>CP141153.1:18195000-24027500 GCA_035233585.1 Antiaris toxicaria
CGCATGCTCACGTATCGGAGGTCGGATCAGTTAGAGATCATTGGGTATTCTGACTCCGATTTTGCGGGATGCCAAGACAGTATGAAATCTACTTCAGGCAATATTTACTTGCTTGCTGGAGGCGCAATCTCCTAGAAGAGTGCTAAACAGTCACTTATAGCCTCTTCTACTATGGCAGCTGAGTTTATAACTTGTTATGAGGCATCCAATCATGGAATATGGCTGCGAAACTTTGTCACTGGGCTGCGCATTGTGGATGGTATTGAAAGGCCACTTAAGTTATTTTGTGACAATAAATCGGCAGTTCTTTATTCCAACAACAACAGGAGCTCGACGAAATCGAAATTCATAGATATCAAGTTTCTAGTTGTGAAAGAAAGAGTTCAGAGTGGACTTGTGTCTATTAAACACATCAAGACAAACTCTATGATTGCGGATCCGTTGACTAAGGGACTACCACCCAAGATGTTTCTCGAGCACACTGCTCGTATGGGTGTTGTTTCTCTTCAGGATATTCAGTTTTAGTGGGAGTTTGTATTTTAGATGCTTTTCTTTGTAGACACATTTGTTATGGTTTTATGGATATTGTATGGTTATTTACTGCAGTATAAAGTATTCAGTTTCTATTCACTCTGATTTTGGTATGGTTGATCTCACTAAGGTTACAGGTGGACCAGTTGGAAATAGGCAAGTTATGATTACATTGCATGAAATTTCCATGCTACACATCCATGCTTGATTTTGTCATTGATTGTATTGGTATATGTGATCATTGATGGGTCAAGTTACGACAGTTGTAATGAAGGCCGCTTTGATCCTATATTGATATGGTTAATGGACAAGATTGTTCTGATGCATAAAGTTTTGATAGCAATACTCATGAGCTCATAAGGTATAATTCACATTTATAAAGTTACATATATAGCCCAAGTGGGAGATTGTTGGAGTAAAATCTAATATATGGGCTTATATATTAAATAAATGTGCATTATAAGCTATCATATAAAGTTGGCCATTAAAAGTGATCAAATAAAGTTAAATAGGTTTTGGGTTTATTAATGCATCTTTAAGTATGGGCCTCCTATGTGTAGAGACAAAAGTGTAATTATTAATTTATTGATGGGCTGAATTAATAATTACAAAATAACTGATATTATCAGTTATTAAAAGGCAGTTGTGGTCCCCAAGATAGTACGTACGTTTCTTTTCTGACTCCATCTTCAGAAGAGAATACAGAGAAAACTCTCAAGGAGGACATACGTATAAATCTTGGAAGAATCACAACCTCTAGACTCCAGAATCACGTACAAGACTATGGATTCAGGTTTGCTTCCGCATCTATTTCTTCTTCCTCTTGGTGATTTAACATGAACGATCCGGGTTTGATGATGGTTTTCATCCCTAAATTCAATTTTGGTTTAACAATTTCCATTTTCCAACGGTGTCCTCCATAGCCATAGACCTAGAGACCCGATCACGAACATTCCTTACACACCGAAGAGGCAAGACAGAAAAAGGAAAAAAATATTTAAACAAGAATATATTTGAAAAATGAATATTAACAAGATGAGTTTAAAAAAAAAAAGTTATCAAATGATAAACCGATTAAGACTACATATGAGAAGAAAAAGATATTCAAATAAAATTGCTTTTGTGATAAATTTATTTTACTAAGAAAAATTTGTATACACATAAAAATATATTTATTAAAGCCATTTTGACACATATGTTAGGATATCGCAAGAAAAATTGAAAGTAAATAAACGTTTAAAACTTTATTCTTTAAAGACAAATTTAATTAAGAAAGTGAATTCATAAAAGAAGATTTTTATGAAAATGAAAAATAAGAGAAGAAAAAAGAGAAACTTAGGAATAGTTAAAGGGAAAAAAAAAAGGAGAGATAATGACAAGAAATAAAATAAAACAAAGTAACAAATCAAGAAAAAGAATTAAAAAAAAACATCATCACAAAAAACAAATAATTTAACGAAATTTTTGAATAGCATTTTAGGGGAATTCGCTCTTTTTTTTTTTTTAATATTGTTATAGGTTATATATAAAACATCATAATTTTATACCTTTTCATATTTTCCTGTGTACTAAGTGAACAACTCGCAGCAGTGCCGATAAAACTTGATCTGATTTGTTCTTTTGTTCCGCAAGAATGGAATTTGCCATTTAACAATGCTCCTACGACTGAGTACATAGAATTCCATTAACTTAAAAAAATCAAGGAAGGGAAAAGAAAAAGGATATTGTAGATAATAAAGTCAACAAACTTTTTCTTGGAACAAACTCAACAGATTTGAACATTAAATAAAGGATTATTTTAAAGGTTTTATTCACACATCTTGTTTTATTCTTGACACACCCTTTTAAATTAAAATTTGCTACTACAAAAAAAAAATCCTTAGATCAAAAGACAAAAAAAGACATTACTCTAATTAGCGTAAATTATATAATTATATCATATTTAAAAAAGAATAATCTTTCTATTTTGAAATTTAAAATCCAAACTTTAGAATATTTTTATTTTAACGACTATTTAAAATAACTGTAAGAATATATTTCAAAGAAAATAAACCTTTTTATTTTATTTTCTGTAAATAAAATAATCATTCTTATTTACTATTTTTTATATTAAAACTGTAATTTTATTATGCATTGTTTCACATTGACATAATAAAGTTATATAATATTTTATAGTATAGCATTTAGTCACACATAAATGTTTGTAGATTTTTACTTTTTTTTTTTTACAAAGCTTTGTTACCTTATTTTTTAAAGCCGTTTTCAATGTGTGATAACCGAGAAATCTATGTTCTCAGAATTATTTGTACAAATATGTAAATAAATGTACAATTATAGTGAGACATGTTACAGAATACAGAGCAGAGGAAAATTTTGATTAATTGAGTTTTAATCAAAATTTGACAATGAATTAATGAAAATAGTTAAAAGCTAAGCATTAGTTCAATTTATGATGTTTTAAAAGTTAATAGAAAAGTATGTGGAAAACACATACTAAGAGATTAATGGCACACAAGTGAGCCACATTGATCAATGGCTAAAAGAATAGCCAAACAAGGCCTTACTAAAAAAAAAAAAAAAGAGAAAGCAAGTGAGGGAGTGAGGCACGTGAGATAGGGGGTTTAATTTATCCCCTTGGCTGTGAAGCAGCCGGCAGAAAGAAGGGAAGAAAAAGAAAGAAAGAGAGAAAGAGAGGGAAGGAAAAAGGAAATCCAAGGCAAGTTCGGATTTTCTAGTTCAAGCAGCAGATCAATCGAGATTCGGTCACGAATCAGCAGCAAGAAAAGCTCAATATCAAAGCAAGGTAAACCCTAGTTCTCACGTTTTTCTTTGGAGAAAAATCTGGGGTTTTGAGAGGAAAAAGGGAATGTGAGTGAATCACGTTTAGATTTCCGGTTAAAATCGAAACGTGGTTCGAGTCTAGATGTTTTCAAACATGAATCCATGAATAGATAGTTTAGAAAACCAAGTTTAGTGAATATTCTTCACAAAAATGCAGATTTTTCAAAAGTTGAGTCAAAAGGTGTAAATAAGCAAAATGTGGAAATTTTGCTTATAAAATCATGGATTTGTGATAGTAGAAATGTAATAGACACCTTGAAACGGTCTTAGGGAGATCGATTTCAAGTGTAAGAAGTAGAACAAAGGCCATAAAAGCCTTAGAAAATCAGAGTAGAGCAGTTCGGACCCAGAATCTTGATTCTGGTATGAACACGGGTGTGTACACGGGCGTGTTCAGTACACGGCCCCGAACATGCCCATATGCACGACCGTGTTGCAAGAAAAAAAACAGACCCGAGAGGTATACGGTCAAGAACACGGCCGTGTATCGGGCCGTGTCAAGGGACACACGGTCAAGAGGGAGGCGTGTAACAGGCCATGTTAGGCAATAAGAAAACACGGCCAGTAACACGGTCGTGTAAGTAACCGTGTAAGAGTCCAGAGGAGTACACGGCCAGTAACACGGCCGTGTATCCACTCATGTAAGCATACAAGGCCATGTTCCACGAATTACACGGCCAGGCTTAAAAGTCCAGAGAGGTACACGGGCAGAGACACGCCCGTGTAGAAGGGCGTGTTCGAAGCCAGAGAGGAAAAAAAAAAGTCTGGAAATGAAAATTTTCATGTTTTGCCATATTTTCAGTATAAGAAAAATATGGTAAATAATCAGTAATTATTCCTTTTATAGGAGTTCAAGCCAGAGACCCCAAATCAGCAATCCCAGAGCAGCAGAGGCTTACGCTAGAGGATTATCTGTAAGTTCAAGTATTGTCCTGACTGCAACGTGGACAAGCTTGTTAGTTATGATGTTATGTATATTGTATGACGTGTATGTCAGACATTGATTGTCTGCATCACAATGTTTATGTCAGTGCATGTCAGTCTCATGTCAGCACAGGTCAGTTCATGTCATGCATATAGAGTTGCATGTTTCAGTACACAGACCAGGCAGTACCAGAACAAGAAAATAGTTAGGTGCACAAGGCACCCTAGTGTGTTAATTAATTCACACCCTAGTAATTTGATCAACAGGTTCCGACTGTGGGGGCAATCAGTATGCTACCCAGTTGGAACACCAGCAAGATGGTAAATAAACCAGATATTGGAGTATCGGCCTCTCGACCCACGGGGAGGTTTGCATGTTTAGCATCAGTTAAGACTGATGGGGTCAGCACTAAAGTACCGCTCCTGGTTGCGCTAACATGTCGGTACGACCAATCAGGGGCCCAAAACTAGAACTAAAATATCAGATAATGTCCTAAGACTAAACCTCTCAGCCAGAAGCATGTTCACAAAGTCCAGTTTCATGCATGAGCACAGCAGTAAAGCATGTCAGTTTCATGTTTTTATATTTGAACTTACTGAGCCCATAGCTCATTAGTTTGTTCACATGTTGCAGGTAAGAGACCTGTTCACCAGTAGTATATGGTGGACGACGAACAGGGAGGTTGCATGCCGGGCAGGATTGGGCGAGGGATTTGGTCACTGATAGTCTTCCGCTGTATAGATTTTGAATGTAATTTCAAAGAGACAAGTTTTCAAGTCAAGAGTATGTGATAGGAGAATCATGATCAGGTGCATGTTATTTTATTAACATGATTTCCTTATCACATTCTCAAACAGTTTATGAATTTAAAAAAAAAAATTGTTCCGTAAAATTAGCAAGTAGTTTACAGTTCAGCATGATTACCGGCGTCCCTAGAGGCCTGCAGACTATTGCAGTTAACTATAGAGTTGACTGTAATAGCACTGTAGAGCCTATACAGCAGGGCGGGCTGCCACACAATGTTACATATATATATATCAAAATGCTTACATCAACCCCTAATTTAAAAAAGGACAATTATGATAATTTAATTATATCATTACACTGTAATGTAGAAAGAACTCGATGATATTTTGAAATATTTTTCTCTTCACAAACATGGATGTCATATACCTATAAAAACACTATATAAAACCTATTTTTGTTTGCTAGAAGCAACATATAAACCATTACTATTCAAATTTTATAACCAGACTTTTATTTTTTCACTTTTTAATACCCACTTTTTCTTTTTTGCAAACTTCTATTTTCTTGAAAAATTTTAAGTATGTTTATCTTTTAAAATATCAATTTGCTTTAGGGATGCAAAAGAATAGGCTTTATAACTAAGCTTCAACTTTTTTCCTAAAAGAGAGAGAGAGAGAGAGAGAGAGAGAGAATGAATGGAGAACAATAGCGTCAATATTAACGAAATAAAACGATGGATGAGGAAAATTTTTATGTTAAGTATTAAATATAAAGTGATAGAATAATATTTATATTAGGTAAGTACTTATGGGAAATTTTGTAATATGTAAGGGGTATGTATTAAGTAAAACAAATAACTTACAATTAAGAGGAGTGTGTATTTAGAAGATAAATGTTGAGAGTTAAAAGGGTGTCAATAAAATCACCCTATTTTAATTTAAAGTCATAGAAAAAACTCTCATATTTTATCTTGGAAAACATCACAACAAAAGTGTTTGCGATAAACCACAAGTATATAGCGTTGATAAAGATGTTATCGGGATTATAATCAAATTCTTACTAAGTATTGTAATTAAAACAATCCTAATGCTGTTTAGACAATTCAATCACAATAAAAATTTTACTCTTATTTATGAAGAATATAGACTTACATATTACTTTTTTAAACTTTTTTTTTAATATTTATACCCCAATGTGCATCCCAATTAATTCTAATGCTATTTAGAATCCGCCCTTTTTTTTTTTCAATATCATAGGACACAAAATCACATATTCGTGGATGAAAAACGTTGAGAAAGCATAAGAAACATTCATATCCATTAAATTAAGAAAACAATCTAACAACAAGCATCAAAATAGCATGTACCCAACCAAATAAAGGACATACTAAAGAGGTTTCGAATGCCAAGAACGACAAGTAAGAAGAGAAATTCAAAAACTGCATACTTGCTTAAAAAGAAATGAAGAATGTTGTTTGAAGATCCTGTGATAAATTAAAAGAACTAAATAACATGCAAAGAGAATTAATAGCTGGCTTGAAAAAAATACATGACTATAAACTCAATTCATTTGCAAAAGGGAAATGGTTTCAAGACATATAAATAATTCAATTTTTATTTGGATGATCATTCTATGAAGGGTTTTTTTTTTTTATTTTGTCCCTTCATATAATTATAATGTATTACAATTGTCTCGTGTTAAAATATAAAAATTATTATTAATTCACGTTTTATTAACTTAACTTTTAATATGAATTAATAAATTGATACTATGTCCTAATTTTAAACGTTTATAATTATAATGTTTACCCTTCATATTTGTCATTAGTTGTTTGGTTTTTTATATGCTTTGGACTTACTAATCAATGTTAATTTGTTCACATGTTTGTTCATTGGTCTGCACGTAAGTTTAAGCTAGCTTTTGGGACTAATTAACACCTTGAAAGATTTTAATATCAAGAAAATATAGTATCATATCAATGAAGATATTTTATAAGGATTTTTAATTAAGTTTATTATCTACGTTAGTGGAATATTTTTTATATAATAGGGGCTTTTACTTGGACTAATATAAACCAATGCCTACTGATATATTTTTTTTTTTCTAAAAAAAAAAGGTCAGTGGTAGCACCTTCTGCTCCAATCACACCCACATCTAAAAAGAAGCAATTAAATATATCTCGTACGCACGTGATATGTCTAAATAAATCTAAATCAAGCTTGTCCTCGTTCGTAGACAGCCTAGAGACCATGGTCCAGTGAACTATTTAAAGGGGGGAAAAAGGTCAAGAGGAAGTGACAAAAACGTATCCCAAAAAGATGACAATTTAGCTGATGCGTATTGTATTTTTATTTATTAATCCTGGAGGTTATTTTTTTCACTTTTTACGTTTGTTGTTTATGTGTTGGATATAAGTTTTAGTAATATTTTAGTCTAGATAGAGTTGTTTCAACAAAGTTAACGATGATCAAAGTGATATTGAGTCTTGACTTATCATCGGTCGGAAAATTTCATCAATTATCAAAGTTTTTTTAAAAAACTCATCAGAGTTTTATTTGGCACTTCCCATCAACGTCTCTATAAGATCGTTCACCTTTTTTTTTTCCCCTTTAGATTTTTCCTTTCAAGTCTTGCCATTCTAGAATTTTAACGAGGCATCAGCCGCCTTCTTTGAATGGATGAGTAGTAGACATATCTTGAAAGCTTAAAAAAAAAAATTTATGTTTAAATTGGGAGCCTTGTTGGTCTAATATATAGATTACACTTCAACCCAAGTCTTTTTTTTTTTTCAATTTTCTTTTTAATTTTCCTTCTCATTTAATAAAGGAAAATTACACATTATAGATAATTTTGTTCAATAATTTGTGATAAATAACATATTTTTAAAATCTTAAAAATTAATAACAAAATCTTATTTTAATACATATAATATTCTCATTATTTTACTTCAAAAATACGTTTTTAATCTATTTACAATAATATTATTAAAACTACTATTAAAATTACCTTTATTTATTATTATTATTGTTATTTTCAAATTTCCCAAATTCTAAATCCCTTTTTTTTTCTCTTTCTTCTCTTTCCTCTATCTTCCATCTCCCCGTCGAAACACTAGCGATAATAACGATCCATTGTGGAGTCGCGAAACACCAACTATGAATTCATACACATAAATAAATAATTTATAAATAAATCAAAAATTTATACATCGGCGAAATTTTTAAAATTTTATCCTACATGAATGATTGATTTACAAAAAAAAATTACTATTTATCAAAAATCTACAATTTGACGTGATGTATTTTTAATCAAATTGATTTTTAATCTATTCCTTCTTTCTTCTTCCTTTATGGACGTTTGGTAAATGCATTACATTTTGATTGTATTTGAATAAAATTTATTTTTTTGAATATTATATTTAGTTGAAAAGTATTTGTTTTGTATTTGAATAAAATGTGTGTTTAGATAAAAAGTATTTTAGAGTTGAAAAGTTAATGTGATTGGTAAAAATAAAGATAAATAGTGGAGTTGAAAAGTTGATGTGATTGTTTTAAAAAAATTTTAAATAGTAATTGTTTTCGTAATACTGTTAAAAAATTTGTATTTGGTGTAAAATTATATTACATTTGAGTAAAATTAAAATGTAATTTTTTTTTACTAAACAACACCTTAATCCTTCTTCCTCTAATAGACTGAGTATGGGACCGATGTAAGATGATAGCGGTGGGGGTTCTATGATAATTTGACACGTGCTAAAGTTTTCTAATATTTCGAAAGTTTTTTCCTTTGCTTTCCTTTGCTAAAGGGAAAAAAAATCCCACTAGTCTATATTCTATGCAATAAACATTCTGTTTATTAGGGGTGAATATCAGGTGGATTGTATTTGATGTAAAATTATATTACATTTGAATAAAATTAAAATGTAATTTTTTTTGGCTGAATAACACCTTAATCCTTCTTCCTCTAATAGACTGAGTGTGGGACCGATGTAAGAT
Source organism: Antiaris toxicaria (assembly GCA_035233585.1). Taxonomy (NCBI): domain Eukaryota; kingdom Viridiplantae; phylum Streptophyta; class Magnoliopsida; order Rosales; family Moraceae; genus Antiaris; species Antiaris toxicaria. The sequence goes on from CP141153.1 coordinate 18,204,040, forward strand.
GATAACGGTGGGGGTTCTATGATAATTTGACACGTGCTAAAATTTTCTAATATTTCGAAAGTTTTTTCCTTTGCTTTCCTTTGCTAAAGGGAAAAAAAATCCCACTAGTCTATATTCTATGCAATAATCATTCTGCTTATTAGGAGTAAACATCATGTGGGTTTGGTGGGTTTTTATGATTGGGTGGGTTGATAATTTTTTTTACCTACCCAATCAACTCAATGTAAAAAATCAACCCATCCAATTAATATCGGGTTGGGTTGGGTGGGTTGGGTGAGTTGTGTATTTTATTAATAAAAATAATAAATGATACTAAATATCCAATAACAAATAAAAATTTTAATGGGAAGAAAAGAAATTAAACTCATGACATAGTTTTAAAATAAATTTTATCATAGACTTTGCACAAATAAAAAAATTTCTAATATAATCTCATTAATAGTCAAATATAAAATAAATATAAGTTATAAGAATCACCAAAAGATACAAAAATACTAAAGTAATTAGTGGTATTTTTTACAAAATTAACAAAAATTGCATCCATATTAAATATCAAGTAATACATTTTATATATTTAAATAATCTAAATAACACTTAGGGATGAACATTATTTAGTAAAAAAGAAAAAATAGTAAGTGAGTGAATATTGGGTGGGTTGGATGGGTTTTTGAAATTTTTTCAACCCACTCAATCTTTATTGGGTGGGTTGAAAAATTTTTTTATCCACCCAATCAACTAAATATAATAAATTAACTCATTCAATTAAGATCAAATTAGATGAATTTATTGAGTGATCGGTTCTGTGTTCACCCGACTGCTTATAATAATTGTCCAACAAGGGAAGACGTCTTGTGCTTTCACAAGCACATGACGTGTGGAATGATTTAAATCAATGCTTGTCCTATAAGAGGACCCCCCAAGCCCGATGGCCCAGTGTAATACATAATTCTCTCTCTTTGTACAGTCCTTCGATCTGCTTTTCTTCTCAGCTGGACATTTATCCTTATCCTCCCGTTGTCTAGTTTATGAATTAAATTTAAAATAAAATAGATTTTTTAGATCAATATTATAATTATTATTAATTTTAAAAAATAAAATTTTATATGAAAAATTTAAGTTTGAATTCAAATACCAAACATCTTTAACTTTTTTAGCTTAAATTAATGTTATGTTTGCTCGGAAGTTTTATTTTTAAAAAATAAAAAATTTTATTTTAAAAAAATAGATTTTTTTAAATTTTCGTATCTAGATATCTAAAATTTTTTATTTTTAAAAAAATAAAAAAAGAACACTTAAAAAAAAGAAAAGTTTTTATCTATTCAAATAACTTTTCACTTTTAAAAAAAATCTAAACAACTTTTTAATTTTTAAATTTAAAAATATTCTATTTTTTAAAAATAAATCTTCAATCCAAATATACCATAAAATAACTAGACAAGATTTGGAATAGTAACTGTCTTAGAATCTATTTAGTATGCATGACTGAACAATATTGGATATGATAGATATTAAATAATAAAAAATGATAGGATTGGATTATAATGAATCTTATCCTATTTATGGCAATGTATTGTTGGGATAGAATTAAAGTTTATATTTTAATTAAATACATAAGCAAGAAAAATTATTTGTTAAAATTGTTGAGTGTAATTTTACATTTATTAAACAAAGTTACTTTCAGAAATACACATTAAAAGAGGAAAACTTCACTCTCTTCTCTCTTTAGAAAATTTAAAAAAAAAAAAAAAGGCTTAATACACATTTTAGCCAATTCGCAATCAAAATCACATTGCATATGCCCCTCACAGCCGCCGTCCTTCCTTTATTCCACATCAAGGGACAACAAAAAGCTAAGCTTGCAAAACCAATTACCAGGCCTAAGAGGCATTGTCGCTTTTGGGCCTCGACGAGGCTTATCACGGGATAGTCGCATCCCTTCTAGCAGGATTCGGTAATAGAGAAAATGATATGGGTTGTCATAGTTATGTATTATTTAGGGGGCGTTTGGCAACAAAATTTCATTTTAATTTTACTCAAATATAATACAATTTTACACCAAACATAAATTTTACAACAGTGTTACGAAAACAATTACTATTCAAAACATTTTTAAAACAATAACATCAACTTTTCAACTCTACTATTTATCTTTACTTTTACCAATCACATCAATTTTTCAACTCTAAAATACTTTTCATCCAAACACACATTTCATTCAAATACAAAACAAATACTTTTCAACCAAATACAACATTCAAAAAACAAATTTTATTCAAATATAATCAAAATACAATGCGTTTACCAAACGCCCCCTTAATGTCTCATGTATAGTCCTATATTTATATTATATTTAAATATAATATAATATAATTTTTATCTAATATAAAAATATTATATTTAAATACCAATCAAATTTTATTTTAATACAATACAAACAATATTCACCATTTTATTTTTTTTATTACTTTTATCAATTACATCATATCTCTCTTTATTTCTTTTTTTTTTTTTCTCTTTACTTTTATCAATCATATTACATATGATACAATTCAAATATTTTTCATCCAAATAAACATTACATTTAAAAACAACACAAATACTTTTCATCAAAACGCATATTGTATTCAATGTATTATATTCGAATGTAATATAAACGTAATGCGTTGGCCAAATACCCTCAAAATATTTTTGTTATTGTTGTTAAATGTTTTTATTTTGTCAAATTTTTAATTTTTGTCTTTATTTATTAGTTTCTAATTATGCCCCTAACTCCATATCTTTCTCTTTCATCTCTTTTTCTCTCTTTCTTCAATTTTTTTCCCTCACTCACTCTCTCTCTCTCTCTCTAGACCAAACCAAACATCTCCCTCCCTCTCTCTTTCCTTCAATTTTCTCTCTCTTCCTCGTTGGAAAGCTCCATTCTCTTTCGCTGTTGTCCTTTGCCGTCGATCTACCTTGCCATCAGAGATTATGTTCGGAGCTGCTAGTCATGATTGAAGATCAGAGTTCGCAAGCAGCGTCGACGGAGGAGGAATCTACAATAGAAAAATCCTGCTCAAATCTCTATGGATTTCCGAGGTTGACAGAGGAGGAATCTAATCCATCATAGATTGTCATCGCCAGTCAGTTTTCTATTCTAATTGCGAACTGCTGTCACATGCAAAAATTATAGGTTCGGTAGCTCACCACGTCGAGAACCATAACTTGAGGATATGGAACCATAGTTCTATTCTCGCTCACCAGTGACTGTTACCGATCGAAGTTCCTTCCTCTCTCATGATCACTCGATTTCTAGATCGCATATGGTTTGCAGATGTTGGAGAATATTCCATTGAAACATTTATCGACAAGTCCTCAACGTAATCAACGGTGGCCTTAGCAATCACAGTGTGACGGCCTACCGTTCGTTTGAGGCTAAACAGCACTATCACAGTCGAGCTCTGAAACCAACTATGATAAACTGTCACCTCATTAGGTCGCCGGTAATATACTTAAACTTACTTACTTTTATATCTTTAAACTTTGTCATTTTAACTTTATTATTTAACACGTACAAATTTTTATTTTTTAAACTGGTCGTTTCGTATTTGAAACCGTTCCATTGTAAATCATTACCACGTAAACATCTTACATAATTTAAACTTTATTACATCATAAATATTTCGTTTCAACATTCATTTAAATTTGCATTCTTTCAAACAGCTCAGTGGAAGACTCGTAGCAGTACCATAACCCACGTCCAGTCCCTTGGCACATGCAGATCTCATTCGTCATCCATCACTTGTCTTATCGTCGTGCAGGTTGGTTACCTGCAACATGAACAAACTTGTGAGCTAATTACTCAGTAAGTTCAAATATACATACATGACATATAAGAACTCATACCATATAGGATAGAGCATATCTGATACCAACTGTGACATCAAAACATTAACATAACATATATTATACATTACATTCTTAAACATCGTAAACATACTTAACATATGCTTAAATATCATAAACATAACATAGTTTAAACATAACATACTTATCGTATGCTTAAACATCGTAAACATAACATACTTAACATACTTATCATCGTGAACATACTTAACATCGTGAACATACTTAACGCATACTTAAACATAGTAAACATAACATACTTAACGTATGCTTAACATCGTAAACATACTTAAATATACTTAACATAGCATATAACATCAAACATGGGTTAGTGCATATTATGCTCATTTATTTTTGTTCTTTCATTTTCGTTGTTCTTTCTTTGTTTCGTATCATTCTATTCTTTTCTTTTTCTTTACTTTACTTTAGTTTCACTTGCGGGCCCCATTAATGGTCATACCTTAACGTAACTTGAACTTTAAACTTCCGTACCCGGGATGCACCATCGTCGGATTGGAAGCCATAAACATGAAACCTTACCTTTGGAGGCCAGTACACCAATGTTTAAAGTTTTAGTCTTATTATCTTGCTTATTCTTATCTTTTCTTACTGTCTTTCATATGGTTCTGATCAGGTGACATTCTAATTGCCCCTTGGTCTGGAACACTTTACATTTCTTTCTTTTATTATGTGTATTTTGGTAGACACATTGTTATGTATATAGCACTTTACATATACTTTACATTTTATACATAACACATCGACATAAACATGTCAAGTAAATTCATGTTGCAGACATCGTAATGTTTGAACTTACAACACATAACATATAGACATAGTAGTCAGTTCATATTACAGATAGGAAAATATCTGAACTTACGACATATAATACTTAGACATAGACATGTCAAGTAAATTTATATTGCAGACAATGCAATGTTTGAACTTACAACATATCACACATAGACATAACAGTCAGTTCATATTGCAGACAGAAAAATGCCTGAACTTACAGATACTTTGCTAGCATTTCCTTTTTCACTTTCTGGTTCCACGGATGTTCCTTCGTCATGTCTGAATTGGGTCTCTACAGATAAAATATTGTCTATTAATTTTCACTATTATTTATTATTTTTCATTTATCTGTTATGTCTTCATCGTTATAAAACATTTCATCACTGTGTACAATACACGGCCTAATACACAGTCGTGTCCATGGCCACGTATCTCTCTGGTCACTAAAATCCTTCAATATATGGCCGTGTAACTTATTTATTCATGCATAAGTATACGACCCAATACACGATCGTGTCTAAGACCGTGTAACTCTCAGGTTGTTGAATGTCTCACTATATGGCCGTGAACCCTAGGCGTACTCAGAATTCATTCTCATTACACACCCGTGTTATTTAAATACACGCCTGTGTACTGTTTAAAACTTAAATTTGACCTTAAAAATCTTAATTATGGCCTTTAGAATTTTACTTAAGCCATTTTAAGTCCATTAGGACCCTTTTCTATCATTACTGAAATTTTCGGTCTAAATAACCGTTCTATTCCTGACGAGTCTTTAGGCAGTATCATTTTCATTTTAATGTTTAGACTAGATTTTCTAAACCCAAAAATCATAAAATAATTTTTCTTAGGCTTTACCGAGTTTTTACAGCATTAATTACTGTAATGCTTGAGTTACTATTCATCTGATTCTCGGGTGGTACTATTCCGATCCTCGATCGTTCATCCACTTTTTCTTACATTTCGGGGCTCCGAATGGACATTTCACTAATCCTTAAAATGTCCGTTCTCCTTTCCCCGACCTACGTCACCTAGAGGGCTCGGGTTTTCAAACCCCGACCCTATTTTACCCCTTATTTCCTAAAATACCCCTTCGGGCCGTTCTAAAAATTTTAATAGCATTTCGACTTAAATTTTTTGTTCCCGACATTTAGGTAACGCCTTAAAACCATCTAACCTGTTACATACTATAACAGAGGCCTAATTTTTATATAAAAATACAAACTTTTTACATCAAAATGTTTATGAAACCTAATCGTTTCTAACAATGTTTCGGTTCGTTTTTCTTCCAATCTCACCCTTGGTTTTTGTCCACATTTCAAACTCATATTTTCCTCACAAAATTTTCAATTCATCATATAAACTAGCCCATGGGTTTTCTTTCATTTCACGCACAAAAACTAAAATTTTGGGCTTTGAAATTCTTTCCTCACTCAATCACATTCCAATACCAATTCTTGAATCAATAAACTATCAACATTCAAGCTTAAACTTTCATTCCTAATTCCATACGAAATCCACGGATTTCACTTGGTAAACATGTATCAAATTGTGTTTTCAAGCTTCTAATCCATTTATATGCCACATACAATCTTTTTAAATCACTAAACCATCAAAAATCATGTTTAATTTTTCACTCATTATCTCCACATAATAGCCATGGATTTTAGAGGAAAAACATGCACAAATTTTTTTTTCAAACTCTTAATCCATTCTCTAATTCATTCATGTGCCAATCTAACATTTTGGAGCATAAACTAACCATATAAAAGCTTGAAATGCTCATTCATTCCTCCACATGCACCCACAGTTTCCACATGAAAAACATGCATAAAAATTTTGTTTCAAACTTCCAGTCTATCTTTTACTTCAATCACACACCAACCTAACCTTTTCAAGCAAAAACTAACAAAATTACTAGCTTGAAATTCTCAACCTCATCAACTACGTGGTCCACAGTTTCTCTTCACCAAAAACACAAGAAAAAGCTTAGAATTAAAGCTTACCTTGCAACTATGGTCCACTTGAGCTTGGGATGAGTTTTGCACAAGTTTTGGTGGGAAAACTTGAAAAAATAAGCTTGAAGGTGGTGGAGCGGTGCACGGCTGAAGGCAACAAGGAGCTGTATTTTTTTTTTTTTTTTTCTGTTTTTCTGCTCTGTTTTCAGCCCCAAAACTGTGGCTTAAATGGCAAAAAAGAACTGACTCTAATTTGCCACCCTTTTCTTTCCTTAATTAACTAAATTATTGCATTTTTGGACCAATCATGGACAGCAAAATTAGCCCCCATTTCAGCCACTTACCACCGGATTCACAAGGAATTTATTTTCTCAAATTTTCTTCAAAAGTTGCATGTAATTTTGGCACCTTTCTAGCTATTGGATTTAGTTTACTTTAATTCTACACCATTGGATCATTATATTTCTTTCCACACCATTTTCATTCTCATTTATTACATCACCTTGTGACATCATAGATGGCATCATCTATTATATTTCGGTCAAAGTCTGACCAAAAGTCAAACCGAACGAAATTTTTTCGAAATCACACCGGTGGGTTTCTAAGGCCATCCATATAATCGATTTTCCTTAATTCATTTCTGTTTGGCCAAAAATCCATGCTATAAGTTTTTTGTCCTTTTGTAAACTTTGGTTATCGTGTAGGGTTTTTGATATCGAATTGACATTGTTTCACCCATTTTAATTCGGTAAAATTTTTCCTTACCAAATTCTTTTCCTTTAACATTGTTAGAATATTTAATTGCGTTATAAACAATATTAAATCATATATTTTATATTTTTAAACATGAAAATCATCATATACATACTATTTACTTATTTTTCGAGAACAATGAAATTTTCTCGGTCGTTACACACAACCTCTTAGCCTTCCTACTATTCCTCAGCAAGGTGTGTTTTCAAACTATTTTTATTCTTAAAGTTCTTTAGTTCTTAGACTTGCAAAACCAATCGAACTTGAGTTATGAGATTTATGTCTATTTTCTCTGTTTAAATTTGTACGAACTCGATGACAGTGAACATCTTTTGGATGGAAGTGGTAATTTGTGCTAATTTGGATTTTGTTGCCAATTTCCTTGATTTTCTATCATTAATACTACTGAAAAATGACTTATTTAAGCCATATTAAATGCCCATTTTGAGGTCTGTTTTGGAATAGGGCCCAATTAAAGTTTAGGACGGGTCTTAATGGACTTGCGTTCATCGTTACAAGGATATCAAAATCGAATAGTCACACATTCAAAAAAGTAATCAGGTAAATGAGAAATTAATGCTATAAATGTGCTACTTGAAATATTAGTTTAAAAGGAAATTGTAAAAATCCCATATTGGCTAGGAATGAAGTCATAGTGATGTATATAAGTGATTGCATTTTAAGGCCTAGATAAGCATGTATACGTAAGAGGTTCTCCCACGCTCAGGGGGTGCAAATCTAGCGGGTTACAGGTCCAATGTGTGCTCTCATAGCTTAAGGACACAAATGTCGATCTGGAAAGCTCACTCCGTGTAAGCTTTGTCTTGCAAATTTTTTTTTTTTTTGGCCCAAGAAAAGCTCAAAACCATCTATATTCTTCTCAAAACCAAATTAGGCTTGGTTAAGGAGTTTAATGGTGATATAATGGAGCTTAATGGTGATTACCATGAACATGAGAGTTTTTTCTCTTGAGAAACCAAAAAGACTTCGGTTTTCACTAGAAAATCATAATCTAATCTTGAAAATGGCCAAGTACAACTCAAAGAATGAAACTCATAAACCTTGGAGTTAATATTTTGGTTTAATGTGTGATTAATCATATTAATCCTAGCTTATAACATCCCATTTGATAGCCTGTATAAAGAGTCATTCTTCATACAAACATACACATAACACAATACACAAAACACTTGTTTTCTTTTCTTTTGGTTCTCGAGTTTCTTTGCAGTCATTGAAGTCAGTTTTGGTGAGAGAGGAAAGATGCTAATTCGAGTTTAATGTGATGGTTCTGATACTGGTAGTAGTGCTTCATACTACTGTCATTGTCATTGTATCCTAGGAAACGAACGTCTTACGTATCCTTAAGTACTCATCGGAGGGGATAAATCTACTTTAACAGAGCATGTTTCACGTATCTTGACATCATTCGTATCAATTATTTTCCTAGTTTGGTTGAAGGTTAAATTCGTGTTGTAACATTTTATTGTAACAAGTTTAATTATTATATTATTATTCTTTGTATTTTCCATATTTTGCCTAACAAATACTTGTTTGGCTATTGAGGAAAAAATTTGAAGAAAACGAAAAATGGGAATTTTATATTGTGGTGGATTGGAAGGACAAGTGGTGAAAAAGAAAGATTTTTTCTCTCGATTGATTTTGTTTCGTTTGGTGTTTAGGTCGAAATGAACATTTATATAATAACATTAGTTGTCGATACTGGTTAGATGACAAGTTGAAATCAACTTATCAAATTTCTTGCATTGTTGAAAAATTCGTATATTTGGACTTTCATATTTCTCATGATCTACGAAAAATACCATTAAAAATGTGGCATCACTTTATTATTTCATATTTTGGTGAAAGACTTTGTTCATCATTCATTGAAATGGAAAGTTGCAAAATTTAGTTAGTGCGAATTGATCAGACATGTATACTAGTTGAAGTTCATTGGAATTACAGGTTGAGCAGCGAACACAGAGCAAGACATGAATTTGGGTGACACTGAGGCAGGAGTACCAAAAGTGTGAGCAAAAGCAACAGTGGCAATTATAGTTGACTTGTTTTATCTGTGCAGTTCTTAAGGACCTGAAAGTTGTGAAGAAACTGAAATAGTTTCTTGTTTTATCTTTTCATTGATTACTTGAAAAAAAAAAAAAAGTTAATTTGTGTGTGTGTTTAGACATTTTATAATCAATTAATTCTCACAGTAGTGTGAGCAAAATCTCTGTTTTAGTGGAGTTGTTGGGACTGCATCTATCTTGACTACCTTGATTATTAAGACATGCCAGAACTGTGGCGGAAGGTTGCAAGTTTTTAGTGTGTTGTTTCCTTGAATTGCTATAAGTGTTGTTTGTTTGAATTACGATGGCAACAATAGTACTTTTGTGACTTATTTTAAGTGACTTAAAAAATTTACGTATATATTATGTTTAAATCTAAAAAAAAATTCCCTTTTATTACCATATTGTTTGCATTCAACTCTTAATAGATTTTGTGTGTATATATATAAATCTTATTGCGTAAAATATTCTAGTAAAATACAAAAAATATTCTAGTAGAGTATTACGGTGGTTCACGTCAGTAGTTGGAGTTGGAAACATTTGGCCATCCATGTTTAATACTAAAAATATTCTAGTAAAATATGCAATATACTCTATTAGAGTATGAAGTATATTCTATTAGAATATTTCGACAACTGGAGTTAAAGGCATCCGACAGCCCATGTTGAAAATTGAATTTTAGTAGAATATCCAAAATATTCTACTAGAGTATGCAGTATACTCTATTAGATTATTTTGGCGTCGGAGACATTTGGTCATTCATATTGAAAACTGAAAATATTTTAGTAGAATATGTTATATATTCTATTATTAGAATATTTTGACGACCAGTGCTGACAACCCAGCATTAGAATCGAAGACATCTGACCATCTACATTGAAAATTGAAAATTTTTTAGTAAAATATTTAAAATATTCTAGTAGAGTATGCAGTATACTCTACTAGAATATTTATAATGATTAGAACTGGAGACATTTAGGTGACATTTGGTATTGGTTTTGAAATGTTTTCTATTTTCAAAAAAATTGAAAATGAGAATGTTTTGAAAACTGTGTTGAAATCATTTTTAAAATTGTGTTTGGTTATATTTTCTGAGTTTATATTCTGAAAAACATAAAAATAAAATTTTGTTTGGTTATATATTTTGAAAACTCATTTTATAAGTGAGTATTTTATAAAAACATATTTATTTTTAATTTTAAAAAAATAATAAAAAATAAATTATTAGTCATAATTAAAAAAAATTTAGTGGTAAGTTTTGCAATGAGCGATAGTGGTAAGTGTCCAAAAATTATGTCAAAAATATCCAAAAGGTATTAACTTAGTGGCATTTGTGTCCTCTTTAGAAGATATTCACTCTAGTCTTTTAAAATTTTCACCTAAACAAGGGATTAAATTCTAATCCTAATACAGTGGCTTTAATCCTCCTTTATTTTGTTTATCAAACAGGCTCATAAATATTGCTATTTATTGTACAATATGCTGATTTATTTCTAATTATTGATCAAATTATTGAAAAGTTGTTTCAATATTAAAACAATAATTCCTTGGTAGAGTATATTATAGTTGCGACTATACATTTTTTCTGAAATTTATATTTCAAATTATTTTCTTCTACTAGTGTTGAAGAAAAAGCCCATGCCTCTTGGTAGAATGATTTATTAGTAGTATTCCAATGATAGTGTGGCCGCTTGACACTAACCCTACACCCATCATTTTACTCCAAACCCAACACCTTTCACAACACCATAGTGCTAGCAAAGTTGCTGTCGATAGAGCCGGAGCCACTTACGATCAAGTAGGGGTTTCTATCCCTAGTAAACTTTTCTTTTTCTTTTCTTTTCTTTTCTTTTTTTCCTCTCTTTTTGTTTTCAATTTTACCATTAAAGTTTTTTTAAACTTATTTTACTCCCAATAAAAATTGATTATCTCGAAATAAACCCTCTAAAAGCTTTTATTCAATATGCTTGTTCCACTGCTGGTGGTGATTGATATTTGTTATGTGGCCCAAATTCTCCCTTTCCCAACACGCCGCTGAAACTATGTTACTCAGGCCATCCTCGACGTCGAATAAGTACTAGACTATTGCATTGGGGGACTCGAGCTTTCCTGTCTCTAGTTTTTTGTCATCTTTTGTATGTCCAATAAGAAAACACAATATAATCTCAAATTTAAAATTGAAATCGAAAAGGAAATTTGTGACGTGCGAAAGGCACAAAGGCGTAGTGTGCGACCACTTTTCTTGACCGCTCACCAAAAAGAAAACCTTTTTTTCTTGTCAATAAGGCCTCCATGCGCATAGCCTCCCTTTTATCTCAACTCTTCTCTGTTTGACTTACAAATTTCAAGCAATGGAATTGATAGCTATTAAGTACTTCTTTATTAGATATCAAAGAGCAACCAAGTCCCTAATAATTACTCTATCAGTTTTTGCAATTTTGATATGTATAATAGAGTAACAAAGTCCCTTGTGTAGTAAACTTTTCTCATATTTTCCAATTTAGAGCAGACTTTGATGGAGTATAACCGATATATTACACAGTACGTGGATCGACCCTCACGATGAGATCACTTTGAGGGTTGAAAGGAGGACTGGAAGCCCTCCACGCCAAAAGATACATACCAAATGGAAGATGTTTCAATAAGGGTACTTAAAAAGATTTCATGTTTCTAATTTCAGTTGCTTAGGTTTTCTTTCTAATTAATGAGGTACCGCTATTATGTTTTAATATTAGAGAGGTTACAAAATATTAAAAATAAAATAAAATAAAAAAGAGAGAGTTTAATGGGTGTGTGAGTTTTTTTTTTTTTTTTCCTTTCTTTGTAAACTTATTAAGCATCGTTATGAAACACTATAATGGTTGAAAGAATACGTAGTTTCACATTAAGGTTTATCTATATAAAACTTGTATGTTCATCCTCGGTTATATTCTTCTATGTTTTTATTATTGTTGGTGATATGAATTAAAGCATCTAAGTCTTACATGGCGTTCGGGACACAAATTTTTTTGACATTGCATTTAAATGCAATGCAATTTTCCCCTAAATATAAAAACATTTCATTCAAATACCAATCACATCACATTTTAAATCTAACACAATCACTATTTATTATTTCACTTTTTCTATTACTTTTATTAATTACATCACATATTCTCTCTCCCTCTTTTTTTTCTCTCTACTTTTACCCATCACATCACATATTTATTATTAAAATACAATTCAAATACTTTTCCCCCAAACACACATTACATTCAAATGCAATACTAATGCTTTTCCTCCAAATATAAATTGTATTCAATACATTGCATTCAAACGCAATGTAAATGTAATGCGTTCACCAAACGAACCCTTAATCCAATATATATGTTAGAGTGTGATACATATAGTTATGCACTACGACAAACTTTTTCTCTATGGTACCAATATTGTATCCTTGATGTTGCTATTTTTATCTTATAAATTATTGAACCTTCAATATCAAAACGACTTTAATATGTCTGCCTTAATCTAAGCTAGAATGTTTTGGCAAAAATATAAAATTAGAACAGGAGAGTTTTACATATCACAATCATCTCTTTTACAGATCATAGCAACAAAATATTGTTGCGAAGGCCAAAGTACAAGTTTCAAGCGGGGGAAAAATAAAAGGCCAAAGTACAAGTTCACACAAGTTCACACACTACAAGAAATCACCACATTAATAACAACGACATTTTTAGCAAAAAATAGCACACACACACATGATATCAAAGTTTATTTAGTTTTTTTTCTTTTCTTTTTCTTTTTTTGATGGTGTGGCCGCTATAGGGTTATGACTCCCATATATTTATTAAAAATATTCACTAAGTTTCAAATTTATAAAATTTTATCCAAACTCCTCTCCTTCCGTCGTAGCTAGTTGATTAGGGGACCCACACAAGATTGTCCCTAGATGTGAAATGGCAAATAGGAACACCTCCTGGCTTTACTTTCAGCATCTGAAATGCAACATGTTGAGGGCTCCAAGAGCTAGTATCAGCGTGGCAAAGCGCCACTGCCTCCACATTTGTCCCATCAGCACCAGCCAACGACACCGTATACGTCGTCGTTGCACGGATTTCATGGCAATAAAACACCGCGTACATGTAATTCAGTTTGTGGCAAACCACCGACCTCCCTCCAACCTTTTTCGCTTTCCTTGAAATGCTGTAAACCTGCTTATCTCCCTTGCCACCATTCACCTCCGTCGAGTAGACTTGAACTCCTCTTCCGAGCCTCGAGACCCCGAAATCGATTAGCGACTCGAGCGACGTTGCGCAGAACTTGTCCTCCCCTTTGATGGCCGGTACCTCGCACTGCCCGATGGCACTTCTCACTCTATCGGCTTGCACTGAATTGGGTTTCATCCTAAAGTGTTTGAAAATCTCCGGCAACTTGTTGCTCGAAAAGGGTATGGATTCGGCCGCTTTGCGGGTCAGGAATTTGGCGTCGTTTCGGGGTTTGGGGAAATGCAGCTTCATTTTCTGGCCTGCGTGAAGATTGGTCTCTAAGAAGAAAGTTGTCACATCGTGCTCATACGTGATCTTGGGCAATCGCTGTTGTTTGGGAGCGTAGTTGATTCTTATGTCAACGGGACCACCGGCGGGCCAATATTTGATATCGGACGGTACGATGTTGCCCTCTATAAAATTGGTTGAACCAAGAATACAGAGTTGATTTTGTAAGAATTTGATACACATTAACGTGAAGGATGTGGACAACTAGAATTTTAATTAAACACTTCATCTCAAAGTGTTACCAATTAATGAAAATGTTATATATATATATATGTGTGTGTGTGTGTGTGTGTGTTGATTATTAGAAATAGGCTTAGGGTAGCACTGATATTAAACACCATGACAGACAAAAGACATGCTCTATCTGTAGATTATATTGAAGGTGAGTCTAAAATTTTTAAATAAATTTCTAGTGCTGATGTTGTCTTGTACTTTTGAAAAATGTAGTCACCTTGTGCTGGTGTCTTGCGGATTTCCTGTCGCTTGGGTGCGTAGTTGATATGTATGCTGACTGGGTCACCGGTGGGCAAATATCGCGCAACGGGAGCGTTTCTGCCCTCTGTTAAATCGGTTGAATCAAGAAAGAAGAGTTTAATTTAGTAAGAATTTGATATACGTTTACATGAAGAATGTAGAGTACGAGAATTTGAATTAAACAGTCCTTGATCATCTCAGTGTTGCCAATTAATGAAAACAGTTACATATTAGCAAAAATTTGACTGAGATTGGCAAATGTTATATATGTGCATGCTTGGGAACTAACGTTCTAAACATCACTGCAAACAAAATACAAACTTTATATAGGAACTATATATATATATATATATATGAGATGCACTTTTTATTAATACATGGCATTAAAACAACATAGGTGACCAATAATATTATTCAACAGAAACAACAGGTGGGGAAAAAAATAAAAAAAATAAAAAAAAGAATGAAGTGTCATCACATGCCTAAAAAAAACGATACAGAGTATGTATATAAGCACGCATGTAAGTTTAAAAACGGTCGTTGAAAAAGGAAAATAACAAGACAAACATACAAATTGATAATTGAATTCTGTTGAAAATGATTTTTCTTTTTGGTGAAAAATGTTTAAAATGATTGTTGAATTGTAAATTGGCATTACAATCATCTTTTGGTGAATATATGACTGATGTTGTCTTGTACCGTTGTGGGGGCACTATTGGTATTTTAAAAAATTTATGACCAAAGAAAATGCAGATTCTTACACTAACTCACGGAGAAGGTGAGTAAAAAAAATTTTTTTAACATGTAAAATTCTTAAATTAAAAAGGGATTAATTAGGTTCAATTAACTGCGTATATGTGTAGTTCTGCAAAAAATTATTGGATGTTATATTAATCTTATTTCCATAATGTAGTACAATTTATTCTCTTTGGAAATTTAGCAATTTGATGTAATTACCTACTAGTAATAAGAGCAAATAATGATAAAAGAAGAAAATTAATATGACAAGAAAATATATTTCTTCTGAATAACCTTTTTTTTTAATCACAAAAAATATACGAATAATTTAATAAATATATTTATATAGTTAAAACCAACCTGGCTGTATAGCATTCCGAAGAGAATTCGGGAACTGGGTGTTTGGCAAGACTGAATGCCAATAAGATTCCCAGTTAAAAGCATAGGCTCCATATAGTGATAACTGCCACAGAAATAAATTAATTATTAAAAAGAAATAGCATTATATCATGTTATAGAATATTTAGAAAAAGGAAATTTTCGATTTTGTTTCGATTTTGTAACAAAGACTCAAAGTACTAAAATCTATGTACAAAGTAATTATTGTAAAAATAAATAAATAAATTGACAGAAGGAATAACAGGTAAATAAAATTATTAGCATATTTCAAAAAAGTTAGCTTGCATTTTATATGTAGTTATTCTGAAACAACAAATTATATGTTATATTCAGTAAATACATTCTTAAGGCCTAGATTAATTAAATAAAACTCACACAAAGGAAAAGGCAAACTGAAAAGAGAGGAAATCCCATTGATGCTATAATTGTGGATTGAGAAGTACCTCCATGTTTTCTTTTATACATAGGCTCAAGCTATGAGCTAAAAAAATTCCTTTTTCATTTCATTTTCTTTTATTAATATTACTCAGCTCCATATCTAAGACTTTTTTTTTTTTTGTTTTTTGCATAAAATATATTCTTATTGTATAATGTGTAGAGAAGAAATGGATAGTGTTTTGTACTTTCTGCCGACGATGCAAATCACGTTCACATGACAAAGAGGGGACCATTATAAATGTGCGCAGCTATGGTAGCTAAGTAATTTATTGCACACATATGTGTGTGTGCATATATATATATATATATATACATACACACACACCATTATAAGAGACCACAGGTTTGTGTCAAAATCGAATTAAACTAGAAACAATGACATACAAAGTTTAATTGGACTTATGAATCAAAAGAAAACTTCAAATTTTATTAATTCTCAAGTTAGACAAAAGCGTAATGATATCATTCCAACATTTACTGAATTTTCAATCTCTTGATCATATTTATATATATAGTAGTGTAAGGTCTTAACAGCACTTGTTTAATTGATTGAAAAGAAAACCTTGGCCTTTAAGATTTCAAACCTGAAATCTAAGACCCTTCTTTCCCATTTCACTGAGCTACCTCCAGTGGAGTTTTCACGATAATTTTACGTTTTTTGTATGCAGCGTTATATTCATCTTTTCTCTACTATCATACAGATCATGGTACTTTCATAATAGGGTAAAGTGGAAAAGAGAAAGGGTGGGGGTGTTTGGGAGGTTATAAAACTTTAATTTTAATCTTATGAAAAAATTAAAATACATGATACATACCAAATTCTGTAAGTATTGAAAGTCACCCTCTTTATCTTCATTTTCCTCAGTTTAGTTACGTACGTCTCTTTCTTTCTTTTTTTTTTCCCGGTTACCAAATTGATGTTACATATATAATGTTTATCTCACAGTATCATTTACTAAAAAGTTATTGTAGTAATCACGTATATATCGCTTAGGTATGTAAAATTGATAATTTCTTAAGTAACTTTGATAATTATAACTCGAGATTATAGTAAATGTGATATGAGACTAAGAACAATGATTTGATCATTATGAAGATTTTTTGGTGCTTAATATAATTTGATAAAAATTAAGGAAAAAATTTTATAGTATAATTATTGTTTTTTTTTTTTTAACTTGAAGATTAGGATTCGAATTTCATATCTTTAAATAAGTAAAATCAGGATTATTATAACCACTACATTATTGTGTTTTGATTATTATAATATAATATTGTTAATAAAGACATGTGCATGTTTTTTTTTCCCACGTAACATTGACAAATAGGAGATTAAGATAATACAATCATGTTTTATCTAATAACTTATAATTAACACTCGATCTTATTTTGCCGTATGGTTATTATAGCAATGAGTGAGCCTGATAATGAGCTGTTACCGTTCTTCACTTTTTACATGACGATACAAAGTCACATACTCCTGAGCCGTATGTGACTTTTTTTCTCTTTCTCTTCCTTTATTATCTTGGTTTTTCCGTTCTTGAGTCTTTTTCTTATTTTCTTTTCTTTTCTTATTTTCTTTTTTTTTTTTCTTGAATATCCTACGTGCAATGATCGACTAAAAGAATTTGAAGATAGGCTCAGCGTTGTAAATTCGACATTCGCCTAACAAGACAAGTAATCCAAAAAAGAGAAAAGAATAAAAGCCTGACAAGACAAAATACCACTAGTATGTATGTCTAGCCAATAATTTTGCTTTATGCATGGAAGAATTGTAGAATCTTAAGCCAATATCTCTGTCGGTATACAACTTTTTCTAAAAAAGGCCTAGAGAGCTGGGCGGAAACGTCAATAGTGCAAGTTGGATGTGACTATACTAAAGAAAGAATGTAATTAGGACACATGTTGTTTAAAAAAATGGTATATTAACTAAGGCACATAAGAAGTCATATGTAAATGCAGATATATATGGTTTTCTCTCTTTTTAGACGTGGAACTTTATGGTTACTTAACGTATATAAAAAATTTTCAAAACTAAGGATTAAGAATGCATTTGTTTACCATATTATATTCGAATTACGTTTAAATATAATATAATTTTCATCTAAATTTAAAAATATTACATTTAAATATCAATTATATCATAATTTAAATATAATAAAATTTTATTTATCATTCTATTTTTTTTATTATTTTTATTAATTATATCATACAATATCGTAACTTATATGTACGAAAGAAATGATAACATAAATAATAAAAAGATGATAATATATATTTTAAAATCATTTTATTAATTTAAAAGAGAATAATCTATGCACTTAAATGAAATTATATTAACTTTTTTTTAATCATTCTATTTACATGTTTTGATTACAAACATGTTTATAAACTTATAGTAATATTATATAAACGTGTATTAGTAGATTTATTTTTAAAATTCATAGTTTTATTTAAACGAGAAAAAATGAAAGAACTTTTTTTTTTTTTGCCAGTTTAAAAAGTATTTGATGATGTTATATTTGTTTCTTTATTTTTTCTAGTTATTATTTTTTAACTGAAATTATGAGCGGTGTTTATTTCAAACAGGAGCTTTCACTAATATATACATATATGCACATATTATTATATTTATAGAATTTTTTCCGGACTTTAGAAAATTTAAGTAGAGAATTTTAAAAATATATGATAAATTCAAACTCATAAGATTCTTTTTCTACTAAAAAATTAATATAATTTTGTTTTATTTTTATGGGAAAATGAGATGACATGTGGCAAAAGGAGAAGCAAGAAAGTGATTACGAGAGTATGTGAAAGAATGACCTCAGTATTTTTCTGCACCATTTTCCTATTTTCCTACATAAGTGAACAACTTACAGCGGTGCCAAAATGTCTTGATCAGATTTCTACTATCATTAGGTAAGAATGGAATCGTGTGCTATTTAATTATGGTCCTAAAATTTACTAAATTAGAATTCCTACAACTTAGAAGACCACAAAGGGAAAAGAAAAAGATTTCTTTTTATCTGATCCTAACATGAAGGATTTCTTTTTTATCCTAATTCACAGTGAAAAATCCCACTTTTTAATCTAAATAATATAACAAAAATAAAAATAAATACTGTTCCTTGAAGATTATATATGGACTTAAATATTATATTTGTTAATCTTTAGGAAGAACAGCCATTTAGGTTTTAGAAGGAAAAAAAAAAAGAAAGAAAAAAACAGCAGGCTTGGTGGTTCAACGCTCTACAGATTTTATACTCTCTCTGGTTTTCAAAAACATGACTGGGTTGCTCTAAAGATGGAGGCAAAATTATTAATTGTATTTTTCTGCAATTAAGATAATCAGCGAAAGAAAGAGAGGAAGCAACAAATACCAAAGAACCTCAACACATAAAGCAGAAGGGCACGGATCGAAAAGGCATATAAAATTAAACGAAAAGGCACAAACCGCGGAATCATTTGAGATATAAGATCCATTCTTGTTCAACTAAAAATAAGCCGTCCTTGGCAAATGGGAAACGTTCATCCAAAGAAAAAAGAGAGTGTATGAACTGCGGATTGACATCTTCAATGGTGGCAAACAATTCCAGCGTAATTCATGGCTAGGGCTGGACTATTTTCTTGACTTGACTTTCCCACTTCGAGTATGAAGAGCATATGCACATATACTTGGTTTTGGAATCAATATTTACTGTCTTTAGTAATGTATCAAACTCTAACAATTAAACCATGTATCTCTTCCAAATAATAAGAGAGAGTCTATTAGTTAACATCTATTAGCATTGTTTAGGAGTTATTCAAGTTTTAATATATACTTTTCACTCTATTGTATAGCGATTTAAAGGTCTATTAAATATACTTTTTATTATTATTCAACGACATCTAAAATCTATTAAAATCATAATCTTTTATAATAATTCCTAAAAATATCTACCGCTCCCAGCGAACCTTTCTCCTCGTTTTTCTCTCTTTTTTATTTTTCAATATTGTACATTTTTCTCATTTTTTTTCCAATAAAAAAAGATTATCTTTATATAAATTTTCTAAAAAATTTTATTTTTTAATGTATGTTTTTACTGAAACAATAGGCTAATTCTTTCACTGACTTTAGATGTCATCAAATAAGAGAGTGAAAAGTAGATTATTTAGTAGATATTAAGGATAAAGGAGATAATAATAAAGTTTACTGAGTAATATCTATTAGGATTATTTAGCAGTTGTTTGAGCTTGTCTATTTGACTGGATGCTATACTATAAAATCTAATTAGATGTTGAATTAGATTTAGTAGAGTAAAAGGTATCAGATTATATATATATATATATACACACACACATACATACATATACACACGTGTTTTTATTTTTTATTTTTTGGCTATAGGTATGATTTTTTTCAGCATGAAGATTGAAAAGGATTAAAGATGGAAGCTTGACGGAGATGATGTAAGTGGTTGTTTCTGGCCTGTCCATGGAGGTGACTCAAGATGTTTTTGGAGACGATTTCTATGGACATGGAAATGCGATCAAATCGTGGTTTCGACAGAAAAGGAGTTGAGGAGGATGAACAAGATGAGGAGATGGATGATCTCTCGTTTCTAGAAAAAAAAATAAAAGATGA
Organism: Antiaris toxicaria; assembly: GCA_035233585.1. Classification (NCBI taxonomy): domain Eukaryota; kingdom Viridiplantae; phylum Streptophyta; class Magnoliopsida; order Rosales; family Moraceae; genus Antiaris; species Antiaris toxicaria. The sequence goes on from CP141153.1 coordinate 18,224,702, forward strand.
TCAAGAAGATATATATATATATATTTTGGAACTTTTGAAGGAGATGATGAAAGTTGAATGGGTGACTTTAACTAGAATAATGAAGATTAGATTATTTTTAGGCGTTTTTAAAGGGGGTGGTTATGGTGATTCTTAGCGAGAGAATACGGAGCCAAGCTTGTTCTATATAATTTTTATTGTTATGTTTGGAAGGGGATTATTTACGAAGGGATTTTGGTATATTTATGTATATCAATATTATATTTATTATAAAATTGTAAGAAAAATAATAATATCTTATTTTATATTTATTTTATATTTTAATGTATAATATTATATTTTAATGTTATTTTTATTTTTGTATTTTAATATTATATTTTAAAATTTGTAAAAGTGAGATATTTATATTTAAATAATTTAAAAATAAAAAATTTTATAATAATTACATGAAAAATAAATATAATAATTAATATAAATTAAATATTAAATCTAACATTATTTATATCTTATAATAAATTTATTATAAAATTTAATACACGATAAATTAACATCAAAAATAACATTGTTAATTATTAGATATCAAATTTTATTATTGATAAAATAATCAAACATAGTGATTTCTTCGAAAGAAGCCTATGTGTTCTAGCACCCTCCCAACACAGCTAATTTCTTCTGATTCTATTGACTTGATTGGCATATATCATAAAGCTCAGATAATCCGTATGAATGACACGAGATCAAATCATTCAATCTCTGGCAAAGCATTCCCCAAGGATTGGAAGGTTCTAGAAAGATTTGTCAAGTTAGTATCTCTGGCGTCTGATACAAGTCAAGAGCGCGCAACTTCCAGGTATTCATGATGGACATTTATGGTAATTAATGGCTATCGCTTAGAGGCAGTCTGGCATACCTCTTTGCACAAACGGCCTCTATCTACTAGACGAGCAAATAAGAGTTCTTTTAGGAATGTTATGAAAAAAAACATATTTATAGAATTTTATTTTATTTATAATGATTTAAGGATATTTGTAATTTTAGAGTTTGCATTAGGACAAATTATAATTAATATAATATGGATTAGAATGGATTAAAATAATAAAAATTAAGAGTAATAATTAAACAAAAAAACAAAAAACAAAAAATGCTGTTGGAACCCACGGCATATGGATTAGAAACCATTCCCTTAAACGAGCTCTTCCTAATATTACACAAAAAGTGATATTCCAGTACAAAAATATAAATCATAAAACAAAATCTTAAACATGTGGACTAAGTACACGTTTAGTATTAGCATTTTTTTAGCATTGCATTTAAATGCAATGCAATTTTCCCTCAAATACAAAAACATTTCATTCAAATATCAATCACATCACATTTTAAATCTAATACAATCACTATTTATTATTTCACTTTTTCTATTATTTTTATTAATTACATCATATATTCCATCTCTCTCTTTTTTTTCTTTCTACTTTTATCCATCACATCACATATTTATTATTAAAATACAATTCAAATACTTTTCCCCCAAACACACATTGCATTCAAATGCAATGCTAATACTTTTCCTCCAAATACAAATTATATTCAATACATTATATTTAAACGCAATGCAAATGCAATGCGTTCACCAAATGAACCCTAAATAAGTTATTTTCACAATTTGCTCGGCAAACAACACCATGTTTCATGGACATGATTGGCATCCAAATATTGGGCTTTTAAGGGGCCTCTGATTTCCAAGAGAGGTGGACTCTTCTTTGGGCTATCTCATCAAAGTGGAAGTAAACTCTTAAGTTACCAACGGTAAGAGGGTAGTTTTCTTTGGGTTATTTTGGGCCATTTAAAGGGGAAGAATGAACATTTTTAGATAGCAAAGATAGCAACTTAGGATCTAGATTATCAAAGGAAAAAAAGGGGAAGTTTTGGGTTACTTCTCCATCATTGATTTATTTACGACAAAATTACCTTAAAAACCCTAAGTGGGATCAAGATTGATTAAGACCAAGAGACAATTGAGCCTATCTATACTCTTATGGCCCGCCATATCATGATCTGCAGGAGTTCTACAGACGTAATTTAAGTACAAGAAGAAGGTCTAGTAAAGGATATGGACCCGGGCCTTAAGGAAAAGATCTTGAATTAAAAAAGGGACAAGAGAAAAAAAAAATAGTTTTTAGAAAATAATTAAAGTAAAAAACAGATTTTTAAAATAAATAATACGTTTATCATGTAAAAATTTATTTACACCAGATTTATTAGATAGATGATTTATTTATTATCTTGTAAATATTTCATTTATCATGATTTAGTAAAATTTTTATTTAGGTAGTAAATTTACTATTTCCTTTAAATATTTTAAAACCTTACTGCTTACATTAATTTTATAGTAAAAATGTTATTTACCATAATTTTCCTTTTTCCTCTTTTGCATTTCTTCCAAATAAAACCATTGATTAAATAAATAGTCATGTTAACATTGGTTGTTGCTGAAACCATCCATCCTCTGCTGGTCGCAAATTAATTCCCTAGGGTTTCAATCGTGCTTTTTAGGTTTGATTTTGATACATTTTTATTCTATTAATAGAGGGTCCCACATAAATGTATCTTATGTGTGATCACACTTTTATCTCGTACGAAGCTAGCTCTGCATAGCATTACAAAACAAATTTGAGTTACATCTATATATGTGTGTGTATATGTATATATGTATATATAAACATTGTTAGTTCGGTGGTGCTGAAAAGCATTTTGTCATTATGAGAAGAAAGTAAAACCGCTCTACGAGAAGAATATTCCCACAGCCAAAACAAACCAGGCCAAAATTCAGAATTAACACAGCTCAGCAAAGACAACATTCCAACAGAATAATTGTTGACACAAACGCAAATTAGGCAGCCCACTAGTCTCAAGATATGACGAAGTCGAGGGTTCGAATTCTTGTTTCTTGTGTTGATGCTTTTTGATTTCAACCCTGAAAACAAGGTAGACCACTACTTTGTTGTTTACCTTTTCTCTTCAACCATGCATGATAGACGAGAATTTCCATACTGACTATGCCCTGTATGATTCATTGATTTGACCATTAAGTTCGCACGGAAATTCAAGGTGAGTTTGGATGTCTTTTGGAGTTTAGTTTATTATCATTATTTTTCTTTTTTTTAGAAAAAAATAGTTTTAAAAAATATATTTGAAAAAAATACTGTTTAGAGTAAAAAAATTATAAAATTTTAAAAATTTATTCAGAAAAAAATTATTAACATGGATATTATTTCGTTATTTTTGAAATTCTACCTAATTTATAAAAAAAAAAAAAATCTCATTTTGACTTGTAAACACAGAAGTATAAATTTTTAAAATTTGAAATTTATAAATAATGTTTTGAAGATATGAATAATAAAAAGTATTGGTGAGAAGGAAAAAAATAACAAAGAAGATGTTTTTGAGATTTTTTTTTTTTTTTTTTTTACCAAATGGCCTCTCAAATTTTATAAGAGAAAATACTATTAAAAAAAAAGATTTGACTTATAAATTCAAACTTACGATCTAAACAAGGGCTTTTGTACATTTGATCAAGACTCTTCAAAAAAGTTTGCTGCTATTTTCTATATCTGCAATGTCCTGGCAACGAGCACTCATAATGTTGTGTGATTCACAATATTTCAAGCTTCATTCTAGCAACCTATTTTAGATGTTTTAAGAGGCTCTTAAACTCAGTTTACTCATCAAACGAGAAGTAAATTCTATCTATTTCATCACTTGACCCCGTTTCATATTTATTTGTTTCCATGCCTAGAATTCGATCAATTCAAGCTATGTTTGGATTAGTCTCAAAGCAGAACAAAATGGCAGAAACTAAAGTACCCCCTTGACATAAATGATTCTACAGTCTGTACTCTTTCAGGAAAAAATTTGGAATTATAGTGTGAGTTTAAGCGAGAGCGAGAATACTACAGTTTAATCTTTTTTTTTTTCCATTAAATTTGAGTGGATAAAGAGATTTAAACTTTATACTTTTACATGAAATCAAGTATGATATTCTCACTAGCTATGCCTTAAACACAATCATTTGGATATGCAAGAAATGAGTTCATTATATCTAAAATCACGATCATTAACATTAATGACAATTTTTTCTACATATGGGCCCTACGACTTATTTATTAAAAAAAATAAAAAAACTGTCGGAGTTTCGAACCCAGAGCACATACCCAAAGTCCTCCCTTCTCACCGAGCTAGCCCAGCCGGCAGACAATTCTTAAAGGTTAATTACATCCATAATGCAAATAAGAAACAAGAGGTACAATTACTTTCGAGTCTTGAAAAGATTTGCAGGCACCATATGCACAAAAAGCACACAGAAATGCAGAGAGAGTGAGAGGTAGATAGTTCAAACATAAGCCTACTGCCTAGACACCAGAAAAGATTAGCATTATTTGTATCAGAAAGAGAATGTTCAAAACACAAAACCTTTTAATCATTAATATGTACATACACACACGAAGGGTAGTCAGTATTGGTTGAATCACATATGAACTGACAAAAATGAAGGGGAAAAAAATGCAAAAACTCTTTAATTAAAATGGGAAAAATGTCAAAGACTGCTCAGTATTCCAATCTTACTTCCTACACCTCCAAGCCGATACTGAATACAGTGGCCGATCTTGCCAGCAAATCAGGACATTTCCGTTCACTTCCCTGATCTTGTACCCGTTGCAGCCATAACCCTGTAACAACCTTGTCACCTGCATCATAGCGTAGTAGCTAAGATGAACGTTAGCGAACCCGGCTGAATCAAGCCTATGAATCCACTTATCAAGCTTCTCATGTCTTTCCTTCCTCTCCGCACCCTCACAAGCTATGATGTTCTTTATTTCCTCCCCGAAGAGCATCTTCTCAACCTTTAGTCTCTCCATTGGCGTTCTTGATACGGTAGATTCCAAACAATCAAAAAACGCTGCGTACGAGTATAGAGCTTCCAATAGCCTCTCCATTAAAGTTGATCCGTTATGGTTAGAGTCTTGTTCTGTTATTACCATGAGCTTTGGCATTAAACCCCACAAGGCATTGAGAAAGCTATCCATCTTCGGCGATGCAGATGGAGACAATGGCGATAATGAGGCTGAGTCGGGACTTGGGCTATAACCATTAGTCAAATCTTTCTCAAGCATCTCGCCCAACGTGCTTTGGTTCATTTGCAGAACTCTAGAGAAATGAGTTCCGTTCAAATTCATCGATGCTAGTTGGGATTTCTTTCTGAGGAGCTCGTCGTCAGAAGCTAAAAGAGTATGCAACTGGAGAACAGAGCTGACGACTAGAGCCTCCCCGGTCTTGACACGGAGTTTTTCCATATCAAGATCTTCGAATTTGCTGACAACAGGGTTGAACTGAAACGGGATATCTAACTTCTCCGCTTCCTCGGTCAACCTATGAGCCATATGATCTAATACCTCTTTCTGCCGATGGACTGCTGTAATTCTCAAATGTGGTGGGCCTTCGGGCCGTGCACTCAAAACTTGAAAAAGTGCAACCCATTGTGCGGGTTCAGACGCATGAAGATCGATAATATGAACCATCTTTTCACCTTCAATGGCTTCGGTAATCGCTTGGTTCGTCAGCACAAAAGCGACCTTCAGAAATGGAAAGAGCTCAAAAAACACTTTCCGGACAAGAATTTCTTCGGAAATCAAAGATATTCTCGTCGAATTGAGCGCCTTGTGAAGCCCGGGCCAGGTTTTGAGGATCCGATCCGCAAGAGCCTCAGTGAAGTACGCAGCGATCCGCTGCATCGTGTCTCCATCAGGCGAGGCGAGCTGGGAAATCTGCTCAAGGGCAGCGTTTGCATTCTCAAGGCTGCCAGAGGCAACATGGTTTGCACAAGTGAGCAACAAGTGGATTAAGTACAAGCCCCGCTCCTCGGATTTCAGCTCCTTGAGCCATGGATACGGTGAGCCTAAGCCGGGCGAAAGCGACATCATGGAGAAAACTTGGAGAGGCGATGAAGTCACAGATGATGACCCTTCATCTTGAAACATTGGTGCCATGTAACAAACAAAACAAGAAAAGGATTTTTCGGAACTTGGCTAACAAAATCAAATGAAAATTATCAAGGAAAAAAAAAGAGTTAAAACTCACTCTTAAACAAACTCCGTTGAAAAGGAACGTCTTTAGAGTAGTATGAACTAACAGAGTTCCGAGGATTTCAAGAACTCACACGGCGATCAAACCAAAGCAGGACTTCGAAACAGCAGTTGCAGAGCTAAGAAACTACCAAAAATGTATTAATACTATCAGTAAAAGAAGAAAACGAGAAAAAGAGTGGTCAAACAATTGGACGATTCTGATTCACCAACAACAGAAACTGAAGAAAGATCAGAACAAGAAACTGAAAACAAGAGAGTAATCAGTTTCAATTTATATAACAATAAGAACAGAAGAACAAAAAAAAAAAAAAAGCCAGAACCAAAACCAGCTTAAAACGAAAAACAAAATTTTAGGAAAAATCCTTACTGGGTTTTGCAATTAGTCAAGAACCCACAAAAAGCCCCGTGGAAATTGCAGAGAAAGTTCCCTCAATCTCTCTGTACCGCAAAACCGTCATTTGGGGTTATTTATTCCTCTGTCTTCCCTCACCAAAAACAAAAAAGAACACAATTAAAAAAACGGTTTTAATTGTAAAAAGGGGTTCTGCTGTTTTTGAAGAAACTCCTTCATGGCTACGTTTGTCGACAATGCGTGGAGGGTGCTTTTTGTCGTTATTGTTTTGTTGTCCATCGCTTTCGAAGTGGAATGCGGAATTTCTCTCTCCGTCTCTCTCTAAAAAAAACACACGAAAACTTGTCTTTTCTTTTTCTCTCTCTAAAACTTGACAACTTTCTTTTGTTTTTCTTTGTCTTCACCTAAGGTGGATGGAGAATCGGGGCAAAGGCTAAAGGGAGGGGTCTTGAGTTTCAAATATTCCCAAAGGTGAGAAAATGCCAAACATGCCTTAACAAAGACAAACCATGCCCTCAGTTTTGTTTCCTAGTGGGGCAAGTGTGGGAATTTGAGAATATTGACAGTGAGAGAGAGAGTAGTTCCAAAACCACATTTTTGTTTTCTACTCAATGGCAATGACCATACAATTGTTATTATCTTGTGATATTATGACAAGCAGACAAGGTGGTTGAGCAAGGCTCCAAAAGTGTATGCTTCATTTATCTCTATTTGTGTATTCTTTGGTGTCATTTTTTCTCGCTAATGATCCTATAGCTCCAATTTCAAATTTGGAAATATTTTTTAGCAAATTTATAGGGAAAAATATGGGAATTGGGGGGAAATTACTCTTTAAGAAAATTTAAAAAAAAAAATAAGTGTCTTAAATTTTGTTAAATAAATATACATTTGATAGATGGTCACTTGATTGATTGATCGATATTAATATGTATTTTAACAGTCAATTATTGATTAATTTTAGTAAATCTACAGTTTAACAATCTCCTTTTGCAAAATTCTCTCTGACAAAACCTAACCCCAAGCCCTATGGAACCCACTATCACCATGAAAAGCCTGGCACCTCCTCTCTCAAAACCCAAACGTTGCACAACAAACCGTCGTGAAAATTACAAGCTTCGAAACCCAAGCACCACAAAACTCATGAAACCTAGGCGTCAACAACACCCTCTGCCTAGGCAACACTATGTAAATGGCCCCTCCTTCGCATCCGATACCATATTAGTCTACAAATCTATTTTAAAAGCTTATGTAATTAAGAGATGAATCATTAATAGTTTTTTTTATATTCTAACAATATTATTACTCTATTTCTCTTTCTGTCGAAGGGTAGAAGAACAGGTTTATTATACATATAAACTTGATAAATGTTACTAAATTTTATCAATAATTAACCAAGTCATTAACATAATATTTTTTTTTTACTCCCTCTCCGACTCACATAATATTGTTTAGAACATGTTAAACGACACAGTTGTGCTAAGTTCTTCGACAAGATGGCCCATCTCACCTCAGCCCTAAAATATATATATATATATATTTTGTTGTATATTGAACCAATGCTACGCAATTAAAGTACTCGTAGGCTATTTAATGACAAATTTCCACGTCACCGGCCGGTGCCATATGTTTAGCGTTCATAATTTATCAGCTTGCGTAAGTTTTCTCAAAAAGGACAAGAATATTAGGTTGAGTTTGATATTGCTTTTGAAATGTTTTTTGTTTTTAAAAAAATTGAAAATGAGAATGTTTTAAAAACTGTGTTAAGATTATTTCTGAAACTGTGTTTGATTATATTTTCTGAGTGTATATTTTGAAAAATATAAAAATGAAACTTTGTTTGGTTATATTTTTTCAAAACCCATTTCATTTTCAAAAAACCTAAAAAACACAATATTTCTTGAAAATGAAAACAAAAAGTGAAAACAACTTTTTTTCATTTTCAAAAAACTCAAAAAAACAACATAGTTGAAAACGGTGTTTTCGAAACGGTTTTGAAAACGTTAAATAAACAAACACTATTTTGAAACCGTTTTCATTTTCTGTATTTTTGAAAATGGAAAATCATTTTCAAGATCAAAAACAAACGCCCCCTTAGCGTTTTCAATCTATCAGCTTGTGTGAGTTCGGCTTGCAAAGGACAAGTTAATGGGATCTTATACTTAGTGTGGTATGCAAAGACAAGATTTTGTGAACTTTTGGACCTTTTTTTTTTTTTTTCCTTTTTTTGCTTGAAAGATTTTGTGGACTTGAAGATCACCACTGGGGCTGTAGAAAATATATCTTATTTCATATCATAATTGTATTATAGTTTAAAATATATATAGTGTCCGTTTGATAGAGGGTTTGTTTTTGAAAAATAAAACATTTTTAGATATGAAAAATAAATAATTGTTTGAAATTTTTTTTAAAAGTTAAAAGTTATTTGAATGAATGAAAACTTTTTTTGTCTACAGAACTCTTTTTTCATTTTTCAAAAATGAAAAATTTTTGATGTTTTGATACAAAAATTTAAGAATATTGCTTTTTCTTATAATGAAAAATTTTTCATTTTTCAATTTTGAATTTGTCAAACAAATAGAACCATAGTATAAATATAATTTTATATATGACTTTATTGTAAAATGTAAGGCTTAAATCTCCACCTTCATGTTAAAAAATAATAATAATAACACAATTTCACTATCAAGATGAATTGTTATTAGGATTAATTTTATTTTTACCCTCTCAGATTATAAACTCATTTTCACTTTATCTCTGAAATTGCAAAACTGTTCGTTGTGCTCCTAATTTATATAAAACAAATCAAAATTCCCCTTCTATTTGAGTTCATTTCATAACTTTAATAGAATTGTTTATGTGATACTCTATTAACGATTAAATAAATGTTTTACATTCTAGTTCTTCTCTTTCCTTTAGAGATTTAGAGTCTATTGCTTTGCACTTTCTCCTAATATTTAGAGTACCTTGTTCTCTAGGCCTAAGTCATACAGCGACTTCAGCACTTTCCCTTTCCCGGATTTCTTAAGACCTCTCTTTTTAGCGCTAGCAGTCTAAATGCATAAGTGTAGGAAGTGTTATCAGTCTAGACAAGCTGTTGTTCAAACCCTTTCCCCTGTGCTACTGCAAATATAAATCTTGATTATAAAAAACAAAATTAAAAATAAATTAAAAACTATTTTGTCTCTCTCTCTCTCTCTCTCATCTCTCTTTCTTTAGCTCTCTCTCTACTATTATCAAACAACAGTGTCATGGAACACAAATCATGGAAAAAAGTGCTTTTTTTTTTTTCATTTTGCAACATTTTCCTAGTAAACAAATAGAAAACTATACTCAAAGAAAATGATAAAATACTCATTTGGTTATTCACATTCAATGGCTTTCTTAAATTTCCATTCGTTTTTAACTTGTCTGGAAACTGAGACCACGAAAAGTTTTCCAACATTTTCTCAGTAATTAAACAAAAAGATACACCAAAGCAAACAGTAAAAGAAATAATAGAGAAAAGGACCTCGGCTTTGGAACCGAAGATATGGCAGCGGAGGGCCATGATTAAGGTTTTCTAGCTGGAGCCTAAAGGGCTATGTAAGAGCAAATGGGGACAATCCTGCTCCAAGGCTCGCACGTTCAACCAAATATGAAAGCCAAAAATCGGAACCCTGGAACGAAGATCAAATCCCCCAAAAGGGAAAATTGAAAGAGAAGAGAGAAAATGAGCACCACCACGGTGATTGAAGGTGAATGTATCGGCACAATTTTTTCATAGTTTGTTTTTAATTAAAGAGAAAGTGTGAAAAAGGGAGAGAGAAAGAGGAAAGAGGGAAAAAAATTACCTTTTAATTTGATTTTAATTAATTTTTAAATTTTTTCATAATCAAGATGTATATTTTAAAATATTTATTTAATTTTTAGTAGAGTATCACTTAAATAATTTTATTAAAATTATAAATGAACTCAATAGAATGATTATTTTAAATAGTTTTATTTAAATTAGGAAGTACAACATACAGTTTTATAATTCATAAAGACAAAATGAAAATAAGTCAATAGTTTAAAGGTAAAAATAAAATTAATCCTGATTATTATCATTATCATTATTATCATTATCATCATCATTTAAAAAGAAAAAAAATTGAAATTATACTTTAGACACTATTTTTGCAAGGAAACCTTCCATTTCTACCTAGAAATTACTTTAAATATGTTCCCATTTAATAATTTTTCAACAAATAAAAAAAAAAAAAAACCAATGTGTTAGTATTTACTACAAAATAAGTCTTCATATTGACACCATGCCATTTATGCAATTAGTTTAATTCAATCGAGTCTTTTTTTTTTTTCCTACTGTCTACTCTACTTCTGAGAGCCAAAATCCGGAGGAATATTATTTTGCTAAAACGGTATATATGTATCAATCTGTGAATAATTTTTAAAAGTTTCAAAAATAACACCAAAGTCCATTAAAATAATTTGGCATTTCAAAGAAGTAATTACTTTAATTCAATCGTTTCATTTTTTTTTTTCTACTGTCTATTCTACCTTCTCAGCGCCAAAATTCAGAGGAACACTATTTTGCTAAAACGGTATTTATGCATCAATGTGTGAATGATTCTTAAAAGTTTCAAAAATAACACCGAGTCCATTAAATTAGTCCAAATTATTTTCGGTTAGCTATAGGATGACCATTGTTCCATGGAATATGGAATAATGACTAATTTGTTGTCGTTTCGAAAACGTCATAAACCCAGTTGTTACTGTAAATGCCATGCATGTGCATTCTATTCTAGCTGCTATCATTTTTGGGATTAGAGGACATTTGGTAAACGCATTACATTTTGATTGTATTTGAATGAAATTTGTTTTTTGAATGTTGTATTTGGTTGAAAAGTATTTGTTTTGTATTTGAATGAAATGTGTGTTTGGATGAAAAGTATTTTAGAATTGAAAAGTTGATGTGATTGGTAAAAGTAGAGATAAATAGTGGAATTGAAAAATTAATGTGATTGTTTTAAAAATATTTTGAATAGTAATTGTTTTTGTAACACTGTTGTAAAATTTGTGTTTGGTGTAAAATTGTATTGTATTTGAGTAAAATTAAAATTGAATATTTCTCCAAATGCCCCCTAAACTATAAATTAGAGTTTGTGTCATTCGCATTATCTTTAAACTATAAATATTTCAAAAATTATATGTGGAAATTTGGGGTAATCTATATGTCACAAATTAACCAAAAAAAGAAAGTGGCTTTGGCTAGAGAAATGTTAATAGTAATTTGTATAACTAATCATTAATCATGTTAATAGTTATGTATAGGCATGTTGCTGCAATATCAAAATACATACATACAAAGATATATACATGTATGTGTGTATGTATATATGTATTTATATGTGTGTGTGAGTGCATCTTGTGGTAGTCTTGGGATAAATGACCAATAGTATAGCAATTTGACCAAATAACAAGAAGCCCAAGTTATTATCTTCTTCTTCTTCTTCTTCTTTTAATTAATTGGTTCTGATGGATATCGACTCTCTGATTTGGTAAGATTCCATTTTACAACCAGATAAAGGAGTGGTTAACATTTGTTTTGTCTAGATATTAGTTCCAGAGTGCGTTGTACTTGGTCTATGATTTCACAACAGCTTCTTCTCTACGAAAGAAATATGCAGTAATTTATGTCGTTCAAGCCCTGGCCTATTCACTGTCTGCTACACGTCTTAACAATGCCAGTGGTATTGTCTCCAAAAGCTTATTAGGGACGTTACGTGTGGTTCAAATATATATTGGGTCCATAAGAACTTCAAAAGATAATTAGGTCTAATCAATAAAATATTTAATTTATTGTTGTCCCTCTTACTTTATCTTATGAATTTTAAGAGGATATTTAAATAGTACATTATATTTGAAAATAACATATTAAATGTAATATTTGTTTAAATGAAAAGTATTTATATTACATGTAATTGTAATATTTGTTTGGATTAAAAGTATTTGAATTATATTGTATGTAATGTAATTGATAAAAATAGAAAGAAAAAAAGGAAGAAAAAAAGAGAATATGTGATGTGATTGGTAAAAATAGTAGAAAAAATAAAATGATAAATAATAATTATATTAGATTTAAATTATGATATAATTAGTATTTGAATGTAATATTTTTACCATTAGATAAAAATTATATTGTGTCAATACTTTTACCAAATGCTCTCTAAGAACTCTTATCGTACCTTTTAAATTTTGAATTAGTTTCATCTGTTAGAATTTTTGCTAAAAATAGACTAATTCAAAATTTATAAGACTAAATAATGGGAGATTTTAAAGTCTAGGGATAGTAATAAGATTAATCCAATTTACATGGATAAAATTTACGCTCTCATCGTGTACGCAGTGGCGTAGGCACACTTGGCCAAGTGGCAAAAAGAAGTTCTCCTTAAAAATTTTACACGGCTACGTAGCACTTATGTCCCCCAAAATTATCACCCAAATTTTTAATTTTAACAATTTACCTTTAAATTTACTAAATTATTATATTGTAACCCTTATGAATTATTATTCCGTCAAATTAAATATGAAACACTACGTACGCTTCATGCGAAGATGGACCGTAACAAAAAGTTTGCTAATCTAGCACAAATAATAATGTAAATCTTCCAATTTCAAATCTTTAATTTGATGTAAAATGAATTAAAAGGAGTACATTGCAAAAATTTAATAAGTTAAGAGGAAAAATTGTCAAAATTAAAAGTTTAAGGGTAAGTTATCAAAGAATAATAAGTTTAAAGGGCATCAGTGCTAAACATCATTAATAATTATCATATATAAGTCCTTACTAAACTTAATCCTTAGCTGTATCATAACTCATTAGTCATACCAAATGAATAGAAATTGTTCGAGCATAATTTCATACAACACCAATCCGTCGTACTTGAACTAGATAATAAGATTATGAACAAAATAGCCAAGAGCATAAAACAAGAACAAAAGAGCAATGAAGAACCTTAATAACAATATGTATAGCAAAACCAGAGTCCACCATTTAAAGTAATAAAGGCAAGCTTTTGCCAGAGGATTATTTCTTCAGGTATCGATGGCATTTCCTTTAGCAAGTTAGTTCCTTGACTTCGGAAAGTCAAGGACTATCGCGATGTCAATTGAATTCCTTCTATCCATTATTACAGAATCCGTTGCACTATTGGGCTAACTTGAACATGGATAAGAAGACTAGTTTTCCGTGCCGACAAAAGCATACTATGAAAAATATTACTACACAGTAAGGAGATATGGTGCAGAGGCTTTGACGCCAAAGTGGAGGTAGAAAGGAATGGAATGTTATCGGGTGAAGATGTCTCGGAGTCCATGTAACTTAGGGATCAATATGACGACTAGTTTGTTTGGGTACCTTTTTAGGGCCAATTCCATCTTCTATGATCATAACATATTGAGAAGTTTCAATCTTGTTGACCATGACAACAATCGTGACTATAAACAGACTCTTAACAATGATTGCTTCAAAGCTTTTTATTGGAAATTACATCTGTTATTTTCCTCAAATTTATAATACATTTAGAATAATAGAGATTAATTTTCTATTTAGGGGGCGTTTGACAGATACATTATGTTTTAATTACGTTTGAATACAATTTTTTTTTGAGTATTGTATTTGATTAAAAAGTATTTGTTTTGCATTTGAATAAAATATGTGTTTAGATAAAAAGTATTTTAGAGTTGAAAAATTGATGTGACTAGTAAAAGTAAAGATAAATAGTTAGGATTGAAAAGTTGATGTGATTATTTTAAAAAACTTTTGAATAATAATTATTTTCATAATACTGTTGAAAATAATAATATTTAAATGTAAAACTTTACTTTTAATGTAAAATTGATATTTGTGACACCAAAAAACATTTTTCAAACGACCTCTTAATTTAATGAATTGATTTAAGTCAGTAACTGTAAAGTGAATTAATTTACGTTAACTCAGGTCGAAAATAATTATGATTGTCTCTTGGTCTTCCTTTCTTGAAAAGACATTTAGTGTTCTAATTCTTGGTGCTCTGGACCTTGGTGTTCCAAATCTTGGTGCACCTACTCTTATGCTCTGGGTGCTCTAAATCCTCCAACCTGCAAATGTCCAAATAAATAAGAAAACAAAGAAAAAAATTGAGAAGCCTCGAGTTGGTAGACAACCTGTTACAATAGAGAAAGAATGCTTAAATACAAAAAACTTCAAACCCACGAACAACAAATTATAATAGAGAATAAATGGGAAAACCCAATCTCTTGAGCAATCGGCAAAGAACCAAAGGATGGTGAGGGAGGAAAAAAAAATTTCAATGTTAATCCAAAAAATACACCAACCAAATAAAAGAGGCAAAAAACCCTAGATGTGGCGGCCCGCCCTGCTGTAGAGGCTCTACAGTACTACTACGACCAACTCTGTAGTCAACCGCAATAGTCTGCAGGCCTCTAGGGTCGCCGGCAATCATGCTAAACTGTAACTACTACTAATTTTGCGGAATAAATTTTTTTTTCTTTCTTTTTAAATACATAAACTGTTGAGAATGTGATAAAGAAATCATGTTAACAACTGATCATGATTCCCCTATCACATACTCCTGTCTTGAAAACTGTCTCTTTGAAAATTACATTCAAAACTGTGCAGCGGAAGAATTAAACTGTGACCAATATCCCTCGCCCGATCCTGCCCGGCATGCGTCTACCCTGTTCGTCGTCCACCGTATATTCTATTGGTGAACAGGTCTCTTACCTGCAACATGTGAACAAACTAATGAGCTTTGAGCTCAGTAAGTTCAAACATAAAAACATGTATCTAACATGCTATACTGCTGTGCTCATGCTGTACTACTGTGCTCATGCTGTACTGCTGTACTCATACTGTACTGCTGTACTCATGCTGACTGCTGTACTTATACTGTACTGCTGTACTCATGCTGACTGCTATACTCATACTGTACTGCTGTACTTATACTGTACTGCTGTACTCATGCTGACTGCTGTGCTCATGCTGACTGACTAAAGATTTAGTCTTAGGACATTAATCTTTTACTTTAGTTCTGGTTTTGGGCCCCTGCTTGGACGTACCGACATGTTAGCGCAACCGGGAGCGGTACTTTAGTGCTGACCTCCTCAGTCTTAACTGATGCTAAACATGATAACCTCCCTGTGGTTCGAGAGGCCGATACGCCAATAACTGGTTAATTACCATCTTTCTGGTGTTCCTACTGGGTAGCATACTGTTTGCCCCCACAGTCGGAACTTGTTAATCTATTTACTGGGGTGTGAATTAATCAACACACTAAGGTGCCTTGTGCACCTAACTGTTTTCTTATTCTTTTACTGCTGGTCTGTGTACTGGGACATGCAACTCTATATGCATGACATGAACTGACCTCTGCTGTGACTGACATAAACTGACTTAACATCGTGATGCAGACAATCAACGTCTAACAACACGTCATACAACATACATAATACTGTAATAAAGCAAGCTTGTCCACGTTGCAGTCAGGACAATGCTTGAACTTACAGAAAGTCCTCTAGCGTAAGCTGCTGCTGCTCTGGGACTGCTGTATCTGGGTCTCTGGCTTGAACTCCTATAAAAGGAAAAATCACTGATTATTTACCATATTTAGCTTATACTGGAAATATGGCAAAACATGAAATTTTTCCTTTCCAGACTTCTTTTTTTTTTTTTTTTTTTTTACTCTCTGGACTCGAACACGCCCTCCTACACGGCCGTGTTCGTGCCCGTGTACCCCTCTGGACTTTTAAGCCTACCCGTGTAATCTCTGGAACATGCCCGTGTATGCTTACACGGGTGGGTACACGGCCGTGTACTCCTCTGTCTTCTTACACGCCTCTCTTTGACCGTGTGTCTCTTGACACGGTCTGATACACGGCCGTGTTCTTGACCGTGTACCTCTCGGGTCTAATTTTTCTTGCAACACGGTCATGCGTATGGGCATGTTCGGGGCCGTGTTCTGAACACGCCCTTGTACACGCCCGTGTTCATACCAGAATCAAGATTCTGGGTCCGAACTGCTCTGCTCTGTTTTTCTAAGGCTTTCATGGCCTTTGTTCTGTGTCTTACACTTGAAATCGATCTTCATAAGATCATTTCAAGGTATCTACTACACTTCTACTATCACAAATCCATGATTTCACAAGCAAAAATCCCACATTTTGCTCATGAACTTCTCTTGACTCTATTTTTGAAAAATCTGCGTTTTAGTGAAGAAATCTCACTAAACTCGGTTTTCAAAACCATCTGTTCATGGATTCGTGTTTGAAAACATCTAGACTCGAATCACATTTCGATTTTAACCGAAAATCTGAATGTGATTCACTCACATTCTCTTTTTTCACTCAAACCCTAAGTTTTCATCCGAAAAGAATCAAAAGAAAAACAGGGTTTTACCTTACTTGATCGTGAGCTTTTCTTGCTGCAAATCCTTGACCGAATCTCGGTCGATCTGTTGCTTGTACTAGAAAATCCAAACTTTTGGATTTCCTTTGCTTTTCTCTCTCTCTTTCTCAACTCCCTCTTTCTCTTCCTTTCTTTCTTTTCTCTTTCTTTCTTTTCTCTTTCTTTCTTCCGGCTGCTGTGCAGCTAAGGGAATTAATTCCCTCTCTATCTCTTGCTCACGTGCTTCACACCCTCCCTTACTTTCTTTCTTTTTTTTATATATGTGTAAGGGCTTGTTTGGCTTCTTCTTTTAGCCATTGATCAATGTAGCTCACTTGTGTGCCATTGATCTCTTAGTATGTATTTTCCACATACTTTTCTATTAATTTTAAAACACATAATATGAATTAATGTTTAGCTTTTAAACTATTTTCATTAATTCATTTTCAGATTTTGATTAAAACTTGATTAATCAAAATTTTCCTCTGCTTTTTATTCTGTAAACTGTGTCGCTGTAAATGTACATTTGTTTACATAATTGTACAAAATATTTCCGAGAGTATAGATTTCTCGGTTATCACACTAGAGACCTGTTAGCAAGCCACCCGAAAAACCACCACTCAAAAAATCAATCAAGAGACAAAAATGAGGAAAGAGTGGAAAAGCCAAAAGAGAGAAAGAGAGACAAACACACGGTTAAGGAATGAAAGAAAAGGAGAGAGATAAAGGTGGCAAGAATAATTAGAGCTAGGGTTTCGGCCAGAAGAGAAGAATAGCAAAAAAATGAAAAAAGCCGAAAGAGATCGACAAAGAAGGGGCAAAGAAAGCAAGAGAGAAAATGAGAGACAGGGCTGGCAAGGGCAAAGAGCATAGAAAATGAAAGAGAAGTAGCAAGGCATGGACAGAGTTGAAAGAGAGATGCAAAGGAGCATAGGCTGCAGGGACAAAGCAAAAGGATGAATGTGAGGGAGATGCAAGAGTGAATAGGATTTTTATCAGTTAAAAAACCCAAATGCCCACAAAAAAAATGATCCAAAAAAAAAAAAAAAACAAGAAGGCAAAAATGACAAAACACCACACCAGGCAATCTCATCAATTTCCTATACTAACAATACAGTAAATATGCATTAACTTTAGGGAATGTTTGGTAAACGTATTATATTTTGATTGTATTTGAATAAAATTTGTTTTTTGAATGTTGTATTTGGTTAAAAAGTATTTGTTTTGTATTTGAATAAAATGTGTGTTTGGATAAAAAGTATTTTAGAGTTGAAAAGTTGATATGATTGGTAAAAATAGAGATAAATAATAGAGTTGAAAAGTTGATGTGATTATTTTAAAAAACTTTTAAATAGTAATTATTTTTGTAATACTATTGAAAAGAATTATATTTGAATATAAAATTTTATATTTGGTATAAAATTATAATACGTTTGAATATAATTAAAAACGTAATTACTGTGTCCATCTTACCTTAGGTATTTATAAAAGCTGTTACTGATCTTATTATAAATATTTTAAAAACTGTCCTTTAATTCAATTATTTTCTGAAAATTATTTCCTACAATTTTACTTGGGTTGTTGGAAGTCCCCAGTCATTGGACCAAAAATGGCGTCTTTTTCGTCTTCGTCTTCATCTTCGGCTTCTTCAGCTCTCTCAAGATTGTCCAATCTCCGCAGACACTTGGATACATCGAATTCACTCTCGGATAACAAGGTTCCTGTTTCCCAACGCAGAATAATCACTTCAGAACTTCTGTTTCCTCCTAAGTTTTCACTAATATATTCTCATTTTTTGAACAGGGTGTGGGATTAATCAAGGTCTCTCCGGAGGTTTCTGAAGCTTTGTTGAATGGAAATGCTGTTGTTGCTCTTGAATCCACCATTATTTCCCACGGTAAAATCTCTGTTTCTGCTGTATAGAACTTGCTTTTTGCGGAACTTCATGTGCGCTCCACCTGTTTGTTGAAATTCCTCTGACCCTGTATTTGCATATTTTGATTCTCAGTTGAATGAGTTATTGTTAAAGTGATGATTTTGATTGTGTATAGGGATGCCATGTCCAGAAAATCCCTAATTTGTTCGCAGCTTTCGTTCTGAGAATGAGGATCTTTTTTGTTCTAAACTGAGAAGTTGTTAATTAAGCTGTAATTCTGAAAATGGAATAATTTCTGAAATAGTGTTTAGATAGATATTAAAAACAGTCATTTGAAAAATAATTTTCTAACAAATCTAATAAAATCCTATCTTATTTTAATAGGGGATGGATCTGGATTTGTTCCTTTCTTCATATGAACACATTGAAAAAAATAATTGTCTTAATCGGAGATGAAATGAAAAAGTTATGTCATTTTAAAACTTGATGTAGAAGAGAAAGAGAAATTTTTTAACCTAAAAATGCTACTGTGAAAAATAGGTTTGAAATGAAAAAGATTCCCAAAAATAAGGATGAGTTCATTTTTAAAATGAACTACTTTTCCAAAATCAAGAAGATGTTTTATCATCTAAAGCAGGTAACAAACACCATTTTGTTCTCAATTTCAAAATGGGATGGATAAAACCTATGGAATTCATTTTCAAAATGGGATGGACAAAACCTACAAACCAAACAGGCACAAAGATGCTTGTTTTTGAATAACTTCATGGAGTGTAGTCAACCTGTTTGTTGAAATTCCTCTGACCCATTTTTGCCTTTATTTTGTTCATTGATGTAGGTGCTGTACCGTGATAGTTTTCTGGGGTTCTGAATTTCTCATATACACAAAACTTTTTAGATGTTGAAGTCATGATTTTACTTGTGTATAGGGATGCCTTATCCACAAAATCTGGAGACTGCTAAGGAGGTTGAGGCAATCGTGAGGAATAATGGAGCTGTTCCCGCCACCATCGCTATTCTAGATGGCATACCATGCGTAGGTGTTTATAATTAACTTTAGCTTCTATTATATGGCACGTGTCCGCTTTTAAATTCTAGTCTTTTGAGTTCCAATTACATTCACTTCCTGGTAAGGTCAATATCGGACAAGTCTTGCCTTGAATGCTTCCATTTCGATTATATCAGCTTTAATGATGCTGCACTCCGTGAAGTTCAGAAGATATTGTTTCATTAGTTTGATTTAAAGTGATACCCCTGGTTGATTTTATACAAGCCTAGTTTTATTTATTTATTTATTTTATTTTTTTTGTGAATTTTGAGTTGGCCCAATTTTGGTCATCTGTTGAATGCATAGTGTAGTGGTTGGTAGGATACCTTATCTGCTGCTAACATGATTCCTTCATTATTTTGTCATTACTTCATGTATGTTGCCAAACTATTCTTATAGGTTTGAGTTTAGAAGAGCTTGAGAGGCTTGCTGTCATTGGAATCAAAGCTCAAAAGACCGCTAGAAGAGACATTGCACATGTTGTAAGTAGCTGGTTAGTGGTTACAAATAGAAGTTATTGGTAAATTAGGCTACCCCTGAGTAATTTATAGAATTGGTAATATGAAGTGCAAACATAGTAGTTAGCTAAATTTTATTTATAGACTAAAATTTTCTCCCAATAAAAGGCTACTGATTCATTATTATAGTTTTCTTCTTCTTGTTCATATCCAGCTGATGGTTTTGCACAATGACTTGGCTGTTTTTCAGGTGGCCACCAGAGGAAATGGTGCAACTACTGTATCTGCAACCATGCTTATTGCTTCTATGGTGATCACTCTGTTCTTATTTTTTTAACCTTTTATTTTTCTTTACAAGGAAAAACTAATATTCTTGGTAGCATAAACTCTTACTTTCATATTTTAATTCTTGTTCCCCTAGTTCAGTTTTCTGATGCTTGACCGACAAACTATTGCAGGTCGGTATTTCAGTCTTCGTTACTGGAGGACTTGGAGGAGTGCACAGACATGGTGAACGTAGTAAGTCTTGTATATTTGTTATTTATCTGATAGATTATTACTGTCTTGATATAACCCACCATCCCCATGCGTATTACTCCTAGCATACACTAGGAAGTTGAAATCAGAGTTATGAGTAGTCTATAAGATTACCCTAAAATCTATGCTGTCAATGATGCTTCGTTGCTTCAAATAAAATTTTGGACTACGTTGCATGTAAGTTTTCGAGTCCATGTCTATAAAAAGATCCCATGGTGAGCGGTAGGTTATAAAACAGGCACTGATCTTGGAACTTTTCTTCAGTTCCAGTATTCTTATCCAGTTGTTAGGAATTACGTAAAAGGGTGAATTCAAAGTCATTTTTTTGCTTCCTTTTGTAGATGTTGGAATTAATTTTGGTTTTGGAATTTCTTACTCCAGAAAAGAAAATGGTCATAAAGTATTCCGTAGCCATGCTGGTTAATTAAAGGCATCCTTCTAATTGGTTCGTTAGAAAGATCATCTCTTCTATCTATTTTATTAATCCCGATTTATGATGGAATAGCTAGTTTGTCTTTGTTAACAGGCGTGTTTAAGTATGATTGTTGCTTTCCAATTGTCCTGCATCTTCTGTTTTGATACTATAATCTGAGGACCTTATTTTTAGTGTTGTACTTTTTGATACTATAATCCGAGGACCTTATTTTAATGTTGTACTTGCAGCAATGGATATATCTTCTGACCTTACCGAGCTTGGGAGGACACCAGTGGCAGTCATTTCTGCTGGTGTAAAATCAATATTAGATATTCCCAAGACACTAGAATACTTGGTACTTAATATTATCCCCGGTAAATTATTAGTAGCCTAGGATTATGTACTATTTGTATTAATTACTACTTTTGCTTAAACCTGACTGTAGGAAACACAAGGAGTTTGTGTTGCAGCTTACAAGACCAATGAGTTTCCAGCATTTTTCACAGAAAATAGTGGCTGCAAAGTATCATTAATCTCTATTCGCGATTCTATGTGTTTAAGTTGAAATACTTACTGTTAAACAAACATGTTACTGTTTCATCTTAGTATGTTAATTAATTTTTCATTTATAATGGGTTCTCATTTGCATATCTGCCATAAGTTCTGTGTCATTGTTTGTCTGCATTGTTATGTGTCACAGATCCATCTAAGTAGGGGCATTCATCGGATCCAATCAACTGATCAAATCAACCGATCCTATCCAATTCAATCTATTTTCTACAGATAACCGATCTCATTCGGATTGGATCGGATCTCAATTCTTAAAAACTGGCCTAAGTTGGATTAGATGCACTTTTTATCTTAAAACGATCCGATCTAATCCAATCTAATCCTTTTATATACATATTATAAAAATTTATAAATTATTTTCAAATTTTATATAAGTTGTCTGACGTATGGTCTCTTTTTTATTTTTCATATACTATCACACACCCAATCATAAGCTTCTGAACCAAACATTAGGAAAAACCCTATTTGCATCTACTCATTCTCTCTTCTGCCGCTAGTAACTTCTAAGAGCTAAAAAATAAAAAACCTAATGCCTTTTCTCTGTGTCCCCTTCCTTTCACCATGCTTCAATGTTGATGTCATCTTCATCGCCAGTAATTAAAAGACTTTAGATCAAATTATTAGGAATTATAGTCTTGACTTATAATTATTGCTAAGCTTTAAATTGAATGAGATATGTGCTAAAAAAAAAAAAAAAAATCCAAAATCGATCAATCCAATCCAATCCAAACCAACCTTAAATTGATTGGATTAGATTAATGGATTTGGATTGGATTGGATGACACACTTCTAACGGATTAGATTGGACAAGATTTTCAAAAACCGATCTTTATTTGAATCAGATATGTGTGGCTAAAATAGGACGGATCCAATCGATGAACACCACTACGTCTAATTGGTTTGTCTGGTTGTTTGGCAAAGCAAAATTGTTGAGAGTATTGTAGAACCAATATCTTCATATTAATTTATTACAACATCCCTGGTTATGTCCAAAGTTGCGTTAATCTTTTAAGTTCTACTCCCTCTTCCCAGAAAATTGGTTAAATTGTCAGTATCTCCAAGATTATTGTTAAAGGCGTATAATGAGAAACCTTTATTTTAGTCTGTATTAGGATGGTGCATGGCAGAAAAGAAAACTTTTGTAGAAATTGTCATTAAAATGGAAGTTTCGATCAGGTCACTCATACATGCAGAGAAGTATACACATTATTTTGTTGCAAAAATTTCTCAGTGATTGTGGATTTTTCTTCCCTTTGGATTATGATATGAAATGTAGGTGCCTTGCCGTGTGGACTCACCAGAAGACTGTGCTCGTCTTATTGGTAAATGCTGAAGTCAATTTATTTTAACTTCTGTATGGAATGTTTTTAAATTATATAATAATTTCTTTTTTTTTCTTTTTTTTGATTATTGTACATTTGGCAGATGCAAACGTGAAACTTGGTCTTGGAACTGGGATTTTAATTGCAGTTCCTATTCCAAGAGAGCACTCGGCTTCTGGAAGCTTGATTGAGTCTGCAATACAAAGAGCCCTTAGAGAAGCTAGGTTAAAACAAGCATCTTTTATGGATCAATAATTTCCATGTTATTTTGTGTTTATTTATTTGAACATCATATATTAACTATGTTACATTGGAACCGGACCTTAGGGACAAGAACATTACTGGAAATGCTGAAACTCCTTTCTTGCTTGCGAGAGTGAATGAACTAACTGGGGGAGCTTCTCTTTCTTCAAGTATCCTTTTCCTAATTTTTTTTCCACCTGATAAGTATCCTTTTCCTAAATTTGGGTATCAATTTTACTCATCATAGGATATGCTGGTGTTTAAAAAAAAAAAAAAAAAAATCAAAGTCAACCATAACTGAAGATGATCGAACAACGTGCAGTTGTATTTACGTACTTGTAAACTTATTCTCCTTTTCATTTAATATTATCTGCAGTGTTAATGTTGTTTGATTTATTAGAAAATTTTCTTAACGAACTCCTAGACATTGCATTGGTGAAGAATAATGCCCTTGTAGGTGCTCAAATAGCTGTAGCACTTTCCCACCTCAGAGAAAATTGTAACAAAGGTAAGATCGCTGTTCGTGGTCATTTGTTGGTCAGCACATTAAACTAAAGGAAAAGGGAATCATTTAAATTTGTACACTAGTTCAACACAAGATCTGGTGTGTGCTATTTCTTTTAGAGTCCAAGACAAGGTAACGGTAACACCATGGAAGTTACTTCTACCGCACAACTCAGCTTGTTCTGTTGTGTGTTGTCTCTGTAGTATATATCTTATAGATGCTATGCTGCCATATCTTGACAAAAACTGGTCTATATTTTGAAGGCGGTTTGGAATCCAAAATGTAGACCCTTATACGCAATGTCTGGATCCGGAAAAACTTGTCATGAAGCGTGGAGCTTCCTTTCAATACAATGACTTTGTTCTCCATCTTCTATATGGTACTGAAGTTGCCACTGTACGAGTTTGCAGTGTACTTTCAAGTTCCAAGAAACTCTCGGGGCTGTGATTTGCTTGTAACCTGTGAAACTTCTATATCTCAATGTCTTTGTGGCTTGCCTTAATACTTGTTGCGCTGTTCTTTCGCATTCGTGCCTGGTTGTTTGAAGCACTAGAGTGATGTATTTCATTCATTGTTTCATCTAAATTTCATTTTAGGTTATAATGATGGAGACATAGTTGGTATTTAAGTGTTAGGAATTCTGTCAAAATAGATTTATTTTTAGGACAGAATACGAAATTAATTAGCAGAAAGACGAAGAAATTTATGGTGTTCGGCCTTTTGACCTACGTTTATGGGTGAAGATGACGAGGAATTAGTAAAGAAAACAAAGAGTGTTTTAGTTCCCACACCCTTAGAGATGACTTGTACAACATGAATATGAAGTTATAGGAAAATAATAATAATAATAATGATGATGATGATAATAAAATAAAGAGCTCATAAGCTACACTTTCTCTCAAAATTATTTATTTATTTATTTTTGCCTTTGTATATTGCTAATTATTCCAGCATGTATTTCTTGCTTAGCCTACTCTATCCTTTCCGACTGGGCTAGTCAGGCACAATTTTCGGATGCCTAAATGAACAACGAAATTTTCGAGTCTTGAGTTTCAAGTTAAATAGGTCGTTTTATGAAACCCCTAGTTTCCCTTTTTTTTTTTTTTTTTTTTTTTAATTTATATTTCATTTATTAAGTTTGACATAATGAAACTCCTTGTTTCATATCCGCTTGTCCATTTTCTTATCAGCGGACTAATTTAATCTTTCATGTACATATACAGATTATATAGATATGGGTTAATATTGTCCCCTAGTTGTCTCAGAGGTTGCATCTTGGGTGACCAGATTTGTTTCAATTCTTCCTTGAACACTAAGCAGTTCCTTGATTACAAACTGGATTTGGACTTTTTTAAATAGATTGTTCATATATCTAAACTATTATGGAAAGATTGGTTTGAATCAAAAATCTTATTAAAATATGTCTAGACATTCAATGGTAAGTATAAAATGTATTCGATTTCCATGTGAAGTGAAATCTTACGGTAGTGTTTGGTATTGATTTTGAAATATTTTCTATTTTCAAAAAAATTGAAAATGAGAATGTTTTGAAAATTGTATTGAGATCATTTTTGAAATTGTATTTGATTATGTTTTTTGAGTGTATATTCTGAAAAACATAAAAATAAAATTTTGTTTGGTTATATATTTTGAAAATTCATTTTATAAGTGGGTTTCTTATAAAAATATATTTATTTTTAATTTTAAAAAAATAATAAAAAGTAAATTATGAGTTATGATTAAAAAAAAAAAAAACTTTGGTGGTAGGTTTTGCAATGAGCGATAGGAGTGAAAGAGATTGTTGGTCTGAGTTCTAAGTGGCAGTGATGACTAGATTTTCACGAGGGGGCGGTCGTCATCATCACTAGCCTATGGTCATCAGCCTTCATTGGAGATAAATGTTATCGTTGGATATGATCATCACTAACGTTGTATAGACAGAAAGAGAAAGAGAAAGAGAGAGGAGATGGAGGGAGAAAACGAAAAGAAAAAGTGAAAACAATTTTTTTTCTTTTTCAAAAAAACCCAAAAAAACAACAGTCCTATTTGGTTTTGGTTTCAAAATTGTTTTCACGATTCCCGAGAGAATTATTTTCTAAATCAATTTGAAAACGTGTTTGGTTAGCCCTGATTTTGAAAACTGAACTTGAAACTAATGAGTTAAATTCATTTTTTTTCCACTTAACTTAGAAAACGGGCAGGGATCGTTTTCTCCCGTTTTCTCTTATGTACCCTCTTATTTTTCCTCAGCCTCGTGTATTATTTTTCCTTAGCTCCATGTACCTTCATTTTTCCTCAGTCCCGTGTATGCACAGCCCCTGACCCTTTTCACCTCCACAGTCTCGGCTCCACCTCTCTCTTTCTTTGTCGTTGATCGGCGTCAGCCAAAGCTGTCTCTCCTCCCCTCGGCTCGAATCCGCTCTGTCTCTCCTTCCCTGGACTTGTTCATCGTCGTTGCCTGAGCTCTGTTGGCTCTCATTCGGCATTGGTTGCAACGTTATAGTTCTTCCCCATAGCATCACAGTCAAATCTCTTTTGTTTTGGTCGTCTGCTTTACGAAAGGTAGGCTTATCATCTCAGTTTGGACTCTCTCCCTCTATTGTGTTGTTTTGTTGGATTAGTAATTGATAAAACAAGTTGCCTTAGAATTTGGGGATTTTTTCAATAGCTGAGTCGATGAGCTAATCGGATTTGCCATTTTATTGTAAATGCTTAACAACAAAATGTGAGATGAATTGGAGCTATTTTGACCCAATTTTCGGCTCCTGTATGTGCTTGTTGGCATGGTTTGTGAATTTGTCTCTGTTCTTGCCGTTTTGAATGGGTTTTATTTGCCGTTTTCAATTTGGAAGCTCCGTTCTTATCTGCCTTTTGCTCTAGAGTGTAGGCGAGTTCAGATTTCAACTTGAGAACAACAAATGTTTATGTTGTTAATTTCGGTTCTTATCTACTGTTTTGAATGGTTTGTGTTTGCCCTTGATTACTATTAATTATTGCGTTATTTGGTTTTTTATCTCACAATGTTTTGACCTGTATTTAGAAGGATGAATTGGAGCTGCTTTGTTCTAATTTTGTGTTAATTTTGAATGGTTTCTCACAATATTGTGTTATTGCTTAACCCTAAAATGTGAGATGAATTGGAGCTGCTCTGACCTAATTTTTGTCTCTTGTATTATGGTTGGCATGGTTTGTGAATTTGAATCTCTATTCTTGCCATTTTGAATGGTTTGTGTTTGCCATTTTCAATTTGGATGCTCTATTCTTATCTGCCTTTTACTCTAGAGTGTAGGCAAGTTCAGATTTCAACTTAAGAGCTGAAATGTTCTGTTGTTAATTTCTAATTTGCAGTTTTGAATGGTTTTTATGTTTGCCCTTGATTACTGTTAATTATTACGTTATTATGGGTGTTTGTTGATATTATAGGTGTTAATTGTTTGCTCTTGATTACTTTAATTTTGGATGATTGACAAGTCTTCTACTCCTAAATCTGTCAAACATGGTTTTTTTTTTTTGGTTTTGTTGGGTTTTCTGAAAAAGCTTTTCAAGTTCTTGTTCATCACTGATTTATGATTTTCCTATTGTGTTCATGTTTTGTTTTCTCGAGTGTTTTCTTCTAGTGTTTTTAAGTTCTTGTTCATGGGTTTTTGTTTTTGAATTAAGGGAAGAAAAAGGAACCGAATTTAGCACTCAAAAGTTTGTCAAACATGTTCATTCTTCCTAGAAAAGTTTTGAGTTTTTCATTTGTAATCAACTTTTTAGTGTTTTTCAAGTTTTTGTTTATGGGCTTTGAATCTTGAAAGAAAACCCAGATAAAAGAATGAAATTATCACTCTTTTATGATCAAGATTCTCAGTTGAAATCATCCAGATTCTCGGTTGAACTTCTGCTAAGAATCATAGAAAAGTTGCTTTTCGTTTATGCCCTTTTACACCTCTTTCATATTCTCATATATATATATATATGTATGTAGGTATGTATCTATACACACACACACACACACGAAATTTCAACCATAGATTTGTAGCCAACTCATAATAAAAAACTATGCATTTATATGTTTATATATACATATATACATATACACACTTCTATGACTTGGTCAAGTATTGAGATATATACATATACACATATACATACTTCTATGACTTTAATATTCGATTTCATCTTTATGATTAACTATGTTGATAACCTTTACTATTTGATTGATATAGGACACAAGGACAATATAATTAAATAATGGAGGTCAATGAGGATAGTACTATTGATGATCACGCCACATGTCAAGTTGCTATACGAGAAGGCAAAAAAAGGAATTCAATCATCTACTTTATATTAAAAACCATGGATGAAAATTTCAAATGAAATACATAACAAGTTTAATAAGCGACTTACAGTGACACAACTTAAAACTAAGTGGAATAGGTTTAAACTTAGCACTAAAGAGTTTAAAAGCTTGGTTCAAAGTACTGGATTTGGATGGGATTCTGAAACAAATACAGTCACAACCTCAGAAAAAGTTTGGAATTCTTATCTACAAGTAATGTCCTTATTATTTGATGGCATTTATATTTATCTACATAAGTTACTAATCATTGGCTTAACTAAATTTATTTTCATTGTATAGCAAAATCCAAAAGCTAAAAAGTACCAGAAGAAGGGTATGGGAAACTTTTCCCTCCTAAAGGAGATCTTTGGTGGAACTATTGCAACAGGACGTAATGGCATGGGTTCGCAAACGGCTACCAATGTGCCACGTGCAGCACCCCCAACTTCTATGAATCTTGAAGTTGAAGGAGAAGGTACAGGAGACTCGCATGAAATCCAGACAAACTGCAACCGTATTCGAAATGCTGAGGCCAGTAGTGTGCGTTCCAAGAAGAAGATCAAATCTGTAATGGATTCAACAATGGAGCTGTTGGCAAAGTTTATGAGTTTGCGAAGTGAGGTATCAGTGCAACACACTAATGACTTACAGTAATATCTAACGATGAAACGAGCACGTCTTGGTGACACAAGTGAGGCTGAGACCTCAGCTGAAGATCCCAGTAGTATTGAAATTTGTATTAAGCTGTTGGATGAAATGGCAGACTTGAATGACAAGACATACGTGATAGCAATTAAGATGTTATCAAAGGACAAGGATTACAGGAGGTCATTTGTAAAGATCAAACCCGAGCATCGTCGTGATTTCATACTCAGCTTGGTAGAGTAGTCATTGGTTAATAATTGGTTTCAGTTTCTTAAATTCATTCAGTTTGTTAAACTCTTTCAATTTGTTATCCTATTATCTACTGATTGGTTTGTTGAGTTAGATTGCATTATGTTGTTTACTTTCGTGATTTTAGTATGTTGAACTTTGGAGTAGTGATTGATTTGTTGAGTTTGATTAGTTTATGTCGTTTGTTTTCACGATTTTAGTTTATTGAATTCTTATATAATGACTGATTTGTTGATTTATATTAATTATAAGATATTTGTTTCATTGTGTTATTATTATTGGTGGCAAATGGGTATCTTCTGATGTTGATTATCTTGTGTAGGGTATTATGGAATCAAATAATTCAGATACTGATGAAGAGTTGGCTTTTTTTAAGTCACTTGAGTCATCTGATGATGATGAACAAATCTTACGGTTATTACTAGATTTTATACCAACTATTACTAGGTAACCTCGGCATAATAATGAGGTAACAGGACGACAATATGTATTAAATATGTTAAAAGGGCATGCTGAAGTATTCTATGAAATATTTCGTATGTATAGAGAACCTTTTTTGGCATTAGCTTGGCTACTTGAAACGTCAATTATTATTTAGAAGTCGACTATCAGTGAAAGAACGGTTAATGATGTTCTTAAAGATTATTGGTCATTTCGATTTTAATAGAGTCATACAAGATAGATTTTGTCATTCTGAAGAAACAGTGAGTAGACATTTCGATAGTGTTCTTAATGCCATTTGTGCATTGGTCGTAGAATTTATTTACCAACCAGACCCAAACATTGTGCCTTCGGAGATTCAAAATAGCGAAAAGTATTAGCTGTGATTTAAGGTATAACTCACATTATTTTTAAAGTTTGAAATAGGTGGTTTTTACTTTCATAATAGGGTTTAATAAAGTTTAGATTGTTTACTTGTATAAAGACTGTATCGGAGCTATTGATGGCACACATGTAATGGCTATTGTCCCAGCGGCCGAGCAAAGAGTTTATCGAGGAAGAAGACATACTTGCACTCAGAATATAATGGCAGTATGCAGTTTCAATATGAGATTTACCTATGTTTATAGTGGATGGGAAGGTTCAGCTGCAGACTTTAGAGTATTAGTACATGCATTACAAGATCAAGATAACAGATTTGTTAGGCTACCATGGCCTAAATATTATGTTGTTGACTCTGGATATAGTAACATACCAGGATTCCTTGCATCGTACCGGGGTCAAAGGTACTATCTATCAGAATTTAAAAACAATGGACAACCAACTAGACCTATCGAACTATTCAATTACAGACATTCGTCATTACATAATTGCATAGAAAGGTGTATTGGTATTCTTAAAGCACGATTTGCTATTTTAAAGAATATGTCCAACTTTCTTTTATAGAAACAAACTCAGATAATAATTGTATGTTGTGTTATTCATAATTGTATTAAGATGTATGATACAAATAATTATTTGTTTAGAGATTATGACATTGACGAGCCTGTAGAAGATATTGAAAGGCGAAGAGGAAATCAACAACGTACAAATTATCATGAATCTGAACCGTCTTCTGATGTTTGTTCCACTGATGGGGACCAACAACATATGAACCAATTCAGGGACCAAATAGCACAAGCAATGTGGGAACAATATGTATCTTAATTGTTATAATAGTTACAATTTGTAATTTTTTAGTTAAATGTTACTTCTATTATTAAGAACTATTTTATAATATATTTGTAACTAAATATAATGATTAATTATGTTTTAATTGCTATAGTAAATATTTAAATATTATGGATATTAATTTTTAATTAATTTTTCAATTAAAATTTTTATTAATTTTTATTTTTTGGTATTCATAATAATGTTTTTAAAGTTAAATATAAATATGTTTTTATAAAGTACTTATTAAATGATTGGTTTTTAAAAATATATAACCAAACACAGTTTCATTTTTTATTTTTGAAAACATAGACTTAGAAAATATAACCAAATACAATTTTAAAAACGATCTCAGAACAGTTTTTAAAATGATTTCATTTTCAGTTTTTTTGAAAACATAACAGAGTTCAAAAACAATACCAAACGCTACCAACATAGTTAAAAATGATATTTTCGAAATGATTTTGAAAACGTTGAATAAACAAACATTATTTTGAAACCGTTTTCATTTTCTGTACTTTTAAAAATAAAAAATCATTTTCGAAAATAAAAACAAATATCACTTAAATCTTTTTGACGGTACCAATATTTGTAACGTGCACACCGTACACGTATCTATGGACACGCAACCAGATTGTTCATTTGTATATTTTTTTTTCTGGGCTAAATTTTCTCTACCCTTTCTTTTTACGGAGGAAGATGATGAATACATCTGGTCAACATGAAATTATACTTCGTCAAAAAGACAAAAAAGTACATCCATCTTTCCACAGTAGGGGTACACATATGGGGACAATTTGGAAATTTTATCTGCATATATTTATATATATTTATGTATAATGACGACCACAGAATAAACTGATTTTTCTTTCCTGTTTCCCTCCTTACCGATATTGCCAACTCTCTCTCTCTCTCATTCTCAATGGCTTTTCGACTCTCATTCAGTCCAATCCCGGAAATCCCAGTTGGAAGTTTCCGAAAACACCCTCAACAAGTGCCTATTTTTGCAGTTCCGACACTGAATTTCCGTTCAAAGTGTCCTCACTCAAGGACCATTTCTAGCTCCAGAGGAGATTTTGTAAGTGCACTTGGTGCTCTGAGGGAGGAAGTCGCTCAGTCTCCAATTTCGGAATCCACCCATGATTCGGAAACTGCCCCTTCTTCCTCTTCTAAGCTCGTTCTCGTTGTCGGTGGCACCGGCGGTGTCGGTATGGCCTTTTAGTCTTTTTTGCTTTCCATTCTTTCACACGCTTACGAAGTACATGCCTAGATTGTTAAACTTTCCTTTGTAGCACAAAATAAAAAATAATTCGCAAATAGTTATGATTCTGATTAAATACCTCAAATGAAACCGATATAATATTGATTGAAGTGAGTGAATCAAAAATTTCTTTTCTTTTTTTTTTAATACTACCCTTTTGTGATTTTGTCAAGAAACTGTGCAGGTTTAATGCTTTCAATGTATTACTTTCAGGCCAATTGGTGGTGGCATCATTGCTCAACCGGAATATCAAGTCGCGCCTACTTCTGCGTGACCCTCAGAAAGCGGTTACGTTGTTTGGTGAACGGGATGAAGAGACATTAAAGGTACCGACTTTCTTATGATACAAGATATCTTGCTTGAAAATATTTTCTGTTTCTTCTTGAGACTAGATCTTACTGTTGTAGAGATTCTGAATTTAACAGGTAGCCGCAGGAGATACTCGGAATCCTGGAGATTTGGATCCAAGTTTTTTTGAGGTTTATACTTTTGTGGCATTCTGTAACATTAGATATTGTGTGTTCACGGTGGTAGTTTTCTTTCTTTACTAACTTGCTTTTGATGTGATATTGTCTCCCAGGGAGTCACACACGTTATATGCTGCACAGGGACAACGGCTTTTCCTTCGAAACGGTGGGATGGAGATAATACTCCAGAAAGAGTAGGTGAGATTACCTGCTTGAACTTTTTGGATACAGAGTTGATATTTTCGTCATGTAGCATCTTTTAGAAAATGAAGTCTATCATGTGCCTACAGGCGCAAAGGCATGTGTGAAGCGTCTTTCAGACTTTGTCTAAATATGCTTTCTTTATTTTTCGACTAAATGTTTTGCTTTGAAGATTGGGAGGGTGTGAGAAATCTTATATCTGCACTTCCTTCATCGGTGAAGAGAGTTGTTCTTGTTTCATCAATAGGCGTGACCAAGTTCGACGAACTTCCATGGAGGTAAGACTAACGGTGAGTGAATTAGCCTTCTTTTGCATCTGACCCTGTAATTGGTTTTGCGATCATGTCAATTATTTGAATTCTTCAGATCCTAACCATGATAGTATCATTCTATGGTCATTAAAAACCGCTGCTTTATGTTTCTTTGTAGCGCTTTTGCAAATTAATGACCTTTTTTTTTTTTTTTTCCCTCCTTTTTCATTAGCATTATGAACCTTTTTGGTGTACTCAAATATAAGAAGATGGGAGAGGATTTTCTTCAAAATTCTGGTCTACCATTTACAATCATCAGGTTCGTCGGAGTTACTATAATTTATCTTATCGAATCTTGAACGAAATCCAGCTTTGCAAAAAGTTTTGGCATGATCTTACATATTCGCTTATTTCTTATATACTTGCATACAGAGCTGGAAGATTGACAGACGGTCCTTACACATCTTATGATCTAAATACGTTGATTAAAGCTACGGCTGGGCAACGGCGTGCAGTTCTTATTGGACAAGGTATGTTGTTCCGTATGAGACGAGTTAAAACATGTCTTCGTAATCACATTCTAAATCTCATTTGTTTAACAATTGAACGAATCGGTTTGCAGGAGATAAACTAGTTGGTGAGGTTAGTAGACTTGTTGTAGCTGAAGCTTGCATACAAGCGTTGGACATAGAATTCACTCAAGGCAAAATTTATGAAATTAACTCGGTTGAGGTAAATTCTCTCAAGATGATTGCATTAAACTACATGTTGGCCGGAACGAACAATGCGTCTATAGATAACCATGCACTTTCTCATGTAAAAATGAATTCCTTTTACTAAAATGCCGGCGTTTATGCAGGGAGAAGGGCCGGGAAGTGATCAGCAGAAGTGGCGGGAACTATTCCAATCAGCACAAACCAAATAACTGGATTCACAGTTCATTTGGTTCCCCGCAGTTGCATCAATTTGAGATATTATTTCAATGAGTGAATTTTATGTAAAACATAACTGCCTGGCTATAAACTGTATATAGACAATGTACATGATATTTTTGTGTTTTAGTATTGTCTATAGTGATTACATTGTTTTTCTTCCTTTTTTCCTGGCTTTGCCAACTAATGAATGGACTATATCTTAAACTGTTTTCCTCTCTCTCTCTCTCTCTCTCTCCCTTTTTATTTCTTCAATTGCTAACGAGTTAAATCACTTGGATGCAACAGATAATGAACTAGATTCACTTGGCTTCAATAAAAATTGACTAAAAAAGCATTTGGGTTTTGGCTTAGGGTTCGTTTGGTGAACGCATTGCATTTGCATTGTGTTTAAATGCAATGTATTGAATGCAATTTGTATTTGGAAGAAAAGTATTAGCATTGCATTTGAATGCAATGTGTGTATGGGGGAAAAGTATTTGAATTGTATTTTAATAATAAATATGTGATGTGATGGGTAAAAGTAGAGAGAAAAAAAAGAGGGAGAGAGAATATATGATGTAATTAATAAAATTAATAGAAAAAGTAAAATAATAAATAGTGATTGTGTTAGATTTAAAATGTGATGTGATTGGTATTTGAATGAAATGTTTTTGTATTTGGGGGAAAATTGAATGCAATGCTAAAAAAATTTGTGTCCCAAACACCCAATTAGTTTGATTTTAGGTGGTGATTTATGAAAAGATTCAAACCCCATCCAGTTTAAACCATTTTTTCTTACACTATTTTATCTCACAAAAATTTTTAACAAGATGAATTTGAACAAAAATTTAGGTTTAAACCCTTAGCCAAACTTATTATTATTATTATTTGCTGGAAACCCAATTACCTCGTTAGTATGTAGGGAGAAGTACCCAATCTCAGCCATTCGTAGATTTAAGCGTCTTGGATGAACCTCCATGTGATTCATGTTAAGTAAATTTGGGTTCTTAACATTTTTATTGGGTTATTTCATTTACGCCTTGTGAATTTTATAAACTTACTGTTTGCCCCGCTAAACTTTGAATTAACCCCCACTAAACCCTTTTCAATACAACTTCAATTAAAATCAAACGAGAAAAAAGTGACTCAAGTACAATCATGCAGCTATTTTACTGATTTTTATTTTTATTTTTTGCTAGAAACTATTTTACTGAATTTAGTAATACTAATTGCCTCCCCCCACCCCCTTTTTTTGCCTTCTATTTTTAACAAAAATTCTAGTAAAAAGGATAAAATGGTAAAGTGAGTTTTTAAAGTTGACAACGACCCTAAAGCTCATTATTTTTTCTTTCGTAAATTAAAAGGTTCCATTCAAGGTCTGCCTTCGCTTCCCAACTTTTATATCTGAAACTTGATGAATACAAAGTTTATCACACTGACGTAAACAAAACATATGACCTGCTAAAAGATTACCGTGGACAAAACAAGACCACACCAGGTGACAAAAATAACCGGTTCCTACTTTTTCTTGAAAACGGGCACATTATTTGGCATTTCTGGTAACATCAACTTCAGAGGTGCCTTTGGAGAATTTACAGAAATATTAATCAAACTTTGAGCACTGGAACGATCAGCCCTAACGTATAAGTAGTGACTTTACTCCAACCTTTCTACTTTTTACTAATAAAAATAAATTTTCCACCCCCTTTGTATTTGGTAGAGATCTATTGTCTTAAATTTCCTGTTTTATTAACTATCCCACCAATATTAAGAAATTAATCACATAAAAAAAATGATAAATACTAAGTATATTGATGAGTTGTCAAAACAACATTAGAGATATAGTCATTTCTGACATTAAAATAAGACAGCTGATCTGGGCTCCTTTAAATCGGGATTTTCATTAGTTAACTGAAAATATTAAATAATCTTGTTCAGCCACCACAAAGAAAAACAAAATTTCATGAACTGTTATATTCCCGCTATTTAATCCACAAAATAGTGAAGCTTAACCGGAAAACAAATCAAATGAGCATATTTGAACAAAATTTATGCTAATATTTATGCAAGAGGTCCAGAAAGATGGCCGGAATGCATTACATGTTACCAATGAATTCCCCGCTTGCGTCCCAAGGGCGATTCTCAAAGGATTTTCCTGTCATACTACGTCTTTCAATCACGGTTCCATCTTTGGAGCGGTACTCTGGAAAGTAATCCAGGAAAGTTTTGCTTCCTAGTTCATTGATTCCGTGAAAAAGGAAGTTCCTCAGCAAGTCCTGCAGGGTTGCAAGTAAAGTAAAGAAATGTACTGCTAATTGGTGCCGACATGGTTAACGTAATTATTTCAATCAATACCTTTGCCGCTGAATCCCCAATCAACTTCTTCAAAACTCCATGGCCAGGATCCTGCTTTCCAGAAAATTTCCAAACCAAATGAGTGGCTCAAAAAATCAAAATATGGTTCATTTTTTTAAAAATGTTTTTCCCCCTCCCCTTTTACCTTTTCGTCTTTTATTTTTGGGATTTGTGAATAAATGGCCTTTTTTAAAGAAGTTTTTTAATAAATGACCAAAGTTTTGTAAAATTAGGAAAACGGCTTTTTTTTTTTTTTAATTAATAGTCAATCAATGACTGCTGATTGGCATAGTCAATAAGTAATTGACTAATGTTAATATGCATATTTCACAGATTGATTGTCATCAATCACTTCTTATACACTAATTGATTGTTAACTGTGGTCAATCACTGATTAACAACCATTTTCCTAAATTAAAAAAAATTCAATCATTTATTCAAATCAGTGTTTAAAAACTGCCAATTCACCTAATTTTTCCTTTATTATGTTTTTGTTAATAGTTAGAAACAACAGATGACTTGCACATTTGGAAGACAACCAAAGCGATGTGTATATTAATCCATGATTAAAAATCGTTTCTAGGGTCCTATATCCAAACAATGTTAAGAGCCTTGGCAAACCTGATTTTCT
Organism: Antiaris toxicaria; assembly: GCA_035233585.1. NCBI lineage: Eukaryota > Viridiplantae > Streptophyta > Magnoliopsida > Rosales > Moraceae > Antiaris > Antiaris toxicaria. Next base: position 18,261,521 of record CP141153.1, read on the forward strand.
TTTATTTTTTTCACCTTCATATGTCCTTTTCTTTAATTTCTATATCATTTAATATTTCTTGAAACATTTTGAACTTATTTAATCCTAGGAGACCGAAGGCGCGAAAATGATGATTCAAAACTCTCATCGTTTTCAATGTATAGGAGTTTATAGAAGGGGGAAAAAAAAAGTGCAAGACACAGAAGCAAACGTGGCACGCAACATTAATCACCTTTTCTGCTCTCCATGCCAAATATCTATGTTGTGCTTCGCAATTGCATACAATTCTTGCCTCATCATTCTCCTCCTCTGCCTCATCCATTAGCTCAAGCCACGCCTGTGGAAACAGAGAAAAATGTAAGATGTGGTACCATTTTAAATTTTTGGTCATCAAGTAGAAATAAGATAAAAGGCTATTGCATTTACACCTTGTAATAATCCACAAACGCGGAATACAATACATCATATTTGTGTTGGTTTGGAGTAAATTTGGTCCAAATAACAATTGGTGAGAAAAACTTTATAGACTCGCTTGTCAGCTTTCCTCCCCAGGGCAAAAGCTGCATGAAATCTGTGTTAAAGTCACCATGCCAGGAAATTTAGGGGGGGGGGGGGAAAAAAAGAGAAAGAGACAATGACGTTAAAAGCACCGGGTCATGCATTTTAATCTTCTGGTAATGAGCATCGCACTTTTGCACTTACCTCAGAATATTTAACTCCAAGAGGCATTAAAATTTTGTAGTACTTCTCTCTGTAATCTCTCTGACTTATGACATCGTGCAAAGGATTGAGATCCCTATTGATGATCAAGCAGAATTAAGTTCCATCTAACATAATGTACAAGCAATTATTACTTTTTTTTTTTTAATTTTTTACACAGGTAATCGTAGGTAAAGGAGAACTGTTTTAACATAATTGAACAGAAACTATATTTTTAAGGTTACCAGATTGCAAGAGAGAATGCTTACAGCAAAACTATATTTGTACTTGCATTGGAAAAGAAATTGGCACAAAATATGGGTAGGTCATACTGTTGTTTTGGGAATACACCAAAATCCAAAACCTGCAAAAAAGGGGGGGGAATGCCTTGAATTACAACTTAAAAAAAAACCTAAGAAAGAGCTAAAATCCCGCTCAGGAGATCAAGGCATACTCCACACCACGCAACATATATGGATGCAGTTTGGGAATTTTCGAAAGTAAGGAGCCTACAGGGCATCTTCTAAATAGTATTTGGAGAATCTAGGGGCATTATTCACCTGTTCAACAGGGAACCCCAATTCAAACTCTCCTTGATGGTGCTACGATGTCAATTGTGCAAGCACTAATGATCAAAGATCAGTGAGAAAACGTCAAAACTTTTTCCTAGCCTATCCCTTAACAACACAATGTATTGTAAATGTCCTATCAAGTTAGAGAACACTACCTGCATTGTTTCACTCTCAATTCTCAAACTTCGCAAAAGCCTAATCTTTGGAGCTTGGAACGATAACATTTGAAGCTCCGCTGTACCATCCGTGGAAATCATGGAACTATAACTTTCCTGATGACAAGTAGACACACTTACAGGTAAGACACACAATACATAAACACTCCCACAAATACGGAGTAAGGGCACACATTAAAACCATTGGTGCAGAATGTTCTATTATTCGGTGAATCTGAACTAACAACTTAAAATTATCAACCTGTTGAAGGAATACATATAAAGATCAATGCATTCATAGGAAAATTTATTATCGATACTTTCTTCTCCATGGCTTGAAAGAACTGAAACAAAGCACAAACTTGCAACCATCCAGCGTCATTATCATAGGACCAACTGAAATCCAATGACAATACTCAAACAATGTACCAGCCCGACATAAGCTGAAAAAGATTCTACATTTTTTTCTGACGTCTTGTTTCATACTCTGAGCTAAAAGCATTTTAAAGCAGTTTTTGTATTCAAGTGGAAGAATCTATAACTCCGGCTTTCAAAAACACGCAACTTTATCCCCTCCTTTCCCCACTCTCTTCAAGCCCCAAACTTTCTTCTCATGTTAAATTCCAAAAAAAAAAAAAAAAAAAACCAATTTTTCCACTTAAAGTAAAGGAAATTCACTTCTTGAGTTCCAAAAATCTATTCTTTAAGCAACTATTTCAACAAAATAAAGATTTTTCCTTACTACAGCAAAATTTTTTCCTTTACACATCTCTAAAGCCAGTGATCAAATGCAGTACAAAGAACTCAGCAAAACGAATAAAAGAAAAAACCTTGATTTTTAACCTGAAATGGAACAAGCCCAGTAACCCATTTTGAGAAAAGGCAACAAAAACACAGAGGCCAGTTATTCAGAGGCAAAAAAGCAGACAATAGAGAGACAGGGAAAAAGGGTCTCGCTGACCTGCAGAGGAGAAGCAGCCAAATGGGTATGTCGTTTGGTTTCTTCCAAAGCGAAGTGAATGAATTTCCGAAAAGATATTGCAGAAAGGACTTGTAACGACGGCCTCTTCTGATTCCAAGTGCAGTTGAGAGAAGTGACTAATACTGTTCTGGTAAGTGGCTGAGCCATTTGCGGTCGAAAGAATTGCAAGGAACGAGAAGAAGAAAAAGAAGAGAAGGTTTCCATTGGAGAAGATAAAGTGCTTCCAATGAAGCTCTCGACAGAAACATTAAAGTCCTCGCACTAGTGTCTCTCCCATCTCCGACTCCCTCTCTCTCAGTTTCTGCTTCCCTCTCTCTTTCTCTGCCTTTAGGTTCAGCCTAGCTCTGTTTAATTAGCACATTACATTTCTATTACTTTTATATATAATATTTAAATATAATATATATTTAAAAAATATTTAATTTATATTTAAATAATAAATATATAATATGATAAATAAAAATAATATAATATAATATAATAAATAAAAATAATAAAATAATAAATATATTAAATTTAAAATATAATTTAATTGACAACTAAATATAATATTTTATATTTAAATATAATATAAATATATTATTGAGAATATACAGAAGATCATTAGATTCTAGTCCCTTCCCCTCTCTCTCTCTCTCTCTCTCGGTTCAGTTTAGCATCCCGATAGATTCCAATTTTTTTTTAATTTATTTGCTAAGATTGGAAAACTGGCTGTCACCTTGGTTCTTACGTAAACTTACCATTTCTATAGTTCTATTCTACCTACTGGCATTGTAGGAAAAAATCTTCTTTTTATCACTAACATATTTTTTTTATTGGTCAAATTTACAATTTTACTTGCAATTAATTTCACATTAAATTTTATAATTTAATTATTATATTTATTTTATTTGATATTTTAATTTTTTTAATTTAATATTAATTATTTATCTAATTATACAAAGATACTCCCGATTAAGTATTTGTGAAATTATAACCAAACCTGTATAATTTGTTGTTCTAAAGATGGGAGGGACCCTTCCACTTTTCGAAAGTTGGACTAAGGATCTATTTAAAGGAGATTCTAGATATATGTTTTAAAGATTAAAAAAAATATATGTTTTGAAAAATGTATTTAGAGTAAAAAACTGTTTAGAATAGAAAAATGTAAAATCTTAAAATTTTATTTAAAAAAATTATCAATATAAATCTTATGTAGTTTTTTTAGAAAATTTATATAATTTAAAAAAAAATCATATCATTTGGACTTATATATATAAAATTATGGGCTTTTAAAGTTTATATTAGTATAGAATTTTAAACATATTAATAATAAAAAGTACTTATAAATCGGAAAAAGTACCCAAAAAAATAGTTCAAAATTTATCTTCAAAACATCCATAATTAATTACAGAGTTTCTATGGGGTGATATTCAATTTTACATTAATAGTAATTTAATTAATGATTAAAAGCATTTTATATATCACTTTATAAATTTTTAAAATAGATATTTATATATTAGATGTTAAAAATTTAATTCAGTATTAAAAATTCGTTCTTATTGATAATATCAAATATAATAAGAGGTTCTATAGAAAATTCTCCCCTTTCTAAATTCTTAGATAATTGCCTTCAAAAGAGTGTTCAGTTTTTTTTTTTTTTTATTCTCAAATGTGTTTGTCGGCTTTAATTGTTTGATTAGTAGGCTTAATAAACGGGTAATTTAAGGATATTCATTTCCTAATTTCAAAATTTATATCTAATGAAAAGAATAATAAAGGATCAACTAAGTGCTTTTTTTTTTAAAATAAAATAAGTGCTTTTGATATATAGCAACAGTACTCTGAAATTTGTCAAGCTGCTGCTACTCATTGTAAAAAAAAAAATAGAGGAAAAAAAAAACTTAACTACTATATTTTATTTTAATCAAAATTGCATGAACTTTTCATTAAGCTTTTAAAATTCCAACCACATAAATAAAGACAAGAAATTTAAGTAAACAGAAAATATAAAATAAATAAATAAATAGCTGTTATATGTCCTCTTGTCTATTATTTATAAATGGGTAATTATTTTGGACCTAACAAAGTTTTAAAGTTGTTTTGGGGATGTGTGTAAAAAGTCAATAACATTTTGGTCAAATAGGATTAACAATGAAAATCATCACGTAAGTAGCTTTTTATCAAGTAGTGTCTCGTAACTGTTGGTTTAGTTTATGTTTGTGTTTACGATATTTCACTCGTGTCTAATTAATTTTAGGATTCCTTTTAAATTTAAAAATTCTCATTTTATTTTTTGAATTTTAAATTTGCTTCACTCAATTGTTTTATATTACTATTTCGGTAAAACAAATTTCCCTCTTATTTCATCCGTTTTTAATGAGAATTCTTGTGTTAAGGGATAAAATAAGACAAATTCAAAACGTAAGAATAGAAAATGAGGTGTCGTTTGACAAAAAAAATTACATTTTAATTTTACTCAAATGTAATATAATTTTACACTAAATACAAACTTTATAACAGTGTTATGAAAATAATTACTATTCAAAATATTTTTAAAACAATCACATTAACTTTTCAACTCTACTATTTATCTCTACTTTTACTAATCACATCAACTTTTCAACTCTAAAATACTTTTCATCCAAACACATATTTCATTCAAATAAAAAACAAATATTTTTCAACAAAATACAACATTTAAAAAATAAATTTCATTCAAATACAATTAAAATGCAATGCGTTTACCAAACGCCCCCTCGAGTTTTGAAAATTGAAGGACAAAATTTAAAAGGGTAATTGAGGATAATCCTTTACTATAATTTTATCTGCCCTTATTTGAGTGCAACTATGGTTGAGAACTCTCTTTCACCACCAAAAAAAAAAAAAGGACAAATTTCAAAATTCAAAAGCGTACAAATATTGTTTGGAAGATTGCTCTTAGGATTATGTCATTTTCCTAAACTGTTTTCTGAATATTTAACTCCTTGAACTTTGTTACTTAACATGTAAAATGAATCCCTTTTGTTAAGACCAGTCATCGATTGGCCACACAGGTTTCATTGCAAAGTATTATTAATAGATCTTAGTTCAAAACACCGAGGCACTTTGCAATCACTTCTTCCTCGGCATAGCCCAAGAATAGACTCATCTCAAAAGCGGCTTCATTATATTCTTCCTCTGGTAAAACAATCATTTATTCAGCACAAAAATTTTATGTGATATGACCTTCCCCTACAAACCGATCGACGGCCATATCTGGGTCGCACTCTTCGAGCGAGTGCCGGCTTCGAAGAAGAGAAAAGAAGAGAAGGAAAAGGAGGCGTTTAAGAAGAAATAGAGAAATAGGAGAAGAAGAAAGGAGAAGATAGAAGAGATATTATGCTACTTCATTCATTCATTCCAATATTTCCACATCACTCTCTTATAGCCAAAATCAAGAAGATGCTAACAGAATGGTTATGGTAACCATCTAATAGAAAATAAAACGAAATGCAAGCAGAAAAGGAAAAATTCATAACAGAAATATTTTCGTCAATCTCCAAGCTCCTCTGTAATTGCTTTCCTCATTAATAAATGACAACCGCCTCTTCTTAAATGACATAGTCATTTAGCTATGTTAGAGGCTTTTTAATTCTTCTTGGGCCTTTGGTTGGTAGCTCATTGGGCTTTACTTATTTGGGCACTTCATCCTTTGCTAAAGTATTGGGCTCCTCTATCAACTACCTCAAATCAAGGGGTAGAGTCGTATCATTCCTTTCACCTTGAAAAATCACCTTGTCCTCAAGGTGAAGGTCTGGGTATAGCCTGCAAAAGTCAACCAATGTTTCCCAAGTTGAGTCTTCTGGTGTGCTATCAGTCCATTGAACCAGAATCTGTTGAACATCTTTGCCATGGTGAAGTATGGTGTGAGTGGCCAAGATTGTAGCTGGGAATGATATTGGCATGTTGTTGATACTCATAGCAAGCAAAGGTACGACTTCAGCCTGGGCAGTACCCTGAAATGGCTTTAGTATAGAAATGTGGAAAATAGGTGGATCTTACTATTGCTTGGAAGAGCTAGCTTGTAGGCGATTGTACCCACCCGCTCCAGTACTGTAAAAGGCCCATAGTAGTGTTTGGCGAGCTTCTGGGTTGCTCGTTGGGTGACTGTAGTCTGGCAGTATAGCCGAAGATGAACCAAAACCTTGTCACCCATAGCTAACTGAAGTTCACAACGGTGAACATTGGCCTTTTGTTCCATGTAGTGCTGAGCTTGACGTAAATTCTCCTTCAAAGAACGTAGCAGGTGGACACCCATAGAGTGCTTGAAAAGGCAACATTTTGAGGCCACTGTGGAAGCTTGAGTTGTAATAGAATTCGGCCCAGCTAAGAAAGGAGACCTACACTTGAGGTTTTTCTTGCGTAAAAGCCCGTAAATATTGCTCAAGTCCCCAATTTACCACCTTTGACTGGCCATCGGTTTGAGGGTGATAGGTAGTGCTATGGTATAAGGTAGTGCCACTAAGTTCATAGAGCTTTGTCTAAAAATTGCTTTAAAAAATTAGGTCACGGTCTTATATGATTGAACTGGGAAACCCATGGAGTTTGACAACCATATCAGTAAATAACTCAGCTGTTTTGAGAGCCGTGAATTGGGACGGTAAAGTGCCAAAGTGGGTGGACTTGGTTAAGTGGTCTATCACTACCAAGATCACCGAGAAACCACGTGAGGGTGGCAATCCTGTGATAAAATCCATCATTACTTCATCCCAAACCAAAGTTGGAATAAGCAGTGGCTGAAGGAGACTAACAGGGGCTTGTGTAGAATACTTTACTTCTTGGCAAATCAAACAAGAGGAAATGTATTACTCCACATCTCTTCGCATCTTTGGCCAATAGAAGGTGTAAGAAAGACGAACCAATGTCCTCTTGATACCCGCAGGTCCAGCATTCGGAGTGTCGTGAAACTCCCGAAGCAACACGGTCTTTAACGCTGAATTGGCACTCATATAATAGTGGTTGTTGTAAAAGAGAAAACCATCACGAATCGAATATATTGGGGAAAAAGACTCTTCACCGAATTGTTTGTGAAGAGCTAACAAATCTGGAAGTGTGGCGTTTTTAGAATGCAAAGTAGCCCACAAGTCAAACGATGGATTGCTCACCAAAGTGAAACAAGCGACAGATAAGCCTGAAGTCTCTGTGGGTGCGTCTTCATGCATACGCGACAGAGCGTCAGAGCGTCAGCAGCCCGATTCATCTTGCTAGGCTTGTATTCAATTCGGAAGTGGTTGCCGAGCAATTTTCGGATATAAACTTGTTGGTCAGGGATTTGTATGACTTGCTGAAGGAGCTCTTTAATGCTTTTGTGGTCGGTACGAATGATAAAGAACCTGCCAAGTCAATATTGGCATCATTTTTGAATAGCTTCCGTTATGGCATGCAACTTCTTGAGGTATATGGAAGAGGCCCGGAGTTTGGGACCTAATTTCTTGCTAAAATAAGAGATCAAGTGTCTCGCTTACATGAGAACAACTCCAATGCCCACATTAGAAGCGTCAGTTTCAATGACGAAGTCCATGTTGAAGTTGGGCAAGTGCAATACCGAGGATGCCACCATCGCTTGTTTGAGAGTCTCAAAAGAATCAGTGGCTGCAGGTGTCCAAAGGAAGGCATCTTTGCACAACAAATCAGTAAGGGGGGCTACAATGGTAGCGTAACCTCAAATAAAGCACCAGTAGTAACCGATGAGACCCAAGAACCCTTGGAGTTGCTTCAAGTTTGTTGGACGGGGCCAATGGACCATGGCGTCAATCTTCTACGGGTCAACCTATACACCACACGCAGAGACTATGTGGCCCAAATAATCAATAAACTCCCAGCAAAATAGGTATTTAGAGAGTTTGACGAAAAATTGATGTGATTGAAGACACAAGAGTACTTGTGCTAAATGTGTTGCATGGTCAGACAAATTGGCGCTATATATCAGAATATCATCAAAAAGAACTATCACAAACTTGCATAAAAAGGAGGCAAAGATTTGGTTCATGGTCGCCTGGAATGTTGAGGGAGCATTCGTTAAGCCGAATGGCATAATGAGAAACTCGTAGTGACCCTCGTGGGTGCGGAAAGCCATTTTGTATGTGTCACGAGAATGCACTCTATTTGATGACACTCCACACATAAATCCAGCTTGCTAAAGACCGTTGCTCTACCAAGTTCATCAAGTAGCTCGTCAATAGTTAGGATAGGAAATTTATCTTTAATAGTCGCTGCATTCAAGGCACGATAATCTATGCAAAACTGGTAAGTTCCATCTTTCTTTTTAACCAAAAGGACAGGTGAATAGAAGGGACTTTGGCTAGGTTTGATGATTCTTTATTCCAACATTTCTTGAATAAGCTTATCCATTTCGGTCTATTGAAAGTGCGGGTACCGGTAAGGGTGTATATTAATTGGTTTAGTATTGGGTATGAGGTGAATTTTGTGGTCAATAAGTCTATGAGGAGGGAGGCCGGTTGGGGGTAGGAAAATTTTTATGTGGTTATGAAGAATGGTAGTAATGGCATCTAGTAGGGAGCTTGGAAATGTAATAGAATGTGGGTCCTCCACTAGTTCGATTGGTTGAGACACCTTTACTGGTAAGGTTTGTAATTCAAATAAACTGTGGATTACATTACCATGCATTAAGGCTTGAAACTGATAGAGTGATATCAAGCTAGGAGTATGAGTTAAATCACTACGTAAAACCACCTGTTTACCATCCCAACTAAATTCCATGGATAAATCAAAGTAGTCGAGAGCAACACGGCCTATCTGTTGTAGCCATTGAATTCCAAGCACTACATCTGGGCCCTCAATAGGCAAAACAAATAGGTCAACCACAAATTCATGCCCCTGTAATGTTAGTGCCACTTGAGGGCAAAAAAATTGGCATAACAGAAAATCACCACTTCCAATGTAAACTTAAAAATTGTATGTGGGCTGAATAGCAAGACCAAGCCGCTCGACTAATGTTGGTTTAACAAAATTATGAGTGCTCCCACTATCAATGATAACATGGAACTTATGGTGACCCACCTTGCCCAACAAACAGAGGGAGCGGGGATTAGCTTGTCCATCCAAGGCATTCAAACTAGAGATATCACTCGTAACATCATCTTCTAATAGCTTGGGGCCCGGCGTCTCATCACAAGGTCCATCCGTAGAATCATTGGTACCTAACAAGATCAAAAACTTGCTACGACAACAGTGGTTAGTCCCATATTTCTAATCACAATTATAACACAACCTTTTTTTGCGTTTCTATCGTAATTCCACTGGGGTAAGACATCGAATGGGCAGATTCGAGGTAGGTAAAAGTGGTGGTTGAGTGGAAGGTTTAGGTGTTTGGTTGATAGGGTATGGAGAAGGCATGTTGTTGCTTGTTATGGATTGATGTTGGAATGGTTTAGGAGTAGATGAGGAAGGGGGTTAAGGATTGTATTTATGTGTTGTAGGTTAAGATGTCTATTTGGTTCCTGAGCGCTTATTGAAAGTGGATTCTTCATTTCGAGTTTCATAGGCTCAAGCTAAAGCAAAGGCTTCCATCAAATAAGCCGGTCGAGATAATAACAATTCTCACCGAATATCCGGTTTCAATCCCATGATAAAAAAACTAATCAATAGAGATTCCGATATACCTATAACCTTGTTCATCAATTCTTCAAATGCAGATTGAAACTTCGCAATAGTATAAGTTTGGGTCAGTTTAGAAAGGTTACCTTGATAATCCTCATACATCAAAGCTCCAAGACAGTGCTTAAGATTAAGCAAAAAATTGGGCCATTTAGTCAGAAGATTATTAGCTTTCATCTACTGGTACCATGTTGTAGCTCGACCCTCTATGTGAAAAGAGATGATTTAAAGACGGAGCAATTTTGGTGTACTGTGGAAATCAAAGAACTCCTGAACACGAAAAACCTAGCCGGTAGGATCAGACCCATCAAATTTAGGCACTTCCATTTTCATGGAGCGCAGAAATGGAGGAAGCTCGGTTCTGCTGGAGACAAATTCTATCGTAGGAGAGGCCTGTGACGCTTGACCAGGGGAACTCATGTGGGTTGAAGATGACCCATGGATGTGCGAGCATAGCTCCTCCATATAGGAATCAACTGTCGCCATATATTACTGCAAAGACTGATGAAGGGACATTGTTTGGCCCTCTAACTGAGCTTGCAATGCTTTTACCATCGTAGCCACATCTTGATCCACCATAGCTCAGAACAATGAAAGCACTAATTGATACAACCTTCCCCTGCAAACAGATCTACGGCCGTATCTGGGTCGCATTCTTCGAGTGAGTGTCGGATCCGAAGAAGAGAAGAGAAGAAAAAGGAGGTGTTTAAGAAGAAACAGAGAAATAGGAGAAGAAGAAAGGCAAAGATAGAAGAGATATTCTGCTACTTCATTCATTTATTCCAATATTTCCACATCACTCTCTTATAGCCAAAATTAAGAAGATGCTAACAGAAATGGTTATGGTAACCGTTTAATAGAAAATAAAACGAAATGCAAGCAGAAAAGAAAAAATTCATAACATAAATATTTTCGTCAATCTCCAAGCTCCTCTGTAATTGCTTTCCTCATTAATAAATGCCAACTGCCTGTTCTTAAACGGCATAGTTGTTTAGCCATGTTAGAGGCTTTCTAATTCTTCTTGGGCCTTGTGTTGGTAGCTCATTGAGCTTTACTTGTTTGGACACTTTATCCTTTGTTAAAGTATTGGGCTCCTCTATCACCTTGCTAGATTAAGGGGCAAAGATGCTAATAAACGACAATCAAAATCAACCAGAGACACGGAAAGGGTCCAAAGCTCGGTGGATAATTAAGGTGGCGTTTGGTATTATTTTTGAAATGTTTTCTGTTTTCAAAAAAAATTGAAAATGAGAATGTTTGAAAACTGTGTTAAGATCATTTCTGAAACTGTGTTTGGTTATGTTTTCTGAGTATATATTTTAAAAAACATAAAAATAAAATTTTGTTTGGTTATATTTTTTCAAAACCCATTTCATTTTCAAAAAACCAAAAAAAAAAAAATATTTTATGGAAATGAAAACAAAAAGTGAAAACAACTTTTTTTCGTTTTCAAAAAACCCAAAAAAACAACATAGTTAAAAACGGTATTTTCGAAACGGTTATGAAAACGTTAAATAAACAAACGCTATTTTGAAACCGTTTTCATTTTCTGTGTTTTTGAAAATGAAAAATCATTTTCAAGAACAAAAACAAATGCCACCTAAATATTCCACAAATAATTATGAATAGTAATATAAGTTTATACCTTTGGATTCTCCAATTTCGATTCGATGACATGGAAATATTTAGCCTGAGCGTAGTTAGTAGGTTTGAATTGAAAATTTTTGTTTGATTTTTTTAAAATTAATTACAATAAAAAAGACAAAAATTGAGTTGAAAATTTTGGATTGGGGTTGGTGAACCAATTATACTAATTAGTATTTTTTATGCACAACAAACTGATCCTCTTCTAGGAACTTAATCTGTTGTAGCTAAATAATCCTTTTCTATGCATATGATGCAATTTACATATGAGAGTCCATTATTTTTTAAGGCAAGGAGCCAAAATTTGAATAATATGCATGTGCAATGTCACTTTAAAAAATCGTAGCTTTAGAGCTTGTGGTGGCTTTACACGTGACAGTGGCGCTCACGGTGGTCTTCGTCGCGATCTCGTGCTCCACCCTCGGCACTTGGAGGTCGGCCCGCTTGTACCTCTAAACTAAGCTTCGTCAATGGTGCTTCTCTCTCCGTGAACCACATGGGAAAATCGGGATTGTAGTCGTCACCAACCCACGGCTGGTGCCGGCTAGATATCTCAGTTGGTCAGCGATGATCCAATGAGGAAGTGAGAGAGAGAGGTTTTGACCCTTCGGCTTTGCCATTGCAGGTGCTTGCGAGACGAAGGAATTGTGGAGAAAGAGTGGAGAGGAGAGAGGAAATAGAGAGTTGTCGGCGAGGGAAAAGTAGAGAGAGAAATAAAAGAGAAAATTTAAGTAGGATAAAATTAGGGAGTGTTTGAGAGAGGAGGCTGGAGACATTATTTTTGGGTTAAAAAAAGTTGTTTTGGAAAATGTGTTTGGGAGAAAAAACTGTTTGAGGTGAAAAAATAAAAAATTTTAAAAAATTTTTTAGAAAAAAATATCAATATGGATATTGTTTCGTTCCTCTCGAAATTCTATGTAATTTTTAAAAAAAATTATCTCATTTGGACTTGTATACACAAAGTTATGAATTTTTAAAATTTGGAGTTTACTATAGAGTTTTGAATATGTAAATAGTGAAAAGTGATGAAGTTTTGGAAAAAAGTTGATTTTTGATAAGGGTGAACATAAGATCCGAAAACTCAAATAACCCACCCAAGAAAAACACGTCGGGTCGGGTCCACGTTAGACATGAAAAAATTCGGGTTGACCCACCTAACCCGAGTTAAAATTGGTTGGGTTCGGGTTGGGATTTTACAACCCGATAAAAACTAGACCCACCCAATGAAAGGCGTTTTTTTTTTTTTTTTAAACAAAGGCTAACCAGCCTATTCCTAATGACCTAACAGGCAACTATCATTTGCCATTTTGCCCTGCCCTCGAACGACCCTAAAATTTTCTCTGCCTCCCCCTCGCCCCCAACCGGCTTGCCCTTTGATCCTCCCAGAGTCACCGCTGTCGCTGTCGCTGCCAGAGCCTCCTCCGATCCTCCCTTCCGTTCGGTCTACTATCGGCCGTCGCCTCGAGCAATCCATTTCGACCTCCCCAAGCCTGAGTTCGCCCAAGCTTTGCCCGTGCCCAGCCCTAGCCACCGCCTGCCACCAGAGCCTCCCCCGATCCTCCCTTCTGTTCGGTCCACCGTCGGCCGTCGCCTCGAGCAGTCCGTTTCAGCCTCCCCAAGCCCGAGTTCACCCAAGCTTTGCCCGTGCCCAGCCCTAGCCACTACCTGCCACTAGAGCCTCCCCCGATCCTCCCTTCCATTCGGTCCACTGTCGGCCATCGCCTCGAGCAGTCCATTTCGGCCTCTCCAAGCCCGAGTCCTTGTTGTGCCTTCCCCAGCCCGAGTTCGTCTCCCCCGAAGTTGACCCTCCCTTCGTCGACCAGTAAGCCCGAGTTCATTTGGATGAAATCAATCTTGGCTGGTTTTTGTTTAAAACATACCTTGAGTTATTGAATCATTTACTGGTTTATATGCTGGTTTATGTGCTGGAAGTATGCAAAAATTATGTTTTCATATCCTACGTTGATATCTTATTTGAAAGGCATGATGTCTGTTATTTGCTCTCTGTTCAATTAGATTTTGACTTGTATAAATTAGTATCTTACTTGAAAGGCCTTCAATAAGATTTGACTAGTGCAGATTACCTACTCTTCACTTTGCCTTCTTGTTTATCTGACTTATTTTATAAGTCTAAAAAAGAAATGCATTTTTCTGTTCGGAAAAAAAAAAATGTCTGTGGTGTAAGCGTCTGGTAGTGATTCATACAATGGTATTCTATATTACTCATTGCAGTGTTGGTTAAAGAAACCAAAGGATACTTTGAGTCCTGATCTGCAAGAAGCAGGGGAAAAAGTTAGTTGGACTTTTGGGCTCATCTTTGGAAAAGGAGAGGTGTGTTTAAGTTCCCTTGCCATGTGTCAATACATTTCGAAATGGAGAGAGTATTGCTTTATGTTAGGTAGGACAAAAAAGGGGAACAAAGGAAGAGGGGGATGGATAATTGGACAGAGAATGATATAGTAATTTGTTTGGTAAGAAGGAAAGAGGAAGGCAAGGAAAATAAGGTTGATAACAGTAGTTGTAGATCCCACCAATTTTAGTCTTTCGAATTTTGTGTTTAGTTTTGACTTTTGAGTGGAAACTTCAAACCAATTAGTGATGATCAATATCACTCTTCGTCCTTGCTTTCAAGGCAAATAATGTTCTACACTCCAACTAACAATTTCAGTTATTTCGTTTCAAAGAAATTCTGATTTTTTTTTTTCACTTGACCCTCAAATTTCACTATAATTTCTTTTTAGCTTGTTTCCAAAATAATTAACGTAGTAGCATTTCTCACTTTTTCCTTTTTTTTTTCCTTTTCTTTTTGTTTCTTTTTTGATGATAAATTTCAAACACATTTCATTAAGTGGGAAAATAAGTGACTTAATTATTTGCGAATGCTATATAATTAGTATTGAACATGCCCTATAGTGTTGTCTGACTTGTTAAATGTGATTATTTCAATTTGCCAAGCTTTAATTCTTATTACTACACTAATTGGAAATTGAAATGAATTAATTACTAATATAACTTATATAATATTATACGGCAGTAAAAATAAAGAATGGAGGAAGAACAAATGCAGTGAGTTGCTTATATTCAAGAAATGGAGGAAGAGGAAGATAAAGGATTACAAAAAGATATTGATGCCTCTAAGGGTGACGAAGGTAGTCAAAAACCTCAACCTTTAGGTCCACTAGAGAAGAAAAAGAGAATGGGTAAAAAAACTTCAACTATATGAGATCACTTTACATAAATTCCCAATAGTAATCCAGAAAGGGCTGCATATAATTATTGTGGACATGATTATGCTTCAAGCACAAAAACATGTGGGACAAAATCATTGTGGAACCATCTGGATTGGTGTAAAAAGTATCCATATTCTGCTATTAACGACAACAAGCAAAAAAACATGTACGCTCTTAATAAAAAAAGCACAATTGGTGATTCTGAAGAAGTTGCTTCTACTACTCAACCGAAGCTTAATCAGAAGGAGATTAGACAATAAATAGCTTCATACTTCATTCTAGATGAGCTGTCGTTTAAGCATGTGAATGGCAGAGGATTTCGACGACTAATGAAGAAAGCTTTTCCGTATGTTGAGATGCATTCAAGAATAACTGTACAAAGGGACATTTACCAATTATACTTGGATAGTAAGAAGAAGCTGAAGAATGAACTAAAGATGTTTAGAGTATCTCTAACTACTGATTGTTGGACATCTATACAAAACATTGGCTACATGTGTCTGATTGCACATTAGATTGACAATAATTGGAAACTGCAGAAGAGGATCATAAGTTTTGTTCAAATCCCTAGTCATAAGGTTGAGATGATAGGCAAAGAGTTGATTGCTTGCTTAAATGAATGGGGTATTACAAAAGTATTTTCGATCACTGTTGATAATGCTGCTTCCAATTCTGTTGTACTGATGAAAGTTAAGGAGCATCTTCAAGAGATGAGGTATGGTGTTGTGTTGAATGGGGAGATGTTTCACATAAGATGTTGTGCTCACATCATTAATTTAATTGTTTGCGATGGTTTGAAAGAATTGAGTGGCTCTATTGTAAGTATTCGTAATGCAGTTAGGTACATAAGATCCTCCTCAGAATGACTTAAACGTTTTAAGGAAGCTTGTAAAGAAGCTAACATAGAGTCGAAGGCGTTACTTTGTTTGGATGTCGTGATTAGATGGAACTCTACCTATACGATGCTAGCGGTTGCTTTGAAATTCAAGAAAGTATTCAAGAATTTAGAAGCTGATGCAAATTATACTAGGTATTTTGAGGAAGAATGACTCGGAGGCATGGTAATAGAAGGCCCTCCACAAATCTCAGATTGAGATCAAGTTGAAGTTTTCGTTACGTTTCTCAAGAAGTTTTATGATCTCATCATGAAGTTTAGTGGATCTTTGTATGTGACCGCAAACTTATTTTTTCAAGATATTCTTGATGTATATAGTTTGTTGCAAGAATTAGCTCAAGAGCCACATACTTTATTGGGGAAAATGGCAACAAATATGCAATTAAAGTATGACAAGTATTGGGGGAAGATTAAGAAAATGAACTTGTTAATGTTTGTGGCAACTGTTCTGGATCCAAGATTCAAGATGGAGGTTTTAAAAACTGGATTTGCCTTCATCTATGATGTTCCTCTTGCGGATAAAATGATAAAAGCAGTTGAAACTATACTACGTCGTTTGTATGACTTTTACAAAGAGATGATGAGTCCTCCTCCTCCCCAATGAGATCTTCAATTGTTGCATCTTTGACATCTTCTACTATCCCGGCAATGAGATCTTTATCATGGGTTAAACTAAGATCTCAATTGGATGAAAAAATTGAAACCAATGATTTGGATTATTACTTGAATGATAGGCGTGAAAGGTTGTCTGATGATCACTTTGACATATTGGGATGGTGGAAAAACAATGGAAGCAAATATAAAGTTGTTTCTCAAATTGCAAAAGATGTGTTGGCAGTACAAGTCTCTACAGTTGCATCTGAGTCTGCATTTTCCATTGGGGGTCGGATACTTGATCCATTTAGGAGTTCTTTGTCACCAAAGATGGTTGAGGCTTTGATTTGTTCAAAGAATTAGCTGGTTTCTGAGAAAGAGGAGGAAGAGCCTATAGTACTTACAGAATATATGGATGAAGTACAAGGCTGGGAGCAATCTTTTGAAGTTGCATCAGGTATTATATATACACATATCTTTTTAAACCTTATAAACTATTATCTTATGGTATATTTGTGTTGCATTCTATATTTATTGATTGAAAACCTATTCTATTTTACTCTTAGGTGATGGATCTTGCATTACAAGTGCAAGGGAGTGATGATTAAGTTGAGATCTTTAGAGTTGGAAATTGGTGAAACAGGTTTGATTATTTGTGGTTGATGTTTTTTAGTATTCATTAAAAAAATGTTTTAATTAGTTCTTATTATCCTTGTATGACTTCTTTATTTGATTATTTGAGCTTGTATTTTGATTTGTGATTGAATTTTTAAGTCATATTTTATTTTTTTGTTTTAATAAATTGCCTAACCCGAAAAACCCGACGAACTCACCCAAACTTTAATTGGGTAGATTAATTTTATATATTAGGTTAATTGGGTGGATGAAATAATTTGCAACCCACCCAATCTTCATTGATGGGTTAAAAAATGTGAAAAATCCACCCAACCCATCCAACGAACACCCCTAATTTTTGAGGTCTGAAGACATTATCCCAAACGACCCCTTAGAATAACAATATAATAAAATTTTGTTTTTGTTTAGGAATATGATAAAATTTTCAATTTGATATTTTTTAATTATAATATCAAACTCTGATATTTAATTTAATGGGGACCCATCGATAGGATAAAATATTGTCAACCATAGACTTCATTTTGATGGTGTGATATCATTGCACACAAAGTCTACTATGCATACGACTACGTAAGATTAAAAACAATCACCGAAAAAAAGCCAAAAAAAAACAAAAGAACTTCTTCCACGCCTGTCTTCCCCAACCCCGACGTCTCCCACCTCCTTTCTCCCCGGCGCCGTCGATACCCCTTGTCGCCCCTGCCACATCGTCTTCTCCGCCAAGTCCGCTGCTGTCCAGAGTTGCTCCGCCGTCTTCTACGTGGCCTCCCCCATCACCCTCGACTCCTACGTGGCTCCCATGCTGATCTCTGATCCCCTACCGTCGACGGTTCAAAGACCAAAATCAAATGTAGAAACCAGATCTAGACGGAGCGGTGCTCACAATCCTCGGATTCCGGCATGCACCTAAGCCGGCAGTAGTGGAAGACTTCGGCAAGACAAGATATGGGTCTTCGTGGGTGGTTCGTGAGGGTGGCTGACAGCGACTGGTCGCGGATTGGGGCGGATGGTCGGATCCCTGGCGTACACTCGAGATCTTTGGCGAAGATGACGGCTCCACTGGTTGGGCTGGGCTTGGAGCATTGAATCCAACGTGACGACGACCGTTGCGGCTGCTACTCCGGCGACAGCAACTCAACGCCGGGTTTGCTGCGGGAGCCATCGTGATGGCTCTGCCCTTTGGATGAGGGAAGAGGAAGAATCCCAAAAAAATTTTTTCTTTTTCATTTCTTTTTTTTTTTTTTCAAATATTCCCCTACACCACAATATATTTTACTCTCCATGGTATGAGTGCCTAAAATTCAATCAATTTATTCTCAGCCTTAGATATTATTCCATTGATGAACTAAAAACTTTATGCTATTATAGAACCCCCTTAATTCGATTATTTTGTAAAAACTGACATTTGCTTCAATTTCCATTAAAATTATCAAAAAATTGTCATGTTCCTGCCTTGCACGTGCGGAAATAAAAGTACGTTCTCATCCTCCTTTTGGCACTAATCTTCGATTAATGTCCTCCATCCCAATCTCGCTTAGAACAAACTCTCCTGTGAAGAATATTGTAATTACTACTCTCAAGAATTTATAGGTAAGTAGCCTTTTTGTTAATTTGATTTTAAATAAATGACTTAAGTATTTAAAAATTAATTAAAAGATTTTTTTTTCTTAAATGGTTAATTATTTTTTTAAATAGTCAATTACTGATTGATTAAATTACGATCAATTACTAATTGATCTAATGTAAATTATTGATTTTCTTAGCTTTCGTTTAGATGAAAGGTCCACTTTTGAAAAAATTTTTTTTTCTTATTTCAGATGAGAAAGTCTTTTCGTTTTTGGAAATAATAAGACGGTGTT
This sequence comes from Antiaris toxicaria, assembly GCA_035233585.1. NCBI lineage: Eukaryota > Viridiplantae > Streptophyta > Magnoliopsida > Rosales > Moraceae > Antiaris > Antiaris toxicaria. Next base: position 18,280,404 of record CP141153.1, read on the forward strand.
TGGATGTATAAATTTTTTTTTTGGGAAATAAAAAGTTATTTGAAATGAAAAGAAATAATATTGGAAAATATATATTTTGAGAGGATTAAAAAAGATTCCTTCCCTTTTTATAAAATTTTATTGTAGAAAATATGTTTTAAAAAAAATCCTTTCTTTTTCAAGAATGAAAAAAAAAATAACGTTAAAACATTGAACAAAACCTTTTTACAAAAAAATTCACTTTCTAAATGTGGATATGCCATTGAAACATAGGCTTCGTAAATCAATAATTTATCATATTTAAAAAAATAACAAATAATCATTTTATTAAATAAAAGTGTTTGATTATTTATTAGATTAGATGATTAAAATAAGTAATTTTGGTGATCCAGACAAACAAATACTAAAAGGGTGGATTGCGAATACCAAGAATTCGAAAAGGTAAGAATTGTAAGGAACCACAGAAATTAACCTTCTTACATGGACTAACACGTTTACAAACAGAAAGAGAAAACCAATATTTATTAAAATCAAGGAACAAAATCTGAAACCAAAAATAAATAAAAATAAAAAAAGAATTAGCTAACGTTTGATCCAAAGATTTAGCCAAAAGTCCAAAATGAATATTCCCAAATCAAATATTTTTAAGGAAGAAAGAGAAAATATCATTTTTCTAATTATACCATATAGCATAGTTAGAACTTATTAATGTAAATTGTAATATATTTTTAAAATAATATCAAATTATAACATATTTAAATTTATTACATAATAAAATATCAAAATAATCTTTATTTATTATTATTAATTATTTTTTAGCCCCCTTTTCGTTTTCATTTGCATCCCTTCTCTCTCTCCCCTCACAAAACCCCAAAACCCTAGATGTAACTCCCAATCGCCCAACCGTCAGAGCACATAGATAGTTAAAATTACAAGCTTGTGCTACCAATGTTGTGAGGCGGGTTGAAGTTGGACTAGATGAAATCGTGAGGACGGCGGCGTGAGAAGAAACCATGAACAAGGGGTTGCCAGGAGAATCGTGTGATGTGAGGATGCTCACTATAGTTTTTACTCAAATCTGGGTCCATTGCGATGAGATTTGGTTGACTATGGTGACGACAACGAGGGCGTATGTTCGCTCGCTATTTTCGGAATCCCCTGAGTGATTTGATTGTCGCTTTTCTCGTCGAAGCATGGCTAATCAGTATCACAATGTTTGCAAGCTCCTGGGAATCGTGTCTGATAACGAAGATCTCATCGGCATATGATGTCTCATCGAAGCTGGATAGGATGATGGGCTTAGTTTGGGGGAGAAGAGAAAGGTGTTTTTATAATTTCAGGTATCAACATCAAATTATGCTATTATTTTACTTGATAAAAATTATGCTATAATTTTCAATTTGGTTATTCAAATATGCTCTTTAGCTCATTCTCCCAAATATTTATGGTAAATATATGTATACACTTTATTGAGTTTAAAGGTCGGGAAATTCGAACACTTATAAAGTGTGGAATTATCATTAGATTATGTGCAACCACATTTATGGTAAATATTTTCATAACTAAAAGTAAATCATAAATGATTAAAAATAAGTATGTTATTCAGCTCAAATATTTTTCAAATATGTTATTTACTCATCAAATTTGATTATCTTTTTAAAAATCTGGAAAATTGATTTTTCTTCAAAATTGTTGAAGATTCGTGCATAATGATCTTTTTTTTTTGGGTAATATCCACTTTTTTTTTTTCCAAACTAGATTTTTTTTTTAGAGAGAGAGATTTATATCCCTTTTTTTTAATTAGATTTACTTTAGATTTTCAAAATTAGATTTACTTCCCTTTTTTCGTTTTTTGCGGTAAAATCTAATTTTAAGAAAAACATTTACTTTCAATTAGATTTACTTGATTCCAACCACATAATTTTAAAATCTACTTCCATTAAAAAAAAAAACCGACATTGTAACTAATTTTCAAAAAACTTAGTTTATTTGTTAAACAACTTGTTAAAAAAAAAGATGATTTAGTTATAAATCCCCTAAAAAAACGAAAAAGAATGAACTGCATTTATGAAAGAGGATTCCGAGTTGGATTCGAAATCTAATGAGTATATATATAATCCCTAGATCATGAGAAGCAGCATTAAAAGTATTACCAACAAATAAACCCTAGTTGTGACTTTATACTCTTTTAGCGCAACAATTCTCCACAAGGCAAAGGCATGGATAAACTCCCCACAGACGTGATTCTACTTATTTTCTCAAAGTTACCAATCAAAACTCTTCTAGGGTTAAAGTGTGTCTGCAAATCATGGTCTCGAATCATCAACGGGCAGGATCTAGCCGAGCTCCATTTAAATGAAGGCGTTGAACAACCAAGAATTCTCCATCTTCTTCCGAAATCCGATTGTACTTCCGGTAAGCCAAACATAAGTTGGGAAGAAGATGGAAATATTATGCAGATCGGTTCTAAGTTATTCACCGGCACGACGAGGCGGCCGAACGCATATGTCCTCGAGAGTTCTTGCAACGGAATTCTTTGTTTCAAGAAAAAATATGGCGTAGATAGGACAGCCTATTTGCTAAATCCATTTAAGCAAGAGGCTTTAGAATTACCCGCTCCTAATTCTCTATCTCAGCTAGGGTTGATAGTTAGTTATGGATTAGGGTTTGATGGTGCGTCAAGAGGGTACAAGATTGTTCGTATCGTGTCTTGGCGGTGCAAAACTCAGGATGAAATTCAATGTTGCTTTAAAACAACTTCCGAGATTTACACGCTCGGAACAAGTTCATCTTGGAGAGCCCTAAATAGTAGTCTTCCTTGTCCCGTATTCGGAAGGTCTGTCTTCGCAAGCGGAATCCTTTATTGGGTTGGTCTAACTCAACTTATGAACAGAAATTATCCCGAAGACAATGACATTAACAATACCAAGATCGTTGCCTTCGACGTCGCAAAGGAGGAATTTCGGTTGATTTCTTTTACCGGTCAGTTTCTCCTTTACCACTTGGTTGATCTTGGAGGAGTTTTGGGAATTGTTGATTGCTCATCTAGGAGTCATATAGAAATATGGACACTGAGAGACTATGATAGGGAAAGTTGGGTTAAAGAATACAAATTCGAAATTTGTGCACCAAGTTTCTTGATTTGTACTAATTTTAATGGCGTTGAAGTTATAGGGCTGTGGAAGGAGGGTGAATTGTTGCTGAAATCTGGCCATAGTTTGATTTCTTACAACCCAAGGAATGATACATTCAAGTACATTCACATTCCAAGTGGTAACCTTGATACAGAAATTTGTAGCTTCACAGGGAGTTTGGTTTCACCTTCTAGTTTCAAACCGAGCTAAATTATGCTTTGCTCAGATAATGATTAGTTTATATATATATATATATACATATATCTTTGCCTTTTTTTTTTTTTGGGTGGTGGAGGACGTGAAGTTTTCTTCAAAGAAGTGACAAGTTGCTTCAAATATTATATCATATATATGTACATATGCAAACACCACCAAAAACCACACCCCCCCCCCCCCCCCCACCCCCCCCCCCCCAACCTTCCCTTTTTTTTTTTTTTGGATGATAATCAAGTAATTGAGTAATATTAAGTTTTGTTTTCTTATGTCTTATGTTTTTTTTTTTTTAATGTGTTGTACTTTGACCTTTTGTTTTTTGTTTTTTTGTTTTTATAATTTGTTCTCTACCTTAGCTTTACCATTGTAATAACTAATAACTGACTATTATATATATGTTTTTAGATTTTTTTTTTTCTAATGAAGAAGATGGTAATTTATTTCTTTAATTAAACGCGAGCAACAGAATTTCAGGTTTGATAATTGATAACCACCTATTTCCACAATTTGATCATCAAGTTGAAATTCTATAAACATATATAATAGTCTTTGATAGTAGTACTTGGAACATCAATTTTAATATCAACTTTTATATAATATTTTCATTGATAAATATAATCAATTAAAGTGACAATGTTTTAAATACTTATCAATAAAAGAATAACACTTATATACTATCCTAGTTAGTACTTAAAATTGAGATTAGAGTTAATGTCTTAAGCATTTTTTGTCTTCAATATATCAAAGGATATGTAGTTTAGAATCTCTAAGCCGACCAAGTGGAAGAGGGAGAGAAAGGAAGTTGGAGGAGGCCTTTTATGCTGGGTTTGGTAAGAGAGAAGGAAAATAGAAAGGAAGAAAGAGTAAAATCTCTAGGTAATAGAAAAAACAGAGATTTTTTATCATGTTGTTTGGTAGAAGAGAAAGAAAACAAAAAAGAAAATGTCAAACCAAATGCATTTGACAATTATAGTCTCATATTAATTAGAAGATGATAATGAATTAAGGTCAAAATAAGTATTTTACTTACATTAGTTTTGTTAAAAATTTTCCATCCTGTTCTTTTCCCAAAGGTGGAAAGATTAAAAAGTGCTGGGGATATAGATTTTTAATTTTTTTACTCCCCAATTACCTCTCTACCAAACAACTAAAATTCCATTTTCATCTCCAAAATTCCCCATCTAATTTCCTCCCCTTTCTATTATATTTTATATTGTAAGATCATCGACAATATATTTGTATATGTCAATGTTATATTTGTTACAAAATAGTATGAAAAATAACATTATATTACTTTATATTCTCATGCATTATACTACTTTTAATACTATTTTTATCTTTTGTCATCAATTTTATGCTTTTAAAGTTATAAAAGTGAACTTTTAGTTATTAAAAAAATGAAAAATAAAAATGTTGTAATAATTATATGAGATAACAACTAATAAGAATCATAAGCAAAATTTGGCAGCTATACCTTGCGTAAATTTGCTACGAAACTTAACATATGAAATTTGATATAAAAGATAGCACGACATTAGAGAATATTTTTTAATTTAAATGTCAAAATTTATCATTAACACATTGATTTAGTATTGCGTTGAAGATGATTTTGAAGGAAAAATTAAGGAAAATATTTATATGTAGCAGAAAACATAGCACGGCAGATTTTAAAAATTTTTCGTGCTATCTGGATTAAACAAAGCTTATGTTACTATATATAATAATTAATTTATACGCAAAATACATACCGGTTTAGCAAATAATTATAGATGATCAAGCAAATTTCCAAATTAATAACCAAAAGATCTTCCCTACTATGACTCTTCTACGTGGGTTGTGTGTGGGCACAATTCATAGAATTTCCCATTATGAAAGCAATACCCCTTTTTGATATATTGTTTTTCCGTTCTCAATCCTAAAAACCTTTATTTTGTAGAAAAATAGAAAATTTTTCTCTTCTTTTTCCTACAAAAAAACATAGATAGTTAGATAATGGTTGATCAAAAATTTGTTCCATCAATTAAATATTTATAACTATCGATAGATATTTAATTAATTAATTTTTAACAATCATTGTTTACTAAATTTGAATTTAGAATTTAAAAGAAAGGATTATCTATATCCATGGATAATTACTTAATTATATTCTCGTACTATTCAAATTTTAAATAATATCTTATCTAAGATAATAGTTATTTGAATATTAAATAATTTCTAGAATTAAAATATCTTTAGTAGTAAAATTAATTCCATTGGAAATTATTCAAAACAAGTTGATTCTATATCACATACCACATAGGTGCAATCCCTTATTATAACATTCTAATAATTTTGGTCAGATAAAAATGATACTCTTTAGCTTAAATTTCCTTCCTTCTTCTCTTATTCAATTTCAATGTAACCTGGAGATCATAACAGTTTGTTTTTTTTTTTTTGATGCACTTTAAACTACGAAGAGAAAGAAATTGTTTGGATGAGAATTTAGAAACAATGAATCTGTTGGAAACCTGAAATTGTAACAACCGAGAAAATTCATACTTCTCGGAAAATAAATACACATTGATTTTAAGTGTTAAAATGTGAAATTAAGTGATTTAATATTGTTTAGAACTAAATAAAATGTTCTAACAATGTTAAAGGATGAAAAATGATTGATAGTGATTTTAGGTGTTAGCACGTGTGTGTCACTCACAGTATAAAGAAGTAGGTCAAGATGATATTATCTTGACATAAAACTGATAAATTTGGGTTCAACACACCCAAATCAGTCAAGATAGCCTATCAGCATGCTCAAATTTGATAATTGAGTACAAGGGTAATTTTTGACCGAAAATTCGCAGTATCGGAAACTGGTAGAAATGACCTCAGATGAAAATAAAACTGATATATTTGGATTCAGGATGCTCAAATTTGTCAGGATAGTCCATGTTGAAATTTTGGGCGAAAAAGTATATAAAGAGCGAAAAAAAGTGGAATTTCCTCATTTGTTCACATGTTTTCTCTCTCTTCACTTCTCTTTCTTTCTCTACCCGCACGTGTACAGTAACCAACTTTCACGTACGGCCTCCGTTCACGACACCGCCGGCACCGTTGGAAAGCTCTTGCCGAGCTGAGTTCAACGGTGGGTCGACGCGACGGAACGGCCGCCGCATGCCGCCGCACGCGCCACTCGAAGCTCGCCGGAGCCTAGAATTTCAATCACCAATATCTTCACCGTCCGGCCACCATTTGCCATGAAACCGGTCCCAAAATGTTCGTGGTGAAGAGTACTACAAAACCCATGTGGTAGATCGCCTCAATACCGGCGGAATCGCGCCGCCCGAGCTTCGAAAAATCCAGCGAAACGCTGCCGTGGAGCCGCTGTCGAAACTACCGATTCTGGCCGAGTTGAAGCACGCCGTTGGTGCAGAATTGACCGCAGGGTTGAGGGGAGCAAAAGCCCTCAATCAATTTCGGGGAAAAAGTCCGGCACGGCAGAGTTCTACCGTCGCCGCCGTGGCCGTGACTTTCGAGGAGGTTTTCCAGCGATAGAGGTATCAAATGGTGAAATTGAGACCACCAATGGATTCCTCTCGTCGAGATCTTCAAGATGGGCTACTTATTTACCATCGTCGCTACCGTCAACCACCGGTTAAAGTCGGTCAACGGCGACCGTTGACCAAATTTTGAAGTTTGGCCCATTGGCCTATTTTCGACGTTCCGGACGCATCCGCGGAGTCGGAATTGCAAGACGGGACCTCAAATATGAAGAATAAAGAATTAGGGTTTATGCCGTCGAGACCGGACTACAATTCGGTATAAATCCCGACCTCTTTACGTTCCGCAATTTAATTGTTTGGGACTATTGTATGATTTTATGATTATTGGTATGAAAAATTTTGGAAAAGAATATATGTAAAAAGAAGAAAATGGCTGTAATGGAGGAAAAGAAAAATATGTGATAATGTAAAGATTTTACGTAAACAGTATGAGTTTTACGTAAAATCTAGGCCTCTGGTATAGTACGTGATAGAATTAGATTAGGATAGATGGTTTTTAGGCGTTTCCTAAACGCTGGAACCTCAAAAATTAAGGGGAAACTCTGCCAAAATTTCTAAAAACGGCATTAGGGGTAATATGGGAAACGATGGGTAAAATATGATAGGGAAGGTGACCCGAGCCCCCTCGAGAAATTAGAGCATGGAAAAAGGAAGGGGCAAGTTATAATTAGTAAACCGACCCTTCGAAACCCTAAAATGCAAGAAAAACATGAAACCGACTCTTAGGTCGGAATAGTACTTCCCGAGGGCCGGGAATGTGAAAAATTGGTAAAATGATAAGAATTGATCCGAAAAAGGTCCGATAAGATTTAGAAAGTTAATTAAATGATTTAGGGTTTAGAAAATCTAGCCTAAGTATGAAAATGAAAATATTATCCCTCCGTCTGTTTGACACGTTCAAATTTGAAAAATGAAAAATTTTTTATTTCAAGAAAAATGAACATTCCTAAATTTTCGTATCTGAACATCCAACATTTTTTATTTTTGAAAAATGAAAAGAACTTTCTAGAAACAAAAATTTTTCACCCACCAAAACAACTTTTCACTTTCAAAAAAAATTCCAAACAACTTTTTATTTTTCATATCTAAAAATTTTTCATTTTCCAAAAACAAACACCCCATCCAAACGGACCCTATGATTAAACGACCCATTAGGAGGCAAAATGGTCATTTTGTCCAAAGATTCTCAAATTATGAGAAAAGAGCCCCAATGGCCCCAAAATAGGTTAATGAAGTTTGTAAAAGCCAAGATTGAGGTTTAAGTTATAAAAAAATCATGTCAAGGGCAAAATTGTAATTTTGTCAAAAGTTAAGGCTAAAATCGTAATTTTTCAAAAAGTTGGAGAAAAATTCGAAAAGGGCCATTAAGGTTTAAAAAGCTGTCCTAAGGCTATAATTAAGGATTATAAGATCAGAATCAAGCTTTGTAATAAAATAAAAGCTATAAATGAAAATGTGATTAACGGACAAAGTTTAACTGTAGGAACCCGATCCAGAAGCGACAAAGGACGTCGATGGATTCCAAGGAAAGGATAAGCACGCTATGAGTAAGTTCAGACATTTACCCGTCTGCAACTATGAACAAACTTATAGTATTTATATGTTTTATATGTAAATGTCATGATGTGATTTATGATGATGCTATAGTAAAACTATAGCAATACAATGATGATATTAAAAGATATGTTTTAGTAAATAATTTATAAAAACAAATATATATATATGTATATATTAAATTATGAAGGAAAGGCATTATAAAAACTTTATGAGAGTAACGATGTGATAAAGAGGGATAGAGGAATGGAAAGAGTAGGAATGAGAATATTATGATAGAATGCATAAGAAAGAGATGAGATATAAAAGGAAAGAATAGGATGTTTATGAAAAGTTTTATGAAAGTTAAGTTATGATTGATAGAGCAAACAAATATATAAATATGTATATATTGAATTACGAAGGAAAGGCATTATAAAAGTTTTATGAGAGTAACGATGTGATAAAGAGGGATAGAGGAATGGAAAGCGTATGAATGAGAATATTATGATAGAATGCATAAGAAAGAGATGAGATATAAAAGGAAAGAATAGGATGTTTATGAAAAGTTTTATGAAAGTTAAGTTATGATTGATAGAGCAACGATGATCGGTGATGAGAGGAATTAAGAAAGATATGTTTTATGATAACGAAAGGATAGATGTTTTATGAAAAACGATATGAAAGCAAAGAGTTAGACAAGAAAGAGAAGCAATGATAGGTTATAATGAAAGGTATCATAAAAGGATTAGAACATAATGATAAGATGTGATTGATAGAATAGAACGATAGGCTATGATCGATAGGGGTATGATGATAAGATACGGTAGATAGGAGGATACAAATAATAAACAGAGAATAATTGTATACACTTGACAAAACATGTTTTTGTTTGTTATGATGTGTGATGTGATGTGATGTGATGATATATAAGTAATATATTACACGTGCTATGATTAACATAATTCACACAAGTAAAGTAAAGAATTAAGAAAAGAAAAACAACAAAACGAAACAACGATATATATATCTCACGAAATGAGAATGAAAGAATGAAATGACAATGAGAAAGAATTACGAAAGAAAGATAGAACAACGAAAGAACAAATGTTCCATGAAAAATGAGAAAGGAAAGATAATGAATGTTATGAAAAAGATTTACAACGAAAAATCAATATAAGAAAAGTTAAAAGAATGCAAGATAATAAAACTGAAAAGTTAATGGTTGGCGTACCGGTCTCCCTATATGGTTGAGACTTCAAGTCTATATCCTCCGCGCAGATGTGGTGCTACCCCGAAGGTGTGGTAGATTATAAGATGGACCAACCCCAAAGGTGAGGTATTATGTGACTGTGAGGTAGGTTGGTGGGTAGCTCCCCCTCCTCCCACTGTTAGCACGTAACTAGGTACGTTCAACGACGGGGCCCACCAGTGAAAGATAAGAAAAGAAAAGAAAGTGAAAAGAAAGGAAAAGAAAAGAAAGTGAAAAGAAAGGAAAAGAAAAGAGCGTGAAAAGAAAAGAAAGGAAAGGAAAAGAGCGTGAAAAGAAAAGAAAGGAAAGGAAAAGAACGTGAAAAGAAAAGAAAAGAGCGTGAAAAGAAAAGAAAAGAAAAAAGCATGAAAAGAAAAGAAAAGAAAGGAAAGGAGAGTGAAAAGAAAAGAAAGAAAAGGAGAGTGCGTGAAAAGAAAAGAAAGGAAAGGAAAGTGAAAAGAAAAGAAAAGAAAAGTAAAGAACGACATAAAAAGAAACAAACGATATGGAAGAATAACACAATGAAATCGATGAAAAATAAATAAATAATAAAACGAAGTTAAAAGAACATAATAGAATTAATATATGTGATGCGATGTATTTGATGTTATATGTATGGAATGACACGTTTTCACGTGATGTTATGCTAGTGTATATGTTACTAGCTTTTAAGATATGAAAGGTTAAGAGATGAATATAAAGCGATAGAAAGTTATAAAGGATTAGAATAGAAAGTTAAGAAATGATAGGAATGAAAAACAAAGAAATGAGGAGATTAGATTAGAATGATAAGATATGATCGATAGAATGATAAGAACGATGAACGAAGAGATAAATGAACATGAAGAGGCTAACATAATATGTTATGTTTTGAGGATATGTATAAATGATGTATATGATATGTAAATACGTGATGTCATATATTCTAGTAATAACATATATTACTAGTATTTATAAGTTAATGAATGTATGTTTGAACTTACTGAGCATCTAGCTCATTAGTTGTTCATATGTTACAGGTAAGTAACCTGTTTGTTTAAAGTAATATGATGGACAACGGACGGATCTGCACGTGCCAAGGGACTGGGCGAGGGTATGGTACTACCATGAGTCTTTCGCTGAGCGTTCAAAAAGAAAGTTGAAAGAAAGAAATTTATGAATTATATGTTATAAGAGTATGATAGAGATATAGGCATAATATGTAAGTAAAAAAAAAATTTGTTATAGAAATTGCTTCCGCTTTAAAATGAGAACGTTAAGAATGGAAAGTTAAGTATGTTAAGTAAGAGGATGACGACTCACGAGGTTGCCAGCCATCACGGTCGGCGTTAGAGCTCGGCTGGTTGGTATGGTAACGTACGTGGGGGGCGTCACAGAAATTTTGCGGGTGTAGCATGTTAGATGTTGAATTTATCCCTTATCACCAACTCAGGGCCTGTTTGATAAAGTTTTCACTTTTAATTAGTAGAAGAAGAGAAGCAAAAGTTATGGTTACTCATTAAATGTTTGGGAATTATATTTTTAAAAACGCTTTGAAGTCAAAATAACTTTTAAGTTTTTAATAAGTATTAAAAACTCTGATGTAGGTTTTTAAGTCTACTTAGAAGAGTTTTTTTTTTTTTTTTTTTTTTTTCTAGAAATCATATCTTTTGGTTTTTTCAGGAAGGAAGTTTGATATGCATGCCTTGTGTACCTTCAAGACGTCAATTTGGCAGAATTCTTAAATAAAGGGCTTAACAACACAACCTTTGATGGGATTATTTCCAAGCTAGGAATGGATAACATCTATTCTCTAACTTGAGGGGGAGTATCGGATTGTACGGTTATTACTAGGAACAATTAGCATGTATACATTTAGGAAATGTCAAAATGTAAATCCCTGAAGTAATGGGATTCACAGCTATTGATAGTTTCCAGATTTAGTTTCTTATGTGTTGTTTGGCAAAAAAATTGTATTTTAATTTTACTCAAATGCAATACAATTTTACACCAAACTCAAATTTTACAACAGTACTACAAAAATAATTACTATTCAAAACATTTTTAAAACAATCACATCAATTTTTCAACTCTACTATTTATCTCTACTTTTACCAATCACATCAACTTTTCAACTCTAAAATACTTTTCATCCAATCACATATTTCATTCAAATATAAAACAAATACTTTTCAATCAAATACAACATTCGAAAAACAAATTTCATTCAAATACAATCAAAATATAATACGTTTACCAAACGCCCCTTTAGTTTCCTATTTTCTTACTTTCTTAGATAAAGTTGTATCAATTATTCTGGGAATAATAAAAAATAATATTCTCTCATTTTCCGTGAGCTACAAAACCAACATAGACAACCTTGAACTCCAAATACGGGAGTTGGGATATACAAGAGATAGATTGCAGCATCGCATAGAGGAGGCTAGAAGAAAATGTGAAGAATTTGAAGCCGATGTCGAAAACTGGCCAAGCAATGCAAACAGGATCAAAGAAGGGTATGAGAATTATCTGCAAATTGAAGATCATGCAAAGACAAGACGTGCAAGTAATTGGCCGTTTCCAAGTTTGGTGTTACGGCATCAGCTAAGCAGGAAGGCAAAGAAGATGGTGCAAGTTTTGTTATGAGCGAAATTCTTAAGGCTGACAAATTCGACAAGGTTTCTTATTATCCTTGTATTCAAAGTTCTGTTCTGAGCAAAGGCTATAGGGTCTTTGGATCAAGAGTTCATACTTTCTTGCAAAAGAGGTTGCAATAATGGTGAAGGAAGAAAGGTTGTTAGATAAAGTAGCTATCGCAACTGTATCCCCAACTCCAGATGTCGAAAGCATTCAACAAGAGATTGCTGAACAAGTTGGTCTTGAAAAGTTCGATGAGATCAAACACAAATTGGCTAGAGCGGACAGGTTACGACACATATTAAGACGAGAAAAATATTCTCGTGATTGTTGATTATGCTTGGAATGAACTCAACCTGTCAACTGTTGCAATTAAGTTTGCTGATGCTCAAAAGGGCTGCTAGATATTATTGACCTCAAGATCGCTAAATGTTTTACAAGATTCAATAGGGGCCGAAAGGAATATTGAGATCCCAGTACTATCTGATACAGAAGCAACAGATTTGTTTAAAAAGAATGTGGGCAGTTTAACTGAAAATGCCGATTTGCAACGTTTGACAAACGACATTGTCAAGGAATGTGCAGGCTTGCCAATTGCCATAACAACAGTTGCACACGCACTAAAAAATAAAAGGTAGTCAATTTGGGAGGATGCTTTGCTACAATTGAAAAGGAGTATCCCAACAAATATAGATGGAATGGATCAAAACGTATATTCGAGCATAAAGTTGAGCTACAATTTTTTAGAAGGGGACGAGGAAGCAAAGTCATTGTCGTTACTTTGTAGTTTATATAAAAAGGACGTCATCATAAAAATCGAGGATTTAATGATATATGGTGTTGGTTGGGGCTTGTTTCAAGAAGTCTATACCTTAGTAGAGGCAAGAAATCGAGTGGACTCCTTGATTAATAAACTAAAAGGTCGTTGTCTGTTGTTAGATGGTGATTCCAGTGGTAAAGTGAAGATGCATGATGTTATTCATGATGTTATGATGTCTATTGCTTGTGAAGATAGACACATGCACAATATTGCAAACATTGGGAAGTTTGATAGAGAACTTTCAACCAAGAAAAGACTCACAGATTCGACTGCAATTTCACTACTTATTGGTTTACATATTACCAAGCTCCCCAAAAGACTAGATTGCCCTCAACTCGAGCTATTATTTATGTTTGGTAGAAGTCAAAATTATTTACAAATTCCAGAGCTTTTTTTTTTTTTTTTTATGGGAAAAAGGAGCTTAAAGTGCTATGTGTGGAAAAAGTGCATGTCGGATTGCTTCCTGCGTCTTTCTTTCTACTCCAAATCTCCAAGCATTGTGCTTGCCAGGCTGTTTGGTAAACATAACTTTAATTGGGGAGCTTAAAAATCTAAACATTCCTGATCTATGTTGAATAGTTGCCCAAACATATAAGGCAATTGACTAATCTGCATTCGTTAAATTTGGAATTTTGTTGACATCTTAACGTTATTCAACCTAGTATCATCTAGAGCTTGATTAGTTTGGAAGAGCTGAACACGAGAGGAGTCTGTCCAACGTAGGAGGATGATGGAGTCAATGGGGAAAGAAGTAATGCAAGTCTTGTTGAGTTGAAAAATTTGCCCGAGCTGACCATTTTATATTTAAGTATGCAGAGCATTGATATTTTACCAAAAGCTTTGTTTGCCGATAAACCGAAGAGGTTTGAATTATCTATAGGAGATACATCATACAGTCTTGAACCTCAATTATTTGCATCTCAAGCTCTCTAGAAGCAATCAATTAGGTGACTATAGCATTGAAATGATCGTAAAAAGATCTGAAGTGTTTTATTTATACAAATTAAAGGGTGTTAAAAATATTGTTCATGACTTGGATGAAGAGGGTTTTTGTTAATCGAAGAGTTTACGCTTCGAAAGCAATGCTGAAATTCAATATGTCGTTGACTTTGTCTCAAAGGAGCAAATTCAATCTCGTAGTGTGTTTCAGAATCTGTTGTGATTGTGTCTAGTTAGATTAATGAATCTAGAAAAGATTTGTAACGGCAAACTCACAACAGGGTCATTTGGAAAATTATGATTTCTAACTGTAAGAAATTATGACAGATTGAAGAATCTCTTCTCATCTTCTACAGCAAGGCAGTCTGAGGAAATTAAAGTAATTGAATGCAAGATTGTGAAAGAGATAGTTACCCATGGAACAGAGGATGGCACATGCAATGCCATCGATACCACTGAGTTTCCTCAATTAAGCTCATTGACTCTAGAACATTTACATGAGTTTATTCAATTCATTTGGTTTGACACGAAGATGAATAATACTTCATCAGATTCTCCCATGCCCCTATCTAGTAAGCAGGCAACATTTCTTGATCCATGTTTTCTAACAACATTTTCATTTGTTAATGCTTTTATAATTAAGAGGAAGGAAAAAGATGTCTTGAAACTCTTTTGAATGCACATTATGAAGTTAATTTTTAACTTTGAGAAGGGAAAACATCAGTGCTAAGATCATAGGTGCTAATATTTTGGTCACGATAATTAGCTGTTTTTATATACACGTTGTTTAAGGAAAAAAAAAATATAGATATAAAATATGAATGATGTATACAATACAATATATAAATTTCATGAAAGCAGAGATGTCAAAAGCATTCTTCATCTGAGCTTAAATATTACATTCTAGTTTTTTTTTATTTTAGTTTCATGATGTATCATATTGGTATTTTGTAAAAATTATATAAACTTTCAATCATATTTGCATGTTGCTTTCCCTGGCTTGAAGGCCTTGGGGCTATCCAGCATGGGATTTAAAGATGTGCTCGGGCCAACTTCCAGCAGCTTTTCCTTTGCTGAACTTAACAAGCTTGTTTGTGCAGAACTGTGATCTTCTAAAGCATCTGATCTTACCTCTTGCTACGGCGAGAAATCTTGTACATCTTGAGACACTGTACGTGAGTGGATGTAGGATCATGGAGGAGGTATTAAGCACAGACGAACAAGTAGAGGAACAGTTGGAGAAGATTTGTTTCCCCAAGCTAAACGATCTTTGGCTGCCGAATCTTCTGAATATTGAACGATTTTGCATTGGAGATTCTGTTGAATTTCCAACACTGTCATATCTGTTTAGTGAGAATTGTCCTTGACTGAGGACATTCATCATTGATCCCACATCTAAAGACTACTGGAATTGTGGCGTCTTTTTAATCTGAGAAATTGTGGCGTCTTTTTAATCAGAGGAGTTTGTTTGAGAATCTTGACAATGTAAAGCCAGGGAAGGCCTTTCAAACTATAGAAGTTCTTGATGTGGAAGGATGTGAAAGGTTAAAGAAGTTGGTACCATTCTTAGACGCCTTCAAAAATTTGAAAGATGTGAGAGTACTTGGTTGCCCTGAAATGGTAAATCTATTAGCTTCCTCAACTGTGAAAAGTCCGGTACAGCTGACAAGAATGAGCATTCAGGGTCGCAAAGGAATGAGAGTAACAATAGCGAGCAAGGAAAGTGAAGCAGAGGAAGAGATTGTCTTTAGTAGATTGAGGATTTTAGTATTTCATGACTTACCAAATCTCGAGAGATTCTACGTTGGAAATACTACAATATGATTCCCACTTTTAAATAAACTGATTATTGGTCCATGTCCTGATATGCGGAGTTTCTCTTGCGAAATGACAACCACTGCAGAGCTAGATCGAATAATTGCGGGAATAGCGAATATAGATATCTGGATGCGGAGTGGAATAGAATGGTTCGTGGATAGAATTGAATATGATAGTATTTGAAACAGGTTTGAGAGGGCGATATTAATTCAACAGTTAGAAAAATTTGGAGGAGGTCCAATCATCAACCGACGAGACTTGTTCAATGGGGTCTGAAAGGATATGATAAGGCGTTTACCTTCGAAAAATCTCTTAAATTGCAAAAAAAAAAAAAATGATGCCTTCAGAAAAGATATTTTAACTTAATTTCTCGTTAGCATTTCATGAATAAAAATGAGTCAACTATTCCATAAGATCTTACTTCATCTTGATTGTGGCATGTAACAGAACGCCGTAAAGTCCAGACAAGAGGCTGCGGATCCATTGCCTGCAGAAGATAAAACGTAGTGCCTCCACATTTAGATAATGCTTTCAAAACAGATGGTACGAAGGCCTTTCATTCCCATCCTCTTTGTGTTTAAATTACTACAAGAAATTTCTGTCATAAATTGCCAAAGTAAAATGAATTTGAGCAATATATTGACTAATTTAGACAAATGTAGTGCCGAGATAATCAAAATATGGCTGATGTCCATTGTGACACGCTGCACAAACACAATCACGAGTGAGGAGTTTGTAATTGATTTTGTCATTCTATATTTCACAAGCATAGACTTAGCTGCAAATATTTAATTGAATAGGTCAAACTCTGTTAATTTACCAATCCATTCTAAAAGCTTAAACTGTTAAGATATAAGACAACGATAGTTTTATATTCTAACAAACTGGGAAAACAATCACCAAAAAAAAAAAAAAATAGTGGAGGTCTCTTCACTTCATTAGCTCGTAAAAAGTTATTTGTGGCACAAAAGATTCTTATTTGACTTTATGGGGTATTATTCTCTGCTTAACATATGTTGTTGTGAACTATTCCCCCCGCGATTTGCTCATAATCTTCTCTAAGCTTGTTGTATGACATATGGTCAAGTGAAGTTACAGCTACAAGTATTTTAATTATTGCTTGCATTGTTGATCGGGGTAATGCAATCAAACAGACAGACGCGTTGGGGATGGCTTGAAGATTCATTGGTAAAGCTACGTTAGCAAGTTTTTTGTTCTGTTGGATAGTTGTTTCTTTTGTTTCTGGTTTGTATATAAGCTTTAGAGTTCTGATAGACCATAAGACTTGTTGAAAAATACCTATTTGGAGGTTGGAGTTAAATAAGGGAAATCAGGCTGTACAAATGACCTACACCAATTTGTAAACAAAAGAAAAAAAAAAAAAAAAAAAAAGAGGGAAATAACGTGTGAGTATGCTGGTGTGTTTAAATGTTGGTGTTTGTGCAAAGCAAAAGAAAAGCAGCGAGAAAAAGGAGAGAGAATGGAAAAAATCGGGTTTTGTGGAGAAGAACGCAAGATCTATGGTGAATCTTCCTCCAATCGTCTTCAAATTTCAGAGTGTTGTTGGTGCTGGTTTAGGAGGCTACGTCCATAAAAGTTTGGATCGTCAGTTACTTTCTTTAATTGTTAATATTTGGTGTGACTCAACCTTGAGTTTGATGATTATACGTTGAAATCCATCTTTAGGATGAATTGCTGATGATTTCTAGCCTTAAAGTAGCAGCTAAAAAAGAACTTGGTGTACCCATTAATTTTTTTAGTGGAAGTTTTTATGTGACGTATACTTCATGGTTTTTCCCTTCACATTGGAGGGCTTTCCACGTAAAAATTTGATGTCTTGATTTTGTTGCTTGCATTTATTTATTTTGAATTAGTTTGCATGCCCACTTGGTTGCACAAAGAAAGAATAAGGATTTTTATATATTCCGCTAAATTTATTTTCGAGCAAGAAACAATTCAAGGTTATTGGATTTTCTTTCGATCATTTCTCTGGACAATTGTTTTGCTTGTTGACTTCATCTGCAGCAAAGTTTCCTTCTTCCAGTACTTTTTCATGTACCACAAGATCTACTAATGAAAGGATAACATGTGCGTGTTGGTTGCTTGAAATATACTACGGAAAACATCTAATGAAAATATGCTTGTTAAATAGTCATTGGCTTGATGCCAGCATATAATTACATCCAGTGTCTGTTACAATTAATTTTAATACCACACTATGGCGTGTTAAGATTGAAATTAGCAACATGAGAAAAAGCTTCACAGACCGTTCCTCCAATTGCTAATGATGATTCCTCTTTAACTTAAAGGCAATTCCTCCTGTCACGCAGCCGAATGTAGAAGAGACAGCAGTGTTTTGGTGGACTGTCATCAACAATCCTAATACCAGCGTTCCTAGCCTGGAATCGTCGTATACAACCGATTTGCATAAACGGAGCGAAAGTAGACCAGGGCAAAAAATGGTGCAGTGACGGAAAGTTTTCATCTTTCTTCTTTCTTCTTTCCCTGGTTTTATGGTTACTCGTGTGTTTAGAGTTGTTAATCAAGCAGCTCATGATCTTACTCAATACGCATTTGGTATTTAAGAGAAAACTATATGGTTAGAACATATTTCACCGCCAATATTTTCCCTTTCTTTTTTTTTTTTTTTTTAAGGAAAAGTCGGACTTAACTAGAGGACTTAAAATTTTGGAAATCCTGTCAATCCAACAAATAGCATTACAGATTAAG
The DNA here is from genome assembly GCA_035233585.1 of Antiaris toxicaria. Taxonomy (NCBI): domain Eukaryota; kingdom Viridiplantae; phylum Streptophyta; class Magnoliopsida; order Rosales; family Moraceae; genus Antiaris; species Antiaris toxicaria. Next base: position 18,298,977 of record CP141153.1, read on the forward strand.
AAAGCATAATTGGCTAAATAATGGTTACATAATTCCTTTGACAAAATTCGTAACAAATACTACCACTTTTGCGAACAGAAAAAGCTTTTCTAATGTCTTCCACAATAGAAGCTTCAGGGGCCCTAATAGCTGGTATTTTCATACAACTTACCACAACGTTATAATGACATCCAATTCAATAGTTTCTGTAATTATTTCTTATTATATTTTATAATCTCAAAGTCACCATTTATTCAATGTACAATAAATTAAGCAATGTGATTACACCATTTTAGTTTTTGTTTTACCGAATCTCCATCCCCTTGGTTCGAATTGGTAAATTTTGTCATCATATTTTTGACTTGTGACAGATTATGTGTAATTTTGTAATTGATTTATTGACATATTCATAGTATTTTACAACAATAATAATGACAATACTATGAGATTGTACTATATATTTTTCCTTTTCATCAAAAGTTCCTTCCCTCTCTCTCTTATTATGATTATCTGTTTGAAAATTAATACAAACGAAGTCGATTAAACCGGACGTGTGAAAGGAAGAGCTTCATGTCCTTCCATTGCACTCTCCCTCGAATTATCGCACTACTCCTGAGATGTCTTTACTGATAAATGAGAACCAATTCGGTGGTTTTTATTTTAAGATAAGGTCTAAACTAAGATTTACATTTTCTAAATTAAATTACACAATTTTTTTTTCATGTATCATCGTAGTTATATCCTCTCTATGGTTTTTGTGAATTATTTTGTTTTATTTCTTTTTTAAATTGTATGGCTAGTCATGTTTTTAGTTGTCGATTAACAACTTATGGTTTAGTTTTACTTGCTCTTTAAATAGAAAAAACATGTTATAGTTGGAATCAGTTTTACGTCATTAATTGTATCTTTTACATACCTTTTGCACCTAAAAAAATTGTTGGCCACGAAATCTTTGAAGTTCATACAGGGAATTCTATAATTAATATAAATCAACAGTCGTATTTATATATTTTGATAATACAGTAACAAGAGATTTTAAATGACCTCATACATTATGTGATACACTATCAATTTGTTATTATCAATTTCGCAGGCTACTTACGAAACAAGTCTTTCAATTAAAATTACTTTCATAAAAAATGCAGAGCAGTGCAGTTTAGTTTATACAAGTGACTAAACCATTGCATTGTAATTAGGAAAAAAATTTTATACGATCCACTTATGTATTTTATATACAGAGTTTCTTCTACTTAATATTTCAGTTTTGTTAATAAAAAGAATTATTCTACATTATTTTAAAAAGTTCATCAAGTGTTAAAAAAACATTGTATATAATAGAACAAATTTTTTTAAAATTATCTTTTAAAAAATGAGTTTATTTTATTTATTATTATTATTATTATCTGCATTTCCCTCCCTGCTCTTTGGATATGAAAGGAATCTACCCATACTGAAGTCACGACAAGACGTTAAGCAGCCTGATATTTTGGACTGCATTGAAGTTCTCTCCCAATACAATTAATTAACGATAAAAGTGGGGCCATGTTATTTATACCAGTACATTCCTGTACAATCATTACAACTCTTCACGCCGACGGTAATTATATATTTCTATTTACGTATATATTATCTAACAATAATTTTACGTTTGTTTTATTCATTTATTAAATATAAAATTTTAAAATTAAGGTCTCGTTTAGTGAACGCATTGTATTTATATTGTATTTGAATATAATATATTAAATGTAATTTGTATTTAGAGAAAAAGTATTAGTATTACATTTGAATACAATGTGTGTTTGGGTGAAAAGTATTTGAATTGTATTTTAATAATGAATATATGATGTGATGGGTAAAAGTAAAGAGAAAAAAAGGAGAGAGAGAATATATGATGTAATTAAGAAAAGTAATAAAAAAAGTGAAATAATAAATAGTGAAATAATAAATAGTGATTGTGTTGGATTTAAAATGTGATATGATTGGTATTTGAATGAAATGTTTTTATATTTGGAGGAAAATTGTATTGCATTTAAATACAATGTCAAAAAAATACGTTGCCCAAACGCGGGCTAAAATTGATTGATTTTTTAAAAATTAATTATAATTTTTATTGATTTTTTTAAAAAAATTAAAATAAAATTTTTAAATTAAAGATAAAGAATAAAAAATTTATGGATAAAGTCTTTTTCCATGTTTTTTTACCTTCGCAAAAATAAATTACAGGCCGACATGTTCCATAGGTTGCTCTATTAGCAAGCATGGCCAGTAAAACTTTTGCCAAACTTTCAAAATTCCTATCCCCTTTATATCACCATTAGAATTAAATTATTAATTTTTTTTAAAAAATAATTCCATCATATTCTTCTCAGTTATTTTTACCTTAACATGTTATTTATAAACTACTACGATGTAAAAAATGAGACTTGATAAATGTGATAGAACCTAATTAACAAGCAAACCCCACGCATATCTACCAAAATACTTCCATTGTTTATGAAAACAAACCTGACAAAATTAAACTAAATCCTTATATATTAGGGCTAAAGTTTGATTGTAGTCACTAAAGGTTAGGTTGTGATGGAATCAGAAATTTTTGTCGGTGAAGGTTTATAATTAAAATCAAATTTAATAAGTTTAATGGGGGGCTAAGGAGTAAATTTTTAATTTTGAGGGGTATTAGTATAAAATAACACATACTTTTACATGTTTTTAGAAATAAAATAAAATTTCAGTCGGGGCTTGAGCCCTCGCCCGGCCTATATTGGCTCCCTGCTGTATGCTTAAATGAGCTAGTACAGAGCATAAAAAATTTGGATTCCCCTTTTGCTCTTAAAACGTTAGATTAACTTTTAATTCCAGCTAGTTAATCACAAATAATCGATAATTAGTCTTTATGAAATAATAATAATAATAATATGGTATTATTATTATTATTATTATTATATCTCAAATTTTTAAGGTTTGTATGGGGATTGGATTTCAATCCAACCTATAGATTATTACAATTTTTTTTTGTCTTTTTTTTTATTTTTATTTTTAATTTTTACTATTTCAATCTTTCTCAAATATTCTAATCCTTCCTTAATGAGTTCTTGATAAACAAATAAAGAACACACCTATTTCCCTATAGATTGACGTATAATTGTTCATAAACGCCAAAGATGTATGCTTAATTCGACAGAATTGAATGGAGAAGTCACACTCATGAATCAAACCATGTTAATAATTATTTGCAACAAACAATTTTTTGTTATCTTTTTCACTATGTTTTTAATGTTTTCACTATGTTTTTAACGTTTTCACTACTAAACCAATAATTTTTGCACTCGTAAATGACACACTTCCTGTAGGCGAGAATTATCTGGATCCATCTTTGCACGTCCCATCTGATAATATTATTCCCACTACTTTTTTAATCCTTTTTATTATTTTTTTTGCGGCGAATCTTCAAAAGCATATGCCTAACATTTTACACTATAATTTCATTTTTTTTTTTAATAATTATAAGAGTTCAATCAAATTACTCATTTAGAGAAATGAAAAGTAAATATATATTTTATTAATTTGAAAAGTCTGAGACGATCGAAATGATCGCCATGTTACCAAATACTTGCAGGCCTGTCTCGATTCATGGTCTTTGAAAATAAAATTGTATTAATTCTAAGAAATCCCCACCATCATTAATGCCCTTGCAACCTCGAAGCCCTTCACATGACAAAAAAATTTTAAATTATAAATAAAATAGTTAAAAAAGGATATGCAAATAACAATAATAATTAGAAGTAGAATACCATAACAAGTGAGGTACTATACGTGTACACATGGCCGGGTGGGAGAGAATAGATTAAGATATAAGCTTTCAGATCTGAAATTTGGGTGTTTTTATTTGTTTTTGATAAGTGGAAAACGTATATCTCATATCATAAAAGTAAAAATAATATAAAAACTTAAAAATGGCCGTCTCAAAGGAGAAGGAAAGATTTAAAAAAATGAAACTTAAGTAACAATTTAATTGACTGATTTGTTGTACGGTGTTAACATGGTGAAACTTTTTATATTATTATTATCATTATTATTTTGTTGGAAAAGAAATATAAAGACAGAAGACCAAACGTAATTGGTGAGATTGTAGTCATGAGAAAAATTAATGAATAAAGAAAATAAACCTTATCATGATATTGTTTTGTTGAAGTCTCGTAGCCTCTCAAATGCAAGTTGAGTCCCTTACAATTAAAGAACACACAAATATCTTTTAAATCTCATGCAAATAGAGAATGATCTAATTTCAAAATTAAGACCTAATTATAATATATGCATATATATATATATGGATTGGATCATACTAACTAATAATACATCTAAAACACATGCCTAACCAATAATACAAAAGTGAGCTTCCATGTGCATTATATATATTTTTTTTTCCTTTTCTGAAAGGACCTATGATTATTTATTATAACCAAGCTAATTACGTGGATTTAGTTGACTCGTTACGCAATTAATATTTGCTCTCTATATCACTAGCGATTTACATTTATACGTTATTTTTAGGTGCCCAGTAATAACATTGTCCGTTTGTTACAGGCGTATACTATTATTCTTCCGCTTTCCTTTTCATGTCGGTGTATTAGAAAATTGAAATGGTAAGACTCTATTTTCATCACAAAAAATGAATAAAGAAAAGACTTCTTACAGTAATAAATATTGGGCATAATTGACGTGAACCTAATCATTTAACTATATGTGACAGGCCAAACAATCATGAAAGAAGAGCCGTGTCAATGTATCAATCCATGCGCATGTGTACAGCGATACAAAGTCTACACTTAACTAAATTCGAATCTCTCACATCAATTCGAAAGAAAGAAAAAAAACATGTGTTTGATAATGTTATTGCCATTTTAGAAGAAAAAAATTTATTACCACGGAGAAATCGTATAAGTTTATTATTGATAAGTCTAAGTTAAAAAAAAAAGTTCAATATAAACTATTGCCAAGTTTTCTGTCCTCATATTAATTAATTCCATATGTCGTGGTATAAAAATACATAGGCCATTTTTTTTACTATTCATAAGTGTAATATTCCTTTATAGCTTCTAAGAAAAATACAGAGGCATTTGGGGGAAAAAAATGGGTTATTACTATTTCTTAGTCTTTTAGCTCAATTCAAAATAGTAGCATCAATGCTAATTATAAAGCTATTTAAAATGACTAAAAATAAGTTCGATTGAATTGGTTAGGTCTTCGTCGGTGAGGTAAAAGGTTTGGCCTGCCTGACCCTAAATAGATTTGGCTTAGGAGAACCAATAGCTTTTTACATTACTACCCTATGGACTTAATTCTATATAGTTGGCCCTTAATTAAATTATTATTGAGTGTCATTTTAGTTCTTAATTAGCTTTAAATTTATTGCATTAATTGTTAATTTGCTGAAATATAATTAAAAAAGAACAAATGTGAAACATTAAGCAAATTTAGGGACAAATAATAAAACTAGTTTTTTACGGCCATTATTTAAGAAGCAAGCGAAAAGATACACGCATATTATAGTAGGTTGTATTAAATTGTTTTAGAGAATTTGAAATTAATTGCAATAATCCTTAAATTCAATTAGAAAAATATGTTAAAATAAGAAATAATGTCTAGTATTAATTAAATTTAGGGTTGAAAATTAGAGCAAGAATAGTATTATACGCGTACAAACATATAATATATATGCATAAAAACATATAATATACAAATCTACCACAGAACATGATATGGTGTAACATTGCTAAGTGATTTTTTTTGGGGAAAAATTTTCAAAATTAAATTATTTATCTTATGGTGCCCTCCACACGTATTTAGAAATTAAATTTTGTACGAAATCGGGAGACTCAATTGACCAATTCCTGTTGTGCGTATTCACACAAGGGAAAAAGGTTATTAAATTCTCAGCAAAAGGTTAAAAAACAAAAGAAAAATAAGTTTTTAAATCATCAACTTGCGTGGCATTGTCTTAGATCTCCACCTCTTGCAAAGATATATTTCTGGGTTAATTAGAGTTGTCTAAACTTTGACATTGCATGCCAGCTACCCTACCAAACTTTTGATTTTTTTTTTTAAAACGTTATCATATACTCTTTTTTTTTTTTTTTTTTTGTCCATGCACGCAAATTCTCAACTCATTTATTGCGATTTATAATGAGAAAAATTAAATTGCCACAATTTCAAGTCAAGGGCTAGAAAGAATTAAAGCCAACACAATTCAAGGATTATCATATATATATATTTATGTTTGTAAACATTGACATATATATCAAGCATATTGTTTATATAAAATATTGCGAATTTAATAATATAATACATGATGTGCTTTGTGCTGAAAAAGATAGCAAGGGAGTTGCTAGTGGTGGATGTTGCGAAAAATTCAGCATATGCCAACCATGATTTGGTGGAGAGGTTGACTGAATTGTATAATTAATAAATTTAAAAACACAATATCCAGCTAGCATAAAAAATGATTGTCAATCTAATTATAGTTCAAGCTGTTTCAATACCTCATCCCCAGTTAGAAACTATTAGAAGTGATAAATGTGAGATTAGTTTAATCATCTGAATTTGCAAATTCGATGTAAAAAAAAAAAAAAAAAAGGTGTTTGAGGCATGTTGTTAAACTGTGTACTTTAAATTAATTGTTTAAATAATCTGATATAATATAAGTGTTCACGTAAAAAATTTTTTTACAACACTCCGATTCAAAACACTGTTATAATTATAGGTTAGATTAAAAAAACTAATAATTAATAATTAAAACAACAATTATTACTGATAAACTCTTAATTAATTAACTTTTTTTCCCTAAAGTAATTAACTATTTTTTTTACTGAGCAGTCAAAATCCCAACAATGATTGCTTCTTTCTTTTGAATTTGCTTTTGTTCTTTTTACCTCAGCCGACACAGAATAATTAAAGACTTAACGTACAATGGTCCAATGAGTACTGTCTTTCTTATCCCTGCATGTAAATCTGTAAAAGTTGGTGAGTAATAAAACATCATTGCACGTGAGAGACCACATGCGGAAGGCCCCACTAAACATAGTGAAAAAGACAATAACGACAAGCTACACGGAAATCGTGTTTGGCGAATGAGAAAATTAGAAAGGAAAAAAAAAAAAAAGGAGGATATAGTTCGGTAAAATGATGGTCCTTGGTTGATTTTTAAAACATGCAATGATGTACGGGGACGTGAATTTGTAACAGATGCATTTCTTCTCATTTACACAATTTAAATTAAGTGGACTGCACTTAAGGCTAATGATTAATTAGTCTTGGTGATGGATGTAGTTCTAATGCTTAGAACGTATGAGGTAATGCATTGGTTTTTCGGTTCTCCATTCTTGTAACAAATTCGCATAAATTCTTATAATATGGAAGTTTTTTATTTGTTTTTTCAAATGAATTTTATTTTTCTAAGGTATTAGTGGAAGTTTATTGGTTCATGAGAAATGTGGTTGTGAATTTTATTTATTTATTTATTTAAGAATTAGAGATTCAAACTCTTTTTTTTTAAGAGTTAGATGTGACTATTAAACTATACATGTAACCTCTGAAATTATGAATTTAAATACTGATTGACTTGTTTGATTTTGTAGAATTAACTAGGGTGTTTACAGATTGGTTTATATGAATTATGTCTCAATTTGCAAACCAATCCTTGACATTCGGATTGAAAAAACCTCAATCTGTAACCAATTTGTGAGACTTCCATATCAATCCAAGCCAATATGTTAACATCATATAACACGATTGAAATGATGAATTTAATATATTTACTCTAGGAATTAAAATAAAATACTTAAACATAAAATAGTTAAATAAAAGTATAACATAACTAACTTCAACTCTTCGATTATAAGCTAATTTGTAGTATAACAATCCAAATTGTAGCATAATAATACATGACAACAAACAAACATTGACTAAACGTAAAATAAAATTTTCATATTCATTAGCTTAATTAATACTACTTTAAAATAACTTAATGTCCATATATTCAAGTTAATAAAGTCACCTTTATCATATAGATTTATAATTTATTTAGACAAAAAGTATATATGTATCTATGAATATATATATATGTAGTTCGGATTCAAATATTACATGAAAAATCATAATTCATAACTAATCCATTTGTCTCTTAACCTAATCCAATTCGACAGATTAAACTAGATCAAGTGGTTTAAACGAATTGACAGATTCGATGAACACCCCTTAAAGTAACCAAAAGTACTTTGGATAATCAAGGAAAAACTCATAATAAATTTGTTGCAAGCTTACCAAATTAGGTTGATTAGGACATATAACCAAAATAAATGTTTAACAATTAATCAAATAGTATATTTCAGTAAAACTACTTATCACAATATTAGTTAAAACAAAAAGGATTTGAGGATCGATTTACTTGATCTTGGATTAGAAAGTGTTTCTATTAATAGTATCCTCGTGATAAAAATGCCCCATTTACTATGACGTATGATCAATCTTTGCAATTGTGAGGGATAATATGATTGTGATGGATAATATGCTATTATTATAATGATGGTTGATCTATACATAGTTATGATTAATAATTGAATTGTATGTAATTCCCCCCAAACAAAACGTCCCTAGATACTACTACTAAGGTTTGGATCCGCTTCTTTGAACTTGGACACAGTATATATATATTTTTTTAAAACTTGAGACGAAGAATTTGAGCTCTATATATTTTGATGGAGTCAGATATGATATTACTATTCGGTTATGTCTGTAACCGTAACTTAAACATGAATATTAAGTGTAGCAGAGATTGCTATGGATATTAATTGGATCATCTCTCGTAATTGTTGAGTATGATGCTAAAAGTCTACTCATATTATTTTGCTTAGTTTTTCCTAATTTTTGGTTGTTTTATCATTTTCAAGCCTCCTTTCCTTTAAGATTGTGCTATCTCTATCTTTTTCTTCCCTTTTCATAATTAAATTTTTGCTTAATGAAAAAAAAAAAAAAAATTTGTATGTTCAAAAATTTATCATGTTTACACAAACCAACCACAGTGAAAAGTGATGAACACTTACGGCTTTGTTTTGATCATTTCGGTTCACACCGCTTTCAGCTTCTTAGTGCTCTACAATATTCTTATCAATTTAATTCATCCACCTTCCAACTAATTAATTACAAGTTATAATACTACAAATTGATGATATAAATATATATATATTTATTTATATATGCATATATTTATAGAAAAGTGAAAGACAAACTCGGATAATCATGACAAACAAAATTTGGCGGTAAATAATGTGCTGTCATTAATTGTGGCATAACTAGTGGATAGATATGATCTACAACACCTTCAGTGCGATTATTATTAGCGATCACATGTAATTGTGGTGAGGGCTTTTTCAGTGGCAAACAGTTTTGACAAGAGTGTTGTCCTTAATCGGTGCATTTGTTGTAGTGAATTATACGAAAAACTCTCATTTCCATCAAATCTAAGGGAAATAAATGAGAATTGTAAGAAAGGTATGAAACAAAATATTATAATGGTAGGATACACTTATGAAGTGTCAGATCATATGAGAACTATAGTAGATTAAGGAAATTAAGTCTGATAATTTAATAAAGCCTTATTAAAATTTAACTAACTTAGAAGTTTTATTTTTTCCCCCATCTTTTTTTTACCCGACTATATTATTCTCCTTTTTGGATAGAAAAACAGTCCTAACTACAGTTATAAAGATAAGTTTGCTGGTTTTAAATGAAAAAAAAGGTTATGGTCTTTTTTTTTCCCCTTTAATCTCTTTTTGTTATATGATAATGCAACAAAACAAAGACATGAATCATGTGTTTAATGTAATATGATAGATGAGATAGTAAGCAAAAAGGAATTTTTCTTTTTGTTATGTCCCAATGCAATAAAAAAAAAATTTATGCGAAATATATGAGAGAGAGAAAGAGAGAGAGAGAGAGAGAGAGGGAGAGCAATAAGTCATTGCCGCCAGTATCTAGAAAATCATGGATGGTTAGGTGGCCATACAAATTTCCTAAGCATGCAAAAATACTTAAACAAAAACAAGACTTTCTGTTTGAATTATTGGATTAAGGGGAAGTTTCCATGGAATTTTAAGGCTATACTTTAATGATAGTGTTACAAAGCCAAGGAAAGTCAATTAGAAAAATTTTCGAGGCACACAATGTTGAATATCATAATTAATTAATAATAAATAAAGTACTGCAGTATAGATTTCATATTACGTGATCTAGTTTTATTAATACGTAGTGTTAAACACGATTAGTTTCTTCTTGTACCGTTCAGTAAATTATAATAGTCACACCATTTTCAAAAAAAAAAAAAAAAAAGCTTTTGCTCATCTGTTTTGCAGTCTGCCAGCCATATCACATGTATCAAGCCAACTCCAACAGACAAAACAAATTAAGTCAAATGTTCCCAAAAAAAAAATATAGGTCCCTATCTCAAAAAATAAAATATTGGTTCAAACATTGATGTAACGTGTTAACCCATTCAAACAATATTTAACCCTCAAATGTATATTATACTATGATTATATAACTATTTTTTACTAAGATAGGTGATTAATGCGAAGTTATTTTACTTTCTTTAGCTATGGTTAAGGGTAAAGACAAAAGCTATTTAAAGGGGGGAAGTTTGCTCAATAGGCAGCACCAAAAATCCTGTTCTCTACTCAGGATGGGGAAAATGGGGACACCAGCCTTGGTGATTAGCACTCTCTTAGTGACACTAGTCTCTCTAAGCTTCCCAACACAAACCACTGCAGACTACCAATACTCATCTCCACCTCTTCCACCCAAGAAATACTACCCACCAGCTACTCCTCCCTACCACTACAAATCCCCGCCCCCACCTCCGCCGGTGCACTCCCCGCCGCCACCCAAGAAGCCTTACTACTACAAGTCACCACCACCACCACCACCTCCTCCGGTCTACAAATACAAGTCCCCACCACCGCCACCACCCAAGAAGCCTTACCACTACGCCTCTCCCCCGCCACCACCCAAGAAGCCACACCATCCTCCTTACCACTACGCCTCTCCGCCGCCACCGCCCAAGAAGCCACACCATCCTCCTTACCACTACGCCTCTCCCCCGCCACCACCCAAGAAGCCACACCATCCTCCTTACCACTACGCCTCTCCCCCCCCACCACCCAAGAAGCCACACCATCCTCCTTACCACTACGCCTCTCCCCCGCCACCACCCAAGAAGCCACACCATCCTCCTTACCACTACGCCTCTCCGCCGCCACCGCCCAAGAAGCCACACCATCCTCCTTACCACTACGCCTCTCCCCCGCCACCACCCAAGAAGCCACACCATCCTCCTTACCACTACGCCTCTCCCCCGCCGCCACCCAAGAAGCCACACCATCCTCCAGTTTACAAATACAAGTCTCCTCCTCCACCAGTCCCTTCTCCTCCTAAGAAGCCATACCACTACAAGTCCCCTCCACCTCCTCCTCCAGTTTACAAGTACAAATCACCACCTCCACCGGTTCCTTCCCCGCCTAAGAAGCCCTACTACTACAAGTCTCCTCCCCCTCCTCCTCCCCACCATCCCTATGTATATGCATCACCCCCTCCTCCTCACCACTACTAGACATCCAGTTGGTAAGTGTCTTCATGGAATATATATTACTTTTCTTCTCTAAATGCACATAATAAATTGTTCAACCATATTTACTCATTAATGAAAGCTAGGTCCTAAGTGCATATACATACTATTTAGCAGTGCAACTAAGCATGAATCACATGCATTTTTTAAACTTAAATGGAAATAGAAGATAACTCACATCAAAGTCAACTATAGTACATCTGAAGTAGAGTGAAACATCAAGTTAACGTTCTTAGATGCACAATATACAGTAACATGTCCCTCTTTTCCATCCTGATTTAATTCGACATTCCATTACCACAAAAATAATAAGCTCTAATGGACTTTTTTTTTTTTAAGTACGCCGAATTATGAGTTTTCACTTTATTATATTATTTTTCTATTGAGAACTTTTTATGCTTCAAACTTAAAATTTAAAACCGTAAATTTCCTTTCCACCGGCTGAGCTAGCCTATTGCTAATGATCATATGTTGGAATCCCATTTATGGTAGGGAGTGCTTAACTAATTGTATTTGCAGGGAATTAAAGGAGAAGAATATCGCAGAATAAGGAGATGATCGAAAGTTCCTCATATTATATGATCCAAAAGAAGAAAAAGCGAATATCCGCGTTTGATATATTTTAGTCTTTTATGCAATATGTATTCGACAGTTGTAGTGCACTTTGTTTGATTATATTTAACGTATTCGGATTGTATATCATGTGTGTTGTAGACTTCAACCTTTTAGCCAACGCGGAGGTTGATCATCATCATATCATCATATAATAAAATAAACAGATTTACCCAAGGGGTCCATTTCTTCTTATTTTTCTTTTTTATTAATTAATTGAATTTTTTTTAGCCCTTTTTCACTGGCGATCAGAAAATCACAGGTTCATAATTGATCACCTTTTTTCCATTGAATAAATATAATCGTGGATACGTTCATGCAAATTGAAAATCTGATGGAATTACGTCGACAAAATCTATATGGTTTTCCTTTTCATTTTTACAATGGTGTCCAATTCATTGGTTTTCCAAAGATTCTTGATATACAATATTGGCCACTTGTGTAAACATTATAGAAATTGGACAATCAGTTAATGCGCTACACACACCAAATCCTATTGATTTTGCATATTTTCTTAATTATTGATTTGGCTTTTTAAGTTATACCCTTCCTTATTTAACATCAAAACAAGTTATAGCTATTGAAAAAAAAAAAAAAACAAACAAACAAAGTTCTAATCAAGTATTAAATCGTTAATGGTAAATTTTGATATTTAAATAAAAAATTACTCCCAAGTTCTTATTTGCTAACAAATTTACAATATATTAACTTGGTGATAAAAATCAGACAAGGTAGTCCTTGTAAAAATTTGATATTTGATTATCATTGATTAATGTCTTAATCTTTTCACCTAATCGTTAAAATTTTATCATCTTTAAAACATTTAAGTGGTAAAACTTCATTTTTATGAATTTTAAAGTTTAATAATAATGATTAAAAATAAATATAATATTTAAAATAACATTATATATTACAACACAAATATTAAATATGGTATTTTCACTCTTTTGTAACATAGTTTTGATATGACCAAAAATGTAATATGGCCAAAAAAAGTAACAAACATAGTTTTAATAACATCGATGACAGAAAAGCATGTACGGTCAACAATGTCAATCTCAATTCAAATCTAATTACAAATCTCTAAATTTCCCAACTCTCAAATTCGACCCAAATACGTAATATTGACGACTTTACATTAGTTTTGCTTGGAGAAGTAAATTGTCAAAAATAAAAATTTAAAAAATAAATTACCGAAATATAAAAAGTTTAAGCCCAATATTTTTACGAATTAAGAAGACGTCCCACTAGTTTATATTAATTCAAATATGTCCCTAAGGGGATCACATCAGTATCCGGGACCAAATGAAAATTCAAAGATATATATCCCGGATTCAGTTATTAAAAAGACATATTTTTTCTTTTTTAAACTTTCTTTGCGTATACTTTTCCTGTTACGACTTTAGCAATCATAAAGCGATTCTCGAAACCAAAAAAAAAAAGAAAAAAAAGAAAAGGGATTACTGTATAATACTGGTTTCTATTTTTTTTTTTACTTACAATTTTGGGCTAATTAAAATGCCTCCAATAAAAGTTTTATTTAATTGGCTAATTTCCAAAAAAAAAAAAAAGTAGAAACAAATTACCACGACAATTCTTCTGTTTCAGATTCGTCGTACCAACTCAGAAAAATCACAGCCACTTGCCGCTTGTCCTCAGTTAACCATGCAATAAACAACAATCTATGACTTGTATTGTTTTGGTAAATAACTAATTAACTATTACAGCTCTTAATGTTTATTTTCTTAATTAGTTAGTGCTTCGCTTCACCCTTGGTCCTAGTGTATTCAATTAAGTCCCATCCTTGGCCTAATTTTGTTGTTTTTATTTAATTAATTTTTACCAGAAAAGTCAACATTGTACCAGCAATTGAAATAGCCACACTCTAAACTATTCAAGACACAGATGGAATGTACTTGTCACCTTATCTTATAACAGTGTGTGAAGAATATAAGTCCACGAATGCCAGGCAGCGTACTCTTTGGCGTAATTGGCTTGCCAAACCTCAAGTTTTGTTGTCGCCTCAAACAAGTTTTCCGTAAAAATTAACTAATATTCATAATATTAGATGGGATAGATTATTAAATTGAAATTCACAAAAAACAAAAACAAAAAAAAAAGAAGAAGAAGTCATACATAGTATACTTTCAATTGAGTAGTATTGGAAAAGAAAATAGAGGAATTTTTATGTAGTAGATAATTAAAGAGAAGTGTACCCATTATTTATTATTATTATTATTATTATTTTGGTTGCAACCTTAGCATGCATTAATTCGTAGTTTATAACCGTACATGACTATCTTTGAACGAGAACAAGCATTGTAGGTCTCTAGAACACCTGTTTATGTTGAGTACTTTTGGTATTTGATTATTACAAAATACGAAAGTCCGTTGTGCTGATTTAATTTAGTATGTATTGTTAAATTGTAATCTAATGTATGGTCAATATGTTAATGATCGTATGTTAAAAGCCATTATATTAAAGTTGAGTTCAATTTAAGTGACCAAATAAGATTTAAGTAACTTAGACTTTAATACATTTAATTAATATGTCAGGTTTTACATATAGAGATTAATCTATTATTTTTAATTTTATAGTGGGTCAAAATTGAAAAAATAGAAGTTAACGGGTAGTTAACTTATATACGGTTATGATCTCTAAATCATATGTACGTTTTATTCACTTTGACATTCCATCATTAGAGAGAATTGAGAGACTCCTAAAGAAACTTAAGAGACAACGTAAAGATTTAGAAGACCAACCATAAGACTTTAATTCACTTCCATCATAGGTGATTCATGTACGTTTCTGTATCTACTATAAGATTTTTTATGATGCAACATGAATGATCCTAAAGATTTGGTGATGTTTTTCACTATTGAAGCAATTTCAACAAATGATGTTAGAGAGGATTTATGTTGAATCATTGAGAATCAGAATTTTATTTGATTACATGATTTTAAATTCACATATTGGTTTTATTGTTGTGTGAATTAAGGTTTTGGTATGAATATTAGGGTTCGTTTATAGAAAGTCATGAAATCACATAGTTTTTCAAAAATTTGGTTGTTTTGGTATAAAATTAACGTGTATTGGTGATGTTATTGTGTCAGATTAGGGTTCGTTGATGCATGTTTAAGGATCAAGAACATTAAGGAAGAATTTTGAGGTTAAAATTTGCATATTAGGTTTTAGAATGTAAATTTTCGACGCCAAAATTTGAAATTCGAAATTCCATACGGACTCGTACAGAATAGTGCAGCCACCTGAAACTGTACAGCTTCATATGGAACTATATGTCCTCATACAGAATTGTACGGGCTTGTACAAAAATTGCATAACATAAACACCTTTTTTTTTAAGAGGTTAAAAGGCGGTGCTACAATTATGTATTTTTGGGTAATTAAGTTGTAATTTAACTTCAAATATTAGTATTTTTATCTCTTTTGAGATATATAGCGTTCAAAAGTGACATCAATTGAAGTAAGATGTCATCAAAGTGACCTCTCTTATGGAAGTTAACTTGACTTAGAATATTAACAAGTTTTTATATGTATATAAATCATGCGAGCATTGACCGGCCTAAAGGAAGGTCAATGCTTGACCTTATTTCATAAACATCTATGGCAATAAGCACATGGCAATTATTCGGTGTAAATAAGAGCAATTAATCAGCCCAAAGAAAGGTTTCTTGCTTGACATGCCTTTGTCAATGTTTGATTACTATACCAAAAGTACCATTTACAAGTTACTATTTCTATCTAAAGACTAAATATTAATATTGTGCTCGGTATCTTGTAATGGGCCCTATCTTTATTTGAAATTATTATTTGCATACTTTGGTATTTATATGAGTCTGTTTGCTTTGTCTGTTTTGTTCTTTGTTTAGTTTCTGCTTCTGCTACTAATATCACTGTTAGCCTCAACTCCATTCCTATGTTGAATGGCACCAAATTTAAGGCATGGCAAGAGAGTGTCTTGACTGTTCTCGGAGTCATAGACCTAGAACTTGCATTAAGGGTTGCTAAATCCGCTGATCTTACTGATAAGAGTACTTCAGATGAGAAGAGGGAGATGGAAAAATGAGAGAAATTCAATCACATAAGTCTTATAGTTATTAAACATGCCATTCTTGAAGCTTTTAAGGGCATTATGTCTAATAAAATTGATACAGCTAAGACGTTCCTTAAAAACCTTGAGAAAAGATTTGCTAAGAATGAAAAGTATGAAACTAGTATAATCTTAGCAAACCTCATCTCTACGATGTACAAAGGTAAAGGAAATATAAAGTAGTATATCACGGAAATGTCTCACTTTGCTTCGAAATTAAAGACATTCAAGTTGTATTTGTTTGAAGACTTGTTAGTGCATTTGGTTCTAATATCCCTTCCTATACAGTTCAGTCAATTCAAGGTGAGCTATAACTGCCAAAAGGATTCATGGTCCCTTAATGAGCTCATCTCACATTGTGTTCAAGAAAAGGAGAGATTAAAGTAAGAGAAAACAAAGAATGCTCACTTAATAACCACCCCAAAGGACAAGAAGAGAAAGAAGAATAAGGAAGCTGTGGATATGGCATCGCAGAAGAAACAACATAAGGAACCAACTCAAGATGGTGGTTTTTTCTATTGAGCTGTGGGTCATAAAAAGAAGTAGTGTACCACTATCATGTATGGTGTTCTAAGAAAGGTATTCTTCTTAATTTTGTTTGTTCTGAGGTTAATTTAACTTCGATAGCTAGACACATGTGGTGGATAAATTCTAATGCAACAACTCACATTAGTGTCTATACAGGGTTGCTAGAATTGCCAAAAGGCTAATTATGGTGAAAGATACATCTACATTGGCAACGGCAAGTCGGTGGAGGTTGAAGCGATTGGAACCTTAAGATTATTGTTAAGATTCTATTTAGATTTGATTGAGACTTTCGTTGTACCATCTTTTTGACGGAATTTAATTTATATTTTAGCATTGGACAAGTTTGGTTATTATTGTTCATTTGGAAATGAAAAATTTAGTCTTTTTTATAATTCAAATTTGATTGGTTCCGGTTCTTTATCAAGTTACGATAATCTATATTTGCTTAACACGATCGCTATATTTAATGAATCTTTATGTGTTATAAAGAGCAAAGTAACCATTGAGAATTTAGCTTCATTGTGACATAATAGATTAGGTCATATCTTCAAAAGGAGAATTAAAAGACTTGTGTTCGATGGTATTCTCGATTCCTTTGATTTTTCAGATTTTGATGTATGTGTGTGAATTGTATTAAGGGAAATAAACAAATGTTAACAGATTTAGTGCCAACAGGAAATTAGACGTCTTAGAACTAATACATATGAATACTTGTGGGTTATTCTCTAAGGCTTCTTGGAATGGTCAACAATATTTCATAACATTTATAGATAAATTTTTGCGATATGGCTACCTTTTTCTCATTCATGAAAAATCACAATCACTAAACGTGTTCAAAAGCTACAAGGTTGAAGTTGAGAACCAACTCAACAAAAGAATTAAAAGCATTAGATCTGACTATCGTGGTAAGTACTATGGCAAATATGATGGATCAGGTGAATAACATCTGAGACCATTTGCGAGATTCCTAAAGGAATGCGGTATTGTCCCATTGTACACCATGCCTAGTTCTCCTACCACGAATGGTCTTGCTGAAAACAAAGCAAAATACTTAAAAATATGGTGAGGAGTATAATTAGTTATTCTACCTTGCCTGAATCACTCTGGGGAGAAGCATTACAAACCGCAACATATATACTCAATAGACCTTCGACTAAGGTGACTATAAAGACCCTTTATGAGCTTTGGATAGGTAAGAAGCCTAGTTTAAAGCATTTGTATATTTGGGGATGTCCAGCTGAGGTAAGGCCTTATAGGGCAAATGAAAAAAAAACTAAACTCAAAAATTGTCAGTTGCTATTTCATTGGATACTCTGAAAGGTCCAGAGGTTATAAATTTGATAATCCTATAACTAAGTCTATTTTCAAGACGGGTAATACCCAGTTCTTTGAGAATGTTGAGTTTGTAATGGGAGAAAGAGTTATGAACTTTGTCTTTGAAGAGAAACATGTTGATATTCTTTCAATTACTATTGACAATGATCAAGAATAGCCTCTTATACCTGACATTGTTCAAGAAGCAACTCCAGATTAAAACAATGTCATTGAGCCTCTTGTTCAAGTTCAAGAAGTTGTTCTAAAAGAACAAACCCAACAGCTTCAAAAACCAATCCTAGTAAGGAGATCTACTAGAGAAAGGAGAAGTGTAATTTTGGATGATTACATTGTGTTACTCTAAGAACATGATATTGACATTGGAATGATGGAAGATGATCCAATCAACTTTCGTCAAGTCATGAAAAGTTCTAACTCTTAAAAGTAGATTAATGCAATGAATGAAGAGATTAAGTCCATAAAGGATAATTACGTATGATATCCTATCCCATTGCCTAAAGGTGCAAAGCTTATTGATTGTAAATAAATATTTAAGACCAAGAGGGATTCAAAGGGTGATGTGGAGAGGTACAAGGTAAGTCTTATTGTTAAAAGTTTCACACAGAAAGAAGGCATTAATTTTAAAGAGACTTTCTCTCCAGTTTTATCGAAAGACTCTTTAAGGACTATAATGGCTTTAATGGCGCATTTTGATCTTCAGCTACATCAACAGATGCCAAGACTACATTTCTTAATGGCGACATTAATAAGACAATTTATATAGTGCAACCAAAAACTTTTGTCGAGTGATGCAAAGTCAATGGTTTACAAATTAAAGAAATCCATCCATGGGCTTAAGTAGGTGTCTCATCAATGATATTACAAATTTCACCAAGTTATTGTCTCATTTGGATTTGAGATGAATATAATGGATGATTATATATACCACAAGTTCAGTGGGAGTAAGCTCATTTTTTCTGGTTTTGTATGTTGGTGACATATTGCTTGATACCAATGATATAGACATGTTGCACGAAACTAAGAGATTTCTAGTAAGGAATTTCGAGATGAAAGATTTTAGTGATGCCTATTTTGTTTTAGGGATCTGGATACACCGGGATCGCTCTTGGGGTATTCTTAGATTGTCATAAAAGAACTATATCAAAAAAGTTCCTAAGAGATTTGGCATGTATGATTGCAACCAAGTGACATCCCTGTGGCTGAGGGAGAAAAGTTCAGTTTAAGTCAATGCCCCAAGAATAGCTTTGAGATTAAGGAAATGTAAAAGATTCCTTATGCTTCAACTATAGGAAGTCTAATGTATGCTCAAATTTGTACATGTTTAGATATTGCATATATTGTTGGGATGCTAGGGAGATATTTAAGTAACCTAGGAAGGGATCATTAGAAAAAGCCAAACAAGTCATGCGGTATTTACAGAGCACAAAGAATTACATGCTTATATATAGGAAATCAAATCAATTGGAGATCATAGGCTATGCTGATTCTAATTTCGTCGGATGTCATGATAATTAGAGATCCACGTTAGGCTATATCTACCTGTTTGCTGGAGGAGCTATTTTCTAAAAGAGTGTTAAGTAGACACATATAGTTCCTTCTACCATGACAGCGGAGTTTATAACATGTTATGAGGCATTCAACTATGAAATATAGCTGTGGAATTTTATCACTAGGCTATGTATTATAGATTACATAGAAAGACTATTCAAGTTATTTTATGATAATAAGTCTGCAGTACTATATTCCAACAAGAACAAGAGCTCAACGAAGTCAAAGTTTATAGACATCAAGTTCTAAGTTATGAAAGAAAGAGTTTAAAGTAGACATGTGTCTATAGAGCACATCGGTACAAACTTCATGGCTATAGATCTACTCATTAAGGGATTACCACCCAAGATCTTTCATGATCACACTGCTCATATGGGTGTTATATCTCTTAAGGATATTTAGTTTTAGTGGGAGTTTGTGTCTTTACTTGGTTTTGTCATAGATGCTTGTTGTGATTATTTCAATTATGGTTTATAGATGTTTCAACTATTTTCAATAATGAAATATTTAGTTTATATTCATATCTGGACTCGTTTAAAATGATCTCACTAAGGTTTAAGATTGGACTAATTGGAAATAGATATGCTGAGATCACATCAAATATAATTTTCATGCTACATACCCATGCTTAATCCATATCATTTAGTTATATCAATATACATGACCGTTGATGGGTTTATTTATAATTGAATGTAATGAAAGCCGTTTTGATCTTATGTTGGTATGATTGATAGATTGGATTGTTTGGGAATGCATTCGGTAGTGATTATAAAATTCTGAGTACTCATAAGGTTATATAATATACAATTATAAGATGATACATATAGCCCAAGTGAGGAATTTTTTGGATTTAATTTAACATGTGTTATTGAATTTTATTCTAATGTATAGGTAATATATTAATGATCGTATATTAAAGGCTATCATATTAAGGTTGAGCACAATTTAAGTGATCAGAAAGGTTTAAGTAATTTGGACCTTAATGCAATTAATTAAAGTGTGAGGTCTTATGTGTGGAAACTAATCTGTTATTTCTAATTTTATGATGGACCAAAATAGAAATAACAGATGTTAACGGGCATTTAACTTATATATAGTTATAATCTTCAAATCATACTTATGTTTCATTTACTTTGGTATCTCATCATCAGAGAGAATTAAAAGACTTCTTCAAAAGACAATGTAAAAATTTAAAAGACCAATCACAAGACTATGATTCGCTTTCATTATAAGTGATTCAGGTTTGCTTTTGTATCTAGTATTAGATTTTTTTAGTAATGTAATATGAATGATTTTAGGAAGTTGGTGATGATTTTTATCGTTGAAGGCAATTTTCATACGTTGGAATATGAACTATCCGAGCGAAAGAAAGAAAAAAAAAATCCTGTGAAATAGTTATCTAATAATTTGTTTGAGAAATGCCAATTTACCACAAATTGGAAAAACCTTTGAAATTATTAAAAAAAAAAGCTTTTCATTGAAAAGTCATGCGAATTAATCATTGAAGTCATGTCACTCCAGTAACCTTGCCTATATATATATATAAAGTTAGGTTAGAAATAAATAAATAAGCATATATATTGATATATATATATATATTGAAGTCATGCAATACAGTATATACAAAGTTAGGTTAGAAATAAATATATATTTACACATATATATATTTATATTGAAGTTATGACAGCTGATAAATACGGTCAATCGTCAACTTCCTGCATTGATCACTAGTAGTACTGGGTACTGAAATGATGATTAAAGATATTTTATTTAGATTTTTTTTATCAGGTTTTAGGATCAAGGATCATTACTGTTTTTTTTTTTTGTTGAATTTTTTTTTGTTAGAAAATCAAGGATTATTGCTTGATTTATTTATTTTTCCCTAAAAAATCGAGGATTATTACTTGCAAGTTAGTTTTTGGCAAATGAGTACTATATACTGGTAGTCTTATAAACCTAGTCTAATAACTGTTAATGGCAGGATACAACCTTGACCGCCTCATGATCAATAGTCCCAATCGAAATGAGTGCATGATAATTAGATGCACTTGACGAGAATACGAGGACATCACTATTCTTTTTTTTTTTTTTTGCTTTTTCCAGTACAAAAATTGCTAGCTTTCACTAGCCGTTTAACCTTTTCCAAAGATAAGTGCTTTATTTTCAAAATTTCGTTAATCCACCATTTGCACTTTCATACAACAAACAGCTTAATTACCTTTTTTTTTTTTTTTTGTAATTTCACTTTTTGCAAAAATAAAAAAAAAGGTCTCACTAAAAATAGTAAAAAATAAAAAATAAAACTTACGCAAATGTTTAGGGGATAATTAGCTTATAAATTAAAAAAAAAAAAAAGGAAGTCCATGTATATGTTTACCACTCTCTCAACAAGTCATGGTAGGAAAATTATCAAATATCATGTTGATCGATTTTCAATATTGTAGTTAAGGTTTCAACTTATGCCTAACCTTTTGGTATCGTGAAAAGAGAAATGATAGTTCTATTTAGTAATTATATGTGGATTCTCGATTTAATATATGAACTATTTCCTCTTTTGCCTAACTTTGTGGTATCTTTTAAGAGAGATAATGATTTTGGTAGTATAAGGATTCCCTAGTGGATGAAATAAATTTTTTACATTGCAATTTATGGTGAAGCAAACAATATTCTAATTGCTTATTAGAATTTAATTGATGGGTTTGATGAGTTGCGGGTGACTGTAACATTTGAATATAAATAACCAAACCAAACAACTAACAATTTATTTCAAAGGTTACTAGCGTACGACGTCAGTTATATTAAAAAAAAAAAGAATAATTATTTATACACAACAATAAAGTCCGTACAGGATAAATCTTAAGTCTCAATTCGAAATCTGAAAAAATTTTCATTTATTTTATTACAAAAATACTCAAAAATATCCAATTTTTGATGAATTAACCCCAAATTGTTCATATGTGCAGTTAATTAAATTAACAAAATTTGTTTCCTCTGTGAACGTTTAAGAAGATTTCAACACTATAAGATGGGATTTTTTTTTTTTGGTGGCTTAAAGATAAGATAGCCAATTAGTTTGCATGCCTCTCTCCCCTTTCCGTCACCAAGGTTTCCCCTTCGTTAATTTTCCTTTCCTGTACCGCTCGTCTACTGACTAAAAGTAGGCGTAATCTAATAGTCTCCGTGTGAGCCACAAATCCCCCGACCCTGTTTGTAGTGTCTCAAATTGCATGGACGGTCTACCGATGGTGCTGGTGATCAGGGGCGAGGTCGGGTTTTATTTGGTTTCAGCAATTGGTTTTGGGTTGCCTGGGGGGGTGGGGGTGGCGGCGGCAGCGGCGTTGTCCTACTTTGGTTGCCAATTCTTGGCACGTCGGAGCTTTAGAGGGTCCAAACTTGGGGATTTTTTTTTTTTTTTTTCTAATTTTTTCCTTCGACATCGTGGTTCTTCTGGTGGGTAGCAAATCCTAGTCATTGTTCGGTACTAGCGGCTTGTGTCTCCTAGGCGCCAAGTATTTGATACATCATTTATAATATAATTTGTGAACAACTATATTAAAATAATAATAATAACAATAACAATGGTAAGAAATTAAAAAATTGTTCTTATTAGTGCCCGTTTGAAATTAAGCTCATGAATCCGTCTCCATCTTTCACTATATTGATTCGATGTTTTTTTGTTAATTATTTAGTTGCAAAAGGTAAAAAAGCAACTATGATTCTACTAATTAATTCTGAATAAAAAAGAAGAAGAAGAAAAAAAATTATTATATCCTACTAGGTTCCCTCAAAACAAAACTACATATAGACACAGGTATATTTACGCGAGTGAATTGTTTATGTTGTTGTGGATTTGTGAGTTGCTGGGGATAAAAGGACAGCGTCTTGGTCTTGTTGCAGATAAAGAGCACATGATCTGATGTAGTAGGGTCACAATATATTGATAGTCTATTATCCACATGAATGTGGCGGTGGACCTTATTCAGTGATCTTTTGCTCAAAATATGTGCAATATGTGCTAGTCGGTGAGACAGTTGTGCATCCTCTTATATATATATATATATATTCAAAATCCGATATTTACTTAATTATAGGATTCTGAATCAGATTCATTATGAATTTTATTCATTACTTAAACCAATAATTAGGAATAACAATTGTAAACTTACTTATCCATCCCTCTATAATTGTATTTTCAAAATAAAAATTTATTAAGATAATAAAACAATAAATATAAGTTGTTTAAATTTTAATTTTAAAAATTAAAAGTGTAAAAACTTAAATTAAAATAAGTAAAATAAAATTAAAATGCTGGTACATATTATTTTATACTAATAAAAAATAAAATTTTATGTTACTCAAACAAAGTTACTAATAATTAGGATTATTATATATAATATTAGGCAAATATATAATCATTATTGGTTTTTATTAAATTTTTTGTATTTTTAAATATAACATTTTGTAAGGGAACCTAGGGTAAGATAGTAATTTAGTGTTAATCAGGAACGGAAGTTACAATAAAAAATGCCATAAGTTCTAATTATCTAATTCAAAGTTGGTTAAAAAGAAAAAAAAAAGTTTTTAATTAACCACTAGTCAAAGGTATTGGTGCAATATTTTTGGGTCTAGTTAGTATTTGTGAAATTCTATACTTAGTTTAAAAAAAAAAAAAAAACAGTGAAAGATGTTAAAAATATTAAGCGCAATCCATTAACAAAATATAGATCTTATGATATGAGATTCACATATGAGATTAGTGATGGTGTTTAGTATTAATGATACTCTAATGTTTGTTCGTTTGGTATATTCAATTTTGAAAAATGAAAAATTTTTAAATTTTGAAAAATAAACCTTCTTAAATTTCCATAAAATTTTCATTTTTAGATAATAGAAAAGAGTTATCTTTAGAAATTGAAAAATTTTTACGCATCCAAATAACTTTTCACTTTTATAAAAAAATGTAAACAACTTTTTATTTTCTAACAATAAAAATTGTTCATTTTTCAAAAGTGGATACCTCATTCAAATGGAAGCTAAATATTTTTCCTACTAATTAATAAATAGCTCTTTACTAAAATATTTGGATTCAATTTATAATTAAGCTTCCGTTTGGGTGATATATCTATTTATGAAAAATAAAAAATTTTTACTTTTGAAAAATAAAAGGTTTTTTTTAAGTGAAAAATTGTTTGGATATATAAAAAAAATTTCCTTTTTTTTTTAAAGAAAAACTTCTTTTTATTTTTTAAAAATAAAAAGTTTTTGATATTAAATTATAGAAATTTAAGAGGGTTTATTTTTAAAAATAAAAAAATTTATTTTTAAAAATGAATATATATGAAGCGTAAATTTTCATGGCATTGGATTCGTGATTTGTTATCTTATCCGCTGCCAGAATTCGCTCTTGCACTCATTCTATGAAAATGTCTTCTTCACCGCCCACTTTTTATTGAAATCAATGAGAACAAAGGAAACATGTGAAAAGTTAATTCCGAATACCCCCCAAGTTGGAATTTGAGACTAAAGTTTGCTATGAAAAGCACACAAAGATAGTGGAATATGGGGTCACCATAAATGGTGGACAAAAGCGTACTAGTAAAATACACTCGATAGGTCTATTTTTCTTTCGCCGATAAGTAATTATCAAAGAACCAGCTGGAATTAAACCACATGAACAGACGAAGAAAAAAAATCCGCAAAATTCTGGATCCGAAGAGGAATTGATTATAGATGGCCCATTTGCCTTCCAGTGCGCGAACACTTATAAAAGAGAAACACAATAATGCCACTTTATTAATTATTTAATTTGATGTGATTGCAGTTTAGGGGAAAGATACCTGGGAAAAACTTATGAAAGAATCGGTATGTTTGTTCAATCAAGAGTAGTATTACTATTTTAATTATTAGATTATTTTTTCAACGAATGATTAAAAATAATTGTGCGTGTCACATGGTACAAGTTAATCTAACAATTTATAGATTAGAATATTAAAATTTAACCTAACAGCTAAAATAATATACTACATATGTAAACATGATCTCAAGTACTAAGCAACTCTCTTAACCCTACTTGGTCTAGCTCTCCCTCACTATATGTAGCTTCAAAGGTGATATATATATATATATATAAGGCCATTTTGGGTAATCAAAAAATGAGAATCTTAGTTACAAGTTTTGCTTATACTTTGGTTGAGGGTTTATTATTTTAATTATAACAACAACAACAACAACAACAATAATAATAGTAATTGATTATTATTATTTAAAAGGTTATAAGAAGAGATGCTAGAGCACACATACAATCTTGAGTCCTGTGGTCTATTGACACCCTTAGATAATTTGACCAACATGATGGGGATACGTAACTTGAACCCAAAACTTATTGCGAACAAAAAAAGCACTCAACCAAGTACGTCGGCATTCTTTTGTTGAAATTTAAACAAATTAAACCTTCGTTGTCACATTTGATGAGCATTCTTTTTTGTGAGACCAGCAAATTTTTTTTTTTTTTTTTCTGTTGCCGTTATTTTACAATTTTTTCTGATAATTTGACATCATTGGATTTTTGTGATTGACTACCTCGCACCATCTAAATGATCTACGACAGCACACAAAGCATTCTAACACCTTCCTTATGTTCTCTTCTCATAACCCCAAAAAAAAAAAAAAAAAACACAAAATGGTCAGTTTGCGATCATAAGTGATCGTGTTTGGACACCGAAAAATAGCATTAATTCTTTATCGGAGTATCTATTGTAGGACTTGTTATTGTTGTATCAGTATAGGAATTATTATTTAAATCTGTCAGTTATATTTTTAATAGTCTCATTTAGACTTAGAATAATTTTTCATCATGAAGTGTTACGAATTTTAACATGAACATCCACGGAATTTTTGGTGTGACCTTGTGGAATTAGTTATTTTGTTGTGGGGATTTTGCCTGGTAAATACACTTTGTACTGTTATAGGCTTAGATTCCTACACGTGTATCTTTATCATCAACTTTGTACAATATTCACTGTATATATAAAATTCGTGTTGCTAAGCTCCGTTATGAGCAAGCGTCAATGTCATCTGGATAAACGTCTCAAATATTAGCTTGTTTTTCTGTTACCTTGGTAATTAATGTAAAGTGTGTGAGACCACATGTTTATATATTGTTACAATTATTACATTTGACAGATTCGAATGACATAGTTCTTATTGAGAAACAAGGCCCTTTATAAGATCTTTATTGAGCATTTCTGTCAATTTCTGAGAAGTGCTTTTGATAATATTAGGGGGTATTTTAATGCCGATTACCTCCTTCTTGGACTTTATTTTATTAAAATTAAAAAGACTTTCACTTTCTTGCTTATCAGACTTGTTCACCCCTCTAGCTAGGATTGTTTCCAAGTTTCCGAATTATGTAATTTGAAATCTTCAACAATGTAGACTTTTGTACTTCATTTCAATTAGCTAAGAGCCCATAAACCCTTTTTTCTCTTCCTAAATCTAGAGTTGTAAAACCTTTTGAACTTGTTCATTACGTTTGGAGTCCTCCAAACATTTACGCAATTACTTATGTAAATGATTTGTATTGTTTATTGATAATTGCACTAGATTCTCTTAGATTTATTTATTTATCTTCGTTTGGAAAAGGCATGTAGATTGGATGAAAACATTTGGATAGAAAAATTTAGATTATTGTTTGAGTAGATATTTGGATATTAACATTTAGAAAAAAATATTTGGATGAAAATATTTAGATTTGTATTTGGATAGTTAGTGAAGAATTTGAATTTTTAGAGTTAAAAACTGTAAAAACTTAAAATGTGTTCAGAAAAAAAATTTAAATATGGAAATTATTTTGTTCAAAAGTTTATACAATTTTAAAATAATCATCTCATTTAGACTTTTATTTACAAAATTATGAACCTTTAAAATTTATGTTACAAAGTTGTAATTGTATTTGTATATAGCCAAACTAAGTTTGACTTTAATATGAAAGACAAAAAATTGAAAATTAAACCATTTAAATGAAACATATCAAACGAAAAATAAAAACACACATGTAGATAGAATAGTTTCCCATTTGCAAAAATGGTTAAGACAGATAGTTTAATTCAATGGATGAAACATTCCTAACTCTCATTGAATGCAATAAAATGGTAGAACTACAAATTTGACAAAAAAATATAAAATAAAAATAAAAACTCTCAAAAGCGTGATAGGAGTGGAAAGTACATAAAAATCTCATATCTTTTTATGTTCTTTGCAAAGACTATAGAATCAGGCTAAATTAGCCCACAGATTAAAGAAGTAAGTCATCAGTTCACCTATCTAACTCAGCTCATATTTTTCACACTACTCTTCATGATCCTTCTATCACATACTACGTAATTAGTATCTCAGAAGGAGTGCTTTTGGTTTTTCATGTAGACCAAGCTAAAGTCCTTGCACAACAATTGAATCTCAACTCTGAAAATTATGGATGTAAGCGTTGCATTGAAAACCACAAGGCTCAACTTTTTGCTAAGGAATTCCACCAAACAGCAGGCTTGAATTATTTTGAAACTTTAGAGCAATTTTCAAGCTATTATCTTTAATTAGCCGAACTTTGAAAAGTGGTGAGAACACCCCTTAAACTTATGCATTGTGTCCTTCGTCCCCCCAAACTTTCACAAATTATTAAGAACGCCCGCCATCACCCAAAAAAAAAAAAAAAATTTGTTGCAACCTATCCCCTTCTATTTTGTTTCAGTTTTTTGGGGATTTGGTTCATGTCTCTATAATAATCTTATAACTATAACATATGTTTAACTAACAAAATATTTTAAGTGATGTGATATGATATTTTAAGTAAATATATAATTTTAATTGATATATCATAATATTATTAGAGAAACGTAAAAATGACAGAAATAAAGAGACATATAAGTTGAATAGCTAAGATGAAAAATGACATGCGGAGCTCAAGAAGTTACTGCTTTAAAGAATTGGACCAAGTGGGATGCCCTTGCCATTATGCCATTAATTAGAAAATGACTTAAGAAACTTTGCTCCATCTTTCTCTGGTAAGGGTAAAGAAATTTAAAGTAAAATAGTGCCAATACTCATTTGCACAATAGGTTGAAGTGATGTACCTGTACATTGAATTAATATTACTTTTAAGGAAAAAACAAATTGCCAATCAAAGAAAGAAATTGAGAGTATTGAATTATTATATCCTAAATTTCCAGCAGTTTTGATTTACAGTTTAATATTTAAATTGAAGAATGCATATTTTACAAAAAATTAGTTCATCGTTCACATATATATATATTTTTTAATTGAAAGACTTTTCTTACGAAAAGTAATTCAAGTTACTGGTTCAATACAAATTGCTAAAATAATTGAAATATCAAGTATAACTTCTATAGTTTTGTGACGAATTTAACTTTATTCTTTGGAAGTTCCATAGAAAAATTTAATCATTTTCAGAGACAAAATTTTGCCTGTGAAAGTGTGTTTTGTCGTAGTTGCATGTGAGGAAAAAATAAAATAAAAAGCTGAGACTTAAGACCCAAAACAGAAAGGAAGAGACTTTACCGCCCCTCGGATACCAGGCCATAGGGACAAGACTTTGAGTTCCATGGTATAAAGGATCCAGAGGCGAACATGACCATGTGTTTTGTCTAGTGGAGGAGTGGGGTTGCCAAATTTTGAATCGCCTCTTTTGGGCACGTCATCTGTAAAGTGATTTTGAGATTGTGGAGGTCCTTATTGAGGTAAAGTTAGGAAAGGGTGGCGGTTGTGGGTCGGTGCTTGGCTTCAGTGATGGTTTTGCGTTCACTTTCACCAAGTGGTAGTACTCCATCTGCTATGTTCCACTTTTCATGGTCATTTGTTTTCCAACCTCTTTGGTAGTGTGGTTCGACTTGTATTCGGTGGTTCTTCTCATGTTTTTAGGTTTCATCTTAGTTTTGTGGTAGATGGTTGTGGCGAATAATGATGTTGTTTTTTCTGCTTTATAGTTTTTGGGTGTTGTGGTTTTTTTAGTCTTTTAAGATTGTCATGTTAGATGTAATCTCTCCACCTTTAAAGTTTGTTTGTGGAACAGCAAATCTATGTCATGCTAGTGTTTTGGTTTTGAGATTTTTATTTATACAGAGTTAGTGACAGCCTCGGAAGATTTTATCAACTATAAAGATGTTTTCAAAATGAGCTTTATGCATGCTCGAATATAGGTATACTAAGTAACTTTCCAAATACTAGATATCGGTGTAAGTCATTCTCATTCTCATTGAGTTTTATCTCATTGAGTTTTATCACATTTAACTAATAGTTTTGATTTTAGTTGAGGATTTTGTCCCATATACTATAAGATCATTCACATAGATGTTTGTACCCTTTGTTAAACTATATACAATTCTCCCCTGAAAAAAAAAAAAATTATAATAGTAAGGATTATTGTTAATTACTAAATAAAAGAAATTCCTCGTGTACAATAGCATTTATAACACTTTGTAGTTGAATTTCAAAGCATCACAACCGCTCTCACTAAAATAGGAATCATTATAAAAAGAAGTAATTCTGTTAGAATTTATTAATTCAATGAACTGCTTTAACACCTTTTATTTTTTTTAATTACAAATATATCCCCTTAATCAAAACTAATAATACCAAGATCACATCGGCTTAATTCTATTAAATTTACATGTAAAATTATTAGAATACGCTTATGAATCTTAACCATTGATCTTATTTAAAAAGATCATTGTCATTTTTTTTATTTAAGTTTTTTTTACCAATGTTTTTTTTTATCTAAGTTGATTAAAAAAAGGTACCCTCCTACCAAACCCTCCTTCATCCCACGAACACCCCTGCACCAAAGCCACCAAAGTCGACGACCTCGCTTGCGCTGGAGGAGTCACCAGGGCCGTTGCCTGCACCGGATCCTGAGTCTGGACAGCGGCGATACCCAGACCATCCTCTCTCTCTCTCTCTTCCCCTCTTTGGTTCTCTCTTCCTCATTCCCATGAAGGTTGCAACATCTATGAGCCTGGCTGCCTCTGTGAAGCCGCTGGAGCCACCATAGATCTTGCCACTCAAAGGTCGTCACACAAGAACTCTTGCCGATCATCATTCAACGAGGAAGGGGGACCATTTTGCTAATGGAAGCTCACGACCGTGGAAGGGGGACCATTTTGCTAATGGAAGCTCACGACCGTGGAAGGGAAGGTTAGGTTGCTTTATTAATTTTTTATTAAATTGATGGTTACAGGAGCTCGCATACTTCAGAGAAGCCAAATCCGGCTGAAGCTCTCTTTGTCCGCCGCCATGTTCTCTCTGACTACCGTGAGTTTTTTTTTTTTTTTCAATTTTGAGTTTTGTATTTTTTTTTTTTATGTTCGTGACCTCCAGCTGTTGTTGTTGTTGTTGAGATTTGTTGACATTTATCGTTGTTGTTTGTGAATTTGCTGAGATCTAAGTTTTTGTTTCTTTTTGTACTCAATGTTCGGGTGTGTGGATAGTTAGTTGATGTAGAAAGTTAATGATCAGTTGTTGTTTTGGTTTCTCCTTTCGCACTCTTTGATTTTTTCTTTGTGATGTTGTTGGTAATGAGTGTTTTTGGATGGAATTTTTGTATTGTTTGGTAATGTGTTGTGGGTTGGATTGTAGATAAAAAAGTTTCTATGATTGTGTTAGTATATGAACCAGACATGTATATTTCGCAAGTGGTATTATCTTAATTGGTGTTGCATGTTGGGGTACCCTTGAAGCTGGTTTTTAGATTACCAGCTAACCTGAATGTTTTTGCCGGTCACCAATTTTCTCATCTTCACCCTACCAAAAGCTTAGATTGTACATCTTATTCTTAATGTCTTGTCTAAATGTTGCAATCAGAATACGTCTTATAGAAAATGTTTTGTACTCTACCAGAATAAGGGTGGCAATTTTGTAAAGTAACGAAAATGGTGGTGAAAGTGGAAACTGGCGTTCAAAAAGGTGGCAATTCTATCATTTTTCCTTTTTTTTTTAATAAATTTTGGTAGAATATTGTCTATGTTCTGACTGAATATAAGTCTTGGAGGTGTACTTTTCATATTATCTTGGTTCATATAGCTAAAAACTCTATTTGCTCTAAAAATCTTTGGATTGATAGTTTGATTTATCTTCTTTTGTCTTATTTTATATGTAACACGGACTTATTTGTATGAATTTTTAGTTTGGGCTTGATTCTTCTGGTGGATCTTCAAATTAACAAAATTAAGTTTTGTTTTAATCATTTTGAGTTTGATTTGAAAATTTCTATGTTTGGATAAGATCATTCATTATTCCACTAGAATAGTAATATTATTATACTAGAATATTTCTTTGACAATTGACGTCAAAGTTGGAGAGATTTGGTCATTCATGTTGAAAATTAAAAAATATATAATTTGGTAGATTATCTAAAAATTCTAATAGAATATTAAAAAAAATTCTAGTTGAATATTTCAACAATTGGCGTCAGAGACATTCGACCAACCGTTTTGAATACAAATAAATATTTTAGTAGAGTATTCAAAATATTTTACTATAATATCTAAAGTATTCTCTTAAAGTTTTCCGATGACTATCGTTGGTGGCTGGAATCAGAGACATTTGGCCATATGTATTGAAAACAAAAACTATTCTAATAGAATAACCAAAATATTCTACTAGAATATCTCACGATCTACGTTAGTGGTTATAGCCAGAGACTTTCGATAATACATATTAAAAACTGTAAATCTTTTTTTTGAAAATCTAAAATATTCTAGTAAAATACCTACAATATTTTACTAGAATATTTTAACATTGAAATTTATTCTACTAGAATCCCTATTATATTCTTCAAGAGTATTTTCAAAAATGAAAACAAAAATATGACATATTAATTTTTAGGAATGCCCTATACGGGAAAGACATTTTTATGTATTTTATTTATTTTTGAACTGATTAAGAATATATTAGAGGTTATTCATTGCATTGCTATATGTCCTTATCTTATTTACATGTTAAAGTAAATATAAATAAATATGACTCGTTGACTACTTGTTATTAAACTGTTAGAATATTACATACAATAGTCTTTTCTATGCGAGAAGATAATGTTCTAAAATAAGTAGTCTAAATCTATAGTTTATAGTCTACAGGGTTAGAGTAAGCATCTAACTCGTGTTAAAACTATTATATTGTTTAAAGCCAACTGTGGAGATGATTTGTCTTGATTGTTTGGAGCATTTAACTCTTGAGTAGAGATATAAATATGTTACTTAGTGGTGACATATTGGACTGGAATCAAAGTGCAATTAATCAACATAGTCTGCTTGAGTGGATTTATTAACTTTCGATGTTTATTATGTAATAACCTTAATACTAAGTAAGTGAATGGCTTCATGCGTATGACTTGTGTGTTTTAATGTTTCAAAAACTAAAGCGTCTAAGAAGTAATAAGCTTATAGACCAGTTCATTATATATATGACTTGTATACGATGGAGGGTTTACTTATAGATATGGAATCATGCCTCTAATAAGGAGTAAAAGTCATCGTCTTAACGGTATTATACTAGATGTGAAAATGAACAAGGTCTTGGGTCATTTACTTTGTACATGATTTTTTATTTACAAATAGTGAATAATTATTTTCTTAATCGGGGTGTATAATAGATTTTTAAAATAGCGTAATTAATAAGTCGAATGGACTTCGACCTAAGATTAATTATGGATATCATATGAGGGTGTTGTATATATGAAAAGGTCATTGAACGATAGATATTCACTGGCTTATTTGATTCGGTCTATAATTGGAAGTGCAGTTTCAGGATTATAGTGGCATGACTCTGAAACTAATAATTGTGTAATGAGTTTGTTCGGCATAGAATAATAGTTACATAGATTATTGGAACCTATATTATATATATCTAATTGATTCCTTTACTAGCTTCGCATAATTTTTTAATAGATGATAATTGATTGAAGTATTATTTATAGCTTGTATTCTTGCATTTAGTGAAAAAGAAAAATCCAGATCACCTAATTTTAGGTCTAGGTGTTTTTTCTCTAGGCCAAAGGTAAAATTGTAATTTTTTTATTTAATTAATAGGATAAACATTTAATTTGTATAAATATTTATTATGGAAGATAAAATTTGAAATTTAAATTAATTGTATTTGTCTTTAAAAAAAAGATGCATATAAAATTGATTTAAATTTTGAATATTTTATTTAAATAAATATTTTAAAATGAAAGATTATCCTATTTGAATTTGAATTAAACAAAATCATATCCTTGCACTCTTCTAGGTGGACGAATTCTGTAGGGATTTAGAAGATAAGATTTTCTCCTAATTTGATTTAGTTTTAGATAATTATTACATAATTGCTTTATTCAAATAAAGTTGTCATGATTTTATTTTGAATTTAAACTAGAGTTATGGAACATTATCCATGTAGACAAAATCACAAGTTTTGTGAAGATTGAAATTTTTTTCAAATTTAAAATCTCCCTATACCTGCTAGTGGTGGATTTTTTTGGGGAAAATCCCTAGGTAGAAATTGACCACACCAAGGGAAAGAGAGAAAAATCTTTTATAGAGTCTTATTCAAATTCTGAAAGCCACCTAATACAATTTTATAAATAGGACTATTGTGACTCTTATTTTCTTTAGACCAAAGGTTCTTAGATGAGTGAATTTAATATTATTCGTCTCACTCATAATAATAAATTCTCAGATATTTGGGTAGTTAGAAGTAGACAAGCTACGCAGAGTACCGATCGAGAAACCAAGTTCTCACACACTCCATCATTTTGGGAATTAAAGAATAATAAAGAAGACTAGTTGATTGAAGCTCTCTTGGTCACATCCTCCAGTATTTCTGGTGTTTTCCTCTAAAGGTATAAAGATTGTTGTGTAATTTATTATATATGATAATATAAGTTATTACGATCTTTAGAAAATTTTTTAAATTCCCCTGCGTATGTTTTCTATTTTTCATACATTAATAACCACATAATCTATTAGAATTTAAAATATATTTTGTAAGAGTAATAACTTTATTCGACTAGAATCTCTATTCTATTCTACAAGAGTAATTTCAAAAAGGAAATAGCATATAAACTACACATTTCATCAAAATTCAATATATATATATATATTCTACAACACCATATACAAGACCAATTAATAATACATAACCATTCATATCAACAGAAAAAACCAAAAGCAAAATAATTACAAGGACCAAAAAACCATTGAAATAAAGTTTCATGAAAAAAAAAATCACTGAATCTCCTAATACAAAAATAAAACATCAAAACACAAATGGTTTTAGAATCAACGTCAAACATATACTTTTGAAATTTGTCAAATGGTTTAAATTTTATGGGAGAAATTTTACTGTACCTTTAAACGTTATTGTCATAAGCCAATGCTAACTTCTGTACCTCTTTAATCATATTGAGAGGTTTTATTGCAATTTTCTAGTTGTAATGACAATTTGCTTTACAGGATCTGATCCCGTACTTCCAAGCCTATATTGGTGGAGTGGATTTTGTTTTTGTTGATTGCCATCATCCATTTTCATTGACTTTCTCCTAGAAAATCATATCAGAAATCAACAAGCGCTGGAATTGAATTAGAAGTTAATGTAACAACCGGGAAAATTCACATTTCTCGGAAAATAATTACACAATGAATTTAAGCGTTAAAATGTAAAATTAAGTGATTTAATATTGTTTGGAACTAAATAAAATGTTCTATCAATGTTAAAGGATGAAAAATGAGTAATAGTAATATTATGTGTGTGCACGTGTGTGCCACTCATAGTATCAAGAAATAGGTCAAGATGATATTTTCTTGACATAAAACTGATAAATTTGGGTTCAGCACACCCAAATTAATAAGGATAGCCTATCAGCACGCTCAAATTTGATAATTGAGCACAAGGGTAATTTTTGACCGAAAATTCGCAGTATCGGAAACTGGTCAAAATGACCTCAGATGAAAATAAGACTGATATATTTGGATTCAGGACGCCCAAATTAGTCAGGAAAGCCCATGTTAAAATTTTGGGTGAAAAAGTATATAAAGAGCGGGGAAAAAGTGGAATTTCCTCATTTGCCTATGTGTATTCTCTCTCTTCATTTCTCTTTCTCTCTCTACCCGAATTGTGTACAGTAACCAACTTTCACATACGGCCTCCGTTCACGACACCGCCGGTGTCATCGAAAAGCTCTCGTCGAGCTGAGTCCGATGGTGGGCCGACGCGACGGAGCAGCCGCCGGAGCAAGCCGCACGCGCCGCCTGAAGGTCGCCGGAGCCGAAATCTTCCCGGCGAGATTTCTCCGCCGTCCGGCCACCATTTGCCACGAAACCGGTCCCAAAATGTTCGTGGTAAAGAGTACTACAAAACCCATGTGGTGGATCGCCTCAACACTAGCGGAATCGCGCCGTCTGAGCTTCGAAAAGTCCGATGAAACGCCGCCGTGGAGCCGCCGTCGAAACTACCGATTCCAGTCGAGTTGAAGCACGCCGTCGGTACAGAAATGGTCGCCGTGAAGAGGGGAGCAAAAGCCCTCAATCAATTTCGGGGAAAAAGTCCGGCACGGCGGAGCTCCACCGTCGCCGCCGTGACCGAGTTTTCGAGGGTCAATTTCCGGTCATAGGAGTTTCAAATGGTGAAATTGACACCACCAATGAGTTCCTCACGTCGAGATCTTCAAGATGGGCTACTCATTTTCCACCGTCGCCGCCGTCGCTGCCGGTCAACGCCGGTAAACAGTCGGTCAACGACGGTCAACGCCGGTCAACGGCAATCGTTGACCAAATTTTGAAGTTTGGCCCGTTGGCCTATTTTCGACGTTCCGGACGCATCCGCGGAGTCGGATTTGCAAGACGGGACCTCAGAGATGATGAACGAAGAATTAGGGTTTATGCCGTTGAGACCGGACTGCAATTCGGTATAAATCCCAACTTTTTTACGTTCCGCAATTTAATTGTTTGGGACTGTTATATGATTTTATGATTTTTGGTATGAAAAATGTGGAAAAGAATGTATGTAAAAAAGAAGAAAATGGCTGTAATGGAGAAAAAGAAAAAAATGTGATAATGTAACGATTTTACGTAAACAGTATGAGTTTTACGTAAAATCTAGGCCTCTGGTATAGTACGTGATAGAATTAGATTAGGATAGATGGTTTTCAGGCGTTTCCTAAACGCTGGAACCTCAAAAATTAAGGGGAAACTTTGCCGAAATTTCTAAAAATGGCACCAGGGGTAA
The DNA here is from genome assembly GCA_035233585.1 of Antiaris toxicaria. Classification (NCBI taxonomy): domain Eukaryota; kingdom Viridiplantae; phylum Streptophyta; class Magnoliopsida; order Rosales; family Moraceae; genus Antiaris; species Antiaris toxicaria. The sequence continues at coordinate 18,336,032 of CP141153.1, forward strand.
TATGGGAAACGAGGGGTAAAATATGATCGGGAAGGGAACCCAAGCCCCCTTGAGGAATTGGGTCAAGGAAAAAGGAATGGGTAAGGTACGATTAGTAAACCGACTCGTCGAAACCCTAGAACGCAAGAAAAACATGAAATCGATTCTTAGGTCGGAATAGTACTTCCTGAGGGCCGGGAATGTGAAAATTGATAAAATGATAAGAATTGATCCGGAAAAGGTCCGATAAGATTTAGAAAGTTAATTAAATAATTTTGGGTTTAGAAAATCCAGCCTAAGTATGAAAATGAAAATGTTATGGTTAAACGACCCATTAGGGGCAAAATGGTTATTTTGCCCAAAGATTCTCAAATTATGGAAAAAGAGCCCCAATGACCCGGAATAGGTGAATGAAGTTTGTAAAAGCCAAAATCGAGGTTAAGTTATGAAAAATCACGTCAAGGGCAAAATTGTAATTTTATCAAAAGTTAGGGGTAAAATTGTAATTTTTCAAAAAGTTGGAGAAAAATTTGAAAAGGGCCATTAATGTTTAAAAAGCTGTCCTAAGGCTATAATTAAGGGTTATAATATCAGAATCAAGCTTTTTAATAAAATAAAGGCTATAAATGAAAATGTGATTAACGGACAAAGTTTGTCTGTAGGAACCCAATCCCGACGCGACAAAGGACGTCAATGGATTCTAAGAAGGGGATAAGCACGCTATGAGTAAGTTCAGACATTTACCCGTCTGCAACTATGAACAAACTTATAGTATTTATATGTTTTATATGTAAATGTCATGATGTGATTTATGATGATGCTATAGTAATGCTATAGCAATGTTATGATGATGTTAAAAGATGTGTTTTAATAAATAATTTATAAAATATATATATATATATAAATATATGTATGTATTGAATTACGAAGGGAAGGTATTATAAAAGTTTTATGAGAGTGAAGATGTGATAAAGAGTGATAGAAGAATGGAAAGAGTAAGAATAAGAGTGTTATAATAGAATGCATAAGAAAGAGATGAAATATGAAAGGAAAGAATAGATGTTTTATGAAAAGTTTTATGAAAGTTAGGTTATGATTGATAGAGCAACGATGATCGGTGATTAAAGGAATTAAGAAAAGACATGTTTTATGATAACGAAAGGATAGGTGTTTTATAAAAAATGATATGAAAGCAAAGAGTTAGACAAGAAAGAGAAACAATGATAGGTTATGATGAAAGGTATGATGAAAGGATTAGAACATAACGATAAGATGTGATTGATAGAATAGAACGATAGGCTATGATCGATAGAATGATGCAAATGATAAGATAAACAGAGAATAATTGTCTGCACGTAATTGAACATAATTTTGTTTGTTATGATGTGAAGTGATGTTATATAAGTAATATGTGCTATATGTATTATACTAAAGTGTGATTAACATAATTCACACAAGTAAAGTAAAGAATTAAGAAAAGAAAAACAACGAAAGAACAAACGTTCCATGGAATGTTTTATGAAAAATGAGAAATGAAAGATGATGAATATCATGAAAAATATGTACAACGAAAAATCAATATAAGAAAAATAAAAGCCTACAAGATAATAAGACTGAAAACTTAAGTTGTTGGCGTACCGGTCTCCCTACAAGGTCAAGACTTCCGGTCTATATCCTCCGCGTAGATGTGGCGCTACCCCGAAGGTGTGGTAGATTATAGGTTGGACCAGCCCCGAAGGTGAGGTTTTATGTGACTGTGAGGTAGGTTGGTGGGTAGCTCCCCCTCCTCCCACTGTCCGCGCGCAACTAGGTACGTCCAACAACGGGCCCAACCAAAGGAAAGTGGAAAGAAAACAAACGAAAGAAGAGTGAAAAGAAAAGAGAAGAAAAGAAAAGAAAGGAAAGGAAAAGAAAAGAAAAGAAAAGAAAGGAAAAGAAAAGAAAAGAAAAGAAAAGAAAGGAAAAGAAAAGAAAGGAAAAGAGCGTGAAAAGAAAAGAAAAGAAAAGAAAAGAAAAGAGCGTGAAAAGAAAAGAAAGGAAAGCAGAGAGAAAAGAAAAGAAAAGAAATGATACGAAAAGAAAAGAAAAGTAAAGAATGACATAAAAAGAAACAAACGATATGAAACATAATAGAATCATATATGTGATGTGATGTGAATGACACGTTTTACGTGATGTTATGCTAGTGTGTATGTTACTAGCTTTTAAGATATGAAATGTTAAGAGATGATGATAAAGCGATAGAAAAGTTATAAAAGTTTAGAACAGAAAGTTAAGAAATGATAGGAATGAAAAGTAGAGAAATGACGAAATTAGAATAGAATGATAAGAGATTATCAATAGAATGATAAGAACGATGAACGAAGAGATAAACGACCATGATGAAGCTCATATTCTATGTTATGTTTTGAGGATATGTATAAACGATATATATGATGTGTATATACGTGATGTCATATATTCTAGTAATAACATATATTACTAGTATTTATAAGTTAATGAATGTATGTTTGAACTTACTGAGCATCTAGCTCATTAGTTATTTATATGTTACAGGTAAGCAACCTGTTAGTTTAAAGTAATATGATGGACAACGGATGGATCTGCACGTGCCAAGGGACTGGGCGAGGGTATGGTACTACCATGAGTCTTTCGCTGAGCGTTCAAAAAGGAAGATGAAAGAAAGAAATTTATGAATTATATGTTATAAGAATACGATAGAGATAAGTATAATATGTAAGTTAAAAGAAAAAAAAAATTTGCTATAGAAATTGCTTCCGCTTTAAAATGAGAACGTTAAGAAGGGAAAGTTAAGTATGTTAAGTAAGAGGATGACGGCCCACGAGGTTGCCAGCCATCGCGGTCGGCGTCAGAGCTCGACTGGTTGGTATGGTAACGTACGTGGGGGTCGCTACAGTTAAGGCTCTCAAAATAGTAATTAGAAAACACACAGTGTTATAAGACAGCAATTACTCCCATATTCCAAATGGAATGCTACTATAATTTGGTTGAACTAATAGGCTAAAGGATATTGTGTCCAAAGTTAAGGACTGTATATGTCCATCCCTCCAAAGGCACAAGAACAAACTCAAATAATTGCTTAGTTTAACCTGCATCAGTACTTATCCTTAAGACTTATCATTATTTATTTTGTTTAAAGTTGTGCTACTGTAACTAAGGCTCCGTTTTACAAAACATTTCAGATTAGGCTTTGCTTTTAAAGTGTTGAAGCCTGTACTTGTGTTGTTTGAAACTCTCTTCTTTCCGAATTTCAATGACTAGTTTTCTTTCAAATAAGTGAATCTTTTATGTCATTTCCTAAGAAAGAACAAAGTTCTTAGTTCTTTTCCTTCCTTTTTTTTCTTTCTTTTTTTTTTTTTTTCAAATTTAAAGTTGAAATTGGCATCAGTTAATCAAATGTTCTTAGTATAACAGAAACTGTACTTGCCGCGACAGTGACTGATTGGAGGAGACTGCGGCGGTGCGAGGACTCCGTTGTTGACAAGTCCTTCGAAAGCTTCTTCTCCACTTGCGGCTGCTTCTCCATTGCCAGACCATTCTCCGTGGTTTGTGAGGATATAAACATTAGTTTTCAAAGTTTTAAGAGCAAACTTACAAGAATATTAAAGTTTAAGAGAATATTTCATCTATTTAACTAATGAAAGGAATAAAGATGATAATATTTTATAATTCAAGGAGTATTTTTACTACTTTTCAAAATTCAAAAAGTAAAATTATAAAATCATCAAAGTTCATGGATCAAAAATAAAATTTGTCTATATATTTTTAAAATCTAACACATTAAAGCCATCGAACATGCCCAAAAACTAATAATTTATACACAGCAGTATACCAAAACTATGTGAGATGAGTTTTTCTTTTTTTTTTTTCTTTTTAAATTTGTGATATGAGTCATTTACGTACATAGCTGGGAGAGCAAATTAAAAACATGTATTTTTTTTAGGCAATTAAATAACATTTATTAATTAATATTAGCTAATTAAATTTCTATTTAATATTTAAAATTTTCACTACCTTCTTTTTTTTAGTGAAAAATTTTTAATTGCACCCTTTTTTTATTAAAGTTATCGAATTATGATTAAGGAGTCAATATATCTACATGTGTAAAAGTAATTGGCACGAGTGATCTTCAAATTCTTTAGCCTTTGTTTTGTTTGTTTCTCTTACTTTTGTAATGGGGAACTATTTTCTATATATGATTAATTTACATATATATTTTGTTTTTTTTTGTTTGAAATATTCTATTTAAATAGTTTTATTCTCAAATTTTTATCATTTTTGAAAAGTTAAACTTAGTTTAATTATTTATAGTTACTATTTTAATTTTATAATTCAAACTTTAAAAATTTATAATTTTATATATACAAGTCCAAATTGGATATATATATTTTTTAAATTGTATAAAATTACAAGACAAATGAAACAAACTCTATATTGATTTTTTTTTCCCACAACACATTTTAAGTGTTTACAATTTTCAAATTCAAATTCTTTGCTAACTATCCAAGCATATTATTTTCATCTAAGGTGGTGTTTGGATTGGGTGTCCAATTTGGAAATTGGATTTTTTTTTTTTTTTTTTTTGCAAAAATGTGTTTGTCTCAACTTTTTCATGATTCTTCTCATTTTGAAACAAGAAAATTTTTTTCATTTTCAAACATATCTTGTACAATATTCTTAAAAAAAAAAAAAGAAATATTTTTCCAATTCTCTTACAATGCATAGTTTCTAACCCCATTTTTTCTCATTTCAAACAATTTTTTTTTATAAGAGGAAAAATTTTACATATTCAACCAACATCTTAGTTTCAAACTGAAAAGTCTTTCTTATCTCAAAGAATAATAAAAAAAATTCGTTTCCAAAATGGACCTCTCATCCAAATAAATGTTTTTTTTTTCCATAAATATTAACATCTAAACATCTATTGGAATAATAATATAAATGTTTTCATTTTAAATATTTTCATCTAAATGATTTTATCGTCTACATGCCTCCCCAACCATGGTAGTGATGGTTTGGTAATTATTCTTCTTATTTTGACTAAAAAACCTTTAAATTCTTGAGTTTTTTACAATTAAATCCTTTTTGTCAAATTCCATTAATTTTTTAGATATTTTTTGCACGTAACCATTGCACGTGCTGTTTTCATATTCTTTAATGAAATATACTTAAATATTCTAAGGGTAAAGCACTATTTCGGTGCGGGCCGCGAGAGCGGTACCAAATCGACATCCAGGGGTCGCGGACCGACCATAGAACCCTGTTCAATAAGTGGAACGCTTTAGCTGTCCGCTTTCAGGTTGGACAGTAAGGGTCGGAGAAGGGCAATCACTCATTCTTAAAATCAGCATTCTTAAGACCAAAAAGTCGGGTGTAAAGGGGGGGAAAGCTCTTCGTTCCTGGTCCTCCTGTAGCTAGATCTCGCATTGTGTTTAAACGCAATGTAATTTTCTTCCAAACGCAAAAGTTTTGTGTTCAAATACAATGCTTTTCAACAGTACCTCAAATACATTTATTATTTCAAAATATTTTGAAAATAAATTTTTTTTTCCATTTACATTATATTCTCTCTTTATCTTATTTTCTCTATATATTTTTACCAATCACATCAACTTTTTAACTTTAAAATACAATTCAAATACTTTTTATCCAATCGCACATTGCATTAAAATGTAAAGCAAATATTTTTCATTCAAATACAAAATGCATTCAATGCATTACGTTCAAATGCAATACGAATACAATACGTTTACTAAACGTACACTTAATTTACCATTTATGTGATATATTCATACATGGTGAGTTCGAGTTGATGATTTTTCATTACTAACAATTAGTGCAATAAAGTAGATTAACAAATGAAGTTTATGATTCTTTTAATCTAATTACTGGCGTTTGTTTTCCGTATTGTGTTCATATTGCGTTTAAACGCAATGTAATTTTCATCCAAACGCAAAAGTTTTACATTCAAATACAATGTTTTTCTATAGTATCTCAAATATATTTACTATCATAGAATATTTTAAATATAAATTTTTTAAAACTATTCACATCATATTCTCTCTCTATCTCACTTTTTCTATCTATTTTTATCAATCACATTAACTTTTCAACTCTAAAATACAATTCAAATACTTTTCATCCAGACACACAATACATTCAAATGCAAAGTAAATACTTTTCATCCAAATACAAAATGTATTCAATGCATTACGTTCAAATACAATGCGAACGTAAAATGTTTACCAAATGCCCTATAAATTAGTCATTAATCACTGAATTAGATCTATCAAATGAAGTTTATGACTCCTGAATTTATTGACTATAAATAATCTTTTAATTTCTTCTAATTTGTGTATTATTAGTTTTATTTTAGTTTGAAAAGTTTCATTTCATCAAACCTAATTTATTAACATGATTTTATGCATCGATATCAATATTAATATCTTCATTATTACCAATAACTGAGCTTATTATTAGGGGAAAAAATCACCTTGCCTTTATTCTTTAGAAAAAAATTGTACATAAAATTATGCATACCAATTTAGTTAAGATTATGTTTGATTCATAAGTTTGAATTTAAATTTTTAAATTAAATTTTATTTAAAAAATAATAAAAATTATAAATAAACTAACAATCTTGAATATAAAAACTTGATTTTATGTTAGACTCCACAGACAAAAGAAAAAGAAAAGCACTAAGGGGGTGTCAAAACAATGCCTTCAAAACAACTTTTTTCAATATATCATCACTTTTCACTATTTATATATTTAAAATACTATTGTAAACTCTAAATTTTAAATATCCATAATTTTGCGTATACAAGTTCAAATGAGATTTTTTTTTAAAATTACATAGAATTTCGAGAGAAATAAAATAATATCTATATTGATTTTTTTCTAAAACAATTTTTAAATTTTTTTATTTTTTAATCCTAAATAATTATTTCTCTCAAATATATTTTTTAAAATAATTTTTTTCTAACATAAAAAAAAATGTTTTCAAATATTGATTCCAAACACCCCTAAAATGAACCAAAACGATACACCTGGCTGGCACCCACCATGGCCAACAATATAGTAGCTTTTCCCTTCGAAAGATCGCCTTCCACTGATATTTTTAATGCCCTTTCAATGGCCTTCTTGCCCTCAATAGACATGAGTCGCTGGATGCGCTGAAAATACCACTTCGGCCAGTTTTTATCTCTTTGGAGGGTCATAATTTAACTGGGGACTGTGCAAGGGTCCTTTTAAAAATATGAAGCCAGAGGTTGGATTTTCATAATCACAAAACAAAGAGGAGTGATGTGTAATTATATCTTTAATGTGATGTCTCATTAACCTGTTTTCACGATTTTTCGTTGACTATTATTTGCATGTTGACTGTTGTCTTCAATTATTTTGTTTTGCCTTTTACACCGGGGCAAAATCAAATCTCAAGAACAGATCTGCAAAACTTGATCTAAACTCTACACAAAAAGCAGCAGTTGCTTTTTCATTTCCTAGTCTTTGATTTCAGTCCCTTGATATCTTCCAATTTTATTTGTGTAGAAAGCCCTTTTGTTGCTTCAACCCATCCACAGCCAAACAAAAATTCAAAAAAAAAATAATCCAAAAAACCAAAAAAACCAAAAAAAAAAAAACAGAGAGAGTCACGTTTTCTTTTATCTTCTTCTTCATTAAATTCCACAAAAATAAGAAATCAGGGAAAAGAAAAAAAAAAAAAAAACTTTGCTTGTAGTTTTAGTTTGCAAAATAAGTGCTCAAGCTGGTATCTCTGTTTGTTGTCATCACAAATATATATATATATATATATATATCTCAGGTATGTTCGAACACTTGTTTCCTCCCTTATTCTTCTGATTTGCGCTTTTGACAATTTCCTTCTTGATTTTACACTTTTTTTTTTGTTGGAATGAAAAATAACCATCTGAAGTTTCTAATTTTTGAAGATATAAATTGTATATATGTCATTGTGGAAAGTATATCTTTACGTATTTTTTTTAGTCATCTAGTTTATTTTATTTTTAGAATTTTGGCTAGTGAAAGGTGATATTTTGGAGAGTTTATTAGGTGGTAATTTCAAAATAATGATTTCCGATGCACATATAGATAATATGTTAGTTTAGTAACAGCGATCCACATCTAGCTTGTTCCCGTGTGATTCCCTTTCCTAAATAATTAAAGTTATACTAGTTTAAAAAATACAAACACTACTTCTTATGTCGTTTTTGGTTTTCCTTTTTTCCCTCAAAATTTGTGTGTGTTCATATCAGTAATTTTTTTTTTTATCTCTGTTAAAATAATTTTTTCTCAAATTTTTATCCCTTAAATTTTTTTTAAAATATTTTCTAGGTTAAATGTGATATTCACAAATACTTTTTTATCTTCATGATTTTTACAATGAAATAATCTTTTTCAAATATTTCTAAAGAGATTTAGAAAATTATGACATTGCCTTTTCATTTATGAGATGAACAATATTAACACAAACTACAAAATTCAACTCTTTCCTAATCAAGATACAATCCTTGAAATAAGGATATTACAAGTTAAATAAAATTTAAAATCTAAACCATGAAACTAATTACATAATTGCAAGAATTGCATAAAACACAAAATTACAATAAATTATAATTATGTAAATTCTCCAATGTCCCTACAAGATGGAGTTTCGAGAGGTGAGTCTAATCTCCTGAGTGTGAGAAAATGTTTGTGATGAAGGGGCTTGATGAGTGCATCTGTGACGCCCGAGACTTAGTGTGCCATCGCGGTCGAGCTCTGAAGCCGACTGCGATAGATCGTCACCTCATGGGTCGTTGGAAACTTACTTTTAACTTACTTTTAACTTACTCTGATACCACCTGAGACAGCTAGTATCTTACTTTTAACATACTTTCTTTAACATACTTATTTTAACTTTTTATTTGAATGTGAAAATGGGAAATAAATTTTTTTCTTTTTAAACTTTAAACTTGAAAACTGTATCATCGTAAAACATTTACTAAAGTAAACATTTTACTTTGTCATAACTTTATTTACATAATAGAACATCATTTTAACATTCATTCAATACTCTTTTAAACAGCTCAGCGAAAGACTCATAACAGTACCATAACCCTCGCCTGGCACATGTAGACCTTATTCGTCATCCATCGCTTGTCTTATCGTCGTGTAGGTTGCTTACTTGCAATATGAACAAACTTGTGAGTTACAGGCTCAGTAAGTTCAAACATACATATATGACATATAAGAACTCGTACCTTTTTTGGATAGAGCGTATCTAATATCAACTATGGCATCGGAACATTTATATTAATATCATACATTCTTTAAACTTCATGCTTAACGTACTCTAATATTGAGAACAAACTTTCATACTTAATGTATTTGAATATAACATAATTTAAATATAGCATACTTAATGTATACTTGAACATTGAAAACCTAACGTACTTTAAACATAGCATACTTAATGTATGCTTGAACATCGCAAACATACTTTAAATCGTATGACCTACTTATGTATATCAACTTATACATAACATAACATATGCATACATGTTAGTCGCATTATGCTTGTCTACTTTTTATTCATTCGTTTTCATTATTCTTTTGTTCTTTCTTTCTTTCATGTCATTCTTTTCTTTTCTTTTCTCGCTTAACTTTCATTTCTATTGTTCATTCTTTCTTTTATATCATATCGTTCTTTTCTTTTCTTTTCTTAGCTTTTCTTAACTTTTCTTTTCTTTACTTTCTTTTCTTTTCTTTTCTTTCACTGACCTTTACTTGTCTTTTCTTTCACTTTCTCTTGTGGGCTCATGGTTGGACATACCTAATGCGCGCAGACCAATGGGAGGAACAGGGGAGCAACCCACCATCTTACCTCACGGTCGATCTTTAACTTTTAGCCATTAACCTCACCTACGGAAGGTAGCATTCCACTTTGGTGGAAGTCATATCATAAAACCTTTAACTTTCAACCATTAACCTCATATACGGGAGGTAGCGTTCCACTAATTAGCCATTAACCTCACCTACGGGAGGTAGCATTTTACTATAGTAGAAATCATAATATAAAACCTCACCTACGAGAGGCCGGTACGCCAACACTTAAATTTTCAGTCTTATTATCTTGTTTATCTTTCTCTTTCTTTACTTTATCTTTTCATTTTTTCGCTTGATTCCAACCAAGTGACATTCCCATTGCCCTTTGGTCCGGAACCCCTTTACATTACTTTCTTTCGTTTCTTTTCTTTTCTTTCTTTCATTTCATTTCTTTCTTTCTTTCATTCATTTATTCTCTTTCATAAGCTTGTCATAAATCCTTTCTTTCTTAACATAGTTTTTATAGTGTGCGTTATGTTAGTCACACTTTAGTGCATATTATGCACTAACATATATAACTTTTATATAACACTTAAACATAAACATAACATGTTAGCTCATGTTGCAGTCAACGAAATGCTTGAACTTACAACATATAACACTTAGACCTATCAGTCAATTCATGTTGCAGACAGGTTAATATTTGAACTTACTTTACTTCTACTCACATCTCCTTTCTTACTTTCTTGGTCCGCAGACGTCCCTTCATCGCGTCTGTATCGGATCCCTATAACTGAAATAATAATGGTTATTTTAAATTCTCATTTCATACATAAAGCTTAGTAAAACATAAAAATTCTACGTTTTATTTCTCAATCATGAACTTAAGGGTCTAATATCTCATTTATAACTTTTCTACTAACTTTTAGCAAAATTATAATTTTGCCTCTAACGTGATTTTTCATCATAACCTTAATTTTTTTTGATTTACAACTTAGTTTTTGACCCTTAGAATCTTAATTAAGCCATTCTAAGTCCATTAGGGCCCTTTTCTATCGTTCCTGAAATTTTCAGTCAAAATGACCGTTTTGCCCCTAACAGGTCTTTGGGTCATATGATTTTCATTTTAATACTTAGACTAGATTTTTTAAACCCAAAAATCATAAAATAATTTTTCTTAGGTTTTGATATATTTGTACAACAACCATTGTTGCAGCATAGGCGACTATTTGTCACTCGTCATAACCGAGGGTCTGATTTTACATATCTTATGTTTGGGCCTCAAAGGGACGTTTCATTAATCTTCAAACGTCATCCTTTTCTGAGCCTAACTCATTCATTAATTCTTAAAATCATTTGAGGGGTCTCGGTTTTCTCACTCGAGCACATTTTTCATCCCTCATTTCCCAAAATACTCTTCTGTGCCGTTTTCAAAATTTCAGTAGTATTTCCGCTTATTTTTTAGGTTCCCGGCATTTAGAAAACACCTCGAAACCATCTAACCCATTATAATTTACCACATACTATACCAAAGGCCTAATTTTTATGTAAAAACTCAACTTTTATGTAAAAATCTTCACATTCCCACACATTTTTTTATCCATCATTTTCATTCATTTTTCTTATAATTTCACATGCCAAAATACATAATTAATACATAATCATTCCAAAATATAAATTAAGCAATGAAGGGACCGAAATCACTACCGAAATCGTCCCACCGGCGATAGAACGAACCGTTCGGTCTCGAGTGTACAAACTTTATTCCAGCGTTCTTCACTTTTCATGTTCCAGTTTGCAAATCCAATACCGCAAATGTGTCCGAAATGTCGAAAATAGACCAACGATCCATTCTTCAAATTTTGGCCATCGGGTCATCGTTGACTGGCCATTGACCGATGTTGACTGGCCGTTGACTGGCGTTGACTGGTGGCGGCGAGGGAAAAGGCGGCCACCATCTTGAAGAGCTCGATGAGAGTAACCCATTGGTGGTATCAATTTCACCCATCGAGACTCCTATCGCCGGAAATCTAGCCTCAAAAATTGGGGAGGACGGCGATGGTTGGTTCTCCATCTTCCCAGTGTTGTCACCCAAAATTGACTTGGGGTTTTGGTTAGTCACATGGTTTTGAGTCTTTTGGTACCCGCCGTGTCACTCAACTTCGTCGGAATCGACGGATTCTACGGCGGCATCGAGGCGGCGACGGCGAGGCTTCAGGCTGCGCGATTCGGAGGCCGTTGAGGTGAAATGAGGCCTGGGTTTTGTCCTACTTTTCACCTGAGTCTTTTGGGACTGGATACGACGGCGGGAAAATCCGTGCCTTGGGCGGCTTTAGGCGATGCTTGCGCCTTCCTCCGACGGCTATTCCGTCGACTCGACCCACCGTTGGACTCAACTCGTCGAGAGCTTTCCAATAGTGCTGAAGGTGTCGAAAACGAACGCCGTTTCTGGTTCATGGTTACTATTCATTTTTGGTGGTGTGGGAGGAAAGAGAAAGTGGGAGAAAATTATGAGGGCTTATTTGCAAATTCGACCTTTTCTACCCTTTTATACCTTTTTTTTTTTTTGAAAATTTTAACATAGGCTATATTGACTAATTTGGATGTGCTGAACCTAAATATATCTATTTTATTTTTATCCGAGATCATCTTGATCAGTTTTTCGATACTGCGATTTCTTGGTCAAAAATTACTTTTTGTGCTCAATTGCCTAATTTGAGTATGCTGATTCTAAATATTTCAGTTTTATATCAAGAAAATGTCATCTTGACCAATTTCTTGATATTATATGCTTCTTGATGAAAAATTACTTTTTATGCTCAATTGACTAATTTGAGCATACTGATTCTAAATATATCAGTTTTATATCAAGAAAAGATCATCTTGATCAATTTCTTGATACTGTGTGTGACGCACACGCATACACATATAAAATCACTACATTTCACATTATAAACATGGAATTTATTGTGTGCATTCCATGAACCGATTTTCTGAGAATGATGAAATTTCTTGGTTGTCACAGCGTCGATTAGTTGATCTTTAGATGAAGCATGGATAACATCGAGTGCATCGCTCTGAACTTGATCTAAAGCAATATGTTTCATGTGGGAGTGAAAAATAGGATTGTAGCAAAGATAGGTTGTGCTAACATAGTCAATATAGATAGGATGTACTTGAGGAATAGTTACACCAAGTTCAGTGAGAAATGAACAAACCCAACTCAATTTAGCAATAGTGGTAGCAATTGATTGGTATTTAGTCTTGGTCGAGGAGCAAGCTACCGTGCATTGTTTCTTTAAGCTCCAAGAGATTGGATTGTGTCAAAGAGACATAATGGAAGTACTAGTGGAAGTATAGTCATCCTTGTTACCAGCCCAATTAGCATCAGAGTGCATGAAGAGACAATGACGATTAGCGATGAAGAACAAGGCCTTGATCAATGATTCAACAAAGATAGCATAGTAGTCTCTTCACATCATGTGGCAGCCCGCCCTTGCTGTAGAGGTTCTACAATGCTATTACAGTCAACTCTGTAGTTAACCGCAATAGTATGTAGGCCTTTAGGGTCGCCGGCATCATGCCTAACTTGAAAACTACTTGTAAATTTTACGGAATAAATTTTTTCTTTTTCTTAATACATAACTTGAACACATATAAATGTCTTATTCGAGAATGTGATAAGGAAATTATGTTAACAAAATAACATATACATGGATCATGATTCCCCTATCACATAGTCTTGACTTAAAATCATGTTCTTGAAATCACATGTTTAAATTTTCAAAACTGCACAACGGAAAACTCATGGTAGGACCATCATCCCTCGCCTAGTCCCCCTGGCATGTACATACTCTGTCCGTCGTCCACCATGTACTACTGGTGAACAGGTCTCTTACCTGTAACATGTGAACAAACTAGTGAGTTATGGGCTCAGTAAGTTCAAATATAAAAACATGAAATCATAACATGTAAAACTGTGCTTATGCATGAAACTTGACTCTGGAAAACATGTTCATGGCTATACGTAAGTCTTAGAACATTATATGAAATTAGGTTCTGGTTTTGGGCCCCTGATTGATCGTACCGTAAGGCGTGCATGACTGAGAGCGGTACTTTAATACTGACCTCTACAGCCTTAACTGAAACTAAACATGAAAACCTCCCTATGGGTCGAGAGGCTGGTACGCCAATAACTGGTTTAATTACCATCTTTTCTGAAGTTCCAATTGGGTAGTATACTGATTGCCCCACAGTAGGAACCTATTACATGTTTTACTTGGGGTGTAAGTTTTATTAACCTCACCATAGTGCCTTGTGCACCTACATGTTTTCATGTGCTTGATACTTGTCTATCATGTGTACCTAGATTATTCAACCGAAACATGAATTTTTACATGTATGACATGAACATGACATATGTATCGTGATGTAGACGGTCAACGTCTGACATACACGCCAAACAACATACATAACATCATAAAACATAACATGATTATCCACGTTGCAGTTAGGACAATGCTTGAACTTACAAAAAGTCTGCTAATGTAAGCCTCTGTTGATTTGGGACTGTTGTTTCAGGGCGTCTGGCTTGAACTCTTATAAAAGAAATAATCGTTGATTATTTCTAACATTTATCTTATACTTGAAACATGACAAAATATGAAAAATCATATTTTTTGACTCTTTTTTTTTTTTTAGCTTCGAACATGTCCTCCTACACAGGCATGTTCGTGGTCGTGTACTCCTCTGGACTTACATGCATGGCCATATAATTCATGCAACATGACCATGTAACTCATGCATGCGTACACAGCTGTGTTTCTGGCCGTGTTTCCTGCTATCGAACATGGTTTGTTACACGCCCTTCTCAGGACCGTGTGCCATTTTACACAGCTCGATACACGGCCGTGTTCTTGGTCGTGTACCTCTCGGGTCTCAAATTCTCTCGAAACACGGTCGTGTATATGGGCATGTTCGGGGCCGTGTTCTGAACAGGCCCTTGTACACGCCAGTGTACACTCCCGTGTTCATCTCAGAATCCTGATTCTGAGTCCGAAATCCTCACCTCTATTTCTAAGGCTTTCATGGCCTTTGTTCTACTTCTTGCACTCAAAATCGATCTCTATAAGACCGTTTCAAGGTATAAACTGTATTTCTACTATCATCTGTCCATAGTTTCATAAGCAAAATTTCACATTTTGCTTCTACACATCTCTTGACTCAAAACTTAAAAATCAAAACTTTCTTGAAAAGAACTCAACTGAAACTTGGTTTTCTAAACCATCAACTCACGAATTCGTGTTTAAAAACAACTAGAGTTGAACCATGTTTTGATTTAACCGAAAATCTTAACATGCAAAACTCATATTCTCTTTTTCTTCCTCAAAACAACCAATATTTTTCATCCAAAAACGTGAGAGAAAAAGGGGTTACTTTGCTTGAAACTTGAGGACGTCTTGCTGTGGAATCTTGGGCTAAAAACTTGAATGATTTCCTTGCTGGAAGAGAGAATCCGAGCTGTTGAAAGAAAAACACAGAGGATGTTTCTCTTCTGCTTTTTCTCTCTCTCTCTCTCTCTCTCTCTCTTTTTCTCTCTTTCTCTTTCTCTCAGCACGACCCCCCTTTCTTTTGCAGCTAAGTGAAGTAAATTAATTCACTTTGGCTGCTAATAGCATTCCTCTTGTAACACCTCGCCTCGCGCGGGCCTGTCACTTGACATCTATTCTTACTTCTACTATTTGTTCTTTTCATATTGATATAAAAAGATGCGAAATTTTTTTTTTTTTTTTATATACATACTTATACTTACTCTCTTTCTCTCTTCCTATCTAACGGATTAAGCATAGCGGGTCCATAACCTTTGACATGACATTCGCAACCCATTCCACCAATCCCGTATCTTAATCAACTCAAATGGCAGGATGTTTAACTTTGTTACCTGCACACGAACAAACTGGTGAGCTAAACGCCCAGTAAGTTCAAACATAAAAACATAAATCATAAAACAGTATATTATACTGTTATATTCTGTCATATTAACATATATACTATCTGTAGTATATAACTACTAAAAACATATCGTGCATTAATACGAATAATCACATAATTTGTGATAACTTGTAGTATTCTATAAAATTAGAATAACTATAAATATACCAACTGTAATAACAGTGGTATACTCTGATGTCACTCATGTTATCTCTTTAACTTTACTCTGATGTAATGACAAATAATCACATAAATTGTGATAACTATAAGTATTTTATAAAATTAGAATAACTATAAATATACCAACTGTAATAACAGTGGTATCCTCTGATGTCACCCAGGACATCTCTTAAAACTTTACCCTGATGTCTTATCATAACATCACATATAAGGTTAGCACAAACATCACATCATGTGGTAGTGCTCATATTATACTCATTTATTCTTTTCTTCATATTTCTCATTCTTTCTTTCATTACATCATTCTTTGCTTTTAGTTTATGGGCCTTGCGCCCTGGGCCTAGCGCCCGTCACACTATATGGGCCTCGCGCCCTATGTATCATGGGTCTCGCGCCCGTCAAACTGTATGGGCTTCGTGCCCGTTAAATTGTATGGGCCTCGCGCCCTATATATCATGGGCCTCATGCCCGTTAAACCGTATGGGCCTCGTGCCCGTTAAACCGTATGGGCCTCATGCCCGTTATACTGTATGGGCCTGTTTTGGTCGTACCGAAAAGCGCGCTGTAGAGGGGCCTGGGAGCTACCTAGGCTCTCCCTCATCTGTGCTATGTCTTTTGCTTTAACAATGAAATAACCTCCCCTCGCGAGAGGCCGGTACGCCAAAACATTAGGTTTTCATTACCCTATTGTTTAATGTTCAAGTGTACATATGATAACATCTTTACTGTGCAGACATAATGACTGTAAACATCACATATTAATACTGTGATTAATCAAACATTAATACTACTCTACGATCATAACGTAGTAACTGGAATCATAAAAATGGAATCCAGTAACTTTGGAACCTCTCGTCCAAACCTGTCACATATACAGAACAGTATATAAATTATACTTAATTTATTTATTCTCATTATTTTCATCGTTTCTTTAAAACGATACCTCACACTCTTGAGAGGTTGCCTCATTAATTATAAGGCATGCAAATACTCAATGCAATCATGACAGCTTAAAATGATACCTCACACTCTTGGGAGGTTGCCTCATTAAATATAAGGCATACAAATACTCAATGCAGTCATAACAATATAAAGAATCATATTCCCGTGAATCTGAAACAATTGTAACAATAGTATAAATTACACAGTCATACCATAAACCATACAGTCTAATACACAACTATACCAATAGTTGTGCACCCGTCATTAATCACAAATCAAACAATTATATAGTTTAGGGGAAAATATATTTTTCCACCTAAACATAACCATATCAATTTGTTCGTGCACAGACAATTAAATATCTGAACTTACCTCAATGCTGCTAACGTCAGCTTTCTGTGGTTCCTCGACAGTCCATCATCACTGTCCCGTTGAACTCCTATAACCGAAAAATTAACGGTTATTTAAAATCTTTATTTCATATATAAAACTTTATAAAACGTAAAAATACTACGTTTTATTTCTTAATAAAGAACTTAGGAGATTAACATTTCATTTTTTTACTTTTTTGTAAACTTTTGGTAAAATTACCATTTTACCCCAATCGGAACTTTTCTTATTTTTTTCATGCTTAACTCTTAACTTTGGCCTTTAAAACTTTAATTAAAGCCTTAGAATTATGTTCTAGGCTTTAACGACTCTTTTTCCAACTTTCTGAAATTTTTGGTCAAAATGACCGTTTTGCCCTTGACGGGTCTTTGAATCTTAACCTTCTCGTTTTAATGCTTAGACTGAATTTTCTAAGCTCAAAAATCATCCATTTGACTTTTAAAAACTTGCCGGACCTTTTCCAGGTTAATTTCTATATTTTTCACAATTTTTACTATTCCCAGCCCTCGGGAAATTCTATTCCGACATAAAAGTCGGTTTCTTGCTTTTCTTACATTTCAGGCCTCAAAGGTTGTTTTACAATTCTTAAAACATCCATTTTCCATTTTTCATTTTTAATTCATAAGGGGCTCGGGTTTACCTGCCCGATCACATTTTTAAACCCTTATTTCCAGAAATGCCCTTTACGCCATTTTAAAAATTTCGACAGCATTCCCTCTTAATTTTTTAGGCTCCCGGCGTTTAGGAAACGCCTCAAAACCATCTAACCTCGTCTAATTTATCACGTGCTATACCAAAGGCCTAATTTTACGTAAAAGTTGCACACTTTTTTTACGTAAAATTTACACATTTTCATACATTTTCATATCTGCTATTTCATCCATTTTTCTTTCTTTCTTTTACAATTTCTCATATTAATACATCACATTAACATACATTCATCTCAATTAACAAATTGAGGAACAAGTGTGGTCGAGATTATACCGAAAATGCCGTTCGGTCTCGATCGCACAAACTTTGTTCTTTCATTCTTTGCATCTGGAGTTCCGTTTTACAAATCCGACTCCGCGGATGCGTCCGGAACGTCGAAAATAGGCCAATGGGCCAATCTTCAAAATTTGGTCAACGGTCGTCGTTGACCGGTGTTGACCGCCGTTGACCGGCGTTGACTCGCCGTTGACCGGCGGTTGACGGCGGCGACGGTGACAAGTGAGTAGCCCATCTTGAAGAGCTCGACGAGAGGAATCCATTGGTGGCCTCAATTTCATGTTTGGAGGCACCTATCGCCGGAAAATCCCTCCGAAAGCTACGGCCACGGCGGCGACGGTGGAACTCTACCGTGCCGGACTTTTTCCCCGAAATTGGTTGAGGGCTTTTGCTCCCCACAACCCCACGACCATTTCTGCACCGGTGGCTCTCTTCAATTTGGCCGGAATCGGCGAAAATCGACGGTGGATCCCACGGCGGCGACGGTAGAATTCTCGAAGTTCGGTCGGCACGATACGGCGGTTGTTGCCGTGAACCACCACATGGGTTTTGTAGTACTCTTCACCACGAACCTTTTGGGACCGGTTTCGTGGCAAACGGTGGCCGGACGGCGGAGATACGGCCGTTTGAAATTCGCAGCTCCGGCGAGCTTCTGGCGGCGCGTGTGGCTTGCTCCGGCGGCTGCTCCGTCGCGTCGACCCACCGTTGGACTCAACTCGGCGAGAGCTTTCCAATGGTGCCGGCGGTGTCGTGAACGGAGGTCGTATGTGAAAGTTGATCACTGTTCATATTTGAGAGAATTTGGGGGTAGAATTTCGGATTTTTGGGAATTTATGAGGAATTTGTGAATTTAACCCCCAAGATTTCCTATTTATACTCTTTTCCCCAAAATTTTTAACTTGGGCTATCCTGACTAATTTGGACGTGCTGAATCCAAATTTATCAGTTTTATCTTAATCCGAGGTCATCTCGACTAGTTTCCGGTACTGCGTATTTTTCGCATTCCTGATCGAAATTTCTATTTTGTGCTCAATTGACTAATTTGAGCATCCTGATTCCAAATATATCAGTTTCAGGTCGAGAAAATGTCGTCTTGACCCTTTTCTCGATACTGTACATACGATATACACATTTCCCGAAAACAGTAAAATTTTTCCGGCTGTTACACCCCTCTCACGTGCTCTCTCTCCTTTCTCACCATTTTCTTTAATTTCTTTAATTTCACCATTTTAAAGAAAATGGAATTTGCTTGGCTAATCTTGGCCATTGATCATGGTGGCTTACATGTGAGTCATTGATCTCTTAATATGTATTTTTCACATACTTTTCTAATAAATTTAAAACATCATAATTTGAATTAATGCTTAGCTTTTACACTATATTCATTAATTTATTGTTAAATTTTGACTAAAATCTAGTTAATCAAAATTTTTATCTGCTCTATATTTTGTAACATGTCTCATCATGAATATATATATATATTTACATATCTTGTACAAAATTTTCTGAGAGCGATAAATTTCTCGGTTATCACACATCATTTTGATGATTAGTTGTAAATTGATGCATAAAGTGTGAAAGTTTATTCATTGTAAAAGAGATATTAGGATGAGTGAGGGAGAGATATTAAAGACTCCTTATGACTACCCTGAACTTACTTGGATAAGATAGTTTTGTCCTAGATGAGTTGGTATGTAGCAAGTTATTTAAGAATCGATTTCTCTTACGTCATATGTGTGCGAGTCAGAAGATCACTAATGTAGCGTTGTTGGGATAGAAGTAGAGCATGAGGGTATGAAATGACTTCAACACCCAGAAAGAAAGAAAGGGGGCCAAGATCCTTAAGTGGTGTGTGGATCCTTAAGTGGTTTACACACATGAGTATGGTGATCTCGATCAATGAAGCCTGATGGCTGTGCTATAAAGACATCATCCGATAGATGGCCTAGGCCAAAGGCGATATTGACAACCAATTACCATAGTGACCAACCATGACTAGTAGCAAGGTGAGAACTATGCGAATGGTTGCTGGTTTGACCATTGGGCTAAAGGTGTTTTGGTAGTCAACTCTTAGCGTTGATGAAATCCTTTGACTACTAAATGAGCTTTGTACTTGTCAATAGAACCATTAGAAAGTTGTTTAGTGTGAAAAATCCACTTATACTTAACAAGATTTTATGTTGTTTCCTGGGGGTACAAGTTCCCATGTACCATTCTGAACAAGAACATTGTACTCCTCTGGCATAGCTTGACGCCATTGGTGATTTTTGAATGCCAGGGTCAAAGTTAAGGGTCCAAGGAGATGAAAAGAATGGAGTTGAGTATTGATCTTGAGCTTTTAAATGGGTTTGTAGATGTTGTGTTAGGAGTGGCTGATAATAACTCTTTTTTCTGGGTTGCCCAATGGACTAGTTAGGAGTGTTCGACCAACTGAAGAGTAGAGTGTTTTAGATGGTGGCTCGAGTGTAGATTCCAGTTGATCAGATTGGAGTGTTTGGTTGACCAATTGATGTAGAGTGTCGGATGATGTTGTATGGGGGTCTTTAGTTTATTGATTGAGAGTGTTTGGTCGACTGGATGGCGTAGAGTTTTGGAAACTGCTTATGGAGGAGGGTTCGATTGACTGGTTAGGTAGGTTTAGTCGACTGGTTGTGTCAGATCCATGTTTGAGGGCAATGTGGCAAGGGTATATGTGGATGATGAGCCAAGTGGCATTCTTGATGGAGCCATGGTAGGGATGAAGAAGACCAGTGGAAGCCATTCAGAGATGGTGGTAAGACTCAAGACGGGTATCATGACTTCAAATAGATGAGAAGGGAAAAATAGATTCAATAAATTTGACATGACGGGATACATAGAGTTTGTGATTGGATAGATCAATATAGAGATAAGCATGTAGAGTGAGGGAGTACTCGAGAAAGATATAAGGAGTGGAACATGGAGCTACTTTGTGGTTGGAGTAGGGACGAAGCCAAAGGTAGCAAAAACAACCAAAGACACGAAGTTTGGAGTAGTTTATTGAAAAACCAAAGAGATTTTTGTATGGGGATGAAATGTTAAGTGTGGGAATGCGCATGCGATTGATAAGATAAACTGTAGTGGCAAAAGCATGGATCTAGTAAGTGAAAGGTAGAGAACCATGAAAGAGATGAGAAACAGCAGTTTCAATTATGTGACGATTACGATGTTTGGAATACCCATTATGATCAGGTGTATGAGTTGGAGTGGTAAGATGAGAGATACTGTTGGATGCAAAGTATGTGTCTAGAGCTTGGTTCTAGTAGGTGAAAGGTAGAAAAACATGAGAGAGATGAGAAACAGCGGTTTCAATTGCGTGACGATGACGATGTTTGGAATACCCATTATATTTAGGTATATGAGTTGGAGTGGTGAGATGAGAGATACTATTGGATGCAAGGTATATGTCTAGAGCTTGGTATTCCTTTATTATTGAAATATAAAGTGATGATTTTGTGATTAAAGAAATATTCAACTAGTGGCTTAAATTGAAGAAAAACATCAAGTATGTGTAATTTTCCTTTAAGGGGATAGTACCATATATATTTGGTAAAATGATCAATAAAAATTACATAATATTTAAACCCATCAATTGAATAAATTAGAGAGGTCCAAACATCAAAAAATAAAATTTCAAGAAGATAAGTAAGGAGTGGAAGAGTTGGAGAAATGTAATTTATGACTTTTATTGGAATCACAAGCATTACAACTGGAACATGATGACAATGGACTTGTTAAACTTAAATTAAAATGTAAAACAACATGTTTGAAGAATCGAAAATGATGGATGACCTAGTCTAGGGCGTTACTTGGACAAAGTGATCTTAACACTTGAAAATGCAACTAACGGAGAGGACTTGGAAGAAAGGACCGGCCACTCATAAATACCATCATTTGTTCGCCCCTACAAAAGGAATGCCCTACGCTACAATCGTTCACATGAAAAGAAGAATGTAAGAATTCAACAAAAACTTAGTTGGATAGCTAAAATTGATAGATAGAAGTAACATTCTTTTTTATGGTGGGAACGTAAAGAACATTATGTAATGAAAATGAACAAGAGGGTGAGGTGGAACTAGTGCAGGTGATGGAAAGACCTGTGTTGTGGTGACCCCGACCCAGCTCGTCCGAGCCAACGTTCACCATTTCTTTTTTTATTAACTTTACATACATAAACTTTTCTTTTCTTTTGCGGAAGTGTAATTGAAAAGCCTTACTTTCAAAATTAAGTGAAAATTTTGGGAATATTTTTTTAAAATATATTTACATAAACTTCCCTTTTCATCAAAACATACCAGCTTATATACATATTTTTTTTTTCATTTTTGTTCCATTTCATTTACATATTGTCTGCATATATATATTTGAACATATGCTTTTACAAAAAAAATACTCTAGCAGCTGAAAATATAGTGAGTCTGTCCCCTTGTCCATAACACTTCTGAAATCTATCTGCCAGTCTCCTTGTTTATCTATCATATCCTGGGTTACTTACCCTTATCACCTACATCATAAACAGATTTGTGAGCTAGGCTCAGTAAGCACAAACATACAAATAATTAACTTATATGCATAACCTCTAAGGTTAGTCACATAATGCAATTCTATTCCTCATAGGTTAGTGTTCGGGTTTCTTTTATCATAGCTTATCACAACATTCTAATCTTTTCATTTCATGTTTTCTTTTCTTTCTTATCATCACTTTTCTTTTTCTTTTCTTTTCTTTTCTTTTCACTTTCATTGGTGGGCCCATTGTTGAACGTACTTATTTGAGCGCAGACAGTGGGAGGAGGGGGAGCGACCCACCAACCTACCTCACAGTCACATTAGCTACAGCACCTTCGGGTAAGGTCCAACCTATAATCTATCACACCTTTAGGGTAGCATCACATCTGCGTGGAGGATATAGACCTGAAGTCTCGATCGTATAGGGAGACCGGTACGCCAACAATTAAGTTTTCAGTTTTATTATCTTGCATTCTTTTAGCTTTTAGATCATATCCTAACATACATACATGCCATTCCTAAGACATCTCTAACATAATTTCTCATCTAACTCATGTCATAGCAACACATCACAAGGTTAGTCAGTTCGTGGGTAGACAAGTAAATGCTTGTACTTACAATATCTGTGCAAGTGTGATTTCTTTTGGATACTTGGTACTGCTTCCCCCTTCACTTCTTATGTTTCCTATAATAGAAATAATCATGGATTATTTCTCATATTCACCTTTTATTTAAAACATAACAAAATTTACATTAAATTTCTACATTTTCCTTATTCCTCTTTTTCACTCCAAATCAACTCTTAGAATGTTGTTACTATCTTTAGTCTTGTGTTTTCACACTTTTCCTTAGCATTCAAAACTTACTTAACATTCTAATTTTCATAATGTCCACACTCTTAGTTTCTTACAACTAACTCACCTCATTACTGGTACCGAAATTTCGGCAGCATTTCCGCTTAAAAACTAGGGTCCCGACGTTTAAGTAACGCCTCAAAACTTAGGTACCTGCCAAGTACTATACCAGAGGCCTAATTTTTCATAGAACATTCAAAACGTTCTATGAAAAATGCTTATCAATCACATACATTACTCATTAACACATTCAAAATCATATCCATAAAATCAACCATCACTTTCATTTTTCATTATCCATTTCTAACATGTCATTCACCACTTTATCTTCTCATTAAATCCTTTCTTACACATTTCATATCCATTCATTCATTTCAAAAATACTAACAACATAAAACATTCAAATTTTAACAACTAAAGCTTTAAACTTAACTTTCAACTTAACTAATCCTTTCCAAACAATTATATAACTATTTTCAATCTCTTTTCTTAACTTTAAGCTTAACAAAACTAGCTTAAAGATTTCAAAATCCCATCTTAAAAATCCTCACAATTCTTCTTAAGGGACTTAACCAATATTTGTTCAAAATCAAAACCTAGTGTATCTATTGTCAAATATAACCCTTATAACCATATTTTTTTCACTTAAATCATCAAGTTAACAATCATAAATTCAATCATTTCACCAAAAAGAGCCATAAATTCATCATGAAAAATCATCAAATTTTCAAACCCTAACTATGTGCATTCACGTTTTTCTCAAGAGAAACAATTCAAACTTTTGCATTCAAGTTTCCAAACTCATATATATTATTTCCTAAGCTATTATCAATCAATTCTAACAAATTTCGAACCCTAATATTTCCATTTAAACATTTTCTCATACTACCCCATTTGGATTCTGAAAATCACAAAACAACTCAAGGAAAGGGGTTACCTTTGTTCAAAAATGTCCCCTTGCTCCTAGAGAAACTGAGGTCGTGTATTTCGGAAGGAAACTCAAAGAAAATCCGAGCTTGGGAAGGGTGGAAGTCGCGGCTCCACTCGGCTGTACAGGGTCCGAAATCGCGAGGAAGAAGAAAGGGGAAAGAGAAGCTCGCGTACTCTTGGTTCTCTCCCTTTCTCAGTCGGCATTTCCTTCTCGATCTCCCTCTTTCTCGTGCTCCTTTTCTCTCGCGCTCGCAGCCGTTTCCTCTCGCGCTCACAGCTGCACGAAGGAAGAAGAAGAAGAAGAAGAAGAAGAAGAAGAAGGAGCAAGAAAGGAGTTTGGGTGGTCTGTTGTAGTTTCTCCCACAATCTCTCTCTAGCTTGCCCTCTTTCTCCTCATCGTTGCTCTCTCTCCCTCGCGTCCTCTCTCTCTTTTTTTTTTTTCAGCTGAGAAGAAGAATAAGGGGAAGGGGATTTGGGTGAGATATTATTCTCACTCCCCCTTTTCCCTTATCAGCTAAAAAAAAACGCCTCCCCCCCACCCCCCCCCCTCCCCCCCCCCCTTTTTTTTTAAACCTAAAAATTCATTTATTTGGGCTTAATCCTAACCCTCCAATTTTTTTGGTAATAACCAAACTAAACTATGGGATCAAGCTATTTCTTTCATCTTGCTGTTTCAATAATTTCCATTGGGATATTATAACTTGAGAGTATTTTTTTTATAACATATCATATTTTCACCATTCATATTATCTGATCGACTTTTGACTGAAAAGTCTAACCGAAAAAAAATATACTAATCATTTGAGTGGGTTTCTAGGATCATCCATATGGTTGGTTTACCTCATTAACAGCTATCTAGTAACATCTTGCCCATTCTATAACAATAAACTTTTCTAACTTGAAAATCTTAATTTTTAACACTGTTAGAATATTTTTTTTTATTTTATTCTAAACAGTATTAAATCATTTATATATTTATATATATATAAAAATATCATTACATTATTTACAAAAAAAAAAAGATTCCGAGAAGAATGGAAATTCTTGGTTATTACATGTGCCATCTCCATTCACAACATTGTTGGGGTCGTCATATGGGGCTTTGAGTAAGAGATTACTTAAGTTAGCAATGACATGGTGCAATGCTCCACCATCTAGAAGCCAATTAGAGGTGTCAGTAGTGTTAGTGGCAGCGGCAATATGGGCATGTGGTTGCCAAGGTGCTTATGATCGTGGTGTCCATGGAACGGGTGCTTGTTGGTTTGAAGTGAAGATAGCCATCAAACGGAAAATATAACATTGCTTCATGGTGTTACCTTGGACATTACATTCCTGACAATAACCAAGGTATGGCCTTAGTGGCGGATAATCAGCACATGGTGTGGAAGATTGCGGCCTTACATTATGAAACATGGGGGTAAAGGTGTCAGAGGGCTTGGTTGATTGCAGAAGCCTTGGTTAGACTGAAGTGCCATTGGATTTGCAGATGCTAGTAGAGGGGTAGAATGTTTGAGGCACTTGTAGTTTAGTTCTTTGCTAATGAGTTTCTCATGAAGCTCATCAAAAGAGATGAGGGTCTTGTGGTTGTTGATGGCGTCGACAACTGTCTTGTAATCTTCATTGAAACCATAAAAAACTATCTCAATGAGGTCCTCATGCTCAAGAGGTTTGCCTAATATTGCCAATTCATCTGCTTGAATTTTAACAAACTGCATGTAGTCCTAGATGCTTCGTGATCCTTTAGTCACATTCTTGAGTTAGGTCTTTATTTGTTTGATGTATCCTTTAATGGGCTTTACAAAAGTGCTGGAGAAAATATACTATGCTTGTTGACTAATGGTGGTCTGAGTGACGAGAAGGATGATTGAAGCAGTTAAAGATCCAACATGAGCACTGAAAATAAGTTTGGCTTGTCAAATTCATGTTTGATGTGTAGGATTGGGAGAGACGGTGCCATCCTTTGTGATGGTTGCTCGGGCCCATAGTGATGATCCATTAACAAAGTATTCAAGGTTATAGCCGAATGAGTATAGTGTGGAATTGTAGTTACCAAGTGAGAAAATTTGTGGGGGTAAGTTTGACAGTATTGTAGGTTGAGATGTTTATGGCAATAAGGGGTTTATTAGGTTCATAAGTGTTTGGGATGATAATTTCTATAGTTAGAGTCAGGTTTAGAGCAACGATAAGAGAAGCTGCGAGGGTCCAGTCAACTTGTTCGTGAGTTCTGGTTGACCGATGGCGGCTAGGGTTTGTGACAGAGGAAGGGGGGGGGGGGGGGGGGGGGGGGTTGGGGTTGTTCCAGGAGCTTGTTGCTTGATACCATAGAGAGATTTGAGAAATTATGACATTGCCTTTCCATTGATGAGATGAATTATAAATTAAAAAACTTTACTTTCCTAATTTAAATACAATACTTGAATTAAGGATTTCACAAATAAAATAAAATCTAAAATCTAATCTAGGAAACTAATTACATGAATTGCATAAAATACAAAATTATAATAAATTACAATTATGTGGACTTTCCAATAATATCCATGTGTAAGTGCCTTTTTCCTTCTATATTCAAACATAAGAACACACTTTCAAAAATGTTAAAACACTCATTTTGGTCCTAACTTTTGTTTTTATTTCTTCAAGAACTTTTTGAAATACCTTCTCTAATTTAAACTTCTTAATATGTCCTCTTTTTCCAATGAATCCCAACTTAATTTTTTCCCCAATAATACTCTCAACTTTTTTATATCAAAATATGATTCTAATAAGTATTTATTTGTAACTGCCCATTAAAATAATTTCACAAATATGTCCTTGTTTATATGTGTATATGTATATGTATATGTTAAAATTTCTCTCGCGGCTCTCTCAATTACCATTTTTTTCTTTATAAACTAAGCTTTCGTTTGAATTGTTGATATGGTTGATGGGAGTTAAATTTTTAAGTAGGAATTAATTGACTTTTCAAAAATTAATTATATTTTTTTATTGACTTTTTAGAAAAAGATTACAAAAATCCAATAAAAAAAATACAATTTATTTGAAACACAAATAGAGTTTCAAACCGAGCCTAACATTTATACAAGGTGCCCTTATTAAACTCATTTTTCTCGATTGTATTCCCATTAAAGTATTTTTTTTCTTGGAGTCCTTAAAACATATTATATAAAAAATGATCCTCGGAAACAGTATTTTAAACACTCAATAAAGCAATATTTCTTATACATGCCCGACTTAATATATTTAGCGGCATTCTCAATTTCTATTTTCCTAATGTACTCCTAACTAATTTACCACTTGATTTTACCAATGAAATCTTATTTACTCACAAATATGTTGTGGTTATCCATAAACATACCTTCTGACCGAAACGTGCACTTAAATTCATATTTTTGAATGTGTCTTATTGGGCGTTTTGTTATAGTCCCACATATTTCCAAATGTGGGCCCTTGTAATTTCTTTCTCTATTGCCCATTGACATAATTTGTTTAAATGCGTCTCTATTTAAATATATTTGTTTTTTCCCGCTGCAATGCTGCGTTCCAATATTTACCTTCTAAGTAATTCCCTGTCTAATTTACCCCATTATTATTGCCTTTTTTTTTTTTTCCCTAAAATGTGATCTATATATTTATTTGTAAGTTACTATAGTAAGCTCTTAAATAATGGCGAACCAATAAAAAAAAATTTGCTTTTTTACATCCACGTGTCTCAAAACCCCACAGATATTAACCTATATATATATATCTCTAAATTCCATAGATCCTCCCTCTCTCTCTATATATATATGTGTGTGTGTGTGTGTGTGATATAGATTGTGTAATGTCACATATAATGTTTTAGCACGTTTTACTTTGACATTGCCTCTTGGACTATTATTGAGCTTTGAGTCCAAATCATGAGTCTATAAATTTCAGTAACTACTTGAGCAAGCTGTCGAAGTTAAAAAAAAAAAAAAGGTTTATGTGTATGGTAGTCAGTAGATGAGTTTTTTGAGTTTGTAATCTTGGAATGTTTGAATTAGTTCGCAGCAAGATCTAAGTTAGGTGAGGTCTAGATGTCTACAACGTTAGGCTTTTAACAGTTCGGACAAATGTATATATCATTTTTTATACTAGCTTAGTTTTCTCCCTTTTTTCATCAAAATATGATTCTTTTTTTAAATTTGAAATCTATTTTTCTTTTGCATCCATTTTTTTTTTAATTAATATCATCATTGAAGTTGCTCTGTCTTCTCTTTAATTACTGTGGGTTTTCCTTTGGACATAATCTTAGAAGTGCCTAGTAAAGGAATTAGAAAGAGAGAGGGAAAGGGAGCAAGAATAAGTAGGAGCCTGAAGGAGTAAATCAGAAAGCATGGATTTTCTTGTCGGAATCACTGCTTCGATTGTAACAAAGGTTGCTGAGTACACGGTCAATCCGGTCTGCCGCCAACTGGGTTATCTATTTTACTACAAAAGCAATATAGGCAACCTCAAAACACAAATACAACAGTTGGGGTATGCACAAGACAGGTTGCAGCTTCGCCTTGAGGAGGCTAGAAGAAAAGGTGAAGAAATTGAAGCTGACGTTGAAAACTGGCTATGCAAAGCAAGTAGGATCAAAGAAGAGTCTGAGAATTTTCTGCAAAATGAAGATCACGCAAAGACAAGATGTATAAGTAGGGGGTCCTTTCCGAATTTGGTGTCGCGAAGTCAGCTAAGCAGGAAAGCAAAGAAGACGGTGCAAGTTGTTGTGGGTGAAATCCTTACTGCTGAGAAATTCGTTACGGTTTCATTTTCCACTTGTATTGAAACTTCCATTGTGAACACAGGCTATCAGGTCTTTGAATCAAGAGTTCTAACTTTCAGGGAAATCATGGAGTCCATAAAAGATGTTAATGTTCGGATGATTGGGATTTACGGCATGGGTGGCATCGGCAAAAGTGTACTTGCAAAAGAATTTGCCAAAACAGCCCAGAGAGAAAAGTTGTTTGATAAAGTACCCTTCATAGCTGTATCCCATAACCCGGATGTGGAAAGGATTCAACAAGAAATCGCAGAACAAATGGGTCTAGAAAAATTCAATAAGATCAAAAGCACATTGGCAAGAGCGGATAGGTTACGACGTGGACTGAGTCAACAAAAGAATATCCTCGTTATTTTGGATGATGTTTGGAATAAACTTAAATTGTCAGATGTTTGGATGGATTTTGCTGATGATCAGAAGAGTTGCAAGATATTATTAACTTCCAGATTCCGGAATGTTTTATAGGATTCTATGGGTGTTGAGAGGATTTTCAAAGTTGAAGGACTATCATATGCAGAAGGGATTGATTTGTTTAAAAAGAATGTGGGTCGTTCTGGTGAAAATGTCGAATTCCAACCTTTGGTGAAAGACATTGTTAAGAAATGTGCGGGCTTGCCAATTGCCATCACAACAGTTGCTTGTGCTCCGAAAAATAAAAGTTTGCCAACTTGGGAGGATGCTCTGCGACAATTGAAAAGGAGTATGCTAACAAACATAGAGGGAATGGATAACGAAGTATATGCAAGCATAAAGTTGAGTTATGATTTTTTAGGAAGTGACGAGGAAGCAAAGTCATTGTTGTTGCTTTCTAGTTTACATGAAGAAGATGCGAACATCGAAATCAAGGACTTGATGATCTATGGTGTTGGTTGGGGCTTGTTTCAACATGTCTATACATTAGAGGAGGCAAGGAATAGGGTGTGCTCACTGGTTGATAAATTAAAAGATCGTATTTTGTTGTTAGAAGGATTCAAGCCTGATAGAGTGAAGATGCATGATGTCATTCGTGATGTTATGATATCAATTGCCTCTCAAGACAAACGAATGCATAATATTGCGGACCTTAACAAGTTTGATGAAGAATTTTCAACCAAGAAAAGACACTTTGACTCAACTGCAATTTCCCTACTTGTTCCTCGTCATCACAACAAGCTCCCAGAAATATTGGATTGTCCTCTACTCGAACAACTATTTGTGTTTAATAGAAGTCAAAATTATTTGCAAATTCCAGAGAAATTTTTCGAAGACAAAGAGAAGCTTAAAGTGCAACGCATGAATAGAGTAAATGCAGGGTTGCTTCCTGCATCCTTCCGTCTACTTCGAAATCTTCAAACATTGCGCTTGTCTGGTTTTATGGGAAGCGTAACTGTAATTGGAGAGCTCAAAGGTTTGAAGATTCTTGACCTGTCCAGATCTGATGTTGTGGAGTTGCCGAAACATATTGGGCAACTGATTCATCTGCAATTATTGAATTTGGAATATTGTTATTATCTTGAAGTAATTCAACCAGGTGTCATCTCGAGTTTGATAAGATTGGAAGAGTTGAATATGAGAGGAGTGCCTCTAAAATGGGAGGATGAAAGTGTCGATGGAGAAAGAAGTAATGCTAGTCTTACTGAGTTGAAAATTTTGCTGCAACTGACCACTTTACGTTTAAGAACAGAGAACGGTGATATTTTGCCGAAAGCTTTGTTTAGCGAGAAATTGAAGAGGTTCGACTTATCCATCGGAGAAACATCACATTATCCAAATATGGTACAATCAGAGTTCAGCGACCACAATAGTTTGTGTCTTAAGCTCTCTAGGCACAATCTATTAGGTGCGTTTGGCCTTGAGATGATCATGAGAAGATCTGAAGTAGTATACTTACTTGGATTCAAGGGTGTCAACAATGTTGTTCATGAACTAAACGAGGAGGGCTTTAGTCAAGTGAAGAGCTTTGGGTTCCAAGATAATGATGAAATTCAATATCTTGTCAAGTCAATGGACAATCAACCGAGTAGTGCATTTCAGAATTTGGAGCGATTGCATCTTGTTAAACTGTTGAATCTGGAAAGGATATATGATGGAAAACTCACCACAGAGTCGTTTGGCAAGTTAAGATTTGTAACAGTAGAACGATGTGACAGTTTGAAGAATCTCTTCTCGTCATCTGTTGCTAAACAGTTTGAGGAAATCAAAGTGAGTGGTTGCAAGATGTTGAAAGAGATAGTCACCCATGGAGCAGAAGATGACACCCACAATTCCACAGATAAGATAGAGTTTGCTCAATTACGCTCCTTGACTTTGGAAGATTTACCAGAGTTTGTTGAATTCTTTCACTCTGAGATGGATATGGCTGATACATCATCATCGAATTCTTCCGTGCCTTTATTTAGCAAAAAGGTAAAGTCCTAGTACTAAGTTTTCTTTATGAACTTGCTTTTATCATTTTGGACCACCAATTATTTTGATCGTGTTCCTAAATAGCATATATCTCCATTTTTCAGCAATATTACTTGTAGTTATAATAATAATAATAATAATAATAATAATAATAATTATTATTATTATTATTATTATTATTATTATTATTATTTTGCCGTTTATTATTCTAAAAAAAGTAATCGAGGAAATATTCAAGAAAAGCAACGTGTTCTTATTTGAGGCAATTTTTTCTTGTCATAATTTTTATAAAATAGAACTATTTTACTTCTTGGAACTGATTTTTAGAATCAAGGGGTGTTTTGTTTGGTTTCCAAGTTTTTTGAAATGATTTGTGCACATATTTTGAGGAGCAAAAATGAAAATATTTCTTAAATAGCGTTTGTTTAGCAGATGATTTGAAGACTATCGCGACCCCCCCACGTACGTTACCATACCAATCAGTCAAGCTCTGCCGCCGACCGCGATGGCTGGCAACCTCGTGGGTCGTCATCCTCTTACTCAACATACTTAACCTTCCATTCTTAATATTCTCATCTTAAAGCGGAAACAATTTCTATAGTAAATTTTTTTTTTTTTTACTTACATACTATACATATCTCTATCATACTCTTATAACACATATATCATAACTTTCTTTCTTTCATCTTCTTTTTTGAGCGCTCAGCGAAAGACTCATGGTAGTACCATACCCTCGCCCAGTCCCTTGGCACATGCAGATCCGTCCGTTGTCCATCATATTACTTTAAATAAACACGTTGCTTACCTGCAACATATAAACAACTAATGAGCTAGATGCTCAGTAAGTTCAAACATACATTCATTAACTTATAAATACTAGTAATATATATTATTACTAGAATATATGTCATCACGTATATACACACCATATACATCATTTGTACATATCCTCAAAACATAACATAAAATATGAGCTTCATCATGCTCGTTTATCTCTTCGTTCATCGTTCTTATCATTCTAATCCAATCTTTTCATTTCTTTGCTGTTCATTCCAATCATTTCTTAACTTTCTGTTCTAAATCTTTATAACTTTTCTATCGCTTCATCATCATCTCCTAACATTTCATACCTTAAAACTAGTAACATATACACTAGCACAACATCACGTAAAAACGTGTCATTCCATACATATAACATCAAACACATCACATCACATATATAATTCTATCATGTTCTTTTAACTTCGTTTTATTATTTTTCATTAACTTCATTGTGTTGTTCTTTCATATCGTTCGTTTCTTTTCTTTTCTTTTCGTATCATTTTTTTTTCATTTTTTTTATTTCCACTCTCTTTTTCCTTGTTTTTTTTTTTCACGCACTCTCTTTTCTTTTCTTTTCACGCTCTTTTCTTTTCTTTTCTTTTCACGCTCTTTTCCTTTCTTCTCTTTTCACGCTCTTTTCCTTTCTTCTCTTTTCACGCTCTTTTCCTTTCTTTTCTTTTCTTCTCTTTTCCTTTCTTTTCTTTTCTTTTCTTTTCTTTTCACTCTTCTTTCGTTTGTTTTCTTTCCACTTTCCTTTGGTTGGGCCCGTTGTTGGACGTACCTAGTTGCGCGCGGACAGTGGGAGGAGGGGGAGCGACCCACCAACCTACCTCACAGTCACATAAAAACCGCACCTTCGGGGTTGGTCCATCCTATAATCTACCGTACCTTAGGGGTAGCGCCACATCTACGCGGAGGATATAGACCGGAAGTCTCGACTTTGTAGGGAGACCGGTACGCCAACAACTTAAGTTTTCAGTCTTATTATCTTGTAGGGTTTTATTTTTCTTATATTGATTTTTCGTTGAACATCTTTTTCTTTCAAAAACATAACACATATAGCACATATTACTTATATAACATCACATCACATCACATCACATCATAACAAACAAAACATGTTTTGTTACGGGTAGACAATTATTCTTTGTTCGTCTTATCATTTGCATCATTCCATCAATCATAGCCTATCGATCATAGCCTATCGTTCTATTCCATCAATCACATCTTATCGTTATGTTCTAATCCTTTCATCATACCTTTCATCATAACCTATCATTGTTTTTCTTTCTTGTCTAACTCTTTGCTTTCATATCATTTTTCATAAAACATTCATCATACCTTTTATCATAACCTATCATTGTTTTTCTTTCTTGTCTAACTCTTTGCTTTCATATCATTTTTTTATAAAACATCTATTCTTTCGTCCTCATAAAACATCCATTTCTAAATTCTTTTCCTCACCGATCATAATTGCTCTATCAATCATAACTTAATTTCCATAAAAATTTTCATAAACACCTATTCTTTCCTTTCATATCTCATCTCTTTCCTATGCATTCTATCATAATACTCTCATTCTTACTCTTTCCATTCCTTTATCCCTCTTTATCACATCGTTACTCTCATAAAGCTTTTATGATACCTTTCCTTCGTAAATTCAATATATACATATATATATTTTTATAAATTAATTATTAAAACATATCTTTTAACATCATCATAGCATTGCTATAGCATTTACTATAGCATCATCATAAATCACATCATGACATATACATACAAAACATATAATACTATAAGCTTGTTCATAGTTGCAGACGGGTAAATGTCTGAACTTACTCATAGCGTACTTATCCTCTTCTTGGGATCCATCGACGTCCTTTGTCGCTTCTGGATTGGGTTCCTACAGACAAATTTTGTCCGTTAATCACATTTTCATTTATAGCCTTTATTGTATTCAAAAGCTAAATTCTGATCTTATAACCCTTAATTATAGCCTTATGACAGCTTTTTAAACCTTAATAGTCATTTTCGAATTTTTCTCCAACTTTTGAAAAATTACAATTTTACCCTTAACTTTTGACAAAATTACAATTTTACCCTTGACGTAATTTTTCATAACTTAAACCTCAATTTTTGGCTTTTACAAACTTCATTCACCTATTTCAGGGTCATTGTGGCTCTTTTCCCATAATTTGAGTATCTTTGGGTCAAAATGACCATTTTGCCCCTGATGGGTCGTTTAACCTTAACATTTTCATTTTCTTGCTTAGGCTGGATTTTCTAAACCCAAAATCATCGAATTAACTTTTTAAATCTTATCGGACCTTTTCCGGATCAATTCTTATCATTTTACCAATTTTCACATTCCCGGCCCTCGGGAAGTACTATTCGAACCTAAGAGTCGGTTTCATGTTTTTCTTGCGTTCTAGGGTTTCGAATGGTCGGTTTACTAATTGTAACCTGTCCATTCCTTTTTCCATGCCCTAATTCCTTGACGGGGCTCGGGTTCCCTTCCCGATCATATTTTTACCCCTCGTTTCTTATATTACCCTTGGTGCCATTTTTAGAAATTTCGACAGCATTTCCCCTTAATTTTTTTAGGTTCCAGCGTTTAGGAAACGCCTGAGAACCATCTATCCTAATCTAATTCTATCACATACTATACCAGAGGCCTAGATTTTACGTAAAACTTGTACCAATCGTTACATCATCACATATTTTTCTTTTTCTCCATTACAGCCATTTTCTTCTTTTTACGTACATTCTTTTCCATAAATTTTCATACCAATAATTATAAAATTATATAACAGTCCCAAACAATTAAATTAAGGAACGTAAAGGGGTCGGGATTTATACCGAATTGCAGTCCGGTCTCGATGGTATAAACCCTAATTCCTCGTTCTTCATGTTTGAGGTCCCGTCTTGCAAATCCGACTCCGCGGATGCGTCCGGAACGTCGAAAATAGGCCAACGGGCCAAACTCTCATTTTCGGTCAACGGTCGCCGTTGACCGGCGTTGATCGCCGTTGACCGGCCGTTGACCGGCGTTGACCACGGCGACGGTGGCAAGTGGGTAGTCCATTTTGAAGATCTCGACGAGAGGAATCCATTGGTGGCTTCAATTTCACCATTCGACGCCTCTATCGCCGGAAATCGCCCCTGAAAGTCATGGCCACGGCGGCGACGGTGGAGCTCCGCCGTGCCGGACTTTTTCCCCGAAATTGATTGAGGGCTTTTGCTCCCCTCTTCACGGCGACCATTTCTGCACCGGTGGTGCAGCTCAACATCGCCGGAAACGGCGGTTCCGACGGCGACTCCACGGCGGCGACGTCGCGACTTCGGGCGGCGCGATTCCGCCGGTGTTGAGGCGATCCACCACCTGGGTTTTGTAATACTCTTCACCACGAACATTTTGGGACCGGTTTCAGCTTGATCGGACGTCGGACGGCGAAGATATCGGCGATCGAAATTTCCGGTGGCCGGCGGCTTCGGGCGGCGCGTGCGCTCTCCTCCGGCGTCGGTTCCGTCGACTCGGCACACCGTTGAACTCAACTCGGCGAGAGCTTTCCAACGGTGCGGCGGTGTCAAAAACGGACACCGTTTCCGGTGGTTGGTTACTATTTACATTCGGGTATAGAGAGAAAGAGAAATGAGGAGAGAGAGTACACGTGGGCAAATGAGGAAATTCCACTTTTTTTCCGCTCTTTATATACTTTTTCACCCAAAATTTTAACATGGGCTATCCTGACTAATTTCGGCGTCCTGAGTCCAAATATATCAGTTTTATTTTCATCTGAGGTCATTTCGACCAATTTCCGATACTGTGAATTTTCGGTCAAAAATTATCCTTGTGCTCAATTATCAAATTTGAGCGTGCTAATAGGCTATCCTAACTAATTTGGGTGTGCTGAACCCAAATTTATCAGTTTTATGTCAAGATAATATCATTTTGACCTACTTCTTGATACTGTGAGTGGCACTCACGTGCACACACATAATATCACTATTACTCATTTTTCATCCTTTAACATTGTTAGAACATTTTATTTTAGTTCTAAACAATATTAAATCACTAAATTTCACATTTTAACGCTTAAATTCATTGTGTATTTATTCTCCGAAAAATGTGAATTTTCCCGATTGTTACAAAGATGAATAATGATGATAATGGTTTTTGTGAAGGAAATGATAAATAGTTATGAGTTATTTTCTCATTTTCTCTTTCAGTATTAATTCTATTTAACTTAACACATGTTTTCATAAACATATCCAAATGTTATTCACTTTTATTTTGTACCCAAATTAATCTCTTTAAAACATATATTAAACACAATTTTAAAAAATAAATCTTAGCATCATTCCTAAAGTATTCTCATTTCTATTTTTGTGCCGAAAACAAAATCATTTCCAAAACAAATAAAAACAGTACCAAACACCAACGGTTTCTGAAGTATTCGCATACAAAGAGAATGACTGAAAGTCTATTAGCCGGCTATTTAAATTGAAATTATATTTGCAGGTTACTTTCCCTCGCTTAGAGTTCTTGGAATTGTCCAACATAAAATTCAAGGACTTGTTCTTGGACCAACTTCTAACTACTTTTCATTTGCAGAACTTAACAGAGCTCAGAGTGTACAAATGCAATAATCTAAGGCACCTATTATCCGTTGCTATAGCAAGAAGCCTTGTACATCTTCAAGACCTACACATAGGAGGATGTGAGATGATGGAGGAGGTACTAATCACAAAGGAGAAAGGAGACGAAGGGTTGGAGAAGATATCTTTCCCCAAACTACGATATCTTTGGCTATATTCTCTTCCAAAACTTGAGAAATTTTGCACTGGAGATTCCATTGAATTTCCAACGTTGGGTTTTTTGGATGTACGAAACTGTCCTCGACTGAAGCAACATATCTTCAGTCCAACGTATGGAGAAATCACATCAATGGACCAACAAATATTCATCACTGGAAAGGTCTTTTTCTTTTTGCTCTTTTTGTTTTCTTTTTTTATTTTCCTTATACTTGTTATATTTCTATTTCATGTTTAGTATATATTTTTGTTCAATTTAATTATACTAATTCATTAATCGGCTAAAGGGCTATCATATCTGTAACAACCGGGAAAATTCACATTTTTCGGAGAATAAATACACAATGAATTTAAGCGTTAAAATGTAAAATTTAGTGATTTAATATTGTTTAGAACTAAAATAAAATGTTCTAACAATGTTAAAGGATGAAAAATGATTAATATTGATTTTAGGTGTTAGCATGTGTGTGCCACTCACAGTATCAAGAACTAGGTCAAGATGATATTATCTTGACATAAAACTGATAAATTTGGGTTCAGCACTCCCAAATTAGTAAGGATAGCCTATTAGCACGCTCAAATTTGATAATTGAGCACAAGAGTAATTTTTGACCAAAAATTCGCAGTATCAGAAACGGTTCAAGATGACCTCAGATCAAAATAAAACTGATATATTTGGATTCAGGATGCCCAAATTAATAAGGATAGCCCATGTTGAAATTTTGGGCGAAAAAGTATATAAAGAGCGGTAAAAAGTGGAATTTTCTCATTTGTCTACATGCTCTTTCTCTTCTCATTTCTCTTTCTCTCTCTACCCGAATGTGTACAGTAACTAACTTTCACATACGGCCTCCGTTCACGACACCACCGGCACCGTTGGAAAGCTCTCGCCGAGCTGAGTTCAACGGTGGGTCGACGCGACGGAACGGCCGCCGCATGCCACCTCATGCGCCGCCTGAAGCCGCCGGCCACTGGAAATTTCGATCGTCGATATCTACGTCGTCCGGCCACCAATTGCCACGAAACCGGTCCCAAAAGATTCATGGTGAAGAGTACTACAAAACCAATGTGATAGATCGCCTCAACACCGGCGGAATCGCGCCGCCCGAGCTTCGACAGATCCGGTGAAACGCCGCCGTGGAGCTGCCATCGAAACCGTCGATTCTGGTCGAATTGAAGCACGCCGTTGGTGCAGAAATGACCC
The DNA here is from genome assembly GCA_035233585.1 of Antiaris toxicaria. NCBI lineage: Eukaryota > Viridiplantae > Streptophyta > Magnoliopsida > Rosales > Moraceae > Antiaris > Antiaris toxicaria. The sequence continues at coordinate 18,374,673 of CP141153.1, forward strand.
CAGGGTTGAGGGGAGCAAAAGCCCTCAACAAATTTTGGAAAAAAAGTCTGGCACGATGGAGTTCCACCGTCGCCGCCGTGACCGTGACTTTCGAGGAGGTTTTCCGGCGATAGAGGTGTCGAATGGTGAAATTGAGACCTCCAATGGATTCCTCTCGTCGAGATCTTCAAGATGGGCTACTCATTTGCCACCGTCGCCGCCGTCAACCACCAGTCAACGGTGAGTCAACGCCGGTCAACGGCGACCGTTGACCAAATTTTGGAAGTTTGGCCCGTTGGCCTATTTTCAACGTTCCGGACGCATCCACGGAGTCAGAATTTCAAGACGGGACCTCAAATATGAAGAACAAAGAATTAGGGTTTATGCTGTCGAGACCGGACTGCAATTCGGTATAAATCCCGACCCCTTTACATTCCGCAATTTAATTGTTTGGGACTATTGCATGATTTTATAATTATTGGTATGAAAATTATGAAAAAGAGCGTACGTAAAAAGAAGAAAATTACTGTAATGAAGAAAAAGAAAAATATGTGATAATGTAATGATTTTATGTAAACAGTATGAGTTTTACGTAAAATCTAGGCCTCTGGTATAGTACGTGATAGAATTAGATCAGGATAGATGGTTTTCAGGCATTTCCTAAACGCTGGAACCTCAAAAATTAAGGGGAAACTCTGTCGAAATTTCTAGAAACGGCACCAGGTGTAATATGGGAAACGAGGGGTAAAAATATGATCGGGAAGGGAACCCGAGCCCCCTCGAGGAATTAGGGCATGGAAAAAGGAAGGGGCAAGTTATAATTAGTAAACCGACCCTTCGAAACCCTAGAACGTAAGAAAAATATGAAACCGACTCTTAGGTCAGAATAGTACTTCCCGAGGGCCGGGAATGTGAAAAATTGGTAAAATGATAAGAATTGATCCGGAAAAGGTCTGATAAGATTTAAAAAGTTAATTAGATGATTTTGGGTTTAAAAAATCCAGCCTAAGCATGAAAATGAAAATGTTATGGGTAAACGACCCATCAGGGGTAAAATGGTCATTTTATCCAAAGATTCTCAAATTATGGAAAAAGAGCCCCAATGACCCCGAAATAGGTGAATGAAGTTTGTAAAAGCCAAAATTGAGGTTTAAGTTATGAAAAATCACGTCGAGGGCAAGATTGTAATTTTGTCAAAAGTTAGGGGTAAAATCGTAATTTTTTAAAAAGTTAGAGAAAAATTCGAAAAGGGCCATTAAGATTTAAAAGGCTGTCCTAAGGCTATAATTAAAGATTATAAGATTAGAATCAAGCTTTTTATAAAATAAAAGCTATAAATGAAAATGTGATTAACCGACAAAGCTTGTCTGGAGGAACCTAATCCAGAAGCGACAAAGGACGTCGATAGATTCTAAGAAGAGGATAAGCACGCTATGAGTAAGTTCAGACATTTACCCGTCTACAACTATGAACAAACTTATAGTATTTATATGTTTTATATGTAAATGGCATGATGTGATTTATGATGATGCTATAATAACACTATAGCAATACTATGATGATGTTAAAAGATAGGTTTTAATAAATAATTTATAAAAATATATATATGTATATATATATGTATATATTGAATTACGAAAGAAAAGTATTATAAAAGTTTTATAAGAATAAAGATGTGAGTAAGAGAGATAGAAGAATGGAAAGAGTAAGAACGAGAATATTATGATAGGATGCATAAGAAAGAGATGAGATATGAAAGGAAAGAATAGATGTTTTATGAAAAGTTTTATGAGAGTTAGGTTATGATTGATAGAGCAACGATGATCGGTGATGAAAGAAATTAAGAAAAGGGTATGTTTTGTGATAACGAAATGATAAGGATTTTATGAAAAATGATATGAAAGCAAAGAGTTAGACAAGAAAGAGAAGTAATGATAGGTTATGATGAAAGGTATGATGAAAGGATTAGAATATAACGATAAGATGTGATTGATAGAATAGAACGATAGGCTATGATCGATAGGAATATAATGATAAGATAAACAGAGAATAATTGTCTGCACATAAATAAATGTGTTTTTGGTTGTTATGATGTGATGTAGTGTGATAATATATAAGTAATATGTGCTATATATGCTATGCTAAAGTGTGATTAACATAATTCACACAAGTAAAGTAAAGAATTAAGAAAAGAAAAATAACGAAAGAACAAATATTCCATGGAATGTTCTATGAAAAATAAGCAATGAAAGATGATGAATGTCATGAAAAAGATGTATAACGAAAAATCAATATAAGAAAAATAAAAGCCTACAAGATAATAAGACTGAAAACTTAAGTTGTTGGCGTACCGGTCTCCCTACAAGGTCGAGACTTTCGGTCTATATCCTCTGCGTTGATGTGGTGCTACCCCGAAGGTGTGGTAGATTATAGGTTGGACCAGCCCCGAAGGTGAGGTTTTATGTGACTGTGAGGTAGGTTGGTGGGTAGCTCCCCCTCCTCCCACTGTCCGCGCGCAAATAGGTACGTCTAACAACGGGCCCAACCAAAGGAAAGTGGAAAGAAAACAAATGAAAAGAGCGTGAAAAGAAAAGAAAAGAAAAGAAAGGAAAAGAGCGAGAAAAGAAAAGAAAAGAGCGTGAAAAGAAAAAAAAGGAAAAGAGAGTGAAAAGAAAAGAAAGGAAAAGAGAATGAAAAGAAAAGAAAAGTAAATAACGATAAGAAAAGAAACAAATGATATGAAAGAATGATATAATGAAATCGATGAAAAATAAATAAATAACAAAACGAAATTTATAAGAACATAATAGAATCATATATGGGATGTGATGTGAATGGCACGTTTTTATGTGATGTTATGCTAGTGTGTATGTTACTAGCTTTTAAGATATGAAATGTTAAGAGATGATGACAAAGCAATAGAGAAGTTATAAAGGTTTAGAACAAAAAGTTAAGGAATGATAGGAATGAGAAGAAAAGAAATGAAGAAATTAGAATAGAATGATAAGAGATTATCAATAGAATGATGGGAATGATTAGCGAAGAGATAAATGAGCATGAGGAAGCTCACATAATATGTTATGTTTCGAGGATATGTATAGACGATGTGTATGATGTGTATATATGTGATGTCATATATTCTAGTAATAATATATATTACTAGTATTTATAAGTTAATGAATGTATGTTTGAACTTACTGAGCATCTAGCTCATTAGTTGTTTATATGTTGCAGGTAAGCAACCTGTTAGTTTAAAGTAGTATGATGGACAACGGAAGGATCTGCACGTGCCAAGGGACTGGGCGAGTGTATGGTACTACCATGAGTCTTTCGCTAAGCGTTCAAAAAGGAAGATGAAAGAAAGAAATTTATGAATTATATGTTATAAGAGTATGATAGAGATATAGGCATAATATGTAAGTAAAAAAAAAAAAAATCTGCTATAGAAATTGCTTCCGCTTTAAAATGAGAATGTTAAAAATGGAAAGTTAAGTATGTTAAGTAAGAGGATGACAACCCACGAGGTTGTCAGCCATCGCGGTCAGCGTCAGAGCTCGGCTGGTTGGTATGGTAACGTACGTGGGGGGCGTCACAATATCACTTGAATATATCTATATTTGGGGGAAAAAAATGTGCATTGCTAACTAAAACGAAAAAATGTTCTCTCATTTTTGTGAAGTAAATAAAAAATGGATAAAAGTTGTTTTATCAATTTTATTTTCAGTTTTAATTCTATATAGCTTAATATATGTTTTCAGAAAAATATCCAAATAATATTCTTATTTTTCTTTTATCCAAATTAATTTCTATAAAAACATAACTAAATTTTAAAAAACAATCTTAACATCGTTACTAAGATATTCTTATTTCTATTTTCAGACCAAAAAAAATTTTTTTTCCATAAAACAAAACCCAATCAACAACGGCTTCTGAAGTAATGTTCGTATACAAAGTGAATATCTGGAAAGCTATTAGTCGGTTGTTTAAATTGAAATTATATTTAGAGGTTACTTTCCCTCGCTTGGAGGTCATGAAATTTTTCCACATGAACTTAACAGCTTTTCATTTGCAGAACTTAACCGAGCTCTAAGTGCACAACTGCAATAATCTAAAGCATCTCTTATCTTTTGCGATTGCGAGAAGCCTTGTACATCTGAACCAGCTAGTAATAGTTAAATGTGAGATGATGGAGGAGGTACTAATCACAGAGGAACAAGGACACGAATGGTCAGAGAAGGTATCTTTCCCCAAACTAAGATATCTTGGGCTACAAAGTCTTCCAAAACTTGAGAAATTCTGCGTTGGAGATTCCATTGAATTTCCATCCTTGGATTCTTTGACTGTACACAACTGTCCTCGACTAAAGCAACTCATCTCAGCCCAACATCTGGGGAAATCACATCGATGGCTGAACAAATATTCCTCACTGGAAAGGTCTTTTTCTTTTTGCTCTTAATTTTTTTTTCCGTATACTTGTTATATTTCTATTTCATATTTATTATATATTTTTGTTCAATTTAATTATATTAATTCATTAATAAATTTAAGGCAAATTATACTTCCCCCCCCCCCCCCCCCCCCCCCCGGACTTTGAAACTTGTCACAAAATCCCCCCAACCTTCCAATTTGTAACATTCTTTCCCCCTAAACTTTTAAACAAAATCCCCCCGACCTTCCAATTTGTAACTGTGGCGACCCCCCACGTACGTCACCATACCAACCAGTCGAGCTCTGACGCCGACCGCGATGGCTGGCAATCTCGTGGGTCGTCATCCTCTTACTTAACTTACTTAACTTTCCATTCTTAACATTCTCATTTAAAGCGGAAGCAATTTCTATAGCAAATTTTTTTTTCTTTTAACTTACATATTATGCCTATATCTCTATCATACTCTTATGACATATAATTCATAAATTTCTTTCTTTCATCTTCCTTTTTGAACGCTCAGCGAAAGAATCATGGTAGTACCATACCATCGCCCAGTCCCTTGACACATGCAGATCCGTCCGTTGTCCATCATACTACTTTAAACTAACAGGTTGCTTACCTGCAACATATAAACAACTAATGAGCTAGATGCTCAGTAAGTTCAAACATACATTCATTAACTTATAAATACTAGTAATATATATTATTACTAGAATATATGACATTACATATATACACATCATACACATCGTCTATACATATCCTCGAAACATAACATATTATATGAGCTTCCTCATACTCATTTATCTCTTCGCTAATCATTCGCATCATTCTATTGATAATCTCCTATCATTCTATTTTAATCTCTTCATTTCTTTTCTTCTCATTCCTATCATTCCTTAACTTTCTGTTCTAAACATTTATAACTTTTATATCACTTTATCATCATCTCTTAACATTTCATATCTTAAAAGCTAGTAACATACACACTAGCATAACATCACGTAAAAACGTGTCATTCACATCACATCACATATATAATTCTATTATGTTTCATATCGTTTGTTTCTTTTTATGTCATTCTTTACTTTTCTTTTCATTTTATATCATTTCTTTTCTTTTCACGCTCTTTTCATCTCTTTTCTTTTCATGTTCTTTTCCTTTCTTTTCTTTTCTCGCTCTTTTCCTTTCTTTTCTCGCTCTTCTCTTTTCCTTTCTTTTCTTTTCTTTTCTTTTCTTTTCACTCTTCTTTCGTTTGTTTTCTTTCCACTTTCCTTTGGTTGGGCCCGTTGTTGGACGTATCTAGTTGCGCGCGGACAGTGGGAGGAGGGGGAGCTACCCACCAACCTACCTCACAGTCACATAAAACCTCACCTTCGGGGCTGGTCCAACCTATAATCTACCACACCTTCGGGGTAGCGCCACATCTACGCGGAGGATATAGACTGGAAGTCTCGACCTTGTAGGGAGACCGGTACGCCAACAACTTAAGTTTTCAGTCTTATTATCTTGTAGGCTTTTATTTTCCTTATTTTGATTTTTCGTTATACATCTTTTTCATGACATTCATCGTCTTTCCTTTCTCATTTTTCATAGAACATTCCATGGAATATATGTTCTTTCGTTATTTTTCTTTTCTTAATTCTTTACTTTATTTGTGTGAATTATGTTAATCACACTTTAGCATAGCATATATAGCATATATTACTTATATAACATCACATCACATTACATCATAACCATTAAAAACACATTTAGTTAAATGCAGATAACTATTCTCTGTTATTATTTGCATCATTCTATCTATTGTATCTTATCATCATATTTCTATCGATCATAGCCTATCGTTCTATTCTATCAATCACATCTTATCGTTATGTTCTAATCCTTTCATCATACCTTTCATCATAACCTATCATTACTTCTCTTTCTTGTCTAACTCTTTGCTTTCGTATCATTTTTCATAAAACACCCATCATTTCTTTATCATAAAACATGCCTTTTCTTAATTCCTTTTATTACCGATCATCGTTACTCTATCAATCATAACCTAACTTTCATAAAACTTTTAATAAAACATCTATTCTTTCCTTTCATATTTCATCTATTTCTTATGCATCCTATCATAACATTCTTGTTCTTACTCTTTCCATTCTTCTATCCCTCTTTATCATATCGTTACTCTCATAAAGCCTTTATAATACCTTTCCTTCATAATTCAATATACATATATATATATTATAAATTATTTATTAATACATATCTTTTAACATCATCATAGCATTGCTATAGTGTTACTATAACATCATCATAAACCACATCATGACATTTACATATAAAACATATAAATACTATAAGTTTGTTCATAGTTGTAGACGGGTAAATGTCTGAACTTACTCATAGCGTGCTTATCCTCTTCTTGGGATCCATCGACGTCCTTTGTCGCGTCTGGATCGGTTTCCTACAGACAAACTTTGTCCGTTAATCACATTTTCATTTATAGCCTTTATTTTATTAAAAAGCTTGACTCTGATCTTATAACCCTTAATTATAGCCTTAGGACAGCTTTCTAAACCTTAATGGCCCTTTTCGAATTTTTCTCCAACTTTTTGAAAAATTACAATTTTACCCCTAACTTTTGATAAAATTACAATTTTACCTTTGAGTGATTTTTTCATGACTTAAACCTCAATTTTGGCTTTTACGAACTTCATTCACCTATTCCGGGGTCATTGGGGCTCTTTTCCCATAATTTGAGAATCTTTGGACAAAATGACCATTTTACCCCTAATGGGTCGTTTAACCATAGCATTTTCATTTTCATACTTAGGCTGGATTTTCTAAACCCAAAATCATTTAATTAACTTTTTAAATCTTATCGGGCATTTTTCGGATCAATTCTTATCATTTTGCTAATTTTTCACATTCCCGGCCCTCGGGAAGTACTATTCCGACCTAAGTGTCGGTTTCATATTTTTCTTGCGTTCTAGGGTTTCGATCAGTTTACTAATTATAACTTGCCCCTTCCTTTTTCCATGCTCTAATTCCTCGAGGGGGCTCGGGTTCCCTTCCCGATCATATTTTTACCCCTCGTTTTCCCATATTACCCTTGGTGTCATTTTTAGAAATTTCGGCAGAGTTTCTCCTTAATTTTTGAGGTTCCAGCGTTTAGAAAACGCCTGAAAACTATCTATCCTAATCTAATTCTATCACGTACTATACCAGAGGTCTAGATTTTACGTAAAACTCATACTATTTACGTAAAATCGTTACATTATCACATATTTTTCTTTTTCTCCATTACAGCCATTTTCTTCTTTTTACATACATTCTTTTCCACATTTTTTATACCAAAAATCATAAAATCATATAACAGTCCCAAACAATTAAATTGCGGAACGTAAAGGGGTCGGGATTTATACCGAATTGCAGTCCGGTCTCAACGGCATAAACCCTAATTCTTCGTTCATCATCTCTGAGGTCCCGTCTTGCAAATCCGACTCCGCGGATGCATCCGAAACGTAGAAAATAAGCTAACGGGCCAAACTTCCATTTTTGGTCAACGGTCGCTGTTGACCCGCGTTGATCGACCGTTGACTGGTGTTGACCGGCAGCGACGGTGGTAAGTGGGTAGTCCATCTTGAAGAGCTCGACGAGAGGAATCCATTGGTGGCTTCAATTTCACCATTTGACACCTCTATCACCGGAAATCGCCCCTCGAAAACTCGGTCACGGCGGCGGCTTTGGAATTCTGCCGTGCCGGACTTTTTCCCCGAAATTGATTGAGGGCTTTTGCTCCCCTCTTCACGACGAACATTTCTGTACCGGTGGTGCAGCTCAACATCGCCGGAAACGACGGGTTTCACGGCGGTGACTGCGACAGCAATGGGCGGAGTTGGGCGGCGCGATCCGGCGGCCGTTGGGCTGAAACTTCACCTGGTTTTTATTCTACTCTTCACCACGAGTCTTTTAGGACCGGTTTCAGCTTGATCGGACGTCGAACGGCGGAGATACGGCTTCACAAATTTTCCGGTGGCCGGCGGCTTCGGGCGGCGCGTGCGCTCTCCTCCGGTGTCGGTTCCGTCGACTCGGCACACCGTTGAACTCAGCTCGGCGAGAGCTTTGCAACGGTGCCGGCGGTGTCAAAAACGGACACCGTTTCTGGTGGTCGATTACTATTCATCAATGGGGGTAGAGAGAGAAAGAGAATTGGAGAGAGAGTGTGTATAGATAAATGAGGAAATTTTACTTTTTTCACTCTTTATATACTTTTTCGTCCAAAATTTTAACATGGGCTATCCTGACTAGTTTGGGCGTCCTGAATCCAAATATATCAGTTTTATTTTCATCTGAGGTCATTTTGACCAATTTCCGATATTGTGAATTTTCGGTCAAAAATTACCGTTGTGCTCAATTATCAAATTTGAGCGTTCTGATAGGCTACCCTTACTAATTTGGGAGTGCTGAACCCAAATTTATCAGTTTTATGTCAAGATAATATCATCTTGACCTATTTCTTAATACTGTGAGTGGCACACACGTGCACACACGCAATATCACTATTACTCATTTTTCATCCTTTAACATTGTTAGAACATTTTATTTTAGTTCTAAACGATATTAAATCACTAAATTTCACATTTTAACGCTTAAATTCATTGTGTAATTATTTTTCGAAAAATATGAATTTTCCCGGTTGTTACAGTAACATTCTTTTGCCTTGAACTTTTAAACATTTACAGATTTTCCCCTTCAGTTAAATTTTTTAGGAAAAATTATGCGTAACACTTATTGATAGCATGAGCTGAGGGGTATTAAGTATAAAATTACAAAGTTATCATGATAATTAGGTAAAAAAAAGTAAATATTTAAGACAGATTGTCATTTTTTTCCATGTCGTTTTCCTATAATTAACTTCATAATTTCATATTTAATATTACACCAAAGTGTATTTTTTTCGTAAAAAAGAAGTAACCGAGGAAATCTATAAATATTTTAAAGTTCAGGAGGAAAGAATGTTATAAATTAAAGTTCAGGGGAAAAAGTGTAATTTATTCATAAATTTGTTATTGCTCAAAGGCTATCATTTCACTTGAATATATCTATATTTGGGTGCAAAAACGAGCATTGCTAACTGAAACGAAACAATGGTTACTAAATTTGTTATTGTAATTGTGCCTGTTTTGCTAAAAATATTGATAGTTATATTCTCGTAGGTCACGTGTCCTGAGCTTAATACCTTGTGGATGGATGTTAGAGAAGTCATTAATAAGAGATGGCATCCTCAATCTTCATCGGTACTGCCCTTTTGCACTCTGAGGCGTCTATGGCTGAACAAATATGATGATGAAAAGTCAGTTATTTTCCCGTTCGAATTCATTCAAAGATTTGAGAATCTTGAGACACTTTCTTTTCAGTATACTTCAGTGGTAGAAATTGACCCTTTGCAAGTACCTGATGGACTAATCCTACGTGTGAGAGAACTGCAGTTATTTTTTTGTCATAAACTGAGGCATCTGTTTGAGAATCCAGAAAATGTCAAGCAAGGCAAGGCCTTCGAAAATACAGAACTCCTTGGTGTGTTTGACTGTGAAAGTTTAAAGAGATTAGTGCCATTCTTAGAAGCTTTCAGAAATTTGAAAGATCTGATGGTATCAGGATGCCATGAAATAAAAAATTTGTTAGCTTCCTCAACAGCCAAAAGTCTGGTTCAGCTTACAAGAATAAGCGTAGGGAAATGCAAACAAATGAGAGACATAATAGCAAGCAAGGAAGGGGAAATAGAGGATGAGATTGTTTTCAGCCGATTGAGGATTTTAGCACTTCATGATTTACCGAAGCTCGAGAGCTTCTACCCTGGAAATGCTGCAATCAGATTTCCACTTTTGGAAAAACTGATTTTGAGTCGATGCTCTGAGATGGAGAGTTTTTCTCGTGGAGTTATAACCACCCAAATGCTAAATCAAATAATTACAGAAACAGTGAACGTAGATATCTTCGGTGGATTGTCAGCAACAGAACATATGGATCGCATTGAATATGAATGTGTTCCCAGAAAATGGATTTGGGAGGGTGATATTAATTCGACTGTTCAAAAGATTTGGGAGGATGATCCAATTATCGCACCACAACATTTGTTCGATGAAGTCTGAAATGGTGCGCATCATTTTCACCAAATTTGTTTGTTTCCACAATTTCTTCTCAATGAACTATTTTTGTTTATTTTATTTCATCTCTTCATTGAACATTAAAAATTACAGAAACATATGTTATTATAAAAATTCTGTCTGGTAGGCTAAAAATTTTTTTCGAAACGATCTAGATGACCAAAAACTAATAAAACATAGAGCAGAGCTGAAACTAGAAACAGAGAGTTCAAACGTGTGTAAATTCGTATTATTTTATATCTTAAGCATCTTTCATACTTGTAATTGGAGTCAAATATTGCATTAGATCTTGTTTCACCTTTGATTTGTTTTGGTGTGTTACCAGATGGTCCAGAATTCCATTGTATCTCCTCCAATTTTAAATATTCCTCCAAAGTAAAAGGTAAAAACGCCTTCCATTCCCTCTCAATTTACGACAAGACATTCTGTCAAACTAGCCGTGTTTGACTTAAGATTTGTAATGACAGCATTAGCCTCTGTTGACAACACTGCTAGTGGCACCGGGTTTGATGCAATTACATGTGAGCAGGAACAATCTCCTACTTTAGTTAGATTGACAATCAAGCTCAGCTACGACGAGAACAAAATTCAACCATCAAAGCACGTGATTGCACTGAAACTAAACATTAATTGTTGGAGGTCTCTTCCCTTCCTCAGTTCACGAATAACAAATTTTTGCAGAAAAGATTTTTATTGCTTTATATTTGGCACTATTCTGTCTTTAATAGATGTTTTTTGTGAAATTGTTTCTGCAGCGGTTGGTTCATAAGCTTCTTCGATGATTCCGGTGTGACATGTGGAGTAGTTGGTCAAAAACGGAGATTTGTTAAAGTTACAAGATATAGTATTTCACATTGTGAATCAAACTAAGCATGATGTCTTAAAAAAAATGCTGAGTTGTGTGTAAGCTTGAGAGTTATGATAGACAGTGAGATTATACATGTAAATGCCTGTTTGGAGAGAAGGAAACTGAGTAGAAATCAGGGTGTAAACATTCTCATTCATAGTAAAACTTTGTCCGGAGATCGCCCGTGGATGCAGGTCATAAGGCCGAACCACGTAATTCGCTTGTGTCTTTTTGTTGGATCATTAAATTCTCTTGCTGTTTGTTTAATTGGCTTGTTGAATTAGTATGTGAAGAAGATAGGGCGGTTTTTAATGGTTTAGCACTTGAGTAACAACACAAAAAGGCAAACTGGATGGTAATTCTGCATTCAAATACAGTATTTCTTAGTAGATGAGGCGATTGGGAGAATAACACCTTTTGAGAGTACATTGCAATATGAGTTCAATACTAGTTTGAATAAATATATATATTAGTTTAATTCTGAAAAAAAAAAAAACACATATTTTGAAGTAGTCAATTCACCAAATTTCTCAATAATTTTCAAGTACTTCATGGACCATAATTATAGTACTGAAAAAAAACAATTCTATACTGCTCCATTATCAATAAGGTAGACGAACAAGTGCCTACGTTGAGTGCAAAGCTTGTGTGTGCCTCCTCGCATTCGTTGCCACCAGCCACGGGACCCTCCAACGGCAACATTCTGGCCCAATCTAACTATCTCCGACAAATAAAAGCTGAATCTGGAAGTGCCAAAGGGTCATATGGCCAAATCCGAGCACATGAACATGTACAACGATTTTTGAAAATATTAATAATGATAACAGCGGTGGTAACTCTACTGTGTCCCTACCGAGTGACCATTCGTCAACCATTAACTCACAAGGATACTTTGGTCGCTTGATAAGATTATACCCAAAAAAGAAAAAATGATGGTGTTGTTCTAAAACGATACCAAAAACAGTTACTCACTTGTAGTAAATATACCAATATATAGTTCCTTCACATGTACAAAAATTGAAATAAACAGAATTTTATGAAATTAAATTAAGTAAATAGAAATAAATACCAAATTTACAATTAAAAATAAATAAATCGTTTACTTAATAAATTTTTCATTTATTATTATTTATTATATACATTTTAAAAACATACTATTTATTTCAATTGTTTATTGCAAAAAATACTACCTACTTCTTTCTTATATATGTATGGTCAATTTGCATGTCAAATGCATAAATGAAGAATAATGAGACCCAACCCTTCTCAATAAAGATCAGATAGTACCCCAAAATGAGATTTCTTAGTTAGGCTATAGAAATTGCATTATTTTTTCACAAAATGTTGGAAGTAAGTAACAAGATTTAAGTTGAATTAGATAGCATAATTATGATAAATAATGATTATATACCTACTAAACAAACTACTTATGTAAATAAATTAAGAAAACAAATTATTTACTGTAAAAATATATTTACTTTAAATATTTAAACTATGCTATTTACGTTGTAAGGTTTTTTTTTTCTTTTTTGGCAAATTAAAAAATATATATACTATTTAGCTCTTTTTCCCATTAGGAAAGTAATGGTGGTGGCCATGGCCATACCCCGTTCGTAAGACTTGACATGCATCCATGTCGGACAGGCAAGGCAATGAGTTGGAGGACATGTTAAAAATGCACAGCAATTTACAGGTTTTTACTCTCTCTTCTTCCTCATCATCCTTGAGGTTGAGCACCATCAAACCTTTGATCCAATCATTCTGCTAAATAGTAGAAGAGAGGAGAAACCTTATCTAGATAACATCACATCAATCTTACCTTTAACATATTTGTCCTATAAATATATATATATAAATATATTAATTCTGGTGTAAAAGTGAACAGAAAGCTTTGAATTACGTAACTCTATTAGCAATGTCACAGTACTTTTTAGTGTTTATTTTAAAATTCCATCTAATGAAACAAGTTCAAATCCTTTAATATGTATGCACTAAAAAAGAGAAACATTGAACTTGCACCTTCAATTAATATGAATAGGATAAAATACATGGTTTGGCAAAAACAATCCATATTAATAATAAATGTGTGTGCCTCTATAATTTTATTTTTTTTAATGATCAATCCAACTATCAATAAGACTTTCAAAGTGTATGATATATATACATGTTATATATTTATATATATGTGGATGTCCACACAAAGTTGTTGAAGAGCTAGTCGGTGAGTGAAATTTATTCACGTGAAGGACCATGTACTCCATAGATCCATTTTGTGGTCAATAGACCAAGTCCATTAGCACCACAAAATCCCTTACCTCCATCACTATATAAAGGGAGGATTGTTGCTATATTTGGACACATTTCAGAAACTCTCAAGGCAGTGTGTGTAATAGGGAACGTGAGAGAAATAGAGAAATAGAGAGAAGAAAAGAAAAAGAGGAGAAGAAAAGAAATTTGTAAATGGTCAAATAAATAAAACTATCTTCTCTAATTTACGTATTGTATTTAGTTATTGATCTATCTCAATATTTAGATAATTTATCTCACATTCGCAATACGTTATCAGCACGAGTGCTCTAGTTGTTGCCACTTCTAGTGAGGTAAAATATATTAGATGATAGTAGTGCATTTTTATCTCTGTGATAAAGCTTAACATTATTTTATTTTATATACATATATTAGTGTCATGTTGTTAGTTGCCATTTAAATATGCTTATAAAAATATTGGTACTATCTTGGATATTTTACATGTATGTGCCGATGTTGTTCATAGATATTTACAAACATATTTATCTCTTGATATATCACTAACATTTATTTATGTTATAAATTGCTAGTATATTTGTTGCTCATGCCATATTCAGTCATTCATTTTTATGTTCTAAATTTCTATTTATTAATTAAATAATTTTTTTCCAGCTTATAATAATAGTTTTTCACAATATCAAACATCTCGAGACTTGAGTCTGTTGCAATTATTATTTCGGGCAAAAATTACTTGACATGGACACTTGATGCTGAAATTCATCTTGATGCCATGAACCTTGGGAATATTATTAAGGAAGGAAATAATGCATCCCCGCAGGATCGCGCTAAGGTTATAATATTTTTGTGCCATCACCTTGATGAAGCATTGAAACTTGAATATCTTACGATAAAGGATCTATTTGTCCTCTTGCAAAGTTTGAGGAAAGGTATGACCACCAAAGGGATATAATACTTCTGCAGACATGCAATGAGTGGTCACACCTGCGGTTGCAGGATTATAAAACAGTTGGCGAGTATAACTCTACAATGTTTCGTTTTACTTCTTTATTAAAATTATACTGAGAAAATATTACTGAAGACATGTTAGAAATGACATATTTGACATTTCATGCCTCAAATATGCTCCTGCAACAACAATATCAAGAGCATGGTTATAAAAAGTATTCCAAGCTAATATCATCTCTTCTTATTACCGAGAAAAATTATGAGCTTTTGATGAAAGATCCTCAATCTCGTCTAATTGGTTCTACACCATTCCCTAAGGCGAATGCTGCATCGCATGAGAAAAATTTTACTCCATTACCTGAAGCAAATGCTACATCTTTTAACAATGGTGGAGGTGGTCGTGGCAATGGCTGTGGCGTTGGTCGTGGTCATAATCGTAATTCGTGGCATCATGATGGTTATAATAATAACCCCTCAAATTTTAAGAAAGGCACACATCACCACCAGATTTGGGAAAAAAATGAGGGGAAACATGAAAAGGGGAAAGGCCCCAAGAACAACGATTGTTTTTGCCATCGTCGTGGTATGAAAGGACATTGCTCGCATACCTGTCGTATGCCTAAGCATCTTGCAGACCTTTACCAAGCTTTATTGAAGGAAAGAGGAAAAGGCCTAGAAACAAATTTTGTTGATCATATTATGCATACCATGCATTTGGACATTTCAGATTTCTTTGAAACCGTAGATGGAAAAATTGATGACTTGACTAACAGTGGAAATGGTATTGCTGCTTAGTGGTATGCTAGTATTCTCTACTAAATAATGTTGTCTTTTAATTCCAAATGTAATATTTAAATTTCAGCATGTTATTTGTCAACATATTATCTACTTACTATATAATAAATAATATCCTTTTTATCAATACTTATTGCTCCTTTTTGTTTTTATTCTTCATGAAGTAAATGGCTTTTACTAATGGTAACTCCGAAGTTATGGCGAAGAATTATGCCGGCAAACAATACAACAACACACATAATTATGAAATATGAGAAATATTTTTCAAATATGATATTGGGCAAAGCTAATGTAAGTACAATCTCAGGCGCTGTAGACCTGATTGAGGGCTTCAGAAGAGCCAGTATTATATTGTCTGGAGGAACAAAATTTGTTATACATGCAACATTATCATCTAGTAGATCAAAAAGAAATATGCTAAGTTTCGAAGATATGCATCGTAATGGATATCATATTAAGACCACAAATGAGAATAATATAGAATATCTCTATATTACTTCTAAAGTCTCTAGACAGAAGCAAATATTGAAAAAATTACCCGCTCCCTTTTTCGGGTTGTAATAAACATATATTTGCAAAATTGAATCATATATGGTGATGACCCAAAAGGCTACTGATCCAAAAATGTTCTCTCTTTGGCATGACTGTCTTTGTCACCTTAGGTCAATCATGATGCGAAAAATTATTGGGAATTCATATGGACATCCATTAAAGAACTAGAAGATTCTTTTATCCAGTTATTATTTCCATGCTGCTTGTTATCATGCAAATTAATAATATGGCTATCTCCAATGAAAGTCTCCATTGTATCTCCCACATTTTTGGAGAGAATCCAAGGAGATATATGTAGGCCAATATAGCTAGCTTGTGGACCATTGAGATATTTCATAGTATTAATAGATGCCTTAACAAGTTGTTCACATGTTTGTTTGCTATCTACTCGCAATATTGCATTTGCGAGATTCCTTGCTCAAATAATCTGATTGAAGGCACAATTTCCTGATCATATAATCAAGACAGTTTGTCTTGACAATGCTGGTTAATTCACTTCTTAAGCATTTAATGATTATTGTACGTCAATAATCATTGGGATTATTATATGTCAATTGGTGTGATGCCCCCCCACGTACGTTACCATACCAACCAGCCCAGCTCTGACGCCGACCGTGATGGCTGGCAACCTCATGGGTCGTCATCCTCTTACTTAACATGCTTAACTTTCCATTCTTAACGTTCTCATTTTAGAGCGGAAGCAATTTCTATAGCAAAATTTTTTTTAACTTACATATTATGCCTATATCTTTATCCTACTCTTATAACATATATTTCATAAATTTCTTTCTTTCATCTTCCTTTTTGAACGCTCAGTGAAAGACTCATGGTAGTACCATACCCTCACCCAGTCTCTTGGCACGTGCAGATCCTTCCGTTGTCCATCATATTACTTTAAACTAACAGGTTACTTACCTGCAACATATAAACAACTAATGAGCTAGATGCTGAGTAAGTTCAAATATACATTCATTAACTTATAAATACTAGTAATATATGTTATTACTAGAATATATGACATCACGTATATACACATCATACACATCATCTATACATATCCTCGAAACATAACATATTATGTTAGCCTCTTCATGCTCATTTATCTCTTCGTTCATCGTTCTTATCATTTTATCGATCATCTCTTATCATTCTAATCTAATCTCTTCATTTCTTTGCTTTTCATTCCTATCATTTCTTAACTTTCTATTCTAAACCTTTATAACTTTTCTATCGTTTTATCATCATCTCTTAACCTTTCATATCTTAAAAGCTAGTAACATATACACTAGCATAACATCACGTGAAAACGTGTCATTCCATACATATAACATCAAATACATCACATCACATATATTAATTTTATTATGTTCTTTTAAGTTCGTTTTATTATTTATTTATTTTTCATCGATTTCATTGTATTATTCTTCCATATCGTTTGTTTCTTTTTATGTCGTTCTTTACTTTTCTTTTCTTTTCGTATCATTTCTTTTCTTTTCTTTTCACTCTCCTTTCCTTTCTTTTCTTTTCACGCACTCTCCTTTCTTTTCTCTTTTCACACACTCTCTTTTTTTTTTTTCTTTTCTTTTCTTTTCTTTTCATGCACTCTCATTTCCTTTCTTTTCTTTTCTTTCCTTTTCTTTTCATTTTCCTTTCCTTTCTTTTCTTTCCTTTTCTTTTCCTTTCTTTTCTTTTCACTCTCCTTTCGTTTGTTTTCTTTCCACTTTCCTTTGGTGGGCCGTTGTTGGACGTACCTATTTGCACGCAGACAGTGGGAGGAGGGGGAGTTACCTACCAACCTACCTCACAGTCACATAAAACCTCACCTTCGGGGCTGGCCCAACCTATAATCTACCACACCTTCGGGGTAGCACCACATCTATGCGGAGGATATAGACCGGAAGTCTCAACCTTGTAGGGAGGCCGGTACGCCAACAACTTAAGTTTTTAGTCTTATTATCTTGTAGGCTTTTATTTTTCTTATATTGATTTTTCGTTGTATATCTTTTTCATGACATTCATCATCTTTCATTTCTCATTTTTCATAAAACATTTCATAGAACATTTGTTTTTTCGTTGTTTTTCTTTTCTTAATTCTTTACTTTACTTGTGTGAATTATGTTAATCACACTTTAACATATATAGCACATATTACTTATATATCATCACATCACATCATATCACATCATAACAAACAAGAACACCTTTGGTTAAGTACAGACAATTATTCTCTATTATTATTTGCATCATTCTATTTATCGTATCTTATAATCATATTTCTATCGATCATAGCCTATCGTTCTATTCTATCAATCACATCTTATCGTTATGTTCTAATCCTTTCATCATACCTTTCATCATAACCTATCATTGCTTCTCTTTCTTGTCTAACTCTTTGCTTTCATATCATTTTTTTTATAAAACATCTATCTTTTCGATCTCATAAAGCATCCCTTTCTTAATTCCTTTCATCACCGATCATCGTTGCTCTACCAATCATAACTTAACTTCCATAAAAATTTTCATAAAACATCTATTCTTTCCTTTCATGTCTCATCTATTTCTTATGCATTCTATCATAACATTCTCATTCTTACTCTTTCCATTCTTCTATCCCTCATCATCACATTGTTACTTTCATAAAGCTTTTATAATACCTTTCCTTCGTAATTCAATATATACATATATATATATTTATAAATTATTTATTAAAACCTATCTTTTAACATCATCATAGCATTGCTATAGCATCATCATAAATCACATCATGACATTTGCATACAAAACATATAAATACGATAAGCTTGTTCATAGTTGCAGACGGGTAAATGTCTGAACTTACTCATAGCGTGCTTATCCTCTTCTTAGAATCCATCGACGTCCTTTGTCGCGTCTGGATCGGGTTCGCACAGATAAACTTTGTCCGTTAATCACATTTTCATTTATAGTTTTTATTTTATTAAAAAGCTTGATTCTAATCTCATAATCCTTAATTATAGCCTCAGGACAGCTTTTTAAATCTTAATGGCCATTTTTGAATTTTTCTCCAACTTTTGAAAAATTACGATTTTACCCATAACTTTTGACAAAATTACAATTTTACCCTTGACATGATTTTTCATAACTTAAACCTCAATTTTGGCTTTTACAAACTTCATTAACCTATTCCGGGGTCATTGGGGCTCTTTTCCCATAATCTGAGAATCTTTGGGTAAAATGACCGTTTTGCCCCTGATGGGTCGTTTAATCATAACATTTTCATTTTCATACTTAGGCTGGATTTTCTAAACCCAAAATCATCTAATTTACTTTTTTAAATCTTATCAGACCTTTTTCGGATCAATTCTTATCATTTTACCAATTTTTCACATTCTCGGCCCTCGGGAAGTACTATTTCGACCTAAGAGTCGATTTTATGTTTTTCTTGCGTTCTAGGGTTTCGAAGGGTCGGTTTACTAATTATAACTTGCCCCTTCCTTTTTCCATGCCCTAATTCCTCGAGGGGGCTCGGGTTCCCTTCCCGATCATATTTTACCCCTCGTTTCCCATATTACCCCTAGTGCCGTTTTTAGAAATTTCGGTTGAGTTTTCCCTTAATTTTTGAGGTTCCAGCATTTAGGAAACGCCTGAAAACCATCTATCCTGATCTAATTCTATCACGTACTATACCAGAGGCCTAGATTTTACGTAAAACTCATACTGTTTACGTAAAATCGTTACATTATCACATATTTTTCTTTTCCTCCATTACAGAAATTTTCTTTTTTACATACATTCTTTTCCATAATTTTCATACCAATAATCATAAAATCATATAATAGTCCCAAACAATTAAATTGCGGAACGTAAAGAGGTCGGGATTTATACCGAATTGCAGTCCGGTCTCGACGGCATAAACCCTAATTCCTTGTTCTTCATATTTGAGGTCCCGTCTTGCAATTCTGACTCCGCGGATGCATCCGGAACGTCGAAAATAGGCCAACGAGCCAAACTTCAATTTTTCGGTCACCGGTCGTCGTTGACCGGCGTTGACCTCCGTTGACCGGCGTTGACTAGCCGTTGACCGGCGGTTAACGGCGGCGACAGTGGCAAATGAGTAGCCCATCTTGAAGATCTCGACATGAGGAATCCATTGGTGGTCTCAATTTCACCATTCGACACCTCTATCGCCGGAAAATCTCCTCAAAAGTCACAGCCACAGCGACGACGGTGGAACTCTGTCGTGCCGGACTTTTTCCCCAAAATTGGTTAAGGGCTTTTGCTCCCCTCAACCCTGCGGTCATTTCTGCACCAACAGCGTGCTTCACCTCGGCCGAAATCGACGGTTTGACGGCGGCTCCACGGCGACGTTTCACAGGATTTTTCGAAGCTCAGGTGACGTGATTCCGCAAGTGTTGAGGCGATCCACCACATGGGTTTTGAAGTACTCTTCACCACGAATCTTTTGGGACCAGTTTCGTGGCAAACGGTGGCCGGATGGCGAAGATATCGATGATCGAATTCTCAGCTCCGGCGAGCTTCGGGCGGCGTGTGTGGCGGCGTGCTGCAACCGTTCCATCGCGTCGACCAACCGTTGAACTCAGCTCGACGAGAGCTTTCCAACGGTGTCGGCGGTGTCGTGAACGAAGGCCGTATGTGAAAGTTGGTTACTGTATATATTCGGGTAGAGAGAGAAAAAGAAATGAGGAGAGAAAGTACACACAAATGAGGAAATTCCATTTTTTTTTTTTGCTCTTTATATATTTTTTCGCCCAAAATTTCAACATGGGCCTTCCTGACTAATTTGGACGTCCTGAATCCAAATATATCAGTTTTATTTTAATCTGAGGTCATCTTGACCAGTTTTCGATACTGCGAATTCTCGGTCAAAAATTACCTTTGTGCTCAATTATCAAATTTGAGCGTGCTAATAGGCTATCCTAACTAATTTGGAAGTGCTGAACCCAAATTTATCAGTTTTATGTCAAGATAATATCATATTGACCTACTTCTTGATACTGTGAGTGGTACACACGCGTACACACATAATATCACTATTAATCATTTTTCATCCTTTAACATCGTTAAAACATTTTATTTAGTTCTAAACAATATTAAATCACTTAATTTTCACATTTTAACACTTAAATTCAATGTGTATTTATTTTCCGAGAAATATGAATTTTCCCGGTTGTTACAATTGGGATCAATGTTCTATTGGAAAATGGTTTGTAAACCATGTTGAGGAGCCATTTTGAGGCTCAAATTTGAATAGGACCTAATTTGCAAAAGTGACGGGTTTTGACGGATTTGCGTTCTTCATCGTAAAGAGATTGAAATCATATATTTATACGCTCAAAATGGTAATCAAGTGAATGAGAAATTGATGTCCAAAGTTTGCCCATTAGAAATATGGTATTGTTGGAAAAATTACAATTTTTTTTTAATTTTCCAACATATTAATCTGAATTTTTTTTTTGGAATATCAATCAACTATCTATTGATATTCTATTGCATGTTAATGAGAATTAATATGCATGTGATTATTGGGTATTAGTGGGTGGTAAATGATGAAGATGAATAATTTTTGCTCACCCTTATTGCATGTATATGGACAATATGTTGAGCTTGTTCAACTTGAATATGAATGGTTGTAACACCAAGGAAATAATTCTCGTTAAACCATGATTAAGCCTCATTATTTCAAGCTTGTAACACCCGCCATTAGAGGCCTATATAAGGAGGCTTTCACCTCATGTTACACACACACAAAATTTCCAAGTTTTCTTTCTTCTTGTTTCATTGTGTTCTAAGGTGTGTTCTAGAGTATTTCAAGGTGTTTCGGTGATAGAGAGAAGGCTCGGTTTCAAGTTCGTCGGAAGTGGTATTTGATCGTGCTTAGAATACTACTACTGTCATTGTATCCTAGGAGACAGACATCCATTGAATCCTCAAGTACTTATTGGAGGGGACGAATCTGTTTTAAGGAAAGCGTGAGTTTCACGTGCCTCGACATCCATCAAATTTTTTCAATTCGGATTAAGGTTGAATTACAGTTGTTGTCTTTATTTTTAACTCTTTGTAATTTTTTATTTGTTTATATTAAACTTGTTTGTTTCCTATGTTCCATATATTTTTCTAACATGTTCAGCATCCTGTTGTCCATGTACACACGGAAAATGGTCTATTTGAATCATTTATTAAATGCCTCCAATTAATTGCTAGACCATTGCTGATGAGAAAAAAAATTACTTGTATCTGCTTGGGGACATGCCATATTGCAGGCTCCAACACTTATTCGCATCAGACTAACATGCTATCAAAAACACTCCCCATTGCAACTTGCATTTGGTCAAGAACCAAATATATCCCATCTAAGAGTTTTTGGTTGCACAATATATCTTCTAATTGCTCCACCACAACGCACTAAGATGGGTCCTCAAAGAGAGTTGCGAATTTATATTGGATTTAAGTCCCCTACAAATCAACAAACACAGAAAATGTCCTTAACTGTTTCTATATGGAAAAGCCCATATATTGAGTACCTTGATGGTGGTGTGATCACTTGATATGAAAAACGATCCTTTTCATCCTAAAGAAGATAACGAAGAAATTCTTGGTCTTGCAGTACCATATTTGAGCGCAATTGTTGCTCTTATGTATCTTGCTAATTGTACACGACCTGATATTGCTTTTTCTGTGAATTTACTAGCTAAAAATAGTGCTACACCAAATCAAAGACATTGGAAAGGAATTAAACATATATTTCGTTATCTTCGTGGAAAAACTAACGTGGGTTTATAATATTCTAAATGTTCAAAATCACAGTTAGTTGGTTTTGCAAATGTTGGATATTTATCTAATCCACATAAAGCTTGATCACAGACATAATATGTATTCATATGTGGTGATACAGCAATATCATGGCGTTCTAGAAGACAAAGTACTATTGCTACTTCATTAGCTTTGAAATACTTGTAGTGCATGAAGCAAGCCGAGAATATGTATTGTTGAGATCTATATATGGATCAAAACATCCGAGAGACTTGCAAATTGTCACTGACTCATGGGAACCCAATAGTACTATATGAAGATAATACAACATGCACTGCTCAAGTCAAGGGAGGCTATATCAAAGGTGATAGAATAAAGCATATATCGCCAAAGTTCTTCTTCCACATGAACTATAGAAGGGTGGTATAGACATTCAACAAATTCGATTATGTGATAATTTAGCAGATCTCTTCACCAAAGCGCTTCCTACTGCAACATTTGAGAAATTGGTGCATAATATAGCAATGCGTCGACTTAAAGATCTTTGATGGATATCAAAACAGTACTAATGATGTTTAAATGAGGGGAAGATAATTATATAGGGCACTCCTTTTCCCTTCGCTAAGGTTTTTTTCCCACTGTGTTTTACCTAGTAAGGTTTTTAACGACGCAATTCCTTTACTAGGATTTTTATCCCACAGGGTTTTTTTCCTAATGAGGATTCATGAGGTATATTCTTGTATAATGGCCATCCACGGGGGAGTGTTGTATATTATATGTACGTGGATGTCCACACGAAGTTGTTGAAGAGCTTGTCAATATGTGAAGTTAATTCACGTGAAGGACCATGAACTTCGCAGATCCATTTTGTGGTCAATAGAAAAAGTCCATTAGCACCACAAAGTCCCTTACCTCCATTACTATATAAAGGGAGGATTGTAGCCATATTCCGACACACTTCAGAAACTCTTAAGGCAGTGTGTGTAATGGGAACGTGAGAGAAATAGAGAAATAGAGGGAAGAAAAGAAAGAGAAGAGAAGAAAAGAAGTTTGTAACTGGTAAAATAAATAAAATTATCCTCCCTAATTTACGTGTTGTATTAGTTATTTATCTATTTCAATATTTTAATAATTTACCTCACATTCACAACAATACATACATTATTGATCAAATGGAAGTCATCTCCATCACATGAGTCTTTTTCATCTTGGTCATCTCTCTCGTAGCCTCGCCCAAAATCACCCCGTCTTACTCATCCCATGAAACACAAAATCACAACCACCTCCCACCAACAAATCACAATCACCACCGTCCAATCCCTTCCCTATAGCCCCATGATCAAGGGGCTTGATCACGACAAGTGTTGCCCCCATCACCCACCCATAAATCATCATCAAAAAGTCTTTAGCCATCTATCTAATTATTAGATGACAATTTTACCATTATTTGATACAAAACAAATGTTTTCTAATTGATTTTTAAATACTTATAATTATAATTTGCAATTTTATTTTTTTTAATTGTTTATTTTTTAATTATTTAGATGGACAATTTATACTTTTACAGATAGTTTAAAAAATAAGTAGTATATAATAGTGAAGCATATATTTATGATAAGAAAATCCATGATAAAAGTTTGTTTTTGAAAGAAAAATGATAAATGAAAATTTTTATTATTTTCAAATATGGATTGATAATAAGGGGTAAGGTTGTGGTAGAGCCCAATTGACAGGCCTTACCACAAATTGTTGTAAGGCTCATTTTTTAACCATTCAGATGTAATTTAATTATTGAGACTTGCTTATGTACAATAACTATGATACACCTTAACTCATAATATACACTAAAAAATTAAAAAAAAATGAAATTAAAAAAAAAATCTTCCAACCTCCCATTAAACAGCCACCACTTGACGAGGAGCACCCTCTCTCCCTAATGACCCGACACCCCCCTAGACAACGATGAGCCCCACCTTAGTCTTTATCCCATGTTGGTGATCCTCCACTACCACCAGATTGGCCCTAGATCTCCCCCCTAGTTGCCAACCTCTAGCCCCCGCAATCTTTAATCACCCCCCTGGTTGTCAACCTCCAGCCCTTAGGACCCCAAATCTCCCTAGCCCCTGCTACCCCAGATCTACTCCACTCCTGTTAATGACTTCCAGCTGCCATGATGAGATTTTGACAAGCTCCAAGAGTTGCAATACCTTCGTTAGCTTTGTTGCCTTGGATTTCACAACTGGTGGCCATTTTGCTAAAAAAAAAAAGAAGAGGAAGGATTTCATTTTTTTTGTTTTTGTTTTATTGTTTTTTATTTTTGCAAACCTATGAACTAGTACTTATTTAAGGTATTATACACCCTCAATATCTTAGCCATTAAAATTTCATCGAACCGTTTAAAAGCAAGCCCTATTAATAAGGCCTTTTAATTGGGCTTTACCACAGCCTTGTCCAATAATAGGATATTTAAATGATTGTGTTATGTTGTATTCTTGTTCACTTTTAACTAAAAAACAAAAACAAAAATAAAACAAAAACACATACATGACTTCCCCCACACCCCTAACCTTCTAGTGTCCCCCACCTTGTCGACCCTCAGTCTCCGATCTCCATAGGGTCGTTGCCCTTTCTTTCCACGGCTGTGACATTCCACCAGCTAAATGGTCCCCTGTCACGAGTTGAATATGTAGGAAAAAAATGTTAGAGTGTGCAGTGGAATTTCAAAATTTTTTTAAAAAAATCGTTAAATGACTCATGTTGTCATATACAATAAATTATCAACAATCATACACCTTCAAAGGAAAACACTAGGAATGCTGGAAAAAGTGATTGAGGGGCTTCAAATAACTAATCTTCTCTATTATTCTCTAATTCCCGGATGGTAGAGTGTACAAGCACTTGGTTCCTTGATCGGTATTCTAGTGCGGTATGTCTTCTTCCGACTACCCAAATCTCTAAAAACTTATTGTTACATGATTTGTGCAACAATAAACCTACTTACCTGAGAGTCTGTAGTCTAAAGAAAATAGGAATGAAAAAATCTTTATTTGTAAAATTGCATTAAGTGACTTTTGAATTTTGAATCAGATCAAGAAAATATTTTTCTTCTCCCATAACCCCAAAAAAACTGATTTCCTCTAGGGAAATCTCCCTACAAAATTCGGCCACTATGGGAACAAGGAAATTCAAAATTCAAACAGGATTCAAAAAAGATTTTTTCTCTCTCTTATCTATTAAAAAACTGATTTCTATCCTAGGGAAAACTCCCACTTGAATTCGACCATAGCTAGGATTTGTAGTTCAAAATTTGATTCAAATTTCAAACTTCACAAATATTTGAATTTTATCCACATAGATAATTTTTCACAACTTCAATTTTATTTGAAATTCAAATAAAATCTTGGCAATTTTATTTGAAATTCAAATAATTGTGTAATCTATTATCCAAAATAAAATTCAAATTCAAACTAGGAGAAAATCTTATCTTCCATCCTCATCTATAATGGACGCCACCCTTAATAGTGCTAAGACAAGATTTTATTTAATTCAAATTCAAATAAAATAATCTTTTAAATTTCAAATATTTATTTTAAAACAAGATTTTTAAAATTAAAATTAATTATATATTTAAATTTTAAATTCAAATACAATTAATTTAAATTTCAAATCTTATCTTCCAAAATAAACATTAATTAAATATTTATCCTATTTATTGAATAACATAAAATTACAATTTTACCCCTCCGACGCCTAGAGAAAAAACGCCTACACCCTGTGGAAGGGTGATCTAAATTTTTCTTTTTATTAAATACAAAATAACAAGCTATTAACAATATCCCGACCAATTACCATTTATAAAGGAATTATGTGGAGCTAGTAGAGGGATCAATTGGACATATATAATATGGGCTCCAATAATCCATGTAACTATTATTCTATACCAAATAAACCCATTACAATTATTAGTTTTAAAGTTACATTACTATAAACTTGAAACTGCATTCACAATTATATACTATATTACGTAAGCTAGTGATAAACTATCATCCAATGACCTTGTTATAT
The DNA here is from genome assembly GCA_035233585.1 of Antiaris toxicaria. Classification (NCBI taxonomy): domain Eukaryota; kingdom Viridiplantae; phylum Streptophyta; class Magnoliopsida; order Rosales; family Moraceae; genus Antiaris; species Antiaris toxicaria. The sequence goes on from CP141153.1 coordinate 18,401,470, forward strand.
ATCCAAAACCCTCATATGATATCCATGATCAGCCTTAGGTCAAAGTTTGTTCGACTTACAGATCAAGCTATCTTAATGATCTATTATACTCCCAAATAAAAAAATGATTATTCATCATATGTGAATAAAAAGTAATTTGCCCAGCAGACGACCCAAGGCCTTATCCATTTTTGCATCCAATATAATGTTTTTAAGAGGATAACCTTTACTTCTCATTAGAGTTATAATTCCAATATCTATAAACAAACCCCCTATTTTATACAAGTCATGTATCCAACGAACCGGTCTATAAGCTTACTACCTATGAGATGCTTTAGTCATTGGAACATCAAAGTACACAAGTCATATACATGAAGTGATTCATCTACTCAGCGTTAAGATTATTGCATAATGAATGTCCAAAGTGACATGATCCACTTAAGCGAACTATACATATCAATTACACTTTGGTCCCGGTCCAATACGTCACCACCAAGTAACATATCTATGTCTCTACTCGAGAGTCAATACTCCAGACAATCAAGACAAACCGTTCCCCCAATTGGCTTTAGACAACATAATAGTCTTAACATGAGTTAGGTACTCGGTCTAACCCCATAGACTACAGACCATAGTTTAAACTATTTACTTTAGAACGTTGTCTTCTCGTATACAAAAGTCATAGTATGCAACATTTTAATAGTTTAACACAACTAGTTAGTGAGCCATATTTACTTATAATTACTCTAAAATGTAAATAGGAAGAGGACATAAAACAATGTAATGAATAACCTCTAATATAATTTTATTATCCAGTTCAAAATAGATGAAATACATATAAAATGTCTTTTCCGTTTACGGCATTCCTAATAGAATAATGGCCGGTGGGAGTTCTTGTCTAATGACCTTCGAATGGTGAGATTTGTGGCAATTATAGTGATGATAAATAGACAATGAGGCTCATGGGTGTCGTGACCTTTGTGGGAATGAGGGGGAGAGAGAGAAAGATGAGGGTCATGGGTGTCGTCGCCGTTTAGGCTAGGGCTTTGGCGCCAGTGACTCTTTTGGCGTTGGCTTTGGTGCTCTCCAGCATGCGCTCGTGGGCTTTAGGGGTTGTGCCGTCTTGGGACGAGGGGGCGGTCTTGACAAAGTGCTTAGTTTTTTTTTTTTTTTTAATCAACATAGATTTGAATTAAAAAATAAAACGGTTATGATCTTTGCTAATAAAATCAATGGAAGATATTTATAAGGGTACTTTAGTCATTTTATATCTAAATTTAGCAAAGTTAAGGAGAATGGATCTTGGTGATATTAGTTTAGTTAAAGGAGTGTCTTTGTAACTTAAAAAAAAAATACAGGAGGTGTTAATGTAGTTCACTCTTTATTATTGGATATCAATCTTTTATTATGTGTGTAGAGGTCTATATAAGTCTTGAATTTTCTTTTTGATGGCTTTTTCATTAAACAATCATAATAATAATGTGAAACTCTAGTTTACTTTTTGTTATTCTCTCTTTTCTTCTCTTCTCTCTATCTTGCGTTGAATATTTTTCACATTAAAATGTTACAAATGACGCAGTTTAAGGAGAATATTTGTAATTAATCTAACTTTTAAATATGAAAAATAAACAAACTGCTATTATATTATAAGTTTGACACGTGTGTTTTTGATATAAACCTTAGTTGAAGAAAATTTTTGTTAATACAACATTTTTGTTTTGTTAAAATTTATTAAGAGAACATAAATCATAGATACTCGCTATCTCATTTTAAAATTCAATTTATCAAGTGCTAAAAGAGTTATTTAGAGCTTGTTTAAGGGGAGTTTTTGAAGATTTTTTTTTAATTGGAAAAAAATAGTTTTTAAAAATCTGTTTGAGAAAAAAAATGTTTGAAATAAAGAAATGTAAAATCTTAGAAATTAATTTAAAAAAGGTTTATAAATATAAATTTTGTTTTATTCCTTTCGAAATTCTATGTAATTTAAATGTGATAACCGGAAAAATTCATATTTCTCGGAGAATAAATACACAATAAATTTAAGCGTTAAAATGTGAAATTAAGTGATTTAATATTGTTTAGAACTAAATAAAATGTTCTAACAATGTTAAAGGATGAAAAATGATTGATAGTGATGTTATGTGTGTACACATGTATGCCACTCACAGTATCAAGAAGTAGGTCAAGATGATATTATCTTGACATAAAACTGATAAATTTGGGTTCAGCACTCCCAAATTAGTTAGGATAGCCTATCAGTATACTCAAATTTGATAATTGAGCACAAGGGTAATTTTTTGACCAAGAATTCGCAGTATTGGAAATTGGTCAAGATGACCTCAGATGAAAATAAAACTGATATATTAGGATTCAGGATGCCCAAATTAGTCAGGATAGCCCATGTTGAAATTTGGGGCGAAAAAGTATATAAGGAGCGAAAAAAAAGTGAAATTTCCTCGTTTGTCCATGTATACCCTCTCTCCTCCCTTCTCTTTCTCTCTATACCCCCATTGATGAATAGAAACTGACCACCAAAAACGGTGTCCGTTTCGACACCGCCGGTATCGTTGGAAAGCTCTCGCCGAGCTGAGTCTAACGGTGGGCCGAGTCGACGGAACCGACGCCGGAGGAGCCTGGACGCGCCGCCTGAAGCCACCGACCACCGGAAATTTCGCGACACCGTATCTCTGCCGTCCGACGTCCGATCAAGGTGATTCTGGTCCCAAAAGACTCATGGTGAAGAGGAGAACAAAACCCATAACTCATTTCACCTCAACGGCTGCCGGATCGCGCCGTCCAACTCCGCCCGTCGCCATCGCCGACGTGGAATCCAACGATTCCAGCGGAGTTGAGTTGCAAGGTGGGTATCAAAATGCTCAGAACAACATGTAGATCAAAAGCCCCAAATCAATTTTGGGCAACAATCGTCGGAAAACAGAGATTTAAGCTCGCTGCCACCGTCGGTTTTTCGAGGGGTGATTTCCGGCGATAGAAGCATCGAATGGTGAAATTGAGACCACCAATGAGTTCCTCACGTCGAGATCTTTAAGATGGACTACCCACATTCCACCGTCACCGCCAGTCAACACCGATCAATGGCCAGTCAATGGCCGGTCAACGGAGACCGGTGACCGAAAATTGAAGAATGGCCCGTTGGCCTATTTTCGACGTTCCGGACGCATCCGCAGAGTCGGAATTGCAAGACGGGACCTCATATATGAAGAATGAAGAATTAGGGTTTATGCCGTCGAGACCGGACAGCAATTCGATATAAATCCTGACCTCTTTACGTTCCGCAATTTAATTGTTTGGGACTATTGTTTGATTTTATAATTATTGGTATGAAAATTATGGAAAAGAATGTATGTAAAAAGAAGAAAATTGCTGTAATAGAGGAAAAGAAAAATATGTGATAATGTAACGATTTTACGTAAACAGTATGAGTTTTACGTAAAATCTAGGCCTCTGGTATAGTACGTGATAGAATTAGATCAGGATAGATGGTTTTTAGGCGTTTCCTAAACGTTGGAACCTCAAAAATTAAGCGGAAATGCTGTCGAAATTTCTAAAAACGGCACTAGGGGTAATATGGGAAACGAGGGGTAAAATATAATAGGGAAGGTAACCCGAGCCCCTTCGAGGAATTAGGGCATGGAAAAAGGAATGGGCAAGTTACGATTAGCAAACCGATTATTAGGTCAGAATAGCACTTGCCGAGGGCCGAGAATGTGAAAATTGGTAAAATGATAAGAATTGATCCGGAAAAGGTTTGATAAGATTTAAAAAGTAAATTAGATGATTTTGGGTTTAAAAAATCCTGTCTAAGTATGAAAATGAAAATGTTATGATTAAATAACCCATCATGAGCAAAATGGTCATTTTGCCCAAAGATTATCAAATTATGGGAAAAGAGCCCCAATGACCCCGGAATAGGGTAATAAAGTTTGTAAAAGCGAAAATTGAGGTTTAAGTTATGAAAAATCACATCAAGAGCAAAATTGTAATTTTGTCAAAAGTTAGGGGTAAAATCGTAATTTTTCAAAAAGTTGGAGAAAAATTCGAAAATGGCCATTAAGGTTTAAAAAGCTATCCTAAGGCTATAATTAAGGTTTATATGATCATAATCAAGCTTTTTAATAAAATAAAAGCTATAAATGAAAATGTGATTAGCGGACAAAGTTTGTCTGTAGGAATCCGATCCAGATGCGACAAAGGACGTCGATGGATTCCAAGAAGAGGATAAGCACGCTATGAGTAAGTTCAGACATTTACCCGTCTGTAACTATGAACAAGCTTATCGTATTTATATGTTTTGTATGCAAATATCATGATGTGATTTATGATGATGCTATAGTAATACTATAACAATGCTATGATGATGTTAAAAGATAGGTTTTAGTAAATAAATTATCAAAAAAATAAAAAAAAAATATATATATATATATATGAATATGAATATATATTGAATTATGAAGGAAACGTATTACAAAAGCTTTATGAGAGTGAAGGAAATGTATTACAAAAGCTTTATGAGAGTGAAGATGTGAGTAAGAGAGATAGAAGAATGGAAAGAGTAAGAACGAGAATGTTATGATAGAATACAAAAAAAAAAAAAAAGAGATGAGATATGAAAGGAAAGAATAGATGTTTATGAAAGGTTTTATGGAAGTTAAGTTATGATTGATAGAGTAAAGATGATCGGTAATGAAAGGAATTAAGAAAGTGTATGTTTTATAGGAACGAAATGATAGATGTTTTATGAAAAATGATATGAAAGCAAAGAGTTAGACAAGAAAGAGAAGCAATGATAGGTTATGATGAAAGGTATGATGAAAGGATTAGGGCATAACGATAAGATGTGATTGATAGAATAGAACGATAGGCTATGATCGATAGGAGTATGATGATAAGATACGATAGATAGAATGATGCAAATGATAAAAAGAGAATAATTGTCTGCACTTAACTAAACGTGTTTTTGTTTGTTATGATGTGATGTGATGATATATAAGTAATATGTGCTATATATGCTAAAGTGTGATTAACATAATTCACACAAGTAAAGTAAAGAATTAAGAAAAGAAAAACAACGAAAGAACAAATGTCCCATGAAATGTTCTATGAAAAATGAGAAAGGAAAGATTATGAATATCATGAAAAAGATGTACAATGAAAAATCAATATAAGAAAAAATAAAAGCATACAAGATAATAAGACTGAAAACTTAAGTTATTGGCGTACCGGTCTCCCTACAAGGTCTAGACTTCATGTCTATATCCTCCACGCAGATGTGGTGCTACCCCGAAGGTATGGTAGATTATAGGTTGGACCAACCCCAAAGGTGTGGTAATTAATGTGACTGTGAGGTAGGTTGGTGGGTCGCTCCCCCTCCTCCCACTGTCTGCGCGCCCACTAAAGGAAAGTGAAAAGAAAAGAAACCAAAGGAGAGTGAAAAGAAAAGAAAAGAAAGGAGAGTGACAAGAAAAGAAAGAAAAGAAAGGAAAGGAGAGTGAAAAGAAAAGAAAAGAAATGATACGAAAAGAAAAGAAAAGTAAAGAACGATAACAAAAGAAACGAACGATATGGAAGAATGACATAATGAAATCGATGAAAAATAAATAAATAATAAAACGAAGTTTATAAGAACATAATGGAATTAATATATGTGATGTGATGTATTTGATGTTATGTATATGATATGACACGTTTTCACGTGATGTTATGCTAGTGTATATGTTACTGGCTTTTAAGATACGAAAGGTTAAGAAATGATGATAAAACGATAGAAAAGATAAGAAGGTTTAGAACGGAAAGCTAAGAAATGATAGGAATGAAAAGAAAAGAAATGAAGAGATTAGAATAGAATGATAAGAGATGATCGATAGAATGATGAGAACGATGAGCGAAGAGATAAATGAGCATAAAGAGGCTAATATATTATGTTATATTTCAATGATATGTATAGACGATGTATATGATTTGTCTATACGTGATGTCATATATTCTAGTAATAATATATATTACTAGTAATTATAAGTTAATGAATGTATGTTTGAACTTACTGAGCATCGAGCTCATTAGTTGTTCATATGTTGTAGGTAAGTAACCTGTTAGTTTAAAGTAATATGATGGACAACGGACGGATCTGCATGTGCCAAGGGACTGGGCGAAGGTATGGTACTACCATGAGTCTTTCGCTGAGCGTTTAAAAAGGAAGTTGAAAGAAAGAAATTTATGAATTATATGTTATAAGAGTATGATAGAGATATAGATATAATATGTAAGTAAAAAAAAAATTAAAATAAGAAAGTTAAAAATAGAAAGTTAGGTATGTTAAGTAAAAGGATGACGGCCGACGAGGTTGCTAGCCATCACGGTCGGCGTCAGAGCTCGGCCGGTTGGTATGGTAACGTATACGAGACGTCACAGGTGGTGTTAGAGTGAGGTTGACCATATCCCTCCTGGCACACTGCACATCCTGTTCGTCAACCCAAGTAAGTCAGTTTTATTTCAAGCTAATAACTGTTTATGTATTAGAACATAAACAATATGATAGACGACGAATTAATGAGATGGACGAGATCAGTCGTCCACTAAGTTTTGAGGGCAGACAACACTCCAGTACTCTATGGGAATACAGGATTGGGTTCATGATATCAAGATGATTCTTTGACTGTGCTCCATTGATCAGGATAATTGAGTCATGATAGCTGTGACATGTATGCACCTTTCAGGAAGATGCTCTCATATGTATTGGGATTCTTGTGACCAGGATGAGTTCTAACTGGACCGAGTTTCACCATACCATGATTGGGTGACTCCCTCAGAGGAGCCCAGTATCAGTCCCAATTTCCTCATGAGCATGGGGGACGTGACAACGCCTATATTCCCTAGAGTTGCGGATATGTGAGAATTTGATCATCGGACCAAGAAACTACAATCGACGTCCGGTGATATAGTTCTAACGTATGCTATGCGTTACGAGGAACGGATGAGGGCTTCTGCAACATAGGTTGGAGAGAACTCACAGTGGAACTAAGTCAAGATAAATGTAGATCAAGAAAAGTCCACCGAGGTTAGGAATGATTGAGATGATATAGGAGAAAGTCAAGATCCAGAGAAATTTCTTATTAATCCGGATGAAAAAGACGAATAATGTATAAATGTATATGTATGTATATGAGTATATTTGAAATGAAAGGCTACATATAAAGCCTTATTGATGAAATGTATATGATTATATGTGTATGATATGTAAATGTTACGAAATGTTAAAATGATGAAATGATGTCAAGTAATGTCCCATAATAATATGACGTTACTTAATGTGAATTTCATAGAAATTTTACTAAATATGTTTATGAAAGGAAACGTTGGACTACGACAGCGTAATTCATGATAATGATGCACGAATGTACAGAAATGTATAGATACATAGAGATGCATGGTTCATCCCAAATTTTTGGAGGTACATGCAAGAAGATTCCAATCCAGGAAGATCTAGTTTATGAAGATGTCATAGAAGAAGGAAATCACGATATTGAAAAACTTACACAAGTTGTGAAGAAGAAATGAAGACGTTGAAACCCAACTTGTCTTAATTTTCGAGGACGAATATTTTATAAGGAGGGTGAATGTGATAACCAGGAAAATTCATATTTTTTGGAGAATAAATACACAATGAATTTAAGCATTAAAAATGTGAAATTAAGTGATTTAATATTGTTTAGAACTAAACAAAATGTTCTAACAATGTTAAAGGATGAAAAATGATTGATAGTGATGTTATGTGTGTACACGTGTGTGCCACTCACAGTATCAAGAAGTAGGTCAAGATGATATTATCTTGATATAAAACTGATAAATTTAGGTTCAACACTCCCAAATTAGTTAGGATAGCCTATCAGTACACTCAAATTTGATAATTGAGCACAAGGGTAATTTTTTGACCGAGAATTCGCAGTATTGGAAACTGGTCAAGATGACCTCAAATGAAAATAAAACTGATATATTTGGATTCAGGACGCCCAAATTAGTCAGGATAGCGCATGTCGAAATTTTGGACGAAAAAGTATATAAGGAGCGAAAAAAAAGTGAAATTTCCTCATTTGTCCATGTATACCTTCTCTCCTCCCTTCTCTTTCTCTCTCTACCCCCATTGATTAATAGTAACTGACCACCGAAAACGGTATCCGTTTTCGACACCGCCGGCATCGTTGGAAAGCTCTCGCCGAGCTGAGTCTAACAGTGGACCGAGTCGACGGAATCGACGCCGGAGGAGCCCGGACGCGCCGCCTGAAGCCGTCGGTGTTTCCTAAACGCTGGAACCTCAAAAATTAAGCGGAAATACTGCCAAAATTTCTAAAAACGACACTAGGGGTAATATGGGAAACGAGGGGTAAAATATGATTGAGAAGGTAACCCGAGCCCCTTCGAGGAATTAGGGCATGGAAAAAGGAATGGACAAGTTACGATTAACAAACCGATTCTTAGGTCAGAATAGTACTTCCTGAGGGCTGAGAATGTGAAAATTGGTAAAATGATAAGAATTGATCCGAAAAAGGTCTGATAAGATTTAAAAAGTAAATTAGATGATTTTGGGTTTAGAAAATCTAGCCTAAGTATGAAAATGAAAATGTTATGATTAAATGACCCATCATGGGCAAAATGGTCATTTTGCCTAAAGATTCTCAAATTATGGGAAAAGAGCCCCAATGACCCTGGAATAGGGTAATAAAGTTTGTAAAAGCCAAAATTGAGGTTTAAGTTATGAAAAATCACGTCAAGAGCAAAATTGTAATTTTGTCAAAAGTTAGGGGTAAAATCGTAATTTTTCAAAAAGTTGGATAAAAATTCGAAAATGGCCATTAACGTTTAAAAGCTGTCCTAAGGCTATAATTAAGGGTTATAAGATCAGAATCAAGCTTTTTAATAAAATAAAAGCTATAAATGAAAATATGATTAACAGACAAAGTTTGTCTGTAGGAATCCGATCCAGATGCGACAAAGGACGTCGATGGATTCCAAGAAGAGGATAAGCATGCTATGAGTAAGTTCAGACATTTACCCGTCTGCAACTATAAACAAGCTTATCGTATTTATATGTTTTGTATGCAAATGTCATGATGTGATTTATGATGATGCTATAGTAATACTATAGCAATGCTATGATGATGTTAAAAGATAGGTTTTAGTAAATAAATTATCAAACAAATAAAAATAAAAATATATATATATGAATATATATTGAATTATGAAGGAAATGTATTACAAAAGCTTTATGAGAGTGAAGGAAATGTATTACAAAAGCTTTATGAGAGTGAAGATGTGAGTAAGAGAGATAGAAGAATGGAAAGAGTAAGAACGAGAATGTTATGATAGAATACAAATAAAAAAAAAGAGATGAGATATGAAAGGAAAGAATAGATGTTTATGAAAGGTTTTATGGAAGTTAAGTTATGATTGATAGAGCAACGATGATCGGTAATGAAAGGAATTAAGAAAGTGTATGTTTTATAGGAACGAAATGATAGATGTTTTATGAAAAATGATATGAAAGCAAAGAGTTAGTCAAGAAAGAGAAGCAATGATAGGTTATGATGAACGGATTAGGGCATAACGATAAGATGTGATTGATAGAATAGAACGATAGGCTATGATCGATAGGAGTATGATGATAAGATACGATAGATAGAATGATGCAAATGATAAAAAGAGAATAATTGTCTGCACTTAACTAAACGTGTTTTTGTTTGTTATTGTAATAACCTGGAAAATTCATATTTATCGGAAAATAAATACACAATGAATTTAAGCGTTAAAATGTAAAATTAAATGATTTAATATTGTTTAGAATTAAATAAAATGTTCTAACAATGTTAAAGGATGAAAAATGAGTAATAGTGATATTATGTGTGTGCACGTGTGTGCCACTCACAGTATGAAGAAGTAGGTCAAGATGATATTATCTTAACATAAAACTGAGAAATTTGGGTTCAGCACACCCAAATTAGTTAGGATAGCCTATCAGCACGCTCAAATTTGATAATTGAGTACAAGGGTAATTTTTGACCGAAAATTTACAGTATCGGAAACTGGTCGACATGACCTCAGATGAAAATAAAAATGATATATTTGGATTCAGGACGCCCAAATTAGTCAGGAAAGCCCATGTTAAAATTTTGGGTGAAAAAGTATATAAGGAGCGGAAAAAAGTGGAATTTCCTCATTTGTCCACAAATTCTCTCTCTCCAATTCTCTTTCTCTCTCTACCCCCATTGGTGAATATTAACCGACCACCAGAAACGGTGTCCGTTTTCGACACCGCCGATGTCATCAGAAAGCTCTCGTCGAGCTGAGTTCAACGGTGTGCCAAGTCGACGGAACTGGCGCCGGAGGAGTCCGCGCGCGCCGCCCGAAGCCGCCGGCCACCGGAAAATTCGCGACGCCGTATCTCCGCCGTCCGATGTCCGATCAAGCTAAAACCAGTCCCAAAAGACTCGTGGTGAAGAGTAGAACAAAACACAGGTGGAGTTTCAGCCTAACGGCCGCCGGATCGCGCTGCCCAACTCCGCCCGTCACCGTCGCCGTCGCCGCCGTGGAATCCGCCATTTCCGGCGGAGTTGAGTTACAAGGTTGGTATAAAAATGCTCAGAACAACACATAGAGCAAAAGCCCCAAATCAATTTTGGGCAACAATCGCCGAAAAATGGAGATTCAAGCTCGCCGCCGCTGTCGGTTTTTCAAGGGGCAATTTCCAGCGATAGAGGTGTCGAATGGTGAAATTGAAGCCACCAATGAGTTCCTCACATCGAGATCTTCAAGATGGGCTACTCAATTGCCACCGTCACCGCCAGTCAACGGCCGGTCAACACCGATCAACGGCGACCGGTGACCAAAAATTGAAGTTTAGCCCGTTGGCCTATTTTCGACATTCTGAACGCATCCGCGGAGTCGGAATTGCAAGACGAGACCTCAAATATGAAGAACGAGGAATTAGGGTTTATGCCGTCGAGATCGGACTACAATTCGGTATAAATCCCGACCCCTTTACGTTCCGCAATTTAATTGTTTGGGACTATTGTATGATTTTATAATTATTGGTATGAAAATTATGGAAAAAGAATGTATGTAAAAAGAAGAAAATGACTGTAACGAAGAAAAAGAAAAATATGTGATAATGTAATGATTTTACGTAAACAGTATGAGTTTTACGTAAAATCTAGGCCTCTGGGATAGTACATGATAGAATTAGATCAGGATAGATGGTTTTCAGGCATTTTCTAAACGCTGGAACCTCAAAAATTAAGGGGAAACTCTGCCGAAATTTCTAAAAACGACACCAGGGGTAATATGGGAAACGAGGGGATAAAATATGATCGGGAAGGGAACCTAAGCCCCCTCGAGGAATTAGGGCAAGGAAAAAGGAATGGGTAAGGTACAATTAGCAAACCAACCCTTCAAAATCCTAGAACGCAAGAAAAACATGAAACCGACTCTTAGGTCAGAATAGTACTTCCCGAGGGCCGGGAATATAAAAAATTGGTAAAATGATAAGAATTGATCCGGAAAAGGTCCGATAAGATTTAGAAAGTTAATTAAATGATTTTGGGTTTAGAAAATCCAACCTAAGTATGAAAATGAAAATGTTATGATTAAACGACCCATCAGGGACAAAATGGTCATTTTGTCCAAAGACTTTCAAATTATGGGAAAAGAGCCCCAATGACCCCAGAATAGGTTAATGAAGTTTGTAAAAGCCAAAATTGAGGTTTAAGTTATGAAAAATCACGTCGAGGGCAAGATTGTAATTTTGTCAAAAGTTAGGGGTAAAATCGTAATTTTTCAAAAGTTGGAGAAAAAATTCAAAAAGGGCCATTAAGGTTTAAAAAGCTGTCCTAAGACTATAATTAAGGGTTATAAGATCAGAATTAAGCTTTTTAATAAAATAAAAGTTATAGATGAAAATGTGATTAACGGACAAAATTTGTCTGTAGGAACCGATCCAGACGCGACAAAGGACATCTATGGATTCCAAGAAAAGTATAAGCACGCTATGAGTAAGTTCAGACATTTACCCGTCTGCAACTTTGAACAAGCTTATCGTGATTATATGTTTTGTATGCAAATGTTATGATGTGATTTATGATGATGCTATAGTAATGCTATAGCATTGCTATGATGATGTTAAAAGATAGGTTTTAATAAATAATTATAAAAATATATATATAAATATATGTATATATTGAATTATGAAGGAAAGGCATTATAAAAGCTTTATGAGAGTAACGATATGATAAAGAGGGATAGAAGAATGGAAAGAGTAAGAACAAGAATGTTATGGTAGGATGCATAAGAAAGAGATGAGATATGAAAGGAAAGAATAGATGTTTTATGAAAAGTTTTATGAAAGTTAGGTTATGATTGATAGAGCAACGATAATCGGTGATGAAAGAAATTAAGAAAAGGGTATGTTTTATGATAACGAAATGATAAGGGTTTTATGAAAAATGATATGAAAGCAAAGAGTTAGACAAGAAAGAGAAGTAATGATAGTTTATGATGAAAGGTATGATGAAAGGATTAGAATATAACGATAAGATGTGATTGATAGAATAGAACGATAGGCTATGATTGATAGGAGTATGATGCTAAGATACGATAGATAGGATGATGCAAATGATAAACAGAGAAGAGAATAATTGTCTGCACATAACTAAACATATTTTTGTTTGTTATGATGTGATGTGATGTTATATAAGTAATATGTGCTATATATGCTGAAGTGTGATTAACATAATTCACACAAATAAAGTAAAGAATTAAGAAAAGAAAAACAACGAAAGAACAAATGTTCCATGAAATGTTTTATGAAAAATGAGAAAGAAAAGATTATGAATGTCATGAAAAAGACGTACAACGAAAAATTAATATAAGAAAAATAAAAGCCTACAAGATAATAAGACTGAAAACTTAAGTTGTTGGCATACCGGTCTCCCTACAAGGTCGAGACTTCCGGTCTATATCCTCCGCGTTGATGTGGTGCTACCCCGAAGGTGTGGTAGATTATAGGTTAGACCAGCTCCGAAGATGAGGTTTTATGTGACTGTAAGGTAGGTTGGTGGGTAGCTCCCCCTCCTCCCACTGTCCACGCGCAACTAGGTACGTCCAACAACGGGCCCAACCAAAGGAAAGTGGAAAGAAAGCAAACGAAAGGAGAGTGAAAAGAAAAAAAAGGAAAAGAAAAGGAAAAAAAAAAAGAAAGGAAAAGAAAAGGAAAGAAAAGAAAGGAGAGAGAAAAGAAAAGAAAGGAAATGATACGAAAAGAAAAGAAAAGTAGAGAACGATAAGAAAAGAAACGAACGATATGAAAGAACGACATAATGAAATTGATGAAAAATAAATAAATAATAAAACGAAGTTTATAAGAACATAATAGAATCATATACGTGATGTGATGTGAATGACACATTTTACGTGATGTTAGCTAATGTGTATGTTACTAGCTTTTAAGATATGAAATGTTAAGAGATGATGACAAAGCGATAGAGAAGTTATAAAGGTTTAGAACAGAAAGTTAAGGAATGATAGGAATGAGAAGAAAAGAAATGAAGAAATTAGAATAGAATGATAAGAGATTATCAATAGAATGATGGGAATGATTAGCGAAGAAATAAATGAGCATGAGGAAGCTCACATAATATGTTATGTTTCGAGGATATGTATAGACGATGTGTATGATGTGTATATATGTGATATCATATATTCTAGTAATAACATATATTACTAGTATTTATAAGTTAATGAATGTATGTTTGAACTTACTGAGCATCTAGCTCATTAGTTGTTTATATGTTGCAGGTAAGCAACCTGTTAGTTTAAAGTAGTATGATGGACAATGGACGGATCTGCACGTGCCAAGGGATTGGGCGAGGGTATGGTACTACCATGAGTCTTTCGCTGAGCGTTCAAAAAGGAAGATGAAAGAAAGAAAGTTATGAAATATGTGTTATAAGAGTATGATAGAGATAGGTATAATATGTAAGTTAAAAGAAAAAAAATTTGCTATGGAAATTGCATCCGCTTTAAATGAGAACGTTAAGAAGGGAAAGTTAAGTATGTTAAGTAAGAGGATGACGACCCACGAGGTTGCCAGCCATCGCGGTCGGCGTCAAAGCTCGACTGGTTGGTATGGTAACGTACGTGGGGGGGGGCGTCACAGTTATGATGTGATGTGATGATATATAAGTAATAAGTGCTATATATGCTAAAGTGTGATTAACATAATTCACACAAGTAAAGTAAAGAATTAAGAAAAGAAAAACAACGAAAGAACAAATGTCCCATAAAATGTTCTATGAAAAATGAGAAAGGAAAGATTATGAATATCATGAAAAAGATTTACAACGAAAAATCAATATAAGAAAAAATAAAAGCATGCAACATAATAAGACAGAAAACTTAAGTTGTTGGCGTACCGGTCTCCCTACAAGGTCTAGACTTCAGGTCTATATCCTCCACGCAGATGTGGTGCTACCCCGAAGGTGTGGTAGATTATAGGTTGGACCAACCCCGAAGATGTGGTAATTAATGTGACTGTGAGGTAGGTTGGTGGGTCGCTCCCCCTCCTCCCATTGTCCGCGCGCCCACCAAAGGAAAGTGAAAAGAAAAGAAACCAAAGGAGAGTGAAAAGAAAAGAAAGAAAAGAAAGGAAAGGAGAGTGACAAAAAAAGAAAGGAAAGGAGAGTGAAAAGAAAAGAAAGAAAAGAAAGGAAAGGTGAGTGAAAAGAAAAGAAAAGAAATGATACGAAAAGAAAAGAAAAGTAAAGAACGATAAGAAAAGAAACGAACGATATGGAAGAATGATATAATGAAATCGATGAAAAATAAATAAATAATAAAACGAAGTTTATAAGAACATAATGGTATTAATATATGTGATGTGATGTATTTGATGTTATGTGTATGATATGACACGTTTTCACGTGATGTTATGCTAGTGTATATGTTACTGGCTTTTAAGATACGAAAAGTTAAGAAATGATGATAAAACGATAGAAAAGATAAGAAGGTTTAGAACAGAAAGCTAAGAAATGATAGGAATGAAAAGAAAAGAAATGAAGAGATTAGAATAGAATGATAAGAGATGATCGATAGAATGATGAGAACGATGAGCGAAGAGATAAATGAGCATAAAGAGGCTAATATATTATGTTATATTTCGATGATATGTATAGACGATGTATATGATGTGTCTATACGTGATGTCATATATTCTAGTAATAATATATATTACTAGTAATTATAAGTTAATGAATGTATGTTTGAACTTACTGAGCATCGAGCTCATTAGTTATTCATATGTTACAGGTAAGTAACCTGTTAGTTTAAAGTAATATGATGGACAACGAACGAATCAGCATGTGCCAAGGGACTGGACGAGGGTATGGTATTACCATGAGTCTTTCGCTGAGCGTTTAAAAAGGAAGTTGAAAGAAAGAAATTTATGAATTATATGTTATAAGAGTATGATAGAGATATAGATATAATATGTAAGTAAAAAAAATTTTAAAATAAGAAAGTTAAAAATGGAAAGATAAGTATGTTAAGTAAGAGGACGACGACCCACGAGGTTGCCAGCCATCACGGTCCACGTCAGAGCTCGGCTGGTTGGTATGGTAACGTATACAGGACGTCACATTAAAAGAAAATTCATCTCATTTAAATTTATATACGTAAATTTATAGACTTTTAAAATTTAAAATTAATTATAAAATTGTAAAGAAATAAGTAATAAAAATTAATGATAAAAATATCAAAAAAATTATTTTAAAGGCCAAAAATAATTTCCCGCTCTTGTTATTTCGCAAGATCACATTTTTTTTTTCTTTTTTGTGAATACAAGAGCCATACTTGGGGAAATTTTTGAAATTGAACTTGTAATTGTTAGTCTGTACTCTGCTCCGTATTCATTGATTATTATTTGCAGGTTGACCTTTACATTTCTGTGGTGGAAAATCAAATCTCAAAAAAAGATCTGCAAAACTTTCGTCTCTAAACAAACTTTCAGCTCTTTCAATCTCTTCTCTTCCATTTTATTTGTGTAAAAGCCCTTTCTTTCTTCAACCCAGCCAGCCGCAGACCAACAAATAATCAAAAAACAAAAAAACAACGGAGATAGAGACACTTTGCTTTGTCTTCTTCTTCACTATTTTGTCAAAATCCAGGGAGGAAAAAAAAAAATTTGCTCGTTGCTTGTACATCTAGTTTATAAGATACGTGCTCTGCGATCTTCATCGTCCAGTATATCAGGCACGTTGAAAAAGTTGTTTCCCCTGTTATTCTTATGATTTTGTTGTGTGTTAAAAATTATACTTCTCCATTATTTTGTGCTTTTGACAATTTAGTTTTTCTGATTATTACTTTGTTTTTTGCAATTTAAGTCTCAACCTTATCTTGTTTTATGTAAAAATACGCTTGTTAATATTTTTATTTTTTATTTTTAAACTCATATGTTCTGCGTCTCATTGCAATTGCTACAATCTTCTCTTTGATCATTGTGGGGTTCCTTTGGGCCTAATCTTAGAAGTGCCTAGAAAGGGAATATGAAAAAGGCCGGATCGGGAATCAGTAGAAGAGTGAAGAGTAAATCAGAAAGCATGGATTTTCTTGTTGGGATCACTTCTTCAGCAGTTACAAAGGCTGCTGAGTATACGGTCAGTCCGGCGTGCGGCCAATTTGATTATCTATTTTTCTACAAAAGTAATATAGACAACCTGAAAACACAATTATAACAGTTGGGGTATTCAAGAGACAGGTTGCGGCATTGCGTTGAGGGGGCTAGAAGAAAGGTTTCAGAATTTGGAGCGATTGCATCTCGTTAAACTGACGATTCTGGAAAGGATATGTAATGGAAAACTCACAGCAGAGTCATTTAGCAAGTTAAGATTTGTAACAGTACAACAATGTGACAGATTAAACAATCTCTTTTCATCATCTATCGCTAAATTGTTTGAGGAAATTAAAGTGCAAAGATGCAGGATGATGAAAGAGATAGTCACCCATGGAACAGAAGACGACACCCACAATTCCATAGATACAACGGAGTTTTCTCAATTACTCTCCTTGGCTCTCAAAGATTTGCCAGAGTTTGTTCAATTCATTCAGTCTGAGATGTGTACGGCTGATCCTTCATCATCGGATTTTCCCTCGTCTATATTTAGCAAAAAGGTATAGTCCTATGTAGTATGTGACGACCCGCCTGATGAGATTGTCGCTCATTGATACTTAACTCATTCTTAATCATTTAATTATGTGAAATTTAAGGAAATTTTTTTTTTACAAACATAACATGTTCATGTTGATATAAACACATAATAAAGTTCTCAACTCTTACATATAGCTATCAATAACTTAGTCATCTTAATCAAAATATATGTAAATATATGTATATATTCTTTTTTTTTCAAGATAATACTAAAATCTTGTTTTGAAAATTCTATGACATAATACTGTGAAAATTCTTACTTAAAATATTTATACAAAATATTGCAGAAGCTTTTATTTGTTACGGTATCCATGGACCCTTAAATTTACATCTACATCGTCATCTGCTCTGTTCAGTAAAAATTCAGTCAATAGTCTTCTTACCTATAACATAAACACACATAGTGAACTTTTCACTCAGTAAGTACAACATTATTCTGCAAAACATATCAAACAAAATCATAATTCATGAATATGCTGATTATGTTCAATTATGAATTTCATTATCTGGTGTAATCGTAACTTGTATTGTATTACATGTTTAAGGGCCCTACATAATATGTCAATACCAGGTGTGTGTGACCAAACGGAAAGTTAAGAATTGCTCGATCCCAACTATATCATGGTCAAAACTTACTTAACATGAACCTCCCTTTAGGCGGAAGAGTGGTACGACACTTTTAACATAAACCTTCCTCTAGGCGAAAGGGTAGTGTAACATTTTTAACTTAATGTAATCATTTCTTATGTTATGCAAGTTTTATCATAACATGGTATTGAAACGTGATTTATTTGTTTAAGTGTATAACTTACTTGGACTGTGTGGAAGGAAATGCTTGCGATGTCATGATAGGTTATGGTGAACCACCTGCTCTGATACCAACTGTGACATCCCCTGCCTCGCGTAGGGAATCCCACTCTTTCTTACATCATACTTACGTCTTTTCTTTTTATATAACCATCTTGTAGTAAATTTACAGAATTTTTATTTTAAAAACCCATAGTCGTCTACATATTTAGTTGTATAAAATTTTTGAAACCGTAATACTATAATTTGAAAATTATCTCTTACTATTTATACAACTTTAGCAAAATACTGTCTTGGAACTATTTACAGTTTAACATATAGATTCAGTCTATACTATATCATACATATTCTTTTTCTTTCCTTTTTTCCTTGAGCTGCGGATAAGCTTGGCAGGTCCATAACCTTTCTTACAACACCGGCATTCCATCCCTCAACCCAATCTGTTCAGTGATGTTCAGGTTACAGGCTGCTTACCTCGATTACTTGAATACGAACAACCGGGTGAGCTATAGCCCAGTAAGTTCAGACATCATAGTTTAAACATATAAACATTACAGTCTAACTTAACAGTTATATCTTGAGTCCATTATGCTCAATTATTACCTTATCTGTCATCTGTCTTTAGGGGCCCTTTTTGGTCATACCATATTGCGCATAGTAAGAGGGGCCAGGGAGTGACCCTAGCTCTCCCTCATTAGTAATCTGTCTGTCATTTGTAATAAAATAACCTCCCCTGGCAAAAGGCTGGTATACCAAAAATCTCATGTTCTTGTTACCATCTTGCTTACTATTTAGTCATAATACTATGAACATTATATACTTGATTCTTTACCTAATTAGTCATTAATATTGCTTTACAGTCATATTTCATGCGATAAAATCAAATAGGCGTGATTGGGACTAGAAACGAGGCACAAAACTCAAGTTAGAAATTTTGGAACAGTAGAAGCGCCTGGCCCTTGAATGTAGCGCCTAGCCCTTGAATCAGGATTACACTTAAAATTTTGGTAGAGAGTTCAGTGCCTCGGTGCTCCATCTCTAGCGCTTGGCGCTCCATCACAAAGATGCAAGTGCCTAGTGCTCTATCCCTAACGCCTAGCGCTCCTTCAGAAATTTTGACATCCAAATTTGGCTGAGAGTTCAACGCCGGGATGCTCCATGCCTAGCGTCTGGTGCTTGACTTTGGCTAGGTTAAATTTTTAACATCAAACTAGTACAAAACTTAGCTCATTTAATCTCAATTCACCTGGAGTATAATTAGGACAGTTTAGGGCCAAAAACCTGTACTTTTACTAATACGTATTCATATCAGTACACGCCCGTGTACTTGCCAAATTTTAGCGTTTTGATGTCACAATTACCTCAGAATACTCTTCTAGCAAGAGGTGGCTAGATAATTTAAATAACACACACATTTCTACACAATATATGCATCAAGTTGCTCGTGTTCAGTCGATTAAATGTCAGAACTTACTAGAAATCTGCTAAGGTTTCCTCGATTTGATTCCTTCGTTCCACCCTCTCGTTTTCCAATCGTTGTCTTATGACGAAACAATTCGACATTAAGTGGAATGTTCATAGGCCAACACTAGAACATTTCAATACTTTTCTTATAAGCTTTGTCATCCTTAAAACATTTAACTCAAGTTATAATCTGAAAATTTTGGCATTATAACGGCTTAAATTTCTACTTTCTCACCATGCCAAAACTACACGAAATACATCATTTGGCATAGTTTTCCTTAAGTACCTCCTCAAATCCTAGTACATAAAATGATTTTATCCTCCTATACAAAATGAGAACCCATAGTCACAAAACCTAGGTTTTTGATTCTAACTTTATCAACCTTAAAATCACCTCTTTTCAACATCTATACTCACAAACAATTCATATTCAACTTTCAATATCATTTTACCAAAGTTCTATAAAGGTTCCCATCTCTCCAATCACGTCAACATAATGAACCCCAAGCAACCAAAAATCATTTTCAAACTCCAACCTTACAAACATTTCAAAACCAAGCACAAAAACATGATTTTCACTTGATTTTCACCAAAGCAACAAAAATCAACTCAACCCCATTTTGTTCCTCAATTCCATAAACATGAAAACATTTGAAAAACAACATCAAAGTTGATTTTGAACTACTTACTTGGCCCTTGGTGTGTAACTCCCTTAAATTTGAAGCTTGATTCACTTTTTCTCACAATTTTTGCAAGTTTTGAGATTTTTGAAATTTTTGGAAGCTTAGGAATGTGGGGAAGATGAATGTAGAGAAATTCTGTGTTTTTGGCTTCAAATGGACGTGAATAACAGATGGGAAAAGTAATAAAAAAAATCTTGGGAGCCTTTTTGCAATTTTCTAAAATTTTGAGGTCAAAATGTCATTTTTATGGGGGCACTTTTGCAAACTTTTTGGAGCTCTTCCAGCTGGTTTTCCAACTGTTCCTCCCCCCTTTCTCCACGTGCATGAGCAGCTAAACCAATATTAATTGTTGGTTTATTCTTTCTAAGTCAAATTTTTTTTTGGTCAAAATTTCACCAAAATTGCTCCACCATTGGATCAAAGTAAAATTTGATTTCATCCCTTGAATTCTCATGATGATAAGCAAATATTATTTGTTTATACAGTATAAGCTTTGTTCTAATTATAGTCTAATTTTCATCTGTCGAAAATTTGATCGAAAAGTCAAACAGGTCAAATTTTACAGTTTTCCTTCTGGAATGCTACCAAAGCCTTCTGTTTGATTCATATCGTTTAAAACACTCCATAAACCCTAGATATTTCATTATTTCCTATCTTGATTCTACGGTTAGAACATTTCCAGTCTCAGTAAATTTCTGTTTTTCGATACCGAAAATACACTGTCTGAAGCATTTCAATCTAACAATCATTACAGTCACCGTCTTTTCACTTCAACGTTGTCATAAAACATTTATAAACCCTAATTAATTATTCGAATATCATTTATATATTTCTGTCATATCAGTACATATCTGTTCATATTATATATTAATTCTGAGAACTATAAAAGTCTCTGTTGTCACAGAAATAACGAGATTCAAGCTTAAAATTCAAAATTCAAACTAAACCCATGGCCCATGAAATTTTTCTCTAAAAAACTCAAGAAGACTTCAAATAGTGGTATTATAACAACCCCCGCCTCGTGCGGGGGACGTCACCTGAAAACTCTGCTCCTTTAATTCTTCTTTTTCAAAACATAACATAATGGATTTCGGAAATATTTTTTCTTTTAAAACCATCCATATATGTAGTATTATAACTTTCCAAAACTAAATTATTATAGTTGGAAAACTATTTTTGTTTTACTTGCATATAATACTGTCATACTATATTAGAAATAATTAAAGTTAAATATAGCAGTGTACTTTATACAATATCATACAATTGTATTTTTCTTTTTTCCTTTTCTTTCTTCTTTGCGGAATTAGCCTGGCAGGTACATAACCTTTATCATGACACTCGCACTTCGTTCCTGTAGCCCAATCCATACACTGTGGCTCAGGTTACAGGTTGTTTACCTCGATTACCTGAACAAGAACAAACTGGTGAGCTACATGCCCAGTAAGTTCAGACATAACATTTAAAACAATAAAACATCACAACGCAACTCTACAAATGTATGGAGTTCATTATGCTCAATTTACATTTTGCATTGTTCATTTACTATGTCTATGAGCCCGGTTTGGTCGTACCTTATGCGTGCTGTTGAGAGACCTGGGAGTGACCCTGACTCTCCCTCATCTATGGTATGTCTTTTGCTTCGACATAAGGTAACCTCCCCTCGCGAGAGGCCGGTACGCCAAACATTAAGTTATTTCATTACCCTGTTGTTTACTGTGAGATGTTACTTACTATGATGTCTTAACTGTTCCAGTGTACATATTCATAATTAATGTACTCAATGTTATGCCTATTCAGTCCAAAAATACTGTTTAAAAATCATCATCCACGCACTTAAACATTGGGGCGTGATTGGAACTGAAAATGAGGCACAAAACTTTAATTATACATTTTTGGAATAGTTGGAGCGCTTGGCACTCATCCCCGAGCGCTTGGCCCTTCATTTTATTTTTCTGTAAAACTTAGGACAGAGACTTTAGCGCTTCGGCGCTCTCTTTACAACACTTAGCGCTTTTGAAAATCCGGTACAAGCGCCTGGCGCTCATACCCTAGCGCCTGGCACTTCAGACAACTTTACACTAGCGCCTGGCGCTCATACCCTAGCGCCTGGCGCTCATGCTGATTTTTATACTAGTGCCTGGCACTCATACCCTAGAGCCTGGCACTCCTACTGGATATTTACCATAGCGCCTGGCGCTCATACCCTAGAGCCTGGCGTTTCAACTAATTTTTAGACTAGCGCCTGGCACTCATACCCTAGCGCCTGGCGCTTCAACTAATTTTTACATTAGCGCCTGGCGCTTATACCCTAGCGCCTGGCGCTCCTACTGAATTTTAAACACCAAATTTTGGCCGAGAGCTCAGCGCCGGGGCGCTCTTTGGCCAGCGCTTAGCGCTTGGCTCCGGCAAAAATAGGTTTTTAAACACATTTTGACACCAAAGCCATTTCTCATGCATACATTCAACCCTAAAACGTGTTTAAAGCATTTTAGGGTCAAAATCCATAAAACACAATCATTTACACGTAACACATCAATGCACACTCGTATACTTGCCAATTTAGGCGTTTTAACGAGTTCACAACAACATATAACATTTCTAGCCGAAACATTTAGGGCACTCATAAATTGAAATTCTAAAACAACATACGGTTCCAGTTGTTCATGTTTAGACACTTAAATGCTAGAACTTACCGGAAATTTGCTTCTGTTTCCTTTCCTTAGTTTTTCAGTCGTTGTCCTATAATGAAACAGTTCAATGTTCAGTGAAATGTTTATAGGTCAACACTAGAACATTTAAACACTGCTTCTATACATTGTCATCATTAAACCCTTAGCCTTGGTTATAAGTCCGAAAATTTCGGCATTATAACGGCTTAAATTCTCATTTTCCTACTGTGCCAAAACCGCTTAAATCGCGTTATTGAACACAGTTTTCATTATAAACCTGCTCAAAATCCCAATACATAACAATAATTCATTCTCATAATCAGGGTATAGTAATATTTCCAAAAATGTAGGGTTTCACTCACAACCCTAAATTTTCCTCTTTGTCTTTCTTCCTTTCAACACTCATACACCACATAAATTCTTTTTTTCCACTTCATAATACATAATCATCACTATTCCATAAGGGTTTTCACCCTCCTTTCACGTCAAATTTCTCTCCCCCATGTAACACTTTTGTTTTCAAAAACTAACCCCACAAACACTTCAAAAACAAGTTCAAAACATGTTTTATCACATTATTTTCATCAAAACACTCAAAAACACTCTAACTCCATTTTGTTCCACTATTCACACAAACACAAAAACACTTAAAAACAAGCATTAAAACATAATTTTGAAGAACTTACTTGAGCTTTAAGGTGAATACCCCTCAACTTAGAAATTTTCTCACACTTTTCCTTCAAATTTTGCAACTTTTGAAACTTTGGAAATTTTTGTGAGTAAGGGAACGTGGGAGAAGAAGAAGAACAGGGGAAATGGTGTTTTCTGCTGTGGGGGACGTGAAAAATCAAAGGAAAAAGTTTATACAAATCCTTAGGGGTATTTTTGTAATTTTTGAAAATTTTGGCGTCAAAATGAAAATTTCTTGGGGGCATTTTTGTAAAATTTTTGAAACTTTTTCAGCTGAAATACAGCTGTTTCTCCCCCTCTCTTCCACGTGCATGAGCAGCTCAACATTGCATTTAATGCAAATTTTCTTTCTCAATTTGATTTGAAAGGAAATTCCAAAATTTCCTTAATTTTGATAGCCTTTGGATAAAAAATGATGATTTGATCTCATCCATTGATTCTTATATTAATAAGAAAATATTATTTGTTTATACAGTATAGGTTTTTTCTTTAATTACAGTATAATTTTCATCTGTCGAAATTTTAACCGAAAAGCTATACTGGCCAAATTTCACAATTTACCTCTCGAAATGCTATTAAAGTCTTTCAATGCATTTATATCATTTAAAACCCTCCATAAACCCTAGATATTTCATCATTTTCCATCTGGGGTCTATGTTTGCCACATTTTAAGTCTCAGTAGAATTCTGTTTTTCGATACCGAAAATGTACTATTTAAGGCGTTTCGATTCGAAAATCATCACATCTATAGCCATAAAGCATTTATCAAATCTAATAAATATATTTATCAACTCTAATGATGATTTATTAGAGTGAAATTTATATATTTTCGTCACACTAATATATATAAATTTCCACTATACAGTGATCCCGAAAACAGTTAAAAATATCGGCTGTTACAATCTTCCCCCCTTAAAGAATTCTCGTCCTCGAGAATTTAAAACAAGTGGGGATATAGAGCTCTCATTTCATCTTCTCTTTCCCATGTAGCCTCTTCTATTTGGTGAGTACGCCACAATACTTTGACTAATGGGATTGTCTTGTTCCTGAGTACCTTGTCTTCTCGTGCGAGTATTTGAACAGGCTTTTCCTCATAAGACAGGTCACTCTGTACTTGTATCGGCTCATATCTCAAAATGTGTGATGGATCAGGTACATATTTACGTAAAATAGAGACATGAAAAACATCATGTACCTTGGATAAATCAGGTGGTAATGCTAATCTGTAAGCCACCTTCCCAATCCGTTTGATAATTTCGAATGGTCCGATGTATCTCGGACTGAGTTTGCCCTTCTTTCCAAAACGCATAACTCCTTTCATAGGTACAACTTTAAGAAATACAAAGTCGCCTTCTCGAAATTCAAGAAATCTTCGCCGTTTGTCGGCATAACTCTTTTGTCGACTTTGGGCTGTTTTCATTCGCTTCTATATCTTTTCAACTGCTTCTGAAGTCTCTTGAATAAAATCAGTTTTATGCAGTTGCTTTTCTTTTAAATCGTACCAATGGATTAGGGACCTGCACTTCCTACCATAAAGAGCTTCATAGGGTGCCATTCCAATCGAAGCTTGATAACTGTTGTTGTAGGAGAACTCGATCAACGACAGTTTCTCATTCCATGCTTCTTTGAAATCCATGACACAAGCTCGTAACATATCTTCTAAAATCTGGATGATTCGCTCAGATTGTCCATCAGTTTGAGGATGAAAAGCTGTGCTAAACTTCAATTCTGTGCCCATCTCTTGTTGTACACACTTCCAGAATTTGGAGGTAAAACGGCCATCTCGATCAGATACAATGGATCTTGGAACTCCATGTAATCTAATCACATTAGTAACATATAAGCTTGTGAATTTCTCCAATGTGAATGTCGTTTTCACCGCTATGAATCGAGCTGTTTTGTCAGTCGATCTACTATCACCCATATGGCATCATAACCTCCTCGTGTCTTGGGTAGCCCTACCACTAAATCCATGGTAATATGCTCCCATTTCCATTCTGGAATATCTAGAGGTTCTAATTGCCTGCCTGGGTGTTTGTGCTCTGCTTTAACTCTCTGGCATGTTAAACATTGACTGACAAACTCAGCAATGTCATTCTTCATTTTCTTCCACCAAAATTGTAATCTTAAGTCATGATACATTTTGGTGGCTCCTGGATGAACAGAATAAGGCGTCTGATGGGCTTCTTTCATAATTTGCTCCGTCAATTCTTTATTAGCAGGTATACAAATTCTTCCTTTCATCAACAGCATTCCATCTGTCTCGCTGCTGAAGTCAATTTCTTCTCCTTTATTGACTCGGTCTCTCATCTCTTCCAAGTACACATCTTGTCTCTGAGCCTCCTTAATCCTATGGTATAGTGTTGGTTTCAATTGTAGCATAGCCAAACTTCCGGAAATCAATTCTATTTCTAACGAATTAATCTCCTTTTGTAGCGGCTTAGACAGTCCATCGATCGGTAATTGCTGTACCGATGTTGATTTGCGACTCAGTGCATCAGCAACTCGATTCGCTTTCCCTGGATGATATAAGATCTCACAATCGTAGTCTTTCACGAGTTCTAACCATCGCCGCTGTCTCATGTTTAACTCCTTTTGAGTAAAGAAGTATTTCAGGCTCTTGTGATCTGTGAAAATTTGATATTGAACACCATATAGATAATGTCTCCAAATCTTTAATGCAAACACGACCGCAGCTAGTTCCAAATCATGAGTTGGATAATTCTTCTCATGATTCTTAAGTTGTCATAAAGCATAGGCTATCACTCTCCCATTTTGCATCAATACAGCTCCTAATCCTTCTTTCAAAGCATCGCTGTAGATGTCGAATCTTTCCCCATCAGTAAGAATGGCACGGATAGGCGCGCTTGTCAATCTCCTCTTTAATTTTTGGAAGCTTTCTTCACATGCTGCTGTCCACTCATACTTCTTTTCTTTTCTAGTTAACGCCGTAAGTGGTTCAGCAAGCCTAGCGAATCCCTCCACAAAACGCCTGTAGTATCCGGCTAATCCCAGAAAACTACGAATTTCAGTAACGTTTTTCGGGATAGGCCACTTGCTAACAGCTTCAATCTTTACGGAGTCAATAGAAATTCCATCCTTAGACATCTTGTGTCCTAGGAAATGAACTTGATCTAACCAAAATTCACACTTTGAAAATTTAGCATGTAGTTGGTGATCTCTGAGTGTTTGTAGTACCCATCGCAAGTGTTCTTCATGGTCCTCCCGGGTCTTCGAATAAACAAGGATGTCATCAATAAATACGATGTCAAACTTATCTAAAAATTTCTTGAAGACTCGGTTCATCAAATCCATGAAAGTAGCTTGAGCATTCGTCAATCCAAACGGCAACACCAGAAATTCATAGTGTCCGTATCTCGTCCTAAACGCTGTCTTTGTTACATCACTATCTTTAATCCTCAGCTGATGGTACCCAGAACGTAGATCAATCTTCGAAAAGACTGAGGCTCCCTTCAGTTGATCAAATAAATCGTCGATCCTGGGTAGTGGGTACTTATTATTGACGGTGGCTTTATTCAGCTCCCTGTAATCTACGCACATTCGTAGAGTTCCATCTTTCTTTTTCACGAATAGAACCGGAGCTCCTCAAGGTGAATAGCTTGGTCGAATGAAACCTCTATCCAACAACTCCTTTAATTGTGTCTGTAGCCCCTTCAGTTCGGCTGGAGCCATCTGATAAGGGGCCTTGGATATCGGCGCTGTTCCTGGTACTAATTCGATTTCAAAAGAAATCTCCCGTTCCGGTGGAAATCCAGGTAATTCCTCTGGAAATACAGCCACAAATTCGTTGACTATGGGAATATCCTTTGGTTGTAACTTTTCTTCTTTTGTCACATCAGTTACAAAAGCTAGATATCCCACGCATCCTTTAGCTATCAGCTTGTGAGCCTTCATTGAATTAATCATGATCTTCGGTGGCTTTGGAGGCGAAGCAACGTATTCGAAGCTTTCTTCTCCACATGGTTGAAAGATTATCCTTCGATGGCGGCAGTCAATTGTAGCCTGATACTTTCCCAGGAAATCCATTCCTAGGATTACATCGTAATCCGCTATCTTATCACAATTAAATCAAGAAAAAGCTCTCTATCTGCCACAATTACTGGTACATGTCGTAACCAGTAATCTGACAACAATACTTCACCCGAAGGCAACATAGTCCTAAAGGTCATTCCAATTCTATCCTTAGCATGCTCTAACCTGGCGGCAAATTCTTGTGATGTAAATGAATGTGAAGCACCCGAATCAAATAAAGCATATGCCGAGTGTTAAGCGATAGAAATATGACCTGTAACAACGGTTGATATGCCCGCTTCTGCATCCTCTTTTGTGTATGCCATCACTCGTGCGTTGGTTGGAGGTGCCTTTTCAATTTACTCCTGTTGTCGTGATAACGTTTCTGCCTTTGCTGTAATAGCATGCATCTGAGGATTTGGTAGACGTTGAGGAACTGTGCCAGCTTGATTCTGCCGGTTACTTGGGCAACTTCTTGCATAATGGCCTTCTTTGCCACAGTAGTAACAAACATCTCGGCCTAGTCTGCATTCTCCCAAGTGCTTCTTTCCGCACGTAGAACAATTTGGTGTGCTCACCGGGCCTGGTGTACTGGGACCAGCATTTGCTGCGTTCTTCTGTTGCTGGTTCCTGTTACCCTTGAAATTCCATTTTCTTTTATTGGATTTTGAGGCCTCTGTCCACCTCCTTGTCCAGGCTTTGAAGACTGGTTGGAGCGATTTCCCTGTGGTGCTTGATTTATACCTTGACCTTGTCTCAATTGTTGTCTCTCCTTTTTCCGAGCTTCACATACTTGAGCCCGTTCTTCTCTGGCTCTTGTCAAGTGAAATTCAGCTTTCAAAGCTCGAGAGACACATTCAGCCATTGACGTGGGTGGAGATGCTGCACTGTCGACCATTACGGCAATTTCTAGTCGAAATGTCCCAATCATCTTTCAAATACGATCCCCTTCAGTAGGGACCATATATAGACATAATCTCGACAGTCGGTCGAACTTGCGGCATACTTCCATCACTGTCATGTTTCCTTACTTCAAATTCTCGAACTCTCTCTGTTGCGGTCCGAGAGCAGCAGGGTCGTAGTATTTTTGATTAAATTCTTTCACAAAATCATTCCATGTCATCTGACTCTCGTCTCTTCTTAAGCAAACCGTTTCCCACCAGTACCGTGCATATCTGTTCAGCACGTACGAAGCACAGAGGACTTTTTCCCTATCGGTCAAATTCATAAAATTTATGATCCTCTGAAAAGATGATAGCCACTCTTCAGCTTCTAACGGATCTAAAGATCCATCAAACTCTGGTGGTCTCATTCGTCGAAACCTTTCATATAAGGGTTCCTGTGGAACAATAATTTGCGGTTCTGGAATTCTTTCCCCTAAAGCTGAGACTGCCGGGGAATTATGTTCAACTTCTGGAGCTATAGGAGCTTCTAGTGCCATGGGTGGTGGTGAAGCTTCCCTTTCAGCACGTTCACGATGTATCTGATTTAGTTGGTCTCTTAATGCTTGATTCTCTTGTATTTGGGTTGCCAATAATGCTTCCAATTCAGTCACCCTTTCAGTCAGGGTGGGAGGTCTACCACGTCTAAGGGGTTGGACTCTTCTTCGTGCCATTTAGTTCCTTTAGATCTATCAACAAAGATCAAACATTTCAGTATCGATATTGAGAGAAATATCATTAATTCTCTCTTTTCATTTATCATCGTTTATAAGTAATTTCATTCACCGATGAAATCATAACAGAATATGCAATCACTTAATCATAAGTAAGCGACCATATTATAAACATATTCTTGTATTCACATACAAATAATTCACATCTAGTACTTATACATATTCCAGTCAGTTTCCATGATATACAATACCTGTATTTATATACACATAAGTTAATAACAATAACTTATAGGGTATCACTTCTATCCTCATCACTGTCCAAAGGAAATTCCTCTGGATCTTCTTCACTGTCATCCTCATTTTCATTGGTCGAGTCACTACGGGACCTGCAATACATGATTTGCCTGAGGATTTCACATCGTCATTTTCCCTCACCGGTGGTGGTTCATCAAGTCTGGAGGATACATCACCGCAGGGGTCATGATCTCTCATTATCCAATCGTATTTTTCTATTAACATTTTTCTTTCTACCTCTCTGACTGAAGTAATATATTGCTCCAAGGTCTCGTTAAGTGTAGGGACCGTTCGAAGCTTCAGTTCGTAAGTTAACCCTCTCCAGAACATTGCACACTGCTCCTCTTCGGTCAGGGTTGGCCAGGGACTATTCAAAATAATCTCAGCCTGAAAACGAGCTGCATAGGACACTACTGTGTCTGACAGATGCATCATAAAATTCTCTGCTTTCATAAAAAAATTTCGGCCCTCTGTAAACGTTGGAGCCATAGGTGGTGATGATGACGATGGTACGTCTGCAGTTGAAGGAGTCATTTCCGACGTTCTTGTCATTCGGAGTCGAATAACAGGTCTTTTCCTAGTTGTTCGGGAATCTGGTCGATTACTCATTTTCAAATCCTATTATTCATGCATCACGTATGAAATTTAGAATAAGAAAACATTGAAACATTAACTTACTTGGACTGCGCAGAAAGAAATGCTCGCAATGTCATAACAGGTTATGGAGAAACGCCCGCTCTGATACCATCTTGTAACACCCCCCGCCTCGTGCGGGAGACGTCATCTGAAAACTCTGCTCCTTTAATTCTTCTTTTTCAAAACATAACATAATGGATTTCGGAAATATTTTTTTTTTTAAAACCATCGATATATGTAGTATTATAACTTTCCAAAACTAAATTATTATAGTTGGAAAACTATTTTTGTTTTACTTGCATATAATACTGTCATACTATATTAGAAATAGTTAAAGTTAAATATAGCAGTGTACTTTATACAATATCATACAATTGTATTTTTCTTTTTTCCTTTTCTTTCTTCTTTGCGGAATTAGCCTGGCAGGTACATAACCTTTATCATGACACTGGCACTTCGTTCCTGTAGCCCAATCCATACACTGTGGCTCAGGTTACAGGTTGTTTACCTCGATTACCTGAACAAGAACAAACTGGTGAGCTACATGCCCAGTAAGTTCAGACATAACATTTAAAACAATAAAACATCACAATGCAACTCTACAAAATGCATGGAGTTCATTATGCTCAATTCACATTTGCATTGTTCATTTACTATGTCTATGGGCCTGGTTTGGTCGTACCTTGTGTGCGCTGTAAGAGGGGCCTGGGAGCGACCCTGACTCTCCCTCATCTATGGTATGTCTTTTGCTTCGACATAAGATAACCTCCCCTCGCGAGAGGCCGGTACGCCAAAACATTAAGTTATTTCATTACCCTGTTGTTTACTATGCGATGTTGCTTACTATGATGTCTTAACTGTTTCAGTGTATATATTCATAATTAATGTACTCAATGTTATGCCTATTCAGTCCAAAAATACTGTTTAAAATCATCATCCACACACTTAAACATTAGGGCGTGATTGGAACTGAAAATGAGGCACAAAACTTTAATTATACATTTTTGGAATAGTTGGAGCGCTTGGCACTCATCCCCGAGTGCCTGGCCCTTCATCCTATTTTTTTGCAAAACTTAGGACAGAGACTTCAGCGCTTCGGTGCTCTCCTTGCAGCGTTTGGCGCTTTTGAAATCCGGTGCTAGCGCCTGGCACTCATACCCTAGCGCCTGGCACTCATACCCTAGCGCCTGGCACTTCAGACAACTTTACACTAGCGCCTGGCGCTCATACCCTAGCGCCTGGCGCTCATGCTGATTTTTATACTAGTGCCTGGCACTCATACACTAGAGCCTGACACTTCTACTGGATATTTACCCTAGCGCCTGGCGCTCATACCCTAGAGCCTGGCGCTTCAACTAATTTTTACACTAGCACCTGGCGCTCATGCCCTAGTGCCTGGCGCTTCAACTAATTTTTACACTAGCGCCCAGTGCTCATACCCTAGCGCCTGGCGCTCCTACTGAATTTTAAACACCAAATTTTGGCCGAAAGCTCAGCACCGGGGTGCTCTTTGGCCAGCGCTTAGCGCTTGGCTCCGGCAAAAATAGGTTTTTAAACACATTTTGACACCAAGCCAATTCTCATGCATACATTCAACCCTAAAACATGTTTAAAGCATTTTAGGGTCAAAATCCATAAAACTCAATCATTTACACGTAACACATCAATGCACACTCGTATACTTGCCAATTTAGGCGTTTTAACGAGTTCACAACAACATATAACATTTCTAGCCAAAACATTTAGGCCATTCATAAATTAAAATTCTAAAACAACATACAGTTCCAGTTGTTCATGTCACGCCGCGAAATTTTTGAATTTAAAATTTCGCGCGTGAATGTATAAACTCAATTTGTTAGTGTGCCAATAAAATTTTTCTTATTATCATGGGAACTCAATTTTAAATTTTTAGTGTATTAATCATTAATTTGAGGATATTTAAAACATTTTTACCAATTTTAAAATTTTAACAATTTTTACCTAATCCAAATTTGTTAAATATTTTTTTTCATTTATTTATTTTTCTTTTTTTTCTTTCTTTCCGGATTCTTCCGGAATTTTCCCCCCTCTCATTTTTTTTCTTTTTCTTTCTTCTTCACCGACCCACCGCCTCACTCTCTCTCTCTGTTTTATTTTTCCTGCCGATCACTCACTCTTTCTCTTCACTCTCTCTCACGCTCGCCATCTCCCCTGCTCCCTCTCTTTTCTTTTAAAGCTTTTTTTTCCCCCCTCCTCCGATTCCCTTTCTCCTTCTCTCTCCCTTGTTCTTTTTTTTTTCTTTTCTTCTTCTTTCTTTTTCTTCTTTTCTTCTCGCGCTCGTTTCCCTCTCACCCTCTTTATTTTTTCTTTTCTTTTTCTTTTCTTCTTCCCCTCGTCGATACTCTCACTCCCTCCCCATCTTTTTTTTTTTCCTTTTTTTTCTCCTCTCTTTCGGCCGAAAGCCACCCTCCCTCACCATCTCCCTTTTCTCTTCTTTTTCTTTTCTTTTCCGTTCGGCTGAGCTCCACCGGAAGTTGCCGCCGTCCCCGCCTCGCCGAACGCTGCCAACCCGAGCTCCTCGCGACGCCACCGTCGAACGACCGTCGCCGCCAAGCTGCTGAGCCCGAGCCGCCGCCAACCGCCTAACTCCGACCGGGACTGGAGCCACGCCGACCGTCCACGTCGAAACCAAACCTGTCGCGCCCGAAACGCCCCACGCCAGACCGCCCACGCCGTCCGCCAAGCCACCCACGCTGACGTTCCCTCGCGAGCCCGAGCCACCAACGCCGTCGCTGTGCGCCACCAATCGACGCCAATCTCGAGCCACGCCAACCAACCACGTCGAACCCGAAGTCACACGGCCGAAATCCCTCTCGCCGAACCAGCCGTGCCTCGCCGCCGTTCCCGCCTCGCCGCTTGCTCCTCGCCGTGCTGCCGACTGCAGTGCCCGACGCCGTCGCCCCCTGCCGCCGTGAGTCTTTCCCGACCGGTCGTTTCCCCTCAGCAAAAAGAGAAAAACAAAACGTGTATATGTATATATATATATTAATGCATATCTGTGTGCGTGTGTGTGTGTTTTCATATATATATATGTATAGTAATAGTAATAATAATAATAATAATAATAATAATAATGATAATAATAATAATAATAAATAAAATAATAATGATTTTAGATTTTAAATTTTAAATTGATTTGAAATTGGTGTTTGAACAATTCTGAGAATTGGAAAATTTTTCTGCAGGTTGAGCATTTTGGAGTTTTTGAGGAAGCCTATTTTTAGGGCAGGTCATGCCGAAATTTTTAAAAATATATATATATATTTTGGTTATTTGTGTTAAAATTGTTATTTTAAAATTACGGTGTTAAAATAAAATATCATTTTAAATTTTTAAAAAAATTCAATGGCATACTAATTAGTTGAGTTTACCGTAGTTCGATTACGGAATTTTTGGACAGATAATTAAATTATCTGTATTTCTTGTTTTAGGTACTCGTAGATCGAATTCAGAAAGAAAGACTATCTTAGAATTCGTGTAAGAAATTAATCGTAGGTCAAATTGCTGACGAGGTAGGATATCTTACCCTTTCTTGGCAGCCAATTTTGTTTTAATGATTTGGCCAAAAATCATTTAAAGAAAATGTGTTTATAAAGCTTTGAAATGTACGTGATTTAGAAAATATCACGATTTCAGAAATTAAAGGAAAAATATCCGGTTACGGATTTTTTGAAAAACAATACGGTATATTTTTATTATGTGAATCATATGTTCACGTGAAATGTTGAAAGTTGGATTTGATGTTAAAGTATACCGGGAGCCAGCACACACGTGCGAAGAGTGCACATCTCGATCGAGGATCACTCATTATGCTTCGGCATGGTGAGGGAGGCTCATACGGACCGTACACGAACTAGATGTATATAGGGACACAATTTGCATAATCACGATTCCACGTTTATGATTCGGTACTGCATTGACATATTTAGTATGATTGTTAAATTCAAATGTTGAATTAAAATTTTTTAAAGAATATCCTACTGGGCCTTTCGCTCACTATTTTAAAACTGGTAAACCCCCTGGAGAGAAAGCTGATTAGAGAATACAGGTGACGTGGAACCGACCGTGGACGACAAGACCTAAGACTTGAAGTAGGGATCTGTACATTAGGACAACGTATGTATAAGAGCATTCCGGGACTGTAAATTCTAAGCTTTACTTTTGCAATTTCAGTTATTTTATTTTATCCAAGTATACATCTGTGGGATATGGGTACCTCACCACCTGATATTGCGATAAAAATAGAAATACAAATATTAATTAATTTAAAGTATACAAGCATAATTTATAAACACGTTTAAAGAGTCAGTAAAGGGTAAGATATAAAAACCGACAGACTTACGAATCTGAGCTTTCCTTTCTCTTATTCTTTTAAAATTTAATACCCGTCACTATCCCAGATTTTTGGAAAGTGACACTTGTCGCTGTCCCGGGTTTTGGGACGTGACAGGATTTTTGGTATCAGAGCATGGTTTGGGGTTTCCATAGGAATTATATGCATACTTGGAGTAAAATAAAATGCTAATTTACAACCCGGAATTTTATTTTATAGAAAGCCGCCCAGACGTAGAAGGGGAACTGTCCCGACAACAACTCCGACCCCGACCTCAGCACCGACGCTAGATTTGGAACAAACAAACGTCGCGGAAGCCATGTATCAAGTATTACAACACATGGCTGCTCGTGCAAGAGATGAACCTGTCGTTCGTGACATGAACCGGAGCCTACGTGATTTTCAACAATTTCGAGTTCCAGCCTTTACTGGTGAAGGTGACCCTCAAGAAGTAGATGATTGGTTCCAAAGTATGGTGATGAAGATGGACACTATCCAGACCCCACCTGAATACCGGATTGAAATTCTTTCTACCTATTTGGATGGCAAAGCTGGCATATGGTGGAGACAAATTCGGAGAACGCACAATCTCCAAGAGATGACCTGGGAGATGTTTGAACAATTATTCTATGATCAATTTTTCCCTGAGAGTTTTAGGGATCAAAAGATTATAGAATTCATGAGCCTACAACAAGGAAATATGACCGTATTCGAATATGTGTCAAAATTTGGAGAATTATCCAGATTTACCTCTACAATGGTGGCGACTGAGCGCACCAAATGTATTAAGTTTGAGCAAGGACTTAAACCATCGATAAGGAGACTGGTGGTGGGTATGCAGATTCGAGACTACCCGACGCTCGTGTCAGCTGCCCTGCGTATTGAACAGGACAATCAAAATTTTCAGAAGGAGAAATCTGAAGCTCCAAGGACATCTGGTGGACCGACCAGAAGTCAACGTGGGAATCGTACTCATGTTAGTGGGGTCAACGTTGAAGGTAGAAGAACTGACAGTACTAGTAACACCTCTACCGGAAGAGTACACCTATATGAGAGGAGCTGCTATAACTGTGGGCAAACAGGACATTTAAAGAGGAACTGTCCTTACAGGCAGCAGCAGCCGTCTCAACAATTCCAGCAATCCAGCCAATCATCAGCCGGATCTCGTCAATCTGGATCGGGACAATTTACCCAAGGACAGGGTAACCAGGGACAGTCAGGATTTGGTCAGCCACAATATAGACCACCACAAGCCTCTTATCAGCCTAATTTTGGACCCCAGTCATTCCAATCACAGTGGAGACCTCAGATGTCCACTAGTAGGCAGGCATCTTCGCAACCGCCACAATTCAGGCCAGTGGGACCCACTGCCTCGAGGAACAGTATAAATGACAAGGGGAAAGGAAAAATGTATGCTGTGGAAGGGGAAGAACCGATAACTCAGAATAGTCCCACGGTCATGGAGGGTATGATTCTGATCTCTTCCAGTTGGGCACACGTATTGTTTGATACTGGTGCCAGTCATTCTTTTATTGCATCCACATTTGCAAAAGCATTAGAATTAGAAATCAAACCTTTAGAGTCACCTTTACACCTAAGTACGCCACTTGGAAAAACCGAAGCTTCAATGATATGTTGGACTAATGTTGTTACGCGAGAAGGCGAACAACTTAATGTCCAATTCATTATCCTACCAATGAGACGCTATGATGTGATTCTTGGTATGGATTGGTTAACTCAAAATAGGGCGACGTTAGATTGTCATCACCGAAAGGTGATATTATTCATAGAGCCAAACCCGATGGTGATCGAACTCGAAGATCCAGATCGGATGATGACCAGTGAGTTGTTGAGATCAGCCATCGGTGGTCGACGAAAGCTATCTTGCGCCGCTATTATTTTCGCATTAGAAGGTGACGACAACGTGGAAAGAGGTGATCACTACACTCCAGTGGTAGATGAATTTCCGGATGTATTTCCTGAAGATTTACCTGGGTTGCCACCTGACCGAGAGGTAGAATTCTGCATTGATCTTATTCCCGGCACAACCCCGATATCAATTCCGCCTTACAAAATGGCACCTGCGGAGCAAGCTGAATTACGGAAACAATCGACTGAGCTAGAACTCAAGGGATTCATCCGACTCAGCAAATCACCATGGGGAGCACCAGTCCTATTTGCAAAGAAGCAAGATGGAAGCCTACGACTGTGTGTTGACTATAGGCAACTGAACAGGGTGACTATCAAGAATAAATATCATTTGTCAAGGATCGATGAGCTATTTGATCAACTTGAAGGTGCTCAGTACTTCTCAAAGATTGATCTGAGATCTGGATATCATCAATTGAAAATCCGAGAGGAAGATATCCCGAAAACTGCATTTAGGACTCGGTATGGATCTTACGAATTTTTGGTTATGCCTTTTAGTTTAACGAATGCTCCAGCAGCTTTTATGGACTTGATGAATCGTGTTTTTCGACCATTTCTAGATCAGTTTGTCATCGTCTTCATTGATGATATTCTGATCTATTCTAAAACCCGGGAGGAACACGAACAACACTTAAGGCTGGTCCTACAAACTCTGCGGGAGCACCAGCTGTACGCTAAAAGGGAGAAATGCGACTTCTGGTTATCTGAAGTCAAATTTCTTGGGCATGTTATCTCTAGCCAAGGCATAGCCGTGGACCCTACAAAAGTCGAGGCAATATTAAAATGGGAACGACCTAGAAATGTAACTGAAATCAGAAGTTTTCTGGGATTAGAAGGGTATTATCGTAAATTCGTTCAGGATTTCTCGCGAATTGCAGCCCCAATGACACGACTGACAAGAAAAGACGTTCGATTCGACTGGGATAGCAAATGTGAGAACGCTTTTCAAGAATTGAAAACTCGCTTGACCAGCGCTCCAGTTCTTATAATTCCCAAGCCAGAAGAACCGTATGAAGTTTATACTGATGCATCGAAAGAAGGACTCGGGTGTGTTCTAATGCAGAGAGGACATGTCGTAGCATACGCATCTCGACAATTGAAGACACATGAGAAAAACTACCCAACACATGATTTAGAGTTAGCAGCCATTATTTTTGCTTTGAAAATTTGGAGATGCTATCTCTATGGTGTCTTATTTCGGATTTTCTCTGATCATAAGAGTTTGCAGTATCTCTTTACTCAGAAAGATCTGAATTTGAGGCAAAGACGTTGGGTAGAGTATATGGAAGATTATGACTTTACTCTGGAATATCATCCAGGTAAGGCCAACGTCGTAGCGGATGCTCTTAGTCGAAAAGATGCAGGTGTTCTTGCTTCGTTAGCAGTGCTTGATTAGAAAAGAACAGTAGTGGTTGAGGATTATGATCTTCAGATTTCTGAGGATCAAGATTCAATCACTCTGTACACTTTAGTGACTCCACCTTACTTGATTCAGCAAGTCAAGGAGAATCAACATAAAGATAGCCATTTGCAAAACGTCTGGTCTATGCTTCGGAATGGAGAACAACTGGAACATTGGAACATCCGTGGTGATAGAGCTTTGTACTTCAAACATCGCTTAGCTGTTCCACAAATACCAGAATTGAAAAAGGCAATCATGGATGAAGCTCATAAATCTCAATTTGCAATACATCCAGGAGTCATCAAGATGCATAAGGATCTAAAGAGGCAATATTGGTGGCGAAACATGAAAAATGACGTGACAAATTATGTGAAGACTTGTCAGAATTGTCTTAAGGTCAAAGCTGAACGTCAGAAACCTGGAGGGATGCTACAGCCGCTATCTGTTCCAGAGTGGAAGTGGGAAGAAATTACCATGGACTTCCTTATGGGACTACCAAAAACACGGAATGGTTTCGATGCAATTTGGGTAGTGGTAGATCGATTGACGAAATCAGCGCACTTCATTCCTATCAAGTCCACATATGGCAGGCAGAACTTGGCCAAGGTATATTTGGACGAAATAGTGAAATATCATGGAATACCATTAAGTATTATTTCTGATCGAGATCCTCGATTTATCGCTCGATATTGGAAGAGTTTCCAGGCAGCTTTTGGGACAGATTTGAAATTCAGCACCGCTTTCCATCCGCAGACCGACGAACAATCCGAAAGAGTTAGTCAGATCCTTGAAGACATGTTACGTGCCTGCGCGTTAGATTATGGGAACAAATGGATTAATAATTTATCGTTAGCAGAGTTCGCCTACAACAACAGTTATTAATCTAGCATCAAAATGGCACCATTTGAAGCTCTTTACGGAAGACCATGTAGATCACCTATATGCTGGATTGAACCTGAAGATCGAGTTCATACTGGAGCAACTATTGTCGAGGAGACTACCGAGAAAATTCGAATTATTCGAGAACACTTAAAAATAGCTCAGAGCCGACAAAAGAGTTATGCTGACAGACGACGGAGACCATTAGAATTTGAGGCAGGAGATTTCGTGCTTCTAAAGGTTTCCCCTCGAAAAGGAGTTTCTCGTTTCGGCAAGAAAGGGAAATTAGCTCCACGATATGTGGGACCGTTCCTTATTATTCAACGAGTTGGTAAAGTTGCTTATCGTTTAGCGTTGCCATCAGAGTTGTCCCACGTGCATGATGTATTTCATGTCTTGATGCTTCGGAAATGCGAACCGGGTCCTACTGCGATAGTTTCGCCCGAGGACATACCAATTCGAGAAGATGTTTCCTACGAAGTGGCACCGGTACGAATTCTTGATAGAAAGGTCAAGAGAATACGAAGTCAAGAGATAGCGTTAGTTAAGGTTTATGGCAACATCATGGGAGTGAAGACACTACTTGGGAAGTGGAAAGTGAGATGTTAGAGAAATACCCCCATTTATTTGAAAATCTAGATAATTCGAATTTCGAGGATGAAATTCTTTTGTAGGAGGGGAGAATTGTCACGCCGCGAAATTTTTGAATTTAAAATTTCGTGCGTGAATGTATAAACTCAATTTGTTAGTGTGCCAATAAAATTTTTCTTATTATCATGGGAACTCAATTTTAAATTTTTGGTGTATTAATCATTAATTTGAGGATATTTAAAACATTTTTACCAATTTTAAAATTTTAACAATTTTTACCTAATCTAAATTTGTTAAATTTTTTTTTTCATTTATTTTTTTTTCTTTTTTTTCTTTCCTTCCGGATTCTTCCGGAATTTTCCCCCTTCTCATTTTTTTTCTTTTTCTTTCTTCTTCACCGACCCACCGCCTCACTCTCTCTCTGTTTTATTTTTCCTGCCGATCACTCACTCTTTCTCTTCACTCTCTCTCACGCTCGCCATCTCCCCTGCTCCCTCTCTTTTCTTTTAAAGCTTTTTTTTTCCCCCTCCTCCGATTCCCTTTCTCCTTCTCTCTCCCTTGTTCTTTTTTTTTTTCTTTTCTTCTTCTTTCTTTTTCTTCTTTTCTTCTCGCGCTCGTTTCCCTCTCACCCTCTTTATTTTTTCTTTTTTTTTTCTTTTCTTCTTCCCCTCGTCGATACTCTCACTCCCTCCCCATCTCTTTTTTTTTTTCCCTTTTTTTTCTCCTCTCTTTCGGCCGAAAGCCACCCTCCCTCACCATCTCCCATTTCTCTTCTTTTTCTTTTCTTTTCCGTTCGGCTGAGCTCCACCGGAAGTTGCCGCCGTCCCTGCCTCGCCGAACGCTGCCAACCCGAGCTCCTCGCGACGCCACCGTCGAACGACCGTCGCCGCCAAGCTGCTGAGCCCGAGCCGCCGCCAACCGCCTAACTCCGACCGGGACTGGAGCCACGCCGACCGTCCACGTCAAAACCAAACCCGTCGCGCCCGAAATGCCCCACGCCGGACCGCCCACGCCGTCCGCCAAGCCACCCACGCTGACGTTCCCTCGCGAGCCCGAGCCACCAACGCCGTGGCTGTGCGCCACCAATCGACGCCAATCACGAGCCACGCCGACCAACCACGTCGAACCCGAATTCACACGACCGAAATCCCTCTCGCCGAACCAGCCGTGCCTTGCCGCCGTTCCCGCCTCGCCGGTTGCTCCTCGCCGCGCTGCCGACTGCCATGCCCGACGCCGTCGCCCCCTGCCGCCGTGAGTCTTTCCCGGCCGGTCGTTTCCCCTCAGCAAAAAGAGAAAAACAAAACGTGTATATGTATATATATATTATTGCATATCTGTGTGCGTGTGTGTGTGTTTTCATATATATATATGTATAGTAATAATAATAATAATAATAATAATAATAATAATAATAATAATAATAATAATAATAAAAAATAAAATAATAATGATTTTAGATTTTAAATTGATTTGAAATTGGTGTTTGAACTGTTTTGGGAATTGGAAAATTTTTCTGCAGGTTGAGCATTTTGGAGTTTTTGAGGAAGCTTATTTTTAGGGCAGGTCATGTCGAAATTTTTAAAAATATATATATTTTGGTTATTTGTGTTAAAATTGCTATTTTAAAATTACGGTGTTAAAATAAATTATCATTTTAAATTTTTAAAAAAATTCAATGGCATACTAATTAGTTGAGTTTACCATAATTCGATTACGGAATTCTTGGACAGATAATTAAATTATCTGTGTATCTTGTTTTAGTTACTCGTAGATCGAATTCAGAAAGAAAGACTATCTTAGAATTCGTGCGAGAAATTGATCGTAGGTCAAATTGTTGATGAGGTAGGATATCTTACCCTTTCTTGGCAGCCAATTTTGTTTTAATGATTTGGCCAAAAATCATTTAAA
Source organism: Antiaris toxicaria (assembly GCA_035233585.1). Taxonomy (NCBI): domain Eukaryota; kingdom Viridiplantae; phylum Streptophyta; class Magnoliopsida; order Rosales; family Moraceae; genus Antiaris; species Antiaris toxicaria. Next base: position 18,442,686 of record CP141153.1, read on the forward strand.
GAAAATGTGTTTATAAAGCTTTGAAATGTACGTGATTTAGAAAATATCACGATTTCAGAAATTAAAGGAAAAATATCCGGTTACGGATTTTTTGAAAAACAATACGGTATATTTTTATTATGTGAATCATATGTTCACGTGAAATGTTGAAAGTTGGATTTGGTGTTAAAGTATACCAGGAGCCAGCACACACGTCGAAGAGTGTACATCTCGATCGAGGATCACTCATTATGCTTCGGCATGGTGAGTGAGGCTCATACGGACCGTACACGAACTAGATGTATATAGGGACACAATTTGCATAATCACGATTCCACGTTTATGATTCGGTACTGTATTGACATATTTAGTATGATTGTTAAATTCAAATGTTGAATTAAAATTTTTTAAAGAATATCCTACTGGGCCTTTCGCTCACTGTTTTAAAACTGGTAAACCCTCAAGAGAGAAAGCTGATTAGAGGATACAGGTGACGTGGAACCGACCGTGGACGACAAGACCTAAGACTTGAAGTAGGGATCTGTACATTAGGATAACGTATGTATAAGAGCATTCCGGGACTGTAAATTCTAAACTTTACTTTTGCAATTTCAGTTATTTTATTTTATCCAAGTATGTATCTGTGGGATATGGGTACCTCACCACCTGATATTGCGATAAAAATAGAAATACAAATATTAATTAATTTAAAGTATACAAGCATAATTTATAAACACGTTTAAAGAGTCGGTAAAGGGTAAGATATAAAAACTGACAGACTTAGGAATCTGAGCTTTCCTTTCTCTTATTCTTTTAAAATTTAATACCCGTCACTATCCTGGATTTTTGGGAAGTGACACTTGTCGCTGTCCCGGGTTTTGGGACGTGACAGTTCATGTTCAAACACTTAAATGCCAGAACTTACCGGAAATTTGCTTCTGTTTCATTTCCTTAGTTTTTCAGTCGTTGTCCTATAATGAAACAGTTCAATATTCAGTGAAATGTTTATAGGTCAACACTAGAACATTTAAACACTACTTCTATACATTGTCATCATTAAACACTATTTCGACATTATAACGGCTTAAATTCTCATTTTCCTACTGTGCCAAAACCGCTTAAATCGCGTTATTGAGCACAGTTTTCATTATAAACCTGCTCAAAATCCCAATTCATAACAATAATTCATTCTCATAATCAGGGTATAGCAATATTTCCAAAAATTTAGGGTTTCACTCACAACCCTAAAATTTCCTCTTTGTCTTTCTTCCTTTCAACACTCATACACCACATAAATTCTTTTTTTCCACTTCATAATACATAATCATCACTATTCCATAAGGGTTTTCACCCTCCTTTCATGTCAAATTTCTCTCCCCCATATAACACTTTTGTTTTCAAAAACTAACCCCACAAACACTTCAAAAACAAGTTCAAAACATGTTCTTCCACATGATTTTCATCAAAACACTCAAAAACACTCTAACTCCATTTTGTTCCACTATTCATATAAACACAAAAACACTTAAAAACAAGCATTAAAACAGAATTTTGAAGAACTTAATTGAGCTTTAAGGTGAATACCCCTCAACTTGGAAATTTTCTCACACTTTTCCTTCAAATTTTGCAACTTTTGAAACTTTGGAAATTTTTGTGAGTAAGGGAACGTGGGAGAAGAAGAAGAACAGGGGAAATGGTGTTTTCTGCTGTGGGGGACGTGAAAAATCAGAGGAAAAAGTTTATACAAATCCTTAGGGGTATTTTTGTAATTTTTGAAAATTTTGTGGTCAAAATGAAAATTTCTTGGGGGCATTTTTGCAAAATTTTTGGAACTTTTTCAGCTGAAATACAGCTGTTTCTCCCCCTCTCTTCCACGTGCATGAGCAGCTCAACATTTCATTTAATGCAAATTTTCTTTCTCAATTTGATTTGAAAGGAAATTCCAAAATTTCCTTAATTTTGATAGCCTTTAGATCAAAAATGATGATTTGATCTCATCCATTAATTCTTTTATTAATAAGAAAATATTATTTGTTTATACAGTATAGGTTTTTTCTTTAATTACAGTATAATTTTCATCTGTTGAAATTTTGACCGAAAAGCTATACTGCCCAAATTTCACAATTTACCTCTCGAAATGCTATTAAAGCCTTTCGATGCATTTATATCATTTAAAACCCTCCATAAACCCTAGATATTTCATCATTTTCCATCTGGGGTCTATGTTTGCCACATTTTAAGTCTTAGTAGAATTCTGTTTTTTGATACCGAAAATGCACTATTTAAGGCGTTTCGATTCAAAAATCATCACATCTATAGCCATAAAGCATTTATCAACTCTAATAAATATATTTATCAACTCTAATGATGATTTATTAGAGTGAAATTTATATATTTTCTTCACACTAATATATATAAATTTCCACTATACAGTGATCCCGAGAACAGTTAAAAATCTCGACTGTTACAGGTATTTACCTCGCTATGGTATGCAACACGTAATCAGTAGAAGTTTTTATCGCTATTCGGTGTACAAAGTTTGAAGAAATATTGGCTTGATGGGTAGGGATAGCACACGACTGTAAAGGGGTAAAATATGGCTTGGTTCTTTTAATTTTTCTGCACTTAAAAACAAACCCTTCTTATAGATAAAATCAAGGACTATTTAACTTTTTAGGGACTTGTTAGCAAATTATTGGGGTCAAATTAGTATTATCAAAAGTTTTGGCTGATTTGCCACTTTCTTGGCTGAAAAGACGCCACCTTGAAGGTGTTAGAAGCTTCAAGGTTAATCTTGGCTTTTCTTACTTACTTTCTAACTTTTTTTTTGTTGACTTTGTGTGACGTCCCGTACGTTACCATACCAACCAGCCGAGCTCTGACGCCGACCATGATAGCTGGCAACCTCGTGGGTCATCGTCCTCTTACTTAACATACTTAACTTTCCATTTTTAACGTTCTTATTTCAAAGCGGAAGCAATTTCTATAGCAAAAATTTTTTTTTTACTTACATATTATACCCATATCTCTATCATACTCTTATAACATATAATTCATAAATTTCTTTCTTTCAACTTCCTTTTTGAATGCTCAACGAAAGACTCATGGTAGTACCATACCCTCGCCCAGTCCCTAGGCACGTGCAGATCCGTTCGTTGTCCATTATATTACTTTAAACTAACAGGTTACTTACCTGTGACATATGAACAACTAATGAGCTAGATGCTTAGTAAGTTCAAACATACATTTATTAACTTATAAATACTAGTAATATATATTATTACTAGAATACATGACATCACATATAGACACATCATACACATCGTCTACATATCATCGAAACATAACATAATATGTTAGCCTCCTCATGCTCATTTATCTCTTCGCTCATCGTTCTCATCATTATATCGATCATCTCTTATCATTCTATTCTAATCTCTTCATTTCCTTTTTTGTTTCTTTCCTATTATTTCTTAACTTTCCGTTCTACACCTTCTTATCTTTTCTATCGTTTTATCATTATCTCTTAACCTTTCGTATCTTAAAAGCTAGTAACATATACACTAGCATAACATCATGTAAAAACATGTCATTCACATCATACACATGACATCAAATACATCACATCACATATATTAATTCTATTATGTTCTTATAAGTTTTGTTTTATTATTTATCTATTTTTCATCGATTTCATTATGTCATTCTTTCATATCGTTTGTTTCTTTTCATGTCGTTCTTTACTTTTCTTTTCGTTCTTTACTTTTCCTTTCTTTTCGTATCGTTTCTTTTCTTTTCACTTTCCTTTCCTTTCTATTCTTTTCACTTTCCTTTCCTTTCTTTTCTTTTCACTTTCCTTTGGTGGGCCCGTTGTTGAACGTACCTATTTGTGCGCAGACAGTGGGAGGAGGGGGAGCGACCCACTCACCTACCTCACAGTCACATTAGCTACCGCACCTTCGGGGTAGGGTCCAACCTATAATCTACCACACCTTCAGGGTAACACCACATCTGCGTGCAGGATATAGACCTGAAGTCTCGACCGTATAGGGAGACCGGTACGCCAACAATTAAGTTTTCAGTCTTATTATCTTGAATGCTTTTATTTTTCTTATATTGATTTTTCGTTGTACATCTTTTTTATGACATTCATAATCTTTCCTTTCTCATTTTTCATAGAACATTTCATGGGACATTATTCTTTTGTTGTTCTATCTTTCTTTCGTAATTTTTTCTCATTGTCATCTCATTCTTTCATTCTCATTTCGTAAGACATATATATTGTTGTTTCATGTTGTTGTTTTTCTTTTCTTAATTCTTTACTTTACTTGTGTGAATTATATTAGTCATACTTTAGCATATATAGCACATATTACTTATATATCATCACATCACATCATAACAAACAAAAATTCATTTAGTTATGTGCGGACAATTATTCTCTGTTTATCATTTGCATCCTCCTATCTATCGTATCTTATCATCATACTCCTATCGATCATAGCCTATCGTTCTATTCTATCAATCATATCTTATCGTTTTGTTCTAATCCTTTCATCATACCTTTCATCATAACCTATCATTGCTTCTCTTTCTTGTCTAACTCTTTGCTTTCATATCATTTTTCATAAAACACCTATCATTTCGTTCTCATAAAACATATCCTTTCTTAATTCCTTTCATTACCGATCATCGTTGCTCTATCAATCATAACTTAACTTCCATAAAACATCTATTCTTTCCTTTCATATCTTATCTCTTTCTTATGCATTCTATAATAAAATTCTCATTCTTACTCTTTCTATTCTACTATCTCTCTTTCTCACATCTTTACTCTCATAAAGCTTTTATAATACATTTCCTTCATAATTCAATATATATTCATATATATATATATATATATTTTTTATAAATTATTTATTAAAACCTATCTTTTAACGTCATCATAGTATTGCGATAACATTACTATAGTATCATCATAAATCACATCATGACATTTGCATACAAGACATATAAATACAATAAGCTTGTTCATAGTTGCAGACGGGTAAATGTCTGAACTTACTCTTAACGTGCTTATCCTCTTCTTGGAATCCACCGACGTCCTTTGTCGTGTATGAATCGGATTCCTACAGACAAACTTTGTCCGTTAATCACATTTTCATTTATAACTTTTGTTTTATTAAAAAGCTTGATTCTGATCTTATAACCCTTAATTATAGCCATAGAACAGCTTTTTAAACCTTAATGGCCATTTTCAAATTTTTTTCCAACTTTTTGAAAAATTACGATTTTACCCCTAACTTTTGACAAAATTACAGTTTTACCCTTGACGTGATTTTTCATAACTTAAACCTCAATTTTGGCTTTTACAAAGTTCATTAACCTATTCCGGGGTCATTGGGGCTCTTTTCCCATAATTTGATAATCTTTGGGCAAAATGACCGTTTTGCCCCTGATGGGTCGTTTAACCATAACATTTTCATTTTCATACTTAGGCTGGATTTTCTAAACCTAAAATCATCTAGTTAACTTTTTAAATCTTATCGGATCTTTTCCGAATCAATTCTTATCATTTTGCCAATTTTCACATTCCCGGCCCTCAGGAAGTACTATCCCGACCTAAGAGTCGATTTGCTAATCGTAACTTGCCCATTCCTTTTTCCATTCCCTAATTCCTGGAGGGGGCTCGAGTTACCTTCCTGATCACATTTTTACCCCTCATTTCCCATATTATCCCTAGTGCCGTTTTTAGAAGTTTCAGCAGAGTTTCCTCTTAATTTTTGAGGTTCCAGCATTTAGGAAACGCCTGAAAACCCTCTGTCCTGATCTAATTCTATCACGTACTATATCAGAGGCCTAGATTTTACGTAAAACTCATACTGTTTACGTAAAATCTTTACATTATCACATATTTTTCTTTTCCTCCATTACAGTCATTTTCTTCTTTTTACATACATTCTTTTCCATAATTTTTCATACCAATAATTATAAAATCATATAATAGTCCCAAACAATTAAATTGCGGAACGTAAAGAGGTTAGGATTTATATCGAATTGCAGTCCGGTCTCGACGGCATATGTAACAGCCGGAAAAATTTTACTGCTTTCGGGAAATGTGTATATCGTATGTACAGTATCTAGAAAAGGGTCAAGACGACATTTTCTCGACCTGAAACTGATATATTTGGAATCAGGATACTCAAATTAGTCAATTGAGTACAAAACAGAAATTTCGATCGGGAATGCGAAAAATACGCAGTACCGAAAACTGGTCGAGATGACCTCGGATTAAGATAAAACTGACAAATTTGGATTCAGCACGTCCAAATTAGTCAGGATAGCCCAAGTTAAAAATTTTGGGGAGAAGAGTATAAATAGGAAATCTTGGGGGTTAAATTCATAAATTCCTCATAAATCCCAAAAATCTGAAATTCTACCCCCAAATTCTCTCAAATGTGAACAGTGACCAACTTTCACAAACGACCTCCGTTCACGACATCGCCGGCACCATTGGAAAGCTCTCACCGAGCTGAGTCCAACGGTGGGTCGACGCGACGGAGTAGCCGCCAGAGCAAGCCGCACGCGCCGCCCGAAGCTCGCCGGAGCCGTGAGTTTCAAACGGTCGTATCTCCGCCGTCCGGCCACCGTTTGCCACGAAATCGGTCCCAAAAGGTTCGTGGTGAAGAGTACCACAAAACCCAGGTGGTGGTTCACGGCAACAACCGCTGTATCGTGCCGACCGAGCTTCGAGAATTCCGTCGTCACCGTCGTGGGAGCCACCGTCGATTTTCGTCGATTCCGGCCAAATTGAGGAGAGCCACTGGTGCAGAAATGGTCGTGGGGTTGTGGGGAGCAAAAGCCCTCAACCAATTTCGGGGAAAAAGTCCGGCACGGCGGAGTTCCACCGTCGCCGGCGTGGCCGTGGCTTTCGAGGGGATTTTCCGACGATAGGGGCCTCCAAACATGAAATTGAGGTCACCAATGGATTCCTCTTGTCGAGCTCTTCAAGATGGGCTACTCACTTGCCACCGTCGCCGCCGTCAACTGCCGGTCAACGACGGTCAACGCCGGTCAACGGCGACCGTTGACCAAATTTTGAAGATTGGCCCGTTGGCCTATTTTCGATGTTCCGGACGCATCCGCGGAGTCGGATTTGCAAAACGGAACTCCAGATGCAAAGAATGAAAGAATAAAGTTTGTGCGATCGAGATCAAACGGCATTTTCGGTATAATCTCGACCACTCTTGTTCCTCAATTTGTTAATTGAGATGAATGTATGTTAATGAGATGTATTGATATGAGAAATTGTAAAAGAAAGAAAGAAAAATGGATGAAATAGCAGATATGAAAAAGTATGAAAATGTGTAAATTTTACTTAAAAAGTGTGTAACTTTTACGTAAAATTAGGCCTCTGGTATAGTACGTGATAGATTAGACGAGGTTAGATGGTTTTGAGGCGTTTCCTAAATGTCGGGAGCCTAAAAATTAAGAGGAAATGCTGTCGAAATTTTTAAAATGGCGTAAAGGGCATTTCTGGAAATAAGGGTTTAAAAATGTGATCGGGCAGGTAAACCCGAGCCTCTTATGAATTAAAAATGAAAAATGGAAAAAAGGGGATGTTTTAAGAAATTATAAAACGACCTTTGAGGCCTGAAATGTAAGAAAAGCAAGAAACCGACTTTTATGTCGGAATAGAATTTCCCGAGGGCTGGGAATAGTAAAAATTGTGAAAAATATAGAAATTAACCTGGAAAAGGTCCGGTAAGTTTTTAAAAGTCAAATGGATGATTTTTGAGCTTGGAAAATTCAGTCTAAGTATTAAAACGAGAAGGTTAAGATTAAAAAAAAACTCGTTAGGGGCAAAAATGGTCATTTTGACCAGAAATTTCAGAAAGTTAGAAAAAGAGTCGTTAAACCCTAGAACATAATCCTAAGGCTTTAATTAAAGTTTTAAAGGCCAAAGTTAAGAGTTAAGCATGAAAAAAATAAGAAAAGTTCCGATTGGGGCAAAATAGTAATTTTACCAAAAGTTTACAGAAAAGTTAAAAGTGAAATGTTAAGCTCCTAAGTTCTTTATTAAGAAATAAAACGTAGTATTTTTTACGTTTTATAAAGTTTTATATATGAAATAAATATTTTAAATAACCGTTAATTTTTCGGTTATAGGAGTTCAACGGGACAGTGATGATGGACTGTCGAGGAACCACAGAAAGCTGACGTTAGCAGCATTGAGATAAGTTCAGACATTTAATTGTCTGTGCACGAACAAATTGATATGGTTAAGTTTAGGTGGAAAAATATATTTTTCCCTAAACTATATAATTGTTTGATTTGTGATTAATGACGGGTGCACAACTATTGGTATAGTTGTGTATTAGACTGTATGGTTTATGGTATGACTGTGTAATTTATACTATTGTTTCAATTGTTTCAGATTCACGGGAATCTGATTCTTTATATTGTCACGATTGCATTGAGTATTTGCATGCCTTATAATTAATGAGGCAACCTCTCAAGAGTGTGGGGTATCGTTTTAAAGAAACGATGAAAATAATGAGAATAAATAAATTAAGTATAATTTATATACTGTTCTGTATATGTGACAAGTTTGGACGAGAGGTTCCAAACTTACTGGATTCCATTTTTATGATTCCAGTTACTACGTTATGATCATAGAGTAGTATTAATGTTTGATTAATCACAGTATTAATATGTGATGTTTACAGTCTTTATGACTGCACAATAAAGATGTTATCATATGTACACTTGAACATTAAACAACAGGGTAATGAAAACCTAATGTTTTGGCGTACCGGCCTCTCGCGAGGGGAGGTTATTTCATTGTTAAAGCAAAGACATAGCATAGATGAGGGAGAGCCAGGGTAGCTTCCAGGCCCCTCTACAGCGCGCTTTTCGGTACGACTAAAACGGGCCCATACAGAGTTAAAGTACAGATAAGATAATAAATGAACAGAATAAATCGGAAAACTGAGCATAAAACACTTAAGACATAATTGTTGTGTTTGATTGCAATGTGTTGCGCTAACTTATATGTTATGTGTATTTGTATATATATATGTTTATACATTACATGTTCTGCTAATTATTAAAGATATATCACTACGGGCACGAGGCCCATACAGTTTAACGGGCACGAGGCCCATACAGTTTAACGGGCGCGAGGCCCATGATATGTAGGGCGCGAGACCCATACAGTTTAACGGGCGCGAGACCCATGATATATAGGGCGCGAGGCCCATATAGTGTGACGGGCGCGAGGCCCAGGGTGCAAGGCCCATAAATTGAAAGCAATAAATGATGTAATGAAAGAAATAATGAGAAACATGAAGAAAATAATAAATGTGTATTGTATGAGCACTACCACATGATGTGATGTTTGTGCTAACCCTATATGTGATGTTATGTTAAGACATCAGGGTAAAGTTTTAAGAGATGTCATGGGTGGCATCAGAGGATACCACTGTTATTACAGTTGGTATATTTATAGTTATTCTAATTTTATAAAATACTTATAGTTATCACAATTTATGTGACTATTTGTCATTACATCAGAGTAAAGTTTAAAGAGATAGCATGAGTTACATCAGAGTTTACCACTGTTATTACAGTTGGTATGTTTATAGTTATTCTAATTTTATAGAATACTACTAGTGTCACAAATTATGTGATTATTTATGTTAATGCACGATATGTTTTTAGTAGTTATATACTACAGATAGTGTATAGGTTTATATGACAGAATATAACAGTATAATATACTGTTTTATGATTTATGTTTTTATGTTTGAACTTACTGGGCGTTTAGCTCACCAGTTTGTTCGTGTGCAGGTAACAAAGTTAAACAACCTGCCATTTGAGTTTATTGAGATACGGGACTGGTGGAATGGGTTGCGAATGTCATGTCAAAGGTTATGGACCCGCTATGCTTAATCCGTTAGATAGAAAGAGAGAAAGAGAGTAAGTGTAAGTATGTATATATATAAAAAAAAAAATTTCCGCATCTTTTTATTTCAATATGAAAAGAACAAATAGTAGAAGTAAGTAAAGATGTCAAGTGACAGGCCCGTGCGAGGCGGGGTGTTACAGCATAAACCCTAATTCTTCGTTTTTCATATCTAATGTCCCGTCTTGCAGATCCGACTCCGCGGATGCGTCCGGAACGTCAAAAATAGGCCAACGGGCCAAACTTCCGAAATTGGTCAATGGTCGCCGTTGATCGGCATTGACAGCTGTTGACCATCCATTGACCGGCGGCGACGGTGGAAGGTAGGTAGTCCATCTTGAAGATCTCGATGAGAGGAATCCATTAGTGGCTTCAATTTCACCATTCGACGCCTCTATTGCCGGAAATCACCCCTCGAAAAATCGGTCACGGCGGCGGCTTTGAAACTCCGTCGTGCCGAGGTTGTGGTGTGCAATTGACTTGGGGCTTTTGCTCCCCTCTTCACGACGAGCATTTCTGTATCGGTGGTGCGGCTTAACATCGCTGGAAACAGCGAGTCTCACGGCGGCGATACGACGGTGATGGCGCGAGCTATGGCGGTGCAATCCGACCGTCGTTGGGCTGAAAGAAGGCTTGGGTTTTGTAGTACTCTTCACTACGAATCTTTTGGGACTAGTTTCATGGCAAACGGTGGCCGGACGGCGGAGAAATCTCACCGGGAAGATTTTGGCTCCGGCGGCCTTCAGGCGACGCGTGCGGCGGCGTGCGGCTGCCGTTCCGTCGCGTCGACCCACCGTTGAACTCAGCTCGGCGAGAGCTTTCCAACGGTGCTGGCGGTGTCGTGAACGGAGGCCGTTTCCAGCAAATGGTCACTGTACACATGCGGGTAGAGAGAGAAAGAGAAGGGATGAGAGAGAGTGTACGTGGAAAAATAAGGAAATTTCATTTTTTTCGCTCTTTATATACTTTTTCGTCCAAAATTTCAACATGGGCTATCCTGACTAATTTGGGCGTCCTGAATCCAAATATATCAATTTTATTTTCATCTGAGGTCATTTCGACCAGTTTCCGATACTGTGAATTCCCGGTCAAAAATTACCTTTATACTCAATTATCTAATTTGAGCATGCTGATAGGCTATCCTGACTAATTTGGGTGTGCTGAGCTCAAATTTATCAGTTTTAATTTCATTCAAGGTCATCTAGACTAGTGTTCTGATACTGCCTGTTTCTCGATCAAAATTCACATTTTGTGCTCAATTGACTAAATTGAGCATACTGATTCCAAATATATCAGTTTTATGTCAAGATAATATCATCTTGATCTACTTCTTGATACTATGAGTGGCACACACGTGTACACACCTAAAATCACTATCAGTCATTTTTCATCCTTTAACAGTGTTAGAACATTTTATTTAGTTTTAAACAATATTAAATCACTTAATTTCACATTTTAACACTTAAATTCATTGTGTATTTATTTTTCGAGAAATATGAATTTTCCCGGTTATCACACTTTGAATCCTAATCGTTGGATTAAAGCCTCTTTAAACCTGATACATTAGATCATTCTATACTATAAGATTTGTATGAGTATTATATACCCTAAACTTGTTTTTATAACTTAATCTTGGTCAAACTTTTGACCGATAGTCAAATTGGTCAAATTTCTTATAAGATTTGTATAATCGATCAAATTTCTATTTAAACTCAATACATTAAATCATTCTATACCATAAGATTTGTATGAGTATTATACACCCTAAACTTCCTTTTATGACTTAATCTTGATCAAACTTTTGACCAAGGGTCAAATTAGTCAAATTTCTCAATAAGTGTGCGGAAGGGCTTATTTTGCTATCCGTACTGTCAGTTTGATCATATTTAATCCCGAACAGTCCTAAAAATGTTTATCTTTTAACTTATCTTAGTTTTAACTTGTCATTTCTTACTTATGTGGTTTTTGAGTACTAAAATACCTATTTTTGAGTGTTTTGGAACAAAATCATTCTTTCGTGACATACTTCATTCATTCTTCATTTTTGGAGATTCTAATTCCTCCAAAACATTTATTTATCATTATTAATACTGTTATTTTCTTTTTACAAACATAGTATTCATTTTCTTGAGGAAAATTTCAGAAGCAACCCTAGCTTGTTCCTAGGTCACGGTACTGAAATTTTCGAATTGTCACATAAGGGGTATTTTTTTTTAATTTTAACATTTAAACTACTATTAAATCCTTTTTGTCAGATTCTATTAATTTTTTTGACATTTTTTGTGCATAACTGTTACATGTGCTTTTTTCATATTCTTTAGTAAAATATACTTAAACGTCCTTTATTTTTGCAATTTAATTTACCATTTATCATGATATATTCATACATGGTGAGGCTAAATTCGAATTAATGATTTTTCATTGTCAACAATTAGTGCAATAAAATTGATTAACAAATGAAGTTTATGAGTCTATTAATCTAATCACTGTATCAGTGCTTTAATACTAAATCAAATCTATCAAATGAAGTTTATGACTCAATTTATTCGCTATAAATAGTATCTTCTAATTTCTTCTAATTTGTGTATTATTAGTTATTATTTAATTTGAAAAGTTTCATTTTAAAAAACCTAGTTTATTAAGATAATTTTACGCATTGATATTAAGGTTCGTTTGGTAAACGTATTGCATTTGCATTGTATTTGAATGCAATGCATTGAATGTAATTTGTATTTGGAGGAAAAGTATTAGCATTGCATTTGAATGCAATGTGTGTTTGAGTGAAAAGTATTTGAATTATATTTTAATAATAAATATGTGATGTGATGGGTAAAAGTCGAGAGAAAAAAAAGGGGAGAAAGAGAATATATGAAGTAATTAATAAAAGTAATAGAAAATGTGAAATAATTAATAATGATTTTATTAGATTTAAAATGTGATGTGATTGATATTTGAATAAAATATTTTTGTATTTGAAGAAAAATTTTATTATATTTAAATATAATGTAAAAAAAAAAACGTATACTAAACAAGCACTAATATCTTCATTATTACAAGCAATTAGCATATTATTAGGGAGAAAAACCACCTTGCCTTTTTTGTTTAGCAAAAAAAAAAAATGTAAAACAAAAAAAAAATTACGCACACCGGTTTGGCTAAGAAAAAGAAAAACACTAAAATAAACCACAATGATACACCCCTGCCGGCACCCACCATGGCCAACAATAAAATAATGTTTCCCTTGAAAAGATCGCCTTCCACTAATATTTCTTACGCCTTTCAATGCCCTTCCAGCCAACAAGAAGGTGGCATTTCTGTCCTTTTATTCTTTCTTTCTTTTTTTTATTCTGATAGAATATTGTTGTATTTTGACTGAATATAAGTCTTGGAGGTGTACTGTTCATGACATATTGGTTCATATGGTCAAAAACTCTATTTACTCTAAAAATCTTTAGATTGATAATTTAATTTATCTTTTTTTGTCTTATTTTATATGTAATGCTAACTTATTTGTATGAATTTTTAGTTTAGGATTGATTCTTCTGGTGGATCATCAAATTAACAAAATTTAGTTTTTTTCTAATCATTTTGAGTTTAATTTGATGATTTTTGTGTTTAGATATGACCGTTCTTTATTCTACTAGAATAATAATATTATTCTACTAGAATATTTTTATGACAATTGATGATCGAAGTTGGAGGAATTCGGTCATTCATACTGAAAATTAAAAAAATATACATATATATTATAGTAGAATATCCAAAAAATTCTAATAGAATATGTGAAATATTCTATATTTCGCATCAGAGACATCTGACCATCAGTTTTAAATACAAATAAATATTCTGATAAAATATTCAAAATATTCTAGTAGACTATTCAAAATATTCTACTGTAATATCTAAAGTATTTTACTAAAATTTTCCGATGACTAGCATCAGTGGCTAGAGTTAGATAAATTTGGCCATATGTATTGAAAACAAAAGCTATTATAATAGAATAACCAAAATATTTTACTAGAATATCTTGCGACTTGCATCGACGGTTGGAGTTAGTGACATTCGCTAATACATATTAAAAACTAAAAATCTTTTTTTAGAATATCTAAAATATTTTAATAGAATACTTCTAATATTTAATATTTTAGTAAAATATTTGTAATATTTTACTGGAATTTGTCGATGTTAGAATTTATGATACTAGAATCCCTAGTATACTCTACAAGAGTAATTTCAAAAATGAAAACAAAAATCTAACATATTAATAACTACATAATCCATCACAATTTAAAATATATTTTGCAAGAGTAATAATTTTATTTTATTAGAATCTCTATTCTATTCTGTAAGAGTAATTTTAAAAAAGAAATAGTATATAAACTACACATTTAATCAAAATTCAATATATATATATTATGTAACACTGTATACATAACCAACTAATAATATATAACCATTCATATCAACAGAATACTTAAAAGCAAAATAATTACAAGAACCAAAAAGCCATTGAAACAAAGTTTCACAAAAAAAGAAAATCACAGAATCTCCCAATACAAAAATAAAACATCAAAACACAAATGGTTTTAGATTCAACGTCAAATATAGAATACAGAGTCTTGAGATTCGTCAAATGGCTTAAACTTTACAAGAGAAATTTTACAACACCTTTTAATATTATTGTCATAAGCCAATGCTAACTTCTGTACCTCTTTAATCTTATTAAGAGGTTTTATTGCAAGTTTCTAGTTGTAATGACATTTGCATTATAGGATCTTGTAGCATACTTCCAAGCCTATATATATTGGTGGAGTGGATTTTGTTTTTGTTGATTGCGTCATCTGTTTTCATTGACTTTCTCCTCGAAAATCATATCAGAAATCAATAAGCGTTAAAATTGAATTAAAAGTTAAGGCCCTCAAAATAGTAACTAGAAAACACACAGTAATATAAGATAACAATTACTCCCATTTTCCGAACGGAATGCCACTGTAATTTGGTTGTAACTAATAGGCTAAAGGATATTATTGTGTCCAAGTTGAGGATCCTATATGTCCAGCCCTCTCAAGGCACAAAAACAAACTCATATAATTGCTTAGTTTAACCTGCATCAATATTAATCCTTAAGACTTATCATTATTTTTGTTTAAAGTTGTGCTACTATGACCAAGGCCTCTTTTGACAAAACTTTTCAGACTAGGCTCTACTTTTGAGATGTTAAAACTAGCACTTTGTGTTGTTTGAAGCTCTCTTCTTTCTAAGTTTCAATGACTAGTTTTCTTTCAAATGAGCAAATCTTTTTGTCGTGTCCTGAGAAAGAATAGAGTGATTAGTTCTTTTCTTTTTTTTTTTCATTTTTGTTTCAAATTAACGTTGAAATTGGCATGTGTTAATCAAATGTTCTTCGTGTAACCGAGACTATACTTGCTGTGACAGTGCCAGGTTGGAGGAGATTGCAGCGATGTAAGGACTCTGCTTCCGACAAGTCCTTTAGAAGTTTCTTCTCCACTGCTGGAGCATTCTTCGTTGTTTGTGAGGATACAAACATTAGTTTTTAAAGTTTTAAGGTTAAATTAATAAGAATATTTAAGTTTAGAAAAATATTTTATCTATCTAACTGATAAAATAAATAAATATAATAACATTTTATAGTTCATGAAATATATTTACTAGTTTTCAAAATTCAAAAATCAAAATTATAAAAGCATCAAAATTCACGGATCAAAAATAAAATGCCTCTATGTTTTAAAAATAACACATTAAATCCATCTCATGTGCCTAAAAACTAATAATATATACACAGTAGTATACAAAAACTACGTGAGATGATTTTTTTTTTAATTTGTAATATGAGTCATTTTCGTGCATAGCCGAGAGAGCAAATTTAATAACATGTCTTTTTTTTTTTTCTTGGAGGCAATTAAATAACATGTGCTAATTAGTATTAGCTAATTAAATTTCTATTTAATATTTAAAATTTTCAATACCTTCTTTTTTTTAGTGAAAATTTTTTGAGTAATACCCTTTTTTTTAATGAAAGTTATCCAATTAAGATTAAGAGTCAATATATCAACATATGTAAAGGTAATTGGCACGAGTAGCCTTCAAATTCTCTATCCTTTGTCTGTTTCGCCAATTTTTGTAAAGGGGAACTATTTTATTTACATGACTAATTTATATGTGCCTTATATTTTTTATTTGAAATGCTCTATTTAAATGACCTAATTTTCAATTTTTTGTCTATTCTGAAAAGTTAAACTTAGTGACTATTTATAGTTACTGTTATAATTTCATAATTCAATTTTAAAAATCTATAACTTTACATATATAAGTTTAAATGAAATATTTTTTTTAATTGTATAGAATTTTGAGACAAATTAAACAATTTTCATATTGATATGTTTCCCCAACACATTTCAAGTTTTCACACTTTTTATCTACAATAATTCAAATTCTTCATTAACTATCCAAACATATTATTTCCATCAAAGGTGGTGTTTGGATGGTGTCCAATCTCAGAAAGTGGTTTTTTTTTTTTTTTTTTACAAAAAATTGTTTGTCTCAACTTTTTCATGATTCTTCTTATTTTGAAATAAGAAAATTGTTTCATTTTCAAATATGTCTTGTATAGTACTTTTATAGAAAAAGAAAAGAAATATTTATTCAATTCTCTTACAATGCATAGTTTCCAACACTATTTTTACTTATTTCAAACAAATTTTTTTTTCTTTCAAGGGGAAAAATTTTTACACATTCAACCAATATCTCATTTTCAAATTGAAAAGTCTTTCTTCTTTTAAAAAAATAAAAAAATTCTTTTCCAAAATGGACCTCTAATCCCAATAATGTGTAAATGTTCTTTTTTAAATATTAACGTCTAAACGTCTATTCAAATAACAATCTAAGTATTTTCATTTTAAAATATTTTCATTTAAATGGTTTTATCCAATCTACATGCCTCCCCAGCCGGAGTAGTGATGGTTTGGTAATTATTCTTTTTATTTTGACTAAAAAACCCTTAAATTCCTGAGTTTTTTACAATCAAATCCATTTTGCCAGATTCTTTTAATGAAATATACTTAAATGTCCTTTATTTTTGCAATTTAATTTACTATTTATCCTGATATATTCATACATGGTGAGGCTCAATTCGAGTTGATGATTTTTCTGTCAACAGTTAGTGCAATAAAGCTTACTAACAAATGAAGTTTATGAGTCTATTAATCTAATCACTAAATTAGTTAATTAATCACTAAATCAGATCTATTAAATGAAGTTTATGACTCTTAAATTTACTTGCTATGAATAATATCTTATAATTTGTGTATTTTTAGTTATTTTTGAGTTTGAAAAATATCATTTTTAATAAACCTAGTTTATTAAGATAATTTTATGCCTCGATATCTAGTATCTTCATTATTACAAGCAACTTAACTTATCATTGGGGGCAAAAAACCACTTGCCTTTATTCTTTAGGGAAAAAAAAAAGTAAAAAAAAAAAAAAATTACGCACACCAGTTTGGCCAAGGAAAAGAAAACACTTAATAAACCACAATGATACCCCCGTGCTGGCACCCACCATGGCGAACAATAAAGTAGTGTTTCCCCGAAAAGATCGCCTTCCACTAGTGTTTCTTATGCCTTTTCAATGCCCTTTTTGCCCTCAATAGACATGAGTCGTTGGACGCGCTGAAAATACTACTTCGGCCAGTTTTTAACTCTTAGGACGGTCATAATTCAACTGGGGGACTGTAGTAGTGTTCTTTTAAAAATATGAAGCCAGAGGTTGGATTTTCATAATCATAAAACAAAGAGGAGTGATGTGTAATTATATCTTTAATGCGGGGGGGACACCAGATTTGTCTCATTTAATCTAATCTGTTTTCATGATTCTTCGTTGACTAGTATTTGCAGGTTGACTGTTGTCTTCAATTATTTTGTTTTGCCTTTTACACCGGGGCAAAATCAAATCTCAAGAACAGATCTGCAAAACTTGATCTAAACTCTACACAAATAGCAGCAGTTGCTCTTTCATTTCCTAGTCTTTGATTTCAGTCCCTTGATATCTTCCAATTCTATTTGTGTAGAGAGCCCTTTTGTTGCTTCAAACCATCCACAGCCAAACAAAAATCCAAAAAAAAAAAAAAAAATCCAAAAAACCAAAAAAATCCAAAAAAAAAAAAAAAACAGAGAGAGGCACGTTTTCGTTTATCTTTTTCTTCATTAAATTTCACAAAAATCAGAAATCAGGGAAAAGAAAAAAAAAAGCTCTGCTTGTAGTTTTAGTTTGCAAAGTAAGTGCTCAAGCTTGTATCTCTGTTAGTTGTCATCACAAATATATACATATATATATATATAAATATCTCAGGTATGTTCGAACACTTGTTTCCTCCCTTATTCTTCTGATTTGCGTTTTTGACAATTTCCTTCTTGATTTTACCATTTTTTTTTTGGGTTGGAATGAAAAAGAACCATCTGAAGTTTCTAATATTTGAACATATAAATTGTATAAATGTCATTGTGGAAAGTTGATCTTTAAGTACTTTTTTTTTTTAGTTAACTATTTGATTTTATTTTTAGAATTTTGGCTAGTTAAAGGTGATATTTTGGTGAGTTTATTAGGTGGTAATTTCAAAATAATTATTTCCGATGCACATCTAGATAACATGTTAGTTTAGTAATAGCGATCCCTGTCGAGCTTGTTCCCGTGTGATTCCCTTTCCTAAATAATTAAAGTTATACCAGTTAAAAAAATATAAATACTACTTCTTATGTCGTTTTTGTTTTTTCTTTTTTCCCCCAAAATTTATATATTTTTAAATGTGTTCATATCAATAATTTTTTTAATCTCTGTTAAAATAAATTTTTCTCAAATTTTTATCCCTTTAAATTCTTTTTTTTAAAAATATTTTCTAGGTTAAATGTGAGAATACAAATACATTTTTATCTTCATGATTTTTACACTGAAATAATCTTTTTAACATATCTCTGGAGAGATATGGGAGATTATGACATTTCCTTTTCATTTATGAGATGAACAATAAAAAACAAACTACAGAATTCAACTTTCCGAATTTAGATACAATCTTTGAAATTAAGAATTTTACAAGTTAAATAAAATCTAAAATCTAAACTACAAAATTAATTACATAATTGCAAGAAATGCATAAAATACAAAATTACAATAAATTGCAATTATGTAAATTCTCCAATATGTCCATGAAAGATAGAGCTTTGGGAGGAGAGTCCAATCTCCTGAGAGTGAGAAAATGTTCGCGACGAAGTGGCTTAACGAGTGCGTTGGTTAATTGATCCTTAGGCGAAGCATGGACAACACTGAGTGCACTACTTTGAACTTGATCTCGAATGAAGTGATATCTAAAGCATCATGTTTCATGTGGGAGTGAAAAACAGGATTGGAGCAAAGATAGGTTGCGCAACATTGTCACAAAGATTGCATGCACTTGAGGAATAGTGATGCCAAGTTCAGTGAGAAGCGAACAAACCCAACTCAATTCAGCAACAATGGCAACAACTGATTGGTGGCAACAATAGTCTCACAATACTACAGTGTGTTGTTTCTTTAAGCTCCACGAGATTGGATTGCACCGAAGATACATAATAGAAACACTAGTGAAAGTATGGTCATCCTTGTTGTTGGCCCAATCAGCATCAGAGTACATTAAGAGACAATGAGGATTGGCGATGAAGAATTAGGTCTTGATCAATGATTCGACAATGATAGTTTAGTAGTCTTTTCACCGCATTCCAATTATCAGTTGTAGATTGATGCATAAACTATGAAAGTTTGTGAGATATCAAGATAAGTGAGATATCAGTTGTAAAAGAGATATCAGGATAAGTGAGGGAGAGCTATTAAAGACTCCTCATGACTGCCCTGAACTTACTTGGATAAGATAGTTCTGTCCTGGATTGAAGTGCAAGAGTTGGTGATGTAGCAAGTTATGTAAGAACCTATTTCATTTTTGTGATATGTGTGCAAGTCAGAAGAGTGCTGATGTAGCATTGTTGGCATAGACGCATACAATGAGGGTGTGGAAAGACTTCAACACTAGGAAATAGGAAAGAAGGCCAAGATCCTTTAGTGGTTTACACACATGAGTTGGGTTATCTCGATCAATGAAGCCTGGTGGTTGTGCTATAAAGACCTCATCTGATTGATGGCCTTGGTGAAAGGCAATATTGACATCCGGTTACCATAGTGACCAATCACGACTAATAACTGTGCGAATGGTTGTTGGTTTGACCACCAAGCTAAAAGTGCCATGGTAGTCAACTCCTGGACATTGATGAATTCCTTTGGCTACTAAATGAGCTTTGTACTTGTCAATAGAACCATTAGAAAGTCGTTTAGTATGAAAAATCCTATTATACTAGCCATTTGTGATCTTTGAGTGCCAGGGTCAAAGTTAAGGGTTCAGGGGGATTAGAGGCATGAAGTTGAGCATTGAGATTTAGTTTTTGAACGGGTTTGTAGATGTTGTGCTAGGAGTGGGTGATGATAACTCATGTTTCTTAATTGTTCGGTGGACTGGTTAGGAATATCTGACCAGCCAGAGAGTAAAGTATTTTGGATGGTGGCTCGGATGGAGATTCCAGTTGATCGGATTGGAGTCTACGGTCGACGGTTGATGTCAAGTATTGGATGATGTTGTATGGGGGGTCTTTGGTTTGTTGATTGAGGGTGTCTGTTGATCAGATGGTTTAGAGTTTCAAAAATTGCTTTCGAAGGAGGGTCCAATTGACTGGTCGGGTGAGTCCATTCGACCGGTTGTGTCAGATCCATGTTCAAGGGCAATGTGGCAAAGGCAGATGTGGATGATGGGCAAAATGGCATTCTTGACGGATGAAGAAGACCGGTGGAAGCCATTCAGAGATGGTGGTAAGACTTAGGACGGGGATCATGACTTGAAATAGATGAGAAAAGAAAAATAGATTTAATAAATTTGACATGACAGGATACATAGAGTTTGTCATTGGATAGATCCATATAGAGATAAGCATGTTGAGTGATGGGGTACCTAATAAAGAGACAAGGAGTGGAACATGGAGCTATTTTGTGGTTGGAGTAGGGATGAAGCCAAAGGTAGCAAAAACAACCAAAGACATGAAGTTTGGAGTAGTTTGTTGAAAAATCAAAGAGATTTTTGTACGGGGATGAAAGATTGAGTGTGGGAGTAGGCATACGATTGATAAGATAAATTGTAGTGGCCAAGGCATGGTTCCAGTAGGTGAAAGGTAGAGAAGCATGAGAGAGATGAGAAAAACTGGTTTCGATTATGTGACGATGACAACTTTTGGAATACCTATTATGTTCAGATGTATAAGTTGGAGTGGTGAATTGAGAGATACCGTTGGATACAACGTATGTGTCTAGAGCTTGGTATCCTTTATTATTGAAATATAAAGTGATGATTTTGTGTTTAAAGAAATATTCAACTAGTGGCTTAAATCGAATAAAAACATCAAGTACATGCGATTTTCTTTTTAGGGGATACAACCATATATATTTGGTAAAATAATCAACAAAATTTACATAATATTTAAACACATCAATTGAATAAATTAGAGAGGTCCAAGCATCAAGAAGATAAGTAGAGCGTAGAAGAATTGGAGAAAGGTAATTTATGACTTTTATTGGAATCACAAGCATTACAATTGGAATGTGATGGCAATGGACTTGATAAACTTAAATTAAAACGTGAAACATGTTTGAAGAATCGAAAATGATGGATGACCTAATCTATGATGTCACTCAGACGAAGTGATCTTGACACTCGAAAATGCAACTAATGGAGAGGAGTTAGAAGAAAGGACCAGCCACTAATAAACACCATCCTTAGTCTGCCCCCGCCAAAGGAATGTCCTATGCTATAAGATCCAACACATGAAAAGAAAAATGTAAGGATTCAACAAAAACATAGTTAGATAGGTAAAATTGATAGATAGAAATGAGATTCTTTTTCATGGTGGGAATGCAAGGGACATTATTTAATGAAAATGAACTAGATTGTGAGGTGGAATTGGTGTAGGTGATGGGAACAGCTGTGCCATCTCGAATCACAAAGTCATTAGGGCCATCATATGGGGTTTCGAGTGAAAGATTACTTAAGTCAGCAATGACATGGTGCGATGCTCCACCATCCAGAAGTCAATTAGTGGTGTCAGTGGTGTTAGTGGCGGCAGCAATATAGGCATGTGGTTTCCAAGGTGCTTGTGATTGCGGTATCCATGGAACAGGTACCTGTTGGTTCGAAGCGAAGATCGCCATCAAACGGAAAATAGAACATTGCTTAGCGGTGTGACTTTGGACATTACATTCTTGACAATAACCAAGGTAGGGCCTTGGTGGTGGACGATTAGCACATGGTGCGGAAGATTACGGCTTGACATTGCGAAACAAGGGGTAAAAGGTGCCAGAAGGCTTAGTTGATTGCAAGAGCCTTGTTGGGATTGAAGTGCCATTCGATTTGCAAATGCCAGTAGAGGGGTAGAAGGCGTTTGGGACACTTGTAGTGGAGTTCTCTATTGATGAGTTTCTCATTAAGCTCATGAAAAGAGATGAAGGTCTTGTGGTTGTTGATGGTGTTGACAATTGTCTTGTAATCATCATCGGTACCATCAAGAACTATCTCAATGAGGTCCTCTTGGTCAAGAGGTTTGCCTAATATTGCCAGTTCATCTGCTTGAGTTTTGACAAATTGTATGTAGTTCGAGATGCTTTGTGACCCTTTGGTCACATTCTTGAGTTGTGTCTTTATTTGATTGATGTATCTTCTAGTGGGCTTTGCAAAAGTATTGGAGAGAATAGACCATGCTTGTTGACTAGTGGTGGTTTGAGTGATAGGAGGGATGACTGAAGCAGTTAAAGATCCAACATGAGCACTGAAAATAAGTTTGTCTTGTCGAATTCGTGTTTTGATGTGTTGGATTGGGAGAGATGGTGCCATCCTTTGTGATAGTTGCCCATGGACATGGTGATGATCCATCAACAAGGTATTCAAGATTATAGCCGAATGAGTATAGCATGGAATCGTAGTTACCAAGAGAGGTAATTTGTGGGGGTAAGTTTGACGGTATTGTAGGTTAAGATGTTTATGGCAGTAAGAGGTTTGTTGAGTTCTTGAGTGTTTGGGAAAATAATTTCTGCAGTTGGAGTAGGGTTTAGAGCAGCCATAAGAGAAGCTGTGATGGTCCGATCAACTTGGTTGTGAGTTTCGGTTGACCGATGGTGGCTATATGGTTTGCAAGAGAGGAAAAGGGAGAGAGAGAACCCAGGAACTTGTTACTTTGATACCATAAAAAGATATGAGATATTATGGAATCGCGTTTGCATTGATGAGATGAACAATATGTGCATAAATTAAAAAACTTTACTTTCCTAATTTAAATATAATCATTGAATTAATGATTTTACAAATAAAATAAAATCTGAAATCTAAACTAAGAAACTAATTACGAAATTATAATAAGTTACAATTATGTGGACTTTCCAATAATATCCATGTAAATGTCATTTTCCTTCTATATTTAAACACAAAACACTCTTCGAAAATGTTAAAGCATTCATTTTCGTCCTAACTTTTGTTTTTATCTCCTCAAGAACTTTTTTTAAATACCACCTTCTCTAATTTACACTTCTTAATATATCCTCTTTTTCCAATGAGTCCTTACTTAATTTTTTCCCCAATAATTCTCTCAACTTTTTATATCAAAATATGATTCTAACTAGTATTAATTTCGAACTGCCCATTAAAATAATTTCACAAAAAGGTCCCTATTTATATGTGTATATGTATATCTATATATTAAAATTTCTCTAATGGCTTTCTCAATTACCTTTTTTTTTAATGAATTATGCTTCTATTTAGATCGTCAGTTGGAGTTAAAATATTTAAGTAGAAATTGATTGACTTTTCAAAAATTAATTATGTTTTTTTGTTTATTTTTCAGAAAAATATCATAAAAATCCAACCGAAAAAGTACAATTTATTTGAAACTCAAATAGAGTTCCAAACAAATCATAACATTTATACCATTTGCCCCTACTAACTCATTTTTCTCAAATGTATTCCCATAAAGTATTTTTTTCCTTCGAGTCCTTAAAACATATTATATAAAAAATGATCTTCGGAAATATTATTTTAACCACTCAATAAAGTAATATTTCTTATACATGCCCGACTTAATATTTTTAACGGCCTTCTCAGTTTCTATTTTCCTAATGTACTCCTAACTAATTTACCATCTGATTTTGCCAATGAAATCATATTTTACCTTCAAATATGTTGTAGTTGTCTATAACACATGCCTTCTGACCGAAACGTGCACTTCAATTCATACGTTTTTCTTTATTTTGAAATCTCATATTTAAATGTGTCTTATTGGGCGGTTTGTTATAGTCCAATATGTTTCCAGATGTGGCCCTTGTAATTTCTTTCTCTATTGTCCATTGACATAATTTGTTTAAATGCATCTCTATCTAAATATTTTTTTTTTCCCGCTACAATGCAGTGTTCTAATATGTACATTCTAAGTTATTTACTATCTAATTTACCCCATTATTATTGCCTTTGTTTTTTCTTAAAATGTGATCTATATATTTATATGTATATTACTATGGTTTGCTCTTAAATAATGGCAGACCAATAAAAAAAATTTAAAACTTTTTTATGTCCACGTATCTGAAAAATTTCGAAAAAGTTAATAAACAGCATATAACACATGCTTTTAACTAGTATTTAAAGAGTTCAGAAAAAAAAAAAAAAAAGCCTAGTATTTAAAGAAAAGAGAAAAGGAGTTTAAAAAAAGGGGGTAAATTGCTCTGTTGATTTCTGGAAGTGCTTTCCAACAAGCGTAGGCGGTAGTAAACGAGATGTTAAAAAAGTACTGAAACCTGATCTAAACATAAACGCTTGAAACATGTCTCTAAACCGCCCAGATATTTAAATATATATATCTCTAAACTCTATAGATCCTCTCTTCTCTCTATATATACGTGTGTGTGTGATATAGATTGTGTAATGTCACATATAATATTTTAGCACGTTTTACTTTGACATTGCCTCTTGGACTACTATTGAGCTTTGAGTCCAACTCACGAGTCTATAAATTTCAGTCCTTCAGCAACTACTTGAGCAAGCTGTCGAAGTAATAAAAAAAAGGTTTATGTATACGGTAGTCAGTAGATGAGTTTTTTGAGTTCGTAATTTTGGAATGTTTGAATTAGTTCGCAGCAAGATCTAAGTTAGGTGAGGTCTAGATGTCTACAAGGTTAGGCTTTTAACAATTCGGAGAAATGTATAAATCATTTTTTATACTAGCTTAGTTTTCTCCCTTTTTTTAATCAAAAAATGATTCGTTTTTTAAATTTGAAATCTATTTTTCTTTTACATCCATTTTTATTTTGTTAATTCATTATTGATATTGCTTTGTCTTCTCTTTAATTACTGTGGGTTTTCCTTTGGACGTTATCTTAGAAGTGCCTAGAAAAGGAATTAGAAAGAGAGAGAGAAAGGGAGCAAGAATAAGGAGCCTGAAGGAGTAAATCAGAAAGCATGGATTTTCTTGTCGGAATCACGGCTTCAATTGTAACAAAGGCTGCTGAGTATACGGTCAATCCGGTCTGCCGCCAATTGGGTTATCTATTTTACTACAAAAGTAATATAGACAACCTCAAAACACAAATACAACAGTTGGGGTATGCACAAGACAGGTTGCAGCATCGCGTTGAGGAGGCTAGAAGAAAAGGTGAAGAAATTGAAGCTGACGTTGAAAACTGGCTATGCAAAGCAAGTAGGATCAAAGAAGAGTCTGAGAATTTTCTGCAAAATGAAGATCACGCAAAGACAAGATGTGGAAGTAGCGGGTCCTTTCCGAATTTGGTGTCGCGACATCAGCTAAGCAGGAAAGCAAAGAAGACGGTGCAAGTTGTTGTGGGTGAAATCCTTATTGCTGGGAAATTCGTTACGGTTTCATTTTCCCCTTGTGTTGAAACTTCCATTGTGAACACAGGCTATCAGGTCTTTGAATCAAGAGTTCTAACTTTCAGGGAAATCATGGAGTCCATAAAAGATGTTAATGTTCGGATAATTGGGATATACGGCATGGGTGGCATCGGCAAAACTGTACTTGCAAAAGAAGTTGCCAAAACAGCCCAAAGAGAAAAGTTGTTTGATAAAGTAGCCTTCATAGCTGTATCCCATAACCCGGATGTGGAAAGGATTCAACAAGAAATTGCAGAACAAATGGGTCTAGAAAAATTCAATGAGATCAAAAGCACATTGGTAAGAGCGGACAGGTTACGACATGGACTGAATCAACAAAAGAATATCCTCGTTATTTTGGATGATGTTTGGAATAAACTTAAATTGTCAGATGTTTGGATGGATTTTGCTGATGATCAGAAGGGTTGCAAGATATTATTAACTTCCAGATTCCGGAATGTTTTACAGGATTCTATGGGTGTTGAGAGGATTTTCAAAGTTGAAGGACTATCATATACAGAAGGTATTGATTTGTTTAAAAAGAATGTGGGTCGTTCTGGTGAAAATGTCGAATTCCAACCTTTGGTGAAAGACATTGTTAAGAAATGTGCGGGCTTGCCAATTTCCATCACAACAGTTGCTTGTGCTCTGAAAAATAAAAGTTTGCCAACTTGGGAGGATGCTCTGCGACAATTGAAAAGGAGTATCCTAACAAACATAGAGGGAATGGATGACGAAGTATATGCAAGCATAAAGTTGAGTTATGATTTTTTAGGAAGTGACGAGGAAGCAAAGTCATTGTTGTTGCTTTCTAGTTTACATGAAGAAGATGCGAACATCGAAATCAAGGACTTGATGATCTATGGTGTTGGTTGGGGCTTGTTTCAACATGTCTATACATTAGAGGAGGCAAGGAATAGGGTGCGCTCACTGGTTGATAAATTAAAAGATCGTAGTTTGTTGTTAGAAGGATACAATTCTGATACAGTGAAGATGCATGATGTCATTCGTGATGTTCTGATATCAATTGCCTCTCAAGACAAACGAATGCATAATGTTGCAGACCTTGACAAGTTTGATGAAGATTTTTCAACTAAGAAAAGATACTTTGACTCAACTGTAATTTCTCTACTTGTTCCTCGACATCACAACAAGCTCCCAGAAAGATTGGATTGTCCTCAACTTGAACAACTATTTGTGTTTAATAGAAGTCAAAATTATTTGCAAATTCCAGAGAAATTTTTTGAAGACAAAGAGGAGCTTAAAGTGCTACGCATGAATAGAGTAAATGCAGGGTTGCTTCCTGCATCCTTCTGTCTACTTCAAAATCTTCAGACACTGCGCTTGTCTGGTTGTATGGGAAGCGTAACTGTAATTGGAGAGCTCAAAGGTTTGAAGATTCTTGACCTGTCCAGATCTGATGTTGTGGAGTTGCCGAAACATATTGGGCAACTGATTAATCTGCAATTGTTGAATTTGGATTTTTGTTATTATCTTGAAGTGATTCAACCTGGCGTCATCTCGAGTTTGGTAAGACTGGAAGAGTTGAATATGAGAGGAGTCCCTCTAAAGTGGGAGGATGAAGGGGTCGACGGAGAAAGAATTAATGCTAGTCTTATTGAGTTGAAAAATTTGCTGCGATTGACCACTTTACGTTTAAGTATCGAGAACAGCAATATTTTGCCAAAAGCTTTGTTTAGCGAGAAATTGGAGAGGTTTGAATTATCTATTGGAAAAAAATCATATAATCCAAATGTAGTAGAGTCAGAGTTCCAGAACAGTTTGCATCTTAGGCTCTTTGAACACAATCTCTTAGGTGAATATGGGCTTGAGACGATCATTAAAAGATCTGAAGTACTGTACTTGTATGGATTCAGGGGTGCCAACAATGTGGTTTATGAGTTAAACGGAGAGGGCTTTTGTCAAGTGAAGAGTTTTGGGTTCCAAGATAATGATGAGATTCGATATCTCGTCAATTCAACAGTCAATCAACCTTGTGGTGCGTTTAAAAATTTGGAGCGATTGCATCTCCTTAAACTGAAGAATCTGGAAAGGATATATAATGGAAGACTCACAGCAGGGTCATTTGGCAAGTTAAGATTTGTAACAGTAGAACAATGTGACAGTTTGAAGAATCTCTTCTCATCATCTATTGCTAAACAGTTTGAGGAAATCAAAGTGATTAGTTGCGAGATGTTGAAAGAGATAGTTACCCATGGAGCAGAAGATGACACCCACAATTCCATAGATAAGATGGAGTTTGCTCAATTACGCTCCTTGACTCTGGAAGATTTACCAGAGTTTGTTGAATTCTTTCACTCTGAGATGGATATGGCTGATACATCATCATCGGATTCTTCCGTGCCTTTATTTAGCAAAAAGGTAAAGTCCTAGTACTAAGTTTTCTTTATGAACTTGCTTTTATCATTTTGGACCACCAATTATTTTGATCGTGTTCCTAAATAGCATATATCTCCATTTTTCAGCAATATTACTTGTAGTTATAATAATAATAATAATAATAATTATTATTATTATTAACGGAGGAAATATTCAAGGAATGCAACGTGTTCTTAATTGAGGCAATTTTTTTTGTCATAATTTTTATAAAATAGAACTATTTTACTTCCACAACTGATTTTTAGGATCAAGTGATGTTTTGTTTTGTTTCCAAGTTTTTTGAAATCATTTTTGCACATCTTTCAAGGAGCAAAAATGAAAATATTTCTTAAATAGTGTTTATTTAGCAAATGATTTGAAGACGAAAACAAATATAAAAAATGATGATGATGGTTTTTGTGAAGGAAATGATAAACAGTTTTGAGTTATTTTCTCATTTTCTTTTTCACTCTTAATTCTAGTTAACTTAACACATGTTTTCATAAACATATCCAAACACAATTCATCTTTATTTTGTATCCAAATTAATCTCTTTATACACATAACCAAACACCATTTTAAAAAATAAATCTCAGCATCATTTTTAAGGTATTCTCATTTCTATTTTCATGCCGAAAACAAAATCATTTCCAAAATAAATAAAAATAGTACCAAACACCAATGGTTTCTGAAGGATTCGCATACTAAAAGAATGACTGGAAGTCTATTAGCCGGCTATTTAAATTGAAATTATGTCTGCAGGTTACTTTCCCTCGCTTGGAGGTCTTGGAATTGTTCGACATGAAATTCAAAGACTTGTGCTCGGACCAACTTCCAACTACTTTTCACTTGCAGAACTTAACAGAGCTCAGAGTGTACAGATGCAATAATCTAAAGCACCTATTATCCGTTGCTATAGCAAGAAGCCTTGTATATCTTCAGCAGCTAGACATAGATGGATGTGAGATGATGGAGGAGGTACTAATCACAGAGGAGAAAGCAGACGAAGGGTTGGAGAAGATATCTTTCCCCAAACTACGATATCTTTGGCTATGGTCTCTTCCAAAACTTGAGAAATTTTGCACTGGAGATTCCATTGAATTTCCAACGTTGGATTCTTTGAGTGTACAAAACTGTCCTCGACTAAAGCAACTCATCTTCAGTCCAACGTATGGAGAAATCACATCGATGGCCCAACAAATATTCCTCACTGGAAAGGTCTTTTTCTTTTTGCCCTTTTTTTTTCTTTTTTTATTTTCCTTATACTTGTTACATTTCTATTTCATGTTTAGTATATATTTTTGTTCAGTTTAATTATACTAATTCATTTACCGGCTCAAGGGCTATCATTTCACTTGAACATATCTATATTTGGGGAAAAAAACGTGCATTGCTAATTGAAACGAAAAAATGTTTTCTCATTTTTGTGAAGGAAATAAAAAATGGATAAAAGTTGTTTTATCAATTTTATTTTCACTTTTAATTCTATATAGCTTAATATATGTTTTTAGAAAAAGATCCAAATAATATTCTTATTTTTCTTTTATCCAAATTAATTTCTTTAAAAAAATAACCAAACATAATTTTAAAAAACAATCTTAACATCGTTACCAAGATATTCTTATTTCTATTTGCAGACAAAAAAAAAAAATTCCATAAAACAAAACCCAATCAACGGCTTCTGAAGTAATGTTCGTATACAAAGTGAATATCCGGAAGGCTATTAGTCGGTTGTTTAAATTGAAATTATATTTAGAGGTTACTTTCCCTCGCTTGGAGGTCATGAAATTTTTCAACATGAACTTAAAAGCTTTTCATTTGCAGAACTTAACCGAGCTCCAAGTGCACAACTGCAATAATCTAAAGCATCTCTTATCTTTTGCGATTGCGAGAAGCCTTGTACATCTGCAGCATCTAGAAATAGTTAAATGTGAGATGATGGAGGAGGTACTAATCACAGAGGAACAAGGACAAGAATGGTTGGAGAAGATATCTTTCCCCAAACTAAGATATCTTAGGCTACAGAGTCTTCCAAAACTTGAGAAATTCTGCGTTGGAGATTCCATTGAATTTCCATCCTTGGATTCTTTGACTGTACACAACTGTCCTCGACTAAAGCAACTCATCTTCAGCCCAACATCTGGAGAAATCACATCGATGGCTGAACAAATATTCCTCACTGAAAAGGTCTTTTTCTTTTTGCTCTTTTTTTTTTTTTAATTTTTCTTTCCCTATGCTTGTTATATTTTTATTTTATGTTTAGTATATATTTTTGTTCAATTTAATTATATTAATTCATTATTAAATTTAGGGCAAATTACACTTTTTCCCTCCTGAACTTTAAAACTTGTCACAAAATGCCCCCTGAATTCAATTTGTGTGACGCCTCCCCCCACGTACGTTACCATACCAACCAGTCAAGCTCTGACGCCGACCGCGATAGCTGGCAACCTCGTGGGTCGTCATCCTCTTACTTAACTTAACTTTCCATTCTTAACGTTCTCATCTTATAGCGGAAGCAATTTTTATAGCAAAATTTTTTTTTTCTTACATATTTCATAATTTTCTTTCTTTCTTTCATCTTCCTTATTGAACGCTCAGCGAAAGACTCATGGTAGTACCATACCCTCGCCCAGTCCCTTGGCACGTGCAGATCCGTCCGTTGTCCATCATATTACTTTAAACTAACAAGTTGCTTACCTGCAACATATAAACAACTAATGAGCTAGATGCTCAGTAAGTTCAAACATACATTCATTAACTTATAAATACTAGTAACATATATTATTACTAGAATAGGTGACATCACGTATATACACATCATATACATCATTTATACATATCCTCAAAACATAACATAGAATATGAGCTTCATCATGCTCGTTTATCTCTTCGTTCATTGTTCTTATCATTCTATCGATCATCTCCTATCATTCTAATCCAATCTTTTCATTTCTATGCTTTTCATTCCTGTCATTTCTTAACTTTCTGTTCTAAACCTTTATAACTTTTCTATCGCTTCATCATCATCTCTTAACATTTCATATCTTAAAGCTAGTAACATATACACTAGCACAACATCACGTAAAAACGTGTCATTCCATACATATAACATCAAACACATCACATCACATATATAATTCTATCATGTTCTTTTAGCTTCGTTTTATTATTTTTCATTGATTTCATTGTGTTGTTCTTTCATATCGTTCGTTTCTTTTCTTTTCTTTTCGTATCATTTTTTTTTCTTTTTTTCTTTTCTTTCCACTCTCTTTTTCCTTGTTTTTTTTTTCTTTCTCACGCACTCTCTTTTCTTTTCTTTTCATGCTCTTTTCCTTTCTTTTCTTTTCTTCTCTTTTCCTTTCTTTTCTTTTCTCTTCTTTTCTTTTCACTCTTCTTTCGTTTGTTTTCTTTCCACTTTCCTTTGGTTGGGCCCGTTGTTGGACGTACCTAGTTGCGCGCGGACAGTGGGAGGAGGGGGAGCTACCCACCAACCTACCTCACAGTCACATAAAACCTCACCTTCGGGGCTGGTCCAACCTATAATCTACCACCTTGGGGGTAGCGCCACATCTACGTGGAGGATATAGACCGGAAGTCTCGACCTTGTAGGGAGACCGGTACGCCAACAACTTAAGTTTTCAGTCTTATTATCTTGTAGACTTTTATTTTTCTTATATTGATTTTTCGTTGAACATCTTTTTCTTAACATTCATCATCTTTCATTTCTCATTTTTCATAAAACATTTTATGGAACATTTGTTCTTTCGTTGTTTTTCTTTTCTTAATTCTTATGTATTATCACATCACATCACATCATATCACATCATAACAACAAAAACACGTTTAGTTATGTGCAAATAATTATTCTCCATTTATCTTATCATTTGCATCATTCGATCTATCGTATCTTATCATCATATTTCTATCAATCATAGCCCATCGATCATAGCCTATTGTTCTATTCTATCAATCACATCTTATCGTTATGTTCTAATCCTTTCATCATACCTTTTATCATAACCTATCATTGTTTTTCTTTCTTGTCTAACTCTTTGCTTTCACATCATTTTTCATAAAACATTCATCATATCGTTTATCATAACCTATCATTGTTTTTTTTTCTTGTCTAACTCTTTGCTTTCATATCATTTTTTTTTTAAAATATCTATTCTTTCGTCCTCATAAAACATCCATTTCTAAATTCTTTTCCTCACCGATCATAATTGCTCTATCAATCATAACTTAATTTCCATAAAACATCTCATAAACACCTATTCTTTCTTTTCATATCTCATCTCTTTCCTATGCATTCTATCATAATATTCTCATTCTTACTCTTTCCATTCCTTTATCCCTCTTTATCACATCGTTACTCTCATAAAACTTTTATAATACCTTTCCTTCGTAAATTCAATATATATACATATATTTATATATATATATTTTTATAAATTAATTATTAAAACATATCTTCTAACATCATCATAGCATTGCTATAGCATTTACTATAGCATCATCATAAATCACATCATGACATATACATACAAAACATATAATACTATAAGCTTGTTCATAGTTGTAGACGGGTAAATGTCTGAACTTACTCATAGCGTGCTTATCCTCTTCTTAAAATCCATTGACGTCCTTTGTCGCGTCGGGATTGGGTTCCTACAGATAAACTTTATCTGTTAATCACATTTTCATTCATAGCCTTTATTTTATTAAAAAGCTTAATTCTGATATGATAATCCTTAATTATAGCCTTAGGACAGCTTTCTAAACCTTTATGGCCATTTTCGAATTTTTCTCCAACTTTTTGAAAAATTACAATTTTACCCCTAACTTTTGACAAAATTACAATTTTACCCTTGACGTGATTTTTTCATAACTTAAACCTCAATTTTGGCTTTTACAAACTTCATTAACCTATTCCAGGGTCATTGGGGCTCTTTTCCCATAATTTGAGAATCTTTGGGCAAAATGACCGTTTTGCCCCTGATGGGTCGTTTAACCATAACATTTTCATTTTCATACTTAGGCTGGATTTTCTAAACCCAAAATCATTTAATTAACTTTCTAAATCTTATCGGACCTTTTCCGGATCAATTCTTATCATTTTACCAATTTTCACATTCCCGGCCCTCGGGAAGTACTATTCCGACCTAAGAGTCGGTTTCATATTTTCTTTGCGTTCTAGGGTTTCGAAGGGTCGGTTTACTAATTATAACTTGTCCATTCTTTTTTCCATGCCCTAATTCCTTAAGGGGGCTCGGGTTCCCTTCCCGATCAAATTTTTACCCCTCGTTTCCCATATTACCCCTGGTGCCATTTTTAGAAATTTCGGCAGAGTTTCCCCTTAATTTTTTGAGGTTCCAGCGTTTAGGAAACGCCTGAAAACCATCTATCCTAATCTAATTCTATCACGTACTATACCAGAGGTCTAGATTTTACGTAAAACTCATACAGTTTACGTAAAATCATTACATTATCACATATTTTTCTTTTTCTCCATTACAGTCATTTTCTTCTTTTTACATACATTCTTTTCCATAATTTTCATACCAATAATCATAAAATCATACAAACAGTCCCAAACAATTAAATTGCGGAACGTAAAGGGGTCGGGATTTATACTGAATTGCAGTCCGGTCTCGACGGCATAAACCCTAATTCTTCGTTCTTCATGTCTGAGGTCCCGTCTTGCAAATCCGACTCCGCGGATGCGTCCGGAACGTCGAAAATAGGCCAACGGGCCAAACTCCAATTTTCGGTCAACGGTCGCCGTTGACCGGCGTTGACCAGCCGTTGACCGGCTTTGACCGGCGGCGACGGCGGCGACGGTGGCAAGTGGGTAGTCCATTTTGAAGATCTCGACGAGAGGAATCCATTGGTAGCCTCAATTTCACATTTGGAGGCCCCAATTGCCGGAAAATGCCCTCGAAAGTCTCGGCCACGGCGGCGACGGTGGAGCTCCGCCGTGCCGGACTTTTTCCCCGAAATTGATTGAGGGCTTTTGCTCCCCTCTTCACGGCGACCATTTCTGTACCGACGGCGTGCTTCAACTTGGCCGGAATCGGCAGTTTCGACGGCGGCTCCACGGCGGCGTTTCGTCGGACTTTTCGAAGCTCGGGCGGCGCGATTCCGCCGGTGTTGAGGCGATCCATCACATGGGTTTTGTAGTACTCTTCACCACGAATCTTTTGAGACCAGTTTCAGCTTGATCGGACGTCGGACGGCGGAGATACGGCGTCGTGAATTTTGCGGTGGCCGGCGGCTTCGGGCGGCGCGTGCGCTCTCCTCCGGCGTCGGTTCCGTCGACTCGGCACACTGTTGAACTCAGCTCGACGAGAGCTTTCCAACGGTGCCGGCGGTGTCGAAAACGGACACCGTTTCCGGTGGTCGGTTACTATTCATCAATGGGGGTAGAGAGAGAAAGAGAAGTGATGAGAGAGAGTACACACGGGCAAACGAGGCAATTCCACTTTTTCCCGCTCTTTATATACTTTTTCGCCCAAAATTTCAACACGGGCTATCCTGACTAATTTCGGCGTCCTGAATCCAAATATATCAGTTTTACTTTCATCTGAGGTCATTTCGACCAATTTCCGATACTGTGAATTTTCGGTCAAAAATTACCCTTGTGCTCAATTATCAAATTTGAGCGTGCCGATAAGCTATCCTTACTAATTTCGGAGTGCTGAATCCAAATTTATCAGTTTTATGTCAAGATAATATCATCTTGACCTACTTTTTGATACTGTGAGTGGCATACACGTGCACACACATAATATCACTATTACTCATTTTTCATTTTTTTAACATTGTTAGAACATTTTATTTTAGTTCTAAACAATATTAAATCACTTAATTTCACATTTTAACACTTAAATTCATTGTGTAATTATTCTCCGAAAAATGTGAATTTTCCCGGTTGTTACAATTTGTAACATTCTTTTTCCCTAAACTTTGAAACATTTACAGATTTCCTCCCTCAGTTGATTTTTTAATGGAAAAATATGAGTACCACTTGTTGGTAGCTTGAGTTGAGTAGTATTAAGCACGAAATCACAAAGTCATCGTTATAATTAGGTCTAAAAAGTAAATATTTAGAATAGATAGTCATTTTTTTCCATACCATTTTTGTAAGGTTAACTTTATAATTTCACATTTAATTAGAGTAATGATTACCAAGTCTGCTAACAATGAGTGCCACTTCGTAATTATATATTTAATGCTGCACCAAAATGCATTTTTTGTAAAAAAAATTTAACTGAGGGAAGAAATCTGCAAATGTTTAAAGTTCAGGGGGAAAGGATATTATAAATCAAAATTCATGGGGCATTTTGTGATAAGCCTAAAGTTCAGGGAAAAAGTGTAATTTATCCATAAATTTATTACTGCTCCAAGGCTGTCATTTCACTTGAATATATCTATATTTGGGTGCAAAACGAGCATTGCTAACTGAAACCAAACAATGGTTACTAAATTTGTTATTGTAATTGTGCTTGTTTTGCTAAAAATATTGATAGTTATATTCTTGTAGGTCACGTGTCCTGAGCTTAATTACCTGCTAATTGATGTTCGAGAAGTCATTAATAAGAGATGGCATCCTCAATCTTCATCGGTACTGCCTTTTTGCACTCTGAAGCGTCTACAGCTGAACAACTACGATGATGAAAAGTCAGTTGTTTTCCCGTTTGAATTCATTCAAAGATTTGAGAATCTTGAGGAGCTTTCTTTTAAGGATTCTTCAGTGGTAGAAATTGTCACTTTGCAACTACCTGATGGACTATTCCTACGTGTGAGAGACGTGCGGTTACAGTTTCTTCATAAACTGAGGCATCTGTTTGAGAATCCAGAAAATGTCAAGCAAGGCAGGGCCTTCCAAAATACAGAAGCCCTTGATGTGTTTGATTGTGAAAGTTTAAAGAGATTAGTGCCATTCTTAGAAACTTTCAGAAATTTGAAAGATCTGAGAATATCAGGATGCCATGAAATGAAAAATTTGTTAGCTTCCTCAACAGCCAAAAGTCTGGTTCAGCTTACAAGAATAAGCGTAGTGAATTGCAAACAAATGAGAGACATAATAGCAATCAAGGAAGGGGAAATAGAGGATGAGATTGTTTTCAGCCGATTGAGGATTTTAGCACTTCATGATTTACCGAGGCTCGAGAGCTTCTACCCTGGAAATACGGCAATCAGATTTCCACTTTTGGAAAAACTGATTTTGAGTCAATGCCCTGAGATGGAAAGTTTCTCTCGTGGAATTATAATCACCCAAAAGCTAAATCAAATAATTACAGAAATGGTGAATGAAAATCTCTTCAATTTTTGGGGAGTAAAATTGCATTTGGATAGCGTTGAATATGAATGTATTCCCAGAAAACAGCTTTGGGAGGGTGATGTTAATTCGACAGTCCAAAAGATTTGGAAGGATGATCCAATTATCGCACCACAATATATGTTCAATGAAGTCTGAAATGGTACGCATCATTTTCACCAAATATGTTTGTTTCCACAACTTTCTTCTCTATGAACTACTTTTGTTCATGTTATTTGATCTCTTCGTTGAACATTAAAATTACAGAAACAAATGTTATTATAATATTCTGTCCGGTGGACTAAAAATTTATTTCCAAACGATCTAGAAGACCAAAAACTAATAAAACATAGAGCAGAGCTGAAACTAGAAACAGAGAGTTCAAACGTGTGTAAATTCGTATTATTTTATATCTTAAACATCTTTCATACTTGGCATTAGATCTTGTTTCACCTTTGATTTGTTTTGGTGTGTTACCAGATGGTCCAGAATTGAGAATTCCATTGTAGCTCCTCCAATTTTAAATATTCCTTCAAAATAGAAGGTAAGAACGCCTTCCATTCACTTAGGTTTTTTTTTTTTTTCCCCCTTCTCAATTTATGACACAAAATTCTGTCAAACTGGCCGTGTTTGCCTTAAGATTAGTAGTGACAGCATTAACCTCTGTTGACAACACTGCTAGTGGCATCTCTCGTATAATTTTTTTTTTCTTGTGCAATAAGAATTAGGGAACTTTTTATTTCTAGTTTTTTTTTTTTTTTTCATTAAAGGTAGAGTTGCACCGGGTTTGATGCAATTACATGTGAGCAGGAACAACCTCCTACTTTAGTTAGGTTGACAATCAAGCCCAGCTACGACGCAAACAAGGTTCAATCATCAAAGCACGTCATTGCGCCGAAACTAAACATTAATTAATGGAGGTCTGTTCACTTCCTTAGTTCATGAATAACTAATTTTTGCAGAAAGGATTTTTATTGCTTTTTATTTGGCACTATTCTGTCTTTAATAAATGTTTGTTGTAAAACTGTTTCTGCAGCGATTGGTTCATAAACTTCTTCCGTGCTTCCGGTGTGACATGTGGAGTAGTTGGTCTAAAACGGAGATTTGTAAAGTTACAAGATACAGTTTTTCACATTGTGAATCAAACTAGACATGATGTCTTTAGAAAAATGCTGAGTTGTGTGTAAGCTTGAGAGTTCTGATAGACCGTGAGACTATACAGATAAATAGCTGTTTGGAGAGAAGGAAATTGAGTGGAAATCAGGGTGTAATCATTCTCATTCATAGTGAAACTTTGTCCAGAGATCACCCGTGGATGTAGGTCATAAGGCCGAACCAAGTAATTCGCTTGTGTCTTTTTGTTGGATCATTAAATTCTCTTGCTGTTTGTTTAATTGGCTTGTTGAATTCGTATGTGAAGAAGATAGGGCGGTTTTTAATGGTTTAGCACTTGAGTAACAACACAAAAAGGGGAACTGGATGGTAATTCTGCATTCAAATACAGTATTTCTTAGTAGATGAGGTGATTTGGAGAATAACACCTTTTGAGATTACATTGCAATATGAGTTCAATAATAGTTTCAAAGTATACATATATATATATTAGTTTAATTCTGAAAAAAAAAAATAAAACCACATATTTTTAAGTAGTCAATTCACCTAATTTCTCAATAATTCACCAAATCCGAGCACATGAACATGTACAACGATGTTTGAAAATATTGATAATGAGAGCGGTGGTGGTCACTCAACTGTCCCTGTGGAGTGACCATTGGTCAACCATTGAGTAACTCACAAGGATACTTTCGTTGCTTGATAAGATTATGCGCAAAAAAAAAAAAAAAAAAAAAAAAGGCGTTATTCTAAAACGATACCAAAACGCTTACTCACTGGCAGTAAATGTACCAGTATATAGTTCTTTCACTTATCCAAAAATCAAAATAAATGGCATTTTTATGAAACTAAAAATAAAGTGAATAGAAATAAATACCAAATTTCTTATTAAAAATAAAAAAATCGTTTGCCTAATAAATTTGTCATTTATTATTATTTATTATAGATATTTTAAAAACATGCTATTTATTTCAATTGTTTATTGTAAAAAATACTATGTACTTCTTTCTTCCTTATGTATAGTCAATTCACTTGCCAAATGCATAGATGAAGAATAAAGAGGCCTAACCCCTCTCAATAAATGTGGCGCCCGCCGACCCAGCTCGCCCGAGTCGACGTTCGCTATCTCTTTTCTTATTAACTTTGTATACATAAACATTTCTTTTCATTTGCGGAAGTGTAGTTTAAAAGCTTTGCTTTCAAAATAGAGTGAAAATTTTGGGAACTTTTTTTTTTTGAAACATATTTACATAACTTCTGTTTTCCTCAAAACATACTAACTTATATATATATATATTTTTTTTCATTTTTGTTCCATTTCATCTACATATGGTCTGCATATATAAATATATATATATATCTAAACATATGTTTATACAAAAATACTCTGGCAGCTGAAAGCATAGCGGGTCCGTCCCCTTGTCCATGACACCTCTTGAATCTGTCTACCAGTCCCTTCGTCTTTCTATCCTGTCCTGGGTTGCTTACCTTTATTACCTACACCACAAACAAACTTGTGAGCTAGACTCAGTAAGCACAAACATACAAACAAAGAACTAACATGCATAACCTCTAAGGTTAGTCACATAAAGCGATTCTAATTCCTCATAAGTTAGTATTTGAGGTTCTTTATCATAACTTAATGCAACATCCTCATAATTTCATTTCATGTCTTCCTTTCTTCTCTATCATCACTCTTCTTTCTCTTTGCTTTTCTTTTCTTTTCTTTTCCTTTCCTTTTTTTTTCGTTTCGTTTCGTTTCCTTTCTTTTCTTTTCACTTTTCTTTGGTGGGCCCGTTGTTGGACGTACCTATTTGCGCGCTGACAGTGGGAGGAGGGGGAGCGACCCACCAACCTACCTCAAAGTCATATAAAAACCTCACCTTCGGGGCTGGTCCAACCTATAATCTACCACACCTTCGGGGTAGCGCCACATCTACGCGGAGGATATAGACCGGAAGTCTCGACCTTGTAGGGAAACCGGTACGCCAACAACTTAAGTTTTCAGTCTTATTATCTTGCATTCTTTTAGCTTTTTTTATCATAACTTATCATGCGTACATACCATTCCTAAAACATCTCTAACATGATTTTTCATCCAACTCATGTTACAGAACACATCAAAGTTAGTCAGTTCGTGGGTAGACAAGTAAATGTTTGTACTTACAGTATCTGTGC
Organism: Antiaris toxicaria; assembly: GCA_035233585.1. Taxonomy (NCBI): domain Eukaryota; kingdom Viridiplantae; phylum Streptophyta; class Magnoliopsida; order Rosales; family Moraceae; genus Antiaris; species Antiaris toxicaria. The sequence continues at coordinate 18,482,632 of CP141153.1, forward strand.
AAGAGTGATTCCTTTTGGATCCTTGCTACCGCTTTCCCCTTCACTTCTTGGGTTTCCTATAATAGAAATAATCATAGATTATTTCTCATATTCATTTCTTTCATTTTTTTTTTCATAGTAAGGTTTACATTAATTTCTATATTTCCCTTATTCTTCTCCTTTTCTCCAATTCAACTCTTCATTGTTACTATCTTTGGTATTTTGTTTCCACCCTTTTTCCTTAACATTCCAATTTTTCTTAACATTTTAATCTCCATAATGCCCACATTCTCAGTTTCTTACAACTAATTCACCTTATTATCACTACCGAAATTTTGGCAGCATTTCCGCTTAAAAACTGGGGTCCCGGCGTTTAAGTAATGCCTCAAAACTTAGGTACCTGCCACTTACTATACCAGAGGCCTAATTTTTCATAGAACATTCAAAACGTTCTATGAGAAATGCTTATCAATCCCACACATTACTCATTAACATATTCCAAATCATATCCATAAATCAACCATCACTTTCATCATTTTTTTTTCCATTTTTTTCATTTTCCATATCCATTCATTCATTCAAAATCACTAACAACATAATACATTCAATTTTAATAACCAAACTTCCAACTCAACTTTCAACTTAACTAATCTCTTCCAAACAATTACCTAACCATTTTAAACCTCTTTTCTTAACTCTAACTCAAGAAAACCAACTTTAAATTTCACAATCCCATTTCAAGAAACCTACCCATCATTTATTCAAAATTAGACCCAATTACATTTATGGTTAATATAACCCTTATAACCATTTTTTTTTCACTTAAATCATCAAGTTAACGATCATAGAGTTCAATTATTTCACCAAAAAGAGCCACAAATTCATCATGAAAAATCATCAAATTTTCAAACCCTAACTTTGTATATTTTCGGTTTCCTCAAGAAAACCTATTCAAACTTTTGCATTCAAGTTCCCAAACTCACATATATTCTTTCCTAAGCCATCCTCAATCAATTCTAACCATTTTCGGACCCTAACATTTCCATTTGAACAATTTTTTACACTACTCTATATAAAATCCGAAAATCATCAAAATGCAAGGGAAAAAATGTTACATTTGTTCAAAAACGTTCCTTTGCTTCTAGAGGAACTAAAGTTGCGGTTTTTGGAAGGAAACTCGAACAAAAACTGAGTTTGGAGACGCCGGAAATCGCGGCTCCCTCACGGCTGCACAGTGCCGGTTCGCGTGGAAGGAGGAAGGGGAAGAGAAGCTCGCGTTTTCTTGGTTTTTCACCCTTTCTCAGTCGACATTTTCACCCCCCAATCTCCCTCTTCTCGCGGCCCCTTTCTTCCGTTTTTGCCACCGAAGTTTTTCGGCTTGCCGTCGGGAGTTCGCGCCTGCCGCCGAACGAGAAAGAAGAAGAAGAAGAAGAAGGAGAAGAAGAAGAAGATCCTCTCCCGTCGCTCTCTCTCTCCCTCGCCGGAGTTCTCTCTTTTTCTCGCCGGATTTTTTTCCCTCTGTCGCCGATTCTCCCTCTGCCGCTCTCCCTTTCTTCGCGTGTTGAGGAAACAAAATAGAGGGGGGGGGGGGGGGGTGGGCGGGCGCTGTGGTGAGTTTATTAACTCACCCCCCTCTCCCTCCCTTTTATTCGAAAAAATCCCCCCTCTCCTTTTTTTTTTTCCTTGCCCCAAACTTTTTAAATTTGTCCTAAGCCCCTAGTTTTCAAAATTATTTTTATTATTATCCTCTCTTTTCTTTTCTTTTTTTTAACACTGTTAGAATATTTTTATTTCATTCTAGTAGTATTAAATCATTCATATATATATACATATGTATAAAAACATCATTATATTAATTAAAAAAAAAGATTCTGAGAAATGAAAATTCTTGGTTGTTACAATAAAGACCAGACAATACTCTTAAATGAGATTTCTCATTTAGGCTGTAAAAATTGTATTTTTTTTTTAAACAAATTTTTGGAAGCAAATAACAGGATTTGATATGAATTAGATAGCATAATTAGGACAAATAATGATTATATACCTGCTAAATAAACTACTTATGTAAACAAATTAAGAAAATAAATTATTTACTGTAAAAATATATTTACTTTAAATACTTTAAAACCTATGCTATTGACCAAGGATGGTGACTACTCCCTCTTCTTCCTTATAAACCTTGAGATTGAGCACCATTAATAAACCTTCAATCCAATTATTCTACTAAATAATAGAAGAGAGGAGAAGCCTTATCAATCTTACCTTTAACATATACGTCCTAAATATATATAAATTAATGCTGGTGTAAAAGTGAACAGAAAGATTTGAATTATGTAACTCTATTTGCAATGTCACAGCACTTTTTAGTGTTTATTGTAAAATTCCATCTAAAGAGACACTTTCCAAATCCTTTAAGATGCATGCACCAAAATTAAAAGAGAGAAACATTGAACGTGCATCTTCAATTAATATGAATAGGATAAAATAAATGGTTTAGCAACAACAATCCATGTGGCGACCCCACCCCACGTACGTTACCATACCAACCAGTCGAGCTCTGACGCCGACCGCGATGGCTGGCAACCTCGTGGGTCGTCATCCTCTTACTTAACTTAACTTTCCATTCTTAACGTTCTCATCTTATAGCGGAAGCAATTTTTATAGCAAAATTTTTTTTTTTCTTTTAACTTACATATTATACCTATCTCTATCATACTCTTATAACACATATGTCATAACTTTCTTTCTTTCATCTTCCTTTTGAACGCTCAGCGAAAGACTCATGGTAGTACCATACCCTCGCCCAGTCCCTTGGCACGTGCAGATCCGTCCGTTGTCCATCATACTACTTTAAGCTAATAGGTTGCTTACCTGCAACATATAAACAACTAATGAGCTAGATGCTCAGTAAGTTCAAACATACATTCATTAACTTATAAATACTAGTAATATATATTATTACTAGAATATATGAGATCACATATATACACATCATATACATCATTTATACATATCCTCAAAACATAACATAAAATGTGAGATTCTTCATGCTCATTTATCTCTTCGTTCATCGTTCTTATCATTCTATCGATCAACTCTTATCATTCTAATCTAATCTTTTCATTTCTTTGCTTTTTCATTTCTATCATTTCTTCACTTTCTATTCTAAACCTTTATAACTTTTCTGTCACTTTATCATCATCTCTTAACCTTTTATATCTTAAAAGCTAGTAACATACACACTAGCATAACATCACGTAAAAACGTGTCATTCCATACATATAACATCAAACACATCACATCACATATATAATTCTATTATGTTTCATATCGTTTGTTTCTTTTTATGTCGTTCTTTACTTTTCTTTTCTTTTCTTTTCGTATCATTTCTTTTCTTTTCTTTTCACTCTCTTTTCCTTTCTTTTCACTCTCTTTTCCTTTCTTTTCATTTCTTTTCTTTCACTTTTCTTTTCTTTTCTTTTCTTTTCTTTTCTTTCACTGGTGGGCCCCGTTGTTGAACGTACCTAGTGCGCGCTGACAGTGGGAGGAGGGGGAGCTACCCACCAACCTACCTCACAGTCACATAAAACCTCACCTTCGGGGTTGGTCCATCCTATAATCTACCACACCTTCGGGGTAGCGCCACATCTACGCGGAGGATATAGACCGGAAGTCTCGACCTTGTAGGGAGACCGGTACGCCAGCCATTAACTTTTCAGTTTTATTATCTTGCATTCTTTTAACTTTTCTTATATTGATTTTTCGTTGTACATCTTTTTCATGACATTCATAATCTTTTCTTTCTCATTTTTCATAAAACATTTCATGGAACATTTGTTCTTTCGTTGTTTTTCTTTTCTTAATTCTTTACTTTACTTGTGTGAATTATGTTAATCACACTTTAGCATAGCACATATAGCACATATTACTTATATAACATCACATCACATCATAACAAACAAAACACGTTTAGTTATGTGCAGACAATTATTCTCTGTTATCTTATCATTTGCATCATTATATCTAGCGTATCTTATCATCACATTTCTATCAATCATAGCATATCGATCATAGCCTATCGTTCTATTCTATCAATCACATCTTATCGTTATATTCTAATCCTTTCATCATACCTTTTATCATAACCTATCATTGTTTCTCTTTCTTGTCTAACTCTTTGCTTTCATATCATTTTTCATAAAACATCTATTCTTTCGTCCTCATAAAACATCCCTTTCTTAATTCCTTTCCTCACTGGTCATTGTTGCTCTATCAATCATAACTTAACTTCCATAAAAATTTTCATAAACATCTATTCTTTCCTTTCTTATCTCATCTCTTTCTTATGCATCCTACCATAACACTCTTGTTCTTACTCTTTCCATTCTTCTATCCCTCTTTATCACATCGTTACTCTCATAAAGCTTTTATAATGTCTTTCCTTCATAATTCAATATACATATATATATATATTTTTATAAATTATTTATTAAAACCTATCTTTTAACAACATCATAGTATTGCTATAGTGTTACTATAGCATCATCATAAATCACATCATCACATTTACATACAAAACATATAAATACTATAAGTTTGTTCATAGTTGCAGACGAGTAAATGTCTGAACTTACTCATAGCGTGCTTAACCCCTTCTTGGAATCCATCGACGTCCTTTGTCGCTTCTGAATCGGATTCCTACAGACAAATTCTGTCCGTTAATCACATTTTCATTTATAGCCTTTATTTTATTAAAAAGCTTAATTCTGATCTGATAATCCTTAATTATAGCCTTAGGACAGCTTTCTAAACCTTTATGGCCATTTTCGAATTTTTCTCCAACTTTTTGAAAAATTACAATTTTACCCCTAACTTTTGATAAAATTACAATTTTACCCTTAACGTGATTTTTCATGACTTAAACCTCAATTTTTGGCTTTTACAAACTTCATTCACCTATTTCAGGGTCATTGTGGCTCTTTTCCCATAATTTGAGAATCTTTGGGCAAAATGACCATTTTGCCCCTGATGGGTCGTTTAACCATAACATTTTCATTTTCATACTTAGGTTGGATTTTCTAAACCCAAAATCATCAAATTAACTTTCTAAATCTTATCAGACCTTTCCCGGATCAATTCTTATCATTTTACCAATTTTCACATTCCCGGCCCTCGGGAAGTACTATTCCGACCTAAGAGTCGGTTTCATATTTTCTTTGCGTTCTAGGGTTTCGAAGGGTCGGTTTACTAATTGTAACTTGCCCTTTCCTTTTTCCATGCCCTAATTCCTCGAGGGGGCTCGGGTTCCCTTCCCGATCATATTTTTACCCCTCGTTTCCCATATTACCCCTGGTGTCGTTTTTAGAAATTTCGGCAGAGTTTCCCCTTAATTTTTGAGGTTCCAGCGTTTAGGAAACGCCTGAAAACCATCTATCCTAATCTAATTCTATCACGTACTATACCAGAGGCCTAGATTTTACGTAAAACTCATACAGTTTACGTAAAATCGTTACATTATCACATATTTTTCTTTTTCTTCATTATAGCCATTTTCTTCTTTTTACATTCATTCTTTTCCATAATTTTTCCTACCAATAATCATAAAATCATATAACAGTCCCAAACAATTAAATTGCAGAACATAAAAAGGTCGGGATTTATACCGAATTGCAGTCCGGTCTCGACGGCATAAACCCTAATTCTCCGTTCTTCATATTTGAGGTCCCGTCTTGCAAATCCGACTCCGCGGATGTGTCCGGAACGTCGAAAATAGGCCAACGGGCCAAACTTCAATTTTCGGTCAACGGTCGTCGTTGACCGGCGGCGACGGTGGCAAGTGGGTAGTCCATCTTGAAGATCTCGACGAGAGGAATCCATTGGTAGCCTCAATTTCACATTTGGAGGCCCCAATCGCCGGAAAATCCCCCCGAAAGTCACGGCCACGGCGGCGACGGTGGAGCTCCGCCGTGCCGGACTTTTTCCCGAAATTGATTGAGGGCTTTTGCTCCCCTCTTCACGGCGACCATTTCTGTACCGGTGGTGCAGCTCAACATCGCCGGAAACGATGGGTTTCACGGCGGCGACGGTGACGGCGACGGGCGGAGTTGGGCGACGCGATCCGGCGGCCGTTGAGGCGATCCACCACATGGGTTTTGTAGTACTCTTCACCACGAGTCTTTTGAGACCGGAATCACCTTGATCGGACGTCGGACGGCGGAGATACGGCGTCGTGAATTTTGCGGTGGCCGGCGGCTTCGGGCGGCGCGTGCGCTCTCCTCCGGCGTCGGTTCCGTCGACTCGGCACACCGTTGAACTCAGCTCGTCGAGAGCTTTCCAACGATGCCGGCGGTGTCGAAAACGGACACCGTTTCCGATGGTCGGTTACTGTACATATTCGGGTAGAGAGAGAAAGAGAAATGTAGAGAGAGAGAGAGTTCACACGGGCAAATGAGGCAATTCCACTTTTTCCCGCTCTTTATATACTTTTTCGCCCAAAATTTCAACACGGGCTATCTTGACTAATTTCGGCGTCCTGAATCCAAATATATCAGTTTTATTTTCATCTGAGGTCATTTTGACCAAATTCCGATACTGTGAATTTTCGGTCAAAAATTACCCTTGTGCTCAATTATCAAATTTGAGCGTGCTGATAGGCTATCCTTACTAATTTCGGAGTGCTAAACCCAAATTTATCAGTTTTATGTCAAGATAATATCATCTTGACCTACTTCTTGATACTGTGAGTGGCACACGCGTGCACACACATAATATCACTATTACTCATTTTTCATCCTTTAATATTGTTAGAACACTTTATTTAATTCTAAACAATATTAAATCACTTAATTTCACATTTTAACGCTTAAATTCATTGTGTAATTATTTTCCGAAAAAATGTGAATTTTCCCGGTTGTTACAATCCATATTAATAATAAATGTGTGTATCTCTATAATTTTTTTTTAAATAATCAATCCAACTATGAATAAGACTTTCAACTGTATGATATATATAAATGTTAGTAAGTGAAGTTAATTCACGTGATTCCCTTAACTCTGCAGATCCATTTTGTGGTCAACAGACAAAGTCCATTAGCACCACAAATTCGCTTAACTCCATCACTATATAATGGGAGGATTGTAACCATATTTGGACACACTTTGGAAACTCTCAAGGCTGTATGTGGAATAGGGAACGCGAGAGAAATAGAGAGAATTGAGAAGTAGAGGGAAGAAAAGACAGATAGGCTAAGAAAAGGATTTTGTAAGTAGTAAAATAAATAAAATTATCATCTCTAATTTATGTGTTCTAATAGTTATTTATCTATCTCAATATTTTGATAATTTACCTCACATTCACAACAAGTTATCAGCACGAGTGCTCTTGTTGTTGCCGCTTCTAGTGAGGTAAAATATATTAGGTGATAGTAGTGCATTTTTATCTCTGTGGCAAGGTTTAACATTATTTTATATACATATATTGTTGTCGTGTTGTTAGTTGCCATTTAAATATGCTTATAAATATGTTGGTACCATATTTGACATTTACGTGCGTGTGTCCAACTCTTGATTGACCACTAATTCTTATCTTTCATTTATGCTCTGACTTTTATACATATGTGCCGACATTGTTAATAGATGGTTATTAACATATTTATCTCTTGATATATTTGTAACATTTATTTATGTTAAAAATTGCTGGTATAGTTGTTGATCATGTCAGAAATATATATGCCATATTCTGTCATTCATATTCATGTTCTGAATTTCTATGTACTAATCAAATAATTTTTCCTGCTTATAATAATAGTTTTTCACAATGTCAAACATCTCAAAACTTGAGTTTGTAGCACTTAATATTTTGGGCAAAAATTACTTGCCATTGACACTTGATGCTGAAATTCATCTTGACGCCATGAACCTTGGTAATACTATTAAGGAAATAAATGATACATCCTCGCAAGATCGTGCTAAGGCTATGATATTTTTGTGCCACTACCTCGATGAAGCATTGAAAACTGAATATCTTATAGTAAAAACTCCATTTGTTCTCTGGCAATGTTTTAAAAAAAGGAACGACCAGCAAAGGGATATAACACTTCCACAGATCCACTATGAGTGGTTATACCTACGATTGCAGGATTTTAAAACAGTTACAATGTTTCATATCACATGTTTATTAAAATTATGCAGAGAAAATATTATTGAAAAAGACATGTTAGAAAAGACATATTCGACTTTTCATGCCTTGAATATGCTCCTGCAGTAGCAATATCAAGAGCATGATTCAAAAAGTATATTGAGCTAATATCATGTCTTCTTATTACTGAGCAAAACAATGAGCTTTTGATGAAAAATCATCAGGCTCATGTAACTGGTTCTGCACCATTCCCTAAAGCGAATGCTGCATCACATGAGAAAAATTTTACTTGATTCCTTGAAGCGAATGCTGCATCTTTTAACAATGGTGGGTGTGGTTATGGCAATGGCCGTGGCCGTGGTCGTGGTCGTGGTTGTAATTCTTGGCATCATGGTGGTCATAACAATAATTCCTCAAATTTTAAGAAAGGCACACATCACCTCCAGAAATGGGAAAATAATGAGGAGAAACAAGAAAAGGGGAAAGGCCCCAAGAACAACGATAATCTTTACCGTCGTTGTGGCATGAAAGGACATTGGTCACATACTTGTTGTATGCCTAAGCATCTTGCAGACCTTTACCAAGCTTCGTTGAAGGAAAAAGGAAAAGGTGTAGAAACAAATTTTGTCGATCATTTTACGGATACCATGCATTTGGACGTTTTAGATTTCTTTGAAAATGTAGATGGAAAAATTGATGACTTGACTGAATGTGGAAGTGGTTTTGCTGCTTAATGTCATGCTAGTACTCACTACTAAATAATGTTGTCTTTTAATTCCCAGCGTAATATTTAAATCTCAGCATGTTATTTCTCAACATATTATCTCTATATAAAAAATAATATCCTTTTTATCAATACTTATTGCTTTTTTTTTTTTTTTTTTGATTCTTCATGAAGTAGGTGGATTTTAATAATAGTAACTCCAAGGGTAATGGCGGAGAACTATGTCTGGTAGATAGTGTAACAGCACACACAATTCTGAAATATGAGAAATACTTTTCAAATTTGACATTAGGCGAAGCTAATGTAAATACAATCTTAGGTGCTGCAAACCTGATTAAGGACTCCAGAAGAGCCAGTATTATGTTGCCTAGAGGAACAAATTTTTTTATTGTAACAATCGAGAAAATTCATATTTTTCGAAAAATAATTACACAATAAATTTAAGTGTTAAAATGTGAAATTTAGTGATTTAATATTATTTAGAACTAAAATAAAATGTTCTAACAATGTTAAAGGATGAAAAATGAGTAATAGTGATATTATGTGTGTGCACGTGTGTGCCACTCACAGTATCAAGAAATAGGTCAAGATGATATTATCTTGACATAAAACTGATAAATTTAGGTTCAGCACTCCCAAATTAGTTAGGATAGCCTATCAGCACGCTCAAATTTGACAATTGAGCACCAGGGTAATTTTTGACCGAGAATTCGCAGTATTAGAAACTGATCGAAATGACCTCAGATGAAAATAAAACTGATATATTTGAATTCAGGACGCCCAAATTAGTTAGGGAAGCCCATGTTGAAATTTTGGGTGAAAAAGTATATAAAGAGCGGGAAAAAGTGGAATTTTCTCATTTGTCTACATGCTTTTTCTCTCCTCATTTCTCTTTCTCTCTCTACTCGAATATGTACAGTAACTAACTACCGGAAACGGTGTCCATTTTCGACATCGCTGGTGTCATCGGAAAACTCTCGCCGAGTTGAGTCCGATGGTGGGTCGACGCGACGGAACGGTAGCCGCACGCCACCACACGCGCCGCCCGAAGCTCGCCGGAGCAGAGAGTTTCGAACGCCGATTTCTTCGCCGTCCGGCCACCATTTGCCACGAAACTAGTCCTAAAAGATTCATGGTGAAGAGTACTACAAAACCCATGTGGTGGATCGCCTCAACACCAGCGGAATCACGCCGTCCGAGTTTCGAAAAATCCGGCGAAACGCCACCGTGGAGCCGCCATCGAAACCGCCGATACCGGCCGAGTTGAAGCACGCCGTTGGTGCAGAAATGACCGTAGGGTTGAGCGGAGCAAAAGCCCTCAATCAATTTCGGGAAAAAGTCCGGCACGGCGGAGCTCCACCATCGCCGCCGTGGCCGTGACTTTCGAGGAGGTTTTTCGGCGATAGAGATGTCGAATGGTGAAATTGAGACCACCAATGGATTCCTATCGTCGAGATCTTCAAGATGGGCTACTCATTTGCCACCGTCGCCGCCGTCAACCACCGGTCAACGGCGAGTCAACGCCGGTCAACGGCGACCGTTGACCAATTCTGGAAGTTTGGCCCGTTAGCCTATTTTCGACGTTCCGGACGCATCCACAGAGTCGGATTTGCAAGACGGGACCTCAGATATGAAGAACGAAGAATTAGGGTTTATGCCGTCGAGATCGGACTATAATTCGGTATAAATCCCGACCTCTTTATGTTCCGCAATTTAATTGTTTGGGACTATTGTATGATTTTATGATTATTGGTATGAAAATTATGGAAAAGAATGTATGTAAAAAGAAGAAAATTACTGTAATGGAGAAAAAGAAAAATATGTGATAATGTAATGATTTTACGTAAACAGTATAAGTTTTACGAAAAATCTAGGCCTCTGGTATAGTACGTGATAGAATTAGATCAGGATAGATAGTTTTCAGGCGTATCCTAAACACTGGGACCTCAAAAATTAAGGGGAAACTCTGCCGAAATTTCTAAAAACAGCACCAGGGGTAATATGGAAAACGAGGGGTAAAAATATGATCGGGAAGGGAATCCGAGCCCTCTCGAGGAATTAGGGCTTGGAAAAAGGAAGGGGCAAGTTATAATTAGTAAACCGACCCTTCGAAACCCTAGAACGCAAGGAAAACATGAAACCGACTCTTAGGTCAGAATAGTACTTCCCGAGGGCCAGGAATGTGAAAAATTGGTAAAATGATAAGAATTGATCCGGAAAAGGTCAGATAAGATTTAAAAAGTTAATTAAATGATTTTGGGCTTAGTAAATCCAGCCTAAGCACGAAAATGAAAATGTTATGATTAAACAACCCATCAGGGGCAAAATGGTCATTTTGTCCAAAGATTATCAGATTATGGGAAAAGAGCCCCAATGACCCCGGAATAGGTGAATGAAGTTTGTAAAAACCAAAATTGAGGTTTAAGTTATGAAAAATCACGTTCGAGGGCAAGATTGTAATTTTGTCAAAAGCTAGGGGTAAAATCGTAATTTTTCAAAAAGTTGGAGAAAAATTCGAAAATGGCCATTAAGGTTTAAAAAGTTGTCCTAAGGCTATAATTAAGGGTTATAAGATTAGAATCAAGCTTTTTAATAAAATAAAAGCTATAAATGAAAATGTGATTAACGGACAAAATTTGTCTGTAGGAACCCAATCCAAACGCGACAAAGGACGTCGATGGATTCCAAGAAGAGGACAAGCATGCTATGAGTAAGTTCAGACATCTACCCGTCGCAACTATGAACAAGTTTATTGTGTTTATATGTTTTGTATGTAAATGTCATGATGTGATTTATGATGATGTTATAGTAATACTATAGCAATACTATGATGATGTTAAAAGTTATGTTTTAATAAATAATTTATAAAATATATATATATAAATATATATATATATTGAATTAGGAAGGAAATGTATTATAACAACTTTATGAGAGTAAAGATGTGAGAAAGAGATGAGATATGAAAGGAAAGAATAGATGCTTATGAAAAGTTTTATGGAAGTTAAGTTATGATTGATAGAGTAACGATGATCAGTGATGAAAGGAATTAAGAAAATGTATGTTTTATGATAACGAAATGATAGGGGTTTTATGAAAAATGATATGAAAGCAAAGAGTTAGACAAGAAAGAGAAATAATGATAGGTTATAATGAAAGGTATGATGAAAGGATTAGAACATAACGGTAAGATGTGATGGATGGAATAGAACGATAGGCTATGATCGATAGGAGTATGATGATAAGATATGGTAGATAGGAGGATACCAATAATAAACGGAGAATAATTGTCTGCACTTAATTAAATGTGTTTTGTTTGTTATGATGTGATGTAATGATATATAAGTAATATGTGCTATATATACTATGCTAAAGTGTGATTAACATAATTCACACAAGTAAAGTAAAGAATTAAGAAAAGAAAAATAACGAAAGAACAATTAATCCACGAATGTTCTATGAAAGATGAGAAACGAAAGATGATGAATGTCATGAAAAAGATGTATAACGAAAAAACAATATAAGAAAAATAAAAGCCTACAAGATAATAAGACCGAAAACTTAAGTTGTTGGCGTACCGGTCTCCCTACAAGGTCGAGACTTCTAGTCTATATCCTCCGCGTAGATGTGGCGCTACCCCGAAGGTGCGGTAAATTATAGGATGGACCAACCCCGAAGGTGCGGTTTTTATGTGACTGTGAGGTAGGTTGGTGGGTCGTTCCCCCTCCTCCCACTGTCCGCGCGCAAATAGGTACGTCCAACAATGGGCCCAACCAAAGGAAAGTGGAAAGAATACAAACGAAAGGAGAGTGAAGAGAAAAGAAAGGAAAATGAAAAGAAAAGAAAAGAAAAGAAAAGAAAAAAAAAGAGTGTGTGAAAAGGAAAAGAGCGTGAAAAGAAAAGAAAAGAAAGGAAAGGAGAGTGAACATAAAAGAAAAGAAAAGAGAGTGAAAAGAAAAGAAAGGAAAAGAGAGTGGAAAAAGAAAAGAAAAGAAATGATACGAAAAGAAAAGAAAAGTAAAGAACGACATAAAAAGAAACAAACGATATGAAAGAATAATACAATGAAATCGATGAAAAATAAATAAATAATAAAACGAAGTTAAAAGAACATAATAAAATTAATACATGTGATGTGATGTGTTTGATGTTATGTGTATGATGTGAATGGCACGTTTTTACGTGATGTTATGCTAATGTATATGTTACTAGCTTTAAGATATGAAAGGTTAACAGATGATGATAAAGCAATAGAAAAGTTATAAAGGTTTAGAACAGAAAGTTAAGAAATGATAGAAATGAAAAGCAAAGAAATGAAGAGATTAGATTAGAATGATAATAGATGATCAATAGAACGACAAGAACGATGAACGAAGAGATAAATGAACATGAAGAGGCTAACATAATATGTTATGTTTTGAGGATATGTATAGACGATGTATATGATGTGTATATACGTGATGTCATATATTCTAGTAATAACATATATTACTAGAATTTATAAGTTAATGAATGTATGTTTGAACTTACTGAGCATCTAGCTCATTAGTTGTTTATATGTTACAGGTAAGCAACTTGTTAGTTTAAAGTAATATGATGGACAACGGAAGGATCTGCACGTGCCAAGGGACTGGGTGCGGTTATGGTACTACCATGAGTCTTTCGCTGAGCGTTCAAAAAGGAAGATGGAAGAAAGAAATTTATGAATTATATGTTATAAGAGTATGATAGAGTTATAGGCATAGTATGTAAGTTAAAAAAAAATTTGCTATAGAAATTGCTTCTGCTTTAAAATGAGAACGTTAAGAATGAAAAGTTAAGTATGTTAACTAAGAGGATGACGACCCACGAGGTTGCCAGCCATCGCGGTCGGCGTCAGAGCTCGGCTGGTTGGTATGGTAACGTACGTGGGGGACATCACATTTATACACGACAAATTATTATCTAGTAGATCTACAAGAAATCTATAGAGTTTTAAAAATATACGTCGTAATAGATATAATTTTGAAATCACAAATAAGAATAATATAGCATATCTCTATATTACTTCAAAAGTCTCTAAACATAAGCAAATATTAGAAAAATTACCCGTTCTCTCTTTCGAGTTGTAATATACATATATTTGCAAATTGAGTCATATATGGTGATGACCCAAGAGGCTTATGATCCAAAAATGTTCTCTTTACAGCATGACTATCTTGGTCACCTTGGGACAATAATGATGCGCAAAATTATTGTGAATGTTGGAAAGCTATAAGAATTTCCTAAATTAAGGCATTACAGCTCAATATAGCTGTGTTACCCTTTTTTTGTATATTGCTTGATTTCTAGGATTATAGTTACCAAAAATATCACTCTTTGTACGTGTATATAACTCCTTGTAAATTGATCAATGAAATATAATAGAATTCATCACCATTCTTTATCGATTATATGGTATCAGAGCCACCAATCCTGGTGGAACCAAAAAACCTTCACTGTTCATCACTAAGGAAAAAACCAGAAGACGAACTGCTTCTCTGCCTCAATCCCGAAGACGAGCCGCACTGCCCACAGACAAGCCACACCAGACCATGCTATCGTACTACTCCAGGTCGCAGACGAGCCACACCGCGCCACACGTCGTGTGGCATCCGTCGACCCAGCTCACCCGAGCCGATGTTCACCATTTCTTTTCTTATTAACTTTGCATACATAAACTTTTCTTTTCTTTTGCGGAAGTGTAATTGAAAAGCTTTACTTTTAAAATTAAGTGAAAATTATGGGAACATTTTTTTTTTCTTCTCTTAAACATATTTACATAAACTTCCCTTTTCATCAAAACATACCAGTTTATATACATTTTTTTTTCATTTTTGTTTCATTTCATTTACATATTGTCTGCATATATATATATATTTGAACATATACTTATACAAAAAATACTCTGGCAGCTGAAAACATAGCTAGTCCGTCCCTTGTCCATGACACTTCTGGAATCTGTCTACCAGTCCCCCTGTTCATCTATCATATCCTGGATTGCTTACCCTTATCACCTACACCACAAACAGACTTGTGAGCTAGGGTCAGTAAGCACAAACTGTAACACCCCCCGCCTCGTGCGGGGGACGTCACTTGAAAACTCTTTGTTACTTTAATTCTTTTTTTTTTTTTTCAAAACATAACATAATGGATTACGGAAGTTTTTTTTTTTAAACCGTCGATATACATATTAGTACAACTTTCCAAAACTAAGTTATTATAGTTGGAAACTATTTCATATTTCTTGCATATAATAACGTCATACTATATTAGAAAATAGTTTAAAATCAACATAGTCGTGTACTTTATACAATATCATATAATTGTACTTTTCTTTGTCCTTTTATTTCTTCTTGCGGAATTAGCCTGGCAGGTCCATAACCTTTATCATGACACTGGCACTTCATTCCTGCAGTCCAATCCATACACTGTGGCTCAGGTTACAGGTTGTTTACCTCGATTACCTGAACAAGAACAAACTGGTGAGCTACATGCCCAGTAAGTTCAGACATAACATTTAAAACAATAAAACATCACAATGCAACTCTACAAAATGCATGGAGTTCATTATGCTCAATTTACATTTGCATTGTTCATTTACTATGTCTATGGGCCTGGTTTGGTCGTACCTTGTGCGCGCTGTAAGAGGGGCCTGGGAGCGACCCTGACTCTCCCTCATCTATGGTATGTCTTTTGCTTCGACATAAGATAACCTCCCCTCGCGAGAGGCCGGTACGCCAAAACATTAAGTTATTTCATTACCCTGTTGTTTACTGTGCGATGTTACTTACTATGATGTCTTAACTATTTCAGTGTATATATTCATAATTAATGTACTCAATGTTATGCCTATTCAGTCCAAAAATACTGTTTAAAATCATCATCCACACACTTAAACATTAGGGCGTGATTAGAACTGAAAATGAGGCACAAAACTTTAATTATACATTTTTGGAACAGTTGGAGCGATTGGCACTCATCCCCGAGTGCCTGGCCCTTCATCCTATTTTTTTGCAAAACTTAGGACAGAGACTTCAGCGCTTCGGCGCTCTCCTTGCAGCGCTTGGCGCTTTTGAAATCCGGTGCAAGCGCCTGGCGCTCATACCCTAGCGCCTGGCACTTCAGAAAACTTTACACTAGCGCCTGGCGCTCATACCCTAGCGCCTGGCGCTCATGCTGATTTTTATACTAGTGCCTGGCACTCATACCCTAG
This sequence comes from Antiaris toxicaria, assembly GCA_035233585.1. NCBI lineage: Eukaryota > Viridiplantae > Streptophyta > Magnoliopsida > Rosales > Moraceae > Antiaris > Antiaris toxicaria. Next base: position 18,498,706 of record CP141153.1, read on the forward strand.
AGCCTGGCACTCCTACTGGATATTTACCCTAGTGCCTGGTGCTCATACCCTAGAGCCTGGCGCTTCCTTCAATTTTTACACTAGCGCCTGGCGCTTTCACCAATTTTTACACTAGCGCCTAGCGCTCATACCCTAGCGCCTGGCGCTCCTACTGAATTTTTAACACCAAATTTTGGCCGAGAGCTCAGCGCCGGGGCGCTCTTTGGCCAGCGCTTAGCGCTTGGCTTCGGCTAGAATAGGTTTTTAAACACATTTTGACACCAAAGCCATTTCTCATGCATACATTCAACCCTAAAACATGATTAAAGCATTCTAGGGTCAAAATCCATAAAACACAATCGTATACACATAACACATCAATGCATACTCGTATTCTCGTCAATTTAGGCGTTTTAACGAGTTCAGAACAACATATAACTTTTCTAGCCAAAGAATTTAGGCTATTCATAAATTGAAATTCCAAAATAACATAGGGTTCCAGTTGTTCATGTTCAGACAATTAAATGTCAGAACTTACCAGAAATTTACTACTGTTTCCTTTCCTTAGTTTTCAGTCGTTGCCCTATAATGAAATAGTTCAACGTTCAGTGAAATGTTTAGAGGTCAACACTAGAACATTTAAACATTTCTTCTATACATTATCATCATTAAACCCTTAGCCTTGGTTATAAGTCCGAAAATTTCGGCATTATAACGGCTTAAATTCTCATTTTCCCACTGTGCCAAAACAGCTTAAATCGCGTTATTAAACACAGTTTCCATTATAAACCTGCTCAAAATCCCAGTACATAACAATAATTCATTCTCATATTCAAGGTATAGCAATATTTCCAAAATTTAGGGTTTTACTTACAACCATAAATTTTCCTCTTTGTCTTTCTTCCTTTCAACACTCATGTACCACATTAATTTCTTTTCCAATTCATAATACATAATCATCACTATTCCATAAGGGTTTTCACTCTTCCTTTCACGTCAATTTTCCCTCCCCCATGTAACACATTTGTTTTTCAAAACTAACTCCACAAACACTTCAAAAACAAGTTCAAAACATGTTTTTCCACATGATTTTCATTAAAACACTTCAAACCATCTTAAACCCATTTTGTTCCACTATTCACATAAACACAAAAACACTTAAAAACAAGCATTAAAATAGAATTTTGAAGAACTTACTTGAGCTTTGAGGTGAATACTCCTCAAATTGAAGTTTTCTCACCCTTTTTCTTCAAAATTTGCAACCTTTAAAATTTTAGAAATTTTTGTGAGTGTGGGAACATGGGAGGAGAAGAAGAACAGGGAAATGGTGATTTCTGCTGTGGGGGACGTGAGAAATTAGAGGAAAAAGTTTATACAAATCCTTAAGGGCCTTTTTGTAATTTTTAAAAATTTTGGGGTCAAAATGAAAATTTCTTGAGGGCATTTTTACAAAAATTTTGGAACTTTTTCAGCTGAAATACAGCTGTTTCTCCCCCTTTCTTCTACGTGCATGATCAACTAGACATTGCATTTAATGCAATTTTTCTTTCTCAATTTGATTTTTAAAGGAAATTCTAAAAATTCCTTATTTTTGGTAACTCTTGGATCAAAAATGATGATTTGATATCATCCATTGATTCTTATATTAATAAGAAAATATTATTTGTTTATACAGTATAGGTTTTTCTTTAATTACAGTCTAATTTTCATCTGTCGAAATTTTGACCGAAAAGCTATACTGGTCAAATTTCGCAGTTTACCTCTCGAAATGCTATTAGAGCCTTTCGATACATTTATATCATTTAAAACACTCCATAAACCCTAGATATTTCATTATTTTCCATCTGCGATCTATGTTTGCCACATTTTAAGTCTCAGTAGAATTCTGTTTTTCGATACCGAAAATGCACTATTTGAGGCATTTCGATTCAAAAATCGTTACATCTATACCCATAAAGCATTTATCAACTCTAATAAATCATCATTAGAGTAAAATTTATATATTTTCATCACACTAATATATATAAATTTTCATTACACAACGATCCCGAGAATGGTTAAAAATCTTGGTTGTTACACAAACATACAAACAATTAACTTATATGCATAACCTCTAAGATTAGTCACATAATGCAATTCTATTCCTCATATGTTAGTATTTGGGGTTCTTTTATCATAGCTTATCACAACATTCTTGTAATACCCGGGAATATCCATACTTCTTGGAAAATAAATACACATTGAATTTAAGCGTTAAAATGTGAAATTAAGTGATTTAATATTGTTTGGAACTAAATAAAATGTTCTAACAATGTTAAAGGATGAAAAATGATTAATAGTAATATTATGTGTGTGCACGTGTGTGCCACTCACAGTATTAAGAAGTAGGTCAAGATGATGTTATCTTGACATAAAACTGATAAATTTGGGTTTAGCACTCCCAAATTAGTTAGGATAGCCTATCAGCACGCTCAAATTTGACAATTGAGCACTAGGGTAATTTTTGACCGAGAATTCGCAGTATTGAAAACTGGACAAGATGACCTCAGATCAAAATAAAACCGATATATTTGGATTCAGGACGTCCAAATTAGTCAGGAAAGCCCATGTTGAAATTTTGGGCGAAAAAGTATATAAAAAGCAAAAAAAAAAAGTGAAATGTCCTCATTTGTCCACATGCTCTCTCTCTCTCCTCCTTCTCTTTCTCTCTCTACTCGAATATGTACAGTAACCAACTTTCACGTATGGCCTCCGTTCACGACACCGTCGGCACTGTTAGAAAGCTCTCGTCGAGCTGAGTTCAACGGTGGGTCGACGCGACGGAACGGCCGCCGCACGCCGCCGTACGCGCCGCCCGAAGCCGCCGGCCACCGGAAACTTCGCGATGTCGTATCTCCGCCGTCCGACGTCCGATCAAGCTAAAACCGGTCCCAAAAGACTCGTGGTGAAGAGTAGAACAAAACCCAGGTGGTGTTTCAGCTCAACGGCCGCCGGATCGCACCACCCAACGGCCGCCGGATCGCGCCGCCCAACTCCGCTAGTCACCGCCGTGAAACCCGCCGTTTCCGGCGGAGTTGAGTTGCAAGGTTGGTATCAAAATGCTCAGAACAACACGTAGATCAAAAGCCCCAAATCAATTTTGGGCAACAATCACCGGAAAGTAGAGATTCAAGTTTGCCGCCGTCGTCGGTTTTTCGAGGGTCGATTTCTGACCATACGAGCTTCAATTGGTGAAATTGAGACCACCAATGGATTCCTCACATCGAGATCTTCAAGATGGACTACCCACATTCCACCGTCGCCGCCGGTCAATGGCGACTGGTGACTGAAAATTGAAGTTTGGCCTATTGGCCTATTTTCGACATTCCGGACGCATCCACGGAGTCGGAATTGCAAAACGGGACCTCAGATATGAAGAACGAACAATTAGGGTTTATGCCTTCGAAACTGGACTGCAATTCGGTATAAATCCTGACCTTTTACGTTCTACAATTTAATTGTTTGGGACTATTGTATGATTTTATAATTATTAGTATGAAAATTTCAGAAAAGAATATATGTAAAAAGAAGAAAATGACTGTAATGGAGAAAAAGAAAAATATGTGATGATGTAACGATTTTACGTAAACAGTATGAGTTTTATGTAAAATCTAGGCCTCTGGTATAGTACGTGATAGAATTAGATCAGGATAGATAGTTTTCAGGCGTTTCCTAAACACTGGAACCTCAAAAATTAAGCGAAAATGCTGCCGAAATTTCTAAAAACAGCACCGGGGGTAATATGGGAAAACGAGGGGTAAAATATGATCGGGAAGGTAACCCGAGCCCCCTTAAGGAATTAGGGTAAGGAAAAAGGAATGGGCAAGTTACGATTAGTAAACCGACCCTTCGAGACCCTAGAACGCAAGAAAAATATGAAACCGATTCTTAGGTCGGAATAGTACTTCCCGAGGGCCGGGAATGTGAAAATTGGTAAAATGATAAGAATTGATCCGGAAAAGGTCCGATAAGATTTAGAAAGTTAATTAAATAATTTTACGTTTAGAAAATTCAGCTTAAATATGAAAATGAAAATGTTATGGTTAAATGACCCATTAGGAGTAAAATGGTCATTTTACCAAAAGATTCTCAAATTATGGGAAAAGAGCCCCAATGACCCCCGGAATAGGTTAATGAAATTTGTAAAAGCCAAAATTGAGGTTTAAGTAATGAAAAAATCACGTCAAGGGTAAAATTGTGATTTTGTCAAAAGTTAGGGATAAAATTGTAATTTTTTAAAAAGTTAGAGAAAAATTCAAAAAGGGCCATTAATGTTTAAAAAGCTGTCCTAAGGCTATAATTAAGGGTTATAAGATCAGAATCAAGCTTTTTAATAAAATAAAAGCTATGAATGAAAATGTGATTAACAGACAAAGTTTGTCTGTAGGAACCCGATCCAGACGCGACAAAGGACGTCGATGGATTCTAAGAAGAGGATAAGCATGCTATGAGTAAGTTCAGACATTTACCCGTCCGTAACTATGAACAAGCTTATAGTATTATATGTTTTGTATGTAAATGTCATGATGTGATTTATGATGATTTACTATAGCAATGCTATGATGATGTTAAAAGATATGTTTTAATAAATAATTATAAAAATATATATATATAAATATATGTATATATTGAATTATGAAAGGAAGGTATTATAAAAGCTTTATGAGAGTAACGATGTGATAAAGAGGGATAGAAGAATGGAAAGAGTAAGAACGAGAATGTCATGATAAAATGCATAAGAAAGAGATGAGATATGAAAGGAAAGAATAGATGTTTTATGAAAAGTTTTATGAAAGTTAGGTTATGATTGATAGAGCAACAATGATCGATGATGAAAGAAATTAAGAAAAAGGTATGTTTTATGATAACGAAATGATAGGGGTTTTATGAAAAATGATATGAAAGCAAAGAGTTAGACAAGAAAGAGAAGCAATGATAGGTTAAGATGAAAGATATGATGAAAGGATTAGAACATAACGATAAGATGTGATTGATAGAATAGAACGATAGGCTATGATCGATAGGAATATGATGATAAGATAAACAGAGAATAATTGTCTGCATATAAATAAATGTGTTTTTGGTTGTTATGATGTGATGCAGTGTGATAATATATAAGTAATATGTGCTATATATGCTATGCTAAAGTGTGATTAACATAATTTACACAAGTAAAGTAAAGAATTAAGAAAAGAAAAACAACGAAAGAACAAATGTTCCATGAAATGTTTTGTGAAAATGAGAAAGGAAAGATGATGAATGTCATGAAAAAGATGTACAACGAAAAAAAATCAATATAAGAAAAATAAAAGCCTACAAGATAATAAGACTGAAAACTTAAGTTGTTGGCGTACCGGTCTCCCTACAAGGTCGAGACTTCCGGTCTATATCCTCCGCGTAGATGTGGTGCTATCCCGAAGGTGTGGTAGATTATAGGATGGACCAACCCCGAAGGTGAGGTATTATGTGACTGTGAGGTAGGTTGGTGGGTCGCTCCCCCTCCTCCCACTGTCAGCGCGCAAATAGGTACGTTCAACAACAGGGCCCACCAGTGAAAGTAAAAAGAAAAGAAAGTGAAAAGAAAAGGAAAGAAAAGAAAAGAAGGAGAGTGCATGAAAAGAAAAGAAAAGAAAAGAAAAGAAGGAGAGTGCATGAAAAGAAAAGAAAAGAAAAGAAAGGGAAAGAGAGTGCGTGAAAAGAAAAGAAAGGAAAATAGCATGAAAAGAAAAGAAAAGTAAAGAACGATAAGAAAAGAAACGAATGATATGAAAGAATGGCATAATGAAATCGATGAAAAATAAATAAATAATAAAATGAAGTTTAAAAGAAGATATTAGAATTAATATATGTGATGTGATATATTTGATGTTATGTGTATGATGTGAATGACATGTTTTTATGTGATGTTATGCTAGTGTGTATGTTACTAGCTTTTAAGATATGAAAGGTTAAGAGATGATGATAAAGCGATAGAAAAGTTATAAAGGTTTAGAACAGAAAGTTAAGAAATGATAGGAATGAAAAGTAAAGAAATGAAGAGATTGGATTAGAATGATAAGAACGATGAACGAAGAGATAAATGAGCATGAAGAGACTAACATAAATGTTATGTTTCGAGGATATATATAGACGATGTGTATGATGTGCATATACGTGATGTCATATATTCTAGTAATAACATATATTACTAGTATTTATAAGTTAATGAATGTATGTTTGAACTTACTGAGCATCTAGCTCATTAGTTGTTTATATATTACAGGTAAGCAACCTGTTAGTTTAAAGTAATATGATAGACAACGGAAGGATCTGCACGTGCCAAGGGACTGGGCGAGGGTATGGTACTACCATGAGTCTTTCGCTGAGTGTTCAAAAAGGAAGATGAAAGAAAGAAATTTATGAATTATATGTTATAAGAGTATGATAGAGATATAGGCATAACATGTAAGTTAAAAGAAAAAAAAAATTTTGCTATAGAAATTGCTTCCGCTTTAAAATGAGAACGTTAAGAATGGAAGGTTAAGTATGTTAAGTAAGAGGATGATGACCCACGAGGTTGCCAGCCATTGCGGTCGGCGTCAAAGCTCAGCTGGTTGGTAGGTAACGTACGTGGGGGGCGTCACAATTCTAATCCTTTCATTTCATGTCTTTCTTTCTTTCTTATCATCACTTTTCTTTTTCTTTTCTTTTCTTTTCTTTTCTTTTCTTTTCACTTTCATTGGTGGGCCCGTTGTTGAACGTACCTATTTGTGCGCAGACAGTGGGAGGAGGGAGAGCGACCTACCAACCTACCTCACAGTCACATATGTTTACCTCATTTTAGGGGTAAAACATTAGCTATCGTACCTTCGGGGTAGGGTCCAACTTATAAACTACTGCACCTTTGGGGTAGCACCAAACCTGCGTGGAGGATATAAACCTGAAGTCTCGACCATATAGGGAGACCAGTACGCCAATAATTAAGTTTTCAGTTTTATTATCTTGCATTCTTTTAGCTTTTAGATCATAGCCTATCATGCATACATACCATTCCTAAGACATCTCTAACATGATTTCTCAGCTAACTCATGTCATAGAAACACATCACAAAGTTAGTCAGTTCATGGGTAGACAAAGTAAATGCTTGTACTTATCATATCTGTGCAAGTGTGATATCTTTTGGATCCTTGGTATTACTTCCCCCTTCACTTCTTGTGTTCTCTATAATAGAAATAATCATGGATTATTTCTCATATTCACCTCTTATTTAAAACATAGCAAAAATTGCATTAAATTTCTACATTTTCCTTATTCCTCTTTTTCACTCCAAATCAACTCTTAGAATGTTGTTACTATCTTTAGTCTTGTGTTTTCACACTTTTCCTTAACATTCAAAACTTACTTAACATTCTAATCTTCATAATGTCCACACTATTAGTTTCTTACAACTAACTCACTTCATTACCGTTAACGAAATTTCGGCAGCATTTCCGCTTAAAAACTACGGTCTCGACGTTTAAGTAACGCCTCAAAACTTAGGTCCCTATCAAGTACTATACCAGAGGCCTAATTTTTCATCGAACATTCAAAAGGTTCTATGAAAAATGCTTATCAAGTCACATACATTATCCATTAACACATTCAAAACCACATCCATATAATCAACCATCACTTTCGTTTTTCATTATCCATTTCCAACATTTCATTCACTATTTTATTTCCTCATTCAATTCCTTTCTTACACATTTCATATCCATTCATTCATTTCAAAATTACTAATGACATAAAACATTCAAATTTCAACAACCAAAGCTTCAAACTTAAAATTTCAACTTAACTAATCATTTCCAAACAATTACATAACCATTTTCAATCTCTTATCTTAACTTTAAGCTTAACAAAACTAGTTTAAAGATTTCACAATCTCGTCTTCAAAATCTTCTCAATTCTTCTTAAGGGACTTAACCAAAATTTGTTCAAAATTGAAACCAAATACATCTATTATCAAATATAACCCTTATAACCACTTTTTTTTCATTAATTTCAACAAGATTACAATCCCAATTTCGCTAACATCATAATTTAAGCTCACGAAATCATAAAGAAAAATCATTAAACTTTCAAACCCTAACGATGTGCATTCACGTTTTCCACAAGAGAAACAAATCAAACTTTTGCATTCAAGTTTCCAAACTCATATATATTCTTTCCTAAGCCATTATCAATCAATTCTAACAAATTTTGAACCCTAATATTTCCATTTAAACATTTTCTCATACTACCCCATTTGGATTTCGAAAATCACAAAACAACTCAAGGGAAAGGGGTTACCTTTGTTCAAAAATGTCCCCTTGCTCCTAGAGAAACTGAGGTCGTATTTTTTGGAAGGAAACTCGAAGAAAATTCGAGCTTGGGGAGGGTGGAAGTCGCGGCTTCACTTGGCTGTACAGGGGCCGAAATCGCGAGGAAGAAGAAAGGGGAAAGAGAAGCTCGCGTACTCTTGGTTCTCTCCCTTTCTCTGTCGACATTTCCCTCTCGGTCTCCCTCTTTCTTGCGCTCCCTTTCTCTCGCTCTTGCGCTGGCTTTCTCTCGCACTCGCAGCCGTACAAAGGGAGAAGAAGAAGAAAAAGAAGAAGAAGAAGAAGCAAGAATGGAGTTTGGGTTATGGGTTGTAGTTTCTCCCACGATCTCTCTCTAGCTCGCCCTCTCTGCCTCACCGTCGTTCTCTCCCTCTTGTCCTCTCTTTTTTTTTTTTTTTTTGTGACTAAGAAGAAGAATAAGGGGAAGGGGATTTGGGTAGGATATTGTTCTCACTCTCTCTTTCCCTTATCAGCTTAAAAAAATGCTTCCCACCCCACACCCACCCCCCCCCCCCCTCTCTTTTTTTTTTAAAGCCCAAAAATGATTTAAATTTGGCTTAAATCCTAGTCTTCCAATTTTTTTTGGTAATAACCAAACTAAACCATAGGATCAAGCTATTTCTTTCCTCTTACTTTTCAATAATTCAATTAAGACATCGTAACTTGAGAGTATTTTTTTCTCTTAATAACATATCATATTTTCACCATTCACATTATCTGATCGACTTTTGACTGTAAAGTCTAATCGAAAAAAATATACTAATTACTTGAGTGGGTTTCTAGGATCATCCATACGGTTGGTTTACCTCATTGACACCTATTTGGTAACATTTCGCCCATTATATAATAATAAACTTTTCTAACTTGAAAATCTTAATTTTTTAACATTGTTAGAATATTTTTATTTTATTCTAAACAGTATTAAATCATTCATATATTTATATATATATAAATATCATTACATTATTTACAAAAAAAATGATTCCGAGAAGAATAGAAATTCTTGGTTATTACACGTTGTGACCCAACAACGTGTCGTAGCAGACGAGCCCAAGCCGACCTGTACCACATCGTGCCGGGATCACGCAACGTAGCAAACGAGCCGTGAGACTCAGATTCAACCACCACCGCACTACAAATATGTCTGGAGTTTCAACTGCAGACTCTAGCAATGTCAATCCGGGAAATAATGGAGGACCTGCCTCCCTCACCTTAAATGACTTAAATCATTCATTACAAATTACCCTTCACAAATTGAATGGGTCTAACTTTCGTGAATGGTTTCAATCGGTGCTATTATTCATTCGAGGAAAAAGGAAAGAAAGTTACCTGACCGGTGAAATTTCTCCTTCAGCGAAGACCGACGCCAGCTACAAGACATGGGAAGCTGAAAATTCAATTGTCATCGCCTGGTTGGTGAATTCCATGGAGCTTAAAATTGGACGCACATACTTGTTCTATAGGACAGCACACGAGATCTGGAAGGCCGCACAGGAGATGTACTCCGATTTCGAAAACACTTCCAAGTGTTTCGAAATTTGATCAGTACTTCAGAATACTAATCAAGGGACAATGACTATGACTGAATACTACAACAAGTTGATTGAGTTATGGCAAGAGATGGACTTCTTCTACTCCATTCAATGGAAGTGCACAAATGATGGAGTCCTCTACAACCGAGTGCTTGAAAAGGACAGAGCCTTTGATTTTCTTCAAGGATTAAACAAAGACTTAGATGAAGTACAAGGTAGAATTCTTGGGACTAAAGCGCTGCCTTCGCTTCGTGAAGCTTTTTCTGAAGTAAGACGTGAAGAGAGTAGGAAAAAGGTGATGATGAACACTACTCTGTAGCCAGTCATTGAAGAACAACCACAGAGGTTTACCCTTGTCACTAATCGAACAATCCAACAGGGTCCGAAGCCAAAGAAAAACAAACTGTGGTGTGATCATTGCAAGAAGCCCTTCCACACAAAGGAGACTTGTTGGGAAATTCATGGGAAACCAGTAGATTGGAAGCCACGGAGTCAAAGAAGGACTAATACTACAGCACAAGTAACTGAGACTGTGACAGAAATTAGAAAACCGGGCACTACTATTTTCACGCTTGAGCAGATGGAGATTCTACAAACTCTACTTAATCAACCAAACCCCTCCTCATCCACACCGCAACAGCCATGGTTCAGCGAGTATTATCTTATCCTCTTGCTTATCACAGGAAGGTGTGTCAGATAGGTGGATTGTGGATACGGGGGCATCAGATCATATGACGGGTTCACTTGATGTTTTTTCAAACTATAAAAAATGTGTTGATGGTATGAAAGTATCTGTGGCTGATGGGAATACTTCAATAGTAGCAGGAGTGGGCAATGTTATTTGCAGTGGACTGTGTTTAAATTCAATTCTTCGTGTTCCTAGTTTGAGACATAATCTTCTTTCTATTAGCAAGTTAACTAAAGATCAAAATTGTGTTGTAACCTTTCAACGTGATCATTGTATTTTTCAGGATCTATTTTCAAGGAAGATGATTGACAATGCTAAAGAACAAAGTGGTCTCTACTATTTTCCCAGATCTCCTCTAACACCGAAAGTTTCTACTTCTTTATCAATGTCTTGTTCATCTAATTCTGAGTTAGTTTTGTTGCATAAACATTTAGGTTAGTTTTGTTGCATAAACGTTTAGGTCATCCTAGGTTTTCATATATGAAACATTTGTATCCAAAGTTATTTATCAATAAAGATCCTACCTTATTTTCTTGTGAATCATATATTCTGGCCAAGCAACCCAGGAAAAGTTATCCAGCTCATGATTATAGAATGTCAAAACCCTTCCATCTTATTCACAGTGATATTTGGGGGGCATCTCGGATTATGATCTAATTGGAAAAAAATGGTTCATTACCTTTATCGATGACCACACTCGGGCTTGTTGGGTTTATCTCCTCAAACAAAAATCCGATGCTGAGTCTGTCTTCCAACAATTTCATAAAATGGTAAAAAACGTTTTCCAATCCAGTATCCACATATTTCAAACAGATAATGGGGGAGAGTACTTTGCACACATTTTGGGCAACTATCTGACTAATAATGGAATTCTTCATCAAAACACATGCAATGATACCCCTCAACAAAACGGGGTAGCAGAAAGGAAAAATCGCCACCTATTAGAAGTTGCCCAGTCAATCATGATTGAAAATTCTATGCCACACCAATATCGGGGAGAGTCTGTGTTAACCGCTTCATATTTGATTAACAGTCTTCCATCCAAACCTCTAAACTTTTGAACCCCTCTCAATACACTCAAAGACTTCTTCCCTCATGTTAGGTTGTTTACCAATCTTCCTCTGAAAGTCTTCGGGTGCACTGCCTTTGTCCATAATACAAGTCCTACCCGGGGAAAACTTGACCCAAAAGCCATAAAATGTATATTCATTAGATATTCACCTACTCAAAAAGGCTACAAATGTTATCACCCTCACTCAAAAAAAATTTTCGTGTCCTACGATGTCACCTTTTTGGAAGAGCAGCAGTTCTACTTTAGTACTTCTCTTCAGGGGGAGAATATAGGTGACAACAACCATTGGGACCCATCTATTCCTACATCTGTGCCATCCATTGCTCCTACATCTGTGCTACAAAATCTACCTCCATTATCTCTGTCTCCCATACACTCTACACAACCTCCTGTGTTCCTTTCACCATCCATTCAAAATCAGTTTACAGGTGACTCAGGTCAAGGGGGAGACCTAACTCGATTACAAGGTGACATACATGTTTACTCTAGGAGACCACGAGTTGATCAGTAGAGCTAATCATCTGAACCAGAGGAGGATCCAACACCATAAAACCAAGATCCGCCTCAAGGTACTATTACAATAGATGGCCTAGACCTTCCCATTGCTCTTAGAAAAGGAGTAAGGTCTAAACATCCAGTCTCGAAATATTTGTCATATTTCGATTATCTGACAAGTACTGGGCTTTCTTATCTCAACTTGATGGAGTACAAATCCTAGGAAACATCCATTAAGCTTTCAAGGATCCGAAATGGAAGAATGTAGTCATGGAAGAAATGAATCCCTTAAAAGATAATGAGACATGAGAGATTGTTGAAATGCCCGAAGGGAAGAAGTTGGTGGGCTGCAAGTGGATTTTCACTATGAAGGTTGGTTCAGAAGGACAAGTTGAAAGGTACATGGCTCGTTTGGTTGCTCAAGGATACACACAAACTTATGGTCTTGATTACGAAGAAACGTTTACACCAGTGGCAAAAACTGAACTCTGTTCGAGTTCTCCTATCCTTGGCAGCTAACCTAGATTGGGAACTACACCAAATGGATGTGTCCAATGCTTTCTTGAATGGAAAGCTCGAAGAAGAAGTCTACATGAGACTACCTCTTGGGTTTGAAGACGAGGGAATAGGCAACTCTGTATGTAAGTTGAAAAAATCTCTCTATGGATTAAAACAATCTCCAAGAGCTTGGTTCACACGATTCAGTATGACAATGAAGAAGTTCAGCTACAAGCAAGGACAGGCTGATCATACTCTATACACAAAAGAGTCTAAAAGTGGTAAGAAGTCCATTCTAATTGTGTATGTTGATGACATGGTAATCACAGGTGATGACAATGAGGAGATAATGAATCTAAAGAGGATGTTGCGATCAGAATTTAGAGTTAAGGATCTTGGGAATCTTCATTATTTTCTTAGAATGGAAATAACTAGGAGTGAACAGGGCATTTTCATATCTCAGAGGAAATACACCCTAGATCTATTGAAGGAAACAAGAAAATTGGGATGTCGACCTGCTGGAATGCCTCTGGAGAAGAATTGGAAGCAAAAAATTTCTGAGAATGATCCACCAGTCAACAAGGAGAGGTATCGATGACTTGTTGAAAAACTGATCTATCTATCACTCACTAGGCCTGATATTACCTATAGTGTTAGTGTAGTCAGTCAGTTTATGCACACGCCCACTAAAAGACACCAAGATGCAGTTGACCAGATCCTCAGGTACTTAAAAGGCATACCAGGGAAAGGGTTGTTGTTTAGGAAGAATTGTAACAGGGAAGTTGAAGGATTTGCATATGCAAATTGGGCTGGTTCAGTTGAAGACACAAAATCTATTACTGGGTATTGTACGAAACTCTGGGGAAATCTTGTTACATGGTGGAGTAAAAAGTAAACTGTTGTGGCTAGAAGTAGTGCTGAAGCGGAGTATAAGGCAATAGCACAAGGAATTTGTGAGTTAATTTGGCTAGAAAGGCTATTGTTGGATTTAAACATTCCTTTGAAGAGCTCCATGAAGCTTTACAGTGATAGTAAGTCAGCAATTGCAATTGTCCACAAACCCATACAGCATGACCATATGAAACATGTTCGAATTGATAGAAATTTCATCAAGTCTGAGGTAGATAGTGGGAAGATCAGCTTGAGCTATGTACCTACTGAGTCTCAAGAGGCAGACATTCTTACTAAGGCGCTACTGAGAACTATGTTTGAATTGAATGTAGGCAAGCTGGGAATGATTAATATACATTCACCAGCTTGAGAGGGAGTGTTGGAAAGCTATAAGAATTTCCTAAATTAAGGGATTACAGCTCAATATAGCTGTGTTACCCTTTTTTTGTATATTGCCTGATTTCTAGGATTATAGTTACCAAAAATATCACTCTTTGTACGTGTATATAACTCCTTGTAAATTGATCAATGAAATATAACAGAATTCATCACCATTCTTTATCAATTATAGTGAATTCATACGGCTATCCATTAAAGAACCAGAAGTTTCTTTTATTCAACTATTTTTTTTGTGTTGCTTGTGCTCAGGGAAAATTAATAATGAGGCCATCTCCAATAAAAGTCTCTATTGAATCTCCTGCATTTTTGGAGAGAATCCAAGGAGATATATGTGGGCCTATACGGCCAGCATGTTGACTATTTAGATATTTCATGGTGTTGATAGATGCCTCAACACGTTGGTCACGTGTCTATTTGTTATCTACTTGCACATTGCGTTTGCGAGAATCCTTGCTCAAATAAGCAGATTAAAGGCACAATTTCCTGATTATACAATCAAGATGGTTCGTCTTGACAATGCTAGTGAATTTACTTCCCAAGAATATAATGGTCATTGTGTGTCAATTGGGATTACTGTTGAGCATCCTGTTGTCCATGTGCACATATAGAATGGTCTAGTTAAATCATTTATTAAATGCCTCCAGTTAATTACTAGACCATTGCTGATGAGAACAAAATTACCTGTATATGCTTAGGGACAAGCCATAGTGCATGCTGCAACACTTATTTGCATCAGGCCAACGGGCTATCAAAAATACTTCCCATTGCAACCTGCATTTGGTAAAGAACCAAATATATCTCATTTAAGAATTTTTGGTTGCACAATATATGTTCCAATTGCTCCACCACAGTGCACTAAGATGGGTCCTCAAAGAAAGCTGGGAATTTATATTGGATTTAAGTCCCCTTCGATTCTCAAATATCTTGAACCCCTGATAGGTGATATGTTTATGGCAGGATTTGCCAATTGCCAATTTGATGAATCAAGTATCCTAGCATTAGGGGAGAAACAAAAGAGCTAGAAAAACAAATTGAAATTTCATGGAATGGATCATCATTTTGATCTTCGTGCTAATCAATGCAAACTTGAAGTTCATAGAATTATTCATTTGCAGAATATTGCAAACCAATTACCAGATGTATTTGTTGACACAAAGAAAGTGAGTAAGTCACATATACCTGCTACTAATATTCCACTTGAATTGATGTCTCTGTAGGACAAATTGAAATTGCAGCAGCAAATGAGTTTAAGGCACGCCTGAAGCGTGATAGACCAGTCGGTTGGCATGCTCGAAGCATGGTAGACCGATCTGTTCCAAAGATAAAAATTCGCAGAAGATAAAAGGGAAAGTAAGACAAACTGGCATGAAAATATTGGCGTTCCTAAAGAGGCTACATTGCCAGAACAAATGACTAACATAAATGAAGATTTGACCCCAAAAGTAGTCTAGGTACCTGAAAATACTGAAAATGTTAAGATCTCAATAAATTATGTCAATACTAGAAAACAATGGAACCATGATAAAATTGTTGTCGGCAACATATTTGCATATGAAGTGGTGCTTAATATTATGAAAGAAGGCGGGGATCTTGAACCAAAGGCCGTCGAAGAATGTCAACATAGACCAAATTGGCAAAAATGAAAAGATGCAATCCAGACAGAATTAAATTCCCTAGAAAAGCGAGAAGTATTCGTACTTGTAGTCCAAACACCTAAAGATGTTAAACCTCTATGGTACAAATGGGTATTTGTGCATAAGCGAAATAAGAAAAATGAAGTTATGAGATATAAAGCTTGATTTATGGCACAAGGGTTCTCGCAAAGACCAGCTATTGATTATGAAGAGACATACTCACTTGTGGTGGATGCAATTACCTTCCGATATTCTATTAGCCTGGCAGTCTCTAAAGGACTTGATATGCATCTAATGGATGTGACCGCACATCTATATGGATCACTAGATATGGCATTTATATGAAAATCCTTGAAGGATTTTAGATGCCTGAAACATCTAGTTCAATACCACGGGAAATAGGCTCAATTAAAGTACAAAGATCTTTCTATGGTGTAAAGCAATCCGAACGCATGTGATACAATCACCTTAGTGAATATCTCTTAAAGGAAGGATTTAGAAACAATCCTGTTGGCCTATGTGTTTTTATTAAGAAATCAAAATCCATAACAGCTATCATTGCTGTACATGTTGATGATTTGAATATTATTGGGACTTCTGAAGAGCTCATCGAGACAATAGCATACCTTAAAAAAGGAATTTGAGAGGAAAGATCCTGAAAAAACAAAATCTTGTCTCGGCCTACAGATCGAACATTTGTTTGGTGGAATATTTATTCATCAAGCAACCTACACAGAAAAGGTCCTTAACCGTTTCTATATGGAAGAAGCCTATCCATTGAGTACTCCAATGATGGTGCGATCACTTGACGTGAAAAAGGATCCTTTTCATCCTCAAGAAGCTAACAAAGAAATTCTTAGTCCTGGTGACCATATTTGAGTGCAATTGGTGCTCTTATGTAATATGCTAATTGTACGCAACTTGATATTGCTTTTGCTGTGAATTTACTAGCTAGATACAGCGCTGCACCAACTCAAAGACATTGGAAAGGAATTAAACATATATTTCGTTATCTTCGTAGAACAATTGACATGGGTTATATTCTAAATGTTCAAAATCATAGTTAGTTGGTTTTCATCTGATCCATATAAAAGTCAATCATAGGCATGTTATGTATTCATATGTGGTGATACAGCAATATCATGGCGTTCTAGAAAACAAAGTATTACTGCTACTTCATCAAACCATGCTGAAATACTTGCATTGCATAAAGTAAGCAGAGAATGTGTACTATTGAGATCTATGGATCAACACATCCAAAAGACATGCAAATTGTCACTAAATCATGGGAGCCCAACAATACTGTATGAAAATAATACTGCATGCATTGTTCAAGTCAAGGGAGGCTATATCAAATGTGATAGAACAAAGCATATTTCACCAAAGTTCTTCTTTACACATGAACTACCGAAGAAGGGTGATATAGACCATCAACAAATTCACTCATGCGATAATCTAATAGATCTCTTCACCAAAGCTCTTCCCACTGCAACATTTGAGAAATTGGTGCATAATATAGGAATGCGTCAACTTAAAGATCTTTGATAGATATCAAAACAGTACTAATGATGTTTACATGAGGGGGAGATAATTTTGCACAGCACTTTTATCCCACAACGTTTTTTCCTTGCACATCTTCAGGTGCTACACATAGAAGAATGTAAGATGATGGAGGAGGTACTAATCACAAAGGAACAAGGAGAAGAAAGGTTGGAGAAAGTATCTTTCCCCAAACTAGGATATCTTGGGCTACAAAGTCTTCCAAAACTTGAGAAATCCTGTGTTGGAGATTCCATTGAATTTCCATCCTTGCATTCTTTGACCGTATGATATTGTCTTTGACTAAAGCAACTCATCTTCTGTGACGCCCCCCACGTACGTTACCATACCAACCAGCCGAGCTCTGACGCCGACCGTGATGGCTGGTAACCTCGTAGGTCGTCATCCTCTTACTTAACATACTTAACTTTCCATTCTTAACGTTCTCATTTTAAAGCGGAAGCAATTTCTATAGCAAATTTTTTTTTTTTTACATATTATATCGATAACTAGATCATACTCTTATAACATATAATTCATAAATTTCTTTCTTTCATCTTCCTTTTTGAACGCTCAGCGAAAGACTCATGGTAGTACCATACTCTCGCCCAGTCCCTTGGCACGTGCAGATCCTTCCGTTGTCCATCGTATTACTTTAAACTAACAGGTTGCTTACCTGCAACATATAAACAACTAATGAGCTAGATGCTCAGTAAGTTCAAACATACATTCATTAACTTATAAATACTAGTAATATATTTTATTACTAGAATATATGACTTCATGTATATACACATCATACACATCGTCTATACATATCCTCGAAACATAACATATTATGTTAGCCTCTTCATGCTCATTTATCTCTTCGTTCATTGTTCTTATCATTCTCTCGATCATCTCTTATCATTCTAATCTAATCTCTTCATTTCTTTGCTTTTCATTCCTATCATTTCTTAACTTTCTGTTCTAAACCTTTAGAACCTTTCTATCGTTTTGTCCTCATCTCTTATCTTTTCGTATCTTATAAGCTAGTAACATATACACTAGTATAACATCACGTAAAAACGTGCCATTCACATCATACACATAACATCAAACACATCACATCACATATATAATCCTATTATGTTCTTTTAAACTTTGTTTTATTATTTAAGTATTTTTCCTTGATTTCATTATGTCATTCTTCCATATCATTTGTTTCTTTTCATGTCGTTCTTTACTTTTCTTTTCTTTTCGTATCATTTCTTTTCTTTTCTTTTCACTCTCCTTTCCTTTCTTTTCTTTTCACGCACTCTCCTTTTCTTTCTTTTCTTTTCACTCTCCTTTCCTTTCTTTTCTTTTCACTCACTCTCCTTTCCCTTTTTTTTTTCACGCACTCTCTTTTTCTTTCTTTTCTTTTCATGCACTCTCCTTTCCTTTCTTTTCTTTTCTTTTCTTTTCATGCACATTCCTTTCCTTTCTTTTCTTTTCATTCTCCTTTCGTTTCTATTCTTTTTACTTTCCTTTGGTGGGCCCGTTGTTGGACGTACCTATTTGCGCGCAGACAGTGGGAGGAGGGGGAGCGACCCACCAACCTACTTCATAGTCACATAAAAACCACACCTTCGGGGTTGGTCCATCTTATAATCTACCGCACCTTCGGGGTAGCACCACATCTACACGGAGGATATAGACCGGAAGTCTCGACCTTGTAGGGAAACCGGTACGCCAATAACTTAAGTTTTCAATCTTATTATCATGTAGGCTTTTATTTTTCTTATATTGATTTTTCGTTGTACATCTTTTTCATGACATTCATTATCTTTCCTTTCTCATTTTTCATAAAACATTTCATGGAACATTTGTTCTTTCATTGTTTTTCTTTTCTTAATTCTTTACCTTACTCGTGTGAATTATGTTAATCACACTTTAGCATATATAGCACATACTACTTATATATCATCACATCACATCACATCATAACAAACAAAAACACGTTTTGTTAAGCGCAGACAATTATTCTCTGTTTATCTTATCATTTGCATCATTCTATCTATCGTATCTTATCATCATACTCCTATCGATCATAGCCTATCATTCTATTCCATCAATCACATCTTATCGTTATGTTCTAATCCTTTTATCATACCTTTCATTATAACCTATCATTGCTTCTCTTTCTTGTCTAACTCTTTACTTTCATATCATTTTTCATAAAACACTTATCCTTTCGTTATCATAAAACATATCTTTCTTAATTCCTTTCGTCACCGATCATCGTTGCTATATCAATCATAACTTAACTTCCATAAAACTTTTCATAAACATCCTATTCTTTCCTTTCATATCTCATCTCTTTCTTATGCATTCTATCATAATATTCTCATTCTTACTCTTTCCATTCCTCTATCCCTCTTTATCATATCGTTACTCTCGTAAAGCTTTTATAATACATTTCCTTCGTAATTCAATATATACATATATATATACATATATATATTTTTTTATAAATTATTTATTAAAACATATCTTTTAACATCATTATAATATTGCTATAGTGTTACTATAGCATCATCATAAATCACATCATGACATTTACATACAAAACATATAAATACCATAAGCTTGTTCATAGTTGCAGACGGGTAAATGTCTGAACTTACTCATAGCGTGCTTATCCTCTTCTTGGAATCCATCGACGTCCTTTGTCGCGTTTGGATCAGGTTCCTATAGACAAATTTTGTCTGTTAATCACATTTTCATTTATAACTTTTATTTTATTACAAAGCTTGATTCTAATCTTATAATCCTTAATTATAGCCTTAGGACAGCTTTTTAAACCTTAATGGCCCTTTTGAATTTTTCTCTAACTTTTTAAAAAATTACAATTTTACCCCTAACTTTTGATAAAATTACAATTTTACCCTTGATGTGATTTTTCATAACTTAAACCTCAATTTTGGCTTTTACAAACTTCATTAACCTATTCTAAGGTCATAGGGGCTCTTTTCCCATAATTTGAGAATCTTTGAGCAAAATGACCATTTTGCCCCTGATGGGTCGTTTAACCATAGCATTTTCATTTTCATGCTTAGGCTGGATTTTCTAAACCCAAAATCATCTAATTAACTTTTCAAATCTTTTTGGACCTTTTCCTGATCAATTCTTATCATTTTACCAATTTTCACATTCCCAGCCCTCGGGAAGTACTATTCCGACCTAAGAATCGGTTTCATGTTTTTCTTGCGTTCTAGGGTTTCGAAGAGTCGGTTTACTAATTATAACTTACCCCTTCTTTTTCCATGCCCTAATTCCTCGAGGGGGCTCGGGTTCCCTTCCCAATCATATTTTACCCCTCGTTTCCCATATTACCCCTAGTGCCGTTTTTAGAAATTTCGGCAGAATTTCCCCTTAATTTTTGAGGTCCCAGCATTTAGGAAACGCCTGAAAACCATCTATCCTGATCTAATTCTATCACGTACTATACCATAGGCCTAGATTTTACGTAAAACTCATACTGTTTACGTAAAATCGTTACATTATCACATATTTTTCTTTTTCTCCATTACAGCCATTTTCTTATTTTTACATACATTCTTTTCCATAATTTTCATACCAATAATTATAAAATCATATAATAGTCTCAAACAATTAAATTGCGGAACGTAAAAAGGTCGGGATTTATACCGAATTGCAGTTCGATCTTGATGGCATAAACCATAATTCTTCGTTCTTCATTTCTGAGGTCCCGTCTTGCAATTCTGACTCCGTGGATGCGTCCAGTACGTCGAAAATAGGCTAACGAGCCAAACTTCATTTTTCGGTCACCGGTCGCCGTTGACCGGTGTTCACTCACTGTTGACCGGCTATTGACGGCGGTGAAGGTGGCAAATGAGTAGCCCATCTTGAAGATCTCGACGTGAGGAATCCATTGGTGGCTTCAATTTCACCATTCAACACCTCTTTCGCCGGAAATCGCCCCTCGAAAAACCGACGGTGGCGGCGAGCTTGAATCTCCATTTTCCGGCGATTGTTGCCCAAAATTGATTTGGGGCTTTTGATCTACATGTTGTTCTGAGCATTTTGATACCAACCTTGCAACTCAACTCCGCCGGAATCGTCGGATTCCACGGCGGTGACGGCGACGGGCGGAGTTGGGCGGCGCAATCCGGCGGCTGTTGGGCTGAAACACCACCTGGGTTTTGTTCTACTCTTCACCACGAGTCTTTTGGGACCGGTTTCATGGCAAATGGTGGCCGGACGGCCGAGAAATCTCACCGGGAAGATTTCTACTCCGGCGACCTTTAGACGGCGCGTGCGGTTTGCTCCGGCGGCTGCTCCGTCGCGTCGGCCCACCATCGGACTCAGCTCGGCGAGAGCTTTCCGATGACACCGGCGGTGTCGAAAATGGACACCGTTTTCGATAGTTGGTTACTGTACATATTCGGGTAGAGAGAGAAAGAGAAGGAGGAGAGAGAGTGTGTATGTGGACAATGAGGAAATTTCACTTTTTTTCGCCCCTTATATACTTTTTCGCCCAAAATTTCAACGTGGGCCTTCCTGACTAATTTGGACATCCTGAATCCAAATATATCAGTTTTATCTTCATCTGAGGTCATTTCGACCAGTTTTCGATACTGCGAATTCTCGGTCAAAAATTACCCTTGTGCTCAATTATCAATTTTGAGCTTGCTGATAGGCTATCCTAACTAATTTGGGTGTGCTGAACCCAAATTTATCAGTTTTATGTCAAGATAATATCATTTTGACCTACTTTTTGATACTGTGAGTGGCACACACGTGCACACACATAATATCACTATTACTTATTTTTCATCCTTTAACATTGTTAGAACATTTTATTTAATTCTAAACAATATTAAATCACTTAATTTCATATTTTAACGCTTAAATTCAATGTGTATTTATTTTCTGAGAAGTATAGATTTTCCCGGTTATTACATCTTCAGTCCAACATCTGGAGAAATCACATCGACGGCCGAACAAATATTCCTCACTAGAAAGGTCTTTTTCTTTTTGCTCTGTTTTTATTTTAATTTTTTATTTCTTATACTTGTTACTTTTCTATTTTACGTTCTATACATTTTGCTTCCATTTAATTATATTAATTCGTTTATAAATTTATCTATACTGCTTTTCTAATCGGCTCTAAGGCTATCATTTCACTTGAATATGAAATATCTATATTTGGGGGAAAAAACAAGCACTGCTAATTGAAACGAAACAATGTGTGCCTGTTTTGCTAAAAATATTGAGAGTTATATTCTTGTCGGTCATGTATCCTGGGCTTAATTCCCTGAGAACGGATGTTAGAGAAGTCACTAATAAGAAATGGCATCCTCAATCTTCATCAGTATTGGCCTTTTGCACTCTAAGGCATCTAGAGCTGAACTACAACGATGAAAGGTCAGTTGTTTTCCCGTTTGAATTCATTCAAAGATTTGAGAATCTTGAGATGCTTTCTTTAAAATGGTCTTCTGTGGTAGAAATTGACACGCCGCAAGTACATGATGGGGTATTCCTACGTGTGAGAGAACTGCGGGTTAAGCTTCTTTCTAAACTGAGGCATCTGTTTGAGAATCCAGAAAACGTCAACCGAGGCAAGGCCTTCCTAAATACAGAAGCCCAAGAGGTGTTTCACTGTGAAAGTTTAAAGAGATTAGTGCCATTCTTAGAGGCTTTCAGAAATTTGAAAGTTCTGAGAGTATCAGGTTGTCATGGAATGAAAAATTTGTTAGCTTCCTCAACTGCCAGAAGTCTGGTTCAGCTGTCAAGAATGAGCATTGAGAGGTGTTATGGAATGACGGAAATAATGGCAAGTAATGAAGATGAAACAGAGGATGAAATTGTTTTTGGCCGACTGAGGATTTTGGCACTTCATGATTCACCCAGTGTCGAGAGCTTGTACTCTGGAAATACTGCAATCAGATTTCCACTTTTGGATAAACTGATTTTAAATCGATGCCCTGAGATGGAGAGTTTCTCTCGTGGAATTATAATCACCCAAAAGCTAAATTAAATAATTATGGAAATAATGAACGTAGATGTCATTAATTGAGGGGGAAC
The DNA here is from genome assembly GCA_035233585.1 of Antiaris toxicaria. Taxonomy (NCBI): domain Eukaryota; kingdom Viridiplantae; phylum Streptophyta; class Magnoliopsida; order Rosales; family Moraceae; genus Antiaris; species Antiaris toxicaria. The sequence continues at coordinate 18,521,883 of CP141153.1, forward strand.
AACATGGTATATGGAAGGCATTGAATATAAATGTGTTCCCAAAAAACAGCTTTGGGAGGGTGATATCAATTCGACCGTTCGAAAGATTTGGGAGGATGATCCAGTTCATGCAAGACGAGACATGTCCACTGAAATTGTATGCATCAGTTCCTCAAACTTCTCTGTTTCCACGATTTTCTTATTATGTCATAGAATGGAGAACTACACAAGACTGATTAGGACAAAAAGCCATTTAAGAATGATTTCCTTCAAATTCAAAACTCAACAATACTGCCTTTCTTAGGAAAATAACTAGTTTAGTTTAGGGACAATTATTATAACAAAGAACTTCCATTCCTCACATTATTTCCTTCATTGATTGGCAACATTATACAAATAAAAGTTATGTCAAAGTGTTAGATTTCTTCATTCATTGCATCAGATCTTGCTTCACCTATAATTTTCCGTGGTATGTGACATTACGACCAAAATTCCGGAGAAGAGAGAGCAGATCCTTTACCTAGAGAATATTGATCGTAGCTTCTCCACGTTTACATATTCCTCCATGATAGATGGTAAGAACACTTTCCATTCCTGTCATCTTTTTGTTGAAATTACCACATCAAATATGCACATACTTCGTTATATTAATTAAGTATTGTCCATTAAGGAAGAGTTGCACCAGGTTTGATGTTTCCTAAAAATCACTAGAATTGAATGGTTTACTTAGTTTTGATGCAATAACATTTGAGCAGGGAATAAGCTCTTACTTTTGTTGAATGACAAAGAAGCCCAGCTACGATGGAAACAAAGTTTAATCATCAAAGCATATTTGCGCCGGAGCTTCACATCACTCATCGGAGGTCTCTTCACTTCCTCAGTTAATGCATAACCAGTTTTTGCTGAAAAGATTTTTATTGCTTCTTATATGGCTTCATTTCCATATTTGACATGTTTGTTTTGAACTGTTGCTGTAGTGGTTGGTTCATAAGCTTCTTCAATGCTTCCGGCATGACATGTAGACAAGTTGGTTTTAAACAGATACCTAAAGTTACAAGGTACAACCATTCAAACAAGCTAAATCGGCATGTTTTCTTTTATGATTAGTTAGACAGTTAGTACTTTTCTGTATGGTTTGTATTCACATTTTGTAACTCAATAGTGATCTGAACTCCACTTTTCACTCACGATCTAAGCATGTAGATGTGAGGAGGTATCATTGGATTCAAGATGGCATGGAAATGAAATTGCTGCAACTTGAGAAAGTCCATACCGATAATAATGGCTCACATATGATGACTAAGACTCTGTCTAAAGAAATGGTGAGGCTGCAGTTATGAGGAAACCTTCCTCCACGTGAGTTAGGAGGGATAGACCGTCGGGTGAGGTCTCTTCCTATGTGGAGGTGATGGGACCCACTCCATTATGTAAAAAAACAAAAAAAGGCAAGTAACAAGGAAAGAAAATAAACGTGCGGTAGTAGTTGTATGTGCACGGACACCATTTTAAAAAGAAGTGAGAGAGAGAGAGAGAAATGAAGAGAAGGGAAAGGAAAATAAAGGTTTTGTGTGGGTGTTTCTTGTATGAAGGTCGTTAGATCTACTTGTTGATCTTCCTCTGTTTCTCTCAGAATTCCGGAGTATTGCTTGCAGCGGTCTAGGCTCCGTTCCTAAATGTTTGGATCATCAAGTGCGAGCCAATAGTATTTTTAAAAACATTATCTAAAAATTTGATAAAGTTATTTTGCTTTTTGTGATGGTAGTAATTTTTTTAAAAACTTTTTCTTGATTTGTTATTTTCTTCTATTTCATCTTTATCTTTAACATATTATAAAAGAGTTTTTGATTATTACTCTTTAGCTTTTATGTGATAACTTTATTATTATTACGTGACAGTTTCGTTATCGTCATGTAGCTAATCATTAATCACCACATAGCTTTTTTTTTTTTTTCGCTCTAATTTACTATGTTTGTCCATTCCATACACACAATGCCCGTGTCATACAACTAGTATTAATGTACAACTGGTTCACCGAGCTATAGGGCATCCTTTTCCTTCATTCGAGAAAACTAATCTCGTTCCATTTCTTTAGCATGCCAGTCCCCCAAAATCCGAATGTGCTAGGCCGAACTAGGCAAGGCAACACATATTTGCATCTTTGCTAGAGTGACAATAGACCCCCTACAAGTTGATATGATGATTTAATTTATGTTCGCATTAGAGATAATAATAGAAGTTTTGGGTCAATATAAGACTTTTAGCATAATTAAGGGACTACTTAGGTAATTTGCCCTTGTTTGGGGTAGGTTTTGAAAACCGTCTTTTCAAAACTTTATTATTACATATATATATATTTTTTTCACTCAAAAGCTACTTTTCACTATTAACATATTCAAATATTTATAGTAAACTCAAATTTTAGAATTCTATAATTTTATTATTTCAAGTCTATATGAGATGAAAAACAAATCAATAACTATATTGATATATTTTCTAAATATATTTAAAATTTTTACACTTATCACTCCAATATTTTTTCTCAATCAAATATATATTTTCAAAATTCATCTCAATTTTAATCCACTTATCTCCAGACTCTGCCTTTAATACCTCACCTAAAAGGCCTTAATATTTGAAAATTTGGTACTTTTGCTCCTGAAACAATCACATAAGAGATTTTTTTTTTTTTTTACCAAAATAACATTAGAGATTAATCCCTTAAATCTCTTATTTGTTGTAGTGGCCAGGCTATCCTTGCTCATTGTGAGCGTATGCTGTCTTTTTTTTGTACAATCAAGCTTGTCCAACGTCACTAGTCATGTCTTGGTCACCTAGCTTGTATTACTTTTTCCTTTTCTTTAATATTTTGTTAAAGGCCATACCTCCTCAACATTTTCTAATGTCTACTCATGTACAGTGGGAAAAAGTTCAGAAAGCTCTTTAAGGGGAACGGTCAGTTAGGAAGTCAGAGGCCTCGGCCACTGGTATAACAAGAGCTTTGACCATTTACTGTCTCACTCTTATCAATGACACAAGTAACCCTTTCTGATCATGTCGCCTTTATCTTGACTCGTTGATGTCCTTTGTTGCCTCGTTACTATATGTTTATGTGCTTACTATGTTCTTGGTTGTGGCCACTTATCGAATACGTGTGTTTTCTATATGCTGTAGTGATTTACCATTGCGTGTTTTGTGCTAGCAACATGGCTTAATTGCATCTTAGGTTTGTTGCCTTGCAGGCAACTTGCTGGGCTGACTGGCACACTGACGTCTACTACTAGTCTTCCTCGCAAGAAGAATTTTGTTTTCATGTCCAGTCTTTTGGTCTTTCTCGTGTACAAATGAACTTTGCCTTGTATCTTCTTGTTGCTCCAATCAACAAATATCAACACTAAAAAACTTGCATATGTCGTCATCAAAACCTGTGAGATCTATGAATTATTTTGGGAGAGATTAAATTGAAAACTTAAGATTTTTCAATGCAGGTGAGACTTGTCGATGTTAAATTAACAAATTTAGTAAAAGGAGAAATTAAGTAAACAGACAAATTCATACTGATTAGGGATGTCGCTTAGTTAGGCACTTTTTTTCTTTTGAACTTGGTTAGGCACTTAAAAAAAACTGATTAGACACATTTAATTTATAATCTCTCTATAACTATATCATAAAGAAGTGTTGCTTTTTTTGACATTATTTCAAAATTTGGTTCCTTTATTTTATATTTTTGTGCTCTTCTTTTTTCTTTTTTTCTTTTTTTGATGCTGTTAATTATGCTTTTTTTTTGTTTTTGTTTTTTTCCTAAGAATTTTAGATATTTATAGTTGAATTATTTAAAATATTTTTTTAGTATTTCCATTTGTACTTATATAAAATAACTTTATTCAAATGTCACCCAACAAATTATTTTCTTACAATTCTTCAAATTATTATGTTATTTTTAATCACTAGTTACTTAATTCTATTAAACTCTTTAGAAAACAATAAATAAATTAAGAAAATATATTGATTGCTTAAAAATTTTAACATCTACTAATTCTTTTAACATGTACTAAATCAACATTTGTATATCTATTTTGGACGAATTTTATTTTTTGCTTTTTACACTTTAGTGTTCTTGTAATTTTGCTCTCCAAACTCTGAAAATTGATAGAAATACTCATGAACTATTAATTATTTTCATGTTTGCTCATTTCGTCAGTTATATGAATGAAACATTTTTATTGTTACCCCTGAACTTTAGTACTAATATAATTTTACCACCCGAATCATGAAAACTGGTATTTATATCCCTTAAACTTTAAACTGATAGTAAGAATAATAACATTTGCTTTTAAAAATTAAAGTCATTACAAGAAAAAAAAAAGCTATATATTAAGACCCCTCGAATTCAAATTGTTAGCAAAAAAAATATCTGTTGTTTCATATTTTGTCTGTACAAGACTCGAAAAAACTTTATTTTGATCCTTTAAATTTTAATACATATATAATTTAATTCCCAAACATTAAAAAAATAATACTTATACTTTTCAAACTTTAAACTATTAATAAAATCACATATACTTTATCAACTTAAAACTAATATATGACTAGAATAATAAAAAATTAGTTTAAATTAAAATATTTGTAATTACAAAAAGTAACATTAAAAATGTATTAGAGATTTAAATATACATATACCTTTATTGTTTTTTTATTATAATGACTTCAAATTTAAAAACAATTTTTATAAACGCATTAATTGTTTTTAGGTTTCAAGAGTTAAATTTCAAATGTACTAAAGTTTAGAGAAGTAAAAATAAAGTTTCCAAGTTTTCTAGGATAAAAAAATAAAAGAATTTGGGTTTTTCATAACAATTTAAAGTTTGAAAGATATTTTTATTATTAGTTTAAAGTTTGTAAGAGTATAAACGTTAGTTTTCAAAGTTTTGAGATAAAGTTATAGGAATATTAAAATTTAGGGAAATATTTCATGTATCTAATTGATGAAAGGTGTAAAGATGATAACATTCATCTTTAAGGAAGCATTTTTACTAGTTTTCATAATTTATAAAACAAAATTACAAAAACACTAAAGGTCACGGATCAAAAATAAAATTTATCCATATAATTTTAAAATCAACACATTAAATCCATTGCATGTACCTAAAAACTAATAATATATATACAGTAATATACAAAAACTATGTGAGATGATTTTTTTTTAATTTGTGATATGAGTCATTTACGTGCATAGTCGAAAGAGCAAATTAAATAACATTTTTTTTCAGGCAATTAAATATCATGTATTATAGGCCGTTTGGTACAAGCTTTTTTTTGACATTGCATTTAAATGCAATGCAATTTTCCTCTAAATACAAAAGCATTTCATTTAAATACCAATCACATCACATTTTAAATCCAATACAATCACTATTTATTATTTCACTTTTTCTATTACTTTTATTAATTATATCATATATTATCTCTCTCTCTCCTTTTTTTCTCTCTACTTTTATCCATCACATCACATTTTTTATTATTAAAATATAATTCAAATATTTTTCATCCAAACACACATTGTATTCAAATGCAATGCTAATACTTTTACTCCAAATACAAATTGCATTTAATGCATTGCATTCAAACGCAATGCAAATGTAATGCGTTCACCAAACGAAGCCTTAGTTAATATTAGCTAATTAAATTTCTATTTAATATTTTAATTTTTTATTACCTTCTTTTCTTGGTGAAAATTTTTTTAATAGTATCCCTTTTTTAATTAAAGTTATCAAATTAAGATTAAGGAGTCTATATCTACATATGTAAAGGTAATTGGCATGAGTGGTCTTCAAATTCTTTAGCCTTTGTTTGTTTCACCATGTTTTGTGATGAGGAACTATTTTATTTATATGATCAATTTATATATGTGTTTTATTTTTTTTTTCATTTGAAATGTTTCATTTAAATGGTTTAATTTTCAATTTTTTATCTTTTTTTAAAAAGTTAAATTTAGCTTTTCTATTCACAATTACTATTATAACTTTATAATTCAAATTTTGAAAATCTATAACTTTATATATATAAATTTAAATTGGATGATTTTTTCTAAATTACATGAAATTTTGAAACGAACGAAACAAATTCCATTTTGATATTTTTTCCCTAACACATTTTAAATTTTTACATTTTTTAACTATAACAATTCAAATTCCTCACCAACTATGTAAACATATTATTTCCATCTAAGGTGGTGTTTGGATGGGGGTTCCAATTTTGGAAAGTGGATTTTTTATTTTTTATTTTTTTTGCAAAAAATTGTTTATCCTAACTTTTTCATGATTCTTCCCATTTTGAAACAAGAAAATTTTCTCACTTTCAAATATATCTTGAACAATACTCTTTTAGAAAAAGAAAAGAAACATTCTTCCAATTCTCTTACAATGCATAGTTTTCAACGCTATTCTTTCTCATTTCAAACAATTTTTTGTTTTCAAGAGGAAAAATTTGTACACATCCAATCAACATCTCATTTTCAAACTGAAAAGTTTTTCTTATCTCAAAAAAATTAAAAAAAAAAACTTTTCCAAAATAGACCTTTAATCCAAACGAGAGGTAAATGTTTTTTTTTTTTAAATGTTAACATCCATACGTCTATTTAAATAATAATTCAAATGTTTTTATTTCAAATATTTTCATCTAAATAATTTTATCCAGACTACACGCCTCCCAACCATAGTAGTGATTGTCTGGTAATTATTCTTTTTATTTTGATTAAAGAAAACCCTTAAATTCTCGGGTTTTTTACAATTACATCCTTTTGCCAAATTCGTTAATTGTTTGGATTTTTTTGCACGTAACCATTACATGTGCTGATTGCATATTCTTTAATGAAATGTACTTAAATGCCCTTTCTTTTTGCAATTTAATTTAGTATTTATCGTGATATATTCATACGTGGTGAGACTAAATTTGAGTTGATGATTTTTCTTTGTCAACAGTTAGTGCAATAAAGTTTATTAACAAATGAAGTTTATGAGTCTATTAATCTAATCACTGAATCAATCTATGAATCAGCTCCATCAAATAAAGTTTATAACTCTTTAACTTATTAGCTATAAGTAATTTCTTCTAATTTACGTCTTATTAGTTATTTTTGAGTTTGAAAAGTTTCATTTTTTAAAAAACTTAGTTTATTACAATTCTATGCATCGATATTGATATTAATATCTTCATTATTACATACAACTTAGCTTATAATTGAGGGAAAATCCACCTTGCCTTTATTCTTTAGCAAAAAAAATGTAAAAAAAAAAATTACGCACTCCAGTTTAGCTAAGAAAAAGAAAAACACTTAAATAAAAACACTTTCATACAACAAATAGCTTAGTTACATTTTTTTTTTTTGGGTGGAAATTCCACTTTTTGCAAAAGTTTAAAAAAAGGGTCTTACAAAAAAAAAAAAAAAATCTGCTTACGCAAATGTGGTTAATTAGCTTCAAAAAAATGAAAAATGGAAGTCCACGTATATTTTTACCAGTCTCTCAACAAGTCATGGTAGGAAAATAATCAAACAAAATGCAACTAATTATGTTGATCGATTTCCAATATTATAGTAAAGATTTCAACTTATGCCTAACCTTTTGGTATCCCGAAAAGAGAAATGATAGTTCAATTTAGTAATTATATATGTCAAATCTGGATTTAATATATGAACTATTTCCACTTTCGGCTAAATTTGTGGTATCTTTTAAGAGAGATAATAATTTAAGTATTTTAAGTATTCTCTATTGTATGAAATAAATTTTTTAAATTGCATTTTATGGTGAAGCAAACGATATACTATTTGTTTATTAGAATTTAATTGGTGGGTTTGATGAGTTGCGGGTGACTTAAACATTTGAATATAACCAAACCGAGCGACTAACAATTTATTTCAAAGGTTACTAGTGTACGAAATAAGTTGTATAAAAACAAAAAGAATAATTATTTATACACAACAACAAAGTCCGTACGGGATAAATATTAAGTTTCAATTTGAAATCTGAAAAATTTTCTTTTAATTTAATACAAAATATAACAACTTCAAAATTTACAATATTAATTCTCATCTTAAATAGAGAATTAAATTATGAATTACATCATTAATAACTTTTTTTTTTTGTGACAAAAAAATATATAATATGTATTGTTACTCCCATTGTCTATTTTAGAATTGGGATTTTGTGAAATTGTTATGTGTAAAAATATATGTATATATGTAATAAGAGAAAGAATAAATCATAATTTTGTGAATTAAAAAAAAAAGTTAATCTTATACCATGCCAAGATTTACTTACATATTAAATTAAATTTAACAATCCTATTAAAAAAACCTAATTAATTAATATAAAATAATAAACTAAGTAGTTAAAAAAAAGAAAAAAAAAACTAATTAATTAATAAAAAATTAGTTAATTAGTTAAAAAAAAAGGAAAGGAAGGAAAAAAAAAACAAAAAAAAAAAAGGGGTGCACGAGCACCCCCCACCCAATGGGCAAATACCCACTGGCTATAGTAAGGTAAAGCCCACTGCTAGCCCAAAAAAAAAAATTATGTTAATGTTAGTTAAGGGAATGGGTGCACGGCACCCCTCCCCTTGCTGAGTGGCCCAGCGGCCTACTGAGCAAAGCTGGCAGGCAGTGACCTGCCTGCCTGTTGCCAGTAATCTGGCAGGATTTTCAAAAAAAAAAGAAAAAAATACATGTATTTTTTTTCTCTTTTAGAAAATAGGTTAAACAAGAAGTGAGATTTTTGATAATTCAAAATCTACCTAAACAAGCAAAACAAGAATGAAAAAATAAGAGAGCAAAATAATGATTGTAATGTATGATTGACTACTTGAATGACTACTCACTAAAACCACTTAGAAATACATGAAAAACTACCTCCCAACTCACCCTTTTCAGCTGAGCACATTTTTGGACAAATTATAATTCAAAATTTTCATTTTTTTTTTTTTACCCACAATAAGGCTTGGGTATAAAATGGTTTAAGGTAAACCATAAACCACTCTTTTCTCTTTCATAAAGAAACTACCCAAATAAAGAAAAGCTTTCTCTCTTCCTTCCTTCATTGTGAACGAAATTTTTAGCTAAGGGAAGCCAAAAATATTCTTTATTTTCTTCCATCCACTCCTAAGTTTATTTTTTAGCAAGGAGGAAGAGTTTTTCCAAGTGCTTACGAAGGTAAAAACTTACATTTTTTCACTTGCTTTTTAGAAAGAAAAATGATGTTTTAAAAATAATGTTTTTAAAGTAATGTTTTGTCTCTATGTTAACCCCCTACCTCAAGAATCTAAGAGTGGTTTAAAGCCTTTAAGATGATCTAAAAAGCCACTACTTTTCTAAGAGGTAAATGTCTTGTAAACCAATGGTTTACTATGTTCTTCATAACTTTTCTTTCACAATGAGTTCTTTCATATATATATATATATTTAAAAAAATCTTGGCATGATAAAAGATCAAAATGTTGTTTTGCTACCTAGTGAGATAATACATGTACTTGCCATGATTTAAAATGGCTGGAGAACACAATTTGTGTATGGAATAGGATGAAAAGTATATTTATGTGATTTTTTTTGACATGCAATGAGTATTGATGCATGAGAATAGGAGAGTATGGCATGTTGATATGATATGTCCTCTGTTAATGGAAGCATGAATGATGAGGAAAATATTTTGACATCACATGTGATAACCGGGAAATTTCATCATTCTTAGAAAATCGGTACATAGAATGTACACGATGAATTTCATGCTTAAAATGTGAAATGTAGTGATTTTATGTATGTATGAGTGTGATTTTTTAAGGTTAAATGTAATTTTTAATAGTACATGGGCGTGTACTAGAGGAACACGGCCGTGTAGTGAGAATGAAACCTAAACACACCTAAGCTACACGGCTATATAGTGAGAAAAATATAATTACAGAAAGGTACACGGCCAGAGACACAGCCGTGTACCAGATCGTGTACATGAAATGTACAGTTACACGACCATGTTACACGGACGTGTAAAGGAGAAGTTATTTAGACAGAGAGATATACGGTCATAGACACGGCCGTGTAAAAAATATATATATATAGAATAATAAATAATATATATAAATATAATTTTTGATCAAGAAACACACAGTATCAAGAAATTGGTCAAGATGACCTTTTCTTAATATGAAACTGATATATTTGGGTTCAGCACGCCCAAATTAATCAGTATAGTATATTAGAATGCTCAAATTAGTTAATTGAGCACAGAGGTAATTTTTAACCGGGAATTCATAGTACCAGAAACTGATCAAGATGACCTCGGATGAAAACAAAACTGATATATTTGGGTTCAGCATGCCCAAATTAGTCAGGATAGTTCATGTTGAAATTTTGGACAAAAAGTATATATAAGGCGAAAATTTGATATTTTACAAATAGAGCCCCCATATTTTCCTTATCTATGTTTTCTCCCCCACACCAACACCAAAAATGAACAATACCGATGAATCGGAAACGGCGTTCGTTTTTGACACTGCCGGTACCGTTGGAAAGCTCTCGCCGAGCTGAGTCCAAAGGTGGGTCGACGCGACGGAACGGCTGCTAGAGCACGCCGCACGATTCTGGTCCCAATGGATTCGTGGTAAAGAGTAGAACAAAACCCAGGCCTCATTTCAGTTCGACGACCGCCAGATCGCGCCGCCCAAGTCTGCCCGTCGCCGTCGTGGAATCCGACGATTCCGGCGAAGTTGAGTGAAGTAGTGGGTACCAAAATGCTCAGAGAAGAACGGGGAACAAAAGCCCCAACTCAATTTTTGGCAACAACGCCGGGAAAACGGAGAACCAACCTCGCCGCCGCCGTCGGATTTTTAAGGGTTCGATTCCGGCGATAGGAGGCTCGATTGGTGAAATTGACACCACCAATGGGTTCCTCTCGCTAAGATCTTTGATATGGTAGCCGCCTTTCTTTATGCCGCCGCCGGTCAATGTCGGTCAATGGTGAGTTAACGCTGGTCAACGGCGACTTGATGACCGAAAATTTAAAAATGACCCGTTGGCCTCTTTTCGACGTTCCAGACACATCCGCGGTTTCAGAATTGCAAGACGGAATTTCAAATGTAAAGAATGGTGAATCAAAGTTTGTGCACGCGAGACTGAACGGTGCGTTCAATCACTGATGGGACAATTTCGGTAGTGATTTCTATCCCTTCATTTTTTAATTTATATTTTAGAATGATTATGCATTAATTATGTAATTTGGCATGTGAAATTATAAGAAAAATGAATGAAAATGATGAAAAAGAAAATGTGTAAAATGTAAAAATTTTTACGTAAAAGTTGAGTTTTACGTAAAAATATAGGCCTCTGATATAGTACATGGTAAAATAGAAATAGGTTAGATGATTTCGAGGCGTTTCCTAAACGTCGGGAACCTAAAAATTAAGCGGAAATACTGTCGAAATTTCTAAAACGGCACAAAAGGGTATTTTAGGAAATGAAAGGTAAAAATGTAGTCAGGATGGAAACATGAGCCCTTTCGAATGATTTTAAAGATTAATGAATGAGTTAGACTCAAAAAAAGATGACGAATGTTTTAAGGATTAGTAAATCGAGAATTTCAGCAATTAATGCTGTAAAAGCTTGGTAAAACTTAAGAAAAATTATTTTATAATTGTTGGGCTTAGAAAATCCAGTCTAGGCATTAAAATGAAAATGATACGACTTAAAGACCCGTTAGGGGCAAAACGGTCATTTTGATCGAAAATTCCATAAATGATAGAAAAAGACCCTAATGGATTTAAAATGACTTAATTAAGATTCTAAGAGTCAAAACTAAGTTGTAAATCAAATAAAAGTAAGGTTATGATGAAAAATCACATTATGGACAAAATGGTAATTTTACAAAAGTTAGCAGAAAAGTGGAAAGTGGGATATTAGACCCCTAAGTTTATGATCGAGAAATGAAATATAGAATTTTTACATTTTATTAAGTTTTATGTATGAAATAAGTATAGAAAATAACCGTGGTCATTTCGGTTATAGGGATCCGCTCCAGACGAGATGAAAGGACATCCGCGAATTAAGAAAGCTAAAAAGGGAGATGCTAGCCAGTAACAGTAAGTTCAAGCATTTATTTGTCTGCAACATGAACTGACATGTTATGTTAGGTCTATGTTTAAGTGTTATATGAAGTTTATATATGTGAGTGATATATGCACTAAAGTGTGACCAACATAATCCATACTATAAAAATTACGTTAAGAAAGAAACGAAAGAAAGAAAGAAAACAAATGAACAAAAGAAAGAAACGAATTATGAAATGCAAATGAAAGAACGAAAGAAAGAAAGAAAAGAAATGAACGAATGAAAGAAAGAAAGGAAATAAATGAAAGAAAGAAAGAAAGAATAAATGAGAACGAAAAGATAAAGTAAAAGAAGAGAAAGATAAGTAAGATAATAAGACTGAAAATTTAAGTGTTTGCCATACCGGCCTCCCCAAGATGAGGTTTTATGTTCTAATTTTCCACTATAGTAAAAGGCTACCTCCCCAAAAGTGTGAGGTTAATGGCTTATAGTAGAACACTACCTCCCAAGTTATGAGGTTAATGGCAAAAAGTTTAATGATCAGTTGTGAGGTAGGTTAATGAAATGGGTCGCTCCCCCTTCCTCCCACTGGTCCGCGCGTAAGACGGTACGTCCAACACAGGGCCCACCAGTGAAAGTAAAAAGAAAAGAAAAGAGACAAATAAAGAAAAGAAAGGAAGGAGATAGAATGACAGATTAGGATATGATCCACTAATGAAAGTAAAAAGAAAAGAAAAGAGACAAATAAAGAAAACAAAAGAAAGGAAGGAGATAGAATGATAGATTAGGATATGATCCACCAGTGAAAGTAAAAAGAAAAGAAAAGAGACAAATAAAGAAAAGAAAATAAAGGAAGGAGATAGAACGACAGATTAGGATATGATCCACAAGTGAAAAAAAAAAAAGAAAAGAAAAGGAAGGAAGGAGATAGATTGATAGATTAGGATATGATCCACCAGTGAAAGAAAAGAAAAAAAAAGAGACAAATAAAGAAAGAAAAGAAAGGAAGGAGATAGAATGATAGATTAGGATATGATCCACTAGTGAAGAAAAGAAAAGAATAGAGATAAATAAAGAAAGAAAAGAAAGGAAGAAGATAGAACGATAGATTAAGATACGATCCACCAGTGAAAGAAAAGAAAAAAAAAGAGACAAATAAAGAAAGAAAATAAAGGAAGGAGATAGAACGACAAAGATTAGGATATGATCTACTAGTAAAAAAAAAAAAAAGAAGCAAGTAAGGAAAGAAAAGAAATGAAGGAAATAGAATGACGGAATATGATATGATTTATAGAACAACAAAGAACGACATAATATGAAAGAAAGAACAAACAATGAAAATGAAAGTTAAGCAAGAAAAGAAAAAGAAAAGAATGACATGAAAGAAAGAAAGAAGAAAAGAATAATGAATATGAAAGAATGAAAAATAGACAAGTATAATGAGACTAACATGTATGCATATGTTATGATATGCATCGTTTGATATGCATAGGTCAGTTTTACAATTTTAAATATGTTTGTGATGTTTAAGCATACATTTAGTATGTTATGTTTAAATTGATATATGTGTATGTCATGTTCAAGTATGATATGCTTAAGATGTTAGGCATACATTATGTATGCTATGACTAAATTATTTGATGTTCAAGAACATTAAGTATGAAAGTTTATTCGCTGCGTTAAAGTTGTTAAGTATGTATATCATGTCATGTATGTTAAGTATGTTTACGAAGCTAATGTAATGTATGTATGTTTGAACTTAATGAGCCTGTCGCTCACAAGTTTGTTTATGTTGCAGATAAGCATCCTGCATGAAAATAAAATAAGTGATGGATGACGAATGCGATTTGCATGTGCCAAGGGACTGGGCGAGAGTTATGGTACTACTATGAGTTTTCCGCTGAGCTGTTTAAAGAGAGTATTGAAACGAAATATTTATGAAGTAATAAAGTTTAAAACTTAAGTAAAATATTTACTATAGTAAATGTTTGACAATGATACAGTTTTCAAACTTAAAGTATAAAGTTTAAAAGTTTTGAAAATATATATATATTCTTAATTTGTACGTTCCAATAAGTATGTTAAAAAAAGTAAGTTAAAAAGTAAAATGCCAACGACCCAAGAGGCGACGGTCTATCGCAGTCGGCTATGGAGCCCGACCGCGTATGGCCTCGTAGGAAGGGCTGGGCATCACATTACAAATAGGTTAGAATAAGATTTAATGACCATAAAGTACTAAACATAACATTTTTGGCATAAATATTGAGAAATTAAAAAATGATATTTTGAGTAGGATTTTCATACTCATGTAAAAGGGCAAAATATTACCCTTTACATAAGCAAAAAGAAGAGCTTAAGTTTGGTCCGAAATACAAATGTCATAAAATGATGATTTTACTCTCAATGGTAAAATCATAATCTCACCAGTCTAGAAATATTATTTGAATCTGAAACTTTGCAGTCTTGATTAGAGACTTAAAATAGACATTTTGTCAAATTTTGGTGATAAATGGATAAGAAATGGCCAAAATGCCATTTTAGGGTTAAAATGTAAGGGCTTGTTTATTTCCAGTTTTGGAGATATCCAAAACCAACTTTTTTCTAAAACTTCACCACTTTTCACTATTTTTTATCTCCAAAACGCTACAGTAAACTCCAAATTTTAAAAGTTCATAACTTTGTGTATACAAGTTACAATGAGATAATTTTTTTTAAAATTGCATAGAATTTCGAGATGAATGAAACAATATCCATATTGATATTTTTTTTCTAAAAAATTTTTTTAAATTTTTTATTTTTTCACCCCAAACAGTTTTTTCTCCCAAACACATTTTCCAACCCAAAAATAATGTCTCGAGCCTCCTCCCCCAAACACCCCCTAAATATAGAGAAATTTATAGTAAAAAACGTAAAGAATATAAATTTGTAAAAAATGAGCCCTGATCTTGTGAGAAAACTTTATAAGTACTTTAAGTATGAAAAACGTGAACCAAAGGATGTTGGGAACTAATTAGGACTAAATAAGAACTAAAATGCAAAAATAAATAAATGATGAGTCAAATTATAAAATCTGCTTAGACTATAATTAGACAGCATCTTTGTCACTCTTAAAACAGTATATTAAGCTAAATAAATACATAAAATAATATGGTTTATGTTATAGCCATATGTACAACCTTAAAAAAAAAAAAATAAAGGAGCTTAAATGTAATACTTTTAGTTAATTGTATTTGGAAACATGATAAGTTATGAAAAGCATTTTTTCTAGCTTAAGAGCACTGTAAACATTATTATAAGGCTCTAGGATAATTTTTTTTAAGCCACCCAATAAGTCTAGATTAAAGAAGGTATGTCTAGTGGTAAAATTATAATTTTGTCAAACTAAAGGATAAGATGGTAATTTGATGGGAAGATGTTTTTGGGCTGTAGGCAGAGGTTTTGTGGATCTATAAAACTGGAAGAAAGATTCCTAAAAGCTAAGTTCATAAGATTTAATAAGTTTAAACTTAAAAATACTTGAATCACTAAAATAGGAGTAAAATGGTAAATTAGTACCCGAGAGCTCGGTGATGAAAAATGAACCGCCACTAGGCTCGTCGAGATACCATGTGATTGTCGACCAAAACTTGATAGAGACAACCAAGTGTAATGGGCCTTAACGGGTCCAAAACGATACATGACAAAAAATACTTTAAAAAAAAAAGTTTAAGCCCAATTACAGTAAATTGGCCACAATAGACCTAATAAGCCCACAACTCACAAGGATGGCCCAATATGGTGTTGGAAGACCATGGTTACCCATGGTCACTTAATGGGCCCAAATATAAATAGATTAGAATTAAATAAAATAATGAATAAATAATTAAATATTAACTAATTAAAAGATTAATAATTAATTAAGTTAAAATTTAAAAATTTAATTAATTATTAATTAAGATTTAATTCATGATAATTATTTAAAATCAATTAATTATTACTTAAGATTTAATTTATCATAATTATCTAATTAATAATTAAGGATATTAATTTCTTAAGGCAAATATTTAGAAATAAATTAATAATTCATTAAAATTAATTATTAATTAAGAAAATACATGTTCATAAATGAATACAATTTAAAAACCTTCCTCTAACTATCGGTTGTCAATTTAAAATTAGGACACCACATCGACTTGAGGGTAGATTCAGAAACAATCGACGTGGATACTCAGTTATGTGATTTTCTATAAGTATAGACTCCACTTACAGTGTGGTTGTTATATACTATATACGATGTGAGCTCGATGTTTATTTTAATAATATGATATGATGTCATGATGACGTGTTTATTTACATGCTTCACGAAAATATGTTATGATGATGTGTTTATTTACACACTTTGTGAAAGTATGCCATGATAATGTATTTACATATACATTTTTTGAACATGCCATTCTTACATGCTCACCCTATGGCTTAATATTTAAGAAAGTGAAACTAATGATGTGCCGTACCAGTCTTCGACTGAATGGGAGGATATTCGTCCTTCAGCCGAATGGGAGATAATAAGAATGATCAATAAAGTTAAAATTATGACCTTTGGTGTTGACGAATTGGGTCGCTCCCCCGTTTTTCCCATTTAAGGTCACGCACCTCGGTACGAGTACACAGGTCCATAAGATGTTTAAATGAATAAATAGACAATTACATAATTGGTCATGCATTTCAATTATATGATTTTGTGAGATTGCATGTTTATGCTTACTGAGTTTATCTCACCCTATTATGTTTCCCACTGTAAGTAATTCAGGCAAGTTGCTTACAACATATTAAGTATTGATGGATTGGCAGTGCGGGTGCGTGATGGGTGATGGGTGAAAGTATGATGGGTTTTATGGATGCTACTCGCATTTTATATTCCACACACATTTTGAGAACTTTGTTAAGTGTTGTTTTGATGTTAGTATAATTTAATACTTTAGTATGACTAAGCATGACATGTTGTGTTAGTATGTTTTGTTTAAAATTAATTTTAATTATTATGATTTTTAAAGAATCATTTTTTTTTTCCAAACAAGGTTTTTCGAAAAAAAAAAAATCCCTAAAATTTTGAAGACCTAAAAATGAACAAGTAATGATTTAAATAAGATGATAAACCAAGTAAACAAATTTTAAGTGATGGCTTGAGAGGTCGGGTTGTCATACAAATATACTCATAAATCTTATACATATACATATTAGTGTATACAATGATCTAATTTTTGAAGAATTAGCCCCAAATTGTTTATAAGTGCGGTTAATTATATTAACAAAATTTGTTTCCTCTGAGAACATTTAGAAAGATTTCACCACTACAAGATAGGATTTTTTTTTTCCCGGCTTCAAGATAAGATAGGTAATTAGTTTGCATGGATGGTCTACTGATGGTGCTGGTGATCAAGGGCGATGTCGGGTTTTATTGGGTTTCGGCACTTGGTTTGGGGGGGGAGGGGGCGGTGTGTGGGGGTTTGGAGTTGGTTGTCCTACTTTGGCTGCCAATTCTTGGCACGTCGAAGCTTTACAGGGTCCGAACTTGAGGTTCTTTTTTTTTCCCCTCGACATCGTGGTTCTTCTGGTGGGTCGCAAATCCTAGTCATTGTTCGGTACTAGCAGCGTGTGTCTCCCAGGCGCCAAGTATTTGATACATCATTTAAAATATAATTTGTGAACAACTATATTACAAAAAATAACTAAAACAATAACAATGGTAAGAAATTAAAAAATTGTTCTTATTAGTGCCCCGTTTGAAATAAGCTCATGAATCCGTCTCTATCTTTCACTAAATTGACTCGATGTCTTTTTGGTAATTATCTAGTTGCAAAAGGTAAAAAAGCAACTATGATTCTACTATTAATTTTGAATAAAAAGAAGAAGAAAAAAAATTATTATATACTACCAGGTTCCCTTAAAACAAAACTACGTATAGACACAGGTATATTTACGCGAGTGATTGTTTATGTTGTTGTGGATTTGTGAGCTGTTGGGGACAAAAGGACAGGGTCTTGGTCTTGGTGCATATAAAGAGCACATGATCTGATATAGTAGGTTCACAGTATATTGATGGTCTACAATCCACATGAATGCGGTGGTGGACCTTCTTCAGTGATCTTTTGCTCAAAATGTGTGCAATATGTGCTAGTCGGTGAGACGGTTGTGCATCTTCATATATATATATATATATCTTTGTGTGTGTTTTAATTCTAATTTACAACTCTAATGGTGTGTTTATGCATGGTCGGAGTGAGCATGATTTGGAATGATCAGTAAGATGCGGAGTGGACAAGATTCGAAAAGAGGATTCAAAATCCGATTAAATTGTTTACTTAATTATAGGATTTTGAGTTGGAGTCATTACGAATTTTATTCATGCATTTACTTAACCAATGATAGTATCAATTGTAAACTTACTTATCCACCCCTCTATAATTGTGTTTTCAAAATAAAAATTTATTAAGACAATATAAAAATAAATATAAGTTGTTTAAATGTTAATTTTAAAAATTAAAAGTGTAAAAACTTAAATTAAAATAAGTAAAATAAAAATAAAATGTGAAAAATGGATACATATTATTTTATACTAATTAAAAATAAAATTTTAATTGATTCAAAGAAAGTTACTAATAATTAGGATTATTATATATAATATCAGGCAAATAAATAATCATTGTCGGTTGTTATTAAATTTTTTGTATTTTTAGATATAATATTTTGCAAGGCAATCAAGGGTAAGATAGTAATTTAGTGTTAATCAGGAACGGAAATTACAATAAAAAAAGGCATAAGTTATAATTATCTAACTCAAAATTGGTGAAAAAGGGGGCAAAAAAAAAAAGTTTTTAACTAACCACTAGTCAAAGGTAGTGCAATATTTTTGGATCTAGTTAGTATTTGCGGATTTCTATACTAAGTTTAAAAAATAGTAAAAGATATTAAAAGTATTAAGCACAATTCATTAGTAAAATATAGATGTTACAATATGAGATTTATAGATGAGATTAGTAATAGTGTTTAGTATCAATGATACTCTAATATTTTGTTCGTTTAGCATATCTATAATAATTTTTCTTTGTGAACGAAATTTTTAGCTAAGGGCGCTCCCAAGTTCATTTTTTAGCAAGGAGGAAGAGCCATTCCAAGTGCTTTCCAAGGTAAAAACCTACATTTTTTCTACTTGCTTTTTTTAAAAAGAAAAATGATGTTTTAAAAAATGTTTTTAAAGTAATGTTTTGTCTTCATTCTAGTCCTCTACTTAAGGATCCAAAAGTAGTTCAAAGCCTTCAAGAGGAGCTAAAAAGTCACTACTTTTCTAAGAGGTAAATGTCTTGTAAACTAGTGGTTTACTAAGTTCTTTATAACTTTTTTGTCATAATGAGTTCTTACATATATATATATATTAAAAAAAAATCTTGGCATGGTAAAGGATCAAAATGTTGTTTTGCTACCTAGTGAGATAATATATGTGCTTTCCATGATTTAAAATGGCTATAGAGTATGATTTGTGTATAGAATAGGATAAAAAGTATGTTTATGTGATTTTTTTTTATGGTTATTTGATATGCAATGAGTATTGATGCATGAGTATAATAGATTATGGCATTTAGAATCAGTATGCTCAAACTAGTCA
Organism: Antiaris toxicaria; assembly: GCA_035233585.1. Classification (NCBI taxonomy): domain Eukaryota; kingdom Viridiplantae; phylum Streptophyta; class Magnoliopsida; order Rosales; family Moraceae; genus Antiaris; species Antiaris toxicaria. Next base: position 18,541,588 of record CP141153.1, read on the forward strand.
AGTGAACAGAAAACACGCAATATCAAAAAATTGATCGAAAAGACCTCAAATAAACATAAAACAGTTATATTTGAAATCAGCATGCCCAAATTAGCTAATATAGCATGTGTCAAATATTTTGCATAATAAGTATGTTATTCATGCATGGTGTTAACACAATATATGGACACAATCACAGAACCAGAAAAGGAAATAGACAGATACAGAGAAAGTCCATTTAGGCAGTGAATGGTACCAACAACCATTTCAAATACAGCTAGAATAAGAATCAGATAAGGAAATATCTGTTTGGGAGATATCAGGACACAACTGAATATTTACCGAATTGCATTTTAACGAATAGACTGTTAAGGGAGCTTTTACAGATAAAATTTACACTACAAAAGTAAGTTTAGGTGAACAAGAGACATGAAGTGAAAGGAATCCCTTGATTTAGGGAGAGTGGTTTAGGGTTTTTGGATTAAAAAATGGGGTTTTGGCAAACAAAGGGGTATCATGCATTAAGTTGTGCATTTAATGCAAAATTTTAGCCATTCCTTGAGGCAGCCATCCGAATTCTACATAGGAAGGGTAGCCAAGGATTTGTGTCCCTTCAATACTTAATTAATCAAGCTTAACATGCCATTAAGTTAGTCTATAAATGGGTTAACAAATCATTTGGCTTCACTTTCCTTTCTTTCACCACCAAAGACTCCAAAAGAGCTCAAAAAAATCTTGTTTCTGTCACCACTTGGCCAAAATCCTCTCACCCAAAAATGCACAAAGTTTAGCGAACAAACTTGCTTGGTTGAGCTCATTTCTCAAAGCCACTCTAAGGTAATACATTAAATGCTCCTTAGTGATAATTTCTTTAGTTAAGTTTTGATCTCAAGAGATTTATGGTATATTTATACTTAAGGGGCTATAATAAGTTTTATTTTAAGCCTTAGATGCCTTATTATGTTGATCATGTGGTTGTGATGTTGTTTTTATGCTTGTATGGCTTGTTATGTGTATGGATCATTAGGGTTTAAGTAAATACCAAATCTGCCACTTTTTTTTTTCGACCATCATTTTCAATATTTTTGAGCATGATAATGATAAATTTTAAAAAGTGTAAAACATGAGAGTTTTAAGAAATTTTATTTCGGATATTTTCGGTGACTTTCGGCTAAAAACAACGTTAAGATAGGCAAACGGGTCATTTTCTAGTCAGAGGTCAAAATTAGAATGTTAAACTTGAAAACAGGGGCAGTTTCAAGTTTTTGGAAAAATGAGCAGCTTTAGGTCCAAAGCTGGTTTTGGGCTCAACAAGAAAAATGTAGATCACATGAAAAACTTTAAAATAGGTCATGTGGACATAAAAAATTCTGTCATTTTAGACCCAAACAGAACTTTTTTCTTTGGACTTAAAAACTAGAATAAATTTTCCAAAAAGGGCCCAGGTTTAGCCACGGGTTTTTGATGAATAGAGCATGTTAGAGTCTAAATCGAGCTCTGGGCTGAACATGAAAGTTGTCCATCTTATCGAGACCTTGGAGTTTTGTATCTATCAGTTTTGCAAATTATGCTTGAACGAGCAAGTGGTAAATGGATTTTCAAAAAAAGTTCAAAATCACATTTTTGACTAAACATCAAGAAATTTTCTTTTAAAATGGGAGGACAACTTTAAACATATAACCTACATTCCAACAAAGTGTAAAGGAGATTTAAACCATGAGGAAACATGTTTCTGATAAATGAAGAAATTTCTTTTAAACTACCTTTAAGGTTGACAAGATTTTTAAAAGAGATACATTAGTTAATTAATTAGCTAATTAGTTAACGTTAATTTATTAAGAAGATAAATCAATTAACCGAAATTAGAAGGTAATTAATCGAACTCTTAATAGGAGAGTTATCTAATACACACAAAAATTGATAATAAACAGCAACATCATTTTAGTCAATAACAATATTAGTGACTCAAAAACAAGTATTAATAAGATACATGATGATTATAGGAAGCCACCTGCATCACACCAAGGGTGTAGTATAAAATCTGTTTGTAGGACAGGTATGTACAACTCTACCTATAGCATGATTAAAAATTGTTTTCATATAATTTATTATGATAAGTATGATTTATCATCCTTAATCATGCATGATTAATAGATAACATGATAGAGATTATGATATGACATAATTGAATTTTGTTCATCATAATTGGATAATTATGAACAAATTAAGTCATGTTAGGTGTGTTGTACTAACTTCCCGACCTCAGGGGAAGGTTCATGTTTATGCTTCGAGTTACGAAAGATTTTATCTCGGTATGTTGGGGCCTTGCAATCTCTATATTCCTGATGATCGCAGGCACTTAATACAGATACATGGACCTATAGACAAGTTATAACCAATGATTATAAATAAGAGCATAATTGATATATGCATAATATATTAGATTCTTATGTTAAACGATTTTGTGGGTTACCATTGTACTTGTTGAGCGTAAGGCTCATTAAGTATGTTTATGTTGTAGGTAAGAATCCTACGGGCTAAATTTGAATAGATGATGCAAGTGGCAGGGTGAATGTGAAGGATGGGTTCATAGATACTATCATAAGTTTAACTTCCGCAATAATATATTTTAGTATTTTATGAAATTCATATTAATATTTTGTTTAAGTATTCTACGAAAACTAGTTTAAAATACTGGTTGTATGTATGTTTATGAACTTTACTATAACATGACAAATTATATCTGTATTTTGAAATAATAAGATAAAGCAAATAAAGCATCGTAAAAAAAATTGATATATATGCTTAAGTTTATTACGTAATTGTCACATCATGACGGGTCGTTACACTCGGCTAGTAGGCTTGTAACTTAGTTTCATGTCCGTCGTCATGTTCCGATCCACTTTAAATTTTACATACATTGTGTTGACCAAGTCACCTAATGTAAATTCGGAATCAATAATAATTGAAGGAGGAATGCCATCATCTTTATACAATTTGTTTGCATCTTCCTTCTTCTTCACTCTGTATTCAATGATGATTACTATTGGAGCCATTCTTAAGACAAAAGAAAACAATTAAGAATTCGTTTGGTATACGCTTTTTTTTGCATTGCATTTAAATGTCATGCAATTTTCCCCCAAATACAAAAGCATTTCATTCAAATACCAATCACATCACATTTTAAATCTAACACAATCACTATTCATTATTTTACTTTTTCTATTACTTTTATTAATTACATCATATATTCTTTCTCTCTCATTTTTTTCCTCTCTACTTTTACCCATCACATCACATATTTATTATTAAAATATAATTCAAATACTTTTCACTCAAACACACATTGCATTCAAATATAATGCCAATACTTTTCCTCCAAATATAAATTATATTCAAACGCAATGCAAATGCAATGCGTTCATTAAACGGGACCTAAGTATTGTTAAACATTTACAGAAATTATGTGAATGAAAAAATATTTTTTAAAATGAAAAAAATATATGGTAGCAACTTATGTCCTACTTGCTTTGATTATGTACTTTTGATCAGTAAATGGAGGTTTATTAATAATATCCATGTGATGATTTAAAAAAAAAAAAATCTAGGAAGCTAGATTGCTCCATTTCAACTAGACTGCTTAAGCCGTCTAGCATACTATTCATCTTCATCAACCTACAAATTTTTTTTGGTTAAATTCATGAATTTAGCTCCAAACCTTAAATTAAAATGCCATAAACCAAATAACCCACATTTTACACAACATTTTGAAGCAAAAATTTTCACATGAACTTTCTAATCTTGAAAACCAAGTTTTCCACTTGAAATTAAAAAAAGAGGGGGGGGGGGGGGGTGGTGGGGGTGTGGGGTGGTGGTGGTGGGTTGGGGTGGTGTGGTGTGGGAAGGTTCAATAGACTTATGGATTTCACACCCAAGCTTCTTTCATTTTATCTCAGTTCAAAAGCCCTGCTTTTCCTTTCCTCAGTTGCTCCAGAGCCCTCCTTTTTCTTTGCTCCCTCTCCTGTGCATATGTTCTTTGAAACCCTGTGTTTTTCCCTTTTTTTTTTTTTTTTTTTCCAGCTTATGTAATTTTGGTTTTATTATTCATATAAAGGTATTTTGGACTATAAGATAAGTTTTACTATAGTGAGGACTATAGACCTAACTTTAGAATTTATAAGGTCACGGACCCTAAAAATTTTTTTCTTTACGTTTACAAAACTAAAGCCCCCGGTGAATTCTGGGGAGAATTTTGATATTTTAAAAAATATGAAGCAAGAAGTTGCATTTTTATAAAACAAAAAGGAGTGCTTTTGTAATTATCTTTAATAAGAGTGAAACATGCGGACAAAGCTTTTTTTAAAATCTGTTTTCATTATCCGTTGACTAGTATTTGCAGTTTGACTCTAGTCTTCAATTATTTTCTTTTGCATTCAAATCAAATCTTCAATTATGTATTTTCATTTCATAATCTTCGATTGCAGTCCCTTCTCTACCATTTTATTTGCGTAGAGAGTCCTTTTGTTGCTTCAACCCTGTCACAGCCAAACAAAAATAATAAAAAATAAAAACAAAAAAAAAAAGAGAGATTCACGTTTTCATTTTATCTTCTTCTTCACAAAAATCAGAAATCAAGGACCGAAAAAAAAAAAAGCGAGCTCTGCTTGTAGCTTCTAGTGTGCAAAACAATTGCTCTGCGTTGTTGATCGTCAAGCTTATATCTCTCTTTGTTGTCATAACATTATGTGTGTGTACATATATATTTACACACACGCACACACATACCAGGTACGTAAGAACACTTATTTCCTCTCTTATTTTTATGATTTGCGTTTTTGACAATTTCCTTCTTGATTGTGCTTTTTTTTTTTTTTTTGGAATGAAAAATAACCATCTGAAACTTCTAATTTTTTGTTTAAATTCAAAAAATATATGTCATTGTGGAAAGTTAATCCGTAAGGTTTTTTATTTTTTTTAAAAAGAATTTTGGCTAGTTAAAGGTAATATTTTGGGGAGTTTATTATGTGGTAATTTCAAAATAAATATTTCGGATGCATATCTAGAAGTTATACTAGTACAAAAAAAAAAAAAAAAAAAGCAAGTACCACTTCTTATGTTGTTTTTATTTTTTTCTCTTTTCCCCCCAAGTTTATATTTTTAAATGTGTTCATCAATCAGTTTTTTTTATATCTCCATCAAAATAATTTTTCTCAAATCTTTATCCATTTAAATTCTTTTTTAGAAGATTTTCTAGATTAAATTTGATATTCATAAATACTTTTTTATCTTCATGATTTTAACACTGAAATAAACTTTTTCAAATATGTCCTTGTGGAAATGTCTTTTTTCTTCTCTATTTAACATTCGTGTAGGTCCTACTTTTGGTTTTACCCCTAACACCTTTTTGAAATACCACGTTCTCTAATTTACACTTCTTAATATATCTTCTTTTTCGAACGAGTCCCTAATTAATTTTTTCCCCAATAATTCTCTCAACATTTTTAGTATTAAAATGGGATTCTGATTGGTATTTATTTCTAATTTTCCATAAAATAATTTCACAAATATGTCCCTATTTATACATGTATATCAATATTTTTTTTCTCATGGCTCTCTCAATTACCATTTTTTTAATAAATTAAAATTCGTACTTTTGCCCTATTGAATTCATTTTTCTCAAATGTATTCCCATTAAAGTTTTTTTTTTTTTTGGAGTCCTCAAAACATGATATATATATATGTGTGTGTATATATGATCGTCAGAAATATTTTTTTAAACATACAATAAGTAATATTTTTAACAGTCATCTTATTTACTATTTTCCTTATGTACGCCTAACTAATTTACCACCTGATTTTACCGATGAAATCTTATTTTTTCCTCATATCTATAAAACATGCCGTCTGACCGAAACATGCACTTAAATTCATATGTTTTTCTTTATTTTGAAATCTTATATTTTTAAATGTGTCTTATTTTGCGCTTTTGTTATAGTCTATCGCCCATTTATATAATTTGTTTAAATGCATCCCTTTTTAAATTTTCTTTTCCCGCAACAATGCTATGCTCTCGCATGTATGCTCTAAGTAATTTACTATCTAATTTCCATTATTAATGCCTTTGTTTTTTTTTTTTCCTTTAAATGTGGTCTATATAAATATATGTGTGTTACTAATAAGCTCTTAAATAATGAAAAACTAATAAAAAAAAATTCGCAGTTGAAAAATTCAACAAAGTGAAGAGACACACGCATGCTTTGAACTAACATTTCCGATGTAAAAAAAAAAAAAAAAAAGGTTCATGTAGGATTATAGTAGATGAGTTCATTGAGTTTGTGATCTTGGTGTGCTAGAATAAGTTTCGCAGAGAGATATTGTGATAACCGATAAATTTATCGTTCTCGAAGAAAAATTTTGTACAAGATATATAAATATATGTATATTCATGATGAGACATTTTATAGAATATAGAATAGATGAAAATTTTGACTAACTAGATTTTAGTCAAAATTTGACAATGAATTAATGAACATAGTGTAAAAGCTAAACATTAATTCAAATTATGATGTTTTAAATTTATTAGAAAAGTATGTGGAAAATACATATTAAGAGATCAATGGCTCACATGTAAGCCACCATGATCAATGGCCAAGATTGGCCAAGCAAATTCTCATTTCTTTAAAAGAAATTAAGGAAAATGTGAGAGAGAGAAGAGAGAGCACGTGAGAGGGGAATGCTATTAGCAGCCAAAGTGAATTAATTCACCCTAGCTGCAAAAGAAAGGGGGAGTCGTGCAGAAAGAAAGAAAGAGAAAGAGAAAGAGAGAAAGAGCAGAAGAGGAAAATCCTTTCAACAGTTATGATTCTCTCTTCAAGAAAGTAGATCGTTCAAGTGTTCAACTAAGATTCCATAGTAAGACGTTCTCAAGTTTCAAGCAAGGTAAACCCTCTTTTTCTCATGTTTTTAGGTGAAAAAATCTAGGTTATTTTGAGGAAGAAAAAGAGAATGTAAGTTTTGCATGTTGAGATTTTCGGTTAAATCGAAACATGGTTCAAGTCTAGTTGTTTTTAAGCACGAATTCGTGAGTTGATGGTTTAGAAAACCAAGTTTCGGTGTTTTCTTTTCAAGAAAGTTTTGATTTTTAAAATGTTAAGTCAAGAGATGTGTAGAAGCAAAATGTGAAATTTTGCTTATGAAACCATGGATTCATGATAGTAGAAATGCAGTTATACCCTGAAACAATCTTATAGAGATCGATTTTGGGTGCAAGAAGTAGAACAAAGGCCATAAAAGCCTTAGAAAAACAAAGATGGGGATTTCAGACTCAGAATCAGAATTCTGGGATGAATACGGGAGTGTTTGTGGCGGCCCGCCCTGCTGTGGAGGCTCTACAGTGCTATTACAGTCAACTCTATGGTTAACCGCAATAGTCTGCAGATCTCTAGGGTCGCCGGCAATCATGCTGAACTGAAAACTTGCTTGCTAATTTTGCGGAATAAATTTTTTTTTCTTCATGATCATAAACTATTCGAGAATGTGATAAGGAAATCATGTCAACAAAATAACATGCACCTGAATCATGATTCTCCTATCACATAATCTTAACTTGAAAACTTGTTTTTGTAACTACATGGTTTAAATATTCAAAATCTGTACAGCGGAAGTCTTAAGGATGACCAAATCCCTCGCCCAATCCTCCCCGGCATGCATCTTCACTGTTCGTCGTCCACCGTATACTACAGGTGAACAGGTCTCTTACCTGCAACATGTGAACAAACTGATAAGCTATGGGCTCAGTAAGTTCAAACATAAAAACATGAAATTAACATGCTGTTCTGCTGTGCTCATGTATGAAACAAGACTCTGTAAACGTGCTCGTGGCTGAAAGATTAGTCTTAGGACATTATCTGATATTTTAGTTCTGGTTTTGGGCCCCTGATTGGTCGTACCGACATATTAGCGCAACTGGGAGCGGTACTTTAGTGCTGACCTCCTCAGTCTTAACTGATGCTAAACATGAAAACCTCCCCGTGGGTCGAGAGGCCGATACGCCAATAACTGGTTTAATTACCATCTTGCTGATGCTCCAACTGGGTAGCATACTGATTGCCCCCACAGTCGGAACCTGTTATATGAATTACTGGGGTGTGAATTACATTAACACACTAGTGTGCCTTGTGCACCTACCTGTTTTCGTGTTCTGGTTACCTGACTGACATGTGTGCTGGAACATGCAACTCTACATGCATGACATGAACTGATCTGTGCTGACATGAGACTGACATGAATATCGTGATGTAGACAATCAATGTCTAACAAACACATCATACAATATACATAACATCATAATTTAACAAGCTTGTCCACGTTGCAGTCAGGACAATGCTTGAACTTACAGAAAATCCGCTAGCGTGAGCCTCTACTGCTCTGGGACTGCTGTATCGAGATCTCTGGCTCGAACTCCTATAAAAGGAATAATCACTAATTAATTCCAATATTCATCTTATACTGGAAATATGGCAAAACATGAAATTTACATTTCCAGACTCGTTTTTTTTTTTTTACTCTCTGGCTTCGAACACGCCCTCCTACACGGGCGTGTCTCTGGCCATGTACCTCTCTGAACTTACATGTCTGGCTGTGTAATTCGTGGAACATGGCCATGTATACTTACATGGGTGGATACACGGCCGTGTTACTGGCCGTGTACTCCTCTGGACTCTTACACGGTTACTTACACGGCCGTGTTTCTGATTGTGTTTTCCTGCTGTCTAACATGGTCTGCTACACGCCTTCCCCTTGAACGTGTGCCCTTTGACACGGCCCGATAAACGGCCGTGTTCTTGGCCGTGTACCTCTCGGGTCTGAGTTTTTTCTGCAACACGGTCGTGCATATGGGCATATTCGGGGCCGTGTACTGAACACGCCCTTGTACACGCCCGTGTTCATACCAGAATCAAGATTCTGGGTCCGAACTGCTCTGCTCTGATTTTCTAAGGCTTTTATGGCCTTTGTTCTACTTCTTACACTTGAAATCGATCTCCATAAGATCGTTTCAAGGTATCTACTACATTTCTTCTATCACAAATCCATGATTTTATAAGCAAAAATTTCACATTTTGCTCATTTACAACTCTTGACTCAACTTTTGAAAAATCTGCACTTTTATGAACAAATTTCACTAAACTTGGTTTTCTAAACCATCCACTCATGGATTCGTGTTTGAAAACATCTAGACTCGAACCATGTTTCGATTTTAACCGAAAACCTCAACATGATTCACTCACATTCTCTTTTTTTTTTTCACTTAAACCCTAGATTTTCCCCCAAGAAAAGTGTGAGGAACGAGGGTTTACCTTACTTGAATCTTGTGAGTTTCTTGCTGTTGATTCGTGACCGAAACTCGATTGATCTGCTGCTTGAACTAGAAATCTGAACTTGTTTGGATTTCCTTTTTTTTCTCTCTCTTTTCTCGGTTTCTCTCTTTCTCTCTTTCCCTTTCTTTCTTTCTTTTTCTCTTTCTTTCTTTTCTCTTTCTTTCTTTCTGCCAGCTGCTTTGCAGCTAAGGGGAGTAATTAAATCCCCCCCTTAACTCACGTGCCTCACTCCCTCACTCTCACTTTCTTTCATTTTTTTTTAAATGCAAGGGCTTGTTTGGCTACTTCTAGCCATTGATCAGCATGGCTCACTTGTGTGCCATTGATCTCTTAGTATGTATTTTTCTACATACTTTTCTATTAATTTTAAAACATCATAAATTGAATTAATGCTTAGCTTTTAACTATTTTCATTAATTTATTGTCAAATTTTGATTAAAAACTCAATTAATCAAAATTTTCCTCTGCTCTTTATTCTGTAACATGTCTCACTATAAATGTACATTTATTTACATATTTTGTACAATTATTTTTCGAGAGTATAGATTTCTCGGTTATCACATTCACCCCTCCTTATAAGATTTTCGTCCTCGAAAATTAAAATAAGTGAGGGTATGAAAGTCTCATCTCATCTTCTCTCTCCCACGTAGCCTCTTCAATGTTGTGATTTCTCCACAATACCTTGACTAGTGGGATGGTCTTGTTTCTCAGCATCTTTTCTTCTCTAGCCAATATCTGAATTAGTTGCTCTTCATAGGTCAAATCCTCTTGGACTTGGACTGGTTCATGTTGTAGCACATGAGATGGATCTGACATGTACTTTATGAGCATGAAGACATGGAATACACTGTGCACTGCTGATAGCTCAGTAGGTAATGCCAACTTGTAGGCAACCTTCCCAATGTATTTGATAATCTCATAAAGTCCAATGTACCTTGGACTCAGTTTTCCCTTCTTACCAAAACGCATGATCCCCTTCATGGGTGATACTTTTAGAAATACGAAGTCCCCTTCCTTGAATTCCAGGGATCTTCGTCTTCTGTCTGCATAGCTCTTCTGTCTGCATTGAACACTCTTCATTCTTGGCTGGATCTTGGCAACTGCATCGCAAGTTTCCTGCATGAAATCTGTCTTATGCAGTTGTTTTTCCTTCAGATCATACTAGTGGATGGGTGATCTACACTTTCATTCATACAGAGCCTCATACGGTGCCATCTTGATGGAAGCTTGGTAACTGTTGTTATATGAGAATTCCACTAGTGGTAGCTTCTCATTCCAAACTCCTAGAAAATCCATAACATATGCTCGAAGCATATCCTCCAAAGTCGGGATAGTCCATTCTGATTGTCCATCTGTCTGAGGATGGAAGGCTGTACTGAATCTCAGTTCTGTGCCCATGGCTCTTTGCACACATTCCCAAAAGTTTGAAGTGAACCGTGCATCTCTGTCAGATACTATGGACTTTGGAACTTCATGTAATCTGACAACATGATCTACATACAAATGTGCCAGCTTCTCCAATGAGTAAGTGATCTTTATTGGTATGAATCTAGCTGTCTTTGTCAATCTGTCTACGATTACCCAAATGGCATCGTGTCCTCCTCTTGTTTTGGGTAAACCTACCACAAAATCCGTGGTAATGTTCTCCCATTTCCATTCTGGAATCTCCAGAGGTTCTAACTTTCCTCCAGGATGCTGATGCTCAGCCTTTACTTTCTGACAAGTAAGGCACTTACCTACAAATCTTGCAATGTCTCCTTTCATCCCTTTCCACCAAAACTGTAGCTTCAAATCTTGGTACATCTTGGTGGCTCCAGGATGGACTGAGCATGGCGTCTCATGAGCTTTTGACATGATTCGCCTTCGAAGCTCTTCATCTGCTGGCACATGAATTCTCCCCTGATACATGATTAATCCTTCAGTGGACGTCTCTTCTTGGGAGTCTGTCAGACTTGAATCTTGCTTCTGAGCTTCCTTGATATCATCAAACAATGATGACTTCAACTGCAGTGCTGACAATTTTCCTGATATCAGCTCTAGCCGAGCGAATGAATCTCTTGCTGTAATGGTCTTGATAACTTGTCAATAGGTAACTGCTGCGGAATTGTAGCTTTTCTGCTCAATGCGTCTCCTACTCGGTTGACTTTTCCTGGATGATAAAGGATCTCACAGTCATAATCCTTCACCAACTCCAACCATCTTCTTTGCCTCATGTTTAACTCCTTCTATGTGAAGAAGTATTTTAGGCTCTGATGATCTGTGTAAATCTGACACTGTGCTCCATACAGATAGTGTCGCCAAATTTTGAGTGCGAACACTACTGCAGCAAGTTCTAGGTCGTGGGTGGGATAGTTCTTCTCGTGCTCTTTCAGTTGACGAGAAGCGTAGGAAATCACTTTGCCTTCTTGCATCAATACTGCTCCCAAACCCACTTTGGAAGCATCACTGTAGATTTCATACTTCTCCCCTTCAGTAGGGAGTGTGAGGATCGGCGCGCTTGTCAGCTGTCTCTTCAGCTCTTGGAAGCTTCTTTCACACTCATCTGTCCATATGTATTTCTTTTCCTTGCGTGTGAGGGTGGTGAGAGGTGTTGCTAATCTTGCAAATCCTTCCACAAATCTCCTGTAATAGCCAGCTAACCCTAAGAAACTGCGTATCTCTGTTACGCTCTTAAGTGCAGGCCATTTGTTAATTACATCCACTTTGATTGGATCCACTGCAATTCCCTCCTTGGATACTACATGTCCGAGGAAATGCACTCTGTCTAGCCAAAACTCACATTTTGAGAATTTAGCATAGAGTTGATGCTCTCTCAGCTTCTGAAAAACCATTCTTAACTGGGCTTCATGCTCTGCGTGAGTCTTTGAATATACAAGGATGTCATCGATGAACACAATGACAAACTTGTCAAGATACTCCTTGAAGACTCTGTTCATCAGGTCCATGAAAGCGGCTGGCACGTTCATTAACCCAAACGGCATTACTAGGAACTCATAATGCCCATAACGGGTTCTGAAAGCTGTCTTGGGAACGTCATCTTCCTTGATTCTCAGCTGATGATATCCTGATCTCAAATCAATCTTTGAGAACACTGCTGCACCCTTGAGCTGATCGAACAGGTCATCAATCCTAGGTAATGGGTACCTATTCTTGACTGTAACCTTGTTCAATTCTCTGTAATCTATGCACATGCGGAACGTCCCGTCCTTCTTCTTGACAAACAGTACAGGAGCTCCCCATGGGGCATAGCTCGGTCTGATGAATCCTTTGTCAAGCAGATCCTTCAACTGCACTTGCAACTCCTTCAACTCCACTGGTGCCATGCTGTACGGCACCTTGGAGATCGGTGCTGTTCCAGGTAGGAGCTCTATCTCAAATGAGATTTCCCGTTCTGGAGGTATTCCTGGTAGTTCCTCGGGAAAGACTTGGAGAAATTCTCTGACAATAGGAACATCTTTTGGCTGTCATTTCTTCTCTTCTACTGTATCTGTCACATAAGCTAAATATCCAATACAACCACTGGCTATTAGCTTCTTGCCTTTCAATGAACTGATCATCATCTTGCTTGATCTTCTCGAAGAATCGACATATTCGAAACTTTTTTCATCTTCTAGCTTGAATACTATTCTTCTGTTTCTGTAATCTATCGTAGCTTGATATTTTCCTAGGAAATCCATTCTCAAGATTACATCATAATCTATGATCTTCATCATGATCAATTCTGCATACTGCTCTCTATTTGCCACGATTACTGGTACATGAGGTAATCAGTACTCTGACAACATGATTTCTCCTGATGGGAGAGCAGTTCTAAAAGTTCTTCCCATGTGATCTCTAGGGTATTCTAACTTATCAGCAAATGCATATGATATGAAAGAATGAGTGACCCCAGAGTCAAATAGAACAGATGCCAAGTGGTTAGCGACAGAAATCTGACCTGTCACCACGTTGGACGTCCCTGCCTCTACTTCTTCTCTGGTGTAGGCCATCACCCTAGCATCTGTCTGTGGAGCTCTTTCTTGTCTTTCCTGCACTGCTGGATGCACTTCTGATGGACTTTCATAGCTCAGTCTAAGTGCATGTACTTGTGACTGTTGTGGACGTGATGAGTTTGCTCCTGATACTGATACTGACTGGCGGTTCATGGGGCAATTATTGATGAAGTGGCCTTCTTTTCCACACTGAAAACAGGCAGTCGTGCCAGCTTTGTATTGACCCACATGTTTCCTCTCACAATTTGGACAGGTGGGGTTACTTGGGACTGTGGTGGTATTAGTCCTCCTTGACTGACTTCTGTTGTCCTGACTCTGAGTTCCCTGGAAATTGCCCTTTCTCTTCTGTTGGGACTGAGGGTCTGGATGACTGGACTGCTCTGGTCTTGTACTCTGACTGCCCTTGCTGTGCTGTCCAGGTTGAGAGGCCTTAGCCAGGATCTTTTCCTTCTTCCTGGCTTCCCAGACCTTTTCCTTTTCCTCTTTTTGTCGGGCTAGATGATACTCTGCCCTAAAAGCACGACTAACACAGTCGGCTACTGAAACTGGCGGAAATGGGCCAACGTCAATCAAAGCAGAGATCTCAGGCCTGAACATGCCTATCATCTTCTGTATCTTCTCCCTCTCCGTAAGTACCACATACGGACATAGGCGGGAGAGCTGCTTAAATCTCCTGCAAACCTCACTGACTGACATGTCCCCCTGCTGTAACTCTGAGAATTCTTTTCGCTGGGGTCGGAGTGATGCAGGATCATAATATTTTTTGTTGAACTCTTCCAGAAACTCTGGCCATGACATTGTGGTCACGTCCCTCCTCATACAGACTGTGTCCTACCAAAATCTTGCATCCTTCCTTAGAACAAAGGATGCGCACATGACTTTCTCTTCATCTGTGAGTCTCATAAACTCCATTATCATCTGGATTGAAGAAAGCCAATCCTCTGCTTCTAAGGGATTTGTTGAACCCTCAAATTTCGAAGGCCTCATCTTCCGAAATCTCTCATATAATGGCTCTGGATTCACCCTAACCGGTGGTTCCTGAACCACTTCTGGTGCCGCTGGTGGCACTACCTATTCTGCCTCTGCTGCTGGCTGTACAGGAGTCCCTACTGATCCCTACCCCTGTTCTAACTATTCTAGTCTCTGTCTCAACTCTGCATTTTCTCTCATCTGGTTTTTTAGAAGAGCTTGCATCTCTTCTAATGTTTGAGTCAGAGATGGGCATCCCCTTTTCCTTCTTTGGCCTTGGCCTTGATTTTCCATCGTGCTACTTTTTATCCTATAATCACACGATGAACTTGCATTAGATCCTGTATAAAAAGGATCCACATGATTTCTTACATTTACATATTATCACATACTTACTACAAAGTATAGGTCTCTACAAACCTTTACTTTCATGCATAACTAGCTACTGATCTTAACATAGACTGAACTTACTTGGATCGTTGAACAGGACATGCACGGAGTCAGGCGAGATATGGTCAACCAACTTTTCTAATAATACCAACTGTGCTACAGTAAGTATTCTAAACTAGACCCATTTTAAAACTTGGGTTCTGATACCAACTGTGGCTCCATTTGGTATCCTAAACTGAACCCATCGTAAAAACTTCGCTCTGATACCAACTGTGGCGGCCCGCCCTGCTATGGAGGCTCTACAGTGCTATTACAGTTAACTCTATAGTTAACCGCAATAGTCTGCAGGCCTCTAGGGTCACCGGCAATCATGCTGAACTGAAAACTTGCTTGCTAATTTTGCGGAATAAATTTTTTTTTCTTCATGATCATAAACTGTTCGAGAATGTGATAAGGAAATCATGTCAACAAAATAACATGCACCTGAATCATGATTCCCCTATCACATAATCTTAACTTGAAAACTTGTTCTTGTAACTACATAGTTTAAATATTCAAAATCTGTACAGCGGAAGTCTTAAGGGTGACCAAATCCCTCGCCCAATCCTCCCCGACATGCATCTTCCCTATTCCTCGTCCACCGTATACTACTGGTGAACAGGTCTCTTACCTGCAACATGTGAACAAACTGATGAGCTATGAGCTCAGTAAGTTCAAACATAAAAACATGAAATTAACATGCTGTTCTACTGTGCTCATGCATGAAACTGGACTCTGTAAACGTGCTCGTGGCTGAAAGATTAGTCTTAGGACATTATCTGATATTTTAGTTCTGGTTTTGGACCCCTGATTGGTCGTACCGACATGTTAGCACAACTAGGAGCGGTACTTTAGTGCTAACCTCCTCAGTCTTAACTGATGCTAAACATGAAAACCTCCCCGTGGGTTGAGAGGCCAATACGCCAATAACTGGTTTAATTACCATCTTGCTGATGTTCCAACTAGGTAGCATACTGATTGCCCCCACAGTCGGAACCTGTTACATGAATTACTGGGGTGTGAATTACATTAACACACTAGTGTGCCTTGTGCACCTACCTGTTTTCGTGTTCTGGTTACCTGACTGACATGTGTGCTGGAACATGCAACTCTACATGCATGACATGAACTGACCTGTGCTGACATGAGACTGACATGAATATCGTGATGTAGACAATCAATGTCTAACAAACACGTCATACAATATACATAACATCATAATTTAACAAGCTTGTCCACGTTGCAGTCAGGACAATGCTTGAACTTATAGAAAATCCGCTAGCGTGAGCCTCTGCTGCTCTGGGACTGCTGTATCGAGGTCTCTAACTCGAACTCCTATAAAAGGAATAATCACTGATTATTTTCAATATTCATCTTATATTGGAAATATGGCAAAACATGAAATTTACGTTTCCAGACTCTTTTTTTTTTACTCTCTGGCTTCGAACACGCCCTCCTACACGGGCGTGTCTCTGGCCGTGTACCTCTCTGAACTTACATGTCTGGCTGTGTAATTCGTGGAACATGGCCGTGTATACTTACACGGGTGGATATACGGCCGTGTTGCTGGCCGTGTACTCCTCTGGACTCTTACAAGGTTACTTATACGGCCGTGTTTCTGGTCGTGTTTTCCTGCTGTCTAACATAGTCTGCTATACGCCTTCCCCTTGACTGTGTGCCCTTTGACACGGCCCGATACACGACCGTGTTCTTGGCCGTGTACTCTCGAGTCTGAATTTTTTTGTACAACACGGTCGTGCATATGGGCATGTTCGGGGCCGTGTACTGAACACGCCCTTGTACACGCCCATGTTCATACCAGAATCAAGATTCTGGGTCCGAACTGCTCTGCTCTGATTTTCTAAGGCTTTTATGGCCTTTGTTCTACTTCTTACATTTGAAATTGATCTCCATAAGATCGTTTCAAGGTATCTACTACATTCTACTATCACAAATCTATGATTTCATAAGCAAAAATTCCACATTTTGCTCATTTACAACTCTTGACTCAACTTTTGAAAAATCTGCACTTTTGTGAACAAATTTCACTAAACTTGGTTTTCTAAACCATCCATTCATGGATTCGTGTTTGAAAACATCTAGACTCGAACCATGTTTCGATTTTAACCGAAAACCTCAACATGATTCACTCACATTCTCTTTTTTTTTTTTTTCCACTTAAACCCTAGATTTCCCCCTAAGAAAAACTTGAGGAACGAGGGTTTACCTTGCTTGAATCTTGTGAGTTTCTTGCTGCTGATTCGTGACCGAAACTCGATTGATCTACTGCTTGAACTAGAAATCCGAACTTGTTTGGATTTCCTTTTTCTTCTCTCTCTTTTCTCGGTTTCTCTCTTTCTCTCTTTCCCTTTCTTTCTTTCTTTTTCTCTTTCTTTTTTTTCTCTTTCTTTCTTTCTGCCAGCTGCTTTGCAGCTAAGGGGAGTAATTAAATCCCCCCCTTAACTCACGTGCCTCACTCCTTCACTCACTTTCTTTCATTTTTTTTTAAATGCAAGGGCTTGTTTGGCTACTTCTAGCTATTGATCAGCATGGCTCACTTGTGTGCCATTGATCTCTTAGTATGTATTTTTCTACATACTTTTCTATTAATTTTAAAACATCATAAATTGAATTAATGCTTAGCTTTTAACTATTTTCATTAATTCATTGTCAAATTTTGATTAAAAACTCAATTATTCAAAATTTTCCTCTTCTTTTTATTATGTAACATGTCTCACTATAAATGTACGTTTATTTACATATTTTATACAATTATTTTCCGAGAGTATAGATTTCTCGGTTATCATAGTGTTCACGGGCGTGTACAAGGGCGTGTTCGTAACACGGCCCCAAACATGCTCACATGCATGATCGTGTTTCGAGAGAATTTGAGACCCGAGAGATACACAGCCAAGAACATGGCCGTGTATCGAGCCGTGTAAAATGGCACACGGTAGTGGGAAGGGCGTGTAACAGACCATGTTCGACAGTAGAAAAACACGGCTGTGTAGCCACCCGTGTACACGGCCATGTTGCATGAATTACACGGCTATACAAGTAAGTCCAGAGGAGTATACGGCCACGAACACACCCGTGTAGGAGGACGTGTTCGAAGCTAAAAAAAAAAGAGTCTGGAAATATGATTTTTCATATCTTGCCATGTTTCAAGTATAAGATATATGTTGGAAATAATCAACGATTATTTCTTTTATAGGAGTTCAAGCCAGACACCCCGAGATAGTAGTTCCAGATCAACAGATGCTCACGTTAGCAGATTTCCTGTAAGTTCAACCATTGTCTTGACTGCAACGTGGACAATCATATTATGTTTTATGATGTTATGTATGTTGTTTGACGTATATGTCAGACGTTAACCGTCTGCATCACGATACACATGTCAGTTTCATGTCATGCATGTAGAAGTTCATGTTTCAAATAGATAATTCATGTACTCATGATAGACAAGATTCAAGCACATGAAAACATGTAGGTGCACAAGGCACTATAGTGATATTAATAAAACTCACACCCCAAGTAAAATATATAATAGGTTCCTACTGTGGGACAATCAGTATGCTACCCAGTTGGAACTTCAGAAAAGATGGTAATTAAACCAGTTATGGGCGTACCGGCCTCTTAACCCACGGGGAGGTTTACATGTTCAGTTTCAGTTTCAGTTAAGGTTGCGGAGGTCAGCACTAAAGCACCGCTCTCAGTCATGCGTGCCTTACAGTATGACCAATCAGGGGCCCAAAACTAGAACCTAATTTCAGATAATATCCTAAGACTTACATATAGCCATGAACATGTTTTTCAGAGTCAAGTTTCATGCATAAACATAGTATTGCATGTTATGATTTCATGTTTTTATGTTTGAACTTACTGAGCCCATAACTCACCAGTTTGTTCACATGTTGTAGGTAAGAGACCTGTTCACCAGTAGTACACGGTGGACGACGGACAAGGTATGTACATGCCAGGGGGACTGGCCAAGGCATGGTGGTCCTACCATGAGTTTTCCGCTGTACAGTTTTGAAAATTTAAGCATGTAATTTTAAAGAACATGATTTTAAGTCAAGACTATGTGATAGGGGAATCATGATCCATATATATGTTATTTTGTTAACATAATTTCCTTATCACATTCTCGAACAAGATATGTATATGTTTTCAAGTTATGTATTAAGAAAAAAAAAATTTATTCCGTAAAATTTACAAGTAGTTTTCAAGTTAAGCATGATGCCGGCGATCCTAGAGGTCTACATACTATTGCGGTTAACTACAGAGTTGACTGTAATAATACTGTAGAACCTCTGCATCAAGAGCGGGACGCCACAGATCTAAAGTTACTTAAGGTCAAAGTCTATAAGGTTAGGCTTGAAACTTTTCAGAGATACGCATAATTTTTTATATTAGTTACGTTTTCTCCCCTTTTTTTTCAGCAAATAATGATTCTTTTTTTTAATTTGATAAGTTTTAGAAAGTGGAGGAGAGAAAAACAAAATTCTCATTTATCTCAGAAGGTTACGACACATACATACAACTTGCAGCTTTTCTAACCATAAGGAAAAAAAAAAAAACCACAAAAGGAGAGTACAACTTATGAAGAATATACAGCGGGAAGATTTGGCCACCACATAATTGACATGAAAATTAGGAAACCAAATCAGAGAATTAATAGTGATGACAGAATCCGTTAGCAGTGAATAGTGGAGAGAAAAGTGGCAAGTTGGCAAGACTGTATTCTTAACAAGATTTGAATTCTATTTTTCTTTCACATACTTTTTTTTTTTTTAATATCATCATTAAAATTGCTCTGTCTTCTCTTTGATTATTGTGGGTTTTCCTTTGGACATAATCTTAGAAGTGCTTAGAAAAGGAATTAGAAAGAGAGAGAGAAAGGGAGCAAGAATAAGTAGGAGACTGAAGGAGTAAATCAGAAAGCATGGATTTTCTCATCGGAATCATTGCGTCAATTATTACAAAGGCTGCTGAATATTGTTGGTTTTCCTTTCTTTGAGTCAAAAATGTGTGGGTGCCGTTCTAGTGCCCAAATCCAATTAATTTGAAAAAAAAAAAAGAAACAGAATTCGGTGCCCATAATGAAACGCATATTGGGGCTCTATAAATAAAGCCCCATTCCCTTCGTTTTGAAGCAGAAGCTACAGAACAAAGAAAAGAGACTTTTGTGCACTTACAAAAATATATTTTGTTGAGAAAATAATGAGATTATCACACTTGTGAGTGTAAGAGAATTTTTGTTAATAGTATTTCTCAAGTTACTGTTAAAATTTAAGAGTTTGTTATATACCTATTTTTATAGTGGAAGTGTTTCTTTGTGTATGCCATAATTTTTCCTTTCTAAGGGGGCGTTTGGTAAACGCATTGCATTTTGATTGTATTTGAATGAAATTTGTTTTTTGAATGTTGTATTTGGTTAAAAAGTATTTGTTTTGTATTTGAATGAAATGTGTGTTTGGATGAAAAGTATTTTAGAATTGAAAAGTTGATGTGATTGGTAAAAGTAGAGGTAAATAGTGGAATTGAAAAGTTGATGTGATTGTTTTAAAAATGTTTTGAATAGTAATTATTTTCGTAGCACTGTTGTAAAATTTGTGTTTGATGTAAAATTATATTATATTTGAATAAAATTAAAATTGAATACTTTCTCCAAATGCCCCCTAAATTAAAACTTTTTCCAAGAGATAAAATTCTTTATGTCAATTTTTATTTTTTCTGCATAAGTAAGATCCTAAAGGGGAATTGAAATTTGTCTATATTCCCAACAACTAGTATCAAAGCATTAGGATCAATCATAGAAAAGTATATTTGTCTGCGAGTACAATTCATGAATAGTGAATAGAGATGACCCCTATAGCTGACACTGTAGCAGTCATGGTGGGTAGTGGTCATTGTAGCGATCACCGTAACAATCATTGTAGCAGTTCCTATAGCAGCACATACTGTAGCAGAATACTATCTTGTAGTAGAGTATGATTCCTGTAACAGAATATAGTTACTATAGTAAATATAGGCTAGAAGATCAAGATTGAGAAGTTCAACGGTAACAGTAATTTTTCCTTCTGGTAGAGAGAATGACGGATCTCCTGATCCAACAAAAGGTTCATAAGACTCTATTAGACAAAAAAAAAATAAAAAAAAGCCTTGTACAATCAAGGACAAAGATTGGGAGGAGATAGACAAAATTATGGCCAGTACAATTCATCTAAATCTCTCAGATACAGGCTTACAAAATATCGAATTCAAGGAGTGTAAGACAACGAAAGATACTTAGGAGACCTTAGAAAAGTTGTACATGTCAAACTTTAAAAGTCTATGACTTTTCATATACAAGTTCAAACGGGATGATTTGTTTTTAAGTTACATAAAATTTTGAGACGAACCCCAATACATTTCAAGTTTTTACCCTTTTAAACTATAACAATTCAAATTCCTCACTAATTATCTAAACATATTATTTCCATCTAAGGTGGTGTTTGGATGGGTTGTCCAATTTTGGAAAGTGTTTTTTTTTTTTTGTAAAAAATTTTTTGTCTCAACTTTTTCATCATTCTTCTTACTTTGAAGCAAGAAAATTTCTCATTTTTAAACATATCTTATATAATATTTTTTTTTTAAATGAAAAGAAATCTCTTTTCCAATTCTCTCACAATTCATAGCTTCCAATACTTTTTTTTTTTTCTCATTTTAAACAATTTTTTGTTTTCAAGAAGAAAAATTTGTACACATCCAACCAACATCTTGTTTTCAAATTGAAGTCTTTCTTATCTAAAAAAAAAAAAATTCTTTCCAAAATAAGCCTCTCATCCAAATAAGGTGTCGGCATCCTAACTCGCTTAGGTCGTCAACTACTTACTTCTTACGTAACATATCCTTACTTTCTTAACTTACGTAATTTAATTTTACTTTCTTAACCTTAGATGACCATAAATATAAACCATAAGAAAACTTTTTTTTTTTAACATACTGTTTGAACTTATATAACTTATTCGTGTCCGCAAAATACTTCATAAAACTTTAACATACATTAATCCTTATCTCAAATTCATTCTTTATAAACATTATCTTAATTTCATCATTGACCCTTGGCTCATTCTATACATAACTTGTATATTTAAAACAGAGGAGAAACATAGCAGATCTACTCCCTTATCCATGATACTTTGGGTATCTATCTTAATCTGCCAACCTATCAGTTTCTTCTTTCACAATGTAGGTTGCTTTACTCGTGTTACCTACATCATAAACAGACTGGGAGTTAGAACTCAGTAAGTACAAACATACAAACAAAACTTTACATATGCATGTTATCCTATGTTAGTCCTATTATGCTTGCTTATTTTCGTTCTTTCGTTTTCATTGTTATTTTTTTTTCTTTTATTTCATATATATATTTTCTATTCTTTCATTTCATTTCATACTTTCATGAACTTACATTTTTTTACTTAACTAAACTGTTTCAATGGATAGGCCCTGATTGGACATACCGAATGTACGCATACCAATGGGGAGTGGGGGAGCGCCCACCTTTTCTATCCCACGGATTACTGAAACGAATCTAAAAATAGCTCCCGTAATTTAGGGAGGTAGCCTCTTTAACTGATCGAGGCAAACTGAAACTGGTAAGAACTTCCTTAACTGATGGAGGCCAGTACGCTAATCTTTAACTTTTTAGTCTTATTATCTTATTTATTGTTATCTTTCTGTACATTAACTTTATTTTTTTTGTTTTGTAACTTTCTATTATGTTGTTTTGATTCATTATTCATATACAAGAACCAAAACTCTTTCTATCTTTTGGATTATTTTACTTTTAGCCTTATTTTAAAAACATAACGAAGCATGCAAACATGTATACCTAAAAGCATCGAGATATGTTAACCATTAACAGGTCACCACATAAGTATATAAGCACTGTTTTAAACATTTTGAAACATCTAACATCATCATTGAGTTAGTTTGTATGTAGACAAAACAAATGTTTGTACTTATAGTACAAACATTTCATTCATAACATTCCATTCTATAAACATTTCATTCATTTAGCATCATATCATAAAACATTGTACCTATCACATCATGATATTTACATTTCATTCACATATACATTTCGTTCACATAACCTATGAAACATAACATTCATGAAACATAGCGTTTGGCAAGTCAATTCTTGAGAAGACAAGTAAATGTTTGTATTTGCCGTAATTAAGCTAGTGTGAGCTTCCTTGATTTGCTCAGGCTTTCTTTCCTATCACTGGCTTTGTTTCCTATAAATAAGATACCCAACGGTTATTCTTACTTTTCTTCACTAAACTTCATGATCAAATCTTAACAATAACTTACAAATTCTAAGTTCAATATTCTAATGATGAACTTAGGGTTTTAATGTTCCATTCTTAACTTTTTCCACTAATTGAAGCAAAATGACCATTTTGTCCTTAACGAGATTTTTCTTCATAAACATTTCATTCTTACATTTTATTCTGACTCACGGTCTTCAAACGTCTTAAACATAACCATCGATCATCCCAAATATTTTATTACAGTGTCATTTACTATAATTTTTTACTATTCATCAATCTGATGCCTAAGTTGTAATTTTCGACACCTATGTCATTTCTCTTATTTTTCTAATGTTTTGGGATCCCAAACAAACATTTTACTAATTTTAAAACGTCCGTTCTTCTTTTTTAATTTTAAAATCCCCAAGGGGGTCTCGGGTTTACATATCTGACATTATATTTTATCATCGTTTCCAAAAATACCTGTAAGTGTAAAACTATACTTGGACAGCATTTTTGCTTATTTTTCATGTTCTTGGCATATCATTGATGCCATTAAATCATAAACCTGCTACATACTATACTAAAGGCCTAATTCTATTCAAAAAGTTCAAAAATTTTTACGTAAAATTTTGTAAAAATTTTCACGTAGACATAATCTTTTCCCTCAACATTTTAACCCCATCGTTTTCCACTCAACAACTTGTTCCACACAAAACTTAACCCACGGTTTTAATACCCATGATCAAGCTTAAAATTTTCCTCACAAACTTAATCCTTCACCAACCATACCATAACCCACGGATTTCTTATGGAATTCATGCACAAAATTTAAATTTCAAATTTCCAAGCATTAAATCGTTCATTCAAACAAATCCCCAATCAATTTGATTGTTTACCTAACTTTTTAATCGTCGAAATAATGAGATTCAAACTTAAAATTCAAAATTCAATCTAAACCCATGGCCTATGAAATTTTCGTCTAAAAAACTCAAGAAGATTTCAAATAGTGGTATTTACCTCGCTATGGTATGCAACACGTAATCAGTAGAAGTTTTTATCGCGATTCGGTGTACAAAGTTTGAAGAAATCTTGGCTTGATGGGTGGGAATAGCACACGGCTGTAAAGGGGCAAAATATGGCTGGGTTCTTTTAATTTTTCTACACTTAAAAACAGTCCCTTCTTATAGATAAAATCAATGACTATTTAGCGATTTTCCTATGGACCAATTTACAAACTTTTAGGGACTTATTAGCAAATTATTGGGGTCAAATTAATATTATCAAAAGTTTTGGCTGATTTGCTACTTTCTTGGCTGAAAAGCCGCCACCTTGAAGGTGCTAGAAGCTTCAAGGTTAATCTTGGCTTTTCTTACTTACTTTTTGACTTTTCTTGGTTGACTTTAAATCCTAACTGTTAGATTAAAGCCTCTTTAAACTCCATACATTAGATCATTCTATACTATAAGATTTGTATGAGTATTATACACCCTAAACTTCCTTATGACCTAATCTTGGTTAAACTTTTGACTGATGGTCAAATTGGTCAAATTTCTCATAAGATTTGTATAATCAGTCAAATTTCTCTTTAAACTTGATACATTAAATTATTTTATAGCATAAGATTTGTATGAGTATTATATACCATAAACTTCCTTTTATGACTTAATCTTGGTCAAACTTTTGATTGACGGTCACATCGGTCAAATTTCTCAGTAAGTGTGCCGAATGGCTTACTTTGTCATCTGTGCTATCAGTTTGATCATATCTAATCCCGACAGTCCTAAAAATCCTAAAAATGTTTATCTTTAACTTATCTTAGTTTTGACTTGTCATTTCTTACTTCTATACTTTTCAAGTACTAAAATACCTGTTTTTGAGTGTTTTGGCTCAAAATCATTCTTTTGTGACATACTTCATTCATTCTTCATTTTTAGAGATTCTAATTCCTCCAAAACATTTATTTATCGTTATTAATATTGTTATTTGTCTTTTTACAAACATAGTATTCATTTTCTTGAGGAAAATTTCAGGAGCAACCCTAGCTTGTTCCTAGGTCACATTACTGAAATTTCTGGTTTGTCACATAAGGGATAATTTTTTTTTTAATTTTAACATTTAAACTACAATTAAAGCCTTTTTGCCGGATTCTATTAATTTTTTTGATATTTTTTGCGCATAACTGTTACATGTGCTTTTTTCATGTTCTTTAGTAAAATATACTTAAACGTCCTTTAATTTTGCAATTTAATTTACCATTTATCATGATATATTCATACATGGTGAGGCTAAATTCGAATTAATGATTTTTCATTGTCAACAATTAGTGCAATAAAATTGATTAACAAATGAAGTTTATGAGTCTATTAATTTAATCACTATATTAATGTTTTAATCACTAAATCAAATCTATCAAATGAAGTTTATGACTCAACTTATTCTTTATAAATAGTATCTTCTAATATGTGTATTATTA
Organism: Antiaris toxicaria; assembly: GCA_035233585.1. NCBI lineage: Eukaryota > Viridiplantae > Streptophyta > Magnoliopsida > Rosales > Moraceae > Antiaris > Antiaris toxicaria. The sequence goes on from CP141153.1 coordinate 18,567,113, forward strand.
GTTATTATTTAATTTGAAAAGTTTCATTTTAAAAAACCTAGTTTATTAAGATAATTTTACGCATGGATATTAATATCTTCATTATTACAAACAATTAGCTTATCATTAGGGGGAAAAACCACCTTGCCTTTATTGTTTAGCAAAAAAAAAAATGTAAAACAAAAAAAAAATTACGCACACCAGTTTAGCTAAGAAAAAGAAAAACACTAAAATAAACCACAATGATACACCCTTGCTGGCACCCCCCATGGCCAACAATAAAATAATGTTTCCCTTGAAAAGATCGCCTTCCACTAATATTTCTTACGCCCTTTCAATGCCCTTCTTGCCACCAATAAGGTGGCATTTCTGTCCTTTTATCTTTTCTTTTTTTTTTTTTAATTCTGATAGAATATTGTTGTATTTTGACTGAATATAAGTCTTGGAGGTGTAATGTTCATATCATCTTGGTTCATATGGTTAAAAACTCTATTTAATCTAAAAATCTTTAGATTGATAATTTAATTTATCTTTTTTCTGTCTTATTTTATATGTCACGCTAACCGATTTTGTATGAATTTTTAATTTAGGATTGATTCTTCTAGTGGATCTTCAAATTATCAAAATTTAGTTTTGTTCTAATCATTTTAAGTTTAATTTGATGATTTCTATGTTTAGATATGACCGTTTCTTATTCTACTAGAATAATAATATTGTTCTACCAGAATATTTTTTATGACAATTGATGATTAAAGTTGGAGAAATTCGGTCATTCATGCTGAAAATTAAAAAAATATACATATAGATTCTGGTAGAATATGTGAAATATTCTATATTTCGACGACTGACATCAGAGATATCTGACCATCAGTTTTAAATACAAATAAATATCCTTATAAAATATTTAAAATATTCTACTGTAATATCTAAAGTATTTTACTAAAATTTTCCGATGACTAGCATCGGTGGCTAGAGTTAGATACATTTGGCCATAGTTAGATACATTTGGCCATATGTATTGAAAACAAAAGCTATTATAATAGAATAACTAAAATATTTTACTAGAATATCTTGCGACTTGCATCGGTGATTGGAGTTAGTGACATTCGGTAATACACATTAAAAACTAAAAATCTTTTTTCAGAATATCTAAAATATTCTAGTAGAATACTTATAATAGTTAATATTTTAGTAGAATACTTATAATATTTTACTAGAATATTTCGACGTTAGATGTTATGATACTAGAATCCCTAGTATACTCTACAAGAGTAATTTCAAAAGTGGAAACAAAAATCTAATATATTAATAACTAGATAATCTATCAGAATTTAAAATATATTTTACAAGAGTGATAATTTTATTCTATTAGAATCTCTATTCTATTCTGCAAGAGTAATTTTAAAAAAGAAATAATATATAAACTACACATTAAATCAAAATTCAAAAAATATATATTATGCAACACTGTATACATAACCAAGTAAAAATATACAACCATTCATATCAACAGAATACTTAAAAGCAAAATAATTACAAGAACTAAAAACCCATTGAAACAAAGTTTCACGAAAAAAGAAAATCACAGAATCTCCCATACGAAAATAAAACATCAAAACACAAATGGTTTTAGATTTAACGTCAAATATAGAGTCTTGAGATTCGTCAAATGGCTTAAACTTTACAAGAGAAATTTTACAGCACCTTTTAATATTATTGTCATAAGCCAATGCTAACTTCTGTACCTCTTTAATCATATTAAGAGGTTTTATTGCAAGTTTCTAGTTGTAATGACATTTGCTTTATAGGATCTTGTAGCATACTCCCAAGCCTATATTGGTGAAGTGGATTTTGTTTTTGTTGATTGCGTCATCTGTTTTCATTGACTTTCTCCTCGAAAATCATATCAGAAATCAACAAGTGTTGGAATTGAATTAAAAGTTAAGGCCCTCAAAATAGTAATTAGAAAACACACAGTAATATAAGATAACAATTATTCCCATTTTCCAAATGGAATGCCACTATAATTTGGTTTTAACTAATAGGCTAAAGGATATTGTGTCCAAGTTAAGGATCCTATATGTCCAGCCCTCTCGAGGCACAAAAACAAACTCATATAATTGCTTAGTTTAACCTGCATCAGTATTAATCCTTAAGACTTATCCTTATCTTTGTTTAAAGTTGTGCTGCTGTGACTAAGGCTTCTTTTGACAAAACTTTTCAGATTAGGCTCTACTTTTGATATGTTGAAACTTGTACTTTGGGTTGTTTGAAGCTCTCTTCTTTCCAAATTTCAATGACTAGTTTTCTTTCAAATGCTTTCAAATGAGCAAATCTTTTTGTCGTGTCCTGAGAAAGAATAGAGTGTTTAGTTCTTTTCTTTTTTTTTTTTCATTTTTTTTTCAAGTTAACGTTGAAATTGGCATGTGTTAATCAAATGTTCTTCGTATAACCGAGACTGTACTTGCTGTGACAGTGCCAGGTTGGAGGAGATTGCATCGATGTGAGGACTCCGTTGCCGACAAGTCCTTTAGAAGTTTCTTCTCCACTGCTGGAGCATTCTTCGTTGTTTGTGAGGATACAAACGTTAGTTTTTAAAGTTTTAAGGTTAAATTTATAAGAATATTTAAGTTTAGGAAAATATTTTATCTATCTAACTGATAAAATAAGTAAATATAATAACATTTCATAGTTCAGGAAGTATATTTACTAGTTTTCAAAATTCAAAAATCAAAATTATAAAAGCATTAAAACTCACGGATCAAAAATAAAATGCCTATATGTTTTAAAAATAACACATTAAATCCATCTCATATGCCTAAAAACTAATAATATATACACAGTAGTATACAAAAACTTACGTGAGATGATTTTTTTTTAATTTGTAATATGAGTCATTTTCGTGCATAGCCGAGAGAGCAAATTTAATAACATGTCTTTTTTTTTTTTTTTTCTTGGAGGCAATTAAATAACATGTGCTAATTAATATTAGCTAATTAAATTTCTATTTAATATTTAAAATTTTCAATACCTTCTTTTTTTTAGTGAAAATTTTTTGAGTAATACCCTTTTTTTTTAATGAAAGTTATCCAATTAAGATTAAGAGTCAATATATCAACATATGTAAAGGTAATTGGCACGAGTAGCCTTCGAATTCTCTATCCTTTGTCTGTTTCGCCAATTTTTGTAAAGGGGAACTATTTTATTTACATGACTAATTTATATGTGTTTTATTTTTTGTATTTGAAATGCTCTATTTAAATGACCTAATTTTCAATTTTTTGTCTTTTCTGAAAAGTTAAACTTAGTGACTATTTATAGTTACTGTTACAATTTCATAATTTAATTTTAAAAATCTATAACTTTGCATATATAAGTTTAAATGAAATATTTTTTTTAATTGCATAGAATTTTGAGACAAATGAAACAATTTTCATATTGATATTTTTCCCCAACACATTTCAAGTTTTCACACTTTTTATCTACAATAATTCAAATTCTTCATTAACTATCCAAACATATTATTTCCATCAAAGGTGGTGTTTGGATGGTGTCCAATCTCAGAAAGTGGTTTTTTTTTTTTTTTACAAAAAATTGTTTGTCTCAACTTTTTCATGATTCTTCTTATTTTGAAATAAGAAAATTGTTTCATTTTCAAATATGTCTTGTATAGTACTTTTATAGAAAAAGAAAAGAAATATTTTTTCAATTCTCTTACAATGCATAGTTCCAACACTATTTTTACTTATTTCAAACAAATTTTTTTTTTTGTTTCAAGGGGAAAAATTTTTACACATTCAACCAATATCTCATTTTCAAATTGAAAAGTCTTTCTTCTTTTAAAAAAATAAAAAAATTATTTTCTAAAATGGACCTCTAATCCAAATAATGTGTAATTTTTTTTTAAATATTAACATCTAAACGTCTATTCAAATAACAATCTAAGTATTTTCATTTTAAAATATTTTCATTTAAATGGTTTTATCCAATCTACATGCCTCCCCAACCGGAGTAGTGATGGTTTGGTAATTATTCGTTTTATTTTGACTAAAAAACCCTTAAATTCCTGACTTTTTTACAATTAAATCCGTTTTGCCAGATTCTTTTAATTTTTTGGATTTTTTTTGCAAATAGCCATCTCATGTGCTGTTTCATATTCTTTAATAAAATATACTTAAATGCCCTTTATTTTTGCAATTTAATTTACTATTTATCCTGATATTTTTCATACATGGTGAGGCTCAATTCGAGTTGATGATTTTTCTGTCAACAGTTAGTGCAATAAAGCTTACTAACAAATGAAGTTTATGAGTCTATTAATCTAATCACTAAATTAGTTAATTAATCACTAAATCAGATATATTAAATGAAGTTTATGACAATTAAATTTACTTGCTATGAATAATATCTTATAATTTGTGTATTATTAGTTATTTTTGAGTTTGAAAAATATAATTTTTAATAAACCTAGTTTATTAAGATAATTTTATGCCTCGATATCTAGTATCTTCATTATTACAAGCAACTTAACTTATCATTGGGGGCAAAAAACCACTTGCCTTTATTCTTTAGGAAAAAAAAAAAAAGTAAAAAAAAATTACGCACACCAGTTTGGCTAAGGAAAAGAAAACACTAAAATAAACCACAATGATACCCCCATGCTGGCACCCACCATGGCGAACAATAAAGTAGTGTTTCCCCCAAAAAGATCGCCTTCCACTAGTGTTTCTTATGCCTTTTCAATGCCCTTTTTGCCCTCAATAGACATGAGTCGTTGGATGCGCTGAAAATACTACTTCGGCCAGTTTTTAACTCTTAGGACAGTCATAATTCAACTGGGGGACTGTAGTAGTGTTCTTTTAAAAATATGAAGCCAGAGGCTGGATTTTCATAATCATAAAACAAAGAGGAGTGATGTGTAATTATATCTTTAATGCGGGGGGGACACCAGATTTGTCTCATTTAATCTAATCTGGTTTCATGATTCTTCGTTGACTATTATTTGCATTTGACTGTTGTCTTCAATTATTTTGTTTTGCCTTTTACACCGGGGCAAAATCAAATCTCAAGAACAGATCTGCAAAACTTGATCTAAACTCTACACAAAAAGCAGCAGTTGCTTTTTCATTTCCTAGTCTTTGATTTCAGTCCCTTGATATCTTGCAATTCTATTTGTGTAGAAAGCCCTTTTGTTGCTTCAAACCATCCACAGCCAAACAAAAATCCAAAAAACCAAAAAAATCCAAAAAAAAAAAAAAAAAAACAGAGAGAGTCACGTTTTCGTTTATCATTTTCTTCATTAAATTTCACAAAAATCAGAAATCAGGGAAAAGAAAAAAAAAAGCTCTGCTTGTAGTTTTAGTTTGCAAAGTAAGTGCTCAAGCTTGTATCTCTGTTAGTTGTCATCACAAATATATACATATATATATATATCTCAGGTATGTTCGAACACTTGTTTCCTCCCTTATTCTTCTGATTTGCGTTTTTGACAATTTCCTTCTTGATTTTACCATTTTTTTTTGGTTGGAATGAAAAAGAACCATCTGAAGTTTCTAATATTTGAACATATAAATTGTATAAATGTCATTGTGGAAAGTTGATCTTTAAGTACTTTTTTTTAGTTAACTATTTTATTTTATTTTTAGAATTTCGGCTAGTTAAAGGTGATATTTTGGTGAGTTTATTAGGTGGTAATTTCAAAATAATTATTTCGGATGCACATCTAGATAACATGTTAGTTTAGTAATAGCGATCCCTGTCTAGCTTGTTTCAGTGTGATTCCCTTTCCTAAATAATTAAAGTTATACCAGTTAAAAAAATATAAATACTACTTCTTATGTCGTTTTTGTTTTTTCTTCTTTCCCCCAAAATTTATATATTTTTGGGTTCATATCAATAATTTTTTTAATCTCTGTTAAAATAAAATTTTCTCAAATTTTTATCCCTTTAAATTCTTTTTTTTTAAATATTTTCTAGGTTAAATGTGAGAATACAAATACATTTTTATCTTCATGATTTTTACACTGAAATAATCTTTTTAACATATCTCTGGAGAGATATGGTAGATTATGACATTTCCTTTTCATTTATGAGATGAACAATACAAAAACAAACTACAAAATTCAACTTTCCGAATTTAGATACAATCTTTGAATTAAGAATTTTACAAGCTAAATAAAATCTAAAATCTAAACTACAAAATTAATTACATAATTGCAAGAAATGCATAAAATACAAAATTACAATAAATTGCAATTACGTAAATTCTCCAATATGTCCATGAAAGATAGAGCTTTGGGAGGAGAGTCCAATCTCCTGAGTGTGAGAAAATGTTCACGACGAAGTGGCTTAATGAGTGCGTCGATTAATTGATCCTTAGGCGAAGCATGGACAACACTGAGCGCACTGTTTTGAACTTGATCTCGAATGAAGTGATATCTAAAGCAACATGTTTCATGTGGGAGTGAAAAACAGGATTGGAGCAAAGATAGGTTGCACCAACATTGTCCCAATAGATTGCATGCAATTGAGGAATAGTGACACCAAGTTCAGTGAGAAGCGAACAAACCCAACTCAGCAACAATGGCAACAACTGATTGGTGGCAACAATTGTGGCGCCCGCCGACCCAGCTCGCCCGAGTCGACGTTCGCCATCTCTTTCTTCATTAACTTTGTATACATAAACGTTCCTTTTCATTTGCGAAAGTGTAATTTAAAATTTTTACTTTCAAAATAGAGTAGAAATTTTGGGAAATTTTTTTTTTTTTGAAACACATTTACACTACTTTCTGTTTTTCTCAAAACATACTAACATATATATTTATATATATATATATATTTTTTTCATTTTTGTTCCATTTGATTTACATATGGTCTGCATATATAAATATATACATATATATCTGAACATGCGCTTATACAAAAATATTCTGGCAGCTGAAAGCATAGCAGGTCCGTCCCCTTATCCATGACACCTCTTGAATCTGTCTGCCAGTCCCATCATGCTTCTATCCTGTCCTGTGTTGCTTACCTTTATCACCTACACCACAAACAGACTTGTGAGCTAGACTCAGTAAGCACAAACATACAAACAAAGAACTAACATGCATAACCTCTAAGATTAGTCACATAATGCAATTCTAAATCCTCATAGGTTAGTATTTGAGGTTCTTTATCATAACTTATTGTAACATCCTCAAAATTTCATTTCATGTCTTCCTTTCTTTCTCTTTGCTTTTCTTTTCTTTTCTTTTCCTTTCTTTTCCTTTCCTTTCCTTTCCTTTTCTTTCTTTTCTTTTCTTTTCTTTTCTTTTCACTTTCATTGGTGGGCCCGTTGTTGGACGTACCTATTTGCGCGCTGACAATGGGAGGAGGGGGAGCGACCCACCAACCTACCTCAAAGTCTTATAAAAACCGCACATTCGGGGTTGGTCCATCCTATAATCTACCGCACCTTCGGGGTAGCGCCACATCTACGCGGAGGATATAGACCGGAAGTCTCGACCTTGTAGGGAGACCGGTACGCCAACAACTTAAGTTTTCAGTCTTATTATCTTGCATTCTTTTAGCTTTTTTATCATAACTTATCATGCATATATGCCATTCCTAAGACATTTCTAACATGAATTTTTTTCATCTAACTCATGTCACAGAACACATCAAAATTAGTCAGTTTGTGGGTAGACAAGTAAATGTTTGTACTTACAATATCTGGGCAAGAGTGATTTCTTTTGGATCCTTGCTATTGCCTTCCCCTTCACTTCTTGGGTTTCCTATAATAGAAATAATCATGGATTATTTCTCATATTCATTTCATTTTTTTTTAATAAGATTTATATTAATTTCTACATTTTCCTTATTCCTCTCTTTTTCTCCAATTCAACTCTTAAAATATTGTTACTATCTTTGGTATTTTGTTTTCACCCTTTTCCTTAACACTCTAATTTTTTTTTTCTTAACATTCTAATCTCCATAATGTCCTCAATCTCAGTTTCTTACAACTAATTCACCTCATTATCGCTACCGAAATTTCGGCAGCATTTCCGCTTAAAAACTGAGGTCCCGGCGTTTAAGTAACGCCTCAAAACTTAGGTACCTGCCAATTACTATACCAGAGGCCTAATTTTTCATAGAACATTCAAAACGTTCTATGAAAAATGCTTATCAATCCCACATATTACTCATTAACATATTCCGAATCATATCCATAAATCAATCATCACTTTCATCATTTTTTTCCATTTTTTTCATTTTCCATATTCATTCATTCATTCAAAATCACCAACAATCAATCCCACATATTACTCATTAACATATTCCAAATCATATCCATAAATCAATCATCACTTTCATCATTTTTTCCATTTTTTTTCATTTTCCATATTCATTCATTCATTCAAAATCACCAACAACATAAAAACATTCAATTTTAATAACCAAACTTCCAACTCAACTTTCAACTTAACTAATCTCTCCCAAACAATTACATAACCATTTTCAATCTCTTTTCTTAACTCTAAACTCAATAAAACCAACTTTAACATTTCCAAAATCCCATTTCAAGAAACTTAACCATCACTTATTCAAAATTGAACCCAAACACATTTATGGTTAAAATAACCCTTATAACCATTTTTTTCACTTAAATCATCAAGTTAACAATCATAGAGTCCAATTATTTCACCAAAAAGAGCCACAAATTTATCATGAAAAATCCCCAAATTTTCAAACCCTAACTTTGTACATTTTCGGATTCCTCAAGAAAACATATTCAAACCTTAGCATTTAAGTTCCCAAACTCACATATTTTCTTTCCTAACCCATCCTCAATCATTTCTAACCATTTTCGGACCCTAACATTTCCATTTGAACAATTTTTCACACTACCTATATAAAAATCCGAAAATCACCCAAAATGCAAGGAAAATTGTTACCTTGATTCAAGAACGTCCCTTTGCCTCTAGAGGAACTAAAGTTGCGGTTTTTGGAAGGAAAATCGAAGAAAATCCGAGTTTGGAGGCGTCGGAAATCGCGGCTCCCTCACGGCTGCACAGTGCCGTTTCGCGTGGAAGGAGGAAAGGGAAGAAAAGCTCGCGTTTTTTGAGTTTTTCTCCCTTCCTCAGTCGACATTTCCACCCCCCAATCTCCCTCTTCTCGCGGCCCCTTCCTTCTGTTTTGCCGCCGGAGTTTTCGGCTCGCCTTCGGGAACTCGCGCCTGTCGCTGAACAGGAACGAAGAAGAAGAAAAGAAGAAGAAGAAGAAGAAAGTCTTCTCCCTCTCTCTCTCGCCGTTTCCCTTTCTCTCTCGCCGTTTCCCTTTCTCTCTCGGTCGTCTCCCTCTCTCGCGCTCTCTGTCTTCGCAGCCGAAGAAGAAAAGAAAAAGGGGAAGGGGCTGTGGTGAGTTAATTAACTCACCCTCCCCCTTTTCCCTTTTTATCCGAAAAAAAACATACCCCCCACCCCCCTTTTTTTTTTTGTCCCTAATCTTTTTAAATTTGTCCTTAGCCCCTAGTTTTCAAAATCATTTTTATTATCATCCTTTTTTTTTTTTAACACTGTTAGAATATTTTTGTTCCATTCTAGCAGTATTAAATCATTCATATATATATACATATGTATAAAAATATCATTACATTAAATAAAAAAAATGATTCTTAGAGAGATGAAAATTCTTGGTTGTTACATTCACCCCTCCTTATAAAATTTTCGTCCTCGAAAATTCAGAACAAGTGGGGGTATTTTTCTCTCATCTCTTCTTCACGCTCCCACGTAGCTTCTTCCACATCGTGATTTCTCCACAACACTTTGACTAGTGGGATGCTTTTGTTTCTTAACGTCTTCTCCTCTCGAGCAAGTATTTGAACTGGTTGCTCCTCATACGACAAGTCTTCTTGGACTTGGATTGGTTCGTACTCAAGGACATGTGAAGGGTCTGAAATGTACTTCCTTAACATCGACACGTGGAAGACATTATGCATGGTAGACAATTCGGGTGGCAACGCTAACTTATAGGCCACTTTTCCCACTCGACTGATAATGGGAAAAGGTCCTATGTATCTGGGACTCAGCTTCCCTTTCTTCCCAAATCGCATTACACCTTTCATTGGTGCAACTTTCAAAAATACGAAGTCTCCCTCTTCGAATTCTAAGGGTGTTCGTCTCTGGTCTGTGTAGCTCTTTTGGCGACTCTGTGCAGTCTTCATCCTCTGTTGGATTTTCTTGACCGCATCAACTGTCTCTTGGATAAATTTAGTCTTGTGTAGCTCCTTTTCTCTTAAATCATACCAATGAATTGGTGATCTACATTTCCGCCCATACAATGCTTCATATGGTGCCATTCCAATAGAAGCTTGGAAACTGTTGTTGTATGCAAACTCGATCAGTGGTAGCTTCTTATTCCATGCTCCTTTGAAGTCTAGTGTACATGCGCGAAGCATATCCTCCAGTGTCTGGATTGTGCGCTCAGATTGCCCATCTGTCTGGGGGTGAAATGCTATACTGAATCTCAGTTCTGAGCCCATTGCAGCTTGAACACTCTTCCAAAAGTTTGATGTAAACCGTCTGTCGCGATCAGACACTATCTCTGTTGGTATTCCATGCAGTCTCACTATATTTGAGATGTACAGTTCTGCCAACTTTTCCAATGTATACGTCATCTTCACGGGTATAAAGTGAGCAGACTTGGTTAACCGATCTACCACTACCCATGTGGCATCAAATCCTTCAATCGTCCTTGGTAGTCCCACAACAAAATCCATAGTTACTTTTTCCCATTTCTATTCTGGGATGTCCAATGGTTGCAGTTCACCTGCTGGCCTTTGATGTTCCGCCTTGACCTTTTGGCATGTTAAACAGCGACTGACGTGTTGAACTATGTCATTTTTCATGTTTCTCCACCAAAATTGTTGCTTTAGGTCTTGATACATCTTTGTACTACCTGGATGTACTGAGTAAGGGGTGTCGTGAGCTTCTGTTAGGATTCTCTTCCTCAATTCTTCTTTGTCAGGCACACAAATCCTCCCTTGAAAAAGTAGTATCCCATCGTCAGCAATGTGGAACTCTGTCCTTTCACCCTTAGAAACTTTTTCCTTCAATTCTCTCATAACAGCATCAACCTCTTGAGCTTCTTTAATTTCCTCAAAAAGTGTCGGCTGGATTTGCATTGCCGCCAACTTTCCTGAAATTAACTCCATTCTTAGCGTAGAAATTTCTTGTTGTAGTGGCTTGGGCAGCTTATCGATGGCTATTCGTTCCGGCATCGTCGACTTACGGCTCAATGCATCCGCTACCTTATTCGCCTTGCCGGGATGATATAAGATCTCGCAGTCATAATCTTTAACCAATTCAAGCCATCTTCTTTGTCTCATGTTGAGTTCCTTCTGGGTGAAAAAATACTTCAAGCTCTGGTGGTCGGTAAAGATCCTACACCGAACTCCATATAAATAATGCCGCCATATCTTAAGGGCAAATACTACAGCAGCCAATTCTAAATCGTGAGTTGGGTAGTTCTTTTCATGTTCTTTCAGCTGTCTGGAAACATAGGCTATCACCTTTCCATCCTGCATCAATACAGCTCCTAATCCCGTCTTGGATGCATCGCTGTAGATGTCAAATTCTCCTTCATCCTTAGGCAAAGTGAGCACTGGGGCGCTCGTCAACCGTCTCTTTAATTCCTGAAAGCTTTCCTCGCATTTGTTCGTCCATTCAAATTTCTTCTCCTTGCGAGTGAGAGCTGTGAGAGGGGCAGCTAACCTTGCAAATCCCTCCACAAATCTACGGTAGTAACCTGCCAATCCTAAGAAACTCCGTATCTCGGTGACGTTCTTTAGAGGTACCCATTTGCTAACAGCTTCAACTTTTGCAGGGTCGACTGCGATCCCGTCTTTTAAGACGACGTGTCCGAGGAAATGGACTTTGTATAACCAAAATTCGCATTTTGAGAACTTGGCATACAACCGATGCTCCCTTAGTGTTTGCAGTGCGGTTCGAAGATGTTCCTCATGCTCTTCTTGATTCTTCGAGTAGATGAGGATATCGTCAATAAATACGATGATAAATTTATCCAAGTATTCCTTAAATACTCGATTCATAAGATCCATGAAGGCAGCTGGAGCATTTGTCAATCCAAAGGGCATAACAAGAAATTCAAAATGCCCATATCTTGTGCGAAAGGCGGTCTTAGGAACGTCTCCTTCCTTGATCTTCAACTGATAATAACCGGATCGAAAATCAATCTTGGAGAACATTGCAGCTCCCTTGAGTTGATCAAACAAATCATCGATCCTCGGTAGTGGATACCTGTTCTTGATTGTAGCCTTGTTGAGTTCACGGTAATCTATGCACATTCTCAAGCTTCCGTCTTTCTTCTTCACAAACAAAACTGGTGCTCCCCATGGCGAACAGCTGGGGCGGATGAATCCTTTTTCTAGCAATTCTTTCAACTGCACCTGTAATTCCTTCAGTTCTGCAGGGGCCATTCTGTAAGGTGATTTTGAAATTGGGGTTGTGCCTGGCAGCAACTCAATCTCAAAAGTAATATCCCGATCTGGAGGGAGTCCTGGCAATTCTTCTGGAAATACTTCTAAGAAGTCCCTAATCACCGGTACTTCACTTGGTTGGGGTTTTACTTCAATGCTTGTATCTGTGATGTAGGCTAAGTAGCCAGTGCACCCACTCTTTATCAATTTCTGTGCCCTCATAGAACTTATCAGCATACCGGACGATCTTGGAGTATGACCCACATATTCGAACTGGTCATCTCCTCCTAATTGAAACACTACTTTCCGCTGCTGGCAATCAATCGTCGCTCGATACTTGCTAAGGAAATCCATTCCGAAAATAACATCATAGTCAACTATCTCTAGTATGACTAAATTGATGTATAATTCTCGATCAGCAATAATCACTGGAACATTACGTAACCAGTGATCCGACAACATTACCTCACCAGATGGTAGGGTAGTCTTGAACACTTGACCAATCCTCTCCTTAACATGTTTAATTTTTGCAGCAAAAGTATGTGAAGCAAATGAATGTGATGCACCTGAGTCAAATAATACATAGGCAATACTTTGGGCAACAGGAAGCTGACCTGTCACCACATTTGAGGCTCCCGCCTCAACGTCTTCTTTGGAGTAAGCCAGGATATGTGCATCAGCTCGAGGTGCGTCTTCTGGTCGATTCATGTGAGTCTGAGCCCCTTGAGACCTTGTATGCATGGCATGTGCTTGGCTAGCAGTTGGTCGCGGCTGGAAGGATCTTGGCTAGTATTGGGGATTAGTGGGGCAATTCCTGGCAAAATGGCCTTCTTTGCCACATAAATAACATACATTTGTCCCCACTCTATACTCTCCTGGATGCATCTTCCCGCATTGTTGACATGGGAGTCTAGTCTGGCCGGTGGTCTGATTTGGCCTTCTTTGGACATTTCTTACACTCTGACCTCCGGAATCACTAGTATTAGTCTTCCGCTTGTTCGTGCTCGACTGACTTTGGTTGCCGTTCTGACTAGGCCTCGGACCTGAGAAAGGCTTGTTACTTTGGCTTAGTTGATTACTTTTCTGTGTCAGTCTTGCCAAATCCCTTTCTCTCTTCTTGTCCTCCCAAGCCTTAGCCTTCTCTTCTTTCGCTCGGGCCAACCTGTGCTCAGCTCTCATTGCCCTGCTAATACAATCTGCGACGGTGGTGGGTGGAGTCTCGCCACTATCTACAAATGTGGCAATATCGGGCCTAAACATGTCAATCATTCGCCGGACCCGTTCCCCTTCGGTTGGTACCATCTGCGGACATAGTCGAGCTAGCCGATCAAACTTGCGGCAAGTTTCAGTCACCGACATTTCCCCTTACTTTAATCCATCAAATTCTCGCTGTTGAGCTCGCAAGGCGTCTAAATTGAAAATTTTCCAGTTGAATTCTTCCAAGAAGTCATCCCATGTCATACTTTTTACATCTCTTCTCATCTTTACCATCTCCCACCAATATCTTGCATCTTTCTTCAGTAAGTAGGAGGCACAGAGAATTCGTTCTTGATCTGTGATATTCATGAACTCGAAAATCATCTGTATGGAGGCCAACCATTCTTCAGCCTCAAGTGGATCAGTAGACCCCTCAAACCCTGGCGGTTTCATTTTTCTAAACCGCTCATATAAGGACTCTTGGTTGATTACCATTTGAGTAGGAGTACCCATAACCCCTTCTGATTGAATTGGTATTGTTGGAGTGGTTGACCTTGGAGTCGGTTGAGGTTCTGGTATGGATGTTTGGGATGGGGTCATTTAGGGTTGGGAAGGTCCACCCCTATCGGTTTGCTCTGCATTTCTTTCAGCTAACAACTCTCTTAGCCTTTGGTTTTCCTGTTCTTGAGCTTCCAATCGCGCTTGTATGTTGGCTAAGAGGTTGGTTATCTCAGTGTCTCGGTCTACTCTTGATGCTTTGGATCGGGGTCTAACCATATTGTCGTATATTACCTATTGTAAACAATAACATAGTTTAGTACTTACATAACAACAATAATTCTTAATTTAAAAACAATCTTACTTGGACTGTGCAGAAGCAGATACTTGAAATGTCATTGAGGGTCAATGGACAACCGCCGGGCTCTGATACCAACTGTGGCGCCCACCGACCCAGCTCGCCCGAGTCGACGTTCGCCATCTCTTTCTTCATTAACTTTGTATACATAAACGTTCCTTTTCATTTGCGAAAGTGTAATTTAAAATTTTTACTTTCAAAATAGAGTAGAAATTTTGGGAAATTTTTTTTTTTTTTGAAACACATTTACACTACTTTCTGTTTTTCTCAAAACATACTAACATATATATTTATATATATATATATTTTTTTCATTTTTGTTCCATTTGATTTACATATGGTCTGCATATATAAATATATACATATATATCTGAACATGCGCTTATACAAAAATATTCTGGCAGCTGAAAGCATAGCAGGTCCGTCCCCTTATCCATGACACCTCTTGAATCTGTCTGCCAGTCCCATCATGCTTCTATCCTGTCCTGTGTTGCTTACCTTTATCACCTACACCACAAATAGACTTGTGAGCTAGACTCAGTAAGCACAAACATACAAACAAAGAACTAACATGCATAACCTCTAAGATTAGTCACATAATGCAATTCTAAATCCTCATAGGTTAGTATTTGAGGTTCTTTATCATAACTTATTGTAACATCCTCAAAATTTCATTTCATGTCTTCCTTTCTTTCTCTTTGCTTTTCTTTTCTTTTCTTTTCCTTTCTTTTCCTTTCCTTTCCTTTCCTTTTCTTTCTTTTCTTTTCTTTTCTTTTCTTTTCACTTTCATTGGTGGGCCCGTTGTTGGACGTACCTATTTGTGCGCTGACAATGGGAGGAGGGGGAGCGACCCACCAACCTACCTCAAAGTCTTATAAAAACCGCACATTCGGGGTTGGTCCATCCTATAATCTACCGCACCTTCGGGGTAGCGCCACATCTACGCGGAGGATATAGACCGGAAGTCTCGACCTTGTAGGGAGACCGGTACGCCAACAACTTAAGTTTTCAGTCTTATTATCTTGCATTCTTTTAGCTTTTTTATCATAACTTATCATGCATATATGCCATTTCTAAGACATTTCTAACATGAATTTTTTTCATCTAACTCATGTCACAGAACACATCAAAATTAGTCAGTTTGTGGGTAGACAAGTAAATGTTTGTACTTACAATAT
Organism: Antiaris toxicaria; assembly: GCA_035233585.1. Taxonomy (NCBI): domain Eukaryota; kingdom Viridiplantae; phylum Streptophyta; class Magnoliopsida; order Rosales; family Moraceae; genus Antiaris; species Antiaris toxicaria. The sequence continues at coordinate 18,582,798 of CP141153.1, forward strand.
CTGGGCAAGAGTGATTTCTTTTGGATCCTTGCTATTGCCTTCCCTTTCACTTCTTGGGTTTCCTATAATAGAAATAATCATGGATTATTTCTCATATTCATTTCATTTTTTTTAATAAGATTTATATTAATTTCTACATTTTCCTTATTCCTCTCTTTTTCTCCAATTCAACTCTTAAAATATTGTTACTATCTTTGGTATTTTGTTTTCACCCTTTTCCTTAACACTCTAATTTTTTTTTTCTTAACATTCTAATCTCCATAATGTCCTCAATCTCAGTTTCTTACAACTAATTCACCTCATTATCGCTACCGAAATTTCGGCAGCATTCCCGCTTAAAAACTGAGGTCCCGGCGTTTAAGTAACGCCTCAAAACTTAGGTACCTGCCAATTACTATACCAGAGGCCTAATTTTTCATAGAACATTCAAAAAGTTCTATGAAAAATGCTTATCAATCCCACATATTACTCATTAACATATTCCGAATCATATCCATAAATCAATCATCACTTTCATCATTTTTTTCCATTTTTTTCATTTTCCATATTCATTCATTCATTCAAAATCACCAACAATCAATCCCACATATTACTCATTAACATATTCCAAATCATATCCATAAATCAATCATCACTTTCATCATTTTTTCCATTTTTTTTCATTTTCCATATTCATTCATTCATTCAAAATCACCAACAACATAAAAACATTCAATTTTAATAACCAAACTTCCAACTCAACTTTCAACTTAACTAATCTCTCCCAAACAATTACATAACCATTTTCAATCTCTTTTCTTAACTCTAAACTCAATAAAATCAACTTTAACATTTCCAAAATCCCATTTCAAGAAACTTAACCATCACTTATTCAAAATTGAACCCAAACACATTTATGGTTAAAATAACCCTTATAACCATTTTTTTTCACTTAAATCATCAAGTTAACAATCATAGAGTCCAATTATTTCACCAAAAAGAGCCACAAATTTATCATGAAAAATCCTCAAATTTTCAAACCCTAACTTTGTACATTTTCGGATTCCTCAAGAAAACATATTCAAACCTTAGCATTTAAGTTCCCAAACTCACATATTTTCTTTCCTAACCCATCCTCAATCATTTCTAACCATTTTCGGACCCTAACATTTCCATTTGAACAATTTTTCACACTACCTATATAAAAATCCGAAAATCACCCAAAATGCAAGGAAAATTGTTACCTTGATTCAAGAACGTCCCTTTGCCTCTAGAGGAACTAAAGTTGCGGTTTTTGGAAGGAAAATCGAAGAAAATCCGAGTTTGGAGGCGTCGGAAATCGCGGCTCCCTCACGGCTGCACAGTGCCGTTTCGCGTGGAAGGAGGAAAGGGAAGAAAAGCTCGCGTTTTTTGAGTTTTTCTCCCTTCCTCAGTCGACATTTCCACCCCCCAATCTCCCTCTTCTCGCGGCCCCTTCCTTCTGTTTTGCCGCCGGAGTTTTCGGCTCGCCTTCGGGAACTCGCGCCTGTCGCTGAACAGGAACGAAGAAGAAGAAAAGAAGAAGAAGAAGAAGAAAGTCTTCTCCCTCTCTCTCTCGCCGTTTCCCTTTCTCTCTCGCCGTTTCCCTTTCTCTCTCGGTCGTCTCCCTCTCTCGCGCTCTCTGTCTTCGCAGCCGAAGAAGAAAAGAAAAAGGGGAAGGGGCTGTGGTGAGTTAATTAACTCACCCTCCCCTTTTTCCCTTTTTATCCGAAAAAAAACATACCCCCCACCCCCCTTTTTTTTTTTGTCCCTAATCTTTAAATTTGTCCTTAACCCCTAGTTTTCAAAATCATTTTTATTATCATCCTTTTTTTTTTTTAACACTGTTAGAATATTTTTATTCCATTCTAGCAGTATTAAATCATTCATATATATATACATATGTATAAAAATATCATTACATTAAATAAAAAAAATGATTCTTAGAGAGATGAAAATTCTTGGTTGTTACAACAATAGTCTCACAATACTATGGTGTGTTGTTCTTTAAGCTCCAAGAGATTGGATTGCACCGAAGATACATAATAGAAGCACTAGTGAAAGTATGGTCATCCTTGTTGTTGGCCCAATCAGCATCAGAGTACATGAAGAGACAATGAGGATTGGCGATGAAGAATAAGGTCTTGATCAATGATTCGACAATGATAGTGTAGTAGTCTTTTCACCGCATTCCAATTATCAGTTGTAGATTGATGCATAAACTATGAAAGTTTGTGAGATATCAGTTGTAAAAGAGATATCAGGATAAGTGAGGGAGAGCTATTAAAGACTCCTCACGACTGCCCTGAACTTACTTGGATAAGATAGTTCTATCTTGGATTGAAGTGCAAGAGTTGGTGATGTAGCAAGTTATGTAAGAACCTATTTCGTTTTTGTGATATGTGTGCAAGTCAGAAGAGTGCTGATGTAGCGTTGTTGGGATAGAAGCATACAATGAGGGTGTGGAATGACTTCAACACCCAGGAAATAGGAAAGAAGGCCAGGATCCTTTAGTGGCTTACACACCTGGTGGTTGTGCTATAAAGACCTCATCTGATAGATGGCCTTGGTGAAAGGCAATATTGACATCCGGTTACCATAGTGACCAACCACGACTAATAACCGTGCGAATGGTTGTTGGTTTGACCACCAAGCTAAAAGTGTCGTGGTAGTCAACTCCTGGACATTGATGAATTCCTTTGGCTACTAAATGAGCTTTGTACTTGTCAATAGAACCATTAGAAAGTCGTTTAGTATGAAAAATCCTATTATACTAGCCATTTGTGATCTTTGAGTGCCAAGGTCAAAGTTAAGGGTTCAGGGGGATTAGAGGCATGAAGTTGATCATTGAGATTAAGTTTTTGAATGGGTTTGTAGATGTTGTGCTAGGAGTGGGTGATGATAACTCATGATTCTTAATTGTTCGGTGGACTGGTTGGGAATATCTGACCAGCCAGAGAGTAAAGTATTTTGGATGGTGGTTCGGATGGAGATTCCAGTTGATCGGATTGGAGTCTACGGTCGACGGTTGATGTCGAGTATTGGATGATGTTGTATGGGGGGTCTTTGGTTTATCGATTGAGGGTGTCTGTTGATCAGATGGTTTAGAGTTTCAAAAACTGCTTTCGAAGGAGGGTCTAATTGACTGGTCAAGTGAGTCCAGTCGACCGGTTGTGTCAGATCCACGTTCAAGGGCAATGTGGCAAAGGCAGATGTGGATGATGGGCCAAGTGGCGTTCTTGATGGATGAAGAAGACCGGTGGAAGCCATTCAGAGATGGTGGTAAGACTTAGGACGGGGATCATGACTTAAAATAGATGAGAAAGGAAAAATAGATTTAATAAATTTGACATGACAGGATACATAGAGTTTGTCATTGGATAGATCCATATAGAGATAAGCATGTTGAGTGATGGAGTACCTAATAAAGAGACAAGGAGTGGAACATGGAGCTATTTTGTGGTTGGAGTAGGGATGAAGCCAAAGGTAGCAAAAACAACCAAAGACATGAAGTTTGGGGTAGTTTGTTGAAAAATCAAAGAGATTTTTGTACGGGGATGAAAGATTAAGTGTGGGTGTAGGCATACGATTGATAAGATAAATTGTAGTGGCAAAGGCATGGTTCCAGTAGGTGAAAGGTAGAGAAGCATGAGAGAGATGAGAAAGACTGGTTTCGATTATGTGACGATGACAACTTTTGGAATACCCATTATGTTCAGATGTATAAGTTGGAGTGGTGAATTGAGAGATACTGTTGGATACAACGTATGTGTCTAGAGCTTGGTATCCTTTATTATTGAAATATAAGGTGATGATTTTGTGTTTAAAGAAATATTCAATTAGTGGCTTAAATCGAATAAAAACATCAAGTACATGCGATTTTCTTTTTAGGGGATACAGCCGTATATATTTGGTAAAATAATCAACAAAATTTACATAATATTTAAACACATCAATTGAATAAATTAAAGAGGTCCAAGCATCAAGAAGATACGTAGAGAGTAGAAGAATTGGAGAAAGGTAATTTATGACTTTTATTGGAATCACAAGCATTACAATTGGAATGTGATGACAATGGACTTGATAAACTTAAATTAAAACGTGAAATATGTTTGAAGAATCAGAAATGATGGATGACCTAATCTACGGTGTCACTCGAATGAAGTGATCTTGACACTTGAAAATGCAACTAACAAGGAGGAGCTGGAAGAAAGGACCAGTCATTAATAAACACCATCCTTAGTCTGCCCCCGCCAAAGGAATGCCCTATGCTATATGATCCTTCACATGAAAAGAAAAATGTAAGGATTCAACAAAAACATGGTTAGATAGGTAAAATTGATAGATAGAAATAAGATTCTTTTTCATTGTAGGAATGCAAAGAACATTATTTAATGAAAATGAACAAGAGGGTGAGGTGGAACTAGTGTAGGTGATGGGAAGACCTATGCCATCTCGAATCACAAAGTCATTGGGGTCGTCATATGGGGCTTCGAGTGAGAGATTACTTGAGTTAGCAATGACATGGTGTGATGCTCTACCGTCCATAAGCCAATTTGGGGTGTCAGTGGTGTTAATGGCGGTGGCAATATGGGCATGTGATTGCCAAGGTGCTTGTGATTATGGTATCCATGGAACGGGTGCTTGTTGGTTTGAAGCGAAGATCGCCATCAAACGAAAAATAGAACATTGCTTAGCGGTGTGACTTTGGACATTACATTCTTGACAATAACCAAGGTAGGGCCTTGGTGGCGAACGATCAGCACATGGTGCGAAAGATTACGGCTTGACATTGCAAAACAAGGGGGAGAAGGTGCTAGAAGGCTTGGTTGATTGCAGGAGCCTTGGTTGGATTGAAGTGCCATTTGATTTGCAGACGCTAGTAGAGGGGTAGAAGGCGCTTGGGACACTTGTAGTGGAGTTCTCTACTGATGAGTTTCTCATGAAGCTCATGAAAAGAGATGAGGGTCTTGTGGTTGTTGATGGCGTTGACAATTGTCTTGTAATCATCATCGGTACCATCAAGAACTATCTCAATGAGGTCCTCTTGGTCAAGAGGTTTGCCTAATATTGCCAGTTCATCTGCTTAAGTTTTGACAAATTGCATGTAGTCCGAGATGCTTTGTGACCCTTTGGTCACATTCTTGAGTTGTGTCTTTATTTGATTGATGTATCTTCTAGTGGGCTTTGCAAAAGTATTGGAGAGAATAGACCATGCTTGTTGACTAGTGGTGGTTTGAGTGATAGGAGGGATGACTGAAGCAGTTAAAGATCCAACATGAGCACTGAAAATAAGTTTGTCTTGTCAAATTCGTGTTTTGATGTGTTGGATTGGGAGAGATGGTGCCATCCTTTGTGATAGTTGCCCATGGACATGGTGATGATCCATCAACAAGGTATTCAAGATTATAGCCGAATGAGTATAGCATGGAATCGTAGTTACCAAGAGAGGTAATTGGTGGGGGTAAGTTTGACGGTATTGTAGGTTAAGATGTTTATGGCAGTAAGAGGTTTGTTGAGTTCTTGAGTGTTTGGGAAAATAATTTCTGTAGTTGGAGTAGGGTTTAGAGCAGCCATAAGTGAAGCTGTGATGGTCCGATCAACTTGGTTGTGAGTTTCGATTGACCGATGGTGGCTATATGGTTTGCGAGAGAGGAAAAGGAAGAGAGAGAACCCAGGAACTTGTTACTTTGATACCATAAAAAGATATGAGATATTATGGAATTGCGTTTGCATTGATGAGATGAACAATATGTGCTTAAATTAAAAAACTTTACTTTCCTAATTTAAATATAATCATTGAATTAATGATTTTACAAATAAAATAAAATCTGAAATCTAAACTAAGAAACTAATTACAAAATTATAATAAGTTACAATTATGTGGACTTTCCAATAATATCCATGTAAATGTCATTTTCCTTCTATATTTAAACATAAGAACACTCTTCGAAAATGTTAAAACATTCATTTTCGTCCTAACTTTGTTTTTATCTCCTCAAGAACTTCTTGAAATACCACCTTCTCTAATGTACACTTCTTAATATATCCTCTTTTTCCAATGAGTCCTTGCTTAATTTTTTCCCTAATAATTCACTCAACTTTTTATATCAAAATATGATTCTAACAAGTATTAATTTCGAACTGCCCACTAAAATAATTTCACAAATATGTCCCTATTTATATGTGTATATGTATATCTATATATTAAAATTTCTCTCATGGCTTTGTCAATTACCATTTTTTTTAATGAATTATGCTTCTATTTAGATCGTCAGTTGGAGTTAAAATATTTAAGTAGAAATTGATTGACTTTTCAAAAATTAATTATGTTTTTTTTGTTTATTTTTCAGAAAAAGATCATAAAAATCCAACCGAAAAAGTACAATTTATTTGAAACTCAAATAGAGTTCCAAATAAATCCTAACATTTATACCATTTGCCCCTACTAACTCATTTTTCTCAAATGTATTCCCATAAAGTATTTTTTTCCTTAGAGTCCTTAAAACATATTATATAAAAAATGATCTTCGGAAATATTATTTTAACCACTCAATAAAGTAATATTTCTTATACATGCCCGACTTAATATTTTTAACGGCCTTCTCAATTTCTATTTTCCTAATGTACTCCTAACTAATTTACCACCTGATTTTGCCAATGAAATCATATTTTACCTTCAAATATGTTGTAGTTATCTATAACACATGCCTTCTGACCGAAACGTGCACTTCAATTCATACGTTTTTCTTTATTTTGAAATCTCATATTTAAATGTGTCTTATTGGGCGGTTTGTTATAGTCCAATATATTTCCAGATGTGGCCCTTGTAATTTCTTTCTCTATTGTCCATTGACATAATTTGTTTAAATGCATCTCTATCTAAATTTTTTTTTTCCCCGCTACAATGCAGTGTTCTAATATGTACATTCTAAGTTATTTACTATGTAATTTACCCCATTATTATTGCCTTTGTTTTTTCCTAAAATGTGATCTATATATTTATATGTGTATTACTATAGTTTGCTCTTAAATAATGACAGACCAATAAAAAAAAAATTTAAAACTTTTTTTAATCCACGTATCTGAAAAATTTCGAAAAAGTTAATAAACACGCATATAACACATGCTTTTAACTAGTATTTAAAGTGTTCAGAAAAAAAAAAAAAAAAGCCTAGTATTGAAAGAAAAGAGAAAAGGAGTTTAAAAAAAGGGGGTAAATTGCTCTGTTGATTTCTGGAAGTGCTTTCCAACAAGCGTAGGCGGTAGTAAACGAGATGTTAAAAAAGTGCTGAAACCTGAACTAAACATAAACGCTTGAAACATGTCTCTAAACCGCCCAGATATTTAAATATATATATCTCTAAACTCTATAGATCCTCTCTTCTCTCTATATATACGTGTGTGTGTGATATAGATTGTGTAATGTCACATATAATATTTTAGCACGTTTTACTTCGACATTGCCTCTTGGACTACTATTGAGCTTTGAGTCCAACTCACGAGTCTATAAATTTCAGTCCTTCAGCAACTACTTGAGCAAGCTGTCGAAGTAATAAAAAAAAGGTTTATGCATACGGTAGTCAGTAGATGAGTTTTTTGAGTTTGTAATCTTGGAATGTTTGAATTAGTTCGCAGCAAGATCTAAGTTAGGTGAGGTCTAGATGTCTACAAGGTTAGGCTTTTAACAGTTCGGAGAAATGTGTAAATCATTTTTTATACTAGCTTAGTTTTCTCCCTTTTTTTCATCAAAAAATGATTCGTTTTTTAAATTTGAAATCTATTTTTCTTTTGCATCCATTTTTATTTTGTTAATTCATTATTGATATTGCTTTGTCTTCTCTTTAATTACTGTGGGTTTTCCTTTGGACGTTGTCTTAGAAGTGCCTAAAAAAGGAATTAGAAAGAGAGAGAGAAAGGGAGCAAGAATAAGGAGCCTGAAGGAGTAAATCAGAAAGCATGGATTTTCTTGTTGGAATCACTGCTTCAATTGTAACAAAGGTTGCTGAGTATACGGTCAATCCGGTCTGCCGCCAATTGGGTTATCTATTTTACTACAAAAGTAATATAGACAACCTCAAAACACAAATACAACAGTTGGGGTATGCACAAGACAGGTTGCAGCATCGCGTTGAAGAGGCTAGAAGAAAAGGTGAAGAAATTGAAGCTGACGTTGAAAACTGGCTATGCAAAGCAAGTAGGATCAAAGAAGAGTCTGAGAATTTTCTGCAAAATGAAGATCACGCAAAGACAAGATGTGGAAGTAGCGGGTCCTTTCCGAATTTGGTGTCGCGACATCAGCTAAGCAGGAAAGCAAAGAAGACGGTGCAAGTTGTTGTCGGTGAAATCCTTATTGCTGGGAAATTCGTTACGGTTTCCTTTTCCCCTTGTATTGAAACTTCCATTGTGAACACAGGCTATCAGGTCTTTGAATCAAGAGTTCTAACTTTCAGGGAAATCATGGAGTCCATAAAAGATGTTAATGTTCGGATAATTGGGATATACGGCATGGGTGGCATCGGCAAAACTGTACTTGCAAAAGAAGTTGCCAAAACAGCCCAAAGAGAAAAGTTGTTTGATAAAGTAGCCTTCATAGCTATATCCCATAATCCGGATGTGGAAAGGATTCAACAAGAAATTGCAGAACAAATGGGTCTAGAAAAATTCAATGAGATCAAAAGCACATTGGTAAGAGCGGACAGGTTACGACATGGACTGAGTCAACAAAAGAATATCCTCGTTATTTTGGATGATGTTTGGAATAAACTTAAATTGTCAGATGTTTGGATGGATTTTGCTGATGATCAGAAGGGTTGCAAGATATTATTACCTTCCAGATTCCGGAATGTTTTACAGGATTCTATGGGTGTTGAGATGATTTTCAAAGTTGAAGGACTATCATATACAGAAGGGATTGATTTGTTTAAAAAGAATGTGGGTCGTTCTGGTGAAAATGTCGAATTCCAACCTTTGGTGAAAGACATTGTTAAGAAATGTGCGGGCTTGCCAATTTCCATCACAACAGTTGCTTGTGCTCTGAAAAATAAAAGTTTGCCAACTTGGGAGGATGCTCTGCGACAATTGAAAAGGAGTATCCTAACAAACATAGAGGGAATGGATAACGAAGTATATGCAAGCATAAAATTGAGTTATGATTTTTTAGGAAGTGACGAGGAAGCAAAGTCATTGTTGTTGCTTTCTAGTTTACATGAAGAAGATGCGAACATCGAAATCAAGGACTTGATGATCTATGGTGTTGGTTGGGGCTTGTTTCAACATGTCTATACATTAGAGGAGGCAAGGAATAGGGTGCGCTCACTGGTTGATAAATTAAAAGATCGTAGTTTGTTGTTAGAAGGATACAATTCTGATACAGTGAAGATGCACGATGTCATTCGTGATGTTCTGATATCAATTGCCTCTCAACACAAACGAATGCATAATGTTGCAGACCTTGACAAGTTTGATGAAGATTTTTCAACTAAGAAAAGATACTTTGACTCAACTGCAATTTCTCTACTTGTTCCTCGACATCACAACAAGCTCCCAGAAAGATTGGATTGTCCTCAACTTGAACAACTATTTGTGTTTAACAGAAGTCAAAATTATTTGCAAATTCCAGAGAAATTTTTTGAAGACAAAGAGGAGCTTAAAGTGCTACGCATGAATAGAGTAAATGCAGGGTTGCTTCCTGCATCCTTCTGTCTACTTCAAAATCTTCAGACATTGCGCTTGTCTGGTTGTATGGGAAGCGTAACTGTAATTGGAGAGCTCAAAGGTTTGAAGATTCTTGACCTGTCCGGATCTGATGTTGTGGAGTTGCCGAAACATATTGGGCAACTGATTAATCTGCAATTGTTGAATTTGGAATTTTGCGAATATCTTGAAGTGATTCAACCCGGCGTCATCTCGAGTTTGGTAAGACTGGAAGAGTTGAATATGAGAGGAGTCCCTCTAAAGTGGGAGGATGAAGGGGTCGATGGAGAAAGAACTAATGCTAGTCTTATTGAGTTGAAAAATTTGCTGCGATTGACCACTTTACGTTTAAGTATCGAGAACAGCAATATTTTGCCGAAGGCTTTGTTTAGCGAGAAATTGGAGAGGTTTGAATTATCTATTGGAAAAACATCATATAATCCAAATGTAGTAGAGTCAGAGTTCCAGAACAGTTTGCATCTTAGGCTCTTTGAACACAATCTCGTAGGTGAATATGGGCTTGAGACGATCATTCAAAGATCTGAAGTACTGTACTTGTATGGATTCAGGGGTGTCAACAATGTCGTTTATGAGTTAAACGGAGAGGGCTTTTGTCAAGTGAAGAGTTTTGGGTTCCAAGATAATGATGAGATTCGATATATCGTCAATTCAACAGTCAATCAACCTTGTGGTGCGTTTCAAAATTTGGGGCGATTGCATCTCCTTAGACTGAAGAATCTGGAAAGGATATATAATGGAAGACTCACAGCAGGGTCATTTGGCAAGTTAAGATTTGTAACAGTAGAACAATGTGACAGTTTGAAGAATCTCTTCTCATCATCTATTGCTAAACAGTTTGAGAATATTGAAGTGATCAATTGCAAGATGATGAAAGAGATAGTCACCCATGGAGCAGAAGATGACACCCACAATTCCATAGATAAGATGGAGTTTGCTCAATTACGCTCCTTGACTCTGGAAGATTTACCAGAGTTTGTTGAATTCTTTCACTCTGAGATGGATATGGCTGATACATCATCATCGGATTCTCCCATGCCTTTATTTAGCAAAAAGGTAAAGTCCTACTACTAAGTTTTCTTTCTGAACTTGCTTTTTCTGAACTTGCTTTTATCATTTTGGACCGCCAATTATTTTGATCGTGTTCCTAAATAGCATATATCTCCATTTTTCAGCAATATTACTTGTAGTTATTATAATAATAATAATAATAATAATTATTATTATTATTATTATTATTATTCAAGGAATGCAACGTGTTCTTAATTGAGGCAACTTTTTTTTGTCATAACTTTTATAAAATAGAACTATTTTACTTCCACGACTGATTTTTAGAATCAAGTGATGTTTTGTTTTGTTTTCAAAGTTTTTTGAAATAATTTTTGCACATCTTTTGAGGAGTAAAAATGAAAATATTTCTTAAATCGTGTTTATTTAGCAAATGATTTGAAGATGAAAACAAATATAAAAAATGATGATAATGGTTTTTGTAAAGGAAATGATAAATAGTTATGAGTTATTTTTTCATTTTCTTTTTCACTCTTAATTCTAGTTAACTTAACACATGTTTTCATAAACATATCCAATCACAATTCACCTTTATTTTGTATCCAAATTAATCTCTTTAAACACATAACCAAACACCATTTTAAAAAATAAATCTCAGCATCATTTTTAAGGTATTCTCATTTCTATTTTCATGCTGAAAACAAAATCATTTCCAAAACAAACAAAAACAGTACCAAACACCAATGGTTTCTGAAGTATTCGCATACAAAGAGAATGACTGGAAGTCTATTAGCCGGCTATTTAAATTGAAATTATATTTGCAGGTTACTTTCCCTCGCTTGGAGGTCTTGGAATTGTTCGACATGAAATTCAAAGACTTGTGCTCGGACCAACTTCCAACTACTTTTCATTTGCAGAACTTAACAAAGCTCAAAGTGTACAGATGCAATAATCTAAAGCACCTATTATCCGTTGCAATAGCAAGAAGCCTTGTACATCTTCGGTGGCTAGACATAGATGGATGTGAGATGATGGAGGAGGTCCTAATCACAGAGGAGAAAGGAGACGAAGGGTTTGAGAAGATATCTTTCCCAAAACTACGATATCTTTGGCTATGGTCTCTTCCAAAACTTGAGAAATTTTGCACTGGAGATTCCATTGAATTTCCATTCTTGGATTCTTTAAATGTACAAAACTGTCCTCGACTAAAGCAACTCATCTTCAGCCCAACATCTGGAGAAATCACATCGATGGCATTCCTCACTGGAAAGGTCTTCTTCTTTTGGCTCCTTTTTTTTTTCTTTTTTTATTTTCCTTATACTTGTTACATTTCTATTTCATGTTTAGTATATATTTTTGTTCAATTTAATTATACTAATTCATTAATCGGCTCAAGGGCTATCATTTCACTTGAATATATCTATATTTGGGGAAAAAAACCGTGCATTGCTAACTGAAACGAAAAAATGTTTTCTCATTTTTGTGAAGGAAATAAAAAATAGATAAAAGTTGTTTTATCAATTTTATTTTCACTTTTAATTCTATATAGCTTAATATATGTTTTCAGAAAAATATCCAAATAATATTCTTATTTTTCTTTTATCCAAATTAATTTCTTTAAAAACATAACTAAACATAATTTTAAAAAACAATCTTAACATCGTTACTAAGATATTCTTTTTTCTATTTTCAGACCAAAAAAAAAAAAAAATCCATAAAACAAAACCCAATCAACAACGGCTTCTGAAGTAATGTTCGTATACAAAGTGAATATCCGGAAGTCTATTAGTTGGCTATTTAAATTGAAATTATAATTAGAGGTTACTTTCCCTCGCTTGGAGGTCATGAAATTTTTCAACATGAACTTAACAGCTTTTCATTTGCAGAACTTAACCGATCTCCAAGTGCACAACTGCAATAATCTAAAGCATCTCTTATCTTTTACGATTGCGAGAAGCCTTGTACATCTGCAGCATCTAGAAATAGTTAAATGTGAGATGATGGAGGAGGTACTAATCACAGAGGAACAAGGACAAGAATGGTTGGAGAAGATATCTTTCCCCAAACTAAGATATCTTAGGCTACAGAGTCTTCCAAAACTTGAGAAATTCTGCGTTGGAGATTCCATTGAATTTCCATCCTTGGATTCTTTGACTGTACACAACTGTCCTCGACTAAAGCAACTCATCTTCAGCCCAACATCTGGAGAAATCACATCGATGGCTGAACAAATATTCCTCACTGAAAAGGTCTTTTTCTTTTTGCTCTTTTTTTTTTTTTTTTTTTCATTTTTCTTTCCCTATGCTTGTTATATTTTTATTTTATGTTTAGTATATATTTTTGTTCAATTTAATTATATTAATTCATTATTAAATTTAGGGCAAATTACACTTTTTCCCTCCTGAACTTTAAAACTTGTCACAAAATGCCCTCTGAATTCAATTTGTAACATTCTTTTTCCCTAAACTTTGAAACATTTACAGATTTTCTCCCTCAGTTGATTTTTTAATGGAAAAATATGAGTACCACTTGTTGGTAGCTTGAGTTGAGTAGTATTAAGCACGAAATCACAAAGTCATCGTTATAATTTGGTCTAAAAAGTAAATATTTAAAATAGATAGTCATTTTTTTCCAAACCATTTTTGTAAGGTTAACTTTATAATTTCACATTTAATTAGAGTAATGATTACCAAGTCTGCTAACAATGAGTGCCACTTCGTAATTATATATTTAATGCTGCACCAAAATGCATTTTTTGTAAAAGAAATTTAACTGAGGGAAGAAATCTGCAAATGTTTAAAGTTCAGGGGGAAAGGATGTTATAAATCAAAATTCATGGGGTATTTTGTGATAAGCCTAAAGTTCAGGGAAAAAGTGTAATATATCCATAAATTTATTACTGCTCCAAGGCTGTCATTTCACTTGAATATATCTATATTTGGGTGCAAAACGAGCATTGCTAACTGAAACGAAACAATGGTTACTAAATTTGTTATTGTAATTGTGCCTGTTTTGCTAAAAGTATTGATAGTTATATTCTTGTAGGTCACGTGTCCTGAGCTTAATTACCTGCTAATTGATGTTCGAGAAGTCATTAATAAGAGATGGCATCCTCAATCTTCATCGGTACTGCCTTTTTGCACTCTGAAGCGTCTACAGCTGAACAACTGCGATGATGAAAAGTCAGTTGTTTTCCCGTTTGAATTCATTCAAAGATTTGAGAATCTTGAGGAGCTTTCTTTTAAGGATTCTTCAGTGGTAGAAATTGTCACTTTGCAACTACCTGATGGACTATTCCTACGTGTGAGAGACGTGCGGTTACAGTTTCTTCATAAACTGAGGCATCTGTTTGAGAATCCAGAAAATGTCAAGCAAGGCAAGGCCTTCGAAAATACAGAACTCCTTGGTGTGTTTGAATGTGAAAGTTTAAAGAGATTAGTGCCATTCTTAGAAGCTTTCAGAAATTTGAAAGATCTGATGGTATCAGGATGCCATGAAATAAAAAATTTGTTAGTTTCCTCAACAGCCAAAAGTCTGGTTCAGCTTACAAGAATAAGCGTAGGGAAATGCAAACAAATGAGAGACATAATAGCAAGCAAGGAAGGGGAAATAGAGGATGAGATTGTTTTCAGCCGATTGAGGATTTTAGCACTTCATGATTTACCGAGGCTCGAGAGCTTCTACCCTGGAAATACCGCAATCAGATTTCCACTTTTGGAAAAACTGATTTTGAGTCAATGCCCTGAGATGGAAAGTTTCTCTCGTGGAATTATAATCACCCAAAAGCTAAATCAAATAATTACAGAAATGGTGAATAAAAATTTCTTCCTTTCTTCGGAAGTAAAATGGCATTTGGATAGCATTGAATATGAATGTATTCCCAGAAAACAGCTTTGGGAGGGTGATGTTAATTCGACAGTCCAAAAGATTTGGGAGGATGATCCAGTTATCGCACCACAATATATGTTCAATGAAGTCTGAAATGGTACGCATCATTTTCACCAAATATGTTTGTTTCCACAACTTTCTTCTCTATGAACTACTTTTGTTCATGTTATTTGATCTCTTCGTTGAACATTAAAATTACAGAAACAAATGTTATTATAATATTCTGTCCGGTGGACTAAAAATTTATTTCCAAACGATCTAGAAGACCAAAAACTAATAAAACATAGAGCAGAGCTGAAACTAGAAACAGAGAGTTCAAACGTGTGTAAATTCGTATTATTTTATATCTTAAACATCTTTCATACTTGGCATTAGATCTTGTTTCACCTTTGATTTGTTTTGGTGTGTTACCAGATGTTCCAGAATTGAGAATTCCATTATAGCTCCAATTTTAAATATTCCTTCAAAATAGAAGGTAAGAACGCCTTCCGTTCACTTAGGTGTTTTTTTTCCCCCCCCTTCTCAATTTATGACACAAAATTCTGTCAAACTGGCCGTGTTTGTGTAACAACCGGGAAAATTCACATTTTTTGGAAAATAAATGCACAATGAATTTAAGCATTAAAATGTGAAATTAAGTGATGTAATATTGTTTAGAATTAAATAAAATGTTCTAACAATATTAAAGGATGAAAAATGAGTAATAGTGATATTATGTGTGTGCACGTGTGTGCCACTCACAGTATCAGGAAGTAGGTCAAGATGATATTTTCTTGACATAAAACTGATAAATTTGGGTTCAGCACTCCGAAATTAGTAAGGATAGCCTATCAGTACGCTCAAATATGATAATTGAGCACAAGGGTAAATTTTGACCGAAAATTGGCAGTATCGGAAATTGGTCGAAATGACCTCAGATGAAAATAAAACTGATATATTTGGATTCAGGACGCCGAAATTAGTCAGCATAACCCGTGTTGGAATTTTGGGTGAAAAAGTATATAAAGAGCGGGAAAAAGTGGAATTTTCTCATTTATCTACACACACTCTCTCTCCTCCTTCTCTTTCTCTCTCTAGCCGAATATGTACAGTAACCGACCATCGGAAACGGTGTCCGTTTTCGACACCGCCGGTGTCATCGGAAAGCTCTCGCCGAGCTGAGTCCGATGGTGGGTCGACGCGACGGAGCAGCCGCCGGAGCAAGCCGCACGCGCCGCCTGAAGGTCGCCGGAGCCGAAATCTTCCTGGCGAGATTTCTCCGCCGTCCGGCCACCATTTGCCACGAAACCGGTCCCAAAAGATTCGTGGTGAAGAGTACTACAAAACCCATGTGATGGATCACCTCAACACCGGCGGAATCGCACCGCCCGAGCTTCGGAAAAATCCGGCGAAACGCCGCCGTGGAGCCGCCGTCGAAACCGCCGATTCCGGCGGAGTTGAAGCACGCCGTCGGTACAGAAATGGTCGCCGTGAAGAGGGGAGCAAAAGCCCTCAATCAATTTCGGGAAAAAAGTCCGGCACGGCGGAGTTCCACCACCGCCGCCGTGGCCGTGACTTTCGGGGTGATTTTCCGGCGATTGGGGCCTCCAAATGTGAAATTGAGGCTACCAACGAGTTCCTCATGTCGAGATCTTCAAGATGGGCTACTCATTTTCCATCGTCGCCGCCGCCGCCGCCGGTCAACGCCGGTCAACGGCCGGTCAACGGCGGTCAACGCAAGTTTGGCCCGTTGGCCTATTTTCGACGTTCCGGACACATCCGCGGAGTCGGAATTGCAAGACGGGACCTCAAATATGAAGAACGAGGAATTAGGGTTTATGCCGTCGAGACCGGATTGCAATTCGGTATAAATCCCGACCTTTTTACGTTCCGAAATTTAATTGTTTGGAACTGTTATATAATTTTATAATTTTTGGTATGAAAAATATGGAAAAGAATGTATGTAAAAAGAAGAAAATGGCTGTAATGGAGAAAAAGAAAAATATGTGATAATGTAACGATTTTACGTAAACAGTATGAGTTTTACGTAAAATCTAGGCCTCTGGTATAGTACGTGATAGAATTAGATTATGATAGATGGTTTTCAGGCGTTTCCTAAATGCTGGAACCTCAAAAATTAAGGGGAAACTCTGCCGAAATTTCTAAAAATGACACCAGGGGTAATATGGGAAACGAGGGGTAAAAATATGATCGGGAAGGGAACCCGAGCCCCCTCGAGGAATTAAGGCATGGAAAAAGGAATGGGTAAGGTACGACTAGTAAACCGACCCTTCAAAACCCTAGAACGTAAGGAAAAATATGAAACTGACACTTAGGTCGGAATAGTACTTCCCGAGGGCCGGGAATGTGAAAAATTGGTAAAATGATAAGAATTGATCCGGAAAAGGTCTGATAAGATTTAGAAAGTTAATTAAATGATTTTGGGTTTAGAAAATCCAACCTAAGTATGAAAATGAAAATGTTAGGTTTAAACGACCCATCAGGGGCAAAATGGTCATTTTGCCCAAAGATACTCAAATTATGGGAAAAGAGCCACAATGACCCTGAAATAGGTGAATGAAGTTTGTAAAAGCCAAAATTGAGATTTAAGTTATGAAAAATCACGTCAAGGGTAAAATTGTAATTTTGTCAAAAGTTAGGGGTAAAATCGTAATTTTTCAAAAGTTGGAGAAAAAATTCGAAAATGGCCATTAAGGTTTAAAAAGCTGTCATAAGGATATAATTAAGGGTTATAAGATCAGAATCAAGCTTTTTAATAAAATAAAAGCTCTAGATGAAAATGTGATTAACGGACAAAGTTTGTCTGTAGGAACCTAATCCAGAAGCGACAAAGGACGTCTATGGATTCCAAGAAAAGGATAAGCACGCTATGAGTAAGTTCAGACATTTACCCGTCTGCAACTATGAACAAGTTTATTGTGTTTATATGTTTTGTATGCAAATGTCATGATGTGAATTATGATGATGCTATAGTAATACTATAGCAATACTATGATGATGCTAAAAGTTATGTTTTAATAAATAATTTATAAAAAATATATATATATGTATATATATGTATATATTGAATTATGAAGGAAAGGTATTATAAAAGTTTTATGAGAGTAACGATGTGATAAAGAGGGATAAAAGAATGGAAAGAGTAAGAACAAGAATGTTATGATAGAATGCATAAGAAAGAGATGAGATATGAAAGGAAAGAATAGGTGTTTATGAAAAGTTTTATGGAAATTAAGTTATGATTGATAGAGCAATGATGATCGGTGATGAAAAGAATTAAGAAAGGGATGTTTTATGAGGACGAAAGGATAAATGTTTTATGAAAAATGATATGAAAGTAAAGAGTTAGACAAGAAAGAAAAACAATGATAGGTTATGATAAAAGGTATGATGAATGTTTTATGGAAAATGATATGAAAGCAAAGAGTTAGACAAGAAAGAAAAACAATGATAGGTTATGATGAAAAGTATGATGAAAGGATTAGAATATAACGATAAGATGTGATTGATGGAATAGAACGATAGGCTATGATCGATAGGCTATGATTGATGGAATGATGCAAATGATAAGATGAACAAAGAATAATTGTCTACCCGTAACAAAACATGTTTTTGTTTGATGTGATGTGATGTGATGTTATATAAGTAATATGTGCTATATGTGTCATGTTTTTGAAAGAAAAAGATGTTCAACGAAAAATCAATATAAGAAAAATAAAAGCCTACAAGATAATAAGACTGAAAACTTAAGTTGTTGGCGTACCGGTCTCCCTACAAGGTCGAGACTTCCGGTCTATATCCTCCGCGTAGATGTGGCGCTACCCCGAAGGTGCGGTAGATTATAGGATGGACCAACCCCGAAGGTGCGGTTTTTATGTGACTGTGAGGTAGGTTGGTGGGTCGCTCCCCCTCCTCCCACTGTCCGCGCGCAACTAGGTACGTCCAACAACGGGCCCAACCAATGGAAAGTGGAAAGAAAACAAACGAAAGAAGAGTGAAAAGAAAAGAAAAGAAAGGAAAAGAAAGGAAAAGAGAAGAAAAGAAAAGAAAAGAAAAGAGCGTGAAAAGAAAAGAAAGGAAAAGAGCGTGAAAAAAAAAAGAGAAAAGAAAAGAAAAGAGCGTGAAAAGGAAAGAAAAGAGAGTGCGTGAGGAAAAAAAAAAACAAGGAAAAAGAGAGTGGAAAGAAAAAAAAAAATGAAATGATACGAAAAGAAAAGAAAAGAAACGAACGATATGAAAGAACAACACAATGAAATCAATGAAAAATAATAAAACGAAGTTAAAAGAACATGATAGAATTATATATGTGATGTGATGTGTTTGATGTTATATGTATGGAATGACACGTTTTTACGTGATGTTGTGCTAGTGTATATGTTACTAGCTTTAAGATATGAAATGTTAGGAGATGATGAAGCGATACAAAAGTTATAAAGGTTTAGAACAGAAAGTTAAGAAATGATAGGAATGAAAAGCAAAGAAATGAAAAGATTGGATTAGAATGATAAGAGATGATCGATTGAATGATAAGAACGATGAACGAAGAGATAAACGAGCATGATGAAGCTCCTATTTTATGTTATGTTTTGAGGATATGTATGAATGATGTGTATGGTGTGTATATACGTGATGATATATATTCTAGTAATAATATATATTACTAGTATTTATAAGTTAATGAATGTATGTTTGAACTTACTGAGCATCTAGCTCATTAGTTGTCTATATGTTGCAGGTAAGCAACGTGTTTATTTAAAGTAATATGATGGACAACGGATGGATCTGCATGTGCCAAGGGACTGGGCGAGGGTATGGTACTACCATGAGTCTTTCGCTGAGCGTTCAAAAAGGAAGACGAAAGAAAGAAAGAAAGTTATGAAATATGTATTATAAGAGTATGATACAGATAGGTATAATATGTAAGTTAAAAAAAAAAAGAAAAAAAAAATTGCTATAGAAATTGCTTCCGCTATAAGATGAGAACGTTAAGAATGGATGTGGCGACCCCCACCACGTACGATTACCATACCAACCAATCAAGCTCTGACGCCGACCGCGATGGCTGGCAACCTCGTGGGTCGTCATCCTCTTACTTAACTTAACTTTCCATTCTTAACGTTCTCATCTTATAGCGGAAGCAATTTCTATAGCAATTTTTTTTTTCTTTTTTTTTTTCTTTTTTAACTTACATACTATACCTATCTTTATCATACTCTTAAAACACATATTTCATAACTTTCTTTCTTTCCTTCATCTTCCTTTTTGAACGCTCAGCGAAAGACTCATGGTAGTACCATACCCTCGCCCAGTCCCTTGGCACATGCAGATCCGTCCGTTGTCCATCATATTACTTTAAATAAACACGTTGCTTACCTGCAACATATAAACAACTAATGAGCTAGATGCTCAGTAAGTTCAAACATACATTCATTAACTTATAAATACTAGTAATATATATTATTACTAGAATATATATCATCACGTATATACACACCATATACATCATTCATACATATCCTCAAAACATAACATAAAATAGGAGCTTCATCATGCTCGTTTATCTCTTCGTTCATCGTTCTTGTCATTCTATCGATCATCTCTTATCATTCTAATCCAATCTTTTCATTTCTTTGCTTCTCATTCCTATCATTTCTTAACTTTCTGTTCTAAACCTTTATAACTTTTGTATCGCTTCATCATCTCCTAACATTTCATATCTTAAAGCTAGTAACATATACACTAGCACAACATCACGTAAAAACGTGTCATCCACATCACATCACATATATAGTTCTATTATGTTTCATATCGTTTGTTTCTTTTTTTTTTTTTTCTATGTCGTTCTTTACTTTTCTTTTCTTTTCTTTATCACTTTCTTTTCTTTTCTTATCTTTCATTTTCTTTTCTTTTCTTATCTTTCACTGGTGGGCCCCGTCGTCGAACGTACCTAGTGCGCGCTGACAGTGGGAGGAGGGGGAGCTACCCACCAACCTACCTCACAGTCAATCTTTAACTTTTAGCCATTAACCTCACACCTTCGGGAGGTAGCGTTCCACTGTAAGCCATTAACCTCACCTACGGGAGGTAGCATTCAATTATAGTGGAATTCATAACATAAAACCTCACCTACGGGAGGCCGGTACGCCGACATTAAGTTTTCAGTTTTCTTATCTTGCATTCTTTTAGCTTTTCTTATATTGATTTTTTTTTTTTTCGTTGTACATCTTTTTCTTTCATGACATTCATCATCTTTCATTTCTCATTTTTCATAAAACATTTCATGAAACATTTATTCTTTCGTTGTTTTTCTTTTCTTAATTCTTTACTTTATCACATCACATCACATCATAACAACAAAAACATGTTTTGTTACGTGTAGACAATTATTCTTTGTTCGTCTTATCATTTGCATCATTCCATCAATCATAGCCTATCGATCATAGCCTATCGATCATAGCTTATCGATCATAGCCTATTGTTCTACTCTATCAATCACATCTTATCGTTATGTTCTAATCCTTTCATCATACATTTTATCATAACCTATCATTGTTTTTCTTTCTTGTCTAACTCTTTGCTTTCATATCATTTTTCCATAAAATATCTATCCTTTCGTTATCATACAACATACCTTTTTCTTAATTTCTTTCATCCCCGATCATCATTGGTCTATCAATCATAACCTAACTTTCATAAAACTTTTCATAAAACATCCCTTTCTTAATTCCTTTCATATCACATCTCTTTCTTATGCACTCTATCATAATATTATCATTCTTACTCTTTCCATTCCTCTATTCCTCTATATCACATCGTTACTCTCATAAAACTTTTATAATACATTTCCTTCATAATTCAATATATACATATATTTATATATATATATATTTTTATAAATTATTTATTAAAACATATATATATATTTTTTTTTAACATCGTCATAACATTGCTATAGTATTTACTATAGCATCATCATAAATCACATCATGACATATACATACAAAACATATAATATTATAAGCTTGTTCATAGTTGCAGACGGGTAAATGTCTGAACTTACTCATAGCGTGCTTAACCCCTTCTTGGAATCCATCGACGTCCGTTGTCGCGTCTGGATCGGATTCCTACAGACAAACTTTGTCCGTTAATCACATTTTCATCTATAGCTTTTATTTTATAAAAAAGCTTAATTCTGATCTTATAATCGTTAATTATAGCCTTAGGACAGCTTTTTAAATCTTAATGGCCCTTTTCGAATTTTTCTCCAACTTTTTGAAAAATTACGATTTTACCCCTAACTTTTGACAAAATTACAATTTTACCCTTAACGTGATTTTTCATAACTTAAACCTCAATTTTGGCTTTTACAAACTTCATTCACCTATTTCAGGGTCATTGTGGCTCTTTTCCCATAATTTGAGTATCTTTGGGCAAAATGACCATTTTGCCCCTGATGGGTCGTTTAAACCTAACATTTTCATTTTCATACTTAGGTTGGATTTTCTAAACCCAAAATCATTTAATTAACTTTCTAAATCTTATCAGACCTTTTCCGGATCAATTCTTATCATTTTACCAATTTTTCACATTCCCGGCCCTCGGGAAGTACTATTCCGACCTAAGTGTCAGTTTCATATTTTTCCTTACGTTCTAGGGTTTTGAAGGGTCGGTTTACTAGTCGTACCTTACCCATTCCTTTTTCCTTACCTTAATTCCTCGAGGGGGCTCGGGTTCCCTTCCCGATCATATTTTTACCCCTCGTTTCCCATATTACCCTTGGTGCCATTTTTTTATAAATTTCGGCAGAGTTTCCCCTTAATTTTTAAGGTTCCAGCGTTTAGGAAACGCCTGAAAACCATCTATCCTGATCTAATTCTATCACGTACTATACCAGAGGCCTAGATTTTACGTAAAACTTGTACCGTTTACGTAAAATCGTTACATCATCACATATTTTTCTTTTTCTCCGTTACAGTCATTTTCTTCTTTTTACATGCATTCTTTTCCATAATTTTCATACCAATAATCATAAAATCATATAACAATCCCAAATAATTTAATTGCGGAACGTAAAGGGGTCAGGATTTATACCGAATTGCAGTCCGGTCTCGACGGCATAAACCCTAATTCCTCGTTCTTCATCTTTGAGGTTTCATCTTGCAATTCCGACTCCGCGGATGCGTCCGGAACGTCAAAAATAGGCTAACGGGCCAAACTTGCATTTTCGGTCAACGGTCGCCGTTGACCGGCGTTGACCGCGCGTTGACCGGCCGTTGACCGGCGTTGACCGGCGGCGGCGGCGGCGACGGTGGCAAGTGGGTAGTCCATTTTGAAGATCTCGACGAGAGGAATCCATTGGTAGCCTCAATTTCACATTTGGAGGCCCCAATCGCCGGAAAATGCCCCCGAAAGTCACGGCCACGGCGGCGGCGGTGGAACTCCGCCGTGCCGGACTTTTTCCCCAAAATTGATTGAGGGCTTTTGCTCCCCTCTTCACGGCGACCATTTCTGTACAGACGGCGTGCTTCAACTCGGCCGGAATCGGCAGTTTCGACGGCGGCTTCACGGCGGCGTTTCGCCGGATTTTCCGAAGCTCGGGTGGCGCGATTCCGCCGGTATTGAGGCGATCCACCACATGGGTTTTGTAGTACTCTTCACCACGAACATTTTGGGACCGGTTTCGTGGCAAATGGTGGCCGGACGGCGAAGAAATCTCACCGGGAAGATTTCGGCTCCGGCGACCTTCAGGCGGCGCGTGCGGCTTGCTCCGGCGGCTGCTCCGTCGCGTCGACCCACCATCGGACTCAGCTCGGCGAGAGCTTTCCGATGACACCGGCGGTGTCGAAAACGGACACCGTTTCCGATGGTCGGTTACTGTACATATTCGGCTAGAGAGAGAAAGAGAAGGAGGAGAGAGAGTGTGTGTAGATAAATGAGAAAATTCCACTTTTTCCCTCTCTTTATATACTTTTTCGCCCAAAATTTCAATATGGGCTATCCTGATTAATTTGGGCGTCCTGAATCCAAATATATCAGTTTTATTTTCATCTGAGGTCATTTTGACCAATTTCCGATACTGTGAATTTTCGGTCAAAATTTACCTCTGTGCTCAATTGTCAAATTTGAGCGTGCTGATAGGCTATCCTTACTAATTTCGGGGTGCTGAACCCAAATTTATCAGTTTTATGTCAAGAAAATATCATCTTGACTTACTTCTTAATACTGTGAGTGGCACACACGTGCACACACATAATATCACTATTACTCTTTTTTTTTCATCCTTTAATATTGTTAGAACATTTTATTTAATTCTAAACAATATTACATCACTTAATTTCACATTTTAATGCTTAAATTCATTGTGCATTTATTTTCCAAAAATGTGAATTTTCCCGGTTGTTACATTCACCCCTCCTTATAAAATTTTCGTCCTCGAAAATTAAGGCAAGTAGGGTTTCAACGTCTTCATTTCTTCTTTACATCTTGTGTAACTTTTTCAGCATCAGAATTTTCTTTTTCTATGACATCTTCATAAACTAGATCCTTCTTGAATTGGAATCTTCTTGCATGTACCTCCAAAAATTTGGGATGAACCATGCATCTCTACGTATCCGTGCGTTTCTGTACATTCGTGCATCATTACCATGAATTACGCTGTCGTAGCCCAACGTTCCCTTTCATAAACATATTTAGTAAAATTTCTATGAAATTCACATTAAGTAACGTCATACCATTATGAGACATTACTTAATATCATTTCATCATTTTAACATTTTATAATATTGACATATCATACACATATAATCATATACATTTCAACAATAAGGCTTTATATGTAGCCTTTCATTTCAAATATACTCATATACATACATATACATTCATACATTATTCGTCTTTTTCCATCCGGATCAATAAAAAATTTTTCCGGATCTTGGCTTTCTCCTATATCATCTCAATCATTCCTAACCTCGGTGGACCTTTCTTGATTTGCATTTACCTTGATTTAGTTCCACTGTGAGTCCTCTCCAACCTATATTGCAGAAGCCCTCATCAGTTCCTCGTAACGCACAGCATCTGTTAGAACTATATCACCGGACGTCGACTGCAGTTTCTCGGTCCGATGAACAAATTCTCACATATCCGCAACTCTAGGGAATATAGGCGGTGTCATGTCCCCCGTGCCCATGAGGAAATTGGGACTGATACTGGGCTCCTTTGAGGAAGTCACTCAATCATGGTATGGTGAAACTCGGTCCAGTTAGAGCTCATCCTAGTCACAAGAATCCCAATACACATGAGAGCATCTTCCTAAAAGGTGCATACATGTCACAGCTATCATGACCCAATTATCCTGATCAATGGTGCACAGTCAGAGAATCATCTTGATATCATGAACCCAGTCCTGTATTCCCATAAAGTGCTGGAGTGCTGTCCGCCCTCGAAACTTGGTGGACAACTGATCTCGTCCATCTTCTAATCAGTCCTCTAACATCGTACTCATACCATACCACCCACGATTGTACCGTGAGTTCGTGATCTTGTCCTTTAAAAATTGTTTATTTTATATAATAAACGATTACTAACATAAAACAAATCTAACTTACTTGGAATAACGGCAGGATGTGCAGTGTGCCAAGAGGGATATGGTCAACCTTTCGCTCTGATACCAACTGTGGCGACCCCCACCACGTACGATTACCATACCAACCAATCAAGCTCTGACGCCGACCGCGATGGCTGGCAACCTCGTGGGTCGTCATCCTCTTACTTAACTTAACTTTCCATTCTTAACGTTCTCATCTTATAGCGGAAGCAATTTCTATAGCAATTTTTTTTTTCTTTTTTTTTTCTTTTTTAACTTACATACTATACCTATCTTTATCATACTCTTAAAACACATATTTCATAACTTTCTTTCTTTCCTTCATCTTCCTTTTTGAACGCTCAGCGAAAGACTCATGGTAGTACCATACCCTCGCCCAGTCCCTTGGCACATGCAGATCCGTCCGTTGTCCATCATATTACTTTAAATAAACACGTTGCTTACCTGCAACATATAAACAACTAATGAGCTAGATGCTCAGTAAGTTCAAACATACATTCATTAACTTATAAATACTAGTAATATATATTATTACTAGAATATATATCATCACGTATATACACACCATATACATCATTCATACATATCCTCAAAACATAACATAAAATAGGAGCTTCATCATGCTCGTTTATCTCTTCGTTCATCGTTCTTGTCATTCTATCGATCATCTCTTATCATTCTAATCCAATCTTTTCATTTCTTTGCTTCTCATTCCTATCATTTCTTAACTTTCTGTTCTAAACCTTTATAACTTTTGTATCGCTTCATCATCTCCTAACATTTCATATCTTAAAGCTAGTAACATATACACTAGCACAACATCACGTAAAAACGTGTCATCCACATCACATCACATATATAGTTCTATTATGTTTCATATCGTTTGTTTCTTTTTTTTTTTTTTCTATGTCGTTCTTTACTTTTCTTTTCTTTTCTTTATCACTTTCTTTTCTTTTCTTATCTTTCATTTTCTTTTCTTTTCTTATCTTTCACTGGTGGGCCCCGTCGTCGAACGTACCTAGTGCGCGCTGACAGTGGGAGGAGGGGGAGCTACCCACCAACCTACCTCACAGTCAATCTTTAACTTTTAGCCATTAACCTCACACCTTCGGGAGGTAGCGTTCCACTGTAAGCCATTAACCTCACCTACGGGAGGTAGCATTCAATTATAGTGGAATTCATAACATAAAACCTCACCTACGGGAGGCCGGTACGCCGACATTAAGTTTTCAGTTTTCTTATCTTGCATTCTTTTAGCTTTTCTTATATTGATTTTTTTTTTTTTCGTTGTACATCTTTTTCTTTCATGACATTCATCATCTTTCATTTCTCATTTTTCATAAAACATTTCATGAAACATTTATTCTTTCGTTGTTTTTCTTTTCTTAATTCTTTACTTTATCACATCACATCACATCATAACAACAAAAACATGTTTTGTTACGTGTAGACAATTATTCTTTGTTCGTCTTATCATTTGCATCATTCCATCAATCATAGCCTATCGATCATAGCCTATCGATCATAGCTTATCGATCATAGCCTATTGTTCTACTCTATCAATCACATCTTATCGTTATGTTCTAATCCTTTCATCATACATTTTATCATAACCTATCATTGTTTTTCTTTCTTGTCTAACTCTTTGCTTTCATATCATTTTTCCATAAAATATCTATCCTTTCGTTATCATACAACATACCTTTTTCTTAATTTCTTTCATCCCCGATCATCATTGGTCTATCAATCATAACCTAACTTTCATAAAACTTTTCATAAAACATCCCTTTCTTAATTCCTTTCATATCACATCTCTTTCTTATGCACTCTATCATAATATTATCATTCTTACTCTTTCCATTCCTCTATTCCTCTATATCACATCGTTACTCTCATAAAACTTTTATAATACATTTCCTTCATAATTCAATATATACATATATTTATATATATATATATTTTTATAAATTATTTATTAAAACATATATATATATTTTTTTTTAACATCGTCATAACATTGCTATAGTATTTACTATAGCATCATCATAAATCACATCATGACATATACATACAAAACATATAATATTATAAGCTTGTTCATAGTTGCAGACGGGTAAATGTCTGAACTTACTCATAGCGTGCTTAACCCCTTCTTGGAATCCATCGACGTCCGTTGTCGCGTCTGGATCGGATTCCTACAGACAAACTTTGTCCGTTAATCACATTTTCATCTATAGCTTTTATTTTATAAAAAAGCTTAATTCTGATCTTATAATCGTTAATTATAGCCTTAGGACAGCTTTTTAAATCTTAATGGCCCTTTTCGAATTTTTCTCCAACTTTTTGAAAAATTACGATTTTACCCCTAACTTTTGACAAAATTACAATTTTACCCTTAACGTGATTTTTCATAACTTAAACCTCAATTTTGGCTTTTACAAACTTCATTCACCTATTTCAGGGTCATTGTGGCTCTTTTCCCATAATTTGAGTATCTTTGGGCAAAATGACCATTTTGCCCCTGATGGGTCGTTTAAACCTAACATTTTCATTTTCATACTTAGGTTGGATTTTCTAAACCCAAAATCATTTAATTAACTTTCTAAATCTTATCAGACCTTTTCCGGATCAATTCTTATCATTTTACCAATTTTTCACATTCCCGGCCCTCGGGAAGTACTATTCCGACCTAAGTGTCAGTTTCATATTTTTCCTTACGTTCTAGGGTTTTGAAGGGTCGGTTTACTAGTCGTACCTTACCCATTCCTTTTTCCTTACCTTAATTCCTCGAGGGGGCTCGGGTTCCCTTCCCGATCATATTTTTACCCCTCGTTTCCCATATTACCCTTGGTGCCATTTTTTTATAAATTTCGGCAGAGTTTCCCCTTAATTTTTAAGGTTCCAGCGTTTAGGAAACGCCTGAAAACCATCTATCCTGATCTAATTCTATCACGTACTATACCAGAGGCCTAGATTTTACGTAAAACTTGTACCGTTTACGTAAAATCGTTACATCATCACATATTTTTCTTTTTCTCCGTTACAGTCATTTTCTTCTTTTTACATGCATTCTTTTCCATAATTTTCATACCAATAATCATAAAATCATATAACAATCCCAAATAATTTAATTGCGGAACGTAAAGGGGTCAGGATTTATACCGAATTGCAGTCCGGTCTCGACGGCATAAACCCTAATTCCTCGTTCTTCATCTTTGAGGTTTCATCTTGCAATTCCGACTCCGCGGATGCGTCCGGAACGTCAAAAATAGGCTAACGGGCCAAACTTGCATTTTCGGTCAACGGTCGCCGTTGACCGGCGTTGACCGCGCGTTGACCGGCCGTTGACCGGCGTTGACCGGCGGCGGCGGCGGCGACGGTGGCAAGTGGGTAGTCCATTTTGAAGATCTCGACGAGAGGAATCCATTGGTAGCCTCAATTTCACATTTGGAGGCCCCAATCGCCGGAAAATGCCCCCGAAAGTCACGGCCACGGCGGCGGCGGTGGAACTCCGCCGTGCCGGACTTTTTCCCCAAAATTGATTGAGGGCTTTTGCTCCCCTCTTCACGGCGACCATTTCTGTACAGACGGCGTGCTTCAACTCGGCCGGAATCGGCAGTTTCGACGGCGGCTTCACGGCGGCGTTTCGCCGGATTTTCCGAAGCTCGGGTGGCGCGATTCCGCCGGTATTGAGGCGATCCACCACATGGGTTTTGTAGTACTCTTCACCACGAACATTTTGGGACCGGTTTCGTGGCAAATGGTGGCCGGACGGCGAAGAAATCTCACCGGGAAGATTTCGGCTCCGGCGACCTTCAGGCGGCGCGTGCGGCTTGCTCCGGCGGCTGCTCCGTCGCGTCGACCCACCATCGGACTCAGCTCGGCGAGAGCTTTCCGATGACACCGGCGGTGTCGAAAACGGACACCGTTTCCGATGGTCGGTTACTGTACATATTCGGCTAGAGAGAGAAAGAGAAGGAGGAGAGAGAGTGTGTGTAGATAAATGAGAAAATTCCACTTTTTCCCTCTCTTTATATACTTTTTCGCCCAAAATTTCAATATGGGCTATCCTGATTAATTTGGGCGTCCTGAATCCAAATATATCAGTTTTATTTTCATCTGAGGTCATTTTGACCAATTTCCGATACTGTGAATTTTCGGTCAAAATTTACCTCTGTGCTCAATTGTCAAATTTGAGCGTGCTGATAGGCTATCCTTACTAATTTCGGGGTGCTGAACCCAAATTTATCAGTTTTATGTCAAGAAAATATCATCTTGACTTACTTCTTAATACTGTGAGTGGCACACACGTGCACACACATAATATCACTATTACTCTTTTTTTTTCATCCTTTAATATTGTTAGAACATTTTATTTAATTCTAAACAATATTACATCACTTAATTTCACATTTTAATGCTTAAATTCATTGTGCATTTATTTTCCAAAAATGTGAATTTTCCCGGTTGTTACAATGGAAAGTTAAGTTAAGTAAGAGGATGACGACCCACGAGGTTGCCAGCCATCGCGGTCGGCGTCAGAGCTTGACTGGTTGGTATGGTAACGTACGTGGGGGGTCGCCACAGTTGGTATCAGAGCGAAAGGTTGACCATATCCCTCTTGGCACACTGCACATCCTGCCGTTATTCCAAGTAAGTTAGATTTGTTTTATGTTAGTAATCGTTTATTATATAAAATAAATAATTTTTAAAGGACAAGATGACGAACTCACGGTACGATCGTGGGTGGTATGGTATAAGTACGATGTTAGAGGACTGATTAGAAGTTGGACGAGATCAGTTGTCAACCAAGTTTCGAGGGCGGACAGCACTCCAGTACTCTATGGGAATACAGGACTGGGTTCATGATATCAAGATGATTCTCTGACTGTGCACCATTGATCAGGATAATTGGGTCATGATAGCTGTGACATGTATGCACCTTTTAGGAAGATGCTCTCATGTGTATTGGGATTCTTGTGACTAGGATGAGCTCTAACTGGACCGAGTTTCACCATACCATGATTGAGTGACTTCCTCAGAGGAGCCCAGTATCAGTCCCAATTTCCTCATGGGCATGGGGGGACGTGACACCGCCTATATTCCCTGGAGTTGCGGATATGTGAGAATTTGTTCATCGGACCGAGAAACTGTAGTCGACGTCCGGTGATATAGTTCTAACATACGCTGTGTGTTACGAGGAACTGATGAGGACTTCTGCAATATAGGTTGGAGAGGACTCACAGTGGAACTAAGTCAAAGTAAATGTAGATCAAGAAAAAGTCCACCGAGGTTAGGAATGACTGAGATGATATAGGAGAAAGTCAAGATCCGGAGAGATTTTTTATTGATATGGATGGAAAAGACGAATAATGTATAACTGTATATGTATGTATATGATTATATGTATATTTATGTATATAAGTATATTTGAAATGAAAGGCTATATATAAAGCCTTATTGATGAAATGTATATGATTATATGTATATGATATGTAAATGTTATGAAATGTTAAAATGATGAAATGATATTAAGTAATGTCCCATAATGGTATGATATTACTTAATGTGAATTTCATAGAAAATTTTACTAAATATGTTTATGAAAGGGAACGCTGGACTACGACAGCGCAATCCATGGTAATGATGCACGAATGTACAGAAATGCACGGATACGTAGAGATGCATGGTTCATCCCAAATTTTTGGAGGTACATGCAAGGAGATTCCAATCCAAGAAGGACCTAGCTTATGAAGATGTCATAGAAGACGGAAATCACGATAATAAAAAAAAAAAGGTTACACAAAATGTGAAGAAGAAATGAAGACGTTGAAACCCTACTTGTCTTAATTTTCAAGGACGAAAATTTTATAAGGAGGGGTGAATGTAACAACCGGGAAAATTCACATTTTTTGGAAAATAAATGCACAATGAATTTAAGCATTAAAATGTGAAATTAAGTGATGTAATATTGTTTAGAATTAAATAAAATGTTCTAACAATATTAAAGGATGAAAAATGAGTAATAGTGATATTATGTGTGTGCACGTGTGTGCCACTCACAGTATCAGGAAGTAGGTCAAGATGATATTTTCTTGACATAAAACTGATAAATTTGGGTTCAGCACTCCGAAATTAGTAAGGATAGCCTATCAGTACGCTCAAATATGATAATTGAGCACAAGGGTAAATTTTGACCGAAAATTGGCAGTATCGGAAATTGGTCGAAATGACCTCAGATGAAAATAAAACTGATATATTTGGATTCAGGACGCCGAAATTAGTCAGGATAGCCCGTGTTGGAATTTTGGGTGAAAAAGTATATAAAGAGCGGGAAAAAGTGGAATTTTCTCATTTATCTACACACACTCTCTCTCCTCCTTCTCTCTCTCTCTCTAGCCGAATATGTACAGTAACCGACCATCGGAAACGGTGTCCGTTTTCGACACCGCCGGTGTCATCGGAAAGCTCTCGCCGAGCTGAGTCCGATGGTGGGTCGACGCGACGGAGCAGCCGCCGGAGCAAGCCGCACGCGCCGCCTGAAGGTCGCCGGAGCCGAAATCTTCCCGGCGAGATTTCTCCGCCGTCCGGCCACCATTTGCCACGAAACCGGTCCCAAAAGATTCGTGGTGAAGAGTACTACAAAACCCATGTGATGGATCACCTCAACACCGGCGGAATCGCGCCGCCCGAGCTTCGGAAAAATCCGGCGAAACGCCGCCGTGGAGCCGCCGTCGAAACCGCCGATTTCGGCGGAGTTGAAGCACGCCGTCGGTACAGAAATGGTCGCCGTGAAGAGGGGAGCAAAAGCCCTCAATCAATTTCGGGAAAAAAGTCCGGCACGGCGGAGTTCCACCACCGCCGCCGTGGCCGTGACTTTCGGGGTGATTTTCCGGCGATTGGGGCCTCCAAATGTGAAATTGAGGCTACCAACGAGTTCCTCATGTCGAGATCTTCAAGATGGGCTACTCATTTTCCATCGTCGCCGCCGCCGCCGCCGGTCAACGCCGGTCAACGGCCGGTCAACGGCGGTCAACGCCGGTCAACGGCGACCGTCGACCGAAAATGCAAGTTTGGCCCGTTGGCCTATTTTCGACGTTCCGGACACATCCGCGGAGTCGGAATTGCAAGACGGGACCTCAAATATGAAGAACGAGGAATTAGGGTTTATGCCGTCGAGACCGGATTGCAATTCGGTATAAATCCCGACCTTTTTACGTTCCGAAATTTAATTGTTTGGAACTGTTATATAATTTTATAATTTTTGGTATGAAAAATATGGAAAAGAATGTATGTAAAAAGAAGAAAATGGCTGTAATGGAGAAAAAGAAAAATATGTGATAATGTAACGATTTTACGTAAACAGTATGAGTTTTACGTAAAATCTAGGCCTCTGGTATAGTACGTGATAGAATTAGATTATGATAGATGGTTTTCAGGCGTTTCCTAAACGCTGGAACCTCAAAAATTAAGGGGAAACTCTGCCGAAATTTCTAAAAATGACACCAGGGGTAATATGGGAAACGAGGGGTAAAAATATGATCGGGAAGGGAACCCGAGCCCCCTCGAGGAATTAAGGCATGGAAAAAGGAATGGGTAAGGTACGACTAGTAAACCGACCCTTCAAAACCCTAGAACGTAAGGAAAAATATGAAACTGACACTTAGGTCGGAATAGTACTTCCCGAGGGCCGGGAATGTGAAAAATTGGTAAAATGATAAGAATTGATCCGGAAAAGGTCTGATAAGATTTAGAAAGTTAATTAAATGATTTTGGGTTTAGAAAATCCAACCTAAGTATGAAAATGAAAATGTTAGGTTTAAACGACCCATCAGGGGCAAAATGGTCATTTTGCCCAAAGATACTCAAATTATGGGAAAAGAGCCACAATGACCCTGAAATAGGTGAATGAAGTTTGTAAAAGCCAAAATTGAGATTTAAGTTATGAAAAATCACGTCAAGGGTAAAATTGTAATTTTGTCAAAAGTTAGGGGTAAAATCGTAATTTTTCAAAAGTTGGAGAAAAAATTCGAAAATGGCCATTAAGGTTTAAAAAGCTGTCATAAGGATATAATTAAGGGTTATAAGATCAGAATCAAGCTTTTTAATAAAATAAAAGCTATAGATGAAAATGTGATTAACGGACAAAGTTTGTCTGTAGGAACCTAATCCAGAAGCGACAAAGGACGTCTATGGATTCCAAGAAAAGGATAAGCACGCTATGAGTAAGTTCAGACATTTACCCGTCTGCAACTATGAACAAGTTTATTGTGTTTATATGTTTTGTATGCAAATGTCATGATGTGAATTATGATGATGCTATAGTAATACTATAGCAATACTATGATGATGCTAAAAGTTATGTTTTAATAAATAATTTATAAAAAATATATATATATGTATATATATGTATATATTGAATTATGAAGGAAAGGTATTATAAAAGTTTTATGAGAGTAACGATGTGATAAAGAGGGATAAAAGAATGGAAAGAGTAAGAACAAGAATGTTATGATAGAATGCATAAGAAAGAGATGAGATATGAAAGGAAAGAATAGGTGTTTATGAAAAGTTTTATGGAAATTAAGTTATGATTGATAGAGCAATGATGATCGGTGATGAAAAGAATTAAGAAAGGGATGTTTTATGAGGACGAAAGGATAAATGTTTTATGAAAAATGATATGAAAGTAAAGAGTTAGACAAGAAAGAAAAACAATGATAGGTTATGATAAAAGGTATGATGAATGTTTTATGGAAAATGATATGAAAGCAAAGAGTTAGACAAGAAAGAAAAACAATGATAGGTTATGATGAAAAGTATGATGAAAGGATTAGAATATAACGATAAGATGTGATTGATGGAATAGAACGATAGGCTATGATCGATAGGCTATGATTGATGGAATGATGCAAATGATAAGATGAACAAAGAATAATTGTCTACCCGTAACAAAACATGTTTTTGTTTGATGTGATGTGATGTGATGTTATATAAGTAATATGTGCTATATGTGTCATGTTTTTGAAAGAAAAAGATGTTCAACGAAAAATCAATATAAGAAAAATAAAAGCCTACAAGATAATAAGACTGAAAACTTAAGTTGTTGGCGTACCGGTCTCCCTACAAGGTCGAGACTTCCGGTCTATATCCTCCGCGTAGATGTGGCGTTACCCCGAAGGTGCGGTAGATTATAGGATGGACCAACCCCGAAGGTGCGGTTTTTATGTGACTGTGAGGTAGGTTGGTGGGTCGCTCCCCCTCCTCCCACTGTCCGCGCGCAACTAGGTACGTCCAACAACGGGCCCAACCAATGGAAAGTGGAAAGAAAACAAACGAAAGAAGAGTGAAAAGAAAAGAAAAGAAAGGAAAAGAAAGGAAAAGAGAAGAAAAGAAAAGAAAAGAAAAGAGCGTGAAAAGAAAAGAAAGGAAAAGAGCGTGAAAAAAAAAAGAGAAAAGAAAAGAAAAGAGCGTGAAAAGGAAAGAAAAGAGAGTGCGTGAGGAAAAAAAAAACAAGGAAAAAGAGAGTGGAAAGAAAAAAAAAATGAAATGATACGAAAAGAAAAGAAAAGAAACGAACGATATGAAAGAACAACACAATGAAATCAATGAAAAATAATAAAACGAAGTTAAAAGAACATGATAGAATTATATATGTGATGTGATGTGTTTGATGTTATATGTATGGAATGACACGTTTTTACGTGATGTTGTGCTAGTGTATATGTTACTAGCTTTAAGATATGAAATGTTAGGAGATGATGAAGCGATACAAAAGTTATAAAGGTTTAGAACAGAAAGTTAAGAAATGATA
Source organism: Antiaris toxicaria (assembly GCA_035233585.1). Lineage (NCBI taxonomy): Eukaryota > Viridiplantae > Streptophyta > Magnoliopsida > Rosales > Moraceae > Antiaris > Antiaris toxicaria. Next base: position 18,617,822 of record CP141153.1, read on the forward strand.
GGAATGAAAAGCAAAGAAATGAAAAGATTGGATTAGAATGATAGGAGATGATCGATTGAATGATAAGAACGATGAACGAAGAGATAAACGAGCATGATGAAGCTCCTATTTTATGTTATGTTTTGAGGATATGTATGAATGATGTGTATGGTGTGTATATACGTGATGATATATATTCTAGTAATAATATATATTACTAGTATTTATAAGTTAATGAATGTATGTTTGAACTTACTGAGCATCTAGCTCATTAGTTGTCTATATGTTGCAGGTAAGCAACGTGTTTATTTAAAGTAATATGATGGACAACGGACGGATCTGCATGTGCCAAGGGACTGGGCGAGGGTATGGTACTACCATGAGTCTTTCGCTGAGCGTTCAAAAAGGAAGACGAAAGAAAGAAAGAAAGTTATGAAATATGTATTATAAGAGTATGATACAGATAGGTATAGTATGTAAGTAAAAAAAAAAAGAAAAAAAAAATTGCTATAGAAATTGCTTCCGCTATAAGATGAGAACGTTAAGAATGGAAAGTTAAGTTAAGTAAGAGGATGACGACCCACGAGGTTGCCAGCCATCGCGGTCGGCGTCAGAGCTTGACTGGTTGGTATGGTAACGTACGTGGGGGGTCGCCACAGTTTGCCTTAAGATTGGTAATGACAGCATTAACCTCTGTTGACAACACTGCTAGTGGCATCTCTCGTATAATTTTTTTTTTCTTGTGCAATAAGAATTAGAGAACTTTTTATTTTTAGTTTTTTTTTTTTCATTAAAGGTAGAGTTGCACCGGGCTTGATGCAATTACATGTGAGCAGGAACAACCTCCTACTTTAGTTAGATTGACAATCAAGCCCAGCTACGACGCAAACAAGGTTCAATCATCAAAGCACGTCATTGCGCCGAAACTAAACATTAATTAATGGAGGTCTGTTCACTTCCTTAGTTCATGAATAACTAATTTTTGCAGAAAGGATTTTTATTGCTTTTTATTTGGCACTATTCTGTCTTTAATAAATGTTTGTTGTAAAACTGTTTCTGCCGCGATTGGTTCATAAACTTCTTCCGTGCTTCCGGTGTGACATGTGGAGTAGTTGGTCTAAAACGGAGATTTGTAAAGTTACAAGATACAGTTTTTCACATTGTGAATCAAACTAGACATGATGTCTTTAGAAAAATGCTGAGTTGTGTGTAAGCTTGAGAGTTCTGATAGACCGTGAGACTATACAGATAAATACCTGTTTGGAGAGAAGGAAATTGAGTGGAAATCAGGGTGTAATCATTCTCATTCATAGTGAAACTTTGTCCAGAGATCACCCGTGGATGTAGGTCATAAGGCCGAACCACGTAATTCGCTTGTGTCTTTTTGTTGGATCATTAAATTCTCTTGCTGTTTGTTTAATTGGCTTGTTGAATTCGTATGTGAAGAAGATAGGGCGGTTTTTAATGGTTTAGCACTTGAGTAACAACACAAAAACGCAAACTGGATGGTAATTCTGCATTCAAATACAGTATTTCTTAGTAGATGAGGTGATTTGGAGAATAACACCTTTTGAGATTACATTGCAATATGAGTTCAATAATAGTTTCAAAGTATACATATATATATATATATTAGTTTAATTCTGAAAAAAAAAAAATAAAACCACATATTTTTAAGTAGTCAATTCACCTAATCTCAATAATTCACCAAATCCGAGCACATGAACATGTACAACGATGTTTGAAAATATTGATAATGAGAGCGGTGGTGGTCACTCAACTGTCCCTGTGGAGTGACCATTGGTCAACCATTGAGTAACTCACAAGGATACTTTCGTTGCTTGATAAGATTATGCGCAAAAAAAAAAAAAAAAAAAAAAAAAAAAAGGCGTTATTCTAAAACGATACCAAAACGCTTACTCACTGGCAGTAAATGTACCAGTATATAGTTCTTTCACTTATCCAAAAATCAAAATAAATGGCATTTTTATGAAACTAAAAATAAAGTGAATAGAAATAAATACCAAATTTCTTATTAAAAATAAAAAAATCGTTTGCCTAATAAATTTGTCATTTATTATTATTTATTATAGATATTTTAAAAACATGCTATTTATTTCAATTGATTATTGTAAAAAATACTATGTACTTCTTTCTTCCTTATGTATAGTCAATTCACTTGCCAAATGCATAGATGAAGAATAAAGAGGCCTAACCCCTCTCAATAAAGACCAGACAATACTCTTAAATGAGATTTCTCATTTAGGCTGTAAAAAGTGTATTTTTTTTTTAAACAAATTTTTGGAAGCAAATAACAGGATTTGATATGAATTAGATAGCATAATTAGGACAAATAATGATTATATACCTGCTAAATAAACTACTTATGTAAACAAATTAAGAAAATAAATTATTTACTGTAAAAATATATTTACTTTAAATACTTTAAAACCTATGCTATTGACCAAGGATGGTGACTACTCCCTCTTCTTCCTTATAAACCTTGAGATTGAGCACCATTAATAAACCTTCAATCCAATTATTCTACTAAATAATTGAAGAGAGGAGAAGCCTTATCAATCTTACCTTTAACATATACGTCCTAAATATATATAAATTAATGCTGGTGTAAAAGTGAACAGAAAGATTTGAATTATGTAACTCTATTTGCAATGTCACAGCACTTTTTAGTGTTTATTGTAAAATTCCATCTAAAGAGACACTTTCCAAATCCTTTAAGATGCATGCACCAAAATTAAAAGAGAGAAACATTGAACGTGCATCTTCAATTAATATGAATAGGATAAAATAAATGGTTTAGCAACAACAATCCATATTAATAATAAATGTGTGTATCTCTATAATTTTTTTTTTAAATAATCAATCCAACTATGAATAAGACTTTCAACTGTATGATATATATAATGGTTAGCAAGTGAAGTTAATTCACGTGATTCTGTGGCAACAGGTGGTACTCTAAACTAGACCCATCGTAAACCTTGCTCTGATACCACCTGTGGCGCCCCCCACGTACGTTACCATACCAACCAGTCAAGCTCTGACGCCGACCGCGATGGCTGGCAACCTCGTGGGTCGTCATCCTCTTACTTAACTTAACTTTCCATTCTTAACGTTCTCATCTTATAGCGAAAGCAATTTCTATAGCAATTTTTTTTTTTTTTTTTAACTTACATACTCTCTTTTCTTTTCTTTTCACGCTCTTTTCTTTTCACGCTCTTTTCTTTTCACGCACTCTCTTTTCTCTTTTTTTTTTTTTCACGCTCTTTTCTTTTCTTTTCTTTTCACGCTCTTTTCTTTTCTTTTCTTTTCTTCTCTTTTCCTTTCTTTTCCTTTCTTTTCTTTTCTTTTCACTCTTCTTTCGTTTGTTTTCTTTCCACTTTCCATTGGTTGGGCCCGTTGTTGGACGTACCTAGTTGCGCGCGGACAGTGGGAGGAGGGGGAGTGACCCACCAACCTACCTCACAGTCACATAAAAACCGCACCTTCGGGGTTGGTCCATCCTATAATCTACCGCACCTTTGGGGTAGCGCCACATCTACGCGGAGGATATAGACCGGAAGTCTCGACCTTGTAGGGAGACCGGTACGCCAACAACTTAAGTTTTCAGTCTTATTATCTTGTAGGCTTTTATTTTTCTTATATTGATTTTTCGTTGAACATCTTTTTCTTTCAAAAACATAACACATATAGCACATATTACTTATATAACATTACATCACATCACATCAAACAAAAACATGTTTTGTTACGGGTAGACAATTATTCTTTGTTCATCTTATCATTTGCATCATTCCATCAATCATAGCCTATCGATCATAGCCTATCGTTCTATTCCATCAATCACATCTTATCGTTATATTCTAATCCTTTCATCATACTTTTCATCATAACCTATCATTGTTTTTCTTTCTTGTCTAACTCTTTGCTTTCATATCATTTTCCATAAAACATTCATCATACCTTTTATCATAACCTATCATTGTTTTTCTTTCTCGTCTAACTCTTTACTTTCATATCATTTTTCATAAAACATTTATCCTTTCGTCCTCATAAAACATCCCTTTCTTAATTCTTTTCATCACCGATCATCATTGCTCTATCAATCATAACTTAATTTCCATAAAACTTTTCATAAACACCTATTCTTTCCTTTCATATCTCATCTCTTTCTTATGCATTCTATCATAACATTCTTGTTCTTACTCTTTCCATTCTTCTATCCCTCTTTATCACATCGTTACTCTCATAAAACTTTTATAATACCTTTCCTTCATAATTTAATATATACATATATTTATATATATATATATTTTTATAAATTATTTATTAAAGCATATATATATATATATTTTTTTTACATCGTCATAGCATTGCTATAGTATTTACTATAGCATCATCATAAATCACATCATGACATATACATACAAAACATATAATACTATAAGCTTGTTCATAGTTGCAGACGGGTAAATGTCTGAACTTACTCATAGCGTGCTTATCCTTTTCTTGGAATCCATAGACGTCCTTTGTCGCTTCTGAATCGGGTTCCTACAGACAAATTTTATCCGTTAATCACATTTTCATCTATAGCTTTTTTTTTTATTAAAAAGCTTGATTCTAATCTTATAACCCTTATTTATATCCTTATGACAGCTTTTTAAACCTTAATGGCCATTTTCGAATTTTTTCTCCAACTTTTTGAAAAATTACGATTTTACTCCTAACTTTTGACAAAATTACAATTTTGCCCTTGACGAGATTTTTCATAACTTAAACCTCGATTTTGGCTTTTACAAACTTCATTCACCTATTTCAGGGTCATTGTGGCTCTTTTCCCATAATTTGAGTATCTTTGGGCAAAATGACCATTTTGCTCCTAATGGGTCGTTTAACCATAACATTTTCATTTTCATACTTAGGCTGGATTTTCTAAACCCAAAATCATTTAATTAACTTTCTAAATCTTATCGGACCTTTTATGGCTCAATTCTTATCATTTTACCAATTTTCACATTCCCGGCCCTCGGGAAGTACTATTCTGACCTAAGAGTCGGTTTCATATTTTCTTGCATTCTAGAGTTTCGAATGGTCGATTTACTAATTGTAACTTGTCCATTCCTTTTTCCATGCCCTAATTCTTCAAGGGGGCTCGGGTTCCCTTCCCGATCATATTTTTACCCCTCGTTTCCCATATTACCCCTGGTGCCATTTTTAGAAATTTCGGCAGAGTTTCCCCTTAATTTTTGAGGTTCCAGCGTTTAGGAAACGCCTGAAAACCATCTATCCTAATCTAATTCTATCACGTACTATACCAGATGCCTAGATTTTACGTAAAACTTGTACCGTTTACGTAAAATCGTTACATCATCACATATTTTTTCTTTTTCTCCATTACAGCCATTTTTTTTCTTTTTTTACATACATTCTTTTCCACATTTTTCATATCAAAAATCATAAAATCATATAACAGTCCCAAATAATTAAATTGCGGAACGAAAAGGGGTCAGAATTTATACCGAATTGCAGTCCGGTCTCGACGGCATAAACCCTAATTCCTCGTTCTTCATCTTTGAGGTCTCGTCTTGCAATTCCGACTCCGCGGATGCGTCCGGAACGTCGAAAATAGGCCAACGGGCCAAACTTGCATTTTCGGTCAACGGTCGCCGTTGACCGGCGTTGACCGGCCGTTGACCGGCGTTGACCGGCGGCGACGGCGGCGACGGTGGAAAATGAGTAGCCCATCTTGAAGATCTCGACATGAGGAACTCATTGGTAGCCTCAATTTCACATTTGGAGGCCCCAATCGCCGGAAAATCACCCCGAAAGTCACGGCCACGGCGGCGGTGGTGGAACTCCGCCGTGCCGGACTTTTTCCCCGAAATTGATTGAGGGCTTTTGCTCCCCTCTTCACGGCGACCGTTTCTGTACAAGTGGTGCAGCTCAACATCGCCGGAAACGGCGAGTTTCACGGCGGCGACGGCGACGGCGACGTCGCGACTTCGGGCGGCGCGATTCCGCTGGTGTTGAGGCGATCCACCGCCTGTGTTTTGTTCTACTCTTCACCACGAGTCTTTTGGGACCGGTTTCGTGGCAAATGGTGGCCGGACGGCGGAGAAATCTCGCCGGGAAGATTTCGGCTCCGGCGACCTTCAGGCGGCGCGTGCGGCTTGCTCCGGCGGCTGCTCCGTCGCGTCGACCCACCATCGGACTCAGCTCGGCGAGAGCTTTCCGATGACACCGGCGGTGTCGAAAACGGACACCGTTTCCGATGGTCGGTTACTGTACATATTTCGGCTAGAGAGAGAAAGAGAAATGTAGAAAGAGAGTTTGTGTAGATAAATGAGAAAATTCCACTTTTTCCCGCTCTTTATATACTTTTTCGCCCAAAATTTTAATATGGGCTTTCCTGATTAATTCGGGCATCCTGAATCCAAATATATCAGTTTTATGTTCATCTGAGGTCATTTTGACCAATTTCCGATACTGTGAATTTTTGGTCAAAAATTACCCTTGTGCTCAATTATCAAATTTGAGCGTGCTGATAGGTTATCCTGACTAATTTCGGTGTGCTGAACCCAAATTTATCAGTTTTATGTCAAGAAAATATCATCTTGACCTACTTCCTGATACTGTGAGTGGCACACACGTGCACACACATAATATCACTATTACTCATTTTTCATCCTTTAATATTGTTAGAACATTTTATTTAATTCTAAACAATATTACGTCACTTAATTTCACATTTTAATGCTTAAATTCATTGTGCATTTATTTTCTAAAAATGTGAATTTTCCCGGTTGTTACAGATTCCCTTAACTCTGCAGATCCATTTTTTGGTCAACAGACAAAGTCCATTAGCACCACAAATTCGCTTAACTCCATCACTATATAATGGGAGGATTGTAGCCATATTTGGACACACTTTGGAAACTCTCAAGGCTGTATGTGGAATAGGGAACGCGAGAGAAATAGAGAGAATTGAGAAGTAGAGGGAAGAAAAGACAGATAGGCTAAGAAAAGGATTTTGTAAGTAGTAAAATAAATAAAATTATCATCTCTAATTTATGTGTTCTAATAGTTATTTATCTATCTCAATATTTTGATAATTTACCTCACATTCACAACAAGTTATCAGCACGAGTGCTCTTGTTGTTGCCGCTTCTAGTGAGGTAAAATATATTAGGTGATAGTAGTGCATTTTTATCTCTGTGGCAAGGTTTAACATTATTTTATATACATATATCGTTGTCATGTTGTTAGTTGCCATTTAAATATGCTTATAAATATGTTGGTACCATATTTGACATTTACGTGCGTGTGTCCAACTCTTGATTGACCACTAATTCTTATCTTTTATTTATGCTCTGACTTTTATACATATGTGCCGACATTGTTAATAGATGGTTATTAACATATTTATCTCTTGATATATTTGTAACATTTATTTATGTTAAAAATTGCTGGTATAGTTGTTGATCATGCCAGAATATATATGCCATATTCTGTCATTCATATTCATGTTCTGAATTTCTATGTACTAATCAAATAATTTTTCCTGCTTATAATAATAGTTTTTCACAATGTCAAACATCTCAAAACTTGAGTTTGTAGCACTTAATATTTTGGGCAAAAATTACTTGCCATTGACACTTGATGCTGAAATTCATCTTGACGCCATGAACCTTGGTAATACTATTAAGGAAATAAATGATGCATCCTCGCAAGATCGTGCTAAGGCTATGATATTTTTGTGCCACTACCTCGATGAAGCATTGAAAACTGAATATCTTATAGTAAAAACTCCATTTGTTCTCTGGCAATGTTTTAAAAAAAGGAACGACCAGCAAAGGGATATAACACTTCCACAGATCCACTATGAGTGGTTATACCTACGATTGCAGGATTTTAAAACAGTTACAATGTTTCATATCACATGTTTATTAAAATTATGCAGAGAAAATATTATTGAAAAAGACATGTTCGACTTTTCATGCCTTGAATATGCTCCTGCAGTAGCAATATCAAGAGCATGATTCAAAAAGTATATTGAGCTAATATCATGTCTTCTTAGTACTGAGCAAAACAATGAGCTTTTGATGAAAAATCATCAGGCTCATGTAACTGGTTCTGCACCATTCCCTAAAGCGAATGCTGCATCACATGAGAAAAATTTTACTTGATTCCTTGAAGCGAATGCTGCATCTTTTAACAATGGTGGGTGTGGTTATGGCAATGGCCGTGGCCGTGGTCGTGGTCGTGGTCGTGGTTGTAATTCTTGGCATCATGGTGGTCATAACAATAATTCCTCAAATTTTAAGAAAGGCACACATCACCGCCAGAAATGGGAAAATAATGAGGAGAAACAAGAAAAGGGGAAAGGCCCCAAGAACAACGATAATCTTTACCGTCGTTGTGGCATGAAAGGACATTGGTCACATACTTGTTGTATGCCTAAGCATCTTGCAGACCTTTACCAAGCTTCGTTGAAGGAAAAAGGAAAAGGTGTAGAAACAAATTTTGTCGATCATTTTACGGATACCATGCATTTGGACGTTTTAGATTTCTTTGAAAATGTAGATGGAAAAATTGATGACTTGACTGAATGTGGAAATGGTTTTGCTGCTTAATGTTATGCTAGTACTCACTACTAATTAATGTTGTCTTTTAATTCCCAGCGTAATATTTAAATCTCAGCATGTTATTTCTCAACATATTATCTCTATATAAAAAATAATATCCTTTTTATCAATACTTATTGCTTTTTTTTTTTTTTTTTTGATTCTTCATGAAGTAGGTGGATTTTAATAATAGTAACTCCAAGGGTAATGGCGGAGAACTATGTCTGGTAGATAGTGTAACAACACACACAATTCTGAAATATGAGAAATACTTTTCAAATTTGACATTAGGCGAAGCTAATGTAAATACAATCTTAGGTGCTGCAAACCTGATTAAGGACTCCAGAAGAGCCAGTATTATGTTGCCTAGAGGAACAAAATTTTTTACTGTGACAACCGGGAAAATTCATATTTTTCGGAAAATAATTACACAATGAATTTAAGTGTTAAAATGTGAAATTTAGTGATTTAATATTGTTTAGAACTAAAATAAAATGTTCTAACAATGTTAAAGGATGAAAAATGAGTAATAGTGATATTATGTGTGTGCACGTGTGTGTCACTCACAGTGTCAAGAAATAGGTCAAGAAGATATTATCTTGACATAAAACTGATAAATTTAGGTTCAGTACACCAAAATTAGTTATGATAGCCTATCAGCACGCTCAAATTTGACAATTGAGCACCAGGGTAATTTTTGACCGAGAATTCGCAGTATTAGAAACTGATCGAAATGACCTCAGATGAAAATAAAACTGATATATTTAGATTCATGATACCCAAATTAGTCAGGGAAGCCCATGTTGAAATTTTGGGCGAAAAAGTATATAAAGAACGGGAAAAAGTGGAATTTTCTCATTTGTCTACATATTCTTTCTCTCCTCATTTCTCTTTCTCTCTCTACCCAAATATGTACAGTAACCAACTACCGGAAACGGTGTCCGTTTTCGACACCGCTGGTGTCATCGGAAAGCTCTCGCCGAGCTGAGTCCGATGGTGGGTCGACGCGACGGAACGGCGGCCGCACGCCGCCACACGCGCCGCCAGAAGCTCGCCGAGGCCGAGAGTTTCGAACGTCGATTTCTTCGCCGTCCGGCCACCATTTGCCACGAAACCGGTCCCAAAAGATTCGTGGTGAAGAGTACTACAAAACCCATGCGGTGGATCGCCTCAACACCGGCAGAATCGCGCTGCCCGAGTTTCGAAAAATCTGACGAAACGTCGCCGTGGAGCCGCTTTCGAAACCGCCGATTCCGGTCAAGTTGAAGCACGCCGTTGGTGCAGAAATGACCGCAGGGTTGAGGGGAGTAAAAGCCCTCAATCAATTTTGGGAAAAAGTCCGGCACGGCGGAGCTCCACCGTCGCCGCTGTGGCCGTGACTTTCGAGGAGGTTTTCCAGCGATAGAGGTGTCGAATGGTGAAATTGAGACCACCAATGGATTCCTCTCGTCGAGATCTTCAAGATGGGCTACTCATTTGCCACCGTCGCCGCCGTCAACCGCCGGTCAACAGCGAGTCAACGGCGGTCAACGCTGGTCAACGGCGCCATTGACCAATTCTGGAAGTTTGGCCCGTTAGCCTATTTTCGACGTTCCGGACGCATTCGCGGAGTTGGATTTTGCAAGACGGGACCTCAGATATGAAGAACGAAGAATTATGGTTTATGCCGTCTAGACCGGACTGCAATTCGGTATAAATCCCGACCCCTTTATGTTCCGCAATTTAATTGTTTGGGACTATTGTATGATTTTATGATTATTGTTATGAAAATTATGGAAAAAAATGTATGTAAAAAGAAGAAAATTGCTGTAATGGAGAAAAAAAAATATGTGATAATGTAATGATTTTACGTAAACAGTATGAGTTTTACGTAAAATCTAGGCCTCTGGTATAGTACGTGATAGAATTAGATCAGGATAAATGGTTTTCAGGCGTTTCCTAAACGCTGAAACATCAAAAATTAAGGGGAAACTCTGCCGAAATTTCTAAAAATGACACCAGGGGTAATATGGGAAACGAGGGGTAAAAATATGATCGGGAAGGGAATCCGAGCCCCCTCGAGGAATTAGGGCTTGGAAAAAGGAAGGGGCAAGTTATAATTAGTAAACCGACCCTTCGAAACCCTAGAACGCAAGGAAAACATGAAATCGACTCTTAGGTCAGAATAGTACTTCCCGAGGGCCGGGAATGTGAAAAATTAGTAAAATGATAAGAATTGATCCGGAAAAGGTCCGATAAGATTTAAAAAGTTAATTAAATGATTTTGGGTTTAGAAAATCCAGCCTAAGCACGAAAATGAAAATGTTATGATTAAACGACCCATCAGGGGTAAAATGGTCATTTTGTCCAAAGATTATCAGATTATGGGAAAAGAGCCCCAATGACCCCGGAATAGGTGAATGAAGTTTGTAAAAGCCAAAATTGAGGTTTAAGTTATGAAAAATCACGTCGAGGGCAAGATTGTAATTTTGTCAAAAGCTAGAGGTAAAATCGTAATTTTTCAAAAAGTTGGAGAAAAATTCGAAAATGGCCATTGAGGTTTAAAAAGTTGTCCTAAGGCTATAATTAAGGGTTATAAGATTAGAATCAAGCTTTTTAATAAAATAAAAGCTGTAAATGAAAATGTGATTAACGGACAAAATTTGTCTGTAGGAACCCAATCCAGACACGACAAAGGACGTCGATGGATTCCAAGAAGAGGACAAGCACGCTATGAGTAAGTTCAGATATCTACCCGTCTGCAACTATGAACAAGTTTATCGTGTATATATGTTTTGTATGTAAATGTCATGATGTGATTTATGATGATGCTATAATAATACTATAGCAATACTATGATGATGTTAAAAATTATGTTTTAATAAATAATTTATAAAATATATATATATATTGAATTAGGAAGGAAATGTATTATAACAGCTTTATGAGAGTAAAGATGTGAGAAAGAGATGAGATATGAAAGGAAAGAATAGATGTTTATGAAAAGTTTTATGGAAGTTAAGTTATGATTGATAGAGCAACGATGATCGATGATGAAAGAAATTAAGAAAAGGGTATGTTTTATGATAACGAAATGATAGGGGTTTTATGAAAAATGATATGAAAGCAAAGAGTTAGACAAGAAAGAGAAATAATGATAGGTTATAATGAAAGGTATGATGAAAGGATTAGAACATAACGGTAAGATGTGATAGATGGAATAGAACGATAGGCTATGATCGATAAGAGTATGATGATAAGATATGGTAGATAGGAGGATACCAATAATAAACGGAGAATAATTGTCTGCACTTAATTAAACGTGTTTTGTTTGTTATGATGTGATGTAATAATATATAAGTAATATGTGCTATATATGCTATGCTAAAGTGTGATTAACATAATTCACACAAGTAAAGTAAAGAATTAAGAAAAGAAAAATAACGAAAGAACAATTATTCCATGGAATGTTCTATGAAAAATGAGAAATGAAAGATGATGAATGTCATGAAAAAGATGTATAACAAAAAATCAATATAAGAAAAATAAAAGCCTACAAGATAATAAGACCGAAAACTTAAGTTGTTGGCGTACCGGTCTCCCTACAAGGTCGAGACTTCCGGTCTATATCCTCCGCGTTGATGTGGCGCTACCCTGAAGGTGCGGTAGATTATAGGATGGACCAACCCCGAAGGTGCGGTTTTTATGTGATTGTGAGGTAGGTTGGTGGGTCGCTCCCCCTCGTCCCACTGTCCGTGCGCAAATAGGTACGTCCAACAACGGGCCCAACCAAAGGAAAGTGGAAAGAAAACAAACGAAAGGAGAGTGAAGAGAAAAGAAAGGAAAATGAAAAGAAAAGAAAAGAAAAGAAAAGAAAAAAAAAGAGTGCGTGAAAAGGAAAACAACGTGAAAAGAAAAGAAAGGAAAGGAGAGTGAACATAAAAGAAAAGAAAAGAGAGTGAAAAGAAAAGAAAGGAAAAGAGAGTGGAAAAAAAAAAGAAAAGAAATGATACGAAAAGAAAAGTAAAGAACGACATAAAAAGAAACAAACGATATGAAAGAATAATATAATGAAATCGATGAAAAATAAATAAATAATAAAACAAAGTTAAAAGAACATAATAGAATTAATACATGTGATGTGATGTGTTTGATGTTATGTGTATGATGTGAATGACACGTTTTTACGTGATGTTATGCTAGTGTATATGTTACTAGCTTTAAGATATGAAAGGTTAAGAGATGATGATAAAGCGATAGAAAAGTTATAAAGGTTTAGAACAGAAAGTTAAGAAATGATAGAAATGAAAAGCAAAGAAATGAAGAGATTAGATTAGAATGATAAGAGATGATCGATAGAACGATAAGAACGATGAACGAAGAGATAAATGAACATGAAGAGGCTAACATAATATGTTATGTTTTGAGGATATGTATAGACGATGTATATGATGTGTATATACGTGATGTCATATCTTCTAGTAATAACATATATTACTAGTATTTATAAGTTAATGAATGTATGTTTGAACTTACTGAGCATCTAGCTCATTAGTTGTTTATATGTTGTAGGTAAGCAACTTGTTAGTTTAAAGTAATATGATGGACAACGAAAGGATCTACACGTGCCAAGGGACTGGGCGAGGGTATGGTACTACCATGAGTCTTTCGCTGAGCGTTCAAAAAGGAAGATGGAAGAAAGAAATTTATGAATTATATGTTATAAGAGTATGATAGAGTTATAGGCATAGTATGTAAGTTAAAAAAAAAATTTACTATAGAAATTGCTTCCGCTTTAAAATGAGAACGTTAAGAATGGAAAGTTAAGTATGTTAAGTAAGAGGATGACGACCCACGAGGTTGCCAGCCATCGCGGTCGGCGTCAGAGTTCGGCTGGTTGGTATGGTAACGTACGTGGGGGACGTCACATTTATACACGACAAATTATTATCTAGTAGATCTTGAAGAAATCTATAGTGTTTTAAAAATATACGTCGTAATAGATATCATTTTGAAATCACAAATGAGAATAATATAGAATATCTCTATATTACTTCAAAAGTCTCTAAACATAAGCAAATATTAGAAAAATTACCCGTTCTCTCTTTCGAGTTGTAATATACATATATTTGCAAATTGAGTCATATATGGTGATGACCTAAGAGGCTTATGATCCAAAAATGTTCTCTTTACAGCATGACTATCTTGGTCACCTTGGGACAATAATGATGCGCAAAATTATTGTGAATGTTGGAAAGCTATAAGAATTTCCTAAATTAAGGCATTACAGCTCAATATAGCTGTGTTACCCTTTTTTTGTATATTGCTTGATTTCTAGGATTATAGTTACCAAAAATATCACTCTTTGTATGTGTATATAACTCCTTGTAAATTGATCAATGAAATATAATAGAATTCATCACCATTCTTTATCGATTATATGGTATCAGAGCCACCAATCCTGGTGGAACCAAAAAACCTTCACTGTTCATCACCAAGGAAAAAACCAGAAGACGAACCGCTTCTCTGCCTCAGTCCCGAAGACGAGCCGCACTGCCCACAGACAAGCCACACCAGACCACGTTGTCGTACTACTCCAGGTCGCAGACGAGCCACACCGCGCCAAACATCGTGTGGCGTCCATCGACCCAGCTCACCCCAGCCGATGTTCACCATTTCTTTTCTTATTAACTTTGCATACATAAACTTTTCTTTTCTTTTGCGGAAGTGTAATTGAAAAGCTTTACTTTTAAAATTAAGTGAAAATTATGGGAACATTTTTTTTTCTTCTCTTAAACATATTTACATAAACTTCCCTTTTCATCAAAACATACCAGCTTATATACATTTTTTTTTTCATTTTTTTTTCATTTCATTTACATATTGTCTGCATATATATATATTTGAACATATACTTATACAAAATATACTCTGACAGCTGAAAACATAGCGAGTCCGTCCCTTGTCCATGACACTTCTGGAATCTGTCTGCCACTCCCCCTGTTCATCTATCATATCTTGGGTTGTTTATCCTTATCACCTACACCACAAACAGACTTGTGAGCTAGGGTCAGTAAGCACAAACTGTAACACCCCCCGCCTCGTGCGGGGGACGTCACTTGAAAACTCTTTATTACTTTAATTCTTTTTTTTTTTCAAAACATAACATAATGGATTGCGGAAGTTTTTTTTTTTTTTAAACCGTCGATATACATATTAGTACAACTTTCCAAAACTAAGTTATTATAGTTGGAAAGTATTTCATATTACTTGCATATAATAACTTCATACTGTATTAGAAAATAGTTTAAAATCAACATAGCCGTGTACTTTATACAATATCATACAATTGTACTTTTCTTTGTCTTTTTCTTTCTTCTTGCGGAATTAGCCTGGCAGGTCCATAACCTTTATCATGACACTGGCACTTCATTCCTGTAGTCCAATCCATACACTGTGGCTCAGGTTATAGGTTGTTTACCTCGATTACCTGAACAAGAACAAACTGGTGAGTTACATGCCCAGTAAGTTCAGACATAACATTTAAAACAATAAAACATCACAATGCAACTCTACAAAATGCATGGAGTTCATTATGCTTAATTTACATTTGCATTGTTCATTTACTATGTCTATGGGCCTAGTTTGGTCGTACCTTGTGCGCGCTGTAAGAGGGGCCTGGGAGCGACCCTGACTCTCCCTCATCTATGGTATGTCTTTTGCTTCGACATAAGATAACCTCCCCTCGCGAGAGGCTGGTACGCCAAAATATTAAGTTATTTCATTACCCTGTTGTTTACTGTGCGATGTTACTTACTATGATGTCTTAACTGTTCCAGTGTACATATTCATAATTAATGTACTCAATGTTATGCCTATTCAGTCCAAAAATACTGTTTAAAAATCATCATCCACGCACTTAAACATTGGGGCGTGATTGGAACTGAAAATGAGGCACAAAACTTTAATTATACATTTTTGGAACAGTTGAACGCTTGGCACTCGTCCCCGAGTGCCTGGCCCTTCATCCTATTTTTCTACAAAACTTAGGACAGAGACTTCAGCGCTTCGGCGCTCTCCTTGCAGCGCTTGGCGTTTTTGAAATCCGGTGCAAGCGCCTGGCGCGCATACCCTAGTGCCTGGCACTTCAGACAACTTTACACTAGCGCCTGGCGCTCATACCCTAGCGCCTGGCGCTCATACTGATTTTTATACTAGTGCCTGGCACTCATACCTTAGAGCCTGGCACTCCTACTGGATATTTACCCTAACGCCTGGCACTCATACCCTAGAGCCTGGCGCTTCCTTCAATTTTTACACTAGCGCCTGGCGCTTATACCCTAACGCCTGGCGCTTTCACCAATTTTTACACTAGCGCCTGGCGCTCATACCCTAGCGCATGGCGCTCCTATTGAATTTTTAATATCAAATTTTGGCCGAGAGCTCAGCGCCGGGGCACTCTTTGGCCAGCGTTTAGCGCTTGGCTTCGGCTATAATAGGTTTTTAAACACATTTTGACACCAAAGCCATTTCTCATGCATACATTCAACCCTAAAACATGATTAAAGCATTCTAGGGTCAAAATCCATAAAACACAATCGTATACACATAACACATCAATGCACACTCGTATACTCGCCAATTTAGGCGTTTTAACGAGTTCACAATAACATATAACTTTTCTAGCCAAAGAATTTAGGCTATTCATAAATTGAAATTCCAAAATAACATAGGGTTCCAGTTGTTCATGTTCAGACAATTAAATGTCAGAACTTACCAGAAATCTGCTACTGTTTCCTTTCCTTAGTTTTCAGTCGTTGCCCTATAATGAAACAGTTCAACGTTCAGTGAAATGTTTATAGGTCAACACTAGAACATTTAAACATTTCTTCTATACATTGTCATCATTAAACCCTTAGCCTTGGTTATAAGTCCGAAAATTTCGGCATTATAACGGCTTAAATTCTCATTTTCCCACTGTGTCAAAACAGCTTAAATCGTGTTATTGAATACAGTTTCCATTATAAACCTGCTCAAAATCCAAGTACATAACAATAATTCATTCTCATATTCAAGGTATAGCAATATTTCCAAAATTTAGGGTTTTACTCACAACCCTAAATTTTCCTCTTTGTCTTTCTTCCTTTCAACACTCATGTACCACATTAATTTCTTTTCCAATTCATAATACATAATCATCACTATTCCATGAGGGTTTTCACCCTTCCTTTCACGTCAATTTTCCCTCCCCCATGTAACACATTTGTTTTTCAAAACTAATCCCACAAACACTTCAAAAACAAATTCAAAACATGTTTTTCCACATGATTTTCATTAAAACACTTCAAACCATCTTAAACCCATTTTGTTCCACTATTCACATAAACACAAAAACACTTAAAAACAAGCATTAAAATAGAATTTTGAAGAACTTACTTGAGCTTTGAGGTGAATACTCCTCAAATTAAAGTTTTCTCACCTTTTTTCTTCAAAATTTGCAACCTTTAAAATTTTAGAAATTTTTGTGAGTGTGGGAACGTGGGAGAAGAAGAAGAACAAGGAAATGGTGATTTCTGCTGTGGGGGACGTGAGAAATCAGAGGAAAAAGTTTATACAAATCCTTAAGGGCCTTTTTGTAATTTTTAAAAATTTTAGGGTCAAAATGAAAATTTCTTGAGGGCATTTTTGTAAAATTTTTGAAACTTTTTCAGCTGAAATACAGCTGTTTCTCCCCCTTTCTTCCACGTGCATGATCAGCTAGACATTGCATTTAATGCAATTTTTCTTTCTCAATTTGATTTTTAAAGGAAATTCTAAAAATTCCTTATTTTTGGTAACCCTTGGATCAAAAATGATGATTTGATATCATCCATTGATTCTTATATTAATAAGAAAATATTATTTGTTTATACAGTATAGGTTTTTCTTTAATTACAGTCTAATTTTCATCTGTCGAAATTTTGACCGAAAAGCTATGCTGGCCAAATTTCGCAGTTTACCTCTCGAAATGCTATTAGAGCCTTTCGATGCATTTTTATCATTTAAAACACTCCATAAACCCTAGATATTTCATTATTTTCCATCTGGGGTCTATGTTTGCCACATTTTAAGTCTCAGTAGAATTCTGTTTTTCGATACCGAAAATGCACTATTTGAGGCATTTCGATTCAAAAATCGTTACATCTATACCCATAAAGCATTTATCAACTCTAATAAATCATCATTAGAGTAAAATTTATATATTTTCATCACACTAATATATATAAATTTTCATTATACAATGATCTCGAGAACGGTTAAAAATCTCGGTTGTTACACAAACATACAAACAATTAACTTATATGCATAACCTCTAAGGTTAGTCACATAATGCAATTCTATTCCTCATAGGTTAGTATTCGGGGTTCTTTTATCATAACTTATCACAACATTCTTATAATACCCGGGAAAATGCATACTTCTCGGAAAATAAATACACATTGAATTTAAGCGTTAAAATGTGAAATTAAGTGATTTAATATTGTTTGGAACTAAATAAAATGTTCTAACAATGTTAAAGGTTGAAAAATGATTAATAGTGATATTATGTGTGTGCACGTGTGTGCCACTAACAGTATTAAGAAGTAGGTCAAGATGATGTTATCTTGACATAAAAGTGATAAATTTGGGTTCAGCACTCCCAAATTAGTTATGATAGCCTATCAGCACGCTCAAATTTGACAATTGAGCACCAGGGTAATTTTTGACCGAGAATTCGCAATATTAGAAACTGGACAAGATGACCTCAGATCAAAATAAAACTAATATATTTGGATTCAGGACGTCCAAATTAGTCAGGAAGGCCCATGTTGAAATTTTGGGCGAAAAAGTATATAAAAAGCGAAAAAAAAAATGAAATGTCCTCATTTGTCCACATGCTCTCTCTCTCTCTCTCCTCCTTCTCTTTCTTTCTCTACTCGAATATGTACAGTAACCAACTTTCACGTACGGCCTCCGTTCACGACACCGCCTGCACCGTTGGAAAGCTCTCGCCGAGCTGAGTTCAACGGTGGGTCGACGCGACGGAACGGCCGCTGTACGCGCCGCCCGAAACCGCCGGCCACCAGAAACTTCACGACGCCGTATCTCCGCCGTCTGACGTCCGATCAAGCTAAAATCGGTCCCAAAAGACTCGTGGTGAAGAGTAGAACAAAACCCAGGTGGTGTTTCAGCCCAACGGTCGCCGGATCGCGCCGCCCAACTTTGCCCGTCGCCGTCGCCGCCGTGAAACCCGCCGTTTCCGGCGGAGTTGAGTTGCAAGGTTGGTATCAAAATGCTCAGAACAACACGTAGATCAAAAGCCCCAAATCAATTTTGGGCAACAATCGCCGAAAAATAGAGATTCAAGCTCGCCGCCGTCGTCGATTTTTCGAGGGTCGATTTCCGACCATACAAGCTTTAATTGGTGAAATTGAGATCACCAATGGATTCCTCACGTCGAGATCTTCAAGATAGACTACCCACATTCCACCGTCGCCACCGTCACCGCCGGTCAACGCCGACTGGTGACCGAAAATTGAAGTTTGGCCCATTGGCCTATTTTCGACGTTCCGGACGCATCTGCGGAGTCAGAATTGCAAAACGGGACCTCAGATATGAAGAACGAAGAATTAGGGTTTATGCCGTCGAAACCGGACTGTAATTCGGTATAAATCCCGACCTTTTACGTTCCGCAATTTAATTGTTTAGGACTATTGTATGATTTTATAATTATTGGTATGAAAATTTTGGAAAAGAATATATGTAAAAAGAAGAAAATGACTGTAATGGAGAAAAAGAAAAATATGTGATGATGTAACGATTTTACGTAAACAGTATGAGTTTTACGTAAAATCTAGGCCTCTGGTATAGTACGTGATAGAATTAGATCAGGATAGATGGTTTTCAGGCATTTCCTAAACGCTGGAACCTTAAAAATTAAGCGGAAATACTGCCGAAATTTCTAAAAACGGCACCGGGGGTAATATGGGAAAACGAGGGGTAAAATATGATCGGAAAGGTAACCCGAGCCCCCTCGAGGAATTAGGGCAACGAAAAAGGAATGGGCAAGTTACCATTAGTAAACTGACCCTTCAAGACCCTAGAACGCAAGAAAAACATGAAACCGATTCTTAGGTCGGAATAGTACTTCCCGAGGGTCAGGAATGTGAAAATTGGTAAAATGATAAGAATTGATCCAGAAAAGGTCCGATAAGATTTAGAAAGTTAATTAAATAATTTTGGGTTTAGAAAATCCAACCTAAGTATGAAAATGAAAATGTTATGGTTAAATGACCCATTAGGGGCAAAATGGTCATTTTGCCCAAAGATTCTCAAATTATGGGAAAAGAGCCCCAATGACCCCGGAATAGGTTAATGAAGTTTGTAAAAGCCAAAATTGAGATTTAAGTAATGAAAAAATCACGTCAAGGGCAAAATTGTGATTTTGTCAAAAGTTAGGGGTAAAATTGTAATTTTTTAAAAAGTTAGAGAAAAATTCAAAAAGGGCCATTAAGGTTTAAAAAGCTGTCCTAAGGCTATAATTAAGGGTTATAAGATCAGAATCAAGCTTTTTAATAAAATAAAAGCTATGAATGAAAATGTGATTAACGGACAAAGTTTGTCTGTAGGAACCCGATCCAGACGCGACAAAGGACGTCGATGGATTCTAAGAAGAGAATAAGCACGCTATGAGTAAGTTCAGAAATTTACCCGTCTACAACTATGAACAAACTTATAGTATTATATGTTTTGTATGTAAATGTTATGATGTGATTTATGATAATGCTATAGTAAATGCTATAGCAATACTATGATGATGTTAAAAGATATGTTTTAATAAATAATTTTAAAAATATATATATATAAATATATGTATATATTGAATTATGAAAGGAAGGTATTATAAAAGCTTTATGAGAGTAACGATGTGATAAAGAGGGATAGAAGAATAGAAAGAGTAAGTACGAGAATGTTATGATAGGATGCATAAGAAAGAGATGAGATATGAAAGGATAGAATAGATGTTTTATGAAAAGTTTTATGAAAGTTAGGTTATGATTGATAGAGCAACGATGATCGATGATGAAAGAAATTAAGAAAAGGGTATGTTTTATGATAACGAAATGATAGGGGTTTTATGAAAAATGATATGAAAGCAAAGAGTTAGACAAGAAAGAGAAATAATGATAGGTTAAGATGAAAGGTATGATGAAAGGATTAGAATATAACGATAAGATGTGATTGATAGAATAGAACGATAGGCTATGATCGATAGGAATATGATGATAAGATAAACAGAGAATAATTGTCTGCATATAAATAAATGTGTTTTTGATTGTTATGATGTGATGCGGTGTGATAATATATAAGTAATATGTGCTATATATGCTATGTTAAAGTGTGATTAACATAATTTACACAAGTAAAGTAAAGAATTAAGAAAAGAAAAACAACGAAAGAACAAATGTTCCATGAAATGTTTTATGAAAATGAGAAAGGAAAAATGATGAATGTCATGAAAAAGATGTACAACGAAAAAAAATCAATATAAGAAAAATAAAAGCCTACAAGATAATTAGACTGAAAACTTAAGTTGTTGGCGTACCGGTCTCCCTACAAGGTCGAGACTTCCGGTCTATATCCTCCGCGTAGATGTGGTGCTACCCCGAAGGTGTGGTAGATTATAGGATGGACCAACCCCGAAGGTGAGGTATTATGTGACTGTGAGGTAGGTTGGTGGGTCGCTTTCCCTCCACCCACTGTCAGCGCGCAAATAGGTACGTTCAACAACGGGGCCCACCAGTGAAAGTAAAAAGAAAAGAAAGTGAAAAGAAAAGGAAAGAAAAGAAAAGAAGGAGAGTGCATGAAAAGAAAAGAAAAGAAAAGAAAAGAAAGGGAAAGAGAGTGCGTGAAAAGAAAAGAAAGGAAAAGAGCGTGAAAGAAAAGAAAAGTAAAGAACGATAAGAAAAGAACCAAATGATATGAAAGAATGACATAATGAAATCGATGAAAAATAAATAAATAATAAAATGAAGTTTAAAAGAACATATTAGAATTAATATATGTGATGTGATATATTTGATGTTATGTGTATGATGTGAATGACATGTTTTTATGTGATGTTATGCTAGTGTGTATGTTACTAGCTTTTAAGATATGAAAGGTTAAGAGATGATGATAAGGCGATAGAAAAGTTATAAAGGTTTAGAACAGAAAGTTAAGAAATGATAGGAATGAAAAGTAAAGAAATGAAGAGATTGGATTAGAATGATAAGAACGATGAACGAAGAGATAAATGAGCATGAAGAGGCTAACATAATATGTTATGTTTCGAGGATATATATAGACGATGTGTATGATGTGTATATACGTGATGTCATATATTCTAGTAATAACATATATTACTAGTATTTATAAGTTAATGAATGTATGTTTGAACTTACTGAGCATCTAGCTCATTAGTTGTTTATATGTTGCAGGTAAGCAACCTGTTAGTTTAAAGTAATATGATAGACAACGGAAGGATCTGCACGTGCCAAGGGACTGGGCGAGGGTATGGTACTACCATGAGTCTTTCGCTGAGCGTTCAAAAAGGAAGATGAAAGAAAGAAATTTATGAATTATATGTTATAAGAGTATGATAGAGATATAGGTATAACATGTAAGTTAAAAGAAAAAAAAAAATTTTGCTATAGAAATTGCTTCCGCTTTAAAATGAGAACGTTAAGAATGGAAGGTTAAGTATGTTAAGTAAGAGGATGATGACCCACGAGATTGCCAGCCATCGCGGTCGGCGTCAAAGCTCAGCTGGTTGGTATGGTAACGTACGTGGGGGGCGTCACAATTCTAATCCTTTCATTTCATGTCTTTCTTTCTTTCTTTCTTATCATCACTTTTCTTTTTCTTTTCTTTTCTTTTCTTTTCACTTTCATTGGTGGGCCCGTTGTTGAACGTACCTATTTGTGCGCAGACAGTAGGAGGAGGGGGAGCGACCCACCAACCTACCTCACAGTCACATATGTTTACCTCATTTTAGGGGTAAAACATTAGCTACCGCACCTTCGGGGTAGGGTCCAACCTATAAACTACTGCACCTTTGGGGTAGCACCACATCTGCGTGGAGGATATAGACCTGAAGTCTCGACCATATAGGGAGACCGGTACGCCAATAATTAAGTTTTCAGTTTTATTATCTTGCATTCTTTTAGCTTTTAGATCATAGCCTATCATGCATACATACCATTCCTAAGAAATCTCTAACATGATTTCTCAACTAACTCATGTCATAGAAACACATCACAAAGTTAGTCAGTTCATAGGTAGACAAAGTAAATGCTTGTACTTACCATATCTGTGCAAGTGTGATATCTTTTGGATCCTTGGTATTGCTTCCCCCTTCACTTCTTGTGTTCTCTATAATAGAAATAATCATGGATTATTTCTCATATTCACCTCTCATTTAAAACATAGCAAAAATTACATTAGATTTCTACATTTTCCTCATTCCTCTTTTTCACTCCAAATCAACTCTTAGAATGTTGTTACTATCTTTAGTCTTGTGTTTTCACACTTTTCCTTAACATTCAAAACTTACTTAACATTCTAATCTTCATAATGTCCACACTCTTAGTTTCTTACAACTAACTCACTTCATTACGTTACCGAAATTTCAGCAGTATTTCCGTTTAAAAACTACGGTCTCGACGTTTAAGTAACGCCTCAAAACTTAGGTACCTGTCAAGTACTATACCAGAGGCCTAATTTTTCATCGAACATTCAAAAGGTTCTATGAAAAATGCTTATCAAGTCACATACATTATCCATTAACCCATTCAAAACCACATCCATATAATCAACCATCACTTTCGTTTTTCATTATCCATTTCCACCATTTCATTCACTACTTTATTTCCTCATTCAATTCCTTTCTTACACATTTCATATCCATTCATTCATTTCAAAATTACTAACAACATAAAACATTCAAATTTCAACAACCAAAGCTTCAAACTTAAAATTTCAACTTAACTAATCATTTCCAAACAATTACATAACCATTTTCAATCTCTTTTCTTAACTTTAAGCTTAACAAAACTAGCTTAAAGATTTCACAATCCCGTCTTCAAAATCTTCTCAATTCTTCTTAAGGGACTTAACCAAAATTTGTTCAAAATTGAAACCAAATACATCTATTGTCAAATATAACCCTTATAACCACTTTTTTTTCATTAATTTCAACAAGATTACAATCCCAAATTTCGCTCACATCACAATTTAAGCTCACGAAATCATAAAGAAAAATCATTAAACTTTCAAACCCTAACTATGTGCATTCACGTTTTCCATAAGAGAAACAAATCAAACTTTTGCATTTAAGTTTCCAAACTCATATATATTCTTTCTTAAGCCATTATCAATCAATTCTAACAAATTTTGAACCCTAATATTTCCATTTAAACATTTTCTCATACTACCCCATTTGGATTCCGAAAATCACAAACCAACTCAAGGGAAAGGGGTTACCTTTATTCAAAAACGTCCCCTTGCTCCTAGAGAAACTGAGGTCGTTTTTTTTGGAAGAAAACTCGAAGAAAATTCGAGCTTGGGGAGGGTGGAAGTTGCGGCTCCACTTGGCTGTACAGGGGCCGAAATCGCGAGGAAGAAGAAAGGGGAAAGAGAAGCTCGCGTACTCTTGGTTCTCTCCCTTTCTCTGTCGACATTTCCCTCTCGGTCTCCCTCTTTCTCGAGCTCCCTTTCTCTCGCTCTTGCGCTGGTTTTCTCTCGCGCTCGCAGCCGCACAAAGGGAGAAGAAGAAGAAGAAGAAGAAGAAGAAGAAGCAAGAAAGGAGTTTGGGTTGTGGGTTGTAGTTTCTCCCACGATCTCTCTCTAGCTCGCCCTCTCTGCCTCACCGTCGTTCTCTCCCTCTCGTCCTCTCTTTTTTTTTTTTTTTTTGTGACTGAGAAGAAGAATAAGGGGAAGGGGATTTGGGTAGGATATTGTTCTCACTCTCTCTTTCCCTTATCAGCTTAAAAAAATGCTTCCCCCCCCCCCCCGCGCCCCCCCCCCCCCCCCCCCCCCCCCTTTTTTTTTTTTAAAGCCCAAAAATGATTTAAATTTGGCTTAAATCCTAGCCTTCCAATTTTTTTTGGTAATAACCAAACTAAACCATAGGATCAAGCTATTTCTTTCCTCTTACTTTTCAATAATTCCATTAAGACATCGTAACTTGAGAGTATTTTTTTCTCTTAATAACATATCATATTTTCACTATTCACATTATCTGATCGACTTTTGATTGTAAAGTCTAATCGAAAAAAATATACTAATTACTTGAGTGGGTTTCTAGGATCATCCATACGGTTGGTTTACCTCATTGACACCTATTTGGTAACATTTCACCCATTATATAATAATAAACTTTTCTAACTTGAAAATCTTAATTTTTTAATATTGTTAGAATATTTTTATTTTATTCTAAACAGTATTAAATCATTCATATATTTATATATATATAAATATCATTACATTATTTACAAAAAAAAAATGATTCCGAGAAGAATAGAAATTCTTGGTTATTACACGTCGTGACCCAACAACGTGCCGTAGCAGACGAGCCCAAGCCGACCTGTACCACACCGCGCCGGGATCACGCAACGTAGCAAACGAGCCGTGAGACTCAGATTCAACCACCACCGCACTACAAATATGTCCGGAGTTTCAACTGCAGACTCTAGCAATGTCAATCTGGGAAATAATGGAGGACTTGCCTCCCTCACCTTAAATGACTTGAATCATTCATTACAAATTACCCTTCACAAATTGAATGGGTCTAACTTTCGTGAATGGTTTCAATCGGTGCTATTATTCATTCGAGGAAAAAGGAAAGAAAGTTACCTGACCGGTGAAATTTCTCCTTCAGTGAAGACCGACGCCAGTTACAAGACATGGGAAGCTGAAAATTCAATTGTCATGGCCTGGTTGGTGAATTCCATGGAGCCCAAAATTGGACGCACTACTTGTTCTATAGGACAGCACACGAGATCTGGAAGGCCGCACAGGAGATGTACTCCGATTTCGAAAACACTTCCAAGTGTTTCGAAATTCGAGTAGTTCTTCAGAATACTAATCAAGGGACAATGACTATGACTGAATACTACAACAAGTTGATTGAGCTGTGGCAAGAGATGGACTTCTTCTACTCCATTCAATGGAAGTGCACAGATGATGGAGTCCTCTACAACCGAGTGCTTGAAAAGGACAGAGCCTTTGATTTTCTTCAAGGATTAAACAAAAACTTAGATGAAGTACAAGGGAGAATTCTTGGGACTAAAGCGCTGCCTTCGCTTCGTGAACCTTTTTCTGAAGTAAGACGTGAAGAGAGTAGGAAAAAGGTGATGATGAACACCACTCTGTAGCCAGTCATTGAAGAACAACCACAGAGGTTAGCCCTCGTCACTAATCGAACAATCCAACAGGGTCCGAAGCCAAAGGAAAACAAACTGTGGTGTGATCATTGTAAGAAGCCCTTCCACACAAAGGAGACTTGCTGGGAAATCCATGGGAAACCAGCAGATTGGAAGCCACGGAGTCAAAGAAGGACTAATACTACAGAACAAGTAACTGAGACTGTGACAGAAATTAGAAAACTGAGCACTACTGCTTTCACGCCTGAGCAGATGGAGATTCTACAAACTCTACTTAATCAACCAAACCCCTCCTCATCCACACCGCAACAGCCATGGTTCAGCGAGTATTATCTTATCTTCTTGCTTATCACAGGAAGGTGTGTCAGATAGGTGGATTGTGGATACGGGGGCATCAGATCATATGACGGGTTCACTTGATGTTTTTTCAAACTATAAAAAATGTGTTGATGGTATGAAAGTATCTGTGGCTTATGGGAATACTTCAATAGTAGCAGGAGTGGGCAATGTTATTTGCAGTGGACTGTGTTTAAATTCAATTCTTTGTGTTCCTAGTTTGAGACATAATCTTCTTTCTGTTAGCAAGTTAACTAAAGATCAAAATTGTGTTGTAACCTTTCAACGTGATCATTGTATTTTTCAGGATCTATTTTCAAGGTAGATGATTGACAATGCTAAAGAACAAAGTGGTCTCTACTATTTTCCCAGATCTCCTCTAACACCGACAGTTTCTACTTCTTTATCAGTGTCTTGTTCGTCTAATTCTAAGTTAGTTTTGTTGCATAAACGTTTAGGTTAGTTTTGTTGCATAAATGTTTAGGTCATCCTAGGTTTTCATATATGAAACATTTGTATCCAAAGTTATTCATCAATAAAGATCCTACCTTATTTTCTTGTGAATCATGTATTCTGGCCAAGCAACCCAGGAAAAGTTATCCAGCTCATGATTATAGAATGTCAAAACCCTTCCATCTTATTCACAGTGATATTTGGGGGGCATCTCGGATTATGATCTAATTGGAAAAAAATGGTTCATTACCTTTATCGATGACCACATTCGGGCTTGTTGGGTTTATCTCCTAAAACAAAAATCCGATGCTGAGTCTGTCTTCCAACAATTTCATAAAATGGTAAAAAACGTTTTCCAATCCAGTATCCACATATTCCAAACAGATAATGGGGGAGAGTACTTTGCACACATTCTGGGCAACTATCTGACTAATAATGGAATTCTTCATCAAAACACATGCAATGATACCCCTCAACAAAACGGGTTAGCAGAAAGGAAAAATCGCCACCTATTAGAAGTTTCCCGGTCAATCATGATTGAAAATTCTGTGCCACACCAATATTGGGGAGAGTCTGCGTTAACCGCTTCATATTTGATTAACAGACTTCCATCCAAACCTCTAAACTTTTGAACCCCTCTCAATACACTCAAAGACTTCTTCCCTCATGTTAGGTTGTTTACCAATCTTCCTCTGAAAGTCTTCGGGTGCACTGCCTTTGTCCATAATACAAGTCCTACTCGGGGAAAACTTGATCCAAAAGCCATAAAATGTATATTCATTAGATATTCACCTACTCAAAAAGGCTACAAATGTTATCACCCTCACTCAAAAAAAATTTTCGTGTCCTACGATGTCACCTTTTTGGAAGAGCAGCAGTTCTACTTTACTACTTCTCTTCAGGGGGAGAATACAGGTGACAACAACCATTAGGACCCATCTATTCCTACATCTGTGCCATCCATTGACCCATCCATTTCTACATCTGTGCCATCCATTGCTCCTGTGACACCCCGCCTCGCGCGGGCCTGTCACTTGACATCTTTTCTTACTTCTACTATTTGTTCTTTTCATATTGATATAAAAAGGTACGGAAATTTTTTTTTTTTTTTTATATACATACTTACACTTACTCACTTTCTCTCTTTCTATCTGACGGATTAAGCATAGCGGGTCCATAACCTTTGACATGACATTCGCAACCCATTCCACCAATCCCGTATCTCAATAAACTCAAATAGCAGGTTGTTTAACTTTATTACCTGCACACGAACAAACTGGTGAGCTAAACGCCCAGTAAGTTCAAACATAAAAACATAAATCATAAAACAGTATATTATACTGTTATATTCTGTCATATAAACATATACACTATCTGTAGTATATAACTACTAACAACATATCGTGCATTAACACAAATAATCACATAATTTGTTATACTAGTAGTATTCTTTTAAAATTAGAATAACTATAAATATACCAACTGTAATAATAGTGGTATACTCTGATGTAAATCATGTCATCTCTTTAAACTTTACTCTGATGTAATGACAAATAATCACATAAATTGTGATAACTATTAGTATTCTATAAAATAAGAATAACTATAAACATACCAACTGTAATAACAGTGGTATCCTCTGATGTCACTCATGACATCTCTTAAAACTTTACTCTGATGTATTAACAAAACATTACATATAGGGTTAGCACAAACGTCACATCATGTGGTAGTGCTCATATTATACCCAATTATTCTTTTCTTCATATTTCTCATTCGTTCTTTCATTACATCATTCTTTGATTTCAATTTATGGGCCTTGCGCCCTGGGCCTAGCGCCCGTCATACTGTATGGGCCTCGTGCCCTATATATCATGGGCCTCGCGCCCGTTAAACTGTATGGGCCTCGTGCCCATTAAACTGTATGGGCCTCGTGTCCGTAGTGCTATATCTTTAATAATTAACACAACATGTAATGTATAAACATATATATATACAAATGCGCATAACATATAAGTTAGCGTAAAACATTGCAATCAAACATAACAATTATGTCTTAAGTGTTTTATGCTCAATTTTTCGATTTATTCTGTTCATTTATTATCTTATCTGTACTTTATCTCTGTATGGGCCCGTTTTGGTCGTACCGAAAAGCGTGCTGTAGAGGGGCCTGGGAGCTACCCTGGCTCTCCCTCATCTGTGCTATGTCTTCTGCTTTAACAATGAAATAACCTCCCCTCGCGAGAGGCCGGTACGCCAAAACATTAGGTTTTCATTACCCTGTTGTTTAATGTTCAAGTGTACATATGATAACATCTTTACTGTGTAGTATATTAACTTTTCGTAGTCTAGTACAGTAGCTGTACCCCGACTTGTGCAGTCATAAAGACTGTAAACATCATATATCTAATGCTGTAATTAATCAAGCATTAATACTGCTCTATGATCATAACATAGTAACTGGAATCATAAAAATGGAATCCAGTAAGTTTGGAACCTCTCGTCCAAACCTGTAACATAAACAGAATAGTATATAAATTATACTTAATTTATTTATTCTCATTATTTTCATCGTTTTTTTTAAAACGATACCTCACACTCTTGAGAGGTTGCCTCATTAATTATAAGGCATGCAAATACTCAATGCAATCATGACAGTTTGAAACGATACCTCACACTCTTGGGAGGTTGCCTCATTAATTATAAGGCATACAAATACTCAATGCAGTCATAACAATATAAAGAATCAGATTCCCGTGAATCTGAAACAATTGTAACAATAGTATAAATTACACAGTCATACCATAAACCATACAGTCTAATACACAACTATACCAATAGTTGTGCACCCGTCATTAATCACAAATCAAACAATTATATAGTTTAGGGGAAAATATATTTTTTCCACCTAAACATAACCATATCAATTTGTTCGTGCACAGACAATTAAATGTCTGAACTTACCTCAATGCTGCTAACGTCAGCTTTCTGTGGTTCCTCGACAGTCCATCATCACTGTCCCGTTGAACTCCTATAACCGAAAAATTAACGGTTATTTAAAATCTTTATTTCATATATAAAACTTTATAAAACGTAAAAATACTACGTTTTATTTCTTAATAAAGAACTTAGGAGCTTAACATTTCATTTTTAACTTTTCTGTAAACTTTTGACAAAATTACCATTTTGCCCCAATCGGAACTTTTCTTATTTTTTTCATGCTTAACTCTTAACTTTGGCCTTTAAAACTTTAATTAAAGCCTTAGGATTATGTTCTAGGCTTTAACGACTCTTTTTCTAGCTTTCTGAAATTTTTGGTCAAAATGACCGTTTTTGCCCCTGACGAGTTTTTAAATCTTAACCTTCTCGTTTTAAATGCTTAGACTGAATTTTCTAAGCTCAAAAATCTTCCATTTGACTTTTAAAAATTTATTGGACCTTTTCCAGGTTAATTTCTATATTTTTCACAATTTTTACTATTCCCGGCCCTCGGGAAGTTCTATTCCGACATAAAAGTCAGTTTCTTGCTTTTCTTACATTTCAGGCCTCGAAGGTCGTTTTACAATTTCTTAAAACATCCATTTTCCATTTCTTATTTTAAATTCATAAGGGTCTCGGGTTTACCTGCCCGATCACATTTTTAACCCTTATTTCCAGAATTGCCCTTTATGCCATTTTAAAAATTTCGGCAGCATTTCCTCTTAATTTTTAGGCTCCCGGCGTTTAGGAAACGCCTCAAAACCATTTAACCTCGTCTAATCTATCACGTCCTATACCAGAGGCCTAATTTTACGTAAAAGTTACACTTTTTACGTAAAATTTACACATTTTCATGTAGGAAAATAAACCAGTAAAAACGTATCAGAGTGGCGCAGCGGAACAATAAAAATTTTTAGATCGTTAAATATCTCATGATGCCATATACAATAAATCAACAACAATTAAAACTCATACCTCAAGGACGCCAATGAACAGGAGGAGAGTGACCGGAGGCTTCAACCAACTAGCCTTCTCTACTATTCTCCAATTCCCGAATGGCTGAGTGTGTGGGCACTCTGAACCTCGATCGGTATGCTAGCACTGCTAGTCTTCTTCCGACCACCCAGATCTCTAAAGAACTTTATTGTCACGATGAGCTGTGCAACAATAAGCCTGCTCACCTGAGAGTCTGTGGTCTAAGAGAACTGGAGTGGTAGGACCTCTATTTATAGACCTGCATGAGGTGATTCTCTGAATTCGAATTGGACTAGGAAAAGATTTTCTCCCTTATCCAAACCAAAAAATCCGAATTTTCCAAGGGAGAATCTCCACAATTAAATTCGGTTTTCCTAGGATAAATCCAATCCAAATCTAAACAAGATTTTAACTAGAATTTTATCTCCCTTTTTCAACCAAAAAATCCGAAATCTTTAGGAGAAAATCTTCTCCAAATTTTCAGCCACTTTTAGGATAAGGAAGAATCAAAATTCCACTAGGATTTTTCAAGCTAAATCTCATCTCAACCTTATCCAAAAATAACCGAATTTCCTAGGATTTAGACTCCAAAATTTCGGCCACTTTTAGGGAGTAAAGAGAATCCAAATTCAACTAGGATTGAAGCTTGAATTTACCCTTGAATCTTATCCACAAAAACCGAATTTTCCATTGAAGATTATCCTCAAAAAATTCGCCCACTTTTGTTGGGATTTGGATTCAAAATTCAAGTAGGATTCTAACAAGATTATCCTCTCCAAATCCAACTCAAATTCGAATTTCAAACCTTGTGGATTTTCCACAAAAATTCGAATCCTACTTGGACTGTGATTCAAAATTTGAATTTCAAATTTCAAATTCAAATTTCAAATTCAAATTTCAAATTTCAAATTTCAAATTTCAAATTTAAATTTCAAATTCAAATTTCAAATTCGAATTTCAAATTCAAATTTCAAATTCAAATTTCAAATTCAAAATTCAAACTTCAAATTTCAAAATTCAAATTTCAAATTTCAAAATTCAAATTTCAAATTCTACAAAACGGTTGTATTTCATATTCTTGTTCTCATGGATAATTTTCTACAAGTCCAATCCGATCTCAAATAAAATCATGGCAACTTTATTTGGAGTTCGAATAATTGTGTACTCTATTATCCAAAACAAAATCTGAATCCAATCGGAGAGAATCTTGTCTACCATCCTAATCCTGTGTCATCACCATCCATGCATAATAAACTAGCCAATAGCATACACAAATCAATTTGCCAAACGTTAAGGAATTATGTGGAGCTAGTAGAGGGACTGATTGGACATATATAATCGGGCTCCCGTGATTCCATATGATCATCATTCTGTACCGAACAACTCAATCATATGATCACTAATTTCAGAGTCACACCACTATAAACCTGAAACTGAACTCCCAATTATATACCGTATTACGTAAGCCTGTGACGAGCTACCATCCAATGACCTTGTCATATATGCAAATCCCTCATATGATATCCATGATCAGCCTTAGGTCAAAGTCCGTTTAATCCTACTGATCAGGCTATCTTAAAGTTCCATTATACTACCGAATCAAGAAAATGATTATTCACCATATGTGAATAAGAAGTCATCCGCCCAGTAGACGACCCAAGGCCTTGTCCATTTTCACATTCAGTATAATGCCTTTAAGAGGATACCTTTAACTCCTCAGAGCTATGATTCCGATATCTGCAAACAAACCCTTCATCGTGTACAAGTCATGCATCCAACGAACCGGTCTATAAGCTTACTACCTCTGAGACGCTTTAGCCATTGGAACATCAAAGTACACAAGTCATATACATGAAGTAGTTCATTTACTCAGGATTAAGGTTATTGCACAATGAACGTCAAAAGCAGATTGATCCACTCATAGCGGACTACGTAGATCAATCACGCTTTAGTCCCGGTCTAATATGTCATCACCAAGCAACATACCCATGTCTCTACTTGGGAGTCCAGCTCCAGACAGTCAAGACAGACCGTCCCCTCCAAGGCTTTAGACAACATAATAGTCTTAACATGAGTTAGATGCTCGGTCTAACCCCATAGACTACAGACCATAGTTTAGACTGCTAACTTTAGAACATTGTCTTCTCGCATACAAAAGTCCATTGCATGCAACGTTCTAACAGTTTTAACACAAGCAGTCAGTGAGCCATATTTGCTTACATTTACTTTAACATGTAAATAAGACGAGGACAGATAGCAATGTAATGAATAACCTCTATGTATAATTTTATTATCCAGTTCAAAATGAATACATCAAAATGTCTCTAATACTTAGGGCATTTCCTAACAATCTCCCACTTGCCCTAAGCCAGCAGATGTGCCATGTTACGCATCCCCATCGCCTCTACATGCCTCTCAAAGCTTCTAGCTACCAAAGTCTTAGTAAAGGGATCAGCGATGTTGTCCTCGGACGCGATCTTACATACATCCACTTGTCCTGTCTCCACATGCCCTCTAATAATGCGATACCTCCGATCGATGTGCTTGGTCCTCTTGTGGTGCCGAGATTCCCTTGTGTTGGCAATAGCCCCTGTATTATCACAGTAAAGTGTGATAGGCTTGTCAACACCCGGAATGACCTCAAGGTCTCTAAAGAACTTGCGGAGCCAAATCGCTTCTTTAGATGCCTCAACCGCAGCCACATACTCAGCCTCCATAGTAGAGTTAGCTGTGCAGCCCTGCTTCACGCTCCTCCACACAATGGCGCCTCCTCCGAGTAAAAACACTGATCCAGATGTCGATTTCCTCGAATCCTTACAAGTCTGGAAGTCTGAGTCCGTGTATCCTACGGGTGTTAGGTCCCCTCCAGAATACACTAGCATATAATCCCTCGTTCTCTTAAGATACTTGAGTATATGCTTTACTGCTTGCCAGTGCTTGGTTCCAGGATTCGCTTGATATCGACTCACCATACCTACTGCAAAACATATGTCCGGGCGAGTGCAAAGCATAGCGTACATAAGGCTACCCACAGCGGATGCATAAGGGACCTTACTCATACGCTCTCTTTCTTCCGATGTCTTGGGACAGTCATCCAATGAAAGAGTTAAACCGGCAATAGAAGGTTGTGAGCCTTTCTTTGCCTCTAGCATTGCATATTTGTCAATTATTTTATCTATGTATGAAGCTTGGGATAACGCTATCATTTTGTTCTTTCGATCTCTGAAGAGACGAATGCCTAGAACATAATTAGCTTCTCCCAAGTCCTTCATGTCAAACTGTTGGTGTAACCAAAGCTTGACCGATGATAAGTTCCCTACATCATTCCCAATGAGTAGTATATCATCGACATAGAGTATCAGAAAGACCACTTTTCCATCCTTAATACGTTTATAAACACAAGGTTCATCAACGTTCTGCTCAAAACCAAATGTCTTAATCGCTTGATCAAACCTCTGGTTCCATGAGCGGGATGCCTGCTTTAATCCATAAATGGATCTAAGCAACTTGCAGACTTTCTTATCTTGGCCTTTTGCTACGAACCCTTCGGGCTGTATCATATAGATACACTCTTCAAGATGGCCATTCAAGAATACCGTCTTGACATCCATTTGCCAGATCTCGTAATCGAGAGCCGCAGCAATGGACAGAAGAATACGGATAGACTTCAGCATAGCAACAGGCGAAAAGGTTTCCTCGTAATCGATTCCAGCGTTTTGCGTGTATCCCTTTACAACCAGTCTAGCTTTGAAAGTTTCAACTCTCCCTTCCGCATCCTTCTTTCTTTTGTAGACCCATTTGCATCCAATGGGTTTTATCCCATCCGGCAAATCTACAAGTTCCCAAACAGAGTTGGATTTCATAGAATCCATCTCATTATTCATAGCCTGTTTCCAAGATCTAGAATCAACATCCTTTATAGCTTCATCATATGTGACCGGATCTTCCTCATGCTCATGAGCCTCGGCCTGGTATACCTCAGCATCATACATAAAGAAATTAGGTTTCTTAGAAACCTTCCCACTACGACGAGGCACCCTAAATTGTTGATCGTCTGCAGGTCTTTCACTGGAACTCGGACTTGCGTCCAAGACCGAAATCTGTGGAGCAGTTCTTTCACCCGATAACTCCTCTAGCACCACTTTGCTTCGAGGCTTAAAGTCATTCATGTGACTTTCCTCCAAGAATGTCGCATGGGTTGAGACAATGACTTTTTGTTCCTTCGGGTTATAGAACAGACCTCCTTTAGTTCCCTTTGGATACCCTACAAACATGCATAATTCTGATCTTGGTTCCAACTTCTTCGCATCCCCATCCAGTACATGTGCCGGGCAGCCCCATATTCTCATATGTCTAAGGGAGGGCTTCCTGCCATGCCACAATTCATACGGAGTTCTAGGAATTGATTTGCTTGGAACCTGGTTCAGAATATAGCATGCCGTTTGTAAAGCATGTCCCCAAAATGATAATGGCAGCGTTGAGTAACTCATCATGGACCGTACCATATCCAATAAGGTCCTGTTTCTCCTTTCGGCTACACCATTCTGTTGTGGAGTACCAGGTGCAGTCAATTGGGATAAAATCCCGTTCTCTACAAGATGTCCTAGAAATTCATCAGAGAGGTATTCGCCACCTCGATCAGATCGAAGTGTCTTTATGGATTTATCCAATTGCTTTCCACTTCCGCACGATACTCTTTGAACTTGTCAAAGGTTTCGCTCTTGCGGTGCATCAGATACACATATCCATACCTCGAGTAATCATCTATGAAAGAGACATAGTACTCGAACCCTCCTCGTGCTGTGACGTTCATGGGGCCACATACGTCAGTGTGCACAATTTCTAAGAGCTCCTGTGCCCTTGTACCCT
Organism: Antiaris toxicaria; assembly: GCA_035233585.1. Taxonomy (NCBI): domain Eukaryota; kingdom Viridiplantae; phylum Streptophyta; class Magnoliopsida; order Rosales; family Moraceae; genus Antiaris; species Antiaris toxicaria. Next base: position 18,653,478 of record CP141153.1, read on the forward strand.
TAGCTCCAAAAGACCTCTTAGTCATCTTCCCCTCTAGACAAGACTCACATTGGGGAAGTCGTACCTCCTCCAGAGATTCCAGAGGACCGTCTTTCACCAATCTTTGAATCCTATCCTGATTAATATGACCAAGTCTTAAATGCCAAAGATACGCCTTGTTAGAGTGAGAAACTTTCAACCTTTTAGAGTTATCAATCAATTCAGTGTCAAGCAGTGAGTACATCTTTGGTCTGATCAAATATAGGTTTCCATCCATCCATCCAGAACAGATAAAAGACTTATTTCTACGAATATCAACTCTTTTACTAAAAGAAACTGAATAAGAATCCTTTATTAAACAAGCTACCGATATAAGGTTCCTCCTAAAATTAGGAACATAAAAACAGTCTTTCAATAAAATAAACCTAAATTGATCAAAATAAAGATGAATGTCTCCCACTGCCTCAGCCACCACAAAGCTACCATCTCCAGTCCGCAACGAGAGGCTCCTATCATGTAGACTTCTCGTTTCCACGAACCCCTGTATAGAAACACAAACATGATTAGTGGCGCCCGAATCAATAACCCATGTGTCTTTCGATTCTTCCACCAAACACGCTTCTAAGTAATGAAGTTCCTTACCTTCCTTGCCCTTGGAGGCTAGGAATTCCCGGCAAGCCTTCTTGAAGTGACCTACCTTCCCACAGTGGAAGCATTTGGACTTTTTAGGGTCCTTTGGCTTCTTGTTCTTCTTCTTCTTCTTCCCGTCCGAGACAGGAGGATTAGAAGAACTGGAAGCCACTTGCTTCTTATTTGGCCTCTTCCTCTTCCGTGAGGGATTGGAAGATTCCGTCAAATTGGCCTCTCCTTTAGGTCAGACCACATCCTCATCCCTGATCATCCGCTCATAAGCCTGTAGTTACTTCATGAGCTCGGTAAGTCCTAACTCCTTTGTCGCCAGATTGTATGCGGCCTTAAACCCCACAAAATCTTTAGACAGAGTCTTAAACACCATCTCGATCTGGGTGTTGTAGTCTAACTCAGCACCATTCTCGGCAGCCTCAGCGAAGAATCCCATTAGAGTGATCATATGGTCCTTCACCGGAGCACCCGCCTTTTGCTTGGAGTTCATAATGCTGGTGATAGTGGACTGTCGAGCCAATTTTTCTTGGCCTCCGAACATGTCCTCCAGATTTTCCATGATCTCCCCAGCAACTTGATAAGTCTCATGCTGCTTTTGTAAAGCACTCGTCATGCTAGCAAGGATGTAGCATCGAGCTATCTCATTGGATTCCCTCCAACGATTATAGGCAACCGGGACCTCCTCAAGTGGTGTGTCAGGTTTGGGCCCAGGTGGGCATGGTTCGTCCAGTACGAACTTGTGTCTCTCGCAGCTGAGAACTATTAATAGATTTCTTTTCCAGTCTTTATAATTGTCGCCATTCAACTTATTTTCAGTAAGTATTGAAATGAGGGGTGTCGGTGACATTTTGAACTGAAATAAAATTATACTAGACATCATTACAAGCCCAAGCAAATATGCAGATAATTTAGCAAATAAAACATACAAGTATGTTCCTACATGAAACTTGAAAAACATGTAGCATTGCAACGGTAATTCTCAGCACCTATTGCCCCAAGCCACCGAGGGGTGGTCATGAGAACAAATAGCCGGAACATGGACCCCGTCCAATTAATATATGTTACCTTAAATCCTCCAAGGTTAAGACATATATTAATAACCGCTTATTTGGCCACCAGTTTAGTTAACAGAGCTTTTAGGGAAGGTTAATAACTAAACGAGTCTTGAGTGTATAACCATTGTTTACGTAGCCCGATCCACGTCCTACCAAGCCACCGAAGGGTGGTCATGAATAGGATCGCACCCGAACACGTTTTCCACATAGGAGATCCAATCTAGTATACCGGCGGCGGTAAACACCTACCGAGGGGTGTGGTCAGGTCAGAACTGACGCGAGGCGTTACCATGCTTCACATATGGATCAACAATGGAGGCCGTGGGTTTTGTTTGAAACCCTCTCCCACTCAATATTTTGAAAAACATGCAAGTTTTGACAAATTATGTATGATCAATATAGTATGAGCGGCACTCACCTATCCTATATGACATGTTATCAAATATGCATACAAAACATCCATCAATACATATTTATACATCCATGATATATCACAGAAAAAATAATTGACAGAATAACCAAGCTATGGTTCCATCCTAGAACAAAGAAAATAAAGATTACAAAATTCCCTCCAAAGCATTCTTTGGGTCTTGAATTCTGTTCCGTCTTCTTGTATCCTTCTTTATGTAGCCTCTCCATTTATTTCTCATCCCAAGAATTATTTAAAATTTAAATCTCCCAAAAATTTAAATTTCAAATTCAAATTCCAAATTCGAATTTCAAATTTAAATTTCAAATTTCAAATTTAAATTTTAAACAATTTTAAAACATCATGTGTAATAATATGTAATTTCAAAAATTTCAAATTTTTAATTACATATTTTTAAACATGATTTAAAATTAAATCTCAAATTTAAAAATCAAAATTTTCAAATTTTGGACCGCCGCACCACCGCCCGTGAAGGCGGCAGCCGCCGTGGGCAGCCATCGACCCCGGAGGGGCTGGCAGCCCACGGCCGCCCCTTGTGCAGCCTGCAGCACCAGGCTGCACGCCCAGACTGGGCGCAGCAGCCAGCAGGCTGCAGGCAGAGCCTGCAGCCAGTGGCTACTCGCCCAGGCTGCTGCCAGCCTTGGGCAGGCCACGGCCACCCCTGGCTGCAGGCAGAGCCTGCGGCCGTGGTTGGTGTGGGCCTGTACAGGGGCTGCCGCAGCCCCATCCTGCCCGAGGGCAGGGCTGCAGCCCCACCAAGGTTTGTCGGCCTATCCCGAGGGGTCGTGTCTCGATTTTCGTGCTATATTCCAATTTATCTTTTAGGATCTCCAAAAATTAATTTGAATCCCAATTAAATTGAAATTTTCCACACAATCAAAATTTCAACCTTTAAATTAAATTTAACTTTTGGGAAAAATAAATTACGGTCTTCAATCTTCAATCTCCTCCAAGAATAATTACATAAAAAATTCCTATACCGTTTCCGGTGTACAAAATTCTATCCATAAAAATTCTAAGAGACAAAAATTAATATCCATGGGAAAATTACAGTGTTAATAAACTGCTCCCATGGTTACATAAAAAATTCCTAGATACAATTTTTCTAAATTCTAAGGAACCATAACCGGTATAAACAAGCATGCTTATAATAATTCAAAAAATTAAAATAACCACATACTTTATACATAATACATGATAACAACATAAAGGAACCCTAGAATGCCACTCTCTAAATATCAAATCCATACATAAATAAAAAGACTAAGTAATTGTCTAATTTATGTACATGGCATAGTCATGAGATGGCTCTGATACCAATTGTAGGAAAATAAACCGGTAAAAACGTATCAGAGTGGCGCAGCGGAACAATAAAAATTTTTAGATCGTTAAATATCTCATGATGCCATATACAATAAATCAACAACAATTAAAACTCATACCTCAAGGACGCCAATGAACAGGAAGAGAGTGACCGGAGGCTTCAACCAACTAGCCTTCTCTACTATTCTCCAATTCCCGAATGGCTGAGTGTGTGGGCACTCTGAACCTCGATCGGTATGCTAGCACTGCTAGTCTTCTTCTGACCACCCAGATCTCTAAAGAACTTTATTGTCACAATGAGCTGTGCAACAATAAGCCTGCTCACCTGAGAGTCTGTGGTCTAAGAGAACTGGAGTGGTAGGACCTCTATTTATAGACCTGCATGAGGTGATTCTCTGAATTCGAATTGGACTAGGAAAAGATTTTCTCCCTTATCCAAACCAAAAAATCCGAATTTTCCAAGGGAGAATCTCCACAATTAAATTCGGTTTTCCTAGGATAAATCCAATCCAAATCTAAACAAGATTTTAACTAGAATTTTATCTCCCTTTTTCAATCAAAAAATCCGAAATCTTTAGGAGAAAATCTTCTCCAAATTTTCGGCCACTTTTAGGATAAGGAAGAATCAAAATTCCACTAGGATTTTTCAAGCTAAATCTCATCTCAACCTTATCCAAAAATAACCGAATTTCCTAGGATTTAGGCTCCAAAATTTCGGCCACTTTTAGGGAGTAAAGAGAATCCAAATTCAACTAGGATTGAAGCTTGAATTTACCCTTGAATCTTATCCACAAAAACCGAATTTTCCATTGAGGATTATCCTCAAAAAATTCGCCCACTTTTGTTGGGATTTGGATTCAAAATTCAAGTAGGATTCTAACAAGATTATCCTCTCCAAATCCAACTCAAATTCGAATTTCAAACCTTGTGGATTTTCCACAAAAATTCGAATCCTACTTGGACTGTGATTCAAAATTTGAATTTCAAATTTCAAATTCAAATTTCAAATTCAAATTTCAAATTTCAAATTTCAAATTTCAAATTTCAAATTTAAATTTCAAATTCAAATTTCAAATTCGAATTTCAAATTCAAATTTCAAATTCAAATTTCAAATTCAAAATTCAAATTTCAAATTTCAAAATTCAAATTTCAAATTCCACAAAACGGTTGTATTTCATATTCTTGTTCTCATGGATAATTTTCTACAACTCCAATCCGATCTCAAATAAAATCATGGCAACTTTATTTGGAGTTCGAATAATTGTGTACTCTATTATCCAAAACAAAATCTGAATCCAACTGGAGAGAATCTTGTCTACCATCCTAATCCTGTGTCATCACCATCCATGCATAATAAACTAGCCAATAGCATACACAAATCAATTTGCCAAACGTTAAGGAATTATGTGGAGCTAGTAGAGGGACTGATTGGACATATATAATCGGGCTCCCGTGATTCCATATGATCATCATTCTGTACCGAACAACTCAATCATATGATCACTAATTTCAGAGTCACACCACTATAAACCTGAAACTGAACTCCCAATTATATACCGTATTACGTAAGCCTGTGACGAGCTACCATCCAATGACCTTGTCATATATGCAAAACCCTCATATGATATCCATGATCAGCCTTAGGTCAAAGTCCGTTTAATCCTACTGATCAGGCTATCTTAAAGTTCCATTATACTACCGAATCAAGAAAATGATTATTCACCATATGTGAATAAGAAGTCATCCGCCCAGCAAACGACCCAAGGCCTTGTCCATTTTCACATTCAGTATAATGCCTTTAAGAGGATACCTTTAACTCCTCAGAGCTATGATTCCGATATCTGCAAACAAACCCTTCATCGTTTACAAGTCATGCACCCAACGAACCGGTCTATAAGCTTACTACCTCTGAGACGCTTTAGCCATTGGAACATCAAAGTACACAAGTCATATACATGAAGTAGTTCATTTACTCAGGATTAAGGTTATTGCACAATGAACGTCAAAAGCAGATTGATCCACTCATAGCGGACTACGTAGATCAATCACGCTTTAGTCCCGGTCTAATATGTCATCACCAAGCAACATATCCATGTCTCTACTTGGGAGTCCAGCTCCAGACAGTCAAGACAGACCGTCCCCTCCAAGGCTTTAGACAACATAATAGTCTTAACATGAGTTAGATGCTCGGTCTAACCCCATAGACTACAGACCATAGTTTAGACTGCTAACTTTAGAACATTGTCTTCTCGCATACAAAAGTCCATTGCATGCAACGTTCTAACAGTTTTAACACAAGCAGTCAGTGAGCCATATTTGCTTACATTTACTTTAACATGTAAATAAGACGAGGACAGATAGCAATGTAATGAATAACCTCTATGTATAATTTTATTATCCAGTTCAAAATGAATACATCAAAATGTCTCTAATACTTAGGGCATTTCCTAACATTTCATACCTGCTATTTCATTCATTTTTCTTTCTTTCTTTTACAATTTCTCATATCAATACATCACATTAACATACATTCATCTCAATTAATAAATTGAGGAACAAAAGTGGTCGAGATTATACCGAAAATGTCGTTCGGTCTCGATCGCACAAACTTTATTCTTTCATACTTTGCATCTGGAGTTCTGTTTTGCAACTCCGACTCCGCGGATGCGTCCAGAACGTCGAAAATAGGCCAACGGGCCAATCTTCAAAATTTGGTCAACGGTCGCCGTTGACCGGCGTTGACCGGCGTTGACTCGCCGTTGACCGGCGGTTGACGGCGGCGACGGTGGTAAGTGAGTAGCCCATCTTGAAGAGCTCGACGAGAGGAATCCATTGGTGACCTCAATTTCATGTTTGGAGGCCCCTATCGTTGGAAAATCCCCCCGAAAGCTACGGTCACGGCGGCGACGGTGGAACTCCACCGTGCCGGACTTTTTCTCCAAAATTGGTTGAGGGCTTTTGCTCCCCACAACCCCACGACCATTTCTGCATCGGTGGCTCTCCTCAATTTGGCCGGAATCGACGAAAATCGATAGTGGCTCCCACGGCGGCGACGATGAAATTCTCGAAGCTCGGTCGGCACGATACGGCGGTTGTTGCCATGAACCACCACATGGGTTTTGTAGTACTCTTCACCATGAACCTTTTGGGACCGGTTTCATGGCAAACGGTGGCCGGACGGCGGAGATATGGCCGTTTGAAATTCACGGCTCCGGCGAGCTTCGGGCAGCGCGTGCGGCTTGCTCCGGCGGCTGCTCCGTCGCGTCGACCTGCCGTTGGACTCAGCTCGGCGAGAGCTTTCCAATGGTGCCGGTGGTGTCGTGAACTGAGGTCGTTTGTGAAAGTTGGTCACTGTTTATATTTGAGAGAATTTTAGGATTGAATTTCGAATTTTTTTTGGAATTATGAGGAATTTGTGAAGAATTTCTGAATTTAACCCCCAAGATTTCCTATTTATACTCTTCTCCCCAAAATTTTTAACTTGGGCTATCCTGACTAATTTGGACGTGCTGAATCCAAATTTATCAGTTTTATCTTCATCTGAGGTCATCTCGACCAGTTTCCGGTACTGCGTATTTTTTGCATTCCCAATCGAAATTTCTGTTTTGTGCTCAATTGACTAATTTGAGCATCCTGATTCCAAATATATCAGTTTCAAGTGGAAAAAATGTCGTCTTGACCCTTTTCTTGATACTGTACATACGATATACACATTTCCCGAAAACAGTAAAATTTTTCCGGCTGTTACAGCTCCTACATCTGTGCTACAAAATCTACCTCCATTATCTCTATCTCCCATACACTCTACACAACCTCCTGTGTTCCTTTCACCATCCATTCAAAATCAGTTTACAGGTGACTCAGGTCAAGGGGGAGACCTAACTCGATTACAAGGTGACATACATGTTTACTCCAGGAGACCACGAGTTGATCAGTAAAGCCAATCATCTGAACCAGAGGAGGATCCAACACCACAAAACTAAGATCCGCCTCAAGGTACTATTACAATAGATGGCCTAGACCTTCCTATTGCTCTTAGAAAAGGAGTAAGGTCTAAACATCCAGTCTCGAAATATTTGTCATATTTCGATTATCTGACAAGTACTGGGCTTTCTTATCTCAACTTGATGGAGTACAAATCCTAGGAAACATCCATTAAGCTTTCAAGGATCCGAAATGGAAGAATGCAGTCATGGAAGAAATGAATCCCTTAAAAGATAATGAGACATGAGAGATTGTTGAAATGCCCGAAGGGAAGAAGTTGGTGGGCTGCAAGTGGATTTTCACTATGAAGGTTGGTTCAGAAGGACAAGTTGAAATACATGGCTTGTTTGGTTGCTCAAGGATACACACAAACTTATGGTCTTGATTACGAAGAAACGTTTACACCAGTGGCAAAAACTGAACTCTGTTCGAGTTCTCCTATCCTTGGAAGCTAACCTAGATTGGGAACTACACCAAATGGATGTGTCAAATGCTTTCTTGAATGGAAAGCTCGAAGAATAAGTCTACATGAGACTACCTCTTGGGTTTGAAGAGGAGGGAATAGGCAACTCTGTATGTAAGTTGAAAAAATCTCTTTATGGATTAAAACAATCTCCAAGAGCTTGGTTCACACGATTCAGTATGACAATGAAGAAGTTCCGCTACAAGCAAGGACAGGCTGATCATACTTTATACACAAAAGAGTCTAAAAGTGGTAAGAAGTCCATTCTAATTGTGTATGTTGATGACATGGTAATCACAGGTGATGACAGTGAGGAGATAGTGAATCTGAAGAGGATGTTGCGATCAGAATTTAGAGTTAAGGATCTTGGGAATCTTCATTATTTTCTTAGAATGGAAATAACCAAGAGTGAACAGGGCATTTTCATATCTCAGAGGAAATACACCCTAGATCTATTGAAGGAAACAAGAAAATTGGGGTGTCGACCTGCTGGAATGCCTCTGGAGAAGAATTAGAAGCAAAAAATTTCTGAGAATGATCCACCAGTCAACAAGGAGAGGTATCGATGACTTGTTGAAAAAATGATCTATCTATCACTCACTAGGTCTGATATTACCTATAGTATTAGTGTAGTCAGTCAGTTTATGCACACGCCCACTAAAAGACACCAAGATGCAGTTGACCAGATCCTCAGGTACTTAAAAGGCATACCAGGGAAAGGGTTGTTGTTTAGGAAGAATTGTAACAGGGAAGTTGAAGGATTTGCATATGCAAATTGGGCTGGTTCAGTTGAAGACACAAAGTCTATTACTGGGTATTGTACGAAACTCTGGGGAAATCTTGTTACATAGTGGAGTAAAAAGCAAACTGTTGTGGCTAGAAGTAGTGCTGAAGCGGAGTATAAGGCAATAGCACAAGGAATTTGTGAGTTAATTTGGCTAGAAAGGCTATTGTTGGATTTAAACATTCCTTTGAAGAGCTCCATGAAGCTTTACAGTGATAGTAAGTCAGCAATTGCAATTGTCCACAAACCCATACAGCATGACCATATGAAACATGTTCGAATTGATAGAAATTTCATCAAGTCTGAGGTAGATAGTGGGAAGATCAGCTTGAGCTATGTACCTACTGAGTCTCAAGAGGCAGACATTCTTACTAAGGCGCTACTGAGAACTATGTTTGAATTGAATGTAGGCAAGCTGGGAATGATTAATATACATTCACCTGCTTGAGAGGGAGTGTTGGAAAGCTATAAGAATTTCCTAAATTAAGGGATTACAGCTCAATATAGCTGTGTTACCCTTTTTTTGTATATTGCCTGATTTCTAGGATTATAGTTACCAAAAATATCACTCTTTGTACGTATATATAACTCCTTGTAAATTGATCAATGAAATATAACAGAATTCATCACCATTCTTTATCAATTATAGTGAATTCATGCGGCTATCCATTAAAGAACCAGAAGTTTCTTTTATTCAACTATTTTTTTTGTGTTGCTTGTGCTCAGGGCAAATTAATAATGAGGCCATCTCCAATAAAAGTCTCTATTGAATCTCCTGCATTTTTGGAGAGAATCCAAGGAGATATATGTGGGCCTATACGGCCAGCATGTTGACTATTTAGATGTTTCATGGTGTTGATAGATGCCTCAACACGTTGGTCACGTGTCTATTTGTTATCTACTTGCACATTGCGTTTGCGAGAATCCTTGCTCAAATAAGCAGATTAAAGGCACAATTTCCTGATTATACAATCAAGATGGTTCGTCTTGACAATGCTAGTGAATTTACTTCCCAAGAATATAATGGTCATTGTGTGTCAATTGGGATTACTGTTGAGCACCCTGTTGTCCATGTGCACATATAGAATGGTCTAGTTAAATCATTTATTAAATGCCTCCAGTTAATTACTAGACCATTGCTGATGAGAACAAAATTACCTGTATATGCTTAGGGACAAGCCATAGTGCATGCTGCAACACTCATTTGCATCAGGCCAACGGGCTATCAAAAATACTTCCCATTGCAACCTGCATTTGGTAAAGAACCAAATATATCTCATTTAAGAATTTTTGGTTGCACAATATATGTTCCAATTGCTCCACCACAGTGCACTAAGATGGGCCCTCAAAGAAAGCTGGGAATTTATATTGGATTTAAGTCCCCTTCGATTCTCAAATATCTTGAACCCCTGATAGGTGATATGTTTATGGCAGGATTTGCCAATTGCCAATTTGATGAATCAAGTATCCTAGCATTAGGGGAGAAACAAAAGAGCTAGAAAAACAAATTGAAATTTCATGGAATGGATCATCATTTTGATCTTCGTGCTAATCAATGCAAACTTGAAGTTCATAGAATTATTCATTTGCAGAATATTGCAAACCAATTACCAGATGTATTTGTTGACACAAAGAAAGTGAGTAAGTCACATATACCTGCTACTAATATTCCACTTGAATTGATGTCTCTGTAGGACAAATTGAAATTGCAGCAGCAAATGAGTTTAAGGCACGCCTGAAGCGTGATAGACCAGTCGGTTGGCATGCTCGAAGCATGGTAGACCGATCTGTTCCAAAGATAAAAATTCGCAGAAGATAAAAGGGAAAGTAAGACAAACTGGCATGAAAAGATTGGCGTTCCTAAAGAGGCTACATTGCCAGAACAAATGACTAACATAAATGAAGATTTGACCCCAAAAGTAGTCTAGGTACCTGAAAATACTGAAAATGTTAAGATCTCAATAAATTATGTCAATACTAGAAAAAAATGGAACCATGATAAAATTGTTGTCGGCAATATATTTGCATATGAAGTGGTGCTTAATATTATGAAAGAAGGCGGGGATCTTGAACCAAAGTCCGTCGAAGAATTTCAACATAGACCAAATTGGCAAAAATGAAAAGATGCAATCCAGACAGAATTAAATTCCCTAGAAAAGCGAGAAGTATTCGTACTTGTAGTCCAAACACCTAAAGATGTTAAACCTCTATGGTACAAATGGGTATTTGTGCATAAGCGAAATAAGAAAAATGAAGTTATGAGATATAAAGCTTGATTTATGGCACAAGGGTTCTCGCAAAGACCAGGTATTGATTATGAAGAGACATACTCACTTGTGGTGGATGCAATTACCTTCCGATATTCTATTAGCCTGGCAGCTCTAGAGGACTTGATATGCATCTAATGGATGTGACCGCACATCTATATGGATCACTAGATATGACATTTATATGAAAATCCTTGAAGGATTTTAGATGCCTGAAACATCTAGTTCAATACCACGGGAAATAGGCTCAATTAAAGTACAAAGATCTTTCTATGGTGTAAAGCAATCCGAACGCATGTGATACAATCACCTTAGTGAATATCTCTTAAAGGAAGGATTTAGAAACAATCCTGTTGGCCTATGTGCTTTTATTAAGAAATCAAAATCCATAATAGCTATCATTGCTGTACATGTTGATGATTTGAATATTATTGGGACTTCTGAAGAGCTCATCGAGACAATAGCATACCTTAAAAAAGGAATTTGAGAGGAAAGATCCTGAAAAAACAAAATCTTGTCTCGGCCTACAGATCGAACATTTGTTTGGTGGAATATTTATTCATCAAGCAACCTACACAGAAAAGGTCCTTAACCGTTTCTATATGGAAGAAGCCTATCCATTGAGTACTCCAATGATGGTGCGATCACTTGACGTGAAAAAGGATCCTTTTCATCCTCAAGAAGCTAACAAAGAAATTCTTAGTCCTGGTGACCACATTTGAGTGCAATTGGTGCTCTTATGTAATATGCTAATTGTACGCAACTTGATATTGCTTTTGCTGTGAATTTACTAGCTAGATACAGCGCTGCACCAACTCAATGACATTGGAAAGGAATTAAACATATATTTCGTTATCTTCGTAAAACAATTGACATGGGTTATATTCTAAATGTTCAAAATCATAGTTAGTTGGTTTTCATCTGATCCATATAAAAGTCAATCATAGGCATGTTATGTATTCATATGTGGTGATACAGCAATATCATGGCGTTCTAGAAAACAAAGTATTACTGCTACTTCATCAAACCATGCTGAAATACTTGCATTGCATAAAGTAAGCAGAGAATGTGTACTATTGAGATCTATGGATCAACACATCCAAAAGACATGCAAATTGTCACTGAATCATGGGAGCCCAACAATACTGTATGAAAATAATACTGCATGCATTGTTCAAGTCAAGGGAGGCTATATCAAATGTGATAGAACAAAGCATATTTCACCGAAGTTCTTCTTTACACATGAACGACCGAAGAAGGGTGATATAGACCATCAACAAATTCACTCATGCGATAATCTAATAGATCTCTTCACCAAAGCTCTTCCCACTGCAACATTTGAGAAATTGGTGCATAATATAGGAATGCGTCAATTTAAAGATCTTTGATAGATATCAAAACAGTACTAATGATGTTTACATGAGGGGGAGATAATTTTGCACAGCACTTTTATCCCACAACGTTTTTTCCTTGCGCATCTTCAGGTGCTACACATAGAAGAATGTAAGATGATGGAGGAGGTACTAATCACAGAGGAACAAGGAGAAGAAAGGTTGGAGAAAGTATCTTTCCCCAAACTAGGATATCTTGGGCTACAAAGTCTTCCAAAACTTGAGAAATTCTGCGTTGGAGATTCCATTGAATTTCCATCCTTGCATTCTTTGACCGTATGATATTGTCTTTAACTAAAGCAACTCATCTTCTGTGACGCCCCCCACGTATGTTACCATACCAACCAGCCGAGCTCTGACGCCGACCGTGATGGCTGGCAACCTCGTGGGTCGTCATCCTCTTACTTAACATACTTAACCTTCCATTCTTAACGTTCTCATTTTAAAGCGGAAGCAATTTCTATAGCAAATTTTTTTTTTTTTTACATATTATATCTATAACTCGATCATACTCTTATAATATATAATTCATAAATTTCTTTCTTTCATCTTCCTTTTTGAACGCTCAGCGAAAGACTCATAGTAGTACCATACCCTCACCCAGTCCCTTGGCACGTGCAGATCCTTCCATTATCTATCATATTACTTTAAACTAACAGGTTGCTTGCCTGCAACATATAAACTACTAATGAGCTAGATGCTCAGTAAGTTCAAACATACATTCATTATTTTATAAATACTAGTAATATATATTATTACTAGAATATATGACATCACGTATATACACATCATACACATCGTCTATACATATTCTCAAAACATAACATATTATGTTAGCCTCTTCATGCTCATTTATCTCTTCGTTCATTGTTCTTATCATTCTATCGATCATCTCTTATCATTCTAATCTAATCTCTTCATTTCTTTGCTTTTCATTCCTATCATTTCTTAACTTTCTGTTCTAAACCTTTAGAACCTTTCTATCGTTTTGTCCTCATCTCTTATCTTTTCGTATCTTATAAGCTAGTAACATATACACTATTATAACATCACGTAAAAACGTGTCATTCACATCATACACATAACATCAAACACATCACATCACATATATAATTCTATTATGTTCTTTTAAACTTCGTTTTATTATTTAAGTATTTTTCCTTGATTTCATTATGTCATTCTTCTATATCGTTTGTTTCTTTTCATGTCGTTCTTTACTTTTCTTTTCTTTTCGTATCATTTCTTTTCTTTTCTTTTCACTCTCCTTTCCTTTCTTTTCTTTTCACGCACTCTCCTTTTCTTTCTTTTCTTTTCACTCTCCTTTCCTTTCTTTTCTTTTCACTCACTCTCCTTTCCCTTTTTTTTTTTTCACGCACTCTCTTTTTCTTTCTTTTCTTTTCTTTTCATGCACTCTCCTTTCCTTTCTTTTCTTTTCTTTTCTTTTCATGCACATTCCTTTCCTTTCTTTTCTTTTTGTTCTCCTTTCGTTTCTATTCTTTTCACTTTCCTTTGGTGGGCCCGTTGTTGGACGTACCTATTTGCGCGCGGACAGTGGGAGGAGGGGGAGCGACCCACCAACCTACCTCATAGTCACATAAAAACCGCACCTTCGGGGTTGGTCCATCCTATAATCTACCGCACCTTCGGGGTAGCACCACATCTACGCGGAGGATATAGACCGGAAGTCTCAACCTTGTAGGGAGACCGGTACGCCAATAACTTAAGTTTTCAGTCTTATTATCTTGTAGGCTTTTATTTTTCTTATATTGATTTTTCGTTGTACATCTTTTTCATGACATTCATTATCTTTCCTTTCTCATTTTTCATAAAACATTTCATGGAACATTTGTTCTTTCGTTGTTTTTCTTTTCTTAATTCTTTACCTTACTCGTGTGAATTATGTTAATCACACTTTAGCATATATAGCACATACTACTTATATATCATCACATCACATCACATCATATCATAACAAACAAAAACACGTTTTGTTAAGCGCAGACAATTATTCTCTGTTTATCTTATCATTTGCATCATTCTATCTATCGTATCTTATCATCATACTCCTATCGATCATAGCCTATCGTTCTATTCCATCAATCACATCTTATCGTTCTGTTCTAATCCTTTTATCATACCTTTTATTATAACCTATCATTGCTTCTCTTTCTTGTCTAACTCTTTACTTTCATATCATTTTTTATAAAACACTTATCCTTTCGTTATCATAAAACATATCTTTCTTAATTCCTTTCGTCACCGATCATCGTTGCTCTATCAATCATAACTTAACTTCCATAAAACTTTTCATAAACATCCTATTCTTTCCTTTCATATCTCATCTCTTTCTTATGCATTCTATCATAATATTCTCATTCTTACTCTTTCCATTCCTCTATCCCTCTTTATTACATCGTTACTCTCGTAAAGCTTTTATAATATCTTTCCTTCGTAATTCAATATATACATATATATATACATATATTTTTTTTTATAAATTATTTATTAAAACATATCTTTTAATATCATCATAATATTGCTATAGTGTTACTATAGCATCATCATAAATCACATCATGACATTTACATACAAAACATATAAATATCATAAGTTTGTTCACAGTTGCAGACGGGTAAATGTCTGAACTTACTCATACTGTGCTTATCCTTTTCTTGGAATCCATCGACATCCTTTGTCGCGTTTAGATCAGGTTCCTATAGACAAATTTTGTCTGTTAATCACATTTTCATTTATAGCTTTTATTTTATTACAAAGCTTGATTCTGATCTTATAATCCTTAATTATAGCCTTAGGACAGCTTTTTAAACCTTAATGGCCCTTTTGAATTTTTCTCCAACTTTTTGAAAAATTACAATTTTACCCCTAACTTTTGATAAAATTACAATTTTACCCTTGATGTGATTTTTCATAACTTAAACCTCAATTTTGGCTTTTACAAACTTCATTAACCTATTCCAAGGTCATAGGGGCTCTTTTCCCATAATTTGAGAATCTTTGGGTAAAATGACCATTTTGTCTCTGATGGGTCGTTTAACCATAACATTTTCATTTTCATGCTTAGGTTGGATTTTCTAAACCCAAAATCATCTAATTAACTTTTCAAATCTTTTTGGACCTTTTCTGGATCAATTCTTATCATTTTACCAATTTTCACATTCCCGGCCCTCAGGAAGTACTATTCCGACCTAAGAATCGGTTTCATGTTTTTCTTGCGTTCTAGGGTTTCGAAGGGTCGGTTTACTAATTATAACTTGCCCCTTCTTTTTCCATGCCCTAATTCCTCGAGGGGGCTCGGGTTCCCTTCCCGATCATATTTTACCCCTCGTTTCCCATATTACCCCTGGTGCCATTTTTAGAAATTTCGGCAGAGTTTCCCCTTAATTTTTGAGGTCCCAGCGTTTAGGAAACGCCTGAAAACCATCTATCCTGATCTAATTCTATCACGTACTATACCAGAGGCCTAGATTTTACGTAAAACTCATACTGTTTACGTAAAATCGTTACATTATTACATATTTTTCTTTTTCTCCATTACAGCCATTTTCTTCTTTTTACATACATTTTTTTTCATAATTTTTATACCAATAATTATAAAATCATATAATAGTCCCAAACAATTAAATTGCGGAATGTAAAAAGGTCGGGATTTATACCGAATTGCAGTTCGATCTCGATGGCATAAACCATAATTCTTCGTTCTTCATCTCTGAGGTCCCGTCTTGCAATTCCGACTCTGTGGATGCGTCCAGTACGTCGAAAATAGGCTAACGGGCCAAACTTCATTTTTCGGTCACCGGTCGCCGTTGACCGGCGTTGACTCACCGTTGACCGGTGGTTGACAGTTGCGACGATGGCAAATGAGTAGCCCATCTTGAAGATCTCGACGTGAGGAATCCATTGGTGGCTTCAATTTCACCATTCGACACCTCTATCGCCGGAAATCACCCCTCGAAAAACCGACGGCGGCGGCGAGCTTGAATCTCCATTTTCCGGCGATTGTTGCCCAAAATTGATTTGGGGCTTTTGATCTACATGTTGTTCTGAGCATTTTGATACCAACCTTGCAACTCAACTCCGCCGGAATCGTCGGATTCCACGGCGGTGACGGCGACGGGCGGAGTTGGGCGATGCGATCCGGCGGCCATTGGGCTGAAACACCACCTAGGTTTTGTTCTACTCTTCACCACGAGTCTTTTGGGACCGGTTTCGTGGCAAATGGTGGCCGGTGGCGGAGAAATCTCACCGGGAAGATTTCGGCTCAGGCGACCTTCAGGCGGCGCGTGCGACTTGCTCCGGCGGCTGCTCCGTCGCGTCGGCCCACCATCGGACTCAGCTCGGCGAGAGCTTTCCGATGACACCAGCGGTGTCGAAAACGGACACCGTTTCTAATAGTTGGTTACTGTACATATTCGGGTAGAGAGAGAAAGAGAAGGAGGAGAGAGAGTGTGTATGTGGACAATAAGGAAATTTCACTTTTTTTCGCCCCTTATATACTTTTTCGTCCAAAATTTCAACATGGCCTTCCTGACTAATTTAGACGTCTTGAATCCAAATATATCAGTTTTATCTTCATCTAAGGTCATTTCGACCAGTTTTCGATACTGCGAATTCTTGGTCAAAAATTACCTTTGTGCTCAATTATTAATTTTGAGCGTGCTGATAGGCTATCCTAACTAATTTGGGTGTGCTGAACCCAAATTTATCAGTTTTATGTCAAGATAATATCATCTTGACCTACTTCTTGATACTGTGAGTGGCACACACGTGCACACACATAATATCACTATTACTCATTTTTCATCCTTTAACATTGTTAAAACATTTTATTTAGTTCTAAACAATATTAAATCACTTAATTTCACATTTTAACGCTTAAATTCAATGTGTATTTATTTTTCGAGAAGTATGGATTTTCCCGGTTATTACATCTTCAGTCCAACATCTGGAGAAATCACATCGATGGCCGAACAAATATTCCTCACTGGAAAGGTCTTTTTCTTTTTGCTCTGTTTTTATTTTAATTTTTTATTTCTTATACTTGTTACTTTTCTATTTTACGTTCTATACATTTTGCTTCCATTTAATTATATTAATTCGTTTATAAATTTATCTATACTGCTTTTCTAATCGGCTCTAAGGCTATCATTTCACTTGAATATGAAATATCTATATTTGGGGGAAAAAACAAGCACTGCTAATTGAAACGAAACAATGTGTGCCTGTTTTGCTAAAAATATTGAGAGTTATATTCTTGTCGGTCATGTATCCTGGGCTTAATTCCCTGAGAACGGATGTTAGAGAAGTCACTAATAAGAAATGGCATCCTCAATCTTCATCAGTATTGGCCTTTTGCACTCTAAGGCATCTAGAGCTGAACTACAACGATGAAAGGTCAGTTGTTTTCCCGTTTGAATTCATTCAAAGATTTGAGAATCTTGAGATGCTTTCTTTAAAATGGTCTTCTGTGGTAGAAATTGACACGCCGCAAGTACATGATGGGGTATTCCTACGTGTGAGAGAACTGCGGGTTAAGCTTCTTTCTAAACTGAGGCATCTGTTTGAGAATCCAGAAAACGTCAACCGAGGCAAGGCCTTCCTAAATACAGAAGCCCAAGAGGTGTTTCACTGTGAAAGTTTAAAGAGATTAGTGCCATTCTTAGAGGCTTTCAGAAATTTGAAAGTTCTGAGAGTATCAGGTTGTCATGGAATGAAAAATTTGTTAGCTTCCTCAACTGCCAGAAGTCTGGTTCAGCTGTCAAGAATGAGCATTGAGAGGTGTTATGGAATGACGGAAATAATGGCAAGTAATGAAGATGAAACAGAGGATGAAATTGTTTTTGGCCGACTGAGGATTTTGGCACTTCATGATTCACCCAGTGTCGAGAGCTTGTACTCTGGAAATACTGCAATCAGATTTCCACTTTTGGATAAACTGATTTTAAATCGATGCCCTGAGATGGAGAGTTTCTCTCGTGGAATTATAATCACCCAAAAGCTAAATTAAATAATTATGGAAATAATGAACGTAGATGTCATTAATTGAGGGGGAACAACATGGTATATGGAAGGCATTGAATATAAATGTGTTCCCAAAAAACAGCTTTGGGAGGGTGATATCAATTCGACCGTTCGAAAGATTTGGGAGGATGATCCAGTTCATGCAAGACGAGACATGTCCACTGAAATTGTATGCATCAGTTCCTCAAACTTCTCTGTTTCCACGATTTTCTTATTATGTCATAGAATGGAGAACTACACAAGACTGATTAGGACAAAAAGCCATTTAAGAATGATTTCCTTTAAATTCAAAACTCAACAATACTGCCTTTCTTAGGAAAATAACTAGTTTAGTTTAGGGACAATTATTATAACAAAGAACTTCCATTCCTCACATTATTTCCTTCATTGATTGGCAACATTATACAAATAAAAGTTATGTCAAAGTGTTAGATTTCTTCATTCATTGCATCAGATCTTGCTTCACCTATAATTTTCCGTGGTATGTGACATTACGACCAAAATTCCGGAGAAGAGAGAGCAGATCCTTTACCTAGAGAATATTGATCGTAGCTTCTCCACGTTTACATATTCCTCCATGATAGATGGTAAGAACACTTTCCATTCCTGTCATCTTTTTGTTGAAATTACCACATCAAATATGCACATACTTCGTTATATTAATTAAGTATTGTCCATTAAGGAAGAGTTGCACCAGGTTTGATGTTTCCTAAAAATCACTAGAATTGAATGGTTTACTTAGTTTTGATGCAATAACATTTGAGCAGGGAATAAGCTCTTACTTTTGTTGAATGACAAAGAAGCCCAGCTACGATGGAAACAAAGTTTAATCATCAAAGCATATTTGCGCCGGAGCTTCACATCACTCATCGGAGGTCTCTTCACTTCCTCAGTTAATGCATAACCAGTTTTTGCTGAAAAGATTTTTATTGCTTCTTATATGGCTTCATTTCCATATTTGACATGTTTGTTTTGAACTGTTGCTGTAGTGGTTGGTTCATAAGCTTCTTCAATGCTTCCGGCATGACATGTAGACAAGTTGGTTTTAAACAGATACCTAAAGTTACAAGGTACAACCATTCAAACAAGCTAAATCGGCATGTTTTCTTTTATGATTAGTTAGACAGTTAGTACTTTTCTGTATGGTTTGTATTCACATTTTGTAACTCAATAGTGATCTGAACTCCACTTTTCACTCACGATCTAAGCATGTAGATGTGAGGAGGTATCATTGGATTCAAGATGGCATGGAAATGAAATTGCTGCAACTTGAGAAAGTCCATACCGATAATAATGGCTCACATATGATGACTAAGACTCTGTCTAAAGAAATGGTGAGGTTGCAGTTATGAGGAAACCTTCCTCCACGTGAGTTAGGAGGGATAGACCGTCGGGTGAGGTCTCTTCCTATGTGGAGGTGATGGGACCCACTCCATTATGTAAAAAAACAAAAAAAGGCAAGTAACAAGGAAAGAAAATAAACGTGCGGTAGTAGTTGTATGTGCACGGACACCATTTTAAAAAGAAGTGAGAGAGAGAGAGAGAAATGAAGAGAAGGGAAAGGAAAATAAAGGTTTTGTGTGGGTGTTTCTTGTATGAAGGTCGTTAGATCTACTTGTTGATCTTCCTCTGTTTCTCTCAGAATTCCGGAGTATTGCTTGCAGCGGTCTAGGCTCCGTTCCTAAATGTTTGGATCATCAAGTGCGAGCCAATAGTATTTTTAAAAACATTATCTAAAAATTTGATAAAGTTATTTTGCTTTTTGTGATGGTAGTAATTTTTTTAAAAACTTTTTCTTGATTTGTTATTTTCTTCTATTTCATCTTTATCTTTAACATATTATAAAAGAGTTTTTGATTATTACTCTTTAGCTTTTATGTGATAACTTTATTATTATCACGTGACAGTTCCTGTAACAACCAAGAAAATTCATATTTTTCAGAGAATAATTACACAATAAATTAAAGCGTTAAAATGTGAAATTTAGTGATTTAATATTGTTTAGAACTAAAATAAAATGTTCTAACAATGTTAAAGGATGAAAAATAAGTAATAGTGATATTATGCGGGTGCACGTGTGTGCCACTCACAGTATCAAGAAGTAGGTCAAGATGATATTATCTTGACATAAAACTAATAAATTTGGGTTCAGCACTCCGAAATTAGTTAGGATAGTCTATCAGCACGCTCAAATTTGATAATTGAGCACAAGGGTTATTTTTGACCGAGAATTCGCAGTATCGGAAACGGGTCAAGATGACCTCAGATGAAAATAAAATTGATATATTTGGATTCAGGACGCCTAAATTAATCAGGATAGCCCATGTTGAAATTTTGGGCAAAAAAGTATATAAAGAGCGAGAAAAAGTGGAATTTTCTCATTTGTCTACATGCTCTCTCTCTCCTCATTTCTCTTTCTCTCTCTACCTGAATATGTACTGTAACCGACCATCGGAAACGGTGTCCGTTTTCGACACCGCCGGCACCGTTGGAAAGCTCTCTCTGAGCTGAGTTCAACGGTGGGCCGAGTCGATGGAACCGACGCCGGAGGAGCCCGCACGCGCCGCCGGCCACAGGAAATTTCACGACGACGTATCTCCGCCGTCCGACGTCCGATCAAGGTGATTCCGGTCCCAAAAGACTCGTGGTGAAGAGTAGAACAAAACCCAGGTGGTGTTTCAGCCCAACGGCCGCCGGATCGCGCCGCCCGAAGCCGCGACGTCACCGCCGTGGAACTCGTCGTTTCCGGTGATGTTGAGTTGCACCACCGGTACAGAAATGTTCGCCATGAATAGGGGAGCAAAAGCCCTCAATCAATTTCGGGGAAAAAGTCCGGCACGGCGGAGTTCCAAAGCCACCGCCGTAACCGAGCTTTCGAGGGGCGATTTCCGGCGATAGAGGTGTCGAATGGTGAAATTGAAGCCACCAATGGATTCCTCTCATCGAGATCTTCAAGGTGGACTACCCACTTGCCACCGTCGCCGCCGTCACCGCTGGTCAACGGTGACCGTTGACCAATTTTGGAAGTTTGGCCCGTTGGCCTATTTTCGACGTTCCGAACGCATCCGTGGAGTCGGAATTTCAAGAAGGGACCTCAAATATGAAGAACAAGGAATTAGGGTTTATGCCGTCGAGATCGGGCTACAATTCGGTATAAATCACGACCTCTTTATGTTCCGCAATTTAATTGTTTGGGACTATTGTATGATTTTATAATTATTGGTATGAAAATTATGGAAAAGAATGTATGTAAAAAAAAAAAAAGAAGAAGAAAATGGCTGTAATGGAGAAAAAGAAAAATATGTGATAATGTAACGATTTTACGTAAACAGTATGAGTTTTACGTAAAATCTAGGCCTCTGGTATAGTACGTGATAGAATTAGATCAGGATAGATGCTTTTTAGGCGTTTCCTAAACGCTGGAACCTCAAAAATTAAGCGGAAATGCTGCCAAAATTTCTAAAAACGGCGTCAGGGGTAATATGGGAAACGAGGGGTAAAAATATGATCAGAAAGGGAACCTGAGCCCCCTCGAGGAATTAGGGCAAGGAAAAAGGAATAGGTAAGGTACGATTAGTAAACCAACCCTTCGAAACCCTAGAACGCAAGAAAAACATAAAACCGATTCTTAAGTTCGAATAGTACTTCCCGAGGGCCAAAAATGTGAAAATTGGTAAAATGATAAGAATTGATCCGGAAAAAGTCTGATAAGATTTAGAAAGTTAATTAAATGATTTTGGGTTTAGAAAATCCAGCTTAAGTATGAAAATGAAAATGTTATGATTAAACGACCCATCAGGGGCAAAATGGTCATTTTGCCCAAAGATTCTCAAATTATGGAAAAAGAGCCCAAATGATCCCAGAATAGGATAATGAAGTTTGTAAAAGCCAAAATTGAGGTTTAAGTCATGAAAAATCACTCAAGGGCAAAATTGTAATTTTGTCAAAAGTTAGGGGTAAAATCGTAATTTTTCAAAAAATTGGAGAAAAATTCGAAAATGGCCATTAAGGTTTAAAAAGTTGTCCTAAGGCTATAATTAAAGGTTATAAGATCAGAATTTAGCTTTTTAATAAAATAAAGGCTATAAATGAAAATGTGATTAACGGACAAAGTTTGTCTGTAGGAACCCAATTCAGAAGCGACAAAGGACGTCTATGGATTTCAAGAAAAGGATAAGCACGCTATGAGTAAGATCAGACATTTACCCATCTGTAACTATGAACAAGTTTATCGTGTTTATATGTTTTGTATGCAAATGTCATGATGTGATTTATGATGATGCTATAGTAAATACTATAGCAATGCTATGATGATGTTAAAAAAAAATAATATGTTTTAATAAATAATTATAAAAAATATATATATATAAAAATATATGTATATATTGAATTATAAAGGAAATGTATTATAAAAGCTTTATGAGAGTAACGATGTGATAAAGAGGGATAGAAGAATGGAAAGAATAAGAACGAGAATGTTATGGTAGGACGCATAAGAAAGAGATGAGATATGAAAGGAAAGAATAGATGTTTATGAAAAGTTTTATGGAAGTTAAGTTATGATTGATAGAGCAACGATGATCGGTGATGAAAGAAATTAAGAAAATGGTATGTTTTATGATAACGAAATGATAGGGGTTTTATGAAAAATGATATGAAAGCAAAGAGTTAGACAAGAAAGAAAAACAATGATAGGTTATGATGAAAGGTATGATGAAAGGATTAGAACATAACGATAAGATGTGATTGATAGAATAGAACGATAGGCTATGATCGATAGAAATATGATGATAAGATACAATAGATAGAATGATGCAAATAATAACAGAGAATAGTTATCTGCATTTAACTAAATGTGTTTTTAATGGTTATGATGTAATGTGATGTGATGTTATATAAGTAATATGTACTATATATGCTATGCTAAAGTGTGATTAACATAATTCACACAAGTAAAGTAAAGAATTAAGAAAAGAAAAACAGCGAAAGAACAAATGTTCCATGGAATGTTTTATGAAAAATGAGAAATGAAAGATGATGAATATCATGAAAAATATGTACAACGAAAAATCAATATAAGAAAAATAAAAGTCTACAAGATAATAAGACTGAAAACTTAAGTTGTTGGCGTACCGGTCTCCCTACAAGATCGAGACTTCCGGTCTATATCCTCTGCGTAGATGTGGCGCTACCCCGAAGGTGCGGTAGATTATAGGATGGACCAACCCCGAAGGTGCGGTTTTTATGTGACTGTGAGGTAGGTTGGTGGGTCGCTCCCCCTCCTCCCACTGTCCGCGCGTAAATAGGTACGTCCAACAACGGGCCCAACCAAAGGAAAGTGGAAAGAAAACAAACGAAAGAAGAGTGGAAAGAAAAGAAAAGAAAAGAAAAGAAAAGAAAGGAAAAGAGAAGAAAAGAAAAGAAAGGAAAAGAGCGTGAAAAGAAAAGAAAAGAAAAGAAAGGAAAAGAGCGTGAAAAGAAAAGAAAGGAAAGCAGAGAGAAAAGAAAAGAAAAGAAATGATGCGAAAAGAAAAGGAAAGTAAAGAACGATAAGAAAAGAAACAAATGATATGAAAGAACGACATAATGAAATCGATGAAAAATAAATAAATAACAAAACGAAGTTTATAAGAACATAATAGAATCATATATGTGATGTGATGTGAATGACACGTTTTTACGTGATGTTATGCTAGTGTGTATGTTACTAGCTTTTAAGATATGAAATGTTAAGAGATGATGACAAAGCGATAGAGAAGTTATAAAGGTTTAGAACAGAAAGTTAAGGAATGATAGGAATGAGAAGAAAAGAAATGAAGAAATTAGAATAGAATGATAAGAGATTATCAATAGAATGATGGGAATGATTAGCGAAGAGATAAATGAGCATGAGGAACCTCACATAATATGTTATGTTTCGAGGATATGTATAGACGATGTGTATGATGTGTATATATGTGATGTCATATATTCTAGTAATAATATATATTACTAGTATTCATAAGTTAATGAATGTATGTTTGAACTTACTGAGCATCTAGCTCATTAGTTGTTCATATGTTGCAGGTAAGCAACCTGTTAGTTTAAAATAGTATGATGGACAACGGACGGATCTGCACGTGCCAAGGGACTGGGCGAGGGTATGGTACTACCATGAGTCTTTCGCTGAGCGTTCAAAAAGGAAGATGAAAGAAAGAAAGTTATGAAATATGTGTTATAAGAGTATGATAGAGTTATAGACATACTATGTAAGTAAAAAAAAAAAAATTTGCTATAGAAATTGCTTCCGCTTCAAAATGAGAACGTTAAGAATGGAAATTTAAGTAAGTTAAGTAAGAGGATGACGACCCACGAGGTTGCCAGCCATCGCGGTCGGCGTCAGAGCTCGGCTGGTTGGTATGGTAACGTACATGGGGGGCGTCACAGTTCCGTTATCGTCATGTAGCTAATCATTAATCACCACATAGCTTTTTTTTTTTTTTTTTGCTCTAATTTACTATGTTTGTCCATTCCATATACACAATGCCCGTGTCATACAACTAGTATTAATGTACAACTTGTAACAGCCGAGATTTTAAATCGTTCTCGGGAACATTGTATAGTGAAAATTTATATATATTAGTGTGACGAAAATATATAAATTTCACTCTAATAAATCATCATTAGAGTTGATAAGTATATTTATTAGAGTTTATAAATGCTTTATGGCAGTAGAGGTAATGATTTTCGAATCAAAACGCCTCAAATAGTGCATTTTCGGTATCGAAAAACAGAATTCTACTGAGACTCAAAATGTGGCAAACATAGATCCCAGATGGAAAATAATGAAATATCTAGGGTTTATGGAGTGTTTTTAAATGATATAAATGCATCGAAAGGCTCTAACAGCATTTCGAGAGGTAAACTGCGAAATTTGGCCAGTATAGCTTTTCGGTCAAAATTTCGACAGATGAAAATTATACTGTTATTAAAGAAAAACCTATACTGTATAAATAAATAATATTTTCTTATTAATATAGGAATCAATGGATGAGATCAAATCATCCTTTTTGATCCAAAGGCTATTAAAATTAAGGAAATTTTGGAATTTCCTTTAAAATCAAAATTTAGAAAGAAAATTTGCATTAAATGCATGATGATCTGCTCATGCACGTGGAAGAGAGGGGGAGAAACAGCTGTATTTCAGCTGAAAAAGTTCCCAAAATTTTGCAAAAATGCCCCCAAGAAATTTTTATTTTGACCCCAAAATTTTCAAAAATTGCAAAAATACCCCTAAGGATTTGTATAAACTTTTTCCCCTGATTTTTCACATCCCCCACAGCAGAAAACTTCATTTTCTTCTGCTCTTCTTCTTCTCCCACGTTCCCTTGCTCACAAAAATTTCTAAAGTTTCAAAACTTGTAAATTTTGAAGAAAAAGGGTGAGAAAAGTTCAAGTTGAGGAGTATTCACCTCAAAGCTCAAGTAAGTTCTTCAAAATTCTGTTTTAATGCTTGTTTTTAAGTGTTTTTATGTTTAATGTGAATAGTGGAACAAAATGGAGTTAGAGTGTTTTTGAATGTTTTGATGAAAATCATGTGGAAAAACATGTTTTGAACTTGTTTTTGAAGTTTTTGTGGGGTTAGTTTTTGAAAACAAAAATGTTGCATGGGGGAGGAAAAATTTACGTGAAAGGAATTTGATGTGGTATTGAGTGTGGAATGGAAGAAAGACAAAGAGGAAAGTTTAGGGTTGTGAGTGAAACCCTAAATTTTTGGGAAACATTGTTATACCTTGATTTTTGATAATGAATTATTGTTATGCACTGGGATTTTGAGCAGGTTTATGATGGAAACTGTGTTCAATAACGCGATTTAAGCGGTTTTGGCACAGTGGGAAAATGAAAGATTAAGCCGTTATAATGCCGAAATTTTCGGACTTATAACCAAGGCTAAGGGTTTAATGATAACAATGTATAGGAGAAGTGTTTAAATGTTCTCGCGTTGACCTATAAACATTTCACTGAATGTTGAACTGTTTCGTTATAGGGCAACGAAGGAAAACAAAGGAACGAAAACAGAAATCAATTTCTGGTAAGTTCTGACATTTAATTGTCTGAACATGAACAACTGGAAGTATATGTCATTTTAGAAATTTCAAAATAGGTATAGCCTAAATTCTTTGGTTAGAAATATTATATGTTGTTGTGAACTCGTTAAAACGCCTAAATTGGCAATTATGCGAGTGTGCAGTGATGTGTTACGTGTATATGATTATGTTTTATGGATTTTGACCCTAGAATGCTTTAAACATGTTTTAGGGTTGAATGTATGCATGAGAATTGGTTTTTATATCAAAATGTGTTCAAAAACCTATTTTTACCGGAGCCAAGCGCTAAGCGCTAGCTAAGGAGCGCCCCGGCGCTGAGCTCTCGGCCAAAATTTGGTGTTTAAAATTTAGTAGGAGCGCCAGGCACTAGGGTATGAGCGCCAGGCGCTAGTGTAAAATTTAGTGGAAGCGCCAGGCCCTAGGGTATGAGCACCAGGCACTAGTACAAAAATCAGCATGAGCGCCAGGCGCTAGGGTATGAGCGCCAGGCGCTAGTGTAAAATTGTCTGAAGCGCCGGGCGCTAGGGTATGAGCGCCAGGCGCTTGCACCGGATTTTCGAAAGCGCCAGGCGCTGTAAAGAGAGTGCCGAAGCGCTGGAGTCTCTGTCCTAAGTTTTTACAAAAAAATAAAATAAAGGGCCAGGCGCTCGGGGATGAGTGCCAGGCGCTTCAACTGTTCCAAAAATGTATAATTAAAGTTTTGTGCCTTATTTTCAGTTCCAATCACGCCCCAATGTTTAAGTGCGTGGATGATAATTTTTAAATAGTATTTTTGGACTGAATAAGCATAACATTGAGTACATTATTTATGAATATGTACACAGGAACAGTTAAGACATCATAGTAAGTAACATAGCACAGTAAACAACAAGGTAATGAAAAAGATTTAATGTTTGGCGTACCGGCCTCTCGCGAGGGGAGGTTACCTTATGTCGAAGCAAAAGACATACTATTGTTGAGGGAGAGTCCGGGTCGCTCCCAGACCCCTCTTATAGCGCGCACACGGTATGACCAAACCGGGCCCATAGACATAGTAAATGAACAATGCAAATGTAAATTGAGCATAATGAACTCATGCATTGTGTCGAGTTGCATTGTTGTGTTTTGTTATTTTAAATGTTATGTCTGAACTTACTGGGCATGTAGCTCACCAGTTTGTTCTTGTTCAGGTAATCGAGGTAAACAACCTGTAACCTGAGCCACAGTGTATGGATTGGACTGCAGGAATGAAGTGCCAGTGTCATGATAAAGGTTATGGACCTGCCAGGCTAATTCCGCAAGAAGAGAGAAAAAGGGCAAAGAAAAAATACAGTTGTATGATATTATATAAAGTACATTGTTATGTTTAACTTTAACTATGTTTAATACAGTATGATAGTATTATATGCAAGTAATATAAAATCGTTTTCCTACTATGATAACTTAGTTTTGGAAAGTTGTAGTACTACGTATATCGATGGTTTTAAAAAAAAAAAAATCCCGCAAACTATTTTGTTATGATTTGATAGAAAAGAATTAAAGTAAAGTAGAGGTTTCAGGTGACGTCTCCCGCACGAGGCGGGGGGGTGTCACACAACTGGTTCGCTGAGCTATAGGGCATCCTTTTCCTTCATTCGAGAAAACTAATCTCGTTCCATTTCTTTAGCATGCCAGTTCCCCAAAATCCGAATGTGCTAGGCCGAACTAGGCAAGGCAACACATATTTGCATCTTTGCTAGAGTGACAATAGACCCCCTACAAGTTGATATGATGATTTAATTTATGTTCGCATTAGAGATAATAATAGAAGTTTTGGGTCGATATAAGACTTTTAGCATAATTAAGGGACTACTTAGGTAATTTGCCCTTGTTTGGGGTAGGTTTTGAAAACCGTCTTTTCAAAACTTTATTATTACATATATATATATATTTTTTTCAACTCAAAACTACTTTTCACTATTAACATATTCAAATATTTATAGTAAACTCAAATTTTAGAATTCTATAATTTTATTATTTCAAGTCTATATGAGATGAAAAACAAATCAATAACTATATTGATATATTTTCTAAACATATTTAAAATTTTTACACTTATCACTCTAATATTTTTTCTCAATCAAATATATATTTTCAAAATTCATCTCAATTTTAATCCACTTATCTCCCGACTCTGCCTTTAATACCTCACCTAAAAGGCCTTAATATTTGAAAATTTGGTACTTTTGCTCCTGAAACAATCACATAAGAGATTTTTTTTTTTTTTTACCAAAATAACATTAGAGATTAATCCCTTAAATCTCTTATTTGTTGTAGTGGCCAGGCTATCCTTGCTCATTGTGAGAGTATGCTGTCTTTTTTTTGTACAATCAAGCTTGTCCAACGTCACTAGTCATGTCTTGGTCACCTGGCTTGTATTACTTTTTCCTTTTTTTTAATATTTTGTTAAAGGCCATACCTCCTCAACATTTCCTAATGTCTACTCATGTACAGTGGAAAAAAGTTCAGAAAGCTCTTTAAGGGGAACGGTCAGTTAGGAAGTCGGAGGCCTCGGCCACTGGTATAACAGGAGCTTTGACCATTTACTGTCTCACTCTTATCAATGACACAAGTAACCCTTTCTGATCATGTCGCCTTTATCTTGACTCGTTGATGTCCTTTGTTGCCTCGTTACTATATGTTTATGTGCTTACTATGTTCTTGGTTGTGGCCACTTATCGAATACGTGTGTTTTCTATATGCTGTAGTGATTTACCATTGCGTGTTTTGTGCTAGCAACATGGCTTAATTGCATCTTAGGTTTGTTGCCTTGCAGGCAACTTGCTGGGCTGACTGGCACACTGACGTCTACTACTAGTCTTCCTCGCCAGAAGAATTTTGTTTTCATGTCCAGTCTTTTGGTCTTTCTCGTGTACAAATGAACTTTGCCTTGTATCTTCTTGTTGCTCCAATCAACAAATATCAACACTAAAAAACTTGCATATGTCGTCATCAAAACCTGTGAGATCTATGAATTATTTTGGGAGAGGTTAAATTGAAAACTTAAGATTTTTCAATGCAGGTGAGACTTGTCGATGTTAAATTAACAAATTTAGTAAAAGGAGAAATTAAGTAAACAGACAAATTCATACTGATTAGGGATGTCGCTTAATTAGGCACTTTTTTTCTTTTGAACTTGGTTAGGCACTTAAAAAAAACTGATTAGACACATTTAATTTATAATCTCTCTATAACTATATCATAAAGAAGTGTTGCTTTTTTTGACATTATTTCAAAATTTGGTTCCTTTATTTTATATTTTTGTGCTCTTCTTTTTTCTTTTTTTCTTTTTTTGATGCTGTTAATTATGCTTTTTTTTTTTGTTTTTGTTTTTGTTTTTTTCCTAAGAATTTTAGATATTTATAGTTGAATTATTTAAAATATTTTTTTAGTATTTCCATTTGTACTTATATAAAATAACTTTATTCAAATGTGTCCCAACAAATTATTTTCTTACAATTCTTCAAATTATTATGTTATTTTTAACCACTAGTTACTTAATTCTATTAAACTCTTTAGAAAACAATAAATAAATTAAGAAAATATATTGATTGCTTAAAAATTTTAACATCTACTAATTCTTTTAACATGTACTAAATCAACATTTGTATATCTATTTTGGACGAATTTT
Source organism: Antiaris toxicaria (assembly GCA_035233585.1). Classification (NCBI taxonomy): domain Eukaryota; kingdom Viridiplantae; phylum Streptophyta; class Magnoliopsida; order Rosales; family Moraceae; genus Antiaris; species Antiaris toxicaria. The sequence goes on from CP141153.1 coordinate 18,683,572, forward strand.
ATTTTTGCTTTTTACACTTTAGTGTTCTTATAATTTTGCTCTCCAAACTCTGAAAATTGATAGAAATACTCATGAACTATTAATTATTTTCATGTTTGCTCATTTCGTCAGTTATATGAATGAAACATTTTTATTGTTATCCCTGAACTTTAGTACTAATATAATTTTACCACCCGAATCATGAAAACTGGTATTTATACCCCTTAAACTTTAAACTGATAGTAAGAATAATAACATTTGCTTTTAAAAATTAAAGTCATTACAAGAAAAAAAAAAAGCTATATATTAAGACCCCTCGAATTCAAATTGTTAGCAAAAAAAAATATCTGTTGTTTCATATTTTGTCTGTACAAGACTTGAAAAAACTTTATTTTGATCCTTTAAATTTTAATACATATATAATTTAATTCCCAAATATTAAAAAAATAATACTTATACTTTTCAAACTTTAAACTATTAATAAAATCACGTATACTTTATCAACTTAAAACTAATATATGACAAGAATAATAAAAAATTAGTTTAAATTAAAATATTTGTAATTACAAAAAGTAACATTAAAAATGTATTAGAGATTTAAATATACATATACCTTTATTGTTTTTTTATTATAATGACTTCAAATTTAAAAACAATTTTTATAAACGCATTAATTGTTTTTAGGTTTCAAGAGTTAAATTTCAAATGTACTAAAGTTTAGAGAAGTAAAAATAAAGTTTCCAAGTTTTCTAGGATAAAAAAATAAAAGAATTTGGGTTTTTCATAACAATTTAAAGTTTGAAAGATATTTTTATTATTAGTTTAAAGTTTGAAAGAGTATAAACGTTAGTTTTCAAAGTTTTGAGATAAAGTTATAGGAATATTAAAATTTAGGGAAATATTTCATGTATCTAATTGATGAAAGGTGTAAAGATGATAACATTTCATCTTTAAGGAAGCATTTTTACTAGTTTTCATAATTTATAAAACAAAATTACAAAAACACTAAAGGTCACGGATCAAAAATAAAATTTATCCATATAATTTTAAAATCAACACATTAAATCCATTGCATGTACCTAAAAACTAATAATATATATACAGTAATATACAAAAACTATGTGAGATGATTTTTTTTTTTTAATTTGTGATATGAGTCATTTACGTGCATAGTCGAAAGAGCAAATTAAATAACATTTTTTTTCAGGCAATTAAATATCATGTATTTAATATTAGCTAATTAAATTTCTATTTAATATTTTAATTTTTTATTACCTTCTTTTCTTGGTGAAAATTTTTTTAATAGTATCCCTTTTTTAATTAAAGTTATCAAATTAAGATTAAGGAGTCTATATCTACATATGTAAAGGTAATTGGCATGAGTGCTCTTCAAATTCTTTAGCCTTTGTTTGTTTCACCATGTTTTGTGATGAGGAACTATTTTATTTATATGATCAATTTATATATGTGTTTTATTTTTTTTTTTTCATTTGAAATGTTTCATTTAAATGGTTTAATTTTCAATTTTTTATCTTTTTTTAAAAAGTTAAATTTAGCTTTTCTATTCACAATTACTATTATAACTTTATAATTCAAATTTTGAAAATCTATAACTTTATATATATAAATTTAAATTGGATGATTTTTTCTAAATTACATGAAATTTTGAAACGAACGAAACAAATTCCATTTTGATATTTTTTCCCTAACACATTTTAAATTTTTACATTTTTTAACTATAACAATTCAAATTCCTCACCAACTATGTAAACATATTATTTCCATCTAAGGTGGTGTTTGGATGGGGGGTCCAATTTTGGAAAGTGGATTTTTTATTTTTTATTTTTTTTGCAAAAAATTGTTTATCCTAACTTTTTCATGATTCTTCCCATTTTGAAACAAGAAAATTTTCTCATTTTCAAACATATCTTGAACAATACTCTTTTAGAAAAAGAAAAGAAACATTCTTCCAATTCTCTTACAATGCATAGTTTTCAACGCTATTCTTTCTCATTTCAAACAATTTTTTGTTTTCAAGAGGAAAAATTTGTACACATCCAATCAACATCTCATTTTCAAACTGAAAAGTTTTTCTTATCTCAAAAAAATTAAAAAAAAAAACTTTTCCAAAATAGACCTTTAATCCAAACGAGAGGTAAATGTTTTTTTTTTTTAAATGTTAACATCCATACGTCTATTTAAATAATAATTCAAATGTTTTTATTTCAAATATTTTCATCTAAATAATTTTATCCAGACTACACGCCTCCCAACCATAGTAGTGATTGTCTGGTAATTATTCTTTTTATTTTGATTAAAGAAAACCCTTAAATTCTCGAGTTTTTTACAATTACATCCTTTTGCCAAATTCGTTAATTGTTTGGATTTTTTTGCACGTAACCATTACATGTGCTGATTGCATATTCTTTAATGAAATGTACTTAAATGCCCTTTCTTTTTGCAATTTAATTTAGTATTTATCGTGATATATTCATACGTGGTGAGACTAAATTTGAGTTGATGATTTTTCTTTGTCAACAGTTAGTGCAATAAAGTTTATTAACAAATGAAGTTTATGAGTCTATTAATCTAATCACTGAATCAATCTATGAATCAGCTCCATCAAATAAAGTTTATAACTCTTTAACTTATTAGCTATAAGTAATTTCTTCTAATTTACGTCTTATTAGTTATTTTTGAGTTTGAAAAGTTTCATTTTTTAAAAAACTTAGTTTATTACAATTCTATGCATCGATATTGATATTAATATCTTCATTATTACATACAACTTAGCTTATAATTGAGGGAAAATCCACCTTGCCTTTATTCTTTAGCAAAAAAAATGTAAAAAAAAAAATTACGCACTCCAGTTTAGCTAAGAAAAAGAAAAACACTTAAATAAAAACACTTTCATACAACAAATAGCTTAGTTACATTTTTTTTTTTTTGGGTGGAAATTCCACTTTTTGCAAAAGTTTAAAAAAAGGGTCTTACAAAAAAAAAAAAAAATCTGCTTACGCAAATGTGGTTAATTAGCTTCAAAAAAATGAAAAATGGAAGTCCACGTATATTTTTACCAGTCTCTCAACAAGTCATGGTAGGAAAATAATCAAACAAAATGCAACTAATTATGTTGATCGATTTCCAATATTATAGTAAAGATTTCAACTTATGCCTAACCTTTTGGTATCCCGAAAAGAGAAATGATAGTTCAATTTAGTAATTATATATGTCAAATCTGGATTTAATATATGAACTATTTCCACTTTCGGCTAAATTTGTGGTATCTTTTAAGAGAGATAATAATTTAAGTATTTTAAGTATTCTCTATTGTATGAAATAAATTTTTTAAATTGCATTTTATGGTGAAGCAAACGATATACTATTTGTTTATTAGAATTTAATTGGTGGGTTTGATGAGTTGCGGGTGACTTAAACATTTGAATATAACCAAACCGAGCGACTAACAATTTATTTCAAAGGTTACTAGTGTACGAAATAAGTTGTATAAAAACAAAAAGAATAATTATTTATACACAACAACAAAGTCCGTACGGGATAAATATTAAGTTTCAATTTGAAATCTGAAAAATTTTCTTTTAATTTAATACAAAATATAACAACTTCAAAATTTACAATATTAATTCTCATCTTAAATAGAGAATTAAATTATGAATTACATCATTAATAACTTTTTTTTTTTGTGACAAAAAAATATATAATATGTATTGTTACTCCCATTGTCTATTTTAGAATTGGGATTTTGTGAAATTGTTATGTGTAAAAATATATGTATATATGTAATAAGAGAAAGAATAAATCATAATTTTGTGAATTAAAAAAAAAAGTTAATCTTATACCATGCCAAGATTTACTTACATATTAAATTAAATTTAACAATCCTATTAAAAAAACCTAATTAATTAATATAAAATAATAAACTAAGTAGTTAAAAAAAAGAAAAAAAAACTAATTAATTAATAAAAAATTAGTTAATTAGTTAAAAAAAAAGGAAAGGAAGGAAAAAAAAAACAAAAAAAAAAAAGGGGTGCACGAGCACCCCCCACCCAATGGGCAAATACCCACTGGCTATAGTAAGGTAAAGCCCACTGCTAGCCCAAAAAAAAAAATTATGTTAATGTTAGTTAAGGGAATGGGTGCACGGCACCCCTCCCCTTGCTGAGTGGCCCAGCGGCCTACTGAGCAAAGCTGGCAGGCAGTGACCTGCCTGCCTGTTGCCAGTAATCTGGCAGGATTTTCAAAAAAAAAAGAAAAAAATACATGTATTTTTTTTCTCTTTTAGAAAATAGGTTAAACAAGAAGTGAGATTTTTGATAATTCAAAATCTACCTAAACAAGCAAAACAAGAATGAAAAAATAAGAGAGCAAAATAATGATTGTAATGTATGATTGACTACTTGAATGACTACTCACTAAAACCACTTAGAAATACATGAAAAACTACCTCCCAACTCACCCTTTTCAGCTGAGCACATTTTTGGACAAATTATAATTCAAAATTTTCATTTTTTTTTTTTACCCACAATAAGGCTTGGGTATAAAATGGTTTAAGGTAAACCATAAACCACTCTTTTCTCTTTCATAAAGAAACTACCCAAATAAAGAAAAGCTTTCTCTCTTCCTTCCTTCATTGTGAACGAAATTTTTAGCTAAGGGCAGCCAAAAATATTCTTTATTTTCTTCCATCCACTCCTAAGTTTATTTTTTAGCAAGGAGGAAGAGTTTTTCCAAGTGCTTACGAAGGTAAAAACTTACATTTTTTCACTTGCTTTTTAGAAAGAAAAATGATGTTTTAAAAATAATGTTTTTAAAGTAATGTTTTGTCTCTATGTTAACCCCCTACCTCAAGAATCTAAGAGTGGTTCAAAGCCTTTAAGATGATCTAAAAAGCCACTACTTTTCTAAGAGGTAAATGTCTTGTAAACCAATGGTTTACTATGTTCTTCATAACTTTTCTTTCACAATGAGTTCTTTCATATATATATATATTTTTAAAAAAATCTTGGCATGATAAAAGATCAAAATGTTGTTTTGCTACCTAGTGAGATAATACATGTACTTGCCATGATTTAAAATGGCTGGAGAACACAATTTGTGTATGGAATAGGATGAAAAGTATATTTATGTGATTTTTTTTGACATGCAATGAGTATTGATGCATGAGAATAGGAAAGTATGGCATGTTGATATGATATGTCCTCTGTTAATGGAAGCATGAATGATGAGGAAAATATTTTGACATCACATGTGATAACCGGGAAATTTCATCATTCTTAGAAAATCGGTACATAGAATGTACACGATGAATTTCATGCTTAAAATGTGAAATGTAGTGATTTTATGTATGTATGAGTGTGATTTTTTAAGGTTAAATGTAATTTTTAATAGTACATGGGCGTGTACTAGAGGAACACGGCCGTGTAGTGAGAATGAAACCTAAACACACCTAAGCTACACGGCTATATAGTGAGAAAAATATAATTACAGAAAGGTACACGGCCAGAGACACAGCCGTGTACCAGACCGTGTACATGAAATGTACAGTTACACGACCATGTTACACGGACGTGTAAAGGAGAAGTTATTTAGACAGAGAGATATACGGTCATAGACACGACCGTGTAAAAAAAATATATATATATAGAATAATAAATAATATATATAAATATAATTTTTGATCAAGAAACACACAGTATCAAGAAATTGGTCAAGATTACCTTTTCTTGATATGAAACTGATATATTTGGGTTCAGCACGCCCAAATTAATCAGTATAGTCTATCAGAATGCTCAAATTAGTTAATTGAGCACAAAGGTAATTTTTAACCGGGAATTCGCAGTACCAGAAACTGATCAAGATGACCTCGGATGAAAACAAAACTGATATATTTGGGTTCAGCATGCCCAAATTAGTCAGGATAGTTTATGTTAAAATTTTGGACAAAAAGTATATATAAGGCGAAAATTTGATATTTTACAAATAGAGCCCCCATATTTTCCTTATCTATGTTTTCTCCCCCACACCAACACCAAAAATGAACAATACCGATGAATCGGAAACGGCGTTCGTTTTTGACACTGCCGGTACCGTTGGAAAGCTCTCGCCGAGCTGAGTCCAAAGGTGGGTCGACGCGACGGAATGACTGCTAGAGCACGCCGCACGATTCTGGTCCCAATGGATTCATGGTGAAGAGTAGAACAAAATCCAGGCCTCATTTCAGTTCGACGATCGCCAGATCGCGCCGCCCAAGTCTGCCCGTCGCCGTCGTGGAATCCGACGATTCTGGCGAAGTTGAGTGATATAGTGGGTTCCAAAATGCTCAGAGAAGAACAGGGAACAAAAGCCCCAACTCAATTTTTGGCAACAATGCCGGGAAAACGGAGAACCAACCTCGCCGCCGCCGTCGGATTTTCAAGGGTTCGATTCCGGCGATAGGAGGCTCGATTGGTGAAATTGACACCATCAATGGGTTCCTCTCGCTGAGATCTTTGAGATGGTAGCCTCCTTTCTTTATGCCGCCGCCGGTCAATGTCGGTCAATGGTGAGTTAACGCTGGTCAACGGTGGTCAATGCCGGTCAACGGCGACCCGATGACCGAAAATTTAAAAATGACCCGTTGGCCTCTTTTCGACGTTTCAGACACATCCGCGGTTTCAGAATTGCAAGACGGAATTTCAAATGTAAAGAATGGTGAATCAAAGTTTGTGCACGCGAGACTGAACGGTGCGTTCAATCACTGATGGGACAATTTCGGTAGTGATTTCTATCCCTTCATTCTTTAATTTATATTTTAGAATGATTATGCATTAATTATGTAATTTGGCATGTGAAATTATAAGAAAAATGTATGAAAATGATGAAAAAGAAAATGTGTAAAATGTAAAAATTTTTACATAAAAGTTGAGTTTTACGTAAAAATATAGGCCTCTGATATAGTACGTGGTAAAATAAAAATAGGTTAGATGATTTTGAGGCGTTTCCTAAACGTCGGGAACCTAAAAATTAAGCGGAAATACTGCCGAAATTTCTAAAACGGCACAAAAGGGTATTTTAGGAAATGAAAGGTAAAAATGTAGTCAGGATGGAAACATGAGCCCTTTCGAATGATTTTAAGGATTAATGAATGAGTTAGACTCAAAAAAAGATGATGAATGTTTTAAGGATTAGTAAACCGAGAATTTCAGCAATTAATGCTGTAAAAGCTTGGTAAAACTTAAGAAAAATTATTTTATAATTGTTGGGCTTAGAAAATCCAGTCTAGGCATTAAAATGAAAATGATACGACTTAAAGACTCGTTAGGGGCAAAACGGTCATTTTGATCGAAAATTCCATAAATGATAGAAAAAGACCCTAATGGATTTAAAATGACTTAATTAAGATTCTAAGAGCCAAAACTAAGTTGTAAATCAAATAAAAGTAAGATTATGATGAAAAATCACATTATGGACAAAATCGTAATTTTACAAAAGTTAGCAGAAAAGTGGAAAGTGGGATATTAGACCCCTAAGTTTATGATCGAGAAATGAAATGTAGAATTTTTACATTTTATTAAGTTTTATGTATGAAATAAGTATAGAAAATAACCGTGGTCATTTCGGTTATAGGGATCCGCTCCAGACGAGATGAAAGGACATCCGCGAATTAAGAAAGCTAAAAAGGGAGATGCTAGCCAGTAACAGTAAGTTCAAGCATTTATTTGTCTGCAACATGAACTGACATGTTATGTTAGGTCTATGTTTAAGTGTTATATGAAGTTTATATATGTGAGTGATATATGCACTAAAGTGTGACCAACATAATCCATACTATAAAAATTACGTTAAGAAAGAAACGAAAGAAAGAAAGAAAACAAATGAACAAAAGAAAGAAACGAATTATGAAATGCAAATGAAAGAACGAAAGAAAGAAAGAAAAGAAATGAACGAATGAAAGAAAGAAAGGAAATAAATGAAAGAAAGAAAGAAAGAATAAATGAGAACGAAAAGATAAAGTAAAAGAAGAGAAAGATAAGTAAGATAATAAGACTGAAAATTTAAGTGTTTGCCATACCGGCCTCCCCAAGATGAGGTTTTATGTTCTAATTTTCCACTATAGTAAAAGGCTACCTCCCCAAAAGTGTGAGGTTAATGGCTTATAGTGGAACACTACCTCCCAAGTTATGAGGTTAATGGCAAAAAGTTTAATGATCAGTTGTGAGGTAGGTTAATGAAATGGGTCGCTCCCCCTTCCTCCCACTGGTCCGCGCGTAAGACGGTACGTCCAACACAGGGCCCACCAGTGAAAGTAAAAAGAAAAGAAAAGAGACAAATAAAGAAAAGAAAGGAAGGAGATAGAATGACAGATTAGGATATGATCCACCAATGAAAGTAAAAAGAAAAGAAAAGAGACAAATAAAGAAAACAAAAGAAAGGAAGGAGATAGAATGATAGATTAGGATATGATCCACCAGTGAAAGTAAAAAGAAAAGAAAAGAGACAAATAAAGAAAAGAAAATAAAGGAAGGAGATAGAACGACAGATTAGGATATGATCCACAAGTGAAAAAAAAAAGAAAAGAAAAGGAAGGAAGGAGATAGACCGATAGATTAGGATATGATCCACCAGTGAAAGAAAAGAAAAGAAAAGAGACAAATAAAGAAAGAAAAGAAAGGAAGGAGATAGAATGATAGATTAGGATATGATCCACTAGTGAAGAAAAGAAAAGAATAGAGATAAATAAAGAAAGAAAAGAAAGGAAGAAGATAGAACAATAGATTAAGATACGATCCACCAGTGAAAGAAAAGAAAAGAAAAGAGACAAATAAAGAAAGAAAATAAAGGAAGGAGATAGAACGACAAAGATTAGGATATGATCCACTAGTAAAAAAAAAAAAGAAGCAAGTAAGGAAAGAAAAGAAATGAAGGAAATAGAATGACGGAATAGGATATGATCTATAGAACAACGAAGAACGACATAATATGAAAGAAAGAACAAACAATGAAAATAAAAGTTAAGCAAGAAAAGAAAAAGAAAAGAATGACATGAAAGAAAGAAAGAAGAAAAGAATAATGAATATGAAAGAATGAAAAATAGACAAGTATAATGAGACTAACATGTATGCATATGTTATGATATGCATCGTTTGATATGCATAAGTCAGTTTTACAATTTTAAATATGTTTGTGATGTTTAAGCATACTTTTAGTATGTTATGTTTAAATTGATATATGTGTATGTCATGTTCAAGTATGATATGCTTAAGATGTTAGGCATACATTATGTATACTATGACTAAATTATTTGATGTTCAAGAACATTAAGTATGAAAGTTTATTCGCTGCGTTAAAGTTGTTAAGTATGTATATCATGTCATGTATGTTAAGTATGTTTACGAAGCTAATGTAATGTATGTATGTTTGAACTTAATGAGCCTGTCGCTCACAAGTTTGTTTATGTTGCAGATAAGCATCCTGCATGAAAATAAAATAAGTGATGGATGATGAATGCGATTTGCATGTGCCAAGGGACTGGGCGAGAGTTATGGTACTACTATGAGTTTTCCGCTGAGCTGTTTAAAGAGAGTATTGAAACGAAATATTTATAAAGTAATAAAGTTTAAAACTTAAGTAAAATATTTACTATAGTAAATGTTTGACAATGATACAGTTTTCAAGCTTAAAGTATAAAGTTTAAAAGTTTTGAAAATATATATATATTCTTAATTTGTACGTTCCAATAAGTATGTTAAAAAAAGTAAGTTAAAAAGTAAAATGCCAACGACCCAAGAGGCGACGGTCTATCGCAGTCGGCTATGGAGCCCGACCGCGTATGGCCTCGTAGGAAGGGCTGGGCATCACATCACAAATAGGTTAGAATAAGATTTAATGACCATAAAGTACTAAACATAACATTTTTAGCATAAATATTGAGAAATTAAAAAATGATATTTTGAGTAGGATTTTCATACTCATGTAAAAGGGCAGAATATTACCCTTTACATAAGCAAAAAGAAGAGCTTAAGTTTGGTCCGAAATACAAATGTCATAAAATGATGATTTTACCCTCAATGGTAAAATCATAATCTCACCAGTCTAGAAATATTATTTGAATCTGAAACTTTACAGTCTTGATTAGAGACTTAAAATAGACATTTTGTCAAATTTTGGTGATAAATGGATAAGAAATGGCCAAAATGCCATTTTAGGGTTAAAATGTAAGGGCTTGTTTGTTTCCAGTTTTGGAGATATCCAAAACCAACTTTTTTCTAAAACTTCACCACTTTTCACTATTTTTTATCTCCAAAACGCTACAGTAAGCTCCAAATTTTAAAAGTTCATAACTTTGTGTATACAAGTTCAAATGAGATAATTTTTTTTAAAATTGCATAGAATTTCGAGATGAATGAAACAATATCCATATTGATATTTTTTTTCTAAAAAAATTTTTTAAATTTTTTATTTTTTCACCCCAAACAGTTTTTCTCCCAAACACATTTTCCAAAACAACTTTTTTCCAACCCAAAAATAATGTCTCGAGCTTCCTCCCCCAAACACCCCCTAAATATAGAGAAATTTATAGTAAAAAACGTAAAGAATAGAAATTTGTAAAAAATGAGCCCTGATCTTGTGAGAAAACTTTATAAGTACTTTAAGTATGAAAAACGTGAACCAAAGGATGTTGGGAACTAATTAGGACTAAATAAGAACTAAAATACAAAAATAAATAAATGATGAGTCAAATTATGAAATCTGCTTAGACTATAATTAGACAGCATCTTTGTCACTCTTAAAACAATATATTAAGCTAAATAAATACATAAAATAATATGGTTTATGTTATAGCCATATGTACAACCTTAAAAAAAAAAAATAAAGGAGCTTAAATGTAATACTTTTAGTTAATTGTATTTGGAAACATGATAAGTTATGAAAAGCATTTTTTCTAGCTTAAGAGCACTGTAAACATTATTATAAGGCTCTAGGATAATTTTTTTTTAAGCCACCCAATAAGTCTAGATTAAAGAAGGTATGTCTAGTGGTAAAATTGTAATTTTGTCAAACTAAAGGGTAAGATGGTAATTTGATGGGAAGATGTTTTTGGGCTGTAGGCAGAGGTTTTGTGGATCTATAAAACTAGAAGAAAGATTCCTAAAAGTTAAGTTCATAAGATTTAATAAGTTTAAACTTAAAAATACTTGAATCACTAAAATAGGAGTAAAATGGTAAATTAGTACCCGAGAGCTCGGTGATGAAAAATGAACCGCCACTAGGCTCGTCGAGATACCATGTGATTGTCGACCAAAACTTGATAGAGACAACCAAGTGTAAAGGGCCTTAACGGGTCCAAAACGATACATGACAAAAAATACTTTAAAAAAAAAGTTTAAGCCTAATTACAAGTAAATTGGCCACAATAGACCTAATAAGCCCACAACTCACAAGGATGGCCCAATATGGTGTTGGAAGACCATGGTTACCCATGGTCACTTAATGGGCCCAAATATAAATAGATTAGAATTAAATAAAATAATGAATAAATAATTAAATATTAACTAATTAAAAGATTAATAATTAATTAAGTTAAATTTTAAAAATTTAATTAATTATTAATTAAGATTTAATTCATGATAATTATTTAAAATCAATTAATTATTACTTAAGATTTAATTTATCATAGTTATCTAATTAATAATTAAGGATATTAATTTCTTAAGGCAAATATTTAGAAATAAATTAATAATTCATTAAAATTAATTATTAATTAAGAAAATACATGTTCATAAATGAATACAATTTAAAAACCTTCCTCTAACTATCGGTTGTCAATTTAAAATTAGGACACCGCATCGACTTGAGGGTAGATTCAGAAACAATCGACGTGGATACTCAGTTATGTGATTTTCTATTAGTATAGACTCCACTTACAGTATGGTTGTTATATATTATATACGATGTGAGCTCGATGTTTATTTTAATAATATGATATGATGTCATGATGACGTGTTTATTTACATGCTTTACGAAAATATGTTATGATGATGTGTTTATTTACACACTTTGTGAAAGTATGCCATGATAATGTATTTACATATACATTTTTTGAACATGCCATTCTTACATGCTCACCCTATGGCTTAATATTTAAGAAAGTGAAACTAATGATGTGCCGTACCAGTCTTCGACTGAATGGGAGGATATTCGTCCTTCAGCCGAATGGGAGATAATAAGAATTATCAATAAAGTTAAAGTTATGACCTTTGGTGTTGACGAATTGGGTCGCTCCCCCGTTTTCCCCATTTAAGGTCACGCACCTCGGTACGAGTACACAGGTCCATAAGATGTTTAAATGAATAAATGGACAATTACATAATTGGTCATGCATTTCAATTATATGATTTTGTGAGATTGCATGTTTATGCTTACTGAGTTTATCTCACCCTATTATGTTTCCCACTGTAAGTAATTCAGGCAAGTTGCTTATAACATATTAAATATTGATGGATTGGCAGTGCGGGTGCGTGATGGGTGATGGGTGAAAGTATGATGGGTTTTATGGATGCTACTCGCATTTTATATTCCACACATATTTTGAGAACTTTGTTAAGTATTGTTTTGATATTAGTATAATTTAATACTTTAGTATGACTAAGCATGACATGTTGTGTTAGTATGTTTTGTTTAAAATTAATTTTAATTATTATGATTTTTAAAGAATCATTTTTTTTTCCAAACAAGGTTTTTCGAAAAAAAAAATTCCCTAAAATTTTGAAGACCTAAAAATGAACAAGTAATGATTTAAATAAGATGATAAACCAAGTAAACAAATTTTAAGTGATGGCTTGAGAGATCGGGTTGTCATACAAATATACTCATAAATCTTATACATATACATATTAGTGTATACAATGATCTAATTTTTGAAGAATTAGCCCCAAATTGTTTATAAGTGCGGTTAATTATATTAACAAAATTTGTTTCCTCTGAGAACATTTAGAAAGATTTCACCACTACAAGATAGGATTTTTTTTTTCCCGGCTTCAAGATAAGATAGGTAATTAGTTTGCATGGATGGTCTACTGATGGTGCTGGTGATCAAGGGCGATGTCGGGTTTTATTGGGTTTCGGCACTTGGTTTGGGGGGGGAGGGGGCGGTGTGTGGGGGTTTGGAGTTGGTTGTCCTACTTTGGCTGCCAATTCTTGGCACGTCGAAGCTTTACAGGGTCCGAACTTGAGGTTCTTTTTTTTTCCCCTCGACATCGTGGTTCTTCTGGTGGGTCGCAAATCCTAGTCATTGTTCGGTACTAGCAGCGTGTGTCTCCCAGGCGCCAAGTATTTGATACATCATTTAAAATATAATTTGTGAACAACTATATTACAAAAAATAACTAAAACAATAACAATGGTAAGAAATTAAAAAATTGTTCTTATTAGTGCCCCGTTTGAAATAAGCTCATGAATCCGTCTCTATCTTTCACTAAATTGACTCGATGTCTTTTTGGTAATTATCTAGTTGCAAAAGGTAAAAAAGCAACTATGATTCTACTATTAATTTTGAATAAAAAGAAGAAGAAAAAAAATTATTATATACTACCAGGTTCCCTTAAAACAAAACTACGTATAGACACAGGTATATTTACGCGAGTGATTGTTTATGTTGTTGTGGATTTGTGAGCTGTTGGGGACAAAAGGACAGGGTCTTGGTCTTGGTGCATATAAAGAGCACATGATCTGATATAGTAGGTTCACAGTATATTGATGGTCTACAATCCACATGAATGCGGTGGTGGACCTTCTTCAGTGATCTTTTGCTCAAAATGTGTGCAATATGTGCTAGTCGGTGAGACGGTTGTGCATCTTCATATATATATATATATATATCTTTGTGTGTGTTTTAATTCTAATTTACAACTCTAATGGTGTGTTTATGCATGGTCGGAGTGAGCATGATTTGGAATGATCAGTAAGATGCGGAGTGGACAAGATTCGAAAAGAGGATTCAAAATCCGATTAAATTGTTTACTTAATTATAGGATTTTGAGTTGGAGTCATTACGAATTTTATTCATGCATTTACTTAACCAATGATAGTATCAATTGTAAACTTACTTATCCACCCCTCTATAATTGTGTTTTCAAAATAAAAATTTATTAAGACAATATAAAAATAAATATAAGTTGTTTAAATGTTAATTTTAAAAATTAAAAGTGTAAAAACTTAAATTAAAATAAGTAAAATAAAAATAAAATGTGAAAAATGGATACATATTATTTTATACTAATTAAAAATAAAATTTTAATTTATTCAAAGAAAGTTACTAATAATTAGGATTATTATATATAATATCAGGCAAATAAATAATCATTGTCGGTTGTTATTAAATTTTTTGTATTTTTAGATATAATATTTTGCAAGGCAATCAAGGGTAAGATAGTAATTTAGTGTTAATCAGGAACGGAAATTACAATAAAAAAAGGCATAAGTTATAATTATCTAACTCAAAATTGGTGAAAAAGGGGGAAAAAAAAGTTTTTAACTAACAACTAGTCAAAGGTAGTGCAATATTTTTGGATCTAGTTAGTATTTGCGGATTTCTATACTAAGTTTAAAAAATAGTAAAAGATATTAAAAGTATTAAGCACAATTCATTAGTAAAATATAGATGTTACAATATGAGATTTATAGATGAGATTAGTAATAGTGTTTAGTATCAATGATACTCTAATATTTTGTTCGTTTAGCATATCTATAATAATTTTTCTTTGTGAACGAAATTTTTAGCTAAGGGCGCTCCCAAGTTCATTTTTTAGCAAGGAGGAAGAGCTATTACAAGTGCTTTCCAAGGTAAAAACCTACATTTTTTCTACTTGCTTTTTTTAAAAAGAAAAATGATGTTTTAAAAAATGTTTTTAAAGTAATGTTTTGTCTTCATTCTAGTCCTCTACCTCAAGGATTCAAAAGTAGTTCAAAGCCTTCAAGAGGAGCAAAAAAGTCACTACTTTTCTAATAGGTAAATGTCTTGTAAACTAGTGGTTTACTAAGTTCTTTATAACTTTTTTGTCATAATGAGTTCTTACATATATATATATATATATTAAAAAAAATCTTGGCATGGTAAAGGATCAAAATGTTGTTTTGCTACCTAGTGAGATAATATATGTGCTTTCCATGATTTAAAATGGCTATAGAGTATGATTTGTGTATAGAATAGGATAAAAAGTATGTTTATGTGATTTTTTTTTTATGGTTATTTGACATGCAATGAGTATTGATGCATGAGTATAATAGATTATGGCATTTAGAATCAGTATGCTCAAACTAGTCAAGTGAACAGAAAACACGCAATATCAAAAAATTGATCGAAAAGACCTCAAATAAACATAAAACAGTTATATTTGAAATCAGCATGCCCAAATTAGCTAATATAGCATGTGTCAAATATTTTGCATAATAAGTATACTATTTATGCATGGTGTTAACACAATATATGGACACAATCATAGAACCAGAAAAGGAAATAGACAGATACAGAGAAAGTCCATTTAGGCAATGAATGGCACCAACAACCATTTCAAATACAGCTAGAATAAGAATCAGATAAGGAAATATCTGTTTGGGAGATATTAGGACACAACTGAATATTTACCGAATTGCATTTTAACGAATAGACTGTTAAGGGAGCTTTTACAGATAAAATTTACACTACAAAAGTAAGTTTAGGTGAACAAGAGACATGAAGTGAAAGGAATCCCTTGATTTAGGGAGAGTGGTTTAGGGTTTTTGGATTAAAAAATGGGGTTTTGGCAAACAAAGGGGTATCATGCATTAAGTTGTGCATTTAATGCAAAATTTTAGCCATTCCTTGAGGCAGCCATCCGAATTCTACATAGGAAGGGTAGCCAAGGATTTGTGTCCCTTCAATACTTAATTAATCAAGCTTAACACGCCATTAAGTTAGTCTATAAATGGGTTAACAAATCATTTGGCTTCACTTTCCTTTCTTTCACCACCAAAGACTCCAAAAGAGCTCAAAAAAATCTTGTTTCTGTCACCACTTGGCCGAAATCCTCTCACCCAAAAATACACAAAGTTTAGCGAACAAACTTGCTTGGTTGAGCTCATTTCTCAAAGCCACTCTAAGGTAATACATTAAATGCTCCTTAGTGATAATTTCTTTAGTTAAGTTTTGATCTCAAGAGATTTATGGTATATTTATACTTAAAGGGCTATAATAAGTTTTATTTTAAGCCTTAGATGCCTTATTATGTTGATCATGTGGTTGTGATGTTGTTTTTATGCTTGTATGGGTTGTTATGTGTATGGATCATTAGGGTTTAAGTAAATACCAAATCTGCCACTTTTTTTTTCGACCATCATTTTCAATATTTTTGAGCATGATAATGATAAATTTTAAAAAGTGTAAAACATGAGAGTTTTAAGAATTTTATTTTGGATATTTTCGTGTCTAATGACTTTCGGCTAAAAACAACGTTAAGATAGGCAAACGGGTCATTTTCTAGTCAGAGGTCAAAATTAGAATGTTAAACTTGAAAACAGGGGCAGTTTCAGGTTTTTGGAAAAATGAGCCGCTTTAGGTCCAAAGCTGGTTTTGGGCTCAACAAGAAAAATGTAGATCACATGAAAAACTTTAAAATAGGTCATGCGGACATAAAAAATTCTGTCATTCAAGAACCCAAACAGAACTTTTTTCTTTGGACTTAAAAACTAGAATAAATTTTCCAAAAAGGGCCCAGGTTTAGCCATGGGTTTTTGATGAATAGAGCATGTTAGAGTCTAAATCGAGCTCTGGGCTGAACATGAAAGTTGTCCATCTTATCGAGACCTTGGAGTTTTGTATCTATCAGTTTTGCAAATTATGCTTGAACGAGCAAGTGGTAAATGGATTTTCAAAAAAAGTTCAAAATCACGTTTTTGACTAAACATCAAGAAATTTTCTTTTAAAATGGGAGGACAACTTTAAACATATAACCTACATTCCAACAAAGTGTAAAGGAGATTTAAACCATGAGGAAACATGTTTCTCATAAATGAAGAAATTTCTTTTAAACTACCTTTAAGGTTGATAAGATTTTTAAAAGAGATACATTAGTTAATTAATTAGCTAATTAGTTAACGTTAATTTATTAAGAAGATAAATCAATTAACCAAAATTAGAAGGTAATTAATCGAACTCTTAATAGGAGAGTTATCTAGTACACAAAAAAATTGATAATAAACAGCAACATCATTTTAGTCACTAACAATATTAGTGACTCAAAAACAAGTATTAATAAGATACATGATGATTATAGGAAGCCACCTGCATCACACCAAGGGTGTAGTATAAAATCTGTTTGTAGGACAGGTATGTACAACTCTACCTATAGCATGATTAAAAATTGTTTTCATATAATTTATTATGATAAGTATGATTTATCATCCTTAATCATGCATGATTAATAGATAACATGATAGAGATTATGATATGACATAATTGAATTTTGTTCATCATAATTGGATAATTATGAACAAATTAAGTCATGTTAGGTGTGTTGTACTAACTTCCCGACCTCAGGGGAAGGTTCATGTTTATGCTTCGAGTTACGAAAGATTTTATCTCGGCATGTTGGGGCCTTGCAATCTCTATATTCCTGATGATCGCATGCACTTAATACAGATACATGGACCTATAGACAAGTTATAACCAATGATTATAAATAAGAGCATAATTGATATATGCATAATATATTAGATTCTTATGTTAAACGATTTTGTGGATTACCATTGTACTTGTTGAGCGTAAGGCTCATTAAGTATGTTTATGTTATAGGTAAGAATCCTACGGGCTAAATTTGAATAGATGATGCAAGTGGTAGGGTGAATGTGAAGGATGGGTTCATAGATACTATCACAAGTTTAACTTCCGCAATAATATATTTTAGTATTTTATGAAATTCATATTAATATTTTGTTTAAGTATTCTACGAAAACTAGTTTAAAATACTGGTTGTATGTATGTTTATGAACTTTACTATAACATGACAAATTATATCTGTATTTTGAAATAATAAGATAAAGCAAATAAAGCATCGTAAAAAAAATTGATATATATGCTTAAGTTTATTACGTAATTGTCACATCATGACGGGTCGTTACACTCGGCTAGTAGGCTTGTAACTTAGTTTCATGTCCATCGTCATGTTCCGATCCGCTTTAAATTTTACATACATTGTGTTGACCAAGTCACCTAATGTAAATTCGGAATCAATAATAATTGAAGGAGGAATGCCATCATCTTTATACAATTTGTTTGCATCTTCCTTCTTCTTCACTCTGTATTCAATGATGATTACTATTGGAGCCATTCTTAAGACAAAAGAAAACAATTAAGCATTCGTTTGGTACACGCTTTTTTTCTGCATTGCATTTAAATGTCATGCAATTTTCCCCCAAATACAAAAGCATTTCATTCAAATACCAATCACATCACATTTTAAATCCAACACAATCACTATTTATTATTTCACTTTTTCTATTACTTTTATTAATTACATCATATATTCTTTCTCTCTCCTTTTTTTTCTCTCTACTTTAAACCATCACATCACATATTTATTATTAAAATATAATTCAAATACTTTTCACTCAAACACACATTGCATTCAAATATAATGTCAATACTTTTCCTCCAAATATAAATTATATTCAAACGCAATGCAAATGCAATGCGTTCATTAAACGGGACCTAAGTATTGTTAAACATTTACAGAAATTATGTGAATGAAAAAATATTTTTTAAAATGAAAAAAATATATGGTAGCAACTTATGTCCTACTTGCTTTGATTATGTACTTTTGATCAGTAAATGGAGGTTTATTAATAATATCCATGTGATGATTTAAAAAAAAAAAAAATCTAGGATGCTCGATTGCTCCATTTCAACTAGACTGCTTAAGCCGTCTAGCATACTATTCATCTTCATCAACCTACAAATTTTTTTTGGTTAAATTCATGAATTTAGCTCCAAACCTTAAATTAAAATGCCATAAACCAAATAACCCACATTTTACACAACATTTTGAAGCAAAAATTTTCACATGAACTTTCTAATCTTGAAAACCAAGTTTTCCACTTGAAATTAAAAAAAGAGGGGGGGGGGGGGGGGGGGGGGGGGGGGGGGGGGGGGGGGTGTGGTTGGGGTTGGGGTGGTGTGGTGTGGGAAGGTTCAATAGACTTATGGATTTCACACCCAAGCTTCTTTCATTTTATCTCAGTTCAAAAGCCCTGCTTTTCCTTTCCTCAGTTGCTCCAGAGCCCTCCTTTTTCTTTGCTCCCTCTCCTGTGCATATGTTCTTTGAAACCCTGTGTTTTTCCCTTTTTTTTTTTTTTTTTTTCCAGCTTATGTAATTTTGGTTTTATTATTCATATAAAGGTATTTTGGACTATAAGATAAGTTTTACTATAGTGAGGACTATAGACCTAACTTTAGAATTTATAAGGTCACGGACCCTAAAAATTTTTTTCTTTACGTTTACAAAACTAAAGCCCCCGGTGAATTCTGGGGAGAATTTTGATATTTTAAAAAATATGAAGCAAGAAGTTGCATTTTTATAAAACAAAAAGGAGTGCTTTTGTAATTATCTTTAATAAGAGTGAAACATGCGGACAAAGCTTTTTTTAAAATCTGTTTTCATTATCCGTTGACTAGTATTTGCAGTTTGACTCTAGTCTTCAATTATTTTCTTTTGCATTCAAATCAAATCTTCAATTATGTATTTTCATTTCATAATCTTCGATTGCAGTCCCTTCTCTACCATTTTATTTGCGTAGAGAGTCCTTTTGTTGCTTCAACCCAGTCACAGCCAAACAAAAATAATAAAAAATAAAAACAAAAAAAAAAGAGAGATTCACGTTTTCATTTTATCTTCTTCTTCACAAAAATCAGAAATCAAGGACCAAAAAAAAAAAAAAAGCGAGCTCTGCTTGTAGCTTCTAGTGTGCAAAACAATTGCTCTGCGTTGTTGATCGTCAAGCTTATATCTCTCTTTGTTGTCATAACATTATGTGTGTGTACATATATATTTACACACACGCACACACATACCAGGTACGTAAGAACACTTATTTCCTCTCTTATTTTTATGATTTGCGTTTTTGACAATTTCCTTCTTGATTGTGCTTTTTTTTTTTTGGAATGAAAAATAACCATCTGAAACTTCTAATTTTTTGTTTAAATTCAAAAAATATATGTCATTGTGGAAAGTTAATCCGTAAGGTTTTTTATTTTTTTTAAAAAGAATTTTGGCTAGTTAAAGGTAATATTTTGGGGAGTTTATTATGTGGTAATTTCAAAATAAATATTTCGGATGCATATCTAGAAGTTATACTAGTACAAAAAAAAAAAAAAAAAAAAAAAAGCAAGTACCACTTCTTATGTTGTTTTTATTTTTTTCTCTTTTCCCCCCAAGTTTATATTTTTAAATGTGTTCATCAATCAGTTTTTTTTATATCTCTATCAAAATAATTTTTCTCAAATCTTTATCCATTTAAATTCTTTTTTAGAAGATTTTCTAGATTAAATTTGATATTCATAAATACTTTTTTATCTTCATGATTTTAACACTGAAATAAACTTTTTCAAATATGTCCTTGTGGAAATGTCTTTTTTCTTCTCTATTTAACATTCGTGTAGGTCCTACTTTTGGTTTTACCCCTAACACCTTTTTGAAATACCACGTTCTCTAATTTACACTTCTTAATATATCTTCTTTTTCGAACGAGTCCCTAATTAATTTTTTCCCCAATAATTCTCTCAACATTTTTAGTATTAAAATGGGATTCTGATTGGTATTTATTTCTAATTTTCCATTAAAATAATTTCACAAATATGTCCCTATTTATACATGTATATCAATATTTTTTTTCTCATGGCTCTCTCAATTACCATTTTTTTGATAAATTAAAATTCGTACTTTTGCCCTATTGAATTCATTTTTCTCAAATGTATTCCCATTAAAGTTTTTTTTTTTTTGGAGTCCTCAAAACATGATATATATATGTGTGTGTGTGTATATGATCGTCAGAAATATTTTTTTAAACATACAATAAGTAATATTTTTAACAGTCATCTTATTTACTATTTTCCTTATGTACGCCTAACTAATTTACCACCTGATTTTACCGATGAAATCTTATTTTTTCCTCATATCTATAAAACATGCCGTCTGACCGAAACATGCACTTAAATTCATATGTTTTTCTTTATTTTGAAATCTTATATTTTTAAATGTGTCTTATTTTGCGCTTTTGTTATAGTCTATCGCCCATTTATATAATTTGTTTAAATGCATCCCTTTTTAAATTTTCTTTTCCCGCAACAATGCTATGCTCTCGCATGTATGCTCTAAGTAATTTACTATCTAATTTCCATTATTAATGCCTTTGTTTTTTTTTTTTTTCCTTTAAATGTGGTCTATATAAATATATGTGTGTTACTAATAAGCTCTTAAATAATGAAAAACTAATAAAAAAAATTTCGCAGTTGAAAAATTCAACAAAGTGAAGAGACACACGCATGCTTTTAACTAACATTTCCGATGTAAAAAAAAAAAAAAAAAAGGGTTCATGTAGGATTATAGTAGATGAGTTCATTGAGTTTGAGATCTTGGTGTGCTAGAATAAGTTTCGCAGCGAGATATTGTGATAACCGATAAATTTATCGTTCTCGAAGAAAAATTTTGTACAAGATATATAAATATATGTATATTCATGATGAGACATATTACAGAATATAGAATAGATGAAAATTTTGACTAACTAGATTTTAGTCAAAATTTGACAATGAATTAATGAACATAGTGTAAAAGCTAAATATTAATTCAAATTATGATGTTTTAAATTTATTAGAAAAGTATGTGGAAAATACATATTAAGAGATCAATGGCTCACATGTAAGCCACCATGATCAATGGCCAAGATTGGCCAAGCAAATTCTCATTTCTTTAAAAGAAATTAAGGAAAATGTGAGAGAGAGAAGAGAGAGCACGTGAGAGGGGAATGCTATTAGCAGCCAAAGTGAATTAATTCACCATAGCTGCAAAAGAAAGGGGGAGTCGTGCAGAAAGAAAGAAAGAGAAAGAGAAAGAGAGAAAGAGCAGAAGAGGAAAATCCTTTCAACAGTTATGATTCTCTCTTCAAGAAAGTAGATCGTTCAAGTGTTCAACTAAGATTCCACAGTAAGACGTTCTCAAGTTTCAAGCAAGGTAAACCCTCTTTTTCTCATGTTTTTAGGTGAAAAAATCTAGGTTATTTTGAGAAAGAAAAAGAGAATGTAAGTTTTACATGTTGAGATTTTCGGTTAAATCGAAACATGGTTCAAGTCTAGTTGTTTTTAAGCACGAATTCGTGAGTTGATGGTTTAGAAAACCAAGTTTCGGTGTTTTCTTTTCAAGAAAGTTTTGATTTTTAAAATGTTAAGTCAAGAGATGTGTAGAAGCAAAATGTGAAATTTTGCTTATGAAACCATGGATTCATGATAGTAGAAATGTAGTTATACCCTGAAATAATCTTATAGATATCGATTTTGGGTGCAAGAAGTAGAACAAAGGCCATAAAAGCCTTAGAAAAACAAAGATGGGGATTTCAGACTCAGAATCAGAATTCTGGGATGAACACGGGAGTGTTTGTGGCGGCCCGCCCTACTGTGGAGGCTCTACAGTGCTATTACAGTCAACTCTATGGTTAACCGCAATAGTCTGCAGATCTCTAGGGTCGCCGGCAATCATGCTGAACTGAAAACTTACTTGCTAATTTTGCGAAATAAATTTTTTTTTCTTCATGATCATAAACTGTTCGAGAATGTGATAAGGAAATCATGTCAACAAAATAACATGCACCTGAATCATGATTCCCCTATCACATAATCTTAACTTGAAAACTTGTTCTTGTAACTACATGGTTTAAATATTCAAAATCTGTACAGCGGAAGTCTTAAGGATGACCAAATCCCTCGCCCAATCTTCCCCGGCATGCATCTTCACTGTTCGTCGTCCACCGTATACTACTGGTGAACAGGTCTCTTACCTGCAACATGTGAACAAACTGATAAGCTATGGGCTCAGTAAGTTCAAACATAAAAACATGAAATTAACATGCTGTTCTGCTGTGCTCATGTATGAAACTGGACTCTGTAAACGTGCTCGTGGCTGAAAGATTAGTCTTAGGACATTATCTGATATTTTAGTTCTGGTTTTGGGCCCCTGATTGGTCGTACCGACATGTTAGCGCAACTGGGAGCGGTACTTTAGTGCTGACCTCCTCAGTCTTAACTGATGCTAAACATGAAAACCTCCCCGTGGGTCGAGAGGCCGATACGCCAATAACTGGTTTAATTACCATCTTGCTGATGTTCCTACTGGGTAGCATACTGATTGCCCCCACAGTCGGAACCTATTACATGAATTACTGGGGTGTGAATTACATTAACACACTAGTGTGCCTTGTGCACCTACCTGTTTTCGTGTTCTGGTTACCTGACTGACATGTGTGCTGGAACATGCAACTCTACATGCATGACATGAACTGACCTGTGCTGACATGAGACTGACATGAATATCGTGATGTAGACAATCAATGTCTAAAAAACACGTCATACAATATACATAACATCATAATTTAACAAGCTTGTCCACGTTGCAGTCAGGACAATGCTTGAACTTACAGAAAATCCGCTAGCGTGAGCCTCTGCTGCTCTGGGACTGCTGTATCGAGGTCTCTGACTCGAACTCCTATAAAAGGAATAATCACTGATTAATTCCAATATTCATCTTATACTGGAAATATGGCAAAACATGAAATTTACATTTCTAGACTCGTTTTTTTTTTTTTTACTCTCTGGCTTCGAACACGCCCTCCTACACAGGCGTGTCTCTGGCCGTGTACCTCTCTGAACTTACATGTCTGGCTGTGTAATTCGTGGAACATGGCCGTGTATACTTACACGGGTGGATACACGACCGTGTTACTGGCCGTGTATTCCTCTGGACTCTTACACGGTTACTTACACGGCCGTGTTTCTAATCGTGTTTTCCTGCTGTCTAACATGGTCTGCTATACGCCTTCCCCTTGAACGTGTGCCCTTTGACACGGCCCGATAAACGACCGTGTTCTTGGCCGTGTACCTCTCAGGTCTGAATTTTTTCTGCAACACGGTCGTGCATATGGGCATGTTCGGGGCCGTGTACTGAACACACCCTTGTACACGCCCGTGTTCATACCAGAATCAAGATTCTGGGTCCGAACTGCTCTGCTCTGATTTTCTAAGGCTTTTATGGCCTTTGTTCTACTTCTTACACTTGAAATTGATCTCCATAAGATCGTTTCAAGGTATCTACTACATTTCTACTATCACAAATCCATGATTTCACAAGCAAAAATTTCACATTTTGCTCATTTACAACTCTTGACTCAACTTTTGAAAAATCTGCACTTTTATGAACAAATTTCACTAAACTTGGTTTTCTAAACCATCCACTCATGGATTCGTGTTTGAAAACATCTAGACTCGAACCATGTTTCGATTTTAACCGAAAACCTCAACATGATTCACTCACATTCTCTTTTTTTTTTCACTTAAACCCTAGATTTTCCCCCAAGAAAAGTGTGAGGAACGAGGGTTTACCTTGCTTGAATCTTGTGAGTTTCTTGCTGTTGATTCGTGACCGAAACTCGATTGATCTGC
Organism: Antiaris toxicaria; assembly: GCA_035233585.1. NCBI lineage: Eukaryota > Viridiplantae > Streptophyta > Magnoliopsida > Rosales > Moraceae > Antiaris > Antiaris toxicaria. The sequence continues at coordinate 18,708,287 of CP141153.1, forward strand.
TGCTTGAACTAGAAATCTGAACTTGTTTGGATTTCCTTTTTTTTCTCTCTCTTTTCTCGGTTTCTCTCTTTCTCTCTTTCCCTTTCTTTCTTTCTTTTTCTCTTTCTTTCTTTCTGCCGGCTGCTTTGCAACTAAGGGGAGTAATTAAATCCCCCCCTTAACTCACGTGCCTCACTCCCTCACTCTCACTTTCTTTCATTTTTTTTTAAATGCAAGGGCTTGTTTGGCTACTTCTAGCCATTGATCAGCATGGCTCACTTGTGTGCCATTGATCTCTTAGTATGTATTTTTCTACATACTTTTCTATTAATTTTAAAATATCATAAATTGAATTAATGCTTAGCTTTTAACTATTTTCATTAATTTATTGTTAAATTTTGATTAAAAACTCAATTAATCAAAATTTTCCTCTGCTCTTTATTCTGTAACATGTCTCACTATAAATGTACATTTATTTACATATTTTGTAAAATTATTTTTCGAGAGTATAGATTTCTCGGTTATCACATTCAACCCTCCTTATAAGATTTTCGTCCTCGAAAATTAAAATAAGTGAGGGTATGAAAGTCTCATCTCATCTTCTCTCTCCCACGTAGCCTCTTCAATGTTGTGATTTCTCCACAATACCTTGACTAGTGGGATGGTCTTATTTCTCAGCACCTTTTCTTCTCTAGCCAATATCTGAACTAGTTGCTCTTCATAGGTCAAATCCTCTTGGACTTGGACTGGTTCATGTTGTAGCACATGAGATGGATCTGACATGTACTTTATGAGCATGAAGACATGGAATACAATGTGCACTGCTGATAGCTCAGTAGGTAATGCTAACTTGTAGGCAACCTTCCCAATGTATTTGATAATCTCATAAGGTCCAATGTACCTTGGACTCAGTTTTCCCTTCTTACCAAAACGCATGATCCCCTTCATGGGTGACACTTTTAGAAATACGAAGTCCCCTTCCTTGAATTCCAGGGATCTCCGTCTTCTGTCTGCATAGCTCTTCTGTCTGCTTTGAGCACTCTTCATTCTTTGCTGGATCTTGGCAACTGCATCGCAAGTTTCCTGCATGAAATCTGTCTTATGCAGTTGTTTTTCCTTCAGATCATACTAGTGGATGGGTGATCTGCACTTTCGTTCATACAGAGCCTCATACGGTGCCATCTTGATGAAAGCTTGGTAACTGTTGTTATATGAGAATTCCACTAGTGGTAGCTTCTCATTCCAAACTCCTAGAAAATCCATAACACATGCTCGAAGCATATCCTCTAAAGTCGGGATAGTCCGTTCTGATTGTCCATCTGTTTGAGGATGGAAGGCTGTACTGAATCTCAGTTCTGTGCCCATGGCTCTTTGCACACATTCCCAAAAGTTTGAAGTGAACCGTGCATCTCTGTCAGATACTATGGACTTTGGAACTTCATGTAATCTGACAACATGATCTACATATAAATGTGCCAACTTCTCCAATGAGTAAGTGATCTTTATTGGTATGAATCTAGCTGTCTTTGTCAATCTGTCTACGATTACCCAAATGGCATCGTGTCCTCCTCTTATTTTAGGTAACCCTACCACAAAATCCGTGGTAATGTTCTCCCATTTCCATTCTGGAATCTCTAGAGGTTCTAACTTTCCTCCAGGATGCTGATGCTCAGCCTTTACTTTCTGACAAGTAAGGCACTTACTCACAAATCTTGCAATGTCTCCTTTCATCCCTTTCCACCAAAACTGTAGCTTCAAATCTTGGTACATCTTGGTGGCTCCAGGATGGACTGAGCATGGCGTCTCATGAGCTTCTGACATGATTCGCCTTCGAAGCTCTTCATCTACTGGCACATGAATTATCCCCTGATACATGATTAATCCTTCAGTGGACGTCTCTTCTTGGGAGTCTGTCAGACTTGAATCTTGCTTCTGAGCTTCCTTGATATCATCAAACAATGATGACTTCAACTGCAGTGCTGACAATTTTCCTGATATCAGCTCTAGCTGAGCGAATGAATCTCTTGCTATAATGGTCTTGATAACCTGTAAATAGGTAACTGCTGCGGAACTGTAGCTTTTCTGCTCAATGCGTCTGCTACTCGGTTGGCTTTTCCTGGATGATAAAGGATCTCACAGTCATAATCCTTCACGAACTCCAACCATCTTCTTTGCCTCATGTTTAACTCCTTCTATGTGAAGAAGTATTTTAGGCTCTGATGATCTGTGTAAATCTGACACTGTGTTCCATACAGATAGTGTCGCCAAATTTTGAGTGCGAACACTACTGCAGCGAGTTCTAGGTCGTGGGTGGGATAGTTCTTCTCGTGCTCTTTCAGTTGACGCGAAGCGTAGGCAATCACCCTGCCTTCTTACATCAATACTGCTCTCAAACCCACTTTGGAAGCATCACTGTAGATTTCATACTTCTCCCCTTCAGTAGGGAGTGTGAGGATCGGCGCGCTTGTCAGCCGTCTCTTCAGCTCTTTGAAACTTCTTTCACACTCATCTGTCCATATGTATTTCTTTTCCTTGCGTGTGAGGGTGGTGAGAGGTGCTGCTAATCTTGCAAATCCCTCCACAAATCTCCTGTAATAGCCAGCTAACCCTAAGAAACTGCGTATCTCTGTTACGCTCTTAGGTGCAGGCCATTTGTTAATTACATCCACTTTGATTGGATCCACTGGAATTCCCTCCTTAGATACTACATGTCCGAGGAAATGCACTCTGTCTAGCCAAAACTCACATTTTGAGAATTTAGCATAGAGTTGATGCACTCTCAGCTTCTGAAAAACCATTCTTAACTGGGCTTCATGCTCTGCGTGAGTCTTTGAATATACAAGGATGTCATCGATGAACACAATGACAAACTTGTCAAGATACTCCTTGAAGACTCTGTTCATCAGGTCCATGAAAGCGGCTGGCACGTTCGTTAACCTAAACGGCATTACTAGGAACTCATAATGCCCATAACGGGTTCTGAAAGCTGTCTTGGGAACGTCATCTTCCTTGATTCTCAGCTGATGATATCCTGATCTCAAATCAATCTTTGAGAACACTGCTGCACCCTTGAGCTGATCGAACAGGTCATCAATCCTAGGTAATGGGTACCTATTCTTGACTGTAACCTTGTTCAATTCTCTGTAATCTATGCACATGCGGAACGTCCCGTCCTTTTTCTTGACAAATAGTACGGGGGCTCCCCATGGGGCATAGCTCGGTCTGATGAATCTTTTGTCAAGCAGATCCTTCAACTGCACTTGTAACTCCTTCAACTCTACTGGTGCCATGCTGTACGGCACCTTGAAGATCGGTGCTGTTCCAGGTAGGAGCTCTATCTCAAATGAGATTTCCCGTTCTGGAGGTATTCCTGGTAGTTCCTCGGGAAAGACTTCGAGAAATTCTCTGACAACAGGAACATCTTTTGGCTGTAATTTCTTCTCTTCTGCTGTATCTGTCACATAAGCTAAATATCCAGTACAACCACTGGCTATTAGCTTCTTGCCTTTCAATGAACTGATCATCATCTTGCTTGATCTTCTCGAAGAATCGATATATTCAAAACTTTCTTCATCTTCTAGCTTGAATACTATTCTTCTGTTTCTGTAATCTATCGTAGCTTGATATTTTCCTAGGAAATCCATTCTCAAGATTACATTATAGTCTACGATCTTCATCATGATCAATTCTGCATACTGCTCTCTATTTGCCACGATTACTGGTACATGAGGTAATCAGTACTCTGACAACATGATTTCTCCTGATGGGAGAGCAGTTCTAAAAGTTCTTCCCATGTGATCTCTAGGGTATTCTAACTTATCAGCAAATGCATATGATATGAAAGAATGGGTGGCCCCAGAGTCAAATAGAACAGATGCCAAGTGGTTAGTGACAGAAATCTGACCGTCACCACGTTGGACGTCCCTGCCTCTACTTCTTCTCTGGTATAGGCCATCACCCTAGCATCTGTCTGTGGAGCTCTTTCTTGTCTTTCCTGCACTACTGGATGCACTTCTGATGGACTTTCATAGCTCAGTCTAAGTGCATGTACTTGTGACTGTTGTGGACGTGATGAGTTTGCTCCTGATATTGATACTGACTGGCGGTTCATGGGGCAACTATTGATGAAGTGGCCTTCTTTTCCACACTGAAAACAGGCAGTCGTGCCAGCTTTGTATTGACCCACATGTTTCCTCTCACAATTTGGACAGGTGGGATTACTTGGGACTGTGGTGGTGTTAGTCCTCCTTGACTGACTTCTGTTGTCCTGACTCTGAGTTCCCTGGAAATTGCCCTTTCTCTTCTGTTGGGACTGAGGGTCTGGATGACTGGACTGCTCTGGTCTTGTACTCTGACTGCCCTTGCTGTGCTGTCCAGGTTGAGAGGCCTTAGCCAAGATCTTTTCCTTCTTCCTGGCTTCCCAGACCTTTTCCTTTTCCTCTTTCTGTCGGGCTAGATGATACTCTGCCCTAAAAGCACGACTAACACAGTCGGCTACTGAAACTGGCGGAAATGGGCCAACGTCAATCAAAGCAGAGATCTCAGGCCTGAACATGCCTATCATCTTCTGTATCTTCTCCCTCTCCGTAGGTACCACATACGGACATAAGCAGGAGAGCTGCTCAAATCTCCTGCAAACCTCACTGACTGACATGTCCCCCTGCTGTAACTCTGAGAATTCTTTTTGCTGGGGTCGGAGTGATGCAGGATCATAATATTTTTGGTTGAACTCTTCCAGAAACTCTGCCCATGACATTGTGGTCACGTCCCTCCTCATACGGACTGTGTCCCACCAAAATCTTGCATCCTTCCTTAGAACAAAGGATGCGCACATGACTTTCTCTTCATCTGTGAGTCTCATAAACTCCATTATCATCTGGATTGAAGAAAGCCAATCCTCTGCTTCTAGGGGATTTGTTGAACCCTCAAATTCCGAAGGCCTCATCTTCCGAAATCTCTCATATAATGGCTCTGGATTCACCCTAACCGGTGGTTCTTGAACCACTTCTGGTGCCGCTGGTGGCACTACCTGTTCTGCCTCTGCTGCTGGCTGTACAGGAGTCCCTACTGATCCCTGCCCTTGTTCTAACTATTCTAGTCTCTGTCTCAACTCTGCATTTTCTCTCATCTGGTTTTTTAGAAGAGCTTGCATATCTTCTAATCTTTGAGTCAGAGATGGGCGTCCCCTTTTCCTTCTTTGGCCTTGGCCTTGATTTTCCATCGTGCTACTTTTTATCCTATAATCACACGATGAACTTGCATTAGATCCTGTATAAAAAGGATCCACATGATTTCTTGCATTTACATATTATCACATACTTACTACAAAGTATAGGTCTCTACAAACCTTTACTTTCATGCATAACTAGCTACTGATCTTAACATAGACTGAACCTACTTGGATCGTCGAACAGGACATGCACGGAGTCAGGCGAGATATGGTCAACCAACTTTTCTGATAATACCAACTGTGCTACAGTAAGTATTCTAAACTAGACCCATTTTAAAACTTGGGTTCTGATACCAACTGTGGCTACATTTGGTATCCTAAACTGAACCCATCGTAAAAACTTCGCTCTGATACCAACTGTGGCAGCCCGCCCTGCTGTGGAGACTCTACAGTGCTATTACAGTCAACTCTATGGTTAACCGCAATAGTCTGCAAGCCTCTAGGGTTGCCGGCAATCATGCTGAACTGAAAACTTGCTTGCTAATTTTGCGGAATAAATTTTTTTTTCTTCATGATCATAAACTGTTCGAGAATGTGATAAGGAAATCATGTCAACAAAATAACATGCACCTGAATCATGATTCCCCTATCACATAATCTTAACTTGAAAACTTGTTCTTGTAACTACATAGTTCTTGAAAACTTGTTCTTGTAACTACATAGTTTAAATATTCAAAATCTGTACAGCGGAAGTCTTAAAGGTGACCAAATCCCTCGCCTAATCCTCCTCGACATGCATCTTCCCTATTCCTCGTCCACCGTATACTACTGGTGAACAGGTCTCTTACCTACAACATGTGAACAAACTGATGAGCTATGGGCTCAGTAAGTTCAAACATAAAAACATGAAATTAACATGCTGTTCTACTATGCTCATGTATGAAACTGGACTCTGTAAACGTGCTCGTGGCTGAAAGATTAGTCTTAGGACATTATCTGATAGTTTAGTTCTGGTTTTGGGCTCCTGATTGGTCGTACCGACATGTTAGCACAACTAGGAGCGGTACTTTAGTGCTAACCTCCTCAGTCTTAACTGATGCTAAACATGAAAACCTCCCCGTGGGTCGAGAGGCCAATACGCCAATAACTGGTTTAATTACCATCTTGCTGGTGTTCCAACTGGGTAGTATACTGATTGCCCTCACAGTCGGAACCTGTTACATGAATTACTGGGGTGTGAATTACATTAACACACTAGTGTGCCTTGTGCACCTACCTGTTTTCGTGTTCTGGTTACCTGACTGACATGTGTGCTGGAACATGCAACTCTACATGCATGACATGAACTGACCTGTGCTGACATGAGACTGACATGAATATCGTGATGTAGACAATAAATGTCTAACAAACACGTCATACAATATACATAACATCATAATTTAACAAGCTTGTCCACGTTGCAGTCAGGACAATGCTTGAACTTATAGAAAATCCGCTAGCGTGAGCCTCTGCTACTCTGGGACTGCTGTATCGAGGTCTCTTACTCGAACTCCTATAAAAGGAATAATCACTGATTATTTTCAATATTCATCTTATACTGGAAATATGACAAAACATGAAATTTACATTTCCAGACTCTTTTTTTTTACTCTCTGGCTTCGAACACGCCCTCCTACACGGGCGTGTCTCTGGCTGTGTACCTCTCTGAACTTACATGTCTGGCTGTGTAATTCATGGAACATGGCCGTGTATACTTACACGAGTGGATATACGGCCGTGTTACTGGCCGTGTACTCCTCTGGACTCTTACAAGGTTACTTATACGGCCGTGTTTCTGGTCGTGTTTTCCTGCTGTCTAACATAGTCTGCTACACGCCTTCCCCTTGACTATGTGCCCTTTGACACAGCCCGATACACGGCCGTGTTCTTGGCCGTGTACCTCTTGGGTCTGAATTTTTTTGTACAACACGGTCGTGCATATGGGCATGTTCGGGGCCGTATACTGAACACGCCCTTGTACACGCCTGTGTTCATACCAGAATCAAGATTCTGGGTCCGAACTGCTCTGCTCTGATTTTCTAAGGCTTTTATGGCCTTTGTTCTACTTCTTACATTTGAAATCGATCTCCATAAGATCGTTTCAAGGTATCTACTACATTTCTACTATCACAAATCTATGATTTCATAAGCAAAAATTCCACATTTTGCTCATTTACAACTCTTGACTCAACTTTTGAAAAATCTGCACTTTTATGAACAAATTTTACTAAACTTGGTTTTCTAAACCATCCACTCATGGATTCGTGTTTGAAAACATCTAGACTCGAACCATGTTTCGATTTTAACCGAAAACCTCAACATGATTCACTCACATTCTCTTTTTTTTTTTTCACTTAAACTCCAGATTTCCCCCTAAGAAAAACGTGAGGAACGAGGGTTTACCTTGCTTAAATCTTGTGAGTTTCTTGCTGCTGATTCGTGACCGAAACTCGATTGATCTACTGCTTGAACTAGAAATCCGAACTTGTTTGGATTTCCTTTTTCTTCTCTCTCTTTTCTCGGTTTCTCTCTTTCTCTTTTTCCCTTTCTTTCTTTCTTTTTCTCTTTCTTTTTTTTCTCTTTCTTTCTTTCTGCCGGCTGCTTTGCAGCTAAGGGGAGTAATTAAATCCCCCCCTTAACTCACGTGCCTCACTCCCTCACTCTCACTTTCTTTCATTTTTTTTTTTAAATGCAAGGGCTTGTTTGGCTACTTCTAGCTATTGATCAGCATGGCTCACTTGTGTGCCATTGATCTCTTAGTATGTATTTTTCTACATACTTTTCTATTAATTTTAAAACATCATAAATTGAATTAATACTTAGCTTTTAACTATTTTCATTAATTCATTGTCAAATTTTGATTAAAAACTCAATTAATCAAAATTTTCCTCTGCTTTTTATTCTGTAACATGTCTCACTATAAATGTACATTTATTTACATATTTTATACAATTATTTTCTGAGAGTATAGATTTCTCGGTTATCATAGTGTTCATGGGCGTGTACAAGGGCGTGTTCAGAACACGGCCCCAAACATGCTCACATGCATGACCGTGTTTCAAGAGAATTTGAGACCCGAGAGATACACAGCCAAGAACATGGCCGTGTATCGAGCCGTGTAAAATGGCACACGGTAGTGGGAAGGGCGTGTAACAGACCATGTTTGACAGTAGAAAAACACGACTGTGTAGCCACCCGTGTACACGGCCATGTTGCATGAATTACACGGCCATACAAGTAAGTCCATAGGAGTATACGGCCACGAACACACCCGTGTAGGAGGACGTGTTCGAAGCTAAAAAAAAAAAAGAGTCTGGAAATATGATTTTTCATATCTTGCCATGTTTCAAGTATAAGATATATGTTGGAAATAATCAACGATTATTTCTTTTATAGGAGTTCAAGCCAGACACCCCGAGATAGTAGTTCCAGATCAACAGAGGCTCACGTTAGCAGATTTCCTGTAAGTTCAAACATTGTCTTGATTGCAACGTGGACAATCATATTATGTTTTATGATGTTATGTATGTTGTTTGACGTATATGTCAGACGTTAACCGTCTGCATCACGATACACATGTCAGTTTCATGTCATGCATGTAGAAGTTCATGTTTCAAATAGATAATTCATGTACTCATTATAGACAAGATTCAAGCACACGAAAACATGTAGGTGCACAAGGCACTATAGTGATATTAATAAAACTCACACCCCAAGTAAAATATATAATAGGTTCCTACTGTAGGGCAATCAGTATGCTACCCAGTTGGAACTTCAGAAAAGATGGTAATTAAACCAGTTATGGGCGTACCGGCCTCCTAACCTACGGGGAGGTTTACATGTTCAGTTTCAGTTTCAGTTAAGGTTGCGGAGGTCAGTACTAAAGTACCGCTCTTAGTCATGCGTGCCTTACAGTACGACCAATCAGGGGCCCAAAACCAAAACCTAATTTCAGATAATATCCTAAGACTTACATATAGCCATGAACATGTTTTTCAGAGTCAAGTTTCATGCATAAACATAGTATTGCATGTTATGATTTCATGTTTTTATGTTTGAACTTACTGAGCCCATAGCTCACCAGTTTGTTCACATGTTGTAGGTAAGAGACTTGTTCACCAGTAGTACACGGTGGACGACGGACAAGGTATGTACATGCCAGGGGGACTGGGCAAGGCATGGTGGTCCTACCATGAGTTTTCCGCTGTACAGTTTTGAAAATTTAAGCATGTAATTTTAAAGAACATGATTTTAAGTCAAGACTATGTGATAGGGGAATCATTATCCATATATATGTTATTTTGTTAACATAATTTCCTTATCACATTCTCGAACAAGATATGTATATGTTTTCAAGTTATGTATTAAGAAAAAAAAATTTATTCCGTAAAATTTACAAGTAGTTTTCAAGTTAAGTATGATGCCGGGGATCCTAGAGGTCTACATACTATTGCGGTTAACTACAGAGTTGACTGTAATAATACTGTAGAACCTCTACATCAAGAGCGGGACGCCACAAATCTAAAGTTACTTAAGGTCAAAGTCTATAAGGTTAGGCTTGAAACTTTTCAGAGATACGTATAATTTTTTATATTAGTTACGTTTTCTCCGCTTTTTTTCAGCAAATAATGATTCTTTTTTTTAATTTGATAAGTTTTAGAAAGTGGAGGAGAGAAAAACAAAATTCTCATTTATCTCATAAGGTTACGACACATACATACAACTTGCAGCTTTTCTAACCATAAGGAAAAAAAAAAAACCACAAAAGGAGAGTACAACTTATGAAGAATATACAGCGGGAAGATTTGGCCACCACATAATTGACATGAAAATTAGGAAACCAAATCAGAGAATTAATAGTGATGACAGAATCCTTTAGCAGTGAATAGTGGAGAGAAAAGTGGCAAGTTGGCAAGACTGTATTCTTAACAAAATTTGAATTCTATTTTTCTTTCACATACTTTTTTTTTTTTTAATATCATCATTAAAATTGCTCTGTCTTCTCTTTGATTATTGTGGGTTTTCCTTTGGACATAATCTTAGAAGTGCTTAGAAAAGGAATTAGAAAGAGAGAGAGAAAGGGAGCAAGAATAAGTAGGAGACTGAAGGAGTAAATCAGAAAGCATGGATTTTCTCATCGGAATCATTGCGTCAATTATTACAAAGGCTGCTGAATATTGTTGGTTTTCCTTTCTTTGAGTCAAAAATGTGTGGGTGCCGTTCTAGTGCCCAAATCCAATTAATTTGAAAAAAAAAAAAAAAAAAAGGAACAGAATTCGGTGCCCGTAATGAAACGCATATTGGGGCTCTATAAATAAAGCCCCATTCCCTTCGTTTTGAAGCAGAAGCTACAGAACAAAGAAAAGAGACTTTTGTGCACTTATAAAAATATATTTTGTTGAGAAAATAATGAGATTATCACACTTGTGAGTGTAAGAGAATTTTTGTTAATAGTATTTCTCAAGTTACTGTTAAAATTTAAGAGTTTGTTATATACCTATTTTTATAGTGGAAGTGTTTCTTTGTGTATGCCATAATTTTTCCTTTCTAAATTAAAACTTTTTCCAAGAGATAAAATTCTTTATGTCAATTTTTATTTTTTCTGCATAAGTAGGATCCTAAAGGGGAATTGAAATTTGTCCATATTCCCAACAACTAGTATCAAAGCATTAGGATCAATCATAGAAAAGTATATTTGTCTGCGAGTACAATTCATGAATAGTGAATAGAGATGACCCCTATAGCTGACACTGTAGCAGTCATGGTGGGTAGTGGTCACTGTAGCGATCACCGTAACAATCATTGTAGCAGTTCCTATAGCAGCACATACTGTAGCAGAATACTATCTTGTAGTAGAGTATGATTCCTGTAACAGAATATAGTTACTATAGTAAATATAGGCTAGAAGATCAAGATTGAGAAGTTCAACGGTAACAGTAATTTTTCCTTCTGGTAGAGAGAATGACGGATCTCCTGATCCAACAAAAGGTTCATAAGACTCTATTAGGCAAAAAAAATAAAAAAAAGCCTTGTACAATCAAGGACAAAGATTGGGAGGAGATAAACAAAATTATGGCCAATACAATTCATCTAAATCTCTCAGATACAGTCTTACAAAATATCGAATTCAAGGAGTGTAAGACAACGAAAGATACTTAGGAGACCTTAGAAAAGTTGTACATGTCAAACTTTAAAAGTCTATGACTTTTCATATACAAGTTCAAATGGGATGATTTGTTTTTAAGTTACATAAAATTTTGAGACGAACCCCAATACATTTCAAGTTTTTACCCTTTTAAACTATAACAATTCAAATTCCTCACTAATTATCTAAATATATTATTTCCATCTAAGGTGGTGTTTGGATGGGTTGTCCAACTTTGGAAAGTGTTTTTTTTTTTTGTAAAAAATTTTTTGTCTCAACTTTTTCATCATTCTTCTTACTTTGAAGCAAGAAAATTTCTCATTTTTAAACATATCTTATATAGTATTTTTTTTTTTTAAGAAAAGAAATCTATTTTCCAATTCTCTCACAATTCATAGCTTCCAATACTATTTTTTTTTTCTCATTTTAAACAATTTTTTGTTTTCAAGAAGAAAAATTTGTACACATCCAACCAACATCTTGTTTTCAAATTGAAGTCTTTCTTATCTAAAAAAAAAAAAAAATTCTTTCCAAAATAAACCTCTCATCCAAATAAGGTGTCGGCATCCTAACTCGCTTAGGTCGTCAACTACTTACTTCTTACGTAACATATCCTTACTTTCTTAACTTACGTAATTTAATTTTACTTTCTTAACCTTAGATGACCGTATATATAAACCATAAGAAAACTTTTTTTTTTTAACATATTGTTTGAACTTATATAACTTATTCGTGTCCTTAAAATACTTCATAAAACTTTAACATACATTCATCCTTATCTCAAATTCATTCTTTATAAACATTATCTTAATTTCATCATTGACCCTTGGCTCATTCTATACATAACTTGTATATTTAAAACAGAGGAGAAACATAGCAGATCTACTCCCTTATCCATGATACTTTGGGTATCTATCTTAATCTGCCAACCTATCAGTTTCTTCTTTCACAATGTAGGTTGCTTTACTCGTGTTACCTACATCATAAACAGACTGGTGAGTTAGAACTCAGTAAGTACAAACATACAAACAAAACTTTACATATGCATGTTATCCTATGTTAGTCCTATTATGCTTGCTTATTTTCGTTCTTTCGTTTTCATTGTTTTTTTTTTTCTTTTATTTCATATATATATTTTCTATTCTTTCATTTCATTTCATACTTTCATGAACTTACATTTTTTACCTTAACTAAACTGTTTCAATGGATAGGCCCTGATTGGACATACCGAATGTACGCATACCAATGGGGAGTGGGGGAGCGCCCACCTTTTCTATCCCACGGATTACTGGAACGAATCTAAAAATAGCTCCCATAATTTAGGGAGGTAGCCTCTTTAACTGATCGAGGCAAACTGAAACTGGTAAGAACTTCCTTAACTGATGGAGGCCAGTATGCTAATCTTTAACTTTTTAGTCTTATTATCTTATTTATCGTTATCTTTCTGTACATTAACTTTATTTTTTTTGTTTTGTAACTTTCTGTTATGTTGTTTTGATTCATTATTCATATACAAGAACCAAAACTCTTTCTATCTTTAGCCTTATTTTAAAAACATAACGAAGCATGCAAACATGTATGCCTAAAAGCATCGAGATATGTTAACCATTAACAGGTCACCACATAAGTATATAAGCACTGTTTTAAACATTTTGAAACATCTAACATCATCATTGAGTTAGTTTGTATGTAGACAAAACAAATGTTTGTACTTATAGTACAAACATTTCATTCATAACATTCCATTCTATAAACATTTCATTCATTTAACATCATATCATAAAACATTGTACCTATCACATCATGATATTTACATTTCATTCACATATACATTTCGTTCACATAACCTATGAAACATAACATTCATGAAACATAGCGTTTGGCAAGTCAATTCTTGAGAAGACAAGTAAATATTTGATTTGCCGTAATTAAGCTAGTGTGAGCTTCCTTGATTTGCTCAGGCTTTCTTTCCTATCACTGGCTTTGTTTCCTATAAATAAGATACTCGACGGTTATTCTTACTTTTCTTCACTAAACTTCATGATCAAATCTTAACAATAACTTACAAATTCTAAGTTCAATATTCTAATGATGAACTTAGGGTTTTAATGTTCCATTCTTAACTTTTTCCACTAATTCAAGCAAAATGACCATTTTGTCCTTAACGAGATTTTCCTTCATAAACATTTCATTCTTACATTTTATTCTGACTCACGGTCTTCAAACGTCTTAAACATAACCATTGATCATCCCAAATATTTTATTACAGTGTCATTTACTATAATTTTTTACTATTCATCAATCTGATACCTAAGTTGTAATTTTCGACACCTATGTCATTTCTCTTATTTTTCTAATGTTTTGGGATCCCAAACAAACATTTTACTAATTTTAAAATGTCCGTTCTTCTTTTTTAATTTTAAAATCCCCAAGGGGGTCTCGGGTTTACATATCTGACATTATATTTTATCATCGTTTCCAAAAATACCTGTAAGTGTAAAACTATACTTGGACAGTATTTTTGCTTATTTTTCATGTTCTTGGCATATCATTGATGCCATTAAATCATAAACATGCTACATACTATATCAAAGGCCTAATTCTATTCAAAAAGTTCAAAAATTTTTACGTAAAATTTTGTAAAAATTTTCATGTAGACATAATCTTTTCCCTCAACATTTTAACCCTATCGTTTTCCACTCAACAACTTGTTCCACACAAAACTTAACCCACGGTTTTAATACCCATGATCAAGCTTAAAATTTTCCTCACAAACTTAATCCTTCACCAACCATACCATAACCCACGGATTTCTTATGGAATTCATGCACAAAATTTAAATTTCAAATTTCCAAGCATTAAATCGTTCATTCAAACAAATCCCCAATCAATTTGATTGTTTACCTAACTTTTTAATCGCCGAAATAATGAGATTCAAACTTAAAATTCAAAATTCAATCTAAACCCATGGCCTATGAAATTTTCATCTAAAAAACTCAAGAAGATTTCAAATAGTGGTATTTACCTCGCTATGGTATGCAACACGTAATCAGTAGAAGTTTTTATCGCGATTCGGTGTACAAAGTTTGAAGAAATCTTGGCTTGATGGGTGGGGATAGCACACGGCTGTAAAAGGGCAAAATATGGCTGGGTTCTTTTAATTTTTCTACACTTAAAAACAGTCCCTTCTTATAGATAAAATCAATGACTATTTAGCGATTTTCCTATGGACCAATTTACAAACTTTTAGGGACTTATTAGCAAATTATTGGGGTCAAATTAATATTATCAAAAGTTTTGGCTGATTTGCTACTTTCTTGGCTGAAAAGACGCCACCTTGAAGGTGCTAGAAGCTTCAAGGTTAATCTTGGCTTTTCTTACTTACTTTTTGACTTTTCTTGGTTGACTTTAAATCCTAATTGTTAGATTAAAGTCTCTTTAAACTCGATACATTGATCATTCTATACTATAAGATTTGTATGAGTATTATACACCCTAAACTTCCTTATGACCTAATCTTGGTCAAACTTTTGACTGATGGTCAAATTGGTCAAATTTCTCATAAGATTTGTATAATCAGTCAAATTTCTCTTTAAACTTGATACATTAAATTATTTTATAGCATAAGATTTGTATGAGTATTATATACCGTAAACTTCCTTTTATGACTTAATCTTGGTCAAACTTTTGATCGACGGTCACATCGGTCAAATTTCTCAGTAAGTGTGCCGAATGGCTCACTTTGTCATCTGTGCTATCAGTTTGATCATATCTAATCCCAACGGTCCTAAAAATCCTAAAAATGTTTATCTTTAACTTATCTTAGTTTTGACTTGTCATTTCTTACTTCTATACTTTTCAAGTACTAAAATACCTGTTTTTGAGTGTTTTGGCTCAAAATCATTCTTTTGTGACATACTTCATTCATTCTTCATTTTTAGAGATTCTAATTCCTCCAAAACATTTATTTATCGTTATTAATATTGTTATTTGTCTTTTTACAAACATAGTATTCATTTTCTTGAGGAAAATTTCAGGAGCAACCCTAGCTTATTCCTAGGTCACATTACTGAAATTTCTGGTTTGTCACATAAGGGATAATTTTTTTTTAATTTTAACATTTAAACTACAATTAAAGCCTTTTTGCCGGATTCTATTAATTTTTTTGATATTTTTTGCGCATAACTGTTACATGTGCTTTTTTCATGTTCTTTAGTAAAATATACTTAAACGTCCTTTATTTTTGCAATTTAATTTACCATTTATCATGATATATTCATACATGGTGAGGCTAAATTCGAATTAATGATTTTTCATTGTCAACAATTAGTGCAATAAAATTGATTAACAAATGAAGTTTATGAGTCTATTAATTTAGTCACTATATTAATGTTTTAATCACTAAATCAAATCTATAAAATGAAGTTTATGGCTCAACTTATTCGTTATAAATAATATCTTCTAATATGTGTATTATTAGTTATTATTTAATTTGAAAAGTTTCATTTTAAAAAACCTAGTTTATTAAGATAATTTTACGCATGGATATTAATATCTTCATTATTACAAACAATTAGCTTATCATTAGGGGGAAAAACCACCTTGCCTTTATTGTTTAGCAAAAAAAAAAATGTAAAACAAAAAAAAAAATTACGCACACCAGTTTAGCTAAGAAAAAGAAAAACACTAAAATAAACCACAATGATACACCCTTGCTGGCACCCACCATGGCCAACAATAAAATAATGTTTCCCTTGAAAAGATCGCCTTCCACTAATATTTCTTACGCCCTTTCAATGCCCTTCTTGCCACCAATAAGGTGGCAATTCTGTCCTTTTATCTTTTCTTTTTTTTTTTTTTTTAATTCTGATAGAATATTGTTGTATTTTGACTGAATATAAGTCTTGGAGGTGTAATGTTCATATCATCTTGGTTCCTATGGTTAAAAACTCTATTTAATCTAAAAATCTTTAGATTGATAATTTAATTTATCTTTTTTCTGTCTTATTTTATATGTCACGCTAACTGATTTTGTATGAATTTTTAATTTAGGATTGATTCTTCTAGTGGATCTTCAAATTATCAAAATTTAGTTTTGTTCTAATCATTTTAAGTTTAATTTGATGATTTCTATGTTTAGATATGACCGTTTCTTATTCTACTAGAATAATACTATTGTTCTACCAGAATATTTTTTATGACAATTGATGATTAAAGTTGGAGAAATTCGGTCATTCATGCTGAAAATTAAAAAAATATACATATAGATTCTGGTAGAATATGTGAAATATTCTATATTTCGACGACTGACATCAGAGATATCTGACCATCAGTTTTAAATACAAATAAATATCCTGATAAAATATTTAAAATATTCTGCTGTAATATCTAAAGTATTTTACTAAAATTTTCCGATGACTAGCATCGGTGGCTAGAGTTAGATACATTTGGCCATATGTATTGAAAACAAAAGCTATTATAATAGAATAACTAAAATATTTTACTAGAATATCTTGCGACTTGCATCGGTGATTGGAGTTAGTGACATTCGGTAATACACATTAAAAACTAAAAATCTTTTTTCAGAATATCTAAAATATTCTAGTAGAATACTTATAATATTTAATATTTTAGTAGAATACTTATAATATTTTACTAGAATATTTCGAATGTTATGATACTAGAATCCCTAGTATACTCTACAAGAGTAATTTCAAAAGTGGAACCAAAAATCTAATATATTAATAACTAGATAATCTATTAGAATTTAAAATATATTTTACAAGAGTGATAATTTTATTCTATTAGAATCTCTATTCTATTCTGCAAGAGTAATTTTAAAAAAGAAATAATATATAAACTACACATTAAATCAAAATTCAAAAAATATATATTATGCAACACTGTATACATAACCAAGTAATAATATACAACCATTCATATCAACAGAATACTTAAAAGCAAAATAATTACAAGAACTAAAAACCCATTGAAACAAAGTTTCACGAAAAAAGAAAATCACAGAATCTCCCATACGAAAATAAAACATCAAAACACAAATGGTTTTAGATTTAACGTCAAATATAGAGTCTTGAGATTCGTCAAATGGCTTAAACTTTACAAGAGAAATTTTACAGCACCTTTTAATATTATTGTCATAAGCCAATGCTAACTTCTGTACCTCTTTAATCATATTAAGAGGTTTTATTGCAAGTTTCTAGTTGTAATGACATTTGCTTTATAGGATCTTGTAGCATACTCCCAAGCCTATATTGGTGAAGTGGATTTTGTTTTTGTTGATTGCGTCATCTGTTTTCATTGACTTTCTCCTCGAAAATCATATCAGAAATCAACAAGTGTTGGAATTGAATTAAAAGTTAAGGCCCTCAAAATAGTAATTAGAAAACACACAGCAATATAAGATAACAATTATTCCCATTTTCCAAATGGAATGCCACTATAATTTGGTTTTAACTAATAGGCTAAAGGATATTGTGTCCAAGTTAAGGATCCTATATGTCCAGCCCTCTCGAGGCACAAAAACAAACTCATATAATTGCTTAGTTTAACCTGCATCAGTATTAATCCTTAAGACTTATCTTTATTTTTGTTTAAAGTTGTGCTGCTGTGACTAAGGCTTCTTTTGACAAAACTTTTCAGATTAGGCTCTACTTTTGATATGTTGAAACTTGCACTTTGTGTTGTTTGAAGCTCTCTTCTTTCCAAATTTCAATGACTAGTTTTCTTTCAAATGCTTTCAAATGAGCAAATCTTTTTGTCGTGTCCTGAGAAAGAATAGAGTGTTTAGTTCTTTTCTTTTTTTTTTTTTTCATTTTTTTTTCAAGTTAACGTTGAAATTGGCATGTGTTAATCAAATGTTCTTCGTATAACCGAGACTGTACTTGCTGTGACAGTGCCAGGTTGGAGGAGATTGCATCGATGTGAGGACTCCGTTGCCGACAAGTCCTTTAGAAGTTTCTTCTCCACTGCTGGAGCATTCTTCGTTGTTTGTGAGGATACAAACGTTAGTTTTTAAAGTTTAAGGTTAAATTTATAAGAATATTTAAGTTTAGGAAAATATTTTATCTATCTAACTGATAAAATAAGTAAATATAATAACATTTCATAGTTCAAGAAGTATATTTACTAGTTTTCAAAATTTAAAAATCAAAATTATAAAAACATCAAAATTCACGGATCAAAAATAAAATGCCTATATGTTTTAAAAATAACACATTAAATCCATCTCATGTGCCTAAAAACTAATAATATATACACAGTAGTATACAAAAACTACGTGAGATGATTTTTTTTTAATTTGTAATATGAGTCATTTTCGTGCATAGCCGAGAGAGCAAATTTAATAACATGTCTTTTTTTTTTTTTTTCTTGGAAGCAATTAAATAACATGTGCTAATTAATATTAGCTAATTAAATTTCTATTTAATAATTAAAATTTTCAATACCTTCTTTTTTTTAGTGAAAATTTTTTGAGTAATACCCTTTTTTTTAATGAAAGTTATCCAATTAAGATTAAGAGTCAATATATCAACATATGTAAAGGTAATTGGCACGAGTAGCCTTCGAATTCTCTATCCTTTGTCTGTTTCGCCAATTTTTGTAAAGGGGAACTATTTTATTTACATGACTAATTTATATGTGTTTTATTTTTTGTATTTGAAATGCTCTATTTAAATGACCTAATTTTCAATTTTTTGTCTTTTCTGAAAAGTTAAACTTAGTGACTATTTATAGTTACTGTTATAATTTCATAATTCAATTTTAAAAATCTATAACTTTGCATATATAAGTTTAAATGAAATATTTTTTTTAATTGCATAGAATTTTGAGATAAATAAAACAATTTTCATATTGATATTTTTCCCCAACACATTTCAAGTTTTCACACTTTTTATCTACAATAATTCAAATTCTTCATTAACTATCCAAACATATTATTTCCATCAAAGGTGGTGTTTGGATGGTGTCCAATCTCAGAAAGTGGTTTTTTTTTTTTTTTACAAAAAATTGTTTGTCTCAACTTTTTCATGATTCTTCTTATTTTGAAATAAGAAAATTGTTTCATTTTCAAATATGTCTTGTATAGTACTTTTATAGAAAAAGAAAAGAAATATTTTTTCAATTCTCTTACAATGCATAGTTTCCAACACTATTTTTACTTATTTCAAACAAATTTTTTTTTTTTGTTTCAAGGGGAAAAATTTTTACACATTCAACCAATATCTCATTTTCAAATTGAAAAGTCTTTCTTCTTTTAAAAAAATAAAAAAAATTATTTTCCAAAATGGACCTCTAATCCAAATAATGTGTAAATGTTCTTTTTTAAATATTAACGTCTAAACGTCTATTCAAATAACAATCTAAGTATTTTCATTTTAAAATATTTTCATTTAAATGGTTTTATCCAATCTACATGCCTCCCCAACCGGAGTAGCGATGGTTTGGTAATTATTCTTTTTATTTTGACTAAAAAACCCTTAAATTCTTGAGTTTTTTACAATTAAATCCGTTTTGCCAGATTCTTTTAATTTTTTGGATTTTTTTTGCAAATAGCCATCTCATGTGCTGTTTCATATTCTTTAATGAAATATACTTAAATGCCCTTTATTTTTGCAATTTAATTTACTATTTATCCTGATATTTTTCATACATGGTGAGACTCAATTCGAGTTGATGATTTTTCTGTCAACAGTTAGTGCAATAAAGCTTACTAACAAATGAAGTTTATGAGTCTATTAATCTAATCACTAAATTAGTTAATTAATCACTAAATCAGATCTATTAAATGAAGTTTATGACAATTAAATTTACTTGCTATGAATAATATCTTATAATTTGTGTATTATTAGTTATTTTTGAGTTTGAAAAATATAATTTTTAATAAACCTAGTTTATTAAGATAATTTTATGCCTCGATATCTAGTATCTTCATTATTACAAGCAACTTAACTTATCATTGGGGGCAAAAAACCACTTGCCTTTATTCTTTAGGAAAAAAAAAAAAGTAAAAAAAAACTACGCACACCAGTTTGGCTAAGGAAAAGAAAACACTAAAATAAACCACAATGATACCCCCATGCTGGCACCCACCATGGCGAACAATAAAGTAGTGTTTCCCCCAAAAAGATCGCCTTCCACTAGTGTTTCTTATGCCTTTTCAATGCCCTTTTTGCCCTCAATAGACATGAGTCGTTGGATGCGCTGAAAATACTACTTCGGCCAGTTTTTAACTCTTAGGACAGTCATAATTCAACTGGGGGACTGTAGAAGTGTTCTTTTAAAAATATGAAGCCAGAGGTTGGATTTTCATAATCACAAAACAAAGAGGAGTGATGTGTAATTATATCTTTAATGCGGGGGGGACACCAGATTTGTCTCATTTAATCTAATCTGGTTTCATGATTCTTCGTTGACTATTATTTGCATTTGACTGTTGTCTTCAATTATTTTGTTTTGCCTTTTACACCGGGGCAAAATCAAATCTCAAGAACAGATCTGCAAAACTTGATCTAAACTCTACACAAAAAGCAGCAGTTGCTCTTTCATTTCCTAGTCTTTGATTTCAGTCCCTTGATATCTTCCAATTCTATTTGTGTAGAAAGCCCTTTTGTTGCTTCAAACCATCCACAGCCAAACAAAAATCCAAAAAACCAAAAAAATCCAAAAATCCAAAAAAATCCAAAAAAAAAAAAACAGAGAGAGTCACGTTTTCGTTTATCTTTTTCTTCATTAAATTTCACAAAAATCAGAAATCAGGGGAAAAAAAAAAAAAAAGCTCTGCTTGTAGTTTTAGTTTGCAAAGTAAGTGCTCAAGCTTGTATCTCTGTTAGTTGTCATCACAAATATATACATATATATATATATATATCTCAGGTATGTTCGAACACTTGTTTCCTCCCTTATTCTTCTGATTTGCGTTTTTGACAATTTCCTTCTTGATTTTACCATTTTTTTTTTTGGTTGGAACGAAAAAGAACCATCTGAAGTTTCTAATATTTGAACATATAAATTGTATAAATGTCATTGTGGAAAGTTGATCTTTAAGTACTTTTTTTTTAGTTAACTATTTTATTTTATTTTTAGAATTTTGGCTAGTTAAAGGTGATATTTTGGTGATTTTATTAGGTGGTAATTTCAAAATAATTATTTCCGATGCACATCTAGATAACATGTTAGTTTAGTAATAGCGATCCCTGTCTAGCTTGTTCCAGTGTGATTCCCTTTCCTAAATAATTAAAGTTATACCAGTTAAAAAAATATAAATACTACTTCTTATGTCGTTTTTGTTTTTTCTTTTTTCCCCCAAAATTTATATATTCTTAAATGTGTTCATATCAATAATTTTTTTAATCTCTGTTAAAATAAATTTTTCTCAAATTTTTATCCCTTTAAATTCTTTTTTTTTTAAATATTTTCTAGGTTAAATGTGAGAATACAAATACATTTTATCTTCATGATTTTTACACTGAAATAATCTTTTTAACATATCTCTGGAGAGATATGGGAGATTATGACATTTCCTTTTCATTTATGAGATGAACAATACAAAAACAAACTACAAAATTCAACTTTCCGAATTTAGATACAATCTTTGAATTAAGAATTTTACAAGTTAAATAAAATCTAAAATCTAAACTACAAAATTAATTACATAATTGCAAGAAATGCATAAAATACAAAATTACAATAAATTGCAATTATGTAAATTCTCCAATATGTCCATGAAAGATAGAGCTTTGGGAGGAGAGTCCAATCTCCTGAGACTGAGAAAATGTTCGCGACGAAGTAGCTTAATGAGTGCATTGGTTAATTGATCCTTAGGCGAAGCATGGACAACACTGAGCGCACTGCTTTGAACTTGATCTCGAATGAAGTGATATCTAAAGCAACATGTTTCATGTGGGAGTGAAAAACAAAGTTGGAGCAAAGATAGGTTGCGCCAACATTGTCACAATAGATTGCATGCACTTGAGGAATAGTGATGCCAAGTTCAGTGAGAAGCGAACAAACCCAACTCAATTCAGCAACAATGGCAACAACTGATTGGTGGCAACAATAGTCTCACAATACTACAGTGTGTTGTTTCTTTAAGCTCCAAGAGATTGGATTGCACCGAAGATACATAATAGAAACACTAGTGAAAGTATGGTCATCCTTGTTGTTGGCCCAATCAGCATCAGAGTACATGAAGAGACAATGAGGATTGGCGATGAAGAATAAGGTCTTGATCAATGATTCGACAATGATAGTGTAGTAGTCTTTTCACCGCATTCCAATTATCAGTTGTAGATTGATGCATAAACTATGAAAGTTTGTGAGATATCAAGATAAGTGAGATATCAGTTGTAAAAGAGATATCAGGATAAGTGAGGGAGAGCTATTAAAGACTCCTCACGACTACCCTGAACTTACTTGGATAAGATAGTTCTGTCCTGGATTGAAGTGCAAGAGTTGGTGATGTAGCAAGTTATGTAAGAACCTATTTCGTTTTTGTGATATGTGTGCAAGTCAGAAGAGTGCTGATGTAGCGTTGTTGGGATAGAAGCATACAATGAGTGTGTGGAATGACTTCAACACCCAGGAAATAGGAAAGAAGGCCAAGATCCTTTAGTGGTTTACACACATGAGTTGGGTTATCTCAATCAATGAAGCCTGGTGGTTGTGCTATAAAGACCTCATCTGATAGATGGCCTTGGTGAAAGGCAATATTGACATCCGGTTACCATAGTGACCAACCACGACTAATAACCGCGCGAATGGTTGTTGGTTTGACCACCAAGCTAAAAGTGTCATGGTAGTCAACTCCTGGACGTTGATGAATTCCTTTGGCTACTAAATGAGCTTTGTACTTATCGATAGAACCATTAGAAAGTCGTTTAGTATGAAAAATCCTATTATACTAGCCATTTGTGATCTTTGAGTGCCAGGGTCAAAGTTAAGGGTTCAGGGAGATTAGAGGCATGAAGTTAAGCATTGAGATTAAGTTTTTGAATGGGTTTATAAATGTTGTGCTAGGAGTGGGTGATGATAACTCATGTTTCTTAATTGTTCAGTGGACTGGTTGGGAATATCTGACCAGCCAGAGAGTAAAGTATTTTGGATGGTGGCTCGGATGGAGATTCCAGTTGATCGGATTGGAGTCTACGGTCGACGGTTGATGTCGAGTATTGGATGATGTCGTATGGGGGGTCTTTGGTTTCTCGATTGAGGGTGTCTGTTGATCAGATGGTTTAGAGTTTCAAAAACTGCTTTTGAAGGAAGGTCCAATTGACTGGTCGGGTGAGTCCATTCAACCGGTTGTGTCAGATCCATGTTCAAGGGCAATGTGTCAAAGGCAGATGTGGATGATGGGCCAAGTGGCGTTCTTGACGGATGAAGAAGACTGATGGAAGCCATTCAGAGATGGTGGTAAGACTTAGGACGGGGATCATGACTTGAAATAGATGAGAAAGGAAAAATAGATTTAATAAATTTGACATGACAGGATACGTAGAGTTTATCATTGGATAGATCCATATAGAGATAAGCATGTTGAGTGATGGAGTACCTAATAAAGAGACAAGGAGTGGAACATGGAGCTATTTTGTCGTTGGAGTATGGATGAAGCCAAAGGTAGCAAAAACAACCAAAGACATGAAGTTTGGAGTAGTTTGTTGAAAAATCAAAGAGATTTTTGTACAGGGATGAAAGATTAAGTGTGGGAGTAGGCATACGATTGATAAGATAAATTGTAGTGGCAAAGGCATGGTTCCAGTAGGTGAAAGGTGGAGAAGCATGAGAGAGATGAGAAAGACCGGTTTTGATTGTGTGACGATGACAAGTTTTGGAATACCCATTATGTTCAGATGTATAAGTTGGAGTGGTGAATTGAGAGATACCGTTGGATACAAGGTATATGTCTAGAGCTTGGTATTCCTTTATTATTGAGATATAAAGTGATGATTTTGTGTTTAAAGAAATATTCAACTAGTGGCTTAAATCGAATAAAAACATCAAGTACATGCGATTTTCTTTTTAGGGGATACAACCATATATATTTGGTAAAATAATCAACAAAATTTACATAATATTTAAACACATCAATTGAATAAATTAGAGAGGTCCAAGCATCAAGAAGATAAGTAGAGAGTAGAAGAATTGGAGAAAGGTAATTTATGACTTTTATTGGAATCACAGGCATTACAATTGGAATGTGATAACAATGGACTTGATAAACTTAAATTAAAACGTGAAAAATGTTTGAAGAATCAGAAATGATGGATGACCTAATCTACAGTGTCACTCGAACGAAGTGATCTTGACACTTGAAAATACAACTAATAAGGAGGAGCTGGAAGAAAGGACCAGCCACTAATAAACACCATCTTTAGTCTGCCCCTGCCAAAGGAATGCCCTATGCTATATGATCCTTCACATGAAAAGAAAAATGTAAGGATTCAACAAAAACATGGTTAGATAGGTAAAATTGATAGATAGAAATAAGATTCTTTTTCATTGTAGGAATGCAAAGAACATTATTTAATGAAAATGAACAAGAAGGTGAGGTGGAACTAGTGTAGATGATGGGAAGACCTATGCCATCTCAAATCACAAAGTCATTGGGGCCGTCATATGGGGCTTCGAGTGAGAGATTACTTGAGTAAGCAATGACATGGTGTGATGGTCTACCATCCAGAAGCCAATTTGGGTGTCAGTGGTGTTAATGGCGGTGGCAATATGGGCATGTGATTGCCAAGGTGCTTGTGATTGTGGTATCCAAGGAACGGGTGCTTGTTGGTTTGAAGCGAAGATCGCATCAAACGGAAAATAGAACATTGCTTAGCGTGTTGTGGCGGCCCGCCCTACTGTAGAGGCTCTACAGTGCTACTACGGCCAACTCTGTAGTCAACCGCAATAGTCTGCAGGCCTCTAGGGCCGCCGGCAATCATGCTGAACTGTAACTACTGCTAATTTTGCGGAATAAAATTTTTTTTTTCTTTAAATTCATAAACTGTTCGAGACTGTGATAAGGAAATCATGTTAACAAAATAACATGCATCTGATCATGATTCCCCTATCACATGCTCTTGACTTGAAAACTTGTCTCTTTGAAAATTACATTTCCCAAAACTGTACAGCGGAAGATTTAAATGTGACCATTATCCCTCGCCCAATCTTCCCCGGCATTTGCCTACCCTGTTCGTCGTCCACCATATACTACTGGTGAACAGGTCTCTTACCTGCAACATGTAAACAAACTGATGAGCTATGAGCTAAGTAAGTTTAAACATATAAACCTGTTACTAATATGCTGTACTGCTGTGCTCATGCTGTACTGCTATGCTCATGCTGTATTGTTGTACTCATGCTGTACTGCTGTGCTCATGCTGTACTGCTGTGCTCATGTATGACTGGACTCTGTAAACATACTGTACTGCCTGAAGGTTTAGTCTTAGGACATTAATCTGTTATTAAGTTCTGGTCTTGGGCCCCTGATTGGTCGTACCGACATGTTAGCGCAACCGGGAGCGGTACTTTAGTGCTGACCTCCTCAGTTTTAACTGATGCTAAACATGCAAACCTCCCCGTGGGTCGAGAGGCTGATACGCCAATATCTGATTTATTTACCATCTTGCTGGTGTTCCAACTGGGTAGCATACTGATTGCCCCCACAGTCGGAACTTGTTAATCAAATTACTGGGGTGTGAATTAATTAACACACTTGGGTGCCTTGTGCACCTAACTGTTTTCTTGTTCTGATACTGTCTGGTCTGTGTACTGAAACATGCAACTCTATATGCATGACGTGAACTGACCTGTGCTGACATGTGACTGACACGAACTGATATAAACATCGTGATGCAGACAATCAATGTCTAACATACACGTCATGCAACATACATAACATCATAACTAACAAGCTTGTCCACGTTGCAGTCAGGACAATGCTTGAACTTACAGAAAGTCCTCTAGCGTAAGCTGCTGCTGCTCTGAGACTGCTGATTTGGGGTCTCTGGCTTGGACTCCTATAAATGGAAAAATCACTGATTATTTACCATATTTATCTTATACTGAAAATATGGCAAAACATGTAAATTTTCCTTTCTAGACTCTTTATTTATTATTATTTTTTTTTACTCTCTGGCTTCGAACACGCCCTCCTACACGGGCGTGTCTCTGCCCGTATACCTGCTGAACTTTTAAGCCTGGCCATGTAATTTCTGGAACATGCCCGTGTATGCTTACACGGGTGGGTACACGGCCGTGTTACTGGCCGTGTACTCCTCTGTACTCTTACACGGTTACTTACACGCCTCTCTTTGACCGTGTGCCCCTTGACACGGTCTGATACACGACCGTGTTCTTGACCGTGTACCTCTCGGGTCTGATTTTTCTTGCAACACGGTCGTGCGTATGGGCATGTTCGGGGTCGTGTTCTGAACACGCCCTTGTATACGCCCGTGTACACGCCCGTGTTCATATCAGAATCAAGATTCTGGGTCCGAACTGCTCTGCTCTGATTTGCTAAGGCTTTTATGGCCTTTGTTCTACTTCTTACACTTGAAATCGATCTTCGTAAGATCGTTTCAAGGTATCCACTACATTTCTACTATTACAAATCCATGATTTCATAAGCAAAAATCCCACATTTTGCTCATTTACAACTCTTGACTTATCTTTTGAAAACTCTGCATTTTTGTGAAGAAATTTCACTAAACTTGGTTTTCTAAACCATCTGTTCATGATTCGTGTTTGAAAACGTCTAGACTCGAATCACATTTCGATTTTAACCGAAAACCTAAATGTGATTCTCTCACATTCTCTTTTTCTCACTCAAACTCTAGATTTTTCATCTGAAAAAAAAAACAAGAGAAAAACAAGGGTTTGCCTTGCTTGAACTTGAGATTTTCTTGCTGCTGGTCTTTGACTGAATCTTGATCGATTTGTTGCTTACACTAGAAAATCTGAACTTTGCTTGGATTTCCCCTTTTCTTTTCTCTCTTTCTCGGCCACTTTCTCTCTTTCTTTCCTTTCTTTCTTTCTTTCTTTCTTTTCTCTTTCTTTCTTTTCCTTTCTTTCTTTCTTTCTCTTTCTACCGGCTGCATCAGCAGCTAAGGGAATTAATCCCCCTAAGCTCACGTGCCACTCACACTCTCTCCCTTGCTTTCTCTTTTTTTTTTTTTTTTGTGTAAGGGCTTGTTTGGCAAGTTCTTTTGGCCATTGATCCATGTGGCTCACTTGTGTGCCATAGATCTCTTAGTATGTATTTTCCACATACTTTTCTATCAAATTTTAAAACATCATAATTGAATTAATGCTTAGCTTTTAAACTATATTCATTAATTTATTTTCAAATTTTGATTAAAAACTTGATTAATCAAAATTTTCCTCTGCTATTTATTCTGTAATCTGTATCACTGTAATGTACATTTATTTACATATTTGTACAAAATATTCCCGAGAATGTAGATTTCTCGGGTATCACATTCACCCCTCCTTATAAGATTTTCGTCCTCGAAAATTTAAAACAAGTGAGGGTATGAACGTCTCATCTCATCTTCTCTCTCCCACGTAGCCTCTTCAACGTTGTGATTTCTCCACAATACCTTGACTAGTGGGATGGTCTTGTTTCTCAGCTCCTTTTCTTCTCTAGCCAGTATTTGAACAGGCTGTTCTTCATAAGTCAAATCCTCTTGGACCTGTACTGGTTCATGTTGTAGCACATGAGATGGATCTGACATGTACTTTCTGAGCATAGAGACATGGAACACGTTGTGTACTGCTGACAGCTCAGGAGGTAATGCCAACTTGTAGGCAACCTTCCCAATGCGTTTGATAATCTCGTAAGGTCCAATGTACTTTGGACTCAGTTTTCCCTTTTTACCAAAACGCATGATCCCCTTCATGGGTGACACTTTCAGAAAAACGAAGTCCCCTTCCTTGAATTCTAGGGATCTCCGCCTTCTGTTTGCATAACTCTTCTGTCTGCTCTGAGCACTCTTCATTCTTTGCTGGATCTTGGCAACTGCATCGCAAGTCTCCTGCATGAAATCTGTCTTATGCAGTTGTTTTTCCTTCAGATTATACCAGTGAATGGGTGATCTGCACTTTCTCCCATAAAGAGCCTCATAAGGTGCCATCTTGATGGAAGCTTGGTAACTGTTGTTGTAGGAGAATTCCACTAGTGGTAACTTCTCATTCCAAGCTCCTGGAAAATCCATGACACATGCTCGGAGCATATCCTCTAGAGTCTGGATAGTCTGTTCTGATTGTCCATATGTCTGAGGATGGAAAGCTATACTGAACCTCAGTTCTGTGCCCATGGCTCTTTGCACACACTCCTAAAAGTTGGAGGTGAATCGTGCATCTCTGTCAGATACTATGGACTTTGGAACTCCATGTAACCTGATAACCTGATCTACGTATAGCTATGCCAGCTTCTCCAAATGAGTAAGTGATCTTTATTGGTATAAATCTGGCTGTCTTTGTCAATCTGTCCACGATTACCCAGATGGCATCGTGTCCTCCTCTAGTTTTGGGTAACCCTACCACAAAATCCATGGTAACGTTCTCCCATTTCCATTCTGGAATCCCCAGAGGTTCTAACTTCCCTCCAGGATGCTGATGCTCAGCCTTTACTCTCTGACAAGTAAGGCACTTACTCACGAATCTTGCAATATCTCCCTTCATCCCTTTCCACCAAAACTGTAACTTCAAGTCTTGGTATATCTTGGTGGCTCCAGGATGGACTGAGTATGGCGTCTCATGAGCTTCTGACATGATTCGCCTTCGTAGCTCTTCATCTGCTGGCACATGAATTCTCCCCTTATACCTGATTAATCCATCTGTGGACATCTCTTCCTGGGAGTCTGTCAGACTTGAATCCTGCTTCTGTGCTTCCTTGATATCATCAAACAATGATGACTTCAACTGTAGTGCTGAAAATTTTCCTGATATCAGCTCTAGCTCGAGTGAATGGATCTCTTGCTGCAATGATCTTGACAACCTGTCAATTGGCAGCTGCTGTGGAACTGTAGCCTTTCTACTTAAGGCATCTGCTACTCGGTTGACTTTTCCTGGGTGATAAAGAATCTCACAGTCATAATCCTTCACCAATTCCAACCATCTTCTTTGCCTCATGTTTAACTCCTTCTGTGTGAAGAAGTATTTCAGACTCTGATGATCTGTGTAAATCTGGCACTGTGCTCCATACAGATAGTGTCGCCAGATCTTGAGTGCGAACACTACTGCAGCAAGTTCTAGATCGTGGGTGGGATAGTTCTTCTCGTGCTCTTTCAATTGACGCGAAGCATAGGCAATCACTCTGTCTTCTTGCATCAATACTTCTCCCAAACCCACTTTGGAAGCATCACTGTAGATCTCATACTTCTCCCCTTCAGTAGGGAGTGTGAGGATCGGCGCGCTTGTCAGCCGTCTCTTCAGCTCTTGGAAGCTTCTTTCACACTCATCTGTCCATATATACTTCTTTTCCTTGCGTGTGAGGGTGGTGAGAGGTGCTGCTAATCTTGCAAATCCCTCCACGAACCTCCTGTAACAGCCAGCTAACCCTAAGAAACTGCGTATCTCTGTTACGCTCTTAGGTGCAGGCCATTGGTTGATTGCTTCCACCTTGACTGGATCTACTGTAATTCCCTCTTTGGAGACTACATGACCGAGGAAATGCACTCTGTCTAGCCAAAACTCACATTTTGAGAATTTGGCATAGAGTTGATGCTCTCTCAGCTTCTGAAAAACAACTCTCAACTGGGCTTCATGCTCTGCGTGAGTCTTTGAATATACAAGGATGTCATCGATGAACACAATGACAAACTTGTCTAGATACTCCTTGAAGACTCTGTTCATTAGGTCCATAAAAGCGGCTGGCGCGTTCGTTAACCCAAACGGCATTACTAGGAACTCATAATGCCCGTAACGGGTTCTGAAAGCTGTCTTGGGAACGTCATCTTCCTTGATTCTCAGTTGATGATATCCTGATCTCAAATCAATCTTTGAGAACACTGCTGTACCCTTGAGCTGATCGAACAGGTCATCAATCCTAGGTAATGGGTACCTATTCTTGACGGTGACCTTGTTCAATTCTCTGTAATCTATGCACATGCGGAACGTCCCGTCCTTCTTCTTGACAAACAGTACGGGAGCTCCCCATGGGGCATAGTTCGGTCTGATGAATCCCTTGTCAAGCAGATCCTTCAACTGTACTTGTAACTCTTTTAACTCCACTGGTGCAATGCGGTACGACGCCTTGGAGATGGGTGCTATTCCAGGTAGGAGCTCTATCTCAAACGAGATTTCCCGCTCTGGAGGTAATCCTGGTAGTTCCTCGGGAAAGACCTCGAGAAATTCTCTGACAACTGGAACCTCTTCTGGCTGTAACTTCTTCTCTTCTGCTGTATCTGTGACATAAGCTAGATATCCAGTACAACCACTGGCTATTAGCTTCTTGGCTCTCATTGAACTGATCATCATCTTGCTGCATCTTCTCGAAGAATTGACATACTCGAAACTTTCTTCCTCTTCTGGCTTGAATACTATTCTTCTGTTTCTGCAATCTATCGTAACTTAATATTTTCCTAGAAAATCCATTCCCAAGATCACATCATAGTCTACGATCTTTATCATGATTAACTCTGCATACAGTTCTCTATTTGCCACGATTACTGGTACATGAGGTAACCAGTACTCTGACAACATGATTTCTCCTGATGGGATAGCAGTTCTAAAAGTCCTTCCCATGTGATCTCTAGGGTATTCTAACTTATCAGCAAATGCACATGATATGAAAGAATGAGTGGCCCCAAAGTCAAATAGTACAGATGCCAAGTGGTTAGCGACAGAAATCTGACCTGTCACCACATTGGACGTCCCTGCCTCTGCTTCTTCTCTGGTGTAGGCCATCACCCTAGCATCTGCCTGAGGAGCTCTGTCTTGCACTGCTGGAGGTACTTCTGTTGGGCTTTCATAACTCAACCTGAGTGCATGTACTTGTGACTGCTGTGGACGTGATGAGTTTGCCCCTAATGCTGATACTGACTAGCGGTTCATGGGGCAATTCTTGATGAAGTGGCCCTCTCTTCCACACTGAAAACATGCAGTCGTGCCAGCTTTGCATTGACCCACATGTTTCCTCCCATAATTTGGACAAGTGGGGTTACCTGGAGCTGTAGTGGTGTGAGTCCTCCTTGACTGACTTCTGTTATCCTGACTCTGAGCTCCCTGGAAATTCCCTTTTCTTTTCTGCTAGGACTGAGGGCCTGGATGACTGGACTGCTCTGGTCTTGTGCTCTGACTGCCCTTGCTGTGCTGTCCAGGTTGAGAGGCCTTAGCCAGGATCTTTTCTTGCTTCCTGGCTTCCCAGACCTTTTCTCTCGCTTCTTTCTGTCGGGCTAGATGGTACTCTGCCCTCAAAGCATGACTAACACAGTCGGCTACTGAAACTGGTGGGAATGGGCCAACGTCAATTAGAGTAGAGATCTCAGGCTTGAACATGCCCATCATCTTCTGTATCTTCTCCCTCTCCGTAGGCACCATATACGGACATAAGCGGGAGAGCTGATCAAATTTCCTGCAAACCTCACTGACTGACATGTCCCCCTGCTGTAACTCTGTAAATTCTTTCTGCTGGGGTCGGAGTGATGCAGGATCATAATATTTCTGGTTGAACTCTTCCAGAAACTCTGCCCAGGACATTGTGGTCACGTCCCTCCTCATGCGGACTGTGTCCCACCAAAACCTTACATCCTTCCTTAGAACAAAGGATGTACACATGACTTTCTCCTCATCTGTGAGTCTCATGAACTCCATTATCATCTGTATTGAAGAAAGCCAATCTTCTGCTTCTAGAGGATTTGTTGAACCCTCAAATTCCGGAGGCCTCATCTTCCGGAATCTCTCATATAGCGGCTCTGGATTCACCCTGACCGGTGGTTGCTGAACCACTTTTGGTGCCGTTGGAGGCACTAACTGTTCTGCCTCTGCTGCTGGTTGTGCAGGAGTCCCTACTGATCCATGCCCCTGTTCTAACTGTTCTAGCCTCTGTCTTAACTCTGCGTTTTCTTTTATTTGATTTTCTAGAAGAGCTTGCATCTCTTCTAGTCGTTGAGTTAGAGATGTGTGTCCCCTTCTCCTTCTTTGGCCTTGGCCTTGGTCCTGATTTTCCATCGTGCTACTATATCTCCTATAATCACACGATGAACTTGTGTTAGATCCTGTATAAAAAGGATCCACATGATTTCTTGCATTTACATATTACCATGTACTTACTACAAAGTATAGGTCTCTACAGACCTTTACTTTCATGCATAACTAGCTGCTTATATTAACATAACTTTAACTTACTTGGATCGGTGAACAGGACATGCACGGAGTCAGGCGAGATATGGTCAACCAATCTTTTCTGATAATACCCACTGTGCTATAGTAAGTATTCTAAACTAGACCTATCGAACTACTCTGATACCACCTATGGTGGCCCGCCCTACTGTAGAGGCTCTACAGTGCTACTACGGCCAACTCTGTAGTCAACCGCAATAGTCTGCAGGCCTCTAGGGCCGCCGGCAATCATGCTGAACTGTAACTACTGCTAATTTTACGGAATAAAAATTGTTTTTTTTTTTAAATTTATAAACTGTTCGAGAATGTGATAAGGAAATCATGTTAACAAAATAACATGCATCTGATCATGATTCCCCTATCACATGCTCTTGACTTGAAAACTTGTCTCTTTGAAAATTACATTTCCCAAAACTATACAGCGGAAGATTTAAATGTGATCATTATCCCTCGCCCAATCTTCCCGGCATACGCCTACCCTGTTCGTCGTCCACCATATACTACTGTTGAACAGGTCTCTTACCTGCAACATGTGAACAAACTGATGAGCTATGAGCTCAGTAAGTTCAAACATATAAACATGTTACTAATATGCTGTACTACTGTGCTCATGCTGTACTGCTGTGCTCATGCTGTACTGCTGTACTCATGCTGTACTGTTGTGCTCATGTATGACTGGACTCTGTAAACATGCTGTACTGGTTGAAGGTTTAGTCTTAGAACATTAATCTGTTATTAAGTTCTGGTCTTGGGCTCCTGATTGGTCGTACCAACATGTTAGCGCAACCGGGAGCGGTACTTTAGTGCTGACCTCCTTAATCTTAACTGATGCTAAACATGCAAACCTCCCCGTGGGTCAAGAGGCCGATACGCCAATATCTGGTTTATTTACCATCTTGCTGGTGTTCCAACTGGGTAGCATACTGATTGCCCCCACAGTCGGAACCTGTTAATCAAATTACTGGGGTGTGAATTAATTAACACACTTGAGTGCCTTGTGCACCTAACTGTTTTCTTGTTCTGATACTGTCTGGTCTGTGTACTGAAACATGCAACTCTATATGCATGACGTGAACTGACCTGTGCTGACATGTGACTGACACGAATTGATATAAACATCGTGATGCAAACAATCAATGTCTAACATACACGTCATGCAACATACATAACATCATAACTAACAAGCTTGTCCACGTTGCAGTCAGGACAATGCTTGAACTTACAGAAAGTCCTCTAGCGTAAGCTGCTGCTGCTCTGAGACTGCTGATTTGGGGTCTCTGGCTTGGACTCCTATAAATGGAAAAATCACTGATTATTTACCATATTTATCTTATACTGAAAATATGGCAAAACATGTAAATTTTCCTTTCCAGACTCTTTATTTATTATTATTTTTTTTTTTACTCTCTGGCTTCGAACACGTCCTCCTACACGGGCGTGTCTCTGCCTGTGTACCTGCTGAACTTTTAAGCCTGGCCATGTAATTTCTGGAACATGCCCGTGTATGCTTACATGGGTGGGTACACGGCCGTGTTACTGGCCGTGTACTCCTCTGTACTCTTACACAGTTACTTACACGCCTCTCTTTGACCGTGTGCCCCTTGACACGGTCTGATACACGGCCGTGTTCTTGACTGTGTACCTCTCGGGTCTGATTTTTCTTGCAACACGGTCGTGCGTATGAGCATGTTCGGGGCCGTGTTCTGAACACGCCCGTGTTCATACCAGAATCAAGATTCTGGGTCCGAACTGCTCTGCTCTGATTTGCTAAGGCTTTTATGGCCTTTGTTCTACTTCTTACACTTGAAATCGATCTTCGTAAGATCGTTTCAAGGTATCTACTACATTTCTACTATCACAAATCCATGATTTCATAAGCAAAAATCCCACATTTTGCTCATTTACAACTCTTGACTTATCTTTTGAAAACTCTGTATTTTTGTGAAGAAATTTCACTAAACTTGGTTTTCTAAACCATCTGTTCATGGATTCGTGTTTGAAAACGTCTAGACTCGAATCACATTTCGATTTTAACCGAAAACCTAAATGTGATTCACTAACATTCTCTTTTTCTCACTCAAACCCTAGATTTTTCATCCGAAAAAAAAACAAGAGAAAAACGAGGGTTTACCTTGCTTGAACTTGAGATTTTCTTGCCGCTGGTCTTTGACTGAATCTTGATCGATCTGTTGCTTGCACTAGAAAATCCGAATTTTGCTTGGATTTCCCCTTTTCTTTTCTTTCTTTCTCGGCCACTTTCTCTCTTTCTTTCCTTTCTTTCTTTCTTTCTTTTCTCTTTCTTTCTTTTCCTTTCTTTCTTTCTTTCTCTTTCTACCAGCTGCATCAGCAGCTAAGGGAATTAATCCCCCTAAGCTCACGTGCCACTCACACTCTCTCCCTTGCTTTCTCTCTCTTTTTTTTTTTTTGTGTAAGGGCTTGTTTGGCAAGTTCTTTTGGCCATTGATCCATGTGGCTCACTTGTGTGCCATAGATCTCTTAGTATGTATTTTCCACATACTTTTCTATCAAATTTTAAAACATCATAATTGAATTAATGCTTAGCTTTTAAACTATATTCATTAATTCATTTTCAAATTTTGATTAAAAATTTGATTACTCAAAATTTTCCTCTGCTATTTATTCTGTAATCTGTATCATTGTAATGTACATTTATTTACATATTTGTACAAAATATTCCAGAGAATGTAGATTTCTCGGGTATCACAAGTGTGACTTTGGACATTACATTCTTGACAATAACCAAGGTAGGGCCTTGGTGGTGAACGATCAGCACATGGTGCGAAAGATTATGGCTTGACATTGCAAAACAAGGGGGAGAAGGTGCTAGAAGGCTTGGTTGATTGCAGGAGCCTTGGTTGGATTAAAGTGCTATTCGATTTGCAGACGCTAGTAGAGGGGTTAAAGGCGTTTGGGACACTTGTAGTGGAGTTCTCTATTGATGAGTTTCTCATGAAGCTCATGAAAAGAGATGAGGGTCTTGTGGTTGTTGATGGCTTTGACAATTGTCTTGTAATCATCATCGGTACCATCAAGAACTATCTCAATGAGGTCCTCTTGGTCAAGAGGTTTGCCTAATATTGCCAGTTCATCTGCTTGAGTTTTGACAAATTGCATGTAGTCCGAGATGCTTTGTGACCCTTTGGTCACATTCTTGAGTTGTGTCTTTATTTGATTGATGTATCTTCTAGTGGGCTTTGCAAAAGTATTGGAGAGAATAGACCATGCTTGTTGACTAGTGGTGGTTTGAGTGATAGGAGGGATGACTGAAGCAGTTAAAGATCCAACATGAGCACTGAAAATAAGTTTGTCTTGTCAAATTCGTGTTTTGATGTGTTGGATTGGGAGAGATGGTGCCATTCTTTGTGATAGTTGCCCATGGACATGGTGATGATCCATCAACAAGGTATTCAAGATTATAGCTGAATGAGTATAGCATGGAATCGTAGTTACCAAGAGAGGTAATTTGTGGGGGTAAGTTTGACGGTATTGTAGGTTAAGATGTTTATTGCAGTAAGAGGTTTGTTGAGTTCTTGAGTGTTTGGGAAAATAATTTCTGCAGTTGGAGTAGGGTTTAGAGCAGCCATAAGAGAAGCTGTGATGGTCCGATCAACTTGGTTGTGAGTTTCGGTTGACCGATGGTGGCTATATGGTTTGCGAGAGAGGAAAAGGGAGAGAGAGAACCCAGGAACTTGTTACTTTGATACCATAAAAAGATATGAGATATTATGGAATCGCGTTTGCATTGATGAGATGAACAATATGTGCATAAATTAAAAAACTTTACTTTCCTAATTTAAATATAATCATTGAATTAATGATTTTACAAATAAAATAAAATCTGAAATCTAAACTAAGAAACTAATTACAAAATTATAATAAGTTACAATTATGTGGACTTTCCAATAATATCCATGTAAATGTCATTTTCCTTCTATATTTAAACATAAGAACACTCTTCGAAAATGTTAAAACATTCATTTTCGTCCTAACTTTTGTTTTTATCTACTCAAGAACTTTTTGAAATACCACCTTCTCTAATTTACACTTCTTAATATATCCTCTTTTTCCAATGAGTCCTTACTTAATTTTTTCCCCAATAATTCTCTCAACTTTTTATATCAAAATATGATTCTAACTAGTATTAATTTCGAACTGCCCATTAAAATAATTTCACAAATATGTCCCTATTTATATGTGTATATGTATATCTATATATTAAAATTTCTCTCATGGTTTTCTCAATTACCTTTTTTTTTTTTTTTATGAATTATGCTTCTATTTAGATCGTCAGTTGGAGTTAAAATATTTAAGTAGAAATTGATTGACTTTTCAAAAATTAATTATGTTTTTTTGTTTATTTTTCAGAAAAAGATCATAAAAATCCAACGAAAAAAGTACAATTTATTTGAAACTCAAATAAAGTTCCAAACAAATCCTAACATTTATACCATTTGCCCCTACTAACTCATTTTTTTCAAATGTATTCCCATAAAGTATTTTTTTCCTTAGAGTCCTTAAAACATATTATATAAAAAATGATCTTCGGAAATATTATTTTAACCACTCAATAAAGTAATATTTCTTATACATGCCCGACTTAATATTTTTAACGGCCTTCTCAGTTTCTATTTTCCTAATGTACTCCTAACTAATTTACCACCTGATTTTGCCAATGAAATCATATTTTACCTTCAAATATGTTGTAGTTATCTATAACACATGCCTTCTGACCGAAACGTGCACTTCAATTCATATGTTTTTCTTTATTTTGAAATCTCATATTTAAATGTGTCTTATTGGGCGTTTTTGTTATAGTCCAATATATTTCCAGATGTGGCCCTTGTAATTTCTTTCTCTATTGTCCATTGACATAATTTGTTTAAATGCATCTCTATCTAAATATTTTTTTTTCCCGCTACAATGCAGTGTTCTAATATGTACATTCTAAGTTATTTACTATCTAATTTACCCCATTATTATTACCTTTGTTTTTTCTTAAAATGTGATCTATATATTTATATGTATATTACTATAGTTTGCTCTTAAATAATGACAGACCAATAAAAAAAATTTAAAACTTTTTTATGTCCACGTATCTGAAAAATTTCGAAAAAGTTAATAAACACGCATATAACACATGCTTTTAACTAGTATTTAAAGAGTTCAGGAAAAAAAAAAAAAAAAAAGCCTAGTATTTAAAGAAAAGAGAAAAGGAGTTTAAAAAAAGGGGGTAAATTGCTCTGTTGATTTCTGGAAGTGCTTTCCAACAAGCGTAGGCGGTAGTAAACGAGATGTTAAAAAAGTACTGAAACCTGAACTAAACATAAACGCTTGAAACATGCCTCTAAACCGCCCAGATATTTAAATATATATATCTCTAAACTCTATAGATCCTCTCTTCTCTCTATATATACGCGTGTGTGTGATATAGATTGTGTAATGTCACATATAATATTTTAGCACGTTTTACTTTGACATTGCCTCTTGGACTACTATTGAGCTTTGAGTCCAACTCACGAGTCTATAAATTTCAGTCCTTCAGCAACTACTTGAGCAAGCTGTCGAAGTAATAGAAAAAAGGTTTATGTATACGGTAGTCAGTAGATGAGTTTTTTTAGTTTGTAATCTTGGAATGTTTGAATTAGTTCGCAGCAAGATCTAAGTTAGGTGAGGTCTAGATGTCTACAAGGTTAGGCTTTTAACAGTTCGGAGAAATGTATATATCATTTTTTATACTAGCTTAGTTTTCTCCCTTTTTTTTCATAAAAAAATGATTCGTTTTTCAAATTTGAAATCTATTTTTCTTTCACATCCATTTTTTTTTTTTGTTAATTCATTATTGATATTGCTTTGTCTTCTCTTTAATTACTGTGGGTTTTCCTTTGGACGTTATCTTAGAAGTGCCTAGAAAAGGAACTAGAAAGAGAGAGAGAAAGGGAGCAAGTATAAGTAGGAGACTGAAGGAGTAAATCGGATAGCATGGATTTTCTTGTTGGAATCACTGCTTCAATTGTAACAAAGGTTGCTGAGTATACGGTCAATCCGGTCTGCCGCCAATTGGGTTATCTATTTTACTACAAAAGTAATATAGACAACCTCAGAACACAAATACAACAGTTGGGGTATGCACAAGACAGGTTGCAGCATCGCGTTGAGGAAGCTAGAAGAACTGGTGAAGAAATTGAAGCTGAAGTTGAAAACTGGCTAAGCAAAGCAAGTAGGATTAAAGAAGAGTCTGAAAATTTTCTGCAAAATGAAGATCACACAAAGACAAGATGTACAAGTAGCGGGTCCTTTCCGAATTTTGTGTCGCGACATCAGCGAAGCAGGAAAGCAAAGAAGACGGTGCAAGTCGTTGTCGGTGAAATCCTTATTGCTGAGAAATTCGTTACGGTTTCTTTTTCCCCTGATATTGACACTTCCATTGTGAACAAAGGCTATCAGGTCTTTGAATCAAGAGTTCAAACTTTGAGGGAAATCATGGAGTCCATAAAAGATGTTAATGTTCGGATGATTGGGATTTACGGCATGGGTGGCATTGGCAAAACTGTACTTGTAAAAGAAGTTGCCAAAACAGCCCAAAAAGAAAAGTTGTTTGATAAAGTAGCCATCATAGCTGTATCCCAAAACCCAGATGTGGAAAGGATTCAACAAGAAATCGCAGAACGCATGGGGCTAGAAAAATTCAATGAGATCAAAAGTGAATCGGTAAGAGCAGACAGGTTACGACATGGACTGAGTCAAAAAAAGAATATCCTCGTTATTTTGGATGATGTTTGGAATGAACTTGACTTGTCAGCTGTTGGGATGGATTTTGCTGATGATCAGAAGGGCTGCAAGATTTTATTAACTTCCAGATTCCGGAATGTTTTGCAGGATTCTATGAGCGTTGAGAGGATTATCGAAGTTAAAGTACTATCGGATACAGAAGGGATTGATTTGTTTAAAAAGAATGCAGGACGTTATGGTGAAAATGTTGATTTCCAACCATTGGTGAATGAGATTGTTGAGGAATGTGCGGGCTTGCCAATTGCCATCACAACAGTTGCTCTTGCTCTGAGAAATAAAAGGTTGTCAACTTGGAAGGATGCTTTGCGACAATTGAAAAGGAGAATCCTGACAAACATAGAGGGAATGGATAAAAAAGTATATGCAAGCATAAAGTTGAGTTATGATTTTTTAGAAAGTGATGAGGAAGCGAAGTCATTGTTGTTGCTTTCTAGTTTACACGAAGAAGATGCGGACATTGAAATCAAGGATTTGATGATCTATGGTGTTGGTTGGGGCTTATTTCAACATGTCTATACATTAGAGGAGGCAAGGAACAGGGTGTGCTCACTGGTTGATAAACTAAAAGCTCGTTGTTTATCGTTAGAAGGAAACAGGCCTGATAGAGTGAAGATGCATGATATTATTCGTGATGTTATGATATCAATTGCCTCTCAAGACAAACGAATGCATAATGTTGCAGAACTTGACAAGTTTGATGAAGATTTTTCAACCAAGAAAAGATACTTTGACTCAAGTGCAATTTCTCTACTTGTTCCTGGACATCACAACAAGCTCCCAGAAAGATTGGATTGTCCTCAACTAGAACAACTATTTGTGTTTAATAGAAGTCAAAATTATTTGCAAATTCCAGAGAAATTTTTTGAAGACAAAGAGGAGCTTAAAGTGCTGCGCATGAATAGAGTAAATGCAGGGTTGCTTCCTGCATCCTTCTGTCTACTTCAAAATCTTCAGACATTGCGCTTGTCTGGTTGTATGGGAAGCGTAACTGTAATTGGAGAGCTCAAAGGTTTGAAGATTCTTGACCTGTCCGGATCTGATGTTGTGGAGTTACCGAAACATCTTGGGCAACTGATTAATCTGCAATTGTTGAATTTGGAATTTTGCAAATATCTTGAAGTGATTCAACCCGGCGTCATCTCGAGTTTGGTAAGACTGGAAGGGTTGAATATGAAAGGAGTCCCTCTAAAGTGGGAGGATGAAGGGGTCGATGGAGA
Source organism: Antiaris toxicaria (assembly GCA_035233585.1). Lineage (NCBI taxonomy): Eukaryota > Viridiplantae > Streptophyta > Magnoliopsida > Rosales > Moraceae > Antiaris > Antiaris toxicaria. The sequence continues at coordinate 18,748,998 of CP141153.1, forward strand.
AAGAACTAATGCTAGTCTTATTGAGTTGAAAAATTTGCTGCGATTGACCACTCTACGTTTAAGTATCGAGAACAGCAATATTTTGCCAAAAGCCTTGTTTAGCGAGAAATTGGAGAGGTTTGAATTATCTATTGGAAAAACATCGTATTATCCAAATGTAGTAGAGTCAGAGTTCCAGAGCAGTTTGCATCTTAGGCTCTTTGAACACAATCTCTTAGGTGAATATGGGCTTGAGACGATCATTAAAAGATCTGAAGTGCTGTACTTGTATGGATTCAGGGGTGCCAAGAATGTCGTTTATGAGTTAAACGGAGAGGGCTTTTGTCAAGTGAAGAGTTTTGGGTTCCAAGATAATGATGAGATTCGATATCTCGTCAATTCAATGGTTTATCAACCTTGTAGTGCGTTTCAAAATTTGGAGCGATTGCATCTCCTTAAACTGAAGAATCTGGAAAGGATATATAATGGAAGACTCACAGCAGGGTCATTTGGCAAGTTAAGATTTGTAACAGTAGAACAATGTGACAGTTTGAAGAATCTCTTCTCATCATCTATTGCTAAACAGTTTGAGGAAATCAAAGTGATTAGTTGCGAGATGTTGAAAGAGATAGTTACCCATGGAGCAGAAGATGACACCCACAATTCCATAGATAAGATGGAGTTTGCTCAATTACGCTCCTTGACTCTGGAAGATTTACCAGAGTTTGTTGAATTCTTTCACTCTGAGATGGATATGGCTGATACATCATCATCGGATTCTTCCGTGCCTTTATTTAGCAAAAAGGTAAAGTCCTAGTACTAAGTTTTCTTTATGAACTTGCTTTTATCATTTTGGACCACCAATTATTTTGATCGTGTTCCTAAATAGCATATATCTCCATTTTTCAGCAATATTACTTGTAGTTATAATAATAATAATAATAATAATTATTATTATTATTAACGGAGGAAATATTCAAGGAATGCAACGTGTTCTTAATTGAGGCAATTTTTTTTGTCATAATTTTTATAAAATAGAACTATTTTACTTCCACAACTGATTTTTAGGATCAAGTGATGTTTTGTTTTGTTTCCAAGTTTTTTGAAATCATTTTTGCACATCTTTCAAGGAGCAAAAATGAAAATATTTCTTAAATAGTGTTTATTTAGCAAATGATTTGAAGACGAAAACAAATATAAAAAATGATGATGATGGTTTTTGTGAAGGAAATGATAAACAGTTTTGAGTTATTTTCTCATTTTCTTTTTCACTCTTAATTCTAGTTAACTTAACACATGTTTTCATAAACATATCCAAACACAATTCATCTTTATTTTGTATCCAAATTAATCTCTTTATACACATAACCAAACACCATTTTAAAAAATAAATCTCAGCATCATTTTTAAGGTATTCTCATTTCTATTTTCATGCCGAAAACAAAATCATTTCCAAAATAAATAAAAATAGTACCAAACACCAATGGTTTCTGAAGGATTCGCATACTAAAAGAATGACTGGAAGTCTATTAGCCGGCTATTTAAATTGAAATTATGTCTGCAGGTTACTTTCCCTCGCTTGGAGGTCTTGGAATTGTTCGACATGAAATTCAAAGACTTGTGCTCGGACCAACTTCCAACTACTTTTCACTTGCAGAACTTAACAGAGCTCAGAGTGTACAGATGCAATAATCTAAAGCACCTATTATCCGTTGCTATAGCAAGAAGCCTTGTATATCTTCAGCAGCTAGACATAGATGGATGTGAGATGATGGAGGAGGTACTAATCACAGAGGAGAAAGCAGACGAAGGGTTGGAGAAGATATCTTTCCCCAAACTACGATATCTTTGGCTATGGTCTCTTCCAAAACTTGAGAAATTTTGCACTGGAGATTCCATTGAATTTCCAACGTTGGATTCTTTGAGTGTACAAAACTGTCCTCGACTAAAGCAACTCATCTTCAGTCCAACGTATGGAGAAATCACATCGATGGCCCAACAAATATTCCTCACTGGAAAGGTCTTTTTCTTTTTGCCCTTTTTTTTTCTTTTTTTATTTTCCTTATACTTGTTACATTTCTATTTCATGTTTAGTATATATTTTTGTTCAGTTTAATTATACTAATTCATTTACCGGCTCAAGGGCTATCATTTCACTTGAACATATCTATATTTGGGGAAAAAAACGTGCATTGCTAATTGAAACGAAAAAATGTTTTCTCATTTTTGTGAAGGAAATAAAAAATGGATAAAAGTTGTTTTATCAATTTTATTTTCACTTTTAATTCTATATAGCTTAATATATGTTTTTAGAAAAAGATCCAAATAATATTCTTATTTTCTTTTATCCAAATTAATTTCTTTAAAAAAATAACCAAACATAATTTTAAAAAACAATCTTAACATCGTTACCAAGATATTCTTATTTCTATTTGCAGATGTAACAACCGGGAAAATTCACATTTTTGGAAAATAAATGCACAATGAATTTAAGCATTAAAATGTGAAATTAAGTGATGTAATATTGTTTAGAATTAAATAAAATGTTCTAACAATATTAAAGGATGAAAAAAAAGAGTAATAGTGATATTATGTGTGTGCACGTGTGTGCCACTCACAGTATCAAGAAGTAGGTCAAGATGATATTATCTTGACATAAAACTGATAAATTTGGGTTCAGCACTCCCAAATTAGTAAGGATAGCCTATCAGCACGCTCAAATTTGACAATTGAGCACAGAGGTAAATTTTGACCGAAAATTCACAGTATCGGAAATTGGTCAAAATGACCTCAGATGAAAATAAAACTGATATATTTGGATTCAGAACGCCCAAATTAATCAGGATAGCCCATATTGAAATTTTGGGCGAAAAAGTATATAAAGAGAGGGAAAAAGTGGAATTTTCTCATTTATCTACACACACTCTCTCTCCTCCTTCTCTTTCTCTCTCTAGCCGAATATGTACAGTAATCGACCATCGGAAACGGTGTCCGTTTTCGACACCGCCGGTGTCATCGGAAAGCTCTCGCCGAGCTGAGTCCGATGGTGGGTCGACGCGACGGAGCAGCCGCCGGAGCAAGCCGCACGCGCCGCCTGAAGGTCGCCGGAGCCGAAATCTTCCCGGTGAGATTTCTTCGCCGTCCGGCCACCATTTGCCACGAAACCGGTCCCAAAATGTTCGTGGTGAAGAGTACTACAAAACCCATGTGGTGGATCGCCTCAATACCGGCGGAATCGCGCCACCCGAGCTTCGGAAAATCCGGCGAAACGCCGCCGTGAAGCCGCCGTCGAAACTGCCGATTCCGGCCGAGTTGAAGCACGCCGTCTGTACAGAAATGGTCGCCGTGAAGAGGGGAGCAAAAGCCCTCAATCAATTTCGGGGAAAAAGTCCGGCACGGCGGAGTTCCACCGCCGCCGCCGTGGCCGTGACTTTCGGGGGCATTTTCCGGCGATTGGGGCCTCCAAATGTGAAATTGAGGCTACCAATGGATTCCTCTCGTCGAGATCTTCAAAATGGACTACCCACTTGCCACCGTCGCCGCCGTCGCCGCCGGTCAACGCCGGTCAACGGCCGGTCAACGGCGGTCAACGCCGGTCAACGGCGACCGTTGACCGAAAATGCAAGTTTGGCCCGTTGGCCTATTTTCGACGTTCCGGACGCATCCGCGGAGTCGGAATTGCAAGACGAGACCTCAAAGATGAAGAACGAGGAATTAGGGTTTATGCCGTCGAGACCGGACTGCAATTCGGTATAAATCCCGATCCCTTTACGTTCCTCAATTTAATTGTTTGGGACTGTTATATGATTTTATGATTTTTGGTATGAAAATTATGGAAAAAGAATGTATGTAAAAAGAAGAAAATTTCTGTAATGGAGAAAAAGAAAAATATGTGATGATGTAACGATTTTACGTAAACGGTACAAGTTTTACGTAAAATCTAGGCCTCTGGTATAGTACGTGATAGAATTAGATCAGGATAGATGGTTTTCAGGCGTTTCCTAAACGCTGGAACCTCAAAAAATTAAGGGGAAACTCTGCCGAAATTTCTAAAAATGGCACCAAGGGTAATATGGGAAACGAGGGGTAAAAATATGATCGGAAAGGTAACCCGAGCCCCCTCGAGGAATTGGGGTAAGGAAAAAGGAATGGGTAAGGTACGATTAGTAAACCGACCCTTCGAAACCCTAGAACGCAAGAAAAACATGAAATCAATTTTTAGGTTCGAATAGTACTTCCCGAGGGCCGGGAATGTGAAAATTGGTAAAATGATAAGAATTGATCCGGAAAAGGTCTGATAAGATTTAGAAAGTTAATTAGATGATTTTGGGTTTAGAAAATCCAGCCTAAGTATGAAAATGGAAATATTTTGGTTAAACGACCCATCAGGGGCAAAATGGTCATTTTGCCCAAAGATTCCCAAATTATGGGAAAAGAGCCCCAATGATCCTGAAATAAGTTAATGGAGTTTGTAAAAGCCAAAATTGATGTTTAAATTATGAAAAAAATCATGTCAAGGGTAAAATTGTAATTTTATCAAAAGTTAGGGGTAAAATTGTAATTTTTCAAAAGTTGGAGAAAAATTCGAAAATGGCCATTAAGGTTTAGAAAGCTGTCCTAAGGCTATAATTAAGGGTTATAAGATCAGAATCAAGCTTTTTAATAAAATAAAAGCTATAGATGAAAATGTGATTAACGGACAAAGTTTGTCTGTAGGAACCTAATCCAGAAGCGACAAAGGACGTCTATGGATTCCAAGAAAAGGATAAGCACGCTATGAGTAAGTTCAGACATTTACCCGTCTGCAACTATGAACAAGCTTATAGTATTATATGTTTTGTATGCAAATGTCATGATGTGATTTATGATGATGCTATAGTAAACACTATAGCAATGCTATGATGATGTTAAAAAAAATATATGTATGTTTTAATAAATAATTATAAAAAAATATATATATAAATATATGTATATATTGAATTATAAAGGAAAGGTATTATAAAAGTTTTATGAGAATAACGACGTGATAAAGAGGGATAGAAGAATGAAAAGAGTGAGAATGAGAATATTATGATAGAATGCCTAAGAAGAGATGAGATATGAAAGGAAAGAATAGATGTTTTATGAAAAGTTTTATGAAAATTAAGTTATGATTGATAGAGCAATGATGATCGGTGATGAAAGGAATTAAGAAAGGGATGTTTTATGAGATTGAAAGAATAGATGTTTTATGAAGGTTAGATTATGATTCATAGACCAACGACGATCGGGGATGAAAGAAATTAGAAAAAGGTATGTTTTATGATAACGAAATGATAGATATTTTATGGAAAAATGATATGAAAGCAAAGAGTTAGACAAGAAAGAAAAACAATGATAGGTTATGATAAAAGGTATGATGAAAGGATTAGAACATAACGATAAGATGTGATTGATAGAGTAGAACAATAGGGTATGATCGATAGGCTATGATTGATGGAATGATGCAAATGATTAGACGAACAAAGAATAATTGTCTATACGTAACAAAACATGTTTTTGTTTGTTATGATGTGATGTGATTGATGTGATGTGATGTTATATAAGTAATATGTGCTATATGTGTTATGTTTTTGAAAGAAAAAGATGTTCAACGAAAAATCAATATAAGAAAAGCTAAAAGAATGCAAGATAAGAAAACTGAAAACTTAATGTCGGCGTACCGGCCTCCCGTAGGTGAGGTTTTATGTTATGAATTCCACTATAATTGAATGCTACCTCCCGTAGGTGAGGTTAATGGCTTACAGTGGAACGCTACCTCCCGAAGGTGTGAGGTTAATGGCTAAAAGTTAAAGATTGACTGTGAGGTAGGTTGGTGGGTAGCTCCCCCTCCTCCCACTGTCAGCGCGCACTAGGTACGTTCGACGACGGGGCCCACCAGTGAAAGATAAGAAAAGAAAAGAAAAATGAAATGATACGAAAAGAAAAGAAAAGAAACGAACGATATGAAAGAACAACACAATGAAATCAATGAAAAATAATAAAACGAAGTTAAAAGAACATGATAGAATTATATATGTGATGTGATGTGTTTGATGTTATATGTATGGAATGACACGTTTTTTACGTGATGTTGTGCTAGTGTATATGTTACTAGCTTTAAGATATGAAATGTTAGGAGATGATGAAGCGATACAAAAGTTATAAAGGTTTAGAACAGAAAGTTAAGAAATGATAGGAATGAGAAGCAAAGAAATGAAAAGATTGGATTAGAATGATAAGAGATGATCGATAGAATGACAAGAACGATGAACGAAGAGATAAACGAGCATGATGAAGCTCCTATTTTATGTTATGTTTTGAGGATATGTATGAATGATGTATATGGTGTGTATATACGTGATGATATATATTCTAGTAATAATATATATTACTAGTATTTATAAGTTAATGAATGTATGTTTGAACTTACTGAGCATCTAGCTCATTAGTTGTTTATATGTTGCAGGTAAGCAACGTGTTTATTTAAAGTAATATGATGGACAACGGACGGATCTGCATGTGCCAAGGGACTGGGCGAGGGTATGGTACTACCATGAGTCTTTCGCTGAGCGTTCAAAAAGGAAGATGAAGGAAAGAAAGAAAGTTATGAAATATGTGTTTTAAGAGTATGATAAAGATAGGTATAGTATGTAAGTTAAAAAAGAAAAAAAAAGAAAAAAAAAATTTGCTATAGAAATTGCTTCCGCTATAAGATGAGAACGTTAAGAATGGAAAGTTAAGTTAAGTAAGAGGATGACGACCCACGAGGTTGCCAGCCATCGCGGTCGGCGTCAGAGCTTGACTGGTTGGTATGGTAACGTACGTGGGGGTCGCCACAGTTGGTATCAGAGCAAGGTTTACGATGGGTCTAGTTTAGAGTACCACCTGTTGTCACAGTTGGTATCAGAGCGAAAGGTTGACCATATCCCTCTTGGCACACTGCACATCCTGCCGTTATTCCAAGTAAGTTAGATTTGTTTTGTGTTAGTAATCGTTTATTATATAGAATAAATAATTTTTAAAGGACAAGATGACGAACTCACGGTACGATCGTGGGTGGTATGGTATAAGTACGATGTTAGAGGACTGATTAGAAGATGGACGGGATCCGTTGTCCACCAAGTTTCGAGGGCGGACAGCACTCCAGTACTCTATGGGAATACAGGATTGGGTTCATGATATCAAGATGATTCTCTGACTGTGCACCATTGATCAGGATAATTGGGTTATGATAGCTGTGACATGTATGCACCTTTCAGGAAGATGCTCTCATGTGTATTGGGATTCTTGTGACTAGGATGAGCTCTAACTGGACCGAGTTTCACCATACCATGATTGAGTGACTTCCTCAGAAGAGCCCAGTATCAGTCCCAATTTCCTCATGGGCACGGGGGGACGTGACACTGCCTATATTCCCTAGAGTTGCGGATATGTGAGAATTTGTTCATCGGATCGAGAAACTGCAGTCGACGTCCGGTGATATAGTTCTAACAAATGCTGTGCGTCACGAGGAACTAATGAGGACTTCTGCAATATAGGTTGGAAAGGACTCATAGTGGAACTAAGTCAAGGTAAATGTAGATCAAGAAAAGTCCACCGAGGTTAGGAATGACTGAGATGATATAGGAGAAAGTCAAGATCCGGAGCGATTTCTTATTGATATGGATGGAAAGGACGATAATGTATAAATGTATATGTATGTATATGAGTATATTTGAAATGAAAGGCTACATATAAAGCCTTATTGTTGAAATGTATATGATTATATGTGTATGATATGTCAATATTATAAAATGTTAAAATGATGAAATGATATTAAGTAATGTCTCATAATGGTATGACGTTACTTAATGTGAATTTCATAGAAATTTTACTAAATATGTTTATGAAAGGGAACGTTGGGCTACGACAGCGTAATTCATGGTAATGATGCACGAATGTACAGAAACGCACGGATACGTAGAGATGCATGGTTCATCCCAAATTTTTGGAGGTACATGCAAGAAGATTCCAATTCAAGAAGGATCTAGTTTATGAAGATGTCATAGAAAAAGAAAATTCTGATGCTGAAAAAGTTACACAAAATGTGAAGAAGAAATGAAGACGTTGAAACCCTACTTGTCTTAATTTTCGAGGACGAAAATTTTATAAGGAGGGGTGAATGTAACAACCGGGAAAATTCACATTTTTGGAAAATAAATGCACAATGAATTTAAGCATTAAAATGTGAAATTAAGTGATGTAATATTGTTTAGAATTAAATAAAATGTTCTAACAATATTAAAGGATGAAAAAAAAGAGTAATAGTGATATTATGTGTGTGCACGTGTGTGCCACTCACAGTATCAAGAAGTAGGTCAAGATGATATTATCTTGACATAAAACTGATAAATTTGGGTTCAGCACTCCCAAATTAGTAAGGATAGCCTATCAGCACGCTCAAATTTGACAATTGAGCACAGAGGTAAATTTTGACCGAAAATTCACAGTATCGGAAATTGGTCAAAATGACCTCAGATGAAAATAAAACTGATATATTTGGATTCAGAACGCCCAAATTAATCAGGATAGCCCATATTGAAATTTTGGGCGAAAAAGTATATAAAGAGAGGGAAAAAGTGGAATTTTCTCATTTATCTACACACACTCTCTCTCCTCCTTCTCTTTCTCTCTCTAGCCGAATATGTACAGTAATCGACCATCGGAAACGGTGTCCGTTTTCGACACCGCCGGTGTCATCGGAAAGCTCTCGCCGAGCTGAGTCCGATGGTGGGTCGACGCGACGGAGCAGCCGCCGGAGCAAGCCGCACGCGCCGCCTGAAGGTCGCCGGAGCCGAAATCTTCCCGGTGAGATTTCTTCGCCGTCCGGCCACCATTTGCCACGAAACCGGTCCCAAAATGTTCGTGGTGAAGAGTACTACAAAACCCATGTGGTGGATCGCCTCAATACCGGCGGAATCGCGCCACCCGAGCTTCGGAAAATCCGGCGAAACGCCGCCGTGAAGCCGCCGTCGAAACTGCCGATTCCGGCCGAGTTGAAGCACGCCGTCTGTACAGAAATGGTCGCCGTGAAGAGGGGAGCAAAAGCCCTCAATCAATTTCGGGGAAAAAGTCCGGCACGGCGGAGTTCCACCGCCGCCGCCGTGGCCGTGACTTTCGGGGGCATTTTCCGGCGATTGGGGCCTCCAAATGTGAAATTGAGGCTACCAATGGATTCCTCTCGTCGAGATCTTCAAAATGGACTACCCACTTGCCACCGTCGCCGCCGTCGCCGCCGGTCAACGCCGGTCAACGGCCGGTCAACGGCGGTCAACGCCGGTCAACGGCGACCGTTGACCGAAAATGCAAGTTTGGCCCGTTGGCCTATTTTCGACGTTCCGGACGCATCCGCGGAGTCGGAATTGCAAGACGAGACCTCAAAGATGAAGAACGAGGAATTAGGGTTTATGCCGTCGAGACCGGACTGCAATTCGGTATAAATCCCGATCCCTTTACGTTCCTCAATTTAATTGTTTGGGACTGTTATATGATTTTATGATTTTTGGTATGAAAATTATGGAAAAAGAATGTATGTAAAAAGAAGAAAATTTCTGTAATGGAGAAAAAGAAAAATATGTGATGATGTAACGATTTTACGTAAACGGTACAAGTTTTACGTAAAATCTAGGCCTCTGGTATAGTACGTGATAGAATTAGATCAGGATAGATGGTTTTCAGGCGTTTCCTAAACGCTGGAACCTCAAAAAATTAAGGGGAAACTCTGCCGAAATTTCTAAAAATGGCACCAAGGGTAATATGGGAAACGAGGGGTAAAAATATGATCGGAAAGGTAACCCGAGCCCCCTCGAGGAATTGGGGTAAGGAAAAAGGAATGGGTAAGGTACGATTAGTAAACCGACCCTTCGAAACCCTAGAACGCAAGAAAAACATGAAATCAATTTTTAGGTTCGAATAGTACTTCCCGAGGGCCGGGAATGTGAAAATTGGTAAAATGATAAGAATTGATCCGGAAAAGGTCTGATAAGATTTAGAAAGTTAATTAGATGATTTTGGGTTTAGAAAATCCAGCCTAAGTATGAAAATGGAAATATTTTGGTTAAACGACCCATCAGGGGCAAAATGGTCATTTTGCCCAAAGATTCCCAAATTATGGGAAAAGAGCCCCAATGATCCTGAAATAAGTTAATGGAGTTTGTAAAAGCCAAAATTGATGTTTAAATTATGAAAAAAATCATGTCAAGGGTAAAATTGTAATTTTATCAAAAGTTAGGGGTAAAATTGTAATTTTTCAAAAGTTGGAGAAAAATTCGAAAATGGCCATTAAGGTTTAGAAAGCTGTCCTAAGGCTATAATTAAGGGTTATAAGATCAGAATCAAGCTTTTTAATAAAATAAAAGCTATAGATGAAAATGTGATTAACGGACAAAGTTTGTCTGTAGGAACCTAATCCAGAAGCGACAAAGGACGTCTATGGATTCCAAGAAAAGGATAAGCACGCTATGAGTAAGTTCAGACATTTACCCGTCTGCAACTATGAACAAGCTTATAGTATTATATGTTTTGTATGCAAATGTCATGATGTGATTTATGATGATGCTATAGTAAACACTATAGCAATGCTATGATGATGTTAAAAAAAATATATGTATGTTTTAATAAATAATTATAAAAAAATATATATATAAATATATGTATATATTGAATTATAAAGGAAAGGTATTATAAAAGTTTTATGAGAATAACGACGTGATAAAGAGGGATAGAAGAATGAAAAGAGTGAGAATGAGAATATTATGATAGAATGCCTAAGAAGAGATGAGATATGAAAGGAAAGAATAGATGTTTTATGAAAAGTTTTATGAAAATTAAGTTATGATTGATAGAGCAATGATGATCGGTGATGAAAGGAATTAAGAAAGGGATGTTTTATGAGATTGAAAGAATAGATGTTTTATGAAGGTTAGATTATGATTCATAGACCAACGACGATCGGGGATGAAAGAAATTAGAAAAAGGTATGTTTTATGATAACGAAATGATAGATATTTTATGGAAAAATGATATGAAAGCAAAGAGTTAGACAAGAAAGAAAAACAATGATAGGTTATGATAAAAGGTATGATGAAAGGATTAGAACATAACGATAAGATGTGATTGATAGAGTAGAACAATAGGGTATGATCGATAGGCTATGATTGATGGAATGATGCAAATGATTAGACGAACAAAGAATAATTGTCTATACGTAACAAAACATGTTTTTGTTTGTTATGATGTGATGTGATTGATGTGATGTGATGTTATATAAGTAATATGTGCTATATGTGTTATGTTTTTGAAAGAAAAAGATGTTCAACGAAAAATCAATATAAGAAAAGCTAAAAGAATGCAAGATAAGAAAACTGAAAACTTAATGTCGGCGTACCGGCCTCCCGTAGGTGAGGTTTTATGTTATGAATTCCACTATAATTGAATGCTACCTCCCGTAGGTGAGGTTAATGGCTTACAGTGGAACGCTACCTCCCGAAGGTGTGAGGTTAATGGCTAAAAGTTAAAGATTGACTGTGAGGTAGGTTGGTGGGTAGCTCCCCCTCCTCCCACTGTCAGCGCGCACTAGGTACGTTCGACGACGGGGCCCACCAGTGAAAGATAAGAAAAGAAAAGAAAAATGAAATGATACGAAAAGAAAAGAAAAGAAACGAACGATATGAAAGAACAACACAATGAAATCAATGAAAAATAATAAAACGAAGTTAAAAGAACATGATAGAATTATATATGTGATGTGATGTGTTTGATGTTATATGTATGGAATGACACGTTTTTTACGTGATGTTGTGCTAGTGTATATGTTACTAGCTTTAAGATATGAAATGTTAGGAGATGATGAAGCGATACAAAAGTTATAAAGGTTTAGAACAGAAAGTTAAGAAATGATAGGAATGAGAAGCAAAGAAATGAAAAGATTGGATTAGAATGATAAGAGATGATCGATAGAATGACAAGAACGATGAACGAAGAGATAAACGAGCATGATGAAGCTCCTATTTTATGTTATGTTTTGAGGATATGTATGAATGATGTATATGGTGTGTATATACGTGATGATATATATTCTAGTAATAATATATATTACTAGTATTTATAAGTTAATGAATGTATGTTTGAACTTACTGAGCATCTAGCTCATTAGTTGTTTATATGTTGCAGGTAAGCAACGTGTTTATTTAAAGTAATATGATGGACAACGGACGGATCTGCATGTGCCAAGGGACTGGGCGAGGGTATGGTACTACCATGAGTCTTTCGCTGAGCGTTCAAAAAGGAAGATGAAGGAAAGAAAGAAAGTTATGAAATATGTGTTTTAAGAGTATGATAAAGATAGGTATAGTATGTAAGTTAAAAAAGAAAAAAAAAGAAAAAAAAAATTTGCTATAGAAATTGCTTCCGCTATAAGATGAGAACGTTAAGAATGGAAAGTTAAGTTAAGTAAGAGGATGACGACCCACGAGGTTGCCAGCCATCGCGGTCGGCGTCAGAGCTTGACTGGTTGGTATGGTAACGTACGTGGGGGTCGCCACAGCAGACAAAAAAAAAAAAATTCCATAAAACAAAACCCAATCAACGGCTTCTGAAGTAATGTTCGTATACAAAGTGAATATCCGGAAGGCTATTAGTCGGTTGTTTAAATTGAAATTATATTTAGAGGTTACTTTCCCTCGCTTGGAGGTCATGAAATTTTTCAACATGAACTTAAAAGCTTTTCATTTGCAGAACTTAACCGAGCTCCAAGTGCACAACTGCAATAATCTAAAGCATCTCTTATCTTTTGCGATTGCGAGAAGCCTTGTACATCTGCAGCATCTAGAAATAGTTAAATGTGAGATGATGGAGGAGGTACTAATCACAGAGGAACAAGGACAAGAATGGTTGGAGAAGATATCTTTCCCCAAACTAAGATATCTTAGGCTACAGAGTCTTCCAAAACTTGAGAAATTCTGCGTTGGAGATTCCATTGAATTTCCATCCTTGGATTCTTTGACTGTACACAACTGTCCTCGACTAAAGCAACTCATCTTCAGCCCAACATCTGGAGAAATCACATCGATGGCTGAACAAATATTCCTCACTGAAAAGGTCTTTTTCTTTTTGCTCTTTTTTTTTTTTTCATTTTTCTTTCCCTATGCTTGTTATATTTTTATTTTATGTTTAGTATATATTTTTGTTCAATTTAATTATATTAATTCATTATTAAATTTAGGGCAAATTACACTTTTTCCCTCCTGAACTTTAAAACTTGTCACAAAATGCCCCCTGAATTCAATTTGTGTGACGCCTCCCCCCACGTACGTTACCATACCAACCAGTCAAGCTCTGACGCCGACCGCGATAGCTGGCAACCTCGTGGGTCGTCATCCTCTTACTTAACTTAACTTTCCATTCTTAACGTTCTCATCTTATAGCGGAAGCAATTTTTATAGCAAAATTTTTTTTTTCTTACATATTTCATAATTTTCTTTCTTTCTTTCATCTTCCTTATTGAACGCTCAGCAAAAGACTCATGGTAGTACCATACCCTCGCCCAGTCCCTTGGCACGTGCAGATCCGTCCGTTGTCCATCATATTACTTTAAACTAACAAGTTGCTTACCTGCAACATATAAACAACTAATGAGCTAGATGCTCAGTAAGTTCAAACATACATTCATTAACTTATAAATACTAGTAACATATATTATTACTAGAATAGGTGACATCACGTATATACACATCATATACATCATTTATACATATCCTCAAAACATAACATAGAATATGAGCTTCATCATGCTCGTTTATCTCTTCGTTCATTGTTCTTATCATTCTATCGATCATCTCCTATCATTCTAATCCAATCTTTTCATTTCTATGCTTTTCATTCCTGTCATTTCTTAACTTTCTGTTCTAAACCTTTATAACTTTTCTATCGCTTCATCATCATCTCTTAACATTTCATATCTTAAAGCTAGTAACATATACACTAGCACAACATCACGTAAAAACGTGTCATTCCATACATATAACATCAAACACATCACATCACATATATAATTCTATCATGTTCTTTTAGCTTCGTTTTATTATTTTTCATTGATTTCATTGTGTTGTTCTTTCATATCGTTCGTTTCTTTTCTTTTCTTTTCGTATCATTTTTTTTTTCTTTTTTTCTTTTCTTTCCACTCTCTTTTTCCTTGTTTTTTTTTTCTTTCTCACGCACTCTCTTTTCTTTTCTTTTCATGCTCTTTTCCTTTCTTTTCTTTTCTTCTCTTTTCCTTTCTTTTCTTTTCTCTTCTTTTCTTTTCACTCTTCTTTCGTTTGTTTTCTTTCCACTTTCCTTTGGTTGGGCCCGTTGTTGGACGTACCTAGTTGCGCGCGGACAGTGGGAGGAGGGGGAGCTACCCACCAACCTACCTCACAGTCACATAAAACCTCACCTTCGGGGCTGGTCCAACCTATAATCTACCACCTTGGGGGTAGCGCCACATCTACGTGGAGGATATAGACCGGAAGTCTCGACCTTGTAGGGAGACCGGTACGCCAACAACTTAAGTTTTCAGTCTTATTATCTTGTAGACTTTTATTTTTCTTATATTGATTTTTCGTTGAACATCTTTTTCTTAACATTCATCATCTTTCATTTCTCATTTTTCATAAAACATTTTATGGAACATTTGTTCTTTCGTTGTTTTTCTTTTCTTAATTCTTATGTATTATCACATCACATCACATCATATCACATCATAACAACAAAAACACGTTTAGTTATGTGCAAATAATTATTCTCCATTTATCTTATCATTTGCATCATTCGATCTATCGTATCTTATCATCATATTTCTATCAATCATAGCCCATCGATCATAGCCTATTGTTCTATTCTATCAATCACATCTTATCGTTATGTTCTAATCCTTTCATCATACCTTTTATCATAACCTATCATTGTTTTTCTTTCTTGTCTAACTCTTTGCTTTCACATCATTTTTCATAAAACATTCATCATATCGTTTATCATAACCTATCATTGTTTTTTTTTCTTGTCTAACTCTTTGCTTTCATATCATTTTTTTTTTTAAAATATCTATTCTTTCGTCCTCATAAAACATCCATTTCTAAATTCTTTTCCTCACCGATCATAATTGCTCTATCAATCATAACTTAATTTCCATAAAACATCTCATAAACACCTATTCTTTCTTTTCATATCTCATCTCTTTCCTATGCATTCTATCATAATATTCTCATTCTTACTCTTTCCATTCCTTTATCCCTCTTTATCACATCGTTACTCTCATAAAACTTTTATAATACCTTTCCTTCGTAAATTCAATATATATACATATATTTATATATATATATTTTTATAAATTAATTATTAAAACATATCTTCTAACATCATCATAGCATTGCTATAGCATTTACTATAGCATCATCATAAATCACATCATGACATATACATACAAAACATATAATACTATAAGCTTGTTCATAGTTGTAGACGGGTAAATGTCTGAACTTACTCATAGCGTGCTTATCCTCTTCTTAAAATCCATTGACGTCCTTTGTCGCGTCGGGATTGGGTTCCTACAGATAAACTTTATCTGTTAATCACATTTTCATTCATAGCCTTTATTTTATTAAAAAGCTTAATTCTGATATGATAATCCTTAATTATAGCCTTAGGACAGCTTTCTAAACCTTTATGGCCATTTTCGAATTTTTCTCCAACTTTTTGAAAAATTACAATTTTACCCCTAACTTTTGACAAAATTACAATTTTACCCTTGACGTGATTTTTTCATAACTTAAACCTCAATTTTGGCTTTTACAAACTTCATTAACCTATTCCAGGGTCATTGGGGCTCTTTTCCCATAATTTGAGAATCTTTGGGCAAAATGACCGTTTTGCCCCTGATGGGTCGTTTAACCATAACATTTTCATTTTCATACTTAGGCTGGATTTTCTAAACCCAAAATCATTTAATTAACTTTCTAAATCTTATCGGACCTTTTCCGGATCAATTCTTATCATTTTACCAATTTTCACATTCCCGGCCCTCGGGAAGTACTATTCCGACCTAAGAGTCGGTTTCATATTTTCTTTGCGTTCTAGGGTTTCGAAGGGTCGGTTTACTAATTGTAACTTGTCCATTCTTTTTTCCATGCCCTAATTCCTTAAGGGGGCTCGGGTTCCCTTCCCGATCAAATTTTTACCCCTCGTTTCCCATATTACCCCTGGTGCCATTTTTAGAAATTTCGGCAGAGTTTCCCCTTAATTTTTTGAGGTTCCAGCGTTTAGGAAACGCCTGAAAACCATCTATCCTAATCTAATTCTATCACGTACTATACCAGAGGTCTAGATTTTACGTAAAACTCATACAGTTTACGTAAAATCATTACATTATCACATATTTTTCTTTTTCTCCATTACAGTCATTTTCTTCTTTTTACATACATTCTTTTCCATAATTTTCATACCAATAATCATAAAATCATACAAACAGTCCCAAACAATTAAATTGCGGAACGTAAAGGGGTCGGGATTTATACTGAATTGCAGTCCGGTCTCGACGGCATAAACCCTAATTCTTCGTTCTTCATGTCTGAGGTCCCGTCTTGCAAATCCGACTCCGCGGATGCGTCCGGAACGTCGAAAATAGGCCAACGGGCCAAACTCCAATTTTCGGTCAACGGTCGCCGTTGACCGGCGTTGACCAGCCGTTGACCGGCTTTGACCGGCGGCGACGGCGGCGACGGTGGCAAGTGGGTAGTCCATTTTGAAGATCTCGACGAGAGGAATCCATTGGTAGCCTCAATTTCACATTTGGAGGCCCCAATCGCCGGAAAATGCCCTCGAAAGTCTCGGCCACGGCGGCGACGGTGGAGCTCCGCCGTGCCGGACTTTTTCCCCGAAATTGATTGAGGGCTTTTGCTCCCCTCTTCACGGCGACCATTTCTGTACCGACGGCGTGCTTCAACTTGGCCGGAATCGGCAGTTTCGACGGCGGCTCCACGGCGGCGTTTCGTCGGACTTTTCGAAGCTCGGGCGGCGCGATTCCGCCGGTGTTGAGGCGATCCATCACATGGGTTTTGTAGTACTCTTCACCACGAATCTTTTGAGACCAGTTTCAGCTTGATCGGACGTCGGACGGCGGAGATACGGCGTCGTGAATTTTGCGGTGGCCGGCGGCTTCGGGCGGCGCGTGCGCTCTCCTCCGGCGTCGGTTCCGTCGACTCGGCACACTGTTGAACTCAGCTCGACGAGAGCTTTCCAACGGTGCCGGCGGTGTCGAAAACGGACACCGTTTCCGGTGGTCGGTTACTATTCATCAATGGGGGTAGAGAGAGAGAAAGAGAAGTGATGAGAGAGAGTACACACGGGCAAATGAGGCAATTCCACTTTTTCCCGCTCTTTATATACTTTTTCGCCCAAAATTTCAACACGGGCTATCCTGACTAATTTCGGCGTCCTGAATCCAAATATATCAGTTTTACTTTCATCTGAGGTCATTTCGACCAATTTCCGATACTGTGAATTTTCGGTCAAAAATTACCCTTGTGCTCAATTATCAAATTTGAGCGTGCCGATAAGCTATCCTTACTAATTTCGGAGTGCTGAATCCAAATTTATCAGTTTTATGTCAAGATAATATCATCTTGACCTACTTTTTGATACTGTGAGTGGCATACACGTGCACACACATAATATCACTATTACTCATTTTTCATTTTTTTAACATTGTTAGAACATTTTATTTTAGTTCTAAACAATATTAAATCACTTAATTTCACATTTTAACACTTAAATTCATTGTGTAATTATTCTCCGAAAAATGTGAATTTTCCCGGTTGTTACAATTTGTAACATTCTTTTTCCCTAAACTTTGAAACATTTACAGATTTCCTCCCTCAGTTGATTTTTTAATGGAAAAATATGAGTACCACTTGTTGGTAGCTTGAGTTGAGTAGTATTAAGCACGAAATCACAAAGTCATCGTTATAATTAGGTCTAAAAAGTAAATATTTAGAATAGATAGTCATTTTTTTCCATACCATTTTTGTAAGGTTAACTTTATAATTTCACATTTAATTAGAGTAATGATTACCAAGTCTGCTAACAATGAGTGCCACTTCGTAATTATATATTTAATGCTGCACCAAAATGCATTTTTTGTAAAAAAAATTTAACTGAGGGAAGAAATCTGCAAATGTTTAAAGTTCAGGGGGAAAGGATATTATAAATCAAAATTCATGGGGCATTTTGTGATAAGCCTAAAGTTCAGGGAAAAAGTGTAATTTATCCATAAATTTATTACTGCTCCAAGGCTGTCATTTCACTTGAATATATCTATATTTGGGTGCAAAACGAGCA
The DNA here is from genome assembly GCA_035233585.1 of Antiaris toxicaria. Lineage (NCBI taxonomy): Eukaryota > Viridiplantae > Streptophyta > Magnoliopsida > Rosales > Moraceae > Antiaris > Antiaris toxicaria. The sequence continues at coordinate 18,767,409 of CP141153.1, forward strand.
TTGCTAACTGAAACCAAACAATGGTTACTAAATTTGTTATTGTAATTGTGCTTGTTTTGCTAAAAATATTGATAGTTATATTCTTGTAGGTCACGTGTCCTGAGCTTAATTACCTGCTAATTGATGTTCGAGAAGTCATTAATAAGAGATGGCATCCTCAATCTTCATCGGTACTGCCTTTTTGCACTCTGAAGCGTCTACAGCTGAACAACTACGATGATGAAAAGTCAGTTGTTTTCCCGTTTGAATTCATTCAAAGATTTGAGAATCTTGAGGAGCTTTCTTTTAAGGATTCTTCAGTGGTAGAAATTGTCACTTTGCAACTACCTGATGGACTATTCCTACGTGTGAGAGACGTGCGGTTACAGTTTCTTCATAAACTGAGGCATCTGTTTGAGAATCCAGAAAATGTCAAGCAAGGCAGGGCCTTCCAAAATACAGAAGCCCTTGATGTGTTTGATTGTGAAAGTTTAAAGAGATTAGTGCCATTCTTAGAAACTTTCAGAAATTTGAAAGATCTGAGAATATCAGGATGCCATGAAATGAAAAATTTGTTAGCTTCCTCAACAGCCAAAAGTCTGGTTCAGCTTACAAGAATAAGCGTAGTGAATTGCAAACAAATGAGAGACATAATAGCAATCAAGGAAGGGGAAATAGAGGATGAGATTGTTTTCAGCCGATTGAGGATTTTAGCACTTCATGATTTACCGAGGCTCGAGAGCTTCTACCCTGGAAATACGGCAATCAGATTTCCACTTTTGGAAAAACTGATTTTGAGTCAATGCCCTGAGATGGAAAGTTTCTCTCGTGGAATTATAATCACCCAAAAGCTAAATCAAATAATTACAGAAATGGTGAATGAAAATCTCTTCAATTTTTGGGGAGTAAAATTGCATTTGGATAGCGTTGAATATGAATGTATTCCCAGAAAACAGCTTTGGGAGGGTGATGTTAATTCGACAGTCCAAAAGATTTGGAAGGATGATCCAATTATCGCACCACAATATATGTTCAATGAAGTCTGAAATGGTACGCATCATTTTCACCAAATATGTTTGTTTCCACAACTTTCTTCTCTATGAACTACTTTTGTTCATGTTATTTGATCTCTTCGTTGAACATTAAAATTACAGAAACAAATGTTATTATAATATTCTGTCCGGTGGACTAAAAATTTATTTCCAAACGATCTAGAAGACCAAAAACTAATAAAACATAGAGCAGAGCTGAAACTAGAAACAGAGAGTTCAAACGTGTGTAAATTCGTATTATTTTATATCTTAAACATCTTTCATACTTGGCATTAGATCTTGTTTCACCTTTGATTTGTTTTGGTGTGTTACCAGATGGTCCAGAATTGAGAATTCCATTGTAGCTCCTCCAATTTTAAATATTCCTTCAAAATAGAAGGTAAGAACGCCTTCCATTCACTTAGGTTTTTTTTTTTTTTCCCCCTTCTCAATTTATGACACAAAATTCTGTCAAACTGGCCGTGTTTGCCTTAAGATTAGTAGTGACAGCATTAACCTCTGTTGATAACACTGCTAGTGGCATCTCTCGTATAATTTTTTTTTTCTTGTGCAATAAGAATTAGGGAACTTTTTATTTCTAGTTTTTTTTTTTTTTTTCATTAAAGGTAGAGTTGCACCGGGTTTGATGCAATTACATGTGAGCAGGAACAACCTCCTACTTTAGTTAGGTTGACAATCAAGCCCAGCTACGACGCAAACAAGGTTCAATCATCAAAGCACGTCATTGCGCCGAAACTAAACATTAATTAATGGAGGTCTGTTCACTTCCTTAGTTCATGAATAACTAATTTTTGCAGAAAGGATTTTTATTGCTTTTTATTTGGCACTATTCTGTCTTTAATAAATGTTTGTTGTAAAACTGTTTCTGCAGCGATTGGTTCATAAACTTCTTCCGTGCTTCCGGTGTGACATGTGGAGTAGTTGGTCTAAAACGGAGATTTGTAAAGTTACAAGATACAGTTTTTCACATTGTGAATCAAACTAGACATGATGTCTTTAGAAAAATGCTGAGTTGTGTGTAAGCTTGAGAGTTCTGATAGACCGTGAGACTATACAGATAAATAGCTGTTTGGAGAGAAGGAAATTGAGTGGAAATCAGGGTGTAATCATTCTCATTCATAGTGAAACTTTGTCCAGAGATCACCCGTGGATGTAGGTCATAAGGCCGAACCAAGTAATTCGCTTGTGTCTTTTTGTTGGATCATTAAATTCTCTTGCTGTTTGTTTAATTGGCTTGTTGAATTCGTATGTGAAGAAGATAGGGCGGTTTTTAATGGTTTAGCACTTGAGTAACAACACAAAAAGGGGAACTGGATGGTAATTCTGCATTCAAATACAGTATTTCTTAGTAGATGAGGTGATTTGGAGAATAACACCTTTTGAGATTACATTGCAATATGAGTTCAATAATAGTTTCAAAGTATACATATATATATATTAGTTTAATTCTGAAAAAAAAAAATAAAACCACATATTTTTAAGTAGTCAATTCACCTAATTTCTCAATAATTCACCAAATCCGAGCACATGAACATGTACAACGATGTTTGAAAATATTGATAATGAGAGCGGTGGTGGTCACTCAACTGTCCCTGTGGAGTGACCATTGGTCAACCATTGAGTAACTCACAAGGATACTTTCGTTGCTTGATAAGATTATGCGCAAAAAAAAAAAAAAAAAAAAAAAAGGCGTTATTCTAAAACGATACCAAAACGCTTACTCACTGGCAGTAAATGTACCAGTATATAGTTCTTTCACTTATCCAAAAATCAAAATAAATGGCATTTTTATGAAACTAAAAATAAAGTGAATAGAAATAAATACCAAATTTCTTATTAAAAATAAAAAAATCGTTTGCCTAATAAATTTGTCATTTATTATTATTTATTATAGATATTTTAAAAACATGCTATTTATTTCAATTGTTTATTGTAAAAAATACTATGTACTTCTTTCTTCCTTATGTATAGTCAATTCACTTGCCAAATGCATAGATGAAGAATAAAGAGGCCTAACCCCTCTCAATAAATGTGGCGCCCGCCGACCCAGCTCGCCCGAGTCGACGTTCGCTATCTCTTTTCTTATTAACTTTGTATACATAAACATTTCTTTTCATTTGCGGAAGTGTAGTTTAAAAGCTTTGCTTTCAAAATAGAGTGAAAATTTTGGGAACTTTTTTTTTTTTGAAACATATTTACATAACTTCTGTTTTCCTCAAAACATACTAACTTATATATATATATTTTTTTTTTCATTTTTGTTCCATTTCATCTACATATGGTCTGCATATATAAATATATATATATATCTAAACATATGTTTATACAAAAATACTCTGGCAGCTGAAAGCATAGCGGGTCCGTCCCCTTGTCCATGACACCTCTTGAATCTGTCTACCAGTCCCTTCGTCTTTCTATCCTGTCCTGGGTTGCTTACCTTTATTACCTACACCACAAACAAACTTGTGAGCTAGACTCAGTAAGCACAAACATACAAACAAAGAACTAACATGCATAACCTCTAAGGTTAGTCACATAAAGCGATTCTAATTCCTCATAAGTTAGTATTTGAGGTTCTTTATCATAACTTAATGCAACATCCTCATAATTTCATTTCATGTCTTCCTTTCTTCTCTATCATCACTCTTCTTTCTCTTTGCTTTTCTTTTCTTTTCTTTTCCTTTCCTTTTTTTTTCGTTTCGTTTCGTTTCCTTTCTTTTCTTTTCACTTTTCTTTGGTGGGCCCGTTGTTGGACGTACCTATTTGCGCGCTGACAGTGGGAGGAGGGGGAGCGACCCACCAACCTACCTCAAAGTCATATAAAAACCTCACCTTCGGGGCTGGTCCAACCTATAATCTACCACACCTTCGGGGTAGCGCCACATCTACGCGGAGGATATAGACCGGAAGTCTCGACCTTGTAGGGAAACCGGTACGCCAACAACTTAAGTTTTCAGTCTTATTATCTTGCATTCTTTTAGCTTTTTTTATCATAACTTATCATGCGTACATACCATTCCTAAAACATCTCTAACATGATTTTTCATCCAACTCATGTTACAGAACACATCAAAGTTAGTCAGTTCGTGGGTAGACAAGTAAATGTTTGTACTTACAGTATCTGTGCAAGAGTGATTCCTTTTGGATCCTTGCTACCGCTTTCCCCTTCACTTCTTGGGTTTCCTATAATAGAAATAATCATAGATTATTTCTCATATTCATTTCTTTCATTTTTTTTTTCATAGTAAGGTTTACATTAATTTCTATATTTCCCTTATTCTTCTCCTTTTCTCCAATTCAACTCTTCATTGTTACTATCTTTGGTATTTTGTTTCCACCCTTTTTCCTTAACATTCCAATTTTTCTTAACATTTTAATCTCCATAATGCCCACATTCTCAGTTTCTTACAACTAATTCACCTTATTATCACTACCGAAATTTTGGCAGCATTTCCGCTTAAAAACTGGGGTCCCGGCGTTTAAGTAATGCCTCAAAACTTAGGTACCTGCCACTTACTATACCAGAGGCCTAATTTTTCATAGAACATTCAAAACGTTCTATGAGAAATGCTTATCAATCCCACACATTACTCATTAACATATTCCAAATCATATCCATAAATCAACCATCACTTTCATCATTTTTTTTTCCATTTTTTTCATTTTCCATATCCATTCATTCATTCAAAATCACTAACAACATAATACATTCAATTTTAATAACCAAACTTCCAACTCAACTTTCAACTTAACTAATCTCTTCCAAACAATTACCTAACCATTTTAAACCTCTTTTCTTAACTCTAACTCAAGAAAACCAACTTTAAATTTCACAATCCCATTTCAAGAAACCTACCCATCATTTATTCAAAATTAGACCCAATTACATTTATGGTTAATATAACCCTTATAACCATTTTTTTTTCACTTAAATCATCAAGTTAACGATCATAGAGTTCAATTATTTCACCAAAAAGAGCCACAAATTCATCATGAAAAATCATCAAATTTTCAAACCCTAACTTTGTATATTTTCGGTTTCCTCAAGAAAACCTATTCAAACTTTTGCATTCAAGTTCCCAAACTCACATATATTCTTTCCTAAGCCATCCTCAATCAATTCTAACCATTTTCGGACCCTAACATTTCCATTTGAACAATTTTTTACACTACTCTATATAAAATCCGAAAATCATCAAAATGCAAGGGAAAAAATGTTACATTTGTTCAAAAACGTTCCTTTGCTTCTAGAGGAACTAAAGTTGCGGTTTTTGGAAGGAAACTCGAACAAAAACTGAGTTTGGAGACGCCGGAAATCGCGGCTCCCTCACGGCTGCACAGTGCCGGTTCGCGTGGAAGGAGGAAGGGGAAGAGAAGCTCGCGTTTTCTTGGTTTTTCACCCTTTCTCAGTCGACATTTTCACCCCCCAATCTCCCTCTTCTCGCGGCCCCTTTCTTCCGTTTTTGCCACCGAAGTTTTTCGGCTTGCCGTCGGGAGTTCGCGCCTGCCGCCGAACGAGAAAGAAGAAGAAGAAGAAGAAGGAGAAGAAGAAGAAGATCCTCTCCCGTCGCTCTCTCTCTCCCTCGCCGGAGTTCTCTCTTTTTCTCGCCGGATTTTTTTCCCTCTGTCGCCGATTCTCCCTCTGCCGCTCTCCCTTTCTTCGCGTGTTGAGGAAACAAAATAGAGGGGGGGGGGGTGGGCGGGCGCTGTGGTGAGTTTATTAACTCACCCCCCTCTCCCTCCCTTTTATTCGAAAAAATCCCCCCTCTCCTTTTTTTTTTTCCTTGCCCCAAACTTTTTAAATTTGTCCTAAGCCCCTAGTTTTCAAAATTATTTTTATTATTATCCTCTCTTTTCTTTTCTTTTTTTTAACACTGTTAGAATATTTTTATTTCATTCTAGTAGTATTAAATCATTCATATATATATACATATGTATAAAAACATCATTATATTAATTAAAAAAAAAGATTCTGAGAAATGAAAATTCTTGGTTGTTACAATAAAGACCAGACAATACTCTTAAATGAGATTTCTCATTTAGGCTGTAAAAATTGTATTTTTTTTTTAAACAAATTTTTGGAAGCAAATAACAGGATTTGATATGAATTAGATAGCATAATTAGGACAAATAATGATTATATACCTGCTAAATAAACTACTTATGTAAACAAATTAAGAAAATAAATTATTTACTGTAAAAATATATTTACTTTAAATACTTTAAAACCTATGCTATTGACCAAGGATGGTGACTACTCCCTCTTCTTCCTTATAAACCTTGAGATTGAGCACCATTAATAAACCTTCAATCCAATTATTCTACTAAATAATAGAAGAGAGGAGAAGCCTTATCAATCTTACCTTTAACATATACGTCCTAAATATATATAAATTAATGCTGGTGTAAAAGTGAACAGAAAGATTTGAATTATGTAACTCTATTTGCAATGTCACAGCACTTTTTAGTGTTTATTGTAAAATTCCATCTAAAGAGACACTTTCCAAATCCTTTAAGATGCATGCACCAAAATTAAAAGAGAGAAACATTGAACGTGCATCTTCAATTAATATGAATAGGATAAAATAAATGGTTTAGCAACAACAATCCATGTGGCGACCCCACCCCACGTACGTTACCATACCAACCAGTCGAGCTCTGACGCCGACCGCGATGGCTGGCAACCTCGTGGGTCGTCATCCTCTTACTTAACTTAACTTTCCATTCTTAACGTTCTCATCTTATAGCGGAAGCAATTTTTATAGCAAAATTTTTTTTTTCTTTTAACTTACATATTATACCTATCTCTATCATACTCTTATAACACATATGTCATAACTTTCTTTCTTTCATCTTCCTTTTGAACGCTCAGCGAAAGACTCATGGTAGTACCATACCCTCGCCCAGTCCCTTGGCACGTGCAGATCCGTCCGTTGTCCATCATACTACTTTAAGCTAATAGGTTGCTTACCTGCAACATATAAACAACTAATGAGCTAGATGCTCAGTAAGTTCAAACATACATTCATTAACTTATAAATACTAGTAATATATATTATTACTAGAATATATGAGATCACATATATACACATCATATACATCATTTATACATATCCTCAAAACATAACATAAAATGTGAGATTCTTCATGCTCATTTATCTCTTCGTTCATCGTTCTTATCATTCTATCGATCAACTCTTATCATTCTAATCTAATCTTTTCATTTCTTTGCTTTTTCATTTCTATCATTTCTTCACTTTCTATTCTAAACCTTTATAACTTTTCTGTCACTTTATCATCATCTCTTAACCTTTTATATCTTAAAAGCTAGTAACATACACACTAGCATAACATCACGTAAAAACGTGTCATTCCATACATATAACATCAAACACATCACATCACATATATAATTCTATTATGTTTCATATCGTTTGTTTCTTTTTATGTCGTTCTTTACTTTTCTTTTCTTTTCTTTTCGTATCATTTCTTTTCTTTTCTTTTCACTCTCTTTTCCTTTCTTTTCACTCTCTTTTCCTTTCTTTTCATTTCTTTTCTTTCACTTTTCTTTTCTTTTCTTTTCTTTTCTTTTCTTTCACTGGTGGGCCCCGTTGTTGAACGTACCTAGTGCGCGCTGACAGTGGGAGGAGGGGGAGCTACCCACCAACCTACCTCACAGTCACATAAAACCTCACCTTCGGGGTTGGTCCATCCTATAATCTACCACACCTTCGGGGTAGCGCCACATCTACGCGGAGGATATAGACCGGAAGTCTCGACCTTGTAGGGAGACCGGTACGCCAACCATTAACTTTTCAGTTTTATTATCTTGCATTCTTTTAACTTTTCTTATATTGATTTTTCGTTGTACATCTTTTTCATGACATTCATAATCTTTTCTTTCTCATTTTTCATAAAACATTTCATGGAACATTTGTTCTTTCGTTGTTTTTCTTTTCTTAATTCTTTACTTTACTTGTGTGAATTATGTTAATCACACTTTAGCATAGCACATATAGCACATATTACTTATATAACATCACATCACATCATAACAAACAAAACACGTTTAGTTATGTGCAGACAATTATTCTCTGTTATCTTATCATTTGCATCATTATATCTAGCGTATCTTATCATCACATTTCTATCAATCATAGCATATCGATCATAGCCTATCGTTCTATTCTATCAATCACATCTTATCGTTATATTCTAATCCTTTCATCATACCTTTCATCATAACCTATCATTGTTTCTCTTTCTTGTCTAACTCTTTGCTTTCATATCATTTTTCATAAAACATCTATTCTTTCGTCCTCATAAAACATCCCTTTCTTAATTCCTTTCCTCACTGGTCATTGTTGCTCTATCAATCATAACTTAACTTCCATAAAAATTTTCATAAACATCTATTCTTTCCTTTCTTATCTCATCTCTTTCTTATGCATCCTACCATAACACTCTTGTTCTTACTCTTTCCATTCTTCTATCCCTCTTTATCACATCGTTACTCTCATAAAGCTTTTATAATGTCTTTCCTTCATAATTCAATATACATATATATATATTTTTATAAATTATTTATTAAAACCTATCTTTTAACAACATCATAGTATTGCTATAGTGTTACTATAGCATCATCATAAATCACATCATCACATTTACATACAAAACATATAAATACTATAAGTTTGTTCATAGTTGCAGACGAGTAAATGTCTGAACTTACTCATAGCGTGCTTAACCCCTTCTTGGAATCCATCGACGTCCTTTGTCGCTTCTGAATCGGATTCCTACAGACAAATTCTGTCCGTTAATCACATTTTCATTTATAGCCTTTATTTTATTAAAAAGCTTAATTCTGATCTGATAATCCTTAATTATAGCCTTAGGACAGCTTTCTAAACCTTTATGGCCATTTTCGAATTTTTCTCCAACTTTTTGAAAAATTACAATTTTACCCCTAACTTTTGATAAAATTACAATTTTACCCTTAACGTGATTTTTCATGACTTAAACCTCAATTTTTGGCTTTTACAAACTTCATTCACCTATTTCAGGGTCATTGTGGCTCTTTTCCCATAATTTGAGAATCTTTGGGCAAAATGACCATTTTGCCCCTGATGGGTCGTTTAACCATAACATTTTCATTTTCATACTTAGGTTGGATTTTCTAAACCCAAAATCATCAAATTAACTTTCTAAATCTTATCAGACCTTTCCCGGATCAATTCTTATCATTTTACCAATTTTCACATTCCCGGCCCTCGGGAAGTACTATTCCGACCTAAGAGTCGGTTTCATATTTTCTTTGCGTTCTAGGGTTTCGAAGGGTCGGTTTACTAATTGTAACTTGCCCTTTCCTTTTTCCATGCCCTAATTCCTCGAGGGGGCTCGGGTTCCCTTCCCGATCATATTTTTACCCCTCGTTTCCCATATTACCCCTGGTGTCGTTTTTAGAAATTTCGGCAGAGTTTCCCCTTAATTTTTGAGGTTCCAGCGTTTAGGAAACGCCTGAAAACCATCTATCCTAATCTAATTCTATCACGTACTATACCAGAGGCCTAGATTTTACGTAAAACTCATACAGTTTACGTAAAATCGTTACATTATCACATATTTTTCTTTTTCTTCATTATAGCCATTTTCTTCTTTTTACATTCATTCTTTTCCATAATTTTTCCTACCAATAATCATAAAATCATATAACAGTCCCAAACAATTAAATTGCAGAACATAAAAAGGTCGGGATTTATACCGAATTGCAGTCCGGTCTCGACGGCATAAACCCTAATTCTCCGTTCTTCATATTTGAGGTCCCGTCTTGCAAATCCGACTCCGCGGATGTGTCCGGAACGTCGAAAATAGGCCAACGGGCCAAACTTCAATTTTCGGTCAACGGTCGTCGTTGACCGGCGGCGACGGTGGCAAGTGGGTAGTCCATCTTGAAGATCTCGACGAGAGGAATCCATTGGTAGCCTCAATTTCACATTTGGAGGCCCCAATCGCCGGAAAATCCCCCCGAAAGTCACGGCCACGGCGGTGACGGTGGAGCTCCGCCGTGCCGGACTTTTTCCCGAAATTGATTGAGGGCTTTTGCTCCCCTCTTCACGGCGACCATTTCTGTACCGGTGGTGCAGCTCAACCTCGCCGGAAACGATGGGTTTCACGGCGGCGACGGTGACGGCGACGGGCGGAGTTGGGCGACGCGATCCGGCGGCCGTTGAGGCGATCCACCACATGGGTTTTGTAGTACTCTTCACCACGAGTCTTTTGAGACCGGAATCACCTTGATCGGACGTCGGACGGCGGAGATACGGCGTCGTGAATTTTGCGGTGGCCGGCGGCTTCGGGCGGCGCGTGCGCTCTCCTCCGGCGTCGGTTCCGTCGACTCGGCACACCGTTGAACTCAGCTCGTCGAGAGCTTTCCAACGATGCCGGCGGTGTCGAAAACGGACACCGTTTCCGATGGTCGGTTACTGTACATATTCGGGTAGAGAGAGAAAGAGAAATGTAGAGAGAGAGAGAGTTCACACGGGCAAATGAGGCAATTCCACTTTTTCCCGCTCTTTATATACTTTTTCGCCCAAAATTTCAACACGGGCTATCTTGACTAATTTCGGCGTCCTGAATCCAAATATATCAGTTTTATTTTCATCTGAGGTCATTTTGACCAAATTCCGATACTGTGAATTTTCGGTCAAAAATTACCCTTGTGCTCAATTATCAAATTTGAGCGTGCTGATAGGCTATCCTTACTAATTTCGGAGTGCTAAACCCAAATTTATCAGTTTTATGTCAAGATAATATCATCTTGACCTACTTCTTGATACTGTGAGTGGCACACGCGTGCACACACATAATATCACTATTACTCATTTTTCATCCTTTAATATTGTTAGAACACTTTATTTAATTCTAAACAATATTAAATCACTTAATTTCACATTTTAACGCTTAAATTCATTGTGTAATTATTTTCCGAAAAAATGTGAATTTTCCCGGTTGTTACAATCCATATTAATAATAAATGTGTGTATCTCTATAATTTTTTTTTTAAATAATCAATCCAACTATGAATAAGACTTTCAACTGTATGATATATATAAATGTTAGTAAGTGAAGTTAATTCACGTGATTCCCTTAACTCTGCAGATCCATTTTGTGGTCAACAGACAAAGTCCATTAGCACCACAAATTCGCTTAACTCCATCACTATATAATGGGAGGATTGTAACCATATTTGGACACACTTTGGAAACTCTCAAGGCTGTATGTGGAATAGGGAACGCGAGAGAAATAGAGAGAATTGAGAAGTAGAGGGAAGAAAAGACAGATAGGCTAAGAAAAGGATTTTGTAAGTAGTAAAATAAATAAAATTATCATCTCTAATTTATGTGTTCTAATAGTTATTTATCTATCTCAATATTTTGATAATTTACCTCACATTCACAACAAGTTATCAGCACGAGTGCTCTTGTTGTTGCCGCTTCTAGTGAGGTAAAATATATTAGGTGATAGTAGTGCATTTTTATCTCTGTGGCAAGGTTTAACATTATTTTATATACATATATTGTTGTCGTGTTGTTAGTTGCCATTTAAATATGCTTATAAATATGTTGGTACCATATTTGACATTTACGTGCGTGTGTCCAACTCTTGATTGACCACTAATTCTTATCTTTCATTTATGCTCTGACTTTTATACATATGTGCCGACATTGTTAATAGATGGTTATTAACATATTTATCTCTTGATATATTTGTAACATTTATTTATGTTAAAAATTGCTGGTATAGTTGTTGATCATGTCAGAAATATATATGCCATATTCTGTCATTCATATTCATGTTCTGAATTTCTATGTACTAATCAAATAATTTTTCCTGCTTATAATAATAGTTTTTCACAATGTCAAACATCTCAAAACTTGAGTTTGTAGCACTTAATATTTTGGGCAAAAATTACTTGCCATTGACACTTGATGCTGAAATTCATCTTGACGCCATGAACCTTGGTAATACTATTAAGGAAATAAATGATACATCCTCGCAAGATCGTGCTAAGGCTATGATATTTTTGTGCCACTACCTCGATGAAGCATTGAAAACTGAATATCTTATAGTAAAAACTCCATTTGTTCTCTGGCAATGTTTTAAAAAAAGGAACGACCAGCAAAGGGATATAACACTTCCACAGATCCACTATGAGTGGTTATACCTACGATTGCAGGATTTTAAAACAGTTACAATGTTTCATATCACATGTTTATTAAAATTATGCAGAGAAAATATTATTGAAAAAGACATGTTAGAAAAGACATATTCGACTTTTCATGCCTTGAATATGCTCCTGCAGTAGCAATATCAAGAGCATGATTCAAAAAGTATATTGAGCTAATATCATGTCTTCTTATTACTGAGCAAAACAATGAGCTTTTGATGAAAAATCATCAGGCTCATGTAACTGGTTCTGCACCATTCCCTAAAGCGAATGCTGCATCACATGAGAAAAATTTTACTTGATTCCTTGAAGCGAATGCTGCATCTTTTAACAATGGTGGGTGTGGTTATGGCAATGGCCGTGGCCGTGGTCGTGGTCGTGGTTGTAATTCTTGGCATCATGGTGGTCATAACAATAATTCCTCAAATTTTAAGAAAGGCACACATCACCTCCAGAAATGGGAAAATAATGAGGAGAAACAAGAAAAGGGGAAAGGCCCCAAGAACAACGATAATCTTTACCGTCGTTGTGGCATGAAAGGACATTGGTCACATACTTGTTGTATGCCTAAGCATCTTGCAGACCTTTACCAAGCTTCGTTGAAGGAAAAAGGAAAAGGTGTAGAAACAAATTTTGTCGATCATTTTACGGATACCATGCATTTGGACGTTTTAGATTTCTTTGAAAATGTAGATGGAAAAATTGATGACTTGACTGAATGTGGAAGTGGTTTTGCTGCTTAATGTCATGCTAGTACTCACTACTAAATAATGTTGTCTTTTAATTCCCAGCGTAATATTTAAATCTCAGCATGTTATTTCTCAACATATTATCTCTATATAAAAAATAATATCCTTTTTATCAATACTTATTGCTTTTTTTTTTTTTTTTTATTCTTCATGAAGTAGGTGGATTTTAATAATAGTAACTCCAAGGGTAATGGCGGAGAACTATGTCTGGTAGATAGTGTAACAGCACACACAATTCTGAAATATGAGAAATACTTTTCAAATTTGACATTAGGCGAAGCTAATGTAAATACAATCTTAGGTGCTGCAAACCTGATTAAGGACTCCAGAAGAGCCAGTATTATGTTGCCTAGAGGAACAAATTTTTTTATTGTAACAATCGAGAAAATTCATATTTTTCGAAAAATAATTACACAATAAATTTAAGTGTTAAAATGTGAAATTTAGTGATTTAATATTATTTAGAACTAAAATAAAATGTTCTAACAATGTTAAAGGATGAAAAATGAGCAATAGTGATATTATGTGTGTGCACGTGTGTGCCACTCACAGTATCAAGAAATAGGTCAAGATGATATTATCTTGACATAAAACTGATAAATTTAGGTTCAGCACTCCCAAATTAGTTAGGATAGCCTATCAGCACGCTCAAATTTGACAATTGAGCACCAGGGTAATTTTTGACCGAGAATTCGCAGTATTAGAAACTGATCGAAATGACCTCAGATGAAAATAAAACTGATATATTTGAATTCAGGACGCCCAAATTAGTTAGGGAAGCCCATGTTGAAATTTTGGGTGAAAAAGTATATAAAGAGCGGGAAAAAGTGGAATTTTCTCATTTGTCTACATGCTTTTTCTCTCCTCATTTCTCTTTCTCTCTCTACTCGAATATGTACAGTAACTAACTACCGGAAACGGTGTCCATTTTCGACATCGCTGGTGTCATCGGAAAACTCTCGCCGAGTTGAGTCCGATGGTGGGTCGACGCGACGGAACGGTAGCCGCACGCCACCACACGCGCCGCCCGAAGCTCGCCGGAGCAGAGAGTTTCGAACGCCGATTTCTTCGCCGTCCGGCCACCATTTGCCACGAAACTAGTCCTAAAAGATTCATGGTGAAGAGTACTACAAAACCCATGTGGTGGATCGCCTCAACACCAGCGGAATCACGCCGTCCGAGTTTCGAAAAATCCGGCGAAACGCCACCGTGGAGCCGCCATCGAAACCGCCGATACCGGCCGAGTTGAAGCACGCCGTTGGTGCAGAAATGACCGTAGGGTTGAACGGAGCAAAAGCCCTCAATCAATTTCGGGAAAAAGTCCGGCACGGCGGAGCTCCACCATCGCCGCCGTGGCCGTGACTTTCGAGGAGGTTTTTCGGCGATAGAGATGTCGAATGGTGAAATTGAGACCACCAATGGATTCCTATCGTCGAGATCTTCAAGATGGGCTACTCATTTGCCACCGTCGCCGCCGTCAACCACCGGTCAACGGCGAGTCAACGCCGGTCAACGGCGACCGTTGACCAATTCTGGAAGTTTGGCCCGTTAGCCTATTTTCGACGTTCCGGACGCATCCACAGAGTCGGATTTGCAAGACGGGACCTCAGATATGAAGAACGAAGAATTAGGGTTTATGCCGTCGAGATCGGACTATAATTCGGTATAAATCCCGACCTCTTTATGTTCCGCAATTTAATTGTTTGGGACTATTGTATGATTTTATGATTATTGGTATGAAAATTATGGAAAAGAATGTATGTAAAAAGAAGAAAATTACTGTAATGGAGAAAAAGAAAAATATGTGATAATGTAATGATTTTACGTAAACAGTATAAGTTTTACGAAAAATCTAGGCCTCTGGTATAGTACGTGATAGAATTAGATCAGGATAGATAGTTTTCAGGCGTATCCTAAACACTGGGACCTCAAAAATTAAGGGGAAACTCTGCCGAAATTTCTAAAAACAGCACCAGGGGTAATATGGAAAACGAGGGGTAAAAATATGATCGGGAAGGGAATCCGAGCCCTCTCGAGGAATTAGGGCTTGGAAAAAGGAAGGGGCAAGTTATAATTAGTAAACCGACCCTTCGAAACCCTAGAACGCAAGGAAAACATGAAACCGACTCTTAGGTCAGAATAGTACTTCCCGAGGGCCAGGAATGTGAAAAATTGGTAAAATGATAAGAATTGATCCGGAAAAGGTCAGATAAGATTTAAAAAGTTAATTAAATGATTTTGGGCTTAGTAAATCCAGCCTAAGCACGAAAATGAAAATGTTATGATTAAACAACCCATCAGGGGCAAAATGGTCATTTTGTCCAAAGATTATCAGATTATGGGAAAAGAGCCCCAATGACCCCGGAATAGGTGAATGAAGTTTGTAAAAACCAAAATTGAGGTTTAAGTTATGAAAAATCACGTTCGAGGGCAAGATTGTAATTTTGTCAAAAGCTAGGGGTAAAATCGTAATTTTTCAAAAAGTTGGAGAAAAATTCGAAAATGGCCATTAAGGTTTAAAAAGTTGTCCTAAGGCTATAATTAAGGGTTATAAGATTAGAATCAAGCTTTTTAATAAAATAAAAGCTATAAATGAAAATGTGATTAACGGACAAAATTTGTCTGTAGGAACCCAATCCAAACGCGACAAAGGACGTCGATGGATTCCAAGAAGAGGACAAGCATGCTATGAGTAAGTTCAGACATCTACCCGTCGCAACTATGAACAAGTTTATTGTGTTTATATGTTTTGTATGTAAATGTCATGATGTGATTTATGATGATGTTATAGTAATACTATAGCAATACTATGATGATGTTAAAAGTTATGTTTTAATAAATAATTTATAAAATATATATATATATAAATATATATATATTGAATTAGGAAGGAAATGTATTATAACAACTTTATGAGAGTAAAGATGTGAGAAAGAGATGAGATATGAAAGGAAAGAATAGATGCTTATGAAAAGTTTTATGGAAGTTAAGTTATGATTGATAGAGTAACGATGATCAGTGATGAAAGGAATTAAGAAAATGTATGTTTTATGATAACGAAATGATAGGGGTTTTATGAAAAATGATATGAAAGCAAAGAGTTAGACAAGAAAGAGAAATAATGATAGGTTATAATGAAAGGTATGATGAAAGGATTAGAACATAATGGTAAGATGTGATGGATGGAATAGAACGATAGGCTATGATCGATAGGAGTATGATGATAAGATATGGTAGATAGGAGGATACCAATAATAAACGGAGAATAATTGTCTGCACTTAATTAAATGTGTTTTGTTTGTTATGATGTGATGTAATGATATATAAGTAATATGTGCTATATATACTATGCTAAAGTGTGATTAACATAATTCACACAAGTAAAGTAAAGAATTAAGAAAAGAAAAATAACGAAAGAACAATTAATCCACGAATGTTCTATGAAAGATGAGAAACGAAAGATGATGAATGTCATGAAAAAGATGTATAACGAAAAAACAATATAAGAAAAATAAAAGCCTACAAGATAATAAGACCGAAAACTTAAGTTGTTGGCGTACCGGTCTCCCTACAAGGTCGAGACTTCTAGTCTATATCCTCCGCGTAGATGTGGCGCTACCCCGAAGGTGCGGTAAATTATAGGATGGACCAACCCCGAAGGTGCGGTTTTTATGTGACTGTGAGGTAGGTTGGTGGGTCGTTCCCCCTCCTCCCACTGTCCGCGCGCAAATAGGTACGTCCAACAATGGGCCCAACCAAAGGAAAGTGGAAAGAATACAAACGAAAGGAGAGTGAAGAGAAAAGAAAGGAAAATGAAAAGAAAAGAAAAGAAAAGAAAAGAAAAAAAAAGAGTGCGTGAAAAGGAAAAGAGCGTGAAAAGAAAAGAAAAGAAAGGAAAGGAGAGTGAACATAAAAGAAAAGAAAAGAAAAGAGAGTGAAAAGAAAAGAAAGGAAAAGAGAGTGGAAAAAGAAAAGAAAAGAAATGATACGAAAAGAAAAGAAAAGTAAAGAACGACATAAAAAGAAACAAACGATATGAAAGAATAATACAATGAAATCGATGAAAAATAAATAAATAATAAAACGAAGTTAAAGAACATAATAAAATTAATACATGTGATGTGATGTGTTTGATGTTATGTGTATGATGTGAATGGCACGTTTTTACGTGATGTTATGCTAATGTATATGTTACTAGCTTTAAGATATGAAAGGTTAACAGATGATGATAAAGCAATAGAAAAGTTATAAAGGTTTAGAACAGAAAGTTAAGAAATGATAGAAATGAAAAGCAAAGAAATGAAGAGATTAGATTAGAATGATAATAGATGATCAATAGAACGACAAGAACGATGAACGAAGAGATAAATGAACATGAAGAGGCTAACATAATATGTTATGTTTTGAGGATATGTATAGACGATGTATATGATGTGTATATACGTGATGTCATATATTCTAGTAATAACATATATTACTAGAATTTATAAGTTAATGAATGTATGTTTGAACTTACTGAGCATCTAGCTCATTAGTTGTTTATATGTTACAGGTAAGCAACTTGTTAGTTTAAAGTAATATGATGGACAACGGAAGGATCTGCACGTGCCAAGGGACTGGGTGCGGTTATGGTACTACCATGAGTCTTTCGCTGAGCGTTCAAAAAGGAAGATGGAAGAAAGAAATTTATGAATTATATGTTATAAGAGTATGATAGAGTTATAGGCATAGTATGTAAGTTAAAAAAAAATTTGCTATAGAAATTGCTTCTGCTTTAAAATGAGAACGTTAAGAATGAAAAGTTAAGTATGTTAACTAAGAGGATGACGACCCACGAGGTTGCCAGCCATCGCGGTCGGCGTCAGAGCTCGGCTGGTTGGTATGGTAACGTACGTGGGGGACATCACATTTATACACGACAAATTATTATCTAGTAGATCTACAAGAAATCTATAGAGTTTTAAAAATATACGTCGTAATAGATATAATTTTGAAATCACAAATAAGAATAATATAGCATATCTCTATATTACTTCAAAAGTCTCTAAACATAAGCAAATATTAGAAAAATTACCCGTTCTCTCTTTCGAGTTGTAATATACATATATTTGCAAATTGAGTCATATATGGTGATGACCCAAGAGGCTTATGATCCAAAAATGTTCTCTTTACAGCATGACTATCTTGGTCACCTTGGGACAATAATGATGCGCAAAATTATTGTGAATGTTGGAAAGCTATAAGAATTTCCTAAATTAAGGCATTACAGCTCAATATAGCTGTGTTACCCTTTTTTTGTATATTGCTTGATTTCTAGGATTATAGTTACCAAAAATATCACTCTTTGTACGTGTATATAACTCCTTGTAAATTGATCAATGAAATATAATAGAATTCATCACCATTCTTTATCGATTATATGGTATCAGAGCCACCAATCCTGGTGGAACCAAAAAACCTTCACTGTTCATCACTAAGGAAAAAACCAGAAGACGAACTGCTTCTCTGCCTCAATCCCGAAGACGAGCCGCACTGCCCACAGACAAGCCACACCAGACCATGCTATCGTACTACTCCAGGTCGCAGACGAGCCACACCGCGCCACACGTCGTGTGGCATCCGTCGACCCAGCTCACCCGAGCCGATGTTCACCATTTCTTTTCTTATTAACTTTGCATACATAAACTTTTCTTTTCTTTTGCGGAAGTGTAATTGAAAAGCTTTACTTTTAAAATTAAGTGAAAATTATGGGAACATTTTTTTTTTCTTCTCTTAAACATATTTACATAAACTTCCCTTTTCATCAAAACATACCAGTTTATATACATTTTTTTTTTCATTTTTGTTTCATTTCATTTACATATTGTCTGCATATATATATATATTTGAACATATACTTATACAAAAAATACTCTGGCAGCTGAAAACATAGCTAGTCCGTCCCTTGTCCATGACACTTCTGGAATCTGTCTACCAGTCCCCCTGTTCATCTATCATATCCTGGATTGCTTACCCTTATCACCTACACCACAAACAGACTTGTGAGCTAGGGTCAGTAAGCACAAACTGTAACACCCCCCGCCTCGTGCGGGGGACGTCACTTGAAAACTCTTTGTTACTTTAATTCTTTTTTTTTTTTTTCAAAACATAACATAATGGATTACGGAAGTTTTTTTTTTAAACCGTCGATATACATATTAGTACAACTTTCCAAAACTAAGTTATTATAGTTGGAAACTATTTCATATTTCTTGCATATAATAACGTCATACTATATTAGAAAATAGTTTAAAATCAACATAGTCGTGTACTTTATACAATATCATATAATTGTACTTTTCTTTGTCCTTTTATTTCTTCTTGCGGAATTAGCCTGGCAGGTCCATAACCTTTATCATGACACTGGCACTTCATTCCTGCAGTCCAATCCATACACTGTGGCTCAGGTTACAGGTTGTTTACCTCGATTACCTGAACAAGAACAAACTGGTGAGCTACATGCCCAGTAAGTTCAGACATAACATTTAAAACAATAAAACATCACAATGCAACTCTACAAAATGCATGGAGTTCATTATGCTCAATTTACATTTGCATTGTTCATTTACTATGTCTATGGGCCTGGTTTGGTCGTACCTTGTGCGCGCTGTAAGAGGGGCCTGGGAGCGACCCTGACTCTCCCTCATCTATGGTATGTCTTTTGCTTCGACATAAGATAACCTCCCCTCGCGAGAGGCCGGTACGCCAAAACATTAAGTTATTTCATTACCCTGTTGTTTACTGTGCGATGTTACTTACTATGATGTCTTAACTATTTCAGTGTATATATTCATAATTAATGTACTCAATGTTATGCCTATTCAGTCCAAAAATACTGTTTAAAATCATCATCCACACACTTAAACATTAGGGCGTGATTAGAACTGAAAATGAGGCACAAAACTTTAATTATACATTTTTGGAACAGTTGGAGCGATTGGCACTCATCCCCGAGTGCCTGGCCCTTCATCCTATTTTTTTGCAAAACTTAGGACAGAGACTTCAGCGCTTCGGCGCTCTCCTTGCAGCGCTTGGCGCTTTTGAAATCCGGTGCAAGCGCCTGGCGCTCATACCCTAGCGCCTGGCACTTCAGAAAACTTTACACTAGCGCCTGGCGCTCATACCCTAGCGCCTGGCGCTCATGCTGATTTTTATACTAGTGCCTGGCACTCATACCCTAGAGCCTGGCACTCCTACTGGATATTTACCCTAGTGCCTGGTGCTCATACCCTAGAGCCTGGCGCTTCCTTCAATTTTTACACTAGCGCCTGGCGCTTTCACCAATTTTTACACTAGCGCCTAGCGCTCATACCCTAGCGCCTGGCGCTCCTACTGAATTTTTAACACCAAATTTTGGCCGAGAGCTCAGCGCCGGGGCGCTCTTTGGCCAGCGCTTAGCGCTTGGCTTCGGCTAGAATAGGTTTTTAAACACATTTTGACACCAAAGCCATTTCTCATGCATACATTCAACCCTAAAACATGATTAAAGCATTCTAGGGTCAAAATCCATAAAACACAATCGTATACACATAACACATCAATGCATACTCGTATTCTCGTCAATTTAGGCGTTTTAACGAGTTCACAACAACATATAACTTTTCTAGCCAAAGAATTTAGGCTATTCATAAATTGAAATTCCAAAATAACATAGGGTTCCAGTTGTTCATGTTCAGACAATTAAATGTCAGAACTTACCAGAAATTTACTACTGTTTCCTTTCCTTAGTTTTCAGTCGTTGCCCTATAATGAAATAGTTCAACGTTCAGTGAAATGTTTAGAGGTCAACACTAGAACATTTAAACATTTCTTCTATACATTATCATCATTAAACCCTTAGCCTTGGTTATAAGTCCGAAAATTTCGGCATTATAACGGCTTAAATTCTCATTTTCCCACTGTGCCAAAACAGCTTAAATCGCGTTATTAAACACAGTTTCCATTATAAACCTGCTCAAAATCCCAGTACATAACAATAATTCATTCTCATATTCAAGGTATAGCAATATTTCCAAAATTTAGGGTTTTACTTACAACCATAAATTTTCCTCTTTGTCTTTCTTCCTTTCAACACTCATGTACCACATTAATTTCTTTTCCAATTCATAATACATAATCATCACTATTCCATAAGGGTTTTCACTCTTCCTTTCACGTCAATTTTCCCTCCCCCATGTAACACATTTGTTTTTCAAAACTAACTCCACAAACACTTCAAAAACAAGTTCAAAACATGTTTTTCCACATGATTTTCATTAAAACACTTCAAACCATCTTAAACCCATTTTGTTCCACTATTCACATAAACACAAAAACACTTAAAAACAAGCATTAAAATAGAATTTTGAAGAACTTACTTGAGCTTTGAGGTGAATACTCCTCAAATTGAAGTTTTCTCACCCTTTTTCTTCAAAATTTGCAACCTTTAAAATTTTAGAAATTTTTGTGAGTGTGGGAACGTGGGAGGAGAAGAAGAACAGGGAAATGGTGATTTCTGCTGTGGGGGACGTGAGAAATTAGAGGAAAAAGTTTATACAAATCCTTAAGGGCCTTTTTGTAATTTTTAAAAATTTTGGGGTCAAAATGAAAATTTCTTGAGGGCATTTTTACAAAAATTTTGGAACTTTTTCAGCTGAAATACAGCTGTTTCTCCCCCTTTCTTCTACGTGCATGATCAACTAGACATTGCATTTAATGCAATTTTTCTTTCTCAATTTGATTTTTAAAGGAAATTCTAAAAATTCCTTATTTTTGGTAACTCTTGGATCAAAAATGATGATTTGATATCATCCATTGATTCTTATATTAATAAGAAAATATTATTTGTTTATACAGTATAGGTTTTTCTTTAATTACAGTCTAATTTTCATCTGTCGAAATTTTGACCGAAAAGCTATACTGGTCAAATTTCGCAGTTTACCTCTCGAAATGCTATTAGAGCCTTTCGATACATTTATATCATTTAAAACACTCCATAAACCCTAGATATTTCATTATTTTCCATCTGCGATCTATGTTTGCCACATTTTAAGTCTCAGTAGAATTCTGTTTTTCGATACCGAAAATGCACTATTTGAGGCATTTCGATTCAAAAATCGTTACATCTATACCCATAAAGCATTTATCAACTCTAATAAATCATCATTAGAGTAAAATTTATATATTTTCATCACACTAATATATATAAATTTTCATTACACAACGATCCCGAGAATGGTTAAAAATCTTGGTTGTTACACAAACATACAAACAATTAACTTATATGCATAACCTCTAAGATTAGTCACATAATGCAATTCTATTCCTCATATGTTAGTATTTGGGGTTCTTTTATCATAGCTTATCACAACATTCTTGTAATACCCGGGAATATCCATACTTCTTGGAAAATAAATACACATTGAATTTAAGCGTTAAAATGTGAAATTAAGTGATTTAATATTGTTTGGAACTAAATAAAATGTTCTAACAATGTTAAAGGATGAAAAATGATTAATAGTGATATTATGTGTGTGCACGTGTGTGCCACTCACAGTATTAAGAAGTAGGTCAAGATGATGTTATCTTGACATAAAACTGATAAATTTGGGTTTAGCACTCCCAAATTAGTTAGGATAGCCTATCAGCACGCTCAAATTTGACAATTGAGCACTAGGGTAATTTTTGACCGAGAATTCGCAGTATTGAAAACTGGACAAGATGACCTCAGATCAAAATAAAACCGATATATTTGGATTCAGGACGTCCAAATTAGTCAGGAAAGCCCATGTTGAAATTTTGGGCGAAAAAGTATATAAAAAGCAAAAAAAAAAAAGTGAAATGTCCTCATTTGTCCACATGCTCTCTCTCTCTCCTCCTTCTCTTTCTCTCTCTACTCGAATATGTACAGTAACCAACTTTCACGTATGGCCTCCGTTCACGACACCGTCGGCACTGTTAGAAAGCTCTCGTCGAGCTGAGTTCAACGGTGGGTCGACGCGACGGAACGGCCGCCGCACGCCGCCGTACGCGCCGCCCGAAGCCGCCGGCCACCGGAAACTTCGCGATGTCGTATCTCCGCCGTCCGACGTCCGATCAAGCTAAAACCGGTCCCAAAAGACTCGTGGTGAAGAGTAGAACAAAACCCAGGTGGTGTTTCAGCTCAACGGCCGCCGGATCGCACCACCCAACGGCCGCCGGATCGCGCCGCCCAACTCCGCTAGTCACCGCCGTGAAACCCGCCGTTTCCGGCGGAGTTGAGTTGCAAGGTTGGTATCAAAATGCTCAGAACAACACGTAGATCAAAAGCCCCAAATCAATTTTGGGCAACAATCACCGGAAAGTAGAGATTCAAGTTTGCCGCCGTCGTCGGTTTTTCGAGGGTCGATTTCTGACCATACGAGCTTCAATTGGTGAAATTGAGACCACCAATGGATTCCTCACATCGAGATCTTCAAGATGGACTACCCACATTCCACCGTCGCCGCCGGTCAATGGCGACTGGTGACTGAAAATTGAAGTTTGGCCTATTGGCCTATTTTCGACATTCCGGACGCATCCACGGAGTCGGAATTGCAAAACGGGACCTCAGATATGAAGAACGAACAATTAGGGTTTATGCCTTCGAAACTGGACTGCAATTCGGTATAAATCCTGACCTTTTACGTTCTACAATTTAATTGTTTGGGACTATTGTATGATTTTATAATTATTAGTATGAAAATTTCAGAAAAGAATATATGTAAAAAGAAGAAAATGACTGTAATGGAGAAAAAGAAAAATATGTGATGATGTAACGATTTTACGTAAACAGTATGAGTTTTATGTAAAATCTAGGCCTCTGGTATAGTACGTGATAGAATTAGATCAGGATAGATAGTTTTCAGGCGTTTCCTAAACACTGGAACCTCAAAAATTAAGCGAAAATGCTGCCGAAATTTCTAAAAACAGCACCGGGGGTAATATGGGAAAACGAGGGGTAAAATATGATCGGGAAGGTAACCCGAGCCCCCTTAAGGAATTAGGGTAAGGAAAAAGGAATGGGCAAGTTACGATTAGTAAACCGACCCTTCGAGACCCTAGAACGCAAGAAAAATATGAAACCGATTCTTAGGTCGGAATAGTACTTCCCGAGGGCCGGGAATGTGAAAATTGGTAAAATGATAAGAATTGATCCGGAAAAGGTCCGATAAGATTTAGAAAGTTAATTAAATAATTTTACGTTTAGAAAATTCAGCTTAAATATGAAAATGAAAATGTTATGGTTAAATGACCCATTAGGAGTAAAATGGTCATTTTACCAAAAGATTCTCAAATTATGGGAAAAGAGCCCCAATGACCCCCGGAATAGGTTAACGAAATTTGTAAAAGCCAAAATTGAGGTTTAAGTAATGAAAAAATCACGTCAAGGGTAAAATTGTGATTTTGTCAAAAGTTAGGGATAAAATTGTAATTTTTTAAAAAGTTAGAGAAAAATTCAAAAAGGGCCATTAATGTTTAAAAAGCTGTCCTAAGGCTATAATTAAGGGTTATAAGATCAGAATCAAGCTTTTTAATAAAATAAAAGCTATGAATGAAAATGTGATTAACAGACAAAGTTTGTCTGTAGGAACCCGATCCAGACGCGACAAAGGACGTCGATGGATTCTAAGAAGAGGATAAGCATGCTATGAGTAAGTTCAGACATTTACCCGTCCGTAACTATGAACAAGCTTATAGTATTATATGTTTTGTATGTAAATGTCATGATGTGATTTATGATGATTTACTATAGCAATGCTATGATGATGTTAAAAGATATGTTTTAATAAATAATTATAAAAATATATATATATATAAATATATGTATATATTGAATTATGAAAGGAAGGTATTATAAAAGCTTTATGAGAGTAACGATGTGATAAAGAGGGATAGAAGAATGGAAAGAGTAAGAACGAGAATGTCATGATAAAATGCATAAGAAAGAGATGAGATATGAAAGGAAAGAATAGATGTTTTATGAAAAGTTTTATGAAAGTTAGGTTATGATTGATAGAGCAACAATGATCGATGATGAAAGAAATTAAGAAAAAGGTATGTTTTATGATAACGAAATGATAGGGGTTTTATGAAAAATGATATGAAAGCAAAGAGTTAGACAAGAAAGAGAAGCAATGATAGGTTAAGATGAAAGATATGATGAAAGGATTAGAACATAACGATAAGATGTGATTGATAGAATAGAACGATAGGCTATGATCGATAGGAATATGATGATAAGATAAACAGAGAATAATTGTCTGCATATAAATAAATGTGTTTTTGGTTGTTATGATGTGATGCAGTGTGATAATATATAAGTAATATGTGCTATATATGCTATGCTAAAGTGTGATTAACATAATTTACACAAGTAAAGTAAAGAATTAAGAAAAGAAAAACAACGAAAGAACAAATGTTCCATGAAATGTTTTGTGAAAATGAGAAAGGAAAGATGATGAATGTCATGAAAAAGATGTACAACGAAAAAAAATCAATATAAGAAAAATAAAAGCCTACAAGATAATAAGACTGAAAACTTAAGTTGTTGGCGTACCGGTCTCCCTACAAGGTCGAGACTTCCGGTCTATATCCTCCGCGTAGATGTGGTGCTATCCCGAAGGTGTGGTAGATTATAGGATGGACCAACCCCGAAGGTGAGGTATTATGTGACTGTGAGGTAGGTTGGTGGGTCGCTCCCCCTCCTCCCACTGTCAGCGCGCAAATAGGTACGTTCAACAACAGGGCCCACCAGTGAAAGTAAAAAGAAAAGAAAGTGAAAAGAAAAGGAAAGAAAAGAAAAGAAGGAGAGTGCATGAAAAGAAAAGAAAAGAAAAGAAAAGAAGGAGAGTGCATGAAAAGAAAAGAAAAGAAAAGAAAGGGAAAGAGAGTGCGTGAAAAGAAAAGAAAGGAAAATAGCATGAAAAGAAAAGAAAAGTAAAGAACGATAAGAAAAGAAACGAATGATATGAAAGAATGGCATAATGAAATCGATGAAAAATAAATAAATAATAAAATGAAGTTTAAAAGAAGATATTAGAATTAATATATGTGATGTGATATATTTGATGTTATGTGTATGATGTGAATGACATGTTTTTATGTGATGTTATGCTAGTGTGTATGTTACTAGCTTTTAAGATATGAAAGGTTAAGAGATGATGATAAAGCGATAGAAAAGTTATAAAGGTTTAGAACAGAAAGTTAAGAAATGATAGGAATGAAAAGTAAAGAAATGAAGAGATTGGATTAGAATGATAAGAACGATGAACGAAGAGATAAATGAGCATGAAGAGACTAACATAAATGTTATGTTTCGAGAATATATATAGACGATGTGTATGATGTGCATATACGTGATGTCATATATTCTAGTAATAACATATATTACTAGTATTTATAAGTTAATGAATGTATGTTTGAACTTACTGAGCATCTAGCTCATTAGTTGTTTATATATTACAGGTAAGCAACCTGTTAGTTTAAAGTAATATGATAGACAACGGAAGGATCTGCACGTGCCAAGGGACTGGGCGAGGGTATGGTACTACCATGAGTCTTTCGCTGAGTGTTCAAAAAGGAAGATGAAAGAAAGAAATTTATGAATTATATGTTATAAGAGTATGATAGAGATATAGGCATAACATGTAAGTTAAAAGAAAAAAAAAATTTTGCTATAGAAATTGCTTCCGCTTTAAAATGAGAACGTTAAGAATGGAAGGTTAAGTATGTTAAGTAAGAGGATGATGACCCACGAGGTTGCCAGCCATTGCGGTCGGCGTCAAAGCTCAGCTGGTTGGTAGGTAACGTACGTGGGGGGCGTCACAATTCTAATCCTTTCATTTCATGTCTTTCTTTCTTTCTTATCATCACTTTTCTTTTTCTTTTCTTTTCTTTTCTTTTCTTTTCTTTTCACTTTCATTGGTGGGCCCGTTGTTGAACGTACCTATTTGTGCGCAGACAGTGGGAGGAGGGAGAGCGACCTACCAACCTACCTCACAGTCACATATGTTTACCTCATTTTAGGGGTAAAACATTAGCTATCGTACCTTCGGGGTAGGGTCCAACTTATAAACTACTGCACCTTTGGGGTAGCACCAAACCTGCGTGGAGGATATAAACCTGAAGTCTCGACCATATAGGGAGACCAGTACGCCAATAATTAAGTTTTCAGTTTTATTATCTTGCATTCTTTTAGCTTTTAGATCATAGCCTATCATGCATACATACCATTCCTAAGACATCTCTAACATGATTTCTCAGCTAACTCATGTCATAGAAACACATCACAAAGTTAGTCAGTTCATGGGTAGACAAAGTAAATGCTTGTACTTATCATATCTGTGCAAGTGTGATATCTTTTGGATCCTTGGTATTACTTCCCCCTTCACTTCTTGTGTTCTCTATAATAGAAATAATCATGGATTATTTCTCATATTCACCTCTTATTTAAAACATAGCAAAAATTGCATTAAATTTCTACATTTTCCTTATTCCTCTTTTTCACTCCAAATCAACTCTTAGAATGTTGTTACTATCTTTAGTCTTGTGTTTTCACACTTTTCCTTAACATTCAAAACTTACTTAACATTCTAATCTTCATAATGTCCACACTATTAGTTTCTTACAACTAACTCACTTCATTACCGTTAACGAAATTTCGGCAGCATTTCCGCTTAAAAACTACGGTCTCGACGTTTAAGTAACGCCTCAAAACTTAGGTCCCTATCAAGTACTATACCAGAGGCCTAATTTTTCATCGAACATTCAAAAGGTTCTATGAAAAATGCTTATCAAGTCACATACATTATCCATTAACACATTCAAAACCACATCCATATAATCAACCATCACTTTCGTTTTTCATTATCCATTTCCAACATTTCATTCACTATTTTATTTCCTCATTCAATTCCTTTCTTACACATTTCATATCCATTCATTCATTTCAAAATTACTAATGACATAAAACATTCAAATTTCAACAACCAAAGCTTCAAACTTAAAATTTCAACTTAACTAATCATTTCCAAACAATTACATAACCATTTTCAATCTCTTATCTTAACTTTAAGCTTAACAAAACTAGTTTAAAGATTTCACAATCTCGTCTTCAAAATCTTCTCAATTCTTCTTAAGGGACTTAACCAAAATTTGTTCAAAATTGAAACCAAATACATCTATTATCAAATATAACCCTTATAACCACTTTTTTTTCATTAATTTCAACAAGATTACAATCCCAATTTCGCTAACATCATAATTTAAGCTCACGAAATCATAAAGAAAAATCATTAAACTTTCAAACCCTAACGATGTGCATTCACGTTTTCCACAAGAGAAACAAATCAAACTTTTGCATTCAAGTTTCCAAACTCATATATATTCTTTCCTAAGCCATTATCAATCAATTCTAACAAATTTTGAACCCTAATATTTCCATTTAAACATTTTCTCATACTACCCCATTTGGATTTCGAAAATCACAAAACAACTCAAGGGAAAGGGGTTACCTTTGTTCAAAAATGTCCCCTTGCTCCTAGAGAAACTGAGGTCGTATTTTTTGGAAGGAAACTCGAAGAAAATTCGAGCTTGGGGAGGGTGGAAGTCGCAACTTCACTTGGCTGTACAGGGGCCGAAATCGCGAGGAAGAAGAAAGGGGAAAGAGAAGCTCGCGTACTCTTGGTTCTCTCCCTTTCTCTGTCGACATTTCCCTCTCGGTCTCCCTCTTTCTTGCGCTCCCTTTCTCTCGCTCTTGCGCTGGCTTTCTGTCGCACTCGCAGCCGTACAAAGGGAGAAGAAGAAGAAGAAGAAGAAGAAGAAGAAGCAAGAATGGAGTTTGGGTTATGGGTTGTAGTTTCTCCCACGATCTCTCTCTAGCTCGCCCTCTCTGCCTCACCGTCGTTCTCTCCCTCTTGTCCTCTCTTTTTTTTTTTTTTTTTTTGTGACTAAGAAGAAGAATAAGGGGAAGGGGATTTGGGTAGGATATTGTTCTCACTCTCTCTTTCCCTTATCAGCTTAAAAAAATGCTTCCCACCCCACACCCACCCCCCCCCCCCCCCCCCCTCTTTTTTTTTTAAAGCCCAAAAATGATTTAAATTTGGCTTAAATCCTAGTCTTCCAATTTTTTTTGGTAATAACCAAACTAAACCATAGGATCAAGCTATTTCTTTCCTCTTACTTTTCAATAATTCAATTAAGACATCGTAACTTGAGAGTATTTTTTTCTCTTAATAACATATCATATTTTCACCATTCACATTATCTGATCGACTTTTGACTGTAAAGTCTAATCGAAAAAAATATACTAATTACTTGAGTGGGTTTCTAGGATCATCCATACGGTTGGTTTACCTCATTGACACCTATTTGGTAACATTTCGCCCATTATATAATAATAAACTTTTCTAACTTGAAAATCTTAATTTTTTAACATTGTTAGAATATTTTTATTTTATTCTAAACAGTATTAAATCATTCATATATTTATATATATATAAATATCATTACATTATTTACAAAAAAAATGATTCCGAGAAGAATAGAAATTCTTGGTTATTACACGTTGTGACCCAACAACGTGTCGTAGCAGACGAGCCCAAGCCGACCTGTACCACATCGCGCCGGGATCACGCAACGTAGCAAACGAGCCGTGAGACTCAGATTCAACCACCACCGCACTACAAATATGTCTGGAGTTTCAACTGCAGACTCTAGCAATGTCAATCCGGGAAATAATGGAGGACCTGCCTCCCTCACCTTAAATGACTTAAATCATTCATTACAAATTACCCTTCACAAATTGAATGGGTCTAACTTTCGTGAATGGTTTCAATCGGTGCTATTATTCATTCGAGGAAAAAGGAAAGAAAGTTACCTGACCGGTGAAATTTCTCCTTCAGCGAAGACCGACGCCAGCTACAAGACATGGGAAGCTGAAAATTCAATTGTCATCGCCTGGTTGGTGAATTCCATGGAGCTTAAAATTGGACGCACATACTTGTTCTATAGGACAGCACACGAGATCTGGAAGGCCGCACAGGAGATGTACTCCGATTTCGAAAACACTTCCAAGTGTTTCGAAATTTGATCAGTTCTTCAGAATACTAATCAAGGGACAATGACTATGACTGAATACTACAACAAGTTGATTGAGTTATGGCAAGAGATGGACTTCTTCTACTCCATTCAATGGAAGTGCACAAATGATGGAGTCCTCTACAACCGAGTGCTTGAAAAGGACAGAGCCTTTGATTTTCTTCAAGGATTAAACAAAGACTTAGATGAAGTACAAGGTAGAATTCTTGGGACTAAAGCGCTGCCTTCGCTTCGTGAAGCTTTTTCTGAAGTAAGACGTGAAGAGAGTAGGAAAAAGGTGATGATGAACACCACTCTGTAGCCAGTCATTGAAGAACAACCACAGAGGTTTACCCTTGTCACTAATCGAACAATCCAACAGGGTCCGAAGCCAAAGAAAAACAAACTGTGGTGTGATCATTGCAAGAAGCCCTTCCACACAAAGGAGACTTGTTGGGAAATTCATGGGAAACCAGTAGATTGGAAGCCACGGAGTCAAAGAAGGACTAATACTACAGCACAAGTAACTGAGACTGTGACAGAAATTAGAAAACCGGGCACTACTATTTTCACGCTTGAGCAGATGGAGATTCTACAAACTCTACTTAATCAACCAAACCCCTCCTCATCCACACCGCAACAGCCATGGTTCAGCGAGTATTATCTTATCCTCTTGCTTATCACAGGAAGGTGTGTCAGATAGGTGGATTGTGGATACGGGGGCATCAGATCATATGACGGGTTCACTTGATGTTTTTTCAAACTATAAAAAATGTGTTGATGGTATGAAAGTATCTGTGGCTGATGGGAATACTTCAATAGTAGCAGGAGTGGGCAATGTTATTTGCAGTGGACTGTGTTTAAATTCAATTCTTCGTGTTCCTAGTTTGAGACATAATCTTCTTTCTATTAGCAAGTTAACTAAAGATCAAAATTGTGTTGTAACCTTTCAACGTGATCATTGTATTTTTCAGGATCTATTTTCAAGGAAGATGATTGACAATGCTAAAGAACAAAGTGGTCTCTACTATTTTCCCAGATCTCCTCTAACACCGAAAGTTTCTACTTCTTTATCAATGTCTTGTTCATCTAATTCTGAGTTAGTTTTGTTGCATAAACATTTAGGTTAGTTTTGTTGCATAAACGTTTAGGTCATCCTAGGTTTTCATATATGAAACATTTGTATCCAAAGTTATTTATCAATAAAGATCCTACCTTATTTTCTTGTGAATCATATATTCTGGCCAAGCAACCCAGGAAAAGTTATCCAGCTCATGATTATAGAATGTCAAAACCCTTCCATCTTATTCACAGTGATATTTGGGGGGCATCTCGGATTATGATCTAATTGGAAAAAAATGGTTCATTACCTTTATCGATGACCACACTCGGGCTTGTTGGGTTTATCTCCTCAAACAAAAATCCGATGCTGAGTCTGTCTTCCAACAATTTCATAAAATGGTAAAAAACGTTTTCCAATCCAGTATCCACATATTTCAAACAGATAATGGGGGAGAGTACTTTGCACACATTTTGGGCAACTATCTGACTAATAATGGAATTCTTCATCAAAACACATGCAATGATACCCCTCAACAAAACGGGGTAGCAGAAAGGAAAAATCGCCACCTATTAGAAGTTGCCCAGTCAATCATGATTGAAAATTCTATGCCACACCAATATCGGGGAGAGTCTGTGTTAACCGCTTCATATTTGATTAACAGTCTTCCATCCAAACCTCTAAACTTTTGAACCCCTCTCAATACACTCAAAGACTTCTTCCCTCATGTTAGGTTGTTTACCAATCTTCCTCTGAAAGTCTTCGGGTGCACTGCCTTTGTCCATAATACAAGTCCTACCCGGGGAAAACTTGACCCAAAAGCCATAAAATGTATATTCATTAGATATTCACCTACTCAAAAAGGCTACAAATGTTATCACCCTCACTCAAAAAAAATTTTCGTGTCCTACGATGTCACCTTTTTGGAAGAGCAGCAGTTCTACTTTAGTACTTCTCTTCAGGGGGAGAATATAGGTGACAACAACCATTGGGACCCATCTATTCCTACATCTGTGCCATCCATTGCTCCTACATCTGTGCTACAAAATCTACCTCCATTATCTCTGTCTCCCATACACTCTACACAACCTCCTGTGTTCCTTTCACCATCCATTCAAAATCAGTTTACAGGTGACTCAGGTCAAGGGGGAGACCTAACTCGATTACAAGGTGACATACATGTTTACTCTAGGAGACCACGAGTTGATCAGTAGAGCTAATCATCTGAACCAGAGGAGGATCCAACACCATAAAACCAAGATCCGCCTCAAGGTACTATTACAATAGATGGCCTAGACCTTCCCATTGCTCTTAGAAAAGGAGTAAGGTCTAAACATCCAGTCTCGAAATATTTGTCATATTTCGATTATCTGACAAGTACTGGGCTTTCTTATCTCAACTTGATGGAGTACAAATCCTAGGAAACATCCATTAAGCTTTCAAGGATCCGAAATGGAAGAATGTAGTCATGGAAGAAATGAATCCCTTAAAAGATAATGAGACATGAGAGATTGTTGAAATGCCCGAAGGGAAGAAGTTGGTGGGCTGCAAGTGGATTTTCACTATGAAGGTTGGTTCAGAAGGACAAGTTGAAAGGTACATGGCTCGTTTGGTTGCTCAAGGATACACACAAACTTATGGTCTTGATTACGAAGAAACGTTTACACCAGTGGCAAAAACTGAACTCTGTTCGAGTTCTCCTATCCTTGGCAGCTAACCTAGATTGGGAACTACACCAAATGGATGTGTCCAATGCTTTCTTGAATGGAAAGCTCGAAGAAGAAGTCTACATGAGACTACCTCTTGGGTTTGAAGACGAGGGAATAGGCAACTCTGTAGGTAAGTTGAAAAAATCTCTCTATGGATTAAAACAATCTCCAAGAGCTTGGTTCACACGATTCAGTATGACAATGAAGAAGTTCAGCTACAAGCAAGGACAGGCTGATCATACTCTATACACAAAAGAGTCTAAAAGTGGTAAGAAGTCCATTCTAATTGTGTATGTTGATGACATGGTAATCACAGGTGATGACAATGAGGAGATAATGAATCTAAAGAGGATGTTGCGATCAGAATTTAGAGTTAAGGATCTTGGGAATCTTCATTATTTTCTTAGAATGGAAATAACCAGGAGTGAACAGGGCATTTTCATATCTCAGAGGAAATACACCCTAGATCTATTGAAGGAAACAAGAAAATTGGGATGTCGACCTGCTGGAATGCCTCTGGAGAAGAATTGGAAGCAAAAAATTTCTGAGAATGATCCACCAGTCAACAAGGAGAGGTATCGATGACTTGTTGAAAAACTGATCTATCTATCACTCACTAGGCCTGATATTACCTATAGTGTTAGTGTAGTCAGTCAGTTTATGCACACGCCCACTAAAAGACACCAAGATGCAGTTGACCAGATCCTCAGGTACTTAAAAGGCATACCAGGGAAAGGGTTGTTGTTTAGGAAGAATTGTAACAGGGAAGTTGAAGGATTTGCATATGCAAATTGGGCTGGTTCAGTTGAAGACACAAAATCTATTACTGGGTATTGTACGAAACTCTGGGGAAATCTTGTTACATGGTGGAGTAAAAAGTAAACTGTTGTGGCTAGAAGTAGTGCTGAAGCGGAGTATAAGGCAATAGCACAAGGAATTTGTGAGTTAATTTGGCTAGAAAGGCTATTGTTGGATTTAAACATTCCTTTGAAGAGCTCCATGAAGCTTTACAGTGATAGTAAGTCAGCAATTGCAATTGTCCACAAACCCATACAGCATGACCATATGAAACATGTTCGAATTGATAGAAATTTCATCAAGTCTGAGGTAGATAGTGGGAAGATCAGCTTGAGCTATGTACCTACTGAGTCTCAAGAGGCAGACATTCTTACTAAGGCGCTACTGAGAACTATGTTTGAATTGAATGTAGGCAAGCTGGGAATGATTAATATACATTCACCAGCTTGAGAGGGAGTGTTGGAAAGCTATAAGAATTTCCTAAATTAAGGGATTACAGCTCAATATAGCTGTGTTACCCTTTTTTTGTATATTGCCTGATTTCTAGGATTATAGTTACCAAAAATATCACTCTTTGTACGTGTATATAACTCCTTGTAAATTGATCAATGAAATATAACAGAATTCATCACCATTCTTTATCAATTATAGTGAATTCATACGGCTATCCATTAAAGAACCAGAAGTTTCTTTTATTCAACTATTTTTTTTGTGTTGCTTGTGCTCAGGGAAAATTAATAATGAGGCCATCTCCAATAAAAGTCTCTATTGAATCTCCTGCATTTTTGGAGAGAATCCAAGGAGATATATGTGGGCCTATACGGCCAGCATGTTGACTATTTAGATATTTCATGGTGTTGATAGATGCCTCAACACGTTGGTCACGTGTCTATTTGTTATCTACTTGCACATTGCGTTTGCGAGAATCCTTGCTCAAATAAGCAGATTAAAGGCACAATTTCCTGATTATACAATCAAGATGGTTCGTCTTGACAATGCTAGTGAATTTACTTCCCAAGAATATAATGGTCATTGTGTGTCAATTGGGATTACTGTTGAGCATCCTGTTGTCCATGTGCACATATAGAATGGTCTAGTTAAATCATTTATTAAATGCCTCCAGTTAATTACTAGACCATTGCTGATGAGAACAAAATTACCTGTATATGCTTAGGGACAAGCCATAGTGCATGCTGCAACACTTATTTGCATCAGGCCAACGGGCTATCAAAAATACTTCCCATTGCAACCTGCATTTGGTAAAGAACCAAATATATCTCATTTAAGAATTTTTGGTTGCACAATATATGTTCCAATTGCTCCACCACAGTGCACTAAGATGGGTCCTCAAAGAAAGCTGGGAATTTATATTGGATTTAAGTCCCCTTCGATTCTCAAATATCTTGAACCCCTGATAGGTGATATGTTTATGGCAGGATTTGCCAATTGCCAATTTGATGAATCAAGTATCCTAGCATTAGGGGAGAAACAAAAGAGCTAGAAAAACAAATTGAAATTTCATGGAATGGATCATCATTTTGATCTTCGTGCTAATCAATGCAAACTTGAAGTTCATAGAATTATTCATTTGCAGAATATTGCAAACCAATTACCAGATGTATTTGTTGACACAAAGAAAGTGAGTAAGTCACATATACCTGCTACTAATATTCCACTTGAATTGATGTCTCTGTAGGACAAATTGAAATTGCAGCAGCAAATGAGTTTAAGGCACGCCTGAAGCGTGATAGACCAGTCGGTTGGCATGCTCGAAGCATGGTAGACCGATCTGTTCCAAAGATAAAAATTCGCAGAAGATAAAAGGGAAAGTAAGACAAACTGGCATGAAAATATTGGCGTTCCTAAAGAGGCTACATTGCCAGAACAAATGACTAACATAAATGAAGATTTGACCCCAAAAGTAGTCTAGGTACCTG
Organism: Antiaris toxicaria; assembly: GCA_035233585.1. NCBI lineage: Eukaryota > Viridiplantae > Streptophyta > Magnoliopsida > Rosales > Moraceae > Antiaris > Antiaris toxicaria. Next base: position 18,803,035 of record CP141153.1, read on the forward strand.
AAAATACTGAAAATGTTAAGATCTCAATAAATTATGTCAATACTAGAAAACAATGGAACCATGATAAAATTGTTGTCGGCAACATATTTGCATATGAAGTGGTGCTTAATATTATGAAAGAAGGCGGGGATCTTGAACCAAAGGCCGTCGAAGAATGTCAACATAGACCAAATTGGCAAAAATGAAAAGATGCAATCCAGACAGAATTAAATTCCCTAGAAAAGCGAGAAGTATTCGTACTTGTAGTCCAAACACCTAAAGATGTTAAACCTCTATGGTACAAATGGGTATTTGTGCATAAGCGAAATAAGAAAAATGAAGTTATGAGATATAAAGCTTGATTTATGGCACAAGGGTTCTCGCAAAGACCAGCTATTGATTATGAAGAGACATACTCACTTGTGGTGGATGCAATTACCTTCCGATATTCTATTAGCCTGGCAGTCTCTAAAGGACTTGATATGCATCTAATGGATGTGACCGCACATCTATATGGATCACTAGATATGGCATTTATATGAAAATCCTTGAAGGATTTTAGATGCCTGAAACATCTAGTTCAATACCACGGGAAATAGGCTCAATTAAAGTACAAAGATCTTTCTATGGTGTAAAGCAATCCGAACGCATGTGATACAATCACCTTAGTGAATATCTCTTAAAGGAAGGATTTAGAAACAATCCTGTTGGCCTATGTGTTTTTATTAAGAAATCAAAATCCATAACAGCTATCATTGCTGTACATGTTGATGATTTGAATATTATTGGGACTTCTGAAGAGCTCATCGAGACAATAGCATACCTTAAAAAAGGAATTTGAGAGGAAAGATCCTGAAAAAACAAAATCTTGTCTCGGCCTACAGATCGAACATTTGTTTGGTGGAATATTTATTCATCAAGCAACCTACACAGAAAAGGTCCTTAACCGTTTCTATATGGAAGAAGCCTATCCATTGAGTACTCCAATGATGGTGCGATCACTTGACGTGAAAAAGGATCCTTTTCATCCTCAAGAAGCTAACAAAGAAATTCTTAGTCCTGGTGACCATATTTGAGTGCAATTGGTGCTCTTATGTAATATGCTAATTGTACGCAACTTGATATTGCTTTTGCTGTGAATTTACTAGCTAGATACAGCGCTGCACCAACTCAAAGACATTGGAAAGGAATTAAACATATATTTCGTTATCTTCGTAGAACAATTGACATGGGTTATATTCTAAATGTTCAAAATCATAGTTAGTTGGTTTTCATCTGATCCATATAAAAGTCAATCATAGGCATGTTATGTATTCATATGTGGTGATACAGCAATATCATGGCGTTCTAGAAAACAAAGTATTACTGCTACTTCATCAAACCATGCTGAAATACTTGCATTGCATAAAGTAAGCAGAGAATGTGTACTATTGAGATCTATGGATCAACACATCCAAAAGACATGCAAATTGTCACTAAATCATGGGAGCCCAACAATACTGTATGAAAATAATACTGCATGCATTGTTCAAGTCAAGGGAGGCTATATCAAATGTGATAGAACAAAGCATATTTCACCAAAGTTCTTCTTTACACATGAACTACCGAAGAAGGGTGATATAGACCATCAACAAATTCACTCATGCGATAATCTAATAGATCTCTTCACCAAAGCTCTTCCCACTGCAACATTTGAGAAATTGGTGCATAATATAGGAATGCGTCAACTTAAAGATCTTTGATAGATATCAAAACAGTACTAATGATGTTTACATGAGGGGGAGATAATTTTGCACAGCACTTTTATCCCACAACGTTTTTTCCTTGCACATCTTCAGGTGCTACACATAGAAGAATGTAAGATGATGGAGGAGGTACTAATCACAAAGGAACAAGGAGAAGAAAGGTTGGAGAAAGTATCTTTCCCCAAACTAGGATATCTTGGGCTACAAAGTCTTCCAAAACTTGAGAAATCCTGTGTTGGAGATTCCATTGAATTTCCATCCTTGCATTCTTTGACCGTATGATATTGTCTTTGACTAAAGCAACTCATCTTCTGTGACGCCCCCCACGTACGTTACCATACCAACCAGCCGAGCTCTGACGCCGACCGTGATGGCTGGTAACCTCGTAGGTCGTCATCCTCTTACTTAACATACTTAACTTTCCATTCTTAACGTTCTCATTTTAAAGCGGAAGCAATTTCTATAGCAAATTTTTTTTTTTTTACATATTATATCGATAACTAGATCATACTCTTATAACATATAATTCATAAATTTCTTTCTTTCATCTTCCTTTTTGAACGCTCAGCGAAAGACTCATGGTAGTACCATACTCTCGCCCAGTCCCTTGGCACGTGCAGATCCTTCCGTTGTCCATCGTATTACTTTAAACTAACAGGTTGCTTACCTGCAACATATAAACAACTAATGAGCTAGATGCTCAGTAAGTTCAAACATACATTCATTAACTTATAAATACTAGTAATATATTTTATTACTAGAATATATGACTTCATGTATATACACATCATACACATCGTCTATACATATCCTCGAAACATAACATATTATGTTAGCCTCTTCATGCTCATTTATCTCTTCGTTCATTGTTCTTATCATTCTCTCGATCATCTCTTATCATTCTAATCTAATCTCTTCATTTCTTTGCTTTTCATTCCTATCATTTCTTAACTTTCTGTTCTAAACCTTTAGAACCTTTCTATCGTTTTGTCCTCATCTCTTATCTTTTCGTATCTTATAAGCTAGTAACATATACACTAGTATAACATCACGTAAAAACGTGCCATTCACATCATACACATAACATCAAACACATCACATCACATATATAATCCTATTATGTTCTTTTAAACTTTGTTTTATTATTTAAGTATTTTTCCTTGATTTCATTATGTCATTCTTCCATATCATTTGTTTCTTTTCATGTCGTTCTTTACTTTTCTTTTCTTTTCGTATCATTTCTTTTCTTTTCTTTTCACTCTCCTTTCCTTTCTTTTCTTTTCACGCACTCTCCTTTTCTTTCTTTTCTTTTCACTCTCCTTTCCTTTCTTTTCTTTTCACTCACTCTCCTTTCCCTTTTTTTTTTCACGCACTCTCTTTTTCTTTCTTTTCTTTTCATGCACTCTCCTTTCCTTTCTTTTCTTTTCTTTTCTTTTCATGCACATTCCTTTCCTTTCTTTTCTTTTCATTCTCCTTTCGTTTCTATTCTTTTTACTTTCCTTTGGTGGGCCCGTTGTTGGACGTACCTATTTGCGCGCAGACAGTGGGAGGAGGGGGAGCGACCCACCAACCTACTTCATAGTCACATAAAAACCACACCTTCGGGGTTGGTCCATCTTATAATCTACCGCACCTTCGGGGTAGCACCACATCTACACGGAGGATATAGACCGGAAGTCTCGACCTTGTAGGGAAACCGGTACGCCAATAACTTAAGTTTTCAATCTTATTATCATGTAGGCTTTTATTTTTCTTATATTGATTTTTCGTTGTACATCTTTTTCATGACATTCATTATCTTTCCTTTCTCATTTTTCATAAAACATTTCATGGAACATTTGTTCTTTCATTGTTTTTCTTTTCTTAATTCTTTACCTTACTCGTGTGAATTATGTTAATCACACTTTAGCATATATAGCACATACTACTTATATATCATCACATCACATCACATCATAACAAACAAAAACACGTTTTGTTAAGCGCAGACAATTATTCTCTGTTTATCTTATCATTTGCATCATTCTATCTATCGTATCTTATCATCATACTCCTATCGATCATAGCCTATCATTCTATTCCATCAATCACATCTTATCGTTATGTTCTAATCCTTTTATCATACCTTTCATTATAACCTATCATTGCTTCTCTTTCTTGTCTAACTCTTTACTTTCATATCATTTTTCATAAAACACTTATCCTTTCGTTATCATAAAACATATCTTTCTTAATTCCTTTCGTCACCGATCATCGTTGCTATATCAATCATAACTTAACTTCCATAAAACTTTTCATAAACATCCTATTCTTTCCTTTCATATCTCATCTCTTTCTTATGCATTCTATCATAATATTCTCATTCTTACTCTTTCCATTCCTCTATCCCTCTTTATCATATCGTTACTCTCGTAAAGCTTTTATAATACATTTCCTTCGTAATTCAATATATACATATATATATACATATATATATTTTTTTATAAATTATTTATTAAAACATATCTTTTAACATCATTAAATATTGCTATAGTGTTACTATAGCATCATCATAAATCACATCATGACATTTACATACAAAACATATAAATACCATAAGCTTGTTCATAGTTGCAGACGGGTAAATGTCTGAACTTACTCATAGCGTGCTTATCCTCTTCTTGGAATCCATCGACGTCCTTTGTCGCGTTTGGATCAGGTTCCTATAGACAAATTTTGTCTGTTAATCACATTTTCATTTATAACTTTTATTTTATTACAAAGCTTGATTCTAATCTTATAATCCTTAATTATAGCCTTAGGACAGCTTTTTAAACCTTAATGGCCCTTTTGAATTTTTCTCTAACTTTTTAAAAAATTACAATTTTACCCCTAACTTTTGATAAAATTACAATTTTACCCTTGATGTGATTTTTCATAACTTAAACCTCAATTTTGGCTTTTACAAACTTCATTAACCTATTCTAAGGTCATAGGGGCTCTTTTCCCATAATTTGAGAATCTTTGAGCAAAATGACCATTTTGCCCCTGATGGGTCGTTTAACCATAGCATTTTCATTTTCATGCTTAGGCTGGATTTTCTAAACCCAAAATCATCTAATTAACTTTTCAAATCTTTTTGGACCTTTTCCTGATCAATTCTTATCATTTTACCAATTTTCACATTCCCAGCCCTCGGGAAGTACTATTCCGACCTAAGAATCGGTTTCATGTTTTTCTTGCGTTCTAGGGTTTCGAAGAGTCGGTTTACTAATTATAACTTACCCCTTCTTTTTCCATGCCCTAATTCCTCGAGGGGGCTCGGGTTCCCTTCCCAATCATATTTTACCCCTCGTTTCCCATATTACCCCTAGTGCCGTTTTTAGAAATTTCGGCAGAATTTCCCCTTAATTTTTGAGGTCCCAGCATTTAGGAAACGCCTGAAAACCATCTATCCTGATCTAATTCTATCACGTACTATACCATAGGCCTAGATTTTACGTAAAACTCATACTGTTTACGTAAAATCGTTACATTATCACATATTTTTCTTTTTCTCCATTACAGCCATTTTCTTATTTTTACATACATTCTTTTCCATAATTTTCATACCAATAATTATAAAATCATATAATAGTCTCAAACAATTAAATTGCGGAACGTAAAAAGGTCGGGATTTATACCGAATTGCAGTTCGATCTTGATGGCATAAACCATAATTCTTCGTTCTTCATTTCTGAGGTCCCGTCTTGCAATTCTGACTCCGTGGATGCGTCCAGTACGTCGAAAATAGGCTAACGAGCCAAACTTCATTTTTCGGTCACCGGTCGCCGTTGACCGGTGTTCACTCACTGTTGACCGGCTATTGACGGCGGTGAAGGTGGCAAATGAGTAGCCCATCTTGAAGATCTCGACGTGAGGAATCCATTGGTGACTTCAATTTCACCATTCAACACCTCTTTCGCCGGAAATCGCCCCTCGAAAAACCGACGGTGGCGGCGAGCTTGAATCTCCATTTTCCGGCGATTGTTGCCCAAAATTGATTTGGGGCTTTTGATCTACGTGTTGTTCTGAGCATTTTGATACCAACCTTGCAACTCAACTCCGCCGGAATCGTCGGATTCCACGGCGGTGACGGCGACGGGCGGAGTTGGGCGGCGCAATCCGGCGGCTGTTGGGCTGAAACACCACCTGGGTTTTGTTCTACTCTTCACCACGAGTCTTTTGGGACCGGTTTCATGGCAAATGGTGGCCGGACGGCCGAGAAATCTCACCGGGAAGATTTCTACTCCGGCGACCTTTAGACGGCGCGTGCGGTTTGCTCCGGCGGCTGCTCCGTCGCGTCGGCCCACCATCGGACTCAGCTCGGCGAGAGCTTTCCGATGACACCGGCGGTGTCGAAAATGGACACCGTTTTCGATAGTTGGTTACTGTACATATTCGGGTAGAGAGAGAAAGAGAAGGAGGAGAGAGAGTGTGTATGTGGACAATGAGGAAATTTCACTTTTTTTCGCCCCTTATATACTTTTTCGCCCAAAATTTCAACGTGGGCCTTCCTGACTAATTTGGACATCCTGAATCCAAATATATCAGTTTTATCTTCATCTGAGGTCATTTCGACCAGTTTTCGATACTGCGAATTCTCGGTCAAAAATTACCCTTGTGCTCAATTATCAATTTTGAGCTTGCTGATAGGCTATCCTAACTAATTTGGGTGTGCTGAACCCAAATTTATCAGTTTTATGTCAAGATAATATCATTTTGACCTACTTTTTGATACTGTGAGTGGCACACACGTGCACACACATAATATCACTATTACTTATTTTTCATCCTTTAACATTGTTAGAACATTTTATTTAATTCTAAACAATATTAAATCACTTAATTTCATATTTTAACGCTTAAATTCAATGTGTATTTATTTTCTGAGAAGTATAGATTTTCCCGGTTATTACATCTTCAGTCCAACATCTGGAGAAATCACATCGACGGCCGAACAAATATTCCTCACTAGAAAGGTCTTTTTCTTTTTGCTCTGTTTTTATTTTAATTTTTTATTTCTTATACTTGTTACTTTTCTATTTTACGTTCTATACATTTTGCTTCCATTTAATTATATTAATTCGTTTATAAATTTATCTATACTGCTTTTCTAATCGGCTCTAAGGCTATCATTTCACTTGAATATGAAATATCTATATTTGGGGGAAAAAACAAGCACTGCTAATTGAAACGAAACAATGTGTGCCTGTTTTGCTAAAAATATTGAGAGTTATATTCTTGTCGGTCATGTATCCTGGGCTTAATTCCCTGAGAACGGATGTTAGAGAAGTCACTAATAAGAAATGGCATCCTCAATCTTCATCAGTATTGGCCTTTTGCACTCTAAGGCATCTAGAGCTGAACTACAACGATGAAAGGTCAGTTGTTTTCCCGTTTGAATTCATTCAAAGATTTGAGAATCTTGAGATGCTTTCTTTAAAATGGTCTTCTGTGGTAGAAATTGACACGCCGCAAGTACATGATGGGGTATTCCTACGTGTGAGAGAACTGCGGGTTAAGCTTCTTTCTAAACTGAGGCATCTGTTTGAGAATCCAGAAAACGTCAACCGAGGCAAGGCCTTCCTAAATACAGAAGCCCAAGAGGTGTTTCACTGTGAAAGTTTAAAGAGATTAGTGCCATTCTTAGAGGCTTTCAGAAATTTGAAAGTTCTGAGAGTATCAGGTTGTCATGGAATGAAAAATTTGTTAGCTTCCTCAACTGCCAGAAGTCTGGTTCAGCTGTCAAGAATGAGCATTGAGAGGTGTTATGGAATGACGGAAATAATGGCAAGTAATGAAGATGAAACAGAGGATGAAATTGTTTTTGGCCGACTGAGGATTTTGGCACTTCATGATTCACCCAGTGTCGAGAGCTTGTACTCTGGAAATACTGCAATCAGATTTCCACTTTTGGATAAACTGATTTTAAATCGATGCCCTGAGATGGAGAGTTTCTCTCGTGGAATTATAATCACCCAAAAGCTAAATTAAATAATTATGGAAATAATGAACGTAGATGTCATTAATTGAGGGGGAACAACATGGTATATGGAAGGCATTGAATATAAATGTGTTCCCAAAAAACAGCTTTGGGAGGGTGATATCAATTCGACCGTTCGAAAGATTTGGGAGGATGATCCAGTTCATGCAAGACGAGACATGTCCACTGAAATTGTATGCATCAGTTCCTCAAACTTCTCTGTTTCCACGATTTTCTTATTATGTCATAGAATGGAGAACTACACAAGACTGATTAGGACAAAAAGCCATTTAAGAATGATTTCCTTTAAATTCAAAACTCAACAATACTGCCTTTCTTAGGAAAATAACTAGTTTAGTTTAGGGACAATTATTATAACAAAGAACTTCCATTCCTCACATTATTTCCTTCATTGATTGGCAACATTATACAAATAAAAGTTATGTCAAAGTGTTAGATTTCTTCATTCATTGCATCAGATCTTGCTTCACCTATAATTTTCCGTGGTATGTGACATTACGACCAAAATTCCGGAGAAGAGAGAGCAGATCCTTTACCTAGAGAATATTGATCGTAGCTTCTCCACGTTTACATATTCCTCCATGATAGATGGTAAGAACACTTTCCATTCCTGTCATCTTTTTGTTGAAATTACCACATCAAATATGCACATACTTCGTTATATTAATTAAGTATTGTCCATTAAGGAAGAGTTGCACCAGGTTTGATGTTTCCTAAAAATCACTAGAATTGAATGGTTTACTTAGTTTTGATGCAATAACATTTGAGCAGGGAATAAGCTCTTACTTTTGTTGAATGACAAAGAAGCCCAGCTACGATGGAAACAAAGTTTAATCATCAAAGCATATTTGCGCCGGAGCTTCACATCACTCATCGGAGGTCTCTTCACTTCCTCAGTTAATGCATAACCAGTTTTTGCTGAAAAGATTTTTATTGCTTCTTATATGGCTTCATTTCCATATTTGACATGTTTGTTTTGAACTGTTGCTGTAGTGGTTGGTTCATAAGCTTCTTCAATGCTTCCGGCATGACATGTAGACAAGTTGGTTTTAAACAGATACCTAAAGTTACAAGGTACAACCATTCAAACAAGCTAAATCGGCATGTTTTCTTTTATGATTAGTTAGACAGTTAGTACTTTTCTGTATGGTTTGTATTCACATTTTGTAACTCAATAGTGATCTGAACTCCACTTTTCACTCACGATCTAAGCATGTAGATGTGAGGAGGTATCATTGGATTCAAGATGGCATGGAAATGAAATTGCTGCAACTTGAGAAAGTCCATACCGATAATAATGGCTCACATATGATGACTAAGACTCTGTCTAAAGAAATGGTGAGGCTGCAGTTATGAGGAAACCTTCCTCCACGTGAGTTAGGAGGGATAGACCGTCGGGTGAGGTCTCTTCCTATGTGGAGGTGATGGGACCCACTCCATTATGTAAAAAAACAAAAAAAGGCAAGTAACAAGGAAAGAAAATAAACGTGCGGTAGTAGTTGTATGTGCACGGACACCATTTTAAAAAGAAGTGAGAGAGAGAGAGAGAAATGAAGAGAAGGGAAAGGAAAATAAAGGTTTTGTGTGGGTGTTTCTTGTATGAAGGTCGTTAGATCTACTTGTTGATCTTCCTCTGTTTCTCTCAGAATTCCGGAGTATTGCTTGCAGCGGTCTAGGCTCCGTTCCTAAATGTTTGGATCATCAAGTGCGAGCCAATAGTATTTTTAAAAACATTATCTAAAAATTTGATAAAGTTATTTTGCTTTTTGTGATGGTAGTAATTTTTTTAAAAACTTTTTCTTGATTTGTTATTTTCTTCTATTTCATCTTTATCTTTAACATATTATAAAAGAGTTTTTGATTATTACTCTTTAGCTTTTATGTGATAACTTTATTATTATTACGTGACAGTTTCGTTATCGTCATGTAGCTAATCATTAATCACCACATAGCTTTTTTTTTTTTTTCGCTCTAATTTACTATGTTTGTCCATTCCATACACACAATGCCCGTGTCATACAACTAGTATTAATGTACAACTGGTTCACCGAGCTATAGGGCATCCTTTTCCTTCATTCGAGAAAACTAATCTCGTTCCATTTCTTTAGCATGCCAGTCCCCCAAAATCCGAATGTGCTAGGCCGAACTAGGCAAGGCAACACATATTTGCATCTTTGCTAGAGTGACAATAGACCCCCTACAAGTTGATATGATGATTTAATTTATGTTCGCATTAGAGATAATAATAGAAGTTTTGGGTCAATATAAGACTTTTAGCATAATTAAGGGACTACTTAGGTAATTTGCCCTTGTTTGGGGTAGGTTTTGAAAACCGTCTTTTCAAAACTTTATTATTACATATATATATTTTTTTTCACTCAAAAGCTACTTTTCACTATTAACATATTCAAATATTTATAGTAAACTCAAATTTTAGAATTCTATAATTTTATTATTTCAAGTCTATATGAGATGAAAAACAAATCAATAACTATATTGATATATTTTCTAAATATATTTAAAATTTTTACACTTATCACTCCAATATTTTTTCTCAATCAAATATATATTTTCAAAATTCATCTCAATTTTAATCCACTTATCTCCAGACTCTGCCTTTAATACCTCACCTAAAAGGCCTTAATATTTGAAAATTTGGTACTTTTGCTCCTGAAACAATCACATAAGAGATTTTTTTTTTTTTTTACCAAAATAACATTAGAGATTAATCCCTTAAATCTCTTATTTGTTGTAGTGGCCAGGCTATCCTTGCTCATTGTGAGCGTATGCTGTCTTTTTTTTGTACAATCAAGCTTGTCCAACGTCACTAGTCATGTCTTGGTCACCTAGCTTGTATTACTTTTTCCTTTTCTTTAATATTTTGTTAAAGGCCATACCTCCTCAACATTTTCTAATGTCTACTCATGTACAGTGGGAAAAAGTTCAGAAAGCTCTTTAAGGGGAACGGTCAGTTAGGAAGTCAGAGGCCTCGGCCACTGGTATAACAAGAGCTTTGACCATTTACTGTCTCACTCTTATCAATGACACAAGTAACCCTTTCTGATCATGTCGCCTTTATCTTGACTCGTTGATGTCCTTTGTTGCCTCGTTACTATATGTTTATGTGCTTACTATGTTCTTGGTTGTGGCCACTTATCGAATACGTGTGTTTTCTATATGCTGTAGTGATTTACCATTGCGTGTTTTGTGCTAGCAACATGGCTTAATTGCATCTTAGGTTTGTTGCCTTGCAGGCAACTTGCTGGGCTGACTGGCACACTGACGTCTACTACTAGTCTTCCTCGCAAGAAGAATTTTGTTTTCATGTCCAGTCTTTTGGTCTTTCTCGTGTACAAATGAACTTTGCCTTGTATCTTCTTGTTGCTCCAATCAACAAATATCAACACTAAAAAACTTGCATATGTCGTCATCAAAACCTGTGAGATCTATGAATTATTTTGGGAGAGATTAAATTGAAAACTTAAGATTTTTCAATGCAGGTGAGACTTGTCGATGTTAAATTAACAAATTTAGTAAAAGGAGAAATTAAGTAAACAGACAAATTCATACTGATTAGGGATGTCGCTTAGTTAGGCACTTTTTTTCTTTTGAACTTGGTTAGGCACTTAAAAAAAACTGATTAGACACATTTAATTTATAATCTCTCTATAACTATATCATAAAGAAGTGTTGCTTTTTTTGACATTATTTCAAAATTTGGTTCCTTTATTTTATATTTTTGTGCTCTTCTTTTTTCTTTTTTTCTTTTTTTGATGCTGTTAATTATGCTTTTTTTTTGTTTTTGTTTTTTTCCTAAGAATTTTAGATATTTATAGTTGAATTATTTAAAATATTTTTTTAGTATTTCCATTTGTACTTATATAAAATAACTTTATTCAAATGTCACCCAACAAATTATTTTCTTACAATTCTTCAAATTATTATGTTATTTTTAATCACTAGTTACTTAATTCTATTAAACTCTTTAGAAAACAATAAATAAATTAAGAAAATATATTGATTGCTTAAAAATTTTAACATCTACTAATTCTTTTAACATGTACTAAATCAACATTTGTATATCTATTTTGGACGAATTTTATTTTTTGCTTTTTACACTTTAGTGTTCTTGTAATTTTGCTCTCCAAACTCTGAAAATTGATAGAAATACTCATGAACTATTAATTATTTTCATGTTTGCTCATTTCGTCAGTTATATGAATGAAACATTTTTATTGTTACCCCTGAACTTTAGTACTAATATAATTTTACCACCCGAATCATGAAAACTGGTATTTATATCCCTTAAACTTTAAACTGATAGTAAGAATAATAACATTTGCTTTTAAAAATTAAAGTCATTACAAGAAAAAAAAAAGCTATATATTAAGACCCCTCGAATTCAAATTGTTAGCAAAAAAAATATCTGTTGTTTCATATTTTGTCTGTACAAGACTCGAAAAAACTTTATTTTGATCCTTTAAATTTTAATACATATATAATTTAATTCCCAAACATTAAAAAAATAATACTTATACTTTTCAAACTTTAAACTATTAATAAAATCACATATACTTTATCAACTTAAAACTAATATATGACTAGAATAATAAAAAATTAGTTTAAATTAAAATATTTGTAATTACAAAAAGTAACATTAAAAATGTATTAGAGATTTAAATATACATATACCTTTATTGTTTTTTTATTATAATGACTTCAAATTTAAAAACAATTTTTATAAACGCATTAATTGTTTTTAGGTTTCAAGAGTTAAATTTCAAATGTACTAAAGTTTAGAGAAGTAAAAATAAAGTTTCCAAGTTTTCTAGGATAAAAAAATAAAAGAATTTGGGTTTTTCATAACAATTTAAAGTTTGAAAGATATTTTTATTATTAGTTTAAAGTTTGTAAGAGTATAAACGTTAGTTTTCAAAGTTTTGAGATAAAGTTATAGGAATATTAAAATTTAGGGAAATATTTCATGTATCTAATTGATGAAAGGTGTAAAGATGATAACATTCATCTTTAAGGAAGCATTTTTACTAGTTTTCATAATTTATAAAACAAAATTACAAAAACACTAAAGGTCACGGATCAAAAATAAAATTTATCCATATAATTTTAAAATCAACACATTAAATCCATTGCATGTACCTAAAAACTAATAATATATATACAGTAATATACAAAAACTATGTGAGATGATTTTTTTTTAATTTGTGATATGAGTCATTTACGTGCATAGTCGAAAGAGCAAATTAAATAACATTTTTTTTCAGGCAATTAAATATCATGTATTATAGGCCGTTTGGTACAAGCTTTTTTTTGACATTGCATTTAAATGCAATGCAATTTTCCTCTAAATACAAAAGCATTTCAGTTAAATACCAATCACATCACATTTTAAATCCAATACAATCACTATTTATTATTTCACTTTTTCTATTACTTTTATTAATTATATCATATATTATCTCTCTCTCTCCTTTTTTTCTCTCTACTTTTATCCATCACATCACATTTTTTATTATTAAAATATAATTCAAATATTTTTCATCCAAACACACATTGTATTCAAATGCAATGCTAATACTTTTACTCCAAATACAAATTGCATTTAATGCATTGCATTCAAACGCAATGCAAATGTAATGCGTTCACCAAACGAAGCCTTAGTTAATATTAGCTAATTAAATTTCTATTTAATATTTTAATTTTTTATTACCTTCTTTTCTTGGTGAAAATTTTTTTAATAGTATCCCTTTTTTAATTAAAGTTATCAAATTAAGATTAAGGAGTCTATATCTACATATGTAAAGGTAATTGGCATGAGTGGTCTTCAAATTCTTTAGCCTTTGTTTGTTTCACCATGTTTTGTGATGAGGAACTATTTTATTTATATGATCAATTTATATATGTGTTTTATTTTTTTTTTCATTTGAAATGTTTCATTTAAATGGTTTAATTTTCAATTTTTTATCTTTTTTTAAAAAGTTAAATTTAGCTTTTCTATTCACAATTACTATTATAACTTTATAATTCAAATTTTGAAAATCTATAACTTTATATATATAAATTTAAATTGGATGATTTTTTCTAAATTACATGAAATTTTGAAACGAACGAAACAAATTCCATTTTGATATTTTTTCCCTAACACATTTTAAATTTTTACATTTTTTAACTATAACAATTCAAATTCCTCACCAACTATGTAAACATATTATTTCCATCTAAGGTGGTGTTTGGATGGGGGTTCCAATTTTGGAAAGTGGATTTTTTATTTTTTATTTTTTTTGCAAAAAATTGTTTATCCTAACTTTTTCATGATTCTTCCCATTTTGAAACAAGAAAATTTTCTCACTTTCAAATATATCTTGAACAATACTCTTTTAGAAAAAGAAAAGAAACATTCTTCCAATTCTCTTACAATGCATAGTTTTCAACGCTATTCTTTCTCATTTCAAACAATTTTTTGTTTTCAAGAGGAAAAATTTGTACACATCCAATCAACATCTCATTTTCAAACTGAAAAGTTTTTCTTATCTCAAAAAAATTAAAAAAAAAAACTTTTCCAAAATAGACCTTTAATCCAAACGAGAGGTAAATGTTTTTTTTTTTTAAATGTTAACATCCATACGTCTATTTAAATAATAATTCAAATGTTTTTATTTCAAATATTTTCATCTAAATAATTTTATCCAGACTACACGCCTCCCAACCATAGTAGTGATTGTCTGGTAATTATTCTTTTTATTTTGATTAAAGAAAACCCTTAAATTCTCGAGTTTTTTACAATTACATCCTTTTGCCAAATTCGTTAATTGTTTGGATTTTTTTGCACGTAACCATTACATGTGCTGATTGCATATTCTTTAATGAAATGTACTTAAATGCCCTTTCTTTTTGCAATTTAATTTAGTATTTATCGTGATATATTCATACGTGGTGAGACTAAATTTGAGTTGATGATTTTTCTTTGTCAACAGTTAGTGCAATAAAGTTTATTAACAAATGAAGTTTATGAGTCTATTAATCTAATCACTGAATCAATCTATGAATCAGCTCCATCAAATAAAGTTTATAACTCTTTAACTTATTAGCTATAAGTAATTTCTTCTAATTTACGTCTTATTAGTTATTTTTGAGTTTGAAAAGTTTCATTTTTTAAAAAACTTAGTTTATTACAATTCTATGCATCGATATTGATATTAATATCTTCATTATTACATACAACTTAGCTTATAATTGAGGGAAAATCCACCTTGCCTTTATTCTTTAGCAAAAAAAATGTAAAAAAAAAAATTACGCACTCCAGTTTAGCTAAGAAAAAGAAAAACACTTAAATAAAAACACTTTCATACAACAAATAGCTTAGTTACATTTTTTTTTTTGGGTGGAAATTCCACTTTTTGCAAAAGTTTAAAAAAAGGGTCTTACAAAAAAAAAAAAAAATCTGCTTACGCAAATGTGGTTAATTAGCTTCAAAAAAATGAAAAATGGAAGTCCACGTATATTTTTACCAGTCTCTCAACAAGTCATGGTAGGAAAATAATCAAACAAAATGCAACTAATTATGTTGATCGATTTCCAATATTATAGTAAAGATTTCAACTTATGCCTAACCTTTTGGTATCCCGAAAAGAGAAATGATAGTTCAATTTAGTAATTATATATGTCAAATCTGGATTTAATATATGAACTATTTCCACTTTCGGCTAAATTTGTGGTATCTTTTAAGAGAGATAATAATTTAAGTATTTTAAGTATTCTCTATTGTATGAAATAAATTTTTTAAATTGCATTTTATGGTGAAGCAAACGATATACTATTTGTTTATTAGAATTTAATTGGTGGGTTTGATGAGTTGCGGGTGACTTAAACATTTGAATATAACCAAACCGAGCGACTAACAATTTATTTCAAAGGTTACTAGTGTACGAAATAAGTTGTATAAAAACAAAAAGAATAATTATTTATACACAACAACAAAGTCCGTACGGGATAAATATTAAGTTTCAATTTGAAATCTGAAAAATTTTCTTTTAATTTAATACAAAATATAACAACTTCAAAATTTACAATATTAATTCTCATCTTAAATAGAGAATTAAATTATGAATTACATCATTAATAACTTTTTTTTTTGTGACAAAAAAATATATAATATGTATTGTTACTCCCATTGTCTATTTTAGAATTGGGATTTTGTGAAATTGTTATGTGTAAAAATATATGTATATATGTAATAAGAGAAAGAATAAATCATAATTTTGTGAATTAAAAAAAAAAGTTAATCTTATACCATGCCAAGATTTACTTACATATTAAATTAAATTTAACAATCCTATTAAAAAAACCTAATTAATTAATATAAAATAATAAACTAAGTAGTTAAAAAAAAGAAAAAAAAAACTAATTAATTAATAAAAAATTAGTTAATTAGTTAAAAAAAAAGGAAAGGAAGGAAAAAAAAAACAAAAAAAAAAAAGGGGTGCACGAGCACCCCCCACCCAATGGGCAAATACCCACTGGCTATAGTAAGGTAAAGCCCACTGCTAGCCCAAAAAAAAAAATTATGTTAATGTTAGTTAAGGGAATGGGTGCACGGCACCCCTCCCCTTGCTGAGTGGCCCAGCGGCCTACTGAGCAAAGCTGGCAGGCAGTGACCTGCCTGCCTGTTGCCAGTAATCTGGCAGGATTTTCAAAAAAAAAAGAAAAAAATACATGTATTTTTTTTCTCTTTTAGAAAATAGGTTAAACAAGAAGTGAGATTTTTGATAATTCAAAATCTACCTAAACAAGCAAAACAAGAATGAAAAAATAAGAGAGCAAAATAATGATTGTAATGTATGATTGACTACTTGAATGACTACTCACTAAAACCACTTAGAAATACATGAAAAACTACCTCCCAACTCACCCTTTTCAGCTGAGCACATTTTTGGACAAATTATAATTCAAAATTTTCATTTTTTTTTTTTACCCACAATAAGGCTTGGGTATAAAATGGTTTAAGGTAAACCATAAACCACTCTTTTCTCTTTCATAAAGAAACTACCCAAATAAAGAAAAGCTTTCTCTCTTCCTTCCTTCATTGTGAACGAAATTTTTAGCTAAGGGAAGCCAAAAATATTCTTTATTTTCTTCCATCCACTCCTAAGTTTATTTTTTAGCAAGGAGGAAGAGTTTTTCCAAGTGCTTACGAAGGTAAAAACTTACATTTTTTCACTTGCTTTTTAGAAAGAAAAATGATGTTTTAAAAATAATGTTTTTAAAGTAATGTTTTGTCTCTATGTTAACCCCCTACCTCAAGAATCTAAGAGTGGTTTAAAGCCTTTAAGATGATCTAAAAAGCCACTACTTTTCTAAGAGGTAAATGTCTTGTAAACCAATGGTTTACTATGTTCTTCATAACTTTTCTTTCACAATGAGTTCTTTCATATATATATATATTTAAAAAAATCTTGGCATGATAAAAGATCAAAATGTTGTTTTGCTACCTAGTGAGATAATACATGTACTTGCCATGATTTAAAATGGCTGGAGAACACAATTTGTGTATGGAATAGGATGAAAAGTATATTTATGTGATTTTTTTTGACATGCAATGAGTATTGATGCATGAGAATAGGAGAGTATGGCATGTTGATATGATATGTCCTCTGTTAATGGAAGCATGAATGATGAGGAAAATATTTTGACATCACATGTGATAACCGGGAAATTTCATCATTCTTAGAAAATCGGTACATAGAATGTACACGATGAATTTCATGCTTAAAATGTGAAATGTAGTGATTTTATGTATGTATGAGTGTGATTTTTTAAGGTTAAATGTAATTTTTAATAGTACATGGGCGTGTACTAGAGGAACACGGCCGTGTAGTGAGAATGAAACCTAAACACACCTAAGCTACACGGCTATATAGTGAGAAAAATATAATTACAGAAAGGTACACGGCCAGAGACACAGCCGTGTACCAGATCGTGTACATGAAATGTACAGTTACACGACCATGTTACACGGACGTGTAAAGGAGAAGTTATTTAGACAGAGAGATATACGGTCATAGACACGGCCGTGTAAAAAATATATATATATAGAATAATAAATAATATATATAAATATAATTTTTGATCAAGAAACACACAGTATCAAGAAATTGGTCAAGATGACCTTTTCTTGATATGAAACTGATATATTTGGGTTCAGCACGCCCAAATTAATCAGTATAGTATATTAGAATGCTCAAATTAGTTAATTGAGCACAGAGGTAATTTTTAACCGGGAATTCACAGTACCAGAAACTGATCAAGATGACCTCGGATGAAAACAAAACTGATATATTTGGGTTCAGCATGCCCAAATTAGTCAGGATAGTTCATGTTGAAATTTTGGACAAAAAGTATATATAAGGCGAAAATTTGATATTTTACAAATAGAGCCCCCATATTTTCCTTATCTATGTTTTCTCCCCCACACCAACACCAAAAATGAACAATACCGATGAATCGGAAACGGCGTTCGTTTTTGACACTGCCGGTACCGTTGGAAAGCTCTCGCCGAGCTGAGTCCAAAGGTGGGTCGACGCGACGGAACGGCTGCTAGAGCACGCCGCACGATTCTGGTCCCAATGGATTCGTGGTAAAGAGTAGAACAAAACCCAGGCCTCATTTCAGTTCGACGACCGCCAGATCGCGCCGCCCAAGTCTGCCCGTCGCCGTCGTGGAATCCGACGATTCCGGCGAAGTTGAGTGAAGTAGTGGGTACCAAAATGCTCAGAGAAGAACGGGGAACAAAAGCCCCAACTCAATTTTTGGCAACAACGCCGGGAAAACGGAGAACCAACCTCGCCGCCGCCGTCGGATTTTTAAGGGTTCGATTCCGGCGATAGGAGGCTCGATTGGTGAAATTGACACCACCAATGGGTTCCTCTCGCTAAGATCTTTGATATGGTAGCCGCCTTTCTTTATGCCGCCGCCGGTCAATGTCGGTCAATGGTGAGTTAACGCTGGTCAACGGCGACTCGATGACCGAAAATTTAAAAATGACCCGTTGGCCTCTTTTCGACGTTCCAGACACATCCGCGGTTTCAGAATTGCAAGACGGAATTTCAAATGTAAAGAATGGTGAATCAAAGTTTGTGCACGCGAGACTGAACGGTGCGTTCAATCACTGATGGGACAATTTCGGTAGTGATTTCTATCCCTTCATTTTTTAATTTATATTTTAGAATGATTATGCATTAATTATGTAATTTGGCATGTGAAATTATAAGAAAAATGAATGAAAATGATGAAAAAGAAAATGTGTAAAATGTAAAAATTTTTACGTAAAAGTTGAGTTTTACGTAAAAATATAGGCCTCTGATATAGTACATGGTAAAATAGAAATAGGTTAGATGATTTCGAGGCGTTTCCTAAACGTCGGGAACCTAAAAATTAAGCGGAAATACTGTCGAAATTTCTAAAACGGCACAAAAGGGTATTTTAGGAAATGAAAGGTAAAAATGTAGTCAGGATGGAAACATGAGCCCTTTCGAATGATTTTAAAGATTAATGAATGAGTTAGACTCAAAAAAAGATGACGAATGTTTTAAGGATTAGTAAATCGAGAATTTCAGCAATTAATGCTGTAAAAGCTTGGTAAAACTTAAGAAAAATTATTTTATAATTGTTGGGCTTAGAAAATCCAGTCTAGGCATTAAAATGAAAATGATACGACTTAAAGACCCGTTAGGGGCAAAACGGTCATTTTGATCGAAAATTCCATAAATGATAGAAAAAGACCCTAATGGATTTAAAATGACTTAATTAAGATTCTAAGAGTCAAAACTAAGTTGTAAATCAAATAAAAGTAAGGTTATGATGAAAAATCACATTATGGACAAAATGGTAATTTTACAAAAGTTAGCAGAAAAGTGGAAAGTGGGATATTAGACCCCTAAGTTTATGATCGAGAAATGAAATATAGAATTTTTACATTTTATTAAGTTTTATGTATGAAATAAGTATAGAAAATAACCGTGGTCATTTCGGTTATAGGGATCCGCTCCAGACGAGATGAAAGGACATCCGCGAATTAAGAAAGCTAAAAAGGGAGATGCTAGCCAGTAACAGTAAGTTCAAGCATTTATTTGTCTGCAACATGAACTGACATGTTATGTTAGGTCTATGTTTAAGTGTTATATGAAGTTTATATATGTGAGTGATATATGCACTAAAGTGTGACCAACATAATCCATACTATAAAAATTACGTTAAGAAAGAAACGAAAGAAAGAAAGAAAACAAATGAACAAAAGAAAGAAACGAATTATGAAATGCAAATGAAAGAACGAAAGAAAGAAAGAAAAGAAATGAACGAATGAAAGAAAGAAAGGAAATAAATGAAAGAAAGAAAGAAAGAATAAATGAGAACGAAAAGATAAAGTAAAAGAAGAGAAAGATAAGTAAGATAATAAGACTGAAAATTTAAGTGTTTGCCATACCGGCCTCCCCAAGATGAGGTTTTATGTTCTAATTTTCCACTATAGTAAAAGGCTACCTCCCCAAAAGTGTGAGGTTAATGGCTTATAGTAGAACACTACCTCCCAAGTTATGAGGTTAATGGCAAAAAGTTTAATGATCAGTTGTGAGGTAGGTTAATGAAATGGGTCGCTCCCCCTTCCTCCCACTGGTCCGCGCGTAAGACGGTACGTCCAACACAGGGCCCACCAGTGAAAGTAAAAAGAAAAGAAAAGAGACAAATAAAGAAAAGAAAGGAAGGAGATAGAATGACAGATTAGGATATGATCCACTAATGAAAGTAAAAAGAAAAGAAAAGAGACAAATAAAGAAAACAAAAGAAAGGAAGGAGATAGAATGATAGATTAGGATATGATCCACCAGTGAAAGTAAAAAGAAAAGAAAAGAGACAAATAAAGAAAAGAAAATAAAGGAAAGAGATAGAACGACAGATTAGGATATGATCCACAAGTTAAAAAAAAAAAGAAAAGAAAAGGAAGGAAGGAGATAGATTGATAGATTAGGATATGATCCACCAGTGAAAGAAAAGAAAAAAAAAGAGACAAATAAAGAAAGAAAAGAAAGGAAGGAGATAGAATGATAGATTAGGATATGATCCACTAGTGAAGAAAAGAAAAGAATAGAGATAAATAAAGAAAGAAAAGAAAGGAAGAAGATAGAACGATAGATTAAGATACGATCCACCAGTGAAAGAAAAGAAAAAAAAAGAGACAAATAAAGAAAGAAAATAAAGGAAGGAGATAGAACGACAAAGATTAGGATATGATCCACTAGTAAAAAAAAAAAAAAGAAGCAAGTAAGGAAAGAAAAGAAATGAAGGAAATAGAATGACGGAATATGATATGATTTATAGAACAACGAAGAACGACATAATATGAAAGAAAGAACAAACAATGAAAATGAAAGTTAAGCAAGAAAAGAAAAAGAAAAGAATGACATGAAAGAAAGAAAGAAGAAAAGAATAATGAATATGAAAGAATGAAAAATAGACAAGTATAATGAGACTAACATGTATGCATATGTTATGATATGCATCGTTTGATATGCATAGGTCAGTTTTACAATTTTAAATATGTTTGTGATGTTTAAGCATACATTTAGTATGTTATGTTTAAATTGATATATGTGTATGTCATGTTCAAGTATGATATGCTTAAGATGTTAGGCATACATTATGTATGCTATGACTAAATTATTTGATGTTCAAGAACATTAAGTATGAAAGTTTATTCGCTGCGTTAAAGTTGTTAAGTATGTATATCATGTCATGTATGTTAAGTATGTTTACGAAGCTAATGTAATGTATGTATGTTTGAACTTAATGAGCCTGTCGCTCACAAGTTTGTTTATGTTGCAGATAAGCATCCTGCATGAAAATAAAATAAGTGATGGATGACGAATGCGATTTGCATGTGCCAAGGGACTGGGCGAGAGTTATGGTACTACTATGAGTTTTCCGCTGAGCTGTTTAAAGAGAGTATTGAAACGAAATATTTATGAAGTAATAAAGTTTAAAACTTAAGTAAAATATTTACTATAGTAAATGTTTGACAATGATACAGTTTTCAAACTTAAAGTATAAAGTTTAAAAGTTTTGAAAATATATATATATTCTTAATTTGTACGTTCCAATAAGTATGTTAAAAAAAGTAAGTTAAAAAGTAAAATGCCAACGACCCAAGAGGCGACGGTCTATCGCAGTCGGCTATGGAGCCCGACCGCGTATGGCCTCGTAGGAAGGGCTGGGCATCACATTACAAATAGGTTAGAATAAGATTTAATGACCATAAAGTACTAAACATAACATTTTTGGCATAAATATTGAGAAATTAAAAAATGATATTTTGAGTAGGATTTTCATACTCATGTAAAAGGGCAAAATATTACCCTTTACATAAGCAAAAAGAAGAGCTTAAGTTTGGTCCGAAATACAAATGTCATAAAATGATGATTTTACTCTCAATGGTAAAATCATAATCTCACCAGTCTAGAAATATTATTTGAATCTGAAACTTTGCAGTCTTGATTAGAGACTTAAAATAGACATTTTGTCAAATTTTGGTGATAAATGGATAAGAAATGGCCAAAATGCCATTTTAGGGTTAAAATGTAAGGGCTTGTTTGTTTCCAGTTTTGGAGATATCCAAAACCAACTTTTTTCTAAAACTTCACCACTTTTCACTATTTTTTATCTCCAAAACGCTACAGTAAACTCCAAATTTTAAAAGTTCATAACTTTGTGTATACAAGTTACAATGAGATAATTTTTTTTAAAATTGCATAGAATTTCGAGATGAATGAAACAATATCCATATTGATATTTTTTTTCTAAAAAATTTTTTTAAATTTTTTATTTTTTCACCCCAAACAGTTTTTTCTCCCAAACACATTTTCCAAAACAACTTTTTTCCAACCCAAAAATAATGTCTCGAGCCTCCTCCCCCAAACACCCCCTAAATATAGAGAAATTTATAGTAAAAAACGTAAAGAATAGAAATTTGTAAAAAATGAGCCCTGATCTTGTGAGAAAACTTTATAAGTACTTTAAGTATGAAAAACGTGAACCAAAGGATGTTGGGAACTAATTAGGACTAAATAAGAACTAAAATGCAAAAATAAATAAATGATGAGTCAAATTATAAAATCTGCTTAGACTATAATTAGACAGCATCTTTGTCACTCTTAAAACAGTATATTAAGCTAAATAAATACATAAAATAATATGGTTTATGTTATAGCCATATGTACAACCTTAAAAAAAAAAAAATAAAGGAGCTTAAATGTAATACTTTTAGTTAATTGTATTTGGAAACATGATAAGTTATGAAAAGCATTTTTTCTAGCTTAAGAGCACTGTAAACATTATTATAAGGCTCTAGGATAATTTTTTTTAAGCCACCCAATAAGTCTAGATTAAAGAAGGTATGTCTAGTGGTAAAATTATAATTTTGTCAAACTAAAGGATAAGATGGTAATTTGATGGGAAGATGTTTTTGGGCTGTAGGCAGAGGTTTTGTGGATCTATAAAACTGGAAGAAAGATTCCTAAAAGCTAAGTTCATAAGATTTAATAAGTTTAAACTTAAAAATACTTGAATCACTAAAATAGGAGTAAAATGGTAAATTAGTACCCGAGAGCTCGGTGATGAAAAATGAACCGCCACTAGGCTCGTCGAGATACCATGTGATTGTCGACCAAAACTTGATAGAGACAACCAAGTGTAATGGGCCTTAACGGGTCCAAAACGATACATGACAAAAAATACTTTAAAAAAAAAAGTTTAAGCCCAATTACAGTAAATTGGCCACAATAGACCTAATAAGCCCACAACTCACAAGGATGGCCCAATATGGTGTTGGAAGACCATGGTTACCCATGGTCACTTAATGGGCCCAAATATAAATAGATTAGAATTAAATAAAATAATGAATAAATAATTAAATATTAACTAATTAAAAGATTAATAATTAATTAAGTTAAAATTTAAAAATTTAATTAATTATTAATTAAGATTTAATTCATGATAATTATTTAAAATCAATTAATTATTACTTAAGATTTAATTTATCATAATTATCTAATTAATAATTAAGGATATTAATTTCTTAAGGCAAATATTTAGAAATAAATTAATAATTCATTAAAATTAATTATTAATTAAGAAAATACATGTTCATAAATGAATACAATTTAAAAACCTTCCTCTAACTATCGGTTGTCAATTTAAAATTAGGACACCACATCGACTTGAGGGTAGATTCAGAAACAATCGACGTGGATACTCAGTTATGTGATTTTCTATAAGTATAGACTCCACTTACAGTGTGGTTGTTATATACTATATACGATGTGAGCTCGATGTTTATTTTAATAATATGATATGATGTCATGATGACGTGTTTATTTACATGCTTCACGAAAATATGTTATGATGATGTGTTTATTTACACACTTTGTGAAAGTATGCCATGATAATGTATTTACATATACATTTTTTGAACATGCCATTCTTACATGCTCACCCTATGGCTTAATATTTAAGAAAGTGAAACTAATGATGTGCCGTACCAGTCTTCGACTGAATGGGAGGATATTCGTCCTTCAGCCGAATGGGAGATAATAAGAATGATCAATAAAGTTAAAATTATGACCTTTGGTGTTGACGAATTGGGTCGCTCCCCCGTTTTTCCCATTTAAGGTCACGCACCTCGGTACGAGTACACAGGTCCATAAGATGTTTAAATGAATAAATAGACAATTACATAATTGGTCATGCATTTCAATTATATGATTTTGTGAGATTGCATGTTTATGCTTACTGAGTTTATCTCACCCTATTATGTTTCCCACTGTAAGTAATTCAGGCAAGTTGCTTACAACATATTAAGTATTGATGGATTGGCAGTGCGGGTGCGTGATGGGTGATGGGTGAAAGTATGATGGGTTTTATGGATGCTACTCGCATTTTATATTCCACACACATTTTGAGAACTTTGTTAAGTGTTGTTTTGATGTTAGTATAATTTAATACTTTAGTATGACTAAGCATGACATGTTGTGTTAGTATGTTTTGTTTAAAATTAATTTTAATTATTATGATTTTTAAAGAATCATTTTTTTTTTCCAAACAAGGTTTTTCGAAAAAAAAAAAATCCCTAAAATTTTGAAGACCTAAAAATGAACAAGTAATGATTTAAATAAGATGATAAACCAAGTAAACAAATTTTAAGTGATGGCTTGAGAGGTCGGGTTGTCATACAAATATACTCATAAATCTTATACATATACATATTAGTGTATACAATGATCTAATTTTTGAAGAATTAGCCCCAAATTGTTTATAAGTGCGGTTAATTATATTAACAAAATTTGTTTCCTCTGAGAACATTTAGAAAGATTTCACCACTACAAGATAGGATTTTTTTTTTCCCGGCTTCAAGATAAGATAGGTAATTAGTTTGCATGGATGGTCTACTGATGGTGCTGGTGATCAAGGGCGATGTCGGGTTTTATTGGGTTTCGGCACTTGGTTTGGGGGGGGAGGGGGCGGTGTGTGGGGGTTTGGAGTTGGTTGTCCTACTTTGGCTGCCAATTCTTGGCACGTCGAAGCTTTACAGGGTCCGAACTTGAGGTTCTTTTTTTTTCCCCTCGACATCGTGGTTCTTCTGGTGGGTCGCAAATCCTAGTCATTGTTCGGTACTAGCAGCGTGTGTCTCCCAGGCGCCAAGTATTTGATACATCATTTAAAATATAATTTGTGAACAACTATATTACAAAAAATAACTAAAACAATAACAATGGTAAGAAATTAAAAAATTGTTCTTATTAGTGCCCCGTTTGAAATAAGCTCATGAATCCGTCTCTATCTTTCACTAAATTGACTCGATGTCTTTTTGGTAATTATCTAGTTGCAAAAGGTAAAAAAGCAACTATGATTCTACTATTAATTTTGAATAAAAAGAAGAAGAAAAAAAATTATTATATACTACCAGGTTCCCTTAAAACAAAACTACGTATAGACACAGGTATATTTACGCGAGTGATTGTTTATGTTGTTGTGGATTTGTGAGCTGTTGGGGACAAAAGGACAGGGTCTTGGTCTTGGTGCATATAAAGAGCACATGATCTGATATAGTAGGTTCACAGTATATTGATGGTCTACAATCCACATGAATGCGGTGGTGGACCTTCTTCAGTGATCTTTTGCTCAAAATGTGTGCAATATGTGCTAGTCGGTGAGACGGTTGTGCATCTTCATATATATATATATATATCTTTGTGTGTGTTTTAATTCTAATTTACAACTCTAATGGTGTGTTTATGCATGGTCGGAGTGAGCATGATTTGGAATGATCAGTAAGATGCGGAGTGGACAAGATTCGAAAAGAGGATTCAAAATCCGATTAAATTGTTTACTTAATTATAGGATTTTGAGTTGGAGTCATTACGAATTTTATTCATGCATTTACTTAACCAATGATAGTATCAATTGTAAACTTACTTATCCACCCCTCTATAATTGTGTTTTCAAAATAAAAATTTATTAAGACAATATAAAAATAAATATAAGTTGTTTAAATGTTAATTTTAAAAATTAAAAGTGTAAAAACTTAAATTAAAATAAGTAAAATAAAAATAAAATGTGAAAAATGGATACATATTATTTTATACTAATTAAAAATAAAATTTTAATTGATTCAAAGAAAGTTACTAATAATTAGGATTATTATATATAATATCAGGCAAATAAATAATCATTGTCGGTTGTTATTAAATTTTTTGTATTTTTAGATATAATATTTTGCAAGGCAATCAAGGGTAAGATAGTAATTTAGTGTTAATCAGGAACGGAAATTACAATAAAAAAAGGCATAAGTTATAATTATCTAACTCAAAATTGGTGAAAAAGGGGGCAAAAAAAAAAAGTTTTTAACTAACCACTAGTCAAAGGTAGTGCAATATTTTTGGATCTAGTTAGTATTTGCGGATTTCTATACTAAGTTTAAAAAATAGTAAAAGATATTAAAAGTATTAAGCACAATTCATTAGTAAAATATAGATGTTACAATATGAGATTTATAGATGAGATTAGTAATAGTGTTTAGTATCAATGATACTCTAATATTTTGTTCGTTTAGCATATCTATAATAATTTTTCTTTGTGAACGAAATTTTTAGCTAAGGGCGCTCCCAAGTTCATTTTTTAGCAAGGAGGAAGAGCCATTCCAAGTGCTTTCCAAGGTAAAAACCTACATTTTTTCTACTTGCTTTTTTTAAAAAGAAAAATGATGTTTTAAAAAATGTTTTTAAAGTAATGTTTTGTCTTCATTCTAGTCCTCTACTTAAGGATCCAAAAGTAGTTCAAAGCCTTCAAGAGGAGCTAAAAAGTCACTACTTTTCTAAGAGGTAAATGTCTTGTAAACTAGTGGTTTACTAAGTTCTTTATAACTTTTTTGTCATAATGAGTTCTTACATATATATATATATTAAAAAAAAATCTTGGCATGGTAAAGGATCAAAATGTTGTTTTGCTACCTAGTGAGATAATATATGTGCTTTCCATGATTTAAAATGGCTATAGAGTATGATTTGTGTATAGAATAGGATAAAAAGTATGTTTATGTGATTTTTTTTTATGGTTATTTGATATGCAATGAGTATTGATGCATGAGTATAATAGATTATGGCATTTAGAATCAGTATGCTCAAACTAGTCAAGTGAACAGAAAACACGCAATATCAAAAAATTGATCGAAAAGACCTCAAATAAACATAAAACAGTTATATTTGAAATCAGCATGCCCAAATTAGCTAATATAGCATGTGTCAAATATTTTGCATAATAAGTATGTTATTCATGCATGGTGTTAACACAATATATGGACACAATCACAGAACCAGAAAAGGAAATAGACAGATACAGAGAAAGTCCATTTAGGCAGTGAATGGTACCAACAACCATTTCAAATACAGCTAGAATAAGAATCAGATAAGGAAATATCTGTTTGGGAGATATCAGGACACAACTGAATATTTACCGAATTGCATTTTAACGAATAGACTGTTAAGGGAGCTTTTACAGATAAAATTTACACTACAAAAGTAAGTTTAGGTGAACAAGAGACATGAAGTGAAAGGAATCCCTTGATTTAGGGAGAGTGGTTTAGGGTTTTTGGATTAAAAAATGGGGTTTTGGCAAACAAAGGGGTATCATGCATTAAGTTGTGCATTTAATGCAAAATTTTAGCCATTCCTTGAGGCAGCCATCCGAATTCTACATAGGAAGGGTAGCCAAGGATTTGTGTCCCTTCAATACTTAATTAATCAAGCTTAACATGCCATTAAGTTAGTCTATAAATGGGTTAACAAATCATTTGGCTTCACTTTCCTTTCTTTCACCACCAAAGACTCCAAAAGAGCTCAAAAAAATCTTGTTTCTGTCACCACTTGGCCAAAATCCTCTCACCCAAAAATGCACAAAGTTTAGCGAACAAACTTGCTTGGTTGAGCTCATTTCTCAAAGCCACTCTAAGGTAATACATTAAATGCTCCTTAGTGATAATTTCTTTAGTTAAGTTTTGATCTCAAGAGATTTATGGTATATTTATACTTAAGGGGCTATAATAAGTTTTATTTTAAACCTTAGATGCCTTATTATGTTGATCATGTGGTTGTGATGTTGTTTTTATGCTTGTATGGCTTGTTATGTGTATGGATCATTAGGGTTTAAGTAAATACCAAATCTGCCACTTTTTTTTTTCGACCATCATTTTCAATATTTTTGAGCATGATAATGATAAATTTTAAAAAGTGTAAAACATGAGAGTTTTAAGAAATTTTATTTCGGATATTTTCGGTGACTTTCGGCTAAAAACAACGTTAAGATAGGCAAACGGGTCATTTTCTAGTCAGAGGTCAAAATTAGAATGTTAAACTTGAAAACAGGGGCAGTTTCAAGTTTTTGGAAAAATGAGCAGCTTTAGGTCCAAAGCTGGTTTTGGGCTCAACAAGAAAAATGTAGATCACATGAAAAACTTTAAAATAGGTCATGTGGACATAAAAAATTCTGTCATTTTAGACCCAAACAGAACTTTTTTCTTTGGACTTAAAAACTAGAATAAATTTTCCAAAAAGGGCCCAGGTTTAGCCACGGGTTTTTGATGAATAGAGCATGTTAGAGTCTAAATCGAGCTCTGGGCTGAACATGAAAGTTGTCCATCTTATCGAGACCTTGGAGTTTTGTATCTATCAGTTTTGCAAATTATGCTTGAACGAGCAAGTGGTAAATGGATTTTCAAAAAAAGTTCAAAATCACATTTTTGACTAAACATCAAGAAATTTTCTTTTAAAATGGGAGGACAACTTTAAACATATAACCTACATTCCAACAAAGTGTAAAGGAGATTTAAACCATGAGGAAACATGTTTCTGATAAATGAAGAAATTTCTTTTAAACTACCTTTAAGGTTGACAAGATTTTTAAAAGAGATACATTAGTTAATTAATTAGCTAATTAGTTAACGTTAATTTATTAAGAAGATAAATCAATTAACCGAAATTAGAAGGTAATTAATCGAACTCTTAATAGGAGAGTTATCTAATACACACAAAAATTGATAATAAACAGCAACATCATTTTAGTCAATAACAATATTAGTGACTCAAAAACAAGTATTAATAAGATACATGATGATTATAGGAAGCCACCTGCATCACACCAAGGGTGTAGTATAAAATCTGTTTGTAGGACAGGTATGTACAACTCTACCTATAGCATGATTAAAAATTGTTTTCATATAATTTATTATGATAAGTATGATTTATCATCCTTAATCATGCATGATTAATAGATAACATGATAGAGATTATGATATGACATAATTGAATTTTGTTCATCATAATTGGATAATTATGAACAAATTAAGTCATGTTAGGTGTGTTGTACTAACTTCCCGACCTCAGGGGAAGGTTCATGTTTATGCTTCGAGTTACGAAAGATTTTATCTCGGTATGTTGGGGCCTTGCAATCTCTATATTCCTGATGATCGCAGGCACTTAATACAGATACATGGACCTATAGACAAGTTATAACCAATGATTATAAATAAGAGCATAATTGATATATGCATAATATATTAGATTCTTATGTTAAACGATTTTGTGGGTTACCATTGTACTTGTTGAGCGTAAGGCTCATTAAGTATGTTTATGTTGTAGGTAAGAATCCTACGGGCTAAATTTGAATAGATGATGCAAGTGGCAGGGTGAATGTGAAGGATGGGTTCATAGATACTATCATAAGTTTAACTTCCGCAATAATATATTTTAGTATTTTATGAAATTCATATTAATATTTTGTTTAAGTATTCTACGAAAACTAGTTTAAAATACTGGTTGTATGTATGTTTATGAACTTTACTATAACATGACAAATTATATCTGTATTTTGAAATAATAAGATAAAGCAAATAAAGCATCGTAAAAAAAATTGATATATATGCTTAAGTTTATTACGTAATTGTCACATCATGACGGGTCGTTACACTCGGCTAGTAGGCTTGTAACTTAGTTTCATGTCCGTCGTCATGTTCCGATCCACTTTAAATTTTACATACATTGTGTTGACCAAGTCACCTAATGTAAATTCGGAATCAATAATAATTGAAGGAGGAATGCCATCATCTTTATACAATTTGTTTGCATCTTCCTTCTTCTTCACTCTGTATTCAATGATGATTACTATTGGAGCCATTCTTAAGACAAAAGAAAACAATTAAGAATTCGTTTGGTATACGCTTTTTTTTGCATTGCATTTAAATGTCATGCAATTTTCCCCCAAATACAAAAGCATTTCATTCAAATACCAATCACATCACATTTTAAATCTAACACAATCACTATTCATTATTTTACTTTTTCTATTACTTTTATTAATTACATCATATATTCTTTCTCTCTCATTTTTTTCCTCTCTACTTTTACCCATCACATCACATATTTATTATTAAAATATAATTCAAATACTTTTCACTCAAACACACATTGCATTCAAATATAATGCCAATACTTTTCCTCCAAATATAAATTATATTCAAACGCAATGCAAATGCAATGCGTTCATTAAACGGGACCTAAGTATTGTTAAACATTTACAGAAATTATGTGAATGAAAAAATATTTTTTAAAATGAAAAAAATATATGGTAGCAACTTATGTCCTACTTGCTTTGATTATGTACTTTTGATCAGTAAATGGAGGTTTATTAATAATATCCATGTGATGATTTAAAAAAAAAAAAATCTAGGAAGCTAGATTGCTCCATTTCAACTAGACTGCTTAAGCCGTCTAGCATACTATTCATCTTCATCAACCTACAAATTTTTTTTGGTTAAATTCATGAATTTAGCTCCAAACCTTAAATTAAAATGCCATAAACCAAATAACCCACATTTTACACAACATTTTGAAGCAAAAATTTTCACATGAACTTTCTAATCTTGAAAACCAAGTTTTCCACTTGAAATTAAAAAAAGAGGGGGGGTGGTGGGGGTGTGGGGTGGTGGTGGTGGGTTGGGGTGGTGTGGTGTGGGAAGGTTCAATAGACTTATGGATTTCACACCCAAGCTTCTTTCATTTTATCTCAGTCCAAAAGCCCTGCTTTTCCTTTCCTCAGTTGCTCCAGAGCCCTCCTTTTTCTTTGCTCCCTCTCCTGTGCATATGTTCTTTGAAACCCTGTGTTTTTCCCTTTTTTTTTTTTTTTTTTTCCAGCTTATGTAATTTTGGTTTTATTATTCATATAAAGGTATTTTGGACTATAAGATAAGTTTTACTATAGTGAGGACTATAGACCTAACTTTAGAATTTATAAGGTCACGGACCCTAAAAATTTTTTTCTTTACGTTTACAAAACTAAAGCCCCCGGTGAATTCTGGGGAGAATTTTGATATTTTAAAAAATATGAAGCAAGAAGTTGCATTTTTATAAAACAAAAAGGAGTGCTTTTGTAATTATCTTTAATAAGAGTGAAACATGCGGACAAAGCTTTTTTTAAAATCTGTTTTCATTATCCGTTGACTAGTATTTGCAGTTTGACTCTAGTCTTCAATTATTTTCTTTTGCATTCAAATCAAATCTTCAATTATGTATTTTCATTTCATAATCTTCGATTGCAGTCCCTTCTCTACCATTTTATTTGCGTAGAGAGTCCTTTTGTTGCTTCAACCCTGTCACAGCCAAACAAAAATAATAAAAAATAAAAACAAAAAAAAAAGAGAGATTCACGTTTTCATTTTATCTTCTTCTTCACAAAAATCAGAAATCAAGGACCGAAAAAAAAAAAAGCGAGCTCTGCTTGTAGCTTCTAGTGTGCAAAACAATTGCTCTGCGTTGTTGATCGTCAAGCTTATATCTCTCTTTGTTGTCATAACATTATGTGTGTGTACATATATATTTACACACACGCACACACATACCAGGTACGTAAGAACACTTATTTCCTCTCTTATTTTTATGATTTGCGTTTTTGACAATTTCCTTCTTGATTGTGCTTTTTTTTTTTTTTTGGAATGAAAAATAACCATCTGAAACTTCTAATTTTTTGTTTAAATTCAAAAAATATATGTCATTGTGGAAAGTTAATCCGTAAGGTTTTTTATTTTTTTTAAAAAGAATTTTGGCTAGTTAAAGGTAATATTTTGGGGAGTTTATTATGTGGTAATTTCAAAATAAATATTTCGGATGCATATCTAGAAGTTATACTAGTACAAAAAAAAAAAAAAAAAAGCAAGTACCACTTCTTATGTTGTTTTTATTTTTTTCTCTTTTCCCCCCAAGTTTATATTTTTAAATGTGTTCATCAATCAGTTTTTTTTATATCTCCATCAAAATAATTTTTCTCAAATCTTTATCCATTTAAATTCTTTTTTAGAAGATTTTCTAGATTAAATTTGATATTCATAAATACTTTTTTATCTTCATGATTTTAACACTGAAATAAACTTTTTCAAATATGTCCTTGTGGAAATGTCTTTTTTCTTCTCTATTTAACATTCGTGTAGGTCCTACTTTTGGTTTTACCCCTAACACCTTTTTGAAATACCACGTTCTCTAATTTACACTTCTTAATATATCTTCTTTTTCGAACGAGTCCCTAATTAATTTTTTCCCCAATAATTCTCTCAACATTTTTAGTATTAAAATGGGATTCTGATTGGTATTTATTTCTAATTTTCCATAAAATAATTTCACAAATATGTCCCTATTTATACATGTATATCAATATTTTTTTTCTCATGGCTCTCTCAATTACCATTTTTTTAATAAATTAAAATTCGTACTTTTGCCCTATTGAATTCATTTTTCTCAAATGTATTCCCATTAAAGTTTTTTTTTTTTTTGGAGTCCTCAAAACATGATATATATATATGTGTGTGTATATATGATCGTCAGAAATATTTTTTTAAACATACAATAAGTAATATTTTTAACAGTCATCTTATTTACTATTTTCCTTATGTACGCCTAACTAATTTACCACCTGATTTTACCGATGAAATCTTATTTTTTCCTCATATCTATAAAACATGCCGTCTGACCGAAACATGCACTTAAATTCATATGTTTTTCTTTATTTTGAAATCTTATATTTTTAAATGTGTCTTATTTTGCGCTTTTGTTATAGTCTATCGCCCATTTATATAATTTGTTTAAATGCATCCCTTTTTAAATTTTCTTTTCCCGCAACAATGCTATGCTCTCGCATGTATGCTCTAAGTAATTTACTATCTAATTTCCATTATTAATGCCTTTGTTTTTTTTTTTTCCTTTAAATGTGGTCTATATAAATATATGTGTGTTACTAATAAGCTCTTAAATAATGAAAAACTAATAAAAAAAAATTCGCAGTTGAAAAATTCAACAAAGTGAAGAGACACACGCATGCTTTGAACTAACATTTCCGATGTAAAAAAAAAAAAAAAAAAGGTTCATGTAGGATTATAGTAGATGAGTTCATTGAGTTTGTGATCTTGGTGTGCTAGAATAAGTTTCGCAGAGAGATATTGTGATAACCGATAAATTTATCGTTCTCGAAGAAAAATTTTGTACAAGATATATAAATATATGTATATTCATGATGAGACATTTTATAGAATATAGAATAGATGAAAATTTTGACTAACTAGATTTTAGTCAAAATTTGACAATGAATTAATGAACATAGTGTAAAAGCTAAACATTAATTCAAATTATGATGTTTTAAATTTATTAGAAAAGTATGTGGAAAATACATATTAAGAGATCAATGGCTCACATGTAAGCCACCATGATCAATGGCCAAGATTGGCCAAGCAAATTCTCATTTCTTTAAAAGAAATTAAGGAAAATGTGAGAGAGAGAAGAGAGAGCACGTGAGAGGGGAATGCTATTAGCAGCCAAAGTGAATTAATTCACCCTAGCTGCAAAAGAAAGGGGGAGTCGTGCAGAAAGAAAGAAAGAGAAAGAGAAAGAGAGAAAGAGCAGAAGAGGAAAATCCTTTCAACAGTTATGATTCTCTCTTCAAGAAAGTAGATCGTTCAAGTGTTCAACTAAGATTCCATAGTAAGACGTTCTCAAGTTTCAAGCAAGGTAAACCCTCTTTTTCTCATGTTTTTAGGTGAAAAAATCTAGGTTATTTTGAGGAAGAAAAAGAGAATGTAAGTTTTGCATGTTGAGATTTTCGGTTAAATCGAAACATGGTTCAAGTCTAGTTGTTTTTAAGCACGAATTCGTGAGTTGATGGTTTAGAAAACCAAGTTTCGGTGTTTTCTTTTCAAGAAAGTTTTGATTTTTAAAATGTTAAGTCAAGAGATGTGTAGAAGCAAAATGTGAAATTTTGCTTATGAAACCATGGATTCATGATAGTAGAAATGCAGTTATACCCTGAAACAATCTTATAGAGATCGATTTTGGGTGCAAGAAGTAGAACAAAGGCCATAAAAGCCTTAGAAAAACAAAGATGGGGATTTCAGACTCAGAATCAGAATTCTGGGATGAATACGGGAGTGTTTGTGGCGGCCCGCCCTGCTGTGGAGGCTCTACAGTGCTATTACAGTCAACTCTATGGTTAACCGCAATAGTCTGCAGATCTCTAGGGTCGCCGGCAATCATGCTGAACTGAAAACTTGCTTGCTAATTTTGCGGAATAAATTTTTTTTTCTTCATGATCATAAACTATTCGAGAATGTGATAAGGAAATCATGTCAACAAAATAACATGCACCTGAATCATGATTCTCCTATCACATAATCTTAACTTGAAAACTTGTTTTTGTAACTACATGGTTTAAATATTCAAAATCTGTACAGTGGAAGTCTTAAGGATGACCAAATCCCTCGCCCAATCCTCCCCGGCATGCATCTTCACTGTTCGTCGTCCACCGTATACTACAGGTGAACAGGTCTCTTACCTGCAACATGTGAACAAACTGATAAGCTATGGGCTCAGTAAGTTCAAACATAAAAACATGAAATTAACATGCTGTTCTGCTGTGCTCATGTATGAAACAAGACTCTGTAAACGTGCTCGTGGCTGAAAGATTAGTCTTAGGACATTATCTGATATTTTAGTTCTGGTTTTGGGCCCCTGATTGGTCGTACCGACATATTAGCGCAACTGGGAGCGGTACTTTAGTGCTGACCTCCTCAGTCTTAACTGATGCTAAACATGAAAACCTCCCCGTGGGTCGAGAGGCCGATACGCCAATAACTGGTTTAATTACCATCTTGCTGATGCTCCAACTGGGTAGCATACTGATTGCCCCCACAGTCGGAACCTGTTATATGAATTACTGGGGTGTGAATTACATTAACACACTAGTGTGCCTTGTGCACCTACCTGTTTTCGTGTTCTGGTTACCTGACTGACATGTGTGCTGGAACATGCAACTCTACATGCATGACATGAACTGATCTGTGCTGACATGAGACTGACATGAATATCGTGATGTAGACAATCAATGTCTAACAAACACATCATACAATATACATAACATCATAATTTAACAAGCTTGTCCACGTTGCAGTCAGGACAATGCTTGAACTTACAGAAAATCCGCTAGCGTGAGCCTCTACTGCTCTGGGACTGCTGTATCGAGATCTCTGGCTCGAACTCCTATAAAAGGAATAATCACTAATTAATTCCAATATTCATCTTATACTGGAAATATGGCAAAACATGAAATTTACATTTCCAGACTCGTTTTTTTTTTTTTTCTCTCTGGCTTCGAACACGCCCTCCTACACGGGCGTGTCTCTGGCCATGTACCTCTCTGAACTTACATGTCTGGCTGTGTAATTCGTGGAACATGGCCATGTATACTTACATGGGTGGATACACGGCCGTGTTACTAGCCGTGTACTCCTCTGGACTCTTACACGGTTACTTACACGGCCGTGTTTCTGATTGTGTTTTCCTGCTGTCTAACATGGTCTGCTACACGCCTTCCCCTTGAACGTGTGCCCTTTGACACGGCCCGATAAACGGCCGTGTTCTTGGCCGTGTACCTCTCGGGTCTGAGTTTTTTCTGCAACACGGTCGTGCATATGGGCATATTCGGGGCCGTGTACTGAACACGCCCTTGTACACGCCCGTGTTCATACCAGAATCAAGATTCTGGGTCCGAACTGCTCTGCTCTGATTTTCTAAGGCTTTTATGGCCTTTGTTCTACTTCTTACACTTGAAATCGATCTCCATAAGATCGTTTCAAGGTATCTACTACATTTCTTCTATCACAAATCCATGATTTTATAAGCAAAAATTTCACATTTTGCTCATTTACAACTCTTGACTCAACTTTTGAAAAATCTGCACTTTTATGAACAAATTTCACTAAACTTGGTTTTCTAAACCATCCACTCATGGATTCGTGTTTGAAAACATCTAGACTCGAACCATGTTTCGATTTTAACCGAAAACCTCAACATGATTCACTCACATTCTCTTTTTTTTTTCACTTAAACCCTAGATTTTCCCCCAAGAAAAGTGTGAGGAACGAGGGTTTACCTTACTTGAATCTTGTGAGTTTCTTGCTGTTGATTCGTGACCGAAACTCGATTGATCTGCTGCTTGAACTAGAAATCTGAACTTGTTTGGATTTCCTTTTTTTTCTCTCTCTTTTCTCGGTTTCTCTCTTTCTCTCTTTCCCTTTCTTTCTTTCTTTTTCTCTTTCTTTCTTTTCTCTTTCTTTCTTTCTGCCAGCTGCTTTGCAGCTAAGGGGAGTAATTAAATCCCCCCCTTAACTCACGTGCCTCACTCCCTCACTCTCACTTTCTTTCATTTTTTTTTAAATGCAAGGGCTTGTTTGGCTACTTCTAGCCATTGATCAGCATGGCTCACTTGTGTGCCATTGATCTCTTAGTATGTATTTTTCTACATACTTTTCTATTAATTTTAAAACATCATAAATTGAATTAATGCTTAGCTTTTAACTATTTTCATTAATTTATTGTCAAATTTTGATTAAAAACTCAATTAATCAAAATTTTCCTCTGCTCTTTATTCTGTAACATGTCTCACTATAAATGTACATTTATTTACATATTTTGTACAATTATTTTTCGAGAGTATAGATTTCTCGGTTATCACATTCACCCCTCCTTATAAGATTTTCGTCCTCGAAAATTAAAATAAGTGAGGGTATGAAAGTCTCATCTCATCTTCTCTCTCCCACGTAGCCTCTTCAATGTTGTGATTTCTCCACAATACCTTGACTAGTGGGATGGTCTTGTTTCTCAGCATCTTTTCTTCTCTAGCCAATATCTGAATTAGTTGCTCTTCATAGGTCAAATCCTCTTGGACTTGGACTGGTTCATGTTGTAGCACATGAGATGGATCTGACATGTACTTTATGAGCATGAAGACATGGAATACACTGTGCACTGCTGATAGCTCAGTAGGTAATGCCAACTTGTAGGCAACCTTCCCAATGTATTTGATAATCTCATAAAGTCCAATGTACCTTGGACTCAGTTTTCCCTTCTTACCAAAACGCATGATCCCCTTCATGGGTGATACTTTTAGAAATACGAAGTCCCCTTCCTTGAATTCCAGGGATCTTCGTCTTCTGTCTGCATAGCTCTTCTGTCTGCATTGAACACTCTTCATTCTTGGCTGGATCTTGGCAACTGCATCGCAAGTTTCCTGCATGAAATCTGTCTTATGCAGTTGTTTTTCCTTCAGATCATACTAGTGGATGGGTGATCTACACTTTCATTCATACAGAGCCTCATACGGTGCCATCTTGATGGAAGCTTGGTAACTGTTGTTATATGAGAATTCCACTAGTGGTAGCTTCTCATTCCAAACTCCTAGAAAATCCATAACATATGCTCGAAGCATATCCTCCAAAGTCGGGATAGTCCATTCTGATTGTCCATCTGTCTGAGGATGGAAGGCTGTACTGAATCTCAGTTCTGTGCCCATGGCTCTTTGCACACATTCCCAAAAGTTTGAAGTGAACCGTGCATCTCTGTCAGATACTATGGACTTTGGAACTTCATGTAATCTGACAACATGATCTACATACAAATGTGCCAGCTTCTCCAATGAGTAAGTGATCTTTATTGGTATGAATCTAGCTGTCTTTGTCAATCTGTCTACGATTACCCAAATGGCATCGTGTCCTCCTCTTGTTTTGGGTAAACCTACCACAAAATCCGTGGTAATGTTCTCCCATTTCCATTCTGGAATCTCCAGAGGTTCTAACTTTCCTCCAGGATGCTGATGCTCAGCCTTTACTTTCTGACAAGTAAGGCACTTACCTACAAATCTTGCAATGTCTCCTTTCATCCCTTTCCACCAAAACTGTAGCTTCAAATCTTGGTACATCTTGGTGGCTCCAGGATGGACTGAGCATGGCGTCTCATGAGCTTTTGACATGATTCGCCTTCGAAGCTCTTCATCTGCTGGCACATGAATTCTCCCCTGATACATGATTAATCCTTCAGTGGACGTCTCTTCTTGGGAGTCTGTCAGACTTGAATCTTGCTTCTGAGCTTCCTTGATATCATCAAACAATGATGACTTCAACTGCAGTGCTGACAATTTTCCTGATATCAGCTCTAGCCGAGCGAATGAATCTCTTGCTGTAATGGTCTTGATAACTTGTCAATAGGTAACTGCTGCGGAATTGTAGCTTTTCTGCTCAATGCGTCTCCTACTCGGTTGACTTTTCCTGGATGATAAAGGATCTCACAGTCATAATCCTTCACCAACTCCAACCATCTTCTTTGCCTCATGTTTAACTCCTTCTATGTGAAGAAGTATTTTAGGCTCTGATGATCTGTGTAAATCTGACACTGTGCTCCATACAGATAGTGTCGCCAAATTTTGAGTGCGAACACTACTGCAGCAAGTTCTAGGTCGTGGGTGGGATAGTTCTTCTCGTGCTCTTTCAGTTGACGAGAAGCGTAGGAAATCACTTTGCCTTCTTGCATCAATACTGCTCCCAAACCCACTTTGGAAGCATCACTGTAGATTTCATACTTCTCCCCTTCAGTAGGGAGTGTGAGGATCGGCGCGCTTGTCAGCTGTCTCTTCAGCTCTTGGAAGCTTCTTTCACACTCATCTGTCCATATGTATTTCTTTTCCTTGCGTGTGAGGGTGGTGAGAGGTGTTGCTAATCTTGCAAATCCTTCCACAAATCTCCTGTAATAGCCAGCTAACCCTAAGAAACTGCGTATCTCTGTTACGCTCTTAAGTGCAGGCCATTTGTTAATTACATCCACTTTGATTGGATCCACTGCAATTCCCTCCTTGGATACTACATGTCCGAGGAAATGCACTCTGTCTAGCCAAAACTCACATTTTGAGAATTTAGCATAGAGTTGATGCTCTCTCAGCTTCTGAAAAACCATTCTTAACTGGGCTTCATGCTCTGCGTGAGTCTTTGAATATACAAGGATGTCATCGATGAACACAATGACAAACTTGTCAAGATACTCCTTGAAGACTCTGTTCATCAGGTCCATGAAAGCGGCTGGCACGTTCATTAACCCAAACGGCATTACTAGGAACTCATAATGCCCATAACGGGTTCTGAAAGCTGTCTTGGGAACGTCATCTTCCTTGATTCTCAGCTGATGATATCCTGATCTCAAATCAATCTTTGAGAACACTGCTGCACCCTTGAGCTGATCGAACAGGTCATCAATCCTAGGTAATGGGTACCTATTCTTGACTGTAACCTTGTTCAATTCTCTGTAATCTATGCACATGCGGAACGTCCCGTCCTTCTTCTTGACAAACAGTACAGGAGCTCCCCATGGGGCATAGCTCGGTCTGATGAATCCTTTGTCAAGCAGATCCTTCAACTGCACTTGCAACTCCTTCAACTCCACTGGTGCCATGCTGTACGGCACCTTGGAGATCGGTGCTGTTCCAGGTAGGAGCTCTATCTCAAATGAGATTTCCCGTTCTGGAGGTATTCCTGGTAGTTCCTCGGGAAAGACTTGGAGAAATTCTCTGACAATAGGAACATCTTTTGGCTGTCATTTCTTCTCTTCTACTGTATCTGTCACATAAGCTAAATATCCAATACAACCACTGGCTATTAGCTTCTTGCCTTTCAATGAACTGATCATCATCTTGCTTGATCTTCTCGAAGAATCGACATATTCGAAACTTTTTTCATCTTCTAGCTTGAATACTATTCTTCTGTTTCTGTAATCTATCGTAGCTTGATATTTTCCTAGGAAATCCATTCTCAAGATTACATCATAATCTATGATCTTCATCATGATCAATTCTGCATACTGCTCTCTATTTGCCACGATTACTGGTACATGAGGTAATCAGTACTCTGACAACATGATTTCTCCTGATGGGAGAGCAGTTCTAAAAGTTCTTCCCATGTGATCTCTAGGGTATTCTAACTTATCAGCAAATGCATATGATATGAAAGAATGAGTGACCCCAGAGTCAAATAGAACAGATGCCAAGTGGTTAGCGACAGAAATCTGACCTGTCACCACGTTGGACGTCCCTGCCTCTACTTCTTCTCTGGTGTAGGCCATCACCCTAGCATCTGTCTGTGGAGCTCTTTCTTGTCTTTCCTGCACTGCTGGATGCACTTCTGATGGACTTTCATAGCTCAGTCTAAGTGCATGTACTTGTGACTGTTGTGGACGTGATGAGTTTGCTCCTGATACTGATACTGACTGGCGGTTCATGGGGCAATTATTGATGAAGTGGCCTTCTTTTCCACACTGAAAACAGGCAGTCGTGCCAGCTTTGTATTGACCCACATGTTTCCTCTCACAATTTGGACAGGTGGGGTTACTTGGGACTGTGGTGGTATTAGTCCTCCTTGACTGACTTCTGTTGTCCTGACTCTGAGTTCCCTGGAAATTGCCCTTTCTCTTCTGTTGGGACTGAGGGTCTGGATGACTGGACTGCTCTGGTCTTGTACTCTGACTGCCCTTGCTGTGCTGTCCAGGTTGAGAGGCCTTAGCCAGGATCTTTTCCTTCTTCCTGGCTTCCCAGACCTTTTCCTTTTCCTCTTTTTGTCGGGCTAGATGATACTCTGCCCTAAAAGCACGACTAACACAGTCGGCTACTGAAACTGGCGGAAATGGGCCAACGTCAATCAAAGCAGAGATCTCAGGCCTGAACATGCCTATCATCTTCTGTATCTTCTCCCTCTCCGTAAGTACCACATACGGACATAGGCGGGAGAGCTGCTTAAATCTCCTGCAAACCTCACTGACTGACATGTCCCCCTGCTGTAACTCTGAGAATTCTTTTCGCTGGGGTCGGAGTGATGCAGGATCATAATATTTTTTGTTGAACTCTTCCAGAAACTCTGCCCATGACATTGTGGTCACGTCCCTCCTCATACAGACTGTGTCCTACCAAAATCTTGCATCCTTCCTTAGAACAAAGGATGCGCACATGACTTTCTCTTCATCTGTGAGTCTCATAAACTCCATTATCATCTGGATTGAAGAAAGCCAATCCTCTGCTTCTAAGGGATTTGTTGAACCCTCAAATTTCGAAGGCCTCATCTTCCGAAATCTCTCATATAATGGCTCTGGATTCACCCTAACCGGTGGTTCCTGAACCACTTCTGGTGCCGCTGGTGGCACTACCTATTCTGCCTCTGCTGCTGGCTGTACAGGAGTCCCTACTGATCCCTACCCCTGTTCTAACTATTCTAGTCTCTGTCTCAACTCTGCATTTTCTCTCATCTGGTTTTTTAGAAGAGCTTGCATCTCTTCTAATGTTTGAGTCAGAGATGGGCATCCCCTTTTCCTTCTTTGGCCTTGGCCTTGATTTTCCATCGTGCTACTTTTTATCCTATAATCACACGATGAACTTGCATTAGATCCTGTATAAAAAGGATCCACATGATTTCTTACATTTACATATTATCACATACTTACTACAAAGTATAGGTCTCTACAAACCTTTACTTTCATGCATAACTAGCTACTGATCTTAACATAGACTGAACTTACTTGGATCGTTGAACAGGACATGCACGGAGTCAGGCGAGATATGGTCAACCAACTTTTCTAATAATACCAACTGTGCTACAGTAAGTATTCTAAACTAGACCCATTTTAAAACTTGGGTTCTGATACCAACTGTGGCTCCATTTGGTATCCTAAACTGAACCCATCGTAAAAACTTCGCTCTGATACCAACTGTGGCGGCCCGCCCTGCTATGGAGGCTCTACAGTGCTATTACAGTTAACTCTATAGTTAACCGCAATAGTCTGCAGGCCTCTAGGGTCACCGGCAATCATGCTGAACTGAAAACTTGCTTGCTAATTTTGCGGAATAAATTTTTTTTTCTTCATGATCATAAACTGTTCGAGAATGTGATAAGGAAATCATGTCAACAAAATAACATGCACCTGAATCATGATTCCCCTATCACATAATCTTAACTTGAAAACTTGTTCTTGTAACTACATAGTTTAAATATTCAAAATCTGTACAGCGGAAGTCTTAAGGGTGACCAAATCCCTCGCCCAATCCTCCCCGACATGCATCTTCCCTATTCCTCGTCCACCGTATACTACTGGTGAACAGGTCTCTTACCTGCAACATGTGAACAAACTGATGAGCTATGAACTCAGTAAGTTCAAACATAAAAACATGAAATTAACATGCTGTTCTACTGTGCTCATGCATGAAACTGGACTCTGTAAACGTGCTCGTGGCTGAAAGATTAGTCTTAGGACATTATCTGATATTTTAGTTCTGGTTTTGGACCCCTGATTGGTCGTACCGACATGTTAGCACAACTAGGAGCGGTACTTTAGTGCTAACCTCCTCAGTCTTAACTGATGCTAAACATGAAAACCTCCCCGTGGGTTGAGAGGCCAATACGCCAATAACTGGTTTAATTACCATCTTGCTGATGTTCCAACTAGGTAGCATACTGATTGCCCCCACAGTCGGAACCTGTTACATGAATTACTGGGGTGTGAATTACATTAACACACTAGTGTGTCTTGTGCACCTACCTGTTTTCGTGTTCTGGTTACCTGACTGACATGTGTGCTGGAACATGCAACTCTACATGCATGACATGAACTGACCTGTGCTGACATGAGACTGACATGAATATCGTGATGTAGACAATCAATGTCTAACAAACACGTCATACAATATACATAACATCATAATTTAACAAGCTTGTCCACGTTGCAGTCAGGACAATGCTTGAACTTATAGAAAATCCGCTAGCGTGAGCCTCTGCTGCTCTGGGACTGCTGTATCGAGGTCTCTAACTCGAACTCCTATAAAAGGAATAATCACTGATTATTTTCAATATTCATCTTATATTGGAAATATGGCAAAACATGAAATTTACGTTTCCAGACTCTTTTTTTTTTACTCTCTGGCTTCGAACACGCCCTCCTACACGGGCGTGTCTCTGGCCGTGTACCTCTCTGAACTTACATGTCTGGCTGTGTAATTCGTGGAACATGGCCGTGTATACTTACACGGGTGGATATACGGCCGTGTTGCTGGCCGTGTACTCCTCTGGACTCTTACAAGGTTACTTATACGGCCGTGTTTCTGGTCGTGTTTTCCTGCTGTCTAACATAGTCTGCTATACGCCTTCCCCTTGACTGTGTGCCCTTTGACACGGCCCGATACACGACCGTGTTCTTGGCCGTGTACTCTCGGGTCTGAATTTTTTTGTACAACACGGTCGTGCATATGGGCATGTTCGGGGCCGTGTACTGAACACGCCCTTGTACACGCCCATGTTCATACCAGAATCAAGATTCTGGGTCCGAACTGCTCTGCTCTGATTTTCTAAGGCTTTTATGGCCTTTGTTCTACTTCTTACATTTGAAATTGATCTCCATAAGATCGTTTCAAGGTATCTACTACATTCTACTATCACAAATCTATGATTTCATAAGCAAAAATTCCACATTTTGCTCATTTACAACTCTTGACTCAACTTTTGAAAAATCTGCACTTTTGTGAACAAATTTCACTAAACTTGGTTTTCTAAACCATCCATTCATGGATTCGTGTTTGAAAACATCTAGACTCGAACCATGTTTCGATTTTAACCGAAAACCTCAACATGATTCACTCACATTCTCTTTTTTTTTTTTTTTCCACTTAAACCCTAGATTTCCCCCTAAGAAAAACTTGAGGAACGAGGGTTTACCTTGCTTGAATCTTGTGAGTTTCTTGCTGCTGATTCGTGACCGAAACTCGATTGATCTACTGCTTGAACTAGAAATCCGAACTTGTTTGGATTTCCTTT
Source organism: Antiaris toxicaria (assembly GCA_035233585.1). NCBI lineage: Eukaryota > Viridiplantae > Streptophyta > Magnoliopsida > Rosales > Moraceae > Antiaris > Antiaris toxicaria. Next base: position 18,847,595 of record CP141153.1, read on the forward strand.
TTCTTCTCTCTCTTTTCTCGGTTTCTCTCTTTCTCTCTTTCCCTTTCTTTCTTTCTTTTTCTCTTTCTTTTTTTTCTCTTTCTTTCTTTCTGCCAGCTGCTTTGCAGCTAAGGGGAGTAATTAAATCCCCCCCTTAACTCACGTGCCTCACTCCTTCACTCACTTTCTTTCATTTTTTTTTAAATGCAAGGGCTTGTTTGGCTACTTCTAGCTATTGATCAGCATGGCTCACTTGTGTGCCATTGATCTCTTAGTATGTATTTTTCTACATACTTTTCTATTAATTTTAAAACATCATAAATTGAATTAATGCTTAGCTTTTAACTATTTTCATTAATTCATTGTCAAATTTTGATTAAAAACTCAATTATTCAAAATTTTCCTCTTCTTTTTATTATGTAACATGTCTCACTATAAATGTACGTTTATTTACATATTTTATACAATTATTTTCCGAGAGTATAGATTTCTCGGTTATCATAGTGTTCACGGGCGTGTACAAGGGCGTGTTCGTAACACGGCCCCAAACATGCTCACATGCATGATCGTGTTTCGAGAGAATTTGAGACCCGAGAGATACACAGCCAAGAACATGGCCGTGTATCGAGCCGTGTAAAATGGCACACGGTAGTGGGAAGGGCGTGTAACAGACCATGTTCGACAGTAGAAAAACACGGCTGTGTAGCCACCCGTGTACACGGCCATGTTGCATGAATTACACGGCTATACAAGTAAGTCCAGAGGAGTATACGGCCACGAACACACCCGTGTAGGAGGACGTGTTCGAAGCTAAAAAAAAAAGAGTCTGGAAATATGATTTTTCATATCTTGCCATGTTTCAAGTATAAGATATATGTTGGAAATAATCAACGATTATTTCTTTTATAGGAGTTCAAGCCAGACACCCCGAGATAGTAGTTCCAGATCAACAGATGCTCACGTTAGCAGATTTCCTGTAAGTTCAACCATTGTCTTGACTGCAACGTGAACAATCATATTATGTTTTATGATGTTATGTATGTTGTTTGATGTATATGTCAGACGTTAACCGTCTGCATCACGATACACATGTCAGTTTCATGTCATGCATGTAGAAGTTCATGTTTCAAATAGATAATTCATGTACTCATGATAGACAAGATTCAAGCACATGAAAACATGTAGGTGCACAAGGCACTATAGTGATATTAATAAAACTCACACCCCAAGTAAAATATATAATAGGTTCCTACTGTGGGACAATCAGTATGCTACCCAGTTGGAACTTCAGAAAAGATGGTAATTAAACCAGTTATGGGCGTACCGGCCTCTTAACCCACGGGGAGGTTTACATGTTCAGTTTCAGTTTCAGTTAAGGTTGCGGAGGTCAGCACTAAAGCACCGCTCTCAGTCATGCGTGCCTTACAGTATGACCAATCAGGGGCCCAAAACTAGAACCTAATTTCAGATAATATCCTAAGACTTACATATAGCCATGAACATGTTTTTCAGAGTCAAGTTTCATGCATAAACATAGTATTGCATGTTATGATTTCATGTTTTTATGTTTGAACTTACTGAGCCCATAACTCACCAGTTTGTTCACATGTTGTAGGTAAGAGACCTGTTCACCAGTAGTACACGGTGGACGACGGACAAGGTATGTACATGCCAGGGGGACTGGCCAAGGCATGGTGGTCCTACCATGAGTTTTCCGCTGTACAGTTTTGAAAATTTAAGCATGTAATTTTAAAGAACATGATTTTAAGTCAAGACTATGTGATAGGGGAATCATGATCCATATATATGTTATTTTGTTAACATAATTTCCTTATCACATTCTCGAACAAGATATGTATATGTTTTCAAGTTATGTATTAAGAAAAAAAAAATTTATTCCGTAAAATTTACAAGTAGTTTTCAAGTTAAGCATGATGCCGGCGATCCTAGAGGTCTACATACTATTGCGGTTAACTACAGAGTTGACTGTAATAATACTGTAGAACCTCTGCATCAAGAGCGGGACGCCACAGATCTAAAGTTACTTAAGGTCAAAGTCTATAAGGTTAGGCTTGAAACTTTTCAGAGATACGCATAATTTTTTATATTAGTTACGTTTTCTCCCCTTTTTTTTCAGCAAATAATGATTCTTTTTTTTAATTTGATAAGTTTTAGAAAGTGGAGGAGAGAAAAACAAAATTCTCATTTATCTCAGAAGGTTACGACACATACATACAACTTGCAGCTTTTCTAACCATAAGGAAAAAAAAAAAACCACAAAAGGAGAGTACAACTTATGAAGAATATACAGCGGGAAGATTTGGCCACCACATAATTGACATGAAAATTAGGAAACCAAATCAGAGAATTAATAGTGATGACAGAATCCGTTAGCAGTGAATAGTGGAGAGAAAAGTGGCAAGTTGGCAAGACTGTATTCTTAACAAGATTTGAATTCTATTTTTCTTTCACATACTTTTTTTTTTTTTAATATCATCATTAAAATTGCTCTGTCTTCTCTTTGATTATTGTGGGTTTTCCTTTGGACATAATCTTAGAAGTGCTTAGAAAAGGAATTAGAAAGAGAGAGAGAAAGGGAGCAAGAATAAGTAGGAGACTGAAGGAGTAAATCAGAAAGCATGGATTTTCTCATCGGAATCATTGCGTCAATTATTACAAAGGCTGCTGAATATTGTTGGTTTTCCTTTCTTTGAGTCAAAAATGTGTGGGTGCCGTTCTAGTGCCCAAATCCAATTAATTTGAAAAAAAAAAAAGAAACAGAATTCGGTGCCCATAATGAAACGCATATTGGGGCTCTATAAATAAAGCCCCATTCCCTTCGTTTTGAAGCAGAAGCTACAGAACAAAGAAAAGAGACTTTTGTGCACTTACAAAAATATATTTTGTTGAGAAAATAATGAGATTATCACACTTGTGAGTGTAAGAGAATTTTTGTTAATAGTATTTCTCAAGTTACTGTTAAAATTTAAGAGTTTGTTATATACCTATTTTTATAGTGGAAGTGTTTCTTTGTGTATGCCATAATTTTTCCTTTCTAAGGGGGCGTTTGGTAAACGCATTGCATTTTGATTGTATTTGAATGAAATTTGTTTTTTGAATGTTGTATTTGGTTAAAAAGTATTTGTTTTGTATTTGAATGAAATGTGTGTTTGGATGAAAAGTATTTTAGAATTGAAAAGTTGATGTGATTGGTAAAAGTAGAGGTAAATAGTGGAATTGAAAAGTTGATGTGATTGTTTTAAAAATGTTTTGAATAGTAATTATTTTCGTAGCACTGTTGTAAAATTTGTGTTTGATGTAAAATTATATTATATTTGAATAAAATTAAAATTGAATACTTTCTCCAAATGCCCCCTAAATTAAAACTTTTTCCAAGAGATAAAATTCTTTATGTCAATTTTTATTTTTTCTGCATAAGTAAGATCCTAAAGGGGAATTGAAATTTGTCTATATTCCCAACAACTAGTATCAAAGCATTAGGATCAATCATAGAAAAGTATATTTGTCTGCGAGTACAATTCATGAATAGTGAATAGAGATGACCCCTATAGCTGGCACTGTAGCAGTCATGGTGGGTAGTGGTCATTGTAGCGATCACCGTAACAATCATTGTAGCAGTTCCTATAGCAGCACATACTGTAGCAGAATACTATCTTGTAGTAGAGTATGATTCCTGTAACAGAATATAGTTACTATAGTAAATATAGGCTAGAAGATCAAGATTGAGAAGTTCAACGGTAACAGTAATTTTTCCTTCTGGTAGAGAGAATGACGGATCTCCTGATCCAACAAAAGGTTCATAAGACTCTATTAGACAAAAAAAAAAAAAAAAAAAAGCCTTGTACAATCAAGGACAAAGATTGGGAGGAGATAGACAAAATTATGGCTAGTACAATTCATCTAAATCTCTCAGATACAGGCTTACAAAATATCGAATTCAAGGAGTGTAAGACAACGAAAGATACTTAGGAGACCTTAGAAAAGTTGTACATGTCAAACTTTAAAAGTCTATGACTTTTCATATACAAGTTCAAACGGGATGATTTGTTTTTAAGTTACATAAAATTTTGAGACGAACCCCAATACATTTCAAGTTTTTACCCTTTTAAACTATAACAATTCAAATTCCTCACTAATTATCTAAACATATTATTTCCATCTAAGGTGGTGTTTGGATGGGTTGTCCAATTTTGGAAAGTGTTTTTTTTTTTTTGTAAAAAATTTTTTGTCTCAACTTTTTCATCATTCTTCTTACTTTGAAGCAAGAAAATTTCTCATTTTTAAACATATCTTATATAATATTTTTTTTTAAATGAAAAGAAATCTCTTTTCCAATTCTCTCACAATTCATAGCTTCCAATACTTTTTTTTTTTTCTCATTTTAAACAATTTTTTGTTTTCAAGAAGAAAAATTTGTACACATCCAACCAACATCTTGTTTTCAAATTGAAGTCTTTCTTATCTAAAAAAAAAAAAATTCTTTCCAAAATAAGCCTCTCATCCAAATAAGGTGTCGGCATCCTAACTCGCTTAGGTCGTCAACTACTTACTTCTTACGTAACATATCCTTACTTTCTTAACTTACGTAATTTAATTTTACTTTCTTAACCTTAGATGACCATAAATATAAACCATAAGAAAACTTTTTTTTTTTAACATACTGTTTGAACTTATATAACTTATTCGTGTCCGCAAAATACTTCATAAAACTTTAACATACATTAATCCTTATCTCAAATTCATTCTTTATAAACATTATCTTAATTTCATCATTGACCCTTGGCTCATTCTATACATAACTTGTATATTTAAAACAGAGGAGAAACATAGCAGATCTACTCCCTTATCCATGATACTTTGGGTATCTATCTTAATCTGCCAACCTATCAGTTTCTTCTTTCACAATGTAGGTTGCTTTACTCGTGTTACCTACATCATAAACAGACTGGGAGTTAGAACTCAGTAAGTACAAACATACAAACAAAACTTTACATATGCATGTTATCCTATGTTAGTCCTATTATGCTTGCTTATTTTCGTTCTTTCGTTTTCATTGTTATTTTTTTTTCTTTTATTTTATATATATATTTTCTATTCTTTCATTTCATTTCATACTTTCATGAACTTACATTTTTTTACTTAACTAAACTGTTTCAATGGATAGGCCCTGATTGGACATACCGAATGTACGCATACCAATGGGGAGTGGGGGAGCGCCCACCTTTTCTATCCCACGGATTACTGAAACGAATCTAAAAATAGCTCCCGTAATTTAGGGAGGTAGCCTCTTTAACTGATCGAGGCAAACTGAAACTGGTAAGAACTTCCTTAACTGATGGAGGCCAGTACGCTAATCTTTAACTTTTTAGTCTTATTATCTTATTTATTGTTATCTTTCTGTACATTAACTTTATTTTTTTTGTTTTGTAACTTTCTATTATGTTGTTTTGATTCATTATTCATATACAAGAACCAAAACTCTTTCTATCTTTTGGATTATTTTACTTTTAGCCTTATTTTAAAAACATAACGAAGCATGCAAACATGTATACCTAAAAGCATCGAGATATGTTAACCATTAACAGGTCACCACATAAGTATATAAGCACTGTTTTAAACATTTTGAAACATCTAACATCATCATTGAGTTAGTTTGTATGTAGACAAAACAAATGTTTGTACTTATAGTACAAACATTTCATTCATAACATTCCATTCTATAAACATTTCATTCATTTAGCATCATATCATAAAACATTGTACCTATCACATCATGATATTTACATTTCATTCACATATACATTTCGTTCACATAACCTATGAAACATAACATTCATGAAACATAGCGTTTGGCAAGTCAATTCTTGAGAAGACAAGTAAATGTTTGTATTTGCCGTAATTAAGCTAGTGTGAGCTTCCTTGATTTGCTCAGGCTTTCTTTCCTATCACTGGCTTTGTTTCCTATAAATAAGATACCCAACGGTTATTCTTACTTTTCTTCACTAAACTTCATGATCAAATCTTAACAATAACTTACAAATTCTAAGTTCAATATTCTAATGATGAACTTAGGGTTTTAATGTTCCATTCTTAACTTTTTCCACTAATTGAAGCAAAATGACCATTTTGTCCTTAACGAGATTTTTCTTCATAAACATTTCATTCTTACATTTTATTCTGACTCACGGTCTTCAAACGTCTTAAACATAACCATCGATCATCCCAAATATTTTATTACAGTGTCATTTACTATAATTTTTTACTATTCATCAATCTGATGCCTAAGTTGTAATTTTCGACACCTATGTCATTTCTCTTATTTTTCTAATGTTTTGGGATCCCAAACAAACATTTTACTAATTTTAAAACGTCCGTTCTTCTTTTTTAATTTTAAAATCCCCAAGGGGGTCTCGGGTTTACATATCTGACATTATATTTTATCATCGTTTCCAAAAATACCTGTAAGTGTAAAACTATACTTGGACAGCATTTTTGCTTATTTTTCATGTTCTTGGCATATCATTGATGCCATTAAATCATAAACCTGCTACATACTATACTAAAGGCCTAATTCTATTCAAAAAGTTCAAAAATTTTTACGTAAAATTTTGTAAAAATTTTCACGTAGACATAATCTTTTCCCTCAACATTTTAACCCCATCGTTTTCCACTCAACAACTTGTTCCACACAAAACTTAACCCACGGTTTTAATACCCATGATCAAGCTTAAAATTTTCCTCACAAACTTAATCCTTCACCAACCATACCATAACCCACGGATTTCTTATGGAATTCATGCACAAAATTTAAATTTCAAATTTCCAAGCATTAAATCGTTCATTCAAACAAATCCCCAATCAATTTGATTGTTTACCTAACTTTTTAATCGTCGAAATAATGAGATTCAAACTTAAAATTCAAAATTCAATCTAAACCCATGGCCTATGAAATTTTCGTCTAAAAAACTCAAGAAGATTTCAAATAGTGGTATTTACCTCGCTATGGTATGCAACACGTAATCAGTAGAAGTTTTTATCGCGATTCGGTGTACAAAGTTTGAAGAAATCTTGGCTTGATGGGTGGGAATAGCACACGGCTGTAAAGGGGCAAAATATGGCTGGGTTCTTTTAATTTTTCTACACTTAAAAACAGTCCCTTCTTATAGATAAAATCAATGACTATTTAGCGATTTTCCTATGGACCAATTTACAAACTTTTAGGGACTTATTAGCAAATTATTGGGGTCAAATTAATATTATCAAAAGTTTTGGCTGATTTGCTACTTTCTTGGCTGAAAAGCCGCCACCTTGAAGGTGCTAGAAGCTTCAAGGTTAATCTTGGCTTTTCTTACTTACTTTTTGACTTTTCTTGGTTGACTTTAAATCCTAACTGTTAGATTAAAGCCTCTTTAAACTCCATACATTAGATCATTCTATACTATAAGATTTGTATGAGTATTATACACCCTAAACTTCCTTATGACCTAATCTTGGTTAAACTTTTGACTGATGGTCAAATTGGTCAAATTTCTCATAAGATTTGTATAATCAGTCAAATTTCTCTTTAAACTTGATACATTAAATTATTTTATAGCATAAGATTTGTATGAGTATTATATACCATAAACTTCCTTTTATGACTTAATCTTGGTCAAACTTTTGATTGACGGTCACATCGGTCAAATTTCTCAGTAAGTGTGCCGAATGGCTTACTTTGTCATCTGTGCTATCAGTTTGATCATATCTAATCCCGACAGTCCTAAAAATCCTAAAAATGTTTATCTTTAACTTATCTTAGTTTTGACTTGTCATTTCTTACTTCTATACTTTTCAAGTACTAAAATACCTGTTTTTGAGTGTTTTGGCTCAAAATCATTCTTTTGTGACATACTTCATTCATTCTTCATTTTTAGAGATTCTAATTCCTCCAAAACATTTATTTATCGTTATTAATATTGTTATTTGTCTTTTTACAAACATAGTATTCATTTTCTTGAGGAAAATTTCAGGAGCAACCCTAGCTTGTTCCTAGGTCACATTACTGAAATTTCTGGTTTGTCACATAAGGGATAATTTTTTTTTTAATTTTAACATTTAAACTACAATTAAAGCCTTTTTGCCGGATTCTATTAATTTTTTTGATATTTTTTGCGCATAACTGTTACATGTGCTTTTTTCATGTTCTTTAGTAAAATATACTTAAACGTCCTTTAATTTTGCAATTTAATTTACCATTTATCATGATATATTCATACATGGTGAGGCTAAATTCGAATTAATGATTTTTCATTGTCAACAATTAGTGCAATAAAATTGATTAACAAATGAAGTTTATGAGTCTATTAATTTAATCACTATATTAATGTTTTAATCACTAAATCAAATCTATCAAATGAAGTTTATGACTCAACTTATTCTTTATAAATAGTATCTTGTAATATGTGTATTATTAGTTATTATTTAATTTGAAAAGTTTCATTTTAAAAAACCTAGTTTATTAAGATAATTTTACGCATGGATATTAATATCTTCATTATTACAAACAATTAGCTTATCATTAGGGGGAAAAACCACCTTGCCTTTATTGTTTAGCAAAAAAAAAAATGTAAAACAAAAAAAAAATTACGCACACCAGTTTAGCTAAGAAAAAGAAAAACACTAAAATAAACCACAATGATACACCCTTGCTGGCACCCCCCATGGCCAACAATAAAATAATGTTTCCCTTGAAAAGATCGCCTTCCACTAATATTTCTTACGCCCTTTCAATGCCCTTCTTGCCACCAATAAGGTGGCATTTCTGTCCTTTTATCTTTTCTTTTTTTTTTTTTAATTCTGATAGAATATTGTTGTATTTTGACTGAATATAAGTCTTGGAGGTGTAATGTTCATATCATCTTGGTTCATATGGTTAAAAACTCTATTTAATCTAAAAATCTTTAGATTGATAATTTAATTTATCTTTTTTCTGTCTTATTTTATATGTCACGCTAACTGATTTTGTATGAATTTTTAATTTAGGATTGATTCTTCTAGTGGATCTTCAAATTATCAAAATTTAGTTTTGTTCTAATCATTTTAAGTTTAATTTGATGATTTCTATGTTTAGATATGACCGTTTCTTATTCTACTAGAATAATAATATTGTTCTACCAGAATATTTTTTATGACAATTGATGATTAAAGTTGGAGAAATTCGGTCATTCATGCTGAAAATTAAAAAAATATACATATAGATTCTGGTAGAATATGTGAAATATTCTATATTTCGACGACTGACATCAGAGATATCTGACCATCAGTTTTAAATACAAATAAATATCCTTATAAAATATTTAAAATATTCTACTGTAATATCTAAAGTATTTTACTAAAATTTTCCGATGACTAGCATCGGTGGCTAGAGTTAGATACATTTGGCCATAGTTAGATACATTTGGCCATATGTATTGAAAACAAAAGCTATTATAATAGAATAACTAAAATATTTTACTAGAATATCTTGCGACTTGCATCGGTGATTGGAGTTAGTGACATTCGGTAATACACATTAAAAACTAAAAATCTTTTTTCAGAATATCTAAAATATTCTAGTAGAATACTTATAATAGTTAATATTTTAGTAGAATACTTATAATATTTTACTAGAATATTTCGACGTTAGATGTTATGATACTAGAATCCCTAGTATACTCTACAAGAGTAATTTCAAAAGTGGAAACAAAAATCTAATATATTAATAACTAGATAATCTATCAGAATTTAAAATATATTTTACAAGAGTGATAATTTTATTCTATTAGAATCTCTATTCTATTCTGCAAGAGTAATTTTAAAAAAGAAATAATATATAAACTACACATTAAATCAAAATTCAAAAAATATATATTATGCAACACTGTATACATAACCAAGTAAAAATATACAACCATTCATATCAACAGAATACTTAAAAGCAAAATAATTACAAGAACTAAAAACCCATTGAAACAAAGTTTCACGAAAAAAGAAAATCACAGAATCTCCCATACGAAAATAAAACATCAAAACACAAATGGTTTTAGATTTAACGTCAAATATAGAGTCTTGAGATTCGTCAAATGGCTTAAACTTTACAAGAGAAATTTTACAGCACCTTTTAATATTATTGTCATAAGCCAATGCTAACTTCTGTACCTCTTTAATCATATTAAGAGGTTTTATTGCAAGTTTCTAGTTGTAATGACATTTGCTTTATAGGATCTTGTAGCATACTCCCAAGCCTATATTGGTGAAGTGGATTTTGTTTTTGTTGATTGCGTCATCTGTTTTCATTGACTTTCTCCTCGAAAATCATATCAGAAATCAACAAGTGTTGGAATTGAATTAAAAGTTAAGGCCCTCAAAATAGTAATTAGAAAACACACAGTAATATAAGATAACAATTATTCCCATTTTCCAAATGGAATGCCACTATAATTTGGTTTTAACTAATAGGCTAAAGGATATTGTGTCCAAGTTAAGGATCCTATATGTCCAGCCCTCTCGAGGCACAAAAACAAACTCATATAATTGCTTAGTTTAACCTGCATCAGTATTAATCCTTAAGACTTATCCTTATCTTTGTTTAAAGTTGTGCTGCTGTGACTAAGGCTTCTTTTGACAAAACTTTTCAGATTAGGCTCTACTTTTGATATGTTGAAACTTGTACTTTGGGTTGTTTGAAGCTCTCTTCTTTCCAAATTTCAATGACTAGTTTTCTTTCAAATGCTTTCAAATGAGCAAATCTTTTTGTCGTGTCCTGAGAAAGAATAGAGTGTTTAGTTCTTTTCTTTTTTTTTTTTCATTTTTTTTTCAAGTTAACGTTGAAATTGGCATGTGTTAATCAAATGTTCTTCGTATAACCGAGACTGTACTTGCTGTGACAGTGCCAGGTTGGAGGAGATTGCATCGATGTGAGGACTCCGTTGCCGACAAGTCCTTTAGAAGTTTCTTCTCCACTGCTGGAGCATTCTTCGTTGTTTGTGAGGATACAAACGTTAGTTTTTAAAGTTTTAAGGTTAAATTTATAAGAATATTTAAGTTTAGGAAAATATTTTATCTATCTAACTGATAAAATAAGTAAATATAATAACATTTCATAGTTCAGGAAGTATATTTACTAGTTTTCAAAATTCAAAAATCAAAATTATAAAAGCATTAAAACTCACGGATCAAAAATAAAATGCCTATATGTTTTAAAAATAACACATTAAATCCATCTCATATGCCTAAAAACTAATAATATATACACAGTAGTATACAAAAACTTACGTGAGATGATTTTTTTTTAATTTGTAATATGAGTCATTTTCGTGCATAGCCGAGAGAGCAAATTTAATAACATGTCTTTTTTTTTTTTTTTTTCTTGGAGGCAATTAAATAACATGTGCTAATTAATATTAGCTAATTAAATTTCTATTTAATATTTAAAATTTTCAATACCTTCTTTTTTTTAGTGAAAATTTTTTGAGTAATACCCTTTTTTTTTAATGAAAGTTATCCAATTAAGATTAAGAGTCAATATATCAACATATGTAAAGGTAATTGGCACGAGTAGCCTTCGAATTCTCTATCCTTTGTCTGTTTCGCCAATTTTTGTAAAGGGGAACTATTTTATTTACATGACTAATTTATATGTGTTTTATTTTTTGTATTTGAAATGCTCTATTTAAATGACCTAATTTTCAATTTTTTGTCTTTTCTGAAAAGTTAAACTTAGTGACTATTTATAGTTACTGTTACAATTTCATAATTTAATTTTAAAAATCTATAACTTTGCATATATAAGTTTAAATGAAATATTTTTTTTAATTGCATAGAATTTTGAGACAAATGAAACAACTTTCATATTGATATTTTTCCCCAACACATTTCAAGTTTTCACACTTTTTATCTACAATAATTCAAATTCTTCATTAACTATCCAAACATATTATTTCCATCAAAGGTGGTGTTTGGATGGTGTCCAATCTCAGAAAGTGGTTTTTTTTTTTTTTTACAAAAAATTGTTTGTCTCAACTTTTTCATGATTCTTCTTATTTTGAAATAAGAAAATTGTTTCATTTTCAAATATGTCTTGTATAGTACTTTTATAGAAAAAGAAAAGAAATATTTTTTCAATTCTCTTACAATGCATAGTTCCAACACTATTTTTACTTATTTCAAACAAATTTTTTTTTTTGTTTCAAGGGGAAAAATTTTTACACATTCAACCAATATCTCATTTTCAAATTGAAAAGTCTTTCTTCTTTTAAAAAAATAAAAAAATTATTTTCTAAAATGGACCTCTAATCCAAATAATGTGTAATTTTTTTTTAAATATTAACATCTAAACGTCTATTCAAATAACAATCTAAGTATTTTCATTTTAAAATATTTTCATTTAAATGGTTTTATCCAATCTACATGCCTCCCCAACCGGAGTAGTGATGGTTTGGTAATTATTCTTTTTATTTTGACTAAAAAACCCTTAAATTCCTGACTTTTTTACAATTAAATCCGTTTTGCCAGATTCTTTTAATTTTTTGGATTTTTTTTGCAAATAGCCATCTCATGTGCTGTTTCATATTCTTTAATAAAATATACTTAAATGCCCTTTATTTTTGCAATTTAATTTACTATTTATCCTGATATTTTTCATACATGGTGAGGCTCAATTCGAGTTGATGATTTTTCTGTCAACAGTTAGTGCAATAAAGCTTACTAACAAATGAAGTTTATGAGTCTATTAATCTAATCACTAAATTAGTTAATTAATCACTAAATCAGATATATTAAATGAAGTTTATGACAATTAAATTTACTTGCTATGAATAATATCTTATAATTTGTGTATTATTAGTTATTTTTGAGTTTGAAAAATATAATTTTTAATAAACCTAGTTTATTAAGATAATTTTATGCCTCGATATCTAGTATCTTCATTATTACAAGCAACTTAACTTATCATTGGGGGCAAAAAACCACTTGCCTTTATTCTTTAGGAAAAAAAAAAAAAGTAAAAAAAAATTACGCACACCAGTTTGGCTAAGGAAAAGAAAACACTAAAATAAACCACAATGATACCCCCATGCTGGCACCCACCATGGCGAACAATAAAGTAGTGTTTCCCCCAAAAAGATCGCCTTCCACTAGTGTTTCTTATGCCTTTTCAATGCCCTTTTTGCCCTCAATAGACATGAGTCGTTGGATGCGCTGAAAATACTACTTCGGCCAGTTTTTAACTCTTAGGACAGTCATAATTCAACTGGGGGACTGTAGAAGTGTTCTTTTAAAAATATGAAGCCAGAGGTTGGATTTTCATAATCACAAAACAAAGAGGAGTGATGTGTAATTATATCTTTAATGCGGGGGGGACACCAGATTTGTCTCATTTAATCTAATCTGGTTTCATGATTCTTCGTTGACTATTATTTGCATTTGACTGTTGTCTTCAATTATTTTGTTTTGCCTTTTACACCGGGGCAAAATCAAATCTCAAGAACAGATCTGCAAAACTTGATCTAAACTCTACACAAAAAGCAGCAGTTGCTCTTTCATTTCCTAGTCTTTGATTTCAGTCCCTTGATATCTTCCAATTCTATTTGTGTAGAAAGCCCTTTTGTTGCTTCAAACCATCCACAGCCAAACAAAAATCCAAAAAACCAAAAAAATCCAAAAATCCAAAAAAATCCAAAAAAAAAAAAACAGAGAGAGTCACGTTTTCGTTTATCTTTTTCTTCATTAAATTTCACAAAAATCAGAAATCAGGGGAAAAAAAAAAAAAAAGCTCTGCTTGTAGTTTTAGTTTGCAAAGTAAGTGCTCAAGCTTGTATCTCTGTTAGTTGTCATCACAAATATATACATATATATATATATATCTCAGGTATGTTCGAACACTTGTTTCCTCCCTTATTCTTCTGATTTGCGTTTTTGACAATTTCCTTCTTGATTTTACCATTTTTTTTTTTGGTTGGAACGAAAAAGAACCATCTGAAGTTTCTAATATTTGAACATATAAATTGTATAAATGTCATTGTGGAAAGTTGATCTTTAAGTACTTTTTTTTTAGTTAACTATTTTATTTTATTTTTAGAATTTTGGCTAGTTAAAGGTGATATTTTGGTGATTTTATTAGGTGGTAATTTCAAAATAATTATTTCCGATGCACATCTAGATAACATGTTAGTTTAGTAATAGCGATCCCTGTCTAGCTTGTTCCAGTGTGATTCCCTTTCCTAAATAATTAAAGTTATACCAGTTAAAAAAATATAAATACTACTTCTTATGTCGTTTTTGTTTTTTCTTTTTTCCCCCAAAATTTATATATTCTTAAATGTGTTCATATCAATAATTTTTTTAATCTCTGTTAAAATAAATTTTTCTCAAATTTTTATCCCTTTAAATTCTTTTTTTTTTTAATATTTTCTAGGTTAAATGTGAGAATACAAATACATTTTATCTTCATGATTTTTACACTGAAATAATCTTTTTAACATATCTCTGGAGAGATATGGGAGATTATGACATTTCCCTTTCATTTATGAGATGAACAATACAAAAACAAACTACAAAATTCAACTTTCCGAATTTAGATACAATCTTTGAATTAAGAATTTTACAAGTTAAATAAAATCTAAAATCTAAACTACAAAATTAATTACATAATTGCAAGAAATGCATAAAATACAAAATTACAATAAATTGCAATTATGTAAATTCTCCAATATGTCCATGAAAGATAGAGCTTTGGGAGGAGAGTCCAATCTCCTGAGACTGAGAAAATGTTCGCGACGAAGTAGCTTAATGAGTGCATTGGTTAATTGATCCTTAGGCGAAGCATGGACAACACTGAGCGCACTGCTTTGAACTTGATCTCGAATGAAGTGATATCTAAAGCAACATGTTTCATGTGGGAGTGAAAAACAAAGTTGGAGCAAAGATAGGTTGCGCCAACATTGTCACAATAGATTGCATGCACTTGAGGAATAGTGATGCCAAGTTCAGTGAGAAGCGAACAAACCCAACTCAATTCAGCAACAATGGCAACAACTGATTGGTGGCAACAATAGTCTCACAATACTACAGTGTGTTGTTTCTTTAAGCTCCAAGAGATTGGATTGCACCGAAGATACATAATAGAAACACTAGTGAAAGTATGGTCATCCTTATTGTTGGCCCAATCAGCATCAGAGTACATGAAGAGACAATGAGGATTGGCGATGAAGAATAAGGTCTTGATCAATGATTCGACAATGATAGTGTAGTAGTCTTTTCACCGCATTCCAATTATCAGTTGTAGATTGATGCATAAACTATGAAAGTTTGTGAGATATCAAGATAAGTGAGATATCAGTTGTAAAAGAGATATCAGGATAAGTGAGGGAGAGCTATTAAAGACTCCTCACGACTACCCTGAACTTACTTGGATAAGATAGTTCTGTCCTGGATTGAAGTGCAAGAGTTGGTGATGTAGCAAGTTATGTAAGAACCTATTTCGTTTTTGTGATATGTGTGCAAGTCAGAAGAGTGCTGATGTAGCGTTGTTGGGATAGAAGCATACAATGAGTGTGTGGAATGACTTCAACACCCAGGAAATAGGAAAGAAGGCCAAGATCCTTTAGTGGTTTACACACATGAGTTGGGTTATCTCAATCAATGAAGCCTGGTGGTTGTGCTATAAAGACCTCATCTGATAGATGGCCTTGGTGAAAGGCAATATTGACATCCGGTTACCATAGTGACCAACCACGACTAATAACCGCGCGAATGGTTGTTGGTTTGACCACCAAGCTAAAAGTGTCATGGTAGTCAACTCCTGGACGTTGATGAATTCCTTTGGCTACTAAATGAGCTTTGTACTTATCGATAGAACCATTAGAAAGTCGTTTAGTATGAAAAATCCTATTATACTAGCCATTTGTGATCTTTGAGTGCCAGGGTCAAAGTTAAGGGTTCAGGGGGATTAGAGGCATGAAGTTAAGCATTGAGATTAAGTTTTTGAATGGGTTTATAAATGTTGTGCTAGGAGTGGGTGATGATAACTCATGTTTCTTAATTGTTCAGTGGACTGGTTGGGAATATCTGACCAGCCAGAGAGTAAAGTATTTTGGATGGTGGCTCGGATGGAGATTCCAGTTGATCGGATTGGAGTCTACGGTCGACGGTTGATGTCGAGTATTGGATGATGTCGTATGGGGGGTCTTTGGTTTCTCGATTGAGGGTGTCTGTTGATCAGATGGTTTAGAGTTTCAAAAACTGCTTTTGAAGGAGGGTCCAATTGACTGGTCGGGTGAGTCCATTCAACCGGTTGTGTCAGATCCATGTTCAAGGGCAATGTGTCAAAGGCAGATGTGGATGATGGGCCAAGTGGCGTTCTTGACGGATGAAGAAGACTGATGGAAGCCATTCAGAGATGGTGGTAAGACTTAGGACGGGGATCATGACTTGAAATAGATGAGAAAGGAAAAATAGATTTAATAAATTTGACATGACAGGATACGTAGAGTTTATCATTGGATAGATCCATATAGAGATAAGCATGTTGAGTGATGGAGTACCTAATAAAGAGACAAGGAGTGGAACATGGAGCTATTTTGTCGTTGGAGTATGGATGAAGCCAAAGGTAGCAAAAACAACCAAAGACATGAAGTTTGGAGTAGTTTGTTGAAAAATCAAAGAGATTTTTGTACAGGGATGAAAGATTAAGTGTGGGAGTAGGCATACGATTGATAAGATAAATTGTAGTGGCAAAGGCATGGTTCCAGTAGGTGAAAGGTGGAGAAGCATGAGAGAGATGAGAAAGACCGGTTTTGATTGTGTGACGATGACAAGTTTTGGAATACCCATTATGTTCAGATGTATAAGTTGGAGTGGTGAATTGAGAGATACCGTTGGATACAAGGTATATGTCTAGAGCTTGGTATTCCTTTATTATTGAGATATAAAGTGATGATTTTGTGTTTAAAGAAATATTCAACTAGTGGCTTAAATCGAATAAAAACATCAAGTACATGCGATTTTCTTTTTAGGGGATACAACCATATATATTTGGTAAAATAATCAACAAAATTTACATAATATTTAAACACATCAATTGAATAAATTAGAGAGGTCCAAGCATCAAGAAGATAAGTAGAGAGTAGAAGAATTGGAGAAAGGTAATTTATGACTTTTATTGGAATCACAGGCATTACAATTGGAATGTGATAACAATGGACTTGATAAACTTAAATTAAAACGTGAAAAATGTTTGAAGAATCAGAAATGATGGATGACCTAATCTACAGTGTCACTCGAACGAAGTGATCTTGACACTTGAAAATACAACTAATGAGGAGGAGCTGGAAGAAAGGACCAGCCACTAATAAACACCATCTTTAGTCTGCCCCTGCCAAAGGAATGCCCTATGCTATATGATCCTTCACATGAAAAGAAAAATGTAAGGATTCAACAAAAACATGGTTAGATAGGTAAAATTGATAGATAGAAATAAGATTCTTTTTCATTGTAGGAATGCAAAGAACATTATTTAATGAAAATGAACAAGAAGGTGAGGTGGAACTAGTGTAGATGATGGGAAGACCTATGCCATCTCAAATCACAAAGTCATTGGGGCCGTCATATGGGGCTTCGAGTGAGAGATTACTTGAGTAAGCAATGACATGGTGTGATGGTCTACCATCCAGAAGCCAATTTGGGTGTCAGTGGTGTTAATGGCGGTGGCAATATGGGCATGTGATTGCCAAGGTGCTTGTGATTGTGGTATCCAAGGAACGGGTGCTTGTTGGTTTGAAGCGAAGATCGCATCAAACGGAAAATAGAACATTGCTTAGCGTGTTGTGGCGGCCCGCCCTACTGTAGAGGCTCTACAGTGCTACTACGGCCAACTCTGTAGTCAACCGCAATAGTCTGCAGGCCTCTAGGGCCGCCGGCAATCATGCTGAACTGTAACTACTGCTAATTTTGCGGAATAAAATTTTTTTTTTCTTTAAATTCATAAACTGTTCGAGACTGTGATAAGGAAATCATGTTAACAAAATAACATGCATCTGATCATGATTCCCCTATCACATGCTCTTGACTTGAAAACTTGTCTCTTTGAAAATTACATTTCCCAAAACTGTACAGCGGAAGATTTAAATGTGACCATTATCCCTCGCCCAATCTTCCCCGGCATTTGCCTACCCTGTTCGTCGTCCACCATATACTACTGGTGAACAGGTCTCTTACCTGCAACATGTGAACAAACTGATGAGCTATGAGCTAAGTAAGTTTAAACATATAAACCTGTTACTAATATGCTGTACTGCTGTGCTCATGCTGTACTGCTATGCTCATGCTGTATTGTTGTACTCATGCTGTACTGCTGTGCTCATGCTGTACTGCTGTGCTCATGTATGACTGGACTCTGTAAACATACTGTACTGCCTGAAGGTTTAGTCTTAGGACATTAATCTGTTATTAAGTTCTGGTCTTGGGCCCCTGATTGGTCGTACCGACATGTTAGCGCAACCGGGAGCGGTACTTTAGTGCTGACCTCCTCAGTTTTAACTGATGCTAAACATGCAAACCTCCCCGTGGGTCGAGAGGCTGATACGCCAATATCTGATTTATTTACCATCTTGCTGGTGTTCCAACTGGGTAGCATACTGATTGCCCCCACAGTCGGAACTTGTTAATCAAATTACTGGGGTGTGAATTAATTAACACACTTGGGTGCCTTGTGCACCTAACTGTTTTCTTGTTCTGATACTGTCTGGTCTGTGTACTGAAACATGCAACTCTATATGCATGACGTGAACTGACCTGTGCTGACATGTGACTGACACGAACTGATATAAACATCGTGATGCAGACAATCAATGTCTAACATACACGTCATGCAACATACATAACATCATAACTAACAAGCTTGTCCACGTTGCAGTCAGGACAATGCTTGAACTTACAGAAAGTCCTCTAGCGTAAGCTGCTGCTGCTCTGAGACTGCTGATTTGGGGTCTCTGGCTTGGACTCCTATAAATGGAAAAATCACTGATTATTTACCATATTTATCTTATACTGAAAATATGGCAAAACATGTAAATTTTCCTTTCTAGACTCTTTATTTATTATTATTTTTTTTTACTCTCTGGTTTCGAACACGCCCTCCTACACGGGCGTGTCTCTACCCGTATACCTGCTGAACTTTTAAGCCTGGCCATGTAATTTCTGGAACATGCCCGTGTATGCTTACACGGGTGGGTACACGGTCGTGTTACTGGCCGTGTACTCCTCTGTACTCTTACACGGTTACTTACACGCCTCTCTTTGACCGTGTGCCCCTTGACACGGTCTGATACACGACCGTGTTCTTGACCGTGTACCTCTCGGGTCTGATTTTTCTTGCAACACGGTCGTGCGTATGGGCATGTTCGGGGTCGTGTTCTGAACACGCCCTTGTATACGCCCGTGTACACGCCCGTGTTCATATCAGAATCAAGATTCTGGGTCCGAACTGCTCTGCTCTGATTTGCTAAGGCTTTTATGGCCTTTGTTCTACTTCTTACACTTGAAATCGATCTTCGTAAGATCGTTTCAAGGTATCCACTACATTTCTACTATCACAAATCCATGATTTCATAAGCAAAAATCCCACATTTTGCTCATTTACAACTCTTGACTTATCTTTTGAAAACTCTGCATTTTTGTGAAGAAATTTCACTAAACTTGGTTTTCTAAACCATCTGTTCATGATTCGTGTTTGAAAACGTCTAGACTCGAATCACATTTCGATTTTAACCGAAAACCTAAATGTGATTCTCTCACATTCTCTTTTTCTCACTCAAACTCTAGATTTTTCATCTGAAAAAAAAAACAAGAGAAAAACAAGGGTTTGCCTTGCTTGAACTTGAGATTTTCTTGCTGCTGGTTTTTGACTGAATCTTGATCGATTTGTTGCTTACACTAGAAAATCTGAACTTTGCTTGGATTTCCCCTTTTCTTTTCTCTCTTTCTCGGCCACTTTCTCTCTTTCTTTCCTTTCTTTCTTTCTTTCTTTCTTTTCTCTTTCTTTCTTTTCCTTTCTTTCTTTCTTTCTCTTTCTACCGGCTGCATCAGCAGCTAAGGGAATTAATCCCCCTAAGCTCACGTGCCACTCACACTCTCTCCCTTGCTTTCTCTTTTTTTTTTTTTTTTTTTTGTGTAAGGGCTTGTTTGGCAAGTTCTTTTGGCCATTGATCCATGTGGCTCACTTGTGTGCCATAGATCTCTTAGTATGTATTTTCCACATACTTTTCTATCAAATTTTAAAACATCATAATTGAATTAATGCTTAGCTTTTAAACTATATTCATTAATTTATTTTCAAATTTTGATTAAAAACTTGATTAATCAAAATTTTCCTCTGCTATTTATTCTGTAATCTGTATCACTGTAATGTACATTTATTTACATATTTGTACAAAATATTCCCGAGAATGTAGATTTCTCGGGTATCACATTCACCCCTCCTTATAAGATTTTCGTCCTCGAAAATTTAAAACAAGTGAGGGTATGAACGTCTCATCTCATCTTCTCTCTCCCACGTAGCCTCTTCAACGTTGTGATTTCTCCACAATACCTTGACTAGTGGGATGGTCTTGTTTCTCAGCTCCTTTTCTTCTCTAGCCAGTATTTGAACAGGCTGTTCTTCATAAGTCAAATCCTCTTGGACCTGTACTGGTTCATGTTGTAGCACATGAGATGGATCTGACATGTACTTTCTGAGCATAGAGACATGGAACACGTTGTGTACTGCTGACAGCTCAGGAGGTAATGCCAACTTGTAGGCAACCTTCCCAATGCGTTTGATAATCTCGTAAGGTCCAATGTACTTTGGACTCAGTTTTCCCTTCTTACCAAAACGCATGATCCCCTTCATGGGTGACACTTTCAGAAAAACGAAGTCCCCTTCCTTGAATTCTAGGGATCTCCGCCTTCTGTTTGCATAACTCTTCTGTCTGCTCTGAGCACTCTTCATTCTTTGCTGGATCTTGGCAACTGCATCGCAAGTCTCCTGCATGAAATCTGTCTTATGCAGTTGTTTTTCCTTCAGATTATACCAGTGAATGGGTGATCTGCACTTTCTCCCATAAAGAGCCTCATAAGGTGCCATCTTGATGGAAGCTTGGTAACTGTTGTTGTAGGAGAATTCCACTAGTGGTAGCTTCTCATTCCAAGCTCCTGGAAAATCCATGACACATGCTCGGAGCATATCCTCTAGAGTCTGGATAGTCTGTTCTGATTGTCCATATGTCTGAGGATGGAAAGCTATACTGAACCTCAGTTCTGTGCCCATGGCTCTTTGCACACACTCCTAAAAGTTGGAGGTGAATCGTGCATCTCTGTCAGATACTATGGACTTTGGAACTCCATGTAACCTGATAACCTGATCTACGTATAGCTATGCCAGCTTCTCCAAATGAGTAAGTGATCTTTATTGGTATAAATCTGGCTGTCTTTATCAATCTGTCCACGATTACCCAGATGGCATCGTGTCCTCCTCTAGTTTTGGGTAACCCTACCACAAAATCCATGGTAACGTTCTCCCATTTCCATTCTGGAATCCCCAGAGGTTCTAACTTCCCTCCAGGATGCTGATGCTCAGCCTTTACTCTCTGACAAGTAAGGCACTTACTCACGAATCTTGCAATATCTCCCTTCATCCCTTTTCACCAAAACTGTAACTTCAAGTCTTGGTATATCTTGGTGGCTCCAGGATGGACTGAGTATGGCGTCTCATGAGCTTCTGACATGATTCGCCTTCGTAGCTCTTCATCTGCTGGCACATGAATTCTCCCCTTATACCTGATTAATCCATCTGTGGACATCTCTTCCTGGGAGTCTGTCAGACTTGAATCCTGCTTCTGTGCTTCCTTGATATCATCAAACAATGATGACTTCAACTGTAGTACTGAAAATTTTCCTGATATCAGCTCTAGCTCGAGTGAATGGATCTCTTGCTGCAATGATCTTGACAACCTGTCAATTGGCAGCTGCTGTGGAACTGTAGCCTTTCTACTTAAGGCATCTGCTACTCGGTTGACTTTTCCTGGGTGATAAAGAATCTCACAGTCATAATCCTTCACCAATTCCAACCATCTTCTTTGCCTCATGTTTAACTCCTTCTGTGTGAAGAAGTATTTCAGACTCTGATGATCTGTGTAAATCTGGCACTATGCTCCATACAGATAGTGTCGCCAGATCTTGAGTGCGAACACTACTGCAGCAAGTTCTAGATCGTGGGTGGGATAGTTCTTCTCGTGCTCTTTCAATTGACGCGAAGCATAGGCAATCACTCTGTCTTCTTGCATCAATACTTCTCCCAAACCCACTTTGGAAGCATCACTGTAGATCTCATACTTCTCCCCTTCAGTAGGGAGTGTGAGGATCGGCGCGCTTGTCAGCCGTCTCTTCAGCTCTTGGAAGCTTCTTTCACACTCATCTGTCCATATATACTTCTTTTCCTTGCGTGTGAGGGTGGTGAGAGGTGCTGCTAATCTTGCAAATCCCTCCACGAACCTCCTGTAACAGCCAGCTAACCCTAAGAAACTGCGTATCTCTGTTACGCTCTTAGGTGCAGGCCATTGGTTGATTGCTTCCACCTTGACTGGATCTACTGTAATTCCCTCTTTGGAGACTACATGACCGAGGAAATGCACTCTGTCTAGCCAAAACTCACATTTTGAGAATTTGGCATAGAGTTGATGCTCTCTCAGCTTCTGAAAAACAACTCTCAACTGGGCTTCATGCTCTGCGTGAGTCTTTGAATATACAAGGATGTCATCGATGAACACAATGACAAACTTGTCTAGATACTCCTTGAAGACTCTGTTCATTAGGTCCATGAAAGCGGCTGGCGCGTTCGTTAACCCAAACGGCATTACTAGGAACTCATAATGCCCGTAACGGGTTCTGAAAGCTGTCTTGGGAACGTCATCTTCCTTGATTCTCAGTTGATGATATCCTGATCTCAAATCAATCTTTGAGAACACTGCTGCACCCTTGAGCTGATCGAACAGGTCATCAATCCTAGGTAATGGGTACCTATTCTTGACGGTGACCTTGTTCAATTCTCTGTAATCTATGCACATGCGGAACGTCCCGTCCTTCTTCTTGACAAACAGTACGGGAGCTCCCCATGGGGCATAGTTCGGTCTGATGAATCCCTTGTCAAGCAGATCCTTCAACTGTACTTGTAACTCTTTTAACTCCACTGGTGCAATGCGGTACGACGCCTTGGAGATGGGTGCTATTCCAGGTAGGAGCTCTATCTCAAACGAGATTTCCCGCTCTGGAGGTAATCCTGGTAGTTCCTCGGGAAAGACCTCGAGAAATTCTCTGACAACTGGAACCTCTTCTGGCTGTAACTTCTTCTCTTCTGCTGTATCTGTGACATAAGCTAGATATCCAGTACAACCACTGGCTATTAGCTTCTTGGCTCTCATTGAACTGATCATCATCTTGCTGCATCTTCTCGAAGAATTGACATACTCGAAACTTTCTTCCTCTTCTGGCTTGAATACTATTCTTCTGTTTCTGCAATCTATCGTAACTTAATATTTTCCTAGAAAATCCATTCCCAAGATCACATCATAGTCTACGATCTTTATCATGATTAACTCTGCATACAGTTCTCTATTTGCCACGATTACTGGTACATGAGGTAACCAGTACTCTGACAACATGATTTCTCCTGATGGGATAGCAGTTCTAAAAGTCCTTCCCATGTGATCTCTAGGGTATTCTAACTTATCAGCAAATGCACATGATATGAAAGAATGAGTGGCCCCAAAGTCAAATAGTACAGATGCCAAGTGGTTAGCGACAGAAATCTGACCTGTCACCACATTGGACGTCCCTGCCTCTGCTTCTTCTCTGGTGTAGGCCATCACCCTAGCATCTGCCTGAGGAGCTCTGTCCTGCACTGCTGGAGGTACTTCTGTTGGGCTTTCATAACTCAACCTGAGTGCATGTACTTGTGACTGCTGTGGACGTGATGAGTTTGCCCCTGATGCTGATACTGACTAGCGGTTCATGGGGCAATTCTTGATGAAGTGGCCCTCTCTTCCACACTGAAAACATGCAGTCGTGCCAGCTTTGCATTGACCCACATGTTTCCTCCCATAATTTGGACAAGTGGGGTTACCTGGAGCTGTAGTGGTGTGAGTCCTCCTTGACTGACTTCTGTTATCCTGACTCTGAGCTCCCTGGAAATTCCCTTTTCTTTTCTGCTAGGACTGAGGGCCTGGATGACTGGACTGCTCTGGTCTTGTGCTCTGACTGCCCTTGCTGTGCTGTCCAGGTTGAGAGGCCTTAGCCAGGATCTTTTCTTGCTTCCTGGCTTCCCAGACCTTTTCTCTCGCTTCTTTCTGTCGGGCTAGATGGTACTCTGCCCTCAAAGCATGACTAACACAGTCGGCTACTGAAACTGGTGGGAATGGGCCAACGTCAATTAGAGTAGAGATCTCAGGCTTGAACATGCCCATCATCTTCTGTATCTTCTCCCTCTCCGTAGGCACCATATACGGACATAAGCGGGAGAGCTGATCAAATTTCCTGCAAACCTCACTGACTGACATGTCCCCCTGCTGTAACTCTGTAAATTCTTTCTGCTGGGGTCGGAGTGATGCAGGATCATAATATTTCTGGTTGAACTCTTCCAGAAACTCTGCCCAGGACATTGTGGTCACGTCCCTCCTCATGCGGACTGTGTCCCACCAAAACCTTGCATCCTTCCTTAGAACAAAGGATGTACACATGACTTTCTCCTCATCTGTGAGTCTCATGAACTCCATTATCATCTGTATTGAAGAAAGCCAATCTTCTGCTTCTAGAGGATTTGTTGAACCCTCAAATTCCGGAGGCCTCATCTTCCGGAATCTCTCATATAGCGGCTCTGGATTCACCCTGACCGGTGGTTGCTGAACCACTTTTGGTGCCGTTGGAGGCACTAACTGTTCTGCCTCTGCTGCTGGTTGTGCAGGAGTCCCTACTGATCCATGCCCCTGTTCTAACTGTTCTAGCCTCTGTCTTAACTCTGCGTTTTCTTTTATTTGATTTTCTAGAAGAGCTTGCATCTCTTCTAGTCGTTGAGTTAGAGATGTGTGTCCCCTTCTCCTTCTTTGGCCTTGGCCTTGGTCCTGATTTTCCATCGTGCTACTATATCTCCTATAATCACACGATGAACTTGTGTTAGATCCTGTATAAAAAGGATCCACATGATTTCTTGCATTTACATATTACCATGTACTTACTACAAAGTATAGGTCTCTACAGACCTTTACTTTCATGCATAACTAGCTGCTTATATTAACATAACTTTAACTTACTTGGATCGGTGAACAGGACATGCACGGAGTCAGGCGAGATATGGTCAACCAATCTTTTCTGATAATACCCACTGTGCTATAGTAAGTATTCTAAACTAGACCTATCGAACTACTCTGATACCACCTATGGTGGCCCGCCCTACTGTAGAGGCTCTACAGTGCTACTACGGCCAACTCTGTAGTCAACCGCAATAGTCTGCAGGCCTCTAGGGCCGCCGGCAATCATGCTGAACTGTAACTACTGCTAATTTTACGGAATAAAAATTGTTTTTTTTTTTAAATTTATAAACTGTTCGAGAATGTGATAAGGAAATCATGTTAACAAAATAACATGCATCTGATCATGATTCCCCTATCACATGCTCTTGACTTGAAAACTTGTCTCTTTGAAAATTACATTTCCCAAAACTATACAGCGGAAGATTTAAATGTGATCATTATCCCTCGCCCAATCTTCCCGGCATACGCCTACCCTGTTCGTCGTCCACCATATACTACTGTTGAACAGGTCTCTTACCTGCAACATGTGAACAAACTGATGAGCTATGAGCTCAGTAAGTTCAAACATATAAACATGTTACTAATATGCTGTACTGCTGTGCTCATGCTGTACTGCTGTACTCATGCTGTACTGTTGTGCTCATGTATGACTGGACTCTGTAAACATGCTGTACTGGTTGAAGGTTTAGTCTTAGAACATTAATCTGTTATTAAGTTCTGGTCTTGGGCTCCTGATTGGTCGTACCAACATGTTAGCGCAACCGAGAGCGGTACTTTAGTGCTGACCTCCTTAATCTTAACTGATGCTAAACATGCAAACCTCCCCGTGGGTCAAGAGGCCGATACGCCAATATCTGGTTTATTTACCATCTTGCTGGTGTTCCAACTGGGTAGCATACTGATTGCCCCCACAGTCGGAACCTGTTAATCAAATTACTGGGGTGTGAATTAATTAACACACTTGAGTGCCTTGTGCACCTAACTGTTTTCTTGTTCTGATACTGTCTGGTCTGTGTACTGAAACATGCAACTCTATATGCATGACGTGAACTGACCTGTGCTGACATGTGACTGACACGAATTGATATAAACATCGTGATGCAAACAATCAATGTCTAACATACACGTCATGCAACATACATAACATCATAACTAACAAGCTTGTCCACGTTGCAGTCAGGACAATGCTTGAACTTACAGAAAGTCCTCTAGCGTAAGCTGCTGCTGCTCTGAGACTGCTGATTTCGGGTCTCTGGCTTGGACTCCTATAAATGGAAAAATCACTGATTATTTACCATATTTATCTTATACTGAAAATATGGCAAAACATGTAAATTTTCCTTTCCAGACTCTTTATTTATTATTATTTTTTTTTTTACTCTCTGGCTTCGAACACGTCCTCCTACACGGGCGTGTCTCTGCCTGTGTACCTGCTGAACTTTTAAGCCTGGCCATGTAATTTCTGGAACATGCCCGTGTATGCTTACATGGGTGGGTACACGGCCGTGTTACTGGCCGTGTACTCCTCTGTACTCTTACACAGTTACTTACACGCCTCTCTTTGACCGTGTGCCCCTTGACACGGTCTGATACACGGCCGTGTTCTTGACTGTGTACCTCTCGGGTCTGATTTTTCTTGCAACACGGTCATGCGTATGAGCATGTTCGGGGCCGTGTTCTGAACACGCCCTTGTACACGCCCGTGTTCATACCAGAATCAAGATTCTGGGTCCGAACTGCTCTGCTCTGATTTGCTAAGGCTTTTATGGCCTTTGTTCTACTTCTTACACTTGAAATCGATCTTCGTAAGATCGTTTCAAGGTATCTACTACATTTCTACTATCACAAATCCATGATTTCATAAGCAAAAATCCCACATTTTGCTCATTTACAACTCTTGACTTATCTTTTGAAAACTCTGTATTTTTGTGAAGAAATTTCACTAAACTTGGTTTTCTAAACCATCTGTTCATGGATTCGTGTTTGAAAACGTCTAGACTCGAATCACATTTCGATTTTAACCGAAAACCTAAATGTGATTCACTAACATTCTCTTTTTCTCACTCAAACCCTAGATTTTTCATCCGAAAAAAAAACAAGAGAAAAACGAGGGTTTACCTTGCTTGAACTTGAGATTTTCTTGCCGCTGGTCTTTGACTGAATCTTGATCGATCTGTTGCTTGCACTAGAAAATCCGAATTTTGCTTGGATTTCCCCTTTTCTTTTCTTTCTTTCTCGGCCACTTTCTCTCTTTCTTTCCTTTCTTTCTTTCTTTCTTTTCTCTTTCTTTCTTTTCCTTTCTTTCTTTCTTTCTCTTTCTACCGGCTGCATCAGCAGCTAAGGGAATTAATCCCCCTAAGCTCACATGCCACTCACACTCTCTCCCTTGCTTTCTCTCTCTTTTTTTTTTTTTGTGTAAGGGCTTGTTTGGCAAGTTCTTTTGGCCATTGATCCATGTGGCTCACTTGTGTGCCATAGATCTCTTAGTATATATTTTCCACATACTTTTCTATCAAATTTTAAAACATCATAATTGAATTAATGCTTAGCTTTTAAACTATATTCATTAATTCATTTTCAAATTTTGATTAAAAATTTGATTAATCAAAATTTTCCTCTGCTATTTATTCTGTAATCTGTATCATTGTAATGTACATTTATTTACATATTTGTACAAAATATTCCAGAGAATGTAGATTTCTCGGGTATCACAAGTGTGACTTTGGACATTACATTCTTGACAATAACCAAGGTAGGGCCTTGGTGGTGAACGATCAGCACATGGTGCGAAAGATTATGGCTTGACATTGCAAAACAAGGGGGAGAAGGTGCTAGAAGGCTTGGTTGATTGCAGGAGCCTTGGTTGGATTAAAGTGCTATTCGATTTGCAGACGCTAGTAGAGGGGTTAAAGGCGTTTGGGACACTTGTAGTGGAGTTCTCTATTGATGAGTTTCTCATGAAGCTCATGAAAAGAGATGAGGGTCTTGTGGTTGTTGATGGCGTTGACAATTGTCTTGTAATCATCATCGGTACCATCAAGAACTATCTCAATGAGGTCCTCTTGGTCAAGAGGTTTGCCTAATATTGCCAGTTCATCTGCTTGAGTTTTGACAAATTGCATGTAGTCCGAGATGCTTTGTGACCCTTTGGTCACATTCTTGAGTTGTGTCTTTATTTGATTGATGTATCTTCTAGTGGGCTTTGCAAAAGTATTGGAGAGAATAGACCATGCTTGTTGACTAGTGGTGGTTTGAGTGATAGGAGGGATGACTGAAGCAGTTAAAGATCCAACATGAGCACTGAAAATAAGTTTGTCTTGTCAAATTCGTGTTTTGATGTGTTGGATTGGGAGAGATGGTGCCATTCTTTGTGATAGTTGCCCATGGACATGGTGATGATCCATCAACAAGGTATTCAAGATTATAGCTGAATGAGTATAGCATGGAATCGTAGTTACCAAGAGAGGTAATTTGTGGGGGTAAGTTTGACGGTATTGTAGGTTAAGATGTTTATTGCAGTAAGAGGTTTGTTGAGTTCTTGAGTGTTTGGGAAAATAATTTCTGCAGTTGGAGTAGGGTTTAGAGCAGCCATAAGAGAAGCTGTGATGGTCCGATCAACTTGGTTGTGAGTTTCGGTTGACCGATGGTGGCTATATGGTTTGCGAGAGAGGAAAAGGGAGAGAGAGAACCCAGGAACTTGTTACTTTGATACCATAAAAAGATATGAGATATTATGGAATCGCGTTTGCATTGATGAGATGAACAATATGTGCATAAATTAAAAAACTTTACTTTCCTAATTTAAATATAATCATTGAATTAATGATTTTACAAATAAAATAAAATCTGAAATCTAAACTAAGAAACTAATTACAAAATTATAATAAGTTACAATTATGTGGACTTTCCAATAATATCCATGTAAATGTCATTTTCCTTCTATATTTAAACATAAGAACACTCTTCGAAAATGTTAAAACATTCATTTTCGTCCTAACTTTTGTTTTTATCTACTCAAGAACTTTTTGAAATACCACCTTCTCTAATTTACACTTCTTAATATATCCTCTTTTTCCAATGAGTCCTTACTTAATTTTTTCCCCAATAATTCTCTCAACTTTTTATATCAAAATATGATTCTAACTAGTATTAATTTCGAACTGCCCATTAAAATAATTTCACAAATATGTCCCTATTTATATGTGTATATGTATATCTACATATTAAAATTTCTCTCATGGTTTTCTCAATTACCTTTTTTTTTTTTTTTTATGAATTATGCTTCTATTTAGATCGTCAGTTGGAGTTAAAATATTTAAGTAGAAATTGATTGACTTTTCAAAAATTAATTATGTTTTTTTGTTTATTTTTCAGAAAAAGATCATAAAAATCCAACGAAAAAAGTACAATTTATTTGAAACTCAAATAAAGTTCCAAACAAATCCTAACATTTATACCATTTGCCCCTACTAACTCATTTTTTTCAAATGTATTCCCATAAAGTATTTTTTTCCTTAGAGTCCTTAAAACATATTATATAAAAAATGATCTTCGGAAATATTATTTTAACCACTCAATAAAGTAATATTTCTTATACATGCCCGACTTAATATTTTTAACGGCCTTCTCAGTTTCTATTTTCCTAATGTACTCCTAACTAATTTACCACCTGATTTTGCCAATGAAATCATATTTTACCTTCAAATATGTTGTAGTTATCTATAACACATGCCTTCTGACCGAAACGTGCACTTCAATTCATATGTTTTTCTTTATTTTGAAATCTCATATTTAAATGTGTCTTATTGGGCGTTTTTGTTATAGTCCAATATATTTCCAGATGTGGCCCTTGTAATTTCTTTCTCTATTGTCCATTGACATAATTTGTTTAAATGCATCTCTATCTAAATATTTTTTTTTCCCGCTACAACGCAGTGTTCTAATATGTACATTCTAAGTTATTTACTATCTAATTTACCCCATTATTATTACCTTTGTTTTTTCTTAAAATGTGATCTATATATTTATATGTATATTACTATAGTTTGCTCTTAAATAATGACAGACCAATAAAAAAAATTTAAAACTTTTTTATGTCCACGTATCTGAAAAATTTCGAAAAAGTTAATAAACACGCATATAACACATGCTTTTAACTAGTATTTAAAGAGTTCAGGAAAAAAAAAAAAAAAAAAGCCTAGTATTTAAAGAAAAGAGAAAAGGAGTTTAAAAAAAGGGGGTAAATTGCTCTGTTGATTTCTGGAAGTGCTTTCCAACAAGCGTAGGCGGTAGTAAACGAGATGTTAAAAAAGTACTGAAACCTGAACTAAACATAAACGCTTGAAACATGCCTCTAAACCGCCCAGATATTTAAATATATATATCTCTAAACTCTATAGATCCTCTCTTCTCTCTATATATACGCGTGTGTGTGATATAGATTGTGTAATGTCACATATAATATTTTAGCACGTTTTACTTTGACATTGCCTCTTGGACTACTATTGAGCTTTGAGTCCAACTCACGAGTCTATAAATTTCAGTCCTTCAGCAACTACTTGAGCAAGCTGTCGAAGTAATAGAAAAAAGGTTTATGTATACGGTAGTCAGTAGATGAGTTTTTTTAGTTTGTAATCTTGGAATGTTTGAATTAGTTCGCAGCAAGATCTAAGTTAGGTGAGGTCTAGATGTCTACAAGGTTAGGCTTTTAACAGTTCGGAGAAATGTATATATCATTTTTTATACTAGCTTAGTTTTCTCCCTTTTTTTTCATAAAAAAATGATTCGTTTTTCAAATTTGAAATCTATTTTTCTTTCACATCCATTTTTTTTTTTTGTTAATTCATTATTGATATTGCTTTGTCTTCTCTTTAATTACTGTGGGTTTTCCTTTGGACGTTATCTTAGAAGTGCCTAGAAAAGGAACTAGAAAGAGAGAGAGAAAGGGAGCAAGTATAAGTAGGAGACTGAAGGAGTAAATCGGATAGCATGGATTTTCTTGTTGGAATCACTGCTTCAATTGTAACAAAGGTTGCTGAGTATACGGTCAATCCGGTCTGCCGCCAATTGGGTTATCTATTTTACTACAAAAGTAATATAGACAACCTCAGAACACAAATACAACAGTTGGGGTATGCACAAGACAGGTTGCAGCATCGCGTTGAGGAAGCTAGAAGAACTGGTGAAGAAATTGAAGCTGAAGTTGAAAACTGGCTAAGCAAAGCAAGTAGGATTAAAGAAGAGTCTGAAAATTTTCTGCAAAATGAAGATCACACAAAGACAAGATGTACAAGTAGCGGGTCCTTTCCGAATTTTGTGTCGCGACATCAGCGAAGCAGGAAAGCAAAGAAGACGGTGCAAGTCGTTGTCGGTGAAATCCTTATTGCTGAGAAATTCGTTACGGTTTCTTTTTCCCCTGATATTGACACTTCCATTGTGAACAAAGGCTATCAGGTCTTTGAATCAAGAGTTCAAACTTTGAGGGAAATCATGGAGTCCATAAAAGATGTTAATGTTCGGATGATTGGGATTTACGGCATGGGTGGCATTGGCAAAACTGTACTTGTAAAAGAAGTTGCCAAAACAGCCCAAAAAGAAAAGTTGTTTGATAAAGTAGCCATCATAGCTGTATCCCAAAACCCAGATGTGGAAAGGATTCAACAAGAAATCGCAGAACGCATGGGGCTAGAAAAATTCAATGAGATCAAAAGTGAATCGGTAAGAGCAGACAGGTTACGACATGGACTGAGTCAAAAAAAGAATATCCTCGTTATTTTGGATGATGTTTGGAATGAACTTGACTTGTCAGCTGTTGGGATGGATTTTGCTGATGATCAGAAGGGCTGCAAGATTTTATTAACTTCCAGATTCCGGAATGTTTTGCAGGATTCTATGAGCGTTGAGAGGATTATCGAAGTTAAAGTACTATCGGATACAGAAGGGATTGATTTGTTTAAAAAGAATGCAGGACGTTATGGTGAAAATGTTGATTTCCAACCATTGGTGAATGAGATTGTTGAGGAATGTGCGGGCTTGCCAATTGCCATCACAACAGTTGCTCTTGCTCTGAGAAATAAAAGGTTGTCAACTTGGAAGGATGCTTTGCGACAATTGAAAAGGAGAATCCTGACAAACATAGAGGGAATGGATAAAAAAGTATATGCAAGCATAAAGTTGAGTTATGATTTTTTAGAAAGTGATGAGGAAGCGAAGTCATTGTTGTTGCTTTCTAGTTTACACGAAGAAGATGCGGACATTGAAATCAAGGATTTGATGATCTATGGTGTTGGTTGGGGCTTATTTCAACATGTCTATACATTAGAGGAGGCAAGGAACAGGGTGTGCTCACTGGTTGATAAACTAAAAGCTCGTTGTTTATTGTTAGAAGGAAACAGGCCTGATAGAGTGAAGATGCATGATATTATTCGTGATGTTATGATATCAATTGCCTCTCAAGACAAACGAATGCATAATGTTGCAGAACTTGACAAGTTTGATGAAGATTTTTCAACCAAGAAAAGATACTTTGACTCAAGTGCAATTTCTCTACTTGTTCCTGGACATCACAACAAGCTCCCAGAAAGATTGGATTGTCCTCAACTCGAACAACTATTTGTGTTTAATAGAAGTCAAAATTATTTGCAAATTCCAGAGAAATTTTTTGAAGACAAAGAGGAGCTTAAAGTGCTGCGCATGAATAGAGTAAATGCAGGGTTGCTTCCTGCATCCTTCTGTCTACTTCAAAATCTTCAGACATTGCGCTTGTCTGGTTGTATGGGAAGCGTAACTGTAATTGGAGAGCTCAAAGGTTTGAAGATTCTTGACCTGTCCGGATCTGATGTTGTGGAGTTACCGAAACATCTTGGGCAACTGATTAATCTGCAATTGTTGAATTTGGAATTTTGCAAATATCTTGAAGTGATTCAACCCGGCGTCATCTCGAGTTTGGTAAGACTGGAAGGGTTGAATATGAAAGGAGTCCCTCTAAAGTGGGAGGATGAAGGGGTCGATGGAGAAAGAACTAATGCTAGTCTTATTGAGTTGAAAAATTTGCTGCGATTGACCACTGTACGTTTAAGTATCGAGAACAGCAATATTTTGCCAAAAGCCTTGTTTAGCGAGAAATTGGAGAGGTTTGAATTATCTATTGGAAAAACATCGTATTATCCAAATGTAGTAGAGTCAGAGTTCCAGAGCAGTTTGCA
The DNA here is from genome assembly GCA_035233585.1 of Antiaris toxicaria. Taxonomy (NCBI): domain Eukaryota; kingdom Viridiplantae; phylum Streptophyta; class Magnoliopsida; order Rosales; family Moraceae; genus Antiaris; species Antiaris toxicaria. The sequence goes on from CP141153.1 coordinate 18,881,151, forward strand.
TCTTAGGCTCTTTGAACACAATCTCTTAGGTGAATATGGGCTTGAGACGATCATTAAAAGATCTGAAGTGCTGTACTTGTATGGATTCAGGGGTGCCAAGAATGTCGTTTATGAGTTAAACGGAGAGGGCTTTTGTCATGTGAAGAGTTTTGGGTTCCAAGATAATGATGAGATTCGATATCTCGTCAATTCAATGGTTTATCAACCTTGTAGTGCGTTTCAAAATTTGGAGCGATTGCATCTCCTTAAACTGAAGAATCTGGAAAGGATATATAATGGAAGACTCACAGCAGGGTCATTTGGCAAGTTAAGATTTGTAACAGTAGAACAATGTGACAGTTTGAAGAATCTCTTCTCATCATCTATTTCTAAACAGTTTGAGAAAATTAAAGTGATCAACTGCAAGATGTTGAAAGAGATAGTCACCCATGGAGCAGAAGATGACACCCACAATTCCACAGATAAGATAGAGTTTGCTCAATTACGCTCCTTGACTTTGGAAGATTTACCAGAGTTTGTTGAATTCTTTCACTCTGAGATGGATATGGCTGATACATCATCATCGGATTCTTCCGTGCCTTTATTTAGCAAAAAGGTAAAGTCCTAGTACTAAGTTTTCTTTATGAACTTGCTTTTATCATTTTGGACCACCAATTATTTTGATCGTGTTCCTAAATAGCATATATCTCCATTTTTCAGCAATATTACTTGTAGTTATAATAATAATAATAATAATTATTATTATTATTATTAACGGAGGAAATATTCAAGGAATGCAACGTGTTCTTAATTGAGGCAACTTTTTTTTTTTGTCATAATTTTTATAAAATAGAACTATTTTACTTCCACGACTGATTTTTAGAATCAAGTGATGTTTTGTTTTGTTTCCAAGTTTTTTGAAATAATTTTTGCACATCTTTCGAGGAGCAAAAATGAAAATATTTCTTAAATAGCGTTTATTTAGCAAATGATTTGAAGACGAAAACAAATATAAAAAATGATGGTAATGGTTTTTGTGAAGGAAATGATAAACAGTTATGAGTTATTTTTTCATTTTCTTTTTCACTCTTAATTCTAGTTAACTTAACACATGTTTTCATAAATATATCCAAACACAATTCACCTTTATTTTGTACCCAAATTAATATCTTTAAACGCATAACCAAACATCATTTTAAAAATTAAATCTCAGCATCACTTTTAAAGTATTCTCATTTCTATTTTCATGCCAAAAACAAAATCATTTCCAAAACAAATATAAACAGTACCAAACACCAATGGTTTCTGAAGTATTCGCATACAAAGAGAATGACTGGAAGTCTACTAGCCGGCTATTTAAATTGAAATTATATTTACAGGTTACTTTCCCTCGCTTGGAGGTCTTGGAATTGTTCGACATGAAATTCAAAGACTTGTGCTCGGACCAACTTCCAACTGCTTTTCATTTGCAGAACTTAACAAAGCTCAAAGTGTACAGATGCAATAATCTAAAGCACCTATTATCCGTTGCTATAGCAAGAAACCTTGTACATCTTCAGGGGCTAGACATAGATGGATGTGAGATGATGGAGGAGGTACTAATCACAGAGGAGAATGGAGACGAAGGGTTGGAGAAGATATCTTTCCCCAAACTACGATATCTTTGGCTGTGGTCTCTTCCAAAACTTGAGAAATTTTGCACTGGAGATTCCATTGAATTTCCATTCTTGGATTCTTTAAGTGTACGCAACTGTCCTCGACTAAAGCAACTCATCTTCAGCCCAACATCTGGAGAAATCACATCGATGGCCGAACAAATATTCCTCACCGGAAAGGTCTTTTTCTTTTTGCTCTTTTTTTTTCTTTTTTTTATTTTCCTTATACTTGTTACATTTCTATTTCATGTTTAGTATATATTTTTGTTCAGTTTAATTATACTAATTCATTTACCGGCTCAAGGGCTATCATTTCACTTGAACATGTCTATATTTGGGGAAAAAAAACGTGCATTGCTAACTGAAACGAAAAAATGTTTTCTCATTTTTGTGAAGGAAATAAAAAATGGATAAAAGTTGTTTTATCAATTTTATTTTCACTTTTAATTCTATATAGCTTAATATATGTTTTCATAAAAATATCCAAATAATATTCTTATTTTTCTTTTATCCAAATTAATTTCTTTAAAAACATAACTAAACATAATTTTAAAAAACAATCTTAACATCGTTACTAAGATATTCTTTTTTCTATTTTCAGACCAAAAAAAAAAAATTTTTTCCATAAAACAAAACCCAATCAACAACGGCTTCTGAAGTCATGTTCGTATACAAAGTGAATATCCGGAAGGCTATTAGTTGGCTACTTAAATTGAAATTATATTTAGAGGTTACTTTCCCTCGCTTGGAGGTCATGAAATTTTTCAACATGAACTTAACAACTTTTCATTTGCAGAACTTAACCGGGCTCCTAGTGCACAACTGCAATAATCTAAAGCATCTCTTATCTTTTGCGATTGCGAGAAGCCTTGTACATCTGCAGCATCTAGAAATAGTTGGATGTGAGATGATGGAGGAGGTACTAATCACAGAGGAACAAGGAGAAGAAAGGTTGGAGAAAATATCTTTCCCCAAACTACTATATCTTGAGCTACGGAGTCTTCCAAAACTTGAGAAATTCTGCGTTGGAGATTCCATTGAATTTCCATCCTTGGATTCTTTGACTGTACACAACTGTCCTCGACTAAAGCAACTCATCTTCAGTCCAACATCTGGAGAAATGACATCGATGGCCGAACAAATATTCCTCACTGGAAAGGTCTTTTTCTTTTTGCTCTTTTTTTTTCTTTTTTTTTTCCTTATGCTTGTTATATTTCTATTTCATATTTATTATATATTTTTGTTCAGTTTAATTATATTAATTCATTAATAAATTTAGGACAAATTACACTTTTTCCCCCCTGGACTTTGAAACTTGTCACAAAATGCCCCCTGATTTCAATTTATAACGTTATTTGTCTTTGAACTTTGAAACATTTACATATTTCCTTCCTCAGTTGATTTTTTTTTCAGAAAAATATGAGTAGCACTTGTTAGTAGCTTGAGTTGAGGGCTATTAAATATGAAATTACAAAGTTATCATGATAATTAGGTCAAAAAAGTAAATATTTAAGACAGATTGTCATTTTTTTTCATACCGTTTTTGCATGGTTAACTTCATAATTTCACATTTAATTAGAATAATGATTACCAAGTCTGCTAACAATGAGTGCCACTTCGTAATTATATATTTAATGCTGCACCCAAATGCATTTTTTTGTAAAAAAATTTCACTGAGGGAGGAAATCTGCAAATGTTTAAAGTTCAGGGAGAAAGGATGTTACAAATTAAAATTCAGGGGGCATTTTGTGATAAGCCTAAAGTTCAGGGGAAAAAGTGTAATTTATCCATAAATTTATTACTGCTCCAAGGCTGTCATTTCACTTGAATATATCTATATTTGGGTGCAAAACGAGCATTGCTAACTGAAACGAAACAATGGTTACTAAATTTGTTATTGTAATTGTGCCTGTTTTGCTAAAAAATATTGATAGTTATATTCTTGTAGGTCACGTGTCCTGAGCTTAATTACCTGCTAATTGATGTTAGAGAAGTCATTACTAAGAGATGGCATCCTCAATCTTCATCGGTACTGCCTTTTTGCACTCTGAAGCGTCTACAGCTGAACAACTATGATGATGAAAAGTCAGTTGTTTTCCCGTTTGAATTCATTCAAAGATTTGAGAATCTTGAGAAGCTTTCTTTTAAGGATTCTTCAGTGGTAGAAATTGTCACTTTGCAACTACCTGATGGACTATTCCTACGTGTGAGAGACGTGCGGTTACGGTTTCTTCATAAACTGAGGCATCTGTTTGAGAATCCAGAAAATGTCAAGCAAGGCAAGGCCTTCCAAAATACAGAAGCCCTTGATGTGTTTGACTGTGAAAGTTTAAAGAGATTAGTGCCATTCTTAGAAGCTTTCAGAAATTTGAAAGATCTGAGAATATCAGGATGCCATGAAATGAAAAATTTGTTAGCTTCCTCAACAGCCAAAAGTCTGGTTCAGCTTACAAGAATAAGCGTAGTGAATTGCAAACAAATGAGAGACATAATAGCAGGCAAGGAAGGGGAAACAAAGGATGAGATTGTTTTCAGCCGACTGAGGATTTTAGCACTTCGTGATTTACCGAGGCTCGAGAGCTTCTACCCTGGAAATGCCGCAATCAGATTTCCACTTTTGGAAAAACTGATTTTGAGCCAATGCCCCGAGATGGAGAGTTTCTCTCGTGGAGTTATAACCACCCAAATGCTAAATCAAATAATTACAGAAATGGTGAATGAAGATTTCTTCCGTTTTCCGGGACTAAAATGGCATTTGGATAGCATTGAATATGAATGTATTCCCAGAAAACAGCTTTGGGAGGGTGATGTTAATTCGACCGTCCAAAAGATTTGGGAGGATGATCCAATTATCGCACCACAATATATGTTCAATGAAGTCTGAAATGGTACGCATCATTTTCACCAAATATGTTTGTTTCCACAACTTTCTTCTCTATGAACTACTTTTGTTCATGTTATTTGATCTCTTCGTTGAACATTAAAATTACAGAAACAAATGTTATTATAATCTTCTGTCTGGTAGACTAAAAATTTATTCCCAAACGATCTAAAAGACCAAAAACCAATAAAACATAGAGCAGAGCTGAAACTAGAAATAGAGAGTTCAAACGTGTGTAAATTCGTATTATTTTATATCTTAATCATCTTTCATACTTGGCATTAGATCTTGTTTCACCTTTGATTTGTTTTGGTGTGTTACCAGATAGTCCAGTATTGAGAATTCCATTGTAGCTCCTCCAATTTTAAATATTCCTCCAAAATAGAAGGTAAGAACGCCTTCCATTAACTATGGGTTTTTTTTTTTTTTTCCCCTTCTCAATTTATGACAAGAAATTCTGTCAAACTGGTCGTGTTTGCCTTAAGATTAGTAGTGACAGCATTAACCTCTGTTGACAACACTGCTAGTGGCATCTCTCGTATAATTTTTTTTTTTCCTTGTGCAATAAGAATTAGAGAACTTTTTATTTTTAGTTTTTTTTTTTTCATTAAAGGTAGAGTTGCACCGGGTTTGATGCAATTACATGTGAGCAGGAACAACCTCCTACTTCAGTTAGATTGACAATCGAGCCCAGCTACGACGCAAACAAGGTTCAATCATCAAAGCACGTCATTGCGCCAAAACTAAACATTAATTAATGGAGGTCTCTTCACTTCCTTAGTTCATGAATAACTAATTTTTGCAGAAAGGATTTTTGTTGCTTTTTATTCGGCACTATTCTGTCTTTAATATATGTTTGCTGTAAAACTGTTTCTGCAGCGATTGGTTCATAAACTTCTTCGGTGCTTCCGGTGTGACGTGTGGAGTAGTTGGTCTAAAACGGAGATTTGTAAAGTTACAAGATACATTTTTTCACATTGTGAATCAAACTAAACATGATGTCTTTAGAAAGATGCTGAGTTGTGTGTAAGCTTGAGAGTTCTGACAGATAAATACCTGTTTGGAGAGAAGGAAATTGAATGGAAATCAGGGTGTAATCATTCTCATTCATAGTGAAACTTTGTCCAGAGATCGCCCGTGGATGTAGGTCATAAGGCCGAACCACGTAATTCGCCTTGTGTCTTTTTGTTTGATCATTAATTTCTCCAGTTGTTTGTTTAATTTGCTTGTAGAATTCATCTGTGAAGAAGATAGGGCGGCTTTAATGTTTAGCACTTTCCTCGAGTAATAACACGAAAAGGGGAGCTGGATGGTAATTGTGCATTCTAATACAGTATATCTTAGTAGATGAGGTGATTGGGAGAATAACACCTTTTGAGATTACATTGCAATATGAGTTCAATATTAGTTTAATTGGTCAGCCATTGAGTAACCCACAAGGATACTTTGGTCGCATGATAAGATTATGCTAAAACAAAAACAAAAAACAAAAAAAAAGATATTGTTCTGAAACGATACCAAAAACACTTGCAGTAAATATTCCAATATATAGTCTTTTCGCATGTACAAAAATCCGCATGTACAAAAACCAAAATAAATGGTATTTTTACCAAATTAAAGAAAGTAAATAGAAATATATATCGAATTTACTATTAAAAATAAACAAATCATTTATTTAATAAATTTGTCTTTTATTACAATTTATTATAGATATTTTAAAAACATACTATATAAAAAATTATTTTAATTGTTTATTGTAAAAAATACTATGTACTTCTTTTTTCCATGTGTATGGTCAATTTGTTTGCCTAATGCAGGGATGGAGGATGATAGGCCCAACCCCTCTCAGTAAAGATCAGACAATACCCTCAAATGAGATTTCTCAGTTAAGTTGTAGAAATTGTATTTATTTTTTACAAAATGTTGGAAGTGAATAACTGGATTTAGTTTGAATTAGTTAGCATAATTATGATAAATAATGATTATATACCTACTAAATAAACTATTTATGTAGTTAAATTAAGAAAATAAATTATTTACTATAAAAATATATTTACTTTAAATACTTAAAACCTATGCGATTTACGTTGTAAGGTTTTTTTATTTTTGGCAAATTAAAAAAAATGGCTATTTAGCTCTTTCTCCCATTAGGATACTAACGGTCATGGCCATGGCCATACCCCGTTTGTAAGACTTGACATGCATCCATGTTGGACAAGCAAGGCAATGAGTTGGATGAGATATCAAAAATGCACAGCAATTTACAGGTTTTTAGCACCATTGACCTAGGACGGTGACTGCTCCCTCTTCATCCTCGTTATCCTTGAGATTGAGCACCATTAAACCTTTGAACCAACCATTCTGCTAAATAATAGAAGAGAGGAGAAACCTTATCTAGAATAACATCACATCAATCTTACCTTTAAATAATTCTGGTGTAAAAGTGAACAGAGAGCTTTGAATTATGTAACTCTGTTAGCAATGTCACACTACTTTTTAGTGTTTATTGTAAAATTCCATCTAAAGAGACAAGTTCAAATCCTTTAATATGTATGCACCAAAATTAAAAAAGAGAAACATTGAACTTGCATCTTCAATTAATATGAATAGGATAAAATACATGCTTTGGCAAATACAATCCATATTAATAATAAATGTGTGTGTCTCTATAAATTTTTTTTTTTTAAATGACAAACCCAACTATGAATAAGACTTTCAACTGTATGATATATATACATATTATATATTATATATATGTGGATGTCCACACAATGTTGTTGAAGAGCTAGTCAGTAAGTGAAGTTTATTTACGTGAAGGACCATGTACTCTACGAATCCATTTTGTGGTCGATAGACAAAGTCCATTAGCACCACAAAATACCTTACCTCCATCACTATATAAAGGGAGGATTGTAGCTATATTAGGACACACTTCAGAAACTTTCAAGGCAGGGTGTGTAATAGGGAACGCAATAGAAATAGAGAAATAGAGAGAATAGAGATACAGAGGGAAGAAAAGAAAGAGAAGAGAAGAAAAGAAGTTTGTAAGTGGTCAAATAAATAAAATTTTCTTCTCTAATTTACGTGTTGTATTAGTTATTGATCTGTCTCAATATTTTGATAATTTGTCTCACATTCACAATACGTTATCAGCACAAGTGCTCTAGTTGTTATCACTTCTAGTGAGGTAAAATTATAATATCCATGATAATCATGAAATATAATTACTCTGTAATAAATAATTAAGCCTATGAATATCATGTGATAACCAATTTGGATGAATTAAATGAAATAAAGAAACGTTTAATTTCCATTAATATAATGACAGGGACAAACAAGATAAATTTGATTCATCATGTTTACTCTTAAATAAGATATACATATATACATTTAGTAATATATGATTATATGTGTATGCGTGTGTATGTTATTTAAGCACAAAAGTGAATTTTGAACAAAAAAATCAGTATCAAGAAATCAGTTAAAATGACCTCTTCTTAACATTAAACTAATATATTTAGAATCAGTATGCTCAAATTAGTCATTTGAGTACAAAAAGTAAATTTGAACAGAAAACATGCAGTATAAAAAAATTGGTCAAGATGACCTCTTCTTGACATTAAATTGATATATTTAGAATCAGTATGCTCAAATTAGTCATTTGAGTATAAAAAGTGAATTTTGAACAGAAAACACACAATATTAAGAAACTGGTCGAGATGACTTCAAATGAATATAAAACAATTATATTTGAAATCAGCATGCCCAAGTTAGCTAATATAGCATACATCAAATATTTCACACGAAACAAGTGTACTATTCATATTTGTGTTAACATGGTATATAGGTACAACCACAAGACTAGAAAGGAAAGTACGCAGCTACGGAGAAAGTCCATTTAGGTAATGAATGCCGCCTACAACTATTTCAAATACAGTTTGAATAAGAATCAAATTTAGAAATATCTATTCAAGAGAGGTTAGAACATAACCAGATATTTAAAGAGGGGTGGTTTAGGTTTTGTTAACAAAATGGGGTTTTGGAGACAAGGAATACTATTCATTAAGGTGTGCATCTGTGGCGACCCCCCACGTACGTTACCATACCAACCAGCCAAACTCTGACGCCGACCGCGATGGTTGGCAACCTCGTGGGTCGTCATCCTCTTACTTAACATACTTAACTTTCCATTCTTAACGTTCTCATCTTATAGCGGAAGCAATTTCTATAGCAAAATTTTTTTTTTTTTTTAACTTACATACTATACATATCCCTATCATACTCTTATAACACATATTTCGTAACTTTCTTTCATCATCCTTTTTGAACGCTCAGCAAAAGACTCATGGTAGTACCATACCCTCGCCCAGTCTCTTGGCACGTGCAGATCCGTCCGTTGTCCATCATATTACTTTAAATAAACAGGTTGCTTACCTGCAACACATGAACAACTAATGAGCTAAATGCTCAGTAAGTTCAAACATACATTCATTAACTTATAAATACTAGTAACATATGTTATTACTAGAATATATGTCATCACGTATATACACACCATATACATCATTTATACATATCCTCAAAACATAACATAAAATATGAGCTTCATCATGCTCGTTTATCTCTTCGTTCATCGTTCTTATCATTCTATCGATCATCTCTTATCATTCTAATCCAATCTTTTCATTTCTTTGCTTTTCATTCCTATCATTTCTTAACTCTCTGTTCTAAACCTTTATAACTTTTCTATCGCTTCATCATCATCTCCTAACATTTCATATCTTAAAGCTAGTAACATATACACTAGCACAACATCACGTAAAAACGTGTCATTCCATACATATAACATCAAACACATCACATCACATATATAATTCTATCATGTTCTTTTAACTTCGTTTTATTATTTTTCATTGATTTCATTGTGTTGTTCTTTCATATCGTTCGTTTCTTTTCTTTTCTTTTCGTATCATTTTTTTTTTCTCACGCACTCTCTTTTCTTTTCTTTTCACGCTCTTTTCTTTTCTTTTCACGCACTCTCTTTTCTTTTCTTTTCACGCTCTTTTCCTTTCTTTTCTTTTCACGCTCTTTTCCTTTCTTTTCTTTTCTTCTCTTTTCCTTTCTTTTCTTTTCTTTTCTTTTCTTTTCACTCTTCTTTCGTTTGTTTTCTTTCCACTTTCCTTTGGTTGGGCCCGTTGTTGGACGTACCTAGTTGCGCGCGGACAGTGGGAGGAGGGGGAGCTACCCACCAACCTACCTCACAGTCACATAAAACCTCACCTTCGGGGCTGGTCCAACCTATAATCTACCACCTTAGGGGTAGCGCCACATCTACGCGGAGGATATAGACCGGAAGTCTCGACCTTGTAGGGAGACCGGTACGCCAACAACTTAAGTTTTCAGTCTTATTATCTTGTAGGCTTTTATTTTTCTTATATTGATTTTTCATTGAACATCTTTTTCTTTCAAAAACATAGCACATATAGCACATATTACTTATATAACATCACATCACCTCACATCACATCATAACAAACAAAAAACATGTTTTGTTACGGGTAGACAATTATTCTTTGTTCGTCTTATCATTTGCATCATTCCATCAATCATAGCCTATCGATCATAGCCTATCGTTCTATTCCATCAATCACATCTTATCGTTATGTTCTAATCCTTTCATCATACCTTTTATCATAACCTATCATTGTTTTTCTTTCTTGTCTAACTCTTTGCTTTCATATCATTTTTCATAAAACATTCATCATACCTTTTATCATAACCTATCATTGTTTTTCTTTCTTGTCTAACTCTTTGCTTTCATATCATTTTTCATAAAACATTCATCATACCTTTTATCATAACCTATCATTGTTTTTCTTTCTTGTCTAACTCTTTGCTTTCATATCATTTTTCATAAAACATTCATCATACCTTTTATCATAACCTATCATTGTTTTTCTTTCTTGTCTAACTCTTTACTTTCATATCATTTTTCATAAAATATCTATTCTTTCGTCCTCATAAAACATCCATTTCTAAATTCTTTTCCTCACCGATCATAATTGCTCTATCAATCATAACTTAATTTCCATAAAACTTTTCATAAATACCTATTCTTTCCTTTCATATCTCATCTCTTTCCTATGCATTCTATCATAATATTCTCATTCTTACTCTTTTCATTCATTTTTCCCTCTTTATCACATCGTTACTCTCATAAAGCTTTTATAATACCTTTCCTTCGTAAACTCAATATATACATATATTTATATATATATATTTTTATAAATTAATTATTAAAACATATCTTTTAACATCATCATAGCATTACTATAGCATTTACTATAGCATCATCATAAATCACATCATGACATATACACACAAAACATATAATACTATAAGCTTGTTCATAGTTGCAGACGGGTAAATGTCTGAACTTACTCATAGCGTGCTTATCCTTTTTTTTTTTAGATCCATCGACGTCCTTTGTCGCTTCTGGATTAGGTTCCTACAGACAAACTTTGTCCGTTAATCACATTTTCATTTATAGCTTTTATTTTATTAAAAAGCTTAATTCTGATCTTATAACCCTTAATTATAGCCTTAGGTCAGCTTTTTAAACCTTAATTGCCCTTTTCGAATTTTTCTCCAACTTTTTGAAAAATTACGATTTTACCCCTAACTTTTGACAAAATTACAATTTTACCCTTAACGTGATTTTTCATAACTTAAACCTCAATTTTGACTTTTACAAACTTCATTAACCTATTCCAAGGTCACTGGGGCTCTTTTCCCATAATTTGAGAATTTTTGGGCAAAATGACCATTTTGCCCCTGATGGGTCGTTTAACCATAACATTTTCATTTTCATGCTTAGACTGGATTTTCTAAACCCAAAATCATTTAATTAACTTTTTAAATCTTATTGGACCTTTTCCGGATCAATTCTTATCATTTTACCAATTTTCACATTCCCGGCCCTCGGGAAGTACTATTCCGACCTAAGAGTCGGTTTCATGTTTTTCTTGCGTTCTAGGGTTTCGAAGGGTCGGTTTACTAATCGTACCTTACCCATTCCTTTTTCCTTACCCTAATTCCTCGAGGGGGCTCGGGTTCCCTTCCCGATCATATTTTTACCCCTCGTTTCCCATATTACCCTTGGTGTCATTTTTAGAAATTTCGGCAGAGTTTCCCCTTAATTTTTGAGGTTCCAGCGTTTAGGAAACGCCTGAAAACCATCTATCCTAATCTAATTCTATCACGTACTATACCAGAGGCCTAGATTTTACGTAAAACTCATACTGTTTACGTAAAATCGTTACATCATCACATATTTTTCTTTTTCTCCATTACATTCATTTTCTTCTTTTTACGTACATTCTTTTCCACATTTTTCATACCAATAATCATAAAATCATATAACAATCCCAAACAATTAAATTGCGGAACGTAAATGGATTGGGATTTATACCGAATTGCAGTCCGGTCTCGACGGCATAAACCCTAATTCTCCGTTCTTCATATTTGAGGTCCCGTCTTGCAATTCCGACTCAGCGGATGCGTCCGGAACGTCGAAAATAGGCTAACGGGCCAAACTTGCATTTTCGGTCAACGGTCGCCGTTGACCGGCGTTGACCGGCGTTGACCGTCTGTTGACCGGCGTTGACTGGCAGCGACGGCGGCGACGGTGGCAAGTGGGTAGTCCATCTTGAAGATCTCGACGAGAGGAATCCATTGGTGGCTTCAATTTCACATTTGGAGGCCCCAATCGCCGGAAAATGCCCTCGAAAGTCTCGGCCACGGCGGCAGCGGTGGAACTCCGCCGTGCCGGACTTTTTCCCCGAAATTGATTGAGGGCTTTTGCTCCCCTCTTCACGGCGACCATTTCTGCACCGGTGGTGCAGCTCAACATCGCCGGAAACGACGGGTTTCACGGCGGCGACGACGACGGCGACGGGCGGAGTTGGGTGGCGCGATCCGGCGGCCGTTGAGGCGATCCATCACATGGGTTTTGTAGTACTCTTCACCACGAGTCTTTTGGGACCGGTTTCAGCTTGATCGGACGTCGGACGGCGGAGATACGGCGTCGCGAAATTTCCGGTGGCCGGCGGCTTCGGGCGGCGTGTGTGGGCTCCTCCAGCGTCGGTTCCGTCGACTCGACCCACCGTTGAACTCAGCTCGGCGAGAGCTTTCCAACGGTGCCGGCGGTGTCGAAAACGGACACCGTTTCCGATGGTCGGTTACTGTACATATTCGGGTAGAGAGAGAAAGAGAAATGTAGAGAGAGAAAGAGAAATGTAGAGAGAGAGAGTTCTTGGGCAAATGAGGAAATTCCACTTTTTCCTTCTCTTTATATACTTTTTCACCCAAAATTCCAACACGGGCTATCCTGATTAATTTGGGCGTCCTGAATCCAAATATATCAGTTTTATTTTCATCTGAGGTCATTTTGACCAATTTCCGATACTGTGAATTTTTGGTCAAAAATTACCCTTGTACTCAATTATCAAATTTGAGCGTGCTGATAGGCTATCATGACTAATTTGGGTGTGCTGAACTCAAATTTATCAGTTTTATGTCAAGATAATATCATCTTGACCTACTTCCTGATACTGTGAGTGGCACACACGTGCACACACATAATATCACTATTACTCATTTTTCATCCTTTAATATTGTTAGAACATTTTATTTAATTCTAAACAATATTACATCACTTAATTTCACATTTTAATGCTTAAATTCATTGTGCATTTATTTTCCAAAAAATGTGAATTTTCCCGGTTGTTACAGCATCAAATGTAAAATCTTTACCATTCTTTGATGTACCAACCGGATTCTACCTAGGAGAGGCAAGCCTAGGATTTGTGTGTAACAGCCGAGATTTTTAACCGTTCTCGGGATCATTGTATAGTGAAAATTTATAAATATTAGTGTGACGAAAAAATATAAATTTCACTCTAATAAATCATCATTAGAGTTGATGAATATATTTATTAGAGTTGATAAATGCTTTATGGCGGTAGATGTAATGATTTTCGAATCGAAATGCCTCAAATAGTGCATTTTCGGTATCGAAAAACAAAATTCTACTAAAACTCAAAATGTGGCAAACACAGACCCCAGATGAAAAATAATGAAATATCTAGGGTTTATGGAATGTTTTAAATGATATAAATGCATCGAAAGACTCTAATAGCATTTCGAGAGGTAAACTGCGAAATTTGGCCAGTATAGCTGTAACAACCGGGAAAATTCACATTTTTCGGAGAATAAATACACAATGAATTTAAGCATTAAAATGTAAAATTAAGTGATTTAATATTGTTTAGAACTAAAATAAAATGTTCTAACAATATTAAAGGATGAAAAATGAGTAATAGTGATATTATGTGTGTGCACGTGTGTGCCACTCACAGTATCAAAAAGTAGGTCAAGATGATATTATCTTGACATAAAACTGATATATTTGGATTCAGGACGCCCAAATTAATCAGGATAGCCCATATTGAAATTTTGGGCGAAAAAGTATATAAAGAGCGGGAAAACGTGGAATTTTCTCATTTATCTACACACACTCTCTCTCCTCCTTCTCTTTCTCTCTCTACCCGAAAGTGTACAGTAACCGACCATCGGAAACGGTGTCCGTTTTCGACACCGCCGGCACCGTTGGAAAGCTCTCGCCGAGCTGAGTTCAACGGTGTGCCGAGTCGACGGAACCGACGCCGGAGGAGAGCGCACGCGCCGCCCGAAGCCGCCGGCCACCGGAAATTTCGCGACGCCGTATCTTCGCCGTCCGACGTCCGATCAAGCTGAAACCGGTCCCAAAAGACTCGTGGTGAAGAGTACTACAAAACCCATGTGGTGGATCGCCTCAACGGCCGCCGGATCGCGCCGCCCAACTCCGCCCGTCACCGTCGCCGTCGCCGTCGCCGCCGTGAAACCCGTCGTTTCTGGCGATGTTGAGCTGCACCACCGGTACAGAAATGGTCGTCGTGAAGAGGGGAGCAAAAGCCCTCAATCAATTTCGGGGAAAAAGTCCGGCACGGCGGAGTTCCACCGTCGCCGCCGTGGCCGTGACTTTCGGGGAGATTTTCCGGCGATAGAGGTGTCGAATGGTGAAATTGAGGCTACCAATGGATTCCTCTCGTCGAGATCTTCAAGATGGACTACCCACTTGCCACCGTCGCCGCCGTCGCCGCCGGTCAACGGCGGTCAACGCCGGTCAACGGCGACCGTTGACCGAAAATGGAAGTTTGGCCCGTTGGCCTATTTTCGACGTTCCGAACGCATCCGCGGAGTCGGAATTGCAAGACGAGACCTCAAAGATGAAGAACGAGGAATTAGGGTTTATGCCGTCGAGACCGGACTGCAATTCGGTATAAATCTCGACCCCTTTACGTTCCGCAATTTAATTGTTTGGGACTGTTATATGATTTTATGATTTTTAGTATGAAAATTATGGAAAAAGAATGTTTATAAAAAGAAGAAAATTGCTGTAATGGAGAAAAAGAAAAATATGTGATAATGTAACGATTTTACGTAAACAGTATGAGTTTTACGTAAAATCTAGGCCTCTGGTATAGTACGTGATAGAATTAGATCAGGATAGATGGTTTTCAGGCGTTTCCTAAACGCTGGAACCTCAAAAATTAAGCGGAAATGCTGCCGAAATTTCTAAAATGACACCAGGGGTAATATGGGAAACGAGGGGTAAAAATATGATCGGGAAGGTAACCCGAGCCCCCTCGAGGAATTGGGGTAAGGAAAAAGGAATGGGTAAGGTACGATTAGTAAACCGACCCTTCGAAACCCTAGAACGCAAGAAAAACATGAAATCGATTTTTAGGTTCGAATAGTACTTCCCGAGGGCCGGGAATGTGAAAATTGGTAAAATGATAAGAATTGATCCGGAAAAGGTCTGATAAGATTTAGAAAGTTAATTAAATGATTTTGGGTTTAGAAAATCCAACCTAAGTATGAAAATGAAAATGTTAGGTTTAAACGACCCATCAGGGGCAAAATGGTCATTTTGCCCAAAGATACTCAAATTATGGGAAAAGAGCCACAATGACCCTGAAATAGGTGAATGAAGTTTGTAAAAGCCAAAAATTGTGGTTTAAGTTATGAAAAATCACGTCGAGGGCAAAATTGTAATTTTGTCAAAAGTTAGGGGTAAAATCGTAATTTTTCAAAAGTTGGAGAAAAAATTCAAAAATGGCCATTAAGGTTTAGAAAGCTGTCATAAGGATATAATTAAGAATTATAAGATCAGATTTAAGCTTTTTAATAAAATAAAAGCTATAAATGAAAATGTGATTAACGGACAAAACTTGTCTGTAGGAACCCAATCCAGAAGCGACGAAGGACATCGATGGATCCTAAGGAAAGGATAAGCACGCTATGAGTAAGTTCAGACATTTACCCGTCTGCAACTATGAACAAGCTTATAGTATTATATGTTTTGTATGTATATGTCATGATGTGATTTATGATGATGCTATAGTAAATGCTATAGCAATGCTATGATGATGTTAAAAGATATGTTTTAATAATTAATTTATAAAAATATATATATATAAATATATGTATATATTGAATATACGAAGGAAAGGTGTCATAGAAGCTTTATGAGAGTAACGATGTGATAAAGAGGGATAAAGGAATGGAAAGAGTAAGAATGAGAATATTATGATAGAATGCATAGGAAAGAGATGAGATATGAAAGGAAAGAATAGGTGTTTATGAAAAGTTTTATGGAAAATAAGTTATGATTGATAGAGCAATTATGATCGGTGAGGAAAAGAATTTAGAAATGGATGTTTTATGAGGACGAAAGAATAGATGTTTTATAAAAAAATGATATGAAAGCAAAGAGTTAGACAAGAAATAAAAACAATGATAGGTTATGATAAAAGGTATGATCAATGTTTTATGAAAAATGATATGAAAGTAAAGAGTTAGACAAGAAAGAAAAACAATGATAGGTTATGATGAAAGGTATGATGAAAGGATTAGAACATAACGATAAGATGTGATTGATGGAATAGAACGATAGGCTATGATCGATAGGCTATGATTGATGGAATGATGCAAATGATAAGAGGAACAAAGAATAATTGTCTACACGTAACAAAACATGTTTTTTTTTGTTATGATGTGATGTGATGTGATGTTATATAAGTAATATGTGCTATATGTGTTATGTTTTTGAAAGAAAAAGGATGTTCAACAAAAAATCAATATAAGAAAAATAAAAGCTTATAAGATAATAAGACTGAAAACTTAAGTTGTTGGCGTACCGGTCTCCCTACAAGGTCGAGACTTCCGGTCTATATCCTCCGCGTAGATGTGGCGCTACCCCGAAGGTGCGGTAGATTATAGGATGGACCAACCCCGAAGGTGCGGTTTTTATGTGACTGTGAGGTAGGTTGGTCGGTCGCTCCCCCTCCTCCCACTGTCCGCGCGCAACTAGGTACGTCCAACAACGGGCCCAACCAAAGGAAAGTGGAAAGAAAACAAACGAAAGAAGAGTGAAAAGAAAAGAGAAGAAAAGAAAAGAAAGGAAAAGAGAAGGAAAAAAAAAAGAAAGGAAAAGAGCGTGAAAAGAAAAGAAAAGAGAGTGCGTGAAGTGAAAAGAAAAGAAAAGAGAGTGCGTGAGGAAAAAAAAAACAAGGAAAAAGAGAGTGGAAAGAAAAGAAAAAAAAATGATACGAAAAGAAAAGAAAAGAAACGAATGATATGAAAGAACAACACAATGAAATCAACGAAAAATAATAAAACGAAGTTAAAAGAACATGATAGAATTATATATGTGATGTGATGTGTATGATGTTATATGTATGGAATGACACGTTTTACGTGATGTTATGCTAGTGTGTATGATACTAGCTTTTAAGATAAGAAATGTTAAGAGATGATGATAAAGCGATGGAGAAGTTATAAGGGTTTAGAACAGAAAGTTAGGGAATGATAGGAATGAGAAGAAAAGAAATGAAGAAATTAGAATAGAATGATAAGATAAGAGATTATCAATAGAATGATGGGAATGATTAGCGAAGAGATAAATGAGCATGAGGAAGCTCACATTCTATGTTATGTTTTGAGGATATGTATAGACAAGGTGTATGATGTGTATATATACGTGATGTCATATATTCTAGTAATAATATATATTACTAGTATTTATAAGTTAATGAATGTATGTTTGAACTTACTGAGCATCTAGCTCATTAGTTGTTTATATGTTGCAGGTAAGCAACGTGTTTATTTAAAGTAATATGATGGACAACGGACGGATCTGCACGTGCCAAGGGACTGGGCGAGGGTATGGTACTACCATGAGTCTTTCGCTGAGCGTTCAAAAAGGAAGATGAAAGAAAGAAAGTTATGAAATATGTATTATAAGAGTATGATAGAGATAGGTATAGTATGTAAGTTAAAAAAAAAAAATTTGCTATAGAAATTGCTTCCGCTATAAGATGAGAACGTTAAGAATGGAAAGTTAAGTTAAGTAAGAGGATGACGACCCACGAGGTTGCCAGCCATCGCGGTCGACGTCAGAGCTCGACTGGTTGGTATGGTAACGTACGTGGGGGGGGTCGCCACAATCGCTTTTCGGTCAAAATTTCGACAGATGAAAATTATACTGTTATTAAAGAAAAACCTATACTGTATAAACAAATAATATTTCTTATTAATAAAAGAATCAATGGATGAGATCAAATCATCCTTTTTGATCCAAAGGCTATTAAAATTAAGGAAATTTTAGAATTTTCCTTTAAAATCAAATTTAGAAAGAAAAATTGCATTAAATGCAATGTTGATCTGCTCATGCACGTGGAAGAGAGGGGGAGAAACAGCTGTATTTCAGCTAAAAAAGTTCCAAAAATTTTGCAAAAATGCCCCCAAGAAATTTTCATTTTGACCCCAAAATTTTCAAAAATTACAAAAATACCCCTAAGGATTTGTATAAACTTTTTCCTCTGATTTTCACGTTCTCCACAGCAGAAAATACCATTTTTCTCTGTTCTTCTTCTTCTCCCACGTTCCCTTACTCACAAAATTTTCAAAGTTTCAAAAGTTGCAAATTTTGAAGAAAAAGTGTGAGAAAACTTCCATTTGAGGGGTATTCATCTTAAAGCTCAAGTAAGTTCTTCAAAATTCTGTTTTAATGTTGTTTTTAAGTGTTTTTGTGTTTATGTGAATAGTGAAACAAAATGGAGTTAGAATGTTTTTGAGTGTTTTGATGAAAATCATGTGGAAAAAAACATGTTTTGAACTTGTTTTTGAAGTGTTTGTGGGGTTAGTTTTTGAAAGCAAAAGTGTTACATGGGGGAGGGAAAATTGACGTGAAGGGAAGGGTGAAAACCCTTATAGAATAGTGATGAACATGTATTATGAATTGGAAAAAAGAAATTGATGAGGTATATGAGTGTTGAAAGGAAGAAATACAAAGAGGAAATTTAGGGTTTTGAGTAAAACCCTAAATTTTGGAAATATTGCAATACTTTGATTATGAAAATGAATTATTGTTATGTACTGGGATTTTGAGCAGGTTTATAATGGAAACTGTGTTCAATAACGCGATTTAAGCGGTTTTGGCACAGTGGGAAAATGAGAATTTAAGCCGTTATAATGCCGAAATTTTCGGACTTATAACTAAGGCTAAGGGTTTAATGATGACAATGTATAGAAGCAGTGTTTAAATGTTCTCGTGTTGACCTATAAACATTTCACTGAATGTTGAACTGTTTCGTTATAGGGCAACGACGGAAAACTAAGGAAAGGAAACAGAAACAAATTTCTAGTAAGTTCTGGCATTTAAATGTCTGAACATGAACAACTGGAACACTATGTTATTCTTGAATGTTAATTTATGAATAGCCTAAATTCTTTGGCTAGAAATGTTATTTGTTGTTGTGAACTCGTTAAAACGCCTAAATTGGCAAGTATACGAGTGTGCAGTGATGTGTTACGTGTATATGATTGTGTTTTATGGATTTTGACCCTAGAATGCTTTAAATATGTTTTAAGGTTGAATGTATGCATGAGAAATGGCTTTGGTGTCAAAATGTGTTTAAAAACCTGTTTTTACCGGAGCCAAGCGCTAAGCGCTAGCCAAAGAGCGCCCCGGCGCTGAGCTCTCGGCCAAAATTTGGTGTTTAAAATTCAATAGGAGCGCCAGGCGCTAGGGTATGAGCACCAGGCGCTAGGGTATGAGCACCAGGCACTAGTGTAAAAATTGGCTAAAGCGCCAGGCGCTAGTGTAAAATTTAGTGGAAGCACCAGGCCCTAGGGTATGAGCGCCAGGCGCTAGGGTAAATATCCAGTAGGAGTGCCAGGCTCTAGGATATGAGTGCCAGGCAATAGTGTAAAAATCAGTATGAGCGCCAGGCGCTAGGGTATGAGCGCTAGGCGCTAGTGTAAAGTTGTCTGAAGTGTCAGGCGCTAGGGTATAAGCGCCAGGCGCTAGGGTATGAGCGCCAGGCGTTTGAACCGGATTTTCAAAAGCGCCAAGCGCTGTAAAGAGAGCGCCGAAGCGCTAAAGTTTCTGTCCTAAGTTTACAGGAAAATAAAATGAAGGGTCAGGCGCTCGGGGATTAGTGCCAAGCGCTCCAACTGTTCCAAAAATGTATAATTAAAGTTTTGTGCCTTATTTTCAGTTCCAATCACGCCCCAATGTTTAAGTGAGTGGATGATGATTTTTAAACAGTATTTTTATACTGAATAGGCATAACATTGAGTACATTATTTATGAATATGTACACTGAAACAGTTAAGACATCATAGTAAGTAACATAGCACAGTAAATAACAGGGTAATGAAAAAGACTTAATGTTTGGCGTACCGGCCTCTCGCGAGGGGAGGTTATTTTATATCGAAGCAAAAGACATACCATAGTTGAGGGAGAGTCCGGGTCGCTCCCAGACCCCTCTGACAGCGCGCACACGGTACGACCAAAACGGGCCCATAGACATAGTAAATGAACAATGCAAAGTGTAGATTGAGCATAATGAACTCATGCATTGTGTAAAGTTACATTGTAGTGTTTTATTGTTTTAAATGTTATGTCTGAACTTACTGGGCATGTAGCTCACCAGTTTGTTCTTGTTCAGGTAATCGAGGTAAACAACCTGTAACCTGAGCCACAGTATATGGATTGGACTGCAGGAATGAAGTGCCAGTGTCATGATAAAGGTTATGGACCTGCCAGGCTAATTCCGCAAAGAGAAAGAAAAGGACAAAGAAAAATACGATTGTATGATATTGTATAATGTACACAGTTATGTTTAACTTTAACTATTTTTAATACAGTATGACAGTATTATATGCAAGTAATATAAAATAGTTTTCCAACTATGATAACTTAGTTTTGGAAAATTGTATTACTACGTATATCGATGGTTTAAAAAAAAAAAAGAAAAAAAAATTTTCCGCAGTCTATTTTCCGCAGAAAAAAATTAAAGTAGCAAAGAGTTTTCAGGTGACGTCCCCCGCACGAGGTGGGGAGTGTTACATTGTGTCCCTTCAATACTTAGTTAATCAAGCTTAGAATGCCATTAAGTTGGTCTATAAATTAGCCAACAACCCATTTGGCTTCATTTTCTTTTCTTTCACCACCAAAGAGGCCAAAAGCTCTCAAACACTCTCTCTTTCTCATCACCTGGCCGAAACTCTGTCTTAGCCAAAACACACAAAATTTAGCCATACACTTACTTAGTTGGAGCTCATCTTTCAAAGTCATTTTAAAGTAATGCATTAAACCTTCCTCGGTGATATTTCCTTTAGTTAAGCTTTTGATCTCAAGAGATTTATAGTGTATTTATGCTCAAGGGTTGTAATAAATATTATTTTGAGCCTTAGATGCCTTGTTATATTTGTAGGTAAGAATCTTATGGGCTAAATCTAAATGGACGATACAAGCGATGGGGTGAATGTGAAGGATGGGGTCATGGATATCATCACAAGCTTAACTTCCATAATATTATGATTAAGTATTTTATGAAATCCATATTAATTTTTTTATTTAAGTATTCTATGAAAATTAGTTTAATATACTACTTATATATATATGTTTATGAACTTTACTAAGACATGGCAAGCTATCTTCGTATTTTGAAATAGTAAGATAAAGCAAGTAAAGCATTGTTGAAAAAGATTTTTGATATTTAAGTTTAAGTATGATTAAGTAACGTCCACATCATAACGGGTCTTTACAGTTGGTATCAGAGTAGGTATCCTACCATCCTACTTCACATCGCCGCGTGTTAGCTTCATCTGTTTAAGTAAGTTAATTTGTATTTCATATTACTAGTACATAAGTTAACATTTTAAGTTGTAATATATAGTCATGGCCACTCTAGTTGACCCCCAGCAAGTAGAAGAAGACCAAGATGCAAGTTTCACGTTTGCCAACATGAATCTCAACCAATTCAATCACTATTGCTGACCCCATGAGCTCACGAGTTGGATCCATCGTATGGAGGTTATATTTCGTACCTGTCACATGTAACAGCCGAGATTTTAAATCGTTCTCGGGATCATTGTATAGTGAAAATTTATATATATTAATGTAACGAAAATATATAAATTTCACTCTAATAAATCATCATTAGAGTTGATGAATATATTTATTAGAGTTTATATATGCTTTATGGCAGTAGAGGTAATGAATTTCGAATCGAAACGCCTCAAATAGTGCATTTTCGGTATCGAAAAACAGAATTCTACTGAGACTCAAAATGTGGCAAACATAGATCTCAGATGGAAAATAATGAAATATCTAGGGTTTATGGAGTGTTTTAAATGATATAAATGCATCGAAAGGCTCTAACAGCATTTCGAGAGGTAAACTGCGAAATTTGGCCAGTATAGCTTTTCGGTCAAAATTTCGACAGATGAAAATTATACTGTTATTAAAGAAAAACCTATACTGTATAAACAAATAATATTTTCTTATTAATATAGGAATCAATGGATGAGATCAAATCATCCTTTTTGATCCAAAGGCTATTAAAAATTAAGGAAATTTTGGATTTTCCTTAAAAATTAAATTGAGAAAGAAAAATTTGCATTAAATGCATGATGATCTGCTCATGCACGTAGAAGAGAGAGGGAGAAACAGCTGTATTTCAGCTGAAAAAGTTCCCAAAATTTTGCAAAAATACCCCCAAGAAATTTTTATTTTGACCCCAAAATTTTCAAAAATTACAAAAACACCCCTAAGGATTTGTATAAACTTTTTCCCCTGATTTTTCACGTCCCCCACAGCAGAAAAACTCTATTTTCTCTGTTCTTCTTCTTATCCCACGTTCCCTTGCTCACAAAAATTTCCAAAGTTTCAAAAGTTGCAAAAATTTGAAGAAAAAGTGTGAGAAAGTTTCAAGTTGAGGAGTATTCACCTCAAAGCTCAAGTAAGTTCTTCAAAATTCTGTTTTAATGCTTGTTTTTAAGTGTTTTTGTGTTTATGTGAATAGTGGAACAAAATGGAGTTAGAGTGTTTTTGAGTGTTTTGATGAAAATCATGTGGAAAAGTATGTTTTGAACTTGTTTTTGAAGTTTTTGTGGGGTTAGTTTTTGAAAACAAAAATGTTGCATGGGGAGGGGGGGGAATTTACGTGAAAAGAGGGTGAAAACCCTTATCGATTGGTGATAATTATGTATTATGAAGTGGAAAAGGAATTTGATGTGGTATTGAGTGTGGAATGGAAGAAAGACAAAGAGAAAAGTTTAGGGTTGTGAGTGAAACCCTAAATTTTTGGGAAACATTGTTATACCTTGATTTTGAGAATGAATTATTGTTATGTACTGGGATTTTGAGCAGGTTTATGATGGAAACTGTGTTCAATAACGCGATTTAAGCGGTTTTGGCACAGTGGGAAAATGAAAAATTAAGCCGTTATAATGCCGAAATTTTTGGACTTATAACCAAGGCTAAGGGTTTGATGATAACAATGTATAGGAGAAGCGTTTAAATGTTCTCGCGTTGACCTATAAACATTTCACTGAATGTTGAACTATTTCATTATAGGGCAACGACGGAAAACTAAGGAACGGAAGCAGAAACAAATTTCTGGTAAGTTCTGACATTTAATTGTCTGAACATGAACAACTGGAAGTATATGTCATTTTAGAAATTTCAAAATATGTATAGCCTAAATTCTTTGGTTAGAAATATTATATGTTGTTGTGAACTCGTTAAAACGCCTAAATTGGCGAGTATGCGAGTGTGCAGTGATGTGCTATGTGTATATGGTTGTGTTTTATGGATTTTGACCCTAGAATGTCTTAAACATGTTTTAGGGTTGAAAAACATGTTTTAGGGTTGAATGTATGCATGAGAATTGGTTTTTATATCAAAATATGTTCAAAAACCTATTTTTACCGGAGCCAAGCGCTAGCTAAGGAGCGCCCCGGCGCTGAGCTCTCGGCCAAAATTTGGTGTTAAAAATTCAGTAGAAGCGCCAGGCGCTAGTGTAAAAATTGGCTAAAGCGCCAGGCGCTAGTGTAAATTTAGTGGAAGCGCCAGACGTTAGGGTATGAGCGCCAGGCGCTATGGTAAATATTCAGAAGGAGTGCCAGGCGCTAGAGTATAAGCACCAGGCACTAGTACAAAAATCAGCATGAGCGCCAGGCGCTAGAGTATGAGCCACAGGCGCTAGTGTAAAGTTGTCTGAAGTGCCAGGCGCTAGGGTATGAGCGCCAGGCACTTGCACCGGATTTTCAAAAGCGCCAGGCGCTGTAAAGAGAGCGCCGGAGCGCTGGAGTCTCTGTCCTAAGTTTTTACAGAAAAATAAAATGAAGGGCCAGGCGCTCGGGGATGAGTGCCAGGCGCTTCAACTGTTCCAAAAATGTATAATTAAAGTTTTGTGCCTTATTTTCAGTTCCAATCACGCCTCAATGTTTAAGTGCGTGGATAATGATTTTTTAAACAGTATTTTTGGACTGAATAGGCATAACATTGAGTACATTATTTATGAATATGTACACTGAAACAGTTAAGACATCATAGTAAGTAACATAGCACAGTAAATAACAGGGTAATGAAAAAGACTTAATGTTTGGCGTACCGGCCTCTCGCGAGGGGAGGTTATTTTATATCGAAGCAAAAGACATACCATAGTTGAGGGAGAGTCCGGGTCGCTCCCAGACCCCTCTGACAGCGCGCACACGGTACGACCAAAACGGGCCCATAGACATAGTAAATGAACAATGCAAAGTGTAGATTGAGCATAATGAACTCATGCATTGTGTAAAGTTACATTGTAGTGTTTTATTGTTTTAAATGTTATGTCTGAACTTACTGGGCATGTAGCTCACCAGTTTGTTCTTGTTCAGGTAATCGAGGTAAACAACCTGTAACCTGAGCCACAGTGTATGGATTGGACTGCAGGAATGAAGTGCCAGTGTCATGACAAAGGTTATGGACCTGCCAGGGTAATTCCGCAAGAAGAGAGAAAAAAAAAAGGATAGAGAAAAACACAATTGTATAATATTGTATAAGTTACACTGTTATGTTTAACTTTAACTATGTTTAATACAGTATGACAGTATTATATGCAAGTAATATAAAATAGTTTTCCTACTATGATAACTTAGTTTTGGAAAGTTGTAGTACTACGTATATCGATGGTTTTAAAAAAAAAATTCCGCAAACTATTTTGTTATGATTTAATAGAAAAGAATTAAAGTAAAGCAGAGTTTTCAGGTGACGTCTCCCGCACGAGGTGGGGGGTGTTACATCACATCCTACCTGTAGGAAAATAAATTGGTAAAAACGTATCAGAGTGGCGCAGCGGAACAATAAAAATTTTTAGATCGTTAAATATCTCATGATGCCATATACAATAAATCAACAACAATTAAAACTCATACCTCAAGGACGCCAATCTTGTAGGAGGAGAATGACCGGAGGCTTCAACCAACTAGCCTTCTCTACTATTCTCCAATTCCCGAATGGCTGAGTGTGTGGGCACTCTGAACCTCGATCGGTATGCTAGCACTGCTAGTCTTCTTCCGACCACCCAGATCTCTAAAGAACTTTATTGTCACCATGAGTTGTGCAACAATAAGCCTGCTTACCTGAGAGTCTGTGGTCTGAGAGAACTGGAGTGGCAGGACCTCTATTTATAGACCTGCATGAGGTGATTCTCTGAATTCGAATTGGACTAGGAAAAGATTTTCTCCCTTATCCATAACCAAAAAATCTGAATTTTCCAAGGGAGAATCTCCACAATAAAATTCGGTTTTCTTAGGATAAATCCAATCCAAATCTAAACAAGATTTTAACTAGAATTTTATCTCCCTTTTTCAACCAAAAAATCTGAAATTTCTAGGAGAAAATCTTCTCCAAATTTTCGGCCACTTTTAGGATAAGGAAGAATCAAAATTCCACTAGGATTTTCAAGCTTGAATCTTATCTTAATCTTATCCAAAAATAACCGAATTTCCTAGGAGAGATTCTCCAAATTTTCGACCACTTTTCAGGGAAGGAGAGAATCCAAATTCAACTAAGATTGAAGCTTGAATTTTCCCTTGAATCTTATCCACAAAATCCGAATTTTTTATTGAGGATTATCCTCAAAATTTTCGTCCACTTTTGTTGGGATTTAGATTCAAAATTCAAGTAGGATTCTAACAAGATTATCCTCTCCAAATCTAACTCAAATTCGAATTTCAAACCTTGTGGATTTTCCACAACAAATTCGAATCCTACTTGGACTGTGATTCAAAATTTGAATTTCAAATTTCAAATTCAAACTTCAAATTCAAATTTCAAATTTCAAATTTCAAATTTCAAATTCGAATTTCAAATTCAAATTTCAAATTTCAAATTCGAATTTCAAATTCAAATTTCAAATTCAAATTTCAAATTCAAAATTCAAATTTCAAATTTCAAAATTCAAATTTCAAATTTCAAAATTCAAATTTCAAATTCCACAAAACGGTTGTGTTTCACATTCTTGTTCTCATGGATAATTTTCTACAACTCCAATCCAATCTCAAATAAAATCATGGCAACTTTATTTGGAGTTCGAATAATTGTGTACTCTATTATCCAAAACAAAATCTGAATCCAACCGGAGAGAATCTTGTCTACCATCCTAATCCTGTGTCATCACCTCTATGCATAATAAACCAGCCAATAGCATACACAAATCAATTTGCCAAACGTTAAGGAATTATGTGGAGCTAGTAGAGGGACTGATTGGACATATATAATCGGGCTCCCGTGATTCCATATGATCATCATTCTTTACCGAACAACTCAATCATATGATCACTAGTTTCAGAGTCACACCACTATAAACCTGAAACTGAACTCCCAATTATATACCGTATTACGTAAGCCTGTGACGAGCTACTATCCAATGACCTTGTCATATATGCAAAACCCTCATATGATATCCATGATCAGCCTTAGGTCAAAATCCGTTTAATCCTACTGATCAGGCTATCTTAAAGTTCCATTATACTACCGAATTAAGAAAATGATTATTCACTATATGTGAATAAGAAGTCATCCGCCCAGCAGACGACCCAAGGCCTTGTCCATTTTCACATTCAGTATAATGCCTTTAAGAGGATACCTTTAACTCCTCAGAGCTATGATTCCGATATCTGCAAACAAACCCTTCATCGTATACAAGTCATGCACCCAACGAACCGATCTATAAGCTTACTATCTCTGAGACGCTTTAGCCATTGGAACATCAAAGTACACAAGTCATACACATGAAGTAGTTCATTTACTCAGGATTAAGGTTATTACACAATGAACGTCAAAAGCAGATTGATCCACTCATAGCGGACTACGTAGATCAATCACGCTTTAGTCCCGGTCTGATATGTCACCACCAAGCAACATATCTATGTCTCTACTTGGGAGTCCAGCTCCAGACAGTCAAGACAGACCGTCCCCTCCAAGGCTTTAGACAAGATAATAGTCTTAACATGAGTTAGATGCTCGGTCTAACCCCATAGACTACAGACCATAGTTTAGACTGCTAAGTTTAGAACATTGTCTTCTCGCATACAAAAGTCCATTGCATGCAACGTTCTAACAGTTTTAACACAAGCAGTCAGTGAGCCATATTTGCTTACATTTACTTTAACATGTAAATAAGACGAGGACAGATAGCAATGTAATGAATAACCTCTATGTATAATTTTATTATCCAGTTCAAAATGAATACATCAAAATGTCTCTAATACTTAGGGCATTTCCTAACACTACCTCATCTACAGGTAAAAGTAGCGAGTAGCAGACTGAAAGGAGCTACAATGGCTTGGTACTCGATTATTCACTAGGCCGATTTCTATCAAGCACTCCATGCAACCTTTAGGCCACCTCTTAATAATGAGGTCAAGAGGAATGCTGAGATTTGGAAAGACATGTACGAAAGGTGCTATGATCTCCCTTTGGACATATGGGATTCATATGAGGGAAAAACTATGACCCATTATTACCAGCGATTTAAGGATGCCATGTAACATATTCCCTAAAATATGCCATTCACTGAGATAGCAGGGCTCTTATAGAAAGCAGTTGCTAGAGACATAAGGGGACTTGTCTGCTATCCTCCACATCATAAGAGTCTAAGACATTTTATGTAGGAAATAATTGACACAAAGGTTGACGCGATTAATGTTAGGGAGTACGAATAGGCTTATGCTATAATGATCCTTGCTGCCCATGAGGATGGGCTAGCTCCACCAATTCTTGAGCACCACCCTAAAGCGCTTGAAAACGATAAGGAACCCATGGGAGAGCCTAAGCCAGGCCCTCCGTCTCTAGCACACTTTCTAGAGGCAAATGGCGATGACAACAATGATGATGACATTCTCAATTTCCTTCCCGAAGATAGGGAGATGGATGAGGATGAGACTTTTCCTCAGGTAATAGTAGCTAGTGTTGAAGAAAATAGTTCCAGTATATAATATCCGCCAAGATCATGAACATAATTATTTTGTAATAAATAATTAAGTTTATGAGTACTGTGTAATTACCAATTTGAATGGATCAAACAAAATAAACAAACGTTTAATTTCTATTCATATAATGAAAGGAACAACCGAAATTAATTAAGTCTATGAGTACTGTGTAATAAAGATCATGGATATAATTATTTTGTAATAAATAATTAAGTCTATGAGTATTGTGTAATTATAATGAAAGGAACAACTGAAAATAATAAAAATCATGGACACAATTATTTTATAATAAATAATTAAATCTACGAGTACTGTGTAATTACTAATTTGAATGGATCAAACGAAATAAAGAAAGGTTTAATTTCTATTCATATAATGAAAGGAACAACCGAAAATAAATCGGTTCACCTTATTTACTCTTGATCAATATATATGCCTATATATATTAAATAATATGTTATTACATGTGTGTGCATGTGTGTAACAAGCAATATCAAGGAATTGATCAAGATGACATTTTCTTGACACGAAACTAATATATTTGAATCAGTATGCTTAAATCATTTAATTGAGCATAAAAAATGAATTATGAACAAAAAATGTGCAGTATCGAGGAAATGATCAAGATGACATTTTCTTAATACAAAACTGATATATTTAGTTTGCTTAAATTAGTTAATTGAGCACAAAAAATGAATTATGAACAAAAAATATATAGTATCGAGAAAATAGTCAAGATGATTCTTGACACAAAACCGATATATTTACAATCAGTATACTGAAATTAATCAATTGAGTACAAAAAGTGAATTATGAACAGAAAATACGTAGTGTCAAGAAATTGGTCAAGATGACATTTACTTGACATAAAACTAATATATTTAGAATCAGTATGCTCAAATTAATCATTTGAGCACAAAAACTGACTTCTGAACAGGAAATACGCATATCCAAAAAACGGTCGAGACAACCTTATATGGGCGTAAAACTGATATATTTATGATCAGCATAGCTAAATTTGCCAATATAGCATATGTCAAAAATTATGTACAAAATAAGTACATTACGCTTGTGCGATGATAATACAGTATAAGACACAACCATAGAACTAAAAAAGTTAGTAGATAGATATCAAAGACAGTGAATGGCACCTATAACCATTTTAGATACAGTTAGAATAAGAATTGGATCAAGAAATATCTGTCCGGTAAGGATTAGGACACAACTCAGATATTTATCGAACCGTATTACGAGGAACTAGACTATTAAAGAAGCTTTTATAAATAAAATTTATACTATAAAAGCTTGCTTAAGTGAGCAAAGAGACATGAAGTGATGGCAATCCCTTAATTTAAGGGGGGTAGATTAGCTTTTGGTTAAAAATTTGGGATTTTGGAGACAAAGAGTACCATGCATTAAGGTATGCCTTTATTACCAAATTTTTGGCCATTCCTTGCAGCCACCAACCGGATTTCTTCATAGGAAGAGCAGCTAAGATTTGTGTATCAACTTGATTAATTAGGCTTATAAACTCACTTAAACTTAGCTTATAAATAGGCCACCAAGCCATTTAGAATCACTTTTTCTTTCTTGTACTTTTAAAGCCACCAAAAGAAATAAGTCCCTCTTTTTCTCTCACCTCTTGGTCGAACCCCTCTCACTCAAAAATATACAAAGTTTAGTAGCAAGCTTGCTTGGATTGAAGCCCATTTCTCAAGTCACATTAAGGTAATGCACCAAAACCTTCCTTAGCAATACTTCCTTTAGTTAAGTTTTGATCTCAAGAGATTTATGGTGTATTTATGCTCATGGGTTGTAATAAGTTTTACTTTGAGCCTTAGATGCATTATTATGTTGATTATGTGGTTGTGAGATTTTGTTATGAATGTATGGCTTGTGATGTATATGGATCATTAGGGTTTACACAAAAAAACCTATTCTGTCATTTTTTTTTTTTAGCCACGGTTTTCATTATTTTAAAGCATGATAATGTAAAATCTGGAAAAGTGCAAGATAAGAAAGTTTTAGGAAATTTTGTTTTGGACGTTTTTATGTCTAATGAGTCTTGGCTAAGAAAGACATTAAGATAGGCTAATGGGCCATTTTCTAGCTGAAGGTCAAAATTAGAATGGTAAACCTGAAAACAAGGGCAGTTTTGGGTTTTTGCATAAACAAGCAAGCTTGAATCAGAATCTAGTTTCGAGTTCAACACGAAAAATATAGACCATATCGAAAACTTAAAAATAGGTTGTGTGGACATCAAAAATTCTACCATTTTGGAATGAAAACAAAATGTTTTTAATTAGCCTTAAAAACTAGAAAAGTTTTCTAAAGAGGGGCCAAGATAGCCATAGGTTTTAGATGTTTAAGGCCAGTTAAAATCTGAACCAAGCTCTAGGTTAAACACGAAAGTTTTCTGTTTCATCGAGATCTTGAAGTCTTGTGTTCACTAGTTTGGCAAATTATGTTTGTACGAGCAAGTGGTAAATAGATTTTTAAAATAGGTTAAAAAATCACGTTTTCGACTTAACACGAATAATTTTCTTTTAAAATGGTATAAAGAGTTTAAATAAATACTCCACCTTCCAACGAGTGTTAAGGGGATTATTTTTAAAATCACGAGGAAACATATTTCTCACAAATGAAAAAATTTCTCTTGAACCACTTTTAAAATTAACAAGATTTTAATGTGATACATCGGTTAACTAAATAGCCAATTTGCTAACATTACCAAGAGAGAGAGAGGGGTTAATTAATTTATTAAGAAAATAAATTAATTAATCATGATTAGGAGATAATTAATCGAACTCTCCAAAAGAGAGTTATTTGGTACCGAAAAGAATCGGTAATAAATGTCAACCATCGTTTTAGTCATTAACGATGTCAGTGACGTAAAAATAAGTATTAATGAGATACATGATGATTACAGGTAGATACTTGTATCACAATAAGAGCATACTATAAATCTATCTACAGGACAAGTAAGTATAACTCCATCTACAGCATAGATGAAAATGTTTTCATATAATCCTTTTTACAATAAGTATGCTACTTATTCCTTAATTATGTCTGATTAATGAATAACATGATAAAGATCACGACATGAAAAATTAATTTATGATCTTTATAATTAGTTAATTATGAACAAGTTAAGGCATGTTCGTGTGTCGTACCAGCCTCTCGACTTAACGGGAGGATTCATGTACAAGTTTTAAGTCAAGAAAGATTTAATCTCAGTAAAGTTGGGCTTTGCAAACCCTAATTTCTCGATGATCGCACACTCTTGGTACAGACACATGGGCCCTTAGATAAGTTATGACTGATGATTATGAATAATTAATAAGAATAGTATGATGAATTCATAATAAAGCATAATCGGTTAATGTATGACTTATAATATATTTTTTAAGTTTATGGTTTTGTGGAATAGCATTGTCCTTACTAAGCGTAAAGCTCATTATGTGTGTTCATGCTATAAGTAAGAAACCTATGGGTTCAATTTAGATGGACGATGAAAATAGCAAGCGAATGTGAAGGTTGGGTTATGGATACCATCACAAAATTTGCTTTAGCAATATTTTGAGTAATCTTTTTGAAACCAGAATAATATTTTGATTAAATAGTTTATATGAGGAAAAAAAAAGTTTAGTACTTTCTGATATATATATGTTTACGTATGGTATTAAGATATGACAAACTATCTATGTATTTTGAAAAGTATGGTATAGCATATAAGATAGTTACAAAAAAAAATCTCAAGAAATTATGATGTTACGTTTAAGTATGATTAAGTAACGGCCACGTCATGGCAGGTTGTCACACAGTATGGAAGATGAGGAGGATCTAAAAGAATTTTCCCTTGATGAGGATGACGATGAGGACATCTCTGATGCGGAGTCAGGACTTTCCTCAAAGTAGTGAAGATTTACCCCAGGATAGCTTTTTGCTTACATCATATATATAGGTATTGTAGGAAGTGGTAGTTTACTTTTATTAGACCTAAGCACGTATTTTCTCTTTTGAGTTTTTATGTATCGGAAAATGCTTACCACTCCTGGCAGGCCAAACTAATATACTCGCTTTTCTTTTATTTGGTAAAGGTAGTAGTATATGAAGTAATGGGCTAATTATAAAAGATATATGTGTAATTGTTGGATTTCACATGACCGATAGTGCGATAGAAAGTTTTAGACAACTTTTAGTAACCTATAACATTTAATGACAAGATATGATATGATATGATGTATTATGTACTAAGGTGTTTTATATATGAATATAGACACATATACATATAAACAACAATATTAATAATTAAGCGAAGTTATATGCTACCTTGATTTTCCATTTACGAAAGTAAAGGGGTTTACACATTTTTCTTGTTAAATAATAAAACTCAGAAGTAATATGGTTTGGCCTTGCTCACAAGCAACCTAAGCACCCCAGGATGGTGATTTAGTGGCACAACTTGCAACTACGTGAGAAATGCTAGAAAATCAACAACGTCACATGAACCAACTTAAAAAACAACTAAGCCAATGAAACTAGGCACCACTGGTAGTAGGGGTGCTAGCTCAGGAGATTTTGCCACCCAAGTAATTCCACGAGAGCAAGTAAATCCCCTAGTCTAGGAAATTCTGCAAAGATGAGAATCTCCTCAACTATCACTAGCACCTCCAACAATGGCCATTTCCGTAGTAGCAAACATTCCTCAGCCAGTCTTCAGGGAGGGCGAGTTATATGAAAGGTTTAGGCGTATGAAAGCATCAGAATTTGAAAAATCTACCAAACCTCGAGAGGCTGAAAACTAGCTGACAGATATTCAGGTTATTTTAGATTTATGAGGTTAAAAGGCCACAAAAAGGTTGGCGGCGTTTGCTATTATTTTTGAAATATTTTCTATTTTTAAAAAAATTGAAAATGAGAATGTTTTGAAACTGTATTTGATTATATTTTCTGAGTGTATATTCTGAAAAACATAAAAATGAAATTTTGTTTGGTTATATTTGTTGAAAACCCATTTTATAAGTGAGTATTTTATGAAAACATATTTAATTTTAATTTTAAAAAATAACAACAAATAAATTATTAGTCATAATTAAAAAAAACCATTGGTGGTGGATTTTACAATAAGAGGTAGGGGTGGAAGACATTGGTGGTTTGAACTCTAGGTGACAGTAACGACGAGATTTAGGTCACGAGTTAATGGTCATCGCTGTGAGTCGATGGTCGTTGTCGTAAGAGAGCCGTCGCCATCATCACCAATCCGTGGTCGTCGCCCTTTGCTGAATATGGACGCCATCGTTGGACATGAATATCACTGATGCTGCACAGGCAGAGGGGGAGAGAGAGGAGATGGAGCGAGAAAATGAAAACAAAAAAGTAAAAACAACTTTTTTTTTTCGTTTTTAAAAAACCCAAAAAAATAACATAGTTGAAAACGATGTTTTCGAAATGGTTTTGAAAACGTTAAATAAACAAACACTATTTTGGAACCGTTTTCATTTTCTATGTTTTTAAAAATGAAAAATCATTCTCGAAAACAAAAACAAATGTCTTGTTTATGTGTGCTTCCTTTGCCTTGAAAAAGGAGGCACGTCAATGGTGGAAGAAAGTAGCAATTAAAAGAAATTTTAGTGAAATGAGATGGACTGAGTTCATAAAAGAATTTAAAGAAATGTATTTCAATATAGAAGCACCGGTTGTGCAACAATACGAAACCAACAACCTGAGCTAAGGAAATATGACTGTTATGGAGGCAGTCAGGAAGTTCGAATAGCTGGCTTGACTCTGTCCTGACCTAGTGCCTATAGAAAAGGAAACAGTTAGAAGGGTGCTGAAAATGTTTTGAACGGATATTACAGTTCAAATCTATAGTGGAAGTCATAGACCGGTGACTGCGGTAGAATACGTAAACAAGGCCATCTAAGCTGAGTGTTGGTTAGGTCAGGATAGGGAATGAAAGGCTCAAATTTTCAACGCTAAAAGAAAGGAAAATGCTTAGGCTAAGTAGGCTTAGGGTAATCAGAATCACAAGTCTCAGCATAGAGGACAAAATATTAGAACTAGCCAGAATAGCAAGCAACCTAGTAACAACAACAAAAAGAGGGGAAACCCAAGCAACCAAAGTCAATAGAAGAACTTTCCATAAAAGAAGAACAACCAAGGGGGAAATAACAACCAATATCCTGCAAGGTCAAAGTGTAAAAAGAAGCATCTAGGAGAATGCAAATTGGGGGACAAATAATTGCTTCATTTGTGGTAAGAAAGGTCATTATTGTAGGAAAAATAGTAAGTCATGCATAGCGAAATTTTAAAAAATTTTCAAGATTGTTAAAAACTTATGTTGTTATATATAATAAATTATTCAATAATCATTATACCTTCAAAGAAGATCACTAGGAACGGCAGAGGATGTGACCAAAAGGCTTTAACCAACTAGGCTTCTTTACTATTCTCCAAGTCCCGAATGGTGGAGTGTGTGAGCACTTGATTCCTCAATCGGTATTCTAGCGCGGTTTATCTCCTTCCAACCACTTAAATCTCTAAGAATTTATTATTATTAGTGAGATGTATGATAATACGTTTGCTCACCTGAAAGTCTGTGATCTAAAGAAAATAGGGGTCCCAGGAACCTATTTATAAAATTGCATTAGATGGCTTTTAGAATTTGAATAAGACTCAAGAAAAGATTTTTCTCTTTCCTCCAACACGCAATAGCCGAATTTCCTCTAAGGAAACCCCTCAATAATTTCGGCCACTCCAAGGAAGAAGGGATTCAAAATTGAAATAGGATTCTAGAAAAGGTTTTTTTTCCTCTCTCCTTCCCCTAAGTGTGGCCAAATTTTATCTCTAGGAATATGACCTAAAAAATTTGTTCATAATTTTTGTGATTTTGCCTACATGGATAATTTTCCACAACTCTAGTTTAAATTCAAAATAAAATCATGACAACTTTATTTGAATTAAATAATTGTGTAATCTCTTATCCAGAACAAAATCAAATTAGTAGAAAATCTTGCCTTCCAAGTCCAATTGTGGCCACTACCCTATTAGTCTGTTAGCACAAAATTTTGTTAAATTCAAATTCAAATAGGATAATCTTTTAAATCTTAAAATATTTATTTAAACAATATTTTCAAAATTTAAATCAATCCCATATTTATATTTTAAAAGACAAATACAATCAATTTAAATTTCAAATCTTATCTTCGAAAATAAATATTCACACAAATTAAATATTTATCCAATTTATTGAATAATACAAAATTATAATTTCACCCTTGATTGCCAGAGAAAAATGCCTACACCACGGAGTAGGTGATTCGAATATTTCTCTATATTAAATGTAAGAAGGCAAGTAATAAAGAATATCCCGATCAATTACCATCCGTTAAAGAATTATACAGAGCTAGTAAAGGAACCAATTGGACGTATATAATGTGAGTTCTAATAATCCATGTAACTATTATTCTATATAGAATAAACTCATTACACAATTATTAGCTTCAGAGTCACACCATTATAAATCTAAAACTGTATTCCCAATTATATATTATATTTTGCAAGCCAGTGATTAACTATCATCCAATGACCTTGTCATATATGCAACACTCTCATATGATATTCATGATCAACCTTAAGTCAAAGTCCGTTCAACCTGTTAAACGTATTATCTTAAATATCCATTATGTATTCGATTAAGAAAATAATTATTCACCATATGTGAATAAAAAGTCATATACCAAGCAAATGTCCTAAGACCTTATCCATTTTTACATCCAATATAATGTTTTAAGAGGTTAATTTTTACTTCTCATTAGAATTATAATTCTAATATCTGTAAAAAACCCTCCATCGTATAAAAGTTATGTACTCAACGAACTGATCTATAAGCTTACTATGTCTGAGACGTTTTAGCCTTTGGAACATCAAAGAACACAAGTCATATAAATGAAGCGATTCACTTACTCAAGATTAAGGTTATTGCATAATGAACGTCAAAAGTGAATTAATCCACTCAAGCAGACTACGTAGATCAATTACACTTTGATTCAAGTCTGATACGTCACAACCAAGCAACATATTTATATTTCTACTTGAGAGTCAGTGCTCTAGACAGTCCAGACAATTTGTCTCTCCAATTGGCTTTAAACAACAAAATACAAGTTAGATACTCACTCTAACCCCATAGACTACAGACTATAAATTTAGACTACGTACTTTAGAACGTTGTCTTCTTGTATACAAAAGTTCATTATTTGCAACATTCTAACAGTTTCACTATAAGCAATTAGTGAACCATATTTGTTTACATTTACTTTGACATGTAAATAGAATGATGACACATAGCAATGTAATGAATAACCTCTAATATATTATGAATCAGTTAAAAAATAAACCTAATACATTAAAATGTCTTTCCCCCTTAGGGCATTCTTAACAACTATGCCAAAAACTATTTTTCTAATCCATATAACTAGCAGATTCAGGCTCGTATGACAGGTAATCAGCTCTACGCCACCCAGGCCAGATTCAAAGGTCCTTCAATCTCACAAAATAGATTAGAAGCTCGGGATAACCAAGACAGAATCTATACTTTTACAAGGAATGACATGGAAGCAAGAACTTCTACGGTAATGACAGGTTAGCTTTCTATCGCCAACTCGATAACATTTGTGTTATTTGATTCTACAGCCACTCAATCTATTGCATCATCTGAGTTTGTTAAAAAAATAGATAGAGGTGTGGATAAGATTAATCAGACTTTTAGAACAGCTTTTCCTTTGGGGGAAGTTTTGGATCTAACTACTAGGTACGTTACGTACTAATAGTTATTTATGGCAGGGAGTTAAGTGTTCATCTGATCATCATTAACATGTTCGATTACAATGTAATTTTGGGAATGGACTTCCTCATAAAGTTTAATGCCATTATAGACCATCGTAGGTGGAGAGTTACTTTCAAACCCATTGGATGCGAAATGTTCGTCTACTCAAGTATGTCACTAAAGCAACTCAAGGCGATGATTTTGGCAATAGAGGCTTGCAAGATGTTAGCTAGTGCTTGCTTGGGATTTCTAGCACACGTATTAGACAAAACCTAAGAAATGAAAATAGAACCTGGAGATGTGCAGATAGTTAAAGAGTTCATGGAGGTAATTCCAAAAGATCTTCCAAGACTTCCGACGGAGGGTGAGATATCATTTGAGATTGATCTTCTACCAAAATCAATGCCTATCTCTAAGGCCCCATACCAAATGTTCCCTACAGAGCTCAAGAAACTCCAAGCCCAACTGAAGGACTTAATGGACAAAGGTTTCATCCATCAGAGTTTTTCATCTTGGGGAGCACCCATGCTGTTTGTAAAAAAAGAAAGATTGTACACTGAAGTTGTGCATCGACTATAGAGAGCTGAACAAGATCATGATTAATTATCCGTTACCATGGTTTAATGACTTGTTTGATTCTGGGGTGCTGTAGTATTTTCGAAAATCAATTTGTGTTTAGGGTACCACTAACTGCAGATAAAGGACGAGAACATGCCCAAGATAGCTTTTCGAACGCAATATAGGTATTATGAGTTTCTTGTTATGTAGTTTAGACTAACTAATGCCTTAGTTGCCATCACAGATTTAATGAATCATGTATTTAAAGACTTTTTAGATAAGTTTGTCATTGTATTCATTGATGACATATATACTCCAAAACAAGGGAAGAGCATGAAGAGCATTTGAGGATTGTATTACGCATATTAAAGGATCATAGCTATATGCCAAATTTTCCAAATGCAGTTTTGGCTAGAGAATGTTTATTCTCCAAAGAGGGACTATTTGTAAACCCCATGAAGATTGATGTGATTAACGCATGCCTAGCCCTAAAGAATGTGACTGAAATATGTAGTTTTCTTGATTTAGCAGGACATTACCAATGTTTTTTCGAAGGCTTTTCAAAGTTAGGCGCACTGCTTATAGTACTCACCAGAAAAAGAAAGAAGTTTGACTGGACAGACAAATGTGAATAAAGTTTCCAAGAGCTAAAACGACGACTCACAAGCACTCTAGTGCTAACCATTCTAGATTTTAACCAAGGAAATTTCGTAATTTATAGTGATGCATCTAAGGCAGGATTAAGAGTTGTCTTAATGTAGAGTGGTAGAGTA
This sequence comes from Antiaris toxicaria, assembly GCA_035233585.1. Classification (NCBI taxonomy): domain Eukaryota; kingdom Viridiplantae; phylum Streptophyta; class Magnoliopsida; order Rosales; family Moraceae; genus Antiaris; species Antiaris toxicaria. The sequence goes on from CP141153.1 coordinate 18,919,761, forward strand.
GTCGCATATGCCTCATAACAGCTTAAAGATCATGAGAAAAACTACTCGACGTATGATATGGAACTCACAGTGGTAGTTTTTGCACTAAAGATTTGGAGACACTACCTTTATGGAATCAAGTGTGAGATCTACACTGATCATCAGAGTCTCAAGTACATCTTTATGCATAAAGAGCTCAACGAAGATGGTTAGAATAGGTTAAAGATCTTGACTGTGAAATCCTTTATCACCCGGGAAAAGCCAGTAGTGTGGCCGACGTATTAAGTCGAAAGTCTTCTACATCACTTATGGCCATTAGTGCTCTGCCTAAGTCTCTTTAAATGGATTTATGTAACAACAAGATTGAGATTTTGATGGGAAGATTGTCTGACATGACTCTCCAACTGACGCTTTTGGACGAGATCAAGATTGGCCAAGGACTCGACTTATCCTTGATTAGATTAAGAAAGGAAGCTACAGAAGATAAAAGTTTGGAATTCGGGGTCTCTGAAGACAATATACTCTACTGCAAGGATAGATTATGTGTTCCAGAAGATGAAGATCTCAAGAAACGAATCCTCTTGGAAGCTCATGAAACAATCAAGAGCAAACAAGATATATAAAGACCTAAAAGGAAATTTTTGGTGGCATGGAATGAAGAATAACATCATCGAATTTGTGACCAAATGCCTTACATGTCAGAAGGTTAAGGCTGAACACCAATGCTTGGTAGGAGAGTTGCAGAGAATCGAGCTACCAAGATGGAAATGGGACAAGATCATCGCGGATTTTGTAGTCTGATTGCCAAGAACTTTGGACAACAACAATACAATCTAGGTAATTGTAGATAGACTAATGAAATTAGCCTAATTCCTAGCAATAAAGGTTAGTTATTCAGTGGAATGTTTAGTAGAAATCTATGTGGGTTAGATAGTAAGACTACATAGAGTGCAAAAGTTAATCATTTCAGATCACGACGGTTGTTTCATATCTAGGTTTTGGCAGAATGTTTAGGCTACAGTGGGATCCAAATTGAAGTTTACTATGGCCTTCCCCCCCTCAAACCAACAGACAGTCTGAGAGAACTATACAGACATTGGAAGATATGTTGAGGGCTTATACCTTAGATTTTAAAGGGAACTGGGATAACAAGTTACCTTTGATTGAGTTCTAGTATACAACAGTTACCATTCCTCAATAGAAATGGCACCATATGAAGCACTGTATAGAAGAAAATGCAAGTCCTTGGTTCATTGGCACAAGATCAGAGAGAAACAACTAGTCACCATGAACTACATCAAGAATATGACTACAGATATGGAGTTGATACGAGAAAGATTAGATACAATGCTTAGTCACTAGAAGAGTTTTGTCGATAAGCATCGTAGACCCCTAAAGTTTCAAGTATGGGACTCAGTCTTCCTTAAAGTAACACCCATAAAGGGGATGATGCACTTTGGAAAGAAAGGAAATATTAGCCCTAGGCATATAGGAACTTTTGAGATAATTGAGAGAGTTAGGAATGTAGGATATAGATTAGTGCTTCCTCTCGAGTTCACGTCAGTGCACAACATCTTCCACATTTCTATGTTGAAGAAGAACTCTAGTGGTGGCATGAACGAGCTATGATAGCGACGCAAGAAGACCGAGACGGCAGCGGAGAACTAGTTTGTTGATAGCAATTTTTGTAGTAATTACGATCAGTAGGGAAGATGGATAAGACCAAATACGATGGTGCTACAAGGGCAACAAAAACTTGGCAATAAAGACCAAACAAACAATTTCTAGCAATGAAAGCCGATCAAAACTGGCGATAAGGGCCAAAAATTCCCAAATTTTCAAGCCTAAAACTCTAATACCTATGGATGATTACAATAGAGTTGAGAAGAATAATGTTTTCCTTTCTCTTTACTCTTATACATGAGTGGTGTATTTATACAAAAAATCCTAACTCTAAATTAAAAAGCTAATTTAATCAAGTCAAATTAGAATTAATTCAATTTTTTTATTGGGATATTCTCAAATTATCTACCAAATTATTGTAAATATAGGTCAAACTTTTCTATAATTATAAAATAAATTATATCATAATTATTATATAAATATAAATTTTAATCATTAAATTACATTATAATTATTAAAAATTAACTTAATAGAATTCTTAAAAGAGTTCTACTACACTCACTCCCTATCTATCTTTGAGGGGGGTAAAACCTGCGGGCGAGTTTGGGGGAGGAGGTTGAAGATATTATTTTTGAGTTGGAAAAAAGTTGTTTTGGAAAATGTATTTGGGAGAAAAAACTATTTGAGGTGAAAAAATAAAAATTTTTAAAAATTTTAAAAAAAAAAAAATATCAATATGAATATTGTTTCGTTCCTCTCAAAATTCTATATAATTTAAAAAAAATTATCTCATTTAGATTTATATACACAAAATTATAAATTTTTAAAATTTAAGATTTACTGTAATTTTTTAAAGATATAAATAATAAAAAATAAGAAAATTAAAATAAAAAAAGTGAAATTTTGAAAAACAACCCCAAACGCCCCTAGCTTTTTTCTTATTAAAAAATAATCTATTTTCATCGTTTGTTGACTGCTATTTGCAGGTTGACTCTTGTCTTCAATTATTTTATTTTGTGTTTTCTCTGGAGCAAAATCAATCTCAAAAACAGATCTGCAAAACTTGATCCAAACTCTACGCAGCAGTTGCTCTTTCGTTTCCTGATCATTGATTTCCAGTCCTTTCTATTCCATTTTATTTGCATAGTAGCCCCCTTTGTTGCTCCATCCCTTCCACAGCCAAAAAAAAACACGCAGAGAGCCACTTTTCCTTTACACTTCTTCTCCGTTAAATTTCACAAAAATCAAAAAACAGGAAAAAAAAAAAAAAAAAGAAGCTCTGCTTTTAGCTTCTAGTTTGCAAAACTAGTTCTCTGCGATTTTGACCATCAAGCTTATATCTGTCAGATTTATACATCAGGTACGTACGAACACTTGTTTCCTCTCTTATTCTTACGATTTGCGCTCTTGACAATTTCCTTCTTAATTTTACTTTTTGTTTTTGGGTAATTTCAGTCTCAACCTAAGACTTACTTTTGGTTTCTGGGTCCAAAAATAATTTTTGAAAGTATTTGAATAATTTATTAGAAGAATTTCTGGATTCTAAAAGAGTTTTTTTGACAAGGCATATAATTTCTGGAAAAAATAACTCTTTTAAATAAATTTTATTATAAACTTTGTTTTGATATTTTTAGTACTTTAAGCTTTAAAGGTTATTTTGATTTTAAAAGCACTCTCAAATACTTACTAAAAAATCATCATTTTTACGTCTCTTTTTCTAATGATCAAAAGTAAAAACAAAGGCTCTACCAAACTGACTCTAAATATCTTTTCCCTTCTATGTTCAAACAATATCTTGATTTTACTTCTTTATTTAAACGCTCATATGTTTGTCTTTATTTTTGAAATATTGTTTTTATAAATGTACCTTATTTGGCGTTTTATTTTAGTCCTATTAACAATTTATTTTCAAATGTCGCCCTTGTAATTTCTTTCTCTATTGCCCGTTCAAATAATTTCTTTAAATGCATTAAGTTTAGTATTTAAAGATCCTAGCCAAAAAAAAAAAAATCTAGTATTAATAAAAAAGAGAAAAAAGTTAAATAAAAAAAGGGGGGTAAAATGCTCTTTTGATCTTTGGAAGTACTTTCCAACAAGAAAAGTTGGTGTTAAAAGAGATGTTAATGAGTACTTAAACATTAACCAAACATAAATGCTTGAAACATGTCTTTAAACTCGATAGATTATATATTTACATAAACTTGAATTGTAGATTGTGTAATGTCATCTACATATAACAGTTTGAACGTTTTACCAAACCATTGCCACTTAGAGTACTATTGAGCTTTGAGTCCAAATCATGAGTTTATAAATATCAGCTCTTCAGTAACAACTTGAGCAAGCTGCCGAAGTAAAAATAATAATAAAATAAAATAAAAACACACACACACACAAAAAATAACAAAAACAAAACAAAAAGCAAATTGAATAAGTTCGCAGAGAGATATAAGTTAGAAGTCTCTACAGCCTACCTTTCTTGGTTATTTTCATAAGGTTAGGCTTGAAACTGTTCAGAGAAATGTACAACCAACGAGGATATGCATAAGTCTTCTCTATATTTATTTTCTTTGTTTTCAGCATTTTTTTTTTTTTTTTTGTCTTTTGATATTTGGATTCTATTTTCTTTTTATTTTTTTATTTTTTCCAATTTTATTAATATCAGCATTGAAATAGCTTGGCCTCATCTTTGATTATTGTGGGTTTTCCTTTGGACATAATCTTTGAAGTACCTAGAAAAGGAATTAGAAAGAGAAAGAGAACAGGAGCAAGAGTAAATTGGAAAGCATGGAATTCCTTGTCGGGATCACTGCTTCAGTTGTTACAAAGGTTGCTGAGTGTACGGTCAATCCGGTCTGCCACTAATTGGGTTATCTATTTTACTACAAAAGTAATATAGACAACCTCAAAACACAAATTCAACAGTTGGGGTATGCAAGAGACAGGTTGCAGCATCGCATTGACAAGGCTACAAGAAATGGTCAACAAATTGAAGCCGACGTAGAAAACTGGCTAAACAGCGCAGAGAGGATCATAGCAGAGTCTGAGAATTTTCTGCAAAACGAAGATCATGTGAAGACAAGATGTACAGGTGGCCGGTTGTTTCCGAATTTGGTATCACGACATCGGCTAAGCAGGAAAGCAAAGAAGACGGTGCAAGTTGTTTTGGGTGAAATCCTTAATGCTGAGAAATTCGTAACAGTTTCTTTTTCCCTCTTTATTCAAACTTCCATTGTGTACAAGGGCTATCAAGTCTTTGAATCAAGAGTTCGAACTTTGAGGGAAATCATAGAGGCTCTAAAAGATGTTAACGTATGGATGATTGGGATGTACGGCTTGGGTGGCATCGGCAAAACTGTGCTTGCATAAGAAGATGCCAAAACAGCCATAGAAGAAAAGTTGTTTGATAAAGTAGCTATCACGACTATATCCCAAAACCCAGATGTCGAAAGCATTCAACAAGATATTGCAGAACAAGTGGGTCTAGAAAAATTCAATGAGATCAAAAGCAAATTGGTGAGAGTGGACAGGTTACGACGTGGATTGAGACAAGAAAAGAATATCCTCATTATTCTGGATGATGTTTGGAATGAACTTGACCTGTCAGCTGTTGGAATGGATTTTGATGGAGATTATAAAGGTTGCAAGATATTATTAACTTCTAGATTCGTGAATGTTTTACAGGGTTCTATGGGTGTTGGAATATTGAAATTAAGGTACTATCGGATACAGAAGGGATTGATTCGTTTAAAAAGAATGTGGGTAGTTCTGGTGAAAATGTCAACTTCCAACCTTTGGTGAAAGAAATTGTTAAGGAATGTGCGGGCTTGCCAATTGCCATCACAACAGTTGCTCTTGCGCTGAGAAATAAAAGGTTGTCAACTTGGAAGGATGCTTTGCTACAATTGAAAAGGGGTATCCTAACAAACATAGAGGGAATTGATACAAAAGTATATGCCGGCATAAAGTTGAGTTATGATTTTTTAGAAAGTGACGAGGAAGCGAAGTCATTGCTGTTGCTTTCTAGTTTACATGAAGAAGATACCGATATAGAAATCAAGGACTTAATGATATATGGCATTGGTTGGGGCTTGTTTCAACATGCCTATACATTAGAGGAGGCAAGGAATAGGTTGTGCTCGCTGGCTGATAAACTAAAAGCTCGTTGTTTGTTGTTAGATGGAGATGAACATGATAAGAATGCATGATGTTATTCGTGATGTTATGATATCAATAATGCATGATGTTATTCGTGATGTTATGATATCAATTGCCGCTCAAGACAAGCGAATGCATAATATTGCAAATATTGACGAGTTTGATGAAGAATTTTCAACTAAGAAAAGACACTTTGACTCAACTGCAATTTCCCTGCTTGTTCCTCGTCATCACAACAAGCTCCCGGAAACACTGGATTGTCCTCTACTCGAACTATTGTTTGTGTTTAATAGAAGTCAAAATTATTTGCAAATTCCAGAGAGATTTTTTTGAAGACAAAAAGGAGCTTAAAGTGCTACGCATGAATAGAGTAAATGTAGGGTTGCTTCCTGCATCCTTCTGTCTACTTCGAAATCTTCAAACATTGTGCTTGTCTGGTTGTATGGGAAGCGTAACCGTAATTGGAGAACTAAAAGGTTTGAAGATTCTTGACCTTTCCAGATCTGATATTGTAGAGTTGCCAAAACAAATTGGGCAATTGATTCATCTGTAATTGCTAAATTTGGAATTTTGCGCATATCTTGAAGTGATTCAACCTGGTGTCATCTCGAGTTTGATAAGATTGGAAGAGCTGAATATGAGAGGAGTGTTTCTAGAATGGGAGGATGAAGGAGTCGATGGAGAAAGAGCTCAGGCTAGTCTTATTGAGTTGAAAAATTTGCCAGAATTGACCACTTTACGTTTAAGTATAGTGAACAGCAACATTTTGCCAAAAGCTTTGTTTAGCAAGAAATTGAAGAGGTTCGAATTATCTGTTGGAGAAACATCATATGATCCGTACAGAGTAGAATCAGAGCTCAACAGTTTGCATCTTGAGCTCTTGGAATAGTTGAATATGGTCTTGTGATGATTATGAAAAGATCTGAAGTACTGTACTTGTATGGATTCAAGGGTGTCAACAGTGTTCTTTATGAGTTAAACGAAGAAGGTTTTTGTCAGGTGAAGAATTTTGGGTTCCAAGATAATGATGAAGTTCAATATCTGGTCAATTCAGCAGACAATCAACCTGGTAGTGCGTTTCAGAATTTGGAGCGATTGCATCTTGTTAAAGTGAAGAATCTGGAAAGGATATATAATGGAAGACTCACAGCAGAGTCATTTGGCAAGTTAGGATTTGTCACAGTAGAACAATGTGACAGATTGAAGAATCTCTTCTCATCTTCTATTGCTAAACAGTTTGAGGAAATTAAAGTGATTATTTGCAAGATGTTGAAAGAGATAGTCACCCGTGGAGCAGAAGATGACACCCACAATTCCATAGATAATATAGAGTTTGCTCATTTACGCTCCTTGACTCTGATTGATTTACCAGAGTTTGTTGAATTCTTTCACTCTGAGATGGATATGGCTGATACATCGTCATCTGATACTCCCATGCCTTTATTTAGCAAAAAGGTAAAGTCCTACAATGATTTCTTTTTGAACTTGATTTTATCATTTTGGACCACCTATTATGTTTATCAGGTTTCTGTATAGCATATATATATATATATATTTTTCAGCAATACTACTTGTAGTGATTATTATGATTATTATTTTGCAATTTATTACACTAAAAAAGAAACGAAGGGAATATTCGAGGAAAGCAACGGGCCTTTAATTAAGGCAATTTTTTCTTTTCATAATTTGGACTGAAAAGAACCATTTTACTTCTCAGAACAAATTTTCATAGTGGTGCTTGGTTTTGTTTCCAAGTGTTTTTGGAAATGTTTCCGCATGTCTTTTGAGTAGTGAAAATGAGGACGTTTCCTTAATAGCATTTGCTTAGAAAATGCTTTGAAAAGGAAAACAAAAACAAAAAGTGGTGATAATGGTTTTCTTGTAATGGAAATGAAAAACGGAATGGTTAAAAGTTGCTTTCTCATTTTTGTTTTAACTTTTAATTCTATTCAACTGAACACATGTTTTCGAAAACACGTCTAAATGCAATTCACCTTTTTCTTATACCTAAATTAATCTCTTTAAAAATATAATCAAACATAATTTCCAAAAACAGTCTCAGCATCATTCCCAAGATATTCTCATTTTTATTTTCATATGAAAACAAAATCATTTCCAAAACAAATTATAAGAATACCAAACACCAATGGTTTCTGAAGTAATGTTTGCTTGCAAAGACAATATCTAGAAGTTTATTCAATGGCTATTTAAATTGAAATTATATTTGCAGGTTACTTTCCCTCGCTTGGAGGTCTTGGAATTGTCCAACATGAAGTTCAAAGACTTGTGCTCGGACCAACTTCCAACTACTTTTCATTTGCAGAACTTAACAGAGCTCAAAGTGTACAACTGCAATAATCTAAAGCATCTCTTATCTTTTGCGATTGCGAGAAGCCTTGTACATCTTCAGCGGTTAGAAATAGTTGGATGTGAGATGATGGAGGAGGTACTAAACCATAGAGGAACAGGGAGAGGAATGGTTAGAGAAGATATCTTTCCCCAAACTACGAAATCTTGAGCTACTGCATCATCCAAAACTTGAGAAATTCTGCGTTGGAGATTTCATTGAATTTCCATCGTTGTTTGATTTGTCTGTACGAAATTGTCCTCGACTAAAGCAACTTATCTTCAGTCCAACAAATGGAGAAATCACAACGATGGCCGAACAAATATTCCTCACTGGAAAGGTCTTTTTCTTTTTGATCTGTTTTTATTTTAATTTTAATCTCTTGTTATTTTTCCATTTTATGTTCCATATGTTTTGCTTCCCTTTAAGTATATTAATTGGTTAATAAATTTATCAATACTGCTTTTCTAATCGGTTCAAAGGCTATAATTTCACTTGAATATATCTATATTTGGGACAAAAAAGGGGCGCTGTTGACCGAAACAAAACAATGTTTACTAAATTATTTATTGTTATTGTGCCTGTTTTCCAAAAATATTACTAAATTTATTACTCTTGTAGGTTATGTGTCCTGAGCTTAATTCACTGAGCATGGATGGTAGACAAGTCATTAATAAGATACGGCATCCTCAATCTTCAACAGTGCCATTTTGCTTGCTGAGGTATCTATTCCTGGACTACGAAGGTGAAAACTCAGTCGTTTTCCCATTGGAATTCGGTCAGAGATTTGAGAATCTTGACATGCTTTCTTTCTGGGGTTCTTCCGTGGAAGAAATTCACCAAGGTATTGAAGCTTCACAAGTACCTGATGGGCCATTCCTACGTGTGAGAGAATTGCGGTTGTCGGGTTTTCATAGACTGAGGCAACTGTTTGAGAATCCCGAAAATGTCAAGCGAGGCAAAGCCTTCCAAAATATAGAAGCCTTGATGTTGTACTCCTCTGGAAGGTTAAAGAGGATAGTACCATTCTTAGAGGCTTTCAGAAATTTGAAAGATCTGAGAGTATACAAATGCAATGGAATGACGTATTTGTTAGCTTCCTCATCTGCCAAATGTCTGGTTAAGCTTACAAGATTAAGTGTAGCGAATTGCAAACAAATGAGAGACATAATAGCAAGCAAGGAAGGGGAAGCAGAGGATGATATTGTTTTCAGCCGATTAAGGATTTTAGCACTTCATGATTTACCGAGTCTTGAGAGCTTCTACTCTAGAAATACTGCAATCAGATTTCCATTTTTGGAAAAACTGATTTTGAGTCAATGCCCTGAGATGCGGAGTTTCTCTGGTGGAGTTATAACCACCCAAAAGCTAAATCAAATAATTACAGAAATAGTGAATGTAAATATCTTCCGTAGATTTTCAACAGAAGATCACATGAATTGCGTTGAATACGAATGTATTCCCAGAAAACAGCTTTGGGGGGGTGATATTAATTCAACTGTTCAGAAGATTTGGGAGAATGATCCAATTATTGCACCACAAGATTTGTTCAATGATGTCTGAAATGGTACACATCATTTTCACCAAATTTGTTTGTTTCCACAACTTTCTTCTCAATGAACTACTTTTGTTCATGTTATTTGATCTCTTCATTGAACATTAACATTACAGAAACAAATGTTATTATAAAAATACCGTCTGACAGACTCTTAAGTTGAATTTATTTCCAAACAATCTAGAAGACCAGAAACTAATAAAACATAGAGCAGAGCTGAAACTAGAAACAAAGTTCAAACTTAAGTAAATTTCTATTATTTTATATCTTAAACATCTTTCATATTTGTAATTGGAGTCAAATATTGCATTAGATCTTATTTTCACCTTTGATTTGTTTTGGTGTCTTAACAGATGGTCCAGAATTACAGAGAAGCAAGTTGTTGATAGATTGAACCTTGCTCCTCCAAAGTTTACAAATTCCTCCAAAGTATTCATGTTTGACTTCAGATTTGTAGTGACAGCATTAGCCTCTGTTGACAACACTGTTAGTGGCATCTCTCTTATCATATATTTTTTTTCTTGATTAATAAGAAGTAAAGAATTTTTATTTTGAGTTTTTTTCATTAAGGAAGAGTTGCACTGGGTTTGATGCTTTCTAAAAATCACTAGAAGTGAATGTTTTGCTGCTAGGCAGGTATACTAAGTTTTGATGCAATTACGCGTGTGCAGGAACAAGCTCTTACTTTGGTTAGATTGACGCAAACAAAGTTCAATCATCAAAGCTACACATCACTTGTTGGAGGTCTCTTCACGTCCTTAAAACATGAATAATTAATTTTTGCAGAAACGATTTTTATTGCTTTTTATTTAGCATCATTCTGTCTTTAATATATGTTTGTTGTGAACTGTTTCTGTAGTGATTGGTTCATAAGCATCTTTGATGCTTCCGGTGTGACATGTGGAGAAGTTGGTCTAAAAGGGGGGTACATTTTTCACTTTGTGAACCAAACTAACATGCTGTCTATAGCCCAAAAAAAAAAATGCTGAGTTTTATGTAAGCTTGATAGTTCTGATAGACAGTGAGACTATACTGATAAATGCCTGTTTGGAAATAAGGAAACTGAGTGGAAATCAGGGTGTAAGCATTCTCATTAATGGTGAATTTTGTCCAGAGATCGCCCGAGGATGTAGGTCATAAGGCCAAGCTACATAATTTGCTTGTGACTTTCTGTTCGATCATTAATTTCTCTAGCTGTTTGTTTAAATTTGCTGTTGAATTCATCTGTTAAGAAAGTAGAGCGGTTTTAATAGTTTAGCATTTTGCTTGAGTAACAATAAAAAAAGGGAAAGTGGATCGCGATAGTGCATTCAAATACAGTGAGAATAACACCTTTTGAGATTACATTGCAATATGAGTTCAATACTAGTTTGGAAATATATATAATATATAAATATGTAAATCTATATATATATATTTTAGTTTAATTCTGAAAAAAATAATAATAATAAAACACACACACACACATTTTGAGTGATCACTTCACCAAATTTCTCAAAAATTTTCAAGTACTTAATGGACCTTATATCGATAAGTTAGACGAACAGGGCCTACGTTGAGTGCAAAGCTTGTGTGAGCCTCCTCGCACTCGTTGCCACCAGCCCTGGGACCATCCAGCGGCAACATTCTGCCCCAATCTAACTATCTCCAACGAAGAAAAGCTGAATTTGGAAGTGCCAAAGGGTCGTTATGCCAAATCCGAGCACATGAACATGTGCGACGATTTTTGTAAATGTTGATAATGATAATAGTGGAGGTCACTCAACTGTGTCCCTACCGAGTGACCATTGATCAACCACTGAGTAACTCACAAGGATACTTCAATTGCTTGACAAAATTAGGTAAAAAAAAAAGAACAACAAAAAGTGTAGTTCTAAAACGATGCTTGAAAACCCCAAAAAGCAGTTACTCGCGGTAAATCGTATCAGTATATAGTTCGGTCACATGTACGAAAACCGTAGCAAATAGCATTTTTATGAAACGAAATTACGTGATTAAGAATAAATAATGAATTTACTATTATAAATAAATAAATCATTTGTCTAATAAATTTGATATTTGTTGTTGTTTATTATAAATATTTTTTAAATATGCTATTTTATTTCAAATGTTTATTGCAAAAAATACTAGTACTCTTTCTTCCATATGTGTGGTCAATTCCCTTGTTGAATGTATAGATAAGAATAATGACTCCAATCTCTTTCAGTAAAGACCAGAATTCCCCCTACAAATAATAAAATTAACTATATAATTACATTTTTATCTATTAACCAACATGACATAAATTCTCTTCACTTGACCAATATAACGTAAATTTTATTTTTATTAATATCTGATTTGTGTCATATTAATCTAGTATCAAATTTTTGTATTATTTTAGTATAATGGTGTACTTTTCTCATATAAGATTTCTCCTTCTTTTTTTTTTTTTCTCAATATAAGATGCCCTTAATTCAACGATAGAAATTGATTTTATTTTTAAAAAATTTTTGAAAGTAAATAACAGGATTTAATTTGAATTAGATAGTATAATTACGATAAATACTTATTCCAAGTAAATACATTGAGAAAATAAATTATTCAATTTATTTTAAATATTTTAAAACCTGTGCCATTTACTTTGTAAGTTAAAAAAAAAAAAAAATAGGGTCTTTTTTGCTCTTTTTCCCGTTAAGATACCAATGGGTGTAGCCATTGCCCTATCCCGTTTGTAACACTTGACACGTATCCATTTCGAACGGCAAAGGAAATTAATTGGAGGAGATGTCGAAAATGCACAGCAATTCACCGGTTTTTTTGGCGCCATTTACGCAGGATGGTGACTGCATCCCTCTTCTTCCTTGTCACCATTGAGATTAAGCACCATTGATTAAACCTTTGATCCATTCATTCTGCTAAATAACAGTAGAGGGAAGAAACCTTACTTTGATAAAATCATATCAATCTCACCTTTAGCATATATGTCCTAGATATATGTTTACATATATATATATATGTGTGTGTGTGTGTGTGTGTGTGTGTGTTAATTCTAGTGTAAAATTGAGTCTATAGCCTGAATTATGCGACACTATTAACAATGTCATATTACCTTTTAGTGTTTGTTGTAAAATTCCATCTAAAGTGACAAGTTCCAAATCCTTTAACACGTATGCACCAACATTGAAAATGAGAAACATTGAACTTGCATTTTCAATTAATAAGAATAGGATAAAACTACATGGTTTGGCAAAAAACAATCATATTCATAATACATGTGAATCTCTCTATAAATTAAAAAAAAAAAAATGAAGATCAATCCCACTATGAATAGAAGTTTCAACTATATGATATATATATATATATATACATACATCATTGATTAAAAGGAAGTCATCTCCATCACATAAGTCTTCTTCGTCTTGACCATCTCTCTCACAGCCTCACCCAAAATCACCCTCTCCTCCTCATCCCCATCAAACCCACCATCACCACCTCCCACCAACAAATTACAATCACCACCGTCCAATTTTTTCCCGGTCGCCCCATGATCAAGGGGCCTGATTACGACAAGTGTCGCTCCCTCCATCACCCACCCACACGTCGGCAACACCATCCTCGGAACATACCACATCTTCATCCCCAAATCAGGAATCAAACTCCTCCCCAAAGGAGACCCTAACGCCACGTCAGACGACGAGTCACCGCCCCCATCCCCACTCACCGAGTTGGACCTCAACTCAGCGATTTCCTCTCCCCCAATCATAACCTTCCCTCTCTTATCACCATCCGAAACGACGGCGTTTGAGAGAGAGGGAAACTCAGAAACGACACGCTTCAGCATGTAATGCCTCGCCGACGCGGCAATCAGGCACGAGATCATCCACACGATCCGCTGCTTGAGCTCATCGTCGGACAACACATTTTGGTTGTCGTTTTCCTTACCCAGATTGTCGTTTTCCCAAATCTTCTCTCTTTTCAGGGAATTTGCTCCGATAATCACGCAGCGTCTGAGATTTGATCCGAACTCCGCTTTCCATTTCAGCAACGAATCTTTTTCGGTCAACGCAGATTCCGCTTTACAGCTGGGAAGTTCCAAATGTAGAGATTTCAATTCCTTAAATCCCTTTAGGACCTCGTTTGGAGAGTGGTAAATGACGTTTTTACGATGGCTGTTTCTGGGTTTGTTTACAACGATGTTGTGGAGCAAACGACAGAGATTCTTCAAAAGCGTAGTGGGTTTCTTCCTCTGAGGAGGGAGGGGGAGAAAAACGGCGTCGGTTTGGGGGATGAGAGAGTTGAACCGCTTGGAGACCGAGAGGCAACGGACGAGGGTCTTGCCGTCGAGGATTTTGTTGAAGATCAAGTGGAGAAGATGATCGGGGAGTCGGTCAAAGTGGTCTTGGTGATCTGAGGAGGTGATTTTGTCGTTGCCCAGATGATTTTCTCCGGAAATTTTCATTGGTTTGTTTTGGTTAAAGGAATATGGGTTTTGTGTTTAAGAAACAAAAAGATTGAAAGCGAAGAAAGGTTTGAAGAAATGTACGTTTTTGGTCGTGTAGAAGATTTGTGGGAGTTCTGGGTATAAAAGGAGACGTGGGTACGCGGTTTTTGACCGTGGATTTTGAGACACGTTTTATAAGCGAAGCAAAGCAAAGAGTGGGCTATTGACTTTGAAAAGAAAAAAAAAATTGTGTTTGTTTATTTATTTATGAAATAGAACTTTTTTGTGTGTGTAGACTACAGAGGAGTTTCCAAAAAGCAACCTTTTCGGCTCTTGGAAGTTGGGCGGTGCTTGGAAATGAAAAGCTTAAGAAGCATTAAGGTTGTTTACTAGCGTTTAGGCAGGCACTAATGTAATTTGACTTCTTTTTTGTTGTTGAGGAACACTAACGTAATTGACTTGGTAGAATTCAATTAGTTAAAAATTTTATTTGGTACGTTATTTTTTGTTTTTAATTGCTGAAAGATTGATCTCGTAAGTTATGACTTTAATATTGAAGTGGTGTAGAATTATCAAGTTAATTGATGAGTAAGGAAATGAGAAATGATATTTGTAGGTATTGTTTATTAGGAATTACTTGAGACATATAATAATGTAGAATTAGAATCTTCTCAGTTTTAAATTTTTTAAATTAAAAAAAATAACAATGTTATTTAGTATTATTAGTATCTTAAAGTTTTTTTTTTTTTTAGAAAATTTTTCATAAAGTATGAAAAAACAAAAATTAGGTTATTATTTTAAACCATTGTCTGTTACTACGTTGATTTTTTTATTTTTTTGTTTTTTCTTTTCTTTTTTTTTTATTAGTAAAGCACACTATTAGATTTTGCATTTTTTTTAACGTAATTTTCAACTAAAGAAAAACACGGGAAAATGAAATTATTTTAACTATAAAGGAGGTTCCCAACAAGCAACCTTTTGGGTTCTTGGAAATTGGCCGGTGCTTGGAAGTGAAAAGGTTAAGAAATATCAAGGCTGTTTACCATTGACATTGTTCAGGAACTAACATAATTGACTTTTCTTTTTTTTTTTTTTATAGTAAACACTAATGTAATTGACTTAGTATAATTCAATTATTCATAAATTTAAGTTCATTACGTATCTCTGATATTTTAATTTTGTTTTTAATTGATGAAAGATAAATCTTGAGATTGGTGCATAATTTTAACACATCTTATGTTAGGATAATCAGAAATGAGCAAACGTTATTCACTTTTTTTTTTTTTTAGTGAAGTTGGAGTGAGAAGATTTGAAGTCAATATTTTATAATAAAGTCATCTTATGAAATATTTACTTTCAGATTTTAAGGCTAAATGGTTTATGAGTCGAGTCCGGAATAAAATAAAATTTTAAATCGAAACTGATTGATTTAGCTATAATTTTTATTAATTTTTCAAAAAAAAAAAACCAAAATTTTATGTCTAAGTCAATGTACCAAAGGAGGCTTTTATCTGTCACCATGACAAACTTATTCAATTATATTGGTGCCTTAGATAAGTTTTTTTTTTTTTTTCAACTATGAATTTTTCTATAAGATATGAAAAATATTTTATTAATTAGAGACTATGTTAAAACTTTAATTTTTGTTAGATTTTATTATTATTTTTTTTTTGAAATGTTAAATTTTATTAGCTTTACCTACTTTCTTTTTTTACATAAAATAATCAGAAATAGAAATTCTCTCTTTAAAAAAAAAAAGATATTATACGTAGAAATACTCTAGTATTAAAATCTCCGGTTTTTATTTTTTTTTTTGAATATTAACAAAAAATAAATTTAAATTGATGTCTCAAATTCCATAAAAAATATAAAATATACAAGTAAAACTTAGTCCAAAATTAATAATGAATCTAGAAGAGGTGTCATTCTCATCACCTAATTCTAGATGATAATGCCAAATTTGGTGGTAGAGATTTTAATATCTGCTTATAGAAACCAGCTATAAGCCGTTGATTGTGGCCACAAAGGCACAAAGTAATCATTTGACCAAATAGTTCTCTCTTCCAATGCATTCTAGTTTTTCTCCACTTTTCCTTTGGTTTCTTTGTCCAATCTAATTCAACCAAAATCAACATAATTCAATGAACTTGAATTTTGCAAAATACCAAGTCTACACATACAAAAACAACTCAGTAGTCTATGTATTAATTAATAAAATAAAAATAAAATAAAAAGTAGGGAAATTTGGCAAGAGCCTCAAGAGAGTGCAGACAGGGAAGAAAAAGGGCAAGACTCAAGAGAGATCGTGCATTTATTTACAGATTTTTGATGCTGCAACTGCAACAAATGATGGGAGATCAGGAGATTTGGATGATTAACATAACATTACATGGATAACATTTTGATCAAATCCTTGATGGAATCAGAGGGATGTTATTCTGCAAGTATGCACTAGCAGCTGCCACTCCACTCCCTAGCTTTACCGGGTACCCCACATCCTTCAGTATCATCTCCACTCCAGCAAGACACCCCAGCAATTGTAGCTGCTCAACACAAGGATAACCCATCAGGTTTTTTTTTTATTTTTTATTATTATTTATTTATTTATTTATTTTGTAGTATGGGTCGATAATTCTACTTATAAAAAAAAAAATGAAAACACTCTCAGGTTTTGAATCTAGAAGATCCTATACTGATCTAACAGGGTGAAATTTTATAGTAGTTGAATGACCAAAATGGATCCTATGCAGTATGCTTTTCATGGCAGACAATGAATGGCTAAAACCTCTAGATGATACTATTCTTGATACCTTATATGGGGATAATCTATCACCATCATAATTGCAGTTTCAATTCAAGGATAGTTATTTCGACTTGCAGTTTGAATTTAGGTATGTCACACAAACAAGTTGTGAATTGTTCGTGATTGGAATTATGCTTCTCACACACATCCTCAGCCGTGTTTGAATGGTCTATTGACTTTAATTTAATTAACCAATACTGACAATGACCATGACCATGACGATGATTATTAGGAGAATTTTGTGATTGGTAAAAATACCTAATTAGTATGTATGTTAAGTTTTCATATTTATTTTAATCTAATATGATTTTAATGCTTTCATAATGTAAAATTAGTTTAATCAATATGGTATGTTTGTTTTAACACCAAAACAACAATTGAATATAATAAACCAAATAAAATACCTCATTCAGGTTGCCAAGATGCCCTATTCTGAAAACCTTGCCAGCTATCTTGTTGAGGCCAAGACCTAAACTCATATTGTATCTCTTCCACGCCCTTTTAACGACCTCTGTACTATCAATGTAAGGAGGTACAAGAACAGCAGTCACTGTGTCACTATACCATTCCTCCTTTTGGGTGCAGTTCTTCAATCCCCATGCCTCAACAGCAAGCCTGCATTACATTAATGTTACAAGAAACTGTTAAATCTACAATCTAAAATGGATGAGATTCATGTCTGGAGGCCGTAATTACTAGTTGATTTACATGAAATTTTACATGACTTTATCTATTATATGTGCAACGTAGTATAATCTGGAGCCGTTAGTGTGAAACCTATATCAACAGAAAATGTTACACATTACTAATCTTAGTGTTACATGACATTAGACTTGTACAACAAGTGATGTTCCACAGGAGTGCCAGACATGAGAACTTATATTGCATTGTCAACACTCCTCTTTTTTTTTTTTAAGCTTTTTCTTTCACCTCATTTCGCAAGAAGACATGATTAGAAGCAGTGAAGTACCAGAAATGATATTCAAATTTAGTGCCTTATGTGGGGGAAAAAAGTTGGGTTTTTACCTTGTTGCCTTCCCCAAACGGCTATGCCTTGCGATCACATTGTCGAGTCCTTCCTCAAAAATAAGATCAAGAGCTGCCCTCAGCCCATACAACAGCTGGATTGAAGGGGTGTATGGCCAGTATGTTCCCAACTTGTAGAACTTCAAGTAGTCAGCCCAGTCGAAGAAGACCTTCACCGATTTTGAGGATTTAGAAGCCTCCATAGCTTTGGGGCTAGCACACACAATACCAATACCAGTGGGAAGAGAGAGAGCTTTCTGAGAGCCGGTTAAAGCCACATCGACCCCCCATTCATCCATGCGGAAATCGAGGGCGCATATGGAAGACACCCCATCAACAAGCAACAATGCCGGATGCCCATACTCATCTGAGAGTTCAATAGAATGTGAGAATCAAGACGTTTTCCAGTCACGGGCTACTTGTTCTATGCATCATAATGCAGGAGGTCGAAAATTCTATATCAGTAGTGTTGAGTAAATATTGAGATTGTTGGTTTCATGATTTCTCTAAAATCCTATATTTTTTGTTCTTTGGATCTTTTCCTTTTCTCTCTCTCGATTCTATCTCTTCTATCTTGATCTTACATCATTTTCTTAACACAAAGACATGCAAATAAGCACAAGAATTAGCTTCCATACGGGTCCAAAAACATCTGAGCTGATCTACTTACCAAGTAGTTTTCTCACTTTCGCCAAGTTATTGGTGACTCCAGTTGCTGTCTCATTGTGAACAATGCAAATTCCCTTGATAGTGTGGGCGTAATCTTCTGCCAGTTTTGATTCCAGAACATCTAGGTTGGCGCCCTGGCCCCATTCACTTTCAACGACATCAACGTTAAACTTGAGGCGTTGTTGCTGATCGATCCAGAGCAGACTGAATTGACCAATCAGGAAAGATATAATCCGGTCTCCCGGAGACAATGTGTTTGTGAGTGCACTCTCCCACGCACCGGTACCTATAAAAAGAGCAAAAAACCATTAATTTCACCAGCACATAAAGAAAATTTTCCAAGTAGCCTAAGGAAATGTACACATGTTTTTGAACATATAATGGATGCATATGATGGATATAACCTAAAGAGATCAGAGGTGTCGTCATGCCCCAACCCAACACCATTATCAAAATTTATTGGGATCATGGGTGGAATGAAAAGGAAACTGGCCCCGCTCTGTTACTCTCATCAACAATCCTCAGAGATGAAACGTTTGACAAATGTGATAGAGCCATGGAATGTTAGTCTCTCACCAATGTACTACCGTCACTGGTAATACAAGTTTAAGTGCACAAAATGTCACGTAATTGTTATAGTCCTTGGTGGACATAATACCAGTGGTTGGGATCAGAAATGGGGTTCCGGTAGTAGTCTTGAAAATCTTCTTGACGTCCTCAATGAGAGTTTTCGTCATTGCTGGAATAGCGGGAGAGCGGTAGTCTTCGTTGTTCCTGTTCATCGCCCGAATGACTGGTTCGGGGATGTTGACAGGCCCCGGGACGAAGAGGTGGTGCCTTCCTGGTCCATAGACGTAGTCCATCTTCTCTTCCTTGCACTTTCAAAGCTTCACTGCTGCAAAACACATTGAAGTGAATAATTTCAGTTACACAGAAACACTGAAGTTAGACTCGGTTACACGAAAAAAATGAATTTGAAATGCATCTATTATAGCATCTCCAAAGATTTAAGACTAAAAATCTATTTAGAATTTGTCTAACTAAAGAAGACTGAATAAATAAAGTCAGAAAAAACTCTATTTATGTTGAGAATCCTAACCTTAACAATTCCACTGAAATATTACAACAGTAAAAAAACGAGAAGCCAAAAGACTTGACTGCACTAAAGGTGACCCTCATCAAATTAAGACGGTAAAAACAAAAACAAAAAATAATAATAATAATAAAGGGATGAAAAGACGCCAAAAAAACAAACGTAAATGACATTGTCTAATAAAACAAAATTTTTTCTTAAAAAAATAAAGGTATTTCTAATGGGTCATAACTACATATACTATAGTCCTCTTTTTATTATAATTGTACATGACAACCGAAATCATTGACAAAATGTAAAATAACATGCAATAGAACTATAGTAGTTTAATAGTTGTCACCATCATCCTTCTCATATTATCCTACGCTTTATCTCAAATATAATATGCCTTTTGCTAAACATGCATAATAAGTTTTATATATATATATATATATATTTTTGTAAGGAAATCTTTCAAAACATATAAAAAAAAAAACTATATTTTTTATCAAGCTTATGTCCTTTTTTTTTTTTTTGTAAAAATACTTTTTCTGAAGCTCATGTCGATTATTTAAAAGTAAAAGTTTCCTGGCACAGTGATTACTCTTAAATAGTAAACCAATCAATCAAATAAAAGAAAGAAATCGAAAAATTTATTGAATGGTAGATGTAAAAGAAAGCTAAATGCAACAGGACGACCGACATAAGAAAATACCAACTTCCTAACGTTTGAAATGCATGAAAACCCCCTTTGAAAAACTTTTCCCCCTCAAAAATGATATATAGTTCTCAGTTTTCATGATCATACTTAACATGAATGGAACACAAATAATAACAAAAAAATTAAATGAAAATAAAACCAAAAAGAAAAAAAAGAAAAGTAGCCAAAAAAAAAAAACAGAGTTAGGACTCCTAGAATATGATGCTTCCTAGAATACATTATAACAAGAAAAAATATAAGTACACATATATACAATATATATTATTAGGAAAAAGAAATTTGCAAATAAGCTTAATTCTTTTTTTTTTTTTTGGTGTGAATTAACTCATTCATTCTAGGACCTTTCTTGGACCGTCCAAAAATTCCATTAACTAAACAATAATAATAAAATGAATTTTTAATTCTGTTAAGTTCAGTTTCAACAAGAAAAGCAAGGCCAAACGTGCACATGTTATGAGTAACAAAAAAAAAAATCAAATAAACATAGAAAACGTCATATGTTGATATGGGTAAACGAAAATTGTAGAAGAAGAAGAGTAAGTAAAAAGAATACCTGGAAAAGAGAATCTTTCTCTGAGATTTTAGTAGGGAACAAAAAGCCTACACAAAATGATGTATGGACCTTGTAAGAGAACTGCCAACCATACATCTATATATATATATATATATACACATATATATTTTATAACGAGAGCGCGGGAGAAAGACAATCAACCATCAAACCTCAAAGTGGGTCCCACCTTTCTCAACGTGGCAGATAAGAGCACACGAAAGGGTCTCATCTTTGGCTAAGAATGAACGACTTGCAAAGCTCTCCACCTAAGCCTTTGGACTAGCACCATATTTGTTATTCTTTTTTTATTATTATTTTAAGTTTGGTGGTATTCATAATTGCTCCAATGCCCCTGAAATTCTTGCTGATTTTTCTTGATTCCCCATGCTTTGAATTTTCTTATATTTGCTTTATTTTCTCGTATTTTACCTTCACAAGTGTTTACCGATCCGTTATAGAATTTAGTGGGAATTTTTTCGGTTTTGCATGGTCAAGTACATGAATAAGAAAGAGCATCATTAGTTCATTGTATAGAATTAATTGACTCATTAGGAAATCGAATCAGAAACAATCTAATTCCTTTTATAGTGTTTATTAAGCTTAAGGATAGAAATATCATCGATTTAAGTACTAAAATATCCTCTTGTATAGTTAAATATCATTGGCTTGATAAAGCCATACAAGTAAATTCAATATTTATTATACTTACCTAATAATCAAAACCACAAAGAGAGTTAGAATTGACATTCTTTTTATTCATATCTTACGCTGGTAGAAATAGATTTGGCTAACTTAGTTGGTAGAAGAAAAAATCATAGTATGCTGCCAATACTAAGTTTTACAAAGCACCAACCATTTAGAGTTCGAAAAAATGAATTATTGTTAGTTCAATGCAAGGACCTAAATGAGATGAATATGTCAAACAAATATCAACAGCAAAAAATTAGAGAAACTGAGGGACAGAAATGGAAACTACAAAGAATGTATGAACGGTAAGCCCGTAGACAGAGAGATAGAGTCACTTTCAGGCCTAGTGGTTTAACTTTATGTGCATGGTTTTGGAAAATAGAAGCTTGAGGTTGAGAAAGCAATGTTAAGGATAAAGTGATAATGTGTTGTCAACCACACCCCTCTCTTCGGAACGAACACCACACAGCACTTTTTCAATCACCCCTAATTTTCCCATCTATTTGCTATTACCGTTTTTTGTTTTTATTTTAAGCCGTTTGACACCAGTCTTTTTTCGTCTCTCTCTCTCTCTCTCTCTCTCTCTCTTCTCGGCTCAAGGTCGCCCCTCATGTTGGAATATCAGTATTTGATACTATGTGGTGTGTAGTGTATTTTCATTTTCCTTTATCTTTTTTTTTTTTTTTTTTTGGCTATTTTGCAAATTGTCTTGAATATGAACACATGATATGCATATTGCGTTTATTTAGCTTAAATTTTTAACCACAAAATGGTAAGCTGATAGTTGAGTCCAACAGTATCTCGAATCCATTCTGGTTGAACAAAAATTATCTGAATGGTGATTATGGTAATATGAATCCATTTTGTCACACATGAGCAATAACAAATTGATGTATTTTTCCCAAGTGGATACTAATTGGAAAATTATGATAATTGAAAATTTAGTTTCCAATAAATTGAATCAAAATAATTTAAAAAAAAAAAAAAGGTTGAAACGTGAGGTTATTTCTTGCCACAAATTTGTTAAAACTAAGTTCAGTATGGTCGGGGCCAAAACGGTGCAAATCCCATGAATTTGATTTGAATCTAGCACAGACCAGGTTTTTCTTCTTCAAGTGGAAGGTATAACATTAAGGAAAATGACTCAGAGAGACCATAAGAGAACAATTGTATGCATCAGTGAATGAAATTGCCAAGAGAGTTATTAAGGAATGTAAATTAGACAAAATTTATCGCAAAATTGATAATGTACACTTTCGTTAAGGCCTAATGCACATAAGGATGTTCTTCTCAATGTATTGTGTATACATCAGATGAGTAACAAGTAAGCCCTTTTCCCAACTTTCATCACTATACAAGTAAACAAATTACCAACTGAACTCATCTTCAAAAAAGTTCGAAAAGAAGGAAGGGAAAAAATAATTTGTCAGCAAGACTCCTCAAGTCTTGCATACGGTAAGAACTTTGGCTCTTTACCTCAGCCGCATAGTCTCAGATGATAAGTTTCCGTTAATTGATGCATATCCCGTTTGGTCTTTGGATCAGTCGTAGACTACTATACAGGAAGCTGCAAAAATTTTATTCCCATGGTTGAAAAAATCCCCAGAGAATAAGGGCCGAAGCAGTCGATGCAACAGGCGAGCGCTGGTGCCTTCACTCATTGTCAGCCGCTTTCCACACATGCTTACTTGATACCTGATGGGAAACCTTGTCTCGGGGGTAATCCAGGCTGACGCATCCTAAAAGGCCTCTCATTACCAGCACGCCTAGCTTCAAATGGAGCTGCCCCAAGGATTCCCAATGCGCTCGGGTCAGATATTCGGGTGCCGTTACTCAAAGCTCTTTGAGGTGGGGCCTGAACTTGGAACTGAACCTCGGTTTCCGCTCTTCTTCTTCGTTTCCATGCTTCAAATTTGGCTGTATCATGACCCTTTTGAAATGGATCTGACCCTTGGAAGGTTGCCGCACCTCTGAAACCTCTTTGACGGAAGAAAGGAGTAAAATGATTTGCATCCCCATCTCTGCCAAAGGAACCCGAAGCAGATCCATTGGCATAGGAGGGGCCTACCTCCTCTCCCCTCTCCTGTCGAAGTTTGGAATAAATTTGATGTAGTCTCTCACCAGGCAAATTCGAAAAAGTAGATACATAGTTCCACAATCGCATGGTCATCCCTGTAAGCATAAGCAAACAAATGGAAATTCAGGATAAGATAAAAACCAATAAACATGCTTTAGTGAAAGCTAATTATTGCATGAAAAGGAGCATTAAAATACAAGCACAGAAAAGTGAGATGGCAGCAACAGCAGAGATTAGAGCACGACCAATCAAAAATGACTAATACAAATTAACAAGAAGAACATACTCTCTTGTCTGTATGGCTCCTCCTCGTGCTCATTAACAATTTGATCTATCTTTCGTCCAAGAAGTTGCAAATAATTTCGAATTTTTGAAAGAACCTGAGAATGGGAGAATGGGAGAGAACATTAGCGCAGGAGGAAAAACATAAGTGCAGGAAGGTAAATGCATAAACATAATAATCATGTACCTTTTCCTTTGGAAGATCAGCACTAGTAGTTTGCAACCGCTGAAGACGACCCAGGGTTTTTGTTTGATCAATCATAACATCTTCACACCATTCCATCCATTTCTCCTCCCTGAACTTCTCGTAGACTTCTTCGTTATCTGACATTTCACCCTCCTCTTTCACTAAGGGTTCTGCTTTCTGGGATTTTGCGGGTCGGTCCTTATTCATTTGACCAGCAACCATAGCTGAACCTGCTTTTCCTTTCTTTACCCGGCCCTGAGATATAGGCACGTTGAAAAAATTCTCCCTCTCCTTCTTAGAAACCTTCCTACCCGCTTTAGTACTTGAATTCTTCCCACCAAGAGCTGCAAGTTCCTGATAAATATGTGACGAAAATCAGCTAATGCAATGAATACACAAATGAAATGAATATTACCCTGGTAGTTATATGAAAAATACAGTAATTAATCAAGAATGTAAAAATTATAAGCACCCAAAAAAGAAAGAGGCTACGTCTAAAATTGGAAACAGCACAAGGCATGGAAGACCCGCCCCTGTACATTAGATTGAGCAAGAACCATATAAGCCACAAAACACATAATGGTGCGAAAAGCTCATTTCAAACACAGCCAGTGAATCTGTCCGTAGACTTAGATATACCAAATGACCACACTATCTATCCATCTGATGCAATCTTTGCATTTATTCAGACATGGAGATCTTGACCGAGTGAAAAGAAACAACAGAGGATATTACAAGTTCAGGACGTATTTCATAAACACGGGAAGTCCAAAACAAGCAAATAAGATGCATTTGAGAAGAAGAAAACAGTAAATTAAAGACATTGAGACAAGGTATCATCTCTGCTAGACAAATAAATCAAATTCGTTTTTATAAATCAAATTTGTTTCTATAAGAAACGAGAAATGACATAATCAAGAACATTAAGTAACCCCTATTCTTGCTCTTCTTCAAATGAGCCATATTTTAAAGTTCCACCGTTTTATCATCTTACTGTGTTACAAGAGACTGTCTTAATATGAATCAGATGCTGCCTACCATTTCAAGGAGAGCATTAGCACGGTCTCTCAAATTAGGAGCACGAGGTAAAAAGGTTTCATGATGTTGAAGTTCCACTGGAGCAATCTTCTTCATAAGGCCAAGTGTTTCATCCAACCTTATCTTCTCCCAATTGCCAAACCCATGATAATGTATTCCCAGAAGTAACCTCGCATCATCAACTACAACAGAATAATAATCAGGAAAAAAAAATTAGTAATAAAATACATACCTTATGAGATAAGTACGGAAAGAAGCAATACATACTCTGATTCCAACCGCATCCTTTAGACCAATTTGCAGGTTTCAGGTAGGATAAAGCACGAAATTGTGCAATTGGATCTTCATAACGACTTATGCGCTTTGCTAGAAGTTGAAGTTCTTGAACACGAGTTAGGAGATCACTAGCCTTCACAGGTACTCCAAAAAAGTCCAACAAGGGCCCCTATATATAAGTTCCACATATACATCGTCAATGCCATAAAATATCACCAAATAAATCCAAAGCAATCATTGCTTTCGATTAGAATAACCAAGCAAACATATTCAAACCAACCTTCGGGTCCAAGCTTCCTATTTCAACTGCCTTTTTACTGCCATCAATCAATGCATTGAAAAGCTCAATTTGTGCATCAGGCTGAGCCGCCACAACTGCACCACCAACCTCCTCAACTATCAAGCTAATTTGGCTTTCATTTCCAAATTTCATAACCTAAATTCCAATTCAGGAAGAAGTGTTAATCAGAAGCTAAAACATGAGAAAAAGAATTACAGGACAAGTTATCTCGATAGCACATTCCAAAACCCAGTTACAAGACAAATTATGACGCTACCACATGCCAAAAGCCTTTAATCCTCAGCCATGCAGTATTAAACATGAAAATCTATTGAGCAAATATAATTTATTTATTTAAGAACAAAAAAAAAAAAAGTCTAAATAGAATTCCATCCATGACTCAAGCACAAATCCTAGCTCAAACAAAATCCAAATCATCAAAACAGAGCATAAGAATAATGCCCCGTTTTTGTAACCACACACCACTTTACACAAAGAAGCGATGACATTACAGTAACCATGAGGCACTATAAGCACCTAATTTGAATAACTTAAATTACTTTTGCATAAAAATAATTCTTTTAAAAAACAAAAAAAAATGCATAACAATATAAAATTGAAGAGAGAATTTGTAGAAAGGAATCAGGATGAAGTATAGATAAACTGTAGATAAAAGCTTTGAATTTTCAACAAGCACCAACTCAGTTCAGCCTTCTGAAGAGATCAAACTTTGTGTTTCTCAAATGACACCCAAACAAGAATGAAACGTCAGAATGCTTAAAAAAGGCTGTATCAAGGGTTTGTAACCAAAGTGAAGATGAAGAAGAATATGAACAATGATGACTAAAAATTCCAAAAAAATAATAGAACCTTACCGCACGAGAAAACCTTAATGCGTCCCTCTTGGACAAATTTCCACCTGACCATCTTCTTACTTGAGCAGATGCTCCTTCAATCATTGGTGCTGAGGGGACAGAATAGTCTGCTTTGCGACGTTTCTGGGCTCTCTCCTGAGGCTCAGATTCTTTTTTCTTCCTTTTGCTAGTTCGCTCAAGCGGAGCAGCTTCTGCATAACTCTTCGTGTTTCTTGCAGCACGAGGAGCCAGAGCTTCCTAAACAACCAAAAGGAATAAAAAAAGAAACAATAATAAATATAAATTGTCTCTGATGGATAACAATATAAAAAATTAGTAACCATGTCAAAGTAAAATTTGTTATAATGATAGAACAATATCAACAGAACAAATTCACACTTCAGCTTGGGCTACTGCATCTGGCTTTATCCAACGACTCCAAAAACTTCCATCATCTTCAGCACTGCCAAAATTGGCAACCTGGATATTTACATAAAGTCAAAGATAGAAAGTTTCATCAGGCAGAGGCGTCAATTAAAGTCCAAATCAAACACAGCAGCTAATGCAAAACATGTAAACGACCAACTGTTCCACAGCCCTGGGAATAATGTAATGGAGTTGAGAGACAATTAAAGTTGAAAAGCAGAGAGAATATCTTGCCTTAAAAGCACTCAACAACTCATTCCCATGCTCTCCTCCAGCTTCCTTTTCTTCAACCTTCTCTGCTCTTTCAAGAATCTCATCAATGTCCATACTCAAGAGTCTTTTCTTGCTTTCTTCGTCATTCTTGTCTTCTTTAAAAAGTTCCTCTGCTCCAAATCTTAAGATAGCTGAAAGCTCATTCTGTAATCATGTAATAGAAAATGTCAATAAGGGTAATTTTGTTACGAGGAAAAAAAAAACAACCAGACACCATAGTATTGAGCGCTGCATTGCAACATTAATTGCCCACCGGGGGGGTGGTGGGGGTTGGGGTTGGTAGTGGTGTTGGGGGGAGAGAGAGAGTGGGGTGTAGGGGTTAGGACAGACACAACTCACTAACCTGCAAAAGAAATAGAAAAATAAGCTTAGTACATTCCCATACCTTATCAAACATACTCCCTTTCTTTGCTTCTTTCCTCTCCAATCTACCTTCTGCATTTAGTTTCTGGATCACCAAGTGGTCAAGAACCTAGAGTACATGTAAACAAAAACGAGAACCGGTGAGAAAGAGCATAAAGTTATGGAATCCATATAGCTTTCACAAACGAATACAGATGGGTTTTTGTAGTCAACCATCTTCTTCTTAGCTCTCTCCAAGATATCTTCCTCAACGCTTTTGCTTGTGACAAATCTGTAGATGTTAACAACTTCTTGTTGACCAATTCTATGGGCTCTACTCATTGCCTGGCATTTAATTTAAGAAAACAAGGGAATGATAATTTTAAGTAAAAAAATTCTCTTCTAGAGTGTGCAATGAGGAAGCCCACAACACACGATATAGGAACCAAAGAAACAAAAAGGTAAAAGATGAGAAAAGGTCACATCTCAATCAAACCTGTAGGTCGTTTTGAGGATTCCAGTCTGAATCAAAAATTATAACTGTATCTGCCGTTGCAAGATTGATACCAAGTCCACCTGCTCGAGTTGAAAGAAGGAAGCAGAAATCATCACTACCAGGTGCATTAAAATGATCCATTGCCTGCTGGCGCAACTCGGCCTTCGTACTGCCATCAAGCCTTTGAAACTGAAACCCTCGAAAAGACATATACTCTGCTAGTATATCCAACATTCTTACCATCTGCAATTAATCATAATTATACCAGTTTAGGCCATGCGTTTATCAAGGTATTAACACAATACAAGGGCTGATCATGGCCCAAAAACTGCACACCAAAATGGCATCCATAACTAAAGCTGTGTCAATTGCAATAAATATATAGTCCTTGAGCAACGACACTTTTATCATCATTAATAATTATACAAATAACCCTTGTGCAAGAAGTCAACATACAATAAGGAATAGAAGTCTAGGTAATGCCTATTTTTTTAGATGGAAAGAATGTTCTGTCATGGCAGGATGGGTGCAACAGAAGGCTTTATCAAATAAAAAGGAAAAGTACTTTCGCCTGATACGTGGAATATTTATATTAAATATATGGAGGCTCTGCTCTTTGGAAAAAAGCATTCGACCTGTTAGAAACCAGCGTCATATATCATCAAACGCCAGTGAATAGCTACAATATCAACAATTGTCTACCACATTGAAAATAAACCAAAAGCCTCAAAAAAAAGTTTTGAAAAGAAAGCAGCACTCCAATCCAATTTCAGAGCTGCACGTAGCCTACAAAAGACCATATTTAGAAAAATGGTATCTTAAACCAACCTGGGAAAAGATCAAAACACGATGCTTTGTCTCATGCAACCTAACAAGCAGCTTATCGAGGATAACTAACTTCCCGCTGCTTAAAATAATTCTCTCAAGTTTACTGCTATCATCAATTATTGAGTCTCCTCCATAACCATGATCTGCACTTTCAAAGAGGAAGGGATGATTGCAGCACTTCTTCAACTCAACCACGATATTTAAAAGTGAAACCTGAAGAAAATGAAAATTCTTGATTATGCAATAAAATCTTGACAACTATCTAACAGAAAAGAGAGAGAGAGAGAGAGAGAGAGAGAGAGATTATCATTCCTCTTTAGGAACTAGAATTGCAGGAATAAGCCAATACATAATACTGGAATTGTAGTAGTGGCAGTAGTACAAGTAATAACATTCTTATTTTCCCATCTACAAGTACGAGACACCAAGGAAGAAATTTGCTCTCATGAAATGGGTTTAGGATTCATATACAAAGAATCCAGGAAAACCAAGAAACAATTAAATCTAAAAACAGAATCTCTTGTACCAATCTAAGCCAACTGGAGTTTGAATGGCAACATTGAGATTAGAAAGCAGTTGCAAGAAATTCTTCAAAACAAAAACATCAAAGTGTCTGTAAAGCGCAAATTTCAAGCATAGAATACCTTCAGCCTTTCTTCACTTACGTGTGGCTATGGGTTTAAGAACTTGCATTAACAACTTTGAATCCAGGAATTGAGGATTCTACGCTCCATTAATCAATAAAAATGAAAACACTTAATAATTTTATTCCATTAGTTTATCGACAAGGAAAACAAAGTGTTTCAAACACTAAAACTTATAATCATGAGAGTTGTACTTCAGGCCATCAACAGAGAGGAAATGGGGCATGGATTCGGTAGTGAAGAGAGAAGAAAAGGAATAAATGTAAAAGAGAACAAAACAGCCAAAGGAGAAGAATCAGAGAACTCTGGACACCTATGTTGCCTTTTGAATTCATAAAAAACTACAGAAGCACAAAACTTATAGTTCAATCCTATAACTCAAATGAGATTTGAAACAGATAATAACCTGATTCCCACGAACTCCTTTGTTCAGATCATGGAAGTTGCGTTCCAATATCCACTTATAATACCTGAAAGAAAGGATATAGCACAACAAATACAGAGTCAACGGATAGATATGAATGAAGAAGTGCCTCTTCATTAAAAGTTAACAGTACAACTTACTGTTTCTGAAGAGGAGACATTTCAACCCTCAGAATTCGCTCAATTTTTGGAGGCAAAGACTTCTCTACATCCTTGATAACTCTACGGAGAATGTGAGGCCTTAATTCCATATGAAGATTAGCCAGCTATGAGAAACAAAAAGGCAGATATTCAGTTTTACAGCATGGAAATATATCAAAGTAGAAAATTCAGAGTATTAAGAAGTCATTAGTTAGATAAAATCTCTACAAGGAAATAACCAACAGGACAAGAATTAGATAAAGGTGTCCATAAAGCATACCTCACTCTCGTTAAACGAGCTGAGATTCTTGTAGTTCTGAACAAAATCATCTTTATTTTTGAACTTGTCTGGATCAAGGAAGTGGAGCAAGGCCCTAGAGAAAAGGAAGGAAATTGGATTGGGCAAATCAATAAGCAAAGCATTGACGCATGTACGTAACATAAGATAATTACAACAGTAAACTTTCCCTTATCCATGCAAAAAAATAATAATAATAATTCCTTTCAATATAATATTCAGTCATAAGCTTAGTTATTAAATTTATACCTTATGCGAAGTATGCATTTTAACTTTAATTGAGAAAATGAAATGACAGCTTAAAGTGTTGCAAGATCCAACTAAGCTGATATAGCATGAAAGCAGGCCTACTTTCAATCAAATTGTTATTAAAATAATAGCTATAAGCGTCTAAAAGTGCAAGGATGCCGTATATAAGCTGATAAAATAGTTCTTTAATTGTATCTAATGTATTTTAGAAGACAAAAACAAACAAAACAAAAAACAGCTATAGATACGAAGTAAGAGAGCCTAGTTGAGTAGGTACACGCCCAAGTTAGTAATAAGCTCAACAAGCAAATGCAATAATAATGAAAATAAATCACTTACCATAACTCTTCCACGCTGTTCTGTAATGGAGTACCAGTTATAAGCAATTTGTTCTTGGTGCTAAATTCCTGTCAATTAGTGAAACCATTTAAAACAAGAAATTCGAAGTACAAAATATTAACAACAAACCTATAAAGGCAAGATTGCATTAAACTGTAAAATTGCTTGGCACCATTGACTTACAGAAAGAGTTGTGTACAACTGTGCTTCACTATTCTTTAACCTGTGAGCTTCATCAACCATCAGATAATTCCACTTTATCCTTGAAAGAACAGCTTTATCCTTCAGAACTACTTCATATGTAGTCAATAATGCATTGAACTTTATAGGCCTGCCTGCCTTTTTGTTATAAAATTCATACTGCTGACAAACCTACATCCCAAAAGGAACTATCAAAGACCACCAAAATGGAGACACAGATAAATCATAGTATCTCTCATAGAGAAGGTGGGAAGGGGGAGGGGGAGGGGGAGGGGGAGGGGGAGGGGGAGGAGCGAGGGCAGGTTCGAGTTTTATCATAGTGAACTTGTACCAAAAAATACGTACATCTATATATATATATGAGAGATAAAAAGGTCAATCCTTTAAGAATTGAAACATAAAAAACAGAATTGTCCAGCCAGTCGTTCCACTTGATGAAATGGTTCTAGAACGCCTCTTTTCATTTAACAAGACATATGTCAGGATCACCAGGAAATCTAAGACTATTACATATCTTACATTAAATGATCTTATAGGTTTATGATCACAGAATCTTCAATAATTCAAGTTGCAGAAGCAAGTAGAGTGCCAGTGGTTAAGAAAAGTAAGGGGCTGTAAAATAACTTTGCTCAACAAGAAATACACGTTAATAGGGAGAGACTCCTTCCCCATCTATACAATGGAAAAACATACAAGAATTAACTTCTATATCTAAATCTGGAGATGTGCATCACACCCGTAAGTGATGGATGACATCGACACGTCTATCAGTTAAACATAGACGTGTCATTAAAATATTGACATCTGTCATTAAAATGTTGACACCCGTGTGTGTGTGTACATACATATATAAGAGAAAGTTGACATCTGTCATTAAAATATTGAATCACTTACTTATGTATATAAATATTATTCACATATAGGGGTTTAAGGGAAGTATTAGAATTTCAAAGCAAGCACGCAAATCTTAGAGAACAAGATTACAGAGTAGATTTTTTTCATTTACCGAGAAACAAAATTTTGTTCATGACAGAGGAGAGCAAACAAAGAAGAAACAATGGAAGAAAATGAGGACACTTCAACCATGAGACAAAAAGATAGATAATGAATGAGCCATCCTTAACGTAATTGGCAATTAGATACAGCAATGCCAATAGCATAACAATTGAATGTTTCATCACTAAAAGAACACTGCAAGACGTAAAAACTACGGATTTTAGAGCAGACTATTGCTTAACCATTTTTTGTTAGTCTAGCTTTGGTTAGTCAGTCAATCTCTGGTCCTCTCTCCTCTCTTTATTTTTCCTTCCTCCTTATTAAGTTTGCTTGTTTCTTATAAAAACTTTTACAAGATGAAAGTGCCTTTCCTTATCCAGAAATCTAAAACTCAAATTATCATAAATCTATAAGTGACTAAATATGTTAAATAGCTTAACTCACCTCCCGGCTTGCACGGGTACCAACATATACGATGACATTCATGTCAGGAAGCCACTTCCTAAATTCTTTTGCCCAGTTCGACAAGGTGGATAATGGTACAACAACAAGAAATGGTCCATGGATCTGTTGAGCATTCTGTTAAAAGGGAAATAAAAAATGTTAATCTTTGTTTACCTCAAAATTAAGTCAATGAAAGCAAAACTTCTAGAAGCTTCAAGAAAGAAATAAAATAAAATAAAAACTCACTTGTAAGAAACCAAGCATGGATACCGACTGAACTGTCTTACCAAGACCCATTTCATCAGCTAAAATAACGTTGGTATCATTTCTCCAGCTGCAAAAAACAAGAGATGCTTATCAGGAAATCATTAGAGAGAATATTTTAGGTACTACTAAATCTAGTATAAGAAGAATTTCAAATAAAAATGCCATACCTATTAACAAGAAAATTCAAGCCCTCGAGCTGATAATCACGCAGCTTCCCCCCCCTTAGCCATTCAGGTTGTTCATCAAGCTTTCGCAAACTTGCTAAAAATAATACAAGCATTCTCTGGTTAAATGATATCAATGACGAAAATTGTCCACTAGAAAACTATTAATATTTGAAAAAATTTGGGTTTCCAAATCCATTTGCAAGAAAATTCCCCGACCCCAACTCACCCAAAAACACAGCAGACACAAATAAAACTCAAGCACACATAGAAACGGGCAGACAGGCTATAGGTACTTGGGACATGTGTACCGACATTTCAGGACTAAATATATAACAACTTCTATGATCATGAAAACGGCTCTATTTCCCCATTTTGTTTATTCTTCAAAGAAAAAAATGACATTGAAACTTGGTTTTATTAGCAAGTCAAATTTCACCTTGTAATTTAAGAAACTCCAAAGAAATACCAACCTTTGCTTTTTTTGCGCTGGGGATCCACCTTTTGTCCCTGTACAGCTATTTCTGCCTCACGTGCCTGCTCAAATATGACAAAGCGGAAGCCTTACTATGACATATAAGCATGTTTTAAGGTCAGAAGAATCGAGTCAAGTACAATTGCAATTTGCAGATCCACTTTTTGGCAAGTACCAATTACCATTACCTGTTTCCTATTTTAGCTAACTGGTTCCTCCTCTAGGGAATATATACCTTGTAAACTAAAATTTTGGCTATATACGTTCAATTTCTCCTACAGTTCAACCAATATTAATCTCATTTCCCTAGTGGCATCTAAATTTTTTTATGATAGTAGAAGTCAAAGGTTTAGGGCTTGTACGGGTGGATTCCAATACAACCCCTTGGATTGCTACAGTGTTTTTTGTTCTTTTTCCCTAACTTTTACTATTCTAATCCTCCCCCCCATACAGGCCCTTAAAAGACAAACGGTTTCAAGAGTAGTCTATTAACTTGCCTACATTTAAGAGTGGTCTGTTATCATTTTTCTTTTCCCCTATAAAATAGCATTGCAAATAATTCTTTAGACAAATATCAAAACACGTCTTCATTAAGACAGTAATGGTTGATAGAGAACATAAATATATCAGTATGCATGGTTAAAAAAACTTTACTTGCAAAAATTATCATCAAACCGCAACTAAGTACAATACCTTATACTCATCAATGGCATCTTGGGCAAATGTGATATCTACATCCTTCTCCCTAAATCCACAATCCACTAGTAAGAACGGGCATTAATTCTTAACATATAAATCATGAGAGTAAAATTTAATAATTATCAAAGCAAAATCAAATAACAACAACAACAACAACAATAATAATGAGACAATTAAATTGTAGATTAAGATTAACCATGCTGAACCTTTCAATTTGTTGGAAATTTAAACGTAAGAAACACAACATACAAAAAGAAAACCAGCAAATATCGCAATAATATATTGCTTATAAATCCGAATGGCAACAAGGACTACCAAGTTTGCAGCCCAACAAGCACTTATGGTGCAAACTTCTGTGATTTGATGGAAAATTTTTGTTCATACCATCGTTCAAAAGGTCCTCATATAAGGTCAAACAACCATAGGGCAGCCCCCGACTACTCATTCCATAAACAAAATAGTAACACTAGCCGAAATATCAATTAATGCACAACAAATCTTGTATATTTACCATGTTGCTTCAGCATAAGATAATCCTTGCCACTTGACCAGATATTCCGGCATGACATCTCCTGTGCTATCCTTACTAATTCGGTCTGCAATTATTCTTTCCACCTGATGTGAATACATTGGACCAATTATGAAAAATATAAAGTCGAAAGGGAAAAAATAGAAGAAAGGGAACACATGCCAAACAAAAAAAGTACACAAAAGTAAACCTGACTATTTTGCCTGATGAGGTCCAAGTCCATTTCCTTGCCCACATCATTGACTTCAATCTTCCAAAAAAAAAACAGACAAATGAATAAATATAAGAACAAATGAACTAAAGAAGTATATCACATGGTATAATAAACACTCAGGGGCAGAAACTAGCATCTACAAACCAAATACAAGTAATTAATAGAAACATTACAACAATAATAATTATTATTATTATTATTATTACTATCACGTCAATTATGTTCGATGTCTAAACTTTCCACTTTTTCAACTCAATGAGCATGCTTCCATTCAACTTTCCAGGCTCATATTCCATAGTGTGATTGTATCTTCAATCAAAATCTAAGCAACCTAGAAAAAAAATCTTAAAAACACGCTTTTTCATGGCCTTTCATATCCAGGACATATATAAAATTTATGGGGACAGGAAGCAGTAGTAAGAACTAAGAAGCTACTGTTGAATTTTTCACACCTTAATTCATCAAATACACTCTGTCTACAGTGAATGACACCGAAAAGCCCTAGGATCTACCAATAAAGGGTAGGCTCAATTTGGTTGAAGTATAACCTCAAAACTCTAGCAAATAATCAATCTTTCATAGCGGATGACTACATAATAATAATCTAGTCAGCTGGATTTCCAATCAAACTCAACTAAGCCAAAATTCCAACTTACGGAAACTCTCGCATGCAAAGATTTGTCTTAATATGAATTTGATTAATCGGCACCATGTTTTAGAGGATCAAGATAAGTGAGCCAATTTAAGGGTAGAAATACTCAACACTGAACAACCGAGAGAACTTAACTCCAATATATATTAAACCCAGTCTACATGGTACCAAAATGTGTATTTTTTGCATTTTTAATATAAATCTTTTTCCAGTTCATAAGACTTTATTATTAATAAATATATAGATGTTTCCCAATTGTCTTGGCTTTTTTCCAACACTAGTACAAACAAACTGATCATTTAGTTTGACCAACCATATTACCTCTTCACGTGTGACCGTCCTCCTGTATCTGACATCCTCCATTACCTTCTTTGTGTAATTCAAAACCTTCTTAAAACCACTCAGCTGCAAAACCACAAATTACCAAAATTGTAAAGAACCTTGAATAGTAAAAAGGAACAGGATAAAAAGCCAGTTATCAAAGATACATCAAGAATTATATTTAACAAAATAACACTAATTTTGAAAAATAGAACTTCAACATATAGAACTTATATGCACATACGCAGCAAATAAAATGTAAAACATACATTCTGCAACTCAGAAAAGGACTTCCACTGACAATGCAAATGGGACTGGCCTTTCCATTTTATCAAAAATTCCATCTCATTCCAATCTGGCTCGGAATCAAACAAGTGGCTCAACAGAGTAGGTTCAGTTGACCGATTATTCTTACGAGCATCTTCAGCCGTGCCCTTCGGTTGATGCCATAGCACCTTCTCTATACAATCACCATCTTCCTCTTCAAGTTCCTCCTAGAAAGGTAAACAAAATTATAATTCAAGTATGTGATCCAAAGAAAATGCACCAAAAAGATAGGTAGACTCGAAAGTAAGTTTATGAGATCATTAATACATGATGCGCAAAAGAATAAACATCATAACTTACTAATCCAGTCAAATATTTTTTAACAAATGAAGCATAACCCAGTAAAACACAAGCAAAAGAATTAACCATTCAAATAGCATGCTCATTATATTTAGCACAATTGCAACAAGAGTTCTCTCTCTCACAGAACAGCAGTTAGAAGAAGAAATCCTACGAGAAAAGCAGCAAAAACAAAAGGCAAACATGAAAAGTCCCATTTCTAAAATTATCGCACTCACTTTGAACTATCAACCGAAAATCAAAATCAAAAATCCAAGAAGGGAACTAAAGACAAAATCTCCTGAACAAGAGCAAGCAAAAGAAAACAAATACATGATTTTAGTATCAGTACATTAGAAGACAGCACCTTTAGAGGCTTTTTCTTCTTGCTTTCATCAATGTCCTCACTTTCTTCACTTTCAACATATGAAACCTTCCGAACAGACCTACTAGATGTTCGTACTTCATTGTTTCTTCCAGTAAAAGTGGTTGATGAAGTAGATCGACCACTATTTTTGCGAAGATTTGCACCTTTCTTCCTTGTGCTTTTGTAACCCTCATCACTGTCACTATCAGAATCCTCTGCTGAAGACTCATCATCTTCAAATGATGACTTCCCTCT
Organism: Antiaris toxicaria; assembly: GCA_035233585.1. Taxonomy (NCBI): domain Eukaryota; kingdom Viridiplantae; phylum Streptophyta; class Magnoliopsida; order Rosales; family Moraceae; genus Antiaris; species Antiaris toxicaria. The sequence goes on from CP141153.1 coordinate 18,957,014, forward strand.
TTTTTGCCGACCACATCCCTGAAAAGGTTTGCGTTCTCTTGCAGACTTGACACCACGTCCACCTTTGCCATGTTGCTTACTCTTTGGTTTCTTTGCATAATAAGAATCATCATCATCATCATCAGAAATATCCAGCTCATTCTCACTGTCATCTTCGTCCTCAGAGTCTTCAACTTCCCAATCTTTATCCTGGAATTGCAGGCAGGAAGAAGCAATTTACCAAGAACCCTACGAAAAATTCAATAAAACTAATCTATTCATGCAACATATCTTAACTCCCTAAAAGAAAAATAAAAAGGCAACGGAAACTGATACCAACATACAAATTACTGTATGTTATACTGCATCTATTAAAAAGATGTAGAGAAGACTCCCCCACCCAACCAAAACAAAAAAAACAAAAAAAAAAAAACCATGTGTTCTCTTGGATGTTGGAGGAGAATAAATTATCCAAACATAACCACCTCCACAATTCTGCAGAGAAAATATGTACCTAGATTCCAAGAAAAATGATAAACGTGAGAATTACTATAACTGTCTTCACATTTTGTTTTCTGTTCGATTTTTCTAGATCTCAGATTTCCTTGGTCCTAGGTTAATCCAAGATTGTTAACCAAATACCTCAAAAATTAGTTTCTCAGACAAAGAACTTGACGTGAATGAACAAATAAGGAACTCTTGTTATGATATAAACTTTCAACACACTAAGAAGAGACACCTTAACATAGCATCACAAAATAATTTGGGAAATCCCAATACCGATCCTTAACTACTGAGAAAAAGTACTCTATGCAGTTATCACTCTCCGTCAATTTTACATCATTTGAATGAAATAACATTGTAATGCAATTATGACAAACCTTCTTCAAAGTGCGACCACTGGTAACACCATAATCAGGTTCAAAGTCTGCATCTTCAGGATCATCTTCTGTCATCACAAGGACAACATAAATTCAGTCTTAACCCTTTATTTTTGAAGAGCAACAACAGCATAATCAGTGTTCATAAGTTTCACAGTATTTGTGTTCACAAACACCCAACGAGTAGAACGAGCAGCACATAATACTGCAGCAATGCCCTAAAATAAGAGGAGTGCAAAACAAATTACCATCTTCATCCTCTTCTTCATAATCAGCATCATCGTTGTTGTTGCCATTATCATCACCATCATCAAAATCGTCATCATCATCCATGACTCGAGAGGCTCTAATTATGTTCCTATTAACTGCAGCAGGCTTTGATTGTGGCCTGGAATTTGACACCGTAGAATTGTGAAATCCTCTATAATGAGCTGAATCATCCTGCTCTTTCCCGTCCTGCTCATAATATTCATCAGACAACATCTCATCTGTGGGAACATCAGATGGGCCACATTGATCCTTGCCTGCATCTTTTGACCCATAATCATCCTCGGATTCTAATCTTTGTTCCCTACCGTCTGATGAATTATAATCTGATCCATCTCCATTTCTATAATCAGAATCGCGCCCAGAATCCGATCCATTCTGAGAGCGCATAGGTTGGCAGTCCTTCCAAAAGGTGGAACCCCATTTTCCAGCCATGGTATTTCTCCTCCCAGGAGGTTGCAAACTTCCTACTCTTACTCCACCGTCATTAACATTCTCTTCATTATGTGACCTATTAGCATCATCTGGTTCACCTTCACTTTGTACCTGTGCATCCATGTTTATATCAAAGTCCCTCTCACTCGAAGTCACATCTATATCCTCATTCCCTACTGAACTGTGAATTCTGTTCACACTCTTTCCCTGGCCTTTTTCTTCCAGGACAGAGCGTGAAACTGTCTCGTCCGTAAAATTCCTCAAAAACGCCATCTGTCACATGGAACTTATAGGTATTTATTTTCTTAGTCTCCTCACACTAAACTCGACTGACTAGTGCTCCTGTTGCCTCCTAGAATCTCACAAGAAAACCTGAATAACAACCAAGAAAATGCTAGTCAGCAAAGCCCGTCAACACCACAGTTTAAACCTCCACAAAACCAAAAAAAAAAATGGAAAGAGGAGAATGACTTAACAAATTAAACAAGAATTATTTACGCTTATTTAAGTCGAATTCTAAACGAATAAACAACTTAAACGACTCATTGACCAAAAATTCCATTTTATTTTTTCACGTGGAACTAAAAACGGAAAGAGACGAAAAGAAAACAGGTCTGAGCTTAATTCTGCAAATGGTTTTAGTTCAAAACCAGCAGGAACCAACAGTAAGCTTCAAATTCAATAAAAATTGAGGGAAAACAAAAGCAAAATCAAGTATTTTTCATTACTCCAGACCTTGACTACCGGGGGAAAAAAAACACTGGAAAAGAAGCAAAAACAACGTAATCCAATTCAAAGACGAAACAAAAACAGCAAATTCAATATATTCTAATCTCGAAAATCAGTGAAAAAGTCAATGCCGAGAAAACCAATCGGATGAACAAATCAAGGAGAGCACGCAATAGATCAAACGCGGGAATTTACGAAATCGGAACGAAAATCAGACTGCTAAAACCTCCGACAAGCAAACCCTAGAAAGCGAAACCGGACCTCAAAATCCACAACCGGAAGCCCTAATTCACGGCAGAAAACGCACTGAAACGAGCGAATCCGACGAGCAAAGAAGCATTCGAAAAGGACGGAGAAGAGGACTCACCACACGAAGGTATATTACAGAAGAGCCTAAACTAATCGGGTTCGATATCGGAAGGAAGAAGACGAGGTGTGCAGGTTAAAAATCGTGCGCCTCCGACGCAGACTCGCCGGAAAATAGACCGCCGACGGCGAGAAGATTAAATTATAAAGGTTAAAAAAAAAGTGGTTGTTTGTTCGATTGTGGAATTTCGGAGGAAAGAGAAATTAGCGGCGGCTGGTGCTAACGTGCGCCGGGTGCGCAGATATGAAGTCCGATTTAGGAGGAAGTGGAGGAGGCGGTTTTGGATTAATCGTCGACGACGACGGTGGTGGTGGTGCCCGAAGGGAAAAAAAATTTTTCAATTTTCGGGTAGAGAGAGAAAGTAATGGGAGAGAATAGGAAAAAAGCAGTATTTTTCTAGAGAGAGAAAGAGAGAGAGCAAGGGGAAGTTAGAGAGAGATGGGGATTTTGGCGATTAATTTTTCGTTTTTATTTTTCTCTTCCCACGGAGAAACGTGTTTATAGAGACTTTTTGCCCTCTCTCTCTCTATGTATTTTCTCTCTCTAGCCTAAGTTTTTTTTTACAACTTGTGTGGGCCCACGTAGGGAGAAAGGCCCAATGAGAAGGGACCACGTGGAGGCAGAGGGGGGAGTTGTGATTGATCGACGGTGTGCGTTATTTGAGCTGTTGGGAGGTTTCTACGCGGTTCGTTATTGGGGATTTGAAACCAGGGCCAAGGGGAGTGGGGTTGACTGTTATGGGCTTAAGTCAAGCCCACGACGGTCTTAGTGGGCTGACTTCATCCACTCCAACGGGCTTGCTTGGCCCAAGCCTGCAAAATAGTTTTGTTAGAAATACTTAAGATAATAACTCATATTCATGTATGCTGAATAAACAAATAAAAAAAATTATAACATGATGTTTACTGGACCCACCACATGATAGCTAGTGAGAAAGAATGAAAGACGCTTTTAACCCGTCATGTGACGGCTAATGAAGAAGGACAATAGGCATTGTAGGAATAGAACTATCAATTTCAAGCACGACACGATGAAAAGACTCGAAAATGACACGAACTAAATGGGTTGAGACCACACGTATTAAATTTAGGTCATAATTGGGTTGGCACATATAATATGAAATTAATCGACGCAAAAACGTGCTAACCAACTTAACCTAGTTATCGTGTTTAATCATACGGGTTGTAAACGTGTCATCACGACAAGATTCTTTTATAGCCTGTACATAAAAAGTTTTAAATTTTTAATTAAAAAAACTCTTTTTATATATTGTCATTAAAAATCCTTCTATTTTATTTTATATTTTGAAATCTACCCTAATCTTATCTCTTCCACCCACAGTTGCCTCATAATAATTTTTTTAATGATTTTGTTAATTAATTGAGTCATAAACGAGTTGTTTTCATACCAAACTCCACACAACCAATTTAATTATCGTATTCATATGTCGTGTCGTATTATTCATATTTTAAGCATTTCGTGTTTAGGTTCTTGACACATTTATTAATCATATCGTATTCATGTTTACTCTAATCATATTATACTGTTATCATATGACCCGAACATAGGCTCACGAATACAAATTGTCAATCTTATAAAGAAGTGTCTTTCATCATTTTATTATGTAGTAAGTTGATAATAATAATAAGTCTTTTTTATATTATTTTTTTGGGCACTTTTAAGAATTATTAATAATAGTCTTTTTATCATTTTATGTGATATGATTTTTTAAATTAGTTTTATGGGATATAAAATGACAAATTTTACTGTTTAGTATAAATTTTTTATTTAAAAACCGATCTTTTCTTATTTCAATTATTTTGTTTTGAGGTTGAACACAGTATGAACTTGGTTTTATTTTTCTTTTGACTCAGCTTTTTTTTCCTAGAATTTGTGGTTTTTTAAAATTTAATTAAGTTTTAAAATTGAAATAGTAGAGTGATTGCATATAGAGCCTAACAATGTTTTCAAACTCGACTTCATCTAAAGGTATAAAATTTGAATCTTCTTACCCTATCCTTAGGTTAAAAAAAAAAAACATTGAAATACTAGATAAAAAAGATTTTTTTTTTTTGAAAATGGACAAAAAAGAGATTCAAAGTACTTGAGCGATATTGTTTCACATAACACGATATTTTAATGAGATTTTTCAAATATGAAACATGAAAGCACCAAATTTTTAAAAAAAAAAGGTTAAATTACAAAGTATCAATACGATGTTTTTTGATTTTCGATATTGCTGCACTTGTGTTATTAGGTTGTTGTATGGTTTAGACTTAGAGTAACAGTGCTTATTCTGATTTAAAGGGGAAGAAAACAATGATATGATAACTATACTAATAGTAATAATGGTTTTTAAATTTACAATAGAAAGATTCAAACTTTATATTTTTTTAATTAAAGTCATCTATAAAATTACTATGACCTTTCATATGCCTATTTTCAAGTAACATGAAAAAAAAGGGACAGAGAGAGTAACAATGGATAAATTAGATATCACATTAGCTGAAGTTGCCCTCTTTCAACCAATCAATGGATGTTACTTCGTTGTGTAGACGTTTGACCACTGAGTATTACTTCTAGTATTGGCACTAATATTACACGCTAAAGTTCAATACCCATTTGGAATATTATTTCAAACAAAAATATTTTAACTTATTTTTAAAAAATTTTAACTAAATTTTTGATAAATTAAATAACTTTAATTCAAATATTTCAACTCAAACTGATGAATTGAATGCAAGCTAAGTTTAAAAAGAAAAGAAAAGAAGGAAAAACGAACAAAGAAAAGTAACATATATTTCTATTCCAAGTAGAAGCCAATATACCCTATATTGGTTGGTTTTTCATCTGTTCCCTTGGGAAGAATTTTGTATTCGATTTCTACTCACTACGTTGATTCGAATATCTTGGGATACCAACATGTCACATAAAATGACCCAAGATTACCAGGGACTTCAACCCCTTCCTATAATCCATTTCTTTAGCAAAGTATATTCCAAAGTAGAAGTTATAGGGATCAACACCACCTATGTGTTCTAGTGAAAAAAAAAAAAGCTCTTTTTTACTAATGGTGTGCTTCAAAACATCATTCATTGTACATTATATATCTCAATGCAATGCAATGTGTGTCTGAGTATCTCATATATATATATATATATCAAATTAAAATATTATTCATTTATTTGCTCATTTTTTATTTATTTTTATTAATCATATCACATATTCTTTTTCTCACCAATACATATTAGAATAACTATTTAAAGATAAACAACTCAAATACACATTATATTCAAGTACAATATATAAATAGGCCATCCAAATACATATTATATTCTATATAATACATTCAAATACAATATTAAATAAACATATCTTCTAAACTAACTATAATTATTTATACACAATCTAATATTAAAAAAATACAAAAGATAAAAGCATATCAATTTTTTTTTTCCAATAAGAAGGTCCATACTGAATTCACATTTCTAATCATGTAATTGGATCAATTATATTAAAAAAAATGAGAACATACAATTTTTTATGTAGTTTTAACAGTTTAAAATAAAATCTATATATTGAAAGGTCATTTATTGGGGGTGTTTGGATGATGTTTTTCAAATATTCAAAACTAATTTTTTTTCAAAACTTCACTACTTTTTACTATTTATATATTCAAAACGCTACAGTAAATTTTAAATTTTAAAAGTTCATAACTTTGTGTATACAAGTCCAAATGAAATATTTTTTTTTAAATTATATAAAATTTCGAGATGAACGAAACAATATCCATATTGATATTTTTTTTCTAAAAAAATTTTTAAAATTTTTATTTTTTCACTCCAAATAGTTTTTTCTTCCAAACACATTTTCTAAAACAACTTTTTTCCAATTCAAAAATAATGTCTCCAAGCATCATCCCCAAACACCCCCTAAGCATTTATCGTAGAAATCCCTTAGTCAAGCAAGCGCCAGGGATAAAAATGACAATCTAATTCAAGGACAACAAACACTCCCAATCCCTCCAATTGAGGTTTAAAAACCTTGAATTCGAATTTTAAATTTATATTTTTTCTGTTTTTGGATCTTTAATTTCAAATGTAACAGGTTTTTTTATCTTTTTTTTTTTTTTGAGGCAACTTCTTTGAGCATGTTTTTAAGAATGCGAATAAAGCAGGTCGTTTAGTCAAGTTTGATATAAGAATAGATGAAGATGTAATCTGATTTAAAGGAAATCCCTCCCTAATGTCAGTTGTAACAAGTGAATTATTAAATTAATACAGATGCTACTTTAAAAAAAAAATAAAACATAAAAGCTAAGAGAATATAACATATTATGGCACTAATAAATTGTTTAAATCAATCATCTCAATCATGTTTGAATATTATAGAACTTTTAATATTAAGATATGTAAAATATAAAATGTTTTATATGTAAAACTTGTGTATTTATATATTTTTTTAATATTTATGTCATCTTAAAATGTTAGAAATATGTTTTGAAGTGAATTTTCGTAATTTATGTAATTTTTCTAATAGTTCCACCGATATTGACAATAGCTCCTAAATTTATATAAAACTGAGCTATTGGTATTTTTGTTATACCGATATTTTCATTCTTATCTACGTCTCAAACGTGGAGCACTCTCCTTAAAGTGAAGCTAAGTGAAGTTGCCAAGCACAAAGCCCAATATCCTTTTTGAAAAGAAAAAAAAAGGACCAATTTTATAAATGATCCTCAAATTACATCATATTTTATGTTAGTCCGTGACTTTTGATTTCACATACTATACTCTCATGAACTTTGCTATTTTTTACGTTAAAAGTCACTCTATCTATGTTCTATATATATATATATATATAAAAAAAAAGAAAAAGAGATAGAAATTGATTATGTCCCTATCACATAAGCTTTATTTATAGATAAAGTTGTAATTAAATATATGTTTTTTAAGTAACATGTACCTCAATCATATATTTTGGAAAAAATGTACTTTACCAAAAAAAAAATTCACAAACTATATTTTAATCAAATATATATAGCATCATAGAGCTATTTTGGATTTATTGTTTTCCTTTCTTAAAAATATTTAGTTATAATTTTAGTTTTAATTAAAACTCACGTGATCCGAACTTGTTCAATTTTCATTTAGTTTTCGATGGAATAACTTTATAAAAGCTGATTTCTAAATAATATAAAATTTTAAGATAATATTAAGCGTAAAATTAAAAATTAAGAACTAACGTTAGATTAGAAGTATAACTGAAGAATTATTTGTAAAAATAAACCCTAAACTAAGGGGGGAGACTAAGGTAGGGGTAGGCCAATTTAAACACCGTACTAGTAATGTTTATTTTTAAACTATTCATATCTAATCAAACGGATGAGATATCATTTGTGTATAATAATTATAATGCACCTAAACTCATACAAATTAAAAAAATCAAGCAAAAAAAAAAAAGAAATTAAGAAAAAAAAAACCAACCTCCACCAAAGAAATCACCCCTTAGACCTTTGATACCCTCCTACCCATGACTAGATCCAATGGCCCCCACTTGCGACCTCTTGCTAGCACCCCGAATATGGCGAAGTTCAGCCAATTCTGGTGGCCCCCACCTACAACCTCCCACACCATGCCTCGTTTCGTATAAAACCACTTGCCAAGCCTCCTTCATCGCGAATCTCAGGCATTGCCTCCCTTTCTTGTAAAATCCGCTAATCTCCTTACATCGTGACCTCCCCCACCAAATCTCCATCAATCATGGCCTTCCCCACTGGATCTTTATAGTTGGCCATGCACCCACCCCAACCATAGATCCAGATCTTTTACTATTATTTATTGATTTCTTTATTTGGTCCCCAACCCCCCGCTTCAAATGAACTAATCTTATAATAAAGTTTAATTTCATTTTAAAGTTTTTTTTTTTGAACTTTAGGGTGGGAGATTCGAACTATACACTTTTTAGGTGGAGCTAAGTATAGAATTATAGTTAGGTTATACCTGCAACCACAACTTCATTTTAGAGTTTAGAATTCAAAAAATTGTGAATTTTATATAATAGTATAATGATTTTGATTCATTTAAGATTAAATTTTAAAGTGAATACTTTAAAATAAAAAAGTTTGGGTGAAATTTAAAGTTTTCTTAAAAACTCATGTAAATGTAGTAATTAAAAAATTTCAAGGTGACAATTAAAGGATAAAATTGTAAAAAATTTTATCATAGTAGAAAAATTATAAAAAAAATTTATTGAAATAGAAAATCTCAAAAGTTTGGAGGGGCATATGGCCCCCTTTGTCCCCACCTCCCTCTGGTAGTGAACGTCGGAATCCATGGCAAAGAGAGAAAGGTTAAGCCGAGAGGGAGAGAGAAAGAGAGAAAGGGGTGTCACTGGTCACTAGTGAAAGGTTTGGGGTGGTCTCTTGGGGGGGAGGGGAGAGGTCGCTGGTGGAAGCTTAGGGGTGAATATATATTTTTTAATTTCTCAATCATTTACTTCATGTACTAATATGTACTATAATTACCGTATACAAACAAATTTTAACGTTTAATTAAATCTAAATGATTAAAAAATGATACCTATCATAAATTGTGATACGATATATAAAATGACCCCTACCACAGTCTTTCCTTAAACTAATAATTGATCATCACAAAATGTGATGCCACACGTTTCAAGTAAAAAGCTATTATTTCAAAAAGTCAAAAACTAACAGTAATTAAAAAAAAGTAGTTTTTATTAACGTTAATTTCATAAATAGCTCTAAAATTATACACACTTTTTTATTTTGGCCTATAATTTTTGATTTTATATATCACACTTTTCTAAGTTTTCTAATCTTATGCTAACAGTTATTATGGTTATATTCTTATAAAAATAATACAAAAACTAAATACATTCTAATCATATGAGCCTTATTTTTAAATAGAGTCATAATCAAATGTATTTTGAAAGAAAATTATACATAAATCGAAGATATTTTGGAAGCAAACTGTATATAAATCAAAGATATATAGTGAAAGATTTATGTCATACAACTATTTTAGTGTTATAGTTTCCCTATCATAAAATATTTTATTAAAATTTTAATTGTAATAAAGACTCAAGTGACCTGAAAGTATTTGATTTATGTTCAACATTTGATGATACTAACATAGGGACTGTTTTTATAACAATATAGAAATTATTCCAGTTAGTAAGGACCAATTTTAGAGTATAAGAGTCTAATTCAAAGATTATTAGTGAAAATAACCTTTCTTATTATAATTAATCTCACCATAACTTCATAACAATGTTTTTTTTTTTTTTGGACAAATAGAAAAGAAATAATTTAGCAATATAACAACTTAGAGGGTGTTTGGTAAACGCATTGTATTTTAATTATATTTGAATAAAATTTGTTTTTTATGTGGGAAAATAAATCGGTAAAAACGTATCAGAGTGGCGCAGCGGAACAATAAAAAATTTTAGATCGTTAAATATTTCATGATGTCATATACAATAAACCATCAACAATTAAAACTCATACCTCAATGACGCTAATCTGCAGGAGGAGAATGACCGGAGACTTCAACCAACTAGCATTCTCTACTATTCTCCAATTCCCGAATGGCTGAGTGTGTGGGCACTCTGAATCTCGATCGGTATACTAGCATTGCTAGTCTTCTTCCGACCACCTAGATCTCTAAAGAACCTTATTGTCACGGTGGGCTATGCAACAATAAGCCTGCTCACCTGAGAGTCTGTGGTCTGAGAGAACCAGAGTGGCAGGACCTCTATTTATAGACCTGCATGAGGTGATTCTCTGAATTTGAATTGGATTAGGAAAAGATATTCTCCCTTATCCATAACCATAAAATCCGAATTTTTCCATGGGAAAATCCTAACAATAAAATTTGGTTTATTTAGGATAAATCCAATCTAAATCTAAACAAGATTTTAGCTAGAATTTTATCTCCCTTTTTCAATCAAAAAATCCGAAATTCATAGGAGAAAATCTCCTTAAAAAATTCGGCCACTTTTAGGATAAGGGAGAATCAAAATTCCACTAGGATTTTTCAAGCTTGAATCTTATCTCAACCTTATCCAAAATAACCGAATTTTCCTAGGAGAATTCCTCCATAATTTCGACCACTTTTCAGGGAAGGAGAGAATCCAAATTCAACTGGGATTGAAACTTGAATTTTTCCATTGAACCTTATCCACAAAAACCGAAATTCCATTGAGGATTATTGTTGCTTCCTTAAAATGCTACGCAAGCGCACGTGTCGCATACAAGTAATACAGTGTACAAGAGTACGGATATCGTCCCACAGAGAATGTTATCACTATTTCATCTAAATTAAAAACGAAATTAAGGATATGCAAGAATTGATGGAGAGTTAAAGTTGTCTTAAACTCACTATACTAGTATGACATAAAAAAAAAAAGCACAAAGCAATTGCAAGCTGAATAAAACAGACTTAATAACAATTGGTAAAAGAGTGACTGGGATTCAATTTCTCCTGTTTCTGCAACTCAACTCAGTATGCTGCAGCAGTGCTACAGCATTGCTACAGCAATGTTACTTAGTTAACCTAGAACTCAAAATTTCACAAGTTTCTTCCGAAATACTTATGTTAATAACTTCTTGCTTCATTTCAACATATTCCTATGCTAAATGGAGTACGAAGCCAAATTAAGTTTAGGTTCCAAAAGGTTATATGAGACAAACATGCATTCCTGCTTAGCTTGCAAAATTAATTAGGTTACTGCACAAACCCAACCAATCACACATTATCCAACACCTGTCTAATTCCAATTAGTTTTCCAACCACTGAAATCACAGTATTATGCTCAAGATGGCCAGTCAAAGAACACAAATAAACCAACAAAACGATGTTGAATAAACCAAATAACATTAAAATAGCAAGCTCAACATACAAAGTTAGTCATAGAAATGGGTACTTTATCCTCCCAGTCTTAAAAGAAATTAGTTCATCTTTGACTGTTCAAACCCACCGGAAAAAGAAAACATTGTACTGGAAAAATAGAAACAAGAGTACAACCGAAAATGGAGGAAAGATTGACAAAATAGGCGTGCACAAGGTACACAGCTACTTTCTAATTTATCCTTCCAGAATATGCTGAAATCTCCTCCAATCCCCTGTACGATTCCTTCCTCTTCCTTGGTTTTCTCTTTCTGTCTGCTCTTTTCCGTATTTTCTCTCTGCTCCTTGTCTGCCTTTTTCTGAATGCATCATGCTCCCTTTTAAGTGCTAGGGCAATTGGATGATGTACATGTGTACATAATCTAATGGCTGAGCTTTTATTTGGTGTCCTTGGATTAAGACAGCTCATAAGCTTGTCCTTTTTGCCATGCTCACTAATAAAATTGGCTGCCAGCTGTACGTTGACTTGTCAAAATTATCTGAACAATTTTCTGCCCAGTTTGCTACAGTAAAGCTACAGCATTGCTGTAGCAACGCCTGGGATCAGTCTTCCTTGTCATTTTTCTCCACTTTTTACAATTCCTTCCTAGCTGCAGCTTGACCTCCTGATCCTGGCACCCTTCTACTACTTCAACTCTTCAAAATACTTAAAAGCAATATAAATTAACTTGAAAAATTAAATTTAACATTCTAAAATAAAAGACTGCATTAAAAACCAAAAAAAATGCTTTAGTTAACTATTAAAAGTCAAGAACTCAATGGACCAAACATCTTTTTACATCCTCAAATGGCTGTAATAACTCTATTTCATAGAGTTATCACACCCCCAAACTTAATCCATTGCTCGTCCTCGAGTAATGAAATAAAGACACAAAAACACAAAGAACAAACACAAAAACAATGGATGCAGAAAACACTAAAAAAAAAAATGCATTCTGATTCCACTACAATGCATTGTTGAAGCCAACTTTTTCTGAATTGCATTTTCAATATCCCACTCGTTCTCTAGATTAACATTTGTCAAAGATTTGCTCAAATCATCACAAGCTTTCTCCTCATTCAAATTTTCCCAAATGCGTGTGTGAAAACTATGGTTAGCATCCTTGGTTCACCCAAGTCCAGTTAAACTTTGATCATCAAACCTAATTGATGGCTTCATAAGCTGGTTTCTTAAATCCCTCTCCACTAATATATATGTCAACCAAGCACTTAAGGTAGGATAGGCTTCTAAACCATGAAACAGGAACTTCTCTTTAAATTTTTTTTTTTTTTATGGCAATGGGGGTATCCATTTATTTATTATTTCATATATATATATATATAGGACATTCTCCAATGTCACCACTGCCTTTTTACGCGAATGCCAACATTTGTGATGAAGACACCCGGTTACTCAACAGGGTCACCATTAAAGACATTATTATACTCATATTTCAAACCACTGTTTGACGCAAAAGTATACATGGAGCACATGCTACTCCTGGTTACTAGGTGGTTCCAAATAGCGGAGTCAATCCCAAAGTTTTTTTTTTTTTTTTTTTTTTGAAACCCCCAAACTTTAATTCACTTTAGTTCCCTTTTTACCAGTTGCCTAAACTTTCCTCTTATGCTCAGTTTCCTAAAATTCGCCTCGAGGGACTCACAAAACCAGTTCTAAATCCTTAGGTTCTCACAAAGGTTCAACTTTTCTTAAATTCTCCCAAAAGAAATCTAACCATAGCCTACTGTGTAAAACTGGAAAATTCGTATTTAGAGCCAGCTAATGATGAATATCACAGATTTCCAACTCCTGTCAATCCATCCTACAAAGTGAAAATTTCCAAGCAATTCATGATCTTCATTGAACTCTGTTTCATTCAACAATGCTGTGGCAAAACCAGAAAATGTGGACAAGCAACACAGTAAATAGACATACATAAACAACTCAACTAAAATTTTTTTTTTTTTTTTTTTGGGTATGCTACAGCAATGTTATAGCATTGCTGTAAAATGAATAGATATCATAATGAAAGAACCTAAGCTAATCCTAAAATAAAACTTATCAGAAACAAACAATCACACCATAAATGAAACAACCATGCCACCACCCCCAAACTTAGAAATAAGCAGTGCCCTCACTGCTCATGAAAGTCTGAATTTTAAAGTAAGCAGTAGAAAGATAATACTCCCTGGTGGCCATAGGCAGGTTGCCTAGGCAGTCATTCTTCCTCGGAGTCATGGGTATCCTCCTCTTGTAGGATGCTGCTGGGGAACTCAGGAAATTGACATGCTGGTCGGGCTGACCTTTGCTGTAATGACTGCTGTAGCACAGCATCCCTCTGTCTTGCATATGTCCAATACTGTTGCTGCTGCTTCTGCATCTGCTGTAGCATCTGCATTGTTTCATACTGTTGAATTTCCTGCAGACTCATTCTCTGCTCTAGCATTTGTAGACTTTGCGAAATTGCTGCAGGAACTTGCATGGTACTACCAGATGCTGCAGGCTCACTACTGCAAGAGGGACGGGTAGAAGGACCAGCTTCTTCAGTGTCATCTTCTGTTGCAGCCTCTTTTGGTTGCTTCAAGTTATCCTGTGCAATGCGGGCTACTGCAGCTGGGGTGATGATCCCTGTCACCTTTAGTTTCTCTTCATTGTCATTGAAGCTTACTCCGCTCCGTTCACACATTTCTGAAACCAATGAGGGAAACCAAAGGTGACCTGATGACTTCTGAGCACAGCTGCATATCTCCTCATAAATAATTCGACCTACATTGAACTTCAGTCCTGTAATAATGCAGTAGAGGAGTATGGCCCTGTCTCTTGACACTGTTTGAAGGTGGGTTGATGGCATCAGTCTCGACTTCAGGAAATGATACCATACCTTCGGGCCAGGCAGCAGACTGTTTCGGGGGAAGGTGTAGGTTCCTTGAGCTGTTATATTCCACCTTGTTCTCTCAACACACAGGGTAGAGATTACTTGCTGTAGTAATTCTTCAGTGATATTGTCAATCAAATTTGCATAGTTATCCTCTCCCTCTTCCAGCCCGTAAATGTAGTTGATGTTAGATGGTCTGAATTCCACTGACACTCCTCTCACCTCCACAGCTTCAGGCTGGTCCTCCGAGAAATTTGTATAAAATTCCCGAACTAAGGGTACAATTGCTTCCTCGGGTTGTCTGCAGAAATACCTCCAGTTATGTGTGGTGATGACTGAATAAACTGGCTTGGTGTACCCCATAGTAGTCGTTTCTTGTAGTACAAACCCCTTTTCCAAATGTAGAGGTCTTTTTGACACCACCTTCTCGTATTTTTCTGCTGCTTCATCCGACACAAACTTAGTGGTAGCTGGTGTTCTGCGGGCCACGCTTTTCTTCCCCATTTAATCAACTTTTACTTCTCCTTTATGCACTGTTTCTCAAAATAAAACCAAAATCCACCGTGTACCCCAAACAGTTCCAATAATCAATTCCTACTTCACCACAATAAAATTTCTTACCCTCTCAAAACACCAAATCCGTCCCACCAAACTATATTTCAGGCCCACAATCCAAAAAAAAAAATTAGCTTTTACCCAAAATCTCAAATCCCAATGTCACAATTCCAAAAATTCGTCCACACAAATATCAACATTTACCACACTTTCACAATACAACCAAAAGAAAGGAAATAAAACTTCTTACACTTGGTTCAAGTTATGTGTACGGTGACCCTTTTAACTTCGGCCTTTTTCTTTCTTCCACACTTGGCCCTTGTGTTTCTTTGTCGCCGACTGGTGGGGGATAGATACCAACACTGATGCCTTGGGCGAGAAACGAGAATGGTGAGGGTTGTTTTCTCTCTTTTTGATTTTTTTTTTTTTTTAGAGGAAAATCGGGGAGAGAGAAATATATAGATGGGTTGTGGCCGATAGTTTAAGTGAGAAAAAGAGGGAAAAGAAAAAGAACGTGGGTGATGGTGACGGTTTTTTGCAAAGAAAATGGTGGAAGTTTAAGATTTTGAGATTTTGAAGAGGAAATGGTTAGAGATATTTGTGGGAGAATTGGTTATAGAGTTTAGAGAGAGAGTGAGGAGGCGCCGAAATAGAATGGGAGAAAGGGATGGGGTGTGGGCCAATATGTAGGGTTTTATGGGGTGATGCCATGTGGCTTTTACCTTTTTTTTTTTTTTTTTTTTTTTTTTTTTTTTTTTTTTTTTTTTTTCGGCTGGAACTACTCACTATAAACGTAGTCCAGTTTGCTATAGCTATGCTGTAGCATTACTTGTAGCATAGTTTTTTTTTTTTTTTTTTTTTTTTTTTTTTTTTTTTTGGCGCGTTGCAACGCTCAGAGGCAGCGCCTCGGCGCTGTAGCCTCGGCTCTGGCTCTGCATTCCAAATGCTGCATCAATGCTGCAGCATTGCTGTAGCATTCCTGTTCAGTTTCCAATCTGCTACTCCAGAAGCCTTTACTTCCTTTTTCCTTGCAAATTTACCCCAGACAACCTATATTAAACATCAAAACAACACATACACATAAATCACACCAAAGAAACTCCATAGAAGAAAATAACAATAATAAAAAAAAAAAACACAAAAACAGAAAATTAAGCAAGAAACAAATAAAACATTGGGTTGCCTCCCATAAGCGCTTGTTTTAAAGTCGACAGCCCGACTACTTCCCTTTACTGATCTGGATCTCTCAAGGAGATGGAAGTCTTCTCCTTAGCAAATGAACCTCCCCAATAATGCTTGATACGCTGCCCATTCACCTTAAACTTTCTACCTGATTTTTCTTCCATGAGTTCCACTGCACCATGAGGAAATACTTCTGAAATTTGGAAGGGACCAGACCACCTTGACCTTAGTTTTCCAGGGAACAACTTTAGCCGTGAGTTGAAAAGAAGAACATACTGCCCTTCTTCAAATTTCCGTGGACGAATCCTGCTGTCATGCCATCTTTTGACCTTGTCCTTGTATATCTTTGCATTTTCATAGGCCATCATGCGAAATTCGTCCATCTCATTAAGTTGCAGCATTCTTCTTTCTCCTGCTGCTTGTTCATCAAGATTAAGCTTTGAGATTGCCCAATACGCCTTGTGTTCCAACTCCACCGGCAAGTGGCAGGCTTTACCAAATACTAATCTGTACGGTGATGCTCCTAAGGGAGTCTTGTAAGCTGTCCGATATGCCCACAATGTGTCATCTAACCTGGCTGACCAATCTTTCCTTATGGGATTGACAACTTTTTCAAGAATCCTCTTTATTTCCCTGTTAGACACCTCAGCCTGCCCACTGGTTTGGGGATGATATGCTGTAGCAACCTTGTGTTTCACTCCATACTTGGCCAAAAGGCTTTCAAATTGTTTGCTGCTAAAGTGAGTTCCCTCATCACTTATGATGGATCTAGGAGTCCCAAAACGTGTAAAAATGTTCTTATGTAAGAACCTTACAACCACTTTGGAGTCATTTGTAGGGAATGCTGCTGCTTCCACCCATTTGGAGACATAGTCCACGGCTACTAGGATGTATTGATTGTTGAAGGACGAAGGAAACGGTCCCATGAAGTCTATGCCCCAAACATCAAATATCTCAACTTCCAGAATATTGTTTAAGGGCATTTCATGTCGTTGTGATATGTTCCCTACCCGCTGACATCTGTCACACATCCTGGCGAACTCGTGAGCGTCCTTAAAGAGAGAAGGCCAAAAGAAACCAGATTGTAGCACTTTTGCGGCTGTTCTGAATCCTCCATAGTGACCACCATAGGGAGATGAATGGCAATGCTGAAGTATACCAACCACTTCCTCTTCAGGCACACATCTTCTTATAATCTGGTCTGCACCTTGCTTGAACAAGTACGGCTCATCCCAGTAATAAAACTTGACGTCATGAAGGAATCTCCGCCTTTGTTGACTAGTCAGATCAGGTAGGAGTAAACCACTCACCAAATAATTCACTATGTCTGCATACCAAGGTGTGTTCCCTTGCTTAACTACAAAAAGCTGCTCATCAGGAAAGGTTTCCTTTATTGGCTCTTCATCTCTCTCTATCTTTCCACTCTCTAATCTTGACAAATGATCAGCCACCTGATTCTCAGTCCCTTTTTTATCTCTGATTTCCAGATCAAATTCCTGAAGCAATAGAACCCATCTAATCAACCTCGGTTTGGCATCCTTTTTGGCAATGAGGTACTTTATAGCTGAGTGATCCGTATAGACTACTACTTTAGTGCCCACCAAATATGCCCGGAACTTGTCAAAGGCAAATACCACTGCCAAGAGTTCTTTTTCAGTGGTGGTGTAGTTGAGCTGAGCGTCAGTCAGAGTTTTGCTAGCATAATAAATGGAGTGGAACACTTTATCTTTTCTTTGTCCCAATACCGCTCCTATGGCATAGTCACTAGCATCACACATCAACTCAAATGATTTAGACCAATCAGGTGCCACAATGATAGGTGCTGACACAAGTTTCTTCTTCAATTCTGTAAATGCATGTTAGCACTCCGCATCAAATCTGAATGGTTTGTTCTGCTCAAGCAAAGAACACAGGGGTTTTGAGATTTTTGAGAAATCCTTGATAAATCTTCTATAGAAACCCGCATGTCCCAAAAAGCTTCTGATTCCCTTGACTGATGATGGTGGTGGCATCTTGTCGATGATCTCTATCTTAGCCTTGTCCACCTCAATGCCTTTCCTTGATACCTTATGTCCTAACACAATTCCCTCAGTCACCATAAAATGGCATTTCTCCCAGTTTAAGACTAGGCTAGTTTCTTCACACCTTTTTAGAATCTGCTCCAAATTTACCAAGCATTCTTCGAAAGATTCTCCCATAACTGAGAAATCATCCATGAAGACCTCTAAACATCGTTCCACCATATCAGAGAAGATAGCCATCATACAGCGTTGGAAAGTTGCTGGAGCATTGCACAACCCAAATGGCATCCTCCGAAAAGCAAATGTTCCGTATGGGCAAGTAAAGGTGGTCTTTTCTTGATACTCAGGTGCTATAGCAATCTGATTGTAACCTGAGTAGCCATCCAAAAAGCAGTAATACTCTTTCCCAGCTAATCTATCCAGCATCTGATCGATAAAGGGCAATGGGAAATGATCCTTCCTAGTGGCCTTGTTCAGCTTCCGATAATCCATACAAACTCTCCAGCCGGTGACTGTACGGGTAGGGATCAACTCGTTGTTATCATTAGTCACAACAGTCATTCCTCCCTTCTTAGGTACGCACTGCACAGGGCTGACCCATGAGCTGTCTGAAATGGGGTAGATTATGCCTGCATCCAGCCATTTAATTATCTCCTTCTTCACCACTTCCTTCATGATCGGGTTTAGTCTTCGTTGCTGCTCCACAGAATTGTTGTAGCATTCTTCAAGGAGAATCTTATGCATACAGATAGCAGGGCTAATTCCCTTAATGTCTGCAATTGTCCACCCAAGCACTTTCTTAAATTTTTTTAAGACTGCAAGTAGTTCATGCTCCTGATCCTTAGTCAACAAAGCTGAGATTATCACTGGAAGTGTTTCTGACTCTCCCAAGTAAGCGTATCGGAGGTGTGATGGAAGAGGTTTCAATTCCAAAATCGGTGGCTCTTCAATAGATGGCCGAGGCTTCTTGATCTCACAATCTGCCAATCCCAGCGGCTCAAACCTCCTTTCTCTAAATACATTGGCTGATGCTTTATCAACCCAAGCTACCGAGGCACTTATCTCTTCAGTCATCTTCACATCTTCTTTTGGCCTAATCGGTTCCTCATGATCTTCGTGGCATCCCTTCTCAAATTCTTCTGACACCACATATTCAAGCATATTCACCATGGAACACTCATCTACCTCATCGGGAAACCTCATTGCTTTGAGCACATTAAAGGTCACCTTCTCGTCGTTGACTCTCATTGTAAGCTCTCCTTTTTGCACATCAATCAGTGTTCTCCCTGTTGCTAGAAATGGTCTTCCCAGTATGATAGGCACTTCTCTATCCGCTTCAAAATCTAGAACAATGAAGTCTGCAGGGAAAATGAATTTATCCACCCTTACCAATACATCTTCAATCTTCCCTTCTGGATGGGTAATTGATCGGTCTGCTAATTGTAGAGTCACTGTAGTTGGCCTTGCTTCCCCAATTCCTAATTTTCTGAAGACTGACATTGGCATAAGGTTTATGCTTGCTCCAAGGTCACAAAGAGCCTTGCCAATGTACTTATTGCCAATAGCACATGGAATTGTAAAACTTCCTGGATCCTTCAACTTTGGGGGAAGTTTATTCTGTAAAATAGCACTGCATTCTTCTGTCATAGCCACGGTTTCAAACTCCCAAGCCTTCTCTTCTTAGAAAGAATGTCCTTCATAAACTTAGCATAGCTTGGCATTTGTTCAAGTGCTTCCACAAGTGGAACATTGATGTGGAGCTGCTTCAAGACCTCCAAAAATCGCTTGAACTGCTTATCTTGCTGCTGCTTGTGGAGTCGTTGAGGAAATGGTGGCGGTGGTCTAGATTTTTGCTGTTCTGTACAGCTCTGCTGTAGCGATGTTGTAGCATTGCGGTCTGTGGCATTATTTTGTTTCTTTAGTTCCTCCGCTTCTTCTTCCTTCTCCTTTTTCTCTTGGATTGAAGAGGGCTCCCTTTGCTGTCTAGGCTTTACTTCGGGCAGCTCTAGCTTTCTACCACTTCTCAATGAAATTGCCTTGCATTGTCCCTTACCCTCTCGCCTAGGATTCTCTGTGTCACTTGGCAATGAACCTTGAGGTCGAGTATTCAAGGCATTAGCTAACTGCCCCAGCTGGTTCTCCAAATTCCTCAATGATGCTGCTTGACTTTGAATCATGGATGCCTGATTTTGAATGATGGCGTCATTCTTGGCCATATACTCTTTCAATAAACTCTCCATTGATGAAGATTGTTCCACTAGGTGAGTTCTTCCTTGGGGTGGAAATCCTGGAGGATGTTGTGGCCGAGTTGGTGTAGAAGAGGACCCTGCATTCTGCCCTTGAGAGTTCCAAGAGAAATTCGGATGTTGTCTCCAACCAGGATTATATGTGTTGGAATATGGATTATGATTCCTGTTAAAATTCCCAACATAACATGCTGATGCTGGGTTGGATGGGCATTGATCAAAGAGGTGCTCTTCACCACAATAAGTACAAGAGGCTGCTGTTGGTTGTTGAGGCTTCATCCTGAATTCACGTTCATTGATTTCAAAACACTAGTAAGGGAAGATACCTGAGCTGTTAAAGCAGTCATTGCATCCAATTCATGAACCCCTGCTACTCTTCTTGTGGAAGCTGCTCTCTCGGCTGGCCATTGATAATTGTTATTGGCCATCCTCTCCAATATTTCATAAGCTTCATTATAAGATTTAGCCAAAATAGCTCCGTTGGCTGAGGCATCTACTATAGTCCGAGTCTGCCCATTGAGACCATTGTAGAAGGTTTCCATCTGAATCCAGTGAGGAATCCCGTGGTGAGGACACTTGCGCAATAGCTCCTTATATCTTTCCCATGCCTCGTACAAAGATTCACCATCCATCTGCTGAAAACCAGTAATGTCATTCCTGAGCTTGGCATTTTTAGTTGGAGGAAAGTACTTCATCAGGAATTTCTCTGCCAAATCATTCCAAGTAATGACTGAATTTGATGGCAATGAATTCAACCATGCTCTTGCTCGGTCCCTCAGAGAATAGGGAAACAACTTGAGTCTCAAAGCATCCTCTGACACTCCTGGCAGCTTGAAAGAATCACTCACTTCCATAAAAAGTCTAAGATGGAGATGAGGATCTTCTGTTGACATCCCACTAAACTGCCCGACTGTTTGGAGCATTTGAAACATGACCGGTTTTAACTCAAACTGTGGTGCCTGAATTTCTGGCCTAACAATACCAGAATTCAGACCATGTAGCATTGGCACAGCATATTCTCTAATAGCTCGATCCCTATCATCTGCCATTGCTGCAGCATTATTGCCATTGTTGCCAACTTCTTCTTCGGCCATTTCTTCAACAACTGCAAGACCTTGTTGTTCTCTTCTTCTTGCCCTGAATGTCCTTTCAATTTCTGGATCTATAGGCAGCAATTCCTGGTCTCGTGGCCTATTCATAAAGAAACTCGAGTACCTACAAGGATACAAACAGAAATATCAAGATAAACTAGAAAAACTGCAGAAATCAAAATATATATTTACAAAGACTAATAATGATGACAATTCCCCGGCAACGGCGCCAAAAACTTGTTGCTTCCTTAAAATGCTACGCAAGCGCACGTGTCGCATACAAGTAATACAGTGTACAAGAGTACGGATATCGTCCCACAGAGAATGTTATCACTATTTCATCTAAATTAAAAACGAAATTAAGGATATGCAAGAATTGATGGAGAGTTAAAGTTGTCTTAAACTCACTATACTAGTATGACATAAAAAAAAAAAGCACAAAGCAATTGCAAGCTGAATAAAACAGACTTAATAACAATTGGTAAAAGAGTGACTGGGATTCAATTTCTCCTGTTTCTGCAACTCAACTCAGTATGCTGCAGCAGTGCTACAGCATTGCTACAGCAATGTTACTTAGTTAACCTAGAACTCAAAATTTCACAAGTTTCTTCCGAAATACTTATGTTAATAACTTCTTGCTTCATTTCAACATATTCCTATGCTAAATGGAGTACGAAGCCAAATTAAGTTTAGGTTCCAAAAGGTTATATGAGACAAACATGCATTCCTGCTTAGCTTGCAAAATTAATTAGGTTACTGCACAAACCCAACCAATCACACATTATCCAACACCTGTCTAATTCCAATTAGTTTTCCAACCACTGAAATCACAGTATTATGCTCAAGATGGCCAGTCAAAGAACACAAATAAACCAACAAAACGATGTTGAATAAACCAAATAACATTAAAATAGCAAGCTCAACATACAAAGTTAGTCATAGAAATGGGTACTTTATCCTCCCAGTCTTAAAAGAAATTAGTTCATCTTTGACTGTTCAAACCCACCGGAAAAAGAAAACATTGTACTGGAAAAATAGAAACAAGAGTACAACCGAAAATGGAGGAAAGATTGACAAAATAGGCGTGCACAAGGTACACAGCTACTTTCTAATTTATCCTTCCAGAATATGCTGAAATCTCCTCCAATCCCCTGTACGATTCCTTCCTCTTCCTTGGTTTTCTCTTTCTGTCTGCTCTTTTCCGTATTTTCTCTCTGCTCCTTGTCTGCCTTTTTCTGAATGCATCATGCTCCCTTTTAAGTGCTAGGGCAATTGGATGATGTACATGTGTACATAATCTAATGGCTGAGCTTTTATTTGGTGTCCTTGGATTAAGACAGCTCATAAGCTTGTCCTTTTTGCCATGCTCACTAATAAAATTGGCTGCCAGCTGTACGTTGACTTGTCAAAATTATCTGAACAATTTTCTGCCCAGTTTGCTACAGTAAAGCTACAGCATTGCTGTAGCAACGCCTGGGATCAGTCTTCCTTGTCATTTTTCTCTACTTTTTACAATTCCTTCCTAGCTGCAGCTTGACCTCCTGATCCTGGCACCCTTCTACTACTTCAACTCTTCAAAATACTTAAAAGCAATATAAATTAACTTGAAAAATTAAATTTAACATTCTAAAATAAAAGACTGCATTAAAAACCAAAAAAAATGCTTTAGTTAACTATTAAAAGTCAAGAACTCAATGGACCAAACATCTTTTTACATCCTCAAATGGCTGTAATAACTCTATTTCATAGAGTTATCAATTATCCTCAAAATTTCGTCCACCTTTTGCTAGGATTTGGATTCAAAATTCAAGTAGGATTCTAACAAGATTATCCTCTCCAAATCTAACTCAAATTCGAATTTCAAACCTAGTGGATTTTCCACAACAAATTCGAATCTCACTTGGACTGTGATTCAAAATTTGAATTTCAAATTTCAAATTCGAATTTCAATTTCAAAATTCAATTCAAATTTTAAATTCAAATTTCAAATTTCAAATTTCAAATTTCAAATTTCAAATTTCAAAATCCACAAAACGGTTGTGTTTCAAATTCTTGTTCTCATGGATAATTTTCTACAACTCCAATCCAATCATAAATAAAATCATGGCAACTTTATTTGGAGTTCGAATAATTGTGTACTCTATTATCCAAAACAAAATCTGAATCCAACCGGAGAGAATCTTTTCTACCATCCTAATCCTGTGTCATCATTATTCATGCATAATAAACCAGCCAATAGCATACACAAATCAATTTGCCAAACGTTAAGGAATTATATGGAGCTAGTAGAGGGATTGATTGGACATATATAATCGGGCTCAAGCAAATCCATATGATCATCATTCTTTTACCGAACAACTCAATCATATGATCACTAGTTTCAGAGTCACACCACTATAAACCTGAAACTGAACTCTCAATTATATACCGTATTACGTAAGCCTGTGACAAGCTATCGTCCAATGACCTTCTCATGTATGCAGAACCCTCATATGATATTCATGATCAGCCTTAGGCCAAAGTCCGTTTAATCCTACTGATCAGGCTATCTTAAAGTTCCGTTATACTACCGAATAAAGAAAATGATTATTCACCGTATGTGAATAAGAAGTCATCCGCCCAGCAGACGACCCAAGGCCTTGTCCATTTTCACATTCAGTATAATGCCTTTAAGAGGATACTCTTAACTCCTCATTAGAGCTATGATTCCAATATCTGTAAACGAACCCTTCATCGTATACAAGTCATGCACCCAACGAACCGGTCTATAAACTTACTATCTCTGAGACGCTTTAGCCATTGGAATATCAAAGTACACAAGTCATATACATGAAGCTGTCCTTTTACTCAGGATTAAGGTTACTGTATAATGAATGTCAAAAGCAGATTGATCCACTCAAAGCGGACTTCGTAGATCAATCATGCTTTAGTCCCGGTCTAATATGTCACCACCAAGCAACATATCTATGTCTCTACTTGGGAGTCCAGCTCCAGACAGTCAAGACAAACCGTCCCCTCCAAGGCTTTAGACAACATAATAGTCTTAACATGAGTTAGATGCTTGGTCTAACCCCATAGACTACAAACCATATTTTAGACTGCTAACTTTAGAACATTGTCTTCTCACATACAAAAGTCCATTGCATGCAACATTCTAACAATTTAACATAAGCAGTCAGGGAGCCATATTTGCTTACATTTACTTTAACATATAAATAAGATGAGGACAGATAGCAATGTAATGAATAACCTCTATATATAATTTTATTATCCAGTTCAAAATAAATACATCAAAATGTGTCTAATGTTTAGGGTATTTCCTAACATTTTAAATGTTATATTTGGTTGAAAAGTACTTGTTTTGTATTTGAATGAAATATGTCTTTGGACTAAAAGTATTTTAGAGTTAAAAAATTGATATGATTTGTAAAAATAGAGATAAATAGTAGAATTAAAAAGTTGATACAATTGTTTTAAAAATATTTTAAATAGTAATTATTTTTGTATTACTGTTATAAAATTTATGTTCAGTATAAAATTGTATTAGTAAAATTAAAATGTATTTTTTTTTTCCGCGAAAGGACACGTTAGGAAATCCCCTACTTTTACATCATTTTAATTAACGAGCTCTCCACTAACTTTTGACTTCAACGTAATTACACTATTCCTTCTTTCCAACGTGGCGTAATCCGATTGGACCATCCTCAGCACCGCGCTTTGGCGCGCTCTAACACTCCAACGGTCATGTTGTCAAGATCCTACGCGATCAGGAAACTCAAACTTTAACAAACTTTCAATTTTTTGGTTCTCAATTTTTTACTGATTTCTTCGACTCCAAGTTTCGCTCACAAGTAGAGTTGCTACAACAGTTTCTTCAAACGATCAGCTTCTCTCCCTCGCATTTTCTCTTACTCTGGTTTTCCCGCCACGGATTCACAGTGGAACAATCTTCATCTGTTAGCGAACGTCGCCGTTTCTACCTCAGAGACGGAAAGATTCGTCGCCGGAAGCGGCGGATTCAGTTTCTCAGTGATAGGAAAGAAGAGGACGACGGTGGGAAGGAAGCGCCAACGGCTCGATAATCTTTCTCCCCGGTCATTCCCACTCTCTTGGTCTCCGTCGTCGTCGGATACCGTGATCGTGAAGAAGAAGAAGAAGATTTCGCGAATTTTTGAAACTCAAGAACCAAGCGAAATGCTGGAAAGCCTTCAGAAGAGGATTGTCGAGATCGGAGGAAAGGATTTCGTGTTCGTTCTGCAGAAGGAGTTGTCGCCAACGGACGTGAACCGGAACAACAACCGGCTGTCGGTGCCGGAGCGGCTGCGGGCGAGAGCGGAGTTTATCGGAGAGGACGAAAAGGCGACGGTGTTGAGAGAGGGAATGGAGGTGTTGGTGGTGGATCAGGGGCTGAGAGAGTACACTCTCTGCTTCAAGACATGGAAGATGGGGAAGAGTCTCGTCTACAATCTCGTCTCCGAGTGGAACTCCGTCGTCGAGAAGAACGGCCTCGCCGAAGACGATGTCGTTCAGCTCTGGTCCTTCCGACGTCAGAACAACCTTTGTTTTGCAGTTGTGAAGTTGTGAAGATAACGTAGAAGCTCTCTCTCTCTCTCTCTATATATATATATAAATATATATGTAAACGTAGATATTGTAATTGCAGCACAATCTTCCCCACAGTACTATTTTTGTTATTAAAGGCATTTTGTGATTATTTTGATCATACCATGATTGGTTTTGTAATTTTTTTTTTATCATTGATTTAATGATGAAGTTTAAGTTCTCTTCTGTTTATTAATTGTAATACCTCATTAGCTTTTGTCTATATTGAGTGGTGCATTTCAATTTGTCCATTTATGGCAAGAAATTTGCCAAAAATTTTACCTATCTCCTGAGTTTAAAAAAAAAAAATAAAGAAGAATTGAAAACACCAATTAACCAATCCTTTTTTTTTTAAATAGTATTGAAATATACAAATAAAAACCTCTTTTTCTATCTCTTATGGGGGGCTATGTTGAAGCGGATAAAAGGCATCTTCTCTCCACATATTGCTGAGATTTCAGCAATCAGGGGAGTCCAGTGAGTACTGGAAAGCGGTTTACTTTCTCGCTACTTTGAAATTTGATTATTTGGGACTCATTAGTGCCATTAGTTGTCCAAATGTTTTTCAGTAGAAAGACCAACGATTATTTCTGATGTGCAGAATTTTTTATTATCGGTTGGTGGTGGCTCTTTTTGTTTTGTCCCCAGAGACGAGAATAAAGCAACCTACGCTGTAGCAAAGTTAGTTTATGTTGATACGAAGGACTTGGATTGGTTGGAAGATTTTACCTATTGTATATTTCATGTTATTGGGAATTATTCAAACTTCTATTATTACAGTTCGCCCTAAAAAAGTATTCTTGTTATTTTGGAAAATAACCCACTCACATTAACATAAATTCCAATTTATAGCGTATATTTTGAAAATTTAGAAAAAACCCAAGGATAAATTTGACATCTTAGAAACGTGGAATTTTAATAAAAAATTTTGAATTTAAAGATATGGGAATTATAACTTTATATCTTATGATAATGTTATGTGTGTAATTATTATTAGGTTATATTTGTAACATGATTAATTGTTTGGTTCCTCAATTTTGCTTGATGATCTAGTTTGATCTAATTTGACCATTAAGCTAAATCAAGTTAAGTTTGTCATTTAATTTCAGTTTAATTTAATAAAATAGGGTCTATTTTAATAATTTTTTATCTCTACTTATAACATTTCAGCATAATCTTTAATACAAATTTAAACTAAACTAAGTTGGAATCAAATAGCCAACTTAGTTTAAAAAGTTTAGCTTGGTTTTGCTTAAAAAAAATTAATTAACTTTTAAAAAATTAGTATAAAATTTTGTTGACTTTCTAAAAAAAGACAAAAAAGTACACTCTAAACCAAGCTAAATACGGTTACCAAACATAAGAGCTTTTTCAAAAATTAAGTTTTTGATGCTTTTTTCTAGACTTATTAAAATTTGGCTTTTAGTATATTTATGCTTTAAAAAAAAATCATTCAACTCAAAAGAGATAGAAATAGTATAAAAAAGTGCAAATGACCTTATAGTATATGAGACAAAACTTTCTTTTGAGATCGGTTTTAATAGTAAATTCTTTTGAAGATTAATGGGAAAAATATATGTCTAAGATTCGATAATGGAAAAGTATCTCTACACACTAAAACCGAGCACATGTAAGGCTTTTTAAAACAAAAAATTCCTACAATCGATGAAAACCTCCTATTAATCGAGGCCCAAGACCTTGTAGCACTATGGCCACCACACACTTTACATGAAATCAAATATAGTGAAAACCAAATAAACACACTGCTAAAACAAAGATCTAGCAGACCAATTCCAACAATGAACTACAAACCACATGAGGGTCGAATGGGGAAATTACAGCCCTTATTACAAACAAAAAAACTACAACATAAGAAATAGGGAATACCTAATGATAACTCTATAAATAGAGTTATTTTGCCACTTTTTCATGTACAAAAATTAATTTATCCTTGAGAATTTTATTTGTTTTTATTTATTTTATTTTATGTACTTTAATTTATATTTTTTTTAGAAATAAACCAATTTTTTATTTTGAGAATTGGTTTTTTATTTGTTTTGATTTATTTTGTTTTGTGTACTTTAATTTAAATTTTAAAAGAAATTTCATGAAATTTTTATTTAATTTTGCTTTATCTTATCTTATTTTTTTCTTTTAGTGATAGTATATTAAATAAACTTAAAATTAAATATTTTCAATAAGTTTACTATAACATTTTATTTTGAAAATATCTAATTTTAACACTTTGTTTTTTTGCAGTGTTAAATTAAGGGAAAAAATTCATATATTGGAAGTAAGTTCCACCAAACATTACTATTCATATCAGGAAACAATGAGGTTGATTGATCCTAATCCTCTCATCAATACGATCATTTAAAAACAAAAGAATCACTCCAATCGAAATTCATATGAAGAAGTTATGACTATTTCTACGATTGAATCAATTAGGAGACAGTGTACCTAAAACCACATAAGCTTACTTTTTTCAGTCTAATAATGATGTGATACGTGGCGGGGGCTAAAAAGGAACCAATAAGAATATGATATGTGGTATTCTTTTGGTTTTAACAAATTAAAATCAAGCTCACTGCACTGGATCCTTTCTAATCACATGCAACAACTATAGCAACTATAGCAAAATGTGAACTGACTATTATAGCAAGATTGAAAATTTTGTGTTGTGTGTGTACCGACTATTGTAACAAGTTTGAAAAGTTTATGTTGATATTAGGTGGAATAGTGCATAATTATGTCGATAAAAAGGCATGTTGATAAGGTTTGAGGACATTGCATATATACTATTTCTCTCTCATTTTTGTCTTGCTTTTATTCTCATATTTTCACTCTAAAATTTTGTGAGAATGCTTTGCAAGTTAAGCTAAAATTATTGAGTAAGGCTATAGATGATCCTATATGTGTAGTGATCTTGTTTGAGTTTTGATTCTCTAATAGTTTGTAAGTTTTATATATTTGAGTAAATTAATTTTTTTCATCTTATTTATTTCTCATATCAGTATATTTTGTTGTTAATTTTTATATTAGTCAAACTCTTTTTATGTAATTGTTAAATGATACAATATATCGATAGATATTATTTTATAAGTAATCTATTACTATAATATTGTCTCGAGGTATATTGTCGCTTTTAAATTCTTCTAAGATAATTTTTTTTAGTTCTTAACGTGAAAATTTTATTTATTCGAATACATTTTAATTCACAAGTTCTTCAAATATTATCTTTCGATTGATTGAGATGTAAAACTTATAATTGAGTCAATTTATAAATCAAAATTTAAATAGATGAATAAAGTATATAGAGGATTCTTGATATTTTACCCTTTTTTTTAATTATTGAATTTTTTTTATATCAAATTCCCTTACTTTAATGTATTTTTTAATTTCACTTTAAATCACAAAAACATTTTTTTTAGCTTTTGTTTTGTTTGTTTGATTGCTTATTTCTTTGATGCATTCTATTAATCTTTTTTGTTTGTATTTATCACTTTCTCTCGATATCGACCATTTTTATTATATTACAATTGACTGTTTTGTTCCAAAAAAATAAAACCAACAAGATCACGCCCTTCATTTTTGGAGAAATAATGTTCAAAGTTAGATAACGTTAAAGATAGAGGGTCTGAAGCAAATAAAAAAATAGCCTTCTAGGCTCGATGGTTTGGTGTTTTGCCAGATTACCGTCCTTCAAAGTTTGTCGGGGAGGTCACAAAGGTCATCAGAGTCAAGTTTGTGCGACAAAAGTATTGGTAGTCACAAGAATGGAGCCGTTCAAGGAAAAAAGATCACCGTTCTTCTACTGTGGATTTGGGATGCGTTGGTGGCAGGGACTCGTTGAAGCTCCGGGAACTAGGTTGTAGGAGGGAGGTGAGAAAGGTGGTTCACCGTGCGTGCCTCACGCGCAATCATGTTTCTAGAGCTTTCACTACCATTTGGGATTCTTTTTTTTTTTTTTTTTTTGGCACTGCTTCTACCGTACTTCACATACTTGGACATTGATTTTATTTATGCTTTTGATTTTGATATGTCCTCTTGCTCAAGATCTTTAGTGGGGGGGACAGAGGCAATTGTAACCCCTGACTATTACACTTTTTTTTTTTTTTTGGTAAATACCTCACTAGTAATTGTTGTTATTAGCATCAATGTAATTAACCAATATTGATTTTTAAGACCAAAATATATTATTATGCCTTGCTTTGTGAAGTATAGCAAATTCGACCAAACTGTATAAAAAATTTTTGATGCTCAGCAAAAAAATAAAATGAATAGAGAACATGCAGAAAGTCCCTCGTTCTGAGTTCTATAAGACTATAACTAAGAAGCTCCTCCCTAGCATTTATTTCATCCAATTAACTGTTGTTCTCTCTAGACGTGGCGTGATATGATTGGGTCCTCCTCATAACACGTGCTTTGGCGCCCTCCAACACTCCCAACACCGCAACGGTCGTTTCATGTTATTCAAATCCATCTTAGTTCTCCCAACTTCCCAGCTTTCTTTTTTCTCTCTTGCGTTTCCGCCTGAGAATCAGAGAAGAAGAACAACAAAAACAACAACAGCCCGTTGTTTCTTGAAGAGCCCAAAGTCCGCAAATTGGTCTTCAAGTCTTCAACAAGAACGGACAGAGACAAAGATTCGTCATCGGAAACGGCAGGTTCTGTAATTTCTCGATAATCGAGAAAAAGCGGACGAAGGTGGGGAAGAAGCGCCAATGGCTAGATAGCCTTTTCCCATCGCCATTCCCGACGACGATCATGAAGAAGAAGAGGAAGATTTCTCGAATTTTCGAAACCCCTGAACCGAGCGAAATTCCGGCGAATCTCAAGAACGAGATTGCCGAGATCGGCAGCGACGAGTTCGCGTTCGTTCTGCAGAAGGAGCTGTCGTCGACTAACGTGAACCGGAACAACAACTGGCTGCGGATGCCAGAGCGGCTGAGGCCGGGGCGGAGTTTCTTGGGGAAGCGTCTGGCGACAATCTCGTCTTCGAGTGGAACTCTATTGTAGAGAAGAACGGACTTGCTGAAGACGACGTCGTTCAGCTCTGGTCCTCAAGACGGGAGGACAGCCTTTGAATTATAGCTTATTTGATAACGCATGGCCTGTTAATTATATTTGAATATAATTATTTTTTGAGTGTTGTATTTGGTTGAAAAGTATTTATTTTGTATTTGAATAAAATATGTATTTAGATAAAAAGTATTTTAAAATTGAAAAGCTGGTGTGATTGATAAAAATAAAGATAAAAAATTAGAGTTGAAAAATTAATGTAATTGTTTTAAAAAATTTTCGAATAATAATTGTTTTTACAGTATTGTTGAAAATAATTATATTTGAATGTAAAACTTTACATTTATTATAAAATTACATTGCGTTTGAATACAACAACATAAAAAAATGTTTGTCAAACGAGCATTTAATCTTTGGTATCAAAGTATTAATTATTCATTTTAGTTTTTTAATTAGTGTTTTTGTGTTTAAAATTAAGCTGATGTTCTATATTATCATTATTATTATTATTTTTAAATAACAGTAACTTAGGAGAATTTAAAAATCTGGAATGTTAAATTATTATACTAGGTATAATATAACCGACAAATATAATTAATCTTCCTCCCTTTTTTTTTTTTTTTAGCTTTTCCGTTAGTAATCCAGTTTATAGGATATTAAAATTTATTAAAAAAATAAAATATTAATTATGTTTTTTAATTACATTAATTATTTTGTTTTACATTATTTTCGTCTGTATACCTTTTCTTTTTCTTTTTTTTTTAGTAAAAAATCTCCTTACAATTAGTTAATTTTTTATTAATCAAATATTAAGTCCTAGTATATTTTTATTTATAAAGCTATTAGTTAATTAAGTAATTTAGAATTAAAATTTTCTGCATTTTACTTCAACGAACCCTTTTTTAAATGCTAATAGTAATTGTATTTCCAAGCCAATTTGTGTACTTCGTTTACATAACTTTTTCTGTGCCTTTTTTTAGCCTCACATAATTAGTTAGTAATTTAGTTCTTATTAAATATTAAATCTTTTTATATTATCATTTGTACTAATTTGACTTTATTTTTGTTTATATTTTATTTTATGACAATATTTGTTTTTTTAAATAATTTTGAAAATTATATATTTACTTGGTTTATAAAAAATCTTATTAGGTTGCTATTGATTATTTCTTATTTTATTTAATTTTTCTAAATTTCTTAGATCATGTCTTTGTACATGTTATTTAAACAAAGATTATTTTATGTATGATAATATTTATGTTTGTTACCAATTTACAACAATTAAATTTGAACATACTAATATGACTGTATCAAAAATGGATAAATAGTATAAAAAAATTTATACAATAATAAAAAAATCACTGTATTTAATAAATTGGTGACTTAGAGTCTATTAAATAATAAATCCTTTTTTTGTTTTTTATTCATTTTTATTTAAAACTTAATTTATTTGTATTTTACGTTATTATAATTTTATATTTCAAGGCTTAGTTTTATATTTATATTTTATATGTTGAGTTTGGTATTACCGTTGCTTCTAAACTATTACTAGTTTTAATATGTTACCTTCCTAGATTGATAGCGCCATTTTTTATTTTTATTTTTTCAAATAGTCTATCTATATTTTTTTATCTTTTTCAAATGCCTAAAAACGTGTGTTTTTTTTTTTAGTGAATTCATTGCATGCATTTTATTCTCTTTCATATCATTAATTATATTCTCTTAGGCATTATTAGAAGATCCAATCCCTATGCTTGTTACTTCATAAATATTTTTTTTTAAATTCTATTTCATATATTATATTACCATTACTTATAACTTCACAAAATTACATATCATTTACCTTATTTTACCATTTTGTAATGTTAATAATGAGCAATATCAAATATGAAAACAGTATATTTTTCTAATTCTAACTTTTTGTAAGTTAAATAAAACGATGATAATTAAATCAATTACAAATTTGTAACAATTAACTTTTGACATATACAGCATCAACTATAATTACATTAAAAATAAACAAATAGAACAAAATGAATTTCACAAAATGATTAATACAGAAATGTAATTCAAAATCTAACTTTCTTTTTGCTATAACATCCTTGTTCCTTCGCTAATGAACAAACAGATTAAACTTTCTCAATCATTAAGTTTTGTATGTTATTATATTTGTAATAATTATATTGTGAATAAAAAACAAAGGAAAAGAAAAAAAAATGTTAAACTATATATTTAAAAATTATAAAGAAAAAAGATTAGAAATTAATAAGGAAATAGTAAAATATATGGTATGTTATATTAGTTTAAAAAAAATGTATAATTGAGTGTAGTTTAAGCAGCAAATCCAAAGTAAAATGAAAATTGTAATAACACCAATAAATTATAACAATAGTAATAATTGACTTAGATATTTAGTAATACCAGTAACATGTGACAAACTCTCAAACTAATACATTTCCAATAATTTACTTGTTACCTGATAAAATGCTTCTTTAAAAAAAGAAAAAAGAAAAAAAGCATTAGCAACTAAATATATGTATAAAATGTTATGGAAGTTCAAGATTTGTCACATACATTACATTACATACATAATAAAAAATAAGTAATCAAAATAAAATATTTGTTTGTTCAAATGCTACCAAATGAATAAAAAGTAAGGGGACATTTGGAGAAAGTATTCAATTTTAATTTTACTCAAATACAATACAATTTTACACCAAATACAAATTTTACAACAGTGCTACGAAAACAATTACTATTCAAAACATTTTTAAAACAATCACATCAACTTTTTAATTCCACTATTTATCTCTACTTTTACCAATCACATCAACTTTTCAATTCTAAAATACTTTTCATCCAAATATACATTTCATTCAAATACAAAACAAATACTTTTCAACCAAATACAATATTTAAAAAACAAATTTTATTCAAATATAATCAAAATGCAATACGTTTATCAAGCGCCCCCCTAAAAACTAAAACCAACAAAACGAGAGAAGCAGCCAAAATCATAGTGGAATAAAGGTTATCATCTTCTAACAATATGCCCCAAAAAACTGTAGGCTAGAAGAAAACAGAAAAAAAAAAAAAAAAGAATCATTATCAAAGAACTTAGACCACACAAGGGAAAATAAAAACATCAACAACCATTATCGCTAGCCTAGTATAATGATATACAAATGGTTCATGATGTCAAAATAACTCACATGGGCCAAAAAAAAAAAACTAAGAAAGAACTGCTTAAACCCAGCTACAAAGAAAGGAAAATCCTTTTGAATACAAAGATAAAAGCAGTCATTGTTTCCTACCAAAATGACCAATGAAGTTATGGCAAAAATGTAGCATGAGAAGAAAAAGTAAAAGCAAATAAACAAAGGCATACACAAGGCAATATCAAAATCGAAAGCCTACTATTAAAAATTAAGTTGACCCTCACATAAAAGAGCAATTCCATTATATCAATTTCTATAGACAGTGAGAAGATGAAAAATAAAAAAACAGAGGACAACAAAGAAAACCAAAAGGAAAAACAACCTAAGGTTGTAGAATAGATCGTGGGGAAAGAGAAAAGAATGGAAATAAAAAAACCAGAGTTTTCAAACAAAGAGAATATATAAAGGAGAAAAAACACAAAAAGAAAATTTAATAATCCATGAAAGGTAATCAATAGCAAACAGAGAAAAGAAAGAAAGACAAAAACTCAAAACCAACCAAATGAAAGAGAGGTGGCCAAAACAAAGTAAAAAAGTAAGCTAGAGTTTCCTAGGTAGAATGACCAAAAGGCAATGGCCAAGAAGGGCCTGAACAACAAAAATCAAGAGCAGAAAAGGAAATTCACACGAGAAAATAAAAAAGGACCAAAAACCCTAAACCAACCAGGGAAATACCAGCACATCACTGTCCAAGTAATGGTAATTTTGGATCCTCTGTTTGAATACAAAAATAAAAAAGGATTAAAAACCATTGTTTCTTGCCGAAATGACTAAAGAATTCATTAGCAAGAACAAAGCATGAGAAGAAAAGGCAACAACAAATAAATAAAGTCATACATAAGGCAACATCAAAACCAAGAGTCTACTATTAGAAACTAAATTGACCCACATACAAAAAAGCGATTCCATTAAACCAATTTCAACTAGAGTCTGTTACTTGCCTAAGCAAAACTAGTAAAACCAAAAAACCAATATTTGAAACTAGAGCCAATACTAAACAAAAGAGTTTAATATTCACAGTAACTTTTGAACAAACTATATTATACTCAATACAAAAAAAAAAAAGAATAAAAGGAAAAAAAGTGAAAATATTTCAAAAAAATTATTAAAAATAAATTGAATTAGTAAAAAGTTAGAACTATATAAACATTATAGAGAGAAACAACCGGAGAAAAAAAAATCAAGGTTTTCAAATAGAAAGAAAATGAAAGGGAAAAAATTATAGGAACCATAACATGCAATAAAAAGCACAAAACTATATATGAAAGAATGAAGGAAAAACCAAAACTCAAAACCAATTATATGAGAAAGGCAACCGAAAAAACAAAAATAGAGCAAAAAAGAAAAAACAAAAACAAAAAAACAACTTAGAGTTGCAAAACAGATTGAGGAGGGGGGGGGGGGGGGTGTTTGTTTTTGTTTTAGAGATTAATTTTACAGTTTCCTAAATAAACGTTTTTGAAAAGGTTTTGAACTCTTGTTTGTTTAGCTGAAATTTTGAAAATTTGACTTAAAAAATACTGAGTCCATTTTTTGTTTTTTGGCTTAACTTTGAAAATAGCTAAAAGATGATTTCAGTTTTTGTTTTCCTCAACAGGTGCACGTAAACCCTTTCTTTGTCTACCAAGCCACACACCATCCCTTTCCTCATCACTCCCCCTCTGCTACCTCTTTCTCTGTCTCTCCATCCCAGCGATCAACTCCACCACCTCTCTCTTTCTCCTTCATCACCATCGGCCTGACCAATCTCTCGTTTGTGGGCTCAACTCCATTGTCTCTTTCTCCTTCATCACCGTTGCCCCGAGCTCTGTCCCTTCTCGGTCGGTGGTCTTTACAGCGTTGTCGTTCTCCTCAACAGGTGTACACGAACCCTTTCTCTGTCTACCAAGCCACACGCTAACCCTTTCCTCATCACTCCCCTTTTGCTACCTCTTTCTCTGTTTCTCCTTCCCAGCGATCAACTCCACCACCTCTCTCTTTCTCCTTCATCACCATCGGCCTGAGCAATTTCTCTCGTTCGTGGCCTCAACTCCGTTGTCTCTTTCTCCTTCATCATTGTCGTCCTGAGCTCTGTCTCTTCTTGGTTGGTGGTCTTCGCAGCGTTGTCGTTCTCGTCCATCGCCATCACCATCACCATCAGTAGTCTCTCTATCTTCTCTTTTGCTCATCTTCCTCGCAAGGTAAGCTCCTCATCTTACTCGATTTCTATTTTTTTGTTTTTGAACTGTTGATTTAATAGATCTGATCTAGAAATTAGGTGTTAGATTAAAATGTATTAGAACACAGGCTACAGTGTGCATGCATTCTTTTTTTTTCCCTACTATCAAGTGGATTATATAAGTTGTCTTGTGGTTGGCTGCCAGTTTATATCTAATGAGGAAAAACGAAACATTGCATATACACTCACGTAGAGGCATTAGCATAGGTAAACTAATGATTAGATATTTTTTTTGATGTTATCTTTAAGACAAAAACAAGAGACCATTTTTTTATAGATGCTTTACAATAGCAAAATAATTATAAGATGCATAGCACACTTTTCAGTGTATCTTCTTCTGGACATCAATATCAAATATTAATAATTAATCAATATCAATAACAAAAGTGAGGATAAGTTTCTTTGATTTTTTTTTTTTAGTTTTGTTCTGATTTTTTAATATACTTAAAAGGGGTTTCCATCTAAGTTATTTTTTTTAATTTTCATGTGGAGTTTCAACCTTTTTTATTTAAAATTTTTTTTTTTTGTTGTTTTGTGTTTTGTGTTTTTTTCTTTTTCTCTTTAAATTTTTATATGATTTTGACAAATAGTATTTTCCAGACGCGGAGCATGCCTTCCACTAGGTATATATGTAGAAATATATATATATATAAAAAAAAAATCACAGTTTGTTACTGTTTCACAAATTACTGTTCAAAAATTTCCTTCGTCTATTTTCTTTGCTTCCTTTTTTTTTTTTCTCCCTCTTGTTATTCAGCCTTGCATATGCTTCATCTTGGTTTGTTTTACGATTATTTTCATAAATAATTTTTAAATTATAAATTATTATTTAATTTAATTTTTATATATTTAAAATTAATTCTTATATTTTTTTAATATATAAAAAATTATTTAAAAAATTATTTTTATTAAATTAAAAACAAAATAAGTTTTTTGAATTATTTCCTTATAGTATTTTAATTGATTTTGAATAAAATAAATTTAATTTAAATAGGGTTTTATAATTTAAAAATTATTTATAAAAATAAATTGTTATTAATTTTTTATAAAATTTAAATTTTTATTAAAATTATTAATAAATATATTATAAATAAGATATTTTGATTAATTTTTTAATATAACAAAATTCAATAATCGATTTTAAATGAATAGAGGTGAAAAGAGCCTATAATTTATGGATTTTATATCAAAATAATCTTTGTTTTATCTCTCTGTATCACTGTTTTGCTTTCTCTCTCTTCACTCTGTTTTCCTCTCTTTCTTCTGACACCATTGATGATCAGTGGGAGCTCTCGTGTTTGCTTTGGTCTCAAATCCTCTCAGGTGATCTCACACTCTCTCTCTCACCTTTTCCGTTTTATTTTAGTCTGGTATTTGTTACCAAACTCACTTTCTCTCTTTTCCTTTCCAACTTAAACCCTCTCCCACCCATCTACTAAGGTTCACTCTTTTTCTCTCATGCATTATCGCTGGTGAGTAATTGGTTCACTTCTCACTTCTCCGTATTTTATTTTCTCTAATACATTTTTTTTTTTACTTTGGATCTGGACTTTTTTTAATAAATGTTTCACTTCTCAATTCTCTATTTACACAAAAATCTTGTTTAATTTCCATAGTGATAGGATTTTCACACATTTCTGTTTCTATTTTCTCCTCTGTTGTGATGTGATTTCGTATGTGTTTTATTGTGGGTTTTTCAGAAATAGTAATGGTGAATTGAAAATTTGTACAAGATTGGATTATGGAGATGAAGATTGTTCCCAAGTTGTGGTTTTTAGACATGGTGTTTGGGTTTTCGACTCTTTGCTAATGTCGACATCATCGTTTCATGTCTTGTAGCTGAAAAACGATTGATATTTATGTTTGATTATGTAGGTTGTAAAGGCAATTAAGTAATTTTGGAAGATAGATCTCTTTAGCTCTCACTGATTTTGAAGACTCACTAGCTTTCCTACACTCAGAAATTATTTTCAGATTTCATTTGACTGAAAGTAATATGACTAAAAGTTTCAAAAGAAAGTGTTTGTTTTGTGCGAGTATTTGAAAGGAAAAATGGATAGTTAGGCTGAAAAATGTTATTTGTTATGTGCAAGCTTTTGCAAGACAAATTAATAAATCAGGAATTACTTTTCCCTCTTCTTTTTTTTTCCCTCCCTTTCTTTTTTTCTTATGTTTATAATGATTGCATTGTTAATTAGGACTCCGGAAAAAAATTGTTTTTTTTTTAATATGAGATATTGATTTAATTTTCTCATGTATTTTTTTAGAGACATCCAAGGTTTCTTCTCTAACCTTTCTTTCCTCAATAGGTAGATTTTAGTGGCATGTTTACTTATGTAATTGAAGTGGATTATATGTAAAATTCAATAGATTTTACTGGCATGTTTGCTTACGTAATTGAAGTGGATTATATGCAAAAAATAGAAAATATTTTACTGATGTGTTTGCTTACGTAAACACAAAAGTGAAATCTCTAATGGGACTAATAATTAGAGAAAGAAAACAAATGTCAACATAGAAGCCAACCTTGTAGAAATGCTTTTTCTGAAGCCTGATTGCAGTGTGCACGCATCTTTTTACACTAATCTTCAAAATCTTATCGTTGAAAATCTGAAAATGATAAATATTATCGAATTGTTATGGACACCGATATATGAAAACACAAATAAATAAAAATAACTTGAACTGCAATGTTGACTAGCAGATAAGGTTATTCTTGGAGAAGTTGAGTGGTTTTTAGCTTTCATATCTATGAAACATCCACCACAGTAATAAACATTTGTTACATGGTCAAGCAAATTCATAGAGTAGAAATGAGGAATCATGCAAGACGTTTTACTAAATGTAGATTCATCAATCTTTTGGTAACAAATACCTTGCATCATTGAAGTATGAACTATTTTCATGTTTTTTTTTTTAAAATTAAATTTGGGTTCATAATTTGTTTACTTGGTACTCAGACACTACTGTTACTGCAAAAGCATGGTTAGTAGAACTTATAACTTAAACAGCAGTGTTGTTTCCTTGGACATTGGAATTTGCCTCCTTATTTTTCTAAAATGAGATGAAAAATCAATTTTATATGAGTGGAAATGTTAAGGGGAAAATCTGAGTTTGAAAATATGCAAATAAGTTTATGTATGTTTGGTGGTAATGAAAGAAACTGTCGTGT
This sequence comes from Antiaris toxicaria, assembly GCA_035233585.1. Lineage (NCBI taxonomy): Eukaryota > Viridiplantae > Streptophyta > Magnoliopsida > Rosales > Moraceae > Antiaris > Antiaris toxicaria. The sequence continues at coordinate 18,996,787 of CP141153.1, forward strand.
TAAAACCAAATGTTGGAAATGATTCATTTATTATGGTAGATATAATTGGTAATTTTTTAGTTAAATGTTACTCTACTATTAAGAACTACTTTCTAATATACTTGTAACTAATTATAATAGTTAATTAGGGTTTCATTGATATAGTAAGTATTTAAATATTCTGGTTATTAATTTTCAATTTACTTTTCAATTAAAAAATTTTATTCGTTTTTAATTTTTGGTATTCATAATAATTTTTTTTAAAAAATAAACATGTGTATGTTTTTATAAAATACTTATGAAATGATTGGTTTTCAAAAATATAACCAAACACAGTTTCTTTTTTTTTTTCTCAAAACATTTACTTAGAAAATATAACTAAATATAATTTCAGAAACGATCTAAATATAGTTTTCAAAACATTCTCATTCTCAGTTTTTTTGAAAACATAACAGAGTTTAAAAACAATACCAAATACTACCTAAAGTTTTCAAATAAAAAGAATACAAAGAGAGGAAAAAACACATAAAAAAAATCTAATCATTCATGAAAGGCAATCAGCAATAGAGGGTGGAGAGAGGGAAAGACAAAAACCTAAAACCAATCAAATGAAAAAGAGGCAATCAAAATAAAGCAAAGAAAGAAGTTAGGGTTTCTTAGGTACAATGACTAAAAGGCTGCAACCAAGAATGGCCCAAGCAATAAAAATGAGGGCAAAAAAAGGAAAGTCACACAATAAAATGTAAAAAGACCAAAAACTCATATCCAATTAGTGGTAATACCAACACACCACTGTCCAAGTAACAGTAGTTCTGAATCCTCCTTTATTTAATAATAATAATAATATGCATGTTTATGAATGTATGTAGTATATAGTTGCACTACTATTTTCCCCTAAAGCAGTGTTTTTTGTTACTTGTATAAATCGGCTATTATCATTTAGAGTATTGTTTTTTTATTCTTATTTTGGTTTACATGAACATACCAAATTATGACCGTGATTCGTTTTGTAAATCGATTACCATTGATTTAATGATAAAGTTTACCCTTTTATTTAGAAAAAGTACTCTTTTGTATATATGTATAAATATATACATATATTTTGGTTGTGAAATGTTGTTTAGGGCAAAGTAATTTGTGGAATTATCAATCCATTATTTTTTCCTTTCGTTTTTTTTTTTGGATATTTTACTGATAAAAATCTGTTTTTTTTTAATAGTAAAATCGGTTGAATTTTCTAGCCAAACAAACATAATGAGATTTTCTTTTCCCCCTTCCCGCGTTTAATTCCAAAATTGTCTGTTCATTGTGTAGTTCTAGCATCGTTTTGTTCCAAATAATGTCGTTTTGTCAAATGAAATTATGTTTTATCCCTCAAAACTTCTAAAATTTGTAAATGTACCCCTATATATGTATCTTTTTCTGATTCTTTTCTTTTCTTTTCTTTTGGCACTCCCGAACGGATTTGGAAGAACATTTTCCATCTCTGCCTTCACAACTGAGCTTTCCACTGAGTAGAAGAGAAGGCCAATTTCTGCAGCCGAAACTTTTTGGAGAAAAAATGAGAAATTTTGAGGTTAGGGTTTTCTCACTTTGAATTTGCCTGTAATCTGAAATTTCCCTATCCAATTTGTGTTTCCTTCTTAGATTTCAATTCTCAGTTGAGTTTTTTTTTTCTTGATGATTTTCTTTTAAATTCTGAAAACTCTATGGAATATCTTTTTCTTATCTTGGTTTTGCAAAAATCTGAGTTGTATTTTGGGGAGTGATAATACTGATTAATGTTTTTGTAGGTTTGTCATTTTTTTTTTTTAAATAAAAGGAGTTGTACAGAGATTGTAGAATCAAACTGAGGCCTAATTAATAGGATTTATTTTGGATGAAACCTAATTAGAATGATTAATTTCAATATTTTTGAGACTTTTAGACTGGATAATTTGTTAAAAGGGGCCTTAGGCAAGCGCCTTGAAGGCTTTACCTGAGAGCCGGTTCTGCACCGACTCTGCATTAGTGGTGGCACGATTATTAACCTGCACATGGTGTAATTTCTCTTTTGTTATTGTTTCTGTTAGCTGTATGATTTTATTTTGATTTCGTGAATTCGTACTTTGATCTGTTGCTTGATTTGTTAATGAGATTGATAGTTTTGTCAATTATTGAGATCAGATTTCTATTGAATTTGCAGTTGTTGTTTTGTCTTAGAGTTGGACTGCGTTGTTTTGCTTCATTACCGGTGTTTTTTTTTTTTTGAAAATATTACCAGTGTTTTTTTGGTACTCAAGGTTAGAAGAGTAGTCAAACATACTTGATTTTGCTCTATACATATACATATACATATACATCCATATTTATACATATATGCATATATTTTCAAGCTTACTGTTTTCCTGTTGTTTCATGCAGGTTTTTAAACTAAACCATTTGCAGAATAAAGCTTAAAGCTATTTTCTTTTCGATGCTTTCCAATTTCCATTTTCCTTGTTGTTCTTGAAGAAAGAAAATGAAATTTATTTAAATTGTTCATTCTTTTGGAGTTAAACTATTTGGGCGTAATATATTCTCTGTTTAACTTTTGTTGATTCATTCTCCTCTAAACATTGTTATGATTTAGAGTATTTGACTTGTAGAAGAGGTATCTGGCAATTCTTTCTTTTCATTGAGCTAATCTTACTTGCAGAGTATTCTTTTCTCCAGTTTTGGTCTACATTCTGCCCTAGTTTGTTAGTTCTTGAGGGAATAATTACTGCCATGTTGTACGGGATTTACTGACTAGCCTTTTCTTGGTTGTTATCCAGGCCTTCTGGTGAGTTTCTAGGAGACGACATGAGCGCTATTCCGTTGTGTTTAGTGTGAGGAGATTAAGAAATTGAATACCTTGTTGGTTCTAGGTGAAAGATCGCTTTTTTGAGGGATTTTGACAGATGAAACAGTCCCATGTGAGGCTCACTTCAATTTTCAATCTCAAATTCTCTAATTTAAGAGAAAACGGGGTAATTTCTGAAATTCCTGGGCGTCTCTATTAAAAACTCACTTGTTTTCTCAAAACCAATTTTCTCTGCATCTCTAAGAAGCTTAACATGGCTTCCAAACTTATGCTGATTGCTTCTTATGAAGCAGAAAACCAAACTGAACTCGCTCTCAGACAAGCCTTTGAGCTTCTTCAACCGAAGCTGAAACCCCCCTTTTCATTAGCGATCCCAAACCAAGAAGAGTACTCACAGCTCAACCATGCGATCCTTTATGGGGTTTTGTGCGAACCTCATTTGGCCAAAACCCATATTAAGCACCTACATGCCATTGTCACTGATGGGTATCGTTCTTTTGTTGATTTGCTAATAAAGGTTGTTGATGAACTGTATGTGAAACTTTTTGACACGGTGAAAAGTCAGCTAATTTGGGTTTCTAAAGTAATGATTGATGTTTCTGCGGTAGGTTTTGGTGATTTATTGGTTTCTTTGTTGAGGCAAATTGTTGGTGGAGATTTTAGTGATGGCAATCTGTGGTTGTCTTCTGAGATGTTGAACATCTTCTCGACCAATTGGAGTAGTCTATTAGAAGAGGAACCAATGGTTTTAACTAGTGCCTTGTATACTTACCTTCGGTTGTTAGCTGATCACTGTAGATCAGTTCATAATTGTAGCACAAAATTCGAGGCATTAAAGCGTATGGAGATTGAGTTTTGTGTTAGAGTATTGAAGGAAGAGTTCCGTTTGTGTCTTCATATTGGGAGGGATCTCATTCGGGTACTACAAGATCTGGTACATGTACCCGAGTTTAGAGCTATATGGGAGGATTTGATACTCAACCCGGGTGATTTCAAAACTCCGGGATTTTCTGATATTTCACAGCTTTACCGCACCAGGACACCAAGTAGTTATTTTTTACTTCGGATAACTCCAGAAATGGAGGCCCAGCTGAGGTTTTTACTTACACATGTGAAGTTGGGGAGCCAGAAACGCCACCAGTTATGGTTTGCTAAGAAGTTTCTATGTGGGCCGGAGAGAGAGTCTCTAGTAAGTGACATAGTCCGGTTTATATGTTGCGCGCACCACCCGCCTAATGAAGTCATCCAGTCCGAAGTTATTCCAAGGTGGGCGGTAATAGGTTGGCTGCTTAAATCTTGCACAAAGAACTATGTTGAAGCCAACGTGAAGCTTGCCCTGTTTTATGATTGGCTATTTTTCGACGACAAACTAGACAATATAATGAATATTGAGCCTGCAGTTCTGCTGATGGTAAACTCTATACCCAGATACATTGATATGACTCACACTCTTCTTGAATTTTTATTCCTTCTTGTGGACAACTATGATGTGGATCGGAACAATCTCATAGTTGAAGGCGTCTCATCATCATTTAGCAGCATCGTAAAGAGAGGAGTGATTCGCTCATTAGATGTGTTGAGTTCTTGTGATATACTTTTCCCTATCCTAAAAGAGAGACTTCTGAGTTTTTTCTCTGATACAAAAGTAAAATTTCATAAAGACTTGGATTCATCTGAACATCCGCATCAGTTTGCTATACCTATGGTATTGCAGAATTCTTCTCGCATGGGAATTCAAATGGCATCGCCAAAAGGAAAAACTCTATCTAAAGGAGAAAGTTGATCTGCTAGCAATAATTTTGGTGATTCTGTTTTGATGTCAGATAAGGCGGTTGTTTCTGCTTGTTCATCAGGAGTGCCGTGTGACGTTCGAAGATACAAAAGAAATTTTGTCTCTGAATTCTGTTACACAAGTATGTTGTATTTTTCTTTTTATAATAATGTTTGTCTGTTGATGAATTATAAGAAGAGCTATAACAAAGAAAATTTCTGCATGCTTTATTATTATTATCATTTTTTTTTCCTGCAGGGACTGCACCCAAGGAAGAGTGGTACCGTGACACAGGGACTGCAGTTCTTATCCCGCCTCATGTTGTGGTGCAGGAGTTATAAGAAGCACATGGAAGTAATGCGTTTTAAGATTCAGTCATGGCCTGAACAAGGTAGCCAGGAAGAATTTCAGGGTAGGGCATCTTGGCAACCTGAATAACGTATGTTCACAAACTCACTTGTACTGTTGTCAAGTGCGATCTGACACATTAATGAATGTCAGTTGAAGGTGAAAAAGTAAATGCTCATTAGCCTCTCCCATTTATCCTTTTCGGCTTCTTGAGAACATTGGCAAAGCATAAAATGCTTAATTAAAGAAAAAAAAAAACCCTAACTTTTCGAATAAAATTATAGAAATGACCCTTCATACGTTATACATGATCGAAAAGTGTATTTTGACCATTGAATATTATAAATCCTGTTTTGTAAATGACATTTAAATCCTGTTTTATATATAAATTTCGTACATGTTAATAATTACTACGACATGCAAGTTTCACATAAAGAACTGCAATATTAGTAAATTTGTATACACGCATGCGGATTATACGCACACCAATAATTATTATCAATTTTATAGCTTCTCTTGATATGCGTACAATATATGCACGCCCACGAAAAATTTTGAAAATTAAGATTCTAATTGGTAAGTACATTATATTTGTATTATTTTTAGGTACAATGTATTGACTATAATTTATATTTGAAAAAAAGATATTTGTATTATATTTAAATATAATGTGTGTTTGGATAAAAAATATTTAAATTGTATTCTAATAATAAATATATGATATGATAGGTAAAAATAGAAAGAAAAAGAGGTAAGAGAAAATATGTGATGTGATTAGTAAAAATGATGTAGTAATAAAATCGAGAAAAACGCATCAGAGTGGCGCAACAGAAAAACAAAAATTTTTTAAGATCGTTAAATATCTCATGATGTCATATATAATAAACTAATAACAATATAAAACTTATACCTCAATAAGACGTCAAATTGCAGGAGGAGAATTACCGGAGGATTTCAACTAATTAGCGTTCTTTACTATTCTCCTATTCTCGAATGGCTGAGTGTGTGGGTACTTTGAACCTCAATCGGTATGCTAGTACTGCTAGTCTTCTTCCGACCATTCAGATATCTAAAGAACTTATTGTCACGGTGAGTTATGCAACAATAAGCCTGCTCACCTGAGAGTCTGTAATCTGAGAGAACTAGAGTGGCAGGACCCCTATTTATAGATTGGCATGAGGTGATCCCTTGAATTCGAATTGGACTAGGAGAAGATTTTCTCCCTCATCTACACACAAAATCCGAAATTTTCAAGGCCATTATCCAACTAAAAATTTCGGCCACTTTTGGGATTTTGCTTTCAAAATTTAAACAGAATTTTAACTTGAATTTTATCTCCTCATTATCCATTAAGAACCGAATTTTCCTAGGCTATAAACAAGGCTAGATTCGGCCACTTTAATGTGAGAAAAATCAAAATTCAAATAGGATTTTCTTACTTGAGTTTTATCTCACCCTTATCCATCAATAATCGAAAATCACCCTTAGGTAATTTTCAGCCATTCTTGAGGGGAGAGAATCAAAATTCAACTGGGATTTAAACTTGAATTTTCCCTGCATCTTTATCCCAAAAAATCCGAATTCTCCTAGGAGTTATCCTCCCTAACAAATTTGTTTTTCTAGATAGATTTAGGGCTCAAAATTCAAGTAGAATTCAAACAAGATTTTCCTCTCCTTTATCCAAATCAAAACCGAATTTCATCTTGTGCATTATCCACAAAAAAAATTCGAATCCTACATGGATTGTGATTCAAAATTTGAATTTAAATTTCAAAGTTCAAATTTCAAATTTAAATTTCGAATTCGAATTTCAAATTTAAATTTCGAATTCGAATTTCAAATTTAAATTTCGAATTCAAATTTTAAATTTCAAAATCTATAAAAGTTGTATTTCAAATTTTATCCTCATTGATAATTTTCTACAACTCCAATTCAATTTTAAATAAAATCATGGTAACTTTATTTGGAGTTCGAATAATTGTTTACTCTATTATCTAAAACAAAATCTGAATTCAACCGGAGAGAATCTTGTCTACCATTCTGATCCTATGTCAACACCATCCATACAAAGTCAACTAACCAATAAGCATACACAGATCAATTTGCTATTCGTTAAGAAATTATGTAGAGTTAGTAGACGGACCAATTGGATATATATAATTGGGCTCCCGTGATTCCATACGATCATCATTCTGTACTAAACAACTCAATCATATGATACTAATTTCAGAGTCACACCACTATAAACCTGAAACTGATCCCAATTATATACCGTATTACGAAAGCCTATGACAAGCTATTGTCCATTGACCTTGTCATATATGCAAAATCCTCATATGATATCCATGATCAGCCTTAGGTCAAAATCTGTTTAATCCTACTGATCATGCTATTTTTAAGTTCCATTATACTACCAAATAAGAAAATGATTATTCACTATATGTGAATAAGAAGTCATTCACCTAGCAGATGACCCAAGACCTTGTTCATTTGCACATCCAGTATAATGCCTTTAAGAGGATACCCTTAACTCCTTAGAGTTATGATTTCAATATCTGCAAACAAACCCTCCATCGTATACAAGTCATGCACCCAACAAACCAGTTTATAAGCTTACTACCTCTGAGATGCTTTAGCCATTGAAACATCAAAGTACACAAGTCATATACATGAAGTAGTTCATTTACTCAGGATTAAGGTTATTGCACAATGAACATCAAAAGCAGATTGATCCACTCATAGCGGACTACATAGATCAATCACGCTTTAGTTCCAGTCTAATATGTCACTTCCAAGCAACATATCTATGTCTCTACTTGGGAGTCTATGCTCCGGACAATCAAGACAAACCATCCACACCATGGATTTAGATAACATAATAATCTTAACATGGGTTAGATGCTCGGTCTAACCCCATAGACTACAGATTTTAGTTTAGACCACTTACTTTAGAACATTGTCTTCTCGCATATAAAAGTCCATTGTATGTAACGTTCTAACAGTTTTAACACAAACAGTCAGTGAGTCATATTTTAATGAATTACTAATAAACGAGGTTAAGTCTTCTTTTTCTTTTCTCTTTGTGCATGGTATTTCTAGGATTTTGTAATGACCAACTTTTTACAAGGGAATTTTAATGAATTAGTTGTGTAATTTATAAAATTCCTTTATTTAAACTTAAGGTTATAATTTTAACATAAGATCATGAAACGAAATAAAATTTTATGATATAACAATTTAATAATATGTCACAAATATATTATTATAGTTAAAATGTGATTTTATGTCATATACTCTATGTTAAGATTAAAAATGAATACCATAGTATAAAGTTGTTATAATTATGAAAAATAAGACAAAGCAATATATTATAATATAAAATATAAAGTTTAATGATATGACAAATATTAATTTTGTCACTTAACATATGGTCACATAATATTATTTAAAAAGTATAAATAATGAAAAGTGATCAATTAAAAAGGTGAATAGTGAAAAGTAATCAATTGATAAATATTGTGGAAAAGCCAAATCACTAAATTCAATATTTTAACAGTATTAGAATCAGCAATCTTAAAGTTTCCTAGGCAGAATTTATTTGCATATAAAAATACAATACTAAAAATTAGACATTAAAAGTCTAGACAAATTAAGATTTAGTCTGTTTGCTTTTTGACAGATAGAAATTTGACTGATTACCTTTATTTATATAGGAACTTAATGGGTGAGTTCTAATTATATATAGGATTTTTATTGGGTTACTTTTTCAGTATAATAACTTGTAAGATAAGTATTCCTAAGTAATAAAAATTTGTGTTGCTTTACTTTTTTAGTACAAGCTACTGGGATATCTGCATTGGTAGAAGGAAGCAATACTGTTATGCCTACATAACAATACAAAATTTATCTATTGAATTATCTTAAAATAAGAAAAACAGAATTTCTAATCTAATGACTATGGTTAAAGAAAACTTTGATCAATGGAGGGGGAGGAAGATAAGTTTGAATTATCTTTTTCTACCTCATTGCTTATGTCAAACATAGGATAAGGCCTTTTGTCACAACCTATAGGTTTAGGTTTAGATTAAAATTAAATGTGATTAAGCTTGATTAGAATGTTCTAGACAATCTATAGTATAATTAGTAAGTTAATCCAAAGTCATTAAGTTTTGCCAATAAATTGGCCATTACCACTCCACCATTTTCCATACCAAAGCCTAGAAAGCTCTCTAGTTCTCTCAAAAGCTCTCTATAGTTTCTTAAAATTTTCTGAAGTTCTTAAAAATTTTTCTTGAGTTTCTTATATTTTCTCTCCTACTTTTCCACCTCACAAACACTTTTTAGCTCTTTAGAATTATAAGAAGTTCTTTAAGCCTTCTCCAAAAAGTCCCCCTCTAAGAAGTTTAGTTCAATTTTCAGGTAGAAGAACCGTTTGCTGAGGTACTTTTTTGGCCAAAATTTTTGTTAATTTTCTTTAAATTTATAATTTTTAGTTGGTTGAAATTTAAGTAGATATAATTAGTACTCATAGTTTTTCAAAAAAATTTTAAGTTCAAGTTTATAGTGTTAGAACATTGTTATGAGTTTAGAAAATTTAACAATGTTGGAGTTATGATTGAATCCATACTAAGAATATGTTTATGAACATATGAATAAAGTTTTAAATTTGAGCAGTCAACGTCAGAAATATTGTGGAACATGAACTATGGTGCATATGTATGTGTTTCAAAATTTTTAGAAAGAAAATGTTGGTGTTAGATGAGTGATTTAGTTAAAATTGACAAAAACTGTCAAGATTTGGATTTATGAAAAAAAAAAAAATGAAGACCTTATGGATAAAATTAGACTTTTCACAAACATGAAAAGTTAAAATAACATGTAGATGAATATTTTTTATGAATAAAATTTTGTCAAGTTCTTGATGGTTTTTAAGATAAAAATTTTCAAAGTTAATAAAAACAGAAAAATTTTTGGAGGGGACAAAGTAGGCCACAACAACAGCCTAGGTTGCAGCACCTGTTTCTAGCACTACATCATGGGTCTGGGCTGAGCAATGGTGTTGCAACACCTTGCAAACAAAAAAAAAGAAAACAAAGAAAAAAAAAGCAAAGAGAGAGAAATTAAAAAAAGGGGATATTTATAGGAAGTATGCAATAAAAGAAAAAGATAAACTTTTTAAAATATTAAAGCAAGGATTTGGATTTAAATTTGAAATCCGATATTCTTAACTTATAACTATGATAATATCCCATAGTCTCATGATCATAGTATATAATATAAGTCTTAATTTCTTTTTAGGAGAAATTAAGGAAAAACTTTATTCAAAAGTATAAAAAATTAATACTCAATTTAGATATATTTTAAGAAGGGAATTTTAGTTTATAACCTAAAGGAAAAGCATTTTGTTGTAAATAAGGTAAGCACAACTCTCCTCTATAGTATAAAAATATTAAATATTTTCAAATTAAATATGTTCATATGATATGTTTAAAAACGTGCTATGATATAGGCCAAAATATATGTTTTACATGTTTTATAAAAGAGTCATGTTTGACATGTGTTACGAAAGAGCCAGTTTTATATGATTTTTTAAAAGGCCATGTTTTACATGTTCTACGAAAGAGCTACATTTTACAAAAAAAAGCTATGTTTTATGTAAATAACAAGATTTACATGTATATCATACTTTATAAATATAGTTTCAGTTTATATTATGTTATTACCTATGCATCATGACTAAAAAGTTAAACTTTAGTCTAAGACTTAGTCTTCAAATAAGAAATTATGTTAGAGTATGATTTTAGACATACTTAAATTAAGTTAAGTAAATAAAAAGATTAATTTAAGATAAGTAAGGTATTATACTAACCTTTTAAAAGGAAAGGGTTAAAACAACATGAATATTGGTAGATATTAAATTCACTAATAAATATTTTATTTATCCGATAAATTGATAAATTTTCAAACAAGGTAAATATTAATAAATACTGAGATTTACTAGTATATGTTTTGATTTACATAAGAAATTGACAATCATTAAAACAACTTAATTATTGATAAATATTAAAATTTACCAATATTTATTGAGATTTACTAAAATTTACTAGTAATTTATTTACTTTTTTTTTTTTACTTTTTTTTTCATTTTAGGAAGTAGATATTTATTGTTAATTAATAATAACCCTTAAATTTTAATGAAAATTATAAAACCACCTAAAATTTGTTATCCAAAACTTATTTTTGCCAGAGAATACAAGGAATTCAGAGAGTTGCAATTATTAGAGAAACCATCACGGGTAGGTCAGAGATCAGGTGCTGAAGATGATGAGGGCTGACAATGAATTTCCTATGATTTTCCAACATTTTTCTAATGATTTTAGTCACAAGTTTATTCGTAATTTTCCCTCAACTTTCCACTGATTTTAGTCACGATTTTCCTTCTTTTATTCTCCCACGATCTCACTTTTCTTGTTGCTGAGATTTTTCCAATTGTTGTCATTGCTATGATTTTTTCGTCGATCGTGATCACACCAAGGTTAGCAATGGTGTCAGCAGTTGAAATTGTTCTAGGAGATGGGGGAGATAGAAGGAAGAGGGAGAAACGGAATTTTGGGGTTTTTACAAAATTAGTCTATATATTAATAGTTTCTAAATATCTATAACATATATAGTGTTGATACCTATTTTTAAACAAGGTCATCCACAAAGGCCCAAGCCCAATACTTGTATCTCGATACAAGTGAACTTGTTTTGTGGACCTAAGCCACACTTGGAAAACTCATATGGGTGGTGGTTTGGTGGGCCATGAGTAATCAATTAGGCCCATTTATCCTTAGTTAAAGTTGGTTTTCATCCTACTTAGGGGGTTTCAAATAAACTTTGTCAAGATAAATGAGTGATGGAGAAATGCCAAGAAAGTCCAATACCTTACCTTAGGTATACCAAAGTGTACACAGTATGAATATGTAAAGCCAAAAAAATCACACCTTCTCTATATTGGTCCAAAATGCCTAAAAGGATTACTTTTAGAAACTTCTTACAATTGTACTTATCCCTTTAGAGATCAAGATGACATTCTAATGTTTTTTTGATCAGTCTCTAGAGTGCCACTTTTTCTAGTTTTAGCAACATAGTGTTTCTCCATATTTGCTCTATTTGCTTACTTTGAACCAGTCTTTGGCAAGCCACCATTCTAGAGATGGAAGAGCAAATACTAAGCATGGTAGAGTAGCCTCTAATGGCTTCTGAGCTTCTGAAAAACATTGTAAGTTTGACTACTTTGTTCACATTGCCTCCCATTTCTAGTGTTACTTGAAGTCCAAGTACACAGCCGTCACTGCTTTAATACAAAAAATGAGATGGAGTGCATTAGAAACTCTCCAGAGCCTAGTGCATTTCTATCTCAAGTAACCTCCAAAGTGGTTGAAACCTCCCCTATAAATAGCCCACCTTCTCCAGAGCAAAACGACACACATCAATACAATCTTTCTTAAATTAAGCACGAGTATTCTTAGCTTTTTCTATCTCTCCATTAGTAAACTCTTTAGAAACTAATCTTTAAGTGCAAGAAACTCAAGAACTCCATCATATTCTTGAAGCTCCTCAATTCTGGAAGCTTTCTAGAATTCATCAAAGTTTGTATCTGGAACATCTTGTGTTCGTCTCCAGAGCGATCTCAAGTTACACCAAGAAACACTTAGATTCTAACCCATATCTAACTCAACTTACCCAAATCCTATCAATTATTCAATTACTCCTCCTATCATTATTTGATCTCATTGGTTTCTTTTAGTCGATTTTCTTGTGTTATGTAGATTCTCTAGGTGATTTGGCAACAGAGGACGTCTTGGGAGCCATTCTTCTTCGATTTCCTTCGAGCCTAATTGGACCCGAATCATGATGTAGGCTTGACCTTAGTATTCGTTCCAACACTCTGACATATCTGGCCACATCGAAACTGCCCCCATCCATCTAGAGCTCACAACATTGACACTCCTGACACATCACCCATTAGATCTACTAGGCCTGATCAACATATAGAAAGGAGAATGGAGTAGGAAAAGTCAAAAGTTTTTGTTCCAATTTGTATGCTTGCTTTTATCATCATCATTATTATTATTATTTAATCTTTTGTTTGTGTGTTTCTATATCTATATCAATATCTATTTATATAGAAGTGGGAATTTGGTTTTGCACTTTAACTATCCATTGAATCAATCTAATGGCTATCATTATTTTTCTTCTTTCCATTTAATTGAATTGAATGGTCTAAATTTGTTTACATTGCTTGTTTCTTTTTTTTACATCTTCACCTCCATTTAACAACTTGTATATCTCACAGTTCTTTTAGTTTCTTTTATTTTCACTATATACATAGTAACCATTGAAAACTATTTCCTTAAGAATATAGATATAAGGGAAGAGTTTTCAATGGTTACTATACTTTTGTAACCATGAATGGTTACAAGATAAATTTATAAAAAATAGAACTTACCTTAATTGCATTGATGATATCCTTTTTTATATAACTTGTTATAGCAGGTTTAATAATTAATTTTTTTTTAAAAAAATAAATAAATAGCTAATTTTTTTAAATAAATAAACAATCAATTTTTTAAGTAAATATTAATTATTATAGAAGGTGGACAAATGAATATTTCAAATCAAAATTTGATAATTGAATAGAACTTCTTTTCTTTTTCATTTTAATTTTCTTACAATTTTTTTTTTACAAATTTCTTTCAAAAATTTCATTAACGACTAATGCATGTTTGATTAATGCACATAAAAATTTCCATACAACCTTATGAAACACAGATTGCAAGACATAGTAATTTCAAAAAAAAAAAAGATTACAAGATATAATAACTTAACTACCTAGTCATTAATTATTCTTTTGAACTCTCTTGCACTACCTTAAAACAAGTAATTGAAAGTTTGAAGCAACATACAAATTTCATTATTAAACATTTTAGGATACTAGCTTTATCTAGTATAAAATTCTCATTTCTTATCAGGTAAACAAGTGTTTGTTTCACAGTTATACATATAAAGTCAAATACTAATGAGTATTTGTTTAAACCTCCACATTTAATAATAATTATAAAAAGTGTAAATAATTATATTTTGATTTTTTACTAACCACTATAATTAGAATTATTGAAATTAATCTTCATAAAAATATGAGCCTTGGATTCAAAAAATGTGAAAAATATATCTAGCAAAAAAAAAAATAAATAAATAAATAAAGCTATCATTTCTAGAAATTTACTAGAAAATTATTTGCGTATAAATTTGATTATGTAATCCTTATTGAGAAACCTATTTTTGTGATTTTGAAAATAAAATCATACAATAGATGAAAAATATAAAGACTAAAAGTTTATATTTTTTGATTTGCTCAGTTATTTAGCAAATTGTTTCATATCAGCAAATGAAGTTTTTAACAAGAAAATAAAAGAAAAATGAAATATTTGTGCCACTTAATATTTAGTAAACTATTGTATAATCATGGTATATATTCTCACAATCAGGATTACAAAGCGTTTTCTATTGTCAAATTAGTAATTCAATATACATGATTTATTAACTGTATAAATTCGATTTTTCATATTTTCTTTTTCTTTCATATTTAATGGAAAAGAGGTCACAAAATAACACATATCTCTTTCTCTATCATTTTTGTGAATTCGTTTTTTTTTTTTCTTCTTTTGAACTTGAAAGTGGAGAGATTCAAATTCTATACCTTTTAATAGAATTCGATGTAAAATTACCATTAGGTTATACTTATTGTATTGTGGAAAGAAAACTCAAGAGCTTTTTCTTTCTTTTCTTTTTTTGCTAAGATTTTTTTCCCTAAAAATTGTTGCATATTATGAAAAGACAAGTCTCAAATTTTGATCAAAATAGCCTCGAGATAGAAAACTATGTATGTGATTTATAATAACAATGTGGTTCAGTTGTGAAAATAATGCGTATTCTAAGAGATTCATGCTATTAGATTTGGATTGAAATAAACCTAGAAATACAAGATTATATGCATTATCTTAATTTATAATTTGGTTTGATTGTAATATGATATGTGCCCCTTGGATGTTATTCAATTTTGATCAAAATATATATTTTTACTATCAATGATGATGTTAAAAATTTTTGGTGGGAGCAAAATTTAGAATAAAAACTACATACAATAGTCTTTTACCTTTGTTTATACATTTGATTCTTTAATCTTTTCCCTAAATAAAAAATAAATAAATTTTGCAAGAATTTTAGTTTATTTTTAAACTTTGAAGTCCAAAAGATTGTGAATTTAGATAATAATCTGGTTGATTTCTAATTTTTTGAGCTTTTTTTTATAATTATTTTTTAAGATAGTAATATGATGAATTTTTTTGTGCTTTTAAGTTTAAAATATGATTGTTTTAAAAATAAAAAAAATATGATTGAAGTAATTACGTTAAAAAATATTGAAGTAATTATTTTTAAAACAAAATAATTACGTTAGCATTTTTTGGATTAATTTCCCAATTCAGGGAAAAAATGGTTTTAAAAAGTTATTGGGGTTAAAGATTCAAAAGAGTTCATTAGTAATTTTTAAAGAAAATTATATATATATATATATCCTCACACACACACACACACGAATAAGATTCAAAAATTAGACAAATAAATATTTTATTTAAATTCCATTTTAATAAAAAAATCATATCATCAAATTAATAATAAGTTGATTATCCATAATTGTATTTAATGAGTTTTATTAGTTTAAAGTTCATTAATTATCATAATTTTTTGGATAAACTACCTAATACATTATAACCATTCGATTTATAATAAATGGCTAAAATTACTGATAATCATCGATGAATAAATATAAGAATAACTATTGAAACCACATCTGTTCTTAAGTAGTTAAGTATTGTAGTGGAATTAAAACATTCTTTTTGTTCTTAAAGTTATATCCGTTTCTTTTTTTAAAACTATATCCACTTTTTTAATAAAAAATATTAATGAGCAAAGATTTAGAGTAACAAAGGGACTTTGAAATGTTTTTTTTTCTTCCAAGAACTAAAGAATTTATATTCTTATCAAAAAAAATTTGTTCATATAGATAAATGTTAAAAAAAAAAGAAACTCAGGTGAACTAAAAATTATTTTTAAAGCACTTATAAATATTTCTCAAATTACTGCATGAAGAAAAATGTGGAAGATTATGTCAATTTGGAAGAATTTTTTTTAGACACTTTTAATTTAAAAAAATTTTATAAATTTATCAAAAATAAATAATTATTTAATTTTAGCAAAAATATTTTACAGAATTAAATCCTAAACATTGCAATTTTTAGGGATATTATTAATAAAAAAAAAGTTAACAGCAATTCTATTTTAATATTTTTTAAGAAATAGTTTTATTTTAATATTTCAAGAGTCGGTGCCTCTGTTGCGCGGATTTGCTGGTGCGATATATAATATAATTCATTTGTTTAAACTTCTATAACAGATTTTCCCTCCCTCTCACTCTCTCTCTCTCTCTCTCTCTCAGTTTCTTGAATGGAGGTGCTCCGAGTTTCAACAATGGCGAAAAGCCGTCATACGTGGCCGGAATGTGACGGCGGTCCTCAAGCAAAGCAGGCGATCTACGGCATTGACGGCAATCGTGATTGTTGCGAGACCTTGCTGTGGTTTTTTTCGGAAGACCTGTTGCCAATCGGGGTTCGCTTGCCTAACCAAATCTCTTCGTTCTTGTCTGCGGACTTTCTCTAATTCTAAGATTTAACTTTTCCCTTTCTTTTTCTAATTTAGGCAAGCCTCCCCTCCATTCTGTGGTTAATTGGGATTAGAGGCAATCTTTACGATGGCTGCGTGCTATCATCAACGATCAATGATGATTCTGGACGAAATGGAAAGTGCGCCAATTTTGGTTATTCGGTGGTTAATACAAAGTGCAGTCCACCTGATTTTGCTTCCCCAAATTTGGAGTTGTTGAAGCATCAAGGTTTTCACATTGAAAAATTTTCTCTTGAAGTGTCCGTTCCTGAACGATCTTCTTTTTGGTAAAACTATTCTTTATCCGCAAAAGTTATCATTTAAGTTTCACTTGTTGTTTAAATCGTTGGTTTTTTTTTATTCCCCCTTCAAGATTATACGTGATTTTGCTTTCGTTTTTTATTTTTTTAATTGTCTAATTTAAATTGGTTCTTCATTATTAAAGAACTTTATATCGGAACATTTGGATTCTTTTTTGTCCAATTTATGTTTTTCCAGCTTTTTGTACAAAGATTTTACATATGTAATTCTTTTCTTTGCCTATTTTTGCAGCGCGTATAAGAAAGAGGAATATGAGAAGGCTCTTTTAAAGACTTCTTTACCAAAACCCATTGAAATACTGTTGGTATGTAAGGCATCTTACGAATTTCCATCATGTGTATACAGACTTGTTGCTCTTACAAATATTTTTTAAAATATTGTTGGTATGTTGCTTCTTCCTCTTCTTCTTCTTCTTCTTCTTTTTTTTTTTTTTCCACAAGGAATTCTTTATTTGGTTTAAATTTTTTGATCACTTCCATTTATTTGTTTAGGTTTTGGGTGGCTTAGACTCATCCTATTACGTTACTGAGAGGAAATTGGTCAATGCCTCAACTCAAATATCAATCATTTGCAGGAAGGATCTAGTGAAACTTGGTGGATCTGATGCATTGTTACTCCATGACTATGTATCAAATGAGGTATTCAAGTAACTATCAAACTGGGAATTGGTAAAATAGGGTATCCGTTGCTTTAGTTTCATTTAAAATTTTTAATTCCTTTATATAAATAGAACATATTTGTTTTGTGCGGTTTTGTGTAGTGTTATAAGACTCCTGTAATGCACTATCTCAAGTATATATATATTTGCTGATAGAGAATGTTTTTGAATTTGATTTGTTTTTTCTTTTTTTTGGAATCATATCATAAAAAATGTCCTGTAAGTCGAAGCTACAAGGCTTGCAGCCTTGCAGGCTTGTCATCAATTAAAGCTTGATTGTCATTCCAAGCTCAACTTATGCAGTTATGCTAATAATGCTAATTGGACCATTCATGGCACCAGTCACTAATAGAAAAATCAGCCCGCCCACAACATGGGATATACAAACAGGGCACACTTTATTGGTGGTGCTTAGCAGTGGTGTTGGCCAAGAGCACTAGTCTTTCTGAAAATATTATATTGTAAGAAGCAGGTGCTCGCATTTATTTCTTCTGTAAACTACCAGCCTAAGTATTCATATATCAGTTTTCATCAACCGTGGTTCTGGATTCAGTTTAGTCAGTTTACACATTGTGAGCATGCACAGAAAAATGTAAAAGCAGCGTTCTTTCTGTCTTTCGATACATTCTACATATTCAAGTTATCCCGAAACTTCAAGGTTACCCGAACTTGAGATGCTAACTTTATTATTATTTTTTGTTGAGATTATTGACTTTTATTGTTGTCTGTTTATGGTACTTGAATCATTTACTATACTCCTTACTTGGGTGCTTTTGTATGGTCTCGGTGCTATTTCATTCTAAATATAGGTGTAAAAAGTGCCATTACTTATTTATTCTTGTTGCTACAGAAATGGTTCAACCCCCGGAAGGAAGAGTTCTACTTGTATGTGAAGTCTTATTCATATGTTGACAATGTAAGTCCTATTATGTAAATCTTCAACTTTTTTAAGCTGATAAGTGCAAGCAGAACAGGAAAGCTAGAATGGCCTACATCAAGATCATCACTATATGATCAATTTATTTACATCTTTGGTGAATTTTGAAAATTTTGTTACTAATGACTGAAAAATGACCTTCTTCTCCGCAGGTCTTGGCTCCAAATTATCCCATCATTCTCAGGAAAGCTGCTAAGTTCCTTGCAAAATTAAGGGAAACAAAGGCCCACAATAACATCCTGCTGTTTTTTGATCAACTAGACAGTCAAGATAGTGAAAGGAGTTTAGATGAAGAAGATGAGGAAGGGATGTCAAATGAAGAGGATAGGAATCCAAATGAAGAAAATACGGAGCGCTTGGATAGTAACGGGGAGCTTTTGAGAGAGAAACAAGCAGAGGGCTCAGATGAAGAGAATGATCCAAGTTCAGATTCAACTTCTGATTATGATGACCAAATTCCAATGATTTTAATCTACGCAGACCTGGAGGATGAAGTTGTTTTAGTTGATTCATTGGTAAGAGACTATTTCAGATTCTCCGGATATCAGCTATTGGCATTGGAGCTGTACAGTACTTATGCAAGAGTTTACAATGTCCCACGGTAAAGACCTGACCCACAGATTAACATACACTCCCCTTAGCCAATGCATGAAGTGCGATTCGTAGGGACTAGTGGTGAGATGCTCGATCCAATGATGCACCCATGGACTTTGTTTTGCACGGTTATCTCATCCATAATCTTTAAACGAGTTGAAGTTGGTAGAGACAAAGTGCAAGTTCCAATAATTGTTGAGTCTTATGCGATTATAGATTCATAGTTGAGCTTGATTCAGACTATAGATTCACAATTGAGCTTGACACAAGATACCCGTTAATATCCTGTGTCAAGCTCAATTGTGAATCTATAATTTGAATCAAGCTCAACTATGAATCTATAATCGCATAAGACTCAACAATTATTGGAACTTGCACTTCGTCTCTAGCAACTTCAACTCATTTAAAGATTATGGATGAGATAACCGTGTGAAACAAAGTCCATGGGTGCATCATTGGATCGAGCATCTCACCATTAGTCCCTATGAATCGCACTTCATGCATTGGCCAAGGGGAGCGTATGTTAATTTGTGGGTCAGGTCTTTGCCGTGGGATCAAATGATGATACTATTCTTGGCTCTGATGATGGGGGTGCGGTTGTTGAGATTGAATCTTGGCTCTGAACTCAAGAATTTTTTTTTTCCTTGTTGGTTGAAGTTAAGCAGTTGAAGCTTGACTTCTTCAGAACCTCATGACTATTATCATTAAAAAAAAAAAAATCGATTATGTACTTACAACTTTATGTTAATGCAGAGCTATTTAACATGGAGATTTGATCCGTTTTAAGGGTATACTTTGCGAATAATGCTCATCATCATTGATCAGTTAGTGGCAACATAATTATTGGCTCAGTTTTGTATTTTTTCTTTAGTTTCAATTTGCTTTGACATTCCATCATTGTTTAGGTTTGATGATGAGAAGAACAATTGAACATCACTTGTAATAAGAATGAACTCTCAAGCTCTGTTGGAAGAAGCGTTTCCTTCATACTTGAGAGATTTTGTGTGCGTTGACAATGAGAAACGTATTTTGATAGATGCAAAGCCAATTGAGCAATTTTCAGCTTCCTCAAAGTGACTGTCCTTGATAGACAAAAACTCCTTTTCTTCATTTCCTGGTGAGAAGTTTGGATGTTGACACGGTTAATGGTCTATCCCTTTTTGTCGAAAGCTCTTAGCACAAATGTCAGGTACGACTCATAGGGTTCATGAGATTTATACTGTCATTCTTAATGGTATGATCTGTTTTGGCATTTTTATGCAGTTTGATATATGACATGATTTCTGTACATGATGCTGGGAATTTTACGTGAGTCTAAACTAAATGCTTTGGAATAGATGGCACTACTAGTATGCAGATGTGAGAGTTTTGATTTGAAGAGTCTCTATAATTGGTTACTTGGCTTGATAAAATGGCTTGTTCCATGGTTGAAAATATAGTTAAATTAAAAATGTTGTTGATTTGCCAAGGACATTGATGGCATGTAGTCGGATGCCAAACAGGATCTTATATGTAAATTTAAACTGGACTGAACTGGTAACAAATACTTAATTTGAATGATTTGACAATTGAATGACCTTAATGATTTGAATGATTTTTTTCCTAGTTGTCTTTGCGCCATGTGATTATGCCAAGTTACCTGTATATCTCATCATCCTTAAAAACTGGTTTGGTATCTATAGCCCACAGTAGACTGTTAAGATGTACTTGTTTCCAGTACTTGCAATTGATTTGAAACTTATCACGTAAGTCAATCTGTGATGGGTTCATAACCAAAAAGCTCAAGAATCAAGTTAATTGTATCTTTAGATTTATTTGCACTTCTCTTCTAAAAGACTAGAAGTAAATTCAATAACCCATTCGGTTGAATAGTCGGTGCAAGTCTTTCATGCAAAATTATTTTGGCTTATCTTATTTTATGTTGAGCTTTATTTACTAATAAATGCGTATTTAAATATTTTTTTAGGAAATTGTATCTCAACCAGGTATGTTTTTTAAGATAATTTTATTGTAATTTAATCAAAGATTTGTAGAGTCATAGAGCTATTTTGGAGATGCTAGGGGATCCTTAATTTTTGCACCAAAGATTCACCATAGAGGCATGGTTGTGGAAGTCACTGAAAATGTTAAAGAGCATCACATTCAAGACCTTTATTCCAAACGCAGTCTTGAGTTCGTTTGGTTTGTCAGTTCATTTTGAACTCAACTCAACTTTTCTAATTCTTTTTTTTTTTTGAAAAATAAACAAAAATTATAATTAATTTTCAAAAAGTCAATCAATTTCAACTTAAAAATTCTATTCAATTTTAAACTTAATTCATGAAACAAACAGATTAATATATATATCAATTATCCATTCATGTATTGTTACGTTAATGGATTTGATGTACTGAAAAGCAAAAATATACCGTTTAAACAGTTTCCTTTAGATCAGTTTTCAAAGTAATGGAGACAAAATGGTAAGGAATTAGCAGTCGGTATGTACACACATCCATACAAAAAAGACGTGTTACGAAGGCTATTTCCTTTTGAGTCCAAATCAATACGATCACACAAAAACTTATTTCATGTCACTTTTTTGGTTGCTTAAGCTGCTTGTACACCTTTGTTAGATTAGGACATCTGTCCTTGGAATTTATACCATTTTTGGCATACTATTTTGATATGAAAAAAAAAAAAAAGAATTAAGGGCTGTGTAACTATATACACACACATATATGGGCTATATACAAAGATTATGCGATATATATATATAAAGAGGGAGAGAGTTCATGGTTTAGCTTTTATATTTGGCCATATACGATTTAGTTGTGTAACAAGAATCAGAGGTTGTTGTTCAGGTTCGTACATACACATATATGTGTGTGTGTGTGTATATAGTAGAGACAATTAGGGGGCATTTGGAAAAGAATTGCATTTTAACTTCATTCAAATACAATACAATTTTACACCAAACACAAATTTTACAACAGTGCTACGAAAACAATTACTATTTAAAACATTTTTAAAACAATCACATCAACTTTTTAATTCCACTATTTATCTCTACTTTTACCAATCACATCAACTTTTCAACTCTAAAATACTTTTCATCTAAACACACATTTCATTCAAATACAAAACAAATACTTTTTAACCAAATACAACATTCAAAAAACAAATTTCATTCAAATACAATCAAAATGCAATGCGTTTACCAAACGCCCCCTTAGTTGTTTTACGCTATATCAGAGTTTGGGCATGTTTATTTAATACTGAAACACCAATTGCTAGATGTTACATACAGGAATAACTACTCTGTTTAACGTGTTATAGGAGCACTACAATTGTCAGGCTTAGTCAAGCTATAGATTCTTCATGCATAATGTTTATCGTGATTTGAGGCAAGTGAAACCCTCACAAGAATAATATTATGTGTGTGAGATGTTTTATTGATAATATGACAATATTTGAAATAACATTCTTATATGCACAAGCATGAAAAGTATATTTTCATGAGTTTTTAGTTACGAGGTGATGTTGTATCAAATGAAGTTTTTGTAAGGATACAGTGCTTGGTCTTGTGGTTTTAATGGACAAATAAAAATTAGATGAATCCCTTGAGGACATGACTAGTTTCCAAGAAAGGGTAAGCCATATGAGAAATATAAAGAATGATTTATCGATGTTGTGAGACCAATGTCGTACTAAGAGGCCCAAATAGAAGCTTTTTAGGGGGTGTTTGGGGGGCTTTTTGGAGGCTTTTTTTTTTTAGTTGAAAAAAAGTTGTTTTAAAAAATATGTTTGGGAAAAAAACTGTTTGGAATAAAAAATAAATAAAATTTTGAAAATTTTTTTAGAAAAATATATCAATATGGATATTGTTTCGTTCTTATTGAAATTCTATGCAATTTAAAAAAAAAATCATCTCATTTGAATTTGCATATATAAAATTATGAACTTTTAAAATTTGGAGTTTACTGTAGTGTTTTGGATATATAAATGATAAAAAGTAATTATGAGTTGGAAATAAGTTGTTTTAGATGCATTTTTTTTGCCCCCAAACACCCCCTTAGTAAAGAGAAGGGTATAATGGTTATTAAAGTAATTTTTTAAGATGCATTGAAGTATTTTTAGTATGAATGTTTTTACTTATCAAGCTTTTGCTTATTATAATTCTTGTGATGTAAGTAAGTAGTGAATAAGAGTTATATGTTGATTGAGTAAGAACGTCCGAGGTTTCATGACTAGTCTATTAAGTTTTTGATTTATAGGATGATTTTATATTACTTTCACTGAATATAGATATTTCAACCAAGGGTATATATTTTTAATTATGCAAGTTAAGAGAAGTAGCATCTTTTAGTAGCTTTATAAGCTATTTTATATTTAACCTGCTAGCTTATGGAGCATTACATCTGTGGATAATGCAGGTTTACCTTTTTTTTTTCACTTTATTATACATAACTAAAATTGGGGACGGATTCACTGTTCTTTGTACAGTGTCGTCCCCAAAATGCTCCTTCAATTAGCCTTTGGTGGGGGTTGTTTTGGTCATTTTAACGTTGGGCATTAGGGTTTCGTGTTGTTCTCTACATTTCATTTGCCCTCTTCCCTTTCTCTCGCCGTTGCTCTTCCCCGTTTCCGTTTCTGCTCCTCTTTTTTTTTTCCCCTTTGCTCCTTCGAATGAGATCTTCCCTTGATGCTTTGGTTCTCCCTTTGGGTTTTCGTGTTGTTCTTTGCATTTCATTTGCCCTCTTCCCTTTCTCTCGCCGCTGCTCTTCCCCGTTTCCCTTTCTTCTCCTTTTTTTTTTTCCCCTTTTCCCCTTCGAATGAGATTTTCTCTCGATGTTTTGGTTCTCCCTTTGGGTTTTCGTGTTGTTCTCTGCATTTCATTTGCCCTTTTCCCTTTATCTTGTCGTTGCTCTTCCCCGTTTCCCTTTCTGCTCCTCTTTTTTTTTTTTCCTTTGCTCCTTCGAATGAGATTTTCTCTTGATGCTTTGGTTTTTTCCCCCCTTCTCCTTCCTTTCTGTTGCCGTTGCTTTTCTCAGTTTTCTCTCTTTTTTTTTTTCCCTTCCTTTTTCGAATGTGATTTTTTGTTGATGGGGTTTTTTTTTTCCTTCGTTGAATCAGTTTTCTCCCTGATGCTTAGGTTTCTTTTTTCCCTTTTTTTGCTTCCTTTTCCGAATCAAAATTTTCCCCTGGCCTTTTATGCCCGATGTTTCGTTTCGAACCGAAGCCTATTTTCCCCTTTATTCTCCCTCCCCGTTATCGCATTATCTACTTTGCTTCGTTTCGTGGGAAATTTATTCGGTTGTTGTGGTGTGGGGAATTTACGCTTCCAAATTTTTCTTGAGTTTGTTTTTTTCTTTCGTTGTTCATGTTTGCTTTGCCTTTCTTCCGTCTTTTCCTACCCTTTTGCTCTATTCTTTAATGTGCAGATAATGGAGGGTGTTATGGAGGATGTTAATGGTGGGTTTTTTTTTATGCATTTTTCTCTCTCTTTCTTTTTTTTTTTTGGTTACATATTTGTATTTTTCCTTATTTTGACATTGTGGTTTTATTTTATTTTCCTGCAGATAATGTGGTTGCACCTGGTGTTAGATGTTGGGTTTAAAGTGTAGTGAAAAATGTTCAACCTTATTTTGCTTTTTGTTTTTGATGATCTGATTCTAAGTTTCTTGGTGGATTGGTACTGCTTTCTTGGGCTACTTTGCTTCTACGTTTGTGTCAGTATATGCATTTTGGGTTTTTTGGTTTGACTATTCACTAACATTCTTCTCTCCGCCTTTTCTTCCCACCCCCCGATTTTGTCATCCGAATATGTTATTTGCTTCATGGTCCATCATTGCTTCCGTTTTGTTGTTTATTCTATCTCTTGAAATTTCATTCTCAATTCATGTTTATTATGTTTGAAGTTTTCTTGCAGTTTGAAAGTTTACTGCAATGTCTTGCCCATTTTAAGCTTTTGCTATATTTTTTCCTCCTTTATTGCTCATTTCTGCAGCATGCAAAGAACGTAGAATGCCAATGGTGAGAATTTTTTTTTTCCTTAGCTGGCATTCGGGTTTCTCCTCCCCCCCCCGCCCCCCCCCCCCCCCCCCCCCCCCCCCCCAAGATTTTGCTCATTTATTGCTCATTTCTGTAGCATGCAAAGAACGTAGAAGGCCAATGGTGAGATTTTTTTTTTCCTTAGCTGGCATTCGGGTTCCCCCCCCCCCCCCCCCCCCCCCCCCCCCCCTCAGATTTTAAACAATTTCTCCGCTTTATATATTAATTCTTTTGATTAATTGTGTGTTTATTTTTCAGTTAGAATAGAACGAGTCGTCGGCTTTTGTCTTTTCTTTAAGTTGCTAGATTACTGATTTTATTTATTATCATCAGCTTTTCTGCAGTAAAAAAATCGGCTGCATTTAGTGATTTGTCCTTAACATATAATATTATTATACTTTTCTTACTGAGGTATAATTCAGCTATTTGCTGATAGTTGATATTTTTGATGCATTTCTGATTATGCTTTCTGTTTCAAACGTCTATAGTACTCTTTCTATCAATGCATTTAGAGAGAACACCTGTGCGTCTATATATATTTCCAGTGCTTTTATTGCTTTCCCGATCACACATAACTAAGCTGTTTGTGATCTCCTATATTACAACTGCAACTCTTTTATTCTCCTCTCTGTTGTTCGGTGAATATTGACCTGCTGTGTCTACTATTTTCTTTGGTTGTTTTCACTTTAATTAAGGTACTCACTTTATTTATTTACTACCTCTATTTATTATGCTCTAATACTTCTATTTATTATACTCTGATGAAGAAATTACATTTGATGCTGGTGTTGTTCTTTACTTTATTATTTACAGTGACTTTCATATACTAGTTTCGTTGGTGCTCTTTTATTGTTATGCTTAATTTGTTTATATGGTCTTATTGACATCGATTATTATTTATTTGAATTTCCTACTATCCTATTTCTTTAGCTTTTGGTACAATTTGATTATATTTTTTGTTTCTGCATGTCACGGATCTTTTATTTCATTTACACATATTATTATAATCAGTATACTCTTTACAGTATTAACATTGTAATGCATAAAGTTCTTTATTTTATTGGTGCAATAATCTTCCGTAAAGTGCTTTAATTTTTCTTGTGTTTTTTGCTATTTCTTATCGATGATGATCATTTTCTACCCATAACATTCAAGATTCTATGTTTTGTCTAAAAACTACCGTGAATATCAAGTTTGTAGCTATTACCTTTAGTTGAGTACCATATTCATGCAGGTTTGTTTTCTGAAATTGGTGTTTATTTGATACAATTGCTAGCTTGTCCGTTAAGGAAGCCTTTCTATTGAATTATTTTGGGGATTTTGCAGCCGTTGACTGCTTTGTCACTCCTGCCTTCTATATATTACGTTGTCTACTTTCTGTAATGATGGTAGTTTTATCTCTTAGTTATTGACTTTGTTATAGTTTTTACTATTTCTCGGCGATGATGATAATTTTTTATTGATAATGTTAAAGATTTTACATTTTTTCTAAAAGTTGCTGTGGATGGGAAGTTTGTAGTCATTGACTTTAGTTGGCTGTCATATTTATGGAGATTTATTTAGTATGATTGATGTTTATAGAGTACCATTGTTAGACTGCCCATTAGGCCGGCCTTTCTCTTAAATCATCTTCGGCAATTTGTAGCCATTGGCTGCTTTGTCATTCTTGCCTTTTATATCTTGCATTGTTTGCTTTCTATGGTGATAGTAGCTTTAAAATGTCTAGCAAACAAGACCAGAATAGCTACGGAAGCATGAATTTAAATGCACATAGTATAGACCTATTGATCAGACCGAAAAAAAAAAAGGAAGGCAGGGAGGGGGAAAAAAAAAGCTGATAGGTACATTAACAAAATCAGTATTGTAATATTACTACCATTCTATTCTCCACTCCACATTCAGTCATACAATTAAAAACGACATTAGATTTAGGTCTTTGTTTTGTTTCTGATTGTGCAGTCTTATTTTTTAATTACTGGTCTTACAATACCATGTATCCTTCAGTTTTCGTCTTTGATCAATGATCCCATCCACGTGGTAGCTTTTTAGACAAAAATATAATAATCTTTAACATCAATTGACCTTACATTATTTACACAACATAATGTATGCAACAAATGATATATTTAACCACATTTTATGATATCGTTTGGTTGCCACCAAAGTTCAGATGAATATTTGGTTAGGTAGCAGTAATACGGTTTCAAAAAATGTGTGTTGAATTATTTGCTACATATGGTTAAATCCGTAAATGACCAAGCCATTAATAATTGTCGTTATAATCTTTTACTCAATTTCGAGTTTACTTTTTTTTCTCCCCTTTTCCATCCAAGTTTCATTTCTTTTCGAAACAACAATGAAGATAATAATAATAGTTGTAACAATAATAACATTGGAAATGATGACGATAGAAATAATATAAGATATGATAGTGATCAGAAGAATAGTGATGATAAAGACATGAATACAAGTGCAGTGACAACAGAGCAAGACAGAGAATGAATGTTTTATTATCTGTACTACATTAGACTAAATAAAGAAAATAATATTGTAAATATTTCAATATATATTTATTCAGAATCTCTCTATAATTATTAAATACATAATTTCATACTTTGTTAGAATGAGATTATTGAATAAAAGAAAAAAATGGTTTATTTTTTCGTATGAAAAGTTGTTTTTAATTGTAATGTTTCGTACTGATTAATTAATAATCTTAATTTATATTCCTGTTAATTCATTATTTACCAATAATTTTTAGATCAAATATTACACACATTATATCAATCAAAATAATAATATAGTTCGACATATAGTTCGACGATTTGATACTCGAACTATATTGTAATCATCAAATCCATAATTTCATTAAAAACATGTTTATATCATTTAAATTTTTGTTTATTTCAATATATGTACTGAATGATTAATCTGATCTTAATTTATATTTATATTAGTTCATTGATTACAAATATTTTTTTATTTAAATATTATATACATACCATCCATCAAAATACTATTATTATGATAACAAAACCTGATGATTTGGTTCTCAAAATATTTCGTAATCATCAAATTCATGGTTTAAAAAAAAAATACAACTAAATCATTAAACAAATGATCTGAAGGCTCAAAGAGGGAAATTTTTTTACTAATATTGTTATTGAAACAATATAAATAATATTAGATAGGTAAAAAATGAGAAGCGAAAATTGGTCATAGATAAAATGTTGATCTCAATTATAGACTTCGGAAGAAAAAAAAAGTTAAAGAAACTATTGAACATATATAGATGAAATTAACGAATTTAAAAAAAAAAGTAACCAAATAAACTAAACAATCGGTAAAAAAAATACACTTACAAATAATCAGAATTCAAATGATACTTTTATAATTTTATCTATGCAAAGTTTTTCTCTGCAGTCAAGTAGAATGACAACACCTATATGTTGTTTAAAACCAAACGAGCAATACGGAATGATAGAAGTTCGTATTATCAGACTGTGGTGCAACAACAACTACACAATAGGACATTTGATAAGCCTCGATTGTGTTATGGTTGACAACGAGGTAATCACTAACTCTTACATTAATCTACATTGCATTTCATTTTAAGGGGAAAAAAAAAGTTTTGAGCACACGTTTCACACTACAGAACATTGAAAATATAGTAAATAATAACTTATATCAATTTCATACGATGTAACACGAAGTAATTCATGCATCAATTAAAGCTCGGGATGTAGACTACCTCTCCGAAAAAATAGGAAAAGGATAAATATACCAAATAAGCAACTTCAACGTTATACCAAACAAGCTAAGATACAGAATTGTGCCTCATGTAGCAATGAAACAGCTTGCAAGGGCATCGTCCTTTCTCCCAATAACAGAGGAATAACCTGATATTCCTCTATATAAATTTTTCTTCACGGAGTTTGATCAGCTACCACTAAAGATAGATATCGATGAAACATTAACATGTATGAGAACTTCTCTGATTATTTGAAATACGTATTGTTACACAACATATATACATACGTTATAACAATATTTACTCAACGTGCCAGTAACCACTTTGACTACTTCCATAGCACATGTCATAAGGATGTTGCTGAAAGTCCAAGAAATTGAACAAACAAACATCAAAGGCAAAACGACACCGAGACGCACATTAACCATACAAAATATAAGGTAATCAAGGGATTATGTCTAAGCATCTATATTGTAGTCAGCTCAACATTAGTAATTTAACATTATTGTTTGTTGATTATAGGAGTGAAAAACTACAAGTCACATTATGGGGAGAAACATTAAAAAAATTCGATGAAAGCATTCTAAAGACAATGAATGATCCAATAGTGACAATCTTTACATCAATGACTGGAAAATAATATCTAGGTAATTTATTATCGCATTAATTATACACACACAAATATTCTTACTAATTTAAATTACACATAATTTAATACTGTTTCAATTCTTAAATAGGGAACATATACGTCGCAAGTACTGGTGCAACAATGTATTACATAGACTTGGATATATCAAAGACAAACACTTTAAAAACAAGGTAACAACTGCTTCTTATCCTTACGCTAAATAAACATATTTAAAAGAAATGATGAATAAAAGCAAAAATAAAAAATAAAAGATAACAAAAAAAAAAAAAGAGGGAAACTAAAAAAAGGCCTTGCATAACTCAATTAATCCTCATTAAAAATTATTTTTAATTATAATATATTGCATATATAGATTCTGTAACACAGCGCAGCACATCGATTTCATTCCGGTCTCAATTAAATAAACATAACCACTTGAACAGCGAAAACTAGAAAATACAAGAACAATTGAAGAGTTAAACAAAGTAAATCGTCTTGAACATCAGGTAAACATAGATAGCATAATATTTAGAAAAACAAAATTATATCATATACTTACAAACAATTTTTGACATAATGTTTATCTATACAGGGAATCAAATTTACAGTGAAGGTAATAATATTTCAATCTGAAACGCAACAAGGATGGTATTATAGCTCTTGCCACCAATGTAATAGGCAAGTAAAAGAAGTAGACGTCGGTTGGTGGTGTGACATGCATGGGCATCTAACATCAATCCCAACTCCATGGTATCAGATATAACCTAACACTATGTACTAGCATTTACTAAATTTATTTATTACATATTGAATAATCTTAACTTTTATCAATAGGTGCAAATTAAGCGCAAGGATACAGGACAGCAGCGGTTACATGATGGTGATAATATTTGGAAAAATAGCACAAACATTAATAAAAAAAAAAATGCTCTGAACTCACAATAGAACAAGGTTACACAGATCCAACAGTGCAACCACCTATAATAGGGCAGTTGAGAGGCCAGACAAAAATTTTTCAACTTTATTTCAGACCACGTGGAGCACTCATTGATGTAGTAATATCAAGAATATTTGATGACAATGAGTCTGCACCCTTACTACCTGCTCCAACAATAGTTACTCCTGAATTGCAGCTGCCAACAGAAACAACATTGGATCCCAAAAAACCTGATCCAAAAAAAGCTATTACAAGGTAATAAATTATAACTAGCAAAAAACACATCCCTTTTTTTTTTTTAATTACATTACATAAAGACTGATATAAACTATCACTTACTTTGTTACTGCAGTTATGAAACAAAGGCAACAAAATCATCCAAAAAACGGAAGACAACTAGGTGTCAACAAAAATCTCAATCTTCCACCAAATTTAATAACATATAGTTAATGATTTTTTTTCTAACTAAATTTAATTTCTCTATTCTTTTTTCCCCTCATTTGCAGCAACGAAGATATGCGACGCAAAGGCAAACAAAAGCTGTGACTTAATTACTGAACTCCTATTATCATGTAAATATTATATAATATATCAGAAAAGCAATGTTGTACTGTAATAAAAATATATGTATGATGTATAGTGTTTTTAAAACAAAGTCTGTTTCTTAATTACCAAATTCCTTTTATCATGCAGATATTCTATAATATATCAGACAAAGTTATATTATATTATAATAAAAATACATATAATACATGATGTTTATATAGATGTAATCAAATGTCATGTACAAATACTCAAAAAAAAAAAAATTAAAGGAAGACAAGACAAAAACAAAGCAAAAAATGAATGGAACAAAAAACGAAAAAGACAAAAACTAAATAACTGATAAAAAAAATGTGGCAGCCATAAAAAATTAAAAACAAACAAAAATAAACTAAATAAACAAAACCAAAAATCAATATAATTAAATACACACACACCATATTTACAAAAGCAAAACATATATATAAATTATTAATAAATATCAGACAACAACAATTTATAATGAGAGCAATTTAAAATCAATTTAAACTATACAAATTATGATTATCAATAAAACTTGATGGAATTAAATACAACTTAAAAATATTATTGATTAAAAACTACATAGATACTTGCAAAATCAAAATTTGCAACAGCTTAAAACATGGTTGACAATTAATATCAATAACGCTAATTATCAAATCATTTATTTAAACATTAAAAAAAAACAACAGTCAATAGCAATTTGATTATAAATTTAAAAAATGTTTCCCTTCCTTATGATCAGACGAAGAGGAGGGGACAGAGAATCAATAACGTAGAATCGAGCTGTTGATATAAACGACGCTGTTGCATGCATTTAGACCAACCGTCCACATC
Source organism: Antiaris toxicaria (assembly GCA_035233585.1). Classification (NCBI taxonomy): domain Eukaryota; kingdom Viridiplantae; phylum Streptophyta; class Magnoliopsida; order Rosales; family Moraceae; genus Antiaris; species Antiaris toxicaria. The sequence goes on from CP141153.1 coordinate 19,028,732, forward strand.
TAGGAACGATGTTTCCTTAATTAATCAATGCAAACAATTTGGAAATTCACATGCAACTGTTCGGGGTACCAAGTTTACAGCAATGCTAACAAATCAAGGTACTGAAGAACAAACATCTTTTCTAAATCAATCACAGATATCAAAAGGTTATAACAAAAAAATATAACTTAATTGCCTTCATCTTTATTTAAAAAAAAAAGAGAGAGAATAAAAATATAAGAAGGAAAGGGGGTGATAGAACAAGGAATTAAAAAAATACAAAGAAAGAAGGAAACAAAAAAACCCACAAGAAAAAAAAAAGACAAAAAGGAAAAACAAGAAGATAAATGAAAAATAAAAAATTAGGCACAACAAAAAGAAGACCAGGAAAAGATAAGGAAAAAATATTAAGTAAAATATAAAGACAGAAAAAGGCTAGAGAGGGGAGAAAAAGGCTAAAAGGAACAAAAAAAAGAGAAACAAAGAATAAAAAAGGATTAAAGTTAAAATATATAAAAAAGATAAAACTAGCGAGAATATGAGAAAAAATTAAAAACATTTAGAGGGAAAAAAACAAAGATAAACAAAAAAAATGACCAAAAAAAAAAGGATAAAAGAACTAAGAAAGGAGAAAAAGAAAAACGAAGGGAAAAGAAAAAGAAAAAAAATACAGCATAATAATTTATCACAATAATGATTTCTTATAGATTCTTGGCTTTCTTTTTACAGATGACAATGACATATATTACGACCTGGGGGCTGTTCCTGCGTATGTAAACACTGCGGTGTACTTTTTTGGTTCAACGAACGTCTCAAAAAAAAGCAATCCACCTAAACTTAACCTATGCTATAAAGACGGAAAGATCAAATTACCGTTTATAAGAGAAACCCGTTCTACACTGTAAAATTTACTAGATTATTATGGAGGACCAATGAGTGCATATTTTAGAAAAAAACATTAGAACTTTTAACTCTATGTTTGCATTTACATCGTTCAGAGCAAATATTGAACCAAATGCAAAAAATACAGATGGTCCATATATTTTTAAGATAAGTGGCCAAATATATCATCTTATGGGATTTCTATTACCAACTGATAATAATCCCCCCAAATTTGCACAGTTATATATATATGATATAGAAAATGAAATTCAAAATCGAATGACAACATTTTCGTTCGATGATGCTCCAAAAAATTTAATCAATTTAATAACTGAAAGCTTAACCAAAATGCTTGATGAAAATAATAAATTAGTTAAAGTATTTCGTACAGTGAGAGATAAATATCAAGAACAAGAAATTCCTTCAATGAAACTGCGACTAATAGGATGACATAATACAGATAGCAGCCAATATGAACTTCCAACTTCAGATGATATAGCCGGTTTAATTGTTGGAGATATTGGAGAATATGAACATGGTAGAGATATTATTATCGAAGACAAATCGAATAACTTATAAAGAATCTCAAAATTACATCCATCATATATGGCTTTACAATATCCATTATTATTTCCTTATGGAGAAAATGGTTATAAAATCGACATAAAATGCAACACAACTGGAACCAAAGAACTTTCAAGAAAAAGAATTTCCATGAGAGCATTTTATTGCTATCAGCTACAATATCATGAATGTCAAGGGAATACCTTACTCAAAAGCGGTAGATTATTCCAACAATATACAGTCGATACATATGCTTCTGTTAAAGAAGACCGATTAGACTATATCAAAAAAAATCAAAACAACTTAAAATCTGAAATTTATCAAGGTATTGAAGACGCTATTACAAGAGGAGACACAGATGCAAAGGCAATAGGTAAAAGAATTATTCTCCCTTCCAGTCATACAGGAAGTCCAAGATATATGATTCAAAACTATCAAGATGCAATGGTAATTTGTAGACAATATGGAAATCTAGATTTATTCATAACATTTGCATGTAACCCTAAATGGCCAGAAATTATTCGAGCATTATCTAAAATTCCAGGATAAAAACCTGAAGATAGACCAAATATTATTTCTAAAATCTTCAAAATGAAACTAAAACATATTCTATCAACTATAAAATCAGGAACCATATTCGAAAAAATCATTGCAGGTAAGATTCATTACTTAAACACCTTTTGCTTTTACCACAAACACCAAAAAAAAAAAAATGGCAGAGACAGAGGAAGGCTCGGTAAAAGGAAAAAAAAGACAAAATAAGGAAAAGAAAAACAAAGACAAAGAAAAAAATAAGAGAAAAAAATACAAAAAAATAAAAATAAAAATTTGAACAAAGTTAAAAAAAACAACAAAGCAAAAAAGAAAAAAAAACAACCAAAAAAAAAAATGAAAGAGGGTAAAAACAAAGAAAATATAAAAAGAATAAAAAAAGGAAAAAAAAAAACCAAAAAACAAAATCAAACAAGCAAAAAATAAACAAACACAAAAACAAAAAGAAAAAAGTAAAAAAAAAAAAAGGAATGAAAGCAATAATTAAGATAATGAAAGAGAATAAAAAAAAATGGAAAACAATAGAATAAAGATAGACACCAAAAGATAAAAAGGGAAAAAAGGATAACTATGTATATGCATATACAAATACTTAATCACTCTAATAATAACACCTCTAACATAATATAAAAAAAAAATTTTGATCATTTTTTTCTTTTTCTTACACTTGCTTTATTTTGTAGATCTGTATGTTGTCGAGTTTCAAAAACACGGCTTACCACATTGTCACTTCCTTTTTTGGTTACATCTTGACAATAAATTATTAGAGTCATCACAAATAGACAACTTTATTGCAGCTAACATACCGGATCCCAAAAAAATCCCCGATTATTTCATGCTGTAGCAAAATTTATGATGTATGGACCCTGTAATGCTGCTAAACCAAAGGCTCCATGTATGAAAAATTCATTCTACTCTAAAAAATTCCCAAGACAATTTCGAAATGAAACAACAATAAAAAAAATGGATTCATCAATTACAAACGCAGGAACACAACCTTCTACATACAAAAAGAAGGTATGAAATTAGACAACAGATTTGTAGTTCCCTATAACAAAGACTTATATTTAAAATATCATGCTCATATAAACGTTGAAGTATGTTCACAGTTTATACTTATAAAATACTTATTCAAATACTTAACAAAAGGACCAGATAGAATTAGAGCAGTAATTGAAGATAATATTTGTACAGCACAAACAGGACAAACTATTTATAAAGAAATCGATGAAATTAAAAACTACATAAATTGTCGACACATTACACCATATGAAGATATGTGGAGATTATATGAACACTCAGTGCATCATAAAAATCCTGCAGTGCAGCGACTATCAATTCATTTACTGCATATGCAAAATATAACTTTTCATGCAAATCAACATCTTACTAATATAATAAGACAACTAGGAATTCATAAAATAACTCTGACTGAATGGATGGAAATAAATAAATCTAATATTGAAGCAAGACAACTACTATATACAGAATTTCCAACAAAATGGGTATGGAATAATAAAGACAAAATTTGGACACCAAGACAAACAGAATATGTATTCGGACGAACATTTAATATTTATCCAAGTTCGGGAGAGCTATATTATCTAAAATTATTATTAAATCATCAAAAAGGTGCAACAAGCTCCAAATTTCTTCGAACAATCGATAATATAATATATCCGACAAATTTAGCAGCATGTAATGCATTAGGTTTGTTAGGTGACGATAAAGAGTGGGACAATTCGATACAAGAAGCTTCACTATGGTTAACATCAAATCAATTACCATAATTATTTACTATTATCTTATTATTTTGTAACATAAACAATCCGACAAAATTACTTGAAAAACATTGGAAACTCATGACGGATGATATTGTACACAGAATCAAAAAGCTATTCAACAATCTAAATTTCCGTATTCCTGAAAAAGAACTTTATAACTACGTATTATACGAATTGGAAAAATTATTAAACTTAAACGCATCTTCTTTAATAAATTTTAACTTACCCCTTCCTACCGGAATGCTGATTCATGATTTAAATAATAGACTGTTATGAGAAGAACTCAATTACGATACAAACAAATTAAAAGAAGAAAATTCTACAATAATAAAGAATTTAAATAGCAAATAACGACATATCTATGAACAAATAATACAATCACTTAATAATAAAAAGCAAGATTATTATTTGTTTATGGTCATGGAGGAATAGGAAAAACTTATTTATGGAATGCAATTATTACAAAAATAAAATCAAACAATGAAATTATTTTGGCTATCGCATCCTCCAGAATAGCTTCATTATTATTACCTCAAGGTAGAACCACGTATTCAAGATTTCAAATACCATTATCAATAGATAAATTTTCTACCTGTCACATCAAAAAAGGTACTCAGCTAGCTAAACTAATAGAAAAAACATCGTTGATTCTTTGGGATGAAGCGCCAATGAATAACAAATATTGTTTTGAAGCTTTAGACAAAACATTACAAGATTTAAAAAATAACTATAACCAACCATTCGGTGGAATGTCTGTTATACTAGGTGGAGATTTCCGACAAATATTACATGTAATTCCAGCAGGAACAAAGGAGCATATAATAAATGCAAGCATAAATAGCTCTTACCTATGGTCGCATTTCAAAATATTGACCTTAATAGAAAATATGCGGTTAAAACATCCAAGAATCACAGAACAAGAAAAAAATGAAATCCTTGAATTTTCAAATTGGATATTAAGCATTGGAAATGGTACAGCTGAAGGAATCAATGATCTAGGAAACGAAAATGCTACATGGATTAAAATACCAGATAAATTCATACTACATTACAATTCAAACCTAATTCAAAAAACCTCAACAATCATATATGATAATATTAAAGAAAATTATAACAATATCAATTACCTATAACAACGAGCAATAGTAACTCCAAAAAATAAAACAGCTGATGATATCAACAAACATATACTATCTTTAATTCCTAATGAATCAAAAATCATACTACAGTTATGACACAATAACATCATCGACTGACAATATTGATGAACTTAATATTTTATACCCACAAGAATTTTTACACACACTAAATTTCAATGGTATACCACCACATGAACTAAATCTTAAAATTGGCGCTACAATTCCGTTGTTAAGAAACCAAAATCAATTAATAGGTTTATGTAATGGAACAAGACTCATCATTACACAATTAACAAACAGAATAATAGAAGGACAGATCGTAAACTCAAACAACATGAATGAAAAAGCTTATATACCTAGAATTGAAATGATTGTACACGAATCTAAATAGCCATTTGCACTAAAAAGAAGGCAATTCCCTGTAAAAATTTGTTACGCAATGACAATAAATAAAAGTCAGGGACAATCATTAAACAAAATTGGTATTTTCTTAGAAAATAAAATTTTTACACAGGGTCAATTATATATTGCTCTATCAAGAGTAACAACTCCCAAAGGATTGTACATATTGATTCACAAATCTATTAACAAACATCCAAATCACGTTAAAAATATAGTTTACAAAGAAATTTTACATAACATTACAAAATAATAATAACAACACCATCACCTAATCATTACTAATATACCATAGTAATTGTGACGCCTTAAATTTTATTTAAGGGTCAATATATAATTTAAATAAAATTAGTGTGCCAAAAAAAAATTAATTTAAAAATCTTTTGGAAACCCTAAGTTGGTTTCCTAGTCAAATTCCGCTCAAAAAGTCAACAATTTGAACTTCAAAAAGAAACCCTAAAACATTCGGCCATCACTTGGGATTTTAAATTAAAATTTAAATTCCACAAATCCAAGAAGGATTCAAATTCAAATTTCATTCCTTAGATATAAAGAAGAAATTCGGCCATAAAGTGTAGGAAATAAAGGAGATTTTATTTGAATTAAAAGTTAGGTTAAAACTCAATTAAAATTCAAATTATTTTGCCTTAAAAACTAAGGGATAATTTTCGGCCACTTAAGGGGAAATAAGAGAGAAAACCCTAGCCTCAAAACAGCACAAAAAACTTTCCCTTTTGCCCCTTAAAATTTTCAGCCAAACAAGGAAGAGAAAGGGAAAGAAAAACCTAGTATAAAAACCCCCTTTTAACTCTCATTCACCCCTCCTTTCACCCTCAAAATTTCGGCCAGCTTTCCCCTCTCCCCTCTCTGAATTTTCTCTCCCAAAACACACCCAAAACAGCAAACAAAACCTACCAAAAGGCAGCTCAAAGATTCAACAACTTTTGAGACAAAAACAAGGTGAGAAATCAAACTTTTTCCTTCCTTCTCCTTTTGATTCTAAATCCAAAATTTATATGGTTTTCTCAACTATTTCCATACTGTTTTGAAGACTCCAATACTCACACAAATTCAGCCAAAAGGGAGACCAAGCATCAAAAATAGGGCAGCACAAACAAAGTGTGATTTTTTCTCTCAAACTCTAAAATTTTGCCTCATTGATCCCCTTTTCAAAAACCCTATTATCATATGTGTAAGATTTTACGATTTTGTCAATTTGATTCTTGGGTTGTGTTAATGACATATAAATAAGGTTTTCCACAAAATTTCGTGATCATTGGATGAAAATTGAATTGGTTTGAGGCTAATCGAAATTCGGACACAGAAAAACGGAAATCTGGAAAATTACCATATGAACAGTAAATTTGTGTCAGCCATAACTTGAGTTTTAAAAACGATTTTTGAGTGATTCTTGAGCCTAAAATTAACTTCAAGATGTCCCCTAAATTCCTGCAAAATTTCAGAATCAAACTCATCCGTTTACCCAGTCAAAATATTTTTCTAAGATAGGCGGACAGAACTGCCAGGTTTTGAACCGAAACTGAAACCCAGATTTTTACGCCTGAAAACAACCCTCGGCTTTTGACCTAGTTGAATGAACAAATGATGTCCAAAAATTATAAAAATTGTATGGAATTAAAGCTACGGATGTCTAGTTTAACATATTAAAAATTTAGAATTTTTGGGATTAAAAATGAATTGATATTGACTTTACAATCAGCCTAGGTCGCCTATGACCAAAAATATCCTAACTTAGAGTTTTTCACAAATTTTAAATCCCAAATGTTTATTAAATGTTTTAAAATCTTTTGTGGCACACTAAAGTGATTGGATGATTATGTCTAGACCTAGACTGATGATATGTTGTGATTATAGGATTTATTTGACGTTCTTGCTGGATTTGTGGATCACCTTATCGTAACGCTTGTGCGCTAATCGAGGTAGGACGTTCTAGCCTTTTCTGGGAGTAGTCAAGTGTTTTAAATTTCTCTATTTTATCGATGGCATGCTGTTTTTCAGTTTATGAAATTATTATATTGTTTTTGATGAAATAAACGCATGCAACGTATTTGGTAATTAAATGTGTATTTTAAAACGTGTTTTGATTAATGGCATAATATAACTTGGTAAATACCATCTTTTGAATAATCCGGTGAACATAATTGAGCTCTAGTTCACGATCATTGTAAATGATGTGTGCGTCCCAGAGTTGACGCCATGGGGGAAGGTCCCTAAACCTGCGCAGGGCCGTTCGGCCTATTTAGACCGTAACGAGATGATCTAGGATAATTCAAATACGAGGCACGTATATTATAGCTACGACAAGTCCTCACTCATAATATGATGGTTTGTTTTAATGATTTATTATTTTAATATTGGGGCACGTATATTGCAGCTACGCTAAGTCCTCAGCAGAATAAAACTTGCATTAAAAAAATGTTTTTCACGAAATTGTTGATTATTTTTTTTTGATTATTATGCCATGTATTTTTTTTCTAAATTGTTGATTATTTTTGGAAACGGATATTATGCCATATTTTTAAATGTTATCTGTTAACCCACCTTTGTTTCTGTCCTACTGAGCCAGCGCTCACGTCCCTTTTTCTTTGTGATTTCGAAATGACTACTTCCAGGTGCGGGAGGTAGCAGTTCCGAAAATCGTTGAGCTATCCGTTTCTACCGAGGATGATGCTATCCGTTTTCTCTATCTTCTTCTTTCTGTTTCTCGTTCTGATGTAATGAGACATTAAGTTTGGACTTTATTTCACGTTATGTAAATTCTATGCTTAGGAATATTTATTGTTGGTAATTTCTTTTGAAAACCGATTTTGTGTTTGATTTCCGCATTAAAAGGTATTTACTTTCTACTTTATTTTGTTTTATGGTTATGATGCTACTTTATAATTAGGCTTAGCTAAATTATAATGTTGACTCGTTGTTTTTGTAATAAATGTTTTCCTTAAATCTCGGGTTGATATTATGATTTGGCTGCCGTGTCACGTGTCTACATTTTGGGCCGTGACAGTAATAAAATAATGTATATACAAATCCTTAACTTACAAACAACAACAAGTTAATAATATCTTTATAACTTCGTCCGTACAAAACTTTTTACCTCACGGTCAAACAAAATGACGCCGCCCATATACTAATTCAATAATGCTGCCACTTATAATAAAGTAACTGACAAACTAAACAGAAATTTTCCATCTCTCCCTCAAACCACAAAGAGTATTCATTGATATAGTTATATCAAGGATATTGGTTGAGAATCGATCTACACCCTTATTATTTCCACCAATAGAGATTACTCATGCACTGCAACTACTCACATAAGCAACATTAGATCTAAAAACACCTATTCCAAAAAAGATTGTTACAAGGTAACTGATTACAATTAACCAAAAGCACATCTAAATTTTTTTAAAATTACAGCACACAAATACTAATATAAATTATCATCTACTTCATCGTTGCAGTTATAAAACCAAGGCAGCTATAATAACCGAGAAACTTATCACTCTCAGAAAATTTTGTACAAGATATGTAAACAAATGTACATTCATGATGAGACATGTTACAGAATACAGAACAGATAAAAATTTTGATTTAACTAAATTTTAATCAAAATTTGACAATGAATTAATAAACAAGTGTAAAAGCTAAACATTAATTCAAATTATGATTTTTTAAAATTTAATAGAAAAATATATGGAAAATGCATATTAAGATATCAATGGCTCACATGCAAGCCACATTGATCAATGGCCAAGATTTGACAAGCCATTGTAATTTTCTTGAAAGAAAAATTTAAGGAAATAAAGGGAGAGGAGGGGAGGCACGTGAGGGAGAGGCCTCCAACAGCCCAAAGTGAATTAATTCACTTATGTTGGCTGCAAATAAGTTGCCGAGAGAGAGAAAGAGAGAAGTAGTCGAGAGAAAGAGAAAGAGAGAGAGAGAGAGAAACCAGAAGAGGGAAAAGAAAAACCCTCATCTGCCATTGCTTCAACCAAGTTCGGATTTTTCTCTTCAAGTTGCAAATCAATCAAGTTTTCATCCAAGAATCCATAACAAGAAGTTCTCAAGCTTCAAGTAAGGTAAACCCTCGTTTTTCTCACATTTTCGGGTGGAAAAATCTGGGGTTTGAGTGGAAAAAGAGAATGTGAGTTAATCATGTTGAGATTTTCGGTTAAATCAAAATATGGTTAGAGTCTAGTTGTTTTTAAATACGAATCCATGAGTTGATGGTTTAGAAAACCAAGTTTAGTGAGTTTTCGTCAAGAAAGTTTAGATTTTTCAAAATGTTGAGTCAAGAGATATGAATAAGCAAAATGTGAAATTTTGCTTAAGAAACCATAGATTTGTGATAGTAGAAATGTAGTTGATATCTTGAAGTGATCTTAGTGAGATCGATTTTGAATGTAAGAAGTAGAACAAAGGCCATAAAAGCCTTAGAGAAACAGAGCAGAGATTTTCAGACTCAGAATTCTGATTCTGGGATGAACACGGGCGTGTCCAAGGATGTGTTCAATATAATGCCCTGAATATGTCCACATGCATGACCGTGTTTCAAGAAAATTGAGACCCGAGAGGTACACGGCCAAGAACACGGCCGTGTATTGGGCCGCGTCAAGGAGCACACGGTCATGGGAATGGCGTATAGCAAACCATGTTTGACAGCAGGAAAACACAGCCAGAAACATACCCATGTAGGTAACTGTGTAAGCATGCACGAATTACACAGCCATGTTCTACGAAGTACACAGCCATGCATGTAAAGTCCAGAGGAGTACACGGCCAGGAACATACCCATGTAGGAGGGCGTGTTCGAAGTTAAAGTAAAAAAAAAAAAAAGAGTCTGAAAATGTGAATTACATGTTTTGTCATGTTTCAAGTATAAGATAAATATTGAAAATAATCAACGATTATTTCTTTTATAGGAGTTCAAGCCAGAGACCCCGAGACAGCGGTCCCAGATCAGCAGAAGCTCACACTAGCCTACTTTCTATAAGTTCAAGCATTGTCCTGACTGCAACGTGGACAATCATGTTATGTTATGATATTATGTTTTATTGTATGACGTGTATATTAGACATTGATTATCTACATCACGATACTCATGTCAGGTTCATGTCATGCATGTAGAGATTCATGTTCCATGTAGATGATTCAAGTACACATGTCAAACAGGTATCAGGTACACGAAAATATGTAGGTGCACAAGGCACCTTAGTGTGTTTAATAAAAACTCACACCCCAAGTAAATCATGTAACAGGTTCCTACTATGGGGGTAATCAGTAAGCTACCCAGTTGGACTCCAGATGAGATGGTAATTAAACTAGTTATTAGCGTACTGGCCTCTCGACCCAAGGGGAGGTTTTCATGTTTAGCTTCAGTTAAGACTGAGGAGGTCAGCACTAAAGTACCGCTCCCAGTTATGCTAACATGTCGGTACGACCAATCAGGGGCTTAAAACTAGAACTTAATGTCAGATAATGTCCTAAGACTAAACTTTCAGCCATGAGCATGTTTTCAGAGTCAAGTTTCATGCATAAGCACAGTATAGCATGTTATGATTCATGTTTTTATGTTTGAACTTACTGAGCCCATAGCTCATCAATTTATTCATTTATTGCAGGTAAGAGACCTGTTCACCAGTAGTACATGGTGGACGACGGACAAGGTAGATACATGCCAGGGAGATTGGACGAGGGATTGTGGTCATCATGAGTCTTCTACTGTACAGTTTTGAAATTTAAACATGTAATTTCAAGAACACGATTTCAAGTCAAGATGATGTGATAGGGGAATCATGATCTATGTACATGTTATTTTGTTAACATGATTTCCTTATCACATTCTCGAACAGTTTATGATATTAAGAAAAAAAAAATTATTCCGCAAAATTTTCCAACAGTTTTCAAGTTAAGCATGATTGCCGACGACCCTAGAAGCCTGCATATTATTGCGGTTAACTACAGAGTTGACTGTAATAGCACTGTAGAGCCTCCACAGCAGGGCAGGCCGCCACAACAGCACTATCTTCCAACAAGCAAGAGGCAACTAGGTACTAACAAAAATCTCAACCTTCCACCAAATTTAATAACCCATAATTACTAATTTTCTATTGTTCTAATTTAGTCCCTCTATTTGTTCCCCTCCCAGAATGATGAAGAACTGCGGCATAAAAACAAATAAAAGCTATAACTTAATTACTAAACTCCTTTTATTATGTAAATATACAACTACACCGCAGTAATGTCGCGGGCACTTCTGCTCTTTTTTTTTTTAATTCGGCAAAATATTTTTTTTCCTTAAACACCAATTCAAAATGAAAAGAAAAGGAGTTTCACAATAAATTCTCCCATCTATGTCTCATAAAAAGAACTAGCTCATTGATAGATCATTATCCCAATGATATGATCTAAATCTACTTTTTCACTTCTTCAAAATCCTTATTATGCTTTTTTTTTCTCTCTCTCTAATGACAATTCATTTTGTATTCTCAATTCAAAATAGTTTTTTTTTTTTGTATTATTTCAAGAAAGTGTGTCAAATGAAGTTACTCTTCTAAACTTTATTTAATTTTTTTTTAACTTTTGACAAATTACCTTTTAAATATTAATAAAACATTGTAGAATGCGTACTCAAATAAATTCTAACTATTAAAATTTAGTTAGAAATGCCCATTTATGTTTAAAACAAATGATCTACAGGTCCTTTTTAAGTTTATAAAAATTACTAGTTCAACGTTTGTTAAGTCGTTAAAAAAATAAAAAATTAGATTCGGTACTCGATTTTGATTACTAAAACTAATAAATAGCCAAAATTTTCTTTTAATTTATGCCTCTTTTGAATATAATATTCCATTTGCATGCAGTGAACATAATATATATTTGGATATTTTGCATTTATATTATATTCAAAAGTGATATGTATTTGGGCTATTGGTGAGAAAAACTGAGTATGTGAAATGATTGATAAAAGTAGATAAAAAAAGGAATAATAAATAATAATTGTATTAGATTTAAAATTTAAAATATTTATATTTGAATGTAATATTTAAAGCAATGCAATGGTGTTTGTATTAAACAAATATTCAATTACATACAATACAAATGTAATGGTGTTTACAATCGTCCCTTTAACAAAATAGCTGTTTGTCATTTTTTTCCAGATCTAATAAATCAATTATTACTTATAGATAATTAGTGATTGACTATGAAAATTAGTAATTTAGATTATAATCAATTAGTGATTGATCAGTAATTGGTTGATAAACTATAATTTGATCAATTAATAATTAATTATTTAATAATATTAATTAATCATTTTAGGAAAAAATGGTTTTTAACTAATTTTTAAAAACTTAGATCATTTGTAAAAAAACTTCTTAAAAAAAAGACTATTTATTTCTAAATCCCTTTAAAAATTAAGAGGTAAAATCATTAAAATCTTTTCTTTTGTTATCTTATATGCAGTGGCCTTTCTAAGTGAGGATAAATTTTACGTTTATTTTTGGCTTTTGGATATTGCCACAAAATGCAGTTCAAATTTAAACTTGTAATATCTGTTTCCCTTGAATTTTGAAATTTTTGAACAAATTATTTGAAAAATTTTCCATTATGTTAGTTTAGTTAATAGAAATTAAGGACAATTTCACGTTTTCCTATGAACTTTGGGTCTTGTTACAAAATACTTCCCAAGCTTTGAAATGTTAGTAAATTTTCCCCCTCTGTTAGTATTGTTAACAGAATGGTCACTTGTCACATAAAGGTAATTTGTAAAAATACGAATTGATTTATAAAAATTCTGTTGTAAAATGAAAAAATGACCATCTGGATAACTAAAAAAAAAAAAAAAAATCTTCAATCTTAAAAATAAAATAAAAAATAAAAAAAAATATATATGCAAACTCATTGGAGACTTGAAACATGTAATGAAATAAACTTTCTTTAAAGCATTATTTGCCCTCTTGTAGAGATTATTTTGGATTTCAGTAGCAAATCATTCTACATGACACGTGTCATGTTCATGCCAAGTATGCCTAATAAGTACATGTGTCATGTTCTTGTGCCAAGTATGCCTAATAAGTGTCAATAGTGCTTTTATAGCCTCATTGCTCACACCACACATGCATGTGTGTGAGCCGTATAGGTATATCTCTTCACTTGTCACATCATCGACTCACTAGAAAGACATTCTATTATAAAGAATTATAACTCTTTATCTTCTTTCTACGTGGCATTTTGTTATTCTCCTTTGCACTTATAATTAAACAAGTCCAACAATCCCACCTCCTACAACAAGGACATCCCTTTCCCTTAGTCCAAGCTTGCCGTCACATCCTCCTCACCTGCCCCAGATCTGCATCGCAATTACCACCTTATAACTTGTCCTTGTTCCCTCTTCCCCCTAGATCTATATTGTTACCTCTCATCTCTAGCTCATTGTCGCCCTCACTCCCTACCCCCCACCCTTTGTTTGCAACGCCTTCTCTTTTCTTTCCCTTCTCCATGCACGATGTTGTCTCTTATTCCCTCCCCCACCTTGCTCGTCTTGTGCGAAAACTCACCTAGAAAGAGATGTATTCTTTTAATTTATAAAATAAGACTAATTAATTCTTTCAATACTTTACTTTTGCTATATATATTGGTTACTTTGTTTATTTTTTTTAGGGGGTGTAAAATTATCATCTTGCATATCATTTTAGTTTAGTCTCAACTCTATGTATTAAAACATGACAATTTCGTAATAAAACTAACATAAAAGAAAAATTTGCAAATATTCAGAAGTTTGGGAGCAATTTGTAACAAGGTCCAACAATCAGGGAGAAAACACAAAAATTTTCTTCAATTTCCATTAGCAAAACTAATAGGAGGGGAAAATTTGCAAGTACTTCCAAGTTAGAGGGAATGACTATTATTTGAAGAGCATTTGATGATAATAATTAAAATTTGAGGGTGTAAATCTTAATTTTGTCCTAAATATAATATTTTTTTTAAAATAGTTCATCAATAATGTAATATTTGATGGGCCATTGTAGATAAATTTAAATAATTAATCAATTTAAAACACTAATATTTTATTCATAAGTAATCATTGTTGATGAATTATTGATACACATGTCATTGGACTCTTTGTATCATCATTATTAAACTATTGTGAAATCTTATAAAAGTCAAAAAAAAAAAAAAAGTGACCATTTACTTAAAATATCAAATATTCTCTTTTTTTGTTTTTGTTTTTTTTCCCCCTTTTTAAGGGTGGTTAAAAAACACGAACCCATCAAGCTTTTCATTTTTTTTATATATGTATATGTAGTCGTATTATGTGGATGCAATTTTGAGGTGGCAATCTTGCCGCATATTACATCCTTTCAATTTTCAAAAGTCAACTCTTCGTCCGTCTTGGCTGTCCTGAAAACTGGAAACGTACCTGAGACCATATATATTCATTTTGGACTTTTCAACTAAATCACTTGAATTTATTGAAACTCTGCTCAAAACCAGCTAAGACATCCCTGTTTCTTTGTCCTTTTCATAAACCTCTTCTCTCTCTCTCTCAAGAAAATCATCTGGGTAGAGAAGAATTCAGTGGTTCTCTTGTGGGAGACCTTTGAAGGCTTGGAAAACAGCAAAAAAATAAAAATAAAAGAAGAAGAAGAATTTCTTTCTCTCGAGAAAATCATCTGGGTAGAGAAGAATTCAGTGGTTCTCTTGTGGGAGACCTTTGAAGGCTCGGAAAACAGCAAAAAAATAAAAATAAAAAAAGAAGAAGAAAGAAAGAAAGAAAGAAAGACAATGCAAGACTATTTGTTGATGGCCTTTCAGTCAATGTCGTCAAAATTGTAAGTCAATTTAATCCTTTGCTTGTTTACAATCAGATGGTTTTTTTTTTTTTTAGTAAGATTTGATAACCTTGTATATTAAGTTTTAATTAATTAATTAATATAAATAAATAAATAAGACAAACCATTTTTATAAGATTTATTTTTCTTATTTTTTGAAATCACGTCTAGATAATAAATTTTTCATTAACTATAAAATGATTACAGGTATTAATAATTTTATATAATCTAAATATTCTCTCTGTTATTACTATTAATCGTTTTAAAATTTAGTTAATAACTCATTTAATAAGATCTCTTTATCAATATATGTTGAACTCTTTTCAATTATTTTCTCTTAAAAACATTAAATCTCTTTTCTAAAAAATGAAACAATACTCAATAGTCTTAAAGTATATTAAAATGCTCCATAAAACTTCTAATTACTTTTTTAAAACTTAAATATGTAGCAATCAAAAATCTACGTAAATCTTGAATTTAAAAGATATTCAAATTTTAAATTATTTCACGTTCAATTGTGACACACTATGAAACATTATGAAATTTAAACATTTTAGATTTATCCATTTAAATCAAAATGATACTATTTTAATTTTATATATTTTTTCACACCAAATATTCTGTAAATATGCCTTTATATTTAAAAATACGTAATTTTTGATTTTGGATATTAAATTGTAATCTTAACTCAAATAAGATTTAAAATCCTATCTGAATTAAGATTTCTTTTAATTTTAAATCTTAAATTTGTCTCTCAATTATTTGAGCGTAAATCTTATTGATTAGATATTCTTTTTCATGCCAGTAATGCATGCAGCACTTGTCACATCAATTAGTTTCAATTTCAAAATTACAACCAACCTAAACAAGCTCATGTTACGACAAACTATACAACACAAATTGATGTTGCAACAAACTGGATAGCATAGAACTAAAAAGTTTAATTAACTAATAAATATTGTTTTTGGTTTTTCCTAAACATAATTGTAATAAATGTCAACAAATTAAAAACCTAGCTGTTTCTTTTTACTTTTGTATTTGATGAATCAAAGTTGGAGATTGTGTTGAACGATGCTCCTGAAAACCATGTTTATGCTTGGCAAGACAACGGCAGACTTGCAAAAACCTTGATTTATATCAAGTAAATATGATGATACTTTAGGAGGGGAGAAAAAATTAAACATGGTGATGATTATTCTTCCAAAAAAAAAAGTGAGTAGATTTATAGTAAATGATATGTTACAGTTGTTCACGTGTAAACACATGGTTTGACCAGATGATACATACATACATACATATATATATATATAGGTTTAAGAAGCCTGATAATTTGGTTAAAGATCTGAAACTTTCTAAGCACGTACGTTCAATATTATATAAATTAGAATAGATGTAGCTCAACTATACCTCCAATAATTTAAGTATTGTGTGTTTGTGTGTGTATATGTATTATTATTATGTTGTTTAAAATTTTTTTTATATAACTTATGAAATATGTGAATCTGGTCAACTTCTTCCCCGTTATCGTTTTGAGTTACTTAGAAAGCAAGTTCTCTCTTCGCTGTCAGGGTTATTGGAAGATATCAGGATTCAGGAGATTAGGAGCTATACTTTTCTGATAACTTTTGCATGAGATTGAAGTTCTACCATAGAATTAAAACACATCTTGATCAGATATTACAAAATTTCAATCTAATCAAAATGTTGGACCTTAGTACAATTTTCCTTTCCCTTCTAACCATACTCTTCTTCATTTCCATCTACACCCTTTTCACCTACAATTCTAGGCCACACACAAAGACACCATGCCCGCAATCTTACCCCGTAATCGGAAACCTCATCGGCTTCCTCCTTAACTACCACCGCTTCCATGACTGGGTGGTTGACATGCTTTCTGAGACCCCCTCATTGACTCTTCAAGTCAACGGTTTCCTCAACCTCTCCCATGGAATCTGCACTGCCAACCCCACCAATGTCGAGCACCTCCTGCTCTCCAACTTCCCGAACTATGTCAAAGGCTCTCGGTTTTACAACGTCCTACACGAGCTCCTTGGCGATGGGATCTTCAGCATCGATGGGCAACTCTGGACTATGCAACGCAAGATTGCCAGCCATGAATTCAATACCAAATCACTCAAGTACTTCATCTCCGAAACCGTCACATCCGAAATCTCAACACGCCTAATTCCTCTCCTATCCAGGACATGTGATGAGAACACGGTCATTGATCTCCAAGACGTGTTGCAAAAGTTCGGTTTCGATAACATATGCAATGTAGCTTTTGGTGCGGATCCAGCTTGCCTGAGTTCAGATCAGAAAAAACGTCAAAACGAGGAAAACTTGCGCTTCGTCAAAGCTTTTGATGATGCTGTTGTGATTTGTTCATCCAGGTTAATGTCTCCGCTGCCTCTTGTATGGAAGACTAAGAGATTCCTCAACATTGGATCTGAAAAACGATTCAAGGAAGCACTAAAAAGCATCAATGCTTATGCCATGGAGATTATAAGGTCCAAAGAAGTAAAATTGGACACTAATGGTGATCAACAAGTGCCTAAAGATCAAGACTTGTTATCAAGATTCATGTCCTCAATTTCCAACTCGGAGTTTCAAGACCAAGAACAAAAGAGTAAGTTCCTAAGAGACATAGTCGTTAGCTTCATTCTTGCCGGAAGAGACTCAACATCCACTGCGCTGACTTGGTTCTTTTGGCTGATCTCTGCCCATCCGCGATGTGGCAACTTGATACAAAAAGAGTTGTCGGATGTGGCAAAGGTGTCGGTGACAGAAAGCCCGTCGAGAACTTTCAACTATGAGGAGGTGAAGAGGCTGCATTACCTTCATGCGGCTCTGTCAGAGGCCTTGAGATTGTTCCCTCCCGTCCCAATCAATTCGAGACTAGTAGTGTCCGACGATGTTTTGCCAGATGGGACACAAGTGAGAAGAGGGTGGTTTGCTGATTACTCTGCCTACGCAATGGGGAGGATGGAGAAGCTGTGGGGCCAGGACTGGAGGGAGTTCAAGCCCGAGAGGTGGTTGGACGCTGACCACGGGGTGTTTAAACCATCGGACCAGTTCCGTTTTCCGGTGTTTCATTGTGGGCCTAGGATGTGTCTTGGGAAGGAGATGGCTTACGTGCAGATGAAGTCGGTTGCAGCAGCTGTGATGTGGGAGTTTGAGGTCATCGCTCTTGATGGTGGTGGCTGTGCTGAGAATTTGGTAAACCCGCCTTATATCATGTCCCTACTGCTTAAAATGAGGGGTGGATTTCTTGTAAGGCTGAAAAGAAGAAAGCAACAACCTAGTGTATAAGCCTAGCTAAATTTTGATTGGAAGCACACATAACTTGGGTCACAAGAAAACGGAAAAAATATATGTACATATACATATATATAATATATATGTATGTATTTGTAAGCATTTGGATTTGAATCTGTATTATACTCAGTCAGGGAGCTTTTTGGCTCTGAATGTCCAACTTGAGCGCTGTAAAAATTTTTCACACAGCATTGTGTATTTGATGAGAACATCTTCTAGAAATAGCAAACATTTGAGGGTGATATTTGAGTGATAAAAGTTCTTTTTGAATCTTTAAATTTTTGTTGAGTTCCAGTGTCATGCGCTAGGTACTAGAAAACCGTTGAATCTTTAAAGGGTCTTGAACGCGCAGATTCTGCGAACCGTTAAAATTATGGCAGATAAAGCCGTCTATATAGTTGGACAGAAGAAGCAATATCGAAAATGATTCTGAACCACCAACCAAGAGAGAGAGAGAGAGAGAGAGAGAGAGATCTTTAAATAGATTCACAGGCAAAGGAAAACTACATCTCTAATTTGGCCTTTCATTTTTTTTTTCTTTGGGGTGTTTTTAATCTCTTATGAATAATGCTATAGACAACTTCTATGTATATATTTATATATTTTTGTCGCATGATACAGTCAACTACGAGAATAACTGTTAAATTATATATGTAATCACTTATATTTTCCTTTCCTATACCAAGTGAAATAGCAAAAATTTGACAATTTCTTGGTGCACATTGCATAACTTAATTTTTATAGATACCCCTAAATTTTTTGAGTTTGACAATTTAGTTCTTGAATTTTTTTTCTTGGAAATCAACCCCGAGCTTTTAAGTTTTGGCATAACTAGTCTTTACTCATTTCCGTTACAATTTGGATGGTCTTTTGCACATGACTTGCACAATATAGCCCAAAAAAAGTATTGATGATCATATTTTTTTAATTTCTATTCAAAATTTTCAAGGAAAAAAATTTTAATTCAAATTTCTTTAAAAATTTAAACTTAATGAGTTAATTAAATTGTAACTCAAACTTTTTTTTTTTGGGATAAAATTTGTGATTCAAACTTAAACTTAAACTTTAAAATAAATTTAAATTGAAGTTAAGTAAAAACGATAATCAATGCACTTCATGTGTGATAATGTGCAAAATCATATGAAAAAAAAAATCTAAATTTTATTGGATTTAAGAAGAACTGATAGTGTTAAAAATCATTATTTCAAGGGTTGATTAAGAAGGAAAAAATTTAAAGACTAAATTATCAAATTCAAAAAATTTAGGGGCCATCCATACAAAATAGCCTAAGAGTCAAAAGAAAAGAGTAGACTAGCACTTCTTGTGCAATAATGTGAAAAGTCATGTGAAAAAAAAAATCTGAATTTTATTGGATTTAAGTAAGGATTGGCAGTGTTAAAAATCATAATTTTAGGGGTTGATTGAGAAGGAAAAAATTTAGAAAGTAAATTATCAAATTCAAAATATTTACAGGCAATCCATACAAAATAGCTGAGGAGTGAAAAGAAAAGAATAAACTAGCACGTCTTATGTGATAATGTGAAAAGTCATGTGAAAAAAAAATTCTAAATTTGATTGGATTTAAATAAAGACTGACAGTGCTAAAAATCATAATTTTAGGGATTGATTGAGAAGGAAAAAATTCAGAAACTAAATTGTCTAATAGCCTAAGAGTGAAAGGAAAAGAATAGATTAGCATTTCTTGTGCGATAATGTGAAAAGTCATGTGAAAAAAAAAATCTAAATTTTATTAGATTTAAGTAAGGATTGACAATGCTAAAAATCAAAATACCGTGACTTGATTGAAAAGGAAAAAATTTAGAAACTAAATTATTAAATTCAAAAGATTTATAAGCAATGGGTACAAAATAGCTTAGAAACTAAATTGTCAAATTGATTGATAAGAAAAAAATTTAAAAACTAAATTATCAAATAACCTAAGAGTAAAAAAAAAAATAAACAAGTACTTCTTATGCAATAACATGAAAAGTCATGTAAAAAATTCTAAATTTTATTAGATTTAAGTAAGTATTATGATAAAAATCATAATGGAAAGTACAAAATAGCTTAAGAGTGATGAGAATACACCAATAACGACTCCACTGGGGATCGAACCCAGAATCTCTGGTTCCGTAGACCAGCGCCTTATCCATTGGGCCATGGAGTCTTAGGCGCTTCGCAAACTAATTATTTACTTATCATATTAGAATTATAGAGCACACACTTGTTTTACAATACAAATGTCATTGCCCTTCCCGGACCCAAATGAGTATTTTGTGCGCTAGGTCTGATTGACGCAACATAAGACTATAGAACATCAAGCCTAATTTGGTGTTTAGCCACAAAAAAAAAAAAAAAAATTTGGGGGGGGGCAGGGGGGCGCGATAGAGAGAGAGAGAGAGGAGGAGGAGAAGAAGAGAGAGAGAGAAGAAAAGTGTACAATAAACCGGTATCTTTCTCCGTCATCTTATTCTTCCGATTAAAAGTGCATGTTTTTAATTGTCTTTCTCCCTCATCTTATTCTTCCCAATTATCTTTGTCGCGGGCCTTCTAATGCTGAAGGGTTATTCATGGTGATGAAATTGAAGAAGCCAGAAGGGTATATTGACACACCAAATATTATAAATGGCTAAAAAACTTTGAAGATTTAATTTTGGAGATGCAGAAATGTAAAAAGTCAAACAGAGAAGAGTATAATGATCTCTTTTTACCAGAAGCTACGAATCAAAGGGCTAAATTGATACGAAAGGAATGAGCTATAGCTTGTAAACTAAATTCAAGCATGTTTCGTCCCAAGAGTTGACAAGAAAATTCAAGAGAATAGAATCGAAAACAGAAAAAAAATTTCTATTGATCTTTGCTGCACAACACGTTAAGTACCCAAACGATAATGAACATTACACACAGAGAACGCTTCTACTAATCTTTGCTATAGCAAATATTACAGCACGATCGCTCGGTTCTTTGGATCAAACATGTTCATCGGTTCATCTCATACATTTTCCTGACACACACATAAGCATGCGGCTGTGTCACTTTTTCCGTGACACAGCTGCAGCGATGCCACCAGCAATCAATCCAACAGCAGTTGCAGCGATGCCAATGCCAATCACACCATCTAAACACAACCAATGAAGGAGAATGTCTTAATTCATTAACTCACAGCATAGGCAAACTTGCATTGTAGCAATGACATGTATTGTGCCAACCATGGAAATTGAAAATAATTTCTCTAGTATCTTAGTTTAGAGATAACAGCCATATAAGAACAATAAGCACCGTTAGAAGTGATAAGGGTGATAACACCGATAAGAGAGGTACTGAAAGTTTTATTTATCACTAGTTAGTAAAATTTTTCTGTATGGACTGACTATGATAATCCCACTGCATTACTTTAAAATTTTCCAAGACAAGGAAGTAGACCTCGACTTGTATTTAGTACTCGTGTGTGAACATAGATGTGTAAAATATGTTATAGACAGACATGGATGGTAAAGAGAAACTATAGCTGATTGTTACCCCTTGTGATCCGATCTTCAAGTGCCTTCTTAAGGGTGAGCGCCTGTCTCCAATCAGGTGCAATCTACAAAACAACAGTTCACAGTTACAAACATTATTAGTACAATAATCGCACTTGAGAATAGTGGGCCATTTTCCTATTGGATTGTTTTCATTATGATCAAGGAATAGAAGAGCATATTCCTAATGTGTTTGCATTACAACAAAAGACGCACAAATGACGAGTAGTTAACACATATGTATGCATGTGGAACAAGTAAATATATATCTTACCATTAAACACTGTTCGACAAGTTCCCTACTCCTAGAATAGTCTCCACTTCTGTAATACCCAACAGCAAGAAGATAAAGCTTTTCTCTTAGTTGAAGAGGGTTGTTGTTACTATCAGTCACAGAGGCTGCAAAAGGAGTTGCCACAAGTCACTCAATGCATACTAATGTGCATTTGTTTACCGCATTGCATTTGAACGCAATGCATTTTTTATCTAAATGCAAAAGTCTTACATTCAAATACTAATCATATCACAATTTAAATCCAATAAAATCACTATTTACCATTCCACTTATTCTACTACTTTTACCAATCACATCAGATACTCTTTTTCTCTCTCACTTTTTTCTCTCTATATTTATTAATTACATCACATATAATACAATTCAAATACTTTTCTTCTATACAAACGTTGTATTTGAGTGCAATACAAATACTTTTTATCCAAACATATATTGTATTCAAATGCATTGCAAATGCATTACGTTATTCAAACGACTCCTAAATCATAAATTGAACAGCAACATGCAGGTCCACTACCTACCTTATTAGCTAACACACAAACGACAACAGAATTGAAAGGTTCAGAGTAGTATGGTTTTGAATATACTTTTTTACCTTCAAGCATTGCTATCCCCCGCTGTACATCTTCTGGCTGTCTCGAGTGAACAAGAGCCCACGACAAACGCATGATGCATTCTTTCACTACCTCATCAGATTTGCCGTTTTGAGCCTCAGCAACCTCTCTTTCACATCCCTGTTAATGTACAAGGCCGGTAACTATTAATTATCCAAAATAATCAACATGTGCAAGATGCAGCATGACTACTGCTATCACACACTTCTCAAAACCAAGGTTTAGTATTCCTTACAATACTTTGACAAAATTGCTAACACAAAAATTAGCCATAAAATGCAGCTTATTCAATCACAGCTAGTATTAGAGCTTGTTTGGTAGGAGAGAAAGTGGACGGAGGGAGAGGGGGAAGGGAAAAGGAAGGGATGGGTGTTGGGTGGGAGAGAAAAAGGAGGGAATGGATCAAGCAAGAGATGTCAAATCCTTTAAAGAACCCCAATTTTTGCCTCTCTCTCAATACAGGGGGGTTATAGGAGGGAATCCATAGAAAAACGACAAGAGACTGGTCCGCCCCTTCCTTTCAATTTTCCTCAACTAGGTTATATAACTTTCTTCTCTTCCCACTTACTTTCCCTCTTACCCAAACACAACATTAGCATATTATTTGTTACATAACTAGCATATCCATGTGATATACCGGCCTGTAATTCTCTCCCTCATAGATCGGAGCATAACGGGTATTGCACCTCATATGTTAGTAATTTCTCTTCTACTATTATATCAAGTGCACTTAAAATGATGACTATCTAACAACCTTTTGTTAATCCAGTCTCCACTTAAACTGTTGATTCAATCTTACAAGCCGTGGGCAGTTTAAGTGACTAGATTCAAGCAATGACCAATAATTATTCCTTACTGTGTGATTAACATAACAAAAACAAGAATTTTCGTCCAAAAAATTCCTCCAAATCTTACACCTGAAAAAAAGAAAAAGTCGAAACGGAAGCTAAATTATATTTTCTTTTTGCAATTTTAACGGAAAAGTATCACGAATAAAACCAAAACTAACAAGATAACAAAAAAAAAAAAAAGAAAAGAAATAACAATAATAATTCCTCGAGTTTCTGATCAGGCAAATTTCCAGAAACCACTCTAAATCCTTTTCTAAAGAAAAAGTGTTACAGAAATCGATCACCTTCAGACTCATTAATGATTCTTGAAGCCAATTCTACAGTCCGATTCACTTCTTATGAGACAAAAATTGAAAGCGAAATTCGCTAAAGAAACGAAAATCTGGAGGAAATAAGGAAAAGGAAGAGGAAGATGTTTCTTACGGCAATAACGTCGCGGTCGCACCAGGGGATGTTCTCGCCGCCGTAGAAGAAGCTTCCGACCGACTCGAAAAATTTTCCGATGTTCGGTTCCATTGTTGCTCCTCTGTTGTTTTCTGATTTTCGGTTGGGAAGAGAAAAAGAGAAAAACCCAGACACAGACGGTATAACGGCACGTTTAGGAGATGAATTACGTTTTAATCTGAATATAATTATTTATTGGGTTGTATTTATTAAAATATATTTATTTTGTATTTGAATAAAACATATATTTAAATGAAAAATATTTTATAGTTAAAAATTATTATGATCGATAAAAAAAAATAAAGTTAAAAAATTAATGTGATTGTTTTAAAATATTTTTAAATAATAATTATTTTCATATTATTGTTGTAAAAAATTATATTTAAATATAAAATTTTGTGTTTAATGTAAAATTATATTATATTTAAATACGATTAAAATATAAAATTTTTGTTAAATGCTCCTAAGAATTACTTTTCTTATTCTAGTTTTTTGATTTTAAGTGACCATTACTTTTCAAGTTTTCTGTTTTTGCTGTGGGGTATGGTTAAAGCTTAGAAGTTAAGTTAACCATTAATGGGTATTTTGTATTTGTATCCCTACACTTCTCTCGATTGACAATCTACCCCCCTACACTTTTTATTTTAATAAGTTATATTGTGAAAAGTCATGTTAATTGTTTAGTGTAAGAGCAACAATTTAAGATAAGGATAGTGTTAAATACTATTTATTAATAAAAGGTAGTTCCGTGACATAAAATAAACGAGTAAAGTTTACTTTTTATTTGTAATAATACTTAATACTGATAGTATTCCAAAGTATTTTTTTAAGTGTGAAGGAAGAAACTAAAATTCTAGACAAAATATAACACGTTTATGTGTGTGTATGTGTGTTTTTTAAATTAACATGATTCCTTCTTTATTTTTTTAAGCAAGACATAAGAAATTTTGAATTCTTATGACGTTTACAGTCAAATGTAAAATTATTATTATGATATGATTGCCACCATTCCACAGTTCTATGATTTCAAGAGCATATTGCAACATTTATCAGTTTCAACAATTTAGGTATAATCAATTTTAATTAAAGTTGAGGAGAAATTAAGCAACAAAAATAGAATAAATCTCATCATCGTATTTATTAAATGTCTCAATATATAGTACTATAAATGTTACCATAAATGATGTTGTATTATAAGGAGATGGAAATATAAGCAAGTTACACACGTCGGTGGACGGAATAACGTGGGCAAACATGTTAATGCACACTTCTCCATGCTTTCTTTCGTTTTCTCGTGAAGATTTGTTGGTTTCAGGACAAAGTTCCCTGAGAAATCAGCCGAACCTTCTCTCAATAGTACCATGATCATGGTCAAAAGCCAGACCTTTCACGACTATGCTCACTCTCTCCATATTATTATGTATAATTAAAAAAAAGTCCATTTTTACTGCTTTTTAATTTTAATTTTTATCCTTCTAATTTATTTAGGTTCTTTTTTTTTTTTTTTTTGGGCATGATAGGATTTTGAGAAAGTACTTTTTTACTATTGTTTATATAGTAAATTCTCATTTTTGATCCCGGTTTGGTATTTTGTTTTTGCTTTCCTATTTCACTTAGGTTACATTTTTTAAAGTATATTTTTTTAAAAAAATATTAATAAAAATAATAATATATTTTATCGTTTCAGAGTTAAAATAAGAACAATAGAATTCTCAATAAAATATAAGCTAACTAGGTAGTTAATTTGTTTACAATCAACATAAATATTTTTACGCTATACTTATACTATTTTCTAAAATAATTATAATTTCCATTACAGTGACGAGGAACGACAAAATAAACACAAATAAAATCTATGATGCAGAAACTTAACATCTATAATTACGTAAATATTTAGTAATACTAATATTTATAAATATAAATAGTTTGTAACATCAGTAATTATATAATATTTTATAATTATATAATCGTATTATAATCTAAATAACATATATCATATAATTTAAATTTTATATATATTCAACTACATAATATAACAAATTATAACATACTACAACACTATATTATAAATATGCATATTTTAATATATCAGCATCTATAATTATAAATATTTTATAACATTTATAATTATATAATCATATTATAATATAATCTAATATAATATATACAGCACTTTACATAATATAACAAATTATAAAATCCCGTGGCACCGGTGCAAGTATCTTAGCTCGTGTTTTTCTAACAACCTTTCCTCAAAAATTTTTTTTTAGGCCTCATTTGATTTAGTAGTTAAGTTTAGAATAAAATGAAATTTTTAAATTTAAGTTGATTGATTTAATTATAATTTTTATTAATTTTTCAAAAAAAATATAAAACTGAACTTAAAAATTTAAATTCGAACTAATCGTTTAAATGAGGTCATAATAAGCTATAATGGTGTTTTCTTGTGTTTATCTCACAAAATTCTAGGAAAAAGAATGAGGATGAAAAATACAAGAAGAGATACTATGGGAAATGCAAGCGATACTTCTAGCCAAACACTCGGCCATAAAACCGGCCCCCACGCTTGCTATAAAGCTTAGCTTGCACAAGTCTGACGTCCAAGGGGCTGGAGAGGATTTCAGCCCATAGAGTCGAGGCATCCTGACATTGTTTATGGACACACGTGGAGACCAACTGGAGCAGGATCTGGTAGGCAGTGGTGTGGAGTTGTACAAATCAAAATTTAAAATAAGTATACTAAAAATTTTATATTTTAATTATATTCAAATACAATACAATTTTACATTAAATATAAAATTTTATATTTAAATATAATATATTTTAATAATATTATGAAAATAATTATTATTCAAAAACTTTTAAAATAATCATATCAATTTTTTAACTCTATTATTTATCTCTATTTTTACTAATTATGTTAACTTTTTAATTCTTAAATACTTTTCAACCAAATATATATTTCATTCAAATACAAAATAAATACTTTTCAATTAAATATAACACTTAAAAAATGAATTGTTAACATTTCTAAATAAAAATAATTAGATTAAGAGTCTATTTAGATCAAATTTTGATCTTTAAAACTATTTTTTTATTTTTTTATTTTATTATTATTTTTTATTCTTTATATCTTTAAAATATTATAATAAATTTTGAATTTTAAAAGTTTATAAATTTGTATATAAAAGTCCAAATGAGATAATTTTTTTATATTGTATAGAATTTCGATAAAATGAAATAAGATTCATATTAATAATTTTTTAAAATAAATTTTTGATATTTTATATATTTTCAGTTCAAACAATTTTTTTCAAAAAACAAATCTACAAAACTCTCCCAAACTGATCCTAAATTCATGGGAAATGTTTAGTTAAAAATTATTTAATTCTCCAAAAATAGTTCAATATTTAAGCTAAAATCAAATATTTTTAAAATAAAAACTTTGACTAAAATCATGGAAATACTTTATCAAAGCTTAAATTATTTAATAAACGATAAGGAAAAAAAAAACATTTTTGTGCGCTTGTAGCATCCTTGTTATTAATATTTTATTTGGGGACCGGAGACTAGAAAGATGGAGATGAGATATACATATATATATATATATTGTCTACTCTAAACAAACGTGTCACTATATATTATTATAAGTGAACTGATAGATTTTGATAAATATAAACATCGGTAATTTTGTATTTTGCGGAGATATTAGCAGCACTAGTGCTAATACAACCATAGGCAGCGCCCGACGGGAAAGCTCGCATAGAACCATGCAAGCATTTTAAACAAACTGCGCACGCCGGTAGACCGAAAAATACAGACCAAACAGCGAAATCCAATCCTTTTTTTATTATTTTTATTATTATTATTATTTTAATAAGCTACTTGTGTTGCCTATGTCTAGGAGGAACCTGAAGCCACAATTTATATGAAAAATTCATTGGTTATCTAAGGAAGTTCCACTAACTATGAGGATAAGATGAAACTACCATGATGTGAATCAGATTGCTATCAATATTATCTAAATTAGGTTAATTTTTCTTTTTATAGAGTTATATTCGTAATTCTATTTTTAGAAATTGATATC
This sequence comes from Antiaris toxicaria, assembly GCA_035233585.1. Lineage (NCBI taxonomy): Eukaryota > Viridiplantae > Streptophyta > Magnoliopsida > Rosales > Moraceae > Antiaris > Antiaris toxicaria. The sequence continues at coordinate 19,057,006 of CP141153.1, forward strand.
ATCAATATGCATATGGCTTAGTAAGACATGACAAAATATTATATAAAAGCATGGCAAAGCACGAGTTATGTCCGACACAATCTGTTGGGCATGATGCACTTGCACGATGAAAATTTTTTTTTTTTTGGGTGAACGAAGAAAATAGGCTAAAAATTTTAGGAAATAAAAGTAAATAAGCCAAAAGTTTTACTTTGGTAATAAATAATATATTCAAATGTAAATTTGAATGTACATCTATTTAAAATATAAAAAAATACCCCTATTATTTTACATTATAAATGTAAAATTTACATTTAATTTACACTCAATTTACACTGTAAATTCAATATTTACACTCAATGGCCGATAGTCATCCTTGCCACTGATGATTGCCACCCATAGGCCACCGTCGGCGCCACATCAATACCAATTTTGTTGTTGTCTTTGTTGGAGATCGTCGCCATTGCCTTTTATTGTCGTCATCTCTTCAGCATAATTGAGTTTAGATCCAATCGTTGAGCTTCAATCACAGCTTCCCAAGCTCCAAGTGCACCACGATGTCGGGGAGATCGATATCCAAGGTGAAGGAGGAAGATGATGCCGTTTCGAAGCCAAACAAAGACTGATCAAACTCAGTGAAGATCGTTATCTCGTGATCATCGCGAGCCATGACACAACAGTGCATTTTTTCATGTAGTAATTGACAAGCTCATGACCTCTTCTGGCCATCTTAGGAATCGGTGGATAAAGAAAAATGCAAGCACAGATCACATCAGATTATTACCGATGCAGCGTCCAATCTGGTCGAAGATTGGTTGAACTCCATCATCGGTTGTTTTTAGCCAACATCATCACCAAAAAATATAGCACAACCATCATCATGATCATTAGAGATAGAGAGAAAAGAGAGTGCAAATCTACGGTAGCGTTTAGTATTGTTTTTGAAATCTGTTATGATTTCAAAAAAATTAAAAATGATATCGTTTTGAAAACTGTTCTGAGATCATTTCTGAAACTGTATTTGGTTATATTTTCTGAGTATATGTTTTCAAAAATCAAAAATGAAACTGTGTTTGGTTATATTTTTGAAAACCAGTCATTTCATAAATACTTTATAAAAACATATTTATGTTTAATTTTAAAAACATTATTATGAATACCAAAAAAATAAAAATTAATAAAAATTTTAATTGAAAATTAATAACCATAATATTTAAATACTTACTATATCAATTAAAACATAATTAACTATTATATTTAGTTACAAATTCATTATAAATAGTTCTTAATAGTAGAAGTAACATTTAACTAAAAAATTACAAATTGTAACTACCATAACAATTCGGATACATATTGTTCCCACATTGCTTGTGCTATTTGGTCCTTGAATTGACTTATAAAACTGCAATATTACATTGGCAACCACATAACTTGGACCTCCCTTTCGACAAGATAACGCAAAACCACATTAGAAATGAACTTAATTGTTTGGAAAGTATGTCAACACTAGCATAACACAAAGTGTACCGTGTCTTCAAAGCAAGTTTCCTCATGCGTATCCGCATCTGAGTCATTTTAGTCAACCGTTGCTTTGTCTTATGTACGAGAAGTTTAGGTTAATACATCTGTGAATTAAAGAAGGAAAAGACAGATTAGTGACTACAAGAATGTTTATGGTCACGTTTTATAAAAAATAAACTCGGATTTTTAGTTCTAGATGTTTGTCAACGAGTTCAAGTGCTTTTTCATAGTTCCTGGGCAATTTAACTCTTTCCCACAATTGGTTTGGCATGTAAGCTCTTTCTATGGTTTTCATATGTGACGCCCCCCCCCACTACGTTACCATACCAACCAGCCAAGCTCTGACGCCGACCGTGATGGCTGGTAATCTCGTGGGTCGTCATCTTCTTACTTAACATACTTAACTTTTCATTCTTAACGTTCTCATTTTGAAGCGGAAGCAATTTCTATAGTAAAATTTTTTTTTAACTTACATACTATGCCTATAACTTTATCATACTCTTATAACATATAATTCATAAATTTCATTCTTTCATCTTCCTTTTTGAACGCTCTGCGAAAAACTCATGGTAGTACCATACCCCAGCCCAGTCCCTTGGCACGTGCAGATCCGTCCGTTGTCCATCATATTACTTTAAACTAACAGGTTGCTTACCTGCAACATATGAATAACTAATGAGCTAGATACTCAGTAAGTTCAAACATACATTCATTAACTTATAAATACTAGTAATATATAATATTACTAGAATATATGACATCACGTATATACCAATCATATACATCGTCTATACATATCCTCAAAACATAACATATTATGTTAGCCTTTTCATGTTCATTTATCTCTTCGTTCATCGTTCTTATCATTCTAATCTAATCTCTTCATTTCTTTGCTTTTCATTTCTATCATTTCTTAACTTTCTGTTCTAACCTTTATAACTTTTCTATCGCTTTATCATCATCTCTTAACCTTTCATATCTTAAAAGCTAGTAACATATACACTAGCATAACATCACGTAAAAACGTGTCATTCACATCATACACATAACATCAAACACATCACATCACATATATAATTCTATTATGTTCTTTTAAACTTCGTTTTATTATTTATTTATTTATCATCGATTTCATTGTGTTATTCTTCCATATCGTTTGTTTCTTTTTATGTCGTTCTTTACTTTTCTTTTTTTTTTCGTATCATTTCATTTCTTTTCTTTTCACTCTCCTTTCCTTTCTTTTCTTTTCACGCACTCTCCTTTTCTTTCTTTTCTTTTCACTTTCCTTTCCTTTCTTTTCTTTTCACGCATTCTCTTTTCCTCTCTTTTCTTTTCACGCACTCTCTTTTCCTTTCTTTTCTTTTATTTTCATTTTCCTTTCCTTTCTTTTCTTTCCTTTTCTTTTCCTTTCTTTTCTTTTCACTCTCCTTTCGTTTGTTTTCTTTCCACTTTCCTTTGGTTGGGCCCGTTGCTGGACGTACCTATTTGCGCGCAGACAGTGGGAGGAGGGGAGCGACCCACCAACTTACCTCACAGTCATATAAAAACCGCATCTTCGGGGTTGGTCCATCCTATAATCTACCGCACCTTCGGGGTAGCGCCACATCTACGCGGAGGATATAGACCGGAAGTCTCGACCTTGTAGGGAGACCGGTACACCAACAACTTAAGTTTTCAATCTTATTATCTTGTAGACTTTTATTTTTTTCTTATATTGATTTTTCGTTGTACATCTTTTTCATGACATTCATTATCTTTCCCTTCTCATTTTTCATAAAACATTTCATGGAACATTTGTTCTTTCATTATTTTTCTTTTCTTAATTCTTTACTTTACTTGTGTGAATTATGTTAATCACACTTTAACATATATAGCACCTATTACTTATATATCATCACATCAAATCATAACAAACAAAACACGTTTAATTAAGTGCAGACAATTATTCTCCGTTTATTATTTGTATCCTCCTATCTACCGTATCTTATCATCATACTCCTATCGATCATGGCCTATCGTTCTATTCTATCAATCACATCTTACCGTTATGTTCTAATCCTTTCATCATACCTTTCATCATAACCTATCATTGCTTCTCTTTCTTGTTTAACTCTTTACTTTCATATCATTTTTCATAAAATACCTATCCTTTCGTTATCATAAAACATATCTTTCTTAATTCCTTTCATCACCGATCATCGTTGCCCTATCAATCATAACTTAACTTCCATAAAACTTTTCATAAATATCCTATTCTTTCTTTTCATATCTCATCTCTTTCTTATGCATTCTATCATAATATTCTCATTCTTACTCTTTCCATTCTTCTATCTCTCTTTATCACATCGTTACTTTCATAAAGCTTTTATAATACATTTCCTTCGTAATTCAATATATACATATATATACATATATTTTTTTTATAAATTATTTATTAAAACATATCTTTTAACATCATCATAACATTGCTATAGCATTATTATAGCATCATCATAAATCACATCATGACATTTGCATACAAAACATATAAACACAATAAACTTGTTCATAGTTGCAGACGGGTAAATGTCTGAATTTACTCATAGCGTGCTTATCCTCTTCTTAGAATCCATCGACGTCCTTTGTCGCGTCTGGATTGGGTTCCTACTGATAAATTTTGTCTGTTAATCACATTTTCATTTATAGCTTTTACTTTATTTAAAAACTTGATTCTGATCTTATAACCCTTAATTATAGCCTTAGGACAGCTTTTTAAACCTTAATGGCCATTTTCGAATTTTTCTCCAACTTTTTGAAAAATTTAGATTTTACCCCTAACTTTTGATAAAATTACAATTTTACCCTTGACGTGATTTTTCATGACTTAAATCTCAATTTTTGCTTTTACAAACTTCATTCACCTATTCCGGGGTCATTGGGGCTCTTTTTCCATAATTTGAGAATCTTTGGGCAAAATGACCGTTTTGCCCCTAATGGGTCGTTTAATCATAACATTTTTATTTTCATACTTAGGCTGGATTTTCTAAATCCAAAATCATCTAATTAACTTTTTAAATCTTATCGGACCTTTTCCGGATCAATTCTTATCATTTTGCCAATTTTTTACATTCCCGGCTCTCGGGAAATACTATTCCGACCTAAGGGTTAGTTTCATGTTTTCCTTGCGTTCTAGGGTTTCGAAGGGTCGGTTTGCTAATCGTAACTTGCCCATTCCTTTTTCCATGCCCTAATTCCTCGAGGGGGCTCGGGTTACCTTCTCGATCATATTTTTACCCCTCGTTTCCCATATTACCCCTGGTGTCGTTTTTAGAAATTTCGATGGAGTTTCCCCTTAATTTTTGAGGTTCCAGCGTTTAGGAAACGCCTGGAAACCATCTATCCTGATCTAATTCTATCACGTACTACACTAGAGGCCTAGATTTTACGTAAAACTCATACTGTTTACGTAAAATCATTACATTATCACATATTTTTCTTTTTCTCCATTACAGTAATTTTCTTCTTTTTACATACATTCTTTTCCATAATTTTCATACCAATAATCATAAAATCATATAATAGTCCCAAACAATTAAATTGCGAAGCATAAAGAGGTCGGGATTTATACCGAATTGCAGTCCAGTCTCGACGGCATAAACCCTAATTCTTCGTTCTTCATATCTAAGGTCCCGTCTTGCAATTCTGACTCCGCGGATGCGTCCGGAACGTCGAAAATAGGCTAACAGGTCAAACTTCCAAAATTGGTCAACGGTCGTCGTTGACCGGTGTTGACCCGCAGTTGACGGCGGCGACGGTGGCAAATGAGTAACCCATCTTGAAGATCTCGACGAGAGGAATCCATTGGTGGTCTCAATTTCACCATTCGACACCTCTATCGTCAGAAAACCTCCTCGAAAGTCACGGCCACGACGGCGACGGTGGAACTCCGCCGTGCCGGACTTTTTCCCCGAAATTGGTTAAGGGCTTTTGCTCTCCTCAACCCTGCGGTCATTTCTGCACCAACGACGTGCTTCAACTCGGTCGGAATCGGCGGTTTTGACGGTGGCTCCATGGTGACATTTCGTCAGATTTTTGAAAGCTCGGGCGGTGCGATTCCGCCGGTGTTGAGGCGATCCACCACATGGGTTTTGTAGTACTCTTCACCACGAATCTTTTGGGACTAGTTTCGTGGCAAATGGTGGCCGGACGGCGGAGAAATCTCACCGGGAAGATTCCGGCTCCGGCGGCCTTCAGGCGGCGCGTGCGGCTTGCTCCGGCGGTTGCTCCGTCGCATCGGCCCACCATCGAACTTAGCTCGGCGAGAGCTTTCCGATGACACCGGCGGTGTCGTGAACGGAGGCCGTACGTGAAAGTTGGTTACTGTACATATTCGAGTAGAGAGAGAAAGAGAAACGAGGAGAGAGAGTTTATGTGGACAAATAAGAAAATTCCACTTTTTTTGCTCTTTATATACTTTTTCGCCCAAAATTTCAACATGGGCTTTCCTGACTAATTTGAGCATCTTGAATCCAAATATATCAATTTTATTTTCATCTGAGGTCATTTCGACCAGTTTTCGATACTGCGAATTCTCGGTCAAAAATTACCCTTATGCTCAATTATCAATTTTGAGCGTGCTGATAGGCTATCCTAACTAATTTGGGTGTGCTGAACCCAAATTTATCAGTTTTATGTCGAGATAATATCATCTTAACTTACTTCTTGATACTGTGAGTGGCACACATGTGCACGTACATAATATCACTATTACTCATTTTTCATCCTTTAACATTGTTAGAACATTTTATTTAGTTCTAAATAATATTAAATCACTTAATTTCACATTTTAACGCTTAAATTCAATGTGTATTTATTCTCCGAAAAATATGAATTTTCCTGGTTGTTACATCATATAAAGATAGAAAACCCATGCAAAACACCAACACAACAAAATAAAACATCATAAGCATGCATGAATCAAATGGCGAGTGGCAAATATAGTAAAGCCGCCAAACAAATATGAACCTAAGATCTTCGTGCCTAATATTGGCTTCACATTGTATCAAATGCAGCCAGCAAAGCTAAGAAACTTAGCGTATAAGAAGGCAGGCTTAAAATAGAAGCAACTAACCCACAACTTTTAGATGGGCATGGCTTTTGTATCTTAAGTTTCTAAGTGATCAGTGATCTATAAAAAAACTTAAACCTAAGTCTACTATCCACCACAGAGAATTATTTGATTTTTGCATTTCAAACAATGCACATGATACATCAGAACACTTATTTCTCAGATTTAGTCATTCTTAAGAGCAAATTAATCCCCTCTATTTGTGTTACAGTCATTTGATTTGGCAATAGTATAAAAGATAATAACGAATAGAAAGAATTAAAAAAAAAAAAGGATGAACGACTTTGATCGTATATCAATGATTTATAGTCTATTGATTCATAAAAGAAGAAGAAACCACTGACTCAAGAAAATTACAGGGGATTTAAATATAAGTTTTAGATACGTAACACTTATTAAACCCATGCTAGTACATAAAGAAGAGTCCAACAATTTGTACATTTCAAAGTAGCTAAATAAGTAGCTAAATAAGCTACTGATTAACAAAAAAAAAAAAAAAACTCAACTAAAAGGATGTATCAACAAAACTAAAAATTAAGAAAAAAGCAATAAATGCAATCAATGTTTGACTTCCAATATGCATTTGACTATATAACTATTCCAACATAATCATTTGAATATTTCAATATTTGATAGCTATTCAACTTAAATACAAATTCGAAATTTTCACTTTTTTTAAAAATCCCTACCACATATTTTTCCTACATTTACACTATTTAAATGTTACACTTAACAAAAAACTATCTCAACACAAATTTCATTTAAACCCACAATTTCAATTAGAATTTGAATGCAAACATTCAAAGTGAATGACCATTCCAATACAATAGGTAATCCAAACGAATGCTAAAATGATGGGCACTTATATTTCAATCTAAAAATAAAAATCCCCATTTCAAGAAAAAAAATAAAAAAGAACTTCAAACTTTCAAGGCAATATTAAATAAAAGAAACAATTAGAAGAACAAATGAGAGAATCAGAGAGAGAGGGGAAAAAATGGTACCATCATGATCACGAATGGTTGCATAACGACTATTGGCAAGAGGGCAAGAGCTTCGGTTACAGATTCCAGTCACGTTATATGGATTCCGACAGAAAATCCCAGTTTCAATTCTGGAAAAATCCCAAACATCAATTGCCAATTTTCAGGTTACCCATCAAAATTTTCATCAAAAGACTAACCAAAATTAAACAAAGAAAGAAAGAAACTAACTTGGCCATGAAGCTGTGCCTGATAACCTGCCATATAACCTCGTCGTTTGCATCTTTAAACTTATATATATATAAATATGTATGTATGTATATATATTTATGTATGTATGTAAATATGGGTTACCAAGAATGTTTTGGAGAAACTAAGGGGTTTTATGGCTTAGTGAGATATGAGGAGAGGGACAATGTTGAAGAAACTGTGGGTGAAATTGGCTTAGAGAGAGAGAGAGAGACAGAGACACAGAGAGCAAGAGAAGGGTTTTAGGGTTTCTGAGTTATTTTTTTTAGGGTTTTAGGGTTAATTAAGAAGCAAACAACAGTCCTTGTAGTTCCAAAAAACCAAACAAAATGAAAACAATCAGTGTCAAAAAGTAAATCAAGTCAACAAATACAAATATTGGTGAAGCAATCCTAGCAGATCATATAACTTGAAGTAATAACACGTAAAGTATGGTTTAGTTTTGCTTTTCTGTTTTTGGTTTTTGCTTGTAGTATAGCTTAGTTCTGTTTTAACTTGAAGCAATTTTATATGATGTGCAAGTGTGTGTATACCTACATACACATACAAATACTAACACACAGTGATATATATGGCTTATAGGCTCATAGGCTCAAAGTACTCAAGAGAATGAATGATTATGAATTTTAATGTCAATTTCATGGCCAATACAAAACCACATCACTAACTTAAATTCCACATCAGAATGCTCACAAAGCACATAATCTTGAACTATTGACATGAACTACAGAGAAAGGCTAACTAAAACCATTATAAACAAAACCTAGAATCTGAGAATGACCAAAGTTTGATTTAGGTGGCACTACTCAACCAAACAAAAACTAGAGAACAAACGGGAAGATGAGATACTACAACAAATCATCAACCATTCCCATAAAAACATGAGACAAAAATGAAATAACAATTTTGTTATGCATTTACAACAAACCCAAAGATCAAAACTCAAGTCATCTACAGTATGAAAAAATGCCCCAATTTCTAGGTCAGATTAAACATCTATTATCAACATTTTTGAAAACCGGTAAATCTCATATCGAGGAGATGATTAGCTTACCTTGTGATAAAAGACCACCAAAAGAGAAGATAGAGATAGCGTTTATGGCGACGCTGATCGGAAGAGAATAAGAACGCTGCAAAGACCACCAAACAACAGATCTAGACAAACCTCGAGACAACAATGATGAAGAAGCAAACGACATAGTGAAGTCGAGCCTAGGGCAAGAGAGAGTGCTCGGGCAGATGGCAATGAAGGAGAAAGAGAGAGAGAGACTGGTGGAGTCGAGGGCTCGAGTAGAGAAAGCCGTAGCAGACAGAGAATGGTGATTCAAGGGGAAATGGCGAAAACAGAGAGTGAAAACAAGTATTTGATGTTTTAAAAGCTAAGCCAAAAATAATGAGTCATTTTCAAGTCTTTTTTTTAAAACTTCAGTTAACCAAATAGTGATTAGGGACAATTTGGAAAATAGTTGCCTAGGGAAATGAGAAAACCATTTCAAGACCAAAAACAAACATAGCTTATATATGTGATTTATAATAACAATGTGGTACAGTTGTGAAAAAAAAAATGTGTATTCTAAGAGATTCATGCTATTAGATTTGGATTGAAATAAACCTAGAAATACAAGATTATATGTATTATCTTAATTTATAATTCGGTTTGATTGTAATATGATATGTGCCCTTTGGGATATTTTTCAATTTTGATCAAAATATATATTTTTACTATCAATGATGATATTAAAAATTTTTAGTAGGAGCAAAATTTTGAACAAAAACTATGACACAATAGTCTTTTACCTTTGTTTATACATTTGATTCTTCAATCTTTTCCCTAAATAAAATAAATAAATTTTGCAAGAATTTTATTTTATTTTTAAACTTTGAAGCCCAAAAGATTATGAACTTAGATAGTAATCTAATTGATTTCTAATTTCTAGAGCTTTTTTTATAATTATTTTTTAAGCTAGTAATATGATGAATTTTTTTGTGCTTTTAAAGTTAAAATATGATTGTTTTAAAAATAAAAAAATATGATTGAAGTAATTACGTTAAAAAATATTGAAGTAATTATTTTTAAAACAAAATAATTATGTTAGCATTTTTTGGAATAATTTCACAATTCAGAGAAAACATGGTTTTAAAAAATTACGAGGGTTAAAGATCCAAAAGAGTTCATTGGTAGTTTTTAAAGAAAATTTTTAATACATATATATATCCACACACACACGAATAAGATTCAAAAATTAGACAAATAAATATTTTATTTAAATTCCATTTTAATAAAAAAATCATTTTAGAAAAATCATATCAACAAATTAATAATAAGTTGTCTATTCATAATTGTATTTAATGAGTTTTATTAGTTTAAAGTTCATTAATTATCATAATTTTTTGGACGAACTATCTAATACATTACAATCATTCCATTTATATCAAATGACTAAAATTAGTGATAACCATCAATAAATAAATATAAGAGTAACTATTAAAATCACACTCGTTCTTAAGTAGTTAAGTATTATAGTCCAATTAAAACATTCTTTTTGTTGTTAAAGCTATATCCGTTTCTTTTTTTAAACATATATCCACTTTTTTAATAAAAAATACTAATGAGCAAAGATTTAGAATAACAAAGGGACTTTGAAATGTTTTTTTTTTCCTTCCAAGAACTAAAGAATTTATATTCTTATAAAAAAAATTTGTTCATATAGATAAATGTTAAAAAAAAAAAAAGAAACTAAGCTGAACTAAAAATTATTTTTAAAGCACTTATAAATATTTCTCAAATTACAGCATGAAGAAAAATGTGGAAAATTATATCAATTTGGAAGAATTTTTTTCAAACACTCTAAATTTTAAAAACAAATTTTATAAATTTACAAAAATTAATAATTATTTAATTTTAGCAAAAATATTTTATAGATTGCAATTTAAAAAAAAAATGTTAACAGCAATTTTATTTTAATATCCGCCTCTGTTGTGCGGATTTGCTGGTGCGATATATAATACAACCCATTTGTTTAAACTTCTATAGCAGATTTTCCCTCCCTCTCACTCACTCCCTCTCTCTCTCTCTCTCTCTCTCTCTCTCTCAGTTTCTTGAATGGAGCTGCTCCGAGTTTCAACAATGGAGAAAAGCCGTCATGCGTGGCCGGAATGTGACGGCGGTCCTCAAGCAAAGCAGGCGATCTACGGTATTGACGGCAATCGTGATTGTTGCGAGACCTTGCTGTGGTGTTCTTCGGAAGACCTGTTGCCAATCGGGGTTCGCTTGCCTAACCAAATCTCTTCGTTCTTGTCTGCGGACTTTCTCTAATTCTATGCATTTGAACCTTAAAGATTTAACTTTTCCCTTTCTTTTTTCTAATTTAGGCAAGCCTCCCCTCCATTCTGTGGTTAATTGGAATTAGAGACAATCTTTACGATGGCTGCGTGTTATCATCAACGATCAATGATGATTCTGGACGAAATGGAAAGTGCGGCAAGTTTGGTTATTCGGTGGTTGATACAAAGGGCAGTCCACCTGATTTTGCTTCCCCAAATTTGGAGCTGTTGAAGCAACAAGGTTTTCAAATTGAAAAATTTTCTCTTGAAGTGTCCGTTCCTGAACGATCTTCTTTTTGGTAATAACTATTCTTTTATCCGCAAAAGTTGTCATTTAAGTTTCTCTTGTTGTTTAAATCGTTGGCTTTTTTATTTCCCCTTCAAGATTATACATGATTTTCCTTTCGTTTTTTTATTTTTTTAATTGTCTAATTTAAATGAGTTCTTCATTATTAAAGAACTTTATATCTGAACATTTGTATTCTTTTTTGTCCAATTTATGTTTTTCCGGCTTTTTGTACAAAGATTTTACATCTGTAATTCTTTTCTTTGCCTATTTTTGCAGCGCGTATAAGAAAGAGGAATACGAGAAGGCTCTTTTAAAGACTTCTTTACCAAAACCCATTGAAATACTGTTGGTATGTAAGGCATCTTACGAATTTCCATCGTGTGTATACTGACTTGTTACTCTTACAAACATTTTTTAAATTTGTTGATGACATCCATTTGTTTGTTTAGGTTTTGGGTGGTTTAGACTCATCCTATTACGTTACTGAGAGGAAATTGGTCAATGCCTCAACTCAAATATCAATCATTTGCGGGAAGGATCTAGTGAAACTTGGTGGATCTGATGCATTGTTACTCCATGACTATGTATCAAATGAGGTATTCAAATAACTATCGAACTGGGAATTGGTAAAATAGGGTATCTGTTGCTTTAGATTCATTTAAAATTTTTTATTCCTTTATATAAATAGAACATATTTGTTTTGTGCGATTTTGTGTTGTGTTATTAGACTCCTGTAATGCACTATCTCAAGTATATATATTCGCTGATAGAGAATGTTTTCGAATTTGATTTGTTTTTTCTTTTTCTTGGAATCATATCATAAAAAATGTCCCGTAAGTCGAAGTTACAAGGCTTGCAGCCTTGCAGGCTTGTCATCAATTAAAGCTTGATTGTCATTCCAAGATCAACTTATGCAGTTATGCTAATAATGCTAATTGGACCATTCATGGCACCAGTCACTGATAGAAAAATTGGCCCGCCCACAACATGGGATATACAAACAGGGCACACTTTATTGGTGGTGCTTAGCAGTGGTGTTGGCCAAGAGCATTAGTCTTTCTGAAAATTTTATATTGTAAGAAGCAGGTGCCCTCATTTATTTCTTCTGTAAACTACCAGCCTAAGTATTCATATATCAGTTTTCGTCAACGGTGGTTCTGGATTCAGTTTAGTCAGTCTACACATTGTGAGCATGCACAGAAAAATGTAAAAGCAGTGTTCTTTCTGTCTTTTGATACATTCTACATATTAAAGTTATCCTGAAACTTCAAAGTTACCTGAACTTGAGATGCTAACTTTATTATTATTTTTTGTTGAGATTATTGTCTTTTATTGTTGTCTGATTGTGGTACTTGAATCATTTACTATACTCTTTACTTGGGTGCTTTTGTATGGTCTCGGTGCTATTTTATTCTAAATATAGGTGTAAAAAGTACCATTACTTATTTATTCTTGTTGCTACAGAAATGGATCAACCACCGGAAGGAAGAGTTCTACTTCTATGTGAAGTCTTATTCATATGTTGACAATGTAAGTCCTATTATGTAAATCTTCAACTTTTTTAAGCTGATAAGTGCAAGCAGAACAGGAAAGCTAGAATGGCCTACATCAAGATCATCACTATATGATCAATTTATTTACATCTTTGGTGAATTTTGAAAATTTTGTTACTAATGACTGGAAAATGACCTTCTTCTCCGCAGGTCTTGGCTCCAAATTATCCCATCATTCTCAGGAAAGCTGCTAAGTTCCTTGCAAAATTAAGGGAAACAAAGGCCAACAATAACGTCCTGCTGTGTGTCGATCAACCAGACTGTCAAGATAGTGAAAGGAGTTCAGATGAAGAAGATGAGGAAGGGATGTCAAATGAAGAGGATAGGAATCCAAATGAAGAAAATGCAGAGCGCTTGGATAGTAACGGGGAGCTTTTGAGAGAGAAACGAGCAGAGGGCTCAGATGAAGAGAATGATCCAAGTTCAGATTCAACTTCTGATTATGATGGCCAAATTTCAATGATTTCAATCTACGCAGACCTGGAGGATGAAGTTGTTTTAGTTGATTCTTTGGTAAGAAACTATTTCAGTTTCTACGGATATCAGCTATTGGCAATGGAGCTGTACAATACTTTTGAAAGAGTTTACAATGCCCCACGGCAAAGACACCCACAGATTAACATCCGCTCCCCTTAGCCAATGCACAAAGTGCGATTTATAGGGACTAATGGTGAGACGCTCGATCCAATGATAAACCCATGGACTTTGTTTTGGACGAGTATCTCGTCCATAATCTTTGAACGAATTGAAGTTGCCAGAGAAGAAGTTCAAGTTCCAATAACTGTTCAGTCTAATGTGGAGGATAATATATATTCACAGTTGAGCTTGACACAGGTTATCAACGGGTTTTCAAGATTTTTCAGAGCGTTACATCTACAACTTGCTGCTATCAGTGAGAAAGATCCCGAGGACAGCTTCAACAGTAAACTCAACTGGTTTGGCCGTGATACGTTTGAATTCCGAGGACAACATGGGAAAATGGTCCCACTAGTTCTCCGCTGGATTCTTGCTGATGATGGATCTGGTATAATACCTGATCCTGACCTCGGCCCAGATGGGAATGATGGATCTGGTACAATACCAGATTCGGACCTTGGCTCTGATCACGAGGGTGCCGTCGTTGAATCGTGGGAGGAATTTGTCGCATCGTTGAAGACCATTGATTTTTACCGATATCTCTAGGAGTGGTGACTGTACAAACTAAATACAAACCGTTCAACGACATGTAAATAGAAACTCACCTTACATGTATATGTTCAGATCTAGGGCAAATTGTTGAGTGTGCTTAAACAGCTTAACGCAAATTTGACTTGTTTTGTTTTAGACTCTTTTACTTCTATTTCTCCACTACCAGATCCAAATACTTTGGGAAATTGTTTTAGGAAAATTGAAGTGCATAGCCAATTTTGGTTATTGTTTTGTAGTAATATAACGTCCTTTTTAAAGGAAAAAAAAATCATTTTAAACCTGAAAAATTATGGAAAAGCTGCTGTCGGGTAAAATTTATATAACCTATTGGTAAGAGTCAATTTAAAATAGTTTTATGAATTTTTAACGGTTGAGATATGAAGGTTATACAATAACAAAAATAAACACTAATCCATAGGAAACATAAAAAAATAAATAAATTAAAGAAACACCATCTTTTCTTTTTCTTCGTCGTCATTGGAAGAGGGGCTATTTCGTCAAGTCGTGGCCTTGGACATCACTGAGAGGTGACTTGGCATCAACCTAGGTCATTGCCTAGGGGGAGGTCTAGGGTCTTCGACATGGAGGAGGGGATGGGGTTGCTGCCAGCAAGGGCTCGATCCATGGTCTTCGACGCGGAAGGGGGCTTGGGTCACTACCGATCGAAGGGGTGGGGGGATCGCAATCGGCAATGGAGAGGGCCTCACAATTGGGAGGTTCTAGAGTTCAAGATTAGGAACTAGCTTAACGTTGTCATGATAGTTTTTATACAGACCACTAGGTCATATTTATTATGACCATGAGATAATTTGTTATAATGTAGTCATTCGTCTATTGGTAATTTTTATAATGACCCGTTCCATTTCACTTAAACGATGCCATCTCATCATTCAAATTTAACGAACATCAATTCAAAACTATTTGATAGTACCCTACTGGTAGGATATTTGAATTGTGACCTACCAAAACTTTTCCCTTTTAAATCTAACCATTAAAATTTTATGTGTTGTTTTCTTCAAGGCTAGAACATACATACGTGCACATTTATGCATATATTATGAATTTGTTAAATCCTATGTATGAAACAAACATGATATGTTTAAATTTTAGAACAAAAATATATAGTAACTAAAAAAATAATGAAACAAGGGTAACATCATCAAATATTTTCTAAATTAAAAAAGAAAAAATGAAAAGCTTTTTTTAAACCAAACTGTTTAAATTCATCTTATATATGTAACGTATTGGAATTGTAATAAAAATAAAAAATAATTCTCCATAGATAATTCTCTACATAAATGATAAAATAAAACTTTACAATTGTTTGTTTACAACGAGGAGTCCTTGAATTTTTAGTGAGCCGATAAGTCCTTAAATTTTTTTTTTTTTGGTTTTTGGAAAGAAAGTGAAACTATCTATCTCGAGGCTATTTTGATCAAAATTTGAGACTTGTCTTTTCAATAATGTCCAACAATTTTTAGGGAAAAAAATCTTAGCAAAAAAAGAAAAGAAAGTAAAAGCTCTTCATTTTTTTTTTCCACAATACAATAAGTATAACCTAATGATAATTTTACATCGGATTCTATTAAAATGTATATAATTTGAATCTCTCCACTTTCAAGTTCAAAAGAAGGAAAAAAAAAATGAATTCACAAAAACGACAGAGAAAGTTATATGTGTTATTTTGTGACCTCTTTTCTATTAAATACGAAAGAAGAAAAAAATTATAAAAAATCGAATTTATGCAGTTAATAAATCATGTATATTTAATTACTAATTTGACAAAAGAAAAAGCTTTGTAATCCTGATTGTGAGAGTATATACCAGGATCATACAATGGTTTTTTAAATATTAAGTGGCACAAATATTTCATTTTTCTTTTATTTTCTTGCTAAAAACTTCATTTGCTATGAATCAATTTGCTAAATAACTAAGCAAGTCAAGAAATATAAACTTTTAGTCTTTATATTTTTCATCTATTGTATGATTTTATTTTCAAAATCACAAAAATTGGTTTCTCAATAAGGATTACATAATCAAATTTACACACAACTAATTTTCTAGTAAATTTCTAGAAATGATAGCTTTATTTATTTATTTATTTTTTGCTAGATATATTTTTCACATTTTTTGAATCCAAGACTCATATTTTTATGAGGATTAACTTCAATAATTCTAATTATAGTGATTAGTAAAAAATCAAAATTTAATTATTGACACTTTTTATAATTATTATTAAATGTGGAGGTTTAAACAAATACTCATTAGTATTTGGCTTTATATGTATAAGTCTGAAACAAACACTTGTTTACCTGATAAGAAATGAGAATTTTATACTGGATGAAGCTAATATCCTAAAATGTTTAATAATAAAATTTGCATGTTACTCCAAACTTTCAATTATTTGTTTTAAGGTAGTGCAAGAGAGTTCAAAAGAATAATTAATGACTAAGTAGCTAAGTTATTATATCTTGTAATCTTTTTTCCTTTTTTTTTTTTTAATTATTATGTCTTTCAATCTGTATTTCGTAAGGTTGTATGGAAATTTTTATATGCATTAATCAATCATGTATTAGTCGTTAATGAAAATTTTGAAAGAAATTTGTTAAAAAAAAAAAGTAACAAAATTAAAATGATAATTAAAATGATAAAGAAAAGAAGTTCTATTCAATTATCAAATTTTGATTTCAAATATTAATTTGTCCACCTTCCATAATAATTAATATTTATTTAAAAAATTGGTTGTTTATTTATTTAAAAAAATTGGCTATTTTTTTTAAAAAGAAAATTGATTATTAAACCTGCTATAACTGTGACAATCCGATCTTTTAGGCCGTCACTTAAAACTTGATTATTTAGTTTATCATCTTATTTAAATCATTACTTGTTCATTTCTAAGTCTTTAAAATTTCAGGGAATTTTTTTTTTTGAAAAATCTTGTTTGCGGAAGAAATGATTCTTTAAAAACTATAATAATTAAAATTAGTTTTAAACAAAACATACTAATGTAATATGTCATACTTAATCATACCAAAGTATTAAATTGTACTAACATCAAAACAATGCTTAACAAAATTCTCAAAATGTGTGCGGAATATAAAATATGAGTGGCATCTATAGAACCCATTATACTTTCACCCATCACGCACCCGCACCGCTAGTCCATCAATGCTTAATATGTTATAGGCAATTTGCCTGAGTTACCTACAATGAAAACATAATAGGGTGAGATAAACTCAGTAAGTATAGACGTACAATCCCACAAAATCATATAATTGAATTGCATAATCAGTTATGTAATTGCTCATTTATTTATTTAACATCTTATGGGCCTTTGTACTTGTACCGAAATGTACGTGATCTTAAATGGGGAAAACGGGGGAGCGATCTACTCCGTCAACACTCAAAATCATAACTTTAACTTCATTAATTATTCTTATTATCTTTCATTTGGCCGAAGGGCGAATATCCTCCAATTCGGTCAGAGACTGGTACGGCACATCATTAGATTCACTTTCTTAAACATTAAGCCATAGGGTGAGTATGCAAGAATGGCATGTTCAAAAAAACATGTATGTAAAATACATCATCATGACATCCTTTTACAAATTATGTAAATAAACACATCATCATAACTTACTTTCGTAAAGCGTGTAAATAAACACGTCATCATGGTATCATATCATATCACTAAAATAAACATCGAGCTCACATCGTACATAGTATATAACAACCACATTATAGGTGAGGTCTATACTAACTGAAAATCGCGTAACTGAGTATCCGCGTCAATTGTTTCTAGCTCTACCCTCACGTCGCTATGGTGTCCTAATTTTAAATTGGTATCCGACAATTAGAGGAAGGTTTTTGAATCGTATTCGTTTATAAACATGTGTTCTCTTGGTTAATAATTAATTTTAATTAATTATTAATTTATCTCTAAATATTTGACTTAAGAGAATAATATCCTTAATTATTAATTAGATAATTATCATAAATTAAATCTTAATTAATAATTAATTAATTTTTTAAATTTTAAATTAATTAATTATTAATCTATTAATTAATTAACTAATTAATATTTAATTTCTTATTCATTATTTTATTTAATTCTAATTTATTTATATTTAGGCTTATTAGGTGACCATGGGTAACCATGGTCTTCCAACACCATATTGGGGCATTTTTGTGAGTTGTGGGTTTATTGTGACCCATTTACTTGTAATTGGGCTTAAATCCCCCTTTTTTTAAAATATTTTTAGTCTTGTATCGTTTTGGACCCGTTAAGGGCCATTTCACTTAGTTGTCTCTATCAAGTTTCAGTCAACAATCACATGGCATCTCAACGAGTCTAGTGGCGGTTCATTTTTCATCACCGAGCTCTCAGGTATTAATTTATTATTTTGTCTCTATTTTAGTGATTCAAGTATTTTTAAATTTAAACTTATTAAATCTTATGAACTTAGCTTTTAAGAATCTTTCTTGCAGTTTTATAGATCCACAAAACCTCTGCCTACCGTTCAAAAACTTCTTCCCATCAAATTACCATTTTACCCCTTAATTTGACAAAATTACAATTTTGTCACTAGACATACCTTCTTTAATCTAGACTTATTGGGCGGCTTAAAATTATTATCCTAGAGCCTTATAATAATGTTTATAGTGCTCTTAAGCAAAAAAAAAAAAAAAGAATGCTTTTCATAACTTGTTACGTTTTTAAACACAATTAACTAAAAGTATTATATTTAAGTCCCTTTATATCACAATTCAAATACCCTACCAGCAAGATACTATCAAATAGTTGTGAATTGATGTTCATTAAATTTGAATGATGAGATGGTATCATTTAAGTGAAATGAAACGGGTCATTATAAAAATTATCAATAGACAAATGACGACATTATAACAAATTATCCCATGGTCATAATAAATATGACCTAGTGGCCTGTATAAAAACTATAATGACACGTTAAGCTAGTTCCTAATCTTGAACTCCAGAACCTCCCAATTGCGAGGCCCTCTCCATCACCAATTACGATCCCCCAACCCCTTCGATCGGTAGTGACCCAAGCCCCCCTCCACGTCGAAGACCATGGATCGAGCCCTTGCTGGCAGCAACCCCATCCCCTCCCCCATGTCGAAGACCCTAGACCTCCCACTAGGCAATGACCTAGGCTGATGCCAAGTCGCCTCTCAGTGATGTCCAAGGCCACGACCCGACGAAATAGCCCCTCTCCCAATGACGATGAAGAAATCCTACATGAATGGATAATTGATATATATATTAATCTGTTTGTTTCATGAATTGAGTTTAAAATTAAATATAATTTTTAGGTTAAAATTAATTGATATTTTGAAAATTAATTATAATTTTTGTTGATTTTTCAAAAAAAAAAAAAAGAGTTAGAAAGGTTGAGTTGAGTTCAAAATGAACTCACAAACCAAACGAACTCAAGCCAGCGTTTGGAATCAAGTTCTTGAATGTGATCCTCTTTAACATTTTTAGTGACTTCCACAACCATGCCTCTATGGTGAATCTTTGGTATAAAAATCAAGGACCCTCTAGCATCTCCAAAATAGCTCTATGACTCTAAAAATCTTTGATTAAATTACAATAAAATTATCTTAAAAAACATATCTGTTTGAGATACAATTTCCTAAAAAAATATTTAAATACGCATTTATTTGTAAATAAAGCTCAACATAAAATAAGATAAGCCAAAATAATTTTGCATGAAAGTCTTGCACCGGCTACTCAACCGAATGGGTTATTGAATTTACTTCTAGTCTTTTAGAAGAGAAGTGAAAATAAGGGGGGGGGGGTGGTTTGGAGATATATTTTTGGAGATGTTGATTTTGGAGATTAGATATAGTGTTAGATATTGTGTTTGGGATAAAAGGTTTTGGAAAAAAGTTGTTATGAAAAAAATGTATAAAAATTATTAAATAAGTGAGAAAAAGGAATTTTTATGGGAGTTTGCATTATATGATAGATAAAATAAGAAAGTGTTTGGAATTTAAATATTTTATTTTAGTATCTTCATGACAACCAGCATTTGCGTTTAACATTTCTTGTTCACTACTTACACGCGATATTAGACAATAAGTTTTATAGCACATAATGATTTGGACCCTTTATATCTATAACAACAGAAACCTGAACTAAATTATAATCTACAATTAAATTTATGATAATCATACATATGGAGTATTTATCTAAAATAATTGTTTTAAAAATTCATAACTTTGTGTATACAAGTTCAAATGAGATAAATTTAATTTAAATGACATAGAATTTCGAGATGAATCATACAATATTCATATTGAATTTTTTATATATAAAAATTGTTAACTTTTTTGTATTTTTTCAGTTCAAACAGTTTTTTCTGATAAAATTATTTTCCAAGACAACTTTTTTCTAACCCAAAATGTAGTACTAATGCCTCGTCCCCCAAACACCCCCCAAAATCTGGTGGCAACGCAATGTTTGTAAAACTCAAGTCAAACATGATTGCCAATGTGAAACAAAATAATTATAAAAAACCGTACCCCATAAATGAGCACATGCAGTTAAGCCCCCAATCGAAAATTACAGACAATCACTAATGTACATGGGCCAATTGCTGACCATAATCATACATACACAAATCATCGGAGGGGTCAGTAAGTCATGCTTTACAATATTTATCGTGACATTTTGATTTACATTGAAAAGCATACAATAACGCCATCAAAACGACAGATATCAAAGTCTATACCATGGATACTGTTGGTATCTCTCCCACATTTGGTCTGCAATAGCATCTCTAAAGCGAGCCTTAGTCGTGGTCCCACTACGATGTTGATATTTTGCGTCGGCGTTAGCTGTGTTCGTATGTATGTCCTCGTACACATCATCAATATCTTCTAATCCATCAGCATCAGCTGTATCCACTGCACAAGTAAACATAGATGTACTTGCACTGAACGTTGGCACGTCATGCATGTATGACTGAAGTAGTGAGTCTTGTTCTACTGCTGCATGCATTCTTATGAAGTTATGCAATATCGCACAAACTATTGGTATCTTCATTTGTTTCTCGATGGGGTAACTATTCATCTTAGTCAGTATTTTAAATCTCGCTTTCCAAAACCAAAAGTTCTTTCAATACAATTTCGCAAAGACAAGTATGTGTAATTAAAAACTTCTTTCGTACTTGTAAGACCATATCGTCTCTGACGGTATTCTGGCAAGGTGTCACTTCCCAAAGCCGGGATAGTGACGGATATAAGATTTTAAAAGAATAAATGACGGGAAAACTCAAATTCCTAAGTCTGTCAATTTTTATATCTTACCCTTTACCGACTCTTTAAACGTGTTTATAAATTATGCTTGTATATTTTAAATTAATTAATATTTGTCTTTCGATTTGTATCGCAACATCAGGTGGTGAGGTACCCATGTCCCACAGATGCATACTTGGATAAAATAAAATAACTGAATTTGCAAGAAAATAAAGTTTAGAATTTACAGTCCCGGAATGCTTTATACATACTTTGTCCTAATGTACAGGTCACTACTTCAAGTCCTAGATCTTGTCGTCCACGAACAGTTCCACGTCAACTGTATTCTCTAATCAGCTTTCTCTCCTTGGGGTTTACCAGTTTTAAAACAGTGAGCGAAAGGCCCAGTAGGATATTCTTAAAAAAAAAATTTAATTCAACATTTGAATTTAACCATCATACTAAGTATGTCAATGCAGTACCGAATCATAAACGTGGAATCGTGATTATGCAAATTGTGTCCCTATATACATCTAGTTCGTGTACGGTCCGTATGAGCCTCCCTCACCATGCCGAAGCATAATAAGTGATCCTCGATCGAGATGTGCACTCTTCGCACATGTGTGCTGGCTTCCAGTATGCTTTAACACCAAATCCAACTTTCAACATTTCATGTGAACATATGATTCACATACTAAAAATATACCGTATTGTTTTTCAAAAAAATCCGTAACCGAATATTTTTCTTTTAATTTCCGAAATCGTGATATTTTCTAAATCACGTAAATTTCAAAACTTTATAAACATATTTTCTTCAAATGATATTTGGTCAAATCATTAAAACAAAATTGACTGCCAAGAAAGGGTAAGATATCCTACCTCGTCGCAATTTGACCTACGATCAATTTCTCGCACGAATTCTAAGATAGTTTCCTTTTCCGAATTCGATCTACGAGTACCTAAAACAAGAAACACAGATAATTTAATTATCTGTCCAAGAATTCCGTAATCGAATTACGGTAAACTCAACTAATTAGTATGCTATTGAATTTTTCTAAAATTTAAAATGGTACTTTATTTTAATATCGAGATTTTAAAATAGTAATTTTAGCATAAATATCCAAAAATATAGATATATATTTTTAAAAATTTCGGCATGACCTACCTTAAAAATAAGCTTCCCCAAAAGCTCCAAAATGCTTAACCTGCAGAAAAATTTTTCCAATTCTCAGAACAGTTCAAACACCAATTTCAAATCAATTTAAATTTAAAATCTAAAAATATTTATTATATTTATTATTATTACTTATTATTTATTATTATTATTATTATTATTATTATTATTACTTATATATATATAAACATACGCACACGCACACACAGTTCCACATATATATATATGAAACACACACACGCGTACAGATATACATATATATATATACATATATACATATACACGTTTTTTTTTTTTTTTTTTCTGTTTTTCGGAAGAAAGTCAGCCGGCCAGAAGAAACTCACGGCGGCAGGGGCGACGGCGGCTGGCGTCGGCACGGTAGTCGGCGGCGCGGCGAGGGGCAGCCGGCGAGGTGAGGACGGCGGAGAGGCACGGCTTGGTCGGCGTCGCGAGGGAGGCAAGGCGGCTGGTTCGACGGGATGGATTTCGGCCATGTAACTTCGGGTTCGACGTGGGTGGTCGGCGTGGCTCGCGATTGGCGTCGACGGTGGCGTCGCGAGGAGCTCGGGTTGGCGGCGTTCGGCGCGGCTTCCGGCGGAGTTCGGTGGTGGCGTTCGGCGGCTTCCGGTGAAGGAGGGAGGATCGGCGTGGAAGAAGGGAGGGGGTGGCTTTCGGCCGAACGGAAAGAAAAGAAAAAAAAAAAAAAAAAAGAGAAAAGGGAGATGGGGAGGGTGGATGGCTGGTCCGGCCGAAGGAAAAAGAAAAGAAAAAGAAGAGAAAGAAAAAAGAAATGGGGAGGGGAAGAAATGATCTGCGTGGCAAAGAAGAAAAGAAGAGGAAAAGAGAAAAGAAAAAAAATGTATTAATAGGAGTGAGGGAGAGAAACGAGAAGCAGGAGGAAAGAAGAAAAAGAAAGAAGAAGAAAAGAAAAAAATAAGGGGAGAGAGAGAAATGATCAGCGAAGAGCAGAGGAAAGATAAAAAAAGAGGGAGAGTGAGGCGGTGGAAGAAGAGAGAGAGAGAAGATATTAAGATGGGAAAAATTCCGGAAGACTCCGGAAAGAAAGAAGAAAAAAGAAAAAAAAATAAATGAATAAAAAAAAATTTAATATTTGTTAAATTTGATTAGGAAAAATTTATTAAAACTTTAAAATTGGTAAAAATGTTTTAAATATCCTCAAATTAGCATTTAATACCCCGAAAATTAAAAATTTAATTCCCATGAAAATAAGAAAAAATTTTATTGGCACACTATCAAATTGAGTTTATACATTCACGCGCGAAATTTAAATTCAAAAATTTTGCGGCGTGACAATTCTTCCCTCCTACAAAAGAATTTCGTTCTCGAAATTCGAATTATCTAGATTTTCAAACAAATGAGGGTATTTCTCTAACATCTCACTTTCCACTTCCCAAGTAGCGTCTTCACTTCCGTGATGTTACCACAAAACCTTAACTAACGCTATCTCTTGACGTCGTATTCTCTTGACCTTTCTATCGAGAATTCGTACCGGTGCCTCTTCGTAGGAAACATTTTCTCGAATTGGTATGTCCTCGGGCGAAACTATCGCAGTAGGACCCGGTTCGCATTTCCGAAGCATCGAGACATGAAATACATTATACACGTGGGACAACTCTGATGGCAACGCTAAACGATAAGCAGCTTTTCCAACTCGTTAAATAATAAGGAACGGTCCCACATATCGTGGAGCTAATTTCCCTTTCTTGCCGAAACGAGAAACTCCTTTTCGAGGGGAAACCTTTAAAAGTACGAAATCTCCTACCTCAAATTCCAATGGTCTCCGTCGTCTGTCAGTATAACTCTTTTGTCAGCTCTGCGCTGTTTTTAAGTGTTCTCGAATAATTCGAATTTTCTTGGTAGTCTCCTCGACAATAGTTGCTCCAGTATGAACTCAATCTTCAGGTTCGATCCAGCATATGGGTGATCTACACAGTCTTCCGTAAAGAGCTTCGAATGGTGCCATTTTGATACTAGATTGATAACTGTTGTTGTAGGCGAACTCTGCTAACGACAAATTATCAATCCATTTGTTCCCATAATCCAACGCGCAGGCACGTAACATGTCTTCAAGAATCTGAATAACTCTTTCGGATTGTCCGTCGGTCTGCGGATGGAAGGCGGTGCTAAATTTCAAATCTGTCCCAAAAGCTGCCTGGAAACTCTTCCAATATTGGGCGGTAAATCGAGGATCTCGATCAGAAATAATACTCAATGGTATTCCATGATATTTCACTATCTCGTCCAGATATGCTTTGGCTAAGTTCTGCCTACCATATGTGGACTTGATAGGAATGAAGTGCGCTGATTTCGTCAATCGATCTACCACTACCCAAATTGCATCGAAACCATTTCGTGTTTTTGGTAGCCCCATAAGGAAATCCATGGTAATTTCTTCCCACTTCCACTCTGGAACAGGTAACGGCTGTAGCATCCCTCCAGGTTTCTGACGTTCCGCTTTGACCTTAAGACAATTCTGACAAGTCTTCACATAATTTGTCACATCATTTTTCATGTTTCGCCACCAATATTGCCTCTTCAGATCCTTATGCATCTTGATGACTCCTGGATGTATGGCAAATCGAGATTTATGAGCTTCATCCATGATTGCCTTCTTTAATTCTGGTATTTGTGGAACAGCTAGGCGATGTTTGAAATACAAAGCTCCATCACCACGGATGTTCCAATGTTCCAGTTGTTCTCCATTCTGAAGCTTGGACCAGACGTTTTGCAAATGACTATCGTTATGTTGATTCTCCTTAACTTACTGAATCAGGTAGGGTGGAGTTACCAAATTGTACAGAGTGATTGAATTTTGATCCTCAGAGATCTGAAGATCATAATCCTCAACCACTGCTGTTCTTTTCCAATCAAGCACGGCTAACGAAGCAAGAACACCTGCACCTTTTCGACTAAGAGCATCCGCTACAACGTTGGCCTTACCTGGATGATATTCCAGAGTAAAGTCATAATCTTCCATATATTCTACCCAACGTCTTTGTCTCAAATTCAGATCTTTCTGAGTAAAGAGATACTGCAGACTCTTATGATCAGAGAAAATCCGAAATGAGACACCATAGAGATAGCATCTCCAAATTTTTAAAGCAAAAATAATGGCTGCTAACTCTAAATCATGTGTTGGGTAGTTTTTCTCATGCGTCTTCAATTGTCGAGATGCGTATGTTACGACATGTCCTCTCTGCATTAGAACACACCCGAGTCCTTCTTTCGATGCATCAGTATAAACTTCATACGGTTCTTCAGGCTTAGGAATTATAAGGACTGGAGCGCTGGTCAAGCGAGTTTTCAATTCTTGGAAAGCGTTCTCACATTTGCTGTCCCAGTCAAATCGAACATCTTTTCTTGTCAGTCGTGTCATTGGGGCTGCAATTCGCGAGAAATCCTGAACGAATTTACGATAATACCCCGCTAATCCCAGAAAACTTCTGATTTCGATTACGTTTTTAGGTCGTTCCCACTTTAATATTGCCTCGACTTTTGTAGGGTCCACGGCTATGCCTTGACTAGAGATAACATGTCCGAGAAATTTGACTTCAGATAACCAGAAGTCACATTTCTCCCTCTTAGCGTATAACTGATGCTCTCGCAGAGTTTGTAGGACCAGTCTTAAGTGTTGTTCGTGTTCTTCCCGAGTCTTAGAATAGATCAGAATATCATCAATGAAGACGATGACAAACTGATCTAGAAATGGTCGAAAAACACGATTCATCAAGTCCATGAAAGCTGCTGGAGCGTTCGTTAAACCAAAAGGCATAACCAAGAATTCGTAAGATCCATACCGAGTCCTAAATGCAGTTTTCGGGATATCTTCCTCTCGGATTTTCAATTGATGATATCCAGATCTCAGATCAATCTTTGAGAAGTACTGAGCACCTTCAAGTTGATCAAATAACTTGTCGATCCTTGGCAAAGGATATTTATTCTTGATGGTCACCCTGTTCAGTTGCCTATAGTCAACGCACAGTCGTAAGCTTCCATCTTGCTTCTTTGCAAATAAGACTGGTGCTCCCCATGGTGATTTGCTAAGCCGAATGAATACCTTAAGTTCTAGCTCAGTCAATTGTTTCCGCAATTCAGCTTTCTCTGCAGGTGCCATTTTGTAAGGCGGAATTGATATCGGAGCTGTGCCAGGAATAAGGTCGATGCAGAATTCTATTTCTCGGTCAGGTGGCAAACCAGGTAAATTTTCAGGAAATACATCTGGAAATTCATCTACCACTGGAGTGTAGTGATCACCTCTTTCCACGTTGTTGTCATCTTCTAATGCGAAAATAATAGCGGCGCAAGATAGCTTTCGTCGACCACCGATGACTAATCTCAACAGCTCGTTGGTCATCACTCGATCTGGATCTTCGAGTTCGATCACCGTTGGGTTTGGCTTTATGAATAATATCACCTTTCGGTGATGACAATCTAACGTTGCCCTATTCTGAGTTAACCAATCCATACCAAGAATCACATCATAGCGTCTCATTGGTAGGATAATGAATTGAACATTAAGTTGTTCGCCTTCTCGCGTAACAACATTAGTCCAACATATCAATGAAGCTTCGGTTTTTCCAAGTGGTGTACTTAGTTGCAAAGGTGACTCTAAAGGTTTGATCTCTAATTCTAATGCTTTTGCAAACGTGGATGCAATAAAAGAATGACTGGCACCAGTATCAAACAATACGTGTGCCCAACTAGAAGAGATCAGAATCATACCCTCCATAACCGTGGGACTGTTCTGAGTTGTCGGTTCTTCCCCTTCCACAGCATACATTTTTCCCTTTCCCTTGTCATTTATACTGTTCCTCGAGGTAGTGGGTCCCGCTGGCCTAAATTGTGGCGGTTGCGAAGAAGCTTGCCTGCTAGTGGGCATTTGAGATCTCCACTGTGACTGAAATGACTGAGGTCCAAAACTGGGCTGATAAGGGGCTTGTGGCGGCCTATATTGTGGCTGACCAAATCCTGACTGTCCCTGATTACCCTGTCCCTGGGTAAACTGTCCAGATCCAGATTGACGAGATCCGGCTGATGATTGGCTGGACTGCTGGAATTGTTGAGACGGCTGCTGTTGCCTGTAAGAACAGTTCCTCTTTAAATGTCATGTTTGGCCACAGTTATAACAGCTCCTCTCATATAGGTGTACTCTTCCGGTAGAGGTGTTACTAGTACTATCAGTTCTTCTACCTTCAACGTTGACCCCACTAACATGAGTACGATTTCCACGTTGACTTCTGGTCAGTCCACCGGACGTCCTTGGAGCTTCAGATTTCTCCTTCTGAAAATTTTGATTATCCTGCTCAATACGCAGGGCAGCTGACACGAGCGTCGGGTAGTCACGGATCTGCATACCCACCACCAATCTCCTTATCGATGGTTTAAGTCCCTGCTCAAACTTAATACATTTGGTGCGCTCAGTCGCCACCATTATAGAGGCAAATCTGGATAATTCTCCAAATTTTGACACGTATTCGAATACGGTCATATTTCCTTGTTGTAGACTAATGAATTCTATAATTTTTTGATCCCTAAAACTCTCTGGGAAAAATTGATCATAGAATAGCTGCTCAAACATCTCCCATGTCATCTCTTGGAGATTGTGCGTTCTCCTGATTTGTCTCCACCATATGCCAGCTTTACCGTCCAAATAGATAGAAAGAATTTCTATCCGGTATTCAGGTGGAGTCTGGATAGTATCCATCTTCATCACCACACTATGGAACCAATCATCTGCTTCTTGAGGGTCGCCTTCACCAGTAAAGGCTGGAACTCGAAATCGTTGAAAATCGCGTAGGCTCCGGTTCATGTCACGAACGACCGGTTCATCTCTCGCACGAGTGACTATATTTTGTAATACTCGATACATCGCTTCCGTGACGTTAGTCTCGGCCGGCTATGGCGTCGGTGCTGAGGTTGGGGTTGGAGTAGTTCTCAGGACAGTTCCCCTTCTACGTCTGGGCGGCATTCTATAAAATAAAATTCCGGGTTGTAAATTAGCATTTTATTTTACTCCAAGTATGCATATAATTCCTATGGGAACCCCAAACCATGCTCTGATACCAAAAATCCTGTCACGTCCCAAAACCCGGGACAACGACAGGTGTCACTTCCCAAAGCCGGGATAGTGACGGATATAAGATTTTAAAAGAATAAATGACGGGAAAGCTCAAATTCCTAAGTCTGTCAATTTTTATATCTTACCCTTTACCGACTCTTTAAACGTGTTTATAAATTATGCTTGTATATTTTAAATTAATTAATATTTGTCTTTCGATTTGTATCGCAACATCAGGTGGTAAGGTACCCATGTCCCACAGATGCATACTTGGATAAAATAAAATAACTGAATTTGCAAGAAAATAAAGTTTAGAATTTACAGTCCCGGAATGCTTTATACATACTTTGTCCTAATGTACAGGTCACTACTTCAAGTCCTAGATCTTGTCGTCCACGAACAGTTCCACGTCAACTGTATTCTCTAATCAGCTTTCTCTCCTTGGGGTTTACCAGTTTTAAAACAGTGAGCGAAAGGCCCAGTAGGATATTCTTAAAAAAAAAATTTAATTCAACATTTGAATTTAACCATCATACTAAGTATGTCAATGCAGTACCGAATCATAAACGTGGAATCGTGATTATGCAAATTGTGTCCTTATATACATCTAGTTCGTGCACGGTCCGTATGAGCCTCCCTCACCATGCCGAAGCATAATGAGTGATCCTCGATCGAGATGTGCACTCTTCGCACGTGTGTACTGGCTCCCGGTATACTTTAACACCAAATCCAACTTTCAACATTTCATGTGAACATATGATTCACATACTAAAAATATACCGTATTGTTTTTCAAAAAAATCCGTAACCGGATATTTTTCCTTTAATTTCCGAAATCGTGATATTTTCTAAATCACGTAAATTTCAAAACTTTATAAACACATTTTCTTCAAATGATATTTGGTCAAATCATTAAAACAAAATTGGCTGCCAAGAAAGGGTAAGATATCCTACCTCGTCAGCAATTTGACCTACGATCAATTTCTCGCACGAATTCCAAGATAGTTTCTTTTTCCGAATTCGATCTACGAGTACCTAAAACAAGAAACACAGATAATTTAATTATCTGTCCAAGAATTCCGTAATCGAATTACGGTAAACTCAACTAATTAGTATGCTATTGAATTTTTCTAAAATTTAAAATGGTACTTTATTTTAATATCGAGATTTTAAAATAGCAATTTTAACACAAATATCCAAAAATATAGATATATATTTTTAAAAATTTCGGCATAACCTGCCTTAAAAATAAGCTTCCCCAAAAGCTCCAAAATGCTTAACCTGCAGAAAAATTTTTCCAATTCCCAGAACAGTTCAAACAATAATTTCAAATCAATTTAAATTTAAAATCTAAAAATATTTATTATATTTATTATTATTACTTATTATTATTATTATTATTATTATTATTACTTATATATATATAAACATACGCGCACACACACACACACAGTTCCACATATATATATATGAAACACACACGCGTACAGATATACATATATATATATATATACATATACACGTTTTTTTTTTTTTTTCTGTTTTTCGGAAGAAAGTCAGCCGGCCGGAAGAAACTCACGGCGGCAGGGGCGACGGCGGCTGGCGTCGGCACGGTAGTCGGCGGCGCGGCGAGGGGCAGCCGGCGAGGTGAGGACGGCGGAGAGGCACGGCTTGGTCGGCGTCGCGAGGGAGGCAAGGCGGCTGGTTCGACGGGATGGATTTCGGCCATGTAACTTCGGGTTCGACGTGGGTGGTCGGCGTGGCTCGCGATTGGCGTCGACGGTGGCGTCGCGAGGAGCTCGGGTTGGCGGCGTTCGGCGCTGCTTCCGGCGGAGTTCGGTGGTGGCGTTCGGCGGCTTCCGGTGGAGGAGGGAGGATCGGCGTGGAAGAAGGGAGGGGGTGGCTTTCGGCCGAACGGAAAGAAAAGAAAAAAAAAAAAAGAGAAAAGGGAGATGGGGAGGGTGGATGGCTGGTCCGGCCGAAGGAAAAAGAAAAGAAAAAGAAGAGAAAGAAAAAAGAAATGGGGAGGGGAAGAAATGATCTGCGAGGCAAAGAAGAAAAGAAGAGGAAAAGAGAAAAGAAAAAAAATGTATTAATAGGAGTGAGGGAGAGAAACGGGAAGCAGGAGGAAAGAAGAAAAAGAAAGAAGAAGAAAAGAAAAAAATAAGGGGAGAGAGAGAAATGATCAGCGAAGAGCAGAGGAAAGAAAAAAAAAGAGGGAGAGTGAGGCGGTGGAAGAACAGAGAGAGAGAAGATATTAAGATGGGAAAAATTCCGGAAGACTCCGGGAAGAAAGAAGAAAGAAGAAAAAAAAATAAATGAATAAAAAAAATTTAATATTTGTTAAATTTGATTAGGAAAAATTTATTAAAACTTTAAAATTGGTAAAAATATTTTAAATATCCTCAAATTAGCATTTAATACCCCGAAAATTAAAAATTTAATTCCCATGAAAATAAGAAAAAATTTTATTGACACACTAACAAATTGAGTTTATACATTCACGTGCGAAATTTAAATTCAAAAATTTCGCGGCGTGACACAAGTGGTATGCTTCTCCGCAATAAGGTGTAAGAAAGTGATCATTGTTAGCATAATCAGAGTCTGCTAAGTAAAATTTACCTAAACAAATAATATATATTAGTACGTATAACAGGCAATACAATCCTAAAATAAAAATAAATTGTATAAGCATTTTTATTTACGAACACAAAACAAACCTTCAGGTGGCACTGGGAATCCATTGACGGCCATTTCATGTGCTAATATCCTCGCATCATGTACAGAGCCCTCCCAGCCTACGATCATGCATGTGAACATCATATCGAATGATACAGCTGCTAGGATGTTTTGGGTGCTTATGCCTTTCCTGTTCCGCCATGCCAACAAGTTATTTGCTGGCGGCACGCATGGCACATGCGTCCCATCAATGGCGCCGATACAGTTCTACGAAAACAATCACATTATTAGACAAATATACGGTTACAAACAATTAAAATAGATAAATCTAATAACAAACTTAATCACATACGTCAAACCAGGGTCTGTATTTGTATGCGTTTTCCAAAATATACGGTTGCACGATATTATAATCTGGAGGGCATATAAACTCGGCCTTTAATGTGAATAGTGCGTCAAGAACGGTTGTAAACTATCGCAATATCGTCTCACCTGAATGTTGCCAAATATCCTGTGTTTGCCTATTTGTTGTCGCATGGCATAGTATTTCTAAGAATATGAATAATTGCTCAGGTACGGATACACGATCTGTCGCACAAAGTAAACCCTTTACTTCCACCAACTCGCACAAAGCCATAAAAGTAGCCCTATTCATCCGAGTCTTTTGTTTGATATTATCGTCATTTCCGTATAACAACTCATCTGTCTTTACAGCACCCGTTAAAATGGATTCGTGTTTGCGAACTTTTTGCTTATGCAACTTTCTCATATATACGTATAAGACACATGCAACACCGGCTACATCATCATCAGTATCCGTATCAGATGTATCCATATTTTGCCGAGTTATACGACCTATATTTAGTGAATTTGTAAGAAAATTTGTAACTCGATTTTCATAAATCATTGCATAAAAACAAACATTATAATATTTTATAACATACAAAGTGATTTAATTTTCGTAAAAGTTACAGACAAATCATTATAACAATTAAACTACGTAATGGCATACAAAAAATTAACATGTAGGTGAACAGTTTGAAATTGCATAAATATAAATATATAAATATGAAAATAACTGTATAAGTGATAGTCAGTAAACACGAAATGGTAAAAACAATAAAGTAAACGTAGATGTCCGTGACAAATGAATAGTCTCAGAAATAATAAAATTTCCCCCTAAATCCAGCTTATAAACCGCCATTCACGATCCTGTTAATAATGTTCCATCTCTTCTCAACGGAAAGCCTAGTAAAGTCTTGCAACAACGCTTTTTCATTACGCAGCCACAGGTACACGGTAACTGCATCATTGGTAGGCACCCCCATCTCTTCCATCACCTTGTCTGCTTGAGCCAGCAATTCAGCTAGGGTAGCGTCATCAGTACTTGATGTTCGTGACGACTTATTTGAGTAGTAACTACCGATACCCCGTATTGCGTCAGCGAGACTATTTTCCGTGTCCTGATGTTGTTTACGCTTAACCTGTTTCTCGCGACTCCGTACTAATCCTGGTGCGTATTGAGAGTCAAATTAGCTCGGGTTAATCGTGTCGACTTGCGCGTCATTTCCATGGATCGCAACACCAGGGGCCTGAGATATGTCTCCAGACATGTCACCGCCAGACATCTCACAAACATTCGGACTAGGGCTGAATCGGGAATGCTGAACCCGTGCACCGGTTGCTTGGTACCTCGCAAAAACGTTAAGGTACAACTCCTTGTGCTTTAAACCCTGTGTTCTGAGAAAGTTTTGGTCTGGGTGAACCTGCACGAACAAAATTATGTGTTGCTAAATATACACCAAAACGAGAAAGTGCAAAATATCATATAATATATAAGTTTGCATTCTAAACAGGAGTAGTAGTGTTTACAGCAGCGAAATGGGCCCATTGTTCATCGGAGCAGATCACTGTATCAGTGATAGGGTTGTAGCCTAAACCCGTCCATATTTGTAACGCCTTCCACGCGGTGTACGTCCGCCTCATTCGCGTCCTTTTCCCATGCAGAGTCATTGCATAACACGGGGTGTTGATATCAGGTCACCTCCTGTTAAACATCTCAGCCCACTCCGCGTATGTATCAGTCTTGGGAAGTCTTCCACCATGATTACTTTGGTAATCATCAAGGAGGTTTAAAAAATAAACCTCCTTCTCCTCATTCCAATTGTAAGACGACCCATCCGCCCGAGGCATGTCGGTGTTAAACTAAAATGTACAAAACAATGTAAAAATTCACAGGCACGATGGGGGTAAAATTTGGTTTTCGAAAATACA
This sequence comes from Antiaris toxicaria, assembly GCA_035233585.1. Lineage (NCBI taxonomy): Eukaryota > Viridiplantae > Streptophyta > Magnoliopsida > Rosales > Moraceae > Antiaris > Antiaris toxicaria. The sequence continues at coordinate 19,090,667 of CP141153.1, forward strand.
CGGCTCAGTCTAATGTCAATATATCACATAATCATGTTAGGCATTATGCACACCCATAAAACAAATTGTTACCTAGGTTGAACACCGGAAAAAGTGATAAAGGTTCACAATCCAGATACCAACCAGCAACAAAATCGTTTAACGGGTCTGTAAAACACCAATAACATGATAAGCGAATCAACCATGACAGTTTGCATCATAGCCGGTACATAACCACAAGGAATAGGAGGCCAACAACAGATGCAACAGATACCACTGATCAAGACCAACAATACAATGAAAATTAGAACACAACATGCCATCAAAAAACAAGGTAATATCAAAAGTGAAAACTAGGTGGCTTAATGGCGAATGCAAATCAATTCATAAAACATAATCCATACCTAATGCAATGTACATAGATAAACAGATGGATCAAATTGGGGTATAACATACAATGTGGACAGGCACTTTATATGTTATTCATAAGTCACAGAGCTAGGCACAAATTTTTATAATTACAATAAAACAAATTTATTGCACACAAATATGTAGATGTTTAATAAGATGTATACCGAGTTCAAGGTAGTGGATGAAACGACGGTAATCGCCTCACGAATGGGCGACGATGACGTTATTCGCTGTATCCGCTTTCGAACACGGAAGTAATGTGTAATTTGGGCCCTTTGTTGCTTCTGGTGGCAACGCCGAGTGGTGCGTTTGTGAATGCCACCTCGGTGTCTCCTACTACCGGTAGCCGTGATAACAGTATCACGACAGGTCGACGGGGTTGAAACCGTCAACCTGTTACTGTCAACCAAAACAACAGCTATAAATGGCTAAGATCAACTTTGCAAATATCCTGTGTTTATACAAGCACCATACAAATAAAAACAGAACCATTATTGCAAGCCGTGTAACAACCTAGCAGGCTGTAAACATAATGTACAGAGGGGAAATATCAACCACAGAGGGAAAACAGAAAAGGGCCAAGCGGATGTAGTGTGTGGTACAATTGTTTGGATGAAACGACAACAAATTTGGTCGTTCGTGAAAGAGCCATAGTGGGAGCAATAACAGAATCAAACAAACAAACATGCCAACCGAAGCAAAACGACCACCATGGCATAGTATCCTCACAATGCAGGACAGATTTATAAAACATCAACTACAGAGGGGAGAATGCAAGCACGTTGGGAAACATCAAGCACAGAGGGGATAATCATACACAGAGGGAAACATCACGCACACAGGGGAAACCAACAATGGAGCCGGATGTAATACACGTCCAGTACAGAGAAAGCTTGCAAAGAAATATCAGTAGCGTACATTGGGGCTATATCTTCATGTTCGGTTTAATAACAGAAAACAAGCATGAAAAATGCCAGCCCTATTCAACAACCACCAACCACAACAATTCCAAACAGGTTTAGACTCAACGCAAAACGTCAAGCACAGAGGGGAGACTTCAAGAACAAACACGAAATATCAAGCACAGAGGGGAAACATCAACCACAGAGGGGATACTTCAATAAAATCATTCGGAAGTAATCTCAACTCCAGTACAGAGCAAATCAAAGCAACAGAATATGAAAACTTACCGGAAATTGTTGTGTTAGGCGGCCCTACAACAATGCACAAACCAAACACCCAATCGGTAAGCCAAAAACATGCAAATTTCTAGATCCCAAACTCATTTACCCCAAACTTCCCTAAAACTATAAATCTAGTATCGACAACAGCAATGAAACCACAGATCGAAGACCAAACAAAAATTTTTTTGTAGCGTACTGACCGGAATTTGTTGAACAAACACAGTAGGCAGAGAAATCTTTTTAATAATTCCAAACAATGCAAACCGGAACCCCCAAAATCCCGTTTTTTTCCTCCAAAAATTTTTAACTATCGGTCGTAATAAAATGGTGTTTTCATGAGAACACCGGCGGGGCTGAGAGTGAAAAGCAACCGAGAGAAGAAGATGGAGAGAAGACGAAGAGAAAACATTATCGTTGCAGCCGGATGAAGGTGGAAATAGGGCGTGCCGGTCAACATTGAACCCGACAGAGGAGGGTTTTGAAGCGACGGATGGACGGGAGGAACAGAGTCTTTTAGGAAACGTTGCAAACCTCATGTGCGCCTCCTGTTCACCCTCTGCAGAATCGAAGTCGCCGAACGGGGTTTGGCCTCCAACCCTTCAAACCGCGTCTGCAGACACGGTTCCCAAACGAACCCTAAATCTAAAGATATAGTTAACTTGATTCTTGAGCTTTTTGGTTATGAACCCATCACAGATTGACTTACGTGATAAGTTTCAAATCAATTGCAAGTACTGAAAACAAGTACTTCTCAACAGTCTACTGTGTGTCATAGATAACAAACCAGTTTTTAAGGATAATGAGATATACGGTTAACTTGGCATAATTACATGGTGCAAAGACAAGGAAAAAAAAAATCATTCAAATCATTAAGGTCATTCAATTGTCAAATCATTCAAATCAAGTATTTGTTACTAGTTCAGTTCAGTTTAAATTTACATATAAGATCCTGTTTGGCATCCGACTACATGCCATCACTGTCCTTGGTAGGTTAGGGCAGCAACATTTTTAATTTAACTATATTTTCAACCATGTAACAAGTCATTTTATCAAGCTAAGTAACCAATTATAGAGACTCTTCAAATCAAAACTCCCACATCTGCATACTAGTAGTGTCATCCATTCCAAAGCATTTAGTTTAGACTCACGTAAAATTCCCAGCATTATGTACGGAAATCATGTCATGCATCAAACTGCATAAAAATGCCAAAACAGATCATACCATTAAGAATGACAGTATAAATCTCATAAGCCCTATGAGCCGTACCTGATATTTGTGCTAAGAGCTTTCGACGAAAAGGGATAGACCACTAACCGTGTCAACATCCAAACTTCTCACCAGGAAATGAGGAAAAAGAGTTTTTGTCTATCAAAGACAATCACTTTGAGGAAGCTGAAAATTGCTCAATTGGCTTTGCATCTATCAAGATACGTTTCTCATTGTCAACGCACCCAAAATCTCCCAAGTATGAAGGAAACGCTTCTTCCAACAGAGCTTGAGAGTTCATTCTTATTACAAGTGATGTTCGATTGTTCTCCTCATCATCAAACCTAAACAACGGTAGAATGTCAAAGCAAATTGAAACTAAAGAAAAAATACAAAAACTGAGCCAATGATTATGTTGCCATTAACTGATCAATGATGATGAGCATTACTCGCAAAGTATACCCTTAAAACAGATCAAATCTCCATATTAAATAGTTCTGCATTAACATAAACTTGTCTAGTACATAATCGAATTTTTTTTTTTTATGATAATAGTCATGGTGTTCTGAAGAAGTCAAGCTTCAACTGCCTAACTTCAACCAACAAGGAAAAAAAAAATCTTGAGATCAGAGCATCAAGATAATGAAATAGAAGGATGCTTGGGAACTGGCGTTGGCCATAAAGGATGCACGAGCGGGTAGAAAAGTTCATCGTCGTGTAGAGAACAAGCCTCGTTGGGTGTGGTAGGAAACTGAAAAACCTTTTTCGTTGTATGACTTCGCCAGTCATATTGATAAACCAGACTGATATGCTGTAAGAAGATGACATGAGGGTCATGTGGCTGAAAAGCAAGCACACGGTGATGCATGTCTCTGTTCTGAAAGAATGTTTCATGCTTCAATTGCCACGAGTCGGGACAATTCTCATAATCCCTCAATTCCCACACTCTTAAAGTTAGGCCGAAAGCATACCTTCCCCTATATAAATGGGAAATCCGCAGCCGCCCCCGGCATGTCCCGAGGCATATGTGATCCGAAGTGAAAAGCTTTGGGTTAAGATTCCCCGGAGGATCTATGAATAGACAGTGTTGTTCTTTGAACGGGTCGAAGGCGCCGATCCCTTTGGCGCAGTAGTCCCCCTCGACCCAATGCAGCATCCCGTTACAAGCGACGGTCGAAACGGTGAGGCCGTCACGAAAATGGGACATCAATGGCCGGGGAGTTGTCACAACGGATTGGCTCCACTTCCAGGTCTCGAAGCAAAATGTCGCGACACGGATTCTGTTACAACCCGTATAACAGAGCAGCACTACCCTTAACCTCCTGTTTTGTTCATCGCCATCAGTTTCAGTTGAACGTACCAATCCAAATTTGTCCGGGTCGAACCACTCGGGGAATGTCGGAAGGGTAACGTATTGCCTCGTTAACGGGTTCCCGATTAAGTAAGTTCGGCGGTTCGTGCCCAGAAGGCCGCAAACCAACAACAGATCGTTGAACGACGCACGCATCATAATCGGAAACGGAAAAAAGCTGAGATAATTAGGTTGTGATGACAGTGATAGCGGTCTTCCTTGGTGTAGGATCTCGGATTCCTTGGAATACATTCGATAAATTTGAAAGCCTAATCTATCCTTTTTCCTCGCTCGATTGACGGTGTGGAATTGAAATAGAAAAGTAAAGGGTTGCTCGGCATCGGAGCTAAGATTCAGGAATTTTTGCCGGTGAATGAAGCTGCTGATGAAAAAAGAATTGTGTATCAGAGAGGACCAGTGTTTCGAAACAACGCCGCATCGGATTGCCGATCGGCAGTTAGGAAGGCGGAGAAATACTTCAACCCATAAATCGTCTGCCAATTTCGAAGTTCGAGACCGCCATGATAGCTTCACTTCACCTTCTTCTTCTTCTTCTCCAGTCAATGTTCTTTTGCTACATCGAACCATAGCTGCGTCAGCATTAGCAGATTTGGCCATGGCTTTCGGCTTTTTTCTCTTTCGTTTATTTTAAATAAACGAGAATTAGGGTTGAACCTATTTATAGAGAATATTGTCACGGGTTAATAAGATTTGAGTATGTCCAAATAAAACTTTTATTTAAATTTTATATATTTAAATTTATGGACTAAATTCAAATACAATTTATGAATTATCCAAATCCCTAATATTTTTTTGGATGGATAATTACTATTAATAACTCTTTTATATTTATAAGAAGATAAAATTGTTTATTAGTCGGTTTTAAACTCTTCATAAAATTCTTGTTTGGTCTCCAACTTGTTTCTCAAATAGATCCCTAAATTTATTAAGAGAATGTAAAATAATCCTTTAATTATTTTTTTACAAATGATATCCGAATTATATTCTTAAAAGGGAGTACCAAGACTGTATTAAAATATATATAAATAAAACCCACTATATTAAAAAATAAAAAATAAAAAGGATACAGGGAGGCCACGGCCACCCTCCCTTTGTCATTGCTTCCAAAGTATCTTGGGTTCTAAGTATAATTTCTTCCCAAAATATATTTGATAACAAGTTTACCTACAAATAAGGTTCATGATATCAAAAGACATTCAATTTCTGTATAGTTCTTTTTACAAAATATTAATTGAGGGAACTAAAAAAATTCAGAAAAGCATATTATATAACATCAAAAATCAGGGATCAATATAAAATAGGATGTATAATTCAAAAACTATTTATGAAATTAACCATAGTACTTTTTGCTGAACAATCATTGTTTCATACGTATTCGAATAAAATTATTTTGGGGATAAAATAGCGTTTAGGCTAATGCTATCAGGTTCCTTTCTTTTTTACCTTTATTATCCATATATTTGTTTCAATTTTTTCCTTTAAAAAATGGTTTTTAAATTATTTTTTTTCTCAAAATACAAAATAATTACCAAATAAAGTATGATTAGAGAAAGATTTTTATATTTTTCAAAATACAATATAATAAGGGAATAAAATTTGATTAGAAAGATATCAAGTGTAATATTATCTGAAATATATTTATTTAGCATCTCTTATCTTCAATCAATGTTCAAAAAATTTTATGTATATATGCCTGAACTTTGCTTACATACTGTGGGGCTTTAATCAAAAGAAGCCCTTTATTTTTCCTTTCTTTTTTTTTTTTTTTGGTTCAAAATAGTATTTGAAAGGGAAAGGCTAGACTATGAAATACTGGCATGTAGGTTGGGTTCGTTTGGATGGGGTGTTTGTTTTTGGAAAATGAAAAATTTTTAGATATGAAAAATAAAAAGTTTGGAATTTTTTTTAAAAGTGAAAAGTTGTTTGGGTGGGTGAAAACTTTTTGTTTCTAGAGAATTCTTTTTTTCATTTTTCAAAAATAAAAAATATTGGATGTTCAGATACGGAAATTTAGGAAGGTTCATTTTCTTGAAATGAAAAATTTTTCATTTTTCAAATTTGAAGATATCAAACAGACGGAGGGGACGTTTGGTATTGTTTTTGAAATATTTTCTGTTTTCAAAAAAATTGAAAATGAGAATGTTTTAAAAACTGTATTAAGATCATTTCTGAAACTGTATTTGATTATGTTTTTGTGAGTGTATATTTTGAAAAACATAAAAATGAAACTTTGTTTGGTTATATTTTTTCAAAACCCATTTCATTTTCAAAAAACTCAAAAAACACAATATTTTTTAGGATTAAAAACAAAAAGTGAAAACAACTTTTTTTCGTTTTCAAAAAACCCAAAAAAACAATATAGTTAAAAATGGTGTTTTCGAAACGGTTTTGAAAATATTAAATAAACAAACGCTATTTTGAAACCGTTTTCATTTTTTGTATTTTTGAAAATGGAAAATCATTCTCAACAACAAAAACAAACACCCACTACATTTCCATCATGAAGCTCCACTCCAGTCGACCGTTGACGATGGTTGCTTCCAGCAAAAAAGAGAAAGAGAATAAGGCTATCGAGTGTGGGGAGATGGAAGAGAGAGAGTGTGTGATGAGTGGTGGGAGCAGTGAGGAAAGAAGAGGGGAGAGAGATAGATAGAGAGAGAGAGACAAAGAGAGTGTGTGAGGATGTGTGAGAGACGGATAAAAATAATACATCATTACTTCATAAATTTCATTATGCTATTTAGTCTCAATGTTAATAAATTATGCTATTTATTTTCAATTGACTAAACATTCGGTCTAATATGTATAATTTCCATTTTTTTGCCTTTTTATATAATGTAATTTTTTATATTTATCCTCCATAATTACAAAATTACATCAATGTAATTTGTTTATTTGACTTAAAAAATATATTCATTCATTCCTTTTCCTTTGAGAATCTGAACAATCAACAACATTATAATTGATTTGATTATATTACCTTAAACTAGAAATATCCATTACTTATGTATTTTGACATGTAAGCAATTTAAAATATTGTAGTTGTTTATGGATAAATATATCTCTCCTAAAGAGAATTCTTCCCCTGTTTATAGAAGAAGAAAAGCTGTTAGTGGGTCCTATAATTTAGGAATTTAGTAGGTTGTGAACCTACTTCCAAAATTGTACAGACGTGTGGTCCTAGGTGGATACGTTTCAAGATTGAGGATGAATTTTTAGGAACTAAATTGTCCTCAAAAAATGCCGAGAACGTGTCTCTATGTCGAGCATCAAGATGTAGAATTTATAGTAGTGGGATCCTCATCTCATGGAGTCGACCATTAGTCGAAGACTAGTGTGGAACAATTGTCCTTTTCAATTTAGCCTCATATTGTATCTTTTCTTTCCTGCACGAAAAAATAAGTGAATTTCTTAATCTATCTATACTACTCTTTAAAAGAGCCAATAGCTCTTTTGATCATGTCTTCCTTGCTTGTCATATGAGAGTCATGTGGTTGCCACGTTATTGCCATGTGATTTTTTTGCACTTTATTTTGTTTGTATATTTCACACACGCAAAATATAACTAGTTAGCATATAAAATGGGAATATATAGCTAAATGATTTCAAGGAAAAAAACTCAATAAGATGATCATGATATTTCTTAACAATCAAAATTTTTTAATCAATAGAAGAATAATGTCACCAATTTTTGTATAAAAAGATATCAAACTGGATGATTTTGACTCATTCAATACTAGAAATAATCATGGGAAAATTTTTGATAATACAAATTCTTATTTTTCAATGATATCCTACGCTAAATAAGTTTCCTCCGCTTTGTTTCTGTTTTTTTAATCCTATTACAACTCTATGACAAACTCTCCTTTGTTTCTGTTGTAGTTTATTTTTTCTTTTTTTTTTTAGAAGCATTTTCCTGTGATAAAACGCGCTGTGGTGTGAATATTTGAAATTTATAATTGCATTCCTATTTTGTGATCATGTAGAAGGTTTTACCGTTTCTCCTCATTGTTGTTTTGCTGCCTGCAGATAAAAAATGGTTTGATACAACTTTGGACATCAAAGCAGACGTAGAGACTAATTAACCCTAATGGAAAAACTTGATAAATCATTGATTAACTATAGTTAATCACTAATTAATCATAATATAGACTATTAATATTTATAATCAATCACTAATTGATCATATTTAATCACTAATTGATCATTACTAAAATCACTAATTTTTCACTCCCTCTCTCTCTTTCCCTTCTCTCTCCCTTTCGACGAGGTCTTAGTGGACAGCCTAAGAACCCGATGCCAACAACTTCTTCAAGATTGTAAGCTCACTAGCTCCTCGCCATGCTCGCTTGTGGTCTCTATGGCCCGAATTTAGTTGTTTCAAAGAGCGATAGCATTCGCAATCCTGACAGTACTGAGTTTATCATCTTCTCTAGCGAAACGGTGGTTGTTGGCGCGTGAGCTCACTTCTTCTTTGACACCCAAAGAGAGAAGAGAGAGATTGTGTTTGTGGAAAATGACAATTATTTGACCAAAATATAAATATCAAGTCCTTTAGTTAAATAAATTAGGCTATAAATTAGGTAATTAAAATAGTCCACCATCCTTATTTAAAAAAAAAAAAAAAAGAAAAGAAAACAAATTTCTATAATCACATTATAAAATGAATACCAAGCCGTGCCATCACTATAAATTACTCAAATATCAGTAAATTGAAAACGCTATAATATGCTAAGCAACAAAACAATAATTCATTTACAAAAGAAGCAAAAAGAATATGGAAGACCAACTGATTTGTCCATGGTGCTGAAGTTGCCAAATAGCTTTCAGGGTACAAAATGCAATTGGCAAATTCAATTTCAGCTTTCCTCGTATAAAATCCTGCCTCTTCGGTTCTCCAGCGCACTCAAACTTGTATTCAAGCATTTTTTTTGGTTGTTGGACAAACGGAACAGATAATTCCAGTGAAAAGCCAGCAATCTTGGACACACTCAATCTAAAGGAATCCCTGATTCCCCGGAAGTTGGAATCAGTTGCTATGAGTTCCTCCACACATGAAAGTCTCTACAATCGAATTGCAACAGCGCTCAAAGAAGACCGCAAACTGGTGACCAGAGCCATCTAATTGGTCATCTTAAGAGATTGCTCATTCTAACATTACCATCTAGTACAACTGTTGCCTTCTCAAGCAAAATTCTTCAGAAGGTGACTCATTTTCCGCGTCATGCTTTGAGAATTCTCCATTTCCGCCACAAAGCTGTGCAGATAAGGAAGGGGACACGGGTAAATAGCCACCTGCAGTTGTTCAACAATTTGAGTATGAAAGTCCAAATCATAGTATAAGATTCAAACCACCAAAAAAGTTGAAAGTGACAGAACAGTGTAAATAAAGGATTTAAAGTTTAGTCCCACACCTCTAAAAGACGAGCTTCTCTCAAACTCTTTCGTCGAGTGCAATATGATACTCCCAGAGAGAACAATAATGAAGCCACATATTTCTGATACGATGCTGCTACCACTTTGGCCATCCCAATCCTAACAATATCATTCCGTAAGTTTTGATTTGTAACCTTAGTTGTTAAATTTCTATTTCTATTCTCAACACTTGGATAAAGAATGTAACAAAAATGATTTTCCAAAAATGACCAGATGTAACAAATTTGAAATGATGGGCTTGTCTTAGTTTTTCTTGAAACACCGATGAATGATGCCTAAATATGTTTCTGTTTCATCCATTTATAAGTGCTTTGCCCTGTATGCTATCCTATTTTTGTATAGTTTAGTATGGAAAGATAGGTGGTTGCTAAGTTGGTTTCAATTTCTGTAGTGACAGCTAGATGTCCAGACGGGTACATAACAAAAGATCATTTGACTTATCCAACTACAGAACTCATTACTAACACAAAATTTACCTTGAACATTATGACACTGGCAAGAATTGTAAGGGTCGTGAACATGACATAGTAGATAGGGGATACAACCGCAGTGTTGAATGTATCAAGTGCCTGAAATACCATCAATTACATTATTAAAGCAGAAGATAATAACTCAAGAAAAAATATGGTAATACATGCAATCCTAATTCAACTAGGAAACTAAATAAACCTAAACCAATAAAAAGACTAAAACTAATTAAAGATAAATGCCAATAATAACATAAATAAATGATCCTAACAGATAAACATGATTTTTAAATTCCAAATTATCTAAATCCTGTTCAGCTTCCCCAACCTACCCACCCCAGCCCCCACAGATACTTTACTCTTTCATTTTTATGAAAGATATTCTCAGATATATAATTCAAGCAAGTTTTAGTGTAACAAAGCCTACGGGCAATGGGTTTTATGTCCTTTCTTTCCGGTTTAGGACCTGTGAATGCTCTCACTTTATAAGCAATTCTCAGTGTAAAGCCTAAAAAAATAATTAAATTGTTCTTCCCTTCTCAATGATAGTTCTCATACTGTAAGATCTACGATGGTTCTGACAGTGGCAATTAAGCTAAAATCTAATTTCCACTCCTCATAATCACAATGCAATGAGAATGAAGTCAAACACTAACTTCATATAACACATTTGTTTTTGAACTAACAATGGAACGGGGGTCATCTCCAAAAGGAGACGTATCCTGTTTCTCCTTCGAGCCTAATTTATCGGTTTATCGGTTGACACAGGAATTGCAACAAAAGAAATAGGAAACAATGAAGGGCAGGAACTAGAAAACATATAAAGGTCAGGGGGTTGGGAGTAATAAATCAAGTAGTTACATGGTACAAGAACAAGCATTGCAAAGGGACTTGCAAAACATAAAGACCGACCGGTTTCAACAGGCTTGCTACGGTATTGAATGACTAACCTTGTTAAGATAATTCATCTGAATGATGACACATGTAGCCACAACCAACATAAAAAACCATGTCTCTGGATAGATTAACTGGTTATAACCCTCAAATGTTAACTTCAGAGCAGTTCCAAGGGCTTTAACACTCATTACCTGCCGAATAAGTTTTGGACATGACACATGACATGCCAAATATTTTAAACCACAAAACAAATAACTAGAAAACGGTTTGTATGTTTTGAAGTCCCTGTATAACAGAGGCATGCATAATAAGCATATGGGGACTAAGACTCACAAGAACAATTTGAGAGGTAGATTTCATACATTTTACAGCTTATGAAAACTTCTCTTAGACTCTTAGTAGCACATTTCAAGAGATCAGATTGGCAGTACTATTTCATCAATAAAGCATTGACTCACACAGAAGTTATTAGAAGAAAATACTTAAAATTGAATTAGAATTTGGTCATAGAAAAACAATTGAATCCACACCTCAATTCTCACATTTTAAAAAAAAAAAAAAGTTTCATATTTAGTGTGTACTCAACTCGGACCAACTTTCACACACACACACAAAGACCCAACTACTACAATGGGATCCCTCCTTACTTAAAGAAAAGTGGTATCCCAGCTGAAAAAATATAAAGATTACCAGAGTCTGAGTGAAGTAAAACAATAATTTACCGATAGAGAACCCATTAACGAACAAATGCCAGTGAAGATTAGCACATTTGTGTGTCCACATCGTGGTGCAAAGTGGAATACCAGAATGAAAACCAAAACGAGTACTGATCCGACATAGAGCAGAAAGGCTGAAAAATAAATAGACCCTGTTAGTCCCCAAAGAATAACACATGATCCAAAGAAAAAAAAAGTGAAAAACTAAACACCAACCTGGTTGGATTGCCAAATCCCATACTTCCATAACAGAAGTAATTGGATGCTCCTGAGGTGCATGGATAACAATTATGACTGAACCGGCAATACACATAACGCAGCCCAAAACCCCAAGCTTGGGTAACTTCTCGTTCAAGATGAAGTGAGCTAACAAGGCACTACACAAAACATGAATGCTTAATTAACAATAACAAACAGCCAGCTTGACGAATTAGAAATCTACTTTGCAAGAATAATCAAGAAAGTAAAACCATGTAAAACTTTGGACAATCACCTGACAATTATACTTAATGCACCGAGCGGAGTAACAAGAATTGCTGGAGCAAATGCGTAGGCAGTGAAGTTTGCTATCTCTCCAATAATCACTATATCAGAAATCATAAATTCAAGAGATATTCTGCACATTATCATTGGAATATCAAACCAATAACAGTACTTCCAGTCGCATGAAACGAACAAAGCACCGATTTTCAAACCATAATATAAGGCAACTCAAAAGACTTACTACGCACAAGTATAAACACCAAAGATGCAGAAATGATTAGAAAAAAATGAATTTACAATACTGCTTATCAAAGCCGGCCAATATAAAATGCCCAATATAGCTGACAAAATACAAATGAGGTAGTTATTGACAAAATTCCAAAAAAAAAAAAAAAAAAAGAAAGGGGCCAAGAGAAAACAAGTCAAACATTAAAAGTATCAAATAAGACAGACTTACGCCAGGAATATAATACACAAGTACAACAAAAAAGTGAATTAAAAGATTATTAAAAATATATGAAAAATAAAAAAGAGAAGGAATTACTTGTGATCAAGCCAAGCCACCAGAGAGGCTCCAGGAGGTAAGCGTATCCACCATAACCTATAATTACACAAGAATCAAACACAAATCCAATTCAGAAAATCAAAAACCCACAAAAAAAAAAATTTTGTACCAGCCCTGAGGCCAGAAGTAGCAGCGGCTCGTCTGAGGCCTTTCTTCTTGATGATGAAGCTAGCCCCAATGAACCCACTTGACATCAAGGCCAGAATGAAGCCTTTGAGGTTGTCTTCGGAAAATCCCATGGTGTCGGATTTGCCACTATTATTCTCCATTTTTATGATTTCTTCCTTCGTTTCTTCATCGAAATCCTGTGGATCACAGCCTCTTCCCGCAGATCATCATCATCCTCTTCCCGACTGGGTGTTGCTTGGGATACATGATTATTATATGCCGTGCACATCTCCCCTTGTTGATTCGAGCCCACCAATTATTCGGCTCCACCTGTTATTCTTTTTTTTTTTTTTGGTTTTTATTTGGACGATAATTTGACTTGGCATATTTTCTTCCTCTCACTGTACCTCGGCAGAAAAAACAAAGCAAAAAAGGACAAACTTTCGAGGGGGGGAAAAAATAAATTAAAAAGAAAAGGTATTTGTGAAAAGAAAAAGGGAAAACGAAAATTGGAATCCTCATTTATTGCCCTTTTTTTACCGTTAAAGAGTCCCGTTAGTGTTGCACTAGTTTACCCGCCAAAACGCGGTTCTGTTTCCTTTTCCTTTCCTTTTCTTCTCCACTGTATACATATATATATATACACACACTTTTTGTAAATCAAACCTATATCTAAGGAAACAAAGTTCTCTCTCTTTCTCTTACTTCTCTCTTTCGCTCTCTAGTTTTATGAACTCAAAGGTTACTTTTTTAAGCCGCTCTGCTTTTCCCCCACTCTTACAAGCACGCACATTCTCTCTCTACAATACGTTCTTCTCTCTTTCTCTCTCTAAAAGTTTGGTGAAGACGATGATGGCGAGCCCAAAAGGGTTCCTTTTCGAATCGTTGGAGATGTTGGCCGACGTCTGCTGTGACATCCTTGATCACAAACGGACCTTGTATGACGATGATGAGCCCAACATCAACGACGAACAGCCGGTTCTCGACATGGTTGGAGCCCTTAAATTCGCACCCCATGTCTTCTACTTCCCCACCAAATCAAGGGTTTCTCGAAAGCGAAAGGTTCTGATCGTGATCAACAATGATCACCTCGACCTCTCCGATCTTCCACCCAAGAAAGCCCGTCGTTTCGACGTTCATCACAGTGATGAAGATGATCAAAACAAGGAGATCAAAACAACGGTGAAAAAGCAGAAGAAGAAGACCACTACTAATAAGACAAGGGTGAAGAAGGGTTCGGGTAAAAACGGGATAATGGCGGGACCGAACCCGGCACCGGCGGTGCCGAGCGGTTTGATGGCGATGGTGGTTCGAGATTTTGATGTCTCCACCGTGAAGTTTATTATCCAGAAGAGGCTATTCGAGACCGATCTGCGGAAGGATCAGAACCGGGTATCGATGCCTCTGAAGCAAGTAAAATCGGACGATTTCCTGACCGAGGATGAGAAGAGGACTTTGGAGAGGAGAAAGCAGGACAAGCATCTGGAGGGCATTGAGGTGGAGTTTATCAGCCCGGATTTGAGCAAGACGGAGATGATGTTGAAGAAATGGGACCTTCAAAAGTCCAGTTCGTACGTTTTGTCACACAACTGGCACAACGTCGCCGAAAGGAACAAGCTAAAGGCGGGTGATGTTGTGCAGATTTGGTTCTTCAGGAGCATTGAGGGAAAGCCTTGCATCGCTCTCGTCAACCTCGGCCGAGAACCGGCTTCTTCTTCGGTCGGAGAAGATGAACATCAGAGGAGTGAAAGTGAGCCAAGGAGCTCTCTCACTGCGTAGCTTCTCAAGCTCTACATGTAGTGAGTGGTTGGTTGGTTTCTTTTTTGGTTTCATGCATGCCAAACAGAAGTTTTGCACAGTGGTACTTAGTTTTTATGCAATTACTTTTCTTTTAATTTTCTTTTTTCTCTGTTAGTAAATATTTGTTGGCAATTAGTTAGACATGTAAGAGTACAAGTCTAGTTCTTCAAGTGCATATAGCTTGCGGCTTTACTTGCGTTTGAGTTTTTTTCATCAATGAGATATTATGTAGTTATTTCAATTTTCAGTTCACTTATTTTTATTTTAAGCTCATTTGTCTTTTTTAGAATCTACTTTAATATATGTTTACCGAAAGGAAGTGCAAAGCAAAAAAATGGAAAGAAGAAGATATATATATATATTTATTTATTACATTTGTTTATGTTAAATTTTAGTAATGTCATTGAAATTTGCATTGAGATAACACTATCCAAATATTAAATTTTGATGTTGATATAAAATTAGATAGGAAACAAGAGAGTATGATAAACACTTGGTCTACTTTTCTTCTTCTTTCTTCTTCCCCTCTTAGAAAGTGTTATTTCACAAATTAATGACCACTAAACTTTACAGCTTTCTCATTTTGGCTCTTGACTTTTGGTCAACTACAATGTCACCAATTAATCCTTTCGTGTGAATTCAATTAATTTTTGGATGAAAATTTAGTATGTGACTAAAACTAACCAAAGACAAATGCTAATAACAATTAAGAGCATCTCTGATAAAATAATTGATTGATGTGTTACGATAATTTTTAATATTCAGGGTTTCAAAAAAAAAAAAAAAACTCTTGATGGAGTGTTATATTTTGATATCAAATTTACTGTAATCTAAACTTAATGTCAAATTTCTAATGAAATATAACCAACGTAAAAAATTTTTTCGTCCTATCATTACAACTTCTGTTGTTTTTAAATTATTAAAGGAAGAAAGAAGCACATAGCATTTTTTTATAACGAATAATTAAAGCAAAGCAGGTTGTGCAAATATTTTGAAATAAATAATAACAAGTAGTAAATTATTGATTAAATTTTTACGTTAATATTTTTTTTATTAATTAAATTTCATTTCGAAATTCTTTAAAAAATGATTTCGAATCATTGAAATCCCCATTTTGCCCTTAGAGACCGTTAGAAATAGTGTTGCCCTTTAACCCGCTAAAACGCGGGTCTGCTTTTTTTTTTTTTTTTTTTTTTTCAAAAATAAAAAACTTTTCTCAGAGCATTTATTGAACCCATGTGATACTGAAGATAATGCTTTCCTTAAAATAAAAAGAGAGAGAACAAAATTAGAAACTATCCCGGATGGTTTTTAAGCCCCTAAAGAATTGTTAGAAACATATTATTACTTGATAAACAAGTTTTAGATTATCTCTCATAAATGTTGGCTGGGGTTTGCCGTGACGTCCTTCAAAAACGACATTAACTTCAAAATTGACCACTAAACTTTAGAACTTTCTCATTTTAACAAAGTCTTTGATGTCAAATTTATCATATACTAAAATAAATAGTGAATTTTCCACCACATTTAACCAATGTTAAAGTTTGACATTTATATTGGTTAGTGTCTCAACTTTTTCATCTAATCTTTATAATTTTATCATTTATAAATTATTTAAATCCTAAAATTTTAATGTTACAAATTTTAAAATTTAATAATAATGATAAAAGATGGATATATATATAACACTGTTAAAAATAATAATATTCATTAGATTATAAATATTAAACATATTATTTTCTAATGTGAGGCATGGGTGGTTGCTGATATTCCATGCATGGCTGCATGCATTACTTTTTCCGAGGACACGTATAAAAACAGTTATATGACATACATATATAGACACATGGACCCACTATGACTTATGGTGGACACCCTATAAGATACATTTATTGCAGCATATGCATGATTAGTTGAATTGATTAGTAGATTTTTCAAATTTTCAGTCGTATTGCAAACATGAAGATGTTGACATACATATGCATGCATGATTTTTCAAATATCATGTCTATGAAGCAAATTGCATCAGATGATTTCCTAATGGAGGAGGAGGAGGAGGAGAAGACGGTGTTGGCGGCTAGAAGGCCGGGCAAGCCTCTCGAGGGCATCGAGGTGGATTTAATCTAGCTGGATAAAGATTTGAGCAAGAGATGATGCTGAAGAAATAGGACTATGGTGGTGGTGGTGGTGGTTCATACACGTTGTCAGACAACTGGGACAATGTTGCCAAAAGAAATGAAGTACTGATCTAGTTCTTTAAAATGTTCATATTGCTTGCAGCTTAGTCCACGTTTAGTACATATTTTTTTTTTGTATTGCATTTAAATACAATATAATTTTCCCCCAAATACAAAAGTATTTTATTCAAATATCAATCACATCACATTTTAAATCCAATATAATCAGTATTCATTGTTTCATTTTTTTTCTATTACTTTTATTAATTACATCATATATTCTCTTTCTCTTTCTTTTTTTCCTCTCTATTTTTACCCATCACATCACATATTTATTATTAAAATATAATTCAAATACTTTTCACCCAAACACACGTTGCATTCAAATATAATGTTAATACTTTTCCTCCAAATACAAATCACATTCAAACGCAATATAAATGCAATGCGTTCATCAAATGGGACATTAATAAATGAAACTTTTTTTTTCCATGAAAGAAATTATTTATTTGTTTAAATACGATTACTTCTTATTTTCTAATCTTCCTTATTCAGAAAAGTTGCATTAACAACGTAATTAGAACAGCTGGATATATTCACAAATTTTTGCTGCATCCAAATTAAGAGCAAAGATTTTAACCGACATATAATAAGTTGAATATTGTGTTGTTTTCTAGTGCTTTGCATCTGCTTGTCGTTTTAGTTTCATTCAGTGCTTGCTTCATGTCGTTTTGTCCCTGTCGTTGTCGTTGGGCTATTTTAAGCAGTTAGCTTTACTAGTGGTGAAAATAACAATACAATTGTGGTTGGGTAGTTTATTATACGTACTCTTTTAATTTTATCTCTATTAGTATACATTAGTATCATACTCCTTAGTTAGCAGTAATGACTTTTCAATGAATTTTGGATCGTATAATAAAAATATATATGAAAGAGAGTGGAAACTGGAAAGGGTTTAAAAGAAAAAAAAATGGAAAGAAAAGATAAATAAATTAAGTCCAGAAAAAATTCTCTATATTTTATGGTATTTTTTCCTTCTTGTGTTTGGATGCGGAAAAAGTAAACAAATTAATACATTACTTTTCCTTTCCTTCATCAATTCCCCTTCCCCACGTTCTCAAAAGGGAAATAATCTATGACATATATATATTTATATATATATATAACAATATATTAGAAAGAAGAGTTTGTTCTATAGGATTATCTCTGACATTTCATTATTCAAATTCTTAGCTCAGTTATTTGATCTTTTAGTGAGTTATTTAACATATTTTAGAATCACTATTTTCCACCTCTCTTTCTTATGTTTTTCAATAATAATTGCATCTAATTAATTAAAAAGAAATAGAAAAAGAAAAATTAAAATTAAAATTAAAGGTATAAACAAAACACTGGCACTAATATTGACTAGGTTTTGAATTCTCTTTAAAATAAAATAAAATTCATCTTGCATTCAATTATTTTTGAATATTTACCAAAGCCCAATTTTATCCTATTGCCCTATTAGAAATACGTCTTTTGGACGGCCATAATATAAACGAAAAGTTGAGCTAAAACTACAACGTAAAATTTTATCATCATTTATGTATTTGTTTCAATGAAATTTTTAAAATAAACTTAGTTTAAATAAGTTTATTTAATTTTAAGGTTTAGAGTCACAACATTGTCAATATTTCAGTGGAAGGAAAATTAATTTTGTGAATTGTTATGGTAACATTGTTACTTAACGTATTTATTTAATATATTAGATTCAATATATACAAATAAGAGTATTTACAACTCAAAATTTAAGATAAAGTCATAGGATAAAGTCAGAAGCTTTTTTTTTTTACACGAAAATTACAAAAATATAGTAATTAAACCTTTTTTTTTTTATTTTTAGTTTGGGGTAGAGGATTCAAACCCTTTATGGTGGGATCAAGCAATTATAATCTAACTCTAACTCAAATTATAAGCACTCATAATCCACGAAGGAAATTAATTTAGAAACACACTAGGAGAGGGTCTTAGAAGTACATAGGATTAGAAACTTATTCCAATTCTTACACCTCTGTGTGTGTGTATATATAAACTTCCACTCTCATTATTACTGATCACTTAATTTGCCCTCTTTTTCTCTTCAATAAGTGCGTTTCTCTCCCTAATAGTCTCATTAAGATGACTACATCGGAAAAAGAATCAGAAAATCCAGTCCCTAGTGAACTTCTTAACTTACATTTGTTGGCAAATTCTTCCTTTGATGTTGCTGCTGGCATAATAATTTTGTCAGATGAAGGACCAAAGGTGGACTTGGTTAAAGCTCTGAAATACGCACCAATTGCCTTCACAATCCCAACAAAAAAGCGAGGTACTCCTGGTAAGCCCCACTATATAATTGATAGGACCAAATTTATCCCACAAGAAGAACAAGACAAGATTATTAGGAATAATAATATTACTTGTAATGATCTTCCTCCTAAAAAACGTTATCGTTTTGATGTTTGTAAAGATGTTCAAAACGAAGAGATAAAAATAACTAAGGTAAAGAAGAAGATCAGTACTAGTACAAAGCGAAAGGGGAAGATTTCTTATGATAATAAGGTTTTGGGTAAAAGAGGTATAGTGGCAGGACCGGACCCGGCACCAACAATGCCAGACAATTTGAAGGAGATGGTGGGTCGAGATTTTGATGTCTCTACAGTAACGCTTGTTATCCAGAAGAGCCTATTTGAAACCGATCTGAAGAAGGTGGAGAATCGATTATCAATGACATTGAAACAAATTGCATCAGACGATTTCTTGACGGAGGAAGAAAAGAGGACATTGGAAAGGAGAAAGGCAGATGGGCGTCTGGAGAGTATCAATGTGGATTTAATTGAGCCGAGTAAAGATTTGAAAAAGACAGAGATGATGTTGAGGAAATGGGACCTTAAAAGTTCCAGTAACTACGTGTTGACACATAACTGGTACAATGTCGTTGAAAGGAATAATCTAAAGGCAAGGGATATTGTGCAAATTTGGTTCTTCAGGAGTAGAGAAGGAAAGCCTTGCTTTGCCATTGTCAACCTTAGCCACGTCAGGGCTTCTTCTTCCCCCACTTCTACATCTTCAACTGCGATCGAAGAACCGACTTCTTCTTCCTCTACTTATGCTACTGCTATTGAAGAAGGGACGTCTTCTTCTGCTACCGTTGTGGCTATTGGAGAATAAGAAGATGATCATAATCTGAGGAATAATTATTTAATGACAGAAATTAATTAGTTGTTGATTAATACGGATGGTTACATTTTTTTTTTTTTAATTTCTTATTCTCAAGTGTTGAAGATATTAATGCACTAACATTATACTACTTAATTAAAATGCCTTAGGAAAAAAAACAAAAAACAAAAAACAAAACAAAAACAAAAACAACAGCAGCAACAACAACCTAGCATTAATGGTTTTTCCTCGTTAATCTTTCATGGATCTATATATTTGAATTTTTTGGTTAAAAAAATAATGAAAAAAAAAAAGACAAATGAAAAATCTTTAATCAAATTATTTTTCCCAAAAAACAATCTAGAAAAATGATATTTTTCAAATCTTTAATTTGAATAAAGCTTCTCCTCTGTATATAGAGTTCTAACTTTCTAAAGTAAAAGCTGCTCAACGTAAAACCCACGTCAAAGGTTGTCAATATATAAGATTCATAATTAACCAAGCCTTAAATGTATCGTTTCTTGCTCTGTTTTCTTCCTTTTGTATTTGTCATTTGTGTCAAACGAGACAAACAGAGCATACTTGTTGAGGAGCTACCAATCTTCATAGCCCTTTTTTTTATCTTTGGTTTTCTTACTCCTTTGTGCCTTTTCTTTGTTGGTTTTGTTGAGAAGGCTGATCATGATGTTATTGCTGAACTATCGACGTCTACTTCACAGCTCTAGTAGGGAAAGGTTCACAATCTTTTTTTATTTTTGTGTGTGCATTCGTTAGTTATTTATGTTTTTGTTTCTGAGGCAATTTTTTTTTTCTTTGTTTCCTCATGCTGAGACTCTCTGAGAGCTAATCATAAATCACAATTAAGCAAGCGTTTAGTGTAATAATTACATTCTAATACAAATTTGTTTTATTTCAATTTCAACTATTCACAGTTTACTATTATAATTTTACAATTTAAATTTTAAGAGTTCATAACTTTATATATATACAAGTGTTTTTATTATTTTATAGAATTTTAAGATAAATAAAACAATTTTCGTATTCATTTTTTTTTTAATACTTTTCGAATTCTTACGCTATTTAGCTCAAACATTTAAACTCGTGCACTAAAGCATGTTAGATGTTCTATTGCAATTTGAATTCTTTCTACTATTATTATCACGTATGCATTCTAAGTTTGTGTTTGAAATAAAGGCTTGGAATAAAATTTTTAGATTAGCGTTCGTTTGGTGAATGCATTTCATTTGCATTGCGTTTAAATGCAATGCATTGAATACAATTTGTATTTGAAGGAAAAACATTAGCATTGCATTTGAATGTAATGTGTGTTTGGGTGAAAAGTATTTGAATTATATTTTAATAATGAATATGTAATGTGATGGGTAAAAGTAGAGAGAAAAAAAAGGGGAGAGAGAGAATATATGATGTAATTAAAAAAAGTAATAAAATAATAAATAATGATTGTGTTAGATTTAAAATGTGATGTGATTGGTATTTGAATGAAATATTTTTGTATTTGGGAGAAAATTACATTGTATTCAAATGCAATGCAAAAAAAATGTATTGCCCAAACGTGGGCTAAATGTTAAATGTTAAATGTTCTATTGCAATTTGCATTCTTTCTACTATTATTATCATGTATGCATTCTAAGTTTGTGTTTGAAATAAAGGCTTGGAATAAAATTTTTAGATTGGAATTGATACTTTTCAAAAATTAGATATAATTTTTGTTGATTTTTCGTTAAAAAAAAAAGACAAAAATCCAACTGAAAACTTTAATTTGGTCGTGACGTCATTAAGTTTCAATTTGGATTATAGGTTATATATATAAATATTTATTCACACAAGTGTTTGCACTTAAATGTAGAATTGAATTGTGTATTTAAACTAAATGTATGTTTGGATAATTTTTTTGTGACTAGCGTGTAAAAAAATAAATAAATGTTGTACAGAATTTTAAAAATTAAAATTTACAATTGGATTTGATTGAATTTTGTGAATTTTGCATTGAAATCTGTCACTTTGCTCCATCAATTTTAAATTAGTCTTATTTAACATCTTTTGCTATTATTGTTGTTACGATATTAAAATCTCTATGATGAGAAAGGCTTTTGACACGGTATGCACAATGATTTGTGATGGATGGACAAACCGTGAATGGCTTTCATAAAAGCACCTTTAGGCGAAGGTTTCTCGATCCGCTTCGATCTCTTCAACTGAACCCAAAAGAGACTTTGATTATTCAACTTTAGCTTCTGAAGGAATCTTGTCACTTGAAATTACAGAAAGTCAATTTATTTAGCTTTCTTTGTCTGTATTCTAAGAAGAAATCCCATTCTTGCTAAGAGATACTAGATCCTTTACATAAAAATGAGACTAAAGGGCTATTTTATTCATCTCTAAACATACACCCAAAGATTGAATGTTATAGTTAGCATGCTATCCGGGTTTACCCTCTACCTGCTCAAAGGCTTGTATCCCTTTTCTTTTTATGCTTAACTATTTAACCTAATATTTCTTTGTGAATTTAAAGCTTCTTGTTTCAGAGATTAAACTCTTATCTACTGAAATAGAGACCTTGTGATTTGTTAATTTGCATCGATAGAACCAGTTTTGTGTTATAGAATTCAATTATCATAAGTTAGAGAGTAGGAAAGAGAATTCTCAATCCAGGATAAGGCAATGGAAGTTCACTCAGTTTTGCCTACTAAAAAGAAGAAAGGACAGAAATTACTCTTTCAAGCAATAGCAATCGTTAGGCCAACAGAGGAGTGAATGTGTGAGATAGATTAAATTTACTATTCATATGCCTTTTTTAAATTCCGATTCAATATTTTTTAATTATTTACCCCTATTTAGATGAAATATCCATTTCTTAAAACGGAAAATTTTCTCATTTTAAATAAAAAATTCTTTTTATTTTTTATAATAAGGAGTTTGGATAAGTAAAAAACTTTTTCTTCTTGAAGATAAAGAGTTGTTTAGAATAAGAAAAAATTATATTAGAAAAGGTGAATAATGAAAGAATATGAAAAAGATTACTTTTCTTTTTCTAAAAAGATATTGTACAAGATATATTTGAAAATGAAATTCATTTTCTTTTTCAAAATGAAAAAAATTGAAACAAGCATTTTTTTTTTTTTTTGCAAAAATTTTCTTTTTCCAATAAGGTGAAGAAAAACCCCGTGTTTCAATAAACTCACCAAATTTATCTAATTTGATCTTAATTAGGTTAGCTGCTTGTCTACATTAAGTTGATTGAATGGGTAAAAAAAAAATTTTAACTCACCAAATCTTTATTGAGTAGGTTGAAAAAAATCCAAAAACTCACCTAACCAATTTGATGTTCACCCCACTTTTTTTTTTTTTTTTTACTAAATGATGTTCAACTTTATGTATTGTTCGGATTATTTAGCACAATTTCTAGTACAAATTATCCATATTTTTACAATCTCTAATACAAGTCGAGTTAAATTTAGATGAAATGAAATGATTAATTTAGCTTAATTTGCAAGTTAGATTAAGTTAAAACGTTAAATCAAACGCAAGCTAAATATACGATATCGAGATGCAGGCGGCGAGGTGCTAATGCAAGGGTGGGATTGGGGTGGAGGAGAATATCTTTTTTATGATTTGGCTATGGCCTTTGAACAATAAGGAAAAGAATGACATGTTGAGTTTTCAATGCATGGATTACAAAACTTTAACATGAACAAGATTGGTGTGCTCATGATGGTGACGAAGATTATAATATTGGTATGTGTAGACCACTAATGATGGTGACATGATGGTGTGCTCATGATGGTGACGAAGAGTATAATATTAGTGTGTGTAGACCACTAATGATGGTGACATAATACTAAGGACAATCTATTTAGAGCTTCACTTCTATTGGATTTGAGATTTGAACCGTTTGTGGTCTGCTAGTTGTTTCTTGTCATCTTATCAGTAAGACTAGTAGGCTCATCAAATCCATTAGATTCTAATAAAAAAAAAATATTGGTGTGTGTCCAATATATGATCATGATAGATTAGAGAATGAGAGAGAAAATGATAGAAAAAATAGAACAAATGAGTGAAGAAATAGGAAAAAAAATTAGTGAGAAAAGAGTATATATATTGAGAAAATATTTGTGTTCGATTAATACTCATCAAGTTCAAATAAAAAAGATATGAAACTCACTCTATTTATAAATACAAATCTTGATAATAAGCAAATTTATTAGTAATCAAATTTGTCTCTAAAAAAAAATCAAATTTGAATAAGCTCTTAAAATCTTAATGAACTTAAATAAATTCTAATACATAAATATGAAGTAAAATATCTTAAAATAACTTGAATCCTTTTCTTCCATTTTCTTTGCTAGTATCGAGGGGTCTCGATTTCCTTAGTATTTTGATGTTTTGACTTATGGTTTTTGTCCTTTTCTTGTTTGTTAGTAATAACGGTAGTTTTTACTCTATTAGTTTAAGTTTTTATCTTTTTTTTTTTAGTATTTGATTTTGTTTTTCATTGGCAAGATCCATTTCTTTTTGGTTGTTTGTGTAGCCTTTGTGCTATGATTCCTTATCATCGGTTGATCAAATTTTTCCATCAACAGTAGAGGATTAGTTAAAGAGTCATATATGTGCTTGATATTTTATATATCTTTATTAGCGTCTTCTATATATGGAGTTGGATGCATGTTTGGTTCTTGTGCACCATTCGAATATACGAATGGAATCAGTTGTCTACCAGTGTTAAGTTTTCGGAGATTTTGATTATGAATTGGTGATTATATTGCTTTTCAAAAAATATTAATTATTTTTTTTCTTGTCTATGTCTCCCCTCAATTTTTCTAATTAGTTAATAGAAAAATTACTTGTTGTTTGGATAACAATAGAAATGATAATTTGTACTATAAAAAAACTATTATCTTAATATTTCGCATCCTTATTTTAGGGCATATATGTTCTTTTTGCCCTTTTAAATTTAAATAAATGAAAATAAAAGCAAACAAACCAAAAAAATCCAAATTATCACTAAATTTGGACCTTTATTTTTTTTTTTTTTGTTGAACTTACAGATGGGATTCTAATTCTGTATTATTTTAAAAAAAATTATATATAAAATTATTATTAGACTAAAATCTTATAGTTTTATTTATTCATTTTTATTGTTAAATATATGTATTCGATTAGGACGAGTAAAAAGGACATTTTATGTATAAAAAATTGACGCAAGTTGCCAAAGGGTCACGGTCACATTCTTCTTCTTCTTCTTCTTCTTCCTTTTTTTTTTTTTTTTCTGTTTTTTTTTTAATAAAAGATCACATGATCACTTTTCATTCAATATTTTTCCCCTGCAGTCTTGAATCCTAAACAACGTATGCCATCGCATCTGCAAGCGGAGAAAATGGAAATTAATTGAATGGGAAGCATTTCATAAGTCATCATACGAAATTTTACCCAAAAAAAAAAAAAAATTTTACCAAATTTTATGTCTTTTGAGAACTGTAAAGAGTTTATATCCACTATTTCTGATTTAAAAGTAAGTCCTTTACTGATTAGAAAGGAATCGAGCAAGTCACTTTACTGATTTAAAAGTGGTGAACGCAAAATTTTTCCTGACTTTAGGATAAATTTCTATTCATGATGGTATGGTGTATTTTAGTTATCAGATGGGATCTAGAGACAACTCTTGTAACGTCTCGTTAGATCACACTAGGGTTTTTCTCTCCATTCCATCACCTATCTGTGGGTATAGAAGAAGACTTAAGAAGTCGATGTGGTAAGCATTAACTTACCGGAATTCTGTTAGTTAGATGATTTATTTGGCTTCTATTTAGATGAGGTATCCAAATCTGAAAATAAAAAAAAAGGTATCGATTTAGATCGGAAAGTTTTTGCTATCCAAAAGTAAAAAAGTATTTGGATAGGTAAAAAAATTTTCATTTTTAGAAGGAAAAGTCTATATTGATGTCAAAAAGTGAATATTTTTGATTTTGTGCACGGAAATTTAAAATGCCCTTTTTTTTTCCTCATAATTAAACATTTTGGTCTAAAAACAAAAAATTTCCACACATATCAAATAGACACAAACTTGGTTTATTAATAAAGTAAGGGGTGTTTGGGGGTATTTTAAAGACAAATTTTAAATATTTTTTGATACTTTTTTTCATTTCACAATTACTTTTTATTATTTTCATTTCTAAAACTCTATACCAAACTCAAATTTCAAAAGCCCATAATTTTGTATATATAAATTCAAATGAGGTAATTTTTTTAAATTACATAAAATTCCGATATAAGCAAAATAAGATTCATATTGATAATTTTTTTTCGAATAAATTTTTAAAATTTTACTTTTTTTTTACTCTAAAGAGTTTTTTTTTTCCAAGCATTCTTTATAAAACTTACTTTTTTTCAATTTCCAAAACACATCTTTAAAACCATTTTGAATAGACCTAAGTGGAATGATCAATGATGTGATTTATCAGATAAATCAGAATCATGTATATATATATTTTTATTTAGAAATGGAGATTCAAATTTATAAATATTTTTTTAATTTCAAAGTAAAATTATTATTAGAGTGATTTACATATAATTTACATAAATAAATTGAACTTTGCAAATAAAAAAAAAAGTTGGGTGGTGGGTGGGAAGGGATTTTGCAGGGAAAGTTAAACTTTACGTTAGCCTTTAAAACGACGACGTTTGGAGAGTCGGTCGACATCACCAAAAGCCGATGTCAAAGGAAGAAAAATAAAGAAAAAAAAAATTACAAAAAAAAAAAATAATAAAAAAAGAAAAATAATTCAACTTAAACCCCATCTTGCAAGACTTCGGAGACGCAAACAAAATAGAAAAGGCTTTTAGATTAGAAAAAGAAAAAAAAGAAAAAGAAAAAGAAAAGAAAAGAAACCACACCCCTTAAAAATCTCTCCATTTTCTCAGCTCCCAAACACTAAAAATCCGAACCCTAATCCTAGGCTTTCTTCTCATTCTCTTTCTTTCTTCTTCTTCCTCTTCTTTTTTTTATTTTTTATTTTTGTCTTTGTAATTTCGCAATCCGATGTTTTAATTGCACAAGAATCCCGGCGGATCTGGCTTGCGGAGAGGTGCGTTTTTACTTTCTTCTCGATTTTTTTCTTCGCCTTTCTAGGGTTTGTTCTGTGTGTAAATTTTCGTGGAGAATCTGGGCTGATCGATCCGATTACGGCATTAATTTGATTGCGATGGATCTGATAATATTCCTTTTTATTTTTATTTTTTATTTTTTTTTGGTTCCTCGTCTTTGAATATGGTCAACTCTCTCTCTTTCTTTCTCTCTCTCTCTCTGGAATGTTTGTATTTTTTTTAATTTGTTAGAATTTATTCATTTGTTATATGTATGGATGAACGTTACCGATACTTTTTCTTAATATTATTTTTTTCGCTCTTTCGTTGATAATTTTATACAAAAATACTTCGTTGTTTGGTACTTTTTTTAATTTACTGATGTATTGTAATCTGTTTGGCATGTTGAAAGGAAATTGTTCTTGTTTTTGTTTTTGTTTTTTTGTTTTTTTTTTTGTTTTTCAAATTGATAGAAATTTTCTAGGTTTCAGACATTATGATTCTTTCGGATGGATTGGTCGTGTTTGAAAATGTAATATTCGTCTACATTCTTGTGTAGGAGATTGTAGGCTTAAAATTGGGTGTTCCGAAATTGAATTGAATGTCGAAAGGTTTCTTGATTTACATGCTTAAAAAGTTGCGTAGTTATGTCTGGGCTATATTTAGGTATGTTAAAGAGCTCAATAAGGGAGTTATATTCGAACATGAGCATAATGGGTTGTTACGAAAAAAAAGTGGTTTTTTTTTTTTTTTTTTTTTTTAATTTTTTTATCTGGGTTCAGGTTGAACTTTGAAGGATATAGAGAGACTTTGTTAGTGCGGATCATTTGTTGTAGGTTGAGAGTTAGGATGGTAGGTGAGGTGCCTGTAGTACTGGGATCATTACTGTGTTGTGGATGTTTACATAAAAACACTTCTGCAGGTGCACGAATTTGTAGTTTCGGAAGTTGGTTACTCTAAAAGGAGGCTATTGATTATTAGATATGTATGTTGTTGTCATTTGGAATATTTAGCTTATGTGCCCGTGAGCATTAATGTTTTTTATTGTTTGTCTGTGAGGGATGGTCTTTCCGACAAAGTAATCATAAAAAACTGATCAATTGTGATATTTTTCTCTAGGTTCGTGATGGAATTTTAATTAAGTTGAATCAGAAAGAATCTTTCTTTTGTTTATGAGATACTGATTCTTAGCTTAGTTGTTTCCCATAATTGCTAATGAGTTATTGTGTTCCTGAATTAATATATTTCATAAAATGGTTTATTTTCCTAAAATATGCATCTCCACTCCTCCTCAACAACCCCCCCCCCCTTTCCCTTTTTTATTTTTATTTTTTAACTTTAAATGCGTAATGCAATTCAAAAAGAGATGGATTTTAGTGGATGGTGCTGCTACAGTTGGTGGTGAAATCGCTGTAGGAAAAATGTATTAGTAGCTTATATGCCTTGGGAAGGTTACAATTCTAAGGATATAGTACTCATTAATGAGTGTTTGGCGTTTGAGGATATTTAGTCTTTTCAAACATGGAAATAGGTGGCAAGCTTTCTTTCAGGGGGAAAATAAAAAAAATGTAATAGTAGCATATATGTCATGGGAAGTTTGCACTTCTAAGGATGTAGTTCTCATTAACAAGCGTCTGGCATTTGAGGATATTTATATTTTTCACATACGGAAATAGGATTTTCACACTCTTGTGACTAGCTACGGCATGAAAGAATCACTAACGAAATATTGCATCTAGAAGCCGATTTACTCTGAAATTTAGACAAAAGCAGCATTAATTTTATCACTGAATAGTAAATTACTTACATTAGCATTTTAGCCTAATCTTCTCTTTTTAAGACTTTACAGAATGTGTCAGTTTTCATCTTTTTTTATTTGGACGCTTGCCTGTGTAATAAAATATTTGATAAGAAGCAGTTATACTTGAATGATTTATATTGAAGCTTTCTTCAAATGATTGGTGTGGTGTGGCCCTTGAGGCATAGTTAATTATATTTATCTGAGTTCCTTCATGTTCCTTCATTCTACATATTGGGAGTTTGTTATTTCCTTTTAGCTGATGAGTTTATGAAATTTCTCCAGATTTAATCAAGTTGAATGTTTTCTAGAGATGTTTGATGGATGATGATAGTACAGATAGATAAAATGTCTGCTCCTTCTTCGAGGGAGCGTGCTCAACAGCTGTATGAGAAGGTATTTTTGTTCCTTACATTTGTTGAGTTTTTATTTATGTGATTCATCTACTTGGGGCTGGTAAAAGAGTTATTAAGTTGCATAGGATTTCTCTTTTCCTCCCTGTCCGTGTTTGCTCCCTAAGAATATTACAAATCTCTTGGGGTTTCACGTTTTTTTCTGGACAGATAAATGAGTTGGAAAATAAGCGTCGGAGGTCTGCTCAGGCTCGAGTTCCGTCAGATCCTAATGCATGGCAGCAGATCCGTGAAAATTATGAGGCAATAATTCTCGAGGATCATGCTTTTTCTGAGCAGCACAATATTGAATATGCTTTGTGGCAGTTGCATTATAGGAGGATTGAGGAACTAAGAGCACATTTCAATGCTGCCCGTTCTTCTGGTTCAAACCCGCCTCAGAATGTTAAGGGCCCTGCACGGCCTGATCGACTTACAAAAATAAAACTGCAGTTTAAAACCTTTCTTTCAGAAGCAAGTGGGTTTTACCATGATTTAATAGTGAAAATAAGAGCAAAGTATGGGCTTCCGCTGGGTTATTTCTCTGAGAGTTCAGATAACCAAAATGCCATCGAAAAAGATGGAAAAAGATCTGCTGAAGTAAAAAAAGGTTTGATATCATGTCATCGCTGTTTGATATACTTGGGTGACCTTGCACGCTACAAAGGATTGTATGGGGAGGGTGACTCCAAGACTCGTGAGTTTGCTGCAGCTTCATGTTACTACTTGCAAGCTGCGTCACTTTGGCCATCAAGTGGGAATCCGCATCATCAGGTGCTTGCTTTTATTTTTGCTTCATATGTATATGTTCTTTTGTGAACCTAATTTCTTTAGTTCACAATAACTTGATATTAAATCCCCTAGAGATGATAAATCTTTTGTCTAAAAATTCAATGGAGTGATTAAGTGCCTGTGTGACTAATCCTCTATTTACTCCAGCTTGCTATATTGGCTTCTTATTCTGGGGATGAGTTGGTGGCTGTTTATCGATATTTTCGTAGCTTGGCTGTGGATAGCCCCTTCCTTACTGCAAGAGACAACCTGGTCGTTGCATTTGAAAAGGTGTTACCTCTTTTTCTGCTTAAACTTGTCCTTTCCTATGTTACTCCTTACTTGCCTAAATTTGGATGCTTGATAGAAATTATCCATCATCTAACCCTGGAGAAAAGTCGTTTATCTAATGTTTGGTGTCTTGTTTAGTTGTAGTGTGTTTTGATGAAGATGATGATCTTATTATGAGAACTTTGGAGAAGTGAGAACACTTTGCATGCTACTTTAGTGCTTAAAATGCTGTCAAGTATTCTGAAACAATGTAAAGTTGACTTCTTGTTTAGGTTGTTTTTCCCCTCTATGAAGAATCTTTAAATTCTTGAAGTGTATAAAATGAGAGAGCATTGAGTTCATTTGGTTTTGGTTTAATTGGCATTCCATGTCTCTTTTTATTTGAGTTCAGCTATTTCTTCCTGATCTAGAATTTATATCAATGACCAACAATTTGTTTCAATATGAGTTCACCTATGACCTAATCTTTTCCTAACAAAACCTTCCAACAATTTGCCTAATTTAGATACCTTTTGTCTTTTGGCAGTCAGTTTCTAGCAATTATTTCTTCTCTTTATAGGATGTTTGTGTTGTCAATTATAAGTTGAATATAAAATGATGTATATCATGTGGAGCAGAACTGATGCGTTTATTAATATCAGTTGATTAAATTTGCTGATGACGTATATTTTAGTTATGTAGAGTGAGTCTTTTACCCTGAAAGTGCTTTACTGATGTGTAATTATATCAATTTTGCAAGTTAATTTCTTAGATGGCCTTAAATTATCTCCTTGTGTTGATCATAATGTCTTGGGATGTATATATGTAAAATGTTTTATAAGTCACATGATAGCCTTTTTGATGATTTTGCATATTGTGTTGCTTTATGTCTTGGATGCTCTAGACTTTGTATGTAATTCGTTAATTATTTTGCAGAATCGTGTTACCTACTCTCAAGTATCTGGGGAAGCCCCTGGGTTCATGGAGTCTACTGGGAAATCAACTGGTAAAACAAGAGTGAAAGGGGAAGGGAAATCTGTATCCAAAGATGCTAATACTGAAGCCAGCCTAATCAATGAAGGAGTATCTGGCATTCATGACAGATATAAGGCATTTTGCCTTCCATTTGTTCGTCTAAATGGCATTCTTTTCACGCGCACAAGGTATTTTGTTTTGAACACTATGTTCAATTGGTTATCATTGTCTAAAACTTTTTAACATGTTTGTCAATATAAATACATGCATCTTTCTTTGCCCAGTTTAGAAGTGTTTGAGGAAGTTCTGTCTTTGGCAAGCAGTGGCATGCGTAAGGTGCTGTCTTCTGGGCCAGAGGAGAAGCTAACTTTTGGTGCAGATGCTGATGAGAGTGGACTTATTATTGTTAGGATTGTCACGATACTTATATTCTCGGTTCACGTTCATAGGGAATCTGAAGGTCAGACATATGCAGATATCCTCCAACGAAACGCCGTACTTAAGAATGCATACACTGCAGTTTTTGAGTTGATGGGCCACATATTAGAAAGATGTGTGCAGCTGCGTGATCCTTCTTCAAGTTTCTTCTTACCTGGGATTCTAATTTTTGTTGAATGGTTGGCATGTTGTGCGGATGTTGCCTCTGGCAGTGATGTGGATGCAAAACAGGCTGCTGTTAGATCAAGGTTTTGGAATCTCTTTATATCTTTATTGAACAAGATCTTGTCAGCTGGGTCTATGTTCATAGGTGGCGATGAAGATGAGACTTGCTTTAATGACATGAGTATGTATGAAGAGGGGAACACTGAAAATCGGTTGGCTTTGTGGGAGGACTTTGAGTTGAGAGGATTTGTGCCGCTTGTTCCAGCACAAACCTTTTTAGATTTTTCAAGGAAAAACTCATTTGGAACTGATGTTCAAAAAGGAAAAAAGGCCCGAATTGAAAGGACTCTAGCAGCAGGCAAGGCTCTAGCCAGTGTAGTCAAGGTTGATCAAAAATCAATATGTTTTGATTCAAGGTTGAGAAAATTTGTTATTGGCATTGATACTCAAAGATTGGATGACATGGTAGCTGCAGATTCAGGCATTTCCAATGAAGATATTATGCGCGAAAATCAAGCTACTGAGAAAACAAAGAGTTTAGGAATTGTGCAGACAAACCAGCAGCCACTGTTAGAAGGGGATGAGGAGGACGAAGTAATTGTCTTTAAGCCACCTGAGAAGCGGTTGGATGTTATTGGTTCAAATTGGACAACCTCTGAGGGCCTGATGCCTAACCAGAATGCTTCTACAAGTGATATGACATATATCAGTAGTTCAATTTCAGCTCCTCTCAACAGTATTCACTATCAAACTGCTTTTGATGGTCGTCCCCTAGAACCTATAACTGTTCGCAATCTTCCCCCTCGGTATGTGCAACAAGGTCAACCACCTGCTTCAAAGTGGTCGGCAGAAGAAGCCTTTCTTGCTGACAGCTTGAAAGATCTGAGGTTCATGGGGAATGGGCATGCAGTAAAACCTGATGTGCTAGATACTGCTGTTTTGCGTTCACTTCCAATGCAACAGTCTGTCAATGTTGCCACAAGTGGTATGATTTACAACCACACAAAAGCGCAAGAGGTTATTGCATCTTCTGGAGCAATCCCTAACAGTTTGCCTGTCACATCATCAGCCTCAGCTGTAGGTATGCGAAGAAGTCCTGTGAGTCGACCCAGTAGGCACCTTGGTCCTCCCCCTGGATTTGGGCATATTCCTACTAAACAAATAAATGAATCCATTTCTGGTCCTGATAATACAAGCAACAGTCTTATAATGGACGATTATGGCTGGTTGGATGGATATCAGGTACCGTCAGCATCATGGGCAAAAACTTCTGGGCTCAGTAGTTCCGTCAATTACCCCCATCCTGTTCCTAGTAACCTTTCCGGAACCATCAACTTTCCCTTCCCAGGGAAACAAGTTCCAATGATGCAACTCCAATCAGAAAAGCAAAAAGGTTGGCAAGATTACTCAATGCTTGACACACTTAAATTACAACACGAACGGCAGCTGCAGCAACAGCAACAGCAACAGCAACAAGCCATGTATGGCAATCAGCACTTCAACCCCCTGCCTGAGCAACATCAGGGACAGTCTCGCTGGACGGGTCGTTATCTGGTGTGATGTCAATATGATGGTATAGATGGTAGGTAACATCTGGTTTTCTTCATATCATGCTAATTTTTAGTTGGTATCATAAATTATAATGTTAAGTTTTCCTGACCAAGCCCATTGTCATTGCTAGAGTCCTGAGAATTGTGCTGGTATTTACTGCATCCATTTGCTACCAAGTTCAAACTCCAAATTTGAAGCCTTATCAATGTTGAATTGTGAGGAGTGTTGGTGGATTGGTTTCTTGCAGGAACTTGCTAGCACACAGGTGAGTCTTATGTGCTTTATTTTCATCTCATCATTTAGCTAATGTTTCATAATTGTTTTTTGCCATTAATTGTTTGGTTAGATCTTACTCCCTTTGTTGGAATTCTATGAATGCATTTATATATGGAGGTTTTATCATAAATTTATTTTTTCTGCATCTTGTTTTGGCATGGTGCAGGTTTTACTGAGCTTTTCCGCTCGGAGGATGAGAAACGCAGGGGATCAGATGCAAAGCTTCTAAGAAGTATGTGCCTTGTCTGGTTACTTGAGGTGGATAGAACGTGTTTGATAATAAGATGATCTGTTGGTCGGGCTGTTGTCTCCGGCAATTTGGTGGAATAAAAATGGTGTTACTCACTGTTCTACTGAACTCTTGAATCAGTGTTAGCTGTCGAAATTGCTATTGCCATAGTCAGGTGGCAGCAGCTGGTAATATATATAGTAAGCGCTACTCAGAGTTTTGTGGCAGAAAGCTTTGGGAAGCTTAGTTGGGCATGTTAATGGGAATGGTACTTCTTGGTATTTAGGAATGGAATACTAATAATGATAATAAAAAACCACAGATATGGTGAAGACACCAAAAACGGGTAAATTTGTTTAGTATTTGTGTGGTGTACGGTCGTTGTCTGCTAGTTCCTGTTAGACTTAAAATGTGTCTTATTGGCTTAAGTTTTATGATTATCTGACGCTTCTCTCTTTCAAGTCGAGCTTTTCTCGAACTTGCTCTCATGTAATAATGTTTTGAATCTTGCACTTAATTTTAATTTCGGTTTTTAAGTTATGTGTATTTTTTTTTTTTTGGTATTTTTGCCTTGATAATTTGCTTTACTTTTACTGTTATGCTCATTTTGAGTACCTTTGGATAGTTCTCATTTTTGCCGTGTCTGCTTATATTCATTTATCTGGTAATGGTCATTTTGGGTTTGAGGTCTTCTTCCGTTTAATTTTTCAATATTCAGTTGATTTCACTTGAAAAATAATTAAGTTGCCGCAAGGAGCATTGCTGCACAACCCATGGATGCACAACCTATGGATGGGTTGGCGGAGCGAAAAGGATGCCTTTTTTTTGTTCTTCCAATATGAACTTAGGTTCGTTATTCTGTATTTCCCAGTTTATGACACCTGTCCAGTAAACGTGTTGTGTGGCTGTGCGTGTGTGGTGGCTTAAGTGAAGATTGATTAATTCCTAGAAGTGGATTAGTTTTTTTCCGTTTCAAATACGGCTCTGGGATTTTTAAAGTGAGGGAGGGGATTTTTTTTTTTTTTTTTTGGTTTTTTCCCAGCCAAAAAATAAGGTTAGTACTGCTGCACTTTCCTCAATTATTTGTTTACTAATTGCGGCTCTGTGAGCAAAAAACATGCACTTTGCTTATCAATTTTGGAACACCAATAGACAGGGAAAAAAATTTTGAGGCAAAGACTGTTCCCTGACCCTAGTAAATAATGAACTTTTTTACTGCATTCTCACAAGTATGAACATGTGGAATTTGAGCATATGAATACGGAAGCTATTTTGTTTGTTTGTCTGTCTCTTGTTTTTGGCTAAAAAACAATTGAAAGGGTCGTTGTCCTGGTGGTTGGTTCCTTCAACGTCAACTCCGTCTTGCCTTGCCGGGAGAAACAAGGCCTTGGCCTTTTGTTTATTTTTTATTATTTATTTATTTCTTGGGTTGATTTCAAATTTGATGGTTTGTCTCACTTTGTATCCAATAATCTAAAATGTAACAAAAATGGCCCTTTAAGCTTATTATAGATTGCAATTTTGATACTTCTGTTGTTAAAACTTCTGTAGTTAACGTTAAATAGAATATAACCTAAATGATCATCTATTTTCAATCCATTAAACAATTACATAAATTTTCCCATTTTAACCAACAATGACACAAATTTTATTTTCATTAATATGTGATCTGTGTTATATTAGTTTAGTATTAATTTTTTATGTCATGTTAGTAAAATAGTATTTAAATTTGTGTTATTTAGGTGCTTTCCTGTGTTTTAATGAAGAAAACACTATAGTTATAACAATTGATGGGTTCAAGGTCTAGTTTTGTTTTCTTAAATTGTTGGGGGTAAAGTGAGACCGTTCTTATTTTACTGGGGATCAAACCTTTTTTCGCCCTTTGGGAGTTGTGATTGTAGTATGTATATTAGTCTGTTAGATGAAATTATAATTATATCAAAAATCAACGATACAGTAGTTGTAAGTATAACATAGTGATAATTTTATATTTATTCTATTTCAAGATAAAGAGTGGGAATCTATTATTTTAATAATGAAAATAATAACGGTACACATGTATAATCTTATAACTTAAAACTTGCATTATCACATTTTGAATACAGAAGCCCAGTTAACGGATTGGTTCAAGTTCAGGGGGGGAAAAAGTTGAAACGAGCGGAAGAAATTCTTTTGTTATTGTCATTATATTTTATTTTTAAATGATATCTATTTCTAGTAACAAGTGCAGTGCAAAGTGAATTCCAAAAAAAAAAAAAAAAAAAAGAAAATCAATAGTATGCACGTATAATCTTATGAGTTAAAGCTTGCGTTATCCCATTTTGAATATAGAAGAGCAGTAAGCAGATTGGTTCAAGTTGAGGGGAAACAGTTTAAAATGAGTGGGAGGAATTCTTTTGTTTTTGTTATTATTATTTTGTGTGTGTGTGTGTGTGTGTGTGTTTTTTTTTTATATATTTTTTAATTTTTAGAAGATGTCTATTTCTAGTACAGATAGTTAAGATATTATAAAGACACTGACATCTTGATAATACTACATACACCAGGAAGGGTGTGAAAAATTTGAAGATTAAAAAAAAAAAACCCGGATTTATAACCAATGGATTAAACCTATCAAGATCATATGTGTGTGTGCGTGTGTGTTTTAGAGAATTGCTACAAAAAGAAAAAGTTAAAAAGAATTTAAATATTATATATATGACCCGAATCTATTTATTATGAAGAAATTAAAAAATAAAAATAAAAAAGAGATAGGGAGTGAGAGAGAGAATTGCACCATTTTAGAGAGGAAAAAAAGTAAAAGTAAAAGTAAAAGATGAAGATCCCATTTTAAAAATAAATAAATAAATAAAAGGCCAATGCACTTAGTATATAATTAAAATTACCCTTCTAATGAGTATGGAAATGGAAGGTGACAATCTCTAGTTTAGCTAATGAAAGAGGAGAATGGAGATTACGGTGGGAAATGGGTCGCTCCAAGTGTTACTTTAAACACATTATTGATGGTTTTGTGGCTATTATATGTAATATTAATTCTCATGATTAATCTTAGAAAGGGAACGAAAGAATAAATAAAGTTGAGATTTGAAAGCAATAGTTTTCTAATCTAACATGGTGTAGCATGTATTACCAAAGTACACAGGTTTCCTAACTTTGCTTATGGATTTGAAACTCTACACTGTAGAAAATAATGGAGATGAACTTTCTTCGACTACAAGAAAATAAGAGGAGACTTTTTTAACTTCGCACTTGACACTTTCTATGACTAATGAAAGGAAAAATGTTAAAGCTTAAATTTTCAGCCACAAATGTCTTACCTACTATTGTTCACATAAGTGTCTTAACCCTAAAGAACAAGAGTGCATGATTATAGTATGAATTGAATGACTATTTTCACATGAAACCCTTATCTTTAGGAATATTTCAACTTTGCCCTTTTAATTTTGATATTTTGGGTGACTGGTTACGAAAGGACTATCTTGTTTTTGTAAGTTGGTATATAGTTCTACTTTTATAACTTCATGGTATACTCATAGATTAACAAGTTCCTATTTGAAGATGATGCAACTTTTTAACTATTGCAATTTTTACTCTTGCTAATAGTTTAGCACACTCCTGAAGCACTTACGATTTTATTCGTTGGTATCAACTTGGTGGTGTGTAGGCTTTTGCTGCTCTTCTTTTATTAGAATTTTGCTTAAAATAAACAAAAAAAAAATAAGTATGATTAATTTTCCTTTTTTTTTTATTTATTTTTGATGAAAATTCCAGGAGAAGGGTTAAATAGGCTGTGCAAAAGATTTTTTATAAATGAAAGTTTAAAATTTAGAGAGTAAAATAAAAATAATCCATAAATTCAGTGGTACATATAACATTGATCCTAATATGAATGGAGTCCTCTAAGTACAACATATTGAATTTGGTGTCAATCTCTTAAAAATAAGCCCCAAATAAACAAAGTAGTCCATCTCAAACAATTTTAATTAGGTGAAATGAATCCTTTTCTCAAATTTCTAAAGCAAAATAAAAGAGGCAATTATAATGAAGTACAGTAATTACAAAAATTAAAATAATTTAATCAAAAGCCGGAAGTCAGAGGAAATCATTGACAGATAGAAGGTTTGCTCTTCCTTTCTTTCTTTCTTTTTTTTTTTTTTTTTTTTTGAGAAATAGAAAGTTTGCATTTCAATCAATAATTAATGGTCGGTTTCATAATGTTCATCCTGAATACCAAAGTGTTATCTACAATATGGTTGTCTAGTTGAACAAAATGCCCATGTGATACGAGTCTCGATCCGTTATTTTCATTACTCAGTTGTCATGATATAATAAAATTTATTAGCTTGATCATATAAATAAAAACAAAATACTAAAAATACTCTTAGGTGTAATAATTTATTTATGGAACGTTTGATAAACACATTACATTGTAATTACGTTTAAATAATTTATTACGTTTGAATACAATTCGTTTTTTGAGTGTTGTATTTGGTTGAAAAGTATTTATTTTGTATTTGAATGAAATATGTGTTTAGATGAAAAGTATTTTAAAGTTAAAAAGTTAATGTGATTGGTAAAAATAAAAATAAAAAGTTAAAATTAAAAAGTTGATATAATTGTTTTAAAAAACTTTTAAACAGTATTTATTTTCGTAATACTGTTGAAAAGGATTGTATTTGAATATAAAGTTTTACGTTTAGTGTAAAATTGATTTTCATAATACTAAAAAATGTTTTCCAAACATGCATTTGGGGAAATAATAAATGAAATATAATAACGAAACAACATGTTTGACATAAAGTGTTGTTAGAGTCTCACTTTTCTTTCCTCTTTTTTATATTTTTTCTTCCAGAGTTTTTGTTTTGTTTTGTTTTGTTTTTTTTTGTTTTATTTGACTATCACCCAATATGGTTTCAAAAATCAAAGATTTTTTTTTTTATCTCATTGCAAAATTTCGATAACACACCCCTCTATTGAGGGTTTTTACGTGTTAAAGAGTGTGCATTTTGGGAGAAGTTTGTGTAGAAAAGCGGGGGGAAAGGGCATTAATCGTTATGCTATCCTGTTAATTGGTTGAGTTCTTCCCATATTAATTTGTCAATTTGTTTAACCAAAATAATAAGAGTAATAATAATAATAATAATAATAATAATAACTCCAAAAGTTGTTTTTTTTATATTTTACAAGCATAAAGTACAGCTTTATGGCCCGTTTGCACCGTTACGAAAACACATTACGTTTAAACGCAACATAATTTTTATCTAAACGCAAAAGTTTTACGTTTACATACAATACTTTTTAATAATGTTACGAAAATAATTACTATTCATTTGTTTTACAATTACATCAATTTTTCAACTTTAACATTTTTATCTCTACTTTTACCAATCACATCAACTTTTCAACTCTAAAATACAATTTAAATACTTTTCATCTAAATACATATTTCATTCAAATACAAAATAAATACTTTTCAACTAAATATAATACACAAAAAACGAATTGTATTCAAATGCAATTGAAATATAATGTGTTTACCAAACCGCCTATTAGTTTTCATTTGTTTCCAGTATTGTACTCATATTACGTTTAAACACAATATAATTTTCATCCAAATGTTAAAGTATTACTGTGGTGACCACCGACCCAGCTCGCCCGAGTCGACGTTTGCCATCTCTTTTCTCGTTAACTTCGCATACATAAACGTTTCTTTTTCATTTGCGGAAGTGTAATTAAAAAGCTTTACTTTCAAAAATAGAGTGAAAATTTTGGGAATTTTTTTTTTTAAAAACATATTTACATAACTTCTGTTTTCCTAAAAACATACTAGCTTATATATATATATGTTTTTTTTTTCATTTTTGTTCCATTTCATTTACATATGGTTTGCATATATATATATATTTGTACATATGCTTATACAAAAATACTCTGACAGCTGAAAACATAGCGGGTCCGTGCCCTTGTCCATGACACCTCTGGAATCTGTCTGCCAATCTCCCTGTCCTTCTATCCTGTCCTAGGTTGCTTACCTTTATCACCTACACCACAAACAGACTTGTGAGCTAGACTCAGTAAGCACAAACATACAACCAATTAACTTATATGCATAACCTCTAAAGTTAGTCACATAATGCAGTTCTAATTCCTCATAGGTTAGTATTTGGGGTTCTTTATCATAGCTTATCGCAACATCCTCATATTTTCATTTCATGTCTTTCTTCCTTTCTTATCACTTTTCTTGCTCGTTTCTTTTCTTTTCCTTTCCTTTCTTTTCCTTTCTTTTCTTTTCTTTTCTTTTCTTTTCACTTTCATTGGTGGG
Source organism: Antiaris toxicaria (assembly GCA_035233585.1). NCBI lineage: Eukaryota > Viridiplantae > Streptophyta > Magnoliopsida > Rosales > Moraceae > Antiaris > Antiaris toxicaria. The sequence goes on from CP141153.1 coordinate 19,130,934, forward strand.
CCCGTTGTTGGACGTACCTATTTGCGTGCTGACAGTGGGAGGAGGGGGAGCGACCCACCAACCTACCTCAAAGTCATATAAAAACCGCACCTTCGGGGTTGGTCCATCCTATAATCTACCGCACCTTCGGGGTAGCGCCACATCTATGTGGAGGATATAGACCGGAAGTCTCAACCTTGTAGAGAGACCGGTACGCCAACAACTTAAGTTTTCAGTCTTATTATCTTGCATTCTTTTAGCTTTTTGATCATAACTTATCACGCATACATACCATTTCTAAGACATTTCTAACATGATCTTTCATTTAGCTCATGTCATAGAACACATCAAAGTTAGTCAGTTCGTGGATAGACAAGTAAATGTTTGTACTTATAATATCTGTGCAAGTGTGATTCCTTTTGGATCCTTGATACTGCTTTCCCCTTCACTTCTTGTATTTCTTATAATAGAAATAATCATGGATTATTTCTCATATTTACTTCCTTTTTTTTATTTAAATCATAGTAAGATTTACATTAACTTTCTACATTTTCCTTATTCCTTTTTTTTTTTCCAAATCAACTCTTAAAATGTTGTTACTATCTTTAGTATTGTTTTCACCCTTTTCCTTAACATTCTAATTTTACTTAACATTCTAATCTCCATAATGTCCACACTCTCAGTTTCTTACAACTAATTCACCTCATTATCATTACCGAAATTTCGGCAGCATTTCCGCTTAAAAACTAGGGTCCCAGCGTTTAAGTAACGCCTCAAAACTTAGGTACCTGCCAATTACTATACCAAATGCCTAATTTTTCATAGAACATTCAAAACGTGCTATGAAAAATGCTTATCAATCCCATACATTACTCATTAACACATTCCAAATCATATCCATAAAATTAACCATCACTTTCATCATTTTTTTCATTATCCGTTTCCAACTTACCATTCGCCACTTTATCTTCTCATTAAATCTCTTCTTACATTTTTTTCATATCCATTCATTCATTCAAAATCACTAATAATATAAAACATTAAATTTCAATAACCAAAACTTCCAACTCAACTTTTAACTTAACTAATCTCTTCCAAACAATTACATAATCATTTTCAATCTCTTTTCTTAACTCTAAACTCAACAAAACTAGCTTTAAGATTTCACAATCCCATTTCAAAATCATTACAATTCATCTCAAGGAACTTAACCATCATTTGTTCAAAATTGAACCCAAATACATTTATTGTTAATATAACCCTTATAACCATTTTTTTCACTTAAATCATCAAGTTAACAATCATAAAGTTCAATTATTTCACCAAAAAGAGCCACAAATTCATCATGAAAAATCATCAAATTTTCAAACCCTAACTTTGTAGATTTTCATTTTCCTCAAGAAAACCTATTCAAACTTTTGCATTCAAGTTCCCAAACTCACATACATTCTTTCCTAAGCCATCCTCAATCAATTTTAACAATTTTCGGACCCTAACATTTCCATTTAAACAATTTCTCACACTAACCTATTTTAAATCCGAAAATCACCAAAAATTCAAGGAAAAAATGTTACCTTTGTTCAAAAACGTTCCTTTGCTTTTAGAGGAACTAAAGTCGCGGTTTTTGGAAGAAAACTCGAAGAAAATCCGAGTTTGGGGTGGTCGGAAGTCGCGGCTTCCACACGGCTGTACAGGGCCGGTTCGCATGGAAGGAGAAAGGGGAAGAGAAGCTCTGGTTTTCACCCTTTCTCTGTCGGTGTTTTCACCCTTTTCTCGCGCTCCCTCTCTCTTGTGTTCGCCGCCGAACTCGCGCCTACAGCCGAACGGAGGAAGAAGAAGAAGAAGAAGAAGGAGATGAAGATCCCCCCCCCCCCGAAATCTCTCTCTCTCTTCCGCCGGCTCTCTTTCTCGCCGGATCTCTCTTTCTCTCGTCGGGTCTCTCTCTCCCTTTGCTCTCTTCGGCGTGGGCTGAGGAAACATTAAGGGGAAGGGGCTGTGGTGAGTTAATTAACTCACCCTCCCCCTTTTTCCCTTTATCCGAAAAAAACGTTCCCCCCCCCCTTTTTTTTTTCTTGCCCCAAACTTTTTAAATTTACCTTAAGCCCCTAGTTTTCAAAAATTATTTTTATTATTATCCTCTTCTTTTTTTTTTTTACACTGTTAGAATATTTTTATTTTATTCTAACAGTATTAAATCATTCATATATATATATACATATGTATAAAAATATCATTACATTACTTTAAAAAAAAATGATTCTGAGAAAACGGAAATTCTTGGTTGTTACATTCACCCCTCCTTATAAAATTTTCGTCCTCGAAAATTCAGAACAAGTGGGGGTATTTTTCTCTCATCTCTTCCTCACGCTCCCACATAGCTTCTTTTACATCATGATTCTCCACAACACTTTGACTAGCGGGATGCTTTTATTTCTTAGCGTCTTCTCCTCTCGAGCAAGTATTTGAACTGGTTGCTCCTCATACGACAAGTCTTCTTGGACTTGGATTGGTTCGTACTCAAGAACATGTGAAGAGTCTGAAATGTACTTCCTCAACATCGACACATGGAAAACATTATGCACGGTAGACTATTCAGGTGGCAGCGCTAACTTATAGGCCACTTTTCCCACTTGACTGATAATGGGAATAGGTCCTATGTATCTGGGACTCAGCTTTCCTTTCTTATCAAATCGCATTACACCCTTCATTGGCGCAACCTTCAAGAATACGAAGTCTCCTTCTTCGAATTCTAAGGGTCTTCGTCTCTGGTCTGTGTAGCTCTTTTGGCGACTCTGTGCAGTCTTCATCCTCTGTTGGATTTTTTTGACTGCATCAATTGTCTCTTGGATAAACTCAGTCTTGTGTAACTCCTTTTCTCTTAAGTCATACCAATGAATTGGTGATCTGCATTTCCGTCTATACAATGCTTCATATGGTGCCATTCCAATAGAAGCCTGGAAACTGTTATTGTATGCAAACTCGATCAGTGGTAGCTTCTTATTCCATACTCCTTTGAAGTCTAGTGTACATGCGAGAAACATATCCTCAAGTGTCTGGATTGTGCGCTCAGATTGCCCATTTGTCTGACGGTGAAATGCTGTACTGAATCTTAGTTCTGAGCCCATTGCAGCTTGAACACTCTTCCAAAAGTTTGATGTAAATCGTCTGTCGTGATCAGACACTATCTCTGTTGGTATTCCATGCAGTCTCACTATGTTTGAGATGTACAACTCTGTCAACTTTTCCAATGTATACGTCATCTTTACGGGTATAAAGTGAGCAGACTTGGTTAACCGATCTACCACTATCCATATGGCATCAAATCCTTCAATTGTCCTTGGTAGTCCCACAATAAAATCCATAGTTACTTTTTCCCATTTCCATTCTGGGATGTCCAGTGGTTGCAGTTCACCCGCTGGTCTTTGATGTTCTGCCTTGACCCTTTGGCATGTTAAACAGCGACTGGCGTGTTGGACTATGTCATTTTTCATCTCCACCAAAATTGTTGCTTTAGGTTTTGATACATCTTTGTACTACCCGGATGTACTGAGTAAGGGGTGTCGTGGGTTTCCGTTAGGATTCTCTTCCTCAATTCTTCTTTGTCGGGCACACAAATCCTCCCTTGAAAAAGTAGTACCCCATCGTCAGCAATGTGGAACTCTGTCCTTTCACCCTTAGAAACTTCTTCCTTCAATTTTCTCAGAACAGCATCAACCTCTTGAGCTTCTTTAATCTCCTCAAAAAGTGTTGGCTGGATTTGCATTGCCGCCAACTTTCCTGAAATTAGCTCCATTCTTAGCGTAGAAATTTCTTGTTGTAGCGGCTTGGGCAGCTTGTTGATAGCTATTCGTTCCGGCATCGTCGACTTACGACTCAATGCATCCGCTACCTTATTCGCTTTGCCGGGATGATACAAAATCTCGCAGTCATAATCTTTAACCAACTCAAGCCATCTTCTTTGTCTCATGTTGAGTTCTTTCTGGGTGAAGAAATACTTCAAACTCTGGTGGTCAGTAAAGATCCTACACCGAACTCCATATAAATAATGCCGCCATATCTTAAGAGCAAATACTACAGCAGCCAATTCTAAATCGTGAGTCGGGTAGTTCTTCTCATGTTCTTTCAGCTGTCTAGAAGCATAGGCTATCACCTTTCCATCTTGCATCAATACAGCTCCTAATCCTATCTTGGATGCGTCGCTGTAGATATCAAATTCTCCTTCATCCTTAGGCAGAGTGAGAACTGGGGCACTCGTCAACCGTCTCTTTAATTCTTGAAAGCTTTCCTCGCATTTGTTTGTCCAATCAAATTTCTTCTCCTTGCGAGTGAGAGCTGTGAGAGGGGCAGCTAACTTTGCAAATCCCTCCACAAATCTACGGTAGTAACCTGCCAATCCTAGGAAACTCCGTATCTCGGTGACGTTCTTCGAAGGTACCCATTTGCTAACCGCATCAACTTTTACAGGATCGACTGCAATCCCGTCTTTTGAGACGACGTGTCCGAGGAAATGGACTTTATCTAACCAAAATTCACATTTTGAGAACTTGGCGTACAACTGATGCTCCCTTAGCATCTGTAGTGCGGTCCGAAGATGTTCCTCATGCTCTTCTTGATTCTTCAAGTAGATGAGGATATCGTCAATAAATACGATTACAAATTTGTCCAAATATTCCTTAAATACTCGATTCATAAGATCCATGAAGGCAGCTAGAGCATTTGTCAATCCAAAGAGCATAACAAGAAATTCAAAATGCCCATATCTCGTGCGAGAGGCGGTCTTAGGAACATCTCCTTCCTTGATCTTCAACTGATAATAACCGGATCGAAGATCAATCTTGAAAAACATTGCAGCTCTCTTGAGTTGATCAAACAAATCATCGATCCTCGGCAGTGGATACCTGTTCTTAATTGTAGCCTTGTTGAGTTCACGGTAATCAATACACATCGTTAAACTTCCATCTTTCTTCTTCACAAACAAAACTGGTGCTCCCCATGGCGAACAGCTGGGGCGGATGAATCCTTTTTCTAACAACTCTTTCAACTGCACCTGTAATTCCTTCAATTTTACAGGGGCCATTCTGTAAGGTGCTTTTGAAATAGGGGTTGTGCCTGACAACAACTCAACCTCAAAAGTGATATCCCGATCTGGAGAGAGTCCTGGCAATTCTTCTGGAAATACTTCTAAGAAGTCCCTAATCACCGGTACTTCACTTGGTTGAAGTTTCGCTTCAATGCTTGTATCTGTGATGTAGGCTAAGTAGCCAGTGCATCCACTCTTTATCAGTTTCTGTGCCCTCATTGAACTTATCAGCATACCAGACGATCTTGGAGTATGACCCACATATTTGAACTGGTCATCTCCTCCTAACTGAAAGACTACTTTCCGCTACTGGCAATCAATTGTCGCTCGATACTTGCTAAGGAAATCCATTCCGAAAATAACATCATAGTCAACTATCTCTAGTATGACTAAATTGATGTATAATTCTTGGTCAGTAATAATCACTGAAACGTTACGTAACCAGTGATCCGACAACATTACCTCACCAGATGGTAGGGTGGTCTTGAACACTTGACCAATCCTCTCCTTAACATGTTTAATTTTTGCAGCAAAAGTATGTGAAGCAAATGAATCTGATGCACTTGAGTCAAATAATACATAGGTAAAACTTTGGGCAACAGGAAGCTGACCTGTCACCACATTTGAGGCTCCCGCCTCAACGTCTTCTTTGGAGTAAGCCAGGATATGTGCATCAGCTCGAGGTGTGTCTTCTGGTCGGTTCATGTGAGTCTGCGCTCCTTGGGACCTTGTCTGCATGGCGTGTGCTTGGCTAGCAATCGGTCGCGGCTGGAAAGATCTTGGCTGGTATTGGGGATTAGTAGGGTAATTCCTGGCAAAATGGCCTTCCTTACCACATAAATAACATGCATATGTCCCCACTTTACATTTCCCTAGATGCATCTTCCCACATTGTTGACATGGGAGTCTAGTCTGGCCGATGGTCTGGTTCAACCTTCTTTGGACATTCCTTACATTCTGACCTCCGGAATCACTAGTATTAGTTTTCCGCTTATTCGTGCTCGATTGACTTTGATTGCCGCTCTAACTAGGCCTCGGACCTGAGAAAGGCTTGCTACTTTGGCTTGGTTGATTGCTTTTCTGTGTCAGTTTTGCCAAATCCCTTTCTCTCTTCTTGTCCTCCCAAGCCTTAGCCTTCTCTTCTTTCGCTCAGGCCAACCTGTGCTCAGCTCTCATTGCCCTGCTAATGCAGTCTGCGATGGTGGTGGGTGGAGTCTCGCCACTCTCTACCAATGTGGCAATATCGGGTCTAAACATGTCAATCATTCGACGAACCCGTTCCCCTTCTGTTGGTACCATTTGTGGACATAGGTGGGCTAGCCGATCAAACTTACGGCAAGTTTCAGTCACCGACATTTCTCCTTACTTTAACCCATCAAATTCTCGCTGTTGAGCTCGCAAAGCATATAAGTTGAAAATTTTCCGATTAAATTCTTCCAGGAAGTCATCTCATGTCATGCTTTTCACATCCCTTCTCATCTTTACCATCTCCCACCAATATCTGGCATCTTTCTTAAGTAAGTAGGAGGCACAGAGAATTCGTTCTTGATCCATGAGATTCATGAACTCGAAGATCATCTGTATGGAGGCCAACCATTCTTCAGCCTTAAGTGGATCAGTAGACCCCTCAAACCCTGGCGGTTTCGTTTTCCTAAACCGCTCATATAAAGACTCCTGATTGATTACCATCTGAGTAGGAGTACCCATATCCCCTTCTGATAGAACTGGTATTGTTGGAGCGGTTGACCTTGGAGTCGGTTGAGGTTCTGGCATGGATGTTTGGGACGAAGTCATTTGAGGTTGGGAAGGTCCACCCCTATCAGTTTGCTCTACATTTCTTTCAGCTAACAACTCCCTTAGCCTTTGGTTTTCTTATTCTTGAGCCTCCAATCGCGCTTGTATATTGGCTAAGAGGTTGGTTATCTCGGTATCTCGATCTACTCTTGACGCTTTAGATCGTGGTCTGACCATATTGTCGTGTACTACCTATCGTAAATAATAACATAGTTTAGTGCTTACATAACAACAATAACTCTTAATTTAAAAACAATCTTACTTGGACTGTGCAGAAGCAGATACTTGAAATGTCATGGAGGGTCAATGGACAACCGCCGGGCTCTGATACCAACTGTGGCGACCGCCGACCTAGCTCGCCCGAGTCGACGTTCGCCATCTCTTTTCTCGTTAACTTCGCATACATAAACGTTTCTTTTTCATTTGCGGAAGTGTAATTAAAAAGCTTTACTTTCAAAAATAGAGTGAAAATTTTGGGAAATTTTTTTTTTTAAAACATATTTACATAACTTCTGTTTTCCTCAAAACATACTAGCTTATATATATATGTTTTTTTTTTTTCATTTTTGTTCCATTTCATTTAATATGGTTTGCATATATATATATATTTGTACATATGCTTATACAAAAATACTCTGGCAGCTGAAAACATAGCGGGTCCGTCCTCTTGTCCATGACACCTCTGAAATCTGTCTGCCAGTCTCCCTGTCCTTCTATCCTATCCTGAGTTCCTTACCTTTATCACCTACACCACAAACAGACTTGTGAGCTAGACTCAGTAAGTACAAACATACAACCAATTAACTTATATGCATAACCTCTAAGGTTAGTCACATAATACAGTTCTAATTCCTCATAGATTAGTATTTGGGGTTCTTTATCATAACTTATCACAACATCCTCATATTTTCATTTCATGTCTTTCTTCCTTACTTATCACTTTTCTTGCTCTTTTCTTTTCTTTTCCTTTCCTTTCTTTTCTTCTCTTTTCTTTTCCTTTTCTTTTCTTTTCACTTTCATTGGTGGGCCCGTTGTTGGACGTACCTATTTGCGCGTTGACAATGGGAGGAGGGGGAGCGACCCACCAACCTATCTCAGAGTCATATAAAAACCTCACCTTCGGGGTTGGTCCATCCTATAATCTACCGCACCTTCGGGGTAGCGCCACATCTACGCGGAGGATATAGACCGGAAGTCTCAACCTTGTAGGGAGACCGGTACGCCAACAACCTAAGTTTTCAGTCTTATTATCTTGTATTCTTTTAGCTTTTTGATCATAACTTATCATGCATACATACCATTCCTAAGACATTTCTAACATGATCTTTCATCTAGCTCATGTCATAGAACACATCAAAGTTAGTCAGTTCGTGGGTAAATAAGTAAATGCTTGTACTTGCAGTATCTGTGCAAGTGTGATTCCTTTTGAATCCTTGATACTGCTTTCCCCTTCACTTCTTGTATTTCTTATAATAGAAATAATCATGGATTATTTCTCATATTCACTTCCTTTTTTTTTATTTAAATCATAGTAAGATTTACATTAACTTTCTACATTTTCCTTATTCCTCTTTTTTTTCCAAATCAACTCTTAAAATGTTGTTATTATCTTTAGTATTGTTTTCACCCTTTTCCTTAACATTCCAATTTTACTTAACATTCTAATCTCCATAATGTCCACACTCTCAGTTTCTTACAACTAATTCACCTCATTATCGTTACCGAAATTTCGGCAGCATTTCCGCTTAAAAACTAGGTCCCGGCGTTTAAGTAACGCCTCAAAACTTAGGTACCTACCAATTACTATACCAGAGGCCTAATTTTTCATAGAACATTCAAAACGTTCTATGAAAAATGCTTATCAATCCCATACACTACTCATTAACACATTCCAAATCATATCCATAAAATTAACCATCACTTTCATCATTTTTTTCATTATCCATTTCCAACTTACCATTCACCACTTTGTCTTCTCATTAAATCTCTTCTTACATTTTTTTCATATCTATTCATTCATTCAAAATCACTAACAACATAAAACATTAAATTTCAATAACCAAAACTTCCAACTCAACTTTCAACTTAACTAATCTCTTCCAAACAATTACATAACCATTTTCAATCTCTTTTCTTAACTCTAAACTTAACAAAACTAACTTTAAGATTTCACAATCCCATTTCAAAATCATCACAATTCATCTCAAGGAACTTAACCATCATTTGTTTAAAATTGAACCCAAATACATTTATTGTTAATATAACCCTTATAACCATTTTTTTCACTTAAATCATCAAGTTAACAATCATAAAGTTCAATTATTTCACCAAAAAGAGCCACAAATTCATCATGAAAAATCATCAAATTTTCAAACCCTAACTTTGTAGATTTTCATTTTCCTCAAGAAAACCTATTCAAACTTTTGCATTCAAGTTCCCAAACTCACATATATTCTTTCCTAAGCCATCCTCAATCAATTTTAACAATTTTCGGACCCTAACATTTCCATTTAAACAATTTCTCACACTACCCTATTTTAAATCCGAAAATCACCAAAAATTCAAGGAAAAAATGTTACTTTTGTTCAAAAACGTTCCTTTGCTTCTAGAGGAACTAAAGTCGTGGTTTTTGGAAGAAAACTCGAAGAAAATCCGAGTTTGGGGTGGTCGAAAATCGCGGCTTCCACACGGCTGTACAGGGCCGGTTCACATGGAAGGAGAAAGGGGAAGAGAAGCTCTGGTTTTCACCCTTTTTCTGTCGGCGTTTTCACCCTTTTCTCGCGCTCCCTCTCTCTTGTGTTCGCCGCCGAAGTCTCGGCTTGCCGCCGAACTCGCGCCTGCAGCCGAACGGAGGAAGAAGAAGAAGAAGGAGATGAAGATCCCCCCCCCCCCGAAATCTCTCTTTCTCCCCCCGTCGCTCTCTCTCTTCTGTCGGCTCTCTCTCTCGCCGGATCTCTCTTTCTCTCGTTGGGTCTCTCTCTCCCTTTGCTCTCTTCGGCGTGGGCTGAGGAAACATTAAGGGGAAGGGGCTGTGGTGAGTTAATTAACTCACCCTCCCCCTTTTTCCCTTTATCCGAAAAAAAAGTTCCCCCCCCCCCCTTTTTTTTTCTTGCCCCAAACTTTTTAAATTTACCTTAAGCCCCTAGTTTTCAAAAATTATTTTTATTATTATCCTCTTCTTTTTTTTTTTACATTGTTAGAATATTTTTATTTTATTCTAGCAGTATTAAATCATTTATATATATATACATATGTATAAAAATATCATTACATTACTTGAAAAAAAATGATTCTGAGAAAACGGAAATTTTTGATTGTTACAATTACATTCAAATGTCAATCATATCACATTTTAAATCAAATACAATCACTTTTAATTATTTTACTTTTCTATTATTTTTATTAATCACATCATATATTCTCTTTCTTTCTTCTTTTTTTCTCTCTGTTTTTACCCATCATATCATATATTCATTATTTAAATATAATTCAAATACTTTTCATCCAAACACACATTGTATTTAAATGTAATATAAATTCTTTTCTTTCAAATGTAAATTACATTCAATGCATTGTATTTAGACACCATATAAATGTAATATGTTTACCAAACGGAGTCTTAAATTTCTAGATGTCACCTTATGATTGTAAAACATAAGACGTATCAATGCGAGTAAGATGAGCTTCACACTAGCCAGCATTGTCTAAAAGAAAAATTATCGTAGTCACTTCCAAGATTTATCATTTGAAAAGTTTTACAGTAGTAATAAATTTCTATTATTAAAACAATTATGCATTTTGCATTCTAAATTTTTAAAATAAAATAATTTATATATCAAGACTATAACTAATCAAAAAAACAATTCTTATTAAATAATAGATTTTAGTCCTCATATTTGTTGTCATTTACTAACAAATATATATATATATATAATAACACTAACTCTAATCTTAATTTTTGAATATCAATATATATAATGTGTAAGTTTTTTTATTATTGATAAATATTTAAAACATTACCATATCAATGGATCAAATCTATGATAAAAAGGTAATGATAGAGACATCAATTCTAATCAAAACTATTTAAGTATTAACTCATATATCATATTTTTATTATTGATAATCCTAACTATTTAAATATTAACTCATGTGTTATATTTTTATTCATAAATTTAATTAATTGATGTAATAATACTTTAAACGTTTATTAATAAAAAAAATAATATATATGTTATATATATTAGTATTTAAAAATTAAGATTAAAATTAATATTTTTTATATTTTTTATAATAAAAATATAATATATAATATAATATTTAAAAGGTTAGAATAAAAATTAGTTTACGTATGTACATGTCTATACCAAATCCTTCTCGATTCTCACTGGCATTTAAGTGTGTGAAAACGATATCGTTCAACAAGTGTCCCTACCATTCAGTCCTCAGGGAGATGCTCACGGGCTTCAACTTGGAAAATGTAAACCTCCCCCACCACCTTTTTTTTTGTTTAAATCCCATATTTCACGCACTCAATTTCTCATTTCCTGACTCTACTCTCTCTCTCTCTCTCTCTCTCTCTCTCCCCTCCTACCATGACCACCGCCACCATTCTCACACTTCTCCTCCTCATCACCACCACCACCACCACCAGAAGCAGTCCCATCAAAACGGTCGTGGTTCTGGTGATGGAGAACCGCTCGTTCGACCACATGCTGGGCTGGATGAAGCGGCTCAACGGGGAGATAGACGGCGTCGACGGATCGGAGTCGAACCCGCTCTCGACGTCCGACCCGAGCTCGCGGCGGTTCTTCTTCCGGAACCAGTCCCACTACGTGGACCCCGACCCCGGCCACTCCTTCCAGGCCATTCGGGAGCAGATATTCGGCGGCGACGCCGTCTCCATCGACACGCCTCCGATGAACGGCTTCGCTCAGCAGGCCTTCTCCATGGACAACACCACCGCCCTGGCCGACGCCGTCATGAACGGGTTCGACCCCGACTTGGTCCCCGTCTACAAGGCTCTCGTCTCCGAGTTTGCCGTCTTTGATAGGTAATTTTTATTTTTTCTATTTTTGTTATATTTTATGCCTTTTAATTTTGGACAGTTCTATCTTGTTCTTTTTCCTTTCTTTCTTGTTCCCATGATCGAAATCTAAAAATTTTTCTTTCTTTTTTTTTAATAAATAAGAGTTATACATGTCAAACCTTAAAAAAAAAATCTCCTATAATGAAGTCTTTAGTTATTTTTTTAAGGGATATGAATGGAGGTGATATTAAATTAATAGAAAGAGATTATGGAATAGAAATGGAATTTAATTGGGTGATTACTTTTGCAAAGACTAGCGAAGTGAATGAGGCGTTTGAATCAATATCTCTTTGTTATTTTTAATTATTATTATTATTATTATTATTTTTGGCTGTGATCTTATTGTGGCCCTTAGTTTAAATCCAAGCATGGTGAAAATGACATGGTGTTTTAAGCTCTTGATATATAGATGCGGTCGTGGGTTGATTTAGATGGATTTAACCGCGTTAATATTCACTTATAATTAATTAAGCTCTTCCCATCAACCAAAAAGAAAAAATGAAAAAGGGGTTCGCTCTTAAAAATTATTAAAAAAAAAAAAAAAAACACAGTGCAAATAAATTTTCTATTAGTTGTCGCGTACGTTCTAAAGCCAACCTCATTAATGTTAGCTTTTCCATTTTGATACGTCGCCAACCCTTCCATAGTATATCAATTAATTAATAAGTAATGTTGTCAACGTTAATTCTAATTTTAATTTTTTAAATATTAATTTATTTATTATATTTTATTAATAAATATAATCAAATAATATAATAATATTTTAAATATATATTAATAAAAAACTAATAATATATTTATTATATAAATTAATATTTAAAAATTAATATTAAAATTAATATTCTTAACATTTTTCTTTATCATATACTTTGGGAGTTGAAGTGACACTACTGGTTACTCAAGCCTTCTTCCGTATTGATAATATTATTCATCAATTGACCCACTTAATTAACTTCAATGAATAAAACAGAAAAAGGCTACGGGAATATTTTACTGTACGTAGGGGTTGGTTTGACACATAAAATCTTCTTTTCAACTATCATTATCAAAATTATTTTCCTATTTTAAGGATTTTTTTTTTTTTTTTTTTACTTGGAGATAAGAGGATACCAGTTCTATTTTAAGTTATACTTAATAGCATATATATATATATATATCAAAATTCTCATATTTTCTCATTTTCTACATTGTGTCATATCTTCATTAACTTTTTTTTGTCTTCATCAATTTTCTTTTTTAATTTTTGAAACAATATAACTATAGTAACTTCCATGGATAGCAAAAGAGAAAAACACATTAAAATTAAAAGTTATAAAGCTAGCTTAGAAGAATTTTATTATATAAATTCAATTTGACAGCTGGCTAAAACCTTGGTCATTCTATCAAAACTAAAAGACAATAATAGTGTTACAGATATTGAGGGTGTTTGGTTTTGTTTCCAAAACTGATTTCACGATTTCCTAGGAAATCGATTTCAAAATCGGTGTAAAATTGTGTTTGGTTTGTATTGTTTTTGAAAACAGATTTCAAAACGAATCCAAAATCGCCTTTACTCCCAATGTAAAATTGAAAACGATTAAAAGTCGTTTTCTCTTATTTCATTTTTCCCATTTCTCTGATTTAATTATTATAGTTAATTAAGATTTAATTGATATAATAATTACTTAAATATTATGGTTATTAATTTTTAATTCATTTTTTAATTAAAAAATTTTATTAATTTTTAATTTTTGATATTCATAATAAATTTTTTTTAAATCAAACATAAATATGTTTTTATAGAATACTTATAAAATGACTGGTTTTTAAAAATATAACCAAACACAGTTTCACTTTTTTGTTTCTCAAAACATACACTCAGAAAATAAAACCAAACACAATTTCAGAAACGTTCTCAGAATTGTTTTCAAAACGATCTCAAATTCAGAGAATTTGAAAACATAACAGATTTCAAAAACAATACCAAACGCTACCATTAATTCTCAATTTTTTTAAACTAATTTACGTAACAATGAGATATTAATTCTCAATTATTTTAAACTAATTTAAGTAATGATAAGTTATTATATTCTACTAATATACATGTATAACCTCTTAACCTCTGTTTATATGGGTGTCCATTTTTAAAAATAAAAAAAAGTTTGGTTTAAAATTAGAAAAAAAATTTATTTAAAAATGAAAAAAATTTTAGATTAATAAAAAAATTTCATTTTTAAAAAGAAAAATTTTTTTATATCAAACGTGAAAATTTATTTGATATTTGAATAAAAAATTTAGATGACTATTTTTTTAATAATAAATTTTTTGATTTCAAAAGTTACACCCAAACATGTGAAAAAGACATAGGCTTAGTATTATAATGATGCGACAATTGTAACATAAAAATTAATGATAATTTTGAGATTTAAGTCTCTAACATATTTACTATTATCTTGTAAATAGGAACATTATTCTCTCTCCCTCTCTCTCTCTCTCTCTCTCTTTTTTCTTCTTTAGATTCAATAATTCTCATTTTATTGACGAGACAAAACCTTCATGTTCTCCGGCACTCAAGTCAGGTGGTTCGCGTCGGTGCCGTCGTCGACGCAGCCGAACCGCCTCTTCGTCCACTCGGGAACCTCCGGCGGCGCGACGAGCAACATCCCGGCGCTCCTCGTAAAGGGCTACCCGCAGCGGACCATCTTCGAGAACCTCGACGACGCCGGGATACGCTTCGGAATATACTACCAGAACATCCCGGCCACACTTTTCTACCGCAACCTACGGAAGCTCAAGTACTGGGGCAACTTCCACTCATACGACGCGTTGTTCAAGAGCCATGCACGTCAGGGTAAGCTCCCGGGCTACGCTGTGGTGGAGCAGCGGTATATGGACACGAAGACTGAGCCGGCAAATGATGATCACCCGTCGCATGACGTGTATCAAGGGCAGATGTTCGTGAAGGAGGTGTACGAGACGCTGAGGGCCAGCCCGCAGTGGAACCAGACCGTGCTGATCATCACCTACGACGAGCACGGCGGCTTCTACGACCACGTCCCCACGCCGGTGCGCGGCGTCCCCAGCCCCGACGGCATCGTCGGCCCCGAGCCGTTCTTGTTTCGGTTCGATCGGTTGGGAGTTAGGGTTCCTACAATCATGGCCTCGCCATGGATAGAGAAGGGTACTGGTGAGTTCTATTTATTCCCTCTTAAATTCAAAAATTATAACAATTTTCCTTTTTTGCCCAATTTTTTTTTTAATAATTTGTTTTGAACAGAGAGTAAGCTTGTTTTTTAAGGACAAAAAAATTGGTGTCTTATTAAAAAGAAAAAAAAGAAAAAAAAAAACTCGAGTTATGTATTGGTTGGCTAGAAATTGAACTCAAAGAAAATTGTACAAAAGTTTTCCAGCCAAGATAAAAGATTATCAAGAGCTTTAATTTAAAACACTTCTCGAGAATCGAATAGATTTATTGCTAGCACGTTTCATTGAATTATAGATTTATTGTGAGAAGGTTTGATGATAGGAAATATTTAAATTTTATTCAAATCTAAGGATTAGAAACAGTACAACACCGAGTCTCTATTCAAACCTACTCATATTATTATTTCCTTTTTTTTTCCCTCTTCTTTTAAATTTAGGGATGAGGATGTCTAACTTTATGATTGAATCAGACATGAAATTTTCATTAATTATATTTGTAATCACCATTAAATTCCTTTTAGTTATGCGGTAGTAAAGCTAATTTTTGCCAAATTATTATTATTATTATTATTTTTATATAATCCAAGAATTTTGGTATATTATTCGAGATTATCCACTTACCCTCTTTTTACTATCCGTTTTATACTGCATCACTGGTCACTTTCCTCCACAGAATGTTATTGGATTTTCTGGAAATGCTATATAACCTTGGTTGTAGTTATAGCCTATTGGCAAGACAAACATAGTAGGTGATATTTTCATATAGGCTAGAGCCGACAGCTAGTAGTCTTTATCACATAATAGCAAAAACAAAAATAAAAAAAAGTCGGTGTTTGTGAAAGTTTGATTGAGAACCATACAAGATCAAGATCAACCTCATTTACTATATTGGCATTTTGTTTCATCTTTATATCCACACACAACCAAAGCACATAAAAAGTAGATATATTGGGCAAATCATGTTGATGGTTTCGCTTTCAGTTAAGCTTCAAGTCACATGCCCACTTCTTGTTTCACACTACTTTTTTGAAAAATTTAGACACATTTGTGGTCACTTGTCCAATTTTGAGGGCCATCCATTTCATTTGGCTTTTTCTCTCTAATGTCAATGCCAAATTGTTAGCAGTCTTAAGTTGATGGTAAAGCTTGCCAACAACATATATAAATGGAGAGGGCATGAAAAACAAGCTCGTCTTTGTCACTTTTCTTAACCAACATCTTATTTGATGCGTTGATGACTAGTGGAGTGAATGAGATCATTATTGGGTGGGTTAGCATATTGTTGGTTGTGCTTTGCGCTTTCACTTTAAAGTATGTTGAGATTTCCTTAATTCTATGCCAAATACATGGGGACACGGCCAAGAAATTAAAACTTAGGTATGAAGATGGAAGAGAGAATCGAAAGTGGCAAAAAAGCATGCATCGATGTAAAAAAGTTGCACCCGAAAGTAAGAAATGCAAATGAAACTTCAAAGAAAGTTGATTTAATTAATGGATTTATTTATTGAGTTGACATATCTATTGAAATTGTGATGAAACTTGGGTTAGCTGACGAATTTTTAATATTTATTACTGTTTTATTTCTTTGTGTCTAAACATGTAATTTGTTGCCCAAAGATTGATTGGTTTATAGAATGTACTCGGTGGATTGAGAGATTGTAATAAATAATTTATTTTTCTTCTTTTATTTTAGTAAATAATCGATGAAATGTGCATATTTATTAATTATTTTTATAAGTAAATATAAAATTAACTAGTTCTCGTTAAGACTCACTCAATGGACGGTAGAGGGGGGTTTGGATAGAAATACTATTATTCAAAACCTAAATTATTTATATCTTCATTAATATAAATGTGAATAATAGACTCCACACCAATAAAAATTTTATAAAATTAACTAAAACACTCTTTCTTTTCAATATTTCCATTTTCCCTACAAAATCGATCCTCTCTCTAAACTATTCCACTTGATTATGCAGTTGTTCATGGACCTAATGGATCACCATTTCCAACATCGGAATTCGAACACTCTTCCATCCCGGCGACGGTGAAGAAACTCTTCAACCTCTCCTCTCCTTTCTTAACCAAGAGGGACGAATGGGCGGGAACATTTGAAGGAATTTTCCAAAAGAGAACACAACCCAGAATTGACTGCCCAGGTTGGTCACATTTTTCAACAAAGCTCATGCAGTAGGGTCATATATTCATGTGTTACCTTATGATAAAATTTCCATGTCATCTTGTCATAATTTGTCATAAAAAAATATGTAACCAAATGCTTGAACGTTAGATCTATATTCATTAGATTAAATGCACAGTCCATGGTGTTTTAAATATAAATAACTTGCATCAACTGTGTCTACTAACACTATTGATAACAATCGAGTCCCACATGTGGATTCCATACTCGTGTATTTAATTAACTAGTCCAATACCTGAAATTTTGAGCAGAGAAACTACCGACGCCGGTGAAGATCAGGAAAGGGGAGGCAAAGGAAGAGGCAAAGCTATCTGAGTTTCAGCAGGAGCTAATTCAGCTCGCGGCAGTTCTGAAAGGGGACAACATACTCACAAGTTACCCGGAGAAGATCGGGAAAGACATGACTGTCAAGAAAGGGAAAGAATATATGGAAGATGCGGTTAAACGTTTCTTTGAGGCCGGGCTTTATGCTAAGAGAATGGGAGTTAATGAAGAACAGATTGTCCAGATGAGGCCCTCCCTCACCACAAGATCACCTTCTATGACCACAGATCAACACCCATAAGAGGAAATTTAAATAGAATGAAAGGAAAAGTAGCTAATGAATAATTGGGCTAGTCTAGAATAAGCATATCTTAGATGATATTATACAAGCAACACAGAAGTTTAGCTGGAACTGAATTACCCTCAAATTGTTGAAACAAGTTAGTCCCTGCCAAGCTACTCAAGATGATGATCATATAGATATAGAAAAATTTCGTAGCTTAGCGGGTCGAACTGGTTTTTGTATTTATCGATTTGTTCATTGTTTGGACGGGGTTGGTGGAAGCTTAATAATGGTTGGTGATCCTATGGTGATGCTATGGATGTTTGAAGAGTTAGTTAAAGCACTAAGCAAATGTTTTAATTCCTTATCTGCAGAATTTTCAGTACACTTGACCCTTTGAAAACTCAATATTGAGATTCGTAACTTACTATAAGCAAAATTTACTTATAAAACTTCCTATAAGCTCCCTTCAGTGAACGTTTACCAAAAGAGCAAAAAGGGGAAAAAGAATCTAGTGTACAAAAGAATTTTGTGGCCTCCATTGTTTGTATTTCTAAGTGTCGATAACAACAACTGCGTGCTCGACTTCTTCCAAGACATTCACACTATCTGTACCATTCTCTTCTGTTTCATGCAGTTTCTGTTGACCCGTCCTTACTGGCAGCTCTCGGATGAGTAAATAGTATAAGGAATATATGGGCAAATAACTTCATTCTTTCATTAACTTAAGGTGTCCCACCCGGGAATATTTGCAGTAGCCTCATTCACCATTTTCACTAGCCTCACCTGCAAGTGAACAATATCATTGGACAATTTATATATCACAATAAAATTGCATGTTATAAGGGACCCTTGAATACGTAGATTATCACAAACGAGAATTCAACTGGACAACGATTATATTACACCAACTTTATCCAAGCATAAGTTCAACATCATTTGTAGCATCCATGCATTTATCAACACAAAGATAGAAATGTTTGAAACTCTCTGATGGATGAAATAATTAGCATATCAAACAGAGCGTATGGTAGATTTGATGTAAATGGTACTCATTTCAAGAAAATAAGCAGCAGAAACCTGATAAGTGTCGTGTAAGACAAATGATGTTTGACGAGATTCTTGACCATTTATCTGCATATATCATTTTTTTGGCATGATAAGAATGGTAACTTTTTTTTTGTCATGTGTGGCGTTTGATGGGTTGCTGGTGGGCACATTTAGAGAGCGTTCGTCCTACCATGGTTGACTTTATTAGTAGACACAACTGAGCAATATTTAAAATTTGTTATCTTTTGGATACTTGATTGCAATGTGAGAAAAAAGTTTGAGCCTATAAAGTGGAAGAACTTCTATAACAATAACTAATTGAGAAGAGATGCTCTACCTATTAATTTCTTGTCATTTTTTGTTCTTTCTGTGCTCCTATTATATGACTTTTGGAGTACATTTTCATGTGAACTGAATCCCCTTACTTTCTTCCTTTTTTTTTTTTTAATTATTTATTAGTTTAGCCAGATTTAAGACTTCTAAAGCTAAAAACTAGATTTTTTTAACAACATAGGAATTAAAAGATTCAGAAATGCGCAATATTTTCAGAGTTAACACAACACTTTTTTTTTTTTTTTAATGGAAATAGGAAATATGAAACCCTATGTTAAAAAACGAGGCCACACACACATTAGAGCCAATATGATGACTTACAAAGTTCTGCCAAATCTATAACAGGCTATCAAAAGTAAATACGGTTTTGACTTTCTATTGGAGGAGATTCTGACGATTACCATGATTAATTGACTATCAATACAACAGCTCTACCATTTTTTTTTTGCCTTCTTTGAAAATTGACAGCTCTACAATTCGATACAGTAAGATGGATATTAATAAACTTACCACACTTTCAGGAACTCCTGGAGGGGGTAAAGAAAGGTTTTTTGGCGGAGGACCGCTAAGATAAGATCTTTTGTCAAAGCGCCATTCTCCAATTTTTCCATAAGTCAGTTTTCCCTACGCACGCATGAAATGAATACCTTAAGAAACTGAAGCTAGCTGACAATGCATCTAAGTACTTTGTTAGCATAAAAAGAAAAATAACAAAGTTTAAAAAACTTTATGCCCCTTGGTTATACAAATAAAAGCAAAAGAAAAGGTCTCTTGATAAGATTAAGGCATCAGCTTTTTATGTGCTTGTGTGTGCAAACTCACGCTTGCCTGCACGTGAATGATTGAGAGATACCTTTAAATTGTAGTCACATCCGTATGTATAGTGGATGATAAACTTGTTTCCAACTTCCAAATCCCATGGAGGCTGAATGGTCAAAGTGATTCACGTTAATGTAAATTGAAATAAATATATAAAAAAAGGGAAAAGCAAAAGGGGGAAAAAAGTATCACCAAACCTGAAGCATGAAATCTTTCCGAAGAATGTGGTGCACACCATGCAAGGCAGATGCTACAGCATATGCGTACCTTGATTCAAGATGGAAATAATATTTATATTATATATCAGATATCTGAGGACATGTCAAAGCCCACAAAGAGAAACTAAGTATATGTCAGATCTTGTCAAGTGCTCTTACATTTCAAGCACCCATCCAAAAGCCTTATCAGTCTCTGGGTCATCTTTCATTCTCAAGGAAACATTCACCCACGTGGGAGCAATGTCCTCTAGCAGGGACTGAAGTAAAATTGTTTAGTCAATACCATATTTCAAGACAATATTGGTATGGTAGAAAGAGTAAAAGGTCAGCTGTAATTAAGATGACTAGAAGAAACTATCTTGCGCAGGCCTCTAATATTTTCTTCTACAGCAGTTATCCTATACAAATTATTTGAGTTGTCCTAGATTATTTCCATGAGATGCTAGATTATTTCACAAACTGGGAAAGCAATAGAAAGAGTTTACCTTCTTAATGATTACAGGAGAATTGCCAATGGGATCAACGTTATTCACCGGTCCTTTTCCCTCGGGATAAAATTTCCTAATTATCTTTTCATTTTGAGCAGGTTTAATGTAGAAAAATGGAAATGCCGCCGGATGATTTCCTTTAGCCAAATTGGGCAAAGGTTTTGCAAATAAATGGTCTGGTTCTGCCATAAGAATGTATCTGCAGCAACCACAAGAGAGAAAAATACCATATATCAGATTTGACCAAGGTAGAAAGGTAAAAAAATTTTAGGTTAGATGAGTTATCGAAAACCAACTCTTCCTCTATCGTAGCCTTCTCCAACCATTGCACAAAAGCCCACGGTCTATTCAGGACAATATAACCCTGTTCACAACACAAACATGAATAAAAATTTAACAAATTTGATTATCAGCAACTTGGTAAACATGATGCTGAAAAATTAAAATAACCTAAAAGAACAGCAATAAGAATCAGTGTAAGAATAAACATATTGCAAATAAACCCAATCAATTCTGTAGAACTATAGACACAGAACTTAACATCTCCAGCTCAGTTGACTTTCTATCAGGTTCAGTAATCTCTAGAAGATATGCATTAAAAAGTACACATATGGATTATTCAAAACATAATCAGTTCAATATCATATGCATTTGATGTTATTGCCTAACGTTTATCGCAGTGAGTTGGTTACCATTGTAAAATTCAACAGATATAAAAGCAAATGGCATAGAAATAAGACAAGGAAATATAATATACAACATATTATTTTTAGAAAGTAGAAACATTAACTATTCTTGTAACCTCTACTTATCTCGTAAATGAGGTGAGAGAACTATAACAACAGTGGCAAAGAAAATTCTCACCCTATCCAATCCCTGTGGAAGTGGATCAACAACAAAGGTCGGAATCTCCTCCATCAAATTGTCAGAACTTCCTGAATGCAATACCCGAGTGAATTTTCCCATGTCTGATCCAGGCATATCCTTCATCTTCTTATACCAGTAATACATGATCCTACATTGCCACTGGCTATAAGGAGCATCAGTTGCCGTAAGGGCGACATGAAACTTCGGATTCGCACTCCCCAGTCTCCTAGTTTCTTCAGGCATCAGAGTCAAGGGATCAGACCCATCAGCAGCCAAACTACCCGAGTTGGAAGATCTGCCGTGCATTATGATAGTCAACAGATTATATGTTGCAAAGAAAAACCCGAGCGCCAAAAGAACCAGAAGCATTGGCGACGGACGCCCTATGTGTTTTCTCCCGATCATCTTTATGTCTCATAAAACGATCATCAAACCGAAAATCCTCAACAAATCAATTCAACCCAGTTCTGTTGCCCACAAAACTTCTTCAATACCAATCCATTAAACCATTACTCAACAACTCATAGTTCCAAAACGAAAAACACTACCCACTTTCTCACGCTTTCTTCCGAGCCAATCACAAGCACATCAAATGCAAAAAACTACTCTGCATTACAAAATTAAGGAAACATATTGCCAAGTCAATTCATCAATGTATATACATATATAAATACATGAATGTTGCCAGAATAATAAAAAGGTAAAAACCCAATTATAAACAAAAAAAAAAAAAGGAAAGAAGATTAAAACATATAAAGAAAAAAAATGTGAAATTATCCCAGAAATTGAACAAAATAATCAAAGAAAAATTCACAGATAAACTAGAATATTAGAAATGTAAAGCATTGCCAAGCACAGATCTGGGGAAATGTTTTTTTTTTTAATTTTTCAAATCCAAACGGGGCAATATTAGAAGAACAGTAACAGAAACATAAACAGAGAGATCAAACAAATCATGTATTGTTTTGTAAAGGCAGGAACTTTATTAACTGAAAAAAGAAGGAGAAAAAAATAGAGGAAATGAATATGGCTGAAGAAGGAGAACGAGCCCGGGAAAACTGCATAGACTTCAAAGAGAGAGAGAGAGAGAGAGAGAGAGAGAGGAATGTTGAGTCTGAGTCTGAGCCTGGAACGAAGACGCGGTGCTTTGAAAGGTATACGTTTTTTTTTTTTTTAATCTTTTTTTAGAGAGAGAGAGGGAGAGGGAGAGAAAGCTATTACGACAAAAAAAGGATCTGCAGTATCTGACCCGGATTAAATAAAGAAAATTGGAGTAAATGCTGTTTTACTATTTCTTTTGATAGTACGGCAAGAATGCAAATCCTTGTTTAACACCGGCGTTTCATAATTTAATAATTCATTTATTTTTTTATATTTTAATTTTTCTTTTAATTTAATATTAAGCGTCCATTTAATACCTTTGTTTTCGAGTCTTCAAACCTTTTTTTTCTAATATTTTATATTTTTTATTATTTATATTTTTAAAATAATACTGTAAACTCAAATTTTAAAATTTTATAATTTTGTGTATATAAGTTTAAATGAGATGATTTTTTATTTTAAATTATATAGAATTTCGAAAGAAACGAAACAATATTCATATTGATTTTTTTTCTTAAAAAAATTTTTAAAATTTTATACTTTTTCACTCCAAACAGTATTTTTTCTTAAATATATTTTTCAAAACAATTTTTTTCTAATTCAAAAAAAAATTATCTCCAAGCATATCCCAAACAAACCTTAATTGTCTATGTAATTTTATAAAAATAACTCTCACCTTTTTTTGTGTAAAATTTATTATAGAATTATAGATTTGACCTTAACAATAATATATGATGTCTTATTTTTTTTATTTAATAATGAGAAATATGTAATATAATTATTTTTATAGCCATGATTTTTTTTTATATTAAGAAAGAAAGCTTGAACATTGAATCTAATATAATTTTTAGATTGTATGTATAATCACAATGATATTATGTTAAGATACACATTAAAGGGTCAATGATTGTTATAAAAAAATAAAAAAGATAGGATGATTATGTAGCAAGTTGGTTTGGTGGATAATTATGTGTCACCAGCAACATCCGATTAGTTTTTAGGATTTTAAAATTAAATGGAGACATAAAATATAAGTTTTGTATAAGAATTATAAATCATAACTGGATTTATTACTAATAAACACATTGACCAATGATACAACTGCTCAAATTCTTGACATAAATTGACAAACTTGGTATTTCCAATAAGACTATTACATAATTTGTATGTATCATGAGAGTAAAAAGTTTTATAAATGGGAAGATACTCAAATTTAGTAAATAGTGTTGTTGTCACTCTTTTCTTTATAGCATTCTCTTTATTTCTAGTTGGTTTAATGGTGTAATAATTCAACTCAAATACCTTTATTTTTTCAATTTCAATTATTTACAGTTTATTATTATAATTTTACAACTCAAACTTTTCATAACGTTGCATAAAGAAATCCAAATGAGATGTTTTTTTAATAAATTGTATAAAATTTTAAAATGATCATAACAAATTCTATATTGATTTTTTTAATACATTTTAAGTTTTTATATTTATTTATTTTAATTACTAAAAAACATATATAAACGCTATAATAATTCAGCTCAAATTCAATCTCAAAAAACTTAATTGTTATTTAACAAATGCATGCTTAATTTTATTGTATTTTTTTTTATTTTTTAAGTTCTTTTATAGATTAAGTTTGCAAGATTTTTTTTTTCTTAATAATTTTTTGTTAATCCTGAAATAAAAAATGTTCAGTTTTTTTATTGGCATTGCAAAACCTTTCCGTCTTTCATATTTTTCTAAATAGAGTATTTTATACTAATATTACAAATAATGTTTGGTACTTTAGCCAAGAAACTTTACATTATTGGTGATAAACAATCCTCCAAACCGATTGAAGAGGTAAAATTAGCAAGAAAAATGATGATTAAAAAATTGAAAAATTAGATTCATATATAGTTTTTCGATACTTGTTTCTCAGAAAATGGTCAATGGCAATGAAAACGTTGGTTACTTAGCTGATCAAATTGAACATAATCAATCATTAATCATAAACACATATATTGATATATATTAATTAATAATTAAAGTGGTCAATCGTCTGTTAAACAATTTTAAAATATGATATTTTATAATTTAACAAAACTTGAAATTTTACTTAGAAGAAATGCTTTAAAAAGATCATTTTCTCACCTATCTCCAAACAAAAAAAGGTGGTAAAGAATTGAAGAAGGGGAAAAAAACACACGGATAAAATGCAACAATAAGTAGTCTATCGTATCAAACTCATATCAAATTAAATATGAGTCGATGAAAATTAATAAAAATCTGATCACAATTTAAATTTGTATCTAGCGACGATTTTCCTAACATACTAAAGAATTTTCAAATCTTAAAAGGGGGATTAATAAAGCCCACAATTATTATTATTATTATTATTGGGGTGAATAAAGGCCACAATTCTTTTCTCTATGCTAGTGCTCAACCGACAGGGTAAACTAATCTGTTTTTTGAGTTTGGGAAAAGGTGAAACCAGATTTAGGGATGGCATCCACTTGGACAATGTTTAACTTGAGTTTAGTTTAAAATAAATTAAGTGAGAGTCAAAATTAGAATGTAAAAGTTTAATTTAAACTTATATTGAAAATTATACTGAAATAGTGAAAGTACAGATAAAAAGTTGTTAATGCTAATGCTCTATGCTAATGTAGATAAACTTTTCTCTATGCTAATGCTCTACCGGCAGGGTAAACTAATCTGTTTTTTGAGTTTAAGAAAAGGTGAAACCAGATTTAGGGATGGCATCCACTTGGACAACGTTTAACTTGAGTTTAGTTTAAAATAAGTTAAGTTAGAGTTAAAATTAGAATGCAAAAGTCTAATTTAAACTTATATTGAAAATTATACTAAAATAGTGAAAGTGCAAATAAAAATTGTTAAAATGGAGTCTATCAAACTTTCAAACTAGATCCAAATGAACAATTTAGTTTGGTTTAAGTTAAATTCAAACTAAAATGTATCATCAAACGTCTACATATACGGAGAGAGTCTTAAAAGCAAAGATCAACCTTTCACTTTGGATTTGGAATAAAAAATGTACTTGATACATTATAAAAGATTGATTCAGTTAAAATATGTGTCATTGTCATACAACATGAAAGGCACAAGCTTTCAAAAATTCACTTAAAGGGTCAAAAGCAAAGCTCTTTTAGACTTAAGTTATAGCTGTAAATCACATGGATCTGATCTTTATTATTGTAGACCTCTGTTTTAATGACATGACAGTGTTTTTTTTTTTTTTTTTGAACTTGGAGAATTTGAACTTTACATTTAAAGTGAAGTTAGGTGTAAAATTATCGTTAGATATATCTATAACCATAAAATAATAGTGTTTTGATAAGAATAACTTTAGCAAATTCTTCCATCACAACCAAAAAAAAAAAAAAAAAAGGAACCTCGGCTAGAAGTTTAATTATAAAACATAACTTGAAATTAGTAGATAGAAACATTGTTTAGTCAAGTGATTCTATTTATCACAAAATGTAAATAAGTGATTATCTGAGAGTTATTTTTATGAAACCCTATTGTATCTTTTATGGAGCCAACTTGATGTTAAGTCTCACAGTTTTTTTGTAGTTTTCATATGCTAATTTACATGGTAGAAAAACCAAATCAAGAAAATCAAGAAAGCAAATCAAGAAAATTCTAAGAAAACCCAAATGAAAAAAGCAAATCTAAAAGCAATTCATATGTAGTTTTCATATGTAGTTTTGTATTTTCATATGCTAATTCTAAAAGCAAATCAAGATAATTCTATGAAAACCCAAATGAAAAAAGGAAACGGAAATTAAAAAAAAAAAGACAGAATAAATCGTTTCATTTGCTTTGGTAAACAGTTAGCTAGGATTACTATTACTTCGTCTCTAGTATCACACTTTAATAATCTTAAATCCCATAATAAAATCATTACAAATTTACAACGTCGTTTTTGAAGCCATCCTAGAGAGAATAATCCAAGAAAGCACCCGATAAAACACAAAGAATCCAAGCATGATTCCAACATTGATCCACCTAGGATCTTTGTCCAATCCTCTACTCTTCAACACATCATTTCCCGTGAGCAAACACTTTGCCTGATGCCAAGAGAAACACTCATTTCTCACACTCCAATACTCGTTTGTGAGCAAAGTGTCGAGTGGGTACCTATAGAGAGACACATAGTACATGAAAAGCCAGTACTTTGGTATGCTTTCCTTGGGGATGAAGTAACCCGAGAAGAGGAAGAAAGCTCCGAGAACCGTGCAGATGAGGGAATTCCCCGATATGAAATCCGGCGACACCGCGCTCAGGAAGAGGACTAGGGAGCTAGCCATCAAGACAATGAGCCAAACCACAAATGTGAAGAAGGAAAAGGCGTAAAAGGACGGGTTTAGTCCCACTATCCAATAAACCGGAACAGCAAAGAGAATGGCCACAGCAAATAAGAAGGGCAAGAAAACAATGGTGTTTGCAATCATGTAGGAGGAGATTTTGTAGGCTCCTCTTGAGGCTTCCTTCATGAGAACTCTTCTTTCTTGGAGATATATCGGAAGCGCCTCAACCGTGGAGGAGAGAAGAAAGCTGAGGCTAAACGCGAAAAGACCTAATCTTTCGGATATTCCTCCTTCGTCTTTCCTCACTTTTGTGTACACACTTCCCAACCCAAATCCCCCAACAAGGGCCTGCATTGTTCTTGCAAGGAATAACTGTTTTGTCCTGTAAATGATCTTCCAAAATCTCGAGCATAGATACGTGATCTCGAACAAGCTCGAGAAACAACAAGCGCCGATCTTTTCTCTTCTGTTTTGTTGTTGAAGATTGCCAAGTCTTTCTTGGTCTGGCCACAAGGAGTGTGAGAATGGCTCGCCTACAAATTGGACATCAGAATGGTAAGTTTTGGAATACGAATGATCTTCTAGCGTTCGGATAATTTCCATGGCAAACTCCAACGCGTTTAGTTGAATCGGAATCTGCATTCCGAGTTTGGTTATGGTGTCCTCAAGAGATTCAAGGTCACCATTATAAGCAACCGAGCCTCTAGAGAGGATCAAGAAGTTGGAGAGATATTGAAGGATTCTATAGCTTGGTTGGTGGATTGAAACAATGACGGTTCTTTGCTTTGTTCTCGCCACCATCGATAGAAGCTCGATAACTTGTAGAGCTGAAGTGCTATCTAGGCCTGAAGTCGGCTCATCAAGGAGCAAAATCGGAGGATCCTGAATCATTTCCACACCGATCGAGACCCTCTTCCGCTCACCACCCGATATTCCTCTACGCTCTTCGTCCCCAACGAAAGTGTCAGCCACATTCACAAGGCCAAGCTCTACCATCAGCCTCTCAACTCGGGCTTCTTTCTCTTTGGTGCTCGTTCCTCGAAGCCTAAACTTGGCGCTGAACATAAACGTTTCCTTCACCGTCAACAAAGGAAGCAAATTATCTTCCTGCGCGACGAATCCGCATATCTTTCTCAACTGTACAGGATCACTGATAAAATGATCGTTGATTGAGATAGTCTTGGGATCGAAGTGCTTGTTATCTTTGAGTACCCTGCCTGAGATTACACCAAGGAGAGTGGATTTTCCGGTGCCACTAGGGCCAACAACAGCGAGAATTTCTGAGCTCTTGGCGGTGAAAGAGACGGATTTGAGTATGCATATGGGCTTAGGCTTGTGCAGGAAGGGAATGATAGAGTAGGGAAATGGGCTGTCTGGATGACTAGTGTAGGAGAGATTTGTGACTGTGAGTTTGTAAGTGGTTTTGGGGTAATGTGATTGTGGAGAGTTGTGGAAAGAGGAAGGGCTATTGGTGGACTCTTCATGAGAATCTGAGGTTGAGAAGATTACGACAGAGTCATCTTCATTGTTGCCTGGTTGCTGCTGAAAACAAACCGCCATGTTTGTCGAGTTGTTCGGCGTCGGGGTTGTGATTTTGGACACAAGGTTTGGGAAAAGAAGGTGATCATGGAGATGGGTTTAACCAGCTTGAAGTAAGGTAGATTGTTTAGAAATTGGTGGTTGGACCAAACCAAAGAAGATTTGTCAAAGGATGTTTTGTGTTTCTAGGGGTGAATTTGGTTGGCAGTGTTTGGTTAACTGAGAATTTGGATCGGGAAATCCGTCGGGTATTTTTCAATTTTTACAATTTGATTTGTATATTCACCACTCATGAATCTTGTGATGTAAGTGTTGGATCATAATTTTATGTCAATATGCTACATCTTCAACTAAAAAATAAATAAAATAAAATTCAGTCCATAAAAAACAATTAAAAACCAAAAAAACAAAAAAGCACATTCAAATATACTTGAATCTATTGATCGGAGAATGTGGTAGAGGAGGCAGATTAGTCTTGAAAAGACTAATATTTAGAAGCAAATGCTGGTCCTATTGAAGATATGTGTCTAAAAGTCTCAAGTAATCAATAATTAGTTTAAGACTTGTTACATTTTAATTAGTTTGGAAGAGTTATTTAATAAATGTTTTATTTATATATATATTTTACAAGAAAATTTATTTTTTTATATTTTGTTCTTTTGGAAATGGGAAAGAGCAACATCTTAAAGAAGGGAATATTTGAGCTGGAAATTCCCAAGTTTGGGTAGAAAAGAGAGTTGGACCAACCAAGTAGAATGTTGGAGAAGGTTTCCTTCAGTGTTGCTAAAGGTCATAATATGGTTGTAATTTGTTTGGTAGCGTTTTGGTGACATGAGAGGTTTAAGTAACTGAATTATTATGAAATTTAGTTTCTTTGTTATATATATACATATATATATATATACACACACATGTGTATGTATGTATTGTATATGATGTGCATGAGAGTAAAGCTCATGCACATTGCAAATCTGGATGTGATATTCGGTCTTATATAATCATCAAAAGTACAAATATTTACTTGTGTAATCTAAGAGGGAAATTAAATAAATATATATATAAAGTTTCAAATATGATATTTGATGCACATTAACATAAATGTGAACTACAATTAATAAAAATGTGAACTTATGTTTTAAAAAAAAAAGAATTTATATACAAATAAATGTTAATACGAGGATTTTTACATTTATAGAGATTTATTTTGTTACTTAATTTTATATTTTTATTAATTGAAATTCACATTTATGACTGTATCGGATCACGTCTATGTGTAATTTGAGATCATTCCAAATTATTTATACTATAACGATATATTGCTTATCTAGATTTTTTTTTTCTTTTTTGATAAAAAAAAAAAAACCCCCCGTTACGCCTCCCTCCACACAGTCCCTCCCTCCCCACCCAAACCCTAACGGTTAATGTCAGACTATTATAAAATAAAATACAATTCCGAAATTATAGTAAACGCTATTTTTTACAAAATCGAACGGATGTAAATAAAAAGATTTTAAAGTATTTAAATAATAAATAATAAATAATAAATTTACTAAATAAGTTATTTATTTATTATAAGTAATTAAATATTTTCTTGACTATTTAATTTATATATTTTTTAACCTATATTATTTGTGTTATTTATTTGCTCTAAAAATATTCTTTACTTTTGTCCTGCGAAGAACCTTTATTGACAGCTAGCTTAGGAGGGATGCTTAGAGATTTTTTTTTTTTTTTTAGAAAAATGTTGTTTTAAAAAATATATTTTGAAGAAAAAAAGCTATTTAGAGTGAAAAAAAAAATTTAAAAACTTTTTTTAATAAAAATATCAATATAGATATTATTTTATTTATTTTAAAATTTTATATAATTTAAAAAAATCATCTCATTTAGATTTATATAAATAAAGTTATAAATTTTTAAAATTTAAAATTTATTATAATATTTTAAAAACGTGAATAATGAAAAATAATAATGTATTAAAAGAAAGTATTTTGGAGGAGACAAAATGCACTAAACGTGGCTTGAATCAGAAGACTTTGAAGTGTAAATAGATGGTAAAACTAGCCTACGTTGGATCATGAATACAAATATCAGAACAATAGCATATATGTACGTTCCATTTCTACAGGTCCATCAATTAGCGACAAAAATTGTTTTTCTTATAATACGACAAAATTCGTTGAAGTGCAGAAGCAACATGAAATTGTCACAGTTAGGGGTGCACAAAAAGTCCGATAAAAATTTGATCTTTCAATAAACCTATTTAATTTATCTAATCTGATTTTAATTGTATAGGTTGATTTTTTATATTTAGTAAATTGGGTGGGTAAAAAAATTTTTAACCCACTTGATAAAGACTGGGTGGGTTGGTCAACCCACCCAATAATCACTCACTTATTATTTTTTTTTTTTTACTAAATGATGTTCACCCTTAAGTGTTGTTTAGATTATTTAAATATATAAAATACATTACTTGATATTCAGTATGGATATAATTTTTGATAATTTTATAAAAAATACCACTAATTACTTTAGCATTCTTGTATCTTTTTGTGATTTTTATAACTTATATTTATTTTACATTTGACTATTAATGAGATTATATTAAAAAAAATTTTATTTGTACAAAGTCTATGATAAAATTTATTTTAAAAACTATACCATGAGTTTAATTTCTTTTTTTCCCATTAAATTTTTTATTTGTAGTTAGATGTTTAGTATCATTTATTAATTTTATTAATAAAATACATAACCTACCCAATCCAACCCAATATTAATTGGGTGGGTTGATTTTTTACATTGCGTTGATTGGTGTGGGTAAAAAAAATTATCAACCTACCCAATATTCATTTGATGGGTTGAAAATTCACAAAAACCCACCCAACTCACCCGATGTTCACCCCTAGTCTTAGCGGGCAAAGCCCAAAGGGAGAAGCCTTATAATGGTTAGTGTGGTATTGCTTTTAAGACTGCTTTTAGATTATTAAAAAACAAAAAATTTAGAAGAATGTGTTAAAAAAATGTATATTTATGAAATTTTGCTTTCTTTACAATAGTTTTAGAATTTTTGTTCTTTTTTAAAAAAAATTTAAAAATTAACCTAATGTGTATTTCTAAAAATATCTCTAACTGACCAAAAAAAAGTAATATACTAGAATATTGTTTAGTAATCCAATAGAACATCATTTGGTAATCTTTCAAAATACCAATTAGTAATCTGCTTTTATTTTTTATTTTTGTTTCTTGATTTTTTTTCATTTATTAGTCTATAATTCTATGAGCTAAGATACATTATAACAAGTAAACATCAGTCTTTAAATTACATTTGAACGGTTTTAAAAAGAGTATTTATGATAGGTGCTACTTTGATGTTCCTATTATAAGCTTACCTAATTAAAATACTAACAAAATTTCAGTGTAAGGTTATGGTAATTACTCAAAAATAGTACCTATAATAGGAACTCTTTTTTAAATCGCTTAATTATAATTGAATTGATGAGATTTGTTTATCTATAATGTTAGAATGCACCTTAACACATAATATTATTGAATAAGAAATTTAAAAAAAATCAAAAAAAATTAATCAAAAAAATAAATATATAACTCAAAAATCCCCCTACCACGACCACCGGTCCCCCCACATTCAATCAACAAGAAACCCCTCCCCCCCTATACCCTGAGCCTATGAAGCCCCTCCTAGATTCTCTTTTCTCCATTTCCCTTTTCTTCTTCACTAGAGTTTCGCTTTGTCATGAGCAAATCTCTAAGGAGATCAGAGGTGGGGAGGAGCTCATTAGAAAAGAGACCATTGGGTTCTTCATAGTGGGTAAATTCGGTGTGGGAGACCGTGATTCCGTTGGTGGAAGGTCATGGGAGGGCCCGACATCGTAGTAGAAGGTTGGGGCCATCGCCTTCATCTCTGACTCGGCTCTAGGAGAGAGAGAGAGAAAAAGAGAGGGGGAGGAGGGAGGTCACAGTGATGGGAGGTCTCACCAGCAGTTGAAGGAGGAGGGAGATGGGAGGTCACCTGCAGGGGCAGCACCGATAAGGTTGGCCGATGGTGTTTGGGTAAGTTTAGGTTTTTTTCTTTTAATTTTGTGTCTTGATTTTTTTAATTTATTAGTATATGATTCTATGAAATATAATGCATTATAATAAGTAAATCTCAACTTTTAAATTACATCTGAATGATTTTTAAAAAAGTGCCTACAATAGGTATTATTTTGAGGTTTTTGATCTTAAATTCTCCCCTATCACAAAAAACTATAAAAATACAAAAAAAAAAACAAAAATATATATAAAAAAATATGCAAACAAAAAAAAAAAATCAATCGCCACATGGTAGTGGGGTGGATTCTGAGGATTGGCCATATCGTGACAACAACAAAATCACGAGGACAGGGAGATCCCAACGACCATCCATATCATGACAAAGGCACGACGGGAAGAAATCGCAGCAACCTGTAGATCGCAAAAATAGTTCGTGGCTAGATCGCAAACTACGATGACCGAAGAGTATGCGATGGCAACATGGCAACGCGGTCACTCACAAGAGAGCAAATCAGAGGACAACTTGAGGATCTCGAGCGACAACTAGAGTTCGTGACTTGAAGTGAGCTTTGATCGGGAGGCTTGTGAATGGTGACTTGGCGGCGCAGTAGCTCACAAGAGTGCAAATTGAAGGAGAGACCTTTGACCAGAGGCTTGTGAGTGGCAACTTGGTGGTAGCGACAACTCACAGGGTAGATCAGAGGAAATGCTTCGACGGCTAGCAAAAGGAGAAAGAAAGGAAGAGAAAGAGAGAGAGAATAGGATCAAAAAATTAAGGAGAGAAAGAAGTTAAGGAAGAGAAAGAAAAAATGTGGGAAAAAATGTTATATGTTTAAGGGTAAATTTATCTTTTTAATTATCCAATCAAATAAAAAGCTAGTCAAACATGGCCAAAATCCAAACAAGTTATTAAGTGGGACAAAAATCTAAAATAGGTATAATAAAGGGCCTATATTATAATTTTCTTTTAAAGAATCTACAGCAGATTATAGGTGTTTTGTAAACCTTACTTTTGTCTAGCAGATTCAAAAAACTGTTGTAGCATATCCGAATTTGAAAAGCGGGTTAAAGTTTACTTACGTACAACAGCTTCTACCATCATTGTACAAATTTACTAAAATATTTTTAATAATAAATGATAATTCTAATTTACATACTTTATTTATCTCCATAATAAATAAAATGACATTCTACTATTGTATAAGATTTATAAATTATTTTCCTCTTAAAAATAATTTCAAATTGTAAATTATAATTTCTAATTTGGCACTATAGGTAGCTACCCAAGAGGTCAATTTTCATGCAAGGAGTGTGGGAAATAGCTTAGCAAAGGCATCTTTTATAGAAGGACTGAAACCAGACCTAAAAGATTTGATTTGCTTGAGGCAAAAAGTGGAAGTGGCTAAAAGACTTCACCCGCACAAATTGTTGCAAACGATACCTCTTGTTTAGTGTGAGACCAACGTATCATCTACAAAATTATATCTTATTAGGGTTTGGGGCCTGGTGGCTAGTTGTTCCTAAGCCATTACTTGAGAGGAAGCTTGCCTCAATCAAAGAGGCAAACAAAGGCGCAAAGCCCTACCCTGCCCAACAACTAAAAGGAATTGTGGGTGAAGCACCATATACCCCTCCACCAGTAAATTCCTACAGGAGAGTTGAGCACTTATGCTTTTATTTATTTAGGGGGCGTTTGGTAAACACATTTCATTTTGATTGTATTTGAATGAAATTTGTTTTTTGAATGTTGTATTTGGTTGAAAAGTATTTGTTTTGTATTTGAATGAAATTTGTGTTTAGATAAAAAGTATTTTAGAATTGAAAAGTTGATGTGATTGGTAAAAGTAGAGATAAATAGTGAAATTGAAAAGTTGATATGATTGTTTTAAAAATGTTTTGAATAGTAATTATTTTCGTAGCACTGTTGCAAAATTTGTGTTTGGTGTAAAATTGTATTGTATTTGAGTAAAATTAAAATTGAATATTTTCTCTAAATGCCTCCTTAATGTAGTTAGCTGCGTTAGTTGTTAAGAGGGGCGAGAATAAGCAATCTACCTAACACCAAAAGCAAGACCGAAGAAGCCAGAGATCAAGATACGATGTCTCTTCCTCTTAAGAGACCCATCATTTTATTTTATTTAGAGAAAATTTTTATTACTGTAACTTTATGTGTACTTGAAGATAATAGTAAATATTTGAAATAAAATATGATAGTAAATAATTTCTATAAAATATTATTATTGTAATAATTATTCGTATTTTATATAAGAAAATATTAATATTAGAATATATTATTCACACATATAGGTATTAGAGAAAAATATAATATGTCTTTTTGGGTCATTATATATTTGCGCAGCAATTTTATTTATAGTCTACCAAATACCTAAATTCTACTTCTTATATTTACAATAACTTTTAAAAAGAAAATTTACTAAAAGCCTACCTGCTTCCAGACACAATAAGTTTGGACTCACAACATAGTTACAACAATAATTTTTCATAAACAATAATGCCAAACTAGCCAAACAATTCGAGCCGTAATTGGATCCATTTCAATTCTTTTTTTCTAGATTTTTTTTTCTTTTTAGAAAAGCGTAACTTAAGTTTTCAATTGGCATAAATCATGATTGTAGAGGTAGTGTAACTATAATTTCATATTTAATTTTATCAAAAATTATAAAGTTTAAATATCTTTACTTTCAAGTTGAAAAAAGAAAAAAAAGAGATGTGATAAAGTTCCCCGCCTATTAATAATATGTCTTTGTAAAAGCATGACCTCATTAAAAAGTCTAATTTGTATAATAACTTTTTACAAATTATATTTTGTAAAATGATTTCAGTGTATCATTTTTTTAATTATAATACATAGTAATTTTAAAAAAATAATTAAAATAAATAATATATTTTTAAAATTATTTATAATAAATAACAAATTTATTAAATAAATTTTTTATTTACATTAAATTTATTAATTAATTTATATCTTTTAAATATTCATCTGTAAATTTTTTATTTATTTAATAAATATATTATTTATTATAAATATTTCAAAAACTTTACTTCAATTATTTTCTAAGTAAATACTATTTACTCGTTTTCTTGTCTTTTCTTTTTTTAATTACATCGTGCGCCTTGTTTGGCGCTAGTGTCGAAGCCACGTTGGCCCAACAGGTGGCCCCGCCCCCAGCTGACTCCTTCGGGTTTTTACACAAACTGAAAGATTCAAATAATATCCCCCCTCAACCCCCCCCCCAAAAAAAATATATATATATATAATTACAAAATTTTCTGAAATTTTTATAAAAAGTTTCAATTATGTCCAAGATTAATTTTTAAACATATATTATTTCAAATTTAAATTCTTAAATATACTAAGGGGCGTTTGGTAAATGCATTGTATTATAATTGCATTTGAATACAATTTTTTTTTTTAGTATTGTATTTGGTTGAAAAGTATTTATTTTGTATTTGAATAAAATGTGTGTTTAGATAAAAAGTATTTTACAGTTAAAAAGTTGATGTGATTGGTAAAAGTAGAGATAAATAGTTAAGGTTGAAAAGTTGATGTGATTATTTTAAAAAACTTTTGGATAGTAATCGTTTTCGTAGTACTGTTGAAAATGATTGTATTTGAATGTAAAACTTTGCGTTTGGTATAAAATTGATATTCGTAACACTAAAATTTGTTTACCAAACACACTGTAAAATTCAATTAAACTACAATTTAATATCGTATTTTTAGACATAAAGTCTATTAAATTAGATTATATAATTTAAATAACAAGAAAGTAAAAATGTAAAGTCAAACAATTTTTAGTTCAAAAAATTTGATTTAATTAATGCCCTTCTAAAATTAAAAAAAAATTTCTAGCTCCACCACTTCTAGGCATTCAGTGTAAAATTAAGCAAGGTTATTTTATTAATTTTGTTTTGGAAGATAGTCATGTAAATTCTTCATCAACTTTTGACATATAACTTGGCATTTCATACATCAACATTTTTCTTAGGAACTAGGCCTTGGATTTCCAAAAAAATAGCCTAAAATTCAATTGTTAACGAGATTAAATTTGAGGTAGTCCCATGCCCCTTCCAATTGGGAATCCAAATCTTGATATTCAATTACATCTTAATCTCATGTTACCCATAAATTTAGGAGAGAAATGAAATTGACAATCTCATCTCATGCTCTTCTTTAATTGGAAAGTCCCATCTTGATATCAAATACTACTAGTTTCACTTAATTTACTTGGATAACAAAATGCAAAAACATAATTACAACTTATATTTATTATTTTATTTACCCGATATTATAATTAAAATGTTATTGTTAACTTCATTATGATAAGTAGACAATTTAATTTTTTATTGGAATAAAGTAAATAATTCCAATTTTGAAACTGTAGCTTAGACGAAAAGGACACAATGATGGTTTCCAAGGAACCATTGTCGATTGTCCAACTTTAAAAAAAAAACCTTCAATTAATAAAAAACGTTCCGCCATTAATTCTTTCCATACTCAAAATATTTCTCCTAACTTTGCATCTTTGCCTATATTCAAACTCTCTTGGGAACTTCCTCAACCCGCCATTGCCTGTGACACCATCTATGTTAAGAGCATTTCTATAAGATATTAATGGTGCTAACCGCCATCTACTAATAAAAAATGAATCTTATAATATGAAACCTATAAAAAAGATCTACCTTTTCTTAGTAATGGTGCTTAACACTAATATTATCCTTAACCTAGCCACGTCCGCCACCTTTTTTTCTTTTTTTTTTTTTGCCATTGTTGTTGTGACCACCAAATCCTAGTATTTTGTTGTTTGATTTGGGTTTTGTTGAATTTGATCCTTTTATTTTGTTAATTTTTTTTTAATGCATAACACCTCAAACGAGGCTCATATTATTGATGAAAAGAAAACTACAACAATCAAAGCAAACAATCAAGTGAATCTATAGAATAGTAAACCAATATAATCCCTGTATACATGAAAATCTAGTGAACTAAGACAACAAAACGACCACATCCTATTACAGTTGATGATTCCAAGATTAGCAAATTTATCGGCACACCTATTAGCATCCTTTCAGACAAAGAGAGCACACAGCTCCAATTCTTTTATTTTGTTAATTATTTAAGTTTTTGCTTGGATTTGGATTTGGATTTGGGTATGTTTATACTTTTGTTGTGTTAATTATATTTGGTTGAGAATATTTTTTCTTTTGATTTTTGATTTCTGGATTTGGATTTGTATTATGTTTATATATTTGTGTTAGCTATACCTTGTTGAGAAACTTTGGGATTCAAATTTGGGTTATATTTATTGATGATGGGGATTTGTATATGTATATATATATATATACATATACATATATATATATACATATATTTCTCTTTGATGGATGCATATAAAAAATTATTTGATGATATATTATAGTTACATTATCCTGAATAATTTAGCATGAGGTAAATTATATCGGCTAAAATGATTTTCTTTTTCTTTAATTATAAGATATTTAACTACAGGCTTCGAAAATCGTCATAAACAATGAGACATTTTATTATACATGCACGTTTAGGGGACATTTGGTAAACGTATTACGTTTTAATTATATTTCAATACATTTTTTTTTAGTGTTGTATTTGATTAAAAAGTGTTTGTCTTGTATTTAAATAAAATATGTGTTTGGATGAAAAGTATTTTAGAGTTGAAAAGTTGATGTGATTGGTAAAAGTAAAGATAAATAGTTAAGGTTGAAAAGTTGATATGATTGTTTTAAAAAATTTTTAAATAATAATTATTTTCGTAGCACTGTTGAAAATAATTGTATTTGAATGTAAAACTTTACGTTTAGTATAAAATTAGTTTTCCTAACACTAAAAAACTTTACCAAATGCACTCTTAATGAGTAATGTCAAAAAACATCGTCGTATGTCAAAATCGTACGGTGAGTTTGTATTTAAAGATGATTAAACCATTATCATATCTTTTGCTAATCTACTTTTTATATCAATATTTTGTTTTATTTAATTCTAAGCACTTTATTTTATTTTTGAAAAGGTTAACTGTGATCAATATTAATGTAATTACTTATTATCCTGTGAGTAATTGTTTGTGCGTTTTGATTCTTACTTTAAATACTAAATGCATGAATAAGAACAATTACACAATGATTATAATTTCTAATCTTGGAATAAAAATAATTTCTAACACCAAATCCTCACTCTAAGCATGGTCATTCTGATTCATATTCTCTCTAATAACGTCTTTTGTTTATCATTAATCGCATAATTATTTTAATTAAACTCCTTCACGTTATTATATTCAATTTTGGATCGTAACAAAAAAAAAATATATATATATATATATATATAACTGTGTTTTGTATTGGAAGGCTAGGCTCCTCCTTCTCAATTTTCCCATCTAACTTAAAATCTCATTTCTCCTGTCCTAATTCTTCAATTGCCACTCCTTCCATTGTGTAAACTTTATTTGTTTGTGTTTTCTTAGCGTTGGATGTCATGGTCAAAGTAAGAAAACCCGAATTGCACCATAAACATTTTTCCCGGTACGAGCTCATATAAATAATAAGATGTTGGTGATGACATGGCATCTAGACTGCTCAAAATACATGCCTTTTTTTTTGTTACAATAAAAGACAAGAAAAGGACTTCTTTCATCTAAAGTCACGTAGAAAACGCGTGAAAAAAGTGCATAATAAAATTTTATTTCACTGATCACTGAATAATTAAAATCAAACTGAAAAATGTCTAAAATCAATTAAGAAGATACTATTAGACTGAGGGACCTGATGCAAATTGAGAGTTTTAAGACTCGTTTGGTGTATGAGTTTCAATTTATTTCTTATGAGTTGTTATATGTTTTTTAATTTATTTTGTTTAGCTTTTATTCTTGACTTTTACTATTTTAATTTATTCAAATCTGTACTTTATAGATTCCAATTTATCCCCTCGTTCAAGTCCTTATAGCACAGGCTCATGTAAGAGAACTTACCATTGAATAGTCATAAATTCATGGCCATAAGATCAAATTATCACCATAATTGTTGGGGTAAGACTTCTACCCCTCTAATTAAGTGTCTGATTTATTTTCATCGAACAATGATTGATTGATTTAGGTCATTATTGAATAGCTCGTTTGATGTCTTATCAAGCAATAACCAGAGCAAATCGATCATTAACCCTTCAGTATTGGATGAAAATACAACTTGTTACCAAATACCGGAATATCATAGTTCAATGTTCAACATGATAGTCGGATTGGTAACCTATGAGTTATGAGTAAGTCAATCCCTAAAAATTAGGCCTCTAGCTCCAAAACGTGCTCCACATTGGCACAAATAGGCCCATAAATTTAGGTAGTGGGACAAGACCCAATACTTTTCCAAAATTTAGAAGTCACTACTTTCCCTTTATAAATAGAGAGGAAAACCCGTCACAAGGGGAGACACCAAAAATAAAAAAAAAAAAAAAGTACTAATAGAAATTCTATCGAATTTTTACCATGACCACTCTACTCTTGTAAACCTCCATTTCATGTCATAGTGGAGCGTTAGACACAAAGGACATAGCAAAACCTTTACAAATTCAAGTGTATATACTAGCATCTATAATAATTCCCCACTCATAAACCCCTGTAAATAAGGAGAGATGGATAGAAGAAAAATACTTATTTTTTTTTTTCTTTTTAACTTAGTTGGTTTTATATTGATCACTTATTAACTTAAACACCAAATAGTGTTTCTTTACAAGAATCTCATTTTCCAGAAGGAGCTTTAGGAGAGTCGAGCAAATATCAATTGTTGGTCATTTTATTTATTTATTTATTTATTTATTTATATTTAAATCAAAGAGGAGGGATTCGAGCTCTAAATTTTATGATAAAATCAGGTGCGAAATTATCATTAGATTACGTATGTAACTAATTGGTCATTTTCTATACCAACAACACTATGTTTTGGAGTTTTTTTTTTAATTAATAGGAACTCTAAGTATTTGTTTATCTGGTTCTAATGAACCAATATTAAATTTTAAAACATCAACTAATCAATTATATCTTGTATCACTAGAAACGCTATTATGTATTGGATTTTTTTTTATTGCTTTTGCTATTACATCGCCCCGATTATATCCTTACATATTTAGTTACCAGATACTCATGGAGAGACGCAATATAGTATTTGTATGTTTCTAGCTAGAATCTTATTAAAAATGAGAGTGTATGGACTGGTTTTATCAATAAAGAATTATTACCTTGCGCACATTATAAGTTTTTTCCTTGGTTGATAATACTCAGCACAATTTAAATAATTTATGCAGCTTCAACAGTTCCTGTCAACGTAATTTAAAAAAAAAAAAAAGAAGCTTATTCCTCCGTATCTCGTATAAGTCAACCTTCTTTTTATTAGCAAATACTACACATTGCTTGAGCGTGTAAATTGCAATTCATGTATACACATATATACATACACGTTTTTTTTTTTTTTTAATGGGTGATTTATAGAATTACCCCTCACAAAACTTATTTTTGGATTATTACCTAAGACGTAATAGTATTAATATTTATAACTGCTAAATTAATAAATATAAAGGATTAAAAATCTAAATAATAATTTAAAAAAATAAAATATGCAGATGGTTAGATTATTACCTCCATAATAGCTTCAGTTTTTTTCTATCTCCTGTTAAATAAATATATATAGGATTAAATATCTAAATTAAATAAATATTTAAAAAAAGGAAAAAAAATATATAAATATATTTATTTAACGGAGTTCCTAAAAATTTTCCTTTTTTAAGTTCACATTAAGTATATATTTTGATTGGGGGTTATTTTTGTCAAAAATATAAAATTTTTAGATATGAAAAATAAAAAATTGTTTAGATTTTTTTTATTATAAAAGTAAAAAGTTGTTTGGATGGATAAAAAATTTTCTTTATCTAAAAATAACTTTTTTTATTTTTAAAAATAAATAAATTTTAAATATTTAAAGATAAATATTTTAAAAAATTTATTCTAAAAAATAAAACTCTAAGGGGGCGTTTGGTAAATGTATTGTATTTTGATTATATTTGAATGAAATTTGTTTTTTGAATGTTGTATTTGGTTGAAAAGTATTTGTTTTGTATTTAAATGAAATGTGTGTTTGGATGAAAAGTATTTTAGAATTAAAAAGTTGATGTGATTAATAAAAGTAGAGATAAATAGTAAAATTAAAAAATTAATATGATTATTTTAAAAATATTTTAAATAGTAATTATTTTTATAATACTATTATAATATTATAAAATTTATATTTAATATAAAATTATATTATATTTAAATAAAATTAAAATTGAATTCTTTCTTTCAAATGTTACCTAAATAAACATAACATAAAATATTGGTGTTGTACTTCCCGAAATTCCAAAAGCCACGGGTGGGAGGTGTTGGGATTCCCTCAAAATCAAAAATTGTGGCCAATAAGAGATCATGGCCCACAAAAATCAATTTACGGTGAGAATTGGATAAGAGAAAAATAAAGCAATAACAGTCACATATCTATTAATGTGAATGACAAAACGACAAAGGTAAAACAGAAGATGAATCCTGGGGTCACTGCATGTGCACCACGT
The DNA here is from genome assembly GCA_035233585.1 of Antiaris toxicaria. Lineage (NCBI taxonomy): Eukaryota > Viridiplantae > Streptophyta > Magnoliopsida > Rosales > Moraceae > Antiaris > Antiaris toxicaria. The sequence continues at coordinate 19,173,218 of CP141153.1, forward strand.
GTCGTCTATTTTGTCGTTTTCGAAATAGTGTCCAACAAAAATATCTGTCTGCTTTTCCGGCCGTACCTTGTCCCTCTTAATCAAAGCTGCTATGCTCCAAAACGTGAGGGGCTGCTTCAGCACGTGGCAGTTTTGTCATTTTGTCATTTATCTTGGACAAAGTGCACTGTACTGCCACGCCCGCAAACAAAATAGGAAACCCATTTGGAACGATGATTCATTGAGCGTTTACTTGCGGTTTCATATTTCTATTATATTTAAATATAATATTTTTTTAATATTATTTTACATATATTTATTATTTTAAAATATTTTATAATAATTTTTTATTTACATTATTATTTTTATCAATTATATCAATTTTTTAATTTTAAATTATAATTTAAATACGTTTTATTCAAACACATATTATATTTAAATGTAAAATAAATATTTTTTATCTAAATATAAAAAAATTCAATATATTATATTTAAATATAATACAAATACAGTATATTTACTAAACGTTTCATTAGTAGTTGTGGAGGTTTTTTTTTTAGTTATTTGTGGGAAGTTTTTTAAGAAGAAGTTTTAAAATTAGAAGATAGAGAAAATAAGACATAAATTTAAAAGTTTCAAAATTAAGTGATCAAAATCTTGTGGAGAGACGAATGGATCTTTAGATCTTATCCAATCTTGATATTTGGTTTATATTTTCACATCTATATTTTAGTATGTCAGAAAAATAACATTTCATGAGAGTAGATTTGTAAGGAGCTGAATAATTATAAATTAAACTACGTGATTTTATCAAATTCTTAAAAGACGGTGAGGAGAAAGTGAAGACACTAATATCTTCCTCTCATGTAAAATAATAATAATAATAATAATAATAATTCTAAGTAAAATATAATTGCTACTAATACTATACATATTATTATTAGTTTTCCATACATTAATAAAATATTTTTTTAAAAACACCTGTTGTATTCATTTTGCTTTTTGATTCCAGATTCAGGGGGTGTTTGGGGTGATACTTGGAAACATTATTTTTGGATTGAAAAAAAGTTGATTTGGAAAATGTGTTTGGAAGAAAAAAAAACTATATGGGGTGAAAAAATAAAAAAAATTTCAGAAAAAAATATCAATATGGATATTGTTTCGTTCCTCTCGAAATTCTATATAATTTTAAAAAAATTATCTCATTTGAACTTGTATACACAAAGTTATGAACTTTTAAAATTTGGAGTTTACTGTAGCGTTTTGAATATGTAAATAGTGAAAAATTGTGAAATTTTGAAAAAAAAAATAGTTTTGGATGTCTGGAAAACATGTTCCAAACACCCTCTTAGTTTAATAGAAAAGGTGAATTAAAAAAAAAAACTAATTAATCTATTTACATCTTTTTTTTGAAGAAAAATTACTCTGATTTTTTTATATGAAAAATTGATATTCTTTGCTCTTTGAGGTGGAAAAGGCCATGTTATTTTGTTTTTTTAAATTGGAGGCAAGGTGCATGAATACCTTGAGTAGACAAAATAAAAAAAAGTCCATTAGAAGACAGTGTCTACTCAATAGAGCTAGGAGAGAGACGTTTACCTTGGAGGCAGAGAATCCCAATGTTCCATTCCATATTTTTGTTGGTTTGGTTGGTGGCCGAAATATATATATATGTACAGAAAGTTTTTCTCTCTCTCATATATAATATATATATATATATATGGTCCTATACTTACCACGTTTCTTAATTGAACTTGTCAATAGTCTTGTATGCAAAGCGAAGAAAACCACTTTGCGTATCACGCTCTCGGCCCCTCTCCGTCAAAAGAAAAAAGAGGAATGTTGGTGCCATCTTCTTTTATTTTTACTGTTGTTTCGAATATGTCATAGTTTGTTATCTTGCACTCAAAATTACAAAATTTGTTTATCGAATAATGGTCTTAAAGTGAAATCACGAGATAGCAAACTATCTCCAACGCATCTGAGAGGAGAAGAAAATATACATCCTAATGCTACGTTAATTTGCTGGTGGTCAACCTCCATTTTTCTTTTTTTTCTTTTTTCTTTCGAAGAACTATAACAAGATTCGGTGCTAAACGTGGAAACATCGTTTGAAACGTTGTAAGATCATGATCAAGGTGGATAGTGGTAGGCAGCAACGACAGGAAAATTTCAATAGTTTTTAATTTGCTAGAGGACTAGTATACATAACTCTATGTGCTATAAATTTTTTTTTTAAAGGACATGTATCTTGTTTTTATTCAATATTTATCTATTTATATCCTACATTTTTTATTTTATAAAAATTTCCTATGTTTTAAACTGCTGTAATTTTATATCAATATTAGATTACCTTTAAATATATCATTATCCATTCATCATTTGAACTGGTTAGGTAATGTACTATTCTGCACTTTTAACATAAAATAATAAAAAAAATGGTATTTCAAGACTTGGTGATACCAGTACTGTTTTTCAATTAACAATCTGAGTTTGAAACCAATTTACTTGACTTTAATTTGGAGGGAAAAAAAACGTCTACAAGTCTCCAAAAAGAAGCCCAGGTGATGAAAGAATTGACATTATACACGATATTTTCTCTCACTTTTCTTTACATGGCCCAGAATTGCATTTTCTAACGTGTGCTTTTTTAAGAATTGAACTGGCTTCAAACATGCAGATTTCATTATTCTAACTACTTATTTTTCCTTTAATAGATTGATAGCAACCTATTTTTAATCGACTGTTCTCCAAATTCTCCCATGCCTCAACAATTTGGCAAGTGAAATCGGAATTTGGTACATCCTATGAGGTAGAGTTATTGTCATAAACACCAACTTTTTGACTTTTCACGTCTATTGTCTCCTCTATACATGTATAAATATAATATTTGTTTGTTGACTGTATATGCATTGACCGTCGATTTGATTGCGGTGGTTGATTGTTGCTATTGCTCCGTGATAGTTGCATGGGCATTCAAATTATGGCAACCAATTAACTTTCACTAGTAATGTAATCACTCAATTATAGTTTTCAAACCGGAAAGAACAAAATTGATATCTATTAAACACTACATACATAAAAGTTGTAGGGTAAGGTTTATCTTCATGTATAACCATTTTAAAATTGAGGTCTTGATTTCGAATCTCCCGTCTTAACATAATCTTCTCAAATTATCACAAAATGCGATCAAATATCCACTATTACTATATCATTGGAGTAAATGCTAAGGTCTGCTAGTTACTATTGTCCCCTTAAAAAATACTAATTATTTGATGGATTCCACCTCCTTGATATAATGAGACAGAATTTAATTCGTGAGACATTCGATTTGGCAAACTTAACAATTGCTTTGCGACAATCCTTTTTAACTTAGAAGAAAAATGCTTTAATAGCCGTGATTAATATTTCTAAGTGGTTTCCTTAAAAAAATTTTTTTTTTTCCAAGTGGTTACAATTTTCTTAATAGGCGCTCCTCTAGTTTTGCCAGTAATTGATTTGTGCGTGTATATGTGTACATGTATTATTACATACTTATTTAACATATACATAATATATTTATATAATTGTGCATTGTTGTTAAAAAAATGCAAATTATTTACAGTAGTACTTGACAAGTTCTCTAATACAAAAAAAAAAAAAGGGATTAAAAATGTAAAAAATAAAAATAAAAATAAAATGGTGGATTATATTAAAAAAATTGATATGTATTAAGAACTATGCAATAATTGCAAGTTTGCCTTAACGTATAACAATATTTGAAGTTGAGGCTTGACTTTGAATTTTCCGCCCCAACATAACCTTCTCAAATTGCCACAAAACGAAGTCAAACATTTGTTACAGTTATTATTTACTTCTCAGGACTCGAAATCTCTATATCATCAAATTTAACGCTAAGGCATTGATATGCTAGTTAGTGTCCTACGATCCAATACTAATTGTTAAGCATATATAGAAAAAAAGTTATAATGCTTAGTGAAACCTAACTTGTTATCTCATATCACGTGAGTCCCACCTTTTTAATGTAGCGGACAAGTTTATTCTTACAAGACATTCGAGTCGGCGAACTTAACAATGCTTTTCAACGATCCTCTTTAACATATGAGAAGAATTATTTGATGTTATGATTCATATTCTAAACAGTTACATTTTTCTTAATAAGAAGCACTTTTGGTTTTATCAGTTTTGTCAATATTTTATTAATTATGCGTATGTATATGCTATTAAACATATGATTTACATTATGAAATATCATAGACGTTGTTAAGAGTAAAAAAAAAATAGTTTCGCGAAACACCACAAAAGTTTTCAAGGGTAAAAAAGTTGATACAAAATAGTTATTTTAGTTCTACAAATCTAATAAAATTTTGACATATGTGTATTGATGATGTTCATAATAAAATTTATCATAATAAGTTTTATTGTTTGTAATGACATTGAAGAATTTTTTGTCTAGTAACTATACAGGTCTAACAGATATATATATATTTTTAGACTCATGTGAATATTGATTGATTTATACATGATATTATGTAATTTTTTGTAAAACATTATATTTTAAGTAACAAATATCAATAAACTAGTTTACAGTTTAATGAGTTAATATTATAAGGTATTAATTTTGATGTTATATGTCCACTTTAGACCAGCGGATAGAAAGCTCTATCGATATAGATACATTATAAATTGATTTCTAATAAAAATAAAAAGAACTTTCACAATGGTACTTGACAAGTTATCTATTGTAAAAATAATGATAATAATAAAAATGTAAAAATAAAAGAAAAATAATTTAAAAAAAAAGGTGGAAAACATTCTTTACATGCGTTACAGATTAAAAAATAATAAAAAAAAGGACTAAAACACTACCACTAAGGCCAAAGGCATTGACCAGTAGAAAAGTGCTCAAACTTATCTAACCCCCTGTGAGTTTGGAAATTTGACCCACGCGCTTAACCACGCGCGTGAAGTCAGACCCCACAACCCTACAGAGAGACACACACGCACAGACACACCCTAAACCCCTCCCCCTTAAATTCATCACATCGCAACACAAACGTTTGTGTCTTTTGTCTTTGTTTTTCAGCTCTGCCTTCGCCTCTCTTTCTCTCTCTCTCTCTCTCTCCCTTCTCTTTTTCTCTCTCTAGAAAATCATGTCTCGGCACCGCCGGCAGGCGTCCCGGGTCCTCCCACCCGAGTTCATGTCCGGCAATGAGCCGCCGATGGCTTACGACTTGAGCATCGATGTCGTCGTTTCGAGCGACGCCGCTGCTTCTCCTAGTACTGCTACTACCGGCGTCGCAGCTGATCAGAGCTCGACGGCGAACCCGCCAAAACCAGATGTCTCCGGCGCCAACCCGCCGGCGCAGGCGAAGAAACCGCCGCCGGCGAGATCTGCTTGAGCGTCATATAGTGGGTGGCGAGAGAGATTCATGTCCCAATTCCCTGCAATGTTTTGCCCTTTTTTTTTGTCGTTTTTTTTGTTTTTCTTTGCAGTTAGTTTTGATTTAGGTTTGTACAAGGTGGCCCTTTGGTCTGTATGTGTACTTGATCTGAAAATAATTGAGGAAATGGGAATTTTATGGGGCTTCTTGTTCTTGTTTGTTTGTTGTTGAGGGTATGATTTTGCAAAACCTTTATTTTCTGTGCCATATTGTTTACTGAGATCTTAAAAACATTTGGTTAGAAAGAAAAAGAATATTGCTCCAAAAAATAATTTTTTAGAAATTTTATTTATTTATTTTTAAATCTTTGTTATTGGACGTCGTTTAAATAAAGGATGCGAGAGATTCGACATACAAAAGGTTATGTTTTTCGATCGTAAGATTTGTATCGAAAACATGTAATGTTGGCATGAGGATTTACCTGAAAAGATTCTTTACGAGTGAAGACAATAATTCATATGATCTCGGATTATCAAAACGGACAGTTTGGTGGGCGATATAGTATTTATCTTTCTGGACCTGAATTACCCAGCGGATTAATATTCCATGGCTTGCTCAACGCATCACGTTTCCTTTGCCCCTCTTCTAAATGTTACAATGAATTTATGTCCCCTAAGATTGACTGGTAAATCCCTTAGGCAAAAAAAGGGTTAATGTCGAGAGATTGAATTGGGATGGAGCACATTCCAGTTCCACCTTCTTGCTAAGACATTGGGTACCATATCTTTAAAAATTTGATATAGGCTAATACTAGAAATTCCCGTTACAGCTACTAATGGGTTGGGGTTGGTAAGTTGGTAGGTTGGTATAATAATAAGAATGTCTTTTTTTCTTTTCCTTTTTTATGTGTTAAGGATTCGATACTTTACCACTTAATTTCAAGACTTCTGTTTGACAATCGATGTGTTGTGTTATATTAGGTCTGTGATGACATAATGTAAAAACAGCACTCTTCTTTCGAGTAGAATTGGTGGTCTCGAAATTTTAGTAAAATGGGGACAAAGAATGGGAGGATATATATATATATACATATTTTGCAAGTCAAGAGCTACATAAATAATAGCTTAATTTGTTGGCTAATGTATGTAGCGTAGGGGTCATTTTAGAGGATGCCACTGTATAATCCTATTCAACACATCATATTATATGTAGCAGGTTTTTTGCACCTCGTATTTAATCTATTCATGAGCAACTAAAATAGAAAATGGTTTAGCAATTAAAAAGAAAAGAGAAGAAGAAACTCGATAGAAACTGGGTAGATTTTTCGAGTCCAGTGTCTTTGACAAGCTGAGAGTTTTTAGGTCAAATTAAAGTAAGTTGAGGAAATGTTTTCGGGAGATACAATTAGATTGCTGATATGTTGAAAACTAATGGAGAAAAAGGATTCTTTTTTTAGCTCATATGTTTTTTTTTTAAATTTCAATAATATTATGATACCTGTATGAATAAGCACATATTAATGGTTGGCGGATCCAAGTTATTTTTTTTTTTTGAAATTTTTGCAAATAGAGAATACCTGGAATATGCCATTCATATATATCTGGTTTATACCATATATTATGAGGATTTATTTACTTATTTATTTTTGAAAGGTAATGCAGGGACTTAAAAAAAAAAACAAGTTAGGGCTCGTTTGGTGTAAGATTTTGAGTCTAAAAATATAGATTAATGCTTCATTTAGTGAACGCATTGCATTTGAATACAATACATTGAATGTAATTTATATTTGAAGGAAAAGTATTAGTATTGTATTTGAATGTAATATGTGTTTGGGTGAAAAGTATTTAAATTATATTTTAATAATAAATATGTGATGTGGTGGGTAAAAGTAGAGAGAAAAAAAGAGGGGAAAGAGAATATATGATGTAATTAATAACAATAATAGAAAAAGTGAAATAATGAATAGCAATTGTATTGGATTTAAAATGTGATGTGATTGGTATTTGAATTAAATACTTTTGTAGTTGGAGAAAAATTACATTGCGTTTAAATGTAATGCAAAAAAAAAAAGCATGTACCAAACACGCTATAGGTTTTGAAATGAATTGAATCATATAGATTAAGTTTAAAATGAGTTGAATTATAAAATAAATCTTATATTTGGTATTCAAGTTTGAATCAGAGAATTTCATCTTGAACTAAAAATATTTAAATGATAAAAATTAAGTTTAAAATTAAATTAAGAATTATACTTTTCTTTATTTTTTTTATGTGATTAATACTTTTTTTATAAGAAAAGATTTAAAAATAGTATTTTTGAGTTCAAAATATTATATAAATTATAAATTATAGATTTTGAAATGAAATTATGAATCAAATAAAAGATGGAGTTTAAACTTTTTTTTTTTTTTTTTCACTTAAACCCTAAATCTAAATGAAGCCGTAACGTATAGACTTTTCAAACCCTGTGTTCTCGTGCAACGAACAGCACATTCACAAGATAAATAAGGGGGCATTTGGAGAATAAACTCAATTTTAATTTTACTCAAATACAATACAATTTTACACCAAACATAAATTTTACAACAGTATTACGAAAATAATTACTATTCAAAACATTTTTAAAACAATCACATCAACTTTTCAACTCTACTATTTATCTCTACTTTTACCAATCACATCAACTTTTTAACTCTAAAATATTTTTCATCCAAACACACATTTCATTCAAATACAAAACAAACACTTTTCAACCAAATACAACATTCAAAAAATAAATTTCATTCAAATACAATCAAAATACAATACGTTTACCAAAGGTTCCCTAAATTCTTTTTTCCTAACATTTTTGTTTTTTGGTACACAGCTATATCTTATAGCTGAAAAAACACAATTGAATAGCCTCTTTTGTCCACTTCTCTCAACCACAGTATTACTGTGTTTTTCTGCCAAACATTCAATACATTATACGGAGGTGTACTTGCTCGCCATGGACGGATGGAGGTGCCGCCAATGGATATTGTTTGTTAGCTACATGGCTTTTAAAGTTCTTTTATTTTTTTTAAACATACAGATACTGTTGGAGATTAAGGGTTCGTTTGGTGAACGTATTGCATTTGTATTATATTTGAATATAATGTATTGAATACAATTTATATTTGGAGAAAAAGCATTAGCATTGCATTTGAATGCAATGTGTGTTTGGGAAAAAAGTATTTGAATTGTATTTTAATAATAAATATGTGATGTGATGGGTAAAAGTAGAGAGAGAAAAAAGAGGGAGAGAGAATATATGATGTAATTAATAAAAGTAATAGAAAAAGTGAAATAATAAATAGTGATTGTGTTTGATTTAAAATGTGATGTGATTGGTATTTGAATGAAATGTTTTTGTATTTGGGGGAAAATTACATTGCATTTAAATGCAATGCTACAAAAATTTGTGTCCCAAACACTAGCTAAGCTCTTGTTGTATAAAATTTTTACATTTTAATCATATTTAAACGTAATATAATTTTTTATTAAATATAAAATTTTATATTTAAATATAATTTTTTTAATAATATTATAAAAATAATTATTATTTATATTTTTTAAATAATCACATCAATTTTTTAATTCTAATTTTTTTATCTTTACTTTTATCAATAATATCAACTTTTCAACTTTAAAATATAATTCAAATACTTCTCATCCAAACATATATTTCATTCAAATACAAAACAAATACTTTTCAACCAAACACAATACTCAAAAAACAAATTACATTGAAACATAATTAAAACGCAATACGTTTACCAAACGATCTATAAATAATTCGAAGTAAAAACCTACCAGATACTGTATTCGATGCCTATAGTCGGTCAAAATATGTCAAAATTTTGAACATGTTCCGTGAGATATAGCAAGTTTTTATAATTCTATAATTAAGGTGTTTTTGGAGGTCCCTTAGTGGTTTTAAAGCCGTAGAAAATAGAAGTCGACAGTGTTGTGAAAGTTGATGATTGATCAAAGAAGGGAGGAAGGATGGAGAGGAGGAAGAAGGAAAGGAAATTTAAGAAAAATATTTCTTATACAAGAAGTGCCCATTTGATGATAAAGTTTTGCCTAATCTAGTTTTTAAAATTTGTCTCATATGTCTATAGTCCCTCATATTGACATTCAACAACTATGACAATAAGAACGTTGACGATTATTATTATTTTTTGTTTTGTGTACAATCTGTTAGATGAAAGAAAAAAAAAAGAGTTGTTAGTTGTTTTTTTATTAATATTACAAAATTACATAAATAGAAATTCAATTTAATAGCTTGTTAAAATTTTTCATATTCCTAACCAAGCATACTTTCCAAGATGAAATTAAAAAAACTCAAGTTAAATTATATAAAAAAAACGTCTGATCTAACTTAATTTTAAAGTTAAGTTAAAATTACAAAACGTCTCATCTAATTTAATTTTTAAGTTATATTATATTACATCAAGTATTTAAATGGATTCGAAATGTGTGAAATGTAGCTAGATAGATTGTTTGAACATAGGATATATCTCATGGATGATTATATATTTACATTTATACACATTGTTTAGTTTGTGTTTGATTCACTGGTTAGAAATAAATTTTTTTGAGTTGGAATTGTTTGAATTTTCAAAAATTAGTTAAAATTTTTGTTCTCAAAATGACAAAAATAAGTTATATTATTTTAATTTGAACCTAAGTTTCAAACACCCCCCTTAATATGAGGCACCTAAAAAAAAATGGTTGCGATCTATCTGTCCTATACATAAAAGAGTATCTTTTTTCAATGACAGCTTTATAACTTCATTACAATACTCACACCACATATACTAGGTGTCGTTTGCCAAAAGTCAGACAAAACAAAACCCCTCAAAACAAGGCAAACGACATGTTCATGATTTCAACATTTAAGGCACCCTTCTTTCCGGTGGTCCCTGTGGGCGAAAAATTCATGATCTTGACATTCTGGTTAATATCAATGGAACATGCGATGATGTATTTTAGTGAGGAATGATATAATTATCACATGTCAGTAGTACTACTCCTTTATGTGTGTGTGTGTGTGTGTTCATCAAGACTTTGAAGCATGAGTTTTCCAGGTTTTGATCATTGAGGAGTATGCATGTGGATTAGCCAACACCACGCCCACTTCTATTGTCTTCATGACTGCCTCCAACATACCTGCGTGCTTACTCTAAGGTGGCCAGATGATAAAACAAAAGAAGCAAGAGAACTACACACACAACATTTTTATGGCCAAATTATAAATATAAGTACATACCTTATAATGAGTAATTGGCTTTAATGTTTTTATAGTCAACTACTTTTTTTTTTTATTATTATTATACAAACTGACTGATGCATATTATATGGGTAAAAAAACGATATTTATTGGTTGATAATTTTTATTATATCTATTGAATTATAACCTCATATATACCAGAAAATTTTCAAGCTGTGTTCGAGTGAATAAAAATTTATTATTTGAAACTTTGTAAGAAAAAATATTTTAAATTAAAGCAGCTTTTTTTTTTTTTCAATTATTTGACATCAAAACGTGCTACTGTTAACATTGTGGACGTACTATTCTGATAAATATTATTGATTGACCGAGTATTAAATGATGTTGGTGATATTGCCAATAATTCAGCATCAAGCTGTGCTGTTGATAGACGTGAAGAGAAATTACTAATCAATAATCTTCGTCTTCTTTTTGTTTTCTAAACTGATTATAGAATATGTATAAATATATGTATAGCAGATTCATTAGACTGATGTGATATGTCTTTACAAGCAGCCCACGCAAAACACAAAAAGAAAGTTAATGATCATATCAACTCAAAGTCAAAACAAACTGCTAAATTAGACATAAATATGTAGCAGCAAGCGTCAATATTAAAACGTAATAATTGGTTAACTGTCTGTAATGTTATGCTCCACACTTGAAGATGTAATAATCAAACATTCATTCTACGTAACTGAAACCAAATATTATTAATTACTAGACGAGCTCGAATATATACATATATATATATATTTGATAAGATTGTTATTATATAAACAGATTTATAGTTTTGATTTGAGGGTCAGTTTTTTTTGCATCTGTATTTATGGAAAATATTTGAGATGTCGGAGCATATGATTGTAATTCATGAACTCATAACCCCATTATTTGCAATTCAGCAATTATTAGTTCTCATCCATAATCATCGGCATATATATACACATACTAAACTTTGTATATATATTGCCTGTACAATATTAATTGATCATACTCGTATTTTAGGATAGGCGAAAAAGTCGCTGCTATATATATACTAGTTATCGTAGCTAATATAACCCATTCGTGCAAGGCCAAGCTACAATATACCACTTTACAACTTCGTCAGTATATTGTCTTTTGGTAGGCAATTGATGGAGGAGAGAGAAAAGAAGACAAAAGGAGGGAGATAATCGAGACAGAGAGAGGAAGGCTGATCAGGAAACACAGTATAGGAAGATGCACTAGTATGTTGATGGATAGTCTAGTACCATTAACTACAATTTACTCTTAATCCATCAGTTCAAATTTGTTGCGATATTAATTAAAAGTATAGATATGTGGATATAATGACCTTTTTTTTTTTGTCTTTTAATTAATATTCCAAGTTTTATTAAAAGTTTAAAAATTTATAGTTTTTTAAATGGATAATAAGTTATCGTTAAATACTAAATAATTATTGATTCGATCGTCATTTTAACGGCTACATTCATTTTCTTAAATAAAAATAGTTTGGTGGAATTCAATGTCAATTATACCAAATACATCAAGAATTACATTCACATATAGGTACTTTTAAACTTTAAATCTAATACAATCATTATTTATCATTTTTTTTCCATCTATTTTTATCAATCATATTATATACTCTCTCTTAACTCAATATAGCTTATATTTAGATGTAATATAGATACAAAACATTTAAACATATATTATATTTATTATATTGTATTCAAACCTCATTCTTAATGAATGTTATATCTAAATATTGTCATTCAAATGTCATTCTCATTACTGTCACCATAGAATTAATTTCCCCTAAATATTGTCGGTTGGCTTTTTGATCGACGTCGAATGCCTTTCACATCATTCAAGCACAAACAAACGTGAAAAATGTTTAAAAAAAATGTTAACTTATAAGTCAAGGAAAAAAAAAAACTTTTTTCATCCGTAGATTTCCAATGGATTCTATGTTAAAAATTTGAATTTCAAATTTTTTTAAAAATTGTTGATTCTTAGCACAATAAAGCAGTGGGTGAATAAGGTAGTCGGTGAATATTTCACGCAAAATATTTATACAAACATTTTTAGTGATGACATATCGTAATTAATGATAAATTATTAGCAACAAGTTGTCATCGTTAAATCATTAGTGATGACTAACTAGTTTTGTAAAAAAGAAAAAAATTATAGGGAACGGAACATCTCACATTGTTGCTAATGGTGAACTATTAATAATGATAAAAATCGTCGCTAATAATGTCATTGGTGAAACCCTATTTTGTTGTAGTCTAGCTGGCGTTTTTTTCTTTTTTCTACTAAAAAAAATAATAATAACCTATGGACCACAAAGCCTGGAGAAATCAACTTGAGTTTATATGTTATTGTATCTGCATATGAAATCAATACTAATTTGGCGTGTCACCCTCTATGATTCTTACGTGTTTTGTTTTATACTTTTGTTTTTGTTTTTGTTTTTGTTTTTTTTTTAATTTTTATTTTTGCTAGACTTAGATGATTCTTAGCACAATACCTGCGAGCAAAATAGAGAACTGTAAAAAATAAAGTAAAAGATTGAACAATGTTAATTAAGATACTAAGTGTTGAACACCCATCAAGTAATAAAATATGGGTCGCATGTACACATTAAATTCATTTTTTATTAATAATGATATTTCATTAAATTTATCTTTTATTAGTAATGATGTTTGATATATTGATAATGCTCTAAACATTTTTCTTGTTGATATGAAAATGATTCAATCTTATGCTTTTATCATTACATTATTTAATGAAGAAAAAACAAAAGGGGCTTATGCATCCATAGACTATACAAATTCATAAAACAAAGTTTAAAAAACAAACTTATTGTTTTATGGCCCATTTAGACGAGCTTTTGGAATTTATTATTAATGGACTCAAATGCAATTCAAGTTTGGTTGGGCTACTACTAGAATTAAATTATTTAACTGTATCACAATTTCATAAAAATTCAACTAAAATTCAAAATCAAAATTTTACTTTTTAAATTAAAATCCTCACTATACTCATTTTTCTACTTCTACACTATCAAACATTATCTTTAACAAATACTATCTAAACACAAATTTAAATTGAGTACATAATTAATTCATATTGTACAATATTTAAAGGTAAACTTTCAGTTTGAATACATATTAAATGCAATCATGATATAAACGGGTCATCTAATTCTGTTCTTTATTTTTTTTTTAAGATACTGTACTTTTCTTTTTCTTTCTTTTTTTTCAACAAAGAATTTGAACACTACATTTTATGAAAAAGTTAATTAGCATAAAATTACTAGCGTTAGGCTATAAGTGCAACTAGGAACGGAGCTAGAACTTCATTTCAATGGGGATGTATACTAAATTTAAAATAATAATAATAATAATAACAACAACAATAATGACATCAAAGTATAAAAACTAAAAGTTAAAATTTTAATGTGAGTTGAATGAGAATTTTCAATTTTTAGTGTGGGAATAGAAAAACCTAGGAATCATATGATAATTTTTTATTTTTAGTGGAGACAAAATAGCAATATTATAAAATTTTTGGGGTTAAATTAAAAAGAAAAAAATTTCAATACCTGCTTGACCATCGATACTTTTGGTTAAGTCAAATATGAAATTATAATTAGATTATACCTGCGGTCACTTGATACTTTTATATTTTAACAAAGCAAAAAAATCATAAAAATATAGTTCTCGATTAGTTTGTAATTCCAATCTATACCATTTGAAAAATTATTAATAATTGAGGTGAAAATTTGAATAAAATAATTTATATTGTAAACCAAATCTAAATGTATAATTAAATTCCCGATTAGTTCAATTAACAGAAGAACATTTAATAAATAAATAAAAAAAGCTAGAAACTTCATTCTTGCTAGTTTTTTCTTTCTATCTTTTTTTCTATTTTTTGGCTTGTAAAGAAAGGGAAACAATATGTCTTTACACTCTTGAACATTCAGAGAGTCCAAAGTCATCACAGTCAAGTTAACTTGACAGACTATTAGAGAGACAAAAACAAACTATAGAATTAATTATGGGATTCAATCTCTAGATGTTAAACAAGAGAGTCTTTATTATTATGCCACCACTATTGAGGGTAAAAATAATATCTAAAGGTACAACTTTGTTCCCCATGGAGAGAACAAGATTTAACCAAGGTTACAATATATAACTAGGCAACTTCATCAATTGATCATTTGGTACGAATGAAAGATGGAGAAGGAGAGAGAAAGAAGACAGAAAAAGTTAATTCTTGAAAATCAAAGAGAGATGGAGGAAGGAGGTAGAGGAAGAGGAAGAGGAAGACGGAGACGGAGACGGAGATGGGAACGGAGGAAACACAGTACGAAGATGATCTTTTGTAGACGCAAGTGTAATACCATTCACAGCAGTTACTCTTCATCCAACACTTCAAATAAGATTTCACCTTGGTTTTTAGCCGACGTCGAATGCTTTTCTCATTGTTCAAGCAAAAAACCAACGTAAAAAAATAAAATAATTAAAAACTTATGTAAATCGACGTTAAAACCTTTTTTTTTTTTTTTTCTACGTTTAGAATTTGAATTTCAAATATTTTAGAAATGTATTCAATGTTGATTAAAAGGTGACCAACATGAAAAGCATTTTCCAAACATATTGAATATATAATTGGATCAAATTCTTTCGATTTTACTGTGAGTCTCGGGATTTATTAATTACATAGAAAATCAGGAAAATACATCCCATACATTTTTGCAAGGCATCTTTCATGACTCCACTCGATTTACACCACTAGGAACTAGCTATATATTAGCCGGACAGTTTTTATTTCCATTTTTTTAACACACGTAAACAAAAGGCACACAACCCATCGATCACAAAACCTATGAAACAAACGTACACAAATTCTTGATGAATCAAACATTATCTGTTATTACAGATTTTGCATGTGAAATCAATGCTTGCTTGGCGTGTCATCTATTTTGCTTGATGATTGTTGCTTTTTTTTTTTTTTGTTTCCCTTTTTTTGCAGATATTCTTAACGTTTTTTTTTTTTTTTAAGTGAGTTGACTCCTAATTTGGCAGCAATACCTGCAAAGGAAATATAGAACTGCATACAGCAGAAGATTGGTATGATAATGGTTCATCCTTATGCTTACATCATCACATGGCGGGAAAAAGAAGAGGAGTTTATGCATCCGTAGCGATGACACTCGATAAATTTATAAAATGTCGGATTTTTTTTTTAAACAATGTTATAGTTTACGCACTACTCATCAATATATATATATATATATAAAAGAAAAATGGTATACTTTAGGAATGGCTACAAGATCTAATTATTCAATGTATCAAATCAAACAAATCTAATCAATTATAGACTTATATGAAATGTGGATTCCAATCCAACCTTATGAGTTACTATAATATTTTTTTATCTTTTACTCTAATTTTTATATCTTAATTATCTCTAATATTCAAATAAAAATACCAGTCCACTTCTTCTCATATGAGCCTAAAAAAAAATTGGATATCCAAACACTATTAAATTGGATGTGAATGGTAATTTCACTTATCTAATAGAATTAAATTATATATCAAATTTGAATTTTGAAAATCAAATAAATCCAATCCAATTCATTATATTATATATAAAAATAATTAAGTATTTGTATTATATAACATATTATCGAATTTAATTCTTATTTTTTTCTACGTGTATGTGTTTTTTTCCTAATGCATTATGATATTTGATTTTACATTTATTTTTTTTCTAGTGTTTTGTTTTTAATTTAAACAAGAATTATGTTCTATTAATTTAAAGTTTTTATTTTATCTTCCGAGTGATTTTGGCTTACTATTATATCATAAATGGATATTGAAGAATTAAATTAATATCTAAAAAATGTTATTTATCTTGTTGAGTAAATATTTATTATGAAAACATAAACATAATCTAATCATTCACTCTAATAGATTTTGGATTGGATCTGATTGAATGATAAAATAAAATAGAATGTATGAGTTAGATTTAAAAGAATTTTTCATTATTAAATTGGATGGTGAATGGGAAAAAAAAAAAGTTGGTTTCGGTTAATCTCTGCCCTTAGAATCTTCTCTTAGCTGTGTCGAACTTGAAACTTTTTTTTTGTACATTATTGTTTATATTATCATATTTTTTTAATAATACTTATCTCTTAATCAATATTAACTATTTAATATTATATCACATAATTTTTTTTTATAAAGTTACAAATAAGTAAATGGTTTATTATAACTTTTTTTTGGTAAAAAAATTGTATCTATTCTATTACTGATCCATAAGAAATTATTCATATTATGAACCCCTTTATATGGGTCAATTAATCGGAACCACCTTCTACTTGTCCTCAAATATTTTTCACACGGGTATTTTTGGATTTTTGTTTTTAAACTTAATAGTAGATGAATTTAAACTTTATACGTTTAAATAAAATTAGGTATAATATTATGATTATCACTTAACTATCTCGTAACCACAATTTTGGTATTTTTGTGAATGAAAAAAAAAAAAAAAAGGTGCAAGAAACTCGTTGCCCTACCATAAATTTTGTGGGCCCATATTGGTGTCATAACTCTTCTCCGCGGCCAATCCGGATGGTCATCTTCCCTCGAGAAAAGTCAAAAGAAAAAAGAAAAAAGAAAAAATCATCCGTAAACAACAACAGCACCAATTATCTCTCTACAAGACTTATTTGAACCCCACCACCACCGTCACAAACTTGGGCCCCACTATTTGTGGGGTCTTCCTCCTCTCCTCTCCTCATTCTATAAAGTAAGAAGCTTTTATGAACTCCTCCTTCCGCTTTCTCTCTCTTTGCTTTCTCTCTCTATAGTTCTCATGGAGGACTACGGCGTCACGGCAATGTCCCTCTCCCAAGGCGGCGGCGGAGTAAGGGCCAGGGACAGGGAACACTCCCCCACCTCCGACGACCAAAACAACGACTCTTCCGACCACAGCCCCCGAAGCCTTCCCGTGACGGCGTCGTCCAAGCACCGGAGGGCTTCCCTCTCCTCCTCCTCGGCGGCTGCGGCGTCGGAGTCGGCGCGGAAGCCAAGAGGCCGTCCCCCGGGGTCGAAGAACAAACCGAAGCCCCCCGTGGTCATCACCAAGGACAGCGACTCCGCCATGAAGCCCGTAGTCCTCGAGATCTCCGCCGGCTCCGACGTCGTCGAGTCGGTCGTCCAGTTCGCCAGCCGCCGGCGCGTGGGCGTCACGCTCCTCAGCGGCTCCGGCTCCGTCTCCAACGTCACTCTCCGCCACCCGATGTCCCACGCGCCAGCCCTCTCCCTCCACGGCCCCTTCACCCTCCTCTCCCTCTCCGGCTCCATCGTCGCCCCCCACCCCACCCCCGCCTCCACCTCCACATCCTCCGCCACCGCCGAAACGACGTCGTCTTCCCCGTCCTCCTCCTCCTCAACGACGCCCCCCAAGCCGTCGTTTGGCATCTGCCTGGCCGGGGCTCAGGGGCAGGTGTTCGGCGGGATCGTCGGCGGGAAGGTGATAGCCGCCAGCGTCGTTGTGGTCGTCGCAACGACGTTTGTGAACCCGTCGTTTCATAGGCTTCCCGGAGACTTCGAGACCGATCATCATGATGATCATCACGAGACCAAGCCTAGTGTTGTTGGTGGGAGTCACGAGGTGGGGGCGGCGGCGGGAGGTTATGCAAGTACCGGCGCTAGCAGTCATGTGGTGAGTCCGACTCCGATCAGTTGCCAGCTCTCTTCTCCTGATCATCATGTTATGCCTAGTTGGGGCCACTCCTCTCGTTCTCCTTACTAACTCAAACGACAATATTGTGACAAAGAAGACGACGTTCCGAGGTTGTTATTAGAGTCATTATTATTGTTATTACACATTCCTAGCTAGTTCTTATCTGTGTCGTATTTAGTTGTCATTTTTAAGTGTTACAAATTAAGCTAGTGAAAGAATACTCATTAAACTGATCGATCTCCATCTTTTTGGTCCGTACTAGTAGTTTTTTTATGGAAGTGCTAATCTGGTTGGTGCGGATAGTTGATTGATTAGCTAGCTTGGCTAGGTAGGTTTTATATATTATTATTGAGGATTTTTTTAACAAAAACCCTTGCGAGTAAGTGTTAGTACTGTGACTCTTTTCTCTTTCTACTTGTGGCCTTTTGTTCATTATTATTATTATATATCGTATGAATATGGTTTTTCTCTCTTCTCATGATCAGTTGTTTACGTGGTATATACCCGATTATTTTGTTGGATGTGTGTGTGTGTGTGTATATATATATATGAAAGACTTGAGATAGTGTCGTTTATTGGCTTTTTTTTTTTTCCTTAGTAGAAGGCGACAGGTTTGGTTGTGGTGGTGGTGATGAATAGTTGTGTTGATTCAAGAGACTGGTTGGTTGTTGGTCTGTCTGTGGTGGTGGGTGTCAGCGTCTAGCCTCGGGAAGGTCTCATTTGCCATCCCCAAAGCAAAGCTCGAATACGACACAATTTGCAGAGGCAAGGAACGAGAGAGAGAGAGTAGAGAGATGGAGAGATATACAATCATGGAAATCAGAAAGACTAGACTGGTAGACTAGACTAAACCAAAGCTTTTTCAAACTCCTAATATCCGACTTTTGACGTCTACGACTAAACAGAACCATGGGTATTACATATTGGCCTTTTCTTCATCGTGTACTTGGAGGCTTGAATTTTTTTTTTTTTTTTTGATTAAAATGAAGGCATGAACTTGAACCCTGTATATATCTCAGTCGTACGACAGTACATGCGTTTGTGTTATATATATATATATATACCCTTAAAACCGCTTGTATTTTTTAATCAATGATATGTCTTTTAATCCGTCTCTAAATGATACTATTATTCTAAATAATAAGCTTTCATTTTGGGGGTGTTTAGAAGAGGAAGGAGACATTATTTTTGGATTGAAAAAAAGTTATTTTGAAAAATGTGTTTAGAATGAAAAAAAGTTGTTTTGAAAAATGTGTTTAGAAGAAAAAATTATTTGGAGTGAAAAAATAAAAAATTTTAAAAATTAAAAAAAATATCAATATGAATGTTTCGTTTTTCTTGAAATTTAATGTAATTTATATATATAGAGTTATAAATTTTTAAAGTTTAGAGTTTAATTTAGCATTTTGGAGATATAAATAGTGAAAAGTGATAAAATTTTAAAAAAAGTTAGTTTTAAATAGCTGTAGAATGCATTCTAAACGAGCCTTAACCAGTTAAAAAGATGAAAATTTTAAATTAAAATTGATTATTTTTAAAAAAATAATTATAATGTGTATTAAATTTAAAAAAAAAGATAAATTGCAATGAAATTATTGAATTAGAGACTAAACATTAAACAAAATTTAATTTATAAATAAATCTATTAATTATTATAAATTTTAAAAAATAAAATATATCATTGAATAGCATTTGATACAGATAAAAGATATTTTTATATATAATATATATGTATATTATATATATAATATTCTTTAATGGAATGTTATAATTGATTATATTTAATGTAACATGTTATATAATTTTGTAAGAATGTATTAATAAATAATAATAATAATAAATATTTATATCAAACAACGTAGAAAATAAAAATCAATTTGTTTTTTTAATAATAATAATTGTTAAAATATTAATTTATCTTATATCAATATAAGAGTAAATAAAACTAAACTCTAATATACATAACAAATTATATTATGAAAATTAATAAGACATCTTGTACTTTATAAAATCCTTGTCATGGTGGGAAAATAATCTCAAAAGAAAATTTAAAAATTTTAAGAACTTTATAAGTGAATGATAAAATAATAGAATTTATCAGTTTAAATTATATACATAAATCCCTTTCAAACAAAAAAGTTCTGATAACTCACTTTGTTACCGTGCACGTCGCCATGTCAAGTCTTTTTCAATATATAAAAACTATATTAGGTGAATACCTAGTAAATATATCCATTATCTCACAAAAAATATTTAGTTTATGACATTGGTGTAAATACGAAATTTAAGAGGCATTTGGATTACACATTGCATTTACATATAATGTATTGAATGTAATATGTATTTAGATAAAAAGTATTTACATTACATTCAAATACAATATTTGTTTGAATGAAAAGTATTTAAATTGTATTGTATATGATGTGATTGATAAAAATAGAATGAAAGAAAAATAGTATGTGATGTGCTTAGTAAAAGTAATAAAAAAGGTATAATAATGAATAGTAATCATATTTGATTTAAATTATAATGTAATTAATATTTAAATGTAATATTTTTATATTTAGATAAAAATTGTATCATGTTCAAACGTAACACAAACATAATATAGGCGCCAAATGCATCTTAATATTTTAAAATATAATATAAAACATCAATGTAAAAGTGAGAATTATACATATCTTAAGACGTATCAAATAATTTACATTATTATTCATTATTTTCTCATATTATCTTTTCTTATTCCTTTATACTATTATCGGGCCCTATGTGATATACTAGTGCACGTAACCATAGTGTGAGTGAGATTGTAAGTTCTAAAATCACTGTGATAACTATTAAACTATTAATATTAAAGGTATTTACCCAACACCTTTTGTGAGTCGCTAGCAGCTTAAGTATAAGCTATTACTATTATTTGAGACAAATTTCGGATACACGTCTACTAATTACGATTTTTATCTTGATAAACTTAACTTAATTTTTTGTGAACCAAATATAACTCTCGGTATTATATATTATAACATAGATAATAACTTTCTTATTAAACATATCAAAGCTTTCGTAATTGGGATTAACATATTCTTTTCAAAATATTATACCAATTATAAACTATTTTAATTTTGAACAAACATGTTATAGTGAATGGGTGAGAGATATACTCCTCGCTTGAAGAACTTATTACTATTATTATTTTATTGACTTGACGCTTCAGAACTTAGATATACTCACTTTTAATAAGATCTATATTACAAAATTATAATATTAATATTTTATAATTAAAAAAATCCTAAAATCCCAAAAATCATAAAAACTTCAAATTTTCGATTCTCCATAAACCCTAGAATTTCAATTCCTTAAAATTAACATCAACAAATTGAAATCATGTAATCCAATCCTTTAATTTATCATTCTACATCGTTAATTTCATCATCGAACACTATAATTTATTCAATCCATACAAATCCATCAAAGTCCTAATTTTAATTTTCAAGAAAAATCAAGAAAACTTGATATGTGAATCTAACAATCTAATTTCAAAAATCCTACCATTAAATCCTTAAATCCATTATCTTAGAGTATCGATTTCATCATCTAATTCAATTATTTATCACAATCCCAAATTCATTGAAACCCTAATATTCAAAATTCTCAAAATCAAGAGGTAGAATATAATTACTTTGAATCTCTAAAGAAATCGAACCGAGAAGCTTTTGAGAGACTCAAATCCTTGAGATTTGGGTGGTGGAATTTGAAATAATTCAATCTTTTGAGGAAAGAGAAAGAAAAAGGTGATTTGAGACAAGGAGAGAGACTTTTGACCAAAAAAAACAAAAACATATATGGAGGTTATCTAAGAGGTTTAGGTTTTTTAATAACCACTCTCTAAAATCTATGGTTAGGATTAAAAGTTGAATCATGATCTAAGGGTCAAAAATAGGCTTATGATACCACAAACTCAACCTCCTTTTAAAATCCTTTTTTTTTTTCCTTCAAGCAAGCTCCGCAACGCCATATTTAGGCATTGCAACAAGACCAAACATCAAAGACTCAGAAGTAAAAGACGTATTAAAGAATTTCACCAACGGATTGCCAAGGACCATGAATGGGTGATATTATATGGATTATAGGTGATAGGTTGTCAATGTTAGCTTACATTTTGTGATCAAGAGATCCGACACGTTAGAGCAACTAATACATCTATATATTTAAAAAATTAAGAGATTATATGGAGTTCTCAAGACAATCATCTCCAACGAAAATAGCGATTCACTTTACTTATTCAGAAGTATGAACAAGCTGAATTAAGTAAAAAAATAAAATTCAATATTGCTTTCTATCCGTAAAAGAGGTGTTATAATATATATATATATATATATTTTCACTCTAGCCTGGTAAGTAGGATAAATATTGAATGAAAGTAGACGAAGTTTATGTTGATCCCTGCTAGCTTAGCTAGCTGTACTAGTACGAATCTGATCGGTTGAGCTCTCAGAATGTCCTTTAGATTCTCAGTTAGATTACCTGATGATTGACATCAACTTTTGAAATGTTTACACATATATATTATATATCATAGTCTAGACATTGTATTCGTCACGTTTGATATAGGCTATCTTATTATCTTATATTTTAACGTGACGTCGATACCGTATTAATATCTGTAATATTCTAAAAGATATGGAGAATACATATACAGAGATGGATATTAGATCAAATCACCTTTACATAAAAAGTGACATCTATCTTATTCTCCTCCGTCACATATAGTATATTTATATCTTCTAAAGTGGACTCAGTTTGTCTCTTTGCTGTTGTTCGATGAACCTCTTTATCTCTCTCACACACCACCGCCATTGAAGAAGGTGAAGGTTAGGTTGATGTATAATCAACGGGAAAAAGCGTCGTTTTTTTTTTTTAAAAATTCAACAGTCCAAAATCCGGTCAAAATGCTCAGAGATCAACTAAACTTAGCCTACAGTAGTACTACTGCAGTCACTTCCTCAGCTCTTCCTGCCCTTATTATTTACTTCCTCAAAGTCTTTGAACACAATTTAAAAAGAGAGACAGAGACAGAGACAGCGACAGAGAAAACGAAACAAGCAAAAGAAGTTAACTTTGTCAGAGGAATATGATGAACATTAATATTTTTTTTTCACCAAGAAAAAAAACTACCCACCCCCGGATTCTAGTATATTTTTGGCTAATGAAGGGAGTGGCACCCCATTTACTTCACGTATTTGGGAATCTTATCGAGCATTTAACTACTGCATTATATATCTATATAAATATATGTATATTATATTTAAATATAATATATTAAATATAATTTATATTTAAATGATAAGTATTTATATTATATTTAAATATTATATATATTTAAATAAAAATTTTGAATTGTATTATATATGATGTGGTTGATAAAAATATAAAGAAAAAAAGAGGTAGAAAAAAATATATGGTGTAATTAATAAAAATAGCAAAAAAAATAGAATAGTAAATAGTGGTTATATTAGATTTAAAATATAATATAATTAGTATTTGAATGTAATATTTTTTTGTGTTTAGATGAAAATTACATTACATTTAAATGCAATACAAATACAATGTGATAAACAAATGAGTCATTAAACTCCTTTCTTAGTTTCCATTGAAGGGACAATTAGACGCAGGGTTTTGGAGGTTAGATCTGAGATGAATTTTTAAAATATGTATTTGATAAAAATAAATTACTTAGAATTAAAAAGTTCAAAACTTAAAATACATTTGAGAAAAATAATAATATAGATCATTATTCTCAAAATTATATATAATTTTTATTAAATAAATCATATGATTTTAAATTAAAATAATAATATTATAGATATTTAAAGTTTGAGTTTTTAAAAAATGAGATAGTGATCTAAAAAAGAGAATAGTAAAATTGGAGAAAAAATTAAAAAAATTTAGAAAAGTGTTTTCCCAAACGAGGGTTGAATGTGTTTTTTGCGTATAAAGAGATGAGCACTTTTGGTGTGTAAATGTGTGTGTGTGTGTGTGCATATATACACTTTAACATTTTAATTTGAAATATGAGTATTTAAAAAACAAATTTTAGAGTATTATAATCCAAATTGTTAGAAGAAATTATGTAAATATTATACTACCAAAATTTTAACTTTTGGTTTGGGCAAATAATTTATCATTAAATCTGCCTAGTTCCAAAAATACATACAAAGACCTTTTAACAGGAATATAAGAAAAATACTGAATTTTTTTAAAATACTTAAAATAAACAATATATTTTAAAAATATTTGAGGTAAATAACATATTTATGGTAAATTATGTATTTACAAGAATTTTTAATGTAATTTTATAGAAATATGCTTAGTAAATAAATTATTAATCATAAATATGAAATTTATTGCAAACATTTTATTTGCAAGAATATTTATAGGAAAATTTTGTCACCAATAATGTTTTGTAAATGTTTTATTTATTGGAAATATGCCATTCATCATGATCCAAAATTTGTTGCTAGAGGTTTTTGGTCTACCCTTCATTATTTTAGAGAATTAAATTCAAACACAAGAAACCAAACCTTAAACACTCGTTTGAATCCTCAGTCAGAGTAAATATTTTTTTTTTTATTGAAATTGGTTAACTTTTAAAAAAATAATTATACTTTTTATTGACTTAAAAAAAAAGATAAAAATTCAATTAAAAAGTATAGTTTAATTAAAAACAAAACGGTAAACTAAACAAAAGTTAAATGATTATAAAAAAGAAAAGTCAAAGCAATCTTTTATTGCTAATGAACAATATCAAAATGACCACGGTAAGAACACTGAGCCAGCAAATATGGACTCGTTAAAGAATCCAATCTCTAATATATAAAAAAAAAAAATGAAATGAAATAATCATCTCTTCGACTATTTTCAATATATAATGTCAATACTAATGTTATATTTTTCACAAAAATGTAAAATATGCATTTGCTAATTTATACTCCAAAGTATAATACTACTTGTAATGCTATGCCTACTTTTCTTTAAGATCATTGAACTTTGAAATTTGTAATAATGAGCTTTTAGGATTTTGATATAAAAATGATAATATTATTATGATTAAATGAAAAACTCAAGACATTAATTAATAATAATCAAATAGTGAATATGATATTTATTATATTGGGTGACAAATTTATTATCACGTTTAGTATTTGTTAAATTTGACACATTCTATTAGAGCATCTTCAATGTGGAGTGTTAAAAAAAAACGCCAATATTTTATTTTAACATTTAAGTGTAAAAATTGCTATGTAATATAGTAATATCTTTTGGGACAAGTTAAAAAATATCAAATTTTCTACCAAGTAGAAGAAAGTTAAATTTGATATTTGATTACTATTGATTGATGACTTAAATTTTTTCCATCTAACTACTCTAGTATTTTAACTCTTAAATTACTTAAATACTAAAACTTTATTTTAATGTATTACTATAATATAATAAAAGGTGAAAATAACATTATAATAACATAATAAAATACATTATTTATGCTTTTTTTAATGGATACAACATCAGTATTTGACATATGTATTAAAGATAGTAATTTATTACCTAAATCTACATTTTAATTATGAATGATAATTCGTGTTATGTATCATATTTTGATCTTGTATATCTTAATTTTGACTCAATCTAAACACGATTTGTAATATGAAAATCTTTAAAAAATTATAATATCAACATAAATATGAAAGGATCACTTGACGAGTTGACATGACATGACTTGAAAATAATCCGTGATATAAAATTGATCGTGAGTACACAATTGACATGAAAATAATATACTTTTCTTGAGCTTTTTCAACCTATTTTAAAAAACTAAAATTTCACAACTGACTATAATATGATAATATTTATCAAAACAAGGTATGAGATTATAAGAAAAAACATCATAAGATTATATGTCTATAACAAAGTTATTCCTAAGTTAATAACTCCAAAAAGCTACATTTCATGTTTAGATTAGTCGTGTCTCATTCAAAATTAATCGGTTTCTTTTATGTTATTTTCAGATCAATCAATAACTGGTTCACTTATGTATCTTTTTTTCTCAACACTAACTTAAAATTCGTATCACTTTAAGTTTTATTGTCATCTTGTGACACGTGGGGACACGTCCAATGGAATGAAGATGGTCACGCACCACCAGTGACATGATGAGAGTTGATCAATGACCAGGGTAAAGAAGGCAGAACCAACGGTTCTTCTCCTCTCCTCTCCCCTTCTTTTCCCTTCTTTGCTTTCTCTTACGGTCTTTTGTGTTCGGGATGACCCTGCGAAGGCTGCGAATGCTTAGCGCCTCATTACGCCCCCAATTGCCCAAGCTGGCGCACGCGAGCTCTGAGTATCTGCAGCAGAACCCACTGACCGGGGGTGGCCTGAGACACGTGGAACTGCCCCATTGGCAGGAAGACTGTCACGGGCCTGTGTTTATTATAAATGAGGGAAATGATAAAAGCTGCTGTTTGACTTTACCTTTTTTACCCCATCTCTTCCTTCCTGTTACTGTATTAAAAAAATAAAAAAAGGGGTCTTGCTCGGATTGGCCTTTTCCAAGCCCTTTTTATTTTTGGCCATGAATGAAACGCATTGGAGAATGGTGTCCGGTGTGCAGAGAGACCAGTGGAAGGGTAGAAAACGGTAAATTGGGAAGGGGGTGGGGGGTAAAAAAAAAATATATATATATATATAAACAAAGAAAGAATCAGCGGAGCAGTGATAGTGAATGGTATTGCGTTGGGAATTGAAGTACGACTTGTTTTGAGTGGTCTTATAGGGACTTTGTAGGTGGAGTGGGGGGATAGGGGCTCTGTTTTGTTGCATCAAAGTTGTACGATTGGTGACCATGACGGTGTGGAAGAGCCTTGCCAAAGAACTACAGCGTTTTGTTTGACACAAAGTTTGTAAATGTGGGAGGTTGAAGTCCTGGATAATCACTTTTATACGACTCATTGGTATCTCTAAAGATAATCGACTCAGTACGATGAGATTAACTCAAATTTAAGACATTTGTCAGGATAACTAATACTCGATTAAATATCTTTAATACTTACGGAATGTCTGAGATTACACTTTCATATAACTTAATCACTAGATTATTTAGTAAGACTAAATACCTTCAAAATAATTAGCTTTTTATCAAGAAGTAATCTGCATGTTTAGTAGGCAAATCAAACATTTTTATCAACATCTAAAAGGTCTCTTTAATCATGTCTAACGTTAACGTTGATTATCCTCTTTCTGGATTTTCTCTTATTAAAAAAAAAACCACGCACAAGTTCAAATGACCTTGATAATTTTGACCCGTCGGGAAAATAAGAGAATCTAGCAAGTGGCTGAAAATTCCCCCTTCCCACTTGCACTATTTTAAGGGTAGTGGTGAATCTCCGACTTGCAAATAGATTTTTTTTTTTTTTTTTTATAAATGAAACGTCCAATATAAAAAGAAAAAAAACTTTGGCACATCAATGAATATTAAATACCACAACTAATAGAGAACGATTCATTTTATTAGTATGTAGTTTTAAATATTACTGACGCCCTTTGGCACCGTTCTAATATCAAGCTTCAAGGATATTATCTACGTAAATACAGAACTAGAAAAATTTCATCACCACAAAAGGGGGAAAAAGAAGAAACATTGATAGCTGTGAAACCATTTCATGACCGTATAAAAACATACCACACTGAAGCAACAAGTCGCTCACACCGACTCATCATCTTCATACGCAATATCACATTGAAATTTGTTAAATAAACAGAAATCAATTTCATTAGTACATCAAATCAAAAAGAGGAGAAAAAAAGAGCTCAATAGGACTTTCCACAATGTATTAAGCTCCCAGCACCCAGGAAGAGGCCAAAAATGGCTGCACTGCCAAGTGTTGTTTGTCCAATATATCTGATCTTCAGCAGTCCCGGAACCTGCATTTCCCGCAAAGATATATAGATGCATAAATATTCCCGTCTTTGGCTTAAAAATGTAAATCTCAAGCTAAAAGTTGGTAAAATTGGAAAAGAAAAGAGAGTCGTTATTTATTTGTGTTCAAACATAACAACACACGAACATCTTTACGCCAAAGTTACTATTAAGTGTTCCGGAGCAAAGCACTGTTTTGTTTTCCCGCAAAGATATATAAATGCATAAATATTCCCGTCTTTCGCTTAAACATGTAAATCTCAAGCTAAAAGTTGGTAAAATTGGAAAAGAAAAGAGAGTTGTTATTTATTTGTGTTCAAACATAACAACACACGAACATCTTTACGCCAAAGTTACTATCAAGTGCTCCGGAGCAAAGCACTCTTTTGCTCCCCCCCTTCAATTTTTTCACCAATTCCTTGTTTAACTCTTAGACTTACATCGTTTTAAGACTATCGAGCTCTAACAGTACGGAACTTGGATCTGAAAATTTCTCCCTAGACCACCCCAAAACCTGAAATTAAGTTTCACTTAAATAAAACAGCGACTCCATTCATTTCAAGTTCCAATTGTATCACAACCTATAGAACCTACTTCCATCTTTTATTGCTTTGATTCAAATTTTTGTTTCAGCACTTTCCACAATTTACAAAAGCAACTACTTTTAACTACTAAATGCCCCCAAAAGCCATTATTATCGTTTGAATTCTTCCTGCCTGTTTTCATATCAAGGCTCTGGTATATAACCGTCCAAAAAGGCTATAAAGTTTATATGTCTTAAACCGTCCCCAAAGACAAAGACTATAACAGAAAAAGTTTAAATGAAGAGACTGCACGCAAAATTTTGACGTGTCATGTAACATTCAGTGCGTAAGAAAATAAACGATAAAAATGAAGAAAAGGAGCCGACTTAGAAATCAGTAGACTCAGTACAATATTATGAGTTGAAGTTCAAGAGACAGATCAGATCATATACCTTGTACCTAATAGCCTCATATGTTCCATATACAGCACCTGGATATAAAGTCATTATCAGACAAGAAATCATAGAAAGGAATTAGATATCCAACTAGGCTAACTCCAAACCATGAAAAGAATTCAGTAACTAGCAAGAATACACATAGAAATTGAATGTAGAGGTAAGATTGTGGACAGGATAAAAGTAAAGAAAAGTTGACGTTTTCATATTGGAACCAGGCAAAAGCCAAATGACAAACAAGGAAATCAGTGACAAACGCCAAGGATTGGACAGCCTTGAAGTGCAATATATATTTTGTTTTTATGTTCTGCTCAAAATCTAAAGATGAAAGAACGTGATTCTGCTTCCTGCCCATCTTACATTGCAACTCCAACGTCTAATGTGTACATAACCTAATAGAGACCATATATCAATTACACTTGGTATGATGGTTTATGATAACTGGTTAGCATGTATTGAAGATATTTTTGAGTGGTATGAGATGATTGATGCACGTCATGTTCGTTTTGCTAAAATGAAGCTAGTTGGTCCTGCTTAGACAAATTAGCAAACAGTTCATAGTCACCTTGAGAGTTTGAACCAAGCTTCTATTACTTTGTGGTTTGATATGAAGAGCAAATAGAATGAGAAATATTTGCCTAACTATTAAGAAAGCCAACAATTAGATCAACTTTTGAGCCTTCGACAAGCTACTTCAAGTGTTAGTGATTACATGTCTCAATTTGAGAATTTGATGTTGTGATGCAACCTGCAGTAGGCACTTTTTTTTTTTTTGGGTAACCATGGTGTCCAAGACTTTGCCTTGACTTACGAGACCCATGCAAGGCGCTGCCTCCACATGCATCAACTAAATCTCATGTCTTTAGCCTGCGTGCGTGGCCCAGGGAATTGATAGCACTCAATGGGAATCAAATCTTATACCTAATGCTTCATAACACACCAAGTCCAAGTGATTCCTTGGATTACTAAAAACAGGAAATTAGTAGATAGTCTCCTATACTTTTGGAAGATGCTTATCATGATGCTTTTGAGGATGAGAAATATATTCAATCTTTCAGTCATCACTATGCACCTATGGATTCTCACTTATGCACATAATTCCCTTTCTGCAAGCTAGTTTTGGCTCTTAGTCTCTCATCTCCTTAGCAATGCCCTCCAATGCTCCTACTAGCTCTAAGGTTATTTTGAACAAGGTAAAAGAGTATGCTCAATCTAATGCCCTGACCAAATGCTTCAGTTGTCATAGCGAGGGTCATTTAGTTTCTTGATGCCCACATCTCAATCTTGCACTTTAACAAGCCCCTTGTGATGTCCTCCAAGATACCAATATTGTCCTTTGTATTGAACCTATTGATCTAAGTCTAGGACATTGCGAAAATGTCAAATGCAAAAAATGGCAACATTGTCTGACTCTTTGAAGTCGAGTTTTTCAATCTGGGGAGAATAATAGAGTAGTTCTCTACTTTCCTTATTTTATGTTGGCTAATTCTCCTATCTTATTATTTTGTGTTCCTATAAACATGGTACTTTTTTTTTTTAAATAAGAAAAACTTCTTTTACTGATAATCAAAGAAATTATCAAATACAAGAGAAGGAGAACAAGGTATCCTCCAAACGAAACAAGACATAATCCAAGAACAATCAAAGAGTAATCAAAACTTAAGAACAACTAAATTGACACTATTCTATCTTCCTATCACATCCTTCCAATTTAAAATGATCAATTAAAAAGGCATATCTTTGAAAGCCTTATCTATTGAAGCCCGCAAAGCAGCAGAGAATTTCACTATGTCAAAAAAATCCTCTAAATCCAATTTCCTTTCCTCAAAAATTATGGAATTTCTTTCCCTCCAAATATTCAAAAGCAATGACAAAACCAAGCTTTCCAAAGTGCTCTTGCCATTAATTTCGAACCCACACCCACCATTTCCTCCAACATAATGGACCTGCAATTTCTCGGAACCACCCATTGGAAACCTGCTTGATGTGCTATCTTCCCCCAAAGATATCTAGCCACCTTATAATGAAGCATCAGATGGTCTAAAGATTCTTCTTTCTCCATGCACATAACACAGCAAGATGGTGACAAAACCACATGAGGTTTCTCTTTTGAACCAAATCACAAGTATTTATTTTATTATGAAAAACCAGCCATGCAAAGACCTTAATTCTAAAAGGAACACAAGATTTCCAAATGAATTGAAATGGTTCAAATTTAGGGCACCCCGCACTCTCTATAAGGGCGTCAAAATATGATTTACAAGAAGTACCTGCCGAATCTAACAACCATACTCTCCTATCTTGTATGGAAGAATAGGGAGACAAGGAACTCACCAATTGTAACGAAGAACACAGCTCCTCAATTTCCCTATCATTCAAACCCCTTCTAAAACCAAAATCCCAGTTTGCTTCATTAGGATTATTCAATCTTTCTACTATTCCTAGTACTTGTAGTTTCAATGTAAGACTACTGTTTATGAATGAACATTGATATTAGTGGTTTTCTTCCTCTAGAGTTCTTCTCTCTCTAGAATCCTCTATTTTCTGTTCTTGATTCTATTTCTCTCTCTAGTGGTTCTTCTTCTCTATCTTAGTTCTATTCTTCCACATAATTTTTGCTTGTGCACATAAATGGTAGTCTTCAGCAATTACAAAACGCAATAGAACAATCTACTAGTCAACTTATGGTCATCCGAAAAAAATAAAAAAAAAAAAACACACCTTCCCACTGCCCAAATGTGTTTCAGAATTCAATTAAACCTATCCTCTTTGTGCATCTTTCATACGAATTGCATTTTTTTCCCCTTATGAATTACGATGTAAAAACCAGCCACCTAAAAGCTTCGCTGAAATCACCAAACAAATTTTACCTCTTCGCTAACATCAGTATCAATCAAATAATAAAAGAAAAAAAAACATGAGACTGAAAGTCAAATATTCCCCGATAACATAATCGGGGAGCACCTTTATTCAAATATATATACACACACATATAAACATCACACATCAAAAAGAGAAATGTATTCAGTGAAAAGAGGAGTGAGATTTTACCAACAGCGCCACCAACAGCGCCGCCAACGGCGACGCCGGCAGCCACACGAGTCATACAGCTGTCCCTCGCCATTTTTTTGTTTAATATCTGTGTGTATCTATAGATTTATATATATATATATATAGGTACACCCCCGACTTTGTATTGCCGCAGAGAGAGAAAATCCTCAATATGAGTGTTTTTGAGTACTTTTGAGGAGAGACTGTCGCGTGTCTTTTAATTCAATAATATGATGATGTATGTATAATTAATTTTATTTTTTAATTAATACAATATAATATTATAATTAAATATGTATATTTTTTATGTTATAAAAAAAAATAAATTGAAAAAGTTGTGATAGAAATATTAAAATAATATCTATGATAGATATATTTTTTTTAAATTATTTGAATGGTTGAAATTTATTTGTTTATAATAATTACAATACATTTTAAAATATAGTATTATAAAATAAGAAATTTTAAAAAAATATAAAAAATTATTTAAAAAAAAAACTCAAAAATCCCCCTTCTTTCATTCAACTGTCGAACCCCACTCCCCCAACACTCTTCGGCAACCTGCAGTACCCACCCGTCCCTCACCGACCTTTGGCTAGCGAGATGGGTCGATCAGTGGTGGATAGAGAAATTTGGATTTTTTTTTTTTAATTTTTGTTTCTTGAATTTTTTTAATTTATTAGTCTATGTTCTATAAGTTAAGGTGCATTATAATAAGTAAATCTCAACTGTTTAATTACATTTAAATAGTTTAAAAATGAGTAATTATTATAAGTACTATTTTGATATTCTTACTACAGCCTTACCCAAAATGAACAAGAATAAAAATATATGAAAATTGGATTTGTATTTATCACTTACATGGCTGTTGAGTTTGGAAACTTCATTTTCCTTTTTTTCTGTTGATTTTTTTCTCACTTATATCATTAATTCTATTTGATGCAATGCCAAAGAATGAAGCATCCAATATTTCTGTTTCTATTTTATTTTTTAGGTGAGTTTTATCGATACTTATGAATCATATACCTTATTTAATATTAACTCTAGATTTTAATTTTAAACGTCACATTTACCTGAACTTTTATCTTGTTACATCAAGGATTCTCTTGTCAATATTCTATAAAAAGGCAAAAATTAAACAAGTTATAAACACACATGCCTTATTTATAGGTAATGTTGTAATTTTTTTTTTTTGGGAAATTGTATCTCAATCAGAGATATTTTGAAAGTAAATTATATTTTAATCAAAGATATATTGTCTCATTTGGAACAACTAGTTATAATTTTTTGTTAACTTTTCAAGAAAAAGACAAAAAATGTAAATTAAACCTGAATTCCAAAGAATTCCAAACAAACCACTCGTGTCATGAGCTATTTTGTAGCATAATTTTCCTTTAAAAAATATTTAATTGTTATTCTAGCCTTAACTAGAGCTCACTTGAGTTGAAAATTTTCTATTTCCATTCATTTTTTTTATGTAATACTGATGCAGGGGTTGATGTGCTGTTTTCAAAATAGTATAAAAGTTTAAGTTAAGATAACATATAAAATTAAAAAATAGAGACCAATTTAAAACTGAGAGTATAATTTAAGGGTCATTTGTAAAAATAACCTTATTTTTAATATTTTTATTTATTTTTTAATTTTTTGAACTCAAGGTAAAATATTTGAACTCTACACCTTATAATGGAATAAGATGTAAAATTATCATAAGATTATACCTATAATCATATTTTTATATTTATTTTTAATAGAAAGCATTAATATTAGACATAATAATATTCCATTTCACCCAAAAAAATATACCATTAAAAAATCGGATTAATTTCTTTTTTTTTTTTTTAACTTAGGATACATGATTCGAACTCTACATTTTTAAGTAAAATTTATTATAGTAATATTGTTAGGTTACTTCTGTAATCGCAGATTAATTTTAATGTTAATCACCTGTGACACCCCGAGCTCTTAGTAGCCCAGACCTTCACTAAAAACTTGCTTACTTTAATTTTGTCTTTAAAATTGATACTTAAGCTTACTTACTTAGTACTATAAATTTTAGGGATTTTTTTTTATTATGTACGTATTTACTATTTCTATACATGTACTATTTAACAGTTACTATTTAAAAATACTACTTAACAATTACTATTTAAAAATACTGTTAACGGTTCTATTCAAAAGTATTATTTAACGATCACTATTCAAAAATACTATTTATTGATTCCTATTCAAAAATACTGTTTATCTCAAATTGTTCGGAAGCATACTCGCGGTGTATCTATAACCTCGCCTCACATCTACCTCCGCCGCCGTCATCGCCCATTGTAGTTTAAGTCATAAGACGCTTACCTAAATGAGCCTTGAGATGTGTACCCTTAAGCACCTTTGTGAGCAAGCCTTGGTGTGGATTTTTTATGAAGAAATTTTTTTGTGTTTAGGAGGCTAGAAGTGGCAGATTTTTGGCTGAAGAAAAAAGGAAAGAAATGCTTTGGTTGGGAGCTTTTTGGTGCTAAAAAAAAAGAAGAAATGGAAGGCAAGGGTGTGTGCACATATTTATAGACAAAATCTAAGTAAGGTTAACTAACTTTAAGCCAACTTAATTAAGCCAAGACTTGGCTAAATTGGGGACAAAATTCTGTGTATGTTCAACCCATCAAGTGTTCGAACACCATGGGGAAGAGGGAGCCAAAAGTTGCATTAAATGAGTTGATAAAGCACTAGTCCTTGGTTCTTACTTTGGCAAATTTTTATTCACCGTACCTTAGCCTTCATTGACCATCTTGGGACAAGTTTTTATCTGCATTTGGGGGCTGGAAAAACCGTGGGTTTCAGCTAGGAAAATCAGAAAAAAGTTTGGCTAAGGTTGCATTAATGGAGTGCATTAAATAGCATGAGAAAGGAATAGTATTGTGTCATAACTTTTGCTTATTTTAATTCCATTTGTCATAAGCATGTGGGCTTGATTCAAGGGTTGTGTTTGGCTGAAAATTGGGGTTGAAAATGCATGGTTTTCTAGGGCTAAAATTCATCTATGAAGGCCTATTGTTGCAGTCTAAGTTTTCCTCTTCGGTATTAGACCCCTTTTCGATAGTGTTCTAGTTTTCAACTGAAATTGTGCCTATGGGTTCCCATTTTTGTTCTAATCATTTCTAGACATTCCTAGTTGGGTTGCAAAGCCTGTGAGCTCACTTGGTAACTATTTACAATTCAATTTCTAGACTGTGGTTGTGGCTTACACTGTGCCGACACTGTGCATGCTCGGTATAACTTTTTTGCGGGAAATGTCAGACACAAGCTATCCTGCATAATTTGGGCGTGCTGAATCCATTTTTATCAGTTTTATACCCATCTGATGTCGTCTGGACTAGTTTTCGGTATCCGTGTGATTCCGACTCGGAAATCACCATTTGTGTTAAACCAACCAGTTTTGGCGTTCTGAATCTAAATATATCAATTTTGGGTTGAGAATAGGTCGTCTAGACCCCTTTCTCGATACTGCATATCTCTCATACAAAACCTCATGTTTCGTGCCCAATTGACCCGACTGGACCTGCTGACTATAAATACACCAATTTTATATCAAGAAAATTGTCATCTCGATTATTTCCTCGATATGGTATATTTAACAGGTAAGATTTCACTATTGTGCTCAGACGACCAACCTGAACATACCGATGACTAATACATCTGTTCTATGTCAAGAAATGGTCGTTTGGGCTATTTTCTTGATAGTGCATGTCTCACACGCACATACACGTATTACAAGGCGAATCAATTGTACTTATCAATAGCCTCTTTCACTGCATGAATAGTATTTAAATGATTCCGTACTCGTTTAATCCATTCAATTGGCAATTCATACTGCATTATAAACAAAATCACTTATTAAATAGTAATTAGGTTTACATGTACAGGGTGATCATCACACCACCAATAAACATATGTTATCTTATTTTGTCTCAAAATATAAAATGACAAACTATTTATATTTGAGCTTAATAAATGTTTCACTACTAATACCATTGTAATAGGAATTCAGGAAAAAAAAAAAAAAACCCATTTGTGACAAAACATTAAAAAAGTGACCAAATGATGCACATGAGGCTTGTGTGATATGGATAAGTAAAGGAAATTTAGTAAAATAAATGTAGGATATTTGATTTACTTGGTGAATTAAACTGGATGCATAATACATAACCAATCAAACATATCAAAATTAAGATTTCTCGATTGGGCTGCCAAATGCAATGATTATTCTTACAAAGGCAATGATAAATTATCGTGGAGAGTTACCACCATCGTTTTTTTAAGGGTGCGTGGGTTAAGTTTTATGTGATTTGGAGTTTAGTGTTAGGGCTTTGGTTTAATTTAGGGTTAATATTGGGGATTTCTAATCTTATAGTTTGATTTTTGAGATTTATTCTAGTAGCTAATAAAGAGAAACAAACTAGCATATGAATAAAATGGGACATCTCAACTAGATTAGCACCTTTTACAGCTTTTCCCACGCTAAGCTCCCACCTCACATATCATAGTGGATTGACAAAAAAAAAAAAAAAAAAAAGTGCACGCAGGTGTGAAAAGGAAAAACAAAGACAAATACTAAAAAGGACATAATTGTGTGGTGACCTCAAAGGCCAAAGCAAGAACTTTAACTTGCTAGGACTTCTAAGCATTTGTTTGGATGAAGTATTCATTTTTGAAAAGGGAAAAAAATATTGTTTGAGATAATAAAATTTTTTTCTATTCAAAAACGAAAATGTATTTAGATTAGTAAAAAAATTTCCATTTCTTGAAAGAATCTCCTTTTCTCACAAAATTTTTTAATACTTAGGTGTGAAACCCTAGAAGGGTTTGGACCAAACAAATTTTTAACCCAAATTTAGGCCATTTTTTTATTTTTGACACCTTTGCCAGAAAAATCATAAATATGTCTAATTCAAAACCTTTTGATCAAAACTTCTAATGAAAAGAAAAAAAAAAAAAACCCCAAAAGGGAAAATTAAAAAAGTATATAATTACCTAGAAGGAAAGAAACAAAAATTAAGAAATCCTTCTGACTTATGGTTGATAAAATCATTTGACACCTTCAAATACTACCGAGTGGTCTCAGTCAGATGAAATCCCGCACAAGTTTATCCGCTGTCCTATTATCCTCAAGGAAGATTTTAGAAATAGTAAAATGTATCGATTTAATAGCCAAAAAAAAAAAAAAAAAGAATCGAATTAAGAAAGGTGAGCGCACTGATCCATTTTGTCCAAAACTTCCAAGGAACCAAGGTTCTTTTATTCTTCAACAACATGACAAACAGATAGTCCCAATGATACTGTTTGTCAAACTTGTTGGTTATGGTTTTAATAGTAACTCGGCGAAATGGGCTCAAAACTTTTTTTAATCATAATCCAAAATCTCACATATTTGTTGTATATAATTATTAACTAAAATATTTAATCACCTGTTAGAAAATCTATTATCCATCAAGTCGTTTAATCTTTCACACAACGAACGATTCTCGTGAGGTGATGGAATCCCCAAGACTTCTCAACGCTTATCGCCTACATTATCCCCTTCTCCTTAAAATAAAAAGATGTGAGGACCTCAATAAATTCTCAACACCATCAAATTTCTCATTCCAATCCTCAATGGCTATCAGGATTTCTAAATGGAAGCCAAAAAAGACTCCGATTTATATAAAACATCTCTAAGGGTTTTTAAATAACGCTAGGTGAAAGAGGGTAAAATTGCAAATTCATTTGACACGGCAATTACTAGAAACCAGCCCTATCAGTAAATTGCCATATAACTCAGAATACATTTTAGACAAACAGTATGTTGCAATCACAGATATCAATTTCCCTCTTCTTTTGTACCTAGTTAAATGAATCCCACTAAGTTGCGCCTTTGTCATCGAGCTTCCCCGTAGGCTTCGTCATTGTCAATCCCCTGATGGTTCCTGAATGCCGCGCAGCCAATGACAAAAGATTACTGGGATGATAAGCACCACAATATTGATCACAGAGACCTTCCTCCAACTCTTCTTGAGACTGGCAAGAAGAACAGCTTTGCAAGAGGTGCAGTTTCAGCAGAGTTGCTCTTGATCATCGTTCCATTTTTTGCAGGCCTGATCGGTTCCCACAATCCTCCTTCTAGTGTCCATACTGTTTCTTTCAGTTCTTGTTCCCCTTTTGTACCTAGTTAAATTGGAATGTACAAAAGAAAAATGAAACACAGTTCTTGTTCCGTTTCTCTTTGTATTCTAAAGTAAATTACATAAGCAAACTTTAAGCAAGTAGAACAATACTTCATTTCATGAGAGACAGAAAGAGAAAAAAGAAGAGTAAATAACTCTTACTCGGTTCCACGACCATCCTCAACTATTCCTAGAGTTGGTGCTTTCACTTTCAACCGCATTATGATCTGATTCTTCACGGCATCTTTCTGGAAGCCATCTCGAGATTGTGTACTCACCAACGCTGTATTCTTCCAAA
This sequence comes from Antiaris toxicaria, assembly GCA_035233585.1. Taxonomy (NCBI): domain Eukaryota; kingdom Viridiplantae; phylum Streptophyta; class Magnoliopsida; order Rosales; family Moraceae; genus Antiaris; species Antiaris toxicaria. Next base: position 19,212,112 of record CP141153.1, read on the forward strand.
CATGAAGGAGAGCCAACACCATAACCTTTCTTACTGATCTCGAGCACCAACAAAGTCTTCACAACACCGCTACAAAGCCTCGTGGTACAATGAACATCAGACCACACCCTCAATCTTTCATTTTCATTTGCATCACCGTCTCCTCCTGACAAAACAAGCACAGCAAACTCGGAGTGGACTAGAGCCGGGTGATGGCGGTAGGCAACAAAGTCCACACCATATCGAACTCCAGACATCACAACCCAGTTTTTAGCTCGAAGATGAGAATAGGCCTTGTAGAAAACTGGGAAATTTGGTTTCTGGGATTTCATGTACTGCCATAGCTGCTGATCGGTTATCAAGCGCTTGTCTTTGTCGAGTATGTTGAGGCATTTGAGAGAATGGGAGAGGAAAAAAGCCTCTTCCATGCTCAGTTGAAACCATTGCTTGTCCTTCTCGGACGTGGTAATGGGTATGCCGAAACAAGTGCGGTTGAGGAGATCAGCTTGTTGTGGCTCCGCCTTGAGGATGGCGTTGGACCCGGAAAGTAGTGCATGAGCCTCTGACTCAAGTAGGGAGGATTGAAGTTGAAACACTATTTTAGACATGGGATCGCCAAGAGCTTTGACTGCTGAGCCCTTCCCTTTCCATCTAGGCCCCATTGATCTTATTTAACACTATCAAACGGCTCCAACTGTTCAGATAACTGTGGTATGTTCGGGGCTGATATAGAAAAGTTGACAGAAAGAGGCTTTCCGACCGTTAGGTTCCGTTTCAATCGGTTATAACTGTGGTTACCTGGTCGTCACCAGGTAGTCTACAGGGGGTAAACCGATGTTTTTTAAAAGTTTTTAAATCAATTTTTGGCGATGTATTCAGTTTTTATTTTTTATTATTATTATTTTATTTTTTTTGGGGGGGGGGGGCGCAACATGATTTGGTGATTTTTATGTTAAATCACCAAAACTTAATGCTCAAAACACATCTATCCACATTATTAATATGAACAAATTTGCAAAGTAGACATACACACCTGACCAAAAAAAAAAAGAAAACAAACAAACAAAAAGCAACCCAGAACGGAAGAGTATGGAGTCCCATGAATATAACAGGAGAAGCCAATTTCAGTTCATATGCTTTATTCATCCAAATAACATAATTACCAAATTTATATCAGAAAACAAAACCCACAAACTACCCAAATTTACTGAACAAAAAAGAAAAGAAAAGAAAAGAAAAGCAATTCGAACCTCCTTTAGAGTCTACGAAACGGGCGGTGGCTACACAGAGACGGTCCAGGCTCGGAAGGCGGCGGCGGCGGCGGCGGCGTCGTCAGGGTGCGCTAGTGAGCCGTGAGAGCTGCGACTGAGACAAGAGACAAAATAGAGCCCTTGGGGTTCTAACTTTGCCCAATTTTGATAGAGTAAAGCAATACAAAATGGCACCAACACTATCGAACGTCACTTGGAAGGTAAATCTATCTTCCATAGTAATAATTTGATATCACTAATATTACTTAATATTTAATATTAATTTTAATCTTAATCTTTAATTATTAATTTATATATCAAAATATTAATAGATATAAGTAATTACTATAAAATATTTATTAATAAAAAAATAACTTACATATTATATAAATAAATATTTAAAATTTAAAATTAAAATTAGTATTTTTAATATTTATCTTTCAATAAAATTAAATGTATAAATACAATTGATTAAGTTGTACTTTTCTAAAGCAGCTATTTTTTCGTTTTAAAAATGCAATTTTTACTTTTTAAGTGGAACAGGATATGTAATATGTATAAAAATTTGATAATCAATTAATAATAAGAGATTATATTTTCTAATAAAAAGATAATAACTCAAAGTTGAGGTGTACACACGGGTTAAGTCTACTATTGAATTTGTGCTGAGAATGAGAGCCAATGACCCATTCTTGACGCCATAAGAGCGTAATCCAATCGCCTTTGATTTGATTATAATCTGATTTATTTCTAAAAATCATTTTTTTATAAATATATAAAAGAATAAAAAAAATTGCATAAAATAAGTGCTCTCATTGCGAGTTTTACAGCCTTTCTAGTGCTTGAATTTCTGTATGTATGTGAGAAAATGGTATGAAAAAGGTTGAAAAGGCTTTAAAAATAGAATAACAGTGGAGAAATTTGTAATTGCATAGAGAGTGATGTGTTTAGGGCACCTATTAGTTTGTATAAATAAATATATAAACCCTTAAAAGAGGAAATTATGAGGATAACTCTTCTACAATACATATTTCAAATTATTGTCTTATGATTTAGAATTTTGTTTTGAAATCACTTTTTATTTTATATTATAAAAGGATAAAAATTCTGAAAATTATTATAAATTAGATAATATTTCATAGATGTGCTTTTTTTTAGCATTTTTTATAATACTCGCCCTTTTGATTGAAGAAAACCTCTGAGTATTATAATATATATATATATTCATAATAATTTTGAAATGGAGAAGAGCCTCTTATTTATAAATATATCCTAAAACTCGTCTTTAGTTTCTTTGAATTTTTCTTTTTGATTTGAGTCAGGCTTGATTTTCTTAGACAAACTCTTCTTCCATCGTAGAATTCGTATCCTTGGGGATTGTGGAAGCTTATTTTTTTAATAGATTTTTCTTAAGGGGGCGTTTGGAGAAAAAATTTTATTTTAAATTTATTCAAATACAATATAATTTTACACCAAATATAAATTTTATAACAGTGTTACGAAAATAATTATTATTCAAAATATTTTTAAAACAATCACATTAACTTTTCAATTCTACTATTTATTTCTATTTTTACCAATTACATCAACTTTTCAATTCTAAAATAATTTTCATCCAAACACACATTTCATTCAAATACAAAATAAATACTTTTCAATCAAATACAATATTTAAAAAAAATTTATTCAAATACAATCAAAATATAATATGTTTATCAAACGCCTTTTAAATATCAAGAGGGAAGATTTTTGATATAAGACACGGTCTACTTATCTGTTGGTGCAGTCAAAAATCAACCTTCGGAAGCTGTAATCGCTTTTTGTCAACATTTTGTTGGAGTTGACTTCTCGCCTATGCGGCTTGATTTTGTCTGTCTCCTAATATTTGATTCCCTTGCTTTGCTGGCCATGGTCGAGTCAAGGTAACACATTGATGGCTGAGATTGAGATTCAAAATCTATCCTCAACAATACAAATTGGGAATAGAATTGTTCTACCTAGTTCTATTCATATAAATTTTTCATTTTGCTTCTTAACTGTTTGCTTAATTTTTACCACTTTAAAATATCATTTTACATTTTATAAATTCTCTTATTTTTTATAGCAATGATGTTCATCTTGTGTTTTTTTTTTCTCCTTAAATCCTCTTTTTATGAAATGTCTATTACTTCAAATGTCGAAGAATTAAACTTAAAACAGAACAAGAGATATTATTTGAACTTATAATACGGAATTCAAACTCTATCTCTTTATAATAAAGTCAAGTGTAAAATTATCATTAAATTATTTTATAAAAGTTAGATATAAAATTATCATTAGATTATAACTGCAATCGCATGAAAATATTACCATTGGTTTCTACATAAGTCTAATTCTTTCAAAAATTTGCTCATCTTCTGCAACTAATAGTTGCTTAAATAAGAGATAACTTTGAAAGATGCTGAGAGTAAAAAGCTTTAAGGGCATTTGATTCTGCAATATCAAATCATTTGGTCAACAAACTCATTTCTATCAAGTTTAAGAATGGGTGTCATTCTTTTTCACATAAGCTTTATAGATGTAATTTTAAAAGAGGAAAAAAAATATTATATATATATTTTCTCTAAAAAATAATATATAAGGTCCTTCAATATAGTAAATCCTTGAAGCCCAATGACTCAATTTGAATACAAGTCATCTTTCTCCATGTGAGTAGAAAGCATTTTCAAACATTCATAAATAATTTCTGCTGGTGGGTGAGACTAGTCTTCAGGAAAAAAGGTGTGGATCTTTTTGCTAATCTCAATCCAGCTACATCCAGGGTTCTTTCTCAATCCTAGCTCTTTCATCTTTAATCGCATCTTCCGCGATTCATGCCAGTTTTTATCAGAAGCGTAAATATTTGATAAGCTGACATAAGTTGAAGCATCGTCAGGACTCTTCTTGATAAGCAAATTCGCAACTTCGACAGCCAATTCATAATCCTCGTGCAAACGGCACGCGGAAAGTAACGTGCTCAACAAGTCTGCTTCCTCCCTAATTTCTGTATTCTCTCGCAGAATCTGATAAGCTTCGCACAATCTTCCGGCACGTCCAAGAAGATCAAGCAAACATGAGTAATGCTCTATACTTGGTTTAATTCCATACTCGTTAATCATTTGATTAAAATAGTTACAACCTTCATCGATAAGTCCAGCATGGCTACAAGCAGACAAGACGGCTAGAAAAGCAACTCCATCCGGTTTTTCATTGGACTGTTGCATTTCACTAAAGAGCTTTAATGCTTCAAGAGCTCGACCATGAGACCCATAGGCGGTGACCATGGAGGTCCACGAGACAAGATCTCTCTCCGGCAATCTATGAAAAACCTCAACCGCTTCATCCACAGCACCACATTTAGCATACATGTCAAGGAGAGCCCCCATGACCACTTCATCATTTTCAAACTTATTCTGCATGATACTTTTATGGATTTCCCTGCCCTTTTCTAAAACAGCTAATTGTGAGCACGCTGGCAACACCAAAGTGAATGTGATGGAATCTGGTCTCACACCAACGTTCTTCATAGTGTCATAGATACTAAGAGCTTCAAAATAATTTCCCACCATAACGTATCCAGAAATCATTGCATTCCAAGAAACTATATCTGGCTTGCGAATCTTTTTGAAAACGTTCTCAGCGGACAAGACAATTCCACATTTGAAGTACAGATCAATAAGCAAATTGTTTATGTATATATCAGTCTCTACAATATTTTTTACTATGTATCCATGTATGAATTTTCCATCTTGAAGTTGCACTGACCTTGTACAAGCCAACAATAAGCTGCTGAAGGTAGTTAAAGTTGGTCTGGTTCCTTCAACGTTCATTGTTTCGAGCAGTTTGATGCACGATTTGCTGTCACCCTTTAAACTATAGCCTGCAATAATGGAATTCCAAGCAACTACATTCTTTCTAGGTATTTGCTCAAAAACCTCTTTAGCCATATCTAAGCATCCACATTTTCCATACATGTCCACCAGGGAAGAACGGACAAAACCATCCGATAAGAGTCCTGTTTCCATCGCTTCCTTGTGAATCTGCTTTCCTCTTTCCAAATCCAAAAGCCTTGCACACGAGGAGATCGCAACTGTGAGCGTCACTGAATTTGGCTCAAATCCCGCACTCTTCATTTTCTCAAAAACATACATCACCTTCTCAGGTCGCCCATGTTGATAATAACAAGAAATCACAGCATTCCAACACGCAACGTCCCTTTCAGGAATTTCATCAAACATCTGGACTGCACACTTCAACTCATTGCACTTAGCATACATAGCCACCAAGGAGCTCGAAACGAAAGCGTCCGACGAAAACCCAGTTTTCACTAACCGGGCATGCACCATTTTCCCATACCTATCTCTACCCATTTCACCACAGGCCTTGAGAACACTAGGATATGTGTAACTATCAGGACTCATACAAGGGTAACGCAACAATCTGTGAAAGAGCTCAAGTGCTTCAAAGAACATTGAGTTCTTGGTATAAGCAGCCAAATGGCCATTCCACAAGTAGATATCCAAAGGGTCTCCCATGGTTTGGAAAACACGGCTTGCATAGTAATGCAAATTGCAGGAGAAGTAGAATTTGATGAGGTACTTGCAAAAAGTAGTGTCATTGGTTAAGCCCAGAGTTATGATCTTCTGGTGGGCGAGTTTGCCTTGCAATATTGACTTAGAACGAGTGCTTGTTCTCAGAAGAGAAATGAGATTTGGGGTGGTGATTTGACACCTTGCATGCATAACTTCTTGGAAAAATAGGTTCTAAACCTGCGGGTGTCTTTTTCTAATGAAAAATAGATCAGAACATTTCCAGGCTATTGCTGAAGCTTTAGCCTTTGTGATTGGGAGTTATTGTTAATTAATTAATTAATTTATTTTTCTCTTTGCTGAATTGGGATTTAGGATTGTTGTATAACTTGAAAGAAATAACTACTAAAGGCACAAGCTCCGAACTCAGAACAGAATTCCAAGGGAAACGCAGGAACAACCAAACTAACAAATGCAGACACAAGAAACAGTCACTCTAGAGCTCATATAATAAAGACTTCTCTGTGGTCATAAATGTTCATTAATTAAGTTCCAAATGTACCAAATTCTACCTAAGTATCTAAGCAGATAATAGAACATAACCAAGTTCATCTCCTCTTTTTATTTAAAAAAAGTTTAAATTTGTATTGCATGTTAAAACTATTAAATTTAGCAAAATTAATAAAAATCAGTCCTTGAACCTTAAAGCTCCGTTTGATTAGAAGGAAAGAAAATGTGATAAAAAGAAAACTTATAAAGATGGAAAATTAAAATGATAAATGAGTATTTTTGTTTTTATTTAGACTGTTTGGTAAATAAACTAAAATAAAATAAATTGTACAATTACTCTTATATTTAGTTATTTCTATTATTTTAAAATCAAGGACAACAGAGTAAATTTATATACAATTGTGCAGATTTTAATTTTCTACTAGATATTGAAGAGATGAAAATTGATAAACACCACCCTTAATTTTTATCCTCTTTATTTTCCTTTCTCTTCTCTCTTCCTTCTTGTCAAACAAACTATTATTATTCTATCAATCAATTTCAAAATCTTAAGTTATTAAGATGTTAATTAATAATTGTTTTATATTTTAACATTTCCCCTCGTATGCAAATTAGATAATGGGTAATTACACGGATAAATATTAATTTTTAAAAATCTAACACAAATATTTAAAAAAATAGGGTAATTTGAAAGAATGCCTTAAAAAATATACATCTTTGGAATTTCACCCCACCTATAGTAGCTTTATTTTTGTCTTTAAAAAAGAAAAAATCAAAAACCAACCTAATATATTTTTTCAAAGATATCTCTATCCAACGAAAAAGATAATACATTAAAATATCGTTTGATAATCATCCAAAATACTATTTAATAATCTGTTTTAAATAATCTATTAATATATTATTTGATAATCTATTATAATAGCCTTTGATAATACTTTCAGATAAAATTAGATAATCCACCAAAATACATTTTGATAATTTATCAAAATACTCATGTATTTTAATAATTAACTGAAATACCCAGCGGATTACTTTTTGTAGGCATTCCCCCATATTACCTTTCTGGTATTCCATCGAATTCGTTTGGTCAACTACCGTTTAATCTGTTGAGTTGCCATTTGATAATTCCCCAGATTACCATCGGTATTTTCAAAATGCGTATTTTTAAAAAACCATAGCCCATCAGAATATTTTTGATAATTTTTGGAATATTATTTGCCAAGTATTCCCGTCCGATTATTATGAAATATTTATAAATGATTATTTCATTTATTTTAATTTATCATATTAATTTTTTTTACTTTGTAAAACAAATCAAAAAGATCATAGAAAAACGCAAAAAATAAAAATAATCATAAAAGCTAATTTAATAACAAAAATTTTTTTTAGATAAATAAAAAAGAAAACGGCGGCCATGGCGTTATCTTTTTCGTCTCCGGTTTCATGAACCACCGGAGAGGAAGATCTCCAACGGATCTGGCGGACGTCTCTGATCTGCCGATCACCTAACCGTCACGACCGAGATCGAAGATAACCACCGACGAGCAACGGCGAAAACAAGAGGCTCGAGTTCCGATGGCTTCGAGACTGTACGACCGCCGCGACAGCAGCTTCGCGAGGATGAGATTACGGCGGCGACTTCGCGGTGGCCAGATCCGTTGCCGACCACGGTTCTGAAGGCAGAGATCGTCACGAGATCGCAATCGCCGTTGACCGCATCGCAGAGAAAGACAAGTCGACACAGGAGAAAGAGAGGAGAGGGATCAGGTGCGAGCCGTCCAGACCAGATCGTGACGGCAATCTCGGCGACGACGATTGTGGACGAGATCACGACAGCAAACTCGACTGCGGTCGTCGGCGACGACGGCGGTGAAAGAAAGAGGAGAGAGAGCGCGAAAGAAAGAAAGAAAGAATGGGAAGAAGAGAGGCAGATATATTTGGGTATTTTAATCATCATATAATAAAGTTAATAAAAAAATCATAAAAGAGCAAAATTTAAAGATCCGTCTAATTTATGTATTAAATCTTAAATAAAATAAAATTTTTATATTTAAATTAATTATTTAATTATAATTTTTAATAATAAAAAAAAAAGAAACTAAATCAAAAACTTAAATTTAGAATCATAAACCATGTAAAGTCATTTTTTGAATGATAAAATTTTGAAATAGGTACATTTTAAGGGTTATTCTTAACATTTCCTCAAAAAAAAAAAAAAAAAATCCTGACCCAATATATAAATAATAATAAAAAGGTTTAAAAATATAATTATAAAGATTTAAATTTTGAAACCTCCACTTCAATAATATTATATTAATCTATTATCTCATCTCAAAAACTTAGATAACATTTGATAAATCTTTTTTGATGTTATAAAAATCAGTTTAGTGTTATCTCATCTCAAAAACTTAGATAACATTTGATAAATCTTTTTTGATGTTATAAAAATCAATTTTACACTAAACGTAAAATTTTAAATTCAAATACAATCATTTTCAACAATTATACAAAAATAATTACTATTTAAAAATTTTTTAATTTTAAAATACTTTTCATCCAAATATACATTTTATTCAAATACAAAACATATATTTTTCAATCAAATACAATACTCTAAAAAAAATTATATTCAAACATAATTAAAACGTAATATTTTTACTAGACGTCCTAAATTATTAAAATATAAATTAATAAAATAATTTTATATCTCTACAACTATTTTTCTATTTTCCAACTAAATTTTCCTCCACCAGCCTTCATCCTCTTTTTTTCCATAGTACCAAACATAACATAAGGGTGTACCATGGCATTCTTTTACTTGCTTTGTTTAAACTTTTTTGGTATTTTCTTTGTCTTCTACTTTCTAGTAAGATGTCAAACCTTAAAAAAATAAATAAATAAATAAATAAATAAAGGAAAGAAAACCACTATTGAGGTTACAACTTATTCTTTATCTACATACAGACACACCCACCAAAAAAAAAAAATAAAACAAAGGGGGGATGAAGAAGATGAAGAAGAATGTGTCTTCTGATTGATCAGAAACTCACCAAGGATTAAGGAACCTCTTTGAGGGCTCGTTTCACAGGCAATCCAATACAAACAAGCGAAAAGAAAGTGTCACCTTAAGAGTACATATTAGTAGTTGATTGTAAGATGGCCTAAGCAAAATGCATAAAACCATGGCAAGGTTTAAAAAAGAAAAATGAAAAATGAAAAATGAAAAAAAAAAAATTCTGCAGATGCATTCACTTATGGGATTTACATGGCAGCTGCTTTCGAAAGAGGCAGCAACCTACTAAGAATTTACATTTCTGACCCTCAAATCCCCCACACAAGGCAAATAGGGAAAAAAAATTGTAATACAAATCAGAAAGGGGAAAAAAAATCAAAGACAAATTGGATAAAAAAAAAGAGAGAACACAATCAAACCCCTCTATTTCTCCTTCCTATATCCAAGCCTTTGCTTCCCTCGGCCCTTTAAGAAGGATTGAAGCCAACTCTAACTAATCAGTATGACTTCACTGTTACTCGAGCTCGAATCTAGAAAAATACCTTTCATTTACATACGATTGTTTCAAGAGATCAGTGAGCCAATTCCTCACTTCCAACACCAACACTAGACTTGTCTATCATACGAACATTATATTGCTTGTAAACTCTTGCTCTGTTCTCTGCCCACCACTGCTCTGCTTGCTTTTCACTAAATCGTTTTCGACTACGTTTAAAAAATTGAATTGAGTTTAGTATGCATGTATATTATAAGATTGCAGCTCGCAGCCAAAGAAAAAAATAAACTAAAAACAAAAAAAAAATCCAATAATAATTACAATCTGTGAAGCAGTATCAAATTATAAGGATGAAAAGGCAGATGTGATAAATAAAATTGAAAATTAAGGGACTAGCATCAAGGACAAGTTTGAAAGCAAAGGTTAAATGAAAGAAAATGTAATTGGTTTCTTTTCGTCTTACAAACTTGGCCACTGCCCTTTTTTCATGCTGTGGAGTAAACAGTCGTTTCTGATCTAGATGCACATTTTGCTGAATTGGTTATTACTTCTTGAAAATACATTTCATGTGGTTTTAATAAATACATTTGTCAAATATTAGTCAAATAAACAATGCTCAGCACTTCCTAACATTGTATGTGATGAAGCACATGCATCAAAGAATTTTGTTCCTCAACAAGGCCCGGAGGCTTAATCTACTAACAAATTATTAGAGCATCATCATTAAGTCTTTCTACTGCTAAGAACAATCAGTTTGCATACGCTCAATCATGAGTATGTATGTGTGTGTACTTATGTGCGTGCAGAACACAAATTGATAGGGTTTCAGACTGTAGTCCCTTTAGAATGATTTGTGGGCACCAAACTAATTTAGACCAAAGATTAAACCGAGACTAATATATTCCAAAATTGGGATAACAAGCTCTAAATCTCTACTCACTTTGTCCATTGAATGACATCCATGTAAGTAAAATTCACTTCTTAATGTTTTATAATGAGAATTAATATACAGTTTTACTTTGTCATCAGTAAGCATTTTGCAGTCATTGACGTATTTCATTATTAAACGTTAATCATCAGCAACATGTACCAATGGGTATGAAAGTGTCAAACTCAGCCAGTGTTCATGGAACATTATCCAACGTGGAATACTACACCAAAGAAACTTAGGAGTAGCATACCTGAAGCGAACACGCTTGAGATCCTTGGCACCACCTGGTAGCGAGGTAAGTGTAATATAAACACCTGGTTCATCTTGCTCAACCCATTCAGTGTCATTACGTGTTTCACTATCTTTTGTCCGGGTCCCATTTCTAGTTGTTACATCTGAATGGCCTTGTTTATTGTAACCAAAACTACGGTTGCTAGTGGCAGTAGACCCATTAGTATGCAATTGGATGTTTGACCCATTCGAGTCTGGTTCTTGGCAAAATACTTGACTATTCAATCGATCAACTGAAGAATTGGAAACATCACTGCCAACAAGATCAGATCCCAAGGACACAAGAGAAGGTGATTTAACATTCCGACCAGCCCCAACAGGAAGTCTTTCAGCCATATCTTTCAACTGTCACCGTTAAAAACACAAAATACATCATAAGCAAAAGACGGTGATGTAAGATCTGTTTCAATGAGATTGAATAATCAGTCTAATCAACTAAGTAGTAGAATCAAGGATAAGTGAAAGATGATTATCATGGACAGTAGAACACCAATCCCTATCGAGGATGATAGAGAATTAAGCATACATCACAAGCGCAATAGAAACGAGATTGCCCAAACCCCCATGCTTGGCTCCCAAAAGAACCAGCGAATCTTTAATTAAAAAGGGGCATTTAAAATCAGATATTTCATAACTACTATATCCAGAGTTCTGGAAGAGCACCATGTACGCTGGTTGACAATGCACTCAATACATATACAAATGAAAGAAGAGCTCTTAAGTTCTATGCAGAAAAGATCAGGAAAACTCATGTTCACATAAAAAGCAAAAATCTTCCATTTATTAAGGTAGTAATACACATGAAATATCCATCTTACTTGGGCAGTAAGTGACTTAATCACTTCCTTTGCTGCCTTGCATTTTGCAGTCTCTTCCCCAGCGATTGCTAATGCTTCCTTCAGTTGTTTAGTTGTTCTTTCCAGCTCAACTTCTTGAAGTTGTGCCTTACGTGTAAGATTTTCAACCTAAGAGAAAGAATAGTCAGGCTTAAAAAAGAACAAGATAAAACTGCACAAGCTGAAACATGAAATGATAATTTAGGTCAGTTTGACATCTCTAATTATCAAATGACATATCCAATCAACTAAAAAGAAAATCAGCATATTGAAATTTGAAATATTAAAGTGATCTTATATCAAGTAAACAATTGTTGACAGTTTGTACAACAAAGGTTGGTTCTATCAGGTTGGTTTTAAAGAGTGATTTAAACTAAAGTAAAAAAATTGCTTACTATTAGTCCAATCGTTGGTATTGTTCATGGTAATCAAATTTTGTTCTCCCTCTGAAATATGTGATATCAAACACAAGGGGACTTTAACCTTCAAAACCTCATGTTACTAAATATCTAATAAATATAGGAGACGTTTACAGTACTTTACCATTCTACTTTCCACGGAAAAGCAATGGTTGCCTAGGTAAACAACTCGTCATAGCTGTTCAAACTTCTAAACATTTGATTACTATTAAATTTAATCTCAAATGTAGGGGGGGAGGAAATTGCGGTAGGAAGAGTTCCTTAATTTGTTGGCTATGGGTTCCACACAATTATTTAACTCTTAAAATATTGAGCATTTTGAAAAGCAAATGTTTAAACTTTCAAAAGCAAGTGAAAACTGTACAGCTAAGCATCTATTGATTCAGCGAGTGCTACCTGTGCTCTTAGCTTAATAACTTCCTGGCTCAGGCTATCATTTGTCCTCTTGGCATTATCTAAACCTATTTTTGGTGATGTAAGTCCTTCAAGAGTCGGAGTTGGTGTTGTAGCACGAGGTGGGCTGGGACGCCTTGAAATTGGAGATGTTGCTCGAGAAACAATTCTAGATCCAGGAACAGAAGCTGAAAAAAACTTCTTGGAGGATCCAAAACCTGGATTGAAAGATTTAATAGCTCCCCACTGCGAACCTCCATTTGGAACAGGAGAGACACGACTACTATTAAATTCAAGTTTCTTGTTTTTCTTTGAAGATCTAGTTTCGACTTGCTTCAACGATTCCATTGAAGAAAACCTTGCAAGTTGTGCTCGAGATCTTGAATCCAATTTTTCGTCTTTATCAATAAATTCATTTGACCCCAGATTGATACTTCCTCTTCTGCTCACAGAAGAATGGGATGAAGCATCAGTTTCAATAGCTTTTCTCAGTTTGTTAAAACAATTGTCACAAACACGATAGGGCTTGTTGGGATTTGGTGCCATAGAAGCCTTAAGAGACTTCTTACTGCTGCATGAATGACAGAAAACAAATCCACAATTGTAACAGTTGTGGCGTTTTCTTTTGAAATTAAATGGTAGGCGGCAACCAGAACACATAGATTGATCAATTCCTGATACCCATTTATGAAGGCAGATAGCTGCAGTAAAATTTGTACCACAAGCAATGCTTTTAACTTGTTTGTCCTTCAATGCTTCAACTAGGGTTGGAGAATTTCGATCGTCTATGTCCCCATGACCTAAACGTCCATTTGCTCCCTTTCCCCAAGTGTAAACTTCAGTTCTTGATGTTAAAACTGCAACATGATAGGCACCACAGGCTATTTCCTCCACAAAACTCTTAGAGAGTTTTCCTTCAACACGTGTTGGAAGTTTTCCATCAGCTTGAGGATTTCCCAACTGACCATAAACCGGACTGCCCATTGTATAGACATGGCCCGAGGTTGTAAGTGCAACTGTTAGACTATGTCCACAGGAAACTTGACAAAAGTTTGGCTCAACAAGAGCAGCAACACAGGTAGGCACCAGCCTTGCTTCCTTGTCACCATGTCCAAGTCTGCCTTTATCGCCATCTCCCCAAGTAAACAGCTTTCCTGAAGAACAATTGCTCGAACTTGAGTTTCCAACCATGACTTCTACAACTGCAGCAGTATGCCAAACACCACAAGCTGCTCGTACAGTACGGAGCCCCTTCAGGGATTCCACCTCCCTGGGCATCGAAACACTTGTACGATCTCCGTGGCCCAAAACTCCAAATGTACCATCACCAAATGTAAATAACTGTCCAGCAGATGTTACAACAGCAGTGTGCCAGGGTCCACACGAAATATACGAAACATGTATGCCTTCCAAGGGACCATTAACTCTTTTAGGCATCCAGTGGCTCACGTCATTTCCATGTCCAAGAAGACCAAAATTGTACGTACCATCACCCCATGTGTACAGCTCACCAGAAAGGGTTACTGCACATGTATGGTACTCACCACAAGCTACAAACTCAATGTTCGTAGTACTCAATGTATCAATAAGTTTTGGATGCAAAACGTCAGAATCTACACCATGGCCAAGCCTACCTCCGGATTCCTCCCCCCAGGAGAAAATTTCCCCTTGCTTTGTCACTAAAGCTGCATGTCGTCCACCACATGCGACGTTTTGTACATCAAGCACCACAGCAGATTCTAAGCGCTTAGGCAACAAAGAATCTATTTTTCCACTAAAACAACTTCCAACTCTATGTGGTCCACTACCCAGAACACCATCTCCCATGCCCTCCCCCCAAATGAAAACGTCTCCCAAGGCATCACCATCATCATGACCAGAACCTTGGCTTGATGAGCTAACAGCACTTGATAAACTCACTCTAAAAGCATCCATTGGCATTGCCTTCATGTGGCCATGCATGCTATCTGAGCCTCCTGATGACATAGAATGAACAGAAGCACTGGCAGAATCTGAGGGAAAGAAACCCTTGGGAGGAACAGCATATAGTATCACATCTGACAGTGCCTTATCCAGACCATTTTTTGGAGGACTTTCGTATGGACTATGAAGGCGAACGTGATCTGAACCATCCTGGATTAGAGAGAAGATGATTGATAGTTACAATCATTTTTGTTTTCTTTGTGCTAAAAGATAAATAAACACAGTCAAAGCCCACTAAAAAGCAGGATGGAATGAAGCCCTTTCTACTTCTGGTGAAACTCAAGCAGATCAAAGTTGGAAAATATGGAAAAATAGTTCACACCTTCTGTAAGCTATCATTACTACCAAAGGGAGAATGCAACGGAGAGCTCCTCCTTGTGTATGTTCGAGGACTATTTGCCTCGGATGGAATTCCATCACTCCTTGACTCTGTTCTCCATTTCCTATGGTGACTACGGGATATCAAAGCTTTTAAACCACTAAACCATACCTCAGCTTCATCTTTATCTTTGCAAATCTGGATGTGGAATGGGAGCAAAAGAATAAAGTAAACTCTTAGATAAAAAAAAATTAATAAAATAGACTCTTTCAAATATTACAAGGTGAGAAAGATATAGGAGTGCAGAAAAATAATAAAAAACACCAGAGCACTTATTAATTACCAAGTCCAGTGATCTATCATTATAGATTAGAGAGAATGATTGATACTCCTTCTCTGGACGTGGATACCTTTGAAATATTGGCTGGAAAACCATAAACGCATATATAATTATTACACAACTTATAGTTGCTGAAGCAATGTAAAGCAATCATTCATAATGGGAGTCTTGGAATTGCAGCATAACAACCTAAAAACACAACTAATAGAACTACACAAACACAATAAAAACAAGTAACCATCATAAATAACATCATTCCAGGGTGGAGCAAGTGTTCCCAAACACGACCAATGTCACAATCTGTTTACAGAACGAGTGAAAGACAATTAGGGAAAATTTCATACCAGGTGTCAAAGAATCATCCATCTTAATCATCATAAGCAATTATTCCACCTCCAACTTGTAGGTATGATTTCAACACATCTTTCATTCCCTTTTAGTGTGTACACACATTACGAAAAATCCATAGAAGAAAAAATTACATTGACACTCCCTAATTAGGGTGATTCTCACTTAACTAAACTTAATCAAAGTGACACCTTTTGACTAGCTGTTAACTTTTTCAATTAAATGACGAAAAAAAACCAAAAAAACTTGGACCATTGAAATTTTAGTGAGAACTGATTTTAACCGTTGATGCATATAGGAACATTGACCATGATTTGTAATCAGACTCGGACACCATTAGATAATGGCTGTGGGCTACAAATTGACAATACCATCCTCCCATTGTGACCCAAATTACCAATCTAAACTCTGAACAATGCAACTATTACAGAAAATATGGGCAGCATATATTGAGGCCAGAATAAAAACATTCTATAAAATAGCACAGTGTATGGTCCACTACAGGAATGCAATAATTAAAACCTGCCTTCCTAATTCATCAATACACTGGAAATACAAAACAGCAATCGAGTAGAAAAGAGAGAGTCCAGCTGTGGCGTGAAAAAAATATCAGATCATGAAGTGCCTAAAACACATCACCCATACAACAAAAATAGCAATTTTTGCAGTAGTTTTGAAGGTCCGAAGACTCTAAATGATAAATAAAATCTACTGCAACCTCTTCAACAGCAAAAAGTATCTGTTATTGACGCAAAGGTAAATTATATGTATGCCATTCAGAACAAATAATTATCGTTCTAGAGCCACATGAAAAATGCTACAGAAAAAGTAAACAAATAAAGTTAATCATGTGTTTTAGAGCAGACTCCGTGTCCCCTGTTGTACAGTTTTCAATTCACTTTCAATAAAGTTCGGTTGTTTCCTATTAAAGAAGAAGATCTTGTGCTCCACAGCACTTTAGCCAACAATGTAAACATAATAATAGCTTAATATAAATGATGCTATCTCCCAAGTAAGATACTTACAGTGCGCTGCCCAGAAATAATTCTAGAAACATGGCTCAGTTTAAGGTGTTTCTCCTCTTTCCCCGAGATCCAAATTAAAACAGACTCATCCTGAAAGCAACAAGGCGATCAACAATTATAAATTATGGTGGTAAAAAACTAAGAATGATATTCTACAGCCAGCTACAACTAATGAGAAGATGTACTGAATTGAAGATAAGATAAATTCAGAAATCTATCCGTTGTTCACCACATTATTACATGAAAGCAGCCAAAATTTAGGAAAATCAATACCAAACTTACATTGGAAAGTCGGAAGGGACAGAACTTGGGCTTCCCCCTTCTTCCATACTTGAGCAAGCATCCCCCTTTCTTCAGAGCCGTAATGGCCTGTAATAAAGAACATTGATGATCCCAATTTATGTAAATTTAGCACTTTCAGGTAGAGAACAAATTAGAAGCAAACATACCAGCACTGACGTAACGAATGAATACCAAAACTTATTCGTGCTTTATTTGAACAAAAGGCTTAAAACATTACAAATAAATTTGGGAGAGTACGGGAGAAGAACAACAGATCAAAGAGCACTAGCGCATATTATGAGAGCCAAGAATCCAAAATTAGAAATAGTAAGAGCCCCCTTGGGTGAGTTGACACTAAGCTTCATCATTTCCTATCCCAAAGTACCTAGCCTAGCATGTAGTTTAAAGCGAACTCATTTCTTAATCAGCACTTTACAATTTCATTTGCACTTGAGCGAAGATGTGCATTAACCCATAACAGAAAATCCTTTCTTAAGACTTAAAATTGACATAAGGTGCTATACAATCATATCAATATCGAATTCTCCGACAGCACCATTCTTGGGAAAGATAATTTTCCCAAAGACAAGGGCACAAAATCAGCATGAAGGACAAGTCAACTATCTTTCAGAGCTTACAGAAGCAACAAGTAATTTCAGTCCATTAAAATCTCTTAATCTCCATTAGCCCCTAAATGAACCATTGAGCTTATAAACTTTAATTCTTCAAATATTGCACCAACACCAGCAACAGAATCACCATTAATGGCAGCTAAAGAGAGACCAAATCGATAGCCGGAATCGGAAAAACCTACATCTACTACAGCAAAAGGACAAGTTCAAGCTGACATTTACAACATCTATTTTACTGTTTCAATCAATTTCCACACTCTAGAAATGCCAAACTCTACCGACATTCACAAGTAAGTAATTGAAGAACATACAGAGAACAAGATAAAACCGCGAGAATCGGGACGAATACAACAAGTACCTGTTCGATGTCCCTCTCGACATGACCAGTCCTACTGAGATCCGAAGCCATCCTATCAGTCCGCGACATTACCCGAAAAGGCGCGTTTTCTACGAAAGAAACCCTAAATCTAAACTCCAATTCGGTAAAACGACATGCTCAAGACCACATCCCGCCACCCACGAATCGCCTGCTCAGACTCCACCTCAAACCCCGCATCAACGCATCCAAACTGTCCCCAGTCGCCGTCAACGCCCGAATCAACCACCATAGCCACTAGGTCGGACTCCAATTCGCTGAGTTCGAGCTCCAGAACTTCGCCAACAGTAAAGAACCAACCAACACCGACACCGAGTCCGAATCGAATCGAATCGAATCGCCGAGTGAAGACTCGGAAGTCGAAACTCAGCGAAGAGGCGAGTTCGCGAGGTAGCGGAACAAGGAAATCACGATTAGGAAACTGCGCGAGCGAGAGAGAGAGAGAGAGAGAGCGAGAGAGAGAGAGAGAGAGAGAGAGAGAGGAACTGAGTCCGATAATCCCGGAGCTGACGAGTCGCCGAGTCGTCGTCGTGGAGTCACTCAGTAGCTGAGTCGCTAAACTCGAAGCGAGAATCTTGGCGAGAAAGTACAGGAAATGGTGGGAAAATCTAGGAAACTATGATCTGATTATCAGTTGCAGAAGAGAGAGAGAGAGAGAGATATTTTTCAGCAGGGAGTGCAGGAATTATTTTATTTTTTTCCACTTTTTTATTTTATTTTTCTCCAGCTATTTGTGGAGAGAGAGAGAGAGAGAAAGAAAAGAAAGAAAAAGAAAATGTAAAACGAGAAAAAAAAAATGTAGAAGAAATGGTTTGTTTTTTTTTTTTTCTGAGAGCTGAAAATAGAAAAAGGAAAAAAAGAATAAGAAAAAGAAAAAGAAGAGATGAAAAGACGAAAAGGAAATGCCCGCCGTTTTACGTTTATTTTCCTCTTTGACACGTTTCTCTCTCTCTCAATCTCTCCCTCTCTCTACGTATTTTCATCCAAGTGTGCTTTCTTCCCCCTTTTTTTTTTTTTTTTTGCTTTTTCTTGGTCCATTCTTTTTCTTTTCTTGGCGATGTGTCAGTTTCTCAAGAAAATCAGGAAAAAAGAAACACAGAATTGTTTTGACAAAAACTCAAATGAGTATTTAAATGGATGTTCAATGTGGATATGATTCAAAAATAGATTAAAAGAATATTTGATTAAAATTTATCACTTTTAATTTTTGTGTTAAATATCAAAAAAATTTTATATTTAAGAAAAATTTTCTTTCTTTATTAGATTTTTTAATAAGAGTTAGTTTAAAATTAAAATGATTTTTTTTTTACATTTATTTTTCTTATCTCATTTTTTGAATAAATTTTATTTTATTAAACAATTTATCTCTTTTATAAATAAAATTTTTTTATTCAAACATCATTTTTTTTAGATTGAAAAAACTTTTTAACCTTAAATATGACATTTTGTTTCCCTTTCTAAAATAAACACCTTATCACTATGGAGAAAAAAAGTGGCACAAATTAAAATATATACATATATGCATAATATGAATTGTATTTTTGTGTCATTAATTAATATTATTATTTTATATGCAAAATTTTTTTTTGACATTTTGACCTGTGAATATTTATGTTAAAATTGCTTTTAATTATATATTAAACTATTAAAAAATTTGTTTAATTACTAAAACAACAATATCTATTCATAAGATAGAAAAAATATTTTACTATAAATTTTGGGATTAATTATATTTTTACACCCAAGATTATAGATTATTTACTAATTTTACTTTACTTCTTAATATTGTAAATCCATTCATTATATCCCTCGTTTACATAAAGTCACTCAATTTACCTTGTGTGTCTATCTTCATCTATCGATTTAATGAGTATACTGATGCGGATTTTATTAAAGATTAAATAAATTTTTTTAAATATTAATCTTAATTAAAAAAACAAATATTAATTTTAATTAAAATTGTTCTCCAAAATATTTGTTTTTCTCTCTCTCACCTCCTTTCTCTTACTCCATTTTTTCCGACCACAAATCCACTCTCTTCTCTCTTCGCTCTTCCTTTCCGTCGGATGGTCCTCGCCCTCCGATGTCCGATTTCCTTATCTGAACAGGTCCAATGTACTCGACGAGCTCGGGAGGCTTTCCCTGGAACCTGTTGACAACTCAATCGGAGGGATCGAAAGCTCCAATCTTTGACAGAATCTCCATCTTCCTGCACTTTTCCGTGTGCCCGTTAAGGCTTTCGAAGCTCCGGTAGAAGCTTGAGGATCCAGTCGGGCAATTTTAAAGCATTCCGAGGCCATGGAGTACCTGTTAAGGCTCATCAAGATCTTTCCTTTGCAGAGAATAGTCTTGAAATGGGCACTCTCGATTCTCAACGCTGTTCTCGGAGCCTTGGCCGGGCTTTGGTCCAGTTGGAGAGAGAGCTAAACAGAGGGACTTTTGGAGCTTAGAGACATGGTCTGGTTTTTTATGGGTTTTCTTAATCTGATCTTGATAAAGAGTGATGAACTAAGAATAGGCGATTATGGATTCCTTGTACTCTTTTCTGAGCAAGAGCTCTGTGGCTTTGGATCTCAACCGCTGCAAAAGCTCTTCTAGTTCCGCCAGTTACAAAGTGCAAAGCTTTTTTTTTTTTTTTCCCTTTATTCTTGGTCGTAACTTTTCTCTCGCATCACCTTTATTTCTTTTCCGACGGAAAGGAAGAGAGAAGAGAGAAGAAAGGGAAAGGAAGAAGGTGGGAGGTCACCGGATCTGTGGCCGGAAATGATGGAAGAAGAGACAGGAGGGGAGAGAGAGAAAAACAAACATTTTTAAAAATAATTTAAAAAACAATTTTTAATTATTTTTTAATTAAAAATTAATATTTTAAAATATTTATTTAATTTTTAATAAATATTACGTCAGCATTTTTATTTAATAAATAGAAAAAAAAAGTGAATGATTTTATGTAAAAGACAGAGCACATGATTTTACAAATTCAAAACGTAAATTGAAAAATAGAAACTCATCGGGTTATAAAAATAAAATTAATCGTTTTGCCCATAAATTAAGGGATTGGGGAGTTCTTTTATATTTAATTTTTTTATTTTTTTGTAATGGGAACCTTATTGTAATTTCTTTTTATTATTTTTTCTTGCCTCGCTTTGGAGTTTAGTTTTAGAGTTATTCAAAATTTTTTTTTTAACACTTCATCATTTTTTATTATTTATATTTCCAAAATACTAACTCTAAACTTTAAAATTCCATAATTTTGTGTATACAAGTTCATATACGATGAATTTTTTTAAAAATTACATAGAATTTCGAAAAGAATGAAACAATATTCATATTAATACTTTTTTCTAAAAAAAATTTTAAAATTTGTTATTTTTTCACTCCAAACAATTTTTCTCCTAAACACATTTTTTCAACTAAAAAATAATGTCTTCAAACATCTCTCTCAAACTCCCCCTTAATTTTGATTTCTACTAAATCAGACTTGTAGAGTAACTCTTTTTTTTATTATTTTTGGAATGATAAAGTACCCACATCATACAACACACCACATATCATATAATATACTACACCACTTTAGGGGGAGTTTGGGGGAGGTTTTGGAGATGTGGTTTTGGGATTTGGAAAAAAGTTGGTTTTGGAGAATATATTTGGGAGAAAAAACTATTTAGGGTGAAAAATTAAAAATTTTAAAAATTTTTTTAGAAAAAAAATATCAATATGGATCTTGTTTTATTCCTCTCGAAATTCTATGCAATTTAAAAAAAAATCATCTCATTTGGACTTGTATACAAAAAGTTATGAATTTTTAAAATTTGAAGTTTACCGTAGCGTTTTGAATATGTAAATAGTAAAAAATAAGAAAGTTTTGAAAAAAAGTGAAAATTTGAGGGCCGGAGACAGCCCCAAACTAGCCCTTAATATTTTTATACTCACTGGAGCTTGAACCTTGAATCCCCAAGACTTTATTACAAAACAGTGGTTGATTAAAGGTCAATCCCATTTTCGTATTTTCGTAATCAAGTTTGCAAGTTTGTCATGATAGACTTTGTTCTCCCAAATTGTTTCTTAATTTACAGTTTGACTTAAGATAAAAAATAAATAAATGTTATTACAGATGTAACATAATAGTTATTTTATATTTGACTTTATGATAAGACGTAGAGTCTGAATTATATTACTCTCAAATTAAAGTAATAATTGGACATAATAATCACTTGATATGTTTTTTTTTTTATTGTCAATTTAGTTGAGTAATTGTTTCAAGAAAATAGAAATATTAAAACAATTCTTCGTCTTATGACATAAAATATAACACTGTAGAATGAATTGGAATCAAATTTGACAATTAAACCAGATGTGGCAATTACTGTGTAACGGGGGCCAAAAGACCAAGGGGCAAAAGATGGGGCAACATGTTTTATCCTTCTAGGGACAAAATCAATAAGGAGATTTTATTTTTAACAATTATTGAAGAAAATGATTTTTTTTGTGATTAAATTATTATATTAAATTTCTAACTACCAATGCTACTACTGAGGTAAATATTAGGGAATGATATTTAATCTCCAACAAAGAGGTTATCATAATTCTCAAATTTATATGGTTATAAGCACAGATTAATAATAATTTTATATTTGATTCTATTATAAGTTACAAAGTTTGAATACTTCATCTAAATTAAAAAAATCCCAAATTTATTAGAAAAACAAGAATTTTAATTTAATAATAATTATTAATATTTTTTGAACTTGAGAGTAGGGGATTCAAATGTTATGCCTTTTAATATAGTGATCAGATTTAGAATTTATAACTAGACTATACCTGTAATCACTAGTTAAATAACATTTAAAATAGCATAAGATATAAACTTTTTAAAAAAGTAATTTCAATATTTTTAAAAAAAATTTATTGTTTTTATATATACAGAAGATGTTGGGGATATAATCATACTGACAACAACAATAATAAGATAAATGTATGTTTCGTTTTGATTGAACACTAGATTTTGATTAAACACAAGATTGTTTTCCCTATTTTTTATTGAATTAGTTGATTAACGCAAGCGGGCAAAATAGACAAATATAACAAAATAAAAACAAAAAACTATGTAATAATGATGTGATAATTATATAGTGATGATGTTGCATCATCACATGACTCCAATGTGACATGCAAGGAGGCCCGAATTAAATGGGCATTCACCCTTTTAAGGGTCCGTTCGAGGTTAAGTATTTTGGGGTGTTTGTTTTTATTTTTGAGAATGATTTTCTATTTTCAAAAACACAGAAAATGAAAACGGTTTCAAAATAGCGTTTGTTTATTTAACGTTTTCAAAACCGTTTCGAAAACACCGTTTTCAATTATATTGTATTTTTGGGTTTTTTGAAAACGAAAAAAAGTTATTTTCACTTTTTGTTTTCATTTCCAAAAAAATTTGTGTTTTTTGGGTTTTTTGAAAATGAAATGGGTTTTGAAAAAAAATAACCAAACGAAGTTTCATTTTTATGTTTTTCAAAATATACACTCAGAAAACATAACCAAACACAGTTTCAGAAATGATCTTAACACAGTTTTCAAAATATTCTCATTTTCAATTTTTTTGAAAACAGAAAACATTTCAAAAACAATACCAAACGCCACCTTTGTTTTTTCTTTTTTTGAGAAAAAGTAATTTTGAAAAATGTATTTAGAGAGAAAAACTATTTAATATTAAAAAATGTAAAATCTTGAAAACTTATTAAGAAAAAATATTATCAATATGGATCTTATTTCGTTTCTCTTAAAATATTATGTAATTTAAAAAAAAACACCTCATTTAGACTTGTATGTATAAAATTATATACTTTTAAAATTTAAAGTTTACTGTAGCGTTTTTAAATATGAATAATAAAAAGTGATAATAAAATAAAAAAAAGATACTAAAAAGTTGTTTTGAAGGCTAAAATTTTAGAGTATCAATCGGGCTCTTGGCAAGAGATTAGTGCTAGAGATCAAGAAGAGACTATCTTCTCTAGGCAGGAGAACATGTGTGCAGTAAAAGAACTCTATTGTGACGTTTAAAATGGAAGAAGAAGGAAAGAAAGAAAAAAAAAAAAAAGGAAATTCTTCAAACGACTACAGTTAGTATAATTTCCCTGGAAAGTAGAATTATATAACATGCATTTTTAGTCAACCACAGAAGGATTTTTTGATTTTTAATAAAAATTTCAGATATTTTAAATTAAGATGATAATTCTTTTCAAAACCTGAAAAATCATAACAATCTTGTTAATATATAAGACAAGTCACGGTCTAGGAAGTGAAAATAGAGAGTCTCCACTCAAATCATGATCATTATTTAAGTTTCGGCCATAAAGTCTTTGTAAATTTCTGTTATACCAACCCTCGTTCAAAAAATAATTACAATCATACCCCCACTCTTTAATTCTAGCTATATCCTCATTTAATCTACCATATAAAAAAAAGTGGATGCATGTATAGTAGTCTAGAAATGGATAAAAATGATGGTTGGTTAAGAGCATGTGCACAATGGGCTGGAGTTTCAGAAACGTCCATGATGGCCTGAGCAAAGAGAACCTTACTGATTAAGACCAACACCAAGAGAGGTCATTGCACTTTTTTGATTTAAAAAAGTGGCTTAGGCACGAGTCAGAAAATTTCTTGTCCCTTTTTTGCCCCCACCCCTTCTCAAGTGGTCCTAATTACCTTTTTTGAGTTTGTTCACCATCGTGACATTTGGGAGATTTTATCAATCCACGCCCTAGACATCTCCTTAAAAAAGTCAATACTATCAAGCCCAAACCCTATTTCCACTGCTATTCAATAATGCATGCTTTCATTCCATCCATACAAAAACCCAAGATATATACCTATATCACAAAAAAAAAAAAAAAAAACTATAGTCTTGATTCTAATATATAATAAGGACATTGAGAGTGATAAAAATGACTTTTTCCTTACAAGTTTTGAATTCCTAACTATCCCATAATGCCTTTATCAAATAATTAAGTATGTTTGTTCAGTCTTTATTTAAATAAGAAACTCGAATCTTATTTTGCTTTTCATAAAACCTTTTTTAATATGACCTTCCCGGTGTAAATTTCTGCATGATATGAGTAATCCGATGCTATAAAACTAATATTTAACACAATAATTTGATTTGACACATAGCTTGGAGCCTAATTTTTGCTCCGGCGTTCTATAACGGCCTAAAGATTTGTCAAAGTTTCTCCTATGCGAAAGAATATTAGTAGGCATATGTCACACTAATTAATATTTGTAATTCATATTTCTTTAGTGGCCTAATTGATTAACTTTAATGTTGGCTAGTTGTGGTCCTCAGATAAGGGGAAGCTTTTTCTCTTTCTTTAAGTATTTTGAAATTGACATGCAATTCAGATCAATTATTAGGTCCTACAGCCCCACGAATGGGAGGTGTTTCTTGGCCTAATTGAAGTAAGAAATTTGAGGCTCTCAGAAGCTTTCCCTTTTCCAACATTTATTAATCGTATGCGCGTATAATGTAATGTATATACTAAACAAATTTCTTTGTTAAATTAAAATAGATCTTGACCGTGGCTTAACTTGATAATACATGCGACCACAAGCATACAAAGGCTGCCAGATAATGAGAGAAATATACGCACACGTTTACGCGTGCTAGCTCATGCATGCACGAGAAACCCTATATACACATGTATATATATATTTATCTATGTATATGTATGTGTATATGTATATGAGTAAAGTCATTTGACATAGAAGGCAAAGAGGTATGATGTGTGTGGCTGGGGGATAATCAAACAAGAGGCCGTGCATTTACGATGCAAAACCTCCACGTATTTTTCTTTATAAATATATATATATATAAATATACCGAGATAAATAATACAGGAAAAAGTCGGTGCCTAAATCTAAAGAAATATTTGAGAATAATGTTGGGATACCTTATTGATGGTACGTGTTCTTAAAAATCGTAAACTAATTGAACAGTTTATAACACAGTCTCATATAAGTATGCTATATATATATATATTTTTTACCAAAATATCTTGCCATTAAAATTTTCATTATATAATTTGTTGACTGCATATGTCACATGTTTGCATTTAAATAGATTTCAATCATAAGTTTAAAAAAAAAAAAAAAGATTTCAATCATCAATCCCATCTTCTGCTGATCTTTTCTTTACTTGCTAACCAAATTTATTATAATAGCTAGTCACCTTTATGTTGCCAACTAAGATACTAATTAGCCTACACTTTAGGTTAAGAGAGGAGCAAATATTTCTTCGGACACTTTTTTGTACTTATTTTTTATGCCAAAAAAAAAAAAGGTGAAAATATCTTTCTTGAGTGTATTTCTTAGCGGGTCGTGTAAGTTGTTTTTAATGTATTAAGTTCCGGGTTCAAGTTTTAAGGGATGAAAAAAAATTTTCTCTACTTATAATTCCATTTTTATTTGGTTCCCATCATCATCCCAAGTCCATTGCTTTAAATATAGCCAAAGTTATCCACAAAAAGATGGGATTTCATGAGTAGACATGCCATGTTCTCTGGTGTAAGAAAAGCATTGCTCTTTTTTTTTTTTCCCTTCTTTCCAATTTTATTCATTATTGGCCAGCTGGTGGGTAACAATATGTTATATGGCCTCAAAGAAAACAAGGGAAAAAAGGAAGAAAATCCTACATGTTGGAAAATGACTAGATTCTCACGAATTATTCATTGAATTTTCAAATTTAGCATGTACTGTCATCAAGAGTCAAACATGAATGACACATGGTTAGTAATAATATAAGAAGTACTTCAAGATATGTTAGCCAAGTAAAGACTCAGAGATTGATACCATAAGGAATGCCAAAATTAGACTATTATTTCAATATTTATTATGATCGACAGCATCTACTTTTGAAATGTTTCGTCTTAGCTTTATCAAAGATAATAAGCCCTTATGCCACCTCAATTTTATTTGAGAAGATTGAGAAAGTGAAGGTTAAATTAAGACCTTGTTTGAATGATATATATATATATATATTTAATTTGAATTTCTTTCCACTTAAATACAATGTTTGCTTGGTTGCTGATAAAGTATTCAAGTGTATTTAAATGATAGCATCACTATTCAAAACAATTCAACTTAAATCTAGATCCAAATTTTTATTTTTTAGAAATCCATATATCACTCTCATTTTTCTACATTTACATTAGTTAACTGTTACATTTAGTAAAACTATCCAAACACACATCAATTTGAATACAAAATCCAAATTCTACATTTGAATTTATGCATTCAATTTAAATGCAACATTCCAAAAAAAAAAAAATTTAATTTAACCTATGATCCAAACAGATACTAAGAGATGATGGTGTATGCAATTGAAACTGTAAGAGAATCTTGCACTGCTCTCTTAAGAAATCCGGTATTAAAATAAAAAAAAAAACAAGGACTTTAAAAGAAGAATGAAAAATATTCCTTTGGCTTTCTCCATAGTTTGGCAAGATTTGTACCCTCATCCTAAATTCAACACAAAGAGGCAGCCAAAAGAGTTTCTCCATGTTCATATAAAAACAAATTAGGTATTTATGTCTAGTCGGTCACAAGCACAAAACAGTAACGAAAGGCAATGAACACACGCATATGCCCATGGCATTTCACTTGCGTGCAAGTCCTCTTTTGCAATTATAGAGGAGAGAGTCTGCCCTTGAGGAAGTCACAATTTGGTAATTAATAGGATGATATATTGTCTTTGTTCGGAATGGCCAAAAGCCAAATACCTCCAAACCTATCCTAATTTAGTACATGCCAATAATTTAGCATGTACCTGTGGCTCAGTTATTCAACATGATAGAGTTGATGCCATTCTAGTTAAGATTAAGGATTGGACGACCTAATTTCATATCACTGATTGAGTGTAATTAAACCAAAATAATTAAAAGTATTGAATATGTAAGATTTATTGAGGTTTGACTTAATGTGAGATTATATTATTTTTAAACCGTTGCAGTGACTTATTATGATGACTCATTTTAGTTCTTTGATATTTTCTCCTCTAACTTTTATAATAATTGTAGATGCTGGAATCTATAGTCAAAAGAAATTCAAGTTAATTTAGAGTGAATAGTGAATCGTGATTATTAGAGCCTTCGATATCATAAGTAAGAATAACAAATCAATTATAAATGAGAAATAATGAATAAATACGTGCTTAAAATAAAAAAAACATTGAAATTTATAGAGATTCATCGGAATGTACTACGTCCTTTATGTCTTAGCTCTTCACGACGATCGAAATCATGCGTACAAGGTACAAAAAGTTCCTACAAAAATTTTGATAGAGTTTTGATATATAAAAATGCATGTGTCTCCCTTCTAAAAGGATCTTTCCTCTGTTTATAAAAGAGGAGGGACAAATAGTAACTTCTACAATTCAGGAACTTAGTGGGCTACAAGCCTGTTTCTGGAATTGCAAAGATGACGTGGTCTCACGTGGATACGTTCAATAGTTGAGGCCAAATTCTTAGGGGTCGGATCATCCCTTAAAACAACTGTTGAGAATATAGCTTTATATCAAGTGTCGAAATATGAAATGTTGCTGTTCTATTATATCGTTGTCATATAAAGAGAGTAAATCATCAATTAAAGCTAACATGAATAGTCGACCAGTCAGTTGTTGTGTAGGAAAATCTGAAAATATGCGTAACGGAATCTTAAAAAATTTTCTAAAAATCGTACTAACTCGTGTTATCATATACAATATATCACTAAATAATCTATATACCTTTGAAGAAAAACACCAAGAACACTAGAGGATATGACCGAGAAAACTTCAACCAACTAACCTTCTTTACTATTCTCCAATTCCTGACAGTGAAGTGTGTAGGCACTTAGTTCCTCGATCCGTATTCACACAGCTTGTCTTCTTTTAACCACCTAAATCTTCGAAAATTTATTATTATAAATGAGAGTAATAATAATATATTCATTCACCTGAGAATATGTGGTCTAAAAAAAATAAGAGTTCCTAGAGGTCCTATTTATAATAAGTGCATTGAGTGGTTTTTAAAATTTGAATAGGACACCAAAAAAAGAGTTTTCTCTCTCTTCCCTTGATGATTGGCAATTTTTACCCTGAGAGATTCCCTCATAAAAGTTGTCCACCATAGGCTAGGTAGATTTAAAATTTGATTCATATTTCAATCTCCGCAAATCTTGTGATTTTATCTCTATGGATAATGTTTAATAACTCTTGTTTAAATTCAAAATAAAATCATGATAACTTTATTTGAATTAAATAATTATGTAATAATCATCCAAAATAAAATCAAATTAGGAGAAAATCTTTTCTTTCCTTATCCTCTTAAAAAACACCAACAATGGAGTATAAAAGGATAAGATTTTATCCAATTTAAATTCAAATTGGATAATCTTTCAATTTAAAATATTTATTTGAATAAGATTATCTAGATATTTAAATTAATTATTCAAATAATTAATTTATCCATATCTATTCAAAATTCAAATCAATATCATATTTATCTTCAAAAGACAACTACAATTAATTTAAATTTCAAATCTTATTTTTCAAGAAACTGTTTAAATAAATTAAATATTTATTACATTAATTATATAAAATAAAATTCTCATTTTACCCTTGATAGAAAAAACACTTACACCCTAGGAAGGTGACCTAGATTTTTTTCTTTACACTAAGTGCAAGAATACAAGCCATAAAAAATATCCTTATCAATTATCATCCATTACGCAATCATGTGGAATTAGTAAAGGGACCAATTAGACATATATAATATGAGCTCCAATAATCTATATAACTATTATTTAATACCGAATAAACCCATTACATAATTATTGATTTTAAAATAATACCATTATATTATAAATCTAAAATTGCACTCCAATTGTATACTGAATTACATAAGCCAGTAAATAGTCATCGTCTAATGACCTTGTTATATAAGTAACATCCTTATATAATATTCATGATCAACCTTAGGTTAAAATCCATTCAATCTTTTGATCACGCTATCTTAAAGATCCATTATACACCAGATTTAAGAAAATGCATATTCACCATATGTGAATAAAAAATCATTTGTCAAACAAATGACCCAAGGTCTAGTCTATTTTCACATCTAATATAATATTATTAAGAGGATAACATTTATTCCTTATTAAAACTATGATAATACATCTATAAGCAAACTCTTCATCGTATACAAATCATATACCTAATGAAGCGGTCTATAAGCTTACTACTTCGAGAATACTTTAGCTTTTAGAATATTAAAGTACATAAGTCATACACATGAAGTCATTTACTTAATCAGGGTTAAGATTATTACATAATGAACTTTGAAAATGAATTAATCCACTCAAGTGAACTATATAGATTAATAACACTTTGGTTCTAATCTAATAGTCACCACCAAGTAATATATTTTTGCCTTTACTTAGAAGTCAAATTGCTTTAGATAGTCAAGACAAACCATCTCTCTAATTGACTTTAGATAATATAATAATCTTAATATAAGTTAGATGCTTACTTTAACCCTATAGACTACGGAGTATAGATTTAGAACGTTATCTTCTTGTTTACAAAAGATCATTATATATAATATTCTAACAATTTAATAATAAATAGTTAGCGAATCACATTTACTTACATTTTATTTAATAAGAAAATAGGATGAGAATATATAATAATATAATTAATAATCTTTAATATATTATTAATCAATTTAATATAAATAAAATATATCAAATATATTTTTCCCTCGAGCAGCATTCCAAACACGTCGAAGCATGAGATGCTAAATGCAGACGATATCATAATATCGAAGAGTTGACGGTTGATATCCTCAAAATCAAACATTAAGCACTGGCTAAACGGCAGTGGCTATCAGTCAGTGGGTCACCAGCTAGAAAACACGTGGTAAAATTCACAACACTCTGATCTGATAACTCACCTTTCATTATTCATTAATTGACAATAAGGCTAAACTGGCTAGATGGTAATATAGGGACAAATCCAATCCCAACAATAATCAACATAGTAATGACATCTAATTCACAAAGAAAAATTAGTACCATCAAAATTGCAAATGCAAAATCTTCAAAACACCCCTAATGAAACTACACTTGATGAAACTTAAATTTGGGGACAATAATTAGACTGTGCATATTGTCTTTATATGAACATAATAATTGGGCTACTCAACTTGATGACGAGTTGCTACTATTATTTATCTACATGTTTAGTACTTAGATTAATCATATATGCATGCACATGTATATAAGGAGGGCTACTATATGACACATTTTTCGTACGTCACTTGTAACGTGTCCTGTTTTATATTATACTAATTAGATGATTCAAATTTAATATTTTTCATTGATACTTTTCTTTTACACTAATATCTGATTAGAATCATGTGATTAGATTTTAAATAAAAAATTATATGTAAATTAACTAACTGTTATTACTTTTTAAATAAAGTGTCACATAATACAAATATTGTATACAAAATATTTCATATATATATATTCTATCTATCAAAACAAGGAAAATAATAAATTTAAGAAAATACTTAAAGTAAATAGCAGTAAGTTAAAATAATGTTAATAAATGTCAATTGTGTTTAAATTTATTAATTTTATAAGTATAAAAAATATAAATATATCTAGGTCTCCTCTCTTCTCTTTCTACTCTCAGAAACTATAAATCTTCTTTCTCTACTCTTCACTCTCTCTTTACAATTTCCTTAGATCTCCTCTCTCTCCACTATCTGTCATCGGCACATCATCGCTGGCCAGCCGAGTAGAGCTCCAACCACAATAGTCACTGTCGAGATTGCGCAACCAGAGCTTGTCACATGGACTCCTGTTTCTGCAGAAAAGCTGTTTCTGAATTTCCCTGTATTCAATGCCATCTCGTTTGATGGAGAATCCTCATGTGGCATGATTACAGATGGTGTCGTTGGGTATATGTACATGACTGCCTTGTTGCCTCAGATTTTTTCCCATTGATCCGTGAGTTATTCATCCCATGTTGAAAGTGGCTGGAACTATTCGAGCATGTCTATCAAACTTTGGAAAACTTATCTGTATTCTGCATGGTTTTCATAGCTTCTGATAGTGGTTCTAAGCTCTATGGTTTAGACTTCAATGGCTATGATGAAAACACTAGCCAGGTACCAAAGGACATGGGTGAATTGAGTGGGCAGATACCATTTCTTTGCTCGGACCTGGAATATTTTTGAAAATGGATAAGTTGGATGGAAACCTAGCTCTTTTAAATATTCTTCTCCGGTATGTTTGGCTAGGGTGATCTGCTGGTGCATGGCTTTTTCAATTGCTTTTTCTTTTGGATTTCGGGATTTGAAAATCTTTATGGCGTCTGATGGGCAGGAGCTCATAAAGAAATCTTTGTTGGTGGAAGAAGGGTTGGACGAAAAGGTCATCATGTAAATAAGTGGAATCTAAAATTGGGCAGTGATGATCTGAATGGCTGGACTTGGTTCAATATTTATAAGGGAGGAATGCTTTCTGGATAAGTAATCTGAAATAATATTTTCTTTTCCCTGAATATGCTTAATTTCAAACTGAAACTGATCAAACCACGTTAGTAGTCTAATCATTTGAGGATTTTTTGTTTTCGTCAAGTTTCGATTAAGCATACCTTTAATGGCTGAACAGTCTGTCTCCACTATAAAGTGGTGTCCAATCAGATGGAATTCAAACTTCGAGATGCCCATTTTGACTGCTATCAGTTCTTTCAACGTGGAGTGATAGTGCAGCTAGCTTCCTTTGAACTGTCCACTCTTGTATCCACAGATTTTCCTCTTTCTGTCTGCTTCTTCAAAAAGCACTACACCCCAGTGACTGTCACTTGCGTCTATCTGCAAGATTCTTTTTCCAGAGTGTGGAATAGTCAAGGGTGGCAGGGTCTGCATGACTTTCTTCAGCTTTTTTACAGCGTCTGTCTAGGCTTGAGACCACGTGGGTGGTTTCTTTTTCAGCATCTGCGTCAATGGCTCTATCAAGACAGATATGTTTGGGATAAAGTCTCGCAAATAATTGACTATACCCAAAAATTGTTGTATCTGTGTCTTAGATAGGCTATCGTTTGGGAACTTCAATAGTTCTTGGGCTATGTTGGGGTGGGCCTGGTATTCGCCTTGTATGATCTTCATTCCCAAGAATTCAATTTGTGGTTGGCCAATGATCATTTTTCTCTCAGAGAGCATGATTCCATACTTTTCTATTACGTCTGCGAACTGGGCCAGAAGGTTTTGATGGGCTTGCTCATTTTCTGAGAATAGTAGGATGTCATCTATGTAAATGAGAGCATGGTCAAGAATTGGGCCATATATGGGGTTATGGCTTTCTGAAATAGTGATGGGGTTGTTTTTAGGTCAAAAGGTAAAACAGTCCATTGGAAATGGTGGTTTGGGATACAGAAAGCTGTTTTGGGCCTGTCTGCCGGATTAATTCCCAATTGCCAAAAACCTACCTTGAGATCAAACTTTGAAAATAGTTTTGCATGGGCCAGGTTGGAAAACAAAACTGATTTGTTTGGTAAAGAGAATTTATTATCAGAAAGGAATTGGTTTAAAGGCTTGTAGTTTATAACAAGTCTTTGTTTACCTCTTACCTATTCTGACCTTTTGTTTACGTAGAATGCATGGCACGCCCAATCTGAACTTGTTGTTTCGTGAGACCCTGGTTCATCAGTTCTTCGCATTCTGTGATGGCCATCTTTTGACGTTCTGGATTCATCCCTGGATGACTTGCCTTTGTAGGGTTGATATCTTCATTTAGCTTAAATGGTAAACTGATGAAAAAGTCTTCGTTCTTCCAGAGGGAATGATCACACTTTGTAAGGAACTCCGTATGAGAGTTGGCACATGAGTTTTGTATCAGCCTGTTTTTGAGTTGTCCAAATGAATCCTTTATTGCCTGGAATTGATTCGGAAGGGACTCCCATGGTGTGAACTGGTTCTTGAAAGCAAGGTCGGCAGGAAGGATTCTCAGTCCTTTACATTTTTGGTAGACATCAAATCCAATAATAAGATCTTTTCCTGGAAGACTCGATCCAATAACTTTGTGAGTGACTGAGCATTCTGGAAAGAACCTGAGCTTTATAGGCTTGCTAATCAGGTCTGTGCTGAAGATATCTCCATTGGCAGCATGAAAGAATTGTTTCTCTTTTTTCCATATTGTTGATGGAATAATCCTTGGATTTATCATGGAATAAGAGGCACCTGTATCAAAGAATGCTGTCACCTGTACAGGTTTGGAGTACTTGCTGGGGAGTATCGTCACCTTCATTGTAGGCTGAACTAAAGTGGCTGAGTAAGCTGGAGGAACATTATTGCCTTCAATCAGGAGCTGTTGGATTGCACATAGCGTCTCAGACCTGATTTCATCATCTATTGATACTACGGATTCCAAGTCATGGTCTCGTAGATCAATCTTCGTGAGATCTTCAATGTGGGAAATGAGACGAGCAGATTTTCCTTTGGTATAGTTTTTTGCAAAATGACCCTTATTTCCACAGATAAAACATCTATCTGTCTTTTTATAGGAGGTTTTCCTTCTTAAGAACTTCAGAGGGCCTTTTCTCCTTTTTTCTCGAGAATCTGAAAGTCTTGAATCTTCTGTGCCTTCTGGTTGATCTCCTGTCTGGGCATTTGCATTGGGATTTTCCTTCCTTACACTTTATTGTTAAGTGTTTGTGGCTGCAGACCTTCGAAAGCTTTTTAGACTGCTTAATGTATTCCTGGAGAAACTTGTTCTGTGAGCACATTTTTTCTAGGGCTTTAAGAACAAGTTGGAACAATTCTCCAATGATCACCATCTTCAAGTCTTTGGAGGTTGCTACAAGGAGCCTTATGGTTTCTTCTCCCAGAGGTTCTGGAATCGAGGACAAATATGCCTGTTTTAGATTAGGATCATTAATCCCACCGATTTGATAGAATCGTTGAGTGATCCTTTTATGGTGTTTCACGAGGTCACGTCTGTCCATGGAGCAGCATTTTAGCTTGAAGAATTCTGCTCTTAGTCTGTCAGTGAGCTGATCATCTTGGCCACAGAATTCAATGTAAATCTGCTACAGTGCGGCTTCTGCTGAATCTGCTTGTAAATATTGGAGCTGTCTGTATTCTCCTAAGCTCATCCACCAATCTTGTAGAATTCCTGTAAGTCTTAACGCAAAACCAAAGAGCACACTCCTGGTGTCCGATCTAGGCTTTTGTGATTCCAGCAATATCCAGGCTTTGAATTCTTGAAATCTTTCTCTCCATCTGGTTGAAGGAAGATCGTCTATGGAGAAAACTAAAAATTTAATCTTGTCTCCACTTTTGGGTGGTCTGTTGTTGCTGGTCTCCTGAGGTTGTTGTTCTTCGTTAAAGACTTCATCTCCATCGTCTGGTGGTTCCTCATACACAGGGGTAGAGGTACTGGGTTGAGCCATCATCAGTTGAGGGGAGTCGTCCTGATCAGTTGATTCAGATTCAGTCTCGGTTGAAGAGTCACTGATGAATTCTTCAACAGGACTCAGCTGTTCGTCTGAGCTTTCAGATTCTTCTTGTTTATCTGTGCTCCATGAGCTGTCTGTCTGTAGCTCTTCTGATCTTTCAGAAGTATAGTATTGTAGGTTGTTAACCATCATCTGGCATGTTGAAAAGACTGATTCTTGAATCTTCAAGGCTTGTTGGTACGTCTTTTCTGACACTTGAGGAAACTGTTGTGGCGTTTGTAGTGATTCAGTTGGGGTTGATTGGATCCTTTTCTCCTTTCTTTTTTCTTCTCTTCTTTTTCTTTCTTGTTCTCTGTCCTGTTCTTCAAGAATCTTCTTGAGACGGAGAATTGAGCTTCCAGAAGAGGTTGGAAGAGGCTGCGGTTCTTTGGCCATCATTGTGAACTGCCAAGTAGTGGGTGGTTCGTACAATTGTCTCTATTCTTTTGTTTGGAGAGCTTCAAATTGATTTTTCAAATCTTTCATCTCCCTCTCTTTGTCAGCAAATACACGCATCGGGACTGTATGGTTTTTGATCATCCACATTAGTTCTTCATGAGTTTGCTGGATCTTTGCTTCTAGTTTCTTGAGAACAGAATTCTGGGATGCCAGGGAGGATGTTTGTTTCTCAATTTGTTTTAGGGTCCGTCTTTGGGCTATTAGAGCTTCTGTCTGCCAATTGAGAACTCGTTCAGCAAGAGAAGTTTCTTTCAGGACTCCATCAGCATCTCTAGTAGTCGGATCTAGGATCTTCGTCTGATGATTGGAGGTTCCCTGTTCTTCTTTTTTGGAGAACTTTTGGAGAGGAGGGAAATCCTATTCGTATGCTGCAGGTTGCATCATAAGAGCTGGAACAGATGTTGGTGCTCTTGCTGGCACGTGTGGGGCTCTCCTTTGTGCTTGTAGTTGGCAAGACTCAAGTGGCATCGTTGTTATGGGAACAGGGAGTTCTGAGAAGACTTCAGGAGCGTCTTGGAACTCATCTTCAGGAGTATCATGGAATTCATCGTTGTCATCATCATCGTTGTCCTCCCATCCTGTGGGTTTAGGCATGGGGCTTCCATAATGAGTCGGAGCTGAGTATTTGACAATAAAGTCAAATTTCCCTGATGGTTGTCCAAGAAGACCAACTTGAGGATCAGAATTCTCAAGTCTGGTTTTGATAAGTCTTTCTGAAGAACTTCTTTGACTGGATCGTCTGGGAAGATCACCTTGTTAAATAGCTTGCATCATAAATTGCATAGTAAAACACTCTGGTGGCTTTGTTTCCTTTCTATCAAAGGTAATCTTGACAGATCCATCTTGGAGGGTCTTGTAGTCTGGCTCGACAGTTGTTTGAACTGACCGTTGTGGTTGTTGTATACGCTCGTAGTCTGAGATCCATGAGCTTGGTAGAATCTTTTTCAATTCCTCTGTTGAAATTTGTCGAGGAATATAAGTACAGGGAGGAACCTATTGAGAGTCGACGTGGATCATGAGAGCATCTGGTGAGGTTGGAATCGCCAAATCTATTGCATGGTCTTGAAGCCTGTACGCCATTTGATAGTGTAAGGTGGAACCAATAGAAGCTGGATCTTGATCTACTCTGATTGTTTGGATTTCCACTTTGAACACATCTGTCAACCTTCCATCCTTGAGAGACATGTTGAAATTAGGATACAGAGTATAAACTGCTGTTCCTGCGTTTAACGTAGTCTCCATAGTAGCAATACTGGCATGTTGGTATATTTTCAGCCTAGAATGCAAAAGAGTTATTCTAGCACTGATGGGAAGGCCTTTTGGTGCATGGTAGGTCAGGGCTAGTCGTATAGCACCGAAGTGGATATGGGTCTAGCCTTGAGCAATCCACTGTGGGGGGAGTTCTGGAGGAATTTGTAGGGTAACTAACTAGGTTTTTGAGGTAGCAGGGAGAGGACACTGGCTAAATTTAGAAGCTTGGATATATTCTTTAGGAGCTTTGTACGAGCTTTTATTGACTTAGAGAAGGAAATAGAGGACTTATTAAAAGCAGAATATGGGTTGAGGTGAGGAAAAGATTTTGACAATACTTTATTATTATCTGGGATATAGGAGACTTCATAGAGATAATCTAACTTAGAAGAGGAAGATTTTCGTAGGGATACAGAAGAAGGAACATCGATAGAGGCTATATGGGAGCTAGTTTGGGAAGACGAAGCAAGTTCTGAGGAAGACATGTTGAGAGAAATGGAGCTAGTTTCATAACGTAATAAAGTATTGTCAGAATCTCTTCCTCACCTCAACCCATATTCTACTTTTAATAAGTCCTCTACTTCCTTCTCTAAGTCCATAAAAGCTCTTGTCAAACCTTCGTACAAAGCTCCTAAAGAATATATCCAAGCTTCTAAATTTAGCCAGTGCCCCCTCCCTGTTACCTCAAAAACCCAGTTCATTACCCTACAAATTCCTCCAGAACTCCCCCCATAGTGGATTGCTCAAGGCTATACCCATATCCACTTCGGTGCTATACGACTAGCCCTAACCTACCATGCACGAAAAGGCCTTCCCATCAGTGCTAGAATAACTCTTTTGGATTCTAGGCTGAAAAAATACCAACATGCCAGTATTGCTATTATGGAGACTACGTTAAACGCAGGAACAACAGTTTATACTCTGTATCCTAATTTCAACATGTCTCTCAAGGATGGAAGGTTGACAGATGTGTTCAAAGTGGATATCCAAACAATCGGAGTAGATCAAGATCCAGCTTTTATTGGTTCCACCTTACACTATCAAATGGCGTACATGCTTCAAGACCATACAATGGATTTGGCGATTCCAACCTCACCAGATGCTCTCATGATCCACGTCGACTCTCAATAGGTTCCTACCTGTACTTATATTCCTCGACAAATTTCAACAGAGGAATTGAAAAAGATTCTACCAAGCTCATGGATCTCAGACTACGAGCGTATACAACAACCACAACGGTCAGTTCAAACAACTACCGAGCCAGACGACAAGACCCTCCAAGATGGATCTGTCAAGATTACCTTTGATAGAAAGGAAACAAAGCCGCCAGAGTGTTTTCCTAAGCAATTTATGATGCAAGCTGTTCAACAAGGTGATCTTTCCAGACGATCCAGTCAAAGAAGTTCTTCAGAAAGACTTATCAAAACTAGACTTGAGAATTCTGATCCTCAAGTTGGTCTTCTTGGACAACCATCAGGGAAATTTGACTTTATTGTCAAATACTCAGCTCCGACTCATTATGGAAGCCCCATGCCTAAACCCACAGGATGGGAGGACAATGATGATGATGACAACGATGAATTCCATGATGCTCCTGAAGATGAGTTCCAAGACGCTACTGAAGTATTCTCAGAACTCCCTGTTCCCATAACAACGATGCCACTTGAGTCTTGCCGACTACAAGCACAAAGGAGAGCCCCACACGTGCCAGTAAGAGCACCAACACCTGTTCCAGCTCTTATGATGCAACCTGCAGCATACGAACAGGTTTTCCCTCCTCTCCAAAAGTTCTCCAAAAAAGAAGAACAGGGAACCTCCAATCATCAGACGAAGATCCTAGATCCGACTACTAGAGATGCTGATGGAGTCCTGAAAGAAACTTCTCCTGCTGAACGAGTACTCAATTGGCAGACAGAAGCTCTAATAGCCCAAGGACGGACCCTAAAACAAATTGAGAAACAAACATCCTCCCTGGCATCACAGACTTCTGTTCTCAAAAAACTAGAAGCAAAGATCCAGCAGACTCATGAAGAACTGATGTGGATGATCAAAAACCACACAGTCCCGATGCGTGTATTTGCTGACAAAGAGAAGGAGATGAAAGATTTGAAAAATCAATTTGAAGCTCTTCAAACAAAAGAATGGAGACAATTGTACGAACCACCCACTCCTTGGCAGTTCATAATGATGGCCAAAGAACCGCAGCCTCTTCCAACCTCTTCTGGAAGCTCAATTCTCCGTCTCAAGAAGATTCTTGAAGAACAGGATAGAGAACAAGAAAGAAAAAGAAGAGAAGAAAAAAGAAAGGAGAAGAGGATCCAATCAACCCCAACTGAATCACTCCAAACGCCACAACAGTTTCCTCAAGTGTTAGAAAAAACGTACCAACAAGCCTTGAAGATCCAAGAACCAGTCTTTTCAACATGCCAGATGATGGTTAACAACCTACAATACTATACTTCTGAAAGATCAGAAGAGCTACAGACAGACAGCTCATGGAGCACAGATGAACAGGAAGAATCTGAAAGCTCAGACGAACAGCTGAGTCCTGTTGAAGAATTCATCAGTGACTCTTCAACCGAGACTGAATCTGAATCAACTGATCAAGACGACTCCCCTCAACTGATGATGGCTCAACCTAGTACCTCTACCCCTGTGTATGAGGAACCACCAGACGATGGAGATGAAGTCCTTGACGAAGAACAACAACCTTAGGAGACCAGCAACAACAGACCACCCAAAAGTGGAGACAAGAGTAAATTTTTAGTCTTCTCCATAGACGATCTTCCTCCAACCAGATGGAGAGAAAGATTCCAAGAATTCAAAACCTGGATATTGCTGGAATCACAAAAGCCTAGATCGGACACCAGAAGTGTGCTCCTTGGTTTTACGTCAAGACTTACAGGAATTCTACAAGACTGATGGATGAGCCTACGAGAATACAGACAGCTCCAATATTTACACGTAGATTCAGCAGAAGCCGCACTGCAGCAGATTTACATTGAATTCTGTGGTCAAGATGATCAACTCACTGACAGACTAAGAGCATAATTCTTTAAGCTAAAATGCTGCTCCATGGACAGACGTGACCTCGAGAAACACCATAAAAGGATCACTCAACGATTCTACCAAATCGGTGTGATTAATGATCCTAATCTAAAACAGGCATATTTGTCCTCGATTCCAGAACCTCTGGGAGAAGAAACCATAAGGTTCCTTGTAGCAACCTCCAAAGACTTGAAGACGGTGACCATTGGAGAATTGTTCCAACTTGTTCTTAAAGCCCTAGAAAAAATATGCTCACAGAACAAGTTTCTCCAGGAATACATTAAGCAGTCTAAAAAGCTTTCGAAGGTCTGCAACCACAAACACTTAACAATAAAGTGTAAGGAAGGAAACTCCTAATGCAAATGCCCAGACAGGAGATCAACCAGAAGGCACAAAAGATTCAAGACTTTCATATTCTCGAGAAAAAGGAGAAAAGGCCCTCTGAAGTTCTTAAGAAGGAAAACCTCCTACAAAAAGACAGATAGATGTTTTATCTGTGAAAATAAGGGTCATTTTGCAAAAAACTGTCCCAAAGGAAAATCTCCTCGTCCCATTTCCCACATTGAAGATCTCACGAAGATTGATCTACGAGACCATGACTTGGAATCCGTAGTATCAACAGACGATGAAATCGGGTCTGAGACGTTATGTGCAATCCAACAGCTCCTGATTGAAGGCAATAATGTTCCTCCAGCTCACTTAACCACTTTAGTTTAGCCTACAATGAAGGTGACGATACTCCCCAATAAGTGCTCCAAACTTGTACAGGTGACGGCATTCTTTGATATAGGTGCCTCTTATTCCATTATGAATCCAAGGATTATTCCATCAACACTATGGAAAAAAGAGAAACAATTCTTTCATGCTGCCAATGGAGATATCTTCA
Source organism: Antiaris toxicaria (assembly GCA_035233585.1). Classification (NCBI taxonomy): domain Eukaryota; kingdom Viridiplantae; phylum Streptophyta; class Magnoliopsida; order Rosales; family Moraceae; genus Antiaris; species Antiaris toxicaria. Next base: position 19,253,262 of record CP141153.1, read on the forward strand.
GCACAGACCTGATTAGCAAGCCTATAAAGATCAGGTTCTTTCCAGAATGCTCAGTCACTCACAAAGTTATTGGATCGAGTCTTCCAGGAAAAGATCTTATTATTGGATTTGATGTCTACAAAAAATGTAAAGGATTGAGAATCCTTCCAGCCGGCCTTGCTTTCAAGAACCAGTTTACACCATGGGAGTCCCTTCCGAATCAATTCCAGGCAATAAATGATCCATTTGGACAACTCAAAAACAGGCTGATACAAAACTCATGTGCCAACTCTCATGCGTAGTTCCTTACAAAGTGTGATCATCCCCTCTGGAAGAACGAAGACTTTTTCATCAGTTTACCATTTAAGCTAAATGAAGATATCAACCCTACAAAGGCAAGTTATCCAGGGATGAATCCAGAACATCAAAAGATGGCCATCACAGAATGCAAAGAACTGATGAACCAGGGTCTCATCGAAACATTATAAACTACAAGCCTTTAAACCAATTCCTTTCTGATAATAAATTCTCTTTACCAAACAAATCAGTTTTGTTTTCCAACCTAGCCCATGCAAAACTATTTTCAAAGTTTGATCTCAAGACAGGTTTTTGACAATTGGGAATAAATCCGGCAGACAGGCCCAAAACAGCTTTCTGTATCCCAAACTACCATTTCCAATGGACTGTTTTACCTTTTGGCCTAAAAACAGCTCCATCACTATTTCAGAAAGCCATGACCCGCATATATGGCCCAATTCTTGACCATGCTCTCATTTACATAGATGACATCCTACTATTCTCAGAAAATGAGCAAGCCCATCAAAACCTTCTGGCCCAGTTCGCAGACGTAACAGAAAAGTATGGAATCATGCTCTCTAAGAGAAAAATGATCATTGGCCAACCACAAATTGAATTCTTGGTAATGAAGATCATACAAGGCGAATACCAGGCCCAGCCCAACATAGCCCAAGAACTGTTGAAGTTCCCAGACGATAGCCTATCCAAGACACAGATACAACAATTTTTGGATATAGTCAATTATTTGCGAAATTTTATCCCAAACATATCTGTCTTGATAGAGCCATTGACACAGATGCTGAAAAAGAAACCACCCACGTGGTCTCAAGCCCAGACAGACGCTGTAAAAAAGCTGAAGAAAGTCATGCAGACCCTGCCACCCTTGACTATTCCACACTCTGGAAAAAGAATCTTGCAGATAGACGCAAGTGACAGTCACTGGGGTGTAGTGCTTTTTGAAGAAGCAGACAGAAAGAGGAAAATCTGTGGATACAAGAGTGGACAGTTCAAAGGAAGCCAGCTGCACTATCACTCCACGCTGAAAGAACTGATAGCAGTCAAAATGGGCATCTCTAGAAGTTTGAATTCCATCTGATTGGACACCACTTTATAGTGGAGACAGACTGTTCAGCCATTAAAGGTATGCTTAATCCAAGCTTGACGAAAACAAAAAAATCCTCAAATGATTAGACTACTAACATGGTTTGATCAGTTTCAGTTTGAAATTAAGCATATTCGGGGAAAAGAAAATATTATTTCAGATTACTTATCCAGAAAGCATTCCTCCCTTATAAATATTGAACCAAATCCAGCCATTCAGATCATCACTGCCCAATTTCAGATTCCACTTATTTACATGATGGCCTCTTCGTCCAACCCTTCTTCCACCAACAAAGATTTCTTTATGTGCTCCTGCCCATCAGAAGCCATAAAGATTTTCAAATCCCGATATCCAAAAGAAAAAGCAATTGAAAAAGTCATGCACCAGCAGATCACCCTAGCCAAACATACCGGAGAAGAATATTTAAAAGAGCTAGGTTTTCATCCAACCTATCCATTTTCAAAAATATTCCCGGTCCGAGCAAAGAAATGGTATCTGCCCACTCAATTCACCCATGTCCTTTGGTACCTGGCTAGTGTTTTCATCATAGCCATTGAAGTCCAAACCATAGAGCTTAGAACCACTATCAGAATCTATGAAAACCATGTAGAATACAGACCGGTTTCCAAAGTCTGATAGACATGCTCGAATGGTTCCAGTCACTTTCAACATGGGATGAACAACTCACGGATCAATGGGAAAAAATCCGAGGCAATAAGGCAGTCATGTACGTATACCCAATGACACCATCTGTAATCATGCCACATGAAGGTTACACTATTTTCTTTTTATCGTTAAATGCCAAATTAGACAAAAAAAGAAAAATAGTTGTTTGCAACCCAACGGTGGAGATCTACTCATCAAGTAGATTCCCCATCAAACGAGATGGCATTGAATACAGGGAAATTCAGAAACAGGACCATTCCAAAGCAATTATGGCCTCTGCCTGAAGATGATGCCCCATGGGAACAATTCCCATCATCATATGAAAAAGCCATCAAAGAGGCGCTGGATTTCTTCCACCTGTACAATGAGCTGCCCAGCCACTTTATCAAAAGTCCTCCTCAGCCTCAAAAGTCACAACCATACAACACGAAAAGTCCAGTCACTGACCAAGCAGGACCCACTCAGCCATCTACCCAATCACCGGACGACCCGTTCTAAGATTCTCAAGACCCTTGGGGTTATCTGGATAATCTAGGAATGGAGTGGGAAAATTCAAACTTGAGTCCAGACTATGAACCCATCATAAAGTAGTCAAAAAGTTGTTCTGACTACTTTAGTCTTTATTACTATTGTCTTTTGTATTTTCTTTGACAGATAGCCTTAGCCTTATCTTATCGTTCCCTTTATCTTTATTCTTTGCTCTGTAAAAGTCATCCGGATAAGATGACTCTTTTGTCTTTTGTTTTTAATCATGGTAAAGTTTGTAACTAGAGTTAAGTTTGTAACTAGAGTTACTTTTCCTCGAGAAAGACCTATATATGTCAAGGTCTTTGCTCTTAGTTTGTAACTTTTAACGCTGAACCTTTTAGAAAATAAAATATCAGTTTCCCAAAGATCATGAGCAGCTAAATCTCTTTACGGAGCTAGTAGTAGTAATTGTAATATTCCGAAAACATGTGTTTCGATCATCAGTAGTCATTACTACTGGAATATGAATCCTAAGGAATAGAATTTGTGAGTGTTATAAGCCAGCATATGATCTGCTAGTAATCCCAGAAAGTCGTAAGGCCTGTTTGCCAAGGGGGCGTTTAAGGCAGACTGGTGGATTACTAGGATCCTATGTGAACTTATGATTCTGATAAGTTCTAGACCGACCAAGTATATCGGCTGGAAACTATACAGGGAAGCTACCATCGGGGTCATAAGCCTTTCCGATCTAGATACAAAGTCACGTACTGGATTCATATTTCAGTAGGAACCCCTATTGGTATCAAGTGATTCTCACTTGCATTCTCCCAATTTGGTTCACAACGCTACTATGTGACCAAATTTCTTTTTCACAGACCATCGTTGCCCATCAATCTTCTCCACACGAGCCTTCGCCATGGCTAAAAGCAGTCATGATTAGAGAGATCTGACGGATCATTGTCACCTACAACTTGTCATAGATTGACGGTGGTGTGAAGATTAGAGCTCGAACGTGGAGATCGGTGCTCGCCACTGTCATTGGCTATGGATTTCCAAAGTAATAGAGAAGAAGACGTAGAAGAGATCGAAAGTAAAGAGAGAAAATAGATGGAAGAAGGGAAAGAGAATAAAATGAAAATTTACTAATAATTAAGAAGAGATAAAATTGAAAAAAATATATAATAAATTTTACAATTTGATATTTACTTATAATAAAAATTATAAAATGAAAATATGATATTTGCTAAAAATTAGTTTGTGAAAGTTAGCATTTGCTTCAATTCCCGTAAATCAATTGAAGTACCATCGACCCATTTTTCCTTTCAATTATTTTGTCGTTATCTGTTTCCATTATTGGTTTTTTTTTTTTTTTACTTTTGCTTATTGTTGTCGTTTTCTACCTTTTTTTTTTTTTTTCATTTCCTGACCTATTTTACTTTTCCTTTTATTTTTCATAAAATCATGTATTTCTAAATTATATCTAACACTCTTTATTCTTATTTTATGTCAATTGAAAATTTTTTGGAAAAATTATGGCCCGTTTAGATTTTTTTTCTTTTTCCTTGAGTACCTTAAATGCTATTCTTCCGATTTTCCAATTTTTTCCATTAAAAGTAGCCATGATGAATACACTACCTTTTCACTAATTTCCCCGGTTAAATAATTTTTTCAAACATATATTTACTTAGATAATATCCTTTTTCTTCTTAGATATACACCTAATTTGTTCCTGTCCAATTGAACTTGATTGACTAAAATCTTTTCTCTTAAATACACTCTATTCCTTTTTTTTTTTCACCCTTTTCTTGTTTTTTTTATTGCATTTGTCCCTAACCTCTTACCTCTTACATTAAGTGATAAGTCTATAAAATATATTTATTTTACAAATTTTCATATATATATATATATCCATGAGAATTTTAGTTATTTTTTATTTATTTTATTTTATGTACTTTAATTTAAATTTTTTATAAATTTTGTAAAATTTTTATTTAATTTTAATTTATTTTATTTTATCTTATCTTTTTCTAATAATATATTAAATAAGTTTTAAATTAAATATTTTCAATGAGTTTACTTATCGCATTCTATTTTGTAAATATCTAATTTTAACACTTTGTTTTTCTGTAATGTCAAATTGAGGAAGTGAGCATCACTATTCATGTCAGGAAACTATAAAAACTAAACTTATCATGGATTCTATTGTAATGGATCCTTCCTAATTTTATTCACCGGATTGTAGTTCATGTTGTAACAACCGAGATTTTCTAACTGTTTTCAGGATCACTATATAGTAGAAATTTATATATATTAGTGTGATGTAAATATATATAAATTTTACTCTAATGATGATTTATTAGAGGTTATAAATATTTTATGGCTATAAATATAACAATTTGGGAATCAAAACGCCTCAAATAGTGCAGTTTCGGTATCGAAAAACAGAATTTTACTGAGACTTAAAATGTGGTAAACATAGACCCCAGATGGAAAACAATGAAATATCTAGGGTTTATGGAGTGTTTTAGATGATATAAATGCATTGAAAGGCTTTAATAGCATTTCGGGAGGCAAACTGCGAAATTTGGCCAGTATAGCTTTTCGGTTGAAATTTCAACAGATGAAAATTATACTGTAATTAAAGAAAAACCTATACTATATAAATAAATAATATTTTTTTATTAATATAAGAATCAATGGATGAGATCATACCTTCATTTTGATCCAAGGATCACCAAAAATAATAAATTTTTAGAATTTCTTTCAAAATTCAATTAAGAAAGAAATTTTGCATTTAATGCAAAGCATGGCTGCCATTGCACGTGGAAGAGGGGGGAGAAACAGCTGTATTTCAGCTGAAAAAATTCCAAAAATTTTGTAAAAATACCCCCAAGAAATTTTCATTTTGATCCTAAAATTTTTAAAAATTGTAAAAAGGCCCCTAAGGATTTGTATAAGTTTTTTTTCTCTGATTTCTCACGTCCCCCACAGCAGAAAAACACCATTTCCCCTGCTCTTCATCTTCTCCACGTTCCCAAAGTCACCAAAATTTCTAAATTTTCAAAAGTTGCAAATTTTGAACAAAAAGTATGAGAAAACTTCATCTTGAAGAGTCTTCACCTTAAAGTTCAAGTAAGTTCTTCAAAATCCTGTTTTAATGCTTGTTTTTAAGTGTTTTTATGCTTTTAGGAATAGTGAAACAAAATGGGGTTAGAATGGTTTTGAGTGTTTGATGAAATTCATGTGGAAAAACATGTTTTAAGCTTGTTTTTGAAGTGTTTGTAGGGTTAGTTTTTGAAAACAAATGTGTTGCATGGGGGGGGGGGGGGTATTTGACGTGAAAAAGAGGGTTGAAAACCCTTATGAGATGATAATGGATTGGTATTGTGAGTTAGAAAAGGAATTGATGAGGTTAGAAGTGTAGAAAGAAAGAAAGACAAAGAAAATTTAGGGTTGTGAGCAAAAAACCCTAAGTTTGGAAAATGTGAAAGTTATGTTATATGGAATGCATGGGAATGAATTTGTTATTGTGTATTGGGATTTTGAGCAGGTTTATAATGAAAACTGTGTCTAATAATGCAATTTAAGCTGTTTTGGCACAGTGGAAAAATAAGGATTTAAGCCGTTATAATGCCGAAATTTTCGGACTTATAACTAAGACTAAGAGTTAAAGGATGATAATGTATATAAGAAATATTTAAATGCTCTAGTGTTGACCTATAAACATTTCACTAAAAGTCGAACTGTTTCATTATAGGGCAACGACTGGAAACAAAGGAAAGGAAACATTAGCAGATTTCTAGTAAGTTCTGGCATTTAAATATCTGGACATGAACAACTGGAAGCCTATGTTGTTTTTGAAACTTCAATTCATGTATAGCCTAATTTCTTTGGCTAGAAAAGTTATATGTTGTTGTGAACTCGTTAAAACGCCTAAATTGGTGAGTATACAAGTATGTATTGATGTGTTATGTGTACATGATGATGTTTTATGGATTTTTGACCTTAGAATGCATTAATCATGTCTTAGGGTTGATTGTATGTGTGAGAAATGGCTTTGGTGTCAAAATGTGTTTAAAAGCCTATTTTAGCCAGGGCCAAGCGCTAAGCGCTGGTCAAAAAGCGCCCCGGCGCTGAGCTCTCGGCCGAAATTTGGTGTCAAAAATCCAGTAGGAGCACCAGGCGCTAGGATATGAGCGACAGACGCTAGTGTAAAAATCCAATAGGAGCGCCAGGCGTTAGGGTATGAGCGCCAGGCGCTAGTGTAAAAATCCAATAAAAGCGCCAGGCGTTAGGGTATGAGCGCCAGGCGCTAGTGTAAATATCCAATAGGAGCGTCAAGCGCTAGTGTAAAAATCCAATAAGAGCGCCAGGTGCTAGTGTAAAAATCTAATAGGAGCGCCATGTAACAGCTGAGATTTTTAACTGTTCTCGGGATCATTGTGTAGTGAAAATTTATATATATTAGTGTGACAAAAATATATAAATTTCACTCTAATAAATCATCATTAGAGTTGATGAATATATTTATTAGAGTTTATAAATGCTTTATGGCAGTAGAGGTAATGAATTTCGAATCGAAACGCCTCAAATAGTGCATTTTCGGTATCGAAAAACAGAATTCTACTGAGACTTAAAATGTGGCAAACATAGACCCCAGATGAAAAATAATGAAATATCTAGGGTTTATGAAATGTTTTAAATGATATAAATGCATCGAAAGGCTCAAATGGCATTTCGAGAGGTAAACTGCGAAATTTGGCCAGTATAGCTTTTCGGTCAAAATTTCGACAGATGAAAATTATACTGTTATTAAAGAAAAACCTATATTGTATAAACAAATAATATTTTCTTATCAATATAAGAATCAATGGATGAGATCAAATCATCATTTTTGATCCAAAGGCTATTAAAATTAAGGAAATTTTGGAATTTCCTTTAAAATCAAATTTAGAAAGAAAAATTGCATTAAATGCAATGTTGATCTGCTCATGCACGTGGAAGAAAGGGGGAGAAACAGCTGTATTTTAGCTGAAAAAGTTCTAAAAATTTTACAAAAATGCCCCCAAGAAATTTTCATTTTGACCCCAAAATTTTCAAAAATTACAAAAATACCCTTAAGGATTTGTATAAACTTTTTCCTCTGATTTTTCACGTCCCCCATAGCAGAAAACTCCATTTCTTCTGTTCTTCTTCTTCTCCCACGTTCCCTTACTCACAAAAATTTCCAAAGTTTCAAAACTTGTAAATTTTGAAGAAAAATTGTGTGAAAACTTCAAGTTGAGGGGTATTCACCTCAAAGCTCAAGTAAGTTCTTCAAAATTCTGTTTTAATGCTTGTTTTTAAGTGTTTTTGTGTTTATGTGAATAGTGGAACAAAATGGGTTTAAGATAGTTTGGAGTGTTTTGATGAAAATCATGTGGAAAAGCATGTTTTGAACTTGTTTTTGAAGTATTTGTGGGGTTAGTTTTTGAAAACAAAAGTGTTATATGGGGGAGGAAAATTTTCGTGAAAGGAAGGGTGAAAACCTTATGGAATAGAGATAATTATGTATGATGAAGGGAAAAGGAATTTGATGTGGTATTTGAGCGTTGAATGAAAGAAAGACAAAGAGGAAAATTTAGGGTTGTGAGTGAAACCCTAAATTTTGGAAATATTGCTATACCCTGATTTTTGAGAATGAATTATTGTTATGTACTGGGATTTTGAGCAGGTTGATAATTAAAACTGTGTTCAATAACGCGATTTAAGCGGTTTTGGCACAGTGGGAAAATGAGAATTTAAGCCGTTATAATGCCGAAATTTTCGGACTTATAACCAAGGCTAAGGGTTTAATGATAACAATGTATAGGAGAAGTGTTTAAATATTCTAGTGTTGACCTATAAACATTTCACTGAATATTGAACTGTTTCGTTATAGGGCAACGACGGAAAACTAAGGAAAGGAAACATAAACAAATTTCTGGTAAGTTCTGGCATTTAAATGTCTGAACATGAACAACTGGAACACTGTGTTATTCTTGAATGTCAATTTATGAATAGCCTAAATTCTTTGGATAGAAATGTTATATGTTGTTGTGAACTCGTTAAAACGCCTAAATTGGCAAGTATACGAGTGTGCATTGATGTGTTACGTGTATTTGATTATGTTTTATGGATTTTGACTCTAGAATGCTTAAATCATGTTTTAGGGTTGAATATATACATGAGAAATGACTTTGGTGTCAAAATGTGTTTAAAAACCTATTTTAGCCGGAGCCAAGCGCTAAGCGCTGGCCAAAGAGCACCCCGGCGCTGAGCTCTCGGGCAAAATTTGGTGTTTAAAATTCAGTAGGAGCGCCAGGCGCTAGTGTAAAAATTGGCTAAAGCGCCAGGCGCTAGTGTAAAAATTAGTGGAAGCGCCAGGCTCTAGGGTATAAGCGCCAGGCGCTAGGGTAAATATCCAGTACGAGTGCCAGGCTTTAGGGTATGAGTGCCAAGCACTAGTATAAAAATCAGCATGAGCGCCAGGCGTTAGGGTATGAGCGCCAGGCGCTAGAGTAAAGTTGTCTGAAGTGCCAGGCGCTAGGGTATGAGCGCCAGGTGCTTGCACCGGATTCCAAAAGCGCCAAGCGCTGTAAACAGAGCGCCGAAGCACTGAAGTCTCTGTCCTAAGTTTTGCAGAAAAATAGAATGAAGGGCCAGGCACTCGGGGATGAGTGCCAAGCGCTCCAACTGTTCCAAAAATGTATAATTAAACTTTTGTGCCTTATTTTCAGTTCCAATCACGCCCCAATGTTTAAGTGCGTGGATGATGATTTTTAAACAGTATTTTGGACTGAATAGGCATAACATTGAGTACATTATTTATGAATATGTACACTGGAACAGTTAAGACATCATAGTAAGTAACATCGCACAGTAAACAACAGGGTAATGAAAAAGACTTAATGTTTGGCGTACCGGCTTCTCGCGAGGGGAGGTTATTTTATGTCGAAGCAAAAGACATACCATAGATGAGGGAGAGTCAGGGTCACTCCCAGACCCCTCTTACAGCGCGCACACGGTACGACTAAACCGGGCCCATAGACATAGTAAATGAACAATGCAAAGTGTAAATTGAGCATAATGAACTCATGCATTGTGTAGAGTTGCATTGTAGTGTTTTATTATTTTAAATGTTATGTCTGAACAGGGTAATGAAAAAGACTTAATGTTTGGCGTACCGACTTCTCGCGAGGGGAGGTTATTTTATGTCGAAGCAAAAGACATACCATAGATGAGGGAGAGTCAGGGTCACTCCCAGACCCCTCTTACAGCGCGCACACGGTACGACTAAACCGGGCCCATAGACATAGTAAATGAACAATGTAAAGTGTAAATTGAGCATAATGAACTCATGCATTGTGTAGAGTTGCATTGTAGTGTTTTATTATTTTAAATGTTATGTCTGAACTTACTGGGCATGTAGCTCACCAATTTGTTCTTGTTCAGGTAATCGAGGTAAACAACCTGTAACCTGAGCCACAGTGTATGGATTGGACTGCAGGAACGAAGTGCCAGTGTCATGATAAAGGTTATGGACCTGCCAGGCTAATTCCGCAAGAAGAGAGAAAAAGGACAAAGAAAAGTATAATCGTATGATAATGTACACAGTTATGTTTAACTTTAACTATTTTTAATACAGTATGACAGTATTATATGTAAGTAATACAAAATAGTTTTCCAACTATAATAATTTAGTTTTGGAAAGTTATAATACTACGTATATCGATGGTTTTAAAAAAAAAAATATTTCCACAATCCATTATGTTATGTTTTGAAAAAGGAGAATTAAAGTAGCAGAGTTTTCAGGTAACATCCCCCGCACGAGGCGGGGGGTGTTACACGCCAGGTGCTAGGGTATGAGCGTCAGGCGCTAGTGTAAAAATCTAGTAGGAGCGCCAGGCGCTAGTGTAAAAGTTGGTGGAAGTGCCAGGCGTTAGGGTATGAGCGCCAGGCGCTTGCACTGGATTTTTAAAAGCGCTAGGGTATGAGCGCCAGGCGCTTGCACTGGATTTTTAAAAGCGCCAGGCGCTGCAAAGGGAGCGTCGAAGCACTAAAGTTTCTGTCTAAAGTTTTGTAGAAAAATAAGATGAAGGGCCAGGCACTCGGGGATGAGTGCCAGGCGCTCCAATTGTTTCAAAAATGTATAATTAAAGTTTTGTACCTCATTTCCAGTTCCAATCACGCCCCAATGTTTAAGTGTGTGGATGATGAGTTTAAACAGTATTTTTAGACTGAATGGGCATAACATCGAGTACATTAATTATAATTATGTACACTGGAACATTTAAGATGTCATAGTAAGTAGCATTGCACAGTAAACAACAGGGTAATGAAAACCTAATGTTTTGGCGTACTGGCCTCTCGTAAGGGGAGGTTACCTTATGTCGAAGTAGAAGACATACCATAGATGAGGGAGAGTCAAGGTCACTCTTAGGCCTCTCTTACAGCGCGCACAAGGTACGACCAAAATGGGCCCATAGACATAGTAAATGAACAATGTAAATGTAATTTGAGCATAATGAACTCCATGCATATTTGTTGAGTTACATTGTGATGTTTTATTGTTTTAAATGTTATGTCTGAACTTACTGGGCATGTAGCTCACCAGTTTGTTCGTGTTCAGGTAATCGTGGTAAGCAACCTGTAACCTGAGCCACAGTATATGGATTGGACTGCAGGGATAAAGTGCTAGTATCATGATAAAAGGTTATGGACCTGCCAGGCTAATTCCGCAAAGAAAGGGAAAAGGAAAAAGAAAAGTACAATTGTATGATATTGTATAAAGTATACTGCTATGTTTGATTTTAACTATTTTTAATACAGTATAATATTATTATATGCAAGTAATATGAAATAGTTTCCAACTATAATAATTTAGTTTTGGAGAAATTGTAGTACTATGTATATCGATAGTTTTTAAAAAAAAATTCCGCAATCTATTATGTTATGTTTTGAAAAAGGAGAAGTAAAGTAGTATTGAGTTTCAGTGACATCTCCTGCGCGAGGCAGGGAGTGTCACAAATGTACTACCGTAGCATTATAGTAAGTATGTGCCTACACTATAGCAATACTATAATATGGTAGTAAGTGCGCTTCGGCCACTTTAGCAACACTGTAATACTGTAGCAGTATTGTAGCACTGTAGTAAGTTTAAAAATTTTATGTTGTATGTGTACTAATTATTGTAACAAATTCGAAAAGTTATTTTGTGTGTGTATCGATTACTGTAGTAAGTTTGAAAAGCTTGCATGAAAATTAGGTGGAATAGTACAAAATTATACTTATAAAAAGACATTCTTGAGGAGGCTTGAATAGAGAGAAAGATATACTCTTTCTCTCTCATTTTTGCCTTGCCTTCATTACCATATTTTTTCTTTAGAATTTTATGAGAATCTTTTACAAGTTATGCTAGAGCTCTTGAATGAGACTAGAAATGATCTTATATATATAGTGAGCTTATTTGGGTTTTAATTCTCTAATTGTTTGTAAGTTTTATATATTTGAGTAAATAATTTTCTTTTATCTTATTTATTTTTTATATCAATATATTTTGTTAACAACTTTTATATAAATTCAATCACGCTTTTTTTATGGAATTTTTGCATGCTATAATATATTGATGGATAAAGTTTTATAAGTAGTCTTTTACTGTATTATTGTCGGTGGCATATTATCGCTTTTATTATAAGACAATTTTTTCTAATTCTTAAGGTAAGAATTTTATTTACTCGAATACATTTAATTTACAAGTTGTCAAGTTATTCAAATCTTATCTTCTGATTGATTGTTTAGGATGTGAACTTTTCAATTGAGTCAATTTATGAATCAAAATTCAAATAGACGAACAAAACATATATGAAATTTTCGATATCTTACCATTTTTAACTATTAAATTTTCTCCATTTTAAATTGTATTATTTTTTAATTAAATTGTTCTAAACTAACAAAAACATTTCTTTCTTTTCTATGTTTGATTGTGTACCTCTTTAATACTTTTGTTTGTTTTTATTACCTACTCATATGATGGACTACCCTAATTGTGTCCTAGTTAACTGTTTTGTTTTGTTATAATTTGGCGTAATCAAAAAGTTTTTTTGAAGATTGTCCCAAATTATTATTATTTTTTTATTTTCGGCATATATCCTCTGATTTGTTTTCTATTTGATTTCCCTTGCTCAAAATCTTTCCCTTATACTTTTTTTTTTTGCTAGATTTATACATAATCTATTTATTTATTTATACAAATATAATATTAGACTTTTTTTAATTTTCTTTCTCCTGCTTTATTTTTATACACCTATTCGTACTAATTATTACAAAAAACTTTGCTTTGACCTAAAATTTTTTTGATGCAATATGAAAATCACCAGGAAAAAGTATAATTAAAAAAAAAATAGCTAACTAACATTTATGTTGTATAATACTTTAAACTTTTATTTTCTTATCAATTAGTCATGCCAGTATACTAAACTAAAAAAATCAACATTTCTACGCAAAAGCAAAATCAACAAATTAAACCCGTATTTGCGAAGCACATGCCTCCAATTAATATACATATATATATATATACTTATATATGTGTGTGTGCGTTAGTGTAGGGTAATTGACTCTTTTGGTGAGTTTGTGGTCAAAGATTCATACATTGGATGACTTTCTTGGAAGATCTTAAATGTAATGGTTGAGACGCATGTCGTCTTTATATTAACTGATTAATTAGGTTTCACAAATTAGGCTCTATTGTAATACGAACGTAAGTACCAATATATTATATATTTTCAACTAAATTCTCAAAGTAAACATTTGCGGCAAGACAAAAAAAAATGCAAACATGTGTCAGATTTGGAGTTAAATTGGCATAAAATATAATAAATATGTTAGATTTGAAATTATATATAACATTACTTTGGGTAGTTGTTTTCTTAATCAATTATGCTAAAATTTTGACATCATATCAGAGATGCTCCAAAGTTAAAGTTCGAAATATAAAGTGCACTTATTTTGTATTAACAGTAATTGCTAATTTATGAGGAAAGTATTGTTAGATTAAATCCAAAATATTTAAAATGAAATGCCCATAATATATTTCTCATCTTAGTCCCGCTGTCTTGATAAGAAGAGGAACAAGGACGGATTTGAAATTTGATAGTGTTTGATAGTGTTAAACAGGATGGAGTTAAGATTTTTTTAATGAAGTACGAACATGTAACCCTATTTAATCTTATTTTACTCCATTGATGATCTTAGGGACACCATTTTAAAATTTCATTTTTTTTTTGAACAAATTTATGTGATAAAGTGTTAGCATGATAGATGTAAACTCTTAATAAATAAAAACAAACGATAATGTATATAACACGATAATGGATACAGGATGCCTGTTAGTCATGTCAGTGGAGAAAAGACCCTGAAATGTCACAGAATTAGAATCTCATTTATTATGATTGGCACTATTATTGCCGGTGAGAAGAGGCCCATCTGCTTATAGTTAGAGGTACAAAAGATGTTGATAACTTAATAATTAATTAATTAGATTAATTTGCAAAAGAAAGCTGGATCTGGGTTCCACCTTTGAACATTTTCTTTTTTTGTTTCCCCCTCTTTTTTTTTTTTTTTCCACTCATGTAAACGTATTATATTTTAATTATATTTGAATATAATTTATTTTTTAAATATTGTATTTGATTGAAAAATATTTGTTTTGTATTTGAATGAAATATGTGTTTAGATAAAAAGTATTTTAGAATTGAAAAGTTGATATGATTGATAAAATAGAGATAAAAAGTTAAAGTTAAAAAGTTAATGTAATTATTTTAAAAACTTTTAAATAGTAATTATTTTCATAATACTGTTGAAAATAATTATATTTAAATGTAAAATTTTATATTTAATGTAAAATTGATTTTTAGTACTAAAAAAACGTTTTATAAACTTGCCATAATTTTCTTTTCTCTTTGTTGGGTTAAAGCAAAATGCAAACTTCACAGTCCATGTTCATTGTAACTAAGCTCATCTTTTGGGCCTAACCATATATGACTGAAGCCTGTGTGATCGAAAGTGTCTTTCAATGCAAAGTTGCTCGAACTGATCCAGCTTGGCCTTAAAATGTCACCAAATTTTTTTTTAATTCAGCGTGTATTTGGAAAGCAATTGGAGTTGAAAATTTTTTTCTTTTCGGTTAAGATAGAGATTATTTATGTATTTGACTAATTGGAATTTAAAAAGATATATAATAACTTGAAATATATTTTAAAAAAAATATTAATATAGATTTTATTTCATATATCTCGAAAGTTTTATGTAATTTTAAATTAAAAAAAATCATCTTGTTGAGAGTCAATTTGGGTGACTTTTGGATATTGAGTTTTAGAGATTGGGTTGGGAATGCTTATTTGAGGGGAAAGACTTTTGAAAATGTTTTATGATAATGAAAATAGAATAAAAATTAAAATATGTTCAGAAAAATATATAAAATGAATTTTATTTTGTTCGTTTTGTCATTAAGAGTAAAAATATGTAATATGGATTTGAAAATTTGAGTTTTTTTTAAAATGGAAGAAAAAGAAAGTGAGACGGAGAGTTGAGAGTTTTAGATTAAACAACAAAATGTTATATAGAAAAGTTACTCGAAAAGTGACATTAGACTTGTATACATATGGACTTTTAAAATTTGAGTTTTTTTAGTTATAATTAAAACTAATAAATAGTAAAATTACCTTTTAGATAAAGGCATAGAATGAAATGAGTTTTCTTTTTTTTTAATATTTAAGTTACTTCACCAAAGACATGCTCAGTTAAGAAAAATTGTAGTAAATGTTATGAAAATTATTAAAATAAATAATAAAGTTTTAAAATATTTGAAATAAATATTAGGTAAATGGTAAACTTACAAGATGAAAACCATATTTATAAGATATAAATAAATAATTTATCTGACAAATTTGTTATTTACAATTATTTACTTTAAATATTTTTAAAATCTAGTTACTTCAATTCTTTATGTAAAAATGCTATTTACTACTCTCTCATTTTCTTTTATTTTTAATTTGTTTAGTAAACCAAGTTTATCACGCGACCACTAATCTTCTTCCAACCAAATGTAAAATGGAAAAAAAAATTAAAAAAAAAAAATTTCCCCCTTTAATTCTTGGTAAATCGCAAAATCATTTCGATATGCATAAACATCTTCCATTTGAAACCATTTCTTAAAAGAACATAGGTAAAAGAATGTCAAATAATGTTAATCAAGCGTTTTCATACTACTAATCATGTAAAAAAAAACTCAAAATATAATCCGAATGTTAATCATGTTTGAAAAATCTCAATCTAAGACTATGTAGTAACGGATACATAGTTTCATTTTAGTGGGATACAAATAGAAGAAAATTTTTTGAACTAACACAATATTTTACGTGTGTAAAATACAATATCATAAGTTGGATGGTATTTTCATCATCATAAAAATATCAAGTTGGCTGCAAGATGCATCCCAATGGTTGAAATCTAACAACCATGGATTAAGGCATTTATTATTGAAGACATTAGACACTCGGAGTTAATATACATGCTAATCACCGAAAGGAGAAAAGTCACATGGCAATTAAAAAGAGAATAAACTCTTAAATTAATGAGAGAATTAAACCAATGTATTATAAATTTCTTCGAATTGAGGAGAAGAAATGTAGGCATAATTTCTAATATAAAATCTTCTGGTAATCATACTAGATTCTAGTTTTTACTATTTATAAGATTTTTTTTTTTTTTTTGCGTTTTTACTCACTGTTTTTATTATTGTTTTTTAATCTTATTTTCTAGTTTAAAAATGTTCACAAAATTTTGCTCAAGCACCATTCAGTATTAGAATTATGCTTATCATAAAGCAAAATATAAGACAAATTTTTACTGGTAAATAAATACAATATCACTCAATACTAGAATTATATGCTCATCATAAAGCACAATATTTTACTATTAACTTCTTCGTTAGGGTTCTAGCAAAAAAAAAAAAAAAATCCTTCTTCACGGATTGATGAATCTAAAAATATATATATATATAAATAAATGTTTGTTGTTAAAGTCAATAAACCTTTGACAACAAGAAAAACTTTTGATGAAGATTTAATGATTATAAAATAATAAAATAAACGAGTGTAGAAAATAAATCAAACGGTGGCAAAGGTCATAAGTCGTATAAGTTTTTATTTAAAAAAAAAATTAAATATTATTCATAGTTAAATTAAATATTTGTTAATATATAATATTTTTATTTACTTACACAGATTTCATAACACTTTGTCAAATTTACATTTTATTTAATTTTTTCTTATATTTTGCTGAAATATAAATAGTGGATGTACACGATTTGATATTTAAAGGAAAGAGAGAAAAAAAAAAAAAACCAACAACAGCAGCAACAACTAAGGATGAACTAATCATTAGATGTCCTGTTCCCTTAAGCGTCTACAACATTTTTCCTCTTCTTTTCCGGGTAAGCTTAGGAATCCAAAGTCAACCAGTCAACTTGTTTTATTATTATTTTTTCTTTTGAAAAATAAACTTAAACCACGTTTTGATTTGTGATCTTGCATCTAAATTTTTTATTTTAATTTTATTTTTTAAAAAAAATTAAAAAAATATAATTAAATCAATTAATTTTAACTCAAAATTTTATTTTATTTCAAATTCAACTTATAAACGATTCTATGTTTTTATTTTATTACAACACTCACACAAGAAATCAGAATCAAAAAGCCAAAAAAAAAAAAAAGCTACATGATTATAAAGTTGGCACGTTTTAAACACAAAACAAACAACTAAATAAAATGCAGAATCACAAAATAAATAAAATAAGGAATAATGAAAAAATAAAAAAAAGAAAGAAAGAAAGGAAGGAAGAAAGAAAGGGCGAGATAAAGTGACAAACCTTTTCCCATTACGCATTGAATATGGCCGTAGACCGGCAATCTGCCAACTTTGACCAGGATACCGTTGGTCCTTCTCTTACCCTCTTTCTTAAATCCCACGCTACCTTCCCCCCACGCGATTTCTCTTCTCTGCACCGACCCACACACACACACATATATGTATACACTCACACACACACACACACACACACACACTCATATATATATATATATGTAAACCCTGACACCAACCAAACTACTCCATAGCCAGAGGAGAAATAAAGAAATAATGGATAACATTGTGATTGCGATCGCGGAGAGCAGAGCAGAGCTTCTGCACAGGCTGAGCAACTGGGGCCATTACTCGACGTTCGACGGGTCGTACGATCCGCGGACGTTCTTCGGTGTGTTGGAGCCGGTGGAGCTGGAGGGCGTCCGGCTGGAGAAGATGACGGCTGAGGCGGCGGCGGCGCGGGCGCGGGCGACGAAAAGAGAGTTCGGAGTGGTACTGAGGGAGGTGGAGATGGAGGTGGCCATCCACCTGGGGAGGATTCTGGCGAGGCCCGCCGAGGAGGCGGCGGAGCGGGTTCTTGCGGGGATGGTGGAGGCGGCGGTGGCGGCGGAGGAGGGGATGGTTTGTGGGGTGTGCCAGGAGGAGATGGCAGGGAGGGTTGGGGAGTTGGTGGGGTGTGGACACAAGTTTCATGAGGAGTGTATTGGTGAGTGGCTAAAGAGGAAGAGGACTTGCCCTTTGTGCAGGTTCCAATTGCAAGACAAAGACTGATCAAATTATCTGATTTTTTTTTTTTTGAATTTTGAATTTTTTTAAAATTTTTTTAATCATTGTTTGATTATTAAGAAAATTGTAATTATCATTTTTTAGTTTCTAGGGGATTTGAAGTGGCAAATGTACATTGTAGAGCTGGTAAGTGCCAAATTTTTGTAGTTACACAATTATTTGAGGACTCAAAAGTGAATTAGAAAGCAGTTCTTTTTTTTTTTGAATTATTATTTTTTTGGTTACTAGTTAAATACTTTTTACCCTATTATTGATCCCAGAGAATGAAAGAACAGACAAAGTACACCTTGACCCAATTTATGATTTTTAGTGTGCAATTGAATTTGATCCTGAAATGTGACATGTGGATATTTAGGACATGTTTGTGGGGATTTTTGGAGATGAGTCTTATAAAAGTGGGTCTGGAGTAAACTTTTTAGAAAATAGTTCTAAGATTTCGTGATAATTTGATATGTATGTTTTTTTAATTTAATTGAAAAAATATTTTTTTTTTACTTAAAAAATATTATGAATTAGTAGTTCACGGTTTCCAAGCAGACTTTTGCAAAACAATAATATGAGCCAAACACCAATTTGAATACCAAACAGTGAAACACTGTTTCTAAAAATATCCGAAACAGACCCCTTGTACAGGATTATTGACAATGTTTTGATATTAGCCTATTTCCACAATAGTGTTGGTCCAAGGACATAAACATATCATTGATTCTTTTTCAATTTTATCAATATATTATAGCATTATATAATCAGACCTTGTATTTTATTATTATTTTTTACTAGTTCCTGTAACACTGGAAGACAAATTGCAACTTTGTTATAGATATATCCCTTTCGTAGGATTATACAACATACATAGCAAATGTCCAAACTGAAAATATGATATTTCTTCAGTTGCTTACTTTCACTGATCCATGAAAAAGAACCTATTATCTTCAACGCATTAACTAATATAATTCCCGCAATGTCACGTTATTGTAGGGGGCGTTGAAAAGGATTATTGAAAATTTTAAATAAACAAAAGAAAGCAATGGAAACCTGTAGAAATTATCACCACTTTAACAACTAAAAAGAAAAGAGAAAAAAATGTGTTCAATCTTGTTTTGGGTGCCTCTAGTGTAGCAGCAGATCAGGGCAGACGACATTTACAACCAACTACTTCAATCTGTAGCGAAGTCACGGTAGAGCAGTAAGATCAAATTAAATACAAAAAAAATATTTTCTACACTTATGAACAGGCAAGTACTCAAAGGGCTGGTGAAAATGGTAGCCGAGAGAAGTAAACAGAGTTAGCTGGTGGCGATTGATGAGTGATGAGAAGAGACCCTTTTAGTACTTCTGGAGTTACTGTGCCACATAAATCCTCCATTTATCCAACTATACATGCCTAAGAGTCTGGAGAATCTCTTCATGCTGTCGATCATTACATGGGTTGTTGGAACCTCATTCCGCAGATGAACTGGTTTCTGCAGTTTCATCCTCGCTGAAGCTAGATGGATTCTCTGATGCAGATCTGCATGATATATGATGTAGTTAGATAGCAGATGGCTATAAAACTGCAAAAGCATTGGAGAAACCAATCAAATTTCAATGGCTGCTGATACGACTATTAGCCAGTGTATTTTCTTTTCTTTTGTTCCCTAGAATTTGGCAATTTCGCGTCCTGTTTATCTTCAAGGGCAATTAACAGGATGTTATATATTTTCGGATGCCATAGCCATAACAAAGTAAATCACCGATAAAATAACAAATCAATAATCCAAAATGAGTGATACCTCCTTATGAAACTATTCACTTTTGTTTTGCTCTTACTCCTTCGCATGGGGGAAAAAAGCATTGTTTTGTATTAAAAAAAAAAAAAACAACAGAGTGCGCTTTTATAACGTAGGATCCATTGCAATTTATGAAGAAAAATTTTTTTAAAGGGAGAAAAGGCTGCACAGAAAACCGAGAGTTTCTATCTACTGTGACGACATACCAGACAGACACTAAATCAAGAAGAAAATATACCCAAAACTAATTAGGGAATTAACTTGTAAAAGCTCTAAACAAAGATATTAATACAAAACCCCCAAGCAAAGTAATTTCACAACCCCCAAGCAAGAGTGTATAAAAGCAATGGACAAATCTGACAATCAAATTAGGAAAAACCTGAACAAATCATATGCGTGTATAAAAGCAATGAAACTAAATGATAACATTTATAGGAATGTGTTTCTCGAAAAGGACAGGGATTGCAGTCATAGAGAAATTTCACTGACCCTTTTATGTGATTCTTACGTGGTAGCATCTCAGAAAAGGATGAATTTGTAACATTTCCTTTTCGTGGAAAATCAACTCTGACTCTTTTTGAGACCTATTTTTTAAGAAAAATTGAAGGTGTTTCAATTAAAAAAGCAAATGACAATAAACTTGAATGATAAGCATGTTGTATTATATGTGCGCCCATGCATGCAAGTGAATACATTGTAAAAAGTTTCAAAACCTATCAATTAGAACATACCATCATTTCACTCACAGGTTTCATCTTTACTTTAACATCTTTCATGGCTTTTCCTTCTCCACCAAATTTATCGTCCTGTGCATATAAATTAAGCAAAGAGTTTAAAGCCGAGAACTTTCAACAGGAGGGTGATTTCATATCAACATACAAAAACAAATACCTGCGTCACCATAATAGATATTCTTTTCTCCTCCATTTCAGGTGCCACACAATGATTTCTTGCTGATATTGAGGCCTTAAACTTTGAGTGTTCAGTCCTTTGGACAGTCTTCGGGGTTAGGCCATCATCCTCATGCAACTCGGACAGTGATTGTTTGATAGGAATTTTCCCACCATAATGACCATGATGGTTAAGAAAAGAATCTGCCTTCATTCCCTCGACACCATGTTTAGAGCCCATTTTACGACTCCTATTGCTTCTATAACTAGAATCATCACATATATCCAAGGACGGGTTTCGGCCAGGGAAGTTACAATCATAATCAAGATATGTTGTCTTTTGTTTTACTTGTTTGCAATGTTTCTTCTCTTGATTGTTGGCCCCATACGTGATACCAGAAGCTTCATGCAAATATGAGTCCCTAGAACTCAACTTGGAATTGTGTATTTCATTTTTCTGCAAAATCATTGAAAATAGAGCATTTATTATTTAAATGAGAGACAAAAAGTTAGCAGAGAGCAATTTGGGTGCTACAGGAAAATAAGATAACTTGAATAATGTCAAGATCGTAGAGTATGCATTAAACATAAACACAAAAGTGTTAGTGTTTTTCAGATTCATTGCCGTCAAATTATGAGGCTTAGTGAGTTCTGTGTGATGAATTTGGAGCCAGAATTGTATTAGTGTCACCAAGATTAAATCATAAGAATCTTCCATGGGAAAGCACTTAAGTTTAATCATTACCAGGACAAACAGAAATATAGAACCACAATTTCATCACCTAAAAGATATACTGCAGAGAAATTACAGGGACATTATTAACAAGAAGCATAATAATTTACAGATACTATTTCACAATGAAATGTGCTAACAAGTTAAGTTTATACATAATAAGATTTGAGGAATTTCCATAAGAAGTCATCATATTCGAAAAAAATCAGTTCATCTCACTAAATTTGTCAAATTTTAATTGCATGCAAAAGAAAAATCCACTTACAATAACAGGACTGGGCTGCCTTTTCACTCCAGAAATATCTGGAGAATGAGAAAGAACGGTATTCCCAACATAAAATGGTTCTGCCACATCAATCAGCAAAAGAAGCAGATTAGACCACAACCAATATCCCTAATCCCATAGTATTAGAACAAAGCAAATATAAAAAGTAAATGAAGAATTCATATACAGGACAGCTAACATGTAAATCAACAATAAATATTTTGCTAATTCAATTTTACATGGAGCATGGAGATTGATAAGTTAACACTCTTTATGACAATTGAACAACTTAAATAAGATATCTTATTTTCTTTTAGAATATCTTCCGTTCTGTCACTCTGCCCACCATCCATATCCTCTTATAACCTTGTAAAACAAAATTCTCCAGATCATATACCTCCAAGATCAATTGGGCTGGGTTGGCAGGATAACAGTTGTGATAAAGGATTAAGACTATTAGACCACTGGTCACATCTTACAAGTAAAAGATGAATTTCCAGAGAAAGCAAAAAGGTTAAGTAAGAGACATAATACAATACGTCGATTAGAATCAACTTCAAGAAGATCGTAGAAACGGTTGAGTGTACTTGAGCAGAACCTTCCACAAGACCAAGTTCAACTCTTACCAATTAAAAAAAAACATTTAGTTTTACTATAGTAAAAGGCAAATCAAGCCAGACAAAACCCTGGTCCAGCCAAAGCAATTCGATTTGTCTGTGCTGGAGCTTCTCCTGTCCATAGAATGAACAAAACCAGCCCATACACCAGATCATCAGTTCTCCAGGATGACTAACCAGCATGTGTTATTATGAAGTTTTACTCATTACTATTTAAAGAAAAGGAAATAAATTAAAACAAAGAAAAAAAAAAGAAAAGAAAATAGTAAAAAGTTTCAGGAAGATAAAGATCGTCAGACCATGGATTAAACAAAATCCTAAATCACACCAAATCTATCTCAAGGAATAAGTAAAAGATATGGAAGCTTTGTAAGATCGCAGATAAATTCTAGAATAAACTTATGCATTCAGTTAAAGCCAAAAGTCATAGGGAAAAACATTAAAGGTTGTGATATTGACTTAATGCTAATGGACTAATAGTAACTTAAAATCTCTATTAAAATACCAAGAAGCAGGTAAAGACAAAGTATGATTGATAAAATATAGAAGTTGAGCAACAAGATCTACAGCTCAAAATATATATCACCTACCATGAAGAGGATCCCTAATCGGGGATTCAAATGCACCAGGAGGAAGTGGATCAAAATCTACTCCCAGCGGTGGACCATCTTCCTGATATTGCCTTCCCAGTTGCCTCTTAACAGCTGTAATAGCAGCATTTTCTATTTCACCCTTAACTTTTAGATATCCAGAGGGCTTGTATCCCATGTGCCTCACGACCATAGAATTTAGAGGTGCAACAAGTCCATCCTGTGCTAGATACCTAGAAGCTTCTACATTGTGAGGATCCTCGGTTTGAGAATATAACCCATCCCGTAATGACGAGCTACTTTCTGAAGATGTATCGTCCATGCCACTAACTCTTTCTGTATAATGGCTCCTATTTTCGTGGATGAGGTCTGCAGCCGGAAAATCATGCCCATAAAGTCTTTGACTCTCCACTTCCCTTGGATCAACATGCCTATAATCCACATGTTTAGTGCTGCCACATGAGTCTTGACCAAGTCCACTACCAAGATCCTGAATGATGCCACTTAAACGTTCCTGCCGTCCACTGGGACATTTTTCAACTCCCAATGATCGTTTGTCTTTTAACCTTCTGTGACAAAACCATCCAGATATCTGCTTTTCAGTCAATCCTAACTCCTCAGCAAGTTCTGATTTCATTTCCTCTGTAGGATATTTGTGCTCTGGAAGAGTAAAAAAAAAGGGGATAAGGTTTCAATTTTAGAGCCTAAACTACAGAAAGGGATGAGGTTTCAATTTTAGAGCCTAAACTACAGACTCCAATCGGGTTATTGAGATATTAATGAAGAGAAAAGCGTTCTTACCATTGTAAAATTTCTCCAAAGCCATAACCTGGGAGGGTGTCTTGAGCTGTCTTTTCTTATTATCTTGAGAAACTTTATTCTCATCGGAGTGCACTTCACTTGATTCTGGACATAAATTCAAATATAAGAGCTAATCGATATGGTGATCAAAATGAATCTTTTATGCGCAAACCTCATCATGCACCTTCATAACAGATTTCGAGTTTATTCACAGTAAATTAACATCCACTGGAGACTATATTTTTCATTAGTTTAAACATGCCCATTTCTCTAGAATCCCATGCCTAGTGTATCATAAGTTTGGTAAGAAATAGCACCAGCAATTCAAGTAGAAAAAAAGCTCGGCAAAAGAACCGTAAAAAATGTTTTGGGGCAGTTAATCTAATAGCGTTCCGGTTTGACAAGCATTTTCATTCCGAAAAGTTGATCTATTTTGCAAGAACATCAGTAGTATTCTAAGTTACATAAGGTTACTGAACAACAAACAATTTTCAGTACATAAAGAACGTTTTTATTGAAATTTCTTTATATTTCATTCTAGAAGTTCCAAAATTTCACGGTCAAGGTCAAATCATAGCAAAATTATCTAAGGCATATATGAACACCAACCAGAGATTGGACAAAAGTAAAGGGCAAATAAAGAAAATCCTAATATAATGATTTTTTTTTTACAATTTATTCACAGGAAAAAGAGAAATCCCTATCAAACATTACAAAACAAGCTCTTTATGGATTCCGAAACAACGCCAAGAAAATAATAATTTGCATCTAATTACGCGAACTACCCAAATGCAATTCAGAAAATGAAAAGGAAAATTCAAATGCGAACTACAAATTAAGAAATAAATCAAAACAAATTAGTGCTTAATTCGGTTTCCACACCATCATTACGGACAAAAAGAAAAAAAATCCAAGTTTCCCATCAATTTTCTCGGCAGCCAAACACCCGAATTTCCTGTTTCCCCAATCACCATTACAGGAATCCGGCCATGCATGCAAGGATTCGAAACAAACCAAACCCTCGTGGGAATTAATAAACCACGCACAAACCACAGGGAAAAAAATCAATGAGAAATACGAAAACTTAAAAATCTCCGAAAATGATCTGATAAAAGAGAGAGAGGAGAGAGAGATAGAGAAAGAGAGAGAGAGAGAGAGAGAGAGAAGGAGGAAAGAGCATGAACAATACCTTCCATGGCGGGTGAAGTTCTGCGCATTTTCTCTCTCTACCTCACTTTCTCTCTCCAAACGGGTCTCAAAGCAGAGCTTTTGACTTGTTGGGGAGATTGAAGAAAAACTAAAAACAAAAAAAAAACCAAAAAAAAAAAAAAACAATACATACAACTGAAATGCAATTGGGCCTGCAAGTTTTTTGTTTTTTTGTTTGCATATAATTAATGAATTCCTGTCATTGGAAGAAGATGAAAAGCCAAAGGGAAAATTCCTGCTATCATTATTATTTTTATTATTGTAATTATTATTATTATTATTATTATTATTTCCTTTTGAATTTTCACTTTGTCCCTGTTTTTTTTTCCTATTTTTTTTATTTTTGTTAATGAAATCCAAATTTGGCTTTTTTTTTTCTTTTTTTAGTCGTGTACAACTTTTGTTTCCTTAAATATTGAGTTATTTTCTGGGAAAATATATTCAAATTCAAAGGAAACACAATAAATAATTAATAAATAAAGGATTAAAAAGAGAGCAAGATTTTTCAGATGCCAGGAAAAGCCCAGTTGACAAGATCCAGTATTCGTTGGATTTTGTCGGATTTTGGACGCACACATCAAATCTGGATTCGTTATCATCTTCCAATTTTCTTTTCATCAACATCTAAACTGCACAAGCAAATCTGGAGACTTTAACCAGTTACTGCTGTTCCAGCGCTGCACCTCCCAAAGAAAAAATATATATATTTTTTCTTTTTTTCTTTTTTCTTTTTCTTTATATTCAGAAAAAAAATATACCTTTCGTATTGAAATTTTACATGTTTATTCGGGTTGGTTCATCGTTCTAAATAAAAGAAATAGACAAAAAAAAAAACTAAATATAGTTTTTGTCTTTTTTTAAATTAACAAGTTTAACTATTCATCTATTACACTTAAAATTTAAAATCTTAAATTCTAAAATCTATAACATTATCCATACAAATCCAAATCGAATGATCTTATTTTTTAAATTACACAAAATTTCAATATAATAAAATAAAATTTATATTAATATTTTTTTAAAACGATTTTAAGTTTTTTACACAATTTCATTTCAAACCGTTATTTTATTCACACATACAACTCACATCCAACTTAACTAAAATCAAATTTTATAACCTAAGTTGATAAACCAAAC
Organism: Antiaris toxicaria; assembly: GCA_035233585.1. Lineage (NCBI taxonomy): Eukaryota > Viridiplantae > Streptophyta > Magnoliopsida > Rosales > Moraceae > Antiaris > Antiaris toxicaria. The sequence continues at coordinate 19,279,511 of CP141153.1, forward strand.
AGAAGCATAATATGTAATTCGATACTTTTTTTTCTCGTTCATCGATATTATCTTAGAATATTTTAAAAATCCCTTAAATTTTTTGAGTATTGTCTTAAAAATAGCACGTCTATGAAATATTGTTTCGTTTATAATGACTTTGAGATTTTTTTTCCTCTTATAATATCAAATAAAACGTGATTTTATGACAAAATCTGAATCATATGACAAAAATACTAAATATGTTCATTAAAGGAGCTATCCCACAATTATATGTATATGTTAACTTTGGATCCAATTAGTTAGGAATGGAGGCATAATATTAGGTGGTGGCTAAGGCCATTGTCTAAGTAGCTTAAGAAAAAGGCGCCTCTATCTAGGTTAAGCTTGTTTATTGGATAGTCTCCATTATATTTTAGATATACAACATCTGATCCAATCGAAATGTCAGTTTTTAAAAATCTCATCTAATCCAATTAATTAGAAATGTATCATTCAATCTAATCCAATCCATTTAGACCCTGTTTGGTACACCAAACTAGATAGGATTATAGGAGTTGGATTGGATTGGACTAGATTAAATTGGATTAAGTATAATCCTATTTGTGTTTGGTAAATTGTCGGATTAGAAGCTCAAAAAATTAATATAATATTTACTTTTAATTTTTGAAATAGAATCTAATATTTGATGAATTATCAAATTAGAATAAATTAATTATAATAACTTTTTAGTTATTATGATAAATTAATGCATCAAATGACAAATTTGAAATATGATTAAAAAATCAACATATTAGCCTTTAAAAAAAAAAAAATCTCTTTCCTCTTATCTCTATCTCTCGTTCACTTTTTATCTATATCTAATTTCTTCTCTCTCTGTAACTGTGATGGTGAGCATGGAAATGAGACTGTGCTAGTGGAGAATCTCGATGGAGTAAGATGGCCGACGGTGTAAAGCTAGGCTACTGGGTAGGGTGCAAGGCGAATAAAAGAGATTTGGAGTTGGGGGTCGCGATTGACAAAGATTTGAGGCTATGTAGCAGTGACTAATAGGATATCCATGGTGGAGAATGTAAATCGACGGAGGACCAGGTCTATGTGTTAGGCAAGAAATGGAGGAAGATTCGAGCTAAGGTCATGAGCCATGATATCCAGTGAACTTTATGAGGATAAACGAGAGGCCGATGGCGGAGGGAAACAACAATAAGCTCTGGCAGTGAGAGCGATAGGTCTTCATCTCCTAATGTGAGAGGAGCGTGGTGGTGATGGCAAACTTTGGTGGTGGGTAGTGGACTTAAGTGTGGTAGAGGAAACATGGACTTTCTTATTCGGTCCAAGATATTGAAAATCCCGCCCATTTTGACGGATTATTAATCCCATATTTGTGGGATTATTTCTTGGTCAACAAATTCGTTATCTAGTCAAAAACTACTACCAAACATAAGACTAGGATTATTTATCTCAATCTTAATCCCAATCTCAATCCCATACACTAAACATGCCTTTAAAGTCAGTTTGGATTGAATTAGATTAATCGGTTTGACATTTATTAAATATCATTTAAATACTTATTTTTAAAATAAAACAAGTAAGAATTATGAAACATGTAATAGCGTATCATAATATATTAGAAAATCAGGATATGAGATAATAAAAAGATTTTGTTTATGTTAATATCATAATATGCCAGTTTTGAAATTTTTATTTATTATGTGAAGGTGTATAAAAAAATATTAACACTAATATATGGACCAAATATATAAAATATAAGTATTATTTATATATTTTTCATTTACAATATCTGTAAAGGTTGGATTAAATATTTTGAATTTCAAAAGTGCATATGATCTAAACTAGGTCATTTTTTGAGAATTAACATTTAATCCAATCTAATTAAGGTCAATTATTAGCAAAAAAATGGATTGAATAAGATTAGATCAGCCAATTAGATTGGTTGATTGGATCTAATAAACACCACCTAATCTAGGTGAGTACTTTGCAATTATAGAAGGGGAAAATTTTTTTCAGGTTAGTGATTTCACCAACTGGGTTAGAAAGACAGATGTTATAAATGTGATATGCTTTATTAAAAATCAGGTATTCTCAACTCTAGAGACTAATGTGATACCCGAGAAATCTACGTTCTCGGAAATATCTGTATAATTATGTAAATAAATGTACATAACAGTGATACAGATTACAGAGTAAATAGCAGAGGAAAATTTTGATTAATCAAGTTTTTAATCAAAATTTGATGATGAATTAATGAATATAGTTTAAAAGCTAAGTATTAATTCAATTATGATGTTTTAAAATTTATAGAAAAGTATGTGAAAATACATATTAAGAGATCAATGGCACACAAGTGAGCCACATTGATCAAGGGCCAAAAGAAGTAGCCAAACAAGGCCTTACCATTTCAAAAAAAAAAAAAAAGAAAGCAAGGGAGAGTGTGAGAGGCACGTGAGGTAGGGGGAATTAACTCCCTTAGCTGCACAGCAGCCGGCAGAAAGAGAAAAGAAAGAAAGAAGAAAAAGAAAGAGAAAGGGAAAGAGAGAAAGGGAGAAACCAAGAGAAAGAGAAGGAAATCCAACTCAGTTCGGATTTCTAGTTCAAGCAAGAGATTGATCAAGATTCAGTCAAAGACCAGCAGCAAGAAAAGCTCACGATCAAAGCAAGGTAAACCCTAGTTTTCACGTTTTCTTTGGGGGAAGAAAATCTGGGGTTTTGGGAGAAAACAGAGAATGTGAGTGAATCACATTTAGGTTTTCGGTTAAAAATCGAAATGTGATTCGAGTTTAGACGTTTTCAAACACGAATCCATGAACAGATGGTTTAGAAAACTGAGTTTAGTGAAATTTCTTCACTAAAACGTAGATTTTTCAAAAGTTAAGTCAAGAGAGGTTCATAAGCAAAATGTGAGATTTTTGCTTATGAAATCATAGATTTGTGATAGTAGGAATGTAGTAGATACCTTGAAACGGTCTTCTGAAGATCGATTTCAAGTGTAAGAAGTAGAACAAAGGCCATAAAAGCCTTAGAAAATCAGAACAGAGCAGTTCGGACCCAGAATCTTGATTCTGGTGTGAACACGGGCGTGTACAAGGGCGTGTTCAGAACACGGCCCCGAACATGCCCATACGCACGACCGTGTTGCAAGAAAAAAAAATCAGACCCGAGAGGTACACGGTCAAGAACACGGCCGTGTATCAAACCGTGTCAAGAGGCACACGGTCAAAGAGAGACGTGTAAGTAACCGTGTAAGAGGACAGAGGAGTACACGGCCAGTAACACGGCCGTGTAAGCATACACGGGCATGTTCCAGAAATTACACGACCAGGCTTAAAGTCCAGAGGGGTACACGGGCACGGACATGGCCGTGTAAGAGGGCGTGTTCGAGTCCAGAGAGTAAAAAAAAAAAAAAAAAGTCTGGAAAGGAAAAATTTCATGTTTTGCCATATTTCCAGTATAAGCTAAATATGGTAAATAATCAGTGATTTTTCCATTTATATGAGTCCAAGTCAGAGACCCCAAATCAGCAGTCCCAAAGCAGCAGCAGCTTACGCTAGAAGATTTTCTGTAAGTTCAAGCATTGTCCTGACTGCAACGTGGACAAGCTTGCTTTATTACAATGTTATGTATGTTGTATGACGTGTTGCTAGACATTGATTGTCTGCATCACGATATTATGTCAGTTTATGTCAGTCACAGCACAGGTCAGTTTATGTTAGTCACAGCAGAGGTCAGTTCATATCAGTTCATGTCATGCATATAGAGTTGCATGTCCCAGTACACAGACCAGACAGAACCAGAACAAGAAAACAGTTAGGTGCACAAGGCACCTTAGTGTGTTGATTAATTCACACCCCAGTAAATTGATTAACAGGTTCCGACTGTGGGGGCGAACAGTATGCTACCTAGTTGGAACACCAGCAAGATGGTAATTAACCAGTTATTGGCGTATCGGCCTCTCGACCCACGGGGAGGTTATCATGTTTAGCATCAGTTAAGACTGAGGAGGTCAGCACTAAAGTACCGCTCCCGGTTGCGCTAACATGTCGGTACGTCCAATCAGGGGCCCAAAACCAGAACTTAATAACAGATTAATGTTCTAAGACTAAACTTTTAGTCAGTACAGCATGTTTACAGAGTCCAGTCAGCATGAGCACAGCAGTACAGTATAAGTACAGCAGTCAGCATGAGTACAGCAGTCAGCATGAGTACAGCAGTACAGCATGAGCACAGTAGTACAGCATGAGCACAGTAGTACAGCATGAGCACAGCAGTATAGCATGTTAGATACATGTTTTTATGTTTGAACTTACTGAGTCCATAACTCATCAGTTTGTTTACATGTTGCAGGTAAGAGACCTGTTCACCAGTAGTATTGGTGGACGACGAACAGGGTAGATGCATGCCGGAGAGGATTGGGCGAGGGATATTGGTTACAGATAGATCTTCCGCTGCATATATAGATTTTGAAATGTAATTTCAAAGAAACAAGTTTCAAGTTAAGAGTATGTGATAGAGGAATCATGAGTCAGTTTGTTAACATGATTTCCTTATCACATTCTCAACAGTTTATGTATTTAAAGAAAAAAAAAAGTTATTCCGCAAAATTAGCAGTAGTTACAGTTCAGCATGATTGTTGGCCACCCTAGAGGCCTGCAGACTATTACGGTTAACTAGAGAGTTGACTATAATAGCACTGTAGAGCCTCTACAGTAAGGCGGGCCGCCACAACTAATGTCATTCAAGATATTCAAGATCTTTATATCAGATGTTGGAAGTGGTGATGTTTATTATTCTTCCCTTTGTAGGAATAAACTTACTTTTTAGTTGGTTATGGTTTATAATTGGATTGATTATGTTTAGTTTGATTGGTTGCCAAAGTTTAATAGCCTTTTGTAAAAGATAAGAATTTTTTTTTTTTTTTTTTGCCATGAAACTTTAGAAGTAGATATTTCTCTTATTGAATGAAAGCAAAGTTTTACCCTATAAAAAAAAAAAAGTATTAGTCCGATTCATTTTATTTTGAGCCATTGATACTTTGTGTTTTATCTACATCAAATCATATCATGTCTATCTTTAATTTAGGAAAAAGGAGGTAAATAGGTTAAAACTCAACCTCACTAAAAATAAATAACAGAAAAGGTCTACACTATTAGTAAATGACATATTTTTGGTAAATTATGATTTACCACAACAAGAATTCCAAAAATACCATTCTTTGTAAATTTTAGTAAATTTATTTAGTAAATCATATATTTATCAATTTTGATAAATTTATTTAGTAAATCACTTTTTTTACTTAGTAAATCATCTATTTATCGATTTTCATAAATCTTTTATTATTCGTTAAATTATTTATTTTAGTAAATCATTCATAAATCCTTAATTTATACAGTAGAATTAATTATAAAATTTTAATTTGCTCAAGTAAATCATTGATTTACATTTACTCCAATCAAACACTAACCCTAACTCTAACCCCTAATTTTCCTAAAATCCATAAACCAAAAATTAGTTGGTAGACTTTGATGAAGAAAGGTGGCGGTAGCAGAAAAAAGGAGAAGATTTGTTGAGAAGAACACTCATCCTCATAATTACAGCCACCACCAGATTAGAACTTTACTAGGTCTGATCACCACCACGAAGCTGAGGATAACGTCACCCAAAGAATCACGATCACGATGTGGATATTATGATGACAACACGATCTTCACTATCACCATTAGATCTAGATTGTGAAATGAGATTTTGAGTTCCGTTAGATCGTAGATCTGATGCTCCTACCATTGTTAAGCTTCGTTCAATTGCAAAGCAAAAAGAAAAACCAACAATCCTAGATTGCGACAAAGAATGATGGAAGCAATGATTGTTGCTGGAGATGGCGACTGAAACAATGCAAAAAGGGGGCAGCGGGTTGGGGGGGAGGGGGGAGAGAGAGAGAGAGAAAGGAAGGAGGGGGAGGGGGGACGAGAGAGAAATTAGTGGGTTTTTGGAGAAGTACGAAAAAAAAAAGGTTAAAAACCTATTTCAGGGATAAAATGAGAATATTATCGGTACTAAAAGTGGATTGTATTATAAATTTTCAAATGTTTTAAATTATGTTATTTACTTCCAAAGCATCCAAAAAATGAATTATTTACTACAATTTCCCTTTAATTTATAATATCAAGCTTGGCTCAAAATCCATTTACAAACATGTCATGCACATGTTTTGATCGCGCGATCATTATGTCTAACAACAAAAATTTTAAATAATCAAGGGAGCAAGTTTTAAATATAATAGAATACATTAGTTTTAACAAAAAAAAAAAAAAAACAAAGCATTTTTTTATAAATTAACAACGATATTGAAAACATAATCAAGTGATAATTCAAATAAGATAAAAACTTCATTAGCAAAAAAAAAAAAAATCAGAAATCTGTTGTGAAACTTATTTAAAAAAAAAAAAGCGCAACACTATCCTGTCATTTTTGTTTATTTTGTTATGCTCGCACTATACTAATTAAGGATGTAAATCGGACTCGAAAGGGACGGGATGAGTTATTTGTCAACGTTTCTCCCTTTGTTCATTTACCCAGTTATAATATTTGTATGCTAGGTCTATAATTTTAATTTGCTAAATCTTAAATTTATAACGACATCAATTCTAATATTAATTTTTTAAATATCAATTTATAAGTTATATTTATATTAATGTATATAATAAATTATTATTAAAATGATCTAAATACTTATTAATAAAAGAACTTAACTTATATATTCTTAAAAATCAAAATTATAATTGATATTCCTATCTCATTATATATTAGATGTCCTTGTCTTTTTTTCATTTTCTTTATTATTTGTTTGTGTGTGTGTGTGTGTGTTTTTTTTTTCTCACTCATTTTTTATAAAGTTTCGGTTCCTTTCTCACCTTTTTGTATATCAATGCAATTAATGCCGAATATGCAGAGGGTTCTCGGGCTCTAGAAGCCGTCTCTGTCGTATCGGACCTCTGCAACTTCGATCTCTAATGAGCTCTCTTCTCCGTCATTTCGACCATGGCGATTATTAACATACGTGCGATCAATGAGTTAGATTCATTTTTGGTGAATAATATCGGTATTTCTTGGAGCACTGAAAATGAAAATTGGACAAGGTTTTAACCTTTGTTTGGTCATATTGACTCTGTTGACTGTCAGAATTGCTTCGTTTCTTTCAAGGATTATTCTGAATGAGGGGATTTAATTAGAGCAAAGGGAAGCTCCATCTGTGCTTGCAGAGCATTTTTTTTTTTCTCTCATTGAGATCTAAACTCAGAAATAGAAAAAAAAATTATTTTGAGTAGGTCAAATGCTATTTGTGTTTCTTTTTCGTATTTTTTTTTGTTTAATTTTTATTTTTATTTTTAATTCTCGATTGCTGTGATTTTAGGCAAATGGTGAAATGAAAAAAGGTTTTTTTTTTTTTTAAAATAGTTTTGGTTTTTAGGCCATGAATGGTTTTTCATCTTAGTAGGCGTTTGGGACACAAATTTTTTTGGCATTGCATTTAAATGCAATGCAATTTTCTCCCAAATACAAAAACATTTCATTCAAATACCAATCACATCACATTTTAAATCTAACACAATCACTATTTATTATTTCACTTTTTCTATTACTTTTATTAATTACATCATATATTCTCTCTCCCTCTTTTTTTTATCTCTACTTTTACCCATCACATCACATATTTATTATTAAAATACAATTCAAATATTTTTTCCCCAAACACACATTGCATTCAAATGCAATGCTAATGCTTTTCCTCCAAATACAAATTGTATTCAATACATTGCATTCAAACACAATGCAAATTTGTAGTTTCAGTTTTGTCTTTTTTTGAAAAGTCAACAAAAATTATAACTAAGTCAATTAATTTCGACTCAAAATTTTATTTCATTCTGAACTCGATTGGTGAACCATTCAAGTCCTTAATTTATTTAAAATTGTAAAAAGAAAAGGAGGGAAATAGGTCAAAATTAAAATTGAATAAAAATAAATAGCAGAAAAGTTTTGGACGTTTAATAAATATCATATTTTTGGTAAATAATGATTTATCATAACTAAAATTTCAAAAATACCCCTTATGTGTAAATCTTGATAAATTTATTTGGAAATAATTTTTTACTTAGTAAATCATTTATTTACGTGTATAAATTATTGATATATCAATTCTTCACTCAGAATTTTCTCAGAAAACAAGCAGATAGTTTTAAAATTTTACTAGTAAATCATTTATTTACGTGTGTAAATCATTGATTTATCAATTCTCCATCTAAAATTTTCTCAAAAAACAAGCAGATAATTTCTCAGAAAGACAAAAACGAGAAGTCTAGCTCCCGACAAAAGTTCGCAGAAGAAAAAGAAAAATTAGCAGTTCAAAAGTAAAAACAGGTCAAAGTAGTAAAAGTAGTAAACAGTAAAAGCAGATGTTCATGACATGATCATGACATGATCTTTGATTTCTCTTTCTATATAGTAGATTTCCAAAGTTTCTTTGATCTTATTGTGCTCTAGGAGATATTGTAGGAGAACTATTTGTGTTTGGATATTTGATTATAAACGATGACATAGAGAGAGAAAGGGAAAGAGATAAAAATAAAATCTAGAAAGAAATATGAGTATAATTGTAAAATTACATGACTCTTAAATCAAAACTACTATTTATTTTCTAAATTAAGTAAATATGCTATTTATTTTTATTGATTAAAAAAATTGACCTATTTATTATAATTTCCCAATTGTAAATGGAGTATGTTAGAGTCACCCCGTCCCACCCTAGTATTTAATGCGGGTTTTTCCTATCCCACTCCATAACCCATTTAATGTGGGCCAAACCCACGTTAACCGTGGGTGCAATGGGTCTCCATATACCCAGCCTCATTTGCAACTTAAAATTCTTTTTTTTTACTTTAGGATTGGTAGAAGTTTTTGGTGACACAAAAATAAATAATATAAAAAAAAGGTTGACAATTCGAATTACGATACAAACTTGACATGAAAAAATACAAATTAAGATTGGAAAAAAAGAATACAGATTAGTTTTGAGTCGAATCCACATGATACAATAAAAAAATAGGTTAGGTTTAGGCTAACTCGATGAGCATGAAATTAACCTGTAACAACCTGATTAAAATCTATGTCCAATTTAGGTTAACCGAACTGTGATCTTTTGGATTATGAATTATGCCTTATTGTTTCATTTGGTAGACATTTTGTCTTGTATTAGCTATGATCAATGACCCGATATTGGTATTTTGGATGAACTAATCATAGATTTATATAGTTTTGTGTTTTGGATTGACCTTTTGTGATAAACTAATTATAGATTTATGTGATTATATATTTTAAATTGATCTTATATGATGACATATTATATAATTGCTTGATAAGGATCTCATTGTATGTTAAAATGTACTTTTTTTTCCTTATTTTTGGCAGGTCAATGCGTCAATAGGTTGGATTAGCGAGTCGTATTGATCTAATTAACTCAAAACACTATGTTGGTAGGTTGATCAGATCGAGTCATATCGTGTCAACCTATCAATTTAATAGGTCAGGTTCGTGTTGAGTTTTTTCTTGATTTAAGAGATTATGTATCGTGTTTAGATTAGACTTAAAAAAAAAAAGAAGACAACAAGATGTATTTGTTAAGAACGGTAGCCAGGCCTCGTTCTCATTTCTTTGATTATTTATACCTCTTTATTTTTTTTCTCTAATCTGTTTGGTTAACAATATTTTCCAACCATCACTTAATGCTCATGAAGTATCCTAACTAGTTTTAATTTTGTGATTAGAATCATTTTTTGGTCATTGATTTCTACTTTGTTTGGCAAATAGATTTAATTTAATTTAATTTTAACTTCTTTTCCCCCTTAAAAGACCAATAAAAATTATATCAATAGTTTTGAAAAATCGACCGGCGGCATCACTCTTTTGCGCTTTCTTCGATGGCCCAAGTTTTAGTTTCAAACGTAGGAAGAAAGAAACCGTTTAAACCCAAAACCTCCTGTCACTCCTAAGAGGGAATGCTCTTCAAAATGGCCGCCCGTAGACACCTTCCTCAAAAACCCATCCTTAGAACTCTCTCAACTTTCTCAAATTCCTCACGACAACCCAACTTTCTCGGCCACAGTTTTCAGGTCCTTTCTTGTTCTCCTTCTTCTTCTCCGAAATATTTTTCCAACCATGGAAGCCAAACTCTGCAAATTCGAGAATCCTACGGAAGTCCAGACAATCAGGAACCAGTTTCTTCGGCTTCGGTTTCGGTTTCGGCTTCTGATTCTTTCCTTGCCGAGAAGATCTTTCTGGGTTTGAAGCAAGGTAATCTCAGCTCCTCCTTGGGTAGATATCTCTCTAGATTGAACCCATTACTTGTTGTCGAAGTTCTTAGTCTCTGCGGTGAAAATTCGCAACTGGGTATGAAATTTGTCGATTTAATTTTGTCGAATTGTCCGACCATGAGGCATTCGTCGCAGTCGTTGAGTGTGATGATTCACGTTTTGGTGCGTGGTCGGAGGTTGTCCGAAGCACAGGCTTTGGTGCTTAGAATGGTGAGGAGGAGCGGCGTTTCGAGATTCGAAGTTGTTGAGGCTTTGGTTTCGACGTATCGTGGCGGATGGGTCTCGAACCCTTTGGTTTTTGATTTGTTGGTTAGGACTTATGTGCAGGCTAAGAAGTTGAGAGAAGGGTCAGAGGTGTTTCAGATGTTAAGAAGCAAAGGGTTTTGTGTTTCCGTAAATGCTTGTAATAGTCTTCTCGGAGGGCTTGTGAAGATTGGGTGGATCGATTTGGCATGGGAAGTATATTCGGAAGCTGTTAGAAGTGGCATTGATTTGAATGTTTATACGCTTAACATTATGGTTAATGCACTTTGTAAAGACGGCAAAATCAAGGGGGTCAAGTTGTTCTTGTCGGACATGGAAGAGAAAGGGATTTTTCCGGATATCGTGACATATAATACACTGATCCATGCCTATTGTCGCCGAGGGCTTTTAGAAGAAGCTTTCCATTTAGTAAACGTTATGTCATTGAAGGGGTTGATACCCGGACTTTTTACTTACAACACTATAATAAATGGATTGTGTAAGGTGGGAAATTGTGCAAGGGCAAAAGAAGTCTTAGATGAGATGTTGCAGTTTGGATTGAATCCTGATACTACTACGTACAATGCATTGCTTTGTGAGAGTTGTAGAACAAATAATATTGCAGAGGCTGAGGCGATTTTTCGTGGAATGTCGAGTAGAGGTGTTTGTCCTGATCTAATTAGTTATAGTGCGCTGATTGGCATGCTTGTGAGGAATGGACGTCTTGGCCAGGCTTTAGCGTATTTTGAAAGTCTGAAAAGGGCGGGATTGGTTCTAGACAATGTTGTGTATACTATCCTTATTGATGGATATTGTAAAAAGGGCATGATGTCGGAGGCTTTAAAGATGAGGGATGAAATGCTAGAGCAAGGTTGTGTTGTGGATGTGGTTACGTACAATAGTATCATGAATGGGCTGTGTAGGGAGGCGATGCTTGCAGATGCAGACATGCTGTTACATGAGATGGTGGAAAGGGGTGTTGTTCCTGATTTTTATACTTTCACCACTCTCATTCATGGATATTGCAAGCATGGGAATATGAGTAGAGCGCTTGAGTTATTCAATACAATGACTGAGAAAAATCTCAAGCCCGATATTGTGACATACAATACATTGATTGATGGGTTTTGTAAGGCAGGTGAAATAGAGAAAGCTAAGGAATTATGGGGTGATATGATCTCTAGAAGGATATTCCCTAATCACATTTCCTATTGTATTATAATAAACGGGTTTTGTAGCATGGGACATGTATCTGAGGCATTTAGATTGTGGGACCAGATGGTGGAAGAAGGTATTAAACCCACTCTTGTGACTTGTAACACTGTCGTAAAGGGCTACTGCCGGTCTGGGGATGCTGCAAAGGCAGATGAATTCTTGGGAAAAATGAGTTCTCAAGGAGTTGTTCCTGACAGCATTACATACAACACTTTGATTTACGGATTTGTTAGAGAGGAGAATCTAGACAAAGCCTTTGGCTTGATTAGTAAGATGGAAGACCAAGGGTTGGTGCCGGATGTTATCACATACAATGTCATTTTAAATGGATTCTCTAAACAAGGTAGAATGCAAGAAGCTGAGCTAGTACTGCGGAGGATGATTGAAAGAGGTGTAAAACCTGATAGGTCTACTTATAAGTCATTGATTAATGGACATGTATCCCAGGACAACTTGAAGGAAGCATTTCGTTTCCATGATGAAATGCTGCAAAGGGGGTTTGTACCAGACGATAAGTTTTAACTCTGCTTTTGTGGCTGAAGGTATTAGGTTCTCTTGTCAGCTAATTCATCTTAATGTGTGTTCTATCAAAATGATTTTGACTGTATATTCTTGTTTGTTGCGGTTCTCACATATAGGAAGCTGGAGATTTCCATCTAATTTATGAGACTAGGCTGTGTTTATTTCCAGATGATGAAGGTTTGTTTCCCTACCAAATAGCAAACATTTTGATAGTGGTTTATGAAACTGTGAAGATTAAAGTTTCTTCTACTATGTAGGGAACTTTGGATTTGGATAGAAGTTACTCAGCCCAATGAAATCTCTTTTCCAAATTTGGAGAAAACTTGATTATTATGTCAACAAAAAGGTATGGACATATAACATCACTTTAAGTTCATTTATTGAAGACCAATTTCTTGTTCTTTTTAATTTGTCATGCATTTCCAGTTTATTAGAACATTTCTTTTCCAATGGTGCAAACAAGTTGAGCCAAGCTTGTCCGTGTTTTCTAGATAGTCGTATTTTGGTCAAGTTCATATTGAGCATTAGTCTAACTCGAGTTTTCAACATATTAGCTCGATCTAGTACCCAAGAAAGTTATGAAGATTGAGTGTGACTTTTTGTTTAAACAAGCTCAAGCTTGAGTCTTGAAAATAAAGGGGGAGAAATCTTAAATATTCATAGATACGATGTTGTAAATACATTTACAAACCATTTTTGCATGGACTCTTGAGTGATAGCTCCTCCATTATAAAATGACTGAGCTTAAGCTAAAAACCATACAGATATTCTCGATAGCTGCTTAGCTGACTTGTTTTCACGGTCTTACATTTTTTTTTTTTTGCATCATTAGATAAGGACGTTCATGCATCTGCTGTTAAGAATCAATTACCATTTATAGAACTTCCAGCGTTCAGTGTCTAGGCGTGTGTAACTGCTTCTTTGTCCATGCTTTTTTTTTTTTTTTTTTCAAATTGTTATTCTTATTTTGAGTTCGGGAGAATTTTTCACCATGTTATTGTGTATCTTTACAAACGAGAGTGTATTACTGTTTACTCTCTCACAATGCCCTATTTGTCTTTTTAAAGCTAGCTTGCTTCTCTTTGTTTATTTATTTTCAATCACTACCTGTGCATGGAAAGCACACTCACTTTACCATTAATTAACTGAAAGCAATGAAAGTGGAATAGTTTTTTTGGAACCCGAGGATAAAGAATTATTTCCGCTTTAACCTGCAGTTGAGTGCATGCCTTGGTTTTAGTTGGGTGAACATACACACAACTTAAAGTGAAGTTCAAAGGATATCTTCTCGTCTGAGCTATATTTTGAACTAAAATGCTCTAGCTAGTAGGATGCCATGTATTACGGCGGCATCTTCCTGCTCGCTGGTCCACCTCTTGGCTTTTTTATCAAGTGACAAGCTGAATCCCATAAGATTAGGATGTTGTAATTGCTCTTTACCTTTTAGCCTCTTTGGTCATATAACAATGTAATTAGTTATGCTTATTCATGTCAATCAATACGCAGGTATGCTGATGGTAACCGTTTTAATGAATAAGGGTTTTTCCCCATTTCCCTGATCGCAGGGACTGCTTCATTGGCTGCATCACCGTGCTCCAAAATAATTTTGGGTCATGTCTTTATAAACAAGAGGCCTGGTTTTTTCAAGTGATACCCAATGAACAATTTGGCAGTCATCAAACGTTTTCTTTGGTCAATCACCTTTGAATTCTCCAATGGACTTTGAGCTTTCCGTGGTTATTGAGTGTGTAATTGCTGACTGAACATACCTTGACAAGTTGGCTTTTGCAACAATGGACCTTCATTTTAAGCAGAAGGGAATATGGGGTGCTTCTGAAGTTGAACTTTGTAAGTAATGGCACAAGTTGAAGATTTTGGCTGCTGAAACGTCGAGTACTCCCGACTCCAGTGACAAGAAGATGATGACTGTCTTATTTTTAACTCTAGAGGGGTTTGTTCATAACCTACAAATGAATCCATTAAAGGTTAGGAAGCCAGATGATGACAGATAAATGATCACGACGATTTCGGAACACATTCGTCGTTCAGGCAGTGATCAAATTGGGCAGATTTTCCATTTTTTTTAGTTGTTTACTGAAGCCATCCTAATTGTTTTCTCGATAAATTAGTAAGAATTATTATTAAATGATAGTAATCGGTTGCGTTATATTCTGCTTTGGTTGTTACTCTTTCGTTAGACGAAAGCCGTAGCATTCGACATTATTCAGCTATGCTTTCGAAGCACGTTATAAACTGAATGAAGCTTGAAGCTTTTGGCAAGTTGGACATCTTCCCGATTCTCATTTTCCGAATTTTCACCTTTGATTTTGGCGTCAAATTGTGAGTTTATATTAGTATTATTGTTGGAAGAATTCTCTGCATAGGCACGAAAAAAATACCATGCCAATAGGATATAATTCTGAACTGTCGAATCCAAATACAGTTTTAAAACGTCATATCAAATGAAAGCCATATTCGAACAATTGGAGCCAAAAGCATCAAGGAAAAGGTTATAAATTTTTGAGAAATGAGCAGAGTGGTTCTCCCATCTTTGGTTCTCATTAGTCAAGAAGGCTATTGAACCAAAGAACACCATATGTACCAAAGAACACTACAGTAAATTAGCTTGTCAGTCTAGTTATATGCTTTGATTATTTCTAAAACGAGAATAAACAAAAGGGAAAAAAAATGTATTTTTATCTAAAACACAAGTATAGTTTTGATAAGTGGACCATGCTTTAAGGTTATCTAATTAGAAGCACCAGAAATCTTCCAATTAGCATCATGATATCAGCGAGTTACACCTTTTTCTTGGTTTTTAAGAGAATGAAAATGACCAGAACTTTTGGGGGCGTTTGTTTTGATTTTTGAAACTGATTTTCCATTTTCAAAAACACATAAAATGAAAACGGTTTCAAAATAGCATTTGTTTATTTAACGTTTTCAAAACCGTTTCGAAAATATCATTTTCAACTATGTTGTTTTTTTGAGTTTTTTGAAAACGAAAAAAAGTTGTTTTCACTTTTTGTTTTCATTTCCAAAAAATATTGTGTTTTTTGGACTTTTTGAAAATGAAATGGGTTTTGAAAAAATATAACCAAACAAAGTTTCATTTTTATGTTTTTTAAAATATACACTTAAAAAACATAATCAAACACAGTTTCAGAAATGATCTTAACACAGTTTTCAAAATATTCTCATTTTCAATTTTTTTGAAAACAGAAAACATTTCAAAAACAATACCAAACACCACCTTTGTTTTTCTTTGATAAGCCAGAATGGCTACAACTTGAACAACCCTTTTGCACAAAAAGATCTTTCTACCGTATGATGTCTCTATTAATAGTACAAATTTCTAATTTTTAAATATTAAATCTTATCAAAATCATATAAAAATCTAAAATTATCTTGATACATACATATTATGGTATAAAATAAAATCTTTTCCAAAAGTTACCTTTTCATACTTTACCAAAGAATTTTTAGGAAAAATTTCAACAGGTAGTAACCTTTCAAAAGTAGGATAATTCTATTAGTAAACATTAAATTTGTCAAAATGAAAAATTGTAAGAAATAGATAAGTTTTAATAAATGAATAGCACATAATCTTATCCGGTAGTTTTTTTTTAATTTTTTTTTGGGATACCTTACGTAGAGTTCTCGTGATTTAATTTTATTTCCATTTTCCCAACTCAAAGATCTCCTCAATGTCATGATCACGTTAACTGATGATGCAAGAATATGAATTGCAAGCGGCTATCGTTTTCTTGACTTGGTCGACATTAAGCTTACTTTGACGTTTGATTAAGAAAGCTAGAGTTTTTACCGAATTGGTTTTCTTGTTTGACAAAGAAATCAAGTAGGATATAATTTTAACGGTTTAAACTTTTGGGATATCAAGGTCTGCCAAATGAGATTGGCATAGAATATTTTTCCTACCCAATTGGAAAGCCATAAAGTTAAAGTAATAATTGATGGGCAAAGTTGTTGTTCTAAGGTATTTTGATTGTGTTGTTCATTCCAAGTTTTATGTGGGAGTTGTTTGTCCACGGATATATTATAACAATTTTTCATCAAACTTTGTTTTTTCTCTAGCCAAGAGAAATAGTAGAAGATTTCATCGACACATGGTTGCATATGTATAATGATAAGTACTAAAACAAAAACAAGCACACACGTAAGTACATGATATTAAGGTCCAGGTTGCGGATTTAGAATAAATCAGCCATACATATGTTTAAATATTTGTTAAATAACACATACAAAATTTCTTCCATGATGATCTGAGTGTGAAATAATGGTCACCTATTGATGTGAAAGCGGCAAAATGCTGCTATATGGTGTGTGTATATGTAAATATATGCATACGTTTATAAACATTTGAATGAATCTAAAATAAATATATAAATGGCAGTTGTAAGCATAATTTAGCGATAAATTCACTAAAATCAGAACGTAACATCGCATAAAACAAATATTACCTTTGATGCATTTTCACAACAACAATAAATAAGCCAACCCTTCTCATCGACTTTGTTGATCAATCATATAATATTTAGGATTTCTCTTAAATCACATACTTGTAGGGTTATCATATAAAGCTTATCGATGACAATTGTTGAGAAAAAAATATATAGAATGTGAATCCTCTTGTAAATTTAATAAATTAGCAAACGAAGCAAAAACGAAATTCAAATGAGCCTAGCTAATTTTAGTTGCGTTGACATGCCTTTAGGAAAATAAAAAATTTATCTCACGCTAAAACACAGATACAGTTTTGACAAATTGTGAGTGGCTAAACACCAAATGGCAAATCTTATTAAACGTCATTATATAATAAGATAAGAAAAACGTCATGATATCATGATATCTGCTTTTGAAAGTAACAAATTAAAATTTCTTCCATTCTGCTGAGGGGGAAAAAAAAAAGAGAGTAAAATCAAATTTTCTTCCCATATGTCATCATTGAAGTTACAGGCAAATCATTCAGTGTGCCTAAGTGTCACTAGTGCTATAAATTGCTTTTACTGCGACTAATTCAAAGTGTATTATTGAGTAGAGATAAGATTGGCTCATCCAAAATGCTTAATAATTTAGATTTGCATACGTCTCTATGTTTTTTTTTAATTTTATTTTAAGTTTACTTTTGTTTTTTTGGCCGAGAATACGTCGCTATATCTATACATTTATAATAACTATTGTACACTTTAAAATTTTAGTCTAAAACGGTTTGTTTTGGAAGAAAATGTTTTTTATTTTGTTTTTAGTCCTCTTATTTTTTTAATTTTTTGGCTTATTTTTTATTTTATTTTTCATTTTAGTCCTTTTTCTTTATTTTTTTAGTCCTTCAGTTTTCTCTTTTAATTTTTCCCCTTTTCAACCATTCTTTTTTTTTTTTTCGTTTTAATACTTTTTGTTTTTTTTTGGTCCTTCAATTTTCTTTTTTTGCTTCTAGCCTTTTTTTTTTTTTTTTACATTTTTTTGTAATGAACAAATTGTTATGTTTTAGTCTTTTCTATCTTTTTAGTTTTTTTTTTCTGTATCACTCTTTTAATTTTTTTTATTTTCAGGCCCATTGTTTATTTTTTTATCATTTTATGTATGTTTCTTTTTTATTTTGCCCCAATTTAGATAAAATTTTTAAATATGTCCAACATGTGCAACACACATGCTTAAGACTAGTATTTATACAGTATATTAGAAGGCTCAAACTATTCATAAAATTTCAACTAAAATTATTTGTTTTGGTTGAAAATTTTTTAATATTTTTTTCAGTCCCTCTTTTTTTTTTTTAATCTAAATTTTTTTTATTTTTTTCATTTTATCCTTTTTTAAAATTTTTTTTCCTCAAACATGTTGCCACTTAAAAAAAATTTTTATGACCCTTCAAGATATTATATTATAGATTGTGATTTTCATGAATACTTTTTTCTTCTGATTGTTTATTAAAATATTCGTTGCCCTATAAGCTATATAATATATAAAAGTGTTAAAAGTAGATTCTATTCATCACTTTCAACCAAAACTCACCGTTTTAGTTGAATTTTTTTTTTTAACTTTTCATCTTTCCCCGTTTGTTTTCGTTCTTTTAAAATTATACTTTCTTTTATTTTTTATTTTTTTCCATTTTTCATCCTCAAATTTTATTTTTAGTTTTTTTTATTCTCTCTACTTTTTAACGAATAGAATTGTCTTATTCTAACTCTCTCTCTTTTCATTTTTGTCCTTTTTTTTATTTAAGATGGAGGATTTGAATTATACATATTATGATGAAATATAAAATTATTACTAAGCAATACTTACAACAACTTTATGCCCTCTTTTTAACTTTTTCCTTAAAGTTTATATATATATATATATTTAAATATGCATCTTTGAAGACCTGCTTTATCCTCGTTTGTCTTATTAAAATGATATTTTCTTAAATAAGTCCTCACTTATATTTTACATGACTTAAAATAAATGCAATAAATTTAATCCACATGTGCAGTGTACATACAACAAAACTAGTATATATACATGTGTGTGCGTGTTGAACAAACAAGAAGCTGACTGTGGCTGAGAAGTGCCAGCGACTATTGGCTATGACTTTTTAAGATATATATATATATATATAATATATGGTACAAATGGTTGGAAGTTCATGTTTGTTTGTGATGATTTAGTATGATATAAGGCATATAATCTATAGAATAATCTGTGGGCACTCTAAGGTCACCGCACGTTGTTATGTTTATTGCAATTAGATTTATGAATTCACATATTAAAAATACATTATATGACATAAAAAAGTGTTAGTACTCATAAATTTGACTTCTAAAATTTAATTAATGGCAAGGAAAGTTAAAGTAAAAAAAAAAAAAACTTGTTCTCTCATAAGGAAAGAATAAGGCCATGCTATAGAATTTTCCGAAGATGATAATTTTACGTTAGAACATATGTCATTTTGCCTACCAATGGAGCAAGCCTTTTCAGTTTTTAGATTAAATTTTAACGTTTTGATTTATGAATCAGAGTTCTTTTGTGTCGTGTATTGCACATTTTGATGGTGAACATATATGTATGTTACATATATTTGTGAAAAACATGCTCTATTAGTAGATCAAAACAACTTTCGCAGCTTTAATTTGTCGATAATGAAGGTTCTTTTAATTGAATAAATTTTTGTAAACAACATGATATATGAGTGTCATGTTAGAAATGTATACCAAACAACATACAAGTACTCTAATTCATAGATTAAACAGTTGAAAAAATAATCCAATATTTAAAAGAGCCTTCACAACTAGGGGAAAGAGCCTTCCATACTATAGAAACATCCGCTCTTTTACGATGCAAGAGAATTATGAGAATTCTATGAGAAAAACTTTAGTGACATTTGATATTATTTTTAAAATGTTTTCTGTTTAAAAAAAATTTTTAAATGATAATATTTTGAAAACTGTGTTGAAATCGTTTTTGGATATGTTTTCTGAGTACATATTCTGAGATACTTAAAAATAAATCTTTGTTTGATTATATTTTTGAAAACCCATTTCATAAATAAGTATTTTATGAAAACATATTTATGTTTAATTTTTAAAAAAATAACAAAAAATAATTTATTAGTCATAATTATAAAAAAAAAAAACTTTTTGGTGGTGGATTTTGCAATAAGGGGCAAGAGTGGAAAATATTGGTGATTTGAGCCTTAGGCAGGGGTAATGACTAGATTTAGGTCGTAAGTCGATGGTCGTCGTTGTAAGTTAGTGGTCGTCATCGCAAGGGAGCTATTGTCATCGTCGCCAATCTGTGATTGTTGGCCTTCACCGAAGATGAAGACCATCATCGGACATGGTTGTCATTATCGACATTGCACAGGTAGAGAGAGAGAGAGAAGAAGGGAAAAAATGAAACAAAAAAAGTGAAAACAACTTTTTTTCATTTTCAAAAAATCCAAAAAAATAACATAGTTAAAAACGGTGTTTTCGAAATAGTTTTGAAAACACTGAATAAACAAATGTCATTTTAGGATCATTTTTATTTTTTGTATTTTTGAAAATGAAAAATCATTCTCAAAAGTAAAACCAAACACCCCCTTTACTTCTATGGCTTTGGTATAAATTGTTAGATTTGTATAATATTATATTAGTTTTGTTTATTTTTTCATTCTAATATGATTTGATATTTAGAAATATTTACTTTCCAATAGAAAACTCTAAAAAAAAAAATTAGGATTTTTATACAGGATGAACTCGTATTTCTCACTATCAGTATGAGCTGCTTATAACCATTTAAATCATTTTTGGGTAGTCTAATGCATAGTTATTCGTGTAAAAAATTATAACAAGACGTATAGAACTGTTTCTAATTTTATACCTAACCGTTGAAAACTCAATCAAACGTGACAAAAATGGATAAATTGTGTGACTAACAAACAATTTGCTTACTGCAACTATTTTGTATCACTCCTTTAATTTATTACGCCTTTTACCTTTCCAAATATGAAATGTAAAAACATAAAACGTAGTCGTTGATAGATAATACTGACTCTACAAAAATTTGATACGCAACTCTTTGCAAGTTGATGGTCTTGAGACAATTACTGAGTTCATTTAAAACGTTAATTTAAGTTTAAAGAAAGCGACGGAAAACGAAATACAAGAAAATTGGAGGTATTAATTAAGGATTCGTTTAATAATCAGTCGAATTAAAATTGAGGGAAACGTTTACTTCACTTCTCTTCTTTGGAAATTTACCACATAATTGTGGATATTGAAGATTTTTTCATTCACGCAATTTAAAATGATTAAAATGGCTCTTGAATTCTTAATGAAGATGTCTATTGATGTTTAAACTTTTTTTTTTCTTTATTGAAAGATTCCCAAACTCTTAAAAAGTTTCCCTACAAACTCTTTAAATTAAAGAGTTTGGTGACCTTTCAATTTAGAGGGGAAAAAAGAAGAAGAAGAAGAAGCTCGGTTACAAACTCTTAAGGAAAAGGAACTTTTTAAAAATTTGAAGGGACCTTTCAATAAATAAATAAATTAAAAAAAAAGGTTCAAGGACCGTCATAAAGAGTTTGGGATCATCATAACTATTTACCCTAATAAAAAAAATACATAGAATTAAAAAAAATGGTGAGAGTCAAAAAAAAAAAAGTTTGAGGGGTATTTTGAAATTTAGATCATATGTATGTTAGAATCGAAATAATAATTAATTTATAAGATCATATGTATGTTAGAATCGAATTTATATAGTTAATATTTAAATAAACTTAGGGCATATTTTTGTGAGATTTATTAAGTGGGTTATAAATTTGTAATTTTTTTATTATTAAATGGAAGAACAATTAAAATTTTCCAAAAAAAATTGTATATTAAAATTAAATTTTTACAAATTTAAGTACGTATTTCGTTTCCAAAATAAAGACAAGTGGCTATGCCATTGATTATCCAAATTGTTTTCGTAATATTATTCGCATATATTCATAATAATCTCAAGCTATATATTTTTACGTATTATAGATATGCAGTCAAATGAAGAATTCATACTCAATTTTAATGTTGACATGTCCAAAGTACATACAATTTAAGATAATACTTTTCTATAGTTGAATTTTGATATTTTAAAATTTATTTCCCTACAAATTATTTTCGGAAAAGTTACATTTAGCTCATTATTAATAAGATCTCACTTCGTGGATTAGAAATATGTGGTAGCGTTCGAATAAAATATATATATATGTGCTTAAAATATTGAAAAAAAAAAACCTTCCTACTTTTTTCTTTATAAAGAAAAAAAAAACCCTCCTACTTGCAAATTTAAGAAAAGATTTTTTGCTAATCTATATTCTATGCACTTACGATCAGCACATAAAGATTAATTTGATCATACCCAAGTTTTTAGTTCAAAAAAAGTAATTGGGAATAGGGTCAATGGATTATAAACTAACGGCTACATATAATCAGATTCTATATGACTTCTATAATTATCGATTATCAAATAGCTATATATATAATTATCGATCCCCACATATTCATTCCTATGCCATCTCTAGGTCGACCTAAATATATATTTAAAATTGTAAATATCTCAATAAATAAATAACAATATGTACCTTTAACTGATTAAAAAACTGGCAATATGATAATAATTAATCTTTTTTTTTTAGGGACTTCCCTATAATTTTACAATAATTTTTGTAGAATGTAATTTTACATATAAATATAAGAGTTATTTTTATAAAATTAGATAAATAATTAATATTAAATTAGAATAAAAATTATAATATTAAATAAAATAAATATAATGATTAAATTATAAAATATATTGTGACATTCATATAATATGAAATTATAAATTTGATTTTTTTAAAAGTTTATTATAGTATTTATCAGTTTGGATGTTCATTCCTCAATCCAGCTATATTATATTAACAACTTCATCTATGGAAATTTTCCTGTCCCTTTCGTGGAACATTTCAGTCCTCGTCAACTCTTTAATGAGTTATTTGCAAATTGATTTCTTTATTCAATTTTTTTAATTTTTACGAAATTTTAGATTAATAATCGAGATCCATCTGCACTAGCCACGTACATACATAAATATATATACATATATATATTTAACTGATTTGAGTGGTCCAAAACGTTCCGACAAGTCAATCAATGATAAATGCTTGGAATTCCTAAATGTAGCAATATATACTATTTTGATTCCTGTCAAATATCAAAAAAATTGAAAAAAAAAAATAAAGGGATGTTTGAGAGTGATATTTGGAGATATTATTTTTAGGTAAAAAAAATTGTTTTGAAAAATGTGTTTAGGGAAAAAAATTATTTAGGGCTAAAAAATAAAAAATTTTAGAATTTTTTTAGAAAAAAATATCAATATAGATATTATTTCGTTCCACTTAAAATTCTAAGTAATTTAAAAAAATTATCTCATTTAGACTTGTATACACAAAATTATGAACTTTTAAAATTTAGAGTTACTATAATATTTTGGAAATATAAATAATGAAAAATGGTGAAATTTTAGAAAAAAAAAAGATTTTAAATACCTCCAAAACATATTCCAAACACCCCCTAAAATTACTTCAGGTTTCCAGGAGGACATAAATAGCAAAAACAAAGACATAAATAGCAAAAACAAAGATGGATCAAGAGCCACCATAAACCAATACCACACCCTTACTGTAAGTCTTGGCGGAACATAAAGTTTTCAAAGTATTTTATATTTTTATTATTAAGTGGGAATACATTTAAAAATTTTTCTTGTAAAAATCAAAGCACAACACATTTCAATTTTTTGAGTGGAGGCACAAACACAATTTTATTGTAAAATAGGGGTAAAACTAGAATTTTTAAAAACTTTAAAGCATAAAAATTAAAATTAAAAAAAGAGGGAGAGAAAGGCTCTGCCACTGATTATTAGCAGAGATTGTATTAAACTAATTAAACTGCTAATGCTAGCTGGTGTCGTAGTCATTTCAATTGAAATAAATGATAATGGATGAGTAATAATATAAAATTTTGAGTTTAAATTAATTAATTTAAATATATTTTTTTGTTGATTTTTTAAAAAACGATAAAATTGGAATTAAAATTTAGAGTATAAGACTTTAAATTATTTATCTCTAATTTATTATGAAATTAATATTAAGAGGTAAACGGGGTTATAAATTATTTGAAATAAATAATATATTTGCTATAAATAATTCATCGTTTCCCCTTTAGGGACAGACGGCCACTTTTCCCCCTCATCACCTCTAGATAATATTTAAATTGGACAAGTTTTCGATTATTACGTAGATGAAAGATTCAGTAGTTAAATTATATCAGTGACATAACATTAGCATACGTACACAATATGGCTTTATTAAATGAGTGTCGATCGACATAAATATTTATTCAATTTTTCCCAAGAATAAAAGGAGGGCCATGATATAAACTTATGGAGCGTTTATTCTCTGTATTGCATTCACATTACATTAAAACACAATGTAATTTCATCTAAATATAAAAGTTTTACGTTCAGTATAATACTTTTTTATAATGTCTCAAATACATTTACTATTTCTGAATATTTTAAAAATAAAATTTTTAAAATTCATGCACATCTTATTCTCTCGTTATCTCACTTTTTCTATTTACTTTTACTAATCACATCAACTTTTCAACTCTAATATACAATTCAAATATTTTTTATCGAAATACAAAATATATAATATATTATGTTCAAACGTAATGTGAATACAATATATTTACTAAGCATCCTATTAAATTATTATTATGTCCTCTCTATTTGAGAGGATTACCCAAAAAAAAAATCCATTTGGTTGTTAATTCTAGCTTAAATATAATTTGACTTAAGCTAAAAAAAACATTTTGTTCAGCTTGAATTTAATTTGACAAACCTAACTTTAACTTCTTTATATCTTTATTTTCACTGTTTTAACACAATTTTTAATACAAATTTAATTCAAAATTTGTACATATCAATTATCCAATTTTAATTCAAACTTAGTTTGTTTCAAACTAAACCGTATCCAAACGGAGACTTTCATTTTTGGCTAACTTGAGGTCCCGAATTGTTGCTAATATATTTATATATTTTACACATATATTAAAGGTGTGTGTGTGTATATATATATAAAATCTACTCGATGAATGCTTGTGTACCTAATTTAATTCCTCCATTCATTTAATATTTATCACTTCAAGCTAGTTCAAGTGATTAGATATGTGGATGTGTAATTTAAGATTCAAATTCTAAAATTTTTATTTCTTTAAAATAGTAAATTAAAAAAAAAAACACTTATGCATCTAATTTGTATGTACAAATGTGGATATGTTTCATAGGGGCATGCATTATGCGGCAATAATATATGCAATTAAGCGCACGTTAATTGATCCGCAGGTAAGTATTAATGTGTGCGTGTAATTATTAGCCGGCGCGACCGACTGTAATTTGAAAAAGTTAATAAATGGTCAAAGTGCAGGTTCGTGTGTCTAAGGAATGCGTATGTGCATGAACTTAATAATAAACAGTCGTTCGTTGGCCAAATCCAAACTTGTTAATTAGAGGTTTGATTTACGTGTTTTCAAGATTTTTTTTCCCCAAAGTTAAAGTAATTAGCATGCACATGAAACACAACTGAAAAAAATACTATAATACGGTTGTTTTTGTATTAAACTAAGTAAAAATTCAATTATTAAAAAAAAACTATGAAAAAATTATATAGGTAGACAGTTTTTTTTACACTGAATTAAATAAAGGGGCCCTTTTTTTATTCAAAAAATGATCGGATGTCATTAAGTTGATTCATCCAGCTAGTAATTGATTATAATTAATATGCATAAACACACACATTGATATTGGTAATTGACAATCCAACAAATAATCAATCATTGATTATCCATTTTATTTTAAAGAGGATCATTCTCTTAATTTAATAAAACTTAGCATATTTATTAAAAGAAATGCTTAAAAAATATTTTGTCATATCTTCCCTAAACTAAATATCAAAATTATAGTTACAGTATGTATAATTTAATAATAAATTAAATAATTCAATTTTGCTTAAAATTACAAAGATTTTGAGTTTAACACTTTGTTCATTTAGCATATCTATTTTTAGAAAATAAAAAATTTTCACTTTACAAAAATGAATCTTCCTAAATTTTTATATTTGAACATAAAAAATTTTCATTTTTGAAAAATAAAAAAAGAGCTTTCTCTCGAAAGTGAAATTCTTTTATTCATTCAAATAATTTTATACTTTTAAAAAAAATTCAACTAACTTTTTATTTTTCAAAATTAAAATTTTTTATTTTTTAAAAATAAACATCCCATTTAAACTAATCATGTTTTCTTTAATATAAGTTAATTCGAAATTAAGGAGGTGTTTGGGGAAGGAGACTGGAGACATTATTTTTGAATTGGAAAAAAATTATTTCAGAAAATGTGTTTGGGAGAAAAAACTGTTTGAGGTGAAAAAATAAAAAATTTTAAAAATTTTTTTAGAAAAAAAATATCAAAATGGATATTGTTTCATTCCTCTCAAAATTCTATATAAATTTAAAAAAATTATCTCATTTAAACTTGTATACACAAAGTTATGAACTTTTAAAATTTGAAGTTTACTGTAACATTTTGAAGATATAAATAATAAAAAATGATAAAATTTTGAAAAAAAAAATGAATTTTAAAGTCTGGAAAACACCTCTAAACACCCCCTAAGCCACCGAGATTAGTCTAATCTAGTCTAATGGTGGGGGAGGAGAGCTTGGGGTTTAGTACCCTAAAATTCTAAAAATTCAAAGATCAACTCTTGATGTGAATGCTGTGTACCATGGAGGCTGGTGAATGTGCGGTGTGCGTGAGTGTATGGGGTGTAGGGGCGAACTAAAAAAAAAAAAGTTAACTGGGAATTGACTAATTCAGCAAAAGCTGCTTTTTCGTTGGTGTTGGGTGGAGGCATTAATTAAGGCATGTGAAGCACATGATTAATTAGGTTTCTTTTGGGTTTTGATAAGCCTCTGCCTAACTAGCAATATCATGACTGATCAACAGCCAATTTTATTAAACAAAACCCTTGTTGTGTTCAAATAGCTGCTTTCTTTCTTTTTTTTCTTAAACCATAAAAAGTAATCATTATATGCACGTTTAGCTAGTGGCACCATTAGTGTGAAAAATAAATATATATATATATTATGCTGATAATTGAGATCAATTTTGGCATATAGAATAAGAAAGAAATTTTAAAAAGATTCTAATTCAAATCAATAATTATTTTCAGTTGGCATTTTGGGAGAGATGTAGTATAGTTTTCGAAAAAGTGAAAATGTTAATTTGAATTGAAATGTTCTTAAAGCAGAAGTTTTAAACCTATGTGTCAAATATGAGCCAAGTCGTGGCTTATCAAGGTCGGAAACTAAAAAGCGAAGGTTTTTTTTTTTTTATGTTTAATTTCTAACTTAAAATTTTTATTTCACTTTTTTTTTTATGAAAAAACAAAAAATATAACTGATTTATAAAAAATCAATCAACTTTATGAGCTGTTTGGTAAATTTATTGTATTCACATTATATTTGAACGTAATGCATTAAATATATTTTGTATTTAGATGAAATGTATTTGCTTTGCATTTGAAATTAATATGTGTTTAAATAAGAAGTATTTGAATTGTATTTTAGAGTTGAAGAATTAATGTAATTGATAAAAGTAGATAAAAAAAGTGATATGAATGGAAAAAAAATATTTTTTAAATATTTTATAATAATAAATATATTTAAGATAATATTGTAAAATATTGTATTTAAACGTAAAACTTTTACATTTAAATGAAAATTACGTTATGTTTAAACATAATACAAATATAGAACTATAAAAATTTTGATATCTAATCAGCAAACCAAATGGATGGGAAGAATTTTCTGATCATTGTGAAATATCTTAGGAAACGGAAAGAAGTAAAGAATCGGTGCACATCGTACTTACTTACCATATTTGGTTTTGTTTTGGGTTATACTGACTTTAATCATCTTAAGCGCCTTTTCTTTTTAGAATAAAGTACCAAATTTCGAACTAACTTATTGGCTTATGGTCACTGCATGCATGCCGTGGCAGAGCCGAATAAAAAATATGTATATATATATAGTAGGAAAACTAGGAAAAAACTTGGAGATAATTTTCCTTTATATATTAAGATTGTTATATGTTATATATAAATAATTATATTTACTGAATTGTGGAATAATATTATTTTTTCTTATAAAGGGGAATTTCACTAAAACTTTGAAAATTTATAGGGATAATTTGTAGGGGTATATTTGGTAAGAAGGATAAAAAATAGAAAGAGACGAGTGGTAAATTACTTAGGTGAGAGGAATAAAAAAAAGTAGGAGAGACCCTTTTTCATATTTTACTTATTATTAAATCTTCCAAAAAATTTTGTAATTTAGAAGAGATCAAAATTAGATATTTTGAAGGATTAGAAGTTCATTCTCTAATCTATTCCTTCCTCATTTCTCAACTATCAAATAATCATAAATATCAAAATTGTTTCGTTAATCTTTCTATCCCTTTCTTAATAATTTTCTCTCCCACTTAACACACTCTAATTAGTTTAATTTCCACTGCTAACGTGGTAGTAATTTATTTATGTCATTTCTAACTTTTTTTAGATTTCTTTTTGGACAACATTTCCAGTGTTTTTAAACATTAAGAAATATTGTCCCAACGGCCAACACGTCATGGTTACCAAGCGCATTCGCCACGGTGTGATTGGTGGTTGAAATTTTTAATTAGTTTGGAATTGTGGATAAATATGACAAAAATGAGGATTTGGCAGAAAATTATAATATTATCTCAGACCATTAATTAGCTGACTGTATTTCTTATTTAATTATAGCTAAATGCACATTTTTCATGCTTATAATATACAGAAATTAAACCTAAAACAAAAGTTTTGGCGTTATATATTGGCCAATCAGATTTCAGCCAAGTAACGCCTTGAAGTGGGGCATCATTTTGTAGATCAAGTCAGACGGCATTTTTGTCTTGGAAATAAAGAATGGTATGGAGACTTGTCTTATTAGCTAGATATGAACAAATTTTCTCTAACCTCATCATATGATAATTTTAAATTAAAGTCAATCATATATTTAAGCTATATCAACATTTTCCTTTTGTCCAAGTCAGTACAAAAGGTCGATTTTGTTTGTACTTTTTAACACACAAAGCAGACGCGCCCAAAAAAAGTCTTCATCAATTATTAACCACATAGTATAAGTAACTGTCGCTATATATATATTTATGGAATTTTTTTACATTGCCAAATGTACAAAAATTAATGGAGTGACCATCGTTTGAGGTATTATACAGCGCTTGTATGGAATTTATATTATAAATTATTTTACTATGTTTTTTCCTTTTAATCTTTATTATTAATTTTTATTATTTTAATTATCTTTAATATTTTAAATAAAAGTTTCAATCCTCTTCCATACGAGTCCATGATGATATCGTATACTCCAAAGTTATATCATCATCATCAATATTAGCAAGCTTTAGTTTATCTTAATCTTGGAATCAAAATTTCATGAGCAAAAAAAGAAAAAAGAAGAAAAAAAAAAAAGAAAAGAAAGGATGGTCATCAATATTCCTGAAGTAAATGATGTTATAAAGTTAGCCGTAGAAACAATTTTAGATTTTTATTTATTTATGTTTTGTGTAGGTCAGGCACAAGAGAAGAGCAGAGGAAAGCATCCAGGAAATTTACAAATAGAAAGACTTTTTTTTTTTTTTTGGGTAAAGCTAGCTGCGGCGTGCATTTATTAGCAAACTTCAAGAAGATAAAAGCAAATTATATCTTACGGCGTAAAGTTTGAACTTAAAACCTAACATGAGCCGTTGTGGATAAAGCATTAAAGGTGTAGTTATACATACGTATTTATGTGTATGTATGCATGTATGCATACGTAGTCCAAAAATGAACTAGAGCATAGTGCGTAAAGATTCAAATTTTTTATTATAATTGGTTTGATAACAGTCATTTACTATTGTGTGTAAAAAATAATAACTCACCTGTTATATTAATTAGTATGAAAAAAATTGGTAATACAGATGTTGAGATTTATATATTATTCTTCTCTTTTTAAACAAAAAATAAATAGAGGATATAAAAATAAAAAAAAGGAGATTACAAATATAATCTTAAAATAATTTTATACTTAATTTTATTATAAGATATTAAGTTTGAATAGTCCAATGAATATAATAAAATAAAATACGAATCAAGAAAACGTTCATCTATTGTAGATTTATGATTCTATCTCACGTATGTAACTCTTCGTATGATTTGCCGTCAATTAACTAAAAGAAGAAGACCCATCATATACATACATACAAATAAATATATGTAATTATATTCATAAAAACAACATATAATTTTCACCTCTTATCCTTTCTCGTTATTTATAAATAAAAAAAAACGTATATTTACATAAACAAAGCACATAACATTGAAATTAATATGTTTTTGAAGTATAAAAAACTTGAGCAATTATATATGAATCAAAGGAGAGAATGATATTTGTTACTGTGATGGTTAGTGGTAATTGTATATTTGATTTCATTATAATTAGTTGTTGAATTTGAATCTCTCTTCTAGTTAAAAAACAATAATTAGAGATTGATATATTGAGGTTTTTGTTTTTAATTTTTTTCACGTTCCTTATCCGTTCAACGTTTTATGTTAATTTATGTATTCCCGAAATAAATTCATGGTTGTTCTTAGTTGAAAGAAAATGTCCTCTTTACGGAAAAAACATGTTATTTCTAATTAATTGACGTGAAACTGAAAACTTTTAGTATTGCCGAGTCATGAAGGTTGGGAGAGGGAACAATTTGAAGCTTGGTCCACTTACACATTATTATATATTGTTGTTTAAGGTGGCAAAATGCAACCATTGAAGTGGAAAAATGCAACCACATCCACCTTTTAATTAGTTTATTAAATGCTTTGGTTGCCAAAAATGCCTATCATAATTGGATGAAGAGGTCTAAAAATTCGACTTGTTCTCCTTAAATACATACATGTATTACATCGAAATTTAACAATTTTGAATTTTAATAAGACGTCTTCCAAATTGAAAGAGTAATTATCTATCTCAGTAGCTACACTTCATTTAGGTTTCTCATTTAATTTTCTATTCAGTATTTTTAACTTCTTTTGCTCTGCTGTTATTATTTTTACTATTATTATTATTATTGTTATCATTAATATTAATATTAATATTAATAATTATTGTTATTATTATTAAACTTAAAAATAAAGAAATTTGAACTTTATATTTTGTGATAAATTTTGCTAGATTATATCTGTAACTTTTTCTTTTTGGTAAAATAAATAATCTAAAATGACATCCTTTATCTCTCCATATTTAGGACTCGTAGAGAGAATTCACCGTTATAGTGTAATAATATATTTTTTATTTTTATTATTAACTTTTACTATTAACTTTTACAATTTCAATTCTATCCGATAAAGGTTCTAAGTCCTCTGAGCCCTTGAAAGCATGAGAGTAAGGAACAAGTCTTGACTTCAGAAGTATGCAGTGCAAAACTATACAAAACATATCTAAAGTTTGTATTCAAATTTGGGAGCCTAGCTTATATTATAGGCCGATTTCATACAACCGTGCCTAGCTGCTGCAGGTTCTTCAAAAAATTGGGCTCATTATTTTTGGAATTAGATTTTGGTTCATGATTTGAAAGGTGGTTGAAGTGTAGTTATATACGCTGTATAATATTTATGCCCGATGGTTGATTCTTTGCTTCGTAGAATTTTCATGTTGCGCCCTATTATGTCCCACAAAGTTTGAATTTGATCTGAAGAGGACTTTGTGGATGGAAAAAGTACTCTAAAAGAGGACAATTTGAAAACCAGCCACACACACACAAAAAAAAAAAAAAGAGGAAATAATAGAAATGTGGGTTTTTTTTGTCAGTATATAGACATTTTAACCGATATGTGCTCTCGACCATGTGTTTTCATTTTCAAATTAGGAATTTCTGAACGTTTTTATTGAACGAAAAATTAACATCAATTCTAAAGTCTTTCGTTGAACTGTACATATTACGATGACACTTAGGGATAAACATTTCTTTATATTCCAATTTTAGTTTTCTTTAATAAATTGCCACATTTTGCCTCCTCCTCCTCCTTTTTTTCTTCTTAAGAGTGCAAACTTGAATCAGTTCTCTGCATAGGTAATTTTATAAGCATTACAGTAACAAAGTATGCAAAAAAAAATAATAATAAAAAATAATAAATAATAATAATTATAAACGGATACAAACGTAAATAAGAATTATATATAAGCAATATATATAATATATAACAGCTGAGTTAATTATCTTCTTTCACTCATATATTTATTATTATTATTATTATTTTGTTAAATAAGCGAATTCATATAGAGTACATGTATATTTTCCTGTTCATATTTTATTCATTTCTTTCAAAATAAATTTAAGATCATATGATATTGAGAGATGTTGTAGAAACTTTTTTTTCTAATAAAAAAGAATATCGTGGTGTCCTCCACCTCCCTTTCAACACTCATTTAAGAATCTGGCATATATAATCACAGGCCGTTAAACAGTAAGATTAGTATAATTAATGGATTTTCACTAACTAGTTTGTATGCATTTATAAGACTATAATTAGCAACACCTACTTCATTTATTCTTCTTCTCACTTTTTTGTTTTCTATTTGTTTTCTTTTCTTTTTGTGCTTGCCAATGCTTTACCTCATTCTTTTTCCCTGGTTTTCAACTTCATTTTTTGGCTAACAATAGAAATTTACAAATACGTTTAATTTTTAACTGCATAAAGATTACCCATATATACGTATCTATTGAAGGAGAAGTCATATAAACTAAAGCTGCGTGGAATTAAGGTTAACATACAATTAACACCAAGAAAAAAATAATATAATTTGGTAATCAATAATTTAGCAAAAAAAAAAAAAGTACTATTTTTGATCATCAATAATGTTAAGCTAAAGAAAGATGATTATCAATTAAAACGACAAGCCATGTAAAATCCCTAAGTCCAACTAGTGGTTAACAATAATGCCACACCTCTTCACACACACAAGACATATCTATTTTAGAGAGAGAGAGAGGGAGACGTTCAAAGCCGGCAAGTATGACCACCGACCCTCTAACCTGCAATAAGGGATACTAACGTGGACTTTATCTGAGTCAATCTCTTCATCTCTTTTTATTTGTACATAAACATTTTCTCTCTTCTTCATTCCTCAACTCCAAATCTCTCTCTCTCTCTCTCTCTCTCCCTCTCTCTCTACAATGGGCAATTTGGTTACGTCACCGGCGTGCTTCAAGCCAAACCCTAATTCAGCGGTGAAGCTAATATTCCTTGACGGCACGACGAGAGTCCTCACGGGAAAGAAACACATCGCCGGCGAGATCATGTTAGAGTTTCCGGACCGAATGGTCTGCCACGCCGATTCCTTCTTCATCGGCCACACTGTCCCGGCCCTCGGCATCCACGACGAGCTCCTCTCCGGCCACACCTACTTCGTCCTCCCCATCGACCGCTTCGCCAACGGCGCCGCCCTCTCCGCCTCCTCCCTCGCCACCTTCGCCTCCTCTACCGGCCCCATCAACTTCGGCGACTCGCCTTTCGAGTACTTGAAGGGTTCTAACGGTAGGATTTTGATCAAGGTCTCGCCGGAGTTCATAATAAGGTTGATCACAAAAGGTAAAGAAGTCGGATCCAATTGTAGTCCTAGCGATAGCGGTGGATTTCTTTGTAGTACGCCGGAGTTGAAAAAGCATTATGAACAACTTGTTGGGTCTAAAGATCAAATCTGGTCGCCCAAGCTTGAAACCATTTCTGAGCATAAGATTAGATTATCGCCATGCAGATTCATAGGGCTGGACTGGAAAATAAAAGAGAAGGAACTCAGATGATAATGTTAAATATATATACATATATATATAATTTTCTTTTCTGTATTCTTTGTAATTAAGGATAAAATTCCTTTTGTTTCGGTACGAAGCAAGACAATAGTTGTTATATATAGATCATCTTGATAGGGAAATTGTCTTTTTTACTTTAACTTTTGTCTCACTAATTTGTTCATATATATATATATAGGCGATCTGTATACACATGTTTATGATGATGATGACATATGTCAAACTTTATGAATTTGACAGTACTCGAGGAAAGGTTTGAAGTGAAATTATGCATATGTATATGTATGTATTGCAGATTTGTAGTGGTCTGTTTATGAAATAAGTATCTTATTAGCGTACCATGCGCCTATGTTTGAGTTATAATTACTATATATAAACTACCATGAGCGCCTTGGAAATTAGGAGTCTAGATCTTCTTTATACAAAGTGCTCAATTTCTAAACTAACAACAAGTTTAATCTTTTTATCTGTTTTCACAGGAATATAGGTTTAGCTTTTTCTATCCAATTAATTTTTCATATATTGATCTTTGAATGTAGTAATAATAGCGTAGTATATAAGTTTTGGACTTTCCACTAGATGATTTACTAAAAGTTAAATTCTAGCAAAGAGACGATAGTTGTTCATGTTTAGCACTAAATAGATATTATATATCCGTAAGGGGGGAAAAAAGAACCGAAGTACTAAAACTTATATGCCGGTAAAAAATTTCATGACTTCAAGATAAGTAGTTACAAAAAGATATTGGTTGTGACTATAATTGATTTTTCTGTTAATGCTCATAAAAACATGAGCATGCATCTAGGGTTAGCGATGCTAATAAGCTTCTTTTGTAATGTTAGATAAGTTAGGATCCCACTTTATTATCTTGAAGATCTCATTAAGTGATGAGTAATTATATTGATAATTTCAGGATATATACTTGCTTGTGGTATACTGAAGTTGTCTTAATGATATTAGAAGCGCTAAAACTAATTTTCTTGTTTTTCCTTTATGAAATAATCTAGCCCATAATGTTCCTCTTTTGGAAATGGATAGTTTGTGCGAAATTGTATCTGCTTTATTTTGGTGTTCATATTTATAGATCGCCCTAATTATAATCTTCTTTCTCCTTTTACCTTAACAATTTGAGCCATAAATTACTTCAACTTTTGGAAATTGAATTAGTATTTATGAGTACAAGTTGCGTGTAGAGAAAGTAGTTCAGATCATACAACCTCCTTACCCGTGTTCAATCGATTCATGCTGTCTTTTCTTTTCTTTTCCTTTCCTTTCTTTTTCTTTATTTATTTATTTATTTATTTAATGAGGAGAGAATGATGCATCATATCAAAGAATTTACGAACTTTTTATTTAAGTTGGTACCTTTCTAAAACCCTGTCATATTATCTCATGCACCAAGTCAGTATTATTGAATTGAAAAAAAAAAAAAGAATACAAATACAAAGTTATATAAAAAATGAAATCAACTCCAGTGATAGGGAAGAAGAGGAACTAACTAACTAGTGGTAGGCGTATCAACTCTAGTCTAAACTTTACTAGTATCAACTTATATGTTATATTTTTATTAATATATACAATTAATTAAAATGATAATATTTTAAACACTTATCAATAAAAAAATAATAACATATATCATATAGATTAGTACTCAAAAGTTGATACAAAAATTGATATCTCTAACATTTTTCCTTACTATATCATCCCATGACATAACTACCCAATAAAAAGATGAGGCTCATAATTATTTGCTTTTAAAAAAAATATCAAAGTGAAAACGAGTGCATAATCTAGGGAGAAATCAATAAAATCTATTATAAGGCAATGGTGACTATTTCTACTGACAAACTAAAGAGGAAATCCGGAGTAGTCGACCACCAATGAAAATGATCACAAAAAAGGGCCAAGAAAGCGAATTTGTCTGCCATAAAATTTCCTTTCCTAAAGTTATGAGAAACCTTAACATTAACAATTAAAATTTTGGCATAATGCAAAGTTTGAATCCACCGGCTTCTATATCCTAAGGCACTACTACCTCAATTTATGTTACCTTATTAATTGTCTTTAAGTGAGACAGTTGTATTTTGGAATTAAAATTAAGTTTCTTTAGGAACTGATCCATATAATTATGCATGCTTATGGCTCTCAACTACAAGCCGGTTAATTGGGATTGATTTTAAATTCTATAAAGCACTCACAAAATAATGGCCATAAGTCTTAATCTTGGGATTGTTTAATTCTATGTTTACTAGAAGAAAATGAGAATTGAAAACTCTAATTTGTATAGAGTTTTGCATGGATTATTGGTTTTAAAAGAGATATAAAGGATCTTTTTTTTTTCTTTTAAGTTACCAATAGTATCTACAATGCAATGCTAAATTAATATGTCAATATTAAAATTTAGCATTTGGATTAAAAAAGTATTCTTGAATACAATGCTATCTTTTATATCAAATTCGCCATATATTAAATTTTATGACAAATTTACCATGAAATATAGGCAATACTAAATTTTATTTTTAATTCTTATTAGTTGTTGTCTCATGTAATTATTATAACAATTTTATTTTTCATTTATTTAAATACCAAAAGTTTATTTTTATAACTTCCAAAGCTCAATAATGATAACAAAAAGTAGAAATAGCATAATGTATTGAATATAAAGTAAGATAATATTATTTTCACACTATTTTATAACAAATATAGTATTGATATATACAAATGTATTGGAGATAATCTAAATGAAGGATAAAATGGAGTAGTAAAGTTTATTTAAAAGTAGTCTCGATTACTATCTTCTTTTATATTTAGTTCAACTAGCTGCTTCTAACAATAAATTAGAGGAAACCACTTTCAAAGATTTGGAATTTAAACATAGGATAAATTGTTAGGTTGGTCTCTAAAATTTTAAGTTCATATAATTTTGACCATTGTTATTTTTTTCATAGTTAGAGTGATTTTAAATTATAAATACGTTGCTACAACGGTCCTTTCCTTTAACTTTTTGAATAAAATCTGTTAGTTAACATCATTTTTTGATCAAATTACTTACAATTTCTGTCCAAAAAGTAAAGGAAATTACTATTGTAACAACATTTTTATAGTATAGTGGCATTTTAGTTATGACAAAAGATCAAGAGCCAAAGTTGCACAAATTTAAAGATTAAGGGACTAAATGAGCAATTTATCCTTAAGGGCTCGTTTAGATTGAGATTTCGAACCCAAAAAATTGAGTTTGAACTCATTCTTATGTTTAGTTTGCTATTTTGTTTTAAGTTTTTTTGTTCATGATTTTCATAGTATTTTGGATTCAAAAATATTATTCACAAATATTCTCTTATACAATAAAAAATATATCAACTACATGAAAAAGTAAAGAGAAACACAATTTTCAATATAAGTTTAAACTCAATTTTTATTATTCAAATACTTTTAACTCAAAATGAAATTCTCAAGTTTAAATTTGAACACCAAATTTAAGGTTTATTTTGGTTTAACTCATTTTAAACATAACCCAAATTTTCTAACTCAAAATATCAATCCAAATGAGTCCTAAATATATCACTTTTGTGGAAATTTAAGGTTAATGTTTACATCATAGTGGTATTGATAAATAACCAAGCTTTAAAAGCAGTATACACAATGACAAACACTAAATTCTTTCAATATTTCCTCAAAACACCATTTAAAATTTAAAACTGCTTCTAATTATATGAATCACTATTACAAATATAGTCTTTAGTGACGATATTATTAGCAATAACATAAGTTATTGCTAATACAGGGTTATTTGTGATGACTTGTTGTCGCCATAAACTATCTTTTGTTAACATCAAATATGTCATCGTAATTAATAAATGAGATGACATGTCATCACATAAGATTAACTAGATGCGATAATATGTCGTCGTAAATATTTATTAATTTGATTATACATATTTGTGATGATGTATCATCGTATATATTGTTTTGTTGCCAAAAAAAAAATGATGTGAACATATATCACGCTTATTGAGAGTCATTTACAATGAGTATGTTGTTACAAATATAGGTTGATCATAATTGGCATTAACTAGTCAAAACTATTTATTTCTAGTAATATTTACAATGATATATTATCGTAAATAACATAGTCTTTAGCAATGATATTATTAGTGATAACATGAGTCGTTGCTAATACAAGATTATTTATGATGACTTATCGTCTCCAAAAACTATCTTTTGTTAACATTAAATATGTCATCATAACTAATAAATGATATGACATGTCATCGCATGAGATTAACTATTTGCGATGATATGTTATCATAAATATTTACTAATATGGTCGTACATATTTACTAATATGGCAATGTGTTGTTGTAAATATTGTTTTGCTGCCCAAAAAAAAAAACATGGTGTGAACATACTTCACGCCAATTTAGAGTCATTTGCAGCAATTATGTTATCACAAATATGAGTTGATCATAACTGGCGTTGACTAGTTAAAACTATTTATTTATGATAATATTTGTGATGACATACCATTGCAAATGCATGAGAAATTTAATTTTTTTTATGAAAAAAATGGTAGAAAATTTGGCGCTAATTTTTTTATGAAAAAAATGGTAGAAAATTTGGCGCTTTCCCAAAAATTATTTGCGATGACATTGAAAAAATGTCATTGCAAATATTAGTTCTAGAGTATTCCAAGAATATTGCCAAAACAATTTTAATGACAAGTGAAAAGATGACATCGTTTTGGATATTATTTGCGATGACGGTTTGGCATTTGTAATGACATTTAGGCATTTGCAATGACTTTTTGCTATCGCTAAAAGCTTTGTGTATAAATTCGATTACAAAGCCTTCTTCTTCCCTATTTTCTTCATTTTTCCTCTCAGCCTCTCTTGAATTCTCCCGCACTCCCCACCTGAAATCCCTCCTAAACCTTAAAAAAACTCATCTCTCTCTCTCTCCCCCCAACACATTCTCAAAAAATCCACCCCCAAATCCCAAAAAAAAAAAATTCCTCCCTAGATCCCCTAAAAAATTAGATTGTCACCCTCTATTGCCATCGCCTTCCCTCTATTCACCATTCACCACTCACCACTGTTCCTTTATTCCTTTCTCCCTCAAAAAATCCGATTTCTCCTCTCTCTCTATCCCCCTCCTAAATCACCATTGTTGTTTTTACAGGTTACCGCTGCCACTGGTCATCTCCTCTATTCATCACCGTTGGTTTCCGACTCCCATTTTTAGTGGGTTTGGTTGTTGTGAGTACATTGGAATTTTTTGTAATTTTTGTTGTTTGGTTGTTGTTGTGAGTACATTAGATTATATTGTTGTTTGGTTCTTGTGATTTTGTTGTTAATGGTGGTTTTTTTTTGTGTTAGTTTTGGTTGAAAATTGGTTTGTGACTTGTTTTTTATTGTTGAATTTTTTTAATTGAAAAATTTGTTTTTGGAAATTGATTGGAAAAATTGTTTATGAAAATTTATTATTGAACTTGGTTATTTTATGTATGGAAAATAATAATTGAATTTGGTTAGATGAAAGGTTTAATAATTAGTAAATTTAAAAAAATATGTAAAGTTTATTAATTGATAAATTAAAAATAAATAATATTAAAATTATTATTAAATATAAAAAGAATGATATATTTAGTAATTTATAATATTTAGATAGAAAGTTTAATAATCAGCAGACTTTTGAAAAAGAATGATATATTTAGCAATTTATAAGATCATTTAAATAATTAAAATTATGAAGAATTATAAATAAATTAAAAATTTGTAATAAATTTAAAAACTTAGTATATAATATAATTAAATAAATATTTTAAAAAATAAAAATATATATAATTTGAATTTGTAATAGATTAAAAAAATCATTATATGCTAGAAAATAAAAGAATATGTTAAAAATTAAAAGTATAATATATAATAATTTATGTAGAAGCATAATAATTTTGATAAAATTTGACAAAACTTAATAAACTTATTGATCCTTGGGTTGTGATATGCGATTGTATAGTCACAAAAAAAAATTTATGCTGATATAACTTGTTTATTTACATTTTATATGTACATGCATGAATTAACCTTAGATTCATTCGATGATTGGTTCATAGTAATGGATGTTGGAATTGTCTCATTTGAACAGTTTAGTATTGTACTTTACGTGTATGTCATTCAATTTCCCTTGCACTTTTGTTGGAGGGTTCGATATATCATCCTTAGTTCTTTAGGTGTGCATATGATAACACACTTAGGAAAATTAAAGGGAGACGCTGCCAAAATTTATATAGAAAAGAGACATTTTGTGATGAGTGACATAATACATTAATTACAATACTATATGGGATAGTGCTTTACTCTATAGGTTTCGAGTATAGGTAGTATGTAAAATTACATGCATACATACATTATATGACTAACTTTAATGATTGTATATGTTATTGTCTATAGTCGGAAATTTATAGTTGTACGAGAGCCAAAAATTAATGTAGAAATTAATGGTCTTAATGTCCAATTTCTACTCATTACTCACCCTGAGCCTTATATCCCTCCAGGTCCTCCACTTTCTGCAGATGCTGACAATGACTACTTTAGTGATGCTACTAATTTAAGGGATAAGGTTGCTTGTTATTGTTATTTATCTAGACTTTTTTATATTTTTATGTATCATACTTATATTATAATGTTTAATATTTTTATAAGATATTTCATTATCATTTGTCTTTTTTGATATT
Source organism: Antiaris toxicaria (assembly GCA_035233585.1). Classification (NCBI taxonomy): domain Eukaryota; kingdom Viridiplantae; phylum Streptophyta; class Magnoliopsida; order Rosales; family Moraceae; genus Antiaris; species Antiaris toxicaria. The sequence continues at coordinate 19,320,083 of CP141153.1, forward strand.
ATAATTGATTTGCATTATTATAATTTGATTATTAATATTTTATTTTCAATTTAAATACATAATAAAATCTACTAATAAAAATAACAAATTAATAAATAATAATTATTATTAAAATTAATTTTGTTACGATATTAAAAAAATTATTAATATAAATAAAAAAATCTTTGCAACGATAAATGTTGTCGTAAATACCAAAAAAAAACTGAAAATATTAGCGATGACAACTTTCAAATGTCACCAATACAAATTTTTGCAATAACATTTTTTTGAATTTGTTATCGTAAAAAATAGATGCCATATCAACCTGAAGGAACTCTCAATGACATATAGCTGTAATGACTCTGTAGCACCAACTGTTGTCACTATTGTAATTGTGACATTAAGGACAATGGATTGTCATTACAAAAAACTTATTTATGACCGGTTATTAGCGACAACAAATTTGTGACCGCATGATGTAATTGCATAGAAGATATTTGCAACAGCATTAGATCTTTTGCGATAACTTTTTATTATTGCAAAAAACCTATTTGTTACAGTGAATCAAAATGTTATAATTTTAAAAGTTATGCAAACATGGAGCTCATTTAGCGAATTAAGCTTTTGTTATTTCATTTCCGTTAGTAGAAGTTAAGATGTAAAAACTATGGCTTTTAAATAAGAGTTTAGAATCACATTTTTTAAAAGAACTTTAAAATAATTAAATTTTTTTAATAAATAATAAAAATGTTAGAATGAAATGTATAATGACCTACTAAAACCTTTTATAAGTTTAGAATAGCGTTTTTAGAAGACACATTTTATAACTTTGTTATGAAACTTTTCTGACATTTGATCTAAATATTTTCAAAAACTCAGGAAAGTCAAGATCAGTTTCGAAAAAGCTTTGCCAAACATGCTAATGCTACTGTATATATAGTCCTACACTGAGCCTCTATTGATTCCTCACCTCAATTGAAGGTTTTCCCAGCTTGTGAATTAATAATGTAAACATTACATCATTTAAACTATAAATCTCCATTCTTTTAACTTCCAAATGGCGGACCAAGCATTGCAGTGCCATTATATAGGGAGAGAGTGAGTGAGAGAAAGGGAGTGAGAAATGGGAGGAGAAGAGCACATTGTTGACGTCTTGTCCTCCAAAAATGGATTGATTAAAAGAAAAAAAAAAAAAAAAAAAAAGCGAGATTGGTAACAGATACGATTTTTCTCTTTAAAATTTTGAAAAGTTTATATATACAACATAATCTTATCAATTGATATTTTGAAATATGGCAAGATGGATCTTAAAAGAGACTACGGAATCTGAAAAGAAATGAAAATGCATTCTTTGTGCTAGAAATGTTGAAATATTGCAAAAGTAATTTATAATATTTTACAAATAGCAAGAACTTTGTATCATTACAAAAATTATTACGTAATTTTGTAGCATAAACTGTGATAATAATCAATACGACAGTTATATGTACTGCTCTTAAACTATATTTTATAAAAATACGTTTCAATTTCACTCATATATTTGCTTATATAGAGTTTAATTTCTCCAAAAGTTCCCAGACAAGAAGGTATTTCATTACTTTTCTACATTTCGCAGGCAAAATAGACTACTCAAATGAAAGTGGAGATTGAAAGAAGGCGCAAAGACGCACTGCTCGTTACTATTATACATGATGCATCAAATGCCTTCTCCTATGGTATATGTAATTAACGAGAAAGCCGGGAGATAGAAGAAGCAAGGTTCTAATTCCCACCATGGGAAGTTATAATAAACACTAATTTTCAAAATATAATTAAAGTAAATAGTATTAATACTACTACTAAATAATGGATTTATATAAATAGTAATTTTATTAGATAAATGATACATTCACAAGATAAAAATAAATAATTTATCTGATAATGATATAAATAAATTATTTAACTAATAAATATGTTATTTACTATTAATATTTTAAAAAACAACTATTTGCTTATATTATTTTATGAAAACTACAATTTACTTCCTTCACCCTTTTAAATATTGATTAGAACACTAAAAGGTAGCGAGGAAGCCCACTTGCTCCCGAGGGTGTAATAGCCCATCCTGGTTTAAACCCAACCAAATCCAATGATCCATCCCAACGGACAGTTTTACTGTGGCCCAATTCAATTTTATTTAAAAATTTCCTAATCCAAATTCAGACGAGAGGAGGAAATTGTAAGAATAGCCACTACACATTTTACGATATTTATTTTATGATTCCAACTTTTACCCTAAAATTACTTTTTATTTTAATAGTGTACGAGACAAAAATATTAAAATTATTATAAATGAGACAATATTTTTGAGGGCATTCTTCAAAGGGAAATTACAATAAATAAGTCATTTTTTGTGTGGTTTAGAAGTTAATAGCTGATTTTAAAATCATTGAAAATTTATAACATAATCTAATTTTAGTATAGATGATATTCCCATTTTGTCCCTGACATAGGTTTTTGAGTTATTAGTTTTTCAGATTCCTTTAAAACTTACTCATTTCTCTCTTTTCTTTCTCTCTCCTCCACCTTCCCCCTCACTCTCTCGCTCCTCTCTCTCTCTCTCTTCCTATCTAGGTTTGTGGTTTTTTTACAAGTCGTTCTCGTTGAAGTCGCAATCTCGACTACCTGTAAGGACATTGGAGTTCACATCGCCACTTTTCCCAGTTGTGAGCTTGCAATCTCTTCCTCATTGAAGGCTGTCGTGAAGCTTATCTCGATTATGACAACAACTATGAAATCTCGACTGGTTGTGAGGATATTAAATTGATTGCCATTTTTTCCAACCATGAACTTGTGATCTCATTTTCGTCACTACAGATCTTCGTCGTCGGATTGCTCGATCTTAGCATCAAATTTGGATCTGGCAATCCCAGCCTAGTAATTGGATTTGGCTATCTCGGCCTCGCGATCGTGATCTCTTCCTCGTCCCCCTGATTTCATATGGTTGTCATCATCGAGATCTGGCCATGATCTCCTCGCAATTGTGATATTTTCTCTTTCTTCTCTTTTCTCTATCATTCCCCAACCTTCGAAGCTCACAACGAGTTCGTGACAGTGGTAAAGAGTTCAGTGACATATTGAACAGTGTCTTTCTTGCTAGCTTGCAATAGCCAATGTTTGTCATTATCGCTGATGTTCCCAACGAAATCAGCGATGTCACCGTTGTTGACCACAAACTGAATAGCATAGAGGTGGGTTTAGTTTGGAATATAGGGCTTAATTTAGGGTGAAATGCTAGGGTTTGGGTCAATTTAAGATCTAAGGTTAGCTATTGTTCAATTTGGGGTTTTTTTACGAACTTAGTAAATTAAGATTTGCACGGTAAATCAATAGTTTACATAATAAATTAATCAATTAGTAAATTATAATTTACAAAATCAAGAATTTATACTAGTCAATCAATAATCTATACTTAATTGTATCAGTAAATTAATGATTCATGAAATCAATAGTTATTTGTTTACATGGTAAAATTTTTTTTTATTGAGTAATAAATGATTTACCAACATCGATAAATTAATAATTTACCAAGTGAAAAAATGATTTACCAAACAAATTTATTAAAATTTACTAAAATTAGTAAATAAATGATTTACCAAATTAAAAGTGATTTACTAAATAAATTTATTAAAATTTACACACAATGGGTATTTTTGAAATTTTAGATTATGATAAATTATGATTTATCAAAAATATTTCATTTATTAATAGCTTAAACCTTTTCTGTTATTTATTTTTATTGGGTTTGAGTTTTGACTTATTTACCTACTTCTTCCTTCTTCAAATAACCCAGATAGATACGGTATAATAGCTCATTCTTATCCAAACCCAACCTAACCAAAGGCCCCCAATTCATCAACTTTGGTACATTTGGTTGTCTCTAGTTTAAATGTAGCTCGACTAATTAATGCTCTGTTTGGTGAATGCATTGCATTTGCATTACAATTGAATGCAATTTATATTTGGAGGAAATGTATTAGCATTGCATTTGAATGTAATGTGTGTTTAGGTGAAAAATATTTGAATTGTATTTTAATAATAAATATGTGATGTGATGGGTAAAAGTAAAGAGAAAAAAAAAGAGAGAGAATATATGATATAATTAATAAAATTAATAGAAAAAATAAAATAATAAATAGTGATTGTATGTATTGGATTTAAAATGTGATACGATTGGTATTTGAATGAAATACTTTTGTATTTAGAGGAAAATTACGTTACATTTAAATGCAATGTAAAAAAAAGTGTATCAAACACGTTATAAATTGAGCATTTAAATCAAGCTTGACTTTAGTTTTGTATTAATAATTTTTTATCTCTATTTTTATTATTTTAATAAAATTTTTAAAATAAATTTAAATTAAACTTTTATATAATAAATATTTAATTTTAATTTTAATTTAATTTATTTTAAATTAAATCGGTTATTCAATCGGACGTTGATACGCAAATAACATTAAACATTAAACAAAAATTTGAGTTTATTGAGCCAAAACAAAAAGAAACAAAAAAACAAAAAACAAAAATTTGACCATCCATACATACATAGACACATGCACATGAACATATGTATGTGTGCAATGATAAAAACGAAAAATGAGAGAGAGTAAATTATGAGAAGGTCCAAATCAGACTGCAGTTTCCAGTAGTTAAGTGATTAAAGTAAAAGTGTGTAGGATTTGAAAGTTATTGGCATAGGGCCTATAAGTAGCTGACATGCCGGGCTCAACCGAACATGTTCCCCAGTACTACTGGCCCATAAAATAAGAGAAAGGGTCTACCTAGGGCTCTATTAACTAAGGGCTATGTTATCTAGTACTAGTATGAAAATGACCCAACCAATTTCCTTTCTGACTTTCTTTCTCTCTCTCTCTCTCTCTCTCTCTCTCTCTTATCCAACAACATTGCTTCCCCCTAAATTTGCTGCACACCGCCTTTACAAACCTTTCCACATAATTAGCCAATCCCAGGAAGCCAAATTAACAGTCTGTCGGCAGTTTAAGAATGTGATATAAAACCTACGGGTTTTTTTAGAAGACACATTTTAACTTCTTAAATTTAAAAACTGTTTTCAAAAGTATTTACGATGATTTGTTAAAATAAAATAAAAAAACTTCGAAAAAAAAAAAAGCATTTAAAAGCCTTTACGATAATTTTTTAAAACACCAAAAATATAACCCACTTCTCATTAGAGTTTTTTTTTTTTTTTTTAAGAGTCCTGTCACAATTTATAATAAAATTTATTTTTTAATCATTTAAATATAATTTAATGATTAAAATTTATTTATATATAATAATTATGATATATTTACAATTATTAGTGTAAAAAGCAAATATCATCAAAAAAAAATATTTATTAAAATCAATTGATTATTATAATAATATAAAATAAAATGTCACATGTCGATTTGTGAGGGTGCCTGATAAGATAATGTGTATGTGTGTATATATATATATATGTATGTTATCTAATAAAGCGTCTAATGACTGATTTTATAGTTCAAAATCAACGTATTTCTATAATTGGATTGTGTTGAATTTGTATGTAATAGATTTTGATTTGATATAATAATTTATTTTATTGTGTGAATTATACGATGAGACATATATCTAGACCCAATATCTTCACTTGAATATATGAAGATTTGTAATCGTCCAATTAAAAATTTTCTAATCCAATTGAATTGTGTTATGATGTTTCCTAATTATTAATATTGGTCGGAGTTATTCAAAAGTTGAATCTTTAGAGTAAATTGATAGTTAGTGCCTATGTTCAATTAGTTGTAATTCATAATAATAGATGATCGACCCCGTCTAGCCATCTATTTAAAAATGCTTGGGAGTCTATGACTAGTGACTCTCAGTAGTTGTCTAATTATATATGTGTAATGATGAAAGGTATTAAGATTGTAAAAGCCTCCACCACGTTTACTTTTTTTTTTTTCTTTTTTGGCAATAATTACAAAAATATTTTTATATGAGAGTGAGGAAGAGTTCATTACAATTTACAGTAGTGTTTTATATGTATTTTCAATTAAATATTTGAAGGATAATTTGAATATCATGATGCATTGGGACTTTTTTATTTTTATTTAAAAGTATGGAATTCTATGAGCATGCGTTTAAATAGTTCGAAAGAAAACATCTCGTATTTCAAATTTTTAGGATCTAAGGAGTTATTTCATAATAGTTTTCCTAATTCAATTCTCAAATGTATAATAAAATAAATAAAGTACACAAAATCTAAATAAATTCATGACCTGTAAGTAAAAATGGAGTTTGGAATTCTAAACTTGCTATGGAAAAAAAAATGGAGGAATTTTAGATGTCTTAATGATATAAAAATACTTTATTGTTAATGAAAAAGAGGGGAAAAATATCTTTTCTGTTACCCTAAAAGGGAGGGGGGGAGAACTCACTGTCAAATGAATATTTATCAATAGACATACCCTAGTTTGTTTTAATTCAAACGTTGTATCACTTAATTTCAATAACAATTTAGTACTGCGCAAAAACTTCAAAGTTTTTTGACACGATGCTGAAAAATACTTCTATTAGTAGCATCATAGCCTTAAATGGTTTAAGTTTCAATAATTAAAAGAATAAGTTATCCTATCCAAAAATAAAAATATAAAAAGATAATTATAAGTATAATCTAATGATAATTTCAAACATAACTCAATTATAAAATGTAAAGTTTGAATTCTAAACTCCAAGCTAAAATAAAAAAATAAAAAAATAGTAAACACAATATTTTTCTCATTATAAAGTACTTAGAGATCCCTAAAAAAATTATACATAGTAAATAAAAAAATATACCAATTACTAATCTATCAAATGATGATGATTAATCCAAGGGGCATGAGATGAATGATCACTTTCATTCGTTCTAATAAAACATTACATTAATATTATATTTAAATATAAATAATTAAATGTAATATACATTTGAATAAAAATATTTATATTACATTTAAATATAATATATTTTAAATTAAAATTATTTGAATTATATTTAATTATTAAATATGTAATGTGATTGACAAAAAAAATAGAGAGAAAAAAAATTTATAATATGATTAATAAAAAAAATAAATAATACTAAATAACAATTATATTAAAATAAATTATAATATAATTAATATTTAAATATAATATTTTTATATCTAAATAAAAATTATATTATATTTAAATATAATATAAACATAATTCATGGACTAAATCAGTAAAAGAAGAATGTATTCAATGCTAATATTTAATATTCTAAAAAAGTTAAAAAAAATAAAAATAAAAATAGTCTAAGGTCCTATTTGATATACGTATTACATTTACATTACGTTTAAATATAATATGTATTTGAAGAAAAAATATTTGTATTATATTTGAATGCAAAGTGTATTTAGATGAAAAGTATTTGAATTATATTTAAATAATAAATATGTGATGTGTTGGATAAAAGTATAGAAAAAAAGAGAGAGAGAAAGTGAATATATAATGTGATTAATAAAAATAATAGAAAAAATAAAATAATAAATTATGATTATATTATATTTAAAATGTGATATGATAGGTATTTAAATATAATATTTTTATATTTAAATAAAAATTAAATTGTATTTAAATATAATATATATTTGTTTGAGAGTTTCATTTTTGAAAAATAAAAAAAATTTCATTTTAAAAAATAGATCTTTTAAAATTTTTGTATCTTAACATTTAAAATTTTTTATTTTTAAAAAATGAAAAAAGAGTTCTCTTTAAAAAAAATAAATTTTTTACTTATCTAAATAATTTTTTAATTTATAATCCGTTTGGATGAGAGGTTTTTTTTTTTTTTGGAAAATGAAAATTTTTTATATATGAAAAATAAAAAGTTATTTGAAATTTTTTTTAAAAGTGAAAAGTTATTTGAGTGAGTAAAAACTTTTTTTTTATCTAGAAAACTCTTTTTTCATTTTCAAAAATGAAAAATTTTAAATATTTTAATACAAAAATTTAAAAAGATCAATTTTTCTTAGAAAAATTTTTTTTTATTTTTTAAATTTGAATGTGATAAATAAATAAAAAGTTAAAAAATATATATGGATAATTTTTTATCTTTTAAATTTAAAAATTTTTTATTTTTCAAAAATAATAACGTTGAAAAAAGGCGGGGGTAAAGACAACGCTGAGATCTCTACAAACAGCATGAGCAAACAGGACTCAGCAACAGCCACACGAAACTTGACGCGTGGCAGAAGTCGGCGCGATATCTCCAACGTAGCTTAGCTATTATCCTAATCCTATTAATGTCATTTACTCTCGTTTAGTCTCACAGCCCCAAACCTATTTTTCTCAAATCACTTTCACTGGTTTCTGCACTTTTCTCTCTCATAAGCCCCCAACACCACTGCCGCGATTTATTCTCACGCGCCTGCTACTGTTCAACTTAAAAGGTTTTCCCGTCCCCATCTCCGGTGGTTACTACTTAACTCTCCACTTTAATTTGTGCCTAGTTAGTGATCAAACATTTAAGGGTCGTTTGAATGTCTTTTGAAGATTTTTTTTTAGTTTGAAAAAAAATTATTTTGAAAAATATGTTTAAGGAAAAAAATTATTTTGAGTGAAAAAATATAAAATTTTAAAATTAAAAAAAATATTAATATAGATATTATTTCGTTTTACTTAAAATTCTATATAATTAAAAAAAAACATCTTATTTAAACTTGTATATGTAAAGTTATATATGTTTAAAATTTGAAGTTTATTATAGCGTTTTAAATATATAAATAATCAAAAATGATGGTAACGTAAAAAAAAAATTAAAAAAATGTGTTTTTGAGACATTTTTTCTAGAGTGCCAAACAGTCTCTAAATGTATTTAAATATTTTTATTATTTTACAAAAATTTAACTCTAATTCAAATCAAATTTTTCATTTTTTATAAACTTGTACTGTACTTTTTTTTTAACATTCAAACTACGCAAATGTTATGTTTAATAAAACTACCCGACACATGTTTCATTTGAGTAATTAATTCAAATAACATTAAGTTTGAATAAATATTCTGATACAAACAAGTACTTAAATGATCTCAAATTTATATGCCAAAATTACCAATAAAAATTTGTGGAAATAACATATTTGTTTTGTTATGTATTTCAATGCATGACTGTATTTTACCATTATATCTATATTTTAAAATTGAGAAAAGTAAAATTTTATTTTCTAACCTATTATAATAATTATGAAAGTTAATCATAAATCAATGTTACATAGAATATGAATTTGAACTGGAAAAATCTAAATTAAATACGGAATCAAAATTATTGTAACGGTGCTTATGAACAGAAAAATTAGTGTAATATAGATTTTAAAAAATGGATATGAATTGGATTTTTTTCAATTCAAATGAAAAATCCAAACAAGGACAAGATTATGTAGACGTTATAATTGATGTTTAAATTTAGCATCACATATATAATATGTTTTTCCCTGAATATTAACGACCTATTTGGAGTCACATTCCCAAACGGTGTTTTGAATTTTGTTATACTCGGGATTGCATTTTGTTTCCAAAGCTCAGCTTGGAGTAAATCCATATTTCACAAATTTTTTAAAATAAAAATTTAAGCTTTTTTTTTAATTATCAAATCAAAAAAACATACATTGTTAAACACTCACAACGCGTTTGGGATTAGAGTTCATTTTTTCTAATCATTCTTCCATCAAACATAGATTTCCAAAACTTTTTTTTTTTTTTCAAAAGTGTTTATCTTAAATTCATCTTTCAAAACTCATTTTAACTTCAAATAATTTTTTTTTTTAAAATTACATATCTAAGTAGGCATTTGGCAAAAAATATTTAATTTACATTGTATTTAAATACAATGAAATTTTTACTCAAATATAAAAATATTTTATTCAAATACCTAATACATCACATTTTAAATCCAATATAATAACTTTTCATTATTTTACTTTTATTAATCACATCATATGTTCTCTTTTTAACTTTTTTTTTCTCTCTACTTTTACCCATCATATCACATATTTATTATTAAAATATAATTCAAATACTTTTCACCCTAACACACATTACATTCAAATACAATGTTAATACTTTTTTTTCAAACACAAATTACATTCAATATAATACGTTTGACAAACAAACCGTAAAATTCTCTACACATTGCACAAAAAGATGGTCCATAGAGCCAATGGGGCGGGGGGTGGGGATCGGGAGTGGTGGTATAAACATTGCATTCAAATGGGTTCATTACATTTAAATATTAAATGCATCAAATTTAAATTAAATACAATAATTTTTCATTATTTTATTTTTTTTATTACTTTTATTAATCACATCATATATTTTTTTTTCTATTTTTATGTATCATATTACATATTTATTATTAAAATATAATTCAAATACTTTTTATCTAAACATATATTATATTTAAATATAATATTAATATTTTTTTTTAAATATAAATTATATTCAATGTATTATATTTAGACGTAATACGTTTACAAAAAGGACCGTAAAATTCTCTATACATTGCATTAAAAATGGTTCATAGAGCCACTAGAGCGGGTGGTGAGGATAGAGAGTGATGTATTAATATTTTATTCAAATGATTTGATAGAGCCAACATAAAATTTTCTATGTTTACCAAATATATAAATATTATATTTAAATATAATATTAATATTTTTTTAAATATAAATTACATTTAATATATTATATTTAAACTTATACATTAGCAACGAATCATAAAATTTTCTGTACATTGCACAAAAAGATAGTTCATAGAGCCAATGGGGTAGGGGGTAGGGACAGAAAGTGGTGGTGGGTAATTGGAGGAGTGCCGTGCCGGGAAGCAACAAAAAGCAGTGTTAAAGTGAAAACAACATTTGAAGGGCTCGAGGCATTGCCAGTTTGCCACAGCCCTCTCTTCCTCGGCATGTGCGTCGCCACCACCACCAGAACGTAGGCGCTGGGGGTGCTCACCCCGATAGATCTGCGCACCCTTCACAAGTTAGCAAATATATTATTTTAATTTTCACATGCTCATCCCTTCCTCGCCCCCACTTTACGCGCGTGCACTACACTGCTCCTATACATATATTCGCAGGAACATGCCAGTGTATTTTGAATGTATTATCTCCGCTGGATGTGTTATATTTATATTATATTTAAATATAATATATTGAATATAATTTATATTTAAAAAAAATATTAATATTATATTTAAATATAATTTATGTTTAGGTGAAAAATATTTGAATTATATTTTAATAATAAATATATGATGTGATGGATAAAAGTAAAATGAAAAAAGAAAGAGAAAGAGAAAAAAAACATATGATGTATTAATAAAAGTAATAAAAAAATAAATAGTGATTATATTAAATATAAAATATGATATAATTAGTATGAAAATTACATTATATTTAAATACAATATAATTTGAATACGTATATCAAATGCATACTAAATGTGTATATATACCAAAAAAAATGGCTAGTACTCTTTTAGCAAAAAAAAAAAAAAAAAAAAAGAAATGCCAATTAGTGTCTCCTTATTGCGTAAGAACTTTCAATTATTTGACATACGTTTGGTTCACTCATATAGTTTAATCCGATTTAAAAATTAAGTTTTAATTTAGTTTAATTTGATTTGTATAAGAAATTGAGAAAATAAATACAATTTATATTAAAAATTATATTAAAATAATAAAAATAGAGATAAAAAATAATAAAAGTGAGTCCTATCAAATTAAACTAAACTAAAACCTATTTAGATAATTTGGCTTAATTTGTGAGCTAGATTAAGTTAGATCAGTGAATCAAACAAACAAACTCTTAAAAAAAATTGGACTGAGTATTTGAAATGAATAGCAAATTTTAACCTATTTGGGAAAAAATAGAAATCAACAAGGTAAGTAATTTATTTATTAGACAAATCATTGATTTATTCTTTCGTTAATAATTATTTATTTAGAATATTATTGTAAATTCAGTTTTTTTACTTCATTATATTAAAAATTGTTATTTATGGTATATTTGGTTGCTGTTTTGTATTTCATTGTATTTAAATATAATGTAATTTTTATTTAAATACAAAAATTTAACATTCAAATGCAATACTTTTTAACAGTATCTTAAATATATTTATTATTCTAAAATATTATGAAGATAAATTTTTTTCCATTGACATTATATTATCTCTCTAACTAACTTTTTCTATCTACTTTTATCAATTACATTAATTTTTTAATTCTAAAATATAATTCAAATACTTTGTCATCCAAATACAAAATATATTTAATGTATTACGTTGAAATGCAATGTAAATGTAATCTATTTTCTAAAAGTCCCATTAGCTTTTTCTTGCCTGTTTTGCGACGTAATTTCTGCCGTATATGTTGAAATAATACATCATCACTAGTATACGTCTAGTAATGTTCTGTGCATGTTCAATTTTTTTTTCCCCTCTTATTGTATGGATTGATCAGGTTGCGATTGTGAAAATTATTCAGCCTTTTTTTTTTTTTTTTTTTTTTTTGTAAACACTGAAGTAGGAGCACATAAAATCCCACGTAGCAGATTGGCCACTAGACCTTTAAGAGGAGAAAATTTAATAAGATGAGTGTACTAAAAGTTTTCAACCAATTACAGGTTCATATATTATATTTTTTGTTCATTAAATTTGACATCAGAATCTCTAATACACTCACATTGTCGATCTAGTTAACATCACTTTTTATTTTTTTGAGTTTATCATGATTGTGAATATTGTCAACCTATTATACATTACAGGTTCATGTACCATATTTTTGGTTCGTAAAAGTTTAGACAAGAATCTCTAATATACCACACAATTTTGACTTTTGACACTTTTAACCAGTATGCCAGCCAAAAAATATATATATTTTGACACTTTTAACCAGTATGCCAGCCAAAAGATATATATATATATTTTAGGTATAACCAGTAAAGATTTACTATATATAGACAAAAAACTGCTTCTTGGAAAATTTTGTTAGAAACTATTATTTAAAACAATTTTGTTCAATGTCATAACAGTTGTGTCATAGTAACAGAATTTATGCTCAATATTATATTCTTATAAGTCAATATGCTTTTAATAATAACCAGCTTAATGTCTCCAATATTCCTTTTTATGATATTGCTGCACTACTATTGGATGATCTTGTACTAACACTAACAATGGATAGAAATTTTTGTTCATTTTATTAATAAGAATTTGAAGAATTTTGTGGTAGTATTTTTAATATTTTATCAGCACTGCGTTACTCTAAGATCACATCAATTAAAACAAGATAAATTTGAAAATTTGATAAAATTTACTATTAACTTGAGGGTTCCCTTCACATTATTCTCTACAAATTTCACTTTTATTACTTCTCTAACAGTTTGGGGATAATTTAAGAATAGGATCCAATCAAATTTTCCTTAAGCTCCCTTAAATTTATAGGTGGCCTTAGATATTCAGCAGTGTTGGATATGCGCCACACCCCCTTTCTCTCTCTCTCTCTCTCTCCCTCCCCGACACAAGTTGTAACGTGCATGGCCTAAATTGTCATGTTTTCTTGTACGTGTTTTATCGACGGACCAAAAGACTACAAATGATAGAGTTTTTCTAAATTTATATCTATATATATATATTAATTTTTATTACCCTAACAACTTACAAAAAAAATATACATTTATATATATATAACTCAAAAAAATGCATATACTTGGAGTTAAAGTTTAATTGGTTGTCAGCAAAAATTGTTGAAAAATGGAAAATTGATCAGTGAGAATGGATGAGAGAATTATGGGGATAGGCAAGTAGACCAGAAAAGGCCGAGGCAGAAGAGCCACAGCCACACGCCCACAGAGAATTAAGATAAGAAGTTTCTGAGTAGCGCCGCTTTTCACCTGTTAGAAAAAAATGGTTTTTTCGCAATTAAATAAGAAGTCTTCTACAGTCCCCCATTTCATTTTTGGAGGACTGGTTCCAGAAAATCTTGACCCTCCAAATAGTCTAGCTAGCATGAGTTAATATTTATAAAGAAATGAACGGCTCCTATTCATTAAGGGCAAGAAGGGTAGTAAAATGGCACTAAAAAGTTTGTCTGAGCGACTACCGGTTGAGTTATAGGTCTTTTTGTTATTTTTTTTTTGTTTTGGTGCTCTAAAAGACAAGTTTTTGTTTGTGGTTTTTTTGTATTTTTTGCTGGTTATTTTTTTTTTTGTCTATATTTGGGCCACAATTAGAGTTAAAAAAAAAAACTAAATTCATTTTTCATTAGAAAAAATCAACTCAATTTTACTATATACATTTTAAACTAAACTTAAAAACTAAAATTTTAAAAGTCTATAATTTTGTATATATAAATCTAAATAAAATAATTTTTTTATATTGCATATAAGTTTAAACTGAACGAAATAATATTCATATTCACATTTTCTTTTACAACACAATTTAACTTTTTATATTTTTTTAACTCCGATTAGTCAAATGCATAACTCACTCAATCAAACGTACAACTCAACATCAATTTAACTTAAATTAAACTTTTTTAAACTCAAGTTGATGCCCCAAACATATATATATATATATTTTGTCTTAATGTAACAAGTAACAATGGTTGGGATCAATCATGTATTCTAAGTTGCTTTTAACCGATCACAATTACTAGGGGAAAAAAAGAAAAGAAAAGAAAAGAAAAGGAAAGTTGTCTTGATATGTAGGAAAAATTAAAAACATTCGCATTGGAATTTTAAAATTTTTTTAAAGATCATAATTATTTATATTGTCATATATAATAAATTACATAACAATCTTTATACCTTTAGAGGAAAACATTAGGAATGTCAAAGGATTTTGATCGAGAAAATTTCAATCAATTAGTCTTTTTTACTATTCTACAATTATCAGACGATGGAGTGTGTGGGCACTCGATTTATTGATCAGTATTTAGTGTAGTTTGTCTCCTTTTAACAACCCAGATTTTTAAGAATTTATTATTATTAGCGAGAGGTATAATAATTAATTCTCTCACTTGAGAGTCTGTGATTTAAAGAAAATAAGAGTTTTAAGAGTCTTATTTATAAAAATTATAATAGGTGGTTTTCAGAATTTGAAAGGACTCCAGAAAAGATTTTTCTCTCTCCTCCCCTCTACTATGGTTGAAATTTATGCCTAAATTTGTTTTAAAAAAACTCGACCTTACTAGGGTTATAGGATTCAAAATTTAATTCAAATTTCAAACTCTATAAATCTTATAATTTTGTCTGCATGGATAATGTTCTATAACTCTAGTTTAAATTTAAAATAAAATTATGATAACTTTTTTTGAATTAAACAATTATGTAATAATCATTCAAAATAAAATCAAATCGGAAGAAAATCTTGTCTTCCAAACCCCTCAAAATGGATGCCACCTTTAGTGCACCAATGATAAGATTTTGTTCAATTTAAATTCAAGTCGAATAATCTTTCAATTTAAAGTATTTATTTAAATAAGATATTCAAAATTTAAATAAATTTCATATTCATCTTCTTAAAAGCACATACAATTAATTTAAATTTCAAATCTTATCTTCCAAAATAAATATTTATACATATTAAATATTTATTCAATTAATCAAATAAAACAAAAATACCATTTTACCTTTGCATAGAAAAACGCCTCCACCAAGAAAAGCTACTCGGATTTTTCTCTTCACTAAAAGCAAGAATACAAGCTATAAAAAAATACCTCGATCTATTAGCATCCGTTCAGAAATTATACAAAGCTAGTAAAGGGACTGATTAGACATAGATAATGTGGGCTCTAATAATCCATGTGCTTATTATTTTATCCCGAATAAATTCATTACACAATTATTAATTTTAGAGTCATACCACTATAAATCTGAAACTATACTCCCAATTATATATTGAATTACGCAAGTCAGTAAATAGCCATTGTCTAATGACCTAGTTATACATGCCATACCCTCTTATGATATTTATGATCAACCTTAGATCAAAGTCCGTTTAACCTATTAATCAGTTTAGCTTAAAAATCCATTATATACCTAATTAAGAAAATGTTTATTAACCACATGTGAACAAGAAATCATTTGTAGAGCAAATGAACCTAGGCCTTGTCCATTTTCACATTTAGTATAATATCGTTAAGATGATAACCTTTACTCTTTATCAGAACTCTGATCTCATATCTATAAGCAAACCCTTTTATCGTATACTAGTCATGAACCTAACGAACCAGTCATATATGCTTACTACTTTGATGACGCTTTAACCTTTGGAACATGAAAGAACACAAGTCATACATATGAAACTATTTACTTACTCAGGATTATGGTTATTACATAATGAACATTGAAAGTGAATTAATCTACTCAAACGGACTATATAGATTAATTACACTTTGATTCCAGTCTAATATGTCACTACCAAACAGCATATCTATATCTCTATTCGGGAGTCAAATGCTCTAGATAGTGAAGAAAAACCATTTCCCTAATTGGCTGTAGACAATATAATAGTATTAACATAAATTAGATACTCACTCTAACACCATAGACTACGGACTATATATTTAAACTACTTATTTTAGAACGTTGTTTTATTACATACAAAAGATAAACCATCTCCCTAATTGGCTTTAGACAATATAATAGTATTAATATAAATTAGACACTCACTCTAACACCATAAACTACGGACTATATATTTAGACTACTTACTTTATAACGTTGTTTTATCGCATACAAAAGATCATTGCATGTAATATTCTAATAGTTTAACAATAAGCAGTCAATAAGTCATATTTGTTTATATTTACTTTAATATAGTAATATAATGAATAATCTCTAATATATTATTAATTAGTTCAAAAATAAATAAAATACATTAAAATGTCTTTCTCGCTTAAGGTATTCTTAACAATTTGCCACTTGCTCTAAGCTAGTAAATATGCCATGTTGCGCATTCCTATCGCCTTTATGTGCCTTTTAAAACTTCTAGCCACTAAAGTCTAAGTAAAGAGATCGGCAATGTTATCTTCAGACGCAATCTTACATACATATACTAGTCTTTCCTCCATGTATTCTTTAATTATATAGTATTTCTACTTGATCTGCTTGGTCCTCTTGTGGTGCCTAGATTCCATTGTGTTAGTAATAGGCGCACTGTTATCAGAATAGAGTGTGATAGCCTTGTTATCACCCAAAATAACTTTAAGGTCTTTAAAGAACTTGTAGAGCCAAACCGCTTCTTTAGATGCCTCAGCCGCAATCACATATTCAGCCTCCATCATAGAGTCAGTAGTGTAACCCTATTTCATGCTCCTCCACCTAATGGTACCTTCTTCAAGTATGAATACTGATCTTAAAGTCAATTTCCTAGAATCCCTATGAGTTTAGAGGTTTGAATCCGTGTATCCTATGAGTATTAGGTCTTTTCTAGAATATACCAGCATATAATCCATCTTCTCTTAAGATACTTAAGTATATACTTAATAACTTGCCAATGTTTAGTTCTAGTATTTGCTTAATATCGACTAACCATACTTACCATAAAATAAATGTCCAAACGAGTACAAATCATAGCATATATAAGGCTATCAACAGTAAATGTGTAAATGACCTTACTTATATGCTCTATTTCTTTCGATGTCTTGGAACGATCATTTAATAAAAGAGTTAGACCAGCAATCAAAGGTTAAGAACATTTCTTTACCTCTTATATTGCATACTTCTCAATTATTTTATCTATACATGAAACCTGAGATAATGCTATCAATTTGTTCTTTCAATCTCTAAAAAGACAAATGCTTAGAATATAATTAGCTTCTCTCAAGTCCTTCATAGCAAACTGTTAGGATAACCAAAGCTTGACCAATGATAAGTTCTTTACATTATTCCCAATGAATAGTATATTATTGACATAGAAAACCCAAAAGACCACATTTTCATCCTTTATACGTTTATAGACACAAGATTTATCAATGTTCTGCTCAAAGCCAAATGTTTTAATCGCTTGATCAAATCTTTAATTCCATGAGCGAGATGCTTACTTTAATCCATATATGAATTTAAGTAATTTGTAAACTTTCTTTTTTGGCCTTTTGTCACCAACCTGTTGGGTTGTATTATATAGATATTGTCATCAAGATGGCCACTGAAGAATGCTGTCTTGTTGTGCATTTACTAGATCTTGAAATCAAAAGTTGCTGCAATGGATAGAAGAATACGGATAGACTTCAGCATCACAATAGGTGAAAATGTTTGATCATAGTCAATTCTAGCCTTTTGTGTATATCCCTTTACCGTAAGTCTAGCCTTGAAAGTTTTTAAGTTTTCGTTCCGCATTCTTTTTTCTCTTATAAAACCCACTTACACTCAATGGGTTTGATCCTATTTGGCAAGTCTATAAGTTCCTATATAGAGTTGGATTTCATAGAATATATCTCATTATTCATGATCTATTTCCAAAGTTTAACAGCAACATCATTTATAACCTTATCGTAAGTTACTAGGTCATCGTCATGTTCATAAGCTTCAGTCTGGTATGCTTCAGCATCATATATGAAGAAACTTAGTTTTCTAAAAACTCTCTCACTACGTTGAAACACCCTAAATTATTAATCGTTTGTAGGTCTTTCACTAGAACTTGGATTTGCGTCCAGAATCAAAACATGTGGAGTAATATTATCACCTGATAACTCCTCTAGTACCATTTTATTTCGAGATTTAAAGTCATTCATGTAACTTTCCTCAAGGAAAGTCGCATGGGTTGAGACAATGATTTTTTATTCCTTCGAGTTATATAATAGACCTCTCTTAGTTCCTATAGGATACCCTATAAATATGCACAATTCAGAATGCAATTTCAACTTTTTCGCATCCCTATCCAAAACATGTGTCAAGCAACTCTATATTCTCATATGTCCAAGGGAAGGTTTCTTGCCATGTCATAATTTATACGAAGTCTTATAAATTAATTTACTTAGAATTTGGTTTAAAGTATAATATAACGTTTGTAGTGTATATCCCCAAAAAGATAGTGGTAGAGTTGAATAACTTAACATGGACCGTACGATATTCAATAAGGTCCTATTTCTCCTTTCGGCTACATTATTCTATTGTGAAGTACCAGGTGCAATCTATTGGCATAAAATCATGTAGTTTACAAGATGTCATAGAAATTCATTCTAGAGTTATTTACCATCTCAATCAGATCGAAGTGTTTTTATGAATTTATCAAATTGTTTTTCCATTCCCATATGATATTAGGTACACATATCCATACATCAAGAAATCGTCTATAAAAGAGATATAATACTCGAATGCTCCTCGTGCCCCCATGTTCATGGGGCCACATATGTTAATGTGCATAATTTTTAAGAGTTCTTTAACCCTAGTACCCTTAGCTCCAAAAAGACCTCTTAGTCATCTTACCCTCAAGGCAAGACTCACATTGAGTAACACATACCTCCTTCAAAGTATTCAAAGGACCATCTTTAATCAATTTTTGAATCCTATCTTGATTAATATGACCAAGTCTTAAATGTCAAAGATATGCTTTTTTAGAGTGAGAAAATTTTAACCTTTTAAAATTATCAATTAATTTGGTGTCTCGCAGTAAGTGTATTTCCCCCACTACTTCGGCCAATACCAAGCTACCATGAAAATTCCTAGATGCAATTTTTCTAAATTCTAAGAAACCATGTCTGACAAAATTAAGAATGCTTAGAATAATAATAAAATTAATATAACCACATATATCATACTTAATTTGTGATAACAGTATAAAAGGAAACCTAGAATGCTACTCTTTAAATATTAAATCGATACATCGAGGAGAATCTAGATCGTTTAATATATATATATGATATAATCATGAGTTGGCTCTAATACCGATTGTAGGAAAAAATTGAAAATATATGCAGTGAAATTTTAAACATTTTTTAAAGATCATAATTACTCGTGTTGTCATATAAATAAATTATACAATAATTTTTATACCTTTGGAGCAAAACACCAGGAATGATGGACAAATGTGATCGAAAAAACTTCAACCAACTAGTCTTTTTTGCTATTCTCCAATTTTCGAATGGTGGAGTATACAGGCACTCAGTTCTTCGATCGATAATCCATATGGCTTGTCTCCTTCTAACCACCCAGATCTTTAAGAATTTATTATTATGAGTGAGAGATATAATAATAAATTCATTTATCTGAAAGTTTGAGGTCTAAAAAAATAGGAGCCCTAATGGTCTTATTTATAAAAATTGCAATAGATGGCTTTTAGAATTTAAACATAACTCCATAATAGATTTTTCTCTCTCCTCTCTTCCACCATGGCCGAAATTAATTCCTAAATTTGGTTTAAAAAATTTGGCCTTACTAGGGTTGTAAGATTCAAAATTTGATTCAAATTTCAAACTCTATAAATCTTATTCAAAATTAGATTTTTTTTGCATGGATAATATTTCATAACTTTAGTTTAAATTCATAATAAAATCATAGTAACTTTATTTGAATTAAAAAATTATGTAATAATCATTCAAAACAAAATCAAATTAGGAAAAAATCTTATCTTCCAAATCCTTCAAATTGGATGCCCCCTTTAGTGTACCAATGATAAGATTTTGTTTAATCAAAATTCAAATAGTATAATTTTTTAATTTAAAATATTTATTTGAATAAGATATTCAATATTTAAATCAATCTCATATTCATCTTTTAAAAGAAAAATATAATTAATTTAAATTTCAAATCTTATCTTTTAAAATAAATATTTATACAAATTAAATATTTATCTCATTTATTAAAGAAAAAAATTACCATTTTACACTTGCATAGAAAAATGCATACATCAAGAATAGTGATTTGGATTTTTCTCTTCACTAAGTGTAAGAATACAAGTCATAAATAATATCCCGATCAATAACCATCTATTAAAGAATTATACAGAGTTAGTAAATGAATTGATTTGACGTATATAATATGGGCTCCAATAATTTATGTAATTATTATTCTATATCAAAAACCCATCACATAATTATTAGTTTTAAAGTCATGCTATTATAAATCTAAAATTTCACTCTTAATTATATACTAAATTACACAAGCCAGTGAATAACCATTGCCCAATAACCTATTCATATATATAACACCCTCATATGATATCTATAATCAACCTTAAGTCAAAATCTGATCGATTTATTGATCATGCTATCTTAATGATTTATTATACACCTGATTAAGAAAATATTTATTCATCACATGTGAATAAGAAATCATTTATAGAGCAAATAACCTAAGACCTTATGTTAGGAATGCCCGCAGCGGGAAAGACATTTTATATGTATTTTATTTATTTTGAATTAGACAATAAAAATTATATTAGAGGTTATTCATTACATTACTATATGTCCTCATCCTATTTACATGTTAAAGTAAATTTAAGCAAATATGGCTTACTGACTGCTTATGTTAAACTGTTACAATATTACATACAATGGTCTTTTGTACGCGAGAAGATAACGTTTTAAAATAAATAGTCTAAACTATGGTCTATAGTCAATTAGGTTAGACTGAGCATCTAACTCATGTCAAGATTAATACATTGTCTAAAGCCGATTGGGGGGATGGTTTATTTAAATTATCTAGATCTTTGACTTCCGATTAGAGACATAGATATATTACTTAGTGGTGATATATTGAACTAAGACCAAAGTGTAATTGATTTGTATAATCCGCTTAAGCGAATAACATCACTTTCAGCATTCATTATTTAGTAACCTTAATCCTGAGTAGATGAATCGTTTCATATATTTGACTTATGTGCTTTAATGTTCCAATAACTAAAGCGTCTCAGAGATGGTAAATATATAGACCAGTTTGTTGGATACATGACTTGTATGTAATAGAGGGTTTATTTACAGATATTAGAATCATAACCTAATGAGGAGTAAAAGTTATCTTCTTAAAGGCATTATACTAAATATGAAAATGGATAAGGCCTTGAGTCGTCTGATAGGCAGATAACTTCTTATTCACATATGGTGAATAATCATTTTCTTATTCGGGAATATAATGGATTTTTAAAATAGCTTAATCAGTAGATCAAATAGATTTTCACCTAAGGCTGATTATGGATATCATATGAGAGTTTAGCATATATGACAAGGTCATTGACAATAGCTTATCACTAGCTTACGTAATATAGTATATAATTGGGAGTGCAGTTTTAGGTTTATAGTATTGTGACTCTAAAACTAATAATTGTAACGGGTTTATTCGGTATAGAAGAAAAGTTACATGGATTATTGAAGTCCATACTATATATGTCCAATTGATCTCTCTACTAGCTTCGCATAATTCCTTAATGGATGGTAATTGGTTGGAATATTTTTAATTATTTGTTGCCTTGCATTTAGTGAATAGAAAAATCTGGATCACCCTCCTACAGGGTATAGACGTTTTTCTATAGGTGTCGGAGGGCAGAATTGTAATTTTGAATTATTCAATAAATGGGATAAACATTTAATTAATATTTATTTTGAAAAATAAGATTTGAAATTTAATTTAATTGTATTTGATTTTTGAAAATCGAGTATGAGATTAATTTGAATTTTAAAAATCTTGTGTTAAAATAAATATTTAAAATTTAAAAAATTATCCTATTTAAATTTGAATTGAACAAAATTTTGTCTTGACATTAAATAAGGTGGTGTTCATTGTGGATAAGGATAGAGGACAAGATTTTCTCTTAATTTGAATTTGAGTTTTGTTTTGGATAAGAGATTATACAATTATTTGAATTTCAAATAAAATTACCATGATTTTATTTGAATTTGAATTAGAGTTGTGAAAAATTATCTATGAAGACAAAATCCTAAGATTTATGAAGTTTGAAATTTAAATCAAATTTTAAATCACAAATTTGAATAAAAACCAAATTTTATTGTGGCATTATCCACATGGATAAATATGGATTTTTTATGGATAAGAGAGAAAGAAAATATTGTTTAAATCCTGTTTGAATGTTAAATCTCCTCTATTTTTATGTAGCCAAATTTTTTTAGGGAAAAATCCCTTAGGGAGAATTGGCTTTGAGGGTGTAGGAGAGAGAAAAATCTTTTCTTAGCCCACGTTTGGGCAACACATTTTTTTGGCATTGCATATAAATGCAATGTAATTTTCCCCCAAATACAAAAATATTTCATTCAAATACTAATCATATCACATTTTAAATCCAATATAATCACTATTTATTATTTTATTTTTTTTATTACTTTACTTAATTACATCATATATTCTCTCTCTCTTCTTTTTTTCTCTTTACTTTTACCCATCACATCACATATTCATTATTAAAATACAATTCAAATACTTTTCACCCAAACACACATTGCATTCAAATGCAATGCTAATGCTTTTCCTTCAAATATAAATTGCATTCAATGCATTGTGATCAAACGTAATGCAAATACAACGCGTTCACCAAACAAGGCCTTAGTCTAATTCAAAATTCAAAAGTCACCTAATGTAATTTTATAAATAGGTGTTTTGACACTCTTATTTTCTTTAAACCATAAACTTTCAAGTAAGTAAATTTATTATTGCGCATCTCACTAGCAATAATAAATTTTTAAAGATCTGGATAATTAGAAAGAGACAAGTTGCACTAGAATACCGATCAAGAAACCGAGTGCCTACATACTCCATCGTCCGGGAATTGAAGAATAGCAGAAAAAGTTAGTTGGTTGAAGCCCCTTGGTCACTTCTTCCAGCGTTCCTAGTGATTTCCTCTAAAGGTATATGATTGTTGACAATTTATTATATATGATAACATAAGCAATTGAACGACCTTGAAAAATTTTTTAAAATTCCGCTATGCACTATTACCCTTTTTTTTTCAACAACCTTGTCTATTTTCACATCTCGTATAATGTCGTTAAGAGGATAACCTTTACTTTTTATTAAAGCTATGATATCTATAAGCAAACCTTCTATCATATATAAGTCATGTATCTAACGAACCAGTTTATAAGCTTACAACTTTGAGGACGTTTTAGCCATTGGAATATCAAAGTTTACAAGTCATACACATAAAGCCATTTACTTATTTAAGATTAAGGTTATTGCATAATGAACGTCAAAAGTGAATTAATCCACTCAACCAGACTATATAAATTAATTATACTTTGATTCCAATTCAATATGTCACTACCAAACAACATATTTATATCTCTATTCGAGAGTAAAATGCTTCAGACAATTAAGATTAACAGTCTCCTTAATTAGCTTTAGACAACATAATAATATTAACATGAGTTAGATGTTCACTCTGACTCCATAGACTACAGACTATAGATTTAGACTACTTACTTTAAAACGTTATCTTCTCGTATAAAAAAAAAAAAACTATTGTATCAAATATTTTAACAGTTTAACAATAAACAATCAATAAGTTATATTTGCTTACATTTAGTTTAACATATAAATAAGATGAAAACATATAGCAATGTAATAAATAACCTCAACATATTATTAATCAGTTTAAAAATAAATGAAATACATTAAAATATTTTTCCTACATAGGCCATTTCTAACATGATATGCTTTATAAACTAATGTAGGAAAATTAGAAAATGTGTGTAATGGAATTTTAAAATTTTTTTAAAATATCATACAAATTCATGTTGTCATATGTAATAAATTATTCAATAATTTAAATACCTTGTGAAGAAAATACCAAGAACGCAGGAGGATCTAACTGAAAAAGCTTTAATTAACTAGTCTTCTTTATTATTTTCAATTCCCAAATGCTAGAGTGTATGGACACTCGATTTCTCAATCAGTATTCATGTGGCCTATCTCTTTCTAACCTCCTGAAATTCTAGGAATATATTATCATGAGTGAGAGTTATAATAATAAATTCGCTCACTTAAGAGTCTATGGTTTAAGTAAAATAAGAGTCCCAAGAGTCTTATTTATCGTGAATGCACTTGGTGGATTTCAAATTTGAATAGGATATTTGAAAAATATTTTTCTCTCTCCTTCCTTATTGTTGGCATTTTTCCCTGCTAGCGAGGCATAAAATTCACCTACTTTAGACATAGGAGATCCAAATTTCAGTCTCCATTTATCTTATAATTTTATTTATATGGTAATGTTTCATAAATCCAATTTAAATTTAAAATAAAATCATAATAACTTTATTTGAGTTAAACAATTATGTAATATTTATCCAAATAAAATTAAATAAGAAAAAAAAAATTTTTCCTTCCTTTGCCCTTAAAAAATGTGCCTACTTCTAGTAGACAAGGATATGACTTTGTTTCAATTCAAATTCAAATAGAATAATTTCTATATTTAATTTAAAAAATTTATTTAAATAAGATTATCTAGATATTTAGATTAATTATTCAAATAATTAATTTATTCATGTCTTTTAAATTTTAACCAACCTCATATTAATTTCAAAAGATAAATACAATTAATTTAAATTTTAAATTCTATCTTCCAAATAAATTTTTATTAAACATTTATCTAATTATTTAAATAAAATAAAATTCTCATTTTATCCTTAACAAAAAAAAAATACCTACACCCATTGAGAGTGATCCAAATTTATCTCTTCACTAAGTCCAAGAGTAAAAGCTATAAAGAATATCCCGATTAATTACTATCTGGTAATAAATTAAGTGGAGCTAGTAAAGGGATCGATTGCACATGTATAATATGGACTTCAATAATCTATGTAATTAATTATTATATATCAAATAAATTAATTACACAATCATTAGTTTTAGAGTCACATCATTATAAACTTGGAACTGCACTCCTAATTATGTACCATATTACATAAGCTAGTGAATAGCCATAGTTCAATAATCTTGTCATATTTGTAATATCCTCATATGATATCCATGATCAACTTAAGGTTAAAATCCGTTCAACCTTTTGATCACGCTATTTTAAAGATTCATTATACATTTAATAAGATAATGATTATTTATAATATGTGAATAATAAATTATTTGTCAAGCAAACGACTCTAGATCTTATCCATTTTTATATCCTGTATAATATTATTAAAAGGATAAACTTTATTCCTTATTAAAGCTATGATTTTATATCTATAAGCAAATCTTTTATCAAATATAAGTCATATATTCAACGAATTGATTTAGTAGCTTACTACTTCGAAATGCTTTAACATTTAGAACATCAAAGTACACAAGTTACATACATAAAGCCATTTATTTATTCAAGATTAAGATTATTATATAATAAACGTCAAAAATAAATTAATCTACTCAAGCTAATTATATAAATTAATTACGCTTTGGTTTGAGTCCAATACATCACCACAATAAGGTAACATATCTAGGTCTCTATTTGATAGTCGACTTGTTCTAGATGGTCAAAATAAACCATCTCCTCAATTGGTTTTAGACAATATAATAGTCTTAATATAAGTTAGATACTTACTCTAAAACCCCATAGACAACAGGTTATAGATTTAGATTATTTATTTTAAAATATTATTTTCTGACATATAAAAGACCATTGCATGCAACATTCTAATAATTTAACATTAAGTAGTCAATGAGCTATATTTGCTTGTATTTACTTCAATGAATAGATAAGACAATGACATATAGTAATGATGTAATGAATAATCTCTAATATATTATTAACCAATTCAACAATAAATATATTAGATTAAAATGTATATCTTTCTTAGGGCATTCCTAACAATACATTCGTATTCAATTTTGTTGTCCAATTAATACATCCAATGCTGGATTTATGTTAATTTATCATAATATTTACGTGATATTTAATTTGTGTTAATGGTAAATTTTGCAGTAATTTCTAAAAAGAAAAATTCAACCAAATAACATTTGTTAATATGACTTTACCCATTAATTGGTAAGAAATTTAAAGCAGGGAAAAAAGCTACGATATTCTTCTACCATCTCAATCATATTCATAAGTAAAACAGATCATCTTCAGAAGATTGTGAAAATACCACATTAAATAAACATTTTATATTTTTTTGCCTTATTATTTTAATTTTTAACCGTTCACACTTATCTAATTATATGTAAAAGAAAAAAAAACCATACAATTTATAATTAGGACAATAACCTATATATGTCTTTTTTTAAGACACAATCGTACAAATCACTATTAAATAAAGCCAAACAAAAACAAAATATAATAGTTAAAAAGCAAGGAAAATAAAATATAGTACAGGATTGATTACATATCATATCACATACGCTATCAAAATCACTACATACAATCAGTTGCTATCAAAATTTCTTAACATACGCTAATCTATCATATTAATCCATATAATACATCCAAAAGCGACATCTCACGTAAATTTTACAAAATATGTTCAATTGCCGGTAAACAACAACATCCTTTCTGTTTCTTTCATTATCATGCCCATTGCCACGCTATTCTTTGTTGTTACTTTCTCGAGAAGCAACAAAAAATTATTTTTTAATTGTTTTTACATTCATACCCTCAAGTTTGTGTACTTTATCATCTATAAAAATACAATTACACCCTTACAACAGTGCAAATTTACACTAGCACCTTGTAAGATAATATTTTATACATGTCAATATTCCTAGGGAGTCGCGAAAGGCATCACGTGCTTGCCAAAAAACTGGATATAACCGGTTATCCACTCACGAGGATTTTAGGGTGATGTATGGAGACATTAGTTTTGAGTTGGAAAAAAGTTAGTTTTGAAAAATATGTTTAGGGAAAAAAACTGTTTAAAGTGAAAAAATTAAAAATTTTAAAATTTTTTTTAGAAAAAAATTATCAATATGGATATTGTTTTATTTCTCTCAAAATTCTATGCAATTTAAAAAAAATCATCTCATTTGGATTTGTATACACAAAGTTATGGATTTTTAAAGTTTTAAGTGTACTGTAGCGTTTTGAAAATATAAATAATAAAAAGTGTTGAAATTTTGAAAAAAAACTAAATTTTTTGTCTGGAGACCCCTGTTCCAAACGGGGCCTCAATTCTTTCTCAATAAGTGACACGACATAAGTAAGGAATCGATCCCCCGTAAAATTGCTGGGGTGGTGGAGAAAACGCCATTAAATAAATTGAAGACGAAAGAATTTGAGCTTTGCGTAAATGTCTAGTACATGAATTTAGGATCCGTTTCGATTAGAGATCCGTTTTTTTAAAATAGAAAATTTTTAGATATGAAATCTAAAAGTTATTTGGATTTTTTTTAAAAGTGAAAAGTTATTTGGGTGGATGAAAACCTTTTATTTTTAGAGAATTCTTCTTTTATTTTTCAAAAATGAAAAATTTTAGATATTCAGATACGAAAATTTTGAAAGATTCATTTTTCTTAAAATGTAAAATTTTTCATTTTTCAAATTTAAAGATATCAAACAAACGGGGGTTAATCTTATACTATAATTATAACCACTTTAGAAAAAAGGTTTTTAAGAGGGGAATGTTAGTGGCAGTTGCCTAAGCTGGATAACCCTATATACTCCGGGGACCATCTCCGAAGAAATTGTAAAATACTAAAACTATATTTGACTCTAAAAATTATAATATAATTAACATGTTATTTTATATATTATGTTAGATTGGATTTTAATATTTGAGTAAAAAATCACTCTCAATAAAGTGTTTACATGTGATATTATCAAATATAACGAATATCAAATTATAACATCTTACAACTATTGATTGATTGATAAATTAAAATTTTCATTTAATCATTATAATATATTATCTTTTTTATATTATACTAATAATAAAAATTTAGTTTACAAGCTTTACATATGACAATAACTTTTGAAATATTTTAATATACTAAGATGAAGATGAAATAGCCACGTGCATGTCTAACACAACGGTCTGTCAGTAACAAACATATCAAAGAATATGTAAAAAATTAAAAAAGAATGAATTTTATGAAAATACAACTTTTTTTGGTTTTCGAATTATAGAATAAAATATCTAAATTTCTTACTACAATAGTTTGAAATGATTTTCAGTGTACATGTTTTCACTTAGCTATAGAAAATAATTGGTCTTATAAGAATGTAGCTTGATTAAATTTTAGGGTAAATTGTTCTTTTAGTTCTTAATCTTTTCACAAAGTTACGATTTAGTCTCTAATCTTTTTTTTTTAGCTAAAAGGTCTCTAAACTTTTTAAAATAGTACAATTTGATCATTTTTATTATAAAAGGTAAAAATTTTAATAGAAATGTTACATAAATCACACATAATTTATTATTTAAGGACAATTAAAAAAAATCACATGATTCAATTTATATATATCATATATGTGATCTATTTTTATTAATTTTTAGTATTTTTTGGTAAAAAGAACTAAATTACACTTATTTAAAAAAATTAGGAAACTTTTATCTCAAAAACAAAAAAAGTTAAAAACCAAATCATAACTTTACTAAAAGATTAGAGATTAAAATAATAATTTACCCTAAATATTATAAGGTATGCTACTAAAAGCCATTGATATTTGTGCAAATACTTCTACCATTTAACACTGTACTATATTTGACACAGGCCTCTTCTTCAAGGTGGCTGTGGATCACACAATTATAGCGAGCTTCTGTCCTCTACTCTATATTTATGGAAGAAAAGGGAAAATAGGTCAAAAGAGTAAGAAAATAAAAATAAATAGATCAAAAATTTTAGTTTGGTAGTAGATAATATATTTAAGTGTAAATTTTAATTTACATATATTTGAAATATCAAAATTTGCCCTCTTAATTTATGGTGTAAATGTAAAATTTATACTTAATTTATGCTAAGATTAAATTCATGCAAAAATTTGAGACAAATATTTATTGTGTAAATGTAAAATTTACATGTAACAAAAATCAATACAAAAATCCTAGGTCAAATTTTATAATGTAAATGCACAAATTACATTTAATTTACACTTAATTACCAAATTGACCCACCTCTATACCGATCTACTATTGCCCACGATCGCTGTCTACTAGTGCAACATTGAGCAAACCACTAGAGTAAGATCCCTCTCCGCCTGGCGATCTGAGCTTTGTCACAATCTCCTCCCTCGACCAACCTAAGGACAATAACAATTATAAGAACAACTGCAATTTCACCATATCTGAACAGACTTTGTTGGAATTGCAAAGCAAAGAAGCTGGTGGCAGAGAATGTAGCTTGGTAAGAAATTTGGAGTTGGCAAAGCTTGGCAGGAATGAGGAGGAAGTCAAAGGTGTGAACTAGGAACTTTCGAGAAGGTTCACAAAGTGAGGAAGGCAAGTTGTTGGAGGAAATAGGGTGCCAAATTGCAATCATATCTACTACAACGATGGGCGACCAAAGATCATATTGTGATCAGATTTGGAGATTGATTACCATCGCATCTCTTCATCGGCATCGCAACCTGTAGAATTTGCTAGTCATGACAGAGACAAAGGTGGTTGTGCCAATTTGGTAGCGATAAGGATTTGCTTGAGACAGAGATGTAGACGAACAGATCTACTGGTAACTAAGTTGCTGTGCAACGAGGATAGCAATTGTCGCCGGAGATGATGACCTGAATGAGAAGTGAAGGTAGAGGGGAGAGAGAGAGAGAGAGAGAGAAGAAGAAGAAAGAGAGAGAGAAATTAGTGGGTTTTGGAAGGATTCTGAAAAAAAAAAAATCGAAAACCTATTTTATGAGTAAAATAGGAACATTACATATACTAAAATTAGACTATAATATTAATTTTTATATGTTTAATATTATGCTATTTACCTCTAAATCATAAATTAATTGGCCTATACAGTGTAATTTCGCTATATTTTTCCTATGAATTGAAAAACAGTAATATTCAAACTCTATATCTTATAATATAATTAGATGTGAGATTATTGATAGGTAATAAATTGCTTTCACCTTTTAATTTTACTCAAGATCTCATTTCAGTAAAGTGCACTCAATATTTTCATTCTTTAAATTAGTACTTGAGCAATTTTATGAATTTTCGGAAAAAAAAAAAAGAAAATTTGGGAAATTAATAAAATGATAATATATATGACAAAGTTTAACGAAGAACCTTTAATAACAAGACCTGACTCAAATCACAAATACACCCTTCTTTTTCTCATGTACATCTTAAGTTAGGACAAACCTTCTTTTCTTTTGATTTTCTGTTAATTTGTGGATTTAGCTTGTGAACAAAAAATATATACGTATACTTAGAATCTCATTTATGTTGAATGTTGATCATAAGTTTGGTCACTTGAATCTTACTCTAATTATGATGACTTATTTAGGTTTATAGTTTTTGCATGGTTTCTTCTTAACTTTATTTGTTATAATGAAATATGTGTTATATCATTTGGATATTTCTACGAGATCTCTAATTTTAACATTTATTTTAGCTGAATAAAAATAGTCGTTTTTTATTCAGAACATGGTAATTCGCACTGTTGGTTCCTAAATATTATGTAATTGTTCTGGTACCTAAATAATTAATTAGTTTTGATATTCTCCTCCCTATATACTGTTCATTTCTTTCCAATGTTGGTCCAATAAGAAATGTCTGCCAAATTCTTGATGAAATTCGACACATTATTAACATCACGTTACATATACGGTTAAATGGAAGATAAGAAAGTTAATCCTATATTTTGCTTTTCGTTGGGAAAACAAAATAACTAAACTCTTTTTTTCTTAAACTAATAAAAAACGCCTGGACCTCAACTAAGAAGAGAGGCAAGCCGTGCCATGAAGACGTGATAAGGTAAATCGTGCAAAGTTGTGCAGATGGTAAGGATGGCAATGGGGCTGGGGAACGAGGCGGGAAATCCTTTGATAGGGAAGCATTTTCCCTAATTTACTCCAATCTCTATTATAATCGGCATTTTTGTTGACATAAATTTTAAAAAAAATATTTAGAGACACTATCAATATCAAATATCATTAATAATAAAAAGTGAATCCTATTTATGAGTAATACCACTGGTGTCATGCTCAAATTTTTAATTAAGTTCAAAACAAAAGATAAGTCAAAATTCATATTAAATTCAATCCAATTTATTGTCCTTACAAGACAAATCAAATTTCTAAAAAATAATCAATATACGTGTTTTAAACTTAATTCAATTTTAAAAAGTAAATATTTTGCATAATATTTTTTCGCCTAAAATATGCATGCTAAGGCAAGGAGTCTTCTTGTCCCCATCATGACTTAAGGAGAGTAATTTATCCCTATCTATGTTCCAAAACCCCATAGTAAATTTTTTGTCACCACCCTACTAGGACGGATCCCCGCGAGAGAAATACCATCTCTAGATAACGATGAGAGGCAAAGACGTCGTAGTGTAATGTCATGCATTGTTACTGTCATATTGCTGGTTTGTCACCACCAAGTTGCAAAACCGTTGTTTTCGTTGGTCCAGTCGCGGGCCACTTGCTCCTCCTCCGTCTAGTTGCGCCCCCACGTTTTTTCTTTGACTATTAGCCCTCGTTTCATGTGTATACTTGAATTGGTGTTTTTGAGGCATTTCAATTGGAGTTAAATTTTGTAAATATGTCTGATTTCAAGAACCAGTCACGTCAATTTTGCATTTAATAAACAAACGAACTAAGATACAATAAATTGTCTGTGGATGTACACATGGTGCAATTTTTTTATTGGAGACAAAAATGGCTTTTGAAATATTGGATCACGGCCTTGATAAAATCTGCATGGGGACCATGGGGGTGTCACTCTTCCAAGTGTAATTAAATAGGAACTGAAAGGAAAACTGAACGAAGTACCGTAAGAGTGAAATCACTGTCAAGTCTTTTTCATTTCCTAAACCATCGATTCTCATGGTAAATTCCAGAATTATATTAGTGTTTTTTTTTTTTTCCTGTTTTGTTTATTATTATTTTTTTAACTAGCACATTCATTTATCAGAATTGAAATGATGCTCGAGATAAATTGCATAGTCAATATAAATAGAAAGATATCAACTCTTATTTGACACATAATTTTGAAATACTCATTTTAAAGATTTCATTTTATTAAAATTCAATAATTTTATATGGAAAATTCTATTAGCATATTCCTCTTGATTTTCCACATCTTTATTAAATAAATTCTTTAATTATAAAAAAAAAAACTCTCGAACAAAATGACATAAAATGACAACAATAATACACTTTATTATACATGTAAAATTCTAACATAAAAAAGAAATTCAATTATATTCTTTTTGTTTTTGTTTTTTTTTTTGCTTTTCTACACACACATATGCATCAAATTTCTAAATAAATAATTTATAAATATTGCTACTATAATACCTATAATTAAAACCCTAAATTTTTATATATTTTTCAATCAAGTAAACTAATATGTTATTTATTTTCAAAAGCTTTCAAAAATAATATATTTTACAATTTTAGTTTTTATAAATTTAAAACTAGTCGGAAATATTTTTTTTGTATCTTAAAAAAATTTGGAGGATATTTTTTGGATTTTTTTTCTTATTTTTTAAATTTTGATTCCCGTCCATTTCAATCACTTTTGTTTGATTTTTTTTTCTAAATAAATTTCATTATTGTTTAGTTATCTTCATGCTCTTCTATTTGTAGCATATAGGTTATTTTCAAAAACTTTTGAAACCTTATATATTTTAAATATTATATATGTTATTAGGAATATATGAATATGTAATTTTTTTTTACTTTTTCTTAATCTATCATATATATATATATGAATATGTTATATTATTTGTCATTTTTTCTTTTTAAAACTTTTTTTCCTGTAATATTTTAAATTTGAAATGACAAAACAAAAGAAAGGTAAGTGTGAAAAGAAATTTGAAATGATAAAGTACTTTTTACTTTATAGGAATTAGGGATAATTTTGGAAATGAAATGAATGTATATTAAGTAAATTTAATCATTTTGACTTTAAGAGGAGAATGCGCTTAGAAGGGAGTGTGGAGAGTCAAGAGAGATGTGTTAATAGAATCATCTTTTTTTATATTGATGTTTAAGAGATAATAATAATAATAATAAGAACAGTTTGGATTTTGAAACAATGAAAAACTTAAGTTAAATTAGAATCCTTTAAGAAGGATTCAAAACTATGTGTCAAACAAGGTGAAAATATATATACATTAAAAAGCTATTTTTTTTTTTTTTTACTTGTCAAATGAAAGGAAATTATAAATGCAAGTATAGTTTAATGATAATTTAAATATTTCAAATCCCCACCTTCAAATTTATTTTTTTTAAAAAATTCTCCCTGTAGACCTAAATAATAGAATTTGATGATGCTGGGGAGCCTATTACTTATTTTGTTCCAAATAAGACTTCCTTATTTGAAGATAGTAACTAGTTTAGTTTACTATATATTCTTGCTTGGAATTAAATTTTTGTGTTTAGTTAATATAATTAGTTAATATAATTAAGAAAAAACATAATGCTAAAAAAAATCAATTTTAATTTTAATTTTTGAATAATAACTTATGTGAGGTGAGTTTGATAAGCTTTTTACTAGTAGATACAATCTTTTAATTTCAAAAACAACTTACCAATAAAAAAATGATATAGAACTCGTATATCACTTGGATTGATATTCAAAAATTAAGATTAGAATTAGTGTTTTTAATGTTTTTCAAGGAAAAAAAAATCCTTATCGCTTTAATTAGTTTTTTGACATTATACTTTGAATATGGTATACTAGACATTATTGAGAGAGAAAATAACTTTAATTTCTCGTAATTAATTAGAAAAATTCTCAGCGAAAAATAGCTTTTAAATAAGGATTTTGTCCATATATTATTTTAATTTCCCCTTTTTTTTTTCTTTTTGTCTCTATAATAATACCATATCATATCAATTAATAGATATAGTTTTTTCA
This sequence comes from Antiaris toxicaria, assembly GCA_035233585.1. Taxonomy (NCBI): domain Eukaryota; kingdom Viridiplantae; phylum Streptophyta; class Magnoliopsida; order Rosales; family Moraceae; genus Antiaris; species Antiaris toxicaria. Next base: position 19,355,035 of record CP141153.1, read on the forward strand.
TTGTGTTGTTAAATAATATTTTAATTAGCATTTAATGATATTATTTGAGAAACACGCAAAGGGACAAGAACAAGATGCAAGAATTGAATCCTTTCCAGTCATGCGCCAAAAAAAAAAAAAAAAAAAAAAAAAACTAACTTACAAAATCTCTCAAAGTCTTATTGCAAACTAACTCACGCGTATAATGTACCACTAATTAAGTATCTTTTGTCCAATACAAGATATGTATATATATATATATATTTTTTTTTCATGTTTTGGTATTTTTCATACACGAAAACTATTTTTCAAAGCAATGCTATTCCTGATGCAAATAATATAACACTAAGTATAGCATATACTAAAATTTTAGAATTTAATTGCTTATAAATTACTTATATGACTTTTCAAATAATAACTAAAACGCTATGATTAAGTGTAGCCATGTTACCGCAGATTAACAAACTAATCTTGTCCACGGAGGGAAGACTGAACAGCTCACGGAAATTGTAGAAGATGTAGGGTGTGACTATTGAGTTTGACAGTTTAGATTTTGGCCTATATAGCTCAATAAAATAAATGATAAAGCATACATTCACCAACTAAGTAAAGTAATTGAAGGTTAGCCCATATGAATGATATCAACAGTTTCTAATATCAATATTAAAAGGAGCAAATAAGATGTTGAAAATTTTGATACCTACCTTATTAATTTAGAAAACATTGATATCATGACATGGTGTTTTGAGTAGTATTTTAAATAGTTTTGGACATATTATGCATATGTGATCTACTGATATTTATCCATAATCTCTTAATGTATTACAAATAGTGAGTGAAGTAAAAAAAAAAAATCATGAATATTACTACTAACATTCAAATTAAATACTAATAAGCAGTGATTCATACAGATATTTTGATGATATTTTTACGGAAATTTCTAAAATATTTTCCACGATTTGTTGTCATTTTATTCTACACTTTTGACAAAATTTTTTTTTTGTAAAAAAAATATTTACTTAAAATTTCCTGGAATTTTCATGGATATCCCGCAGAAAATAAGAATATACCTACGTTTCTGCATAAATACTTTCAAAATATAGACATTTCCATAGATATATCAATAAGAGTGTTGATTTTTCAATTTCTACATGAGTTTGATGTCATGTAATAGAATATATTGCTAAAGTTAGATTTATGGTTCTATAACTCCATTTATGGTTCTATAACTCCATTCATTCTCTGTAGTTTTCTTATCGGTCTCTTCACCATGTTTGATTGGTTTTAGTGTCATGGATTAAAAAAACTCATGATGACAAATTTGGTTCAGCAGTGAAAATGCAAAAGGAGCTAACCGAATTTTTCATGATTATAAACTCTCACTTCTTCCTTTTGGGCATGAAAGACAACATGAACTTAAAAATCAATGGTGATCATCATTTTATATGCAGAATCTAATAATGAAGAATCCGTAACTTCAATTTCAAAAGTTTTTTTTAATAGTTTATTTCGCTATAGTGATAGTTTTATCCGAAAAACTTATGGAAGATCCATTGATAGTTTTATAATGCAAATCTAAAACAAAAATGAATGAAATCTAATCCATACATAAGACAGTTTCATGAAAAACGTTGGGTAATTTTTTAGAGAATTTGAAAGCATATGGTTGCATTGTCATTATGACAATATAGATAAGATGATTTTGACAATAAAGAACCCGTAACGACAATTTCAAAAATTATATTTCAGTCTATTGACAGTTAAATGAAAAACTGATAGAAGATATATGGACAATTTTCGAAACAGTAAATCCCTTTGAAAAAAAAGTTAAGAAATAATATCACATAATATTTTTCTTCTTAAAAAACCTCATAATATATTGGGAATCAAATTCGGCTTTATCTAAGCCACTTGATGGTAATTTAAAGACACAAATAACGAATATTATCCTATAATAAATTTCGAATGGTTCCATAATCCTACTATTTGCTGATATTTGTTAATTTTTTAATATTAAATTATCTATAAAATTTAGGATTTAAAATTCTAACAAATGTAATTGTAAATTGCCTATAAATTATTTCTAAATATATACCTTATAATAGTGATGGAGCTATGAAATATTAGTAGGGGGGTCAAAAAAAATTTTTTATCCCCCTAAACTATTTTATTGTTATAAATTTTCATAAATATTTGTAACAGCTTATATCATATTGTTTCTACTATATTTTTTTTCTTAAATTTAACATGAAAATGAGGGAACTAGAATACCTAACTTAAGTAATACAATTAAATTTCTTAAATTCAATATGAAAACAAATGAAATTAGAATACATAAATAAGATATTGAAATAGAAGAAAAAAAAATTATAAAGGGAAGAAAGAAAAGGAGAAGAAAAAAAATTATAAAATCTCACCTTGAATAATAAAGTAAATTTTCAAACTTTTTTGAACTTTACCATAAAAAAAACCAAAATTATTTATGTATATAGAAATTTGTTTGCAAACGGTGAATGGGAAAGTGAAGAATTCGCTTCCTTTTGAAAGCTTTTAGATTGTGTAGAAACAATATATTATTTTATAATTGACTAGTCTTTATATGCTTTGGGTACTAAAATTATAGTTCAGATTTAAATTTTATCAAGTCAATAGGCCCATTATTGTTTAGTAATTTAATCAAACTGTTTCATTTTTTAAAATCCAAATTATTTGTCTAATAAAATATAAAGAACAATTTTAAATAAGGTCAAGATTAATTTATATATATAATTATTATATTAAAATTTAAAAAAAAATTCACCATATTAAGATTAAAAAAAAATGCTAGGGAAGCCATGGCCCCGACCCTCCTCCTTGTAATTGAACAATCTACGCAGCATGCCCCCATCAGTGCCTTATAACTAAACACACTACATAGCATGGAATTGTAGCATCTCTGAAATTATTGCTAAAACAAAATTCTCAAAATTGTTCTTTTTGTTTTTTGTTTTTTTTTAAGGAAATAAAGGAGAAAGTCTGTGGCAGGAACTCAAAGATAATACTTATTAAAAATATTCTTTTTTGAACCATTTAAATGTGATTCAATTATTGAGATTTGCTTATTAAAATACACCCTAGCACATAATATCATAGAATAAGAAATGAAAAAACAAATCCAAAGAAAAAAAAAAGAAAATTTATTAAGAAAAAAACCTAACATTCTAACCCCAACTCCGGTGACTCACATCCCCCAACCACCCCTCGACCGGCAAACCCTACGTTGTCCCTCCCCAACCCCCCACCCCCCGTTGATGATCGCCAACCCCTTAGCCGACCATAAGCGATGCCCTCTTCTACCTCCCAAGCAGATGATCAATCGATCATTGTTTCTAATCTTCAGTAATAGAGAGATTACGAAGATGTTAAGCTTGAGGGGACCTTTGGGCATGAATCCAAACTCATCCAAGGGGATAATCGGCTTGTCATTGTTTCCAATCTTGCTAAATTGAACAAAGGAGATGAAAAGGAGGAGGGATCGATGAAGATCACCATGCGGAGGGGACATGGGGTGCTCGACGTGGAAGATCGTGATTCCACCAATGGAAGATCGTGGGGAGGGGCTGACATTGCTGGTGGAAGATAGAGGGGCAACATGGGGGGTTGCGACATTGCAAGTAGAAGGTCAGATTGTTTGGGTCGGCTGGATTTCCGTTGATGAAGGAGTGGGAGTGAAGGGAGATTTAATTTTTTGGTTTTTTTTATTTTTGTTAATTTCTTAGTTATTATCTCACGAGCTAAAGTGTATTATAATTGTTATGCACTGATGTATCTTAGCTGTTGAAAATTCATCTAATGGTTTATAAGTGAATACTTATAATAGGTACTAGTGTTAAGTACCTACCATAGCTTTACCCAAAATCAAGTTGTTCTTAAAAAAAAAAAAAAACTAAAATATAAAAGTCCTCTGATTATTGAGGTATTTTTTAAAAATTGTGTTTGAGTGTGTTTCTAGAAAATGGTTTGAATAAAAAAAAACTAGTAAAATTGTGTTTAAGTATGTTTATGAAAATATTTGTTGGAATGGATGCTAGTATAGCTTAATAGTAATTTCAGTACGACTGACTTCAGTATAAGATACAGAGTTTGAATCTTTCATTTCCAAGTTCAAATATTTATTTGATGTATAAATCTTAGAAAATGAAAAAAAAACATGGTTTATAAATAGACTGAAATAAATTAATTAACTTCATTTTATCGAGTTTTCTCGTTCCATAACAAAAGATGAAAATAATTGTTTATTTTCATTTTTGTTTTCTAAATTTGTAGAAAACAAACATCATTTCAAAATTATTTTCAAAACACCTTTATTGGAAATCTTGAGATTAATTTTCAAAATGTCTCCAAACTAGTTAATATATTAGTCAATTTCCTCTGAAAAAAAAAGAAAAAAATAGTAAATTGCACAATTGCACCCTAAATTTTACAAATTTTGCATAATGCATCTCAAACTTTTCATTTTGGTAAATTATAAACCTTAAAATTAATAATAATTAAGATCCAATTGTGATAACCGAGAAATTTATCGTTTTTGAAAAATTTTGTACAAGATATGTAAATAAATGTATATTCATGATGAGACATGTTATAGAATATAGAGCAGATGAAAATTTTGACTAACTAGATTTTAGTCAAAATTTGACAGTGAATTAATGAATAAAGTGTAAAAGCTAAACATTTATTTCAAATTATGATGTTTTAAAGTTATTAGAAAAGTACGTGAAAAATACATATTAAGGGATCAAAGGCTCACATGTAAGCTACCTTGATCAATGGCCAAGATTAACCAAGCAATTATGAATTTCTTTAAAAAGAAATTAAAGAAAAGAGAGAGAAGGAGAGGTCACGTGAGGGCCTTAAGCAGCCAAGTGAATTAATTCACTTGCTAACGGCAAAGAAGTGGCCGAGAAAGAGAGAAAGAAAGAAAGAGAAAGAGAGAGAGAGAGAGAGAGAGAGAGAGCAGCAGAGAAATATCCTCTGCATTTTTCTTTTAACAAGTTTCGGATTCTCTCTTCAAGCAAGGAAATTGTTCAACTTTTCAGCCTAAGATTTCCACAGCAAGACGTCCTCAAGTTTCAAGCAAGGTAACCCCTTTTTCTCTCATGTTTTTGGGTGAAAATCTGGGTTGTTTTGAGGGCAAAAGGAGAATGTGAGTGTTACATGTTAAGATTTTCAGTTAAATCGAAACATGTTTAAAGTCTAGTTGTTCTTAAACACAAATTCGTGAGTTAATGGTTTAGAACACCAAGTTTCAGTTGAATTTTCTTCAAGAAAGTTTTGATTTTAGGTTTTGAGTTAAGATTTTTGGTGGAAGCAAAATATGAAATTTTGCTTATGAAACCATGGATTGATGATAGTAGAGCAGTTTACACCTTGAAACAATCTTATTGAGATCGATTTTGAGTGTAAGAAGTAGAACAAAGGCCATAAAAGCCCTAGAAAAACAGAGGTGAGAGTTTCGGACTCAGAATCAAAATTCTAGGATGAACACGAGAGTGTACACGGGCGTGTTCAGAACACGGCCCCGAACATGCCCACATACATGACCGTGTTTCGAGAGAGTTTGAGACCCGAGAGGTCCATGGCTAAGAACACGGCCGTGTGGTACACGTTCGTGGGAAAGGTGTGTAACAGACCATGTTCGACAGCAGGAAAACACGGTCAAAAACACGGCCGTGTAGCCACCCGTGTAAATATGCATGAATTACACGGTCATGTTGCATGAATTATAGGGCTATGCATGTAAGTCCAGAGGAGTCCACTGTCATGAACACGCCCGTGTAGAAGGACGTATTCGAAGCTAAAAAAAAAAAAAGAGTTTGGAAACATGTTTTTCATATTTTGCCATGTTTCAAGCATGAGATAAATGTTGGAATAATCAATGATTATTTCTTTTATAGGAGTTCAAGCCATATGCCTCGAGACAGCAGTTCCAGATCAGCAGAGACTCAAGTTAGCAGATTTTTTGTAAGTTTAAGCATTGTCTTAACTGCAACGTGGACAATCATGTTATGTTTATTATGTTATGTTTTGTTGTATGACATGTATGTTAGACATAGATTGTCTGCATTACGATACACATGTCAAGTTCATGTCATGCATATAGAAATTCATGTTTCAGTAGATGTTACAAGTATACATGATAGACAAGTTTTAAGTACACGAAAATATGTAGGTGCACAAGGCACTTTAGTGAGATTAATAAAACTCACACTCCAAGTAAAACATGTAATAAGTTCCTACTGTGGGGCAATCAGTATGCTACCCAATTGGAACTTCAGATAAGATGGTAATTAAACTAGTTATTGGCGTACCACCCTTTCAACCCACGGGGAGGTTTTCATATTCAGTTTCAGTTCAGGCTGCGGAGGTCAGCATTAAAGTACCGTTCCTAGTCATGCGTGCCTTACGGTACGACCAATCAGGGGTCCAAAACCAGAACCTAATTTCAGATAATGTTCTAAGACAGCCATGAACCTGTTCATACAAAGTCAAGTTTCATTTATGAGTACAGCATTACATGTTATAATTTCATGTTTTTATGTTTGAACTTACTGAGCCCGTAACTCACTAGTTTGTTCACATGTTACAGGTAAAAGACATGTTCATCAGTAGTACATGATGGACGACGGACAGGGTATGTACATGCCAAGGGGACTGGGCGAGGGATAATGGTCCTACCAGGAGTTTTCCACTGTACAGTTTTGAAAATTTAAGCATGTAATTTTAAAGACATAATTTCAAGTCAAGATTATGTAATAGGAGAATAATGATCCATGTACATGTTATTTTATTAACATGATTTCCTTATCATATTCTCGAATAAGTTATTATACAAAAAAAAAATTATTCCGTAAAATTTACAAGTAGTTTTCAAGTTAAACATGATGCCGACGACCTTAGAGGCCTACATATTATTGCGGTTAACTATAGAGTTGACTATAATAATACTGTAGAACCTCTACAGTAAGGACGGGCTGCCACACCAATAATCAATAAGTGTAATTAAATTGATGATTTAGGACACGAGATTCATATGTAACTTGGTTTGTAAAATATTAACAAGCATTATCAAATTGATGGTTTGGGACACAAGATTCACACATGAAGACAAAGCTTATCCTTTTACAAACGAAGTCATGTGAGATTTTGTGTCCAAAACAGCCAATTTGATAACATCAATTAGCTATTGGATCTCGATTGTTATTGATTTTAAAATTCAAGGGTGTGTGAGTAAAGTATTGTACTTGTATTACATTCAAATGTAATTTATATTTAAATAAAAAGTATTTGTATTGCATTCGAATGCAATATGTATTTTAATAAAAAATATTTGAATTGTATTGTATGTGATGTGATTGATAAAAATAGAGTATAAAAAAGAGAGAGAAATATGGTGGTGATGTAAATGGTAAAAGTAGTAAAAAAAAGTAAAATGGTAAATAATAATTGTATTGGATTTAAAATATAATATGATTGATATTTGAATATAATATTTTTACATTTAAATAAAAATTATATTAAAGTAATGTAAATATAATATGATAAATAAAGTGGTTATTAGTATGCAATTTGTCAAATTTTAAAGTTAGAAATGCATTATGCAAAAAAAAAAAAACGGTTGCCAAAAAAAATCATGCAATTTAATTAAAAAAAAAAGAGGCAAAGAAAATAACAAAGTTAGTATTGCAAAGAATGTTTCACTTTTCTTTCAAAATACTAATAAACTAAAAAAAAAAAAAAAAAACAAAACAAAATATTGAGAGAGAAAAAGAATCGAAAGGGGGTTGAGATTACTTTAAAGGTCATTATTAGAAAGAAAAAGAGCAATTTAAAAAATGGCTGACGTTGAGAGGTAAAGCTTGAGTTGGTCATTGGTCGGTGATTATTTATAAACCGAAAGATCTAAAGGAAGCTGTACGCACGTGATTGCACTTTCTGGTTCTTTCTTTTTTTTCAAATAAACTAAAATAAAAGAACGAATTGAATCATTGAATTTAATACCAAAAAAAAGTGAGAATAAAAAACAGAAAAACAAAACAAAACAAAACAAAAGAAAAAGCAAAGAGAGAAAGTAAGGACCACGGCAGGAGACAGAGCTGAGAGCACGGTGCTCGAGAAAGAGAGAGATAGAGAGAGAGAGAGGAGAGAGAAAGTGAGAAAGGGGCAATCTAATGTATACTGAACACTCCACAGAAGGCTACAATAATAGAGGGAACAAGGCTACCTAATTTTACGGAGGTGGCGTGTTCTGTCATCACTTTAGTCCGTACAACTTTTGTAGGTCCCACATCTTAATTTTTTGGATATATTACTTATTTAATCCTCAATGTTTCTGATCTCCGTAAAAGATACACAACGCTCATTTTTATTATAAAAGATTAAAAAATTTGAAGGGAATTGATCACGTATCAAGTGAATTATGTAAATTTTGTACTTAATCATCATTAAGAATCTATTTAGAGGGAAGAATTAAATCTTTATTTAAAAATTAGAGATGAGTTAAGAATTAAAAATATGTGTTTGATAAAAATAAATTATTTTAAATGAAAAATATGATAATTTAAAATATGTTAATAAAAAATTAATAATATGAATTTTAGTTAGTTTTGTTTGAAATTTTATATAATTTTAAAAAAATTTCATTTGTTATTTAAAATGAGAAATTTTTAAATTTTAAATTTTTTGAAAAGTTTTTAAAAAAATAAATAATAAAATTTAGGAAAAAAAGGACAAAAAAATATTAAAATCTAAGGCTGGGTCAATCCCTCGTACTAACTCTAAATAACAAATCATGTTTGATTCATGAGATTTTTTTGTTAATTTTTTTATAAAGAAATTCATTCTGCTAAAGTCAATAATACAGGTGACATGATTTTTATGAATTAGGGTTTGGAAAAAAAACTGAATAGATCAAAATCGAGTCAACCAGAATATAACACGACAAAGATAATCAATATTCAGGTTGAATCCGTCTGGCTTGAACATGACCATTTTTTTTTTTTTTTGCGTCAATTTCGGATCTGCCTCTTGAGCAGTTTAAAACTGTGCAACCAATTTGAGCCTCGGTAGGTTGCCAATTTCATCCTGCAATATTATATCACTGACTCAATTTATTGGGACAAATAGAGTACGAACGTATACAATTAACCTATTCATAGGGCAAATTCGATTTAAACCTATTCCCCTCCATTCTCTCAATTATTTACTCGCGTCTTCATTTTTTTTTTCTCATAACTTATTTTCTCTCTCATTTTGGTGTCCCTTTTATCCATGCTTTCAGTTAATAACTTTTCCCCTCATTCTTCTACGACAATTTTATTGGCGAGAACTAAAATTTATCGTTTTACCGAAATTTTAAGTACTTAAAAATTTCTCACTAAAAAAAGTATTTAAATATTCTTAAATCAAAAGGTGTCATGGCAACATTTGTAAACATCAGGGCGTATCTTGGTAATTTATTTAGGAATTTAGGAAATATCAAAAACTTTGCTTATGGTTAATTGAAAAATAAGAATCTTCTTTTCCAAAAAAATTAAAAAATAAATAAGAATCTATCACGTGTTTGGTGCTTAGTTTTTTTTTTTTTAATCACACGTGTAAAGATCTTGCAAAATTCACAATTAATATAATTGTTAATCAAATTTGTTGTGCAAAAGGGAAACTGTTCCTTTCAAGAAATAATAGTTTTTGAGATAAATTACAAAAATAATAACTTTGATATTAAATTGTTTGAACATTTGAGAATAACGGACTATAGTGTATGGATTGAGTTTATAATGAAATAGAATTTTAAGTTGAAATTAGTTGATTTTATAAAATTTAGTTATAATCTTTATTAATTTTTTGAGGAAAAAAAAAACAACCATAAAGTACAGTTAAGTTTAAAATGAACTTACCTACCCACTAATTTATGTACAACTCATTATGCTAAAGCTGATTCTATGGTAGGAAAATTCACTTTATTCACATCAATGAGAACAAATCTAACAGTCAATGTTTAATTTGGGATGATTTTAAAGAGTTGAGTACACCTTATTACACTTAATCACAACTCAAAAAAATTATATAAAAAAAAATTAGAACACTGTTGTTCAGACCTTGATTCCAGTGGCAACCCCTACCAATGACACCATTGCTACTGCCGATTCGCGACCTATTTGCACGAAGCCCCCCCTCCTCTGAGCTCACGATTGACCATCCATCACATCCCCTTCGTCGATGACTTTCTTTTGTGACCTCTGCCACCATCCCAAAGCGCGAGCTCGGATCCATAGGTTGTGGGGGGGGGGGGGGGGGGTGCTATTATTGTTGATGGGCAGCTCTGGTTTGCACTCGTGCTGGGTTTGGGTGAGGCGGTAGGAGGGTGGTGTGGTGACATTGGGTGGGCAGTTAACAAGACCTCAGCAGTCCTCTATTTTTTTATTTTGTTATTTTTTAAGATAATCTTATATAAGGAGATTTATCATTAATTTGGTATATCTACATAATAATTGAAAAATAATCTAACAGTCAAAAAAAGTTGGCCCAATCAGTAGGGAAAATGGTGTGATTCCCATTGTAGAACTCCTCTTATGTTAAAGGTTATAGAAATTTCTCATTGACAATCTTAAATGTTGAAGCTAAGTAAGACTTGTTTGGCACACTGTATCAGCACTCCGTATTTATTTAAAATAAGACAATATTTGACAACATCTAATAATGAAAGCATCTTTTGGATAGCTGCTGCTGCTGCTGTTGTTGTGTGTGTGTGTGTGTTTTTTTTTTGTTACTCTCCTTTTGTCTTCATTTTTTTTTTCTATTTGATATCTTAGTTGTTTTTCTTACTAATTTTGTTGCTTGATAATTAGAAAAGTTGAATTCTGTAATTATTAATGAATTTTCTTCCTTTTCCTAGTCCATGAGTGCAAATACATACCAAACCTAAACTTTTGAGTTCTTTTCTCATTTTTATTTTCTTCTTTAGTATTTATTACTGCTTCTGTTGGAGCTTGGGATGATTTTATTAGGAAATGCGAGTACTCTTATTTATAATTTGAAATTGCATGGTTCGTCCATTTTCTTGGTACTGAGATTCAAACGAGCACTTACACTCTCAGTGTGCATTCTAATGAGCATTTGTTGCGATTGAAAAATATTAGTTATGTTTTGCGCAAAAAAAAAAAAAAAACATAAAAAGATTATAGCTGTTATAAGATTCTATCTACTTATACATTAGAATTAATTCTACTATTGCTTTGAAGAGTATTTTCAACTATGAATATTCTAAATAATCGGCTTTGCAGAGCTAAAATAATACGAGATATCAATTGATAAATTACAATTTATTGGTATAATCAGGATACACACTTTTAACAGCATTGATAGTGAAACTGTTGTACAATCTTTTTTCAGGTATAAAAGCTGCGAAGATATTAATCCCAGGAAAATAAATAGCAGTGGGAGACAATTGTACTATATAAGTAATTATTTATATGATTTGTGGTAGTTATTAATCATCAACTCCTCATACAAAAATTATTGACTTCATCAGTAGAGACAAGCCTGTTGTCGTATTATTTGACATTCAAAATTTTTGCTAAGAAATAGAATCCATTCTTTTGTCTTGTTATGCATGATATTCATAAGTTTTAGGCCTTTTTATTAGTCGACTAAATTTTGTTGCCCTTGCTTTGAAGGACTTGCTCTAGATTTAGGGGGCATTTGGGGAAATATTCAATTTTAATTTTACTCAAATACAATACAATTTTACACCAAACATAAATTTTACAACAGTGCTACGAAAACAATTACTATTCAAAATATTTTTAAAACAATCACATCAACTTTTCAATTCCACTATTTATCTCTACTTTTACCAATCACATCAACTTTTCAATTTTAAAATACTTTTCATCCAAACACACATTTCATTCAAATACAAAACAAATACTTTTCAACCAAATACAACATTCAAAAAACAAATTTCATTCAAATACAATCAAAATGCAATGCGTTTGTAGGTTTTGTTTTAAGTGCTTGGTTTCCATGAATTTCAGGTATTCCATGAAATTATTTATTTAAAATTGGTCTTATTTTTGATGTACCGTATTTGTATAAAGGGTGAGGTACATTATGTTTTCTTCTACTATTTTGGCTAATTTCATTTTTGCCATCTAATTTCATTTTAGTCACTAATTTCTAAACACTCAAAATTTGTACTCAAACTATCAATTTGTACTCCAATGATCGCATGTGTTTTAATAATTAGGGTTGACTCCATCATTGATTAAAAAAAAAAACCTTCAACTACAATATAAACAAGAATAATTTCAATTTTAGCATGTGAAAAAATGAGAGTGTCGAGGTTCAATTTTTAAATTGAATTATAAAAAATATAAGTTATCTCATTTTGTATTTAAGTTAGCACAAAACTCCTCTCTAAACTTATTATAAGATCTAACTTTAGAGTGTTGAGATTTTAATCATGAGTACTTATTGAGAGACTCACACATGATTAAAATTATAAAAAAAAAAAATTACCTTATACTAATGAGTCACATGATTGACATGTAATTAAAACCGTTAAAAAAATTAAATACTCAATAAAGATATCAAATTGCAACTTATGATATGCTTGGAAAGAAGGTTTTTAATTTCTTTTTCTTTATTTTGAGAGGTTGGAGATAAAGTAAGACAGCTGTTTTATTATGGTTAAATTTGAAATTAAACCAGGTAATATAAATTTTATGCACATGTATAGATATATATATATTTTTGTTATAAATAAATGTCCTTGAGCTCTCATCTGCTTAGTACGACGGTGGATATATTCACAAATATAGGGACAAATATATATCGTGGCTTCACCTCTCTAAATTGCCATGGAATATTTAATTACCCCCCTCCCCCTCCCCCCTCCCCCCTCCCCCCCCCCCCCCCCCCCCTCCCTTACTAGAATGATTAACTTGTGATTATATAATTAGAAACTTTCTAGAAAATAATGATGTATCTCTAATATACGCTGTAAGTTGAATAATTACATGATTTTCAATACCCTCCACGACATTGAATCATGGGAGACATCAAAGTGTGGTGTGACAGAATATCATAATTGACAGTCTAAGGGAGTGAATGTGATGGATGATATCAAAATGTGTGCTGATACTAATAAGGCACGATTTATTTAATATTTATTTTTTTCTTATATTTTATTAAGTTTTAGACTTAATTATGTTACGAGTCATTCGAAACCACTACCAGTGAATGTTTTCGGTTTTTTTTTTTAATTAATGGAAGCATAAACGTACATCATAAATAAGATGTTACATCACTAGGTTATGATGGTGGCAGTCTAAATTCTTGCTATGCTGTTTGCTTCCTTTTTTAAATAATAAAAAAGCTTAATTTTTCAAAAAAAAGAGAAATTAATTAATTAGGCAATTGGTAAAAGATTGTGTGAATATCTTGTAAGGTCTTAAAATTATCTATTACTCGAGCTTTTAAATAACAATATTTCACAAGACCATACATGATCAGTACTAGTATCAGTTTTTGTATATAGTTGTAGTTAAACGGGGATACCATAAATATTTGTAATTGAAATACAACAAAATTAAAACACCAAAATCTAGAAGGTTTCGCCATTCCCCAAAAAAAAAAAAAAAAAGATTTTTTCCATAAATTTTTACGCGGGCTTGCTAAGGTTTCCTTTTAAGAAAAACTAATGGCATATTTGGCAAAATATTTCATTTTAATTTCATTCAAATACAATACAATTTTACACCAAACACAAATTTTACAACAGTGTTACGAAAACAATTACTATTTAAAACATTTTTAAAACAATCACATCAACTTTTCAACTCCACTATTTATCTCTACTTTTACCAATCACATCAACTTTTCAACTCTAAAATACTTTTCATCCAAACACACATTTCATTCAAATACAAAACAAATACTTTTCAACCAAATACAACATTCAAAAAACAAATTTTATTCAAATACAATCAAAATGCAATGCGTTTACCAAACGCCCCATAAGAGTAATCAAACTATTATATTTCTTAATAATTTTTGGGAAAATTCTCCGCTAGACTTAAAAAAGAAAAAAAGAAAAAAAAAACTAACTATAAGCATGATTAAAACCGTCGGATTCTTCTTAAGTTTAATTATATTATCATAAGAAAAAAAAACTACATGTAAACATGATTCAAACTGTCGGATTCTTCTTAAGTTTAATTATATTATCATAATTTTTTAATCTAATATGATGTTAACATGATAAAAAAATCAATATTATTATTATTTTTTTCTCTTTAAACTATTATCAATGAATTCACCTTCTTTATATAGGTGTGTGTTGTGCATATATGTATATATATATATATATATGAGAAAAGGGATTCATTAAATTAAGGAAAAGAAACAACAAACAAAAAGCTAACTCCACATAAACTAGATTTCGTTTATCATGCCATTAACATAACGTGACCTAGGTCACAACTGCGCTAAACATACTCGTTTTTTTCCTCATTTGGACTTCAAGTTTTCATGCCTTTGCACTGCCACATCAAAGATTCCACAGAGCTCTAAATACAATTATTTTAGAAGGAACGGGGATATATATACATATGGGGGAATGAAAAGGACAATTCTTTTAATATTTAGTTAGGGATTTTGGCACATAAATGTTAAATAAAATCTAATTGTATATGGAATTGTGTGGTAGGAGTAAAAAATAAAATATATTAACTAATTACAATGCTGCATAAAACCGAACCATCGAATTATTGCTGTCAAATTTACATATTATATATAACCAGGATGTAATTTTTAGACCTACAAGAAAAATTCACTTTTAATGAGTACAGTTATTTGAAAATATTTTAAAGTAGAGATGGAAACATATATTAAAGGATATGAAAATATTCTAGTTTTAGGGTTTTATTAAACTATTGGAGTTGTATTAGGTTTTTTGAGTCTCAAATAGCTTTTTTGCTCTGATGAGTTTCAAATAGCTTGATAACCCGCGGTTGTACGCATTTCTCATCATTAGAACTTAGAAAAATCATATTGAAATAAAAAATGTAATGAGTGAACACATGTTCAATCAACAATGCATTTCTTAGTGTCCTAACAAAAAAATCTCGTATATTTATTCTTTTCATTTTTTAATATAAGTTCAATCTTGTTTAGAAGTTTTAATGATTTATAAAATTACCTTGTCATAAAAAAAGAATTAAATTCAGGAATACCTTATGAATTATAAATGCCTCCTTATTTTTAAAATCGCTCAAAATGTCTTTTGACGTACAGAAATCATTTAAAATACCATATTCATTCACTTCTGTTTCTCTCCTTAATGCATTTACTGAAATTACACTAACTTTATTTATTTATTTTTCCTATTTCTTTTAGTTACAATTTTAATGAGAATTGTTAGATAGATTTTGAACTCAATAATTAGAATCAAGTTGAAATGTATAAGAATAATAGGTTAGGAACATTATGATATTATAATTATTTTCATGTTAGCAAATTTGTGAAGGATATAAATAGAATGAACATAAATACAATTTTAAACAATTTTCTATATATAAACACTATTTTGAACACTTTTGAAAATGCAAGGAATATTTGAACGAGGATCTATACTACAGGGATATTCATGGATTTAAAGGTTTTTTTTTTTTTTTTGGCTAGTTTAAACAAAAATTCTGCTTGTTTATTCTTTCTTTTTGTAAAATCAGAATCAGAAAAGAAAAAGGTTGTGTTTGGTGCCTATATCTTGATCAAAAAATTTAGATTTGAATTGTGATTTAACTTGTAAAGAGTATTTAGAATACGTTTGAACTGCTAGAGTAAAAAGTGTAAAAAATTGAATGTATTTAAGAAAAAAAATATCAATGTAGATTTTATATCATTCGTCTCGAAATTATATGTAATTTAGAAAAAATCATCTCATTTTGAATTATATATGCAAAGTTACGAACTTTTAAAATTTAAGTTTTTGAATTATAATCTTAATTACTAAGTAGTAAAACTTGTTGAAATTTATAAAAAAGGAAAAAAAATTAAGTTATAATTCTTGGGTTAAAACTTGAGGGGAGTCTGCGGTAGAAACCTCAAAATACCTACCATAAGTACTATTTTTTAAACAGTTTAGATATAATTTAAAGGCTAATATTTATTTGTTATAATGCTACCTCATAAAATCATAAACTATTAAATTAAAAAAATTCAAGAAACAAAAATTAAAAAAAAAAAAAAACCCAAGCTTACCTAAACTTTTCCATCCATCACCAACCCACCTGATTAGCGCTGGCCCCGCTAGCGATTTCCCACCACTGCGTCTTCATCCGACCCCTGTCGAAGCCCTAGCGACCTCCATTTGAGCCTCCCTTGGTGATATCTATCCTCGAAGAAAGAGAAAAATTCCCAAACTACGACAAATAGGGTTTTTCATGATAATAAAATGTCATCTTAAAAAATATAAAGTTGTCACAAATGTAGTTTTTATGATAATATGTCGTCGCATATAAGTTATCGCTAATAACCGATCGCAAATAGATTTTTTACGACAACCAACCATTATCACAATTACAATAGTAACGATAGTCATCACTAAAAAGTCGTTACAACTACATCGTCGAGAGTTCGGTTTCGCTGATGTTATAGCCATTTTTTGCAATGAAAAATTCAAATACTGTCATCAGAAATACGTGTAATGTTAATGACGTGGTATCAAATAACTTTTTTATTAATTTGTTACTTTTATTAATAAATTTTATTATTATGTATTCAAATTTAAAATTAAATATAAATATGTGAATTATAATAATAAAAATAAATTACAATATTTAAAAGGACAAATGATGATAAAATATTTCTTTAATAAAAAAACTGAATACTATAAATTAAGTATAACGCATATAAGTGTTACAAAAAATAGATAAATAACAACAATTAATGATCTAATCTCATAAATTAGCAACATCACTAACATCGTGAATGTGCTCTTGAATCTCTTTCTTGTGCTGGTAGTCTACTTCTTTCTAGATATTATGAAACGGTTCACGTATATCCCCAGTGTAAACGTAAATCTGATTATACCCAAATTATGACGAAACAAAGCGATTTATTATAGCACAATTAGAATTGTTGATCCCACAAAGCATGATAAAAACAAACAAAAGAGATTAGTAGAACAAAAGTGTTAGAGTAATAATCAATCAAACAAAGAAAAAAAAGAAATGTTTTTGGGATTTTAGAGTAATTTAATTAAAAGAAAAGTAATTTAAAATGGAAAAAATTCAATAATTAAAAGTGGTAAGATATCGAGATTCTCCTATATGTTTTATTCACCTATTTGGATTTTGATTTATAAATTGACTCAATTGAAAGTTTCATATAACAAATAATCAATTGGAAAATAAGATTTGAAGAACTTGTGAATAAAAATTTATTTGAGTAAATAAAATTCTTACGTTAATAACTAGGAAAAATTATATTATAAAAAATTTAAAAGCAATAATATATCTCGGGGTGAAATTGTAGTAAAAGACTTACTTATAAAATTATGCTTATTAATATAATATATTATGCAACAATCACATAGAAAAAACTTGACTAAATTTATATAAGAGTTGACAACAAAATATATTGAAATAAGGAAGAAATTTGATGAGAAAAATTATTTACTTAAATGTATATAACTTACAAACCGTTAGAGAATCAAAACTTAAATAAGCTCATTACATATATAGGATGATCTCCAGTCTCATTCAAGAATTCTAGTCTAACTTACAAAGCATTATCACAAAATTCTAGAAAGAAAATATAAGAATAAATGAAAAACAAAAATAAGAAAGAAGAAATTGCATATACAATGTCTTCAAGTCTCCTCTAAAATGCCTTTTTATAAGCGTAAATTTATACTATTCTACCTAACATCAACACAAAATTTTTAAACTCGTTACAGTAGTCGATACACACACAACACAATTACATAACACAAAATTTTCAAATTTGCTACAGTGATCGATGCACAGTTTTCAAACTTTTCTTCAATAGCTATAGTAGTTTATGCATAGGTTTCAAACTTTTCTAGCGTGGTAAGGTATATGATAATCTTGATTTTAATACATTTTTGAAACAAATTAAAGAAGTTTAGCTATAGTTATGTTAAAATTGGTTGTAGCCAAATTCATGTTAAAACTGGTTGCAACTAGATTAAACTAGCTACAACTAGATTTATGTTAAAACTAACTACAATAAGATTTAACTGGTTACAGCGAGTTAAGTGTCTCTGTTTCCCATTTTTTGCACACAAGGTTTAAAATTACACTATAAAGAGCCTAGAGTTAAAAAATTTGGGGCTTTTGGTCAAAAGAGACCCAGATAGCTCTGAGAGTATCAACCTAGCAAGGAGATTACAAAGGGAGAGATTGAAGACAACTTCTAAGAATATTCATCTAGAAGAGCTAAGATTGAAGATGGCTCTTAAAGAGCCAAGATTGAAGACGCCTTCAAACGATTGCAGACAACTCTTGAAGAGTTTTTCTTCATCACTTTCTCTTCTTTTTATTTGTTTTGTGAAACAATGAATGCTATGTATATTATTTTGTTGATTCTTGACATTATTATGCTAAGCTAAGAAATTATCTAAGGATTTGGTGTAGCCTAGCCAGATGTCATGTTTGGATTTCTTGTTTGATTTTAATTAAGTTTCTATTCAGTTTATTTATATTGTTCTTTGCTTAATGCTTCTTATTTCTTGATCAAGAATTGGTTGATTGTAAATTCATGTCATTACTCAGAAAAGGAGATTTCTGATTGGAACATGAATAATATAACCTAGGTTGGTCAATTGATTGGGAAACAGTTGATCGCCTTTGAATTCGTTACATGAAAGTCAAAAAGCTTAATATGTTCTTGATTTTTAATTCTAGATGAGAATATTGGAGTTGGAATTGATGATAAGTTTGATTATGCTCCGGAGAGGTAATTAAATATATTGGGATTTTCGGATTACAAACTAAGGAAATTCTTTGAATCAAGCTTGCATAAAGATCATAGTGGAAGGCTAGGTGAAGTCAAATTTCTAGAATTCATTCGCATTGTTTAAACTCTCTTTGAAAATTATCATTTATTAATTGTCTTCTTATTTTTTTTTTATTTTTTCTTAGTTTTATAGTCATAGTCTCTTGATTTTCTAGATAAAAGTAATATTGCTCAATTATAGTAATTAGTAGAATTCAATTAATTTTCTTGAGAATGACAACCCTTACTCCTCCTTTATTGTTTAAATCTTGACAACCATACACTTATAAAATGTGTTGAGATGCAAGTATAGAGGGTTCATTCTCATACCATGAGTCCTTCACAAAGAGGTTTGGTCTGTTCAAGTGTTGTTGAACTCTCTTTTTATCTAGACGAGTGTCAAATCACTTATACTTAAAAAGAATAACAGAATTGTTGTTTATGTAAGATAATTAGTAAATCTCTTCCAAGACTCCGTAATATGCTTGGTTATCTAGTTCACAAACACAAATACCATTATTATACGTATTTCGATTGATATCTCAATTGTATGTTGAAAACTTGATTTTATTTACCACACAACCTGAATGGTTTCTAATAAAAAAGCTTAAACAAACAAAAGTAAAGCCAATTGTATGGTCCCTTCTAGCGCGTTCTACTCTTGAAAATTAAACACTGTCAATAATAAAGAATATTCTTAAAAATTAAGAATAGTTAGACAATCTGGATAATTAATTTGTGATGTAAAAAATTGTCTGCTAACTCATCACAAGAGGCCTTAAGATCGCATCCATTTCCTTCATCAAGAGCATTTAGACCACGTATTAATAAGGTCAACATCTTGTATGGGTCCTTAGTGCACAATTACTAAGGTAAATTATAAGCAATTATAATTATTGATCACATACTATATAAGAGACTCATATTTCTTAATGGGTTGAATTCATCTGCAGCTAACCTTAATCGTATATTTCTCGATTCATATGCAAAGTCAGGATGCTTTTCAAACTAGTTCTTTTCACTCTTTACCATCAACTGAATACGCATTAAGTCTTCATCCTTTAATTACCTACATATGTGTCATGTCTTTTCCTCAGCAATGTAACGAGAAGCATATAAATGCTTCAACCGATCCTTTAAAGATAAATAACAAAGGACATTCCATGAAACTTTCTTTGCCTCATTATTCTTTCAACTACTTGTAATATAAACTAGACATAACTGCATATTAGCATTCTCCCTCCAAAACAAAGCACAATTGTACTTACATACATGAATTATTTCATAGCTCAATCTTAGTTTACTGAATAGCTTCTTTGACTCGTAATTACAAGTAGGTAATTTGTTCCTATTTGGGAATGTATCTCTTAATAGCTTCAACATTGCATCTATGCACTCATTAGGATGCTTACATAGCATCTTTAGGTGCATCGATTTCACTAAGTAATTCAACCATAAATATTTAGTGCAGCCTAGATACAATCCCACTTAGAGTTTGGATAAAAGATCCTTGAATTCATCATACTACGTATCTTCTATACCTATTTCTATCTCACTCAACATATCATCATCGTCATTAATCCTAATAACATCATTTAATACTATAAACATCTCGTTAATCGATTCATTGGCAACTGGATCAATACTTGAAACCGATTCAACTTTACCATGGTGAATCCATATAGTGCATATTGTATCAAAACTAAATCGATGTATGTGCACTTTCACTGTTTCTACTGGCATCATCTTATTGTTTTTACACCTAATACGGGGACAGTTGATATACTTAACAAAACTTACATTGTTCTTTACGACCTCGATAAAAGTTGACAAACCATTCCGTCATACAACTAGTTCTTCACATGTATCCAGCTTTTGTCCATCAGCATTTCAACTATAAACAATAACATACACTATCATTAAAGTCAATTATTTATGTATGTATGCATGTAATTCTATATACCACCTTTACTCTAAACCTACATGGTTAGGCTATATTCCATTTAGTATTGTAAGTTATGGATTTTGTCACTCATCTCACAACGCTCCTTTTCTATAGAATTTTTGAAAGCATTTGCCTTTAGTCCTCCTAAATGTGCTACTATACACACACCCAAAGAACAAAAAAGATATGCTAAAATCTCTGTCAAAGGTGAAAGTGAAATAGAATGATAAACACGTAAAATACAATACCATACTATTCAAATGGGACAATTCAGATATTAGTTACTACATACCGATCCTTAAACAAGTCATAAATAAATTCATGCATGCACCTATAAAATGCAAATCAAAAAGTCATACCCACGTATATATATTTTTTGTGACTTTACAGTCACATATCACAATATAGAGACTAAAAAACAATATGATACATTTCATATAAATTTAAAATGTTTTATCAAATATTATCAAAATTGTTATGCTTCTAAATAAATAATTACTTTTATACTTTTTGCTTTTAAAATATTCCTTAAAATTAATAATCAATTTTTTTGTATAATTTTAATTATACAATTTTTTTATTTTTTATTTTGTTAAAATATTTGTTTAATAATGACATATTTTTTTTAATTTATTGCAAATATTTTTATTAATTTCTATGGATCATATTTTTTATCTTTTAATTATTTAAATAATATTATAATTTACTAAATAAATCATTATTTTTAAAGCTAATTATTAAATTTTCCATATAAATATCAATTTATTTACAATTTTAATATTTTTATAATTAATAATTATTTTCATATTATTATTATTTTTTAATTTATTACCCATTATTAAACTTTGCATATAAGTAGAAATTGATTTTTTAATTTTAGTAACTTTTTTTTGAAGATTATTTCAGAACAATTTTCTAAAACAACTTTTTGCGACAACATTTTTTTATGTCGTCGCAAACTATTTTGAGAAACAGCCAAATATTCTACCAATTTCTTTTGGGAAAATTTAAATTTTCTATGCATTTACGACGACATGTTATTACAAATATGACTAAAAGTAAATGATTTTAACTAGTCAATGCCAACTGTGATTGACCCATATTAACGAGACAAATAACTCTCAATTACTGTGAATAAATTTCGCGTCATGTTCTTTTTGGTGGAAAAACGATATTTACGATGACATTTCATTGTAAATATGTACGGAGAACTTAGTAAGTAGCTGTAACAATATGTCATTGCAATTACTTAATGTGATGACATAATAAAAAATGAGAGTTAATTACGACGATATGTTATTGCAAATCACAAATAATCATTTGTCGTCATTAAAAACCACGTTTGTATTAGTGTTATTTCGTCAAGGCCCAGGTCATGAAGGCCAACGTGTTCATCGTTGACGGGGCAAGGCCGACACCGGCAACATCATCAAGATCATCTGTCTACTTCGACAATCCATTGATTCTAGTTTCAAATTTGGTGCTGGGTGGAGAGGTCGTCAGTGGTGGAAGATTAGTGTGTTTTTCTTTTAATTTTTTTTCTTGAATGTTTTTAATGAAGGTCGCATTGGTGGGGGGTCTTGCCATTAATTGATGGAAGGGGGGGGGGGGGGGGGGGGGGGGGGGGGGGGGGGCGCCGTGGGCTGGAGAAGTTTGAGTAAATTTATGACTTTTTTTTTTTATTTTTGTTTTTTGAACTTTTTAATTTATTAATTTATAATTTTATAGAATAAAGTGAATTATAATAAATAAATTTTAGTATTTAAATTATATTTAAATAATATAAAAAAATTAAGATAGATATTATTTAAGGTTAATCACGGACTTCCCCTAAAATATGAATCCAAATACAAACAAAGTTTCAATTATTGATGGAACCCCTGTCAAATATTGAATAGATAAAAATAAAATAAAATACTGTAAAAAGAAGGGCACAGTTCCCAACACAAAAAAGAAAAAAAGATCAAGAATGTCACTAATCTCAATGGATCAGAGTTTTGATGGGAAATATTTTTTTTTTTTTTCCTGACAAATCTTTCTTTTCGTTTCTTTTGTCTTTGTCTTGAGGGAAGTCACTGTTTGGTGGTCAACGGTGAGCAGTGGTCGGTATTGGGACTGGACGGTGGATTTGAGAATTTTATTTTTGACAAAATTTTTGGATTTAACGTTAGTGATGTGACTCGGATGATTGCCCTAAACCCCAAGCCAACCTGTCTTGCTTTTTTCTCTTATCATTTTTGGAGTACTGTCAACATCCAAATGGGGCCACGTTTGGTCACACCCTATATTATATATTTCCCATCCTGATTTTATTTTTATCTTCTGTTTTCTTTTGTCTTTTCTCATTATTTTAATACTTTTCCTATTCCCTTCCGGAATTTGTTCATTCAAATTTTCAACCCTTCTCAATTCTCATTCTATTAATGGCCCATTTAAGGAGAAATGACATTATTTGTCAGTTAAGTGTCCTAGGTGCCAGAAAGAGGAACTGGGGATCGTTTTTTTTTTTTTTTTTTAATAATTGGGGACTGTATTTGCTTTTTCTTTAATCTGTTTATGACAGGGTATTTTTATTTTCAGTATTGCATTTTCTTTTTTACTTTTTCAATTAAAAAGAGAAAACTAAAATCCAGAGTTTTGGGGATGTGTATTGAAAATGTGTTTTGGGGATGTGTTTTTTTTTTTTTTTTGCCCTTTTTCAATTGGAATGTTAATTGAAAATGCACTATAATATATGAATAGTATTATAATTTGAAATGTTTTTTAAAATTATTGAGAAAATGAAAAAAATGCCATTGTTTTGGAGTTTTAAACTTCTTTGCTGCTTAAGGAGCACTCAACCAAGTATGTTTTACCAAATTTTCTCTATTAAAAAAAAAACTACATACATTTTATAAGATGTTATTAGAATCAACGCTGACCATCAGCTATATTAGTCCCGTGCACTCGTTACTAGAATATTCAAAATTTTTAATAGAATAGTTTTGATAATTTACCATAATATTTTTTATTCCATTAGAACATTTTTGATAATCTATCATAATATATTTTTTTTTGTTTCAACACATAATATTTTTTTTAATTTTCAATATAGATCACCAAATGTCTGTAGCTAGTGCCAATAATGTCTAGCCATTATAGTTAAAAAATAGTAAAATATCCAAATTATTCTATTAGAATATTCTGATGATTAGCGTCGGTAAGTAAAATCGAAGATATTCGATCATTTATATTAAAAACAACAAAAATTCTAGTAAAATATCTAAAATATTTTACTTGAATATTTTGGTGACCAAAGCGAGAGATATCTGATTATTTACATTAAAAATAAAAATTATAGGAATACATTTTGATAATCTACAAAAATATTACAATAACTGGAGTTGGAGATGTCCAACAATTGATTTTGAAAACCAAAAATTGTATCTTAATAAAATATTTTAATATTCTATAAAAATATCCCAATGACTGACATTGGCAATTTGAGTCGGAGACCTATACTGTTGGTAGTTAGTATTGGTGCTGGTGATATTTTGTGAAACGTATATATTATCATAATAGTTTTGATTTAAAAAATTCAAAAAATTAAAAAAAAAAAGCATATAAAAAAAATGAAAAGGAAAAATCGGTGGCAACATTTTCATGAAGGGAAAAAAGATGGCTAGTTGGGTAATTTTCTAAAAAGCATTAGAGAATTTTAATTTAATTTTATTTATTTCATCATTTTGGGCATTTAAAGGCATAAAATCATCTCATTTTAATACACAAGTTGGAATTAGACTTTTTGGATTAGAGTTGTTTGATTTTTTAAAAATTAGTCAAATTTTTTGTTAACTTTTCAAAAGAAAAAAGACAAAAATAAAAATTTAGTTTGCAATGGTATACCAAATAAAGCATTAAAGTTTGGATCTTGAAGAAATGAAAGAGAGAAAGGGTGAGATATGGGATTTGTGTTGCTGCTTACCGGAGTTGGATCGAGTTTTTATAAACCAACTTAGAAAATATAGGAATCATTGTTCCAAACAAGTTCTAAATAAAAAAGAAACAACGTTTAAAAAAAAAAAGAACGGACTAAACAAAACTTTGATTTGTTTATATATCTATTTCCCTTTTGAATATGAAGTTTTTAGGAACTTTTTCTATTATGGATAATGAGTGATTATGTCTATTTGCATGTTTTTGAATTCTTTATACTGTTTCTTTCTAAGCAAGTATATAATTATCAAGTTTCTCTCACATCTTGTTATTTTTATTATTTCAAACCTCTTCATTATATCTAGCTATATCTAAAGAGGGTGCATAGTTAATTTGACGCTTATTATTATGTCGATTTCTTGATTTGGCGAGTATGGATGCTCATTTTTCTTCTTCAACTTAATCCATCCAAAAAACGTCTTATAATCGCATTGACTTCCTCCATAGCTTGATTAGCTACTTGATAATTTTCAATAAATGATAGTGTTATTGAAATGGTGTCTAATTCATCGGAAATAATTCCCAATTCTATCCCTGAAATGGGGCTCTCGAATATGTTTCTCTTTGTATGTTCCTCTCGTGAGATGTTGGGCATGTCTAACCGGACAGCACCATTGATTTGTTATTTGATGAAACTGTCCAGAGATCGTTGAATTATATGTAAAGGAGGCCGGGATCTCCTTATTGGACAGTGTGCTAGTTAGCACTCTTGTTGCAAATATTTTCAGTGGGGCCTGAAGACTAAAATTGAGAGCATGAAATAAAATAATTCATTACGAGTTGATATACACAACTTGGAACTGCTGGGACCTAAGGTGGGCATGTTTTTATCTTAATCAGTATATATTCAGTGTATTTTGATCCTATAAAGGCTTGTTGGATGGAGTATTAGGATTTTTTTTTTTCCATATATAGAGGAATCTTTAGGTTGTTGAACCACTTCCCGGCAAAAAAACATCAACATGACTGGTTCCCTAAGTGCTACAGCTTTTTTCATTCTTTCATTTGGTACGTTCAACAAGTTGACTATATTTGCAGTTAGCAGTAGAGTGACCACTAGATATACACTGAGAACAAAAATTTGTTTAATTATTAAATTCCATAGTGGCAAAAATTGAATTTTTGATCTTTCCAAAAAAAAAGTATTCCCACGGCTGGGCTAAATCAATCTCAACTGGATGTCTGGCACAATAATGTCCATAATTAATATTCACAATATTCTTGTTTAGTCAATGCCATCTGCAATTTCAAAGAGGAACTGTGTATTCCAATATTCCCACATAAGATCGTAGAACCAAATCCAAAATTGAGTGTTTGTGGTTTTCTGCTTAGTAGGATTGGCGTCTGGAGGCCGTGGTTGCAATCGCAGGATGCCCGGCTTTAGAAACAAAATCCCATGGCCCAGATATGATTCTTTTCTTCAATAGAAGAGAAATCGAATTTTAAAGTACCATTTTCTCAAAGAAATAAATTTTCATTCACATTAAGTTTCCACAACTGATTCAATTTACGACATAAATCTATTAATTTCCATGGTTATTCCTCTTTCACTGGGAAGACTATACCAATCAATGATTGTTTACACAGAGTCACCCTTTTCTGGTAGACACTTTCGGTAATGCAAATTGAAACTGAATCACTTCTCGAACTAAGACGGCCAATTGAGAGATCAGATCCAGAAGAAAGTTAAGTGCAGTTATGTTTTGGTAGATATTGAGAAAATTATTATTTAAGTTTGTTAACCTTTTGCATTTAAATTAATGTATGAATCCAAAGATGTGTTTGAGAGAGAGAAAAATGAGTAGGATGTGAATTTTATAAGTTAAAAATTTAGGTTGAATTGAAAATTTTGGAGTCAAAGCGGTGATCCTAACACTAATTTTTCTAAATAAACTATCAAACTTTCTTCAAGTCACACAAAATATCATACTCTTTAATGTATAGTTAGTTCTAAACCCTAATAAATTAGTACTAAACATTATATTAGTAAGAATTGGAGAAATTAATTACTAAAAAAATATTAAAAAAATATACCAACCATTATATTATGTTTCTAAAATGGTAAATTATATTATGTTTCTAAAATGTTAAATTATTCGTTGCATCCTGCATCGTATGGATATTTTATGGTTTTTTTGTTCTAATTAATATCATAAGATTTAATAAACATGTCTAGCTAAGTAGCCGAAATAGTTTGCCCCACATGCAAAGAGTTCTGTGAGGCAGTTAAGTTCAGAAGGTTTCCTCGGTTCATACCTCAATCTCTCTCTCTCTCTCTCTCCTTCTTTTGCTTGAGGCTTGTTTGTCTATTGTTTCCCCTAGATTTTTTTTTAATTTTTTATAAGTTTCTCTCAGATTCAATATTCTTGTGCAAATGTCGATTTCTGCTTAAAGAAAAAATGGATAGAGAAAAGAATAAAGGCTTGAAAGAATAATAGTAGTACAAGACCACAAGTGCTCCGCTGCTTGTGTAGCACAAAAGAATCGTTTGAGTGTGAGGAATAGAAGGTACAAATATATAACATTTTCCTAATAAGATATATAATTTCTATTTAATTAAATTGTATAACCAAAAACAACAATTTCAGCATATATTAAAGAAAAAGCAAAAATATCATTGCTTGATGATTCAATTTAACTTCTGTGTTATTGTATAGAAAATAAATACATATGTATCAGTGTTTTTTCTTATTTCTAATAAAATTTGAGAGCAAGATTAGTGTGAGATGAGATAAGAAAAGAATGCTAATATAGTCGGAATATTTATCATAACTCTAATATAATTTATTTTCTCTTATCATTTATATAAAATAAAAGGTAAAATTTATAATAGAAATTATATTTTATCTTATCTATAGGTATAAATTTTTTAGTCTTAGATTAATTTGTGAATATTGACATAAAAAATTTATAATGCAATCCACAAAACTTTTATTAATTATAAATCAGATAATTAAAAAGTTAGTCTCACGATTAAGAACAATAATATGTACCGTAAATTATATGCATTGATAGGTTAAAAGAAAAGTTTTTATCATAGAATAATCTCCAAATAAAACGTTCGTGATTGGAAAAGCTTAGCATGAGGCAATTAATTTAAACATTCCACGTTCATAAACAACTTCACCAGCCTCTTAATCTTATTAAAAAGATTTTAATCGATAACACATGGCAGAGTCAGAAATCCGTTTCAATAAGTGTAAAAAAAAAAAAAAAGATAGTATAAATTAAATAAAGATATTAATATATTTTAAATATTAAATGAGATAAAAATATAATTTTTCTTATAAGTTTTAGAAAGTATAATAATTTTGTGGAACCTGAAACGGATAAATCAAAATTTAAAGGTAACAAATTATATTTTACAATTACAATACTTTTCATACTCTATCAAAAGAATTCTCCGTAAAATAAAACCATTTCCATGCAACATGGTAGTTAATTTTAAATTTGACCCTTAAAAATAGAAGTTGTTTTACTTTGTACCCTACAATTCAAAATGGTACTAACTTCCCCCATGTGCTAATCAGAAGTTACAACTTTGACACTTGCGTTCAAGCATTAATTTTTAAAAAGATTTTAATCACCTTAACTCATTAGGTGGTATTATTAAATCCATCGAAAATATTTGTTTAATGAGTCATGTGACTTTTATTTGATTAAAATCATTAAAAAAAATTGACGTTGCAAGAGTAGAAGTACTAATATTGCAACTTGCAATAAGATTGAGGAGAATTTTAGAAGTTGTCGTACTTTATCCTTAATTCAAAATGACACCAACTCACTCTATGCGCTCATAATAAATTACGACTTTGACAATTTTGTCAATCAAGAGTCAATTTTTATTTTTAAGTTTTTAAACCCATATAGTGGTTAGGTTACCCCGTTGTAGTTAAATCCATCAAAATATTGTTTTAATAACGAGTCATGTGACTTATAAGTGATGACTAAAATCATTTTTTTTTAATTGACTTTTCAAGAGTTAGAACTATCATAATTGTAATTCAACAACAAGTTCGAGAATTTTAAATTCATTTTAAGTCGTGTATGATGAAGTGAGACAACAACTAATTTTTGAGGCTAAATTTGTAATTAACACAAAAACTAGTGAAGCCATAATAAAATAAGGATAAAATGATTTTCAGTGTTTTTTATTTTTTTTTTTTCAAATGAATTTTTAGTAGTTGCCAGTTGGAAGATTGCAGAGAAAGGCAAGTGAAAAGATAGGGTGCTTTGGCGTTCGAATAGGCTTTTTTAAGGATACAACAAACTAAAAATCAAAATGGGCAGTAGTGAAAGTTAGATTCGACAATGACTTGTCCAAATTCTTCTTCCTAAGAAAACCCTATTATCTATACCTTCCTTGTGGGCATCACTTGGGCAAATTCAGTAGCCACAGGTCATAGCCACTGCACTGCACTTCATGCATGGACCCCCACCCCACCTCCCTAAAGCAAAGCCCTAATCAAACCCTTCAAATCATCATCTATACATGTACATAGATCATCAATATACATATACATATACATATATACGCACATTTGTTTGTCGACTATAGTCAACCACCTCAAACATAACTATATTATCAAGACTTCTTAAGATTTTCTTTAAAGTGCCAATTTTATGGCCATGGTCAATCACTTAACATTTATTTTATTTTAGTTTTTATTTTGGTATGCCAATTCTGAATGATTTTGACATTCAGAGATGAATTAATACTAGTAGAGTACCATGCATATTATGGCAGACAAACACACACATCCGTAGGACTCCGTATAGCATATGAAAAGTATACGAGGTATAATAATTTTTCTAAATCAAAATTTTTTTTTTTATATTTCGCGAGAAGTGGTTTATCCAAAAAATTTTAATGTCACTTCTGATTCTATACATTATAATAGCGTGGAAGAATGATCATGCGAGAGATTGTAAACAAAACCTGTATTAATTATATATGTGTCTGTATTATCTGTACATGCGTTTGTGACTATGTCCATAAAACATATGCATATATATGTATAAAACATGTGCATATATATATATATGTTCGTGGCTATTGTCTAATTAATTAGAGCTGACTATTTATCAAAAAAAAAAAAAAAGAGTTGCGACTTTAGTCACAAGATTTCCGGTCAGTATCCACATCATTAATCTTCCATAATATTGAGATAAAGATTGCCTAATTTAAATTCCCCAAATTCCACTATGCTGTTATGCATTTATCAGGCTTTTGTACGGTTTGCACTCTCATACCTAAACATCCTTTCTAGCTAATAAATTTTAGTTCCTAAATTTTTAGAAGAATAACAATTAACTCCCACGATGACCAATCTTTAGCAACAACTTAAGTTTTAGGTAATTAATTTGTGCCTTAAAGTTCAAGGACTTAATTTTCAAGCATGAAGTGCCAACCATGAAAAGTTCATGGGGCACATATGCCAAAAAAATTTTATGTCTTGAATTTAATGGGAGTTAATCGTTACTATTTTGAAAAAAAAAAGGCGGATCATGCATGTATGTACGTACTTGTGTATGTATCATATATTGGATTAGCTTGGCTTCAACACAAATCTGAGAAACTGAGGGGCATTTAATGGACGCATTATATTTTGATTGTATTTTAATGAAATTTATTTTTTAAATGTTGTATTTGGTTGAAAAGTATTTGTTTTGTATTTGAATAAAATGTGTGTTTAGATGAAAAATATTTTAGAGTTAAAAAGTTGATATGATTGATAAAAATAAAGATAAATAGTAGAATTAAAAAGTTGATATGATTGTTTTAAAAAACTTTTAAATAGTAATTATTTTCATAATATTATTAAAAATTTTATATTTAATATAAAATTATATTATATTTAAATAAAATTAAAATATAATTTTTTTACCTAACAAAACCGGAGTTATTCTTCAGTAAGTTTTTGTTTATAGGACGAAACCTCAACAAAAGAAGAAGAAAATAAATTTAAAAAAAAAACACAAAACAATCAAACTTTTGAAATATATTCTTAAAGCATCTCGTATAGGGTATTATATTTTAATTATTTCACTTTTCATCGTGGCGTCATTAAGATTTTTTTTTTTTTTGAACTTTTGCCGCTGCATATGGCATGTACAGTAGACTACGTACATTCACGTTGATGTAACCTTTATTAAATAAAATTAAAATTACTTATATATATATGGCACTTTGCAGGTTTATTCTTTCTTTGTCCTTTTAGTTTTAAAAACTCTTATTTTATAATTTGAGTTTAAAACTAGTCCTTTGTATTTATCCGCCACTATTAGTGTTTTTCTTAAAACAAATAAAAAAGAGGGTTAAGCGTGGTAATGTGATATCTCTAATTAATCTGTTTTTAACAAAACTCTAATACAAGATTTTAAGTGAGATTAGTGACACTTTTTTCTATCTGGGCTTTTTAACATAAGTTTTAATAGAAAGGGTTAAAGTGGGATTTATTCAAGTTCAAGAGTTAAAGTAGAGTTTTCAAAATCAGTATATAAAATGAAAATTTCCCAAAAATTTCGAGGTAAAATTTAGAGGGATACAATAGTAAGGTTTATTTGATAAATAGCCTTTGGATTATATATTTTGTCTTATATTGGTCTTCGACTTTTTGTCTTTATATATCATACTCATTTGAACTTTTTAATACGCTATTTTGTCAATATTTTGTTAAAAAAATACAAAAATTGAGTACGTTCTAGTTACATAAATTTTATTTATGTGTAAAGTTATAATCAAATATATTTTAGAAGAAAATTATACTTAATTAAAGATATTTTAGAACAAATTATACTTTAATCAAATATATATTATACAAGCTTTACGTCATAAAGCTATTTTGATGGTACAGATTCTTTAAAAAGAATATTTAATTATGATTTTTTAACCTTAATTAAATCTCATATAATCTAAAAATGTTTAATTTTCATTCAATTTTTTATGAAATATGGATATAGGAATTATTTTTGTAATAATACAAAAATCCGAGGTAACATGATGTATAAAAATAAAAATCATATCCAACTTTAGATTAGGAGTATAATTTAGAGATAATTTATAAAAATAACCCAAAAAAAAAAGTTACATTATGATCACCTTACTTAATAGAATATAATATTTCTGTCCTGGGTCATTATAACAACACCATTACTGTCACTATAATAATTAGAAGCCGTGGGTTACCAATTGATCACAGTTTTTCAAATATCGTCCAATGGTGTTCTTCTCTACATGTGTTGTGTGTGTGTGTGTGTGTGTGCGTGTGCGTGAATGTGTGTGTGTTTTTTTCTTTTTTTTCGTAGGAGTTTTTTGTCACCTATTTTGTGAATTTTTAATAAGATGATAAAGTTATTATTCTGTTCAATTAATTTTGCCATATTACCTTTTAAGTTTAATAAAAGTTAACCTCTAAATTGATGAACGATGCTTTATACATATATATATATATATAAGAAAATTGATGAACGATGTTAAACTTTATAGCATCTTTTCAAATGTGATATGACACGCTCCATGCCTCCATCATCATACGAATCGTCAAAATTTTTGTTCAAATGGACTCGTATGCTGACGTGTAGGAGGACTTCTCCGTCAATTTCATAGACATTCCGAATGTATTTGTTGGATGGGTTAAAATTGGGTTTTTTTTTTTTTAAGATTGGATTTGAATTGAGTTATATATTTAGTGGTATTAGAGTTAAACAATATAAAAGTTTAAATATATTTAAAAGAAATATTAATATAAAATTTATCTCATTCATTTTAAAATTTTATATAATTTAATATGTTCTCATTTCACTAGAAAGACTTTACCAGTATCATAGACTGCTTTAGAGATGTACTTTTTTTTTTTTTTTGTAAACTCTTTCAGTAATTAAAATGAAATCGCCTTTTTAAGTTAGGGAAGCAGATTGAGAGAGATCCAGAGTGATATAAAGACGCCTAATAGAACTGCAGCGTAGGAAGAACGATTTGTGCATTGATGTTGTCATGGAAGGATTGGGCACGTGGGTCCTATTAACAGTAGAAACAACCTCAGGAAAATTAAAAAAATGACTAGGGGTATGTGAAAAATATCTTTAGGGAAAAAAAAAAGGAGGAGAAGAGAGATGAAACGAGGACTAGGGTTTCATATTATTGCAATTATTTGATAAAAATACATTGAAAAAGTTTATACAAACCTTCAAACAAATTATAAAAGATTATATTATCCAATAATATAATACGAAGGTACTATTAAGAACATAAATAAACCCTAATAATAATCCTACTAAAACATAATCTTAAATATAATCATAATATAATTATTCACACCTTATTACAAACTTATGATGTGATTGGAGTAAGCATTAAGAGTTTGTTAATTTATCCACTAATGTAGATGCCCATAAAGACGAATCAAAAGAGGGTAATACGACCAGATCCAATGTTAATGCCAATACCAATATCAAAGCCAAAACTAAAACCCATACCAGTGCCCGTACCAATGTCAATATCAATAGAAATAATGATACCAATCAAAAGAGGAGAACAATAAAAAAGCCCAGCTTGACCAATCAAAAGAAGAGGGAGAATCCAAACACCAATGCCAAACAATGCCAACGGAAAACAATACTCAATACCATTGCTGAAAATACGAATGCCCAATCTGGGCTAATGAGAAAAAAAAAAAAAAAAAGACTGCAAATTCAAAAGAGAAAATTCTTTATCAAGTAAATTGCTCATTTAGTTTCTAATTTTTATAATAAAGTTGTGATTTCATCTCTAACCTTTGTTGTGGCTAGAAAGCCCTTAACCTTTTTAAAAGGATGCAATTTGATCATTTTTATCCAAAAAAAAGTTAAAAATTAAATGAAATATATCACATATGTAACATAATATTTTTCTATAAAATTTTTTATCTTTTTTAATAAAAGGGACTAAATTATATTTTTATAAAGAGTTTACAAATTTTTTAACTATAAAAAAAAGATTAAGGACCAAATTGTATTTTTATAAAAGGATTAAGGATGAAATAAATAATTTACCCTTCTTTATCACATAATTCCAATCTTAATAATTCTTCTCGGCGAATTGCACACCAAAAGAAATAACCAAATTATCCTTTTTACCAGCCATTACGGAAAACAGCGAGCATTAGCCAAACAATGAAAAGCGAAGACCATGTGAATTAGAAACGAAACGACAACAACGAAAGCAAAAGCGAGTAATTTTTGTCTTTTGTGTTGTGCCGAACACAATTAGTCTCCAAAATCCAAATCAATAAGCGCCAAACAAATTAATTAGTATCCATGCTTCTTCCTCTTCTTCT
Organism: Antiaris toxicaria; assembly: GCA_035233585.1. NCBI lineage: Eukaryota > Viridiplantae > Streptophyta > Magnoliopsida > Rosales > Moraceae > Antiaris > Antiaris toxicaria. The sequence goes on from CP141153.1 coordinate 19,389,313, forward strand.
TTTTTCTTTTGGGCCGCAAATCACACCATAAATAATTTAGGGTGTGGATGCATTATGAGCACAGGACTGAAAATTTGAGTTAAATTCGAAATAAGTTGAATCAAAAATTAAATCAAGTATTTGGTTGGCAAGTTTGAGCTTGTAATTTTAACTTGAGTTAAAATTGTTTGAAAAAAAAAAAGTTTAAACTTATATTAGAATGTGTGCATAATTATTTATTAGTAAAATGGAATAAATTTTTGTATGTAATAGTTATTGAAAATAATTTATTTTTTGTTATTATATTTACGTATCAATCATATATTATCCATGTTTACATTTGAAAATTTCCTGTTTACCATTAAATTTGACTTTTTTCTTTTATTCACTATTGGAATTTTTAATATATTTACTCTATAAACAAATGAGACAACGGGTTTTCCAATTATTAACCAATGAAATCTATTTCCTATCGGAAAAAAAAAAATCAGTTAATGTAAACATTTTGATTCTATTAATCGTAACGTTCAACTGGTTGTTTATATATAATAGAAAGTATACAACATCTTCATGACCTATACCATGGATGTTGTTGAAATCTCTCCCACATCTGCATTGCCAACATGTCCCGTTTATGCCTCATCTGTGCCTTTTCGGTTGAAACTTGTCATGAGTCTGAACTGGTACCAACATCTTCATTATCATTGATGACTTCATCTGCATTTGCATTAACATGCTCTGCAACAGGCTTCGCATTGATTGAGTATGTATCCAGCAACTCATTACAGATCTGTACTGTTCTAATAAAATTATGAAGAATAGTACACGCAATTGGGATCATTGCTTGTTTTGGAAATGGGTAGTTATTGATTTTAGTTAGAATCCCAAATCTGCCCTTCCAAACCCCAAATATTCTCTCAATACAGTTGCGAAATAACGAATGAGTATAGTTGAATGCTTTTCTAGGTGTTCGTTACCCGTGGCGATGTTTCTATATTCGGGTAAGTGATACATCTCTCCAGGATATAGAATTAAGAAGCCCTTGGTATTTATATAATTCGAATTAGCCAAGTAAAATATTCCTACATATAACGTAACAACATGTAGTATTGAATGCATAATCATTGGGTATACGATATGACCTCTTGACTATAGTGGGAAAACTTGAACCTGATGATGGTACAAGGAATCCATGTAATATTATTGTATCCTGAAGTATTCTTGCGTCAAGCACAGATCCTTCATATCCGACCAACATGAATGCGAACTTCATATCAAATGTATATGCAGCTAAAATATTTTGAGAGTTTACTCCCTTCTTATTATTCCACGCTTATTTGTTTTTTCTTGGTAGAACACAAGGAACGTGCGTGCCTTCAGTTACCCTACACAATTCTATAACACTTATACATCTTAAGTATGAAATCAAAGCAATCGTACAAAATCACTTTAAAATTAGTAAGCCAAAATGCACATTCATCAAACCATGTACGATTCTTGTGATCATTTTCTTCAATAAATGGCTGAAGTTAATCAAAATCTGTACACATAATGTACTCATCCTTTAGTGCATAAATTGCCTTCAACACCCGAAAGAACCATCGCGATATAGTCTCTGGTGAGTGTTGAAACATGTACGACACCGTTCGGTTATTCGTACCCTAAACAACGATTGGTAAGAATATAAACAATTGTTTGTTGATATTAATGATGTTTGTTGGCATCAACAAGTATCTACTACCTAGTATATGGCTAAGCAATTAGAAACATCTTTGTTCCATGCCAACTATGCTTTTCAGAATGCCCGGATGATCGTTCAATAATTTCTCAACCCTCATTAAACTAGTTAATTGGCTGTTATGCATTGGACGTGGGGGTGCACGAGCATTTCTCCTCTTTACATAACTTGCACACACAACCATGGTTAGTGCATTGTCAATATCACTGTCTGAATTGTCTGAGCATAGTTGTTAGTCATCAGACCGGTAAGATTCATCAGAAGAGTCCATTTATCAACGAGTATCTAGTAACCGATGAAGAATAAATAGTTATTAACAATGTTAATGGTTTTGCCGTTATTAATTCATATAAATACTTGTATATATATTTCATACCAGATAATTTAAGTTTCATTAACGAATAAACGACCGGTGCCATTTATGAATCAAATTACTCGAAATGCAAATATAATAATGTGCCGTATTGAAAAAACAAAAACAAAAAAAAAACAACACTCATTGAAACTTTGTAACAATCACATAAGAAATATAAACATATATGTAGCAGTCTCAACATTTGCACAAAAGGAAAAAATTGAAAAAATAGTAATAGGAAATCAATCAGTAGAGGGGGTCGAACTGCGAACTATGGAGTTAATCAAGTCCAAGGCGTCTTCATGGTCCATATTTGGTAACATTTGCTACACATTACGATGTTTAGCTAAGTAACGAATCATTATCGTGTGGCTAGACTGAGGGACTCCAAGTGCTTTCATCACATTTATACACCTTAGCAACCAATCATCCCAACTATTCACCTCTTGACTAGACATGTTTGCAGCTTATGCTCGTAAGTGATTTACAATTTCATTCATGGCTGTACATGTCATTTGACATGGATTCTTCCTTTGTTTTCGCTTGCCGGATGACTTTCTTGAACTCGAAAGACTAGCTTTGTCATTTGGTGTATTGGTTTCTGTATTAGGTGTGTAAGAGTTGTCAACAGACATTTCTGGGGTATCGCATCAATTGCTGAATTGTGTTGTTGATATTGACTGGCAGCCTAACGTCCCCGCAACATGGTTCTTCTCAAAACAGTTGTAGTGCAACTCTGTGTGCTTAAGTCCTTTATAGCGGAGATGGGTGCACAGACTATGAATCTGAATGTATTTGCAAGTGACTAGCTAATAGAAACAAATTACAACTTTATTTTTAGCCCATACGTATTGAAAAGAACTACATTATGATACACTTAGACATTGATTTTACTTGCGATAACCGAGAAATCTATCGTTCTCAGAAATTTTGTACGAGATATGTAAATAAATATACATTCATGATAAGACATATTATAAAATACAGAGCAGATGAAAATTTTGATTAACTGAATTTTTAATCAAAATTAACAATGAATTAATAAACATAGTGTAAAAGCTAAACATTAATTCAAATTATGATGTTTTAAATTTAATAGAAAAGTATGTAGAAAATGCATATTAAGAGATCAATGGCTCACATGTAAGCCACATTGATCAATGGCTAAGATTAGACAAGCCATTGTAATTTTTTTTAAAAGAAAATTAAAGGAAATGAAGAGAGATGATGGGGAGCACGTGAGGGACTCCCTTAAGCAGTCCAAGTGAATTAATTCACTTCACTTGGTTGCAGAAGAAAGAGAAACGCCCGAGAGAGATAAAGAGAAAGAAAGAGAGAGAGCAGCAGAAGATCATCGTCTACATTTCCTACCATCAAGTTCAAATTTTTCTCTTCAAGCAGCAAATTGATCAAGTTTTCAAGCAAGAATCCACAGTAAGAAGTTCTCAAGTTTCAAGTAAGGTAAACCCTCGTTTTTCTCACGTTTTCTTGGGTGAAAAATCTGGGGTTTTGAGTGGAAAAAGAGAATGTGAGTTTATTATGTTGAGATTTTCAGTTAAATCGAAACATAGTTCAAGTTTAGTTGTTTTTTAACACGAATTCGTGAGTTGATGATTTAGAAAACCAAATTCAGTGAGTTTTCTTCAAGAAAGTTCTGATTTTTCTAAATGTTGAGTCAAGAGATGTGTATAAGTAAAATGTGAAATTTTGCTTATGAAACTATAGATTGATGACAGTAGAAATGTAGTTGATACCTTGAAACAATTTTATTGAGATTGATTTTGAGTGCAAGAAGTAGAACAAATGCCATAAAAGCCTTAGAAAAACAGAGCAGAGATTTTCGGACCCAGAATCCTGATTCTGTGATGAACACAGGCATGTACACGGGCATGTACAAGGGCGTGTTCAGAACACGCCCCCAAACATGCCCACATGTACGACCGTGTTTTAAGAAAATTGAGACCCGAGAGGTACATGACCGTGTACCGGGTCGTGTCAAAAGGCACACAGTTATGGGAAGGGCGTGTAACAGACCATGTTCGATAGCAAGAAAACACAGTCGTGTAACCACTCGTGTAAGCACGCATGAATTACACAGTCACGTTCCACGAATTACACGGCCATGCACGTTTAAATCCAGGGGATTACATGGCCATAAACACGCCTGTACTTTAAAAAAAAAAAGAGTCTGGAAATGAAAATTTTCATGTTTTGTCATATTTTCAGTATAAGATAAATATGGTAAATAATCAGTGATTGTTCCTTTTATAGGAGTTCGAACCAGAGACCTCGATACAGCAGTCTCAGAGCAGCAGAGGCTCATGCTAAAGGATTATCTGTAAGTTCAAGCATTGTCCTGACTGCAACGTGGACAAGCTTGTTAAATTATGATGTTATGTAAATTGTATGACGTGGTTGTTAGAAATTGATTGTCTACATCACGATATTCATGCCAGTCTCATGTCAGCACAGGTCAGTTCATGTTATGCATGTAGAGTTGCATATTCCAGTACACATGTCAGTCAGGTAACCAGAACACGAAAACAGGTAGGTGCACAAGGTACCCTAGTGTGTTAAAATAATTCACACCCCAGTAATTTATGTAACAGATTCCAACTATAGGGGCAATCAGTATGCTACCCAGTTGGAACACCAGCAAGATGGTAATTAACCAGTTATTGGCGTATCGGCCTCTCGACCCACGGGGAGGTTATCATGTTTAGTATCAGTTAAGACTGAGGAGGTCAGCACTAAAGTACCGCTTCCAGTTGCGCTAACATGTCGGTACGACCAATCAGGGGCCCAAAACCAGAACTAAAATAACAGATAATGTCCTAAGACTAAACCTTCAGCCACGAGCATGTTTACAAAGTCCAGTATCATGCATGAGCACAGCAGTACAGCATGTCATGTCTTATGTTTTTATGTTTGAATTTACTGAGCTCGTAGCTCATCAGTTTGTTTACATGTTGCAGGTAAAAGACCTGTTCACCAGTAGTATTGGTGGACGACGAACAGGGTAGATGCATGCCAGAGAGGATTAGGTGAGGGATATTGGTCACCATTTAATCTTCCGCTGTACAGATTTTGAATATTTAAATCATGTAGTTACAAGAACAAGTTTTCAAGTTAAAATTATGTGATAGGGGAATCATGGTCAGGTGCATGTTATTTTGTTAACATGATTTCCTTATCACATTCTCAAACAGTTTACAGTTCAGCATGATTGCCGGCGACCCTAGAGGCCTGCATACTATTGCGGTTAATTACAGAGTCGACTGTAATAGCACTGTAGAGCCTCTACAGCAGGGCGGACCGTCACATAACAACATGAAAATAGATAAACATATGTTGATATCTTGTTGAAGCTATATACATAATCGCTGAAGGCCCTGTTTCTAGTAGTGAAATAACCAATAATAAAATACCAAATTTATTCCTCCTAATAAAGGAAATAGATAAACCTAATAATAATCCTATAAAAAAATATAGTCTTAAAATAATCATAATTTAATTCTTCATTGGACGATGGTCGAGGGGCCCGTAGGAAGCACGACAAGCCCCTAATTGCAAGAATTTATGGTACATTTGTGAGAGGTTTTAAAGATGTGTTTTGAAGGTTGAAAACATGTGACTTTTGAAATATGTGTTTGGGGAGTATAAAATCTTAAAAATATATTCAAAAACAATTGTTACTATGAATCTTGTTTTATTCCTCTTGAAATTTTATGTGATTTAAAAAAAATCATCTTATTTGAACTCATAAATACAAAGTTATGGATTTTTAAAGTTTAAATTTAGTATAGAGTTTTAAAGATATGAATAATAAAAGATGATTGTGCGGTGTAAAAAAAAAACCAAAAAAAGTGTTTATAATGTATCTCAAAAATCTCCTAAACACCACTTTAAATGCAATTACAGGTATTTGCATTAGTCTAGTTTCACATTTGAAAAGTTAAGAAATTGCAATTGCAGTTATTTAAATGCAAAACTGCACTAGTCATTCTTCTTTGCAAGCAATATATAGTGATGAGCTTTCTGCCCAAGGAGTAACTTGCACTTGTAGTAAGGGAATTAAACATTACTGTCATCTATGAGGGGCCCTTTGGTCACGTCCAAAAAAGGTATGTCAACGCTGTTCACTCCCTCCCTAGATTTTTTTTTTAATTATTAAAAAAAGGGGGTGAAAACACCCTAAGTTCTACAAATTCTATTGAAGTTTCTGTAAAAATGGAAACAATAAGTAAATATGTATGCATATATCGTTTTCGTTCAATAAAAAATATATATTTATATATATATGTATATATAGGGTTCGTTTGGTGAACGCATTGCATTTGCATTATGTTTGAATGCAATGTATTGAATGCAATTTGTATTTGGAGGAAAAGTATTAGCATTACATTTGAATGCAATGTGTATTTGAGGGAAAAGTATTTGAATTGTATTTTAATAATAAATATGTGATGTGATGGGTAAAAGTAGAGAGAAAAAAAAAGGAGAGAGAGAATATATGATGTAATTAATAAAAGTAATAGAAAAAGTGAAATAATAAATAGTGATTGTGTTAGATTTAAAATGTGATGTGATGGGTATTTGAATGAAATGTTTTTGTATTTGGGAGAAAATTACATTGCATTTAAATGCAATGCCAAAAAAATTTGTGTCCCAAACGCAGTAATAGTTTTAAATTTATGCATAACAGCTTTTATGCCATGGGTATATAGCATTGTCGCTTTTTTTTTTTTTTTATAAGTAAGGAAATATAGCATTGTCATCCTCCAAATTTATTCCCATACAACAACTTGTCATGTAAGTTTTTAATTTTGACAATTTACCTACTGAAATTTTTAAATTGTTATAATATATCTAATTTTTATTAACTTTACCTCGAAACGAAGATTTATATTTAAAAAATTAGCATTTGACTTTTTTTTTTATTAGAAATGAGGTTTTTCGTCTTTAAATGGGATGCCCATAGACTTTTTATAATCAATTTAATGAAAAAGTAAGTTAAATGAGATATATTGTCACAATTTAAAAAGTTTATAGATGCAAGGTATCAAAATTATAAGTTTAAGGGATAAGTTATTAAACTGTCTTATCGTTAGTATAGAGTTACCTTTAGCAGAACATTTCAGTTGATATATGCATAGAGAATCGCCGTAGTTAAGTAATATTTATCAATACCTAACACTATCAATTATAAGTGCATACGCGAAGAAATATTACAATTTCTAGCTAGCGCATTCAGCCATTTCAAAGATTTGTGGGGAATCCCCACCAACCTCCTTAGCTAATTATAAAACGAGAAATGTCTAATTAAAATGGTGTTGCAGGTGACTTTGGATGAAGTACAAAAGTATTATTTTGAAATGGTGGTGTAGTAATGCAGCTCAAAAAATCCTGTTACAGTGTTCAATATTTTATGGTAAACCGTCTTATATAAATTTTACGGCCATAATTATGATTTACGCACCTTGTCATTGTCGTAAAACGATAAACAATAAAAACACAGTTAACCGTCAACTTCTCAAGGTGGAATGACATAATTAATATGACGGATGAAGTTGGAATTTTTTTTATTTTTTATCAAGAAGTCTAATAAGTATATAATGGATAATTATAAGATATTAGAGTAAGTTCTCATTTTTTAGAGTGAGGGGTTACGTTGAATTATATGAAAATTATAGGATATTTTCTAAAAAAAGAAAAGTTGAGGGGGGCTTAAGCCTCTCCTCTTCCCCTTCCCTAGTCCTTGCTTCCCTCCATACCTGGTTAATAATATTACTTGCGTCATACTTTTTGAAATAAAAGGATAGATACAAAAGTTAGTAGACACATCCGGATACAAGAGTTAGTAGATTGATATCCCCATTAGGTTGGATCTTTATAGAAAATTGAAAATGAGGATTTTTTTTATTGCAATTTTCCCGTCAAACATGATCATACTTTTTTTTTTTGTTGTTTAACGTGTTTTTGGCGTAATTAATACACTGCAGTATGCAGTTTAGGTTTAATAACTTTCTCTGAGATCTATTTAATTATAGCTAGGACCAATAAGATTATAGGGTGTACTCTTTTTGATTATAGGACCAACAAGATTTTTAGTGTACACTCTTTTGATGATTCAACAGCATTCTTGTGTTTCGTTTAGAAAAAGAAAATGCATGTAACCTAAGTTAACACTTCTTTTCCCTTTCCATTGAATTTAAGTCTCCAATAGTTAATATAATATATGCATAACCCACATATACCTAATTTAATGAACACCACACCACCGAGTGATGTGGCCTAGCGAAGAAGGCTTATAGTGGTGGGATTGTGGTATAAATTTCAAATGTTAGCTTACCTTTTTGGAGGTATTAAATATGAAGGCTTATTTCCCATTAGTCTAGTACTCGATTAAGAGTCTTTGGTACTCATAGAGTGTTTAGGACCACACTCCCATGTGAACTTATTACTAGATCATTCGGTGAGATTGGGATAACAAGTTCTTCATCGAGGAGTAACTTATGTCATTTAGTGGACGAATAGAGCATTCCTGTCATCGTTTGAAAGCCCTCTTGTTTACACCTAGGGGAGGTATGCTAACGCTAGTCACCCCCTCCTCAGACATTTTTTTCAACAAAAAAAAGAAATATACCTAACTTAAGGGCACACTTCTCTTCAACAGACCAAAAAAAAAAAAGTAAAAGAAAAACACGTCTTAATGTCACACTTACTTCTCATTTTGATTCCTCACCCTAACAATGAGTAGTGATAGATAATCTGATTTTAATCATATAATTTTTTTAATATCAACTCACAATAAATATTGAGCTATCATCTTTTTTTTTTTTCCTTCCTCAAATTTTGGATTGGAGGGATTTTAATTATATCCTTTGTGTTAATGTTAAATATGATATTACCACTAAACTATGATTTTAATTATAATTTTATTATCATATTTTCTCCATAGATACATTAATAAAATATTAATTGAACATTCATTAATAAAAATGATAATTAACTAACCTATCACACTTATGTTAGTATTAAAAAGGTGGGGATAGAATTGAAGTCTCTTATTATATGAAATTATACATATATATTTCTAGCCAAAAAAAAATTATACTTCTATACGATGTTTGGTAGGAGGGAAGTAAAATAGAAAGAAAGAAAGAAAATGTAAAATCTCTAGGTAATGAATATAAGAGAGGTTTTCCATCATGTTGTTTGATAGAAAATGAAGAAAATATAAAAAAATATGTCTAATCATATACACTTTATAATTACAATCTCATATAAATTAAGATATGATGATAGATAAATGTCAAAATAGCTATTCTACACACATTTGCTTTATCAAAAAATTTCCATCCAAATTTTTTCTCAATGTGTGGTGAAGCCCAGGAATTTTCAACTTCCATTCATTCTCAATTATTCCTCTATCAAACAATCAGAATTTCATTTTCCTGTCTAAAATCCCTCTTCAGTTTCCTTTCTCTCTCTATTTTTTTCACTCTGCCAACCAAAGGCTAAAAATTTTTTCCCGAGTAATTTACTGGACGAAAACTTTAAAGGTGCTCTTTCTTTTCAGAACAATGTTTTAATTAATTTCCTCAAAAAAAAAAATATAATATAAAAAAATCCCTCTATCTTGATTGAAGTCTGCGCAAAAGAAAAAGAAAGAAAAAAAAATAAAAAAGGTTTGTCTCCATCCATGTCACAGATTTAGACTTAAAGCCTAAAGATCTGTGGATTTAGCACTTTTCCTTTATCACACAATGATAAAGTAAAAGAACCTCTCTAGTACTTAATACCCTTTTTTTCCCCTTCTCATAAATAGAATAATTATTTACGATGTGTTGCTTGGGACGGGAAGTAGCCGCAGTCATGCTCATGCATGCCGCTTTAATTTACCTTGATGGAACTTCATGCGAAGTACCTGAAACTTTGCCCACTTAAAAATAAAGGCCGATCTACAATGCTGTTAACTATGATTATAATACCACCTATGGTGATTGCACGATAGTAAGAAAAGTATGCTTAAAACATTCACTTCTATCAAGTCTCAAACTTAAAATCATAATATACATAAAAGTTTAGTTTTTGAGAAGAAATAATATATATTATTTATTTTTAAAATTGAGATCTACTAACTATAAATACTTAATGTCAAATTCTTTATTATTCTACTAGTATAACTAGTAGATTTATCCAATAACTATTAAAATGGGAGCACGAGAACACTATCGATTCTTATTTTTCTATCAAAAAAAATTATGATTATAATAATAGTTTTTCGTTGTTTGGTTTTAGTTAATTACTTAATGTACTCTCGCGTGCCTTCTCCATACTTTAACTATAAATAAGAACAAAAATAAATAAATAAACAAAAAGGAAAGAAGAAGGCAACATGCAAATAATCCATTTAAAGAGATTTATGGTAAAATGACTTTTTTTAACTTTTTTCTAACGTCTGAATTTTTTTAATTTAGGAAAATAACATTTAAAAAAAATAATTGGTCATTCAGTTTTTCTAAAATTGTTGATCATTGATTGATCACAAAATATAATCTATCAGTTATCAATTATAATAAATTAGTGATTAATCATTATATGAATCATAATTTAATCAATTAATTATTAACCATAAATAAAATAACAAATAAAAAACTAGTCTAGGATTTTTTTTTTTTCCTCCTTCCTTTCGGTCTCTCTTTTTACCTTAGCTGCCATTACCCTTCCTCTCACCCACACTTTTTCTTTCCAGTGGCCATGTGCAAAAACTCTCGACACCCCAAATCTCGCGGTGACGACCACCACAGGCCCCTAATTGGCCAATTAAGGTGACTAAGAAGCAGCCAAATAAATAAGAAAGATATGACGATAACCGCCCACATTAGTATGGTCCTACGGTTTTACACCATGCATGCGGCATCATCACCCTTACATATAACCCCCTCTGACTTAGCTGATTGATCCTTAAACATGGCATCGCCAATTAATCTATTAAAAATAATCGCTAATTCATGAAAATTGACAAGGGATGGCCAGCTAATTTTCTCCTATTATTATGATCATCTTTATATGTCATTTTCGTTTTGTTACAATCTAGCTATTTTCTCATGTTTATATGAGGGGAGAAGAGAATCCTAATCAGCAACGTCATTTGTTGTTTTTGATTCTGGTATGAAGCATTAGTTGATGACCATGATTCATGATATATGTTGTGATGAATTTTAGAGGGGGGGAAAAAAAAAACAACATCCATCCGAGGGTTTAGGTGAAATATGCTCTGTGTGTGTGTGTGTGGTTTTTTTTTCATTTGGAGGAATTACAAGTAAACTTTACATTTTCATGAATTACGAAAATATCCTTTAAAAATTAAAATCCGTAAAAAATTTCTCCACTATTATAGCCAAATTAGTCAAAATTTGACACGAGCGGTGCCTTCAAATAAACGTAAAGACAATTATATGAAAACGATTTTGTGATACAAACTACAAATTTTGTGCATATCTTTCCTCACCGTTTGATGCAAATTTACGTCATTTGAATGATCAATTTGAATATATGTTTTACTGGCTCATTTGAAAATAGAGTATTTAAATATTATCTGAGTTTTTATTCTTAAATAATAAAAAGACCCCCCCTAAAATTTATTTCCATTATGATATATATATATATTAGATAATAATTTAAAAAAATATTTTAAAATCATCTCATTTCGTATGTCATTTATCTATCTCTTTTTATGTCTTTTCAAATAAGTATTCACAACCATATATTTAAATATTTTTGTTTTAATGTTTTGTTTGTAACGTTAACATCTAAATGTGAATGTATATAATAGTTTAAATATTTTTATTTAAAATTTTTCATTCAAATATTTCTATTATTAATGTTTCTGTTTGGATACTTCTCTTAAATGGCCTATATTTAAATCAACTAAAATGTGTCCTTTTTTTTTTTTATTAAGCTATTAGCAATTCTTCAACATTGGATTTCATACTCAGAAGAGAAGAGGATTAAAGGATTTAATATGTAAAGTTTATTACACAATTACAAATTTAGTTTCAATTATTAAATATGAAACTTTTTTTCTAACGTTCTATTCATCAAAAAAGAAATAAAAATACCTATAAATTTTGAACAGAAGAAGTTCTATTTAAATTCTTCACTTTCCACCTACTAAGCTAATCTTACAGGACATGTCGGCAACAAGACTCGTTACAAGAAGAAAGTACAAATTCTTATAAACTGACACACGGCATGCACATACACACATTTGAACAATTAAAATTCCTCTTAAGACAATAATAATTGTGGGGTGCTTTCCATAAGCAAAAGAAAAGAGAAGACATAAATGTGGGTCTTAATCGAAAAGGAAGTGCTTTTTTCCAACCAACACTTTGAGAGAGAGAGAGAGAGAGAGAGTGGGTGAGATGTGAGAGTTTTGTGCATGGGTTTTGCTTTGAAAAAGAGGAACTCGGGCACACGCTTAAACAACTACAAGATGTGTGTGTATTTATATATCCACATAAATGTTCTTTTTTCTTTTTTTTTTTTTTTCTTTTCTTTCTTTTGGGTAAAGATCAGAGAATGGAGAAGATGAACTGAATGAACCTAGAGAGAAGTGTCTCGAGCAGACTTGAGATGAAGATTCGGTGGCCCAAGGGCGAACCAAGAGCCAAAGCTAATGTGGGGGGCCGAGCGCCCTTTTTCTCTTTAGCTCTTTCACGTGCCCTAACCATTCAAAAACGCTTCCAAAAAAAAAATAATAATAATAATAACCCACATATTTTTTTTCCCTCGCAAGTACCGGCCGTTTTTCAGGACACACATTTGTCATATGTACAATGAGTTCCTATTTTTATTAGAACGATACTATTTATCATAACTGATGATGTAATCTTACTCTAAATTATAACCAAAATGGATTGTCCAAAAAGCCTTTTTGATGGGTTGTTATTTAAAAAAAAAAAAGATTTTCTTTTACTAAAATTGATAAGAATTGAATTTTAAAAAGTTGAATTAGGACATGTGCTCTCACGAAAAGTTCATTTGGAAACTTTTAGGGAACGTTTGTTTTTATTCTTGACAATGATTTTTCATTTTCAAAAACACAGAAAATGAAAACGGTTTTAAAATAGCGTTTGTTTATTTAACGTTTTCAAAACCATTTCGAAAACACCGTTTTCAACTATGTTAGTAGCGTTTGGTATTGTTTTTGAAATGTTTTCAGTTTTCAAAAAAAATTGAAAATGAGAATATTTTGAAAACTGTATTAAGATCATTTCTGAAACTGTGTTTGGTTATGTTTTCTGAGTGTATATTTTGAAAAACATAAAAATGAAACTTTGTTTAGTTATATTTTTTCAAAACTCATTTCATTTTCAAAAAACCTAAAAAACATAATATTTTTTGAAAATGAAAACAAAAAGTGAAAACAACTTTTTTTTGTTTTCAAAAAACCAAAAAAAACAACATAATTGAAAACGGTGTTTTCGAAACGGTTTTGAAAACGTTAAATAAACAAACGCTATTTTGAAACCGTTTTCGTTTTCTGTGTTTTTGAAAATGAAAAATCATTCTCAAAAATAAAAACAAACGCCACCGTTGTTTTTTTGGGTTTTTTGAAAACGAAAAAAAGTTATTTTCACTTTTTATTTTCATTTCCAAAAAATATTATGTTTTTTGGGTTTTTTGAAAATGAAATGGGTTTTGAAAAAAATATAACCAAACAAAGTTTCATTTTTATGTTTTTCAAAATATACACTCAGAAAACATAACCAAACACAGTTTCAGAAACGATCTTAACACAGTTTTCAAAACATTCTCATTTTCAATTTTTTTGAAAACAGAAAACATTTCAAAAACAATACCAAACGCCACCTTAGAAATAGAGTTTTGAAGATGTTTTGTTTAGAGTTAAGGGGGCGTTTAGAGAAAAAATTCCATTTTAATTTTACACCAAACACAAATTTTACAACAGTGCTACGAAAATAATTACTATTTAAAATATTTTTAAAACAATCACATCAACTTTTCAACTCCATTATTTATTTCTACTTTTACCAATTACATCAACTTTTCAACTCTAAAATACTTTTCATCTAAACACACATTTCATTCAAATATAAAACAAATACTTTTCAACCAAATACAACATTCAAAAAACAAATTTTATTCAAATACAATCAAAATGCAATGTGTTTACCAAACGCCCCCTAAGATAAGTATTTAAAATATAGGTTTGAGATAAACACGCGTCTGTTTAGACAAATGATTTAGATTAGGTTTGGCTTCAATTAAACTAAGTTAGAATAAAAGTTAGATATTTAGTATGTAAAAGTTTAGTTTAAGATTGTATTAGAAATTATACTGAAATAGTACAGATAAAGATAAAAGTTATTAAAATGGAGCCTATCAAGTTAAATTCAAATTTTTACCAAATGCACAATTTAACTTAATTAAAACTAAAAAGGCATCCAAACGCTTAGAATTTTTGTATTTGATGGAAGAAAATTGGAAAAAGTAATGTTTTGAGGATGTGTGTATTGTTAATTTGATAATAAAATATAAAAAGATTATTTTTTTTAATAAAAAATGTAAAATAATACATTTTTGGAAAAGTGGATTTGGAAACCAAATCCACCCAAAACACACCATTAGGAAAAAAAACAGCAAAATACCATCTCCAATGGCACCTCCAAGCAGACGCCAATACAGGATGACTATTGTGGTAATTTTAAGACTTCCTGGAGGGGACTTTTGGAGAGAGTTTTGAAGGTTGGGTTGAAAATATGTTTGAAAAAAGCTTTTGAAAATGAATTATAATATAAAAAATAGTATAATAATTTGAACTATGTTCGGAAAAAATATATAAAATGAATTATGTTATGTTTGTTTTGTCGTTATAAATATTTTGATAAAAGCATTATCTCAATTTGATTTTATATAAAAAAGTGATAAATATTTAAAATTTAAGTTTTTTGAAAATATAAGAAAGATAAAATAAGAAATAGAACTGAGAAATTTAAATTAGACATACAATTTTCATCTCGAAAAGTGCCTGGACCTTAACATGATGTTACAACTATGGCCATTGCATCACTAATAACAGACCCTTTTTTTTTTTAGTATCCCGTCATATCTTAGTACACATTTTAGATTTCTAAATGCCTATACTTTTGTATTTTATTAAAATTTATAATTAAATAGCCTTTTTTAATAAGTTTTTAAAATTTAATTAAAATGTCATTTTTTAAAATGGTTAATTAAGTTAAATGATTAATTATTAATTGTCAATTACTGATTGATTTATTGTAAATTATCAATTTTTTTAGTCAATCTCTAATTAATTAAACCTGAAAAAATAACAAATGAATATTTTACTAAATAAAAAAATTTAGTTATCTGTTAGATCATGTGATTGAAATAGGTCATCAGCTTAATTTTTCAAATTTTTTTTTTGCTAGTTTGAATGATTAAGAAAAAAAGAAAATAAAAACCCAAAATTTTTTTCACACAAGTGAAAATCTTAAAACTCATATGGGAGAAGAAATGAAATCTATATTTAATAATTAGAAAGAATTGAAATAATAAATATTAAAAATATATTATAATAATATATAATGTGGATTGAAATCTACCTTCTATATTAAGTTCTTGGATCAATTTTTGCATTGTAATGTAAGAGTGCTAAAACTGTGGAACAGATTTTGTTTTATATTTTTTAAAAGAAACTCTGTAGATTTGTAAGGCCCGCTTGTTCAGTAAACCGATGAATATCTGTTACTTGTACGAGATAAGTTAGGGGGTGTTTGGGAATGCCTGGAAGCAAAATTTTTGGGTTAGAAAAAAGTTGTTTTAAAAAATATATTTGAGAGAAAAAATTGTTTGAAGTGAAAAAAAATAAAATTTTCAAAATTAAAAAAAAAAAACAATATCGATATTATTTCGTTTCTCTTGAAATTTTATGTAATTTAAAAAAATCGTTTTATTTAGACTTGTATACATAAAATTATAGACTTTTAAAGTTTTAATTGTATTGTAACATTTTAAAAATGTAAATAATAAAATATTAGAAAAAAGTTAATTTTATAAACGTCAAAACCAAACCCGAAACGGAGTTTAGATCTACGGTCAATGTCCTTAAAAAATAAACAAAATGAAAAATTCCAAACTAGTGTTTTAGGTTTTGCCCTGAAGCACGTTCCTCATAATAGTTTAAATTTATTTTTTAAATTTTTTTCAAATTCAATAACAGCTAAGCAATTTTGACATTCCAAAGTTTCTGTACGATTTTTTCTAACCTCTTTTTAATATCCTCTCTTTCTTTTCTTTTCTTTTTTTCAAATGTTTTCCTCGTCACTTGATCTCATCTTTTTTTTTTCCCCCCTTTTAATATCTGCTGGATGCAATCATGCAGTTCATAACTACAATTAAGAAGCAAAGTTTTGGTAATCATCAAATTACTTAGTTATTTCTCTTTTTCCACTAACAGATTCAATATCAAATGGTTGTTATGATAGAAAAAATGATTTAATGAAAATTCTCTCCTAATTAAATCATAATCAAGATGAAGTCAACAATTATGAAGCAGCAGATGGAAGAGGGAGCATAAAAACACATATGCTTTATAGTCTACTTGTTGCTAACTTACTGACCAAGCTGATATCGGTCATGTAATTCACGTCATGAATAGAGGATCATTATATATCTATACATATATATATATATGCTATATGGGGAGCATTTTATTTTTTTACTGGAAAAACAAATTTTACATTATTTTTCTACTTTCTACCCCAAAAAAAAAAAAGAAAAAAAAAAGATTGTTCCACGTAGAATTTTATCCACCACATTTGATTAGACTTAAACTTGGACTTGACTCGAATTCATTAAAACCACATGAAAAGTTTTCAAAATTCCAAACTTGGCTGCAACACGCAACTGATACGGATCTTGATTCTTGATACACGCAAGAACTAACTTCCTAATGTTGTTTAGTTTAGTTTTCAAGAAATAAATTTATGTCTCAGATGTCACTATGTTTGCTTGTTTGTTTTTGTTTTTGTTTTTGTTTAATTCTATCAAATTATTAATAAAACATGTTGTAACGGTAGATAAACGTCATTTAATGCAAGGACACAGGATGTATGGAACCTACGTGCTGGCTCTTTTAATTTATAATTAATAGAGTTGAGTCCGGAATAAATGAAATTTTATGTTTAAATTGATTGAATTAACTATAATTATTGTTGATTTAACAAAAAAAAAAAGGTAAAATTGAAACAAAAAATTTAGATCTAAAACTTGTTAGCAAACGAGGCCTTAACAGTGGAAATGCATTATGAATACTGAATTTTCGTCTTCCCTTCGTGACTATCACGTAACAATCCAATTATCATTTATATGATGGTTCAATCACGGGCACGAAATGTTCTTTTTTATTATTTTATTTTGTCTATTCTACATATGCAAAGCACATATTATGGGGGTGTTTGGTAAATGCATTGCATTTTGATTTTGAATGAAATTTGTTTTTTGAATGTTGTATTTCGTTGAAAAGTATTTGTTTTGTATTTGAATGAAATGTGTGTTTGGATGAAAAATATTTTAGAGTTGAAAAGTTGATATGATTGGTAAAAATAGAGATAAATAGTGGAGTTGAAAAATTGATATGATTATTTTAAAAAACTTTTGAATAATAATTGTTTTTGTAGTACTATTGAAAAATTTATGTTTGATGTAATATTGTATTGTATTTAAATAAAATTAAAACGTAATTTTTTTTACCAAACAACACCCATATGATTATTTATACAAAAAGAGCCCAAAAATGAGAAGCAATTGTTCCCTTTTAGGATAGGGTCCTGCCTTTTTTGATAGTACATGTGTTTAAACATTTTGACAAAAATTGAATCAAAACGAAAACAAATACAGATTTAATGATTAAAAACATATTTGTATCAATTTAGTATTTTTTTAAAATACCCTAACAAGAGAAGGAAGGGGCTTTAATGGACCAAATCCAAGAGGAGGACGAGTTGCAAAATTGCAAATGATCTCATAGACTACAATGCAAAGCCCAAAGTGCATTGAGGATATATAATACAATAAACTTGTGTTGTAATTAAAATTTTTAAAATTAAGATTTATTGATTTTTAAAAAATTAATTATAACTTATAAAAATCCAATCATAAAATTTAATCAAAATGAAGTTTCAAACAAAATCTAAGCGTTACAAGATCAGAGTCTGACAGTCTTTCTCCCCCATTTTGCTTCTCCTGACAAACTCAATCCAAAAACGACAAAACATTTTAGGGTTAAGACTGTAGAGGGACTCCTACTTGGACTCCACGTTTAATTAATGAAAAAACAAAAACAAAAACAAAAACAAAAAAAAAAATCCCATAAAATAAAAACACCATTAGTTTTGTTAGAACTGTGTGGCTCTTAGAGAGCGCGTGTGTTAGACGCCCCATGCCCCAAAAGCTCCCCTCTTTCGACGGGTCATTGCCCATCGCCAATTCAGGCTTTGGCGTCACGGTGCCACCGAGCCCACGCGCTCTTGTTGGCGGATACTACACGCGCTTGGAATGAGAAAAAGAAAATCCAAAGAGAATCCCCGAATAAGTAAATTGTAGGCGAGTCATGTGACTTGAGAGTTAAGAGAGAGAGAGAGAGAGAGAGAGAGCCCGCGTAAGACCAAAAACTAGGGAACAAAAGTCTTTATACTCTCCTCCCTCTTCCTTCTATTTGCTTTGCCCGTGTGATTATTGGAGAGAGAGAGAGAGAAGAGAGAAGAGAGAAGAGAGAGAGAGAGAGGAGGTGTTAAAGAGTTAGAGAGAGAGAGTGAGAGGTCGAGAGGAACCCACCTCAGTTTCGCTTTCTAGGAAACATATTGCTGGCTAGGAAAGGTTTTTTAGAGAGAGAAAGAGAGAGAGAGTGAGAAGAGAAAATAATAATAATAATAAAGAAAAGAAGCTCCAAACAGGAAGAAGAGGAAAGTAGAAGAAGATTGATGATGGTGATGATAGGAGGGGGAGAGGAAAAGGTCCTCAACAACAAACACACATAAAATAAAATAAATGTTTAATATATTTATTATAAAAGAAAACAGCAAGTAGAGCCTATCGGAGAGGAAAAACACAGAAGAAAGGTCGTTATTGCATCTTCTTTTTTTTTTATTTTCTCTTTTGAAAATTTTCTTTTATTTATTATATGATATGCTTGGTTAATATATATGTGTGTATATATATATATATATAGAAAGAGATAATCTGAGTGTAGGTTTCTGGTGGGTATTTTAGTTGTTGGTGCTGCTGCTCTTTCTTTCTTTCTTTCTTTCTGCCTTCCCGGACCCCTCAAAGGAGAGAAGGTGTCTCACAAACTAACTTTTTCGGTCATAAAAGCCAAAGTGGCAGTGGAAGTAGTAGCAGCAACAGAAGCAGCATCAGCCAGCAACAGCAGTTGTATTTTGTATAAAACACACACTCTCTCTCTCTCTCTCACACACAATATAGAAAGCCACCCAACAAAACTACTCTCTCTCCTCACTCACTCTCTCTCTCTCTCTCTCTCTAATCTCTTCTAATCTTTAAAAGAAAAAAAATTGTTTGTTCCCCCCAACCAATCTCTGTCGCTCTTTCTTTCTTTCTTCCTTTCTTTCTCGAACAATCTCACTGATACAATCTCAGAGACCCCACAGCTTCCTTACTACTCATATAACACCTACATAGATACATCCATGATTTAGTTACCGACCACCTCAAAATTCCCTCTCTCTCTCTCTCTCTCTATATGTGTGTGTATATCATTATCTGTCTATCTGTCCATACACGTTATTCTTGCTAGCTACCTTTCAAGTAGATATCATATCTATATCTATCAATACACATATATTGATTCAGTTCGGAAGAATTGAGGTTGGATTGTGAATCAGGATCATCAGTTGTGGCTACTACAAGGAGGCTGCCCTCGGATTCCGGTGCTTTCGCAGACTGGGTGGCATCGTCGTCCTCCGCCGCCGCCGCCGCAGCAGCAGCAGCAGCCGCCGGCCGGGCCTCAGTCCCCGACGACCTCTCCCTCGGCTTCAATGCTGGGCCGGCCGGCGGAGGGGCCGGAGCTCCCTCTTCTTCCTCCTCCGCCTTGTGGGCCTCAGGCGGATCCTCCCGCCCCGCCCTCAACTACGGCCTCCCTCCCGAGATGGGCATGGTCGGCCTCCGCGACGTCTTCGTCGTCGCCCCGGCCTCCTCGTTCCACCATCCCAACCACCACCACCACCATCACCACCACCACAACGCCGACCCCCCCACCCTCATGTCCGACCACCACCACCACTCTCTCAACGGCTCCAACCCCGCCACCGCCCTCGGCGTCGGTGTCGGCGTCGGCGTAATTCCCCTCTTGACCGCCAGTCCTTGCCTTGGCTCCGTCGACGACGACTCCGCCAATGCCCTCGGCGGCCCGACCGCCCGGGGCCGAAGCGGAGGAGGTGGAGGAGGAGGAGGAGGAGGAGGAGGCAGTGGTGGAGGAGCAATTCAATTGTGGCAGAATCAGCAGAACCAGCAACACTCTCATTTCTTCAAGAAACCGGGTATGCTGGATCAGGGACTAAACCCGAATTTGATTCAGAGCGGCAGCGGCGGCGGTGGAGGAGGAGGAGGGATTTTGGGGTCCGGTTCGAGTTCGTCGATGACGTGCCAGGACTGCGGGAACCAGGCGAAGAAGGATTGTTCCCACCGGCGGTGCAGGACTTGTTGCAAGAGCCGCGGTTTCGAGTGTGCAACTCACGTGAAGAGCACGTGGGTCCCAGCGGCTCGCCGGCGCGAGCGCCAGCTGATGACCGCCGTCGGTGCAGCTGGCGGACCCGGGTCCTCCGGGTCAACCTCCGGTGCTAAGAAACCTAGGCTCCTTGCTTCTCAAACGACCACTACTTCTCACACTTCAACTTCTAATACCACTCCTCCGAGAAGCTTCGACACCAGCTCTAGTCACCAAGGTTTTTGTAGCTAATTTTTTCTAACTCTACTTAAATTCCTTTCTTGGCATGTTTCTTTTTCTTAATCTAAAAGAAAAAGACAAAAAAAAAGTACAGGTGAAATTCACTAGGGTTTGTGTTTGTGTACGGGAATTGTATGCAGATGCTAGCTTCAAAGAGACGTTGCCGGGGCAGGTGCGTGCACCGGCGGTGTTCAAGTGCGTGCGGGTGACCGCGGTGGACGACGGAGAGGACCAGTACGCTTACCAGGCGGTGGTGAAGATCGGAGGTCATGTTTTTAAGGGTTTCCTGTATGATCAAGGGGTTGAACCCAGAGATAGTTTTCCAAACATCTCGGAACTGCATTTGGGTGGTGGTGGTGGCGGCAGCGGAGGAAGAAACGGGGCGGCGGCGTCGTCGCCAATCCTCGATCCCTCTGATGTCTACGCAGCCTCCAGTGGCGCAGGAGGCTTGCTGGGAGGCTCAGGCTATGGTAATCCAATAAATTGATCATAAGGAGACTAAAAAAAATATTTATTTTTAATATATCATGTTGGGGCATTGGGGGAAGAAATAACATTGTAGTGTAATCCTTTCCTTTTTACTCTTTTGCTTACTTACTAATGATTTTATATATCGATCAGAATTGTAGACTTGCATTTCATTTTAACATATATGTTTCTTTCTTCAGTTTTGATCGGTTTTGCGCTTTCTTTATTATTCTCTTAATTTCGTGTTATTACTCGTATTATTTGTACTTACCATGCTGGGGATTGTCACCATTGCAGTTTCTGATCACTGTTGAAGAAGTTTCTTGACCCAAATCAAAGAAACAAATAATTGTTGGAGAAGAGTTCCTGTTGTTATAGATATTTCGTCCTTTTTTTTTTTTTTTTTCCTCTAACTTAGATTGTTAGACCTATGTGCTTTATTGTGCTTGCTGAACTTTCTTGGTTTCTTTTTTCCTCACAAGAGTTATTGCTTCTCAAAGGTGAATTCTACAGTGTAAAGTATATTTTTTCAGGGAGATATTTTGTCATTCCGCGATTTTTTTTTAATATTTTTTTTTGGTGTTGCAACTTTGTCTTGCTTGTACGCGCTATTTACTCGTGAGTTAGACGTGGATTTTTCCCCCAAGTTATTACTGCATTTGGAATTTAATTTTTTCTGAACTGGATTTTCTTTGATCATAATTTCTCGTATTACTGTTTCCTTTTCCTCTCTCTCTCTCTCTCTCTCTTTATATATATATATATATACACACACACACACACATATATGTAGATTATATAGATATTGTCAAGGTTGGGGCCTGAAAGCCTAACATCACGCTTTGGTTCCACATGTTTTTCCTGTTTGATTTGATTAGTTTTTGTTCATCCTCAGCTTTTAAGCAAATGAAAACTTCACAATCATAGCGCTTCTTTAGACTTTAGCATGGGAAGTGGTTGTGATGTCGCCATCATTTGTAACCAAGTAAGAAATATATATAGAATGTCATTCATTCATGTCCTCTTTGGCCCACTCAACTAGTGTTGCGTTCCTGCAATTATATTCTTCACGACTCTTTTGATTGCATGCCTTCATGAACAAATCATGTTCATATATATATATATATACATTTATATATCATCTATGTATGTATATATGTGTGCATATGTGTATGTACTATTCCTTCTTGTAAACTGAAAAATGTTCTAGTCCATTCGTGAGAGTTTGCCTCATCTTTCTAGTTTCTATATAGGCTTCTCATTGTTTGTGTCTTTGTCTATATATATATATATTTGATTACTATTGTTTTGTGAAATCCATACTGTCTGCGTTATACTTGATCAGTTAGTTGTTTATTTTTCTTTACAATATTGCATGCATAATAATTTTATTGCTGAATTTGATATGTACAATGTATTAGACATTCGGAGTGTCTTTTAATTAGTGACAAGATACATGTTTTTTGTTTATTTATTATTATCGTGATGCGTTTAACAATCTTTGGCTTGGCTCTTATATCAAATTGTGCTTAATTAGCAGGATAAATGCTGTCGAGTGGTACTTGCTTGTTTATTCTCCAATTAATACTTTATTTGGTTGAGGTGCTCGAGGCATGTGGGTGACTTGCCCTTTTGGCAATAACATTTTGCACATACAAATGTTGACTATTTGCTGATTAATTATAGAGAGAGTCATGTCTTAATTCAATGCTTGCTTTTAATTTTCCCTTTTTTCCTTCACATGCTGTCCCCCTTGAATGTTTTCTGCATATATTTTATTTCTAGTTGGTTATCATCATGTGAATTGCATTAACATCAATTGCTTTTTAATTTACCTTCGTCATATATACATGTATATATATATATATATTTTGTGTGTGTGTGTGTGTATTGCTGGCTAGCTGCACACAACGTTCCTAGATTTGATGTATTATATGATGTATGATATGATCATATGACTAAATTCACCCCTTTTTTTTTCATTGCCTTTCTATAAACTATATTATAGTACTCCATGTCAACACCCCCAACCCGTGTCCAAATATAATTTGATCTTTGGGAATCTAGGAAGGATAAATCTTACCATGTTAGGAATCCAGATCTTGTATCTCATGTGACACAGTTTGCCTAAAATGGATATATATATATATAAATATATTTATATATTTGTTTATATATTTGTTAGGGTCTTCGTCTCTCTCTCTCTCTCTCTCTCTCTTTCTTTCTTTTAAATTACTTTTTGCATGATTTACTTGGAAATGGATGTGTGCTGTTAACTAAATAGGCCAGAAAAGTGCACTTGGATTTTGACTGGACATGGCCCATTTGTATTATCTAGATCTTCTCACTCGTCGCATAGCTAGCTTTCTCTATCCCTTGTCCAATACATACATTTCACAATTTAACAAACAATTGCTATATTGTTATAACGTTATGAATTCACTAAATCCATTAAGTCATGGTTTGTAGTACTGGTTCGATAAATGTCGTTTTCCAATGATGATTCTATGTTTTTGGCTTCTTTGTGTTTTTTGAATTTATATTATAGCCAGAGAATATATGTTGGATTTGTGTGAAAATTGTAGATAGAATAAGGCATTGTTTTAGATTAAGTGTATTTTTTTTATTTTTATTTTTATCTCTTCTTAGTTTTTCCTGCTAGTTTTTCCTTCATGTCTCCACTTTGGTTGTTTTCTTTGTTAGAACTGATCCCATGTGTTAGTTTACCCAGCTATAAACTTATTTGCTTTGCATGTATATTACTACTTGCTCACTTAATGTGTTTTCGGTGTTAAATAAAAAATTGTTTTTGATGGTGTAGAATTTGATTCCAGCAAAAACCCATATTGATTCGGTTCTTAATCTCGAATAGCAGGTGTGTTGGCCATCTATATCAAAATCACCTGTTTTCCCATTTGAATTTTTTACGTACTCTTTAATTTGCATTTGCAGTTCGGTATCTATCTTTGCAGCTGTTGCTCCTGAATTCAAGTGTAAGTTTATATGAATGCATTATGAAGTTCTTTGGACGACCTTTTTTAATTTGATGTACGCTCGACTATCATATTAGATGTTTTGGTACATTAGTACTATGTTTTTGCTCAAGAAAATTGATGAGGCGATACAGTTGGCCTGGTTGCGGGGAAGTGGTTTGAGTAGGAGCTTCTTGAGTTAGAAATCGGAGAGTATTTTCCTTATTTTTTTTGAATTAGTGGGAGTCAGAGTCATAGGTAACATACAGTAAAATTAAATTAAAAGCAAATGATAAAGGTGATGTACAACTGTGATTAGATCAGATCTTTGAGTCAATTTATGAAGCACTAGGGAAACTGATACTTTGATCATGACATGCACTTTAAGTGGTGTGGAGGGGTTTATTCCCAGCTTTGTTATTTGTAGTATAGTGCAGCTTGACCAAACAAGAGAATGAGATTCTTGAATTACTGTTAAGGCCATTGCTGTTTCCTTCTTTACTTTAGGCCTTCCATTTCTTGCATGGTTTGTTGCCAATTGTGAGATCGCTATTTCTCTTGGTTTTGCATCTTCTAGAAAAGCTTCAAAAAGTTCCCTTACATCATGATGAATTCTCTCTTATTCCTAGTTTCACATGCTCCAACCTACACCATCTGGTGCTTTTGACTTTATTCATACTTGATATATTGACTGTTTTTCCCTTTAGCACTCATTATACACTACTTAAAGTTCGATTATTTGTATATGCCGACCATATATGCACATTTATGCATGAATATTTGGAAGAAGCACGGCTCAAACTTGGGAATTCTCAAATTATTCGTCATTAAGATTATGTAGAGGAGTGAATTAGTTTGGGTTGGTTTATGACATTTTTCTTTCGTTTCTCCGTACCAGCCTTCTAGTTTAAGGGGACGTATATTAATTTTTAGGGTTAATTATCATATAGTATATGATTAATGAGCTTTTAGTGAAAAGGGTAAAGTTCCTCACTTATTTACACTTACCTCCGTCACGAATGCTTTTACATTAGTGTTGTATTAATCCATAAATTACGACATTAATGTTTCTCTTAGCCTTTCGAAACAGCATTATAAATCTTGCATGTCCGTACGCTACAGGTCTGATTTAGAATATTTTTGTTGGTTGCGTTAAACCTGTTGTGTGGTAGATTTTTTTCCTTTAATTTTTGGGTACGATGCAATATTGAAAGACATTATAATCGCAATTAATTCAATTTGTGCTACAAGGGAAAATATTGAATGGCCTGAACTGCGGTGGAACATGAAAGGTAAAAATTCACAGCCTTTATACTGTGGATAAGCAGTACAGTTTGCAGTCTGAAGAAAAAATTATTAAAAGAGAAGGTAGTTATGAGTGCGTTATTGCAAACTCCATGCAGGACTAACAAGTAATAACTGGTTTGGAATTGCAAAACTACAATATTTTCTGCCCCCCAAGATTAGTCCTGTTTCCTTTACTGGAAAATAGTTTGGTCCGTCTTTCGTTTTTCCTCTTAAAAGTACCGTTCTACCCAAAAGTAAATATTATGTGACACAGAAAAAGTTTCCCACATGTACAATAGGGAAAAAGGTCCACATATGTTGCATTCAAAAGAATCGATGGTGTATATACCCCCTTTTTTTTTTTTTTTTTTGTCTTTCTGGGTTTGAACATATTTTTTTTATCAACAGTATTTTCTAAAAATAAAAAGATTCTGTTAAAATTCTCTGTTCAAGCTCATAAAAGAAACTAGTCCTAAAGCTTGCAAGCATGGCTCTTTTTAGGAAAAACATTTGAATTGAAACATTTTGAATGGAAACAATTTAGATGGAAATATTTTGGATTGAAACATTATCCAGTTGGTTAAAATATTGCTCCCCTCTACCTTCATTAATATTTAGAATTTTGCTTAAAAGTGATAAATGATAATCATTTGTAATGTGTTTTTTCACTCTTTTGAATGTTGCGTCTCAAAAGCCTATTTGAAATGTTTGCAAATGACAATTATCGAAACAAACGGAGGGATGGTATCTTATTAAGGGAAAATCTAGTCGTTAGTATATGACAATATTTCGCATCTTATATAACATCCTAATAGTTTAGTCCCAAACCCTAGACCCCTTGACTTTAATAATAACATATGATTTAGCCAAAAGAAAAAAGAGGATGTGAGACATAATGGTGAGCAAGAATATAATAATAGCAACCCCTCGTTGGTACGTATAGTCATGATCTAACTGGATTGTGCGCTCTTTCTCTCTCTCTTTCGTACTTTGTATTCTTCCACTAGATGAGCTTATATGCGAAAAGAGGCCTAAATTTAGTGCATTTTGTAAGGCATTTTCAAATGGTCTCTTATTGGTTTCTAAGGCAGTAGTTGGGACTTTCTGCATATCGTGCGAATGTTATTAAAGGGTTAATTTATTTTATTTTATTTTAAATTCTGATCATTATGATCAACAAATCTCTCGCGCTTCCAAAGTGACAGTTTCCACATTTGGCTATAGATATTTCTCTTTCAAGGACAATAATATGTGCACGCGTCCATTTCACATTTCCAAAGTGAAAGTTTCCACTCTAATAATTCAAGTGAGGGAGATGAACCCAACCCATGTGAGAGTTTCTACAATCGGTAATTGGATATTTGCTTCTCGTGAATTTGGTATTTATTATGAGTATATAGTTGTTTAGGAGATCCAACCATTTGAAAAGACTAAAGACAACAATGCTAGCTCTAGAAATATTTTTGTGTGGTAGGTGCATAGTACTGTGGCATAGAGACACAAGACAATGTTTTTACTGCACTCTGTGGTGATACATCTGCACTTTTTTCTCCTATAAAATAATAAGGTTGTATATTTGATGTGTATGAATCTCTATGAATTGTTAACAAAAATGTGAATTGGTCTCTTTTTCATTTAACCTTTAGGTACTAATGTATAGTGTTGGTCGTACAAGGGCATCAGACAATTTTTTTATGGCACTATCTAGTGATCTACTATATACACTTTTTTGTTGTATAATAAATGAGATTATGTATTTGATGTGCATGAATCTTTGTGAATTGTTAACAAAAACGTAAATTAGTCTCCTTTTCATTCCACCTGCATGTGGTAGAGTTATAACATTGGTGGCAAAAGGGCATGGGCTAATGTTTGCACTCTTTGTTGTGTGAAATAATGAGGTTGTGTATCTGATTTATATGAATCCTCAAAAATTGTTGATAAAAATATGAATTGGTCTTCTTTTCACTCCATCTTTAGGTGGTAGATTTATATTATCGGTGACAGAAGGACAAACAATGATGTTATATACTTTTTGGTTATGTGAAATAATGAGCTTGTGTATCTGATGTTTATGAATATCGAAGAATTGTTAATTAAAACATTAATTGGTCTCTTTTTTCATTTCACCATTAATTTTGATAGGTTCCTAATGTGACGCTAAATGAGAGGTATCGTATCGATGCGAGTATATATCATCCCCACTATTATTTTCCTTTCGATATATTTTGTCTTGTTGTCATGTGTTGCAAGCTTCCAAAGTTAAAGTTCAATTCTTTCAACGATAGTATCAATGATTTTGTTGAGAACGTATAATGTTTGTGGTAAAATGGGGGTAGTGGCATGTAAGTGAGTGAAGTTTGGTATGCATGCGCAGTGTCATTTCATGTTGGCCTAGTGAAAAACTGGTAAAAAGTGGCTATGTTTTGCGACATATAGAGGAACATATAGGCTAAAGAAAACAATTGCAAAGCGAATTTGTAATGATAATAAGGAAAGAAGAGGGACAGCACAAACGACAGATTTGGGAAGAAAAAGGTACCAACTTAAGTGACCCAATTTGGGTCTGCTTATAATATTGCATGTCTATAAATAATAATTATGATATATACGTACTTAAAACAAGATTAGTAGTAGTGATCTTCTAGTTTTTTTTATTTAAACTGCATTAATTGATGTGCTGCCTCATGTATATTATTGGTTTTATCACCAATATTTTTAGTCCTCATTTATATTTTATTTTTATCGCATTTAGCGCATATAAAACCCTAAGTATTATTTAACCCTTAAAATTAAATGGGACATGTGGGAAAAGTGAGATTATTTTATTATAATACACGTTTCTCAAGTTTTATAAAATTAAAAAAAAAGTCTCATGTTGAACGCTTGGTTGATGGCCAATCGTTAATTAAACGAATGAATAAGTCAACATTTAATTGGCAACCAGTCATTTTTTTTAAATAAATGTCCAAAAACTGATCATTTACCTAATTTCCCCAAAATAAATTATCAGCTAAATCATAACTTAGGGAATGAGTAGTCTAGATTATGGTTCTTGTACATAGTCTGATACTTTTATGTGTTTATTATTGTTTTTATTTTTATAAGCAAAAATTGCTACTTCTAATTTTCATTGCAGAATTGTCTGTTAATGATGGTGAGTAATAAATTAATAATCCCATCCAATTCATAGGTTTATGACGAATAAAAAGATTTGCATCAGTACAATATTATTGAATGAGACCTACATCCAATTCTATTATCTGATTTTCTGTGCTACATGACAAATCAAGTTTAGAAATTTGAATAGTCGCAAATATGATTAAAAGAAATCAAACATTTTTCCTCAAAACGATGAGTAGGATTCCCATTAATAAAAAAAAAAAAAGGATTGAAGCGAGTAATTTAACTATTTAGGTGGTTTGAATTTAAATGATATACATGAAAATGACAGGCGGCTAGAAAACATGCAGAGATCGAGAAATTAATTTAAGGATCTAAAATCTGAAAATTGAAAACACAAGTAACTCTAAAAAAAAACATTTGTAGTAGAGCGGACCCCTGGAGAAAATGATATAAAATATTGCCAGTATGTTTTTAATTACAGATTAGGAATTCCAAAGAAGAAAATAAATAAAATTAATCCATTTATTCCTAAAAATTAGGACGAATACTAATGTTGGAAATGAAACCTCATCGTTTATCCTGCTATTAGGAAATAATTAATGCGCGTGTGAAAGTAATATAACCATTAACTAAAGATTGAAAAGTGATATGGAAGTTATTTTATGTGAGAAGAAGCCTCTAAGATGGGTCTAATTTCCAAATACACCGGTTTAAATAAAAGGATTTATACATAATGAATTACTGTTATAAGAGTTTGAAAACATAATTAAGTTTTTTAAGAAACTCCACAAATGCAAAACCCATATTGTCTCCTCCTCAGGTGAGTTGCTTTCAGACTTACAACCTTATTTCAAGTCAGCAACCCGCCATTAGACATCATCCCACTCCAAGCTTCAACACTCACCTTCAGTCCACCACTTACTCTAAGTTTCGATCTTCCTTTAGCTCCTCCTCCGACTGACTCTTGATCGAGGAATGCACAAATGTACCAGGTTGAGAGCTATTAAATTCAGGCTTAAGAATGTTGTTGTTTTTCCCTCACTATAAAGCTCTAAACATGTGATTTCCCACTTGAGATCTCTTAAATAATGGCATCCTAAATATGATAAACTATTTTGGTACATACCTCTTAAATCTAGGATCCGATCTTGAGAACGTCTCGCTTCAAAATGGATTTTAGTTGTCTAGATTCTTGACAAATTTAAATCTTTTCAAAGTTATAGTCACGATTGTGTTGACAATATTATGTTCTACATATCAAGTAGAAAGTTACGAGATTTTCTGCAACTCAAAATTTAAATTGCAGAAACATTTTATCTATTAGCAATTAAAGAGAAGTGTTAAGATTTTCTACTTTTTACCTATCAAGTGGAGACTCTTGAGGCTTAATTTGTACGAAAAATTATGTATCTTTTATTAGGAAGAGGATTTGGTGCAGGAATTTAATATTTCCCTACTTGTAACGGGTTTTATTGGTTAATTAATTGTCATGTGGCCATTATCAGTCATTACTTAACTGATCGTTTTAATTATAAATTTTGCACTTGTTTGTTTTCCTCTTGTAATTTAAAAGCACACCATTTGATTGAAGTATATTAAAATATGCGTTAACAGCCGAGCATCAT
This sequence comes from Antiaris toxicaria, assembly GCA_035233585.1. NCBI lineage: Eukaryota > Viridiplantae > Streptophyta > Magnoliopsida > Rosales > Moraceae > Antiaris > Antiaris toxicaria. The sequence continues at coordinate 19,419,866 of CP141153.1, forward strand.
AAAGCAAACACAGTAATAGGAAAACTATAAACATATATATACATATATATATATAGAGAGAGAGAGAGAGAGAGAGAAAGGAACTTGTAGATATAGAGAGAAAGGGAGAAGGGGGGGTGTTCCTTATTCTTTAGCTCAGAAAAAAGAACTTTCAAGCAATTATTTGTTTCTTAAGTGGGTGAAGAAATTACAAACAGCAATAAACCACCACTGCTTCAGAAAAAGGAATATAAAACTACACCGAAAATGATGATATTCTCGAGACTTGAGAGGGACATGCACTTCAATTGTAAAATATAAACCGTCACTAAACTTAGCTTTATAGAGGAATGAAACCCTAATAATGAAGAATTTTGAAGAATTTGGAAAAGTTGCATACGGACATACAATATTTTACTCCTCATTCATATCAAAAAGAGGCTCAAGATCAGAGATACTCTTGAAAAGCATTTGGAAATTATATTTATATATATACACACACACCCTTATATATGTTTTTATATATTGCTACCTTTTAGCTCTTTATCATAATTATTAAATATAGACATGGGATGAAGAATATTGACAGAGTGCCTTTGCTTGTTGTCCTAGTGTTTGACGGCATAAATGTCTTGCTTAATGCTTACATGCACTACGCTTAAAGTGCTAAATATATTTATATAGCCAAAAGAGAAGGTCCTTTAGTTAATGTCTCAAATTCGTTGGCAATAAATAAATGACACGAATAATGTAATTTTCATTTGGTAAATTTTTTTTTTTTTTTTAGTGTCTTACCTAGTGTCTAAATACACATTTAAATGCAAAGAATGTATCTGTGTGCCCTGTGTTGCACATTCGTCCCCAACATTTTTTTGTTAGTATTTAGATCACTAACCTTGTAAAAAATGTTTCCTATTTGTCCTTGTGGCATTTCTATAATTAGTTCCCCCCTCCCTCAGCGGTCAAATATTGCCTAATGTGTGAATACCTTATATCCTCCTTGTGCACGTAATGTTAATTTACTAATTAATTACAAAAGCTTAAGTTATTAAAACGTGCAACAACAACATTCCCCTTCATATGTGTGCAGCTTAGACAATGGGCAAAAGTGTAGAAAAATATTAATTTTTAAAAGTCTAAAACAAATATTTAAAAAGAAACCTGAAACATACATAAAGACCCAACAAACAATAATAATTAAGTAGTTAAAAAGTGTAATTACAACGGTTTAAACTCAGTACCTCCACTTTGATACCATGTTAGTTTACCAATTCATCCCAAAAACTTAACTATTATAATGTAGGCCAACAATACAAAGAACTAAAGAAGTTAAATTTTTCTCTTTTTGATAATCATGATATTTGAGACTTTGCATCAACTAATCTATGAAGCTCGTACAAAGCACACCCATGACATGGATCAAGTAAATCTTAGGCCAATGACCTGTGGACATGGCCCTGAGGAATTGGTGGCACTAAATGGGAGTCAAACCTTAGACCTAATGTTTCGTCAAGTATTACGCCCAAATGATTCACCATTAAGCCAACCTCTTGGGGTTAAGAAAGTTTCAATATGATTAACATGAAAAATTATGACGCCCATTCTAGATGAATCTAGAATTCAGTTTGATTTTCAAAATTTCTTTAAAATTGGTTAGAGAAAAATAAAACCTTAAATAAAAAAAAAATAAAAAAAAGGGATAGCTCATAAATAATCATTTTCAAGTGAAGGTCCAAAAAAAGACAAATAAGAGAAGAATATGCATAAGGAGAAGAAAGTCTTAAAACGCCATAGATTTATAGTTTGGGAAAGTAAAAAATGAGTTGCGAGTATAATTGTATTATTTGCTGTTTGAGTTTCAGACTCCTTTAATGGCTATTTAGGACTTTTGCTTTACTAATTGGACAATACTTGCTTAATAGACAAACAAAACAGAGTAAAAACAAAAAATAATAAATAGATAAATAAATAAATAACTGTCTCACATGACAGTTTATGTGGGAGGACAAGAGTTACTAAAGAAAGTGTCTTTTGTTTTTAGTGGCTTTCCTCCATTTATAATATGGTAAGAGATTGTGAATGAGAATGTTAAATCCGATCCACCTATAATTTTTCTATTAATTTGGGGATTAATTTTTTTTTCAAGCACAGTTTCACAAGCGGTTCATGTATTTAGCAAGTGGCCACTTAATGGAATAATTAACTAAGCACTCATTTGGATTATAAGTTGGATTTGAATTTTTTTCAATCTTTTGCCATACAAATTAAATGCATGAATCCAAATATGTTTGACAAAGAGAAAAAAGAGTGTAGAACGGATTTTTATAAATAAAAATTTGAATTTGAGTTGAATTGATAATTTTGAATTCAAAGTAGTGATGCAAACATACTCAAATATCCCAAGGACCAACCGCTGCAACACTTTTACAATGTTAGGGATTTAAACGCCAAGAATAAAAATTTAGGGGCCAATGTACAACACGGGGTAAAGATTGTGTACCAATGGAGCAAAAAATATCATCTTCTAAACGCTCATCAATATGTTGTCGTTGGTTGGCAAAATTAATGGTTTAAGCTTTTTCTCAATAGTTGGTGGATTTTGTTTTAGGATGAAATTAATATAGAAATAAGAATATATATATATTTTTAAAAATTAGCAAGAATAGTTAAAGAAACCTAGGGAAAGACGGAGAACGAGGGAAAAACTTCGAGAGAAATTTTCGTGCAATTTCTGTTCTAGGTATTTTTATGCATATGAATGGATTACCTACGCTATGCTAAGATGTTGCTGGAAGCTTCTAAAGATTACTAGCAAATGAGAGAATTTGTGGCTTTTCCTTAGAAGGATACGAAATATTTTATAGACTTGACATTTATTATCTTATGCTTGAGATATCAATTTCGATTATATATATATATTTTTCAAAATTAGGAAAGAAGGATTCGAATTCCTCACCTTATACTAGAGTCAAGAATAGAATTATTATTTAACTATGCTTGCAACCACAAATTTCAATTATAATTTGTATGTATCAACTCTGTGATAATTAATTATAATATTTTTACGTTTGACATAATACCTTTTTTTTATTAAAAAAGAATTATATTTAAAAATGGATAAACTATACAAATACCAATGCAAATAAGCCCACGATAAACAAGACTATACTTATAACTGAAACTGATTTTATCTATAAAATCTAATGAAGCTTAGAGAGAAAGATGTATACTGAGACTAGATCTTTGAAAAAATCCTTGGTACACTAATTATCAAGCATACAAAAACTCTTTTTGACAAAGTCTCTACATTCATAGAATTTGATTAATTGAAAGATAGAAATATGTAGCACTAAGGTCTACCAAACCTGCACATAGATAACTATCAAAGAGTTAGGGTCTTTTTAGTATTTAAGCATAATTAGACAATTAGAGTTTTAAATAAAATTAGATATTAAGAGATTTTATTTTTGAATTTTAAGTTTTAATTCATATTCTAGGTTGGGTGGGATTCTTTTTTATTTTTTACCCTATTTTTATCCTTGTAAAATGTTTTTTTAAATAAAGAAGTATATTGTTTTTCTCCCCAATAAAACTTACATGAAATTAGAGCCATTATCTTATGGATTTTTGATCATGTTGAAGAACATTTGTTTTCAGTCATAGTTTTTTGTAATCGTCTATATAATCACCGATACAATTGTCTATACACTCGTATGTACGCTGTAGGGTTTTTAATCTAGATTAATTATGGCAGAGACAACCATGACATGTGTGAGAAAAGATGACTCGACACTAAAGGAGGTTTCGGTGGATACCAATTTAAACCCTACTTTATCCTTTAACAATTATGAAAAATCAAATTCTCTTCTTTTAATAATTCATAGATTAAATGGAAAAAATTATTTAGAGCGGGTTCAGTCAATGAAATTGATAATGGATGACAAGAGAAGGCTTAACTACTTAATAGAAGAAGTGTAGCAGCCAAAAATCGGTGACCCCAACTATGAAAACCTAGAAATCTACAAACTCGTGGATAATCACATGGTTGATTGATTAGATGGAACCTGCGCTCAGAAAACCATTTATGTATTTATGAATGGCTAAGGATGTGTGGGAGGTAATCTGCAATAGTTATTCAAATCTTGAAAATTCTTCTCAAACATTTGGATTGAAATTCAAGTTATGACAAGCTAGGTAGAGATATGTGATATCATTGCATATTATAATGAGATGATGACTTGGTTGCAAGAATTGGATCTCTATTATGATGTGTGGGATTGCCTTAATGATAGTGTGTGACACTTGAAGAGAGAATAGAATGACAAAGTGTTTGTGTTCTTGGCTGGACTCAACAAGGAGTTAGGTGAGGTGAAAGGTCATATATTTGGGAAGAAAACCATGGCCTTCAATCCGTGTGGTTTTTTCAAAATTTAAGAGAGAAGAAGAGCAATGGTGAATCATTCTTGATGGCTCTTCACCGAAGGATGCCCCTAAGCCAAAGATCTTCGCCCTTGTCACAAAAGGGTAAGAAAGAAAAAAAGACAGCAAACAATTGATAGCCCATGGTGTGACCACTGCAAACACCTATGACACACATGCAAAACTTGCTGGAAAATCCATGGTAAACGGCATAATTGGAAGAAAAAAACAAAGAGTGAAGTTCGTGCTTTTCAGGTTGGAGGTTCTAGTCAAGAACAACTATCTTTTTCTGGTACTTTTCTTTTTCACAATGGATCAAATAGACCAATTGTACAAACTCTTTGGGTTTTCTCAGTCAAATCTTGTGTGTTCTTTGATCCATAAAGGTAATTATCTTAACACAACCCATGTCAGTATTAACTCAAATTGCTCATGGATCATTGATTTAGGAGTGACAAATCATATGACTGGTTTGTCAAAGCTTTTTTCTTCTTATAGTCCTTATGCCTGTTATCAGAGATTTAAGATAGCAGATAGCTCTCTTTCGACCATTGTAGGAAAATGGTCTATTATTGTCTCACTATTGCTTACTCATTACAATGTTTTTTATGTCCCAAACTTGTCATGTAATTTATTGTTAGTTAGTAAGTTAAAACAAGATCTAAATTATCAAGATAATTTCTTTTCATCCCATTGTGAGTTTCAGGATTTAACCTTAGGGAAGATGATTGGCAGTGCTAGACTAAGTAGAGGACTTTATTTCTTTGAAGATGGATCAGACTTGAGACGATAATTCCAACCACTACCTACTTGCTTTGAATCTGTTACTGTTTCTAGTGAAAATGATATTATGCTATAGCATTTTAGGTTAGGTCATTCGAGGTTTAGGTATTTGAAATATTTGTTTCCAAAGTTGTTTATTAATTAAAATCCATCTATATTTCAATGTGAAGTGTGTAAATTAACGAAACATCATCATTCTTCTATACAGCCATATAACTCAAAAAAATTTTTTTTTTCTGTCATACATAATGATATTTGAGATCCTAATAAGATAAGTACTCTCTCTAGTAAAAGATGATTTGTCACCTTTACTGGTGATTATACTAGGCTTTGTTAAGTATATTTATTGAAGGAAAAATTTAAGGTAGAACATGTCTTTAAAATTTTCACAAGATGATCCAAACTCAATTTCAAACAAAAATTCAGGTTTTTAGAAGTGATAATGGGAAAGAGTATTTCAACACGGTCTTAGGTAATTTTTTCCTTAAAAATGGTATAATTAGTCAGAGTTCTTGTAATGATACACCCCAACAAAATAGAATTGCTAAAAAAAAAAAAGAGCATATTTTGAAGGTTGTTGGATCATTGCTTTTTTCAACTAAAGTTCTCAAGTATTTATGGGGTGAGGCAATCTTAACTATAGCTTATCTAATTAATAGGATGCCAACTAAAGTTTTGAAATTTCAAACCTCTTTTCATGCTTTCAAAAATTGCTTTCCATCCACATGGATTTCAGCAAACCTGCTCTTAAAAATTTTTGGTCGCATAAAGTTTGCTTATAATCACAACCATAATAAAGGAAAACTAAAACCAACGGCAATTAAATGCATTTTTGTTGGGCATTCCCCAACTCAAAAAGGTAATAAGTGTTTTGATCCAATTTCCAAAAAAAAAAAAAAAAAAGTTTGTGACTACAAGTGTAACTTTTTTTGAAAAACAACCATATTTTAGTACTCATCTTCAGGGGTAGAATAACGATAAAGATGATTTCGCTGTTTTTTGATGTTTGTGATGATAACAACATTGCCTCATAGATATTAGATGACCTAGGTTCGATTAATGGGACTTAACATCCAACAATGGTTGCTATTCTTGAAGGCACTAGGCCTACATTGGCGAACAATATTTCAAACATAGAAAACACGAAACAACTACCTATAATGTCATTACCTGATCAAAGTAACAAAGAAACGGATAATAGAAACAGGGAAGATGGCAAAATTTGGAAAGGAATTTTCTTCTCAAGGAAGAACTGAATTCGAGGAGAGAAATTCTTAGCTCTGTAGCACGGCCATGATTATGAACTGGTATCAAGTCAACAATCAAAACTTGTGTCATGTAACTCGTCCTCTCATTCAAATGTTCAATTTGAGTCTTCAAATGATGATCTCCCAATTGCATGAAGAAAAGATGTCAGGTCTTGTACTAAGAATCCCATGTTTAGATTTGTTTCTTGTGATCATCTGTCTGCGTTTCTTGTTGCCTTTACTTCACAATTGTCTAGTGTAGAAATTCCTAAAAACATTCTAGAAGCTCTATAAATTACAAAGTGGAAAGAAGCAGTGCTTAAAGAGATGAGAATTCTTGAAAAGAACAACACCTAGAATTTGGTGACCTTACCAGAGAGGAAGAATACCATTGGCTGCAAGTGTGTTTTCACAGTAAAATACAACTCAGATGGCTCTATGGAATGATACAAAGCTAGGTTGGTGGCAAAAGGATTTAATCAAATCTAAGTTATTGACTACTCGGAGACCTTTGCATTGGTTGCCAAGTTAAACATTGTAAGGGTGCTTTTGTTGATTATAGCTAATTTGTATTGGCCCCTTCAGCAGTTTGACATGAAGAATGCTTTCCTCAATGGTGATTTAGAGGAAGAGGTGTACATGGATATTCTTCTTGGCTTTGAGGAGAAATTTCGCTCTAAGTTGTGTAGATTAAAGAATTCCTTATATAGTCTCAAGCAATTCCCTAGAGCGTGGTTTGAGAAATTCATGGGTTAGGTAAAAAAGCAAAGATACACTCAAAAACAAACTGACTGTACATTATTTATGAAATTCTATTTTGGTGGAAAAGTTACAATTTTATTGTCTATGTTGATAATATCATTTTTACAAGTGATGTCGTAGTAGGGATGAATAGATTAAAGAAAAGTTTGACCTTAGAGTTTGAGATCAAGGACTTGGGATCTTTAAAATACTTTCTTGGAATGTATGTATATGCTCAAAAAGTGTAATTATTGTATCTAAGCGCAAATATATATTAGATTTTCTAAAAGAAACCAGGATGAGTGAATGTAGACCTGTGGATACTCCTTTAGTCTTAATATGAAGCTTTAAGAAAAAGAAGGAGTCTTGGTAAATACCAAAAGATATCAGAAGTTAGAAGGTAAGTTGATCTACTTATCTAATACTCGACTAGATATTGCTTTTTCAGTTACTATGGTAAGTCAGTTTATGCAAGCTCCATATGAGGAACACCTTGAAGCAGTGTATTGAATTCTAAGGTAATTAAAGGCTACCCCTAGGAAAGGTTTAGTTTTTTAAGAAAAATGATCAACAGAGTGTTGAGGTGTTCACAGATACAAACTAGACTGATTCTGTTAAGAGATACACCTAAGGGTATTGTATCTTCGTGTAAGGTAACCTGATAACCTAAAAGAGTAAAAAACTAAGCGTTGTTGCTAGAAGTAACGTAGAAGTTGAATTTAAAGCAATGGCACAAGGAATATGTTAGATCCTATGGTCAAGGCGAGTTCTAGAAGAACTAAAGAGGATAATGGAATGTCGTATAAAGCTATATTGTGATACCAAGTCAGCAATAAGCATTGCACATAATTCAGTTTAGCATGATAGGACCAAGTATATAAAGATTGATCATCACTTCACAAAGGACAAACTTGAAATTATTGACCATCACTTCATAAAGTACAAGCTTGAAACTGGGATAATTTGCTTGTCTTTTGTACCGACAACTCAGTAGATTACAGACATATTGATCAAAGGACTTTCAAGACCTAACTATGAGAATCTAATCAACAAGATGGGCATGATTGATATTTATACACTAACTTTAGATAAAATGTCAAAAAGTTAGGGTATTTTTAGTATTTACGCATAATTAAGCAATTAGGGTTTTAAATAAAATCTGAATTTTATATAATTCAAATATTAGGAGACTTTATTTTTAAATTTTAAGTTTTAAATTCATGTTCTAGGTTAAGTGAAATTCTTTTTGATTCATAACTCTATTTATGTCCTTGTAAAACTTTTTTTAATAAAGAAGAGTATTGTTTTTCTCCTAAAAAAAAAAAACCTATAATAACAATCTAGTAAAATCCAAAAAGCCATCAAGACACAGATTTGACTAAGCAAAAACAACCTTGAAAAATAGAGAAACTATTATCGTTATTTGAAATTACAACCAACATAAACTAGATATACCATCAAAATATACATATGATGACAATAAACACAAAAAACACGTCAATAGTGGATCAGGTGGGGAAACCACTATTCTTATTATAAACACAACAACTAAAGTCAATAAACAACCAAACAAACCCTAGAAAACCACTAATCCCATGCCCATCAAGGCAAGGCCCCTCATCGTTGGAAAGGCGAGATCCATGATCAATAACTCCAATTCAAAGAGACCCCTCTCTTCAAGTGACATAAACTCTACTTCATAGTAGATCAGGTGATGATGACTCTAGACAAAACCAGATCAACCTTTTCTCACCTATCTCTCTCTATACTCTCAAAGGCGGACTTTGCTTTTCCCTTTATTATTAATTAACTTAACAATCTTTTAAAAAGTCATCATCACAAAATGACACTTCATATATTACATAAGTTGATAATAAAAATATTGAGATTAAATTTAGTGTCTCAAAATTATTATTTTTTAATCATTCGTAGAGTTTTCGATAGACCAACAACTTGATCACCAAATCAAGAATTTCGCTGATAACAGAAGTTAATTTCTTTCTCCTCCCAAGTATACCAGATGTCCAATTAAGAAATCAACTAGAAGTTCCGACTTTTCTTTAAAGATTTTTTATTATTTTTGGGTTAATAATTAGAAAGGTTGAATTATTGACTTCATTTCACCCATTAAACGCAGTAAGATTCTAAAGTAGTACTAATAAAGCACTTCAATTTGCAAAGGATTGATTCTATTGAGCAAAAATTACCAGATTCTTCTATCATATTAAAAAAAAAATACTCAGGTTCTTTTTGCACGAAATTCCTCAATTAGGAAACAGTGACGCCAGAAAGCTCTAGTTGTGCTACTGAAGCATTAATGGCATCAATAACATCCGTCTTTCCCCTACTCACTGCTTCATCCATTGGAGTCCTCTCATGGCTGCACATAATAATTAACAAAAAAAAAAAAAAATTTGTGACCACAAATAAAACATATTAAATAAGATGAAACTAAACAAAGTTTTAGTTCGCAGATCTGGGAAGGGTGTACCAATTCAGTACGCTAACGCTAGCTCCAGCCAAGATCAATTTCTTAACCACCTGCAAATAAACACCCGAGGAACGATTTTGAAATGGATTCAACAAGTGCAGATATTGGTTAACTTTGATAATTACCTCGATGTGCCCATTGAGGCATGCCCAGTGTAGAGGAGTATTCTTTTCTTCATTAGACGCATTAAGATCCTGCACATAAGCGTGACCCGAATCAACATCAACGAATGCAGTGCACGGCAAAACCAGCACACACAACATTTCAAAAGCTTTGCAAAATGTCTCTGTTTCTTGTATATTTGTTTGGGCATTTAGGTGGAAAATGAGATTTGAGTGACCGGCTTCGTATCATTGAGATAGCCAGAACAATCTCTGGGAGCAAAAACCATTATAAAATTTGATTTATGAACATGGTACCATATGCCCAAACACTGAAAATCTAACAGAAGTTACATAACTATAAAAATATACATCTTCCTTTCAACTTAATGGAAGTAGCCTTTGTAGTCAAATGTTAAATTCTGCACTATTTTTATGCTTCGTTATAATGCAAGCTTACAAGTAGGAAGTAGCAGGTATTAAAATTCATCATCAGATCAATAAACAAAAGATTCACGCATCTGCCTACATTTGTAGAAGTTTGTTCGGTAAAATACTTAGATATAGTCAGTCCAGGACGTTTTGTAAAACAATGTACTAGACCAATAAAAATGAAATGAAAATGGAATGACAGTCAATGAATAGCTTGATAAAATCTTAGCAAATCAATGATATATAGTAACTTAACAAATGGCCTATAAATAGAAATATTAGGGCTGGCAATTCGTGTTATCGTGTCGTGTTCGTGTCGTATTTATTAAATATTCGTGTCAAAATCTAAAACCCAAACCCAACCCATTTAATATTCGTGTCAAAATCTCAAACCCAAACCCAACCCATTTATTAATCGTGTTAATCGTGTTGACTCAAATTAACCCGTTTAAATTAAATATAAATAAAATAATGATGACAAGGTCAGAGACGACTGGTCGTGTTATCGCGAAGGAAGGGGAGGGTAATTGGGTGAGGTGAGCAAAGTTACAAAAGCAATAAAAGACTAAAAAAAAATAAAGTAAAATCTAAATTTTCTTTTTTATGTTAAAATTTTTTTAAAATATATATATATAAAATAAAAGATATATATTATATCTCAATTTTGAATTTTGAAAACTCAAAATTCAAAATAGTAAAACATTATAATATATATAATAATATAAATATATTAAAGATTATAAATGGGTAATTTATGAGTTATATTTATGTCAATCCATATATAATTAATTTGTTAAATGGGTTATTTCGTGTCAATTGTGGGTTGGCGGGTTCATGCGGGTTTGACTCTTTATTTAATCGTGTTTGACGGGTTCGAGCCTTTTTGACCCAAACCCATTTAAGGAAAACCCAAACCCTCTAATTTCGTGCGGGTTTCGTGTCGTGTTATCGTGTCGTGACCTAAATTGCTAGCCCTAAGAAATATGAACAACATTAATAGGACAACTATCTCACCACTCCTTTACTGATAAGATATTCCACAATGTCAAGATGTCCATTAGCAGAAGCCATATGGAGTGCTGTAATAAAACGTCAATGTTAAATATCAATCGATAAAAACAATCACAAGAGACATTTTTTTCATTACGGTTTCCCTTTTGTTTATTTTCTTATAAACTAGTTTATCAAATATCCATAAGAAGAAAACCTAATCAATCAAGATGGCAAAATAGAAACTAATTTCAAGTTAGCAAGATTCACATTGCTGGTTCAGGATGTGCTCCCAAGCTTATAAAGTTGGAAAGAGATAAGGCATTTATTTCGTCCAAAATCTAAAGAAGAATTTTATAAGACGACAATTTTGAAACTAAAAATACATAAATTCCTCAGATTTAAACTATAAATGTCATTGCAAAATGTGAAATGAATAGATTAGAAAAGTTGAACATTCTTAAACAAAACATAGACTTGATGGTAAGGTGCATTAATCAGCCACAAATATATCCAAGCTTTGCAATGCATATTATCTCACTGCACCATTCTCTTTTTAAGTCCATCCGAACACACTTAATGATAAAAACATAGACAAGGCAAAGTAATAATCCTAAGTTCCTAACCGACTTTGGCTAACAAGTCTGCCGTAGACTCTCAATCCTAAATCTATTTTCAGGACATATATGAGCAGTGATTTGTAATGAAAAGAAACCTCATTTGACTAAAGTACAATAATGCTACCAAAGCCCCCTCCTTAACCATCAATTACTTTACTGATCCTGCAACAAGCTCCCCCCGCCCTGCCGCCGCACACACACACCACACCATCCCCCCCCACTCTCTCCCTCCCTTTTTTTCTTTTCATTTTTTTGGTTTAAATCTTAGGTTGTAAAGAGTCCTCAGTTGACTGTTGTCTTTAGCTATGTAAAAGCTAGAACCTTTCAGTAGTATTCAGTTTCCTTTCCCTTTTTGTTTTTTTAGTAATCGTGATATCCAAGACTTTGCCCCAACTAATCCACCGAACCCATGCAAAGTGTCACCTCCATATGGATCAAGTAAATCTCGCACCATTACCCTGAGGATGTGGCCTAAGGAATTGATAGGACTCAGTGTGAATCAAATGTTAGACCTAATGCTTCATGAAGCACTAAGTCCAAGTGATTTACCATTGAAACAACTCCTTCGGGTTGTTCACCTCTCCCAATTTACAAATTGAAGAAGTCCTTTCCACCAGAGAAGGGGTCATATGTCTAGTGTACAACAAAATATACAAGGACGACTAGCAAAAAAAAAAGCCATTTTTATAAAACCTAAAGTGCAAAACACTCTTATCCTAAAACTGTAACAAGCCTAAAATTCATATCTACGCCTAAAACAAGTATGCAACCCTGCATCATGATCTCATCCGTTTATTTTTCTGCTCAATAAACAAAGCTTACCGTAAAATTCTAAGAAAGGCATCTACTTCTTTTTTCGCTTGAGAAACAGTGTCTCAACTCGCTAGAGCATCGTCAATTTTTACAATGCTAAAGTAGCAGAATACCCATATGTATTATAGTAAGATTGTTGTTCTGTGTTTTCCAGTATCACCCATGTTAATATTTTTGGTCATTTTCTTCTATAATCAGCGTTGATTTCGCTACGCAAAACAATTTCGGATTCCTTTCTCCATCCAAGAAGCCTATAAAAGACAACCCAAGTGTTTAAAAAGGTGTTGGTTCACAAAGTGCTGGTTCTTTGGCTGGGAACTAACAAAAGGCCTTTTAAAGATTGATGTGAAAATCACCTCTCTTTGTTCCTTTGTGGGCTACTCCTATATTTGCTTTCCAAGTGAGAGATAAAACTATGTTCCATATATGCAAGCCCTCAGTTTCACAAACAGTTATATATAATGTAAAAGTTCACAAGAACGAAAATGACCCAAAAAAAAAAAAAAAGAGACGAGAAGAAATGAATGAAGCGGTCTGATTGAAGAAGAAAACACAAACCAGTTCGACCGAGTAAATCCTTGGAATCGAGAGAAACACCGGCCGATTCCAGGCTCACGACATCATCAAGATCATCATATCTAGCAGCCTAAAAAACAAAAAACAAAGAAAAAAATATGTTCAGTAATTTAATTGATAAAAAAACGATAAATGAGGAAAGGAAGAGATAGAAGGACCTCGAGCAAGGCTTCAACGTTCTCCGGCGTGGTTGCCTCGCCGTCGCCGGCGGCGGCGACGGTGGCTGTAGCTGTCTTCTCTGCCGAGTTCAGCTCCGCTCCCATTTTCCAGAGTCAGTTGCTCTTCATGCTCCTCTTTCTGTTTCCCTCGTTTTCAAGGGCTTTGGTTTGGGCTTGGCCCATGGGTTTCAATTGTTGTAGCGAAAGACGGGGACGCGATTTGGGAATGGTTTTCTGTTCATATTAGGGTGAACATCCGTGCTTGGGTGGATTTTTGTGAATTTTCAACTCATCTAATAAATATTAGGTAGGTTGATAATTTTTTTTTACCTACTTAATCAACTTAATGTAAAAAATCAATCCACCTAATTAATATCGGGTTGGGTTGGGTTGGATGGGTTATGTATTTTTTTAATAAAGATAATAAATGATACTAAACATCTAACAACAAATAAAAAATTTAATGGAAAAAAAAGAAATTAAACTCATGACATAGTTTTTAAAATAAATTCTATCATAGACTTTACACAAATAAAAAAATTTCTAATATAATCTCATTAATAGTTAAATATAAAATAAATAAAAGTTATAAGAATCACCAAAAGATACAAGAATACTAAAGTAATTAGTGGTATTTTTTACAAAATTACTAAAAATTACATCCATATTGAATATCAAGTAATGCATTTTATATATTTAAATAGTCTAAATAACATTTAGGAGTGAATATCATTTAGTAAAAATGAAAAAATAGTAAGTGAGTGAATATTGGGTGGGTTTTAAAAATTTTTTCAACCAACTCAATAGTTGGATGGGTTTTTAAAATTTTTTCAACCAACCCAATCTTTATTAGGTGGGTTGAAAATTTTTTTTTACCCACCCAATCAACTAAATATAACAAATCAATTCACCTAATTAAGATCAGATTTGGTGGATTTGTTGGGTGATCGGATTTTTTATTCACTCCTAGCTCGTATCTTTAAACTTCCAAAACTATCCCCATACCTAACCTTTAAAACCATTTTGCAATACCGAGGTCAGGATCGGGAATTTTCTATTAGGATCTTTCTTATATCTATCTTTTTTTTTTTTTAATCTAATATGATAATAAATTTCAAATTACAACTTAATATAAATGATAATATACCCTTTATTTGGAATGGAAGATTTATTTTTAAAAAATGAAAATTTTCTTATTTCAAATGAAAACGTTTTTTCATTTATGAAAATGAGATGATGTTTTGACGTATAAGAAAATTTTTCTTTTAAAAACAAAAAAATTATTTGGAATAAATAGAAATAGAATTAGAAAATGTATATTGTAAAAAAAATTAAAAAACGACTTTTTTTTAGTGTACAGTACAAAACCTATTTGGAAAAAAAAATTCACTTTCCTTTCTCTAAAATAAGAAAAATGATAGAAAAATTAAAAAAAAAAAAACTTTTTTACAAAACCTTTTCTCATTTCAGAAATAAACTTCTCATCTAAACATAGTTATGGAAATGTACAATAAATTTAGACTGAATTTAAGAAGGTTCAGTAATATAAACTATGCAGTTATAATAAGGCTGAAACATAATAATGTCTGAAATTAAAGCTTATATAATTAAAGCAATATAAGCTTCACAAATATTAAAATATAAACGCCGTTTCTCCTTGTTTACGTGTTTCTAAAGTTATGTTTATCGTATATTGAGGAAAAATATATAACAAATGTATATCAAGGTGGAGATGAGGTTCGGACCCTCATCCTCATCTTTATGATTTTATAATGTGAAAACATTAATCATTGTTAAACTTCAAGTTAATTTTTAAATGCATTAAAGTTTAGAAAGTAAAAATAAAGTTTTTCAATTCTTATATCGTTAAAATATCAAAAGAATGTGTGTTTTGTTAACAACTTAAATTTTGAAGGATATAAAACCCCAATTTTCAAAATTTAAGAGTAAAGTTATAAAAATATTAAAACTCAAGATAAAAATAAAATATTCAGTCTATTTAACTGAATGCATATATATGATAGTATTTCATAATTTAACAAACATTTCTATCAGTTTTCAAAATTTAAGAAACAAAGTTACGAGAGCCCTTAAATTAGGACAGAGAATAAAATAAAATCTCTCCTAATACAGATTATGCTAAATTACTGGAATTCACATATGATTCTGGATCTAGCTTACACTCTGCTTCTCTTTTACTTTTCTCTTTATACAGATGCCACGCCCGTGATCTTTGAATTGATTTTTACTATGGAATAGAAAAGCTCTCTAGCAATAGTAGTAAATTTAAAATACCAAATCTGTCTCAACGAGTATCATACGAGGATATCGACAGTTGATTCGATTGTGTTACCGTCAGTATCCTGCTGTGATACTAAAAGTATGGTAGCCGCCTGTTTCACCGCAACTGATGAGAAACCAAAAATTTACGAAAAACAGAAAATAACTCAAGAGGTAGCGTGGGGCGGAGCATCACGAGACGCCCTGTCATGATGACCCCGTGCCGGGGAGATCGACGCCACGACACTCTGTAAATGAAGGAGCAACTAATATGACGCTTGCCACGGTCACCCTGGCCCATGCCGCGGAGATTTCTACCTCCACATATGACTGAGATCCACTCACCTTGCCAGAGAGCGAAAAGGTCGTGATATGATATGATTCAGAGAATAATAAAACATAACCTAGCGAAAAAATAAATATGCAAGTCAGATTAGGATTATTATGCAACTAATATGAATAAAAATAATTCTTAGTATCGAATGGAAACAAATTCAACAAATTAGAATGTAAATTTCTATGGATAGAATGCACCAGCACTTCCACCAATTTGTTACACAGAGTTGACTAAATCCCATCATTATTTCACAAAGTCTATCCTAAAATAATTTTTTTTTCCCTTTTTAAGATTTATTAAAAAAAAAAAAAGAATAGAGAACTGTACAAGCATTCACTTTGGTTTCCAGCTTTATGTGCCAAAGGAAATGAAACTATTTTCTACCAAGCCTAGCCAGATGCTGCTCGTGTTTTTCAGCAGCTGCTTTATCAGCAGCCTCCCGTTTAAGAGCCCTCTTTGCCCGTCGACCGGTTTTAGCTTTTGTAGCTTCCTTTTGAGCTGACTGACTAGAGGAACCAGCACCAGAGTCCTGAAAGTTAGATCGGAAAACTGGCCTCGGCCTTGCCTCTTGGCGACCAGCCCTGACAAATCCATTATCTCCCCATCTTCGGTTACCAATACGGATACTTGACGAAGAGCAACTCAAGTACACTTCATCTATATCATCTTCCAAGTATTCTTCTTCGTAAAAATCATAATCTTCGACTTCAGGGTAGGCATTCACGTGATCCTCCACAACAAACGGCTTAAACCATGTAGCCCTCAGGAGGAGGCAAACACTCTCCTCGAACATGTAATCATGAATGCTGCGTGTATCCACCAGCGAAAAGTTCAGAGAAAATGCTATAACTCTAGATTAGAGGGTGATTTTTGACTAGACATGTAGCCCAATTTAAAATGTAATTCAAATAGATATTAGCAGAAGAACACTGTTCAAATTATATACCCTGTGATTCAAAGAAGCAATTTAACATGTCAGACATGAAAATAAATAAGATTACTTAGTGATTGAGCATCACCCATAATCGGCAACTTGCTACGACTTGATGGGATTTAAACCATTCTTTCAACTTTATCACGGAGAAACCAAGTAAAGCTCACACATTTTGGCTATTTAAATAAAAATAAAAAATAAAAATAAAAAACAAAACCAAAACCAAGAAAAAAAGAAAAAAAGAAAAAAAGAAAAAAAAAAAAAAAAGCACCCAAAAGCTTTACAAACAAAAGTGGCTAATCCTCCCTATTTTCTCTATATCGTGCCTTTTCTTTTTCACTCTTGAGCACAAGAAAGAGATTTATTTCTCCGTGACCTTATCTCGTTATACAATGTAAAGAAGCCAAGAAAATCCAATTTAAACTTTGTTTTATTGTTGGATTTAAGCTCATCCACAGTGAGCTTTTCAGAGATAGATCCTGACCAGCCAAATAAATAAGCTAAGCTTTTCAATATTTTTAGTTATGTGCACAAACATGACCATCACTTCAATCCAAACAATCACAAAAGCAAAGCAACGTGAAACAAGAAATAAAGATAGAGATTCATACCTGCCATCAAGCGAACGATGAACGTTAAGGAAATCGAATGAATGCTTACATTGAGGACAAGTTGGTTTCTTATTATATGTTGCCCACTGAAGAATGCAATTCACACTGCAGAAACCAAGTGTAGGAAAAAGTCAGTAAAAAACCAGCTTTTCACTTTGCCAAAAAATAAGGAAGAAAGGAAAACTAGTCTATGACGCTTTAGTGAAATTAATCTTGATATCTTAAATTCTCATCACAAATAAAATTTTAATAAACTTCATATGAAAAACAATGTTGACTTTCTGAAACCAGAAAGAAAAGACATTCAGCATAAGATGTAATGCAAACATGGGCATAAAACCAAAGTTTTACAGTTTCTAACAAGAATATTGCAGACTTCCAAGAAAATATTCAGCAATTCAAACATTTGAATATTAGCATTCATACACGAAAGATTTAGCCTCAAGCTGTTAGCTTAAATAGAGATGGTAAGGAAATAACTCATAAACAAAATTTTAATTTCTCCCAAAGAAAATCCAACAAGAAAGGTGCTAAATCAGTTATCAACGAAGGGCAAGTTTCAAGTGTATCTGTCAGTGGAAATGAATGGTCTCTACGAACACAACAGAAACAGTTATGGCCATTCATACTTGACATAAACAAAATGTTTTTCATAATCCCCTTGCACGGCTTGATTCCGTAAATGAAAGAGAGAGCTGAGAGCAAAGGACCACGAAAGAAACTTCAAAAAGAGAATAGAATAAGCTGACTGCTCACACTAATCACAATAGCATACTTTCTGATGTAAAAGTAATCATTTTCTCAGCCAAGCATGACCATCCTTTCCTCAAGATTCAAGAACACACAATCATGGGAAGAAAAATAAAGTTCTTAAACTGTAATTCCTATCTTATGAACAGACTTTCTACTCGCGAATATGTATGAGTCTATTTTTGACAGGCCTGCTCATTAGAAACTGAATGCATCATGACTCATTCTGAGAACAAAAGGAAGAAAAATTATATAAACAACCAATTAAAAGAACCAAGAACAACAAGATTATTAGCATTTAAAGACAACCCATCGTACAGAAAACAAACATCACAGTATCAACCATCAAATTATAGTTATCACCAACACCAAAGAACACAAAAAAAGAAGACAGAACAACCTATTTCAGCAGACACAAAACCAGAAAGAGAAGCTTAAAGTAGTAAAGAAACTAAAGATTATAAATAAAAAATAAAAATAGAAAGAAAGAAAGAAAGAAAGAAATTATAAGACAAACCAGTAGGCGTGCTCGCAACCTTTTACAAGAGCAATCTCCCGAAGCTCTATCTTATCCAAACATATCGCGCACACCCCACCATGATTCCCAAATCCCTTTTCTTGCTTCTGTAAATTCTTCTCATTTTCACCCTATTTCATACAAAACCAATTAAAAAAAAGGAAAAAAATCAAATTTTCAGCACAATTAAGGAAAAACCAGATGTAAATTGAAAAGAAATAATACCCAGATCTAAAAGAAACCCCAAAATTCCATAACCGGCATATTTTTTAATTAGAAAAATGCTAAATTTTTATATGAATTTCAACAAGAAAATGATTGTGAAAGAAATCGATCTGAAAAATACCTGATCTTCGATGGACAATTCGTGAAGAGTGGTGGGAATCTGTTCAACGACGTCCATTCTTATTTTTCTCTGAAGGAAATTGGGGACCAGAAAAAAAGAATTTCCCTGGTAATAATCTCTCTACAGAAACGAAAAAACTAACGAGAATAAACCAAACTTTAACTAAATAGAAAGAAAAGAGAAGATGCTAGAGAATAATTCTGATTCTTGTTTTATTTTATTTTATTTTTATTTACAAGACGAAGATTTGGGCCGCGAGAGAGAGAGAGAGAGAGAGAGAGAGAGAGAGAGAGAGGGAGGGAATACCCTCTTTTGAGAGGAAAAAGAAAAATGAAAAAATTATTGAGGAGGTCGGTCCGTGGATGCTATAAATAATGGGAGTCTTGAGAGAGGCTGCGATGGTACCAATTAAGATGTGGATTCAATTTAAATCTATCTATTTTTAATCATTGGTATACATATTAAGGATGTATAATAATTGCAATTCATCTTGTTTTATATGATAATAAATTAATAAATTAAAAATAATAAAAAAACTCAACCTTAAAAAAATTTTAAAAAAAATTTAATACCTCTTCTTCGTCGTTAGCGGGGGATTTCATCGGGTTGTCATTGGTGGTAGGGGTCGTCCGCCGGGGTGGGGCGGTGTTTGTGGGGGTGGTGTTGGGGACTGGAGGATCATTTCATAGGTCAAGAAAGGACACGGGGTTAAGGGATTTGCCATTGCAGGAGATGGAAGATGATCTTAGCAAGTCAGACGAAGCAGGCCCGCTTGAAGCAGGTTTTCTAGTGTCGGCGATTCTTGCAATGTCGACAACGATCAGACTGGGTTCATGAGATCTAGGGCCAATCTCGTCGTTAGGGGGGCTGGGGTAGTGGTGGCCGTGGGGGGTTCTTAAGATTTGGAGTCAATCTCCTCATCTATGGAGGTTATCTTACACATGTAAATCTCTATAGTTAAATTAGGTTTGAACGATTAAAAAATAAGCTTAACTATCATAATTTTTCCCATAAATAATAGTAATTACGTTTTTTCTTATTTATTTTTTAATTTTTTGAGAAAGAAGATATAGGCCAATTTATTTTGGTAATAATAAATATTTTAGTAAATTCATTTTTCCTATTTGTAATTTTTTTTAGGGATTATTTCTAATTTTTGAGTTTACAAAATTTTTGGGGCGGTGGACGGGTGGATGGGTGACACAAGGCCGATGTGGCACATTATGAGATATCGTGGGAGCATTTTACTTCAACACGTTGACCCTACTCCTACGCAACATGTAACATTTTTTATTTTTATTTTTACTTTTTCTAGTATATTTATAAATTTAAATTCTAAAATTGAAGAAACTAATTATTCAAAAAGTAAAACTAACTTTCATCTTATGAATAAAGTGAATATTGGCTAGGGTTTTTTCTCTCTCCTCCTCTTAAAGTTCTTAAATACTAAGGTTTTCCTTTATATAAGACTTCTGTCACTATTATCGTCAAGAAGGACTTAACCAAAGCACGCTAGTATGACGTTTTTTATGTCCTAATCTGACGATATCATGGTTGATGAGAGTGATCGATAATTCCATGATGGACAATTTGAGATATTACAAGATATTTATAATCTAATAGTTCATAATAATCTCTTACTTTCAATTGTGTCTAATCGATGTCCTCCAAATTACAATACTAGTTTTAAAAAAAAAAATTTAACTATTATTTTTTGAACTTTAAAACTAAAGATCCTTATATATGTATATATTGAAATTCAAACCTTTAAAACTAAAGATCAACTAAAGATCCTCATATTTTTTAAACTTCAAACCTTTAAAACTAATGATCCTCTAGTTTTTTTAATAATAAAAAATCTTTAAGTTAAAATTTTTTTTGCCGATTATCATTTATCATATTTGCTTTGCTAATATATATATATATATATATAACCTAGAAGGTGCTTCTTTTCCATAGAAAACTAGGAGGAATATAAGGACACCAAAGAGACTTAAATAAGGTAATTTAACTCTTGATATAAGAAAATCATGGCTTCATATAGAGATTATTATGGGAACCAGAATATATAAACAACTCATATTGAAAGATATACCTTTTAGTATTATCTGAATATATGTGTTTTATCGTATTATTCCTTTTTTATTAGAAAATATAACTAGATTAGCAACAACAAAAAAAAGTAAGGAAAAAAATAAAAGAGAGAGAGAGAGAGAGAGAAAACACCCGCGAGGATACTTTCTTCTTTCAGAATGTATAGTAAAATCATATTTATAAAAGCTAGTATACATAAGTATATAATATATTTACGAAGCTGTTTAAATAAATAATAAATTTATTAGTTAATAAATTATTTGGCTAATAAATTAATTTTAAATAAACCATTTTCTTCGACAATTTCGTAACCCCTAGGTCCCTCGGCTGTGATGGGGAAATCTTCAACTCGATGCCTCTTTGCCAAGGTTTTAAATGGGCCAGTACGCTTGTCAAGCCCAACATCCCAATTCGGCCTGCTAATTTCTGCAGGCGGGTCAAACAAAGTTTTTTGTTTTTTTTTTGAAGAAGGTCAAACAAAGTGTTTTTTTTTTTTTTTTTAAGAAGGTCAAACGAAGTTTTTGGTTGACTTTCATATATGCCATTAAAATGACACCAATAATCTTATACATCATCCACTAATGAAAGATACATTCTATAATATAAAATGTCTCACTTTTTATTATAATGATAATATTTAATATAGACAGTGCCTGGAATATTTTTCCTATATCAGCGTTGGCAGCAATATGGAAGGGGCTAATCTTATTTTTGACTATATTTTGTTCTTATCTTTGAGACGGTCTTGTAAAAGACATAAGTTTTCATACATATTGCTAGGTAAGTTTAAATCTCCTATATTCATTAACAAGAGATTAAGGTAGCTTATTTTTCTTTAATTTAAGTTAACAATTAAAATTTCTATTGAAAGGAAGGGTTAATTGTAACGTTAAAAGCAGAGTTAATACTAATTACTCTATATACCTTTTCTTTTAAATGGAAAGTGTATGTGTTTAGATGATACAATTAAATGGAGAAAAAAAAATTCAGTTTTATATGAAGGTGATAAGAAAGAAAAACTAAAAAGTTCCTCATTAAAATATCATTCTACTTTTCTTTATCCGAATATAATTCTACTTATTTTTTAAGGAATATATAATTCCTTTTTTTTTTTTTGAGAAATATATAGAATTCTATTTTCGATATATGGAAAAATGGATAGTAGAGATGTACACGAAAAATGGTGCTTTTATGTTTTAATTTTACACGCGTTACCTTGTAGAATCAGATTCGAATAGGCAAGGCAACGAAAGACACAGTCAAAAACTTATCCTAGACCAAAAACTTGTTTTGGAGGGGGAAAAAAAAAAGTCAAACAAATAACCTTTTTTTTTTTTTCTTCCTTGTGAAGAAAACTCCGAAATATTTTTCTGGGCTTTGGTAAATGTGATCATATGAAATTACAAGAACACGTATTTTTTTTTTTTTTTTACATCTTTCTTTGAATGATTAAAATTTTTTGTTGGATTCTGCCCCCCTGATTTTCTTTTTCCTTTTTCCTTTATTTTTTGGTTATGTAATTTCTTAAACGTTGTCGTTTGTTTTATAAATGCCAAATTGATTCGTTCTTTGTCAAAGGCTGGCCAACGTCTCTTATTCTACAAAGCCAAAAACCGTAAGATATCGTTTTACGACAATCTTTTTTATTTTCTTATTATTTTAGAATTATGGTTGTCTGAGTTTTAGTATCCTAGTGGGATACACTCTACTCTCTCTCTCTCTCTCTCTCTCTCTCTCTCTCTCTCTCTCTCATGTGAATTATTTTTGCGTTTTGTGAATTATGTTTAGCAGTTCTTTCTTCTTCTTTTTTTTTTATTTGTTTTGCTCCAAGATTTTTTGTTAATGTTGTAGTTAAGTGTAATATATTTTGCTTGTTTTGTTTCTAACCTTTTATGGATTGAAGATTTAATGATGCTAACTAGATTGAATCTATACCTGCACTTTATGAAAATATTAATAAAACGTTTTGTGTGATTATATTTTGAATTATGCAAGTATTGCAATTTGCAACTTAAATTAAAAAAAATGGATATTTATATATATATTTTTTTCCACTCTTCTTGCTTAATTTGACTTACACGACATCAAGGGAATTGAATTGGGAAGAAACTCTCCAATTAAAAACTTGGGCCTGTTTAAACTCTCCAATTAAAAACTTGGGCCTGTTTTTGTTTATGTTTAATAAGTGTTAGTCATGGCCCCACAACGTATATAAATCTAAATCTTTTGTTTTTCTGTATTTTCATTAAGAAATTGAAATAATGTGAAACCCTAGTCTTAGTTTCGCTTCTTTTTTTTTTTTTTTTTGTTCTTTCTTCTTCTCTTTTTTTTAAAAATCTATTTTGTATTAGAACAATAATCTTAGGATTTTTTGGCGTATTCGGTGCTTTTGTTGGTTGGTAGTTTATTTTTTGGCTAGGAGATTATTTAGTTTTGATTCCTGATATTTGCGTTTCTTTCTTCTTCGGTATTGTTTGGCAAAGTTTGCAATTTGGTTGTTAATGGGATTGGAGTTCGTGGTGGGATTGAAGAATTAGTTAATTAGTGAGTCAACGTTTTTGGCAAAGTTTGCTAGTAGTTTTGGTGGTTGTATGAGATCTAGTATGTGATTGATTCTTCCCTTGATACAACAATTGCTGAAAGGAATTCGAGGTAATCAATTAATCTTACAATTGTTCCACGTCTATTTTGGCGACGGAATTTAGAGAGTGTTTGAGGAAGATGTTTAGAGACATTATTTTTGAATTGAAAAAAAGTTATTTTGAAAAATGTGTTTGGGAGAAAAAACTATTTGGGATGAAAAAATAAAAAATTTTAAAAATTTTTTTAGAAAAAAAATGTCAATATGGATATTATTTCGTTTCTCTGGAAATTCTATATAATTTAAAAAAAAATTATCTCATTTGGACTTGTATACACAAAGTCATGAACTTTTAAAGTTTGAAATTTTCTGTAACGTTTTAAAATTGTAAATAATAAAAAGTGGTGAAGTTTTAAAAAAAAGTTAATTTTGGATGTCTGTAAAACATTAACCAAATACTCTCTCAGTTTTAGAGATTTTATACAATTTTTAAAAAAATTATCTCATTTGGACTTATATATACAAAATTATGAACTTTTAAAGTTTGAAGTTTATTGTAACGTTTTACAGATGTAAATAATAAAAAGTAGTGAAGTTTAAAATAAAGTTAATTTTGAATGTCCGCAAAACATTAACCAAACACTCTCTCAGTTTTATTGATTTCGATTTTAGAGAAAAATTATCGCTTTTGCTTCTGTTGCTATTGTTTCGTTTTTCATTTGCATGGTCTTCGTTTTCATTGTTTGGTGGATAATAGCTGGTTTTCGGCTTCATTCAATTAGTGTGTAATTTTATGGAAGAGTTGTTCACGTTGGAGTTATGTGACTGAATAATTGTTTGAAGAGCAACAAGATCCTATTTTCTTTTGGATTTGCTTTCTCTCGCCCCAACTTTGATTGATTCATGTTGGGTATGTTTCATTCTCTCCCCTCCTTTGATTGACCTATGTTGGGTGTTGCATTCCTTTTTGTTTAATTGGCCCGCATTGGGATTTGATATTTTGCATTTTCCCTCTTTTTTTTTTTTTTATTGGTCTATGTTGGATATTTGCATTCTTCTTCATTTTTTATTGGTACAGTTGGACAAGGACATTGGCATTGATCTTATCACCTCCTTCTTTGATTGATCTTTAGCTGGCATTTGTATTGAAATAGACTCGTGCGTGAAATGTCAACAAATTGACAAACTCTCGCGATACTTGTTGCAATTGCATTATGAGTTTTTTTAGAGACATTTGATAAATGTATTGTATTTTAATTATGTTTAAATATATTTTTTTTTTAGTATTATATTTAGTTAAAAAATATTTATTTTGTATTTGAATAAAATGTATATTTGGATGAAAAGTATTTTAGAATTGAAAAATTGATGTGATTGGTAAAAGTAGAGATAAATAATTAGGGTTAAAAAGTTGATGTGATTGTTTTAAAAAAATTTTGAATAATAATTGTTTTCGTAACACTGTTGAAAATGATTGTATTTGAATGTAAAACTATATGTTTGGTGTAAAATTGATTTTTATAATGTCAAAATGTGTTCTCCAAATGTAGCATTAAGAAATTATATTAGGATAAATATTAAGTTTATATATTTATTTTATTTATAAGGATAAATTTAGTTTATATTATTAGGTAGTTTGGTTTTTTTACCATTTATTTCAAGGACTATATAACTCTTGTTATTATTATTATTTTATATATTATCATTACGCAATTACAGCAATGTAAAACTCTAGCCTTAATTTCGTTCATCTTCTTCACTTTTTCTTTATTTTGCATTAGGTATTTCTCACACAGCAACCGAAAATTACATGTTTAAGGAGGTGTGTATGTCAGCAGATACAATTCTTGATACTACTATGTATTTCTTGATAAGGAGGTGTGTATTTCTTGATACTACTATGTATTATTTTCTGTATGAGAAAGAATATTGTAAGATAATTGCTATCAAGTTTACTTAATAGATTGGATTTTCTGTATTTCTCACAAAGTTGGATTCTTTGTAATAAATTGTTCATTGAAAACTGCAAGTTAAAATACAAAAAACAAATGAAGAAATAGAAACAAAAAGAGAAGCACAAGTAGTATCAAGCACAAACCAGTAGTACAAGGAGCGACATCGAAGTCATCGATCAAAATTTAAAAATATTTCAGAGGCAGGAAAAGGAGAAGTTCAAAACCCACAGGTGCTAAGATTAGCAAGTGCAAAGAGAAAAAAGAAGTGCAAAATAAAACTAATGAGAGCGATATACTCCATATAGTATGCACGTCAAAATACATCCTCTCTTCTTTATAGAAGTAGATATACATATCTAGATAGGTAAGGTATATTGATGGTTAAATTTCACTTAAAACATAAAATCACCGAAAGCTCTCTTTGTTGTTCTCCCCTAATCTTCCATAGAGTTCTTAAGTGGTGGGTTTTTGTGGTTGTTTAGGTTTATACTTTTGTTATAACCACACACCGTGAGTGATCAAAGAGGGGGTTATAATCATGTTCATGGCGGATCATGCTTTGGAGGACGACAATCATGTTCATGGCTACGGAATGTTGTGATTTTAACATCAATGAATCCTGAAATGATATAGTGTTAGGAGTTTCTTAAGAGAGAAAGACATTCTTATGTATTTCATTTATTTTGAACTGATTAATAATATATTAAAGGTTATTCATTACATCATTACTATATATCCTCATCTTATTTATACGATAAAGTAAATTTAAGCAAATATGGCTCATGAACTGCTTAATGTTAAACTAGTAGAATGTTACATGCAGTAGTCTTTTGTATGCAAAAAAAAAAATTCTAAAGTAAGTAGTTAGTTCGTAATCTATGAGGTTACAGTGAGCATTTAACTCATATTAAGACTGTTATGTTGTCTAAAAACCAATTGGGGAGATGGTTTGTCTTGACTATTTGGATCGAGTTGATTCCAAGTATAGATATAGGTATATTGCTTGGTGGTGATACATTGGACTTGGATCAAAGTGTAATTAATCTATATAGTCGGCTTAAGTAGATTAATTTACTTTGGACATTCATTATGCAATAACCTTAATCCTGAATAAGTTAATGGCTTCATGTGTATAACTTGTATACGTTGATATTCCAAAGGCTAAGACATTCTTAAAATAACAAGCTACTAGAGCAGTTCATTAGGTATATGACTTGTATAGGATGAAGAGTTTGCTTATAGATATAAAATCATAGCTCTAATAAGGTGTAAAGGTTATCCTCTTAATGACATTATACAGAATGTGAAAATAGACAAAGCCTTGGATCGTTTGCTTGGTAAATGATTTATTATTTACATAATCATAACTCTAATAAGGAATAAAGGTTATCCACTTAATGACATTCTACATGATGCGAAAATAGACAAAGTCTTGGATCGCTTGCTTGGCAAATGATTTTATTATTTACATATAGTGAATAATCATTTCTTATTAAGTATATATTGGATCTTTAAAATAAAGTGATCAAAAAGTTAAATGGACTTTAATTTTAAATTATCATGGATATCATATGAGGATG
This sequence comes from Antiaris toxicaria, assembly GCA_035233585.1. Taxonomy (NCBI): domain Eukaryota; kingdom Viridiplantae; phylum Streptophyta; class Magnoliopsida; order Rosales; family Moraceae; genus Antiaris; species Antiaris toxicaria. The sequence continues at coordinate 19,447,201 of CP141153.1, forward strand.
TTGTATATATAACAAGGTCATTGAACTGTGGCTATTCATTAGCTTACATAATATGATATATAATTGGAAATGCGATTTTAGGTTTTTAGTGGTGTGTCCCTAAAACTAATAATCATTTTATTATTTATTTGATATAGAATAATTAATTACATAGATTATTGGAGCCTATACTATATATGTTCAATCAGTCCTTTTACTAATTCAATATGATTCCTTAACGGATGATAATTAATCGGGGTATTCTTTATAGTTTTTATTCTTAGACTTAGTGAAAAGAAAAATCTGAATCATCTTATACTAGGTGTAGGTGTTTTTCTATGCTAAGGATAAAATGAAAATTTTGTTTTATTTAATTAATGAGATATATATTTAATTTGTATAAATATTTATTTGGAAGATAAGATTTGAAATTTAAATTAATTGCATTTATCTTTTGAGATAAATATGAGATTGATTTAAATTTTGAAGATATGGATAAAATAATTATTTATTTGAACAATTAATTTAAATATTAGATAATCTTATTTAAATAAATATTTTAAATCAAATATAAATATTATCCTACTAGAATTTAAATTAAAACAAAATCTTGTCTTTTTGTGCTTAAAGTGAACACAATCTTTAAGGATAAGGCAAGGAAAAGATTTTCTCCTTATTTGATTTTATTTGGATAATTATTATATAATTATTTAATTCAAATAAAGTTAACATGATTTTCTTTTGAATTTAAACTGAATTTATAAAATATTATTCATATAAATAAAATCACAAGATAAATATAGATTGAAATTTGAATTAAGTTTTGGATCTCCTATGCTTGTGGGCATGTTTTTTGTTCCGCCCTGGGGAGGAAAAATGCCACTCTATAGGGAAGAAGAGAGAAAAATCTTTTCAAGTTTCCTATTAAATTTGAATTCCACCTAGAGAATTCATTATAAATAGGACTATTGGGACTCTTATTTTTCTCAAACCATAAATTTTCAGATTAATGAATTTGTTATTATAACTCTCACTCATAATAATAAATTCCTAGAGTTTTGGGTCATTGGAAGAAGATAACCCGCACGAATACCGGTTGAGGAACTAAGTACCCATATACTCCACTGTTTGAGAATTGGAGAATAATAAAGAAAGTTAGTTGGTTGAAACTTTCTCGGTCACATCTTCTAGCATTCTAGGTGTTTTCCTTATAAGATATATAAATTGTTGTGTAATTTATCGTATATAACAATATGAGTTAGTACGATCTTTTAGAAAATTTTTAAAATTCTGCTATGTATATTTTCCAATTTTCCTACATATAGATCATGGATCAAATTTAGAATTGACAAAAGATGCTTCTGCATGCTTACCAGATTTTTTCCTTCACAAACCACCAAGAAAATCAAATCAATTGATACTAAGAGACCTATAGCAAAAGGTTCATCCAAATAATCTATTAAAAAAAAACTTCTTGAATGCAACTATACTTTTTTTTAATTAATTATGAAAACTCCCCCAAATCATAATCTAAGTAATATTTTGTCCTTTGATGTTCAAAACGTAATATCAAGTCCTCTTGATATATAATCTATTAACAAAAATTCTCCATTTGTTAAGATTTTGATTGGAAATATAGTATTGAAATTTATCAATATATTTCTCAAAACAAACTAAAAGAAAACAAAAGATAACGAAACATAAGTCATGGGTCAACTAAGCCCTTTTGGGGACTTGTTTAAAAATAAAAAAAGTAGAATTTCATGTAAATAATATAGAATAAGTTTTGATCGTATTCATGGGAATTACATAAAAATTCCATTCCAAGAAGAGAAAGTTCAAAAGATTGAATTTTCTTGTATGATATTGTTGCCCAACTATACCATTTTCATTCCCACTCTATTATTAATTAATTTAATTTTGAGCCTGGAAGCCCGAGTTATTAGTTTAACTAGGATGGACTCAAATTAAATTTATTTTAATTTAAAAAAAAAGAGAGAAAAGAAGGGGGGATTAGTCACAGATATGTGATTGTATTTCTAATTTTCTTCACCCCTTCCTGTCTCAATTACTATATTGAAAAAAAAAATGTCAATGCATCCAGAAATAAACAATTGATTTCTATCAATAAATTTGTTAAAGACCCAAATTATAGAGTACTTACTAAATCAAACGACAATCTTTCACATTCTGATAGGGAAGAAACTAGAAAAATAATAAAACCTAAAGGTTGACACTATTAATTTTATCCCTAAAAACCATATCTTGATTATTTGTCCCAAAATAATAGACACCAAGAAAAACAAAAGATCTTGTACATGTAATGGATATTGAAGTACTATCTCTACATTCCTTTGACTAAATCCACCCATACTAGGATTACACGTTAATGGTTGACCCAATTTGATGGATTTGCCCTTTAAAACAAGAAGTTCTAGTTCTGGAGGGGTAATATTAGACACTTGTCATCATTATAGTTATTTCTTATCCCCAGCCCACCCTCGAATATATGCTTCAATAGGAATCATACAAAAGTATATAGATACAATATAAATCTCTGATAAAGTGACCACTCCTTACCCAGCAGATAAAGTACATTACATGATCTATTTTAGGGACTGGCAACTTACCCATTCAATAATTTTGGTATTGGACGTTCCTAAAATGGGCATTATTAGTTCGGATGAATTCAACAATAGAAGTCTATTGGTATCCCAACCCCTTTCTCCTTTCAAGGCCTATTCGAAAGTGGGCAATTTAGTAATCTTATTTATATACATTTAATTTGTATATAAAACCTTATTTCACTAGTAAAAAAGATAGATTCCATGATTGTTTTTAAAAGTCGTGGAAAGAAAGAAGATTCCCTAATCATTTTTTAATAGTCCTGGTTTCTAAGTTTTCCACGATCATTTAGATGATAGTCGGGGTTGGCGCCAAAGGATTCCATGATCATTTTCTGTAAAATAGTGGTGGAAATCTTGACTTTTCACGACGGTTTAGGAAAATCACTTATAAAAAAAATGTATTTTTATTAAGCTTTCATGAGTGGTAAATCCCATACGTTATCAATGCAGAGCCTAGAATCTGAAATAAGAAATGAAAATTACTTTACATCAAAATTGTGCACAAATTAATACAAATATATAACGTTAACTATAAAACTTTTGTCCATTATCTCCTAATTTCACATATATTGTATGAAGTTCATTACAAAATATGTCCATTCTCAACTAACTTCACCAATATCATCAACGGTATAAAAATCCTTAGTTTAAAGCTTAGATAATCCATAAATCACCAAACATATTTCATGCATATAAGCTAACAAAAAAAAAAAAAAAAACACATTTGATGTTACTTGTTTGTTGAGGACATTTAAAAGTCTTGATCAATGTTTCATAGTTTCGCTGACTTGTAACCCCTTGTCCAACTACATTCTTGCAGCCATTAAGAGCCCTAACAATTTAGGAAAGTGTAAAACAATTTAGCAAAGTTTAATTTAAACAAAAATAGTACTGTAATGTCAATTTATATGTTGGAAAAAAAAACTATACTTATAACTTAATTATATTTCGAAAATCATCAAGTAGAAGTTACTGGCACATTCTCATTCCTTTCTTGAGACATTTTAAATTAATCTAAACCAAGTCTTTATCTAATTACCAAAAATATACAAAATCATAACTAAACAATCAACTCATATACAATTTATTAACATTTTATCAAATCCTAAATAAAATACCTAAATAATAAACATATATTCACATTCTAGCATTTTTTTCAAACATCTAGTATGCATAATCAAAGCTTCACTTATCATACCTATGCTCACTAAATCATGTATCAAAAATCACAAAATACCTAAATAATGACAATCACCCAAACATATATTTACAATGTATCAATTAAAATTTAAATTCTAAACACATATTCACATTTAAGTATTTTTTTTAAACACCTAATATGCAAAATCATAGTTTCATGTCATCATGCCTATGCTCACCAAATCACATATTAAAAATCATAAAATACTAAAATAATGACAATCAACCAAATACATACTCAGATTGTATCAACTGAAATTCTAAATTCAAAATACATAACCATATTCAAGCATTTTTTTCAAATACCTAGTATGCAAAATCAAAGCTTCACATCATCATGCCTATGCTTACCAAATCACATATTAAAAACCACAAAATACCAAAATAATGACAATCACCTAAATGCATACTCACATTGTATTAATTAGAATTCCAAATTCTAAACAAATATCCACGTTCAAGCATTTTTTTTTTTAACACCTAATATGCAATACCCACCCTTACCAACTCATACATCAAACCTACATTTAAAAATTCAACCCAAACACAAAACAAACATCTAGTATCAAAGATTCACAAAAAAATAAAAATAAAAACTCAAAACTAAGTTTTGTTGTCTCAACATATTGCTTACCCGAATTGGCGAGGGCAAATAGATGGTGTGGTGAGGTGGCAAGGTGGCGTGGCAAAAGAGATAAAGAGAGAAAGGGCAACAGTTACAATAAAATGGGGCGGCGATGGTGGAGGAAAGAGAAAGAGAGAAAGCAAGGGCGAAGAGAGAGAGAGAGAGAGTTTTCGTTAATAAGAGTTTCGAAAACAACATGTATATTAAAATAAAAAAGTAGTAGGAATTTTAAAATTTTTGAAAATTTTTTGAAAATTTTACAAAGAGATTCCTTGGCTGTTTTTTTTTTTTTTTTAAACGGTATGGAATCCTAAAGCGTCCACAATTGTTTCCCTTAAACCATTGTGGAATCTCCTCTCTAAGATTCTTCGTGTCCAGCATATGAATTATGCTTCTTGGCTACTGGGTGGGTGTGATTCTAGCTTTTGCCTTTGTCAGAATGGGAGTATAGAAATTAAGGGTTCGTTTGGTGAATGCATTGTATTTGCATTGCGTTAGAATGCAATGTATTGAATGCAATTTGTATTTGAAGGAAAAGCATTAGCATTGCATTTGAATGCAATGTGTGTTTGGGGGAAAAATATTTGAATTGTATTTTAATAATAAATATGTGATGTGATGGGTAAAAGTAGAGAGAAAAAAAAGAGGGGGAGAGAATATATGATGTAATTAATAAAAGTAATAGAAAAAGTGAAATAATAAATAGTGATTGTGTTTGATTTAAAATGTGATGTGATTGGTATTTGAATGAAATGTTTTTGTATTTGGGGGAAAATTGCATTACATTTAAATGCAATGTTAAAAAAATTTGTGTCCCAAACACTAGCTAAGTAATAGAAAAATTCAAGTAATGAGATAAGAGAACATAAACATACTTAACATAAATGAGCTTATCTTTATGGACTACAAATAAACAGAAGAATTTACTTTACATAAGGAGCAAATTGACTCCTACATAAATTCAAGTAACAAGTAAAGAATTTCATAAGTTATTCAAGATTAACAAATCTCCTAAAATCAAGAGATACCCTAAATTAATATCAATATAAGTAAATTCAATAATCCTAACATAATATACAAAATAATTACTTTCATAATATTAAATAATAACTTTTTATAGCTCCAATAAGAGTTTTAATTTTAGATTATAATAGAAGAAACCTGTATGAATAAAAAATCTAAATTTTTTTCTTTTTCTTTTTAGATATTTTTTTAAAATTGGGATGGCAATCGTCGAAGGTGTCGAGGTGTAATAAGAGGATGCCAATTGTCAAAGGAAGGTGTAAGAGCACAGAGAAGGGATAACAAACATAAAAAACAGGATGCATAGGCATAGAGAAGGGGCAATAAGCATCGATGGGAGGCACAACGATGCAAAAATAGGTAATCGTCAAGGTAAAGAGAGGGCACATGAAGCGCAAGGATGGCAATCGCCAAGATAGGGTACAATTTCTTAAGGACGACAGTCATCAAGAGAGACGCATGAGTGTATGATGGATGTGGAACTTGTTTGAATATAGTTTCAAAAGTTTATTGCTATGATTTTATGTAAAAATTAAACTAAAGAAGAATATTAAGAAAAAAAAAAAAAAACAGAGAAGAGAAAAAAATTTCCCTAAAGCTTAGTGCTCTAATAATAACTTTCCCTAATAAGGACGTCTAAGGTCTAACCGTAAAACAATTATGAAAACACAAAGAAAGAAAAAACAAAGAAAAGAAAGAGCCAAGTTAATGATATATAAACCTACAAATTGTGCTTCTTGATTTAGACCTCGTTTGGTGAACACATTATATTTGCATTATGTTTGAATGTAATGCATTGAATGTATTTGTATTTGGAGGAAAAATATTAGCATTACATTTGAATGCAATATGCCTTTGAGTGAAAAGTATTTGAATTATATTTTAATAATAAATATGTGATGTGATGGGTAAAAATAGAAAAAAAAAAGAGAGAAAATATATGATGTAACTAATAAAAGTAATAGAAAAAGTAAAATAATAAATAGTGATTATGTTGAATTTAAAATGTGATGTGATTGGTATTTGAATAAAATACTTTCATATTTGAAAAAAAAATTACATGACATTTAAATATAATAAAAAAAAAGCTTTCACCGTACGTGCACTTAATCTGGACATGATGAATTTACATTATGAGAGAAGTCAAACAAAAATGCTTTGTTGTGTAATTGCTTGTCTGGCTTACAAGGGAATTCAAGAACAGGAAAAAGTTCCCTAAATTATTTACGAATGTGGTAGGGTATCTCTCTTGCATGTCGGACTTATATCAGGATTATGCCAGCTAGAATCGAGTAGTAGTGCTGTATATTGGAGGTTTCCAATGTAGGGTTTACCTACTAGTAATGTTTATATATATATATATATTCTAAACGCTATATCATATACAATTAACATCAAAAATAAAAAATTGGACTTGACTACAATTTTCACAATAATTTTTATAAAATATAATTTCATATGTAAATATAAGGGGGTATTTTAGTAAAATTAGATAAATAAGTAATATAAATTAAAAAAGAAATCATAACACAAAGTGAAATAGATGTAACGGTTAAATTGTGAAACTTAATGTAGAATTGATAGAATATAGAATTATAGATTGACCTAAAAATTTTATACAAAATAGATTTTTTTTTCCTTACCAATTTGATAATTCAAATATGATCACTATAGATATGGTTTTTTTTTTTTTAATCAAAGCCTATTATACGAAGAAATTATTCAATAAATGAAGTATATCACATCATCAGGCGCATATCTGTTTATCAAATATTTGACATTCTTCAATATCCACATCTGGTGAAATTTAAAATTTTTTAGTGTCCACATCATCATGCTTAGAAGAAGAAGCATCGTTTCTTTCCCAAATAAATTCAATTGTAAAATTATTTGAATTTAAAAATGATATATTTAATTTAATTAATAAATTTGTATGTATAAAAAAAAGTTTTCAGAATTAAAAATAATAATTTAATTTTAACTAATTAATAAAAGTGATTTAAGTAGAATATTTATGATAATTTTCAATTAGCAGTTAATGTGATACTCATTAGGAAGGAGAAATGTAAACTACAGGATGATATAAACAAATCGTCCAGATGTCAAATTTTAGTTGGATAAGTATACTACGTAAATATAATAACGTGATATGTCAATCACTAAATAATTTCTGGATGAAGAGATTGAGAAAAAAATGGTAAGGTTGAGACTAGGTGAAGATATTAACATAGAAATTGAGGAAGCCAATGAGGAAAATATTTCTTGTTTTCTTTCTTTAATCAAAGGTTCGTTTGAATTATAGGTTTGAATTCAAAAAATTAAGTTTAACCTTAATGTTATGTTTGATTTATTTGTCTATTTTGAGCTTTTTAATCCATGACTTATAAAGTGTTTTAAATTAAAAAAATACTATTTATAATTTTTTTTCATACCAAAAAAAGTATTAATCACATGAAAAAATAAAAGAAAACATAATTTACAATGCAAGTTCATATCTAATTTTTATGATTCAAATATTTTTAACTGAATATGAAATTTTTTAACTTAAATTTAAATACTAAATATAAAATTTATTTTATAATTAAACTAATTTTAAAATTAATTTAAATTTTGTAATTCAAATTAGTAATTCATACGAATTTTAAAATATTATAGCTATCTTACACTTACACCCTCCACGTGCACGGCCAAAAGGTGTATCAAACAGTTGATAGCGTAAGAAATAAATAATAATAATGTGGCATCGTACCTTCGAAGAAAAAAAAAAAAAAAAGGTGCCTGGACATTTTTGTCTCCGACTTGTTTGTTTTTTAAAGCTACATTTTAGTTCTATAAATTTAAATGTCATATTTTCGTTTTCTTCCACAAGTGCTCCACATAGAATGGAAACTACTTTTATTTTTTTCCTGCTTCTTTATTTATTTGTTTACTTAAAAGAGGAAATTAAGTCCCTATCAAAAAAATTAGGAAATTAAGTTTTAAAAAAAATTAGGAAAATTATATTGATTTAAATTTAATTGATTAAAATAAGATATTAGGTAATATATATTAGAAAAGAGAAATATAAAATAAAAAGATGAGATGTAAAAAAATCTAAATATTAAATATTTGTTGGATTGGATGTATCACGTAAACACGTTGATGTAATGTACTCAATTCACTGAATAATTTCTCATAAAGTTTTCCAAAATATTAAATAAAATTTTATAAATATTTAGCAATTCATACTCAATTAATATATATAGCAAAAGATTAACTTTTGTCTCATTTAGTCGAATGGGTTCAAATCCATCTCTAATGGGTTACTGTAATTTTTTTTATCTTTTTTTTTTCAATTTTTACTTTTCATTTTTACTATTTTAATCCATTATAATCCATATTATATAAATTCTAATCTATCCCCGTACAAACCCTTAAAATCAAGTTCAATTAATGATGAAGTGCAATAGAAGAGTTATGATAGCCTTCATTTTTGGTGGATGAAGGCGTTCTGAATCTTCTCCAGTGATGGTCACATGACTATTTTGCATCCAAATTTTTATTAGAAAAGTTTGGGTTAGCTTAATATTTGAAGTTGAAAGTTAGAAGTTAAAGAATAAATAGAAAAATTTATTAATAAAAAAAAGGTGGAACAAGAGACATAGTTTAGGTGTCATTTGTGAAAATAATCCATGAACAAAAGAATAGATTTAAGTGTATTTGGTGCTATAACCTCCAAAACTTTTTATTAGTTGACAAATTGCTCTCTGAGTTCTCAATTTTAATAAATTACTTAAAATTTAAAAAAATGATGTAGAATATCTCCAATTATTGATGATTGTTCAATATTGGATGGAGACGCCCTCATGTAATGTGAGCTCATTTAAAGAGAAGGCATTGGAGTTTTGCAATGAATAATAATGAGTACATTATATCACGTGTATAAATATGATTTAGCCAATATTTTAATAATGCTAATTAATTTTTGGGCATGATACAAAATCCTATTGAATTTAGAGGTTAACTTGTTAAAATTAAAAATTTACGAGGTGATTTCTTAGTTACTTTTAATTATAAGGCAAAAAATTTCACTGTAGGTATTTTTACTGATAATACATATTTTGAGAAACATTAAAATCAACTAAAAACAACTTAAAATAAAAAATATATATATACAATATTATGTTGATAATTACAAAACCAAGGACGGCATCTTTTTTTTTTTTTTAATAATAATCGTAATGTAGAGTAAAAGTGACTCAAAATTAAAAAAAAAAAAAAAAAGCGACTCGTCTTTATTGTTATCATTTAGAAGTTAAGGCCCAATTCAATTGGAAAGAACAACTTATATGAAACTAATACCTTGTGAATGCATTGTATTTACATTGTATTTGAATGTAATACATTGAATGTAATTTATATTTGGAGAAAAAGTATTAGCATTACATTTGAATACAATGTGTGTTTGGATGAAAAGTATTTGAATTGTATTTTAATAATAAATATGTAATGTGATGAGTAAAAGTAGAGAGGAAAAAAAAGAGAAAAAGAGAATATATAATGTAATTAATAAAAGTAATAGAAAAAGTGAAATAATAAATAGTGATTGTATTGGATTTAAAATATGATATAATTAGTATTTGAATGAAATGCTTTTATATTTGGGGAAAAATTGCATTACATTTAAATGCAATGCAGAAAAAAATGTGTACCAAATGGGGCATAAATAGCTTTTTAGATATACTATTTATAGGTTGAAAAGAAATAGTTTTAAAAAATAAATTTGGAAAAAAAAAATTGTTTGGAGTGAGAAAAAAATAAAATTTTAAAAATTTATTAAAAAATTATCAATATGGATATTATTTTGCTTCTCTCGAAATTTTATACAATTTTAAAAAAACATTTCATTTAGAGTTGTATATATAAAGTTAAGAACTTTTAAAGTTTAGAATTTCTTTTAATATTTTAGAAATTTAAATAGTAAAAAATGATGATAAGATGAAGAAAAATTCTAGAGATGTTTTTTAGGGTCCGTTTGAATAACGTTTTTTGACGTTACCAAAACCAATTTTACATCAAATGTAAAGTTTTACATTTAAATATAATCATTTTTAACAGTGTCACAAAAAAAAATACAATTCAAAAATTTTTTAAAACAATCACATCAACTTTTCAACATTAATAATTTATCTTTACTTTTGTCAATCACATCAATTTTTTAACTTTAAAATACTTTTTATCCAAACACATATTTTATTCAAATACAAAATAAATACTTTTCAATCAAATACAACATTCAAAAAAGAATTGTTTTCAAACGTAATTAAAATGTAATGTGTTTACCAAATATCCCCTAGTGTATCAAACGGCCTCTAAAAGGCAATAAAAAAATGTCTTTAACCAAACGGACCTTGGTTTTAGGGCAGGAGGAAAACCAATAATGTAAAAAAAAAAGGAAGTACAAGGGCATTTTGCGCTTGGTTTGGGCAACAAGGAGCCTCGTCTCCATTGTCAACTTTGTAGAGAATCTGAGTGGAGAGAGAGAGAGAGAGAGTGGAGCAAACAAGGAGAAGAGAAGAAAAGTGATGATGAAGAAGTGGGCTCAAGTGGGGTCCTCCAATTTCGAATTTCCTCGAGTGGAGAGAGACAATCAGTCAGTGGGAGAGTGGAAAGCCTACGCCTTCAACCAAAGCAATACGCTTCCAAAGATCACTATCCTCCACCCACCCCCCTCCCCCAAAAATGAAAAAAAAAAATTTCAGTTCTCTACAGTACCAAACAACTAAAAAGAAAAATGAAATACAAAAGTTGTTAAAAAGAAACCAACTTTCACCATTTTTTTTACCCTTGATTTTCTTCATTCCTTTCTTTCTTTTCGTCTTTCCTTTCACTCTCACCTACTGCCTTACCAACTCTTGACCTTCCACTGTAAGTCTCTCTCTCTCTCTCTCTCTCTCTAAGCCTTGCTCTGTTTTTATGCTAATGCTAGAATGTTTAGATTGATCTTGGGAAAACTTCTTGACAATGTTGATGCTGCAATTTGTTCTCTATGTTTCTCTTTTGTTTATGCATTCATTACAATTGCCCAGATGAATAATGAAAATGAATATTGTTTTTGCTTTCATAATATGAAACTTTCAAAGTGATTAAACTAATCAATTTTCTCTCTGCTTGTTTTTCCCACTCTCCTTTCCAAACTTTCTTGAAAACCAAACAGTGGAGCAAAATTAGAAACAGGGGAGAACTTTTTTTCTTCTTTTCGCCATGGACTCGTTTAATCGGAGATCGGGGTTCCGGTACAATCTGAACTCCAACACAATAAGCGATGATCACCACGAAAACAGCGAAGAATCGGAGTTTTCGGGGGCTCTCGAAATCTATGTTCACCATGCTAGGAACATCCACAACATATGCATCTATGAGAAGCAAGACGTGTATGCAAAATTTTCACTCACTTACAATCCAGATGAGACTGTCTCTACAAGAATCATCAATGGTGGTGGGAAGAACCCTGACTTCAATGAGAGTTTGAGGATGAAAATCACGCAGCTCGACGCCGTCCTCAAATGCGAAATATGGATGCTTAGCAGGGTTAGAAACTACATGGAAGATCAGCTTTTGGGATTCGCTCTTGTTCCGATTTCGCAAGTCGTCGGAAAGGGAAAGTTGACACAAGATTTTAGCCTCTCTTCCACTGATCTCTTTCACTCCCCAGCTGGGACTGTCAAATTGAGTCTTTCTTTGAACACATCTTTGCCAGTCAGCCCCTCGCTTAATCCGCTATCGGAATCGCCTGCGAATTCGTCCATAACTTCCGAGGTTGTTTTGCTCGATCGAAAGATTTCGGAGGTGATGTTAGACCCGGTTGAGTATTCGAGGATCGAGTTTCCTGATATCAGTGTGGTGAGGGAGAATCAGCAGATGGTTTCCGAGTATTTCGATTTGGCCAGGCGTGGTGGTTCGGGTAATTCCAAGCCAGCTTCCGGTGGCGTTGCCTCGTTTCTTCACCTCGGCGCATCTCCTCATCAACCTGTCGACGACTGCGAGATGACCGGAAATTCGTGTGAGGAAACTCATGGTGGTGAGACTCTTTCCCCTAATGGGAGCAGCATCCAGAATTCTGGCTTCTTCAGTTCCACCACAACAAGCTTAAGCGACGACAGGAACTCGGCCGAATCCGTCGAGAAGAAAAATCGCGCGGCTGGTGAATCGTCGATTTCTGTCAACGCTTCCATAACCGCGGAAGTAGCAAACCATGGGACTAACACTTGTTCTCCAGACACTCCGACTTCGAAGAAAGGAAGGGAAACCGGAGATGAAAAGGAATCGAATTTCTCGAACAAAGAAGAGGAGGAGACCAAGAAGGAGGGGAAAAAACCGGGCTCTGCTCCATTCGGTCAAGTATTTTCCGCGCCACTTGGGAATATCAATCTGGAAGCCGAGCAGTCCGCAATGCAGCAGCAGATAGTGGACATGTACATGAGAAGTATGCAACAATTTACTGAGTCACTGGCAAACATGAAGCTGCCAATGGACCTTGATAAGGCTGAACGTCAAGATCATAGTGACATGATTCGGAACCGAAACAACAACTTAGAACTCGAGAAGAAGGACGGATCGCGGGTTTTCTACGGTAGCAGGGCGTTCTTCTGACTTCTAATTTGATGCTGCAGAAGTATTTTGTGACAGTAAGTTTATCTCGAGCAGTACATAGAGTTTTTAATTTATCCAAAAATCTTTTTTTTGCGCTTCAGTCGGCTTAGTAGTATCTACTACACCAGTTACTAATGTGAATAGTTGCTTAAATTCACATGTATTTGTTATGGTAACTATCATAACTGCGTCTTGTTTCAGCTCTCTGCAGAGTTTCGGGAATGTGATTTCCCTTGTATTTTGCTTTGCTATGAAGTATTTGGTTGGTTTTTTTTTTAAGTATTATTCCTAACAATTCATTTTTATTGTATTGGAGTTGGTAAAATTTGTCATGTCATTTGTACCTTTTCTATGAATTAGCATATGAATATTGCCCAAGTTCTTCTCTATCATGGGATGCTTTCTTTCTATTTCCCATAAGATTAACCAAAACCATGAGGTAATACTTTATGTTGCATTGTTTATAAGTTCCAAATTTTACTATCTCTAGCATATAAATTTTTGCCTACTGAGTTTTTAACTGTTAAATTTATATTAAATTTTATAATTTTTTAAATAAGACAATCATATCATACTAAAATGTCTTTTCATATCTTAATATGAAATTTTCCGAATCTTTTATTTTTCTTATGAGATGGCTTTAGTTTTTATTTTTTATTTTAATCATATTTTGAGTTGGTTGGAAAACGGTGTGAGACACTGTACATGCGTCCTAAACATCATCCCATGTAAGGGAAGTGATCCCCCCTTACCTTTTTTTTTTTTTTCCAGGAAACTTATGATTACTTTCTTGAACCAGTAGCATTTTGGTAGATTTGTCAAGCTGTCTTTCATCCCATACCCCCATTTTCTAGTTTTGTCATCTACTCTAGTTCCAATTCACCGTGATTTTGCTTGGATATATTGGGTTTGGTGGGTCAAAGTTTCCACCAAAAAAAGTACCCTTTTCAATTGCATATCCAATCGAAGCAATATCAATTCCACTTTTTGTTTTTTTATTTTTTTAATTTTCTCTCTCACTAAACTTAAAACAGTTGTAGGAATAGGGGATGGGAAATTCAAATGACCGTAGTTGGTGGGATTAACTCGAATTCAAGATAGATAGGCAAATCACTTTGACTAACTGATTATAAGTGGATATTATTGATTTCAATTGTTCCCATCTCTCCAAAATTTTAAACTATATATATGTATTTTATGGCCTACACAAGACAAAAGAATTTCTTTTTTTTTTTTCCCATAATTCCTAAATTTTAAAACATCAAGAATCAATCTTGGAATTATTGATTTGTCCCATATTTCTTTCTCAATCTATAACATTATTAAAATATATTAATCTGGATTAATTTTATAATATTTTATAATCTTCTGTTAAATTTGTATTTTAGTTTTAGAAATTGTAAATTCTTAAAACGTGTATTTTTTTTAACATGGTAATCACTGCCCTTTTTTTGAACTGGGGCTGTAAGTCAGTCGATTCATTCGGTTTTTTTGGCCTACTGCTCATCGAACTTATATTTCGGGTTTTTGATGCACTGAAACCAACACCGACCCAAAAGAGTTGGTGTGGCCGAAAAAACCGCCTGTCAATTTTCAGTTCGATTTCGGTTTTGCAAACAAATCGAAATATGGAAAAATGCCCCAAATTTTACAAGCGAACGGAAAACCAAAAACAAAGTAGAAAAGAAAATTTAACAAAGGAGGAAAACCCCATGCAAAAGTCAACTACCCAGTTCGTAGGAGCCCCCAATTGAAATATGGAAAATTGCCTCTAAATTTTGCAAATCCTAAACAATTCCAAACATGAACCAGAAAACACCATTTTCCAAAATTTCCAAACACTGACACTGGATTTCCAAGAATAAAAAATGCAAAAAATAAAAACTAACAAAAAGGTACTAACACTACCATTGCCCGTCGGTCTGCCGTTTTGAGTGGTTGAGGGAGACAGAGAGTGGCCGACATTCGTTGTTGTGGCGCCTTCAACGCCGAAACCACTAGAGAGGTGTTGAGAAAGTGAGCGACTAAGAGAGAGGAGTCGAAGTTTGAGAGAGTTAGGGTACGACTCCGATTCCGACGGAGAGTCTAGGGGAGAAGATAGAGTTTGAAGGAGAGACTTTGACTTCAAAATGCTCTTCCGTCGCTAAGACAGAGAGGTGGGAGCCAAGTGCGAGAGCCGAGAAAGGGTTTAAGAGAGACGCATCGATATGGTTAAGGTTTGGGGGTTTGAGAATGAGAGGAGAAAACGTTTAGGACTTAGGGGTGGTTTTTTTTTTTTTTTTCGTTTAGGAGATAAATCATGTAATACTTAATAGGTAGTGGAAAAAATTAAAATAAAAAATATATATATATTATAGGGGGTTGGTTTCATTTAAAACCAAACCTTAAAATAACAAAATTGAAACTGCTCGAATAGGGTCGGTTTTGGTTTTTAAAACTAATTCTGTCAATTTCTCTTCGATCACCTAATTTTGATTACAATGTGATCGATTCAATTAATTGATTTAGTTTTTTTTTATAGTCTTGTTTTAAACAATTAATGGAGTGTTTTGACATTGGTTGATAGCTTGAAAAATAATTATATATGACACTTTTTTTAAATTTAGAGTCCATAAGTGAAATTAGACCTATAATACTTCAGCAACCAAAAAGTAATATTAATACGAAAATTCAGATATTGTATTTTGCGTGAAAACTTCAACACGGATAGAGATTGATGTGAACTTATGCATGCAATAAAAACGTATGGAGATTATAATTGTATATTTGTCAACATAATGGATAATCACGCCATAGTCATTATCATATTACTTTTGCAATAGCAAGACAACGAAGGCATTCATCATCAATAATTGAATGACGGAGAGGAACGAAGCTTTGTCTTACAATTCACGTTGCTTTGTGAACATCATGGTATAGTAGTTGGTCGAGGTAAGATTCCCAAATTTTCACCGCAATGTGCTTCACATGTTAGAAAGCACAACGCCAATCCCATATTTTAATCGTCTATCTAATGGAAAATTTTCTTATTTTAAATAAAAAAATTTTATTTTGAGAATGAGATGTATTTGGATGTTAAAAAAAATTTTCTCATAATAACAAAAAGTTATTTGAAATAAGAAAAAATGATATTAAAAATAATATAATATCAAAAGATTTAAAAAAGATTCTTATTCTTTTACTTTTTTTTTTTTTTTACATTGTACAAAGTAAGTTTGAAATAAAATAGATCTACCTTTTCAAAACTAAAGGAATGATGAAAAAAGTTAAAAAAAAGAAAAAAAGAAAAACATTTCTTTACGATTTTTTTTTCCAAACAAGGGGGCAAACTAGTCCAAAAAGACACAAGCCTAAGTTACGCAAGGCTAGCCAAGAATCTTGAGTAGCAAATAGAAATAGGCCCAATCAATAATTCAAGAATCTCTTTCATCTAAATGGATGAACCAAAAATGTACAATTAACCACTTTATTAGACAGACAATTTATTTAACTTCAACTAAAGGCAAACAAGAATACCCACGAACTTTTCAAATGCAGAGCCAACCCGCAACTCCTCATGTAATAATAGGGCCAGCAACTTAGATATATCACGATAATACAATAAGAAAATGATATAAAATAAATAATTTTAGCACACATGATAAATAATTAGGTTATTTCTGGATTGACATGTATAATGCAAAAATAAATAGGTTAGTTTTGAGCAAACCTACGTAACTTATTTATTTAGATAGATGATTAATGTGTCAATAAAACACGACTCATTTATAGTACCTGTTAAAACTTTTCGATAAATTAACAAATTTCGAAAATGCTATGTTACCCATTCTTATTTAAACATATTTTTCTTAAGTTGATCTTTGTATAAAAGTCCTACGTATTATAAAAAAAAAAAAAAAAAAAGGACACATGATAGCCTCTGTATTTTTAACCTATGTCTTTTGATATACTAGTATGGGCGAAGATTCTTACACTAGTATGGTATGTCATGCAAATAACGAGTATTATTCACAAAAGAGTACATGTTGTCATCTTAAAATAATTATTTAGGACTTGGGAAAATAAAAGTAATCTTGATCAGTTAGTTATATGGGTAACCGAATGATTATATGTATAAGTACATAAATACAATTTTTTAAATAGTAAAATTATGAAACTTTAAGGTAGAGTAATCCAAAATGTGTAAGTGGATAAAAATATCCACCACATTATTTATATTTTAAAGTCTCATAGGCTTTTCATAATTTTATCCATATTTTAAATAATCAGGATATTCTACTTGAAATGTCAATAATATCTAAAAATATATGCAATATCAATGGATATCTATGAATACCCAAAATATTTTTGGACATGTCCACATAATGTCCAAAAACCCTAGTGATAATTTTATTTTTTGCAAAATTTAAAATACACTTGTTATGAATAGTCTATGAAGATATTATATAAAATGAGATGTCATGCTAAAACTATTTGAAGCTTTGATTTTATACTATGATATACAATCAATAGTTAAGTTTCGAGTCTTTTGTATAGTAACACCGGACAATAATGAAATAGATAAATGATTTATCCATCATTGTTATAACTTGTATTACACATGCCCATCGATTCCCTTTCTAGCTTAAAAAATTCCCTATAAGGGAATCAGGATAATTTATATACAATTTGTACAACAAAATAGCAACAAGTTACGAACAAGAGGCTTGCGCATGCCAATAGCCCCAAGAATGACTGAACGCCAAGTAATCACTTCAAGACTACGGTCAAGCTCCTCTGTATATTTCAAAAAGAATTATTAAAGTATTGGATAATTATAATTCTAAAAATTAGTTAGTAATTCAAGTTTGAAGCAAAATTCAAATTGAGATAACGATGGTGGATTATTAGAAAATCAATTAAATTGAGGTTAGAAATAATTAATTAGTAGTTTTGGGATCAAATAACTAGTATAAATCTCAATAGGATAATTTATTTGCTTCAAAATATAATTTGGATAAATGAAACACAATACATTTTAATCAGATAATTATTATATTGGAATTGTATAATGATAAAAAGAAATTTTTATGTGGGAAAATTATCTGCAAAAGAGGAGTGCGTCACAAGGATTCCTTCCAGCGGTTCATGAATTCTATTTTTCTTAATGAAAGTTCCAAATAAGCAAAAAATAAATAAATAATTAAATCAGAAATTGCAGTAGATGACATATTTCAATCATTTAAATTGGAAAAAGCTACATTGTTCTAACTTCAACTTCAGAAGTAGTTAATTTTTCCCTTCTATTTTTCTTTTTTTAGTATTTTTACCCATTTTATGTACTTGCACTTTTTTTTTGTTGCATTAATTTTCTCTTTTTGTAATCCGTTGATTATTTATACACATCCCTTCATCTCGGATTAATGTTGTTTATTCATTTAATTATCGATAAGAACTATTTTATAAAATTTATCTTTTCTATCATAACTTTTCCATAATTATAAAACTACCATTATTTACTACAAAGACGTTCTACGTTAACGTCGTAAAATTCTAGTATGAATACTCATAGGTCATATTATAAAAAGGAAAACTAATCCAATAGTTAAAACACATAGTTTATAAAAGGTATCTTTCCCATCATAATTTTTCCGTAATTGTAAAACTGCAATTATTTACTACAATTTATAAATACTCATAAGTTATATTATGTTACATATTATAAATTTCTAATATAAATTTCTAATATGAATACTCATAGATCATATTATAAAAAAGAAAACTAACCGAACAGTTAAAGCACACAATTTGTAAAAAGTATCTTTACCACCATAACTTTTCCATAATTGTAAAACTGCTTCAATTATTTTTTTAAAATTATTTACCATAATTGTAAAACTGCAATTATTCCATAATTGTAAAACATTCTATGTTATGGTAAAACATTCCATAATTGTAAAACTGCAATTATCCGATAATTGCAATTATTTACTACAAAGACATTCTATGTTACATGTTATAAATTTCTAATATTAATACTCATAGATCATATTATAAAAGGGTAAACTAACCCAATGGTTAAAGCACACAATTTGTAAAAAGTATCTTTACCACTATAACATTTTCATAATTGTAAAACTGCTTTAATTATTTTTTTGAAAATTTTTATTTATTTCATTCTCCCATTATAAAATTATTATTTTAAATTTTAGCACCTCGAGGTGACATAAATACATGAGAGATTCAATTAAGCATTTATAACCAAACAGCATTTTTTTAATAAATAACTTAAGTTTTTAAAAATTAGTTAAAAAGTCATTCTTTCTTAAAATAATTAATCAATTTACTTAACTGATTTGATTGATCAAATTACAATCAATTACTGATTGAACATTATGTAAATTATTGATTTTTTTGTTTAATTAATCATGGATTAATCAAATTTAAAAAAAAAGGACAAACAGTCATTTTGAATAGAAAAAAACTTAATTATCTATTAAATTAGGTTATCAAAATGAATCACTTAACCTAATTTTTTCATTTAATAATCTATTTCCTTCTTATAAAAACTAAATGAGGAAAGAAAGAAGATACTATATATCGTGAGATGATGGCTAATATATAAATAAAATAATTTGCAAACATATATGATGTTGGTTTGCGAAAATAAAGCAATTATTTTTCTACTTAGGTATAATATATAACATATATACATATATGCGTGTGTGTGTGTGTGTGTGTGTGTGTGTGTGTATTTATAGGATATATAAAAGATGTAGGGTTTCAGAGTTTGACGATGGCAAAGCATGGTTTTCCATTCTTGTCCCTAAAGAAACAAAACGACAACAAAAAATAAAGAAACAACAACTAAACCAAATAACAAAGCTTTAAGAAAAATAAAGCAATCCTAATGGTATTATTCTTCCTACAACAATATATGTAAAGATATAGGTTTCAAAGTTTGACGATGGCAAAGCAGGGACTTCCATTCTTGTCCCTAAAGAAACAAAACGACGACAAAAAATAAAGACAAATAACAAAGCTTTAAGAAAAATAAAGCAATCCTAATGGTATTATTCTTCCTACAAAAATATATGTAAAGATATAGGCTTCAAAGTTTGACGATTGCAAAGCAAGGTTTTCCATTCTTGTCCCTGAAGAACCAAACCTGCACAATGTCACCCTTCATGAGCATACTGGCTTGGAAAACCTCGCGCCAGCCATGCACCAAAACATAGGAACTGGAGCTGTTGTAGACCCACTTTCTCAACCTCAACTCCGTTCTCTGCACTTCCGAGCTAGCCTCCACCTTGTACACGACCGTCACTTCGACGCCGTCACCGGGCCGCACCGTCCTCT
This sequence comes from Antiaris toxicaria, assembly GCA_035233585.1. NCBI lineage: Eukaryota > Viridiplantae > Streptophyta > Magnoliopsida > Rosales > Moraceae > Antiaris > Antiaris toxicaria. The sequence continues at coordinate 19,467,625 of CP141153.1, forward strand.
TCTCCTCCTCGTTCAGAAAATCGTCCGAACCGAGCTGTTTCAGCGGCATCGAAAGCCGGGACTGCTGTTCCACCACATCGCTGTCTTTCAGGTCCTTCTGAAGAACAAGCTTCAGTTGAGTGCCACCCAGTACTCGAACCTCCGCACCAAACGCCTCCGGCATGCTCGGGGGCGTGCTTGGTCCCGCCATTATCACCGTCTTCTTCTCCCTCCTTTCGTCGAATGGCGGTTGGTTAATCCTGTTAATCGGCCGCTTCTTTCCTGATCTAGAAGAGGATGCGGATTCTCGACAAAACAACTTGATTTTTCTCGTCGAAGAGCTCTCGGGAACATCTGGACTACTATTTAGGTTGAGAGTCATCGGGTTGGGAACAACTGGAGTGTTGTTGGGCAAATTTTGGTGAGTACGCTTACTACAATTACCAAGACGTTTTTCCTTTATCATTGCTTCAGCAACCATCAAGCAAAGACGCACTCTTTGGGAAAAGAAATCCATAATTTTGGACTAGAAAGAAGAGAGAAGAAAAGAGATGAAGAGTAAACAAAAATTATAATGAAAAAGAGAGGTATTGATTTGTTTATATAGTCTTGTAAGTCCTTTTCCAAATCGAAGTTGGATTTATATAATATAAACCTTGAGAATTATCTCAAATTTATATTAAATATTTAAAATTTTTGGACCGTAGACCTTCACATGATTGTTCCATTTATTTACACATCAACACGCTCTAACCGCTTCATAGAGAGAGTTCAAATCAAACGAAAGAGAATTAAAATTTCAAAAGATAAATAAAAAATAAATTTTTTTTAAATCAAAGCGTTAACCCTTTCCTAGTTGAAAAAGGATTTTCTTTCTTTTATTTCTTTTTCTAAAACATATGTTCAATAAAAACATAAGTGACAGTGGCTGTAGGCATCTAACAATAATTTCACATTCATGATCGTGAAAGATTCGAATCCTTTACTCTTAATTTCAAAAAAAAAAAAGTGATATTTAACAGGATTTTTATATGTACGTCCCCTATTTAAGGAACCAATTATTTAATCTGTGAAAAAAATAATTCTATTTATGTTCACAACGAATATTCCCATCAAATTATAATTTATTTTTAAGGTTATTTTATTATTACATCCCTCCTAACCTTGTACCATCCACCTTCTAAGTATACACTTCTCATGATTTCAAACTAATTAAATTTACTTGGTACACATTTATATATTCTAGAATTATCCCTAAATATTTATATAAAACTTATATATAATTCGACTACTTGAAATATATCTTCAGACACATCATATTATTTTATTTTATTTATTATCTTCTTTCTCTTATCTTTTTTTTGTGTGGTTTTTTTAATAATAAATTTTGATTAAAAGGGTGTGTCAAACATCAAGTATAATGTGTAATAGAACTTGATTTTAATATTTTAATACCTATATATTTTTATGTAGATCTACATATACATAAATGACATTCATTTTATTTCAAAAAAAATTTAAATGACCTTCAAAAATATAGTATGTATATGTATTAAAGCTTCGTAGAAAAAAAAATGGATAGAAAGTTAGAAACGTTAATACATATGTAGTATCAATGGACATATATATTAAATATACATATTATATACATATTAAATAATTTTGTTATATTGATAAGAAAAATTGCAAACGAAACATGTCTTAAAAAATAGTAAAAACAACGAATTTAATTAAAGAAAAGAATAAATGTTTTATTGATACGTATTACTATACATTATCATTTTGAAATAATCATTACCAGTGTAAATATTTGGATTCTAAAAAAAGTGTAAATATTTTAGTTCAATAATTATATAATTACGATCTAAAAATAATTATATAATTAAGATATATATGAGGATCTTTTTTAAATAATAAATTCTATTGTGAAGGAGTTCAAAATAAAAAGGGGTGTATAAATAGCATCATCTTTATTTTTATTATATATTTATTCAGTAATTAAATTATATCAAAATCCATTAAAAATAATCTTTATATATATCCCCGCATATCATAAATAGAGATAATGTTTTTTCAAACAAACAAAAAGGCATTTCCAAAGTAAATGGAAAATGTATTTTTCAAAGGAAAAAAAAAAAGAAACAAAAAAAACCCAAATATTTGATATTAACCATCATTTTTAATTCATGAACTCACAATTTTTCTGAATGAAAGTTCCAAATAAAACAAATTTAATCAGAAATTGCAGTAGATGACATATGTTTAAAACGTAAATTAAAAGTAAATAGCAGGAATTTTAAATTATGAATATTGGATTTGCTCTTTTTTTTTTTTTTTAACTTAGAGAAGGGGGATTCAAAATCTTGAACTTTTGATAGAGTTAGATCTTAATCAATAATACAAACATATATTTGAAAAACTAAAAATCTAATAAAAATATATAAATTAGATAATGCATACATATATTCCAAAAAATAAAAATCTAATAAAAATATATAAATTAGTATTTACTTGAAAACAACTTTTTATACAGTAAATAACTGATTTTCTAGATAGAATTGAGATATTAAAAACACTGTAAATAATGGATTTATATGATAGAAAAATAGATTATTTATTTACTGAAAATGTGCGATTTACTTGAAAATTTCGGAATTCACTAAATTTAAATACGTGATTTACTTTATTATTCACTATTTATTTGGAGATAGGTGATTCATCGAGCTTATTAAGTAGACTAAAAATCATTTTAAAATTTAAAGTAAATAGATTTGAATGATTATTTTTTCAAAATAAATAAATAAACAAACAAATACAAGCTTTCCCTTGAGCAACCGTTACTAAAGATACATATATTTATATATATATATTTTTTCCTTTTTTTAGAACGAGCAAAAATTTTTAATATTAAAATTTGTTTACAATTTTATACAACAAATTAAAATTAAAATGAAAGTGAAATTTTGAGAGGATTGAATCAGATATTAGATTTTTCTTTCAATATAAGTATCTATAAAATTATTTTTTTTGAAATTTATACTAGAAAATATTAATTAGTCGAGAATAAATATAAATTTGATGAGTACAAACATAACCCCAAAAAAAAAAAAAAAAGTTAAACTGGAACGAATGCTATTAACAAGCTATTACTAACAAGCTATTAACAAAGATATGTACGAGAAACATTTCTTGGAGACTTTCCGGGACAAAGATACTACACTATTCCTCTCTAGCACGGAAACATCCCAAAAAATGAAAATATTAGGAAACAAGTTGCTCCTAAGAAGAATATACTATCTGAGTATCTATACTCTAATGGACAAGTGTGAAGAATTATAGCCTACCAAAACTACTTTTCTAGACTCCAAATCTTTTTTCAAGATTTCTGCGTTCTCCAACTTTTCCATCTCACGTTGCTTAGCCATCCAAATTGAATCAGAGCTTTCCCTGACTGCAGGTTTACCAGATGCGTTCTGTAAGGTATCAGTAAGTTCTTGAGACCTGCCATTCACGGTAAAACAACAGTCAGAACAAATACCAAGATATATAATGCTTAAGATCAGCTCTAATACCAACTTTTAAGTACCAATCTATAAGTAATTCGTCAGTCTGTTATTAGTAGGTGTCCAAAAGATAGCCATAACAATTAAAATGAAATGATCACGCCAATCAAAGAAAAGACACGAGAATTGGTATACAAAAGTTGAAATTAAAATTAGTTTGTTGACTCTCTAGCAATACTCATAACAAGAAACAACCAGTTCCAACTCAATAATATTTAGCCAGCCAAAATGAGTGAAAAAGCAGAGCCTGTACTGCTTTGCATACCTGAAGTGCACATTGTCTTGTAGAGATGAGCAATATGAGCATCTCCTTCAGTTTTCATATTTGGCTTCTCGAGGCACTCTAGAAATGCTAGATCGGCCTTCAGTAGCTTGGCCTGATCATGAGTGTCGTAACCGATATCGTGGCAGTAGCAACAAAAATCCAACCAATCAATTGGGCGCTTGTCCCAAACAGGAGATCCACCATCCTTCCCACTTGACCAATTGGGTCCACAGTAATGCCCATATCTGGGAAATAGCAGAGAAAGAAATGCCCTAACACCCGTATGCCATGGGACCTTTGAGACATATGGCCTAAAGCGCAAACGGGTACCCCCAAGATCATTCTCAACCACCCCTCGAGGCAGTGTTCGCTTTCTCAGCTCTCTATTAATGGTGGTCGGTTTATCCCTGGTCTTGATGGCCATCCATGGAACAAAGGAAAGGAGGGACCACCCCCAAAATTTGAAATCGAAAGAAGCATTGGGTTTCCGATTGGTTTGTATTTTAATGGCGGTAATGGATTCAGGGGTGGTTGAACCTAAATCACTGTTTCTAACAAGAAAAGCAGGCTTCATTTTCTTAACAAGGGGTAATCCAAAATCACATAATTCAGCCACCATAACAAAAGAAATTCAATTTCCCTGCCAAAGAAATTTAACAACCAAATAAATCAACCATTCATCACTTAATTTACAAGAAAATCAAACCAAAAATGTCATTTCGCATTGAAACGACAACACAACTCATTGTAGTATTCATGGTCCATCACCACTTTCCTCAAAGGATAACTATAGTCTTATACAAAACACAGAGAAGATCAAAGGAAAAAAAAAAATTTAAGCTATAATTGTATCCTTCTTTTATAGTGGAGTTGGAATTACCACAGCCTAGCAACAACTTAATTATGTCCTTTTTCATGACTGAGAGATTCAGTAAAGTGTTGTTTTGACTAGGCAAATTTAAAAAAGATAAATTCTTTTTGTTACAATAATAAGAAAAATGAGCTGAATTGCAAGATGAAGAAGCAGATAAATCTTATAAATCCCATTAAGAATCGTAATCGAAGCAAAAGACTAAAAAAGTAATAAAATCCTAATTCTGAAGAACAATAATTTAATTAATATAAAATTCTAACAAAACACGATTCGTTCTATATCAGTGTACTAAATATAAGCTTTCAAGGAACGATAATTCATCTGTTTTCTTACCAACCTAAGAGCATCGAAAATAGGAAGAATTAGAGCTAAAATTAATATTAAAAAAATCTAAAGAAAAAGGAAAATAAACAAATACGAAGACTGAAATTTCGACATTAAAGTGGGTCGCCGACGTTGAAGAAGCGAACTCACCTGGGCGAATTCATCCACACTCCGGGGAGAGAGAAGCATGGGCTTGTAGCGATTCCAAAGATTCGAAACGGAATCCGAATCGGAATCAAAATCGAAGTAGGAAAAGAAAATTTAACAGAGATTTTAGAGAGAGAAGTTTCTCGAGAAAGTTATATAATAATACAGAGTTTCTCTGTTGTGTTCGAAATGCGAGTGAGGCGGAGACCATATCCACGCAACACAAATCAAGAACTCCCCCGGGCCCCACACCCAATCCACATATTAAATTCTAAGCCATTTATAATTTCGGAGTGGGACCCACTTTTGCTGAGAATATACATTTTTATACTCCTTTTTTAGACATATGCATATTCACGTAAATAAACTGTTCTTTTTTTTAAAAAAAAATATTAGAGCAAACGTGTTTTCTAACCTCAAGGAAGGGGGGAAAAACGTGTTTTCTAAGGAATTATTCCCAAAAAGAGAAATTATTCTTTTTTTTCTTTTGGAAATACTAATTTTATAAGCAAACACTTTGCCAATTTTACAAGACTTCACCTAATTTAATTCCTTGTGTGTGTGTGTGTTTTGTTACGACAATAATTCTTTGCATTATTTGAAATATCCATATCTCATTTTTTTGTGTTAGAAAATTTAGATTAAATTTAAAATAAGTTGAATTATAAAATGACCCTTATATTTAGTATTCAAGTAAAGAATTTCATCTTGAGTTAAAAATATTTGGATGACAAAAGTTGAGTTTGAACTTGCATTAGATACATAAAATTAAGTTCAAACTCAAATTTTTGAACTCGAAACCTCATTCAACCAAGTCCTTATATATGTGCTCTTGAATTTTACATTATTCTATTTTGCCTTTGAACCTTAAAGAATTCCACTTTACAACTCCAAATTCGTTAGTTCCATTTAACACTTTTGTTAGAAATGCTCGTTTACAAAGATAGAGAAAAATCGTGTGATTACACATAAGAGGTGGTTAAAAATAAAAAATATTATGTTCTAGATTATAACCGTAAACTAGATTTAACTCGAAAAGGAGCACCATTAGTGGAGCATTTGGGTTTCATCGGGGTCAAAATACAATTTAAAAATCTCTTAAACGATTAAGCCCTCGATCAATCGAAGAAGAAACCTTGGAGTGCAAATGTAGGAGCCATTACTTCCAAGCCTTTTATAGTAACAAATTGAGAGTATTTTGTACTAAAGTTATAATCTCTCCTTCCTAACGAGAAAACCGTATATATATATATATATATTTTTTTTAAGGTAAGAGAAAACTGTAATTAAGAAAATTAAAGTTACAATTTTACTGTCCAACTGTTTCTTATAGTGTGGTTACATGACTATTTCCCTTTTGTTTTTAACAAGTATTCTGATGAAATGAGTTAAATGGTACCACTTTTATCAATTAGTCCTTATATTTTACAAAACGAGTTACTTGATTGGTAGGTATAAGTTTGTATTATAAGCCACTAGGGCTAGCCCGGTGGTGTTTAGGAGCTACAAGTTCAAGGTTCGATCCTTTGGCACAAAATATTAATAATAGATTAGGTTTATGTAGACGGTTGCATATAGGTACTTATATACCAAATAAAAAAAATGGTAAGTTTGTATTATACCTTAAGGAGCTTTCAACACACCTATCTTCAGCTTCATAGTTTGCATACGTTTACTCAAATTAAATCAATTGAAACTATCACTGTTGTAGCATGCCCGCCGAAACTAGAGACTACAAGTCAGTCTTAATGCTTCAATTCAATTGCCAGAAAATAACATGAGAAGAATCAAATCCAGCACTTTAATAATAATATTCATTTTATATCTTTTTAATTATGTAATGAAACGTCAATTAAAAATATTTTTCTAAATATCATATTACGCCGATTAAAAAAAATATAATTTAGCAATATTAAAGGGATGCAAAAAAGGACACATAAGTGAACATATGAGCCAAAACCAAAAGATTCACCTTAAAATGGAAATTTGAAGAGGTCGAAGTGCTTAACCAGCTACAAATCCCTGGTGTACTTCTCCATTGGGATTCATGCAATTTGAACTTTTTTGGTTTGGAATCAGAATTCTTTTTTTTTTTTTTTTACCGTAGTAATGGGTCCAAATTGCCAAACCGGAGTAGGGATTTATACTGGACTTTTTTAAATTTAGCCAATTGCTAGTTTCAAGTATAAACATAAAATAATAATTAATTTACTGTTTTAATTTAATTTTTCTTACCTTAAAAATAAAGTTAACTTGACCATTTAATTTAACTTGATAAAATCTACTTTAAAAATTTGTTACCTTTATTTTTATTATTTTAATATAATTTCTAATATAAATTAAAAACTAAACTAAACTAGAATAAATATTCTAACCAACTTAATTCAAATTTCAAACTAAATTAAAATAAAACTAAATCGATAAATCAAATAAATGCTAAACTACTAGACCAATTCGGAAACAAAAGTATATTAAAGAAAATGAGTAAATCGATTCCAGCTACTGATGATGTTATAAAAGGGTTCAATCCGATTGTATTTGATAGACTGTCTGAATTAAAACCAACCTTCCAACTGCAGATTGGATAGGAATTATGAAACAAATAGTAATGAGAATATTCTAATGCAGAAACTGAGTGAAAGATCCACTCCTTGAACACAATTCAAAAAGAAGAAAGAAAAGAAGATTACAACTTACAAAACAAAAAAGAAAGCGAACAAGAGGCAAAGAAAAGAAGAAAACAGAGAGCCAGAGAAAATAACAAGGCAAGGCTACTGAACCTAGAGCACATTGATCAGCAAAATCATTGTTCAAAAGGTACAACCCATTTGAAACTGACAATACAAGAGATTCTCCACCAAAGGGGAAAGAAAAAGAAATTGTACACAAATTGATTTCGAAATGTTCTCTTATAATATTCTGCTCAATAATATTACTTATGCCTAATATGGACACATCGGAGAACGCTTGGTTTACAAGTCCACGAGGAGAGAAAAAATTAATAAACAAAAGACAGACCAAAACACTTCCTCATGAGAGGATCCAATCACATCTTCACTAAGACAATAAAACGGACTGAAAAAATAAATTAAAAACCAGAAAATTAAAAAAGCGTGTGCAGGACTACAAAGGGATATATTAACAAATGCAAATGCATCAAGGATATACAACAAAATGTCAGACGGGAATACTACCTCCCTTGACCCATTTGGTGAGCCATTAGTTCCATGGAGGAGATGATGGTCTATAGACAAAGTCCTGTGCAGACGTCGTACCATAGTTCAAGTCAAGGTTATGAAGTTGCTCCATTAGCTGAGACCGTCTTTCCTTGAAGAAATCAAGACGACTTGTCAACTCTACCAAAGCAGAAGATGCCACCGACGGTTGTCTAGGATAATCAACCACCTGAAACCAGGGTTGCAGATAAATAAAGATTTGCAAATATAAAGATTGCACAGAATCCCATTTTTTGGGGAATAATTGTTGACCAATTGACTGGTGATCTTTCGATACTTATGTCAACAAACAGAAAACATGTCAACAGAATCAAAGTCATGAACTGAGCACAAATGTTGTACATCTTGTTAGGGGTACGGATCTTACTTCTGCAGCTCTGGAAGTAGATGGTGCTGCAGCAGAATCAACAGCTGAAAGCTCATCCATGGTCATACTAGTGGATGCCTCAGTACTTTTTGAATCACACAAACTAGGGTCCATGAATGGTTTCCGACATGGCTGCCTGTTGATGCCGCCAGATGACAACACTTGTCCTTTCATATTCCTCCAATCCATCCCCAACATGCTCTCCTGTTGGAAAATGGTTGTGATTAAATTTTGTTTAGCTTAAAACAGAAATCTAAGGAAAACATTACAACAAGGATCATTGCAAATTTATGTCATTTTTCCCCAACTTAGGTGATGAATAAAAGCTGGACAATGAAAAAAAATCAGAAGGGCATTCAAACAATAGCTCGTCCTAGTGATATTTTTCTAGTAACCTAATTCACACAGAAAGAGAAAAATGAGGAAGCAGAGACAGAGAAATAGATCGTGAAAATTACTCGTGTTACAAGGACACTACATTCTCGCTTTTTTCCCAACTACTTAAATTATTTGATTTCCAGCTCAGGTTGCAAAATTGAGTTAACCATTTGACACTGTTTGTTCAGCCTCGTATTCCCACTAATAATGTAGATGAAACTCAAACAATGTGAAAAACGACGAAAGAAAATACAAAAGAATAGTAGAAGAAAACAAAAAAGGTGAACAAAGTGAGTAAAATTTTTGAATTGGAAATGCTCAACTGATATAAGCTGAATGGTAAAAGTTTTAAAAAGCCTACCTCCGTTGTCCTTTGCTTCCTTTCATGATTGCAAAAGGCAAGACTTGTATCAAAATCTTGCTGGAGAAATCTCCTGCAATAACGAAATACATTCTCACAATACAACAAAACAAATAATCTCGATTTCCTCAACAAAAATTAAATTAAATTAAATTAAATTAAATTAAATAAGCCACTTCTAAAATACTCCACTTGGATTGTCTTTTAATAAAAATACTCCCTTATCTTTTTTATCCCTTTATTTTTAGTTTCTTTGTAAATTGTACATAATAAGACCCTCCCACTACTTTATGAAAATGGCAATGCAAGAACAGCACAAGAGGGAATTCTACTTTTACAGTGCACATGCTTGCAGCAGAATACGCATATAATGTATATAATATAAAATATGATAGTCTCTGAAGGTTATAGTTACAGCATTAAATCAACAGCTTAAATGAGAAGCAATATACTCTCATTCTGCACCAAGTTCCTGCATGTCCAGTGCAATCAAAGAAGGACAATGCAGCATTGCATCATAGAACGTGGCATTGAAAGTAAGACACTATTATTTTAAGCACAAGAACAGCCTCCTTAAACTTCCCAAGACACTTGGCAATTTAATATTAACAAGCAAGACGATGGTATGATTTTCAGACTCACTGTTGAGAACTATGATTTTGGACATGTTGATAACGATCACATGCATCAGAGAGGGAGCCATAATGATGCTGCCGTTGCTGATTAAGTTGATGGTGGAGTTCTGCAACTTTCTGCTTCAATCTCGCAACATCAGCTTCAGCAAGAGCAATCTCCTCAAGCTCGGCCCTTGTCTTCACAACAGGTTTGGTAATAAGATTAGTATTACACAAGCATTTGAAAGACAAGTAAAAGCAAGTCTGTTACAAACTATTTACCTTAGAATCCATGCTGCGGGAACTGGAAAACTGTCCGGTGGACATACTCAAACCAACTTCCAATGCAGCTCTAAGATCTCTTTCAGCTTGAAGCTGCTCTTGCAATCTTGAAACCTACAGTCATTTAGAAGTTAAAAAACAGAAAAAGTGGTAAAGCCGAGCCTTAGATTACTCTGCCTAATTAATACTGAAGCAATAATTTTATAACATGCAACAACGCCAGCACACCGCAAGATTACCACAGAATTTTACGTCCTTTTGACAAAATTTTTTCAACTTTCAGTTTAAAGAGATTGAACAAATTCTAGAAACTAGCTCCTGCTCCCACAATTATCTTCCTGAGTAACAGCAGCTCTTCTCATGGTCAACTTTAAGGCTCAGACACCTTCAAATGTTCAAAGGTTAACGTTGATTGCTTATGTTTTAAGCAAAATACTTGAATCTAATAGTATATGAACTTCTAACAAAAAGAACTTGAAAAAAAAAAAAAGGACATGAAAAAGATATGTAATAGGGTAAGACAACCATACATCTTGTTCAAGTGCCAATCGCCTCTCATGCAAGGCTTGCTTCCTCCTCTCCAAGCTAGCTTGTAGAATTGCATTTCCCCTAGCCTGCAATTGATGATGGCAGATTTAGTTGACTATAACAGCAATTTCTACTCTCTCTCCCATTGAATTAAAAAAAAAAAAAAATGGATTTGTACCTCCTTTGCAATCCGGTGTTGCAAGTCATTCTTTGCAATTTCAAGCCTTTGAATAGCTAGCCTACAAGATTCCATAATTTAACTTCTCGAGTTGCATAAGCAAACCAGTATCTAATATAATAAAGAACAGCTTTAGACAGTTGCTTAGCCCTACAAAATTGTTTTCCTTTTAATTTTCAGCTACACAGTTGCAGATAATGATTGCATTTCAGGCTAGCAGTTAATGACTGACATAGATGCCGTACTAAAGTATCTTCAGATAAGAAATTCCAGCCTGATATTAGAATCTTCTTCCTAGACAAACAGATAATTTTCGGGACCAATCAGACAAACTCGGCCTATGAGTTAGGACCAAAAGCAAATTTTATGAAACCTCACAGGTATCTAGTTCTAACACAAGTTACAATTACGCCCTTCATGTATATGGTACAAATTTCTCAACAGATAGTCAGACATCACAAGAAAATCCTTGTTAAGACAAAAGGCATAATTCTGCCATATAACAGCACAAACAAACAAGCTTGAACTGAGAAAGCACGTTCCAAACTCAAATTGATAAATAAGCCATCAAATATAATGCAAAGAATAAAGAAAATGATAGAATCTTACTCTTCCTCTCCAGAAGAGTCAGCTGATTCCATTGACAGTGTTTTTCTAGCCTGCATGAGAGCCAACATAAAAGCATTAGATGCCACTCTATAAGACATAGTTCTGTAAAAGCAGGATATCTCGTTCAGTTTCGTAAGTCATCAATTCCAATCCAATCCGATAAAGGGCCTTTCTCCTCCCATTTTTTTAAATCTCCTCTAGAAAAAGGCACGCGTCCATGTACAGAACTAATCATCAACAAAGGACATTATCTAATATTCAAGTTGTCAGTTTTTAATAAAATATGCACATACTCAAGAAACTTATAATAACACATGCACTTTCTATACTAATGATCTCATAGTCAAATTAGCCAAAGGATAAGCCGTGCAACTACTATCACGGAAGCATCTTGATATATCCACATGATTGATTTTTCCCCTTCAACAATTCTCTCTATCACTAATGCAACTGTCAATACATATTGCTAAGAACATGTTTGCATATCCACCTCACAAACTAAATTACTTCACATTTCTACATTATTAAGTTGACAGTTCTTAGGAAGAGCATCAAAGTGGAACAACTCATGCGTTCTCATTTCAATGTTTAGAAGAACTATTTTTATTATTTGAAATTTGAACCAAAATTACAAAATCTCGGTTGAAAACCCAACTGATTAATTATTAATAGCTCTTAGACAGCATAGATTATGTTAATGGAACAGAACAATGCAATAGATGTGATAGTTGATTGAAGCACCTCTATGGACTGACAAAACTCATGTAAAAAGGAGCAGCAGTTGAAGTTGGCAACTTTAATCAAGAATTAAGAGTTGATTCTACATGTTTTTTGTATACAGGTTATGTGCACTGATTCCAGTTACGCTCTTGGCTATCCAGATAAAGGTTTATTGCTTACCAGAGGAACAAGAAAGATTCAGACACAACTCTTGTGACAAGTCATGGAAAAATACATACAAATAATTCGAAAACTCCAAATTTTTCAGCACAAAGCCTGGTCATTCTATCTTCTACATAAATGAAATTCTATCAACAAGCTATGTTACAAGATGATCGAGTATTATGAAATGCAAGAGAAAAGTAAACTTGAAAAGCCATCTCTTTGACTTGATGTATCACATCAATGTCAGAAAGAAAACTAATGAAAAAAAAAATTTGATAATTGATGTGAGAAATATGATGGATCAGACAATGACACTCACGTTGCTTCTTCCCCAGAATGTTGATCGTTTTGAATTAGGGTTGGTGCCTGCAACTTTACTCGTTGCCTTTCCAGCACTTGATTCAAGTCCAGATACAGGCAAAGGATTCCCTGTATCCATTGAGGATAGGATCTCTCCCATTGATCTGTAAGATTCTCCAGCTGGTGAAACAGTAGGTGGCTCCATCTCATTAATTAAGTCTTCGACACCTTTCTTCTGATCGCCTTGTTCTTCCACCAGTGGAACAATTGGATCTCTAACCTGCTGAGGGTCGAGTGAACTCTCAGCTGAAGCATGTTTCTCTTTTGGTGATCCATCATCTGATTCATCACCTCCAAATGCCTATAAATGCACAAAATGGAAGTGAGTTTTGATTAGAAAGATCATCATATATAGAAAATTTGCAAATCTCTAGCATAATTTCTGAGATATTCATCATGCAGGAATCCAGATAGAAGACAAAAGCAGGATATATCATTGGCCAAATTACAAAGGAATGCGCAAGAGTATATGCATAACGCATTACTTGAAATATAGCAATGCACATACATACAGAGGCAACAGAAATGACCTTATAGTCGTAGAGATCACTGCCAGCATAACCACTACTTTCACTTAATTTCCCACTATGTACACGTTCAGGATCATCATCTGTGTCTGGATCAACCTCATTCTCAGCGTCATGGTAGCCATTATCTTTCGTATCAACATTCTCATCATCAGTTGAGTCTTCACTCCCACTGTTTTCAATCTGGGAATCAGCTGAGATAGAGCACCTTTGCAGATTTTCATCCTGAACAAAAGATCATGACAGTTAACTAACAATTTCATTAATGTTTGAATCAGGGACGACATTACACATCATAACAATTTCATTAATGTTTGAATCAGGGACGACATTACACATCATACAATCTCAAGCATAGCAAATATATAAGTGAAACCTCTTTCATGCAAAGTTTATTGTTTAAAGGTGAAAACAGCCTTTGTGATAGTGTAAAAGAATAATTAATTAATGTAACACAAAATATCAGCACTCCCGAAATCAAGCAGCCCAGGGCTCATAGGAGAAGATTTTGCCTTCCATCTCTACGATTCCTGGACTTTAATATGCCTGGTAATATAATAAGAATGACTTGGAGAAAGCTTTCAAGTCCAAGTTACAATGTCTAGAACAATTAAAACTGGGATCTAAGGACAATAGTTATAGAAGATAACATTAACTTTTTTTTTTTTTTTTTTAACCGTGGTGTCCGAGACTTGGTCCCGACTAATCCATGGAACCCATGCAAAGCGCCCCTCCACATGGATCAGGTATATCTTGGGCCTTGGCCCCAAGCAATTTAGCACTCAATGGAAATTGAACCTCACGCCCAATGCTTGATGAGCCACTAAGTCCAAGTGATTCACCACTGAGCCAACCCCTTGGGGTTGATAGAAGATAACATTAACGAACAGCGAAATAACTATATCTTACATCAAAAATGCTCTCATACTCCTCCAAGAGTGTTGTAATGATTGCTTGAGCATTATTAGCGGCATTTGCAGCAGCAAGAAGCTGGGCAGAACTATCACCACTAATATCGAAGTCATCATCCAATTCACATTCACCAGCTAATAAAGGGCGCAAAAGCAAGGGTGCCATGCATGCAGCAACAGCAGAGGGCGTCATACGATTCTCATGAGAGTGAGAAGATATAATATGCATCATCTTCAGTATTCTGCAAAAATGGGCAAAAAGTGAATTGCCAGATGATTTTTTTTAGAGGATAGAATAGTCCTAGTTCTGCAACACCTCCTCAATATACCAGAGAGTCCACGCTCCCAACACAGCTATGAACAATGAAGAAACTTGCAAGAATTTTCTTTCCCAGCCAAAATCACATAAACACTCAACTAATGTACCAAACATCACAATTCAAACTCCACTTTACCACACATATCAGCTCTCTCTCTCTCTCTCTCTCTCTCTCTCTTTCCCTCTCTGGTTTGCAATCATCTCTCATTTATCACATACTGCATAATTATGGATTTTGGAAATATAATACTTAGTTCCATGTTAAGCAGATATTACTTTTTTGAAGAGAAATGTTCCCCAATTATTTATTTTTCTTTTGAACAAAGCATTACATTCATTGTTAAAAAGTTGAAGAGTATCAGAGTGACCAAATTGATACATGTGCCTGCAAAAATAAAGAAATATAAAAGCGTAGAGAATGCAACCTAAGTAAATTCACTAGGTAGACTATAGAAAGGTGAGGTATCAGGTCATAGAGAGAGCTTTAGGGGAATTACCTCTGCAATAACCGACGATTTGGTTCAGGAAATGTTTCAAAAATTGCAGAGCGCATTGCAGTAATTCGAGCTTCCTTTCGATCAATTTCTGATGAAATATAGAGCAAACGAACATTATAAAAACACTAATTCCATTATCATAATACTGGCTAATGAAATTAAACACCTAATTTATGGAATTCAAAAGCTATTTGTGACGCAATGAATAAATTTTCAGCAGTATATCTCCAGCTGGCCACTAAAGACTCGTTAAACACTTATCCACACAATGAACATTCAAACCCTCACAAATAGGCTAATACCCAGGATAGTTTGTTGAATGACTCAAGCTCCAGAGTATGAAACCAAGAGAGAAACATGAACAGATCCTGAACTCATTTTCCAGTTTAAGTAATAATTCTAAGCATCTTTGCACATCCACAATCTTTCACTAGGAGACTATACAGGAGACAATAGTACTTGAATCATAATGGAATTAAAATCAGATAACAAGGCCAATGGAAGGGATCAAAGCTGAACCTACTGAAAAGGCATAAGATAATCTGCCATCAGAAAAATAAAAAATAAAAAAAAAAAATAGGGGGTCAAAAATTAGGTAAAGTTGCATATTTAGATTGCTTTTGAGAAATCAATATATTTATGACGTTTTCATCAATCAGCTCCTATATAGATGCTATCAAGGAACTCATTGTCATAGATATGATTTATTTGAGAACCAACCAAAGTCATTGTTGAAAAGAACTAGAATAATAAGAAAAATGTGGAAAAACACGTTTTTTATTTTAGGAAACCGTGTGCTGTAATATAGGAGATTTAGTGGCTATTGTACTCCCTGATTTTTTATCTGTATCCTAGGATTAGTAGATTTCCTGATTTTATTCTTTCCTAGTTTAGCCTCTGCAGTTGTAAATATATGTGTAAACAGCCCTAACTTCTACATACAGAAATCGACATATTTTGTCATGGTATCAGAGTCCTAGGCGCTCTCTGGGAATTTGCATTCTTCCTCATTAAATCTGTCAAATTTCTTTTCTGGTTCACATTCCAGAAATTTTCTTCGTCTTTTTTTTTTTTTTACCCCCTGGTTCTCATTCCAGAATTTTGTTCGTTCTTTTCTGGTCCTTTTTCGTCCTTCCTCTGTTCTTCTTGAACCATGTCAAACTCCACTTAAGCCAGCCACACATCTGTACCTCAAGCAACCAAGACCCAGGCCACCGAGAACAGCCATTCTACCTTCAGGGAACTGCCTAATATTAAGGCAGTGTACAGACTAAATGGGAGAAATTATTTTAAGTGGTCTCAACTGGTGCAAACACATAATTGAAGGGCAGAGGCAAATTAAGTCATTTGCTCGGTACTGGTCCTAAAGAGGGAATTCTAATATTTACTGCATGGGATGAGGAAGACTCAATGGTGATGTCCTGGCTTTGGAATTCCATGTCCCCAGAAATCAGTGACACTTGTACGTTCTTTAATACTGCCAAGGAGACTTGGGAGGGTGTGAAACAGACATATTCAAACGTTCGCGATGCTGCACAAATTTATAGATCAAGACTAAAATTGCTGCCACCAAACAGGGAAATCAGACAGTCATTGAATATGCCAATCTCTTGCAAAGTCTTTGGCAAGAGATGGACCATTATCAATGCATTCAGATGAAGTGTAATGAAGATGCAGCCACACTTAAGAGGTTTGTTGAAAAGGACAGAATTTAAGATTTTTTTGCAGGGCCTAATATTGAGTTTGATGCAGTATGGGTTCAAGTTCTTGGCAAGGAGGATCTGCCGTCTCTTAATGAGACAATTTCAATAATCCGCACTGAATAGGGAAGGAGAGGAGTTCTGGTTGAGAACGTTTCTACTGAGAACTCAGCGTTGGTGTCAAAAACAATGAGTGAGAACATTACTGTGTTAGAGCAGTCATTCACAGAAGAAAGCAAGCAACCAGGTCAGTCAAAACCTTTTAATAAAGACAATCTGTGGTGCACCTACTGCAAAAAATCACACCACACCAAAGAGATGTGTTGGAAGCTTCATGGCAGGCCATAATTTCCAAATAAGAATGGACCAGGAAGAAGCAAACAAGGAAGAGGACCGAGTCAAGCTCATATTGCTGGAGTACAGTCAACTGAAGATAATAGCAATTCAAAAACACCACTTGAATTCAACAGAAATGAGATTGAAAGATTGAAGAATTTTCTAGGGTCGCTAGAGAAGCAATTGTCTTCGACAGGTGCTAGTAATCTAGCCTTTTCAAGTATATCCTCTCCTTCTCACACTCTTTAACGCTTTGGATAATGTTACCCCTAACACGTGGATTATAGACTCAGGAGCCATAGACCATATGACCTTTTCCTCCACAAAATTTATCTCATACACACCCTGTCCCAGTAATAAGAAAATCACCATAGCTCATGGTTCAGTCACTAACGTTGCCGATCAAGGATATTTTTATTAGTGATTCACTCACACTGAAAAATGTCCTTCATGTCCCAAAATTGTTCACCAGCCTTGTGTCTATCCAAAAACTGACCAAAGATGCTAATTGCAGCGTGATTTTCTATCCCTCTCCTTGTATATTTCAGGAACAGGGTACGAGGAACATGATTGGACATGCTAAGGAGAGAGATGGCTGCTACTATCTTGAACAACCAAGTGAACAACATAGAGTGGAGGATTGTTTTCCTTTGTCATTCCTTACTGTGAGTCATTTAAATCAAATAAAGACAAGATCTAGCTTCATCACCTTCGTCTTGGTCATCCATCGTTTAATATTCTTAAATTTTGTTTCCTTCATTGTTCAACAAGATCGCTGTTGAAAGTTTTTATTGTAATGTGCGTGAACTCGCAAAGCACAAACGTTCTATTTTTCCAATAAGCAATAAAAGAACATCCATTACATTCACTCTTATTAATAATGACATTTGGGGGCCTTCTACTGTGCCCAACATTTTTAGGGCTCAATGGTTTGTTTCGTTTATTGAGGATTGCACTCGTATGACGTGAATTTTTGTTCTAAAAAACAAATTGGATGTGAGTCTTGTGTTTCAAAATTTTTTCAATATGGTCAAGACAATTTGGAGTGGGAATTACAAGTTTTCAATCTAACAATGCTAAAGATTATTTCAATCAAACCCTCTCTCCATTCTTTCAACAACACGACATCATTCATTAGTCATCTTTTATTAGCACTCCTTAACAAAATGGAGTGGCCGATCGAAAGAATGGCCGCCTTTTAGCTACTACCCAAGCCTCTCTTTTTCAAAAATAGGTTCCAAAAAATTATCGGGGAGAGGCCGTATTGCAGCTCACATCATAAATAGACTTCCCACAAGGGTGCTTGGTTTTCAGAGTCTGACACAAGTCCTTTCAAAGTTCTATCCCAATTTCAATGTCATTAACTCGTTCCCAAAATATTTGGCTGTGTTGCATTTGTTCATGTCCACTCTCAACATATGGGCAAGCTTGATCCAAGGGCTCTCAAATATGTCTTTGTTGGTTACTCGTCTACTCAAAAAGAAAATTTCATGTGTCTGCCAACATCACCTTCATTGAGGACAATTACTACTTTCACAATCCTTATCTTCAGGGTGAGATGTCATTCATGGAAGATAAGGATAAAGACTCTTTCCTTCTTGAGTTGCCTATGTCTAAGCCATTCCCATCCTCATCTGTTCCTATCCAGTCTGAGTCCCCGTCCTCATCTATCCCTAACCAGTCTAAGTCCTCTTTCGTTCCTGTTCCCGTCCAAGTTGTCCAGTCCAATTCTGCTGTCCATCCTGTTCTAGCCAAGAGTGATCTGCCTTCCACACCCATAGCACAAAAAATAAACCGTCTTCACCTCGAGACATTTGCTCAGGTTTATTCAAGAAAGAAATGGCCATTCTCTCAACCATTGCAGGTACAATCATCTGATCCAAACCCAGTGACTGTTGAGGTAAGTATTCCAACCGCTTCTCCTACTTCTAATGTTCCAGATCCCCAAAAAGAAAATGACTCTGACCTCCTTATAGCTCTTAGGAAAGGAACTAGGACTTGTACTCAACACCCCTTGTACCTTTTCATGTCCTACAAAAAGCTATCCCATAATCATAGGGCCCTTCTCACTAGGGGATAAGAATCTGAGGCACAAAGGGATAAGAATTGGAAGAATGCCATGAAGGTGGAGATGGAGGCTCAAGAAAAAAAAAACAAGACATGGGATTTGGTGAAATTGTTGAAAGGAAAGAAGCCAGCTCGATGTAGATGGGTCTTATAGTGAAATATATGTTTGATGGCTTATTAGAGAGGTATAAGGCGAGATTGGTAGCCAAAGGTTATACTCACACCTACGGCATAGATTATCTTAAGACATTTGCTCTAGTTGCAAAGATGAACACCGTGAGAATGTTATTGTCATTGGCAGCCAACTCTGGATGGAAATTACAGCAATTTGATGTCAAAAATGCCTTCTTACATGGCGATCTTGAAGAAGAAATCTATATGGAAGTTCCTCCAAAATTTGGCTCTACAAATGAAGAACAAGTAGTATGCAAACTGAAGAACGTGTTGCATGGACTCAAACAATCTTCGAGAGCTTGGCTTGGAAGATTTACCAAAGTTATGCTGAGCCTTGGATTTAGACAGAGTCAAGGTGATCATACCTTGTTTGTGAGACATTCAGCTTCAGGGGAAGTTACAAAGTTATTGGTTTATGTGAATGACATAATAGTGACTAGAGATGATATGAAAGGAATTGAAGTTTGAAGAGATGTTTGGTGAAAGAATTCGAGATCAAAGAGCTTGGTAAACTGAAATACATTCTTGCCATAGAAATGGCCCACTCTCGGCAAGGGATTTCCATATCTCAACATAAGTATGTGATTGATCTCTTGAAGGATACATGTACACGGGTGTAAGCTAGTTGACACACCTATAGAGTACAACCATAAGCTAAGTGATGTCCCAGAAGATGCTACAGTTGACAGAGGAAATTATCAAAGGCT
Organism: Antiaris toxicaria; assembly: GCA_035233585.1. NCBI lineage: Eukaryota > Viridiplantae > Streptophyta > Magnoliopsida > Rosales > Moraceae > Antiaris > Antiaris toxicaria. The sequence continues at coordinate 19,487,813 of CP141153.1, forward strand.
TGTTGGAAAACTGATTTATTTGTCACACACTAGACCAAACATAATGTATGCTGTTAGTGTGGTGAACTAGTTTGTACATAATCCCAAAGGAACTCGTCTCAGGGCCGTGAACAGAATCTTAAGTACTTAAAGGGTTCACCTGGTAAAGGGATTTTGTTTAGAAAAGGAGAAGGATTGAATCTTAAAGCCTATACTGATGTTGATTATGCAGTATCAGTTGATGATAGAAGATCAACCTCAAATTAGTGTATGTTCTTAGGTGCAAATCTTGTTACATGGAGAGGTAAAAAACAAAACCTGGTTGCAAGATCTAGTGCAGAAGAAAAATTCAGGTCAATAGCACTTAGGATTTATGAGTTCCTATGGTTGAAGATAATTTTGGAAGATTTGAAGATTTAGTGGGAAGGTCCAATGAGACTGTATTGTGACAATAAGTCGGCTATAATCGCACGAAGCATATAGAGGTTGACAGGCATTTTATAAAGGAAAAGCTCAATAGTGGCCTCATTTGCACTCCGTTTGTCTCTACAAAGAATCAGCTCGCAGATGTACTCACAAAAAGGTTGTCTAGTGCAGTTTTTCAGAGTTTAGTCGACAAGCTTGGAATGGATAACATTTATTTGAGGGAGAGCGTGGAAAAACACGTTTTTTATTTTAGGAAACCGTTTGCTGTAATACAGGAGATTTAGTAGTTATTGTACTCCCTGATTTTAGGGAATAAGTTTTGATCTGTATCCTAGGATTAGGAGATTTCCTGATTTTATTATTTTTTAGTTTAGCCTCAACAGCTGTAAATATATACGTGTAAATAGCCCTAATTTCTATATTCAGAAATCAACATATTTTGTCGAAAAACTTACTATAAGCTTCCAGCAAAGCATTGCAGCAGGGTGCTGATACTGGAGAAGAAGGTAGCTCTCGCAAGACATGCTGTCAACAAAACTTGGTGATTACTGATATCAATGCATTAAGCTTTAAAAATTTACAAATGGCATCAAATAGCATAAAAAATACCTTGATACAATCACCAACAACATGTGCATCCTCATCAGGACCAAATTCAGTCTTTCCTAAAAACAAGAAAAATTGGATTGTATAATCTCTGTTCAAATTGCATGTTTCTAGAGAATCATGATGATAAACTAAACAAGGGACGTAATATCTCTTCCTAAACAATGATTTTAATATTTTTGCAATCCCTCTTATTGAAAAATTATTTTTGCAGCCAAATGCAGTCCCACAACCAAGAAGAATTGTAGCTTGGCTAAAGAAGATACCTTGCTCGTATTCCTGTACTCTTCGTTCCACCTCTTCAACATCTGCAGACTGCCGTAAAATTCCTTCGACTCTGATACCTGTCCAAAGATAATAGCAATCTTATCAAAACTGTATAATGTAGAACGAATTAATTCCCCTTTCACATATAACAAGCTTCGAAATTCCTAATGATTTATCAAATTTACTTTTTTGAGAAATAAATCATTCCAATTTACTCATGTTCAAAAAGAAAAAAAAATGTAAAATTAAAATTTGTCACTATCAAGCCCTTTATGCCCAAAAAATAAATGAATCTATCCCCCGGAATAAAACTACCTCGACATCATTCTTCCAAAGCTAACCCATTTCTCTCCAACCATAAAAGCCAAATAGAATTGACACCACACACCACACACCACAACACAAAAACAATATGGCTCCTAATTTAGCCAAAACCCTCAAAAGTTCCCAACTAAAAATGAAGAGCATGAATAGGGATGACCCAAAAAATCAGCTTCACCAGCAGGCCAAGCAAGTCTAAGAACACATTATCAACACTTTCTCTACTACAATTGTGTATGACACCAAAATACCAACGCGTTACCTTTCCATGAGTAAAAGCCAAGTAAAGTCTTGAATTTTTGAAGGAATACAAGCTTTCTAAATGATCTATGATTGTTTGAAAAACCAGAGTTATCAAGTCTTCGATCAATCAAGGAAAGATTTGCATGGAAAAGGTCCAAAAAAATCCAGAGTCCAACAAATAAAGATTTAAAGATGAGCCCCTAATGAAAGAGTCTGCATTTACAAGTTTGAATCTGCTTACAAATATCTTCTCAATAATAAATCTCAAAGAAATTGGAGGTTCATTCTATGAATAATCAACAAGCTATAAAGGGAACCTTTTTGCATCATTCGATACAGTAGTACCCTATAATATGCTCCCTTCAAACAAATTTCTACAACCTTCCGATGTGTTTTCGTATTCTTATTTCTATAAATATTCTTATTTAAGTTCATTGTCAAGAACTGTCAATTCAATGGCAACTATCAAGATTTACTTCCTAGCATCCTCTTTTAAGAGAGGGTCTTCTATTTATGATCTTGGCTAGTAGCATGTAAGTAGGCCGAGTAATGTTCCATGCACCCCAAAGCATGATCAATTAGGCTGCCTCAACTCCATTATGATCGCATCAACCAAAGGCCTCCATGAAACAAGCTTGTTTAGTTTTTCCTATACCCTACTTCACTGCTCAGTTTTTGCTTTTCACCAAACATATAAAACAAGACAATACAAGGTGTGAGAGCAAAGTTAGCCACCGAGCTCATGATAAAACAGTACATAATACGTGGGAATAGTGGTTAAGGATAAAAGAAAATCCTTTGCTTCTTTATTTCCTCCTCTTGTCGATTTCCATCTTTGATTGGGTAAAATTGTAAGACAAGTCATGAAAGAAAAGCTAGCTAATAGTTCCCACAGATGAGAGAGAGAGAGAGAGAACCAAATAAACCTACATAATCCATATGGATTTGGACCTACAATTTACTGAGCCTAAGGTTGAGCAGCAACCCTAGTGACTCAGACATACGCATCTTTTTATTTTTTTGTGGCATGAACTGCCATTGAGAACTTGGCAGCATCAAGATTACAACTTACCAAAACTTTCTAAAAATTGTAGAGCTTTCTCAAGGAAAGATGGACTTCCATCAATATCCTCTAGTGCAAGCAAAATTGGCCTTCCAACAACTGAAGACTTGACAGGGCGCTTATCCTTCCCTGGAAAACCCAAGAATATGTATGAGTAAAGCTACACAATTGAGTTAATCAAACAAGAAGCAATACATGAAACACTGAAGAATTAATGATGGCCAGGTACAAACATTGATGAGGGAAAGACCCATCCATTGCATCGCTTGTATCATTCCGAAATATTCCATTGTGACCCATAACAATGGCAGCACTTGGTGCTTGTGCAAGGGCATGTTCTAGAGCTGTCTTCCATTCAAATAAATCTTCTGATGTTTCAGCCTAAAATTGGCAAAAGTCAGTACATGAAACAGAAACTTATAGGCAGTATTATAGGTTTACCTTTTTATTTATTAAAAGAAAAAAGCACGTGTAAAAAAGTAATAATCAGATAGTCAAGTGTATCACCTTAAGGGTGAAAGCTCGGCCATCACGCCCATCAGGAAACAATACAGTCAGCAATTTTTTATCTTCTCTAACAACAACACTACAGGAAACCAATTGCACAGATTAAACACATTACAAAAACACTACTAATAAGAACCACATAAAGCATGCATACCTTCCAGAATTATTCAAGTCAATGCCACCCAAAGTGAGGTTTACTTCACCGCCTTTTTGTGGAAGTGCACTCTATAAGGCAAAAATAAGAAAAATGGAATTCCATTTGAATCACTTTCTAAATAATAAAAGCCAATGTATGGGTTAAACGAGAGTCAATAAGTAACATTTTGACACATTTATACTATTTTACCAAAGAACTTGAAACGCCAAACTTTGCACTATCATACTACTAAATTAATCATTTCAACAGCAAAGCTTGAGTACTAAAGAAATTTTGCAGGGGAACGAGAATGACTAATCATAAACAGTTTCCCAGCTCCTTCAGGCTTCGGCCAACGAGTGTGGATGCATGTGCAGGAAATCTTTTAAAGTGAGTGTAAAAAATTCTGCTATGTAATTATGATTTCTTAAACATAGAAGAAAAAAACAAAAACAAGTCAAATATGCAGAAGGAAATCGAACACAATTAGCACAATCTAATTCGAAGTGACAATAGATACTAACAGGATCGTTCTTAAAGAAAACCAAAGAAGTCCGTGTAAGAATAAACCACCGCTTCTTCCAAGACTTCCAACCTATTCCTGCAGTTTCAATACAAAATAACATAAGCTACATTCAAGGGAAAAAAAAATGTTACTTTCTTGTACAGATAAAAGAAGACGTGTGCACGTGAAGTGAAAGGTGTGTTTATTGCATCATGAGACACGAATTGAATAAGATTACGTGTTAAACACCTTATAAACAGTAAGAAGAAGAAATTTTAAATAATAATAATAACAACAATAACAAGCAAACAAAGAAAATACACCAGTACTAACAGAATGTTTCAAGAAATTTTTTGTTCCCACCATAGCACCATGTAACTAATATGATATGATGAAATGATATTACATGTGGGATTCGATATATATTAATATGATAACATCAGGAAGCACGTATATAGGATATGTACATATATATACCACACTTGGACACAACTCATTATAATAAATGGAAAAAAATAATATAACTCTAAGAGCCTTCGAAATTAGGCTTATTCAACCATGGTAGGTCTATCTCCTTAGTTCTGCTCCTTTTTGGGCATGTTATTAGTTGAATAATACATTCATCCCACCTTTTGAACTCTCAGAGCAGAATACTTCACGCATGGAAAACATTCATACAAAATTCTATAGATTTAAACTTCATTTGTATAGCATCATTCCCGCACAAAAGCAACAGCAGAACTTGGCCATAGTAGAGCTCTATCTCTTTTGTGAGCAGAACAAGAAACTCGTAAGAAATCCATTTAAATTATACACTAACATCTATATATTCCAATTTTTACCACGTGGAAACATTCTGAGGAAAGGTATAAAAAATAATGTGTAGATTAACCTAAACATTTTCAAGGCAAAATAGTTGCACTCATGCATTAGAAGGGAAGAGAGAGACAGAGACAGAGGAAACCAAAAGAGTAGAGAAAAATGTTTATCAACCTTTTGAAGAAATGAAAAGCGGGCCGCTCTTGAAAACCTGCAAATTCATCAGAACGATTAGTAAAAGGCACCATAAGGTAATAATATGATAAGAATGAATTTAGTAAGTGTTCTCACAATTTGACAATTAACTATAGATTTTCATTGGATTAACAAAGCAACATCCAAGAGTCATACAAAAATAGACGTTGGAAATAGTCACTAAATCTCACAGGAGAGCCTGATTTGAATAACCAGACGATTGAAGTGCCAGTGCTGTGGTAGTGGTACGACTATAAAGTTCAAAAATTCTAAGCTCTAATTGACTTTTTAAATAAAGATAAATCCACTCGTATTAGGGCTGTTTAATTTTCCATTTCATTTTTTTTTTTTTTTTTTTTTGAGAGAGGGGGGGGGGGGGGGGGGGGGAGATCGGCGGTGTTTCTAAATTAGGAAAAATCTAACAAAATTCTTAGTTCCAACAAATGCGCTTGTCCCTGCTTCGCAATCTCCTCGTACTGTGCCAAAAATCATTTAAACAATTCCCTCCCTTTTTCTTTTTTTTTTTTTTTTTGCCCTTCTCATTTCCCATTTTCTCATCAATTATACAAAACAAATAAGGAAACAAAGTTATCAAAAGCATTTCGCCAACTGATGCTAACACCGTTGGTAAGCGTGGGGCGGAAACATATATATATATATATGTATTGTGTTTATATCTATAACATTTCGGATACTCCAGTATCTGTGAGTTATAGAAAAAGGGAACAAAAAAAAAAAGGTCCACATTTTTTGGTAGAACAACAGAAAACGCGTAATCAGGCTATATCTCCGGTCACTCCAAAAAAACCAAAGCATAAAATAGATCCAAACATTTTCCTTCCAATTCGCACCCATTTTCCCAGCAACCAAACACCAAAATAAAGAAAAGGAAGAGACGGAAGACGAATACCGTGTTCGGAGCACCGGGTCGTGGACGCTCGAAAGCCGCTAAAGAAGCCGACATTTTCTCCGATTAGCAAGACCGCCACAGCCGCCACCAGCCGGCATTTCACGGTTCCGGATGCTTCCGAGCCGCCATAGAGTCAACCCGGCCGAGACGAGCTTCGCATTGGCGGATCGGAGAGCGATCTGGAATTGGGGGAAGAAATTAAGGAAATGGAAACAAACAAACAAACCCTAGAGAGAAGGCTAAAAAGCCAGCCCAGAGCTTTCGATTTGGACAGATTGGAAAATTAAGGAAGATCAACAACCGGAGTTACCACAATGATTTTCTCTTTCTCTTTCTCTTTTTTTATTTTCTCTTGTTTTCTCGTCTTGATTGGATGGTCGGAAAACGGATGAAAGGAATGAATGTGAGAATGAAGCCAAGAACAGAGAAAAGAAAGAGAGAGAGAGAGTGAGAGAGTTAGCTCAGAAATTTGATGCACGAAAAAGAAATTAAAATTTTTTTTACATTTTTTTCGTCGATAAATTTTATTTTTCATTGGATTAGGTAAAAAGCAATAGTGGTTGTCGTAGTAATATGGTAATGTTGAGAGAGAAAGTAGAGAGAGAAAGAGAGAGTATGGTCTTTGCCTTTTCACCAACTTGGAGAATAAGGATCGTGGTTGCGTGAAGTCAAGATTTCAGTCAAGCCTAGACGAAGCCAATAGAAACTTGCCACGTGGATGGGATGAAAATGAAGTGCTTCTATATGCAGTATTTGTGTCTTTTTGTACTTGTACACAATTGTTGATTAGTGGCTATTACAAAATCATTTAAGTTGCTTTTCAAGTTCTAATACGGTAATGCTAACAGTTGAAAATTCCTAGCTTTTACCTTTCGAAAATGTGGAGTATTATTAGTAGTGCTAGTCGTAAAATTTTTGCAAATTCTTCCCTTTTTTGCTAGTAAAATTTTTTTTCAACTTTGATGTATTTTGTTTTTTTGAAGTAATTTTTCTAAAGATAAGTTGTTTTTAAGAATGACAAAATTCAAATGCAAACCTCTTTACTCGCCAATAAAAATGCAAACCATTTCTTATTCAAATATTTATCAAATTTGAATAAGAAACTTTGAAAATATTTATAAAATAAAACTATTAAAATCTCATTATTAATTCTATATATATATATGATATAATAACGATTCTATATCAAATTCTATTATATAAAATTCGAATGTGTGGATTCCAAATTCACTAATAAAAATAAAAATAAAAGTTATAGATTTTCCAAACGAATATCCAAAGGCTCATTACTCCTCATTAATTGGAAAATTTATTTCCAAAGTATACTTCATTACTCGATCCAATACGAGCATACCTACCATAATTTAATAGACGTAAAAACAGAAGATAAAAATTTATGCAACATTCTTCGGATTCGGTGACCAGCTACAATTACTGCTTGATGACGTGGCAATCTCGTATTGGTCCATTGCAAAAATTTCAAATGGAGTCGTCAGCAGAAGAACAAACCAAACAAGAGTTGAGCTGTTGAGGAGTTCATAGGAAGAGACCACCCCGTGGTCCGTGGGTTTGAATTTTGTTAGTGTTTGAAAAGCCCCAAAACGACAAAGATTTAAAATTCAAAAAAAAAAAAAAACTCCCAAATTTACTGCCGGTGAAAAAAAATAGAACGACCACGCGCGAGGGTCGGGCGTGGAGAGACTCGCCAAGGTGCCGTATGGCACAGGGTCTGAGGATGATTCGAAAACGTGAAGTGCAAGACCCGTGAGGGAGTGGGGCTATAAGGAGGAACATTTCGATTTTACTGGCTTCAGCGGTAACAGGTGACTTGGTATTCTGGAATTTTGTCTACTTCCGTTAAAATAGAATAAAGTACGCCTCTTCACGCCTTGTTTTTGGAGGGTCAATTACCGGTCACACCTGTCAAAAGGCGCGATGAGCGGTGATGAGCTCAGTTCTTTTTTGTAACTTCATTTTTTTTTTTTAAGCATCTGTACAAGATACCAATTATTTATTTACATGGCGTTTGGGACACAAATTTTTTTGGCATTACATTTAAATACAATGCAATTTTCCCCCAAATACAAAAACATTTCATTCAAATATCAATCACATCACATTTTAAATCTAACACAATCACTATTTATTATTTCACTTTTTCTATTATTTTTATTAATTACATCACATATTCTCTCTCTCTTTTTTTCTCTCTACTTTTACCCATCACATCACATATTTATTATTAAAATACAATTCAAATACTTTTCCCCCAAACACACATTGCATTCAAATGCAATGCTAATGTTTTTCCTCCAAATACAAATTGCATTCAATACATTACATTCAAATGCAATGCAAATACAATGCGTTCACCAAACGAACCCTAGTGTTTGGTAATTTAATTCATTTTTTTAATTATTGTATTTGATTAAAATGTATTTATTTTGTATTTGAATGAAATATATGTTTGGATAAAAAGTATTTTAGAGTTATAAAGTTGACGTGATTGATAAAAATAAAGATAAATAATAGAGTTGAAAAGTTAATGTGATTGTTTTAAAAAAATTTTAAATAGTAATTGTTTTCATAATACTGTTGAAAAAAGTTGTATTTGAATGTAAAACTTTGTGTTTGATGTAAAATTACATTGTATTTGAATATGATCAAAATGTAAAATGTCAAACGCCCTCTTAATTATTCGTTTGATAAATGCATTACATTTTAATTATGTTTGAATACAATTTATTTTTTGAATATTGTATTTAATTGAAAAGTATTTGTTTTGTATTTAAATGAAATGTGTGTTTGGATGAAAAGTATTTAAATTATATTTTAAAATTGAAAAGTTGATGTAATTGATAAAAATAGAGATAAAAAAATTAGAGTTTAAAAGTTGATGTGATTATTTTAAAAAATAAAGAAATAGTAATTGTTTTCGTAGCACTGTTAAAAAGAATTGTATTTGAATATAAAACTTTTATATTTGGGTGAAAATTGCATTGTATTTAAATGGAAAACGTTTTTGTAGCGGTGTCAAACACACTATAAATATTATCTATCGATAAAAAAGAAATCTGAGACATCATTTGATAAACATATTATGTTTATATTACATTTAAATACAGTGTATTAAATATAATTTATATTTTTAAAAAAATATTTATATTATATTTGAATGTAATGTGTGTTTAGATGAAAAGTATTTGAATTATATTTAAACAAGAAATATGTGTGTGATGGATAAAAATAGAGAAAAAAAAGAAAAAGAAAGAAAATATGTGATGTGATTAATAAAAATAATAATAAATAATAATTATATTAAATTTAAAATATAATATTATTGATATTTAATATAATATTTTTATATTTAAATAAAAATTATATTATATTTAAATAATACAAATGTAATATGTAAACTATCAATACCTTGTAATATGTATTTCGTGATAGCGCCACAGACGACCACATGTATCTCACAGTAATCACCTCATTCCTTGCCTCTGACAACGAACACAACCACCTCCTTTTTTACCTCCAACGAAGAACTTAGTAAATAGTGTAAGTGAAAATAAACTCACAGGCCACCCCCTTCCTTGCCTCCAACGACAAACACAACTGCCTTCCTCCTCGCCTTTGATGACCAACGCAATGGAAGTCAAATTAAACTCTTTTTTTTTTTTTAGCATTTGTTTCGTAATCAAATGTAGGTGAGTGCATATTACATTTTGAGTGAATATGATATCCACACCATTCAAATTAAATCGAGTGGTTAATAATTTTTATACTATTAATGGGATAAAATAATCTTATTTCATAATAGAATTGCTCTTATATCTTTTTCATTGGGTCAGTGAATAGATAAGAAAAGTAAATAGCAAAATGGTTGAAAATAAGAAATTGTAATGAGTAATGGTTCTCAATAAATTATTAAAATAAGTAGTATATTTTTAAAGTATTTAAAGTAAATAACAGTTTTTAAAATTTATTAATAAGTAACGATGTGGCGACCCGCCCTTCTGGAGAGGCTCTCTATTGTGCTACTACGGCCAACTCTGTAGTTAACCGCAATAGTCTGCAGGCCTCTAAGGTCGCCGGCAATCATGCTGAACTGTAACTACTGCTAATTTTGCGGAATAAATTTTTTCTTTTTCTTTAAATACATAAAACTGTTTGAAAATGTGATAAAGAAATCATGCTAACAACTGATCATGATTCCCCTATCACATACTCCTGACTTGAAAACTTGTCTCTTTGAAATTACATTCAAAATCTGTACAGCGGAAGACTATCGGTGACCAATATCCCTCGCCCAATCCTCTCCGGCATGCTTCTTCCCTATTCGTCGTCCACCGATACTACTAGTGAACAGGTCTCTTACCTGCAACATGTGAACAAACTAATGAGCTATGGGCTCAGTAAGTTCAAACATAAAAACATGTAACTAACATGCTATACTACTGTGCTCATGCTGTACTACTGTGCTCATGCTATACTGCTGTACTCATGCTGACTACTGTACTGCTGTACTCATGCTGACTGGACTCTGTAAACATGCTGTACTGACTAAAGGTTTAGTCTTAGAACATTAATCTGTTATTTTAGTTCTGGTTTTGAGCCCCTGATTGGACGTACCGACATGTTAGCGCAACCGGGAGCGGTATTTTAGTGCTGACCTCCTCAGTCTTAACTGATGCTAAACATGATAACCTCCCCGTGGTTCGAGAGGCCGATACGCCAATAACTGGTTAATTACCATCTTGCTGGTGTTCCAACTGGGTAGCATACTGCTTGCCCCCACAGTCGGAACCTGTTAATCTATTTACTGGGGTGTGAATTAATTAACACACTAAGGTGCCTTGTGCACCTAACTGTTTTCTTATTCTGGTACTGTCTGGTCTGTGTACTGGGACATGCAACTCTATATGCATGACATGAACTGATATAAACTGACCTGTGCTGTGACTGACATACTGACATAACATCGTGATGCAGACAATCAATGTCTAACAACACGTCATACAATATACACAACATTGTAATAAAGCAAGCTTGTCCACGTTGCAATCAGGACAATGTTTGAACTTACAGAAAGTCCTCTAGCGTAAGCTGCTGCTGCTCTAGGACTGCTGATTTGGGGTCTCTGGCTTGGACTCCTATAAAAGGAAAAATCACTGATTATTTACCATATTTAGCTTATACCGAAAATATGGCAAAACATGAAATTTTTCCTTTCCAGACTTTTTTTTTTTTTTTACTCTCTGGACTCGAACACGCCCTCCTACACAGCCGTGTTCGTGCCCGTGTACCCCTCTGGATTTTTAAGCCTGACCGTGTAATTTCTGGAACATGCCCGTGTATGCTTACACGGGTGGGTACACGGCCGTGTTACTGGCCGTGTACTCCTCTGTGCTCTTACACGGCTACTTACACGCCTCTCTTTGACCGTGTGTCTCTTGACACGGTCTGATACACGGCCGTGTTCTTGACCGTGTACCCCTCGGGTCTAATTTTTCTTGCAACACGGTCGTGCGTATGGGCATGTTCGGGGCCGTGTTCTGAACACGCCCTTGTACACGTCCGTGTTCATACCAGAATCAAGATTCTGGGTCCGAACTGCTCTGCTCTGATTTTCTAAGGCTTTTATGGCCTTTGTTCTACTTCTTACACTTGAAATCGATCTTCATAAGATCATTTCAAGGTATCTACTACACTCCTACTATCACAAATCCATGGTTTCATAAGAAAAATTTCCACATTTTGCTTATGAATCTCTCTCGACTTAACTTTTGAAAACTCTGTATTTTTGTGAAGAAATTTCACTAAACTCGGTTTTCTAAACCGTTTGTTTATGGATTCGTATTTGAAAACGTCTAGACTCGAATCACATTTCGATTTTAACCGAAAATCTGAACGTGATTCACTCACATTCTCTTTTTCTCACTCAAACCCCAGATTTTCTCCAAATGAAAATCGTGAGAACTAGGGTTTACCTTGCTTTGATCGCGGGCTTTTCTTGCTGCTGATCTTTGACTGAATCTTGCTCTATCTCTTGCTTGAACTAGAAAACCCGAACTGAGTTGGATTTCCTTCTCTTTCCCTCGGTTTCTCCCTTTCTCTCTTTCCCTCTCTCTTTCTTTCTTTCTTTTCTTCTTTCTTTCTTTTCTCTTTCTTTCTTCCGGCTGCTGTGCAGCTAAGGGAATTAATTCCCTTTCTCTCTTTTGCTCACGTGCCACTCACACTCTCCCACTTGCTTTCTTTTTTTTTTTTTAAATGTTGTAAGGGCTTGTTTGGCTATTCTCTTGGCCCTTGATCAATGTGGCTCACTTGTGTGCCATTGATCTCTTAGTATGTATTTTCCACATACCTTTCTATAATTTAAAACTTCATAAATGAACTAATGTTTGGCTATTGACTATTTTCATTAATTCATTTTCAAATTTTGATTAAAAACTTGATTAATCAAAATTTTCCTCTGCTCTTTATTTTGTAATTCTGTATCACTGTAATTGTACATTTATTTACATAATTGTACAGATATTTCCGAGAACGTAGATTTCTCGAGTATCACAAACGACAATTCGATTGTACATAAATTGATATAAAGATGTTAGGATTAAAGTTGATAACTTTAACACTTCTATGAAAACTTGTTTTCCTAACCATGAAGAGTGTCATGGGAAAGATAACATGATTGGAAAGTAAATTAAGCATGTGTTTGGGAAGCAATTATTGAAAATTTTTAATTGAAATTGAGTTGAATTGAGTTGTGCATTTGGCTGAATGGAATTAAAAAATATAAAATTTGAAACGTAATCTGAAAAAATATTAATATGAAATTTTGTTCAATTTAAAAATATATATCTAATTCAAATTTATATGTGTAAAATTATAAACTTTTAAAACTTGAGTTATAAATTTAGACTTAAAGTTTTAAATAGTAAAATTGATTTAATTTTTAGAAAAAAGGCAAAAAATAATTGCAATTAAATTGTATCCAATTGCTACTCTAAACATGAGCTAAGAGGAAAAAAAAAAAAAAAAAGGGAAAAATAAGCAAGTAAATTGATTACCTTTCTAGTTGTAAGGTCCATTTGAATAGGATGTCTATTTTTTGAAAAATAAAAAATTTTTAGTTTTGGAAGATAAAAAGCTGTTTAAATTTTTTTTCCTAAAAATGAAGAGTTATTTGAATGGATAAAAAATATTCATTTTTTAGAGAGAATTCCTTTTTCATTTTTCAAAAATGAAAATTTTTTTATGTTCAAGTACATAAATTTAAAAAAATTAATTTTCTTAAAGTGAAAATTTTTCTATTTTTTAAAAATGAATATGCAAAACAAATAAAGTGATAGTGTTTGCTAAACTTAGAAATAAACAATGAAATTACTCAAATATCCTTTTACACAGTCAAACAGTCATTGGTACTGTGGTTGCAAATATCCACAATGTTTTCAAAACTTCCACCAAAATTTCTGTATTTGAAGTGTCCCCAAATATCTTTTAGATGCAATATTTTTTTCCATTAAAATATGAGGAAAATATCAAGAAATATTAGTAAAAATATTGATATCGATAAAACATAATGTAATTTATACTGAATATTGATAAATTTTGAGGAATATCAAAAATTTCAATAGTAATTTTAATAAAAATATATATAATTTTTATTGAAAATTTTCATTTTTTTTAATTTGCCATATAATAAATTGTTTTTTGAATTATATCTTATGATTTACCTCATAAACTAAAGAAATAATAATAAAAAAAATGCAACTGAAAGATATAATATAGAAACTGAGAGTACTTGCACAACAAAAAAATATGTAGGGAGAATATATGATTATCTTGTTGCAACCATATTCCTAGTTAGATTCACACAAAAATGTCATTTTTTTACGGATAGTCATCTTATCTATGTAAAGAGATAGCTACTTATAAACTTGTTTTTATATTTTTCTATATTAAGCTCCATAAGACTTCATTTTTATATTAAAACAAGTAAAATATAAGTTTTTTTATATAAAATTTAAAAATTCATGTATTTTTTTAATATTTGTGCTATCATAAAATGTTGCAAACACATATTTCCATAATTTTCATAATTTTTTCCTATATTTCCATCAATATTAATAATATATTAGAAATATCCATAAAACTGAACTACCAATAAATATTGATAGTTATATTTTTATTCTTTAACTAGCACATAGAAACTTATTAAGAGTGTATAAAGGAAATTTAGCATTCATTCTCTTTAACAAGGACTCAATGCGAAAGAAAATACAAGGATTAGCATTCATTTTGGAAAATATTATTTTCATTATGCAAAAATAAAGTGTTGTTTGGTAAAAAAATTACATTTTAAATTACTTAAATATAATATAATTTTACACCAAACACAAATTTTGTAACAGTACTACGAAAACAATTACTATTCAAAATATTTTTAAAACAATCACATCAACTTTTCAACTCCACTATTTATCTCTACTTTTACCAATCACATCAACTTTTCAACTCTAAAATACTTTTCATCTAAACACATATTTTATTCAAATACATACTTTTCAATCAAATACAACATTCAAAAAACAAATTTCATTCAAATACAATCAAAATACAATGCATTTACCAAACGCCCTTAAATCTTGTATTTAAAGGTTATTGGCACTATCAGTCCATGAACTATTGGAATTATATTATTTTGATTTCTCAACTTTTTACTAGGTAAATTACTTTCTGAGTTTTTTTTTTTCACACTAAAATTAACGAAATATTTTTAATTTATCAGAAATAATTACGTCCATATAGCATATTAACTGATAACTTTACATAAATATATATTAATTATAAAATGATCCAATTTCCAAGAGTTTTTAACAATAATGAGAAGAATATTTTGCAATTAATTAAACTATTTCTGTAAAATGTTTAAGCATATCCCATGGTTACAGAATTATAAATATTAAGGCTTCGTCTAGGGTTTAGTTTTGGAAATATCTAAACTACTTTTTACTATTTATATTTTTAAAATTTTAAAAATTCATAACTTTGTATATACAAGTCTAAATGAAATGATTTTTTTTAAATTACATAGATTTCGAAAGCAACGAAACAATATTTATATTGATATTTTTTATGTTTTTACTCTAAACAGTTTTTTCTAAAATATATTTTTTAAAATAACTTTTTTCCAATCTAAAAATAATATTTTCAAGCATCTCCCATAAAATCTTTCTAAATTTTAGGAATTTATCGTAAATTTTTTGGTCAATAACCAAAACTATCACAGAATTAAAGTTCATAACAGTAATGAAGACGAATTTTCCACTTTTGGGTTAACAACTAATTTTGACCATTGAATTGACTAAGTGAAAATTTCAAAACTGTAGTTGGCAATAAATATTATACTTTACGAATTTATAGTGCTAGTATCCCAAATTCAGCGAGTAATCAACCAAAATAAAAAGTTTAGAGACTAAAATAACACAATACCTTTTTTAGGCAAATAACAGAAAATTTTTTTTTTTTTGGTGAATCAAATAATACAATATTGATAGTCTAGGAATAATGCTAATAGCCCAAATTCAATTCGAGCCGCATTTTCAGGCTAACATCTAATTCTGACTATTAAATTGACTAATTTTCCATTTGCAGTTATGTCCTAAATTTGTAATTAAATACTAATTGACAGATTTATTGTTGACAGTTTAGCTTAAGGATACAATTTTTATTTTTCTTTTTGATTAATCTGTGTTTTTAGATATAGCATAGTGATGATACACATGTAAAAATATAGAGTTCAAATTCTAAGTAAAAAAAAAAAAAGTCTAATCCATGTTTTATTATTTGTTTATCTTTATTAACTTTAAATGGTTAATTTAAAATTCGTCAATTCAAGGATTTTTTTTAATTTATCAATTTAAGGAATAAAATCAATTATTTAGCAAATAAAGGTACAAAATTAACATGAATTTGAAACTTAAAAATATAATGTTAAAAACATTCAAAATAATTATAAAAAAGGGGGTTTTTTTTTTTTAACAAACTCAAAATATAAAGTACAGATTTATATATATCTCGTGCAAATATTAAAAACTCCCTCTCTTTATTGCGCAAATATTGAAAAACAAACATTTTTTTTCCTTTTTCTGAAAAGTTATAATATATTGTTTAACATAAAAGCACTATTGTTTTTGTTATGTAGGTATTATATTTTTCAATATAAATATATTTTCTACTTTGTACTAATCGATGTAGTTTTCTCAAACTCTTATATTGATTTCGTGTCTAATTCTCTAGAGTACATGGCTTTGGGGTTGACTTTGTGTTGTTTGGCTCTCAACCTCAATCGATTGGAAATTTTCATCGATCAAAGGGATGTTGTTGAAAGAGTTAATAAACGTACTCAATGATTGATATGCTTTGTTGGTTTCTTGTCATTAAAATATGGTGCATGTTTTATTTTCTTGTGAGCTTTATTAGAATTTACTAGTATAACTAGTTTATAATTGCAGTAAAGTTTTATTTTGTTATGAGGTTATTCAAGTTAACATTGGTATTTTTATTTTTGTAGTTTGGAAACAATTACCTTTTTTAAGTAATTAAGTGGAAAAATATAAGCCTATGTTTTTTTAATATATTTTTCTAGAAAAGTTAACATTAATTTTACAATTTACAGTTATAATTATAATTTTAAAACTCAAATTTTAAAAATCTATAACTTTACATGTATAAATTCAAATGAGATATGTATTTTTTAAATTAAATAAAATTTTAAAACAAATAGAATAAACTTCATTTGATCTTTTTTTTTATATATATTTTAAGTTTTTATAGTTTTAACTTTAGTAATTCAAACACGTATAATTCAATTCAACTCAAATCCTATCTAAAAACATTCAGGTGTCGTTTGGTAAAATATTACATTTTAATTTTACTCAAATATAATACAATTTTACACCAAACACAAATTTTACAATAGTGCTAACGAAAACAATTACTATTCAAAATATTTTTAAAATAATCGCATCAACTTTTCAACTCTACTATTTGTCTCTATTTTTATCAATCACATCAACTTTTCAACTCTAAAATACTTTTCATCTAAACACATATTTTATTCAAGTACAAAACAAATACATACTTTTCAATCAAATATAACATTCAAAAAACAAATTTCATTCAAATACAATCAAAATATAATGCGTTTACCAAACCCCATTCCAATCCATGGTCCAAGCTTATGCTAATTTTTTTTAGTAGGACTTAAACTTGCCCTAAACTTGTTTCGCCACTCGTTACACATGGAGATTACTCGAGTATGGACTCTATTTTATGTGAATATTACTAATTACTAACTACAATGTCATATCATTGAGGGAGAGAGAAAAAGTAGTGGCAATCCGCAATGCACCTGTCGGGAAATAATATTAGAACTGATGAGCATAATTAGTGGACCTTTTCTTTTTTGACTTTTGATAAGTCTATCAATACCTTTTTTATCAGCAACACTGTTTAATATCATCCGTGACGATTTTAATCAATGAAACCTTAGTCCAACCAACTCTATACGATGATTTGTGTAGTTTTTTTTTTTTTCATGTTTTTATTAGAAGAGTTCTTACGGAAACAATCATTGTTAAATATCATTATCAATAAAAAAGTAATCTTGTTTATAAACTTCATATTATAAGATATATATATTTTTTTTGTTAGTGGGTGATACTCATCATCTCTCTTATCTTTTAATTTTGTTGTTTAATGGAGCTAATACAGATTATGGGCTGCACATGATTCAGTACCCAGTCCAACAAGGCAGAGTGGCAAGCTTTTACTTGGGAATGCTGCTTTTGAGAGGGACTCGAGTTAGTAGGTGTTATATATATATATATTTATTTAAATAAATAAATGTAATTTTAATAGGACATATAGAAGTTAGCTCTTGTATTTTAAGTTAGGCGAAAACTGGATAATCATATGTCAACTACATTTGTTATTAGGCAAAGGTTCCATACTTTCTGAACTGAATAAAAGTTGTACACTTAATATGTATTAATAAAGGGATGTTATATTATACTTACTCTGTGTATAAATAAAGGAATTAATTTTGTAATTAATTTTTATAATAAAGTTATACTTATTTATTAATTTTTTTTAATAAGGACTTAAATTAGTAGGTTTTTTTAATAATTAAATTTAATAGGACATAAAGAAGGTAGCTCTTGTTTTTAGGTTAGGCGAAAACTGGATAGTCAGATATCTACTACATTTGTTATCAGGCAAAGGTTCCATACTTTTTGAACTGAATAAAAGTTGTACATGTAATATGTATTGATAAAGGGATGTTATATTATACTTTCTCTGTGTATAAATAAAGGAATTAATTTTTCAACCAAAAATAAAGGAAATAATTTATATAATTGAAAAAGTAGATAATTTACATTGTAATATAGTGGAAATTGTACTTACTTCTCAAAAAAAAAAAAAAAAAAAAAAGGAAGAAAGAAAGAAAGAAAGAAATTGTATTTTAAGGCAAAGAAGGAGATTCTTTGCTCTTGAGAAAAATGAACGTGAAGAATATGAAATGTTTTTTACTACCCTTATTACACTACTTACGTATTTTAATTTAGTTTAAGCATTTACTAGAAAATATAAGTTCCGTCTTTTTGGGAGGTCAATTTTTGAAAATTTTCTACTATTAGATCATAATGTTCATTTTGAAAAAAATGAATTTTCTAAATTTTCATACTTGAAAATTAAAAAATGTTCACTTTTAAACATTAAAAAAAAAAGACTTTTCTTTTTAAACATGGAAATTTTTTTATCTATCCAAATAATTTTTCATTTTTGAAAAAAAAAATTTCCATTCAAAAAATAAACACCCAATTCAAATAGAGGCATAAAACCATTTTTAAGAGGTAGATTAAAAAATAATCATTTAACATGTAATAATTTTGAAAGCTATGAGAAAATTTGGTTTGTGTCATTATGTCTAACAAAAGTGTATGAATTCATAAATTTTCCGAGTTTCGACCAAATTTTTACCTGGTTAAAATCAGACCTTTCTATGGTTCTGTACTTGAATATCAAAAAAATTTATTAGAAAAATAATTACTTTTTGAAAATAAATATTTTTTTACTTATCCAAACACATTTTCACTTTTGAATTTTTTTTTCTTTATACAAATTGATATCTCGTCCAAACAGAAGCATAATTTATTTGATTTCAAATTCAGTTACATTTTTTATTAATAATTAAATTAAGTTACATGTTGTTGCCTAATGCCTGTCGCTAGTGTTTGCGCAACCATTTGAATCAAAAAATTCAATTTGTTTTTATTATTACTTATTTTTATTATTTACAGTTTTAACTATAACTTACAAACTCAAAATTTAAAAGCTCATAGTTTTGTATAAATAAGTTTAAATAACAATTATTTTAAATTACATAAAAATTTAAGATAAACAAATAAGATTTATATTTATTTTTTTTCTAACACATTTTAAATTTTTACAATTTTTAATAAAAAAATTTGCCTCTTATAGTGAAATATTGAATTTATTTGTACTCATCTAATTTAGTTAGTCATCTCTAAAGAAATTTGATAAATTTAGAATATAATTCAAATACAGATAGATTGTTTATAGATGCAAATTAGGGTAATTTGAGAAGTTTGAGAGATAGTGCTAAACCTTAAAACCAACTTTATATTTAGTCCTAAGATTGAGTGTTTTCATTTGCATTATTTTTAAAAAAGTGTAATATTATTATTTTTAATTATTAAAAGTATGCAAAAATAATTATAAAAAAAAGTATGCAAAAAATACCTCATAACATTTTTGTCTTGAAATTTAATTATATCAAGGATAATTTAGTAATGATAAAATTTATTAAATAAGAATATGGAAAAAAGATATAGATGGATGATAATTTTATTAAATATAATTATTTTACCACTTTTTCATATAAAAAAATAGCTTATTCTTGAGAGTTTTATTTGTTTTTTATTTATTTTTGTTTTGTTTACTTTAATTTAGATGTTTTTATAAATTTTGTAATATTTTTATCTAATTTTGCTTTATTTTAGTAATAATACATTAAATAAATTTGAAATTAAATATTTCTAATAAGTTTATCTATAGCATTTTATTTTAGAAATGTCTAATTTTATCACTTTGTTTGTATACATTGTCAAATAGTGATAAAAAATTTTATATATTAGAAGTATGTCCCATCAGATACTACTATTCATATTAGTAGTCTATCTTCTAGTCTTGTTTTGATCCTATCATTTATACGAGTATTTAAAAAAAAGAATTTCTCAAATCGGAGTTCATATGAAAAAGTTATAACAGATTCTAACTTTAAATCAATAAAGAGACAGTTGAAATTCATGCACAGTTATTTTTTATTTTTATTTTTTTCTTATTATTATTATTTTCCGTATCCCTTTTCTTTTTCTATTCTGTCTTCTTCGCATCGAAAAATTCATGGGCCTTACTTATATGCATGTGCAATGCCGAATGCTTATGATTCGCAGCCTTTGCAATGCGTACTGTGAATGTGAAAGAATAGTGTCAATTTTTGGTTTATAAAAGGCAGAAGGCAAAGCAAGTTGAGGGAAGCAAAAATCAAAGGAGAAAAAGAATTAGATTCGCGGCTTAGTCCTCTAGTATAGAGTTATATTTATAGCATTAGTTACTTATAAATTTTCATTTTTAGTTTAAGTTGTAATTTTCGTATCAATAAAATGAAGAATTTTTGGAAGTTCGGCTTGCACAAAAATCAGTAACCATTTTAAACTTCTTTCTTTTATTGTTATTTTGTCATAATATTTAATTTATCCTGTTATGTTATTTTATTTTTCTTTATGAATTAAATAAAATTTTCCTAAGAACTATGACGTAACCTAATTATAACGGTTTAATTAAACTATGTATATTGTTATGATTGTTATATTTGTTAGTGCATATATTCTCAAACTTAATGCTTTCAAATTTTTGACCAAATTTTAAATAAATTGAGAAACAAAATTAAACCGAGAGGAGATTTTTATGATATGACTTTGAAATAAATACCATAAAATATGAGATAAAATAAAGATATATCTATCTAGTTTTATGTGATTATATTATTAATCATTACAAATTTATCAACGAACATTTTTTATAATTGAATTCGAATTCGTTTTTTACTATTTACATATATGACACTGTTCATATATATGATACTATTTACATATACGATACTATGTATCATGAATTTTAATTTATTAATATTTTTTGTAAATTTAATTATAAAAATATAAAATTTATGTATGACTTAAAAAATAATACATAAAGTTAAAAAAAAATAATTGACAATCAACGAATATAAACACAAAATTATAATAATATACTTAAATAAAATTAAATCTGATTAATTCCGATGAAATTATAATTCTTAACATTTAATGTTTTTTTTATATTATTAATTTATGTATATTTATTTTTGTAATTTATTTTATTTATTTAAAATTTTAATTATAACATTTTTTAGTCATTTAAATAAAATTAAAATGAACAAATTTTGATATTTAATACTATATTCTTATAAGAACAATATCTTTTTTATCACTTTATTATTTATTCAATCTGTACATTTATGAAAATCCATCACAATGAAGGCCCAAATCCAATGTAAGGCCGTTAATAATTTTCATTACAAGTGATTTTTCTATCTTTTCCTAATTCGTGAGTTTAGAATAGGCATATTGTCTAATCATGAAAAAAAAATTTGTATTCTATTATCCATTTTATTCTCTTTTTCTTTAATATTTTTAATAACATAAGATTATTAATATTTAAATGAGTCATTGACCTTTCACAGGTAACGCCTTTGGGTATGTGTGTGTGGTTTTTTTTTTTTTTCATTCATTTGTAGCTTAAGAGTAACATTTGTAGCTTAAGAAAGTGTTACTCGAGGTTAAATCTTTTTTTTTTCTTTAACATTTATTAGGTACTTTTTGAGGGTGTTTGTTTTTGGTTTTAAAACTGTTTTCACGATTTCCAAGAAAATAATTTTCGAAATCTGTTTGAAAACGCATTTAGTTACTACCGGTTTTGAAAACAAAACTTGAAACCAACCCTCTTTTTTCACTTAAGTTAGAAAACGACTTCGAATTGTTTTCATTGTTATCTCTACCATTTTTTCCTCGACCCCGTGTATGCACAGCCCCGGAGCCCCCGACCCCGACCTCGCCTCCACGATCTCGACTCCACCCCTCTCTCCTTTTCTTGTTCATCGCCGTCGGCCGAAGTTGTCTCTCCTCCCCTGGGCTCGACTCCGCCTGTCTCTCCTCCCCTGGCCTCGTTCGTCGCCGTCACCCGAGCTCTGTCGATCCTCATTCGGTCGTAGTTGTGGCATCTTCGTTCTCCCCCATCGCGGTCGCCATCACAGGAATAGCTCTCCAGTTTCGGTCGTCTGCTTCACGAGAGGTAAGCTGCTGTGCTCGATTTGGACTGGCTCTCTCTTTTATGTTGTTTTTTGGACTGATGTCTGATAAATTCGTACCCTAGAATTTGGGAATTTTTCAACTGGTGACTCAATGAGCAAATCAGACTTGGTATTGTGTTGCTAATTTGTTGTAATGCTGCTCTTGTTTTGACATTGTTTGTGAATATCTGTTTTTGCCCTTTTGAACGTTGCCGATTGCAATTTGGAAACTTGGGTTGTTTTTCTGCCTTCTGCAAACGAGTGTAAGCATGTTCAACCAATTGAGACTAAGGACAGCATTCTACCGTTTATGAAATTGTTCAGATTAAATGAAGTAACTCACCATTGACTAGGAGTTCGATTATGAAATTGTTAGTCCTTGATTTCTTTCTTGTTCATACCCCGTATGTCTGTGAGTGAGAGGGGTAGTCAAAAGGCCGATCTTCTTTGTTCTTTCCCTTCTCTCTCTAACCTGGCGAAACAGCAGTTGCTGTGCTGTGCTTTGCTTTTTTGAAAAGTGCAAAGCCACTTGCCCGTGTAGATAATGCATTAAAGTTATCGTTCACGGGGCCCAAAATGAGAGTCTTAGCATATCATGTGTAGTTTTGGAACACCATATCCAAATTTCTTGACCCTTTGATTCAAAAGAAAATCAAATTAATGTATTATCAGTAGTTGCATGTCTGTCTGTCTCTTCGTATTTCTCTCTTCCTCAGCCCTATCCTTTTCTGCTTAGCAGATGTTGATGAAAATAACCATAAGATAACCTTAGCAGTTTTACTATTCTTCACACAATGTCGTTACTAATCAGAAGAAGTTGTCGTTTCTCTCAGATTGTTGTCTTTTATGTTCGTATTGTTTCGTGAATTTATAGAAGATACTCGGTTTTAGTCCTCTGTGTTATTATTTCAATTTTTTTTAAATTTTTATTATTACTTTTTATATTTGAAATTCCTTCGTTAATGTCGTTTTTATGATCTCATTTGTTCAGATTATCCTTTTAGGGAGTTTTATGGTACAATGTCGTTTTGCATGAATATGTCGTTTTTTATTTTTTCCCTTTTTGAGAGGTGTCGTTTCTAAAGATGATGACGTTTTCATGCTATCTTTTTCTACGTTGATGTCCATTTGTAAACAAATTTAATAATAAATGTAGAACTTTTTTCTTTTGTATGGTGGTGACTTGTCTTTGAAATTTATGCTTCTCACATTGGGAAAAAAGAATTCTCATGTATTTTTTTCTAGTTGTTGTCATTTCTCCAGTTTCTGTCGTCTTGTGTAATTTCATAGTATTGTAAACATTTTTATGTTGTTTTTTCTTGTCGTGATTTTTTAGATTGATTCCTTTACGCATTGTAAACATGTTTTAATGAACCTAGCTGCCTATTGGCATTGTATAATCCAACATCACATCTTCAACAATCAAATATGTTTAATTTGCTTGTCGTTTACATCTCTATGATCACTTATGTTGATAACTCTTGTTATTTGATTGATATGTAATACAACAACAGTAATATTAACATAATGGATGTCAATGACGATACTACTACTGAGGATCATGCTACATGGGGAGAAAATTTGGAATTTTTTTTATCGAGTCGCTATATGAGGAGGCAAAAAAAGGACTCCAAACCTCTACTTTAGACAAAAAAACATGGATGAAAATTTCCAATGACATACATAGTAAGTTTAATAAGCGACTTACAGTGACACAGCTTAAAACTAAGTGGAATAGGCTTAGACGTAGCACAAGAGAGTTCGAAAGCTTGATTGAAACTACTGGATTTGGATGAGATCCTGATGCAAACACAGTCACAGCCTCAGATGAAGTTTGGGATTCCTATTTACAAGTAATGTACCTTTTTCTAAATGGAATTCAGAATTTTTTTGCATAAGTTAGTTCATTGGCTTATCTAAATATTTGTTCATTTTGCAGCAAAATCCAAAGGCTAAAAAGTATCAGAAGAAGGGTCTACTACACTTTCCCCTCCTAAAGGAGATTTTTGCTGGGACTATTGCAACAGGCCGTAATGCCATAGGTCCGCAAACAGCAGCTAATGTGCCATGTGCAGCACCAGCACCTTCAGTGAATGTCGAAGCTCTACACGAAGGTACGGATGAGTCACACGAAGTCCAGAGAGACAACAACCATTTGGGAAATGCTGAGGGGAGCAGTAGCCGTTCTAGGAACAAGAAAAAAACTGCACTGGAGTCAGCAGTGGAGCTGTTGGCAAAGTCTGTGAGTTTGCGAAGTGAGGTGTCAGTGCAACACACTAATGACTTGCAGCAATATCTAGCTACAAAGCGAGCACATCTTGAGGACACAAGTCCAGCTGAGACCTCGACTGAAGATCCCCATAGTATTGACATTTGTATTCAGTTGTTGGATGAAATAGAAGACTTGGATGACATAACATATGGGACGGCAATTAAGACGTTGACAAAGGACAAGGACTTCAGGGGGACATTTGTGAAACTTAAACCCGAGCGTTGTCGTAGTTTCATCCTCAGCTTAGCGAAGTAGTTATTCATTAATGATTGGTTTTAGCTTATTAGACACATTCCAGTTTGTCAAACTCTTTTAGTTTGTTGAACTATTATTTAGTAACTGATTTATTAAGTTAGATTTCTTTATATGTTGTTCACTTTCAGGATTTTAGTATGTTGAACTTTTATGTAGTGCCTAGTTGGTTGAGTTATATTTATTATAAGAGATTTATTCTATTGTGTTTTTATTATCGGCGGCAAATAGGTATAAATTGAGTTGATTTTCTTGTGTAGGTTATTATGAGATCAAGTGGTTCGGATACTGATGAGGAGTTGGTTTTTTTCGACTCACTTGAGTCATCTGACGACGAGGACGAGATCTTACAATTATTACTAGATCTTGTACCAACTATTACTAGGCAACCTCGGCATAATGATGAACTAACAGGACGACAATATGTTTTAAATATGCTGGAAGGTCATGCTGGAGTATTCTATGAATTGTTTCGTATGTTTAAAGAACCTTTTTTGGCATTAGCTCGGCTACTTGAAGAACGTCAATTATTATCTAGAAGTCGACTATCAGTGGAAGAACGGTTGATGATGTTCTTGAAGATCATTAGTCATTCTGACCGTAACAGAGTCATACAAGACAGATTTTGTCATTCTGGAGAAACAGTTAGTCGACATTTTGATAATGTTCTTAGAGCAATTTGTGCATTGGCCCTAGATTTTATCCGCCAACCAAACCCAAACACTATGTCTTTGAAGATTCAAAATAGTAATAAGTATTGGCCGTGGTTTAAGGTAAAATTTGTATTATTTTTTAAGTTTGAAATAGGTGGTTAGTACTTTTATAATGGTTTAAAATTTGTTATGGTTCATTACTTGTGTTAGGACTGTATCGGAGCTATTGACGGCACACATGTGATGGCTATTGTCCCTGCGACCGCACAGAGAGTTTATCGGGGAAGACGACACACTTGTACTCAGAATATAATGGTTACATGCAGTTTTGATATGATAATTACATATGTTTATAGTGGATGGGAATGTTCAGTTGCAGACTCTAGAGTATTACTGCATGCATTACAAGATCCAGCTAATCAATTTATTAGGCCACCATGGCCTAAATATTATGTTGTTGATTATGGATACAGCAACATGCCGGGATTTCTTGTACCGTACAGGGGTGAAAGGTACCATTTATTTGAATTTAGAAACGATGGACAACCAACTGGACCAATTGAACTATTTAATTACAGGCATTCGTCATTACGCAATTGCATCGAGAGGTGTTTTGGTGTTCTCAAAGCACGATTTGGTATTTTGAAGAATATGTCCAACTTTTCTTTACATAAGCAAGCCCAGATAGTAATTGCATGTTGCGTTATTCATAATTGTATTAAGATGTATGATGCAAATGATAATTTATTTAGAGACTATAGCGTTGACGAGCCTGTAGAAGATATTGAGAGACGACGAGGAAATCGACAACGTACAAATAACCATGAATCTGCACCGTCTTCTGATGTTGGTTCCACTAATAGAGACCGAGAACGTATGAGCCAATTCAGAGATCAAATAGCACAAGCAATATGGGAACAATATGTATCATAATTGTTATGGTATATAGAATTGGTAATTTTTTAGTTAAATATTACTTCTACTATTAAAAATTATTTTGTAATATACTTGTAACTAAATATAATGGTTAATTATGTTTTAATTGATATTATGAATTGTTTAATATTATTGATATTAATTTTTAATTAAAAATTTTTATTGATTTTTAATTAAAAATTTTTATTGATTTTTAATTTTTGGTATTTATAATAATTTTTTTAAATTAAATATAAATATGTTTTCATTGACTTACTATGAAATGACTAGTTTTCAAAAATATAACCAAACACAGTTTCATTTTTGTATTTTTCAAAACATGCGCTCGGAAAATAAAACCAAACACAGTTTCAAAAACGATCTCAGACCAGTTTTCAATATGATCTCAAATTCAACATTTTTGAAATCTCAACAAATTTCAAAAACAATACCAAACGCTATTTTTTTTTTTTTTGTTGAATAATCATCAGGTACTTGATCCAAAGGTAATTTCCCAATAAGTTTTCCTTACGTCGTACTCTCAAATAGCAAATAACACTTTGCCTATTTTTACGTGTACTCAGCTAAGATTTTTCAAAAAATTATTGGGAAATTTCTACTATTGAATCGACAAAACTGCCGTATTAATAATTACGTACTTTTAATATTTATTAGGTACTTGTTGTTGATCCAATGTTTATTAGATACTTTTTTTTTTTTTTGTTGAATAAAATTTATTAGGTGCTTGATTCAAAGATAAGTTTTTCCTACCACCATATTCTCAAATAACAAATATACACTTGCGTACTTTTACGTGTATACTGGATTAATGGCAGGTTTGGAAAACTTGTTTTTATATTATGAAAATTAATTTTATATTAAAAGTAAAGTTTTATATTTAAATATAATCATTTTTAATAGTATTATAAAAATAATTATTATTTAAAAATTTTTTAAAATAATTACATCAACTTTTTAATTTTAATTTTTTATATCTACTTTTATTAATTATATTAATTTTTTAACTCTAAAATACTTTTCATTCAAAAATACAATTTATTCAAATATAAAACAAATATTTTTCAATTAGATACAACACTAAAAAAAATAAATTGTATTCAAACGTAATTAAAACGCAATATGTTTACCAAACATCTAATAAAATTTGTTAAAAATTATTGGGAAATCTCTATTATAGAATCGGCAAAACTGCTACATTAATAAGGCCTCTGTGCGAGGAAATTTTTTCATTTAGAGTTTTGTTGTCTAAATTAAAAGTCTAAATTATATATTATGCTTTTTTTAATTTTCAAAAAAATAAAATTTAAAAAATTTATAACTTTTTCATTTTAAATTGAAATTGAGATAGCTTTTATATTAAAATACTCAAAATAATAAGATAAATAAAATGATATACATTTTACATATTTTTGAAATACACAATAAATTCTATACTCTTTTTTAAATTACAATTTAATTTTAAAAGTCTTTCTTAAATATATATTTATAATCCAATTACTAAAACTCCATCTTCTAACCTCCCCAAACCACCCAAGTTTAAGTTTCATAATTTATGATAGGAAATAATTTTGTATTATAATATATCAAAATTTGAATATTTATAAACTAAATAATTAAAATAATGATAAATATTTAAAAACAGTTTCTGCAGAGTATAAGAAAATATTCCCTCACAGGGGTAAATTTTTGACAAGCCGAAGATACGAATGGTTAAATTACAATTTTGTCATCTAAATTTTTAAATTTGTATGACTTTAGTTTATATTATTTTTTTAAATATGAGTGACTCTAAATTATTAAAAATATTATTATCATATTCTTTTTTTAGTGAATATATTTTTTAATAAAAAATTATTGATAAATTCATCAATAAATTAAAGTAAAGAATCATTATAAAAAAAATCAGATTAAAATCATGTTTTTTGTTCATTTTGAAAAATGAAATATTTTTATTTTTGAAAAATAAAAACTTATTAAGATTTTTTATATAAATAAAAAATTATTTAAATAGATAAAAAAATTTATTTTTATAAAGAATTTCTTTTTCACATTTTTGTAAGTGAAAAGTTTTTGACATGAAGACATGCAAATGGCGTTTGGTATTACTTTTGAAATATGTTATGTTTTCAAAAAAATTGAAAATGAAATCGTTTTGAAAACTGTTCTGAAATTATTTCTGAAATTGTGTTTGGTTATATTTTTTGAGTATATGTTTTCAAAAAACAAAAATGAAACTGTGGTTGGTTATATTTTTGAAAACCAATCATTTTATAAGTACTTTATGAAAATATACTTATGTTTAAATTTAAAAAAATTATTAGGAATATGAAAAATTAAAAATTAATAAAAATTTAAATTGAAAAATTAATTGAAAATTAATAATCATAATATTTAAATATTTACTATATCAATTAAAACATAATTAGCTATTATATTTAGTTACAAATATATTACAAAATAATTCTTAGTAGTAGAAGTAATATTTAACTAATAAATTATAAATTCTAACTATCATAATAATTAGGATACACATTGTTTCCATATTGCTTGTGTTATTCAGTCCCTGAATTGGCTTATACATTATCGGTCCCTATTAGTGAAACCAACATCAAAAGATGATTCAGATTCATGGTAATTTGTATGCTGTTGATTTCCTCGTCGCCTCTCAGTATCTTCTATAGGTTCGTCAATGCCGTAATTTCTAAATAAATCATCACTTGCATCATACATCTTAATACAATTATGAATAACATAACATGCAATTACTATCTGGGCTTGTTTATGCAAAGGAAAGTTGGACATATTCTTCAAAATACCAAATCATGCTTTAAGAACACCAAAATACCTTTCTATGCAATTGCGTAATGACGAATGCCTGTAATTGAATAGTTCAATGGGTCCAGTTGGTTGTCCATTTTTTCTAAATTCTGATAGATGGTACCTTTGACCCTGGTACGATACAAGGTATCCTGACATGTTATTATATCCGGAGTCAACAACATAATATTTAGGCTATGGTGGCCTAACATATCTGTTATCTTAATATTGTAATGCATGTACTAATACTCTAGAGTCTGCAGCTGAACCTTCCCATCCACTATAAACATAGGTAAATCTCATATCAAAACTGCATGTTGCTATTATATTCTGAGTGCAAGTATGTCTTCTTCCCCGATAAACTCTTTGTTCGGCCGCTGGGACAATAGCCATCACATGTGTTGTCACGTTGCGAAATTTTTGAATTTAAATTTCGCGCGTGAATGTATAAACTCAATTTGTTAGTGTGCCAATAAATTTTTTTTTATTATCATGAGAATTCAATTTTAAATTTTTGGGGTATTAAATATTAATTTGAGGATATTTAAACATTTTTACAAATTTTAAAATTTTAACAATTTTTACTTAATCAAATTTAACAAACATTATTTTTGTTTATTTATTTATTTATTTATTTTCCTTTCCTCTTTCCGGATTATTCCGGAAATCTCTTCTTCTCTCTCTGTTATTTTCTTTGTTCACTGACTCACTTTTTTTTCTTTCTTTCTCTCTTTGTTTCTTTTTTTCTCACCGACTTCCCTCTCTCTCACTTTACTTTTATTTTTCACTCACACTCTCCCACCGCCTTTCTTTCACGCCCTCTCCCTCTGGTTTTTTTTCTCCCCCTGCCGATCACTCCCTCATTTTTTTTCCTCGCCAAGTTCTCCCTCTTTCTCTGCTCTCTTCTTTTTTTTTCTCTTCCCCTTCACCGAATTTATTCACGCCTCACTCCTCCTCGTCGAGCTCTCACTCCCTCTCTCACCCTTGTTTTTTTTCTTCTTCTTCTCGCGCTCGCCCCCTCTCTCTCTCTTTATTTTTCTTTTCCCTCGCCGATTCTCCATCTCTCCCTACTCTCTCTTTTATTTTTTTAAACTCCCCCTCACCGATTCTTTCTCCCTCCCTCACCATCTCTCATTCTCTTCTTCTCTCTTTTTTTCGGCCGAACGTTCACCACGCCGCACCGCCGCCAAGCCCAGCCGACCGAACGCCTCACCCAGCTTTCCTCGCCACCACCAGACACCGATCGAGCCAACTCTTTCCCACCGAACCCGAACCAGCTGCGCCCAAAACACCCCACGCCGGACCGCCCAGCCGCGCCTTGTCTTCCTCTCGACCGTCGCCTGAACTGGCTCCTCCCCGTCCCGTCCGACCAAGCCCGTGCCTGCCGCTTGTCCCCGCCTCGTCGGTTGCCCTCGCCGCACTGCCAACAGTCACGCTGAGTGCCCAAGCGCCGCCGCCCCCTCGCCGCCGTGAGTCTTCTTCCGACCGGCCTGCCGATCCCTTCAAGTAAAGAAAAATAAATATATATATATGTATATCTGTGTGCATGTGTGTATTAGTAAAAAAAATATATATGTATATAATAATAATAATAATAAGTAATAATAATAATAATGATAATAATAATGATTTTTAGATTGTAAATTTAAATTGATTTGAAATTGGTATTTGAACTGTTCTGGGAATTGGAAAATTTTTTTTGCAGGTTGAGCATTTTGGAGCTTTTGGGGAAGCCTATATTTAAGGCAGGTCATGCCGAAATTTTAAAAAAATAAATATATATTTTGGATATTTGTGTTAAAATTACTATTTTAAAATCACGGTGTTAAAATAAAGTATCATTTTAAATTTTAAAATTCAATGGCATACTAATTAGTTGAGTTTACCGTAATTCGATTACGGAATTCTTAGACAGATAATTAAATTATCTGTGTTTCTTGTTTTGGGTACTCATAGATCGAATTCAGAAAGAAAGACTATCTTGGAATTCGTGCGACAAATTGATCGTAGGTCAAATTGCTGACGAGGTAGGATATCTTACCCTTCCTTTGTAGCCAATTTTGTTTTAATGATTTGGCCAAAAATCATTTAAAGAAAATGTGTTTATAAAGCTTTGAAATTTACGTGATTTAGAAAATATCACGATTTCAGAAATTAAAAGAAAAATATCCGATCACGGATTTTTTTGAAAAACAATACGACATATTTTTATTATATGAATCATATGTTCATATGAAATGTTAAAAGTTGGATTTGGTGTTAAAGTATACCGGGAGCCAGCACATACGTGCAAAGAGTGCACATCTTGATCGAGGATCACTCATCATGCTTCGGCATGGTGAGGGAGGCTCATACGGACCGTACACGAATTAGATGTATATAGGGACACAATTTGCATAATCACGATTCCACGTTTATGATTCGGTACTGCATTGACATACTTAGTATGATGGTTAAATTAAAATGTTGAAATATTTTTTAAAGAATATCCTACTGGGCCTTTCGTTCACTGTTTTAAAACTGGTAAACCCCCAGGAGATAAAGGTGATTAGAAGATATGGGTGACGTGGACCCATCCATGGATGATAAGGACTGAAGCCTTGAAGTAGTGTTCAGTTCTTTAGGACAAAGTATGTATATGAGCATTCCGGGACTGTAAATTTTAAACTTTACTTTTGTGATCTTACTTATTTTATTTTATCCAAGTATGCATCTGTGGGATATAGGTACCTCACCACCTGATATTGTGATAAAAATGGAATATAAATATTAATTAAATTTAAAATATACAAGCATAATTTATAAACAAGTTTAAAGAGTCGGTAAAGGGTAAAATATAAAAACTGACAGACTTAGGAATCTGAGCTTTCCTTTCATTTATTCTTTTAAAACCTTATATCTGTCACTATCCCATATTTTGGGATGTGACCCCTGTCGCTGTTCCGGATTTTGGGACGTGACATGTGTGCCATTAATAGCTCCAATACAATTTTTACACAAGTAAAGAACCTAAACTTTATTAAACCCTATTATGAAAGTAAAAACCACATATTTTAAACTTTAAAAAAAATGCGAGTTATACTTTAAACTACGACCAATACTTTTCACTATTTTGAATCTCCGGAGGCACGGTGTTTGGGTCTGGTTGGCAGATAAATTCTAGGGCCAATACACAGATGGCATTAAAAACACTATCGAAATGTCTACTTATTATTTCTCCAGAATGACAAAATCTATCTTGTATTACTCTATTACGAGCAGAATGACCAATAATCTTTAAGAAAATCATTAACCGTTCCTTCACTGATAGTTGACATCATTAACTCGGCTATTTTTTAAGTAGCTGAGTTAATGCCAAAAAAGATTCTCTATACATACGAAATATTTCATAGAATACTTCAGGATGCCCTTCTAACATATTTAATGTATATTGTCGTCCTGTTAGCTCATCATTATATCGAGGTTGCTTAGTAATAATTGGTATAAGATCTAGTAATAACCGTAAGATCTCTTCCTCATCATCAGATGACTCAAATGACTCAAAAAAAAAACCAACTCTTCATCAGTATCTGAACCATTTGATTCCATAATACCCTACACAAGATAATCAAACCAATTTATATCTATTTGCCACCAATAATAATAGCACAATGAAACAAATATCTTATATTTAATATAAATCAACAAACTAGTTATTATATAAGAGTTCAATAAACTAAAATCGTGAAAGCAAATAGCATAAAGTAATCAAACTCAACAAATCAATCACTACTCCAAAGTTTAAGAAATGACTTAAATCATAAAAGTAAACAACATAAAACAATCTAACGCAACAAACCAGTCAGTAGATAATAGGACAACAAATTGAAACAAACTGAATAAGTTTAAAAAATTGAAACCAATAATTAACCAATGACTACTCCACTAAGCTGAGGATAAAACCACGACGACGCTCGGGTTTGATCTTTACAAATGACCTCCTGAAATCTTTATCCTTTGATAATGTCTTAATTGCTATCTAGTATGTCTTGTCATCTAAGTTTCCCATTTCATCCAATAGCTCAATATAAATTTCAATGCTATTAGGATCTTCAGCCAACGTCTCTGCCTCACTTGTGTCCCTAAAGACGTGCTCGTTTCGCCTCTAGATATTGTTGCAAGTCATTAGTGCGTTGTACTGATGCCTCACTTCGCAAACTTACAGACTTTGCCAACAGCTCCACTGCTGACTCCATTGCAGTTTTTATCTTCTTCTTGGAATGCCCACTACTGGCCTCAACATTTCGAGTAGGGTTGCGGTCTTTTTGGACTTCATGCGAGTCTCCCGTACCTTCCCCTTTAGCTTCCAGATTCATTGAGTCTGGTGGTGTTGCACGTGGCATATTGGTAGCTGTTTGCGGACTAATGCCATGATGACCTGTTGCAATAGTTCCACCAAATATCTCCTTTAGGAGAGAAAAGTTTGCTAGCCCCTTCTTCTGGAACTTTTTAGACGTTGGATTTTGCTATACAACGAAAATAAATTTAATTATGCCAATGATTAGAAACTTATATAGATAAATTTGAATTCCATTAAATAATAGGAATATTACTTGTAGATAGGAATCCTAAATTTCTTCTGAAGCTGTGACTATTTTGCTTTAAAATCCCATCTAAATCCAGTAGTTTGAACCAAGCTTTCAAACTCTCTAAGGCTGCGTCTAAGCCTATTCTACTTGGTTTTTAAGTTGTGTAATTGTAAGTCATTTATTGAATTTGCTATGTATTTCATTTGAAATTTTCATCTAAGTTTTTTGGTCTAAAGTGGATGTTTGAAGTCCTTTTTATGCCTCTTCATGTAGCAACTCGAAAAAAAAAAGATTCTAAATTTTCGCCCTATGTGGCATGTTCCTTGGTAATATTATCCTCAGTGACATCCATAGTATAATTTTTCTGTTCTTATATCACATATCAAGGATTGTCAACATTAATAATCAAACAGATTAAAATGATTACTACAGTACACATTTTTATTTTTTTCAAGTACTAGACATAGCAAACTCTAGTAGGGTGGTGCAGTGTAAAAATGTCTTTGGTTCAAAGCCAATTCTATATCCCTTAAAAATAATGAAATAAAAAGCTAAGCCTAAAGTTTATCATATTGGGATGAAATAAAAAGGATAAATTCTTTAATTTCACTAAAAATGCTACTAGTACAACATAAATCAATGAAATTAACTCATCAAAGCAACAAATATTTTCTTACAAGAAAATTTGCCAACTAAATGTGTAATAGACAGAGAGAGACATTTTAAGGATTGAGATATAGGAGAGATCATTTCAAGGGCTAGGATTTAGAGAAAACTTGGAAAAAATTACCCCCCCAAAGCCTATTTTATTAACAATCCCTGGTGAGCAAGTTTTAACTTTCCTTAAAAAATGGGGTGTTGTTAGTTAAAGTATGATTTTGTGACTAGTGAATATGATTTGATTAGCACTATTTTATCAAAAAATTTGACCAAACCATTGCTTGGGGTCATCGGTTTTGGTTAAGGGAGCTTAATCACATTATAGTGCTAATCAATCAGGCTAGAATAAGGAATAGCAATAGGGCAAGGATATCAACAAAAGTATATAAATATGAGTTAGGGTTAGAATGCTAATATTTTTTTCAAGTACTAGACATAGTAATTGGAACGTATGAAAATCAACAACAAAAAGGCCAAATTCTAATTATTTTCATTGTTGCTCTCCGAAATCAACTTGTTGCTTATGTTGTTGAAGCTAGCCTATTATTTGTTGTAAAACAAAAAATTCAGACACAATTCAAGGGGATGAATAAACTGAGAACCTGAAAAGTCAAGCCATAGCCATCCATCGGTCAACACTATTAATATTAACAAGGCACATTGCTTTAAACTCAACAAAATCAAAACTCACAATCAAAACCTGGAAAACAGTTTAATAAACCATGCTATCCATCAGTCAAACCAGCTCAAATTCGGGTTTAATCTTTGTTGTTAGGCATTTATAATAAAATTGTCTCCTGATTAGCTCATCGACGAAAATGCTTTTTTTTTTTTTTTAAATGACTATATGAAAATAATGTTAGTAAGGATACATTTGAGTAAAAAATGGAATAAAAGATAAAAACACACAAAAATCTAAACCGAAGAGATTGATTCACTTAATAACGTAATTGGTGAATGCTAACAAAATCAAACAAAGTCTAACACACAAGGGGCAAAAATATTGCTGTATCATGCAAATAGAACATTGACAATTTATCACAAAAGCTGAAGTGACTTAACGTGTATATAAATAATAGGAGACCTCACATAACCAAACTTATAATTGTATGAGTGCATATGAAAATCCATAGCATTAAAATGCATGTCCTTTCAAAAGAATTCTACTGTCATGAATTTTCACAGGGCCTATCTTTCTTTTCTCCCAACTGGGTAGTTCCTATGTGCTCTAGCAACTGCCAAGCTTCAGTTCAGTCCACACGGCCTCAAATTCTAGGGTTTTCAAACATTATCAATCACCACTCCAAATAACTACATAAAATAGATTCACCATTCCAAATCGACAGAAGGAGCTTACCTTTCGTGAAGAAGACGACCAAAACGAGCAAGTTTTGATGGTGACCGACCGACCGACCAACCGTAACCACCACCGAATGGGAGGCATAGAGCTCGGGCTGAGGTCGATGAAGGCAATAGTGACGGCGTGAAGTCGACCTTAGGGGAGGAGAGATTGCTTGTGCCAACGTCAATGAACGAAAAAGAAAGAGGGAATAATGGAGTCGCCACCGTGGAGGCGAGACAGGGGTAGTGGGTTACCGGGGGCTGAGGAAATAAAAAACCAAAACGATTCTCGTAATCGAAGAAGAAGAAGAAGCCGCCACTTTTTTCTATCGACGACTTTGCGTGAGAGACCGCTGACAACGATGAACAAGAAAGAGGGTGGAGTCAAGAGAGGGGGAGCCTTGTATATACTGTCTGAGCCTCCAAAAATAATGAAAACGGCTTTAAGTTGTTTTCTGCCTTAAATGTAAATAATTGAGATTTAACCTATTGGTTTCAAAATTGATTTTCAAAAACACCGTTAACCAAACAAAGTTTCAAAAGTTTTGGAAAATAATTACCTTGTAAATCGTGAAAACCAATTTAAAAACATAAACAAACACGCTGGCAATTTTGCTCTGTGGTCCCAAAAGTACAAAACGCAGAGGATTGTAAGGGTAGGCATTCGCTGTTTTGCTTGTATTTACTTTTTGCCAAGTTCGAAACCAAAAACTCTCCAGAAATCTGCCGCTTCTATGCGTCATCCCTTTCAAACCAAGAAAACAAGGTAAAACAGAATAACTTCAATTCCTCTTTTCCTTCAAAATTCTAGTTTTCTTGTTTGCTTTCCATCGAGAGAATCACAAACCAGAAAAATGATTAGAAAAGCACTTCGCAATCCTCAACCTAACTCTTGCATCAAGCTATTCTCTTCAAATTCATTTGTATCTTCTGCTTCTTCTTCTTCTTCTTCTTCTTCTTCTCCATTAGATTTAGAAACCCAATTACGCTCTCTATGTGGAAATCCCAATTCCGATTTTTTTCAGGCTGTTTCTCTCTTTAATCGCGCCATTGACTCCAAAAAATGCCCTTCTCCTTCAACCTGTAATTTTCTCGTCCACGCGCTTACAAGGTCTGGAAACTATGATTTAGCCTTTTCTGTTTATGAGAAAATGACCCGTTTTCGAATTTTTCCCAATTTTGTTTCGTTGAGTTGCTTGATTGCTTGTTTTGTTGATGCCCATAAGCCAAAATTTGCACTTGGGGTCTTGGGGTTGGTTTTGAAGCGTGGTTATAATGCTAATGCCCTAGTTAGGAACCTTTTATTGAAGAGCTTTTGTGGAAACGGTGAGATTGAAAAGGCGAGGGAGTTGTTTGATGTAATGCGTACTTACTATGGTTTGTCGCCGGATGTTGTAAGTTACAACACTCTTATAAATGGCCTTTGCAAGGATAAGAAGTTGAAAGAAGCGCTGGAGTTGTTGGTTGAGATGGAGATTTCGGGTTGTCAGCCGAATTCAGTGACGTACACCACGTTGATGGATGGTTTTTGTAAGGACGGTCGAGCAGGCGAGGCGCTTGATTTGTTGAAGGAGATGAAGGATATTAATTTGGAAGCGGATGTTGTCGTGTATAGTACGCTTATAAGTGGTTTTTTCAATGAGGGGGATTTTGATAGAGGGAAAATGCTCTTCGATGAGATGGTTGGAAAGGGGATTTCTCCAAACGTAGTGACCTACAGCGGGTTGATATGCCAGCTTTGTAAGATGGGGAAACTGAAAGAAGCCACTGAAATGTTGAATGAAATGACACAGCATGGAGTGCGGCCTGATGTTGTTACTTATACTGGTTTACTTAGTGGTCTGTTCGAGGGAGGAAAAGCTGCAAAAGCCAAGGAGATTTTCGACACGATGCTACAGAGTCGTGAAGAGCCTAGTACTGTTACTTACAATGTTATGATTAATGGGTTGTGCAAGGAAGGGTTGATTGGCGATGCTTTTAAACTCGTGGACGTAATGGTTGAGAAGGGGTTGAAGCCCGATGTAATTACTTACAACACGTTACTGCAGGGACTTTGTTCTAATGGGAGGGTTGATGAGGCGATAAAGCTTTTTGAGGTGATATCAAAGGACGAGAACTCTGTTGAGCTGGATGTTATCACATTCAACATGATGATACTTGGTTTATGCAAGGAAGGCCATCTTAACAAGGCTGTGGAAATCTATAATATAATGGTCAGAAAGGGTTTGGTAGGCAACCATGTAACGTATAACACTTTGATTGGGGGTTGTCTACAGATGCGAATGTATAACAAGGCAATGGAACTCAGAAAACGTATGCTGGATATTGGATTAGTTCCGAACTCCCACACTTATGGTGTTATGATTAATGGATTTTGCAAGATGCGTTTGCTCAGGATCGCCAAAGGACTTTTATGTAAAATGGGAGCTTCTGGGCATAGTCCTAGCGTCATCGACTATAACACCATAATGACATTGTTATGTGATGAGGGCTGTTTGGAGCAGGCTAGGACGTTGCTTCAAGAAATGAGGAACTCAAATCATAGACCCAACATTGCCTCGTTTAATATGCTGATCGACGCAACTCTCAGGGAAGGGGATGTCAATTCTGCTAGAGAATTGCTAATGGACATGCTGAAATCAGGTTTAGAACCAGATACTTTGACCTTTTCCACATTAATAAACAGATTTTCAAAACTTGGGCTCTTGGATGATGCTAAAAAGGTTCTTGAGAAGATGGTTTCTTCCGGTTTAAAGCCAGATGCCTTTGTATTTGATTCTTTGTTAAAAGGTTATTATTCGAAGGGTGAAACAAGAGAAATCATTGATATGTTTCAGCAAATCGCTAATAATGGTGTTGCTCTAGACCAAACACTTACTAATACTATCTTGATGTGCCTTTGTCACTGCTCGGAAGATGTTGATGTCATGGAGATTCTCCCAAATTTTTCCCAAGCATCGAAAGAGAAAAGCATTTTAAGCAAAGAGCTGCTGATGAAGCTAGATAAATCCTTCCCAGAACTCAACTTATGAGCTGGATGAATTATTTCCATCTCTTGTAACCTTTGTAATGATATACTGAATTTTTTCGATGCTGGCTTAACTTAAGTAAGTCTTCTGTTTTCTATATTTAGTCCATCATTTTTGTTTACTGCTTTGCACCCATGGAATGATCACATGTTCTATTACTTAATTTCTTTTCACCATTCAAGAAAGGAGTGCATTTTTGCTTTGGTCTTACTCTTTTTCAAAATAAAGGATTTTTAATATTTTGCTTGTATTCTTTTAAGCGGTCACTTGCTCTCAAATTCATTTGATAACCAGCTTTTAGACTTGACCTTGGAAGCTTCATCTGAACTAAAATGTAGTCTCAACATTTTGTTTAGGTAGATGAGACATAAATAATTCTCGCACTTGGAGGCTCTTACAAACCAGAGTACCACCGCTGAAGGTCATTTGAAGGTACACCATTGTGGCAACTCTCTCACTCTCTCTCTCTCTCTCAAGAAAAGATGGATATTGACACTTGACGGTACAACCAAGAAATTTATTGTTAACAGCAAATTCCTAGATTGTTAGAGGAAACCATATTCTGAAAAACCTCGATGCTAAATTTTTTTTCTTAAAATTCATACGTCCATATTTAGACACACATAATAAGAATGTGCATGCTTATGGGATACATCTTTTGCTGTTTTTCTGATTCTGTTACTTATGGGGAATTCTGGAGCCGGAAAACGGTAGGGCTTTAGAAAGTCTTGTGATACCGTCCACATTGTCCTCAAAATCAAAATGATATTAATATTTGCATACAAGCACTAGATTCTCCATGTTCAATACTCTTTAGTGGGCTTGGCATTATAGCTTATGATATAAAATCAGTCAAAAGTATAGGGCCTTCCATGGATTAGCTGGCTTCTGAATATGAACATTACTTTCAGCTTAGTGAATTTTATGCGACATATTATTAAGTATGAAACTAAAACATGAAATTTGTACCGCTGATTTGAGGTACACGCGTTAAATGGAGTGATCAGATGGTAGGGGATCCTCATTGTGCTCCGTTTTTTGTTAATACCTTGTAGATTTCATAAACGTCACGTGGAAGGGACGGAGTGTCTTGTTGATTCAAGTTCTTTCAAGCAGCTTCTTGCATATGTGGTTTTGTTGACAAATTTCAGTTGCTGGAGTCGAACTATTCGAAGATTTCTTGCTAATTGCTGGTGAGTAGCGAGGCATGAATGAATTTAGCTAAGGTGATAAATCCATTGTTTGATCATTGTTGCTTCCTTAAAATGCTACGCAAGCGCACGTGTCGCATACAAGTAATACAGTGTACAAGAGTACTGATATCGTCCCACAGAGAATGTTATCACCACTTCATCTAAATTAAAATCAAAATTAAGGATTTGCAAGAATTGATGGAGAATTAAAATTGTCTTAAACTCACTATACTAGTATGACATAAAAATGCACGGAGCAATTGCAAACTGAATAAAACAGACTTAATAACAATTGGTAATGGAGTGACTGAGATTCAATTTCCCTTTTTTCTGCAACTTGACTCAGTATGCTACGGCAATGCTACAGCAATGTTACTTAGTTAACCTAGAACTCAAAAATTCACAAGTTTCTTCTAAAATACTTATGCTAATAACTTCTTGCTTCATTTCAACATATTCCTACGCTAAATGGAGTACGAAGCCAAATTAAGTTTAGGTTCCAAAAGGTTATATGAGACAAGCATGCATTCCTGCTTAACTTGCAAAATTAATTAGGTTAATACACAAACCCAACTAATCACACATTATCCAACATCTGTCTAATTCCAATTAGTTTTCCAACCACTGAAATCACAGTATTATGCTCAAGATGGCCAGTCGAAGAACACAAATAAACCAACAAAACGATGTTGAATAAACCAAATAACATTAAAGTAGCAAGCTCAACATACAAAGCTAGTCACAGAAATGGGTACTTTATCCTCCCAGTCTTAAAGGAAATTAGTTCATACTTGATTGTTCAAACCCACCGGAAAAAGAAAACATTGTACGGGAAAAATAAAAACAAGAGTACAACCGAAAATGGAGGAAAGATTGACAGAATAGACGTGCACAAGGTGCACAGCTACTTTTTAATTTCTCCTTCCAGAATATGCTGAAATCTCCTCCAATCCCTGTACGTTTCCTTTCTCTTCTGGGTTTTCTCTTTCTGTCCTGCTCTTTTCCGTATTTTTTCTCTCTGCTCCTTGTCTGCCTCCCTCTTTTCTGAATGCATCATGTTCCCTTTTAAGTGCTAGGGCAAATGGAGGATGTACATGTATACATAATCTAACGACTGAGCTTTTATTTGGTGTCCTTGGATTAAGACAGCTCATAAGCTTGTCCTTTCTGTCATGCTCACTAATAAAATTGGCTGCCAGTTGTACGTTGACTTGTCAAAATATCTGAACAATCTCTGCCCCAGTTTGCTACAGTAAAGTTACAGCATTGCTGTAGCAAC
The DNA here is from genome assembly GCA_035233585.1 of Antiaris toxicaria. Taxonomy (NCBI): domain Eukaryota; kingdom Viridiplantae; phylum Streptophyta; class Magnoliopsida; order Rosales; family Moraceae; genus Antiaris; species Antiaris toxicaria. The sequence continues at coordinate 19,529,267 of CP141153.1, forward strand.
TCCTGGAATCAGTCTTCCTTGTCATTTTTCTCCAATTTTTGCAATTCCATCCTAGCTGCAGCTTGACCTCCTGATCCAAACAACCTTCTACTACTTCAACTCTGCAAAACACTTAAAAGCAACATAAACTAACTTGAAAAATTAAATTTAACATTCTAAAATAAAAGACTGCATTAAAAACCAAAAAATGCTTTAGTTAACTATTAAAATGTCAAGAACTCAATGGACCAAACATCTTTTTACATCCCCAAATGGCTGTAATAACTCTATTTCATAGAGTTATCACACCCCCAAACTTATACCATTGCTCGTCCTCGAGTAATGAAACAAAGGCAAAAAAAACACAAAGAACAAAAAAAAAAAAACAAAAAAACAACGGATGCAGAAAACACTAAAAAAAAAAAAATGCATTCTGATTTCACTACAATGCATTGTTGAAACCAACTTTTTCTTAATTGCATTTTCAATATCCAACTCGTTCTCTAGATTAACACTTGTCAAAGATTTGCTCAAATCATCACAAGCTTTCTCCTCATTCAAATTTTCCCAAGTGCGTGTGTGAAAACTATAGTTAGCATCCTTGGTTCACCCAAGTCCAATTAAATTTTGATCATCAAACCTAATTGATGGCTTCATAAGCTGGTTTCTTAAATCCCTCTCCACTAATATATATGTCAACCAAGCACTTAAGGTAGAATATGCTTCTAAACCATGAAACAGGAACTTCTCTTTAAATTTTTTTTCTGATGGCAATGGGGATATCCATTTATTTATTATTTCATATATATATGGAACATTCTCCAATGTCACCACTGCCTTTTTACGCGAATGCCAACATTTGTGATGAAGACACTCGGTTACTCAACATGGTCACCATTAAAGATATTATTATACTCATATTTCAAACCACTGTTTGACACAAAAGTACGCATGAGGCTCATGCTACTCCTGGTTACTAGGTGGTTCCAAATAGCGGAGTCAATCCCAAAGTTTTATTCTTCTTTCCTTCCTCTTTTTATTTTTTTTATTTTTGAACCCCCAAACTTTAATCCACTTTAGTTCCCTTTTCACCAGTTGCCTAAACTTCTCTCTTATGCTCAGTTTCCTAAAATTCGCCTTGAGGGACTCACAAAACCAGTTCTAAATGCTTAGGTTCTCATAAAGGTTCAACTTTTCTTAAATTCTCCCAAAAGAAATCTAGCCATAGCCTGCTGTGTAAAACTGGAAAATTCTTATTTAGAGCCAACTAATGATGAATATCACAAATTTCCAATTCATGTCAACCCATCCTACAAAGTGAAAATTTCTAAGCAATTCATGATCTTCATTGAACTCTGTTTTATTCAACAATGTTGTAGCAAAACCAAAAAATGTGGACAAGCAACACAGCAAACAGACATAAGTAAACAACTCAACTCAACTCAACTCAACATAACAAGGAAGACTGATTCCAGGAGTTGCTACAGCAATGCTGTAACTTTACTGTAGCAAACTGGGCAGAAATTATTCAGATATTTCGAAGCAGATAGAGAAGTGCCTATCATATTGGGAAGACCATTTCTAGCAACAGGGAGAACACTAATTGATATGCAAAAAGGAGAGCTTACAATGAGAGTCAACGACGAGAAGGTGACCTTTAATGTGCTCAAAGCAATGAGGTTTCCCGATGAGGTAGAGGAGTGTTCCATGGTGAATATGCTTGAATATGTGGTGTCAGAAGAATTTGATAAGAGATGCCACAAAGATTATGAGGAACCGACTAGGTCAAAAGAAGATGTGAAGATGACTGAAGAGATAAGTGCCTCGGTAGCTTGGGTGGATAAAGCATCAGCCAATGTATTTAGAGAAAGGAAGTTTGAGCCGCTGGGATTGACAGATTGTGAGATCAAGAAGCCTCGGCCATCTATTGAAGAGCCACCGATTTTGGAATTGAAGCCTCTTCCATCACACCTCCGATCTGCTTACTTGAGAGAGTCAGAAACACTTCCAGTGATAATCTCAGCTTTGTTGACTAGGGATCAGGAGCAGGAGTTACTTGCAGTGTTAAAGAAATTTAAGAAAGCGCTTGGGTGGACAATTGCAGACATCAAGGGAATTAGCCCTGCTATCTGTATGCATAAGATTCTCTTTGAAGAATGCTACAATAATTCTGTGGAGCAGCAACGAAGACTAAACCCGATCATGAAGGAAGTGGTGAAGAAGGAGATAATTAAATGGCTGGATGCAGGTATAATCTACCCCATTTCAGACAGCTCATGGGTCAGCCCTGTGCAGTGCGTACCTAAGAAGGGAGGAATGACTGTTGTGACTAATGATAACAACGAATTAATCCCTACCCATACAGTCACAGGCTGGAGAGTTTGTATGGATTATCGGAAGCTGAACAAGACCACTAGGAAGGATCATTTCCCATTGCCCTTTATCGATCTGATGCTGGATAAATTAGCTGGGAAAGAGTATTACTGCTTTTTAAATGGCTATTCAGGTTATAATCAGATTGCTATAGCACCCGATGATCAGGAAAAGACCACCTTCACTTGTCCATACGGAACATTTGCTTTTCGGAGGATGCCATTTGGGTTGTGCAATGCTCCAGCAACTTTTCAACGCTGTATGATGGCTATCTTCTCTGATATGGTGGAACAATGTTTAGAGGTCTTCATGGATGATTTCTCAGTTATGGGAGAATCTTTCGACGGATGCTTGACAAATTTGGAGCAGATTCTAAAAAGGTGTGAAGAAACTAGCCTAGTTTTAAATTGGGAGAAATGTCATTTTATGGTAACTGAGGGAATTGTGTTAGGACACAAGGTATCAAGGAAAGGCATTAAGGTGGACAAAGCAAAGATAGAGATCATTGACAAGATGCCACCACCATCATCAGTCAAGGGAATCAGAAGCTTTTTGGGACATACGGGTTTCTATAGAAGATTTATCAAGGATTTCTCAAAAATCTCAAAACCCCTGTGTTCTTTGCTTGAGCAGAACAAGCCCTTCAGATTTGATGCGAAGCGCCAACATGCATTTACAGAACTGAAGAAGAAACTTATGTCAGCACCTATCATTGTGGCACCTGATTGGTCTTAGTCATTTGAGTTGATGTGTGATGCGAGTGACCATACCATAGGAGTAGTATTGGGACAAAGAAAAGATAAAGTGTTCCATTCCATTTATTATGCTAGCAAAACTCTGACTGACGCTCAGCTCAACTACACCACCACTGAAAAAGAACTCTTGGCAGTGGTATTTGCCTTTGACAAGTTCCGGGCATATTTGGTGGGCACGAAAGTAGTGGTCTATACGGATCACTCAGCTATAAAGTACCTCATTGCCAAAAAGGATGCCAAACCGAGATTGATTAGATGGGTTCTATTGCTGCAAGAATTTGATCTGGAAATCAGAGATAGAAAAGGGACTGAGAATCAGGTGGCTGATCATTTATCAAGGTTTGAGAATGGAAAGACAGAGAGAGATGAAGAACCAATAAAGGAAACCTTTCCTGATGAGCAGCTTTTTGTAGTTAAGCAAGGGAACACACCTTGGTATGCAGATATAGTGAATTATTTGGTGAGTGATTTACTCCTACCTGATCTGACTAGTCAACAAAGGCGGAGATTCCTTCATGACATTAAGTTTTACTACTGGGATAAGCCGTATTTATTCAAGCAAGGTGCAGACCAGATTATAAGAAGATGTGTGCTTGAAGAGGAAGTGGTTGGTATACTTCAACTACCGTCATTCATCTCCGTATGGTGGTCACTATGGAAGTGGAATTGAGACCATCTGACATCAACTACCTTTACAAGCTAGAAGAGGGAGAGGATAACTATGCGAATTTGATTGAGAATATCACTGAAGAATTGCTGCAGCAAGTAATCTTTACCCTTTGTGTCGAGGGAACAAGGTCGAATATAACAGCTCAAGGAACCTACACCTTCCCCGAAACAGCCTGCTGCCTGGCCCGAATGTGTGGTATCATTTCCTGAAGTCGAGACTGATGACATCCACCCACCTTCAAACAGTGTCAAGAGACAGGGTCATACTCCTCTACTGCATTATTACAGGACTGAAGTTCAATGTATGTCGAATTATTTATGAGGAGATATGCGGCTGTGCTCAGAAGTCATCAGGTCACCTTTGGTTTCCCTCATTGGTTTCAGAAATGTGCAAAAGGAGCGGAGTAGTCTTTAATAACAATGAGGAGAAACTAAAGGTGAAGGGATCATCACCCTAGCTGCAGTAGCCCGCATTGCACAAGACAACTTGAAGCAACCAAAAGAGGCTGCAGCAGAAGATGACACTGAAGAAGCTGGTCCTTCTACCCGTCCCTCTTGCAGTAGTGAGCCTGCAACATCTGGTAGTACCATGCAATTTCCTGCAGAAATTTCGCAAAGTCTGCGAATGCTAGAGCAGATAGTGAGTCTGCAGGAAATTCAGCAATATGAAACAATGCAGATGCTACAGCAGATGCAGAAGCAGCAGCAACAGTATTGGACATATGCAAGACAGAGGGATGTTGCGCTGCAGCAGTCATTACAGCAAAGGTCAGCCAGGCCAACATGTCAATTCTCTGAGTTCCCCAGCAGTATACTACAAGAGGAGGACACCCATGACTCCGAGGAAGAATGACCGCCTAGGCAACCTGCCTATGGCCCGCAGGGAGTATTATCCTTCTACTGCTTACTTTAAAATTCAGACTTCTATGAGCAGTGAGGACACTGCTTATTTCAAAGTTTGGGGGTGTTGGCATGTTTGTTTATTTGTTTGTGTTTTTGTTTGTTTGATTGTTTGTTTCTGAAATGTTTTGTTTTGTTTTGCTTTGTTTTTATTCTGTTTTTTGTTTATTTTGTCAGTTTTAGGATGGCATCAGTCTCGACTTCAAGAAATGATACCACACCTTCGGGTCAGGCAGCAGGCTGTTTCGGGGAAGGTGTAGGTTCCTTGAGCTGTTATATTCGACCTTGTTCCCTCGACACAAAAGGTAAAGATTACTTGCTGCAGCAATTCTTCAGTGATATTCTCAATCAAATTCGCATAGTTATCCTCTCCCTCTTCTAGCCCGTAAAGGTAGTTGATATCAGATGGTCTCAATTCCACTGACACTCCTCTCACCTCCACAGCTTCAGGTTGGCCCTCCGGGAAATTTGCATAAAACTCCCGGACCAAGGGTACAATTGCTTCCTCGGATTGCCGCAGAAATACCTCCAGTTGTGTGTAGTGATGACTGAATAAACCGGCTTGGTGTAACCCATAGTAGTCGTTTCTTGTAATACAAATCCCTTTTCCAAATATAGGGGTCTTTTTGACACCACCTTCTCGTATTTTTCTGCTGCTTCATCCGACACAAACTTAGTGGTAGCCGGTGTTCTGCGAGCCACGTTTTTTTTCCCCATTTAATCAGTTTTTACTTCTCCTCTATGTACTGTTTCTCAAAATAATACCAAAATCCACCGTGTACCCCAAACAGTTCCAATAATCAAGGCCTACTCCTCTTCAGGCACACATCTTCTTATAATCTGGTCTGCACCTTACTTGAACAAATACGGCTCATCCCAGTAGTAAAACTTGACGTCATGAAGGAATCTCCGCCTTTGTTGACTAGTCAGATCAGGTGGGAGTAAACCACTTACCAAATAATTCACTATGTCTGCATACCAAGGTGTGTTCCCTTGCTTAACTACAAAAAGCTGCTCATCAGGAAAGGTTTCCTTTATTGGCTCTTCATCTCTCTCTGTCTTTCCATTCTCTAACCTTGATAAATGATTAGCCACCTGATTCTCAGTCCCTTTTCTATCTCTGATTTCCAGATCAAATTCTTGCAGCAATAGAACCCATCTAATCAATCTCGGTTTGGCATCCTTTTTGGCAATGAGGTACTTTATAGCTGAGTGATCCGTATAGACCACTACTTTCGTGCCCACCAAATATGCCCGGAACTTGTCAAAGGCAAATACCACTGCCAAGAGTTCTTTTTCAGTGGTGGTGTAGTTGAGCTGAGCGTCAGTCAGAGTTTTGCTAGCATAATAAATGGAATGGAACACTTTATCTTTTCTTTGTCCCAATACTACTCCTATGGTATGGTCACTCGCATCACACATCAACTCAAATGACTAAGACCAATCAGGTGCCACAATGATAGGTGCTGACATAAGTTTCTTCTTCAGTTCTGTAAATGCATGTTGGCGCTCCGCATCAAATCTGAAGGGCTTGTTCTGCTCAAGCAAAGAACACAGGGGTTTTGAGATTTTTGAGAAATCCTTGATAAATCTTCTATAGAAACCCGCATGTCCCAAAAAGCTTATGATTCCCTTGACTGATGATGGTGGTGGCATCTTGTCAATGATCTCTATCTTTGCTTTGTCCACCTTAATGCCTTTCCTTGATACCTTGTGTCCTAACACAATTCTCTCAGTTACCGTAAAATGACATTTCTCCCAATTTAAAACTAGGCTAGTTTCTTCACACCTTTTTAGAATCTGCTCCAAATTTACCAAGCATCCGTCGAAAGATTCTCCCATAACTGAGAAATCATCCATGAAGACCTCTAAATATTGTTCCACCATATCAGAGAAGATAGCCATCATACAGCGTTGAAAAGTTGCTGGAGCATTGCACAACCTGAATGGCATCCTTCGAAAAGCAAATGTTCCGTATGGACAAGTGAAGGTGGTTTTTTCCTGATCATCGGGTGCTATAGCAATCTGATTATAACCTGAATAGCCATTCAAAAAGCAGTAATACTCTTTCCCAGCTAATCTATCCAGCATCTGATCGATAAAGGGCAATGGGAAATGATCCTTCCTAGTGGCCTTGTTCAGCTTCCGGTAATCCATACAAACTCTCCAGCTTGTGACTGTACGGGTAGGGATTAATTCGTTGTTATCATTAGTCACAACAGTCATTCCTCCTTTCTTAGGTACGCACTGCACAGGGCTGACCCATAAGCTGTCTGAAATGGGGTAGATTATACCTGCATCCAGCCATTTAATTATCTCCTTCTTCACCACTTCCTTCATGATCAGGTTTAGTCTTCGTTGCTGCTCCACAGAATTGTTGTAGCATTCTTCAAGGAGAATCTTATGCATACAGATAGCAGGGCTAATTCCCTTGATGTCTGCAATTGTCCATCCAAGCGCTTTCTTAAATTTCTTTAACACTGCAAGTAGCTCCTGCTCCTGATCCCTAGTCAACAAAGCTGAGATTATCACTGGAAGTGTTTCTGACTCTCCCAAGTAAGCATATCGGAGGTGTGATGGAAGAGGCTTCAATTCCAAAATCGGTGGCTCTTCAATAGATTGCCGAGGTTTCTTGATCTCACAATCTGCCAATCCCAACGGCTCAAACTTCCTTTCTCTAAATACATTGGCTGATGCTTTATCCACCCAAGCTACCGAGGCACTTATCTCTTCAGTCATCTTCACATCTTCTTTTGGCCTAGTCGGTTCCTCATGATCTTTGTGGCATCCCTTCTCAAATTCTTCTGACACTACATATTCAAGTATATTCACCATGGAACACTCCTCTACCTCATCGAGAAACCTCATTGCTTTGAGCACATTAAAGGTCACCTTCTCGTCGTTGACTCTCATTGTAAGCTCTCCTTTTTGCACATCAATTAGTGTTCTCCCTGTTGTTAGAAATGGTCTTCCCAGTATGATAGGCACTTCTCTATCCGCTTGAAAATCTAGAACAATGAAGTCTGCAGGGAAAATGAATTTATCTACCCTTATCAATACATCTTCAATCTTCCCTTCTGGATGGGTAATTGATCGGTCTGCTAATTGTAGAGTCACTGTAATTGGCCTTATTTCCCCAATTCCTAACTTTCTGAAGACTGACATTGGCATAAGGTTTATGCTTGCTCCAAGGTCACAAAGAGTCTTGCCAATGTACTTATTGCCAATAACACACGGAATTGTAAAACTTCCTGGATTCTTCAATTTTGGGGGAAGTTTATTCTGTAAAATAGCGCTGCGTTCTTCTGTCATAGGCATGGTTTCATACTCCCCAAGCCGTCTCTTCTTAGAAAGAATGTCCTTCATAAACTTAGCATAGTTTGGCATTTGTTCAAGTGCTTCCACAAGTGGAACATTGATGTGGAGCTGCTTCAAGACATCCAAAAATCGCTTGAACTGCTTATCTTACTGCTGCTTGTGGAGTCGTTGAGGAAAAGGTGGTGGTGGTCTAGACTTTTGCTGTTCTGTACGGCTCTGCTGTAGCGATGCTGCAGCATTGCGGTCTGTGGCATTATTTTGTTTCTATAGTTCCTCCACTTCTTCTTCCTTTTTCTTTTTCTCTTGGATTGAAGAGGGCTCCCTTTGCTGTCTAAGCTTTACTTCGGGCAGCTCTAGCTCTCTACCACTTCTCAATGAAATTGCCTTGCATTGCTCCTTACCCTCTCGTCTAGGATTCTCTGTGTCACTTGGCAATGAACCTTGAGGTCGAGTATTCAAGGCATTAGCTAACTGCCCTAGCTGGTTCTCCAAATTCCTCAATGATGCTGCTTGACTTTGAATCATGGATGCCTGATTTTGAATGATGGCATCATTCTTGGCCATATACTCTTTCAATAAACTCTCCATTGATGAAGATTGTTCCATTGGCTGAGTTCTGGCTTGGGATGGAAATCCAGGAGGATGTTGCGGACGAGTTGGTGTAGAAAAGGACCCTGCATTCTGCCCTTGAGAGTTCCAAGAGAAATTTGGATGTTGTCTCCAACCCGGATTATATGTGTTAGAATATGGATTATGATTCCTGTTGAAATTCCCAACATAACATGTTGAATACTGGGTTGGATGGGCATTGATCAAAGAGGTGCTCTTCACCACAATAAGTACAAGAGGCTGCTGTTGGTTGTTGAGGCTTCATCCCTGAATTCACGTTCATTGATTTCAAAACACTAGCAAGAGAGGATACCTGAGCTGTTAAAGCAGTCATTGCATCCAATTCGTGAACCCCTGCTACTCTTCTTGTGGAAGCTGCTCTCTCGGATGGCCATTGATAATTGTTGTTGGCCATCCTCTCCAATATTTCATAAGTTTCATTGTAAGATTTGACCAAAATAGCTCCGTTGGCTGAGGCGTCTACTATAGTCCGAGTCTGCCCATTGAGACCATTGTAGAAGGTTTCCATCTGAATCCAGTGAGGAATCCCGTGGTAAGGACACTTGCGCAATAGCTCCTTATATCTTTCCCATGCCTCATACAAAGATTCACCATCCATCTGCTGAAAACCAGTAATGTCATTCCTGAGCTTGGCATTCTTAGTTGGTGGAAAGTACTTTATTAGGAATTTCTCTGCCAAATCATTCCAAGTAATTACTGAATTTGATGGCAATGAATTCAACCATGCTCTTGCTCGGTCCCTCAGAGAATAGGGAAACAACTTGAGTCTCAAAGCATCCTCTGACACTCCTGGCAGCTTGAAAGAATCACTCACTTCCATAAAAAGTCTGAGATGGAGATGAGGATCTTCTGTTGACATCCCACTAACCTGCCCGACTGTTTGGAGCATTTGAAACATGACCGGTTTTAGCTCAAATTGTGGTGCCTGAATTTCTGACCTAACAATACCAGAATTCAGACCATGTAGCATTGGCACAGCATATTCTTTAATAGCTCTATCCCTATCATCTGCCATTGCTGCAGTATTATTGCCATTGTTGCCAACTTCTTCTTCGGCCATTTCTTCAACAACTGCAAGAACTTGTTGTTCTCTTCTTCTTGCCCTGAATGTCCTTTCAATTTCTGGATTTATAGGCAGCAATTCCTGGTCTCGTGGTCTATTCATAAAGAAATTCGAGTACCTACAAGGATATAAACAGAAATATCAAGATAAAATAGAAAAACTGCAGAAATCAAAATATATATTTTACAAAGACTAATAATGATAACAATTCCGCGGTAACGGCGCCAAAAAAATTGTTGCTTCCTTAAAATGCTACGCAAGCGCACTTGTCGCATACAAGTAATACAGTGTACAAGAGTACGGATATCGTCCCACAGAGAATGTTATCACCACTTCATCTAAATTAAAATCAAAATTAAGGATATGTAAGAATTGATGGAGAATTAAAATTATCTTAAACTCACTATATTAGTATGACATAAAAATGCACAGAGCAATTGCAAACTGAATAAAACAGACTTAATAACAATTGGTAATGGAGTGACTGAGATTCAATTTCCCCTTTTTTTGCAACTTGACTCAGTATGCTACGGCAATGCTACAGCATTGCTACAGTAATGTTACTTAGTTAACCTAGAACTCAAAAATTCACAAGTTTCTTCCAAAATACTTATGCTAATAACTTCTTACTTCATTTCAACATATTCCTATGCTAAATGGAGTACGAAGCCAAATTAAGCTTAATGGAGTACGAAGCCAAATTAAGCTTAGGTTCCAAAAGGTTATATGAGACAAGCATGCATTCCTGCTTAACTTGCAAAATTAATTAGGTTACTATAAAAACCCAACTAATCACACATTATCCAACACCTGTCTAATTCCAATTAGTTTTCCAACCACTGAAATCACAGTATTATGCTCAAGATGGCCAGTCGAAGAACACAAATAAACCAACAAAACGATGTTAAATAAACCAAATAACATTAAAGTAGTAAGCTCAACATACAAAGGTAGTCACAGAAATGGGTACTTTATCCTCCCAGTCTTAAAGGAAATTAGTTCATACTTGATTGTTCAAACCCACCGGAAAAAGAAAACATTGTACGGGAAAAATAAAAGCAAGAGTACAACCGAAAATGGAGGAAAGATTGACAGAATAGACGTGCACAAGGTACACAGCTACTTTTTAATTTCTCCTTCCAGAATATGCTGAAATCTCCTTCAATCCCTGTACCTTTCCTTTCTCTTCTGAGTTTTCTCTTTCTGTCCTGCTCTTTTCCGTATTTTTTCTATCTGCTCCTTGTCTGCCTCCCTCTTTTCTGAATGCATCATGTTCCCTTTTAAGTGCTAGGGCAAATGGAGGATGTACATGTGTACATAATCTAATGGCTGAGCTTTTATTTGGTGTCCTTGGATTAAGACAACTCATAAGCTTGTCCTTTCTGCCATGCTCACTAATAAAATTGGCTGTCAGCTGTACGTTGACTTGTCAAAATATCTGAACAATTTCTGCCCCAGTTTGCTACAGTAAAGTTACAGCATTGCTGTAGCAACTCCTGGAATCAGTCTTCCTTGTCATTTTTCTTCAATTTTTGCAATTCCATCTGAGCTGCAGCTTGACCTCCTGATCCAAACAACCTTATACTACTTCAACTCTGCAAAACACTTAAAAGCAATATAAACTAACTTAAAAAATTAAATTTAACATTCTAAAATAAAAGACTGCATTAAAAACCAAAAAATGCTTTAGTTAACTATTAAAATGTCAAGAATTCAATGGACCAAATATCTTTTTATATCACCAAATGGCTGTAATAATTCTATTTCATAGAGTTATCAATCATTAAGTTGTTGATAACCTCCTCTAGGAATCAGATGGTTCATCAGTTTTTGACTTTTAGAACTTGTTATTAAGCTGCTTAATGACAAGCAGTCTTCGTTTATTCTTTAAAAGCACTTTATTTAATGGGATTCTGCTTCTTTGGGGTAACCCGCTCACTTCCTCGCGGTTGCCCACGAGGACGGGGTTGAGTGGCGAAGAAACGTTGTGGGGTAGGGAGTCCCCGTCCCACACCACCCCCCAGGACCAAGACCGCCTCTAAGTTTTTACTCCTGATAAAATTATTACATTTTTTTACCTTATTTGTCACTATGACATTTTATTAATTACTACATTTATATAATTTTTTAAAAATTTAAATTTATCCTAAATTTTGATTATGATGTATTCATAGTTTAAACATAAAATCTCAAATAAATTATAAATCAAATACACTATTGTATAAATTCTAAGTTTTTTGGACATTAGACCTTATAGATTGAATTAAACACTATCACAAGCTTAGTTAATTTAAATGGAAAATAAAAATTCAATGGTATAAATAGATAAAAGAAGGTAAAACATGGTTGGGTTGTAATTTTATTAAAAAAAAAAACTGGTTTAATACAGAGCCCTTGTCAAAAAAAAAAAAAAACTGCCACTGGAGGTGGTGGTACCAGGTGCACTTTTTGGATGGGTTCCTTGATTTGATAAAATTAAAAATATTCTAATAAATTATAAAGCAATTATACTATTATATAAATTCTGAGTTTTTTGGACACTAGACTTTATAAATTGAATTAAACGCTATCACAAGCTTAGTTAATTTAAATGAAAAATAAAAATTCAATGGTACAAATAGATAAAAGAAAGTAAAACATGGTCGGGTTGTAATTTTATTAAAAAAAAATTGGTTTAATTCAGACCCCTTGTAAAAAAAAAAAAAAAAAGGGCCCACTGGAGGTGGTGGTATCGGGTGCACTTTTTGGATGGGTTCTTTGATTTGGTGGTCCATGTTGAAAATTAAAATTATTCTAATATTATATGCATATGTTCTGATAAAATATTTTAACGATCAAATTGATAATCAAAATATGAGACATCCAGTCATTTTTGTTAAAATTGAAAATATTCTAATAGAGTTTATAGTATAATCTATTAAAATGTTCCGACACCTAGTGTCGGTCATATAGAGTAAACCTTTTTAACCAATACGGATAGTTGACTAGATCTCTCTTTGATCATAATTCTTTTATGTAAAATCGACCATTATCTAAAATTTGTGTTATATTGATGAAAAGGTCTTCAAACATATGTCATTTAGGAGCATGCCCCAAAGTTAAAAGCATTTTTCCTATTTGATGATGATGGGATTTACATGCTTTACATGTAGCTTCGTTTTTTAGGATTATACCATACAAGTAGGTTCCTTTTTAGGATGATATGCTGAGGCGTTTCCTTAAGTGTCCTTTCATACTCTTTTAAATCTTGTGGTTCTTTGTGTTTATCTTCTGCTTTTTAAATTGAACAACAATGACATCTTTTGTTTATCTTATACCATTAGGATTAAACAACTCCCGCTTTCTATTTTTGTCTTTAATTATTAGATTTTTTTTTTCAAAAAAATTTGTTTTACATTGAGAATGACTCTCTTAAAAACAAAAAAATGCTTATACATTGAGAATGACTTTCTCTCTAAGTTCCCTCTCTTTAAATTTAAATTTAAAATTTTTAATTTTAATTTTGTGTGTATTTGAGTACCTCATATATTCTTTCTAATATAAATATATTTGAATAGTATATCAATTCAAAAACACTATTTATTCATTCCTTTCTTGTATTTGAGGCTTTGTTTTGACGTTGAGTTTGGACCTTAGGTTAATTAACTTTAATGGTAAATACCATTTTATTTCAAATTTAATTTATAAAATAAATATATTACTTTTACCAATAACATCACATCCTCTCATTATCTTACCGATACACGTTAGAATGATTATTCAAATATAAACAATTTAAAAACATATTATATTTGAATATAATTTTTAAAGGGGTATTTAAATAGGTATTGTATTTCATATATTTCATTTGAATATGGTACAAAGTGAATGATCAAACCAACAATAAGATATGCAAAACTAATTTCTTGGTAAAATATGATATATATATACACTTTTTTTTTTTAATTCGGGAGACTCATTTTAATGTGTATATTTTTATATGCATGGATAATTAATATGTTGCTTAATTAATTTTATTTTATTAGAAAAAAATTAGAAGTTTTTCTTATTTTTTAATTGTTTTAATTTTGAATTTTTGTCTTCATCTGAGCTTCTTTCATGTCCAGAATCTTTCAATGATGATAAATGGAAACATGATGTCTCATGGTTATAAGTATTAGTCTAGGTATAATTTCACGAATAATTCCATCAGAAAATATGGAGTTAGAATTCCCTTCTCCAATTTCACAAAATTAAAAAAAATAAAAAAAGGTGGCTGTTTTCATTCAAACAAAAATGAAGTTGTGGTTATTTCATGAGGACCCAAATCCTACGCCTAAGGGTAAACTTGGGTCAGGCTCCACTTTAACACAAATGCTTTTTTTTTTTTTTAATATTTTATTCACTATTCATAATTGCGCAATTATAGTTTCATAATTTAAATTTTATAAATTCATAACTTTGTATGTATAAATTAAAAAGAGATGATTTTTTTAAATTACATAAAATTTCAAGCTAAACGAAACAAGTTTTATATTGATTTTTTTTAAATATATTTTTAGTTTTTACATTTTTTAATTTCAGTTATTTGAACTCATGTACTAACCATATTACAAATTCAGGGGACGTTTGGTAAACGTATTGTATTTTGATTGTATTTAAATGAAATTTGTTTTTTGAATGTTGTATTTGGTTGAAAAGTATTTGTTTTGTATTTGAATGAAATGTGTGTTTGGATGAAAAGTATTTTAGAGTTGAAAAGTTGATGTGATTGATAAAAGTAAAGATAAATAGTGGAGTTGAAAAGTTGATGTGATTGTTTTAAAAATGTTTTGAATAGTAATTGTTTTCGTAGCACTGTTACAAAATTTGTGTTTGGTATAAAATTGTATTGTATTTGAATGAAATTAAAGTAAAATTTGTTTGCCAAATGTTGCCTCAATTTAATTCCAACCTAAAATACTTATTTCTAACCTGTGTACTAAATGCATGCTAAAACTTTGTCAACTCAGGCCAAAAACCATATGACCAAAATAGTCATCAAGTGTTTGTTTGGAAAATTCATAGCGGAGGATCACAAGAAAGAAAGTGTCTTCATGGGGATAAAAAAAATTCCATTATATGTTTGAATAATATGCTCAATTTTGGAAAAGAGAATTTTTTTACAAAAAAAAATATATATATTTGTCTTAATTTTTTCATCATTCTTCTCATTTTGAAACAAGAAAATTTTATCCAATTTCAAACATGTCTTGTATGGTATTCTTTTAGAAAAAGAAAAGAAATCTTTTTTAATTATCTCATAATGCATAATTTCCAATATCATTTTTTCACATTTCAAATAACTTTTTGTTTTCAAGATAAAAAACTTTTATATATCTAAACAACATCTCATTTTTAAACTGAAAAGTATTTTTTTATATCAAATAAAAAAAAAAATTCTTTCTCAAAGGGGACCTCTTGTTCAAATAAGGTAGTTCATCCAAATGGGGTAAAATGGGTTAAGTTTCCTCGTGTACTACTTATCCATCATCCATGTATTTATTGCCATTTTTTCCTTTTTTTATTTATTTATTGGGATAAGAGAACTTTAACTTTTCATTTTTAAGTGAAATAGGTGTAGAATTATTATTAGATTATATTTACATCTATATTTTTTTTCCTCATTTTGCATTCTTCAAACAGTCTCTAAAACAAAGAAATAGTTAGTTTAATGGGATGTGATTTCTATTTTAATGGTGTGTTTAGATGTAATATTGTATTTACATTATATTCAAATGCAATGTAATTTTTATCCAAATATAAAAATATTGTGTTTAAATGTGAGTCACATCACAAATTAAATCCAATATAATCATTATTTATTATTTCATTTTTTCTACTATTTTTACTAATCACATCACATATACTATTCCCTTTCTCTTTTTTTAATCTGCTTTTACTAATCATATCACATACTCAATAATAAAATGTAATTCAAATACTTTTTATTTAAATGCACATTTCATTTGAATGCCATACAAATACTTTTTATTTAAATGCATGTTGTATTCAAATACAATGTTATATCTAAATGCATTATTAAAAAAAAAAAAGAGTATGGTGTTCTATTTAGTTTGAAAATTGAGGAATGAAATAATTACATATGATTGACGACATCTATATTGATAATAAAATTACTGTAGGAAAATCATAAGTTTTTTATTATTATTTTACCAAAATACAATATCATTAGTATTTTTTAATAAATGATTGTGATAGGAATCAATTGGTGCATCAAGATTATTAACAAGATCGACATCTTTATATTACCTCATCATCTACTTATTACACATGAAATTGATGATAAAAAAAAACAATAAAATTGGACGAAATAAACAAAATCACTCTAAAAGGAAAATAAAAAACAAATACAACTACCATACTATATTTTTTAAGATCTACCCGGATTGTTTCAGTGCCTCATTAAAACCCTAAAATTATAGCATTTTATGTTGACCCCTTTCTACTGTACAACATCTTTTACTTTTTTGATTTTTGTTAACTTCATTCTTGGGGGAAGATGGGCTTTATCGTAGGAACGGTGTAGGTCAATATGGAGAAGGGTTGGTTTTGAAATTCATTTGTATATAAAGTATTTTTAAGAAAATAATTAAAATAATTAAAATAAATAGCAATAGTTTTAAATATTTGAAATAAATAATAAATTTATCAAATAAATAAAAATTTACTAGGTAAATTCTGAAATTCATTTGTATATAAAGTATTTTTAAGAAAATAATTAAAATAAATTACAATATTTTAAAATATTTAAAATAAATAATAAATTTATCAAATAAAAAAAATTTATTAGGTAAATAATATATTTATAAGATATAAATAAATCATTTATTTGATAAATGTTACGTAAATAAATAATTTACCTGATAAATATATTTTTTACTTCAAATATTTTAAAAATATGGTATTTGTTTTATTTTATTTTTTTTGAAAACTACTATTTACTTGTTTCTTTCTTTGATTGTTGATTGGGTAAATGAAAAGTTTTTTCTATTTCTACAAACAAATGAAGCTTTAGGGGTGTAGTTGAATTTCAAAAACTCTAATTGATGTGAAAAAATTTTACTCTCCATCATTTTGAATCCAAATATATATATATATAATTTTGCTCAAATCCAAATCCACATTTGTCAGTTTTTCAAAATCCAACCATACTCATTTTTTTGTTTCCCTCTCAAACACTCATTATCTTAGAGTTTCAATTTAAATTGAAAATTTTCAATTTAAGACTCTGTGCTAAGACATAAGACGTGAGCTTTTTGACCCAAAGTTAGGATGGTTATTTTCTTGAAGACATAAGCCTTTGAACCAAAGTTGGATCTGCATCTACATAAACGTAAGGAGAAAAACAAACACTTGATTCAGAGTATCTTTATTTATACAAATTTTCTTTCTTTTGACGGCCACGGCATGTGATCACTTAAGGCTCGTTTGGAGGACTTTTAAAGACGGTATTTTGGAGGTTGGATTGAAAATGAACAACAACATAGAAAATAGTGTAAAAATTTAAAATGTATTTAGAAAAATATGCAAAATGGATATTATTTTGGTCGTCTCATTATTATGAGTATTTTGATACAAAAATTATTTCATTTCGATTTCAAATAAGAAAATTATGAACTTTTATAGTTTGAGTTTTTTGAAAATAAAAAAGAGAAAAAGTGAGATATAAAATTGAGATCTTACTCACTAATAATTCCTGTATATAGGAGTAGGCATTGGATTGAAACTATTTTTTATTTAACCATCTATCATCAAATCCAATTATGAAAAAATTCTTTCAAATCAAATTAATTCAATGTAATTTATATTATCATCCAGTCCAATCATATCCAAAATAAATCCGTTGGAATGATTTAGATTAGATTGGATGATTAGATTATGATTATATTTTTGTACGAACTTATTAAAACCAACTCAAAAAGACAAAACGTATATTACAAACATCAATTTAATTCTCTATCATTCATTTATCATGTAACAATAAGCCAAAATACCCAATATAATAAATAAAGTAAAAACTTTAGTTAATATAGCATAATCTTTGTAATTAAAAACAAAACACCAGGAAAAGATAACCAGAAAAAACAATTATATCTTAATTGGCATGACAAGCCTATCAAGGAGAGGTCTCTTCCCATTTTTTAATCTATTTTAAGTTATTCAATTCTAGTTAAAATATCTACAAAAAATTATAATGGAAAAAACAAAATAAAAAAGAAAAGAAAACAAAAAAACAAAAAGGGGGCCAAGCAAATAAAGGTTAAAAAAATGTGCCTATAAAAAATATAATAAATAAATTGGATAACATATATTAGTAACACATATATTATATAATATAAAATTTAATTATTTTTATATAAAATATAAGTATATGGATTGTATTATATTTATTGGAATTTCAAAATTAAAATCCAGTATTCATTTTAATTCAATTGGATGAGTTAAATTATTATTCAAATCCAATCCAATAGTGTTTGGATATCCTTTTTTTTTTTTAATGGATTAGATTGGTTTAACTGGATGCATTGGATGAATGGATATTATGCACATCCTTATTTGTATATATAGACATGATGATTATGATGGAACTTCCAAAATCCCGACAAAATTAGGCACTTTTGAATTTGATCATGACGGTATTATGAAAAAAGAAATAAAAATAGCATTGGCTTAAGTCATTTATTCAATTTGATATTTGATTCAAATGTAATATTTGTATTCTAATATATGTTTAGCTACACAATTATTCTAATACAAGCATTTGGATGCTTTATTATTTTACAACTATTAAACTAAAATATAAATCTTAAAATTTCATTTTTTCAAAATTTGTACTGTATTTATTTATTTTTTACATTTACATTTTTCAAATGATAACAAAGCTATCCAAATGTGCTTTATTTGAGTACACAATTCAAATTTTACATTTGAATTTAAACATTTAAGTTAAATGAACTTTTCAATATAATTGATGATTCAAACAAATGTTAAATATGAAAAGACATTTTGTATTTATAGATTTACTTTGTACAATAATTAAAAAGAATTGTTTCGCTGATAACAATTTATGTTCACAAGATTAACATAAAGCATTTTCTTTGTGATCACAAGCAACCATTTGGTTGAACAATGCCAAATGCTTTTCCATTGACATTGGTGCATGATGACTCTGCTGCTTGATTAAGGCAACTTAGGTTAACATCCTGGAGTTTGATTCCCGTGCATGGATTTGCAGAGCTGCAGTCGAATTTTATTTCACCATTCAAGAAAGGAGTGCATTTTTGCTTTGGTCTTACTCTTTTTCAAAATAAAGGATTTTTAATATTTTGCTTGTATTCTTTTAAGCGGTCACTTGCTCTCAAATTCATTTGATAACCAGCTTTTAGACTTGACCTTGGAAGCTTCATCTGAACTAAAATGTAGTCTCAACATTTTGTTTTGGTGGATGAGACATAAATAATTCTCGCACTTGGAGGCTCTTACAAACCAGAGTACCACCGCTGAAGGTCATTTGAAGGTACACGTTTGTGGCAACTCTCTCACTCTCTCTCAAGAAAAGATGGATATTGACACTTGACGGTACAACCAAGAAATTTATTGTTAACAGCAAATTCCTAGATTGTTGGAGGAAACCATATTCTGAAAAACCTCGATGCTAAATTTTTTTTCTTAAAATTCATACTTCCATATTTAGACACACATAATAAGAATGTGCATGCTTATGGGATACATCTTTTGCTGTTTTTCCGATTCTGTTACTTATGGGGAATTCTGGAGCCGGAAAACGGTAGGGCTTTAGAAAGTCTTGTGATACCGTCCACATTGTCCTCAAAATCAAAATGATATTAATATTTGCATACAAGCACTAGATTCTCCATGTTCAATACTCTTTAGTGAGCTTGGCATTATAGCTTATGATATAAAATCAGTCAAAAGTATAGGGCATTTTATTTGCCTTCCATGGATTAGCTGGCTTCTGAATATGAACATTACTTTCAGCTTAGTGAATTTTATGCGACATATTATTAAGTATGAAACTAAAACATGAAATTTGTACCGCTGATTTGAGGTACACGCGTTAAATGGAGTGATCAGATGGTAGGGCATCCTCATTGTGCTCCGTTTTTTGTCAACACCTTGTAGATTTCATAGACGTCACGTGGAAGTGACGGAGTGTCTTGTTGATTCAAGTTCTTTCAAGCAGCATCTTGCATACGTGGTTTTGATGACAAATTTCAGTTGCTGGAGTCGAACGATTCGAAGATTTCTTGCTAATTGCTGGTGAGTAGCGAGGCATGAATGAATTTAGCTAAGGTGATAAATCCATTGTTTGATCATTAAGTTGTTGATAACCTCCTCTAGGAATCAGATGGTTCATCAGTTTTTGACTTTTAGAACTTGTTATTAAGCTGCTCAATGACAAGCAGTCTTCATTTATTCTTTAAAAGCACTTTATTTAATGGGATTCTGCTTCTTTGGGGCAACCCGCTCACTTCCTCGCGGTTGCCCACGAGGACGGGGTTGAGTGGCGAAGAAACGTTGTGGGGTAGGGAGTCCCCGTCCCACACCACCCCACCAGGACCAAGACCGCCTCTAAGTTTTTACCCCTGATAAAATTATTACATTTTTTTACCTTATTTGTCACTATGACATTTTATTAATTACTACATTTATATAATTTTTTAAAAATTTAAATTTATCCTAAATTTTGATTATGATGTATTCATAGTTTAAACATAAAATCTCAAATAAATTATAAATCAACTACACTACTGTATAAATTCTGAGTTTTTTGGACATTAGACCTTATAAATTGAATTAAACACTATCACAAGCTTAGTTAATTTAAATGGAAAATAAAAATTCAATGGTATAAATAGATAAAAGAAGGTAAAACATGGTTGGGTTGTAATTTTATTTATAAAAAAAAAAAACTGGTTTAATACAGAGCCCTTGTAAAAAAAAAAAAAAAAAAAAAACTGCCACTGGAGGTGGTGGTACCAGGTGCACTTTTTGGATGGGTTCCTTGATTTGATAGTCATTGTTGAAAATTAAAAATATTCTAATAAATTATAAAGCAATTATACTATTATATAAATTCTGAGTTTTTTGGACACTAGACTTTATAAATTGAATTAAACGCTGTCACAAGCTTAGTTAATTTAAATAGAAAATAAAAATTCACATCGATAACCAAAGTATGAGACAACCAGTCATTTATGTTAAAATTGAAAATATTCTAATAGAGTTTATAGCATAATGTATTAAAATGTTCCCACACCCAGTGTCGGCAATACAAAGTAAATCTTTTTAACCAATACGGGTAGTTGACTAGATCTCTCTTTGATCATAATTCTTTTATGAAAAATTGGCCATTATCTAAAATTTGTGTCATATTGATGAAAAGGTCTTCAAACATATGTCATTTAGGAGCATGCCCCAAAGTTAAAAGCATTTTTCCTATTTGATGATGATGGGATTTACATGCTTTACATGTAGCTTCGTTTTTTAGGATTATACCATGCAAGTAGGTTCCTTTTTAGGATGATATGCTGAGGCGTTTCCTTAAGTGCCCTTTCATACTCTTTTAAATCTTGTGGTTCTTTGTGTTTATCTTCTGCTTTTTAAATTGAACAACACTGACATCTTTTGTTTATCTTATACCATTAGGATTAAACAACTCCCGCTTTCTATTTTTGTCTTTAATTATTAGATTTTTTTTTTCAAAAAAATTTGTTTTACATTGAGAATGACTCTCTTAAAAATAATAAAAAAAATGCTTATGCATTGAGAATGACTTTCTCGCTAAGTTCCCTCTCTTTAAAATTAAATTTAAAATTTTCAATTTCAATTCTGTTTGTATATGAGTACCTCATATATTCTTTCTATCATAAATATATTTGAATATTATATCAACTCAAAAACACTATTTATTTATTTCTTTTTTGTATTTGAGGCTTTGTTTTGACGTTGAGTTTGGACCGTAGGTTAATTAACTTTAATGGTAAATAACATTTTATTTCAAATTTAATTTATAAACCAAATATATTACTTTTATTAATAACATCACATCCTTTTATTGTCTCATCGATATACATGAGAATGATTATTCAAATATAAATAATTTAAAAACATATTATATTTAAATATAATTTTTAAACGGATATTCACATACATATTGTATTTCATATATTTCATTCGAATCTGATACAAAGTGAATGATCCAAACAAGATATGGAAACCTAATTTCTTGGTAAAATATAATATATATATGTACACTTTTTATTTTTTTTTAATTCGGGAGACTTATTTTAATGTGTATATTTTTATATGCATGGATAATTAATATGTTGCTTAATTAATTTTATTTTATTAGAAAAAAATTAGAAGTTTTTCTTATTTTTTCATTGTTTTAATTTTGAAATTTTGTCTTCATTTGAGCTTCTTTCATGTCCAGAATCTTTCAATGATGATAAATGGAAACATGATGTCTTATGGTTATAAGCATTAGTCTAGGTATAATTACACAAATAATTCCATCAAAAAGTTATGGAGTTAGAATTCCCTTCTCCAATTTCACAAAAAAAAAAAAAAAAAAAGGTGGCTGTTTTCATTCAAACAAAAATGAAGTTGTGGTTATTTCATGAGGACCCAAATCGTATGCCCAAGAGTAAGCTCGCGTCTGGCTCCACTTCAACACAAATGCATTTTTTTAACATTATATTCACTATTCATAATGGCGCAATTATAGTTTCGCAATTTTTTGCATGTTAAAAAGAGATAATTTTTTTAAATTGTATAGAATTTCAAAATGAACGAAACAAGTTTCATATTAATATTTTTTTTCAAATATATTTTTAGTTTATACATTTTTTAATTTTAACTATTTGAACTCAAGCACTAACCGTATTACAAATTCAATTTAATTCCATCCTAAAATACTTATTTCTAACCTGTGCACTAAATGCATGGTAAAACTTTGTCAAATCGGCAAAAAACCATATGACCAAGATAGTCGTCAAGTGTTTGTTTGTTTGTTTGGAAAATTCATAGCGGAGGATCACAAGGAAGAAGGTGTCTTCACGGGGATAAAAAAAATTCCATTATATGTTTGAATAACATGCCCAATTTTGGAAAAGAGATTTTTTTTTGCAAAAATATATATATGTTTGTCTTAATTTTTTCATCATTCTTCTCATTTTTAAACAAGAAAATTTTATCTAATTTCAAACATGTTTTGTATGGTACTCTTTTAGAAAAAGAAAAGAAATCTTTTTTAATTCTCTCACAATACATAATTTTTAATATTATTTTTTCTCATTCCAAATAACTTTTTGTTTTCAAGATAAAAAACTTTTATATATTTAAATAATATCTCATTTTTAAACTGATAAGTATTTTTTGTCTCAAACAAAAAAAATTTTCTTTCTCAAAATGGACCTCTTGTTTAAATAAGGTACTCCATCCAAACGGGGTAAAATGAGCTAAGGAGGCGTTTGGTAAACGCATTACATTTTGATTGTGTTTGAATGAAATTTATTTTTTTGAATGTTGTATTTGGTTAAAAAGTATTTGTTTTGTATTTGAACAAAATGTGTGTTTGGATGAAAAGTATTTTAAAGTTGAAAAGTTGATGTGATTGGTAAAAATAAAGATAAATAGTGGAGTTGAAAAGTTGATGTGATTGTTTTAAAAAACTTTTGAATAGTAATTATTTTCGTAGCACTATTAAAAAATTTGTGTTTGGTGTAAAATTGTATTGCATTTGAATAAAATTAAAATATAATTTTTTTGTCAAACGACACCTAAGTTCCTTGTATACTACTTATCCATCAGCCATGTATTTATTGCCATTTTTTTCCTTTTGTTTTTTTTTTTT
Source organism: Antiaris toxicaria (assembly GCA_035233585.1). Lineage (NCBI taxonomy): Eukaryota > Viridiplantae > Streptophyta > Magnoliopsida > Rosales > Moraceae > Antiaris > Antiaris toxicaria. Next base: position 19,552,875 of record CP141153.1, read on the forward strand.
AAAATTGGGATAAGAGAATTCAAACTTTTCATTTCTAAGTGATATATAGGTGTAGAATTACTACTAGACTATACTTGTATCTGGATTTTTTTTCCCCATTTTGCATTCTTCAAACAGTCTCCGAAACAAAGAAATAGTTAGTTAATGGGATGTGATTTCTATAGCAATAGTGTGTTTAGATGTAATATTGTATTTATATTATATTCAAACGCAATGTAATTTTTATTTAAATATAAAAATATTATATTTAAATGTGAGTCACATCACAAATTAAATCAAATACAATTATTATTCATCATTTCACTTTTTCTACTATTTTTACTAATCACATCACATACACTATTCCTCTTTCTCTTTTCTTAATTTACTTTTACTAATCATATCACATACTCAATAACAAAATGTAATTTAAATATTTTTCATCTAAATACACATTTCATTTGAATGCCATATAACTACTTTTTATTTAAATGCATGTTGTATTCAAATACAATACCAATGCTAATGCAATGCTATATCTAAATGCATTATTAAAAAAAAAAAAAGATAAGTATGGTGTTCTTTTCAGTTTGAAAATTGAGGAATGAAATAATCACATATGATCGACGACATCTATATTGATGATAAAATTACTGTAGGAAAATCATAAGTTTTTTGTTATTATTTTTTCAAAATACAATATCATTAGTATTTTTTAATAAATGACTGTGATAGAAATTATTAGGTGCATCAAGATTATTAACAAGGCTGACATCTTTATAATACCTCATCATCTACTTATCACACATGAAATTGATGATAAAAAAATACAACAAAATTGGACGAAATAAACAAAATCACTCCAATAGGAAAATAAAACAAAAATACAACTACCATACTAATATTTTTTAAGATCTACCCGGATTGTTTCAGTGCCTCATTAAAACCCTAAAATCATAGCATTTTATGTTGATCCCTTTCTACTGTACAACATCTTTTACATTTTTTATTTTTGTTAACTTCATTCTTGGGGGAAGATGGGCTTTATCGTAGGAACGGTGTAGATCAATATGGAGGAGGGTTGGTTTTGAAATTCATTTGTATATAAAGTATTTTTAAGAAAATAATTAAAATAATTAAAATAAATAGCAATAGTTTTAAATATTTGAAATAAATAATAAATTTATCAAATAAATAAAAATTTACTAGGTAAATTTTGAAATTCATTTGTATATAAAGTATTTGTAAGAAAATAATTAAAATAAATAAAAAATTTATCAAATAAATAAAAAATTTATCAAATAAATAAAAAATTTATCAGGTAAATAATATATTTATAAGATATAAACAAATCATTTATTTGGTAAATGTTAGGGATAATTTACCTGATAAATATATTTTTTACTTCAAATATTTTAAAAATATGATATTTGTTTTAATTGTTTATTTTTTGAAAACTACTATTTACTTATTTCTTTCTTTGATTGTTGATTGGGTAAATGAAAAGTTTTTTTCTATTTCTACAAACAAATGAAGCTTTAGGGGTGTAGTTGAATTTCAAAAACTCTAATTGATGTGAAAAAATTTTACTCTCCATCATTTTGAATCCAAATATATATATATATAATTATGCTCAAATCCAAATCCACATTTGTCAGTTTTTCAAAATCCCACCATACTCATTTTTTTGTTTCCCTCTCAAACACTCATTATCTTAGAATTTCAATTTAAATTGAAAATTTTCAATTTAAGACTCTGTGCTAAGACATGAGACGTGAGCCTTTTGACCCAAAGTTAGGATGGTTATTTTCTTGAAGACATAAGCCTTAGAACCAAAGTTGGATCTGCATCTACATAACTGTAAGGAGAAAAACATACGCTTGATTCAGAGTATCTTTATTTATACAAACTTTCTTTCTTATGACTGCCAGGTCATGTGATCACTTAAGGCTCGTTTGGAGGACTTTTAAAGACGGTATTTTCGAGGTTGGATTGAAAATGAACAGTAATATAAAAAATAGTGTAAAAATTTAAAATGTATTTAGAAAAATATGCAAAATGGATATTGTTTTGGTCGTCTCATTATTATGAGTATTTTGATACAAAAATTATTTTATTTCGATTTCAAATAAGAAAATTATGAATTTTTATAGTTTGAGTTTTTTTGAAAATAAAATCTTACTCGCTAATAATTCCTGTATATAGGAGTAGGCATTGGATTGAAACTATTTTTTATTTCACCATCCATCATCAAATCCAATTATGACAAAATTCTTTCATATCAAATTAATTCAATGTAATTTATATTATCATCCAGTCCAATCATATCCAAAATAAGTCCGTTGGATTGATTTAGATTAGATTGGATGATTGGATTATGATTATGTTTTTGTACAAACTTATTAAAACCAACTCAAAAAGACAAAACGTATATTACAGACATCAATTTAATTCTCCATCGTTCATTTATCATGTAACAATAAACCAAAATACCCAATATAATAAATAAAGTAAAAACTTTAGTTAATATAGCATAATCTTTGTAATTAAAAACAAAACACTAGGAAAAGATAACTAGAAAAACAAAATTATATCTTAATTGGCATGACAGCCTATCAAGGAGGGGTCTCTTCCGATTTTTTAATCTATTTTAAGTTATTCAATTCTAGTTAAAATGTCTACAAAAAATTATAATGGAAAAAAAAAATAAAAAAAGAAAAGAAAACAAAAAAAAAAAAAGGGGCCAAGCAAATCAAGGTTAAAAAAAATGTGCTTATAAAAAAGATAATAAATAAATTGGATAACATATATTAGTAACACATATATTATATAATATAAAATTTAATTATTTTTATATAAAATATAAGTATATGGATTGTATTAGATTTATTGGAATTTCAAAATTAAAATCTAGTATTCATTTTAATTCAATTGGATGAGTTAAATTATTATTCAAATTCAATCCAATAGTATTTGGATATCTTTTTTTTTTTTTTTTTTAATGATTAGATTGGTTTAGTTGGATGCATTGGATGAATGGATATTATGCACACCCTTATTTGTATATATAGACATGATGATTATGATGGAACTTCTAAAATCCCGACAAAATTAGGCACTTTTGAATTTGATCATGACGGTATTATGAAAAAAGAAATAAAAATAGCATTGGCTTAAATCATTTATTCAGTTGGATATTTGATTCAAATGTAATATTTGTATTCTAATATGTATTTAGCTATACAATTATTCTTATACAAGCATTTGAATGCTTTATTATTTTACAACTATTAAACTAAAATATAAATCTTAAAATTTCATTTTTTCAAAATTTGAACCATATTTATTTATTTTTTACATTTACATTTTTCAAATGATAACAAAGCTATCCAAATATGCTTTATTTGAATACACAATTCAAATTTTACATTTGAATTTAAACATTTAAGTTAAACGAACCTTTCAATATAATTGATGATTCAAACAAATGTTAAATATGAAAAGACATTTTATAAAATGTTAAAAAGAATTGTTTCACTAATAACAATTTATGTTCACAAGATTAACATAAAGCATTTTCTTTGTGATCACAAGCAACCGTTTGGTTGAACAATGCCAAATGCTTTTCCATTGACATTGGTGCATGATGACTCTGCTGCTTGATTAAGGCAACTTAGGTTAACATCCTGGAGTTTGATTCCCGTGCATGGATTTGCAGAGCTGCAGTCGAATTTTATAGCAACTGAAGTGGCTGATGTTCCTCGAATACCCCTGTACACGATGTCTCTAATCTTGATGCCCGATACCTATTCAAAATACGATCATTGCAAATAATGAAATTAAAAAATGAAATCAAATTATAATATATCCTTTGAAGAATTACACTAGTCACAAGTTTTTTTTTTTTTTTTTTTCTCTCCTTCCTCTTTCGAATTCGTTTGCTTATAAAAAAAGGGGATTGGAGTGATTATGATTATGACACTCCGTCTGCAATTCATTTGAGAATATAATTGTACTAAGACCTGATGTATTCAAGCTCAGCCTAGAGTTCCTTGGTAATACAAGCAGCTCATATTTCCCATAGAGAATGACATCCTTAATGATGGATCTTAATACGAGTATGTGGGGGATTGAATTTTAATATTAAGATTCAGAAACGCTTAAAAAAACATTCACAACCGTTATGCCACTGCAAAAAGTGGTCTTCCTCTTCCTCTTAAGACTTGTAAGCTGTAAGATGGTTTATAAGTTGACAAAGGGAAGAAACGAAATAAAAATAAATACCAAAATTGTTGAATAGAATGCCTTACCCGACTAGGGCAATCGATGTTGCGGGGACAATAGTTTTGATCTATAACAATAGGATTTTGGACATTAATCATGGTAACATCTTCAAATTGGACCCCTTGGACGAATCCATTACAGGGCCTAGCCCATGCCTTTATCCTAAGCCCATTCTGAGTTCCGACAAAGATTGCATTTTTAACCGTCACATTTTGAACTCCTGGTTCTTCCGGCTCTTTAGCCAGGCTCCCTATGCTGCAGATATATACAGACCACGTAAACATATAAGCCAGCATTTAATGCTCCATTTAGATGAGGTAATTTTTTTTTTTTAGAAAATGAAAAATTTTTATATATGAAAAATAAAGAGTTGTTTGGAATTTTTTTTTAAAAGTGAAAAGTTATTTGGGTGGGTGAAAACTTTTTTTTTTCCTAGAAAGCTCTTTTTCTATTTTTCAAAAATAAAAAATTTTAGATGTTCAGATATGAAAATTTAAGAAAGTCCATTTTCTTAGAATGGAAAATTTTTTATTTTCTAAATTTGGAATTATCAAACAAACATAGCATAATTACACACACATGTGTGTATAGCAACTTATTAAAGTGTGAGCCTTATAACATTTGTAACAAAAACAAAAAAAAAAAAACAAAAAAACAAAAAGAGAATCCTTAGAACTTCACAAAAGAAAAGTTCAAATACCCTATTCTCGATTAAAAAAATAAAATAAAATAAAATAAATGATGTTCTAGCATGATATATTTTAAGAAGAGAATGAAGTAAATTGTATTTTTACAATAAATAGAAAATTTAAAAATATTTGGAACAAATAGCCGTAAATAACGTGAATAATAAATTTATTAGTATTTAATAATTAATAGATAATTTATCTACTAAATTTATTATTTACTTCAAATATTTTAAAATCATGCTATTTATTCATCTAATTTCGTGAAAATGTTATTTATTATGATTTTTATATTTTAAGTTTGTACTTATTACAAAATTACTAGTTAGGAAAAATTTTCGAGATCATGTAGAAAATTAAATTAGCTAGATTAACCGACCTAATGCCATGGCCAGGGCCACAGGCAACATGCTGAATCCACAAGTTCTTGGTGCCGGCACCGATGGAGACGCAGTCATCACCGGTTTTGATGGTGGAATCCTTGATGGCAACATTTGTCGAGAGTTGGACGTGGATGCCGTCGGTGTTGGGGCTGCTGCCGTCGGCGACGACTTTAACGCCTTGAATTTGCACGTTGGAGCAGGCATTTATCACAATGTGGAACATTTGGCTGTTTAATGACATTAGTCCAATAATCTTGATGCCTTTGGAGTTTGTAAAGCTTAGAGTCTGCAATCAAATATATACGTAGAGCACATACATATAGATCGGTCACAAACACATTTATATATATATATATATCCAATTACAAGTATAAGTTGCTTCCTTGTAAAGAAATAGACGAATTATCAAAATGGGAACAAATACATATATACATATTATACATATACATATATACATATATAGGACTTTACAACTAATGATAATTGTTAATTGGCGGCCAGGTAGAAATTGCTTAAAATCTAAACTTAGTAAATATATTATTCTGAATAATATATTAATGAAATAAATAACAAAAATACAATAGACAGTATAATTTCAATAAGAATTATTATATGAGCAAATAAATATATATGTAAACATATGTTTGTATGTTTACATCATAGATCTTTGAATTAAGTAATAGGATTCGGTAATATATTGCTGTATATATTGATTAATTTTTTCGTATCGAATTGCACAGATGTGCTGCTTCTGATCAAGGGAAAAAAAATAAAAATAAAAATAAAAATAAAAATCGGATTTTATAATTTATATGGTCTGTCCTATGCAGCCAAAGTGGAAGTGCTAATTATGAACGAAGATCTTTTGTCCAACTCTAGCGTGATTCCATTTACTTTTTAAAATATAATAAGAGCAATTATTTTAGAAGAATAAATATTAGTTTTTTTAGAATATAGTGAAAATAATATAGTTAATATATACGGAATTTTCACCAACCGTTGCTCCGCCGGGGCAGTTGGCACCTCCGCCAGCCGCCAGTTTACAAGCCCACAAGGCGGCTCCTTGGGCGTCAAGCCTTCCTCCAACGATGGAGACGTCGCTAACTCCTTCGAAGCTAATCCATTTATCATTTTCTCCCAGCACTCGATAATCTGCAGGTGCCACCAGAGTCCCATTAATTTTGAAACCGATCTTAGGGCTCCTACATTCCCCCTTGAACGCTAAAGACAGAAGCAAAAACCTTCCTCTCGGCACATAAATCACCGAGACGCTCTCGGAGGCACAGGCCGCAGCCCACGCACCGAGGAAGCCCTCCGTCGAGTCGGTCAAGCCGTCAGGTTTCGCTCCGAAGTTAAGGACGTTGTAAGTAGCAGTGGTGGAGGAGTTTGAGGCAGAGATTAGCAAGGGATTTGAAGAAATGGTCAAGAGGAGGAAGAGGAATATATTGGAGAATGAAGTGGCTTTGGAATTGGCCATTTTTGTATTGGAAGCTGAAAGATGAAATGAAGTTTGAGATGAATATTATGTGTTATACAATTAACTGATTGTTAACCGGGTTAAGTGTTTGGCGGAGGCAATGCGAAGAGGTTTTGGTGTATTTATATAGTGTTTATTAGCACGCATTACTATAGAGGAAATTGAAATGGCTTAAGGATAATGAAAAATGTATATTTAGCTGACAGTTTAGGGTTGAAGAAAGATGCTATTAATTGGGAACGTTCATGCATGGATAATTAACCACATTAAGGAGGCCGCGCCTAACCAAGATATGGCCGCTAGTTTGGTCGTCACTCTTTTTGTTTAATTATTTGGGGTATTGATATTCATAGATATATATTTCTTTATTTATTTTCTGTTGACAGTAATCATTCTTTGCGTTTGATAATTATTCTTTGTGTTTTATTTGTATGTGGCTGCTTGCTTTGTTTCTATGTTTTGCACTTGTGTTTCTCTCTCCTAATTTATTTGCTTATTAATTATTTTTTAAGTTTGAATTTGAAGACTCGATATTTTGTGATAAAGTCATGTATGTGAATATAACGATGAGTTATGTTTTTATATATACCATGATGGTTTTTTTTATGAATATATATATATACGAGAAATGTTAGGGATATCAACTCTAATCTTAATTTTTAAATGATAACCTATATGATATGTGAATTGTTTTTTTTTTTTATTTGTAAGTGTTCAAATTATTACTACATTAATTAATTACATCTCCCAATAAAAATATATCACATCTTTTGTAGTGTTTTTTTTTAATATAGCATTTATTTGAAATAAATAAATATAGCAATTTCCAATAGAGAGAAATTGAAAACTTTTTTTTAATCTAAAATAAAGGTGACCTTTTCTTCTCTTTCTAGAAACTAACACTCAAGAATAACTGGCCCCAAAAATCCACCAAGCGTGTCGCCTACTTCCAATCTACGTTGGAGGGAGTGTGTTGCCAAAAGGAGTGGGGTGCAGACAATGGGCACACAATGTGGGAAGCTTTTGGCTGGATTTTTCTGCCTTTTGGAGGTGAGGATTCCAATGGTGTCTTCCGCAACTCGAGTGTGTGGCGTGGTGTGCTTATTGATAGGAGACCAACTTGGGGACATTTCCATGGGTGTTTTCTCTATAGATCCAAGAAGCTAGTGCTTGAGTTGGCAGTGTATTGTTGTTCGCACCCATTTTTTCTAATGAGGGACCCGGCCCGTCATGTTGGGGAGGTTGTTGGCGGCATCTCTAGGCTTTGTTTGGTTCTTTAATTTTGTTGTCATTGTGTTACTTGTAATTAGGGTGGTGGTTTCTCCACCTAATTCTCTGTTTATGTGTTCTTTGAATTTTCATCTTTGGTATATTTTGACGGTGTGTGTAAATATAGTTTTACTTGTGCTCGAGTTGCTTCGATAAGGAGGGTTGTGGTGGTCTTTGTTTTATGAAATTCTTACTTTTTATCGATCAGTTTCCATTAATTGTTAAAGGTTCAAAAAGAGTCATATGAGTACTCAATATGGATATGTTGAGACATTATTCATTCGCCCTTTGAGTGTTATTAGATTATATTAGTGGATTTGGTGTCATTCAAGGGATTAGTCCTTTGTATTGCTTGATCATTGCTTGTATTGTAGCATTTATTACATTCTTCTCTAAATAAATAAATGAATTTCCCTTAAAAAAACTTTTTTTTCTCTTTTTTTTTTTAAGTGTAAATGATAAAAAAAAAATTTGAGAAAATATGAACTTTTAATTTGTTGATGATCACCAATGTATTAATTGAGATTCTGATCATACTTTTCACTTTTTAGCTCAAAGTACAGATTACAATGAGAATTTGAGATGCTTTCAATATACGGCTATTTTTATGGTGAAATTATTTTTGGTAGGCTCACAGATAAAAATTTGGCATTTATGTCGATTGTTCCTTTAAACGCAAATTAATTATTTAATGTGCTCTTGGTAAAAATTTATATATATATATATATGATAATATGTTCCTGGAGTTTAGTCAAAATTCCTTTGCTCTGAGCTTCAAATTTCTTTCAATTATTATAAAAGTATTCCATAAACATTCGGGAAGAAAAAAGAGGAGAAAATTATTTTACTGAGTAGCTAGCACTAAAAAATATCAACATTTAATCCAAACTTATATTTGTGTACACCAACAATCTAACGTACGTGCTAATTTAGTTATCATCATATTTTCACTGTATATGCAATCTCTGTGGTAATTTTTTAAACGCATCCATATAAAACTGATAAATCATGACATGCCACATTAATGAATATCTAAAAAAAAAAAATGAAATTGGTATCATGGCATTGTTCTTAACTTAAACTTAAGTACTATATATCTTATCTAGATTTATCCACTTTTTGACAAAATGAAATGATTAGTTAACAAGTTCAGATTGATTTCGATATATTAATTACAAATAAATATGCTAATTGAATTCTATCCTCTTACGAGATGTGTTTTTTTTTTTTTTTTTTTTGTCGGAGGTAGCATTCTTTTTATTTCCATTTCATCTATCCTTTTTCTGAAATAAATTTCGATTAGTTATTCATCTTAATTAATAATTACGTTTTATTACGCAAAAATTGACTATACGAAAAAAAAAAAAAAAAACTTTTTAGTCTTTTCACTTGAGAAGAAAAAGGTCTTACGTTTTCCAAAAAGAAAAAAAAGAAAAAATATTTATACTCTTGTCTTTTTCATTTTCCTCACCTTGCACTCCTGATTTTTGATTTTGCAAAAAAAAAAAATTTCATTATTCTCTTAAAATATTTATCGACCGAAAATGTTACTGGGAGAGAAATATCATTTATAAATGCTCAAAAGCATACATTTTTTTTTTCGGGGTTATAAGCATATATATAGCGGTTATAATTAATTGAAAGTTTGGAACACATGAAAAATAAAGGATTAATAATCAAAACGTAATATCTATTTCCTTTAAAAATGAATTGTTAATGGAACAGATCATTTTGTTAGAATTATTAACGTATTACGTTTGGTAAACGCATTGCGTTTTAATTATGTTTAAATACAATTCTTTTTTGAGTGTTGAATTTGATTGAAAAGTATTTGTTTTGTATTTGAATAAAATGTGTGTTGTGATGAACAGTATTATAGAATTGAAAAGTTGATGTGATTAGTAAAAATAAAGATAAATAGTTAGGGTTGAAAAGTTGATGTGATTGTTTTAAAAAACTTTTGAATAATAATTGTTTGCGTAACACTGTTGAAAATGATTATATTTGAATGTAAAACTTTACGTTTAGTGTAAAATTGATTTTTGTAGCGTCAAAAAACGTTTACCAAACATGCTATAACAGAATAAACCTGTATCGCACACATGGTAATTAGTTGTTAAGTGCTTTAGGAAACAAAGTGTTATAAGGATTATAGTTCTGAGGGAATTTTTATAATCAATCCTATGTTGGAATTCTAACTAAATCGGGAGAATCGATACTGCAGTTTGAAATTCAAGAGGAAAGGCATTACAAGGGGTTAATATATTTCGGGAGAAATTCTTGTAATTAATATAAAAATATATAAATAATTAAAAAGTGGCATTCATGAGATAGTAGTAGGGAACATCTTCATAGATGTACATGACGTAATTTGTCAAACAAAAAGCAATCGGCTGCTCATGATCTTGGAAAAACCACACTACTTTTTTTTTTTTTCCCCCTTTTTGCCATCTTTAGTTGAGTTAGAAGAAATGGCGAAACATGAAGAAACGAAACTTGATGAAAAAATAATCAACTTTTCTTCAACAAGCAAGGGGAAAGAGAGTTATATATCTATCTCCTATCACCATTGATCCACTACATTTTCTTTTCCTCGCACCCTTACCTAACGTTTCATCTCAGGAATTTATTGGGATTACAAATAAAACGGAGTGGATATCAATATATGATCTCATCACCTCTCCATGGAGATCCTAAATGCATGTTAATAACACAATTACATAAATTATGATTCGTTTTGGTTCCACATTCTAATCTGATCTAGTTCGTAAGTAAATTTAAGTTGGTTAAATGAGTTCTAATTTAGTTTAATTTGATAAGACTTATTTTCATTATTTTTTATATCTACTTTCACTATTTCAGCATAATTTTCAATACAAGAAAACTCTATTTTCATAATTTTCAACACAAGTCAAGTTAAACTAAATTAGAACGAAATTACCAATTTAACTTAACTTACAAGCTAAATCAAGTTAGAATGTTGAACAAAACGTATGCTAAACGCGAATTTAGGTAAATAAAATCACAAATGGACAAGAATAAGAATCATAACGATTATAATTAGTTACCGCAATGTCATCCTACAATTGAAAATTACTATTAAAAAGGATCATGCCAGGATTTACATGATATATAATCTTTAATCGCAGGATTGGACTATACATATGAGTTGTAAACAGCATTTCTTGTAAGTTGGCATCATAGATTTCAATTAAATTTCGACACAAAGTATTAGTTTGGATAAAGCACTTCTATTTGTTCTAATAGGTTTTAATCCTATTTTGATGCGAAGATTTTAAAAGTTCAAACACTTTTTTTTTAAAATATTTATAAGAAATACTGGGACGTAAATGTAAGTGTCAACTTGGTTTTGAGTACAATATTGACTCATGGATATATAACATACACCTGAAACCTATGCAAAACTAGATGAACCGTCCGTGAGAGGGAAACGAATAATGATCTGTCATTCTTAAATAAAAACAAAAATAAATAAGATCATCACTCGAACGAAGAAAAAAAAATAATTAATGAGCACCACCAATTGAAGAAGACGAGTATTAAATATGAATCTGTGTTTTTAAGAAAGCTTAATTCAAAAAAAAGAAAAAAAAGGAAAAAAATAAAAATAAAAAATGAAGGTGTGAACTCGTGTTGACTATCCAGATGGTTAATGTAATATTATAGACAAGTATATTTATATACATGAACATCTTTTGTGTGTATTCTAGACCAACATACATACATAAATACATATATATATATATATATGGATTTACATACCGTGACAACTGATTGCATACAGCTTGTTGTTCCCTTAATTAATGAAATTATCAAGTGCTTTCCAGTTGGTTACTATATTTTTGGTCACGTTGCTTGTGATAGACAGAGCTTCAAATCAAAGTCAGCACAAACCAATTATCAAAGTTAAGCTAATTGAACCAGCTGATCACCTTGTTATATTGGTAATAGCAAGGCAATGTCTTAAATGACTGCCTTTTATTTTAAATCGATCAACAACATATGATGGCTTATCATTACGCAAGTGACTCAGCTAGATACGGATGATGTGATAACTCAAATAATTAAGATAATATGAAGAGGGACATAAATCTTTATGCATGTCAAAAGGGCAACCTTTGATTTACTTTACCTTAAAAAAATATAGAAAAAAAAAGAGGGGAAGAAGCGCAAACTTTTAACCTTTTTCTTAAGTAACATTAAGGGGGAAATGATATGTTATTAGGGCTGCACATAGGCCAGGTTGGGTGGGTTAAGGTCAAAAAAATCCACAATACTCGACTTCACAAAACTATGAGCCGTAGCTCAAATTCAAGCACTAAAACCCGAGCTATAGGTTGGGGCAAAGTTCGGCCTGGGTTGTCATTGAAGCCAGGTTAGGCTGCATTTCCTGCCGTTCTTTTGCTGATGCTTTGCTCGCTTTCTCTTTGTTCAGTTTGCTGGTGGTCTTGGATTGTGATGAGAGATAGGGGAGAGGTGCACCCGGGGGGGGTGGTGGGGTGGCGTGGGGTGTGGTTCTTAAAGGCTTGGAGCAGTGGTGGCAGAGAGAGACCGTGAGGGGAGAGAGACCTAGTTCACGCTGACAACTTCAAATGTGCTTCTCTTCAATGGAAATTGAACCTCAAGCTCCAAATCAAACCTTTTTACACTTCAATTGATCTTCCTCAAATCTTCTGAAAAAAAAAAAAAAAAAACTCCATTACTCACCAATTACCAATTTGAGTTGGAGATTGAACAAAGAAAAAGAAAAAAGAAAAAAGAAAAAATTTCAATAGAGATGGAAGCTTCTCACTCCTCCAACTCAACATGGAGTTGCCATTAGGGGTGGCAAAGGGAGGTCTCTAGGGAGACATCGACAAGGCCGGTTCAAAAGATGAATGGGAGGATTTACAGTTCGTCGGTCGCTGGTCGAGGTGTCGTCGGTGGGGTGGGCCTCCAATGGAAGTAGAAGTTTGGGTTTTTTCTTGAATTTTTTTAATTTATTAGTCTTTAATTACATAAAGTATTATGCATCATAACAAGTAAATCTTAACGTTTAATTAAATCTAAACAATGTTGAAAAGAGTATTTATAGTAGGAGATGTTATTTTATGAACTTTTTTGGTAATCACCATTATGATATAGTTATGTATATAATCACTATTAGACTATGTTATATTATGGACTTTTTTGGTAAATAAAACCTTGTTTATGGAGCATCTGAAGATGCTGTTTTGACGTTCCTAAATCAGATTTGTTGTCGAAAACTGGTTTTTAATGATTTTTAATATTTTTCATGTATTCTCAAAAAATTTCTTTCTCCGAAACTTTTTACTCTGGATACAAATATCAAAAACTCATCTGATTTTTAATACCTATATTTCCAAAATAAAAAATGCTTGGGATGTCAACTTTTGAGTATTAACCTATATGGTATATAAGTTGTCATTTTTTTATTGATAAGTGTTTAAAATATTGTTATTGTATCTATCAATGAAAATATGACATGTGAGTTGGTATTTTAAAAGTTAATATTAAAATTGATATCATTACCATCAATTTTCAAAAAAACATCTCTAAAATTTTTCCCAAACAGACTATATCTCTAAAACTTTTTCCAGACTCTTATTTTTTTCTTTCAAAAAATGAAAAATCACATTTTGGCGTATGCAAGGAAGCACTCAGCAGGCTCCAACTCCATTGAAACTCATAGCTCGTCACTCAGAACCTCACCAAAACTACAACTCTTAAGTTACGCTTAGCCCAAAATCTCCTACTCAGAGCCTTACCAAAGCCCCTTACACCCTCACTTTCATCCGTCGATTCTTCATTGAACTTGGTTCTCCTCTAAATCCTTGCGTTGCAACCACCACAAAATCAAGTCCAATTGGCACAAAGCCTACTACTTCAATACCCAAAGCTGGAGTGAGGAGTGTTACGGGGTTTTGAACATGAGTGAAGGGAATGAGAAGACCCTCTATAGTTTTGTACATCTAAAAGAAAAAAAATGAAAGAAATAATTTTTATATTTTTTCATTTTCATGGTACCAAATATCATGAGTGTTTCTTCATATTTTCTCATCATCCTATTATTTATCTATTTATTTTTAACTTAGAGATAAGAGAATTCAAAATTTTCACTTTATGATATTGTTATGTATGAAATTATTATTAGATTGTACTATTTTCTGGATTATTTTGATGAATAAAACCCATTTTAGGAATGTCTAGAGATACTATTTTGACGTTCCCAAATCATGTTTGTCATTAAAAGTTATTTTCTAATTATTTTCAATGTTTTTCATGCATCTCCAAAAAAATTATTTCTCTAAAATATTTTTTTTTTCTAAAATCAAATCTTAAAAACTTATTTGATGTCCAAACTACATATCTAAAACTTCCCCTTTATGGACTCTTATTTTTTCTTAAAAAAAAAAGATAATTTTCATAAATAGTCATTGAACTATTTACTCCATTCATATTATTTCTTATTTATTCGAAATCTATTATTGTACCCTAATATATATAAAATCCTTCTAAATGCCCATTTTGTATATATTTGTTTATGATTTTAATGAAAGTTTAAATTTTATAAAAAAATTAATAGAGAAATTATTTTAATAAATAGCTCGTAAACAATAGATTTCTATTTAAATTAGTCTATATTGATTCTAAATCATTCAAAATGCTATTAATATATAAATTTTTTTAAAAATACTTCTGTTATTTCTAATTTAATAGAATTAGTATTTTGAATGAATTTTTATATGTCTCAATGATTTTGAATAAATAAGGATTAGGCTCCGTTTAGTGAATGCATTCGTTTACCTGCATTAAATATAATTTATATTTAGAATGCAATATGTGTTTAGGTGAAAAATATTTGAATTGTATTTTAATAATGAATATGTAATGTGATGAGTAATAATAAAGAGAAAAAAAAGGAGAGAGAAAGAAAATATATGATATGATTAATAAAAATAATACAAAAAGTGAAATAATGAATAGTTATTTTATTGAATTTAAAATGTGATATGATTGATATTTAAATAAAATATTTTTATATTTAAATAAAAATTATATTATATTTAAATGTAATATAGATTAAATGTTTTTATCAAACGTTATAATAATAATAAATAAAAAAAAGTTATACAATTCATGTTTATTTATGAAAATAATAAAAAAGTAAAGAAAAGAAAAAAGAAAAGAAAAGAAAAGAAAAAAGAAAGAGAAAACACGTTTGTGGCGTGCGAGGAAACACTCGGCAGAGGCTCCATCGAAACTCAAAGCTCGTCACTCAGAACCTCATCAAAACTGCAACTCTAATGTTGCGCTTAGCCCAAAATCTCCTACGCAGAGCCTCACCAATACCCCCTGCACCCTTCCTCTCGTTCGTCGATTCTTCGTCGAACTCGGTCGTCCTCGAAATCCCCAGCTTGCAACCGCCACAAAATCGGGTCCGCCATTTCTCCGGTGGGTCGGCGTCGAGGCCGAGCCTGTCGATATGGCGGCGGAAGAAGGAGATGAGCAAGGAGGGCCTGATCGCCGCCAAGGAGCTCAAGAGGCTCCGGTCCAACCCCTTCCGGCTCGACCGGTTCATGCGCTCCCACGTCTCTCGCTTGCTCAAGTCCGACCTCGTCTCCGTTCTCGTCGAGCTGCAGAGACAGGACCAGGTCTTCCTCTCCATGAAGGTTCGTCTGTTTCGCTTCTTCTGTTCTTTTCGTTGTAATTAAGGCTGTCGAGGAAAACTAGATAATTACTATTAGGGATTTTCTGGATTTAATCTAGGTTCTGTTTGGTATGTGAAAAAATATATTGGAAATTGCTGGTTTTGAATGCCCCTTGTTGTTTTATTTTCATGTCTGGTGGGGCCAAATTCATTTTATATTTTTGCACTGTTATCTTGTGATGATGTTTTTACTTGGTTAAGTAACGTTTTTAACTTCGGATTTATATGGGGCTTTGTCACTTTTAGTTGATCTTGCCCCTATGATTTTGATCCTGAGAACAGTAATAAATAAGTGAATTAACATGTTGGAAAGATAGGGCCTTGATCTAGAGAACAAGCAATGTGTACACGATTCGGGTGTTTGGAGGCTCTAGAGAGAGTTACGCATCGAGCTTAGGAAAGAAAAGGAAATAAAAGGTGATCTTGCCCATATGATTTTGATCCTGATAACAGTAATAAGTGAATTAACATGTTTCAAAGATAGGGCCTTGATTTAGAGAATAAGCAATGTGTACACAATTCGGGTGTTCGGAGTCTCCAGAGAAAGTTATGCTTAGAGCTTAGAAACGAAAAGGAAATGAAAGGTGATTAGATACTGTTCTAGAAGTAGAGATAAATCTTGATAAGTCCAGGGGCTCTATTAAATGTTATGCTTTAGTAAGGTCCTCTCACGAATGCTTTGCCTTTTTGCTTGCTCTTTCTAGAGTTAGTTGCAAGTTCTAACCATAGCATTTCTTTGGTTAGACTTTAAAAAATATAATCGATTTTGAGTGAAACTTAGAAAATGGTGATATGAAAAATTGGAATTTGCTAGTTTGTTGTGATGTTAGAAGAATTCGCTAAAATGACAGGCATAGAAAATTGAAATTAGTAAAATTCTACCCCCTTTTTTTGTTTTATAATTTCTACATTGAGTGTCTAGGCAAGGTAAAAGTAAGCCATGCTGAAGTCATTACGTAAACAAAACTTTTTAAAAGTCATTTTGCCAATGGGCTGGTGATTTTATTTTCCTATTAGATGTATTATTAATCACTACACAAGTGTAAATATGCATTTTATGTGTTCTTTTTCCTTTTTCTCCACACAAAAGTCAAACTAAAATTTTTGTTTATTCCATGTACTTAACAACAGAACGGTATAACCGAGGCTGATGGTTCTGATGTAGTTCATCTTGATTGTCACTCTGACTTTGAACGAATACTTTGTATCTTGCGGGTAAAACATATTCCAAGCTCCCATGAATGCTTCAAAAGTGATGCAAAACTTTTGGGATATCAAGTTTAGGAGGAAAGATCAAGATGGGCTAGCTGATAATTAGTTTATGAGCTGTAACGACTAGAAAAGAGCTTGGGGCAGAAAATCATTATTACAAGAAGGTTAATCAAAATTAAACTCATGGCGAAATTTGGCTATTCTATAAGTTCATTTGCTTTGACAGTTGCTATAAGAGCTATTATAGAAATCTTGAGTTTGCTGCCTAATTTTTCGGCATCTGTTTAACCTTTGGCTGACTTTTATTTCTCTCCTCAGCTGTATGATGCAGTGCGTAAGGAAATTTGGTACCGGCCGGACATGTTCTTTTACCGAGACATGCTCATGATGCTTGCAAGGAACAAAAAGGTTGATGAAGTGAAGAAGGTTTGGGAAGATTTAAAGAAAGAGGAAGTTCTGTTTGATCAGCATACGTTTGGGGACCTTGTTAGAGCTTTTCTAGACAATGGGTTGACTTCTGAGGCCATGGACATATACGACGAAATGAGACGATCTCCTGATCCCCCAATCTCTCTGCCTTTTCGAATTATATTAAAGGGGCTCATTCCGTACCCTGAATTGAGAGAGAAGGTGAAAGACGATTTTCTAGAGCTTTTCCCAGGTATGATTGTTTACGACCCCCCTGAAGACTTGTTTGGGGATGAAGATTGGAAAAGAGACAGTGACAGTGACTAGAAATTGATGCTTGAGTGTTTGGAGTGCAAGAGGATCATCAGGATTCAGGCATTGAAAAAACGCAAAAGCCATTATACATGTGTGGAACCCCTTCACACTTAAGTGTAAACACTAAAAGAGTTAATTAATTAGGTTTCTTTTAGTTCATGCATTTCATGAAAGGAAAATTTACATAATGCAGGTGAGAAAAATTCTTCTTTCTCATCTTAAGGGGCTTTTTGGTGCACATGAGGCATTTGGAATGACGCTTTAGAATGTTAAAACTAGAAGATGGTATTAAAGATACTTGTTTTATCTCGTTTTTGAACCTCGTCCACGATTTGTTTGTTTAGTACTCTTTTTTTTTTTTACACCCAACAGGTTAAATAGTCTTACTTGGAAAAGACAGATTTGTTAATCCATAAACATAAAATAGTTAGAAGTTTTAGGTGTGAGAAAGAGAGTGTGACTTGTATCTGACTCAGCTATTGCTGCAAAACCATATAGACTCTCTTCCTTGGGCTGTAGGTGTGTGTTTCAGCATTGCAATTTCTTGTCCATTCTATGTTATATGTGACTGTAATCTAAAAATTTGAGCTTTAGGGTTTGGAAGGCAGGGATTGGGATGAGAGAGAAAGCATTCTCTGCCTCCGCCTCACCCTGTTGCCATCTCTGTTGAGCTTTAACATGATTGGTTAAGGATCAAGTCGAGACCCAAGTCAAAATTCGGATCATTAAGATCCTTTGTGATTCTCGAGTTGGAATATCTGTTCTTAAATATATTTACGTGGTCTGGACTGTCGTTAGTTATTATTCATACACATACTCAAGTAGGAAACACTTACACATCAAAAAGCTTACCACGGATGGTGGTAGCGAAGCGGTTGTGAGTGTCCCTTTTAGGCCTACTTTAATTTTGGCAATAGAGTTCAAATCCCATTATCTTCACTTTGTGGTCCAGCTTTAAAAGTGGCATTGCCTGTGGAAACTAGCGGCTTATGGTGGTCTAATTAATTTTGAGTTAAGCATGAAGAATGGATTAGGATCTTAGTACGTTTTCACATGTGGTTCCACTAGAATCCCAAATAGACGGTGGATGGATGGTGCGGATTACATAAATTATGTTGTCTTAGCCTTCTTTTGGTTCGGTAGTTGGAGATGAAATTTTTATGTTGAAATTGGTTGATTTTTTAAAAATTAATTATAATTTTTGTTAGAGATTAAGGGGATGCTTGGATAACGCATTGCGTTCGTATTATATTTGAGTGTATTATATCTGAATGTAATATGTGTTTAGATGAAAAGTATTTGTATTGTATTCAAATATAATATTTGTTTATATAAAAAATATTTGAATTGTATTGTATGTGATGTGATTGATAAAAATAAAAAGAAAAAAGTGAGAGAGAAAGAAAATATGTGATGTAATTAGTAAAAATAGTAGAATGATGTATAATAATTGTATTAGATTTAAATTGTGATATAATTGGTATTAGAATATAATATTTTACGTTTAAACAATTGTAGCCTAAACACTAAATTAAATCTTATTATTATTTTTATTGTTATTATTAACTCTCGTGAAGAAGAAATTTTCTACTCTCTCTCTCTATTTTTTTTTTTTTTTGCTAAAGAATTTTGCTCATTTAGTTCAATAACATTATAAGTCTAGATCTGTCGTTTTATTTTTCTGGCTGAATGGCTAGCTTATCAATATTGTATTAACAACTCATTTATTTGTTTACATATTTTTAGTATTAATTTTTTTATATGATTAAATTCTTAAATTCAGATAAAATGACATAATATTTTTAGAAAGATAATCAATAGAAAAGAAAATTTTTTGGTACAGCGGATATCAACTCATAAGTTACTACAAATTAGACACGAACAATATCAGTCTTACCAATCATGTGACATTTGCAAGTCACCATTTTGGTCCCAAGTGGACTCAAAGCCTAAAATTCCAATCGATGCTGATGTTTCCTAGCCGCCGGTGGTTTTCCTCCATTTTATTTAAAAATATTATTAGAAATCAACACATGGATTCCGATTAAAAAATATATATACACGTGGATGGCATGTAATAATGACAAAAGCTAAAAGTTTTGCCCTACTAAAATACGATTAAAAAACTACGGAAATTTTGAAGAGTTTCAACGTCAAGTTGAATGGTACACACAAATACAAATCCACATTGCAAATTGCCATAAATTTGGTTGGTCTGAGGAAAGTTTGTTTGTTGTTGTGCTTTGTTTTGTTTCGTTTTGTTTGTTTGTTTTTTTTTTTTTTGTTTTCAATTTTGTTTTGTTTTTGTTTTTGTTTGTTTGTTTTTTTAAATAAGTCAGAAGAGAGTTTAAATCAGATTAAATCGTCCTCTGATAGCTTTTCTTTTAAGTTGAATTATTAATTATTAATTTGAGTTTTACGTTAAATAATATTATAAAAAAATGAAGAGAGAATATATATTGTGATTAATAAATATAGATAAGAAAAAAAAAAAAGAATAGATAAATAGTAACATGAGTGGCGTAGTGTAGCTGCACAAATAGAGTTCATTGAAGTGATATGTGGAACCAAATGCTTATTCTATAATCTTAAAATGCAATATATCAAGTGAGTGTATGATCCAGACACATCATAAATGAAACTGACAAGAAATGGAGTAGTAGAGTTATAATAGTAGATAAAATAATGGGTTATATACGAGAAAGTGCGATGATATATGACAAGAATAGAAGTGATTAAATGACCATAATATTTCTCCTACTGAAATGGTTGAGTTGCAATTTTCATGTCTAATTCCATCCTAGCAAAGAAATAAATTTCAAATTCCCTCTATGCATTTTACCTTTTAATATCCCCGTACATTATAATTATTCAAAAAGTATACCTTATATTTTGAAATCCTATAGTTTTATACAATTAGTTATATTTAATATACAAAACTATACCTTTTATCGATCGTCGCTTAATTTTGATATAAAAATATGCAAAATACTCATAAAAATTTATAAAAATCGGGTTGTTTATCGTTCTATATCTTTAATTTTGTTTTTGTTAGGAAAACATATTAGCATTTTGATGTCTTGCATTTTTACCCCATTAGGCTATGAACTTTTGTTTTAACTCCAACCTAAAAAATGCACAAATACGCTTAAAATTAGAAATGAAAAAATAATTAAAGAAATTCCAATTAAAAAAAAACTAAAAAGATCCAAATCACATTTTTTTTTTTGTTTAAGAAAACTTAATCACTCATCTCTCCATAACCTTCAATGTAACTCCTATTAGCCTACCATCTGCACCTGTATCGTCTCAGTCACCCCACCCTTGACTTCCCCCATTTCTTGTCAAAACAACATTTGAGAGCGCTTTTCATACTAACAAATCAAGAAAATCAATCACACAAAAATAAACGTTAGACTCCTAAATTGTACTTTCTAACAACAACTCAAATTTCGCCAGAATGTCTTCACATTGCTCTCCCCTAAGCGTGCATTGTGAGCCCTGCTCCGCTAGCGTTGTCTCTTTCCACTTTATTATTATCGCATGGCATCAACATTGCTCTCGTTAGGTGAAAAGGAAAGGCATGTGATTAGTGACAAGGGTGAGCCAAGATGCAGTATGAAGGGGCCGTCGCCGAGGTGGGAAATCTGGATCTATTATTGAGATAGTTAAGAGGTTTCGTTCTTTTGACTAATTTTTCTCATTTTTATTTTACTAAATTTTAAATTTTCTTTTCAAGGATAGTTTTGGTATTTTAAGATCAGATCAAGTGTTAATGAGTAAAGGTATATATTTGTGTTTTAAATGTGATATGATACTATAAAAATACAATTCTTCAATATGCAAACATATCTTTTGAATAAAAGTAATGTAATGCATAAAAGAGTGAATCCTTAAATTTTTTTTTGTTAAAGATATTTTGGATATTTTTAAGGTAAAATCAAGTTTTGGTTGAGAAAAAAAGGTACATAATAGTGCATAAAATATAGTCGGGTGACAAAAATTACGGGGGCGTTTGTTTTTGTTCTTGAGAATGATTTTTCATTTTCAAAAACACAGAAAATGAAAACGGTTTCAAAATAGCGTTTGTTTATTTAACGTTTTCAAAACCATTTCAAAAACACAGTTTTCAACTATGTTGTTTTTTTGTGTTTTTTAAAAACGAAAAAAAGTTGTTTTCACTTTTTGTTTTCATTTCCAAAAAATATTGTGTTTTTTGGGTTTTTGAAAAATGAAATGGGTTTTGAAAAAATATAACCAAATAAAATTTCATTTTTATATTTTTCAAATTATATACTCAGAAAACATAATCAAACACAGTTTCAGAAATAGCCTGAACACAATTTTCAAAATATTCTCATTTTCAATTGTTTTGAAACAGAAAACATTTCAAAAACAATACCAAACGCCACTTACAAAACTTCAAAGTTTAAAAAAGTACTAAACACGTAGGAATATTTTCTTGTTCGACTGCTAGATAAGTCTAATGATTATAATTTTTCGACAAGCAATTTATAATAATTAATTAAGGTGTCGTTTGACCAAAACAATTATATTTTAATTTTATTCAAATATAATATAATTTTATATCAAATACAAATTTTACAACAGTGTTAAGAAAATAATTATTATTTAAAATATTTTTAAAATAATCACATCAAATTTTCAACTTCACTATTTATCTCTATTTTTATCAATCGCATCAACTTTTTAACTTTAAAATACTTTTCATCCAAACACACATTTCATTCAAATACAAAAAAATTATTTTTCAACTAAATACAACATTCAAAAAACAAATTTCATTCAAATACAATCAAAATACAATGCGTTTACTAAACGCCCCTAACATTTTTAGCTTATATAAACTTATATATAACATGATACTATTTAGTAACTATTTATGTAAAAGACAAGTATAATTGAAAAATATCATCAATTGGTTGTTATAGGAACATGTTAAAAGTTACAAACCCAATTATTGTATAAGAGAGTTATATTAAACTATTTATATGAGGGATTGTTTGGTGGGCATATTGGATATTTAATTTTCAAAACATTTTTTTTCTTTTTTTTTTTTTAAATTAAGCACACATTTTCAAAAGAGGAAATTGCGGGAATAACCTTTAGTGTATATATTTAGGATTTTGGTGCCAAGCCACTTTTTATTTGATATTATAGGATGGTAAAAATCCTTAAGTCATTATAATATTTCAAAAATGTGGTTTTTTTTAGACATTCCTCAAAACATCTTGTTTAAAACTTTACATCTTATTTCTGATCCAAAATTATATCTTTGAAAACGGACCTTAGTATATAGGGTACCATCATTTTAATAGAGAAATTATAATAAATAGTAGTTTTTCAAAAATAATTAAAGTAAATTACATATTTTAAAAATATTTATAATAAATAACAGTTTTTTAATTAATATAAGTTCTATTAAATAAATAATTTATTTATAAGATGTAAATATTTACTTAATAAGATATAAATAAATTATTTATTTAATATATAAGGTCCCATTTGATAAATATATTACGTTTACATTAAATTTGAATGTAATGTATTAAATATAATTTACATTTGGAGGTAAAATATTTGCATTATATTTGAATGCAATGTGTGTTTAAATGAAAATTTATTTGAATTATATTTAAATAATGAATATGTGATGTGATTGGTAAAAGTAGAGAGAAAAAAAAGAGAGAAAAAGAGTATGTAATGTAATTAATAAAAATAATAAAAAAGTAATATAATGAATAATGATTTAATTAATAAAAATAATGAATAATTATTGTATAAGATTTAAAATATAATATGATTGACATTTATGCCTCGTTTGTTGAACGCATTGCATTTGTATTGCGTTTAAATGCAATGTATTGAATGCAATTTGTATTTTGAGGAAAAGTATTAGCATTATATTTGAATACAATGTGTGTTTGGGTGAAAAGTATTTGAATTGTATTTTAATAATAAATATGTGATGTGATAGGTAAAAGTAAAGAGGAAAAAAAGAGAGAGAAAGAGAATATATGATGTAATTAATAAAACTAATTAAAAAAGTGAAATAATGAATAGTGATTATATTGAATTTAAAATATGATGTGATTGGTATTTAAATGAAATGTTTTTATATTTGGGAGAAAATTACATTGCATTTAAATATAATACAAAAAAAAGTATACCAAACGTGGGTTTAAATACAATACTTTTATATTTGAATGAAAATTATATTATATTTAAACATCACATAAATATAATATTAAAAACAAACATATCTAAATATACCATTTATGTAATAAATCTTATTTATATAATAAATTTATTATTTATTATAAATAATTTTAAAATCTATAATTTACCTCATTTATTTACCCATTACTTCATTCTCCCACATTAACAGTACGACAATTTGAAAACTCGTGTGTTGCGGAGCGAGTCAATGGTGACGTAAACAACGACGTCAGAGAGATTCCAAAAGAAGAAAAACGCAGCAAAATGATACACTCTTTCTTTATTTTCGCCGGAAACGACAACCAGTGATGTGACATCACGTGTCCAAGTTAGTCCCCATAAAAGGACCAATCCAATCTACTCGCCCGCATTTCCCCATCCAAATTATTTTTCATTCAAAGGCCTTTTTCCGATTCTCACATTTCTTCACGCGCCAAATCAGAAAATCATTGTTTCCGATTCATCGAATATTTGTTTGTTTCCGTTTTATTCAAATTCTTCTATTATGATGTCATGCGCTCGCCGGCTCTACCCCGGCGCCGTCGCATCGGACCTTCCGATCCGCTTCCGCGCGCCGCAGCGGCAGACTGGCGAGCTCCCCTGGCCGTCGCGAGATCGCGGTTGGCGGTGGGAGGGATTCCCGCTGCGGTCGTCGGCGGAGAGGAGTTTCAGGAGAGCGGGGTGGTCGGTGGAGGCGCTCGGCGGCGGAGCGGCCTGGAAGAGGTCGCCGGAGGCAGGGGAGCTCGCGGAGAAGGAGAAGGTCGGGGCCTGCTCTTACGCAGTCGGGGATCGGACGGCGAGCGGCGGCGAGTTCCATCGGACTGCGGAGATCGGGCGGAAAGAGGAAAGTCGGCGAAGGGCAGTGGAGGTGGTGGCGGCGGCGGCGACGACGGTGGTATTCGGAGTGGGAAATCGCGTGCTGTATAAACTGGCTCTTGTTCCTCTCAAGCATTACCCATTCTTTCTCGCCCAGCTCGCTACTTTCGGGTAATTCCTTACAGTTTCATCTCTCTCTCTCTCCTCTGTTCATTTCCATACTATTTCTCTTGATTTTTTCTCCAAATACATTATGGTTTGGTGGCTAGTTTGCGCATTAAAATGTAACTAAAAAAAGAATACGATAATGAATTTAGAATAGAAAATAAAGAAATTAGAACGACTATATATATATATAGTTTCAATTATCATCTATTTTTTTGATCAGGATGTGAAATAAAGTATTATTCTAATTTTCTCAAATCTAATTATAAAAGTTAATTATTTATTTTGAGAGAGGTTTTGCAACTCTATCAATTCAATGCTTTATGGTAAAAGTAAACAGTATTTTTACTTACGTGAAGAAAATAAAGATGCCCATAGGATTAACCCCGATTTGGGCAGTCCGAATTACCTGAATTGAATAAAGTAGATCAATGAAACATTATTTGATTGCTATTGTCGGCGAATAATGTTTTAATTAATAAACAAATGGATATTATAATATTTGGGGTGCGATGATTGCCAGTGTTTGTTTATTGTTTTACTTTTTGGGTTCAACTTGTCTTCTTCGACGTTACCAGGGGCCAAATTGTGTACGCTTTTTTCAGTTGTGTTTCTTTGTACATTTGTCGTTTACAATTACCATTTTGGCGCCAACACGTCTTTGGATGTAAGGCTGGTAATTTAGATCACGACATAATAACATGACACGATAACACGACACGAAATCTACACGAATTTAGATGATTTGGGTTTTCTTTAAATGAGTTTAGGTCAAAACGGGTTGAACCCGTCAAACATGATTAAATAAAGGGTTGAATCCACACGAACCCATTAAACCGCAATTGACACGAAATAACCCGTTTAATAAATGAGTCATATATGGGTTAATACGAACACGACCCATGAATTACCCATTTATAATTTTTAATATATATTATATAAATTTTTAAAGTTTAATAATTTAAAATTTAAAATTTAAATATAAAATATATATTTTAGTTTTTATACGTATATTTTTAGTTTTATATTTATCTTTTGTGATCTAAATTTAGGTGTAGCTTGATTGTGAACTTAATTTGATTGTTATAACTTGATTGTTATTTAGGTGTTTAATAAGTTTTTTTAATGTTAAAATTGATGATAGGTTAATTAAATTGGTCAATAACAAGTTCGTTAAATGGGTCAATAACAAGTTAGTTAAATGGGTTAATAACAGATTGAATAACCCGTTTATGATTCTTTTAGTAAGTGAGTTTAGCAGATACGACATGACACGACACGTTTATGACCCATTTAATAAACGGGTCATAAACGTGTCGTGTCGTGTCAACTTGTTTATTAATGGATCGTGTTCGGGTTGTGATTTTTGACACAATTATTAAATGGGTCGTGTTCGTATCGAGTGTATTCGTGTCAACAAACGGGTCAAACATGATACGAACACGATCCGCTGACATGATTTGCCACCCCTATTTGTATGTGTCGTTTAACAGTAGAGTTTCTTTAAACCGTCAATCCATGTGTTTGTTTTTTCAACTTTTGAGGCCATTTGGGCATTTGTTTAAGCTTACTGATTAGTGATTACTTGTCTTTAGACAGCAGAATTTCTGAACGTTATGATTTTATAGGTGGAGGTAGGGATGGGTTTAACGGTGGGCCCACCTCTAATCTTGATTCGTTAATAAGGGTGTTCTATTTTTTTGAGATTAAAATTTAAATGGCCCCTTAACTATGATAATAGGATTCCATTAGAGAATTTGAGACCCTTTTTAAATTTAAATTAAAAAGTTTATCAAGAAAAACAAGAAACAACATAATTTTTATTTTACTGTTATTTGGATAGACGAAAAGGTTTTAAAAATTATTCTCATACATGTACTTTGAATTTTAAGTTCATTCTCAATTTATCATTTGAATTAAATCCACAACTTTTTTTATTAGATTTTTGGTTAAAATTAGATGGGAAAAAAAAATAGGGAAATTGATCTCAATGAATGCCTTTTGGTAAAATTTATTTTCTTTAAAAACAAACATAAAAAAGACCACATGATCACATTTAATTCTCTTTGTTTTTGTGTGTTTTTAATTGAATTTTTAATGAAGACGGTTAGATAGGACTAATTCACAATTTATGAGAAAGTGATTGTTTTAAAGTTTAGAAAACTAAAATGAGAATGATTATGAAATTCATGGATACGTATGAGAATAATCCAAATTTATATTTTAGATCAAGACGAGTTTATTGTGGTTGTGGTGCCCGTTTATAAATGAATTTGATAGGCAAGCCATGCATTTTTCTAAACATGACAACGATGTTTTAAAAAATAATGGCCTGCAAAATTACAGAGTCTCAGGGAGCATTTGGAGAAAGTAATGAATTTTAATTTTACTCAAATACAATATAATTTTATATCAAATACAAATTTTATAACAGTGTTACGAAAACAATTATTATTTAAAATATTTTTAAAACAATCACATCAACTTTTCAATTCCACTATTTATTTCTACTTTTACCAATCACATCAATTTTTCAATTCTAAAATACTTTTAATCCAAACACATATTTCATTCAAATACAAAACAAATACTTTTCAACCAAATACAACATTCAAAAAACAAATTTCATTCAAATACAATCCAAATGCAATGCGTTTACCAAACATCCCTGAGTATTAAGTTTAAAAAATTGAAATGATACGGATTTCATCATTTATTTATTGCATAATTATTTATATATTTATTTTACATTTTTTCTTTGCTCTGAATTATTTTATTTTCACTTTATATCAAGAAGTCTATTTTAGTTACTTTAATATGTGGCAGTGGACTACGTAATTATTGTACGACTGATTGTTGTCTTCATCACTTACTTTACCGCGTGCTGATCCTTATTTATTCCTCCGATGGCTACACACAACCTGAAATTTCTCTACCATAGCTGGTACAAATTATTTGAGCAAAAAAAAAAAAAAAAAACTGGTACAAATTATTATGGACCAGAAAAAAAAAAGTGAAGAAAGCAATAAAAGAGAAAAGTAACAGGTTTTGTTGCAAAGGTTTATGAGACCTGTGAGATCAGTGTTAACCTTTGGAAAACGCATTCACCAAAATTGGTATATTAGGATACTCCAAAGCATAAAATCACTTTTTTGTTGCCCTTTCCTACCCAAAACAAAAAAAATAAATCACATTTTCGTATTCTTTTATTAGATTTCACAAGCGTAAAAGTTAAGAAAGAAAGGGCTGCTTTCTGGAAAATTAAAGCAATGAATTGAATTTTTAAAGAAAGAAAATAGAAAAAGGGATGAGTTGAAGAAGAAGAAGAAAAAGACGTGAAAAAAAACCATATCGAGACACTGCGCAAGGGCCTTTTAATTTTTTACCTTTGGTGGGGACAAAGTGAATGTGAACCATCCCACAAAATTAAAGGATTTCCCATCTCGGATTCGATGCATTATATCCCCTTTTACGGACCAAGTGGAGTAAGGGCTGTGGAAGAAGTCATTTTCGCTGCTTTTTTTTTTTTTTTTCTTTTATTGGTGGTCCTGAAAGAAAGTTTTTGCCTTTTGCGTCAATTTCTTTCTGAAAATGATAAGAAAAGAAAGTCTAACGTCTTTGTACGATATTTGCAAAACCTTTGATTAAGTGCCCGTATAAAGATCGATATTCCATAATTTATGTATCTTATTAATTACTTTTTTTTTTCTTTGAAGCATTACTGTATTTGTTGTTTATTCTTGTTTTGTAAGTTTGTTGCAGGCACAGTTTAACATTAATTCCACTTTTGAAACTATTGTATGATGTAGAGTTCAAATCCCTCACCTCTGGTTATTAAAAAAAAAAAAAAGTGCTATTTACCAAGTTATAAAAAAGTCAAGCGACAAAAAGATTCATGGAATTGAAGTTGATTGCTTTTCTGAATAAGTTGTTAAAGAGGCACAGAGAATTGTCGAACATCAGCTATATGGAATTTGTTTTTGAAACATTTTAATTTTCGTACTAGAGTATGCTAAGCATGCTCCATGTAGATGTTTATTTTGAGTTTTAGTTAAATAGTCTTTCCTTCCATTTCTTCAGTAATTCATGTACTTATGGTATGCATAAGTGATATTCAAGAATAGCTAACTCCAAGTGTTTCCTTCTCACATGCTTTTCAGATATGTTATCGTATACTTCTCTATCTTGTATCTACGGTACCACGCCGGCATTGTAACAGATGAGATGCTTTCCATGCCAAAAGCTCCATTTCTTGCCGTGGGCCTCTTAGAAGCTCTTGCGGCCGTTACTGGAATGGCAGCTGGAGGTAGCAACCTTTTTGTTTGTTTGTTTGTTTGTTTTTGTTGAAAATTGTACGAGTTAGATTAATCTTTTATATTTTGTTTTCATCAGCAATTTTGTCTGGAGCATCGATACCAATTTTGTCTCAGGTGAGCGGATTATTCTTAATCCATTCTTGTTCATGTGTACAAATAATCTAGTATTTAGTTATGTTCTCTAAAACCTATACATCTCTAAAATCACCTCCAGGTTTCAACTTTTGGGAGGTAATGCAATTAAATAATAATACTCTTCTTAGAAACAAAATAGGGAAATGATAAGATTATCGGATCAATGGAATCACAGTTAAAGATGTTGATGTTATACCTGTATTATTAAGTGGAATGAATAGATGAAAGAACGTCAATTTCTCTTACTTTTAGGAAGTGACGAATTTTAGTAAGTGATGAACAATTTCTCTTAATTTTAGGAAGTGTCAAATAAACTTTTAATCAATAATAAAATCAATGCAGAAGCACTCTGCTGGTTAAATTCATTTGTTACGAATGGTTTTCTAGACAGGACTGAGAATATGGCGGAAGTGGATTTTGCTACATTGCTAAAAATGTGGTTAGGGCATTAGTTTGTAACATCAAATCAGAACTAGGATATATGAGTTATTTTAAACGTTGTGGGCTTTGACATCATTAGGAATCCCTTATTTTGGATATATGACGTTGAAATTGGATAATTAATGGAGAGCTGCACTAATTTTGCAGACGTTTCTTGTTTGGCAAATTCTCCTCTCAGTTATTTTCCTTGGGAGAAGATATAGAGTAAATCAACTTTTAGGGTGCTTTCTTGTAGCCGTTGGTGTAATCATAACTGTAGCAAGGTAATTCATCTACATTTTTAAAGTATTGTATAAACAATAATGAGCTGGTTGTTAATCCTTGGTAAATGCTATGTTTCTTTAAGGATTTGGAAATTTTAAGTGAATTTATTTGAAGGAGGGTCATGATCTAGGGAGCCGGTAACAATTCCAAGAAGTTACTCCAAGTGTTCTTTCTTACTGGTTTCTGTGAAAAATGTAGGTTCTTAGAGACTGAATCAATCATATTCCACCTCGTAGAAAAGAAAAGGAAAACAAATTACAATGTATTATTATATTTTTGAATTTTGTTCATATAGATAAAATATTTTGATATGTGTATCATCTAATCATAGACATTAGGAAGACAACAGTAAACTACAAAGTTTTACTGTTTCTGGTCGTATCATGAGCGAGGTCTCCTATTATGGTGGATGACCAACCCATACATGGCATCAAGGGACCATGTTCTTGACATGTTCATTTGTGATGGTTTTACTAGATTTATTTGAACCGAAACTGGTTGTGCTCTGGCTGAACTGCCAAAGCCCATTTCTTTCTTAAAAGCTTTGTTTTTCTTGACCACTCTGCGGCATTTAGTTTACTTACCTTTTGTCCTGTTTTGCAGTGGGTCTGGTGCTGGACATTCTTTGAAGGAAGCAGGTATATTCTGGAGTCTTTTGATGATAGTTTCATTTTTGTTCCAAGCAGCCGATACAGTACTAAAGGTTAGATATTCTAATGAATAATCGAGTTTAACATTTCTAGTCAACTGCATTGTACTATGTATGCATATGTGACAGGCAACTTTCTGATTGTTTTTAGGAAGTAATTTTTCTTGATGCTGCTCGGAAATTAAAGGTAATAGTTGGTTTTTATACCATCTATTTATGTTAAGCAGAAGCCGTTCCTTTGGCAGATTATAATCTAATTGAATATAACAATATCTTTCTAATGTTCAAATCTGAATTGCATCTGTTTCAGGGAAGCTCGGTAGATCTATTTGTCGTAAATTCCTTTGGATCTGCTTTTCAGGTACTTCTCAAGTTAGTCATAAATTTTAGCTTCAGAGTCTAGTTTTTACATTTGATTGAAAAGGTCCATTTGGTTATCGAAAATAGTATATATATTTTTTTTTAACTGACCCAGAAAGAAAGACTAATGGGTTTGCATCTCTGTCAATTGCAGGCACTTTTTATATGCCTACTACTACCTTTTCTGTCAAAACTATGGGGCGTTCCTTTTTCCCAGCTGCCAAACTATCTCAAAGATGGTGCAGCTTGCTTCCTAAACATTGGAAGATTATCTAGTGGTGAGCCTTCTTATCTTATTATTTTCTTCCTTCGGTTCTCTTTTCAATGAATGTGAGTAAAATCTATATTAATGATAATAGGACAGAAGGAGTTAGGTATATCATATCTTTCATTAGTTCAAGTGCTTAGTAGAATTTTTACTAAAAAAACGATATACCATTAGTCGACTGTAAATACCTCAGCTAAGTGATCATTAGAAAGACAAAAAAATAAAAAATCTGAAGACACACAAAGGCGCATTCTAGAAAAGGAAGTGTTGAAACGTTAAATTTTTGTAACTATAAAGAGTGGTGCAATGCTATAAACAAAACTGAATTTATATTGGCAGCTCTCATCTTTCGGTAATTCACTAGCAGTAATAGAAGCCATATAAATTGAAGAGATAAGTGCAATGGTACAATTTGTCACAACTTGGCATCCAAGAATGGTTAATATCATTATGTTTCAACTTGAGTGATTGATTTAATTTCGTTCATTCACTGCCTACAGGATGTGATGGAGCCCCGTTACTGCCAATGCTGTTCGTTATTGTCAACATGGGTTTTAACATATCACTACTGCATCTTCTAAAAATCTCTTCTGCTGTGGTTTCTTGTCTCGCATCCACGTTCTCAGGTACTTCTTTTTTTTTTCCTGAAAGTTCTCAGGTGCTTGATTTATTTACACAACCAATAATAATAAAGAAAATGATATCCTAGATATCAGTAAGCCGATAAAGGTATTTTAATATCGGGCATATAAAATTTGGTAGATAGAAACTACCGCTTGGTTGGTTAATTCGGAGGGGAATTCCACCATGCTGAATGCAAAGTATCAAGTGGTTATGCTCAACAAGCATGATGAGGCATGCAAGGTTCTTTTCAGAATAGGTTTTTGCATTAAAAAATAAAAATTCTTTGAGCTGCCAGGGGCAAAAGGATGCGGGGTTAGGATTTTACGTACAAAGAAGGATTATAAGCCTCTGCGAAGGTTGATAACCATAGGGTATAAAATGCACATCAATGTTTAGCAAGCTGAAGATACGCGAAAAAACTTTATGATATTAGTCTGTTACATTTAACATAAAATTAATCATTTTGCATCTTTTTTAGCTAGTTTCGTGCTCATCAATTGGTAGAATTACCACATCGAAATTTTTTTAAGTTGGGAGGATGTCACGAAGTTTGCTTTGTAATTTTATTAGGTTATTGTTTCTTGCATAGAAGCCTCCCTTTAAATGAAACGTACGAATGAGATACTTGATGAATAAATGTATTTGTATTTGTTGGTTTTTTGGCAGTACCAATATCGGTCTATCTCTTTACACTGCCACTGCCATATCTTGGTGTTGCATCGTCGCTGCCAAGAGGCTTTGTTGCTGGAGCCATTGTTCTGGTTATGGGTTTGCTCATCTATGCTTGGACACCGTCAGTGGGTTCCTCCGATGCATCTCCATCACCATCTAACATGTGACCGCAATTAGCAGCACCTAAATGGGTGAAACAAAGCCTTGTTTTCGGTAATGGCAAATAAGCTCATCGAGAATATTGTTGTAACTTGTAATTATATTGAAACTCTTGATTCAACTAAAACGTCTCAGGTGTGCTCAAGATCCTTGCTGCGCAAGCAATCAGAGGTTGGATCAATAAAAATTGGTGTAAATTCTCTCTTGAAAAGGAAAAAACAAGAGAGATCAATTAGATTAATAAAGTTGGTGTTGGATTCTCTCTTGAAAAGGAGCAACAAGAGAGCCGGAGAAAAGATATCTCATCTTTCTCTGGATGATGAGAAGGCAATTCGGGCCCCATTTTTATTGTAACTTGATGCCTAGATTCCGTGCACATTCGTTTCAAAAGTAAAAATATGCTGATTTGTTGAATGTTGTGATGATCTAAGCATACTGCAAGCGAGAAAACAATCTCTTGACCACTCTTTGTAAAGAAAACCCTTTTTTCTACTTTTTTGCTTTTTGTTCAAAAAAAAAAAAAAATTGATCATAACAAAAATATGTCATCCTTTTGCATTGTTATCATCAAATTACTACTAGAGGTGCATCAAGATTCCAAAACCTAATTTTACCGCTTTTTTTTTCTCTTTTCTTTTTTTTTTTTTGAGATTTTTTTTACCGCAGGACCTCAAAAAAATATGCCACTGGTAATGTTTATGTTATGTTTTTCAGTTGTTATATTTTTATCGGAGAAAGAATTCGTTATTTATAGGATTTGTTGTACACGGATGATAATGTGATGAAAACCCTTTTCGTGCTTGGTTATGTACAAATTATTAGTCTATTCTCTTGACGAAAAGGGAATGTATCTAGACGTTCTCTTCTCGCAAAATGCAAGGAAAGAATATCTCGTCAGCGTATTTGTCTCGCATCCGTTCCAAAGTGTGCCAATCACCACCTCCACCTCCTGCCTCCTCTGCAGTGGTGTACGGAACTCATGTTTCGTTTGGTTAACTTATTATATTTGTATTGTATTTGAATATAATGTATTGAATATAATTTGTATTTGGAGGAAAAATATTAATATTGTATTTGAATGCAATGTGTGTTTAGGTGAAAAGTATTTGAATTATATTTTAATAATAAATATGTGATGTGATGGATAAAAATAGAGAGAAAAAAAAAGAGAGAGAGAATATATGATGTAATTAATAAAAATAATAGAAAAAGCGAAATAATGAATAGTGATTGTATTAGATTTAAAATGTGATATGATTGATATTTGAATGAAATGCTTTTATATTTAGAAGAAAATTGCATTGTATTTAAATGTAATGCAAAAAAAAAAAAGCATGTACTAAACACGCTATCACTTTCCACCACATGAAAGTGAGATTTGTCCAATTTGGATCAAAAACAGAAACCCAATACTTTTTGAAATTTTGCAAAATTGACATGAAAATTCATACTGCATAAATCTCTTATCTGAAAATCGGTTCCAAGCAAATGGCATTTCGGTGTGAAGATACTTCTGAGAGGCTTCTGTCCATGCTAAGAAAAAAATCCAGAAACTCAAAGATTTGAAAAAAAAAAAAAAAAGGTCACAATATGAGTTTCAAAAGTTTGACTTGATATTTCTCTCAAACCATTTATGAAAAATATATATGAAAATTTTTTGGGAGAATAAATGCAAAATAATCTATCATATACTCGAAAATCAGATTAAAATAGTGAGGTGAAAAATCAAAATAAAAAATCCAAAATTGCCAATATTATCAATAATTTTTTGGTCAAAGATATTTGTTTACCTCCCTCTATATTCATTCTTATATGATAGACGAAGACCATTATGATCGGCTTTGATATCAATTATGAAAAACAAACCAGTCACAGGCATGTAACGTCTTTTGCCTATTTTAGATCGGATCGATGGTGTAAACCATTTTAGGATTTGCCAAGGATAGCCTTGTGATATTCCATGGCCACAAACATAATATTTCACACTTCAAATTACGATCTTTCGTGAGCTCAATCATATCTTTATCCTTGATTGCCCACGATATATGTGCTAATTATAAAAGTAAAGCTAAAACAACAACAGAATTTCACCACTTAAGAACTCTATAGAAGTTTAGGAGATAGAGAGAGAATGAAGAGAGAGCCTTTCTATATTTTCACATATATATATATATAACATAACCTATCGTAACCCATCTTTATATGCTTGGCTATGCACATATTTATAGTCCCTTATCTTGATTAAAGGGATGTATCCAGACATTCTCTTCCCATAATTACGATGAAAGAATATTATTTTCTCTTCTTAGATATTATTCCAAATAAAATCCAATTATGATGTCCATTGAATCATATACTATTATAAACTATAACTCTCTCATTCGGAATCTATTTCAAGCAAACGGCACATCTTTGCAAAGATAATTCTGAAAAGTATTTATTCATGTCATGAACAAAATCAGAAACAAAATGTTTGATCTGAAATCACGATCAAATATACTGGTTTTAAAAGTTTGATTTGGTTTTTCTCTCAAACAATTTATGGAAAAAATTTGAAAATTTTATGAGAAAATATAAACAGAATAATTTACCACAAACTCAAAAATCCGAAAAAGGCTAATCGAAAAAATCAAAATGAAAATAATACCAAAATAGCCAAAAATCAATAATTTTTCTGTACAAAATTTATGTTTATCTTGATCATGTTTATTCTTATATGCAATATGTAGACTATTAACATGAACTCTAATATAATTTATCTACCAACAAAGGAAATTATTGTGGAATTCATCTATCACTAAATTTACTCGCCTATCCTCCAAAGTCCCAACTGTATTTATTAAATTTTTGTGAAGTCCTAATTCCCAAAATGACCTACCAAGCTAATTCTGAACCTTTATATTGCTTCCCCTTACAAATAATAAATTTGGAAGTTGGAACTACTTTTAATAATGAGAGTCATC
Organism: Antiaris toxicaria; assembly: GCA_035233585.1. Lineage (NCBI taxonomy): Eukaryota > Viridiplantae > Streptophyta > Magnoliopsida > Rosales > Moraceae > Antiaris > Antiaris toxicaria. The sequence goes on from CP141153.1 coordinate 19,588,692, forward strand.
TCCTCCTTCATTTTTTTTTTCCTTTCATTTTTATTTTGGTTTGTTTTGTAGTTTTGTGACGCCTTCCTCCCCAGGACATTTTGATTCTCAAATTGAAAAAAAAAAAAAAACTTTTCTTCATAATTTTCCTGGAGTGGACTGTTTTATGTCTCCATGAGAACCTCCTTCATGTTATGACAAAAACCAGTCAAGAAGAAGAGAAAGCAATTATTAACAGCTCAGAATAATATATAATAACAACATGCTGGATCAGAGTTACAAATATTTATCCAAGTAACAATAACATTTTGGTACTTATATCATGTTTGGCACATATGTTTGAAAAGCTTCCAAAAGATTCTAATTCAATTTAAATTTGTCGATATTTTGAAATCGCCAGCATACTTATTTTCTATCTCTCAGACACACTACTATTAAAAGATTTAAGTTTAAGAGAATCTTTTTGAAATTTTCTTTTAAAAACTATGTGCCAAACATATCATTGTTTGTATTGGGCAACACTAGTCATACATTGATATACCAAAAGCAAAGTTGCAAATTAAGCTGAACCTTAGAAGAAAGCTAGCAAAGAACTGTCCTTCAATGTTTTCAGCTTGCTAGTTGGGGGTTAATTAGTACAAAAGAAACTTAGGAAACGATGACTAAATATTCAATAGGATATAATAAGTTGGTGATCAGCAGAGGTCTCAAGGCTTATGGTGCTGCGTGTAGATGTAGTCCAAGTGAGCCTCGGCAATTAGCCTTCTCTTTACACACTCTTCATCTTCCTTTTTACATTCCTCTAATCCCATCATCTCCTGTATAATGAAAACAATCATAATTAAGTAGAGCTCTTTCCAACTGCTCGGATGATGCACCCACATATAAAAATAGCCCCTAAACTTTAGAATCGTTTCCGCTTTGTCATGTGAATTTTTAAAATTCTTATTTTATTTCATGAAGTTTGCATTAGATCCACTTAATCTTTTTATTGGAATTTCTTCAAAAAAAGGGAAAAAAAGTATTAAGTGTGATCTTATGATCATTTTTCCATTTGTTTTTTATATAAATCAAAATAGAAGGAGTTTACTAAGGCAAATTCATATCTTTTTCTGTGTGTTTTTGACAAAAATTCTCATAAATAAGGTTAAGTGGAACTAATTTAAAGTTTAAAGAGTAAAATGAGTTTTATTAGAATTCATAAAGTAAAGTAGTAATGAAGGGCCCATTTGAGGGAGATACAAAAAGCAAAGTTTGGGGACTTTTTGAATTGGAGATAAGTTTTAGAAATATGTATTTGGATTAAAAAAAACTGCTTGAAGTAAAAAAAAAACATAAAATCTTAAAATATATTAATAAAAAGATATTAATATAGATCTTGTTTTGTTATTCTCGAATTGATATGAAATTGATCCATAGAATGTAATGTGTGTAGACATATGCATATATATATATCATATATTAACGTATAATACGACTGCAAGAAACTAAACAAAAAAGATTAGGAATTACATACATCAAACGATTCACTGCCTTCAAGCTCTTTGAAAGGATTTCCTCCATCATTTATTTCATTCAGTCCCTGCTCATCTTGTATTCCTGTAAAAATTATGCCAACATCATTCATTTTAGCTAATAATATTTTTTGTTTTGACTTTTGATCAAAAAGAAGCGAGAACGGAGGCGGGAAAAATGGGTACAGTTACCTTGTTTGGTAGCCAAGACACTTAACTTGGAGGAAAAAAATGAGAGAAGAAGCAGAAAGAGAAGGAGAGCAGAAGAACATTGAAACCCACCTTGCTTCATAGTTTGAGTACTTGGCAAAGGTTCAAGAGAGGGATGGGATATATGGTTATGAGGTATTAAAGGTGTTAAGACTTGGGAAGTTGGGGTGGTGGGAAAGAAACAGGTTGGGATTGAAAATAAATACATGCTAGAATTTAAAGAAAACACTTCAATCGACTGTATGAGTCACATGAAAGGTTCCATCCAGATAAGATTATAGAGTAAAAACGGCAAAGACCTAGATAACTCGGAGAATAACCACCTCTTTGCATGATATATATATATATGTATGGATTTATTTTAATGTACTTCATCTATATATCTTGACTATTACAAAGATGTATTAACTCGAACTCACGACTAAGTATACTTTTCACCTGCCTAAGTTATCCGTAGTGAAACAAAGCATGATGGATGGTTTAGATTACCTCATAAAGTGGGCCAGCGAGCACTATCCTTAAGCTTATAATTATAATTTATAACAATACCCCATGCCTTTGTGACAACACCATTAATTAATCATGTGTGTTGAGGGAGAGAGGGTTTTGGCCGTTGTCTGCCATATTAGTGGCTCGGAAGGCAGAAGCAAAGTCCAAGGAACATTCCAAAAACCAATGTAATGTAGTGGTTGACAGTGTCAGACAATTCAACCGTTAAGACTTTCTGACAGCTGTTAACCATCAGAGTTAATTTTATCTCTGAAGAACATAGGTTGTCTTATTTTATTTCTAAAACTTGTTGAACGTATCACTTTTGATGGCTCTCTGACAGAAAATGTTAAAAAATAGCAGATAAAGGATAATAAGCTAAAAGAATATTAGGTGGTTGATTAAACATGTAAAATGAATCAAATCATTATTCAACTAATTTAGTATATGAAAATTATAATTTAAGTTCGGTTTTAATTCAATTTGCCGTCTAATTAACCACTCAACAAGAGATTAAGGCAAGATAAACTACTTTTGTCTTGCATGAAAAATATGGGAAAAAGCCACTTGATTTTTTTTTTTTTTCCTGAATAGCTACTTGAACATTAAAGCTCACAAAACAATACATGTACTCATATACTTCAAAACTCTTCTAAGGGCTTGTCTGGGGAGAACTGCAATATTTATTTGAGAGGTTAAAAATGATTAAAATAGTAAAAATTGAGAAAAAAAAAAAAACAAAAACAAAAACCCATAAGGGTGGATTGGAATCCACCAAGAAGCCCTAAATATACAACAAAGTAGTTCTTTTACCGTGATTACAAGCATAATATAATGATAATACTATATTTAACTCTGTCAAAATATATAGAGTTTGAATTTTTCACCTTAAATTAAAAAAAAAAACTAAATTTTTTTATCACTAACAAAAAAAATTCATATCTTAAAAATAGAAAAAAAAAATACTGGCTTTTTTTATTTTACTATATATCATTGAAACTTCAAGATTTACATAATTCTGATTATGTTCACACCTAAGGCCGGAGGGAGGCTTAGCCGGGGCATATATCCCTTAAATTTTAAAAATTTCAAAGTCTTTCTAAAATTTTTTTAATAACTTTTCACTTAAGACAAAATATGTTAAGTGGTTAAAGTTATAATCTAATAGTAATAATATACACGACTTTATCTAAAGATATAGAGTTTGAATGTCTCACCTCTAAATTCAAAACTTAAAAAAAAAAATACAAAGTATTTTAACAATTTTACATTTTATTTACACCATCGAATTTTTTTAATTACTACATTTACATTTTACTTAAAAGCTTTCAATTTTAAACTAAGTGTTGAATTTTAAATGCTCATATCAAATGTCAATTATACTACCATGTAAAACAAAATTTTTTGAACTCTCAACTTTAAAATAAAATTAAACTCTACTATAAATTTAGTGTATAAAAAACTTCAAATATACAAATAAATAGACAACGAAAAAAGATTAAACTTTTAGTTTAACTCACGATTAAACAAAAAAAAAAGGACTCTGCTACCGTTCACACTGCAGTGACTTGTGATAATTAGTGTAATTCATGAAATAATGTGGCACAATTGTGATTTAGAAAACATAATCAAAACTAAAATTATTAATAAAATACATTTAATTAGTGTCACATTAAAAATTAACCTGATTCTTAAGTACCCATGTGTAGGTGTAGCACTAGAAAGCAAATCATGTTTTCTGCTCAAGCAAACATGGCACTAAACTGCAAAACTGATTAAAGAGAGCGTAGCCTTTTCTGCTCCGAAAAGGAGAGCATATCTTAAAAGCAAGTGTTGCTGCATAACAATATGAAATTTAGAGATTGTTTAGGTGAAGTTTTGAAGACATATTTTTATTAGAATAAAGTAAGTTTTAAAAAATCTGTTTAGATAAAATTGTTTGAAGTGAAAAAAATGTAAAATTTTAAAAATTTATTAAAAAAAAAAACAATATGAATCTTATTACTTTTATCTCAAAATTATATGTAATTTAAAAAAAATCATTTTAGTTGAATTTGTGTACACAAAATAATAAATTTTATAAAATTTAAAGTTTATTGTAGAGTTTTTAAGAAATAAATAATAAAAAATGATAATAAGGTAAAATAAAAAAAAAAAATTTGATTTTGGTTCTCGAATCGACCCTAATCACCGTGATATTTGATGAATATTGAGACGTTGCTATGCCATCAATGATATGAGGACCAATTTGGCTGGACACCCCATAGCATATTCGCTTGAAATGGCTCTACATGTAAAAAGCAAGTAGTATGACTGGCAACGCCACCCATCTTAGATTGTATTTGAAACACTATTTTGAATATAAAAAATTCAATTCAAATGGAATCTAAATCTTTTATTATTATTTTTTTCAAAGTCTATACTATATTATTTTTCTTTCTTCAAACATCAATTCATTTTTTTTTTTTGGCACCTACAAGCATGGTTTGCTGGAATAACTGGTCTACCTTTACGGCCCCCCAATCCGGAGTGAGGTTCTTTACGGCTTTCAATTTATCCAACACCTTCGAGCACGGAAGAAGAAGAAGAAGCCATTTGTCCAACACCGTCGACCATGGAAGAAGAAGAAGATGATGATAATAAATTCGTACTTAACTTCATTATGAGATATATAGAATTCAAATTTCGCTACTCTTAATTTCTTAAAAAAAAAAAAAGACACAGAAAATCTATTCATTTCTTAATTTGAATTGAATTTTTTCAATTCAAGACATTGTGTTAAACAAGAATTTTAATAATATATATATATCTATTTAATTTTTGTCATATTATCACCAACATGAATAGACTCACTCTCTGACCCCAGCAGATAATTCAACTGTCCAGTAGCAAGCAATGAAAGTGAAAAGAATTTTAATCATATATATATAGATTTTTGTGTTAAACAAGAATATTAATCATATATATATCTATTTAATTTTTGTCATATTATCACCGACATGAATAGACTCACTCTCCGGCCCTAACAGATAATTCAACTGTCCAGTAGCAAGCAATGAAAGTGAAAAGTTCCATGTCTCAGTTTTCTATTTCACGGTTTCTAAGGTGCGTAAGCTTCAAGATTTTCTATAATTCTTAATTTAACATTTCCATTGAGCTACATAATTTTTTCCAATATAATATTGCTTTCTTATCTCCATTACGGATGATGTTATGGACAATAATGATGGAAAGCCACTCCCGGTCAATTGTTTGATTAGCGTCTGTAGGTGTGTTTTTGTCGTTTCTTTTAACTACCAATCACAAAAAATTCCAGACCAGATTTGTGCTTCTATCTTTTAGTTTGATGTGAATACGTATATCATGGACTTAAAGTAGAAATTATATTTCTATCTGATAAATATTTCTGTTTTAACAGTTTAACAGTTGATTTATCTTTTTAATGGTTTATTTACAGTTAAAAATAATTTTATGTTATATAGTATAAATTATTAATATTTATAATTGAATCATTAGAAAATTAATTTAATAACTAAAATATTATCGGTAAAACAAAAGTACAAACACAATGTCTGTATTAAAAGTTCTTTTTAAAAATGTTGATTGGGAATAACAAGGCCAATATTGAAGGGTTGAATTGGGCTTGATTTCTGTGAAGATACGTTTGTTACAAACGTGCACGAGTAACTCTCTTGGGAATCGAGTTGCAATATTGATTTTGAATGGTCGGTGTCTGCTGGTACCAGACAAGTGTGATTGGATACATGGTGTGAATTATGCGCTAACACATGGCAAAAATCTCAAAATGCACCCATGGCTAACTCATGGTAAAGCACCTTTTTGACTATATTTCAAGTGACACTCGTACAGCAAACACACAAACGTATATATATATATATATATATAGGACGAGTCTTGTCTCCGTCCCTTTCAAAAACGACATATGTATAGCTGGTTTATATGCACCGTTTGATTAGATATATACGGACAGATCTGATGAGGATACCTTGAGGGTAAGATCAAAAATTTCCCAATCACTCCACGCAAGCCTAATCACATCTCCCAATGACTCTTTATTGTATTTTTATTGTCTTTCTAAATGAAACAAATAAAAAAAATTGCTTTAAAAAAAAAGAAAAAAAGAAAACATAGCTTTTTTTGATTTGTTTCATTGTTTTGTTGCCAAGGAGTGGGTCACGTAGATTGTTGATTTGTGAGTGTTTGGAGTCGAGGTTGTGAGTGAGCGAGAGAATGGTGGGACTAGCAAAGCAAATCTAAAGTAGGTAATGCTGAGAACAGAGGATAAAGCGATGGTGGTTCCTAACTTTGTTATCCACTTTATTCAACAAGAAATTCATTTAAAGACAAAATCATCTGCTATCTCAACGTTGTCCCTTGTCAATTCCCTGCCTAAACACCGAAAGAATATTGCTCTGCAACAACACCATGAACATCATTACATTTGCAAAAACTTAGTTGCTTTAAACCTACAAAGAAAAGAAAAGAAAAGAAAAGAAACTATTATTCCAAAACCTAAGCTTTTCAAGATCCACCTACTAGAAGCTATATCTTTAAAAAAATAAAAAATTACATGTAGTACATCACTTTTTGACCATTTTCAATCTAAATTCATGTCTAAAAATATTTCAAATTACATTCTTAAAGTTTTTTTGTATTACAATTAAAGTTTGTATTCTCTGTCACCATGGTTATAATTTAACCATCTTTATTTTACATCCACACCTTCATACTGAGTATATTGGATTTTTGCCCACCTATAAACAATGTAAAATATTTCATATACTTACATTTTGTTGAATTACTATTTATATTCTTTTTCACATTTAGTCGCAGTTCAATCATCTTCATGTCATATTTATTGTTAAGTACAATTTTTTATTACGACTACATTTATAATTTTGTCCTTATTTCAGAAAACAATGTATAAAAGTACTAAGTACACAGGGTCCAACTAGTACCCACACAATTCCTTTTTTTTTTTAATGTTTCTGAATGTGCAGGTTGAACTACTCATTTCTTTACATTTGTCAATGGCTTGTCACATGTAGACCTCCAAATCAGTGTTACACTATAAACGCCACCGGAAATAAGATCTGGCATGTATAGGTGTGTGTATATATATATATATGTATATATGGTTGAATGTGACAATCTCATAATTAGAAATTGATAACATGTTCTCAATGGGACTAAAATGAGACTATATGTAGATGATAGCTAGTGATTTTAGGTTTTCACATGCAAAACAGAAAGTGATCACGTTCACTTGATGCTTTCGATATAACTTGATTTTTACTCTAACGGATTTAGATTTTCATGTATGCTAGGTAGAATTCATCCAAATTAATACGTTCCTAAGGAAATAGAGTAGTTACATTTATATATAAAAAATCGAGATTTGGTGATATAACGCAGAGTTTTAGTAATATTTATCACTATTGGTTTTAATATCCATATTGATCTAGGCTCTAATATCCATTTTCTTTCTAAGACAAAAATTGAGAATTATCCAATCAAAAATTTTTCCATTTGAACTAATAATATCATTTTCTACTAGATAATTATTAATAGGGATACTTACCAGCATAATTAATTGCTTAAATTTATGTTCAGATGACCTTATGCTTGTTTATTAAATTCCCTAGAATTTCTCACCATTGGGTTTATATATTAGTATGACTAGTTGTCTAAACTACCATATAAAAATCTGTGTTATAATTTTCTGAAGGACCGTTAACGGGCATAATTTTACTTACATAACTTACCTTTATGCTTATTTATAGTTAGTCGATCGTCTTAGTAATGAATTTTTTTTTTAATTGTTATGATTTTCTTAGTTAGTTTACCATTTATTAATTGGAGTTTAATCGCTTAAAACAGAGATTGGGTGATTTTGAGATTGTCCCTCAAAGAGTATACTTTTGAAATATCATCATATCTATATGATTTCAAGATTTTTGATATTTTATAAGATTAATCAAAACTCAATAATATATCCTTTCAAAGTACCCTTTCCAAGCCAAAAAAGTAGTATGATAAATTACCATACTATGATACTCTATGACGATCAAAGTCAACACGACCTACCGTCGGTGTAAGTCACCGATTGTCAACAGTAATCTCCGCTCACGAGAGAGTATTATTTTTTACAAAATTTTAATTTTTTTTGCACTATTTACATTTTTTTAAAATCTAAGAAATTATATATAATTTTTTAAAAAATCTCAAACTAAACTATTTTTTCATCTATTTTCATTAAAAAAAAATTAATAGCTCGACATGTTCGTCAATTTTTAAGTTGATGACTGTTTGATCTTAAACTTTGTTAATAAAAGGGTTCTAAAATTCCTAAAATGGACTTAACCTTAATTGTAGTTAAAAATTGGATGGTTTTAACCCTTGTGTGGTCTTAATTTACTTCCAAAATATTAAAAATACCCTCAAATAAACCAAGAATATTTAAAAACATATATTTTTTAAAATTGTTCTTCTTCAACTTGGAATTCCCCTCTCCCCAAACCCTAACGGCCCTCCTCTCTCCCGGCTGAAATCTGCCATGGCCGAACCCAGTGGCGAGGATGACGCCGAGCCGCAGCCGAGCCACCACCGACCCTCTGTCGCAGCCCTCGCACAGCCGACCGCCGCCGTCCACAGAGCGCCGAGCAAGCCCAGCCTCCACCGTGGCCATCCTCGTACAAGCACCGCCCACCGAACCCAGATTCACACAATGATGACGACAACAACAATAACAACAACAAAATTGCGAAGCTCCGCTGCAGCGTCATCGTTGCCAGGTCGTAGGAGAAAGCTCCGCCGGAATCGCGGTTCTTCTTCCCCAAAATGGCGAAGCTTCTCCGTCGGAATCCCGAAGATTCTCGACAGCTTCCGGTCTCCGATCGTTCGTCGTCGTGAACTGGCCGAGGTGATATCGTCTTCGCGAGGCCGCCGCGAATCTCTCCCTCGCGAATGTCTACGCCCCCGCTATCGTGGGTTCGCTATCTCGTCTAAAAGCCGGATCCGAGACCACCCCTCACCAGTCATCGCAGCCCCCGGCGAAAAGTACTCTTCGACCCTGACATCGGCGAGAGAGAGAGAGAGAGAGAAAGAGAGTTTGGATAGGGTTCCAAACATTTTTTTGGTAGTTCTGACTTTTTTTTTCCTCAGTAAAATTTCTTTAATTTTAATTTTAGTTTCAATTTTATTAGAAAAAATTTATGTTCTTTTATTAAAATGCCCCTTTATAAGTATGAGCAAATCACGTGGGATAAAACATTTACTTTTAACTGTCGACAAGATTAAGTCCTTTTTCATCATTTTTACGAGTTTAACCGTGCATTCTGGACGCATTCAGTTTACATTACAGTTAACTACAATATAATTATTATTATATTTAAATATATAAATATTTTATTTAAATATCAATTATATTATATTTTAAATCAAATATAATTATTATTTATTATTTTATTTTTTTATTATTTTAATTAATCACATCATATATTCTTTTTTTATCTCTTTACTTTTACCCATCACATCACATATTTATTGTAAAAATATAATTCAAATATTTCACCCAAACACACGTTACATATTCATATGCAATGCTAATACTTTTCCTCCAAGCATAAATTACATTCAATGTATTACATTCAAACACAATACAAATGTAATATATTCACTAAACGAACCCCTATAAACTTTTTTGTTAAAATAATTGAGAGATCAAACAATCACATATTTAAAAATTCAGGAACCTACTAAGTTATTAGCCTAAAAAAAATAAAAAACAAGTAAATAAAAACACCAAAATTACTAAAAGCAAAACTAATAGTCCACTGAAAGACAATAAAGAATTCACTAGAGATATAATAATCTACATAATACATCTAGTAATCCAACAAAATACATAGAACGATTCATCAGAGAGAAAAAAAAAAAAGAAACATGACTTGTAAAATCTGTGGATCTACTCCAATGCCGTCAATTAGATCTTCCTCGCGCTTTGGCATCTACAATCTCGTCGTAGATCTATGGTGAGATCCTGCATGAAGAGAGAGGAATTCGGAGCTTCATTGTCGTAAATCCAGCAGAGCTTCGCCTCTCCAAGAATTTTCGAACCATGACTAGTAATGTAGTATAAATAATTCCCAAAATTTGACGTAAAATGAATACAAAGAAGCAAAATGCTTTTCATAGGTTTTTTTTTTGATCATACAGAATTATACAACATAATTTCCAACAAAAATTTCGGTTCGTTTGGCCGAGTTTGCTTCAGTAGGAGAGGGAGAAGAGAGACGAAAAAGAGAAGAAAAAAGGATGGTTGAAGAAATTTGAATGCAACCTAGTTCAATTTATGCCTGGCTATCTTTATTAATGGGATACATTTTATTTAAATACAATTTAAATTGTATGTTTAAATGTAAATCTTCAGTTTGAATAAATAAATATTTAAATGTAATCTATAATCGAAATGGATCATGATTCTCTTGTTTTTAACTTCAAGTATTTCTTTCTAAGTTTCTTATACCCAGATTGAACATATAATCGGATTTGATGAAGTAGTTTTATGTTTGTTGAATTAATACTCTTTATATGATTAGAAGTATTCTTTCATACTACTGAAATTAGAATAAACAAAAGATGTAGCAGCATGTTTTTCTTCATTTGACCAAAAAAAAATCTATTTATAATAATTTTTTATTTTTTTACAGAAAATAGTATTTTTATTATAGCTATATCCGTTTCTTGTCTTGTAGAATAAATCTATTTAGTACATATTAGATTCATTAATATCCCAACTAAATCATAATAAAATGCTAATTTTCTATTTTTAATATATACAAAATTAAACGGGAAAATAAACAACCTAGCATTTTTTTTTCTGTCGTCATCTTGCTAACGAAAAAAGATTTATCTTTGCAATAACTAATAAAACTTTGGCTTGGACTTAAATTGTAAAACAGCAAGTTTAATTTGGTTTCAAATCAAACATATATATATATATATATTTTACAAAGTTATAGACAAGCTATAGTAAAACCACCACAGTTTTCATAAATTTTCTTGAACAAAGTTGAAAACATTTTGCGAAAAAAAAAAAAAAACCCTCTACGAAGACATTGATCGGGAAGTAATCATCTACTATGAACAATAGCTCTGGTCAACAATAGAGGCCTCAATGCCCAACAAGATCTCCCACCCATCGACTTTTCGCCCATAAAGGAAGGAAAAAAAAGGAAAAGAAAGCAAGGGTTATACATTTAAATATTGTATAAAGTAATTCTTAAAAATTGAAGATGGTATGATATAAATTTAATTAATTAATTAATATAAGATATTTAGGAGGAATATTATCGTAACCTTTATTCAATAATTAATCAAATATACATATTAAAAAAAAATACAAAAGATGACATAGATAATTATTCAAAAATCACATAACCATAATAACGAAATACACTATATTATAATAACTATATATCGACACTATATTATATATACACGTACTATATCTACTGAATAATAAGTTATATTATAAATTTAAATATATTTAAGAGGTTTGTATAACTATATGCATGATTCATTTGGACAAATATCTGAAACTGTTTCCTAATTTTATTCTGTGGGTTTTGGAGACAGAGGCATACAAAACCAACTCAGGGTTGGATTGTCTTTTGATTAACTTCGACATGGGCTTAGAATTTGAGATGGGAGTTGCATCAAATCAAAGATATTATTTTTAGCTGCATTTTATTTATATTTATTAAATTTTTTTTCCCAATATATGTATATGCTTACAACTTGTCACATAATAAATATATTTACAAGTATGTATGTATACAAGTAGTTCCTGGACATTATGCAATGATTCATGGGCGTTTAACCGACTTTTGGAGAAAGGACAACTGCAAATTTGAAAGGTGAAGTACATCATCTGCTTGTGACGACCAAATTAAATTACGTTAGTCTGCTGACTAATAGTCACATCCAAATAAAGGAAAATAATAAAAGTTCCTGATGTCGAACGCCTGCAGCTTAGCTGCAACCGCATCTACATAAAAGTTTGTCCTAATCCCAATAATGTAACTTTAGTTATAAAGAGCTAATAATTTTAAACAATGCTAAAAAAATATCATATACGTTGACAATTTTCAATGCAAATGCCATTGGTCATGTTTGACACTACAAAAGCAGCAAAGTAATATATTTGACATGTTCTATTTTATGATTTAATATCTCATGCAACTGTAAATGCTTTGTTTACATTTTTCATAATTATATCAAAATTTAAAACTTGTAAAAAGCAAACTTTTAATAATGCTTTAAAAATTATAACACCGTAATTATATAATAAAAAGGTAATTACATCAAACAATAAAAATTAAATATCAACATTCGACAGACATTATATTTGATGGATTTTTTTTTTTCAGAAAATATAGTATTTGTCAAATTTGGCACTAAAAACAGCATGTATTAGTGAATATTTTTCCTACCCAAACACCAAAAATGTGATTTTTACATTAATATGATACTATCTACTTTCTAACTTGTGAATTAACTCAAAACTTTAGGACATTTAACTTAGAGAATACTACTTAAAATCCTCTATTTCTGTAGACTCTGTGTGCTGCAAAAAATAATAAACAAAAAGGGAAAAACAACATATATGTTCTCTCTACACGAGCTCGTGGATTATGAAGCATGTGAGGGGAAAATTTACAAATTTACCTTGGTGTGATTTATTTAAAATTCCCTAACAATTAAGCAATATATATATATATAGGAAATGTCTTAAATTCGACATTTTATTTAAAAAATTTATAATTATTAATTAATTTATATATAACTTTTTATTTAGAATATTATAATAACTATCGTCTAAATGAAAAATACATCATAAAAAAAATATTATATTAAAATCAACTTCTTGTTACACTAATGTATAAAAGAAGTTTTGAATTCTGTTGTATAAAATTGCTGGATATAAACGTGTATATATATATATATTATTTGATGAGGTTAACTTAGTTGGTACAAGTTCATAAATTAAAAAAAAAAATCTTTGTTCGGAATTATGGCACCAAAAAATAATATTGTTTTCATAATGTCTACCACTGACTGTACGTTAGAGATTATTTTAATAAAAACTAAACGAGACAAAAAGTCAAGATGTTTCCAGAATAAAACCTAGAACCTCAATAATTAATGGGAAAATAAAAACACACACACACACACAAAGAATCTAAGAACCTCAGAAGAATCTACTTGACATTGCATTCGGGATAAGTGGCATATATCGCTGGATTTCTTGGTAGGGCAGCAAACTTGGACTACTAAAACGGCAAAAATAAAGCAATCCATTCGTACACTGAACAAACCGCCTATGTTATAATTTTTTTTTAATTTGCATTTTAAATTTTAAAATGTGAGAAAAAAAATCCCTCATTGATAATGGCTTAAATTTATCATTGAAATTGTATGTGATTAAATCATGCGTAGTTAATTAATAATATAAATGATAATCTTTTTTAATTAATAATATAAACGATAATCTTTATCTTTTTTTTTTCCTACCAACTTTAGTGGGAAAAGGATCTTAAATCACTCAAGAGTGGGAGGGGAGGAGTTTGGGCAGGAGGTTGTGGGTTTGAAACCTCGGAGTGTTTTTATTTTTTATATTACTATTAAAAAAAGTTAATTAGAATAAGAAATTTGGAATTAACTTTAATTTGAAAATAAATTTCAATTAACATTGATAAAAAAAAACCTTTCACAGTTTTAATTAATGAATCATCATGGTTAAGTCACTAATTACCATTAAATTATTAATAGAAATCATTTGAAGGCGATTGCTAAACTTTTTTTTTTTTAATTCAAGGTATAAATGTTAATATTGTAATGATGTGATAAAGCAGGGATAATGACGCAGAGTGGTGAAACGCAACAACTAAAGTGGAGTATGTCAAGTTCATGCACCAACCAGTGTGTGTGAACAAGTGAAACAAATCATAAAAAACTTTCGCCTTTTTATCTCTATATATTTGGCTTCACCTTTGAGTTTTGACGCTAATTCAGTAACCCTACTCCCAGAGCAGGCTTTTCTTTTCCTTAGTTTTCCTTACCATTAATCTCAATCTAATGTGGCCACTCGCCTGGAAGCAGAGGTCTACAGATATATATATATATATGTAGTATTCGAGCCTTTTCTGATTCTGGAAGCAGCTTCTCTTTCAGATCATACCTTCCATGAAAGAATCTGAATTAAAAAAAAAACCCTAAATTTGTTAATTTATTATGCTATAGGTTTATTATAAAGAGAAAAAGCATAATTATAACCCATAATTCTTGTAGCTAATTGGATTTCTTCCGACAATCCTTGATTTATCTTCTTAAGCAGTGCGGCTGTCGTTGTATTTTCATTTTATTTATTTTATTTTTTTGTAATAGGAATCAACCAACTTCCGCGATGGAAAGATCGAACAGTTTCAAGTTTGATGTCTTGGCCGAGGTATGCTCCAATCGCCTTGCCGAAGAATATCCAGCGTGTAAGCATCTAGAGGACTTGTCGGAGGATCTGAAATTCACATTCTCTCCTCCAAATTCTACCGAGAAAAAGATGACAAAGAAGGCCCAGAAACTTGCCTCCACTTGGACTGACGCAGGCAGTGTACTAACTGGGCAAAGACGAGCAAGTGCGCGAAACATGCCCAGAAAGCTGGAGGATCGAATCCGAAAGAAGGGCGGTTGCGACTTGGAGCTCATTATCGAAAAGAAACTGTACCGCACCGATGTCAATAAAGGCCAGAATCGGCTTTCAATGCCGTTGAAGCAGATCCTGTCCGACGGTTTTCTCAACCAAAAAGAGAAGATGATTCTCAAGGGAATCAAGGAACGCGGCAGCAGCAACAAGCCTAGCGACGGGGTCGTTGTGGGGTTCATTGAACCTTGTCTTGAAGAAACGACCATGTTGTTGAAGAAGAGGAACTTCACCAGCAGCAGTTCTTACGTGTTGATCAAGAACTGGCACAAAATTGCCATGAAAAATGGGCTAAAGGAGGGCGACACCGTCCAGGTCTGGTTCTTCAGGCTCGAGAACTGTCCTTGGATTGCCTTAGTGAAGCCTTGATTGGGCCCAAGCCCTCTACATATACCCCCTTAACGGCCCAATCTATTATTCCTTTAAAAAAAAAAAAAACTTAATCTATGTATTTGTTCCTATTTATTTATCAGCTTTTGTGTTTGTGGCTTCTCTCTTATCCGATTTGTTGGTTCAGTTGACTGAGTTTGCTTCATTCTTAGCCGCAGGATAACTGAATATATAAATCTGGAAATGGAAGGTAAGGTTTTTGATAGAATTTGTCCAAATAGGGTTGAATAATATACTTCTTTTTATTTGTTGTTTTGAATCTTTTTCTGTCTTTCTTTATCTGATGACAAACTTGGGTCAACCGCAAAAGTAAACACTTCCTTTTCTGGTTCTTCCTTGCCCTCTTCAGGCGTGTCCAGGGAAGCTTAAAACTCACAAATTTAGAAATCTTCCGCTGTTTAGAACTCACCCACTAGATCTGCAAGGCGGCGAGAGTAAGCGAGTCAAAAAAAAAAAAGCTCTCACGCAGTTCAGCTTGTGGCTTGACTTCGTTTTTTTTTCTCTTAATTTGCTCCTGCACAGCTGCGTTGACTTGGAGGCGACTCTGTCGATCTGAGTTAGGTTTGCTGTTTCGATCCCTCTTTTACTTCTTCGTCTCTTGTTAGTTTCACAGAGTTTGGCTGCAAATGATTCACACAACTAATTACTGAGATATTGGCCAAATAATTTTTGTTGATTTTTTTTTTTCATTTTTGTTGTTGATGCATGAATAATATAATCAAGCGCAGTTCATGACTTGTTTTGTTCATTTTTCTATCCGGTAGTGGTTTAATATGACAACATGCAGCTTTTTTCATACAAAATTGCTGGTTAATTTGATCTAGTAATTTATTACTTGTGCGGTATAGCATATGGGATTCCAATTGGCGAGTTATCAAAAGTATTGGTTTTTGTTTTATATATATATATATATATATATGAATTTTGCTTCACCTTGAATCTCATATTTAAAGAAAAACAGGGGATTCAAACTTCTTATGTGTTTTCCATGACTTGGTTTGCTGAATAAGCGAAAATTTCTTAGCTTTAACAGCCAAATGCATTTGCTATCGATTCTCCACTTGCTTGTTTCCGTTCTGAGATTTTTTTATTTTTTATTTTTTATTTTATTATTATTTTTTTGTGGGGGGAGGGTGGTGTGTGAATTTATAATTGTTCGCTTGAATTTCATCAAAATTTGATGAACACCTAAATTTAAACTAAAAGATAAGTCTCCATATGTTCTTTTAGATCATTTAACAAATAACAAGATGGTTAAATTTTTTTTTTTTAAATGATAAAAGTGCCCTTCTAAACAGGTAGACAAATTGCAATGGAAATTATTTAGTATAACTTGGTCTTTATAATTACCTTGTCGTTTTGACAGGAATATTGTCCGGAATTCTTTTAGATGATTAATAAAACATAGAGGACAGATTCTTATTTAGTTTACACCTAAAAGCATTTGTCGTTATTGATAAAACTAAAGGAAAAGTTTTAAATTTTTCTCTCACTTTTTTTTTTTTAACTCCTCTATCTTGTGACATACTCATGAATCATGATCAGGCCAAGCTGATGATGGCTGACATACCCATGTACGCTAGAGGATATATATTACAGGAATTAGTGTGCAAAGTCGTAGAATGGCCAGAATATTGTTGTCTAGCATGGCATATATATTCAACAAAGAAGCAGAAAACTTTGCTTTATTAATAAAGTCCATTGCCACTATTTCCCAATCCTTGCATTTCTTTTCCGATCAAATCGTCATCACAACAGTCCACATTATTCTAACCATCGCGTTATCCCAAACCCCACGCCCCCCAACAACCCAACCAAAAAATAAAATAAAATAAACCCTTCTTTGAAAACTTTATTTTGCATGATCCTAGCTAGAGAATGGAGAAACAACGTGATTCGCCAATCATTCCTCTGCATTTTTACACATATAACACACCAGGAAGGAGATCAAAGAAGTACATTCGTCTATCTGTAACTAGACCGTTTTATTTACCTAATTTTGCTTCACAACTCTGCTACTCTCATCTATTAGAACATCATCTTATAGTTTTCAATAATGCTTTAAACTTGACATTTCAGTTTTTTGCAAATTACATCGCAAGCAACTAGCCCTAGAATGTATTGTCACATGAATTTTATTAGTTTCTTAATGTTCAGGATACTTAAGATATAAATATATGTAACATATGATGCAGCATGTAACATCTGTTCTATTTGGGTTATTATAGGCTTTGAACTTGCTTAAAAAAAAAAAAAAATCAGAAGTGTACAACTATTAGCTAGAACGGCAATTCATGTATTACTATATATTCACCTAAAGTATGTGTGTCAGAAATAGTAGTAGAAGCCTAGGTTTTTTTTTACTCCAGAAGCACATAATATTAGTAGGACGCCCAGGTTTTTTTACCCCAAAAGCACATGTTTGTTACGAACTTAGGTTGGTTTTTATGTTTTGATTTTTGGTTTTTGTTTTTGTTTTTTCTACAATAATTATATGGGTTTACTGAAAACAATTAGTGCATTTATTCATGACCTTGCAGCATTGAATGAACAATTAACGATCACGAAGTGTAATGTTAAGGACTCGATCCAAAGCACCACGGACTTGAATTTCCTTTTAGGACCTATAGCTCTGTGAGGAGTGTTGTCAAAGATATCAACTTTAATCGTAATTTTTGAGTATCATCGCATGTGGTGACAAGTTATATCTTTTGTTACTAGATATAATTAATAAATATGTAATTCGTTAAACATTTGTTAACAAAAAAAAAATTACAATTCATATATCACCTCGGAAGGAGATCAAAGAAGTACATTCATCTATCTGTAACTAGACCATTTTATTTACCTAATTTTGCTTCATAACTCTGCTACTTTCATCTATTATAACATCATCTTATAGTTTTCAATAATGCTTTAAACTTGACATTTCAGTTTTTTGCAAATTACATCGCAAGCAACTAGCCCTAGAATGTATGGTCACATGAATTTTGTTATTAGTTTCTTAATGTTCAGGATACTTAAGATATATATGTAACATATGATGCAGCATGTAACATCTGTTCTATTTGGGTTATTATAGGCTTTGAACTTGCTTTAAAAAAAAACTTCAGAAGTGTACAACTATTAGCTAGAACGGCAATTCATGTATTACTATATATATTCACCTAAAGTATGTGTGTCAGAAATAGTAGTAGAAGCCTAGGTTTTTTTTACTCCAGAAGCACATAATAGTAGTAGGACGCCCAGGTTTTTTTACCCCAAAAGCACATGTTTGTTACGAACTTAGGTTGGTTTTTATGTTTTGATTTTTGGTTTTTGTTTTTGTTTTTTCTACAATAATTATATGGGTTTACTGAAAACAATTAGTGCATTTATTCATGACCTTGCAGCATTGAATGAACAATTAACGATCATGAAGTGTAATTTTAAGGACTCCATCAAAAGCACCACGAACATGAATTTCCTTTTAGGACCTATAGCTATGTGAGGAGTGTTGCCAAAGATATCAACTTTAATCGTAACTTTTAAGTATCAACTCATGTGGTGGTAAGTTATATCTTTTGTTACCAGATACAATCAATTAATATGGTAATTTGTTAAACATTTGTTAACAAAAAAAAAATTACAATTCATATATTACCTAGGTTGATACTTAAAAGTTTGAATTAGAATTGGTGTCCCTGACATTATTGTTTTTGTAAAACATAGCATTGTTGCCTCTGTGAAACATTGGACTACAATTTTATCTTGAATAATAAAAAAAAAATGCTAATACCACTAGTACTTCAACATCACAGCTAAATAAAAATTAGGTCTCATAACATAAGATTTATATTTAGAACCTACAGAACAAGAATTTTTCTTAGACTAAGATGTTCAAGTTAATCCCTTCATTTTTATGTTCTGATCCTTCAAAGGAGTTTCCAAAATCAATTTAACTGCTAAATATGTTTGTTAATTTTTAGGACTGTTTGAATACAACATTGTATTGGAGTGCAATGCACTGTATGGAATATATGTTTGGATATATACAATGTGTTTTTGGATTGTTGGCGAGAGAAAAATATAGCATGATATGATAGGTAAAAGTAGATAGAAAAAATTAGAGAAAAAAAGAGAATATATAATGTGATTAGTAAACATAGATAGCAAAATGGAATGATAAATACTAATTATATTAGATTTAAAATTTAAAAATGTTTATATTTAAATGCAACACTTAATGAACCAAACACACATTCAATTACATTTCAATGCAATGGCTAGTTAGTCCAAATGCAGCCACAGTTGGAATTCGTGTTTGTTTGTCACTCGATATGGATTTATATGGGTTTAATGCGGACATGTTTCTTTGTCACTCAATGTGTTTATTAATTTATCTGCTTAATTTTAGTTTGAATTCATGTTTCTTTAGTTCTCTAGTATATTCATTTGTATTCAATGCAGCTCCCATATTATTAGAATTAATTTATCATTGGTTTTGCTCTTTGAAGTATAGCTATAATAAGTATCCTTTATTGCCTATTTATCTAGTGATGAAAAATACTAAAGTCACTTTTTTTTGTCAATCTCTTTTTCACTCTCTGTCTTTTTCTTTTGTCATATGTCCTTACATATTCCAAAAAGAAGTAGAGCCTAATTACAAACTATCCTTTCATAAATTATTACAAATATGCTATTTACAAGTATTGCACATTTTCATTTTCATTTCTCGTTAGATTCCTTTCCTTTTTTTTTTTTCTTTATCAGTGCATGTACTTCATTTTTTAAAATAATATCCGTTTTTAATTATAAATGTATGATTTTCTTTGACATAATAATCCAATAAATTTTAATTAGAAAAAAAATCCCATATAACCTTGAAAAGGAACGTATTATGCATTTATGTTTTACGTTTTCATTTTTTTCCCTTTTCATTTAGCTTGTACATGTTTCTAATATATACATTATACATGTAACTATTTCCGGCCCGTACCCAAGAAAATTTTCGAAATGAATGCAGGAGCGTAGTTATATGTATAATGCTGGCAACCATTTCATCATTCCAATTTTTCATTTTAAATTATTTAAATACTACAGATCTTTGTATGTTTCAAAACTTTTAAAAATGATAACGAAAATTATATTTTAATTTGTTTATGACATGTGTTTATACGATGATGGTCTGAGTTCATGACTTATGTTTTGTTGTTTTCTTTGAGGAAATTGAAAGGACAAGTGTCAATAGGAGAGGCTAGCAATTGTGATAAAGAGAGTGACAAAAATAATAATCCTGACATTTCTCATCTACCGATTATTGAATTTTCGTAACCAAACCAAGAAAAATAAGATCATAATATTACTTCATTCTAAATTAATGTAGAAAGAAAATATATATGATTCTCAAAAGAAGACATAGATATTATTTCTCTTTGTACCATACATACATGAATAAAGAATTTAAGATATTTCATAGTATGAGCTACATTGGTTACTGGTAGATATGGGTGTTGTTCTTTCATCAACATTCTCCTTTATATTGTGACAAGAGTGTTAAATAATGTGGATTTGAGTATCACATAAACAGATCAAATATATTGAAATTGTTTGTCCTGTCACCTGAGATCATTATCACATTGTAATCACATGTTATCCATGCAAATTGCTGATTAGTTTACAAAGTCACATTCCACTTCATGCTTCTAAAACCGCTCAATGCCTTAATCCTACTACAACTGCATCATGGAATTGAGGGGATGTGATCTTATGAGATTTGTATCTTGCTAACCTTCTCCATGGAGGCTATAGCTGCAGAAGGGAATCGTATGGGTGGCTCACCCCTAGATCATGAAATAGAGCCAACAGTGTTGATCTCTTCTGATGTATTTTTCAATTAAGCAATTAAGAAACCCTAAACTACTACAAAAATGAATAGTCTGTCCAAGATCGTGACATGGGGGATGGTTTGCTAAAGATTCAAAGATGGATTTCAAAACCGTTGTTGAATAGCATGGTTCCACGACGGTTTTTGACGTCTAATATTGTATGGTTTGATCTCATAAATAATGATTGGTAGCATCTGAGAATATTTTAGTTGTTGAGTTTTCTAAAGTCTTGCTAATTTAGAGGAACACATGAAGATTTTTTTTTGTTTTTTAAATCAAGAACAACTGGAGGGGTTTTTTTTTTTTGTAATCGAGAATGGTTTGCTTACTTTTGTTTTGTTTTTTTATTTTTTTGGAAGTTTTGTAAGCTTTTTCCCTTTAATTTTAAGGAAATGTTCAGTTATTTAATAAAAAGGGACATAAGAAGCATTATAAAATTACCCAAACAAATGGAACAAATTTTATCTGAGAAGCTGCTCCCTTTGGATTGGCAGTGGATCAGGAATGTAAAAAATACAAATAATGTGCTGTGTCTGAATTTTCTCATGTTTTTTTTTTTTTTTTTTTTTACTTTCTATATCAAATTCTAGTTCTGTGAAAATTCTCTCTCAATTGCGGTAATTTCTCTATTAGTTTTTTTTTTTGGTTGTTTAAAGATCTTATGCGGTTGAAGAAAATTAGATAACTATTTGTTAATCGTCGTTTCCTAGGTGGATGTTCGAGGTTATGTACTTCAATGAAAGATATTATGTTTTCCTAAAAAGGATAGTGTATTGTAGATGACTGATATCAGTAATGCTTGTGCTAAATTTAATAAATAATGAGAGGAGACAATTAGTATTAAAGAAAAGATAAACATCTTAACTACATTGAGATATATTTAAAAAAAAGGATAAACAAGGTGTGCCATTATTAATTATCAGTAAATGAAGTTTCTAACAGTGCCCCTAGTTGCTGTTAATTGAAAGTTTTAGAATCATAGTTTGATTAGTTTTTATTTTTCGTTTTTTATTTTTTGCTAAAAAGGACCACAGTTTGATCGACGTTTAAAGTTGCTGAAAGCTGAATTTTTGATTTCTCGGAGGAAATGAGCTGTAAAGTAGATGCTCCTTTCTCTCTCTCTCTCTCTCTCTCTCTCTCTCTCACATACACACACACATATATACAACGATGTGGATTGAGCGCTTGCTATATAGTATGTTGAATTCATGAATAATATAAAATGTATGTTTTGAATCTGCCATTGTTTTCGGCTGGTCGTTTACTTAATGTTTTATTTTATTGGGACGAATGGTTGCGGTACTCATGGTTTCTTGGGCACATTTGGAATAATAATTATGCAATATTGATATTTGGCCTGTTTGTTAATTTACTTGATGAAATAATATTTTCCATATGTAAGTACATGGATTCTATCTTAAAAAATCAACTTTCGTGATATTTTTATTTGGTTATATTCAGAAATCCTTCTTACATGTCAACTTGATTACTTTTAGGATATGACTCTGACATTACATGTAAAGATTTGGGATATCATCTTAAAAGATCAATCTATTTAAGAAGAGTTATGTTCAGAAATAGGTTATGACTCTGATACTACTTGTAAAGATTTGGGGTACCATCTTAAATAGGTTTTGTTCAGAAATCCTTTTTACGCATCAACTTGGTTACTTTGAGAATATGACTCTGACATTATTTGTAAAGATTTGGGATATTATCTTAAAAGATCAACTTATTTGAAAAGAGTTACCGAAACCTTAATAAACTTCTAAATCACCTTATTTATTACCAATGTGAGATTTTTTTTTTTTTATAACACCATTTGCCACAGAAGTCTTAAAATAATATTTTCATATGTTTCCTAATATTTCGCTTCCAAATTTTCCATGTGATCAAATATGAGGAAAACTATTCTATATGTAAGCTACCTTCGTAATTTTTGAAACAATGAAACGATCAAAAGACGTCGATTAGAAAGGCACGGCCGAAGTAAGGGCTAG
The DNA here is from genome assembly GCA_035233585.1 of Antiaris toxicaria. Lineage (NCBI taxonomy): Eukaryota > Viridiplantae > Streptophyta > Magnoliopsida > Rosales > Moraceae > Antiaris > Antiaris toxicaria. The sequence goes on from CP141153.1 coordinate 19,611,922, forward strand.
CATTGGTTGTTATTTAGTGTTATTTCCTGGCGGTCATCCAATGGTCTTTAGTTGTTATTAAGCTTGTTGACTCTGAAGCTTGATTTCACACTGATATGACATGTCTGAAGAAAATTTTATTCACTAACCCTTGTAGTGTAGAATAATATCGCGATGTCTGAACTTCTTTAATACAAATAATTACTAATATTATTGTTCCAAACATCATGTATAAATGTTTTAATTTATACAATTATGCATTTTTTTTACATGACTCTTATTTATTGAAAGAAACAAATATATTGCAATCATTATGACTCCTATCCAAATACCTCCTCTCCCACCATGTGATTTAAATTTGTATTAAATGAAGAATTATATATGATTATTAATTAGCAGGCTATTAACCCTAGGAAAATAATTTTTTCTGTGCTGAAAATATGGCACCTAATGTTGATATCTGGAAGGGTCATATGTAGTACTACTAGATGAGTAAACGAATGAACGCATTTCAATTAAAGTTAGAATAAGTACACTTTCTCAATCTGGTTGACTTTTTTGTTTATCGTCCTCTCCAGGGATGAAGCAGTAACGTGTTTAATTCTTCTTCTTTCAAGGGCATAATTGTCATGTCGAAGGATGTGACTACGTTAAGCAACGCAAGTCTCTCTCTCTCACACGTCATTACTGATTAAACACACTCTCCTGAATCATTATTGACCAAACATGCATGGAATATTCCCGGACAGCAATTTTTGTTATATTTCTGTTTATTTCAATAATATTTGAGTCGGACAATTTAGATTTAGTTTGGTGAAGCCATTTTCATGTTAACGTTGTAAATGGAAAAAGTAAACACATAAATATAAACATGTGCTTTGTTATTTAAAATGGTGTTTGAATATCCGTAAACTCAACATAAATATTTGAGTAGAAATTTTAAATATTTATTTAAATAGAAATTAAAAACAGTTTTTTTTCAAATCCTATAAGTCTCAATTCATGACAAATTTTGATTGGAAACATAGACGGAATTTTGTTCATCTTTTTGCTATGAACATAGAAAAAAATGAATTAATCGGATTTGAAAAAAAAAAAAGTTATGGATTTGAAAAAAAGATTAATTCTCAAATGTTTACTGTGCAAACACATTCAAATGCACCATTTGGATGGTCTACTCTTGTTATGGACACCAAACACATTTTAAATGATCCAGTCAAATGGTGGACCAAATGCTGTTGAACGGTTCTATCAAGGAGGTTTTGCATGGGATAAGTTGTGAAGATGAGTACTGTCAATTGCGCTTTGATAATGGCATCTTATCTCGTCATGAATATTGGTAATAGATACCTAGTTTTCATGGTGTAACACTATATCTGATAAAATGGATGGAAAATAAGAAAGAAGGAAAAGTTAAAAAAAAAAAACTAATTAATTAGTAAGGGAAATTAAAAAGACGGAATCAGTTTGTTTTTTCATCATGCAACCTGTTTAATAAAAGAGAAAGAAAAGATGAGAATAATTATCTTGTAAATGTATTTTACCATTATACCTTTATACATAGACTAAGGATTAACGATTAAGGAGGACATGATAAAACCGGATATAGTCATATGTTTGTTGAGAGATTTTAAAAAACTAGACTGGATAAGTTCATGATTTAATGCTCTAGAAGGGGATTTGATTGTCCCCTTTAAGATGAGAAGATTATTCAATCATATCCTTCCATATACATTCCAATCTAATCTCATTATATTATTTTATCCAATATAGTTCAATCCTATGTACCAATCAGACATAGAGTGAATAAGATGTAATATAAGATAAAATAATTATTTTATACCATTATTTTTTTTGAGCAAAATGAAAAATTTTATTTTCTTTATAAAATTCAAAGAATTTAAAAAGTCTAGGAACCATTCATACCTCTTTTCTTCTCAATTTTTTCCTGCGTAACGGCTCAAAATTCTACTTAATTTTTAGTCTAAAATTTCTCAAATAGTTTTTTACCTTCAGCTTTTGCGTACCAAACATGTCAACGAGCTCTCTGTCCCTCTACCTACGTCAGTATTGACTAGTACTTTCACAATAAAACATAAAATATGACGACATAATATAATTAGGTTATTAGCCAATTGAATTTCTACCAAACAAAAGGATGTTTTAGATACGCATTGGAATCAAAACATTTGGAATAAAAACATTTGACTGCCATCTAAATTTGTATTTGAATGTTAATATTCTGAATGGAATATTTAAACAGAAATATTTAAATATGTGTTTGTATGTAATTATATGAAAAAAAACATGATAGAGATGGAAAAAAAAATAACATGTGAAATGATTTCTAAATTAAAAAAAAAATGTTGTAGAGGATATATTAAAATAGAGGTAAATTTTAAGGGAGGACTTTTTGTGATTTAAGAACAAAAAACCTACGTAATTAAGCAATATATAGCCAGAAAACATATTCAGAAATCACTTGTATATTATCCGGGGTTTTTCTAAATGAAATTAATTAATTTTTTCTGAAAAATCAAGGAAAACTAAAAATGAACATCTCCTAACGAGATGTACTTCTTCATTTTTTTTAATTAATTCAAATCAAACATTGCCCACCAAGCATGTAAAACAAAAGACCGTTGTTATTCATCACATTATCAAAATCACCACTAATAAATTTTAATTTATCATGTTTTCTTTTTCTCATTCAAAAAGAAAAATCAACTTAAGATTTTAAGATATTTTAATGTAAAATTAAAGGCGCATGGATTACTCCGCACAAATTAATCAAACTGTTATATAATAATTCTACTTGTGCCTTGGTGGAAAGTAAAAGCACAAAATATTGAAGGATTGACTAAAAATTCCTTCTTAGTAGTTGAAAAGTAAAAGAAATGGACAGAAGCTATGTGAACATAATAATAATTTGAAGAAAAAGGACAGAGGGAGTGAGGAAGGACGGAGAAGTTGCTTATAAAGAAAATGTCACTTACTAGTGTGGATTAATTCTTTCAACGGTATAATGCCTCTTTCCCCCACTTTTTTTTTAACTATTTGTGGATTAACTCTAAATTTTATGATTAATTTTCTAGTTTATCAACTAATTAAGTGGACAATTAATATTCAATTGAAGCCCTCGTACCATGTGAGAATACCAAATTTAAAAGGTGGAGAAGAATAATATAAGGAGACCAGGGTGCCTTTATTGCAACTATAAAAAACGAAACCCAACTAAATAAACTAGTGACGGGTTTATATGTACAACAATGAGAATAAATATTGGAAATGTGATCAGATTTCACCAAATATTCTTTAAACCAAACATACAAAAATTCTTCAATGTTCGAAAAGTACCATTTCTTTTTGACTTTTCCTTCTCATTTAAATTTGCTCAACACCTTCGGATATATAGATATATATAAAATATATATACGTAGAATATGTATATATGTGTGTGTGTGTATTAGCTAGTCGTATCTTGGATAAAGTCGTGACGAGTACGTTTGCGGAGGCTAACGATTGGTTCGTCGAAGTTCATGAATTTGGAAGGAAAAAATAAAAAAATTAAAAGACTTGTATCGTACAGCGTTTATGTTGTAGACCACCAACTGTAAGTTAGGGATAGTTTTGATTTAAATTAAAAAGACGTATGGTAAGGTGATTTTTGATCCAAGATTCTTTTTTTCTGTTTTTTGAGTTAAGATATTATTTTCAAAATGTAATGATGGGTTTAGAAGAAATGTTGCCCCTCTATTGTAATACAATATTACAAAATATGTATTTAAATACCTCAAATATTCCATTATATACAGATATATCTAAATACTAAATCTTCTCATTTTACTATTTAATTTTTTAAATTTATTTTTATCAATTACATCACCTATTTTTTTTTTCATACTAAAATATATTAGAATAATTGTTCATATATTATATTTAAATATAATATTAAAATGAGATATTCTGATACATAATATTATGAAATATAATATAAATAAATACGTCTTTCAAAATAGACCATAGGATTTTTTTTTTTTGATACCAGTTAAACCTAAAGCTTCAATTATTTTAAGAAAAAAAATTCCTATAACCTCATAAGAATCTTTCTTAAAAGTTGCATCTCTAGCAGGACGCTTTCTTGGACTTCGTAGTGGGCCCGGTAAGCTATATTAATCAGGAAAGCAGGGAAGTAGTCATTAAAAATCTCTGGTAATAATAACATATAAATAACATAAAATTTTTTGAGTGATGATAAATATTATATTTACAATAAATAATGTATTTACAAAACATTACATACGACAAAATTGTCTTAAAAATATTCTTGTAAATAAAAATGTTTGCAATAAATATTATATATATGATAAATAATTTTTTTATAAAGTATATTTGTGATAAATTTATTGAAAATTCCTCATAACAATGTAATTTGCATCATACATTTTCAAAATATGCTATTTATTAATTCAAGCATTTTTAAAAAATGGCCCATTTACTAATTTTCCTAGAAAAATGAAGCAACCAGTTTCGAATAATAAACTGTAGTTCCACTTGTAAAACGTGAGTAGCCATCCATTTGATAAGCAAACCACATCATAAAAAAATGAAAAATATTATTAATTTTAATTTTAATACTTAAAGAAAGTAAATAACACAATTTTTAAATATTTGAAGTAAATAATAATAATAAATTTATTAAGTAAACAATCTATTTATTAAAGATGTCATAATAGGAAGTCTAATAGACTAACATAAGTAAACATAGGTATGATATGATAAAAAGTGTGTATAACACAACATGGTACGAATAATAGGCTGACTTAGCTCGACATGATTAATTAAATGGGTCATGTTTGACATAATTTTTGCATATGAAGCATGTTGAGGATACAAGCAAGTAAATGACACAACACAAGCACAAATACGGACATGATTAGAAGCATGAAAATGGCACCATAACATTATGTTCAACTAGTAAAACTGTAGAAAATTAGGCAATAATGGTTCGTAGATTATTTTGGCTTGATTACTTGTGTTTCTATTTGTTATATTGATTCCTATTCCGTTCGCTCTTGATTACTTTAATTTGTGATTTTTGTTTCTTTATTATTGCTCGTTATCTATATATATTTGAGACAAAGGAAAAATAATTTTCTTACCATAAAGCTGATGACATCTAATATACAGTTCATGAAAAAGATTTGTTTATAATTTGATGGTTCGTGACAACCTTTTCAAAGGATTTGAATATTCATGGACTTCAACACGGCTTCAGAGTGATTCAAATATATGAAGACTAGCTACTATTCCCTGGAGCATGCAAGGAATTTAATGTAAATGATACTTCGAGTCTGATACTCTGATACAAAATTGAAAAATAGTAATTTTTTTTCTCATTCACACATATTACAAGAATTAGTGTCTCAATATATACAGAAGAGAAATTATTTAATAAACTACATATATCATGTCATTATATTTATATGATATATCTATTTTAAAAAAATTTTAACATTTGAACAGTTTTCAACCTTTTTTTTTTTTTTTAATGTTTCTCTTTCCTAATTTAACTGGTGTCAAATTACTGTAAAACCATTTCGGCATTACTTTGTTGGAGCTGATTTACCAAACAACCCTTTCACTACACGGTTCCTTGGACTTGAAATCCTCAAACTCGCGCTAAGATTTGTGTCACCTCACCAAGAAATCGGATATTTGCAGTGTCGTTCGAATGGGGCCAGGCCAATATTTTCTGACTAGTAGACTTCTAGAACATAAAAAGTAAATCAATCTATTTTAATACACCAAACTAAAGTCACACTCTTGTGTCTGAAATTATAAAGCAGTTGCAATTTGGACCATATATTTTTTAATTATTACAATAAATATTTTTAATCCTTATTATATATATATTTTGAACTTAAAAATTTAATTACAAACACCGTTAACAACAGGTTTTTTTTTTTTTATTTTTACTGAAATTGACATGTGCCTAACTCATGAATAATTAATTAGTGACATGAATGCCCATTTTATCGTTTTTTTTTTCCTAATTTATTAGGGGTTATGGTTTTTTTTTTTTAATTTTGAGCAAAAAATAGAATAAAAAAATTAAGTTAACTTTGTTTTACAAGTTCCGGTTAACATTGATAAAATGCCTTTTGTGTTCTTGATTAATGACTTACCAAGTCACATGTTAATTTCTGTTAATGATTAACAGTATCATTTGTGGGCATATGCTACGCACTTTTAAAACTCATGGTATAAATTGTTAAAACTAAATATTCAGTGGGAAAATTGTAATTTTGCAATGATTCAGGGCAATTATTGCAAATTATAGTAGGTAGCCGCAGCTTGTCGCCATCAAATAATGGTCAATTCGTCGTGCATCATCATAATGAATCCCAAGTTGGATCGTTGACACGTTTAAAGACAGTCCCAAACAAAGATATGCGTTTTTGTTTCTTGTCATTGGACTTCCCACTACATCAGTCTCAATCCAAAGCTTTTATGAAAGCTTTTTTTTTTTTTAAAATGTTTTTTTTCCTTAATTTAGTCAATGTTTCTTTTTCTTTCTTTCTTTTTTTTTTTTTTCTTATTTCAGCAGGAGCTGATTTACCATACGCCCCTTTCCCTAGACGGTTCCTTAGACTTGAATTCCTCGAAATCGCGCTAAGATTTGTGTCAATTCACAAGAAATAGGATATTTGGTTCTCGTAAGAAGGGCCAGGCTAGTAGACGCTTCTAGAACATGAGAAATAAACCAATCGATTTTGATACACAAAGATAAAGTTACAAGTTGTTCCTGAAATTGCAATTTGGCCCATATATTTTTTAGTTCTTACAATAAATATTTTTAATTCTTACAATATATATATATTGAACTTAAAAATTTAATTACAAACACCATTAATTGATAACAGTGTTATTATTATAATTTTTTTTATTGAAATTCACAATTGCCTAACTCATGAATAGTTAATTAGTGACATGAATGTCTGTTTTATCTTTTTTTTTTCCTAATTTATTAGGGGTTATGTTTTTTCTTATTTTGAGAAAAAAAATTAAAGTAAAAAATTGAGTTAACTTTGTTTTACAATATAAAATTAATTTGAATAATATAAGTTCCAGTTAACATTGATAAAAATGCCTTTTGTGTTTTTAATTAATGACACATGTTAATTTCCGTTAATGATTAACAGTTATTATTTGTGGGCATTTGCTACATATTTCTAAAACTCATGGTATAAATTGTCAAAACTAAAAACTCAGTGGGAAAATTGTAACTTTGCAATAATGCAGGGGCAATTGTTGCAAACAGTAGTAGACGAGACAAGTAGCCACCTAATGATAGACAAGTGAACCATTCAGCACTCGTTATCATCACAGTGAATCCTTGCGGCAAATTTATCACCGTATCAGAGACTTTTGTAAAGTGGGTCCAAACTAAAAAAGAAGCCCTTATCCTGTTTTTCTGTTCTTCTCAGTGTATTTCCCAGTCCATAATTCTCAATCCAAAGTTGCGACGCGTCCCGAAGTAGAGGCCTCCACAGATATAGCAGTCGAGTCTTTTCTGATCCAGATAAAGCAGCTTCTCTTTTGGAGCCTACCTTCCATGTAAGAATCTTTAAAAAGTTTTGCTTAAACATTCTATTGTTTTGATTGAAACGCCACAGCATCGTTGCATACAATATACACACACATATGCATGTACGTATATATGTATATATTCACATGTTTTTCGGTGTGTGTATATATTTAATATGGGTTTTCTAATTTTGGACTCAAAGGAGTTTTTCACATAGGATTTTTTTTTTGGCTAAAATTTCACATAAGAATTTGAACAAACCTTTGTTTGTCTTCAAGTTTATCGCTTTCATAGGTTTCTTCAGGTTCTTTCAACTTCAGGTTATTGTTCTTAGGTAAGAATCGTAAAAAAATCTCCTCAAAGAAACAAAGAAAATAGAAAAACAATAATTACAACCCTAACGCTTTTAGTTAACTGGATCTCTTCTTAGTTTTGGCCATCGTTGGATTTTTTATTTTATTGTTATTTTTTAGTGAAATCAACCAACTTCCGCAATGACGAGATCCAAAAGTTCCAAATTTGACGCCTTGGCTAGGGTTTGCAGCCTTCGCCGTGCGGTGGAATATCCGGACATGACGAGGGACCTGAGATCCGCATTCCCTTCTCTAAATTATATGAAGGAACAGAGGACAAAGAGGGCCAAGAAAGCTGCCTCCACTTTAACTTGGACTGATGCACCACATCTACTTGGACAAAGTAGAAGAAGTGCACGAGACATGCCCAGCGGAAAGCTGAAGGATTTAATCCTGGGCAAGGGTGGGTGCCACTTGGAGCTCATTTTTGAGAAGAAACTGCACTACTCCGATGTGGATGAGGGCCAGCGTCGGCTTTCAATGCCGTTGAAGCAGATTCTCTCTGGCGATTTTCTCAACCAAAAAGAGAAGATGATTCTGAACAGTACCAAAAAAGGAGGACGCCGCAAGCCCAGAAGCAGCGTCGATGTGAAGTTCATCGATCCTCGGCTTCATGAAACGACCACGTCGTTGAAGAAGTGGAACTACACCAATAGCAGTTCTTACGTGCTTATCAAGAATTGGAACAAGATTGTGGAGGACAATAGCCTGAATGAGGGTGACACGGTCCAGGTTTGGTTCTTCAGGGTCGTGGACCGTCCTTGGATTGCCTTGGTGAAGCCTTGAATTCGGCCCACGCCTGCTAATCCAAATATTGGAGCCTTTACGGCCCAATGAGAAGCCACATTAAAAGTAAAATAAATATGCTCTGTATTTTATTCCCTAAACTACCCTTGCACGGCCAGTCGGACAAACTATTTCCTCTTGCTTTTCTTTTTTCTGTTATTTATCTTGTGATTGGTACGTTCTTAAAAAAATGTTGAATAAAACTTTGTTTGTGGCTACTCTTTGGCTGAGTTGTTGTAGCCGGGAGGCTTGAATTTCCGGATCTGACTAATTTCTGCGTGTTTTCTAATATGTGTACATATATATTTGTGTATTTTAATTGTAGTTTGTTGTTATTATTCTTCGTTCTGATGACTAAAACGGGTCAAGGCACAGAAGTCAATACCTAACCCGTTGGCTGGTCGTCCCTTCCCTCGTTTTATTCCTTGCCCTCTTCAGGCTTCCGAGAAAGCTAAAATTCTGAGATTATAGAAATATTCAGGTGATTAGAACTCACGCACTAGCTCAGCAGAAAGTCGCCAGTTGAAGGAGGCCCTCAAACGGTTCCGCCTGTGGCTTCGTCTGCTTTAACTTTCTCCTTTTCTTTTTCTCTTCTTGTTTTGCTTCCGGGCATCTGCGTTGACCTATACGCTACCTCGTCGTCACGATATGAGTCAGGTTTGCCTTTTTGATCCGTCTTCTTCTCCTCCTTCTTTTTCTTCTTCTTCCTGTTTGATGAAGATATTGGCCCAATAAGTTCTATTAATTGATTCTGTTCATAATTTGATGTTCATGAACTATCAATTAATTTACTTAATTGTGCATTTCATGACTTGATTTGTTCATTTTCTATCCAATATAGTGGTTTAACATGACCCAAAAAAAAAATGTTAGTTTGATCTGATAAATTTCAAGAGTGGTATGGCATCTGGGATTTTCAATTGATGAGTTTGCTTATGTCTTCTTGATTGTAGACGTTATCAGCTACTTCATGGGCGATACAAGAAAATGATGTTGTGTATATATACAAATCTTATTTCTTTTATATATATATATATCTAAATATATATATATATTTTGGTCCAATCGGTCCAAAGATAGTTGATCTGTGTTTGGAGACAAGGATCAATTGAAAAAATGAATTCTGAGATTTTTCTTTTTTGGGAAATTTAAAAGGTACAGTTGAATTTATTAAAAAAAAAAAGGACCAATACCCCTCCAAATTAAAACTAAGAAAAAACCATCCCTATGTTTTTTTTTTTTGAATTATCTAATAAATATTGCTCGTATTAAATTCTAGTCAAACACAATGATTCCTTAAAAAAAAAAAAAAACACATAAACAAAATAGAAGAAGTGCCCTTACTCAGAGCCATTTACGTTGTTTTAATAAAATTTTAGGAGATACCTTTTTGGTTTTTCAAATTTTTCCCCTCCTCTCTCTATCGATCTAACTTGATAATTTGTTATGATACTTATAATCAAGTCAGGTCAAGATGATGACTTATTTAATTGGGTTATTTTTTTCACCTATTCTGCAACATTTGTGCAATGTCATTCGAATGGATTTTTCATATTGCGAGGTAACCTGTAAGCAAGGGCTGTGATTGAGGCCCCAACGCACACAAGACCGTGGCCGAGTGTAATTTGTGGAAATGGCTAATTTTAGGCAAAATTTAGAATTGGCCCCTTTCAAAATTTTGCCTATTTGGATATATTTGCTACGATACCGTTTCAGGGCCATTTGGATTTTTAATACAAATGATTGTTTTCAACGTCTATTCAAACACACATTCAAATTTTTCATTCAAACAATTTTGTTTGAAGTACAAATTTTCAAACAGTAGTTCATATGGCAATTTAAATGCTTACGTTCAAAATTTTCAATTTATTTTAAATGCTTACATTCAAAATTTTCAATTTAAATTAAAATAGCCATTTCCACTATTTTCACTGTCCAAATGTTGAGTCCTTTCCTAGATTGCTCTTACAAATAATTTAGAATGGGTGAAACAAACACCCCCTTAGTCTTTGGAGTGCTTCAAGAGATCAAATACAAGTGTTAAAGGAGTTGTTCATATTGATCAAGTACATTGGAGGAGGATGATACAACAGCTACATGCAAACTTACAGGTGGCATCAAAATATTGTTATCTAGCATGGTAAGTTTCACAGCATCAGCATGCATATATATATATATATAATATTCTTTGCTGGTGGTTTTAGGCACTGAATAAGGTCATGGTACTTATTTGGGATTGCAACTTTTTCTTATTGGTATAATATTCTCTTTGTTATTTTCACTTGAAAGATGAATGGCAGGTCTAAAATATACTAGCAATGCTGCCTCTATGGAAACCACCAATTGCTAAAGCTATACAGTCATGACAGACTTAAATTCTATTTGGATGATCAAAACACGTAGAAGCTTGAGTACACAGAGAACTAAAAAATGGATCAAGAATCTTGAAAAATGTTACCATTAAGCAAGGATGGAGCCACCATTAGATTTTAGTACTAATAATTGCAATTAACCCCCTTCATTTTCTTACTTTTAGCCCTGTTTGAAATAAACTCAATGTAAGATTCAAGCACCCTAAATACATTTTTCTGGGGCTTCGGCCCAGCCATTAAGTTAACTTTAGAAGCCTACATTCATGGCAACTAATGAGGAGAGCATTTTCTATTTGCCCTCTAACATCTTTTTCACTGGAGGTTTTGTACGGTTCATAGGGGCATTTTACATCTGTCACTCGTTTTGATTTGAGCATTGGGATTCAACCCGAATCTTGGTACCCCACAAAACAGTAGGTCGCACCAGACCCACCTAGTTGGGGGCACACCTGGGGTCCACCCAGGGTGAGATATTAGAATTCAACCTGTCAGGTTAGAATACAATTTTTCATTCGATTTTTTTTTAATGCATGCAATGTAGATAATTTAATGAATAGGTTTTTCATGAGACTCATTGTACTGACGCATTATTATTAGTACTGCATGTTATCAATTTCTGTTAATTTTTTCATTCTAGAAACCGGCTTTTGTTTATTGTATCTGGACATAATGGATAATGTAAAAACACCCGACTTAAAAACTGACTTTTCATTGATTAAGTCAATTAGAATGACGCCACCATTAGATTTTAGTACTAAAAATTGCAATTAAATTTTAGCCCACCTTGAAATAATTTTTAAAAAAAATCTGAAAAATAAGATCAAGCTTAATTCAAACCCCTTAAATATAATTTTTTAGGCTTCGTCCCAGTCATTAAGTTAACTTTGGAAGCCTACATTCATGGCAACAGATAATAAGAGTATTTGTAATTTGCATTTTAATGTCCTGTTTATTTATTATACATTCATATTACGTTTGAACGCAATATAATTTTCATTCAAATATAAAAATATTACATTTAAATACTAATTATATTATATTTTAAATATATAATAATCACTATTTATTATTTTATTTTTTCTATTATTTTTACTAATTATATCACACATTCTTTTTCTCTTTTCATTTTTTTCACTCTATTTTTATTAATTATATCAAATATAACACAATTCAAATATTTTTTATCAAAATATATATTATATTCAAATATAATATAAATATTTTTCATTTAAATATATATTATATTTAATATTTTATATTTAAATATAATACGAACGTAATAATCTATTTAAACATTCTATGATATCTTTCCTTGGGAGGTTTTCAACGCTTCGTAGGGGCAGTTTACAGCTGTAAATCATTTCAACTTGCGCATTGGGATTCGACACCAGGCCCATATAGTGGGGGCTCACGTGGGGTCCACCTATAGCGAGATATCCGAATTCAACCCTAGAATTTTTCATGCAATTATTTTTAAAAAATAAAACTTCGGTTGGATTCTGCAATAATTCAGGGGCAAATATATCAAACATTAGTGGACGAGACAAAGTAGTGACAAACGTGCACGGCTCAGTACAAGAATGCCCGTGAAGGACGCGTGTAAGCTCAGTCCCAATTAGAAGTGCGCCTACCATGTTCTTTTTGTTCTTCTCATGTTTTTTTGCCCATTCCGGAAGCAGAAGTTTCTCCTGTAGAGCCTAACTTCCATGTATACAATATATATAAATATATATATTCACATGTTTTTCGGTTTGTGTATATATTTAATATGGGGTTTTTAATTTTGGACTCAAATGAGTTTTTCACGTAAGATTTTTTTTTTTTTTTTGCTAAAATTTCACATAAGAATTTAAACAAACCTATTTTTGTCTTCCAGTATATCTTCTCAACTCCACTCTTAGGGTCTGTTTCGATCAAATTTTAAAGATTTTTTTTTGGGAAAAAAATAGTTTTATAAAATATGTTTAAAAAAAACTATTTGAAATGAAATAATATAAAATTTTAAAAATTTATTCAGAATAAAATTATTAATATACATAATTTCGTTAATCTCAAAATTGTATATAATTTTAAAAAAATCTCATTTAAATTTATATATATAAAGTTATGAACTTTTAAAATTTGAAGTCTAGTGTATTAAAGATATAAATAGTTAAAAATAATGATAAGATGAAAAAAAAATCGAAAAAGATGTTTTAGAGACTTTTTTTTTTCAAATTTTTTTTTTGACGAGCCAAAGGAGCACTTAATTTTTCCAATGTTTCTGTTCTTTATATATACATGTGTGTGTGTATATATATGTTGGGCACCGTGCCTGGGGCTCAAAGACAAAATATAGGTTTGTTCAAATTCTTTCAACTTCATGTTATTGTTCTTAGATAAGAATCGTTAATAAATCTGCTCAAAGAATTAATGAAAATAGAAAAACAATAATTACAACCCTAATGCTTTTAGTTAACTGGATCCCTCCTTAGCTCAGGCCATCGTTGGATTTTTTTAAAAGTGAAATCAACCTACTTACGCAATGTCGACATACAAAAGTTCCAAACTTGACGCCTTGGCTGAGGTTTGCGGCCATCGCCTTGCGGTGGAATATCCGGACATGACAAGGGACCTGAAATCCGCAGCCCCTTCTCTAAATTATATCAAGAAAAAAGGGAAAAAGATGGCTAAGAAAGCTGCCTCCAATGTAACTTGGACGGATGCAGGACCAGGTAGTGTACTACGTCTACTTGGACAAAGAAGAACAAGTACACGAGACACGCCAAGCGGAGAGCGGAAGGACTTGACTGGGAAATTTGAGAAGTACTTGACTAAGAACGATGTAACGAGAAAGTTTTCGGTCCCGGTGGAGTGGCTAACAATCCTCCCAGGGTTTGGGAAAGGACACGAGGTGGTGGTTAAGGCTATAGATGGCAAAGGCTTCTACTGGGAGTTCTGCTGCGTCATTAGGAAGAGAGGACACTACAAGAAGCCTGTTTTTCAGTCTCGAGGATGGCTCAAATTTGTCAAAGAAAATGGGCTGAGAGTTGGAGACAAGATCGTTCTTAGTGTTGAAGAAGATCTTTTCAGAGCAGCGAAGTTCAGAATTAGAGCTCAAAAGTGCAATGAAGAAGGTGTCTGGGTTGATGTCTAGCTTCAAACTGACAGATCGGTAATAAAAGACCGAATAACACAATTATGGGATATGGGTTTTTTATTTTTTATTTTTCCTTAAGTGTATGTGTGTGCTTACCTTGGCTCTAGATTCCTGGTTTTGAGATAAGAACTTTTTTTTTTTCCTTCGATGTTGTTAAGGTTTGCAGCTGTGTTTTCTAATAAACAAATGAAATATAGTTGTTCCTAGCCTAATACTTTGTTTGTTTACTGCATTGTATTCATTGTATTTAAATATAATGTAATTTTTATCTAAATACAAAAACATTTCATTTAAATACCAATTACATTATATTTTAAATTCAATACAACTGCTATTCACTATTCCACTTTTTCTATCACTTTTACTAATCACATTACACATTTTCTTCTTCTCTCCCTTTTTTTTCTTTTTACTTTTATCAATTACGTCACATATAATACAGTTTAAATACTTTTCATTAAAACAAACATTGCATTTAAATGTAACATAAATACTTTTACTCAAATGCAAATTACATTCAATGTATTATATTCAAATGCAATGTGAACACAATACGTTACCCAAATGTCCCATAAATTTCTACTATATAGCTCGTTCTTCTTTATGTTTGCGTACATTTATTGATTAACGTGATTTGAGATGCTCTAGATTTTCGATTTTTTTTCTCTTGTTATTTATTAACAAGCATTTTGGGATTGAATAATTTATTTCTTAGCTCATAAATTTTATATGGTATGAAAACTTATCGCTGGATGCCATTACTAGAACATATAGCAATTACTTGGTCTTTTTGTTCTTCTCATTGAATTGATCTCAATCCAAAGTGGCCACTCGTTTTAAGGGTGGTTACAGAATCAAAGAAGAAGACGCGATAGATTTAGAAAATGGTTATATCTTTTGCTTCGCCTAAAATCTCATATTTGAAAGGGAATAGAGAATTAAAACTTATTATGTTTTTTCCGTAACTTGATTTGCTGAATGGGTGAGATTCTTTCAGCTTTAACTGTAAATAAAGTTGTTGTAGATTCTCCACTTGTTTGTTTATTTATTTATTTTTGGTCCCATCGGTCATAGGTCGAATTTTGAGATTTTTTTTTTGGGGAATTCAAAAGATACCCTTAAATTTGATAAAAATATGACAGATGGCCTTCCAAATTTTAAGGAAAAAAACTACCCTTAATTTTTTTAATCATCTTAAAAAAATTATGATTAAAAAAATTACTCTTGTTGAAATTTGATCAAATGCGATGGTTCATTTAAAAGAAACAAAACAAAAAAAGTAGGCTTTTGGATGCGTAGACAGTTGGAGAGTTTATTAATTAGCTAGCTTGATCTTGCTACATTGTTGGCCTGGCAAAAATTTAGGGTGGGCATGGAACACTTTTAGATGTTTTCAAAAAAGTAGAGGGCATTTTGAAATTAAACCTAGAGGCAATTGTGATATTTTAATAAAATTTAGAGGTACTTTTTGAGTTTTGAGTTTTTTATTTTTTCCCTCATTTCTCTGTCGAGCATGATATTTTGTTATTATGATACACATTACCAGGTCAAGATGTTAGAGACTGAGGTGCTTGTTTCTCCAAGTTTGAAATTTTTGTATTGCACCATTCGAATGTGCCATTCATGTCTAGACCACCTGCACCTAATGGCCATAGCCAACGTCCTCATGCACACAAGGTCATGGCTGAGGCCCCCATTGCACACAAGGGCCATGGCCTTGGACCCTAGCATGCATAAGGGCCATGAACAAGGCCCTCTGCGGGTGCAAGTGCCGCAACCAGGCCCTTAGCACGCAGAAGACTGTGGTCTAGTGCAATCTAAAAAGGTGCTTAGCATTTGGATGGGGGACTGCTGCAAATGGTCATTTTAGACAAATGTTAGAATTGCCTTCCTTCCAAAATTTCGATCATTTAGATATATATATATATATTTGCTCCAATACCAAATAGGGACCCTTCAAATTTTCAATATAAATTATTGTTTTAAGAATCTATCCAAAAGACATATTCAAACATTTTTATAAAAATAATTCTATTTAGAATGAGAATATCCAAATGCCACTCCCATTGACCATTCAAATTCTTCTGTTCAATATTCTCATTCAAATATTTTCATCCAAATTGTCTAAACGATCGTTTCTACTATTTTCACAATCCAGATGCTGAGTGCACCCCTTTCTAGATTAACCAATGGCAATTTAAATGCCCCATTCTAACGGTGCCATAACACTCCCTTAGTCTTTTGTGTGCTCAAGAGGTCGAATACAAGTGTTAAAGCAGTTGTTCATATGGGTCATGTACACAATAAAGGAGGATGTATGTTATAGGTATGTGCAAACTCATAGGTGGCATCAGAATGTTGTTATCTAGTATGGTTGAGGTTTCTCAGCATCTATATATACCTTTCTTTGCCATTTTATAAGGTAATGACTAAGGTCATGGTACTTATTTGTGTTTGCAACTTTGACTTGGTACTGATATATTGTTCTGTATGTTATTTTCACATGAAAGATGAATGACAGGTCTAAAAAATGTTTACTAGTGCCTTTGAGGAAACAACATGCTCATGTTGGAAAATTATTGGAGACTTGAAACACGTAATGAAATACGTTTTCTTTAAAGCATTATTTGTCTCCTCTCCATAAAGATTGCTTTGAGTTTTGGTAGCAAATCACTCTTAAGATATGACAAGCCTCACATAAATTTCTAATAAGGAAAACTAGAAATTTACATAAAGAAAATAAGAACACAATCGAAAATCTGAGAGAGAAAATAGAGGAAAACTGAGAAAGAAAAATTATGACAATCCTAGAAATTTACATAAAGCATTATTTGCTCCATCTCCATAAAGATTGTTTTGAGTTTCAGTAGCAAATCGTTCTTAAGATATAACAAACCTCATATAAACTTCTAGTAAGCAAAATTAGAAATTAACATAAAGAAAATAAAAACACAATCGAAAAACTGAGAGAGAAAATAGAGGAAAACTGAGAAAAAAAAATTATTTTCTTAAACTTTTTCTAATTTTTATTAATATAGACTCAATGACACCTATCCATCGACATATACAACTGTTGATATAAATAGTTATATTAATTGCTACTATATCTAAAAAGTCATATCTTCGCAGAAATTCAAAAATTTGAATGCTATTTCTGAAAGGTCACATCTTTTTATAAATTATAAACAATTTTGAATGCTAATTCTAAAAAGTTATATCTTTTCAAAAATTCAAAAAATACGAAATTAAATTTTGAATTATATATTTTATTTTATTTTATTTTTATTTTATAAAATAATAATAATTGTAGCATTTAACCTCTATGCGACACGTGTCATGTTCACGTGCTAAGTGCCAAGTGCGCTTAATAAGTATCAAAAGCGCCTCTACAGCCTCATTGTGCGCGTGTACGAGTTGTATAAGCATATCCCTTCATTTGTCACATCATTGGCTCACTAGAAAGGTATTCTCTTATAAAAAGTTATGACTCTTTATCTTTTTTATATGTGAAACTTTTGTATGCCCTTTTGCACTTATAGTTAAACAATTCTAACAATCACCCACTTTTTAAAATATAAGTGCAAAATATTTTTCCAAATATCAATAATGATGTTTATGAATACAGTAAAATATCTTTCGATTTGAATTTTACCTTTGTGTAAGTATCACAAGGTATAAGTCCAAATCTCAGGTAGTTTTAAACTTTGAACCAGTTATTCCTTTGACAAAAATTAGTGATACTACACATATAACCACTCTTATGTTCTTATATTCTACATAATACTTGCTTAGCACCTTTAATGGTTATGTGCTCATCCTGTTTTCATGAACTTTTAAAGAATAAACTAAAAAACTCTTTTGAGGCGGCACCATCTCGAAGCTCACATAGGTTATGTTCTTTTAGTATCCTTGTTACATTTAAGATACTTATCTTATACACTGAACTTCACTAAGGGTTTTATCAAACTCATCCCTCAGACTGTAACAACCAGCACTAGTCATCCTAGACAGGACTATATTAGTTCAGTGCTGAATACTCTTCACTTATCAATGACTTGTTTATACCCTTTGAACCTTAAAATACTCATTTCGTAATTTTGGATAGGGTTACCATCATTAACGAACTTTATTCAAGGAGTTTCAACCCTGTCTCTATAAATGTTGATTTAACCAATTCTTTTATATGAGGTTTGGTAAAAGGATCTGTCAGATTATGATTGGATTTCACAAATGTGAGAGAAATAATTCCATTTTTGATTAATTTCCTCACATGGTCATGTCTTAGTTTAATATGTTTAGACTTCCTATTGTATATTTCACTGTACGCACGTGCTAGACTAGTTTGACTATCACAATGTATGGAAATGATAGATAAATTATTTCCAATTAATGAGATTTCTAGAAGAAGATCCTTAAGCCACTTAGCCTTATTCCCTGTTGCTGCTAAGGGATATTATTGTTGAATGGGTAATGCATGTTTGTTTCTTAGATTTCCAAGAAACTGTAGCTCCTCTAAGTATAAACACCCATCCTGAAGTAGACTTGTTGTCTCCTACACTGAATATCCAGCTTGTGTCTTTACATCCTTCTAAAATAGCAAGGAACTTAGAATATTGTAAATAAAGATTTTTTGTTTTAAGAACATAGCCATAAACCCTACCGATGGCTTTCCATTGCTTAACACTTGGATTGCTAGTAAACCTACTTAGTTTACTAATTATGAATGCTATATCGGGTCGAGTAAATTACACCGTATACATTAAACTACCAATAGCACTAGCATATTCAATTTGAGCCACTGCTCTTTCATCATTCTTTACAAGTTATGCTTGAATCAAAAAAGAGTATTAGCTTCCTTAATTTTTAAATGATTGAACTTGTTCAACATTTTTTTAATATAATGGACTTGAGTTAAAGTGTAACCCTTGCAATTTTAAATCACCTTGATACCCAAAATTGTATCAACTTGTCAAAGGTCTTTCATCTTGAATGTGGAAGATAGAAACCTCTTTGCTTCCATTATCCCTTTCATATCATTGCTAATGATTAGCATATTATCAACATAAGGCAAATAAAGATATAACACTTATTACATACCTTTGTATATAAGCATTAATCAGAAGTATTATGTACAAAGCCATTTGATAGAATAGTAAAATCAAAATTTTCATGCCATTGTTTGGGTGCTTGTTTTAAGCTATATAATGATTTAACAAGCTTACACACTTTATGTTAACTTCCACAAAGAACAAATCCTTTAGGTTGTTCCATGTAAAACTCCTCATTGAGATCACCATTTAAAAATACAATTTTGACATCCATTTGATTTACACTTTAGATTATGGATTTAACAGAATTCATTACCTCATCTTTTAGGGTCTTTTTATATCTGCAATCTTAAGCATAATGCCCTAGTTTGTCACAAATGAAACAATTTTTAGAATTCTAGTTATTGTTGTTATTGTTGTTGTTGTTGTTGTTGTTTTTCTTGATTTTTTCTTTATCTTTTTTAGGACTCAGAAAATTCCTTTTCTTGTGGTTGTTCTTTTTGGTTTTAGGCTTGTTAACAACATTGGCTTTGGAGGTGTCAATATAAGAATTGTCATTCTTATCTCGTGCCCTTGATTCTTCCTCGATTCGAAGATGTTTCTAAACCTGTACCAAAAAAAAAAAAAAAACCTTCAGAGTTGTGTAGAATCTTCTTTTTATAACCTTTCCAAGTCGATGGCAATTTTGCAACAATTGCACTAACCTGAAACGACTCAAGAAGATCTATTTTCACATCCCTCAATTTGTTAATAATAACTTGCAATTCACGAACTTAACGTAGAATAAGTTTATCACTAACCATCTTAAAATCAAAATATTTCAAAATTAGGAACTTTTTTAATACCTTTCTCTTCTGCTTTATATTTGAATTCCAGTATGGTCTAAATCTCTTTGCAGATGTAGAATTTGTGTAAAGATCATATAGACAGTCAGACAGTATTGAGAATGTGGCCGCGACATATGAATTTGTCTTCAACACGCTTCTTGTGTTTAGCATTCAACTCTTCAGAGTCTTCGTCAATGAGCTCTAAAATTGGTTGCAAATCCGGATCAAGTACATAGAAAATCTTCAATGCAGTCAATAAATGCTTCAATTTGTCTTGCCAACGAGTAAACTTTGTTCCATCAAAATGATTCAGTCTGATCAAATCTTGATTCATTAGTTTGATGGTGACAGCAGTAGTTTCGGTCTCCATGAAATAATGCTTTAAAATTGTTAGAAAATTATTGGAGACTTGAAATACGTAATGAAATACATTTTCTTTAAAGCGTTATTTGCCCTCATTTTATTCCTTACCCTCTTTAGGCTTCCAAGAAAGCTAAAATCCTGATATTATAGAAATATTCAGGTGGTTAGAACTCACACTAGCTCAGCAAAAATTCGCCAATTGAATGAGGCCCTCAAACGATTCCGCCTATGGCTTCGTCTACTTTAACTTTTTCCTTTTCTTTTTTCTCTCCTTGTTTTGCTTCCACGCATCTGCGTTGACCTATATGCGACCTCGTCGTCACGATATGAGTCAGGTTTGCCTTTTTTATCCGTCTTCTCCTTCTCCTTCTCCTTCTCCTTCTTCTTCTTGTTTTTGTCTTGTTAATTATCTGTATCGATTAGTTTTACAAAGTTTGGCCGGAAAGGATGGACATAAATTATCAATCGAGATATTGGCCAATTAAGTTCTATTAATTGATTCTGTTCATAATTTGATGTCCATGAACTATTACTTAATTTACTTAATTGTGCATTTCATGACTTGATTTGTTCATTTTCTATCCAATATAGTGGTTTAATATGACCAAAAAAAAAATATTAGTTTGATCTGATAAATTTCAAAAGTGGTATGGCATCTGGGATTTTCAATTGATGAGTTTGCTTTTGTCTTCTTGATTGTAGACGTTATCAGCTACTTCATGGGCGATATAAGAAAATGATGTTGTATATATATATATATAAATCTTATTTCTTTTATATATATATATTTTGGTCCAATCAGTCCAAAGATAGTTGATCTGTGTTTAGAGACAAGTGGTCAATTAATAAGTTGAATTCTGAGATTTTTTTTTTGAAAATTCAAAAGGCACCGTTGAATTTATTAAAAAATATAAAATGAAAAAAAAAAAGAACAAATACCCCTCCAAATTTAAACTAAGAAAAAACTATCCCTATGTTTTTTTTGAATTGCCTAATAAATATTGCTCACATTGAATTCCCCTCAAACACAATGATTCATGAAAAGAAAAAAAACACATTAACAAGATAGAAGAAGTGCCCTTACCCAGAGCCATTTGTGTTATTTTAATAAAATTTTAGGAGATACCTTTTTGGTTTTTCAATCGTTTCCCCTAGTCTCTTTATCGATCTAACTCAATAATTTGTTACGATACTCATAATCAGGTCAAAATGATGACTTAATTAGGATTAGTTGTTTCACCTATTCTGCAACATTTGTGCAACGTCATTCGAATGGATTTTTCATATTGCAGGTCACCTGCAAGCAAGGGCTGTGGTTGAGGTCCCAGCGCACACAAGACTGTGGCTGAGTGTAATCTGTGGAAATGGCTAATTTTAGGCAAAATTTAGAATTGGCCCCCTTCAAAATTTTGCCTATTTAGATATGTTTGCTACAACACCATTTAAGGGCCATTTGGATTTTTAATATAAATGATTGTTTTCAACATCTATTCAAATACACATTCAAATTTTTCATACAAACAATTTTGTTCGATTTACAAATTTTCAAAGGGTAGTTCATATGGCAATTTAAATGCTTATATTTAAAATTTTCAATTCAAATTAAAATTATTTTCAATTCAATTTAAAATACTCGTTTCCACCATCTAAATGCTGAGCCCTTTCCTAGATTGCTCATACAAATAATTCAGAATGGGCGAAACAAACACCCCCTTAGTCTTTTGAGTGCTTCAAGAGGTCAAATACAAGTGTTAAAGGAGTTGTTCATATGGGTCAAGTATAGTAGAGGAGGATGTATACAACAACTACATGCAAACTCATAGATGGCATCAAAATGTTGTTGTCTAACATGGTTAGTTTCACAGCATCAGCATGCATCTATATATATATATATAAATATATAACATTCTCTATCGGTTTTAGACACTGGCTATGGTCATAGTACGTATTTGCGCTTGCAACTTTTTCTTATTGGTATAATATTCTGTTTGTTATTTTCACATGAAAAAAGAACGGCAGGTCTAAAAAAATACTTGTAGTACTGCCTCTATGGAAACCACTAATTGCTAAAGCTGTACAGTCATGAAAATCTTTAATTCTTTTTGGATGACTAAAACATGTAGTAACTTGAGTACACAAAAAACTGAAAAATCGATCAAGAATCTTGAAAAGTATTACCATTTAAGCAAGAATGGAGCCATCATCAGATTTTAGTACTAAAAAATTGCAGTTAAACCCCTCATTTTCTTACTTTTATCCCCCTTGAAATAAATTTTTTTTAAATCCTCAAAATAAGATCAAAGTTAATTCACGCCCCCCAAATATATATATTTTTTTGGCTTCCTCCCAGCCATAAAGTTTACTTTGGAAGCCTACATTCATCGCAAGAGATAAGGAGAGTATTTTCTATTTGCTTTCTAATATCTTTTTCCTTGGAGGTTTTGTACGCTTCCTAGGAGCACTTTACATCTGTCACTCATTTTGATTTGAGCATTAGGATTCAACCCGAATCTTGGTACCCCACAAAATAGTACCAGACCCACTTAGTCGGGGGCTCATATGAATACAATTTTTCATTCGATTTTTTTTTTTTAAATGCGTGCAATGTAGAGAATTTAGTGAATAGGTTTTTCATGAGACTTGTAGTACTGCTAATTATTGTTAGTACTGCATGTTATCATTTTTTGTTAATTTATTCATTCTAGAAACCAGCTTTTGTTCGTTGTATTAGGACATAAGAATAATGTAAAAACACTCAACTTAAAAACCGACCGTTCATTGATTAAAGTAAGGGGACAAGGGGACAATTAGAAATCAATTAGAAAGGGAACAAGGAGAAGAGGTCCTTGAAAAATTGACAGAAAGGTAAGGAAAGTAAGAGGAAAAAAAAGAGAGAGAGAGAATACAAAAATTGGCACAAACACATAAAGTTACGTCCATCCATTTGGAAATAATTAATGAGCAAGGAAAATCAATTACCTTGCGTAGATGCCCACTAAAGGAGTAACAATTCTTTTGATTTTTTATTGGGTGAAATTGGGAGGATTGGATGGGTTTTGAAAATTTTTAACCTATCCAATCAAGTATAAGTGGGTTGATTTCAAATTTAGTCTACCCAATTAATTCAAAATTTAAAATCAACCCACCCAATTAAATTTTGGGTAGATGAAGTGGATTGATCGAGTTGAATATAATTAAAAAATAAATATAGTTGATCATTCAATCTAAAATAAAAAATATATGCAAAGAAAATTAACTTTCAGCATAATATTAGTATTATAAAACTTAAAAATTATCTAATAAGTTATAAATTGATATAAAAATAAAATATATGAAAAACAAGTTTAAATATAAATATTGTAAACTAACAAACAAATAATAATAAAAACTCATACAATATGAAATATAATAAGTTGTCAAGTAATTAATGTAAAATATAAGACAAATACTATATATTATGAGGTATAAAATATATTTACTTTTACATATTAATAAATTGGGTGGGTTTGGATTAAGTTGGGTTGAAAAAAACTCAACTCAAACCCACCTAATTAATAGTTAAGTTAGATGGGTTAGGTTGATTTCTTGATCGGGTTTGAGTTATAATGGATTAGGTTGGGTGGATTTATCGAGTTATTAGAATTTTTGTTCACCCTTACTTTTCAAACAAGTCCACTCTCTCTATCTTGCTTTCCTAAAAAATTCAAGCATTTGTTCCAACCAAATCATTCAAACTAGAGATATCACAACTCTATTAATTAGACATTACTTTAGCTATCAAATTTATCTAAAATTGATAGGTTTCTCCAAAAACATTGGATTAACGCTACAATTCATATACATAGCAAGCAATACAAGAACCTTATGCTGAAACATAGATATATAAGGCACACCCTTTTATTCAATTATCTTTCTTCCTTTTTTCATTTCTTTCCTCTCTCTCTCTCTCCTTTCTCTTTGTTTGTGCAACGAACCTCCTATGCAAATTATTATTTAACTGTTTAAACTTAATCTTTAATTTTTAATTATTTTTAAATACTTAGATTTGCGTACTTAAATCTCATAAATATTTTTTTCTTTATAACTTCATATAACAATTTTATCATAAATACTTTATTATATATTAATCATTGTTATAATAATTTACAAACTTACTTATAGTATCTCATAATGTTTTTACATATAAAAGACTTGTACTATATTTATTACTCTAATCTCAAAATATGATGATTATATTCATAAAGTTGATGAAGGTTGACTTAGACATGTACGTTACATGATATCTATCACTGGAATTAATGTGCAAACCCGTGGCATGGCCTCAGAATATTGTTATCTTGCATGGCATATGTTCAACAAAGAAACAGAAAATTTTGCTTTCTTTAAAAAGTCCATTGCCCCTATCTCCCTATCCTGAATATTCTAGCATATCTTTTCTGATCAAATCGTCATCACAACAGCATTCAACATGACTCTAACCATCGCATTTGAACCGAAAGCGATAGGCCTCTCCCAAAAAAAAAAAAAAAAGCAGGAATTACCCAAATTAGAAAATTCTGCATGATCCCAGCTACAGAATGGAGAAACAAAGTGATCCACAGATCATTCCTTTGCAGTTTTACACATAAAACACACCAGATAGGAGATCAAAAAAGTACATTCATCTGTATGTAAATAGACACATTTGTTAATTCGTTTTTTTTTTTTTTTATGTATTTGTGTACATATTCGGAGGCTTATTAGGTTTAATAGTTCTTCAGCATATTCACCTAACTTTAATTCACTACTAAGCTAGTCTCATCTATTATAACATCATCTTATAGTTTTCAACAATGCTTTGAACTTGACATTTTCAGTTTTTTCTAATTACATCGTAAGCAACTAGCCCTAGAATATATGATCCCCTAAAGTATGCGCAAAAATAGTAGTTGGATGCCCAGGATATTTTACTCCAAAAGCACATATTTGTAACGAACTTAGATCTTCAGTACTGCACGACCAATTGACGACCATGGAGTGGAATTTTAAGGACTCGATCCAATGCAACACGGACATCAGTTTCTTTTCAAAACACAGCTCCTCCATAAAGAGTGGTGCTAAAGACATTCCAATTTTTAAATATCAACTCATATGACGGTAAGTTACATTTTTTATTAATAGATACAATTAATTTATGTAATAATACATTAAACACTTGATAATAAAAAAAATATAGTAACTTATGTATCATATAGATTGGTATATATCATATCAATAATGGGCTTGTTTCATTCGTATGAAATTCTATGTAAATAAAAAAAATCATTCAATTTATATTTATATATGTAAAATTTATGAATTTTAAAATTTAATTGCAAAGTCATAATTAGAATAGTAATTAAATAATAAATAAAATGAAGTAGGGAGATAGGGGCAATTGACTTTTTAAAGAAAGCAAAATATATAAAATTTGAACAAAATAAACTGAAATAGGGAGATAGGGGCAATTGACTTTTTAAAGAAAGCAAAATATATAAAATTTGAACAAAATAAACTGAAATAAATCATTTTAATAGTGACAAATCAAAAGAAATGGCATTTCAAATAAAACCTATTTAAAAATATATAAAATTTTAAAGGAAAGGTTAAAAAAAAGGACCAAAAGGAAAGAAGTTAAATTTAAGAGGGCAAAAAAAACAAAAAACAAAAAAAAAGTAAGAGAAGTAAAAAAAAAAAAAAAAGGAAAACTCTTTAAATTAGAAGCTATCGTTTGGCAAAATAATTGTATTTTAATTTCATTCAAATACAATACAATTTTACACCAAACACAAATTTTCAATAATGCTACGAAAATAATTACTATTCAAAAGTTTTTTAAAACAATCACGTCAACTTTTCATCTCTACTATTTATCTCTACTTTTATCAATCACATTAATTTTTTCAATTCTAAAATACTTTTAATCCAAACACACATTTCATTCAATACAAAACAAATACTTTTCAACTAAATACAACATTCAAAAAATAAATTTTATTCAAATACAAATAAAATACAATGTGTTTACCAAACGTCCCAAACTATGCAGTTATAGGAAATTAAGAATAAACAAAAACTAGTTTCAACAACAAAAAAAATAAATAATATATCTCTTAAACATAAAAGTTCAACTTCAACAAAAAAAAAAAAAAAACGAAATTAAACCAAATAAGAGTTATCTCTACATATAAGAAGTGACAAAAGCGGAAACTGTTCAAGTGTTTCAACCAAAATGAGCACTCTCTTTTTTGGGGGCTTTTTTACCACTGCTTAACGGATTAAGACTTGTTCTTTCTCCATATTAACAGTAGTCCTTCTTTTATTAAATTTTCTTCTTAAAAAAAAAAAAAAGTGTATTGACTGTGACTCACTTGCTGGGGTGTAGGCCCCACATGAATATGAGGATTATATTATGGATAAATAACAAAAATAGCACTTCTTCTAAAAGTATTCTTAAATTTAGTATCATTTTTATTATTTTTCTCATATAACATTATCATATCAGTAGATTCTATTTAATACATCAGCTAGGGAACGCAATTGTCCAAATTGTCCCCTCCCTCTTCCTGTTGAAAATAAACCCTCCCCTTTTAATTGTTTTTTTTTTGAATTTGAAACCCAAACGCAAATGTCAATAGAGAGAGAGAGCAAGAAGCATCCATCCCTTTGATAACCGTTTGTCTACAACCTCCAATAACCATTTGAGAAAACCATCAATCAATTTTATAAAGTGAGAGAATGGCCTCGAAACCTGTCACGGCCCAAAATTTAGACACGTGACACGGCAACCAAATCATAATATCAACCCGAGATTTAAGGAAAAACATTTATTTCAAAAAACGGGTCGACATTATAATTTAGCTAAGCCTAATTATTTATAAAGCAGTATCATAACCACAGAATAAAATAAATGATAAAATAAATGCTTTTTAATGCGGAAATCAAACACAATATCGGTTTTCAAAAGAAATTACAAACCATAAAAATATTTCCAAGCATAAAATTTAAATAACGTGAAATAAAGTCCAAACTTAATGTCTCATTACATCAGAACGAGAAACATAAAGAAGAAGATGGAGAAAACGGATAGCATCATCTTCGGTAGTAACGGATATCTCAATGATTTTCGGAACTGCTACCTCCCGCACCTGGAAGTAGTCATTTCGAAATCACAAAGAAAAAAGGATGTGAGCACTGGCTCAGTAGGACAGAAACAAAGGGGGGTTAACAGATAACATTTAAAAATATGACATAATATCCGTTTCCAAAAATAATCAACAATTTAAAAAAAAAACATTTTTAATGCAAGTTTTATTCTGCTGAGGACTTAGCGTAGCTGCAATATACGTGCCCCAATATTAAAATAATAAATCATTAAAACAAACCATCATATTATGAGTGAGGACTTGTCGTAGCTATAATATACGTGCCTCGAATTTGAATTATCCTAGATCATCTCGTTACGGTCTAAACAGGCCGAACGGCCCTGCGCAGGTTTAGGGACCTTCCCCCATGGCGTCAACTCTGGGACGCACGCATCATTTACAATGATCGTGAACTATAGCTCAATTATGTTCACCGGATTATTCAAAAGATGGTATTTACCAAGTTATATTATGCCATAAATTAAAACACGTTTTAAAATACACATTTATTACCAAATACGTTGCATGCGTTTATTTCATCAAACACAATATAATAATTTCATAAACTGAAAACAGCATGCCATCGATAAAACGGGGAAATTTAAAACACTTGACTACTCCCAGAAAAGGCTAGAACGTCCTACCTCAATTTTCGCACAAGCGTTGCGATAATGTGATCCACCAATCAAGCAAGAACGTCAAATAATTCCTATAATCAAACATATGATCAGTCTAGGTCTAGACATATTCATCCAATCATTTTAGTGTGCCACAAAAGATTTCAAAACGTGTAATAAACATTTGGGATTTTAAAATTTTTGAAAAACTCTAAGTTAAGATATTTCTGGTCATGGGCAGACTGACCTAGGCTGATTGTAAAATCAATATCAATTCATTTTTAATACCAAAAATTCTAAATTTTTAATATGTTAAACTAGACATCCGTAGCTTTAATTCTATATAATTTTTATCATTTTTGGACATCGTTTGGTCATTCAACTAGGCCAAAAACCGAGGGTTGTTTTCAGGCATAAAAATCTGGGTTTTAGTTTCGGTTCAAAACCTGGCAGTTCTGTCCGCCTATCTTAGAAAAATATTTTGACTAGGCAAATGGAGGATTTTGGTTCTAAAATTTTGCATGAATTTAGTGGACATCTTGAATTTAATTTTAGGCTCAAGAATCACTCAAAAATCGTTTTTAAAACTCAAGTTATGGCTGACACAAATTTACTGTTCATATGGTAATTTTCCAGATTTCCGTTTTTCTGTGTCCGAATTTCGATTAGCCTCAAACCAATTCAATTTTCATCCAATGATCACGAAATTTTGTGGAAAACCTTATTTATATGTCATTAACACAACCCAAGAATCAAATTGACAAAATCATAAAATCTTACACATATGATAATAGGGTTTTTGAAAAGGGGATCAATGAGGCAAAATTTTAGGGTTTGAGAGAAAAATCACACCTTGTTTGTGCTGCCCTATTTTTGATGCTTGGTCTCCCTTTTGGCTGAATTTGTATGAGTATTGGAGTCTTCAAAACAGTATGGAAATAGTGGAGAAAACCATATAAATTTCAGATTTAAAATCAAAAGGAGAAGGAAGGAAAAAGTTTGATTTCTCACCTTGTTTTTGTCTCAAAAGTTGTTGAATCTTTGAGCTGCCTTTTGGTAGGTTTTGTTTGCTGTTTTGTGTGTGTTTTGGGAGAGAAAATTCAGAGAGGGGAGAGGGGAAAGCTGGCCGAAATTTTGAGGGGGAAAGGAGGGGTGAATGAGAGTTAAAAGGGGGTTTTTATACTAGGTTTTTCTTTCCCTTTCTCTTCCTTATTTGGCTGAAAATTTTAAGAGGCAAAAGGGAAAGTTTTTGTGCTGTTTTGAGGCTAGGGTTTTCTCTCTTATTTCCCCTTAAGTGGCCGAAAATTATCCCTTAGTTTTTAAGGAAAAATAATTTGAATTTTAATTGAGTTTTAACCTAGCTTTTAATTTAAATAAAATCTCCTTTATTTCCTACACTTTATGGCCGAATTTCTTCTTTGTATCTAAGGAATGAAATTTGAATTTGAATCCTCCTTGGATTTGTGGAATTTAAATTTTAATTAAAATCCCAAGTGATGGCCGAATATTTTAGGGTTTCTTTTTGAAGTTCAAATTGTTGACTTTTTGAGCAGAATTTGACTAGGAAACCAACCTAGGGTTTCCAAAAGGATTTTTAATTAATTGTTGGCACAATAATTTTATTTAAATTATATATTAACCCTTAAATAAAATTTAAGGTGTCACAAAACCTGTAGGAAAAAGTTCGAAGGCCATGGAACAACTCAAATCGTCATTGATGGCGAGGAAGTCTCCACGACTGATGCTGTCGCTGGAGAGGAATCTATTGCCTGAGAAGAAAAAACAAATCGTGAAGAAAAGAAAGGCAGGTAAAGAAGTGACAAAAATGTTGAAGAGGAGGTAAGTAAAAAGTTGTCATTTTTATGTGTTTGGTTATTTTATATTTTGTTCATGTTCATTTGAACTACCGTACATGTTTGGTTTTAGAAGGAGAAAACCCAACAGAAGAGAAAGACTGGTGATGTTAAGAAACAAAATGAAAAGCCTGAAGACAGAGGAGATAATAAGAAAGTTTCAAATCCAGTTCCCTCTAATGCTAACGTCGATGATTATGAAGTAAGTAAAAATATTTCATTTTTAAAAATTGAGATTTGTTTGTTTATTTATGAGTTCAGTGATAATTTTAAGCATTCGATGAAAACTTATTTGCAATGAGTTTTGAGGAAAACGTCATCTAAGGTAATGTTATATTGACCATGTGTGTTTTCATTGTTAATTTGGCCCTATTAAGCTATTGACCATGGTATTTCGCTAAAAAATGGCTATAGGTTATTTTATATTGACTATATGTATTCAGGCATTAAATTGATCATATTATGATATAAGTAATTTCTAAAATGACCTCTAGTCATTTTTAGAACTCTAGTCATTTTAAGTAAATTATGTGTGTTCTAGTGTTGAATTTACCATATTATGACATGAGAATTTGTAAATTAATCAGGGGTATTTTTTATGTTGACTGTGTATATTCTTGTTTTGAATTTATCATTAATAACATGAGAATTTATAAATTGATCAAGGGTATTATTTATGTTGATTATGTATATTCTAATTATGTTGACTGTGTGTGTTCTGGTATTCAATTGACTATATTATGACCCATTAGAAAGGCCATGTTATGCACGTGTGTATTTAATATATTAAATTTCTTATATATTTTATTCTGGTAAAAAAGATGTAAAAAAAAAACTCATTTGAAAAAATAATTATTAAGAAATTAGAAAAAAAATGAAAACCATATTTAATAAAATGATATATTATAAAATTGTCCAAAAAATATTTAAATGGGAAAATAGTTGAAATAAATCATTTTAATAGTGACAAATCAAAAGAAATGGCATTTTAAATAAGACCTATTTAAAAATATATAAAATTTTAAAGGAAAGGTTAATAAAAAAAAAAAAAAAGGGACCAAAAGAAAAGAAGTTATATTCTAAAGGCAAGAACAAAACAAAAAAATTAAAAGAAGGGAAAAAAGCGCGGATATTATTCAAGATTTTCAACCCAAACGAGTATTCTCTTTTCGGGGCTTTTTTACCACTTTTCAAAGGATCAACATATTATTTTCCTCGTGTTGCCTGTAGGCCGGCATTCGTTCAAGTTTATTAAAGAGCGTTTGGAGAAAAAAATTTATTTTAATTTTATTTAAATATAATTAAATTTTACATTAAACATAAATTTAATAACAATACTATGAAAATAATTACTATTCAAAATATTTTTAAAACAATCACATCAACTTTTCAACTTTATTATTTATCTTTATTTTTACAAATCATGTCAACTTTTCAATTCTAAAATACTTTTATCAAAACACATATTTCATTAAAATACAAAATAAATACTTTTCAATTAAATATAACATCTAAAAAATAAATTTAATTTAAATACAACCAAAAACGATTCCTACAGTTTTTCTTCAAAAGAAGGTAAGTTGACGTGACCTATGTGGATTATGCGCTTACTTCCTTCCGTTGAAAGTGCCACGTTAACATGGGACCTGCTAATATTTTTTGGTGGCTACTGGTAATCGTTTACTGTTCATCTTTTTTGTGGTTACCGCTAAACTTTTTTTGGTTAGTGTTTGTCTATCTATAAATATAAATGAAGCCATAAAAAAAAGATTCCAAGCAAACAATATATTCGTTTATAAATATGAACTATTTAATTTATTGGGATGTTTGGTCAATGTATTGTG
Source organism: Antiaris toxicaria (assembly GCA_035233585.1). NCBI lineage: Eukaryota > Viridiplantae > Streptophyta > Magnoliopsida > Rosales > Moraceae > Antiaris > Antiaris toxicaria. Next base: position 19,643,857 of record CP141153.1, read on the forward strand.
TTCATATTATATTTGAATATAATTTTAAGAATACATTTTATATTTGGATGATAATTATTTAATTTGTATTTGAATAAAATATGTGTTTGGGACAAAAAGTATATGAACTTTTTTTTAAGTTGAAAAGTTGATGCAATTAGTAAAAGTAGATAAAAAAATTAGAAAGAGAAAGAGTATGATGTGAATAAAAAAATTGAAAACCTAATAAATAATTGTTTTTAAAAAATAAAAGAATAGTAATTGTTTTTATAACACTATTGAAAAGTAAAGTATTTAAACACAAAACTTTTGAGTTTGAGTGAAAATTATATTACATTTAAATGCAATACAAATACAAAAATTGGTGTCAAATGCACCAATATATGTGTTTTTATATTTTTCTTATCTAAAACATTTTATCTAAATAATTTGTTAATTTTTTTAATCTTTTTTTAAAAAGTCAATATCAATTTTATTATTCATAATTTTTGTTATAATTTCATAACTCAAACTTTAAAAGTCTAAATGAGTTATTTTTTCCTAAAAATTATATACAAATTCGAAATGAACTAAACAAGCTACATATTAATTTTTTTTCTAACATATTTTAAGTTTTTATATTTTAACTCCAATAATTTAAATTACTTTCCAATTATACAATCGAAATGCTTTCATCCAAATGTTCTTTCTCAAATATTAACATCCAAATCTTTATTCAAACCTTTATTTAAAAGACAATCCAAATGTTCTCATTTCAAATATTTTCATTTAAATGTGAAAATGTGCATGGCTCTCCCAAATGAATTGAAATCCTCCGTCTATTTTTAGTGTCTCAAATAATGTTTAATAAATCATATTATGATATATCATTAAAAGAAGTTAAATATTAAGATATAAAAAATCATTTATAAAACATTTTAAATTTTTTAAGATAAAGTGACATAATACTGTCGCTTATACTAATCAATATACTTCATTTAGGATTCTAATTTTTGGACAGAATATTTGAATTCCTTTCAAATAGTATTGCAATCCCAATCGTATGTGTTGCCAAAAAAAAGTCTATTTTTACATGTCGAGGATAAGTTCGATAATACGTACTCTCCTTATATGTCTCTTTCAAAACAAAAAATGCTTGACAGAAAAAAGTACGGGCGAGTTGTTGTCTTATAAAAAGAAAATCCAAGGGGTGGTATGCCAATCAAACAGCAAACGATGGAGCAGTTTGAGAAGTACTTGACTGAGAACGACGTAAGGAGAAAGTTTTCGGTCCCGGTGGAGTGGCTAACAATCCTCCCAGGGTTTGGGAAAGGACACGAGGTGGTGGTTAAGGCTATAGATGGCAAAGGCTTCTACTGGGAGTTCTGCTGCGTCATTAGGAAGAGTGGACGCTACAAGAAGCCTGTTTTTCAGTCTCAAGGATGGCTCAAATTCGTCAACAAAAAAGGGCTGAGAGTTGGAGACAAGATCGTTCTTAGTGAGGAAGAAGATCCTTTCAGAGGAGCAAAGTTCATAATTAGAGCTCAAAAGTGCAATGAAGAAGGTGTCTGGGTTGATGTCTAGCTTCAAACTGACAAATCGGTAATAGCACGATTATGGGATAGGTTTTTTTTTTTTTTTTTTTTCCTTTTTTTTTCTCAAGTGTATGTGTGTGCTTATCTTGGCTCTAGATTCCTGGTTTTCGAGATTTAAGACCTTTATTTATTTATTTATTTTTTGCCCCTTCGATTTTGTTAAGGTTTGCAGCTGTGTTTTCCAATAAATAAATGAAATACGGTTGATCCTAGAGTAAATTTCTGCTATAGCCCGTTCTTCTTTATGTTTACGTACATTTATTGATTAAGGGGGTTTGAGATGCTCTACACGTTCTTTTTTTTTTTTTCCTTTTTTATTTATTAACAACGATTTTGGGATTGCATAATTTATTTCTTAGCTCATAAACTTTATATGATATGAAACCATATCGCTGGATGCCATTACTAGAACATACCAATTTCTTGGTTTTTTAGTTCTTCTCATTGAATTAATCTCAATCCAAAGAGGCCACTCGTTTTAAGGGTGGTTACAGAATCAACGAACGCGGCGGCGGAAACAGCCGAGCGACGGCGTCGGTTTGGGGAATCCTCGTCTTGAAGAACCGACCCATGTATTGCCTTGCTCTCGGCCCAAGCCCACTTGTTTAGAGCCTTTTAACGGCCCAATATAATATATCTGTATCTTTTTTTATCTTTGCTTTTTATACTATTATTATTGTTATTATTTTTTTGCTGAACTCCTTTTTATTATATTCGGATTGACAGAGACATGATTCAAATAATGGTTGGTTGAGTTGACTGAGTTTGATTTTCATCCGGGATAATTGAGTATCTGATTCTGAAATAGGAAAGGTGATTTTTTTTGTTTTTGTTTTTGTTAATAAAAGTAGTGCAAATAGGATTGAAATTTTGGTATGTTTTGTACCATTCTATACATATATATATATATATTAAATTGAATATTATGAAAGGGGATTTTTTTTTTGTTTTTGTTTTTGTTTTTGTTTTTTTTAATAAAAGTAGTGCAAATAGGAATGAGTTTTTGGCACGTTTTGTACTATTCTATATATATATATTAAATATTGATTTGTTTTGATTCTTTTTCTTTCTTTTATCTGACAACGAATTTGGGTCAACAGCAAAGTAAACACTTCCTTTCTGGTTCAAAAATTTAGAAATCTTCTGCTGTTTAGAACTCACGGATGCACTAGATCAACAAGGCGGCGAGAGTGGGCGAGTTGAGTTAGAGGAAGTTCCCAAACTGGTTCAGCTTGATTTTCGTTTTTTCTTTTGTGTTGACTTGGACGATACTTTGATATGATCAGAGTTAGGTTTGCTGTTTCGATCCTTCTTCATCTTCATCTTCATCTTTTTCTTCTTCGTCTCTTTTTTTTTTTAGAGTTAATTATCTGCATCGATTAGTTTCATAGAGTTTGGCTGGAAATGATATAAACAACTAATTAGTGAGATATTGACCAAATATATCTTATTGATTTTGTTCTTTTTATATCATGAATAATATAATCAGTTCTTGACATGATTTGTCCATTTCAAAAAAAAAAAAAAGATTTGTTAGTTTTATCAGGTAATTATTACACGAGTGGTATAGCATCTGGGATTTCAATTGATGAGTTCTGATGTCTTGTTGATTTTGGTAGAAGAAGACGCGATAGATTTAGAAAATGGTTATATCTTTTGCTTCACCTTGAATCTCACATTTGAAAGGGAATAGAAAATCAAGCCTTATTATGTTTTCTCCGTGACTTGATTTGTTGAACGGGTGAAATTTTTTCAGCTTTAACCAAATAAAGTTGTTCTATATTCTCCACTTGTTTATTTATTTATTTATTTATTTTTGGTCTCATCGGTCATAGGTTTTGAGATTTTTTTGGGGGGAATTCAAAAGTTACCCCTAAATTTGATAAAAATATGACAAATGGCCTTCCAAATTTAAATTAAGGAAAAAAAACTACCCTTAATTTTATTTTTTAATCGTCTTAAAAATATTAGTCTTGTTGAATTCTAATCAAATGCAATGATTCATTTTAAAAGAAACAAAATAAAAGAAGTAGGCTTTTAGATGCATAGACAATGGGAGAGTTTATTAATTAGCCAGCTTGATCTTTTTACATTGTTGGCCTGGCAAAATTTTAGCATGAGCGTGGAACACTTATAAATGTTTTCAAAAAAATAGAGGGCATTTTTAAAATTAAACCTAGAGGCAATTGTGATATTTTAATAAAATTTAGGGATACCTTTTAAGTTTTGAGTTTTTCGTTTTTTCCCTCATTTCGCTATCCAGCATGATATTTTGTTATTATGATACACATTACCAAGTCAAGATGTTGGAGACTTGGGTGTTTGTTTCTCCCATTTTGACATATTTGGATTGCACCATTTGAATGTGCCATTCATGTCTAGACCATTGGCATGCAATGGCCATAGCCAACGTCCTCATGCATACAAGGTCATGGCTGAGGCCTCCATTGCACGCAAGGGCCATGGCCTAGGACCCCAGCATGCACAAGGGCCATGAACAAGGCCCTCTGCAAGTGCATATGCCGCAACTGGGCCCTTGGCGTGCCCAAGACCAGGGCCAAGTGCAACCCAAAAGGGGGCCTAGCATTTGGATGGGGGAATAATGCAAATGGTCATTTTAGACAAACGTTAGAATTGCCTTCCTTCCAAATTTTTGATCATTTGGATATATATATATTTATATATATATTTGCTACAATACCAAATTGGGCCCCTTTAAATTTTCAATATAAATTATTGTTTTAAGAATCTATCCAAAAGACATATTCAAGTGTTTCTATAAAAATAATTATATTTAGAATGAGAATATTCAAATGCCACTCCCAATAACCATTCAAATGCTTCTGCTCAAAATTCCCATTTAAATATTTCCATTCAAATTGCCTAAACTGTCATTTCCACTATTTTCACAATCCAAATGTTGAGTGCACCCCCTTATAGATTGCCAAACGGCAATTTAAATGCCCTATTCTAATGGTGCCATAACACTCCCTTAGTCTTTTGAGTGCTCAAGAGGTCAAATACAAGTGTTAAAGTAGTTGTTCATATAGGTCATGTACACAACAGAGGAGGATGAATATTACAGGTATGTACAAACTCATAGGTGGCATCAGAATGTTGTTATCTAGTATGGTCGAGGTTCCTCAGCATCTATATATACCTTTCTTTGGTGGTTTTATTAGGTAGTGACTAAGATCATGGTACTTATTCGGGTTTGCAACTTAACTTGGTATTGATATATTGTTCTGTTCGTTATTTTCACATGAAAGATGAATAATAGGTCTAAAAAATGTTTACTAGTGCCTTTGAGTAAACAACACGCTAAAGCTATATAGTCATAAGTCATGACTGACTTTTATTTGATTTGGATGACTAAAACACGAAGAAGCTTTTGTAAACAGAGAACTGCAAAATCGATAGGAATCTTGAAAAGTGTTACACACTATGTTAAGTTACTTAAATTGGAAGTCTACATTCATGGCAACAGATAGTCTAAGACACAGTATTTTCTACTTGCTTTCTAATATCCTTTTCCTTGGTGGTTTTGTACGCTTGATAGGTGACAGTTTACATCTGTCACCAATTTTGGTTTGAGCAATGAGATTTAATCTGAACCTTGATACCTCACAAAAGAGTGGGTCGGCTCACATGGGACCTACAAGATGGGAGACACGTATAGGGATTTGATCAAGGTTTTTTAAAAAATTGCATGCAATGTAGATAATATGATGATTAGATTTTTCAAGAGATTCTTCAAACTAATACATCATTATGATTATTCTAAGTTATCATTTTTTTATAGGCAAGAACATTTTTTTGTTGTTAATTTATTCATTCTAAAAACTAGCTTTTGTTCATCGTACCCAAACATAATGGATGATGTAAAAACAACCTCCGAAGAGGAAGGAGAATAGTATATATGCTTACCCAACCCCATGGATAAAGAACTTGGGCAAAAACATTTGTAAAGTTTTTCCCCATGTACATTGATTTAGGACACAACGTCCTTAAAAATGACCTTGTTCAATTATGCAATTACTATGCGTAGACAACCATAAAAATAGAAATTCAGTCCACTCTTATCTATCTTGCCAGCTATCCAAAAGAAGAAGAAGAGCTAGAAGAAGAAGAAGAAGAAGAAGAAGAAGAAGAAGAAGGAGAGCTATCTTTCTAGCTATCCTAAAACAGAAGGGTTAAAGAAGAAGAGTCCTAAAGAAGAAGAGCTATCTTGCTAACTAAACAAAATTCTAGCATTTCTTTCCAACCAAATGAATTCAAAACAGAGAAATCACAACATTATTAATTTCACATGTCTTTTTGCAATTAAAATTTTAGTCACTAAAAGTCAACTATTTGGTCACCAAATTTACATGATTTTTGTGTCAATGGCAACCAAATGATTTTTTTTTTGGACCAAATATAGTATATTTTACTATCAACCAGTTGATCACTGTGACACCCCCCGCCTCGTGCGGGAGACGTCATCTGAAAACTCTGCTTTACTTTAATTATTTTCTATCAAATCATAACAAATTAGTTTGCGGAAAATTTTTTTTTTTTTTAAAACCATCAATACACGTAGTAATACAACTTTCCAAAACTAAGTTATCATAGTTGGAAAACTATTTTATATTACTTGCATATAATACTGTCATACTGTATTAAACATAGTTAAAGTTAAACATAACAGTGTAGCTTATACAATATTATACAATTGTATTTTTTTCTTTTCGCCCTTTTTCTCTCTCCCTTGCGGAATTAGCCTGGCAGGTCCATAACCTTTATCATGACACTGGCACTTCATTCCTGCAGTCCAATCCATACACTGTGGCTCAGGTTACAGGTTGTTTACCTCGATTACCTGAACAAGAACAAACTGGTGAGCTACATGCCCAGTAAGTTCAGACATAACATTTAAAATAATAAAACACAACAATGCAACTTGACACAATGCATGAGTTCATTATGCTCAATTTACACCTTGAATTGTTCATTTACTATGTCTATGGGCCCGGTTTGGTCATACCGTGTGCGCGCTGTAAGAGGGGTCTGGGAGCGACCCGGACTCTCCCTCAACAATAGTATGTCTTTTACTTCGACATAAGATAACCTCCCCTCGCGAGAGGCTGGTACGCCAAACATTAGGTCTTTTTCATTACCTTGTTGTTTACTGTGCTATGTTACTTACTATGATGTCTTAACTGTTCCAGTGTATATATTCATAATTAATGTACTCAACGTTATGCCTATTCAGTTCAAAAATACTATTTAAAAATTATCACCCATGCACTTAAACATTGGGGCGTGATTGGAACTGAAAATAAGGCACAAAACTTTAATTATACATTTTTGGAACAGTTAGAGCGCCTGGCACTCATCCCCGAGCGCCTGGCCCTTCATTTTATTTTCCTGTAAAAACTTAGGACAGAGACTCCAGCGCTTCGGCGCTCTCTTTACAGCGCCTGGCGCTTTCAAAAATCCGGTGCAAGCGCCTGGCACTCATACCCTAGCGCCTGGCACTTCAGACAACTTCACACTAGCGCCTGGCGCTCATACCCTAGCGCCTGGTGCTCATGCTGATTTTTACACTAGTGCCTGGCGCTCATACACTAGCGCCTGGCACTCCTACTGAATATTTACCCTAACGCCTGGCGCTCATACCCTAGCGCCTGGCGCTTCCACTAAATTTTACACTAGGGCCTGGCGCTCATACCCTAGCGCCTGGCGCTTTAGCCAATTTTTACACTAACACCTGGCGCTAATACCCTAGCGTCTGGCGCTTCTACTGAATTTTAAACACCAAAATTTGGCCGAGAGCTCGGCGCCGAGGTGCTCCTTAAGTAGCGCCTAGCGCTTGGCTCCGGTAAAAATAGGTTTTTGAACACATTTTGATATAAAAACCAATTCTCATTCATATTTTCAAATCTAAAACATGTTTAAAGCATTCTAGGGTCAAAATTCATAAAACATAATCATATACACATAACACATCACTGCACACTCGCATACTTGCCAATTTAGGCGTTTCAACGAGTTCACAACAACATATAACATTTCTAGTCAAGGAATTTAGGCTATTCATAAATTAACATTCAAGAATAACACAGTGTTCCAGTTGTTCATGTTCAGACAATTAAATGTCAGAACTTACCAGAAATTGATTTCTGCTTTTGTTCCTTTGTTTCCCTTCGTTGCCCTATAACGAAACAGTTCAACATTCAGTGAAATGTTTATAGGTCAACTCGAAAACATTTAAACACTTCTCCTATACATTGTATCATTACACCCTTAGCCTTAGTTATAAGTCCGAAAATTTCGGCATTATAACGGCTTAATTTTTCATTTTCCCACTGTGCCAAAACCGCTTAAATCGCGTTATTGAACACAGTTTCCATCATAAACCTGCTCAAAATCCCAGTACATAACCATAATTCATTCTCAAAATCAGGGTATAGCATTATTTCCAAAAATTTAGGGTTTCACTCACAACCCTAAACTTTCCTCTTTGTTTTTTCTTCTATTCCATACTCAAATACCACATCAATTTCCTTTTACCACTTCATAATACATAATTATCACCAATCCATAAGGGTTTTCACCCTCTTTTCACGTAAATTTTCCCTCCCCCATGCAACATTTTTGTTTTCAAAAACTAACCCCACAAAAACTTCAAAAACAAGTTCAAAACATGTTTTTCCACTTGATTTTCATCAAAACACTCAAAAACTCTCTATCTCCATTTTGTTCCACTATTCACATAAACACAAAAATACTTAAAAACAAGCATTAAAACAGAATTTTAAAGAACTTACTTGAGCTTTGAAGTGAATACTCCTCAACTTAAAGTTTTCTCACACTTTTTCTTCAAATTTTGCAACTTTTGAAACTTTGGAAATTTTTGTGAGCAAAGGAACGTGGGAGAAGAAGAAGAACAGAGAAAATGGAGTTTTTCTGCTATGGGGGACGTGAAAAATCAAGGGAAAAGTTTATACAAATCCTTAGGGGTATTTTTGCAATTTTTTGAAAATTTTGGGGTCAAAATGAAAATTTCTTGGGGGCATTTTTGCAAAATTTTGGGAACTTTTTCAGCTGAAATACAGCTGTTTCTCCCCCTCTCTTCCACGTGCATGAGCAGATCAACATGCATTTAATGCTAATTTTCTTTCCAAATTTTGATTTTAAAGGAAATTCCAAAAATTTCCTTAATTTTAATAGCCTTTGGATCAAAAAAGATGATTTGATCTCATCCATTGATTCCTATATTAATAAGAAACTATTATTTGTTTATACAGTATAGGTTTTTCTTTAATAACAGTATAATTTTCATCTGTCGAAATTTTGACCGAAAAGCTATACTAGCCAAATTTCGCAGTTTACCTCTCGAAATGCTGTTAGAGCCTTTCAATGCATTTATATCCTTTAAAACACTCCATAAACCCTAGATATTTCATTATTTTCCATCTAGGATCTATGTTTGCCACATTTTGAATCTCAGTAGAATTCTGTTTTTCGATACCGAAAATGCACTATTTGAGGCATTTCGATTCGACAATCATCACATCTATAGCCAATAAAATATTTATCAATTCGAATAAATATACTTATCAACTCTAATGATGATTTATTAGAGTGAAATTTATATATTTTCGTCACACTAATATATATAAATTTTCACTATACAATGTTCCCGAGAACGATTTAAAATCTCGGCTGTTACAATCCTCCCCCCTTAAAGAATTCTCGTCCTCAAGAATTTAAAACAAGTGGGGATATAGAGCTCTCATTTCATCTTCTCTTTCCCATGTAGCCTCTTTTATTTGGTGATTACGCCATAACACTTTGACTAATGGGATTGTTTTGTTCCTGAGTACCTTGTCTTCTCGTGCGAGTATTTGAACAGGTTTTTCCTCATAAGACAGGTCACTCTGTACTTGTATCGGCTCATTTCTCAAAATGTGCGATGGATCAGGTACATATTTACGCAACATAGAGACATGAAAAACATCATGTACCTTGGATAAATCAGGTGGTAATGCCAATCTGTAAGCCACCTTCCCGATCCGTTTGATAATTTCGAATGGTCCGATGTATCTCGGACTGAGTTTGCCTTTCTTTCCAAAACGCATAACTCCTTTCATAGGTGCAACTTTAAGAAATACAAAGTCGCCTTCTTGAAATTCAAGAAATCTGCGTCGTTTGTCGGCATAACTCTTTTGTCGACTTTGGGCTGTTTTCATTCGTTTCTGTATCTTTTCAACTACTTCTGAAGTCTCTTAAACAAAATCAGTTTTATGCAGTTGCTTCTCTTTTAAATCATACCAATGGATTGGGGATCTGCACTTCCTGCCATAAAGAGCTTCATAGGGTGCCATTCCGATCGAAGCTTGATAACTGTTGTTGTAGGAGAATTCGATCAACGACAGTTTCTCATTCCATGCTCCCTGGAAATCCATGACACAAGCTCGTAACATATCCTCTAAAATCTGAATGACTCGTTCAGATTGTCCATCAGTTTGAGGATGAAAAGCCGTGCTAAACTTCAATTTTGTGCCCATTTCTTGTTGTACACACTTCCAGAATTTAGAGGTAAAACGACCATCTAGATCAGATACAATAGATCTTGGAACTCCATGTAATCTAATCACATTCGCAACGTACAAACTTGCAAATTTCTCCAATGTGAATGTCGTTTTCATCGCTATGAATCGAGCTGTTTTCGTCAGTCGATCTACTATCAACCATATGGCATCATAACCTCCTCGTGTCTTGGGTAGCCCTATCACTAAATCCATGGTAATATACTCCCATTTCTACTCTGGAATATCTAGAGGTTCTAATTTTCCGCCTGGGTGTTTGTGCTCTGCTTTGACTCTCTGGCAAGTTAGACATTGACTAACAAACTCAGCAATGTCATTTTTCATTCTCTTCCACCAAAATTGTAATCTTAAGTCATGATACATTTTGGTGGCTCCTGGATGAACAGAATAGGGTGTTTGATGGGCTTCTTTCATAATCTGCTCCTTCAATTCTGTATTGGCAGGTATGCAAATTCTTCCTTTCATCAACAGCATTCCATCTGTCTCGATGTTGAATTCAATTTCTTCTCCTTTATTGACTCGGTCTCTCATCTCTTCCAAGTACACATCTTGTTTCTGAGCATCCTTAATCCTATCGTACAGTGTTGGTTTCAATTGTAGCATAGCCAAACTTCCAGAAATTAATTCTATTTCTAGCGAATTAATCTCCTTTTGTAGCGGCTTGGACAATCTATCGATAGGCAATTGCTGTACCGATGTTGATTTGCGACTCAGTGCATCAGCAACTCTATTCGCTTTCCCTGGATGATATAAGTTCTCACAATCGTAGTCTTTCACGAGTTCTAACCATCGCCGCTGTCTCATGTTTAACTCCTTTTGAGTGAAGAAGTATTTCAGGCTCTTGTGATCTGTGAAGATTTGACATTGAACACCATATAGATAATGCCTCCAAATCTTTAATGCAAACACGACTGCAGCTAGTTCCAAATCATGAGTTGGATAATTCTTCTCATGATTCTTTAGTTGTCGTGAAGCATAAGCTATAACTCTCCCATTTTGCATCAATACCGCTCCTAATCCTTCTTTCGAAGCATCGTTGTAGATGTCGAATCTTTCCCCATCAGTAGGAATGGCAAGGATAGGTGCACTTGTTAATCTCCTCTTTAATTCTTGGAAGCTTTCTTCACATGCTGCTGTCCACTCGTACTTCTTTTCCTTTCTAGTTAACGCTATAAGTGGTTCAGCAAGCCTAGCGAATCCCTCCACAAAACGCCTGTAGTATCCGGCTAATCCCAGAAAACTACGAATTTCAGTAGCGTTTTTCGGGATAGGCCACTTGCTAACAGCTTCAATCTTTACGGAGTCAACAGAAATTCCATCCTTAGACACCTTGTGTCCTAGGAAATGAACTTGATCTAACCAGAATTCGCACTTTGAAAATTTGGCGTATAGCTGGTGATCTCTGAGTGTTTGTAGTACCCAGCGTAAGTGTTCTTCATGGTCTTCCCGGGTCTTCGAATAAACAAGGATGTCATCAATAAATACGATGACAAACTTATCTAAAAATTTCTTGAAAACTCGGTTCATCAAGTCCATGAAAGCAGCTGGTGCATTCGTCAATCCAAACAGCAACACCAGAAATTCATAGTGTCCGTATCTCGTCCTGAATGCCGTCTTTGTTACATCACTATCTTTAATTCTCAGCTGATGGTACCCAGAACGTAGATCAATCTTTGAAAACACTGAGGCTCCCTTCAGTTGATCAAATAAATCGTCGATCCTGGGTAGTGGGTACTTATTCTTGATGGTGGCCTTATTCAGCTCCCTATAGTCTACGCACATTCGTAGAGTTCCATCCTTCTTTTTCACGAATAGAACCGGAGCTCCCCAAGGCAAGTAGCTTGGTCGAATAAATCCTCTATCCAATAACTCCTTTAATTGCGTCTGTAGTTCCTTCAGTTCAGCTGGAGCCATCCGATAAGGGGCCTTGGATATCGGCGCTGTTCCTGGTACTAATTCAATTTCAAAAGAAATTTCCCGTTCCGGTGGAAATCCAGGTAATTCATCTGGAAATACATCTACAAATTCGTTGACTATGGGAATATCCTTTGGTTGTAACTTTTCTTCTTTTGTCACATCAGTAACAAAAGCTAGATATCCCACACATCCTTTAGCTATCAACTTGTGAGCCTTCATTGAATTTATCAGGATCCTCGATGGCTTTGGAGATGAAGCAACATATTCAAAACTTTCTTCTCCATTTGGTCGAAAGATTATCCTTCGATGGCGGCAGTCGATTGTAGCCTGATACTTTCCCAAGAAATCCATTCCTAGGATTACATCGTAATCCACTATCCTTATCACAATCAAATCAAGAAAAAGCTCTCTATCTGCCACAATTACTGGCACATGTCGTAACCAGTAATCTGACAACAATACTTCACCCGAAGGCAACATAGTCCTAAAGGTCATTCCAATTCTATCCTTAGCATGCTCTAACCTGGCGGCAAATTCTTGTGATGCAAATGAATGTGAAGCACCCGAATCAAATAAAGCATATGCCGAGTGTTGAGTGATAGAAATATGACCTGTAACAACAGTGGATGTGCCCGCTTCTGCATCCTCTTTTGTGTAAGCCATCACTCTTGCATTGGTTGGAAGTGCCTTTTCACTTTGTTCCTGTTGTCGTGATGACGTCTCTGCCTTTGCTGTAATAGCGTGCATCTGAGGATTTGGCAGACGCTGAGGAACCGTGCCGGCTTGATTCTGTCGATTATTTGGGCAGCTTCTTGCATAATGACCTTCTTTGCCACAATAATAACAAACATTGCGGCCTAGTCTGCATTCTCCCAAGTGCTTCTTTCCGCATGCTGGACAATTTGGAGTGCTCACAGGGCCTGGTGTACTAGGACCAGCACTTGCTGCATTCTTCTGTTGCTGATTCCTATTACCCCTGAAATTCCATTTTCTTTTATTAGAATTTTGAGGCCTCTGTCCACTTCCTTGTCCAGGCTTTGAGGACTGATTGGAGCGATGTCCTTGTGGTGTTTGACTTCCACTTTGACCTTGTTTCAATTGTTGTCTCTCCTTTTTCCGAGTTTCCCATGCTTGAGCCCGTTCTTCTCTGGCTCTTGTCAAGTGAAATTCAGCTTTCAAGGCTCGGGAGACACATTCAGCTACTGACATGGGTGGAGATGCGGCACTGTCGACCATTACGGCAATTTCTGGTCGAAATGTCCCAATTATCTTTCGGATACGATCCCCTTCAGTAAGGACCATATAGGGACATAACCTCGACAGCCGGTCAAACTTGCGGCATACCTCCATCACTGTCATGTTTCCTTGCTTCCAATTCTCGAACTCTCTCTGTTGTGGTCCGAGAGCAGCAGGGTCATAGTACTTCTGATTAAACTCCTCCACAAAATCATTCCAGGTTATCTGGCTCTCGTCTCTTCTTAAGCAAACCATTTCCCACCAGTACCGTGCATCTCTGTTCAGCACGTACGAAGCACAGAGGACTTTTTCCCTGTCAGTCAAATTCATAAAGTTTATGATCCTCTGGAAAGACGATAGCCACTCTTCAGCTTCTAACGGATCTAAGGATCCATCAAACTTCGGTGGTCTCATTCGTCGAAACCTTTCGTATAGGGGTTCCTGTGGGACAATGACTTGTGGTTCCGGAATCCTTTCCCCTGAAGCTGAGACTGCCGGGGAATTATGTTCAACTTCCGGGGCTACAGGTGCTTCTGGTGCCATGGGTGGTGGTGAAGCTTCCCTTTCAGCACGTTCGCGATGAATCTGATTTAGTTGGTCTCTTAAGGCTTGATTCTCTTATATTTGGGTTGCTAATAAAGCTTCTAATTCGGTCACCCTTTCAGTCAGGGTGGGAGGTCTACCACGTCTAGGGGATTGGACTCTCCTTCGTGCCATTTGATTTCTTTAGATCTATCAACACAAATCAAACGTTCAGTATCGATATTGAGAGAAATACCATTAATTTTCTCTTTTCATTTATTAATGCAATCATAATAGAATATGCAATCACTTAATCTTAAGTAAGCGACCATGTATAAACATATTCTTGTATTCACATACATTTAATTCACATCCAGTACTTATACATATTCCTGTCAATTTCCATAATATACAAAACTTGCATTTATATACACATAAGTTAACTTCAATAACTTATGGGATATCACTCCTATCTTCATCACTGCCCAAAGGAAATTCCTCTGGATCTTCTTCACTGTCATTCTCATTTTCATTAGTCGAATCACTAATTACATGGATTGGACCTGCAATACATGATTTGCCTGAGGATTTCACATCGTCATTCTCCCTCACTGGTGGTGGTTCATCAAGTCTGGAGGATACGTCACCGCGGGGGTCATTATCTCTCATTATCCTATCATATTTTTCTATCAACATTTTTCTTTCTACCTCTTTCACTGAGGTAATATATTGCTCCAGTGTCTCGTCGAGTGCAGGGACCGTTCGAAGCTTCAGTTCATGAGTTAATCCTCTCCAGAGCATTGCACACTGCTCCTCTTCGGTCAGGGTTGGCCAAGGACTACTCATAATAATCTCATTCTGAAAACGAGCTGCATAGGATACTACCGTATCTGACAGATGCATCCTAAAATTCTCTGCTTTCATGACAAAATTTTGACCCTCTGTAAAGGAGCTATTGGTGGTGTTGATGACGATGGTACGTCTGCAGTTGAAGGAGTCATTTCTGACGTTCTTGTCATTCGGAATCGAATAAAAGGTCTTTTCCCCGTTGTTCGGGAACCTGGTCGGTTACTCATTTTCAAATCCTAGTATTCATGCATTATGTACAAAATTTAGAATAAGAAAACAATGAAACATTAACTTACTTGGACTACGCAGAAGGAAATGCTCGCAATGTCATAACAGGTTATGGAGAACTGTTTGCTCTGATACCACCTTGTGACACCCCCCGCCTCGTGCGGGAGACGTCACCTGAAAACTCTGCTTTACTTTAATTCTTTTCTATCAAATCATAACAAATTAGTTTGCGGAAAAATTTTTTTTTTTTTAAACCATCAATACACGTAGTACTACAACTTTCCAAAACTAAGTTATCATAGTTGGAAAACTATTTTATATTACTTGCATATAATACTGTCATACTGTATTAAACATAGTTAAAGTTAAACATAACAGTGTAGCTTATACAATATTATACAATTGTATTTTTTTCTTTTCGCCCTTTTTCTCTCTCCCTTGCGGAATTAGCCTGGCAGGTCCATAACCTTTATCATGACACTGGCACTTCATTCCTGCAGTCCAATCCATACACTGTGGCTCAGGTTACAGGTTGTTTACCTCGATTACCTGAACAAGAACAAACTGGTGAGCTACATGCCCAGTAAGTTCAGACATAACATTTAAAATAATAAAACACAACAATGCAACTTGACACAATGCATGAGTTCATTATGCTCAATTTACACCTTGCATTGTTCATTTACTATGTCTATGGGCCCGGTTTGGTCATACCGTGTGCGCGCTGTAAGAGGGGTCTGAGAGCGACCCGGACTCTCCCTTAACAATAGTATGTCTTTTACTTCGACATAAGATAACCTCCCCTCGCGAGAGGCCGGTACGCCAAACATTAGGTCTTTTTCATTACCTTGTTGTTTGCTGTGCTATGTTACTTACTATGATGTCTTAACTGTTCCAGTGTATATATTCATAATTAATGTACTCAACGTTATACCTATTCAGTTCAAAAATACTGTTTAAAAATTATCACCCATGCACTTAAACATTGGGGCGTGATTGGAACTGAAAATAAGGCACAAAACTTTAATTATACATTTTTGGAACAGTTAGAGCGCCTGGCACTCATCCCCGAGCGCCTGGCCCTTCATTTTATTTTCCTGTAAAAACTTAGGACAGAGACTCCAGCGCTTCGGCGCTCTCTTTACAGCGCCTGGCGCTTTCAAAAATCCGGTGCAAGTGCCTGGCGCTCATACCCTATATATTCAGTTGGAACGATTTAAAATCTCGGCTGTTACAATCACAACAAGTTTGTTGCGTGACCAAAATATTCAATTGCTAAAAAATCAACATTTTAACTATTAACTTGTGGACGTGAAAAGACATTACTATGATAGGACTTTTGCGACCAAACTTGAGTCATCCAAATTTTATTTAATTTATTTATTTTTTTACAACCAACATATGTTGATCACAAAAAACTCATTTTGTTCAAAAGTAATTAGAACCTTTAATGATTAAATATTTAGTCACTAATTGTGCAACAACTTTTCATTTGAAATTATTATTTTTTAAATAAGATAAAAAGTAAAAAAAAACAAATAAGCAATTTTCAACATCCATTTTTATACTCTTAAATTGCATGTCCATTACAAGCATTATATTCTCATACATAGCATGTCAAACCTAAATTTTCAAAAGTTATGATAAAGTGATCCTATAGTACTTTTAAGCATGGCCAATCCATAAGGCTTTCATCTTTTTTCCTATATACCTCATGCCAGTGAAAAACCTAGGCATTACAAATAAATAGTATCTTGAATATGTAAAATTTAACAGACATATAAATGTAAACTGTAAAACATATACAAAAGCAAAGCAAAGCATAACAACATACAATATAAAGGAAGAATATTATAGGGCAGTAAAATCTATATCTATATGCTAACTCGTACAATAAAGATAAAAACATTCTATAAAAGCTATGATGTCTATAAATTAAAATTAAGCAGATCTACTTTAATCTTCATTTTTCATATAACATGCTCATATTAAATAGAAAATATGAGAGTTATTTCTATAAAAAGAATATAAATATATATATATATTTATGTACTTCAATTTCAACCCAATCATTTATCACTATATAAGTTATAAAAAAATGTGACATTTATAAGAATTCAGTATATCTGTAAGAGCATCATAATATTCCCCATTGGATCATTATCTCCTCACCAAATGAAATTATTACGAGTTATGATTCATGATAATTTAATGAACATGCCAATTTACCAGTGGTATTGGTAATTCATCAACCTTTTCAACACATGAAATGTACTGCAATGCATGACTCAAAGTCAGTAAAACAGTAGTTAAGCCTTACAAACATTTTGAATGTTTTCAGAAATGAGGTATGAAACAATCTGTGAGGTACGAAACAAGCTTAAGCAATGCTATGCAACAAAGTTAAGTTTATCTTCTATTTTATTTTATTTTTTACCATAGCTCATAGCTGGCCATTAACACAAAAGTATATTTGAATAAGAATTCAGGGGAAAAAAAAGTTATCTTCGAGCAATTGTTTTTTTTTTTCTCTAATAGCAGATGCGGCGGAAGTGGACATTTACACAGACCTTTAAGTAATCCATTCCCCTGTAGAGGTTTGCAACAATTTGGATATTAACAACACTTCATGGTAACCCCTTCAATGCAACTACTAGCATATCTACAACAACGTGCAAAAATACAAAAAATAGATTAAAAAAAAAAGCCTTCAAATGTCATACAACACAAATTGTCTAGAACGAATGCTAATAGGCAGATTCTACAGACAAACTAGGTGTGAAAGAATAAGTCCTCTGAAACTCTACTAGATTTTTCTCGTCTCTTTCTTGGCAAAAGTCTCAGAACGTCATGCATTGTCTGTGACGCCGACAACAAACACCCCCCCCCCCCGTGTAGGACGGGCCCACTTATCAGTCTGTTCATCTCTTACTCTTTGTCCACTTTATACTTTCAATAGTAATATAATTACTAGATTTAGGGAAATTTTTTTCTTCTTGAAGCCATAATCATCTACATACTTAGTATAACATTAAAACTATTTTACTGTAGTGTTCAAAAAAACTATTTCATACTTACTTACATGTCATTATAAAATACTTTCTTAGTAATATTTATAGTCAAGTATAAAAATTTAGTCAACCAAAACATTATATTTTGTTTTTGTTTTTGTTTTTTTTGTCTATATGGCAAATGAGGCGTGACAGGACCATAACCGTTCTCATGACACCAGCATTTCATTCCACCAGTCCATCCTCTTCATTGATGCTCAGGTTACAGGTTGTTTACCTTGATTACCTGAACACGAACAAACTAGTGAGCTAACGCCCAGTAAGTTCAAACATAAACAATCCAGTCATAAATACAGTACAGTGTCATCATACAGTCATGTCATATGTTCATTATGCTTAGTTATTCATTCGTTCTATGCATTTCTAATCTTGTCTGTTATCTATCATTTTGAGCCTTTTTTGGTCGTGCCTTGCGCACAAATGTAAGGAGCCGAGGAGCGACCCTAGCTTATCCTCACCAGTCCAGTCATAAAATAACCTCACACCTTCAGGAGGCCAGTACATCAAAAATCATATCTTTACATTACCGTCTTGTTTATTATCCAGTCATAGATATCATAGCATCATATTATAAATAAAGTGCTTAATCAGTCAAGGTATTATATTCCGGTCATAAGTCACATATTTGAATAATAAGAAATAGATTTGAGGGAGTTTGGAACATTTTGATCCAAACCTGTGGCAGCCCGCCCTTGCTGTAGAGGTTCTATAGTACTATTACAGTTAACTCTGTAGTTAACTGCAATAGTATGTAGGCCTCAAGGATCGTCGGCATCATACTTAACTTGAAAACTACTTACAAATCTTGCGGAATATTTTTTTTTATACATAATATATAATAACTTGTAAACATATATTTTTTGTTCGAGAATGTGATGAGCAAATCATGTTAACAAAATAACATATACATGGATCATGATTCCCTTATCACATAATCTTGACTTAAAATTATGTTCTTGAAATTACATGCTTAAATTTTCAAAACTGCACAACGGAAAACTCATGTTAGGACCACCATCTCTCGCCCAATCCCCTTGGCATGTACATACCCTGCCCATCGTCCACCATGTACTACTAGTGAGCAGGTCTCTTACCTGCAATATGTGAACAAACTAATGAGCTACGGGCTCAGTAAGTTCAAATATAAAAACATGAAATCATAACATGCAATACTGTACTTATGCATGAGACTTGACTCTGAATGAATAGATTCATGGCTGTATGTAAGTCTTAGGACATTATCTGAAATAAGGTTCTAGTTTTAGGCCCCTGATTGGTTGTACCGTAAGACGCGCATGACTGGGAGCGATATTTTAATGCTGACCTCCGCAGCCTTAACTGAAACTGAACATGAAAACCTCCCTATGGGTCGAGAGGCTGGTACATCAATAACTAGTTTAATTACCATTTTTTCTGAAGTTCCAACTGGGTAGCATATTGATTGCCCCACAGTAGGAACCTATTACATGTTTTACTTGGGGTGTGAGTTTTATTAACCTCACATAGTGCCTTGTGCACCTACATGTTTTCGTGTGCTTGATACTTGTCTATCATGTGTACCTGAATTGTCTACTTGAAATATGAATTTCTACATGCATGACATGAACTTGACATGTGTATCATGATGCAGACGGTCAACGTCTGACATACACGCCAAACAACAAACATAACATGATTGTTCATGTTGTAGTTAGGATAATACTTGAACTTATAAAAAGTCTGCTAACATGAGCTTCTGCTGATCTGGAACTGCTATCTCGGGGTGTCTGACTTGAACTCCTATAAAAGAAATAATCGTTGATTATTTCCAACATTTATCTTATACTTGAAATATGGTAAAATATGAAAAATCATATTTTTAGACTCTTTTTTTTTTTCAGCTTCGAATACGTCCTCCTACACGGGCGTGTTCGTGGCCGTGTAATCCTCTGAACTTACGTGCATGGCCGTGTAATTTATGCAACATGGCCGTGTAACTCATGCATGCATATACGGTTACCTACACGGCCGTGTTTCTGGTTGTGTTTCTTGTTGTCGAACATGGTCTGTTATACGCCCTTTTCACGACCGTGTGCCATTCTACACGACTTGATACACGGCCGTGTTCTTGGCTGTGTAACTCTCGGGTCTCAAACTCTCTCAAAACACGATCGTTTATGTGGGCATGTTTGGGGGCGTGTTCTGAACACGCCCTTATACACGCCCGTGTTCATCCTAGAATCCTGATTCTGAGTCCGAAATCCTTTCCTCTGTTTTTCTGAGGCTTTCATGGCCTTTGTTCTACTTCTTGTACTCAAAATCTATCTCTATAAGACCGTTTCAAGGTATAAACTGTATTTCTACTATCATCTATCTATGGTTTTATAAGCAAAATTTTACATTTTGTTTCTACACATCTCTTGACCCAACCCTTAAAAATCAAAACTTTCTTAAAAAGAAAATACCGAAACTTGGTTTTCTAAACCATCAACTCACGAATTCGTGTTAAAAAAAAACAACTAGACTTGAATCATGTTTCGATTTAACCGAAAATCTCAACATGCAAAACTCATATTCTCTTATTTTTTCCTCAAAATAACCTAGATTTTTCACCCAAAAATGTGAGAAAAAGAGGGTTTACCTTACTTAAAACTTGAGAACGTCTTGCTGTGGAATCTTGGGTTGAAAACTTGAATGATCTGCTTGCTTGAGAGAGAATCCGAAATTGGTGGAAAGGAAAACACAGAGGAAGGGTTTTTTTTTTTCTCTTCTTCTCTCTCTCTCTCTCTGCACTTCTTTGCAGCTAAAATAAATGAATTAATTCACTTGGCTGCTACCCCCCTTAACCTCACATGCTCTCTCTTCTCTCTCTCACATTTTCTTTTAATTTCCTTTAAAGAAAATTACAATTTCTTGGTTAATCTTGACCGTTGATCAAGGTACCTTACATGTGAGCCATTGATATCTTAATATGTATTTTTCACGTACTTTTCTAATAAATTTAAAACATTATGATTTAAATTAATGTTTAGCTTTTACACTATGTTCATTAATTCATTGTCAAATTTTGACTAAAATCTAGTTAATCAAAATTTTCATTTGCTCTATATTCTGTAACATGTCTCATCATGAATATACATTTATTTACATATCTTGTACAAAATTTTTCCGAGAACGATAAAATTCTTGGTTATCACAAAACCTGTCATACATAGTCCAATATAGTAACTCGTCGTGGCGAGAGCATCAAGTCACCATGGCGGCAAAACCCTAAAGAAGTCACTGTGGCAAGATCATTAACTCACCATGGCGGAAAGACTTCAAAAAGTAGCCGTGGCAAAAACATCAAGTCGCCACTGCGGAAAACCCTCCCAAGAAGTTATTTTCCAACATCAAACTTGTTGTGGCGAGAGCATCAAGTCGCCATGGCGGCAAAACCCTAGAGAAGTTACCGTGGCGAGATCATTAACTCACCATGGCGGAAAGACTTCAAAACGAAAGTAGCCGTGGCAAAAACATCAAGTCACGGCAGCAGAAAACCCTCATTGGAAGTTATTTTCCAACATCAAACTTGCCGTGGCCAGTTTCAAACTTGCCGTGGTGAGAATACTCTTGGCCGATCTCGCCGTGGCCAGTTTCAAACTTGCCATGGCGAGAATACTCTTGGCCGATCACGCCGTGGTTGGATCCAGTCTCGTTTTATTTATTTTATTTTATTTTATTTACACGGCCATGTCAATGACCTTGCACCCATCAGAATGTTAAATGCATCAGTTACATGTCTGTGTTCAAAACCCTTTCCAATACACACCCGTTTTGACATTAGTACACATCCGTGTACTTTCCAAGAAAATTGAATTTTGACGTTATAAAAATATTAAACTGTTAATTCATCCACATTACATTATCGTTTTGTGAATCATATGCGTTTTTAAGTAAAATGCATTAATACATATAATCCACGTCAATTTTAAAGAGAAATATACAATATAGTTTGATCGTGTACAAACAAATCAAATGTCTGAACTTACAAGAACTATGCTTGGGTTTCTTTCATAAAATTCCTTCGGTCCTCGTCCTCCTTTTCCAATCATCATCCTATAACACAACCGTTTAATATAAATTTTCATGTTCATAGATCAATCTCAAAACATTTAAGCCTAGTTATAATATGAAAATTTCGGCATTATAATAACTTAAAAACTCACTTTCCCACTGTGTCAAAACTGCTCAAAATGCATCGTTTGGCATAGTTTTAATTTTGTACATGCTCAAAATCCTAGAACACATCCAAATTTTCATCCTCACATACATAAATGAAGAACAAGAACAACATAACCTCAAATTGATTTCTAGTTTCACAAAAATCCTAAAATCAAGCACAAAATAGCTTTTTCCACTTGATTTTAGCCAAAGCAACCCAAAATCAATCCAATCCATTTTTGTTCCTCAACCTCACATCTGTGAAAACTCATGAAAACAACATAAAAATACGGTTTGAGGAACTTACTTGGTTGCTTGTGCAAATCTCCTTCGTTTTTGACGTTTATCCACACTTTTCACTAATTTTTATGAATTGTTGGAACTTTGAAAGCTTGAGGACGTGGGGAAGACGAACAGGGCTGCTCTCACTGGTTTCTTGCTGAAAATGGGCTTGAAAATCTAATGGGAAAAAGGTGATAAAAATCTTTGGGGCCAACTTGCAATTTTTCATAAGTTTAGGGATTAAATTATAATTTTTTGAGGGGTTTTTTTGCAAAATTTTGGAACACTTTTCAGCTGATTTTCAGCTGCCACCTAAGCCTCCTCCACGTGCATGGCCACCTCATGCATCAATAAATTTGCTTCATTTCTTTCCTTCCTGGACTTTTTAGTCAAAATTGCAAAAATTCCCAAAAAAATCTAAGCCCTTGGATTAAAGTGTGATTCAATTTCATCCCTTGATTTCAAATGATTATAAGCTAATATTATTAGTTAATACAATATGAATCTTGATCTAATTACAGTTTAAGTTTGATCTGTTGAAAATTTGACCAAAAAAACAAACCGATCAAATTTTACAATTAACCTCTTAGAACGCTGTCAAAGCCTTAAACCCTAGATATTTCATCTTTTTCTATCCCAGGTCTATGGTTTGTACATTTTTGGTCTTAGTAATAAAACAAAAGGGAATGAAGTGAAAAGGGAAAACCAGAAAGCAAGAAGACAGGCCAACGAAAATAAATAATAGAAACACAAAAAATGTTATCCATGTACAGAAACAATCCTAGCCAAGATTAGAGCTTTGGTTAACGAATAATATTAATTAATGACAAAACAACCTTTTACATTAAAAGTTTATCGTGTTTAAGAGATATAAAGGCAATATAATGACTTTATTAACGAAACACTTAAAGACAATATACGCACAGTATGTGACATCATTATAGAATAAAAAGTAAAATCAATAGTATATAGATGCAATTTTCACTGTTGGAAAATATGCATATAACAATAAACATGAAGTGCGTTTAATAATACTTGAAGTTCATTAAAAAAGACAGTGTTCTAAATATTGGCAGGTGCAAACGTGGGAATGAAAGAGACAAAGATACTAGATTAGTAATTGAACTCACGCAAAGATAGGAAGCAATGAATAAGGTCGGATAAGGAAGGGAAGACAATGCTAAGGATGCTATAAATATCATGTTTATAATTAACAGCCATATTTATAAAGCAAAACAGTGATCTAAATTAATGCAACAACACCCATACACATACACGTAGTTAGGCATGGATCGCTCCAGAAACTAAAAAATATCAGCCCCCCATCCCACCACACTCAGTCCCCTCTCTCTCTCTTTCTGTGTATTTAATTTACATGTCCCCTACTCCCTCCCTCTATTCTGCTTTTTTTATTTTTAACCCTCTCTGTGTCTCTCTCTCTCTCTATTTAACCCAAATTAATGAAGATTAGACAAAGCTACAAAAAAAAAAAAAAAAGCAAAAATCAACATAGGCACAACCTCCCAATTCTATGGCAAGACTGAATAAAAAGGTGTTGCCCTATGTAATGAAGTAATTCAGTAACGAGGAAGCAGAGGCAAAAAGTAGTTACCAAAAGAAGAACTACAAAGGTAAATGATTGCAAACAAATCATTAAATGCATAGGATCCTTGCATACAATATACACACACATATGCATGTAATATGTATATATTACATATGTAAGAATCTTTAAAATGTTTTGCTTTAACATTCTATTGTTTTGATAGAAAGGCCACAGCATCCTTGCATGCAATATACACACACATATATGCATGTGATATGTATATATATTCACATGTTTTTTAATGTGTGTATATATTTAATATGAATTTTCTAATTTTGGACTCAAAGGATTTTTTCACATAAGATATTTTTTTTGGGCTAAAATTGCACATAAGAATTTGAACATAGGTTTGTTCAAATTCTTTCTACTTCAGGTTATTGTTCTTAGGTAAGAATCGTTAAAAAATATCCTCAAAGAAACAAAGAAAATAGAAAAACAATAATTACAACCCTAATGCTTTTAGTTAACTGGATCTCTTCTTAGCTCCGGCCATCGTTGGATTTTTTATTTTATTTTATTTTATTTTATTTTGATTTTTTTTTTTTTTTTTTGTGAAATCAACCAACTTCCACAATGTCGAGATCCAAAAGTTCCAAACTTGACGCCTTGGCCAAGGTTTGCAGCCTTCGCCTTGTGGTGGAATATCTGGACATGACGAGGGACCTGAAATCCGCAGTCCCTTCTCTAAATTATATGAAGAAACAGAGGACAGAGATGACCAAGAAAGCTGCTTCCACTTCAACTTGGACTGATGCAACAAAGAAGAACAAATACAAGAGACATGCCCAGCGGAGAGCTGAAGGATTTAATCCTGGGCAAGGATGGATGCCACTTGGAGCTCACTTTCGAGAAGAAACTGTACCACTCCGATGTCGATAAGGGCCAGAATCGGCTTTCAATGCGGTTGATGAAGATTCTCTCTGACGATTTTCTCAGCCAAGAAGAGAAGATGATTCTGAATAGTACCAAAAGACTAGGCCGCTGCAAGCCCAGAAACAGCGTCGTTGTGGGGTTCATCGATCCTCTTCTTGATGAAGCGACCATGTCGTTGAAGAAGCGGAACTACACCAGTAGCTGTTCTTACGTGCTGATCAAGAATTGAAACAAGAATGTGAAGAAAAATGGGCTGAAAAAGGGTGACACTGTCCAGGTTTTGTTCTTCAGGGTCCAGGACCGTCCTTGGATTGCCTTAGCGAAGACTTGAATTTGGCCCAAACCTGCTAATCTCAATATTAGAGCCTTTTACGCCCTAATAAGAAGCCACATTAATTTGCTCTGTGTTCTATTCCCTAAACTACCCTTACACGGTCGGTCAGACAAACTATTTCCTCTATATATTCTTTTCATGTTATTTATCTTGTGATTGGTAGGTTCTTTAGAAAAATACAAAACAAAATTTTGTTTGTGGCTACTCTTTGGCTGAGTTGTTGCTTGAGTTGACTGTGCCTTTTTCGTTTTTATCCGGGAGGATTGAATTTCTGGATCTGACTAATTTCTGCAAGTTTTCTTATATATATATATATATTTGTGTTTTTTAATTGTAGTTTATTGTTATAATTCTTCGTTCTGATGACTAAAACGGGTCAAGAGCAAGTCAATACTATACGCGTTGGTTAGTCGTCCCTTTCCTCGTTTATTCCTTGCCCTCTTCAGGCTTTCAAGAAAGCCAAAATTCTGATATTATAGAAACATTCAGCTGTTTAGAACTTGCGCACTAGCTCAGCAAAAAGTCACCAGTTGAAGGAGGCCCTCAAATGGTTCCGCCTGTGGCTTCGTCTGCTTTAACATTTTCCTTCATATGAGTCAGGTTTGCCTTTTCGATCTGTCTTCTTCTTCTTCTCCTCCTCCTCCTCCTCCTCCTTCTTCTTCTTCCTGTTTTTGTCCCGTTAATTATCTGCATCAATTAGTGTTACAGAGTTTGGCCGGAAATGATAGACATAAATTATCAATCGAGATATTAGCCAAATAAGTTCTATTAATTGATTCTGTTCATAATTTGATGTCCACGAACTATTAATTAATTTACTTAATCGTGCATTTCATGACTTGATTTGTTCATTTTCCATCCAATATAGTGGTTTAATATGACCAAAAAAAATGTTAGTTTGATCTGATAAATTTCAAGAGTGGTATGGCATCTGGGATTTTCAATTGATGAGTTTGGTTATGTCTTGTTGATTGTAGACGTTATCAGCTACCTCATGGGCGACACAAGAAAATGATGTTGTGTATATTTAAATCTTATTTCTTATATATATATATATTTATTTTCGTCCAATCGGTCCAAAGATGGTTGATCTGTGTTTGGAGACAACGAGTCAATTGATAAGTTGAATTCTGAGATTTTTTTTTTTAATTCAAAAGTTATCGTTGAATTTATAACAAAATAAAATAAAATGAAAAACTAAAAAAAAAAAGGACAAACACTTCTCCAAATTTAAATCGAGAAAAAACTATCCCTATATTTTTTGAATTATCTAATAAATATTTCTCGCATTGAATTCTACTCAAACACAATATTCATTAAAAAAAAATTAACAACATAAAAGAAGTGCCCTTGTGACACCCCGCCTAGTGCTGGCCTGTCACTGAACATCTATTCTTACTTCTACTATCTGTTCTTTTCATATTGAAATAAAAAGGTGCAGAATTTTTTTTTTTTATATATACATACTTACACTTACTCTATTTCTATCTGACGGATTAAGCATAGCGGGTCCATAACCTCTAACATGACATTCGCAACCCATTCCACTAATCCCGTATCTCAATAAACTCAAATGGCAGGTTGTTAAACTTTGTTACCTGCACACGAACAAACTGGTGAGCTAAACGCCCAGTAAGTTCAAACATAAAAACATAAATCATAAAACAGTATATTATACTGTTATATTCTGTCATATAAACATATATACTATCAGTAGTATATAACTACTAAAAACATATCGTGCATTAACACAAATTATCACATAATTTGTGATAACTAGTAGTATTTTATAAAATTAAAATAACTATAAATATACCAACTGTAATAACTGTGGTATCCTCTGATGTCACCCATGATGTCTCTTAAAACTTTATTCTGATATACTAACATAATATCACATATAGGGTTAGCACAAACATCACATCATGTGATAGTGCTCATATTATACTCATTTATTCTTTTTTTCATATTTCTCATTCTTTCTTTCATTACATCATTTTTTATTTTTAATTTATGGCCTCGCACCCGTCACACTGTATGGGCCTCGCGCCCTATATATCATGGGCTTCGCGCCCGTTAAACTGTATGGGCTTCGCGCCCGTAGTGCTATATTTTAATAATTAGCACAACACGTAATTTATAAACATATATATATACAAATGCACGTAACATATAAGTTAGCACAAAACATTGCAATCAAACACAACAATTATGTCTTTAGTGTTTTATGCTCAGTTTTTCGATTTATTCTGTTCGTTTATTATCTTATCTGTACTTTAACTCTGTATGGGCCCGTTTTGATCGTACCAAAAAGAGCGTTGTAGAGGGGCCTGGGAGCTACCCTGGCTCTCCCTCATCTGTGCTATGTCTTCTGCTTCGACATGAAATAACCTCCACCTAGCGGGAGGCCAATACGCCAAAACTATTAGGTTTTAATTACCCTGTTGTTTAATGTTTAAGCGTACATACAATAACATCTTTACTATGCAGTATATTAACTTTTCGTAGTCTAGTACAGTAGCTGTACTCAGACCTGTGCAGTCATAAAGACGGTATACATCATATATTTAATGCTGTAATTAATCAAGCATTAATACTGCTCTATGATCATAACGTAGTAACTGGAATCATAAAAATGAAATCCAGTAAGTTTGGAATCTCTCGTCCAAACCTGTCACATAAACAGAACAGTATATAAATTATACTTAATTTATTTATTCCCATTATTTTCATCATTTCTTTAAAACGATATCTCACACTCTTGGGAGGTTGCCTCATCAATTATAAGGCATGCAAATACTCAATGCAATCATAACAATATAAAGATTAGATTCCTGTGAATCTGAAACAATTTTAATAATAGTTTAAATTACACAGTCATATTATAAACCATACAGTCTAGTACACAACTATACCAATAGTTATGCATCCGTCATCAATCACAAATCAAACAATTAGATAGTTTAGGGGAAAATATATTTTTC
Organism: Antiaris toxicaria; assembly: GCA_035233585.1. Lineage (NCBI taxonomy): Eukaryota > Viridiplantae > Streptophyta > Magnoliopsida > Rosales > Moraceae > Antiaris > Antiaris toxicaria. The sequence goes on from CP141153.1 coordinate 19,672,091, forward strand.
CACCTAAACATAACCATATCAATTTATTCGTGCATAGACAATTAAATGTTTGAACTTACCTCAATGCTGCTAAAGTCCGTCTCTTGTAATCCATCGATGCTCCTTCGTTACTGTCTCGTTGAATTCCTATAACCGGAAAGTCAACGGTTATTTTTTTATACTTAAAATTCATGATAGCGTAAAAATTCTACGTTTTATTCATTAATAAGGAATTTAGAAGCTCAATGTTTCATTTTTAACTTTTCTGTAAACTTTTGGTAAAATTACCATTTTGCCCCTATCGGAACTTTTCTTATTTTTCATGCTTAACTCTTGACTTTGGCCTTTAAAACTTTAATTAAAGCCTTAGGATTATGTTCTAGGCTTTAACGACTCTTTTTCTAACTTTCTGAAATTTTTAGTCCAAATGACCATTCTGCCCTTGACGGGTCTTTGAATCTTAACCTTCTCGTTTTAAATGCTTAGATTGAATTTTCTAAGCTCAAAAATCATCAATTTGATTTTTAAAAACTTACTGGACCTTTTCCAGATTAATTTCTATATTTTTCACAATTTTTACTATTCCCAGCCCTCGGGAAGTTCTATTCCGACATAAAAGTCGATTTCTTGTTTTTCTTACATTTCAGGCCTCAAAGGTCGTTTTATAAATTCTTAAAACATCCATTTTCCATTTCTTATCTTAAATTCATAAGGGGCTCGGTTTTACCTGCCCAATCACGTTTTTAACATTTATTTCCAGAAATGCTATTTACGCCATTTTAAAAATTTCGGCAGTATTTCCTCTTAATTTTTAGGCTCTCGACGTTTAGGAAACGCCTCAAAACCATCAACCTCGTTTAATCTATCACATACTATACTAGAGGCCTAATTTTACGTAAAAGTTATACACTTTTTACGTAAAATTTACACATTTTCATACTTTTTCATATCTACTATTTCATTCATTTATCTTTCTTTCTTTTACAATTTCTCCTATCAATACATCACATTAACATACATTCATCTCAATTAATAAATTGAGGAACAAGAGTGGTCGAGATTATACCGGAAATGCCGTTCGGTCTCGATCGCACAAACTTTATTCTTTCATTCTTTGCATTTGGAGTTCCGTTTTGCAAATCTGACTCCACGGATGCGTCCGGAACATCGAAAATAGGCCAACGGGCCAATCTTCAAAATTTGGTCAACGGTCGCTGTTGATCGGCATTGATCGCCATTGACCAGTGTTGACTCGCCGTTGACCGGCGGTTGACGGTGGCGATGGTGGCAAGTGAGTAGCCCATCTTGAAGAGCTCGACGAGAGGAATCCATTGGTGGCGTCAATTTCATGTTTGGAGGGCCCTATCGTCAGAAAATCCCCTCAAAAGCCACGGCCAAGGCGGCGACGGTGGAACTCCGTCGTGTCGGACTTTTTTTTCGAAATTGGTTGAGGGCTTTTGCTCCCCACAACCCCATGACCATTTCTGCACCAGTGGCTCTCTTCAATTTGGCCGGAATCAGCGAAAATCGACGGTGGCTCCCACGGCGGCGACGGTGGATTTCTCGAAGCTTGGTCGGCACGATACGGCGGTTGTTGCCGTGAACCACCACATGGGTTTTGTAGTACTCTTCACCATGAACCTTTTGGGACCAGTTTTGTGGCAAACGGTGGCCGACGGCGGAGATACGGCAGTTTGAAATTCACGGTTCCGGTGAGCTTCGGGCGGCACGTGCAGCTTGCTCCGGCAGCTGCTCCGTCGTGCCGACCCACCGTTGGACTCAGCTCGACGAGAGCTTTCCAACGGTGCCGGCCATGTCGTGAACGGAGGTCGTACGTGAAAGCTAGTCACTGTTCACATTTGAGAGAATTTTGAGGAAGAATTTCAAATTTTTGGAATTTATGGGAAATTTTTGAATTTAACCACCAAGATTTTCCTATTTATACTCTCCTCCCCAAAATTTTTAACTTGGGCTATCCTGACTAATTTGGATGTGCTGAATCCAAACTTATCAATTTTATCTTAATCTGAGGTCATCTCAATCAGTTTCTGGTACTGCGTATTTTTCACATTCCCGGTCGAAATTTCTGTTTTGTGCTGCAATTGACTAATTTGAGCGTCCTGATTCCAAATATATCAGTTTCAGGTCGAGAAAATGTCGTCTTGACCCTTTTCTCAATACTATATATACAATATACACATTTCTCGAGAACAATAAAATTTCCCGGTTGTCACAGCCCTTACCCAGAGCCATTTGTGTTATTTTAATAAGATTTTAAGAGACACCATTTTGGTTTTTCATTTTTTTCCCCCTCCTCTCTCTATCGATCTAACTTTATATTTTGTTATGACACTCATAATTAGGTCAAGATGATGACTGACTTAATTAGGATTATTTGTTTCACCTACTCCGTCAACATTTGTATGACGTCATTCAAATGGAATTTTCAAATTGCAAGGTCACCAACAAGCAAGGGCCATGGTTGAGGCCCCAGTGCACACAAGAAAGTGGACGAGTGTAATTCGTGAAAATGGCTATTTTAGGCAAAATTTAAAATTGGCCCCTTTCAAAATTTTGCCTATTAGGATATATTTGCTACAACACCAATCAAGGGCTATTTAGATTTTAATATAAAGGATTGTTCTCAACATCTATTCAAACACATATTCAAATTTTTCATTCAAATAATTTTGATTCGAATTACAAATTTTCAAACGGTAGTTCATATGGCAATTCAAACGCTTATATTCAAAATTTTCCATTCAAATTAAAATAGTCATTTTTACTATTTTCACCATCTAACTGCTGAGCCCTTTCCTCAATTGCTCATACAAATGATTCAGAATGGGTGAAACAAACACCCCCTTAGTCTTTTGAGTGCTTCAAGAGGTCAAATACAAGTGTTAAAAGGAGTTGTTCATATGGGTCGAGTACATTAGAGGAGGATGATACAACAGTTACGTGCAAACTTACGGGTGGCATCAAAATGTCGTTATCTAGCATGGTAAGTTTCACAGCATCAACATGCATATATATATATATATCACATTCTTTGTCAGTTTTAGGCACTGGCTAAGGTCATGGTCCTTATTGGCGATTGCAACTTTTCTTATTGGTATAACGTTCTCTTTTTTATTTTCACTTGAAATATGAACGGTAGGTCTAAAATATACTAGCAATACTGCCATGACAGGCTTAAATTCTATTTGGATGACTAAAACACGTAGAAGTTTAGTACACAGAGAACTGAAAAACCAATCAAGAATCTTGAAAAGTGTTATCATTAAGCAAGGATGGAGCCACCATTAGATTTTAGTACTAATAATTGCAATTAACCTCCTCATTTTCTTACTTTTAGTCCTCCTTGAAATAATTTTAAAAAAAAAAGTCCTCAAAATAAAATTAAAGCTTAATTCAAGCCCCTTAAATACATATTTTTTTTGGGCTTCGTCCCAGCCATTGAGTTAACTTTGGAAGCCTACATTCATGGCAACAGATAAGAAAAGTATTTTCTATTCGCTTTCTAATATCTTTTTCCTTGGAGGTTTTGTACGCTTCATAGAGGCAGTTTACATCTGTCACTCATTTTGATTCGAGCATTGGGATTTAACCCGAATCTTGGTACCCCACAAAATAGCAGGTCTCACCAGACCCACTTAGTGGGGGACTCACGTGAGGTCCATCTAAAGCGAGAAAACGGAACTCAACCCGTCAGTTAGAATACAATTTTTCATTCGATTTTTTTTTTAATGCATGCAACGTAGATAATTTAGTGAATAGGTTTTTCATGAGACTCGTGGTAATGATACATTATTATTAGTACTGCATGTTATCATTTTTTGTTACTTTATTCATATTAGAAACCGGCTTTTGTTCGTTGTATCTGGACATAATGGATAATGTGAAAACAATACACTTAAAAACCGACCTTTCATTGATTAAAAACCAATTAGAAAGTGGGCAAGGACAAGAGGTCCTTGAAAAATTGACAGAGTGGTGAGAAAAAAAAAAAAAAAAGGGAGAGAGAATACAAAAATTGGCTAAACGCACAAAAGTCATATCCATCCGGTTCGAAATAATTAATGAGAAAGGAACGTTCATTACCTCGCGTAGATGCCCACTAAAAGAGTAACAAGTCTTTTGACTTTTCAAACAAGTACACTCTCTCTATCTTGCTATCCTAAAAAATTCAAGCATTTGTTTCCAACCTTTTGTTTTTTTGCTAATTACACCGTAAGCAACTAGCCCTATAATATATGATCACCTAAAGTATGCGTGTCAAAAATAGGAGTAGGATGCCTAGGATTTTTTACTCCAAAAGCACATCTTTATTTTAAAAGATTTGTTAATTTTAGATAATTATTGGATTCTATTATTGCAGTTTGAATATATAGATACATTCATAATGTTTTTTTTATTATTGAATTCTTTTATTTCCTATTTCATAGATCATCATTTTCACCTTAATATTTCAGTTCTCTAATTATTTTTTTCCTTGTTTAACTCATTATTATTGTTGTTATTATTGTTATTATTAAACTAAAAGAGAAGATCTCAAAAAAAAAAAAAAAAAAGAAGGATAAAATGGGAAACAAATGAAGGAGACTATATAGTAGAAGAACATCACTCCTAATGAAAGGGTGGTTTTTTTAGTTGACAACACTTTTTGGGGTCCGAAAAAATTATATATACTAACAAGACAATTAAATTTGTCCTCTCCGATAAAGAACAAAACAGAAACCGGCTCGTTGAAGAATGCATTATGAAAGCTCGCTGGGATACAGACAATCTTGATCTGTCATGACTCCAAAAATGCACAAAAATGGACCCTTTGACCGTTCGATTAAGATCCTACGGCCGCAATAGCCCAGAGACAACTAACTGCAGTGTGGTCCCACGACTGGACACTTTCGAAGAAACCGGTTGAGATAAGAGGAGATTAAAAAGTGAATGTCACGCTCAAACAGGATGTCTAAAACCTGCCTCATGGAAATATGTTACGGGAGACGATAAAGACTTAGATCTTCAGTATTGCACGAACAATTGACAACCATGGAGTGGAATGTTAAGGACTCGATCCAAAGCACCACGGACATCAATTTCTTTAAAAACACATAGCTCCTCCATAAAGAATAATGACCCTAACTTTTAAATGGTTCGTTTGGTGAACGCATTGCATTTGCATTGCGTTTGAATGCAATATATTGAATGTAATTTGTATTTGCAAGAAAAGCATTAGCATTGCATTTGAATGCAACGTGTATTTGGGGGAAAAGTATTTGAATTGTATTTTAATAATAAATATGTGATGTGATGGGTAAAAGTAGAGAGAAAAAAAAGAGGGAGAGAGAATATGTGATGTACTTAATAAAAGTAATAGAAAAAGTGAAATAATAAATAGTGATTGTGTTAGATTTAAAATGTGATGTGATTGGTATTTGAATGAAATGTTTTTGTATTTGGGAGAAAATTACATTGCATTTAAATGCAATGCCAAAAAAATTTGTGTCCCAAACGCCATGTAACTCACGTGATGATAAATTACATAGATATAATCAATTCATATGATAATACGTTTAATATTTGTTAATAAAAAAAATGATAACTTACATATAATATAGATTGATACATATCATATTAATATTAGGCTTGTTCATTTATATTAAAATTCTATATAAATAAAAATATCATTTAATTTAAATTTGTACATGTAAATTTGCACATGTAAAGTTCATAAATTTTAAAATTCAATTGAAAAGTTGTAATTAGAATGAGAATTAAATAATGAATAATCTAAAAAAAAAAAAAAAGAAAGTAATTGAATTGAAACGTCCAAAGCTCAAAAAGTCAACGTGAGGTCTTAACGTGTCGCCCCCTGACATCTTTGCTCGATGCATGGCATGCACCTCTTATATACTCGTTGGAAGGCACGTGCATAGCACGTGTGTATTCAATTTATTATATTTCTTATATATTTTATTCTGGTAAAAAAAGATGTTTAAAAAAACACATTTGAAAAAATAATTATTAAGAAATTAGAAGAAATAAATATATATGAAGACCATATTTAATAAAATGATATATTATAAAACTGTCAGAAAAATATTTATATGGAAAAATATTTGAAATAAATCAATTTAATAGTGACAAATCAAAAGAAATAGCATTTCAAATAAGACCTATTTAAAAATATATAAAATTTTAGAGGAAAGGTTAAAAAAAAAAAAGAACCAAGAGAAAAGAAGTTAAATTTTAGAGGGGGCAAAACAAAACAAAAAAAAAAGTAAGAGAAGAAAAAAAAAAAGGAAAACTTTTAAAATTAGAAACTAAACTATGGAGTTATAGGAAATTAAAAATAAACAAAAATTACTTCGACAACAAAAAATAAATAAATAATATATTACTGAAACATAAAACTTCAACTTCAACAAAAAATAAAAAATAAAAACGAAATTAAACCAAAAATGAGAGTTATCTACACTTATAAGAAGTGACAAAAGCGGGTGTTCAAGATTTTCAACCAAAACGAGTATTCTCATTTATACTGTTCTTTGGCGGACAGTGCCGGTTGTAGGCTTCTACGTAAAACGTGCATATTGAGCTCGCTTGCTTTTGGTGCGGATTCCACATGGACATGGGGATTATATTATTTTATTAGAATCTTTACTTACCTCCTTTCCGTACTTAAACATTGGCTGACCAGGTCAACGGATTTGTTTTATTTTTCTGATTTAAAATACAATTTATTGAAAATAACTTAATTATCAATTTTATTACTTACAGTATCTATTATAATTTTATAACTCAAATATTAAAAATACGTAACTTCATATATATAAATTTAAATAAAACAATTAAAAAAAATTCATATAATTTTGATATAAATAAAATAAACTTCACATTTTTTTCAGATATATTTCAAGTTTTTATATTTTTTAATTATAATAATTTAAATTCCTTTTCAACTATTCAAATATAAATATAAATATTTTCATTTAAATATTTTTTTAAATGTTAACATCCAAACATCTATTTAAAAGATAATTTAAATGTTATCATTCTAAATATTTCTATCCAAATGTAAAAATGTGCATGCTCTCCCAAATGAATTGAAATCTTTTGTCTAATTTTAGTATTCTAAATTGTATCTAACCAATTATATTATGACACATCATTCAAAAAATTAAATATTGATGTATAAAAAATCATTTATAAAATATTTTAAACTTTTTAAAATAGTTAATATAATATTATTAGATAGGTAGTATTTAAAATATTAACTTTTAAAGAGAAAATTTGTCGTAATCCAAATAAAAGTAGTTTTAGTTTAAATATGATCAGCGAAAAGAAGAAAAAATGTGGTGCCAAAAAAGTCCATCTTTACGGTTCGAGGACGTGTTCGATAATAAGTCAGTTTATTTCTACGTATCATGCAAATTTTCAAAACAAAAAATGATTGATACAAAAATTGCTGCTAAGTCGTTGTCTTATAAAAAGCAAATCCAAGGGGTGGTATGTCTATCAAACGGCAAACAATGGAGCAGTTTGAGAAGTTCTTGACTGAGAACGATGTAAGGAGAAAGTTTTCGGTCCCGATGGAGTGGCTAACAATCCTTCCAGAGTTCGGGGAAGGACACGAGGTGGTGGTTAGGGCAATAGATGGCAAAGGCTTCTACTGGGAGTTCCTCTGCGTCATTAGGAAGAGTGGACGCTACAAGAAGCCTGTTTTTCAGTCTCAAGGATGGCTCAAATTCGTCAACAAAAAAGGGCTCAGAGTTGGAGACAAGATCAGTCTTTATGAGGAAGAAGATCTTTTCAGGGGAGCAAAGTTCAGAATTAGAGCTCAAAAGTGCATTGGAGAAGGCCTCTGGGTTGATGTTTAGCTTCAAACTGACAGATCGGTAATAAAAGACCCGATAACACGATTATGGGTTATGCTTTTTTATTTATTTATTTAGTTCTGAAGTGTACGTGGGCTTGCCTTGGCTCTAGATTCCTGGTTTCCGAGATTTAAGACCCTTTTTTTTTCTTTCGATTTTGTTAAGGTTTGCAGCTGTGTATTCCAATAAATAAATAAAATATAGTTGTTCCTAGCCTAAATTTCTGCAATAGCCCGTTCTTCTTTATGTTTACGTACATTTATTGATTAAGGTGGTCTGAGATACCCTAGATGTTCGATTTTTTTTTTTCTCTTGTTATTTATTAACAAGAATTTTGGGATTGCATAATTTATTTCTTAGCACATAAATTTTATATGATATGAAAACATATCGCTAGTGCCATTACTAGAACATAGCAATTACTTGGTTTTTTTGTTCTTCTCATTGAATTAATCTTAATCCAAAGTGGCCACTCATTTTAAGGGCGATTATATAATCAAAGAACGCGGCCGCGGAAACAAGCCGAGCGACGGAGTAGTTGTGGGGAATCCTCGACCTGAAGAACCAACCCTTGGATTGCCTTGGGTCCAAGCCAACTTATTTAGAATCTTTTAAAGGCCCAATATAATATAAATGTATATTTTTTTTTCCTTTGCTTTTTATTATTATATTATTATTATTACTATTATTATTTTTTGCTGAACTCCTTTTTATTATATTTGGATTGGCAGAGACGTGAAACAAAGTAAACTTAGTTGGTTGAGTTTGATTCTTATCCGAGATAATTGAATATCTGAATCTGAAATATGAAAGGGGATTTTTTCTGTTCATGTTTTTGTTTTTGTTTTTTCAATAAAAGTAAATAGGATTGAATTTTTGGCATGTTTTGTACTATTCTATATATATGTTAAATATTCATTTGTTTTGACTCTTTTTCTATCTTTTACCTGATGAGAAAGTTGGGTAAACCGCAAAGTAAACACTTCCTTTCTGGTTCACAAATTTAGATCAACAGGCGGCGACAGCGGACGAATTGAGTTAAAGGAAGTTCTCAAATCAGTTCAGCTTGATATCTTTTTTTTGTTTGCTTTGACTTCGCGCTACTTTGATACGACCTGAGTTAGGTTTGCTGTTTGGATCCTTCTTCTTCTTCATCTTCATCTTCTTCTTTGTCTCTTTTTTTTTAGAGTTAATTATTTGCATAAGTTTGGCCGGAAATGATATAAACGACTAATTAGTGAGACATTGACCAAATATGCCTTATTGATTTTTTTCATTTTATATCATGAATAATATAATCAGTTCTTTGTCAGTTACTCTTGGTAACCGAATGGTTACTTTCGGTTTTTTAAAGACAAACGGACATAACTGTTCGTGATTATAATCCATTAATCCCACTATTATTCCTCTATTTACATTGAAAAACTCTCTTGATGGAAGAGAATAAGAGGAGGACGTTGGCTCTTGGTCCCGAAACTCAATTCTCAAATTTTTCGTTTTTCATTACACCATCGTTCGTGAGAATTGAGAGTTTCGAAGGCCAAGCCTTCTGTGTGTTTTTTTTTTTTTTAATGTTTGGTTCAAAGTTTTGCAGATTCGTCAGAAAAATAACAATGGCGGGAGGTATTTTTCGGTCCCGACAATTTTTTCGCATTTTGATCTATATGCTATATTTGGATTCGTTTTGACATGTTTAGATCATTACAATTTACTTACATTTGGTATCAGAGTACACGTTTATGCCTCTGTCTTGTTTGCCGGAGAACCTACAAATTTTTTTTTTCAAAAACTTACGTTAATGGTTTTGTTTTTGGGCTTGAATTTTAGACATTATTTTTGAAAAATAAGATTAGAAATCATTAGGAAATTTGATTTCTATGAATTCTGACTTTTGAAACATGAATTTTGGTGTCCGGAAGGTCAAGAAATCGTCGGATTTCATTTCGGGTCGAAACCGGGTCAAACAGGTCTGTTAAAACCCGACTGAAGGTTAAAGACGACGAAAAATGACATGTCGTTTTATGCTGGTTGAGAAAACGACGTGTCGTTTTATTGGGTGAAAGGCCGCTGTCAATCAAGAAAAACGACATGTCATTTTTTCAGAATAAAAACGACACGTCGTTTTGACAGTTAGGAAGCGACATTCTGATGTCAAAAACGACATATCATTCCAGAAGCCCATTTTGTGTCGTTTTCTTGAATATTGTGTCGTTTTTTATTCAAATGAATTTTATTGTCGTTTTTGCCATATTTTGTCATTTTTCTTCCCAAATTTTTTTTTAATTATTGTTTTATTTTAATGTGCTTAATTAATTTATTTGGGTTTGTGTGTATAAATTTATTATTTTATTATACATGCAATATTGAGTTAATTAATAGAGTACAGTAATTTTATTGATATTGCTTATGATATTATGCAATATATATGGTTATCTTGTTAATTAAATATTGTATGATCTATATAATTTGTTTAATTTTTAGAGTAGCCACAGCATCTTTAAATTATGCAAATTATATATTAAGAATTTTTTTTTAGGATCACATTATAACATTAGTTGTGATTAATTATATGTAGTATAATAAAATTTATCCCACAGGAATTTTTTGTTATATTTGTATAATTAATTAGGATGAAATGTCAAATTATATTTCTTAATCTACTTACAGGAATTAAGAAAAGGAACGTAATTTGATAGTTTTGTCATTTATTTGAAATGGACTTAATTGGGTAAAACTTTAGCCCATAGGCAAGTTTTATGTCACTAGATTCATATTTATGTTTTGCATTGGTAAAGCATAACTTAAATTTTAGCCTTAAAAAATTGTGAATTAAGCATGTAATTTAATTTGTGTAGCTATACAACCTGTGAATTTTTCTGATTTTAAGTGTGACATTCTCGAATTAAAAGGCGATAATGACAAGATCTAGAAGGAGAATTCTTTTTCATTTGGGCTGGATGGACATTGATTATGTCATAAGGAAGGACGAACCACTCGCCATAACTGAAACCAGCACTCAAGCTGAAGTTGCTCTTTATGAAAAATGGGAGCGATCTAATCGCCTAAGTGTCATGTTCATAAAAACTAACATCTTTGCTGGTATTCGTGGTTCCGTCGAAGGCTATGAAAAGGTCTGAGATCTGCTAAAGGCCATAGATGAACAGTTTGAAACTTCTGATAAGGCGCTTGCTAGCGCCTTAATAATGAAGTTTTCATCAATGAGGCTCACTACAGTAAAAAGTGTGCGAGAGCACATCATGAAGATGAGGGATACTGCGGCTCAATTAAAAACACTTGAGGTTATAATATCTAAAACCTTTCTTGTCCATTACATATTGAATACTCTTCCATGGCAGTATGGGCTCTTTAAAATTTCCTACAATACACTTAAAGAAAAGTGGTCAATTAATAAACTCATGACCATGTGTGTTCAAGAAGAGGGCAGGCTGATAATGGAACAAGGTGAGAGTGTCATGATGACAACAGACAAAAAAGATGATAAGCAAGCCAAGAAAAAAGGGAAAGGTAAAAGACCTCCACAAGATGGAATAAAGAAAGAATCCAAGTGTTTCTTCTGTAAAAATAAGGGGCACATGAAGAAGAATTGCACTAAATTCCAGAAATGGTTTGAGAAGAAAGGTAAACTAATCTCATTTGTCTATTATGAATCTAATATGGTTGATGTTGGTCATAACACATGGTGGATTGATTCTGGGTCTATAATCCATGTTTCAAATACCTTGCAGGGTATACTAAATCTGCGGAAACCAGTGGGAAGTGAGCAATGCATCTTTTCAGGAAATAAGATGGGCTCGCATGTGGAGGCCATTGGGACATGTAGTTTAATAATTTTAAGTAGTGGCTTTATTTTGAATTTAGAAAATATCATTTATGTTCCAAGCTTTTCTAGAAACTTGATTTTTGTTTTAAGACTTATACCATTGGGTTTTTCCTTTAATTTTTCAAAGACATCTTTTAGTTTATCTTATAAATCTGATGTTGTTGGAATGGTATTTTGTCTAATGGTCTTTTCTGTGACGCCCCCCACGTACGTTACCATACCAACCAGCCGAACTCTGACACCGACCGCGATGGTTGGCAACCTCGTGGGTCGTCATCCTCTTACTTAACATATTTAACTTTCCATTCTTAACGTTCTCATCTTAAAGCGGAAACAATTTCTATAGCAATTTTTTTTTAACTTACATATAATACCTATCTCTATCTTATAACACATATTTCATAACTTTCTTTCTTTCATCTTCCTTTTTGAACACTCAGCGAAAGACTCATGGTAGTACCATACCCTCGCCCAGTCCCTTGGCACGTGCAGATCCGTCCGTTGTCCATCATACTACTTTAAACTAACAGGTTGCTTACCTGCAACATATAAACGAACTAATGAGCTAGATGCTCAGTAAGTTCAAACATACATTCATTAACTTATAAATACTAGTAATATATATTATTAATAGAATATATGACATCACATATATACACATCATACACATCGTCTATACATATCCTCGAAACATAACATATTATGTGAGCTTCCTCATGCTCATTTATCTCTTCGCTAATCATTACCATCATTCTATTGATAATCTCTTATCATTCTATTCTAATTTCTTCATTTCTTTTCTTCTCATTCCTATCATTCCTTAACTTTCTATTCTAAACCTTTATAACTTCCCTATCGCTTTGTCATCATCTCTTAACATTTCATATCTTAAAAGCTAGTAACATACATACTAGCATAATATCACGTAAAAACGTGTCATTCACATCACATCACATATATAATTCTATTACGTTTCATATCGTTTGTTTCTTTTTATGTCGTTCTTTACTTTTCTTTTCTTTTCATTCTCTTTTCCTTTCTTTTCTTTTCACTCTCTTTTCTTTTCTTTTCTCTTCTTCTCTTTTCCTTTCTTTTCTTTTCTTTTCTTTTCTCTTCTTCTCTTTTCCTTTCTTTTCTTTTCTTTTCTTTTCACTCTTCTTTCGTTTGTTTTCTTTCCACTTTCCTTTGGTTGGGCCTGTTGTTGGACGTACCTAGTTGCGCGCGGACAGTGGGAGGAGGGGGAGCTACCCACCAACCTACCTCACAGTCACATAAAACCTCACCTTCGGGGCTGGTCCAACCTATAATCTACCACACCTTCGGGGTAGCGCCACATCTACGCGGAGGATATAGACCGGAAGTCTCGACCTTGTAGGGAGACCGGTACGCCAACAACTTAAGTTTTCAGTCTTATTATCTTGTAGACTTTTATTTTTCTTATATTGATTTTTCGTTGAACATCTTTTTCTTTCATGACATTCATAATCTTTCCTTTCTCATTTTTCATAAACATTTCATGAAACATTTGTTCTTTCATTGTTTTTCTTTTCTTAATTCTTTACTTTATTTGTGTGAATTATGTTAATCACACCTTAACATATATAGCACACATTACTTATATAACATCACATCACATCATAACAAACAAAAATATGTTTAATTATGTGCAGACAATTTTTTTTCTTTTCTCTATTTATCATTTGCATCATTTTATCTATTGTATCTTATCATCATATTTCTATCAATCATAGCCTATCGATCATAGCCTATCGTTCTATTCTATCAATCACATCTTACCGTTATGTTCTAATCCTTTCATCATAACCTATCATTGTTTCTCTTTCTTGTCTAACTCTTTGCTTTCATATCATTTTTCATAAAACATCTATCTTTTCGTTATCATAAAGCATACCTTTTTTTAATTCCTTTCATTACTGATCATCATTACTCTATCGATCATAACTTAACTTCTATAAAACTTTTCATAAAACACATATTCTTTCCTTTCATATCCCATCTCTTTCTTATGTATTCTATCATAATATTCTCCTTCTTACTCTTTCCATTCCTCTATTCCTCTTTATCACATCGTTACTCTCATAAAGTTTTTATAATACCTTTCCTTCATAATTCAATATATACATATATTTATATATATATATTATAAATTATTTATTAAAACACATCTTTTAACATCATCATAACATTGCTATAGCATTACTATAGCATCATCATAAATCACATCATGACATTTACATATAAAACATATAAATACGATAAGCTTGTTCATAGTTGCAGACGGGTAAATGTCTGAACTTACCCATAGCGTGCTTATCCTCTTCTTAGGATCCATCGACATCTTTTGTCGCGTCTGGATCGGGTTCCTACAGACAAATTTTGTCCGTTAATCACATTTTCATTTATAGCTTTTATTTTCTTAAAAAGCTTGATTCTGGTCTTATAACCCTTAATTATAGCCTTAGGACAACTTTCTAAACCTTAATGGCCCTTTTCGAATTTTTCTCCAACTTTTTGAAAAATTACAATTTTACCCCTAACTTTTGATAAAATTACAATTTTACCCTTGACGTAATAATTCATAACTTAAACCTCAATTTTGGCTTTTACAAACTTCATTAAACTATTCCGGGGTCATTGGGGCTCTTTTCCCATAATTTGAGAATCTTTGGATAAAATGACCATTTTGCCCCTGATGGGTCGTTTAAACATAACATTTTCATTTTCATACTTAGGCTGGATTTTCTAAACTCAAAATCATCTAATTAACTTTCTAAATCTTATCGGACCTTTTCCGGATCAATTCTTATCATTTTACCAATTTTCACATTCCCGGCCCTCGGGAAGTACTATTCGAACCTAAGAATCGGTTTCATGTTTTTCTTACGTTGTAGGGTTTCGAAGGGTCGGTTTACTAATCGTACCTTACCCATTCCTTTTTCCTTGCCCCAATTCCTCGAGGGGGCTCGGGTTCCCTTCCCGATCATATTTTTACCCCTCGTTTCCCATATTACCCCTGGTGTCATTTTTAGAAATTTCGGCAGCATTTCCGCTTAATTTTTGAGGTTCCAGCGTTTAGGAAACGCCTGAAAACCATCTATCCTGATCTAATTCTATCACGTACTATACCAGAGGCCTAGATTTTACGTAAAACTCATACTGTTTACGTAAAATCATTACATTATCACATATTTTTCTTTTTCTTCATTACAGTCATTTTCTTCTTTTTACATACATTCTTTTTCACATTTTTCATACCAATAATCATAAAATCATACAATAGTCCCAAATAATTAAATTGCGGAACATAAAGGGGTCGGGATTTATACCGAATTGCAGTCCGGTCTCGACGGTATAAACCCTAATTCCTCGTTCTTCATATTTGAGGTCCCGTCTTGCAATTCCGACTCCGCGGATGCGTCCGAAACGTCGAAAATAGGCTAACGGGCCAAACTTCCAAAATTGGTCAACGGTCGCCGTTGACCGGCATTGACCGCCGTTGACCGACCGTTGACCGGCGGTTGACGGCGGCGACGGTGGTAAATGAATAGCCCATCTTGAAGATCTCGACGTAAGGAACTCATTGATGGTGTCAATTTCACCATTTGAAACTCCTATGGCCGGAAATCGACCCCCGAAAACTCGGTCACGGCGACGACGGTGGAGCTCCGCCATGCCGGACTTTTTCCCTGAAATTGATTGAGGGCTTTTGCTCCCCTCTTCACGGCGAACATTTCTATACCGGTGGTGCAGCTCAACATCGCCGGAAACGGCGAGTTCCACGGCGGCTTCATGGCGGCGACGTCGCGGCTTCGGGCGGCGCGATTCCACCGGTGTTAAGGCGATCCACCACATGGGTTTTGTAGTACTCTTCACCACGAACATTTTGGGACCGATTTCTTGGCAAATGGTGGCCAGACGGCGAAGAAATCGACATTCGAAACTCTCGGCTCCGGCGAGCTTCGGGCGTCGCGTGCGGCTTGCTCTGGCGGTTGCTCCGTCGCGTCGGCCCACCATCGGACTCAGCTCGGCGAGAGCTTTCCAACGGTGCCGGCGATGTCGAAAACGGACACCATTTCCGATGGTCGGTTACTGTACATATTCGGCTAGAGAGCGAAAGAGAAGGAGGAGAGAGAGAGTTTGTGGACAATTGAGAAAATTCTATCTTTTTTCCGCACTTTATATACTTTTTCGCCCAAAATTTCAACATGGGCTATCCTGACTAATTTGGGCATCCTGAATCCAAATATATCAGTTTTATTTTCATCTGAGGTCATTTCGATCAATTTCTGATACTGTGAATTTTTGATCAAAAATTACCCTTGTACTCAATTATCAAATTTGAGCATGCTGATAGGCTATCCTAACTAATTTGGGTGTGCTGAACCCAAATTTATCAGTTTTATGTAAAGATAATATCATCTTGACCTACTTCTTGATACTGTAAGTGGCACACACGTGCACACACATAATATCACTATTACTCATTTTTCATCGTTTAACATTGTTAGAACATTTTATTTAGTTCCAAACAATATTAAATCACTTAATTTTCACATTTTAACGCTTAAATTCATTATGTAATTATTTTTCAAGAAATATGAATTTTCCCGGCTGTTATATTTTCTATATTAATTTACAAAATGATGCCACTAATAATGCTATGCATGTTCACACTGGTTTAAAACGATGTGTTATAAATGAGGATTCTTCTATGTTGTGCTACCGGAGATTGGGACATATCTCCAAAGATAGGATTAAGATATTGGTAAATGAAGGAGTACTAATAGCTTGTTTGGAGAAAATTTTTCATTTTAATTTTACTCAAATACAATACAATTTTATACCAAACACAAATTTTGTAACAGTGCTACGAAAACAATTACTATTTAAAATATTTTTAAAACAATCACATCAACTTTTCAACTCTATTATTTATCTCTACTTTTACCAATCACATCAACTTTTCAACTCTAAAATACTTTTCATCCAAATACACATTTCATTCAAATACAAAACAAATACTTTTCAACCAAATACAACATTCAAAAAACAAATTTCATTCAAATACAATCAAAATACAATGCGTTTACCAAACGCCCCCTAAGTACTTTGGATTTTGCTGATTTTGAGATCTGTGTGGACTGCATTAAGGGAAAGCAGACCAAAATATCTAAGAAGGGTATGCACAGAAGTTCCGAATTATTTGAAATCATCCGTTCAGATATCTATTGTCCAGATATGGACATACAAAGTGGTCTAAAATACTTTATCTCCTTTATTGACGATTTCTCACGTTACATGTATATCTACTTGCTTCAGAATAAAAATGAAGTATTAGATGCCTTTAAGGTTTTCAAGACTGAAATAGAGAAACAATATGAAAAACAAATTAAGATCATCAGAACTGATAGAGGAGGAGAGTATTATGGTAGATACACTGAGAATGGACAAGCTCCTGGTCCATTTGCTAAGTTTCTTCAAGAGTAAGGGATAGTTGCTCAATACACCAATCCCGGATCTCCTAGTGAGAATGGTGTGGCTGAAAGAAGAAACCGGACCTTGATGGAGATGGTGAGGAGTATGTGCAGTAATGCCAAACTCCCTATGTCATTATGGACCGAAGCTCTTAAAACGACAGTGTATATATTAAACCGAGTTCCAACTAAGACTGTTCCAAAAACGCCGTTTGAGTTATGGAAAGGTTGGAAATTGAGTTTGCGTTACATACGCATTTGGAGATGTTCGTCTGAAGTTAGAGTTTACAACCCACAAGAAAAGAAGCTAGATCCAAGGACTATTAGTGGGTATTTCATTGGATATGTTGAAAAGTCTGAAGGATATAGATTCTATTGTCCATCTCACAGCACTAGGATTGTGGAATCTAGAAATGCGAAGTTTCTTGAGAATGACATGATTAGTGGGAGAGATCGATTTCAAGACATTGTTCCTGAAAGAAATAATATTAATACTCAGCCTTCCACATCAAGTAATAAAATGATTGTCATTGTTAATGCCCCTCAAGTTCCAACGGGTGTTCAACAACAGTTGTTGAGATTTCACAAACTGCTAATAATCAACTAGTAGATCAAGTCGTTCAAGAAGTACCAAAAATGGTTGAACAACCAGTTGATCAACACGATCTTCAAGAAAATGTTGAAACAACTTTAAGAAGATCTACTAGACTAAGAAGGTCAACAGTACCTAGTGATTACATCGTGTATCTACAAGAGTCAAACTATAACATTGGAGTCGAAATTGATCCTGAAATGTTTTCACAAGCCATGAGTTGTAAGGAATCTAACTTATGTCATGATGCTATGAAAGATGAGATGAATTCTATATCATCTAACGGTGTTTGGGACCTTGTTAAATTGCCTGATGGTGCAAAAGCCATTGGATGCAAGTGGGTCTTTAAGACAAAGAAAAACTCACTGGGCAACATTGAGAGATACAAAGTTAGACTCGTTGCAAAAAGATTCACTCAGAAGGAAGGGATCGATTACATAGAGATATTTTCTCCTGTATCCAAGAAAGATTCTTTTCGCATTATCATGGCATTAGTTGCACATTTTGACCTAGAGTGACAACAGATGGATGCGAAAACGGTTTTTCTCAATGGAGATCTAGAGGAAGAGGTTTACATGAAACAACTAGAAGGATTTTCCTCTAGTGATGGTGAGCATTTGGTTTGCAAGCTCAAGAAATCTATATATGGATTGAAATAAGCTTCTCGTCAGTGGTATTTAAAATTTCATGATGTCATCTCTTCATTTAGATTTGTAGAGAATATTATGGATCAATGTATATACCAGAAGGCCAGTGGGAGCAAGATTTGTTTTCTCATTCTGTATGTGGATGATATTTTACTTGCGACCAATGATAAGGGTATGTTACATGAGGTGAAACAATTTCTCTCTAAAAACTTCGATATGAAGGATATGGGTGATGCATCTTATGTCATTGGGATTAAGATACATAGAGACAGAATACGTGGTATTCTGGGTATGTCTCAAGAAACCTATATCAATAGGGTTTTAGAGAGATTTCAGATGAAGGATTGTTCACCGAGTATAGCTCCTATTGTGAAGCGTGATAAACTCAGCTTGAATCATGTCCAAAGAATGATCTTGAAAGAGAACAAATGAAGAATATTCCTTATGCTTCAGTTGTGGGAAGTCTTATGTATGCTCAGGTCTACACAAGGCCTGACATAGCTTTTGTAGTCGGGATGTTAGGAAGATATTA
This sequence comes from Antiaris toxicaria, assembly GCA_035233585.1. Lineage (NCBI taxonomy): Eukaryota > Viridiplantae > Streptophyta > Magnoliopsida > Rosales > Moraceae > Antiaris > Antiaris toxicaria. The sequence goes on from CP141153.1 coordinate 19,691,057, forward strand.
GAGTAATCCAGGTATAGACTACTAGAAAGCTACAAAGAAGGTGCTTAGGTATCTTCAACATACTAAGGATTACATGTTTATGTTTAGACGGACTGATCTTTTGGAAGTGATTGGGTACTCCGATTCAGACTACGCTGGCTATGTTGATTCTCGGAAGTCAACTTCGGGATATATCTTTATGCTAGCCAGTAGAGCTGTTTCTTGAAGAAGTGCAAAGCAAACCTTGACTGCTACTTCCACTATGGAAGCTGAGTTCGTGTCCTGTTTTGAGGCTTCTTCACATGGTGTATAGATAAAGAATTTCATTTCTGGGTTTAGAATTATGGATTCAATATCTAGGCCATTGAAGATATATTATGACAATTCAGCTGCTGTTTTTATGGCTAAGAATAATAAAAGCAGTAGTCGAAGCAAGTACATCAACATCAAGTATCTAGCCATAAAAGAACGTGTTAAAGACAAATCAGTGGTTATTGAACACATTAGCACTGAATTGATGATTGCTGATCCTTTAACTAAAGGCATGCCACCACAAAAATTCAAGGATCATGTAGTAAGAATGAGACTTGGTTCCTTTATGTAATTTCGTTATAAGAACGATATTATTATAATAAAATTCCCTTTGTGATGTTTTCTTTTTCTTTTTTTTTTTTTATCATCTCGTGTACACATATGTTAGTTTTGAGAAAATATTTTTATGTTTGGACCAAGAATAAACATAGGATTTATTCATTAAGTTACATGAGCTATTAAAGGGACAGATTGCATTGTAATACATAGAAGATAATACTCATGCTTAAGAGGACTTGTTGCCATAATTCATGTAATTTGTTTCTTACTTGGAAAATGTTGGAATTTATGGACCAAGTGGGAGAATGTCGGTTACTCTTGTTAACCGAATGGTTACTTTCAGTTTTTTGAAGACAAACAGAGGTAACCGTTCGTGATTATGGTCCATTAATCCCACTACTATTCCTCTATTTATGTTAAAAAACTCTCTTGATAGAAGAGAATAAGATGAGGACATTGGCTCTTGGTCCTGAAGCTCAATTTTCAAATTTTTCGTTTTTCATTATACCATCGTTCGTGAGGATTGAGAGATTCAAAGGCCAAGCCTTCTATGTGTTTTTTTTTAACGTTTGTTCAAAGTTTTGCAGGTTCGTCAGAGAAATAACAATGGCGGGAGGTATTTTTTGGTCCTGACAATTTTTTCGCATTTTGATCTATGTGCTATATTTGGATTCGTTTTGGCATGTTTAGATCATTACAATTTACTTACATTCTTGACATGGTTTGTTCATTTTTCTATCCAATACTAGTAGTTTAAAATGACAAAAAGAAAAAAAATTTGGTTAGTTTTATCAGATAATTATTGCGCAAATGGTATGGCATCTGGGATTTCAATTGATGAGCTTTGATATCTTGTTGATTTTGGTAGAAGAAGACAACAGATTTAAAAAATGGTTATATCTTTTGCTTCACCTTGAATCTCATATTTGAGAGGGAATGGAGAATTAAAACTTATTATGTTTTTTTCGTGACTTGATCACTGAACAGGTGAAATTTTCTCAGCTTTAACAGCAAAAAAAGTTACTGTTGATTCTCCACTTGTTTATTTATTTATTTATTTTTGGTCCCATTGGTCATAGGTTGAATTCTGAGAAATTTTTTTTTTTAGGAATTCAAAAGGTACCCTTAAATTTGAAAAATATATGACAAATGGCCTTCCAAATTTAAATTAAGGAAAAAAAAAACAACCCTTAATGTTATTTTTTAATCATCTTGAAAATTTTACTTTGGTTGAATTATGATCAAACGCAATGATTCATTTAAAAGAAACAAAATAAAAGAAGTAGGCTTTTGGATGCATAGACAATCAACAATGGAAGAGTTTATTAATTAGCTAGCTTGGTCTTTTTACATTGTTGGCCTGGCAAAAATTTAGCGTGGGGTGGAACACTTTTAGATGTTCTCAAAAAAAAAAAAAAAGATTACATTTTTGAAATTAAACCTAGAGGCAATTGTGATATTTTAATAAAATTTAAGGATGCCTTTTGAGTTTTGAGTTTTTTCCCTCATTTCTCTGTCTAGCATGATATTTTGTTATTATGGTACACATCACCAGGTCAAGATGCTGTAGACTGGGGTGTTTCTTTCTCCCATTTTGAAATTATTTGGATTGCACCATTCCAATTAGGGGTGAACAAAAAATCCGAAAACCCAAATAACCCACCCAAGGAAAACCCGACGGGTTGGGTCCACGTCAGACCCAAAAAAAAGTCGGGTTGACCCACCCAACCCAATGTCAAATTGGGTGGGTTTGGGTTGGAATTCTAAAACCCGATCAAAACCCAACCCACCCAATGAATGTGTTTTTTTTTTATATTTATTTTATATTTAGAAAAAATATAATGATTAACCTAAGTCAATTTTGTTAATCCGACTGTCATTTCCCATTTATGCCTCCCCTGAGCCAAAGTTCGTGCTTTGCCCTTACCAAATCCGATGTCCCACCAGCCTCCTCCAATCGTCCCTTTTTTCGACCATCGGCTGTCACCCTTCGACGTATTCATTTTTGTCTCCCCAAGCCCGTGTTCGTCTCGTACCTTGCCCTTGCCCAACCCTAGCCACCACTTGCCACTAGCCTCCCTTGATCCTCCCTTCTATTAGGATTTAGGAACAAGATTTCAAGTTTATTTCAATTTGCTTGACTTTAGTTCTTGTTACTATACACATTGGAGTTAGAGATTATTCTTGTGAAATAGATTTGTTGTTTGTGATTGATGTTTCTTAGTATTCATTAAAAACATGTATTAATTAGTTCTTATTGTCTTTATATGACTTCTTAATTTGAATATTTGAGCTTGTATTTTGATTTGTGATTAAATTTTTAAGTCATATTTTATTATTTTATTTTTATAAATTGCCGAACCCGACAAACCTGAAAAACCCGCCAAACCTACCCAAACTTTAATTGGGTGGGTCGATTTTGTATATTGGGTTAATTGGGTGGGTGAAAAATTTTTTTAACCCACCCAATCTTCATTGGGTGGGTTGAAAAATGCCAAAAATCCACCCAACCCACCCGACGAACACCCCTAATTCCAATGTTCCATTCATGTCTAGACCATCAGCATGCAATGGCTATAGCCAACGTCCTCCTGCGTACAAGTTCATGGCTGAGGCCACCATTGCACGCAAGGGCTGTGGCCTAGGACCCCAGCATGCACAAGGGCCATGAATAAGGCCTTCCACAGGTGCAAATGCCGTAACCAGGGCCTTTAGCATGCACAAGACCATGGCAAAGTGCAATCCAAAAGGGGGCCTAGCATTTGGATGGAGAGATAATGCAAATGGTCATATTATATAAACATTAGAATTGCCTTCCTTCCAAAATTTTGATCCTTTGGATATATATATTTGCTACAATACCAAGTTTTAAGAATCTATCCAAAAGGCATATTCAAATGTTTCTATACAAAAAATTCTATTTAGAATGAGAATACCCAAATGCCACTCCTAATAACCATTCAAATGCTTCTGTTGAAAATTCCCATTCAAATGTTTCCATCCGAATTGCCTAAACGGTCATTTCCACTATTTTCACAATCCAAATGCTGAGTGCACCGCCTTCTAGATTGCCAAACAGCAATTTAAATGCCCCATTCTAATGGTGCCATAACACCCCCTTGGCCTTTTAAGTGCTCAAGAGGTCGAATACAAGTGTTCATATAGTTGTTCATATGGGTCATATACACAATAGAGGAGGGTGTATATTACAGGTACGTGCAAACTCATAGGTGGTATCAGAATGTTGTTATCTAGTATGGTTGAGGTTTCTCAGCATCTATATATATCTTTCTTTGCCAGTTTTATTAGGCAGTGACTAAGGTCATGGTATTTATTGGTCTTTGCAACTTTAACTTGGTATTGATATATTGTTTTGTTTGTTATTTTCATATAAAAGATGAATGGCAGGTCTAAAAAATGTTTTACTAGTGCCTTTGAGGAAACAACCATCTAAGGATATAGAGTCATGAGTCATGACAAACTCTTATTTGATTTGGATGACTAAAACATATAGAAGCTTTAATAAACAGAGAACTACAAAATCAATAGGAATCTTAAGAAATGTTACATATTGTGATGACCAGCCATGATGTGGTCGTCACTTAATCATATTTAAACATAATATCGTATTATCGTAATTTCCACGGGATTTTTTTTTAACTACCTTATATGTTTTATCATACTTTTTCAAAGTACATAAATAGTTGTCATAACTTAATACCATACATAACATATATATAACAGAGAGTACTAAACCTTTTTTTTTCTTCATATAAACTACTTAATCAAAATATTATTCTAGTTTCAAAAAGACTACTCAACATATTGTGGAAGTGAATCTTGTAATGGTATCCATAACCCATCCTCTACATTCGCCCGTCGCCATCATCGTCCATCGGAGTTTAACCTATAAATTTCTTACCTACAGCATGAACACACATAATGAGCTTTACGCTCAACAAGTACAATGCTATTCCACAAAACCATAAACTTAAAAACATATAATGAATCATGCATGAACTGATTATGCTTCATTATGAATTCATTATGCCAGTTATGCTTCATTGTGAATTCATTATGCTATTCTTATTAATTATCTATCATAACATGTCATGAGGGCCCGTGTCAGTACCAAACGTGCGCGATCATTAGAAGTTAGGGTTTTTCACTCAGATCAAATCTTTCTTGATTTAGAGCTTATACATGAACCCTCCCCTTAGGTCGGAAGGTCGGTACGACACACTTAACATGTCTTAACTTATTTATAATTAACCAATTATGGAGAACATAATCATTTTCACCGTGTCGTGATCTTTACCATGTTATTCGTTAATTGTACATGACTAAAAAATAAATGTCATGTTTATCATAAAAAAATACTTTATGAAAACACTTTTATTCATACTATTGATGGAGTTGTACTTACCTGTCCTATAGACAGTTTTGTACTATGCTTTTATCATGATACAGGTGTTTACCTGAAATCATCACACATTTCATTAATATTTGTTTTTAAGTCACTAATATTGTTAGTAACTAAAACATTGGTTGACATTTATTACTGATTCTTTTTCGTACTAAATAACTCTCATTTTGAGAGTTTAATTAATTACCTTCTAATCATAAATAATTAATTTATTTTTTAAATAAATTAATTAACGTCTCTCTCTCTCTCGGTGACGCTGGCTAATTGGCTAATTAGCTAACCGATATATTTCTTTAAAAATCTTATAGATTTTAAAAGTGGTTCAAAAGAAATTTCTTCATTTGTGAGAAATATGTTTCCTCATGATTTTAAAAATAAACCTCTTAAGACCTCATTGGAAGGTGGGGTATTCATTTAAACGCTTTATATCATTTAAAAAGAAAATTGTTGGTGTTAATTCAAAAACGTGATTTTTAAACCTCTTTTGAAAATCTGTTTACTACTTACTCATAGAAATATAATTTGAAAAACTAGCGAACTTCAAGATCTCGACGAGATGGACAACTTTCATGTTTAGCGTAGAGCTCAGTTCGGACTCTAACTAGCCCAAACATCTAAAACTCGTGGCTATCTTTGCACCTCATTAGAAAATTTTCTAGTTTTTAAGGCCAATTAAAAATATTCTGTTTTGGTTCCAAAACAATAGAATTTTTGATATCTCTATAATCCATTTTTAAGTTTTCGATGTGTTCTACATTTTTCATGTTGAGCTCGAAACCCGATTTGGACCTAAGTTTGCTCGTTTTTGGAAAAACCTGAAACTACCCATGTTTCCAAGTTTTCCATTCCAGTTTTGACATTTGGCCAGAAAATGGCCCATTAGCCTATCATAACGTCATTTTTAGCTAAGTCTCATTAGAGATAAAAATATCCAAAAAAAAAATTTCCTAAAAATTTTGTGTTTTTCACTTTTTCAGATTTTACCATTCTCATGCTCAAAAATAGTGAAAACCCGAAACTACCCTTGTTTCCAAGTTTACCATCCCAATTTTGACCTCTGACCAAAAAATGGCTTGTTTGCCTATATTAACGTCATTTTTAGCTAAGGCTCATTAAAAAAAAATTTCCAGAACAAAATTTCCTAAAACTTTTGTGTTTTGTATTTTTCTAGATTTTACTATTATCATGCTCGAAAATAATGAAAACCATGGCTAAAAAAATGGCAAATTAGGTTTTTTTTGTATAACCCTAATGATCTATATATATCACAAGCCATACAATCATAAACACAACCTCACAATCACATAATCAATATAATAAGGCATCTAAGACTCAAAATAAAAATTATTACAACCCATGAGCATAAATACACTATAAATCTCTTGAGATCAAAACTTAACTAAAGGAAGTGTTACTAAGGAAGGGTTTAATGCATTATCTTAGTGTGGCTTGAGAAATGGGCTTCCAACCAAGCAAGTTTGTTGCTAAACTTTGTGTATTTTTGGGTAAGAGGGGTTCAGCCAAGGAGAAAGGGAAATGAGAGTCCTTTTGTGGCTTTTGGAGTCTTTGGTGTTGGAAGAGAGGAAAATGAAATCAAATGGCTTCTTGGCCCATTTATAGTCTAACTTAGTGGCATGTTAAACTTAGTTAATTTAGCATTGAAAGGACACAAAAATATTAGCTGCCTTCCCTATGAAGATCCAATGGGTGGCTGCAAGAGAATGGCCAAACTTTGGCAATAAATGCTCATCATAATGCATAGTACCTTATGTCCCCTAAATCCCATTTTTTTTAATACAAAATCAAACCTTCCTCCCTTAAAACAAGGGATCCCCATCACTTCTTTTATCTTGGTTGATTGCACAAGTTTAACAGTATAGATTTTATCTGCAAAAGCTTTTCTAATAGTCTAGTTTCTTATAACGGCGTTCAGTAATTGTCAGGTTATGTTCTAACCTTTATTGAATAGGTATTTTCTTGATCTGATTCTTATTCTAATCATATCTAAAAGGGTTGTAGGTGCTATGGGCTTTCTCTGCATCTGCTTATGCGATGACTGAGAAATTTTATCATTCTTGAAAAAAAAAATATGTATATTGTATGTACATGATAATTTTAATATTTAAAATGTGAAAATTATAATTTAATATTGTTTAAAATGAAATAAAATGTTCTAATGATGTTAAAGATTAGAAATTCGATGATGAAAATTTCACCGGACTGAAATAGGAAACATGGTGCATTTCGGTATCGAAAAACTCTAGAAGGTAACTTATGGTAAGACAAGTATAGAAAAAGACGAAATAATGACAGTAATGATTTATAGCCAAACGACATTGATTTAAGATAAACTAATCACACGGAAGGCCTCAGAAGTCTGCCAGCATGATTTCGGTAAAATCTCATTCGGTTTGAATTTTGATCAAACTTTGACCACCAAAGTATATGATGATGATGTCATAAATGATTATAATAAAAAATAAGTTGAATGGAAATAATTAGAAGATTAATGGCTTAGATTTAAAGAGGTTTTGATCCAAAGGCTAGAAAGTTGCCAAAATTACATCCTTTTTTTTTTTTTTTAAATTGGGAAATAATTCCCTTGGGAAATCTGGTGGTAGGTGGCTATGGGGGGGGGGATAGTTTAGCTACCTATGATTGGTCCAAAAATATAAGAATTTAGTTAATTGTGGAAAGAATTACAAACATTAGTAACAAAGTGTAAAAATCAAAGAAAAGATGGTAAATTTTTGTTTAAAGGAACCATACCTCCTTAGGCTGTTCTTAGCCTTCACGCACATGGTCATTAACACCCAAAACCAGCAGTTATAGCCAAAGAAAGGAAAAAAGAAAACCTCAACCTCAGCTAGGTAGAGTTTTTGACGATTTCAGACAAAAATTATGTGTTTGGCGTACGTGATTAAATCTTGCACTAAGACAAAGTAGATAGCTCTTTCTTGAATTTTTTTTCATGCATTTGGGCTATAAAAACCGTGCCCCTATTGCTGTGGTTTTAGAAGAAAATTTTATTATGGTAAATGATGATTTAGTGGCTTCAAATCAAGTTTTACATTTTAAATTAGGTTACTGTTGAACTTAGGTAGAAATTAGCGAGTAAACCATTGAAACCATGACATTTGGTGACGATTTTGGGGTTGTAAAACCGTGGATAAAGGATGAGCAAAAGTTTAAGAAATTTTGATGTTACGATATTTAATTCGGTATTATGGAAGTTAGGTTGACATAGGTGAATAACGAGGAACATGAGAAAATGAAAATTTCATGATTTAACCCTAGGAAAATTGAATTTTAGGTTAGGTTTTTCATGAGAAAAACCATGGGTTATATAGTGTGATGGATGGAGTGTTATGATGAAAAATTTGTGCTTGAATTGTATATGGAAACCATGGTTGATGTTGGAAAAAAAATTTGGATTGAAATGTCGTTATAAAAATTTATGTTTACGTGAGAATTTTACATAAAAAGTTTTGAACTCTTTGCATAAAATTAGGCCTTTGGTATAGTATGTGGTAGGACTATGATTAAATGGCATCAATGGTATGCCGAGAACCCAAAATTTAAATGGAAATGCTACCAAAATTTTAAAAACAACACTAAGGGCATTTTTGAAACGATGATAAAATATAACGTCAGATAGGTAAACCTGAGACCCCTTAGTGATTTAGGATGAGAAAAGAAAAATAGACGTTTTAAGGATTAGTAAAGTGTCCATTTGGGATTCCGAAATGCTAGAAAGGAGGAGAAACAATGTAGGTGTCGGAATAGCGTCACTCGAGGATCGAGTGTAAAATGATTATGGAAATTGTAGCAGTTAATACTATGAAAACATGTTAAGGACTAGAAAAGGGGTTTTATGATTTTTGGTTTAGAAAATCCAGTGTAAACATTAAAACGAAATGTTTATGAAGAAAAAAATCCCACTAAGGGTAAAATAGTCATTTTGCTAAAAGTTAACAGAAAAGTAAAAAAAAAAGGGGACGTTAAACCTCTAAGTCCATCATTAGGAAATTGAACTTAGAATTTTTATGTTATTGTTAAGTCTTAAGTATGAAATAAGCATTCAAAATGATTGTTGATTATCTCAGTTATAGGAAACCCGACAAGTGATAGGAAAAGAGTCATAAAGCACCCGAGGAGGTTCACTCTAGTACAAATACTATAAGTACAGACATTTACTTGTCTACTCACGAACTGACTTGCTATATGAATGTTTTAGGATGTGATGTTATGATATGTTTCTAAAGGTGATGTTTGTGAAAGAAATGTTTTATTAAATTTTATGAAAGAAATGTCTTATGAAATGTTCATGAAAGAAATGCTTTACGAAATGATAAAGAAGTTTCTGACGATACATTTTATAAAAGTTGTGCATTTTTGACATGACAATTGAGTATGTTCATAGAGTCAGAAAGAATGACAAGTTAAAGTACGAAAAGATAAAAACAAGTAAGATAATAAGATTGAAGATTTAAATGTTAGCGTACCAACCTCCCTATAAGATGAGGTTTTATGTTTATGGCCTCCACTCCAGTGTGGTACTACCCCGAAGGTGCTGTAGTTAAAGGCGCTACCCCGAAGGTGCGGTAGTTAACAGTTAAAGTTTAATCGTTAGGTAGGATGACGGGTAGCTCCCCCTCCCCTCATTGGTCTACGCTCATCAGGCACGACCAACAATGGGGCCCACAAGTGAAACTAAACTAAAGAAAAGAAAGGAACAGAATGATAGATATGAAATAAAGAGCAATGAAAATAAAAGAACAAAAGATAAGCAAGCATAATGAGATAACATAAGTTGACATGCATAAACAATGTATGTCATATATTATGTTAATGCTCTGTACTATATGATACGAGTATTTATAAGTCATGTATGAATATTTGAACTTACTGAGCAATTAGCTCATGTGTTTGTTCATGTTACAGGTAAGCAACCTGCACGCCAATAGACGAGTTGATGGATGATGGGTGGGATCTGCATGTGCTAGGGGACTAGGTGAGGGATATGATCCTGCTATAAGTTTTTCACTGAGCAGTTTAAAAAGAGTATTAAAATAATAATTTATGTATTTATATTTGTAAAAGTACGAATTGTCTATGAAAAATAACTACCATAATGGTTATATGATAAACGAAATTCAAACATGAAATGTACGTTTTAAATTAAAAAAAATGAAACAAATTTTTTTTTTTATATATACGTTAAAAAGGAAAAGTTAAAATGATAAAATTTAAAGCACGTTAAAGTTAAAGTAAGTATATTAAACAAAGAAAGTACGTTAAAACTAAGTTGTCGGCGACCCATGAGGCGACAGATATGACAACCGAGAAATTTCATCATTCTCGAAAAATTGGTACATGAAATGTACATGATGAATTCCATATTTAAAATATGAAATGTAGTGATTTTATGTGTGTACGCATGTATGTCACACACAGTATCAAGAAATTAGTTAAGATGATCTTTTCTTGATATAAAATTGATATATTTAGAATTAGTATGCTCAAATTAGTCAATTGAGTATTAAAAGTAATTTTTGATCAAGAGACATGCAGTATCGAGAAATTGGTCAAGATGACCTTTTCTTGAAATAAAACTGATATATTTGGAATCAGAATGCTCAAATTAGCCAATTGGGCACAAAACTAATTTTTGATTGGGAAACATGCAGTACCGGAAAACTGATCGAGATGACCTTGGACGAAAATAAAACTAATATATTTAGGTTCAGTACGCCCAAATTAGTTAGTATAGCATATGTTAAAATTAAAAAAAAAAAAAAGGTATAAAAAGGGGGGAATTTCAAAAAATTCGAATAGGACCCCCATAATTTTCTTCTCTCTTCTTTTTCCCTTACCAACACCGAAAATGAACAGTACCGACAAATCGTAAACGACATCCGTTTTTGACACCGCCGATACCGTTGGAAAGCTCTCGTCGAGCTGAGTCCAACAGTGGGTCGACACGATGGAACCGATGTTGGAGCACGCCGCATGCGTCGCCCGAAGCGGCCGATGGCCGAAAACTTCTCGCCGTGGTATCTCTGCCGTCCGGCGTCCAAATGCCACGATTCTGGTCCTAATGGATTCGTGGTAAAGAGTAGAACAAAATTCAGGCCTCATTTCAGCTCAACGGTCGCCAGATCGCGCCACCTAAGTCTGCCCATCCGACGATTCCAGTGGAGTTGAGTGACCTGGTGGGTATCAAAATGCTCAGAATAGCACGAGGAACAAAAGCCCCAAGTTAATTTTGGGCAACAATGCCGGGAAGACGGAGAACGGACATCACTGCCGCCATTGCCCTTTCGAGGCTTGATTTACGACCATAGGAGCCTCGATTGGTTAGATGGTTTTGAAGCGTTTCCTAAACGCCAGGAATCTAAAAATTAAGCGGAAATGCTGCCAAAATTTTGAAAACAACACAGAAGGGTATTTTGGGAAACGAGGGGTGAAAAATGTGCTCGGGTGAGGAAACCGAGACCCCTCGAATGATTTTAAGAATTAATGAATGAGTTAGGTTCAAAAAAGGATGACGGACGTTTGAGGAATAGTAAATCGAGAATTTCAACAATTAATATTGTAAAAGCTCGATAAAGCCTATGAAAAATTATTTTATGATTTTTGAGCTTAGAAAATCCAGTTTAAGCATTTAAAATGAAAATGATACAACCTAAAGACCCGTTAGGGACAAAACCGTCAAAAATTTCAGGAATGATAGAAATGAGCCCTAATGGACTTAGAATAGTTTAGTTAAGATTCTAAGGGCCAAAACTAAGTTTTAAATCAAAGAAAAGCAAAGTTATCATGAAAAATCCTATTATGGGCAAAATGATAATTTTGCCAAAAGTTCGAGATACAGCAGTCATTTTTCCAAAAGTTAGCGGAAAAGATACAAATGAGGTTAATTAAGATTTTTAAGGTCAAAATCAAGATTTAAGGAGGAGAAAAGTAAGAAAAGTCTGCTAGGGATGAAATTGTCATTTTGCCAAAAAGTTAGGAGTAAAATGATAATTTTGTCAAAAGTTAGCAGAAAAGTTATAAATGGGATATTAGACTCCTAAGTTAATGATTAAGAAATTAAACGTAGAATAATTACGTTTTAATAAGTTTTATGTATAAAGTAAAGATTTTAAAATAATCATAATTATTTCGGTTATAGGAACTCGATCCAGACGCAACGAAGGAACGTCTGCGGACCCAGGAAAGGAGATACGCACAAGAATATCTGTAAGTTCTAATATTTTCCTGTCTACAATATGAACTGACATGTTAGGTCTATGTTAAAGTGTTATGTGAAAGTTATATATGTGAGTACTATACGTACTAAAGTGTGACTAACATAACGCACACTATGAAAATTACATTAAGAAAGAAATAATTTATGAAATGCTTATGAAACACACTAAAGTGTGTTATATGAAATGCTTACATAAGGTGTTCCAGATCAAAGAGGTAATGATAATGCCACCTGGTCGTAATCATATGAAAGATAGTAAGGAAAGATTAAAAATGAATGAAAGAAAGAAAGAAAGAAAAGAAATGAATGAATGAAAGAAAAGAGATGAACCAAAAAAAAAAGAAACAATTTATGAAATGCTTATGAAAGAAATGAAATAAACGAAAGTAAGAAAGAAAGAAATGAAATGAAAGAAAGAGAAAATGAATGTACGAATGAAAAGATAAAGTAAAGAAAGGAAAGATAAGCAAAATAATAAGACTGCAAAGTTAAATGCTGGCGTACCGACCTCTTATAAAATGAGGTTTTAAAGAATGACTATCTAATCCAATGAGATCCTACCCTGAAGATGCGGAAGTTTAATGTTAAAGTTCGGCCATGAGATTGGTTGGTGGGTCGCTCCCTCCTCCCCTCATTGGTCTGTGCGCATTATGGTACGACCATTAAATGGGCTCATAAGTGAAACTAAACTCAAGTAAAGGAAAGAAAAGAATAACATGTTGTGGGTGAAAGAAAGAACAAAAGAATAATGAAAATGAAAGAATGAAAAGTAGACAAGTATAATGAGACTAACATGTATGCATAAATTATGATATACATAATTTGATATGCATAAGTCAGTCTTGCAATTTTAAGTATGTTTGTGATTTTTAAGCATACATTTAGTATGCTATGTTTAAATTGATATGTGTATACAATGTATTGTATGATGTTAAGTATGTTATGCTTAAGATGTTAAGCATACATTAAGTATGCTATGTTTAAATTATGTTATGTTAAAGAACATTAAGTATGAAAGTTTGTACTCAATGTTAAAGTATGTTAAGTATGAAAGTTAAGTAATGTATGATATATGTTATGTTAATGTTCTGATGCCATAGTTGGTATCAGATATGCTCTGTCCAAAAAGGTATGAGTTGTTATTTGTCATGAATGCATGTTTGAACTTACTAAGCCTGTCGCTTACAAGTTTGTTTATGTTACAGGTAAGTAACCTGCACGACGATAAGACAAGTGATGGATGACGAATGAGATTTGCATGTGCTAAGAGACTGGACGAGGGTTATGGTACTGCTATGAGTCTTTCGCTGAGCTATTTAAAGAAAGTATTGAAACGGATATTGAAATAATGTTTTATGATGATACAGTTTTCAAGTTTTCAAGATTAAAGTTAAGTTTCGAGAAAAAAAAATTTATTCCCCATTTTCACGTTCAAATGAAAAGTTAAAACAAGTATGTTAAAGGAAATATGTTAAAAGTAAGACACTAGCCGTCACAGATGGTATCAGAACAAGTTAAAAACAAGTTAAAATAAGTTAACGATGACCCATTGAGGTGACAATCTATCATAGTGGACTCCAAAGCTCTACTATGCTAGTACTGTTAGCCTCCATGAAGGGTGGGGCGTCACAACAGACTATCGCAATTGGCTTCAGAGCTCAACCGTGATAGTGCTGTATAGCCTCCACGTAAAGTGGGCCGCCACAGCTTACTATTCCTTTTCAGTTATGTGGTTATGTCCTAAACTGTATTAGCATCGCATGTGTGTAATGTACTTATTTTGTGTGAAATTTTTGACTTATGCTATATTGGCTAATTTGGGTGTGTTGACCATGAATATATCAGTTTTATGCCCATCTGACGTTGTCTCAATCAGTTTTGGATACTGCATGTTTTCTGCTCGGAAGTCACTTTTTGTACTCAAATGACTAATTTAAGCATATTGATTCTAAATATATCAGTTTTATATCAAGCAAAGGTCATCTTGATCAATTTCTTGACACTGCGTATTTTCTGTTCATAATTCACTTTTTGTACTCAATTGACTAATTTGAGCATACTGATTATTAATATATCAGTTTTGTGTCAAGAAAATGTCATTTTGACTATTTTCTCAATACTGCATAATTTTCGTTCATAATTTTATTTTTTTGTGCTCAATTAACTAATTTGAGCATACTGATTCTAAATATATCAGTTTTATGTCAAGTAAAGGTCACCCCGATCAATTTTCTGACACTGCATATTTTTTGTTCATAATTAACTTTTTGTGCTTAATTGACTAATTTGAGTATACTGTTTATAAATATATTAGTTTCGTATTAAGAAAAATCATCTTAACTAATTTCTTGATATCGCGTGTTATACACGCGCACACATGTAATAACATATTACTCAATATATATATAGGCATATATATATATATTGCTCAAGAGTAAATAGGGTGAACCGATTTATTTTTGGTTGTCCATTTCATTGTATGAATAGAAATTAAACATTTATTTATTTTGTTTAATCCATTCAAATTGGTAATTAAATAGTACTCATAGACTTAATTACTTATTACAAAATAATTATGTTTATGATCACGACGGATATTACACATACTATGTTAAGTTACTTAAATTGGAAGCCTATATTCATGGCAACAGATAGTCTAAGAAACAGCATTTACTACTTGCTTTCTAATATCCATTTCCTTGGTGGTTTTGTGTGCTTGATAGATGACAGTTTTACATCTGTCACCAATTTTGGTTTGAGCAATGGGATTTAATCTGAATCTTGATACCTTACAAAAGAATGGGCCTGCTCAGATGAGACCCACATGATGAGAGACCCACATAGGGATTCAATCAAGGTTTTTCCAAAATTGCATGCAATGTAGATAATATGGTGATTAGATTTTTCATGAGATTTTTATTACTGATACATCATTATGATTGCTATATTTTATCATTTTTTTTATAGGCAAGAACAATTTTTTTGTTAATTTATTCATTCTAAAAACTGGCTTTTGTTCATTGCACTCGAACATCATGGATAATGTAGAGACATTTGTCATTTTTTTTCCCTGTATAAAAATGACCTTTGATTTAGAACACAAGGTCCTTAAAAATGACCTTGTTCAATTATTCAATTACTTTGTGTAGACACCCATAAGAACAGAAATTCAGTCCACTCTTAGCTATCTTGCTAGCTATCCAAAAGAAGAAGAAGAGCTAGAAGAAGAGGGAGAAGAATGAGCTATCTTTCTAGCTATCCTAAAAAAGAAGGGTTAAAGAATAAGGAAAGAAGAAGAAGAAGAAGAGTCCTAAAGAAGAAGAGCCATCTTGCTAGGTATCCTATTAAAAAAAAAATGAAGAAGAAGAAGAAGAGGAAGAATCCTAAAGAAGAAGAGCTATCTTGCTAGCTATCCTAAAGAAGAAGAATTAAACAAATACCAACTAAATAAATTCAAAATAGGGAAATTGCAGCACTATTAATTCTACATGACTTTGGTCATAGAATCGATATAAAATTGGTAGGTTTTTCTTAAAACATTTGACTGATATTAAAAAAATGCTAACAACGTTAATTTTAATTTCAATTTTCAAGTAAAGTGTGAGTTATCATTTTTTTATTATTATGATTATCACATATAATTTTAACCGTATATACATATAATTTTAACACTGGTTATAGGCCCTTTGTGACCTTCAGATAAAGCGGAGCCTTATTTTTGGTTATGCAAATTGGAGTTTTTACCCATATATGAAGGTGGAAAAAATGGCACAAGGACTGCCACAAGATTGCCATGAAAAATGGGTTAAAGAAGGGTGACACTGTCCAGGTCCGGTTCTTCAGGCTCAAGGACTGTCCTTGGATTGCCTTGGTGACGCCTTGATTCGACCCAAGCCCACTTATACATATTCTGTTAATGGCCCAATTTCTTATATGTTTTTTTTTTTTTTTAAACTTAATATACGTATTTTTTTCTTTTTATTTATCGGCTTTTGTTTTTGTGGCTCCTCTCTTTTCTGATTTGTTGGTTGAGTTGACTGAGTTTGCTTCATTCTTAGCCTCAGGATAATTGAACATGTAAATCTGAAACTTGGAAGGTAATGTTTTTCATAGAACTTGTCCAAGTAGGGTTGAATAATATACTTCTTTTATTTGTTGTATTGATTCTTTTTCTGTCTTTCTCTATCTGGTGACAAACTCGGGTCAACCACGAAAGTAAACACTTCCTTTATGGTTCTTCCTTCCCCCTTCGGGCGTGTCCAGAGAAGCTTAAAACTCACAAATTTAGAAATCTTCGGCTGTTTATAACTCATCCACTAGATCAGCAAGGCGGGGATAGTAAGAGAATAAAAAAAAAGCTCTCAAGCAGTTCAGCTTGTGGCCTGACTTCGTTTTTTTTTCCTTCTTATAATTTGCTCCGGTGCAGCTGCGTTGACTTGGACGCGACTCTGACGATCTGAGTTAGGTTTGCTGTTTCGATCCCTCTTTTACTTCTTTGTCTCTTGTTAGTTTCACAGAGTTTGGCTGCAAATGGTTCACACAACTAATTACTGAGATATTGGCCAAATAATTTTTGTTGATTTTTTTTTTCATTTTTGTTGTTGATGCATGAATAATATAATAAAGCGCAGTTCATGACTTGTTTTGTTCATTTTTCTATCCGGTAGTGGTTTAATATGACAACGTGCAGCTTTTTTCATGCAGAATTGCTAGTTGATTTGACCTAGTAATTGATTACTTGTGTGGTATAGCATCTGGGATTCCAATTGGCGAGTTGTCGAAATTATTAGTTTTTGTTTTATATATATAAATATATATATATATATCAATTTTGTTTGACCTTGAATCTCATACTTAAAGGAAAACAGGGGATTCAAACTTCTTATGTGTTTTCCATGACTTGGTTTGCTGAATAAGCAAAAATTTCTCAGCTTTAATAGCCAATTGAATTTGCTGTCAATTCTCCACTTGCTTGGTTCCGTTCTTGAGATTTTTATTTTAATTTTCTTCCTTTGGAGGTTTGGGGAATTTATAAATGTTCGCCTGAATTTCATCAAAATATGATGAACGCACCCAAATTTAAACTAAAAGATAAGTATCCATATGTTTTTTTAGATCATTTAACAAGTAACAAGATAGTAAATTTTTTTTTAAATGATAAAAGTACCCTTCTGAACAAGTAGACAAACTGCAATGGGAATCATTTAGTTTAGTTTGGTCTTTATAATTACCTTGTCGGTTTGACAAGAATATTGTCCGGAATTCTTTTAGATGATTAATAAAACAAAGAGGACACATTCTTCTTTAGTTTATACCTAAAAGCATTTGTCGTTACTGATATAACTCAAGGAAAAGTTTTGAATTTTTCTTTCACATTTTTTTTAACTCCTCTATCTTGTGATATACTCATGAATCATGTTCAGGCCAAGCTGTTGATGGCTGACTTGGCCCCATGTACGTTAGAGGATATATATTACAGGAATTAATGTGCGAAGTCGTAGAATGGCCAGAATATTGTTATCTAGCTTGGCATATATGTTCAACAAAGAAGCAGAAAACTTTGCTTTATTAATATAGTCCATTGCCACTATCTCCCTATCCTAGCATTTCTTTTCCGATCAAATCGTCATCACGACAGTCCACATTATTCTAACCATCGCGTTTGATCTCCTCCCCACACAACCACCCCCCACCACCACCCCCCCCAACCCAAAAAAAAAAAAAGAAGGCTTCTTTGAAAACTTTATTCTGGATGATCCTAGCTAGAGAATGGAGAAACAAAGTGATCCACCAATCATCCTTTGCATTTTCACACATAACACACCAGGTAGGAGATCAAAGAAGTACATTCATCTGTCTGTAACTAGATTTTTTTTTTTTTTCGTTTTTATGCATTTATGCACATTTTCAGAAGCTTATTAGGTTTAATAGTGTTGAGATTTTGAGATTTGTGATTGTAAATTAGTGGTTGTTTTATTCTGTTAACAGATTATTTTGTGATTGATTTGATTAGCTGTAATTGTGAGACGGATTGGGAAACTTTTATTTATTGTAGACCATTCCCTTCTATATATATTGATCTGTATATTATTTGTCAAGAACATGAATGAAAAAAATATACTATTCATCAATTTTAAGTTGGTATCAGAGCCTTCTCCTAAAAAAAATAGAAGGGAATTAGATCATCCCTATTCTGAAACCATACCCACCGGAGAAACACTCCCCACCAGAAGTCAACGCTGCTCGTCATCATCGCTCGCCACTCGTTGCTGCATCACAACTTGCTTGCCTCGCCAGACACCATTGACGAAGCACCGCTGTAGCCATCATCTGCAAATCGCCAGAGAAACGCCGCCTCCAGCAAACCAAGTCGCCGCCACTGCCTGGCGAAGCTCCGCAACTCCACCTGTGAAAAAACGAACGCCGAGCAGGTTGCTGTCACCAACTGAAGCGCTGTCACCGCCTATCAAAGTCTCGCGCCTCCACCATCATGCCTCCACCGGTGAGAAACACAACTCCGTCCATCTGCAGCTTCACGGAAGCGCTGACTAATTCCCCTGTTTTGTTTTTCTTTCATATTAGTCATATATGCGCCAACTAATTCCCCTGTTTTGTTTTTTTTCATTCATCTCAGCGCTAAGGCAATAAGCAATCGTATTAAATAATAAAAAAAAGAAAATAAATAAAATAAATAAAATTAAAAAAAAAAAGAAAAAAATATAAAAAAATAAAATTAAAAATTAAAAAAAAGAAAAAAAATGATGAATAAAAAAAATATTGAATCATCTGGATTAAAATCAGTTCCATTTGTAGTTCAGTCAGAAAGTATTTTTAATGCAGGAATTATTCTCACTGAATCTAATTATGATGTCTGGTCACAACTAATAGAGATGCATATTGCTGAACGCAAAAAACTTTCCTACATTTGAAGGAAGACAAAGCCACTCAAAGAATCAGAAGATTGATGTGAAAAATGGTATGCTGAAAATCAGAAGGTGAAAAGATGGTTGTTAATGTCTATGAGTCCAGAAATCATGAAACGTTACTTACGATTGCCCACCGCTCATAAAATTTGGAATGCATTATCAAAGGAGATGCATATTGCTGAATGTGAAAAACTTTTCTACATTCGAGAGAAGACAAAGCCCGCCAAAGAGTCAGAAGATGGATATGAAAAATGGTATGCTGAAAATCAGAAGGTGAAAAGATGGTTGTTAATGTCTATGAGTCCAGAAATCATGAAACGTTACTTACGATTGCCCACCACTCATGAAATTTGGAATGCATTATCAAAGGTCTTCAACGATGGAAATGATGAATTATAGGTCTTTATTTTGAATCAAAAGGCCTTCACTACCAGACAAAGTGGCAAATTTCTATTTCAATATTATGGGGAGTTGATAGAGATTTTTCGAGAATTGGATCGTCGAGATAAGGTTGTCATGAAGGATCCAGAAGACATTGCAGCATATCGAAAGGCCATCGAACGACTTCGGGTGCATATCTTTCTTGTCGGACTAGATAGTGACTTCGAACAATCTCGAAGAGAGATTTTACTCAAAGATCCAATTCCGGATTTGAAAGAATGTTACGCATTGATTTGACGAGAAGCAGTACGTCGTACTACTTTGAGTGGAGAATCTAACAATCATGACACCTCTGCCATGGTAGCTCGACATCGATCAACTCAAAAAAGGCAGAATCAATCTGAGACCAACCATCCTAAGACGACTGCTAGTGCTGATAAGTCAACCTTGAAATGCACTCATTGCAATAAGACTAGACATACCAAAGATCGCTGCTTTGAACTTGTGGGATATCCAGAATGGTGGGATCATAATCGTGATTCACGGAAGAAGGATTCCAAGAAAACCTCGACTGCAGCTGCTGTTAAAATAGAAGAGCATGATGCTGAGAAGACTTATGCATTGATAACGGCTACAAATAATAGAGGTAAGGTTTTACATACTTCTGTACCTGTTAGTAATAGTGCATGGATAATTGATTCTGGTGTTACAGATCATATGAATTTTGATTCTAGACAGGTCTCACTTTTAAGACCTTCAACACAAAAAATGGTTTCCACAGCCAATGGTAACACCACCCCAATCATTGGGGAGGGATCCTTGACCCTTACTGATACCTTGAATTTGGATTCTATCTTAGTTGTTCCCTCATTAGATTACAATCTCTTATCAGTTTCTCAAATCACTATAGCCTTATCTTGTGTTGTCATTTTTTGGCCCCTTTTTTGTGTTTTTAAGGACATCCAGACAAGACAGACGATTGGTTGTGGCATCGACGTCTGGGACATGCTTCCTCTGCTTATTTAAAAAAATTATTTCCTAGTTTATTTACAAAGTGTGATATTTCTAGTTTTCGCTGTGATGTTTGTGAACTGGCAAAAAGCCATCGTGTTTCATTTCCTTTACTTTTGAATAAAAGTCCATTTCCATTTATGATTATACATTCTGATATTTGGGGTCCATCTAAAGTTCGAACTATGGGTGGATCACGTTGGTTTGTCACATTTATTGATGATTGTACCAGAATGACTTGGTTATGTCTAATGCAGTCAAAAGATAAAGTGAACTTGTTATTCCAACAATTTCATAAAATGATTGAAACTGAGTACAATGCAAAAGTTCGGGTTCTGCGCAGCGATAATGGTGGAGAATATCAAAGTTCAGATCTTCAGCGATACTTGGGAGCACATGGAATTATTCATCAGACCACTTGTTCCGATACACCTTAGTAGAATGGAGTGGCTGAACGGAAAAATCGACACTTGTTGGACGTTGTTCGAGCCTTCTTAATAGCAGCACATATGTTGATATCCTATTGGGGAGAAGTAATTACATCTGCAGCATATGTAATCAATCGAGTCCCTTCCAGCTCAATTGACTTCCAAACACCCTTCCAAGTGCTGACTGGTGCTGTAGTTGCTCCGACCGTCTCAAACCTGCCCTCTCATGTCTTCGGTTGTGTGGCCTTTGTGCATCTACACAAGCATCAACAAAATAAGTTGACTCCCCGAGCATTGCGTTGTGTGTTTGTTGGATATGCCTTACACCAAAAAGGATAAAGATGCTACCATCCTCCAACTTGATGCATGTTCGTTACAATGAATGTGGTATTTCATGAGGATACGATGTATTTTTCCTCCGAGTCTGAACTTCAGAGGGAATATCATAAGGAAATTCAGACTCTCGATTATGATTATCACATTGCTGAGGTAGAAGAATCTGAACAATTTGAACCAGTGAATCAAGAGGTGAGGGACTTGGAACCAAGTAGTAACGAGCACCTAGAAGCTGAAGATATGCCAAACGAAGAAAGAAACAATGTCATTCAACCTCCATCGCCAACCGAAGTATTCGGGTCCGAGGATGCAGTAATTAATTGTGACGTCCCCCCCCCCGTACGTTACCATACCAACCAGTCGAGCTCTGACGCCGACCGCGATGGCTGGCAACCTCGTGGGTCGTCATCCTCTTACTTAACTTAACTTTCCATTCTTAACGTTCTCATCTTTTAGCGGAAGCAATTTCTATAGCAAATTTTTTTTTTTTTTAACTTACATACTATACCTATCTTTATCATACTCTTATAACACATATATCATAACTTTCTTTCTTTCATCTTCCTTTTTGAACGCTCAGCGAAAGACTCATGGTAGTACCATACCCTCGCCCAATCCCTTGGCACGTGCAGATCCGTCCGTTGTCCATCACATTATTTTAAATAAACACGTTGCTTACCTGCAACATATAAACAACTAATGAGCTAGATGCTCAGTAAGTTGAAACATACATTCATTAACTTATAAATACTAGTAATATATATTATTACTAGAATATGTGACATCACGTATATACACATCATATACATCATTTATACATATCCTCAAAACATAACATAAAATATGGGCTTCATCATGCTCGTTTATCTCTTCGTTCATCGTTCTTATCATTCTATCGATCATCTCTTATCATTCTAATCTAATCTTTTCATTTCTTTGCTTTTCATTCCTATCATTTCTTAACTTTCTGTTCTAAACCTTTATAACTTTTCTATCGCTTCATCATCATCTCCTAACATTTCATATCTTAAAGCTAGTAACATATACACTAGCACAACATCACGTAAAAACGTGTCATTCCATACATATAACATCAAACACATCACATCACATATATAATTCTATCATGTTCTTTTAACTTCGTTTTATTATTTTTCATTGATTTCATTGTGTTGTTCTTTCATATCGTTCGTTTCTTTTCTTTTCTTTTCGTATCATTTTTTTTTTCTCACGCACTCTCTTTTCTTTTCTTTTCTTTTCACGCGCTCTCTTTTCTTTTCTTTTCACGCTCTTTTCCTTTCTTTTCTTTTCACGCTCTTTTCCTTTCTTTTCTTTTCACGCACTCTCCTTTCTTTTCTTTTCACGCTCTTTTCCTTTCTTTTCTTTTCACGCTCTTTTCCTTTCTTTTCTTTTCTTCTCTTTTCCTTTCTTTTCTTTTCTTTTCTTTTCTTTTCACTCTTCTTTCGTTTGTTTTCTTTCCACTTTCCTTTGGTTGGGCCCGTTGTTGGACGTACCTAGTTGCGCGCGGACAGTGGGAGGAGGGGGAGCGACCCACCAACCTACCTCACAGTCACATAAAAACCGCACCTTCGGGGTTGGTCCATCCTATAATCTACCGCACCTTCGGGGTAGCGCCACATCTACGCGGAGGATATAGACCGGAAGTCTCGACCTTGTAGGGAGACCGGTACGCCAACAACTTAAGTTTTCAGTCTTATTATCTTGTAGGCTTTTATTTTTCTTATATTGATTTTTCGTTGTATATCTTTTTCATAACATTCATCATCTTTCATTTCTCATTTTTCATAAAACATTTCATGAAACATTTATTCTTTCGTTGTTTTTCCTTTCTTAATTCTTATGTATTACCTCATCACATCACATCACATCACATCATAACAAACAAAAACATGTTTTGTTACGTATAGACAATTATTCTCTGTTCATCTTATCATTTGCATCATTCCATCAATCATAGCCTATCGATCATAGCCTATCGTTCTATTCCATCAATCACATCTTATCGTTATGTTCTAATCCTTTCATCATACCTTTCATCATAACCTATCATTGTTTTTCTTTCTTGTCTAACTCTTTGCTTTCATATCATTTTTCATAAAACATTCATCACACCTTTTATCATATCCTATCATTGTTTTTCTTTCTTGTCTAACTCTTTGCTTTCATATCATTTTTCATAAAACATCTATCTTTTCGTCTTCATAAAACATCCCTTTCTTAATTCATTTCATCACCGATCATCATTGGTCTATCAATCATAACCTAACTTCTATAAAACTTTTCATAAAACACCTATTCTTTCGATCTCATAAAACATCCCTTTCTTAATTCCTTTCATATCTCATTTCTTTCTTATGCACTCTATCATAATATTATCATTCTTACTCTTTCCATTCCTCTATTCCTCTATATCACATCGTTACTCTCATAAAACTTTTATAATACCTTTCCTTCATAATTCAATATATACATATATTTATATATATATATATTTTTATAAATTATTTATTAAAACATATATATATATATTTTTTAACATCGTCATAGCATTGCTATAGTATTTACTATAGCATCATCATAAATCACATTATGACATATACATACAAAACATATAATACTATAAGCTTGTTCATAGTTGCAGACGGGTAAATGTCTGAACTTACTCATAGCATGCTTATCCTTTTCTTGGAATCCATAGACGTCCTTTGTCGCGTCTGGATCGGGTTCCTACAGATAAATTTTGTCCGTTAATCACATTTTCATTCATAGCCTTTATTTTATTAAAAAGCTTGATTCTGATCTTATAACCCTTAATTATATCCTTATGACAGCTTTCTAAACCTTAATGGCCATTTTTGAATTTTTCTCCAACTTTTGAAAAATTACGATTTTTCCCCTAACTTTTGACAAAATTACAATTTTGCCCTTGAGTGATTTTTAATGACTTAAACCTCGATTTTGGCTTTTACAAACTTCATTACCCTATTCTGGGATCATTGGGGCTCTTTTCCCATAATTTGGGAATCTTTGGGCAAAATGACCATTTTGCCCCTAATGGGTCGTTTGACCAAAATATTTTCATTTTCATACTTAGGCTGGATTTTCTAAACCCAAAATCATCTAATTAACTTTCTAAATCTTATTGGACCTTTCCCGGATCAATTCTTATCATTTTACCAATTTTCACATTCCCGGCCCTCGGGAAGTACTATTCCGTCCTAAGTGTCAGTTTCATGTTTTTCTTGCGTTCTAGGGTTTCGAAGGGTCGGTTTACTAATCGTACCTTACCCATTCCTTTTTCCTTGCCCTAATTCCTCGAAGGGGCTCGGGTTACCTTCTCGATCATATTTTTACCCCTCGTTTCCCATTTTACCCCTGGTGTCATTTTTTTTTTAGAAATTTCGGCAGCATTTCCGCTAATTTTTGAGGTTCCAGCGTTTAGGAAACGCCTGAAAACCATCTATCCTAATCTAATTCTATCACGTACTATACCAGAGGCCTAGATTTTACGTAAAACTCATACTGTTTACGTAAAATCGTTACATCATCACATTTTTTTATTTTTCTCCATTTCAGCCATTTTCTTCTTTTTACATACATTCTTTTCCACATTTTTCATACCAAAAATCATAAAATCATATAACAGTCCCAAACAATTAAATTGCGGAACGTAAAGGGGTCAGGATTTATACCGAATTGCAGTCCGATCTCGACGGCATAAACCCTAATTCCTCGTTCTTCATATTTGAGGTCCCGTCTTGCAAATCCGACTCCGCGGATGCGTCCGGAACGTCGAAAATAGGCTAACGGGCCAAACTTGCATTTTCGGTCAACGGTCGCCGTTGACCGGCGTTGACCAGCCGTTGACCGGTCGTTGACCGGCGTTGACCGGCGGCGACGGCGGCGACGGTGGCAAATGAGTAGCCCATCTTGAAGATCTCGACGTGAGGAACTCATTGGTAGCCTCAATTTCACATTTGGAGGCCCCAATCGCCGGAAAATCACCCCGAAAGTCACGGCCACGGCGGCGGCGGTGGAACTCCGCCGTGCCGGACTTTTTCCCCGAAATTGATTGAGGGCTTTTGCTCCCCTCTTCACGGCGACCATTTCTGCACCGGTGGTGCAGCTCAACATCGCCGGAAACGACGGGTTTCACGGCGGCGACGGCGACGGCGACGGGCGGAGTTGGGCGGCGCGATTCGGCGGCCGTTGGGCTGAAACTCCACCTGGGTTTTGTAGTACTCTTCACCACGAGTCTTTTGGGACCGGTTTCAGCTTGATCGGACGTCGGACGGCGAAGACATCGGCGATCGAAATTTCCGGTGGCCGGCGACTTCGGGCGGCGCGTGCGGGCTCCTCCAGCGTCGGTTCCGTCGACTCGGCCCACCGTTGAACTCAGCTCGGCGAGAACTTTCCAACGGTGCCAGCGGTGTCGAAAACGGACACCGTTTCCGATGGTCGGTTACTGTACATATTCGAGTAGAGAGAGAAAGAGAAATGTAGAGAGAGAGAGTTCTTAGGCAAATGAGGAAATTCCACTTTTTCCCTCTCTTTATATACTTTTTCACCCAAAATTCAAACACGGGCTATCCTGATTAATTTGGGCATCCTGAATCCAAATATATCAGTTTTATTTTCATCTGAGGTCATTTTGACCAATTTCCGATACTGTGAATTTTTGGTCAAAAATTACCCTCTGTGCTCAATTGTCAAATTTGAGCGTGCTGATAGGCTATCCTCACTAATTTGGGAGTGCTGAACCCAAATTTATCAGTTTTATATCAAGATAATATCATCTTGACCTACTTCTTGATACTGTGAGTGGCACACACGTGCACACACATAATATCACTATTACTCATTTTTCATCCTTTAATATTGTTAGAACACTTTATTTAGTTCTAAACAATATTAAATCACTAAATTTCACATTTTAACGCTTAAATCCATTGTGTATTTATTTTCCGAAAAATGTGAATTTTCCCGGTTGTTACATTAATACACCAAACCAACTGTCGCCTGAGAATGTTCTTAATTTAGATTCTGAGCCACCTAGAAAACAGTTACCTCACCGTCATAATAGAGGTATTCCTAAGTCCACATATGAACCTGAGTTGACTAGTAAAGTCAGATATCTCATAAGCAACTATGTGTCTAACCATCGTTTGTCTGAGTCAAATAAGTCATTTGTGAATCAATTATCTGCTATAGCTATTCCTAACAGTGTGCAGGAAGCCTTAGCTGATCCAAGGTGGAAAGCAGTCATGAATGAGGAGATGAAATCATTGTAGAAGAATGAGACATGGGAACTTGTGGAGTGTCCACCGGAAAAAAAAAACTAGTCGGATGTTGTTGGATTTATATTGTGAAGTATAAGGCAGATGGCAGTATTGAGCGCTTCAAAGCAAGACTAGTTGCAAAAGGGTATACTCAAGCTTATGGGATCGACTACATAGAGACTTTTGCACCTGTGGCTAAGATCAACACGGTACGAGTATTATTGTCTTTAGTTGCAAACTTGGATTGGCCTTTGCAACAGTTCGATGTGAAGAATGCCTTTCTACATGGAGAGTTGACGGAAGAAGTATATATGGATCTTTCACCAGGATGCATGATGTCAGAAAAACAGAGTCAAAAGGTATGCAGGTTGAATAAGTCATTATATGGACTAAAGCAATCCCCGAGAGCACGTTTTGGAAGGTTCACAAAGTCTATGAGAGATTTTAGCTACCATCAAAGCAATTCAGATCACACTTTATTCCTGAAGAAGCAACATGGTAAGATTACAGCACTTATCGTATATGTGGACGACATGGTGGTTACAGGAAATGATCCTCAGGAAAAAAAAAAGCTCTACAGAATTATCTGTCTAGAGAATTTGAAATGAAAGATCTAGGTCCTCTAAAATACTTCCTTAGGATTGAAGTTTCTTGATCAAGTACTGGAATTTTCCTATCTCAAAGAAAGTATGCCTTAGATCTTTTACAAGAGACTGGAATGTCAGGATGTCAACCTATTCATATACCAATAGAAGAAGGTCTGAAATTGTGTACTAAACCAGATCAAATACCTGCCGATAAAGGAAGATATCAGAGACTAGTGGGAAGATTGATGTATTTGGCTCATACAACACCAGATCTTACTTATGCATTAAGTGTGGTAAGTCAATACATGCATAATCCTGGAGAACAACATATGAATGTAGTCATGCACATCTTGAGGTATCTAAAGAGTGCTCCTAGGAAAGGAATTTTGTTCACAAAATATGATGATAATCTAAGCATTAAAGTGTACACTGATGCTGATTGGGCTGGTGCTGTGGATGATAGGAGATCTACATCTGGATACTTTACATTTGGAGGTGGTAATCTTGTGACATGGAGAAGTAAAAAACAAAATGTAGTCGCTCGCTCAAGTGCAAAAGCTGAATTAAGAGGCATGGCATTAGGACTTTATAAGGCATTATGGCTAAGACTCCTCTTACAAGATTTGGGATATCTGTCTAGGTAACCAATTCAGTTGTTTTGTGACAATAAATCAGCATGTGATATTGCTCATAATCCAGTACAACATGATCGTACAAAGCATGTTGAGGTAGATAGATTTTTCATCAAGGAAAAGTTTGATGAAAAGATCGTAGTGTTGCCTAAGATAAAGTCAGAAGATCAGTTGGCCGACATTCCCACTTAAGCAGTCTCCTATCGAGTATTATCATCTTTTTTAGGCAAGTTAGGCTTGTGTAATATCTATGCACCAACTTGAGGGGGAATGTTGAGATTTTGAGATTTGTGATAGTAAATTAGTGATTGTTTTCTTCTGTTAACAGATTGTCTTGTGATTGATTTGATTAGCTGTAATTGTGAGAGAGATTGAGAAACTTTCCTTTATTGTAGATTGGGAAACTTTCCCTAATTGTAGGTTGTTCCCTTCTATATATTGATCTGTATATTGTTTGTCAAGGATATGAATGAAAAAAATATACCATTCATCAATTTTAAGTAATAGTCCTTCAGCATATTTACCTAATTTTGCTTCACAACTCTGCTAGTCTAATCTGTTATAACATCATCTTATAGTTTTCAACAATGTTATAAACTAAACATTTTCAGTTTTTTGCAAATTACATAGCAAGCAACTAGCCCTAGAATGTATTGTCACACGAATTTTGTTATTAGTTTCTTAATGCTCAGAATACTTAAGATATCTTGCAGCATTGCACGAACAATTAACGATCATGGAGAATGTTAAGGACTCGATCCACAGCACCACGGACATCAATTTCCTTACAGAACCTATAGCTCCCTCAAGAGTGATGCTAAAGACATCGACTTTAATCGAAACTTTTGAGCATCAATTCATGTGGTAGTAAGTTACATCTTTTATTGATAAATACAATAAATCAATGTGGTAATGTGCTACACATTTGTTAACAAAAAATAAAAATAACAACTCATATATTACCTAGATTGGTTCTCAAAAATTGGGATTAGAGTTGATGTCCCTAGCATTGTTGTCTTCGTAAAACATTATTGCCTCTGTATAATATTGGACTACCATTTTATCTTGAATAAAAACAATGCTAATAGCACTGGTGCTCCAACATCACAGCCAAATCAAAATTGGGTCTTATAACATGAGATTTATATTTAGTACCTATAAAACAAGAAATTTTCTTAGACTAAGATATAATCACTTCTTTTCTATGTTTAGATCCTTTAGAGGAGTTCCCAGAATGAAATTTAACTGTTAAATATGTCTGTTAATTTTTAAGGGGTTTTTGGATATAACATTGTCTTTGCATTGCATTAGAGTGCAATATATTGAATGGAATATATATTTGAATATTTTATATTTATATTACATTCAAATGCAATGTGTGTTTTGATGTTTAATATTGTATAGTTTGATCTCATAAGTAATGATTGGTAGCATCTAAGAATATTTCAGTAGTTGAATTCTCTGATGTCTTGTTGATTTAGAGGAACACATGAAGAGTTTTTTTTTTTTTTTTCCCTTTTAATGGAGAATAACTTGAGTGCTCTTTTTTTTTTGTAATCGAGAATAAATTGCTTACTTTTGATTTTATTTTGGAAGTTTTGTAAGCCTTTTTTTCCTTTAATTTTAAGGAAATGTTCACTTATTTAATAAAAAGGGGCACAAGAAGCATTATAAAATTAATCAAACAAATGGAACTATTTTTATCCGATAAGCTGCTTCCTTTGGATTGACAATGGATCGGAATGTTAAAAATACAAATAAGGTGCTGTATCTGTATTTTCTCATGTTTTTTTTTTCCTTTCTATTTCAAATTCTAATAATGAAGGTTGACTTGGCCATGTACATTGGATATATATTACAGGAATTAATGTGCAAACTCGTAACATGGCCTCAAAATATTGTTAACTAGCATGGCATATGTTTAACAAAGAAGCAGAAAACTTTGCTTTCTTAAAAAAGTCCATTGCCCCCATCTCCCTATCCTAAAAAATAGCGTATCTTTTCTGATCAAATCGTCATCATAACAGCATTCAACATGGCTCTAATCATCACATTCGAACCGAAAGCGATAGGCCTCTCCCTAAAAAAAAAAAAACTCAATAAGCAGGAAATGCCCAAATTAGAAAACTAGCTTCTTTGAAAATTTTATTCTGCATGATCCTAGCTACATAATGGAGAAACAAAGTGATCCACAGATCATTCCTTTGCATTTTTACACATATAACACACCAGGTAGGAGAGCAAAGAAGTACATTCATCTGTCTGTAAATAGACACATTTGTTAATTCATTTTTTTTTATGTATTTATGTACATTTTCAGAAGCTCATTAGGTTTAATAGTCACCTAACTTTGATTCACTACTCCGCTAGTCTCATCTATCATAACATCATCTTATAGTTTTCAACAACGCTTTGAACTTGACATTTTCTGTTATTTGCTAATTATATCGTAAGCAACTAGCCCTAGAATATATGATCACTTAAAGTATGCGTGTCAAAAATAGTAGTAGGATGCCCAGGATATTTAACTCCAAAAGCACATAATTGTAGCGAACTTAGATCTTCAGTATTGCACGAAAATTGACGACCATGTTGTGGAATGTTATCCAAAGCACCATGGACATCAATTTATTTTCAAAACACATAGCTCCTCCATAAAGAGTGGTGCTAAAGATGTTCTAACTTTTAAATACTTACTCACGTAACGATAAGTTATATTTTTTATTAATAGATACAATCACTTCATATAATAATGCATTAAACATTTGTTAATAAAAAAAAACAATTTATATATCACATAAATTGATATATATATCATATTAGTATTGAGTTTATTTCGTTTATCTTGAAATTTTATATAAATAAAAAAATAATTCAATTTAGATTTGTATATGCAAAATTTATGAATTTTAAAATTTAATTGTAAAGTTGTAATCAGAATAGTAATTAAATAATAAATAAAATGAAAAAAAAGTAACTGAATTTAATTGTCCAAAGCTCAAAAAGTCAACATGAGGTCTTAACGATTCGTCCTCCATCACCATGACATTTTTGCTCGACGCATGCCATGCACTTCTAATATATACTCGTTGGAAGGCACGTGTTACGCGCGCGTGTATTCAATTTATCAAATTTCTTATATATTTTATTCCGGTAAAAAAGATGTTAAAAAAAAACACATTTGAAAAAATAATTATTAAGAAATTAGAAGAAAGAAAAATTTATAAAGACTATATTTAATAAAATGATATATTATAAAACTGTCCGAAAAATATTTAAATGGGAAAATATTTGAAATAAATTATTTTAATAGTGACGAATCAAAAGAAATGGCATTTCAAATAAGACGTATTTAAAAATATATAAAATTTTAAAGGAAATATTAAAAAAAAGGACCAAAAGAAAAGAAGTTAAATTTAAGAGGGCAAAACAAAACAAAAAAAAAAAGTAAGAGAAGAAAAAAAAAAGGAAAACTCTTTAAATTAGAAACTAAACTATGCAATTATAGGATATTAAAAATAAACAAAAAAAAAATTGCTTTCAAAAACCAAAAAAATAAATAATATATCTCTTAAACATAAAACTTCAGCTTCAACCAAAAAAAAAAAAAGAAATTAAACCAAATAATGGATCGTTTGGTAAACGTATTGCGTTTTAATTGCGTTTAAATATAATTTATTTTTTAAGTGTTGTGTTTGGTTGAAAAATATTTATTTTGTATTTAAAAGATATGTGTGTTTGGATGAAAAGTATTTTAAATTTGAAAAGTTGATATGATTGGTAAAAATAAAGATAAAAAGTTAAAGTTGATAAGTTAATATGATTGTTTTAAAAAACTTTTGAATAGTAACTGTTTTCATAGCATTGTTGAAAAGAATTATATTTAAATGTAAAACTTTGCGTTTGGTGTAAAATTGCATTACGTTTAAATAGAATGACACTAAAAAACGTTTGCCAAACATCTCCAAAGAGTTATCAAAACAATTACTTTTATCTATACATACACGAAATGACAAAAGTGGATACTGTTCAAGAGTTTCAACCAAAACGAGCACTCTCTTTTAGGGGCTTTTTTAGTTACACCATTTAACGGGCTAAGGTGTTGTTTAGAGAAAAAATTTCATTTTAATTTTAATCAAATACAATACAATTTTACACCAAACACAAATTTTACAACAGTGCTAAGAAAACAATTACTATTCAAAACATTTTTAAAACAATCACATCAACTTTTCAACTCTACTATTTATCTCTACTTTTATCAATCACATCAACTTTTCAACTCTAAAATACTTTTCATCTAAACACACATTTCATTCAAATACAAAACAAATACTTTTTAACGAAATACAACATTCAAAAAACAAATTTCATTCAAATACACTCAAAATACAATGCGTTTACCAAACGCCCCCTAAGACTTGTTCTTTCTCCTTGTTGACTGTAGGCCTTCTTTTATTAAACTTTCTTCTTAAAAAAACAAAAACAAGGACAAAAACAAAAACAAAAACAAAAGTGTGTATTGATTGTGTAGATCCCACATGAGTATGAGTATCATATTATAGGTAAATTAAAAAATAGCACTTCTCATAAAATATTCTAAATTTTAACATTACTTTTGTTGATTTTCCCATGTAGAATTGCAACATCAGCAAATTCCATTTAATACATTAGTTAGGATTTTTTGAGGGAGGGCAATTGTCCAAATTGCCCATTTCCTCTTCCCGTTGAAAATATACCCATCCCTTTTAATTTTTGTTCCTTTGAATTTGAAACCCAAATGCAAATGTAGAGAAAGAGAGCGAGAAGCATCCATCCCTTCAATTACTGTCTATCTGCAACCTTTGGTAACCATCCAAGAAAACCATCAATCGATTTTTATAGAGCAAGAGAATGGCCTCGACACCTGCAAGAAAAAATTTGAAAGCCATGGAACAACCCAAATCGACATTCTCGAATCCCAAATAACCACACTCAAACCCCAAAGACCCACACCTGAAACCCATAGATTCATAGTTGATCCTTGAAGAACCACCCACGAAACTTAAAGACAAAGCCCTGAAACCTATAGACCCAACCCCGAAATCGAAGAAGTTGAAATGGACAAAGCAACAACTGATGGTGAGGAAGTCTACACGGCTAATGCCATCACCAGAGAAGAATCTACTACTTAAGAAGAAAAAACAAACAGTGAAGAAGAGGAAGGTAGGTAAACAAGGGAAAAACATGTTGAAGAGGTGGTAAGTAAAAAGTTGTCATTTTTATATGTTTGGTTATTTTATATTTTGTTCATGTTCATTTAAATTATTGTACATATTTGGTTTTAGAAGATAAAACCCAGTAGAAGAGAAAGACTGGTGAAGAAAAGAAACAAAATGAAAAGCCTGAAGACGGAGGAGATAATAAGGAAGTTTTGAAATTAGTTCCCTCTAATGCTAACGCTGATGTTTACCAAGTAAGTAAAAAGATTTCATTTTGAAAACTGAGATTTGTTTGTTTATTTATGAGTCTAGTAATAAGTTTAAGCATTTGATGAAAACTTGTTTGTTATGAGTTTTGAGGAATATATCTGAGATAATGTTATGTTGACTGTGTGTGTTTTCAGTGTTGACTTGACCCTATTTAGCTATTGACCATGGTACTTACTAAAAATGACCAGATGTTAATTTATATTGACTGTATATATTCTGGTATTAAATTGACTATATTATGATATGAGTAATTTCTAAAATGACTTCTAGTTATTTTATATTGATTGTGTGTGTTCTAGTGTTAAATTTACCATGTTATGGCATGAGAGTTTGTAAATTGACCAGGGGTATTTTTTATGTTGGCTTTGTGTATTCTAATGTTGAATTGACTATATTATGACCTGAGTAATTTCGAAAATGACTAGAGGCTATTTATGTTGACTGTATGTATTCTGGTGTTGAATTGATTATGTTATGATATGAGTAATTTATAAAATGACCTCTAGTCATTTTATATTGACCGTGTATGTTCTGGTGTTGAATTTACTACTTATGACATGAGAATTTGTAAATTAACCAGGGTTATTTTTTATGTTGATTGTATCCATTCTGATGTTAAATTAACTATGTTATGATTTGTTAGAAGGCACGTGTGTATTTAATTTATTAAATTTCTTATATATTTTATTCTAGTAAAAAAAGATGTTAAAAAAATATGTTTGAAAAAATAATTATTAAGAAATTAGAAAAAAAAAATTATGAAGACTATATTTAATAAATGATATATTATAAAACTGTCCAAAAAATATTTAAATGGGAAAATATTTGAAATAAATCATTTTAATAGTGACAAATCCAAAGAAATGGCATTTCAAATAAGACCTATATAATATACAATTTTAAAGGAAAGGTTAAAAAAAAAAAAGGAACAAAAGAACAGAAGTTATATTTCAAAAGGCCAAAAAAAAAAGGGAAACTCTTTAAATTAGAATCTAAACTATGGAGTTCTAGGAAATTAAAAATAAACAAAAATTACTTTCAACAACAAAAAAATAAACAAATAATATATCTCTCAAACATAAGACTTCAACTTCAAAAAAAAAAAAAAGCCGAAATTAAACCAAATAATAGATATCCATACATATAAGAAGTGACAAAAGCAGGTAGTGTTCAAGATTTTCAACCAAAACGCGCATTCTCTTTTCGAGGCATTTTTACCACTGATTAAAGGATCAATGTTGTCCCTTCCTCATGTTGCCTGCAGGCCTTCTTTCGTTAAAGTTTCTCCTTCAAAAGAAGGCATGTTTATGTGACCCACGTCAGATTCTTTCCTTGCTTTCGTTGTAAATACCACATTAACATGGGATTATATTACTTTTTTTCTTTTTGTTATTTTTCATGGTTAAATTTGATTGTGAATAAGGTTCTTTGACCTATCAAAGAATCTAATAAGATTTTTTGACCTATTGATAGGTCAAAAAATCTTATTAGATTCTTTGACAGGTCAAAGAACCTTATTCACAATTAAATATAGGCATGAATAATAACAAAAAGAAAAAATTCTAATTTATATTAGCCTCCTAAGAATCTCATTCACGGTTAAGTATAGCCATGAATGATAACCACAAAAAAGATTTTAATCAAACAACATATTCAGTTATAAATATGAATTAATTTATATATGTATTTTTATTTTTCTTATTTAAAATATTTTATTTAAATAATTTAATTATTAATTTTTATTCTTTTTTTAAATCAATATCAATTTTATTATTCACAATTTCTATTATAATTTCATAACTCAAATTTTAAAAGTTTATAATTTTACATATACAAGTCTAAATGAGTTAATTTTCTTTTTAAATTACATAAAATTTCTAGATGAACGAAACAAGCTCCATATTAATATTTTCTTTCTCAACACATTTCAAGTTTTTATATTTTTTAACTTCAATAATTTAAACTCCTTTCCAGCTATATAAACATGAAACTATATGTTTACATCCAAATATTCTTTCTAAATATTAACATTCAAAAGACTATTTAAAAACAATCCAAATATTTTCATTTAAATGTGAAAATGTGTATGGCTCTTTCAAACTAATTAAAATTCTCTGTTCAATTTTGATGTATCAAATCATGTCTAATCAATTATATTATATTATGATATATTATTTAAAAAAAGTTAAATATTGAGATAAAAACAATCATTTATAAAGTGTTTTATATTTCTTAAAATGAAGTGATATAATATTATTAATTATATATTATTTAGGAAATTAGACAAAAGATTTGAATTCCTTTCAATAGTATTGTAATCCCAATGGTATGTGCTGTCAAAAAAAGTCCATTTTTCCAAGTCGAAGATGAGTTCGATAATACGTACTCTCCCTATGTGTCTCTTTCAAAACAAAAAATGCTTAATAGAAAAAATTACAGGCGAGATGTTGCCTTTATAAAAAGAAAATCCAAGGGGTGATATGCCGATCAAACAGCAAACAATGGAGCAGTTTGAAAAGTACTTGACTGAGAACGATGTAAGGAGAAAGTTTTCGGTCCCGGTGGAGTAGCTAACAATCCTCCCAGAGTTCGGGGAAGGACACGAGGTGGTGCTTAGCGCTATAGATGGCAAAGGCTTCTACTGGGAGTTCTGCTGCGTCATTAGGAAGAGTGGACGCTACAAGAAGCCTATTTTTCGGTCTCAAGGATGGCTAAAATTCGTCAACAAAAAAGGGCTGAGAGTTGGAGACAAGATCGTTCTTAGTGAGGAAGAAGATCTTTTCAGAGGACCAAAGTTCATAATTAGAGCTCAAAAGTGCAATGATGAAGGTGTCTGGGTTGATGTCTAGCTTCAAACTGACAGACCGGATAACACAATTATGGGATATGTTTTTTTTTTTTTTTTTTTTCCTTTTTTCTCAAGTGTATGTGTGTTCTTATCTTGGCTCTAGATTCCTGGTTTTCGAGATTTAAGACCTTTTTTTTTTTTTGGCCCCTTCGTTTTTGTTAAGGTTTGCAGCTGTGTTTTCCAATAAATAAATGAAATATGGTTGTTCCTAGTCTAAATTTCTGCTATAGCCCGTTCTTCTTTATGTTTGTGTACAT
The DNA here is from genome assembly GCA_035233585.1 of Antiaris toxicaria. Taxonomy (NCBI): domain Eukaryota; kingdom Viridiplantae; phylum Streptophyta; class Magnoliopsida; order Rosales; family Moraceae; genus Antiaris; species Antiaris toxicaria. Next base: position 19,727,485 of record CP141153.1, read on the forward strand.
TTATTGATTAAGGTGGTAAGAAATGCTCTAGATGTACGATTTTTTTTCTTGTTTTATTTATTAACAATGATTTTGAAATTGCATAATTTATTTCTTAGCTCATAAATTTTGTATGATATGAAACCATATCGCTGGATGCCATTACTAGAACATACCAATTTCTTGGTTCTTTTGTTCTACTCATTGAATTAATCTCAATCCAAAGAGGCCACTCGTTCTAAGGGTGGTTACAGAACCAAACAACGCGGCCGCGAAAAAACGGCCGAGCGACGGCGTCGTTTTGGGGAATGCTTGTCTTGAAGAACCGACCCTTGTATCGCCTTAGTCTCGACCAAGCCCACTTTTTTAGGGCCTTTTAACGGCCCAATATAATACATATGTATCTTTTTTTTTTTTTTTCCTCCTTTGCTTTTTATATTATTATTATTATTATTTTACTTGGCTGAACTCCTTTTAATTATATTTGGATTGGCAGAGACATGAATAAAAAAATAACTGGTTAGTTGAGTTGACTGAGTTTGATTTTTATCCGGGATAATTGAATGTAAATATGAAAGGTGATGTTTTTTTGTTTTTGTTTTTGTTAAAAAAAGTAGTGCAAATAGGATTGAAATTTTGGTATGTTTTGTACTATTCTATATATATATATACTAAATTGAATATTTGAACTGAAATATGACAGGGGATTTTTTTTGTTTTTGTTTTTTTAATAAAAGTAGTGCAAATAGGATTGAATTTTTGGCATCTTTTGTGTTCTATATATATGTATATATATGTAAATATATATATTAAATATTGATTTGTTTTGTAACTTTTTCTTTCTTTTATCTGACAACAAAGTGTCGGTTACTCTTGGTAACCGAATGGTTAGTTTCGGTTTTTGAACACAAACGGACATAACCGTTCGTGATTATGGTCCATTAATCCACCATTATTCCTCCATTTACGTTGAAAAATTCTCTTGATGGAAGAGAATAAGAGGAGGACGTCGGCTCTCGGTCCCGCAGCTCAAATTCTCAAAAATTTTAGTTTTCATTGCACCATTGATAGAGGATTGAGAGCTTCGAAGGCCAAGCCTTCTGTGTGTGTTTTTTTAACGTTTGTTTCAAAGCTTTGCAGGTTCGTCGGAGAAATAACAATGGCGGGAGGTATTTTTTTCGGTCCCGACGTTTTTTTCCGCATTTTGATCTATATGCTTATTTGGATTCGTTTTAGCATGATTAGATCATTATAATTTACTTACATTTGGTATCAGAGACCACGTTTATGCCTCTGTCTTGTTTGCCGGAGAACCTGCAAATTTTTTTTCAAAAACTTACGTTAACGTTTTTTTTGATTTTGGGCTTGAATTTTAGACGTTGTTTTTGAAAAATAAGATTAGAAATCATTAGGAAATTTGATTTCTATGAATTCTGGCTTTTAAAATGTGAATTTTGACGTCCGGAAGGCCAAGAAACCGTCGGGTTTCATTTCGGGTCGAAACCGGGTCGACGGGTCTGTAAAAAAACCCGACTGGAGGTTGAAGACGACGAAAAACGACATGTCGTTTTATGCTGTTGAAAAAACGACATGTCGTTTTGAGGGGTGAAAAACTGCTGTCAATTTAGAAAAACGACATGTCGTTTTGGCAGAGTAAAAACGACACGTCGTTTTGAAGGCTGGGAAACGACATTCTGATGTCAAAAACGATATGTCGTTTCCAGAAGCCCATTTGTGTCGTTTTTTTGAAGATTTTGTCGTTTTTTCTTTTCAAAAAAAAAAATTTTTTTTTTAATTTGTTGTTTTATTTTGATGTACTTAATTAATTTATTTGGGTTTGTGTGTATAAATTTATTATTTTTATTATACATGCAATATTGTGTTAATTAATAAAGTACATTAATTTTATTAATATTGCTTATGGTTTTTGCAATATTATTAATTTTTTGTTGATATTGCTTATGATATTATGCAATATATATGGTTATCTTGTTAATTAAATGTTGTATGATCCATATAATTTGTTTAATTTTTTGAGTGGCCACAGCATCTTTAAATTATGCAAATTATATATTAAGAATTTTTAGGATCACATTATAACATTAGTTGTAATTAATTATATGTAGTACAATAAAATTTATCCCACAGGAAATTTTGTTGTATTTGTATAATTAATTAGGATGAAATGTCAAATTATATTTCTTAATCTACCCACAGGAATTAAGAAAAGGAACGTAATTTGATAGTTTTGTCATTTATTTGAAATGGACCTAATTGAGTAAACTTTAGCCCACAGGCAAGTTTTATGTCACTAGATTCATATTTATGTTTTGCATTGGTAAAGCATAACTTAAGTTTTGGCCTTAAAAAAAATTGTGAATTAAGCATGTATATTTAATTTGTGCAGCTATGCAACCTGTGAATTTTTCTGATTTTAAGTGTGACATTCCCGAATTAAAAGGCGATAATTACAAGATTTGGAAGGAGAGAATTCTTCTTCATTTGGGCTGGATGGACATTGATTATGCCAGAAGGAAGGACGAACCACCTGCCATAACTGAAACCAGCACTCAAGCTGATGTTGCTCTTTATGAAAAATGGGAGCGATCTAATCGCCTTAGTGTCATGTTCATAAAGACTAACATCTCTGCTGGTATTCGTGGTTCTGTCGAAGGCTATGAAAAGGTCCGAGATCTGCTGAAGGCCATAGATGAACAGTTTGAAACTTCTGATAAGGCGCTTGCTAGCACCTTAATAATGAAGTTTTCATCTATGAGGCTCACTACAGTAAAAGGTGTGCGAGAGCACATCATGAAGATGAGGGATATTGCGGCTCAATTAAAAACACTTGAGGTTACAATGTCTGAAACATTTATTGTCCATTTCATATTGAACACTCTTCCACAGCAGTATGGGCCCTTTAAAATTTCTTACAACACACATAAAGAAAAGTGGTCAATTAATGAACTCATGACCATGTGTGTTCAAGAAGAGGGCAGGCTGATAATGGAACAAGGTGAGAGTGTGATGATGGCAATAGACAAGAAAGATGACAAGCAAGCCAAGAAGAAAGGGAAAGGGAAAGGTAAAATACCTCCACAAGATGGAATAAAGAAAGAATCCAAGTGTTTCTTCTGTAAAAAGAAGGGGCACATGAAGAAGGATTGCACTAAATTCCAAAAATGGCTTGAGAAGAAAGGTAAACTAATCTCATTTGTTTGTTATGAATCTAATATGGTTGATGTTGGTCATAACACATGGTGGATTGATTCTGGGTCTACAATCCATATTTCAAATACCTTGCAGGGTATGCGAAATCTGCGGAAACCAGTGGGAAGTGAGCAATGCATCTTTTCAGGAAATAAGATGGGCTCGCATGTGGAGGCCATTGGGACATGCAGTTTAATTTTAAGTAGTGGCTTTATTTTGAATTTAGAAAATACCGTTTATGTTCCAAGTTTTTCTAGAAACTTGATTTCTGTTTCAAGACTTGTACCATTGGGTTTTTCCTTTAATTTTTCAAAGACATCCTTTAGTTTATCTTATAAATCTGATGTTGTTGGAAATGGTATTTTGTCTAATGGTCTTTTCTATATTAATTTACAAAATGATGCCACTAATAATGCTATGCATGTTCATGCTGGTTTAAAACGATGTGTTATAAATGAGGATTCTTCTATGTTGTGGCACCGGAGATTGGGACATATCTCCAAAGATAGGATTAAGAGATTGGTAAATGATGGAGTACTAAGTACTTTGGATTTTACTGATTTCGAGATCTGTGTGGACTGCATTAAGGGAAAGCAGACCAAAACATCTAAGAAGGGTGCGCACAGAAGTTCCAAATTACTTAAAATCATCCATTCAGATATCTGTTGTCCAGATATGGACATACAAAGTGGTCCAAAATACTTTATCTCCTTTATTGACGATTTCTCACGTTACATGTATATCTACTTGCTTCAGAATAAAAATGAAGTATTAGATGCCTTTAAGGTTTTCAAGGCTGAAGTAGAGAAACAATGTGAAAAACAAATTAAGATCGTGAGAACTGATAGAGGAGGAGAGTATTATGGTAGATACACCGAGGATGGACAAGCTCCTGGTCCATTTGCTAAGTTTCTTGAAGAGCAAGGAATAGTTGCTCAATACACCAATCCTGGTTCTCCGAGTGAGAATGGTGTTGCAGAAAGAAGAAACCGGACTTTAATGGAGATGGTTAGGAGTATGCGCAGTAATGCTAAACTTCCTATATCATTGTGGACTGAAGCTCTTAAAACGGCAGCGTATATATTAAACCGAGTTCCAACCAAGGCTGTCCAAAAAACACCTTTTGAGTTATGGAAAGGTTGGAAACCAAGTTTGCGTCATATACGCATTTGGGGATGCCCGTCTGAAGTTAGAGTTTACAACCCACATGAAAAGAAGCTGGATCCAAGGACTATTAGTGGATATTTCATTGGATATGCTGAAAAGTCCAAAGGATACAGATTCTATTGTCCATCTCACAGCACTAGGATTGTGGAATCTAGAAATGCGAAGTTTCTTGAGAATGACATGATTAGTGGGAGAGATCGATTTCAAGACATTGTTTCTGAAAGAGATCATATTGATACTCAACCTTCCACATCAAGTAATAAAATGATTGTCATTGTTAATGCCCCTCAAGTTCCAACGGGTGTTCAACAACCAGTTGTTGAGGTTCCACAAACTACTAATGATCAACCAGTAGATCAAGTTGTTCAAGAAGTACCAGAAATGGTTGAACAACCAGTTGATCAACACGATCTTCAAGAGAATGTTGAAACAACTTTAAGAAGATCTACTAGATTAAGAAGGTCAGCAGTACCTAGTGATTACATTGTGTATCTACAAGAGTCGGACTATAACATTGGAGCCGAAATTGATCCTAAAATGTTTTCACAAGCCATGAATTGTAAGGAATCTAACTTATGGCATGATGCTATGAAAGATGAGATGAATTCTATGTCATCTAACGGTGTTTGGGACCTTGTTGAGTTGCCTGATGGTGCAAAAGCCATTGGATGCAAATGGGTCTTTAAGACAAAGAAAGACTCACTGGGCAACATTGAGAGATACAAGGCTAGACTCGTTGCAAAAGGATTCACTCAAAAGGAAGGGATCGATTACATAGAGACATTTTCTCCTGTATCTAAGAAAGATTCTCTTCGTATTATCATGGCATTAGTTGCACATTTTGACCTAGAGTTGCAACAGATGGATGTGAAAACGGCTTTTCTCAATGGAGATCTAGAGGAAGAGGTTTACATGAAACAACCAGAAGGATTTTCCTCTAGTGGTGGTGAGCATTTGGTTTGCAAGCTCAAGAAATCTATATACGGATTGAAACAAGCTTCCCGTCAGTGGTATTTGAAATTTCATGATGTCATCTCTTCATTTGGATTTGTAGAGAACATTATGGATCAATGTATATACCAGAAGGTCAGTGGGAGTAAGATTTGTTTTCTTATTCTGTATGTGGATGATATTTTACTTGCAACCAATGATAAGGGCATGCTACATGAGGTGAAACAATTTCTCTCTAAAAACTTCGATATGAAGGATATGGGTGATGCATCTTATGTCATTGGGATTAAGATACATAGAGACAGAATACGTGGTATTCTGGGTATGTCTCAAGAAACCTATATCAACAAGGTTTTAGAGAGATTTCGGATGAAGGATTGTTCACCGAGTATAGCTCCTATTGTGAAGGGTGATAAACTCAGCTTGAATCAATGTCCAAAGAATGATCTTGAAAGAGAACAAATGAAGAATACTCCTTATGCTTCAGTTGTGGGAAGCCTTATGTATGCTCAGGTCTGCACAAGGCCTGACATAGCTTTTGCAGTCGGGATGTTAGGAAGATATCAGAGTAATCCAGGTATAGACCACTGGAAAGCTGCAAAGAAGGTGCTTAGGTATCTTCAAGGTACCAAGGATTACATGCTTATGTTCAGACGGACTGATCTTTTGGAAGTGATTGGCTACTCCGATTCAGACTACGCTGGCTGTGTTGATTCTCGGAAGTCAACTTCGGGATACATCTTTATGCTAGCCAGTGGAGCTGTTTCTTGGAGAAGTGCAAAGCAAACCTTGACTGCTACTTCCACTATGGAAGCTGAGTTCGTGTCCTGTTTTGAGGCTACTTCACATGGTGTATGGATAAAGAATTTCATTTCTGGGCTTAGAATTATGGATTCGATATCTAGGCCATTGAAGATAAATTGTGACAATTCAGCTGCTGTTTTTATGGCTAAGAATAATAGAAGCAGTAGTCGAAGCAAGCACATCGACATCAAGTATCTAGCCATAAAAGAACGTGTTAAAGACAAATCAGTGGTTATTGAACACATTAGCACTGAATTGATGATTGCTGATCCTTTAACTAAAGGCATGCCACCACAAAAATTCAAGGATCATGTAGTTAGAATGGGACTTGGTTCCTCTATGTAATTTCGTTATAAGAACGATATTATTATAATGAAATTCCTTTTGTGATGTTTTCTCATTTTTGTCATCTAGTGTACACATATGTTAGTCTTGAGAAAATATCTTTATGTTTGGACCAAGAATAAACATAGGGTTTATTCATTAAGTTATATGAGCTATTAAAGGGACAGATTGCATTGTAATACATGGAAGATAATACTCATACTTAAGAGGACTTGTCGCCATGATTCATGTAATTTGTTTCTTACTTGATGAATGTTGGAATTTATGGACCAAGTGGGAGAATGTCGGTTACTCTTGGTAACCGAATGGTTAGTTTCGGTTTTTGAACACAAACGGACGTAACCGTTCGTGATTATGGTCCATTAATCCACCATTATTCCTCCATTTACGTTGAAAAATTCTCTTGATGGAAGAGAATAAGAGGAGGACGTCGGCTCTCGGTCCCGCAGCTCAAATTCTCAAAAATTTTAGTTTTCATTGCACCATCGATAGAGGATTGAGAGCTTCGAAGGCCAAGCCTTCTGTATGTGTTTTTTTAACGTTTGTTTCAAAGCTTTGCAGGTTTGTCGGAGAAATAACAATGGCGGGAGGTATTTTTTTCGGTCCCGACGTTTTTTTCCGCATTTTGATCTATATGCTTATTTGGATTCGTTTTAGCATGATTAGATCATTATAATTTACTTACACAAAGTTGGGTCAACAGCAAAGTAAACACTTCCTTTCTGGTTCACAAATTTAGAAATCTTCTGCTGTTTAGAACTCACGCATGCTCTAGATCAACAAGGCAGCGAGAGCGGGCGAGTTGAGTTAAAGGAAGTTCTCAAACCAGTTTAGCTTGATTTTCATTTTTTCTTTTGCGTTGACTTGGACGATGCTTTGATATGATCAGTGTTAGGTTTGCTGTTTCGATCCTTCGTCTTCATCTTCATCTTCTTCTTTGTCTCTTTTTTTTTTAGAGTTAATTATCTGCATCGATTAGTTTCACAGAGTTTGGCTGGAAATGATATAAACAACTAATTAGTGAGATATTGACGAGATATGTCTTATTGATTTTGTTCGTTTTATATCATGAATAATATAATCAGTTCTTGACATGATTTGTTAATTTTTCTATCCAATACCAGTGGTTTAAAATGACAAAAAAAAAAAAAAAAGATTTGTTAGTTTAATCTGATAATTATTACACGAGTGGTATGGCATCTGGGAATTTAATTGATGAGTTCTGATGTCTTGTTGGTTTAGAAAATGGTTATATCTTTTGCTTCACCTTGAATCCCATATTTGATAGGGAATAGAGAATTAAAACATATTATGTTTTTATCGTGACTTGATTTGCTGAACGGGTGAAGCTTTTTAAGCTTTAACTGCAAATAAAGTTGTTGTAGATTCTCCACTTGTTTATTTATTTATTTATTTTTGGTCCCATCGGTCATAGGCCGAATTTTACATTTTTTTTTTTGGGGAATTCAAAAGGTACCCTTAAATTTGATAAAAATATGACAAATGGCCTTCCAAATCTAAATTAAGGAAAAAAAAAAAAACTACCCTTAATTTTATTTCGTAGTCATCTTCAAAATATTACTCTTGTTAAATTCTAATCAAATGCGATGATTCTTTAAAAAAAAACAAAATAAAAGAAGTAAGCTTTTGGATGCGTAGACAATGGGAGAGTTTATTAATTAGCTAGCTTGATCTTTTTACATTGTTGGCTTGGCAAAAATTTAGCGTGGGCATGGAACACTTTTAGATGTTTTTATTAAAAAAAAAATAGAGGGCATTTTTGAAATTAAACCTAGAAAAAACTGTGATATTTTAATAAAATTTAGGGATACCTTTTGAGATTTCAGTTTTGAATTTTTTTCCCTCATTTCTTTGTCCAGCATGATATTTTGTTATTATGATACACATTACCAGGTCATGGTGTCAGAGACTAGGGTGTTTGTTTCTATCGTTTTGAAATGTTTGGATTGTACGATTCAAATATGCCATTCATGTCTAGACCATCGGAATGCAATGGCTATAGCTGTGGGCCATCTGACTAGCTCGAGTCGTCCACTCTCTTTCTTTCTTTCTTTCTTTCTTTGCTCTTAGTTTCTCTTACTTAACTTGCTTTTCTTTAAAAGATTGATATTTGAAAAATCGTGAAATTTTTTTTTTAAACTAATAGCTTAATGAAAATATCATTTCTTTGAAATCACATATATACATTACTCCATTTCTTTTTTTTTTTTTTTTTTGTAAAATACTAGGGATACTGTTTTCTTTAAAATACTAGTAATAGAAATATACTTTATTACATAAGTATACCTTTAAACTTACTTCACTTTATACATAACACACTTGTCTTGTCTTGTTTTTATACATTTATACATACATTTTGGTATTACATTCTTTTCACAACAGATAAGTTACATAGCGGATCCATAACCCGTCCATGACATTGTAGGAATCTGCCTGCCAGCCCTGTAGCTCTTTTTCATAATGCAGGTTGCTTACTCTTGTTACCTACATCACGAACAGACTAGTGAGCTAGAGCTCAGTAAGTACAAACCTACAGATAAAGTATGATTTATGCCTAACACTTAGGGTTAGTCTGTTATGTGTGTCTACTTTTTGTTCTTATGCTTTCTCCATTCTTTCTTTTCTATCTTTCTCTTTTCTTTCTTTTCTTTTCTTTTTCTTTTCTTTTCTTCTTTATCTTTCACTTGAGGGCCCGTGGTTGAACATACCTAATGCATACAGACCAATAGGGGAAAGGGGGAGTGACCCACCAATCGACCTCAAGGTCAATCTTAACACTACCACACTTGGGGTAGCACATTAGGCCATTAACTACCACACTTGGGGTACTTTTCATACTTTTCTAACTTGGTGAGCATGTTAGATTATTACATCACCATATATATATATAACTATATATACACATAATTCTATAGTAAGTCAGTTCGTAAGTAGACATATAAATGTCTGTACTTACAGTATTTGTGCTAAAGTAAGCGTTCTCGAGTCCTTTGAATTCTTGTGCTCGTCACCGGTCGGGTTTCCTATAATCAATAAAGTCGTTGGTTAATTACATTTTACTAAAGAGCTTTCGTTTTACTAAAATCTGAACTTAGGCTTTTAAAAACTTAATTAAAGCCTTAGGATAGTATTTAAAGCCTGAACAATCCTATTTAGACCTTTCTAGAACCCTTTTGTAAAATTATCATCTTGTCTCAAACTTTTGGTAAAATTACTGTTTTGCCCCTAGTAGGGTTTTTCTCCACTTATCAAGCTTAAATTTTTGATTCTGACCTTTAAAATCCTGTTTAGACTCTTCTGGGGCTTTAACGATCTTTTTCGAGCAGTTCGAAAATTTTAATGAAAATGATGAATAGTAACTTTAACCATGCATAGTACTATTTATCGTGAATAGTAACTTTGACCTAGACTGTAAACATTTTATTTTATTGGTTAAACTAACTTTTCTAATCCCAAAAGTCATAAAATGACCTTCTAGGAGGTTTAATGCTCCTCTTTTGACCTTTCTAAAATTTTAGGTCGAAATAATCATTTTGCCCCTAACGGGACCTTATACTGTAAAATTTGCATTTTAACGTTTTAACTGGGTTTTTTAGTCCCAAAAATCATAAAATAGTTTTTCTTAGGCCTTACTGAGCTTTTACGACATTTCTTATCAAAATGCTCGGGTTACTATTCACCCGACCCTTGGGTGGTACTATTCCGAACCTTGGGATTGTTTCTCGTTTTTTCTAACCGTTTGGGACCTTAAATGGACATTTCACTACTTTGAAAATCGTCATTGCCCTTCCTCGAGCCTAGGTCCCCAAGGGGCTCAAGTTTCCAATTCCTGATCCTAATTTTACCCCTCGTTTCCTAAAATGCCCTTCGTGCCGTTATAAAAATTTCGGTAGAATTTCTGCTAAAATTCTAGGTTCTCGGCGTATAGGTAATGCCTTAAAACTGTCTATCCTATTCTAACCTGTCACATACTATATCACAAACCTAATTTTACGTAAAAGTTACAAACCTTTTACGTAAAATTTTCCATCAAAACAAAATCGTTTCTAACAGGATTTCAACCCATTTTTTCTCATTTTAAGGTCCGGTTTAAAACACCAATTTCACTTCGTTTCATTTCTGAACATATCACATCAATAAAACATTTTTATCCCTTAACTCATACACGATTTCTTTGAGAAAACCTAAACAAAAGTTTTGTTTCAAAACTTCATTTGTCATCATTCAATTTTTCACATCAATACATGTTTATCACAACACAAAAACTAACCTAATCCATCAAAATTTCATGCATTTTCTTCTTAGAATGCCACGGCTCCCTCTTAGGTATCAAATACAAAATTTTATTTTCATGTTCTCTTCCTTTTCTCATCAATTTCCCACATTAAACTTCATTGTCAAATCACTAGAAATCAAAGCTTGACATAAAATTTTCATTCACCAACACACACATACACATATACGGTTTCATATCACCCTATGACCAAACTTTTTATTCTTGCTTCCAATGCTAACCAAACTTCATTTCCATGCTTTTCTTTGTCTCAAAAACATATTAACACATAAACACAACAATTTGATGCAACCATTTTTCACTTTCCAACCATGGTAACCCACGGATTTTACTTGAAAAATAAGCACCAAAGTTGATGTTTTTCAATTCTATTTCATCACTTTCCTTTATCTCTTCTTTTCACATGATTTACAACACCAAAACAACCAAATAAAATCTGAAATTTTAATTTCAGAACAGCCCATATCCCACACGGTTTTTACATGGAAAAAGAACAGGAAATCATGCAAAAATGAAAGTTTACCTTGCTTTCTTGATTTCTTGATGCTAGGGAAGGATTTTACACACTTTCCTTAAAGAAAACTTGAAGAAAATTTCTTGTTTTATGGGGGAGGGATACACGGCTGCAATGAGGGCTGAAAAACCAGAATTCTTCTGGTTTCTTTCATGCCAAAATCGTGGGTATTTGAAGCCAAAAAGGAGGGACCACTTTGTAATGCTTTTAGGGACCTTTTTGTAAGCTTTTTGTGCAATTTTCCAAACCTTTAAGAGCTGTTTTATAATTAATGAAAACTTGGCTGATTTTTTTTTTCTGATTTTCCATTGAAAAACCGCCACTTAATATGCCCTAGAATTCTCTTGAAAATTTGCTAAGTTTTCCTTGACTTTTTATGTTGACTTTGCATCCTAACCATTGGATCAAAGCGACCTTGAACCCTAGCCCTTGGATCTTGATGTATCCATACATCCATTCAAAGTTTCACACTAAATCTTTGACTCCATATAATTATCTTGATTAAACTTTTTGACCAAAAGTCAAACCAAACGACTTTGCATCGAAATCAAGTAGATAGTTTCTAAGGCTGTCTGTGCGATCGGTTTTTCTTAATTCACTCCAGTTTGCTTAAAAATTCATACCGTAAGTATTTCATCCTTTAGTGCCGTACAATATATTTCCAAAAATTTTGAAACCGGAAAAGCATCATTTATCCGATTTCGGTTCGGTAAAATTTTCTGTTCTTACTCATACTCGCTTTGACATGATTAGAACATTTCGCTGCGTTCTAAATAGTATTAAAACATATGTTTTATGATTATACACATAAAAATTATTGTGTACACATGTTATACAAAATTTTTGAAGACAGTAAAATTTCTCGGTTGTGACATTTACCCCTCTTTAAAAATTTTCGTCCTCGAAAATTAGAATAAGTAGGGGTACTTGTCTCTCATTTATTCTTCTCTTTCCCACGTGGCCTCTTTTACACTATGATTTCTCCATAGAACTTTGACCAGTGGAATACTTCTATTTCTCAACATTTTGTCTTCTTGAGCAAGTATTTGCACCGGTTGCTCTTCATAGGATAAGTCTTCTTAAATTTGAATCGGCTCATAATCCAAAACATGTGAAGGGTTTGATATGTACTTCCTTAGTATAGATACATGAAAGACATTGTGTACTGAGGATAATTCTAGTGGCAGTGCTATCTTATAGGCTACCTTCTAACTCAGCTAATAATTGGAAAAGGCCGTATATATCTTGGACTCAGCTTCCTTTTCTTTCCAAATCACATGACACCTTTTATTGGTGCTATCTTTAGGAATACGAAGTCCCCTTCATTGAATTCTAGGAATCTTCGTCTTTTATCTGCATAACTCTTCTGACGACTTTGCGCAGTTTTCATCCTCTGTTGGATCTTCTTGACTGCATCAATCGTCTCCTGAATGAACTCGGTTTTATGCAGTTCTTTTTCCCTTAGATCGTACCAATGGATAGGAGATCTACATTTCCTACCATATAACGCTTCATAAGGAGCCATTCCAATGAAGGCTTGATAACTATTGTTGTAAGAGAATTCAATCAATGGTAGTTTCTTGTTCCATGCTCCTTTGAAATCTAGTACGCATACTCGAAGCATATCTTCCAGCGTTTAAATTATACGCTCAGACTGTCCATTAGTCTGAGGGTGAAATGTAGTGTTGAATCTTAATTCTGAGCCTATTGCTTCTTGTATACTTTTCCAAAAATTAGATGTGAACCGACTGTCACGATCTGACACTATTGGTGTCGGTATTCCATGTAATCTCACAATGTTGGCAATATATACTTCTACCAATTTCTCCAATCTGTATGTCATCTTTACGGGTATAAAGTGAGTGGACTTGGTCAATTGATCCACTACTACCCATATCGCATCAAATCCTTCACTTGTCTTAGGCAATCCCATCACGAAATCCATAGTCACGTGCTCCTATTTCTATTATGGGATCTCCAATGGCTGTAACTTGCCTGCTGGCCGTTGATGCTCAGCTTTGATTCTCTGACATGTTAAACAACTACTGACATGTTTAACAATGTCATTCTTCATCTTTCTCCACCAAAAGTGTTGCTTCAGGTCTTGGTACATTTTTGTACTACCCGGATGCACTGAATAAGGAGTATCATGTGCTTTTGTTAGAATTCTTTTCTTTAAATCCTCCTTGTTTGGTACACAAATTTGTCTTTGAAAGAGTAGTATTCTATCATCAGAGAGGTGGAATTCTGACTTTTCCTTCTTGGAAGCTTCCTCTCTAAGTCTTCTAAGTGCATCATCCAGCTCTTTGGCTTCTTTAATTTCTTCTAGGATTGTTGGCTTAGATTGCATTACTGCCAAACTTTCCTGTAACTAATTCCACTCCTAATGAGGAAATTTCGCACTGTAGTGGCTTGGGTAGCTTGTCGATGGCTACTTGTTCCGGCATTATTGACTTGCGACTCAACGCGTCTACTACTCTGTTTGCCTTGCCGGGGTGATACAAAATTTCACAATCGTAGTCTTTTACCAGTTCTAGCTATCTTCTTGGTCTCATATTGAGCTCCTTCTGGGTGAAAAAATACTTTAAGCTCTAATGGTCTATGAAGATCCTACACCGAGCTCCATATAAATAATGCCGCCATATTTTGAGCGCAAACACAATAGCTGCTAACTTTAGATTGTGAGTTGGGTAATTCTTCTCATGCTCTTTGAGTTGGCGAGATGCATAAGCTATTACCTTTCCTTCCTACATCAAGACAGCTCCTAGTCCCGTCCTAGATGCATCACTATAAATATCAAACTCTCCCTCATCTTTTGGGATCATAAGAATTAGAGTACTAGTCAGTCGATTCTTCAGTTCTTGAAAACTTTCTTCACACTTCTTTGTCCATTCAAATTTCTTCTCTTTACGGGTGAGGGTCGTGAGAGGGGCAGCTAATCTTGCAAATCCCTCTACAAACCTACGGTAGTATCCTGCCAATTCTAGGAAACTCCGGATCTCAGTCACATTTTTTGGAGGAGACCATTTGCTGACTGCTTCTATCTTTGCTAGGTCTACTGAAATTCCATCTTTGGATACGACATGTCCCAAGAAATGGACTTTATCTAGCCAGAATTCACACTTCGAAAACTTAGCGTATAATTGGTACTCCTTCAAAGTGCGTAATGCAGTCCAGAGATGTTCTTCATGTTCCTTTCGATTCTTCGAGTAAATAAGGATGTCATCGATAAATACAATGACAAACTTGTCCAAATATTCCTTAAATACTCGATTCATCAGATCCATAAAAGCGGTTAGGGCATTCGTTAATCCAAAAGGCATAACGAGGAATTCGTAGTGCCTATATCGTGTTCGAAACACGGTCTTTGGTATATCCTTTTCCTTGATCTTTAATTGGTGATAACCAGATTGAAGGTCAATCTTTGAGAAGATCGCAGCCTTGAGCTGATCGAATAAATCGTCGATTCTTGACAGTGGATACTTGTTTTTAATTGTAACTTTATTGAGCTCGCGGTAATCTATGCACATCTTTAAGGTGCTGTCCTTTTTCTTCACAAAGAGGACTGGAGCTCCCCATGGTGAAAAACTAGGTTGAATAAAACCTTTCTATAACAATTCCTTCAGTTGAGCTTGTAGTTTCTTAAGCTCTGCTGGAGCCATTCTATACGAGGCCTTGGAAATTGGAGTTGTTCCAGGCAACAACTCAATCTCGAAGGTGATTTCTCTATCTGGGTGAAGCCCTGGCAATTCTTCTAGAAAGACTTCTACAAATTCGTTGATCACAGGCACATCCTTAGGTTGAAGCTTCACCTCCTTTATGGTGTCTGTAACATAAGCTAAATATCCAGTACAGCCACTAGATATTAGCTTTCTTGCCTTCATAAAATTGACCAGCATATTTGACAATTTCTGAGAATGCCCTTTATACTCGAATTGATCTTCTCCTCCAGACTAGAACACCACTTGACAGTCAATTATTGCACCATATTCTCCGAGGAAATCCATTCCAAGGATGACATCGTAGTCAACTAATTCTAGTATAACTAGATCGATATATAATTCCCTATTAGCAATAATTACTGGCACATGACGTAACCAGTAATCGGACAGCAATATCTCACCAAATGGTAAGGTTGTCTTAAATACCTGCCCAATTTTATCCTTAGTATGGCTAATTCTTTCTATGAAGTTATACGAGGCAATTGAATGTGATGCACCCGAGTCAAATAAAACATGTGTAGGACTTTGAGCGACAATAAGCTAACCTGTCACTACGTTGGAAGGGCCCGCTTCTACATCTTCTTTGATATAGGCTAAAAGATGCGCCTCTGTCCTTGGGGAAATCTCTTGACGCCTTGTCGAAGTGGAGGATCTTTGTACAGCATGGACTTGACTAATTTATCGAGGCTGGAAGGGTCCTGGTTGATTCTATTGGTTGGATGTACAGGTCCTGGCATAATGTCCTTCTTTGCCGCATATGTAGCATGTAGCAGTCCCAAATTTACACTCACCCCTATGCATCTTTCCGCACTTTGAGCATGATTGTCGATTTTGCACCATTTCAGGGCCTTGTCTCGGTTAGGTGTTTCGAGCATTTTGATTCCAATTTTCATTTGGATTGGCCTTTCGCTTGTTGGGGTTCATCTGATTTTGATTATTCTTCTAACCAGGCTTCATTCCTTGGTTAGGCTTGCTACTTTGGCCTGCTTGGTTGTTCTTCTAAGTCTACTTCGCAAGATCTCTTTCCTTCTTCTTTTCCTCCCAAGCTTTCGTTCTTTCTTTTTTTGCCCGGTCCAGACGATATTCTGCCCTTATGGCTCTGCTCACACAGTCGACTACTGTGTTGGGCGGGGTCTCACCACTTTCCATAAATGTGGTTATATCTGGTCGAAACATATTAATCATCATCCGTACTTGTTCTCCCTTGGTGGGTACCAGGTGTGGACATAATCGGGCCAGTCGGTCAAATTTACGGTAGGCCTCGGTCACTGTCTGTGACATCTTGAGGCTCGATGTGACATCCGGAGGCTCGGTACGCCATCGCGGTCGGGCTCCATAGCCGACTATGATAGACCGTCGCCTCATGGGTCGTCGGCATCTTACTTTTAACTTGCTTTCTTTAACATACTTATTTGAACGTAAAAATTGAGAATATATTTTTTTTCTCAAAACTTTAAACTTTAAGCTTGAAAACTGTATCATCGTAAAACATTTACTATAGTAAATATTTTACTTTATCATAACTTGATATACATCATAAAACATCATTTCAACATCCGTTTCAATAGTCTATTTAAACAGCTCAGCGGAAGAATCATAGCAGTACCATAACCCTTGCCTAGTCCCTTGACACATGCAGATTACATTCGTTATCCATCACTTGTTTTATTTACTCTCTTTAAACAGCTCAGCGGAAGACTCATAGCAGTACCATAACTCTCGCCTAGTCCCTTGGCACATGCAAATCATATTCGTCATCCATCACTTATTTTATTTTCATGCAGGATGCTTACCTGCAACATAAACAAACTTGTGAGCAACATGCTTAGTAAGTTCAAACATACATTCATAACATATGTATATTTTTAACCTTCTGAACAAAGCATATCTGATACCAACTGTGGCATCAGAATATTAACATAACCTATATCATATATTGTTTCACCTTTATACTTGTACATACTTGTACATACCTGAATACAATTTACTTCATAATCCTACTTTCACACTTAACATATTTTACATCGTATACATATTATATTTTACACATAGCATTCTTGGAAACATAACACTTAACATATGTTTACACATCATAACCATAGCATACTTGAAACATAACATACTCAATGTATGTTTCCATATCGTAAATATAACATATTTAACATACTTATTATCATGAAAATACTTTCATATTTAACATAATGAATATACTTATTATACTTAAATGCATAAAACTTTGTACATATATTTAAACATCGTAAACATACTTACGTATACTTAAATATCCTTAATGTCATAACATACTTTCATATATACATAACATTGCATACATATATCATTCCTTACTTAAATGTTCATATTTAAACATAACATACTTGTTTAACATCATATAGAACATCCTGAACATAGTATAATTGACTTATACATTTTAACTTATACATAATAGTTATAATATATCATATGCATAACATGAACATTACTCACGTTATACTTGCTCATTACCATGAATAATACTATTTACTATGAATAGAAATCTTATAACATTTTGCTTGCTTAACATTCATACTTAGATGTATTTAACATTATTCATACCATATCGGATAGAACATATCTGATACCAATTATGGCAACAGAACATGAACACAACATATATTATACATTACTTTAAATTTCATACTAAACATACATAACATTAAAACATACTTATATATACTTTTCATCATAACCATACTTGACATATTTCACATTGTGAACATACTTTCATACATAACATGCTTAAACCATATTTAATATTCTGAACATTCTTTCGTACTTAACATACTTTTAACATATTTTAACATCTTGAGTAGAATTTCATGTTTATCATCGTAAACATACATAACATCGTATACATACTTAACATCTTTAATATTATGAATAAACTTTCATATTTAATGTCCTTGAACATCAGATAAGCTAATCATAGCATACATAATGTATGCCTAACATCTTAAGCATATCATACTTGAACATCATATAAAACATGACACACACATATCAATTTAAACCTAGCATACTTAATGTATACTTAAACACCGCAAATATACTTAAAATTGTAAGACTGACTTATGCATATCATAATATAAGCATACATGTTAGTCTTATTATACTTGTCTATTTTTTATTCATTCGTTTTCATTGTTCTTTGGTTCTTTCTTTCTTTCATGTCATTCTTTTCTTTTCTTTTCTCACTTAACTTTCATTTTCATTGTTCGTTCTTTCTTTCATATCATGTCATTCTTCGTTGTTCTATAGATCATATCCTATTCCGTCGTTCTATATCCTTCCTTTCTTTTTTTTCTTTATTTGTCTCTTTCCTTTTTTTTTTCTTTTTACTTTCACTAGTGGGCCCTATGTTGGACATACCGTCTTACGCATGTACCAATAGGAGGAGGGGGAGCGATCCACCAACCTACCTCATGGTCAAATTTTAACTTTTAGCCATTAACCTCACACTTGTGGGAGGTAGTGTTCCACTATAAGCCATTAACCTCACACCTTCGGGAGGTAGCATTCAATTGTAGTGGAATTTTTAACTTTAAACCTCACTTATGGGAGGCCGATACGCCAAACACTTAAATTTTCAGTCTTATTATCTTACTTATCTTTCTCTTCCTTTACTTTATCTTTTCGTTCATGTTTATTCTTTTTTTTTTTTTTCATTTCTTTCCTTTCTTTCATTCATTCATTTCTTTCATTTGCATTTCATGATTCGTTTCTTTCTTTCGTTCATTTCTTTTCTTTCATTCATCTCTTAATTTTCCTTACTATCTTTCATATGATTCCGATCAGGTGGCATTATCATTGCCTCTTTGGTCTAGAACACCTTATTTAAGCATTCCATATAACACACTTTAGTGTATTTCATAAATTATTTCTTTCTTAACGTAATTTTTCATAGTGTGCGTTATGTTAGTCACACTTTAAAGTGTATAGCACTCACATATATAACTTTTCATATAACACATAAACATAGACTTAACATCACATGTTGGTTTATGTTGCAGACAAATAAATGCTTGAACTTACTGTTACTTGCTAGCATCACCCTTTTAGCTTTCTTAATCCGCGGACGTCTTTTGATCTCGTTTAGAGCAGATCTTTATAACCGAAATAATCATGGTTATTTTCATTATTTATTTCGTGCATAAAACTAAACAAAACGTAAAAATTCTATGTTTTATCTCTCAATCATAAACTTAGGGGTCCAATATCCCATTTATTACTTTTCTGCTAACTTTGGCAAAATTACCATTTTATCCCTAACGTGATTTTTCATCGTAACCTTACTTTTCTTTGATTTACAACTTAATTCTGGCTCTTAAAATCTTAATTAAGTCATTTTAAATCCATTAGGACCTTTTTCTATTATTCTTGAAATTTTTGGTCAAAATGACCGTTTTGCCCCTAACGTGTCTTTAGGTCGTATCATTTTCATTTTAATGCTTAGACTAGATTTTCTAAACCCAAAAATCACAAAATCATTTTTCTTAGGCTTTACCGAGCTTTTACAGCATTAATTGGTGAAATTCTCGGTTTACTAATCCTTAAAACATTCGTCATCTTTTTATGAGCTTAACTCATTCATTAATCCTTAAAATCATTCGAGGGGGTTCGGTTTCCATCTTGACTACATTTTTACCCCTCGTTTCCTAAAATACCCTTTTATGCTGTTTTAGAAATTTCGACAGCATTTCTGCTTAATTTTTAAGTTCCCGGTGTTTAGGAAACACCTCAAAACCATCTAACTTATTTCTATTTTACCACGTACTATACCAAAGGCCTATATTTTTACATAAAACTCAACTTTTACGTAAAAATCTTTATATTTTACACATTTTCATCCATTTTTCTTATAATTTCACATGCCAAATTACATAATTAATGCATAATCATTCTAAAACATAAATTAAGGAATGAAGGGACAAAAATCACTACCGAAATCGTCCCATCGGCGATCGAATGTACCGTTCGGTCTCGCATGCACAAACTTTGATTCACAGTTCTTTATGTTTGAAATTCCGTCTTGTAATTCCGACGCCGTTGATGTGTCCGGAACGTCGAGAATAGGCCAACGGGCCATTCTTCAGTTTTTAGTCATCGGGTCGCCGTTGACCGGTGTTGAATGGTGGCGGCGTGAAGAAAGGCGGCTACCATCTTGAAGATGTCGACGAGAGGAACACATTGGTGGTGTTAATTTCGCCAATCGAGCCTCCTATCGCCAGAATCGAACCCTCAAAAATCTGACGGTGACGGTGAGGTTGGTTCTCCATTGTGCCGGCTTTGTTGCCCAAAATTGACTTGGGGCTTTTGTTGTACTCTTCATTCTGATCATTTTGATACCTACCACGTCACTTAACTCTACCGGAATCATCGAATTCCACGGCGGCGATGGCGACGGCGACGGGCGAACTTAGGCAGCGCGATCCGGCGGCCGTTGAGCTGAAATGAGGCCTGCGTTTTGTTCTACTCTTCACCACGAATCCATTGGGACCGAAATCATGGCATTTGGACGTCGAACGGCAGAGTTATGGTGGCAGGAAGATTTCGGCCACCAGCGGTTTCGGGCGACGCGTGCGGCTTCCTTTGGCGGCTGCTCCGTCGCGTTGACCCATCGTTGGACTTAGCTCGGCGGGAGCTTTCCAATGGTACCGACAATGTCAAAAACGGACGCCGTTTCCGATTCGTTAGGACTGTTCATTTTTGGGGTGGTGTGAGGGAAAAAAATCTGGATAATAAAAATATAGGGGCCCTATTTGCAATATTCAATTTTTTGCCCTTACATACACTTTTTTGCCCAAAATTTCAACATGAGCTATCCTAACTAATTTGGGCGTGCTGAACTCAAATATATTAGTTTCGTTTTCATCTGACGTCATCTTAACAAGTTTCTGGTACTGCGAATTTCCGGTCAAAAATTACATTTGTGCTCAATTAACTAATTTGAGTATTCTAATAAGCTATACTGACTAATTTTGGCATGCTGAACCTAAAAATATAAGTTTTATATTAAGAAAAGGTCATCTTGACCGATTTCTTGATACTGCGTGTTTCCTGATCAAAAATTATATTTATATATTTTTTTTATTTTTATTTTTTTTCCACACGGTCTGGTACATGGCTGTGTTTATGACCGTGTACCTCTCTGTCTAAATACTTTCTCCTTTATACGGTCGTGTAATATGGCCGTGCAACTATACATTTCATGTACACAGTCTTGTATACGGCCGTGTACGTTTTTGTAATTTGATTTTCTCATTACATGGCCGTATAACTTGAGCATGTTTAGGTTTTATTCTCATTATACAGCCGTGTTCCTCTAGTACACGCCCGTGTACTACTAAAAATTACATTTAACCTTAAAAAATCACACTCATGCACATATAAAATCACTACATTTCACATTTTAAACATGAAATTCATTGTGTACATTCTATGTACCGATTTTCTGAGAATGATGAAATTTCTCGATTGTCACACTGTCATATCACCTTGCCTTAGATCATCAAACTCTCTCTGCTGAGCTCTAAGAGTGTCCAAGTTGAAAAACTTCCTATTAAACTACTCTAGGAAGTCGTTCCATGTCATTTTCCTGGTATCTCTCCACATTCTGACTGTCTCCTACTAGTATCGTGCATCCTTCTTTAACATGGAGGAAGCACATAGGACTTTTTCCTGGTCTGTAGAGTTTATGAATTCGAAAATGGTTTGCAGTAAAGCTAACAATTCTTCTGCCTCTAATGGATCTATAGACCCCTCAAACTCTGGTGGTTTCATTTTTCTGAACCTTTCATACAAAGGTCCTTGATTATTCACTGGTTGGACACCCTCAGCTATTCCTGGTGCAGCTGGTACCGAGGGTACAACCGGCTCTACGACTGGCTGTGGTTCTGGTACTGGTACTGGTACTTGAGGCGGAGGGGGATTTACTTGTTCTACATTTCTTCATTCTAGCTATTCTTGTAATCTCTGGTTCTGTCTCTCTTGCGCATCTAGCCGAGCTTGTATATTAGCCAGTATAGCGGCGAAATCGGTTTCTTAAGTTTGCTTAGCTCGTGTACAAACCATGTTACTATGTAACCTATTACAAACAATAGCAACATGGTTTAGCGCTCATAACAATGTAACAATTATCAAAGACAAACTTACTTGGATTGAGCAGGTGCAGATACAGGATTGTCATGGAAGGTCAGGGAAGAACTGCTTGCTCTGATACTAACTCTTGTGGGCCACTCGACTAGCTCGAGTCGTCCACTCTCTTTCTTTCTTTCTTTCTTTCTTTCTTTGCTCTTTAGTTTCTCTTACTTAACTTGCTTTTCTTTAAAAGATTGGTATTTGAAAAGTCATGAAAATTTTTTTTTAAACTAATAGCTTAATGAAAATATCATTTCTTTGAAATCACATATATACATTACTCCATTTCATTTCATTTTTTTTTTGTAAAATACTAGGGATACTGTTTTCTTTAAAATACTTAGTAATAGAAACATACTTTATTACATAAGTATACCTTTAAACTTACTTCACTTTATACATAAACACACTTGTCTTGTCTTATCTTTATACATTTATACAAACATTTTGGCACTACATTCTTTTCACAGTGGATAAGTTACGTAACGGATCCACAACCCGTCCATGATACTATAGGAATCTATCTGCCAGTCCTATAGCTCTTTTTCATAATGCAGGTTGCTTACTCTTATTACCTACATCACGAACAGACTAGGGAGCTAGAGCTCAGTACAAACATATAGATAAAGTATGATTTATGCCTAACACTTAGGATTAGTTTGTTATGTGTGTCTACTTTCTGTTCTTATGCTTTCTCCATTCTTTCTTTTCTATCTTTCTCTTTTCTTTCTTTTCTTTTCTTTTTCTTTTCTTTTCTTTTCTTTTCTTCTTTATCTTTCACTTGAGGGCCCGTGGTTGAACGTACCTAATGCACGCAAACCAATGGGGGAGAGGGGAAGCGACCCACCAATCGACCCCAAGGTCAATCTTAACACTACCACACTTGGGGTAGCACATTAAGCCATTAACTACCACACTTGAGGTAGCACTACACACTGGGGTGGAGGCTATCTTTTAAAACCTCACACTGGGAAGGCCGGTACGCCAACCTTACATTTTCAATCTTATTATCTTGCTTACATTTATCTTTCTTTACATTAGCTTTTCATACTTTTCTAACTTGGTGAGCATGTTAGATTATTACACCACCATATATATATAACTATATATACATATAATTCTATAGTAAGTCGGTTCATGAGTAGATATATAAATGTCTGTACTTACAGTGTTTGTGCTAAAGTAAGCATTCTCGAGTCCTTTGAATTCCTGTGCCCGTCACCGGTCAGGTTTCCTATAATCAATAAAGTCGTTGGTTAATTACATTTTACTAAAGAGCTTTCGTTTTACTAAAATTTGAACTTAGACTTTTAAAAACTTAATTAAAGCCTTAGGACAACATTTAAAGTCTGAACAATCCTATTTAGACCTTTCTAGAACCCTTTTACAAAATTATCATGTTGCCTCAAACTTTTGATAAAATTACCGTTTTGCCCCTAGTAGGGTTTTTCTCCGCTTATCAAGCTTAAATTTTTGATTCTGACCTTTAAAATCTTGTTCAGACTCTTCTGGGGCTTTAACGATCTTTTCCGAGCAGTTCGAAAATTTTAGTCAAAATGATGAATATTAACTTTGACCATGCATAGTACTATTTATCATGAATAATAACTTTGACCTAGACTATAAACATTTTATTTTACTACATAAACTGACTTTTCTAATCCCAAAAGTCATAAAATGACCTTCTAGCAGGTTTAACGCTCCTCTTTTGACCTTTCTAAAATTTTACGTCGAAATGACCATTTAGCTCCTGACGGGACCTTAGACCGTAAAATTTGCATTTTAATGTTTTAACTAGGTTTTCTAGTCCCAAAAATCATAAAATAGTTTTTCTTAGGCCCTACCGAGCTTTTACGACATTTCTTACCGAAATACTTGGGTTACTATTCACCCGACCCTCGAGTGGTACTATTCCGACCATCGAGGTCGTTTCTCGTTTTTTCTAACTGTTCGGGACCTCAAATGGACATTTCACTACTTTAGAAATTGTCCATTGCCCTTCTTTGAGCCTAGGTCCCTAAGAGGCTTGGGTTTCCAATTCTTGATCCTAATTTTACCCATCGTTTTCTAAAATGCCCTTCGTGCCGTTATAAAAATTTCGACAGCATTTCTGCTAAAATTCTAGGTTCTCGACGTTTAGGTAACGCCTCAAAATCATCTATCCTATTCTAACCTGCCACGTACTATACCACAAACCTAATTTTATACAAAAATTACAAACTTTTTACGTAAAATTTTCCATCAAAACAAAATCGTTTCTAACGGGATTTCAACCCATTCTTTCTCATTTTAAGGTCAGGTTTAAAATACCAATTCCACTTCGTTTCATTCCTTAACATATCACATCAATAAAATCTTTTTATCCCTTAACTCATACACGGTTTCTTTGAGAAAACCTAAACAAAAGTTTTGTTTCAAAACTTCATTTGTCATCATTCAATTTTCCACATTAATACATGTTTATCACAACAAAAAAACTAACCTAATCCATCAAAATTTCATGCATTTTCTTCTTAGAATCCCACGGCTCCCTTTTAGGTATCAAACACAAAATTTTATTTTCATTTTCTCTTCCTTTTCTCATCAATTTCCCACATTAAACTTCATTGTCAAACCACTAGAAATCAAAGCTTGACATAAATTTTTTATTCACCAACACACACATACACATACACGGTTTCATATCATCCTATGACCAAACTTTTTATTCTTGCTTCCAATGCTAACCAAACTTCATTTCCATGCTTTTCTTTGTCTCAAAAACATATTAACACATAAACACAACAATTTGATGCAACCATTTTTCACTTTCCAACCATGGTAACCCGCGGATTTTACTTGAAAAATAAGCATCAAAGTTGATGTTTTTCAACTCTATTTGATCACTTTCCTTTATCTCTTTTTTTCACATGATTTACAACACCAAAACAACCAAATAAAATCTGAAATTTTAACTTCAAAACAGCCCATATCCCACATGGTTTTTGCATGGAAAAAGAAGAGGAAATCATGCAAAAATGAAAGCTTACCTTACTTTCTTGATTTCTTGATGCTAGGGAGGGATTTTGCACACTTTCCTTGAAGAAAATTTCTTGTTTTATGGGGGAAGGATACACGGCTGCAATGGGGATTGAAGAACCAGAATTTTTTTGGTTTCTTTCATGCCAAAACCATGGGTATTTGAAGCCAAAAAGGAGGGACCACTTTGCAATACTTTTAGGGACCTTTTTGCAAGCTTTTTGTGTAATTTTCCAAACCTTTAGGGGCTTTTTTGTAATTAATGAAAACTTGGCAGATTTTTTTTTATTTTCCATTGAAAAACCGCCACTTAACATGCCCTAGAATTCTCTTGAAAATTTGCTAAGTTTTCCTTGACTTTTTATGTTGACTTTGCATCCTAACCACTTGATCAAAGTGACCTTGAACCCTAGTCCTTGGATCTGATGTATTCATATATCCATTCAAATTTTCACACTAAATCTTTGACTCCACCTAATTATCTTGGTCAAACCGAACGACTTTGCACCGAAATCGCGTAAACGAGTTTCTAAGACTGTCTGTGCGATCAGTTTCTCTTAATTCACTCCGGTTTGCTTAAAAATTCATACCATAAGTATTTCGTCCTTTAGTGCCACATAATATTGTAACAACCGGGAAAATTCACATTTTTCGGAAAATAAATACACAATGGATTTAAGCATTAAAATGTGAAATTAAGTGATTTAATATTGTTTGAAACTAAATAAAATGTTCTAACAATATTAAAGGATGAAAAAATGAGTAATAGTGATATTATGTGTGTGCACGTGTGTGCCACTCACAGTATCAGGAAGTAGGTCAAGATGATATTATCTTGACATAAAACTGATAAATTTGAGTTCAGGACCCCGAAATTAGTAAGGATAGCCTATCAGCACGCTCAAATTTGATAATTGAGCACAAGGGTAATTTTTGACCAAAAATTCACAGTATTGGAAATTGGTCAAAATGACCTCAGATGAAAATAAAACTGATATATTTGGATTCAGGACGCCCAAATTAATCAGTATAGCCCATATTGAAATTTTGGGCGAAAAAGTATATAAAGAGCGGGAAAAAGTGGAATTTTCTCATTTATCTACACACACTCTCTCTCTCTACATTTCTCTTTCTCTCTCTACCCGAAAATGTACAGTAACCGACCATCGGAAACGGTGTCCATTTTCGACACCGCCGGCACCGTTGGAAAGCTCTCGCCGAGCTGAGTTCGACGGTGTGCCGAGTCGACGGAACCGACGCCGGAGGGGAGCGCACGCGCCGCCCGAAGCCGCCGGCCACCGAAAATTTCGATCGCCGATATCTTCGCCGTCTGACGTCCGATCAAGGTGATTCCGGTCCCAAAATGTTCGTGGTGAAGAGTACTACAAAACCCAGGTGGTGGATCGCCTCAACACCGGCGGAATCGCGCCGCCCGAAGTCGCGACGTCGCCGCCGTGGAGTCGCCGTCGGAACCGTCGTTTCCGGCGATGTTGAGCTGCACCACTTGTACAGAAATGGTCGCCGTGCAGAGGGGAGCAAAAGCCCTCAATCAATTTCGGGGAAAAAGTCCGGCACGGCGGAGTTCCACCGTCGTCGCCGTGGCCGTGACTTTCGGGGGCGATTTCCGGCGATAGAGGCGTCGAATGGTGAAATTGAAGCTACCAATGGATTCCTCTCGTCGAGATCTTCAAAATGGACTACCCATTTGCCACCGTCGCCGCCGGTCAACGGCCGGTCAACGGTCGGTCAACGCCGGTCAACGGCGACCGTTGACCGAAAATGCAAGTTTGGCCCGTTAGCCTATTTTCGACGTTCCGGACGCATCCGCGGAGTCGGAATTGCAAGATGAGACCTCAAAGATGAAGAACGAGGAATTAGGGTTTATGCCGTCGAGACCGGACTGCAATTCGGTATAAATCCTGACCCCTTTACGTTCCTCAATTTAATTGTTTGGGACTGTTATATGATTTTATAATTATTGGTATGAAAATTTTGGAAAAGAATGTATGTAAAAAGAAGAAAATGACTGTAATGGAGAAAAAGAAAAATATGTGATGATGTAACGATTTTACGTAAACAGTACGAGTTTTACGTAAAATCTAGGCCTCTGGTATAGTACGTGATAGAATTAGATTAGGATAGATGGTTTTCAGGCGTTTCCTAAACGCTGGAACCTCAAAAATTAAGGGGAAACTCTGCCGAAATTTCTAAAAATGACACCAGGGGTAATATGGGAAAACGAGGGGTAAAATATGATCGGGAAGGGAACCCGAGCCCCGTCGAGGAATAAAGGCATGGAAAAAGGAAGGGGTAAGTTATAATTAGTAAACTGACCCTTCGAAACCCTAGAACGCAAGAAAAATATGAAACCGATACTTAGGTCGGAATAGTACTTCCCGAGGGCCGGGAATGTGAAAAATTGGTAAAATTATAAGAATTTATCCGGAAAAGGTCCGATAAGATTTAAAAAGTTAATTTGATGATTTTGGGTTTAGAAAATCCAGCCTAAGCATGAAAACGAAAATGTTATGATTAAACGACATATCAGGGGTAAAATGGTCATTTTGCCCAAAGATTCTCAAATTATGGGAAAAGAGTCCCAATGACCCCGGAATAGGTGAATGAAGTTTGTAAAAGCCAAAATTGAGGTTTAAGTTATGAAAAATCACGTCAAGGGTAAAATTGTAATTTTGTCAAAAGTTAGGGGTAAAATCGTAAATTTTCAAAAAGTTGGAGAAAAATTCGAAAATGGCCATAAAGGTTTAGAAAGCTGTCTTAAGGCTATAATTAAGGATTATAAGATCAGAATTTAGCTTTTTTTATAAAATAAAGGCTATGAATGAAAATGTGATTAACGGACAAAGTTTGTCTGTAGGAACCCAATCCAGACGCGACAAAGGACGTCGATGGATTTCAAGAAGGGGATAAGCACGCTATGAGTAAGTTCAGACATTTACCCGTCTGCAACTATGAACAAGCTTATAGTATTATATGTTTTGTATGTATATGTCATGATGTGATTTATGATGATGCTATAGTAAATACTATAGCAATGCTATGACGATGTTAAAAAAAATATATATATATGTTTTAATAAATAATTTATAAAAATATATATATATATATATAAATATATGTATATATTGAATTTACGAAGGAAAGGTATCATAAAAGCTTTATGAGAGTAACGATGTGATAAAGAGGAATAAAGGAATGGAAAGAGTAAGAACGAGAGTATTATGATAGAATGCATAGGAAAGAGATGAGATATGAAAGGAAAGAATAGGTGTTTATGAAAAGTTTTATGGAAATTAAGTTATGATTGATAGAGCAATTATGATCGGTGAGGAAAAGAATTTAGAAATGGATGTTTTATGAGGACGAAAGAATAGATGTTTTATAAAAAAATGATATGAAAGCAAAGAGTTAGATAAGAAAGAAAAACAATGATAGGTTATGATAAAAGGTATGACGAATGTTTTATGAAAAATGATATGAAAGCAAAGAGTTAGACAAGAAAGAAAAACAATGATAGGTTATGATGAAAGGTATGATGAAAGGATTAGAACATAACGATAAGATGTGATTGATGGAATAGAACGATAAGCTATGATCGATAGGCTATGATTGATGGAATGATGCAAATGATAAGACGAACAAAAAATAATTGTCTACCCGTAACCAAACATGTTTTTGTTTGTTATGATGTGATATGATGTGATGTGATGTGATGTTATATATGTAATATGTGCTATATGTGTTATGTTTTTGAAAGAAAAAGATGTTCAACGAAAAATCAATATAAGAAAAAATAAAAGCCTACAAGATAATAAGACTGAAAACTTAAGTTGTTGGCGTACCGGTCTCCCTACAAGGTCGAGACTTCCGGTCTATATCCTCCGCGTAGATGTGGCGCTACCCCGAAGGTGCGGTAGATTATAGGATGGACCAACCCCGAAGGTGCGGTTTTTATGTGACTGTGAGGTAGGTTGGTGGGTCGCTCCCCCTCCTCCCACTGTCCGCGCGCAACTAGGTGCGTCCAACAACGGGCCCAACCAATGGAAAGTGGAAAGAAAACAAACGAAAGAAGAGTGAAAAGAAAGGAAAAGAAAGGAAAAGAAAAGAAAAGAAAAGAAAGGAAAAGAGAAGAAAAGAAAAGAAAAGAGCGTGAAAAGAAAAGAAAAGAGAGTGCGTGAAAAGAAAAGAAAAGAAAAGAGCTTGAAAAGAAAAGAAAAGAGAGTGCGTGAAAAAAAAAAAAAAAAAAAGAAAAAAAAAAGAAAAAAAAAACAAGGAAAAAGAGAGTGGAAAGAAAAGAAAAAAAAAATGAAATGATACGAAAAGAAAAGAAAAGAAACGAACGATATGAAAGAACAACACAATGAAATCAATGAAAAATAATAAAACGAAGTTAAAAGAACATGATAGAATTATATATGTGATGTGACGTGTTTGATGTTATATGTATGGAATGACACGTTTTTACGTGATGTTGTGCTAGTGTATATGTTACTAGCTTTAAGATATGAAATGTTAAGATATGATGACAAAGCGATAGAGAAGTTATAAAGGTTTAGAACAGAAAGTTAAGAAATGATAGAAATGAAAAAGCAAAGAAACGAAGAGATTAGATTTGAATGATAAGAGATGATCGATAGAATGATAAGAGCAATGAACGAAGAGATAAATGAGCATGAAGAAGCTCACATTTTATGTTATGTTTTGAGGATATGTATAAATGATATATATGATGTGTATATACGTGATGACATATATTCTAGTAATAATATATATTACTAGTATTTATAAGTTAATGTATGTATGTTTGAACTTACTGAGCATCTAGCTCATTAGTTGTTTATATGTTGCAGGTAAGCAACGTGTTTATTTAAAGTAATATGATGGACAACGGACGGATCTGCACGTGCCAAGGGACTGGGCGAGGGTATGGTACTACCATGAGTCTTTCGCTGAGCGTTCAAAAAGGAAGACGAAAGAAAGAAAGAAAGTTATGAAATATGTATTATAAGAGTATGATAGAGATAGGTATAGTATGTAAGTTAAAAGAAAAAAAAAAAATTTGCTATAGAAATTGCTTCCGCTATAAGATGAGAACGTTAAGAATGGAAAGTTAAGTTAAGTAAGAGGATGACGACCCACGAGGTTGCCAGCCATCGCGGTCGGCGTCAGAGCTCGACTGGTTGGTATGGTAACGTACGTGGGGGGTCGCCACAGTTGGTATCAGAGCGAAAGGTTGACCATATCCCTCTTGGCACACTGCACATCCTGCCGTTATTCCAAGTAAGTTAGATTTGTTTTATGTTAGTAATCGTTTATTATATAAAATAAACAAATTTTTAAAGGACAAGATGACGAACTCGCGGTACGATCGTGGGTGGTATGATATGAGTACGATGTTCGAGGACTGATTAGAAGATAGACGAGATCAGTTGTCTACCAAGTTTCGAGGGCGGACAGCACTCCAACACTTTATGGGAATACAGGATTGGGTTCATGATATCAAGATGATTCTCTGACTGTGCACCATTGATCGGGATAATTGGGTCATGATAGCTGTGACATGTATGCACCTTTTAGGAAGATGCTCTCATGTGTATTGGGATTCTTGTGACTAGGATGAGCTCTAACTGGACCGAGTTTCACCATACCATGATTGAGTGACTTCCTCAGAGGTGCCCAATATCAGTCCCAATTTCCTCATGGGCACGGGGGGACGTGACACCGCCTATATTCCCTAGAGTTGCGGATATGTGAGAATTTGTTCATCGGACCGAGAAACTGTAGTCGACGTCCGGTGATATAGTTCTAACAGATGCTGTGCGTTACGAGGAACTGATGAGGGCTTCTGCAATATAGGTTGGAAAGGACTCACAGTGGAACTAAGTCAAGGTAAATGTAGATCAAGAAAAGTCCACCGAGGTTAAGAATGATTGAGATGATATAGGAGAAAGTCAAGGTCCGGAGAAACTTCCTACTGATCTGGATGGAAAAAGACGAATAATGTATAACTGTATATGTATGTATATGATTATATGTATATGTATGTATATGAGTATATTTGAAATGAAAGGCTACATATAAAGCCTTATTGTTGAAATGTATATGATTATATGTGTATGATATGTCAATGTTATGAGATGTTAAAATGATGAAATTATGTTAAGTAATGTCTCATAATGATATGACGTTACTTAATGTGAATTTCATAAAAAATTGTATTAAATATGTTTATGAAAGGGAACGTTGGACTACGACAACGTAATTCATGGTAATGATGCACGAATGTACAGAAACGCACGGATACGTAGAGATGCATGGTTCATCCCAAATTTTTGGAGGTACATGCAAGAAGATTCCAATTCAAGAAGGATCTAGTTTATGAAGATGTCATAGAAAAAGAAAATTCTGATGCTGAAAAAGTTACACAAGATGTAAAGAAGAAATGAAGACGTTGAAACCCTAATTGCCTTAATTTTCGAGGACGAAAATTTTATAAGGAGGGGTGAATGTAACAACCGGGAAAATTCACATTTTTCGGAAAATAAATACACAATGGATTTAAGCATTAAAATGTGAAATTAAGTGATTTAATATTGTTTGAAACTAAATAAAATGTTCTAACAATATTAAAGGATGAAAAAATGAGTAATAGTGATATTATGTGTGTGCACGTGTGTGCCACTCACAGTATCAGGAAGTAGGTCAAGATGATATTATCTTGACATAAAACTGATAAATTTGAGTTCAGGACCCCGAAATTAGTAAGGATAGCCTATCAGCACGCTCAAATTTGATAATTGAGCACAAGGGTAATTTTTGACCAAAAATTCACAGTATTGGAAATTGGTCAAAATGACCTCAGATGAAAATAAAACTGATATATTTGGATTCAGGACGCCCAAATTAATCAGTATAGCCCATATTGAAATTTTGGGCGAAAAAGTATATAAAGAGCGGGAAAAAGTGGAATTTTCTCATTTATCTACACACACTCTCTCTCTCTACATTTCTCTTTCTCTCTCTACCCGAAAATGTACAGTAACCGACCATCGGAAACGGTGTCCATTTTCGACACCGCCGGCACCGTTGGAAAGCTCTCGCCGAGCTGAGTTCGACGGTGTGCCGAGTCGACGGAACCGACGCCGGAGGGGAGCGCACGCGCCGCCCGAAGCCGCCGGCCACCGAAAATTTCGATCGCCGATATCTTCGCCGTCTGACGTCCGATCAAGGTGATTCCGGTCCCAAAATGTTCGTGGTGAAGAGTACTACAAAACCCAGGTGGTGGATCGCCTCAACACCGGCGGAATCGCGCCGCCCGAAGTCGCGACGTCGCCGCCGTGGAGTCGCCGTCGGAACCGTCGTTTCCGGCGATGTTGAGCTGCACCACTTGTACAGAAATGGTCGCCGTGCAGAGGGGAGCAAAAGCCCTCAATCAATTTCGGGGAAAAAGTCCGGCACGGCGGAGTTCCACCGTCGTCGCCGTGGCCGTGACTTTCGGGGGCGATTTCCGGCGATAGAGGCGTCGAATGGTGAAATTGAAGCTACCAATGGATTCCTCTCGTCGAGATCTTCAAAATGGACTACCCATTTGCCACCGTCGCCGCCGGTCAACGGCCGGTCAACGGTCGGTCAACGCCGGTCAACGGCGACCGTTGACCGAAAATGCAAGTTTGGCCCGTTAGCCTATTTTCGACGTTCCGGACGCATCCGCGGAGTCGGAATTGCAAGATGAGACCTCAAAGATGAAGAACGAGGAATTAGGGTTTATGCCGTCGAGACCGGACTGCAATTCGGTATAAATCCTGACCCCTTTACGTTCCTCAATTTAATTGTTTGGGACTGTTATATGATTTTATAATTATTGGTGTGAAAATTTTGGAAAAGAATGTATGTAAAAAGAAGAAAATGACTGTAATGGAGAAAAAGAAAAATATGTGATGATGTAACGATTTTACGTAAACAGTACGAGTTTTACGTAAAATCTAGGCCTCTGGTATAGTACGTGATAGAATTAGATTAGGATAGATGGTTTTCAGGCGTTTCCTAAACGCTGGAACCTCAAAAATTAAGGGGAAACTCTGCCGAAATTTCTAAAAATGACACCAGGGGTAATATGGGAAAACGAGGGGTAAAATATGATCGGGAAGGGAACCCGAGCCCCGTCGAGGAATAAAGGCATGGAAAAAGGAAGGGGTAAGTTATAATTAGTAAACTGACCCTTCGAAACCCTAGAACGCAAGAAAAATATGAAACCGATACTTAGGTCGGAATAGTACTTCCCGAGGGCCGGGAATGTGAAAAATTGGTAAAATTATAAGAATTTATCCGGAAAAGGTCCGATAAGATTTAAAAAGTTAATTTGATGATTTTGGGTTTAGAAAATCCAGCCTAAGCATGAAAACGAAAATGTTATGATTAAACGACATATCAGGGGTAAAATGGTCATTTTGCCCAAAGATTCTCAAATTATGGGAAAAGAGTCCCAATGACCCCGGAATAGGTGAATGAAGTTTGTAAAAGCCAAAATTGAGGTTTAAGTTATGAAAAATCACGTCAAGGGTAAAATTGTAATTTTGTCAAAAGTTAGGGGTAAAATCGTAAATTTTCAAAAAGTTGGAGAAAAATTCGAAAATGGCCATAAAGGTTTAGAAAGCTGTCTTAAGGCTATAATTAAGGATTATAAGATCAGAATTTAGCTTTTTTTATAAAATAAAGGCTATGAATGAAAATGTGATTAACGGACAAAGTTTGTCTGTAGGAACCCAATCCAGACGCGACAAAGGACGTCGATGGATTTCAAGAAGGGGATAAGCACGCTATGAGTAAGTTCAGACATTTACCCGTCTGCAACTATGAACAAGCTTATAGTATTATATGTTTTGTATGTATATGTCATGATGTGATTTATGATGATGCTATAGTAAATACTATAGCAATGCTATGACGATGTTAAAAAAAATATATATATGTTTTAATAAATAATTTATAAAAATATATATATATATAAATATATGTATATATTGAATTTACGAAGGAAAGGTATCATAAAAGCTTTATGAGAGTAACGATGTGATAAAGAGGAATAAAGGAATGGAAAGAGTAAGAACGAGAGTATTATGATAGAATGCATAGGAAAGAGATGAGATATGAAAGGAAAGAATAGGTGTTTATGAAAAGTTTTATGGAAATTAAGTTATGATTGATAGAGCAATTATGATCGGTGAGGAAAAGAATTTAGAAATGGATGTTTTATGAGGACGAAAGAATAGATGTTTTATAAAAAAATGATATGAAAGCAAAGAGTTAGATAAGAAAGAAAAACAATGATAGGTTATGATAAAAGGTATGACGAATGTTTTATGAAAAATGATATGAAAGCAAAGAGTTAGACAAGAAAGAAAAACAATGATAGGTTATGATGAAAGGTATGATGAAAGGATTAGAACATAACGATAAGATGTGATTGATGGAATAGAACGATAGGCTATGATCGATAGGCTATGATTGATGGAATGATGCAAATGATAAGACGAACAAAAAATAATTGTCTACCCGTAACCAAACATGTTTTTGTTTGTTATGATGTGATGTGATGTGATGTGATGTGATGTTATATATGTAATATGTGCTATATGTGTTATGTTTTTGAAAGAAAAAGATGTTCAACGAAAAATCAATATAAGAAAAAATAAAAGCCTACAAGATAATAAGACTGAAAACTTAAGTTGTTGGCGTACCGGTCTCCCTACAAGGTCGAGACTTCCGGTCTATATCCTCCGCGTAGATGTGGCGCTACCCCGAAGGTGCGGTAGATTATAGGATGGACCAACCCCGAAGGTGCGGTTTTTATGTGACTGTGAGGTAGGTTGGTGGGTCGCTCCCCCTCCTCCCACTGTCCGCGCGCAACTAGGTGCGTCCAACAACGGGCCCAACCAATGGAAAGTGGAAAGAAAACAAACGAAAGAAGAGTGAAAAGAAAGGAAAAGAAAGGAAAAGAAAAGAAAAGAAAAGAAAGGAAAAGAGAAGAAAAGAAAAGAA
The DNA here is from genome assembly GCA_035233585.1 of Antiaris toxicaria. Classification (NCBI taxonomy): domain Eukaryota; kingdom Viridiplantae; phylum Streptophyta; class Magnoliopsida; order Rosales; family Moraceae; genus Antiaris; species Antiaris toxicaria. The sequence continues at coordinate 19,762,739 of CP141153.1, forward strand.
AAGAGCGTGAAAAGAAAAGAAAAGAGAGTGCGTGAAAAGAAAAGAAAAGAAAAGAGCTTGAAAAGAAAAGAAAAGAGAGTGCGTGAAAAAAAAAAAAAAAAAAAAAAAAAAACAAAAAAAAAACAAGGAAAAAGAGAGTGGAAAGAAAAGAAAAAAAAAATGAAATGATACGAAAAGAAAAGAAAAGAAACGAACGATATGAAAGAACAACACAATGAAATCAATGAAAAATAATAAAACGAAGTTAAAAGAACATGATAGAATTATATATGTGATGTGACGTGTTTGATGTTATATGTATGGAATGACACGTTTTTACGTGATGTTGTGCTAGTGTATATGTTACTAGCTTTAAGATATGAAATGTTAAGATATGATGACAAAGCGATAGAGAAGTTATAAAGGTTTAGAACAGAAAGTTAAGAAATGATAGAAATGAAAAAGCAAAGAAACGAAGAGATTAGATTTGAATGATAAGAGATGATCGATAGAATGATAAGAGCAATGAACGAAGAGATAAATGAGCATGAAGAAGCTCACATTTTATGTTATGTTTTGAGGATATGTATAAATGATATATATGATGTGTATATACGTGATGACATATATTCTAGTAATAATATATATTACTAGTATTTATAAGTTAATGTATGTATGTTTGAACTTACTGAGCATCTAGCTCATTAGTTGTTTATATGTTGCAGGTAAGCAACGTGTTTATTTAAAGTAATATGATGGACAACGGACGGATCTGCACGTGCCAAGGGACTGGGCGAGGGTATGGTACTACCATGAGTCTTTCGCTGAGCGTTCAAAAAGGAAGACGAAAGAAAGAAAGAAAGTTATGAAATATGTATTATAAGAGTATGATAGAGATAGGTATAGTATGTAAGTTAAAAGAAAAAAAAAAAAATTTGCTATAGAAATTGCTTCCGCTATAAGATGAGAACGTTAAGAATGGAAAGTTAAGTTAAGTAAGAGGATGACGACCCACGAGGTTGCCAGCCATCGCGGTCGGCGTCAGAGCTCGACTGGTTGGTATGGTAACGTACGTGGGGGGTCGCCACAGTTGGTATCAGAGCGAAAGGTTGACCATATCCCTCTTGGCACACTGCACATCCTGCCGTTATTCCAAGTAAGTTAGATTTGTTTTATGTTAGTAATCGTTTATTATATAAAATAAACAAATTTTTAAAGGACAAGATGACGAACTCGCGGTACGATCGTGGGTGGTATGATATGAGTACGATGTTCGAGGACTGATTAGAAGATAGACGAGATCAGTTGTCTACCAAGTTTCGAGGGCGGACAGCACTCCAACACTTTATGGGAATACAGGATTGGGTTCATGATATCAAGATGATTCTCTGACTGTGCACCATTGATCGGGATAATTGGGTCATGATAGCTGTGACATGTATGCACCTTTTAGGAAGATGCTCTCATGTGTATTGGGATTCTTGTGACTAGGATGAGCTCTAACTGGACCGAGTTTCACCATACCATGATTGAGTGACTTCCTCAGAGGTGCCCAATATCAGTCCCAATTTCCTCATGGGCACGGGGGGACGTGACACCGCCTATATTCCCTAGAGTTGCGGATATGTGAGAATTTGTTCATCGGACCGAGAAACTGTAGTCGACGTCCGGTGATATAGTTCTAACAGATGCTGTGCGTTACGAGGAACTGATGAGGGCTTCTGCAATATAGGTTGGAAAGGACTCACAGTGGAACTAAGTCAAGGTAAATGTAGATCAAGAAAAGTCCACCGAGGTTAAGAATGATTGAGATGATATAGGAGAAAGTCAAGGTCCGGAGAAACTTCCTACTGATCTGGATGGAAAAAGACGAATAATGTATAACTGTATATGTATGTATATGATTATATGTATATGTATGTATATGAGTATATTTGAAATGAAAGGCTACATATAAAGCCTTATTGTTGAAATGTATATGATTATATGTGTATGATATGTCAATGTTATGAGATGTTAAAATGATGAAATTATGTTAAGTAATGTCTCATAATGATATGACGTTACTTAATGTGAATTTCATAAAAAATTGTATTAAATATGTTTATGAAAGGGAACGTTGGACTACGACAACGTAATTCATGGTAATGATGCACGAATGTACAGAAACGCACGGATACGTAGAGATGCATGGTTCATCCCAAATTTTTGGAGGTACATGCAAGAAGATTCCAATTCAAGAAGGATCTAGTTTATGAAGATGTCATAGAAAAAGAAAATTCTGATGCTGAAAAAGTTACACAAGATGTAAAGAAGAAATGAAGACGTTGAAACCCTAATTGCCTTAATTTTCGAGGACGAAAATTTTATAAGGAGGGGTGAATGTAACAACCGGGAAAATTCACATTTTTCGGAAAATAAATACACAATGGATTTAAGCATTAAAATGTGAAATTAAGTGATTTAATATTGTTTGAAACTAAATAAAATGTTCTAACAATATTAAAGGATGAAAAAATGAGTAATAGTGATATTATGTGTGTGCACGTGTGTGCCACTCACAGTATCAGGAAGTAGGTCAAGATGATATTATCTTGACATAAAACTGATAAATTTGAGTTCAGGACCCCGAAATTAGTAAGGATAGCCTATCAGCACGCTCAAATTTGATAATTGAGCACAAGGGTAATTTTTGACCAAAAATTCACAGTATTGGAAATTGGTCAAAATGACCTCAGATGAAAATAAAACTGATATATTTGGATTCAGGACGCCCAAATTAATCAGTATAGCCCATATTGAAATTTTGGGCGAAAAAGTATATAAAGAGCGGGAAAAAGTGGAATTTTCTCATTTATCTACACACACTCTCTCTCTCTACATTTCTCTTTCTCTCTCTACCCGAAAATGTACAGTAACCGACCATCGGAAACGGTGTCCATTTTCGACACCGCCGGCACCGTTGGAAAGCTCTCGCCGAGCTGAGTTCGACGGTGTGCCGAGTCGACGGAACCGACGCCGGAGGGGAGCGCACGCGCCGCCCGAAGCCGCCGGCCACCGAAAATTTCGATCGCCGATATCTTCGCCGTCTGACGTCCGATCAAGGTGATTCCGGTCCCAAAATGTTCGTGGTGAAGAGTACTACAAAACCCAGGTGGTGGATCGCCTCAACACCGGCGGAATCGCGCCGCCCGAAGTCGCGACGTCGCCGCCGTGGAGTCGCCGTCGGAACCGTCGTTTCCGGCGATGTTGAGCTGCACCACTTGTACAGAAATGGTCGCCGTGCAGAGGGGAGCAAAAGCCCTCAATCAATTTCGGGGAAAAAGTCCGGCACGGCGGAGTTCCACCGTCGTCGCCGTGGCCGTGACTTTCGGGGGCGATTTCCGGCGATAGAGGCGTCGAATGGTGAAATTGAAGCTACCAATGGATTCCTCTCGTCGAGATCTTCAAAATGGACTACCCATTTGCCACCGTCGCCGCCGGTCAACGGCCGGTCAACGGTCGGTCAACGCCGGTCAACGGCGACCGTTGACCGAAAATGCAAGTTTGGCCCGTTAGCCTATTTTCGACGTTCCGGACGCATCCGCGGAGTCGGAATTGCAAGATGAGACCTCAAAGATGAAGAACGAGGAATTAGGGTTTATGCCGTCGAGACCGGACTGCAATTCGGTATAAATCCTGACCCCTTTACGTTCCTCAATTTAATTGTTTGGGACTGTTATATGATTTTATAATTATTGGTATGAAAATTTTGGAAAAGAATGTATGTAAAAAGAAGAAAATGACTGTAATGGAGAAAAAGAAAAATATGTGATGATGTAACGATTTTACGTAAACAGTACGAGTTTTACGTAAAATCTAGGCCTCTGGTATAGTACGTGATAGAATTAGATTAGGATAGATGGTTTTCAGGCGTTTCCTAAACGCTGGAACCTCAAAAATTAAGGGGAAACTCTGCCGAAATTTCTAAAAATGACACCAGGGGTAATATGGGAAAACGAGGGGTAAAATATGATCGGGAAGGGAACCCGAGCCCCGTCGAGGAATAAAGGCATGGAAAAAGGAAGGGGTAAGTTATAATTAGTAAACTGACCCTTCGAAACCCTAGAACGCAAGAAAAATATGAAACCGATACTTAGGTCGGAATAGTACTTCCCGAGGGCCGGGAATGTGAAAAATTGGTAAAATTATAAGAATTTATCCGGAAAAGGTCCGATAAGATTTAAAAAGTTAATTTGATGATTTTGGGTTTAGAAAATCCAGCCTAAGCATGAAAACGAAAATGTTATGATTAAACGACATATCAGGGGTAAAATGGTCATTTTGCCCAAAGATTCTCAAATTATGGGAAAAGAGTCCCAATGACCCCGGAATAGGTGAATGAAGTTTGTAAAAGCCAAAATTGAGGTTTAAGTTATGAAAAATCACGTCAAGGGTAAAATTGTAATTTTGTCAAAAGTTAGGGGTAAAATCGTAAATTTTCAAAAAGTTGGAGAAAAATTCGAAAATGGCCATAAAGGTTTAGAAAGCTGTCTTAAGGCTATAATTAAGGATTATAAGATCAGAATTTAGCTTTTTTTATAAAATAAAGGCTATGAATGAAAATGTGATTAACGGACAAAGTTTGTCTGTAGGAACCCAATCCAGACGCGACAAAGGACGTCGATGGATTTCAAGAAGGGGATAAGCACGCTATGAGTAAGTTCAGACATTTACCCGTCTGCAACTATGAACAAGCTTATAGTATTATATGTTTTGTATGTATATGTCATGATGTGATTTATGATGATGCTATAGTAAATACTATAGCAATGCTATGACGATGTTAAAAAAAATATATATATATGTTTTAATAAATAATTTATAAAAATATATATATATATATATAAATATATGTATATATTGAATTTACGAAGGAAAGGTATCATAAAAGCTTTATGAGAGTAACGATGTGATAAAGAGGAATAAAGGAATGGAAAGAGTAAGAACGAGAGTATTATGATAGAATGCATAGGAAAGAGATGAGATATGAAAGGAAAGAATAGGTGTTTATGAAAAGTTTTATGGAAATTAAGTTATGATTGATAGAGCAATTATGATCGGTGAGGAAAAGAATTTAGAAATGGATGTTTTATGAGGACGAAAGAATAGATGTTTTATAAAAAAATGATATGAAAGCAAAGAGTTAGATAAGAAAGAAAAACAATGATAGGTTATGATAAAAGGTATGACGAATGTTTTATGAAAAATGATATGAAAGCAAAGAGTTAGACAAGAAAGAAAAACAATGATAGGTTATGATGAAAGGTATGATGAAAGGATTAGAACATAACGATAAGATGTGATTGATGGAATAGAACGATAAGCTATGATCGATAGGCTATGATTGATGGAATGATGCAAATGATAAGACGAACAAAAAATAATTGTCTACCCGTAACCAAACATGTTTTTGTTTGTTATGATGTGATATGATGTGATGTGATGTGATGTTATATATGTAATATGTGCTATATGTGTTATGTTTTTGAAAGAAAAAGATGTTCAACGAAAAATCAATATAAGAAAAAATAAAAGCCTACAAGATAATAAGACTGAAAACTTAAGTTGTTGGCGTACCGGTCTCCCTACAAGGTCGAGACTTCCGGTCTATATCCTCCGCGTAGATGTGGCGCTACCCCGAAGGTGCGGTAGATTATAGGATGGACCAACCCCGAAGGTGCGGTTTTTATGTGACTGTGAGGTAGGTTGGTGGGTCGCTCCCCCTCCTCCCACTGTCCGCGCGCAACTAGGTGCGTCCAACAACGGGCCCAACCAATGGAAAGTGGAAAGAAAACAAACGAAAGAAGAGTGAAAAGAAAGGAAAAGAAAGGAAAAGAAAAGAAAAGAAAAGAAAGGAAAAGAGAAGAAAAGAAAAGAAAAGAGCGTGAAAAGAAAAGAAAAGAGAGTGCGTGAAAAGAAAAGAAAAGAAAAGAGCTTGAAAAGAAAAGAAAAGAGAGTGCGTGAAAAAAAAAAAAAAAAAAAAAAAAAAGAAAAAAAAAAACAAGGAAAAAGAGAGTGGAAAGAAAAGAAAAAAAAAATGAAATGATACGAAAAGAAAAGAAAAGAAACGAACGATATGAAAGAACAACACAATGAAATCAATGAAAAATAATAAAACGAAGTTAAAAGAACATGATAGAATTATATATGTGATGTGACGTGTTTGATGTTATATGTATGGAATGACACGTTTTTACGTGATGTTGTGCTAGTGTATATGTTACTAGCTTTAAGATATGAAATGTTAAGATATGATGACAAAGCGATAGAGAAGTTATAAAGGTTTAGAACAGAAAGTTAAGAAATGATAGAAATGAAAAAGCAAAGAAACGAAGAGATTAGATTTGAATGATAAGAGATGATCGATAGAATGATAAGAGCAATGAACGAAGAGATAAATGAGCATGAAGAAGCTCACATTTTATGTTATGTTTTGAGGATATGTATAAATGATATATATGATGTGTATATACGTGATGACATATATTCTAGTAATAATATATATTACTAGTATTTATAAGTTAATGTATGTATGTTTGAACTTACTGAGCATCTAGCTCATTAGTTGTTTATATGTTGCAGGTAAGCAACGTGTTTATTTAAAGTAATATGATGGACAACGGACGGATCTGCACGTGCCAAGGGACTGGGCGAGGGTATGGTACTACCATGAGTCTTTCGCTGAGCGTTCAAAAAGGAAGACGAAAGAAAGAAAGAAAGTTATGAAATATGTATTATAAGAGTATGATAGAGATAGGTATAGTATGTAAGTTAAAAGAAAAAAAAAAAAATTTGCTATAGAAATTGCTTCCGCTATAAGATGAGAACGTTAAGAATGGAAAGTTAAGTTAAGTAAGAGGATGACGACCCACGAGGTTGCCAGCCATCGCGGTCGGCGTCAGAGCTCGACTGGTTGGTATGGTAACGTACGTGGGGGGTCGCCACAAATATATTTCTAAAAATTTTGAAATCGAAAAAACATCATTTATCTGATTTCAGTTCGGTAAAATTTTTTGTTCTTACTCACACTCGCTTTGGCATGATTAGAACATTTCGTTGCGTTCTAAATAGTATTAAAGCATATGTTTTACGATTATACACATAAAATTTATTGTGTACACATGTTATGCAAAATTTCTGAAGACAGTAAAATTTCTTGGTTTTGACAATAGCCAACATCCTCATGCGTACAAGGTCATGGCTGAGGCCCCCATTGCACGCAAGGGCCGTGGCCTAGGAACCCAGCATGCACAAGTGCCACAAACAAGGCCCTCCATTGGTGCACATGCCGTAACCGGGCCCCTTATCGTGCACAAGATCGTGGCCAAGTGCAATCCAAAAGGGAGCCTAGCATTTGGATGGGGAATAATGCAAATGGTCATTTTAGACAAACATTAGAATTTCCTTCCTTCCAAAATTTTGATCATTTGGATATATATATATATATATTTGCTACAATACCAAATAAGACCCTTCAAATTTTCAATATAAATTATTGTTTTAAGAATCTATCTAAAAGACATATTCAAATGCTTCTGCTCAAAATTCCCATTCAAATGTTTTCATCTTAATTCCCTAAACGGTCATTTCCACTATTTTCCCAATCCAAATGTTGAGTGAACCTACTTCTAGATTGCCAAACAGCAATTTGAATACCTCATTCAAATGGTGCCATAATGTCTCGTTTAGTGAACGCATTGTATTTTTAATGCAATGCATTGAATTCAATTTATATTTGGAGGAAAAGCATTAGCATTTGCATTTGAATGCAATGTGTGTTTAGGTGAAAAGTATTTGAATTGTATTTTAATAATGAATATGTGATATGATTGATAAAAGTAGAGAGAAAAAAAGGAGAGAAAGAGAGAATATATGATGTAATTAATAAAAGTAATAGAAAAAGTGAAATAATAAATAGTGATTGTGTTGGATTAAAAATATGATGTGATTGGTATTTGAATAAAATTCTTTTGTATGTGGGGGAAAATTACATTGCATTTAAATGCAATGTCAAAAAAAAGCGTTCACCAAACGCATACAAGTCTTTTGAGTGCTCAAGAGGTCGAATATAAGTGTTAATGTAGTTGTTCATATGGGTCATGTACACAATAGAGGAGGATGTATATTACACGTACCTACAAACTCATAGGTGGCATCAGAATGTTGTTATCTTGTATGGTTGAGGTTTCTCAGCATCTATATATACATTTCTTTACCAGTTAATTATATTAGGCAATGACTAAGGTCATGGTGCTTATTGGCGTTTGCAACTTTGACTTGGTACTGATATATTGTTCTATTTGTTATTTTCACATGAAAGATGAATCGCATGTTTAAAAAATGTTTACTAGTGCCTTTGGGTAAACAACATGCTAAAGCTATACAGTCATGAGTCATGACAAGCTCTTATTTGATTTGGATGACTAAAAACACGTAGAAGCTTTTGTAAACAAAGAACTGTAAAATTGATAGGAGTCTTGAAAAGTGTTACATACTATATTAAGTTACTTAAATTGGAAGCCTACATTCATGGCAACAAATAGTCTAAGAAACAGTATTTTCTACTTGCTTTCTAATGTCCTTTTCCTTGGTGGTTTTGTATGCTTGATAGGTGACAGTTTACATCAGTCATAAATTTCGGTTTGAGCAATGGGATTTAATCGGAATCTTGATACCTCACAAAAGAATGGGTCTGCTCACATGAGACCCACCTGCTGAGAGACATACATAGGGATTCAATCAAGGTTTTTTTTTTTTTTCCAAAATTGCATGCAATGTAGATAATATGGTGATTAGATTTTTCATGAGATTTTAATTATTGATACATCATTATGATTATTATATGTTATCATTTTTTTTTTTGGGCAAGAACTTTTTTTTTTTGGTTAATTTATCCATTCTAAAAACTGGCGTTTGTTCATTGTACCCGGACATCATGGATAATGTAGAAACATTCGTCAATTTTTTTTTTCCTTGTATAAAAATGACCTTTGATTTAGGACACAAGGTCCTTAAAAAATGACCTTGTTCAATTATTCAATTACTTTGTGTAGACACCCATAAGAATAGAAATTCAGTCCACTCTTAGCTATCTTGCTAGCTACCCAAAAGAAGAAGAAGAGCTAGAAGAAGAAGGAGAAGGAGAGCAATCTTTCTAGCTATCCTAAAAAAGAAGTGTTAAAAAAAAGGCAAAAAAGAAGAAGAAGAAGAATCCTAAAGAAGAAGAGCAATCTTGCCAGCTATCCTATTAAAAAAAAAAAAAAAAGAAGTAAAGAAGAAGAAGAAGAATCCTAAAGAAGAAGAGCTATATTGCTAGCTATCCTAAAAAAGAAGAAGAATTAAACAAATACCAACCAAATAAATTCAAAACAGAGAAATCATAGCACTATTAATTCTATAAGACTTTAGCCACAAAATCGTTCTGAAGTTAGTAGGTTTCTCTAAAAACATTGTACTGATATTAGAAAAACATTAAGAACACTAATTTTAATCTCAATTTTTAAGTACTACTTTATATAAAGTGTCAGTTATCATTTTTTTATTATTATGATTGTCACGTCAATTAAAAATATATATTATAAAAAAAGAAGAATACTCACCGCCATGCCAGATATTATTTAAAAGTTATTATTAGAGTTGGTATCTTAATAGTACTATTAATAGTAATTATTACATATCAGGCAGTACATTAAACTTATGTTGAAACTTGGATATTTAAACCAGACCAATTTATTCAGCTCTCTTTCTCTATCTATTGATTTGTCTACATGCATGATCACATCTTAGTTAACTTGGAAATCGAGTATGATGATTCTTATTGATGCTAATTTGGATTAGAATGCTTAAGTTAATAAATTATAGGTGCTCCTAGTTTCCGATTGAATGATTTTAGTGTACTTCAACTGGAAGACAGATATACTCAATAGGTAGGATTAATTAATTATTTGAACAATTTATACACACTTTCTTAAGCTTATTAAGCTGTTGCATTAATTTCCTTCTCTTTGAGGCCTAAACTTGCATTTTTTTAGTTAGGATCTTTTGGATTTTATGGCTATTTACTCTAAATATATAAACCTGCTATTTATTCTAAATATTTTTGGAAAGCTATTATTTACTTCTTTCTCCAATATATATACGTTTAATTTCAACACTGGTTATAGGCCCTTTGTCATTTTCAGATAAAGCGGAGCCTTATTTTTGGTTATGCAAATAGGAGTTCTTATCCATATACGAAGGTGGGAAATGGCACAAGAACTGGCGCAAGATTGCCATGAAAAATGGGTTGAAGAAGGGTGACACTGTCCAGGTCTGGTTCTTCAGGTCCTTGAATTGCCTTGGTGAAGCCTTGATTCTGCCCAATAGTCTGTTAATGGCCCAATTTATTATATGTTTTTATTTTTAAGGGGATGTTTGGGGATGATTTTTTGAAGGTTAGAAAAAGTTGTTTTAGAAAATATATTTAAGAGAAAAAATTGTTTAGAATGAAAAAATATAAAATTTAAAAATTTTAAAAAAATTAATATGAATATTATTTTGTTCCTCTTGAAATTTTATGTAATTTAAAAAAAATCATCTTATTTAAATTTATATATACAAAGTTATAGACTTTTAAAGTTTTGAGTTTATTATAATATTTTAAATATATAAATAATAAAAAGTGACGAGATAACGACAAAAAAAAAGTTTTAGAAACTCTAAGGCCAAACAGACCATTAACATATGTATTTTTTTCTTTTTATTTGTCGGCTTTTGTGTTTGTGGCTTCTCTCTTTTCTGATTCGTTGGTTGAGTTGACTGAATTTGCTTCATTCTTGGCCTCGGGATAATTGAAAATATAAATCTGAAATATGAAAGGTAATGTTTTTCATAGAACTTGTCCAAGTAGGGTTGAATAATATACTTCTTTGATGTGTTGTTTTGATTATTTTTCTGTCTTTCTTTATCTGATGACAGACTTGGGTCAAGCACAGAAGTAAACACTTCCTTTCTGGTTCTTCCTTGCCCTCTTCGGGCGTGTCCAGGGAAGCTTAAAACTCACAAATTTAGAAATCTTCCGCTGTTTAGAACTCACCCACTAGATCAGCAACGCGTCGAGAGTAAGCGAATCAAAAAACAAAAGCTCTCAAACAGTTCAGCTTGTGGCCTGACTTCGTTTTTTTTTTTTTTTCCTTTTAATTTGCTCCTTCGCAGCTGCGTTGACTTGGACGCGACTCTGTCGATCTGCGTTAGGTTTGCTGTTTCGATCCCTCTTTTACTTCTTTGTCTCTTGTTAGTTTCACAGAGTTTGGCTGGAAATGATTCACGCAACTAATTACTGAGATATTGGCCAAATAATTTTTGTTGATTTTTTTTTTCATTTTTGTTGTTGATGCATGAATAATATAATCAAGCGCAGTCCATGACTTGTTTTGTTCATTTTTCTATCCGGTAGTGGTTTAATATGACAACATGCAGCTCTTTTCATACAAAATTGCTAGTTAGTTTGATCTAATAATTGATTACTTGTGTGGTATAGCATCTGGGATTCCAATTGGCGAGTTATCGAAAGTATTGGTTCTTGTTTTATATATATATATATATATGAATTTTGCTTCACCTTGAATCTCATATTTGAAGGAAAACAGGGGATTCAAACTTCTTGTGTTTTTCATGACTTGGTTTGCTGAACAAGTGAAAATTTCTCAGCTTTAATGGCCAAATGAATTTGCTATCAATTCTCCACTTGCTTGGTTCCGTTCTGAGATTTTTTTTAAAAAATTTTTTTCTTTTGGGGGGTTGGGCAATTTATAAATCTTCTTCTGAATTTTCATCAAAATATGATGAACGCACCCAAATTTAAACTAAAGGATAAGTATCCATATGTTTTTTTAGATCATTTAACAAGTAAAAAGATGGTCATTTTTTTTAAATGATAAAAGTGTCCTTCTGAATAAGTAGACAAACTGAAATGGGAATTTTTTTTACTGTAGCATGGTCTTTATAATTACTTTGTCTGTTTGACAAGAATATTGCCCAGAATTCTTTTAGATGATTAATAAAACATAGAGGACACATTCTTCTTTAGTTTATACCCAAAAGCAGTTGTCGTATTTTGATAAAACTCAAGGAAAAGTTTGAATTTTTCTTTCACATTGTTTTTAAACTCCTCTATCTTGTGACATACTCATGAGTCATGATCAGGCCAAGCTGATGATGGCTGACTTACCCATGTGCGCTAGAGGATATATATTACTTGAAATTAATGTGCAAAGTTGTAGAATGGCAAGAATATTGTTATCTAGCATGGCATATATATTAAACAAAGAAGCAGAAAACTTTGCTTTATTAATAAAATCTATTGCCACTGTCTCCATATCCTAGCATTTCTTTACCCATCAAATCGTCATCACAACAGTCCACATTATTCTAACCATCGCGTTTGATCCCACCCCACCACAACCACACCCTACCCACCCCCAACACCCCCCCCAAAAAAACAACACACACGCACACAACAAACCAAAAGAAATAAAAAATAAAAAAACCCTTCTTTGAAAACTTTATTCTGCATGATCCTAGCTAGAGAATGGAGAAACAAAGTGATTCGCCAATCATTCCTTTGCATTTTTACACATATAACATACCAGGAAGGAGATCAAAGAAGTACATTCATCTGTCTGTAACTAGACACTTTTAGTTACCTAATTATGCTTCACAACTCCACTACTCTTATCTATTATACCATCATCTTATAGTTTTCAATAATGCTTCAAACTTGACATTTTCACTTTTTTTGCAAATTACATCGCAAGCAACTAGCCCTAGAATGTTTGATCTCATGAATTTTGTTGCTAGTGTCTTAATGTTCAGAATACTTAAGATATACATGTAACATATGAAGTAGCAAGTAACGTCAGTTCTATTTGGGTTATAATAGGCTATGAACTTGCCAAAAAAAAAAAATTCAGAAGTTTACAACTTTTAGCTAGAAAAAGCAATTCATGTACTACTATATGTTCACCTAAAGTATGTGTGTCAGAAATAGTAGTAGAAGCCCAGGTTTTTTTTCCAGAAGCACATAATAGTTGTAGGACGCCCAGGTTTTTTTTTACTCCAAAAGCACATATTTGTTTCCGAACTTGGGTTGGTTTTTATATTTTGATTTTTGGTTTTTGTTTTTGTTTTTGTTTTCCTGCAATAATTATATGGGTTTACTGAAAACAATTAGTGCATTTATTCATGACCTTGCTTTATTGAATATACAATTAAAGATCATGGAGTGTAATGTTAAGGACTCGATCCAAAGCACCAGGGACATCAATTTCTTTTTAGGATGTATAGCTTTGTGAAGAGTGTTGCTAAAGACATCAACTTTAATCATAACTTTAGAATCCCAATTCATGTAGTGAAAAGTTATATCTTTTATTACTAGATATAATCAACTAATGTAGTAATGTGCTAAACATTTGTTAACAAAAACAAAATTACAACTCATACATCATTTAGGTTGGTACTTAAAAGTTTGGATTAGAGTTGATACTCCTCGTATTATAGTTTTTGTAAAACATAGCATTATTGCCTCCGTGAAACATTGGACTACAATTTTATCTTGAATAAAAAAAATGCTAATACCACTAGTGCTTCAACATCACAGCTAAATAAAAATTGGGTCTCATAACATGAGATTCATATTTAGAACCTACGGAACAAGAATTTTTTTTAGACTAAGATGTTCATAGTTAATCCCTTAATTTTTATGTTGTGATCCTCCAGAGGAGTTTCCATAATCAATTTAACGGCTAAATATGTTTGTTAATTTTTAGGAGTGCTTGGATATAACATTGCATTGGAGTATAATGTATTGAATGGAATATATATGCAATGTATTTTTAGATTATTGGTAAGAGAAAGATAAAGCATGATGTGACTAATTAAAGTAGATATAAAAAGGAGAGAGAGAGAAATAGAGTATATGACATGATTGGTAAATGTAGATAAAAAAAGAAAATGCTTAATACTGATCGTATTGGATTTAAAATTTAAAAATATTTGTATTTAAATGTAATACTTGATAAACCAAACACATTCAATTACATTTCAATGCAATGGCTAATTAATCCAAACGCACCCATAGTTTGAATTCGTGTTTGTTTGTCACTCAATATGGATTTAATGCAGACATGTTTCTTTGTCACTCAATGTGTTTGTTAATTTATCTGCTTAATTTTTGTTTGAATTCATGTTTCCTTAGTTCTCTACTATATTCATTTGTATTCAATGCAGCTCCCATAATATTAGAATTAATTTATCATTGGTTTCGCTCTTTGTAGTATAGCTACAATAAGTATCGTTTATTGCCTATTTATCTAGTGATGAAAACTGTAAGTCACTTCTTTTTTTTTTTTTTTTTTGGGTCAGTCTCTTTATCTCTCTATCTTTTTCTTTTGTCATATGTCCTCGCATATTCCAGAAAGAAGTAGAGCCTAATTACAAACTATCCTTTTATAAATTATCACAAATATGCTATTTACAAGTATTGCACATTATCATTATCATTTGTCGTTAGGTTCCTTTCCTTTTTTTTTTTTTGCCTTTATCAGTGCATGTACTTTATTTTTTAAAATAAAATCCATTTTTAATTATAAATTTATGGTTTTCTTTGACATAATAACCCAATAAATTTTAATTAGAAAAAAAATCCCAAATATCCTTAAAAAGGAACGTATTATGCATTTTTGTTTTACGTTTTTATTTTTTTTTTCCCTTTTCATTTAGCTTGTATATGTTTCCAATATATACACTATACATGTAACTATTTTTTTTTTTCCCTTCGAAATGAATGCATGCAGGAGCGTAGTTATATGTATAATGCCGGCAACCATTTCATCGTTTCAATTTTTCCTTTTAAATTATTTAAATACTACAGATCTTTGTATGTTTTAAAACTTTTAAAAATGATAACGAAAATTATATTTTAATTTGTTGATGAAATATTAAAGTATTGACATAGCGTTTATACGATGATGGTCTGAGTTCATGACTTATGACTCGGCCATCAATATAAAAGGAAAAGAAACATAACATATAGCTAGTTGGCGCGCGCGCGAGAGAGAGAGAGGGAGAGAGAGAGACATGATTCAATGGCATATTTATAATAAAAAGTAAAAAGATGATTTGGAGTTTTGTTGTTTTCTTTGAGGAAAATGAAAGGACTAGGCTAGTAATTGTGATAAAGAGAGTGACAAAACTAATAATCTTATCATTTTGCATCTACCTATTATCCAATTTTCTTAACCAAACCAAGAAAAATAAGATCATTATGTTAATTCATTCTAAATTAATGTGAGAAAATATATATGATTCTTAAAAGAAAATATGAATATTATTTCGCTCTGAACTATACATATAAGAATAAAGAATCCAAGATATTTCATAGTATGAGCTACACTAGTTACCAGCAGGTATGGATGTTGTTCTTTCATCAACATTCTCCTTTGTATTGTGACAAGTGTTAAATAATATAGATTTTAGTGTCACATAAACAGATCAAATATATTGAAATTAATTGTCTTGTCACCCAACATCATTATCACATTGTACTCTCATGTTCTCCATGCAAATGGCTGATTAGTTTACAAAGTCGCATTCCACTTCATGCTTCTAAAACCTCTCAACGCCTTAATCCTACAACTGCATCATGGAATTGAGGGGATGTGATCATATGAGATTTGTATTCTGCTAACCTTCCCCATGGAGACTATAGCAGCAGAAGGATGGTACGGTTGGCTTACCCCTAGATCATAAAATAGAGCCAACAGTACTGATCTCTTCTGATGCATTTTTCAATTAAGCATTTAAGAAACCCTACACTACTACAAAATTATGAATAGTCTGTCCAAGATCGTGACATGGGGGATGGTTTGCTAAAGATTCAACGATGGATTTCAAAACCGTGTTGAGTAGTATGGTTCAACAATGGTTTTTGATGTCTAATATTGTATAGTTTGATATCATAAGTAGTGATTGGTAGCATCTGAGAATATTTTAGATGTTGAGTTTTATAATGTCTTGCTGATTTAGAGGAACACATGAAGAGTTTTTTTTTTTTTTTTTAATCAAGAATAACTTGAGGTAATCGAGAATAGTTTGCTTTCTTTTGTTTTGTTTTTTTGGAAGTTTTGCAAGCTTTTTCCCTTTAATTTTAAGGAAATGTTCACTTATTTAATAAAAAGGGACACAAGAAGCATTATAAAATTACCCAAACAAATGGAACAAAATTTATATGAGAAGCAGCTTCCTTTGGATTGGCAATGGATCAGGAATGTAAAAAATATAAATAATGTGCTGTATCTGAATTTTCTAATGTTTTCTATTTCTTTCTATATCAAATTCTAGTTCTGTGAAAATTTTCTCTCAATTGCGGTAATTTCCCTATTATTTTTGTTTTTTGTTTTTTAAGATCTTATGCGGTTGAAGAAAATTAGAAAACTATTTGTTAATTGTCGTTTCCTAGGTCGATGTTCGAGGTTTTGTACTTCAATGAAAGATAATATGTTTTCCAAAAAAAGATAGTGTATTGTAGATGAGTGATATCAGTAATGCTTGTGCTAAATTTAATAAATAACAAGAGGAGATGATTAGTGTTAAAGAAAAGATAAACATCTCAACTACATTGAGATATATTTAAAAAAAAAGGATAAACAAGGTGTGCCATTATTAATTATCAGTAAATGAAGTTTCTAACAGTGCCCCTAGTTGCTGTTAATTGAAAGTTTTAGAATCATAGTTTGATTAGTTTTTATTTTTCGTTTTTTATTTTTTGCTAAAAAGGACCACAGTTTGATCGACGTTTAAAGTTGCTGAAAGCTGAATTTTTGATTTCTCGGAGGAAATGAGCTGCAAAGTAGATGCTCCTTTCTCTCTCTCTCTCACACACACATATATACAACGATGTGGATTGAGAGCTTGCTATATAGTATGTTGAATTCATGAATAATATAAAATGTATGTTTTGAATCTGCCAATGTTTTCGGTTGGTCGTTTACTTAATGTTTATTTTATTGGGACGAATGGTTGCGGTACTCATGCTTTCTTTGGCACATTTGGAATCATAATTATGCAATATTGATATTTACCCTGTTTATTAATTTACTTGATGAAATAATATTTTCCATCAGCAAGTACATGAATTCCATATTAAAAAATCAACCTTCGTGATATTTTTATTTGATTATGTTCAGAAATCCTTCTTACATCAACTTAATTACTTTTACTTTTAGGATATAACTTTGATATTATTTGTAAGAATTTAGGGTACCATTTTAAAATAACATTTTTGAGAGGAGTTACAAAAACCTTAAAAAACTTTTGAATCACCTTATTTATCACCAATGTGAGATTTTTTTTTTTTAACACCATTTGCAACAGAAGTCTTAAAATAATATTTTTCATATGTTTCCCAACATTTCGCTTCCAAATTTTCTATGTGATCAATTATGAGGAATACTATTCTATAAGCTACCTTCGTAATTTTTGAAACAATGAAATGATCAAAAGATGTCGATTAGAAAGGCATGGCCCAAGTAAGGGCTAGCATTGGTTGTTATTCAGTGCTATTTACTGGCGGTCATCCAATGGTCTTTAGTTGTTATTAAGCCTGTTGACTCTGACGCTTGATTTCACACTGACATGACATGTTTGAAGGAAATTTCATTCACTAACCCTTGTAGTGTAGAATAATATCGCGATGAATATAGCTTTTTGAACTTCTTTAATACAAATAATTACTGATATAATTGTTTCAAACATCACGTGTAAATGTTTTAATTTATACAATTATGCATTTTTTTACATGACTCTTATTTATTGAAAGAAACAAATATATTGCGATCATTATGACTCCTATCCAAATACCTCCTCTCCCACCATGTGATTTAAATTTGTATTAAATGAAGTATTGTATATGATAATTAAGTAGCAAGCTATAAAACCCTAGACAAATTAATATTTTTTCTGTGCTGAAAATACTGCACCTAATGTTCATATCTGGAAGGCCGGGTCATATTTAGTACTACTAGATGAGTAAACGAATGAACGCATTTCAATTAAAGTTCAAATAAGTACACTTCTAAATCTGGTTGACTTTTTTGTTTATCGTCTTCTTGAAGGATGAAGCAACTTGCTTCAATCACGTGTTTAATTTTTCTTCTTTCAAGGACATAATTGTCATGTCCAAGGATTTGATGTCATTAAGCAACGCAACTCTCTCTCTCTCTCTCTCTCTCTCTCACGCCATTACTGTTAACACACTCTCCCGAATCATTATTGGCCAAACATGCATGAAATATTCCCGGACAGAATGCAAATAATATTTGAGTCAGACACTTTAGATTTTGTTTGGTGAAGTCATTTTCATGGTAACGTTGTAAATGGAAAAAGTAAATATATAAATATAAACATTTGTTTTGTTGTATAAAATAGTGTTTGAATATCCGTAATCTTAACATAAATATTTGAGCAGAAATTTAAATATTCTTTTAAATAGAAATTAAAAACAGTTTTTACAAATCCTATAAAATCTCAATTCATGACAAATTTTGATTGGATACATAGAAATTTGTTCATCTTTTTGCTATGAACATAGAAAAAAAATGTCTTATTTGGATTTAGAAAAAAAAAAAAGTTATGGCATATTTGGAGTATAGATATAAGATTAATTCTCAAATGTTTACTGTGCAAATACTATGACAATCGAGATTTTCTAACTGTTCTCAGGATCATTGTATAGTAGAAATTTATATATATTAGTGTGATGTAAATATATATAAATTTTACTCTAATAATGATTTATTAGAGTTGATAAATGTTTTATGGCTATGAATGTAACAATTTTTGAATCGAAACGTCTCAAATATTACATTTTCAGTATCGAAAAACAGAATTTTACTGAGACTTAAAATGTGGCAACCACAGACCTCAGATAGAAAATAATAAAATATCTAGGGTTTATGGAGTGTTTTAAATGATATAAATGAATTGAAATGCTTTGATAGCATTTCGGGAGGTAAATTGTGAAATTTGACCAGTATAGCTTTTCGGTCAAAATTTCAAAAAATTATACTGTAATTAAAGAAAAACCTATACTGTACAAAACAAATAATATTTTCTTATTAATATAAGAATCAATGGATGAGATCAAAAATACCTTTTGATCTAAGGGTTATCAAAAATAATGAATTTTTAGTATTTTTTTTCTCAAAATCCCATTTAAAGAAAGAAATATGCATTAATTAGAGCCTTAGTTGCCATTGCACGTGGAAGAAGGGGGGAGAAACAGCTGTATTTCAGCTGAAAAAGTCCCAAAAATTTTGCAAAAATACCCCCAAGAAATTTTTATTTTGACCCTAAAATTTTCAAAAATTACAAAATAGTCCATAAGGATTTTTATAAGCTTTTTCTCTGATTTCCCACGTCCCCCACAGCAGAAAAACTCCATTCCGCTGTTCATTCATCTTCTCCCACGTTCCCAAAGTCACCAAAATTTCTAAATTTTCAAAAGTTACAAATTTTGAAGAAAAAGTGTGAGAAAACTTCATCTTGAGGAGTCTTCACCTTAAAGTTCAAGTAAGTTCTTCAAAACCCTATTTTAATGCTTGTTTTTAAGTGTTTTGTGCTTATGGGAATAGTAGAACAAAATGAGGTTAGAATGGTTTTGAGTATTTTGATGAAATTCATGTAGAAAAACATGTTTTAAGCTTGTTTTTAAAGTGTTTGTGGGGTTAGTTTTTGAAAACAAATGTGTTGCATGGGGGGGGGGGGAATTTGACGTGAAAAAGAGGGTTGAAAACCCTTATGAAATGATAATGGATTGGTATTGTGAATTAGGAAATAAAATGGTGTTGTATATAGGTGTTGAAAGAAAGAAAGACAAAGAAAATTTAGAGTTGTGAACAAAAAACCCTAAGTTTGAAAAAGATAGGAAGGTTATGTTATGTAGAATACATGGAAATGAATTGTTATTATGTATTGGGATTTTGAGCAAGTTTATAATGAAAACTGTGTCCAATAATGCAATTTAAGTCGTTTTAGCACAGTAGAAAAATAAGGATTTAAGCCGTTATAATGCCGAAATTTTCGGACTTATAACTAAGGCTAAGGGTTTAAGGATGATAATGTATATAAGAAATGTTTAAATGCTCTAGTGTTGACCTATAAACATTTCACTTAAAGTCGAACTGTTTCATTATAGGGCAACGACTGGAAACTAAGGAAAGGAAACCAAGAGATCAATCTAAGGAAACATTAACAGATTTCTGGTAAGTTCTGGCATTTAAATGTCTAGACATGAACAATTGGAACCCTATGTTATTTTTGAAACTTCAATTCATGTATAGCCTAATTTCTTTGGATAGAAAAGTTATATGATGTTGTGAACTCGTTAAAACTTCTAAATTGGCGAGTGTATGAGTATGTATTGATGTGTTATGTGTACATGATGATGTTTTATGGATTTTTGACCCTAGAATGCATTAATAATGTCTTAGGGATGATTGTATGTGTGGGAAATGGCTTTGGTGTCAAGATGTGTTTAAAAACCCATTTTAGCCGGAGCCAAGCGCTAAGCGCTGGTCAAGGAGCGCCTCGGCGCTGAGCTCTCGGCCGAAATTTGGTGTCAAAAATCCAATAGGAGTGCCAGGCGCTAGGGGATGAGCGCCAGACACTAGTGTAAAAATTGGCGGAAGCGCCAGACGTTAGGGTATGAGCGCCAGGCTCTTACACCGGATTTTTAAAAGCGCCAGGCTCTTGCACTGGATTTTCAAAAGCACCAGGGGAGTGCTGAAGTGATGAGGTTTTTGTCCAAAATTTTGCAGAAAAATAAGATGAAGGGCCAAGAGCTCGGGATGAGTGCCAGGCACTCTAACTGTTCCAAAAATATATAATTAAAGTTTTGTACCTCATTTCCAGTCCTAATCACGCCCCAATGTTTAAGTGCATGGATGATGAGTTCTAAACAGTATTTTTGGACTGAATGGGCATAACATTGAGTACATGAATCTTAAATATGTACACTGGAATAGTTAAGATGTCATAGTAAGTAGCATTGCACAGTAAACAACAGGATAATGAAAACCTAATGTTGGCATACCGGCCTCTCGCAAGAGGAGGTTACCTTATGTCGAAGCAGAAGACATACTATAGATGAGGGAGAGTTAGGGTCGCTCCCAGGCATCTCTTATAGCGCGCACAAGGTATGACCAAAACGGGCTCATAGACATAGTAAATAACAATGTAAATGTAAATTGAGCATAATGAACTCCATGCATATATTGTTGAGTTGCATTGTGATGTTTATTGTTTTAAGTGTTATGTCTGAACTTACTAGGCATGTAGCTCATCAGTTTGTTCGTGTTCAGGTAATCGAGGTAAATAACCTGTAACCTGAGGCACAGTGTATGAATTGGACTGCAGGAATAAAGTACCGGTGTCATGCTACAAGGTTATGGACCTGCCAGGCTAATTCCGCAAAGAAAAGGACAAAGAAAAGTAAAATTGTATGATATTGTATAAAGTACACTGCTATGTTTGATTTTAACTATTTCTAATACAATATGATATTATTATATGTAAGTAATATGAAATAGTTTCCAACTATGATAATTTAGTTTTGAGGAAATTGTAGTACTATGCATATCAATGGTTTTTATAAAAAAAAAATTTTTCACAATCTATTATATTATGTTTTGAAAAAGAAGAAGTAAAGTAGTAAAGTTTCAGTGATATCTCCTGCGCGAGGCGGGGGGTGTTACAAACACATTCAAATGCACCACTCGGATGGTCTACTCTAGTTATCGACACCAAACACATTTTAAATGATCTAGTCAAATGGTGGACCAATGCTGTTGAACGGTTCTCTCAAAGAGGTTTAGCATAGGATAAATTGTGAAGATGGGTACAGTCAATTGTGCTATGATAATGGTATTTTATCTCGTCATGAATATTAGTAATAGATACCTAGTTTTCATGGTGTAACACTATATCTGATAAGATTGATAGAAAATAAGAAATCTTCAAGCACAGTCTGTCTATCTTGCTATCCTAAAAAATTCAAGCATTTGTTTCCAACCAAAACATTCAAAACAGAGAAATCACAGCTCTATTAATTAGACATTACTTTAGCTATCAAATTGATATGAAATTGATAGGTTTTTCCAAAACCATTGGATTCACATTACAATTTATATACATAGCAAGCAATACAAGAACCTTATGCTAAAACTTAGATATTTAAGTTACAATCTTTTATTCAATTATCATTCTTCTTCTTTTCATTTCTTTCTCTCTCCCTCTCTCTCTCTCTTTGTGTAACAAACCTCTTACATAAATTGTTACTTAATTACTTAAACTTAATTTTTAAATTTTAATTATTTATAAATACTTAGACTTGCGTACTGAAATCTTACAATTTTTTTTATTTATAACTTCATATAAAAACTTTATCATAAAAACTTGATTATATATTGATCATTGTTATAATAATTTAAATACTTACTTATCGTATCTCATAATGTTTTTACATATAGAAGAC
This sequence comes from Antiaris toxicaria, assembly GCA_035233585.1. NCBI lineage: Eukaryota > Viridiplantae > Streptophyta > Magnoliopsida > Rosales > Moraceae > Antiaris > Antiaris toxicaria. The sequence continues at coordinate 19,785,327 of CP141153.1, forward strand.
TTGTACTAAATTTATAACTCTAATCTCAAACTATAATGATTATATTCATAAAGCTGATGAAGGTTGACTTGACCATGTGCATTACATGATATCTATCATAGGAATTGATGTGTAGACTCTTAGAATGGCATCAGAATATTGTTATCTAGCATTAGGGTTGACAATTTGAGTCATGACATGATAACACGATACGAAATTTATACAAAATTAGAGGGTATGAGTTTCCTTTAAATGAGTTTAGGTTAAAAATGAGTCAAACCCGTCAAATATAATTAAATAAAAGGTCGAACTTATGAACCAATCAATCCGCAATTGACATAAATTACCTATTTATATTATATAATATATTTATATTATTATATATATTATATAATATTTTAATATTTCAATTTTGAGATTTTAAAATTTAAAATTCAAAAATGAAATATTAAATATATCTTTTATTTTTTAGTAAATATATTTTTAAAATTTTTTAACATTAAAAACCTAGGTTTCATGTTTTTGTTTAGGTATAGCTTGGTTATAATTGAGTTAATTTAATTATTATAACTTGGTTGATGTTTAGGTATTTAATAAGTTTTTTAATATTAAAATTGATAATAAGTTAGTTAAATGGGTCAATAATAGATTAAATGACCTATTTATGACCATTTTAGTAAGTGGGTTTAACATGTTAATAAGACACGTTTATGGCCCATTAATAAACAGGTCCTAAACGTGTCATGTCTGTCAACCTTTTTATTAAATGATCGTGTTTGGTTTTTGTTTTTTGACACGATTATTAAATGGGTTGTATTCATATCAAGAGTTATCGTATCAATAGATAGATAAAACATAACAAGAACACAACTCACGAACATGAATTGTCACCTCTATCTAGCATGGCATATATTCAACAAAGAAGCAGAAAACTTTACTTTCTTAAAAAAGTCCATTGCCCCCGTCTCCCTATCCTAAAAAATTCTAGCGTATCTTTCTGATCAAAGCGTCATCATAACACATTCAACATGACTCTAACTATCACATTTGAACCGAAAGCGATTGGCCTCTCCCAAAAAAAAAAAAAAAAAAGCAGGAAATACCCAAATTAGAAAACTAGCTTCCTTGAAAATTTTATTCGCATGATCTTAGCTACATAATGGAGAAACAAAGTGATCCACAGATCATTCCTTCGCATATTTACGAATAAAACACACCAGGTGGGAGATCAAAGAAGTACATTCATCTGTCGGTAAATAGACACATTTGTTTTTTCGCTTTTTTTATGTATTTATGTACATATTCGGAAGCTTATTAGGTTTAATAGTCCTTGCAGCATATTTATCTAACTTTGATTCACTACTCCGCTAGTCTCATCTATTATAACATCATCTTATAGTTTTCAACAATGCTTTGAACTTACATTTTCAGCTTTTTGCTATTTACGTCGTAAGCAACTAGTCCTAGAATATATGATCACCTAAAGTATGCGCGTCAAAAATAGTATTAGGATGCCCAGGATTTTTTACTCCTAAAGCACATATTTGTAACGAACTTAGATCTTCAGTATTGCACGAACAATTGACGACCATGGAGTGGAATGTTAAGGACTTGATCCAAAGCACCACAGACATCAATTTCTTTTCAAAACACACAGCTCCTCCATAAATAATAATGTTAAAGACATCAACTTTAATTTCAATTTTTAAATACCAACTGCTGATAAGTTACATCTTTTATTAATAGGTGCAATAAATTCATATGATAATGCATTAAACACATGTCAATAAAAAAAAAAAACCAACTTACGTATTACATAAATTGGTACATATCATATTAATATCAGGCTTGTTTCGTTCGTTTTGAAATTCTATGTAAATAAAAAAAATTATTCAATTTAAACTTGTATATGTAAAATTAATAAAATTTAAAATTTAATTACAAAGTTGTAATTAGAATGGTAATTAAATAATTAATAAATATAAAAAATAATTGAATTGAAACGTCCACAGCTCAAAAGGTCAACGTGAGCGCTTAACGTTTCGTGCTCCATCGCTATGATTTTTTCGCCAGATGTATACAAGCCACTTAAAAATTAGGTTGAACAGAATAATATTCAAATGTTTCTATTTATTAAACTATTTTCTTGAAAAAAAAAAAAAAGGAAGTGTGTAGCTTGTGACGCACTTGCTTGGGTGTACGTACCCACATGAATATATATGGGGATTATATAATTTGATGAGAATCTTTCCTTACGTTCTTCCCACGTGAACATTGGCTAATCAGGCAAATGTAACTCTGTTTGTCTGGATCAGTTTTATGAATATAAATTATTTAATTTGTATATGTGATTTTGTTTCTCCCACTTGAATTACTCTTTTTAAATGATTTAATTCTCAATTATTTTTTTTCTAAAAAATCAATATCAATTTAATTATTTATAATTTTCATTATAATTTTATAACTCAAATTTCAAAAGTTTAAAATTTTGCATATACAAGTGCAAATGATATTTTTTTTTTAAATTACGTAGAATTTTGAGATAAATGAATCAAGCTCCATATTAATCTTTTTAACACATTTCAAGTTTTTATATTTTTTAACTCCAACAATTTAAATTTTTTTTCCAACTATTTAAACATAAATCTACAAGTTTTCATCCAAATGTTCTTTTCTAAATATTAACATCCAAATGCTTATTTAAAAGACAATCCAAATATTCTTATTCTAAATATTTCCATCTAAATATAAAAATGTGCATAGCTCTCTCTAATGAACTGAAATCCTTTATTCAATTTAGATGTTTCAAATCATATCTAACCAATCATATCATAATGTATTATTATAATAAGTTAAATATTAAGATATAAAAAATCATAAAAATGATTTTAAAATATTTTAAACATTTTAAAAATGATATAATATAATACTATTAATTCGATACCATTCTAGACATTAATTTTTATTAATTTGAATCCCTCCCATTAATATAAAGTCTTCGAAATCCCAATAAAGGTACTTGTACTTTGCCCATAGATATGACACGTTAATATGACGAAATATGTGTTGCCAAAAAGTCCACCTTTGTCTTTTTAAAAGTCGATGTTGATTTTGATATTGTTTCTCCATATCACGAAAATTTTAAAAACAAAAAATGATTAATACAAAAATTACGGGCGATTCGTTGTCTTATAAAAAGCTGGTATGCTGATCAAACAGCAAACAATGGTGCAGTTTGAGAAGTACTTGACTGAGAACGATGTAAGAAGAAAGTTTTCGGTCCCGGTGGGGTGGCTAACAATCCTCCCAGAGTTCGGGGAAGGACACGAGGTGGCGGTTAGGGCTAAAGATGGCAAAGGCTTCTACTGGGAGTTCTTCTGCGTCATTAGGAAGAGTGGACGCTACAAGAAGCCTGTTTTTCAGTCTCAGGGATGGCTCAAATTTGTCAACAGAAAAGGGCTGAGAGCTGGAGACAAGATCGTTCTTAGTGAGGAAGAAGATCTTTTCAGAGGAGCGAAGTTCAAAATTAGAGCTCAAAGGTGCAACGAAGAAGGTGTCTGGGTTGATGTCTAGCTTCAAACTGACAGATTGGTAAAAAACGACCCTATAACACGATTATGGGATATGTTTTTTTTTTTTTTCCTTTTTATCTTAAGTGTATGTGTGTGCTTACCTTGGCTCTAGATTCCTGGTTTCCGAGATTTAAAATCTTTTTTTTTTCCCCTTCGATTTTGTTAAGGTTTGCAGCTGTATTTTCCAATAAATAAATAATATATAGTTGTTCCTAGAGTATATTTCTGCTATAGCCCGTTCTTCTTTATGTTTGCGTACATTTATTGATTAAGGTGGTCTGACATGCTCTAGATGTTGGATTTTTTTTTATTTTATTTATTAGCAATGATCTTGGGATTGCATAATTTATTTCTCAGCTCATGAATTTTATATGATATGAAACCGCATCGCTGGATGCCATTACTAGAACAGATACCAATTACTTAGTTTTTGGGCCACTCGTTTGGATTGAAGAAACAAGCCCTTGAAAGGCCTTGGTCTCGGCCCAAGCCCACTTATTTAGAGCCTTTTAATGACCCAATATAAAATATATGTATATTCTTATTTTTTCCTTTGTTTATTATTATTATTTTTGCTGAACTCCATTTATTTTTTTTGGATTGGCAGAGACATGATTCAAAAAAATAGTTGCTTGGGTTGACTGAGTTTGATTCTTATCCGGGATAATTGAATATCTGAATCTGAAATATGAAAGCGGATGGTTTTTTGTTTTTGTTTCTTTTTTTTTTTTTTTGATAAAAGTAAATAGGATTGAATTTTTGACATGTTTTGTATTATTTTATATATATATATATATATTAAATATTCATTTGTTCTGATTCCTTTCTGGTTCACAAGTTTAGAAATCTTCCGCTGTTTAGAACTCATACATGCACTAGATTAACAAGGCGGCGAGAGCGGGCGAGTTGAGTTAAAGGAAGTTCTCAAACCAGTTCAGCTTGATTTTCTTTTTACTTTTGCGTTGACTTGGCCGCTACTTTGATACGATCTGAGTTAGGTTTGCTGTTTCGATCCTTTTTCTTCTTCTTCATCATATTCTTCTTCTTCTTCAGTCTCTTTTTTAAGAGTTAATTATCTGCATCGATTAGTTTCACAAAGTTTGGCCGGAAATGATATACACAACTAATTAGTGAGAAATTGACCAAATAAATCTTATTGATTTTGTTCGTTTTATATCATGAATAATAAAATCAGTTCTTGACATTATTTTTTCATTTTTCTATCCAGTACTAGTGGTTGAAAATGACAAAAAAAAAAAAAAAAAGAGAGATTTGTTGGTTTCATCTGATAATTATTACACGAGTGGTATGGCATCTGCGATTTTAATTAATGAATTCTGATGTCTTATTGATTTTGGTAGAAGAAGACGCGATAGATTTAGAAAATGGTTACATCTTTTGCTTCACCTTGAATCTCATATTTGAAAGGAAATAGAGAATTAAAACTTATTATGTTTTTTCCGTGACTTGATTTGCTGAACAGGTGAAATTTTTTCAGCTTTAGCCAAATAAAGTTGTTCTAAATTCTCCATTTGTTTATTTATTTATTTGTTTATTTATTTTTGTTCCCATCGATCATAGGTCGAATTTTGAGATTTTTTTTTTGGGAATTCAAAAGGTACCCTTAAATTTGATAAAAATATGACAAATGGTCTTCCAAACTCAAATTAAGCAAAAAAAAAAAAAAAAAACCCTTAATTTTATTTTTTAATCATCTTAAAAATATTACTCTTATTGAATTCTGATTAAATGCGATGATTCTTTTAAAAGAAACAAAATAAAAGAAGTAGGCTTTTGGATGCTAGACAATGGGAGAGTTTATTTATTAGCTAGGTTGATCTTTTTACATTTTTGGCCTGGCAAAAATTTAGCGTGGGCGTGGAACACTTTTACATGTTTTCTAAAAAAAATAGAGGGCATTTTTGAAATTAAACCTTGAGGCAATTGTGATTTTTTAATAAAATTTAGGAATATCTTTTGAGTTTTGAGTTGAGTTTTTCCCTCATTTCTTTGTCCGGCCAGCATGATATTTTATTATCATGATACACTACCAGGTCAAGATGTTGGAGACTAGGGTGTTTGTTTCCCCCATTTTGAAATATTTGGATTGCACCATTCGAATGTGCCATTAATATCTAGACCACCGGCATGCAATGGCCATAGCTAACATCCTCATGTGCACAAGGTCATGGCTGAAGCCCCCATTGCACGCAAGGGCTGTGGCCTAGGACCCCAGCATGAATAAGGCCCTTCGCAGGTGCAAATGCCGCAACCAGGGCCCTTAGCGTGCGCAAGACCGTGGCCAAGTGCAATCCAAAAGGAGGCCTAGCATTTGGATGAGGGAATAATGCAAATGGTCATTTTAGACAAATATTAGAATTGCCTTCCTTTCAAAATTTTGATCATTTGGATATATATATATATATTTGCTACAATACCAAATAGGGACCTATCAAATTTTCAATATAAATTTTTATTTTAAGAATCTATCCAAAAGACATATTCAAATGTTTCTATACAAATAATTCTATATAGAATGAGAATATCCAAATGCCACTCCTGATGACCATTCAAATGCTTTTGCTCAAAATTCCCATTCAAATGTGTCCATCCGAATTGCCTAAATGGTCATTTCCACTATTTTCACAATCCAAATGCTGAGTGTACCCCCTTCTAGATTGCCAAATGGCAATTTAAATGCCCCATTCTAATGGTGCCATAACACGCCCCTAGTCTATTGATTGCTCGAGAGGTTGAATACAAGTGTTAAAGTAGTTGTTCATATGGGTCATGTACACAATATAGGAGGATGTATATTAAAGGTACATGCAAACTCATAGATGGCATCAGAATGTTGTTATCTAGTATGTTTAAGGTTTCTCAGCATCTATACATACCTTTCTTTGCCGATTTTATTTGACGCTAACTAAGGTCATGGTACTTATTGGTGTTTATAACTTTGACTTGGTCTTGATATATTGTTTTTGTTATTTTCACATGAAAGATGAATGGTAAGTCTAAAATATGTTTACTAGTGCCTTTGAGGAAACAACATGCTAAAGCTATGTAGTCATGAGTCATGACTGACTCTTATTTGATTTGGATGACTAAAACACATAGAGGCTTCAGTAAATAGAGAACTGCAAAATCGAAAGGAATCTTGAAAAGTGTTACATACTATGTTAAAGTTACTTAAATTGGAAGCCTACATTCATGGCAACAGCTAGACTAAGAAACAGTATTTTCTACTAGCTTTCTAATATCCTTTTCCTTGGTGGTTTTGTACGCTTGATAGGTGACAGTTTACATCTGTCACCAATTTTGGTTTGAGTAATGGGATTTAATATGGATCTTGATACCTCACAAAAGAGTGGGTCGGCTCACATGAGAGCCACCTGATGGGAGACACGTATAGGGATTCGTTTAAGGTTTTTTTCAAAATTGCATGCAATGTAGATAATATGGTGATTAAATTTTTCAAGAGATTCTTAATACTGATACATTATTATGATTACTGTAAGTTATCATTTTTTTATAGGCAAGAACATTTTTTTGCTATTAATTTGTTCATTCTAAAAACTGGCTTTCGTTCATTGTACCCAGACATAATGGATAATGTAGAAACAACCTCCGAAAAGGAAGGAGAATAGTACATCTGCTTACCTACCCCTATGGATAAAGACCCTGGGCAAAAATATTCTTCATTTTTTTCCTCGTATAAAAATGACCTTTGCTTTAGAACACAAGGTCCTTAAAAATGACCTTGTTCAATTATTCATTTACTTTGTGTAGACACCCATATAAATAGGAATTCAGTCCACTCTTGGCTATCTTGCTAGCTATCCAAAAGAAGAAGAAGAGCTATCTTTCTAGCTATCCTAAAAAAGAAGGGTTAAAGAAGAAGGAAAAAGAAGAAGAAGAAGAAGAGTCCTAAAGAAGAAGAACTATCTTGCTAACTATTCTAGCATTTTTTTTTAACCAAATAATTTCAAAACAGAGAAATTACAACATTGTTAATTCCACATGACTTAAGCCATAAAATTGATCTAAAATTGGTAGGTTTCTCCAAAAAAAAAAAATGGACTGCTATTAGAAAAATGCTAAGAACACAAAATTTAATTCCAACTTTTAAGTATTACCTTACATGAAATGTTAATTATATTTTTTTAATGATATGATTGTCATATTAATTAAATATATATCCCATTAAAAAAAAAAAAAGTGAAAACTCACTACTATACTAAATAATATTTAAAAGTTATCGTTAAAGTTGTTGTCCTAGCGGTACTATTGATAGTAATTATTACATAGCAAGCAACTATAGTAAAAATAGTTTTTTTGCAACCAAAATATTGGTGGCGGTCACAATATTTTTGGTCACAGAGAGTTTTTCCACAACTAAATTTTTATTTGCTGGCTGGTCACAACAACTTGATTGTAGAAAGTTTTCTTGCTAAATTTAAATTTTGCTAAATTCCTTTTTCATTAGAAAAAATTTCCTTTACATCATCTGGCTATTATTTATATTTTTATTTTAAATTAGTTGTTGATTCTTTTGTTTTTTTTTGTTTTTGTTTTTGCAAAGGAAAAGAAAAACATCTTAACAATTTTCTTATAAATATTTTTATGTTATTTATTTCTCAAAAAACACTTTATCTATTATTCTGGATTCTTCTTTAAAAAAAAAAAAAAAAACCCCCTCAAACTGGCCAACATGCCAAAAACAAGAGCGCTAAACATTTTATCTATTAATCTAAAGCATTTGTTCTAGGCTCTTTTTAACAAGCTGTCACGATACCCACCAAAACCTTCCTCCACTTTCTTTTTTATAGTTTCTCATTTTCTCTATGCATCTCTCATGTTGATGGATAAATTAATTAAAAAAAAAAAGAAAACGCTGATCATTCAAGTGTCTAGAGACTTTAGCTGCTAGAAACAGAGAAGGTACACCGTTGACACCAGCTGAAGCCCACATCAAGGCGTCGCTGTTGACCCACTGGTAACATTGAAGGTTGGCTCTCATAATTTTTTTTAATTTTAAAGAAAATTTGTGTAGGATGGATTTTTTATTAAGTCATTTGTTTGAGGTTATTGCTAAAATAACCATTGAGGTTCTCCCACTACTCCACATTCTATCTCTCAAGATCAATAAACCATGGATATATAGTTACTTTATCCCACTGTTCCACACCACTATTCCTTAACTCCTTTTTTTATAAATTATTTTATTACTTATCAAATTAGAAAACAAGCTATAAATATGGTCTATTCATTTTTAGTTTTCTAACTTGCATTTCTTACCCATTAACAAGCATATTTAATCATGTTAGGGACTAAAAAGCCATCTTCAAGCATCTCATCATCAAAGCAGCCAGCTTCGAAAACTTCCGTTGCCATGCCGTGACTTACCCGATCTACAAATTTTTCCAACTTTTACCAGCTATTAATGGGTTAACGACTATGAATTCCACAACATTACCTCTTACTAATCCTTCAACATCTACCAATCCACAATGTTACCCCCCGTTAATCAGTCAGAAAAGTATACAAATATTGTTCAGTTATATGGAAATTAGATGTATCTTGCTTTTTGTTGAAAAAATTTTGCTAAACAAATGTTTTAAGTAACAAAGTCATATAAAATTTTCAGGTACTTATAATTTGAATCTAGTTTTTAACTTTCTTCTTTGTAAAAATGTAGGTTATCAAGGAAAATAAATAAATTTTAAATTTTTTTAGAATGATCACATTTTCTGCAATTAGAGCTTATTGATGACTTGGTAGGATTTTACGTTATGGTGTGCAAGCAACTGCTTATAAGGTATTAGTTTATTTGCTAGGATTTTTATTCATGTGGACATCCACATTGGCATTTTGTTTTTGTGCATGGTATTGTACAGATATTCGTTTAGTTCTTTGATTTTTATGTTAATTGTTTTCAAATACTTCAAAGGTTTTCCTTGCAACCGATGATGATTGAACTACTATAATTAGTCTTATGTACCAAGATCAAAGGAAATTATTATCTATGAAGCTTCAAAGTGTTGAAATAAATAAATTATTGAGTGCTTAATTATATCACTCTGGATACTCTCCCTCTCTATTTTTTTAAATAATATTGTTTAATGCTACTTTTTTTAACTTTTTTAGAGCCAGGGCCAAAGAGAACTTGTGGTCATAATTGTGGTGAAGCTACACATCGTTTAGTGGCCCAAGACAGAAAGAAACTGAAAGTTACATATAGATCGGGTGAGCTTCAAGTCCTAGGAGATAATGCTAGTAAGTTTGCTACCGAAATTGGTATTAGAATAAAACACCATGCTCTACTCCAATGTAGTGGTTGGAGCAAAATTCTACCTTGGGAAAGGGATTCACTCTATGCTTGACTCAAAGTATATTTAATATTCCAAATGTGTTTTATTTTTTATTTTTTAAGTTTTTACATGTTTATTCTAATTCATATTACTTTTTTGTAGGACATATTTGAGATAGATTTTGTTTCACAACCTTGTCATAAGGTGATATGTAATGCACACTTTTCAAGATAGTACAAATATTATAAAAGCAAATGTCGTATCTTGTAAGATAACATTATTAAGTCAAGAAAAAATCCACTACAAAATCAACCCTCATTAGTGGTTAGAGAAAATGATTGGCAATGGATGTGTAATGAATGTTTCTCAAACCACAAATGGCAACTAAAACATTTCAATGCAATAGCTTGATTTACTCCTTTGCTGGTTTTTTCTTTTATGGTTTTTTTTTTTTAAATAGTAAAAACTATGTTTATGATTTGGCAAAATGGTCTAGGATTTCGATTTTGTTTGGTAGCCTTGACTACTCATCTATTCCACTGGCTTTGTTCAATGATGTACTCGAGTGGCCTTGGTAGTTGGTTGCGGTTGTTTGAGTTCTTACATTTTGTTATTCTGAGTCCTATAGTTGTTACTTTTGTTGGTCTATTTTGTTGTTTTGGGAGTTTGCTGCATTGTGTCTTTTATTTTTTTATTTTTTATTTTTGGCCTAGCTGTTGGTCTAGTGGCTGCTTTGTATTCATGTTTGTTGTTGCTTTTTGGCTTTGAATGAATTATCTCTTTTAGCAAACCAAAGCCCTCGCGTGTACAATGCAAACCAATCCTATGTACAATGCCCCAAAACCCTCATGCTGCACAGTTTTCTATCATAACTATTAATGACTTTTCTATCATAACTATTATTTTATGGCCAGTAAAAATCAAAACAAGGAGCCAAGAACAGAGCAAATCTTACCACTACCCATAGAGCTAGATCCAAGTCCTATGCCCATCACTTAGAAGAGTAGGTAATAAACTTGTTTGTACTTGTTCATAATCTTTGACAATTGACTTTAGTTTCAGATATATATACTCTATTTTTTTTCCCTATCATCTTTGTAGACAAATATGCAAACTGAAATAGAGATAAATAATGGAATGGGGGCATATTGAAATATATAAAAAAACTCACTAGAATGCAACACATGGATGGACTTGTAATAAAGCAGAAGTGGACTATGGATGTAATGCTTTCATTACTTAAATTGTAGTTGTTCAATATATTTATATTGCATATAATATGTTGAACTTTTTGTTTTTGCTTTTTAAACTTTTAGAATGAGATGATAAGGTTGAAAAACCAACACTATACTCAACTCAAGGGGAATCTTCAAGCAATATACAAGTTGATGAGGTGACTATATGTAAGCAAGTTCTTGGTTCAGCTAAATTCGAGCATATGCCAAGTTTTGGACCTGTCCCTCAAAAAAAGGATTTGATTGAATTGTCAATTAATTCTCGGGAGGTTGAGTATCAACAACAATTTGGGAACCTATAAAAATGGTTGATGACTTGAGAAAGACGCAATGAGAATAAGCGGAACTAATTAAACACTTAGGCTTTGTTTGGTAAATGTATTGTGTTTAAATGTAATGCATTTAATGTAATTTATATTTAGAGGAAAAACATTTGCATTGCATTTAAATGCAATGTGTATATTGATGAAAAATATTTGAATTGCATTTAAATAATAAATATGCGATGTGATGGATAAAAGTAGAGAGAAAAAAAGGAGAGAAAAATAGCATGTGATGTGATTAATAAAAATAATAAAATAATAAATAGTAATTATATTATATTTAAAATATGATGTAATTGACATTTGAATGCAATACTTTTGCGTTTAGATGAAAATTATATTATATTTTGATGTAATGCAAATGTAATGTTAGAAACAAATAACACATTAGTAGCATTATTGGACGTTCCAGTGGAGCATCCTTCATTTGGTTCTAAACCACCACGACCACGATAACCAACACCCCCACCTGCTTCCAGCCTTGTGGCATAACTCTATTCAGAAGTATATAATTTCATTGATGATAGAATTTTGTTAATTTTTTTGATATTGTAGTACTTTTTGTAGTTGATTTTTGCAGTGTTTATGTGGAACATGTTTTCTTTTATATATTTTTTATAGAGCTTTTGTACTGGATATCTGAATTATAGATGTGAATGTGATCTATGATCTATACCTCTCCATATGTGAAGGTAAAATAAAGGGAAAAAAGAGAACTAAATATAATATACATAATCTCAAATAGATGTATTAAAAAATACGTTGTTCCCTTGAAAATAAAAGTTGCAACGAAAATGAAAATAAAAAAGTATCTTGAAATAATGTTTGAAATATCCTTATTATTTCATTTTTATTTACATGATCGAGCCCTTTTTAAAAAATCCCTTTTTTTTTTTTGGAAAATACTTTTTTAAATATCAAATATTTTCTAATTATGTTTAGGTTTTAGATAGATAAATAAAAAAAAATTGTGATTTGTGATTCCTTAATTTGATATGTGACGTAAAATAAATGAAAAAAAGAGAATCAAATATCACTTCCCCCCTCTCTCTCTGCTCTACTGTGTCCATCTCTCCTTAGCAAAGGCTTTTTTTTTTTAATGATAATTTATTGAACATGTCAATTTACTCGTGGTATTAATAATTCATCAACCTTTTCAACACATGAAATGGGGGCAAAGCATGACTCAAAAGTCAGTAAAATAGTGGTTAAGCCTTGTAGAAAGTTTGAATGTTTTCAGAAATGACCTTGCCAAAGCTAGAAGTAGTGGTCGACGCAGAGAGATCAATCTGTGAGGTATGAACCAAGCTTAAGCAATGCTATGCAACCAAGTTAATTTTATTTTTTAATTTTTTTTTTGTTTTTTTACCATAGTTCATATCTGTCCATTAACACAAAAAGATATTTGAATAAGAATTCAGGGGGAAAAAAAAGGTATCTTTGAATAATTGGTATTTTTTTTCTCTACTAGCAGATGCAACGGAAGTGGACATTGACACAAACCTTTAAGTAATCCATTCCCCCGTAGAGGTTTGCAACAATTTGGTTGTTAACAACACTTCGATGGTACTTCAGTGCAAATACTAGCATATCTACAACAACGTGCAAAAATACAAAAAACATATTTAAGAAAAAGCCTTCAAATATCATACAACAAAAATTGCCTAGAACGAATGCTAATAGGCAGATTCTACAGAAAAACTAGGTGTGAAAGAATAAGTCCTCTGAAACTCAACTGGATTTTTCTCATCTCTTTGTTGGGAAAAGTCTCAGAACCTGATGCATTGTCTATGCAGTGGAACTACATTTCCTAACATTCCCAAGTCTTTCAAATCCAAATGTTCTTGAACTTCTTCATAGCCTAAAGATTCAGTGATCAATTTATATGAATTATATAAGTAACATCAAAACGCTCAAAATTGAAAGCGTGACCATAAGGATACACATGTCTTCACAGCTAGGTGTAGCACAATATCAATTTTAGACAATATGGCAATACCTGTCTTTTCAAGTTTTGAAGTTCCTTTTGCAACTTATCACCCATAGCAGAGTCATATGGAGCATTTTAAAAGGAAATTCAGGGAGAAATACCGTAATATATCACACACTAAGTAAACTTAACTACATAATCTACTTGTCCTCCATGCTTTTAGGCTATTGCTCTCTTTATCGATTGCTTTTAGGAAATGACATAAACTTTTAGAATAATATTTAATGAAACCAATTTAAAATAACACAATATTGCAGATAAGTAACTATGCTATATATAGTTCTAAGAAATACTAGCAAGAATTGCAACAGAGTCTGAAGAAGTAACAAAAAAGCTTGTACCCAGAATCATGTTTCTATCACCATCACCTGATTAAGAAAGGAAAATTAAAGAATCCAAATATACTAAACGGTCAAAAAAAAAATTCAGGAGAGATCAAATTGTCAAGTAAATGAAGAAAATGTGTTCTAATATAGTGTAAATAGCATCAATGAAAACCAAAAAACAAAAACATCCTAGAACGATTCATTGCAATCTATGGTCCTGTGTTAAGAAATATACCATCACTTGCAGCACTGAAATCAAGTCCATTCTCATTATACAAAATGTTGATCAAATCCTTAGCGTAGTTGTATGATAATAAGTCAGAATTAGAAACTCTATAGAAGTCTTAGTATTTGAACAAGATATGAAGCTTACGTTAGTCAGATTAGGATATGGATGGCCACGTCCAAAATCCTTCAGAGGCTCTCCATTTAAAATTAAATCTAGAACAACACACAAAACATCTCAAATCAATAAGAATTGTAACCCATATAGCCAATAAAGCAACAAAATGTCGGTGCCTAACTAAGAAACCTAGTCCTCAAATTAATAAAGTCTTTAGCCAAAAAGAAAAGGTTTTCACCTTAAATTTTCTGGAAAAACATATACCTAGAATCAAGTGCTCATTGCATGTCCAGGTAGCGTGATGAAAAAATTGCAATATCATGTAAATAGGCTGTTAATACTATAATGCAGAAGCAAAACAATAAACTACATATTTGAATAATCAAATAGGAGGTTTCACATTCTAGGAGAACAAATAAAAGTGAGACTGATATAGAATATGGTAAATTGAAAAGGGAAGAACCATAAAGCAGACTTGTCAAGTTAGCAAGATTTTCATCAGTTATCTTATAGAAATCTAGGTTCAAACTCTCCAATTTTATAAAACCTACAAAACGAAGTATAGAAAGCTCCGATGAATACATTGCTTGGGCACAAAGAAAATAAAAAAAATAAAATTTAATAAATTGCACATGAGTTGGATATCCTTTCTAAAAATTTTTAATTGGCTCAAGTAAATGTGATAGTTCTAAAAATGGCACGAAGAAAATTAGTGTTATAAATGAGAGTAATTTGCAGATACAAACAAGTAAATGTGATAATTCTTGCTAAAATCTAATTTTTACTTGACAGTAGCTAAAAGCTAGAAAATTTGGCTTCTCAAATGAATCATAACAAATAAATCAAATCGAAAGGAAAAAAAAGGGAAAACAATCTAAGGAAACCAATTGGTTACACTGGTAGGTACCGAGCATTGGGTGGTCAGAGGAGGAGATGCGCAGAGGAGGAGGAGGGTCCTAGTAGATGACGAGAGGTCAGTCAGAGGTGGTCACCAGCAAAGGCTATCAGAAGCTTCGGTCTCCATGGCTGTGGCGCTGCGAGGTCGCTTTGGTGGCAGCAGAATCGCAGTATTATCTTCTTGTTGTTCTTCTTTTCCGGTGAGTGAGTAGAAATGTAAAGATCTCACCTTCAAGAAATCTCACTACACGTCTGATGACCCCTCGCCTAGTTACTAGAAACTTCACCACTAGGGAGCTAAGCCTAAGTCTCGCCCCACCAGACCCACCAGCCAAATACGATGTTGTAAAATACACGAAGAAGCACCCCACCCAGAAATGCAGATGAACACCTTGGGCTGCTTCAGGATTGCCCTCTCCATCTGTTATGCCACAGTTAGCAGGGTGAAAGAGAAGATTTAATCAGAGAGAATGGGAAAGAGAGGGAGACATGAGAAGAGAGTAGAAGAAGAGATTTTAGATGGTGTGGTTAGAGAGACTGAGTGAGTGAGTGAGTGAGTGAGTGAGAGAAACATGAAAAACTAGAATTTAGTGAATATACATGGTTTACCGCCCAAAAAACTCCAAATTTTTGGCAGTTGTTTTCTTTTTTAAAAAAATTCTCACATAGGACCTTTTTTTTTTTTTTTAACGTAAAGGACCAGTTTTTAAGAATGATTTGGACATGAATTTTTATATTTTAAATTAAACATACATCTTAATTTAATCATCGAATCTTAGAATTATGTTCTAACTTATGTTAAATAGTTATAATTTCAAACTTATTGATATGGTTAGTATAATTAACATTATAATTCTAAAAATATATGAAATAATATAAGTTATATTGGATGCTTATAGGTAGCAAAAATGAAAATAAAGAGAGATATGTATACGCTATATCATTTACAGAAAGATAAATACAGATGGTTTATCTTGATATAGTAAGATGAATATTATTTGTTATTGACATTTCATTAATTAATGTGCCAATAATATAAATCTATATTTTTTTTTGTTCATGATAGCCTGATGCAATTTTATATCTAACTTTATCAAAAATTATAATTAAAAAAATTGTATTACACGTAATAAAACTAAGTTTTTCCCCTTAAATATAAAGATGTGGAATTTAAACTCTATATCTTATAATGAAATTAGAGATGATAATCTTTATCGTTAATTCATTGACTGGTGGGGACTTGTTTTTTTGCTATTATCTTAACTACATTTCTGTTCGATTGCAAATGTGTCCTAATGATGATGTGATAGGAAAAGAAAAAAGGTTTTTTGTTTTAGTTGATTGGAATATCCAATCTCGATTTGTAGCAATAATGAGTAGTAGGAGAACCAAATCACAAATAAACTAAAGTGTTTGGCAAATGAGCCAAAATCCATCTAATCTAGCTTGGATTGGATTTTCAATTTAAACTTCCATTTTTTGACGTTTGAATCATTCTCATTTTTCTCCTCCAAATACCTCTCTTTAAAAAAAAAAAATAGGAGTAAGAGAATTCAAAATCTACACCTAATGATAGAGTCAAGTGTAGAATTATCCCAAGACTTGCTTACAACCATTACCTATTTATATTTCCAATGCTAACTCATTTATTAAATAAAACCTAAATTTTTATACCCGCCAAAGCTCGAAAATGGCCCTCCCAAAAAATTCAGCCCAAAAAGGGCAAACGGCAAGGCATAAGGGCACAACTGGGAGAGCCAAAAAAATCTGTGGCAAATAGCAAATTTTCTTCTTTCATAGTTACATACTATATTCCACTGTAATTTAAACGAATATTTTGTGTGTGTGTGTGTGTGTGTGCGCATGTGTATTTCACAACATAAGCTCTCAAAACATTATAAAGTAAGTTACAATACAATTATAAAATATGCTAAGGTAATACTTGGGAAGAATTTCATGTATTGCTTTTTATCAGATATGGAGAAATAACTAACAAAAGATATAATAAAGAGAAAGATAGAGACAGAGAGATAGAGAGTAAGAGGCAAGGAAATACATCTGATGAGTACTGTCCAACAAAGGCCTAGTATGCTACTACCTACCCAAAAAATACTACCCAACAGGACAAAACGGCAGAGTAGATGGCCTTAACCAGGAAAGACACTATTTGCATAACCGGGTAGAGCTATACTTGGCAAAACAACTTGGAAAAAAGTACAATAACAAACTGACAACAATGGACAGAATAACACTTTGAAATCTAATTGACAACAATATAGATAAACAATTCAAAAATAGAGGCGGGTTACCAATTAGTTAGATTGATATTGATCAAAGCTTTTCCAAGGCAATATCTAGACAAACTACACTAACACTCAATGCGTAAAAAAAACATGCATTCATCATTGCCAACCTACTAATAAAACAAAAGGGAATGAAGTGAAAAGGGCAAACCAAAAAACAAGAAGACAGGCCAATAAAAATAAATAACAGAAACACAAAAAATGTTATCCATGTACAGAAACAATCTTAGGCAAGATTAGAGCTTTGGTTAACAAATAACATTAATTAATGACAAAACAATCTTTTACATTAAAAGTTTATCGTATTCAAGGGATATAAAAGCAATATAATGACTTTATTAACAAAACACTTGAAGACAATATACGCGTAGTACATAACTTCATCATAGAATAAAAAATAAGATCAATGATATTCAGATGCAATTTTTCACTGTAGGAAAACATACATATAACAATAAACATAAAGAGCATTTAATAGTACTTGAAATTCATTAAAAAAGACAGTTCTCTAAGTATTGGCGGGCACAACCATAGGAATGAAAGAGACAAAGATATCAGAGCAATAATTGAACTCACACAATGACAGGAAGCAATGAATAAGGTCAGATAAAGAAGAAAAGACAATGCTGAGGATGCTATGGATATCATGTTTATAATTAATAGCCATATTTATAAAGTAAAACAGTGATCTAAATTAATGCAACAACACCCATACACATACACGTAATTAGGCATGGATCATACCAGAAACTAAAAAATATCAGCTGCCAATTTCACCACACTCTATCCTCTCTCTCTCTCTCTCTGTGTGCATTTAATTTACCTGTCCTCTACTCCCTCTGTCTCCTCTACTTTTTTCCCCCCTTCTCTCTGTCGCTCTTTCTTTCCTCTCTCTCTTTAACCCAAATTAATGAAGATTAGACAATGCTAAAAAAAAGAGCAAACATCAGCATAGGCACAACCTCCCAATTCTATGGCAAGACCGAATAAAAATCAAAACAAGGACAGGTGTGACGTTATGTAATAAAGTAATTCAGTGACAAGGAACAAGAGGCAAGAAAATAGTTTAAAAAAAAAAAAACAAAGGCAAATGATTGTAAACAAATCATTAAATGCACAGATCCTTGCATACAACATATACACATATGCATGTAATATGTATATATTACATGTAAGAATTGTTAAAATGTTTTGCTTTAACATTCTATTGTCTTGATAGAAACGCCACAGCATCCTTGCAAACAATATACACACGCATATGCATGTGCTATGTATATATATTCACATGTTTTTTGGTGTGTGTATATATTTAAAATGGTTTCTAATTTTGGACTCAAAGGATTTTTTCACATATGATTTTTTATTTGGATAAAATTTCACATAAGAATTTGAGCATAGGCTTGTTCAAATTCTTTCAACTTCAGGTTATTGTTCTTAGGTAAGAATCGTAGAAAAATCTCCTCAAAAAACAAAGAAAATAGAAAAACAATAATTTCAACCTTAATGCTTTTAGTTAACTGGATCTCTTCTTAGCTCCGGCCATCGTTGGATTTTTAATTTTAATTTTATATTTATTTTTTAGTGAAATCAACCAATTTCCGCAATGTCGATATCCAAAAGTTCCAAACTTGACGCCTTGGCTAAGGTTTGCAGCCTTCGCCTTGCGGTGGAATATCCGGACATGACGAGGGACATGAAATCCGCATTCCCTTCTCCAAATTATATGAAGAAACAGAGGACAAAGATGGCCAAGAAAGCTGCCTCCACTTCAACAGGGACTGATGCACTACGTCTACTTGGACAAGGAAGAACAAGTAAACGAGACCTGCCCAGCGAAGAGCCGAAGGATTTAATCCTGGGCAAGGATGGATGCCACTTGGAGCTCATTTTCGAGAAGAAACTGTACCACTCCGATGTCGATAAAGGCCAGAATCGGCTTTCAATGCCGTTGATGAAGATTCTCTCTGACGATTTTCTCAACCAAGAAGAGAAGATGACTCTGAACAGTACCAAAAGACAAGGCCGCTGCAAGCCCAGAAACAGCGTCGTTGTGGGGTTCATCGATCCTCATCTTGATGAAACGACTATGTCGTTGAAGAAGCGGAACTACACCAGTAGCAGTTCTTACGTGCTGATCAAGAATTAACAAGAATGTGAAGAAAAATGGGCTGAAAAAGGGTGACACTGTCCAGGTTTGGTTCTTCAGGGTCCAGGACCGTCCTTGGATTGCCTTAGTGAAGCCTTAAATTGGCGCAAGCCTGCTAATCTCAATATTAGAGCCTTTTACGCCTAATAAGAAGCCACATTAATTTGCTCTGTATTCTATTCCCTAAACTACCCTCACACGGTCAGTCAGACAAACTTGGAATAGAAAAATGGGCTGAAAAAGGGTGACACAGTCCCGGGCCGAGGACGGTCCTTGGATTGCCTTGATGAAGCGTTGAATTGGGGTCCAAACCTGCTAATATTAAAGCCTTTACTGTTATTTATCTTGTGATTGGTAGGTTTTTCAACCAAAAATATCAAACGAAATTTTGTTTGTGGCTACTCTTTGGCTGAGTTGTTGCTTGAGTTGACTGTGCCTTTTTTGTTCTTATCCGCAAGTATTGAATTTCTGGATCTGACTAATTTCTGAAAGTTTTCTAATATATATATATATATATGTTTGTGTTTTTTAGTTGTATTTTGTCGTTATAATTCTTCGTCCTGATGACTAAAACGGGTCAAGAACAAGTCAATACTATACGCGTTAATCAGTCGTCCCTTTCCTCGTTTATTCCTTGCCCTCTTCAGGCTTTCAAGAACGCCAAAATGCTAAAATATTTAGCTGTTTAGAACTCGCGCAGTAGCTCAGCAAAAAGTCACCAGTGGAAGGAGGCCCTCAAACGGTTCCGCCTGTGGCTTCGTCTGCTTTAACATTTTCCTTTTCTTTTTCTCTCCTTGTTTTGCTTCCACGCATCTGCGTTGACCTATACGCGACCTCGTCGTCACAATATGAGTCAGGTTTTCCTTTTCGATCCGTCTTCTTCTTCTTCTCCTGCTTCTTCTTCCAGTTTTTTTCTCATTAATTGTCTGCATCAATTAGTGTTACAGAGTTTGGCCGGAAATGATGGACATAAATTATCAATCGAGATATTGGCCAAATAAGTTCAGTTAATTGATTCTTTTCATAATTTGATGTTCATGAACTATTAATTAATTTACTGAATCGTGCATTTCATGACTTGATTTGTTCATTTTCTATCCAATATAGTGGTTTAATATGACCAAAAAAAAAAAATTTGTTACTTTGATCTGATAAATTTCAAGAGTGGTATGGCATCTGGGATTTTCAATTGATAAGTTTGCTTATGTCTTGTTGATTGTAGACGTTATCAGCTACTTCATGGGCGATACAAGAAATGATGTTGTGTATATATAAATCTTTTTTCGTGCGTGTGTGTGTATATATATATATATATATATTTTGGTCCAATCGGTCCAAAGATAGTTGATCTGTGTTTGGAGACAAGGGGTCAATTGATAAGTTGAATTCTGAGATTTTTCTTTTTAATTCAAAAGTTACCGTTGAATTTATAAAAATAAAATAAAATGAAATGAAAAACTAAAAAAAGGACAAATACTTCTCCAAATTTAAACTAAGAAAAAACTATCTCTATATTTTTTGAATTATCTAATAAATATTCCTTGCATTGAATTCTGCTCAAACACAATGATTCGTTAAAAAAAATAAAAAAAAAAACAACAACAACATAGAAGAAGTGCCCTTACCCAGAGCCAGTTGTGTTATTTTAATAAAATTTTAGGAGACACTTTTTTGGTTTTTCCTTTTTTTTCCCCTCCTCTCTCTGTCGAACTAACTTGATATTTTGTTATGACGCTCATAATCAAGTCAAGATGATAACCGACTTAATTAGGGTTATTTGTTTCACCTATTTTCCAACGTTTGTACGACATCATTTGAATGGTTTTTTCAAATTGCGAGATCACCAGCAAGCAAGGGCCGTGGTTGAGGCCCCAGCGCACACAAGAGAGTGGCAAGACGTAATTTGTGGAAATGGCTATTTTAGGCATAATTTGGAATCGGCCCCGTTCAAAATTTTGCCTATTTGGATGTATTTGCTACAACACCGTTCAAGGGTCATTTAGATTTTTAATATAAATGATTGTTTTCAATATATATTCAAACAACAATTCAATTTTTTTTTTTTAAATAATTTTGTTCAAATTGCAAATTTCCAAATGGTAGGTCATATGGTAATTCCAATGCTTATATTCAAAATTTTTCATTCAAATTAATATAGTCATTTCCACTATTTTCACCATCCAAATGCTGAGTCCTTTCCTAGATTGCTCATACAAATGATTCAGAATTGGTAAAACAAACACCCCCTTAAAGGAGTTGTTCATATTGGTCAAGTACATTGAGGAGGATGTATACAACAGCTATGTGTAAACTCATATGTGGCATCAAAATGTTGTTATCGAGCATAATTATTTTTACAACATTCAGCATGCATATATATATGTGTGTGTGTATAAATATATATATAATTCTTTGCCGGTTTTAGGCATTGGCTAAGATTCATGGTATATATTGGCGTTTGCAACCTTTTCTTTTTGGTATAATGTTCTGTTTGTTATTTTCAAATGAAAGATGAATGATAGGTCTAAAAAATACTAGTAGTACTACCTCAATGGAAACCACTAATTACTAAAGCTATATAGTCATGACAAACTTTAATTTTACTTGGACAATTAAAACACGTAGAAGCTTGAGTACATAGAAAACTGAAAAATCGATAAAGAATCTTAAATAGTGTTTTCATTAAGCAAGGATGGAGCCACCATTAGATTATAATACTAATAATTGCAATTAACCCCCTCATTTTCTTACTTTTAGCCCCTCTTGAAATAAGTTTTTTTTTAAGTCCTCAAAATAAGATCAAGTTTAGTTCAAGCCCCTTGAATACTTTTTTTTTTGGCTTCGTCCCAGCCATTTAGTTAACTTTGGAAGCCTAAGCCTGCGTTTGGGTAATGCATTTTCTTGGTATTGCATTTAAATACAATGTAATTTTCTCCCAAATACAAAAACATTTCATTCAAATACCAATCACATCACATTTTAAATCCAACAAAATACTATTTATTATTTCACTTTTTTTGTTACTTTTCTTAATTACATCATATATTCTCTCTCTCTCTACTTTTACCCATCACATCACATATTCATTATTAAAATACAATTTAAATACTTTTCACCCAAATACACATTGCATTCAAATGCAATGCTAATACTTTTTCTCTAAATATAAATTGCATTCAATGCAATATATTCAAACGCAATGCAAATGCAATGCGTTCACCAAACGAGGCCCAAATTCATAGCAACAGATAAGAAGATTATTTTCTATTTGCTTTCTAATATCTTTTTCCTTGAAGGTTTTGTGCGCTTCATAGGAGAAATTTACTGGTTTATTTAGATGGGAAGTTTATTTTGAAAAATTAAAAATTTTTAGATTTGAAAAATAAAAAGTTGTTTAAATTTATTTTTAAAGTAAAAAGTTGTTTGGATGAATAAAAAATTTTTTATTTAAAAAGAATTTTTTTTATTTTCTAAAAATAAAAAATTTTGAGTATTCAAATATAAAAATTTAAAAAAGTTTATTTTTTAAAAATAAAAAAAAAAATTTTCTAAAAATAGATAGACGATAGATACATCCACTACATCCGTCACTCATTTTGATTTGAGCAGTAGGATTCAATCCGAATCTTAGGACCCCACAAAATAGCAGGTCTCACTAGACCCACTTATTGGGGGACTCACATGGGGTCCACTTAGTGTGAGATATCGGAATTCAACCCGTCAGGTCACATTAGAATACAATTTTTCATTTGATTTTTTTTTTTAATGCATGCAATGTAGATAATTTAGTGAATAGGTTTTTCATGAGACAGAAAGTACTGATACATTATTGTTAGTACTGCATGTTATCATTTTTTGTTAATTTATTCATTCTAGAAATCATGATTTTCGATGGCTTTGGAGATGAAGCAACGTATTCAAAGCTTTCTTCTCCATTTGGTCGAAAGATTACCCTTCGATGGCGGCAGTCGATCGTAACCTGATACTTTCTCAGGAAATCCATTCTCAGGATTACATCGTAATCCGCTATCTTTATCACAATTAGGCCAAGAAAAAGCTCTCTATCTGCCACATTTACTGGCACATGTCTTAACCAGTAATCTGACAACAATACTTCACCCGAAGGCAACATAGTCCAAAAGGTCATTCCAATTCTATCCTTAGCATGCTCTAATCTGGCGGCAAATTCTTATGATGCAAATGAATGTAAAGCACCTGAATCAAATAAAGCATATGCTGAGTGTTGAGCGATAGAAATTTGACCTGTAACAACGGTGGACGTGCCCGCTTCTACATCCTTTCTCGTGTAGGCCATCACTCGTGCATTAGTTGGAGGCGCCTTTTCAATTTGCTCCTGTTATCGTGATGGCGTTTCTGCCTTTACT
The DNA here is from genome assembly GCA_035233585.1 of Antiaris toxicaria. NCBI lineage: Eukaryota > Viridiplantae > Streptophyta > Magnoliopsida > Rosales > Moraceae > Antiaris > Antiaris toxicaria. Next base: position 19,809,140 of record CP141153.1, read on the forward strand.
GTAATAGCGTGCATATGAGGATTTGGCAGTCACTGAGGAACCGTGCCAACTTGATTCTGCTGGTTACTCGGGCAACTTCTTGCATAATAGCCTTCTTTGCCACAGTAGTAACAAACGTTTCGGCCTAATCTGTATTCTCCTAAGTGCTTCTTTCGGCACGTAGGACAATTGGGTGTGCTCACAGGGCCTGGTGCACTGGGACTAGCATTTGCTGTGTTCTTCTGTTGCTGGTTCCTGTTACCCCTGAAATTCCCTTTTCTTTTGTTGGAATTCTGAGGCCTCTGTCCACCTCCTTGTCCAGGCTTTGGTGACTGGTTGGAGCGATTTCCCTGTGGCGCTTGATTTCCACCTTGACCTTGTCTCAATTGCTGTCTCTCCTTTTTTCGGGCTTCCCATACTTGAGCCCATTCTTCCCTGGCTCTTGTCAGGTGAAATTCAGCTTTCAAAACTCTAGAGACACATTCAGCCACTGATGTTGGTGGAGATGCTGCACTATCGACCATTACGGCGATTTCTGGTCAAAATGTCCTAATCATCTTTCGAATGCGATCCCCTTTAGTAGGGATCATATATGGACATAATCTCGACAGCCGATCGAACTTACGGCATACTTCCATCACGGTCAGGTTTCCTTGTTTCAAATTCTCGAACTCCCTCTGTTGTGGTCCGAGAGCTGCAAGGTCGTAGTATTTTTTATTAAATTCCTCCACAAAATCACCCCATGTCATTTGACTCTCATCCCTTCCCAAACAGACCGTTTCCCACCAGTACCGTGCATCTTTATTCAGTACGTATAAAGCACAGAGGACTTTTTCCCTATCGGTCAAATTCATAAAGTTTATGACTCTTTGAAAGGATGATAGCCACTCTTCCGCTTCTAACGGATCTAAAGATCCATCAAACTCTGGTGGTCTCATACGTCGAAACCTTTCATATAAAGGTTCCCGTGGAACGATAACTTGTGGTTCCGGAATTCTTTCCCGTGAAACTGAGGCTGCTGGGAATTAGGTTTAACTTCCGGAGCTATAGGAGCTTCTGGTGCCGGGGGTGGAAGTGAAGCTTCCCTTTCACGCGTTCGCGATGTATCGGTTTAGTTGATCTCTTAGTACTTGATTTTCTTGTATTTGGGTTGCCAATAAGGCTTCCAATTCAGTCACCCTTTCAGTAAGGGTAGGAGGTCTAACACGTCTAGGGGGTTGAACTCCCCTTCATGCCATTTCGTTCTTTTAGATCTATCAACAAAGATCAAACGATTCAATATCGATATTGAGAGAAATATCATTAATTCTCTATTTTCATTTATCATCATTTATAAGTAATTTAATTCAATAATGAAATCATAACAGAATATGCAATCACTTAGTCATAAATAAGTGATCATATTATAAACATATTCTTGCATTCACATATAGACAATTCACATCTAGCACTTATACATATTCCAGTCAGTTTCCCAAAATTAAGCCCTTTTTGCATTGATATACAAAACCTGTATTTACATACACATAAGTTAATATCAACAACTTATGGGGTATCGCTGCTATCTTCATCACTGTCCAAAGGAAATTCCTCTGGATCTTCTTCACTGTCATCCTCATTTTCATTAGTCGAGTCACTAATTACATGGACGGGACCCGCAATACATGATTCACCTGAAGATTTCACATCATCATTCTCCCTCACCGGTGGTGGTTCATCGAGTCTGAAGGATACGTCACCGCGAGGATTATGATCTCTCATTATCCGATCATATTTTTCTATTAACATTTTTCTTTCTACCTCTCTCACTGAAGTAATATATTGCTCCAATGTGTCGTTGAGGGTAGGGACCGTTCGAAACTTCAGTTCGTGAGTTAACCCTCTCCAGAACATTGTGCACTGCTCCTCTTTGGTCAGGGTTGGCCAGGGACTACTCAAAATAATCTCATCCCGAAAACGAGCCGCATAGGATACTACTGTATCTGACATATGTATCCTAAAATTCTCTGCTTTCAAAACAAAATTTCAGCCCTCTGTAAAAGTTGGAGCCATAGGTGGTGATGATGACGATGGTACGTCGGCAGTGGAAGGAGTCATTTCTGACATTCTTATCATTCGGAGTCGAATAACAGGTCTTGTCCCAGTTGTTCGGGAATCTGGTCGGTTACTCATTTTCAAATCATATTATTCATGCATCACGTATGAAATTTAGAATAAGAAAACAATGAAACATTAACTTACTTGAACTGCGCAGAAGGAAATGCTCCCAATGTCATAACAGGTTATGGAGAACCGCCTACTCCGATACCATCTGTGACACCCCCCGCCTCGTGCAGGAGACGTCACTTGAAAACCCTTTGCTACTTTACTTCTTCTTTTTCAAATCATAACATAATAGATTGTGGAATTTTTTTTTAAAACCATCGATATACATAGTACTACAACTTCCCAAAACTAAATTATTATAGTTGGAAACTATTTCGTATTACTTGCATATAATAATATCATACTATATTAGAAATAGTTAAAATTCAACATAGCAGTGTACTTTATACAATATCATACATTTGAACTTTTCTTTTTCCTTTTCTTTCTTCTTGCGGAATTAGCCTAGCAGGTCCATAACCTTTTATCATGACACTGGCACTTCATCCCTGCAATCCAATCCATACACTGTGGCTCAGGTTACAGGTTGTTTACCTCGATTATCTGAACACGAACAAACTGGTGAGCTACACGCCCAGTAAGTTCAGACATAACATTTAAAACAATAAAACATCACAATGCAACTCAACAAATATGCATGGAGTTCATTATGCTCAATTTACATTTGCATTGTTCATTTACTATGTCTATGGGCCCGTTTTGGTCGTACCTTGTGCACGCTGTAAGAGAGGCTTGGGAGCGACCCTGACTCTCCCTCATCTATGGTATGTCTTGTGCTTCGACATAAGGTAACCTCCCCTCGCGAGAGGCCGATACGCCAAAAGATTAGGTTTTTCATTACCTTGTTGTTTACTGTGCGATGCTACTTATTATGACATCTTAACTATTCCAGTGTACACATTCATAATTAATGTACTCGATGTTATGCCTATTCAGTCCAAAAATACTGTTTAAAACTCATCATCCACGCACTTAAACATTGGGGCGTGATTGGAACTGGAAATGAGGCACAAAACTTTAATCATACATTTTTGGAACAGTTGGAGCACTTGGCACTCATCCCCGAGCGCCTGGCTCTTCATCTTATTTTTCTGCAAAACTTTGGACAGAAACTTCAGCACTTCGGCACTCCCCTTGCAGCGCTTGGTGCTTTTGAAATCCATTGCAAGTGCCTAGCGCTCATACCCTAGCGCCTGGTACTTCCGCCAGCTTTACACTAGCGCCTGGCGCTCATACCCTAGCACCTGGCTCTCCTGCTGATTTTTACACTAGTGCCTGGCACTCATACTCTAGAGCCTGGCACTCCTACTGGATCTTTACCCTAGCGCCTGGCACTCATACCCTAGAGCCTGGCACTTCCATCATTTTTTACACTAGTGCCTGGCGCTCATACCCTAGCGCCTGGCGCTTTCACCAATTTTTACACTAGTGCCTAGCGCTCATACCTTAGGGCCTGGCGCTTTCACCAATTTTTACACTTGCGCCTAGCGCTCATACCCTAGCGCCTGGCACTCCTACTAGGTTTTTAACACCAAATTTTGGCCGAGAGCTCAGCGCCGAAGCGCTCTTTGGCCAGCGCTTAGCGCTTGGCTCCGGCTAAAATAGGTTTTTAAACACATTTTGACACCAAAGCCATTTCTCACACATACAATCAACCCTAAAACATGATTAAAGCATTCTAGGGTCAAAAATCCATAAAACATCATCACATACACATAACACGTCTATACACACTCGTACATTCGCCAATTTAGGCGTTTTGACGAGTTCACAATAACATATAACTTTTCTAGCCAAAGAAATTAGGCTATACATAAATTGAAATTCAAAAATAACATAGGGTTCTAATTGTTCATGTCCAGACATTTAAATGCCAAAACTTACCGAAATCTGCTAATGTTTCCTTTCCTTGGTTTCCAGTCGTTGCCCTATAATGAAACAGTTCAACATTCAGTGAAATATTTATAGGTCAACACTAGAACATTTAAACATTTCTTCTATATATTGTCATCCTTAAACTCTTAGTCTTGGTTATAAGTCCGAAAATTTCGGCATTATAACGGCTTAAATTCTTATTTTCCCACTGTGCCAAAATGACTTAAATTGCGTTATTTAAAACAGTTTTCATTATAACCTGCTCAAAATCCCAGTACATAACAATAATTCATTCTCATACACAAGGCATAGCAATATTTCCAAACTTAGGGTTTTACTCACAACCCTAAATTTCCTCTTTTTCTTTCTTCCTTTCAACACTCATATACAACATCAATTCCTTTTCTAATTCACAATATATGTTCATCACTATTCCATAAGGGTTTTCAACCCTTCCTTTCACGTCAAATTTTCCTCCCCCATGCAACATATTTGTTTTCAAAAACTAACCCCACAAACACTTTAAAAACAAGCTTAAAACATGTTTTTCCACATAAATTTCATCAAAACCCTCAAAACCATTCTAACCTCATTTTGTTCCACTATTCCCATAAACACAAAAACACTTAAAAATAAGTATTAAAACAGGATTTTGAAGAACTTACTTGAACTTTAAGATGAAGACTCCTCAAGATGAAGTTTCCTCACACTTTTTCTTCAAAATTTGTAACTTTTAAAAACTTAGAAATTTTGGTGGTTTTGGGAACGTGGAGAAGATGAAGAGCAGGGGAAAATGGTGTTTTCTGCTGTGGGGGACGTGAGAAATCAGAGGAAAAAGTTTATACAAATCCTTAGGGGCCTTTTTGTAATTTTTAAAAATTTGGGGTCAAAATGAAAATTTCTTGGGGTTATTTTTGCAAAATTTTTGGAACTTTTTCAGCTGAAACACAGTTGTTTCTCCCCCTCTCTTCCACATGCATGGGCAGTTAAGGCTTGCATTAAATGCAAAATTTCTTTCTTAATTGGATTTTGAAAGAAATTCTAAAAATCCACTATTTTTGGTGACCCTTAGATCAAAAAGTATCTTTGATCTCATCCATTGATTTTTATATTAATAAGAAAATATTATTTGTTTATACAGTATAGGTTTTTCTTTAATTAAAGTATAATTTTCATCTGTCGAAATTTTGATCGAAATGCTATACTGGCCAAATTTCGTAATTTACCTCCCGAAATGCTATTAGAGCCTTTCGATGCATTTATATCATTTAAAACACTCCATAAACCTTAGATATTTCATTATTTTCCATCTGGGGTCTATGTTTGCCACATTTTAAGTCTCAGTAAAATTCTGTTTTTCGATACTGAAAATGCACTATTTGAGGCGTTTCGATTCGAAAATCGTTACATTATAGCTATAAAACATTTATTAACTCTAATAATGTAACAACCGGGAAAATTCATATTTCTCGGAAAATAAATACACATTGAATTTAAGCGGTAAAATGTGAAATTAAGTGATTTAATATTGTTTAGAACTAAATAAAATGTTCTAACAATGTTAAAGGATGAAAAATGATTAATAGTGATATTATGTGTGTACACGTGTGTGCTACTCGCAGTATCAAGAAGTAGGTCAAGATGATATTATCTTGATATAAAACTGATAAATTTGGGTTCAGCACACCCAAATTAGTCAGGATAGCCTATCAGCACGCTCAAATTTGATAATTGAGCACAAGGGTAATTTTTGACTGAAAATTCACAGTATCGGAAACTGGTTGAAATGACCTCTGATGAAAATAAAACTGATATATTTGGATTCAGGACGCCCAAATTAGTCAGGAAAGCCCATGTTGAAATTTTGGGTGAAAAGGTATATAAAGAGCGGAAAAAAGTGGAATTTTCTCATTTGTCTACATGCTCTCTCTCTCTCTCTCCTCATTTCTCTTTCTCTCTCTACCCGAACGTGTACAGTAACCGACCATCGGAAACGGTGTCTATTTTTGACACCGCTGGTGTCATTGGAAAGCTCTCGTCGAGCTGAGTCCGATTGTGGGTCGACGCGACGGAATGGCCGCCTCACATGCCGCCCGAAGCCGCCGGCCACCGAAAATTTCGATCGTCGATATCTTCACCGTCCGGCTACCATTTGCCACGAAACCGGTCCCAAAAGATTCGTGGTGAAGAGTACTACAAAACCCATGTGATGGACTGCCTCAACACCGGCGGAATCGCGCCGCCCGAGCTTCAAAAAATCCGGCGAAACGCTACTGTGGAGCCGCCGTCGAAACCGTCGATTCCGACCGAGTGGAAGCACGCCGTCGGTACAGAAATGCTCGCTGTTAAGAGGGGAGCAAAAGCCTTCAACCAATTTCAGGGAAAAAGTCCGGCACGGCGGAGTTCCACCGCCGCCGTCGTGGCCGTGACTTTCGAGGGGATTTTCTGGCGATTGGGGCCTCCAAACATGAAATTGAAGCCACCAATGGATTCCTCTCGTCGTGATCTTTAAGATGGACTACCCACTTTCCACCGTCACTGTCGGTCAATGCCGGTCAACAGCGACCGTTGACCAATTTTGAAAGTTTGGCCCATTGGCCTATTTTCGACGTTCCGAACGCATCCGTGGAGTCGGATTTGTAAGACGGGACCTCAGATATGAAGAACGAAGAATTAGGGTTTATGCCGTCGAGACCTTACTGCAATTCGGTATAAATCCAGACCCCTTTACGTTCCGCAATTTAATTGTTTGGGACTATTGTATGATTTTATAATTATTGGTATGAAAATTATGAAAAATAATGTATGTAAAAAGAAGAAAATGGCTGTAATAGAGAAAAAGAAAAATGTGATAATGTAATAATTTTACGTAAACAGTATGAGTTTTACGTAAAATCTAGGCCTCTGGTATAGTACGTGATAGAATTAGATCAGGATAGATGGTTTTCAGGCGTTTCCTAAACGCTGGAACCTCAAAAATTAAGCGGAAATGCTGTCGAAATTTCTAAAAACGGCACCAGGGGTAATATGGAAAACGAGGAGTAAAAATATGATCGGGAAGGTAACCTGAGCCCCCTCGAGGAATTAGGGCAAGGAAAAAGGAATGGGAAAGTTATGATTAGTAAACCGACCCTTCGAAACCCTAGAACGCAAGGAAAACATGAAATCGATTCTTAGGTCGGAATAATACTTCCCGAGGGCCGGGAATGTGAAAAATTGATAAAATGATAAGAATTGATCCGGAAAAGGTCCGATAAGATTTAAAAAGTTAATTAGATGATTTTGGGTTTAGAAAATCCAGCCTAAGTATGAAAATGAAAATGTTATGATTAAACGACCCATCAGGGGCAAAATGGTCATTTTGCCCAAAGATTCTCAAATTATGGGAAAAGAGCCCCTATGACCCTGGAATAGGTTAACGAAGGTTGTAAAAGCCAAAATTGAGGTTTAAGTTATGAAAAATCACGTCAAGGGCAAGATTGTAATTTTATCAAAAGTTAGGGGTAAAATCATAATTTTTTAAAAAGTTGGAGAAAAATTCGAAAAGGGCCATTAAGGTTTAAAAAGCTGTCCTAAGGCTATAATTATGGGTTATAAGATCAGAATTAAGCTTTTTAATAAAATAAAAGCTATAAATGAAAATGTGATTAATGGACAAAGTTTGTCTGTAGGAACCCGATCTAGACGCGACAAAGGACGTGGATAGATTCCAAGAAAAGGATAAGCACGCTATGAGTAAGTTCAGATATTTACCCTTCTGCAACTATGAACAAACTTATAGTATTTATATGTTTGTATGCAAATGTCATGATGTGATTTATGATGATGCTATAGTAACACTATAGCAATATTATGATGATGTTAAAAGATATGTTTTAATAAATAATTTATAAAAAAAATATATGTATATATATGTATATATTGAATTACGAAGGAAAGGTATTATAAAAGCTTTATGAGAGTAACGATGTGATAAAGAGGGATAGAGGAATGGAAAGAGTAAGAATGAGAATATTATGATAGGATGCATAAGAAAGAGATGAGATATGAAAGGAAAGAATAGATGTTTTATGAAAAGTTTTATGAAAGTTAGGTTATGATTGATAGAGCAACGATGATCGGTGATGAAAGAAATTAAGAAAAGGGTATGTTTTATGATAACGAAATGATAGGGGTTTTATGAAAAATGATATGAAAGCAAAGAGTTAGACAAGAAAGAGAAGCAATGATAGGTTGTGATGAAAGGTATGATGAAAGGATTAGAACATAACGATAAGATGTGATTGATAGAATAGAATGATAGGCTATGATCGATAGGAATATGATGATAAGATAAACAGAGAATAATTGTCTGCACATAAATAAATGTGTGTTTGGTTGTCATGATGTGATGCGGTGTGATAATATATAAGTAATATGTGCTATATATGCTATGCTAAAGTGTGATTAACATAATTCACACAAGTAAAGTAAAGACTTAAGAAAAGAAAAACAACGAAAGAACAAATATTCCATGGAATGTTCTATGAAAAATGAGAAATGAAAGATGATGAATGTCATGAAAAAGATATACAACGAAAAATCAATATAAGAAAAATAAAAGCATATAAGATAATAAGACTGAAAACTTAAGTTGTTGGCGTACCGGTTTCCCTACAAGGTCGGGACTTCCGGTCTATATCCTCCACGTTGATGTGGTGCTACCCCGAAGGTGTGGTAAATTATAGGTTGGACCAGTCCCGAACGTGAGGTTTTATGTAACTGTGAGGTAGGTTGGTGGGTAGCTCCCCCTCCTCCCACTGTCCGCGCGCAAATAGGTACATCCAACAACGGGCACAACCAAAGGAAAGTGGAAAGAAAACAAACGAAAGGAGAGTGAAAAGAAAAGAAAGGAAAAGAAAAGGAAAGAAAAGAAAGGAAAAGAAAAGGAAAATGAAAAGAAAAGAAAAGAAAAGAAAAGAGAGGAAAAGAGAGTGCGTGAAAAGAAAAGAAAGGAAAAGAGAGTGCGTGAAAAGAAAAGCGAGGAAAGGAGAGTGAACATAAAAGAAAAGAAAAGAGAGTGAAAAGAAAAGAAAGGAAAAAAGAGTGAAAAGAAAAGAAAAGAAATGATACGAAAAGAAAAGAAAAGTAAAGAACGATAAGAAAAGAAACAAATGATATGAAAGAATGACATAATGAAATCGATGAAAAATAAATAAATAACAAAACGAAGTTTAAAAGAACATAATAGAATTCTATATGTGATGTGATGTGTTTGATGTTATGTGTATGATGTGAATGACACGTTTTTACGTGATGTTATGCTAGTGTGTATATTACTAGTTTTTAAGATATGAAAGGTTAAGAGATGATGATAACGCAATAGAAAAGTTATAAAGGTTTAGAACAGAAAGTTAAGAAATGATAGGAATGAAAAGCAAAGAAATGAAGAGATTGATCGAATGATAAGAGATGATCGATAGAATGATAAGAATGATGAACGAAGAGATAAATGAGCATGAGAAGACTAACATAATAGGTTATGTTTCGAGGATATGTATAGACGATGTATATGATGTGTATATACGTGATGTCATATATTCTAGTAATAACATGTATTACTAGTATTTATAAGTTAATGAATATATGTTTGAACTTACTGAGCATCTAGCTCATTAGTTGTTTATATGTTGCAGGTAAGTAACCTGTTAGTTTAAAGTAATATGATGGACAACGGACGGATCTGCACGTGCCAAGGGACTGGGCGAGGGTATGGTACTACCATGAGTCTTTCACTGAGCGTTCAAAAAGGAAGATGAAAGAAAGAAATTTATAAAATATATGTTATAAGAGTACGATAGAGATATAGATATAATATGTAAGTAAAAAAAAAAATTGCTATAGAAATTTCTTCCGCTTCAAAATGAGAACGTTAAGAATGGAAAGTTAAGTATGTTAAGTAAGAGGATGACGACCCACGAGGTTGCCAGCCATCGCGGTCGGCGTCAAAGCTCGACTAGTTGGTATGGTAACGTACGTGGGGGGCGTCACAAATAAATCATCATTAGAGTAAAATTTATATATATTTACATCACACTAATATATATAAATTTGTACTATAAAGTGATTTCGAGAACGGTTAGAAAATGTCGGTTGTTACACATAAGAAGGAGAGAGAATATAAAAAGGAGAAAAAAGATTCGGGAAATTCTATGGTGAGGAAGGCCACATTTCCATAGATGGGGAAAAAATTAAAGACGATCAAATTTCATTTCAACAGTAAAGTGCTATGAGTATACAAAATATATTGTGAACAAAATTACATTTGATCGTAAGAATTATTATATTTTTATAAAAAGAGAAGCTAGTTGTTTAAAGAAAAAAAAATGCTTTTGCAGAAAAAAAAAATTGCCGTGAAAAAAAGTTTACCTACTTCATGATAAGGAAAGTTAACAATTATAAGATTTGTAAATATTTGATTTTTATTATTTTCTGATTATAGGAAATTTGTTTAGTTCGCAATTATTTTCTTCCATTGTACATATTGTACAAGTATATATTGTAACTTTTCGCATCAATGATCGTTTGCAAAACAGCCATTCACAATTGCTTTCCCTCTCTTAAAATCTTTCATGATATCAAAGCATCAATAAGCTCTCATGAGTTAACCTGATGACTAAACCCACCACCCAAAATACTTACCAAACTAATTCAAATCCAAAATCATACATTGGAAAGTGTCAATTTTGTAAACAACAAGGCCACTCTACCAAGCAATGTTTGTTCTTCAAATACATGCCAAGAAACTACCGTCCAACATTCCATGCTTATTCTGCCTCTCCCAAGCCAGCATCAACATCAAAATCGCTCCTTGATTGTGGAGCATCACATCACGTCATTACTGACCTCAACAACCTCTCACGGTGTTCCAACTACACCGGCGCCGATAATATCATGATTGGAGATGGCATTGATCTCTCCATCACACATACAGGATCCAGAACTATCTATTCTCCTCTGAAATCTTTTCTTTTGTCAAATGTTCTCTGTGTTCCTGATATGAAAAAGGAATTTGATTTTATTTCTCAGTTTTGCCTCAACAATAATGCTTCCATAATTTTCTTACCCAATTCCTTTTATGTGAAGGATCTGCGCATGGGTGCAACATTTTTGCAAGGAAAAGCTAGAGATGGTGTCTATGAGTGGCCGATGTCCACTTCCGCCACAAAACCATTGATTGCTTTTTCATCCATCAAAGCACCCGTCTCTCAATGGCACCCTCATCCATCTACCAAACTCCTTCATCATTTAATTTCATCAAATAGTCCAGAGTTTTCTTCATACGTCTCGTCAAATTTCTCATGTAATTCTTGTTTATGCAATAAAAGTCATAAATTGCTATTTTCTCTCTTAACAGTTCCATGCCTCTTAAATTGGTTTACTCAGATATTTGGAGTTCGCCAATTTGTTCATATGACGATTTTAAATATTACGTTTTGTTTATGGATCACTACACTTGTTACATTTGGTCATATCCATTTCAATGTAAGTCTAACGTTCACGCGGTGTTTATTCAATTCAAAGCTATTGTTGAAAATTCTTGCAGAGGCCCGTAATTACGCTATACACAGATAATGGCGGGGAATAACAAGCAATGAAATTTTTCCTCTCTACTAATGGAATCGCTCATCTCACTTCTCCACCTCACACTCCTGAACATAATGGGTTCCTGAACGTTGACCTCATCATGTTGTTGAAACTGGGCTCACCTTACTTCACCATGCGTCAATCCCTCTTACATTTTGGCCTTATGCATATTTGCAATAGCTGTTTATCTCATCAATCGCATATCCAAAGTAAATCTTTCCATGTCTTCCTCTTACGAAAAATTATTTGGCCAATGTCCTAATTTTTCAAAGTTAAGGGTGCATGGGTATTTAGGTTATCCTTGGCTTAAAACCTATACATCTAACAAACTTGAACCCAAATCTAAACATTGTCTTTGTAGATTACTCTCTCACTCAAAGTGCCTACAAATGTTATGATCCTTCCACAAAGAAAATTTTTATTTCCCGTCATGTCACATTTGTCAAGTCAGTGTTTCCTTTTCAACATATAGATCCCAATCTACCACGCTCACAAGAGTCTATTTTTGAGTCTTGGTTTACCACATGTCAAGTCCCCATTAATGTGCCGTACATGCGAAAATTCCTTCCACGCCAACTCCTACAAATCAGTATCCCATTTTGCCTGTTAATCAGCCCCATAATCCCATTGATTCGGCACCAGCATAAACAAGGGAAGTGCCGAATATGGCAATATCTTTAATAATAATGTCATTACTTCTCTTCCACCAATATCCCACGACAATTCCTCACCATTACACCGATTAATGTGCCGTTTTGTACAAGCATTTTTTTTGGCATTGCATTTAAATGCAATGCAATTTTCCCTTAAATACAAAAGCATTTCACTCAAATACCAATTACATCACATTTTAAATCCAACACAATTACTATTTATTATTTCACTTTTTCTATTATTTTTATTAATTACATCATATATTCTCTCTATCTCTACCATTTTTTTCTCTCTACTTTTACTCATCACATCACATATTTATTATTAAAATATAATTTAAATACTTTTCACCCAAACACATATTGCATTCAAATGCAATGTTAATACTTTTCCTCCAAATACAAATTACATTCAATGCATTGCATTCAAACGCAATGCAAATGCAATGCGTTCATCAAACGAAGCCTAAATCTCATTAATTATCATATCTCTAATAATTTAAATCTTCCTCAATCAACTCCTTTGCCCAATTCGTCCTCATCTCCATGTATCTTTCATACTCAAACTTTGTAAAGTGCAATCAATGGTGAAATGGTACAAGAAAATGCGCCTACCACTCATGGAAAGTCACCCGATAGTGACTCTTTGCAAAGTAAGTCCCCGTTAATCTCTCCTTCCATTAGTCCACTTTCGTCGTCTCTCTTATGCATCTTGTCGACGGTCCCTTGCCCTCCTCACTCAGATGCCATCATTACTAATAATCTCCACCCCATGAAAACAAGATCCAAAAATCACATTTACAAACCCATTCAAAAATTGACTCTAAGCGTCAACACTTTCTCTATCACTCTTGAGCCTGCATATGTGACCCAGGCACTCAAACAAGCCGAGTGATGCAAAGCCATGTCTGAAGAATTTGATGCCTTTCTACGGAAGAACACGTGGGAGCTTGTACAGCCACGTCCTTCTCAAAATTTGGTTAGGTGCAAGTGGGTATTTCGAATCGAGTGCAACCCAGATCGATCAATTTAACGCTACAAAGCTCATCTTGTGGCGAAAGGATTTCACCACCAGCCAAGAATTGACTACCATGAGACATTTGGCCTTGTCATCAAGCCAACAATAGTGCGTCTCATTCATAGTCTTACACTTTCTAAAGGATGGATATTCTTCGTCAACTTGATGTTAACAATGCCTTCCTCCATAGGCATTTAACTGAAGATGCGTACATGGCCCAACCTTCTGGCTTCGTTAATAACAATTTTCCATCTCATGTCTGTCATCTCAAAAAGGCTCTCTACGGCCTTAAACAGGCACCTAGAGCATGGTATCATGAGCTGCGCCAATTTCTTATTTCCATTGGGTTTTTCAACTCCAAAGCTAGTACATCATTATTTATCTACGAACATACACATTTGACAGTTTATCTCTTGGTGTAAGTGGATGATCTAATTATCATAGGAAATGATGATGGACTTCTAAATCGCTTCATCACACAGTGATACGAACCCCATCGAGAATTGATGAAACCCATAATTCAAGAAAGTCTCCAAGATCATTCTACAATCAAGTTCGAATGGAATGATTGCAATCTGTTACTTATAATAAAGTAAGAACTTCGGTATAATGAAGACCCTACAATCAGCGGTGAAAAAACCGATTGATAAGTCAAGGATGAATGTCATAAGAAATCTTAATAAGTTCAAAAAGTTCTTGAAGAACCAGAGAGAATTACTCTCAATTTTCTGAATAAACATCTATATCTCTTATTCATATGAAATATACATATAATAGGCTGAAAATTACAATCTAGAATTCACAAAATAAAATATAATGAAAATTTAAAATTTAAAATTCCTAAATCTACCTAAAAATTTAGGTGGCGTTTGGTATTAGTTTTGAAATGTTTTTTGTTTTCAAAAAAATTGAAAATGAGAATGTTTTGAAAATTATGTTGAGATCATTTCTAAAATTGTGTTTTATTATGTTTTTTGAGTGTGTATTCTAAAAAACATAAAAATGAAATTTTGTTTGGTTATATATTTTGAAAACTCATTTTATAAGTGAGTATTTTATAAAAACATATTTATTTTTAATTTTAAAAAAATAATAAAAAATAAATTATTAGTCATAATTTAAATAAAACTTTGGTGGTAGGTTTTGTAATGAGTGATAGGGGTGGAAGAGATTGGTAGTCTGAGTTCTAAGTGGCTGTGATGGCTAGATTTAGGTCATGAGTCGTTGGTTATGAGTCGATAGTCATCATCGCGAGGGGGCCATCGTCATCGTCACTTGCCCATAGTCATCAGTCTTCATCGGAGATGGATGCCATCATTAGACATGATCATCACTGACACTGTACAGACAGAAAGAGAAAGAGATAGAGAGAGAGGATGGAGGGAGAAAACGAAAACAAAAAGTGAAAACAACTTTTTTTTGTTTTCAAAAAACGTAAAAAAAAACAACATAGTTGAAAATGATGTTTTTGAAATGGTTTTAAAAATGTTGAATAAACAAATGCTATTTTGAGACCATTTTCATTTTCTGTGTTTTTGAAAATGGAAAATTATTCTTGAAAACAAAAACAAACGCCCCCTTAAAGTTTGAAAAACTAAATCTAATCTTTAAAATTTAAACTTTAAAAATCCCGTTCTACTATTCATGTTTTCTACCCTTAAAGAAAAGGACTTATTTAAAATTTAAACCCCCTTTGAGAGTAGTACATGCCAATCAGCCCTAAAGACAAGGTATTCAAAATTCAAAATCCTCCCTTAAAGATCTACATGTAAATCAGCTAAGAGACTTATTTGAATTTCAAATAAAAGAAACAAAATCTACCTAATCTAAAATTTAAACACCTAAAGAAAATTTGATACTATTCATGGGCACTGTACAGGCATTGTTCATGTGTAAATAAAGGTGGCTATGCATGTCATGCATACGTGTGCTTGTAATTGATCCTCTTCCATAGTTGCTTTAATAACTTGTACCAATCTTGACTCACCATCAATAGTGAACATGTAGATTAATCCATTAAGTGCTTTATTAAATCGTTTAGCTTGAATTCTTGTAACTGGCCTTTCCAGAACTTTAAGTGGAATCTTGGTTCCATTTGTTAGCCATAGCCTGTCCTCATCACATAGTTGGCTACAAAATTCTCCATCAAAGATCTTGGCATTCTCTCCTATTTTCTTGGAGTAGAAGTTGTCCCGACACCTAATGGAATTCTTCTATCTCAACATAAATACATACAAGATCTCCTTGCAAAAACCAACATGCTTAATGCTAACAAAGTCCATACACCGATGTCTCCTAATCATGTACCCATTCTTCATGATGGCTCTTCTTTCACTGATGCAACCAAGTACCGATCCATTGTTGGTTGTCTACATATCTCTCTCTTAATCGGCTAGACGTTGCTTTTATAGTTAATAAGTTATCTCAATTCAGCAACGTCTGGCTACTAAACACTAGTCTGCTATGAAACGTTGTCTTCTATATCTTTGTGGTACCATTCATCATGGCTTATTTATTTAGCTTAACTCCCCACTATTTCTCCATGCTGCCTTTGATGCTAACTAGGTAGGAAATATCGATGATCGCACCTTCACAAGTGTTGAAAATATAAACTTGCTCTATCATGCCCATAGCCTCTTTGTATGTTGATGTCATTCCTTACATATTTTAAGTTAGGTAGGTGTGGTTAGTAAAAACATAAATGAATGGTGGAGATTGCTTAAGGTGTTAGGTATGCCAACCAAATATGTGATCTAGGATGATTTACTTCAACGATAAATACCCCCCAAGGTTTATTCATCAAGTGAAGTGAAGCATCTCATTGTATAAGATTTGCAATAAGTGTAGAGTGTGTGTGAGGAAAGAGTCTTCAAAAAATTGTAAGTTTGGGTTCCAACAAAGAGTTGTAAGTTTATATTCTAATAAAGAGTTTTGAGTTTGTGTTCCTTAAAAAATTTATAAGATTTTATCATTTTTTTTTTTTTTTTGTGATAATTTCCAACAACAAGTGCTCATGTATTGTTTCTTAGTCACAATGCTATATTTTGGAGTTCTAAAAAGCAATGATCTGGCGCTCATTCCTCTACTGAGGCTGAGTATTGAGCAGTTGCCTCTACTATAACCGAAGCTACATAGATCCAGACGCTATTACAAGAACTTGAAGTCTTTCTTCGAATTACTACATTTATTGTGATAATTGGTGCCACGTACTTATGTGCAAACCCTAAATTTCATGTGGATGTAAAGTCACTTCACTTCCGAAAGGACACAAAGCCATTAGGGTTAAGTGGGTGTACAAAACAAAGAGAAATGCCAAGGGAGAGATTGAAAAACACAAGGCAAGGCTAGTTGCAAAAGGATATAGCCAAAGAGCCAGCATCGACTACAATGAGGTATTTGACTACGATGAGGTAATCATTTCTTTAGTAGCTTAAAACCAATGGAAAATTCATCAAATGAATGTAAAGTCTATATTTCTAAATGGAGTACTTGAAGAAGATGTCTACATCGAGCAACCATCAGGCTATATACTAAAGGAACAAGAAGACAAGGTCTTTAAGCTGAAAAAAGCTCTCTACGGGCTAAAGCAAGTACCAAGGGCATGGAACAGTTGGATTGATAAGTACTTCTAAGAAAATGACTTCACCAAATGTCTCTACGAGCATGCCCTATACATAAAAGTCAAAGAAATAGGTGTTTTGATCGTGTCCCTGTACATAGATGACTTGATCTTTACTAGAAGCAACCCAAGAATGTTCGCTGACTTTAGGAAAGCTATGATGAAGCAATTCAAGATGATAGATATTGGGCTAATGGCATAATACCTTGGTATTGAAGTTAAACAACAAGAAGATGGAATTTTCATCTCACAAGAAGGCTACGCCCAGGAGATCCTTGAGAAGTTTAAGATGGACAATTGCAAGTCGATCAACATACTAGTGGAATGCGGTATCAAGTTGTCCAAGCATGAAGAAGGTGAAAGCATGAAACCAACATTTTTCAAAATTTTAGTTAGGAGTTTGCGCTACCTAACTTACACAAGACTTGACATTATTTATGTTGTCGGATTGGTTAGTCATTACATAGAGAATCCAACAACTACGCATTTCAAGACTGCCAAAAGAATTCTTTGATACCTCAAAGGTACAATTAATTTTGGCTTACTCTATTCTTTTTCTAAAGATTACAAGCTTGTTGGATATAGCGACATCGATTGGGGTGGAGACATAGATGATCGAAAAAGCACTGCTGGATTTGTATTTTTCATGAGTGATACTACTTTACGTGGATGTCAAAAAAAACAATCGACTATCACTCTGTCTACTTGTGAAGCTGAATACATAGCTGCTATATCATGTGTCTGCCATGCAATATGGTTGAGAAACTTGTTAAAGAATCTAAGCATGACACAAGAAGAGCTAACCAATATTTATGTTGACAACAAGCCAACTGTTGCCTTAACAAATAATCCTATTTTTTATAATCGAAGCAACACATTGACACACATTACCATTTCATAAGGGGTCGCATCACAAGAAAGGTATTCAAGTCGAGTATGTGAAGTCACAAGATCAAGTTGCAGACATCTTCACCAAGCTACTAAGGTAAGAAGACTTTGTCAGATTGAGAAATTCACTTGGCATAATAAAACAAGTTTAAGGGAAGGTGTTGAAAATATAAACTTGTTCTAATATGCCCATAGCTTCTTTATATGTTGATGTCATTGCTTACATAGTTTGTATGTTGATGTCATCGCTTACATATTTTAAGTTAGGTAGGTGTAGTTGGTGAAGATATAAATGTATGGTTGAGATTGCTTAAGGTGTTATGTATACCAATCAAATGCATGGTCCAGGATGATTTACTTCAACTATAAATACCCCCCTCCCCTGAGGTTTATTCAGCAAGTGAAGTAAAGCATCTCATTGTATAAGAGTTGCAATAAGTGTAGAGTGTGTGTGAGGAAAGTGTGAGGAAAGAGTCCCTAAAAAATTGTAAGTTTGTGTTCTAACAAAGAGTTGTGAGTTTGTGTTCCTTGGAGTAATTATAAGAGTTTATCGTTTCTTTTTGTGATAATTTCCAACAACAAGTGCTTATTTATTGTTTCTTAGTCACAATGCTATATCTTGAAGCTCTAAGAAGCAATGATCCATCGCTTGCTCCTCAACTGAGGCTGAGTATCGGGCAGTTGCCTCTACTGCAACCAAAGTTACATAGATCCAGACACTGTTACAAGAACTTGAAGTCTTTCTTCCTACTACTACAATTTATTGTAATAATATTGGTGCCACGTACTTATGTGCAAACCCTGAATTTCACTCTCGAATGAAGCATATAGCTATTGACTTTCACTTTGTTCGCAACAAGGTTCAAAATGGTGAATTGCTTGTTGCTTATGTTTCTTTTGCTGATCAACTTGCAAATGCACTCACTAAGCCTTTGGATCGACAACGACTTTAATTACTGTGTCAACATTGGCGTTCGCCAAGGGAATGCCATCTTGAGGGGGCATGATAAGGAAAGTTGACAATTATAAGATCTGCAAATATTTGATTTTTATTATTTTATGATTATAGGAAATTTGTTTAGCTTGCAATTATTTTCTGTAATTGTACATATCGTGCAAGTATATATTCTAATTTTTTCCGCCGAGGAGCCCTTCACAATTCCTCTTCCTCTCTCAAGATCTTTCACTCCAGACCCATTAGCACAGGAGGAGAAAAGGTGACAGAGGAGTTCGTCGGCATTAGGGCAAAGGGGAAACCATGTCCTGTTTCAGGCCGTCGTAGGGAGTGGCGAGATTTCCCGTTCGCACTGTCAAAGACCGATTCTTAAAGCATAAATCAAATTACTACATATTTAGCCGAACAATGATAATCGCTTTTTTTTTTTTACTCTATTTCAGTAATGTTTAATGGCCATGGCAGAGTTCTCTAAAAAAAAAAAAAAAGATCATAGTAGAGTTTGGTTCCTTATTTGTTATAGTTAGCTGGGTTTTTTTTTTTTTTTTTGTTTTTTGTTTTTTTTTTCCCCATCCTTAGTAACGCTAAAATCTTGTCATGCTTGTTTGTAGTTTGTACTTTGCGTTGTCACTGCTTTAGTTGTGTAATTATGAAGTTTCATCTTAATGATTGAAAAAAAAAAAAAAGGAAAAATAAAATTTGATAGACCCATTTCATTTTTAATAATGAAATTAACAAGAGATTCAGACTTTAGGGATTGTGCAGTCGAAGTGGGTATTGATCTGATGTGGTTTTCGATTGATGCGCGAGTTTGTGCTGTTGGGAGGCATGGGACGTCGCGCATTCTTGCTCGTGAAGGGAGTTTGGGGGTTCTTGCCGCCATGGGATGTAATATCCAAAAATTTTTGCAAGGAATTTTAGTTAATTAATAATTAATTATTTCATTAAATTTTTTCATGTGAATTAAGCTTAGGTGATAATTAGAGTCTAAAATTATGAAATTAATTTATGATGTGATAACTAAATTCTATGGTACAACATATGGTTATAATATTTTATTGTGTGACTTAATATATGTATTGTGGCAAAGTTTTGAATAAGTTTTATTGTGACAATTTAATATCATATAGTAAAAAGTTATTATATTTAATGAAAAATAAATAAAAAATAGCTATGATGAAAATAAGAGATCAATTAATAAAGTCTAAATAAGTTGTCAAATTACTTGTATAGTATTCCAATGACTTGAGCAATGCAACAAGTGAAGATTAGCAGTTTTAAGATCCCCATAGATAGGATTTTTTTGCATATAAAAATACTGTGCTAAAATTTAGACTTCAGGGTTCCAAACAAATCAAGAATTAGATTGTCTACTTTCTGATTGATAGAAATTAGATAGATCATCTTTAGCAGTATGAGAACTTGGAGATTAAGCTTTGATTATAGATAAAATTTCTACTAATTAATCACTTTTTCAACAGTAACACTTGAAGTTTAGTTTCCAATGCATAAAAAATTAATACTGGTTAACTTTATAATAGTATGGAACATTATGTCAATTAACAAATAAAAACTTTATCTATTAAGCATAATATCTAGGAATTGTCTCCAATTATCTTAATTTTAGGAAAAATTGGTGATTTTGCATCAATGGCCAGGGATTCTCAAGTACATTGATCAAGGAATGGGAATGAACAAAATTATTAAAGCTCATCCAACTCAAGGATGAAAATATCGATGTCGACGAGGTTGTGAGCTTTTAATTTTGGATAATGTCAATGGAAATGTTGAAATCTACGGATATTCTAGGAAATAATGGATACTTAAAGAAAAAATTATAATTTTTTACTAGAACTTTACAAAATGTAAAAACAATCAATGTTACTTAATCTAAACTAATTTTACAACAAAAACAATACATTTTTTATATCAAATATGAAAATTATATTACACAATATAATAGAAAATCACAATATTACGCATTGATTGTAATTTTAATATGATATTACATATTCATTAGTCATGACAAATAATATACAATAATATAATAGAGTACACAAAAATTAAATGTCAAACATAAAAGAGTACATAAAGTTTTGAGTGTATTTAATATATATCTAAAAGAGTTTCTAGTAGGTTGGAAAATATTATGTAGGTGCTGATATTGTCTAAACAATACATTTGCTAAAATATTACCCTTAAATAGTTGTGAAAGTAATTAATAATGTGCCATATATATGTTATTTAGTCTCTTCTAATTGTTAACTCATAAACTGGATATTGTTGATTTATCCAACTTAATAAAGAGTCTTAAATGAATATGCAGTGACATCCTAATATCAATTTATGATTAAAGAAATACCAGCATATCAAAGAACCAATCTCGACTGTGAACTTCCAATTTGTGGTGGAGGGAATTTCCTGCCTATTTTTCCCTCCTATATTCGTTTGGGAAGAGATTGCTCTGGTTCATATAGAGCTGGTTTATCATTTCCATTGTTATTACACGTACAAGTACCATGCGGTAACTTAATTTTATTTTTGTTATGTGTAATAGAGACATCTGGGTGCCAACAAATTCCGCACTAAAGGATTATTGAAGCGCTCACAAATTTACAACAATATCTTTGGAAAGTATGGCAATTTAGATTCATGTTCTTGTGGTTCCTCTTCCTCAACATCTCGTGCGTAATCAATAGGGGGCTCCTGGAGGTCGTCCAGACCAACTTTATCTAACGAGTTGGTTGAATGTCAAAAACTTTCTTAGGCAGTTGGCCGTTGGCATTTCCTCTTATGTTCCGTCTATGAGTCATATTATTCGGAATCCATCCATTCGAGTCTTCCTAGCATTTAGTTCAAATGTCTTCTTATTTTAGTCCTTATTTTTCTGCTTTTCTAATAATATTTTCTAATAATATTATGATACGTGTATAATTAACATAATTTTTTAATTGATATAATACGATGTTGTAATTAAATATATATTTTTAATCAATATATTATGATATTATTAAAGAGACATAAAGATGATAGGAATAAGAATAGTTATTTAGTCACAATTTATTTTTAGCTATTTCATTATTATAAATCTTCACGTATATTTATATCATTTTTACTGCATCTTTCTTTCACCTAACATAAAAATGGAGGAAATAGGATTCATAAATTAAGTAATTAAATTAAATTTCCTAAATCCAACATGAAAAATAAAGGAACTAGAATACATAAATTAGACATTGAAATACAAGAAAAAATAAAAGATTATAAAGAGAAGAAAAAAAAGGAGAAGGAAAAAAAAATCTCACCTTGAATAATAGAGCAAATTACCAAACTTCTTCGAATCTTGAAAAAAAAAAAAGGATTTGTTGTGTCTCTGGAAATTTGTTTAAGAATGACAGGTAAGAAAGTGAAGAGTTGGCTTCCTTTTAAAGCTTTTAGTTTATGTAGGAACAAAATATTAATTTGTATAATGTGCTTGTCTTTTAAAATACTTAGACTATTAAAATTGTAGTTCAAATTTAAATTTAAGGTCAAGCCATTAGGTCCATTAATATTTACGAATTTAATAAAAGAATTTTATTTTTTAAAATTCAAATTATATGTCCAATATTAATATTAAAATTAAATCTAATACAACTATTAAGTTTAAAGGGGCCAAAACCAATTTATACACATACCCATTATATTAAAATTAAAAAAAAGACCTCACTATATTAAAATTAAAAAAAAATTCAGCTAGGGGGCATGGCCCCACCTGACCTCCCTCCATCATTGAATAAGATGACACATGAGATGAATCTATAATAACAGTAAGAGACTAGAATATCTGAGTTTCTATGATAGCCTACCACGATCCACATATATATGCAATGTGCCATTGTAATCTCTATACGTACCGACTCCATGCTTAGACTTTGTTGTCGCTATTTCTTCTTTTTTTAGGCTTGTCATCGTCATTGTTGTTTTTTTAGTAAGAATCTTTTTTTACTTCAGAAAATTATGATGGATGACTGATCTTAATTATCTAATCTAATAGATAGTCCAACTTTCTCTCTCTCTTTTTTTTTTTCCTCAAGGAAATGACCTAACTACCTCTTTCTTTCTCTTCTTGCTCAATCCAACAACGCAAAAAAGCTGGCACCAGAGAAGCTACCGCCGACGCCTGCTTGGATCTCATCCAACAGAGTCGTGATCTAGAAGTATTTGCAAGACATCGAATAAATCAACCTACCAGTAATGATTTACCAAACTCCTCAACAAGAGGACCAATACAATCTACGACATGTTTATCGAGAAAGGTGTCCAAATGCTCAAAAAAATTCTTTGAATTTAGTTAGTCACTCGGGAACCCATACTTTATATTACTGTTTTTGGAGGCAAAACCTAAAATAGAAGGAATAAAATAAAATGGTGTGAAATAATAAAAAGGAGAACCTTCAAGTGTTCTTGGGAATGCGTAGACAATATTTGTTTTACCTTAATCAATTAGGTCTTAATTTTTTTTTTAAAGTAAATTGCTTATTTGGTCCAGCTTTTTGTAAAGTCGTGATTCAGTTCTCAACTTTTTTTTATGCAACTAAAAGGTTGTAAACTCTTTAAAATGATACAATTTGATCCTTTTTACTAAAAAATGTAAAAAAAATTTAATAAAACAAGGCCTTTTGTGTAGCATATTATTTACCATTTAAGACAATTAAGAAAAAAATTTACATGATTCAACTTATATGTTTCATATATGTGAAATGTTTTATCTAATTTTTAACCTTTTTTTAGTAAAAAGAATTAAAGTGCACCACTTCAAAGAGGATAAGGACTTTTTGGTCACAAAAAAAGATTGGAGACCAAATCATAACTTTACAAAAAAGTTGGGGATCAAATAAGGAATTTATCTTTTTTTTTTTATTTCTAAACTCTTTTGCATGAGTCCAAGTCGAACTCTAACAAAATATCATCTATATATGCAAACCTAATAAACATTATTTTACTCCACGTAAAAATAATTAAAAATCTCATAATAAAATTCCCAATTTTTCTTTTCATTAATCACCTTATGGATTCTCAAAATTTTCCCCGCCTTACTCTCCAGATTGTTCTTGACGAGATACTGACCGAGAACCTCACCAGAGAAGGTTGCAAGATCTAGAGGTGTTTGCAAGACATGGAACAGGTCAACCTACCAACAATGATTTGCCAAACTTCTCAACAAGAGAACCAAAACATTCTACGACATCTTTATCCAAAAATGGAGTCCATACGCTCAAAAAAATTCATTTGAGTTCAATTGGTCACTACAGAACCCATATATTATGTTACTATTTTCGAGGCAAAACCCAATATAGAAGGATTAAAATGAAATGGTATAAAAGAATAAAAAGGAAAACCCTTTAATGTTCTTGGAAATGTGTAAACAATATTTGTTTTGCCTTCATCAATTAGGTTTAATTTTTTTGATTTCTAACCTTTTCACATGAGGCCTAGTCGTACTCTAACAAAATCTCCTCTATATATACAACACCTATTAACGTTCTTTTCCTCCACAGAAAAATCATAAAAAATTCCACAAACAATTCCCAAAGTTTTTCTTATTAATCAATTCTCAAAATTTTTCTCACTTTGTTCTACAGATTGTTCTTAACGAGATACTGACGATAATTTCACCGAAGACAGTTGCCTTGCAGGACATGGAATAAAACAACCTACTAGTGAAGATTTGCCAAATTCCTCAACAAGAGGACCAAAACAATCTTCGAGATCTTTATCCAAATCATGAGGAATCTCAACTTACTCACACAAATTTGTTTCCATTAACAATGCCGAAGAAGGTAGTTTTGAAATTTTCCCAAGTTTTTTTACCTAATAAAAGATTTTGGATCGAAGTTGCAGCCAAACTAATTTTTCTTTTCTGCTTGAACAATAACCCTAAGCCAAGAGTTCCTCACTGAATCTACAAGCCAACCACTCAACAATTGGAAAGCTCCCCAACAGTGGGACATTTTTCTCACACTCAAAACTTGCCTAGTTGTGCTCAGAATCCGTTACAAAACCATTTGGTTCTTGGAGCCCAAGTTAATCTATCCTTTTAAAAGGCTCTCTCTGTACACCAACATCCACTGCGTGATTTTTCATTCCACAACGTGGAAATGGAAGCTTTTACCTGAAAATCATATAAAGCTTCAACTAAAATCTTGGTGAGTCATTGGCCACGCATATGATTTTCAGGTAAAAGCTTCCATTTTCCACATTCTAGAATAAAAAATCTCGCAGCAAATGCTGGAGCAGAGAGAGTGAGAGAACTTTTTAATCGGGTAGGTTAACTCAGACTCTAAGAACCGGATGATTTTGTACCAGAAAGGATTGGAACCTAGCATGGGTAGGTAAGCTTTGAGAGTGAAGAAACAGGTCCTAGAGTTGGGGACCTTTTCCAATTGTTGAGTGGTTTGCTTGGAGATTTGGTACCGGGGAACTCTTGGCTTAGGGCTATTGTTCAAGCAAAGAAGAAGACCTTGTTTGGTTGCGACTTTGATCCAAAATCTTTTATTAGGTAGAATACTTGGAGAAATTTCGGAACTACCTTCTTTGGCGTTGTTTATTGAAACAAACTTCTGCAAGTAGTCAAGATTCCTCATGTCTTGGATAAAGATCCCGGAGATTGTTTTGGTCCTCATGTTGAGGAGTTTTTGCAAATCTTTATTGGTAGATTGTTTTATTCCATGTCTTGCAAACACCTCTAGAT
Organism: Antiaris toxicaria; assembly: GCA_035233585.1. Lineage (NCBI taxonomy): Eukaryota > Viridiplantae > Streptophyta > Magnoliopsida > Rosales > Moraceae > Antiaris > Antiaris toxicaria. The sequence continues at coordinate 19,834,652 of CP141153.1, forward strand.
CTTGCAAACATCTCTCGTAAGGTTCTCGTCAGTATCTTGTCGAGAACAATTGTAGAGTAATGCAGGAAAAATTTTTAGAATCCATCTGGTGATTAATGAGAAGAAAATTTGGGAATTATTTGTTGTTATTTTGTTATTATTTTTATGTGGAGGAAAAGAATGTTTATTAGGTTTGCATATTTAGAGGATATTTTGAAAGAGTTTGACTGGGACTCATACAAAAAAGGCTAGAAATCAAAAAATTAAAACCTAATTGATGAAGACAAAACAAATATTTTCTATACATTCCCAAAAACATTCAAAGGTTTTCCTTTTTATTCTTTTTACGATTTCATTTTATTCCTTCTATTTTCTGTTTTGCCTCGAAAGTCTCAACGCAAATTTTGGGTTCCCAAGTGCTTAATTGAATTCAAAGGAATATTTTTTAGGAATTTACTGTCCAAAATCTCCGGTTCCAAATCATGTCCAACTACTTATATCATGCCACCTTATAAGATGAAAAATATATTAAAAAAAATAAATACAGTTCTTTTTTATAAGATAACATGATATAAGTGGTTGGACATAATTTGAAATAAGAGATTTTAGACAAAAGGTGTGAGTTTATTTTTGAGCATATGGAAACCTTTTTTCACTGTTTTTTCAAGGCAAAACTTGTCAAATACGAATATGCATGGTTAATGATAAAATCTCAATAAGGATCCATATATGCAGGACTAGTATAATTATTATCGTAAATATAAACATCACAATTAATTCTTACAATCACATCCATCTCCACCATTAACCTATCTTAGGACTACTTAATAAACAACCAACGGGGAAGATTAATGGTACGACACAAGGTCGAATTACAAACACAATATTGTTGTTATATAAGTTAATAATTGCTATATTTTCTACAGTAAATACAGGTCAAATTGAAGTAATTAAAACAAAAGAATTTTTTTTTTCCTACTATGACATACGGGTCGAATTCTAGTTTTGTGTGTGTTTGTGGTTTTTTTTTTTTTTTAACTTAAATTCTAGTTTCGTTTGGAACTATATATATGTTTTGTGTATTACATGGATTTACAGGTTCGCTGAATAAAATAGTTTTTATTATGGGAAGGGCTGTGGTTAGGACTAATTTTTAGGTCATTAATATATATGGTTGATAAACCGCGTGTGTATGATAGTTATCGTATGGATTATCCCATGGTATTATAGAGCAAGTAAAAATGAAAAAAGTGAAGGCAAAGACTCACCGACAAAGACCCCCATCGGTAAGGTACCCACAGTAAGTACCGGCCCAAGGACAAGGCCAGTTGAGCACCTGCCTAATGCCCTGTTTGGTAAACGCATTACATTTGCATTGCGTTTGAATATAATGTATTGAATACAATTTGTGTTTGGAGGAAAAGTATTAGTATTGTATTTGAATGCGATGTGTGTTTGGGTGAAAAGTATTTGAATTGTATTTTAATAATAAATATGTGATATGATGGGTAAAAGTAGAGAGGAAAAAAAGAGAGAAAAAGAGAATATATGATGTAATTAATAAAAGTAATAGAAAAAGTAAAATAATGAATAATGATTGTATTGGATTTAAAATGTGATGTGATTGGTATTTGAATGAAATGCTTTTGTATTTGAGAGAAAATTGCATTGCATTTAAATGCAATACAGAAAATAGTGTGTATTAAACGTGGGCTAAGACGCTGAGCAGGGGAAGGCCCCCACATGAGGTACACATATATACATATATTTATATATAGATATACTTTATTTTAAATATATATTTATTGGTGATAAATCTGAAAATGGAGGCCAACAAATATTTGTTGTTTGTCCACTAATTTGTAGATATAAAAGTGCGTGTGTATAAAAATAAGACTATTGACAAACTTTTTTGCTATATATATATATTTTATATATGATAAATAAAATGTAGATTTGAACTCTATTACTGTATTTATATAATTCTCTGTATAGTTTTTTTTTTTTTTGTATGTTTGCAAATCAGGCTATATATATATATTTACATGATAAATAAAATGTAGATTTGAACTCTATTAAAATATTTATATAATTCTCGACGTAGTAAAATGTGACGACCCCCAACGTACGTTACCATACCAACCAGTCGAGCTCTGACGCCGACCGCGATGGCTGGCAAACTCGTGGGTCGTCATCCTCTTACTTAACTTAACTTTCCATTCTTAACGTTCTCATCTTATAGCGGAAGCAATTTCTATAGCAAATTTTTTTTTTTTAACTTACATACTATACCTATCTTTATCATACTCTTATAACACATATTTCATAACTTTCTTTCTTTCTTTCATCTTCCTTTTTGAACGCTCAGCGAAAGACTCATGGTAGTACCATACCCTCGCCCAGTCCCTTGGCACGTGCAGATCCGTCCGTTGTCCATCATACTACTTTAAACTAACAGGTTGCTTACCTGTAACATATAAACAACTAATGAGGTAGATGCTTAGTAAGTTCAAACATACATTCATTAACTTATGAATACTAGTAATATATATTATTACTAAAATATATGACATCACGTATATATATACTTCATACACATTGCCTATACATATCCTCGAAACATAACATATTATGTTAGCCTCTTCATGCTCATTTTTCTCTTTGTTCATCGTTCTTATCATTCTATCGATCATCTCTTATCATCCTAATCTAATCTCTTCATTTCTTTGCTTTTCATTCCTATCATTTCTTAACTTTCTGTTCTAAACCTTTATAACTTTTCTATCGCTTTATCATCTCTTAACCTTTCATATCTTAAAAGCTAGTAACATACACATTAGCATAACATCACGTAAAAACGTGTCATTTACATCATACACATAACATCAAATACATCACATCACATATATTAACTCCATTATGTTCTTTTAACTTCGTTTTATTATTTATTTCTTTTTCATCGATTTCATTATGTCGTTCTTTCATATCGTTTGTTTCTTTTTATGTCGTTCTTTACTTTTCTTTTCTTTTCGTATCATTTCTTTTCTTTTCTTTTCTCTCTGCTTTCCTTTCTTTTCTTTTCATGCTCTTTTCTTTTCTTTTCTTTTCTTTTCACGCTCTTTTCCTTTCTTTTCTTTTCTTTTCTTTTCTTTTCTTTTCACTCTTCTTTCGTGTGTTTTCTTTCCACTTTTCTTTGGTTGGACCCGTTGTTGGATGTACCTAGTTGCGCGCGGACAGTGGGAAGAGGGGGAGCTACCCACCAACCTACCTCACAGTCACATAAAACCTCACCTTGGGGCTGGTCCAATCTATAATCTACCACACCTTCAGGGTAGCGCCACATCTACGCGGAGGATATAGACCGGAAGTCTCGACCTTGTAGGGAGACCGGTACGCCAACAACTTAGAGGGTGTTTGGTTTTGTTTCCAAAACTGATTTCATGATTTCCTAGGAAATCGATTTCAAAATCGGTGTGAAATTGTGTTTGGTTTGTATTGTTTTTGAAAATAGATTTCAAAACGAATCCAAAATCGCCTTTGCTCCCAATGTAAAATTGAAAACGATTAAAAGTCGTTTTCTCTGATTTCATTTTTCCCATTTCTCACATTTCTCTGATTTAATTATTATGGTTAATTAAGATTTAATTGATATAATAATTACTTAAATATTACGGTTATTAATTTTTAATTCATTTTTCAATTAAAAATTTTTATTAATTTTTAATTTTTGGTATTCATAATAAATTTTTTTTTAAATCAAACATAAATATGTTTTTATAGAATACTTATAAAATGACTGGTTTTCAAAAATATAACCAAACACAGTTTCACTTTTTTGTTTCTCAAAACATACACTCAAAAAATAAAACCAAACACAATTTCAGAAACGTTCTCAGAATTGTTTTCAAAACGATCTCAAATTCAAAGAATTTGAAAACATAACAGATTTCAAAAATAATACCAAACGCTACCTTAAGTTTTCAGTCTTATTATCTTGTAGGCTTTTATTTTTCTTATATTGATTTTTCGTTGTACGTCTTTTTTATGACATTCATCATCTTTCCTTCCTCATTTTTTCATAGAACGTTCCATGGAATATTTGTTCTTTCGTTATTTTCTTTTTCTTAATTCTTTACTTTATTTGTGTGAATTATGTTAATCACACTTTAGCATAGCACATATTACTTATATAACATCATATCATATCATAACAAACAAAAGTATGTTTAGTTATGTGCAGACAATTTCTCTGTTTATCTTGTCATTTGCATCACTATGTCTAGCGTATCTTATCATCACCTTTCTATCAATCATAGCCTATCGATCATAGCCTATCGTTCTATTTTATCAATCACATCTTACCGTTATGTTCTAATCTTTTCATCATACCTTTCATCATAACCTATCATTGTTTCTCTTTCTTGTCTAACTCTTTGCTTTCATATCATTTCTCATAAAACACCTATCCTTTCGTTATCATAAAACATGCCTTTTCTTAATTCCTTTCATCACCGATCATCATTGCTCTATCAATCATAACCTAACTTTCATAAAACTTTTCATAGAACATCTATTCTTTCCTTTCATATTTCATCTCTTTCTTATGCATCCTATCATAACATTCTTGTTCTTACTCTTTCCATTCTTCTATCCCTCTTTATCACATCGTTACTCTCATAAAGCTTTTATAATGCCTTTCCTTCATAATTCAATATATACATATATTTATATATATATATTTTTATAATTATTCATTAAAACATATATTTTTTTTTTTTAACATCATCATAGCATTGCTATAGTATTTACTATAGCATCATCATAAATCACATCATGACATTTGCATACAAACATATAAATACGATAAACTTGTTCATAGTTGCAGACGGGTAAATGTCTGAACTTACTCATAGCATGCTTATCCCCTTCTTGGAATCCATCGACGTCCTTTGTCGCATTTGGATCGGGTTCCTACAGACAAATTTTGTCCGTTAATCACATTTTAATTTATAACTTTTATTTTATTAAAAAGCTTGATTCTGATCTTATAACCCTCAATTATAGCCTTAGGACAACTTTTTAAACCTTAATGGCCCTTTTCGAATTTTTCTCCAACTTTTGAAAAATTACAATTTTACCCCTAACTTTTGACAAAATTACAATCTTGCCCTCGACGTGATTTTTCATAACTTAAACCTCAATTTTGGCTTTTACAAACTTCATTCACCTATTTCAGGATCATTGGGGCTCTTTTCCCATAATTTGAGAGTCTTTGGGCAAAATGACCATTTTGCCCCTGATGGGTCGTTTAATCATAATATTTTCATTTTCATACTTAGGCTGGATTTTCTAAACCCAAAATCATTTAATTAACTTTTTAAATCTTATCGAACCTTTTCCGGATCAATTCTTATCATTTTACTAATTTTCACATTCCCGGCCCTCGGGAAGTACTATTCGAACCTAAGAATCGGTTTCATATTTTTCTTGCGTTCTAGGGTTTTGAAGGGTCGGTTTACTAATCGTACCTTACCCATTTCTTTTTCCTTGCCCTAATTCCTCGAGGGGGCTTGGGTTCCCTTCCCGATCATATTTTACCCCTCGTTTTCCCATATTATCCTTGGTGTCATTTTTAGAAATTTCGGCAGAGTTTCCCCTTAATTTTTGAGGTTCCAGCGTTTAGGAAACGCCTGAAAACCATCTATCCTGATCTAATTCTATCACGTACTATACCAGAGGCCTAGATTTTACGTAAAACCCATACTGTTTACGTAAAATCGTTACATTATCACATATTTTTCTTTTTCTCCATTACAGACATTTTCTTCTTTTTACATACATTCTTTTCCACATTTTTCATACCAATAATTATAAAATCATACAATAGTCCCAAATAATTAAATTGCGGAACGTAAAAAGATCAAGATTTATACCGAATTGCAGTCCGGTCTCGACGGCATAAACCCTAATTCTTCGTTCTTCATGTCTGAGGTCCCGTCTTGCAAATCCGACTCCGCCGATGCGTCCGGAACGTCGAAAATAGGCTAACGGGCCAAACTTCCATTTTAGGTCAACAGTCGCCGTTGACCGGCCGTTGACCGGCGTTGACCGGTGGCGACGGCGGCGACGGTGGCAAGTGGGTAGTCCATCTTGAAGATCTCGACGAGAGGAATCCATTGGTAGCCTCAATTTCATGTTTGGAGGCCCCAATCACCGGAAAACCACCTCAAAAGTCACGGCCACGGCCGTGGCGGTGGAACTCCGCCGTGCCGGACTTTTTCCCCGAAATTGATTGAGGGCTTTTGCTCCCCTCTTCACGGCGACCATTTCTGTACAGGTGGTGCAGCTCAACATCGCCGGAAACGGCGAGTTCCACGGCGACTTCACGGCGGCGACGTCGCGACTTCGGGCGGCGCGATTCTGCCGGTGTTGAGGCGATCCACCACATGGGTTTTGTAGTACTCTTCACCACGAGTCTTTTGGGACCGGTTTCGTGGCAAATGGTGGCCGGACGGCGGAGAAATCTCGCCGGGAAGATTTCGGCTCTGGCGACCTTCAGGCGGCGCGTGCGGCTTGCTCCGGCGGCTGCTCCGTCGCGTCGGCCCACCATCGGACTCAGCTCGGCAAGAGCTTTCGGATAACACCGGCGGTGTCGAAAACGGACACCGTTTCCGATGGTCGGTTACTGTACATATTCGGCTAGAGAGAGAAAGAGAAGGAGGAGAGAAAGAGTTTGTGGACAATTGAGAAAATTCCATCTTTTTTCTGCACTTTATATACCTTTTCACCCAGAATTTCAACATGGGTTTTCCTGACTAATTTGGGCGTCCTGAATCCAAATATATCAGTTTTATTTTTATCTGAGGTCATTTTGACCAATTTCCGATACTGCAAATTTTCGGTCAAAAATTACCCTTGTGCTCAATTATCAAATTTGAGCGTGCTAATAGGCTATCATAACTAATTTCGGAGTGCTAAACCCAAATTTATCAGTTTTATGTCAAGATAATATCATCTTGACCTATTTCTTGATACTGTGAGTGGCACACACATGCACACATATAATATCACTATTACTCATTTTTCATCCTTTAATACTGTTAGAACATTTTATTTAATTTTAAACAATATTAAATCACTTAATTTCACATTTTAATGCTTAAATTCATTGTGTATTTATTCTCCGAAAAATGTGAAATTTCCCGGTTGTTACATAAAATATTATATTTAAGGTCAATTATGTCCTAAAATAAATTATAAAAAAATACTATGTCCTAATATAAACAAAAAATAACTATGCCGTAAATATTTCCTGAATACATTTGAACAAACAATTTATTTTGATAACTTTCCTATCTAAAGAAAAAAAAAAGATGTATAAATTTCTTATAAGAGTTTTCTTTTAATTTTAAAATAAAAGATTTAATTTATTCTTCAAAAATGAGAATTACATGGTAGTACATAAAAAATGAAACTTTATGGATATGCTTTAAATCATCATATTTATATGATCAAATTATGTCAGTTTTGCATTTTTTTTAATTCTAATTTTCTTTTAAAAAAAATGCATGATATCCGCAGAATCTCTAACATTTTAAAGTTGGGTTTTTTTTTTTTTGTTTGAATGTCTAAAAAAATATATATATATATATATATGAAATCTTACCTTATTTATAATGATTTTAAGATTTTTTTTGTCGCTTACAATATCAAATAAAAAGTGACTTTGGGAAACATCCTAATCAGAAGACAAAAATTCTTAAAATGTGCACCAAACTATAGAAAGGCCCCCAACATATTTTTGGTTAAGGCCCCAAAATTGCTTGGCCTGGCCTTGCCCCACCTCTGCAAAATCGCCCTCTCACCCCTACCTTTCCGCCATCGCTCTTCCCCTCGACCTTCAACCTCCACCAACCCCACCTAGATTTGAGTTGGCTGTATGAGATGACGACCCAAAAGAAAAACCCAGTCACCATGGAATAGGTGAGAGAGGGAAGGAACAGTCATGGAAGTCGGTGGAAAGCTGCATCGGGTGAGGGGGGAGTGGTGGAATGTCGGGGTGAAGATTTCGGGAAGGTCACTGGAGGAGTCCGGGAGGGGGTTGTGATTGAGGGGGGTGGTTATGCATGTTGGGGGGTATCTTGCGGGTATTTGGGGCAATTGGAATTTTTCTTTTTTTTCTAATTTCTTTTTTTTGCTAGAAATTTCTTTAAATTTCTTTCCTTTCTTTCTTAAAAAATTTCTTAAGATATAATATTATGAGTTGAAAAAATATATGATAATTATTATAAATAAATAATTATTATAAATAAATAATATTTAATTATTTAAAAACCTAAAAAATAATACCAACTAGTAAGTGCTTTAAAAAGTACCTATCATACGGTTTTTCCCTTTATAATAACTTACTTTAAGACTTACTTTCATTTATTTAAAATGTAGCTTACAATCATTGTACACAATATATAATATAAGTTGGTTTTCTTCCTTGCTGAATCTATAATCTGTCCATTACAAAATAAAAAGAGTCAATAAGTTTCTGAAATGAAGTTTCGACCCCTTTTTTTCACGTTGTAGAAAGAGATTTCGTCTTGAGTTTTTTTGGCGTTTTCCCTATGTGTTTTAAGTATATTTCTTTACCGGTCTAATAATTATTAGAGTGAGTGACTGCTCTCTCTCTAAGAAAGAATGTAGAAGTGATTTTTCATTTGTCTTTTCACTAGGGATGAACTTTGGTCGAAAACCGAAGTTTAGTTTCGGTTTTAGTCTGAAACCGAAGTTGTCGGTTTTTGGCAAGTGAAGCCGAGGGTTGAAGAGTTTTGGTTCGATTATTGAGCTTTGGTTTTGATGCGACGTCTGTCAACAAGCTAGGCAAGGGGCTCAGGCTTCTACGTTTCATGGAATCTCGTTATAGAAACCACCTGCTAAAGCTACGGTCAGGGCAAACATCAATTCTAATTGCACAACTTAGCGACGTTACCTTATGGAGAAGTTTGAAAAAGCATGAGACTTGAAAGTGGATCAGGTTACTTTAAAGCGTTATATTACATGTTAGACATATTGCTATCACATATATGGCCAATATAACCTAATTTTAGTATCCCCTAAAATTTGTTTTTGTGTCTATTACGAGAACAATAAAATTTGAAGCCTGCATGTACGTAGTATGAGAATTTTGATATTTGGAGAGTCCGAAAACAGAATCTTTGACTCAAATCTCATGCTATACTAGTAGTTAAATTTTAACATTTTGATATTCAGAACAATGTACAGAGAAGCCAAAATCCTTTGTCGTGATTGATTTACTAACAATTTGGCATTGTTATGCTATGAAAATTTTTTGCTATAGTTATACTGTGAGTCTAAAGTTTTTATATCTAAAATCAGATAATCATTTGGTAAATTTTTTATGAAGTTATTGTAAATCCTAAAGGTTGAATTTTAGATGTTTAATAAACTATAAATAAAATTATAGTGAAGAAGCATAATAACAATAACGAACCTACCATATGTTTGTCTAATAAATGCTCTAATATACTTCTTTACACCAAAATAATAGAAAAATATATATGCAATATTTGTTTTATAATCTAAAACAAGTCTAAAAATAAATTATATTTATTCAAGATGATAAATATCTTCTTTAATTTTTCAAGTACACAAAAAATTGTATTAATAAAAGTATGTTTTTATGGCGCCCGCCGACCCAGCTCGCCCGAGTCGACGTTCACCATTTCTTTTCTTATTAACTTTGAATATATAAACTTTTTTTTTCATTTGTGGAAATGTAATTGAAAAGCTTTACTTTCAAAACTAAATGAAAATTTTGGGAGCATTTTTTTCTTTTATAAAACATAATTTACATAAACTTCCCTTTTCATCAAAACATACCAGCTTATATACATATATTTTTTTTTTTTCATTTTCGTTCCATTTCATTTACACATTGTCTGCATATATATATTTGAACATATGCTTATACAAAAAAAAATATTCTGGCAATTGAAAACATAGCGAATCCGTCCCCTTGTCCATGACATTTCTGGAATCTGTCTGCCAGTCTCCCTGATCATCTATCATATCCTGGGTTGCTTACCCTTATCACCTATACTACAAACAGACTTGTGAGCTAGGCTTAGTAAGCACAAACATACAAACAATTAACTTATATACATAACCTCTAAGGTTAATCACATAATGTAATTCTAATTCCTCATAGGTTAGTGTTCGGGGTTCTTTTATCATAGCTTATCACAACATTCTAATCTTTTCATTTCATGTCTTCCTTTCTTTCTTATCATCACTTTTCTTTCTCGTTTCTTTTCTTTTCTTTTCTTTTCTTTTCACTTTCATTGGTGGGCCTGTTGTTGAACGTACCTATTTGCACGCTGACAGTGGGAGGAGGGGGAGCCACCCACCAACCTACCTCACAGTCACATTAATACCACACCTTCGGGGTTGGTGTGACACCCCGCCTCGCGCGGACCTGTCACTTGATATCTATTCTTACTTCTACTATTTGTTCTTTTCATATTGATATAAAAAGATGCGGAAAATTTTTTTTTTTATACATATATACATACTTACACTTACTCACTTTCTCTCTTTCTATCTGACGGATTAAGCATAGCGGGTCCATAACCTTTGACATGACATTCGCAACCCATTCCACCAATCCTGTATCTCAATAAACTCAAATGGCAGGTTGCTTAACTTTGTTACCTGCACACGAACAAACTGGTGAGCTAAACGCCCAGTAAGTTCAAACATAAAAACAGGAATCATAAAACAGTATATTATACTGTTATATTCTGTCATATAAACATATATACTATCTGTAGTATATAACTACTAAAAACATATCGTGCATTAATACAAATAATCACATAATTTGTGATAACTCGTAGTATTCTATAAAATTAGAATAACTATAAATATACCAACTGTAATAACAGTGGTATCCTCTGATGTCACCCATGACATCTCTTTAAACTTTACTCTGATATACTAACATAACATAACATCACATATATGGTTTAGCACAAACATCACATCATGTGATAGTGCTCATATTATACCCAATTATTCTTTTCTTCATATTTCTCATTCTTTCTTTTATTACATCATTCTTTGCTTTCAATTTATGGGCCTTGCGCCCTGGGCCTCGCGCCCGTCACACTATATGGGCCTCGCGTCCTATATATCATATGCCTCGCGCCCGTTAAACTGTATGGGCCTCGCGCCCTATATATCATGGGCCTCGTGCCCGTTAAACTGTATGGGCCTCATGCCCGTAGTGCTATATCTTTAATAATTAACACAACATGTAATGTACAAACATATATATATATATACAAATGCGCATAACATATAAGTTAGCGCAAAACATTGCAATCAAACACAACAATTATGTCTTAAGTGTTTTATGCTCAGTTTTCCGATTTATTCTGTTCATTTGTTATCTTATCTGTACTTTAACTCTGTATGGGCCCGTTTTGGTCGTACCGAAAAGCGAGCTGTAGAGGGGCCTGGGAGCTACCCTGGCTCTCCCTCATCCATGCTATGCCTTCTGCTTTAACAATGAAATAACCTCCCCTCGCGAGAGGCCGGTACGCCAAAACATTAGGTTTTCATTACCCTGTTGTTTAATGTTCAAGTGTACATATGATAACATCTTTACTGTGCAGTATATTAAGTTTTCGTAGTCTAGTACAGTAGCTGTACTCAGACCTGTGCAGTCATAAAGACTGTATACATCATATATTTAATACTGTGATTAATCAAACATTAATACTGTTCTACGATCATAACGTAGTAACTGGAATCATAAAAATGGAATCCAGTAAGTTTGGAACCTCTCGTCCAAACCTGTCACATATACAGAACAGTACATAGATTATACTTAATTTATTTATTCTCATTATTTTCATCGTTTCTTTAAAACGATACCTCACACTCTTGGTAGGTTGCCTCATTAATTATAAGGCATACAAATACTCAATGCAATCATGACAATTTATAACGATACCTCACACTCTTGGGAGGTTGCCTCATTAATTATAAGGCATACAAATACTCAATGCAATCATAACAATATAAAGAATCAGATTCTCGTGAATCTGAAACAATTGTAACAATAGTATAAATTACACAGTCATATTATAAACCATAGAGTCTAATACACAACTATACCAGTAGTTGTGCACCCGTCATCAATCACAAATCAAACAATTATATAGTTTAGGGGAAAATATATTTTTTCACCTAAACATAACCATATCAATTTGTTCATGCACAGACAATTAAATGTCTAAACTTATCTCAATGCTGCTAACGTCAGCTTTCTGTGGTTCCTCGACAGTCCATCATCACTGTCCCGTTGAACTCCTATAACCGAAAAATTAACGGTTATTTAAAATCTTTATTTCATGTATAAAACTTTATAAAACGTAAAAATACTACGTTTTATTTCTTAATAAAGAAATTAGGAGCTTAACGTTTCATTTTTAACTTTTCTGTAAACTTTTGGCAAAATTACCATTTTGCCCCAATCGGAACTTTTCTCATTGTTTCCATGCTTAACTCTTAACTTTGGCCTTTAAAACTTTAATTAAAGCCTTAGGATTATATTCTAGGCTTTAACGACTCTTTTTCTAACTTTCTGAAATTTCTGGTCAAAATGACCGTTTTACACCTGACGGGTCTTTGAATCTTAACCTTCTCGTTTTAATGCTTAGACTGAATTTTCCAAGCTCAAAAATCATCCATTTGACTTTTAAAAATTTACCGGACCTTTTCCAGGTTAATTTCTATATTTTTCACAATTTTTACTACTCCCGACCGTCGGGAAATTCTATTCCGACATAAAAGTCGATTTCTTGCTTTTCTTACATTTCAGGCCTCAAAGGTCGTTTTATAATTTCTTAAAACATCCCCTTTTTCCATTTTTCATTTTAAATTCATAAGGGGCTCGGGTTTACCTGCCCGATCACATTTTTAACATTTATTTCCAGAAATGCCCTTTACGCCATTTTAAAAATTTCGGCAGCATTTCCTCTTAATTTTTAGGCTCCCGGCGTTTAGGAAACGCCTCAAAACCATCTAACCTCGTCTAATCTATCACGTACTATACCAGAGGCCTAATTTTACGTAAAAGTTATACACTTTTTATGTAAAATTTACACATTTTCATACTTTTTCATATCTTCTATTTCATCCATTTTTCTTTCTTTCTTTTACAATTTCTCATATCAATACATCTCATTAACATACATTCATCTCAATTAACAAATTGAGGAACAAGAGTGGTCGAGATTATACCGAAAATGTCGTTCGGTCTCGATCGCACAAACTTTATTCTTTCATTCTTTGCATCTGGAGTTCCGTTTTGCAAATCCGACTCCGCGGATGCGTCCGGAACGTCGAAAATAGGCCAACGGGCCAATCTTCAAAATTTGGTCAACGGTCGCCGTTGACCGGCGGTTGACGGCGGCGACGGCGGCAAGTGAGTAGCCCATCTTGAAGAACTCGACGAGAGGAATCCATTGGTGGCCTCAATTTCATGTTTGGAGGCTCCTATCGTCGGAAAATCCCCCCGAAAGCCACGGCCACGGCGGCGACGGTGGAACTCCGCCGTGCCGGACTTTTTCCCCGAAATTGGTTAAGGGCTTTTGCTCCCCACAACCCCACGACTATTTCTGCACCGGTGGCTCTCTTCAATTTGGCCGGAATCGACGAAAATCGACGGTGGAACCCACGGCGGCGACGGTGGATTTCTCGAAGCTCGGTCGGCACGATACGGCGGTTGTTGCCATGAACCACCACATGGGTTTTGTAGTACTCTTCACCATGAACCTTTTGGGACCGGTTTCGTGGCAAACGGTGGCCGGACGGCGGAGATACGGCCGTTTGAATTTCAAGGCTCCGGCGAGCTTCGGGCGGCGCGTGCGGCTTGCTCCGGCGGCTGCTCTGTCGCGTCGACCCGCCGTTGGACTCAGCTCGGCGAGAGCTTTCCAATGGTGCCGGCGGTGTCATGAACGGAGGTCGTATGTGAAAGTTGGTCACTGTTCACATTTGAGAGAATTTGGGGGTAGAATTTCGGATTTTTGGAATTATGAGGAATTTTTGAATTTAACCCCCAAGATTTCCTATTTATACTCTTTTCCCCAAAATTTTTAACTTGGGCTATCCTGACTAATTTGGACGTGCTGAATCCAAATTTATCAGTTTTATCTTAATCCGAGGTCGTCTCGATCAGTTTCCAGTACTGCGTATTTTTCACATTCCAGGTCGAAATTTCTGTTTTGTGCTCAATTGACTAATTTGAGCATCCTGATTCCAAATATATCAGTTTCAGGTCGAGAAAATGTCGTCTTGACCCTTTTCTCGATATTGTACATACGATATACACATTTTCCAAGAACAGTAAAATTTTTCGACTGTTACAGTTGGTCCATCCTATAATCTACCTCACCTTCGGGGTAGCACCACATCTGCGCGGATGATATAGATCTGAAGTCTCGACATTGTAGGGAGACCGATGCGCCAACAACTTAAGTTTTCAGTCTTATTATCTTGCATTCTTGTAGCTTTTTTATCATAACCTATTACATACCATTCCTAAGACATCTCTAACATGATTTTTCATCTAATTCATGTCATAGAAACACATCACAAAGTTAGTCAGTTTGTGGGTAGACAAGTAAATGTTTGTACTTACAATATCTGTGCAAGTGTGATTTCTTTTGGATCCTTGGTACTTCTTCCCCCTTCACTTCTTGTGTTTCCTATAATAGAAATAATCATGGAGTATTTCTCATATTCACCTTTTATTTAAGTCATAGTAAAATTTACATTAAATTTATACATTTTCCTTATTCCTCTTTTTTCCTGCAAATCAACTCTTAAAATGTTGTTATTATCTTTAGTCTTGTGTTTTCACACTTTTCCTTAGCATTCAAAACTTTCTTAACATTCTAATCTTCATAATGTCCACACTCTTAGTTTCTTACAACTAATTCACCTCATTATCGTTACCAAAATTTCGGCAGCATTTCCGCTTAAAAACTAGGGTCCCGGCGTTTAAATAACGCCTTAAAACTTAGGTACCTGCCAATTACTATACCAGAGGCCTAATTTTTCATAGAACATTCAAAACGTTCTATAAAAAATGCTTATCAATCACATATATTACTCATTAACACATTCCAAATCATATCCATAAAATTAACCATCATTTTCATTTTTCATTATCCATTTCCAACATGCCATTCACGACTTTATCTTCTCATTAAATCCTTTCTTACATATTTCATATCCATTCATTCATTCAAAATTACTAACAACATAAAACATTCAAATTTCAACAACTAAAACTTCAAACTTAACTTTCAACTTAACTAATCCTTTCCAAACAATTACATAACCATTTTCAATCTCTTTTCTTAACTCTAAGCTTAACAAAACTAGCTTAAAGATTTCACAATCCCATTTCAAAATCTTCACAATTCATCTTAAGGAACTTAACCAACATTTGTTCAAAATTGAACCCAAATACATTTATTGTTAATATAACCCTTATAACAATTTTTTTCACTTAAATTATCAAGTTAACAATCATAAAGTTCAATTATTTCACCAAAAAGAGCCACAAATTCATCATGAAAAATCATCAAATTTTCAAACCCTAACTATGTGCATTCACGTTTACCTCAAGAGAAACCATTCAAACTTTTGCATTCAAGTTTCCAAACTCATATATATTCTTTCCTAAGCCATCATCAATCAATTTTAACAAATTTCAGACCCTAATATTTCCATTTAAACATTTCCTCACACTACCTCATTTTGAATCTGAAAATCACAAAACAACTCATGGAAAGGGGTTACCTTTGTTCAAAAACATTCCCTTGCTCCTAGAGGAACTGAAGTCATGTTTTTTGGAAGAAAACTCGAAGAAAATCCGAGTTTAGGGAGGTCGGAAGTTGCGGCTTCAAGTGGCTGTACAGGGCCGAAATCGTGAGGAAGAAGAAAGGGGAAAGAGAAGCTCGCGTACTCTTGGTTCTCTCCCTTTCTCAGTCGACATTTTCCCTCTCGATCTCCCTCTTTCTATCGCTCCTTTCCTCTCATGCTCATGGCTGCTCCCTCTCACACTCGCAGTCGTTTCCTCTCGCGTTCGTAGCCTCATGAAGGAAGAAGAAGAAGAAGAAAAGGCAAGAAGGGAGTTCGGATCCCCCCCCCCCCCCCGAAATCTCTCTCCTCTCGTCGCTCTCTCTCTCTTGCGTCAGGCCCTCTCTCTTTTCGGCGTGGCTGAGAAGAAAATAAGGGGAAGGGGGATTTTGGTGAGTTATTAATCTCACCCCCCCTCTTTCCCTTATTAGCTAAAAAAAACGCCTTCCCCCCCCCCCCCCCCCCCCCTTCCCTTTTTTTTTTTTTTTTTTCCAAAACTTTTTAAATTTAACTTAAATCCCTAGTCTTAAAAAAAAAATTTTTTTTTAATAACCAAACTAAACCATAGGATTTACTTTTCAATAATTCTCTTAAGACATCGTAACTTAAAAGTATTTTTTTTTCTCTTAATAACATATCCTATTTTCGCTATTCCCATTATCGGATCGACTTTTGACTGGAAAGTCTAACCGAAAAACTATACTAATCACTTGAGTGGGTTTCTAGGATCATCCATACGGTTGGTTTACCTCGTTGACAACTATTTGGTAACATCTCGCCCATTCTATAACAATAAACTTTTCTAACTTGCAAATCTTAATTTTTAACACTGTTAGAATATTTTTATTTTATTCTAAACAGTATTAAATCATTCATATATTTATATATATAAATATTATTACATTATTTAAAAAAAATGATTCCGAGAAAAATAGAAATTCTTGGTTATTACAGTTTTAAAATAATTATAAAATGTTATAGAATTTTAATTTACAATTTGAAATAGTTTTTAAGAAGAAAATAGTTTATAAATTTTTAAACAAATAGTTGAATGTAATTTTATTATTTGTAATAGAGAAAAATAAAGTAGGTAGATTAGAATTTCTATATTTTTCATTGTAAAAGATATTTTAATAAATTTATATAATTATAGTTGAAGTTATTATGTAGAAGAAATCCATATTATGTTTATCAAATTATGTTGTTTTGCAATAGTTTTTAAAAGTTGCTAGACAAAAGCAGTTACCAAACTTTCTAACTTGCTATAGATTTTTTTAATAATCTAAAAGCAATCTTCGAAAACAATACCAAACAGAACCTTAATACAAAAATCATGGATTAAACTTTGTAATTGTCGTGCAGACCTAGAATGAGCAAAACTAATCTCCATGTTGTTACTAATTTCTAACATTCAATCCAATCTTAGATTTAGGGGTTGATTAAAATGATGCTTTGAGACGGAATTTTGCAACTCAACTAAAAATATTTTAAATTTACATTTCATTTTCATTCTTTTCCTTTTTAAAAAAAAAAACTAAAATTTTAAAAGTTTGTAACTTTCTTATTTATAGTTAAAATGAGATATATATATATATATATGTAAAGGACTAATAATACGAATTCTCTCAAATTATGTACCTTAATTCATTATGCTTGCAATTGCAAAACCATTTATCGTGCTTCCTAATGTATATAAAACTGCTAAAAGTACCCTCTCTGTCTGGTTCTATCTATAAATGTAACAAATTTGCAGACATGATAAGTTATTAAAGATTATATGTTTTCAAATATAAATTCTAGTTTGAAAAACAAATATTTATTTTTTAATTGAATATAAATTAAAAAATAATCATTCCCGAGCTCAGGAACTATATCATGCAAGGCACCAAACTCCTCAGTGTCCCCTCACCAGAAGCTCCTCTGCGTCGATCATGCTTTCGATTAGTGTTAAAAGCTAATTTCTTCGATCTTCAATTTCTTTTGATCTTGATTCGACAAGAACCTACTGGTGAGAGGATGAAACGGAGATGTGAGAGAGATTGGGCAATGATGGCGGCACATTTGTTCTCGATAGTCAGAGATTGAAGATCTATAACGATCTCCTCACATTTGCTTACGGAGCCACCAGTTGCAAAAAGCTCATGATTTCACTCGATGTTGCCACTGTAGATGGCTGAAGGTTCAGAGTCGCGATTTCTCACAAGCTTGCACTAGATTGGACTTACGAGTAACTTCATTGGAGCTCTCCTTGTCACCGGCAACGTGGAGTTCAAGAGTTTGAGATAAAGGAGAGGAAGAGAGAGGGAATGTGTGTGTGTGTGTGTGTGTGTGTTAGGAAGGGTATCTTTGGGTTTTTTTAATTAAAAATAAGGGTAAGGATTTGGTAAGAATCTCAAAATAGTACATACGTAGGTATTTTTTTTTAAACCATTCAGATGTAATTAAATAATTGAGATTTACTTGTTTATAATATTTTTAGTGCACTTTAACATATAGTATTATGGAATAAGAAATTAAAAAAATTTGAAAAATTAATAAAAAAAAAAACTCAAAAATTCTGCCCATACTCCTACGTTCAATTGGCAAGACCACTAGGAAGAGAGAGTCGTGAGGTTAAGTCAGAGGGGTACCAAAAGGTTGTAAGATTAAGATCACCTGGGGGGTTGGGTGGGTGTTGGTCACGAGGTTGAGTAGGTTGGTTGACGGGCTGTTTGGGTGGAAGGGAGTCACTGGTTAAGCTGGGTGGGGGGGAGGTTGTAGGAAAATAAATCGCTAAAAGCGTATTAGAGTGGCGCAGCGGACAATTAAAAAATTTTAGATCGTTAAATATCTCATGATGCCATATACAATAAACCAACAACAATTAAAACTCATACCTCAAGGACGCCAATCTTGCAGGAGGAGAATGACCGGAGGGCTTCAACCAACTAGCCTTCTCTACTATTCTCCAATTCCCAAATGGCTGAATATGTGGACACTCTGAATTTTATCTCCTTTTTTTTTTAACCAAAAAATCTGAAAATTCCAAGGAGAAAATCTCCTAAAAAATTCGGTCACTTTTAGGATAAGGGAGAATCAAAATTCCACTAGGATTTTCAAGCTTGAATCTTATCTCATCCTTATCCAAAATAACCGAAATTTTCTAGGAGATACACTCCAAAATTTCGGCCACTTTCTTGGGAGGAGAAAATCCAAATTCAACTGGGATTGAAACTTGAATTTTTCCTTGAGCCTTATCCACAAAAACTGAAAATCCATTGAGGATAATCCTCAAAATTTCGTCCATCATTAGTTAGGATTTGGATTCAAAATTCAAGTAGGATTCTAACAAGATTATCCTCTCCATATCCAACTCAAATTCGAATTTCAAACCTTGTGGATTTTCCACAACAAATTCGAATCCCACTTGAACTGTGATTCAAAATTTGAATTTCAAATTTCAAATTCGAATTTCAAATTCAAATTTCAAATTTCAAATTTCAAATTTCAAATTTCAAATTTCAAATTTAAATTTCAAATTCAAATTTCAAATTCAAATTTCAAATTTCAAATTTTAAATTTCAAATTTCAAAATCCACAAAACAGTTGTGTTTCAAATTCTTGTTCTCATGGATAATTTTCTACAACTTCAATCAATCTCAAATAAAATCATGGCAACTTTATTTGGAGTTCGAATAATTGTCTACTCTATTATCCAAAACAAAATCTGAATCCAACCGGAGAGAATCTTGTCTACCATCCTAATCCTATGTCATCACCATCCATACATAATAAACTAGCCAATAGCATACACAAATCAATTTGCCAAACGTTAAGGAATTATATGGAGCTAGTAGAGGGACTGATTAGACATATATAATCGGGATCCCGTGATTCCATATGATCATCATTCTGTACCGAACAACTCGATCATATGATCACTAATTTTGAGAGTCACACCACTATAAACCTAAAACTAAACTCCCAGTTATATACCATATTACATAAGCCTGTGACGAGCTACTATTCAATGACCTTGTCATATATGCAAAACCCTCATATGATATCCATGATCAGCCTTAGGCTAAAGTCTGTTTAATCCTACTGATCAGGCTATCTTAAAGCTCCATTATACTACCGAATTAAGAAAATGATTATTCACCATATGTGAATAAGAAGTCATCCGCCCAGCAGACGACCCAAGGCCTTGTCCATTTTCACATTCAGTATAATGCCTTTAAAAGGATACTCTTAACTCCTCATTAGAGCTATGATTCCGATATCTATAAACAAACCCTTCATCGTATACAAGTCATGCACCCAACGAACTCGTCTATAAGCTTACTACCTCTGAGACGCTTTAACCATTAGAACATCAAAGTACACAAGTCATATATATGAAGTAGTTCATTTACTCAGGATTAAGGTTATTGCACAATGAACGTCAAAAGCAGATTGATTCACTCATAGCGGACTACGTAGATCAATCACGCTTTAGTCCCAGTCTAATATGTCACCACTAAGCAACATATCTATGTCTCTACTTGGGAGTCTATGCTCCAGACAGTCAAGACAAACTGTCCCCACCATGGCTTTATATAACATAATAGTCTTAACATGAGTTAGATGCTCGGTCTAACCCCATAGACTACAGACCTTAGTTTAGACCGCTTACTTTAGAACATTATCTTCTCGCATACAAAAGTCCATTGCATGCAACGTTCTAACAGTTTTAACACAAGCAGTCAGTGAGGCATATTTACTTACATTTACTTTAACATGTAAATAGTATAAGGACAAACAGAAATGTAATGAATAATCTTTATATATAATTTTATTATCCAGTTCAAAATGAATACATCAAAATATCTTTAATACTTAGGGCATTTCCTAACAATCTCTCACTTGCCCTAAGCTAGTAGATGTGCCATGTTACGCATCCCCATCACCTCTACATGCCTCTCAAAGCTTCTAGCTACCAAAGTCTTAGTAAAGGGATAGGTAATGTTGTCCTCAAACGCGATCTTACATACATCTACTTGTCCTATCTCCATGTGCCCTCTAATAATGTGATACCTCCGATCTATGTGTTTGGTCCTCTTGTGGTGCCTAGATTCCCTTGTGTTGGCAATAGCCTCAGTGTTATCACAGTAAAGTGTGATAGGCTTGTCAACACCCGGAATGACCTCAAGGTCTCTAAAGAACTTTCGGAGTCAAACCGCTTCTTTAGATGCCTCAGCCGCAGCCACATACTCAGCCTCCATAGTAGAGTCAGCTGTGCAGCCCTGCTTCACGCTCCTCCACACAATGGCACCTCCTCCGAGCAAGAACACTGATCCAGATGTAGATTTTCTCGAATCCTTGCAAGTCTGGAAGTCTGAGTCCGTATATCCTATGGGTGTTAGGTCCCCTCCAGAATACACGAGCATATAATCCCTCGTTCTCTTAAGATACTTGAGTATATGCTTTACTGTTTGCCAGTGCTTGGTTCCAGGATTCGCTTGATATCGACTCACCATACCTACTGCAAAACATATGTTTGGGCGGGTACAAAGCATAGCATACATAAGGCTACCCGCAGCGGATGCATAAGGGACCTTACTCATGCGCTCTCTTTCTTCCGATGTCTTGGGACAGTCATCCAATGAAAGAGTTAGACCGGTAATGGAAGGTTGTGAGCCTTTCTTTGCCTCTTGCATTGCATATTTTTCAATTATTTTATCTACGTATGAAGCTTGGGATAACGCTATCATCTTGTTCTTTCGATCTCTAAAGAGACGAATGCCTAGAACATAATTAGCTTCTCCCAAGTCCTTCATGTCAAACTGTTGGTGTAACCAAAGCTTGACCGATGATAAGTTCCCTACATCATTCCCAATGAGTAGTATATCATCGACATATAGTATCAGAAAGACCACTTTTCCATCCTTAATACGTTTATAAACACAGTGTTCATCAACGTTCTGCTCAAAACCAAATGTCTTAATCGCTTGATCAAACCTCTGGTTCCATGAGCGGGATGCTTGCTTTAATCCATTAATGGATCTAAGCAACTTGCAGACTTTCCTTTCTTGGCCTTTCGCTACGAATCCTTCGGGCTGTATCATATAGATACACTCTTCAAGATGGCCATTCAAAAATGCCGTCTTGACATCCATTTACCAGATCTCGTAATCGAGAGCTGCAGCAATGGACAGAAGAATACGGATAGACTTCAGCATAGCAACAGGTGAAAAGGTTTCATCGTAATCGATTCCAGCCTTTTGCGTGTACCCCTTTGCAACTAGTCTAGCTTTGAAAGTTTCCACTCTCCCTTCCACATCCTTCTTTCTTTTGTAGACCCATTTGCATCCAATGGGTTTTATCCCATCCGGTAAATCTACAAGTTCCCAAACAGAGTTGGATTTCATAGAATCCATCTCATTGTTCATAGCCTATTTCCAAGATTTAGAATCAACATCATTTATAGCTTCATCATAGGTGACCGGATCATCCTCATGCTCATGAGCCTCGGCCTGGTATACCTCAGCATTATACATGAAGAAATTAGGTTTCTTCGAAACCCTCCTACTACGACGAGGCACCCTAAATTATTGATCGTCTGCAGGTCCTTCACCAGAACTTGGACTTGTGTCCAAGACCGAAATCTGTGGAGTAGTTCTTTCACTCGATAACTCCTCTAGCACAACTTTGCTTCGAGGCTTAAAGTCATTCATGTGACTTTCTTCCAAGAATGTCGCATGGGTTGATACAATGACTTTTTGTTCTTTCGGGTTATAGAATAGACCTCCTTTAGTTCCCTTTGGATACCCTACAAACATGCATAATTCTGATCTTGGTTCCAACTTCTTCGCATCCCTATCCAGTACATGCGCCGGGTAGTCCCATATTCTCATATGTCCAAGTGAGGGCTTCCTGCCACGCCACAATTCATACGGAGTTCTGGAAATTGATTTGCTTAGAACCTGGTTCAGAATATAGCATGCCGTTTTTAAAGCATATCCCCAAAATGATAATGGCAGCATTGAATAACTCATCATGGACCGTACCATATCCAACAAGGTCTTGTTTCTCCTTTCGGCTACACCATTCTGTTGTGGAGTACCAGGTGCAGTCAATTGGGATAATATCCCGTTCTCTACAAGATATCCTAAAAATTCATCAGAGAGGTATTCGCCACCTCGATTAGATCGAAGTGTCTTTATGGATTTATCCAATTGCTTTTTCACTTCCGCACAATACTCTTTGAACTTGTCAAAGGTTTCGCTCTTGCGGTGCATCAGATACACATATCCATACCTCGAGTAATCATCTATAAAAGAGACATAATACTCGAACCCTCCTCATGCTGTGACGTTCATGGGGCCACATACGTCAGTGTGCACAATTTCTAAGAGCTCCTGAGCCCTTGTACCCTTAGCTCTAAAAGACCTCTTAGTCATCTTACCCTCTAGACAAGACTCACATTGGGGAAGACATACCTCTTCCAGAGATTCCAGAAGACTGTCTTTCACCAATCTTTGAATCCTATCCTGATTAATATGATCAAGTCTTAAATGCCAAAGATACGCCTTGTTAGAGTGAAAAACTTTTAACATTTTAGAGTTATCTATTAATTTAGTGTCAAGCAGTGAGTACATCTTTGGTTTGATCAAATATAGGTTTCCATCCATCCATCCAGAATAGATAAAAGACTTATTTCTACGAATATCAACTCTTTTACTAAAAGAAACTAAATAAGAATCCTTCATTAAACAAGCTACCGATATAAGGTTCCTCCTAAAATTAGGAACATAAAAACAGTCTTTCAATAAAATAAACCTAAATTGATCAAAGTAAAGGTAAACATCTCCCACTGCCTCAGCCACCACAAAGCTACCATCTCCAGTCCGTAACGAGAGGCTCCTATCATGTAGACTTCTCGTTTCCACGAACCCCTGCAAAGAAACACAAATATGATTAGTGGTGCCCGAATCAATGACCAAGTGTCTTTCGATTCTTCCACTAAACACGCTTCTAAGAAATGAAGTTCCTTACCTTCCTCGCCCTCGGCGGCTAGGAATTCCCGGCAAGACTTCTTAAAGTGACCTACCTTCCCACAGTGGAAGCATTTGAACTTTTTAGGGTCCTTAGGCTTCTTGTTCTTGTTCTTCTTCTTCCCGTCTAAGACAGGAGGATTTGAAGAACTGGAAGCCGCTTGCTTCTTATTTGGCCTCTTCCTTTTCCGTGAGGGATTGGAAGATTTCGCCAAATTGGCCTCTCCTTTAGGTCAGACTGCATCCTCATCCCTGATCATCCGCTCATAAGCCTGTAGTTGCTTCATGAGCTCAGTTAGTCCTAACTCCTTTATCCCCAGATTGTATGCGGCCTTAAACCCCACAAAATCTTTACACAGAGTTTTGAACACCATCTCGATCTGGGTGTTGTAGTCCAACTCAGCACCATTCTCGGCAGCCTCAGCAAAGAATCCCATTAGAGTGATCATATGGTCCTTCACCGAAGCTCCTGCCTTTTGCTTAGAGTTCATAATACTGGTTATATCATACTGTCGAGCCAATTTTTTTTGGCCTCCGTATATGTCCTCCAGATTGTCCATGATCTCCCTAGCATCTTGATAAGTCTCATGCTACTTTTGTAAAGCACTCGTCATGCTAGCAAGGATGTAGCATCGAGCTATCTCATTGGATTCTCTCCAACGATTATAGGCAACCAGGACCTCCTCAAGTGGTGTGTCAGGTTTGGGCCCAGGTGGACATGGTTCGTCCAGCACAAACTTGTGTCTCTTGCAGCTGAGAACTATTAATAGATTTCTTTTCTAATTTTTATAATTATCGCCATTCAGCTTATTTTCAGTAAGTATCGAAATGAGGGGTGTCAGTGACATTTTAAACTGAAATAAAATTATACTAGACATCATTACAAAGCCCAAGCAAATATACAGATAATTTAGCAAATAAAACATATAAGTATGTTCCTACATGAAACTTGAAAAAACATATAGCGTTGCAACGATAATTCTCAGCACCTATTGCCCCAAGCCACCGAGGGGTGGTCATGAAAACAAATAGCCGGAACATGGACCCCGTCCAATTAATATATGTTTCCTTAAATCCTCCAAGGTTAAGACATATATTAATAACCGTTTATTTGGCCACCAGTTTAGTTAACAGAGCTTCTAGGGAAGGTTAATAACTAAACGAGTCTTGAGTGTATATCCATTGTTTACGTAGCCCGATCCACGTCCTACCAAGCCATCGAAGGGTGGTCATGAATAGAATCGTACCCGAACACGTTTTCCATATAAGAGATCCAATCTAGTATACTGGAAGCGGTAAACACCTACCGAGAGGTGTGGTCAGGGCAGAACTGACGCGAGGCGTTACCATGCCTTCACATATGGATCAACAATGGAGGCCGTGGGTTTTGTTTGAAACCCTCTCCTACTCAATATTTTGAAAAACATGCAAGTTTTGACAAATTATGTATGATCAATATAGTATGAGCGGCACTCACCTATCCTATATGACATGTTATCAAATATGCATACAAAACATCTACCAATTCATATTTATACATCTATGACATATCACAAAAAAAATAATTGACAGAATAACCAAGCCATGGTTCCATCCTAGAACAAAGAAAATAAAGATTGTAAAATTCCATCTAAAGCATTCTTTGGGTCTTGAATTTTGTTCCGTCTTCTTGTATCCATCTTTATGTAGCCTCTCCATTTATTTCTCATCCCAAGAATCATTTAAAATTTAAATATCCAAAAATTTAAATTTCAAATTCAAATTCCAAATTCGAATTTCAAATTTAAATTTCAAATTCAAATTTTAAATAATTTTAAACATCATGTGTAATAATATGTAATTTCAAAAATTTCAAATTTTCAATTACACATTTTTAAACATGTTTTAAAATTAAATCTCAAAGTTAAAAATCAAAATTTAAATTTTGAACAGTCACACCACTGGCCCTGAAGGCGACAGCAGCCGTGGGCAGCCACCAGCCCCGGAGGGGCTGGCAGCCCACGGCCGCCCATGTGCATCCTTGCCGGGCTGCAGGCGAAGCCTGCAGTGCCAGGCTGCACGCCCAGGCTGCGGCCAGCCATGGGTAGGCCACGGCCACCCTCGGCTGCAGGCCAAGCTTGCGGCCGTGGGTGGTTATGGCTTGCACAGGGGCTGCCGCAGCCCCATCCTGCCCGAGGGCAGGGGCTGCAGCCCCACCAAGGCCCGACGGCCTATTCTGAAAGGTCGTGTCTCGATTTTCGTATCATATTCCAATTTACCTATTAGGATCTCCAAAAATTAATTTGAATCCTAATTAAATTGAAATTTTCCACACAATCAAAATTTCAATCTTTAAATCAAATTTAACTTTTGGGAAAAATAAATTATGGTCTTCAATCTTCAATCTCCTCCAAGAATAATTACATAAAATTTCCTAAACCGTTTCCGGTGTACAAAAATTCTAACCATAATAATTCTAAAAATTAAAATCCATGGGAAATTTGCAGTGTTAATAAACTGCTCTCATGGTTACATAAAAATTCCTAGATACAATTTTTCTAAATTCTAAGGAACCATAACCGGCATAAACAAGTATGCTTATAATAATTCAGAAAATTAAAATAACCACATACTTTATACATAATCCATGATAACAACATAAAGGAATCCTAGAATGCCACTCTCTAAATATCAAATCCATACATAAATAAAAAGACTAAGTAATTGTCTAATTTATGTACATGGCATAGTCATGAGATGGCTCTGATACCAATTGTAAGAAAATAAATTGCTAAAAGCGTATCAGAGTGTCGCAGCGGAACAATTAAAAAATTTTAGATCATTAAATATCTCACGATGCCATATATAATAAACCAACAACAATTAAAACTCATACCTCAAGGACGCCAATCTTGCAGGAGGAGAATGACCTGAGGGCTTCAACCAACTAGCCTTCTCTACTATTCTCCAATTCTCGAATGGCTGAGTGTGTGGGCACTCTGAACCTCGATCGATATGCTAGCACTGCTAGTCTTCTTCCGACCACCCAGATCTCTAAAGAACTTATTGTCACGATGAGCTGTGCAACAATAAGCCTGCTCACCTGAGAGTCTATGGTCTGAGAGAACTGGAGTGGCAGGACCTTTATTTATAGACCTGCATGAGGTGATTCTCTGAATTTGAATTGGATTAGGAGAAGATATTCTCCCTTATCCACAACCATAAAATCTGAATTTTCCATGGGAAAATCCCAACAATAAAATTCGGCCATTTAGGATAAATCCAATCTAAATCTAAACACGATTTTAACTCGAATTTTATCTCCTTTTTTTTTAACCAAAAAATCTGAAAATTCCAAGGAGAAAATCTCCTAAAAAATTCAGCCACTTTTAGGATAAGAGAGAATCAAAATTCCACTAGGATTTTCAAGTTTGAATCTTATCTCATCCTTGTCCAAAATAACCGAATTTTTCTAGGAGATACACTCCAAAATTTCGGCCACTTTCTGAGGAAGAGAGAATCCGAATTCAACTGGGATTGAAACTTGAATTTTTCCTTGAACCTTATCCACAAAATCCGAAAATCCATTGAGGATAATCATCAAAATTTCGTCCATTATTAGTTAGGATTTGGATTCAAAATTCAAGTAGGATTCTAACAAGATTATCCTCTCCATATCCAACTCAAATTCGAATTTCAAACCTTGTGGATTTTCCACAACAAATTCGAATCCCACTTGGACTGTGATTCAAAATTTGAATTTCAAATTTCAAATTCGAATTTCAAATTCGAATTTCAAATTTCAAATTTCAAATTTAAATTTTAAATTCGAATTTCAAATTCAAATTTCAAATTTCAAAATTCAAATTTCAAAATCCACAAAACAGTTGTGTTTCAAATTCTTACTCTCATGCATAATTTTCTACAACTCCAATCTATGGCAACTTTATTTGGAGTTCGAATAATTATGTACTCTATTATCCAAAACAAAATCTGAATCCAACCGGAGAGAATCTTGTCTACCATCCTAATCCTATGTCATCACCATCCATGCATAATAAACTAGCCAAAAGCATACACAAATCAATTTGTCAAATGTTAAGGAATTATGTGGAGCTAGTAGAGGGACTAATTGGACATATATAGTCGGGCTCCCATGATTCCATATGATCATCATTCTGTACCGAATAACTCAATCATATGATCACTAATTTTGAGAGTCACACCACTATAAACCTGAAACTGAACTCCTAATTATATACCGTATTACGTAAGCCTGTGACGAGCTACTATCCAATGACCTTGTCATATATGCAAAACCCTCATATGATATCCATGATTAGCCTTAGGCTAAAGTCCGTTTAATCCTACTGATCAGGCTATCTTAAAGCTCCATTATACTACCGAATTAAGAAAATGATTATTCACCATATGTGAATAAGAAGTCATCCGCCCAGCAGACGACCCAAGGTCTTGTCCATTTTCACATTCAGTATAATGCCTTTAAGAGAATACCCTTAACTCCTCATTAGAGCTATGATTCCGATATCTATAAACAAACCCTTCATCGTATACAAGTCATGCACCCAACGAACCTGTCTATAAGCTTACTATCTCTGAGACGCTTTAACCATTGGAACATCAAAGTACACAAGTCATATACATGAAGTAGTTCATTTACTCAGGATTAAGGTTACTGCACAATGAACGTCAAAAGCAGATTGATTCACTTATAGCGGACTACGTAGATCAATCATGCTTTACTCCCGGCCTAATATGTCATCACCAAGCAACATATCTATGTCTCTACTTGGGAGTCTATGCTCCAGACAGTCAAGACAAACTGTCCCCACCATGGCTTTAGATAACATAATAGTCTTAACATGAGTTAGATACTCGGTCTAACCCCATGGACTACAGACCTTAGTTTAGACCGCTTACTTTAGAACATTATCTTCTGGCATACCAAAGTCCATTGCATGCAACGTTCTAACAGTTTTAACACAAGCAGTCAGTGAGCCATATTTGCTTACATTTACTTTAACATGTAAATAGTATAAGGACAAATAGCAATGTAATGAATAACCTCTATATATAAATTTATTATCCAGTTCAAAATGAATACATCAAAATGTCTCTAATACTTAGGGCATTTCCTAACAGAGGTGTCAGAGGGTCGTCAACGAGGGCGGCGGTGATTGACCAGAGGCGGTTGGGGGAGTCATTGATTGAATTGGAGAGGGTGGTTTTAGAGTTTTTTTAATTAATTTTTCAAATTTTAAATACCGTGTGTTTAGTTGTATTATAACTTTTATAAGTAAACAAATCTTAACTGTTCAATTATATCTAAATGGTTTTTTTTTTTAAAAAAAACCAACCATAAATATTATTTTGAGGTTTCTACTATAGTTGTTACGTCCCAAAATCCGGAACAGCGACAGGTGTTACATCCTAAAAATCCGGGATAGTGACAAGTATAAGATGTTAAATGAATAAATGAAAGGAAAGCTCAGATTTCTAAGTTTGTCAGTTTTTATATCTTACCTTTTACCGACTTTTTAAACTTGTTTATAAATTATGTTTGTATATTTTGAATTAATTAATATTTGTATTTCTATTTTTATCACACTATCAGGTGATGAGGTACCCATATCCCACAGATGCATAGTTAGATAAAATAAAATAAGTAAGATTACAAAAGTAAAGTTTAGAATTTATAGTCTCGGAATGCTCATATACATACTTTGTCCTAAACTACTGAATACTACTTTAAGTCTTTAATTCTTGTCGTCCACGGATGGTTCCATGTAACTCGTATCTTCTAATCACATTTATCTCCTGAGGGTTTACCAGTTTTAAAACAGTGAGCGAAAGGTCCAGTAGGATATTTTTTTTTAAAAAAAATTCAACATTTTAATTTAACCATCATACTAAGTATGTCAATGCAATACCGAATTATAAACGTGGAATCGTGATTATGCAAATTGTGTCCCTATATACATTTAGTTCGTGTACGGTCCGTATGAGCCCCCTTCACCATGTCAAAGTATGATGAGTGATCCTCGATCGAGCTGTGCATTCTTCGCACATGTGTGCTGGCTCCCGGTATACTTTAACACCAAATCCAACTTTCAACGTTTCATATGAATATAAGATTCACATAATAAAAATATACCGTATTGTTTTTCAAAAAATCCTTGACCGGATATTTTTCCTTTAATTTCTGAAATCATGATATTTTCTAAAATCACAGAATTTTCAAAACTTTATAAACTCATTTTCTGTAAATGATTTTTGGCCAAATCATAAAAAAACAAAACTGACTGCAAAGAAAGGGTAAGATATCCTATCTCGTTAGCAATTTATCTACTGTCAACTCCTCACACGAATTCCAAGATAGTCTTTTTCCTTGAATTCGATTAACAAGTACCTAAAACAAAAAACACAGATAATTTAATTATCTGTCCAGGAATTCCGTAATCAAATTACATTAAACTCAATTAATTAATATGCTGTTGAATTTTAAAATTTAAAATGATACTTTATTTTAACACCGTAATTTTAAAGCAAATATCCAATATATATATTTTTAAAATTTTAGCATGACCTGCCTTAAATATAAGCTTCCCTAAAAGCACCAAAATGCTCAACTTGCAGAAAAATTTTCTAATTCTCAGAACAATTCAAATACAAATTCAAATTTAAAATCCAAATAAATTTAAATCACTCATTTAAAATTTTATTATTATTTATTTTATTATTATTATTATTATTTTATATATTATATATACATACAATACGTATAACATAATCTATATCTATTATATATATATATATTTTTTCGGGTGGGAAACTCAACCGGCCCGGGCAGGGAAACTCACGGCGGCGGAGGGCGGCAACACTGGGTCAGTTGGGCAACTCTAGAAGCCCAGGCGACGGCAAGGGCGGTCGGTTTCAAGGTTCGGGCTTGGCAGCGGGTAACCGGGCGAGGCGGGGACGAGCGGCGAGGCACAGGGATGGGCTCGATATTGGCGTCACGAGGGGAATAGGCTGGCCATGGTATTCAGCGTGGCTCTGGTTAGTGAACGGCGGCAAGGGCGTGGGCTTGCGATTGGCTTCGATTGGTGCGGTGGTTTTGTGACAGGACTTGGTCGGTGGGGTTCGGTCGACGTTCGGCTAGGCTTGGGGACGGGGAAAGTGGCTAAGGTCCGGTGGCTGCTTGGGTTCGAGCGTTGGGCATGACGGAGGATGGCGATGGCAGCATGTGGCTTCGGCGGTTATCTGGGCACAGCAATCGAGTTTGGCGGGCTGGCTCCGGTGGCGTTCAACCGAAACAAAAAAAGAGGGAAAGAAGAGAAAGAAAGAGAGATGGTGAAGGAGAGAGAGAGAATCGGTGAGGGGGGAGTAAAATAACAGGGAGAGAGAGCGAGCGAGAGAGAGAGTGAGACGAGAGAGTGAGACGAGATCCGGGAGGGGAGTGAGAAGGAACGAGGGAGAGAGCAGAGAGAGAGGCAGTGAGAGAGTGAAAGAAAACAGGGATAAAAAGTAAGGGGGAAGGGTCGGTGAGGAGAAAAAAATAGAGTGAGAAAGGCGGTGAGGGAAAAACAGAGAGGAAGAGTAATAAATTTTTGGAAATATCCGGAAAGAGGAAAGAAAAAGAAAAGAAAAATAAGAAAAATAATATTTGATAAAATTTTATTGGGTAAAAATTGTTAAAATTTTAAAATTTGTAAAAATGCTCTAAATATCCTCAAACTAATATTTAATACATTGAAAATTTAAAATTAAATTCTCATAAAAAAAATTTTATTGACACACTAATAAATTGAGTTTTATACATTCACGTGCGAAATTTAAACTAAAAATTCGCAACGTGACAATAATCATACCCTAAAAATAAATATTTGTTTTTTAAATTAAGATTTATATTTAAAATATTATTTTAATCTTAAATGACTTGTTACATTTATAGACGAAACCAGATATAAGGGATACATTGAATAATTTTATATCCACTAATGAGTATGATGAGCAGTTTTACAATTACGATTACAATGTAAATTTGAATACATAATCTGAGGATAATTTATGTAATTAATCCATTTATATATTTTTTTAAATCAAATAAAATGACGAAAAAAACAAAATAATATCATATTACTTTTTTTTTACATACATTAAATTTTTTCGTTATCTTCTATTTAATAATATTTTTTTAATTTACATTTTAATTAAACACATTTTCAAGTTACGATCCAAGTCCAAACATTGTTTTTTTTTTTTTTCAATTTTTTTTTCTTTTTTTCTTTTTCAAATAATTAAAAAAAAAAAGGCCCAAAGGATCGTAAGCACGACACTGGTAAAGCAGCCATTGTGGTGGCAATTTTTGAGTAAAACGACATTTTTTAGTCGCAACGACATCTAAACTAGAATACCAACGACATGTCGTTTCAATGTAGACGACGGGGAATCGGATCCTCCTGCTTTTACACAACTTTGCTCAATTTCCATCGTTCTCTCTCTCTTAAGAGGGCTATCCCTCTCCCCTCTCCCTCGCTTTCCAAGACCTTCAAAAAAAAAAAAAAAAAGGGACTACAATGTTAAGGGCTTCGCAATCGCATCTTCCACCGTTGGCAACTCCAGTTCTCTCTGTTCTCAGATTCTCTGTTCCCATTCCTAATTCTCATATTCACCTCTTTTCTCCTTCAAATCATCACAAACTCTCTACATTTTCGCCATCTCTCTCCTTTCTCCCCAAACCCTCTGTACCTCTTCACTCTCCTTTAGGCTTCAAGCGCTTATTACCCATGGCGGATTTTCCTTCTCCCAAAGCCTCAGGTACCCTGAGAATTCATTTCCTTTCTTTCATTTTCCGGGAATTTCAATTTCATGAATTTCACGCCGAAACGAGCAAATTATTCGAAGAACCCAGCTGTTTTTCTGTTTAATTAAGTTCATATTTATATATATATATATATCATGTAGCCTAATAATTGGAATTGTGGGGAGAGAAACTCTGTTCAGATGAGACTGAGCTGCAAAAGTGGCCATTGTAATAGCATATTTGTAGTAATTTCCCCTAATTTTGTCGAATTAAAAAAAGAAGAAGAAGTTCCCCTTTTTAAACATTCGAAAATCAATTATTTATGTGATTGAAAATTGAAAAATTAGGCATAACTTTGGTAAAATCAATAATTATATAAGCAATGATGTACCTTTGGGTACAACTTATCCCGAAAGCTAGCTCAAGGGATAAGCTGAGAAGATGCCCATTCCACATATATACACCACAACAATCCAGTAGCTTAACGATGTGGGACAAATTCACAATCTAATAGTAGCAGATATCAATCAAGGATTTATCAAGCCGATTTAATTCTAGGACGTTTATTTCACAATAGGCTTTAAATACTGTCATCCACCTCAATTTCTCAGAGAGCTGAGACTAATTGAACTTTCTGGTGGTTCCAACCTAAGCAATACTTATGCAGTGGATATTTAGTGCAAGACTGCTAATCAAAAGGCTTCATAAAGTAATGAAACTTTAGAAAAATGAATTAGTTTTGGCATTGGTATTGCTCCTTTTCTTTTTAACGATTGGTTTAGATGTTTTTAGGCTTACTTAAAGATAATGAGATGAATCCATCTGATCTTTAGTTCCAGACATTCTGAGATTTGATGATGTTCGGTAATGATTTATTTGTTTTTGGTTTCTTTTCAGTTTGACGGCTTATTAAGTCAGTGAGGGTGTGATTTTGGACTTTTACATTGTCCATTTTTTTCCCCGGCCTCACTTTGAAATGGGGCTTACCTTGTAATTTGGGTGGTGAATGAGTGCTGTTGTGTCTGAAAGGTCAAATGTCTTTTCTTGAGTAATCAGTTTCAAAGTTTAGTATTACGGATACTAAATTCACGTTTTAGCTGTCCAATTAAATTTTGTTACTGATAGGCAACCGTTTAGTAGAGGGTGTTATTAGTTAGGTAGAGTATAACTGTCTGGAAGGTGATTGTTAGCAGTTTGTTAGAAGGCGATTAGTAGTATAAAAGAGGGGTATTTTGCAAAGAGTGGGGAGTATGTTAGGAAATTGGTTCGGAAAAGTCTTGGTAGACAAGCAAGGGAGAGTGAGTAGTCTCTTGAAATACTACCGTCCTATGGTTTTCTTTTATCTTCCTTAGGGCGGTTTAATGCAATTAACTGATTCTTGCACTCCATTTCTAGGGTATCTGTGTGAGTTACTTGTGTATTCTCTGGTTTTTGTCAATTACACACGTGGTTGTCTTCTACATGAGTTGTTCTAAATTTTTTTTTTTTTTCAGCTTCATTTAGTGCGGAAAGTGGCTCTGGTGGAGGAAGGGAAATACTGGTGCAGCACATACTCGTGAAAGAAGACGACGCTAAGCTTCTTTTGGATCTTCAGCAGAGAATTTCTGGAGGTTAGTTTCCGTAGATTTTGAAATCTGAGCATATCAGTTGTCAAATGCAGTCCAATAAAACAGAACAGATGTACAGATTCTTATACTGATTCAATTTTTTTTTGATTCTGAGGTTACAATATTCTTGTTGTGGATGTGCTGTTTTGATGTTATTTGTTACATTTAGGTGAGGACCTTAGTGATCTTGCTGTTGAGTACTCGATTTGTCCATCCAAAGACGAAGGTGGGATGCTTGGGTGGGTGAGGAAAGGGCAAATGGTATGCTGATATAAGATCATGTTTTGTTAATTTTCCTAAACATTAGCGACATATACTATTCCTTGTGTATGTTGCTAATCACTTTCTTGTGTTTATTGACATACACTTTCTTCTGTATCTCTGGTTCTTTAAAATTTTCACATAATTTGCAAGTTTTGTATGTTGAATAGTAGTGATTGCCATATGATAGTGAGTCTTGTATAATTTAAGTTGGTCTTAAACTAATGATTCAGGGTTGCATACAACGAGTACATGTAACAATGATATCTACATTAGATTTTTGTAATGAGTAAATAATCTAACAAGTGAGGTTAGTAGTCTTCAATTTAAGCTAGATATTTGTCTCTAGCATGAATGCCTTTGACACATCTCTGATTGTGGAATGTTTCAGGTACCTGAGTTTGAGGAGGCTGCTTTTAGTGCACCTTTGAACAAGGTTGTTAGATGTAAAACACAATTTGGATGGCACTTGGTTCAAGTCCTTTCAGAGAGGTATTTTCCCAAAACCCACCTCTAAGTGAATTTGGGATGACGAAGTTTGTGTTGGTGCATACTGATCTCCTTTTACACCTTATCTTGTAAGGGAAGAATCATTGCTAAAAGATATTCAACCTGAAGAGCTCCGTGCAAGAATAAAAGATCCCAGTTTCATAGATGAGGCACAGTTGATTGATGTTCGGGAGCCTGACGAAGTGTATGCTATCACATGTCTTTTCTGTTTTTAGCAGGCTAGGTTTCTTTTTGTTAGTTTTTCTGCTTAAGTTAAGAAATACAGTTTCACACACTTATCAAAGCATTTCTGAAAATTAGAAGAAGAATGATTTGTTTGATTGTATTTATCTTAAATTTTATTTTGTTGGCAGTACATTTCTTTCTTAGCTTTTCCTTTTGTTAGTTCATTGTTTGCAATGTGTCAATTCCTTCGCTGCGTTGCTTACTTTATTTTGACAGGGCTCAAGCTTCTTTGCCGGGTTTTGAGGTTCTTCCCCTTCGACAATTTGGAAGCTGGGGACCTGAGATAACTTCCAACTTCGACCCTCAGAAGGATACCTACGTTCTGGTAACTTCAACAAGTCCTGTTTTTGCCTGTAAACTTTTTAAAATGGAGTTTGCAGATGAGTGCTCTCCTTTACATATTTGTTTCTGTATTGAAGATGGCAATAAAGTGTATAATAGCATATCAAAAATAGATGCTTAAAGTTTGGTATTATGCTTTAAAACGCTCACCTATTTGTGAGTGCCGACCTTAAAGTGGAGGATTGTTCTTTCTTGACATACCATACTCCATGATAGGACTTTGAATCAAAACAGTAAAAAGTAAAAAGTATCAACCCTCCCTGCTGTTATGCCTTGCTTCATTTCCTTGAATCACACTTCGGCAAAATTTTAACTTGCATCATTCTTTTACTCAGGTTAAAATGGGGATTGCTTACTTTTATTATCTATACGCAACATCTTTACTTGCTTCACCATTAATTCCATTCTAGACTAGTGATATTTGTTGTTTGAAATTGCAGTGTCACCATGGTATGCGGTCATTACAAGTTGCCAAGTGGTTGCAGACTCAGGTAGAATCTCTTTTAATTAAATCATGTGTTATAACTGATAATATGTTGGAGAAAAAATATATCTATATTTATTATTTTGTCATCAAGCACTTTAGGGGAGCAAAAGTCAAACTTAAGCAAAAGGTGACAAATGCCTGAAAAAAGAAAATAATAATAAGAAAAGAAAAAGAGAGACATTTAAAGTTGTGACCACTGAAGTCATAGCTCTATAATTGGTTATCTTTTCGTACTTTGAGAGGGTAAGGGTTCCGGGAACATGGGACATTAATGTCTCCTATTGTGTAGCCCACTGATCAAGTACGTTCTTTATTTTTATTTTCTTTTTCTTTTCCCATTTTTTTTTTAGTGGCTGGAAAAGTAGATCAAATGGTTCCTTTCTTGAACACATCTCATAATGTCCCACAATGTTTGGAAGATTATTTGATTTACATTGAACATGGAATCCTTTTTTTCCCCCTCTTTTCCATTCATTTCTTATTTTCTTTCACTATTGGGTGGGACGAGAAATGTTTGCGCCTCCCGTTCGTTCATTTGTTTTTTTTCTCTTGATGTTTTTATTTTTTCTTCATGAATCTCGTTTTAATTTTCAGGGCTTTAGGAAAGTATATAACGTAGCTGGAGGAATCCATGCATATGCTCTGAAGGCCGACCAGACAATTCCGACGTACTGATCTCTCCCATTAGCAGAGTTTGCCTCTAATGCTCCTGATACTCTCCACTCTTTTATTTGGTCTCATTGACATTTACTGTTCTTTCGTATACCATCCTCGCAAAAGCGAGTAGATTTTCAATCTAAGAATTTGCCATCTTGAGAATAATTCTAGGGCAATTTTACAGTAAACCGGCGGTTGAGTGATGGCAGTGTAGAAACAATGTTGAGGGTTTAAAAATGTTGCAATCAAAAGAAATGAGCTTTCTATTTTGTATGTTATATCTGCCTCGGCTTTGAGAGTCATGCTACTACACACTGCAATACGTGTAAAGTTGAGAGAGGCTCAGAGTCGATCTGGTTGAAAAAGCTCTACACAAATACACTGTTAGTGCCTTGGTGGCAGATTAGATCATTATGAGCAAATTAGCTGCGTTAATTACAGGAATTGCCTCTATGTGGCAGTCAGGTTGATCCGATAGTTGTAACTTTCTAATGAGCTATTTATAGAAACTGTTGTTTTAACGGTTCCATTAACTTTTCAATGGTTGGGTATATGATTGAGAACAGTTATGTGTTTTGTGTTGTAAAATTTTCACATGTACATTTATAAACTAAACTTTCAAAGATTAAATCTAGTAGTTGGAAAGTTGTTTTCTATCTGTGGTTCAAATTAAGTGGTCTTAACGTACAAGGTTAGTTTATCAAAAATTTCATGTCAAAAGTGCTCCTAAGACACTGAAAGGTATGTTTACTGAATGCTATATTATCAGGTCTTGTCACTCGATAAGTAGTATATCATCTTAGTTCAATTGAATATATTAATGATAAGGATACAAGTAGTTTAAATGAATAATGTCATTACATAACCCAAAATTTCACCATAACCCAAAATGAAAACCTTTACAGGTATGACCAGCTGAATACAGTTTAGACTTTCTAGAACTGCAATGGTTGCAGCGGAATTAGAAATTAACAAAATAACAAGTATGGAGCAACTTGTAACAAAATAACAAAATTGTGTTTAAATTAGAAAACCAATTACGATGCAGAGTTGAGTTAAAAAAATTAAAATCAAAAATTAAAAAAAATAGAGGATCATTTACATAAATGGCCAAATTAGAACCATGCTTTCTAAAATATGTCTAAAAACAAACTTATTTATAAAATTGAACAAAAAAAAAAAAATGAAATTGGCAATGTTGTGCTGATAAAAATATTCTTAAATCTAATTTAAGAAATAAAAAAAAAAGATAGATTAACCATATTAGTTTCAATTATTCATTTTTTATATTTAAATATTGAAATTCAAAAAATCCTTAAACACTTTTTTCACTCATATCATGTGTTTGAATATTTTATGAATAAATTCTATTGTTTGTCGTTATTTTTTGTATTTGCTGTTAATATTATATTGATGAGGTCAATGTGTTATGAAATATTGAAACTATATTTGGTGAATATGATTTTTTACCTTCAATGACAAAGTTAATATGGTGTTAATTCAAAAAATAATAAAAGCATAAATTATGATATATGAAGTTCTTGCATAAAATAATGTAGTAATTGTCATATAGACCACATATTATTGATTATGGGGATGTAATATAATTATATGTCATTATAGCACAAAAATCATATGATTACTTTCTTTTCAAATAAATTCAAGAATAATTGATTCTAAATATATGAATACTTTCTTTTCTAAAATAAAAAAGGAAAATTAAAAATAAAAAATCCAACTTTATACATAGGATTAGTTTACCTAAATATAAAATTTCAAAAAGAATTTGAAATAAAGAAAACATATAACATCCTTAGATGGCAATTGCATTAATAAGAAGTAAAGGGAAAAAAATCGCCAAACATCCGAAAGTGTTTATATTTTGAAAAGGGTGTTTAAAAATGGACATTTTGTACAAATACTTTCAAAATAAATGGAGTAACTTGTAAGATCATTTCCAATGTATTTGAGTATGTTAATACCATATTTATTACAAAATAGAATGAAAAATAACATTATCTTATTTTATACTTCGAAACATTATATTATTTCTAATGTTGTTTCTATATTTTTGTCATTATTATTGTGCATTAGAATGAACTTTTAGTATTTAAATAAATAAAAAATGAAAATCTTGTACTAATTACATAAAGCAATAATCAATATCAAGTAAATGTAAAATTTAACATTGTTTATACCTTAAGATAAATTTGTCACAAAGTTTAACATATGACAAAGTTTAACATATTAGATAGCACTCTTTTGATCCAAAATGCCAAAATTTACCATTAACACAATAATTTAGCATTACATTAGGGATAATCTACATTAGCATACTAAGAGTATCTCTATTGTAATGTTAAATTATTATGCTAATGATAAATTTTAGCGTTTGAATTAAAAAAAATACTTTTCAATATAATGTTATTTTTAACGTTATATTTAGTATTTGCTAAATTTTGTGATAAATTTGTCACAAGATATTGTTGTTGCATTGATTTTTTAATGTAATTTACTACAAAATTTTCATTTTTAATTTATTTAAATACTAAAAAGTTAACTTTTAATAGTTTCAAAAAATAATAATGATAACAAAAAATAAAAATTATATTATAAATAGCCTTACATATTGAAGCATTAAAGGAAGATAACACATTCTTTTATGATAAATATTGATATTGGTATAGAAAAGTAGACTAAAGATGATTTAAGTCAGAAATTTAGGTGGCGTTTGATATTGGTTTTGAAATATTTTCTGTTTTCAAAAAAATTGAAAATGAGAATGTTTTGAAAACTGTGTTAAAATCATTTATGAAATTGTGTTTGGTTATGTTTTTTGAGTATATATTGTGAAAAACATAAAAATGAAATTTTGTTTGGTTATATATTTTAAAAACTCATTTTATAAGTGAGTATCTTATAAAAACATATTTATTTTTAATTTAAAAAAAATAATAAAAAATAAATTATTAGTCATAATTAAAAAAAAATTTTGGTGATAGGTTTTGTAATGAGTAATGGGAGTGGAAGAGATTAGTGGTCTAAGTTTTAAGTGACAGTGATAAATAAATTTAGGTCATGAGTCGATAGCTATCGTCGCGAGAGGGCCATCATCATCGTCATTAGCCCATGGTCATTAGTTTTTGTCGGAGATGGATGCTATTATTGGACATGATCATCACTGACGTTGCACAGACAGAAAGAGAGAGAGAGAAGAGATGAAGGGAGAAAACGAAAACAAAAAGTGAAAACAATTTTTTTTTTTGTTTTCACAACACCCAAAAAAACAATAAATTGAAAACGATATTTTCAAAATGGCTTTGAAAACGTTGAATAAACAAACACTATTTTAAGATCGTTTTCTTTTTTTGTGTTTTTAAAAATTGAAAACTATTCTCGAAAACAAAAATAGACGCCCCCTTATAAACCAAAAGAAACAATGAAATACGCAATGAAAATGGACTACGTAAAGGAAAAAACAAGAGAGAGACGTGTTCGTCACTAGTCACAACCATACACCCCGAATTAGTTCCCAACATGTCTCTTGTTTTTACTTGCAGTTTTTTTTTCCCTTTTTTAAGTAGGCTAATAATTTGAGTCTTTAAAAAGTATATAAAATAATAAAGATCGTGCAAATTTCAACTTCTTCATTAATTTGTGA
Organism: Antiaris toxicaria; assembly: GCA_035233585.1. NCBI lineage: Eukaryota > Viridiplantae > Streptophyta > Magnoliopsida > Rosales > Moraceae > Antiaris > Antiaris toxicaria. The sequence continues at coordinate 19,875,147 of CP141153.1, forward strand.
GATATAAACCTAACCCATCAAACAGGTCCCAAATATCAGGTTTTGATTCTCATACATCATGTCCCTAATGGAAGCCCCACACGACTACAAAAAAAAAAAATATATATATATATATATGTAAATCCGAACAGATTTTTGCTTGAAAAAGTCTCTTGTATATTTCAATAGTTGTCCAAAACAAATAAGAAATAAATATTCCCAACAACAAACGAATTGATATTTTCATCTAGTTAATTGCTCTTTTTTTTTTAATCTTGTTTAATGAAAACTACTTGTATCTTAGTAGTCCAAAATGACAATTGAGTTATAATAAGATTATGAAAATAGATTTAATTAAAGGATTACACGTAGTTATAATGGTAATTTTAGATGTAAATTCCATTTTGGCTAAATTCCAACTTTTAGGCATTTAATGTGATATTTTCCACCATTTTAGAAATTATCTGTTTCGGTAATGGTTGGTCCAGAAATGTTGGTACTGGCTGGTTGTTATGTCCGACATAATTTTTGGTTCAATTATTAGTTATCTCCCTTCTCTTAGTTGTAATATAATTTTTTTATAATCTTAAATTTAAAAAAAGTATTTAAATTCTGTATCGATTAATAAAATTAATTATAAAATTATTGTTAGATTATATCTATAATCATAGTTTTAATATAGATTTATAATAATTATTATGTCATAAATAATATATATTATTTTAATATCTTTAGAAACTTCTAATTATAGTTGCCGCAATACAAAATAATTACAATAATAATAATGTTTGATTTGGTATAATAAAGCCCTAAAACATGTGGACTAGTTCTCTACTTGTGTTTTTCTAATGAAACTTTTAAGATGATTTTTATTATTATTTATTTATTTATTTAAATTTATCGGCTTTGCATATCTTGGAATCGAAAAGGTTCTTTGGCGTTAGTTGACTAATCTATCATTCCGGTGTACCACGTGCGTGCTGTCCCATTCTGTAGCCTCCTTGCACGCTTGTACCACTCTCTTTCATCTTTTATATATTATACATCAGCCAGAGGAGGGTAAATTAATGATATTTAATCTCGTTTAAATTTTGTAGATTTGAAAAATATTTGTGAGAAAAGATGTTGTAAAAAACCATTTTAAATAATGTCTAAGGGTGTTTTCTTTTTCTTTTTTTTATTTTTCAAAATCTTTATAAAAAAAATCCAAGAAAAATCTCATATTTTTCCAAAAATATCCATACTCACGTGCTATAATCTGCAATTGATATTCTTTTCACGTTTCCACAATATTCAAATCCGCACCTTCTCATTATAACATTCTTAAAAAATGAGATAATAGTATAGCAAAAAGACCCTTTTATAATAAAATCTCTTATTTTATATTATTAATAAAAAAAAAATTTTAATCCTTTGAAGTTTTTTTTTTTTTAAATCCTTATAATATACTTTTAGCTATTTGATTTATATATATTTACTAAAAAGTTTCGGAGGTACAATATAAAACTACATCAAATCATAATTATATTATTGAAAAATTATTCAAATGATTAAAATAACAACTACAGTTGATAGTACAAATCGAAAGGCCTTGCTGTAGAAATTTCCAAATAAAAATGAGAATTTTATATTATGATATTAAGAGATACCATAACATTATAATGTAATTGTATCTGTATGATTTACAATGAAAAAATAGTTTTAAATCACGATTTTCAAATTTCTAATACAACTACTCCACAATTTTGATATTGTTAAAAAGTTAATTCAATCATTAAAACAAGAATACATTCCAATAGTTCCTATTGTAAGTTGTTCCAAAACCGAAGAGGTTAGAGAGCCTGTCAGTACAATCCCTTCTTCCACAGAGCCGCCACATCTAGTGGGGGAGGCTCATATTTGACCTTGCACAACTCACTACAACACATAATCTAGCTCTTAAATATCTCCATGTTTAACCAACCAAACATATTTATTAAAAAAATAACGTCAATAAAGAAAGAAAGAAAGAAAACAATAATAAAAGAAAAATTATTATCTTCTCCGTGAAATCCTGTCTGAACCAAACCTAAGAACCTCCCACGTAGCCGACAAAAACCTCCTAAGACTCTTTCAACAATGTTGTTTTTACAATTCCAATTAGCCTACCAAACTTTCCCTTCCTATAATCCCTCTTAATCAGTCTCTCGCGTCAATCCAAGCTGTAGTCCACCTTTTGCCACCTCTTTTTTTTTTTTCCTTCCCTGTTTCTCTCTCCTCTTTGTTTCTCTCTCTTGTTACAAACAACCCTTTCTTCAAAACCCAGAATAGGCCAATTCCCAGTTTTTTAATTTTAGTTTTACACTACTTTTGAGATGGGAAATTGTTGTTCTCATATTAGGGCCAACGAGAGACCAAGCACCATCAATAAGGGAGACCATTTGGCTCACGACAACAATTCAGGCAACATTCCTAATGGACACGCCAAGGCCAAGGCCAAGGCCCAGGCTAGGCCCGTCCAGCCTTCGCCGCCTTCTGCGGCAGCCACCTCTGCTTCCTCGAAGCCCTTGAAGCCAGCCCCGATCGGGACGGTGCTAGGCCGGCCGATGGAGGACGTCCGGTCGACGTATAACATCGGGAAGGAGCTGGGGAGAGGGCAGTTTGGGGTGACACATTTGTGCACTCATAAGGTCACCGGCGAGCAATTCGCTTGCAAGACGATTGCGAAGCGGAAGCTTGTGAATAAGGAGGACATTGAGGATGTTAGGAGGGAGGTCCAGATCATGCACCACTTGACCGGACAGGCTAACATTGTGGAGCTTAAAGGGGCTTATGAGGACAAGCATTCTGTCCACTTGGTCATGGAGCTTTGCGCCGGAGGAGAACTCTTCGACCGGATTATCGCCAAGGGGCACTACACCGAGCGCGCCGCCGCCTCGCTGCTGAGAACGATCGTGCAGATTGTGCACACTTGCCACTCCATGGGAGTCATCCATAGGGATCTCAAGCCTGAGAACTTCCTCTTGCTCAACAAGAGTGAGAACGCCCCGCTCAAGGCCACCGATTTCGGTCTTTCCGTGTTCTACAAGCAAGGTTGGAAGATCTCTCCTCCCTTTTGTTCCTTTGTTCTTTTTCTCATTGCTTTCCAACTCGTTTTAGAAATTTGGGACTTGGGTTTCCCAGAAAATTTAGGCGAAGGATTTCAATGAACTTAAATCTTAACGAACCTTGATTATAATATTTTGAACCCGTTTAGATTATAAGTTCAAGCCCACAATTCAATTAATAAATTTAAACTTCTTATTAGAGAAAAGACAGTAGGAAAAAAAATTAAAAATAAGATGTTAATTGGGATTTTTTTTAACAATTTTGTTTTTGGTGAGGAAATAACAATTATACCAAAAATTGAATTAAATTGTTATGATGGCAGGGGAAGTATTCAAGGACATTGTTGGAAGCGCATATTACATTGCCCCAGAAGTGTTAAGGAGGAGATATGGACCAGAAGTGGACATATGGAGTATTGGGGTTATGTTATATATTCTTCTATCTGGCGTCCCTCCTTTTTGGGCAGGTGAGTTATACCAATATGTATGTGTGTGTATATATGTATGTATTTGTGCATGTATATCCATTACTGTTTCTTTGCAATTCATTTTTTACCATGAAAAAGATGTATACCAGCTTAATTAATAATCATGAGTGGAAAAGATTGATATTGACTAACACATAAGACAAACTGTTTCTGATATGGCAGAATCGGAGCATGGAATATTCAACGCAATCTTACGTGGCCACGTGGATTTCACAACTGATCCATGGCCGTCCATTTCTCCTGGAGCAAAGGATCTTGTCAAGAAGATGTTGACTGCAGACCCTAAACAGAGATTGACAGCTTTCCAAGTCCTAAGTAAGTGTTCTGATTTTGCGATTTTTTAGTTTTTATTTTTTCATTTCTCATTTCAGTGGCTAGAACATTAGCCAGATACATACATATATATATATATATATTCACATATCACAATTTAGGGGACGTTTAGCGTAAATATTTCATTTTAATTTTACTCAAATATAATACAATTTTACATCAAGCACAAATTGTGTAACAGTACTACGAAAACAATTATTATTCAAAATATTTTTAAAACAATCACATCAACTTTTCAACTTTACTATTTATCTCTATTTTTATCAATTATATCAACTTTTCAACTCTAAAATACTTTTAATCCAAACACACATTTCATTCAAATACAAAACAAATACTTTTCAATCAAATATAACATTCAAAAAACAAATTTCATTCAAATACAATCAAAATGCGATGTGTTTACCAAACGCCTCTTTAGTGTAACATAACAAAATTTTAGCTGCTGGCTTGATTTTTCATCGGTTTGAAGTACGAAGTGGATGGCAAAGACACTCATAAATTGGATCATTGGAGAATCAATCCAACAGTTAAAATGCAATTCCTATAGATAGTGGAAAAGAACAGTTTCTAACGTAAAAATTCCCTTAACGTTGATAAATTCTTATATGTATAACCCTGCATTCTCACAGATCATCCATGGATTAAGGAGGATGGTGAGGCACCAGACACGCCACTTGACAATGCTGTGTTGAGTAGGCTCAAACAGTTCAAGGCTATGAATCAGTTCAAGAAAGTTGCTCTCCGGGTAATCACTAAAATTTTTCAAAATTTCCGTCTGCATAAAATATTTCCATTCAATTTGCGTCTAGATCATTTCTTGCCATAATTTTCTTTTCTTGGGCTCATTGTCTCTGAAAGCATGATTCTGTCCTGAATGGCTGCCCAGGTCATTGCGGGATGCCTATCGGAAGAAGAGATCATGGGATTGAAACAGATGTTTAAGGGAATCGACACGGACAACAGCGGGACTATAACGCTTGAAGAACTGAAGCTAGGACTTGCCAAGCAAGGAACAAGGCTTTCTGAAATTGAAGTTAAACAATTAATGGAAGCTGTAATTATCTATATAACTCTCTCTCTTCTTAACCATGAACAAATGAACATAAACTTTGCTCTAACTGGTGCATTTTTTTTATTTTTTTTCTTCCATTTTTCACTTGGTTGACAAAATAAGGCTGATGCCGATGGCAATGGGACAATAGACTACGACGAGTTCATCACAGCAACGATGCACATGAACCGAATGGACAGAGAAGAACATCTCTACACTGCCTTCCAACATTTTGATAAAGACAATAGCGGGTATGAATTATGCTGATATTATCATTCTCAATTTCATTGATCAATTTCCTTAAGAGATTACTCCATAGCAGAAACATCTAGTTGTAACACTTTTAGGACTACGTAAATTGTAATGCTTAACTGCTGATCATGAAAAAAAATGAAGTTACTTACATCTTGTGAGAATGCCGCAACGTAGGTTCATCACGACTGAAGAACTAGAGCAAGCTCTCCGCGAATTTGGCATGCATGATGGAAGAGACATCAAAGAAATCATCTCTGAAGTAGATGCCGATAACGTAAGTAAAGCAAGGAAAATTATTCGAATGTAGGATTAACTTTCCAAATATGTGTGTATATATATATATGTATTTATATTTGCCACAATCAAGGACTATAATTCTTTGAGGAAAAAAAACCCAATTGACCAAATTTGATTGTACTTCCAGATTTGTTTGTATAATTAGTGCATCCTAATTTTTTAAATTAATTATTTTTGTTTTTCTGAAAATCTACAGGATGGACGTATCAACTATGATGAATTTGTCGCTATGATGAGAAAAGGAAACCAGGAGGCGAACCCGATTAAGAAGCGACGCGATGATGTATTTGTTTGATTATTTGGGTTGACGCAAATTATACGTGCTATACGAAAAATGAAGGGGAAGAAAATGAAAAAAATTCCATTCATCTGAACTTTACAGCACGGATTTTTTCATAGGTGGATCAGAAGATTTGATTATTATAGTTAATTCTACTTGTACAGTGACTATCAAAAAGAAACGAAAATGGGATTAAATGGTTGGAGGGTTTTTTTTTTTTTCCATTCTCTTAAGAAAAAAAGAAATTGTTTAGGGGTTTTTTATATTTGCTCATGTGTGTACTATATCAGCTTGTCTCCTCTTTCTTCCAACATATAAGAAAATTGTAAGATGTTAAAAACTTATGTTTAAAGAAAAAAAATAAAAGAAATACTAATGCTTAGGAAATCAATTCATGTCTTTCTGATTATGTCTTTGTTTGATCTTCTTGAACAGGAACATGAGATTGGCAAAAAAATGTAGCATTTATCTACAGTTATGCAAAATGCATTTTTCTTATTAATATGTATGAGGACTCTGAAGTGTTGGGGATTTATTGAAAATGACATAAAAATAGGGTACTACCAAAAACAGAAGTAAGGTCGAGGAGTGCTAGACACTGTCCTTAAGGATTAATTCCGCCCCTCTTGGACGATGTCCGGATGCAATACATACTTCACGGCAATCTAACCTCCAAGATTCAACGACCTGAGCTTACGTAAGGGTGCACTTCCAAAAACTCAGCTCTAGAATAGCTTTATAGACTTTAAACCTCTAGCAAGAGTAAGACTACAAAAAAGGACTCAATAAAAATGTGGAATATCAAACACCAAGCTTATATGTTCAACTCATAATTTTTTTTTTTTTTTTGGAACAACTAAGACAACTCATAGTTTTCCTTTTCTCTGCATGAAAGCATACGGATATGGGGTATATAGAAAATACATATATGAGCTTCGTTGTGTGTTTTTAGCTCTCGACAAAGTTCTTATTTATAGGAATATGCACGTATGCATTCACCACAGGCACAAGGAAGCTTCATGGAAATTACTTAATCAAAGCTTTGTAAGTTAACAAGCCAAGAGTTCAAAGAAATGTTCGTTCTGCCGTGTATAAAGTTTGTTGTAGCAAACTATTATACAAATAAAGTTTTGAGAAAGTTTCATACAAGAGTCAACATTACTTGCTCCATAATAAAATTCTTTTAAATAATATCAACTAAAAGTAGACAACAACATGCTGAGCATGGCTTTTAATAAGTAAAAGCTATTAAACAATTAGACAATAAAACTTATGTGAAACTACAGCCAAGTCTGGCAAAGAACAAATGTCTATTTATATGTTTAAATAATGCACAAAAGCAAACAATTTAGGTAATGTTTTGGTAAACGATTTTTGGTGTTACGAAAACCAATTTTACATCAAAATTAAAGTTTTACATTTAAATATAATAATTTTCAATAGTATTATAAAAGTAATTACTATTCAAAATTTTTTTAAAATAATCACATCAACTTTTTAACCCTAACTATTTATCCCTACTTTTACCAATTACATCAACTTTTCAACTCTAAAATACTTTTCATCCAAACATACATTTTATTCAAATACAAAACAAATACTTTTCAACCAAATACAATACTCAAAAAAGAATTGTATTCAAACACAATTAAAACGTAATGCATTTACCAAACGCCCTCCTAAGCTTCAACAAAAGCTATCCCCAAGGTCAACACTTTCCTAAAGGACAAGTGTTCTAAATCATTGCTCAATATTTCCTTTGACTGAGTTCAATCCATGAAAGTTTGTGTAAATAATATCTATTGACTATTATTCAAGATTAAATATCTACTAAAAAGTCTCAAAACATTTGAAATACTAATTTAAATATTACAACAATCCCCCACACATTTCAAATATTTAGAAAAGGAAGTACCCCAAGACGAAGACAGGAATGCCAGAGGAATGCAAAATTCAATGTATCTGAACTAGTGCCTTTCGGGCTATGAACCAGCCATAGGATAACCAATCGTGACTCACAGGAACTTGGTGAAACTAAGTTTTCATGAACCGGTGTGACTTAGAGAATTAGCACCCACACTGAACTTTCTGAATCTGAGCCGTTCTGCGGTTTGGCGCATTAAAGGGCCCTGCACCTGCCTGGAATTTCATGAGAGCTTTAGAGAGTCTGCCTTAACCACATTCATATAGGTTAACTTCCATTAAGTGTGTACTGCAGCTTGACACACTATCCAAATATATCTATCTATCTATATATCTATCTATAGATATACAGGACTATGGAGTTCATTAAGAGCATAAGAAGCTCAACCTACGTCACTGCAGTCAACACTATCTTGCCATAGGAAGGACTTGTATCAATATATAAAGCGATAGTGCTACAAGACAACAAGTGACTTGATTTTACCTCTATGAACCTACTTCATAGGATCTCTAATCACATAGGTGAGGTTACCATCACTCTTGCCTCATGTTCTTGGCGTCAGTCCCATTCCCCTCGACATATTAACCGCTAACCTCTAATTTAGTGATTTTGTCAGAGGATCGGCCAAATTCATCTTTGACCTCACATAATCTAGAGTCACCACTCCAGATCATAATAGTTGTTTGATAATATTGGGGGCGTTTGATTTTATCTTTAAAAATGATTTTTTATTTTTAAAAATATAGAAAATAAAAACAGTCCTAAAATAGTGTTTGTTTATTCAATGTTATCCATTTTGAAAACACCATTTTCAACTATGTTGTTTTTTTTTTTTTTTGTTTTTTGAAAACGAAAAAAATTTGTTTTCAATTCTTTGTTTTTATTTTCTCCCTTCTTCTCCTCTCTCTCTCTCTTTCTTTGCTTGTAAAGCTTCGATGACGACGACCATGTCTGATGATGGCCTCCATCTCCAGTGAAAGGTAATGACGGCGACAACGACAGCCCCCTCGTGACAACGACTACTAACTCGTGATGATAACCATCGACTCGCGACTCAAATTTCGCCATCACCCCCACTTAAGACTCAAACCATTAATGTCATCCACTCCTTCCCTTCATTGTAAAACTCACCACCAAAGGGGTTTTTTTTTTCTTAATTATAACTAATAATTTATTTTTTTGTTATTTTTTTATATTAAACATAAGTATATTTTCATAAAATACTCATTTCTAAAATGGGTTTTTAAAAATTACAACCAAACAAAGTTTCATTTTTATATTTCTCAAAATGTACACTTAGAAAACATAATCAAATATGGTTTCAGAAATGGTCTCAACATAGTTTTCAAAACATTCTCATTTTCTTTTTTTTTTTTTGAAAACAAAAAACATTACAATAATAATACCAAACACCACCATTATGTCTCAAACGAATATGTCTACTTTTCCTAGGGGTGAACAAAAAACCTAGTAACCTAACAAACCTACTTAATCTATCTAGCCTGATCATAATGAGGTGGGTAAAAAAAAAAAATTTTAACCAACCTAATCTTCATTAGATGGGTTAAAAAAATCTCAAAAACCCACTAAATCCACCCAATATTCACTCCAAATTTTCTTATTCTTTTTTTGGTAAAATAGTATTCAACCCCAAGTATTGTCAAGTTTATTTGAATAAATAGATTACATTGTTTGAATATATAATATGTATGTAATTCTTTGTGGTGTTATGAAAAATATTGTTAATTACCTTTAGTATCCTTACGTTTTTTAGTAATATTCATAACTTATATTTTTATGTTGGACTACTAATAAGATTATATTAGAAGTGCAAAGAAAGTGATATAATTTATTTTAGAGAATATGTCATGAGTTCCTTTTTTTCCCTTAAAATTTTTATTTGTGGTTGAGTTTTTAGAGTCATTGATATGCATATATATTTAATAACTAGGCCTTAATTAGGTGGATTGATTTTCTATATTGGGTTGATTGAATGGGTAAAATATTTTTTTCAATCAACCTAATCTTCATTGAGTGGGTTCAAAAATCCCAAACATCTACTCAACCCGCTTGATGTTCACCCCAAACTTTTCCCCTTATAAATTTTGCTCTTCATTCTTTCAATAGCAACTTGACAATCACAATGTATTGAAACACTAGAAGGGGAATATGAATAAATGGGAAGATCTACCACCAGGTTTCTCCACCATTTGGCCTCAGAACATGCCATTTTTAAGGTGATCAGCTTGGACTCCATGGTAGAACAAGCTATACAAGTCTACTTGGATGATTTCCAAGACACGACACCTGTACAAAGAGTGAACACATAACCACTAGTGGATTTAATCTGATCTGAACCTAAGATCCAGTTCGCATCACTACAGCCTTTAAGAATTGGTGGAAATCTACCAAATTTTAGTCCATAATCAATGGTACCTTTCAAATATTTAGCAAGTCTTTCCAATGCATTCCAATGTTCCTTGTTAGGATTATAAGCATATCTTCTCAATCTATCTACTGCATATGCAATATCAGACCTTGTACTATTCATTAAATATATTAGGCTATCAATGATTTGGGCATATTTAGATTTTGAGACACTATTATCTTATTTTTCTTAAGTTGTGTGTTCATGTAATAAAGAGTAGACAATGGTTTACAATTGAAAAACCCAAACTCTCAAAAATTTCTTAGCATAGTGCTCTTGTGATAACAGAAGAATCATCACATTTAATAACTTTAATGCCAAGAATCAGATTTGCTTCACCATATCTTTCATATCAAAATGAGAAGCAAGAAAACTTTTGGTCTCATTTATCACTTGCATGCTAGTTCCAAAAATTAGCATGTCGTCGACATACATACATATAATAACTTAAGCGTTAGTTTTAAAAGATTTGAAGTAAATGCACTTGTTTGCCTCATTGATTAGATAAGCATTAGAAATCAACACTTAATAAACTTTTCATGCTATTGTTTGGGTGTTTGCTTTAAGTCATACAAAGACTTAACTAGCTTACATACCTTATGCTCATTGCCCTAGGTAATACAACCTTTTGGTTGTTCTATATAGATTTCCTCATTTAAGTCTCAATACAAAAATTGCATCAGTTGGCTTTTTTCTTCACAAAAACTGACTTTCCTTAGGTTTCAGCCCTCAAAAAATTCAACCCTTTTTAGGGAAACAAATTCAAAATTCAAATAGGATTCCAAGAAAAGATTTTTCTCTCTCCTTTTTATCACTATGGCCGAATCTTCACCGGGGTAAACAAAATAGAAAAATAAAAAGCTCTTAACAAAAATATTTTGTAATTCTAATTCAGATAATCTAATTCTTAACGTACAAAAAAGGCTAAAATAACCATATTTAAACTAAAATTTCATCAAAATTTGATACTATTTCTCAACGGAGTAGAAAAAGCTTATAAATTTAACCTAGAAACATAAAATTATATTCACAAATAAATCTACCTTATGCCTTGCTCTTTTTTTTTTTAAATTTTATTTGATTTCTTTATTAATATATTTTAATAAAAAGAATTTATATTTTAAAATGTATTTTATTAATAATTAATTATATTGATTTTCCTTAAATTATATACTTTATTTCGCTTTACCCATGAATTATATACTACATCAACACTTTCATTAAGTTTATAAATAGAATCAAATAAAAGGGATATTTTAAATAATTTTATGTATATGTTATTTTACAGAATAAAATAAAATATGATTTATGGTCCACATAAAATTTGTATAATTAATTCTAAAATTAAACATATTATATAATGCAGATGTCCCGTTAGTCTCTACTTAACTATGTGCTCCATGATAGATAATAAATATTCATATATTATTATAATATTTCTCAAAAACCACCTAATAAAATACTATTATATTTGTTTAGAAGTTCTATTTTTAAAAAATAAAAAAAATTCATTTAAAAAAAATGAATCTTTCTAAATTTTTATATTTAAACATTTAAAATTTTTTATTTTTAAAAATAAAAAAAATTTATCTCTAAGTAAATTTTTTTTTTGTTTATTTAAATAATTTTTTATTTAAAAAAAAATCTAAATAAATTTTTATTTTTTAAATCTTTTTATTTTTTCCTCTTTTAAAATAAATCTCTGTCCAAACGTGACTTTAATGGAATGGGATAAAAATGTCATAAGAAGAAATGGAAAAAGAAGAGATTTTTGCGGGAGAGTGCTCAAGCCTCTAGAAGACAGAGACAGACGGACAGGGAAAAGAAAAGAAAAGAAGGTCGTCGGAGCTTGGCGCCATGGAAAATCCCCAAAAATGGTGGTTCACTTGGGAAGCCCAATCTCACCTCCTTACTCTCAAGCTCTTCCTCTTCGATTATCTCACCAACTCCCTTTCTTCAATGCCACAATCTCTAGGTCCATGTAAATCTCTCGCAGTCCCTGGTTCTCGTCTCCTGGTCCGATGACGCAGGCCAAGTCTTGCTAAAGGTTCCGATTGCTAGGGCTTTGATCGACGCCGATTCTCCGGTGAACTTCAGAGCTCTTGACGATCACATCGATGTCAAGCTCATCCTTCTTCTCCGCGTTGCTCACCTTCTCGTTTCCAACTTCGATTCGGTTCTGAATTCGTCTGGCGATGAAGAAACTGCAAAATTGGTTTTGTCGATGTCGCTCGCTGTCGATTCCGGTGAGTTTTCGAGCTTTTCACTCTGTTTCTTATAGTTCGTGTTTGGTTAGCTGAGAAATTTTATTCAACTTAATTTGGTAGTAAAAATCAGATATTTGAATTATCGAAGATTTAAAAATTCTCTCTTTGTCTCCGGTGAACGAAGAAACTAAGGAACTAATGTGAGAAAATTTTTCACATTTTGCCATGTTTGTTGTTTTTACCACTTTTTGCAGGTTCTGAGACATAAATATTGGGTCTTGTTTTGTCCAACTCTCGCATAGTTAATATGAACAAATTGTTTCTGAGTTTGGTAAGTTCAGATATAAAGAGTATATCATCTTGTGGAGGAGTTCATTTTTACTGCAGAAATTGTGAATTTAACTTATCGAGAAGTCCTCTCAGGTTGTCCTTTTGTTTAAAAATTTTTCTATAAATTGCCTTAAACTAATATATAACTAATTAATGTTTAGAGGGGTTTTGATTTGCAACTTTATCAAAATATGTAGTGATTTGTGGAAATGCCTTCAGATAACTGGTGAGAAATGGCCAACAACTGGTTTGGGGAAGTTGGTTACCGATCGGTTTGCAAATTCCTACATAAATACTAGGAGCACTGTGTAACTATTTCTGTTTGTAAGGATGATCTCGCTGGATGGAATTTTTTCGAGATTTGAGGGATGAACCTGAGTTTGGTGAATCTACAAAATTTGAAGATAGAGTTTCTAGTGCATATGCTGCATGTGCAGTTACTAACGACGAAAGTAACAATGGAGGATTTTCTCCTATGCAGTTAGGGTAGGATTTGAGTGGGAATGATGATTTTACACAGGGGTGTTGCACACGGCATGCATCCAATTCTGATCGAGAGGACCTTTTTAATTGGAAACATCTTTATGGTTAAGCCCTCTACTCTTTCAACGGATATTAAGTGGGTTGAATTTTATGTTCCCTGTTTTCAACTCGTCCCAGAGCGTCTCCTTTGTGGCAGTGATTGTGTACTTGCTGATGGTGGGGTTCGACTCTTTCAATGCTATGTTTCCACTCGCTTGCCTTTTGGTGAGTCACAAGATTTCTTCAGATTAGTATCTGTAAAATATTTAGCACTTTTATCTTGAACATGATTTTCTGAATTTTTCCACATTGTTTTTCGAAGAGATAGTGTGGGAGGAAAAAATATTTCATTTGTATTTACGCACACCAGAGGATAATTTTTCTATCTGTCTTTCAACTGAAGTGTGTTGTTCTGTAAAGAATTGATGGCAATACATTTAATATCATTGTTGTTTCATGCTATGAACATGAAGTACATTGGAAAGAATGTTCACAAACCAGCTACACCAATTTTTCAATAATGAATTTTCATATCAGAAAATGGTTAGTGATCTAACAATCACAATTCCCGTGTTGTAAATTGTTAAGGTGAACACAAATTCGTACTGGTTATTGTTTGAGCACATGGTGCGGTGTAGAAAATGGTTCAAAAGCTAGTTCTACATCCTGTTGTTAGTACTATTAGAAGCGGAAGAATGGTCGGGTGATAAACGGTCCCATAAAGCTCAGCCGTTCTGTGTCTAATTTTTCACTCTTTATAATTGAAAATGTCTGCATTGTTAATTAATCCAAATGCCCATCTGGTGCTCTATGTTTTGTTACAATTGCGTTGTTAGGCTGCTCTTGCATCGCTTAATGTATATTTACAGTGTTTTCCCCTTCCCTTAATTCATTCCTGCAATGTTTTAATGGCAAAAAATGAAAATTTTGGAAGATCTGATCTCGTGTGAAACGGCAATTACATCGACAGATCAGATGGGCCTACTAAGAAATTGATGAAGCTGAAAATTCGGAGTCGAGAAATGTTGGACGTGATTTGGTTGCTACAATCTGAAAGAGGCTGGTTCCATTTTAAGTAGCTTTGGAGCCGTGGATGAACTTAGCAAGTAAACCCTTCGGTTTATTTTGAAATTACCTTTGATTACGATCTAATAAGAGCTTTTTGCAGAAGGGTTGAAAAAGAGAGTAGTTTTTGAAAGAAACAGAGCTTAGATGAGCTTTCTCAGAAAGTTAAGGGAACTTGGAAAACGTCAAACACAATACTACTGATTAAGAGAATCACACAAATCATTGTTCACAAAAGAAGCACATATTTTGATTAGAGCTTCTATGCCTTCATTTATTTAAATTAGATTAAGCAGGAAGTACTAGTACTCATGCATTACTGGTCAGATAAGCTTCGACATTCTTAATAAGAACCGGAAAAATTTCCGTATACTTGGTGGGAGCTGGGATACCGTCGTTAAGCTTCTCATACCCTAGAGTCCATTTCACCGAGCTTCCTCCGCGATCTCCGTTTCCCGTTACCTGAACCTTGGTTCTCATATTCCTGTAGTACTTCATGGGCTCTCCGTCAAATATTTTGAAAGTGATTGTCTTGTTCTCATCATCTATGGCTTCAACTATCTCCTTACAAGTCTCAGAATTTCCTATAATTGAACATTTTTACATGACAAATAGTACAACAAAAAAATGAAGTAAAATAAAATACAAGTTCAGTATAAATATTTATATGTATTTACACATACATTTACTCACACGTACCTCCTGCAACAAAAGTCCATTGCATGATAGAACCCACAGACTCCCAATCACCCTTAATCACCTGCCCGTCCTTCACAAGGTCGGGGCATATTTTTCGGAGGAGGTACTTTTTCCGACTAAAGATTTCGTAAAATCGTTGAGCAGAGGACTTGACGTCCAGTTGAACCTCCATTTTTGCCATTTGAGCCATTGTCTCTAGTAAATCGGAGAAGATGAAGTGGTTTTTAAGCAAGAGAGAGGCAGTGGGTTTGGGGAATCGTGTTTAGTTTGGCTGCGTTATATAGGACTAGAGTCGATTAAACGATCAAGCTGAAGACTTTTAATTGGCTTGTTTAAAAGTTCGAATTTTCTTGCTAGCAAGCATAAGTCTCAAGAAAAAGAAATAAAGAAAGAAAAGGGTTATAATTATATTTCTAGTCCTCGAATTATAAATTGATAAATATTAAGATCCCTAACTTTTAAAACATCCTCAAAACTAGTTTTTTTTTATCTATCAAATTGTCTAAAACTAGTCCTTTCGTCCGTTCAATTGTAAGCAAAAACAAAATAAAACAGAGAGAAAATTTATGG
The DNA here is from genome assembly GCA_035233585.1 of Antiaris toxicaria. NCBI lineage: Eukaryota > Viridiplantae > Streptophyta > Magnoliopsida > Rosales > Moraceae > Antiaris > Antiaris toxicaria. The sequence continues at coordinate 19,890,664 of CP141153.1, forward strand.
AAAAAAAAAAAAAAAAGAGGATAGAAACCAATAATTCTAGTTTGGTATGGTCGAAAGTGAGAGGAAAGAAGTTACAAGAAGGATTTTAGAGAAGAGGATAGAATATTTGGAGGTAGAAAGGTAATAGAAGAAAATAAAGGAGAACTCTATTGGCCACTATATTTTATCTCTCTAATTTTGGGAAGAAAATAATAGAGAAAGTGTTATATAGAATATGCGGGTTTGCATTAATTATTTTACCCTTAGTTTCACCTTATTTAATCATTTTATACCAAGATATATTAGTAGAATAAGTTTGAAAAGTCAATTCCTTCTCCTCTCCTTCTCCTTCTTCTTAGGTATAGTTAAGTATAAAATTATTATTAGATTATATTTAAAACTACATTACATAACAATAAGTCTCTTCTTCTTTTTAGGTGGAGTCAAATATGAAATTAACGTTATATTATATCTAAAATTACACTATCAATAATAACTCTCTCATTCCTTTATTTTCTTCCCATGGTTTTTACCTTCTTCTTTTTCATTTTCCATTCTTCTTCTTCTTCCTCCTCCTGCTCCTCCTCTTAGGTAGAGTCAAGTATAAAATTACCATTCGATTATGTCTAAAACTACACTGCGTAATAATAACTCTCTCGTTCCTTTTATTTTCTTCCCTAGGTTTTTACCTTCGTCTTTTTCATTTTCCATCCTTCTTACTATTCTATTAAGGGAATTTCCTATTCTAATGTGCTTTCTTCTTGATTTGAGGGTATCCTTTCAAATGTGTATAACATCTTCTACTTTATATTAAATGCACAAATATATTTATCGTCTCTCTATTCTTCTCTATCCTTGACTATTACGTGACAATCAAATCATCACTATATAATGACTTATGTGATAGCCAATTTGCATCACATGACTTTTTTTTTTCCTCCTTTTTACTTTAATTGTCTATTGCACGTGCTACATAATTAGTGATTGGAAAATCACAATGAGGACAAAAACTTGAACCTTGTAAAACGTAAGGCTGCAGAAGGCTGAAGCTATTGTGTCCAAAATTTTGGAACACACGTAGTTCACCGGATGATTAGAAGAAACGATCTCAACCATTAAAAATAAAGTTGTTAACTTTTGATTTAAAAGACTTCAGTAGTCTACGTAAATTTTTTTTTTTTTTCCAATCATCAAATAACTTTAAATTAGTGGCATGGTACATCTCAAGAAGATGTTTTGGGATGTACCGTAACTTGTTCCGCAAGTGAATAATTTGGGAATTTCCGGTAGCGTTTGGTATTGTTTTTGAAATCTGTTATGTTTTCAAATTCTCTGAATTTGAGATCGTTTTGAAAACAATTCTGAGAACGTTTCTGAAATTGCGTTTGGTTTTATTTTCTGAGCGTATGTTTTGAGAAACAAAAAAGTGAAACTGTATTTGATTATATTTTTGAAAACCAGTCATTTTATAAGTATTTTATAAAAACATATTTATGTTTGATTTAAAAAAAATTTATTATGAATACCAAAAATTAAAAATTAATAAAATTTTTTAATTGAAAAATGAATTAAAAATTAATAACCATAATATTTAAGTAATTACTATATCAATTAAATCTTAATTAACCATAATAATTAAATCAGAGAAATGAGAAAAATGAAATCAAAGAAAACGACTTTTAATCGTTTTCAATTTTACATTGAGAGCAAAGGCGATTTTGGATTCGTTTTGAAATCTGTTTTAAAAAACAATACAAACAAAACACAATTTCACACCGATTTTGAAATCGATTTCCTAGGAAATCGTGAAATCAGTTTTGAAAACAAAACAAACACCCTAGGCCGTTTCTTTCGGAAATGTAAAAGAAGAATTGTCTTCAAAATGTATCCCCCTCCCCTTAATTCTTCACGATTATATAAAAAATGATTTTGAAATGATGGACACCAATTACTCATTAGGCTCTACGTATGATTGAAAAACCACAATGACGGAAATAAATTGAACATAAGTTAGAATATACATACATCTCAATTTTGAGAGACCAAATAATGACCCCAACAAAAAAAAAAAAAAGGAAGAAGAAGAAAAAACCCCGATTTTAACCCCATTGAAATCATAGATTTAAAAATAAAGTTTTTACAACTAAATATAATTTAAAAAAAAAATACTATAGAAACTATTTAAAAAGTGTCCAAAATTGTCTTAAAATGGTGATTTAAACGAGTTAGTAATTGAAAATAAATTTATCACCTTTCAACTAAAAGGATTTTAATGATTCACCTTATTTGTTCTCATCATTGGCTGAATTTGACTACATACTGCATTATGAAAAAAATGAGGCATATCATAACTTCTTCTGAAAAGTGTATATTTGGAGATTTTCATTTCAGTCTTTTGGCTAAAATATGAAAGAATAATCCCATCGTATTATTTTAACATGTTCGCCATAGAAGTTCTTATTCTTTGTCTCCAAAAATGTATTCCATTAACTCTTTCCGCTTGTTATTTAAAAATGTATTTGCAATGATGGAACGATAAAGTGACATTTAATTCTCTTACAGTACTGAAATAATACAATTAAATTGCAAATTGATTTTTCATAAAATAAGTAGCGTTGTAGTCCTTGGAAGTGCTTTCTCTCTTTTTATTTTTTATTTTTATTTTTGCTGAAGATTTTGAGATGCTTTCTCTTTTTCAATATATATGATCTAAATATTTAGATCGTTAAGTGCTAATTTGGTATTCAAAATATCTATAAAAAGCATTTGTTAATTTGGTAGGTTGTTTTACCCTATTGAAAAAAAAAAAAAGAAAATTTTAAACCACTAAAATTTCAACAAAATCTAGTAGATTTACGCTTTCTTTTCTGATCTTGATACGATTTTAATGGGATTTGATATTCAAAATAGTTCAACACCAACAAAGAACTCTACCCTTTTGAGAATGTAAAATCAAGAGTGACTTTGCTTAAATCGTTTTTACCTTTGCCCTCTTCAGGTCCTTTGTCCTCATTATACAGCTACTTTGACAAAGTTGTTAATTTTAATTAGTAAAATAAAAGAAGTAAAAGATATAATTTTATGTTAAGTGCTTAGAATCACATTTTTAATAAAAAAAAATTGATTTTTAAATTTTTTTAACAACAATAAAAATATTATATCGAATTTTACATTGTCTTACTGAAATTCTTATACAAGTTTCTTAGGCCTCTTTTCAGAACTTGCTAAAACTATTTTTGACTTATGGAGTACAAAAACTACTTCTATAAGTGCTTTGATTCTCTCAGAAGAGCTTCCTATTAAAGTAAAAAAATATTGCTTTAAGAAAAATCTCTTCTCATTAGAATTTAAAACGTGTATTAGAGACATTATAAATATCATTTTTAACATTTTTATTATTTAATTATTACAAAACTTTAAAATCATTTTGACTTCATAAACTCTTTTTAAAATGTGATATATTTATTAAAAAGGCCATAACTTTTGTCTCTTTTCTTCTACAAACTAAAAGCAAAAGCAAAAACTCAATCAAATAGGTGATTAGGAAATGTTTGGTAAAGCTTCACAGAAGCTTTTGGATTCTTTGGTTCAAACATAACTTTTGGAAGACTTATAATTTACCAGACAAACCACACAAAATAGGCCTTAAAAAAAAATCCTCAAAATAAACTACATAACTTTTATTAGAGTTTCAGTGATACATTATACTCCATTCTACCGACCAATTAATCAAGGTATATTTTACTTCAAAGTCACATCAAAATAAAGAAAAAAAGTACATACAACTGACGTTAAATTGCCACAATAGGGCTTTCATGAAAGTCATCTCCTTCTGTTTAATGTAAAGGGTATTGATAAAAATGAGATCAAAATACTAAAGAGAAGAAATTAAAGGAACTTTTTTTTCCCCCTTAGAGAGAATACAACAACAACAACAACTTCTTTCAAAATTGACTTTTTTTAAACACTGTTGAAATGGATTTTGTTCTTATGAACATGTTGGTTGACGGTTATATATAATGTTTGAGGGGTTAAATAACCATTTACGGATATTTCAGTGGCTGAAAATTGTTTTTCATTGAGGTGCGCCATGGACTTCAGCAGAGTTAATAGAAGATGCAGAATTAATAGAAGATTTATTTCTTTTATAAAACAAGTTATCATTGAGAAAAGAAAACTGACATCATAGTAATTCTAATAAAATAGTTTCTATGTGATTAGAAATTACTATGGTAAGAAAATTTATATCATATCTTACCCTAAAGGAAAAAAAAAAAAAAAGGAATTTTATATCTTATTTGAAATGTGGGCTGAACTAAAAGGTTTAAATAAATATAAAGTAGTTTTGTGCTACGTTGTTGATAATAGAATACAGTTAGACCAGTGACAATCTCTATATTTACCAATAGTCATTGCTATATCAACTGAATAATGTGATTTGACTTAACTTGTGAAATACATCTGTTAGCAAAATGAGTTATTTAAGTCATGTAAAAGGCCCATTTGAGGCCCGTTTTCAATGAGGTTCAATTAGAGTTTGGTACGATTCTCGATAAATTTGTGTTCTTTGGTATGAGAAGATTAAATTGGATATTCATACGTTCAAAATAATAATCGGTTGAATGAGAAAGTGATACTCTAAATATACTATTTGAAATGATAGTTTAGAAGGAAATTGTAAAAATCTCATATAGACTAGAAATGAAGTTATGGTAATGTATATAAAAGATCACACTTTAAGGCTTAGATAATCATAAATACTTAAAAGGCTCTCTCATACGTAAGGGGGTGCAAATCTTGAACTTGGTGGGTTAGGAGTCCAATATGTGCGCCCGCGGCATGCAGACACAAATGGTAGACTAGAAAGCCCACTCCGTGTGGCTTTGATTTTATAATTTTTTTTATTTTTGGCCCAAAGAAAAGCTCAAGACCATCTATATTCTTCTCAAAATTGAATTAGGCTTTGTTAAGGAGCTTAATATAAAGAATAATAGAGATTAGCGGTGACTATCATGAATATGTATCAATGTGAGAGTTTCTTATTTTGAGAAACCAAAAGGCCTTCGGTTTTTCCCTTGGAAAATCCGAATCTAGACTTAGAACTGGCCAAGTACAACTCAAAAATGAAACATACCAACCTTGAGGTTAATTTTTGGTTTAATAGGTGATTAATCCTATTAATCCATGCATGTAACATCTCATTTTTTGAGCCTATATAAAGGTCATTCTCTACATAAACATACACAAAACACAAACATACAAAGTACTAGTTTTCTTTCTTTTGTTCTTGAGTTTTCTTTGCAACCATTGTAATCAGTTTTAGTTATAGAGGAAAGGTGCAAGTTCGGATTTGGTGTGACGGTTTCGATATTATTTCATGCTACCATTGTTGTTGTTGTATCCTAAGAAACGGATGTCTTATGTGTCCTTAAGCACTTTTGGAGGTGATGAATCTGTTTTCAGAAAAGCGTATTTCACGTGCTTCGACATCTTCTTTTTCGATTCCATTTAAGTTTGACAAAAGGTAGAATTTGTATTGCAACCTTTCTTTTATTATAACAAGATAAGTTAATATTATTTTTCTTTGTATTTTCCATATTTTGCCTAACAACATCCATTTTGGCTATTTAGCTTATATAGGTAGATGTAATTAACCGTGGTTCTGACTATATTTACTGGACCATCTGTGCATGTGTTGACTACACATGTTGTGGTAATTCTTCTTGTATTTTGCATCCCTTTCTTTGTCAATTGTTGCCCCAACTGGAGAACAAAACAAGAAATATGACTGAAAGCATGTAAACAACTTGTGCAAGTACTTCCTCATTGGTGAGATACAAGATAGCTTGTCAATAGGCTTGGCACATGGACAAGGTCTTACTTCCAATAGACATTCCTAGTTTAAAACACTGTAATTTGAAAATTCGGAACCTACAAACTGTGACACCCCGCCTCACGCGAGCCTGTCACTTGACATCTATTCTTACTTTTACTATTTGTTCTTTTCATATTGATATAAAAAGATACGGAAAATTTTTTTTCTTTATACATACTTACACTTACTCTCTTTCTCTCTTTCTATCTGACGGATTAAGCATAGCGGGTCCATAACCTTTGACATGACATTTGCAACCCATTCCACCAGTCTCGTATCTCAATAAACTCAAATGGCAGGTTGTTCAACTTTGTTACCTGCACACGAACAAACTGGTGAGCTAAACGCCCAGTAAGTTCAAACATAAAAACATAAATCATAAAACAGTATATTATACTGTTATATTCTGTCATATAAATATATATACTATCTGTAGTATATAACTACTAAAAACATATCGTGCATTAACACAAATAATCACATAATTTGTGATAACTAGTAGTATTCTATAAAATTAGAATAACTATAAATATACCAACTGTAATAACAGTGGTATACTCTGATGTAACTCATACCATCTCTTTAAACTTTACTCTGATGTAATGACAAATAATCACATAAATTGTGATAATTATTAGTATTCTATAAAATTAGAATAACTATAAATATACCAACTGTAATAACAGTGGTATCCTCTGATGTCACCCATGATATCTTTTTAAATTTTATTTTGATATACTAATATAACATCACATATAGGGTTAGCACAAACATCACATCATGTGGTAGTGCTCATATTATACTCATTTATTCTTTTCTTCATATTTCTCATTCTTTCTTTCATTACATCATTCTTTGCTTTCAATTTATGGGCCTTGCGCCCTGGGCCTCGTGCCCGTCATACTGTATGGGCCTCACGCCCTATATATCATGAACCTCGCGACCGTTAAACTGTATGGGCCTCGTGCCCTATATATCATGGACCTCGCCCCCGTAGTGCTATATCTTTAACATAATTAGCACAACATGTAATTTATAAACATGTATATATACAAATGCACATAACATATAAGTTAGCGCAAAACATTGCAATCAAACACAACAATTATGCCTTGAGTGTTTTATGCTCATTTTTTCGATTTATTCTGTTCATTTATTATCTTATTTGTACTTTAACTCTGTATGGGCCCGTTTTAGTCATACCGAAAAGCGCTCTGTAGAGGGGCCTGGGAGCTACCCTGGCTCTCCCTCATCTATGCTATGTCTTCTTCTTTAACATGAAATAACCTCCCCTCGCGAGAGGCCTGTAAGCCAAAACATTAGGTTTTCATTACCCTGTTGTTTAATGTTTAAGTGTACATACAATAACATCTTTACTGTGCAATATATTAACTTTTCGTAGTCTAGTACAGTAGCTGTACTCAGACTTGTACAGTCATAAAGACTATAAACATCATATATTTAATGCTGTAATTAATCAAGCATTAATACTGCTCTATGATCATAACGCAGTAACTGGAATCATAAAAATGGAATCCAGTAAGTTTGGAACCTCTCGTCCAAACTTGTAACATAAACAGAACAGTATATAAATTATACTTAATTTATTTATTCTCATTATTTTCATCGTTTCTTTAAAACGATACCTCACACTCTTGGGAGGTTGCCTCATTAATTATAAGGCATGCAAATACTTAATGCTGTCATAACAATATAGAGAATCAGATTCCCGTGAATCTGAAACAATTGTAACAATAGTATAAATTACACAGTTATACCATAAACCATACAGTCTAGTACACAACTACACCAATAGTTGTGCACCCGTCATCAATCACAAATCAAACAATTATATAGTTTAGGGGAAAATATATTTTTCCACCTAAACATAACCCTATCAATTTGTTCGTGCACAGACAATTAAATGTGTGAACTTACCTCTATTCTGCTAACATCAGTTTTCTGTGGTTCCTCGACAGTCCATCATCACTGTCCCGTTGAACTCCTATAACCGAAAAATTAACGATTATTTAAAATCTTTATTTCATGTATAAAACTTTATAAAACGTAAAAATACTACGTTTTATTTCTTAATAAAGAACTTAGGAGCTTAACGTTTCATTTTTAACTTTTCTGTAAACTTTTGGCAAAATTACTATTTTACCCCAATCGGAACTTTTCTTATTGTTTTCATGCTTAACTCTTAACTTTGGCCTTTAAAACTTTAATTAAAGCCTTAGGATTATGTTCTAGACTTTAACGATTCTTTTTCTAACTTTCTGAAATTTTTGGTCAAAATGACCGTTTTGCCCCTGTCGGGTCTTTAAATCTTAACCTTCTCGTTTTAAATGTTTAGACTGAATTTTCCAAGCTTAAAAATCATCCATTTGACTTTTAAAAACTTACTGGACCTTTTCCATATTAATTTCTATATTTTTCACAATTTTTACTATTCCCGACCCTCGGGAAGTTCTATTCCGACATAAAAGTCGATTTCTTGCTTTTCTTACATTTCAGGTCTCGAAGGTCATTTTATAAATTCTTAAAACATCCATTTTTCCATTTTTCATTGTAAATTCATAAGGGGCTCGGGTTTACCTGCCCGATCACGTTTTTAAACCCTTATTTCCAGAAATGCCCTTTACGCTATTTTAAAAATTTCGGCAGCATTTCCTCTTAATTTTTAGGCTCCTGGCGTTTAGGAAACTCCTTAAAACCATCTAACCTTGTCTAATTTATCACGTACTATACCATATGCCTAATTTTACGTAAAAGTTATACACTTTTTACGTAAAATTTGCACATTTTCATACTTTTTCATATCTGCTATTTCATTCATTTTTCTTTCTTTCTTTTACAATTTCTCATATCAATACATCACATTAACATACATTCATCTCAATTAATAAATTGAGGAATAAGAGTGGTCGAGATTATACCGAAAATGCCGTTCGGTCTCGATCGCACAAACTTTATTATTTCGTTCTTTGCATCTAGAGTTCCGTTTTGCAAATCCGATTCCACGGATGCGTCCGTAACATCGAAAATAGGCCAACGGGCCAATCTTCAAAATTTGGTCAACGGTCGCCGTTGACCGACGTTGACCGTCGTTGACTCATCGTTGACTGGCGGTTGACGGCGGCGACGGTGGCAAGTGAGTAACCCATCTTGAAGATTTCGACGAGAGGAATCCATTGGTGACCTCAATTTCATGTTTGGAGGCCCCTATCGCCGGAAAATCCCCTCAAAAGCCACGGCCACGGCGGCGACGGTGGAACTCCACCGTGCCGGACTTTTTCTCCGAAATTAGTTGAGGGATTTTGCTCCCCACAACCCCACGACCATTTCTGCACCGGTGGCTCTCTTCAATTTGGCAGGAATCGGTGAAAATCGACGGTGGATCCCACGGCGGCGACGGTGAATTTCTTGAAACTTGGTCGGCACGATACGGCAGTTGTTGCCATGAACCACCACATGGATTTTGTAGTACTCTTCACCACGAACCTTTTGGGACCGGTTTCGTGACAAACGGTGGCCGGACGGCGGAGATACGGCCGTTTGAAATTCACGGCTCCGGCGAGCTTCGGGTGGCGCGTGCGGCTTCCTCCGGTGGCTGCTCCGTCGCGTCGACCCACCATTGGACTCAGCTCGGCGAGAGCTTTCCAACGGTGCAGGCGGTGTCGTGAACGGAGGTCGTATGTGAAAGTTGGTCACTGTTCATATTTGAGAGAATTTTGAGGAAGAATTTCTAATTTTTTAGAATTTATGAGGAATTTCTGAATTTAACCCCAAGGTTTCCTATTTATACTCTTCTATCAAAAATTTTTAACTTGGACTATCCTGACTAATTTGGACGTGCTGAATCCAAATTTATCAGTTTTATCTTAATCCGAGGTCATCTCGACCAGCTTTCGATACTGCGTATTTTTCGCATTCCCAATCGAAATTTCTGTTTTGTGCTCAATTGACTAATTTGAGCATCCTGATTCCAAATATATCAGTTTCAGGTCGAGAAAATGTCGTCTTGACCCTTTTCTCGATACTGTACATACAATATATATATTTTCCGAAAACAATAAAATTTTCCGGTTGTTACACAAACTTGGACCATTCAAGGACATGTCTCCTAGTTCCTTCACTAAATTCTTTGGTTATTATAATATTTACAAATGGTAAATTTTGATAATGACTAACTTCTTTTAAGTTATTTTTACATCTTAGGAGCGGCTGAAGCATATTCACCATCGTCGATGCTATGTGTTTGATCGAAAGAAAAAAGTTGGAATACTAGGCGATTCATGACCACATGCTCATTTTCGGAGAGTACTACATGACATATCACATAGAATAGGCAGAACATGATTTGGAGAATGACGAAAGGCATGGAGTGCATTGGAATTATATTTTAAGAAAATTCAATATGTGTGTGTGTGTGTATTTTGCAAACACTAACTGCTAGAAGACGAATGAGTCTTGTTCGTGACGAGACAAATAGTAGTTATTAGTCTGGATAAACATTTCATATATATATATATATATATATCCTTTCGAATATATCTAATGTAATATGATGAAGATAAGTGTTATTACATTACTTTTTATTTTTAAATCAAAACCGGGCTTCAAAGATATTGTAAATTTTTATGTAATCACCAAAATCAATCATGTTTATATATATTTTACTTGTCTCAACCCAACAATTTTTGGCTATCAATAATAAATTTTCCAAAAACATTCATTACTGAGCTTTCAGATAATAGTAGGGAATGCCGTTATTGTAATTTCTCGCAATCTTCATGCAAATACCTTAGTAAAAACAATTCATAACACCACAAGAATCAAAATTTTAACCACTATATAAATATATATATATATAACTCATTAGATAGTAAATACTGGTCAACATTATAACCAGTATGTCATCAGTAATAGTCATGACGTCAATGACTGTTAATACTTGTGAAATTACTGGTTAAAACTGTCATAACCCACCTAGAAATGCCAATTTAATGAAACCTAATAATGAAAACATACCATACACAAAGAAAAATAAAAACTAGCAATTAAACTCATAAAATATACAAAATAATAACACTATGACAAAAATCACATAATAGCACTTTAAGTTGTTGTAGCAAGTCTTTGCAATCTCTATGGCTTTGTTGCTGGGTGAAATGGTACTGGGCTAGTGCAAGTTTGCCCTTGTGTCCATAATTACATCCATACCTAAAGAATTTCATACAAGGATAAGTCATCATAAAAATTACTTCAGGTGAATTTCAAAATTACTATATAATCATGATATTAATTAATGTTATTACGCTGAGGAAGGTAAAGTCAATGGCTAAGTAGATGATACTCTAGATTATTGTAATAACCAATCATAGGTTTTTTCTTATTTGGTATTTCATTTGTTCTTGGGAAATATTTGCAACTCTTTTTTGGGTTCAGTAAGTAATTTTATCTTTTTTATTACATACATGGTTAATTTAATTTAATTATTTTAAATATATCATTATTTATTTTAAAATTTGTAAAATGAAATAACATTTATATGTACTATGTCAGACAAAAAATAAAACATCAAATTGAGACATTAAGTTTTATTATTAGTTGTAACGTTTAGTTATGTATTTTATTTAATTTAATGTTTTGTTTAATTAATATTTTATTTAATAAATAAAATGTTTAACTAATTAAATATAATAAAAAATTTATTTTATAATGGTTGGATGAATAAATAATTTTTTTTGTTATACTAATATGTGAATAAATACATAAAGTAGATTTCAGAGAAAAAAAAATATAAAGTAGATAGTTGATAAAATAAAATAATTGTTGTAAAGAAATAAAAAGGAATTTACAGAAAATATTCTTTTTAAAGTAAAATTTGAAGTAAATAAATTGGAGATGAACTTTAAATTTGATGCAAATGTTGTACCGTTTTGGTGCAAAAGCTGCACTAAAAAATAGAGTTATAAGCTGGAGATGTCATTAGATTCTCAATGATGAGGAGACCTGAAAAAATGGTTTTCCTAAACAATATATATGGATATTGAAGTGAAAAAATTAAAAAAAGAAAAAAGGAAAAAAGAAATGAGAGATAGAGAGAGAAATAGGGTTGAAAATGAGAATGGAAAGACGAGGAATGAATAAAAAGATCAGTTTCTCGTTTAAGGAAAATGTTTCAATCCCCAAACACGGGTTGAAGTCCTTACTCTATACAAATCCTAAGATCTTGAAGAGCTTAGTATTGAGGGTATTTTTGACAATTTATCTTTACCTTTAGAGTGGAGCTGACGTGATGGTGTTATAAAATAGAAGTCCTCAAAAACGGTGCTAGATTTGGAAGTACAATTTTTTTTTTCCCTAAAGTTCTGTTTTTGAAATTAACACAAAAGGGGAACAATTGTGGTTGAGTCTTTTGAGGAGCTCTTCCGGTAAGAACTAATATAAGGGTCAATAATGATTGCATGGCTAAATGAATGACTATGATATACGGTGCCTTGAATGTTAATATAGTCTCGTGCATACACAATCTTTTGTTTTTATTTTTTATACTTTTTATTTTTGTTTCCAATTTTCTTGATACACTTTCTTTCGATCCACGCGGTTCTTATGTTTTTGGCAAAACCACCATTTTTTTTGGTTAGGTGTTTTAAGGTCGTCGAGGAAATGAGAGAGGCAGATATTTGCAGAGCTGTAATTGTGGATTTGAGTTTTGTTCCTGCTCGCCACTGGCATACACTCGCTCGACCTCATGGAGCCCGCCATAGCAAGCATCGATGCTTCACCTCCAGATCCCCATGCTTCTTAATTGCCGCATCCACCTCTGCAACATCGTTTTCCCAATCACCGTTAGGTCTGGCTCTGTTATGAGCTTGCGAGGATTTGCATTGTTGCGTTTGATGCTTCCCAATGCTTCTTGATCCAAATGCTTCTAGATCATCGTATTAGCTTCTATATCATCATTTTCCTATATGCCAATGTGTCCAACTTCGTTACGAGCTCAAGATTGGTTTTCAGTCTGCACCATTTCGCTTCCTTCTTGGGGCGAGATTCGTCGGTCTACATTTCAAGCATTATCCAACAATAGGGTTGTTCTCTGATAGCTAGGTGTGGGTGATGGTTGGATATTTGTGGGTTTTTAAGATTAGCTCTGCGTTTGGTACATGCATTCAAATTATATTGTATTTAAATATAATGTAATTTTTACTCAAATATAAAAACATTTCATTAAAATACCAATCATATCACATTTTAAATCTAATACAATCATTATTCATTATTTCACTTTTTCAATTACTTTTATTAATTACATCATTTATTTTTTTTCTCTTTACTTTTACCTATCACATCACATTACATATTTATTATTAAAATACAATTTAAATACTTTTAACCTAAACGCACATTACATTTGAATGTAATGTTAATATTTTTCTTCCAAATATAAATTGTATTTAATACATTATATTTAAACGTAATATAAATACAATACATTCAGAAACTGACCCTAAGTTTTTGGTTATATTTTAAGATAATTTTGTGATTTTTTCCCTTAATAAAAAAAAATCTTTTGTATATAATAAAATTTCAATCAATATGTAAGTGTGCATTGAAAGTTGTGTGTTCTTCCATGTATTAACCGTACGTTTAATTCAGACGGTCCAAAAAAGACCCTGTTGGTTGGTCTCTTAAACGGAGCTCTACCACAGCCATTTCAAACAAAAGAGCAGAAAAATCCTCGGCAGCTTGGCGCCATGGAAAATACCCAAAAATGGCGGTTCACATGGGAAGCCCAATCTCACATCCCTACTCTCAGGCTCTTCCTCTTCGATTCTCTCACCAACCCCTCTCTTCAATGCCGCAATCTCCAGGTCCATGTGAACCTCTCGCAATCCCTGGTTCTCGTCACCTGGTCCGACGACGCAGGCCAAGTCTCGTTAAGGGTTCCGATTCCTAGGGCCTTGATCGACGCCAATTCTCCGGTGAACTTCAGAGCTCTTGACGATCACATCGAGGTCAAGCTGGTCCTTCTTCTCCCCGTTGCTCACCCTCTCGTTTCCAACTTCGATTCGATTCTGAATTCGTCTGGCGATGAAGAAACTGCAAAATCGGGTTCGTCGATGTCGCTCGCTGTCGATTCCGGTGAGTTTTCGACGTTTTTACTGTGTTTCTTATAGTTTCTGTTTGGTTAGCTGAGAAATTGTACTTCAATTAGTTTGGTAGGAAAAATCAGATATTTAAATCATAGGAGATTTTAAAATTCTCTCTGTCTCAATTGAATGAAGAAATTGACGTGCTAAATTTTATATGTGTGCTTAAACGGAGGAACTGATATGAGAAAGGTCTGTACATTTTGCCATGTTTATTATTTTCCCAAATTTTGAGGGTAATAAATATAAATATATATATATATATTCTGAGTGAGGTTCCTGTGATGTATTTATTGGTTCTTGTTTTGTCTAACTATCACACAGTTAATATGAACAAATTGCTTTTTTTTTTTTTTTTTGTTTTTTGTTTTTTCTGTGTTTGGTAGCTTCAGATGTAAGAAGTCTATCATCTCGTGGAGGAGTTCATTTTTACTGCAGAAATTGTGAATTTAAGTTAACAAGAAGTCCCCTCAGGTTGTACTTGGTTTAAAAATTATCTGTAAATTGCATTAAACTAGTTTATAACTACTATTGTCGATTTCAGATGAGGGGTTTTGATGTGCAATTTTATCGGAATGTTGTAGTGATTTTGTTGAAATGCCATCAGTTGACTGGCGGGAAGTGGCTGACAACTGGTTTGGGGCTTGCTGTTGTTCCTTTGGAGGCATAAGTGAGAAGTTGGTTGCTCGGTTTGCAAATTCCTACACAAGCGCAAAGGGTGTGTGCTTATTGAACTTTTCAACCGTGACAGTTTGTAAGGATGATCTCATTGGATGTAATTTCCCCGAATCAAACGAGGGCCAAAGTGATGAAGGTGGACCAGTTTTGAGTAGTAAATCTGAGTTTGGTGAATTTACACCGAATACAAATGGTTGTCATGAAAAATTGAGGTTCACAGCTAGTGCGAATGCTGCTTGTGAAATTAAAGATGACGAAATTAACTACGACAAATTATCTCATATGTGTTTAGACTCCGATTTGCCTAGGAATGATGATTTGGCAAAGGGATGTTGTGCACCTCATGCATCTGAAAGTCATCAAGAGAACCAAAAGTTGGCTCAAAATATGGAGATACTTGAGAATCAGAAACCATTTCTTAATGGGTTTCTTGGAAACATTTTTATGGTCAAGTCCTCTAATCTTTCGGCAGATGTTGAGTGGGTTGAATTTTTGTGTCCCCGGTGTTCAACTCTTCTTGGAGCATATCCTTGTGGTAATGGCTGTGCACCTGTTGATGGTGGGGTGAGACTCTTTAAGTGCAATATTTCCACTGGGTTGCCTGTTGGTGGGTCAGGGGATTTTTTCAGGTTAGTGTCCGTCAATTAATACTTAATGTACTTTTATTTTTAAAGTGATTTTCACTTGAATTTTTGAAGAAATAGCTGTGGAGAAATAAAAGAAAAAAAAAAAATTTCAATCTTTGCTATGTACACCAGAGGGATAGATTTTCCTATCTATTTTTTGTATTGAGGTCTGTTTTTTGTTTACCAATGTGCTGAAGAAACGTTTAATGTTGAGATTGTTGCATCCAACGAACAGGGAATACATGTTGGAAAGAATGTTCATAAATCAGCTACTTGATTTTGCCAAAGATGAATTGTCATATCGAACTGTGGTTAGAGATCTAAAAACCAAAACGCCGATGTTGCTAATTGTTGTTGTAAACACAAATTCTTGGTCATGTACTGGTTATTGTTTGAGCACAGAAAGCAGTGCAGAAGCGGTTCCAAAGCTAGATCTGCATCCTGTTATCAAGGTGCTATTTACAGAAGGCAGCAGCGAGAAAGAATCTGAAATAAGGTCGGGTGATATAGTCCAGCTGTTCGGTTTCCAATTTCTTCACTCTTGATTAATCTGAAATTTTTAATTTCATTTGTAAATTTCAGCTGTAGATTTGTCCAAATTGTCAGCCATCTTATAAACACAAATGCTTGCTTGGTGATTTTTTTTTTCTTTTAATAAATTTTCCACAATGTTTGTTACTTTGTTATTGTGCTACTTTATGTCTGTTTAATGTCCATTTACAGTCTATTCTCATTTCCTTTTTTGCTGAAATGTTTTAATGGTGAAATGTAAAACTCCTGCAGGAAAATGGAAGATCGGATAAAAAAGGATTTAGCTGATGAAGTTTTCATGCTCAGACCTCAAATTGAAGATGTTGTTAAATCTCTGTTGTCAGCAAAGAATATACTTCCCCCTTCATGCTCTTCCCTACAGGGTTTATCATTATCGTCCATGCCAATGTGACTATGATATATTCACAGTTCTCTGAGAAATATGGGCAATTCTTGCTAATTATATTGGATCGGATAGACCTATTAAGAAGTGGTTGTGCTGAAAATTGGAGTCAAGGAATCTCAAACGTTGTTCTGTTGATCCTATCCGAAAGAGGCTAGTTCAATTTTAAGAAGCTTTGGAGCCGTAGAGGAACATAGCAAGTAAACTTTCAGTTGGTTTAGAAATGTAGGGTTACCTTTGATTACGATCTAATATGACTTTACGAAGAAGAATAGAAATGTTCTTTTCGAAAGAAACAGAGCTTAGATGAGATTTTTTCACAAAGAGTCAGAGCTTAGGCATATATATATATATATATGTTCTGTGTTACACATCTTGAATTTGTAGCATGAATTAGCTATATGATCTACCCGACTAAAACTTTCCCCTCACCTCCTCTATACAAGCTATATGCCAGTATAATATCTTTTCCTCCTTTTCCACAAAATATTAAATCATTTTTATCATTCTTTTTTTGGAGGATATGACATGTTATGATAATTTGCACAAAGAATCCCACACACATCGGAGTACCAGGGAAAATCAAAGACAATGTTACCTTTTGGATATACGTATAACAATGTGAATTTTCCTTTTACCGTAGAGATCAAACACAATATCATCCATTTCTTAAGAAAATCTTAAGAAAATCCAGCACAAGATCATCCATTGAAGCTTTAGAAAACCCAACAAAATGTTGTCCATCACCACACAAGAAAATCAAACACTATTTTTCACTAAAGGAAGCATTTATAACCATTAGAGCTTCTTAGCCTAATTTCTTTGTATTGGATTAAGTGGAATTGGTAATAGTCTCATGTGTTGTTGGTCTGATAAGCTTTGAAATTTTCAGGGAGAACTGACCAAAGCTACAGGCACGTGGTCGAAGGTGGGATGTTGTCGTTAAGCTTAGCAAATTCAAGGATCCATTTAAACGAGTAGCCTCCTCAGAAAAGCCTTTGTAGGACCACGTTTACATGACAAACAGTAAGAGCGCTTTTAAACTATAGTGCAACAATTCCAAAGTAAAAATACCTAGATGATAGAGTCAAAATCATTTAGTTGAAAAATATTGTGCGAGAAAATTAAATTGCATTTTGCGTTATAAATGATGTCAATCATAATGTAAACGTTAATAATTGTGCAAATTAGACACCATCACTTCTGACGACCTAGCGAGTTTCTTCAATTTATAGAAACCATACAATTTATAGGACATGTTTAATGGATCTTATTAGAGTACTATATTGTATTATTTTATACTAATACAATGTTTGGTAAGGTCACCATATTATATAAAATAACACGGATTGTAAACTAATACTATTTATACTGTATTATCTAATACGACTAATTTTTGGTGCATTGTATTGCATTATTTCAAACAATGGTTAAGTCCAGGGTTGAGAAAGAAGGCTTAGGACCAAGATCAAGTTTTAGGATGAGGTTCAAGATCGAGTCTCAAGAAGGGGTCAAGTTCCGAGACGAGTCAGGATTGGGTTTCTGGATGAGGGGTCGAGGTCGGATTTGGAGATTAGGTTTCGAGATGTGGATTAGGTTGGGTTTCAGGATAGGAGGATTGCGTTTCAAAATAGGGGTTGGGATTGGGTTTCAGGATAGAGTTAAGTTTTGGGACAGGGATTGGGATTGAGTTTTGGGATGGGGGTTAAAGTCGGGTTTTGAGACAGGGTTTGGGGACACGTTTCAGGTTGAGGATTGTGGTCAGGGATGGGTGAAGGTCGAGATCGGGTTTTGGGATGAGGATTGGGGATAAGGACTATTTTGATACAAGGGTTGAGGTCGGGTTTCAGGACAAGGCTCTAGGACAAGACCAAGTTTTGGGACAGAGGTCGAGGTCGAGGTCAGCTTTTAAGAAGAGGATAAGGGTCTAGGGTTAGGTTTCCAGATAAGGTTTGGGAAGGGGATCTGGGTTTCGGGATAGGGTCAGTTACGGGGATAGGTTTCGAGATGAGGATTAGGTCTGGCTTTAGGATTGGGTCTGGGGTGTGATAACTGAGAGACCTATCACTCTCAGAAAATTTTGTACAAGAAACGTAAATAAATATACATTCATGATGAGACATGCTACAGAACACAGAGCAGAGGAAAATTTTGATTAACTGAATTTTAGTCAAAATTTGACAATGAATTAATGAATATAGTTAAAAGCTAAATATTAATTCAATTTATGATGTTTTAATTTAATAGAAAAATATGTGGAAAATACTTATTAAAAGATCAAGGGCTCACAAGCAAGCCACATTGATCAATGGCCAAGATAAGCCAAGAAAATAGCCAATTTCCTTAAAAGAAATTAAAGGAAATGAAGAGGGATGATGGTAAGCACATGAGGGCCTGCTACACAGTAGCCCAAGTGAATTAATTCACTTGAGTTGGCTGCAAATAAGCGGCCGAGAGAGAGAAAGAAAGAAAGAGAAAGAAAAAGAGAAAGAGAAAGAGAGAGAGCAGAAGAGTAAATCCATTCAAGTTCGGATTTTTCTCTTCCAACTAGGAAATCGTTCAAGTTTCAGCCAAGAATCCACAGTAAGAAGTTCTCAAGCTTCAAACGAGGTAAACCTTCATTTTTTCTCACGTTTTCTTGGGTGAAAAATCTGGGGTTTTGAGTGAAAAAAGAGAATGTGGGTTAATCATGTTGAGATTTTTGGTTAAATCAAAACATGATTCGAGTCTAATTGTTTTTAAGCACGAATCAATGAGTTAATGGTTTAGAAATCTAAGTTTAGTGAGTTTTCGTCAAGAAAGTTCAGATTTTTCAAAATGTTGAGTCAAGAGATGTGAATAAGCAAAATGTGAAATTTTGCTTATGAAACTATGGATTGATGATAGTGGAAATGTAGTTGATACCTTGAAATGATCTTATTGAGATCAATTTTGAGTGTAAGAAGTAGAACAAAGGCCATAAAAGCCTTAGAGAAACAGAGCAGAGATTTTCGGACTCAGAATCTTGATTCTGGTATGAACACAGGCATGTACAAGGACGTGTTCAGAACACAGTCCCGAATATGCCCACATGCACGACCGTGTTACAAGAAAATTTAGACCCGAGAGGTACACGGCCAAGAACACGGCCGTGTATCGGGCCGTGTCCTAGGATACACGGTTATGGGAAGGGCGTGTAGCAGACCATGTTCGACAGCAGGAAAACACGGCTAGAAACATAGCTGTGTAGCCACCCATGTAAGCATACACGAATTACACGATCATGTTCCATGAATCACACGACCATGCACGTAAGTCCAGAGGAGTACACGGCCATGAACACGCCCGTGTAGGAGGGTGTGTTCGAAGTTAAAGTAAAAAAAAAAAAGAGTATGGAAATAGAATTTATGTATTTTTTCATGTTTTCAGTATAAGATGAATATTGCAAATAATCCGCGATTATTTCTTTCATAAGAGTTCAGGTCAGAGACCCTGAGGCAGCAGTTCCAGACCAACAGAAGCTCATACTAGCCGACTTTCTGTAAGTTTAGGCATTGTCCTGATTGCAATGTAGATAGTCTTGTTATGTTTACGATATCATGTCTTATTATATGGTGTGTATGTTAGACGTTGATTGTCTACATCACAATACTCATGTCAGGTTCATGTCATGCATGTAGAATTTCATGTTTTAAGCACACATGTCAGACAGGTAACAGGTACACGAAAATATGTAGGTGCACAAGGCACCTTAGTGTGTTTAATAAAACTCACACCCAAGTAACATATGTAACAGGTTCCTACTGTAGGGGCAATCAGTATGCTACCCAGTTGGAACTCTAGAAAGATGGTAATTAAACCAGTTATGGGCATACCAGCCTCTCGACCCACGGGGAGGTTTTAATGTTCAGCTTCAGTTAAGACTGAGAAGGTCAGCACTAAAGTACCGCTCTCAATTATGCTAACATGTCGATACGACCAATTAGGAGCCCAAAATCAGAACTTAAATTTAAGATAATGTCCTAAGATTTAACTTTCAGCCAAGAGCATGTTTTTCGAGTCAAGTTTCAGGCATGAGCACAGCATTACATGTTATGAATCATGTTTTTATGTTTGAACTTACTGAGCTCGCGGCTCACTAGTTTGTTCACATGTTGCAGGTAAGAGACCTGTTCACTAATAGTATATGGTGGACGATGGATAGGGTAGATACACGCCAGGAGGACTAGGCGAGAGATTGTGGTCACCATGAGTCTTCCGCTGTATAGTTTTGAAAACCCAAGCATGTAAATTTAAAGACATGATTTCAAGTCAAGATTATATGATAGGGGAATCATGAATTCCTGTACATGTTATTTTGTTAACATGATTTTCTTATCACATTCTCGAACAAGTTTTTATATCAAGAAGAAAAAAAAAATTTATTCCGCAAAATTTAGCAAATAGTTTTCAAATTGAGCATGAGCCGGCAACCATAGAGACCTACATACTGTTGCAGTTGACTACAGAGTTGACTGTAATAGCACTGTAGAGCCTCGACAGTAGGGTGGGCTGCCACAGTTGGTATCAGAGCCCAAGTTTAAAATGGCTCCAGTTTAGAGTACCAACTGTTGCCACAGTTGGTATCAAAGTGGTTTTTATGATGAGCCTAGTTTAGAATACCAACCGTTATCACAGTTAGTATTATCAGAAGAGTTGGTAGACCATATCCCGTCTGACTTCGTGCATGTCCTATTTACTGATCCAAGTAAGTTCAGTTTATGTTAAGATCAGTAGCTAGTTATGCATGAAAGTAAAGGTCTGTAGAGACCTATACTTTGTAGTAAGTATGTGATGATATGTTAATGTAAAAAATGATGTGAGTCCTCTTGTGGAGGATCTAATACAAATTCATCGTGTGATTATAGGATATAAGGTAGCACGATGGAGAACCAGTGCTAAGGCCAAATAAGGAGAAAGGGACGCCTATCTCTGATTCAGAGACTAGAAGAGATGCAAGCTCTTCTAGAAAATCAAATGAAAGAGAATGCATAATTGAGACAGAGATTGGAACAGCTAGAACAGGGGCAGGGATCAGTAGGGACTCTTGCACAACAAGTAGCTGAGGCAGAATAAGTAGTGCCACCAGCTGCACCAGAAGTGGTTCAGGAACTACCGGTTAGGGTGAACCCAAAACTACTATACGAGAGATTTCGGAAGATGAGACCTCCGGAATTTGAGGGTTCAACCAATCTTCTGGAAGCAGAAGGTTGGTTTTCTTCGATCCAGATGATTATGGACTTCATGAGATTAACAGAGGAGGAGAAAGTCTTGTGTGCATCCTTTGTTCTAAGGAAGGACGCAAGATTTTGGTGGGACACAGTCCGTATGAGGAGGGACGTGACCACAATGTCATGGGCTGAGTTCTTAGAGGAGTTCAACCAGAAATACTACTATCCTGCATCACTCCGACCCCAGCAGAAAGAGTTTTCAGAGTTACAGTAGGGTGACATGTCTATCAGCGAGGTATGTAAGAGATTTGACTAGCTCTCCCGCCTGTGTCCATATGTAGTGCCAACAGAAAGGGAGAAGATACAAAAGATGATAGGCATGTTCAGGCCTGAGATTTCCGTTGTAGTTGACAGTGGCCCATTCCCGTCAGTCTCAGTAGCCGACTGTGTTAGTCGTGCTTTGAGGGCAGAGTACCATCTAGCCCGACAGAAAGAAGAGAGGGAAAAGGTCTGGGAAGCCAGGAAGAAAGAAAAGATCTTGGCTAAGGTCTCTCAACCTGGACAACATGGTAAGGGCAGTCAGAGTACAAGCCCAGAACAGTCCAATCATCCAAGCCCTCAGTTCCAACAGAAGAGAAAGGGCAATTTTCATGAAACCCAAAGTTAAGACGATAGAAGTTAGTCACGAAGGACTAACACCACTACAGTTCCAAGTAACCCTACCTGTCCTAATTATGGGAGGAAACATGTGGGTCAGTGCAAAGCTGGCACGACTGCTGGTTTTTAGTGCGGAAAAGAAGGCCATTTCATCAAGAATTGCCCTATGAACCGCCAGTCTATATCAGGAGCAAACTTTTCACGTCCACAGCAGTCACAAGTTCATATACTCAGGTTGAGTTATGAAAGCCCATCAGAAATGCCTCCAGCAGTGCAAGAAAGACAGGAAAGAGCTTCTCAAGTAGATGTTAGGGTGATGGCCTACACCAGAGAAGAAGCAGAGGCAGGGACGTCCAACGTGGTGACAGGTCAGATTTCTGTCACTAACCACTTAGATTCTGTTTTTTTTAACTCTGAGGCCACCCATTCTTTCATATCATATGCATTTGCTGATAAGTTAGAATACCCTAGAGCTCACATGAGAAGAACTTTAAGAACTGCTCTCCCATCAGGAGAAATCATGTTGTCCGAGTACTGGTTACCTCATGTGCCAGTAATCGTGGCAAATAGGGAGCTATATGCAGAATTAATCATGATGAAGATCGTAGACTATGATGTGATCTTGGGAATGGATTTCCTAGGAAAATGCCAAGCCACTATAGACTGCAGAAACAGAAGAATAGTATTCAAGCCAGAAGATGAAGAATGTTTTGAATATATTGATTCTTCAAGAAGATCAAGCAAGATGATGATCAGTTCATTGAAAGCCAAAAAGCTAATAGCCAGTGGTTGTACTGGATATTTAGCTTATGTGACAGATATAGCAGAAGAGAAGAAGTTACAACAGGAAGATGTTCCTGTTATCAGAGAATTTCTTGAAGTCTTTCCTGAGGAACTACCAGGAGTACCTCCAGAATGGGAAATCTCATTTGAGATAGAGCTTATATCAGGAATAGCACCGATCTCCAAGGTGCCATATCACATGGCACCAGTGGAGTTAAAAGAGTTACAAGTGCAGTTGAAAGATTTGCTTGACAAGGGATTCATCAGACCAAGTTATGACCCATGGGGTGCTCCCGTACTGTTTGTTAAGAAGAAAGACGGGACGTTCCGTATGTGTATAGATTACCAAAAATTGAATAAGATTACAATCAAGAATAGGTATCCATTACCTAGGATTGATGACCTATTCGATCAACTCAAGGGTGTAACAGTGTTCTCAAAGATTGATTTGAGATCAGGATACCATCAGCTGAGAATCAAGGAAGGTGATGTTTTCAAGACAGCTTTTAGAACCCGTTATGGGTATTATGAATTCCTAGTAATGCCGTTTAGGTTAACGAACGCTCCAGCGGCTTTTATGAACCTGATGAACAGATTCTTTAAGGAGTATCTTGACAAGTTTGTCATTGTATTCATCGACGACATTCTTGTATATTCAAAGACCCACGCAGAGTATGAAGCACAGTTGAGAATTATTTTTCAGAAGCTGAGAGAGCATCAACTCTATGCCAAATTCTCAAAATGTGAGTTTTGGCTAAACAGAGTCCATTTTCTCGGGCATGTAGTGTCCAAGGAGGGGATTGTAGTGGATCCAATCAAGGTGGAAGCGATAAACAAATGGCCTGCACCTAAGAGCGTGACAGAGATACGTAGTTTCTTAGGATTAGCTGGCTATTACAGGAGATTTGTGGAGGGGTTTGCACGATTGACAGCACCTCTCACAACCCTCACACGCAAGGAAAAGAAGTATGTATGGACAGATGAGTGTGAAAGAAGCTTCCAAGAGCTAAAGAGACGGCTGACAAGCGCGCCGATCCTCACACTCCCTACTGAGGGGGAGAAGTATGTAATCTACAGTGATGCTTCAGGAGTGGGTTTGAGACCAGTATTGATGCAAGAAGACAGAGTGATTGCCTATGCTTCACGCCAATTGAAAGAACACGAGAAGAATTATCCCACCCATGATCTAGAACTTGCTGCAGTAGTATTCGCACTCAAAATTTGACGACATTATCTGTATGGAGCACAGTGCCAGATTTACATAGATCATCAGAGCCTAAAATACTTATTCACACAGAAGAAGTTGAACATGAGGCAAAGAAGATGGTTAGAATTGGTGAAAGATTATGACCAGGAAAAGCCAACTGAGTAGTAGATGCTTTAAGCAGAAAAGCTACAGTTCCACAACAGTTGCCTATTGACAGGTTATCAAGACCCTTACAGTAAGAGATTCATTCGCTTGAGCTAGAGCTGATAGTAGGAAAAGTGTCAGCACTGTAGCTGAAGTCATCATTATTTGATGATATCAAGGCAGCTCAGAAGCAAGATTCAAGTCTAACAGACTCCTAGGAAGAGACTTCCAAAGATGGATTAATCATGTATCAAGGGAGAATTCGCGTTCCAGCAGATGAAGAACTTCGAAGGTGAATCATGTCAGAAGCTCATGAAACTCCATACTCAGTCCATCCTAGAGCCACCAAGATGTACCAAGACTTAAAGCTGCAGTTTTGGTAAAAAGGGATGAAAGGAGACATTGAAAGATTCGTGAGTAAGTGCCTTACTTGTCAAAAAGTCAAGGTTGAGCATCAGCATCCTGGAGGAAAGTTAGAATTTCTGGAGATTCTAGAATGGAAATGGGAGCATGTTACCATGGATTTTGTGGTAGAGCTACCCAAAATAAGAGAAGGATACGATGCTATTTGGGTAATCGTGGACAGGTTGACGAAGACAGCCAGGTTCATAGCAATGAAGATCACTTACTCATTGGAGAAACTGGCACACCTTTATGTAGCTCATGTTATCAGGTTACATGGAGTACTAAGGTCCATAGTATCTGACAGAGATGCACGATTCATTTCAAACTTTTGGGAGTGTGTGCAAAGAGCCATGGGCATAGAACTGAAGCTCAGTATAGCCTTCCATCCTCAGACAGACGGACAATCAGAACGGACTATCCAGACTTTAGAGGATATGCTCCGAGCATGTGTAATGGACTTTCCAGGAGCTTGGAATGAGAAGCTACCACTAGTGGAATTCTCATATAACAACAGTTACTAAGCTTCCATCAAGATGGCACCGTATGAGGCCTTGTATGGACGAAAGTGCAGATTACCCATCCACTGGTATAATCTGAAGGAAAAACAACTGCATAAGACAGATTTCATGCAGAAAACTTGCGATGTAGTTGTCAAGATCCAGCAAAGGATGAAGAGTGCTCATAGTAGACAGAAGAGCTATGCAGATAGAAGACGAAGATCCCTAGAATTCAAGGAAGGGGACTTCATATTTCTGAAAGTGTCACCCATGAAGGGGTTTATGCATTTTGGTAAGAAGGGAAAATTGAGTCCAAGGTATATTAGACCTTATGAGATTGTTAAACGCATTGGGAAGGTTACCTATAAGTTGGCATTACCTCCTGAACTGTCAGCAGTGCACAATGCATTTCATGTCTCAATGCTCAGAAAGTACATATCAGATCCATCTCATGTGCCATAACATGAATCAGTCCAAATCCAAGAGGATCTAACCTATGAAGAACAGCCTATTCAGATACTAGGTAGAGAAGAAAAGGTGCTAAGAAACAAGACCATCCCACTAGTTAAGGTATTGTGGAGGAATCATAACATTGAAGAAGCTACGTGGGAAAGAGAAGATGAGATGAGACTTTCATACCCTTACTTGTTGTAATTTTCGAGGACGAAAATCTTATAAGGAGGGGTGAATGTGATAACCAAGAAATCTATCACTCTCAGAAAATTTTGTATAAGAAATGTAAATAAATGTACATTCATGATGAGACATACTACAGAATACAGAGCAGAGGAAAATTTTGATTAACTGAATTTTAGTTAAAATTTGATAACGAATTAATGAATATAGTTAAAAGCTAAACATTAATTCAATTTATGATGTTTTAATTTAATAGAAAAGTATGTGAAAAATACTTATTAAGAGATCAAGGGCTCACAAGAAAGCCACATTGATCAATGGCCAAGATAAGCTAAGAAAATAGCCAATTTCCTTAAAAGAAATTAAAGGAAATGAAGAGGGATGATGGTGACACGTGAGGGCCTACTACACAGTAGCCCAAGTGAATTAATTCACTTGAGTTGGTTGCAAATAAGCGGTCGAGAGAGAGAAAGAAAGAAAAAGAAAGAGAAAGAGAAAGAGAGAGAAACTGACAAAGAGAGAGACCAGAAGAGTAAATCCATTCAAGTTCAGATTTTTCTCTTCCAACCGGGAAATCATTCAAGTTTCAGCCAAGAATCCACAGTAAGAAGTTCTCAAGCTTCAAGCAAGGTAAACCCTCGTTTTTTCTCACGTTTTCTTAGGTGAAAAATCTAGGGTTTTGAGTGAAAAAAGAGAATGTGGGTTAATCATGTTGAGATTTTCAGTTAAATCAAAACATGGTTCAAGTCTAGTTGTTTTTAAGCACGAATATATGAGTTGATGGTTTAGAAAACCAAGTTTAGTGAGTTTTCATCAAGAAAGTTCAGATTTTTCAAAATGTTGAGTCAAGAGATGTGAATAAGCAAAATGTGAAATTTTGCTTATGAAACTATGGATTGATGATAGTGGAAATATAGTTGATACCTTGAAACGATCTTATTGAGATCGATTTTGAGTGTAAGAAGTAGAACAAAGGCCATAAAAGCCTTAGAAAAACAGAGCAGAGATTTTCGGACCCAGAATCTTGATTCTGGTATGAACACGTGCGTGTACACGGGCGTGTACAAGGGTGTGTTCAGAACACGGCCCTGAACATGCCTACATGCACGACTGTGTTGTAAGAAAATTTAGACCCGAGAGATACACGGCCAAGAACACAGCTGTGTATCGGGTCGTGTCACAGGGTACAAGGTCATGAGAAGGGCGTGTAGCAGAGCATGTTCAACAGCAGGAAAACACGGCCAGAAACACGGCTGTGTAGCCACCCGTGTAAGCATACACGAATTACACGATCATGTTCTACGAATCACACGGCCATGCATGTAAGTCCAGTGGAGTACACGACCATGAACACGCCCGTGTAGGAGGGTGTGTTCGAAGTTAAAGTAAAAAAAAAAAAAAAAAAGAGTCTGGAAATAGGATTTATGTATTTTGCCATGTTTCCAGTATAAGATGAATATTGAAAATAATCCGCGATTATTTCTCTTATAGGAGTTCAAGCCAGAGACCTTGAGGCAGCAGTTCCAGACTAATAGAGGCTCACACTAGCCGACTTTCTGTAAGTTCAGGCATTGTCCTGACTGCAATGTGGACAGTCTTGTTATGTTTATTATGTCATGTCTTATTGTATGGTGTGTATGTTAGATGTTGATTGTCTGCATCATGATACTCATGTCAGGTTCATGTCATGCATGTAGAATTTCATTTTTTAAGCATACATGTCAGACAGGTAACAGGTACACGAAAATATGTAGGTGCACAAGGCACCTTAGTGTGTTTAATAAAACTCACACCCAAGTAACATATGTAACAGGTTCCTACTGTGGGGACAATCAGTATGCTACCCAGTTGGAACTCCAAAAAGATGGTAATTAAACCAGTTATATGCGTACCGGCCTCTCGATCCACGGGGAGGTTTTCATGTTCAGCTTCAGTTAAGACTGAGGAGGTCAGCACTAAAGTACCACTCTCAATTATGCTAACATGTCGGTACGACCAATCAGGGGCCTAAAACCAGAACTTAAATTTAAGATAATGTCCTAAGATTTAACTTTCAGCCAAGAACATGTTTTTAGAGTCAAGTTTCAGGCATGAGCGCAACATTAAATGTTATAAATCATGTTTTTATGTTTGAACTTACTGAGCTCGTAGCTCACTAGTTTGTTCACATATTGCAGGTAAGAGACCTATTCACCAGTAGTATATGGTGGATGACGGACAGGGTAGATACATGCCAGGAGGACTGAGCGAGAGATTGTGATCCCCATGAGTCTTCCGCTGTATAGTTTTGAAAACCCAAGCATGTAAATTTAAAGACATGATTTCAAGTCAAGATTATGTAATAGGGGAATCATGAATTCCTATACATGTTGTTTTGTTAACATGATTTCCTTATCACGTTCTCGAACAAGTTTTTATATCAAGAAGAAAAAAAAATTTATTCCGTAAAATTTAGCAAGTAGTTTTCAAGTTGAGCATGAGCCGGCGACCCTAGAGGCCTACATACTATTACGGTTGACTATAGAGTTGACGTAATAGCACTGTAGAGCCTCGACAGCAGGGCGGGCAGCCACATGGGGTTGGGTTTTGGGACGAGAGATGGGGATGGAGTTTGCGTTTAGGTTTTAGGAATAGGGTCTAGGATGGGGTTCAGTTTTTTGGATAGGGGTAGGGGTCAAGTTTCGAGACGAGGGTATGGGGCTAAGTCTCGAGATGGTGGTCTGGAGCAGGTTTCTAGAGAAGGGTTGGGGTTGGCTTTCAAGATAGGGCCATAGCCCAAGTTTCAGGATGGGGGTCCGGATCGGGTTTGGAAATGGGGTTGAGTTCAGGTTTTGAGATGGGATTTAGGGTCGGATTTCAAGATGGGGGTAGAATGGGGTAAGAGATTAAGGTCGAGGTTAGGTTTCAGAATTGGGTTTAGGGCCAGGTTTCAGGACGGGGGTCAGGGTCAAATTTTAAAATGTGGGTTAGGGCTAGGTTTTGGGACGGGGTTTAAGGCCAGGTTTTAGGAAGTGATCAGAGTCAGATTTTGGGATAGAGGTCAAGAATAGGTTTCGAGATGGGGGTCAAGATTGAGTTTCAAGATGGGAGTTGAGGTCGGGTTTAGAATAGGGTTGGGGATGAGGATCGAGCCCAAGTTTCTCCCCGACCTCATCCATGTATATCCATGTCAAGATTTAGCATTAGAACTTTGGACTCCCTTTCAAAAGATAAAACATTAGTGTTCATTTACCATGTATATTAGTTAAAATGTGCATGTGAAATAGTATATTGTCTAAATGATATAATATTTAAAAAAACCATAAAATGTCAAAATAAGGAAGTAAATAAAATAAAGACCAAAACTTTATTGTGAAACTTAAAAAAAAAAACAATAATAAAAAACCTCAAAATACTCCATAATGAAACTCCAAAAAAACCTTGACTGAGATCCTTTTTAACTAGGTTAAGAAACCATGATGAAATTCTGTCATGAAATTCTAAAATAACTCATAAGAAACATGTTCTTCCTTTTATTATTGATGATGATTGATAAATAGATATATATATGTGTGTGTGTACTTTTATATTTATTATTATATGTATGGACACAATGATATACGTGCAATACAAGTCCATCACTTAATCGAACCTAGAGACTTTCAAACACCCTTATAATGCGTTTATTTATCTGTACTCAGATTACTCAATATGAATCAGACTTGAATTGAGGTTTAAATAAGTTGTTCACTTGATTCTAAGATTCGGACTTAGAGTCACTATGAATGTCATTCATGCATTTGTTTAAACCAGGGATGACAATCTTCCTCGCTAACCAGTTAACCCATGGGGACTTGTCTTTAATAGGGCAGAAAAGATGAATCTAAATAGGTTCGAGTTATTAACGGGGTTAAAAGCTTAACTCATTGCAGGTCAGAACGATGGGTTTATGGGCTCCCAACCATGCCTTGTTTACCTCCCATTTAATTATATATTACTTTTGTGTTTAAGATATTATATATTATATTTTACAATATATGTTAAATGTTAAATTTCAATAAATTTGAAATATGAAAATAGAACACTATAATTTTAGTTTATTTTAACATGAAAGTCTTATAAAGATTTTTTTATTTTTTATTTTCACATGATGAAAATATATATATAGGTTAATAGGTCACCTCACGAGTCTATACCTCGAACCAATGATGGGGAAAATCTGCCTATCTCTGTTAATGTAAACGGGTTACTGTCGACTATGAGGAGTGTATTTATTCATGGGGTGAATTGATGAGAAGACTAACCCATCCTAAACCCACCTCATCACCATCGTAAACTTAAACCCAGAATCCGAAAGAACTATCATAAGTTTACTTATATATACCATGATAATTGTGTTTTCAAAATTAAAAAAATATTATTAGTTCATTTGTTATCGTAATGTTAATCAAAATTAAAGTAATATTTATAATAATAAAAATAATAAATGTTGATTAATTTTTTGTTTAAAATTTTTATAAAAATCTTAAATGAGTAAAAAATAAAAAAATGAAGTGTAAAAATAAATATGTTTTATTTTATTCTAATAAAAAAATAAGTTTTTTAATATAAATTCTAACATAGTTAAAATAATTAAGATAATTATTTTATATTACGAAAAATAAAACAATTAATATTGGTTGTCATTATTATTATTATTATTATTATTATTATTATTATTAGAAGGGGTAATGTAGCATATTTGACTGTGATGTTTTAAAATAATAACCGGATTGAAACTAATATAATCAAATAGCATAATTTAAATTAAATATATATTAAAATATCAATTTTGCCCCCATTCTTTCTTTCTCTTCTTTATCTCCCCTCTAACTCCCATATCTTGACGTCGATTATCTCCCTCCTTATCAGCTAGAGATCTTGACAGCGAGGGTGACAACACTGAGATTGGATGGCAACATGAGTGGGTTGTCAGCGTCGCGACATTCTCATCGTGGATCGCGATTTAGAGAAAATCATGACGGATCTCGCTAGAAACCCAAGTTTTCTTGCGATCTCCTCGCCTCGCAATGGCTATCATTGCCAAAAGTTGATGTTGGAGACAATGACAATGGATCTAGTGGTCTTTAGTGTAATAACCTACTTTTTGCTAAGGAATTTTCATGAATTAATTGTCTAATTCATAAAAATTTCCGTATGTGAATATATGCATAGGTTATAATTTTAACCTAAAATCATAAAATAAAGTTTAATAATGTGAAATTTTAATTATATGTCAGAAATATAGTTGCTATAGTTCAAATTTGATTTTATGATATACACATTATGGTAAGATTAAAAATGAATAATATAATGTAACATTACATGTTACATAATATAAAGTGTCTATGATTATGAAAAAGTAAGAAAAAAGCAACTTTATATTATAAAGTTTAAAAGCAACTTTATATTATAAAGTTTAAAAGTGTGACAATTACTAATTTTATTACTTAGTGTATGGTCACAAAAATATGTAAATAGTATAAAAAGTGACCAATGGATAAAAGTGTAGAAAATTTATCAAATCACAAAATGTAGTATTTTAATAGTTTTAGTAGTATTAAAAATTAGTACTCTAAAAGTTTTTTTAGATAGACCACCTTTTTCAATAGAAGAAACTGAACAGATAAGTTTTTAATACAGTAAAAACTTATATTGCTTAACTTTTGTAATATAAGTTAACTTTTTTAATATAAGTGAACTTTTCAATATAAGTTAACTTTTTTAGTATAGATTAACTTTACAATAAAAGTTAACTTTTGTAATATGGAATATTGGGAATTGTGCTAGTGAAAAAAAAAATTGATGTGCTTAGATAACAATTTTAAAATTATTTGTTAAAGGTAATATCTAATAATTATCCTTAATTTACTAAAATAAGGAAAATAGAAATTTTTATCTATTGGTTTGGGTTTAAGCTTATCTTGATCAATGGCTAGGATTTAAAGAAAAGGGATGAGTCATCTTTTTCCATCTCCTACTTATGTCAAATTGATTATGTAATAAGTGATTAAATAAAGTTAAGCATGATTAGAAATTGTTTAGGAAATTCTAGACAATTCTAAGGGAGATTAGCAAGTTAATCTAATGTAATTAAATTTTTCCTATAAATAGGTCATTATCCTCCATCATTTTCTACCAACCCAAGCAATACAAGTTCTCTAGTTTCTTAAATTTTATCTCAAAACTCTCTTTAGTTGTTTAGGATCTTCAAGAATTTTGTTTAGCTTTCTTGTATTTTCTCTTCTACTTTCCCACTTTCCAAACTCTCCTTAGCTTTCTAAAATTTTAAGTTCTTCAAGCCCCCTCTAAGAAGTCTTCCTTCTAAGGAGTTTAGTTCAATTTTTTGGTAGAGAAACCCATTGTCAAGGTACTTTTCAGGCCAAATTCTTGTTAATTTTTTTTTTCAAATTTATAATTTTAGGTAAATTAAAATTTAAGTAGAAATAATAAGTGTTCATAGTTTCCACAAAATTTCTGAGCTTAAATTCATAATGTTAGAATGTTGGGTTAAATTTAGAATGGTAATTTCACAATGTTGTTAAAGTTTTGTTTGAATCCATGTTATGAATATGTTAATGAACATATGTAGAAAATTTGTGATTTGAATAGTAAATGTTTAAAAATGTTATGGAACATGAACAATGTTGTATGTGTCAATGTTTCAAAATTTTTTGAAAGAAAATAATGAAATTAGATAGGTGAATTGGTCAAAATTGACAAAAATTGTCAAGTTTTGGAATTATGAAAAAAATAAGGACCTTATGGGGAAAATTAGATTTTTTTTTTCATAAACATAAAAAATTTAGATAACAAGTAGTTGAACATTTTCTGTGAAGAAAATTTTGTCAAATTCTTAATAACTTAAAAGATATGAATTTTCAAAGAAAATTGAAAACTAGGGATTTAAAAAAAAATAAAAAAGGCTCACAAAGGGCCCAGCCACGGGTGCCCCATTGCTCGGCCAAGGTGCCCCAGTAATCGACTAAGGCGCCTCAACGCCTGCCTGGGCCGAACTAGGCTAGGCGCTTAGGCCAAGAAAAACCAAAAAAAAAAAAAAAAAAGGAAAGAAAAGAGGGAAAAAATGAAAAAGAGAAATTTAAAATGAAGAGGTATTTTTTAAATAAGCATAAAAAAGTGATAAATTGAAAAAATGAAATTAAATGAACTTTTTAAGACATTAAACGAAGGATTTGGATTTAAATTATGTTAATATCCCATAATCTCTTAACCATAATATATACAATTAATCTTAATAAAATTTATCCAAGAGTATAAAATAAATACTCAATATGGATATCTATTTTAAGAAGGAAACTGTAGTTTGTGGTTTAAGAAGAAAGAGATTTTGCTGTAAGTAAGGTAAGTACAAACCTTACCTATAGTATGAAAATAATATTATTTTCAAATTATGTATTAGGCATATGCCATGCTAGGTATGTTTTTTATGTAAGAAAATCGGAGTATTTATGTGGCATATTTTTAAAAAATTTTCTTAGAGCATACTAACTCGTGTTTTCATATATAATAAATTATTCAATAACCTATATATCATTTAAGGAAGCTAGGAACGCTAGAGAAGATAACTGATAAAGCTTCAATCAATTAGCTTTTTTTTTTTTTTTTTTTTACTATTCTCCAATTCTTAGATAGTAGAGTGTGTGGACACTTGGGAGGCGTTTGTTTTTGTTTTCAAGAATGATTTTCCATTTTCAAAAACACATAAAATGAAAACGGTCCCAAAATAACATTTGTTTATTCAACGTTTTCAAAACAATTTCGAAAACATCGTTTTCAAAACTATTTCGAAAATATCTTTTTCAACTATGTTGTTTTTTTTTACGTTTTTTGAAAACGGAAAAAAGTTATTTTCACTTTTTGTTTTTGTTTTCTCCCTCCATCTCCTCTCTCTCTCTTTCTTTTTCTATCTGTACAGCGTTAGTAATGATCATGTCTAACAATTTGACGAAAGCTGATGACTATGGGCAAGTGAAGATGACGACGGCCCCTTCACGATGATAACTATCGACTTATAACCATCGACTCATGATCTAAATTTAATTATCACCACCACTTAGAGCTCAGACTACCAATCTCTTCCATCTCTATCACTCATTGCAAAACCTACCACTAAAGTTTTCTTTTTTTTAAATTCTGACTAATAATTTATTTTTTATTATTTTTTTAAAAATAAAAAATAAATATGTTTTTATAAGATACTTACTTATAAAATGAGTTTTTAAAATATATAACCAAACAAAATTTCATTTTTTGTTTTTCAGAATATACACTCAGAAAACATAATCAAATACAATTTCAGAAATGATTTCAACACAGTTTTCAAAACATTCTCATTTTCAATTTTTTTGAAAACAGAAAACATTTCAAAACCAATACCAAACGCCACCTTGGTCTCTCAATTGATATTCGTGCACAACTTTCTCTTTCCAAATACCTAGAACTCTTGTAGTTTATTATTATTACAATAAGAGAATAATAATAAACTTACTTATTTTAGAATCTGTGATTTGAATAAACTAGGAGCCCCAAGGATTTTATAATAAATGAACTAAGTTGATTTAAAATTTGAACAAGATATTTGAAAATGATTTTTCTCTCTCCTTCCACCTAATTAGTTTTTTTTTTCTCTGCCTTGGGAGGCTCCAAAAAATTGCCCACCTTAGGTATGGGAGACTCAAAATTTGATTTAAATTTCAATTTTCATTTATCTTGTGATTTTATTTACATGAATAATGTTCCATAAATCTAATTTA
Organism: Antiaris toxicaria; assembly: GCA_035233585.1. Classification (NCBI taxonomy): domain Eukaryota; kingdom Viridiplantae; phylum Streptophyta; class Magnoliopsida; order Rosales; family Moraceae; genus Antiaris; species Antiaris toxicaria. Next base: position 19,925,225 of record CP141153.1, read on the forward strand.
AATTCAAAATTAAATCATGATAACTTTACTTGAATTAAACAATTATGTAATAAATATGCAAATAAAATCAAATAAGGAAAAAATCTTTTTCCTTATCTTATCCTAGTGGGAAACGCCTACTCTTAGTAGACAAAAATAAGATTTTGTTTTAATTTAAATTTATATAGGATAATTATCATATTTAATTTAAAACATTTATTTAAATAAGATTATCTAGATATTTAAATTAATTATTCAAAAAATTAGTTTATCCATATCTTTTAATTTAAATTAATCTCATATTTATCATAAAAGATAAATACAATTAATTTAAATTTCAAATCTTATCTTGCAAATAAATATTTATACAAATTAAATATTTATCCAATCAATTAAATGAAATAAAATTTCCATTCTACCTTTAGTGGAAAAATACCTACACTTGTGGGAAGGTGATCCGAATTTTTCTCTTCACTAGATCCAAGAATTAAAGCTATAATGAATACTTCAACTAATTATCATCTGTTAATGAATTATATTGAGCTAGTAAAGAGGCCAATTGGACATATACAATATGGGTTCCAATAATTTATGTGATTAATTATTTTATACCAAATAAAGTAATTACACAATTATTAGTTTCCGAGTCAAACCGCTGTTTATGACCTTGTCATATATGCAACACTCTCATCTGATATCCACAATCAACTTAAGATCATAGTTAAACCTTTTGATCATGCTATATAAAAGAATCATTATACATTTAATAGGAAAATGATTATTTGTTACATGTGAATAATAAATCATTGGCCAAGGGGCTTGTCTATTTTCACATCCAGTATAATACTATTACGAAGATAACCTTTACTCTTTATTAGAGTTATGATTGCATATTTATAAGCAAAGCTCACATTGAATACAAGTCATATTCCTAATCAACCAGTCTAATAGCTCACTACTCCAAGATGCAATAGCCTTTGGAATATTAAATTACACAAGTCATATACTTGAAGTTATTTACTTACTTAACATTTAGGTTATTGCATAATGAATATCTAAAGTGAATTAATCTATTCAAGCAGACTATATAGATTAATTACACCTTGGTCCAAGTCTAATATATCACTATTAGTAGGCAATATATCTATGTCTCTATTTAAGAGTTAGCTTGCTTCCGATGGTCAAGACAAACCATCTCCCCAGTTAGATTTAGATAACATAATAGTTTTAACATAGTTAGATGCTCACTTTGACCCCATAAACTATGGACTATATATTTAGATTACTTATTTTAAAATATTGTCTTTTCATATATAAAATCCATTTTATGCAACATTCTAATACTTTAAACACCAAGTAGTCAATAAACCATATTTGTTTACATTTACTCTAACTTGTAAATAAGGTTGAGGACTGAATAGCAAAGATGTAATGAAAACCTCAAATATATTATTAATTAGTGCAAAATAGATGAAATACATCCTAAATATCTTCCTTTTGTAGGGCATTCCCAACAATCCTCCACTTGCCTTAAGCTAGTGAATGTGACATGTCTCACATCCCCATCATCTCTATATGTCTTTCAAATCTTCTTGCCACGAAAGTCTTAGTAAAGGAATTAGTGATGTTGTCTTCATTTGCGATCTTACATACATCTACTAATCCATCCTCCACGTACTCTTTAATTATATGGTAGTTCCAATCTCTATGTTTGGTCCATTTATGGTTCCTCACTTCCTTTGTGTTTGCAACAGTTATGCTGTTGTCACAATAAAGTGTGATAGTCTTATCAACACTCAGAATAACTTCAAGGTCTTCAAAGAAATTGTGGAGAAAAACTGCTTTTTTAAAAGCCTTACCCATAGCCATATATTTAACTTTCATTATAGTGTTGTAATGCAACCTTATTTCACACTTCTCCACACAATGGTACCTTCTCCAATATGAACAAAGATTTCAAAGTCGATTTCCTCGAATCCCTATAAGTTTAGAAGTTTGAATCCATATATCCTATGGGTGTTAGTTCCCTTCCAGAATATACTAAATTATGGTTTCTCGTTCTCTTAAGATACTTGAGTATATGCTTCATGGCTTGCCAATACTTGGTACTGGGACTCGACTGATATCAACTTACTATACCCACTATATAACAAACATCTGGACAAGTGCAAAGCATAGCATACTTGAGACCACCAACAACGGATGCATGAGGGACTTCACTCATACAATCTCTTTCTTCTGATATCTTAGGACAATCATCCAATAAAAAGTTGAAAACCTTTTTTTGCCTCTTGTATTGTAAAATTTTCAATTATCTTATCTATGTAAGAAGCTTGGAAAAAATCTATCATTTGGTACTTTTGATCTTTAAAGAGACAAATGTCTAGAACATAATTAACTTCTACTAAGCCCTTCATGTCAAATTGTTGAGACAACCAAGTTTGACCAATGATAAGTTCTCAATATCATTTCCAATGAGTAGTATATCATCAGCATAGAGAACTAGAAAGACCACTATAAATAGTACATCATCATCATAGAGAACCAAAAAGACCACTTTGCTATCGTTTATACAGTTATAAACATAAAGTTTACAATCTTCTGCTCAAAACCGAAGTCTCGATCGCTTGATTAAATCTTTAATTCCATACGTTGGATGCTTGCTTTAATCCATACATCAATCTAAGCAACTTACGAACTTCTTTTTTAGCCTTTTACCACAAACCCATCGGGTTGTATTATATAGATACTTTCATCAAGATGGCTATTCAAAAATGGCGTCTTGATGTCCATTTGCCAAATCTTGTTTTTGAGAGTTGTAGCAATTGATAGAAGAATGCTAATAAACTTTAGCATCGCCACAAGCAAAAAGGTTTCATTGTAGTCAACACTAGGCTTTTGTGTGTATCCCTTTACCATAAGTCTGGCCTTGAAATTTTCTACTTTTCCTTTGGTATTTCTCTTTCTCTTGTAAACCAACTTATACCCAATGGGCTTTATCTCTTGAGGTAGGTCTTGAAGCTCCCATACAAAGTTGGATTTCATAAAATCCATTTCAATGTTGATGGCCCGTTTCCAAAGTTTAAAATCAACATCATTCACAACCTCAATGTATGTTATAGGGTTATCCTCATGCTCATAGGCTTTGGCTTGGTAAATCTCAACATCATACATGAAAAAACTTGATTTCTTAAAAACTTTCCCACTACATTGAACTTCCCTAGTTTGTTGTTCATCTACAAGTATTTCACTAGAACCTGTACTAGGGTCTAACACTGAAACCCGTGGAGTAATCTTATCACCTAATAACTCCTTGAGCACCACTTTACTTTGAGGCTTAAAGTCATTTATGTAACTTTTCTTAAGAATAGTCACATGGGTTGAAACAATGACCTTTTATTCCTTTGGGTTATAAACCAGACCTCCTTTAGTTCCTTTAGGTACCCTACAAACATGCATAATTCCAAATGTAGTTCCAACTTCTTCACATTCCTATCCAATATATATGTTGGGCAACCCCATATTCTCATCTAACTAAGGGAGCACTTCTTGTCATGCCACGATTTGTACAGGGTATTGGTTTAGAATATCGTTTGCTGTTTGTAGTGCATATCCCGAAAAAGATAATGATAGCGTCAAGTACCTAGATAATGGGTTTCTCTACTAGAAAAGTAGTCTAATAACTTACTATTTCGATACGCTTTAGCCTTTGGAACATCAAAGTGCACAAGTCATATAATGAAATCAGTTACTTACTCAGCGTTTATGTTATTGCATGATAAATTTTTAAAGGAAATTAATCTATTCAAGCAGACTACATAAATTAATTATATTTTAGTCCAAGTCCAATATATCACTACCACTAGGCAATATATCTATGTCTTTACTTATGAGTTAGCTCATTCCTGATGATCAAGACAAACCATCTCCTTAATTGGATTTAGATAACATACTAGTCTTAATATGAGTTAGATGCTCCCTTTAACCCCATAGACTATGGATTTAGACTATTTACTTTAAAATGTTGTCTTCTTACATATAAAATCTATTATATGCAACATTCTAACAGTTGAGGATAAAATAGTAAAGATGAAATTAAAAACCTCAAATATATTATTAATTAGTATAAAATAAATGTAATGTATCCTAAATGTCTTTCTTTCTTAGGGTATTCCCAAAATTATATAAGTATGTGATGTGACTACTATACTATGTTATGCCACAATCACATATACACTACAGTTATGTATATAGTATGCCACATATGACATTTTACCATGTTTTATGATTTATATTATTTCATGTCATGCTAAATATATCATGAGTAAAATGTTCATAATTAAAGACTCAAATCTTAGTCCTCGTCTTTGAATAAGATTTTTACAATAGAGTATTAGACATACTCAGATTTAGTTAAATAAAGGTTAAAACAAATTTAAAACTAGTAAGGTATCATACCAATCTCCCTTTAGATAATGAATGAGTATATTATGTTATATTTTGGACAAGTTCAGTTTACAATCCTTGTATTGTTAGGGACCTTGTGAACCCTAACCTCATGTTGATATCGTGCACTCAGTATATACACATAAGGGCACACAGACATGCAAGTTAAGTAAAGAGATATATAAGTTCATAATGGAAAATAAGACATTTATAATTGAACCATGTTTTAATTCCATAATAAAATAGAACCAGATCATGCATCCATAAATCTTGTTTATGTGTATGTGCACTGCAAGATATATGCTTTTATTTTATTTATATTCATACTGTAGGAAAGTAGCCTATAACATGATGCTTAGAGGGCAATTTCAAATGGAAATGTGAGCAAGTGATAGTAGTGGAGGATACCACTATGCAGTTGTTCCGTAAAATTGTTTCAAAGTATGATTATCATATTTTAAGATAAGTTATATATAAATATGTATATTTCTTCTATGATAAATACAAGAATTTTTTTTTTCCTAAGTATGCTTATAAATATTTATGACAAAAAGAGTAACATATGATAAAGTTTTTAAATAAAAAAAATTATTCTGAAATTTTAATTCTCAAATATATGTATTTATAAGTTATTTAAGTTTAAGAATTAGTAGTTAAGTAATATCATACATAGGTGGATCATTACAAGCTTGCGACAATGATGACCACATCTTTGACGAGTTTGTGGCAGTGATGATTGGGTTGTCGTGATCTTTCCACCATTGCCGCACATAGGCCTCTAGCTTTGTGGTGGAGGTTCGACAAGTTCGTGATATTCTCACATTGACCATACCTGTTGCCATGTTTGTCTTCTTCTCTGGCAACTACTCACCTTCTCCGGTGGCGACATGGTTTAGATCTAGAGTTTTGGGGTTTTGTTTTCCTAAATTTCAGATTTTCAGATTTTTATGTTTTTTTTTAACTAAGGGTAAAAATTGTAATTAATGAATTTAAAACAAATTATTCTTCCTTTACTTCAATAAATAGTTTTATTTCCAAATAAATAAAAAATTACTGTAAGTGGTGAAAATATTCTTGTTTTACTTAGTAAATGTAATATTTCCAAGTTCATATTTACAAGTAATGAATTAGTAAATATTCATATTCACAAGTGAGTGTCTTCTTTTACAAAGAGTTATTAATCAAGAAAATAAATTTATTTATGATTAAATATTAATATTTACATGGTTTTATATCTACAAATAAAAAACAATATATTCAGTAAATCTTAATATTTACTAAGAAATATTGATATTTTTGTGTAAATCCTTTGCTTGTATTGTATATTACCTTTGTAGAACTAGTAAATCTAAATATTTACATATTTGTAAATCTGCCAATTCCCATTAAATAAATAAATACCTAATTGGTAAATTTGGTTTTTGCAATATTTTCATTAGAGATTTACTGCTAATTAATACAAGTTATTATTTGTAAATTTGAATATTTACTACTAAATCTATTTTTTTTAGCCTTTTCAATTAAAAATTTAAAAATATAATGGAAATATAGTAAATACAGGTACTTACAAATAAATAGGGACATTTACAAGTAAATATATATTTACTTTTTTTAGTTTTTTCAATTGTATGATATTTAAGTTTATGTTTTATTATCAAACTATTTATTTTCACTTTTTTCAAACAAAAACTATTTATTTACACAAATATTTAAAAATATCAAATTCGCCCCAACATATAATTAATCCAACAAACCTGCCCCAAACAACCACAAACCTACCTAAACCTAGCCCAACTACAACGCCTAACCCAGCTACCACTGATCGTCATCATGGGTCATTCAGGGAACATTTGCACTGTTGTGATGGAAATCACAGTCTCCTTTGAAATTGGTCACAATACCATCCGGCCAATAAACCACAAAAAAGTTGGAAAAAACTTGACCATTTCAGGCTCATTTCTGAATAGACATCACCAAAATTGTGAGGCCTAGCCCCAACTTAATCTGATGTGCAAATATTCGAAGAAACTCAACTCTATTTGCGACTTCTTTCACCAGATCTTTTCAAATCTACCTTAATCTTGTCAAAATCCTCATCAACCACACCAAAATCGTACGACTCACCCTTCTTTCTCCTTAGCCAGAGAAGTTGTCATTGTAATCGCAATACCTGGTGAACCAGAGATCGTTTGGAGAATTACGACAAAAAATCTTGACCTCACTCAACACAAATTGCGGAAAAACTTAGATTGTAGCTGTCCATTCTTGTTGCTATCAACAAGGGATCTTTGACCTCCCTATGCTCATTAATAGTCAGCACCTAGAGCTCGTCATCTTATTCATTGATGAGTTTTTTTATGGCAGTGGCAGGTTTAGGTTAGGGATTAGGGAATTGTATAAAATTGAAAATAAATAATTTATTTTAAATAAAAAACCTATAATTTTACTTTATTTTAAAAACATGTTATAATTTTCCTTAATACTTTCTAAATACACTACATGGCGCATTTTGGTTTTTCAATATAAATTTTGCAAGTAAATTAAGGTTAAGCTAATAATTTAACATTAATATCATATTGAGAGTCTCAATACGGAGTGGTGGAGTATAGAATTACTTGTGATAACCGAGAAATCTATCGTTCTGGAAAAATTTTGTACAAGATATATAAATAAATATATTTTCATGATAAGACATGTTACAGAATATAGAACAGATGAAAATTTTGAACTATTGGATTTTAATCAAAATTTGACAATGAATTAATAAACATAGTGTAAAAGCTAAACATTAATTCAAATTATAATGTTTTAAACTTATTAGAAAAGTATGTGGAAAATACATATTAAGAGATCAAGGGCTCACAAGCAAGTTACTTTGATTTATGGCTAAGATTAGCCAAGAAATTTTAATTTTCTTTAAAAGAAATTAAAGAAAGTGAGAGAGAGAGTAGAGGGCACGTGAGGGAGAGGCCTCAAACAGCCCAAGTGAATTAATTCACTTCACTTGGCTGCAAAAGAAAGAGAAACGCCTGAGGGAGAGAAAGAGAAAGAAAGAAAGAGAAAGAAAGAAAGAGAAAGAAAGAAAGAGAGAGAAAGAGAAGAAGAGGAAAAAGAAAACCCTCCTCTGTGATTCCTTTCAACAGATTTGGATTTCTTTCTTCAAGTAGCAGATCGTTCAAGTTTCAGCCCAAGATTTCATAGCAAGAAGTTCTCAAGCTTCAAGCAAGATAAATCCTCGTTTTTCTCACGTTTTCTTGGGTGAAAAATCTGGGGTTTTGAGGAAGAAAAAGAAAAGATGAGTTTAGCATGTTGAGATTTTCGGTTAAATCGAAACATGGTTCAAGTCTAGTTGTTTTAAAACACGAACTCGTGAGTTGATGGTTTAGAAAACCAAGTTTCAGTGAGTTTTCTTTAAGAAAGTTCTGATTTTTTTTAAATTTTGAGTCAAGAGATGTGTATAAGCAAAATATAAAATTTTGCATATGAAACCATGGATTCATGATTGTAGAAATGCAGTTGGTACCTTGAAATGATCTTATTAAAATCCATTTCGAGTGCAAGAAGTAGAACAAAGGCCAAGAAAGCCTTAGAAAAATAGAGATGAGGATTTCGGACCTAGAACCAGGATTTTAGGATGAACACAGGCGTGTTCAGAACACACCCCCGAACATGCCCACATGCACGATCGTGTTTCGAGAGAGTTGAAACCTGAGAGGTACACGGTCATGGGAAAGGCGTGTAACAGACTATGTTCGACAGTACGAAAACACGGCCAGAAACATGGCCGTGTAGCTACCCGTGTAAGCATGCATGAGTTACACGGCCATGTTGCATGAATTACACGACCATGCACGTAAGTCCAGATGATTACATGGCCATGAACATGCCTGTGTAGGAGGGTGTGTTTGAAGTTAAAAAAAAAAAAAAAAATTCTGGAAATATGATTTCCATATTTTGTCATGTTTCAAGTATAAGATGAATATTGAAAATAATCAACGATTATTTCTTTTATAGGAGTTCAAGCTAGACACCCTGAGGCAGCAGTTTCAGACCAGTAGAGGCTCACATTAGTAGACTTTCTGTAAGTTCAAGCATTGTCCTGATGGCAACGTAGACAATCATGTTATGTTTATGATGTTATGTATGTTGTTTGACGTGTATGTCAGACGTTAACCGTCTGCATCACGATACACATGTCAGTTTCATGTCATGCATGTAGAGATTCATGTTCCATATAGATGATTCATGTACACATGATAGAAAAGTTTCAAGCTCACAAAAACATGTAGGTACACAAGGCACCTTAGTGAGATTTTAAAACTCATACCCCAAGTAAAGCATGTGATAGGTTCCTACTGTGGGGCAATCAGTAAGCTACCCAGTTGGAATTTCAAACAAGATGGTAATTAAACCAGTTATTGGCGTACCGGCCTCTCGACCCACGGGGAGGTTTTCATGTTCAGTTTCAGTTAAGGCTGAGGAGGTCAGCACTAAAATATTACTCTCAGTCATGCTAACATTACAGTACGACCAATCAAGGGTCCAAATGTGACAACCGGGAAATTTTACAGTTCTCGGGAAATGTGTATATTGTATGTATAGTATGGTCAAGACGACATTTTCTCGACCTGAAACTAATATATTTGGAATCAGGATGCTCAGATTAGTCAATTGAGCACAAAATAGAAATTTCGACCGAGAATGCAAAAAATACGCAGTATCGAAAAATGGTCAAGATGACCTCAGATGAAAATAAAACTGATATATTTGGGTTCGGCACGCCTAAATTAATCAAGATAGCCCAAGTTAAAATTTTTAGGTAAAAAGTATAAATATGAGAAATGTGGGTCAAAATGAGAAATTTCAAAAAAACTGCCCCACCCTTTCTTTCTCCCCTACCATTTTCTCTCTCCACTGTGAACAGTAGCCACCTTTTGGAAACGACCTCCGTTCGCGACACTGCCTGCACCGTTGGAAAGCTCTCACCGAGCTAAGTCCAATGGTGAGTCGACTCGACGGAACGGCTACCGCACGCACTGCCTGAAGCTCGCCAAGGCCATGAATTTCAAACGGCCGTATCTCCGCCGTCCAGCCACCGTTTGCCACGAAACTGGTCCCAAAAGGTTTGTGGTGAAGAGTACTACAAAACCCATGTGGTGGTTTACGGCAACAATCACCGTATCGTGCAGACCAAGCTTCGAGAAATCCGTCGTCGCCATCGTGGGAGCCACCATCGATTTTCACCGATTCTGGCCAAATTGAAGAGAGCCACTAGTGCAGACGTGGTCGTGGGGTTGTGGGGAGCAAAATCCCTCAACCAATTTCGGAAAAAAAAGTTTGGCACTGCGGAGTTCCACCGTCGTCGCCATGGCAATGGCTTTTGAGGGGATTTTCTGACGATAGGGGCCTTCAAACATGAAATTGAGGCCACCAATTGATTCTTCTCATCGAGCTCTTCAAGATGGGCTACTCACTTGCCACCGTCGCCGCCGTCAACCGTCGGTCAACGGTGAGTCAACGTTGGTCAACGACGGTCAACGCCGGTCAACGACGACCATTGACCAAATTTTGAAGATTGGCCCGTTGGCCTATTTTCAATGTTCCGGGCGCATCCGTGGAGTTGGATTTACAAAACAGAACTCCAGATGCAAAGAACAAAAGAATAAAGTTTGTGCGATCGAGACCGAACGACATTTTCGGTATAATCTCGACCACTCTTGTTCCTCAATTTATTAATTGAGATGAATGTGTGTTAATGTGATGTATTGATATGAGAAATTGTAAAAGAAAGAAAGAAAAATGAATGAAATAGCAGATATGAAAAAGGATGAAAATGTGTAAATTTTACATAAAAAGTGTGTAACTTTTACGTAAAATTAGGCTTCTGATATAGTATGTGATAGATTAGACGAGGTTAGATAGTTTTGTGGCGTCTCTTAAACACCGAGAGCCTAAAAATTAAGAGGAAATACTGCCGAACTTTTTAAAATGGTATAAAGGGCATTTCTGGAAATAAATGTTAAAAATGTGATCGGGTAGGTAAAACCGAGCCCTTTATGAATTTAAGATAAGAAATGGAAAATGGAAATTTTAAGAATTGTAAAATGACCTTCGAGGCCTGAAATGTAAGAAAAGCAAGAAATCGACTTTTATGTCGGAATAGAACTTCCCGAGGGCCGAGAATAGTAAAAATTGTGAAAAATATAGAAATTAATCTGGAAAAGGTCCAGTAAGTTTTTAAAAGTCAAATTGATAATTTTTGAGCTTAGAAAATTCAGTCTAAGTATTTAAAACGAGAAGGTTAAGATTCAAAGACCCGTTAGGGGCAAAACGGTCATTTGGACCAAAAATTTCATAAAGTTAGAAAAAGAGTCGTTAAAGCCTAGAACATAATCCTAAGACTTTAATTAAAGTTTTAACGGCCAAAATCAAGAGTTAAGCATGAAAAATAAGAAAAGTTCTGCTAGGAGCAAAATGGTAATTTTGCCAAAAAAGTTTCCAGAAAAGGTAAAAATGAAACATTAAGCTCCTAAGTTCTTTATTAAGAAATAAAACGTAGTATTTTTATGTTTTTATAAAGTTTTATATATGAAATAAAGATTTTAAATAACTGTTAATTTTTCGGTTATAGGAGTTCAACGGGACAGTGATGATAGACTGTCGACAAACCACAGAAAGCTGATGTTAGTAGAATTGAGATAAGTTTAGACATTTAATTGTCTGTGCACGAACAAATTGATATGGTTATGTTTAGGTGGAAAAATATATTTTCCCCTAAATTATATAATTGTTTGATTTGTGATTGATGACAGGTGCACAACTATTGGTATAGTTGTGTATTAGACTATATGGTTTATAGTATGACTGTGTAATTTATACTATTATTACAATTATTTCAGATTCACGGGAGTCTGATTCTTTATATTGTTGTGACTGCATTGAATATTTGTATGCCTTATATTTAATGAGGTAACCTTCCAAGAGTGTGAGATATCGTTTTAAAGAAATGATGAAAATAATGAGAATAAATAAATTAAGTATAATTAATGTATTGTTCTGTATATGTGACAAGTTTGGACGAGAGGTTCCAAACTTACTGGATTCCATTTTTATGATTCCAGTTACTACGTTATGATCATAGAACAATATTAATACTTGATTAATTACAACATTAAATATATGATGTTTACAGTCTTTATGACTGCACAGGTCTGAGTACAACTACTGTACTAGACTACGAAAAGTTAATATACTGCACAGTAAAGATGTTATTGTATGTACACTTAAACATTAAACAACAGGGTAATGAAAACCTAATAGTTTTGGCGTACCGGCCTCCCGCTAGGTGGAGGTTATTTCATGTCGAAGTAGAAGACATAGCACAGATGAGGGAGAGCCAGGGTAGCTCCCGGGCCCTTCTACAGCGCACTTTTTGGTACGACCAAAACGGGTCCATACAGAGTTAAAGTACCGATAAGATAATAAATGAACAGAATAAATCGAAAAACTGAGCATAAAATACTTAAGACATAATTGTTGTGTTTGATTGCAATGTTTTGCGCCAACTTATATGTTATGTGCATTTGTATATATATATGTTTATAAATTACATGTTGTGTTAATTATTAAAGATATAGCACTACGGGTGCGAGGCCCATACAGTTTAACGAGCGCGAGGCCCATGATATATAGGGCGCGAGGCCCATGAACTGAAAGCAATGAATGATGTAATGAAAGAAATAATGAGAAACATGAAGAAAAGAATAAATGAATATTGTATGAGCACTTCCACATGATGTGATGTCGGTGCTAACCCTATATGTGATGTTATGTTAATACATCAGAGTAAAGTGTAAGAGATGGCATGAGTGACATTAGAGTATACCATTGTTATTACAGTTGGTATATTTATAGTTATTCTATTTTTATAGAATACTACTAGTTATCACAAATTATGTGATTATTTGTGTTAATGCACGATATGTTTTTAGTAGTTATATACTACAGATAGTATATATGTTTATATGACAGAATATAACAGTATAACATACTGTTTTATGATTTATGTTTTTATGTTTGAACTTACTGAGCGTTTAGCTCACCAGTTTGTTCGTGTGCAGGTAACAAAGTTAAACAACCTACCATTTTAGTTTATTAAGATACGAGACTGGTGGAATGGGTTGCGAATGTCATGTCAAAGGTTATGGACCCATTATGCTTAATCTGTTAGAAAGAAAGAGAGTAAGTGTAAATATGTATATATAAAAAAAAAAAATTTCCACACCTTTTTATTTCAATATGAAAAGAACAAATAGTAGAAGTAAGAATAGATGTCAAGTGACGGGCCCACGCTAGGCGGGGTGTTACGCCAAAACCAGAACTTAATTTCAGATAGTGTCCTAAGACTTAACTTTCAACCATGAGTATGTTTTTCAGAGTCAAGTTTCATGCATGAGCACAGCATTACATGTTATGATTCATGTTTTTATGTTTGAACTTACTGAGGTCATAGCTCACCAGTTTGTCCACATGTTGCGGGTAAGAGACCTGTTCATCAGTAGTACACGGTAGACGATGGATAGGGTATGTACATGCCAGGGGGAACTGGGCGAGGGATTATGGTCCTATCATAAGTCTTCTATTGTGTAGTTTTGAAACTTAGAACATGTAATTTTAAGAACACGATTTCAAGTCAAGATTATGTGATAAGGGAATCATGATCTATGTACATGTTATTTTGTTAACATAATTTCCTTATCACATTCTCGAACAAGTTATGATATTAAGAAAAAAAAATTTATTCCGTAAAATTTTCAAGTAGTTTTCAAGTTAAGCATGATGCCGGCGACCCTAGAGGCCTATATACTATTGCGGTTAACTACAGAGTTGACTGTAATAGCACTGTAAAACCTCCACAGCAGGGCAGGCCGCCACATTACTAATATCACTTCTGATAATCTCAAATTGGTATGTGGTCCTCCCCTTACACTACCATTTCAAGGGGGGGAAAGAAGCAAGTAGACTAGTGTTTTATTCTTATTCCTCACTCATGTTCCCCAATCTTGGTAAATTCTTGAAAGGCAGTGGGTTAGGGAAAAAAATTATTTTGGCTTCATGATATAATAAAAAGTGGATAAATTAAAGTGAATTAGATTGGATAAACTAATTAAAGCTAATCAATTTAGTTTACTTAAAAGTTGATTTCCTTTTTTTTTTTTTTTTGGGTACTAGCTAGCATAAGTGCCCTTCTAAGGCTTTAGGGGGAAAAGAAAAAGAAAGAAAGAAAGAAAGAAATGATATACGAGAAGCTTGGTATCCTTACTGATAATTATTTATGAACACTTTTTTTTTAAACTTAATTGTTTATATGTATAAATCCAATCAAAATTACGTCAATATAAAAAGTACACAAGATGAATAAATTTTCAAAATGATCTAATAGTATAAAATAATATGCCATATTTTTGGAGTATTTTTTTTGTATATTATTAAAGAACTACTATAAAATGATTAGAGAAATTATGTGTCTTTTCAAACTTAACATAGAATAGAGAATATGTTGTAACAGATGTTTAATTTTTTTTTCCCCCTGACATATATTAACATTGGTGGTCCGTGTGTCAAGGTTGGGACTGAGAAAAGAAGCAAAACTGGAACTCTTTCATTAAACTCACCCCTTTTGTACAAATAATGTACAAAAGAAGGAAAGGAACAAAAGCAGATAAAGCATCTTGTTCAAAGAAGGAAAGGTACAAAAAAATTCTGATCAGAAAGAAATTTCCCTTTTCATATAAGCTTGTTTCTTTATATGGGGCCTTTCCGCATTATATTGAATGCGTATCTGAGTACAATGATGAGACCCTTCACAATGTGAAAGAATAAGACGGTTCACAATATTCAAAGATGATTACCACTAAAGTTCCGGTTCTTTGCGTTCAAAATAATATTGTTCCCCTCCCATTCACCCTCTCCACTTGTTATTAAAAAGTGACAATATTCGATTATGGACCCCAATGATTGATAAACGTTGATATCTTTTTTTATTTTATCTTTTTTTTTTTTCTGATAAACATAAACGATGATAATAAAAATTTCTTTCAATAACAAAGAAATTAGATTTCTACAGAAAAAAAAAAATTGTGATGAGATAATAATTTGACGTCTTATCATATCAGTATTATTGCTATATATCAAAATCACCGATACGAGAATCTACAATAAAGAACCCATTAATCATCAACCAGACTGATGCTAATATTTAAAAAGGCAGCAGTGAGACACAATCCGAAATAAGGTCCAAGCAGAATCTGATGTTCTGTGTCTAAAAGTTTTTTCCCTTTCATAATTATTTTAAATTTTTCCATCTGTAATCCAGGTTCCCAGTGGTACAGTATGTTGCTCGTACACAGCTATGAAATTTTAAAATTTCTCCCTATTTTTAAAAGGTATTTTAGTTGTGCCCTTTACAAGAGAAATATTATAATTGGACCCCTACTCAATAATTAATATATATAGTTGTGCTTTTGTTCTATTAGAAAAATTAAAATTATCTCAATAATTAAATATAAAACTCTCTTCATTTAATACTAGAGGAGACACGTATGAATATATAGTGTCTTAATTTATACATATCGTCTCATACACAATGTGAAACCTTAAACCTTGCCTAAAATGCTAACTAGAGGTACTTTTAAGTTTCTAAGCA
Source organism: Antiaris toxicaria (assembly GCA_035233585.1). Taxonomy (NCBI): domain Eukaryota; kingdom Viridiplantae; phylum Streptophyta; class Magnoliopsida; order Rosales; family Moraceae; genus Antiaris; species Antiaris toxicaria. Next base: position 19,940,355 of record CP141153.1, read on the forward strand.
CACATTTAAATATTCAACCAAAAAAAAAAAATTTTAACTACTCAATTATACCAAGCTCATGCCTAAATTTACAGCGTTACATTTCTTCACGTACTAAACGTATAACCCATGCTACTTTTATTTGTTATTATTTTTTAACCATTCCCACATGTTATCTCATAGTTATATCTCATAGGTTTCAATTCATGTTCTGTATAGCTTTGCATAGTTATATGCCAACAAAGATCTCACATATTTCCCCCCCCTCCCCCCCCCACCCCACTCCCTTTTTTTTTTACAGGGCATTTAACCATTGTTATTTTCTTTTTGGTGGATTGATCATGACGACGACGCTACAATAATAATAATAATAATAATAATAATAATGATAAACCAGACACAAATTTATTTTTCATTTCAACTTTAGAAAAACAAAACACAATATTTTCCAAAATACAACTTGAGAAAACCAAACACACTATATACATATATATTTTTTGAAGTTGAAGTAGAGGTACTCAAATCCTTCATCTTATGATAGAGATAGGTATGAAATTATTATTAAGCTATGTCTGCAATCACAACACACTATTTTCAAGTACTATTTAAAGGGACCAATTACTTACACAATAGTCCTATCCATCACAGGAAGCAGTTTTAAGGATAGGAGCTTTCCTAGAACTTTATTTAATTATTGTAATATTACTATCTATAGTAGATAATCCAGAAGTACTACTTATGCAATATTATTGTTGTTCAGATAAGCTTCGATCTTTTTGGCAATAACTGCCGAAAAGTCCAGGTACTTAGTAGGAGCTGGCAGATCGTCGTTAAGTTTCTCATACTTTAGAGTGAATTTCACTGAGCAGCCTTTTTCACCACCCTTTCCCGAAACCTGAACTGTGCAACTAAAATCCTTGTAGTACTTCGTGATATCTCCGTCCAACGCCTTGGAGGTGATCGTCTTGTTCTCGTCGTCTTTGGCTACAACCATTTCCTTACTAGTCTCAGAATTGCCTGCGTAACCCATCATTTTTGCATGCATGAGAAAAGACTGTTAGGCTTTTAAATTACACTAACATTCAAAACTACAATAACAATCCAATATTTGATGAACTCATACATGCCACCTAATAATCGTGAATAAGCTAGCAAGTGTCTTCAATTCATATAAACCATACCATGAGAAAGTTGTTACATTAGTTACCATCCACATTTAAATATGTATGTATATATATCTGTATTTCTAATAGTAAGTGTTCAGCACACACGCCCTGACGCGCACGTATACACGAACATTTATGACCATAGTATTTATATCTATAATTAGACTATAACCATCGATGATTACCAAAGATGTAACCTATAAAACCTCCTCCAAATATGTGTCTGTATATATATACATACACACACACACACAGAGATATATACATACACACATGTATATATGAATACACACATACCTGCAACATAAGTCCATTGCTTAATGGAACCCACAGACTCCCAATCACCCTTAATGACTTGAACGCCTTTAATAAGGTCGGGGCATATTTTGGGTAAGAGGTAGTGTTTGCTGCGAAAGATTTCATAAAATCCCTCAGCAGAGGACTTGATGTCCAATTGAGCATCTATCTTTGCTAGTTGAGCCATTGCATCTAGTAATAATCCGGAGAAACCAAAACTACTTTATGGCAAGACAAAAGGCAGTGAGTTGGGGAAATTATTTTCAGTTTGGCTGCATTTTATAGGAGGACTACAATGGGTCAGTTAACTCTAACCCTAAACACTTTTCATCGGCTAATATTATTTAAAGGAAAAAATAACTAAAAACCAATGTATCAATTTAAAGGACAACGTTACAATTTAACATTTCACACCAGCCAAATTAGTCTTATAATTTAACCCTTACATCTATTTTATTAGATATTTCTAATTTAATATTAATTATTAAATTAAAATAAATTAGAATAAAAATAAATAATATAGAGTTCAAATCCTCTACCCCTAAGTTAAAAAAAAATTATTTATCCATCTAATTTTATATGAATAACCCTCATATTTATTATGTGGAATTTCATTCCACAAAAATGAATGTGAAATTGTAGATTTGACTCGGTTTAAATACCAATTTTGTCTCTCCTATTATGCAAATGCATAAATCTTCTTCTGTTTTTGTAAATTTTGTCGCAAAACACACCAGCAAATGATTTAATTTTTAAAAACATCAAGGCTACCCTTTATAATATATGTATTAAATATTATTTGACTACATTTAAGTCCCGTTTGGTAAACGCATTGTATTTGCATTACGTTTGGATGCAATGTATTGAATACAATTTACATTTGGAGGAAAAGTATTTACATTACATTTAAATTTAATATGCGTTTAGATGAAATGTATTTGAATTGTATTTTAATAATGAATATATGATGTAATGAATAAAAGTAGAGAGAAAAAATGAATAGAAAAAGAGAATATTAACGTGATTAGTAAAAGAGATAGAAAAAGTGAAATAATAAATAGTGATTATATCGGATTTAAAATGTAATGCAATTAATATTTAAATATAATACTTTTATATTTGGGTAAAAATTACAGTATTGTATTTACAGTATTGCATTTGAATGCAATGTAAATACAATACTGTAAACAAATGGGGATTAAATAAGATCAAAATATGGTATCACATAATAACTCTAAAAGAAAAAAGAAGAATTAAATTCTGCACTTTTCACACTTATAATTGGGTAACATAGAATATATATGTTACAATGTGGTGGTCCGTGCATTAACTTTAAGATTCTCACAGGAAAAACAGAAAAAATGCACCCTCTTTTTTATACTAAAATCAAGTTATCTAGAAACACAACCAAAAAAAAAAAAATTTACAAAAGACTTAGCATCATTATAAAAAATATATATATATTTCTACTTATATACTAGAAAAAAAATCATTTCAAAGCGCTACTTAAAAAAAAAAAAAAACACACACACACACACACACACAACACACCAAGACTCCCCGATCTCAAGTTCACTACGAGAAATACGAGAAAAACGTGGCCTGGACGAAGTTCTTATATTAAAAAAGAAAAAGCTTTTTGAATGGTCGATTCGGAAAAATTTTCTACTAAGCTTTTGTTTGTTATTCGGTGAGAAACCACAATGAGAGGAAAGGTTGAATATGTGCAGAAAATATTTGATTTGGAGATTCCGTTTTGGCTTTTTCTTCAAAATAAAAGGATAAGGCCCTTCGTAATATTGTAAGAGTATCTTTAATACAATGTTAAAATAATGCATGTTAATGATAAATTTTTATATTTAGATGAAAAATGTATTCTTCATTTTTTATGTCAAATTTATTATGTGCTAAATTTTGTAGCATATTTGTTAAAAGGTAAAACAATCACTAAAAGAGTTGATGTCTTCAAGTGGCATATTTGTGGCATATTTGTATTAATCAATACCAAATTTAACTTTTAATTCTTATTTCAGTTGATATCTTCAATTTTTAATACAATCACTATAATATTTTTATTTTAAATAATTTAAACACTGAAATTTCAATTTTAATGTCCAAAGCATAATAAAGAGGATAAAAAGTAAAATTGACATTAGAAATAGTATTACATTTCTATTGGAGCATAAAGTAGGATAATGCTATTTTTTACTCCCTTTTGTAGCAAATATAGTATTGACATGGACAAATGTAGTGATCATGACTTAATACAAGACCACAAAAAATGCATTGGAAATGGTATAATACGAGACTACAAAAATGTTTACTCTTCTTCAAAATATCATGGTGATCCCCTGGTCCAACGGTGGAGCCACTTGAGGCTGGGGTAGCTGCCCGTTGGTTCATTGGCTCCTTAATTAGATTCTGATCTTTAGCATATAAAATTTTATACCTCCTATCGCCAATTCTCCATCTCTCCCTTTGTCGCGCTAATAAAATCTAGCCATGTCTGTAACAAGTTTTACAACTCAATGTGAGGAGAAAACTTTCCATTTTGACATTCCATGGTTTCTTGTCTTCTTCTTCGCGCTTTGCTTCTTTTTCCTCCCTCCCTCCCTCTCTCTCTCTGTGTCTATATATATATATATATCAATATTACAATTAAAGTACTATTTAATTCACAAGTTTTGAGCTCTAAACTATAAAAATTAAATAAAACTCTATTAAAAGCCTTGTTCGTTAAGGGGAAAAAAAATCAAATATAAAAATACATAGACAATAGAAGATCTCGGCAAAAATCACTTAAGTTTATCGACTGAAAAAAGTTCAACAGGCTAAAGATCCCTCTATTTAGGAAAATCCCAATGTCCACCCATCAAATCTTCTTAGGATCAAAATACACCCAACAGTGATCAAGAAGATGAAAACATACATGGCATTAATACTACAATCAACTTCCAATAGTTGCAAGATACGGAGATCATTCCATCGCAAAATTCTACAATTTCAAGCTCTTAGTTGCAATCTCTAGCCCCCACAGAAAATATTTACGACAAGAATAATGCTGGCACCCCATCCAATAAGGAGTTCTTGGTCTCCTCTAGCAATGGATCTATGATCTCTGAACAATTTCATCAAAATGAATTAATACGCTGTCCAGTCAAACATCCACAACATCTCACGAAAGGAATATGGCAAAAAAAAAAAAAAAAAAAAAAAACGATTTTAGGGACTGAATCGCGAATTAACAAAATATTGCAAATCAATCATGAACCCTTGATTTCAATCATGCTGCCTTCTTGATGAGAACTATCAAACATTAGAGGAAGTCAATATAGTAACAAGACTTTTTAGGGTGAATCAGGGTGGAGCAGAAGACACAAATTAAGGGAGTGTTTGGTATTGTTTTTGAAATGTTTTTAGTTAAAAAAAAAACTAAAAATGAGAATGATTTGAAAAATGTGCTAAAATCATTTCTAAAACTATCTTTAGTTATATTTTATAAGTGTTTGTTCTAAAAAACATAAAAAGAAACTATATTTAGTTATATTTTTGAAAACCAGTCATTTTATAAGTAAGTATTTTTTGAAAAAATATTTATATTTGATTTAAAAAAATATTATAAATAGTAAATATTAAAAAATAATAATATTATTTAATTGAAAAATAAATTGAAAATTAATGACTAGTAAAACAAAATATTTTAATAATTACTATATCAATTACACTCCAATTAACCATAATAATTAATGACAACTACATCATAAAGTAGTTATTAATACTAGTTGTAACATTTAACTAAAAAATTACCAAATTTATCCACCATTATCTTATATATATTGTTTCCACATTGTCCCTGAATTGACTCATTCGTTGTCAATCCTTATTAGTGAAACCAATATCAAATGGCAGTTCAGATTTATGATAATTCTTACGTCGTCAATTTCCTCTTCACCTCTCAATATCTTCCACAGGCTCGTTAATACCATAGTCTCTAAACAAATCATCATTTGTATCATACATTTTAATACAATTATGAATAACACAACATGCAATTACTATTTGGGCTTGCTTATGCAAAAAAAAAAAAATTGGACACATTTTTCAAAATACCAAACCGTACTTTAAGAACACCAAAATGCCCTCTCTATGCAATTGTGTTATGACGAATGCCTGTAATTGAATAATTCAATAAGTCCTGTTGTTTGTTCATTTTTTCTAAATTATGATGAATGGTACCTTTAATCCTGATATGGTGCAATGAATCCTGGCATGTTACTATGTCTAGAATCAATAACATAATATTTAGGCCATGAAGGCCTAAAAAATTGATTATGTTGATCTTGTAATGTATGCACTAACGCTTTAGAGTCTACAGCTAAGCCATTTTATCTATTATAAATATAGGTAAATCTCATATCAAAACTGTATGTTGCCATTATATTTAAGTAAAGAACCAATAGCTCCGATGCAGTCTTTACACAAGTAAAAAACCAAAACTTTGTTAAACCTTATTGTGAAAGTAAAAACAATTTAGGTCAAATTTTAAAAATAATATCAATTTTACCTTATATCATGACCAATACTTTTCGATATTTTAAATCTCTAAACACACGATGTTGGGGTCTAGTTGGCGGATAAATTTTGGGGCCAACGCACAAATGGCATTAAGAACACTATCAAAATGTTGACTCAATATTTCTCCAAAATAACAAAATCTATCTTGTATGACTCTATTACGATCAGAATGACTAATGATCTTCAAGAACATCATTAACTGCTCTTCTAATGATAGTCGATTACTAAACAATAATTGTCATTATTCAAGTAGACAAGCTAATGCCAAAAAATGGTTCCCCATGCATATGATAAATTTCATAGAATACTTTAGCATGCCCTTTTAGCATATTTAACACATATCGTCACCTTATTAATTCATCATTATGCCGAGGTTGCCCAGTAATAGTTGGAGTAAGATCTAGTAATAACTGTAAGATCTCTTCCTCATCATTAGATGACTCAAGTGACTAAAAAAAAAAGCCAACTCTTCATTAGTATCTGAACCATTTTATTTCATAATAGCCTACACAAGATAATCAAGCAATTCATACCCATTCGCTACCAATAATAATAGATTAATAAAACAAATATCTTATAAATATAAAACTCAACAAACTAGTCATTACATAAGAGTTCAACAAACTAAAAGAAAACAGTATAAGGCAATCTAACTCAACAAATTAGTCATTAAATAAGAGTTCATTAAACTAAAATCACGAAAGTAAACAGCATAAAGCAATCTGATTCAACAAACTAGTCATTAGATAAGAGTTAAACAAACTGAAACCAGTCATTAACCAATGGCTACTCCATTAAGTTGAGGATAAAACCATGACAACGCTCGAGTTTAATCTTCACAAATGTTATCCTGAAGTTCTTGTCCTTAGATAACTTCTTAATTACTATCTCGTATGCCTTGTCATCCAAGTCTCCCATTTCATCTAATAACTCAATACAAATTTCAATGCTATTGAGATCTTCAACCGAGGTCTTAGCTTCACTTGTGTGCCTAATACATGCTCACTTATCTACTAGATATTGCTACAAGTCATTAGTGTGTTTCACCAATGCCTTACTTTGAAAACTTACAGACTTTGCCAATAACTCCATTGCTGACTCCATTGCAGTTTTGTTTATCTTCTTGGAATAGCCATAGCTAGCCTCAGCATTTTGAGAATGGTTGCGGTCTTTGTAGACTTTGTACGAATCCCCTGTACCTTCTCTTTTAGCTTTGAGATTCATAGAAGTTGGTGGTGTTGCACGTGGCACATTGGTAGCTATTTGCAGACCCATGCTATTATGTCCTATTTCGATAGTCCCACCAAAGATCTCCTCTAGGAGGGAAAAGTTTGCTACACCCTTCTTCTTGTACTTTTTAGCTTTTGGATTTTGTTGCATAATGAAAAAATATTTAGTTAAGCCAATGATTAGTAACTTATGTAGATAAATTTGAATGCCATTAAATAACACGTACATTACCTGTAAATAGAAATCCCAAACTTCTTCTGAGATTGTGACTGTATTTGTTTCAGAATCTCATCCAAATCTAGTAGTTTCAACTAAGCTTTCAAACTCTCTATTATTACATCTAAGTCTATTTCACTTAGCTTTAAGTTGTGTCACTGTAAGTTGTTTATTGTACTTACTATGTATTTCATTTAAAATTTTCATCTAAGTGTTTTTTTTTTGTCTAAAGAGATGTTTGCATTCCTTTTTGTGCCTCCTTATATAACAACTCAATAAAAAAAGATTTCAAATTTTCTGCCTATGTGGCATGATTCTTATTAGTATTATTCTCATTGTCATCCATATTTTAATTTTACTGTCCTTGTATCACATAACAATAAAATAACAAGTTAAAAACAAAAGGAAATTAATCAAATGTTTTCCTAATATTTTGCACAAAATTATATATCATCAAACCAATATATCACTTAGGCAAATCATAAACTACAACTTTATTCATAAGTTTAGTTCATTTGCATTTTTTTATCTGCCCTTTAGCGTGTCAAACTGAAGAGTTGATAAAAAGGTTAAGATCATCCAACTATTTTAGAAAGTATTTCCAAAAAAACATTTGAATCAAGAAAGAAAAAAACAGAGGCCATATCAAAACATGCCTTTTGTTTTCAACTTATCGATCTATATGGCTAGAATCAATACAGGAACAAAAAAAAAAAAAAAAGTGACCGAGAAAATAATCGAAAAGGCTTTGGTGAATCCAGTCTTCCAAAAGTTAAAATAAAAGTACAACTTTACAGAGTCAAAAGTTTGTTAAAGACACAAAAAAACACAAAAGCAAGACACTACTTATGTACTACTTCAGCCAAGAACAAACATTGAAAATTCCAAAACTAAAGAAACCAATACACATATTGGATCTCATGAAAAAGATGATTTGAGTGATGATAGTAGGGCCAAGAGGATCCTAACATAGAAAAGGAGGCAATGGAAACTTAGAATCTTTGATTTGGATTAGATAAATCCGAGTTAATCACGAAGTGTGCATCTTAAAACCTCAACCAAATATCTTACCTCATTTTAGAATGATATTTCTACGTTTGGATTAAGTCAAATGTAAGGACGATAGGAAACTTCTTTCTCAACAAAACAAAATATGTACACACAAAGTGGACCAAAAATGTATGGGCCAACTTAAATCCAAAAAAAGAATAATAGAAAAAAAAAAACTACCGCTTTTATCGTGAGAATGGCTAACAAAACAAATGGAAAATGGAATTTGGTTGGATGTAATTATCATTGTATTCTCTTTCTATAAAAAAAAAAAAAAAAAAGAAGGAAGGAAAGAAAGAAAAGAAAAGAAAAGCTCACTGCAAATCAAGTTCAAATTCCCCCAATACTTGAAACCTAGACATATTTGTATTATAACCAATTAAAGATATGAACTTTTGAAAACCAACGTATAAAAAAAAAAAAAAAGGAAATGAGAGAGGTTCGAAGTACAAAGGACCAACATTTACCAAAGCAAGGATGAGGGGAAAAAAAAAAACTCATTAACACAATTAAAAGATTATTTTACAAGGATTAAAATGGTCATGGCAAAATCCGAAAAGAGAATTAACTAGTATTAAAAATATACAAGAGAAAATTTTCACAAAAGAAAAATGTGTTCAAGTCTCGAAGAAAAACATTTTTTTGTCATTTATAACAAAATTTGCCGTCAAACCAAATTCATTCCAGATCCAAATATCAGAGAGGACAAAACAAGTTCTCCTGTTTCAATTCCCCCAATATTGGAAACCTAAATTGAGATCAAAAATTGAGATCAAACTAAATTTATACATCAATCCAAATATCAGATATAAGTAAAAATAAAAATAAAAAGAGAGATGAACAAGACATAACCAATTGCAAAATCTTAGACTAAGATCATAGGCAGAGTTTAAAAAATCATCACCCAAATTTATGCTCAAATTTACTAAATACCCAAATCAGTAGTCCAAAAAGCAACATAGTAGAAAATCGAGTAAGATAAGAAGCTATCTTATGATGAAGACGAGCAAAAGAGAAGAGAGAGAGAGAGCGTTAATAGCGACTGTGGCGCCCCTGAATCCAACTATGCTGAAACTGTCATGAACCGACTCTGTTGCTGACCAAGATAGCCTGTGTGTCGAGTCCGGATCGCTATTTAAAACTCTTTTTCTCACAACTCTTATTTTTCCGGGCCCAAATTTTGCCCAAAATATTTTTTTTTCTTTTTGATACATACTTTCTTTATAAAAAAGCCAAGTACAAAAGCCATGTAGAACAAAATACTAACTTTTAGTTGTCATTTTTAATACAACATACAATATATATATATTGTATTTTTTTAAAACACATTCTCTTCAATTCACTAACTCTCAATGCCCAGTAGAAAACTTATGGCAGGACCAATTCCACAGTGAATTTCCTATCCCATTGACACGCGTACATCCTACCGCCATCCATGTAATCTATTGGACATGTTTCTTACCTGTAACATGAACAAACTAATGAGCTAATAGGCTCAGTAAGTTCAAACATACTTAATAAGAATCACATAGATTCAAAAACATCAAAATCTAATTTCCTATGAATAGTATTATTCATACATGAATAGTACATTCACTATAAATAGTAACTTTTACCTTTGATTGGTGAATAGTAACTGTTACCCTAACTGGTTACTATTCACGTTACCCTAACCGAACTCACTACACTTAGTGCTAGTGTCAGTTATACTCAATTATGCTCGGTTATGACTTTCATCACTTTATTTTCTATTAGCTCTATTTATATTCTGATTTTGAGTTCTTGATGGCTGTACCGATAATTTATAGCGCGCTGACTGGGAGGGCTTAGAGAGCGACCCTAAAGCTTCTTCCTCATAGTCCTCATCGCTCGTGGCGATTATTATATCCCCAAAGGACCTGTAAACCTCCACCACAATGTTGGAGGGGCGGTACGTGTAATAACCAAGAAAATCCACTATACTTGAAAATATGTATATTGTATTTAATAAATAATTTTTATGTTTAAAAATTCAAAATGAATGATTTAATACTGTTATGAATACAGGAAAATGTTCTAACAGTGTTAAGAGTTAGGAAATTGGGAATAGAAAATTTTACCGAACCAAAAATATAAGGAACGGTGCCATATAGATGTCAAAAACCCTAGAAAGTGCAAGAAACCGCACTAAAAGACGAAAATGTTTGACTGGAATTTTCGGCCAAACAGAAGAAAAATAAGGCAAACCAACTGTACCGGAGGTCCTAGGAACCTGCCGGGACGATCCTAGTGAAATTTCTTCAGTTTGACTTTTTGGTCAAAATTATGATTGAATTAATATGAATAGTAAATAAACTATATTAACATGTGATTAAGTTATATTATATAGAAATTATGTCCTTATAATTGTATTTATTAAAAAGTAAGAGAAAGAAATTGGAAATCCTAAGGCTAGGATTTGTTACTATCTAGATTTAATGGCTTAGATTAAGCCAAAATTTTATTAAGTGTATTTTTGAAATTTGGGAAAGAAATAGAGGTGCTAGGTGTCAACATTTTGTGGAAGGAAAGAGGAATTAATTGGTTTGATTAATTAAAAAGGGGAGCATCAGTTTTGGTGGAGAAAAACTGAAAGAAAAAGAAAAAGAAGAGAGAAAGAAGAACCGGAAGAAGAAGAAAGAAGAAGAACCGGAAGAAGAAGAAAGAAGAAGAAAGAGAGAGAGAGAGAGAGATTTGTAGCCAAGATTTCCTTCAAGATTTTCACACTAAGCTTCAATCACAACCTCCTAGGAGTGAGAAAATTTCTTTGATGAAAAGGTAAGTTTAAATTTCTTATTTGTGGTAAATTTGGAATTTGAGATTTATGATTTTTAAGTATATGATGGATGATGAAACATTGAAATGGAATTTGAGAGTATTGGTTGATTGTGCAAATATGTGTAGTGTAGTGTATGAATAGTGGAAACTATTGAGTTATATTGTTGTTAGTATTGGTTAAGAAAAAACAAAGAGTTTTTGGGCACGTAAAATTTAAGGAAACATGGTTTTGAGGCATTTTCCTAAATGCCGGGAACCTAGAAAATTAGCGAAAATGTTGCCAAAAATTTTAAGGATTATACCAAAAAGTATCTTGGGAAAAGTGTTGAAAAACAAAAAGGTTGACGTTAAAACTGAGCCCTTAGTTTTCAAGAGTCAAAACTTAGGTTTTTAAAGTTAGAAATCAAGTTTTAGTATATTAAGCGGGCTTGTACCCTGTGTACACGGGCGTGTAATAAGGAAAAATATATTACAGAGAGGTGTATAGCCAGAGACACGCCCGTGTATCAAGCCGTGTACATTCAATGTCCAGTCTACACAGGCAATTTGCACGGTCGTGTATCAAGAAGAGAAATTCCAGAAGATTACATGGCCAAAGACACGGCCGTATATTAGGCTATGTACATGCATGATGCAGGTTACACGGGTAGATCACACGGCCATGTTGAGAAGAATTTAAATCACAAAGAGGTACACGGTCAGAGACACAGCCGTGTACCAAACCGTGTACATATAATGTATAGTTCACACAGCCATGTAGCACGGTCGTGTAAGGAGAAAAGTTTGATAGGTAGAGAGGTACACGGTCATGGACACGGCTGTGTACCAGACCGTGTTAAAAAAAAAATCCCACGACACATAAAATTTTCTTAAGAAGAATAGAGGTAACTTAAGGAAAGGAATTAATCGATAATATTATTGCTTGTAGGGAACACGACGAAAAGTAAGGACGATATTGCAAACGACCCAAGGACGACCACATTAGAGCAAGTTCTGTAAGTACTGACATTTAATTGTCTACCTATAAATTGACTTCTTATTTGACTAACTTATTGTGGTTATATTTCTATAAGCTCTTAGAAGATTTCTTGAGGAAATAGATATGAAAATAAGGTGAGTTAATGGAATAGTAATAAAAGAAAGAAAGATAATAAAATTTAAAATTTAAGTGTTTGGCGTATCGACTTCCCATAAGTGAGGTTTAAAATTATAAATTCCACTACCATTAAATAGTTACCTCCCAAGATTATGAGGTTAATGGCTTACCGTGGAACTCTACCTCTCAAAAGTGTGAGGTTAATGGCTAAAGTTAAAGATTTGCCATGTGGAAGATTGGTGGGTCACTCTCACTCCCTCCCACTAGTCTGCGTGATAGAGATATGTCCAACATAAGGCCTACAAGTGAAAGTAAAAAGAAGAGAAAAACAAAGAAGCAAACAAGAAAAGAAAATAAATGAAAGGAAGAAAATAGAATGATGAAATAGGATATGATCTAAGGATAGTGAAATTGACTCTAAGAAGCACGACGGGTCTAACCCTAGTTACCTCACACATAAGGGATTTTGTACGTATGTTTGTACTTGCTAAGCTCTAACTCATTAGTTTGTTTGTGGTGTAGGTAATAAGGGTAAGCAGCAGTCGGGATAGAGAGTAGACACATGATGGGCTGGCGAGCAGATTCCCAAGATGTCATGGATAGGGAAGTGGACCCGTTACATTTCCAGTTGTTTAAAGAGTATATTTTTGTAAAGAAATAGAACACATGAATGTAAATGTATGTACAAAGGTATTTTGTGAACCAAGTGTGACAACCGGGAAATTTAGGCAATTCTCAGAAGAAAATGTACAAATGTATGATATAACAATTTGTACTATTTAAAGAGTGAAATAAATGTATTTATATTGTTTAGAATATATTAAAATGTTCTAACAATACTGACGAGTAAGAATTCAGTGTTGGAAAAATTCGCTGAATTGAAACGGGTGAAACGGTGCCAAAACCGGCATTGAAAACCCTAACCGGGGCAATAAAAGACGGAAAACTTCCGGGATTAATTTTGATCAAAGGGAAGCAGTTTAAATTGATCCGACTGCACAGGAGACCTCAGGAACACGCCGGGATGATTTCAGGAAAATTTCGGCTCGAACCGGTATCGGTCAAAAAAGTAGTCGAATTAATATAAATAGTAAAAGTCAAAAGTTAACAATTGCTTTAGCATTTATGACATCATAAATCCCTTTAATAAATGGGAAGAAAATGGTGGTTGGTAGCATTAATGGCCATGATCTAGTTTCTTTTTTATCTAAAGGCCAAGATTTGACCAAAATTCACCATTTTAATTTTTTGAAAAATATGGAAAGAATTAGTGTTGAAAGGTGGTGAAATTTGATTGGTTAAAGGCCAAATTAATTGGCTTATTTGATGGTTAAGTCGGCCACTTTTGGGGAACAAAAGGCCGAGACAATTTGGAAGCCAAAAACCAAGAACAAATTTTGCTAAGTGTTGCCTACGGTGAACCGTGAGCCACCAAGAGAGAACCAAGTAATTCCTTCAATCTTTCTTCACAAAAATTGTGTCAAACCATTCCTTGAAGACAAAGGAAGCAAGTGAACAAGGTAACTCCCCTTAGATTGAACTTTTTCTTGGTTTTTTTTCAAGAAAACTGTGTGATGAATAGTAGAAAGAATGGAAAAAAATTTTGGTCGTTTTCATTGATTTGGTGTTTGGGTTTTGTTAAGGGTGTGATTAGGAAGAAAACCATGTAATTGGTTTAAAGAAAAACCAAAATTTTGTTGGTTTTCCAAGGGTAAAACCGTGGGTTACCATGAGTAATCAATGAGAAATTTTTATGGTTTAAGTGGTAACATGCTTTCAAGTTATACTTTGTTAAGAATAAAGCATGATTTGCATTATGGAAAGCTTGAAAACAAAATTTGGTGTGAACTTACCTAAGAGGCGGTGGGTTACTTAGGGTTTGGAAGAAAATTTTGCATGGTTTATTTGATATTTGGATGATTTAAATCATGCATTTTATAATGTAAATGATGAAATTGTGAATGAAAGCAAGAAAAGAAAAAAATTGGGGTATGTTTTATTAGTGTGGCCGTGGGTTATAGGTAATTAAAAACCCTAGGAAAATTGTTGAAAAATGCAATGAAAATTGGCTTGAAAATGTGTTAAGAAAATGACATTTAATAGCCTAAAATGTGGTTGAAAAATTGAGAAATTTTAGTTAGGTTTTGATTGTGAAAAACCGAGACCAAAACTAAGGGCAAAATTGAGAAAAAAATTTTGTAATGTGGTTCAAAATGTGAATTTGGAATTTTGTGAGCTTTTATGTAAAAGTTTGGAAAACTTTTACATAAAATAGGCTTGTGGTATAGTACATGGCAGGTACATATGGTTCGAGGCATACCTAACGCCGGTAGCCTTAAAATTACGCCGAAATGCTGCCGAAATTTCGAAAACAGCATTTGGGGCAAAATGGAAATAAAAATAAAAAAAGTTTGGGGTCGGGTCGGAAACCCGAGTCCCTAACGGAAAATTGAATAAGGAAAACCTAAGGGGTGGTTCATGAATAGTAACCCGTCCCCTAAAAATATAAATCGCGAGTGAAATTGAAAAAAACCGACCCCGGGGGGGGGGGGGGGGCGTTTTTGAAAATAAAATAAAGGTCCAAGTCGGGAACGGAAAATCCGAGTGTCGGAGACCTAGGTCGGGAATGTCTAGATGAACGTTTTAAATATTAGTGAAACGTCCATTTGAGGCTCCGAAACGATAGAAAATCACTAAACCGACATAAGGGTCGGAATAGTGCTTCCCGAGGGTCGGGAAAGGGAAAAGTGAAAATAAAATAGAAACGATCCCGGTAATGATTAGAAAAGAGTCAGAAAAGTTCCTGAGAGCCAAAAATGCAGTCTGGATCGAGAAAATTCCGTCAGGGGCAAAATTTTAATTTTGCCAAAATACAGGGGTAAAATCGTAATTTTGTAAAAATTGAGAAAAATGGGAAAAATGATAAATAAAGCCTAAAAAGTTATAAATAGGTTTTATTTAAGCTTTTTAATGAAAAATAAAAGTTATAAATGGAAATAAAAATTAACAGACAAGGTTTTGTCTGTAGGATCCAAAAATCGACCTACAAAGAGGGCGATCAAAGATCCACGAGAGAAAAGGGGAAGAGACCGATAAGGTAAGTTCAGACATTTACCTGTCTGCAATATATAGTATTATTGTTGCTAACTTTGATGTACTAACTATAAGTTAGGTACATATGTGCTACGGGCACTATTATAGAGTAGAGAAAGAGACGTAATGTGCTACGGGCACTATTGGGAATGGACACATTGTTAATTGTGCTTCGGGCACTAGAGCGAGGTTAATGAAACTCACTCCCCTAAAATTAAAATGTGAACCATTCCTAACCACGGGACAATGTGAAGTCACCGGGTTAGAATTTTAAAAAGTCGGTAATGAAACTACTTTCTGGTGTACCAGCCTTCCGTACAGGGAGGTATTTTTGCCTTCGGGGCTATGAGGAGAATAAGGCTGTGGAGGTCAGCACTGATGTACCGCTCCCAATCATGTACAATTTTGCCTTCGGGGCTATGAGGTTAAGGCTGTGGAGGTCAGCACTAATGTACCGCTCCCAGTCATGCGCACTTAAATGGTACTGCCAACCTGAGCTCAAAACCAGAACATAAGCGAAGATAATTACCTAAAACTGAAACTATGCCATAATTGAGCATAAGACAGTTTAGTGAGAGTACTAACATCGCGGTAGATGTACTGTTATGACACTGTGTTGTGGTCAAAGTTACTATTCACATATGAATAGTGGTCAATGATACTATTCATGTATGAATAGTACTATTTATAGAAATTTTATTTCTTGCATGTTTGAACTTACTGAGCCTGTAGCTGACCATTTTTGCTTATGTTGCAGGTAAGCGACCAGCTCAGTAGCTTATTTGACTGGATGCGGACGGGATGGCGCGTGTCAAATGGGATAAATGGGCGAGGGATATGGTCCTGCCAGAGTCTTTCCGCTGAGCGATAAAAGAGAAGGGAAAAAGAAAACAGTTATTTTGTAATAGTATATATTTTACGAAAGTACTGTATTATGTAAATTACTTTGTACTTGCCAACAAAGTAAATAGTGGAAAATGTTTTACATGATGTTTAAAGAAAGAAAAAAAAAATTTCCCCAAAAACGTCATGATTTAAAGAAAGAGAGATAAGCCGGCGACCCATGAGAGTACAATCTATCGCAGTTAGCGATAAAGCTCAACTGTAATAGTATTGTATGATCTCTACAAGGGGCGGGCCGCCACACCAAGAACAAATGTATTGTTTTGAAATGGTATATGATTAAAAAAAATGCTCTCAGTTTTTACTAAATAGATTATTAAATTAATATATGAACTTTTAAACATGTTTCTGTATTTTAAAAAATAAAACTATGACATATAAAGAGTAAGAAGAAAAGAAAGTGGACGACAGCTTGGGCGAGCTAGGTCGGCGTCCACAAGAGTTGGTATCAAAGTGAAAGGCAGTTCTCTCATCGACCTTCCATGACATTTCAAGTATCTGCTCCTGCACAGTCCAAGTAAGCTAGTATTTATATTGATATCATTTCTTTTTATGAATACGAAATCATGTTGCTAATGTTTGCAATAGGTTATTCATAGCAACATGGTTAAGAAACAGGCAACGAATGTTAGATTAGTTCAGGAAGTCGACTTTGCAGCTCAGTTAGCTAGTATACAAGCTCGACTAGAAGCTCAAGAACAAGAGAATCAGAGATTAAGGGAACAGCTAGAACAAAGAAATACAGGTCAGACTTCTAGAAGCGGAACTCCTTTACCTCATATGCCTCCACCCAAAATACCAACACCGGAACCCCAACCATCTATGGAACCAATCACGCCACATGTACCAGCTACACCAGAAGTGTCCATCGGTACTCAAGTCCAACCAATGATTAACCAGGAGCCTTTATACGAGCGGTTTAGGAAAATGAAACCACAGGAGTTTGAGGGTTCACTAGACCCACTAGAAGCTGAAGAATGGTTGCCCTCAATTCAGATGATTTTTGAATTCATGAACCTATCGGACCACGAAATGGTTCTTTGTGCTTCCTACATGCTAAAGAAGGACGCAAGATATCAGTGAGAAGCAGTAAGGATGAGGAGAAAAGTTAGGAGGATGGCATGGAATGATTTCTTAGAAGAATTTAAACAGAAGTTCTTTAACCTAGACACTCTTCGAGCAAAGCAGAGAGAGTTTGATGAGTTGAAGTAAGGAAAAATGACAGTAGCCGAAGCTTGCCGTAAATTTGATCGATTGGCTCAGTTATGTCCACATCTAGTATCGACAGAGAGAGAACGGGTACAAAGAATGATTGATATGTTCTGACCGGATATTGCTACAGTAGTTGAAAGTGACAAGAACCCACTTGCCACTGTAGCAGATTATGTGAGCCAAGCCATACGAGCTGAACATCGATTAGCCCGTGCAAAAGAGGAGCGAACTAAGATCTGGGAAGATAAGAAAAAGGAAAGAGAATTGGCAAAGCAGACCCAGATAAATAGCCAGGCAACCCAAAGCATCAGGCCCAATCAAGGTCCTAGATCTAGTCAAAGTGGCAATCAGAACCAGTCCAATCCAAACAAGCAAAAGGGCAACCCCAATGAAAACCGGAGTCAGAACGTCCAGAACACTCAATAAAGACAAGATCAGAATGCTACCCAGAATCGATCGCCATGCCTTAAATGTGGGAGGATGCATCGAGGAGAATGTAGGGTTGGTATGAATGTTTGCTATATATGTGGTAAAGAAGGACACATTGCCCGGTATTATCCATCTAGCAGCCAATATCAGCCTAGATCTTTTCAACCCAGACAAGCGACTGGTCAAGTTCATAATATACAATCCAAGCACAAAGAACACCAGATTCAAACGAGTCGATCAGAAAATACATCCAGGGCTAATGCTCACCTTTTGGCTTACATAAGGGAGGATGTTGAAGCTGGCGCCTCAAACGTAGTAGCAAATCAGCTTCTTGTTGCCCAAAGCTTAGCATATGTGCTATTTGATTAAGGAGCAACACATTCATTTACCTCACACACTTTTGCTAAAAGAATTAGTCATGCCAAAGATAAAATCGATCAAGTGTTTAAAACCACTTTACCATTTGGTGAAGTATTGTTATCCGATTATTGGCTACGAAATGTACCAGTAATTGTTGCCGACCGAGAGTTGTATGTTGATTTGGTTATATTGGAACTCATTGATTGTGATGTTATCCTTGGAATGGATTTCCTTGGAAAGTATCAAGCAACGATTGATTGTCAACAACGAAAAGTGGTGTTTCAGCTTGGAAGTGAGGATCAGTTCGAATACGTGGACCATACTCTAAGATTGTTTGCCATGATGATAAGTTCTATGAGGGCGAGGAAGCTGATATCTAGTAGATGCATTGGGTATCTAGCCTATGTCACCGATATGAATTTAGAGCCGGAGCTGCGATCAAATGACATGCTTGTGGTGGATGAATTTTTAGAAGTGTTCCCAAAAGAATTACCAGGACTACCTCCTGATCGAAAGATTTCTTTTAAGATTGACCTACTACTGGTATATCTCCAATATCGAAAGCCCCATATAGGATGGCCCCTGCAGAACTTAAGGAGTTACAAGTTCAACTGAAAGAGTTAGTGGAAAAACGGTTTATTCGACCTAGCTTTTTGCCATGGGGAGCTCCAGTCCTTTTTGTGAAAAAAAAAGATGGGATGCTACGTATGTGCATCGATTACCGAGAACTCAATAAAGTTACTGTTAAGAACAAGTATCCGCTACTGAAGATTGATGATTTATTTGTTAAACTTAAGGAAGACGCAATTTTCTCCAAGATAGATCTTCGATCCGGTTATTATCAACTGATGATTAAAGATGAAGACATTCCGAATACTGCATTTCGAAAATGGTACGGACATTATGAGTTCTTAGTCATGCCCTATAGATTGACAAACGCACCAGCTGTTTTTATGAATCTCATGAATTGAGTATTTAAGAAATATTTGGATAAATTTGTCATTGTATTCATCGATGATATCCTTATTTACTCAAAGAATCAAAAAGAACATAAAGAGCATTTGAGTATTGCATTACGCATTTTGAAGGAACATCAGTTATTCGCCAAGTTTTCGAAATGCAAATTTTGGTTAGACAAAGTTCATTTCCTAGAACATGTCATCTCCAAGGATGGAATTTCGGTAGACCCTATGAAGGTAGAGGCAGTCAGTAAATGGTCTATTCCGAGGAACGTCACTGAGATACGGAGTTTTCTGGGATTAGCAGGATACTACCGTAGATTTGTAGAAGGATTTGCGAGGTTAGCTACCCTTCTCACTGCCTTCACACGCAAGGAGAAGAAATTTGAATGGACAAGTAAATGCGAGAAAAGTTTTCAAGAACTGAAGAGGCAGTTAACAAGTGCCCCAGTTCTTACAACCCCTAAGGTTGAGGGAGAGTTTGACATCTACAGTGATGCCTCTAAAATGGGATTGGGAGCTGTCTTGATGCAAGATGGAAAAGTAATAGCATATGCTTCTAGGTAGCTCAAGGAACATGAGAAAAACTACCCAACTCATGATTTAGAATTAGCAGCCATTGTATTTGCTCTTAAGATATGGCGGCACTATTTATATAGAGTTCGGTACAGAATCATTACTGACCATCAGAGTTTAAAGTATTTCTTCACCCAAAAGGAACTCAACATGAGACAAAGAAGATGGCTTGAACTAGTTAAAGATTATGATTGCGAGATATTATATCATCCTGGCAAGGCAAATAGAGTGGTAGACGCATTAAGTTGAAAGTCTACAATGCCAGAACGGATAACCATTGATGAGCTGCCCAAACCACTTCAGCATGAGATTTCTTCATTAAGATTGGAATTGATTTTAGGAAAATTGGCTGCGATGCAAATTAAGCTAACACTTTTTGAGGAGATTAAGGAGGCTCAGGAACTAGACGTACTCCTTGGAAAACTTAAAGATGAAGTCTCTAAGAATGAAAAATCTGAATTCTATTTCGCTAAAGATGGGGTACTACTGTTCCAAGGAAGGATTTGTGTGCCAAACAATGAGGAATTGCGAAGAAGAATATTGATGGAAGCCACAACACCCCTTATTCAGTACATCCTGGTAGTGCCAAAATGTATCAAGACCTGAAATAGCAATTCTAGTGGAGAAATATGAAAAATGACATTGTCAAATATGTCAGTCATTGTTTGACATGTCAGAGGGTTAAGGCAGAACATCAAAAACCAGCAGGTGAGCTACAGCCATTGGACATCCCAGAATGGAAATGGGAAAAAATGACTATAGATTTTGTAGTAGGGCTACCAAAGACAAGTGAAGGGTATGATGCAATATGGGTAGTTGTAGACAGGTTGATTAAATCAGCTTACTTTATACGTATAAAGATGACATATACGCTGGAAAAGCTGGTAGAGTTGTACATCTCCAAAATCGTGAGGTTGCACGGAGCACCGACAACAATAGTTTTAGATCGTGAGAGGTGGTTCACATCAAATTTTTGGAATAGTGTACAAGAAGCTATGGGCACAGAACTGAGGTTTAGCACAGCATTTCATCCTCAAACAGATGGACAATCGGAGTGCACCATTCAAACATAAGAAGACATGCTTCGTGTGTGTGTGTTGGATTTTAATGGAGTGTGGAATAAAAAGCTGCCACTGATAGAATTCTCTTACAACAACAGCTTTCAAACTTCTATTGGTATGGCTCCATACGAAGCACTATATAGACAAAAATGTAGATCTCTCATTCATTGGTATGATCTAAGAGAAAAAGAGCTACATAAAACTGAATTAATCTAAGAGACAATAGAGGTAGTTAAGAAAATCCAGCAAAGAATGAAAACGGCACAGAGTCGGCAAAAGAATTATGCAGACAAGCAATGAAGGCCCTAGAATTTGCCAAGGGAGATTTCATATTCCTGAAGGTTGCACCGATGAAAGGTGTCATGTGCTTCGGAAAGAAAGGGAAGTTGAGCCCACGATACATTAGACCTTTTCTAATCATCAGTCGAGTAGGAAAAGTGGCGTATAAGTTAGCCCTACCCCCTGAATTATCCTCAATATATAATGTTTTTCACGTGTCGATGCTGAGGAAGTACATATCGGATCCTTCACACATTATCAAATATGAACCAATTCAAGTTCAGGAAGATTTATTATATGAAGAGCAACCAGTTCAAATACTTACTCGAGAGGAGAAGATGCTAAGAAACAGAAGCATCCCACTAGTCAAGGTTTTATGGAGAAACCATAATATAGAAGAAGCTACGTAGGAACGTGAGGAGGAAATGAAAACTAAATATTCCCACTTGTTCTAAATTTTCGAGGATGAAAATTCTATAAGGAGGGGTGAATGTAATAACCGAGAAAATCTACTATACTTGGAAATATGTATATTGTATTTAATACAATAATTTTTATGTTTAAAAATACAAAATGAATGATTTAATACTGTTATGAATACAGAAAAATGTTCTAACAGTGTTAAAAGTTAGGAAATTAGGAATAGAAAATTTTACCGAACCAAAAATGTAAGGAACGGTGCCATATAGATGTCAAAAACCCTAGGAAGTGCAAGAAACCGCACTAAAAGATGAAAATGTTTGAACGGAATTTTTGGCCAAATAGAAGAAAAATAAGGCAAACCAACTGTACCGGAGGTCCTAAGAACATGCCGGGGCGATCCTGGTGAAATTTCTTCGGTTTGACTTTTTGGTCAAAATTATGATTGAATTAATATGAATAGTGAATAAACTATATTAATATGTGATTAAGTTATATTATATAAAAATTATGACCTCATAATTGTATGTATTAAAAAGTAAAAGAAAGAAATGGGAAATCCTAAGGCTAGGATTTGTTGCTATCTAGATTTAATGGCTTAGATTAAGTTAAAATTTTATTAAGTGTATTTTGAAATTTGGGAAAGAAATAGAGGCGCTAGGTGTCAATATTTTTTTGGAAGGAAAGAGGAATTAATTGGTTTGATTAATTAAAAAGGGGAGCATTAGTTTTGGTGGAGAAAAATCGAAAGAAAAAGAAAAAGAAGAGAGAGAGAAGAACCGGAAGAAGAAAAAAGAAGAAGAACGAAGAAGAAAGAGAGAAAGAGAGAGAGAGAGAGAGAGAGAGAGAGAGAAAGAGATTTGTAGCCAAGATTTCCTTCAAGATTTTCACACTAAGCTTCAATCATAACCTCCTAGGAGTGAGAAAATGTGGCGGCCCGCCCCTTGTAGAGATCATTCAATACTATTACAGTTAAGCTTTATCGCTAACTGCGATAGATTGTACTCTCATAGGTCGCCGGCTAATCTATCTCTCTTTAATTCATGACGTTTTTGGGGAAATTTTTTTTCTTTTTTCTTTTTAAAACATCATGTAAAACCTTATCCACTAATCACTTTGTTTACAAGTACAAAGTAATTTACATAATACAGTACTTTTGCAAAATATATATTTACAAAAGACTGTTTCTTTTTCCCTTCTCTTTTATCACTCAACGGAAAGACTCTGGCAGGACCATATCCCTGGCCTCTTATCCCATTTGACACTCGCTATCCCGTCCGCCATCCAGTCATACAAAGCTACTGAGCTGGTCGCTTACCTATAACATAAGCAAAAATGGTGAGCTACAGGCTCAGTAAGTTCAAACATGCAAGAAATAAAATTTCTATGAATAGTATTATTCATCATGAATAGTAACTTTGACCACTATTCATTATGAATAGTAAGTTTGACCACAACACAGTATATCAACAGTACATCAACCGCGATGTTAGTACCCTCAAGAAACTGTCTTATGCTTAATTATGGCATAGTTTCAGTTTTAGGTAATTATCTTTGATTATGTTCTGGTTTTGAGCTCAAGTTGGCAGTACCATTTAAGTGCGCATGACTGGGAGCGGTACATTAGTGCTGACCTCCACAGCCTTAGTCTCATAGCCCCGAAGGCAAATTTTTACATAACTGGGAGCGGTACATCAGTGCTGACCTCCACAGCCTTAATCTCATAGCCCGGAAGGCAAAGTTTACCTCCCTGTACGGAAGGTTGGTACGTCAAAAGTGGTTTTATTACCGACTTTTTAAAGTTCTAACCTGGTGACTTCATATTGCCCCGTGGTTAGGAATGGTTCACATTTTAATTTTAGGTGAGTGAGTTTCATTAATCTCGCTCTAGTGCCCGAAACACAATTTACTATGTGTCCTATTCTCAATAGTGCCCGGAGCACATTTCGTCTCTCTCTCTACTCTATAATAGTGCCCATAGCATATATGTACCTAACTTATAGTTAGTACATCAAAGTTAGCAACAACAATGCCATATGTTACATTTAAGTAAATGTCTGAACTTACCTTATCAGTTTCTTCCCCTTTTCTTTCTTGGATCTTTGATCGCCCTCCTTGTAGGTCGATTTTGGGATCCTACAGACAAAACCTTGTCTGTTAATTTCATTTTCATTTATAGCTTTTATTTTTCATTAAAAAGATTAAATAAAACCTATTTATAACTTTTTAGGCTTTATTTATCATTTTCCCCATTTTTCTCAACTTTTGCAAAAATTACGATTTTACCCCTATATTTTGGCAAAATTACAATTTTACCCCTGACGGAACTTTATCGATCCAGACTGCATTTTTGGCTCTCAGGAAATTTTCTGACCCTTTTCTATTCATTACCGGGTTCGTTTCTATTTTATTTCCACTTTTCACTTTCCCGACCCTCGGGAAGTACTATTCTGACCCTTACGTCGGTTTAGTGATTTTCTATCGTTTCGGAACCTCAAATGGACGTTTTACTGGCATTTAAAACGTTCATCTAGACATTCCCGATCTAGGTCTCCGAGACTCGGATTTTCCGTATCCGACTCGGACCTTTATTTCGTTTTCCAAAAACACCCCCCTCGGGGTCGGTTTTTCAGTTTCACTCGTATTTTACATTTTTAAGGGGACGGGTTACTATTCACGAACCACCCCTTAGGTTTTCCTTATTCAATTTCCCTTTAGGGACTTGGGTTCCCGACCCGACCTTAAACTTTTATTTTTAATTCCCTTTTCACCCCAAATGCCGTTTTCGAAATTTCAGCAGTATTTCGGCGTAAATTTAAGGCTACCGGCGTTAGGTACGCCTCGAACCATATGTACCTGCTACATACCATACCACAAGCCTATTTTATGTAAAAGTTTCCCAAACTCTTACATAAAAGCTCACAAAATTTCAATTCACATTTTTAACCACATTCCACAAAATTTCTTTCAATTCTACCATTAGTTTTAGCCATGGTTTTCATACTCAAAACCTAACCAAAGCTTCTCAATTTTTCAACCAAATTTTAGGCTATTCCAATAACATTACCTAGCACATTTTCAAGCCAATTTACATGCATTTTTCAACACAAATTCTAGGGTTTTTTCACCATTATAACCCACGGCCATTTAAGAGAAACATGCACCAAATTTTTGTTTCATGCTTTCAATTACATAACCATCATTTTCATAATTAAATGCATGATTTAAACTATCCAAACATCAAGTTAATCATGTAAAAATTATTCACCAAACCCTAATTAAAACCCACGGCCATTTTAGGGTTTTTAAATTCCAAAATTTTTCCAAGCTTATAATCATACAAATCGTGCTTTACATTTGACCAAAATATGATTTAAAGCATTTCCACACTTAAACCACAATAATTCATCATCAACTACACATGGTAACCCACAGTTTTACCTTTGGAAAACCAACCAAAATTTTGTTTTTCTTTAAACAAAATGCATGGTTTTTCTTCTAATTAAACCATTAACAAAACCCAAGCACCAAATCAACCAAAACAAGACACAAATTTTTCATCCTTCATACTATTCATCCCATGGATTTTAGGGAGAAAACAAGCCAAAAATTGCAAACCAAAGAAGGTTACCTAGCTTTCTTGCTTCCTTTGTCTTCAATGAAGTGTTTAACACCACTTTTGTGAAGAAAATTTGGAAGATTTGCTTGTTTCCTCTTGGTTGCTCACGTATTCACCATGGAGAACACTTAGAAATTTTTTTTCTCTTATGTTTTGGCTTTGTAACTGTTTCGGCCCTTTTTGTTCCAACTTTGCCGACTTAAACAACTAAGGAAGTCAATTAATTTAGCTTCCAACCAATGAGAATGCAACACTTTTCAAGCTAATTTCTTTCCAAATTTTTCAAAAATTTAATTTGGCTAATTTTGGCCAAATCTTGGCCTTTAGATCAAAAAGAAATTTAATCTTGGCCATTAATGCCACCAACCACCATAATTTTCACATTTAATATTTTAGCTTTGTGATGTCATAAATGTAAAGTAAAGTGTTGACTTTGACTTTACTATTCACATTAATTCGACTACTTTTTGACCGATGTCGGTTCGAGTCGAAATTTTCCTGAAATCGTCCCGGCGGTTTCCTGAGGTCTTTTGTGCAGTCAGATCAATTTATACTGCTTCCGTTTGATCAAAATAAATCCCGGAAGTTTTTCATCTTTTAGTGCACCATAATGCACCGATTAGGGTTTTTACTGCCCTTTTTGGCACCGTTCCACCCGTTTCAATTCAGTGAATTTTTTTAACACTGAATTCTTACTCGTCAGTATTGTTAGAACATTTCAATACATTCTGAACAATATATATTTATTTATTTCACTCTTTAAATAATACAAATTTTTATATACACACATTTGTACATTTTCTTCCGAAAATGCCTGAATTTCACGGTTGTCACATTCACCCCTCCTTATAAAATTTTCGTCCTCGAAAATTAGAACAAGTGGGGATATAAACTCCTCATCTCGTCTTCTCGTTCCCATGTAGCTCCTTCAATATTATGATTTTTCCACAAAATCTTCACTAGTGGGATTGTCTTATTCCTCAGTACTTTCTCTTCACGAGCTAGTACTCGAATAGGTTGTTCTTCGTATGTCAAATCCTCGTGGATCTGAATAGGCTCATGCTTCAATACATGGGACAGATCTGGTATATACTTTCTCAGCATCGACACATGAAATACATTATGCACTGCCGACAATTCAGGAGGTAACGCTAATGTGTAAGCGACCCTTCCAATGCGTTCGATAATTTCATAAGGCCCAATATATCTTGGACTCAGTTTCCCTTTCTTACCAAAACGCATAATCCCCTTCATAGGCGATACCTTGAGAAACATGAAGTCTCCTTCATCAAACTCCAAGGAGTCTCCTTCATCAAACTCCAAGGATCTTCGCCTCTTATCTGCATAACTCTTTTGTCGGCTTTACGCAATTTTCATTTGACGCTGAATTCTAGCAACTGCATCGGAAGTCTCTCGTATGAAATCCGTCTTATGCAACTGCTTCTCTCGCAAATCATACCAATGTAGTGGTGATCTGCATTTCCGTCCATACAAAACCTTATAAGGTGCCATACCTATGGAAGCTTGGTAACTATTATTGTACGAGAATTAAATTAATGATAGCTTCTCGTTCCAATTTCCCGTAAAATCCATTACACAAGCTCGAAGCATGTCTTCTAATGTTTGAATGGTCCGCTCTGACTGTCCGTCTGTTTGCGGATGAAATGCCGTACTGAGTCTTAATTCAGTACCCATGGCTTCTTGCACACACTTCCAGAAATTCGAAGTGAATCGTGCATCTCGATCTGATACAATGGATTTTGGTACTCCATGTAATCTGATGACATGAGTTACATACAACTGAGCATACTTTTCCAACGAAAAAGTCATTTTGATAGCTATAAACCGTGTCGTCTTGGTCAGTCTGTCCACAATAACCCAGATGGCATCATAATCTTCTCAGGTTTTTGGGAGTCCCACTACAAAATCCATCGTAATGTGTTCCCATTTCCATTTAGGAATCTCCAAAGGTTCCAATCTTCCTATTGGATGTTTATGTTACGCTTTGATTCTCTGACAGGTCATGCATCTGCTCACGAATTTTGCTATATCATTCTTCATCCCTTTCCACCAGAACTGTAACTTTAAGTCCTGATACATCTTACTAGCTCTGGGATGAACCGAATATGGTATCTCATGGGCTTCTGACATGATCCGTCTTCTAAGTTCCTCATCAGCTGGAACATTAATTCTTCCTTGATAAAGGATCATTCCATCCTTGGAAATTCCTTCTTAAGAACTTGTCATTCTTGAATCTCATCTTTGAGCTTCCTTTATATCCTCAAACAACGATGATTCCACTTAGAGTACAACCAATCTTCCAGATATCAGCTCCAAGTTCAAAGAATTTATCTCTTACTGCAATGGCTTCGGAAGCCTTTTTATCGGTAGCTGGTGCGATATGGTAGACTTTCTACTTAAAGCATCTACTACATGGTTGACCTTCCCTGGATGATATAGGATTTCACAATCATAATCCTTTACCAGTTCCAACCATCGTCTTTGTAACACATTGAGCTCCTTTTGCGTGAAAAAATACTTCAGGCTTTAGTGATTAGTAAAAATCTGACACTGAGCTCCATAGAGATAGTGTCGCCAAATTTTAAGTGCGAACACTACTGTAGCAAGTTCAAGGTCATGCGTAGGGTAATTCCTTTCATGATCCTTTAATTGACGGGAAGCATAGGCAATCACCTTGCCGCCTTGCATTAGGACTGCTCCCAATCCTATTTTGGATGCATCACTGTAGATCACAAACTTCTCCCCTTCAGTGGGAAGCGTAAGGATTGGTGCACTTGTCAGCCGTCTCTTTAACTCTTGGAAGCTTCTTTTGCATTCTATAGTCCACTTATACTTCCTTTCCTTACGTGTAAGAGTAGTAAGAGGTGTAGCTAATCGCGTGAATCCCTCTACAAACCTCCGATAATAACCAGCTAACCCCAAGAAGCTGCGTATTTATGTCACACTCTTGGGTGCAGGCCATTGGTTAATTACATCTACCTTTGTCGGATCTACAGCAATACCTTCCTGGGATATAACATGTCTGAGGAAATGTACTCTATCCAGTCAAAACTCGCATTTTGAGAATTTGGCATACAGTTAATGCTTCCTTATCGTATTCAACACGATCCTCAGATGCTCCTTGTGCTCCTCATGAGTCTTTGAGTATATAAGAATGTCATCAATGAATACAATGACAAACTTATCCAAATACTCTCTAAAGATTCTGTTCATTAAATCCATGAACGCTGCTGGCGTATTTGTTAATCTGAATGGCATTATAAGGAACTCATAATGACCATAACGAGTCCTAAATGCCGTCTTAGGAATATCACTTTCTTTAATTCTCAGCTGGTGATATCCTGATCGTAAGTTGATCTTGGAAAATACCGCTGCACCTTTTAACTAGTCGAATAAGTCATCAATTCTAGGTAATGGATACCTATTTTTGATTGTAACCTTATTCAACTCCCGGTAATCAATGCACAAATGGAACGTTCCATCCTTTTTCTTGACGAACAACACAGGTGCACCCCACGGAGAATAACTCAGTCTGATAAATCCCTTGTCCAAAAGCTCCTTTAATTGTTCCTGCAGCTACTTTAACTCCACTGGAGCCATGCGGTATGGTACTTTGGAAATAGGTGCCGTTCCAGGCATCAACTCAATTTTGAACGAGATTTCTCTCTCTGGAGGTATCCCTGGTAACTCTTCTGGAAATACGTCAAGAAATTCACTAACAACAGGAACATCTTCAGGTTGAAGCTTCTGTTCCTCTGTAGTATCCACCACATATGCCAGATATCCCATGCAACCACTGGCCATCAGCTTGCTTGCTTTCAACGAACTGATCATCATCTTCCCGGGTTTTCGAGAAATATCGATATATTCGAAACTCTCTTCTTCCTCGGGTTAGAATACTATCTTTCGATTCCTGCAGTCGATCGTAGCTTGATATTTCCCTAGGAAATCCATGCCTAGAATCACATCGTAATCCATGATCTTCATTACGATCAACTCAGCATATAGTTACCTATTTACCACATATACTGGTACATGAGGTAGCCAGTAATTGGACAACAATACTTCCCTTGAGGGTAAAGCTGTCTTAAACACTCTTCCCATATAGTCCTTAGGATGTCCTATCTTGTCAGCAAATTCATAGGAAACAAAAGAATGCGTAGCACCGGAATCGAATAGTATAGAGACTACATGACTAGCGACATGAAGCTGACCTGTCACCATATTTGATGTTCCTGCCTCTGCATCCTCCTTGGTGTAGGCCATCACACGAGCATCAGCACGTGGCACACGCTCTTGGCGTTGCAGCCTTACTGGAGACTCTTCAACTCTGGCCTAAAGGGAATGAGCTTGTGGGCGTGTCTGGTGCGGTTGGAAAGTGCCTTGTACACCCTGCCTATTGCTTGGACAGTTTCTGGCGTAATGACCTTCCTTTCCACATTCATAGCAAACAAGTGGCCCATATCTATATTGCCTAGAATGTCTCTTTCCGCATATAGGACAATTTTGCACATTGGAATCCGCATTACTGGCTGTTCTTCGCTGCTGGTTTCGATTATTGCCTTGGCGATTTCCAGAAAAATTGCCTTTCCTCTTGTTTTGCTAGGATCCTTGATTATTGCCCTGGCCTGGTTTAGCATTCTGATTTGGCTTGCTAGATTGACCAGCTTGTGTAGACTTAGCCAAAGTCCTCTCCTTCTTTTTGGCCTCCCAGTGCTTCTCTCTTTTCTCTTTCTGTCGGGCTACGTGAAACTCAGCTCTTATGGCCCGACTAACACAATCTGCTACAGAAGTAGGCGGTGCCTGTCCAGTATCTACCAATGCAGCAATTTCTGGCCTAAACATCCTGATCATTTTCTGTATTTTCTCCCTCTCAGTATGGACTACATAGGGACATAAGCGGGATAACTGGTCGAACTTTCGATAAACATCACTTACCGATATATTTCCTTGCGTTAATACTAAGAACTCTTTCTACTGTTGTCTCAGAGATGCAGGGTCATAATATTTCTGGTTAAATTCTTCCAGAAATTCCGCCCAACTCATGGTAGACACATTTCTTCTCATTCGCACAGTGTCCCACCAAAAACAAGCATCTTTTCTCAACACAAAAGATGCACATGCGACCTTCTCCTGGTCAGTTAAATTCATAAATATCATGATCACTTGCAAGGATGACAACCAATCTTCAGCCTCTAGAGGATTAGTAGAACCTTCAAATTCTGGCGGCCTCATACGCCTGAATCTTTCATAGAGGGGTTCCAGATTTAATACCGGTTGCGGTTCAGGAGCTCTCTCATGTACAGCAGCTGGAGGGATAATCGGATCTACCTCAGCTTCCTGTTCTACTTGGGTACCTTCAGAACCTTGCCTTTATTCTAACTCCTCCACTCGTTGCCTCAGATTAGCATTTTCTTGCATCTGAGCTTCTAGTAAGGCTTGTATCTGATCAAATCTCTTTATGATATTAGGACGTCGTTCTCGTCCCTCTGGTCAATTCCGCAAATCCACCATTCGTCCCTCTGGTCAATTCTGCAAATCCACCATCTAACCTATTGTCCTATTATGGCACAACAATTCACCGTTAGCTTTTCCATGACCACATTCGTAAAATCATATAAATTTACGAAATTCAGGGTAATGTAAAGCCACATCATCGTACAACATATAATCATTTTGATATTTCATTCATAGCAAAATGTTATATATCATACATAACCATCACCAGTCATATGTACATTGGCCATCATATACATCTTGGCCACAAGTCTATACAAAAGAGCTTTTCTCTCTAAGCTACTTATGTACATGCATACATCTACTGGTCACACATCCCCTGTGTCTGGGACTAGAGGGTATTCTTCTAGATCCTTATCGTCATCTGGATCATCTGAGTCATCACCACCCCTAAGCAATGCTCCCTGTCCTGAGTCATCACCTCCTCGTGGTCTAGACGGTCCGGCCTCATGATTATTCATCATCCTTCTCGGCCCAAAGATGCATGCCATCATCTCATCTTGACCCAGTGTCTCTCGTCGACTCTGCGTCAGATGCTCAATCAAAACCTCCCTCTCGATCATCCTGATCGTCACTACAAACTCTTTGAGTGTAGGAGGATATAGCTTAATCACCCTCTGTCTCAACTCCATGGGTAAACCTCTCCAGAAAAGCTCACAACAGTTCACTTCAGTGAGGTTGGGCAACGGACATCTTCTCCTAATAGTCTCCTCAAATCGTGCTGCGTAAGACATAACTGTCTCACCAGACAACATGACCATCCTCTCTGTCTGGAGAATATAGTCCCTAACCTCATCAAATCCAGGATACGCGGGTGTATCTACCTCTCGTCTCTAAGGAGGTGCTGGAGCAGGGGTCGGATTCTTAGGTGGAAACTGATCAGCCAATCGCTGATAGAACTCAGCCCAACTGAATCCCAACAAAATCTCCTGGTCACAATACTCCCAGAATATTCGAGCGTCTCCCTGAAACATACTTATGGCCAACTGGATCCACATCTCTCGGTCAATATCACACATCACCATGATCCTCTCTATGGCATGGAGCCAGTTTTTTGTCTCCATTGACTGTCGTCCACCATCAAACATAGGGGGATTACTAACTCTGAATGCCTGTACTGCCTGAGCCGAGACTCTCACCCCAATATGTTGGCGTCCACCAACAACTGGAATGTCCACTACTACAGGTGGATGAAGTACCGGTCGAGGCTGTACTACATCTACTGAAGCTCGTGCTGGTGCTAAAGGCCTCTCTGGCACTGGGGGTCTAACCACTGGTCGTTGGGAAATAGACGGCCTCACAATAGGTCTTGTCCATACCGTAACACCCCTCTCCGCCGTGGTAGCAGCGGTCTCACAGAAGGAGGTCTGGTCATCTTACTACCTATAAGATAATTATTTTCATATAAGAAAATAATTCACTAAACTTAAGTAAACTACTTACTTAGATAGTGGTACAGGATGCATGAAGTGTCAAATCAGGATATGGTCAACACTGCTCTGATATACCAACTGTGGTGATAGTCGGTAATCTAAACTAAACCAATCGTAATTCCGCTCTGATACCAACTGTGGCGGCCCGTCCCTCGTAGAGATCATACAATACTATTACAGTTAAGCTTTATCGCTAACTGCGATAGATTGTACTCTCATGGGTCGCCGGCTAATCTATCTCTCTTTAATTTATGACGTTTTTGGGGAAATTTTTTTTTCTTTTTTTTCTTTTTTAAAACATCATGTAAAACCTTATCCACTAATCACTTTGTTTACAAGTACAAAGTAATTTACATAATACAGTACTTTTACAAAATATATATTTACAAAAGACTGTTTCTTTTTCCCTTCTCTTTTATCACTCAGCGGAAAGACTCTGATAGGACCATATCCCTGGTCTCCTATCCCATTTGACACTCACTATCCCGTCCGCCATCCAGTCATACAAAGCTACAGAGCTGGTCGCTTACCTGCAACATAAGCAAAAATGCTGAGCTACAAGCTCAGTAAGTTCAAACATGCAAGAAATAAAATTTCTATAAATAGTACTATTCATTATGAATAGTAATGTTGACCACAATTCATATATAAATAGTACTTTGACCATTATTCATTATGAATAGTAAGTTTGACCACAACACAGTATATCAACAGTACATCTACCGCGATATTAGTACCCTCACGAAACTGTCTTATGCTCAATTATGGCATAGTTTCAGTTTTAGATAATTATCTTTGATTATGTTCTGGTTTTGAGCTCAGGTTGGCAGTACCATTTAAGTACGAATGACTGGGAGCGGTACGTTAGTGCTGACCTCCACAGCCTTAGTCTCATAGCCCCGAAGGTAAATTTTTACATGACTGGGAGCGGTACATCAGTGCTGACCTCCACAGCCTTAATCTCATAGCCCCGAAGGCAAAGTTTATCTCCTTGTACGGAAGGCTGATACGCCAAAAGTGGTTTCATTACCGACTTTTTAAAGTTCTAACCTGGCGACTTCATATTGCCCCGTGGTTAGGAATAGTTCACATTTTGATTTTAGGTAAGTGAGTTTCATTAACCTCGTTCTAGTGCCCGAAACACAATTTACTATGTGTCCCATTCTCAATAGTGTCCGTAGCACATTTCGTCTCTCTCTCTACTCTATAATAGTGCCTATAGTACATATGTACCTAACTTATAGTTAGTACATCAAAGTTAGCAACAATAATGCTATATGTTGCAGATAAGAAAATGTCTGAACTTACCTTATCAGTTTCTTCCCCTTTTCTTTCTTGGATCTTTGATCGCCCTCCTTGTAGGTCGATTTTGGGATCCTACAGACAAAACCTTGTCTGTTAATTTCATTTCCATTTATAGCTTTTATTTTTCATTAAAAAGCTTAAATGAAACCTATTTATAACTTTTTAGTCTTTATTTATCATTTTCCTCATTTTTCTCAACTTTTACAAAATTACGATTTTGCCCCTATATTTTGGAAAAATTACAATTTTACCCCTGATGGAACTTTCTCGATCTAGACTGCATTTTTGGCTCTCAGGAAATTTTCTGACTCTTTTCTATTCATTACCGGGTTCGTTTCTACTTTATTTCCACTTTTCGCTTTCCCGACCCTCGGGAAGTACTATTCCGACCCTTACATCGGTTTAGTGATTTTCTATCGTTTCGGAACCTCAAATGGACGTTCTACTTGCATTTAAAACGTTCATATAGACATTCCTGATCTAGGTCTCCGAGACTCGGATTTTCCGTATCCGACTCGGACCTTTATTTCGTTTTCCAAAAACGCCCCCCCTCCGGGTCGGTTTTTCAGTTTCACTCGCGTTTTACATTTTTAAGGGGACGGGTTACTATTCACGAACCACCCCTTAGGTTTTCCTTATTCAATTTCCCTTTAGGGACTCGGGTTCCCGACCCGACCCTACCCTAAACTTTTATTTTTAATTCCCTTTTTACCCCGAATGCCGTTTTCGAAATTTCGACAGCATTTCGGTGTAAATTTAAGGCTACCGGCGTTAGATATGCCTCGAACCATATGTACCTGCCACGTACTATACCACAAGCCTATTTTATGTAAAAGTTTCCCAAACTTTTACATAAAAGCTCACAAAATTTCAATTCACATTTTGAACCACAGTCCACAAAATTTCTTTCAATTCTACCCTTAGTTTTAGCCATGGTTTTCATAGTCAAAACCTAACCAAAGCTTCTCAATTTTTCAACCAAATTTTAGGCTATTCCAATGTCATTACCTAGCACATTTTCAAGCCAATTTATATGCATTTTCACCACAAATTCTAGGGTTTTTTCACCATTATAACCCATGGCCATTTAAGAGAAACATGCACCAAATTTTTGTTTCATGCTTTCAATCACATAACCATCATTTTCATAATTAAATGCATGATTTAAACAATCCAAACATCAAGTTAATCATGCAAATATTATTCACCAAACCCTAATTAAAACCCACGGCCATTTTAGGGTTTTTAAATCCCAAAATTTTTCCAAGCTTATAATCATACAAATCGTGCTTTACATTTGACCAAAATATGATTTAAAGCATTTCCACACTTAAACCACAACAATTCATCATCAATTACACATGGTAACCCATGGTTTTACCCTTGGAAAACCAACCAAAATTTTGTTTTTCTTTAAACAAAATGCATGGTCTTTCTTCTAATTAAACCATTAACAAAACCCAAGCACCAAATCAACCAAAACAAGACACAAATTTTTCATCCTTCACACTATTCATCTCACAGATTTTAGGGAGCCAAAAATTGCAAACCAAAGAAGGTTACCTTGCTTTCTTGCTTCCTTTGTCTTCAATGAAGTGTTTAACACCACTTTTGTGAAGAAAATTTGGAAGATTTGCTTGGTTCCTCTTGGTTGCTCACGTATTCACCATGGAGAATACTTAGAAAATTTTTTTCTCTTATGTTTTGGCTTTGTAAATGTTTCGGCCCTTTTTGTTCCAACTTTGCCGACTTAAACAACCAAGGAAGCCAATTAATTTAGCTTCCAACCAATGAGAATGCAACACTATTCAATCCAATTTCTTTCCAAATTTTTCAAAAATTTAATTTGGCTAATTTTGGCCAAATCTTGGCCTTTAGATCAAAAAGAAATTTAATCTTGGCCATTAATGCCACCAACCACCATAATTTTCACATTTAATATTTTGGCTTTATGATGTCATAAATGTAAAGTGAAGTGTTGACTTTGACTTTACTATTCATATTAATTCAACTACTTTTTGACCGATGTCGGTTCGAGCCGAAATTTCTCTAAAATCATCTCGGCGGGTTCCTGCGGTCTTTTGTGCAGTCGGATCAACTTATACTGCTTCCGTTTGATCAAAACAAACCCCGGAAGTTTTTCATCTTTTAGTGCACCATAATGCACCGGTTAGGGTTTTCAATGCCGTTTTTGGCACCGTTTCACCCGTTTCAATTCAGTGAATTTTTTTAACACTGAATTCTTACTCGTTAGTATTGTTAGAACATTTCAATGCATTCTAAACAATATAAATTTATTTATTTCACCCTTTAAATAGTACAAATTGTTATATACATACATTTGTACATTTTCTTCCAAGAATGCCTGAATTTCTCGGTTGTCACAGAAAATTTCTTTGATGAAAAGGTAATTTTAAATTTCTTGTTTATGGTAAATTTGGAATATAAGATTTATGATTTTTAAGTATATGATGGATGATGAAATATTGAAATGGAATTTGAGAGTATTGGTTGATTGTGAAAATATGTGTAGTGTAGTGTATGAATAGTGGAAACTATTGACTTATATTGTTGTTAGTATTGGTTAAGAAAAAAAAAGTTTTTTGGCATGTGAAATTTTAGAAAATATGGTTTTGAGGGGTTTTCCTAAACACCGGGAACTTAGAAAATTAGTGGAAATGCTGTCGAAAATTTTAAGAATTATAGAAAAAAGTATTTTGGGAAAAGTGTTGAGAAACAAAGAGGTTGACGTTAAAACCGAGCCCTTAGTACCCTAAGTTGAGGAAAAAGAACAAAAAAAGGGGTTAAGAATGTTATAGAAAGGTTTAAATAAGTTTTCAAGAGTTAAAACTTAGGTTTTTAAAGCTAAAAATCAAGTTTTAGTATATTACGCGGGCGTGTACCCAGTGTACACGAGCGTGTAATAAGGAAAAATGTATTACAGAGAGGTACACAGCCAGAGACACGCCCGTGTATCAGGCTGTGTACATTCAATATCCAGTCTACACGGGCAATTTGCACGGTTGTGTATCGAGAAGAGAAATTCCAGAAGATTACACAGCCAAAGACACGACCGTGTATTAGGCCGTGTACATGCACAGTGCAGGTTACACAGGTAGATCACATGGGCATATTAAGAAGAATTTAAATCATAGATAGGTACACAGTCAGAGACACGGCCGTGTACCAAACCATGTACATATAATGTATAGTTCACACGGCCATGTAGCATGGTCATGTAAGGAAAAAGTTGATAGGCAGAGAGGTACACGGTCTTGGACACGGTCGTATACCAGATTGTGTTAAAAAAAAATCCCACGACATATAAAATTTTCTTAAGAAGAATAAAGGTAACTTAAGAAAAGGAATTAATCGATAATATTATTGCTTATAGGGAACACGACGAAAGGTAAGGACGATATTACAAACGACCCAGGGACGACCACGTTAGAGTAAGTTTTGTAAGTACTGACATTTAATTGTCTACCTACAAACTGACTTCTTGTTTGACTAACTTATTGTGGTTATATTTCTATAAGCTCTTAGAAGATTTCTTGAGGAAATAGATATGAATATAAGGTGAGTTAATGGAATAGTAATAAAAGAAAGAAAGATAATAAAATTTAAAATTTAAGTGTTTGGCGTATCGCCTCCCATAAGTGAGGTTTAAAATTATAAATTCCACTACCATTAAATAGTTACCTCCCAAGATTATAAGGTTAATGGCTTACCATGGAATGCTACCTCTCAAAAGTGTGAGGTTAATAGCTAAAGTTAAAGATTTGCCATGTGGAAGGTTAGTGGGTCGCTCCCCCTCCCTCCTACTAGTCCGCGCGATAGAGATATGTCCAACACAGGGCCCACTAGTGAAAGTAAAAAGAAGAGAAAAACAAAGAAGCAAACAAGAAAAGACAAGAAATGAAAGGAAGAAAATAGAATGACGAAATAGGATATGATCTAAGGACAGTGAAGTTGACTCTAAGAAGCATGACGGGTCTAACCCTAGTTACCTCACACATAAGGGATTTTGTATGTATGTTTGTACTTGCTGAGCTCTAGCTCATTAGTTTGTTTGTGGTATAGGTAATAAGGGTAAGCAGTAATCGAGATAGAGAATAGACACATAATGGACTGACGGGTAAATTCCCAAGATGTCATGGATAGGGAAGTGGACCCGTTACATTTTCAGCTGTTTAAAGAGTATATGTTTTGTAAAAAAATAGAACACATGAATGTAAATGTATGTACAAAGGTATTTTGTGAACCAAGAACAAGTTTATTGTTTTGAAATGGTATATGGTTAAAAAAAAATGCCCTCAGTTTTTACTAAACAGATTATTAAATGAATATATGAACTTTTAAACATGTTTCCGCATTTTAGAAAATGAAAGTATGATATATAAAGAGTAAAAAGAAAAGAAAGTGGATGACGGCTTGGGCGAGCCGGGTCGGCATCCACAGTATGCCTTAAGTGGTTTATTACCATCTTTCAATTTTAATTCTGACTAAGTGACATTAATCGTCATCTCAAAGTCATTAACCTCCATCGCCCGTAGGCCTTACATATTCTCTTTCTCTTATTATATGGGATGTGTTATACTAACTAATTCCCCAATGTCCATAGGACTTAATAACTAGTGTATGACCAGTACTAAACACAATATCACAATATTTCATGTTGCAGACATGAAAATGCTTGAAATGACTACCACTGCGATAATGTCCACTTTTGGAACTCCTCCGCAGTTTTATCTCAAGTTTGGATCCCTACAGACATAATATTGTCTGTTAATACCTTTTATTAATTATCATTTTGAATATATTTATTTTGTTATAATTTTTACAACATTTTTCATTTTTTCTATATGATACATGGCCTGAAACACGCCCTTATTCAAGCCTGTGTATCTCTTGGGTTTTATGTCACACGGCTGTGTAATTCACTATCTGGCTGTGTAACAATACACGGCTTGAACTTACCACCACTGCGATAATGTCCACTTCCGGAACTCGTCCACAGTTTTATCTCTAGTTTGAATCCCTACAGACATAATATTGTCTGTTAATACCTTTTATTAATTATCACTTTGAATATATTTATTTTGTTATAATTTTTACATCATTTTTCATTTTTTCTATGTGGCACACGGCTTGAAACACGCCCTTGTTCAAGCCCGTGTATCTCTCGGATTTTATGTCACACGGCCGTTTAATTCACTATCTGGCTGTGTAACAGTACACGACTTGGTACACGCCGTGTCCCTACTCGTGTACCTCTCAAGTTCACTTTACACAGCCGTGTTTCACTGTACACGCCCGTGTAATATTTAAACTCTAGATTTTTAACTCTAAAATCTTTATTTTGGGTTCTAGAATTTTATTTAAGTCATTCTAGATCCTTTATGGTCCTTTTCGAGTCTTTCGAAAATTTTTTTGTTAAAATGACCATTTTGCCCCTGACGGGTTTCGGGATCGTAACTGTTCCATCTTATCATTTTTCCTGAATTTTCTAAGCCCATATATCTTAAAATAATATTCCCTAGGCTTTTGTATTATTTTACAGCTTTATTTGCTACAAAATCTCAATTATTCATTTTCTGACCCTCGATTACTATTCATCCGACACCTAGGGTCGTTTCTCATTTCTCTAGTATTTCGGAACCTTAAATGGGTATTTCACTACTATTGAAATGTTTTTCATTCCCGTTTCCTAGTCTCGGTTCCCGAGGGGCTTGGGTTTCCTATCCCAACCTAATATTTTTACCCCTCGTTTCCCGAACTGCTCTTATGCCATTTTAGAAATTTCAATAGCATTTCCGCTTGTATTTTAAGGTTTTCTAGGCGTTAGGTATGCCTCAGAACCTTTGTACCTGCCACGTACTATACCAGAAATCTATTTTATATAAAATTACTAAACTTTGTATAAAAATTTCCACATTAACCATCATTCAAAGTTTAACACAATTCATCAATTTTTTTCCACTTATCAACTCGGTTTCTCATGTTAAACATCACCTAATATTTTTCATCACCATAATCAATTATCACATTGTTAGGAAATTCCCTAAGCATTAGAGACATTTTGATATATTTATTTTGAACTGGATAATAAAATTATATATAAAGGTTATTCATTACATTATTGCTTGTCCTCAATCTATTTACATGTTAAAGTAAATGTAAGCAAATATGGCTTCCTGACTGCTTGTGTTAAAACTGTTAGAATGTTGCATGTAATGGACTTTTTGTATGTGAGAAGACAATGTTCTAAAGTAAGCGGTCTAAACTAAGGTCTGTAGTCTATGGGGTTAGACCGAGCATCTAAAATGTTAAGACTATTATGTTGTCTAAAGCCATAGTGCGGACGGTTTGTCTTGACTGTCTGGAGTATTGACTCCTAAGTAGAGACATAGATATGTTGCTTGGTGGTGATATATTAGACTGGGACTAAAGCGTGATTGATCTACATAGTCTGCTATGAGTGGATCGATCTGCTTTTAACGTTCATTGTGCAGTAACCTTAATCCTGTGTGAATGAACAGCTTCATGTATATGACTCGTGTACTTTGATGTTCCAATGGCTAAAGCGTCTTAAAGGTAGTAAGCTTATAAACCAGTTCATTGGGTGCATGACTTGTATACGATGAAGGGTTTATTTACAGATATCGGAATCACAGCTCTAATAAGGAGTTAATGGTATCCTCTTAAAGGCATTATACTGGATGTGAAAATGGACAAGGCCTTGGGTCGTCTGCTGGGCAGATGACTTCTTATTCACATATGGTGAATAATCATTTTCTTTATTCGGTAGTACAATGGAACTTTAAGATAGCTTGATCAGTAGGATTGAACGGACTTTGACCTAAGGCTGATCATGGATATCATATGAGAGTTCTACATACATGACAAGGTCATTAGACGATAGCTTATCACAGGCTTACGTAATACAGTATATATTTGGGAGTTCAGTTTCAGGTTTATAGTGGTATGACTTTGAAATTAGTGATCATATGATTGAGTTGTTCGGTAAAGAATGATGATCATATGGATTTGTAGGAGCCCGATTATATATGTTCAATTGGTCCCTCTACTAGCTCCACGTAATTTCTTAATGATTGGCAAATTGATTTGTGTATGCTATTGGCTAGTTGATTATGCATGGATGGTGTTGACTTAGGATT
The DNA here is from genome assembly GCA_035233585.1 of Antiaris toxicaria. Lineage (NCBI taxonomy): Eukaryota > Viridiplantae > Streptophyta > Magnoliopsida > Rosales > Moraceae > Antiaris > Antiaris toxicaria. The sequence goes on from CP141153.1 coordinate 19,981,128, forward strand.
AGGATGGTGGATAAGATTCTCTCCAGTTGAATTCAGATTTTATTTTGGATAATAGAGTACACAATTATTCGAACTCCAAATAAAGTTGCCATGATTCTTTTTGAGATTGGATTGAGTTATAGAAAATTATCCATGAGAACAAGAATTTGAAATACAATTGTTTTGTGGATTTTGAAATTTAAATTTTGAAGTTTGAATTTTGAATTTTGAAATTTGAAATTTGAAATTTGAATTTGAAATTCGAATTTAAAATTTGAAATTTGAAATTTGAAATTTGAAATTTGAATCATAGTCCAAGTAGGATTCGAATTTCTTATGGTAAATCCACAATGGATGAAATTCGAATTTGAGTTAGATATAGAGAGGAAAATCTTGTTTGAATCCTACTTGAATTTTGAATCACAATCCTAACTAATTTTGGTCAAAAATTTTGAGGATTATCCTCATGGAATTTTCAGATTTTTTATGGATAAGGTTCAGGGAAAAATTCAAGTTTCAATCCTAGTTGAATTTGGATTCTCTCCACCTTAAAGAATGGTCGAAATTTTTGAGATAGATCTCGTGAGGATTTTCGATTATTTTGGATAAGGATGGGATAAAATTGAAGCTTGAAAATCCTAGTTGAATTTTGATTCTTCCCTTACTTTTTGTGGCCAAAAAATATTTGAGGAAATCCTAAAGAGATTTTCAGATTTTTGGTTGGTTAAGGGGAGATAAAAATTTAAGTTAAAATCCTGTTTGAATTTTGAACACAAAATCTAGAAAATGGCTGAATTTTTTAGTTGGGATTTGGCCTTGATAATTTCAGATTTTGTGAGTGGATAAGGGAGAAAATCTTCTCCTAATCCAATTCGAATTTAGAGGATCACCTCATGCAAGTTTATAAATAGAGATCCTGCCACTCCAATTCTCTCAGACCACAGACTCTCAGGTGAGCAGGCTTATTGTTGCACAACTCATCGTGACAATAAGTTCTTTAGAGATCTAGGTGGTCGGAAGAAGACTAGCAGTACTAGCATACTGATCGAGGTTCAGAGTGCCCACACACTCAGCCATCCGGGAATTGGAGAATAGTAGAGAAGGCTAGTTGGTTGAAGCCCTTCAATCATTCTCCTCTTGCAAAATTGGCGTCCTTGAGGTATGAGTTTAAATTGTTGTTGGTTTATTGTATATGGCATCATGAGATATTTAACGATCTTAAAAAAATTTTATTGTTCCGCTGCGCCACTCTGATATGTTTTTATCGATTTATTTCCTACACATATCATTCTTAGGTTTTCAAATGTACATATCAACATCAAAACCTAACAAAATTTTCATTCCAACCCTAGCATTAGTGTGATAACCGAGAAATCTATCGTTCTCTGAAAATTTTGTACAAGATAAGTAAATAAATGTACATTCATGATGAGACATATTATAGAATACAGAGCAGATGAAAATTTTGATTAACTGAGCTTTAATCAAAATTAACAATGAATTAATGAACATAGTGTAAAAGCTAAACATTAATTCAAATTATGATGTTTTAAATTTAATAGAAAAGTATATGAAAAATACATATTAAGAGATCAATGGCTTACATGCAAGCCACATTTATCAATGGCCAAGATTAGACAAGCCATTGTAATTTTCTTTAAAGAAAATTAAAGGAATTGAAGAGGGATGATGGGGAGCACGTGAGGGACTCCCTTAAGCAGTCCAAGTGAATTAATTCACTTCACTTGGTTACAGAAGAAAGAGAAACTCCCAAGAGAGAGAAAGAGAAAGAAAGAGAAAGAAAAAAAGAGAGAGACCGAGAAAGAGAGAAAGAAGAAGGGAAAATCCTCCCAAGTTCAGATTTTTCTCTTCCAACCAGGAAATCACTCAAGTTTTCAACTAAGAATCCATAGCAAGAAGTTCTCAAGCTTCAAGCAAGGTAAACCCTTGTTTTTCTCACATTTTCGGGTGGAAAAATCTGGGGTTTTGAGTGGAAAAAGAGAATGTGAGTTAATCATGTTGAGATTTTCGGTTAAATCGAAACATGGTTCAAGTCTAGTTGTTTTTAAACACGAATCCATAAGTTGATGGTTTAGAAAACCAAGTTTCAGTGAGTTTCTTCAAGAAAGTTCTGATTTTTTTAAAATGTTGAGTCAAGAGATGTATATAAGCAAAATGCGAAATTTGCTTAAGAAACCATGGACTTATGATTTTAGAAATGCAGTTGGTACCTTGAAACGATCTTATTAAGATCGATTTTGAGTGTAAGAAGTAGAACAAAGGCCCTAAAAGCCTTAGAAAATCAAACCAGAGCATTTCGGACCCAGAATCCTAATTCTGGTATGAACACGGGCGTGTACAAGGGCGTGTTCAGAACACAACCCTGAACATACCCACATGCACGATCGTGTTTCAAGAAAATTGAGACTGGAGAGGTACACAGCCAAGAACATGTCAAAGGGTACACGGTCATAGGAAGGGCGTGTAGCAGACCATGTTCGACAGCAGGAAAACACGGCCAGAAACACGGCCGTGCAAGTAATCGTGTAAGCATGCATGAATTACACGGCCATGTTCCATGAATTACACAGCCATGCACGTAAAGTCCAGAGGAGTACACAGCCAGAAACACGGTCCTGTAGCTACCCGTGTAAGCATACATGAATTACACGGCTATGCACGTAAGTCTAGAAGAGTACACGGCCACGAACACCCCCGTGTAAGAGGGCATGTTCGAAGTTAAAAAAAAAAAGAGTCTGGAAATAGGATTTACATGTTTTGCCATGTTTCCAATATAAGATAAATATTGGAAATAATCAACAATTATTTCTTTTATAGGAGTTTAAGCCAGACACCCTGAGGCAGCAGTTCCAGACTAGCAGAGGCTCACACTAGTCGATTTTTTATAAGTTTAAGCATTGTCCTGACTACAACGTGGACAATCATGTTACGTTTATGATGTTATGTTTTGTTGTATGATGTGTATGTTGGACATTGATTGTCTACATCACGATACTCATATCAGGTTCACGTCATGCATGTAGAATTTCATGTTTCAGTAGATGTTTCCAGTACACATGTCAGGCAGGTATTAGATACACGAAAACATATAGGTGTACAAGGCACCTTAGTGTGTTTAATAAAACTCATACCCCAAGTAAAACATGTAACAGGCTCCTACTGTGGGGGCAATCAGTAAGCAACCCAGTTGAAACTCCAACAAAGATGGTAATTAAACCAATTATTGACATACCGTCCTCTCGACCCACGGGGAGGTTTTCATGTTCAGCTTCAGTTAAGACTGAGGAAGTCAGCACTAAAGTATCCCTCCTAGTTATGCAATATGTCGGTATGACCAATCAGGGGCCCAAAACCAGAACTTGAATTAAGATAATGTCCTAAGACTAAATCTTTCAGCCAAGACCATGTTTTCAGAGTCAAGTTTCATGCATAAGCACAGTACAGCATGTTATGATCATGTTTTTATGTTTAAACATACTGAGCTCGTAGCTCACTAGTTTGTTTACATGTTGCAGGTAAGAGACCTGTTCACCAGTAGTATACGGTGGACGACAGATAGGGTAGATACATGTCAGAGGGATTGGGAGAGGGATTATGGTCACCATGAGTCTTCCGCTGTATAGTTTTGAAATGTAGAACATGTAATTTCAAGAACATGTTTTCAAGTCAAGATTATGTGATAGAGGAATCATGAACTCATGTGCATGTTATTTTTGTTAACATGATTTCCTTATCACATTCTCGAACAGGTTTTTATATCAAGAAGAAAAAAAAAATTTATTCTGTAAAATTTTCAAGCAATTTTTAAGTTAAGCATGATTGCCGGTGACCCTAGAGGCCTGCATACTATTGAGGTTAACTATAGGGTTGACTGAAATAGCACTATAGAACCTCAACAGTAGGTCAGGTTGCCACATTTGGTATCAGAGCCCAAGTTTAAAATGGGTCTAGTTTAGAGTACCAACCGTTGTCACAGTTGGTATTATCAGAAAAGTTGGGAGACCATATCCCGCCTGACTCCGTGCATGTCCTGTTCACCGATCCAAGTAAGTTAAGTTTATATTAAGATAAGCAGCTAGTTATGCATGAAAGTAAAGGTCTGTAAAGACCTATACTTTGTAGTAAGTATATGATGATATATTAATACAAGAAATGATGTGGATCCTCTTATACAGGATCTAATATAAGTTCTTCGTGTGATTATAGGATATAAGGTAGCACAATAGAGAATCAGGGCTAATGCCAAAGAAGAAGAAAGGGACGCCCATCTCTAACTCAAAGATTAGAAGAGATGCAGGCTCTTCTAGAAAATCAGATGAAAGAGAATGTAGAACTAAGACAGAGATTAGAACAGTTAGAATAGGGACAGAGATAAGTAGGGACTCCTGCACAACCAGCAGCTGAGGTAGAACAAGTAGTGTCATTGGCTGCACTAGAAGTGGTTCAGGAACCACCAGTTAGGGTGAACCCAGAGCCACTATACGAAAGATTTCGGAAGATGAGGCCTCCAGAATTTGAGGGTTCAACGAATCCTCTGGAAGCAGAAGATTGGCTTTATTCTATCCAGATGATTATAGACTTCATGAGATTAACAGAGGAAGAGAAAGTCTTGTATGCATCCTTTGTTCTAAGGAAGGACGCAAGATTTTGGTGGGACACAGTCCGTATGAGGAGGGACGTGACCACAATATCATGGGCAGAGTTCTTGGAGGAGTTCAACCAGAAATACTATGATCTTGCATCACTCCGACCCCAGTAAAAAGAGTTTTCAGAGTTACAATAGGGTGACATGTCAGTCAGCGAGGTATGCAAGAGATTTGACTAGCTCTCCCGCCTGTGTTTATATGTAGTGCCAACAAAAAGGGAGAAGATACAGAAGATGATAGGCATGTTCAGGCCCGAGATTTCCGTTGTAGTTGACAGTGGCCCATTCTCGCCAATATCAGTAGTTGACTGCGTTAGTCGTGCTTTGAGGGTAGAGTACCATCTAACCCGACAGAAAGAAGAAAGGAAAAAGGTCTGGGAAGCCGGGAAGAAAAAAAAGATGTTGTCTAAGGCCTCTCAACCTGGACAACACAGTAAGGGCAGTCAGAGTACAAGACCATAATAGTCCAGTAATCCAGGCCCTCAGTTCCAACAGAAGAGAAAGGGCAATTTTCAGCGAACCCAAAGTCAAGACAATAAAAGCCAGTTACGGAGGACTAACACCACTACAGTTCCAAGTAACCCCACCTGTCCAAATTGTGGGAAGAAACATGTGGGTCAGTGCAAAGCTAGCACAATTACATGTTTTCAATGTGGAAAAAAAGGCTATTTCATCAAGAATTGTCCTATGAATCGCCAGTCTGTATCAGGGGCAAACTCTTCACGTCCACAGTAGTCACAAGTTCATGCACTCAGATTGAGTTATGAAAGCCCATCAGAAGTGCCTCTAGCAGTGCATGAAAAACAGGGAAGAACTTCTCAGGCAAATGCTAGTGTGATGGCCTACACCAGAGAAGAGGCACAGGCAGGAACGTCCAATGTGGTGATAGGTCAGATTTCTTTCGCTAACCACTTGGCATCTGTTCTTTTTGACTCTGGGGCCACCCATTCTTTCATATCATATGCATTTGCTGATAAGTTAGAATACCCTAGAGATCACATGGGAAGAACTTTTAGAACTGCTCTCCCGTCAGGAGAAATCATGTTGTCCAAGTACTGGTTACCTCATGTACTAGTAATCGTGGCAAATAGGGAGCTATATGCAGAATTGATCATGATGAAGATAGCAGACTATGATGTAATCCTGAGAATGGATTTCCTAGGAAAATATCAAGCCACGATCGACTGCAAAGACAGAAGAATAGTGTTCAAGCCAGAAGATGAAGAAGGTTTTGAATATGTTGATTCTTTAAGAAGATCAAGCAAGATGATGATCAGTTCATTGAAAGCCAAGAAGCTAATAGCCAGTGGTTGTACTGGATATTTAGCTTATATAACAGATACAGCAGAAGAGAAGAAGTTACAATCGAAAGATGTTCCTGTTGTCAGAGAATTTCTTGAAGTCTTTCCTGAGGAACTACCAGGAATACCTCTAGAATGGGAAATCTCATTTGAGATAGAGCTTCTACTAGGAACAACACCGATCTCCTAGGTGCCGTATCGCATGGCACCAGTGGAGTTAAAAGAGTTACAAGTGCAGTTGAAAGATCTGCTAAACAAGACATTCATCAGACCAAGCTATGCCCTATGGGGTGCTCTCGTACTGTTTATTAAGAAGAAAGACGGGACGTTCCGCATGTGCATAGATTACCAAGAATTGAATAAGGTCACAGTCAAGAATAGGTATCCATTACCTAGGATTGATGACCTATGTTAGGAAATGCCCTAAGCACTAGAGACATTTTGATGTATTTATTTTGAACTGGATAATAAAATTATATATAGAGGTTATTCATTACATTGCTATCTGTCCTCGGTTTATTTACAAGTTAAAGTAAATGTAAGCAAATATGACTCACTGACTGCTTATGTTAAAACTGTTAGAACGTTACATGCAATGGACTTTTGTATGCGAGAAGACAATGTTCTAAAGTTAGTGGTCTAAACTATGGTCTGTAGTCTATGGGGTTAGACTGAGCATCTAACTTATGTTAAGACTATTATGTTGTCTAAAGCCTTGGAGGGGACGGTTTGTCTTGACTGTCTGGAGCTGGACTCCCAAGTAGAGACATAGGTATGTTGCTTGGTGGTGACATATTAGACCGGGACTAAAGCGTGATTGATCTACGTAGTCCGCTATGAGTGGATCAATCTGCTTTTGACGTTCATTGTGCAATAACCTTAATCCTGAGTAAATGAACTACTCCATGTATATGACTTGTGTACTTTGATGTTCCAATGGCTAAAGCATCTCAGAGGTAGTAAGCTTATAGACCGGTTCGTTAGGTGCATGACATGTATACGATGAAGGGTTTGTTTGCAGATATCGGAATCATAGCTCTAAGGAGTTAAAGGTATCCTCTTAAAGGCATTATACTGAATGTGAAAATGGACAAGGCCTTGGGTCGTCTGCTGGGCAGATGACTTCTTATTCACATATGGTGAATAATCATTTTCTTAATTCGGTAGTATAATGGAACTTTAAGATAGCCTGATCAGTAGGATCAAACGGACTTTGACCTAAGGCTGATCATGGATATCATATGAGGGTTTTGCACATATGACAAGGTCATTGGATAGTAGCTCGTCACAGGCTTTCGTAATACGGTATATAATTGGGAGTTCAGTTTCAGGTTTATAGTGGTGTGATTCTGAAACTAGTGATCATATGATTGAGTTGTTCAGTAAAGAATGATGATCATATGGATCTGTGGGAGCCCGATTATATATGTCCAATCAGTCCCTCTACTAGCTCTACATAATTCCTTAACGTTTGGCAAATTGATTTGTGTATGCTATTGGCTGGTTTATTATGCATGGATGGTGATGACACAGGATTAGGATGGTAGACAAGATTCTCTCCAGTTGGATTCATATTTTGTTTTGGATAATAGAGTATACAATTATTCGAACTCCAAATAAAGTTGCCATGATTTTATTTGAGATTGGATTGGAGTTGTAGAAAATTATCCATGAGAACAAGAATTTGAAACACAACTGTTTTGTGGATTTTGAAATTTGAATTTTGAAATTTGAATTTTGAATTTTGAATTTTGAAATTTGAATTTTGAATTTGAAATTTGAATTTGAAATTTGAATTTGAAATTTGAAATTTGAAATTTGAAATTTGAATTTGAAATTCGAATTTGAAATTTGAAATTCAAATTTTGAATCACAGTCCAAGTGGGATTCGAATTTGTTGTGGAAAAATCCACAAGGTTTGAAATTCGAATTTGAGTTGGATTTGGAGAGGATAATCTTATTAGAATCCTACTTGAATTTTGAATCCAAATCCTAACAAAATAATGGACGAAATTTTGAGGATTATCCTCAACGGAATTTCGATTTTTGTGGATAAGGTTCAAGGGAAAAATTCAAGTTTCAATCCCAGTTGAATTTGGATTCTCTCCTCCCTGAAAAGTGGCCGAAATTATGGAGAAAATCTCCTAGGAAAATTCGGTTATTTTGGATAAGGATGAGATAAGATTCAAGCTTGAAAATCCTAGTGGAATTTTGATTCTCCCTTATCCTAAATGTGGCCGAATTTTTGGAGGAAAAATCTCCTAGTAATTTTCGGATTTTTTGGTTGAAAAAGGGAGATAAAATTCTAGTTAAAATCTTATTTAGATTTGGATTGGATTTATCCCATAATGGGCCGAATTTTATTGTTGGGATTCTCCCTTGGAAAATTCAGATTTTATGGTTATGGATAAGGGAGAATATCTTCTCCTAATCCAATTCAAATTCAGAGAATCACCTCATGCAGGTCTATAAATAGAGGTCCTGCCACTCCAGTTCTCTCAGACCACAGACTCTCAGGTGAGCAGGCTTATTGTTGTACAGCTCATCGTGACAATAAGTTCTTTAGAGATCTGGGTGGTCGGAAGAAGACTAGCAGTGCTAGCATACCGATCGAGGTTCAGAGTGCCCACACACTCAGCCATTCAGGAATTGGAGAATAGTAGAGAAGGCTAGTTGGTTGAAGCCTCCGGTCATTCTCGTCCTGCAAGATTGGCATCCTTGAGGTATGAGTTTTAATTGTTGTTGGTTTATTGTATATGGCATCATGATATATTTAATGATCTAAAAATTTTTATTGTTCCGCTGTGCCACTCTGATACGTTTTTACCGATTTATTTTCCTACAATTGGTATCAGAGCCATCTCATGACTATGCCATGTACATAAATTAGATAATTACTTAGTCTTTTTATTTATGTATGGATTTGATATTTAGAGAGTGGTATTCTAGGGTTCCTTTATGTTGTTATCAAGGATTATGTATAAAGTATGTGGTTATTTTAATTTTCTGAATTATTATAAGCATGCTTGTTTATGCCGGTTATAGTTCCTTAGAATTTAGAAAAATTGTATCTAGGAATTTTTATGGAACCATGGGAGCAGTTTATTAATACTGTAATTTTCCCATGGATTTTAATTTTTGCCTCTTAGAATTTTTATGGTTAGAATTTTTGTACACCGGAAACGGTTTAGGAAATTTTATGCAATTATTCTTGGAGGAGATTGAAGATTGAAGACCGTAATTTATTTTTCCCAAAAGTTAAATTTGATTTAAAGGTTGAAATTTTGATTGTGTGGAAAATTTCAATTTAATTAGGATTCAAATTAATTTTTTGGAGATCCTAATGGGTAAATTGAAATATGACACGGAATTCGAGACACGACCCCTCGGGATAGGCCGACGGGCCTTGGTGGGGCTGCAACCCCTGCCCTCGGGCAGGATGGGGCTGCGGCAGCCCCTGTGCAGGCCATAACCACCCACGGCCGCAGGCTTGGCCTGCAGCCGAGGGTGGCCGTGGCCTACCCAAGGCTGGCTGCAGCCTGGCCGTGCAGCCTGCCGGCTGCTGCGCCCAGCCTGGGCATGCAGCCTGGCGCTGCAAGCTTGGCCTGCAGCCCGGTAAGGCTACACATAGTGGGCGGCTGTGGGCTACCAGCCCCTCCGGGGCTGGTGGCTGCCCACGGCGGCTATCGCCTTCGGGGGCGGCGGTGCGACGGTCCAAAAATCAGAAAATTTTGATTTTTAAATTTGAGATTTAATTTTAAATCATGTTTAAAAATATGTAATTGAAAATTTGAAATTTTTGAAATTACATATTATTACACATGATGTTTAAAATTGTTTAAAATTTGAATTTGAAATTTAAATTTTTTGGAGATTTAAATTTTAAATGATTCTTGGCATGAGAAATAAATGGAGAGGCTACATAAAGATGGATACAAGAAGACGGAACAAAATTCAAGACCCAAAGAATGCTTTGGATGAAATTTTGTAATCTTTAATTTTTTTGTTCTAGGATGGAACCATGGCTTGGTTATTCTGTCAAGTATTTTTTTCTGTGCTATGTCATGGATGTATAAATATGTATTGATGGATGTTTTGTATGCATATTTGATAACATGTCATATAGGATAGGTGAGTGCCACTCATACTATATTGATCATACATATTTTGTTAAAACTTGCATGTTTTTCAAAATATTGAGTGGGAGAGGGTTTCAAACAAAACCCACGGCCTCCATTGTTGATCCATATGTGAAAGCATGGTAACGCCTCGCGTCAGTTCTGCCCTGACCATACCCCTCGGTAGGTGTTTACCACCGCCGGTATACTAGATTGGATCTCCTATGTGGAAAACATGTTCGAGTACGATCCTATTCATGACCACCCCTCGGTGGCTTGGTAGGACGTGGATCGGGCTACGTAAACATACTCAAAAGTCTAATCCTCCTAAAAAGTCCAAATGCTTCCATCGGGCCAAATAAGAAGCAAGTGGCTTCTAGTTCTTCTAATCCTCCTGTCTCGGACGGGAAGAAGAAGAAGAAGAACAAGAAGCCAAAGGACCCTAAAAAGTCCAAATGCTTCCATTGTGGGAAGGTAGGTCACTTTAAGAAGGCTTGCCGGGAATTCCTAGCCGCTAAGGGCAAGGAAGGTAAGGAACTTCATTACTTGGAAGCGTGTTTGGTGGAAGAATCGAAAGACACTTGGGTCATTGATTCGGGCGCCACTAATTATGTTTGTGTTTCTATGCAGGGGTTCATGGAAACGAGAAGTCTACATGATAGGAGCCTCTCGTTGCAGACTGGAGATGGTAGCTTTGTGATGGCTGAAGCAGTGGGAGATGTTTACCTTTATTTTGATCAATTTAGGTTTATTTTATTGAAAGACTGTTTTTATGTTTCTAATTTTAGAAGGAACCTTATATCGGTAGCTTGTTTAATAAAGGATTCTTATTCAGTTTCTTTTAGTAAAAGAGTTGATATTCGTAGAAATAAGTCTTTTATCTGTTCTGGATGGATGGATGGAAACCTATATTTGATCAAACCAAAAATGTACTCACTGCTTGACACTGAATTAATAGATAACTCTAAAAGGTTGAAAGTTTCTCACTCTAACAAGGCATACCTTTGGCATTTAAGACTTGGTCATATTAATCAGGATAGGATTCAAAGATTGGTGAAAGATGGTCCTCTAGAATCTCTGGAGGAGGTACGTCTTCTCCAATATGAGTCTTGTCTAGAGGGTAAGATGACTAAGAGGTCTTTTAGAGTTAAGGGTACAAGGGCTCAGGAGCTCTTAGAAATTGTGTACACTGACGTATGTGGCCCCATGAACGTCACAGCATGAGGAGGGTTTGAGTATTATGTCTCTTTTATAGATGATTACTCGAGGTATGGATATGTGTATCTGATGCACCGTAAGAGTGAAACCTTTGACAAGTTCAAAGAGTATCATGCGGAAGTGGAAAAGCAATTGGATAAATCCATAAAGACACTTCGATCTGATCGAGGTGGTGAATATCTCTCTGACGAATTTCTTAGGACATCTTGTAGAGAATGGGATATTATCCCAATTGACTACACCTAGTACTCCACAACAGAATGGTGTAGCTGAAAGGAGAAACAGGACCTTGTTGGATATGGTACGGTCCATGATGAGTTATTCAACGCTGCCATTATCATTTTGGGGATATGCTTTACAAACGACGTGCTATATTCTGAACTAAGTTCCGAGCAAATCAATTCCCAGAACTCAGTATGAATTGTGGCGTGGCAGGAAGCCCTCCCTTGGACATATGAGAATATGGGGCTGCCCGGCGCATGTACTGGATGTGGATGCGAAGAAGTTGGAATCAAGATCAGAATTGTGCATGTTTGTAGGGTATCCAAAAGGAACTAAAGGAGGTCTATTCTATAATCCGAAGGAACAAAAAGTCATTGTTTCAACCCATGCGACATTCTTGGAGGAAAGTCACATGAATGACTTTAAGCCTCGAAGCAAAGTGGTGCTAGAGGAGTTATCGGGTGAAAGAACTGCTCCACAGATTTCGGTCTTGGACGTAAGTCCGAGTTTCAGTGAAAGACCTACAGACGATCAACAACTTAGGGTGCCTCGTCGTAGTGGGAGGGTTTCGAAAAAACCTAATTTCTTCATGTATGATGCTGAGGTATACCAGGCCGAGGCTCATGAGCATGAGGATGATCCGTTCACCTATGATGAAGCTATAAATGATGTTGATTCTAAATCTTGGAAACAGGCTATGAACAATGAGATGGATTCTATGAAATCCAACTCTGTTTGGGAACTTGTAGATTTGCCGAATAGGATAAAACCCATTGGATGCAAATGGGTCTACAAAAGAAAGAAGGATGCGTAAGGGAGAGTGGAAACTTTCAAAGCTAGACTGGTTGCAAAGGGGTACACGCAAAAGGCTGGAATCGATTACGATGAAACCTTTTCGCCTGTTGCTATGCTGAAGTCTATCCGTATTCTTCTGTCCATTTCTGCGGCTCTGGATTACGAGATCTGGCAAATGGATGTCAAGATGGCATTCTTGAATGGCCATCTTGAAGAGTGTATATATATGATACAGCCCGAAGGGTTCGTAGCCAAATGCCAAGAAAGGAAAGTCTATAAGTTGCTTAGATCCATTTATGGATTAAAGCAAGCATCCCGCTCATGAAACCAGAGGTTTGATTAAGCGATTAAGGCATTTGGTTTTGAGCAAAACGTTGATAAACCCTGTGTTTATAAATGTATTAAGGATGGAAAAGTGGTCTTTCTGATACTCTATGTTGATGATATACTACTCATTGGGAATGATGTAGGGAACTTATCATCGGTCAAGCTTTGGTTACACCAACAGTTTGACATGAAGGACTTGGGAGAAGCTAATTATGTTCTAGGCATTCGTCTCTTCAGAGATCGAAAGGACAAAATGATAGCGTTATCCCAAGTTTCATACATAGATAAAATAATTGACAAATATGCAATGCAAGAGGCAAAGAAAGGCTCACAGCCTTCTATTGCCGGTCTAACTCTTTCATTGGATGACTGTCCCAAGACATCGGAAGAAAGGGAGCGTATGAGTAAGGTCCCTTATGCATCCGCTATGGGTAGCCTTATGTACGCTATGCTTTGCACTCGCCCGGATATATGTTTTGCAGTAGGTATGGTGAGTCAATATTAAGCAAATCCTGGAACCAAGCACTGGTAAGCAGTAAAGCATATACTCAAGTATCTTAAGAGAATGAGGGATTATATGCTGGTGTATTCTGGAGGGGACCTAAAGGATACACAGACTGAGTCTTCCAGACTTGCTAGGATTTGAGGAAGTCGACATTAGAGGGCATATGGAGACAGGATAAGTAGATGTATGTAAGATCACGTCCAAGGACAATATTGCCGATCCCTCTACTAAAACTTTGGTGGCTCGAAGCTTTGAGAGGCACATAGAGGTGATGGGGATGCATAACATGGCACATCTGCTGGCTTAGGGCAAGTGGGAGATTGTTAGGAAATGCCCTAAGCATTAGAGACATTTTGATGTATTTATTTTGAACTGGATAATAAAATTATATATAGAGGTTATTCATTACATTGCTATCTGTCCTCGGTTTATTTACAAGTTAAAGTAAATGTAAGCAAATATGGCTCACTGACTGCTTGTGTTAAAACTATTAAAACGTTGCATGCAATGTGTGACAACCAAAAATTTCAGGCATTCTCGGAAGAAAATGTACAAATGTATGTATATTACAATTTGTACTATTTAAATAGTGAAATAAATGTATTTATATTGTTTAGAATACATTAAAATGTTCTAACAATACTGACGAGTTTGAATTCAGTGTTGGAAAAATTCACTGAGTTGAAACGGGCGGAACGGTGTAAAAAACGGCATTGAAAACCCTAACCGGGGCAATAAAAGATGAAAAACTTTCGGGATTGATTTTGATCAAACGGAAGCAGTTTAAATTGATCCAACTGCACAGGAGACCTCAGGAACACGCCGGGAAGATTTCAAGAAAATTTCGGCTCGAACCGGTATCGGTCAAAAAGTAGTCGAATTAATGTGAATAGTAAAAGTCAAAGTCAAAGTTTACTTTGCATTTATGACATAATAAATCCATTTAATAAATAAAAGAAAAATGGTGGTTGGTGGCATTAATGGCCAAGATTAGTTCGCTTTTTGATCTAAAGGCCAAGATTTGGCCAAAATTCCATCATTTTAATTTTGGAAAAATTTGGAAAGAAATAGGTTTGAAAGGTGTGGATTTTTGATTGGTTGAAAGCCAAATTAATTGGCTTTCTTTGTAGTTTAAGTCGGCAACTTTTGGGAACAAATGGCCGAGACAATTTCAAGCCAAAAACCAAAGAGAAAAATTTACTAAGTGTTTTCCCAAGAAGAATCGTAGGCAACCCAAGAGAAACCAAGTGAATACTTCAAGTTTTCTTCACAAGCTTGGTGTCAAACCCTTCCTTGAAGACAAAGGAAGCAAGTGAACAAGGTAACTTTCCTTCGTTTGAAAATTTTCTTGAATTTTCTTCCAAGAATCCGTGTAATGAATAGTGTAAAGGATGGAAAATTTTTGGTTTGTTTTGATTGATTTGGTGCTTGGGTTTTGTTAAGGGAATAAGTAGGAGAAAAACCATGCATTTTGTTTAAAGAAAAACAAAATTTTGGTTGGTTTTCCAAGGGTAAAACCGTGGGTTACCAAGTGTAGTCAATGAGGAATTGTTGTGGTTTAAGTGTTAGAATGCTTTAAATCATGTTTTGATTAAATATAAAACATGATTTGTATGATTGAAAGCTTGAAAAAAAAAATTGGTGTGAAATTATCCTAATATGGCCGTGGGTTAATTAGGGTTTGGAAAAATTTTTTTGCATGATTTACTTGATGATTGGATGATTTAAATCATGCAATTTATTATGGAAATGATGGATTTGTGATTGAAAGCATGAAACAAAAAAAAAATTGGTGTATGTTTCTCTTAATTTGGCTGTGGGTTGTAAAGGTTAAAAACCTTAGGAATTGTGTTGAAAAATGCAATGAAATTGGCTTGAAAATGTGTTAGAAAATGACATTGGAATAGCCTAAAATTTGGTTGAAGAATTGAGAAATTTTGGTTAGCATTTGATTGTGAAAATCGTGGCCAAAAACCAAGGGAAAAATTGAAAGAAATTTTGTGTAATGTGGTTCAAAATGTGAATTGAAATGTTGTGAGCTTTTTTGTAAAAGTTTGGAAAACTTTTACAAAAAATAGGTTTGTGGTATAGTACGTGGTAGGTACATATGGTTCGAGGCGTACCTAACGCCGGTAGCCTTAAATTTACGCCAAAATGCTGCCGAAATTTCAAAAACGGCATTTAGGGTAAAAAGAGAATAAAAATAATAAAAAAAATAAAAGTTTAGGGTCGGGTCAGGAACCCGGGTCCCTAACGGGAAATTGAATAAGGAAACCTAAAGGGTGGTTCGTGAATAGTAACCCATCCCTAAAAAATGTAAAACGCGAGTTAAACTGAAAAACCGACCCCGAGGAGATGCATTTTTGGGAAATGAAATAAAGGTCTGAGTCAGGTAAGAAAAATCCGAGCCTCGGAGACCTAGATCGGGAATGTCTAGATGAACGTTTTAAATACTAGTGAAACGTCCATTTGAGGCTCCGAAACGATAGAAAATCACAAAACGGACGTAAGGGTCGGAATAGTGCTTCCCGAGGGTCGGGAAAGTGAAAAGTGGAAATAAAATAGAAACGAACCCGGTAATGAATAGAAAAGAGTCAGAAAAGTTCCTGAGAGCCAAAAATGCAGTCTGGATCAAGAAAATTCCGTCAGGGGCAAAATTGTAATAGTATTGTATGATCTCTACGAGGGGCGGGCCGCCACAGTTGGTATCAGAGCGGGTTTACGGTTGATTTAGTTTTGAATACCAACTGCCGCCACAGTTGGTATCAGAGCAGAATTACGATTGGTTTAGTTTAGATTACCAACTACTGCCACAGTTGGTATATCAGAGCAGAGTTGACCATATCCTGATTTGACACTTCGCGCATCCTGCACCGCTATCCAAGTAAGTAGTTTATTTAAGTTTAGTTAATTATTTTCTTATATGAAAATAATTATCTTATAGGTAGCAAGATGACCAGACCTCCTTATGTGAGACCACCGCTACCTCGACCGAGAGGGGTGTTACGGGTATGGACGCGACCTAGAGTGAGGCTGTCTATTTCCCAACGACCAGTAATTAGACCCCCGGTGCCCGAGAGATCTCCAGTACCAGTACCAGCACCAGCACCAGCGCCAGTAGATGTAGTACAGCCACGACCGATACTTCATCCACCTGTAGTAGTGGACATTCCAGTTGTTGGTGGACGCCAACATATTAGGGTGAGAGTTTTGCCACGGGCAGTACAGGCATTCAGAGCCAGTAGTCCCCCTATGTTTGATGGTGGACGACAGTCGATGGAGACGAAGGACTGGCTCCATGCCATAGAAAGGATTATGGTGATGTGCGACATTGACCGAGATATATGGATTCAGTTGGCCATCAGTATGTTTCAGAGAGATGCTCGAGTATTTTGGGAATATTACGACCAGGAGATTTTATTAGGATTCAGTTGGGCTGAGTTCTGTCAGCGATTGGCTGATCAGTTTTCGCCTAGCGATCCGGCACCTGCTCCAGCACCTCCAGAGACACGAGAGGTAGATACACCTGCGTACCCTGGATTTGATGAGGTTAAGGATTATATTCTCCAGACCGAGAGGATGGTCATGTTGTCTGGTAAGACAGTTATGTCTTACGCACCACGATTTGAGGAGACCATTAGGAGGAGATGTCCGTTGCCCAACCTCACTTAAGCAAACTGTTGTGAGCTGTTCTGGAGAGGTTTACCCATGGAGTTAAGACAGAGGGTGATTAAGCTATTTCCTCCTACACTCCAAGAGTTTGTAGTGACGATCAGGACGATCGAGAGGGAGATTTTGATCGAGCATTTGATGCAGAGTTGACGAGAGACACTGGGTCAAGATGAGATGTTGGCACGCATCTTTGGGCCGAGAAGAATGATGAACGATCATGAGGCTGGATCGTCTAGACCACGAGGAGATGATGACTCAGGACAGAGAGCATTGCCCAAGGGTAGTGATGATTCAGATGATCCAGATGACGATGAGGATCCAGAAGAATATCCTCTAGTCCCAGACATAGGGGATGTGTGACCAGTAGATGTATACATGTACATAAGTAGCTTATAGGGAAAAGCTCTTTTGTATAGACTTGTGGCCAAGTTCTATATGATGGCCGATGTATATATGACTGGTGATGGTTATGTATGATATATAAACGTTTTGCTATGAATGAAATATCAAAATGATTATATGTTGTACGATGATGTGTTACGATGATGTGGCTTTACATTACCCTGAATTTCGTAAATTTATATGATCTTACGAATGTAGTCATGGAAAAGCTAACGGTGAATTATTGTGCCATAATAAGATAATAGGCAAGATGGTGGATTTGTGAAATCGACCAGAGGGACGAGAACGACGTCCTAATGTCATGGAGAGATTAGATCAGATACAAGCCCTACTAGAAGCTCAGATGCAAGAAAATGCTAATCTGAGGCAACGGGTAAAGGAGTTAGAACAGAGGCAAGGTTCCGAGGGTACCCAAGTAGAACAGGAAGCTGAGGTAGATCCAGTTATCCCTCCAGCTGCTGTACATGAGAGAGTTCCTGAACCGCAACTGGTATTAAATCTGGAACCCCTCTATGAAAGATTCAGGTGTATAAGGCCGCCAAAATTTGAAGGTTCTACAAATCCTCTAGAGGCTGAAGACTGGTTGTCATCCTTGCAAGTGATCATGGAATTCATGAACCTAACTGATCGGGAGAAGGTTGCATATGCATCTTTTGTGTTGAGAAAAGATGCTCGATTTTGGTGGGACACTGTACGAATGAGAAGGAACGTGTCTACCATGAGTTGGGTGGAATTTCTGGAAGAATTTAATCAAAAATATTACGACCTTGCATCTCTGAGACAACAGCAGAAAGAGTTCTCAGAATTGACGCAAGGAAATATGTCGGTAAGTGAAGTTTGCTGAAAGTTCGACTAGTTATCCCGTTTATGTCCCTATGTAGTCCCTACTGAGAGGGAGAAAATACAGAAAATGATTGGAATGTTCAGACCAGAAATTGCTGCATTGGTAGATACTGGACAGCTACTGCCTACTTCTGTAGCAGATTATGTAAGTCGGGCCATCAGAGCTGAGTTTCACGTAGCCCGACAGAAAGAGGAAAGAGAAAAGCAGTGGGAGGCCAAGAAGAAGGAGAGGGCTTTGGCTAAGTCTACACAAGCTGGTCAATCGAGCAAGCCTAATCAGAATGCTAAATCAAGCCAGGGCAATAGTCAAGGATCCCTGCAAAATAAAAGAAAAGGCAATTTTTCTGGAAATCGCCAGGGAAATAATCGAAACCAGCAGCAAAAGACAGCTGGTAATGCGGAATCCAATGTGTGAAATTGCCCTACATGCGGGAAGAGACATACTGGGCAATGCAGATTTGGGCCACTTGTTTGCTATGAATGTGGAAAGGAAGGCCATTACGCTAGGAACTGTCCAAACAATAGGCAGGGTGGACAAGGCACTTCCCAACCACACCAGACACACCCACAAGCTCATTCCCTTCAGGCCAGAGTTGAAGAGTCCCCAGTAAGGCTGCAACGCCAGGAGCGTGTGCCACGTGCTGATGCTCGTGTGATGGCCTACAGCAAAGAGGATGCAGAGGCAGGAACATCGAATGTAGTGACAGGTCAACTTACTATCGCTAGTCATGTAGCCTCTGTACTATTCGATTCCGATGCTACGTATTCTTTTGTTTCCTATGCATTTACTGACAAGATAGGACTTCCTAAGGACTATATGGGAAGAGTATTTAAGATAACTTTACCCTCTGGGGAAGTATTATTGTCCAATTACTAGCTACCTCATGTACCAGTATATGTGGTAAATAGGGAGCTATATGCTGAGTTGATCGTAATGAAGATCATGGATTACGATGTGATTCTAGGCATGGATTTCCTAGGGAAATATCAAGCTACGATCGACTGCCGAAATCGAAAGATAGTATTTTAACCCGAGGAAGAAGAGAGTTTCGAATATGTCGATACTTCGCGAAAACCCGGGAAGATGATGATCAGTTCGCTGAGAGCAAGCAAGCTGATAGCCAGTGTTTGCATGGGATATCTGGCATATGTGGTGGATACTACAGAGGAATAGAAGCTTCAAGTTAAAGATGTTCCTGTGGTTAATGAATTTCTTGACGTATTTCCGGAAGAGTTACCAGGGATACCTCCTGAGAGATAAATCTCGTTCGAAATTGAGTTGATGCCTGGAACGGCACCTATTTCCAAGGCACCATACTACATGGCTCCAATAGAGTTAAAGGAGCTGTAGGAACAATTAAAGGAGCTTTTGGATAAGGGATTTATCAGACCAAGTTATTCTCCATGGGGTGCACCTGTGCTATTTGTCATGAAAAAGGATGGAACGTTCCGGTTGTGCATTGATTACCGGGAGTTGAATAAGGTTACGATCAAAAATAGGTATCCGTTACCTAGAATTGATGACCTATTCGACCAGTTAAAAGGCGCAGCTGTATTTTCTAAGATCGACTTACGATCAGGATATCACCAGCTGAGAATTAAAGAAAGTGATATTCCTAAGACGACGTTTAGGACTCGTTATGGTCATTATGAGTTCCTTGTAATGCCATTCGGATTAACAAATGCACAGGCAGCGTTCATGGATTTAATGAACAGAATTTTTAAAGAGTATTTGGATAAGTTTGTCATTGTATTCATTGATGACATTCTTATACACTCGAAGACTCATGAGGAGCACAAGGAGCATCTGAGGATCGTGCTGAATATGATAAGGAAGCATCGACTGTATGCCAAATTCTCAAAATGTGAGTTTTGGCTGGACAGAGTACATTTCCTCGGACATGTTGTATCCCAGGAAGGTATTGCTGTAGATCCAACGAAGGTAGATGTAATTAACCAATGGCCTACACCCAAGAGTGTGACGAAAATACGCAGTTTCTTAGGGTTAGCTGGTTATTATCGATAATTTGTAGAGGGATTTACCCGATTAGCTACACCTCTTACTGCTCTTACACGTAAGGAAAGGAAGTACGAGTGGACTATGGAATGCGAAAGAAGCTTCCAGGAATTAAAGAGACGGCTGACAAGCGCACCAATCCTTACGCTTCCCACTGAAGGGGAGAAGTTTGTGATCTATAGTGAAGCATCCAAAATAGGATTGGGAGCAGTCCTGATGCAAGGCGGCAAGGTGATTGCCTACGCTTCCCGTCAATTAAAGGATCATGAAAGGAATTACCCTACGCATGACCTTGAACTTGCTGCAGTAGTGTTCGCACTTAAAATTTGGCGACACTATCTCTATGGAGCTCAATGTCAGATTTTTACTGATCACCAAAGTCTGAAGTATTTCTTCATGCAAAAGGAGCTCAATATGCGACAAAGACGATGGTTGGAACTGGTAAAGGATTATGATTGTGAAATCCTATACCATCCAGGAAAGGCCAATTATGTAGCGGATGCTTTAAGTAGAAAGTCTACTATATCACACCAGCTACCAATAAAAAGCCTTTCGAAGCCATTGCAGCAAGAGATAAATTCCTTGAACTTGGAGCTGATATCTGGAAGATTGGCTGCACTCCAAGTGGAATCATCGTTGTTTGAGGATATCAAGGAAGCTCAAAGACGAGATTCAAGAATGACAAGTTCTTAAGAAGGAATTTCCAAGAATGGAATGATCCATTATCAAGGAAGAATAAATGTTCCAGCTGATGAGGAACTTAGAAGACGGATCATGTCAGAAGCCCATGAGACACCATATTCGGTTCATCCCAGAGCTAACAAGATGTATCAGGACTTGAAGTTACAGTTCTGGTGGAAAGGGATGAAGAATGATATAGCCAAATTCGTGAGCAGATGCATGACCTGTCAGAGAATCAAAGCGGAACATAAACGTCCAGCAGGAAGATTAGAACCTTTGGAGATTCCTGAATGGAAATAGGAACACATTACAATGGATTTTGTAATGGGACTCCCAAAAACCTGAGAAGGTTATGATGCCATCTGGGTTATTGTGGATAGACTGACCAAGATGGCACGGTTTATAGCTGTCAAGATGACTTTTTCGTTAGAAAAGTTTGCTCAGTTGTACGTAACTCATGTCGTCAGATTACATGGAGTACCAAAATCCATTGTATCAGATCGAGATGCACGATTCACTTCGAATTTCTGGAAGTGTGTGCAAGAAGCCATGGGTACTGAATTGAGACTCACTACGGCATTCCATCCGCAAACAGACGGACAGTCAGAGCGGACAATTCAGACATTAGAGGACATGCTTCGAGCTCGTGTAATGGATTTTACGGGGAATTGGAACGAGAATTTATCATTAATTGAATTCTCGTACAATAATAGTTACCAAGCTTCCATAGGTATGGCACCTTACGAGGCTTTGTATGAACGGAAGTGCAGATCACCCCTACACTGGTATGATTTGCGAGAGAAGCAGTTGCATAAGACAGATTTCATACAAGAGACTTCCGATGCAGTCGCTAGAATTCAGCGTCAAATGAAAATTGCGCAAAGTTGACAAAATAGTTATGCGGATAAGAGGCGAAGATCCTTGGAGTTTGATGAAGGAGACTTCGTGTTTCTCAAGGTATCGCCTATGAAGGGGATTATGCATTTCGGTAAGAAGGGGAAATTGAGTCCAAGGTATATTGGGCCTTACGAAATTATCGAATGCATTGGAAAGGTCGCTTACAGATTAGCGCTACCTCCAGAATTGTCAGCAGTGCATAATGTATTTCATGTGTCGATGCTGAAAAAATATATACCAGATCCGTTCCACGTGCTGAAGCATGAGCCTATTCAAATCCACGAGGATTTGACATATGAGGAACAACCTATTCGAGTACTAGCTCGTGAAGAGAAAGTACTGAGGAATAAGACAATCCCACTAGTGAAGATTGTGTGTAAAAATCATAATATTGAAGAAGTTACGTGGGAACGAGAAGACAAGATGAGTAGTCTATACCCCCAATTGTTCTAATTTTCGAGGACGAAAATTTTATAAGGAGGGGTGAATGTGACAACCGGGAAATTCAGGCATTCTCGGAAAAAAATGTACAAATGTATGTATATTACAATTTATACTATTTAAATAGTGAAATAAATGTATTTATATTATTTTGAATACATTAAAATGTTCTAACAATACTGACGAGTATGAATTCAGTGTTGGAAAAATTCACTGAGTTGAAACGGGCAGAACGGTGCCAAAAACGGCATTGAAAACCCTAACCGTGGCAATAAAAGATGAAAAACTTCCGGGATTGATTTTGATCAAACGGAAGCAGTTTAAATTGATCCGACTGCACAGGAGACCTCAGGAACACGCCGGGAAGATTTCAGGAAAATTTCGACTCGAACCGGTATCGGTCAAAAAGTAGTCGAGTTAATGTGAATAGTAAAAGTCAAAGTCAAAGTTTACTTTGCATTTATGACATCATAAATCCATTTAATAAATGAAAGAAAAATGGTGGTTGGTGGCATTAATGGCCAAGATTAGTTTGCTTTTTGATCTAAAGGCCAAGATTTGGCCAAAATTCCATCATTTTAATTTTGGAAAAATTTGGAAAGAAATAGGTTTGAAAGGTGTGGATTTTTGATTGGTTGAAAGCCAAATTAATTAGCTTTCTTTGTAGTTTAAGTCGGAAACTTTTGGGAACAAATGGCCGAGACAATTTCAAGCCAAAAACCAAAGAGAAAAATTTACTAAGTGTTTTCCCAAGAAGAACCGTAGGCAAACCAAGAGAAACCAAGTGAATACTTCAAGTTTTCTCCACAAACTTGGTGTCAAACCCTTCCTTGAAGACAAAGGAAGCAAGTGAACAAGGTAACTTTCCTTGGTTTGAAAATTTTCTTGAATTTATATCCAAGAATCCGTGTAATGAATAGTGTAAAGGATGGAAAATTTTTGGTTTGTTTTGATTGATTTGGTGCTTGGGTTTTGTTAAGGGAATAAGTAGGAGAAAAACCATGCATTTTGTTTAAAGAAAAACAAAATTTTGGTTGATTTTCCAAGGGTAAAATCGTGGGTTACCAAGTGTAATCAATGAGGAATTGTTGTGGTTTAAGTGTTAGAATGCTTTAAATCATGTTTTGATTAAATATAAAACATGATTTGTATGATTGAAAGCTTGAAAAAAAAATTTGGTGTGAAATTACCCTAATATGGCCGTGGGTTAATTAGGGTTTGGAAAAAAAAATTTTGCATGATTTACTTGATGATTGGATGATTTAAATCATGCAATTTATTATGAAGATGATGGATTTGTGATTGAAAGCATGAAACAAAAAAAAAATTGGTGTATGTTTCTCTTAATTTGGCCGTGGGTTGTAAAGGTTAAAAACCCTAGGAATTGTGTTGAAAAATGCAATGAAATTGGCTTGAAAATGTGTTAGAAAATGACATTGGAATAGCCTAAAATTTGGTTGAAAAATTGGGAAATTTTGGTAAGGTTTTGATTGTGAAAACCGTGGCCAAAAACCAAGGGTAAAATTGAAAGAAATTTTGTGTAATGTGGTTCAAAATATGAATTGAAATGTTGTGAGCTTTTATGTAAAAGTTTGGAAAACTTTTACATAAAATAGGTTTGTGATATAGTACGTGGCAGGTACATATGGTTCGAGGCGTACCTAACGCCGGTAGCCTTAAATTTACGCCGAAATACTGCCGAAATTTCGAAAACGACATTTGGGGTAAAAAGAGAATAAAAATAATAAAAAAAATAAAAGTTTAGGGTCGGGTCGAGAACCCGAGTCCCTAACGGGAAATTGAATAAGGAAACCTAAGGGGTGGTTCATGAATAGTAACCCGTCCCTTAAAAATGTAAAACGCGAGTGAAACTGAAAAACCGACCCCGAGGGGGGGCATTTTTGGGAAATGAAATAAAGGTCCGAGTCGGGTACGGAAAATCCGAGCCTCGGAGACCTAGATTGGGAATGTCTAGATGAACGTTTTAAATAGTAGTGAAACGTCCATTTGAGGCTCCGAAACGATAGAAAATCACAAAACCGACGTAAGGGTCGGAATAGTGCTTCCCGAGGGTCGGGAAAGTGAAAAGTGGAAATAAAATAGAAACGAACCCTGTAATGAATAGAAAGGAGTCAGAAAAGTTCCTGAGAGCCAAAAATGCAGTCTGAATCAAGAAAATTCCGTCAGGGGCAAAATTGTAATTTTACCAAAATATAGGGGTAAAATCGTAATTTTGCAAAAGTTGAGAAAAATGGGGAAAATGATAAATAAAGCCTAAAAAATTTTAAATAGGTTTTATTTAAGCTTTTTAATGAAAAATAAAAGTTATAAATGGAAATGAAATTAACAGACAAAGTTTTGTCTGTAGGATCCCAAAATCGACCTACAAGGAGGGCCATCAAAGATCCAAGAGAGAAAAGGGGAAGAGACTGATAAGGTAAGTTCAGAAATTTACCTGTCTGCAACAAATAGCATTATTGTTGCTAACTTTGATGTACTAACTATAAGTTAGGTACATATGTGCTACGGGCACTATTATAGAGTAGAAAGAGAAACGTAATGTGTTACGGGCACTATTGAGAATGGGGCACATTGTTAATTGTGCTTCGGGCACTAGAACAAGATTAATGAAACTCATTCATCTGAAATTAAAATGTGAACCATTCCTAACCACTGGGCAATATGAAGTCACCGGGTTAGAACTTTAAAAAGTCGGTAATGAAACCACTTTTGGTGTACCAGCCTTCCGTACAGGGAGGTAAATTTTGCCATCGGGGCTATGAGATTAAGGCTGTGGAGGTCAGCACTAATGTACCGCTCCCAGTCATGCACACTTAAATGGTACTGCCAACCTGAGCACAAAATTAGAACGTAATCAAAGATAATTACCTAAAACTGAAACTATGTCATAATTGAGCATAAGACAGTTTCGTGAGGGTACTAACATCGCAGTAGATGTACTGTTGATATACTGTGTTGTGGTCAAACTTACTATTCATAATGAATAGTGGTCAAAGTTACTATTCACGTATGAATAGTGGTCAACATTACTATTCATGATGAATAGTACTATTCATAGAAATTTTATTTCTTGCATGTTTGAACTTACTGAGCCTGTAGCTCACCATTTTTGCTTATGTTGCAGGTAAGCGACCAGCTCAGTAGCTTTGTTTGGCTGGATGGCGGACGGGATAGCGTGTGTCAAATGGGATAAGCGGGCGAGGGATATGGTCTTACCAGAGTCTTTCCGCTGAGCGATAAAAGAGAAGGGAAAAAAGAAACAGTCTTTTGTAATAGTATATATTTTACAAAAGTACTGTATTATGTAAATTACTTTGTACTTGCCAACAAAGTAAATAGTGGAAAATGTTTTACATGATGTAAAAAAAAAATTTCCCCAAAAACGTCATGTTTTATAAGAGAGATAGACTAGCCGGCGACCCATGAGAGTACAATCTATCGCAGTTAGCAAAAAAGCTTAAATGTAATAGTATTGTATGATCACTACGAGGGGCGGGCCGCCACAGTTGATATTAGAGCGGGTTTACGGTTGATTTAGTTTTGAATACCAACTGCCGCCATAGTTGGTATCAGAGCGGAATTACGATTGGTTTAGTTTAGATTACCAACTGCTGCCATATTTGGTATATCAGGGCAGAGTTGACTATATCCTGATTTGACACTTCGCGCATCCTGCACCGCTATCCAAGTAAGTAGTTTATTTAAGTTTAGTTAATTATTTTCTTATATGAAAATAATTATCTTATAGGTAGCAAGATGACCAGACCTCCTTATGTGAGACCATCGCTACCTCGACCGAGAGGGGTGTTACGGGTATGGATGCGACCTATAGTGAGGTCGTCTATTTCCCAACGACAAGTAATTAGACCCCCGGTGCCCGAGAGACCTCCAGCACCAGTACCAGCACCAGCGCCAGTAGATGTAGTACAGCCACGACCGATACTTCATCCACCTGTAGTAGTGGACATTCCAGTTGTTGGTGGACGCCAACATATTGGGGTGAGAGTTTCGGCACGGGCAGTACAGGCATTCAGAGCCAGTAGTCCCCCTATGTTTGATGGTGGACGACAGTCGATGGAGACGAAGGACTGGCTCCATGCCATAGAAAGGATTATGGTGATGTGCGACATTGACCGAGATATGTGGATCCAGTTGGCCATCAGTATGTTTCAGGGAGATGCTCGAGTATTTTGGGAATATTGCGACCAGGAGATTTTATTAGGATTCAGTTGGGTTGAGTTCTGCAAGTGATTGGCTGATCAGTTTCAGCCTAGGGATCCGGCACCTGCTCCAGCACCTCCAGAGACGCGAGAGGCAGATACACCTGCGTACCCTGGATTTGATGAGGTTAGGGATTGTATTCTCCAGACCGAGAGGATGGTCATGTTGTCTGGTGAGACAGTTATGTCTTACGCATCACGATTTGAGGAGACCATTAGGAGGAGATGTCTGTTGCCCAACCTCACTGAAGCAAACTATTGTGAGTTGTTCTGGAGAGGTTTACCCATGGAGTTGAGACAGAGGGTGATTAAGCTATTTCCTCCTACGCTCCAAGAGTTTGTAGTGACGATCGGAACGATCGAGAGGGAGATTTTGATCGAGCATTTGACGCAGAGTCGACAAGAGACACTGGGTCAAGATGAGATGTTGGCACGCATCTTTGGGCCGAGAAGAATTATGAACGATCATGAGGCTGGACCGTCTAGACCACGAGGAGGTGATGACTCAGGACAGCGAGCATTGCCTAGGGGTAGTGATGATTCAGATGATCCAGACGACAATGAGGATCCAGAAGAATATCCTCTAGTCCCATACATAGGGGATGTGTGACCAGTAGATGTATACATGTACATAAGTAGCTTATAGGGAAAAGCTCTTTTGCATAGACTTGTGGCTAAGTTGCATATGATGGCTGATGTATATATGACTGGTGATGGTTATGTATGATATATATAAACGTTTTACTATGAATGAAATATCAAAATGATTATATATTGTACGATGATGTGTTACGATGATGTGGCTTTACATTACCCTAAATTTCGTAAATTTAGATGATCTTACGAATGTGGTCATGGAAAAGTTAACGGTGAATTATTGTGCCATAATAGGATAATAGGCAAGATGGTGGATTTGTGAAATCGACCAGAGGGATGAGAACGACGTCCTAATGTCATGGAGAGATTAGATCAGATACAAGCCCTACTAGAATCTCAGATGCAAGAAAATGCTAATCTGAGGCAACGGGTAGAGGAGTTAGAACAGAGGCAAGGTTCTGAGGGTACCCAAGTAGAACAGGAAGCTGAGGTAGATCCAGTTATCCCTCCAGCTGCTATACATGAGAGAGTTCCTGAACCGCAATTGGTATTAAATCTGGAACCCCTCTATGAAAGATTCAGGCGTATGAGGTCGCCAGAATTTGAAGGTTCTACAATTCCTCTAGAGGCTGAAGACTGGTTGTCATCCTTGCAAGTGATCATGGAATTCATGAACCTAACTGATTGGGAGAAGGTCGCATGTTCGTCTTTTGTGTTGAGAAAAGATGCTCGGTTTTGGTGGGACACTGTACGAATGAGAAGGAACGTATCTACCATGAGTTGGGCAGAATTTCTGGAAGAATTTAACCAGAAATATTACGACCCTGCATCTCTGAGACAACAGCAGAAAGAGTTCTTAGAATTGACGCAAGGAAATATGTCGGTAAGCAAAGTTTGCTGAAAGTTCGACTAGTTATCCCGTTTATATCCCTGTGTAGTCCCTACTTAGAGGGAGAAAATACAGAAAATGATCGGAATATTCAGACCAGAAATTGCTGCATCGGTAGATACTGGACAGGTACCGCCTACTTCTGTAGCAGATTATGTGAGTCAGGCCATCAAAGCTGAGTGTCACGTAGCCCGACAGAAAGAGGAAAGAGAAAAGCACTGGGAGGCCAAGAAGAAGGAGAGGGCTTTGGCTAAGTCTACACAAGCTGGTCAATCGAGCAAGCCTAATCAGAATGCTAAACCAAGCCAGGGCAATAGTCAAGGATCCCAACAAAATAAGAGAAAAGGCAATTTTTCTAGAAATCGCTAGGGAAATAATCGAAACCAGCAGCGAAGGACAGCTGGTAATGCGGAATCCAATGTGCAAAATTGCCCTACATGCGGGAAGAGACATTCTGGACAATGCAGATTTGCGCCACTTGTTTGCTATGAATGTGGAAAGGAAGGCCATTACGCCAGGAACTGTCCAAACAATAGGCAGGGTGGAAAGGCACTTCCCAACCGCACCAGACACGCCCACAAGCTTATTCCCTTCAGGTCAGAGTTGAAGAGTCCCCAGTAAGGCCGTAAAGCCAGGAGCGTGTGCCATGTGCTGATGCTCGTGTGATGGCCTACAGCAAAGAGGATGCAGAGGCAGGAACATCGAATGTAGTGACAGGTCAGCTTACTGTCGCTAGTCATGTAGCCTCTGTACTATTCGATTCCAGTGCTACGCATTCTTTTGTTTCCTATGCATTTGCTGACAAGATAGGACTTCCTAAGGACTATATGGGAAGAGTATTTAAGACAGCTTTACCCTCTGGGGAAGTATTATTGTCCAATTACTGGCTACCTCATGTACCAGTATATGTGGCAAATAGGGAGCTATATGCTGAGTTGATTGTAATGAAGATCATGGATTACGATGTGATTCTAGGTATGGATTTCCTAGGGAAATATCAAGCTACGATCGACTACCGAAATTAAAAGATAGTATTTCAACCCGAGGAAGAAGAGAGTTTCGAATATGTCGATACTTCTCGAAAACTTGGGAAGATGATGATCAGTTCGCTGAGAGCAAGCAAGCTGATAGCCAGTGCTTTGTGACGCCTTAAATATTATTTAAGGGTCAATATATAATTTAAATAAAATTAGTGTGCCAAAAATTAATTAAAAATCTTTTGGAAACCCTAGGTTGGTTTCCTAGTCAAATTCCACTCAAAAAGTCAACAATTTGAACCTCAAAAACCCTAAAATATTCGGCCATTACTTGGGATTTTTAATTAAAATTTAAATCCCACAAATCCAAGGAGGATTCAAACTCAAATTTCATCCCTTAAATATAAAGAAGAAATTCGGCCATAAAGTGTAGGAAATAAAGGAGATTTTATTTGAATTAAAAGCTAGGTCAAAACTCAATCAAAATTCAAATAATTTTTCCTTAAAAACTAATGGGTAATTTTGGTCACTTAAGGAGAAATAAGGAGAGAAAAACCCTAGCCTCAAAACAGCACAAAATTTCCCCTTTTACCCCTCAAAATATTCGGCCAAGCAAGGAAGAGAAAGGGAAAGAAAAACCTAGTATAAAAATCCTCTTTTAACTCTCATTCACCTTTCCTTTCACTCTCAAAATTCGGCCAGCCTCCCCTTCTTTCCTCTCTGAATTCTCCTCTCCCAAAACACACCAAAACAGCAAGCAAAAACCTACCTAAAGGCAGCTCAAATATTCAACAACTTTTGAGACAAAAACAAGGTGAGAAATAAACTTTTTCCTTCCTTCTCCTTTGGATTTTAAATCCGAAATTTATATGGTTTTTCTCCCCTGTTTTCCCTACTATTTTGAAGACTCCAACAGTCACACAAATTCAGCCAAAAAGGAGACCAAGCATCAAAAATAGTGCAGCACAAACAATGTGTGATTTCTCTCTCTAAAACCCTAAAAATTCTGCCTCATTGATCCCCTTTCAAAAACCATATTATCACATGTGAAAATTTTATGATTTTTGCCTATTTGATTCTTGGGTTGTGATATTGACATATAAATAAGGTTCTCCACGAAATTTCATGATCATTAGATGAAAATTGAATTGGTTTGAGGCTAATTGAAATTCAGACAGGAAAAACGGAAATCTGGAAAATTACCATATGAATAGTAAATTTGTGTCAGCCATAACTTGAGGTTTAAAAATGATTTTTGAATGAATCTTGAGCCAAAAATTAAATTCGAGATGTCCCCTAAATGCCTGCAAAATTTCAGAACTAAAATCATCCGTTGGCCTAGTAAAAATATTTTTCTAAGATAGGTGGACAGAACTGCCAGTTTTTGAACTGAAACCGAAACCCTGATTTTATGCCTGAAAACAACCCCTCGGTTTTTGGCCTAGTTGAATAACCAAACGATGTCTAAAAATTATAAAAATTAAATTAAAGCTACGGATGTCTAGTTTAACATATTAAAAATTCAGAATTTTTGGGATTAAAAATGAATTAATATTGATTTTACAGTCAGCCTAGGTCAGTCTGCCCATGACCAGTAATATCCTAACTTAGAGTTTTTCACAAATTTTTTTTTTAAATCCCAAATGTTTGTTAAACATTTTAAAATCCTTTTGTGGCACACTAAAATGATTGGATGATTATGTCTAGACCTAGACTGATCATATGTTGTGATTATAGGATTTATTTGACATTCTTGCTTGATTCGTGGATCACGTTGTTGCAACGCTTGTGCAATAATCGAGGTAGGACTTTCTAGCCTTTTCTGGGAGTCGTCAAGTGTTTTAAATTTTCCTGTTTTATTGATGGCATGCTGTTTTTAGTTTATGAAATTATTATACTGTTTTTGATGAAATAAACGCATGCAAAGTGTTTTGTAATAAATGTATATTTTAAAACGTGTTTTGATTAATAGCGTAATATAACTTGGTAAATACCATCTTTTGTATAATCCGGTGAACATAATTGAGCTCTAATTCACAATCATTGTAAATGATGCGTGCGCCCCAAAGTTGACGCCATAGGGGAAGGTCCCTAAACCTGCGCAGGGCCGTTCGGCCTATTTAGACCGTAACAAGATGATCTAGGATAATTCAATTCGAGACACGTATATTATAGCTACGACAAATCCTCACTCAAAATATGATAGTTTATTTTAATGATTTAATTTTTTTTAATATTGGGGCACGTATATTGCAGCTACGCTAAGTCCTCAGCCGAATAAAACTTGTATTAAAAATGTTTTTCACGAAATTGTTGATTATTTTTGGAAATGATTATTATGCCATGTATTCTTAAATTGTTGATTATCATTGGAAACGAATTTTATGTCATACTTTTAAATGTTACCTGTTTAACCCACCTTTGTTTCTGTCCTATTGAGCCAGCGCTCACGTCCCTTTTCTTTGTGATTTCGAAATGACTACTTCCAGGTGCGGGAGGTAGCAGTTTCGAAAATCGTTGAGCTATCCGTTTCTATCAAAGATGATGCTATCCGTTTTCTCCATCTTCTTCTTTCTATTTCTCGTTCTGATGTAATGAGACCTTAAGTTTGGACTATATTTCACGTTATTTAAATTTCATGCTTGGGAATATTTTATGATTGGTAATTTCTTTTAAAGACCGATTTTGTGTTTGATTTCTGCATTAAAAAGTATTTATTTTCTACTTTATTTTATTTTGTGGTTATGATGCTACTTTATAAATAATTAGGCTTAGCTAAATTATAATGTTGACCCGTTTTTTATAATAAATGTTTTCCTTAAATCTCGGGTTAATATTATGATTTGGCTGCCGTGTCACGTGTCTAAATTTTGGGCCGTGACATGGTTGCATGGGATATCTGGCATATGTGGTGGATAATATAGAGGAACAGAAGCTTCAAGCTGAAGATGTTCTTGTGGTTAATGAATTTCTTGACGTATTTCTGGAAGAGTTACCAGGGATACCTCCAGAGAGAGAAATCTCGTTCGAAATTGAGTTGATGCCTAGAACGGCACCTATTTCCAAGGCACCATACCGCATGGCTCCAGTGGAGTTAAAGGAGCTGCAGGAACAATTAAAGGAGCTTTTGGATAAGGGAGTTATCAGACCAAGTTATTCTCCATGGGGTGCACCTGTGCTATTTGTCAAGAAAAAGGATGGAACGTTCCGGTTGTGCATTGATTACCGGGAGTTGAAAAAGGTTACGATCAAAAATAGGTATCCGTTACCTAGAATTGATGACCTATTCGACCAGTTAAAAGGCGCAGCGGTATTTTCTAAGATCGACTTACAATTAGGATATCACCAGCTGAGAATTAAAGAAAGTGATATTCCTAAGACGGCGTTTAGGACTCGTTATGGTCATTATGAGTTCCTTGTAATGCCATTCAGATTAACAAATGTGCCGGCAACGTTCATGGATTTAATGAACAGAATTTTTAAAGAGTATTTGGGTAAGTTTGTCATTGTATTCATTGATGACATTCTTATATACTCGAAGACTCATGAGGAGCACAAAGAGCATCTGAGGATCGTGCTGAATATGATAAGGAAGCATCGACTGTATGCCAAATTCTCAAAATACGAGTTTTGGCTGGACAGAGTACATTTCCTCGGACATGTTGTATCCCAGGAAGGTATTGCTGTAGATCCAACGAAGGTAGATGCAATTAACCAATGGCCTACACCCAAGAGTGTGACGGAAATACGTAGTTTCTTGGGGTTAGCTGGTTATTATCGACGATTTGTAGAGGGATTTGCGCGATTAGCTGCACCTCTTACTGTTCTTACACGCAAGGAAAGGAAGTACGAGTAGACTATGGAATGCGAAAGAAGCTTTCAAGAGTTAAAGAGACGGCTGACAAGCGCACCAATCCTTACGCTTCCAACTGAAGGGGAGAAGTTTGTGATCTATATTGATGCATCCAAAATAGGATTGGGAGCAGTCCTGATGCAAGGCGGCAAGGTGATTGCCTACGCTTCCCGTCAATTAAAGGATCATGAAAGGAATTACCCTACGCATGACCTTGAACTTGCTACAGTAGTGTTCGCACTTAAAATTTGGTGACACTATCTCTATGGAGCTCAATGTCAGATTTTTACTGATCACCAAAGCCTGAAGTATTTCTTCACACAAAAGGAGCTCAATATGCGACAAAGACGATGGTTGGAACTGGTAAAGGATTATGATTGTAAAATCCTATACCATCCAGGAAAGGCCAACCGTGTAGCGGATGCTTTAAGTAGAAAGTCTACTATATCACACCAGCTACTAATAAAAAGGCTTCCGAAGCCATTATAGCAGGAGATAAATTCCTTGAACTTGGAGCTGATATCTGGAAGATTGGCTGCACTCCAAGTGGAATCATCATTGTTTGAGGATATCAAGGAAGCTCAAAGACGAGATTCAAGAATGACAAGTTCTTAAGAAGGAATTTCCAGGGATGGAATGATCCTCTATCAAGGAAAAATAAATGTTCCAGCTGATGAGGAACTTAGAAGACGGATCATGTCAGAAGCCCATGAGACACCATATTCGGTTCATCCCGAAGCTAACAAGATGTATCAGGACTTGAAGTTACAGTTCTGGTGGAAAGGGATGAAGAATGATATAGCGAAATTCGTGAGCAGATGCATGACCTGTAAGAGAATCAAAGCGGAACATAAACATCCAGCAGGAAGATTGGAACCTTTGATGATTCCTGAATGGAAATGGGAACACATTACGATGGATTTTGTAATGGGACTCCCAAAAACCCGAGAAGGTTATGATGCCATCTGGGTTATTGTGGATAGACTGACCAAGACGGCACGGTTTATAGCTATCAAGATGACTTTTTCGTTGGAAAAGTTTGCTCAGTTGTACGTAACTCATGTCGTCAGATTACATGGAGTACCAAAATCCATTGTATCAGATTGAGATGCACGATTCACTTCGAATTTCTGGAAGTGTGTGCAAGAAGCCATGGGTACTGAATTGAGACTCACTACGACATTCCATCCACAAACAGACGGACAGTCAGAGCGGATAATTCAAACGTTAGAGGACATGCTTCGAGCTCGTGTAATGGATTTTACGGGGAATTGGAACGAGAAGTTATCATTAATTAAATTCTCGTACAATAATAGTTACCAAGCTTCCACAAGTATGGCACCTTACGAGGCTTTGTATGGACGGAAGTGCAGATTAACCCTACACTGGTATGATTTGCGAGAGAAGCAGTTGCATAAGATGGATTTCATACAAGAGACTTCCGATGCAGTTGCTAGAATTCAGCGTCAAATGAAAATTACGCAAAGTCGACAAAAGAGTTATGCGGATAAGAGGCGAAGATCCTTGGAGTTTGATGAAGGAGACTTTGTGTTTCTCAAGGTATCGCCTATGAAGGGGATTATGCATTTCGGTAAGAAAGGTAAACTGAGTCCAAGGTATATTGGGCCTTACGAAATTATCGAACGCATTGGAAAGGTCACTTACAGATTAGCGCTACCTCCAGAATTGTCGGCAGTGCATAATGTATTTCATGTGTCGATGCTGAGAAAATATATACCAGATCCGTTCCACGTGCTGAAGCATGAGCCTATTCAAATCCACGAGGATTTGACATATGAGGAACAACCTATTCGAGTACTGGCTCGTGAAGAGAAAGTACTGAGGAATAAGACAATCCCACTAGTGAAGATTGTGTGGAAAAATCATAATATGGAAGAAGCTACGTGGGAACGAGAAGACGAGATGAGGAGTCTATACCCCTAATTATTCTAATTTTCGAGGACGAAAATTTTATAAGGAGGGGTGAATGTGACAACCGGGAAATTCAGGCATTCTCGGAAGAAAATGTATAAATGTATGTATATTACAATTTGTACTATTTAAATAGTGAAATAAATGTATTTATATTGTTTAGAATACATTAAAATATTCTAACAATACTGACGAGTATGAATTCAGTGTTGGAAAAATTCACTGAGTTGAAACGGGCGGAATGGTGCCAAAAACGGCATTGAAAACCCTAGCCGTGGCAATAAAAGATGAAAAACTTCCGAGATTGATTTTGATCAAACAGAAGCAGTTTAAATTGATCCGACTGCAAAGGAGACCTCAGGAACACGCCGGGAAGATTTCAGAAAAATTTCGACTCGAACCGGTATCGGTCAAAAAATAGTCGAATTAATGTGAATAGTAAAAGTCAAAGTCAAAGTTTACTTTGCATTTATGACATCATAAATCCATTTAATAAATGAAAGAAAAATGGTGGTTGGTGGCATTAATGGCCAAGATTAGTTTGCTTTTTGATCTAAAGGCCAAGATTTGGCCAAAATTCCATCATTTTAATTTTGGAAAAATTTGGAAAGAAATAGGTTTGAAAGGTGTGGATTTTTGATTGGTTGAAAGCCAAATTAATTGGCTTTCTTTGTAGTTTAAGTCGGTAACTTTTGGGAACAAATGGCCGAGACAATTTTAAGCTAAAAACCAAAGAAAAAATTTACTAAGTGTTTTCCCAAGAAGAACCATAGGCAACCCAAGAGAAACCAAGTGAATACTTCAAGTTTTCTTCACAAACTTGGTGTCAAACCCTTCCTTGAAGACAAAGGAAGCAAGTGAATAAGGTAACTTTCCTTGGTTTGAAAATTTTCTTGATTTTTCTTCCAAGAATCCGTGTAATGAATAGTGTAAAGGATGGAAAATTTTTTGTTTGTTTTGATTGATTTGGTGCTTGGTTTTTGTTAAGGGAATAAGTAGGAGAAAAACCATGCATTTTGTTTAAAGAAAAACAAAATTTTGGTTGATTTTCCAAGGGTAAAACCATGGGTTACCAAGTGTAGTCAATGAGGAATTGTTGTGGTTTAAGTGTTAGAATGCTTTAAATCATGTTTTGATTAAATATAAAACATGATTTGTATGATTGAAAGCTTGAAAAAAAATTTGGTGTGAAATTACCCTAATATGGCCGTGGGTTAATTAGGGTTTGGAAAAAAAAT
Organism: Antiaris toxicaria; assembly: GCA_035233585.1. Taxonomy (NCBI): domain Eukaryota; kingdom Viridiplantae; phylum Streptophyta; class Magnoliopsida; order Rosales; family Moraceae; genus Antiaris; species Antiaris toxicaria. The sequence goes on from CP141153.1 coordinate 20,016,939, forward strand.
TTTGCATGATTTACTTGATGATTGGATGATTTAAATCATGCAATTTATTATGGAAATGATGGATTTGTGATTGAAAGCATGAAACAAAAAAAAAATTGGTGTATGTTTCTCTGAATTTGGCCGTGGGTTGTAAAGGTTAAAAACCCTAGGAATTGTGTTGAAAAATGCAATGAAATTGGCTTGAAAATGTGTTAGAAAATGACATTGGAATAGCCTAAAATTTGGTTGAAAAATTGGGAAAATTTGGCAAGGTTTTGATTGTGAAAACCGTGGCCAAAAACCAAGGGTAAAATTGAAAGAAATTTTGTGTAATGTGGTTCAAAATGTGAATTGAAATGTTGTGAGCTTTTATGTAAAAGTTTGGAAAACTTTTACATAAAATAGGTTTGTGGTATAGTACGTGGCAGGTACATATGGTTCGAGGCGTACCTAACGCCGGTAGCCTTAAATTTACGCCGAAATGCTGCCAAAATTTCGAAAACGGCATTTGGGGTAAAAAGAGAATAAAAATAATAAAAAAATAAAAGTTTAGGGTCGAGTCGAGAACCCGAGTCCCTAACGGGAAATTGAATAAGGAAACCTAAGGGGTGGTTCGTGAATAGTAACCCGTCCTTTAAAAATGTAAAACGCGAGTGAAACTGAAAAACCGACCCCAAGGGGGGGCGTTTTTGGGAAATGAAGTAAAGGTCCAAGTCGGGTACGGAAAATCCGAGCCTCGGAGACCTAGATTGGAAATGTCTAGATGAACGTTTTAAATACTAGTGAAACGTCCATTTGAGACTCCGAAACGATAGAAAATCACTAAACCGACGTAAGGGTCGGAATAGTGCTTCCCAAGGGTCGGGAAAGTGAAAAGTGGAAATAAAATAGAAACGAACCCGATAATGAATAGAAAAGAGTCAGAAAAGTTCCTGAGAGCCAAAAATGCAATCTGGATCAAGAAAATTCCATCAGGGGCAAAATTGTAATTTTGCCAAAATATAGGGACAAAATCATAATTTTACCAAAGTTGAGAAAAATGGGGAAAATGATAAATAAAGCCTAAAAAGTTATAAATAGGTTTTATTTAAGCTTTTTAATGAAAAATAAAAGCTATAAATGGAAATGAAATTAACAGACAAAGTTTTGTCTGTAAGATCCCAAAATCGACCTACAAGGAAGGCGATCAAAGATCTAAGAGAGAAAAGGGGAAGAGACTGATAAGATAAGTTCAGACATTTACTTGTCTACAACAAATAGCATTATTGTTGCTAACTTTGATGTACTAACTATAAGTTAGGTACATATGTGCTACGGGCACTATTATAGAGTAGAGAGAGAAACGTAATGTGCTACGGGCACTATTGAGAATAGGGCATATTGTTAATTGTGTTTCGGGCACTAAAGCGAGGTTAATGAAACTCACTCACCTAAAATTAAAATGTGAACCATTCCTAACCACGGGGCAATATGAAGTCACCGGGTTAGAACTTTAAAAAGTCGGTAATGAAACCACTTTTGGTGTACCAACCTTCCGTACAGGGAGGTAAATTTTGCCTTCGGGGCTATGAGATTAAGGCTGTGGAGGTCAGCACTATAGTACCGCTCCCAGTTATGCGCACTTAAATGGTACTGCCAACCTGAGCTCAAAACCAGAACATAATCAAAGATAATTACCTAAAACTGAAACTATGCCATAATTGAGCATAAGACAATTTCGTGAGGTTACTAACATCGTGGTAGATGTACTGTTGATATACTGTGTTGTGGTCAAACTTACTATTCATAATAAATAGTGGTCAAAGTTACTATTCATGTATGAATAGTAGTCAATGTTACTATTCATGATGAATAGTATTATTCATAGAAATTTTATTTCTTGCATATTTGAACTTACTGAGCCTGTAGCTCACCATTTTTGCTTATTTGCAGGTAAGCGACCAGCTCAGTAGCTTTGTTTGACTGGATGGCGGACGGGATAGCGTGTGTCAAATGGGATAAGTGGGCGAGGGATATGGTCCTGCCAGAGTCTTTCCGCTGAGCGATAAAAGAGAATGGAAAAAAGAAACAGTCTTTTGTAATAGTATATATTTTACGAAAATACTGTATTATGTAAATTACTTTGTACTTGCCAACAAAGTAAATAGTGGAAAATGTTTTACATGATGTAAAAAAAAAAAAAAAATTTCCCCAAAAACGTCATGTTTTACAAGAGAGATAGACTAGCCGGCGACCCATGAGAGTACAATCTATCGCAGTTAGTGATAAAGCTTAACTGTAATAGTATTGTATGATCTCTACGAGGGGCGGGCCGCCACATAATGGACTTTTGTATGCGAGAAGACAATGTTCTAAAGTTAGCGGTCTAAACTATGATCTGTAGTCTATGGGGTTAGACTGAGCATCTAACTCATGTTAAGACTATTATGTTGTCTAAAGCCTTGGAGGGAACGGTTTGTCTTGACTGTCTAGAGCTGGACTCCCAAGTAAAGACATAGATATGTTGCTTGGTGGTGACATATTAGACCGGGACTAAAGCGTGATTGATCTACGTAGTCCGCTATGAGTGGATCAATCTGCTTTTGACATTCATTATGCAATAACCTTAATCCTGAGTAAATGAACTACTTCATGTATATGACTTGTGTACTTTGATGTTCCAATGGCTAAAGCGTCTCAGAGGTAGTAAGCTTATAGACCGGTTCGTTGGGTGCATGACTTGTATACGATGAAGGGTTTGTATGCAGATATCGGAATCATAGCTCTAAGGAGTTAAAGGTATCATCTTAAAGGCATTATACTAAATGTGAAAATGGACAAGGCCTTGGGTCGTCTGCTGGGCGGATGACTTTTTATTCACATATGGTGAATAATCATTTTCTTAATTCAGTAGTATAATGGAACTTTAAGATAGCCTGATCAGTAGGATCAAACGGACTTTGACCTAAGGCTGATCATGGATATCATATGAGGGTTTTGCATATATGACAAGGTCATTGGATAGTAGCTCGTCATAGGCTTACGTAATACGGTATATAATTGGGAGTTCAGTTTTAGGTTTATAGTGGTGTGACTCTGAAACTAGTGATCATATGATTGAGTTGTTCGGTAAAGAATGATGATCATATGGATTTGCGGGAACCCGATTATATATGTCCAATCAGTCCCTCTACTAGCTCCACATAATTCCTTAACGTTTGGCAAATTGATTTGTGTATGCTATTGGCTGGTTTATTATGCATGGATGGTGATGACACAGGATTAGGATGGTAGACAAGATTCTCTCCAGTTGGATTCAGATTTTATTTTGGATAATAGAGTACACAATTATTCGAACTCCAAATAAAGTTGCCATGATTTTATTTGAGATTGGATATGAGTTGTAGAAAATTATCCATGAGAACAAGAATTTGAAACACAACTGTTTTGTGGATTTTGAAATTTGAATTTTAAAATTTGAATTTTGAATTTTGAAATTTGAATTTTGAATTTTGAATTTGAATTTTGAATTTGAAATTTGAATTTGAAATTTAAATTTGAAATTTGAAATTTGAAATTTGAATTTGAAATTCGAATTTGAAATTTGAAATTCAAATTTTGAATCACAGTCCAAGTGGGATTCGAATTTGTTGTGGAAAAATCCACAAGGTTTGAAATTCAAATTTGAGTTGAATTTGGAGAGGATAATCTTGTTAGAATCCTACTTGAATTTTGAATCCAAATCCTAAATGTGAGTTGAGAATTGTTTTTTAGAAGCACAGTTGAGAATTGTTTTTTAGAAGCTGAGAAAGCTCAACTCTATGCCAAATTCTCAAAATGTGAGTTTTGGCTAGACTAGATACATTTTCTCGGACATGTAGTGGATCCAATCAAGGTGGAAGCGATAAACAAATGGCCTGCACCTAAGAGCGTGACAGAGATATGCAGTTTCTTAAGGCTATTACAGGAGATTTGTGGAAGGGTTTGCACGATTGGCAGCACCTCTTACAACCCTCACACACAAGGAAAAGAAGTATGTGTGGATAGAAGAATGCGAAAGAAGCTCTCAAGAGCTAAAGAGACGGCTGATAAGTGTGCCGATCCTCACACTTCTTACTGAGGGGGAGAAGTATGAAATCTACAGTGATGCTTCAAGAGTGGGTTTGGGAGTAGTATTGATGCAAGATGACAGAGTGATTGCCTACGCTTCACGCCAATTGAAAGAGCATGAGAAGAATTATCCCACCCATGATCTAAAACTTACTACAGTAGTGTTGGCACTCAAAATTTGATGACACTATCCGTATAGAGCACAGTGCCAGATTTACACAGATCATCAGAGCCTAAAATACTTCTTCACACAGAAGGAGTTAAACATGGGGCAAAGAAGATGGTTAGAGTTGGTGAAGGACTATGACTTTGAAATCCTCTACCATTCAAGAAAAGCCAACCGAGTAGTAGATGCTTTAAGCAGAAAAGCTACAGTTCTGCAACAGTTGTCCATTGACAGATTATCAAGACCATTGCCGCAAGAGATTCATTCGCTCGAGCTGGAGCTGATATCAGGAAAATTGTCAGCACTGCAGTTGAAGTCATCATTGTTTGATGATATCAAAGAAGCTCAGAAGCAAGACTTACAGACTCCCAAGAGGAGATGTCCAAAGATGGATTAATCATGTATCAGGGGAGAATTCATGTTCTAGCAGATGAAGAACTTCGAAGGCGAATCATATTAGAAGCTCATGAAACGCCATATTCAGTTCATCCTAGAGCCACCAAGATGTATCAAGACTTAAAGCTGTAGTTTTGGTGGAAAGGGATGAAAGGAGATATTGCAAGATTTATGAGTAAGTGCCTTACTTGTTAGAGAGTCAAGGCTGAGCATCAGCATCCTAGAGGAAAGTTAGAACCTCTAGAGATTCCAAAATGGAAATGGGAGTATGTTACCATGGATTTTGTGGTAGGGCTACCCAAAACAAGAGAAGGACACGATGCTATTTAGGTAATCGTGGACAAGTTAACAAAGACAGTCAGGTTCATACCAATAAAGATCATTTACTTATTGGAGAAGCTGGCGCACCTTTATATAGCTTATGTTATCAGGTCACATGGAGATTTAAAGTTCATACTATCTGACAGAGATGCATGATTCACTTCAAACTTTTGGGAGTGTGTGCAAAGAGCCATGGGCACAGAACTAAAGTTCAATATAGCTTTCCATCCTCAGATAGATGGACAATCAGAACGAACTATCCAGACGTTAGAGGATATGCTCTGAACATGTGTTATGGACTTTCCAGGAGCTTGAAATGAGAAGCTATCACTAGTAGAATTCTCATATAACAACAGTTACTAAGCTTCTATCAAAATGGTACCGTATGAGGCCTTGTATGGACGAAAGTACAGATCACCCATCCACTGGTATGATCTGAAGAAAAAACAATTGCATAAAATAGATTTCATGCAAGAAACTTGCGATGCAGTTGCCAAGATCCAGCAAAGGATGAAGAGTGCTCACAGCAAACAGAAGAGAGCAGACAGAAGAGCTATACAGATAGAAGATGAAGATCCCTAGAATTCAAGGAAGGGGACTTCGTATTTCTGAAAATGTCACCCATGAAAGGGATTATGCATTTTGGTAAGAAGGGAAAACTAAGTCCAAGGTACATTGGACCTTATGAGATTATCAAACGCACTAGGAAGGTTGCCTACAAGTTGGCATTACCTCCTGAGCTGTCAGTAGTTTACAATGTATTCCATGTCTCAATGTTCAAAAAGTACACATAAGATCCATCTCATGTGCTACAACATGAACCAGTCGAAGTCCAAGAGGATTTAACTTATGAAGAACAGCCTGTTCAAATACTGGCTAGAGCAGAAAAGGCGCTGAGAAATAAAACCATCCCACTAGTCAAGGTATTATAGGGGAATCACAACATTGAAGAAGCTACGTGGGAAAGAAAAGATGAGATGAGACTTTCATACCCTCACTTGTTCTAAATTTTCGAGGACGAAAATCTTATAAGGAGGGGTGAATGTGATAACTGAGAAATCTATCATTCTCCGAAAATTTTGTATAAGATAAGTAAATAAATGTACATTCATGATGAGACATGTTATAGAATACAGAACAGATGAAAATTTTGATTAACTGAGCTTTAATCAAAATTAACAATGAATTAATGAACATAGTGTAAAAGCTAAACATTAATTCAAATTATGATGTTTTGAATTTAATAGAAAAGTATATTAAAAATACATATTAAGAGATCAATGGCTTACATGCAAGCCACATTGATCAATGGCCAAGATTAGACAAGCCATTGTAATTTTCTTTAAAGAAAATTAAAGGAAATGAAGAGGGATGATGGGGAGCACGTGAGGGACTCCCTTAAGCAACCCAAGTGAATTAATTCACTTCACTTGGCTGCAGAAGAAAGAGAAATGCCCAAGAAAGAGAAAAAGAAAGAAAAAGAGAGAGAGACCGAGAAAGAGAGAAAGAAGAGGGGGAAATCCACTCAAGTTCGGATTTTTCTCTTCCAACCAAGAAATCACTCAAGTTTTCAGCTAAGAATCCACAGCAAGAAGTTCTCAAGCTTCAAGTAAGGTAAACCCTCGTTTTTCTCACATTTTCAGGTGGAAAAATCTGAGGTTTTGAGTGGAAAAAGAGAATGTGAGTTAATCATGTTGAGATTTTCGGTTAAATCGAAATATTGTTCGAGTCTAGTTGTTCTTAAACATGAATCCATGAGTTAATGGTTTAGAAAACCAAATTTCAGTGAGTTTCTTCAAGAAAGTTCTGATTTTTTTTAAAATGTTAAGTCAAGAGATGTATAGAAGCAAAATGCGAAATTTGCTTAAGAAACCATGGACTTATGATTGTAGAAATGCAGTTGGTACCAACAATTTTATTGAGATCGATTTTGAGTGTAAGAAGTAGAACAAAGGCCATAAAAGCCTTAGAAAATCAAAGTAAAGCATTTCGGACCCAGAATCCTAATTCTGGTATGAACACGAGCTTGTACATGGGCGTGTACAAGGGCGTGTTCAGAACACGACCCCGAACATGCCCACATGCACGACCGTGTTTCAAGAAAATTAAGACCCGAGAGGTACACAGTCAAGAACATGGCCGTGTATCGGGCCGTGTCAAATGGTACACGATCATGGAAAGGGTGTGTAGCAGACTATGTTCGACAGCAGGAAAACACGGCCAGAAACACGAACGTGTAAGTAACCGTGTAAGCATGCACGAATTACACGACCATGTTCCATGAATTACACGGCCATGCATGTAAAGTCCAGAGGAGTATACGGCCAGAAACATGGTCGTGTAGCCACTCGTGTAAGCACACATGAATTACACGGTCATGTTCCACGAATTACACGGCCATGCACGTAAGTTCAGAAGAGTACACGGCCACGAACACGCCCGTGTAGGAGGGCGTGTTAGAAGTTTAAAAAAAAAAAGAGTCTGAAAATAGGATTTATATGTTTTGCCATGTTTCCAGTATAAGATGAATATTGGAAATAATCAACGATTATTTCTTTTATAGGAGTTCAAGCCAGACACCCTAGGCAGCAGTTCCAGACCAGCAGAGGCTCACACTAGTCAATTTTCTATAATTTTAAGCATTATCCTGACTACAATGTGGACAATCATGTTACGTTTATGATGTTATGTTTTGTTGTATGACGTGTATGTTAGACATTGATTGGCTACATCACGATACTCATGTCAGGTTCACGTCATGCATGTAGAATTTCATGTTTCAGTAGATGTTTCTAGTATACATGTCAGACAGGTATCAGATACACGAAAACATATAGGTGCACAAGGCACCTTAGTGTGTTTAATAAAACTCACACCCCAAGTAAAACATGTAACAGGTTCTTACTGTGGGGGCAATCAGTAAGCTACCCAGTTGGAACTCCAGCAAAGATGGTAATTAAACCAGTTATTGACGTACCAGCCTCTCGACCCACGGGGAGGTTTTCATGTTCGGCTTCAGTTAAGACTGAGGAGGTCAACACTAAAGTACCGCTCCCAATTATGCTAACGTGTTGGTACGACCAATTAGGGGCTCAAACCATAACTTAAATTAAGATAATGTCCTAAGACTAAATCTTTCAGCCAAGAGCATGTTTTCAGAGTCAAGTTTCATGCATAAGCACAGTACAATATGTTATGATCATGTTTTTATGTTTGAACTTACTGAGCTCATAGCTCACTAGTTTGTTCACATGTTGCAGGTAAGAGACCTGTTCACCAGTAGTATACGGTGGATGACAGACAGGGTAGATACATGCCAAGGGGATTGGGAGAGGGATTGTGGTCACCATGAGTCTTCCGCTATATAGTTTTGAAATGTAGAACATGTAATTTCAAGAACACATTTTCAAGTCAAGATTATGTGATAGGGGAATCATGAATTCATGTGCATGTTATTTTTGTTAACATGATTTCCTTATCACATTCTCAAACAGGTTTTTATATCACGAAAAAAAAATTTATTCTGTAAAATTTTCAAGCAGTTTTCAAGTTAAGCATGATTGCCGGCAACCCTAGAGGCCTACATACTATTACGGTTAACTACAGGGTTGACTGTAATAGCATTATAGAGCCTCGATAGCAGGGCGGGCTGCCACAATTAACCACGGATTTTTCATGCTAATTCACATAGAAAATTTTTGTTCTTATTACTAAGGTTTTATCAACATGTCTCATTATTACTTAACACCAAAAATTTACTAATTTCTAGTGTTTGCTATCCACGAATTTTAGCATGAAAAAAGCATCCAAAAATGCTAGTTTCATTATTCCAATTCATGCTTTAGTGATCATAGTATCAAACTCACATTACTATCAAAGCAAACCATCAAATTTTCCACATCATGTCCACCCTACAAGGCCACGGATTTTTTCATGGAAACATGCAAAATTTTTGCTTGTTTCTAATTCTAAATCATGCTTTAATCTCTAAAACACCAAACCAATCAAACATTAAAACCAAACATCAAATTCTTAACCAATTTCCTACACCCTTCATACACGGATTTTCATTAAGAAAACACATGGAAAATGCTTCAAATTAGAAGCTAACTGTATGAACTTGTTCCCTTGCAACCTTAGCTAAAATTGGAGGCAAATTTTGGTATGAAATTTTGACAAATTTTGGCTTAGAATGGGAAGGAGACCCACAGATTTTTGGCTGTAAAAATGGGCAAGAGTTTGGCCACTTTTCTCTAATTTTTCTAATGAATTTTGAAGCCTATTTATAGGCAAAATTAAGGGACCTTTTAGTAATTTTTTCCAATAATTTGCTAACTATTCAAGGACTAAAATGCAAACTTTTTGGGCCAAAAATAAAATTTTGGGCTGCCTTCTCACCAAGTGGCCGAATCCCCTTTTTTCTTAATTTTCCAAATTTTTTTCCAAGCTTTTTTGGCTTGATCTTGGCCATTAATCTCAAAAGTAACCAATCCTAGCCATACACCTACGTTATATTACTTTCCAAGCTTTCAAAAATTGTATTTATGACATCATATGTGTGATGTCATCCTATAATATATATGGATTAATTTACTAATTAATTTGTGATTAAATTCTGACCAAAAGTTAAACCGAACGAAACTTTACCGAAATCGCGTAGGCGGGTTTCTGGTGTCTCTGGTGCAATCAGTATGCTTTATTTTGCTTCCTTTTGGTCAAAATTCTCTACCGTAAATTTTTATCATTTTAGTGCATTTCAGTGCACTCTCTAGGGTTTTTGGCTCCTTTTTCAAACCGTCTCACCCAATTCTGTTCGGTAAGATTTTTCATCTCCGAACTCACTCACTTTAACACTGTCGAAACATTTTGACAGTATTCATAACAGTATCAAAACACAACTTTTTCATATTTTATTCATTAAAATTGGTACTTACATACAATTTTAATCTACTCCGAGAATCTAAAATTCCCGGTTATCACATTCACCCCTCCTTATAAAATTTTCGTTCTCGAAAATTAAGAATAGATGGGGGTACAAATTCTTAAATTCGTCTTCATGTTCCATGTAGCCTCTTCAATGTTGTGATTTCTCCACAGCACTTTGACTAAAGGGATTGTCTTGTTCCTCAAAACTTTATCTTTTCATGCCAGAATTTAAACAGGTCTTTCTTTGTACGTCAAATCTTCTTGAATTTGGATCGGTTCTGTAGGAAAATAAATCGGTAAAACGTATCAGAGTGGCGCAGCGGAACAATAAAAATTTTTCAGATCGTTAAATATCTCATGATGTCATATACAATAAACTAACAACAATTAAAACTCATACCTCAAGGATGCCAATCTGTAGGATGAGAATGACCGGAAGCTTCAACCAACTAGCCTTCACTACTATTCTCCAATTCCCGAATGGCTGAGTGTGTGGGCATTCTGAACCTCGATCGGTATGCTAGCACTGCTAGTCTTCTTCCGACCACCCAGATCTCTAAAGAACTTTATTGTCACGATGAGCTGTGCAACAATAAGCCTGCTCACCTGAGAGTCTGTGGTCTGAGAGAACTAGAGTGGCAGGACCTCTATTTATAGACCTGCATGAGGTGATTCTCTGAATTCGAATTGGACTAGGAAAAGATATTCTCCCTTATCCATAACCAAAAAATCTGAATTTTTCCATGGGAAAATCCAACAATAAAATTCGGTTTTCTTAGGATAAATCCAATCCAAATCTAAACATGATTTTAACTAGAATTTTATCTCCCTTTTTCAACCAAAAAATCCGAAATTCCTAGGAGAAAAGCTTCTCCAAATATTCGGCCACTTTTAGGATAAGGAAGAATCAAAATTCTATTAGGATTTTCAAGCTTGAATCCTATCTCAACCTTATCCAAAATAACCGAATTTTCCTAGGAGATTATCTCTAAAATTTCGGCCACTTTTCAGGGAGGAGAGAATCCAAATTCAACTGGGATTGAAACTTGAATTTTTCCCTTGAATCTTATCCACAAAAACCGAAATTCCATTGAGGATTATCCTCAAAATTTCATCCATAGTTTGTTGGGATTTGGATTCAAAATTCAAGTAGGATTCTAACAAGATTATCCTCTCCAAATCCAACTCAAATTCGAATTTCAAACCTTGTGGATTTCCACAACAAATTCGAATCCTACTTGGACTGTGATTCAAAATTTGAATTTCAAATTTCAAATTTGAATTTCAAATTTCAAATTTCAAATTTCAAATTTCAAATTTAAATTTCAAATTCAAATTTCAAATTCAAATTTCAAATTCAAAATTCAAATTTCAAATTTCAAAATTCAAATTTCAAATTTCAAATTTCAAAATTCAAAATTCAAATTCCACAAAACGGTTGTGTTTCAAATTCTTGTTCTCATGGATAATTTTCTACAACTCCAATCCAATCTCAAATAAAATCATGGCAACTTTATTTGGAGTTCGAATAATTATGTACTCTATTATCTAAAACAAAATCTGAATCCAACTGGAGAGTATCCTGTCTACCATCCTAATCCTGTGTCATCACCATCCATGCATAATAAACTAGCCAATAGCATACACAAATCAATTTGCCAAACGTTAAGGAATTATGTGGAGCTAGTAGAGGGACTGATTGGACATATATAATCGGGCTCCTGTGATTCCATATGATCATCATTCTGTACCGAACAACTCAATCATATGATCACTAATTTCAGAGTCACACCACTATAAACCTGAAACTGAACTCCCAATTATATACTGTATTACGTAAGCCTGTGACGAGCTACTATCCAATGACCATGTCATATATGCAAAACCCTCATATGATATCCATGATCAGCCTTAGGTCAAAGTCCGTTTAATCCTACTGATCAGGCTATCTTAAAGTTCCATTATACTACCGAATTAAGAAAATGATTATTCATCATATGTGAATAAGAAGTCATCCCCCCAGCAGATGACCCAAGGCCTTGTCCATTTTCACATTCAGTATAATGCCTTTAAGAGGATACCTTTAACTCTTCAGAGCTATGATTCCGATATCTGCAAACAAACCCTTCATCGTATACAAGTCATGCACCCAACGAACCGGTCTATATGCTTACTACCTCTGAGACATTGGAACATCAAAGTACACAAGTCATATACATAAAGTAATTCATTTACTCAGGATTAAGGTTATTGCACAATGAACGTCAAAAGCAGATTGATCCACTCAAAGTGGACTTTGTAGATCAATCACGCTTTAGTCCCGGTCTAATATGTCCCCACCGAGCAACATATCCATGTCTCTACTTGGGAGTCCAGCTCCAGACAGTCAAGACAAACCGTCCCCTCCAAGGCTTTAGACAACATAATAGTCTTAACATGAGTTAGATGCTCGGTCTAACCCCATAGACTACAGACCATAATTTAGACTGCTAACTTTAGAACATTGTCTTCTAGCATACGAAAGTCCATTGCATGCAACATTCTAATAGTTTTAACACAAGCAGTCAGTGAGCCATATTTGCTTACATTTACTTTAACATGTAAACAAGACAAGGACAGATAGCAATGTAATGAATAACCTCTATATATAATTTTATTATCCAGTTCAAAATGAATACATCAAAATGTCTCTAATGCTTAGGGCATTTCCTAACAGGTTGATAACTCGAATTTCTCGAGTTATGGAGTTATATTTTCATGCTTAGATAGCCCATTTTAGGAAGTTAAAGTCACAAAAGTCATGGTTTTTGGTACTATAAATGAGAATTATCAATTTCTGACTTTGGTGGCCATTGATAAAAGTCTATTCTTAGCAGTACATGGGAATCGATCATTGTTAGAGCATTTTGAAGTCTTTTAACATGTGATATGTTTTTTGGAGGTTGGTTTTTGTTTTTGGTGAATGGCAGGACTTTGCAGCGTGAAGAATGCTGAAAATTAGACGTTGCCGCAGCATTGCCACAGTAAAGCTGAAGCAGGCATTGGCTGACGTGGTCTGCTGAATGTGCACACATTTTAATCCACGCTGGCCAAATTTGATGATGTCAACCATTCTTCCAAGTGTCAGCATCATTGCCCAGCACTACCACAACGTCCACGGCCAGCCAGAGGATCATACACATGTCACAAGTAGGGTTTAAATGTTTCCTTTTTGTACTATAAAAGCTGAGCTGAAAGGAAGAGGACAAGGATATATGGAGGCAGGATAACAGAAAGAGAAAGAGGGAAAAATAACAGAATCGGAAGAGAGAAAAACAGAGCAAAAAGGAAGATCGGAAAAGAAATATAAAGGGGAATCAAGAGCAACTTCTGCCGGGAAGTGAGGATTGCAACACCTCAAGAAGGAATTAGTCTGGAGTCATTCTTCACAGACCATAGAAAGCACTGAAGCTGTACCAGCTAGAATCGAACCTTGGAAAAGGGGAGATCATTACTGCTTTATACTGCTTTGTATTGATTTCAGTCTTTCTTTTTGCATAACAGTATTTTGATGTTAAATCAAAGTCGTTATATGATTTTTGCTGAACTCATGGAAGCTTAATTTAGCTGAGTTGTGAGTCATGAGTACTTGAACAAAATTTGAGATCTGTACAGTTTTGCTTAGTATAATTCTTTTTATTGTTCAATCTGTGCTCATTTTATTTGATCTTGTATTAGATCTTGGAAGGGAATCTAATACTAGCGACTGATTCGTGAATGTTGGAAAACGTTCAATGAATTGACTGAGATTGAATAACATGTGTTTGGTTAGTTTTCAGAGTAAAAATTAATCAAATCTGTGGGTAAGCTAGGAATAGTCATCCATCACATGGTCTTAAAGGATAATGTTCTTAATCGATCTTCTCAAATTTGAATCTACATAGGAATATGCAGACTTAGAATCTGAGAGCTATACGCAATTTTTTTTATATATCCTGACTAAAAAGAATGATGCTATAGCAAAGCTGTAGCATGATTTCAGAGCTGTGAAAGGAAAGTGACTTGCACCTTATTATTCCCAATTGATTGTGCAGATATAAACCCTGAATTTTGTATTTGGAAATTCCATTTTAATTCTTGTTAAATTCTGTTTACCATTTTATTCTTTTTCCATAATTGAAATTCATTTAGTTACTTGTCTAGTTAAGTCGATTTTCTTGTAAAAACAATTACATCTGAATACAAAAGCACTTTCCTCGTGGGTACGACACTCTTTCTCATCATATATTACTTGGATGCGATACGTATACTTGCGTTGATTTGCATATATCACAGATTTGCAAACACAGGTTCATGTTTCAATACATGGGACGGATCCGATATATACTTTCACAGCATCGATACGTGAAACACATTATGTACAGCCGATATTTCTGGAGGTAACACCAATCTATAGGCAACTTTACCAATGTGTTCGATAATCTCATATGGTCCAATATATCTTGGACTCAATTTCCCTTTCTTTCTGAACCGTATTATTCTTTTCATCGGCGAGACTCTTAGAAATATGTTTGTTGAACTCTAGGGACCTTCGTCTTTTGTCCGCATAACTCTTCTGTCGGCTCTGAACTATTTTCATCTGTTGCTGTATTTTTGTAACTGCATCCACTATTTCTTGCATAAAATCTGTCTTATGCAGTCACTTTTCTTGTAAATCATATCAATGAACCGGTGATCTACATTTCCTTCCATATAGAGCTTCATAAGGTGCCATACCTATCGAGGCTTAGTAGCTATTATTATATGAAAACTCTACCAGTGGAAGTTTCTCGTTCTAACTCCCCGAGAAATCTATTGTACACACACGAAGCATGTCTTCCAGTGTTTGAATTGTTCGCTCAGATTACCTGTCCGTCTACAGATGAAGTACTGTGCTCAGACGCACTTCCGTTCCCATAGCTTCTTGCACACATGTCCAGAAATTCAAAGTGAATTGGGGGTCACGATCTGACACAATGAATTTAGGAACTCCATGTAGTCTGACTATGTGGTTAATGTATAGGTTCGCTAACTTTTCCAACGAAAAGGTCATTTTCACAGCAATGAACCTTGCTGTCTTTGTCAACCTGTCGACAATAACCCAAATAGCATCATAACCTTCTCGGGCCTTTGGTAGTCCTACCACAAAGTCTATTATGATATGTTCCCATTTCCATTTTAAAATCTCCCACGACTCTAATTTTCTGCTTGGATGACGATGTTCAGCTTTAACTTTTTGGCACGTCATACATCTGCTTACAAACTCAGTAATGTCCTTCTTCAACCCTTTCCACCAGAATTGTAGCTTCAAATCCTGATACATCTTACTAGCTCTGGGATGTACTGAATATGGCATTTCATGGGCTTCTACCATAATTCACCTTCTTAATCCTTCATCGTCTGGAACTTGAATTCTTCCCTAATGTAGGATTAATCCATCTTTAAACACTCCCTCCTAAGGACTTGCTAACTTCGGGTCTTGTTTCTAAGCCTCTCTGATATCCTCATACAGCATTGATTCCAATTGTAGTATAGCCAATTCTCCAGTTATCAGCTCCATCTTCAACATGTTGATTTCTTGCTGCAATGGCTTGGGAAGTTTTCCAATCAGCAGTTGTTGCAAGACAATAGATTTTCTACTTAATGCATCTGCAATGCGATTGGCTTTTCCAGGATGATAGAGGATTTCACAATCATAGTATTTTACTAGCTCCAGTCATCTCCTCTGCTGCATATTTAGCTCTTTTTGTGTAAAGAAATACTTTAAACTTTAGTGGTTAGTATAAATCTGACACTGAGCTCCATATAGATAGTGTCGCCAGATCTTCAATGCGAACACTACCACGGTAAGTTCCAAATCATGCGTGGGATAATTTCTCTCGTGGTCCTTTAATTAATGCGAGGCATAAGCAATCACCTTGTCACCTTGCATCAGGATAGCTCCTAATCCCATCTTCGAGGTGTCACCGTAAATTACGAACATCTCCCCTTCAATAGGAAGTGTAAGTATTGACACGCTCGTTAGTCATTTCTTCAGTTCTCAGAAGCTTTTCTTGCACTCTTCAATCCACTCATACTTCTTTTCCTTACGTGTAAGAGCCATGATAGGGGTGGCGAGTTGTGCAAATCCTTGAACAAATCTTCTATAATAACCAGCTAAACCTAAGAAATTTCGTATTTCCTTTACATTCTTAGGTACGGGCCATTCATTGATCGCCTCTACTCTTGCTGGATCCACGGTGATTCCTTCCTTGGAAACCACATGTCCAAGAAAATGTACTCTATCTAACCAGAATTCATATTTTGAGAATTTGGCATAGAGTTAATGCTTCCTTATCGTCTGTAGGACAATCCTCAGATGTTCTTCATGTTCTTCGCGAGTCTTTGAACATATGAGAATGTCATCGATAAACACAATGACAAATTTATCTAAATATTCCTTAAAGACTTAATTCATCAAGTTCATAAATACAGCTGGTGTATTTATTAACCCAAACGGCATCACAAGGAATTTGTAATGACTGTAGCAGGTCCGAAATGCGGTCATGTGGATATCACTCTCCTTGATCCGCAGTTAATGGTATCCTGATCGTAGATCAATTTTGGAGAATACCGCTATGCCTTTTAGTTGATCGAACAAGTCATCAATTCTAGGTAACAGATACCTATCCTTGATAGTAACCTTGTTTAATTCCCGGTAGTCAATGCACATACGAAACGATCCATCCTTCATTTTGACAAACAATACTGGAGCACCCCATAGGGAATAGCTCAAACATATAAATCCTTTGTCAAGAAGCTCCTTCAGCTGCTCCTATAACTCCTTTAATTCTGCTGGTGTTATTTGGTATGGTGCCTTTGAGATAGGCGCAGTTCCTGGTATCAGCTCGATTTCTAAGGAGATTTCTCGTTCAGGCGGCAATCCTGGTAATTCCTCTGAGAAGACATCGATGAATTCTTTCACAATAGGAACGTCTTTGGGCTGAAGCTTCCGTTCTTCTGTCACGTCCACTATGCATGCTAAGTATCCAGTACAACCGCTAGATATTAGCCTTTTTGCCTTCATCGAGTTGATTATTATCGTCCTCGGTTTGCATGACGATCTGATATACTCGAATCGATCTTCCTGGTCGGGTTGGAACCTTATCTTCCATTTCTGGCAATCGATCGTGGCTTGATACTTCCCTAGGAAATCCATTCCTAGTATTACATCGTAATCGGCAAGCTCCATCACGATCAATTTTGCGTACAACTCCCTATTTGCCATCATTCTTGGTACATAGAGCAACCAATAATTTGACATCAATACTTCTCCTAAGGGTAGAGCCATTCTAAAGGTCATACCTATGTTATCTTTTGGATATCCTATCTTGTTTGTAAATTGATAGGAAATAAACGAATACGTAGCACCAAAATCAAATAAAACAGATGCCAAATGATTAGCAACAGAAAACTGACCATGTCACTACATTGGACGTCCCTGCTTCCGCATCCTCTTTAGTGTACACCATCACTCGAGCATCTACACGGGGTAGGCCTTGTGATCTTTTTTGTCTCTCCGTAGATGAAAGACCTTCCACCTTTGCCTGGATTGCATGTGCTTGGGGACACTGCTGCTGTATCTGAAATGAACCCTGTATATTTTGCCTATTTTTGGGGCAGTTTCTGGCAAAATGGCCATCCTTTCGACATTGAAAACAGGTGTTTAGGGAAAGCCTGCATCTGCTTGCATGTCTTTTTCCATAGACTATGCAGTCACGATAATAGGTCCAGTATTGTTGTTCAATCTCCGCTGCTGGTTCCTATTTTCAGAATTATTCCCCTTTCTTTTGCCCTATGACTGTTGGCCATAAGTACTCGCTTGTATGACCTTAGTATTCTGATTCGATTTGCTGCTCTGTCCGACCTGGGATCCAACTTGTATAACTTTGGCCAATACCTTTTCCTTCTTCCTAGCATCCCAAATCTTTTCTTTTTCCTCATTCTGTCTTACCAGATAATATTCAGCCCTCAAAGCTCTGCTTACACAATCGGATATAGTAACAGGTGGTGTCAATCCGCTATCCACCAATGCTAAGATTTCAGGGTGAAATATTCCCAGCATCTTCTGAATTTTCTCCCTCTCCATGGAGACAGTATATGGACACAGTCGAGACAATTGGTCGAACTTGCTACAGACTTCGATCACTGACATGCCCCCCTGCTTTAATTCCGTAAACTCTCTTTGTTGTGGTCACAGTAGTGTGGGATTATAATTCTTCTGATTAAATTCTTCCAGGATATTTATTCATGACATTGTGTACATGTTCCTTCTCAACCTGACTATTTCCCACCAAAATCTTGCATCCTTCTTCAGAACAAAGGATGCACACTTAATCCTCTTTTGGTCATTCAACTCCATAAATTCCAAGATCATATGGAGTGAAGACAACCATTCTTTTGCCTCTAATGGGTTTGTGGAACCCTCAAACTTCGACTGCTTCATTCATCGGAATCTTTTGTACAGTGGCTCCTGATTGAATTGGGGTTGCAGTTGTGGCTCTACTTCATCTATTTTAGGTCCAATTGGCAGCACTTCTGGTTCAGGTGCAGCTATTTGTGGGTTTTAGCCTTCTTCTTGGCCTTGCCTCTGCTCTATCTATTCTAATCTTTGTCTTAGCTCAACATTCGCTTTCATTTGAGCCTCTAGCATGGTTGCAATTCATCTACTCTTTCTGACAGGACTGGTCGCCCTCTCATGTTTCGCAGATTTCTTGGGTTCACCATTTTTCTATATCCTATAATCGTATGCAAATCAATCGTTAGATTTTTTTACGAACATATTTTTACAATATAAGTAAAAATAGTTTTAATCATTCTATAAATTTCAACATTTCATCCATTGAAAATATCAAAATATGATTGTTATTTCGTTTCATTTCAAAATTTTCAAATTTACATCAACTTGAAGGCTTTTCTCAAAATAGCCTTTCGATATAGTCATATATACACATATACAGATATATATATACAGTTATATATCACATGTGTTTCTATGTCTAGTCTCCTAACTGGGGTTGATCCAGAATTGTCAAAAATTCCTTTGGATCTACTTCATCCTCATCCGTACCATTCCCGGCCTCGGATGGTGTCAATCCTTCAACGGGACCTGTACCCTCTTGTTGCCTTAATGGACCAGCCTCATGATCGTTTGCCATAGGCTGTGCCCCATACAAACTGTCTAGCATGGCATCTTGCAATAACTGCTCATGTCTTTTGCGCACCATGCGCTCCATCATCTCTTCTTCTACTTTAGCTACAGTAACTATAAACTCACGCAAAGTGGTAGGGTATAAAGGGGTTACCCTCTGTCGTAGGTCAATAGTGAGCTTCTTCCAAACATGTCATAAAAATCCTCATTTGTGAGGTTGGATAAAGGACATCTCCTCACAACGTAATCCTGAAACCGAACTGCATAAGTGAATACAATATCACTTAATATCATCTGCTGTCTCTCTGCCCGAAGAACAAAATCTTTGACATCTGTATACTTAGGCATGGTCGGTGGCGACATCACTATCCTACTCTCGGTAGGGTCTGAAACCAGTGCTGAACTTTTCTACGGGAATTGCTGTATCATGATTTGGCGAAACTCAGCCCAATCAAGTGCTAACAGCATCTCCTGGTCGCAATACTCCTAATACATCCGTGCATCCTCACGGAATGTGCCTACTACCATCAGCACCCAGCGGTCCTCATCTATGTCACACTAGTGCATGATCGTCTCTATGCATGTAGCTAGTCTCGAGTAGAGATCTCTTATTGACCTCCCTCGAATGTAGGTGGATGACTGTCTCTAAAAGCGTGTACTACTTGTACTGATACTCTAGCTCCTATATGAGCTCGTCCTCCCACCACTAGAATATCTACTTCAACTGGTGGATGTACAACTGGTCGAGGAGGTGGTGCCTGTATTGGTGCTGGTGCTACGATCCTTGGCGCTGGTGGCTTAGATATCAGTGGTCGGTGTACAGGTCGAGGCTCTACTCACTGTATCATAGACGGCCTAACCACGGATTGAGTCCATACTCGGATTGGTCATCTCGGTCTATATGGGTGAGGTCTCGCGTACGGGGGTCTAATCATCATATACCCTACAAAATTATATATATAACCTCGAATAAATGAAAAGTTAATTACTCTTAAAGAGAACTAACTTACTTGGATTGACGAGCAGATCGTGTTTGCGCTAATAAGGATATGGTCAACCGCTCTGATACCAACTTGTGGCGCCCCTGAATCCAACCACACTGAAACTGTTATGAACTGACTCTGTTGCAGACCAACACAGCCCGTGTGTCGAGTCCGGATCGCCATTTAAAACTCTTCTTCTTGCAACTCTTATTTTTTCAGGCCCAAATTTTTGCCCAAAATATTTTTTTTTCTTTTTGATACATACTTTCTTTACAAGAAAGCTAAGTACAAAATACTAACTTTTAGTTGTCATTTTTAATACAACATAATATACAACATATAATATATATATATACTATATTTTT
This sequence comes from Antiaris toxicaria, assembly GCA_035233585.1. Lineage (NCBI taxonomy): Eukaryota > Viridiplantae > Streptophyta > Magnoliopsida > Rosales > Moraceae > Antiaris > Antiaris toxicaria. Next base: position 20,037,372 of record CP141153.1, read on the forward strand.
TAAAAAATACATTCTCTTCAATTCACTAACTCTCAATGCCCAGCGGAAAACTTATAGCAGGACCAATTCCATGGTGAATTCCCTATCCCATTGACATGCGTACATCCTGCCGCCATCCATGTAGTCTATTGGACAGGTTTTTTACCTGTAACATGAACAAACTGATGAGCTAACAGGCTCAGTAAGTTCAAACATACTTAATAAGAATCATATAGATTCAAAAACATCAAAATCTAATTTCCTATGAATAGTACTATTCATACGTGTATAGTACTATTCACTATAAATAGTAACTTTGACCTTTGACCTGTGAATAGTAACTGTTACCTTGACGGATTACTATTCAGATTACCCTAACCGAACTCACTGTACTTAGTGCTGGTGTCAGTTATACTCAATTATGCTCGGTTATGGCTTTCATCACTTTTTTTTTTTTTTTTCTATTAGCTCTATTTATATTCTAGTTTCGAACTCTTGATGGCTGTACTGATAATTTATAGCGCGCTGACTAGGAGGGCTTAGGGAGCGACCCTAAAGCTTCTTCCTCACAGTCCTTATCGCTCATAGCGATTATTATATCCCTAAAGGACCTGTAAACCTCTACCATAATATTGGAGGGGCGGTATGCCTTAAGTGGTTTATTACCATCTTTCAATTTTCATTCTGACCAAGTGACATTAATCGTCACCTCAAGGTCATTAACCTCCATCGCTCGTAGGCCTTACATATTCTCTTTCTGTTATTATATGAGAGTGTTATACTAACTAATCCCCCAATGTCCATAGGACTTAATAGCTAGTGTACGACTAGTACTAAACACAATATCATAGTATTTCATGTTGCAGACATGAAAATGCTTGAAGTTACCACCACTGCGATAATGTCCACTTCCGGAACTCCTTCGCAGTTTTATCTTTAGTTTGGGTCCGTACAGACATAATATTATATGTTAATACCTTTTATTAATTATCACTTTCAATATATTTATTTTGTTATAATTTTTACAATATTTTTCATTTTTCCTATGTGGTACACGGCTTGAAATACGCCCGATGTTCAAGTCCGCGTATCTCTCGGGTTTTATGTCACACGGCTGTATAATTCACTATCTAGCCGTGTAACAGTACACGGCTTGGTACACGCCCGTGTCCCTACCCGTGTACCACTCAGGTTCACTTTACATAGTCGTGTTTCTCTGTACACGCCAGTGAAATGTTTGAACTCTAGATTTTTAACTCTAAAATCTTTATTTTGGATTCTAGAATTTTATTTAAGTTAATCTAGATCTTTTACGGTCCTTTCTGAGCCTTTCGGAAATTTTTTTATCAAAATGACCATTTTACCCCTGACGGGTTTCGGGATCGTAACTGTTCCGTCTTATCATTTTTCCTAAATTTTCTAAGCCAAAATATCTTAAAATAATATTTCTTAGGCTTCTGTATTATTTTATAGTTTTATTTGCTACAAAATCTCAATTATTCATTTTCCGACCCTCGATTACTATTCATCCGACACCTAAGGTCGTTTCTCATTTTTCTAGTGTTTCGGAACCTCAAATGGGTATTTCACTACTCTTGAAATATTTTTCATTCCCATCCCCTAGTCTCGGTTCCCGAGGGGCTCGGGTTTCCTATCCTGACCTAATATTTTTACCATTTGTTTCTCGAAATGCCCTTATGCCATTTAGAAATTTCAGCAGCATTTCCGCTTGTATTTTAAGATTTTCCCGGCATTAGGTATACTTCAGAACCTTTGTACCTGCCATGTACTATACCACAAACCTATTTTATACAAAGTTACCAAACTTTGTATAAAAATTTTCCACATTAACCATCATTCAAAGTTCAACACAATTCATCAATTTTTTTCCACTTATCAACTTGGTTTCTCTTATTAAACATCACCAAATATTTTTCATCACCATAATCAATTATTACATATCATTCTTAGGTTTTTAAATGTACATATCAACATCAAAACCTAACAAAATTTTCATTCCAACCCTAACATTAGCCATGGATTTTTCATGCTAATTCACATAGAAAATTTTTGTTCTTATTACTAGGGTTTTATCAACATGTCTCATTATTGCTTAACACCAAAAATTTACTAATTTCTAGTGTTTGCTAGCCACGGATTTTAGCATGAAAAAAGCATCCAAAAATGCTAGTTTCATTATTCCAATTCATGCTTTAGTAATCATAGTATCAAACTCATATTACTATCAAAGCAAATCATCAAATTTTCCATATCATGTCCACCCTACAAGGCCATGGATTTTTTCATGGAAACATGCAAAATTTTTGCTTGTTTCTAATTCTAAATCATGCTTTAATCTCTAAAACACCAAACCAATCAAACATAAAAACCAAACATCAAATTCTTAACCAATTTCCTACACCCTTCATACACAGATTTTCACTAAGAAAACACATGGAAAATGCTTTAAATTAGAAGCTAACCTTATGAACTTGTTCCCTTGCAACCTTGGCTAAAATTAGAGGCAAATTTTGGTATGAAATTTTGACAAATTTTGGCTTAGAATGGGAAGAAGACCCATGGATTTTTGGCTGCAAAAATTGGCAGGAGTTTGGCCATTTTCTCTAATTTTTCTAATGAATTTTAAAGTCTATTTATAGGCAAAAGCAAGGGACCTTTTAGCAATTTTTTTCCAACAATTTGCTAATTGTTCAAGGACTAAAATGCAAACTTTTTGGGGCAAAAATAGAATTTTGGGCTGCCTTCTCACCAAGTGGCCGAATCCCCTTTTTTCTTAAATTTTAAAATTTTTTTCCAAGCCTTTTTGGCTTGATCTTGGCTATTAATCTCAAAAGTAACCAATCCTAGCCATACACCTACCTTATATTACTTTCCAAGCTTTCAAAAATTGCATTTATGATGTCATATGTGTGATGTCATCCTATAATATATATGGATTAATTCACTAATTAATTTGTGATCAAATTCTGACCGGAAGTCAAACCGAACGAAACTTTACCGAAATCGCGTAGGTGGGTTCCGGGCGCTTTCGGTGCGATCGGTTTGTTTTATTTTGCTTCCGTTTAGTCAAAATTTTCTACCGTAAATTTTTATCATTTTAGTGCATTTCAGTGCACTCTCTAGGATTTTTGGCTCCGTTTTTTAACCGTCTCACCCAATTCTGTTCGGTAAGATTTTTCATCTCCGAATTCACTCACTTTAACACTGCCGGAACATTTTTACAGTATTCACAACAGTATTAAAACACAACTTTTTCATATTTTATTCATTAAAATTGGTACTTACATACAATTTTAATCTATTCCGAAAATCTAAAATTCCCGGTTATCACAACGATGGTGATGGAGGAGAACGACAGCACCATAAAGACCAGTAAATGAGAGGAGAGATAGCTTGGGGCAATGACAATGAAGGAGAAAGGGAGAGAGTAATGAAGTCGAGCCCAGGGGAGGTGAGAGTGCTCAGGGCATTGGCAATGAAGGAGAAAGAGAAAGAGAATGGTAGAGTTGAGGGCAGGGGAGGAGAGAGAAAGAGAGAGAGAAAGAGGTAATGGTAGAGAGGTTGATCAAAGAAGGAGTTCATATATGGTTTTGAGTAAAAATTAAAGAGAAAACAACTTTTTTGTGTTTTCAAAGTTAAGTGTAAAAAAGTGGAAATGATTTTTTCATTTTCAAGTTTTATTTTCAGAAATGTTGCTAAAGAAACAAGGTTTCGAAGCCATATGGAAAATATTCACCTAGGGAATTGTGAAAACCATCTCCAAAATGATTCCAAACACAGAACGTGTTAAACTCAAAACTAACAACAAAGTAGTAGAAAGCATAAAAAATCAGTGTGACAAATCAAATTAATGTATTGGCTAATCAGGGAAAAGCATTTGTCCTGATAACAATTACATAATAACGAAATTATTTCAGTAACATTATTGTTTATTTCTATACAATTGTCGTACTAAGAATGGAATGCAATTAGGATCACAAAATTTATAAATTAAGGGGGCAATCGGGTCATAATATGAAAATACTGCCTGAAATCAACGAATTTAGATTGACCAGTCTAACACGAACGGATTTGTTATAATCATGTCATACATGAGTCCTTATTGAATCATTATTTATTCAACATATTAATTTAAATGGATTGTGTCCTGTCAATTTATTTATTAAATTGATCATGTTTGAATTGATATATTTTGACATGTTAAATAAATAAGTTGTATTCATGTTAATGGTTTTTGACATAATTAATAAATAAGGTTGACAGAAGTGTGGTACCCCAAAATTTCACCCATACTTATAATTTATATTCATAAGAGTGCTCTTTCATCACAAATAAAGATATATGGTAGGTGCACTATTTTGTAGTAATTTCACACCTAATCTCATAAAAAGGTGTTGAATTCTAATTTACATATTGATTTTTAGTTGTCACTCAAAGAATTCTTCTTGATTATTCGATTTTATTTAATTATTGATTTATTATTATTTTTTATGAGGTCTTATAAACATGAAATTTATTAATTCAAAAATAAACCTCTCAAGCAAAAAAAAAAAAAAAAGAAAGAAAGAAAGAAAGAAAGAACATCTCAAAGTTTTAAATCAAGGACATAAAATAATGAATCCTTTCCTACCTATTGTGCTAGTTTCAATAAGATTTAGTCACTCTGATTGATTAGAGGGTAAAACCTCTTTTTTGCCCCTATCAGTAACAGAAGTTTACCAGTCAATTAATTTAATGTTCTAAAGTAAAAAAGGACAAATTATTAATAAGAAAAAAGAAGCAATTAGCTGATTACAGAAAATATAATTAACAAAATAAGAACACTAGTAGTCCATCTTTTACAATTATATGTACTTTTTTTTTTTTTTGCTTGGTCTCTATTCATTGGTTTTTTTTTAACAAATTATCCAGATAAGTCAAGTCATGATCAACCCAAAAAAACCAAGTCAAGGGTTATCTCTATCTCGCTTTTAGTTTTTTTTTTTTTTTTTTTTTTTGCAAGTTGTTTTTAGTAATTATTTGATCATGAATTATATTAGCTTCTATAAAACTATTATCATAAGAACTAGGGCAACAGATAAGAATTGAATTCAAGTAGTTTGAAATTTAAAAGTTTTTCTCTTAAATTAATAGTCCGAATTATTGAACTCTTTCCTGGGGGTACAATCACTTTTTCTACCAGTGGCAATATCCAACTTCCTGTGGATTGTTTACATTATATTTTATATTTGCCAAAAGAAAGGACGAAATTGTTACAAGAACTAATCGGTACAGAAAGAAGATGTTATTTCTCTAGTCTTTACAAATTCAAAAAAGTTACTTGTCATAAAAATTAAAACAAGGAGACCCTTTTCTTAAAAATATGAAACTTATAAAATGATATTATTGTAGTTACGTATATGCAAACTGTTATAAACAAATGTAAATTAATTTCAGTTTTTTTCCTTACGTACAGAAAACACAGAAATCATTAAAATAAGACTCTAATTCTCCTCTTCATAAATTTTTGCCTATAGCAGCGTTCTAACCGACAGCAAAAAAAAAAAAAGTTACGTCAGAAGATTTCCTTATTTCTAATTCTATTCTTTTAATCCCTCTTTTTGCCGTGTAGAATTTTTCCTAAATCTAGAAAAAAATGAGGACTAGCTACAAGTTAACTCAAAAGTCAATGTGTGTGTGTGTGTGTTGAAATAGATATACATAGACTGATACACACAAATTTACTGGAAGAAGAGTCTTATTCAAGGGCATCCCTAGAATTCAGCAAAAGTTATTCTCAAAACTATGAACTACTTTAATAGAATCTTCGTAAATATGATCTGATAGTAATCCGGAAAAAGTTGACCATGCATCCATATTAAGGTAATTTATGTGTGTATATAAATTGAATTTAAACTTCACAAATTGCATTAAAGATGTTTGCACATATATTCTGAAGTGTTAAGAAGCATATTTCACGCTAATTAATATGTTTTAAAATTACGTCATTACGAAAAATTGAAGAGCTTACTCAATATGGATTTCAAAGTTTTGAAGTTTTTGTAAGTTTTGACTAGTCTATATGCTTTTAAATGTTGTATAAATTAAGCTTCCCAAGTCTTCAAGAATGATAAAAAATTGAGTTAATTATGACCAAATTATAGAGTCATAAAGTGTCAAACTAAAGACTTGTATGAAGGTTAATTGTAAAAGTGTTTTTTTTTTTTTGTCTTTTTCCTTAATTTTTGTTACTAAACTTTTATTATTCCAATACTCTTTAACTTTTCAAATAAATATTCTAGTCCTCCTCGTATGAGCCCTAAAGATTAACTAACGAGTAATTACCTGATTATTGTGGTGAACAGTGAACAGCTAAACGTGCTACGGGCCAAAATTAAATCTTCTCTTTCTTTGTCTGCTTTTACAACCGGTTAACCAGTATTGTTCCCATGGCGAAAAGTACCATTGGACAACGAGGTTCCAAGACTTTCGAAGCCAATTTGTGAGTTAAAAATGAGCTGATTTAAGGTCTTAAATGCTAAGGATTAGAGTTGCGTACTCAAAATTAGGGATTAGAACTAATATCTCTTGCATTTTTCAAAATGTACGTAATTGCTTCAAACATTTAAGATTTATCACAATCATTCTTCAAAGTCTGCATTCCTTGAAAGCTCTCACTGATTGAGCATTAAACACATTTATACACTTGAGCATACCTTTGAATCATCATTTATATATTGATCGTGTTTCCCTTTTCCTATGTCTTCAAATTGTATAATATTATCCACTTGAAGAGATACTTGACTGGTCCAAAAAGTTTTAAATCCGTTTTCATCTTCTTGAAAGGTATCCAATCAGTTTGTTAATTTGATGTGGAAAGGATAGCCAACATCCTAAATTAAATTCGGCGGTTGTATAAGGTGTGGTGTGCTTTAAGTAGAGAAGTCGCTGAATTGTACATGCAGAGATTGTGCTAAAAAGACGAGCATGATAGTCGAAGAGACTGGGCTCAGATTATCTTGTCGACAAAGGGTGTAGCTTTTTCAAAATCTCTTTAAAAATACAATTTGCATTCTCTTCATCCTTAGCTCCTTATTGTTCATATATTTTATTTATGAATGTGCATATTTTAATTGATTTACTTGTTTTATTTGGTATTTCTGTTATTTGGGTGAAGGTTGGAGGCCTGTTATATATATATATATATTATATATATGTATGTGTGTATGATGATGTTGAAAAATTTAAAGTGAGAAAGATGCTTGATGGATCTCTTAATGCATTTACGGTCGATATCTGTCGCACTTTCTTACATGGACAAGGAAAGAAAGTTCAGCTAAGGCTCCAATGGCTGGAAAATGTGCTTAGAGAATAAGCTCCACAATTGACACTTTGTTTGACATGCAACTTGCAGAATTTTCTTTGTCCTCTATATTCGTAACAATTTGATATCGTTATTACCACATTTGGCACTTGATTTTTCTTTGTCCTCAATATTCTCAACAATTCGATATCGTTTTTATTCAAAAAAATAAAAAATAAAAAGTCTGAGCTTTATTGATGAATAATAACAATTTAAAGCACTTCCAAATTTTAAGAGAGAGAGATCTTAACGGTTCCTAGAACTGCCACAAACGATTGTCTGTAAGTTTTCGAAATTATTTGTAAAATATTCAGCACAAAGTTGGTGTTATCTTTTCATTTTGGGTCCAAATATTTGGAACTCAAGGTTTTAGTCCAAACTCCTTACAACACACACACATTTATGGTTGCATATTTAGCGTAGTTGATAAACACACAAATATCCAATGTTAAAATCTTAAAATCCTTTAAAGTGGAACCCACAGACTCCAAATCTTAACTACTTTCACGCATACTGACATAAAAAATTTTGGATTAAAACCTTGAGGGGGCTTTTGGAGAAAAAATTTCATTTTAATTTTACTCAAATACAATACAATTTTACGCCAAACATAAATTTTAGAACAGTGTTATGAAAACAATTACTATTTAAAACATTTTTAAAACAATCACATCAACTTTTCAACTCTACTATTTATCTCTACTTTTACCAATCACATCAACTTTTCAACTTTAAAATACTTTTCATCCAAACACACATTTCATTTAAATACAAAATAAATATTTTTTAACCAAATACAATATTCAAAAAAAAATTTTATTCAAATACAATCAAAATACAATGCGTTTACCAAACGCTCCCTGAGTTCCAAATCTTAAAATCTCCATCTTTGCTATTTGAGCCATTATCTCTCTACTTTTTTTTAAGGCACGAGCTAGGGCGCAGTGTGTTTTGTGGATATACTTTGGCTGCGTTATATAGGAGGATGAGAGTTGGTTAATTAATTAATTAATTAATTGGAAGCTGAACACTTCTAATTAATAGGTTTATTTAGCTTAATTTATCTTTTTTTTTTTCTTTATAAGGAGTAGCTCTAGGTTCACATCCAAAAGGCTTGGAAAAGGAAAAATAATAATAAAACAAATCAGAATAAATGTTAAAATCAGGTGGTCCGTGCATCAAGATTCTGATATTTCCAAAATTACGTAAAAGGATAGATCCTTCATCACAATATATTTCAAGACGATCACGAATTGTAATTCTTTCTCTCCAAAATATCATGCTTAGTTGCTTACCCTGTCCACTTGTTTTTTATATGTATATATGGACGCATATGTGTTTGTGTGTGTAAGAATTTGATAGATGATGACACCAATAATGGATAAGGCGCCAAAAAAAGGTGAAGATAAATGACTACGTCACAGTAAACATTACGCATATATAGAAAGCCTTACCAATATTGATCAAATGCTTTCGCTCTATTTTGATATGAACAAAAATAAAGTAAAATGTGTAATATATATTTCTTCAAAAAATTATATAAAAGAAATCAACTTTAAACTCAATTTTTTAATACCAATTTATATGACATGTGAATTATCATTCTTGTTCTGATAGATGTTACAAAGATAACTATATCAATTAATTGGTTGCATGTATAAATAAAAAGAGGATAACTTATTGTCACATGAGTTGGTGTTTAAACAATGAGATTAAAATTATGATTCGTTTGGTAAATGCATTGCGTTTTAATTACGTTTGAAGATAATTCGTTTTTTGAGTGTTGTATTTGGTTGAAAAGTATTTATTTTGTATTTGAATGAAATGTATGTTTGGATGAAAAGTATTTTAGAGTTAAAAAGTTGATGTGATTGTTTTAAAAAACTTTTGAAGTTTTAGAAAACTTTTAAATAGTAATTATTTTGGTAGCACCATTGAAAAGGATTGTATCTGAATGTAAAACTTTACATTTGATGTAAAATTGTATTGCGTTTAAATACAATAGTACTAAAAAATATTTACCAAATGAGCACTTAGTCTCTCGAATACTACTTTTATTTTTTTTTTTTGAAATAAATGACGGTGACAAGAATAAATAGGTGTATAAAGACATTATGACTAAATCGGCATATATTTAGTGCCCTTATTATTTATTTATCCCAATAATTTTATTTTTATTTTTATTTTTTAAAAAGAAAAGGTCATACAGACGAGGAAGGGAAAGTAAAGCAGTAATACAAGCAAGCAAGCTTGAAAGAACAAGAGACACGTAGGAGTCAACAGTTATACAGAAACGAACGAAAGCAATCAACAGAAAAATAAAAATAAAAAATAAATAAATAATTCTGTCGTAGACGTCAACTAAACTAGCAGAAAAACAAGGCCCAACCAGGAATTGATCCCAAAGACCAGAACCAAAACACTAGTGCCGTATTAACAATTCCAACAATATTTCATTAAAAACCTTAGTCAAAACCTAAATGGAAACAGTATTGCCCATAAAGTCAGTAATCAACAACACGATTGTTCAGAAGAACAGATATGTAATAACCGAATTTTTGATAAGGAATTTTGTGTTGTAATTCGCTACAATTCCCTACATAATTATAAACTTAGGTTTAATTTAATTTAAGGTCTTAACTAAAATGTTTGATGTGATAAATGAAATCTAGATGTCACAATTATAATATAATATGACAAAAATAAAATGTAAAGGTATTATAAGAGTTAAAATTACTAAAATAAAGTAACTTTATAATGGCGAAAATTATGTGACAAGATTATAAAAACTATCACTAATATCACATTACCTTATTTAAATAAGTGGGTAATGCTAACCAATCAAAAAAAGGTTATGGTGGATATCAAATTCCCAAAATAGCAATCCAGCAACTTGGTAGTATAATAGAGTGAATTAGTAGATAAGATTTTTACAATATGTTAAGGGCAGTGTAAGAATTTGGACATCAAGGCACAAAACACAGTTTAAATTTACATTAAAAGTTTCGAAAGACTATTGTGATAACTAAGAAATTTATCGTTCTCGGAAAATTTTGTACAAGATATGCAAATAAATGTATATTCATGATGAGACATGTTACAGAATATAAAGCAAATGAAAATTTTGATTAATTGAATTTTAGTCAAAATTTGACAATGAATTAATGAACGTAGTGTAAAAGCTAAACATTAATTCAAATTATGATGTTTTAAATTTATTAGAAAAGTATATGGAAAATACATATTAAGATATCAATGGCTTACATGTAAGCTACTTTGATCAATGGCCAAGATTAGCCAAGCAATTATGAATTTCTTTAAAAAAAAATTAAAGAAAAGAGATTAGAGATGAGGGAGAGTGAGCACGTGAGGGGCAGCAGCCAAGTGAAATTATTTCACTTCTCTTAGCTACAAGAGAAGTGGTCGAGAGAGAGAGAAAGAAAGAGAAAGAAAGAAAGAGAAAGAAAGAGAGAGAGAGAAAGAGCAAAAGAGGAAAAACCCTCCTCTGTGTTTTCCTTTCCACCAAGTTTGGATTCTCTCTTCAGCAAGCAGATCATTCAAGTTTTTAGCCCAAGAGTCCACAACAAGACGTTCTCAAGTTTCAAGCAAGGTAAACCCTCTTTTTCTCACGTTTTTAGGTAGAAAATCTAGGTTAATTTTAGGAAGAAAAAGAAAAGATGAGTTTTGCATGTTAAGATTTCCGGTTAAATCAAAACATTGTTCAAGTCTAGTTGTTTTTTTTTAAACACGAATTCGTGAGTTGATGGTTTAGAAAACCAAGTTTCAGTTGAGTTTTCTTTTCAAGAAAGTTTTGATTTTTAAGTTTTGAGTCAAGAGATGTGTAGAAGCAAAATGTGAAATTTTGCTTGTGAAACCATAGATAGATGATAGTAGAAATGCAGTTTATACGAGATCGATTTTGAGTGCAAGAAATAGAACAAAGGCCATAAAAGCCTTAGAAAAACAGAGGTGAGAAATTCAGACTCAGAATCAGGATTCGGGATGAACACGTGAATGTACACGGGCGTGTTCAGAACACGGCCCCGAACATGCCCACATACACGACCGTGTTTCGAGAGAATTTGAGACCCGAGAGGTACACGGCCAAGACCATGGCCCTGTATCGAGCCGTGTAGAATGGCACACGGTCGTGGGAAGGGTGTGTAATAGACCATGTTCGACAACAGGAAAACACGACCAGAAACACGACCATGTAGGCACCCGCGTAAGCATACATGAGTTATACGGTCATGTTGCATGAATTACACGGCTATGCACGTAAGTCCAGAGGATTACACGGCCATGAACACACCCGTATAGGAGGACATGTTTGAAGCTAAAAAAAAAAAAAGAGACTGGAAATATGATTTTTCATATTTTGTCATGTTTCAAGTATGAGATAAATGTTGGAAATAATCAATGATTATTTTTTTTATAGGAGTTCAAGCCAGACACCCCGAGACAGTAGTCCCAGATCAGCAGAGGCTCACGTTAGCAGACTTTCTGAAAGTTCAAGTGTTGTCCTGACTGTAACGTGGAAAATCATGTTATGTTTTATGATGTTATGTATGTTGTTTGATGTGTATGTCAGACGTTGACCGTCTACATCACGATATACATGTCAAGTTCATGTCATGCATGTAGAAATTCATGTTTCCAGTAGATAATTCATGTACTCATGATAGACAAGTATCAAGCTCACGAAAAAATGTAGGTGCACAAGGCACTATAGTGAGATTAATAAAACTCACACCCCAAGTAAAACATATAATAGGTTCCTACTGTGGGGCAATCAGTATGCTACCCAGTTGGAACTTCAGAAAAGATGGTAATTAAACCAGTTATTGGCGTAGCGGCCTCTCAACCTAAGGGGAGGTTTTCATGTTCAGTTTCAGTTTCAGTTAAGGCTGCAGAGGTCAGCACTAAAGTACCGCTTCTAGTCATGTCCGCATTACGGTACGACCAATCAGGGGCCCAAAACCAAAACCTAATTTCAGATAATGTCCTAAGACTTAACATGCAGCCATGAATCTTTTTCAGAGTCAAGTTTTATGTATAAGCACAGTATTGCATGTTATGAATTCATGTTTTTATATTTGAACTTACTGAGCTCATAGCTCACTATTTTGTTCACATATTACAGGTAAGAGACTTGTTCACCAGTAGTACGCGGTAGACGATGGACAGGGTATGTACATTCCAGGGGGACTGGGCAAGGGATGATGGTCCTACCATGAGTCTTCCGTTGTACAGTTTTGAAAATTTAAACATGTAATTTCAAGAACATGATTTTAAGCCAAGACTATGTGATAAGGGAATCATGATCTATGTATATGTTATTTTACCAACATGATTTCTTTATCACATTCTCGAACAAGATATACATGTTTTCAAGTTGTTATGTTAAGAAAAAGAAAAAAAAATTTATTCCGTAAAATTTATAAGTAGTTTTCAAGTTAAGCATGATACCGGCGACTCTAAAGGCCTGCATACTATTACGGTTAACTACAGAGTTAACTGCAATAACACTGTAGAACCACTACAGTAAGGGTGGGCTGCCACAACTATTCTTTAGCAGTGTAAGCAATTGAGGATTGATTGGATTACAGATAAAATTTGTACTGAATCACTCTATAAGTGCAAATACTTAGAGCCCAAGTCTTTATATTCCAATAGAAATTTATACAATTAAGCCTCATAACAGTATAAACTTTAGGAAGTGTGTTAGAGGAGAATAGAAGACAATGCCAATAAACTCCATAAACAGATCAAATTATATCTATCATGAATAATATCTAGATGAAAATTTTTATTTATCTTAATTAAAGAAAATTGGATATATTGATCCGATGCCTAGAAATGGGATTAAATCAAATGTAATCAATGGTAGAAAATTAACCTAGTGGTTGATCTCATCTTTCCCAATTTGTAGTACACAAAAACTACCACTCTAGCTTTTACCATTCAAAGTTAATGGTAATAGTAAATCAAATTTGATTAGGATTTGAATCTCTAATTAATTATGCTTAAGTGTGTGGAAAGCCATTATGTGAGTAGAGCATGATTAAAACACTAATCAAATCACATTAGCCATGGGCTATAAATAGGACCCTCCACCACTCATTTTTTCACTCAAAAATCATCTCTCTAGTAATTCCTCTCTTTGGTAGCTTTTTGATAGTTTTTCTTTAGCCTCCATTTGTTTTTAGTATTACATTTGCATTGCGTTCAAATGCAATGTAATTTTCGCAAAAGTATAGATTCAAATGTCAATCATATCATATTTTAAATTCAATATAATTATTATTCATTATTTCACTTTTTCTATTATTTTAATTAATCGCATCACATACACTCTTTCTCTCTCTTTTTTTTCTCTCTACTTTTTCTCATCACATCATATATTCATTATTTAAATATAATTCAAATACTTTTTATTCATACACACATTGCATTCAAACGCAATGCAATACTTTTTCTTCAAATGTAAATTGCATTCACTACATTGCATTGAAACGCAATGCAAACATAATGCATTTACCAAGCAGAGCCTTAGTTTCGCTTAGTAAATTTTCTTAGTAAAATTCTCCTATCTCTTTAAAAAAAAAATTTCCCACATTTCCCTCCCTTTCCCTCAAGCCAAACACCTCTCTCTAGCCTCCACCCAAAGATTTGATCCAAACCTCCTTCCAAAGATCGATCCTCAAGATGTCTTAGGCGTGGATCTAAAGATGGAATGAGGTTCGAGGTTGTTTTTCCCAACCAAACCTCTTGTAATTTCTCTCTAGAGTTTATGTTCTTTTATGTGTTTGGAAGCTAAGAAATTATTGTTTTGTATTCTAGTTTTGGGATTGTTATTAGGATTAATCTGGTGTCTACAAGTGAGGTAAAATCCAAGACTCTGTGTTGTTGGATATGTATTTTAGTTTGATGTCTTGATGGGAATTCAACAATGATGATTATGTGGTGAATGTGGTTATGTTGCCAGTACATGGTATTGAAATGTGGAATTTTTAATCATATTAAAAGTTATTATGAGTACGAATTATGATTATGGTTATGGATCATGGATTCTTGATGGCTTGAATATATTAAGATTGGTAACAAAGTTTTAAAAGATTAAACAAAATCAAATTTTGTTTTGTTCATGAAAAAGTTTGTGGCTGAAAAGAATTTATGAGATTTGACCACCAAGAAGGGGACCTATGAAAATTCAATGGAGTGTATATGAAAGAATTTCAAAGATTTTCAGGAATGAAAGATATGAAATTTTGAAATAAAAATTTCATTAAAATTAGTTTTAAAGATTGAAAGGTGCCAAATTTTTATCTTACAAAAAAAGAAAATTTTACAAGCAAAATAAAGTAATTTCATAAGCATGAAAGTTTTAGATGACATCATGATAAACAATTTCGTAGCGAAGTTTTTTAAAAAAATCCTTACGGGTTTGAAAGTAATGAATTTTTTCAAAAAATTTTAGCTAACAGACTTGGGCGTTGGAGCATTACCCACGGGCGCTACTGCGCCAGCCCACAACACCAAGCAGTGTTGGGATGCTAGCCTACACACCGCAGCATTGAACAACATAGGTTGCCAACGTTACAACACTGGTCAGCTGCACCGCAGTGCCAGCCATTGAAAAAAAAATTTTTTTTTGGAGGGCTTAGTTTAAAATAATAATAATAAATAAATTCAATAAGTAAATAAATGAAAAAATAATAAAAAGTAAATTATTTTACATAATTGTTTTTGAAGGAAGTTTTAAAATTTTGTTTTATTAAGAGAGGTGTCAAAACAAATTTGTGATTTTGATATTGACATTGAGAATGAATCTATTTAATCCAAAGTGTATTTAATCAATTTAGGACTTCATAACCATAAAACCATGCTCAATTAAGAATTAGTTAAATGAGTCCTTTTTTTTTTCTTTTAACAAAGGAACTTAGAAAGATTATGTCTAAAGGTATTGAAAAAATACTACTTATCTTGGATACAATTTTCAAGAGGCAAAGTTTAGAAAACAAGTTTGTATTACATTCTAAAATCACTGTGTGCAAGGTAAGTACAAACCTTGCCTATAGTATGAATATATTATTATTTTTAATCTATATAATAGGTACATAATAAGTATGATTTTAAATATATTGTTATGTCATACCTCCTGTGATGAACTTATGCTTACTTAAGGGTGTGTACACATTAAGATGTTTTATCTAAGAAGATTGGGTATTAAGTGGGGCTTTCATAATTTCCTCCAACCTTTCCTGAGAACTTCTTAGATACTTTAATATTGTTCTGTCAAAGGAGACTGGAATTAAAAGGAAATTATGGGGGAGTTTGGGGGAGGTTTTGGAGATGTAGTTTTGGAGTTTGGAAAAAAGTTGGTTTTGGAAAATGTGTTTGGGGAAAAAAACTGTTTGGGGTGAAAAAATAAAAAATTTTAAAAATTTTCTTAGAAAAAAAATATCAATATGGAGCTTGTTTTGTTCCTCTCGAAATTCTATGCAATTTATAAAAAAAATCATCTCATTTGGTATTATATACATAAAGTTATGGACTTTTAAAGCGTTTTGGAAATGTAAATAGTAAAAAGTAATAAAATTTTGAAAAAAAGCAAAAACTTTTGGTCTGGAAAACTAGAACCAAACGACCCCTATATGACCCTTCCTGTCTTTCCCGGGGACCTCTTAGTAGGAACCATTCACAAATGCCACATGAATTTCATCAACCTAAGATTTGATATGAATATGTGATGATATAGTGTGCTAATTTTCATGTGACTTTTATGTCATGACCATGAATGTGCCACACGTTTATAACATGCCACTTTTACACTATTGCCATGGATTTTATCAATACGACATGTTTACATAATTGCCATGCTTTACTAATATACAATGGATTAAGTTTATGTAATTTCATGTCATAAAATTTAATATGCATCAAGACTAAGAAGATCGTAATATAAATTCCTTAGCCTAGTCTTTTAATAAGACATTAAGTAGGAGTATGGTAACAAGCATACTCAAATATGATTAAGTAAAGGCTAAGACTAGGAAAAGTAAAGTGTTGTACTAACCTTTGACCTATAGAAGGATTATGTTATGTTATGATCTCAGCTTTGTTAAAGCCTTGCAAACCCTATCATCCCATAGATCACACGCAATAGGTATGTATACAAAAAAGGGCCCATAAATAAGAAAGTAAATCATAAGTTATTATAAATGAATCCATGAAAGAGTATAATTGGATCATCCTCATGCATATGACATACTCTTCATCATGTTTTCATGTGAGATTGAGTTTGTACTTATTGAGTAAAAGCTCAATAGATATATTTTTATTGTAGATAAGAAGCCTACAACTTAAATACTAATGGGCATTGCCAACGAGGAGCGGCAACGAAGGCGGCATGGGATAACACTATACAAATGTTTTTACAAATCTATTTTGAGTTACTATATATATAATTATTAGGAAAAAAAAAGTACATGTGAGATAATGAAAGACAATATGTATGGAGTGTTTTGTGAGGTCGATACATATGTGTCATGAACCTACTTAAGTTATGTGTAATGTAGAATATTATTATTATAAATAAATATGTTTTAAAAATATATATTCTCCAATTTTTAAGTATTGTTAAGTATTTATAAGTGATGATAGGTCTAAATAAGTTAAGTAATGACCTATGTAGTTAGGTTGTTACATGATATATTATAATTGATATGAATGGAACAAAAATCCGGACACTGAAACCACCAATTACTCTCATTAAGATGAATTCCAAGAGAAGCCAGAGAGTCTGTCATCTGGTTAATTACCCTCACGAAAAATATGGGACACGCAATGAAAGGTAATTGCCAGATAATTCAACATGTTAATTGGTCATCTAGCTATAAACTTTCAGGGCACATCGTAACTTCTATTCTAAATTACAAGTTAACTATATAAGTCGAATCACTCTCGATCTAAAAGATTATACATACCTTATCTTTTAGCAAGTCAATAGCAGTGATAATCCCTATCAACTCAGCTTCAAAGGAATACGTGATAGGTATGGAACACACCACCACAGCCACTTGGCCCAGGTGAGACATTAGCATCAACGTCATCATTAATTTTGATCCAACCCCGATTAGGAGGTTTCCATGTGATCAGCTTGGTAATTTTAGGAGCTATATTGTGTCTGCCTTGTATATATGCCGTTACATTTGCGCCTAAGAGTGACAGGATCATAAACAGAATTCTTGATATATTTTTTGTCCTCCATATATATTAGTTTCATGAAGACAACTAAATATATATATATATATGTGCCAATCATATATGTAAATATATATTATATAGAGAGCTGAAAAAAATTAAAAAAAAAATAAACGCAGATCTTTATTTTCATGCCGTATATATACTCTTTTGTTCATTCTCCGCACTTTGCTTGTATGTATATCGAGTATTAAACACATGTATCCACAATAGCACTCATCAATATATACGGATATATGTTTATATTACTCTACTTGTTTTATATATGTATTTGTACAAATCCTCGCCTCGTTGCCAATCCCATCTCTTTCTTTTTCTCAATCAATTTAGGGTTGACTCGATAACTGCAAACTACAGTTGAGAGTAGCCACGAATTTTCTTTGTAATGAAAAGGGTTTCAAAAAAAAAAAAAAATGAAAAGAACCATAGTATGAAAACAGTTTATATACAATATTGTTTACAATATAGCTATTACTCAATTAAATTAGTTAATTTAGCCGTTGTGCACTCTTTGGATTTGACCCACTACCATGTACTTTTATTTATTAAGTGAAAAATTTATTTTAAAAAAAGTAAAAAGAAAATCTTAAAAGTATAAAAGGACTAAAAAAATAAAATTAAAGGAAACTAAGCAAAAAAAAAAAAAAAAGTAAGAGGCATAAAAGAATTAATCCAACGGAAATCAATATTAATAATAGTTTTTTTTTTTTCAATTAAAACTTTCTAGTACTAGCTCTGAATTGATAATTAGGTAACTATTTATTCTGATAATTTTTATTTCAATTTCTTCCTCATAATTTCTTGTTTCTTATTTGTCCCAAAAGCTTGAAGAAATAATCTTTATCTTCTTATCAGTAATTATGCAACGTAAAGCATTAATGTCTACATAAGGGCCTTTTTTAGTAGGATGATTTTATTAGCACACCTTTCATATCCCTTCATTCCCTCTTCTAAATATAGACCATCTTAATTCAAAAATAATTAAATTTACTTATTACACACTCCCTATGTATTCCAAAATTAAACTTAACTATTTTTATAAAATAAACGTAATTCTTCTCTCTCTCTCTCCTCCCCACACCCCCCCACCCCCCACCCCCCCCGCAAAACGATTTTTTTTAAACTTTTTTGTTGAAACTTTAGGCATGAAGCCTTGTTTTTCATATCTGAAACAAAATTGTAAGTTTTTAAAAATTAATTATTTACTATTTATTTTTTAAATCAATATATTTACTACTATATTTCTTAACTAAAAAAATTTCAAGAAAAATGAAATTTGCAAAAATTACAAAAAAAAAAAGATTAAAGATATAAAATTCCAAGGTGGCATTTGTTGGGGAAAAAAAATTCAAAGCATGAAGATTTGGACTCCCGAGGACAGAAAAATATAAGAAAGAGAAATTACAACGATGTGGAAAATTGTATTATTTAAGGTTGATCAAATTATATAACTGTGAGAGTATTGTGTTATTTAACATTTTTTAATAATCAATTGAACAAAGGAAAAAAATCCTTAATGAAAATTAGAAATAAGATTAAAAAAAATCAAGGAATGAAATTTTTATTTATATTTCATTTAAATAAAAAATAATTAAAAAGCCATATTAACATGTTAAGAACAAGTAACTATCCAAAATCACATTTAATAAGCTCTCAAACTTCAATGTTATTCATTGTAACCACTAGATATATATCATATAACTAAAATAACAGTAATTATGGATGGATAATTATTAAAGTAAATATTGAAATTGCATCCATATATATATATATATATAACAAACGTTCCGAAATACTCTCTAGGTTTAGTTTACATATCACCTTTGTCGCTTTTTTACAATTGCCTAAACATCCTCCTTGATTGAATTTTTTAAAATATCAACATTGTACTTCCTAAAATTTTTTAATATTAATTTATTATGACTTAACTAATATTTAAATTTAAAATAGTATTTTGATTTTTTTAAGATTTTTTAATTTAATACGTCTTTAGTTAAATTTAATGTTTTAAATTTTATTTTATATAGTATGGGAGGATAAACTTAATATTTTCAAAAGTGCCGTTGCTTTAAGGGATATTTTGTGACAAATTTTAAAAACTAATGGGAAGTTTTATTAGTTAATTACATAATGATGAGATGAGCAAAAGGGGTGACTAAACACATGGTGTTGTTTTTGGGATTTTGGGATCCCAAAACTAATGTGTTTTAAACTCCACTTGATATAACAAAATGATAAAGGGAATGATATAAGATGTGCGAGGAAGTAAAAATAAGAGCGAGAAAAAAGAAGCTGCTTTTTTTTAATCTTATTTCGTATAATGGGAATGAAATAAAGTAGTAATTACATCAAAAGGTTACTTTTAAAATAATGTTTTAAAATATGTCCATTTTTTAAAAATATGACATAAATGTCAGCCACTTATACCATCTATTTTATATTTAACATAATTTTCCCTCATTATAATTCTTTTTTTTTTTTCATTGTCGTATCTCTACTGTAATGACCCATATATTATTGTAATGATTGCTTGTTTGTATGATTTTGTTTTTGTATAAACATATTTCTTAAGTATGATTTAGGTTTCTTATACCTATATTTTTTAAAATGATTTAGGTTCTTTATGATAATTTCTTTTTTCTAGTATTATTGAGGTTGTTCTACTAGTTAGTTTCTAAAGTTTAAAGGTGGTATAAATTTGCTTTTTTGTTAAATTATTAAATTATTATGATATTTTTTGAAATGAGTTATATTGCTAAGATGTTTTTTATATGATAGTTACTATATATAGCATTACGATGTCCATTTTAGGTTTCAAAGTATTTTTTATTTCTTTACAATAAGTATTTAAATTTTTTCAATATTCATTGAACTTTATCTTAATGGTCAATTATTTATTATAATGAATGTTTTTCATATACCATACAATTTATACATGCTATGATCTTTTTTCCTCCATAATAAATCAAGTAAAATGGTTTATTTTCTAATTTTTATAAAAGATTTTCTTAGTCTGATTTTTTTTTAGCGATTGTTTCTTTCAATTTTTACCAATTTTCATTTATTTATTTTAATTCTTTTTGAAAGGTTAAGATGATCTTTATATATACCAATTTAGACATTTATATAAATAAAAGAAAAAATGGACAAATTTAAATCATAACCTTCTATTTAGACATTTATATACATAACCTAGAAATAAAGTTAGTAAATATGTAGATAAATGTTTTACCAATTAACTAGTATTGTTACAATTAAAAAATGAAAACAACAAATTAATTTGACTATTCATACAAGTAATAACCAATTTCGTTCCAAAAATCTCTCTCAACCTTTGGCGAGAAAAAATGATGAGATCAGGGTCTTCTATCTCGTAGCTTCCTCCCTTATAACCAAGCACCTTATAATTTTATTTTATTCTTATTAATTAATCCTAATCTTTTTCTTTTCTTTCCACTTTTCACCTTTACTGACTACCATATATACTAGTGCAAGTGTTTACGGATAGTAGCTAGTCACATACAGTTAGTTTTTTTTTTTTTCTTTCTTCTTTTTTCAGGGTCTGACCATTACTATATAATATTGATCATCGTCCGTTTTTCAAAACTTTATATAAGCTTTATCTACTTTTTTTAGGAGAATATTGTAACAGCCGGAAAATTTTACTGTTCTTGAAAAATGTGTATATCGTATGTACAGTATCGAGACAAGAGTCAAGACGACATTTTCTCGACCTGAAACTGATATATTTGGAATCAGGATGCTCAAATTAGTCAATTGAGTATAAAACAGAAATTTCGACTGGGAATGCAAAAAAATACGCAGTATCGAAAACTGGTCGAGATGACCTCGGATTAAGATAAAACTGATAAATTTGGATTCAGCACATCCAAATTAGTCAGGATAGCCCAAGTTAAAAATTTTGGGGAAAAGAGTATAAATAGGAAATCTTGGGGGTTAAATTCACAAATTCCTCATAAATTCCCAAAAATTCGAAATTCTACCCCCAAATTCTCTCAAATGTGAACAGTGACCAACTTTCACATACGACATCCGTTCACGACACCGCCGGCACCGTTGGAAAGCTCTCGCCGAGCTGAGTCCAATGGTGGGTCGACGCGACGGAGCAGCCGCCGGAGCAAGCCGCACGCGCCGCCCGAAGCTCGCCGGAGCCGTGAGTTTCAAACGGTCGTATCTCTGCCGTCCGGCCACCGTTTGCCACGAAACCGGTCCCAAAAGGTTCGTGGTGAAGAGTACTACAAAACCCATGTGGTGGTTCACGGCAACAATCGCCGTATCGTGCCGACCGAGCTTCGAGAATTCCGCCGTCGCCGCCGTGGGATCCACCGTCGATTTTCGCCGATTCCGGCCAAATTGAGGAGAGCCACCGGTGCAGAAATGGTCGTGGGGTTGTGGGGAGCAAAAGCCCTCAACCAATTTCGGGAAAAAAGTCCGGCACGGTGGAGTTCCACCGTCGCCGCCGTGGCCGTGGCTTTCGGGGGGATTTTCCGACGATAGGAGCCTCCAAACATGAAATTGTGGCCACCAATGGATTCCTCTCGTCGAGCTCTTCAAGATGGGCTACTCACTTGCCACCGTCGCCGCCGTCAACCGCCGGTCAACGGCGGGTCAACGCCGGTCAACGGCGGTCAACGGCGACCGTTGACCAAATTTTGAAGATTGGCCCATTGGCCTATTTTCGATGTTCCGGACGCATCCACGGAGTCAGATTTACAAAACGGAACTCCAGATGCAAAGAACGAAGGAATAAAGTTTGTGCGATCGAGACCGAACGGCATTTTCGGTATAATCTCGACCACTTTTGTTCCTCAATTTGTTAATTGAGATGAATGTATGTTAATGAGATGTATTGATATGAGAAATTATAAAAGAAAGAAAGAAAAATGGATGAAATAGCAGATATGAAAAAGTATGAAAATGTGTAAATTTTACGTAAAAAGTGTGTAACTTTTACGTAAAATTAGGCCTCTGGTATAGTATGTGATAGATTAGACGTGGTTAGATGGTTTTGAGGCGTTTCCTAAACACCGGGAGCCTAAAAATTAAGAGGAAATGCTGCCGAAATTTTTAAAATGGCGTAAAGGGCATTTCTGGAAATAAGGGTTTAAAAATGTGATCGGGCAAGTAAACCCGAGCCCCTTATGAATTAAAAATGAAAAATGGAAAAAGGGGATGTTTTAAGAAATTGTAAAATGACTTTCGAGACCTGAAATGTAAGAAAAGCAAGAAACTGACTTTTATGTCGGAATAGAACTTCCCGAGGGCCGGGAATAGTAAAAATTATGAAAAATATAGAAATTAATCTGGAAAAAGTCCAGTAAATTTTTAAAAGTCAAATTGATGATTTTTGAGCTTAGAAAATTCAATCTAAGCATTTAAAACAAGAAGGTTAAGACTCAAAGACCCGTCAGGGGCAAAACGGTCATTTGGACCAAAAATTTCAGAAAGTTAGAAAAAGAGTCGTTAAAGCCTAGAACATAATCCTAAGGCTTTAATTAAAGTTTTAAAGGTGAAAGTTAAGAGTTAAGCATGAAAAAAATGAGAAAAGTTCCGATTGGGGCAAAAATGGTAATTTTGCCAAAAGTTTACAGAAAAGTTAAAAATGAAATGTTAAGCTCCTAAGTTCTTTATTAAGAAATAAAACGTATTATTTTTACGTTTTATAAAGTTTTATATATGAAATAAAGATTTTAAATAACCGTTAATTTTTCGGTTATAGGAGTTCAACGGGACAGTGATGATGGACTGTCGAGGAACCACAGAAAGCTGATGTTAGCAGCATTGAGGTAAGTTCAGACATTTAATTGTCTGTGCACGAACAAATTGATATGGTTATGTTTAGGTGGAAAAATATATTTTCCCCTAAACTATATAATTGTTTGATTTGTGATTAATGACGGGTGCACAACTATTGGTATAGTTGTGTATTAGACTATATGGTTTATAATATGACTGTGTAATTTATGTTATTGTTACAATTGTTTCAGATTTATAAGAATCTGATTCTTTATATTGTTATGACTGCATTGAGTATTTGTATGTCTTATATTTAATGAGGCAACCTCCCAAGAGTGTGAGGTATTGTTTTAAGCTGTCATGATTGCATTGAGTATTTGCATGCCTTATAATTAATGAGGCAACCTCCCAAGAGTGTGAGGTATCGTTTTAAAGAAACGATGAAAATAATGAGAATAAATAAATTAAGTATAATTTATGTACTGTTCTATTTATGTGACAAGTTTGGACGAGAGGTTCCAAACTTACTGGATTCCATTTTTATGATTCCAGTTACTACGTTATGATCGTAGAGCAGTATTAATGCTTGATTAATCACAGTATTAATATGTGATGTTTACAGTCTTTATGACTGCACAATAAAGATGTTATCATATGTACACTTGAACATTAAACAACAGGGTAATGAAAACCTAGTGTTTTGGTGTACCGGCCTCTCGCGAGGGGAGGTTATTTCATTGTTAAAGCAGAAGACATAGCACAAATGAGGGAAAGCCAGGGTAGCTACCAGGCCCCTCTACAGCGCGCTTTTCGGTACGATCAAAACGGGCTCATACAGAGTTAAAGTACAGATAAGATAATAAATGAACAAAATAAATCGAAAAACTGAGCATAAAACACTTAAGACATAATTGTTGTGTTTGATTGCAATGTGTTGCGCTAACTTATATGTTATGCGCATTTGTATATATATATATATGTTTATACATTACATGTTGTGCTAATTATTAAAGATATAGCACTACGGGCATGAGGCCCATGCAGTTTAACGGGCACGAGGCCCATATAGTTTAACGGGCACGAGGCCCATGATATATAGGGGGCGAGGCCCATATAGTTTAAGGGGCGCGAGACCCATGATATATAGGGCGCGAGGCCCATATAGTGCGACGGGCGCGAGGACCAGGGTGTAAG
This sequence comes from Antiaris toxicaria, assembly GCA_035233585.1. Classification (NCBI taxonomy): domain Eukaryota; kingdom Viridiplantae; phylum Streptophyta; class Magnoliopsida; order Rosales; family Moraceae; genus Antiaris; species Antiaris toxicaria. The sequence goes on from CP141153.1 coordinate 20,061,931, forward strand.
GCCCATAAATTGAAAGCAATAAATGATGTAATGAAAGAAATAATGAAAAACATGAAGAAAAGAATAAATGTGTATCGTATGAGCACTACCACATGATGTGATGTTTGTGCTAACCCTATATGTGATGTTATGTTAAGACATCAGGGTAAAGTTTTAAGAGATGTCATGGGTGACATCAGAGGATACCACTGTTATTACAATTGGTATATTTATAGTTATTCTAATTTTATAGAATACTTATAGTTATCACAATTTATGTGATTATTTGTCATTACATAAGAGTAAAGTTTAAAGAGATGGCATGAGTTACATCAGAGTATACTACTGTTATTACAGTTGGTATGTTTATAGTTATTCTAATTTTATAGAATACTACGAGATTATGTGATTATTTGTATTAATGCACGATATGTTTTTAGTAGTTATATACTACAGATAGTATATATGTTTATATGACAGAATATAACAGTATGATATACTGTTTTATGATTTATGTTTTTATGTTTGAACTTACTGGGCGTTTAGCTCACCAGTTTGTTCGTGTGCAGGTCGCAAAGTTAAACAACCTGCCATTTGAGTTTATTGAGATACGGGATTGGTGGAATGGGTTGCGAATGTCATGTCAAAGGTTATGGACCCGCTATGCTTAATCCATTAGATAGAAAGAGAGAAAGAGAGTAAGTGTAAGTATGTATAAAAAAAAAAAAAATTCCGCATCTTTTTATATCAATATGAAAAGAACAAATAGTAGAAGTAAGAAAAGATGTCAAGTGGCAGGCCCGCGCGAGGCGGGGTGTTACAAATATGATTTGCATAGAAAACTCGCACACACTCACACACGCGAGACTTTGAGAAAATAATCAAACACAGCGTCTTCCATTACAGCTTAAGAAAAATTTTTCTTACAGCTTTAGTAAATAAAACACAATATTATACATAACAGACGAAAGCATTATTTATAACGATATAGAGCTTTCCTAGCCTTGTATTTATTTATATTAGGCTATCCACATATACATATTATTGGCAATATTTAGTTACTGTTGAGATAAGCTTCGATTTTTTTTGCAAGGGTTGTTGCAACGTCCATGTACCTACTAGGAGCTGGGAGATTGGCGTTAACCTTCTCATACTCAAGAGTGAATTTCACTGAGCAGCCTCCACCCTTTGCTGTAACCTGAACTTTTAACCTCATATTCTTGTAGTAGTTGGTGACATCTCCCTCTACTAGTCTGAAAACAATCGTCTTGTTCGCGTCATCCACTGATTCAACTGTCTCCTTGCTAGTCTCAGAATTGCCTACGTACGTACCACCATTTTTGCATGCATGTCAAACAATATTCAAACAGCATGTCAAACGGGAGCTGAAACTAATTTTAATGTTATAGCAATTTTGAAACTGTATGGTTTAAAAAATAACAAGATGAAAAAATAATTTACAAGCTAGCCATGTTACAATACACAGGAAAATAGGCAGGCTGATATGCACATATACATAAATATATACAAATACGCATACCTGCAACATAAGTCCATTGCTTGATGGAACCCACAGACTCCCAATCTCCCTTAACTACTTTCACGTCCTTGATAAGGTCAGGGCATATTCTGGGGAAGAGATTCTGTTTGCTTCTAAATGTTTCATAAAACCTTTGAGCAGAGGTCTTGATGTCCAATTGGACCTCCATGTTTGCTATTTGAGCGATTATCTCTCTACTTTTTTCAAGGCAAGAAAAATGGTGCAGTGTGTTTTGTGGAAATCATATCTACTTTGGCTGCGTTATATAGGAGGACGAGGGTGGGTTAATTAATTAATTAACTCAAAGCCGAGCACTTCTAATTAATAGATTTATTTAATCAACTTTTCATATATATATATATATATTTAAAACTTTATAACGAATATCTATAGGTGGCTCGGAAAAAGAATAATAATAATAAACAAATCAGAACAAATGTCAAAATTGGTGGTCCGTGCATCGAAATTCTAATATCCAAAATTACGTAAAGGATAAGGTCCTTCATAGTGATATATTTCAAGACGACCACTAGAATTGTGATTCTCTCTCCAAAATATCTTGTGTTTACCTTGTCCACTTGTTTTGTGTATGTGTGTGTATATATATATATATATTCACATACACACACACATATATATATATTTATATAAGAATTTGAATGATCGATGGAGATGACACAATAATTGACAAGGCGCCAAAAAAAAAAAAAAAAAGATAAATGACGACGTCTAGTGAACATTACGCATAAATAGAATGCCCTCCCAATATTGATCATAGGTATTCGCTCTATTTGGATATGAACACAAAGCAATATGTGTAATATATATTTCTTTAAACAAAAACGTAATAGATACTGACCTAATTTCAATTTTTGAATACTCATAATTATATGATATATAAATTACATTTTTTTTATTGATATGTATTAAAAAGATAATCAATTGTTTGCTATAGGAATTAAAAGACATATCTTACTACTATCACTTGAGTTAATGTTTAAAAATCATAATTAGAATTGGCGTCTCTATGCTGATGATATTGATTTCATACGTATATCGTGAAGTTAACACATATATCCACACTAGCACTCATCAATATACATCGATATTTGTTTATAGTACTCTACTTGTTATATGTGTGTATGTATAAATCCTCGCCTCTTTGCCAAACCCCCCATCTCTTTCTTTTCGAATCAATTTAGAGTTGACTTGATAACTACAAGCTAAAATTAGAATATCCACGAATTTCCTTTGTAATGAAATTAAAAAAAAAAACTGAAAATAACTATAGTAACGAAAACAGTTTCTATTACACAATATTATTAACAATAGAGCTATTTGTCACGACCCATACACGGGACCGTGACTAATTGGTATTAATCATAATTAATCAAAATAAATTTAGGATTTAATAACCAAGATTCATTAAAAAATTTTCACGAAATAAATGATAGCATATATTTTTCTGGAGTCTTTAAATTACATGTATTTATCAAACAGTCCGTTTAAAATTTTACAAACTCTGAAATGACATAACTCAGGATAGTGTCGACTAATATAATTCATTATAAAAGATTTCAGTACAACTTAGAGTCAAATATTTTGAAATAACAATACAAGCTGAGTAATCGATCTACACGCAACTGCAGCTCAAACATAAACCTCCAAATAATTTACTGCTAACCTAAAGGGGAAAAATAATAAAAGGGGGTAAGCCGAAAGCTTAATAGGGAGGATAAAAGAATAACGACAATCAAAACGACCCAAACATTTGTAATCAAACAACACCAGTCAAGGCAATAGAATGCGTAACATATACAATTTAACATTAGACAAGTTCCCATGTCACATACTCAATAGGATATCAAATAGATACAATGATCACTATGAGTAAGGCATGGTAGGGCATGCAAGAGGTAAACCTAAAGCACTTCTAGAGCCCTCATACCTGACTGTGTTCTTCAAGTCTCAGTATTAGTTTGAGGATTTCTAAATCACTAGTTGTTAAACTAGATACCATGCGCGTAGGTCGTAAACATTACGGCAAACCTTCCTACTCTCCCAATGTACTACATGGTAGAATAGGTCCGATCGGAGACGGACGTTAGCCCAACATGGCCAATAATGTAAAAGTAAATTGCATAATTTAAATGACATAAAATAAATTTTAAACCACCTGAAATTGTCTTGCGTCAGGAACAATAACATTTTGATTTACCATAACTTGAAACGAGCTCAAGTGCTCAAGGGTCCACAATTACCTTTATACCTCAACCCGAGCTAAATAGCTCAAGGACCTTCACGTAAAGCGAAATTCCCAACACACGGTAACCAATGCAAACATGCATGTATATGCAAATGCAATGCTTATGCAATAAGGTAGCACAAGTATAATATTAAACCAGAATTTATAAACTTCTAAGTCATATTGTGATAATTAATGCTTAAACATATCATGAATATAACAAATACTGTGCATAATGAAGTCATGGAGCACACAAATTATAATATTAAACCAGAATTTATACACTTCTAAGTTATATTTTGATTTTTTTTTTTTTTTTTTTTTTTGTGAAATGGAAGAGTGATAGAGACTAAGAGAGTGCGATGGATACAGAGAGAAAGTGGAGGGGCTGTCAGAATTAAGGAAGAGATAATGAGGGAGTGGGATGTCATGCTTCACGTGGGAGACAAAGAAAAAGAAAAGAAAAGGAAAAAGGAAAAGAAAATGGAAAAGAAAATGATGATTGATGGTTTGATCAATATACAATTAGTTGGTATCCTATTAGTAATCAAAATAGATAACCAACTTGGTTATCCAATATATCATATTGTTTTAATTAACATCATCTATTCATTTTTTTTTTTCATTAATTAGAGCTTAATAAAATAAAACTCTCTAAAAATTATTTTTAACTAATCCAATCCAAGTATTTATTCAATCTAAATATTTAACCAACCGGGGATTTAATTTGACATTATGTTATATTTGGGGTCAAAAAACAATTTCGTAATATTTGTGGGCAAACTTATAATTTCTGAGAATTTATTTAATTCTGGAAAAATTATATTAATCGAGCTCAATTAATTCAATATTACTCTGCTAGTCTCAAATTTATTATGCTAATCCCTTAATTAATTTTTAGGGTAGTTACACTATTACACAATTAAATAGCTGTTGAGCACTCTTTGGATTTGACCCGCTACCATGTACCTTTTTTAATTAAGTGAAAAATTTACTGTAAAAAAATAAAGCGAGGAAAAAAAAAATCTTCAAGTATAAAAGGCCTAAAAAATGAAAATTAAAATTAAAAGGGAACAAAGCAAAAAGAAATTATAAGAGCAAGGCATAAAATGATCAATCCACGAGAAATCAATAAATAATAGTTTTTTCATTTAAAAATGCAAGCTCTTTCTTACCTACAAAAACGCTGGAATTTGCTTCTAAATTTTTTAGAGTAGTTATTTAACCATAATCTGTTAGTTAGTTTTAACAAACACTAACAACAAAAATTAGTTAGTTACAATTCTGTTATTATACATATATATATATATGGTGTATATCCATTGGAATCGTTTAGCTGAATGAAAACAGAGTGAACATTTTCCACTCTTCCAAACTTCGTTTACAGCTCTAGAAACTCATATCGCTTCCTCACGTTCCAGCAGCTCAGTCATAGATGATCCTTCTAGTCCCTTCTTCCTGCATCACTCAGATGGCCCCAGTACAGTTCTAGTTTCGCAACCTTTAACAGGTGACAACTACGCCTCATGGAGTCGTGCGATGGTCATAGCACTCTCTGTCAAGAATAAACTTGGTTTCATTGATGGAACCATTGCCAAACCGGACGGTAACGATCTGTCACTTCTTCAATCATGGATTCACAATAATAATGTCGTGATTTCATGGATCTTGAATTCGGTGTCTAAGGAAATATCTGTGAGCATCATCTTCTCTGAATCTGCTGCTGAAATCTGGTCTAATCTTAGAAAAAAATTTCAACAAAGCAACGGGCCTTGAATCTTCCAGCTCAGGCGAGATTTAATTAATCTCCGTCAAGATTAAGCTTCAGTTGGCGTTTATTTCACCCGGCTGAAAACCTTATGGGAAGAATTGAATAATTTTCGATCGACTTGCATGTGTGGAAGATGTTCATGCGGTGGAGTTAAAGATTTGTAAGCTTATTTTCAAATGGAGTATGTGCTGGCGTTTCTAATGGGACTCAACGACGCATTACGAGGCCAGATATTGCTTCTTGATCCCATGCCATCGATCAACAAAGTATTCTCTCTCGTCTCTCAAGAAGAACGACAGAGAAGTATTAATGCTCAACATCAATCTGCACTCGAAGCAAACAATATGGCATTTGCCATCAAGACTGCAGATTCAAAGAATTCTAATGGTAACTCATCCATTGTCCCTGCAAACAACAAAGTTCAAAAAAAGGAGCGCCCTTTCTGTACTCACTGTACCTTCCACGGGCACATGGTTGAGAAGTGTTACAAGCTTCATGGATACCCTCTCGGATACAAGCCACGCTAAAGGAATCAAGTAGCTGCAGTTAATCAAGTCATAACTCAGCCTGGTTCAGAAGCTAAAGATTCATCTGGAAGTGAAAATGCTGGTGAGTTCTTCAAGAATCTCAATACAGAGCAATATCAGCATCTCATGACATTGCTTTCAGCCCATCTTAACTCGTCAGCCAATATTTCCAATCAACAGAATACTGCATCATGCTCGTACACCTCAGGTTCATGCTTATCTGTTGCCTTAGATCCTACAATTTCATCATCCAAATTCTGGATAATTGATATAGGGGCTTCTAGGCACATTTTTTCAGAAGCAAATATATTCAGTTTATTACAACGAATACAAAACACTAATGTCACACTGCCTGATAACTCTTCCATTTATGTGAGCATGAGTGGTGATATTAAGCTGAGCATTGGATTATCACTTAAAGACGTTTTATTTGTGCCTCAGTTCAAGTTTAATCTGATTTCTATCAGTGCACTCACAATTGATTTACAGCTCTGTGTACAATTTTTTCCTAATTACTGCTTAATTCAGGATCTTCATCACAAGAAGACGATTAGCAGGGGTGAAAAGGTTCAAGGACTATACATTCTTGATTCTACTACTCTGAGTTCGTTTTCCTCTTCAAAAGAATTGACAGTCAATAATGTGGCATCTACCAATAATGTGTCTACTCATGTATGGCATAATAGACTTGGACATTTGTCTACAAAACGTTTTGAAACCTTGAGAACACAAATCTTCTAGTAATAATAATTCAAATATATGTTACATATGTCCTCTAGCCAAACAAAAGAAATTACCTTTTGATTGTCACAATCATATGTCTCAATCACCTTTTGATATTGTTCATTGTGATATATGGGGACCATATTCAGTTCCTACCTATTCTGGTTTTACTTACTTTCTCACCATAGTAGATAATTGTACACATTTCACTTGGCTGTTTTTGTTAAAACACAAGTCAAATGCAGCATCGATTATTCCCAGATTTTTTGCTATGGTGGAGAATCAGTTCAGCAGCAAAGTTAAAGTGTTCAGATCAGACAATGCAAAGGAGCTTACTTTCACATAATTTTTCAATGAGAAGGGCGTGTTACATCAATTTTCTTGTGTGGATTGACCTCAACAAAACTCTGTTATTGAAAGGAAACATCAACACTTGTTAAATGTTGCTAGAGCCTTGTACTTCCAATCTCGAGTTCCAATTCAGTTTTGGGGTGAATGTGTCCTTACAGCTATATATCTGATAAACAGAATTCCATCCCCATTGCTGAAGAATATTTCTCCTTATGAGATGCTTTATAAGACCAGAGTCAATTATTCCAACTTAAGAACTTTTGGCTGCTTGGCTTTTGCTTCTACATTAGCTGCTAATCGATCCAAATTCCATCCCAGGGCCAGAACTTGTGTTTTTATAGGATATCCACCTGGTGTAAAAGGTTACAGGCTATATGATTTGGAGTCTAAATAGTTTTACATCTCAAGAGATGTAATATTTCATGAGGATGAATTCCCCTTTCATCTGGTGACTTCACAGGAGAATTTAATTGATCCATTTCCTGATCTAGTGCTGCCCCAAAATTCTGGTGACTTTATACCCAAATATAGGAATACTGCTACTCAATCTGACCAAGTTGCTCATGATCGTTCCTTACAGCATAACAGGCAATCATCCAGAACTACAAAACCTCCATCTTACCTGAGGGACTATCATTGTCATTTGCTCTCTCATAGCCAACAAAATCCCCCTCCCAATGTACTATATCCATTGTCAAATCATTTGTCTTATCATCATCTTTCTTCCAGCCATAGGCAGTTTATTCTCAGTGTATCCTCTCAGTACGAACCACAGTTTTATCATCAGGCAGTGTGTCATTCCCACTAGAGAGAAGCTATGCAGGCTGAACTGAATGCAATGGAGTCTAATCATACTTGGCCTGTTATTCCACTCCCTGAAAACAAGCAACAATTGGTTGCAAGTAGATCTACAAGATCAAGTACCGATCTGATGGTTCTATAGATCGATACAAAGCACGCTTAGTAGCCAAAGGCTTTACTCAGCAGGAAGGGATTGACTTCATTGAAACTTTCTCACCGGTTGCCAAACTTGTCACAGTGAAGGTTCTCCTAGCTCTGGCTGCTTCTCAGAAATGGAATTTGGTACAGCTAGATGTCAACAATGCGTTCCTTAATGGAGATTTGTTTGAGGTGTAACATCCCTCGCCTCGTGCGGGGGACGTCACCTAAAACTCTTTGTTACTTTAATTCTTTTCTTTCAAATTATAACACAATGGATTGCGGAAAATTTTTTTTTTTTTTTTTTAAAACCGTCGATATACATAGTAGTACAACTTTCCAAAACTAAGTTATTATAGTTGGAAACTATTTCATATTACTTGCATATAATAACGTCATACTATATTAGAAATAGTTAAAGTCAAACATAGCAGTGTACTTTATACAATATCATACAATTAAACTCTTCTTTGTCCTTTTTCTCTCTTCTTGCGGAATTAGCCTGGCAGGTCCATAACCTTTATCATGACACTGGCACTTCATTCCTGCAGTCCAATCCATACATTGTGGCTCAGGTTACAGGTTGTTTACCTCGATTACCTAAACAAGAAAAACTGGTGAGCTATATGCCCAGTAAGTTCAGACATAACATTTAAAACAATAAATCATCACAATGCAACTCTACAAAATGCATGGAGTTCATTATGCTCAATTTACATTTTGCATTGTTCATTTACTATGTCTATGGGCCCGTTTTGGTCGTACCGTGCGCGCGCTGTAAGAGGGGCCTGGGAGCGACCCTGACTCTCCCTCATCTATGGTATGTCTTTTGCTTCGACATAAGGTAACCTCCCCTCACGAGAGGCCGGTACGCCAAACATTAAGTTATTTCATTACCCTGTTGTTTACTGTACGATGTTATTTACTATGATGTCTTAACTGTTCTAATGTACATATTCATAATTAATGTACTCAATGTTATGCCTATTCAGTCCAAAAATACTGTTTAAAAATCATCATCCACGCACTTAAATATTGGAGCGTGATTGGAACTGAAAATGAGACACAAAACTTTAATTATACATTTTTGGAACAGTTGGAGCGCTTGGCACTCATCCCCGAGCGCCTGGCACTCATCCTCGAGCGCCTAGCCCCTTCATTCTATTTTTTTGCAAAACTTAGGATAGAGACTTCAGCGCTTTGACGCTATCCTTGCAGCGCTTGGTGCTTTTGAAATCCAGTGCAAGCGCCTGGCACTCATACCCTAGCACCTGGTACTTCAAACAACTTTACACTAGCGCCTGGTGCTCATACCCTAGCGCTTGGCGCTCATGCTGATTTTTATACTAGTGCCTGGCACTCATACCCTAGAACCTGGCACTCCTACTGGATATTTACCTTAGCGCCTGGTGCTCATACCTTAGAGCCTGGCGCTTCGTTTAGTTTTTACACTAGCGTCTGGCGCTTATACCTTAGCGCCTGGCGCTTTCACCAATTTTTACACTAGCGCCTGGCGCTCATACCCTAGCGCCTGGCGCTCCTACTGAGTTTTTAACACCAAATTTTGGCCGAGAGCTCAGCGTTGGGGTGCTCTTTGGCCAGCGCTTAGCGCTTGGCTTCGGCTAAAATAGGTTTTTAAACACATTTTGACACCAAAGCCATTTCTCATGCATACATTCAACCCTAAAACATGATTAAAGCATTCGAGGGTCAAAATCCATAAAACACAATTGTATACATATAACACACCAATGCACACTCGTATACTCACCAATCTAGGCGTTTTAACGAGTTCACAACAACATATAACTTTTCTAGCCAAAGAATTTAGGCTATTCATAAATGGAAATTCAAGAATAACATAGGGTTCCAATTGTTCATGTTCAGACATTTAAATGCCAGAACTTACCAGAAATCTGCTACTGTTTCATTTCCTTAGTTTTCAGTCGTTGCCCTATAATGAAATAGTTCAACGTTCAGTGAAATGTTTATAGGTCAACACTAGAACATTTAAACACTTCTTCTATACATTGTCATCATTAAACCCTTAGCCTTGGTTATAAGTCTGAAAATTTCGGCATTATAACGGCTTAAATTCTCATTTTCCCACTGTGCCAAAACAGTTTAAATCGCGTTATTGAACACAATTTCCATTATAATCCTGCTCAAAATCCCAGTACATAACAATAATTCATTCTCATAATCAGGGTATAGCAATATTTCTAAAATTTAGGGTTTTACTCAAAAACCCTAAATTTCCTCTTTGTCTTTCTTCCTTTCAACACTCAAATACCACATCAATTTCTTTTCCACTTCATAATACATAATCATCACTATTCCATAAGGGTTTTCACACTCTTTTTCACGTCAACTTTCTCTCCCCCGTGCAACACATTTGTTTTTCAAAACTAACCCCACAAACACTTTAAAAACAAGTTCAAAACATGTTTTCTTCTACATGAATTTCATCAAAACACTCAAAACATTCTAAGTCCATTTTGTTCCACTATTCACATAAACACAAAAACACTTAAAAACAAGCATTAAAACAGAATTTTGAAGAACTTACTTGAGCTTTAAGGTGAATACTCCTAAAATGGAAGTTTTCTCACACTTTTTCTTCAAAATTTGCAACTTTTGGAATTTTGGAAATTTTTGTGAGTGTGGGAACGTGGGAGAAGAAGAAGAACAGAGAAATGGTGATTTTCTGCTGTGGGGGACGTGAAAAATCAGAGGAAAAAGTTTATACAAATCCTTAGGGGCCTTTTTATAATTTTTGAAAATTTTTGGGTCAAAATGAAAATTTCTTGGGGGCATTTTTGCAAAATTTTTGAAACTTTTTCAGCTGAAATACAGCTGTTTCTCCCCCTCTCTTCCACGTGCATGAGCAGCTAAGTATTGCATTTAATGCAATTTTTCTTTCTCAATTTGATTTTAAAGGAAAATTCTAAAATTTCCTTATTTTTGCTAACGTTTGGATCAAAAATGATGATTTGATCTCATCCATTGATTCTTATATTAATAAGAAAATATTATTTGTTTATACAGTATAGGTTTTTCTTTAATGACAGTATAATTTTCATCTGTCGAAATTTTGATCGAAAAGCTATACTGACCAAATTTCGCAGTTTACCTCTCGAAATGCTATTAGCGCCTTTCGATGCATTTATATCATTTAAAATACTCCATAAACCCTAGATATTTCATTATTTTCCATCTAAGGTCTATGTTTGTCACATTTTAAGTCTCAGTAGAATTCTATTTTTCGATATCGAAAATGCACTATTTGAGGTATTTCGATTCGAAAATCATCACATCTATAGCCATAAAGCATTTATCAACTCTAATAAATATATTTATCAACTCTAATGATGATTTATTAGAGTGAAATTTATATATTTTCGTCATACTAATATATATAAATTTTCACTATACAATGAACTCGAGAACGGTTAAAAATCTCGGCTGTTACATGAGGAGGTTTATATGGATCTACCATTGGGATATAGAAATAAGGGGGAGGCTACTCAAAACACAAAGATGGTCTGTAAGCTACACAAATCCATCTACGATTTGAAACAAGCTTCAAGGCAATGGTACTCCAAATTTTCTCAGTCACTGATTCTGCAAGGCTTTACTCAATCCAAAGCTGATTACTCATTGTTCACTAAGGGCTCGGGTACAAGTTTTGTAGCTGTTTTAGTATATGTTGATGATATTGTTATCACAGGTCCTTCAATAGAGCTTATCAATGCTCTGAAATCTGAGCTTCACAATCAGTTCAAACTGAAAGATTTGGGAAGCCTAAAGTATTTTCTTGGACTTGAAATAGCCAGATCATCAGCAGGGATTATGCTTTCTCAATGACATTATGCTCTGCAGTTACTGGAAGACGCTGGGTTTTTGGCTTGTAAACCAGCAACAATTCCTATGGAACCAAAAACAAAACTTAGGAATGCAGAGGGTGAACTTCTCCATGACCCTTCTCTGTACAGACGGCACATAGGGCGACTGTTATACCTCACTCTCTCACTACCTGACATAACTTTTGTTGTTCATCAACTCAGCCAGTTCCTCTCCCTACCTCGGACAAGTCATCTACAAGCAGTTCATCAACAATTGTGATACATTAAGTCCAATCCAGGCCAAGGACTTTTCTTCTCATCTGACTCACCATTGCAGTTCAGTGCTTTCTCAGATGTAGATTGGGCATCATGTCTAGAATCCAGAAGATCGATCACGAGTTTTTGTGTTTTCCTTGGCAAGTCTTTAGTGTCGCGGAAAGCCAAAAAGCAAGCAACAGACTCTAGATCATCTGCTGAAGCCAAATACAGAGCACTTATTGCCACCACTAATGAGCTGATATGGATGAAACAATTGATGCATGACTTTCACATTGAAGATACCACTCCAGCTTTCATCTTTTGTGACAATCAAGCAGCCATACATATTGCCTCCAACCCTGTGTTTCACGAGAGAACAAAACACATTGAGATTGACTATCGTTTTGTTCATGATAAAGTTAATGAAGGCTGCATCAAACTGCTTCCAGTTAGAACACATCATCAACTTGCCGATATCTTCACCAAGCCTGTTTCTGCTGCAACATTGTCTGCTCTACTTTCCAAGATAGCTGTTAAGAATATACACAGCTCATCTTGAGGGGGAGTTTTAGAGTAGTTATTTAACCATAATTTGTTAGTTAGTTTTAACAAACACTAACAACAAAAGTTAGTTAGTTACAATTCTGTTATTATACATATATATATATATCTGGTGTATATCCATTGAAATCATTTAGCTGAATGAAAACAGAGTGAATATTTTCCACTCTTCCAAACTTCGTTACAGCTCTAATAAAATTACCTCTCTTTATGACCAACTTCCAGTCGGTTGAGAAAAGAAAAAAAAAATCCTTTTTATATTCTACCCCTTCAGCAACTTCATGAGTGTATTAGTTGCAACGATACTAAAAAATAAACAAAAAAAAAAATCATAACATAACAAAACAAAAAAAACGAAGATGTCATGCATGCATAAAGCACTCTTTAGGTCTTTCTTTCATGGACGAAGTACGCAGTACTACTCAGGTAAAATTAGACAAATATTGCTTGAAGATCAGTTCACAGAAAGTAGTACTGCATGTAGTATATTACTGCAAAATAGTCATGATTCTTAGAGGCACGTTCATCCGAAAAAAGAAGAAGGAAAAAACATGCAGACACACATTTACAAACATTGTTTTAAATGTTCATTTAAATATACTTAAATAAGTTAGGTTAGAGCTAAAATTAGACGTTTAGTATGCAAAAGTTTAATTTAGACTTGTATTGAAAATTATGTTAAAATGGTAAAAGTAAAAATAAAAAGTTAGTAAGTAGAGCCTACCAAATTGAATTTAAGTTACAACCAAATGCTTATTTTAGCTTAGTTCAAGCTAAATCAAAGTTAATATTGGGAGATAAAAGACTATAATTATGACTGGACTAAAGTACCAAACTACAACAAGATATGAGCACAAGTGCTAAAAATGATTATGATTCTATCCCAAATTAACCTCCTTGAACAATTCCTTTTTTTTTTTTTTTTTGTCAATTTGAGTGCTAAATTGTCAAGAATAAATATTAAGGGACAAAGGTGTCAAACCAAAAAATATATATATATATAGGGGCATAGGAGCTAAAAGTCCATAATGTTAAAAAAATATATATGAATAATAAATCTAATGGTCTTGGTTTTTTTTTAGGGGAAACAATTTTAGGATGAGAACCAACTTTACATTACTAGTTAATTATTTAAAAAAAACTTTGTGCTAAAAATTGAGTTTTAGAACCTAAATTATAGTTCAGGGAGTTAGCCCCAATTTGGATCTAAAGTTTGAACACACAATTCAAATTTTTTTCTATAATGCCTTCACTCACAAAATTTGAATTTTCTATTTAAATATGTGATTCAAACATATCATCATTTTGTCAAACTGTAGGGACCCATAGGGGATTAAGGATGATATAGGAGGATCACAACTCTATCTTTGTAAGAGGATCAAAAAAAATTCTTTTTTTTTTTTTTTTTTCATACAACAGAGAAAAGCACCTGCACTAGAATAAATCATTCTCCATGTAATAGAGCTAGCAAAGCATGTTTTACAAGGTTTGATATTTTTTCAACCCCTTTCTTTTTATGTTGATCATCTCTTTCAAACCGAAATCAGTTTTCTCAGAGAGATCATCTAGTGATCTTCGTCCTCCGACTTCATTTATCAACGGATTTATGATCCGTGGTCTTCCATTTGAGAGCATGGAAGAGTTGGACTTCATGCTCAATTTGGCAAACTGCCTTCGAAAGAAATGCCTGAAACTGGAAAGAAAAGCACGCGAGTTTGAAGACTGCGTGAGCGATTTATGTGCAACTGTTGCACTTTTCTTGCACAAGGCGCGTAATAATTTTCCGCTTTGACAAAGGTTCAAGGCAAGTGTTAGATATTTCTTCGTACCATCTTCATTCCTTTCTCGATGAACACTGTATCACATTTTGGATCAAAAATTTTTTTATATTAAGGGTAATTAAAAAAAATAAAGTCATGGATACAAAATAAAAATAAAAAACTGACTTATTGAACTGTGGATAAAAAATTATATAAGAACGAATAAAATAAAAAAAATGAATGCATATTATATACATATACATATATATATATATATCTGGTAGAAGCATATTATACTTGTTTGAATCCATACATGATCATACTCTTTGTTAGTAAATTGTAATCATTTTGGGGTTTCTTAGGTAGCGTTTGGTATTATTTTTGAAATCTGTTACGTTTTCAAATTCTCTGAATTTGAGATCGTTTTGAAAACAATTCTGAGAACGTTTCTGAAATTGTGTTTGGTTTTATTTTCTGAGTGTATGTTTTGAGAAATAAAAAAGTGAAACTGTGTTTGGTTATATTTTTGAAAACCAGTCATTTTATAAGTATTCTATAAGAACATATTTATATTTGATTTAAAAAAAATTTATTATGAATACCAAAAATTAAAAATTAATAAAATTTTTTAATTGAAAAATGAATTAAAAATTAATAACCATAATATTTAAGTAATTATTATATCAATTAAATCTTAATTAACCATAATAATTAAATCAGAGAAATTGGAGAAATGGGAAAAATGAAATCAGAGAAAACGACTTTTAATCGTTTTCAATTTTACATTGGGAGCAAAGGCGATTTTGGATTCGTTTTGAAATCTGTTTTCAAAAACAATACAAACCAAACGCAATTTCACACCGATTTTGAAATCGATTTTCTAGGAAATCGTGAAATCAGTTTTGGAAACAAAACCAAACACCCTCTAACTCTTATAGAACGTTTGTCAGGTAAAGGGGGAAAAAAAAAAGGCAGCATTTTTTCAGGTACATTCCTAACTCTTATAGAACGTTTGTTTATCGTTTTGTATTCACATTGTATTTAAACGTAATACAATTTTTATTCAAACGTAAAAATTTTATGTTCAAATATAATATTTTTCAACAGTACTTCAAATACATTTATTATTTTAAAATGTTTTAAAAATATTTTTTTCATTCACATCATATTCTCTTTTTATCTCACTTTTTTTATATACTTTTACCAATCATATCAATTTTTCAATTTTAAAATATAATTAAAATACTTTTCATCTAAACACACATTATATTGAAATATTTTTCAAATATATATTATATTTAAATATAAAATAAATATTTTTTAATTAAATATAAAACACATTGTATTATATTTAAATATAATATTAACATATGTCCCATTCACCTCATAATGTAGTATTCCTTATTTGACAGGTCCGGTGGAGAACATTAAAAACAACAGAGGGGCTCTGCCGTACGTCATGAGTTTTTTTTTTTTAAAGAATAATTGCTGTCAGAATCTTGGAGTTAATGTCCAAGTTGTACTGTTGTCGGCTTGTGTCTATGATTCAACGGTTTTCCTTGTTCTTGTTGCACTCAGTTAACGAAGTTGATTATGATCTGCACATTCAGCAAAATATATACAAATATATAAGGGGAGGCTGCTATCCCGCATCCTCTTGATACAACATTTGTAACATTTTTTGTTATACGTTGTATCAATAAGGTGATTTTAATATACCTTTTTCAAAGTATCATGTAATAACGTTCCCCACCAGAAGTTACTATATTATAAGGTTTTAAATAAAAAATTATATATAAATCAATTAATTGTTTAAAATTTTTTAAATAGAAAATTACAAGTATGGGATATTTAATATTGTATACAACACCTGTCTACAACACCTATATATGATCTGCACCGCAGGAAAGATTAAAAAAAAAAAAAGGCAGCATTGTTGGCTTAGACCTTTTTAGACTTGAATTAAGTTAAAAGATTCATTTTTGAAAAATAAAAAATTTTTATATATGAAAAATAAAAAGATATTTGAAATTTTTTTAAAAAATGAAAAATTGTTTAGATTGCTGAAAACTTTTTATTTTTAGAAAGCTCTTTTTTTATTTTTCAAAAATAAAAAATTTTAGATATTTAGATATGAAAATTTAAGAAAATTCATTTTTCTTGAAATGAAAAATTTTTCATTTTCTAAATTAAGAAATGTCAAATAAACGGAGTGTAAATGTCACCGTGCCATGCCTACTCGAAAAGGAAACAAAACAAAAACAAACAACAATTAAGGTCTACGACAATCATCATGGATTACATTAGTAAGTCTAGCAGATATCATTAATTCTCAAAGTAGGTTATAAAGAAAGGTGTATCAATTACAAAGAAATATACATATATATATACATAGATATATATTAATCAAGTATTACGCTCCCCTCTTGGTGGTTTTCGGTCCAAAGATCAAATTCTTAATGCTAATCAGTTGTATCAACCAATTTTTGCAACAATTACTTTCTTTTCAACGGGATTTATCATTTGAGCAAGATAATAATAATAATAATAATTTCTGAAGTATGGTAAAAGGTAATTTGATATCACGTATCCATGCTGTCCCGACTCCAAGCTCGAGGTTCGGGGGTTTTTATAAGCGCACATTTAGGGGCCGAAACTTATAACGCCTGGCAGTGGCATGAAGAAAATATGGAAAAGGTTGAGAGGTTAAAAATTTTTGTTCCATCGTAATAGAGAAAGTAGAGAAAATATCAACATAGTTGCATATTCGAAAATCGAAATCTTGTCGATTGAGCATTCCAACTTTTAAAACATACAGACGTTGCATCGTGTAAGAGATTCAGACTTGGGTTTACTTTTCACCAAGAGACTTGATAATATAAGTTTACAACAAGTTGACTTGTTTTAATAAGAAATACCAATTTGAAAACTTAAATGTAAAGCAACAGATAATGCTAACCATAAAACAATTTTCTAGGGGTCTAAAATCAGATTCCCTGGTAGCTGTTTATAGCCATGGTTATGTACAAAGTCATCAGTCATCATGTTCTAAGAGGAGTTAGAACTAAGAACAGAGGCCTCATAAGGATGAAGGATTAGTCCGTGTTTCATAGTATCTCAACATCACTAAATCAATTAAGGCAATAGTGACTAGTATTTTGTCTATCAAAGGTTCATGCTCCCACTGGATGATCGATCATTTACATTGATGGAGAACAAAAAATAAAAGTAGATTAATGGTTGCAGCCAACATTTTATTGAATCTCTCTAAGACAGTGAAGAGAATTATGGAAAGACAAAAAGAAGATGAAGGAAGAGAGAAGATAAGATAAGAAATGTAATCTGGAGGAAGATCATTTACTTTCGAAAACGTTTCTTTGAGAAACCTAGTCTAGTCATACCAAAGAGTAGAATCAAAACAAAATCTAGAGAAATTAAAGAAAAAAACGTTTATCAAATAAAAGAATGTAAAGCAAACGAAATGCACAGCACAAGGTATGTCGCTCTATATCATTAAGCCCATCTTGGAACTCAGTTATCACCACAGGATTAACCACAATGACAAAGGCTAGGTAGCAATTGATAGAAACCACGATTAATCTTTCTTTTTTTGACAAGGAATTCTCTTTAACTTGGTGGAAAACTCTCTTCTTTCCCTTAACCAAGAAAAGATCCCTCATTTTAACATAACTAATGTTTCCATCTCTATTCTACCCCTGGCAACGAATTTTCAGGGTTTTGCAGGTTCCCCACTTGACCCAAAGGTAATCTAAACTCGAGCACAAACGAGAACGAGCCAAGCGAACTAGCTGAAACATAGGTCATTAACCCAATACCAAGACTGTACGGCAGCAGAGATTAACTTACTTTAAACAATTTAAATCATTACAGGCGAGTTCCAAAACTACACAAACAATCAGAGGAAAGTTTCAAAATTTTTGTACTTCATTTAGAAAAGAAGAAGGCCACAAACCATGAATTGACAAAACATTTTTTTTTTTTTTTAAATAACCATGGTGTTCGAGACTTTACCCGATTAATACTCGGAATTCATGCAAAATGTCCCCTCCTCATGTGTCCCTTAAATCTCAAGCCTTGGAACTGCAGGCACGGCCCCAAGGAATTGGCAGCACTCAATGGGAATCGAACCAAATATTGGTACTACCAATTCAAGAAAAATCAGCATACCAACAAATAGCTTAGAAAAGATTCATCCCAAGTACCATAAAATTTCCAGATTTCCCAGTTCCTAGCAAGGCAACGAAAAACAGAACTGACCCCCTTAAAAAATAAACTGACAAGAAAAAAAACAAAACAAAAAAAAATTTATAACAAATATACTACTATATCATCCACAAAGATATACAATCTACGCAATAACGAAAATCACCAAAATACATGTCATAATCTGCATCAAACAAACCCCAAAAAAACAGAAACAGAACCAAATTTTAACAAAATTCAATTCGAATATTTATATAATCAACTATGTTAAAAGACAACAAGTCCGAATCCCAAATCCTAGGGTTACAAAGTTCGAATTTTTTTTTCCAATCCAAAGTCAAAACAGCGACTACTTATCTTTTGTGGAGACGCCGTATTTCTCTTGCATCCTGGCGATTTCGTCCTCCTTCTTCTTCTGGTCGAACTTCTTACTCATCTTGGCCTGCTGGTAGTAGAGCACGATCAGGTACCGGTTGGCGACGTTGAAGCCCGATAGGTGGTCGACCGCCGTCTTGGCGTCGTAGATATCCTCGTACACCACGAAGGCCGTACCGCGAGTGTCCTTGTTCGTACCGATTCGGATCTGCCGGATCGCTCCGTACTTGCCGAAGATGTCATACATCTCCTCGCTGGAGATGTTGAAGGGGAGGTTCCTCACGTACAGCACGCGGTTCACCTCCGGCGGGAGCCGCGTGTTGCTCTTGCGGAGGCTGATCGTCGCCATTAGGGATGAGGGATCGGGCTGTTTGGACGGCGAGAAAGTAAGGAAAATGGTATTCTGGGATTTTTATTTGGGGAAGAAGAGGCGACGGTTCTCTGGATTTCTCTATTTCCTAGAGGCGGTGATGGTAGGACTCAGACGCAAGGACAAAACTACCCCCTATTACCTATTTGAATTACATAATTCCTAGAGTTTTTTTTTTTAATCGTTCTTGAAGAAATTACTCTTTTTAATAACGTGAATGTAAGATGATATCGTGATTGCTAATTTTATATTTGAACTTCCTTCAGAAGGTACAGTGTTTAAATCCTTCTATTCTAAATTTAAGAAAAATATAATAATAATAATAATAATAAGAAATGATATTCACTTAAAAAAAAAATAGAGGTGATATTTGATGGATTATTAGTAAAAAAAAAAAAAAAAGAGGTGATATTTGATGGATTATTAGTAAAAAAGGTAAATTCCGCAATCGTTTTTAATAGTTGTAAAAAGCTACTTTGATCATTTATCAATAATCTTGAAAAGTAAGAAGATTTTACAATCGACTTTTAATGGTTATGGTTTCTCAATTATTGGTCATGGAAATATTTTTTTTTTTAAATGATCATGGAAAGTCCATTTGAAAAAATAAATATTTTTTAGTTTCGCATGGATTGCAAGTCTCGTGTGCTATCAATTTGATACACAATTATACAAATCCCATGGATTGCATTTGAAATAAGAAATGAAAATTACTTTATATTACAATTATACACAAATTAATACAAATTATAACATTAATAAAATCCTGTGAACAAAATTTAAATTTTAAACTCTAAACCTGCATAAAATATTTTATTCTTTGTTATAGAATACTATAATTTATGTGCATGTTCACTAAAAAAAAATCATATTTACATGTTCAATAGTATATCAAATCTTAAACAAAATACTAAAATAATAAATGTATATCCACAAGCAAGCATTCTCTCAAATACCTAGTATATAAAATTAAAACTTACCGAATCACATATCAAAAATTACAAATATAACACCAAATCATACATCAAACATTCACCAAAATACCAAAATGATAATATATATTCATAACTCGTATTATATTCATTTTACTAAGTCAAAATCACTTTTTTTTTCTTTTCGAAAATTTGTATTAACCAAAATAAATACCCACACTCATACATTTCATTGAATATCTAATATGCAAAATCACAACTAAAACAATTTTCAAAAAATATTATACTCACATTCACCAAACAAATTCAAAACACATATTCACATTATATCGATTGAAATTCTAAATTCTAAACACGTAAATATATTTAAGCATTTTTTCAAACACCTAATATGCAATATCAAAGATTTCAACTTTGTACCCATATTTACCAAATCAAATGCAATATCACAAAAAAAAAAAAAAAAACCCCTCAAAACCGAGTTCTAAGTAAGCTAACCCAAGTTAGCGAAGCAGCATGACGAGGTGGGACGATGGCGGCAAGGCGGCAATCATGGAGTGAGAACGTACACGAGAGAGGTCGACAAGAGTGAGAGAGAGAGAGAGGGGGGGATGACAAGGGTAAGGGCGGTCATGGCAAGGTCGAAGAGGGAGAGGAGGGCAAGGTTGGAGAGAGAGAGAGAGAGAGAGAAGGGCAAGGTCCAAGAGAGAGAGATGAGGTTTGAAAAGAAGCTAATAAAGGTTTATTAAAAAATATTTATCATGGAAGTTTAGATTCCACATTACCGCGACTACCTTCAGATTTGGCACGAATTTGAGACACATTCCATGATCATTTTTAACAAACTATAGTGGAATCCTACATTTATAGCAGTGGGACTTGTTCTGCTAAATGATAAGTTGGTAGATTTGAAAATATTAACCAAAACAAAAACCTTTAGTGTAAATTAACAAACAAAAAATTCTTTTGTTTTCAATAGAGTGCAAACTATGCTTATAAGAGTGTTAAATAAGTGTGTTAAAATCATTGAAACTCTTCTTTTTTTGCTAAATAAAGATAATACGTATATATATATATATCAATCATTAACCTCTAAAATATAGATGGTAGTGTTTGTTAACGTAAAGGGGGCATTTCTGAAATTTTAAGGTTATTTAACTGTCGAACTTAACTATCCCTCAATGGTCAATTAAGAGAGAAATTGTTTGTAATTTTTTCAAAAACAGTTAAGAAGCGTTGACACTATTTATTTTGAGTAAAGGATGTCTCAAGTAAAAAAGATGTATTTCAAAATGATTTTAACTCTTGACTTCCTCAAATTTACAATTTTTAGCTTATGTAATATAAATTATTTCTCTCTCTCTTCTTTGGACGAAGTATACGGGTCAGTTATTGTTTCAACCATCCTACAATTTATTTCTATCTTTTGTCTCTTTATAAATTCCTCGTTTGGATGAACTATTTAAATAGCTATTATTGTACTCAAATGTAATAAGTATTCAGTTGTTGTTGACTGTGGAAATATGCCTAATAAAGTTGGGTTGAATATATAAATTGTTAAACGAATCAGTTGTCAAAAAGTAATGTACTTGAATGCAGAAAAGTAAATGACATAAGAATTATTATAGAGGTTGCCTTCAATATAAAAGGTGCATCCTTTTTAGAGAGCTTAGGGAAAATGTTTCACTATTTTCCAAAAGAGTACAATAAATGCTCTCGAGTGCTCAATAGTTTTTCAAAGGCAAAAGATGGCGTCTAGGGTTTCTATAGGGCACTCACACCCTTTTATATTCTAGCATCTTTGTCATTTGAAATTTAAACTATTATTATTTAAAAACAATAAAATGAGGTCCTCTCTTGTTCCATCTTTGCCACGTGTCCTTTGACTCAACCACCTAACATCTTCTTAATACTTGATATTCTAGACATGGTACTCGGCTCTTTGAATGTTCATCGAGAATCTTGGTCCCTTTATAGGTTGAATTTGAAATTTATATTCCAGTGCCATATTGTCTAAACTCTCAATACCCTATCAACAATTATCCCCCATGTTGTAGTGCTTTATTTGTAACCCATAGTGCTTCAAGCGATGCTATCAAAAAGTTTAGCCCTTAACAGTCACGCTTCCTACATGAAACTTGTATGAAAATCGAAGCGTTGCCTCTATCAGTGTTAATGTCGCATCAATCTACTCAGTCATTACATCTATTCAAGAAACTCAATCTCAGCAATTGATTCCACTTTTAAATTCCCATCTTCTTATGGACCATCAGATCTAGACCCTTAGATCAGTATCTTTCTGACCGTACAACAAGGATCCATGTTGACATTTTGCTTGTAAATGGGATCAAAATGTTTGAAAATATTTGGTTGTGTTTGTTTTTGGTTTTAAAACCGTTTTCACGATTCCCAAGACAATTATTTTCCAGACCTGTTTGAAACCTCGTTTGGTTATCACTATTTTTGAAAACCAAACTTGAAAATGCCGAGTTAAATCTCAATTTTTTTGGCTTAACTTTGAAAACAATTTAGAATTGTTTTCACCTTTTTTCTTCAGCCCCCATACACACACACACCCGCCACCACACTCTTTATGTCTCACCTCCACAGTGTCGACTCCACTAGCCTCTCTCTCTTTCTCGTTTATCATCGTCGGCCGAAGTAGTATCTCCTCCTATGGGCTGGACTCTACTCCGTCTCTGTCGCCTTCATCGACCTCGATCGAGCTCTATCAACTCTCAATCGGTGGTGCTTGCGCCGTTATTGTTCTCCTCTATCGTGGTCGCCATCAACTGAAAACTCTCATGTTTTGGTAATCTTCTTCATGAGAGGTAAGCTCTTCATCTCAGACAAGATACTGGTGATTCTTTGTGTTGTTTTTTGGACTGGTGATCCTTGATTTCATCTGACATTTTGTTGTAAATGGTTTATATTTGCTTGAGTTTATATTGCTTAAATGAATATGAATTTTGGTCTCTATTTTTTTCTGGATTTTTCTTCGGACCTCATTTTTTCTTAGTCTTTACATGGGTTTTGTTTATTAGATCGAAAAGTTTAGTTGGCCTCTGTTATGATGATTGAATTTTTGCATTATATATACATAGATTATTTGGGTTTTAATGTTAATATTTGTTTTAATTTGAAATTGTCGATTTCGATCGGTTTTTGGTGTTCTTTTGTTTCACGCTGTTGAACTACTTTGATTTT
Source organism: Antiaris toxicaria (assembly GCA_035233585.1). NCBI lineage: Eukaryota > Viridiplantae > Streptophyta > Magnoliopsida > Rosales > Moraceae > Antiaris > Antiaris toxicaria. Next base: position 20,085,538 of record CP141153.1, read on the forward strand.
TTGTGTCGTGTTATTTGTATGTTCAGATAGTGAAATGGGTCACTTTGTAATGCCTAAATTGATTTGATTGTTTTCTTAAGTGTTGCATTATTTGAAGAACACTAGATGAATTGCTGAGTTGAATTACTGTTTGTTTGAATTTGATGTAGTTGTTTGAATTTTGGTAAAATGTGCATTTCGTTTGGTTTTTGGTTATCTTGTTATTATTATTATTACTTTTTACTCTATGGGATTACTGTTATTTTTTGTAGCATTTTGTTTGTTTGTTCATATGATAAAATGGGTCACTTTGTTACGCTTGAATTAATTTAATTGTTTTCTTAAACCTTGCATTATTTGAGGAAAACAAGATGAATTGGTTGATTTGAATTTCAATTTGTTTGAATTTGATGTAGTTGGCTACAAGGATTATTGTCTCGAATCTGCACAAGAACACCAAGAAATCATTTTCATAGATGTAAGCTTCATTTAGATTTATGCTTGTTTTCTATTTTATACAAACATGCTTAAGCAATTCTTACTTCTCATCCGACATTTATTTTTTATTGGGTGGATGATTAATGCAGGATCAAAATCATGTACCACTATGTTAGTGAGAGACAGGGCTGAAGGCTCCCCTAATAGCGGATGATGTCTATGAAATTATCACGAATGTACTTTCATTTTCCTTCATTTATTTTTGTTATTTTTGCATATTGTGTTGGCTAGTCTTGCATTTGTAATTATTTTATTCTGATTTTCTTGTTTCTTTTACTAGAATGCTGCTCGACTAGATAGTGAGATAATTTATGACCAGGACTTTGACTATGATTACTTTGGCTTCAAGACCCTTGAGAGGTTATACCTCTTGAAGTTACAAGGGAGGGTTGTTGAAAGGCCTCAACACATGTTGATGAGGGTGCTATCAGAATTCACAAGAAGGATATTGAGTCTGCTATCAAGACGTATCACATGATGTCTCAACGGTTGTTCACTCATGCCTCCCCGACCCTTTTCAATTCGGGAACACCGAAACCTCAGGTATGTTTGTTGTATCTATAGATATTCTAATTGAATTTTTTTCTTTTGACATGTGATGATGATGCACAGTTCGATGGTTCTTGCTTGTTTGTTGTGGCAGTTAAATAGCCGCTTCCTGTTATGCATGAGGGCATATATGCACCTTGAAGGAGTATGCTGTTATCAGCAAATCAGCTGGAGGAATTGGTGTCTCAGTTTACAACATTTGCTCAAGTGGGAGTTATATTCGTGGAACCAATGGGATGTCTAATGGCATTGTTCCAAAGCTATGTGTTTTCAATGACACTGCTTGTTATGCTGATCAAGAGGTTGGTAAGAGGAAAGGTATATATTCCCCTCATCTTTCTGTAGTATGCATTTTTGTTTGAAGTGTCAAGTGTTGCTTGTCCTGATTCACCTTAACATAATGTTTGCTACTTATAGGTGCTTTTGCTATGTACTTAGAGCCATGGCATGCTGATGTATTTGAATTTCTTGATCTACGAAAATACCATGGAAAAGTATGATCTGAATTTATATTTGTAGCCGTTGAATGAATCTGTTGTCAATTTGGAAGTTGCACAATACCTACCCTGTGCCTAAATATTTGCATCTTTAGTTATCTTTAGTTTCACATTTGTATTGATATTATATCAGAACTGATATAAAGTTCATGTAATCCTAAATCCATTTGTTATTGTAGGAAGAGCATTATGCTCGTGATCTGTTTTATGCTCTTTGGGTGTTTGATTTGTTTATGGAATGTGTACAAAGCAATGGTCAGTGGTCATTGTTCTGTCCTAATAAGGCACAAGGTTTGGCAGATTGCTGGGCCGAAGATATCGAAAGGCAAAGCGGAAAGCGAAAACGTACAAATTACTATTAATCTGAATTGTCTTCTGATGTTGGTTCCACTAATAGGGACCGATAACATATAAGCCAATTCATGAACCAAACAGCATAAGCAATATGGGAACACTATGTATCTTAATTATTATGATAGATAAAAATGGTAATTTTTTAGTTATATGTTACTTCTACTATTAAGAACTACTTTGTAATGTACTTTTAACTAAATATAATGGTTAATTATGATTTAATTGATATAGTAAATATTCAAATATTATAATTTTTAATTTTCAATTAATTTTTCAATTAAAATTTTATGAATTTTTAATTTTTGGTATTCATAATAATTTTTTTTAAAATTAAACATAAATATGTTTTAATAAAATACTTATGAAATGATTGGTTTTAAAAAATATAACCAAACACAGTTTCATTTTTTTGTTTCTCAAAACACATACTTAGAAAATATAACCAAATACAGTTTCAGAAACGATCTCATAATAATTTTCAAAACATTCTCATTTTCAATTTTTTTGAAAACAGAACAGATTTCAAAAACAATACCAAACACTACCTTTATTTCTCTTCCTTCGTCTTGCAAAAACCCTATCCAGAGCTGTGTTAACATTTTGCCAATAAATGGGCTTAAAAAGTTTGAAAATCTTCATTTTTCTTCGTTTGTCTTGTTGAAACTCTGTCCAAATCCTCTCAAAGGTCTTCACCTTGCCATTTTCTTCTTTTGAAATTCATTCTCTCATTCTTATCCCATTTTCAAGTCCGTGGTTTGATACCAATTGTTGGTTTCGAAAATGATATTTTAAAAAATTTTAACAGAAGCGGAAGATCGAAATAACAAAAAGTTTACAAATTTTCATTATTATTCTATAACTATATTAATTTAATATATAATAAGGAAAAAGATAGAATTGTACTGCCGTCCGATTAGGTTGATAACTTCGAAAACATCTTCACAAATATCACACAAATCAGTAAAGGGCACTTCCTTTGACACCATGTTCTTCCATACTTTACCTTCGTCGCTTTGAATGAAACAAGTGGGTGTTTTTTTATTGATGGAAGGAATTACACACTTATAATTTTAGTGTTATTATTTTGGTCTCAACACATAAGAAAACAAAAAGTGCATAAGGGAGAACGTTTCTCTTTATAGTTTCTTAAACCACCATTATTTTATATATCAATAATTCTACCTTGATATAAATCATTATTTACAGAGTAAGATAGGTAACCCTAAACCTCTATCTTGAATTTTGAATATTCCCAATATTCAAAATTTATTTACAGAGTAAGATAGGTTACCCTAAACCTTTATCTTGAATTTTGAATATTCCCAATATTCAAAATTAAATACTAATTATATTATATTGAGAATATAATATAATTATTAAATCCATATATTTATATATACCTACACGCAAAACTAATTATGCGTTGATCTTTCCTTCACCCTGATTTCCCTTTTTTTATTTTTATTTTTAATTTAATATTATATTTATATAAGATCACATACAAATATATATACATATATATAATCACAAAAAGAAGGAAACAATTTCCTTCTTTCCTTATCCGTTATATATATATATTAATATATATAATAAATATTTAATTTAAAATCAAATTTTGAATATTAATATTCATAATCTTAGAAATAGGAAACTAGCCAACATGAATATGCACACTAGTGAGTCCCACTCACTAGCAGAAAGCACAAACACAAAGAGTCCAATCCACTATATCATTTAATTTTAACATTTAGATAGTCTCAATTATTTAAATGACATAATTAATTCTCAATCAATTGCTTCAGTAACAAATAAATATTTGTAATAATATAAGCTGACACTATTTTATATTTTATGTTACATAATTTGTGAGCTTAAATATAATCTATCAAATATACTTATTCAATTGATAACGCAGGCATGTGGAGAACTATGGACCTATAATTTCAAGTTTTAATAAATTTGATTATTAATCAAACTCTTTGATTAATATATCAATTTTATTAATTCTAATGTTACTCCACTAAAAACTTAAAACTACACTTTTGAAATTATAGATATAAAATTAGTCAAAAAATAAAGTCATCCATTTGATATACTCGTTATATATAGATCAATCCTCCATATATAATTCATATATAGAGCCAGGTAAAATCCATTAACCTTCCTAATTACTTCTTTATCCTTGAGTACCATTGATTTTCAAATGAATGATAAATTCATGAAATTAATCACGAATTGAGCGCTCATACCATTCAAATCTTGAATTAACATGCAAGTGAATTATTTGTCTACTTCCTATATAAGAAAAAATGGATTCTATCTTGCCATATTAACATTACTGGCTGCTTATTTCGTTATGTCTCCAAGTACAAGGAATAAGATTAGATACTCAAATTCATATCGAGTAAATCAAAAGACATGATTCTATAAATATGAGTCTGCTAATATTCAGGATTAAAATCATTTTATATATGACCATCAGTTAACATAATTAGAATCCACTATAATTAACAGAAATTATTAGTGATTCATATTTCATCATGTTCCTATCCTATATAATCACATTATTTATAGTACACTTATTTAATATCTCACCCCAATAATGATTCGGATACGACTGTTCTGTACTTAATCATAATGACATGCACTAGTGATATTTAATTAAAGATCCTATACTTTAATTGGTTAATCAATTAAATAATTAATTACTTATCACAGACTATTTAAATTATCATCTTAAAATATTATCCTCTAGTATATAACATTTATATATATCATTTAAGGCCGTATAAATAGTTATAGAATTTTAATGAGATTCATAAAGTATTCAAAAAATACATGCATATAATTATAATTAAAAATCAAATTTATTTATTCAAAATAAATAATATCCAAAAATATCACATGTTTTTGGATATTTATCTCAACAAAATTTACACCTACTCTATCTAAATATATAGAATTCAAATCCCTTATCTCTCAAGTTCAAAATAATAGTAACAATAATAAATAAATAAATGACACACGCTCACACACATGAGAAGAAAAAGAGATTGTGAACCTTTCTCTAGTAGAGCTGTGAAACAAAATTCTGCAATAACATTATTATCAACCTTCTCAACAAAAACAATAAAGAAAAGCACCAAGGGCTAATAAACAAAAGCTTTAATTAAAAAACAAAAACAAAAAAACAAAAACAAAAAACAAAAAACAAAAACAAAAGCTTTACGGCCATGAAGATTGGTTGTTCCTCAACTAGCTGGTATGCTGTGTTTCTCTCGTTCGTGTTCATGACTTGTCAAACCACAGGCTGGGCCTTCGTTTAATCCAATGACAGACACGAAGGGTAGAAAACACAGCAAGAAGACATCCATTTAAGGTTCGGTTAATTGTGAAGCTTATTTATAGACAAACCTGACGTGGGTTTAACGCTAAGCAGCCTTTCCTTTAGAAAGAAGGAATCCTATTCAAAATAAAGTTGTGAAAATTTAGAAAAATATCAAAATTTTTTAAAAAATTTGTTTTTGGGGAAAATAATTGGATATTAGATAAGAATTATGCTCATTCAAAGCCCTAGTTTTTTTCTTTTTTCTTTTTCCTTTTTTGGTAAATCATTCAAAACTCTAGTTATCTGATTCAGATCATGTGTTCATATAATTTAAAACGTAAATCTCCCATACATGCATATTAGATTACGTCTGTATATACATAGCATGACAAGCCATATTATCGTACTTATCTTCAACCAAATTATTTAACACTTTTGTTCCCCAAATTTTTTTTTGGCAACTTAATCCATAATTTTTTAATTTTGGTAATTTTCTCTTTTTTCTTTTTAAATGGGAAAGCTCTTTAACAGGGGGGAAACACACTTTATTAAATGAGCCGAAAAAAAAGGTTAAGGTACAATAAAAGGCACGAAGACCATGGAACGGGTTCCACACAGACCCTAAAAACCTACTCAATGATCAAAAGATCCCCTAATCTGACACAGAGCTAAATTCCTACAACAAGTGACCACAACAAAGTCAATCACATGAACAAGCCATATCCTAGACTTTGATCGACTCAAGAACACATTGAACACTCCAAGAGCGATGGGGAGATCACCCTCTAAACCAACCAAAAATAGGACCTCCAAGCAAAGTTAAGGCCAATAACCACCTCAACAAAAAAATGTGAGATTATCTTATAAATTTTGTAAGCATTTTCCTAGCAAAAAAAGAAATGGTATAGGATAATAATGTGGCCAAGTCTCATTACCCTCTGCGACCAAGATATGTAGTTGCAAAAACTAGTTTTATGCTACTAAATACTCTGTAGCAAATGGTTATATTTTACTACCTAATCATAGTTGGTGTGAGATTTTTTTTTTCCACTCATATTTCACTGCGATCAATAAGATTTAGCCCCAAAAGGGTCATTTTCTGCTAACAAATGAGTTTTGCCACCATAGATTGTTGTGCTCAGAAATGTTTTTGACGCCAACTTTTTTTTTTTTGGTACCAAACTATTGGAAATTAAAACAATGTATGATTGCAAATGTAGTTCTATGGTGACTAAAAGTTGGTTCCTAAAGATTCTGCTGCTTGGCCACCAAAACAACATTATTTTTTTCACTTGCGCTGGGTTCGGTCGTGGAAAATTCAAATTTTGCGCTGATTTTGTCCTCCTTAGAGCAAGAATTTAGTCGTCAAGTCTTCCCCCTTTGCTACTCACCCTTTGATCAAATTTAAAAGATTGCCAAGCAATTTCTCTAACCATGCTTCATTCTTCTCTGATTTCTCCTCCAAAGTGAAACCCTAAAATCTCAAATTTGAAAGCCCTAATTTTTTCTTTTCGATCTTTGTTGTTCTTGTTCTTGTGTTCATGCTTGAAGTTTGTTCTTGTGTCCAAAAGAATAATGGTTAGAACTCGTACCGGCCCCTATTCAAATCCATGACAGCCAGAGATTAATCGAAATCATCGATCCTCTTCGATGATGAAGTCCAAATCTTCGAGCTCGGTGACAAATGTGCAGGAACTTCTATCAATATCAAAGGAAAATTGGGGAGAGATTATAGAAATTAATGAACCCATGCCTCTTGCCATCATGAAACCTATGGAGTCTGAGTCAATACCCTCGGTTTCTCGTCCATTCAAGGCCATGAAGGAAGCTTCTTCATTATCTGATTTTGTAAGAGAAGTTCCTCCTCCATCAAGACCTAAAAATGTTGATTACCCATCAATTGAAGTGGTGTCCTCGAGAGCTCCATCTCCTCCGTTGTCATCATCGAATGTTCATACCTCCACCACGAAGTCGACAAAGGATATAGAGTCTGATACTGTGGACTTGCAGAAGTCAAAACCAGTAAGAGGATTTCTTAGTTAGTTTAGACCACCCATTGAGCCTAGTCAAGCAGGTTATGAATCGGCTCCTTTAACATCCAATCAGCCTGAGCCAAACAGAGAAGAAAATGATCCTCTGTTCCAGCCATCATTAGAGGAAAGTTCTAAAGAATATTCTGAAGAAGCTACTCCAACACCTACTCCAGTTAAATGAAAGCCTAGAACAGAATCTCGATTACTGGACATGGATAAACCAACCATAAGAGGGAAGAAAAAGCCAAAAATTTCAAGTAAACAATTTGCCTATGTGATTGCAAAGGCTTACTCAAACAAGTTTTATAGTGAGATGAATAAGAATATCTGAACTTCTATGTCTCAATACAAGTTAATAACTGAGAGACGAATTCACTGGAACGAACATGAAAAGACTGGAATTGTACAGATTCTGAATAACTGTGGATTAATAGGCACTGTAACTAAAGTAAAACCGTTCATGGAAGCTGTGGTGCATGAGTTCTATTCAAATTTGACTACTAATGTTTTGTGCACATCCTCACCAAAGTATTTGAAGGTTTATGTTAGAGGTCATGTATTTAATATCTCACCTGCACTGATCAATGACTTTTATGGCTGCCAAGAGTTTGAATCTACCAAGGCACATGAACTTGACCAATCTGTTGATATGGATGTGTTAGTAGAAACTTTAACTATAGGTGCTGTGCCTAAGTGGCCAAAAAATCTAAAGCTCATTACCTCTGAGCTTTCTGTAACATATTCACTGCTGCACAAGATTACTCTGGCTAACTGGTTACCAAGTGTCCATGCAGCTACTGTTTCAAGAGATTTAGCCATTATCTTGTATATGGTTGGAACAAGTTTAAGTTTCAACATGGAAAAGCACATCTTTGAATAAATTACAAAACATGTTGGTGGGAAGCTCACTCACTTGGGATTACCCTTTTCATCTCTGATCTATGAGATTTTGTCTGCTCAAAAGGAGATTAAAATGCCTAACGAGAGGCTTGTCAAACCTCGATCTGAATTGAGAGTCTCTAAAAAGCTGTCTATAGGAAGACATGTGCAAGATGCACAGTTTGCTCAAACCCATCCAGATGATGAGGTTACTAAAGAAGCTGAATAAGATGTTGAGATTCCAGAAGGAGCATCTGCTTCTCGTGCTAGAAGGCTGAAGTTGATTAACTTCATCAAGTCTAAGTTGGAGTTTGTGAACAAGCAGAAATAAGAGCTTGAAAACAAGAGTAAATAGCTTTCTAAATTTCTTGTAGGTCTTGAGAAGGAATTGGTAGATTTAGATATTAAAGCTGACACAGATGATTGAAGCCTTTGTCATTTCTGACACAGATGATTGAAGCCTTTGTCATTTCTTATTTCAAAAAGGGCGAGAAGATGTAGAGTTCAGGGGGAGCAAAAGAAAAAGTTCAAGTCTATTAGGTTCAAGTCTATTTTCAGTTTTTTTTTTTTTTTTACTGTTTTCTAGTTTACTGGTTTAGGAGTATTTTTTTTGTTCTGGATTTTGGTTAGTTGGGAACAATCTATTTTTGGTTTTGTGAACCTTGGTTATTTTTGTTTGTTTTGTTTTGATGTTTTGAGCCAAAAATACCAAAGGGGGAGATTGTTAGGTTTTTCAATGTTGGCATTTATGGCAATCATGTTCAGAAAAAACCAAAAACAAAATCTATTGGTCAAAAAATTGTTTGGATAGTTTTTCAATTCCATGTTGCAAAGTATATCACACAGAATGTTGCAACATGAGTCTGTTTAGGTAAGTTGTGATTTGAATGAAGTTCCAGTTGACATGGCAAGCTACTGACGTGTATATACTCGGAGAATGAAGATTTCGACTGATTTCAAAGATTGACTTGGATTTTTTAGGCTTGCCTATTTAAGTTCTAACTTAGTGAATGGTATGGATACGAAGCATAGATTTGTTAGAGCATATTTTGAGACTATTAAAGCTGTTGCATGTTATGTCTTTCGGGAGAGAGATTTGACATCTTCGAGAGAAGACAAAAGCAGTTGAAGGGATTTCAATATATGCTAGCAACGGGATCTTGCTGAATAAATTCATTAACTGAATTTTAAGACAACCGGCAATAACAACAAGAGGGAGTCTTTATATTACATAATTTCATTAGTGCTTGTAATCGTTTTACAGTTAGTGAAGAGTTCAATGTCTAAGCGTGACCCCGAGGAGTAGGGAAACCAAACCTCGTAAAAATTTGGCTGTCTCTTTCATTTACTTACTTTTGATAACTAATTAATTGGATTAATTAATTAAATCTGGTAAATAAGTTAAAAGTAGATTTTTCAAATGGGTTTTGGTTACATATTCAAAATCAATTTAAAAGTAATGAAAGCGAGGAAGAGAATTCAAAATCTAGTCAATGGTGTCAGTGCTTTTGATTCCTTTCATTTTTCATTTTTCTTTTATTGATTTTTCTTTTTCTTTTCGTTGTTAAGATGTAATTTTTATTGAAAAACATAAGAATGGGAAGTGAAAAATAGTAATTCCCGGATGAGTTTTTTGGAAGACAATCTCAGAGCTTTACTCTGACGTTAATGTCAAGTGGATTTATTAGGGGCAAACTTCACCATCATTGAGAAAGGCATTTGTAGCTTCAGCTGGGAATATATATAAATATGTATATATATATATAGAAAGTTTTGATCTTTCTTGGTTTTTATTTCTCGATTGGGTTTATATATATATGTATATATTTATTCACATACATATATCTTTTAGATTTTTTATGTGTATAATTAGCCTCGAGGTTGCCTTATTTTATGGTTCTTAATGTTGCTTCTGTGAATTTTTTTGATCAAATTGCTTCTATAGTTCAAACCTTTGGTTTAATGTTTACATTGTCACATAATATTTGGAGAATTGTGATTGTAGAAATAATTTAGTAGCAATTCTATATTTGATTGCACTATGAAGTACAGAATTTGAAACTCCATCCTAAATTTAAAATTTATACATATGTATATGTACGCCTCATCACAAATTTAAAATCTATATGTATGTATATATATATATATTTTGAGAACCTAGTACACAATTCAACTAATCAAGGGAATGCGGAAATTATAGTATTGATAGTATTTTTTATGAAACTAAATGAAGTAAAGAATTAAATTTTAAAATATTTAAAGTAAATAACAGTAAATAGTAAATTTGTTTGTAAATAAAAAAAACCCTAATACTTTTTAGTTGTTTATTATGCTATAAACTTCTCTCTCCATTCTAAATGCTATATGTATCTAGTCATAGAGTGTCCACAGTAATAAGTCACAGTGGCCCATATGTATATCATATGTGTTGTTTTGTACGTAAGAGAGCATGCAGCCATGCAAATATGAGAAGCCCAAGCCTCACAATAGAAAACAATATTTACAGGCTTATTTCTCAACACAAGAAGCCTTCCTTTCTAAATAATATTATTTTTCTTTTGGGAAAGAGGGGAGGAGGTTAGACAAGAGTAGGGTGAAGGAGAGGAAGTGATGTATTTATTTATTTATTTATTTTGCACATCTGAAATCAAGAGAGAAAAAACTTAGGTAGCGTTTGGTATTATTTTTAAAATGTTTTTTATTTTCAAAAATATTGAAAATGTGAATGTTTTAAAAACTGTGTTGAGACCATTTTTAAAATTATATTTGTTTATGTTTTCTGAATATATATTTCAAGAAACATAAAAATGAAACTTTGTTTGGTTTCATTTTTTGAAAACTCATTTTATAAGCAAGTATTTTATGAAAACATATTTATTTTTAATTTAAAAAAAACAAAAAATAAATTATTAGTCATAATTAGAAAAAAAAAAAAAAACCTTTGGTGGTGGGTTTTACAATGAGGGTTAGGGATGGAAGACATTAGTAGTCTGAGCTCTAGGTGGCAACGACGGTGAGATTTATGTCATAAGTCAATAGTCATCACCGTGAGTTAGTAGACATTGTCACGAGTGGGCCGTCGCTATTGTTACCAGTCCATGATCGTCGCCCTTCACCAGAAATGGATGCCATCATTAGACATAATCATCACCGATGCTACATAGTAGAGAGAGAGAAAAAGGAGATGGAGGGAGAAAATAAAAATAAAAAGTGAAAACAACTTTATTTCATTTTCAAAAAACCTAAAAAAACAATATAGTTGAAAACGATGATTTTGAAATGGTTTTAAAAACGTTAAATAAACAAATGTCATTTTAAAACCGTTTTTATTTTTTCTATTTTTTAAAATGAAAAATCGTTTTTGAAAACAAAAACAAACACTCCCTTAATTTTCCACCTCCATATCCACTCTAAATGAGGAAAAATTATTATCTTTGAGTTTTTTTTTTGTCCAAGGGATTTTTTTTTAATCTGGGGATGGAAGATTTCAACTTAACATTTTGTAATTGAGTTAGGCATGGTATTAGTATTAGACTCTATTGCAATTACTTATTTAAGTTGTATTAATCAAGGACTACATATAATGTTATTGCATCAATATCTTTAACACTTCAAAATTAGAACAATTAAAAATAAGAAGTAACTATAAGGTGAAACAACTAATTAATTTTACTTATGAAAGAATTAACACAAATATCAGTAATTATGCTGAAATTGCTACAGGCAATATTGTGATCACTTGTTATGAACTGAAAAGAAATTGGATCAATACGTATATGTCTGATAATCACCAAGATTAATAATAATGTTTAATAGTAGAGAAAAAAATTAAAAGAAAAGTATCATGAGCAACTTCAAACACTCTGCAAATTTCTGTTTGGCTTGCATGAAGCCAACAAAAAAACCAACCACACTAATGTGTTTCTCTTCATTGACATTTATTCTGGCATTGATATCAAGTGGATTCGTTGGGGGCAAGCTTCATCATCATCAAGAAAAGCCTCTGATAAGGCTTGTAAATTTCTTTTTTTTTTTTTTAAACATTTTTTAAAATTTTGATCTTTGTGGATATTTTATTTCTCAATTGAGTTTGCCTTCTTGTATCCTTTGGAATTTTTATTTCGCATAATTAGCCTTGAGGTTGCCTTATGGTTTTTAATGTTGCTTCTCTAAATTGTTTTGATTATTTCGGTGTCACATTGTGAATTCAATCCATTAATGGAAATAAATTCCGCTACATGTTAATAAAATTTGCTTGGTTCGTCTCTTATAATGAGAACACTACTTTTATAGGCTTGATCTTCAATTAATCATGTGCAAAAAATGTCTTGAATATACGACTTTTGATATAGTGATTATTGGAGAGAGAGCAAACTTCACTACCTATGCATTTGCCCCGGCAGTAATAAAGCATTAAGTATAATTATCCGGTGATTTTCCGGTAATTTTTTTAGTAGAAAGTGAAGAACATTCTGTAATAACCGATAAATTTATCGTTCTCAGAAAATTTTGTACAAGATATGTAAATAAATGTACATTCATGATGAGACATCTTACAGAATATAGAACAGATGAAAATTTTGAACTATTGGATTTTAGTCAGAATTTGACAATGAACTAATGAACATAGTTTAAAAGCTAAACATTAATTCAAATTATGATGTTTTAAATTTAATAGAAAAGTATGTGAAAAATACTTATTAAGAGATCAATGGCTCACATGTAAGCCATATGGCCAAGATTAGCCAAACAAAGTCCAATTTCTTTTAAAGGAATTAAAGAAAATGGAGAAAGAGGAGAGTGAGCACGTGAGGGGCAGCTTGTAGCAGCAGCCCAAGTAAATTAATTCACTTGATTTGGCTACAAATAAGCGGCCGAGAGAGAGAGAGAAAGAAAGAAAGAGAAAAAAAGAAAGAAAGAGAAAAAAAGAAAGAGAGAGAAAGAGAGAGAAAAAGAAGAAGAGGAAAAAGAAAAACCCTCCTCTGTGATTCCTTTCAACCAAGTTCGGATTCTCTCTTCAAGCAGCAGATCATTCAAGTTTTCAGCCAAGAATCCATGACAAGACGTTCTTAAGCTTCAAGTAAGGTAAACCCTCGTTTTTCTCACATTTTCTTGGGTGAAAAATCTGGGGTTTTTAGGAAGAAAAAGAAAAGATGAGTTTAGCATGTTGAGATTTTCGGTTAAATTGAAACATGGTTCAAGTCTAGTTGTTTTTATACATGAACTCGTGAGTTGATGGTTTAGAAAACTAAGTTTCAGTGAGTTTTCTTCAAGAAAGTTCGGATTTTTTTTAAATGTTAAGTCAAGAGGTGTGTATAAGCAAAATATGAAATTTTGCTTATCAAACCATGGATTCCTGATTGTAGAAATGCAGTTGGTACCTTGAAACGATCTTATTGAGATCGATTTTGAGTGCAAGAAGTAGAACAAAGGCCATAAAAGTCTTAGAAAATCAGAGCAGAGAATTTTGGACCCAGATTTAGGATTCTGGGATGAACACGGGCGTGTACAAGGGCGTGTTCAGAATACGACCCCGAACATGCCCACATGCACGACCATGTTTCAAGAGAGTTTAGACTCGAGAGGTACACGGCCAAGAACATGGCCGTGTATTGAGCCGTGTAAAATGGCACACGGCCATGGGAAAGGCGTGTAACAGACTATGTTCGACAGCAGGAAAACACGGCCAGAAACACAACCATGTATCCACCCGTGTAAGCATGCATGGGTTACATGGTCATGTTGCACGAATTACACGGCCATGCACGTAAGTTCAGAGGAGTACACGTCCACGAACACGCCCGTATAGGAGGATGTGTTTGAAGTAAAAAAAAAAAAAAAAAGAGTCTGGAAATATGATTTTTCATATTTTGCTATGTTTCAAGTATAAGGTAAATGTTGGAAATAATCAACGATTATTTCTTTTATAGGAGTTCAAGCCAGACACCCCGAGACAGCAGTCTCAAATCAACAGAGGCTCACGCTAGTAGACTTTTTGTAAGTTCAAGCATTGTCCTGGCTGCAATGTGAACAATCATATTATGTTTATGATGTTATGTTTTGTTATATGACGTGTATGTTAGACATTGATTGTATACATCACGATACTCACGTCAGGTTCATGTCATACATGTAGAATTTCATGTTTTAGTAGATGTTTCAGGTATACATGATAGATAAGTTTTAAGTACACAAAAACATGCAGGTGCACAAGGCACTTTAGTGTGTTTAATAAAACTCACACCCCAAGTAAAACATATACAAGGTTCCTATTGTATGGCAATCAGCATGCTACCCAGTTGGAACTTCAGACAAGCTGGTAATTAAACTAATTATTAGCGTACCGGCCTCTCGACCCACGGGGAGGTTTTCATGTTCAGTTTCAGTTCAGGCTGCGGAGGTCAGCACTAAAGTGCCGCTTCCAGTCATGCACGCCTTACGATACAACCAATCAGGGGCCCAAAACCAGAACTTAAATACAGATAATATCTTAAAACTAAACTTTCAGCTAAGAGCATGTTTTTCAGAGTTAAGTTTTATGCATGAGCACATCATTATATGTTATGATTCATGTTTTTATGTTTAAACTTACTGAACCCATAGCTCACCAGTTTGTTCACATATTGTAGGTAAGAGACCTGTTCACCAGTAGTATACGGTGGACGACGGGCAGGGTATGTATATGCCAGGGGGAAACTGGGCGAGGGATTGTGGTCACTGCAAGTCTTCCACTATATAATTTTGAAAAGTTAAACATGTAATTTCAAGTACATGATTTCAAGTTAAGATTATGTGATAGGGGGATCATGACCCATGTACATGTTATTTTGTTAACATGATTTCCTTATCACATTCTCGAACAAGATTCATATGTTTTCAAGTAATTAAGAAAAAAAATTTTATTCCGCAAATATTTTCAAGTAGTTTTCAAGACAAGCGTAATGCCAGCGACCCTAGAGGCCTACATACTATTGCGGTTAACTACAGAGTTGACTGTAATAGCACTATAGAACCTCTACAGTAAGGGCGAGCTGCCACAGTTGGTATCAGAGCTGTTTTACAATGGATTTAGTTTAGAGTACCAACTGCTGCCACAGTTGGTATTAGAGCCCAAGTTTAAAATGAGTCTAGTTTAGAGTACCAACCGTTGTCACAGTTGGTATTATCAGAAAAGTTGGTAGACCATATCCGCCTGACTCCGTGCATGTCCTGTTCACAGATCCAAGTAAGTTAAGTTTATGTTAAGATTAGTAGCTAGTTATGCATGAAAATAAAGGTCTGTAGAGACCTATACTTTGTAGTAAGTACATGATGATATATTAATGCAAGAAATGATGTAAATTCTTTTGTAGAGGACCTAATACAAGTTCATCATATGATGTTAGGATATAAGGTAGCACGATGGAAAACCAGGGTCAAGGCCAAAGGTGGAGAAAGGGACGCCTAACTCTATCTCAGAGATTAGAAAAGATGCAGACTCTTCTAGAAAATCAAATGAAAGAAAACGTAGAATTAAGACAGAGGTTAGAATAGTAAGAACAGGGGCAGGGATCAGTGGGGACTCCTACACAACAAGTAGCTGAGGCATAATAAGTAGTGCTACCAGCTGCACCAGCAGTGGTTCAGGAACCACCAGTAAGGGTAAACCAAGAGTTACTTTATGAAAGATTCTAGAAAATGAGGCCTCTGAAATTTAAGGGTTCAACTAATCCCCTGGACGTAGAAGATTGGCTTTCTTCGATCCAGATGATTATGGATTTTATGAGACTGACAGAGGAAGAGAAAGTCTTATGTGCATCCTTTGTTCTTAGGAAGGACGCAAGATTCTGGTGGGACACAGTCCGTATGAGGAGGGATGTGACCACGATATCATGGGCGGAGTTCTTAAAGGAATTCAACCAGAAATACTATGATCCTGCATCACTCCGACCCTAGCAGAAAGAGTTTTCAGAGTTACAGCAGGGTGACATGTCAGTCAGTGAGATTTGCAAGAGATTTGATCAACTCTCCCGTTTGTATCCGTATGTAGTGTCGACGGAAAAGGAGAAAATACAAAAAATAATAGGTATGTTCAGGCCTGAAATTTTAGCTTTGATTGACATTGGCCCAATCTCGCCAATCTCAGTAGCCGACTGTGTTAGTCGTGCTTTGAGAGCAGAGTACCATCTAGCCCGATCGAGAGAAGAAATGGAAAAGGTCTGGGAAGCTAGGAAGAAAGAAAAGATCTTGGCTAAGGCCTCTCAACCTAGACAACACGATAAGGGCAGTCAGAGTGCAAGACCAGAATAGTCCAGTAATCCAGGCCCTCATTTCCAACAGAAGAGAAAGGGCAATTTCCAGGGAACCCAAAATCAAGACAATAGAAGGTAGTCACGGATGACTAACCCTACTCTAGTATCAAGTAACCCCACCTGTCCAAATTGTGGGAAGAAACATGTGGGTCAGTGCAGAGCTGGCACAACTACATGCTTCCAGTGTGGAAAAGAAGGCCATTTCATCAAGAATTGCCCTATGAACTGCCAGTCTGTGTCAGGATCAAATGTTTCACATCTACAGTAGTCACAAGTTCATGCACTTAGATTAAGTTATGAAAGCCCATCAGAAGTGCCTCTAACAGTGCAAGAAAGACAAGAAAGAGCTCCTCAGGCAGATGCTAGGGTAATGCCTACACCAGAGAAGAGGCAGAGGCAGGGACATCCAACGTGGTGACATGTCAGATTTCTGTCGCTAACCACTTGGCATCTGTTCTTTTTGACTCTGGGGCCACCCATTCTTTCATATCATATGCATTCGCTGATAAGTTAGAATACCCTAGAGATCATATGAGAAGAACTTTTAGAACTGCTTTCCCATCAGGAGAAATCATGTTGTCCGAGTACTGATTACCTCATGTACCAGTAATCGTGGCAAATAGGGAGCTGTATGCAAAATTGATCATGATGAAGATAGTAGACTATGATGTAATCCTGGGAATGGATTTCCTAGGAAAATATCAAGCCACGATCGACTGCAAAGATAGAAGAATAGTGTTCAAGCTAGAAGATGAATAAATTTTTAAATAAGTCAATTCTTCAAGAAGATCAAGCAAGATGATGATCAGTTTATTGAAAGCCAAGAAGCTAATAGCCAGTGGTTGTACTGGATATTTAGCTTATGTGACAGATACAGCAGAAGAGAAGAAGTTACAACCGGAAGATGTTCCTGTTGTCAGAGAATTTTTTGAAGTCTTTCCTGAGGAACTACCAAGAGTACCTCCAGAACGGAAAATCTCATTTGAGATAGAGCTTCTTCCAGGAACAGCACCGATCTCTAAGGCGCCGTATCGCATGGCACCGATGGAGTTAAAAGAGTTACAAGTGTAGTTGAAAGATCTGCTTGACAAGGGATTCATCAAACTAAGCTATACCCTATGGGGTGCTCCCGTATTGTTTATCAAAAAGAAAGATGGGACGTTCTGCATGTGCATAGATTATCGAGAATTGAACAAGATTATAGTCAAGAATAGGTATCCATTACCTAGGATTGATGACCTGTTCAACCAACTCAAGGGTGCAGTAGTGTTCTCAAAGATTGATTTGAGATCAAGATACCATCACCTGAGAATCAAGGAAGATAATGTTTCCAAGACAGTTTTCTAAACCTATTATGAGCATTATGAATTCCTAGTAATGCCGTTTGGGTTAATGAATGCTCCAGCGGCTTTTATGGACCTGATGAATAGAGTCTTTAAGGAGTATCTTGACAAGTTTGTCATTGTATTCATCGATGACATCCTTGTATATTCAAAGACTCACGCAGAGCATGAAGCACAGTTGACAATTGTTTTTCAGAAGCTAAGAGAGCATCAACTCTATGCCAAATTCTCAAAATGTGAGTTTTGGCTAGACAGAGTACATTTTCTCGGACATGTAATATCCAAGGAAGGAATTGCAGTGGATCCCATCAAGGTGGAAGCGATAAACAAATGGACTGCACCTAAGAACGTGACAGAGATACGCAGTTTTTTAGGATTAGCTGGTTATTACAGGAGATTTGTGGAAGGGTTTGCACAATTGGCAGCACCTCTCACAACCCTCATACGTAAGGAAAAGAAGTATGTATGGACAGATGAATGTGAAAGAAGCTTCCAAGAGCTGAAGTGACGGCTGACAAGCTCACCGATCCTCACACTCTCTACTGAAGGGGAGAAGTATGAAATCTACAGTGATGCTTCAAGAGTGGGTTTGGGAGTAGTATTAATACAAGATGGCAGAGTAATTGCCTATGCTTCACGCCAATTGAAAAAGCACGAGAAGAATTATCCCACCCATGACCTAGAACTTGCTGCAGTAATGTTCGCACTCAAAATTTGGTAACACTATCTGTATGGAGCACAGTACAAGATTTACACAGATCATCAGAGCTTAAAATACTTCTTCACATAGAAGAAGTTGAACATGAGGCAAAGAAGATTGTTAGAGTTAGTAAAGGACTATGACTGTGAGATTCTCTACCATCCAGGAAAAGCCAACAGAATAGCAGATGCATTGAGCAGAAAAGCTACAGTTCCGTAGTAGTTGCCCATTGACAAGTTATCAAGACCATTACAGCAAGAAATTCATTCGCTTGAGCTGGAGCTGATATCAGGAAAATTGTCAACACTACAGCTGAAGTCATCATTATTTGATGATATAAAATAAGCACAGAAGCAAGATTCAAGTCTAACAGACTCCTAGGAAGAGATGTCTAAAGATGGATTAATCATGTATCAGGGGAGAATTCGCGTTCCAGCAGATGAAGAACCTCGAAGGTGAATCATGTCAGAAGCTCATGAAACGCCATATTCAGTTTATCCTGGAGCCACCAAGATGTATCAAGACTTAAAACTACAATTTTGGTGGAAAGGGATGAAAGGAGATATTGCAAGGTTCGTGAGTAAATTCCTGACTTGCCAGAAAGTCAAGGCTGAGCATCAGCATCCTAGAGGAAAGTTAGAATATCTGGAGATTCCAGAATAGAAATGGGAGCATATTACCATGGATTTTGTGGTAGGGCTACCCAAAACAAGAGAAGGACACGATGCTATCTGGGTAATCATGGACAAGTTAACAAAGACAGCCAAGTTCATACTAATGAAGATCACTTACTCATTGGAGAAGCTGGCACACCTTTATGTAGCTTATATTGTTAGGTTACATGGAGTTCCAAGGTCCATAGTATCTGACAGAGATGCACGGTTCACTTCAAACTTTTAGGAGTGTGTGCAAAGAGCCATAGGTATAGAACTGAAGTTCAGTACAGCCTTCCATCCTCAGACAGATGGACAATCAGAACGAACTATCCAAACTTAAGAGGATATGCTCCGAGCATGTGTAATGGACTTTCCAGGAGCTTGGAATGAGAAGCTACCACTAGTAGAATTCTCATATAACAACAGTTACCAAGCTTCTATCAAGATGGCACCGTATGAGGCCCTATATGGACGAAAGTGTAGATCACCCATCAATTGGTATGATCTGAAGGAAAAGCAACTGCATAAAACAAATTTCATGCAGGAAACTTGCGATGCAGTTGCCAAGATCCAACAAAGGATGAAAAGTGCTTAAAGCAGACAGAAGAGCTATGCAGATAGAAGACGGAGATCCTTAGAATTCAAGGAAGGGGACTTTGTATATCTGAAAATGTCACCCATGAAGGGGATTATGTGTTTTGGTAAGAAGGGAAAACTAAGTCCAAGGTACATTGGACCTTATGAGATTATCAAACGCATTGGGAAGGTTGCTTACAAATTGGCACTACCTCTTGAGCTGTCAGTAGTGCACAATGTATTTCATGTCTCAATGCTCAGAAAGTTCATGTCAGATCCATCTCATGTGTTACAACATGAATCAGTCCAAGTCCAAGAGGATCTAACCTATGAAGAACAGCCTATTCAGATATTGACTAGAGAAGAAAAGGTACTGAGAAACAAGACCATCCCACTAGTCAAGGTATTGTAGAGGAATCACAATATTGAAGAAGCTACGTGGGAAAGAGAAGATGAGATGAGACTTTCATACCCTCACTTGTTCTAAATTTCTGAGGACGAAAATCTTATAAGGAGGGGTGAATGTGATGATCAAGAAATTTATTGTTCTCGAAAAATTTTGTACAAGATATGTAAATAAATGTATATTCATGATGAGACATCTTACAGAATATAAAACAGATGAAAATTTTGAACTATTGGATTTTAGTCAAAATTTGACAATAAATTAATGGACATAGTATAAAAGCTAAACATTAATTCAAATTATGATGTTTTAAATTTAATAGAAGAGTATGTGGAAAATACTTATTAAGAGATCAATGGCTCACATGTAAGCCACATTGATCAATGGCCAAGATTAGCCAAACAAAGTCCAATTTCTTTAAAAGAAATTAAAGAAAATGGAGAGAGAGAAGAGTGAACACGTGAGGGGCAGCTTGTAGTAGCTACCCAAGTGAATTAATTCACTTGATTTGGCTGCAAATAAGCAGCCGAGAGAGAGAAAGAAAGAAAGAGAAAGAAAGAGAGAGAAAGAAAAAAAGAGGAAAAAGAAAAACCTTCCTCTATTATTCCTTTCAACCAAGTTCGGATTCTCTCTTCAAGCAACAGATCGTTCAAGTTTTCAGCCAAGAATCCACAGCAAGACGTTCTCAAGCTTCAAGTAAGGTAAACACTCGTTTTTCTCACGTTTTCTTGGGTGAAAAATCTGGGGTTTTTAGGAAGAAAAAGAAAAGATGAGTTTAGCATGTTGAGATTTTCTATTAAATCAAAATATGGTTCAAGTCTAGTTGTTTTTAAACATGAACTCGTGAGTTGATGGTTTAGAAAACCAAGTTTCAGTGAGCTTTCTTCAAGAAAGTTCTGATTTTTTTTAAATGTTGAGTCAAGAGATGTGTATAAGCAAAATATGAAATTTTGCTTATGAAACCATGGATTCATGATTGTAGAAATGCAGTTGGTACCTTGAAACGATCTTATTGAGATTGATTTTGAGTGTAAGAAGTAGAACAAAGGCCATAAAAGCCTTAGAAAATCGGAGCAGAGAATTTCGGACCCAGATTTAGGATTCTAGGATGAACACGGGCGTGTACAAGGGCGTGTTCAGAATACGACCCCGAACATGCCCACATGCATGACCGTGTTTCAAGAGAGTTTAGACCCGAGAGGTACACGGCCAAAAACACGGCTGTGTATTGAGCCGTGTAGAATGGCACACGGCTATGGGAAAGGCGTGTAACAGACCATGTTCGACAGCAGGAAAACAAGGTCAAAAACACGGCCGTGTATCCACCCGTGTAAGCATGCATGGGTTACACGGCCATGTTGCACGAATTACACGGCCATGCACGTAAGTTCAGAGGAGTACACGGTCACGAACACGCCCGTGTAGGAGGACGTGTTCGAAGTTAAAAAAAAGAGAGTTTAGAAATATGATTTTTCATATTTTGCCATGTTTCAAGTATAAGGTAAATGTTGGAAATAATCAACGATTATTTCTTTTATAGGAGTTCAAGCTAGACACCCCAAGACAGTAGTCCCAGATCAGCAGAGGCTCACGCTAGCAGACTTTCTGTAAGTTCAAGCATTGTCCTGACTGCAATGTGGATAATCATGTTATGTTTATGATGTTATGTTTTGTTATGTGATGTGTATGTTAGACATTGATTGTCTACATCACGATACTCATGTCAGGTTCATGTCATACATGTAGAATTTCATGTTTTAGTAGATGTTTCAGGTATACATGATAGACAAGTTTCAAGTACACAAAAACATGTAGGTGCACAAGGCACCTTAGTGTGTTTAATAAAACTCACACCCCAAGTAAAACATGTACTAGGTTCCCACTGTGGGGTAATTAGCATGCTATCCGGTTAGAACTTCAGACAAGCTGGTAATTAAGCCAATTATTGGTGTACCAGCCTTTCGACCTACGGGGAGGTTTTCATGTTCAGTTTCAGTTCAAGCTGCAGAGGTCAGCACTAAAGTACCGCTTCTAGTCATGCGCCCCTTACGGTACGACCAATTAAGGGCCCAAAACTAGAACTTAAATTCAGATAATGTCCTAAAACTAAACTTTCAGCCAAGAGCATGTTTTTCAGAGTCAAGTTTCATGCATGAGCACAGCATTACATGTTATGATTCATGTTTTTATATTTGAACTTACTGAGCCCATAGCTCACCAATTTGTTCACATGTTGCAGGTAAGAGATCTGTTCACCAGTAGTATATGGTGAACGACGGGCAGGGTATGTACATGCTAGGGGGAACTGGATGAGGGATTGTGGTCACTACGAGTCTTCTGCTGTATAGTTTTGAAAATTTAAACATGTAATTTCAAGTACGTGATTTCAAGTCAAAATTATGTGATAGGGGAATCATGATCCATGTACATGTTATTTTGTTAACATAATTTCCTTATCACATTCTCAAACAAGATTCATATGTTTTCAAGTAATTAAGAAAAAAAAAATTTATTCCGCAAAAATTTTCAAGTAGTTTTCAAGACAAGCATAATGCCGGCTACCCTAGAGGCCTACATACTATTGCGGTTAATTACAGAGTTGACTGTAATACATTGTAGAACCTCTATAGCAAGGGCGGGCCGCCACACATTCTTGAAACGACTTTGTCACTATACGAAAACCAACCAAGCATGTGAAGGTATTGAGCCAAATGTACGAGAAACAACTTAGTCATTTGTCCAATCAAAAGCAAGCTGCACATAATAAGGATGATGATCAAGCCATTTAACGAATAAGCATCAAAATGCCATGTCATTCGGCCAATAGGAAGCAATCACTTGCATCATCCAACTAACAGAAAAATAAAAAAAAAATTGTGTAGAGTTATTACGCTTTCTATTCGCCTCCGCCTTCTCCCTCTCTTTCAACCTCTTCTCTCTTCTCCTCTGCAACCTTCCTCTCCTACTATTCAGCTGCCATCCTCTGTCACTCAGCCACCACCCTTTCAGTTTCCGACTTCACCATTCCTTCGTAAAAGGCTTTCAATCTTTTCTCTTTGGCCTTCCACCTTTTCTCATAAGCTTTCTCCTTCAGTTTTCTCTTGCCCCACTTCTTTAGGTTTACTGGCATCTCCAATTGTGGAAGCCGGGGAGGAGAGTCAGGCTTGGCCAGATTCGGTGGTGAAGCGACGTGCACCTGCAAATCTCAAAATTAGTAACTATTTTGTATATAAAAAAAAAAAGAACAAGAAAATAGACCCAAAAAAAAAAAAAAGAATTACCAAGCATTTAATGATTTTGACAAGGGCAGATATTTTAACACTGTCTATCTTCTATCCCTCTGAAAACCTAATGGAACAAGCATATTGCAGAAGTAAAGAGTATATAGAGATGAGAAAGCAGGCGTATGATAGGACCCTGGCGTGTGCACAAAAAAAAGTCCGCACACGTTAGCGAACTATCATGCCACTGGGTAAGTCAGCTTACAGCTATTTTTGTTCTATTTTTTCCTGCTTTTTTTTTCCCCCTTTCATGTGTAGGAGAAGACCCTAACTTGTGCAGGGAAAAAAAAAAAAAATTCTTGCACTTTAGCAGGGATGACCAAATAAATTAGTGTAAAATTGTTTTTTTCCTATTTCTAGCCGGGGCAATCCTCGGGGCCGGTCAAATGGGTATTCATCCTGTTCCCACCCGTATTTTATGAATTATAAGGACATGTGTAGGCACTTTGGTTATAGAGAAAGGTTGAAAGAGTTTATTGAGCGTATAAATTTGAAGTTATTAGTTTTTTTTTTTTTTCTTTCTCCCATGGACATAAACAATTTTGTCAAACTATATAAATTTGATTTCTCTTTGTTTAAGTTCCGAGTTTATTTTTCAGCTAAACTTGAGTATAGAGGTGGGTTTTGCTCAACATATTGCAAGAATTGAGAAAGAAAGAATATTTAAATGTTGATAAAAGCGTTGCACTGACGATTGCTTATGATTTGAGAGCCTTTCTTAGGTCCTAAACCCCAAAGCAAGCGCACCAAATATTTTACTCTGCTTACATGTTTTATTTATCCTTTATCCTTTTTTTTTTCCAATGTAGTTTTATATAGGATGACTTCTGGAAATGTTTTTGTTGTAATGCTGCTAATTATATATATGTTTCAAACACAATTCCATATACGGCTCAGAAAAGATACCAACGGTATTATTTTAATAATTTGTGCCAGTATCCGACTATGTTTAATCCAATTTATGAAGAATTTACCAAACTGTAAAGGAATGTAACAGGAAAGTAAAGTAAAGAAATATGAAGGAGAATCATTGATACCCTTTCTAATATATTTTCTTGTTTATTGGATGTTGTTGTGAGAAGTATATATTCAATTCTCTTTTATGTGTTTTTTAAACTTAAAATGCTAGTAATCTTGTCATCTTACACAGTCAAAACATCATTGGTACATGGGTATTTAATATTAATTAGAAGTATATATATAAGTAAAATTGGCATTCATACCGTTCAAAAAAATATCAATATGATGGTGATTAAGGATTTGTATTACTTTTCTCATTCTTTATATTGCGTAGGTCATAAAACTGTCATATATAAACAAATAATAAATCACTACTTATGTCTCGTTTGGAATACATTATAGTACTATAATTTAACTTTAAAAAGTTAGTTGAATTTTTAAAAACTAATTATAATTTTTTGTTGAATTTTTAAAAAATGACAAAAAAAATTTACAATTTAATTTAAAATAAACTTGAATTCCAAACAAGCCATTATTTTCTCTTTGCTTTTTCTACAAAGTAAACGCGCTCTAAGTTTACGTTACGGCACAATCTTTGAATAACCTAGTAAATAATTCAACAAATATATAATAGATGCACCTATAAATATATAATCCAGTATAAGTCATGGTAGGTATTTGCTGTTTTATATTTGTAAGAGGAAAGTAATGCAAGCAGCCATCAGAGTCAGCTATGCACTTAGAAAGAGACAAATAGTGGAGAGGGAATTAAGAGGATACGGGAGAAATTAAATGAAAATAAATTTACATTAATTTATTTTAGGCAGAGTTTTTTTTTTTTTTGAAATTAAGGATGGGAGATTCAATTCTATACCTTTTAGTAAAGTTAAATATAGAATTATTACTAAATTATACTAACAACTACTAGACAGTAATATCAATCAATTTATTTTTTTTTCTCTTTTAATTTTCCCTAAGTTCCCAAAAAAAAGCAAATAAAAAAAGGTCTCTAATTTTTGCTTTTCACTTACTACAAAATTAAGGATGGGGATTCAATTCTACACATTTTCATAAAGTTAAACATAGAATTACTACTAAATTATACTAACAACTACTAGACAGTAATATCAATGAATTTAATTTTTTTTCTCTTTTAATTTTCCCTAAGTTCCAAAAAAAAAAAAAGCAAATAAAAAAAAGTCTCTAACTTTTGCTTTTCACTTAATTTCTCATAATTTTTGTTGTCCCCCTGAAAATCCAAAAACAGATTGAAGGAAGGGAAGGTAGGAAAAATGAGACAAAAATATATGAAACTACTGAATAATCTCATTGATGTAGAAAAAAGGAAAAAGATAAAAAAAAAAAAAAACTACGTATAATTAATTTAGCCGCAATTTATATGCACTTAAAGATCTAAATCAGTTCTTGTAGAAAGACATTTACTAATTATAGAAAAAAAATTAAAATCTAAGTAACTACTGTGCAAAACTTCAGTTTGCCTTGCATGAAACCAAAAACCAAAAAACGAAAAACAAAAAAAGAAAAGAAAAGTAAAGAAAAAGAAACCATTATAGAGCTAGAGAAAGGCGTGTACTGACATCACTTCTTGGCTCACCATCACCCCATGATATTCATCATTTCCGACCGCAGAAGACGAAGAAGAAGCTGGTTCTCGACCGAGTTTGACGAGGGCGAAGCATGGCTTTCCTTCTCTGCTCCTGAAGAACCAAATCTGCACAATATCCCCTGCCTTGAGCTCATTCCTTTTGGCAACATTGTGCCAGTTGTGTGACAAAACGTATGAACTAGAACTCTTAAGCTTCCATTTCTTCAACTTCATCTTCGTCTTGCTCAAATCTTTATCCGGCTCGATAAAATCCACCTCGATGCCCTCGAGACGCTTGTCCGGCCTTCTCCTCGCCAAAGTCCTCTTCTCCGCTTCCGTCAGAAAATCGTCCGATGCAATTTGTTGCGAAGTCATCGATAAACGGTTCTCAACTTTCTCAAGATCGGTTTGAATTCTGGATGACAAACGTTACGGTGGAGACGTCGAAATCCCGAACCACCATCTCCATCAAATCATCCAGCATCGGTGGTGCCGATTCCGGTTCCGCAATGACACCTCTTTTACCCGAACTCTTAGTCATTTTCTTCTTCTTCACTTCTGTTTTGATCTCTTCATCCAAACGACGGCGATTCGGGCAAGAAGCACCGACGTCCTGACGAGGGCGTTTGTTCAGAGAAAGAAGCAGGAGGCCATAATTACGATCGCTGTTGTGATGAATTTCGCTAGTAGTACTAGTAGTGGCCTTGATCATGATAATGTTTTTGTCATTTTTGAGGTCACCAGGGAGTTCCGGGAATAAAGACAATGTTTCTTTTTTGATATTTGGGTATATTTGTTTCTGGGACGTCATCATCAAACAAGAACTGGTAAAGAGACTGACTGAAGAGAAAGCGACTGATTGAGATATATATAGAGAGAGGAGTTTTAAGTGTAATGGGTTTCTAAAATCCTAATGGGTTTCGGAAAAACTAATTTCCCTTCTCGATTAGGAATGAGTAGAAGAGATAGGTTTTGTTTTTCAATTTTTTTCTTTTTTGAGCCAAGTTTTTATTTTTTGAAATATATTTAACGTATCTAAACAGAAGAGTTGTAATTTTTAGGGAAATAATTTTCCTTTCGTATTAGGAATGCGTGGAGATAGGTTTTAATTATTTATTATTTACTTGAGATAAGATTTTGACTTTTTTTTTTGAAATATAAGTATATCCATATACACACGCACATATATATATATATACATATATAAAAGGAGATGTCGAGGAGTGGGAAATAGCCAGGACTTTTGTAAATTCCCTCATTAACTCGTTATAGATTTTGTCAATTATCAAAATTTTTTCAAATTTAATCATATATATACTCCCTTAAAAATGTTTAATAACTATCTTCTGTAATTTTTGTTAAAAAAATTCTGACTTTATCCTAATATCATACTTTTAAAATGATGTAATATTATAACATATTTTATTTTTATTTTTAATTTATTCCAATTTGACCCCTTTTCCCTCCTCACTTATCCCCTCTCCCCCTTCTCTCTAACCCAAAATGCATTTGTCGGGGAAGACAAAGAGCCCGGTCATCAGAGAAACCACCATGAGGTGGTTGAAGATCTAGTGCCTACAAATACAAAGATGGACAGTTGTGATTTACCTTGTGATTCAATGATTTTTCTCCCAATGATATCAATCGTGATCCTAATGAGCACATTGAAGGACGAGCTTCATATCCACAGGGAGATCCTCCTCCAAATCTTGATAGCAAGTTCCTTCTCCCCTTTATGACCTTTATCAGGATTCTATGGCAAACGACCTAAGGGGGAGGCCACTACTTGTTGCAAGTGGAATTCTGGCTACGATCTCGATCGTGATTGCAAATCGCAAGGCTATTACTATGCTAACAAGATTTGTTGGTAATAAATGATGAAGATGGCAATAATCAACAACAATGATTACCAACGATTGTGCCCTCAACAGAGGAGATGGAAGGCAAAGGAGATAAAGGGAAGAGAGAGAAAGGAGTGGGATTTGGGTTTTCTTAAAACAAAAGGATAATTTTTATATCATTGTGTGTAATTGATTTAAATTAGGCTATGGGTGATTTTCGGTGATAATAAGATTTTAGGTAAAAGAGGTATAGTAGTGGACCGGACCCAACATCAGCTATGCTGGACAATTTGAAGGAGATGGTGGCTCGAGATTATGATGTCTCTATGTTGGCACTTATTATCTAGAATAGCCTATTTGAAACTGATTTGAAGAAGGTGGAGAACCAATTATCGATGACACTAAAACAAATTACATCAGACGATTTCCTTACGGAGGACGAGAAAAGGACATTGGAAAGGAGAAAAGTAGACGGGTGTTGTAACAGCCGAGATTTTTAACCGTTCTCGGGATCATTGTATAGTGAAAATTTATATATATTAGTGTAATGAAAATATATAAATTTCACTCTAATAAATCATCATTAGAGTTGATAAATATATTTATTAGAGTTGATAAATGCTTTATGGCTATAAATGTGATGATTTTCGAATCGAAACGCCTCAAATAGTGTATTTTCGGTATCAAAAAATAGAATTCTACTGAGACTTAAAATGTGGCAAACATAGACCTCAGATGGAAAATAATGAAATATCTAGGGTTTATGGAGTGTTTTAAATGATATAAATGCATCGAAAGGCTCTAATAGCATTTCGAGAGGTAAACTGCGAAATTTGGCCAGTATAGCTTTTCGATCAAAATTTCGACAGATGAAAATTATACTGTCATTAAAGAAAAACCTATACTGTATAAACAAATAATATTTTCTTATTAATATAAGAATCAATGGATGAGATCAAATCATCATTTTTGATCCAAAGGTTAGCAAAAATAAGGAAATTTTATAATTTTCCTTTAAAATCAAATTGAGAAAGAAAAATTGCATTAAATGCAATACTTAGCTGCTCATGCACGTGGAAGAGAGGGGGAGAAACAGCTGTATTTCAGCTGAAAAAGTTCCAAAAATTTTACAAAAATACCCCCAAGAAATTTTCATTTTGACCCCAAAATTTTCAAAAATTGCAAAAAGGCCCCTAAGAATTTGTATAAACTTTTTCTTCTGATTTTTCACGTCCCCCACAGCAGAAAATCACCATTTCTCTGTTCTTCTTCTTCTCCCACGTTCCCACACTCACAAAAATTTCCAAAATTCCAAAAGTTGCAAATTTTGAAGAAAAAGTGTGAGAAAACTTCCATTTGAGGAGTATTCACCTTAAAGCTCAAGTAAGTTCTTCAAAATTCTGTTTTAATGCTTGTTTTTAAGTGTTTTTGTGTTTATGTGAATAGTGGAACAAAATGGACTTAGTATGTTTTGAGTGTTTTGATGAAATTCATGTGGAAGAAAACATGTTTTGAACTTGTTTTTAAAGTGTTTGTGGGGTTAGTTTTGAAAAACAAATGTGTTGCATGGGGGAGAGAAAGTTGACGTGAAAAAGAGAGTGAAAACACTTATGGAATAGTGATGATTATGTATTATGAAGTGGAAAAGAAATTGATGTGGTATTTGAGTGTTGAAAGGAAGAAAGACAAAGAGGAAATTTAGGGTTTTTGAGTAAAACCCTAAATTTTGGAAATATTGCTATACCCCTGATTATGAGAATGAATTATTGTTATGTACAGGGATTTTGAGCAGGATTATAATGGAAACTGTGTTCAATAACGTGATTTAAGCTGTTTTGGCACAGTGGGAAAATGAGAATTTAAGCCGTTATAATGCCGAAATTTTTGGACTTATAACCAAGGCTAAGGGTTTAATGATGACAATGTATAGAAGAAGTGTTTAAATGTTCTAGTGTTGGCCTATAAACATTTCACTGAACGTTGAACTGTTTCATTATAGGGCAACGACTGAAAACTAAGGAAAGGAAACGGTAGCAGATTTCTGGTAAGTTCTGGCATTTAAATGTCTGAACATGAACAACTGGAACCCTATGTTATTCTTGAATTTCCATTTATGAATAGCCTAAATTCTTTAGCTAGAAAAGTTATATGTTGTTGTGAACTCGTTAAAACGCCTAGATTGGCGAGTATACGAGTGTGCATTGGTGTGTTATATGTATACGATTGTGTTTTATGGATTTTGACCCTAGAATGCTTTAATCATGTTTTAGGGTTGAATGTATGCATGAGAAATGGCTTTGGTGTCAAAATGTGTTTAAAAACCTATTTTAGCCGAAGCCAAGCGCTAAGCGCTGGCCAAAGAGCGCCCCGGCGCTGAGCTCTCGGCCAAAATTTGGTGTTAAAAACTCAGTAGGAGTGCTAGGCGCTAGGGTATGAGCGCCGGGTGCTAATGTAAAAATTGGTGAAAGCACCAGGCGCTAGGGTATGAGCGCCATGCGTTAGGGTATGAGCGCCAGGCACTAGTGTAAAAACTGAACGAAGCGCCAGGCTCTAGGGTATGAGCGCCAGGCGCTAGGGTAAATATCTAGTAGGAGTGCTAGGCTCTAGGGTATGAGTGCTAGGCACTAGTATAAAAATCAGCATGAGCGCCAAGCACTAGGGTATGAGTGCCAGGCGCTAGTGTAAAGTTGTTTGAAGTGCCAGGCGCTAGGGTATGAGCGCCAGGCACTCGCACCGGATTTCAAAAGCGCCTAGCACTGCAAGGATAGCGCCAACGCGCTGAAGTCTCTGTCCTAAGTTTTGCAGAAAAATAGAATGAAGGGCCAGGCGCTCGGGGATGAGTGCCAAGCACTCCAACTGTTCCGAAAATGTATAATTAAAGTTTTTGCCTCATTTTCAGTTCCAATCACGCCCCAATGTTTAAGTGCATGGATGATGATTTTTAAACAGTATTTTTGAACTGAATAGGCATAACATTGAGTACATTAATTATGAATATGTACACTGGAACAGTTAAGACATCATAGTAAGTAACATCGCACAGTAAACAACAGGGTAATGAAATAACTTAATGTTTGGCGTACAGCCTCTCGCGAGGGGAGGTTACCTTATGTCGAAGCAAAAGACATACCATAGATGAGGGAGAGTCATGGTCGCTCCCAGGCCCCTCTTACAGCGCGCACACGGTACGACCAAAACGGGCCCATAGACATAGTAAATGAACAATGCAAAATGTAAATTGAGCATAATGAACTCCATGCATTTTGTAGAGTTGCATTGTGATGATTTATTGTTTTAAATGTTATGTCTGAACTTACTGGGCATATAGCTCACCAGTTTGTTCTTGTTCAGGTAATCGAGGTAAACAACCTGTAACCTGAGCCACAGTGTATGGATTGGACTACAGGAATGAAGTGCCAGTGTCATGATAAAGGTTATGGACCTGCCAGGCTAATTCCGCAAGAAGAGAGAAAAAGGACAAAGAAGAGTTTAATTGTATGATATTGTATAAAGTACACTGCTATGTTTGACTTTAACTATTTCTAATATAGTATAACGTTATTATATGCAAGTAATATAAAATAGTTTCCAACTATAATAACTTAGTTTTGGAAAGTTTTACTACTATGTATATCGACAGTTTAAAAAAAAAAAAACAAAAAAAAATATTTATGCAATCCATTGTGTTATGATTTGAAAGAGAAGAATTAAAGTAACAAAGAGTTTTAGGTGACGTCCCCCGCACGAGGCGGGGGGTGTTACAGATGGTATCAGAGCGGACAGTTCTCCATAACCTGTTATGACATTGCGAGCATTTCTTTCTGCGCAGTTCAAGTAAGTTAATGTTTCAATGTTTTCTTATTCTAAATTTCATACGTGATGCATGAATAATAGGATTTGAAAATGAGTAACCGACCAGATTCCCAACAACTGGGACAAGACCTGTTATTCGACTTCGAATGATAAGAATGTCGGAAATGACTCCTTCTATTGCAGACGTACCATCATCATCATCACCACCTATGGCTCCAACGTTTACAGAGGGCCGAAATTTTGTTATGAAAGCAAAGAATTTTAGGATGTATCTGTCAGATACAGTAGTATCTTATGCAGCTCGTTTTCGGGATGAGATTATTTTAAGTAGTCCTTGGCCAACCTTGACCAAAGAGGAGCAGTGTGTAATGTTCTGGAGAGGATTAACTCATGAACTGAAGCTTCGAACGGTCCCTACACTCGATGAGACATTGGAGCAATATATTATTTCAGTGAGAGAAGTAGAAAGAAAAATGTTAATAGAAAAATATGATCAGATAATGAGGGATCATGACCCCCGCGATGACATATCCTCCAGACTTGATGAACCACCACTGGTGAGGGAGAATGATGATGTGAAATCCTCAGGTGAATCATGTATTGCAGGTCCAGTCTATGTAATTAGTGACTCGACCAATGAAAATGAGGATGACAGTGAAGAAGGTCCAGAGGAATTTCCTTTGGACAGTGATGAGGATAGAAGCGATACCCCATAAGTTATTGTTATTAACGTATGCGTATGTAAATACAGGTTTTGTATATCATGGAAACTGACTGGAATATGTATAAGTACTAGATGTGAATTATTTGTATGTGAATACAAGAATATGCTTATAATATGATCGCTTACTTATGATTAAGTAATTGCATATTCTGTTATGATTTCATTGGTGAATGAAATTACTCATAAATGATGATAAATGAAAAGAGAGAATTAATGATATTTCTCTCAATATCGATACTGAATTGTTTGATCTTTGTTGATAGATCTAAAAGGAACGAAATGGCACGAAGGGGAGTCCAACCCCCTAGACGTGGTAGACCTCCCACCCTGACTGAAAGGGTGATCGAATTGGAAGCCTTATTGACAACCCAAATACAAGCACTAAGAGACCAACTAAATCAAATACATCGCGAACGCGCTGAAAGGGAAGCTTCACCACCACCCATGGCACCAGAAGCTCCTATAGCTTCGGAAGTTAGACCTAATTCCTCGGCAGTCTCAGTTTCGGGGGAAAGAATTCCGGAACCACAAATTATCGTTCCACAGGAACCTTTATATGAAAGGTTTCGACGTATGAGACTACCAGAGTTTGATGGATCTTTAGATCCATTAGAAGCTGAAGAGTGGCTATCATCTTTTCAGAGGATCATCAATTTTATGAATTTGACCGATAGGAAAAAAGTCCTCTGTGCTTTATACGTGCTAAACAGAGATGCACGGTACTGGTGGGAAACGGTTTATTTGAGAAGAGACAAGAGTCAAATGACATGGAATGATTTTGTGGAAGAATTTAATCAAAAATACTACGACCCTGCTGCTCTCGGACCACAACAGAGAGAGTTTGAGAATTTGAAGTAAGGAAACATGACAGTGATGGAAGTATGTCGTAAGTTCGATCGGCTGTCGAGATTATGTCCATATATGGTCCCTACTGAAGGGGATCGCATTCGAAAGATGATTGGGACATTTCGACCAGAAATCGCCGTAATGGTCGACAGTGCAGCATCTCCACCAATGTCAGTGGCTGAATGCGTCTCCAGTGCTTTGAAAGCTGAATTTCACTTGACAAGAGCCAAAGAAGAACGGGCTCAAGTATGGGAAGCCTGGAAAAAGGAGAGACAACAATTAAAACAAGGTCAAGGTGGAAATCAGGCGCCACAGGGAATCGCTCCAACCAGTCTTCAAAGCCTAGACAAGGAGGTGGACAGAGGCCTCAAAATTCCAATAAAAGAAAATGGAATTTCAAGGGTAACAGGAACCAGCAACAGAAGAACGCAGCAAATGCTGGTCCCAGTACACCAGGCCCTGTGAGCACATCAAATTGTCCTACGTGCGGAAAGAAGCACTTGGGAGAATGCAGATTAGGCCAAAATATTTGTTACTACTGTGGCAAAGAAGGCCATTATGCAAGAAGTTGCCTAATTAACCGGCAGAATCAAACTGGCACGGTTTCTCAGCGTCTGCCAAATCCTCAGATGCACGCTATTGTAGCAAAGGCAGAAACGTCATCACGACAACAGGAGCAAATTGAAAAGGCACCTCTAACCAACGCACGAGTGATGGCATACACAAAAGAGGATACAGAAGCGGGCACATCCACTGTTGTTACAGGTCAAATTTCTATCGCTCAACACTCGGCATATGCTTTATTTGATTCGGGTGCTTCACATTCATTTGCATCACAAGAATTTGCAGCCAGGTTAGAGCATGCGAAGGATAGAATTGGAATGACCTTTAGGACTATGTTGCCTTCGGGTGAAGTGTTGTTGTCAGATTACTGGTTACAAAATGTGCCAGTAATTGTGGCAGATAGAGAGCTTTTTCTTGATTTAATTGTGATAAGGATAGCGGATTACGATGTAATCCTAGGAATGGATTTCCTGGGAAAGTATCAGACTACAATCGACTGCCGCCATCGAAGGATAATCTTTCGACCAAATGGAGAAGAAAGCTTTGAATACGTTGCTTCACCTCCAAAGCCATCGAAGATCATGATCAATTCAATGAAGGCTCACAAGCTGATAGCCACAGGATGCATGGGATATCTAGCTTTTGTAACTAATGTGACAAAAGAAGAGAAGTTACAACCAAAGGATATTCTCATAGTCAACGAATTTGTGGATGTATTTCCAGACGAATTACCTGGGTTTCCACAGGAATGGGAGATTTCTTTTGAGATCGAACTAGTACCAGGAACAGCACCGATATCCAAGGCCCCTTATCGGATGGCTCCAACTGAATTGAAGGAGCTACAGATGCAAATAAAGGAGTTGTTGGATAGAGGTTTCATTCGACCGAGCTATTCGCCTTGGGGAGCTCCAGTTCTATTCATGAAAAAGAAGGATTGAACTCTACGAATGTACGTAGACTACAGGGAGCTGAATAAAGCCACCGTCAATAATACATACCCACTACCCAGGATCGACGATTTATTTCATCAACTGAAGGGAGCCTCGATCTTTTTGAAGATTGATCTACGTTCTGGGTACCATCAGCTGAGGATTAAAGATAGTGATGTAACAAAGACAGCGTTCAGGACGAGATACGGACACTATGAATTTCTGGTGTTGCCGTTTGGATTGACGAATGCTCCAGCTGCTTTCATGGGTTTGATGAACCGAGTCTTCAAGAAATTTTTAGATAAGTTTGTCATCGTATTTATTGATGACATCCTTGTTTATTCGAAGACCCGGGAGGACCATGAAGAATACTTGCGATGGGTACTACAAACACTCAGAGATCACCAACTATACGCCAAATTTTCAAAGTGTGAATTTTGGTTAGATCAAGTTCATTTCCTAGGACACAAGGTGTCTAAGGATAG
Source organism: Antiaris toxicaria (assembly GCA_035233585.1). Lineage (NCBI taxonomy): Eukaryota > Viridiplantae > Streptophyta > Magnoliopsida > Rosales > Moraceae > Antiaris > Antiaris toxicaria. The sequence goes on from CP141153.1 coordinate 20,120,676, forward strand.
AATTTCTGTTGACTCCGCAAAGATTGAAGCTGTTAGCAAGTGGCCTATCCTGAAAAACATTACTGAAATTCATAGTTTTCTAGGATTAGCCGGATACTACAGGCGTTTTGTGGAGGGATTCGCTAGGCTTGCTGAACCTTTTACGGCGTTAACTAGGAAAGAAAAGAAATACGAGTGGATAGCAGCATGTGAAGAAAGCTTCCAAGAATTAAAGAGGAGATTAACAAGCGCACCTATCCTTGCCATTCCTACTGACGGGGAAAGATTCGACATCTACAGTGATGCTTCGAAAGAAGGATTAGGAGCGATATTGATGCAAAACGGGAGAGTTATAGCCTATGCTTCACGACAACTAAAGAACCATGAGAAGAATTATCCAACTCACGATTTAGAACTAGCTGCGGTCGTGTTTGCATTAAAGATTTGGAGGCATTATCTATATGGGGTTCAATGTCAAATTTTCACAGATCACAAGAGCCTGAAATACTTCTTTACTCAAAAGGAGTTGAACATAAGACATCGGTGATGGCTAGAACTCGTAAAAGACTACGATTGTGAAATCTTATATCATCCAGGGAAGGCGAATAGAGTTGCTGATGCACTGAGTTGCAAATCAACATCGGTACAGCAAATACCTATCGATGGATTGTCCAAGCCGCTACAAAAGGAGATTAATTCATTAGAAATAGAATTGATTTCCGGAAGCTTGGCTATGCTACAATTGAAACCAACACTGTATGATAGGATTAAGGAAGCTCAGAGACAAGATGTGTACCTAGAAGAGATGAGAGACCGAGTCAATAAAGGAGAAGAAATTGACTTCAGCGTCGAGACAGATGGAATGCTGTTGATGAAAGGAAGAAATTGCATACCTGCCAATAGAGAATTGAAGGAGCAGATTATGAAAGAAGCCCATCAAACGCCCTATTCTGTTCATCCAGGAGCCACCAAAATGTATCATGACTTAAGATTACAATTTTGATGGAAGAGAATGAAGAATGACATTGCTGAGTTTGTTAGTCGATGTTTAACATGCCAGAGTGTTAAAGCAGAGCACAAGCACCTAGGTGGGAAATTAGAACCGCTAGATATTCCAGAATGGAAATTGGAGCATATTACCATGGATTTAGTGGTAGGGCTACCCAAGACAAGAGGAAGTTATGATGCCATATGGGTGATAGTAGACCGACTGACGAAAACAGCTCGGTTCATAGCGGTAAAAATGACCTTCAAATTGGAAAAATTCGCAAGCTTATACGCTGCGAATGTGATTAGATTGCATGGAGTTCCAAGATCCATTGTATCTGATCGAGATGGCCGTTTTACCTCCAAATTCTGGAAGTGTGTACAACAAGAGATGGGCACATAATTGAAGTTTAGCACGGCTTTTCATCCTCAAACTGATGGAAAATCTGAGCGAATCATTCAGATTTTAGAGGATATGTTACGAGCTTGTGTCATGGATTTCAAAGAAGCATGGAATGAGAAACTGTCGTTGATCGAGTTCTCCTACAATAACAGTTATCAAGCTTCGATTGGAATGGCACCCTATGAAGCTCTTTATGGCAAGAAGTGCAGATCCCCAATCTACTGGTACGATTTAAAAGAAAAGCAACTGCATAAAACTGATTTTGTTTAAGAGACTTCAGAAGCAGTTGAAAAGATACAGAAACGAATGAAAACAGCCCAAAGTCGACAAAAGAATTATGCCGACAAACGACACAGATTTCTTGAATTTCAAGAAGGCGACTTTGTATTTCTTAAAGTTGCATCTATGAAAGGGGTTATGCGTTTTGGAAAGAAGGGCAAACTCAGTCCGAGATACATTGGACCATTCGAAGTTATCAAACGGATAGGGAAGGTGGTTTACAGATTAGCATTACCACCTGATTTATCCAAGGTACATGATGTTTTTCATGTCTCTATGTTGCGTAAATATGTACCTGATCTATCGCACATTTTGAGATATGAGCCGATACAAGTACGGAGTGACCTGTCTTATGAGGAAAAGCCTGTTCAAATACTTGCACGAGAAGACAAGGTACTCAGGAATAAGACAATCCAATTAGCCAAAGTGTTGTAGCGCAATCATCAAATGGAAGAGGCTACATGGGAAAGAGAAGATGAAATGAAAGCCCTATATCCCCACTTGTTTTAAATTCTCGAGGACGAGAATTCTTTAAGGGGGGAGGGTTGTAACAGTTGAGATTTTTAACCGTTCTCGGGATCATTGTATAGTGAAAATTTATATATATTAGTGTGACGAAAATATATAAATTTCACTCTAATAAATCATCATTAGAGTTGATAAATATATTTATTAGAGTTGATAAATGCTCTATGGCTATAGATGTGATGATTTTCTAGTCGAAACGCCTCAAATAGTACATTTTCGGTATCGAAAAACAGAATTCTACTGAGACTTAAAATGTGGCAAACATAGACCTCAGATGGAAAATAATGAAATATCTAGGGTTTATGGAGTGTTTTAAATGATATAAATGCATCGAAAGACTCTAATAGCATTTCGAGAGGTAAACTGCGAAATTTGGCCAGTATAGCTTTTCGGTCAAAATTTCGACAGATGAAAATAATACTGTCATTAAAGAAAAACCTATACTGTATAAACAAATAATATTTTCTTATTAATATAAGAATCAATGGATGAGATCAAATCATCATTTTTGATCCAAAGGTTAGCAAAAATAAGGAAATTTTAGAATTTTCCTTTAAAATCAAATTGAGAAAGAAAAATTGCATTAAATGCAATACTTAGCTACTCATGCACGTGGAAGAGAGGGGGAGAAACAGCTGTATTTCAGCTGTAAAAGTTTCAAAAATTTTACAAAAATGCCCCCAAGAAATTTTCATTTTGACCCCCAAAATTTTTAAAAATTACAAAAAGGCCCATAAGGATTTGTATAAACTTTTTCCTCTGATTTTTCACGTCCCCTACAGCAGAAAATCACCATTTCTCTGTTCTTCTTCTTCTCCCACGTTCCCACACTCACAAAAATTTCCAAAATTCCAAAAGTTGCAAATTTTGAAGAAAAAGTGTGAGAAAACTTCCATTTGAGGAGTATTCACCTTAAAACTCAAGTAAGTTCTTCAAAATTCTGTTTTAATGCTTGTTTTTAAGTGTTTTTGTGTTTATGTGAATAGTTGAACAAAATGGACTTAGAATGTTTTGAGTGTTTTGATGAAATTCATGTGGAAGAAAACATGTTTTGAACTTGTTTTTAAAGTGTTTGTGGGGTTAGTTTTGAAAAACAAATGTGTTGCATGGGGGAGAGAAAGTTGACGTGAAAAAGAGAGTGAAAACCCTTATGGAATAGTGATGATTATGTATTATGAAGTGGAAAAGAAATTGATGTGGTATTTGAGTGTTGAAAGGAAGAAAGACAAAGAGGAAATTTAGGGTTTTTGAGTAAAACCCTAAATTTTGGAAATATTGCTATACCCTGATTATGAGAATGAATTATTGTTATGTACTGAGATTTTGAGTAGGATTATAATGGAAACTGTGTTCAATAACGCGATTAAAGCTGTTTTGGCACAGTGGGAAAATGAGAATTTAAGCCGTTATAATGCCGAAATTTTCGGACTTATAACCAAGGCTAAGGGTTTAATGGTGACAATATATAGAAGAAGTGTTTAAATTTTCTAGTGTTGACCTATAAACATTTCACTGAACGTTGAACTATTTCATTATAGGGCAACGATTGAAAACTAAGGAAAGGAAACAGTAGCAGATTTCTGGTAAGTTCTGGCATTTAAATGTCTAAATATGAACAACTGGAACCCTATGTTATTCTTGAATTTCCATTTATGAATAGCCTAAATTCTTTGGCTAGAAAAGTTATATGTTGTTGTGAACTCGTTAAAATGCCTAGATTGGCGAGTATACAAGTGTGCATTGGTGTGTTATGTGTATGCGATTGTGTTTTATGGATTTTGACCCTAGAATGCTTTAATCATATTTTAGGGTTGAATGTATGCATGAGAAATGACTTTGGTGTCAAAATGTGTTTGAAAACCTATTTTAGCTGAAGCCAAGCGCTGGCCAAAGAGCACCCCGGCACTGAGCTCTCGGCCAAAATTTGGTGTTAAAAACTCAGTAGGAGCGCCAGGCGCTAAGGTATGAGCTCCAGGCGCTAGTGTAAAAATTGTGAAAGCGCCAGGCGCTAGGGTATGAGCGCCAGGCACTAGTGTAAAAATTGAACGAAGCGCCAGGCGCTAGGGAAAATATCCAGTAGGAGTGCCAAGCTTTAGGGTATGAGTGCCAGGCACTAGTATAAAAATCAGCATGAGCACCAAGCGCTAGGGTATGAGCGCCAGGCGCTAGTGTAAAGTTGTTTGAAGTGCCAGGCGCTAGGGTATGAGTGCCAGGCGCTTGCACCGGATTTCAAAGCGCCAAGCGCTGCAAGGATAGCGTCGAAGCGCTGAAGTCTCTGTCCTAAGTTTTGCAGAAAAATAGAATGAAGGGCCAGGCGCTCGAGGATGAGTGCCAAGCGCTCCAACTATTCCAAAAATGTATAATTAAAGTTTTGTTTCTCATTTTCAGTTCCAATCACACCCTATTGTTTAAGTGCGTGGATGATGATTTTTAAACAGTATTTTTGGACTGAATAGGCATAACATTGAGTACATTAATTATGAATATATACACTGGAACAGTTAAGACATCATAGTAAGTAACATCGCACAGTAAACAACAGGGTAATGAAATAACTTAATGTTTGGCGTACAGGCCTCTCGCAAGGGGAGGTTACCTTATGTCGAAGCAAAAGATATACCATAGATGAGGGAGAGTCATGGTCGCTCCCAGGCCCCTCTTACAGCGCGCACACGGTACGACCAAAACGGGCCCATAGACATAGTAAATGAACAATGCAAAATGTAAATTGAGCATAATGAACTCCATGCATTTTGTAGAGTTGCATTGTGATGATTTATTGTTTTAAATGTTATGTCTGAACTTACTGGGCATATAGCTCACCAGTTTGTTCTTGTTCAGGTAATCGAGGTAAACAACCTGTAACCTGAGCCACAGTGTATGGATTGGACTGCAAGAACGAAGTGCCAGTGTCATGATAAAGGTTATGGACCTGCCAGGCTAATTCCGCAAGAAGAGAGAAAAAGGACAAAGAAGAGTTTAATTGTATGATATTGTATAAAGTATACTGCTATGTTTGACTTTAACTATTTCTAATATAGTATGACGTTATTATATGCAAGTAATATGAAATAGTTTCCAACTATAATAACTTAGTTTTGGAAAGTTGTACTACTATGTATATCGACGGTTTAAAAAAAAAAATATTTCCACAATCCATTGTGTTATGATTTGAAAGAGAAGAATTAAAGTAACAAAGAGTTTTAGGTGACATCCCCCGCACGAGGCGGGGGGTGTTACAGGTGTCTCAAGAGCATCAATGTGGATTTAATTGAGCCAAGTAAAGATTTGAAAAAGACAAAGATGATGTTAAGGAAATGGGACCTTAAAAGTTCCAGTAACAATGTGTTGACACAATTGGTACAATGTCATTGAAAGGAATAATCTAAAGGCAAGGGATATTGTGCAAATTTGGTTCTTCAGGAGTATAGAAGGAAAGCCTTGCTTTGCCGTCATCAACCTCGGCCAAGTCGGGGTTTCTTCTTCCTCCACTTATGCTTCTTCAACTACTATCAAAGAACTGGCTTCTTCTTGCTCTACTTATGCTACTGCTATCGAAGAAGGGACGTATTCTTCTACTACTGTTGTGGATGTTGGAGTTGAAGATGACAGATGATAATGAAATGATTAATAGTGATCAGCCAAGGAGCAATGTCATTGCCTACCTTGCTAGCTCTTTATCAACAGCGATGGATCTGTAAATTTATTTTTACATTGCATGTATAAGGATAAAATTTTTAAATCAATATAATGACTTTATGGATAAAAGTTCAATTTTTTTATTCTTAAAAACCTTTTTTCATATTTATTAACATATTTTAATTATCACACATATGGTTTTTATATTTTAAGAGTATTTTATAATTTATTGTTGAATTTTATCTCAAATTTTAGTCTTAGGATACCAAATAGAAGCATTTTGCTCATGATATTTAGAAAATTGTTTGTACTTTTTTAACCGAAAGTTGAATTTCACTTTTATTTGTTTTGCATCACTAATTTTCCCTTTAAAAATGAATTTTTTTCAACTAATAAATAAAAAACTTACATGTATTAGTATTTTAGTTGTTGATAATTAATCTTAAAGTCAATGTATTTTTTAAAATAAAAAAGCTTTAGTTAAAAATTAGAAAGAAAAGCAGATAAAGAGACTAGAGGGGAAAAACGATTTGAATGTTGGTTATGATAGTAAAATATAAGAATAAGCTTAGTGTTACGTGAAGTATTAAATGTTTGTAATATTAGTCATTCAGGGGAATAAGAGCTGGCCAGAGGATCAAAAAAGGGGATTTGGGAATTGTGATGCGATTATCATTGTGCAACATCCGTGAGTACTATCATGTTACAGATAGACCCATTAATATAACTATCTAAATTCTTGGTCCTCCGAATCAGCATTTATTTCCTCTTAATCAATTCTTCTTGTGAATTATTAAGGTGACAGGAAACAAAATAACATATACAAGTGACAAGGTAGTTACTTTACACTCTCTCACCTCTTTTTCCCATGTTGAATTTTATCAAAATACTTATATTTTAGAGGTCTTCTTATCTAATATATACCTTCAAGCAAATATTGAGGTTATATTTCTCCAGGGACACTTATATGCCACCCTAATCTTTTTAATAAGTTTTTATTAAAAAAAAAAAAAAAATTAAGCAAGCAAGATTTTTCTCAGCCTCCAAAGTTTGAAGTCAAAGAGGTTTTGCACTTTGATTAAAACACATAAACAGTACGTATATATAAGATTTAACATAATGCAGGGAGGAATTTATTTTCATCAATGGATTGAATTCACATTGTGTAAACAATATGATCAAAATTAATTTCATATGCAACAAGAACCACAAAATAAGGCAACCCAAAAGGCCAATTATGCGCATTTAAAAAATCTAAAGGATTTGCACGGACAAACTCAATCGAAAAATAAAAGTCAATATAGATCAGAATCATAACATTAAAAAAAAAAAATGAAATTATCAGTTCTGAGGCTAGAAGTAGCAGTTACGAGAGGTCTATCTCCACGATGAAAAAACTTGTCCCCAATCATGAGTATACTTGATATCAACACCACAATAAACTCTCTAAGATTGACTTCCAAAAAACATAAATAGGATTACTATTTTCCAACTCTCATTCTTATGCTTTTTTAATAAAGAAAAGAAAAAGAAAAATCAACAAAAGAAAATTAAAAATTAAAGGTATAAAAAACACTGACACAATTGACTAGTTTATGAATTCTCTTCAAAACAAAATTGAATTCGTCTTGCATTCATTTTTTAAATTGATTTTGAATGTTAACCAATGCCCAATTTTATCCTATTTCCCTTAGAAAAATGTTTTTAGGACGGCCATAACATACACCAAAAATTTGACCTAAAACTACAATGTAAAATTTGTATCATCATTTATGTATTTGTTTCGTTGAATTTCTTTAATAAATTAAGTTTATAATAAGTTTATTTTATTTTAGAGTTCTAAATATTGTAAATGTTTTTGTGAAAGGAAAAGTATTGTGAATTATTATGGTATAATTGTTAATTATTTTTTTATTTAATACAAGATTCAATATATACGAGTATTCAAAAAAAAATCTTAAGATAAAGCCAGTAGTACAACCCAAAACTTAGGATAAAGTCAGAAATTTTTTTTTTTTTTACGAAAATTACAAAATACAGTAATAAAACAATTTTAATTACGGCGCAAATAAATGATAAAATTTGTGAATATTTGATAATTGACAAACTGTAAAGAGTTAGTGAATATACAAAAGTATTATCGACTGCTAATTCCTAACCCCACAACTTCTCCTTATATACATATATATATATAGATATGTATAGATATCTATATATATAGAGAGAGGAGTTCGAAGTGGAGTGGGATTCTAGTCCTATGTACTCTAAAACATTCTCCTCATGAGTTTCTAAAGTAATTTCCCACTTGGATTATGATTGCTTAGAGATAGGGTTCGAAATACTTTTTAACGCATGGTTTTGATTTTTTGAAACATAGAGTACATAGGATTATAAACTTCCACTCTCATTATTATTAATCACTTTGCTCTGATCTATCTCTCTTCGATATTGGTGTGTTTCTCTCTTTGAGAGTCTCGTAAATATGACCATATCCGAAGAAGAGTCCGAAAATCTGGTCCCCAATAAACCTCCTGACTTTAATAATGTATTGTCAAATGTTGCTGATGCAGTTGATTGTGGCACAATAATTTTGTCAGATAAGCACCAAAGGTGGGCTTGGTTAAAGATGTGAAATACCCACTGGTCAACATAACAATCCCAACAAAAAGCGAGGTACTCTTGGTAAGCCCCACTATACAATTGATAGGACCAATTTTAGCCAACTGCGAGAACAAGACAAGATTATTAGGAACAATAATATTATTTATAATGATCTTTCTCCTAAAAAGCGTTATCGTTTCTACGTTTGTAAAGATGTTCAAAATGAAGAGATCAAAATAAATGAGGTAAAGAAGAAGATTAGTACTAGTGCCAAGTGAAAGGTGAAGATTTCTGGTGATGATAGGTAGGATTTTAGGTAAAAGAGGTATAGTGGCAGGACTAAACCAAACACTAGCTATGCTGTACAATTTGAAGGAGATGGTGGCTCAAGATTTTGATGTCCCTATATGGTGACGCTTGCTATGTAGAAGAGCTTATTTGAAACTAATTTGAAGAAGGTAGAGAGCCGATATCAATAACACTGAAACAAATTGCATCGGATGATTTCCTTACGGAGGATTAATGTGGATTTATTCTAACCAAATAAATATTTGAAAAAGATAGAGATGATATTGGGGAAATGGGACCTTAAAGGTTCCAGTAATTACGTGTTGACACACAATTGGTAGAATGTCGCTGAAAGGAATATGCTAAAGGCAAGGGATATTGAGCAAATTTGGTTCTTCAGGAGTAGAGAAGGTGTGGCGGCCCGCCCTTACTATAGAGGTTCTACAATGCTATTACAGTTAACTCTATAGTTAACCGCAATAGTATGTAGGCCTTTAGGGTCGCTGGCATCATGCTTAACTTGAAAACTACTTGTAAATTTTGCTTAATAAATTTTTTTTTCTTAATATAATAACTTGTTTGAGAATGTGATAAGGAAATCGTGTTAACAAAATAACGTGTACATGGATCATGATTCCCCTATCACATAATCTTGATTTGAAATCATGTTCTTGAAGTTACAGGTTTTAATTTTCAAAACACTATAGTGGAAAACTCATGGTAGGACTACAATCCCTCGCCCAGTCCCCTTGGCATGCACATACCATGTCCGTCATCCACCGTGAATTAATGGTAAATAGGTCTCTTACCTGCAATATGTGAACAAACTAGTGAGCTTTGGGTTCAGTAAGTTCAAACATAAAAACATGAATCATAACATGTAATGCTGTGCTTATGCATGAAACTTAACTCTGGAAAACATGTTCATGGCTGTATGTAAAGTCTTAGGACATTATCTGTAATTAGGTTCTGGTTTTGGGCCCCTGATTGGTCGTATCGTAAAGCGCACATGACTGAGAGCGGTACTTTAGTGTTGACCTCCGCAGCCTGAACTGAAACTGAACATGAAAACCTCCCCCTGGGTTGAGAGGCTGGTAAGCCAATAATTGATTTAATTACCACCTTTTCTGAAGTTCCAACTGGGTAGTATACTGATTGCCCCACAGTAGGAACCTATTACATGTTTTACTTGGGGTGTGAGTTTTATTAATCTCACTAAGGTGCCTTGTGCACCTACATGTTTTCATGAGCTTGATACTTGTCTATCATGTGTACATGATCATCTACTTGAAACATGAAATTCTACATGCATGACATGAACTTGACATGTGTATCGTGATGTAGACGGTCAACGTCTGACATACATGCCAAACAATAAACATAACATCATAAAACATACATGATTGTCCACGTTGCAGTCAGGACAATGCTTGAACTTACAGAAAATCTACTAATGTAAGCTTCTGTTGATCTGGGACTGCTGTCTCAGAGTGTCTGACTTGAAATCTTATAAAATAAATAATCGTTGATTATTTCTAATATTTATCTTATGCTTGAAACATGGCAAAATATGAAAATCATGTTTCCTGACCTTTTTTTTTTTTTGACTTCGAACATATCCTCCTACACGGGTGTGTTCGTGGTCGTGTACTCCTCTGGACTTACATACATGGTTGTGTAATTCGTGAAACATGACCTTGTAACTCATGCATGCTTACACGGGTGGCTACATGACTGTGTTTCTGGCCGTGTTTTCCTGCTGTCAAACATGGTCTGTTACACGCCCTTTCCATTATCATGTGCCATTTTACACGGTTCGATACACGGTCATGTTCTTGGCCGTGTACCTCTCGAAACATGGTCGTGTATATGGGCATGTTCGGGGCTGTGTTCTGAACACGCCCTTGTACACTCCCATGTTCATCCTAGAATTCTGATTCTGAGTCCGAAATCCTCATCTCTATTTTTCTAAGGCTTTCTTGGCCTTTATTTTACTTCTTGCACCAAAAATCGATCTCTATAAGACCATTTGAAGTTATAAACTGCATTTTTATCATCATCTATCCATGGTTTCATAAGCAAAATTTCTCATTTTTTTTTTACATATCTCTTGACTTAAAACCTAAAAATCATGACTTCCTTGAAGAAAACTCATTGAAACTTGGTTTTCTAAACTATCAACTCACGAATTCGTGTTTAAAACAACTAGACTTGAACCATGTTTCGATTTAACTGAAAATCTCAACATGCTAAACTCATATTCTCTTTTTCTACTCAAAACAACCCAGATTTTTCACTCGAAAATGTGGGAAAAAGAGGGTTACCTTGCTTGAAACTTGAGGACGTTTTGCTGTGGAATCTTGGGCTAAAAACTTGAATAATTCACTTGCTTGAAGAGAGAAATCCGAACTTGGTGGGAGGATTCTCCTATTCTTTCTCTCTTTCTTTCTTTATCTTTCTTTCTCTCTCTCTCGGCCGCTTCTTTGTAGCCAAAACAAGTGAAATTATTTCACTTATGCTGCTTGAGTTTAAGGCCCTCACGTGACCTCCCTCTCATTTCACTCATTTTCTTTAATTTCTTTTAAAGAAATTAGAATTTTCTTGGCTAATCTTGGCCATTGATCATAGTGGCTTACATGTGAGTCATTGATCTCTTAATATGTATTTTCCAAATACTTTTCTAATAACTTTAAAACATCATAATTTAAATTAATGTTTAGCTTTTACACTATATTCATTAATTCATTGTCAAATTTTGACTAAAATCCAATTAGTCAAAATTTTCATCTGCTCTATTTTCTGTAACATGTCTCATCATAAATATACATTTATTTACATATCTTGTATAAAATTTTTCGAGAGCAATAGATTTCTCGGTTATCACATTCACCCCTCCTTATAAGATTTTCATCCTAAAAAATTAAAACACGTGAGGGTATGAACGTCTCATCTCATCTTCTCTTTCCCACGTAGCTTCTTTAATGTTGTGATTTTTCTATAATACTTTGACTAGTGGGATGGTCTTGTTTCTCAGCACCTTTTCTTCTCTAGCCAGTATCTGAATAGGATATTCTTCATAGGTTAGGTCCTCTTAGACTTGGACTGGTTCATGTTGTAACACATGAGATGGATCTGACATATACTTTCTTAGTATTGAGACATGAAATACGTTGTACACTGCTGACAGCTCAGGAGGTAATGCTAACTTGTAGGCAACCTTCCCAATGCGTTTGATAATCTCATAAGGTCTAATATACCTTGGACTCAGTTTTCCCTTCTTACCAAAATGCATAATCTCCTTCATGGGTGACACTTTCAGAAATATGAAGTCCCCTTCCTTAAATTCTAGGGATTTCCGTCTTCTATCTGTATAGCTCTTCTACCTACTCTGAGCACTCTTCATCCTTTGCTGGACTTGGCAACTGCATCGGAAGTTTCCTGCATGAAATCTGTTTTATGCAGTTGTTTTTCCTTCAGATCATACTAGTGGATAGGTGATCTGCACTTTCGTCTATACAGGGCCTCGTACGGTGCCATCCTGATGGAAGCTTGATAACTGTTGTTATATGAGAATTCTACTAGTGGTAGCTTCTCATTCCAAGCTCTTGAAAAATCCATTACACATGCTCAGAGCATATCCTCTAAAGTCTGGATAATCCGTTCTGATTGCCCATCTGTCTGAGGATGGAAGGCTGTACTAAACTTCAATTCTGTGCCCATAGCTCTTTACACACACTCTTAAAAGTTTGAAGCGGACCGTGCATCTCTGTCAGATATTATGGACTTTGGAACTCTATATAACCTGACAATGTGAGCTACATAAAGGTGTGCCAACTTCTCTAATGAATAAGTGATCTTCATTGCTATGAATCTGGCTGTTTTCGTTAAACTGTCCATGATTACCCAAATAGCATCGTGTCCTTCTCTTGTTTTGGGTAGCCCTACCACAAAATCCATGGTAATATGCTCCTATTTCCATTCTGGAATCTCCAGAGGTTCTAACTTTCCTCCAGGATGCTGATGCTCAGCCTTGACTTTTTGGCAAGTTAGGCTTTTACTCACAAACTTCGCAATATCTCCTTTCATCCCTCTCTACCAAAACTGCAGTTTTAAGTCTTGATACATCTTGGTGACTCCAGGATGAACTAAATAAGGCGTTTCATGAGCTTCTGACATGATTCACCTTCGAAGTTCATCATTTGCTGGAACGTGAATTCTCCCCTGATACAAGATTAATCCATCATTGGAAATCTCTTCCTGGGAGTCTGTTAGACTTGAATCTTACTTCTAAGCTTTATTGATACATCAAACAATGATGACTTCAGCTATAATGCTGACAATTTTCCCGATATCAGCTCAAGCTCAAGCGAATGAATTTCTTGTTGTAATGGTCTTGATAACCTATCAATGGGCAATTGTTACGGAATTGTAGCATTTCTACTTAAAGCATTTGCCATACGGTTGGCTTTTCCTGGATGGTAGAGGATCTCACAGTCATAATTCTTCACCAACTCTAACCATCTTCTTTGCCTCATGTTTAACTTCTTCTGTGTGAAGAAGGATTTTAGGTTCTGATAATCTGTGTAAATCTGGCACTGTGCTCCATACAGATAGTGTCGGCAAATTTTGAGTACGAACGCTACTGCAGCAAGTTCGAAGTCATGAGTGGGATAATTTTTCTTGTGCTCTTTCAATTGGCGTAAAGCATAGGCAATCACTCTGCCATCTTGGATCAATATTGCTCACAAACCCACTCTTGAAGCATTACTGTAAATTTCATATTTCTCCCCTTCAGTAGGGAGTGTGAGGATCGGTGCGCTTGTCAGCCGTCTCCTCAGCTCTTGAAAGCTTATTTCATATTCTTCTGTCCATACATACTTCCTTTCATTGCGTGTGAAGGGTTGTGAGAGATGCTACCAATCATGCAAGCCCTTCCACAAATCTCCTGTAATAGCTAGCTAACCCTAAGAAACTACGTATCTCTATCACGCTCTTAGGTGCAGGCCATTTGTTTATTGCTTCCACCTTAATTGGATCCACTGTAATTCCCTCCTTGGACACTACATGTCCGAGGAAATGTACCATATCTAGCCAAAACTCACATTTTGAGAATTTGACATAGAGTTGATGCTTTCTCAGCTTCTGAAAAATAATTCTCAACTATGCTTTATGCTCTGCGTGAGTATTTGAATATATAAGAATGTCATGAATGAACACAATGACAAACTTGTCAAGATACTCCTTGAAGACTCTGTTCATCAGGTCCATGAAAGCTGCTGGAGTGTTCGTTAATCTAAACGGCATTACTAGGAATTCATAATGCCCATAACAGGTTTTGAAAGCTGTCTTGGAAACATCACCTTCTTTGATTCTCAGCTGATGGTATCCTGATCTCAAATCAATCTCTGAGAACACTACTATACCCTTGAGTTGATCGAACAAGTCATCAATCCTAAGTAATGGGTACCCATTCTTGACTGTGACCTTATTCAACTCCTGATAATCTATGCACATGCAGAACATCCCGTCTTTCTCCTTGACGAATAGTACGGGAGCACCCCATGGGGAATAGCTTGGTGTGATGAATCCTTTGTCAAGTCTTTCAACTGCACTTGTAATTTTTTTAACTCCACTGTTGCCATGTGATATGGTGCCTTGGAGATCGGTGCTGTTCCTGGTAGAAGCTCTATCTCAAATGAAATTTCCCGTTCTGGAGGTACTCTTGGTAGTTCCTCGGGAAAGACTTCAAAAAATTTTCTGACAATAGGAACATCTTCCAGTTGTAACTTCTTATCTTCTGTTGTCTCTGTCACATAAGCTAAATATCCAGTACAACCACTGGCTATTAGCTTCTTGGATTTCAATGAACTGATCATCATATTGCTTGACCTTCTTGAGTAATCGACATATTCAAAACTTTCTTTATTTTCTGGCTTGAACACTATTCTTCTGTTTCTGCAATCTATCGTGGCTTGGTATTTTCCTAGGAAATCCATTCCCAGGATTATATCATAATCTACTATATTCATCATGATCAACTCTGCATAAAGCTCTTTATTTGCCACGATTACTGGCAAAAGAGGTAACCAGTACTCAGACAACATGATTTCTCCTGAAGGGAGAGCAATTCTAAAAGTTCTTCCCATGTGATCTCTAGGGTATTCTAACTTATCAGCAAATGCATATGATATTAAAGAATGAGTGGCCCCAGAGTCAAAAGAATAGATGCCAAGTGGTTAGCGACAGAAATCTGACATGTCACCACGTTGGATGTCCCTATCTCTGCCTCTTCTCTGGTGTAGGCCATTACTCTAGCATCTGCCTGAGGAGCTCTTTCCTGTCTTTCTTGCACTGCTGGAGGCATTTCTGAAGGGCTTTCGTAACTCTATCTCAGTGTATGAACTTGTGCTGCTGTGGACGTGAAAAATTTGCTCCTGACAAAGGCTAGCGGTTCATGGGACAATTCTTGATGAAATGACCTTTTTTTCTGCACTGAAAACATGTAGTTACACTGACCCACATGTTTCTTCCCATAAGTAGGACAGGTGGGGTTACTTGGTACTGTAGTAGGGTTAGTCCTCCGTGACTGACTTCTGTTATCTTGACCTTAAGCTCCCTGAAAGTTACCCTTTCTTTTCTGTTGGGACTGAGGGCCTGGATTACTGGACTCATTTGGTCTTGAACTCTGGCTGCCTTTACTGTACTGTCCAGGTTGAGAGGCCTTAGCCAAGATCTTTTTTTTCTTCCTAGCTTCCCAGACCTTTTCCCTCTCTTCTTTCTATGGGGCAAGATGGTACTCGGCCCTCAAAGCACGACTAACACAGTCGGCTACTAAGATTGGCGGGATTAGGCCAATGTCAATTAAGGTTGAAATTTCAGGCCTGAACATGCCTATCATCTTCTATATCTTCTCCCTTTCTGTCGGTACTACATAAGGGCACTGGCGGGAGAGCTGATCAAATCTCTTGCAAACCTTACTAATAGACATGCCACCCTGCTGTAACTCGAAAAACTCTTTCTGTTGTGGTCAAATTGATGCTGGATCGTAGTATTTCTGATTGAATTCCTCTAAAAACTCCGCCCATGACATCATGGTCACGCCCCTCCTTATACGGATTATGTCCCACCAAAATCTTGCGTCCTTCCTAAGAACAAAGGATGCACACAAGACTTTCTCTTCCTCGGTTAGTCTTATGAAATCCATAATCATCTGGATCGAAGAAAGCCAATCTTCTGCGTCCAGGGGATTAGTTGAACCCTCAAATTCCAGAGGCCTCATTTTCTGGAATCTCTCGTATAGTGGCTCTTAGTTCACTTTAGCTGGTGGTTCCTGAACCACTGCTGGTGTAGCTAGTGACACTACTTATTCTGCCTCTGCTGCTTGTTGCGCAGGAGTCCCCACTAATCCCTGTCCCTGTTCTAGCTGTTCTAACCTCTGTCTTAATTCTGCATTTTCTTTCATTTGATTTTCTAGAAGAGCTTGCAACTCTTCTAATCTCTGAGACAGAGTTGGGCATCCCCTTCTCCGTCTTTAGCCTTGTTCCTGATTTTCCATCATGCTACCTTATATCATATAATCACACGATGAATTTGTACTAGATTCCTCTATAAGAGGATTCACATCTTTTCTTGTATTAATGTATCAACATATACTTACTACAAGTATGGGTCTCTACAGACCTTTACTTTTATGCATAACTAGCTACTTATCTTAACATAAACTTAACTTACTTGGATCGGCGAACAGGACATGCACGGAGTTAGGTGGGATATGGTCTACCAATTTCTCTGATAATACCAACTATGACAACGGTTGGTACTCTAAACTGGATCCATTTTAAACTTGGGCTCTGATGCCAACTGTGACAACAGTTGGTACTCTAAACTAGACCCATCAAAAACTTGCTCTGATACCAACTGTGGTAGCCCGCCCTTGCTGTAGAGGTTCTACAGTGCTATCACAGTCAATTCTGTAGTTAACCGCAATTGTATGTATGCCTCTAGGGTCGCTGGCATCATGCTTAACTTGAAAACTACTTGTAAATTTTACGTAATAATTTTTTTTTTCTTAATATAATAACTTGTTTGAGAATATGATAAAGAAATCATGTTAACAAAATAACGTGTACATAGATCATGAGTCCCCTATCACATAATCTTGACTTGAAATCATGTTCTTGAACCCGATTCAAACGTAACGAAGGAACGTTTGCGGATCCAGAAAGCAAGAAAGGAGATAATAGCAAAGTAACAGTAAGTTCAAGCATTTATTTGTCTGCAACATAAACTGACATGTTAGGTCTATGTTTATGTGTTCTATGTGCAGTTTTAGTGTCAAGATGCTATGATATGAATGTCACAAAAGCCATGTTATGAACTATGTATTATGTTCAAGTCAAATGTAAATTGACTTGATACATTTATGATTATGATGTATGTCTTGTTGCATGACGTGTATGTTAGACATTGATTGTCTGCATCACGATGTTTATGTCAGTCGCATGTCAGCACAGGTCAGTTCATGTCAGTTCATGTCATGCATGTAGAGTTGCATGTCCCAGCACACATGTTAGACAGTACCAGAACATGAAAACAGGTAGGTGCACAAGGCACCCTAGTGTGTTAATATAAATCACACCCCAGTAATTTGATTAACAGGTTCCGACTGTGGGGGCAATCGGTATGCTACCCAGTTGGAACACCAGCAAGATGGTAATTAACCAGTTATTGACGTATCGGCCTCTCGACCCACGGGGAGGTTATCATGTTTAGCATCAGTTAAGACTGAGGAGGTCAGCACTAAAGTACTGCTCCCGGTTGCGCTAACATGTCGGTACGACCAATCAGGGGCCCAAAACCAGAACTTAATAACAGATAATATCCTAAGACTAAACCTTCAGCCACGAGCACGTTCACAGAGCCCAAATTTTAAAATGGGTTTAGTTTAGAATACTTACTGTAGTCACGCAGAGATTCATGTTCCATGTAGATGATTCAGATACACATGATAGATAAGGTTCAAGCACGAAAACAAGTAGGTGCACATGGCACTTTAATGAGATTAAGAATAAAAAAAAAACTCACACCCCAAGTAATTTATGTAACAGGTTCCGACTGTAGGGGCAAGCAGTATGCTACCCAGTTGGAACACCAGCAAGATGGTAATTAAACCAGTATGGGCGTATCGGCCTCTCGACCCATAGGGAGGTTTGCATGTTTAGCATCAGTTAAGACTGAGGAGGTCAGCACTAAAGTACCGCTCCCAGTTGCGCTAACATGTCGGTACGACCAATCAGGGGTCCAAAACCAGAATGTAATGAAAGATAAATACCCAAAAATTTAAAATGCAGCCTATAACAAGCATAAGATATACTAATACTACGTGTACCGGCACAGTCAAAGATACCGTTACGGTTAATGCTATTGTTCATAATCAATAGTATTATTCAAGTTTATGGCCTCCAATCCGATGATGGTACGTCCCGGGTGCTGAAGTTTAAAATATGATATGTTCACGACGTGAATACTGTTCATGATTAGAATTACTATATGAATAGTAATGTAAAAGTAATGCATGTTTATTATGTTAATGATCCATGATATGTTGAATACTAAGGATTTTTCAGTATGATCACGATGTTACAGTTAGTTCACGAGATTCTAGTATGTTCAGCACGATCACGATGTTACAGTTAGTTCACGAGATTCTAGTATGTTAAGCATGATCACGATGTTACAGTTAGTTCATGAGATTCTAGTATGTTCAGCATGATCACAAAGTTATAGTCAGTTCACGAGATTCAAGTATGTTCGGCACGATCACGATGTTACAGTTAGTTCATGAGATTCTAGTATGTTAAGCATGATTACGATGTTGCAGTTAGTTCACGAGATTCCAGTATGTTCAGCACGATCACAAAGTTACAGTCAGTTCACGAGATTCAAGTACGTTCAGTACGATCACGATGTTACAGTCAGTTCACGAGATTCCAGTATGTTAGGCACGATCACGATGTACAGTCAGTTCACAAGATTCCAGTATGTTAGGCACGATCACGATGTACAGTCAGTTCACGAGATTCCAGTATGTTAAGCACGATCATGAAGTTACAGTTGGTTCACGGGATTCAAATATGAAAGCATGTTCAAGAGGTTAAGCATGATAAGTGCAGTTAGTATGTTTATGATTATGATGTAAAGCATGTTCATGGTGTTAAGCAATGTATGATATACGTTATGAAATGTTCAAAAGTTACAGCAGGTATCAGATTCATCCTACGCTATGTAATGTGGATTATTATACGTCATGAATGTATGTTTGAACTTACTGAACCTGTCGCTCACAAGTTTGTTTATGTTGCAGGTAAGTATCCTGCACGAAGATAAGACAAGTGTTGGATGACAGATGAGATCTGCATGTTCCAAGGGACTGGGTGAGGGTTATGGTACTGCTATGAGTCTTCCGCTGAGCTGTTTAAAAGAGTATTAAAATGATGTATATCAAGTTATGATAAAGAAAGAAAATGTTTACTATAGTAAATGTTTTTACGAAAATAGAATTTCCACGTCAAAATAAAAAAAAAAATTTTAGCTGGTATCAGAATAAGTTAAAAGCAAGTTAAAAGTAAGTTACCGACGACCCAAGTGGTTACAGTCTATTGCAGTTGGCAACAGTAGCTGACTGTAATAGTACTGTTTAACCATACGTAGGGCGGGACGTCTCACCAAGAGCCACTATACGCGAGATTTCAGAAAATGAGGCCTCCAGAATTTGAGGGTTCAACCAATCCCCTGGAAGTAGAAGATTGGCTTTCTTCGATCCAGATGATAATAGATTTTATGAAACTAATGGAGGAAGAGAAAGTCTTATGTGCATCCTTTGTTCTTAGGAAGGACGCAAGATTCTGGTGGGACACAGTCCGTATGAGGAGGGACGTGACCACTATGTCATGGGCGGAGTTCTTAGAGGAGTTCAACCAGAAATACTATGATCCAGCATCACTCCGACCACAACAAAAAGAGTTTTCAGAGTTACAGCAGGGTGACATGTCAGCCATTGAGGTTTGCAAGAGATTTGATCAGCTCTCCCGTTTGTGTCCGTATGTAGTGCCAACGGAAATGGAGAAGATACAAAAGATGATAGGCATGTTCAAGCCTGAGATTTCAGCCTTAATTGACATTGGCCCAATCCCATCAGTCTCAGTAGCTGACTGTGTTAGTCATGCTCTGAGGGCCGAGTACCATCTTGCCTGACAGAGAGAAGAAAGGGAAAAGGTCTGGGAAGCCAGGAAGAAAAGAAATATCTTGCTAAGGCCTCTCAACCTGGACAACATAGTAAAGGCAATCAAAGTTCAAGACCAAATCAGTCAAGTAATCCAGACCCTCAGTCCCAACAGAAGAGAAGGGGCAATTTTCAGGGAGCTCAAGGTCAAGATAACAGAAGTCAGTTATGGAGGACTAACCCCACTACAGTACCAAGTAACCCCACCTGTCCTACTTATGGGAAGAAACATGTGGGTTAGTATAGAGCTGGTACAACTGCATGTTTCCAATGCGGAAAAGAAGGCCATTTCATCAAGAATTGCCCCATGAACCGCTAATCTGTGTTAGGAGTAAATTTTTCATGTCCACAGCAGTCACAAGTTCATGCACTCAGATTAAGCTATGAAAGCCCTTCAGAAGTGCCTCTAGCAGTGCAAGAAAGACAGGAAAGAGCTCCTCAAGAAGATGCTAGGGTAATGGCCTACACCAGAGAACAGGTAGAGGCAGGGACGTCCAACGTGGTGATAGGTCAGATTTCTATCGCTAACCACTTGGCATTTGTTCTTTTTGACTCTGGGGCCACTCATTCTTTCATATCATATGTATTTGCTAATAAGTTAGAATACCCTAGAGATCACATGGGAAGAACTTTTAGAACTGCTCTCCCTTCAAGAGAAATCATGTTGTCCAAGTACTGGTTACCTCATGTGCCAGTAATCGTGGCAAATAGGGAGCTTTATGCAGAATTGATCATGATGAAGATAGTAGACTACGAAGTAATCTTGGGAATAGATTTCCTAGGAAAATACCAAGCCACGATAGATTAGAGAAACGGAAGAATAGTGTTCAAGCTAGAAGAAGAAGATAGTTTTGAATATGTTGATTCCTCAAGAAGGTCAAGCAAGATGATGATCAGTTCAATGAAAGCCAAGAAGCTAACAGCCAGTAGTTGTACTGGATATTTAGTTATATGACGATATAGTAGAAGAGATGAAGTTACAATCGGAAGATGTTCTGATTGTCAGAGAATTTCTCAAAGTCTTTCTCGAAGAACTACCACTGAGGAACTACCAGGAATACCTCCAGAATGGGAAATCTCATTTGAGATAGAGCTTCTACCGGGAACAGCACCAATCTCCAAGGCACCGTATCGCATGGTACCAGTGGAGTTAAAAGAATTACAAGTGCAGTTGAAAGATCTACTTGACAAGGGGTTTATCAGACCAAGCTATTCCCCATGGGGTACTCCCGTACTGTTTGTTAAAAAGAAAGATGGGACGTTCCGTATATGCATAGAGTATCGAGAGTTGAATAAGGTTACAGTCAAGAATAGGTATCCATTACCTAGGATTGATGACCTGTTCGATCAACTTAAGGGTGCAGTAGTATTCTCAAAGATTGATTTGAGATCAGGATACCATCAGCTGAGAATCAAGGAAGGTGATGTTTCTAAGACAGCTTTCAAAACCTGTTATGGGCATTATGAATTCCTAGTAATGCTGTTTGGGTTAACGAATGCTCCAGTGGCTTTCATGGACCTGATGAATAGAGTCTTCAAGGAGTATCTTGACAAGTTTGTCATTGTGTTCATCGATGACATTCTTGTATATTTAAAGACTCACGCAGAGCATAAAGCACAGTTGAGAATTTTTTTTCAAAAGCTGAGAGAGCATCAACTCTATGCCAAATTCTCAAAATGTGAGTTTTGACTAAATAAAGTACATTTTCTCGGACATGTAGTGTCCAAGGAGGGAATTGCAATGGATCCAATCAAGGTGGAAGCGATAAACAAATGGCCTGCACCTAAGAGTGTGATAGAGATACGCAGTTTCTTAGGGTTAGTTGGCTATTACAGGAGATTTGTGGAAGGGTTTGCACGATTGGTAGTACCCCTTACAACCCTCACACGTAAGGAAATGAAGTATGTATGCATAGAAGAATGTGAAAGAAGCTTCCAAGAGTTGAAGAGACAGCTGACAAGCACACCGATCCTCACACTCCCTACTAAAGGGGAGAAGTATGAAATCTACAGTGATGCTTCAAGAGTGGGTTTGGGAGTAGTATTGATGCAAGATGACAGAGTGATTGCCTATGCTTCGTGCCAACTGAAGGAGCACAAGAAGAATTATCCCACCCATTACCTAGAACTTGCTGCAGTAGTGTTCGCACTTAAAATTTGGCGACACTATCTGTATTAAGTGCAGTGCTAGATTTACACGGATCATCAGAGCCTAAAATACTTCTTCACACAGAAGGAGTCAAACATGAGGCAAAGAAGATGGTTGGAGTTGGTAAAAGACTATGACTGTGAGATCCTCTACCATCCAGGAAAAGCCAACCGAGTAGCAGATGCACTGAGCAGAAAAGCTACAGTTTCGTAACAGTTAGCCATTGATAGGTTATCAAGACCATTGTAGCAAGAAATTCATTCACTTGAGCTGGAGCTGATATCAGGAAAATTTTCAGCACTGCAGCTGAAGTCATCATTGTTTGATAATATTAAGGAAGCTCAGAAGCAAGATTCAAGTCTAACAGACTCCCAAGAAGAGATGTCCAAGGATGGATTAATTATGTATTAAGGGAGAATTCATGTTCCAGCAGATAAAGAACTTCGAAGGCGAATCATATCAGAAGCTCATGAAACGCCATATTTAGTTCATCCTGGAGCCACCAAGATGTACCAAGATTTAAAACTGCAGTTTTGGTGGAAAGGGATGAAAGGAGATATTGTGAAGTTCTTGAGTAAATGCCTAACTTGCCAAAAAGTCAAAGTTGAGCATCAGCATCCTGGAGAAAAGTCAGAATCTCTAGAGATTCCAGAATGGAAATGGGAGCATATTACTATTGATTTTGTGGTAGGGCTACCCAAAACAAGAGAAGGACACGATACTATCTGGGTAATCACGGACAGGTTAATTAAGACAGCCAAGTTTATAACAATGAAGATTACATATTCATTGGAGAAGTTAGCACACTTTTATATAACTCATGTTGTCAGGTTACATGGAGTTCCAAAGTCCATAGTATCTGACAGAGATGCACAGTTCACTTCAAACTTTTGGGAGTATGTGCAAAGAGCTATGGGCACAGAACTGAAGTTCAGTACAGCCTTCCATCCTTAGACAGACAGACAATCAGAACGGACTATCCAGACTTTAAAGGATGTGCTCCGAGCATGTGTGATAGATTTTCCACAAGCTTGGAACGAGAAGCTACCACTAGTAGAATTCTCATATAACAATAGTTACCAAGCTTCCATCAAGATGGCACCGTATGAGGCCCTGTATAGAAGGAAGTGCAGATCACCCATCCACTGGTATGATCTGAAGGAAAAACAACTACATAAAATAGATTTCATGCAGGAAACTTCCGATACAGTTGCCAAGATCCAGCAAAGGATAAAGAGTGCTCAGAGCAGACAGAAGAGCTATATAGATAGAAGACAGAGATCCCTAGAATTCAAGAAAGGGGACTTCGTATTTTTTAAAGTGTCGCCTATGAAGGGGATTGTGCATTTTGATAAGAAGGGAAAACTGAGTCCAAGGTATATTGGACCTTATGAGATTATCAAATGCATAGGGAAGGTTGCCTACAAGTTGGCACTACCTCCTGAGCTGTCAGCAGTACATAACATATTTCATGTCTTAATGCTCATAAAGTGTAACACCCTATCTCGCGCGGGCCTGTCACTTGACATCTATTCTTACTTCTACTATTTGTTCTTTTCATATTGATATAAAAAGATGCGAAATTTTTTTTTTATATATATACTTACACTTACTCTCTTTCTTTCTTTCTATCTGACGGATTAAGTATAGCGGGTCCATAACCTTTGACATGACATTCGCAACCCATTCCACCAATCCCGTATCTCAATAAACTCAAATGGCAGGTTGTTTAACTTTGTTACCTGCACACGAATAAACTGGTGAGCTAAACGCCCAGTAAGTTCAAACATAAAAACATAAATCATAAAACAGTATATTATACTGTTATTTTCTATTATATAAACTTATATACTATCTGTAGTATATAACTACTAAAAACATATCGTGCATTAACACAAATAATCACATAATTTATGATAACTATTAGTATTCTATAAAATTAGAATAACTATAAATATACCAACTGTAATAACAGTGGTATACTCTGATGTAACTCATGCCATCTCTTTAAACTTTCCTCTGATGTAATGACAAATAATCACATAAATTGTGATAACTATTAGTATTCTATAAAATAAGAATAACTATAAACATACCAACTGTAATAACAGTGGTATCCTCTGATATCACCCATAACATCTCTTTAAACTCTACTCTGATATACTAACGTAACATCACATATAGGATTAGCACAGACTTCATATCATGTGGTAGTGCTCATACAATATTCATTTATTCTTTTCTTCATGTTTCTCATTATTTCTTTCATTACATCATTTATTGCTCTCAGTTTATGGGCCTTGCACCCTGGCCTCGCGCCCGTCACACTATATGGGCCTCGCGCCCTATATATCATGGGCCTCGCGCCCGTTAAACTCTATGGGCCTCGTGACCCAATATATCATGGGTCTCGCGCCCGTTAAACTGTATAAACCTCGCGCCCGTAGTACTATATTTTTAATAATTAGCACAACATGTAATTTATAAACATATACATATACAAATGCACATAACATATAAGTTAGTGCAAAACATTGCAATCAAACACAATGATTATGTCTTAAGTGTTTTATGCTCAGTTTTTCGATTTATTCTGTTCATTTATTATCTTATATGTACTTTAACTCTGTATGGGCCCGTTTTGGTCGTACCAAAAAGCGTGCTGTAGAGGGGCCTGGGAGCTACCCTGGCTCTCCCTCATCTGTGCTATGTCTTCTGCTTTAACAATGAAATAACCTCCCCTCACGAGAGGCCGGTACACCAAAACCTTAGGTTTTCATTATCCTGTTGTTTAATGTTTAAGTGTACATACAATAATATCTTTACTGTGCAGTCATAAAGACTATAAACATCACATATTAATACTGTGATAAATCAAACATTAATACTGCTCTACGATTATAACGTAGTAACTGGAATCATAAAAATGGAATCCAGTAAGTTTGGAACCTCTCGTTTGAACCTGTCACATATACAGAACAGTACATAGATTATACTTAATTTATTTATTCTCATTATTTTCATCGTTTCTTTAAAACGATACATCACACTCTTGGGAGGTTGCCTCATTAATTATAAGGTATGCAAATACTCAATGCAATCATGACAGTTTGAAACTATACCTCACACTCTTGGGAGGTTACCTCATTAATTATAAGGCATACAAATACTCAATGCAGTCATAACAATATAAAGAATCAGATTCCCATGAATCTGAAACAATTGTAACAATAGTATAAATTACACAGTCATACCATAAACCATACAGTCTAATACACAACTATACCAATAGGTGTGCACCCGTCATTAATCACAAACCAAACAATTATATAGTTTAGGGGAAAATATATTTTTCCACCTAAACATAACCATATC
Organism: Antiaris toxicaria; assembly: GCA_035233585.1. Lineage (NCBI taxonomy): Eukaryota > Viridiplantae > Streptophyta > Magnoliopsida > Rosales > Moraceae > Antiaris > Antiaris toxicaria. The sequence continues at coordinate 20,146,185 of CP141153.1, forward strand.
AATTTGTTCGTGCACAGACAATTAAATGTCTGAACTTACCTCAATGCTGCTAACGTCAGCTTTCTGTGGTTCCTCGACAGTTCATCATCACTGTCTCGTTGAACTCCTATAACCGAAAAATTAACGGTTATTTAAAATCTTTATTTCATATATAAAACTTTATAAAACATAAAAATACTACATTTTATTTCTTAATAAAGAACTTAGGAGCTCGATATTTCATTTTTAACTTTTCTGTAAACTTTTGGTAAAATTACCATTTTACCCCAATCGGAACTTTTCTCATTTTTTTCATGCTTAACTCTTTACTTTGGCCTTTAAAACTTTAATTAAAGCCTTAGGATTATGTTCTAGGCTTTAACGACTCTTTTTCTAACTTTCTGAAATTTTTGGTCCAAATGACCGTTTTGCCCTTGACGAGTCTTGAAATCTTAACCTTCTCGTTTTAATGCTTAGATTGAATTTTCCAAGTTCAAAAATCATCCATTTGACTTTTAAAAACTTACTGGACCTTTTCCAGATTAATTTCTATATTTTTCACAATTTTTACTATTCCCGGCCCTCGGGAAGTTCTATTCCGACATAAAAGTCAGTTTCTTGCTTTTCTTACATTTCAGGCCTAGAAGGTCGTTTTACAATTTCTTAAAACATCCATTTTCCATTTCTTATTTTAAATTCATAAGGGTCTCGGGCTTACCCGCCCGATCACATTTTTAAACCCTTATTTCAAGAAATGCCCTTTATGCCATTTTAAATATTTCAGCAGCATTTCCTCTTAATTTTTAGGTTCCCGGCGTTTAGGAAACGCCTCAAAACCATCTAACCTCGTCTAATCTATCAAGTACTATATCAGAGGCCTAATTTTATGTAAAAGTTACACACTTTTTACGTAAAATTTACACATTTTCATACCTTTTTCATATATGCTATTTCATCCATTTTTCTTTCTTTCTTTTACAATTTCTCATATCAATACATCGCATTAACATACATTCATCTCAATTAATAAATTGAGGAACAAAAGTCGTCGAGATTATATCGAAAATGCCGTTCGGTCTAGATCGCACAAACTTTATTCTTTCATTCTTTGCATCTGGAGTTCCGTTTTGCAAATCCAACTCCGCGGATGCGTCCGGAACGTCGAAAATAGGCCAACGGGCCAATCTTCAAAATTTGGTCAACGGTCGCCGTTGACTGCCGTTGACCGGCGTTGACTCGCCGTTGACCGGTGGTTGACGGCGGCGACGGTGGCAAGTGAGTAGCCCATCTTGAAGAGCTTGACGAGAGGAATCTATTGGTGACCTCAATTTCATGTTTGGAGGCCCCTATCGTTGGAAAATCCCCCCGAAAGCCACAGTCACGGTGGCGACGGGGGAACTCCGTCGTGCCGGACTTTTTCCCTGAAATTGGTTGAGGGCTTTTGCTCCCCACAACCCCACGACCATTTCTGCACCAGTGGCTCTCCTCAATTTGGCCGGAATCGGCGAAAATCGACGGTGGATCCCACAGCGGCGACGGCGGATTTCTCGAAACTCGGTCGACATGATACGGCGGTTGTTGCCGTGAACCACCACATGGGTTTTGTAGTACTCTTCACCACGAACCTTTTGGGATCGGTTTCGTGGCAAACGGTGGCCGGACGGCGGAGATACGGCCGTTTGAATTTCACGGCTCCGGCGAGCTTCGGGCGGCGCGTGCGGCTTGCTCCGGCGGCTGCTCCGTCGCGTCGACCCACCGTTGGACTCAGCTCAGCGAGAGCTTTCCAATGGTGCCGGCGGTGTCATGAACGGAGGTCGTTTGTGAAAATTGGTCACTGTTCACATTTGAGAGAATTTTGGGGTAGAATTTCAGATTTTTTTGGAATTATGAGGAATTTGTGAATTTAACCCCCACGATTTCCTATTTATACTCTTCTCCCCAAAATTCTTAACTTGAGCTATCCTGACTAATTTGGACGTGCTGAATCCAAATTTATCAGTTTTATCTTAATCCGAGGTCATCTCGACCAGTTTCCGGTACTGCGTATTTTTCGCATTCCCAGTCAAAATTTCTGTTTTGTGCTCAATTGACTGATTTGAGCATCTTGATTCCAAATATATCAGTTTCAGGTCGAGAAAATGTCATCTTGACCCTTTTCTCGATACTGTACATACGATATACACATTTTCTAAGAACAGTAAAATTTTTCGGCTGTTACATAAAGTGCATGTCAGATCCATCTCATGTGTTACAACATGAACCAGTCCAAGTCTAAGAAAATCTAACCTATGAAGAACAGCCTGTTCAGATACTGGCTAGAGCAGAAAAGGTGCTGAGAAACAAGACCATCCCACTAGTTAAGGTATTATAGAGGAATCATAACATTGAAGAAGCTACATGGGAAAGAGAAGATGAAATGAGACTTTCATACCCTCACTTGTTTTAAATTTTCGAGGATGAAAATCTTATAAGGAGGGGTGAATGTGATAATTGAGAAATTTATCGTTATCAGAAAATTTTACATAAGATATGTAAATAAATGTATATTCATGAAGAGACATGTTACAGAATATAGAGGAGATGAAAATTTTGATTAACTGGATTTTAGTCAAAATTTGACAATGAATTAATGAACATAGTGTAAAAGCTAAAAATTAATTCAAATCAAGATATTTTAAATTTTTAGAAAAGTATGTGGAAAATACTTATTAAGAGATCAATGGCTCACATGTATGCCACCATGATCAATGGCCAAGATTAGCCAATCAAATTCCAATTTCTTTAAAAGAAATTAAAGAAAATGGTGAGAGAGGAGAGACGGCACGGAGAAGGGGCTTCATTTATCAGCCAATTGAATTAATTCACTTCTTTAGCTGTAAGAAAGAAAGAAAGAAAGAGAAAGAGAGACAGAGAAAGAGAGAGAGCAGAAGAGGAAAATCCTCCCACCAAGTTTGGATTTCTCTCTTCAAGCAAGCAAATCGTTTAAGTTTTTAGCCCAAGAGTCCACAGCAAGACGCCCTTAAGTTGCAAGCAAGGTAAACCCTCTTTTCCTCACGTTTTCGGGTGAAAAATCTGAGTTATTTTAAGGAAGAAAAAGAGAATGTGAGTTTTGCATATTGAGATTTTCGGTTAAATCGAAACATAGTTCAAGTCTAGTTATTTTTAAGTACGAATTCGTGAGTTGATGGTTTAGAAAACTAAGTTTCAGTTGAGTTTCTTTAACAAAGTTTTGATTTTTAAAATGTTGAATTCGTGAGTTGATGGTTTAGAAAACTAAGTTTCAGTTGAGTTTCTTTAACAAAGTTTTGATTTTTAAAATGTTGAGTCAAGATTTTAGTGGAAGCAAAATGTGAAATTTTGCTTTTGAAACCATAGATTTATGATAGTAAAAATGCAGTTTATAACTTGAAACGGTCTTATGGAGATCGATTTTAGGTGCAAAAAGTAGAACAAATGCCATGAAAGCCTTAGAAAAATAGAAGACAGGACTTTGGACTCAGAATCAGGATTCTAACATGAACACGGGCGTGTGTAAGGGCGTGTTCAGAACACGGCCTCGAACATGTCTACATACACGATCGTGTTTTGAGAGAGTTTGAGACTCGAGAGGTCCACAGCCGTGTATCGAGCCGTGTAGAATAGCACACGGCCATGGGAAGGGGCGTGTAACAGACCATGTTCGACAACAAGAAACATGGCTAGAAACATAGCCGTGTAGGTAACCGTGTACGCATACATGAGTTACACGGCCATGTTACATGAATTACATGGCCATGCACGTAAGTCCAGAGGAGTACATGAACACGCCCGTGTAGGAGGACGTGTTTGAAGCCAAAAAAAAAAAAAAAGAGTCTGAAAATATGATTTTTCATATTTTGCCATGTTTCAAGAATAAGATATATGTTGGAAATAATCAACGATTATTTCTTTTATTGGAATTCAAGCCAGACACCCCGAGACAGTAGTCCTAGATCAGCAGAGGCTCACATTAGCAGATTTTCTGTAGGTTCAAGTCCTGACTGCAATGTGGGCAATCATGTTATGTTTATGATGTTATGTATGTTGTTTTGACGTGTATGTCAGACGTTGACCGTCTGCATCATGATACACATGCCAATTTCATGTCATGCATGTAGAGATTCATGTTTCAAGTAGATGATTCATGTACACATGATAGACAAGTTTCAAGCCCACGAAAACATGTAGGTGCACAAGGCACTATAGTAAGGATAATAAAACTCATACCCCAAGTAAAATATGTAATAAGTTTCTACTATGGGGCAATGAATATGCTACCAAGTTGGAATTTCAGAAAAGATGGTAATTAAACTTGTTATTGGTGTACCGGCCTCTCGACCCACGGGGAGGTTTTCATGTTCAGTTTCAGTTTCAGTTAACGCTGCGGAGGCCAGCACTAAAGTACCACTCCCAGTTATGCATGTCTTACGATATGACCAATCAGGGGTCTAAAACCAGAACTAATTTCAGATAATGTCCTAAGACTTAACATACAGCCACGAGCATGTTTCTTTCAGAGTCAAGTTTCTTTTATGAGCACAGCATTACATGTTATGAATTCATGTTTTTATGTTTGAAATTACTGAGCCCATAGCTCACTAGTTTGTTCACATATTGCAGGAAAGAGACCTGTTCACTAGTAGTACATGGTGGACGACAGACAGGGTATGTACATGTCAAGAGAACTGGGCGAGGGATGATGGTCCTACCATGAGTTTTAGCTGTATAGTTTTGAAAATTTAACCATGTAATTTCAAGAACATGATTTGAAGCTGAGATTATGTGCTGACAGAATCATGATCCATGTATATGTTATTTTGTTAACATGATTTCCTTATCACATTCTCGAACAAGACATGTATATGTTTTCAAGTTATGTATTAAGAAAGAAAAAAAAATTATTTCGTAAAATTTTCAAGTAGTTTTCAAGTTAAGCATGATGCCGGCGACCCTAGAGGCCTACACACTATTGCGGTTAACTACAGAATTGACTGTAATAGTACTATAGAACCTCTATAGTAAGGGGCAGTACGCCACAAAAATAGCTCGGACTTTTGTAAATTCCCTCCTTAACTTGTTATAGATTTTGTCAATTATCAAATTTTTTTCAAGTTTAGTCATTTATTTACTCCTTTAAAATTATTTAATAACAATATTTTGCAATTTTTGTTAAAAAAATTCTGACTTTATCCTAATATCATACTTTTAAAATGATGTAAAATTATGACATATTTTAATTTCATTTTTATTTATCTCAATTTTTTCCATTTTCTCTTCTCCCTTATCTTTCCTTCTCCCTTTCTTTCTCTCTCTCTCTAATCCAAAATGCTTTTGTTAGAGAAGACAAAGAGCCCAGCAATGGCTGTTAGAGAAACTACTATGAGCTGCCTACAAAAACAAAGACGAATGGTTGTGGTTTACCTCACGATTTAGTGATTTTTCTCCCAATGAAATCAATCGAGATCCTAATGAGCACGAGGAAGCACGAGCTTCAAATCTATGGGGAGGTTCTCCTCCAAATCTTAACGGTAAGATCCTTCTCCCTTTCATGACCTTTATCAGGATTCCACGGCGTGCAATCTATGGGGGAGGCTACTGCTTGTTGCAAGTGGATTTCCGGCTACAATCTCAATTGTGATTACAAATTGCAAGGCTACTACTATGTTGGTGAGATCTATCAGAGATCAACAATGATGATGGTAATAATCGACAGCAATGATTACCAATGATTGTGCCCTCAACAGAAAAGATGGGAGGCAAAGGAGATAAAAGAAAGAGAGAGAAGGCAGTGGGATTTGGATTTTCTTAAAACAAAAGGATAATTTTGAAATTATCAGGTGTAATTGATTTAAATTATACTATGGGTGATTCTATTTACACATACAGTATTACTCTTGACACAACTTTCTAAGTTAAATTTTGTTAGTACACAAAGACCCTTACATAAAAAGGCAAATTACACAAAGACCCTTACATAAAAAGACAAAAAGGGTTTGGCTTAAGTTATATAATTATATCCTATTTAGAAAAGAATATTCTTTCAATTTTGAAATCAAAAATCTAAACTTTAATTTATAATATTCATAAATAAAATTAGAATATTTTTACTTCTGACGACTATTTAAAAAAACTCTAGGAATATATTTCACAGGAAATAAACCCTTTTACTTTATTTTCTATAATTAAAATAATCGTTCTTATTTACTATTTTTAATAAAACTGCAATTTTATTTTTCATTGTTTCACATATATATAATAAAATTATATAATATTCTATTATATAGCTTTAGTCATACATATATTAATATTCGTAGATTTTTACTTTTGTTTTTTTATTACAAAGCTTTATTACCTTATTTTTTAAAGCCGTTTTCAATGTTATATATATATATATATATCTTAAAATATTTAAATCAACCCCTAATTTAAAAAGGACAATCCCAACAATTTAATTATATCATTATACCGTAATGTAAAAAGAATTCGATGATATTTTGAAATATTTTTCTTCACAAACATGTATGCCTATGCATCAAAATAAACATTATATAAACCCTTTTTTTTTTTTTGTTTGCTAGAAGCAACATATATCACTATTCGAATTTTATAAGTAGACTCTCATTTTTTCACTTTTAAATAACCACTTCTTCTTTTTTCCTTTTTTTGCAAACTTCTCTTTTCTTGAAAAATTTTGAGTATGTTTATCTTTTAGGGGGTGTTTGGGGTGATGCTTGGAGATATTATTTTTGGATTGGAAAAAAGTTGTTTTGAAAAATGTGTTTGGAAGAAAAAAAACTGTTTGGAGTGAAAAAATAAAAAATTTTAAAATTTTTTTAGAAAAAAAAATCAATATGGATATTGTTTCGTTTTTTTCGAAATTCTATGCAATTTTAAAAAAATTATCTTATTTGGACTTGTATATACAAAATTATAAACTTTTAAAATTTGGAGTTTACTGTAACGTTTTAGATATGTAAATAGTGAAAAGTTGTGAAATTTTAAAAAAAAGCTAGTTTTGAATGTCTGGAAAACATCATCCAAACACCCCCTTAAAATATGAATTTGCTTTAGGGATGATAAAAATAGGCTTTATAACTAAGCTTCAACGATAAAGTGAAAAAAAAAAAAAAAAAAAAGGAGAGCAGAGAACAATAACGTCAATATTAATAAAATAAAATAATGGATGAGGAAAAATATAAAGTAATAAAATAATATTTATACCAGAAAAGTAGTTATGGATAATTTTGTAACAGGGGTGTGTATTAAATAAAACAAATTACTTTACAATTAAAAGGAATGCGTATGTATATTATTTGATTATATTGGTTTAAATCTTACTATTATTTTAAAATTTTATTGTCAAATATCCTATGTCACCTGTTCTCCCAATAAAAAATTAACAACTATACCATATAAATTCACAATATTAACAACTGTCATTGCTTTTTGCTCCTCCAATTTTTCATTTTCTTTTGTTATTTTTTTGTATTCTTATCTTTATTAAGATGCAATTATTATTGAAAAACATAAAAATGAGCAGTGGAAAATAGTAATTCCGAGATATTTTTCGTAAGTCCACAGAAGCTTTATTCTGGTGTTGATGTCAAGTAGATTCATTGGGGACAAGTTTTATCATCATAAAGAAAGGCCTCTCGTAAGCTACGTCTACTCATAAGCAAAATTATACCATGACTTCGAAAGATGCAAAGCGTTTTCTATTCATTTTTGGTTTAAAATATTTTGTTCTTACATATATTCAAAAACTATTCTGCAGGTAATACGTATTAAGTCTCTTGGAACTGCTCTGAAGTTAACATTTGAGGGTAATAACCAGTTCATCTATCCAGATATATAGTTCATTATTGTTAAAATTGTCATGAGAGACGCAAAGAGAACAAAACTTATTGCATAGTTATGATCACTTGTTCTTCGCGGAAATTAAAAAAAAAAAAAAAAGAACAAAAGACTGAATATAAATAAATACAGTAAAATTTGTAGTTTCTGTTTTAAAGACATGATGGTTTAACCTAATTAAATGCATTCTCAATCTTCTAAAGCTTATCACCGTTTTCGATGTAACTTGGAAACTATCACTGCTCTAATGTCTGCAGTGCAAAATGCTATTAACGAAATAACAATCTAGTTAGAAAAAGAAAATACTACACAGCAACAACAAAACAAAGTTAACTTATCAATATTGACACTTCAACAAACACGTAACAGACTAAAAAGTAAACAGTATTTTTACAAAAAAAAATATGCATGTTCTCTTTATAGGGGGGAAAAAATACTTTTTTTTTTTTTTGGCAATCAGATGATCATTTTTCCCATTCGCCGAATTTCCAATTTGTGGAAAGAGAGGGCAATATAGAGAGATGAAGGGTTGGTTTTGGCGGAGATAGAGGAAGACAAGTTTTGGTGGGCATAGAGAAGAAAAGGACGAAAACATGGGCAGGAAACTTGAAAATGGGTTATGTTTACTAGTATTTTCTTATCTTATTTAAAAAGAAAAATGAAAAAATAATACATAAATGACCAACAAAAAAAAAAGTAGCCAGAGCACTATCTTGTGTAATTTGGAGTTGTAATGAGTTTTTTTATCTTTTTTTTTTTGTTTAACACAATTATATTTCTGGTTTTTTTTTTTTTGTTATTGTTTTGCCCTTTTTTTTAGAATTTTAATGTGTCCTTTAGTTATTTAGAACAAAATAATTAAAACTATACTAATCAAATGCTATCTCCTCCAATAATCAAAAACAAATCTAATTCTACTAAATAATTTAAAAATTATATTTTTAAAAAATTCAAATTACATTAGTAATAGCTTTGTTGTCTATAAATAAGCTTTGTGGTTGGCCAACAAACACCATGTTTATTTTTTCAATACAAAAGTTTAGGTGTTATATGATGTATGGGTCTTGACTAAAAAATTATGGTTTGGATTGTGATTTAAGTTATAATATGCATTTGGCGTGCATTTAAATTGTTAGAGTTGAAAAGTATAAAAACTTAAAATCTATTCAGAAAAAAAATAAATATAGATCTTATTTCATTCGTCTGGAAATCCTATATAAGTAAAAAAAAATCATCTTATTTTGACATATATAGACAAAGTTATAGACTTTTAAAGTTTGAGTTTTTTGTGGCAGCCTGCCCTGCTGTGGAGGTTCTACAGTGCTATTACAGTCAACTCTGTACTTAGCCGCAATAGTATGTAGGCCTCTAGGGTCACCGACAATTATGCTAAACTTGAAAACTGCTTGCTAATTTTGTGGAATAAATTTTTTTTTTCATAACATAACAACTTGTTCGAGAATGTGATAAGGAAATCATGTTAACAAAATAACATGCACATGAATTCATGATTCCCTTATCACATAATCTTGACTTGAAAATGTGTTCTTCAAATTACAAGTTTAATCTTTTCAAAACTGTACAGCGGAAAATTAATGGTGACCACAACCTCTCGCCCAATCCACCTGGCATGCATCTACTTTGTCCGTCGTCCACCGTATACTACTGGTGAACAGGTCTCTTACCTGCAACATGTGAACAAACTGGTGAGCTATGAGCTCAGTAAGTTCAAACATAAAAACGTGAATCATAACATGCTGTACTGTGCTTATGCATGAAACTTGACTCTGTAAAACATGCTCGTGGCTGAAAGATTAGTCTTAGGATATTATCTGTTATTAAGTTCTGGTTTTGGGCCCCTGATTGGTCGTACCAACATGTTAGCATAATTGGGAGTGGTACTTTAGTGCTGACCTCCTCAGTCTTAACTGGAGCTAAACATGAAAACCTCCCCGTGGGTCGAGAGGCCGGTACGCCAATAATTGATTTAATTACCATCTTGTTTGGAGTTCCAACTAGGTAGCATATTGATTGCCCCCACAGTAGGAACCTGTTACCTGTTTTACTGGGGTGTGAGTTTTATTAACACATTAAGGTGTCTTGTGCACCTACATGTTTTCGTGAACCTGTTACCTGTCTAACATGTGTACTTGAAACATGAAATTCTATATGCATAACATGAAACTGACATGAGTATCGTGATGTAGACAATCAATGTCTATCATACACGTCAAACAATATACATAACATCATAACATAACAAGATTGTCCACATTGTAGTCAGGACAATGCTTGAACTTACAGGAAGTCTGCTAGCGTGAGCCTTTGCTGCTCTGGGACTGCTGTATCGGGGTCTCTGGCTTGAACTCCTATAAAAGAAATAATCACTGATTATTTTCAATATTCATCTTATACTTGAAACATGGCAAAACATGAAATTCCTATTTCCAGACTTTTTTTTTTTTTTTTACTTTGGCTTCGAACACGCCCTCCTACACGTGCGTGTCCCTGACCATGTACTCCTCTGGACTTTATGTGCATGGCCGTGTACTTCATGGAACATGGTCGTGTAATTCGTGCATGCTTACACGGTTACCTACACGACCGTGTTTCTGGCCATGTTTTCCTGCTGTCTAACATGGTTTGCTACACACTCTTCCCATGACCGTGTGCTCCTTGACACGGCTTGATACACGGTCGTGTTCTTGACCGTGTACCTCTCGGGTCTGAATTTTTCTTGAAACATGGTCGTGCATGTAGGCATGTTCGAGGCCGTGTTCTGAACACGCCCTTGTAGACGCCCGTGTTCATACCAGAATCAAGATTCTGGGTCCGAAATGCTCTGCTCTGATTTTCTAAGGCTTTTATGGCCTTTACTCTACTTCTTATACTCAAAATCGACCTCAATAAGATTGTTTCAAGGTATCAACTACATTTCTATTATCACAAATCCATGGTTTCATAAGCAAAATTTCACATTTTGCTTATTCACATTTCTTGACTCAACTTTTGAAAAATCTAAACTTTCTTAAAGAAAACTCACTAAACTTAGTTTTCTAAACCATTAACTCATGGATTCATGTTTAAAAACAACTAGACTGAAACCATGTTTCAATTTAACTGAAAATCTCGACACGAATAACCCACATTCTCTTTTTTCCTCTCAAAACCCCAGATTTTTCCACCCGAAAGTGTGAGAAAAATGAGGGTTTACCTTACTTGAAGCCTGAGAACTTCTTGCTGTTGATTCTTAGCTGAAACTTGCTCAATCTGCTGCTGAAACAAGAGAAAAATCCGAACTTGAAAGTAATGGCAGATGAGGGTTTTCTCTTTTCTGCTCTCTCTCTTTCTCGGATTCTCTCTCTCTTTCTCTTTCTTTCTCTCTCTCTCGGCTACTTCTTTGTAGCCAGCATAAGTGAATTAATTCACTTTGGGGCTGTGGGAGGCCTCGCCCTCACGTGACCTCCCCTCGTCTCTCTTCTTTCATTTTTTTAATTTTTTTTAAGAAAATTACAATGGCTTGTTTGGCTAATCTTGGCCATTGATCAATGTGGCTTACTTGTGTGCCATTGATCTCTTAATATGCATTTTTAACATACTTTTCTATTAATTTTAAAACATCTTAATTTGAATTAATGCTTAGTTTTTAAATTATATTCATTAATTCATTGTCAAATTTTGATTAAAACTCAGTTAATCAAAATTTTTATCTGCTCTGTATTCTATAACATATCTTATCATGAATGTACATTTATTTACATATCTTGTACAAAATTTTTGAGAGTGATTAGTTTCTCGGTTATCAAATTTTTAAGGTATAATCTAAATTCCTAAATAATTAAACTTGTTAACGTTTTAGAAAAAAATAAAAACTATGTTGTAATTCTTAAGTCTTAAATATGAATTCAAACAAGGGCTTAGTGTTTTGCAGTATCCGCTATCAAGGCAGTAGGACAGAGCATCAAAGAAGGGGATTTATGATTCGATTGGTGTGTAACATCCATGAGTACTATCACGTGTGAAAGGGGATTCTTGATGATCCGAACTATTGCTTGTTTTAAACAAAACCTTTGATCAGTTCCATCTAAGATGAGGCCTGGGTCTGGAAAAATGGGAATATTGTTTGAAGATTTCTTGAAAGGATATGTCCGATCTGATTCCAACCTTAATTTTGGGAATCCATTGATCTTGAAATTTTCTGCTCCAATATAACATTTTTATAAATCACAATATACAGCGACTAAATGGGATTTAGTAATTTTTCATTTCAATTTTTGGGTACAAATTGAGAAGGAAGAAGAAAAGAAATTGGGATATTAATCTAAGAATCAAACAAGCCGCTGGTTCAATCACGGACTCAACAAAACCCAATAAACTCACAAGGCGTTTTTTTTGCTATGGCATTTTTTAAACTCAACAAAAATTTGAATTTTTTTTTAAATACAAGATGAGAGTTTTAACTCACATTAACTTCGGTAAAAACATTAAACTTACGTGGCATTTTTTTGACTAGACACGAAGTTAGACAGGCTTATATGAGACAGATAATTCCGGTTCTTAGTTGAAAATACCACGTTAATCTCCATCTTATTTTCTATATTTTTTTTCTTATTTATTTATTTTTATTTTTGAAGAGGTGCCTAAGGTGGCTTTCTCCTAGCTCGTTATGATAACAACAAGAAAGAGTTTCAAAGCATTTGTTAAATTGGTGAGTTAATCGTAGAATGTTCTTACTTGTTAATAATAATTTTACCTGAAAATTTTAACAAAAACGATGTATTATCAATTTGTCGTTCACTGGATTTTCTAAACCAATGCTAGAAAAACATTTCTGCTAGCCTCCGTTGTAATGTGATTCCAAAATCATTGGTCTGACCTTTTTGTCACTAGAGATGTGTCTATGCTTACTTGTCGTTCTCTAAGATTTTGCATGGCCTTTCATCACTAAGTACTTTCAACTACAACTATTCAACTTTTAACGACCACTATTTGTTGCCGCTGATAGTCGTTTTTTTTTTTTAGTTGTACCTGTTGGGTGGTTATATTATAAATTTTTAATGTTGTTTTTTAAAATAAATTATTTATATACATGATGTACATACTTTTAAACTAAATGGCATGCTGGTTTTTTTAGAGGGTTTGGTTGCAAATTTTTTAATGTATTAGGTGTACATTTCCTTATAAAGAAAGGTCTATTGTATCTTGAAAAAAAGTTAAAAAAAAAAACTCACTAAAAGATAAAATAATTGAACCAAATTTGACTAGTAAATTATCAAAGTTAATATATAGTAAACAAACTCTCCTTTCTAATCTAGTCATATTTTTATAGATAACAGATATTTCCTTTTGGGAAAATTCATAAGTGGAGATTTAAAGACAATATTTTACTGATAGATTTTCCTATTAAACTATCACCTATTATATCATAATATTTTCGACATATTTTATTTTGAGACAATATTAGAGCAAATTTAGTTTAGAAATACAAGTTCTGTTGTAAAAAGCTCTGAAAGAAAAAAAAAAAAAAAAAAAAAGGTACTTTGGAAATAATGACATCTGTTCATATTTGACAAAGTTAACCTTAATCAAGTTGCGTCAGGTGTCTTTACAAATTTAAAAATCTGCCCTTATTAAAAAGATTAGGGATGCATATAAGTGTACCTATAAAAATATACCTTCAATATTAGCTTGAAGTTATATATTAGATAAGAAGGCCTCTAAAATAAAAGTATTTTCCAATAAAATTCAACATGGGAAAAAAGAATTTATGGTGAGAGAGTATAAAGTAACTAACTTGTCACTTGTGTTTGTTATTTTGCTTCCTATCACCTTAATAATTCACAAAAAGAATTGAAGAAGAGGAAATAAACGTTGATTCGAAGGACTAAGAATTAGATGATTATCATAATTGATCTATCTCAACATGATACTACTCACGGATTGTGATAACCGAGAAATCTATGTTCTCGGAATTATTTGTACAAATATGTAAATAAATGTACAATTATAGTGAGACATGTTACAGAATACAGAGCAGAGGAAAATTTTGATTAATTGAGTTTTAATCAAAATTTGACAATGAATTAATGAAAATAGTTAAAAGCTAAGCATTAATTCAATTTATGATGTTTTAAAAGTTAATAGAAAAGTATGTGGAAAATACATACTAAGAGATCAATGGCACACAAGTGAGCCACATTGATCAAGGGCCAAAAGAATAGCCAAACAAGGCCTTACATTTAAAAAAAAAAAAAGAAAGAAAGTGAGAGTGAGAGAGTGTGAGGCACGTGAGCATAAAAGGGGAGGGAATTAATTCCCTTAGCTGCACAGTAGCCGGCAGAAAGAGAAAAGAAAGAAAGAGAAAGAGAAAGAAAGAAAAGAAAGAGAGAAAGGGAAACCGAGAAAGAAAGAAAGGGGAGAAGAAAAGGAAATCCAAAGGAAGTTCGGATTTTTCTTACTCCAACAGCAGATCGATCGAGTTCCGGTCACGGATTAGTAGCAAGAAAAGCTCACGATTAAAGCAAGGTAAACCCTAGTTTCTCACGTTTTTCTTTGGGGAAAAAATCTGGGGTTTTGAGAGGAAAAAGGAAATGTGAGTGAATCACGTTTAGGTTTTCGGTTAAAATCAAAACATGGTTCGAGTCTAGATGTTTTCAAACATGAATCCATGAGTTGATGGTTTAGAAAACCGAGTTTAGTGAAAATTTTTCACAAAAATGCAAAATTTTCAAAAACGGAGTTAAAAGGTGTAAATAAGCAAAATGTGGAAATTTTGCTTATGAAATCATGGATTTGTGATAGTAGAAATGTAATAGACACCTTGAAATGATCTTATGGAGATCGATTTCAAGTGTAAGAAGTAGAACAAAGGCCACAAAAGCCTTAGAAAGTCAGAGCAGAGCAGTTCGGATCTAGAATCTTGATTCTGGTATGAATACGGGCGTGTACAAGGGTGTGTTCAGAACACGGCCCCGAACATGCCCATATGCACGACTGTGTTGTAAGAAAAATCAGACCCGAGAGGTACACAGCCAAGAACACGGCCGTGTATCGGGCCGTGTCAAGGGGCACACAGTCAAGGGATAGGCGTGTAGCAGACCATGTTAGACAGTAGGAGAACACGACTAGAAACACGGCCGTGTAAGTAACCGTGTATGAAGCTTGGGATAACGCTATCATTTTGTTCTTTCGATCTCTGAAGAGACGAATGCCTAGAACATAATTAGCTTCTCCCAACTCCTTCATGTCAAACTGTTGGTGTAACCAAAGCTTGACCGATGATAAGTTCCCTACATCATTCCCAATGAGTAGTATATCATCGACATAGAGTATCAGAAAGACCACTTTTCCATCCTTAATACGTTTATAAACACAAGGTTCATCAACGTTCTGCTCAAAACCAAATGTCTTAACCGCTTGATCAAACCTCTGGTTCCATGAGCGGGATGCTTGCTTTAATCCATAAATAGATCTAAGCAACTTGTAGACTTTCCTTTCTTGGCCTTTCGTTACGAACCCTTCGGGTTGTATCATGTAGATACACTCTTCAAGATGGCCATTCAAGAATGCCGTATTGACATCCATTTGCCAGATCTTGTAATCGAGAGCCACAGCAATGGACAGAAGAATACGGATAGACTTCAGCATAGCAACAGGCGAAAAGGTTTCATCATAATCGATTCCAGCCTTTTGCGTGTATCCCTTTGCAACCAGTCTAGCTTTGAAAGTTTCCACTCTCCCTTCTGCATCTTTCTTTCTTTTGTAGACCCATTTGCATCCAATGGGTTTTATCCCATCCGGTAAATCTACAAGTTTGCAAACAGAGTTGGATTTCATAGAATCCATCTCATTGTTCATAGCCTGTTTCCAAGATTTAGAATCAACATCATTTACAGCTTCATCATAAGTGACCGGATCATCCTCATGCTCATGAGCCTCGGCCTGGTATACCTCAGCATCATACATGAAGAAATTAGGTTTCTTAGAAACCCTCCCACTACGACGAGGCACCCTAAATTGTTGATCATCTGCAGGTCTTTCACTGGAACTTGGACTTGCGTCCAAGACCGAAATCTGTGGAGCAGTTCTTTCACCCGATAACTCCTCTAGCACCACTTTGCTTCGAGGCTTAAAGTCATTCATGTGACTTTCCTCTAAGAATGTCGCATGGGTTGAGACAATGACTTTTTGTTCCTTCGGGTTATAGAATAGACCTCCTTTAGTTCCTTTTGGATACCCTATAAACATGCACAATTTTGATCTTGGTTCAAACTTTTTCGCATCCCCATCCAGTATATGTGCCGGGCAGCCCCATATTCTCATATGTCCAAGGGAGGGCTTCCTGCCACGCCACAATTCATACGGAGTTCTGGGAATTGATTTGCTTGGAACCTGGTTCAGAATATAGTATGCCATTTGTAAAGCATATCCCCAAAATGATAATGGCAGCATTGAATAACTCATCATGGACCGTACCATATCCAATAAGGTCCTGTTTCTCCTTTCGGCTACACCATTCTGTTGTGGAGTACCAGGTGCAGTCAATTGGGATAATATCTCGTTCTCTATAAGATGTCCTAGAAATTCATCGGAGAGGTATTCACCACCTCGATCAAATCGAAGTATCTTTATGGATTTATCCAATTGCTTTTCCACTTCCGCACGATACTCTTTGAACTTGTCAAAGGTTTCACTCTTGCGGTGCATCAGATACACATATCCATACCTCGTGTAATCATCTATAAAAGAGACATAATACTCGAACCCTCCTCGTGCTGTGATGTTCATGGGGCCACATACGTCAGTGTGCACAATTTCTAAGAGCTCCTGAGCCCTTGTACCCTTAGCTCCAAAAGACCTTTTAGTCATTTTACCCTCTAGACAAGACTCACATTGGGGAAGTCGTACCTCCTCCAGAGATTCCAGAGGACCGTCTTTCACCAATCTTTGAATCCTATCCTAATTAATATGACTAAGTCTTAAATGCCAATGATACGCCTTGTTAGAGTGAGAAACTTTCAACCTTTTAGAGTTATCAATTAATTCAGTGTCAATTAGTGAGTACATCTTCGGTTTGATCAAATATAGGTTTCCATCCATCCATCCAGAATAGATAAAAGACTTATTTCTACGAATATCAACTCTTTTACTAAAAGAAACTGAATAAGAATCCTTTATTAAACAAGCTACTGATATAAGGTTCCTCCTAAAATTAGGAACATAAAAACAGTCTTTTAATAAAATAAACCTAAATTGATCAAAATAAAGGTAAACATCTCTCACTGCCTTAGCCACCACAAAGCTACCATCTCCAGTCTGCAACGAGAGGCTCCTATTATGTAGACTTCTCGTTTCCACGAACCCCTGCATAGAAACACAAACATGATTAGTGGTGCCCGAATCAATGACCCAAGTGTCTTTCGATTCTTCCACCAAACACGCTTCCAAGTAATGAAGTTCCTTACCTTCCTTGCCCTTGGCGGCTAGGAATTCCCAGCAAGCCTTCTTGAAGTGACCTACCTTCCCACAATGGAAGTATTTGGACTTTTTAGGGTCCTTTGGCTTCTTGTTCTTCTTCTTCTTCTTCCCGTCCGAGATAGGAGGATTAGAAGAACTAGAAGCCACTTGCTTCTTATTTGGCCTCTTCCTCTTCCATGAGGGATTGGAAGATTCCGCCAAATTGGCCTCACCTTTAGGTCGGACCACATCCTCATCCCTGATCATCCGCTCATAAGCCTGTAGTTGCTTCATGAGCTCGGTTAGTCCTAACTCCTTTGTCGCCAGATTGTATGCGGCCTTAAACCCCACAAAATCTTTAGACAGAGTCTTGAACACCATCTCGATCTGGGTGTTGTAGTCCAACTCAGCACCATTCTCGGTAGCCTCAGCAAAGAATCCCATTAGAGTGATCATATGGTCCTTCACCAAAGTACCCGCCTTTTGCTTAGAGTTCATAATGCTGGTGATAGCGGACTGTCGAGCCAATTTTTCTTGGCCTCCAAACATGTCCTCCAGATTTTCCATGATCTCCCCAGCAACTTGATAAGTCTCATGCTGCTTTTGTAAAGCACTCGTCATGCTAGCAAGGATGTAGCATCGATCTATCTCATTGGATTCTCTCCAACGATTATAGGCAACCGGGACCTCCTCAAGTGGTGTGTCAGGTTTGGGCCCAGGTGGGCATGGTTCATCCAGTATGAACTTGTGTCTCTCGCAGCTGAGAACTATTAATAGATTTCTTTTCCAGTCTTTATAATTATCGCCATTCAGCTTATTTTCAGTAAGTATTGAAATGAGGGGTGTCGGTGACATTTTGAACTGAAATAAAATTATACTAGACATAATTACAAAGCCCAAGCAAATATACAGATAATTTAGCAAATAAAGCATACAAGTATGTTCCTACATGAAACTTGAAAAACATGTAGCATTGCAATGGTAATTCTCAGCACCTATTGCCCAAGCCACCGAGGGGTGGTCATGAAAACAAATAGCCGGAACATGGACCCCGTCCAATTAATTTATGTTGCCTTAAATCCTCTAAGGTTAAGACATATATTAATAACCGCTTATTTGGCCACCAGTTTAGTTAACAGAGCTTCTAGGGAAGGTTAATAACTAAACGAGTCTTGAGTGTATAACCATTGTTTACGTAGCTCGATCCACGTCCTACCAAGCTACCGAGGGGTGGTCATGAATAGGACCATACCCGAACACGTTTTCCACATAGGAGATCCAATCTAGTATACCGGCGGCAGTAAACACCTACCGAGGGGTGTGGTCAGGGCAGAACTGACGCGAGGCGTTACCATGCTTTCACATATGGATCAACAATAGAGGCCGTGGGTTTTGTTTGAAACCCTCTCCCACTCAATATTTTGAAAAACATGCAAGTTTTGACAAATTATGTATGATCAATATAGTATGAGTGGCACTCACCTATCCTATATAATATGTTATCAAATATGCATATAAAACATCCATCAATACATATTTATACATCCATGACATATCACAGAAAAAATAATTTACAGAATAACCAAGCTATGGTTCCATCCTAGAACAAAGAAAATAAAGATTACAAAATTCCATCCAAAGCATTCTTTGGGTCTTGAATTCTGTTCCGTCTTCTTGTATCCATCTTTATGTAGCCTCTCCATTTATTTCTCATCCCTAGAATTATTTAAAATTTAAATCTCCAAAAATTTAAATTTCAAATTCAAATTCCAAATTCGAATTTCAAATTTAAATTTCCAATTCAAATTTTTAAACAATTTTAAACATCATGTGTAATAATATGTAATTTCAAATTTTCAATTACATATTTTTAAACATGATTTAAAATTAAATTTCTAATTTAAAAATCAAAATTTTTCGATTTTTAGACCGTCGTACCGCCGCCTCCGAAGGCTGCAGCCGCCGTGGGCAGCCACCAGCCCTAAAAGGCCTGGCAGCCCACGGCTGCCCCCTATGTGCAGCCTTGCCAGGCTGCAGGCCAAGCCTGCAGTGCCAGGCTGCACGCCCAGGCTGGGCGCAGCAGCCGGCAGGCTGCAGGCAGTGCCTGCAGCCAGAGGCTGCATGCCCAGACTGCCTGCAGCCTACCGGCTGCTGCGCCCAGCCTGGGCACAGCAGCCGGCAGGCTGCAGGCAGCGCCTGCAGCCAGAGGCTGCACACCCAGGCTGCGGCCAGCCTTGGGCAGGCCACGACCACCCTTGGCTGCAGGCCAAGCCTGCGGCCATGGGAGGTGTTGGCCTGCACAGGGGTTGCCGTAGCCTCATCCTGCCCGAGGGCAGGGGCTGCAGCCCCACCAAGGCCCGTTGGCCTATCCCAAGGGGTCGTGTCTCGATTTTCGTGCCATATTCCAATTTACCTATTAGGATCTCCAAAAATTAATTTGAATCCCAATTAAATTGAAATTTTTCACACAATCAAAATTTCAACCTTTAAATCAAATTTAACTTTTGGGAAAAAATAAATTACGGTCTTCAATCTTCAATCTCCTCCAAGAATAATTACATAAAATTTCCTAAACCGTTTCCGATGTACAAAAAAATCTAACCATAAAAATTCTAAGAGATAAAAATTAAAATCTATGGGAAAATTACAGTGCTAATAAACTGCTCCCATGGTTACATAAAAATTCCTAGATACAATTTTTCTAAGTTCTTAGGAACCATAACCGGTATAAACAAGCATGCTTATAATAATTCAAAAAATTAAAATAACCACATACTTTAAACATAATCGATGATAACAATATAAAGGAACCCTAGAATGCCACTCTCTAAATATCAAATCCATACATAAATAAAAAGACTAAGTAATTGTCTAATTTATGTACATGGCATAGTCATGAGATGGCTCTGATACCAATTGTAGGAAAATAAATGGGTAAAAATGTATCAGAGTGGCGCAGCGGAACAATAAAAATTTTTAGATCGTTAAATATCTCATGATGCCATATACAATAAACCAACAACAATTAAAACTCATACCTCAAGGATGCCAATCTTGCAGGAGGAGAATGACCGGAGGCTTCAAAAAACTAGCCTTCTCTACTATTCTCCAATTCCCGAATGGCTGAGTGTGTGGGCACTCTGAACCTCGATCGGTATGCTAGCACTGCTACTCTTCTTCCAACCACCCAGATCTCTAAAGAACTTATTGTCACGATGAGCTGTGCAACAATAAGCCTGCTCACCTGAGAGTCTGTGGTCTGAGAGAACTGGAGTGGCAGGACCTCTATTTATAGACCTGCATGAGGTGATTCTCTGAATTTGAATTGGACTAGGAAAAGATATTCTCCCTTATCCATAACCATAAAATCTGAATTTTTCCAAGGGAAAATCCCAACAATAAAATTCAGTTTTTAAAGGATAAAACCAATCCAAATCTAAACAAGATTTTAACTAGAATTTTATCTCCCTTTTTCAACCAAAAAATCCGAAATTTCCTAGGAGATTTTCCTCCAAAAATTCGGCCACATTTAGGATAAGGGAGAATCAAAATTCCACTAGGATTTTCAAGCTTGAGTCATATCTCAACCTTATCCAAAATAACCGAATTTTCCTAGGAGATTTCCTCCATAATTTTGGCCACTTTTTAGGGAAGGAGATAATCCAAATTCAACTAGGATTGAAACTTGAATTTTTCCCTTGAACCTTATCCACAAAAACCAAAATTCCATTGAGGATTATCCTCAAAATTTCGTCCATAATTTGTTAGGATTTGGATTCAAAATTCAAGTAGGATTCTAACAAGATTATCCTCTCCAAATCCAACTCCAATTCGAATTTCAAACCTTGTGGATTTTTTACAACAAATTCGAATCCCACTTTGACTGTGATTCAAAATTTGAATTTCAAATTTCAAATTCGAATTTCAAATTCAAATTTCAAATTTCAAATTTCAAATTTCAAATTCAAATTTCAAATTTGAATTTCAAATTCAAGTTTCAAATTCAAATTTCAAACTTCAAATTTCAAAATTCAAATTTCAAAATCCACAAAACGGTTGTGTTTCAAATTCTTGTTCTCATGGATAATTTTCTACAACTCCAATCCAATCTCAAATAAAATCATGGCAACTTTATTTGGAGTTCGAATAATTGTGTACTCTATTATCCAAAACAAAATCTGAATCCAACCGGAGAGAATCTTGTCTACGATCCTAATCTTATGTCATCACCATCCATGCATAATAAACTAGCCAATAGCATACACAAATCAATTTGCCAAACGTTAAGGAATTATGTGGAGCTAGTAGAGGGACTGATTGGACATTTATAATCGGGCACCCGTGATTCCATATGATCATCATTCTTTACCAAACAACTCAATCATATGATCACTAGTTTCAGAGTCACACCACTATAAACCTGAAACTGAACTCCCAATTATATACCGTATTACGTAAGCCTGTGACGAGCTACTATCCAATGACCTTGTCATATATGCAAAACCCTCATATGATATCCATGATCAGCCTTAGGTCAAAGTCCGTTTAATCCTACTGATCAGGCTATCTTAAAGTTCCATTATACTATCGAATTAAGAAAATGATTATTCACCATATGTGAATAAGAAGTCATCCGCCCAGCAGACGACCCAAGGCCTTGTCCATTTTCACATTCAGTATAATGCCTTTAAGAGGATACCTTTAACTCCTTAGAGCTATGATTCCGATATCTACAAACAAACCCTTCATCGTATACAAGTTATGCACCCAACGAACCGGTCTATAAGCTTACTACCTCTGAGACGCTTTAGCCATTGGAACGTCAAAGTACACAAGTCATATACATGAAGTAGTTCATTTACTCAGGATTAAGGCTATTGCACAATGAACGTCAAAAGCAGATTGATCCACTCATAGCGAACTACGTAGATCAATCACGCTTTAGTCCCGGTCTAATATGTCACCACCAAGCAACATATCTATGTCTCTACTTGGGAGTCCAACTCTAGACAGTCAAGAAAAACCGTCCCCTCCAAGGCTTTAGACAACATAATAGTCTTAACATGAGTTAGATGCTTGGTCTAAACCTATAGACTACAGACCATAGTTTAGACCGCTAACTTTAGAACATTGTCTTCTCGCATACAAAAGTTCATTGCATGCAACGTTCTAACAGTTTAACATAAGCAGTCAGGGAGCCATATTTGCTTACATTTACTTTAACATGTAAATAAGACGAGGACAGATAGCAATGTAATGAATAACCTCTATATATAATTTCATTATCCAGTTCAAAATAAATACATCAAAATGTCTCTAATGCTTAGGGCATTTCCTAACATACCCTCATGGCTCTGCTTACACAGTCTACTACTGTGTTTGGCAGGGTCTCACCACTCTCCATAATTGTGGCTATGTCCGGTCGAAACATATTAATCATCCTCCGTTCCTATTCTCCCTCTGTGGGTGCCAAGTATGGGCATAATCAGGCTAGTTTGTCAAATTTGCGGTAGGCCTCGGTCACTATCATATCACCTTGCCTTAGGTCATCAAACTCTCTCTGTTAAGCTCTAAGAGTATCCAGGTTGAAAAACTTCCTATTAAACTCCTTTAGGAAGTCGTTCCTTGTCATCCTCCAAGTATTTCTCCGCATTCTGACTGCCTCCACCAGTATTGTGCATCTTTCTTTAACATGTAGGAAGCGTATAGGACCTTTTCCTTTTCCATAAGGTTCATGAATTCGAAAATGGTCTGTAGTAAAGCTCACCATTCTTCCATCTCAATGGATCTGTAGACCCCTTAAACTCTAGGGGCTTCATTTTCCTGAACCTCTAATACAAAGGTTCCTGATTAATCACTAGTTGGGCACCCAAGGCCATTCCTGGTGTAGCTGGTATAGGGGGTACAATCGTCTTTATGGCTGGCTGTGGTTCTGGTACTGGTACTTGAGGTTGAGGGGGATTTACTCATTCCATGTTTCTCTGTTCTAACAGTTCTTGTAATCTCTAGTTTTGTCTCTCTTGTGCATCCAATCGAGCTTGTATATTGGCTAGTATAGTGGCGAAATTGGTTTCTTGAGTTTGCCTAGCTCGTGTACAAACCATGTTGCTATGTATAACCTATTATAAACAATAGCGACATGGTTTAATGCTCATAGCAATGCAATAATTATCTAAAGACTAACTTACTAGGACTAAGCAGGTGCACATACAAGGATGTCATGGAAGGTCGGTGGAAGAACCACTTGCTCTAATACTAACTCTTGTGGGCCACCCAAATAGCTTGAGTTGTCAACTCTCTTTCTTTCTTTCTTTGCTCTTTATTTCCTCTTACTTAACTTGCTTTTCTCTTTGTGGTTTAAAAGATTGGTATTTGAAAAACCATGAATTTTTTTTTAACTTATTGAAATTATGAGTTCTTGAAACCACATATATACATATACTATTCTATTTCATACTTTATTACATAAGTATACTTTTAAACTTGCTTCACTTCTATACATATTACACTGGTCTTGTCTTTATACATTTATACATACACTTTTGTACTATACTCTTTTCACAGCGGATAATTTGTGAAGCGGATCCAGAACATGTCCATGACATTGTGAGAATTTGCCTACCAGCCCTTTAGCTCTCTCTTCATAATGTAGGTTGCTTACCCTTGTTACCTACATCACGAACAGACTCATGAGCTAAAGCTCAGTAAGTACAAACATACAGATAAAACATGATTTATGCATAACACTTAAAGTTAGTCTCTTATGTATGTCTATTTCCTGCTCTTATGATTTCTTTGTTCTTTCTATTCTATCTTTTCTTTTCTTTTCTTTTCTTTTCTTTCTTTTCTTTCTTTATCTTTCACTTGCGGGTCTGTGGTTGGACGTACCTAATGCACGCAGACCAATGGGGAAGGGGGAGTGACCTACCAATCAACCCCAAGGTCAATCTTTGCACTACCATACTTGGGATAACACATTAAGCCATTAACTACCTTATTCTTGCGGTAGCACCACACTTCTAGGGTAGAATAAAGAAATCTTGTGGTACTCTTATTGTGGGCGACCCCTCTAGCTTAGGTCGTCCACCTTATCTTGCTTACTTTCTTTATTCTTTGCTTAGTCTTACTTAGCTTGCTTGTCTCTATAACTTTCCTTTCCTTGGGGTTTAAAAGATTTGTTCTTGAAAAACTAGGAATATTTTTTTTTTCTTTAACTGGAGGAAACTACTAATTCTTGAAAATTGTGTATACATAAATATATATGTACTTCTTGATACTTTTTGTTTTTCCAAAATATATTTTGGAGTCTTGTTACTTTAAAGTACGTAAAAATAGAAACACACCTTTAAGCTTGTTTCACTACTTTACATACTACACTCTTGTCTTGTCTTTATACAAATACCTCACTATTACACTTTCTTTCTTTTACACCTTGAGTACAGCGGAATTCTGCGAAACGGAACCATAACCCGTCCATGACATCGCTGGGATCTGCCTGCCAGTCCGCTACTCTTGCTTCATACTGCTGGTTGTTTTCCTTTATTACCTACAGCACGAATAGACTAATGAGCTAAAGCTCAGTAAGTACAAACATACATACAAGTAAATAAGCTGAATACATCACTCTAGGGTTAGTCAAATTAGGACCAATTATTTTCTTTAGTCCTATACTACTTGTTCTTTCTATTCTATTTCTTTCTTTTCTTTACTTTACTTTATCTTACTTAATCTTTCACTTGTGGGCCCGTGGTTGGACGTACCTGGTGCGCGCAGACCAATAGAGGATCAGGGGAGCGACCCACCGATCAACCCTAAGGTCATCTCTGGACTACTGACCTTATAGGTAGTAAGTCATGCCATAAACTACCTCATTATTAACGAGGCAGCGCCACACTTCTGGGGTGGAGGCAGGAAGTTAAGCCATAAACTACCTCATTATTAACGAGGCAGCGCCACACTTCTGGGGTGGAGGCTATCTGGGAACCTCACAACTGGGGAGGCCGGTACACCAACCTTAACTTTTAAGTCTTATTATCTGACTTATCTTATTCCTCTTTTCTGTTTCTGATCTTGCTTACTATTCTCGTGAACATGTTAGTATCATGTCACAAACTAAATAGCTTAAATGTATATATATATAACACAACTCTATGGTAAGTCCATTCGTGAGTAGACAATTAAATGTCTGTACTTACCTTATCAATCTCTTCTCCTTTTCTCTCTAGGATCTTTGATCGCCCTCCTTGTAGGTCGATTTTTGGATCCTACAGACAAACTTTGTCTGTTAATTTCATTTCCATTTATAGCTTTTATTTTTCATTAAAAAAGCATAAACAGAACCTATTTACAACTTTTTGGGCTTTATTTATCATTCCCCCAATTTTCTCCAACTTTTGTAAAATTACGATTTTGCCCCTATATTTTGGCAAAATTACAGTTTTGCCCCTGACGGAATTTTATTGATCCAAACTGCATTTTTGGCCCTCAGGAACTTTTCTGACTCTTTTCTAATCATTACCGGGTTCGCTTCTATTTTATTTCCACTTTTCACTTTCCCGACCCTCGGGAAGCACTATTCCGAACCTTACGTCGGTTTAGTGATTTTCTATCGTTTCGGAGCCTCAAATGAACGTTTCACTAGCATTTAAAACGTTCATCTAGACATTCCCGACCTAGATCTCCGAGGCTCAGATTTTCCGTACCCGACTCGGACCTTTATTTCATTTCCAAAAACGCCCCCCCCTCGGGGTCGGTTTTCCGTTTCACTCGCGTTTTACATTTTCAAGGGGACGGGTTACTATTCTCAAACCACCCCTTAGGTTTTCCTTATTCAATTTTCTGTTAGGGACTCGGGTTTCCGACCCGACCCTAAACTTTTATTTTTAATTCCTATTTTACCTCGAAAGCCGTTTTCAAAATTTCGGCAGCATTTCGGCGTAATTTTAAGGCTACCGGCGTTAGGTACGCCTCGAACCATATGTACCTGCCACGTACTATACCACAAGCCTATTTTATGTAAAAGTTTTCCAAACTTTTACATAAAAGCTCACAAATTTCCAATTTCACATTTTTAACCACATTACAAAATTTTTTCACAATTTTGCCCTTAGTTTTGGTTTTGGTTTTCACCACCAAACCGAACCAAAGTTTCTCAAACTTTTCAACCACTTGTTAGGCTATTCAATGCCATTTTCTAACACTTTTTCAAGCCCATTTCCTTGTACTTTTCAACTAAATTCTTAGGGTTTTTAAACACTTAAAACCCACGGCCTCATTAGTGAAAAACATGCCAAATTTTCTTTTCATTCTTTCAATCAAAATTTCATCATTCACATCATAAAATGCATGATTTCAATTAACCAAACATCACCTAAAAGCATGAAAATTTTTATTCCAAAACCCTAAGTAACCCCACGGCCACTTTGAGTAAATGAATACCAAAATTTTTTCCAAGCTTTTCCATAGTGAAATTCATGCTTTATTCTTAACAAAACATAAGTTAAAAGCATGTTAACACATAAATCACACAAATTTCTCATTGATTACCCATGGTAACCCACGGATTTTCCTTTGGAAAACCAACCAAAAATTGGTTTTTCTTTAAACCAATTGCATGGTTTTCTTCCTTATTACACCCTTAACAAAACCCATCATCAACTTAATGAAAAACACCCAAAATTTTTCCATCTTAATTCACTATTCATCCCACTGATTTCATGAAGAAAAACCATGAAAAAATCAAGTGCAAGGGAAGCTACCTTAGTCAAATGCTTCCTTTGTCTTCAAGGAATGTTTTGACACCAATTTTGTGTAGAAAAGTTGAAGGAATTACTTGGTTCTTCTTTGATCACCCATGGCTCACCATGGAAGGCACTTAGCAAAAATTTTTGTTATGTTTTGCTTCCAAAATGGTCTCGACCACTTATCCCCCAAGTTTTGCCGACTTAAGCCACCAAAAAGACCAATTAATTTGGCTTCCACCAATGAAAATTAGGCACCTTTCACCCTAATACTTTCTCCATTTTTCAAAAATTAAAAAGGTTAATTTTTGGCTAAATCTTGGCCTTTGGATCAAAAAGCAAATGAATCATGGCCATTCATCCTACCTAACACCAATTTCTTTCCATTTCTTAAATGGATTTATGATGTCATAATTACTAAAGTGAAAGTTGACTTTGACTTTCACTATTCACATTAATTCGACTACTTTTTGACCGATACCGGTTCGAGCCGAAATTTTCCTGGAATCGTCCCGGCGTGTTCCTGAGGTCTCCTGTGCAGTCGGATCAACTTAAATTGCTTCCGTTTGATCAAAATCAATCCCGGAAGTTTACCGTCTTTTTGAGCTCCGGTTAGGGTTTCAATGCCGGTTTTGGCACCGTTTCACCCGTTTAAACTCAGTGAATTTTTCCAACACTGAATTCTTACTTGTCAGTATTGTTAGAACATTTTAATATATTCTAAACAATATAAATACATCTATTTCACTCTTTAAATAGTATAAATTATTATATACATATATTTGTACTTTTCTTATTGTGCTCTTACTTTGACTTGCCATATTCTTATCTTTATACTGTTCAGATACCGAAACTACTCCTTTTTGAGTGTTTTGGGCCTGAATTCACTTTCTTACTCATATACTTTATTCTCTACTTATTTTTGGAGATTTTAATTTCCTCCAAAACATTTATTTATTTCTATCAACACTATAATTTGTCTAATTACAACCATAGTGTTTCTTTACATTCTTACTTACAGAACTCACAGAAAACCCTAGATTAAATTAGGTCACACCGCTAAAATTCTCTGGTCGTCACATTCACCCCTCCTTAAAAATTTTCGTCCTCGAAAATCAGAACAGGTGGGGGTACTTGGCTCTCATCTCATCTTTTCTTTCCCACGTGGCCTCTTCTACATTATGATTTTTCCATAGAACTTTGACCAGCGAGATGCTTTTATTTCTTAATATCTTCTCTTCTCGAGCAAGTATTTGCACTGGTTGCTCTTCGTAAAAGAGATCCTCTCGAACTTGGATTGGCTCATAATCTAGGACATGTGAAGGGTCCGAGATATACTTTCTTAGCATAGATACATGGAAGACATTATGCACTGAAGATAATTCTGGTGGCAAAGCTATCTTATAGGCTACTTTCCCAACCCGGCTAATAATTGGGAAAGGTCCTATGTATCTTGGACTCAACTTTCCTTTCTTTCCAAAACGCATGACACCTTTCATTGGTGCTACTTTTAAGAATATGAAGTCACCCTCGTTAAACTCTAGGAATCTTCGTCTTTTATCTGCGTAGCTTTTCTGACGACTTTGTGCAGTTTTCATTCTCTGCTGAATCTTTTGGACCGCGTCTATCGTTTCTCGGATAAACTCGGTTTTATGAAGTTCTTTCTCCCTGAGTTCATACCAGTGAATGGGAGATCTGCACTTTCATCCATATAATGCCTCATAAGGAGCCATCCCGATGGACTCTTGATAGCTGTTGTTGTAGGAGAATTCTATCAACGGCAGCTTCTTGTTCCAGGCTCCCTTGAAATCTAAAATACAGGCACGAAGCATATCTTCTAGCGTTTGGATCGTACGCTCAGACTGTCCGTCAGTCTGAGGATGAAATGAAGTGCTGAATCTTAGTTCGGAGCCCATTGCCTCTTGTACACTTTTCCAGAAATTGGATGTGAACCACCTGTCACGATCTGACACTATTGTTGTCGGTATTCCATGTAATCTCACAATGTTGGCAATGTACAATTCTGTGAATTTCTCTAATGTGTATGTCATCTTTACGGGTATAAAGTGAGCAGATTTGGTCAATCGATCCACCACTACCCATATCATGTCAAATCCTTCACTTGTCTTGGGTAGCCCGACCATGAAATCCATGGTTACGTGCTCCCACTTCCACTCTGGAATCTCTAATGGCTGCAGCTCTCCGGCTGGCCGCTGATGCTCTGCTTTGACTCTTTGACATGTTAAGCAGCTGCTGATGTGTTTAACAATGTCATTCTTCCTCTTTTTCCACCAAAAGTGCTGCTTTAGATCCTGATACATTTTCGTACTGCTCGGATGCACTGAATATGGAGTGTCATGGGCCTCTGTCAGGATTTTTTTCTTCAAAACTTCTTCATCTGGTACACAGATTCTTCCTTGGAAGAGTAAAGTTCCGTCTTTGGAGAGGTGGAACTCTGACTTGTCATTCTTAGAGGCCTCTTCTTTAAGCCTTTTGAAAGCAGCATCTAGCTCTTGAGCCTCTTTAGTCTCCTCAAGAATTATTGGTTTGAGTTGCATTGCCGCTAATTTTCCTGAAATTATCTCCACTCCCAACAAAGAGATCTCATGTTGAAGTGGCTTGGGCAACTTATCGATGGCTATTTGCTCTGGCATCATTGATTTACGACTCAACGCGTCTGCTACTCTGTTTGCCTTACCGGGGTGATATAAGATCTCACAATCATAGTCTTTTACTAACTCCAGCCATCTTCTTTGTCTCATGTTAAGCTCTTTCTGAGTAAAGAAATACTTTAAGCTCTGGTGGTCGGTGAAGATTCTGCACCGGACTCCATATAGGTAATGTCGCCATATCTTCAAAGCAAATACGACGGCTGCTAACTCCAAATCATGAGTCGGATAGTTCTTTTCATGCTCTTTGAGTTGTCTTGATGCATAGGCTATTACTTTTCCATCCTGCATCAGCACAGCTCCTAGACCTGTCCTGGAGGCATCGCTATAAATGTCGAAGTCTCCCTCATCCTTTGGAATTGTGAGAATTGGAGCACTGGTCAACTGATTCTTCAACTCTTGAAAGCTTTCTTCACACTTCTTTGTCCACTCGAACTTCTTCTCTTTGCGTGTGAGAGCAGTGAGAGGGGCAGCTAATCTGGCAAATCCCTCTACAAATCTCCGATAATAGCCCGCTAATCCGAGAAAACTCCGGATCTCGGTCACATTCTTTGGAGGAGACCACTTGCTTACCGCTTCGATCTTTGCTGGGTCTACTGAAATTCCGTCTTTGGAAACGACATGTCCTAAGAAGTGGACCTTACCTAGCCAAAATTCACATTTTGAGAACTTTGTATATAGCTGATGCTCCTTCAGAATGTGTAACACAATTCGAAGATGCTTCTCATGCTCCTTCCAATCCTTCGAGTATATAAGGATGTCATCGATAAACACAATGACAAACTGGTCTAAAAATTCCTTGAATACTCGATTCATCAGATCCATAAAAGCGGCTGGTGCATTCGTTAATCCAAAAGGCATAACGAGAAATTCGTAGTGCCCATACCGTGTTCGGAACGCGGTCTTTGGAATGTCTCTTTCTTTAATTTTTAACTTATGATAGCCGGATCGAAGATCAATCTTCGAGAAGACGGTGGCTCCTTTTAGCTGATCGAAGAAATATCTTGCTAAGGCCTCTCAACCTGGACAACATAGTAAAGGCAATCAAAGTTCAAGACCAAATCAGTCAAGTAATCCAGACCCTCAGTCCCAACAGAAGAGAAGGGGCAATTTTCAGGGAGCTCAAGGTCAAGATAACAGAAGTCAGTTATGGAGGACTAACCCCACTACAGTACCAAGTAACCCCACCTGTCCTACTTATGGGAAGAAACATGTGGGTTAGTATAGAGCTGGTACAACTGCATGTTTCCAATGCGGAAAAGAAGGCCATTTCATCAAGAATTGCCCCATGAACCGCTAATCTGTGTTAGGAGTAAATTTTTCATGTCCACAGCAGTCACAAGTTCATGCACTCAGATTAAGCTATGAAAGCCCTTCAGAAGTGCCTCTAGCAGTGCAAGAAAGACAGGAAAGAGCTCCTCAAGAAGATGCTAGGGTAATGGCCTACACCAGAGAACAGGTAGAGGCAGGGACGTCCAACGTGGTGATAGGTCAGATTTCTATCGCTAACCACTTGGCATTTGTTCTTTTTGACTCTGGGGCCACTCATTCTTTCATATCATATGTATTTGCTAATAAGTTAGAATACCCTAGAGATCACATGGGAAGAACTTTTAGAACTGCTCTCCCTTCAAGAGAAATCATGTTGTCCAAGTACTGGTTACCTCATGTGCCAGTAATCGTGGCAAATAGGGAGCTTTATGCAGAATTGATCATGATGAAGATAGTAGACTACGAAGTAATCTTGGGAATAGATTTCCTAGGAAAATACCAAGCCACGATAGATTAGAGAAACGGAAGAATAGTGTTCAAGCTAGAAGAAGAAGATAGTTTTGAATATGTTGATTCCTCAAGAAGGTCAAGCAAGATGATGATCAGTTCAATGAAAGCCAAGAAGCTAACAGCCAGTAGTTGTACTGGATATTTAGTTATGTGACGATATAGTAGAAGAGATGAAGTTACAATCGGAAGATGTTCTGATTGTCAGAGAATTTCTCAAAGTCTTTCTCGAAGAACTACCACTGAGGAACTACCAGGAATACCTCCAGAATGGGAAATCTCATTTGAGATAGAGCTTCTACCGGGAACAGCACCAATCTCCAAGGCACCGTATCGCATGGTACCAGTGGAGTTAAAAGAATTACAAGTGCAGTTGAAAGATCTACTTGACAAGGGGTTTATCAGACCAAGCTATTCCCCATGGGGTACTCCCGTACTGTTTGTTAAGAAGAAAGATGGGACGTTCCGTATATGCATAGAGTATCGAGAGTTGAATAAGGTTACAGTCAAGAATAGGTATCCATTACCTAGGATTGATGACCTGTTCGATCAACTTAAGGGTGCAGTAGTATTCTCAAAGATTGATTTGAGATCAGGATACCATCAGCTGAGAATCAAGGAAGGTGATGTTTCTAAGACAGCTTTCAAAACCTGTTATGGGCATTATGAATTCCTAGTAATGCTGTTTGGGTTAACGAATGCTCCAGTGGCTTTCATGGACCTGATGAATAGAGTCTTCAAGGAGTATCTTGACAAGTTTGTCATTGTGTTCATCGATGACATTCTTGTATATTTAAAGACTCACGCAGAGCATAAAGCACAGTTGAGAATTTTTTTTCAAAAGCTGAGAGAGCATCAACTCTATGCCAAATTCTCAAAATGTGAGTTTTGGCTAATTAAGTACATTTTCTCGGACATGTAGTGTCCAAGGAGGGAATTGCAATGGATCCAATCAAGGTGGAAGCGATAAACAAATGGCCTGCACCTAAGAGTGTGATAGAGATACGCAGTTTCTTAGGGTTAGTTGGCTATTACAGGAGATTTGTGGAAGGGTTTGCACGATTGGTAGTACCCCTTACAACCCTCACACGTAAGGAAATGAAGTATGTATGCATAGAAGAATGTGAAAGAAGCTTCCAAGAGTTGAAGAGACAGCTGACAAGCACACCGATCCTCACACTCCCTACTAAAGGGGAGAAGTATGAAATCTACAGTGATGCTTCAAGAGTGGGTTTGGGAGTAGTATTGATGCAAGATGACAGAGTGATTGCCTATGCTTCGTGCCAACTGAAGGAGCACAAGAAGAATTATCCCACCCATTACCTAGAACTTGCTGCAGTAGTGTTCGCACTTAAAATTTGGCGACACTATCTGTATAAAGTGCAGTGCTAGATTTACACGGATCATCAGAGCCTAAAATACTTCTTCACACAGAAGGAGTCAAACATGAGGCAAAGAAGATGGTTGGAGTTGGTAAAAGACTATGACTGTGAGATCCTCTACCATCCAGGAAAAGCCAACCGAGTAGCAGATGCACTGAGCAGAAAAGCTACAGTTTCGTAACAGTTAGCCATTGATAGGTTATCAAGACCATTGTAGCAAGAAATTCATTCACTTGAGCTGGAGCTGATATCAGGAAAATTTTCAGCACTGCAGCTGAAGTCATCATTGTTTGATAATATTAAGGAAGCTCAGAAGCAAGATTCAAGTCTAACAGACTCCCAAGAAGAGATGTCCAAGGATGGATTAATTATGTATTAAGGGAGAATTCATGTTCCAGCAGATAAAGAACTTCGAAGGCGAATCATATCAGAAGCTCATGAAACGCCATATTTAGTTCATCCTGGAGCCACCAAGATGTACCAAGATTTAAAACTGCAGTTTTGGTGGAAAGGGATGAAAGGAGATATTGTGAAGTTCTTGAGTAAATGCCTAACTTGCCAAAAAGTCAAAGTTGAGCATCAGCATCCTAGAGAAAAGTCAGAATCTCTAGAGATTCCAGAATGGAAATGGGAGCATATTACTATTGACTTTGTGGTAGGGCTACCCAAAACAAGAGAAGGACACGATACTATCTGGGTAATCACGGACAGGTTAATTAAGACAGCCAAGTTTATAACAATGAAGATTACATATTCATTGGAGAAGTTAGCACACTTTTATATAACTCATGTTGTCAGGTTACATGGAGTTCCAAAGTCCATAGTATCTGACAGAGATGCACAGTTCACTTCAAACTTTTGGGAGTATGTGCAAAGAGCTATGGGCACAGAACTGAAGTTCAGTACAGCCTTCCATCCTTAGACAGACAGACAATCAGAACGGACTATCCAGACTTTAAAGGATATGCTCCGAGCATGTGTGATAGATTTTCCACAAGCTTGGAACGAAAAGCTACCACTAGTAGAATTCTCATATAACAATAGTTACCAAGCTTCCATCAAGATGGCACCGTATGAGGCCCTGTATAGAAGGAAGTGCAGATCACCCATCCACTGGTATGATCTGAAGGAAAAACAACTACATAAAATAGATTTCATGCAGGAAACTTCCGATACAGTTGCCAAGATCCAGCAAAAGATAAAGAGTGCTCAGAGCAGACAGAAGAGCTATATAGATAGAAGACAGAGATCCCTAGAATTCAAGAAAGGGGACTTCGTATTTTTTAAAGTGTCGCCTATGAAGGGGATTGTGCATTTTGATAAGAAGGGAAAACTGAGTCCAAGGTATATTGGACCTTATGAGATTATCAAATGCATAGGGAAGGTTGCCTACAAGTTGGCACTACCTCCTGAGCTGTCAGCAGTACATAACATATTTCATGTCTTAATGCTCATAAAGTGTAACACCCCATCTCGCGCGGGCCTGTCACTTGACATCTATTTTTACTTCTACTATTTGTTCTTTTCATATTGATATAAAAAGATGCGGAATTTTTTTTTATATATATACTTACACTTACTCTCTTTCTCTCTTTCTATCTGACGGATTAAGTATAGCGGGTCCATAACCTTTGACATGACATTCGCAACCCATTCCACCAATCCCGTATCTCAATAAACTCAAATGGCAGGTTGTTTAACTTTGTTACCTGCACACGAATAAACTGGTGAGCTAAACGCCCAGTAAGTTCAAACATAAAAACATAAATCATAAAACAGTATATTATACTGTTATTTTCTATTATATAAACTTATATACTATCTGTAGTATATAACTACTAAAAACATATCGTGCATTAACACAAATAATCACATAATTTATGATAACTATTAGTATTCTATAAAATTAGAATAACTATAAATATACCAACTGTAATAACAGTGGTATACTCTGATGTAACTCATGCCATCTCTTTAAACTTTCCTCTGATGTAATGACAAATAATCACATAAATTGTGATAACTATTAGTATTCTATAAAATAAGAATAACTATAAACATACCAACTGTAATAACAGTGGTATCCTCTGATATCACCCATAACATCTCTTTAAACTCTACTCTGATATACTAACGTAACATCACATATAGGATTAGCACAGACTTCATATCATGTGGTAGTGCTCATACAATATTCATTTATTCTTTTCTTCATGTTTCTCATTATTTCTTTCATTACATCATTTATTGCTCTCAGTTTATGGGCCTTGCACCCTGGCCTCGCGCCCGTCACACTATATGGGCCTCGCGCCCTATATATCATGGGCCTCGCGCCCGTTAAACTCTATGGGCCTCGTGACCCAATATATCATGGGTCTCGCGCCCGTTAAACTGTATAAGCCTCGCGCCCGTAGTACTATATTTTTAATAATTAGCACAACATGTAATTTATAAACATATACATATACAAATGCACATAACATATAAGTTAGTGCAAAACATTGCAATCAAACACAATGATTATGTCTTAAGTGTTTTATGCTCAGTTTTTCGATTTATTCTGTTCATTTATTATCTTATTTGTACTTTAACTCTGTATGGGCCCGTTTTGGTCGTACCAAAAAGCGTGCTGTAGAGGGGCCTGGGAGCTACCCTGGCTCTCCCTCATCTGTGCTATGTCTTCTGCTTTAACAATGAAATAACCTCCCCTCACGAGAGGCCGGTACACCAAAACCTTAGGTTTTCATTATCCTGTTGTTTAATGTTTAAGTGTACATACAATAATATCTTTACTGTGCAGTCATAAAGACTATAAACATCACATATTAATACTGTGATAAATCAAACATTAATACTGCTATACGATTATAACGTAGTAACTGGAATCATAAAAATGGAATCCAGTAAGTTTGGAACCTCTCGTTTGAACCTGTCACATATACAGAACAGTACATAGATTATACTTAATTTATTTATTCTCATTATTTTCATCGTTTCTTTAAAACGATACATCACACTCTTGGGAGGTTGCCTCATTAATTATAAGGCATGCAAATACTCAATGCAATCATGACAGTTTGAAACTATACCTCACACTCTTGGGAGGTTACCTCATTAATTATAAGGCATACAAATACTCAATGCAGTCATAACAATATAAAGAATCAGATTCCCATGAATCTGAAACAATTGTAACAATAGTATAAATTACACAGTCATACCTTAAACCATACAGTGTAATACACAACTATACCAATAGGTGTGCACCCGTCATTAATCACAAACCAAACAATTATATAGTTTAGGGGAAAATATATTTTTCCACCTAAACATAACCATATCAATTTGTTCGTGCACAGACAATTAAATGTCTGAACTTACCTCAATGCTGCTAACGTCAGCTTTCTGTGGTTCCTCGACAGTTCATCATCACTGTCTCGTTGAACTCCTATAACCGAAAAATTAACGGTTATTTAAAATCTTTATTTCATATATAAAACTTTATAAAACATAAAAATACTACATTTTATTTCTTAATAAAGAACTTAGGAGCTCGATATTTCATTTTTAACTTTTCTGTAAACTTTTGGCAAAATTACCATTTTACCCCAATCGGAACTTTTCTCATTTTTTTCATGCTTAACTCTTAACTTTGGCCTTTAAAACTTTAATTAAAGCCTTAGGATTATGTTCTAGGCTTTAACGACTCTTTTTCTAACATTCTGAAATTTTTGGTCCAAATGACCGTTTTGCCCTTGACGAGTCTTGAAATCTTAACCTTCTCGTTTTAATGCTTAGATTGAATTTTCCAAGTTCAAAAATCATCCATTTGACTTTTAAAAACTTACTGGACCTTTTCCAGATTAATTTCTATATTTTTCACAATTTTTACTATTCCCGGCCCTCGGGAAGTTCTATTCCGACATAAAAGTCAGTTTCTTGCTTTTCTTACATTTCAGGCCTAGAAGGTCGTTTTACAATTTCTTAAAACATCCATTTTCCATTTCTTATTTTAAATTCATAAGGATCTCGGGTTTACCCGCCCGATCACATTTTTAAACCCTTATTTCCAGAAATGCCCTTTATGCCATTTTAAATATTTCAGCAGCATTTCCTCTTAATTTTTAGGTTCCCGGCGTTTAGGAAACGCCTCAAAACCATCTAACCTCGTCTAATCTATCAAGTACTATATCAGAGGCCTAATTTTATGTAAAAGTTACACACTTTTTACGTAAAATTTACACATTTTCATACCTTTTTCATATCTGCTATTTCATCCATTTTTCTTTCTTTCTTTTACAATTTCTCATATCAATACATCGCATTAACATACATTCATCTCAATTAATAAATTGAGGAACAAAAGTCGTCGAGATTATATCGAAAATGCCGTTCGGTCTAGATCGCACAAACTTTATTCTTTCATTCTTTGCATCTGGAGTTCCGTTTTGCAAATCCAACTCCGCGGATGCGTCCGGAACGTCGAAAATAGGCCAACGGGCCAATCTTCAAAATTTGGTCAACGGTCGCCGTTGACCGCCGTTGACCGCCGTTGACCGGCGTTGACTCGCCGTTGACCGGTGGTTGACGGCGGCGATGGTGGCAAGTGAGTAGCCCATCTTGAAGAGCTTGACGAGAGGAATCTATTGGTGACCTCAATTTCATGTTTGGAGGCCCCTATCGTTGGAAAATCCCCCCGAAAGCCACAGTCACGGTGGCGACGGTGGAACTCCGTCGTGCCGGACTTTTTCCCCGAAATTGGTCGAGGGCTTTTGCTCCCCACAACCCCACGACCATTTCTGCACCAGTGGCTCTCCTCAATTTGGCCGGAATCGGCGAAAATCGATGGTGGATCCCACAGCGGCGACGGCGGATTTCTCGAAACTCGGTCGACATGATACGGCGGTTGTTGCCATGAACCACCACATGGGTTTTGTAGTACTCTTCACCACGAACCTTTTGGGATCGGTTTCGTGGCAAACGGTGGCCGGACGGCGGAGATACGGCCGTTTGAATTTCACGGCTCCGGCGAGCTTCGGGCGGCGCGTGCGGCTTGCTCCGGCGGCTGCTCCGTCGCATCGACCCACCGTTGGACTCAGCTCAGCGAGAGCTTTCCAATGGTGCCGGCGGTGTCATGAACGGAGGTCGTTTGTGAAAATTGGTCACTGTTCACATTTGAGAGAATTTTGGGGTAGAATTTCAGATTTTTTTGGAATTATGAGGAATTTGTGAATTTAACCCCCACGATTTCCTATTTATACTCTTCTCCCCAAAATTTTTAACTTGAGCTCTCCTGACTAATTTGGACGTGCTGAATCCAAATTTATCAGTTTTATCTTAATCCGAGGTCATCTCGACCAGTTTCCGGTACTGCGTATTTTTCGCATTCCCAGTCAAAATTTCTGTTTTGTGCTCAATTGACTGATTTGAGCATCTTGATTCCAAATATATCAGTTTCAGGTCGAGAAAATGTTGTCTTGACCCTTTTCTCGATACTGTACATACGATATACACATTTTCTAAGAACAGTAAAATTTTTCGGCTGTTACATAAAGTGCATGTCAGATCCATCTCATGTGTTACAACATAAACCAGTCCAAGTCTAAGAAAATCTAACCTATGAAGAACAGCCTGTTCAGATACTGGCTAGAGCAGAAAAGGTGCTGAGAAACAAGACCATCCCACTAGTTAAGGTATTATAGAGAAATCATAACATTGAAGAAGCTACATGGGAAAGAGAAGATGAAATGAGACTTTCATACCCTCACTTGTTTTAAATTTTCGAGGATAAAAATCTTATAAGGAGGGGTGAATGTGATAATTGAGAAATTTATCGTTCTCAGAAAATTTTACATAAGATATGTAAATAAATGTATATTCATGAAGAGACATGTTACAGAATATAGAGGAGATGAAAATTTTGATTAACTGGATTTTAGTCAAAATTTGACAATGAATTAATGAACATAGTGTAAAAGCTAAAAATTAATTCAAATCAAGATATTTTAAATTTTTAGAAAAGTATGTGGAAAATACTTATTAAGAGATCAATGGCTCACATGTATGCCACCATGATCAATGGCCAAGATTAGCCAATCAAATTCCAATTTCTTTAAAAGAAATTAAAGAAAATGGTGAGAGAGGAGAGACGGCACGGAGAAGGGGCTTCATTTATCAGCCAATTGAATTAATTCACTTCTTTAGCTGTAAGAAAGAAAGAAAGAAAGAGAAAGAGAG
This sequence comes from Antiaris toxicaria, assembly GCA_035233585.1. NCBI lineage: Eukaryota > Viridiplantae > Streptophyta > Magnoliopsida > Rosales > Moraceae > Antiaris > Antiaris toxicaria. Next base: position 20,185,299 of record CP141153.1, read on the forward strand.
ACAGAGAAAGAGAGAGAGCAGAAGAGGAAAATCCTCCCACCAAGTTTGGATTTCTCTCTTCAAGCAAGCAAATCGTTTAAGTTTTTAGCCCAAGAGTCCACAGCAAGACGCCCTTAAGTTGCAAGCAAGGTAAACCCTCTTTTCCTCACGTTTTTGAGTGAAAAATCTGAGTTATTTTAAGGAAGAAAAAGAGAATGTGAGTTTTGCATATTGAGATTTTCGGTTAAATCGAAACATAGTTCAAGTCTAGTTATTTTTAAGTACGAATTCGTGAGTTGATGGTTTAGAAAACTAAGTTTCAGTTGAGTTTCTTTAACAAAGTTTTGATTTTTAAAATGTTGAATTCGTGAGTTGATGGTTTAGAAAACTAAGTTTCAGTTGAGTTTCTTTAACAAAGTTTTGATTTTTAAAATGTTGAGTCAAGATTTTAGTGGAAGCAAAATGTGAAATTTTGCTTTTGAAACCATAGATTTATGATAGTAAAAATGCAGTTTATAACTTGAAACGGTCTTATGGAGATCGATTTTAGGTGCAAAAAGTAGAACAAATGCCATGAAAGCCTTAGAAAAATAGAAGACAGGACTTCGGACTCAGAATCAGGATTCTAACATGAACACGGGTGTGTGTAAGGGCGTGTTCAGAACACGGCCTCGAACATGTCTACATACACGATCGTGTTTTGAGAGAGTTTGAGACTCGAGAGGTCCACAGCCGTGTATCGAGCCGTGTAGAATAGCACACGGCCATGGGAAGGGGCGTGTAACAGACCATGTTCGACAACAAGAAACATGGCTAGAAACATAGCCGTGTAGGTAACCGTGTACGCATGCATGAGTTACACGGCCATGTTACATGAATTACATGGCCATGCACGTAAGTCCAGAGGAGTACATGAACACGCCCGTGTAGGAGGACGTGTTTGAAGCCAAAAAAAAAAAAGAGTCTGAAAATATGATTTTTCATATTTTGCCATGTTTCAAGAATAAGATATATGTTGGAAATAATCAACGATTATTTCTTTTATAGGAATTCAAGCCAGACACCCCGAGACAGTAGTCCTAAATCAGCAGAGGCTCACATTAGCAGATTTTCTGTATGTTCAAGTATTGTCCTGACTGCAATGTGGGCAATCATGTTATGTTTATGATGTTATGTATGTTGTTTTGACGTGTATGTCAGACGTTGACCGTCTGCATCATGATACACATGCCAATTTCATGTCATGCATGTAGAGATTCATGTTTCAAGTAGATGATTCATGTACACATGATAGACAAGTTTCAAGCCCACGAAAACATGTAGGTGCACAAGGCACTATAGTAAGGATAATAAATCTCATACCCCAAGTAAAATATGTAATAAGTTTCTACTATGGGGCAATCAATATGCTACCAAGTTGGAATTTCAGAAAAGATGGTAATTAAACTTGTTATTGGTGTACCGGCCTCTCGACCCACGGGGAGGTTTTCATGTTCAGTTTCAGTTTCAGTTAACGCTGCGGAGGCCAGCACTAAAGTACCACTCCCAGTTATGCATGTCTTACGATATGACCAATCAGGGGTCCAAAACCAGAACTAATTTCAGATAATGTCCTAAGACTTAACATACAGCCACGAGCATGTTTCTTTCAGAGTCAAGTTTCTTTTATGAGCACAGCATTACATGTTATGAATTCATGTTTTTATGTTTGAAATTACTGAGCCCATAGCTCACTAGTTTGTTCACATATTGCAGGAAAGAGACCTGTTCACTAGTAGTACATGGTGGACGACAGACAGGGCATGTACATGTCAAGAGGACTGGGCGAGGGATGATGGTCCTACCATGAGTTTTAGCTGTATAGCTTTGAAAATTTAACCATGTAATTTCAAGAACATGATTTGAAGCTGAGATTATGTGATGACAGAATCATGATCCATGTATATGTTATTTTGTTAACATGATTTCCTTGTCACATTCTCGAACAAGACATGTATATGTTTTCAAGTTATGTATTAAGAAAGAAAAAAAAATTATTTCGTAAAATTTTCAAGTAGTTTTCAAGTTAAGCATGATGCCGGCGACCCTAGAGGCCTACACACTATTGCGGTTAACTACAGAATTGACTGTAATAGTACTATAGAACCTCTATAGTAAGGGGCAGTACGCCACAAAAATAGCTCGGACTTTTGTAAATTCCCTCCTTAACTTGTTATAGATTTTGTCAATTATCAAATTTTTTTCAAGTTTAGTCATTTATTTACTCCTTTAAAATTATTTAATAACAATATTTTGCAATTTTTGTTAAAAAAATTCTGACTTTATCCTAATATCATACTTTTAAAATGATGTAAAATTATGACATATTTTAATTTCATTTTTATTTATCTCAATTTTTTCCATTTTCTCTTCTCCCTTATTTTTCCTTCCCCCTTTCTTTCTCTCTCTCTCTAATCCAAAATGCTTTTGTTAGAGAAGACAAAGAGCCCAGCAATGGCTGTTAGAGAAACTACTATGAGCTGCCTACAAAAACAAAGACGAATGGTTGTGGTTTACCTCACGATTTAGTGATTTTTCTCCCAATGAAATCAATCGAGATCCTAATGAGCACGAGGAAGCACGAGCTTCAAATCTATGGGGAGGTTCTCCTCCAAATCTTAACGGTAAGATCCTTCTCCCTTTCATGACCTTTATCAGGATTCCACGGCGTGCAATCTATGGGGGAGGCTACTGCTTGTTGCAAGTGGATTTCCGGCTACAATCTCAATTGTGATTACAAATTGCAAGGCTACTACTATGTTGGTGAGATCTATCAGAGATCAACAATGATGATGGTAATAATCGACAGCAATGATTACCAATGATTGTGCCCTCAACAGAAAAGATGGGAGGCAAAGGAGATAAAAGAAAGAGAGAGAAGGCAGTGGGATTTGGATTTTCTTAAAACAAAAAGATAATTTTGAAATTATCAGGTGTAATTGATTTAAATTATACTATGGGTGATTCTATTTACACATACAGTATTACTCTTGACACAACTTTCTAAGTTAAATTTTGTTAGTACACAAAGACCCTTACATAAAAAGGCAAATTACACAAAGACCCTTACATAAAAAGACAAAAAGGGTTTGGCTTAAGTTATATAATTATATCCTATTTAGAAAAGAATATTCTTTCAATTTTGAAATCAAAAATCTAAACTTTAATTTATAATATTCATAAATAAAATTAGAATATTTTTACTTCTGACGACTATTTAAAAAAACTCTAGGAATATATTTCACAGGAAATAAACCCTTTTACTTTATTTTCTATAATTAAAATAATCGTTCTTATTTACTATTTTTAATAAAACTGCAATTTTATTTTTCATTGTTTCACATATATATAATAAAATTATATAATATTCTATTATATAGCTTTAGTCATACATATATTAATATTCGTAGATTTTTACTTTTGTTTTTTTATTACAAAGCTTTATTACCTTATTTTTTAAAGCCGTTTTCAATGTTATATATATATATATCTTAAAATATTTAAATCAACCCCTAATTTAAAAAGGACAATCCCAACAATTTAATTATATCATTATACCGTAATGTAAAAAGAATTCGATGATATTTTGAAATATTTTTCTTCACAAACATGTATGCCTATGCATCAAAATAAACATTATATAAACCCTTTTTTTTTTTTTTGTTTGCTAGAAGCAACATATATCACTATTCGAATTTTATAAGTAGACTCTCATTTTTTCACTTTTAAATAACCACTTCTTCTTTTTTCCTTTTTTTGCAAACTTCTCTTTTCTTGAAAAAATTTGAGTATGTTTATCTTTTAGGGGGTGTTTGGGGTGATGCTTGGAGATATTATTTTTGGATTGGAAAAAAGTTGTTTTGAAAAATGTGTTTGGAAGAAAAAAAACTGTTTGGAGTGAAAAAATAAAAAATTTTAAAATTTTTTTAGAAAAAAAAATCAATATGGATATTGTTTCGTTTTTTTCGAAATTCTATGCAATTTTAAAAAAATTATCTTATTTGGACTTGTATATACAAAATTATAAACTTTTAAAATTTGGAGTTTACTGTAACGTTTTAGATATGTAAATAGTGAAAAGTTGTGAAATTTTAAAAAAAAGCTAGTTTTGAATGTCTGGAAAACATCATCCAAACACCCCCTTAAAATATGAATTTGCTTTAGGGATGATAAAAATAGGCTTTATAACTAAGCTTCAACGATAAAGTGAAAAAAAAAAAAAAAAAAAGGAGAGCAGAGAACAATAACGTCAATATTAATAAAATAAAATAATGGATGAGGAAAAATATAAAGTAATAAAATAATATTTATACCAGAAAAGTAGTTATGGATAATTTTGTAACAGGGGTGTGTATTAAATAAAACAAATTACTTTACAATTAAAAGGAATGCGTATGTATATTATTTGATTATATTGGTTTAAATCTTACTATTATTTTAAAATTTTATTGTCAAATATCCTATGTCACCTGTTCTCCCAATAAAAAATTAACAACTATACCATATAAATTCACAATATTAACAACTGTCATTGCTTTTTGCTCCTCCAATTTTTCATTTTCTTTTGTTATTTTTTTGTATTCTTATCTTTATTAAGATGCAATTATTATTGAAAAACATAAAAATGAGCAGTGGAAAATAGTAATTCCGAGATATTTTTCGTAAGTCCACAGAAGCTTTATTCTGGTGTTGATGTCAAGTAGATTCATTGGGGACAAGTTTTATCATCATAAAGAAAGGCCTCTCGTAAGCTACGTCTACTCATAAGCAAAATTATACCATGACTTCGAAAGATGCAAAGCGTTTTCTATTCATTTTTGGTTTAAAATATTTTGTTCTTACATATATTCAAAAACTATTCTGCAGGTAATACGTATTAAGTCTCTTGGAACTGCTCTGAAGTTAACATTTGAGGGTAATAACCAGTTCATCTATCCAGATATATAGTTCATTATTGTTAAAATTGTCATGAGAGACGCAAAGAGAACAAAACTTATTGCATAGTTATGATCACTTGTTCTTCGCGGAAATTAAAAAAAAAAAAAAAAGAACAAAAGACTGAATATAAATAAATACAGTAAAATTTGTAGTTTCTGTTTTAAAGACATGATGGTTTAACCTAATTAAATGCATTCTCAATCTTCTAAAGCTTATCACCGTTTTCGATGTAACTTGGAAACTATCACTGCTCTAATGTCTGCAGTGCAAAATGCTATTAACGAAATAACAATCTAGTTAGAAAAAGAAAATACTACACAGCAACAACAAAACAAAGTTAACTTATCAATATTGACACTTCAACAAACACGTAACAGACTAAAAAGTAAACAGTATTTTTACAAAAAAAAATATGCATGTTCTCTTTATAGGGGGGAAAAAATACTTTTTTTTTTTTTTGGCAATCAGATGATCATTTTTCCCATTCGCCGAATTTCCAATTTGTGGAAAGAGAGGGCAATATAGAGAGATGAAGGGTTGGTTTTGGCGGAGATAGAGGAAGACAAGTTTTGGTGGGCATAGAGAAGAAAAGGACGAAAACATGGGCAGGAAACTTGAAAATGGGTTATGTTTACTAGTATTTTCTTATCTTATTTAAAAAGAAAAATGAAAAAATAATACATAAATGACCAACAAAAAAAAAAGTAGCCAGAGCACTATCTTGGGTAATTTGGAGTTGTAATGAGTTTTTTTATCTTTTTTTTTTTGTTTAACACAATTATATTTCTGGTTTTTTTTTTTTGTTATTGTTTTGCCCTTTTTTTTAGAATTTTAATGTGTCCTTTAGTTATTTAGAACAAAATAATTAAAACTATACTAATCAAATGCTATCTCCTCCAATAATCAAAAACAAATCTAATTCTACTAAATAATTTAAAAATTATATTTTTAAAAAATTCAAATTACATTAGTAATAGCTTTGTTGTCTATAAATAAGCTTTGTGGTTGGCCAACAAACACCATGTTTATTTTTTCAATACAAAAGTTTAGGTGTTATATGATGTATGGGTCTTGACTAAAAAATTATGGTTTGGATTGTGATTTAAGTTATAATATGCATTTGGCGTGCATTTAAATTGTTAGAGTTGAAAAGTATAAAAACTTAAAATCTATTCAGAAAAAAAATAAATATAGATCTTATTTCATTCGTCTGGAAATCCTATATAAGTAAAAAAAAATCATCTTATTTTGACATATATAGACAAAGTTATAGACTTTTAAAGTTTGAGTTTTTTGTGGCAGCCTGCCCTGCTGTGGAGGTTCTACAGTGCTATTACAGTCAACTCTGTAGTTAGCCGCAATAGTATGTAGGCCTCTAGGGTCACCGACAATTATGCTAAACTTGAAAACTGCTTGCTAATTTTGTGGAATAAATTTTTTTTTTCATAACATAACAACTTGTTCGAGAATGTGATAAGGAAATCATGTTAACAAAATAACATGCACATGAATTCATGATTCTCTTATCACATAATCTTGACTTGAAAATGTGTTCTTCAAATTACAAGTTTAATCTTTTCAAAACTGTACAGCGGAAAATTAATGGTGACCACAACCTCTCGCCCAATCCACCTGGCATGCATCTACTCTGTCCGTCGTCCACCGTATACTACTGGTGAACAGGTCTCTTACCTGCAACATGTGAACAAACTGGTGAGCTATGGGCTCAGTAAGTTCAAACATAAAAACGTGAATCATAACATGCTGTACTGTGCTTATGCATGAAACTTGACTCTGTAAAACATGCTCGTGGCTGAAAGATTAGTCTTAGGATATTATCTGTTATTAAGTTCTGGTTTTGGGCCCCTGATTGGTCGTACCAACATGTTAGCATAATTGGGAGTGGTACTTTAGTGCTGACCTCCTCAGTCTTAACTGGAGCTAAACATGAAAACCTCCGCGTGGGTCGAGAGGCCGGTACGCCAATAATTGATTTAATTACCATCTTGTTTGGAGTTCCAACTAGGTAGCATATTGATTGCCCCCACAGTAGGAACCTGTTACCTGTTTTACTGGGGTGTGAGTTTTATTAACACATTAAGGTGTCTTGTGCACCTACATGTTTTCGTGAACCTGTTACCTGTCTAACATGTGTACTTGAAACATGAAATTCTATATGCATAACATGAAACTGACATGAGTATCGTGATGTAGACAATCAATGTCTATCATACACGTCAAACAATATACATAACATCATAACATAACAAGATTGTCCACATTGTAGTCAGGACAATGCTTGAACTTACAGGAAGTCTGCTAGCGTGAGCCTTTGCTGCTCTGGGACTGCTGTATCGGGGTCTCTGGCTTGAACTCCTATAAAAGAAATAATCACTGATTATTTTCAATATTCATCTTATACTTGAAATATGGCAAAACATGAAATTCCTATTTCCAGACTTTTTTTTTTTTTTTTTACTTTGGCTTCGAACACGCCCTCCTACACGTGCGTGTCCCTGACCATGTACTCCTCTGGACTTTATGTGCATGGCCGTGTACTTCATGGAACATGGTCGTGTAATTCGTGCATGCTTACACGGTTACCTACACGACCGTGTTTCTGGCCATGTTTTCCTGCTGTCTAACATGGTTTGCTACACACTCTTCCCATGACCGTGTGCTCCTTGACACGGCCTGATACACGGTCGTGTTCTTGACCGTGTACCTCTCGGGTCTGAATTTTTCTTGAAACATGGTCGTGCATGTAGGCATGTTCGAGGCCGTGTTCTGAACACGCCCTTGTAGACGCCCGTGTTCATACCAGAATCAAGATTCTGGGTCCGAAATGCTCTGCTCTGATTTTCTAAGGCTTTTATGGCCTTTACTCTACTTCTTATACTCAAAATCGACCTCAATAAGATTGTTTCAAGGTATCAACTACATTTCTATTATCACAAATCCATGGTTTCATAAGCAAAATTTCACATTTTGCTTATTCACATTTCTTGACTCAACTTTTGAAAAATCTAAACTTTCTTAAAGAAAACTCACTAAACTTAGTTTTCTAAACCATTAACTCATGGATTCATGTTTAAAAACAACTAGACTGAAACCATGTTTCAATTTAACTGAAAATCTCGACACGAATAACCCACATTCTCTTTTTTCCTCTCAAAACCCCAGATTTTTCCACCCGAAAGTGTGAGAAAAATGAGGGTTTACCTTACTTGAAGCCTGAGAACTTCTTGCTGTTGATTCTTAGCTGAAACTTGCTCAATCTGCTGCTGAAACAAGAGAAAAATCCGAACTTGAAAGTAATGGCAGATGAGGGTTTTCTCTTTTCTGCTCTCTCTCTTTCTCGGATTCTCTCTCTCTTTCTCTTTCTTTCTCTCTCTCTCGGCTACTTCTTTGTAGCCAGCATAAGTGAATTAATTCACTTTGGGGCTGTGGGAGGCCTCGCCCTCACGTGACCTCCCCTCGTCTCTCTTCTTTCATTTTTTTAATTTTTTTTAAGAAAATTACAATGGCTTGTTTGGCTAATCTTGGCTATTGATCAATGTGGCTTACTTGTGTGCCATTGATCTCTTAATATGCATTTTTAACATACTTTTCTATTAATTTTAAAACATCTTAATTTGAATTAATGCTTAGTTTTTAAATTATATTCATTAATTCATTGTCAAATTTTGATTAAAACTCAGTTAATCAAAATTTTTTTCTGCTCTGTATTCTATAACATATCTTATCATGAATGTACATTTATTTACATATCTTGTACAAAATTTTTGAGAGTGATTAGTTTCTCGGTTATCAAATTTTTAAGGTATAATCTAAATTCCTAAATAATTAAACTTGTTAACGTTTTAGAAAAAAATAAAAACTATGTTGTAATTCTTAAGTCTTAAATATGAATTCAAACAAGGGCTTAGTGTTTTGCAGTATCCGCTATCAAGGCAGTAGGACAGAGCATCAAAGAAGGGGATTTATGATTCGATTGGTGTGTAACATCCATGAGTACTATCACGTGTGAAAGGGGATTCTTGATGATCCGAACTATTGCTTGTTTTAAACAAAACCTTTGATCAGTTCCATCTAAGATGAGGCCTGGGTCTGGAAAAATGGGAATATTGTTTGAAGATTTCTTGAAAGGATATGTCCGATCTGATTCCAACCTTAATTTTGGGAATCCATTGATCTTGAAATTTTCTGCTCCAATATAACATTTTTATAAATCACAATATACAGCGACTAAATGGGATTTAGTAATTTTTCATTTCAATTTTTGGGTACAAATTTGAGAAGGAAGAAGAAAAGAAATTGGGATATTAATCTAAGAATCAAACAAGCCGCTGGTTCAAGCACGGTCTCAACAAAACCCAATAAACTCACAAGGCGTTTTTTTTGCTATGGCATTTTTTAAACTCAACAAAAATTTGAATTTTTTTTTAAATACAAGATGAGAGTTTTAACTCACATTAACTTCGGTAAAAACATTAAACTTACGTGGCATTTTTTTGACTAGACACGAAGTTAGACAGGCTTATATGAGACAGATAATTCCGGTTCTTAGTTGAAAATACCACGTTAATCTCCATCTTATTTTCTATATTTTTTTTCTTATTTATTTATTTTTATTTTTGAAGAGGTGCCTAAGGTGGCTTTCTCCTAGCTCGTTATGATAACAACAAGAAAGAGTTTCAAAGCATTTGTTAAATTGGTGAGTTAATCGTAGAATGTTCTTACTTGTTAATAATAATTTTACCTGAAAATTTTAACAAAAACGATGTATTATCAATTTGTCGTTCACTGGATTTTCTAAACCAATGCTAGAAAAACATTTCTGCTAGCCTCCGTTGTAATGTGATTCCAAAATCATTGGTCTGACCTTTTTGTCACTAGAGATGTGTCTATGCTTACTTGTCGTTCTCTAAGATTTTGCATGGCCTTTCATCACTAAGTACTTTCAACTACAACTATTCAACTTTTAACGACCACTCTTTGTTGCCGCTGATAGTCGTTTTTTTTTTTTAGTTGTACCTGTTGGGTGGTTATATTATAAATTTTTAATGTTGTTTTTTAAAATAAATTATTTATATACATGATGTACATACTTTTAAACTAAATGGCATGCTGGTTTTTTTAGAGGGTTTGGTTGCAAATTTTTTAATGTATTAGGTGTACATTTCCTTATAAAGAAAGGTCTATTGTATCTTGAAAAAAAGTTAAAAAAAAAAACTCACTAAAAGATAAAATAATTGAACCAAATTTGACTAGTAAATTATCAAAGTTAATATATAGTAAACAAACTCTCCTTTCTAATCTAGTCATATTTTTATAGATAACAGATATTTCCTTTTGGGAAAATTCATAAGTGGAGATTTAAAGACAATATTTTACTGATAGATTTTCCTATTAAACTATCACCTATTATATCATAATATTTTCGACATATTTTATTTTGAGACAACATTAGAGCAAATTTAGTTTAGAAATACAAGTTCTGTTGTAAAAAGCTCTGAAAGAAAAAAAAAAAAAAAAAGGTACTTTGGAAATAATGACATCTGTTCATATTTGACAAAGTTAACCTTAATCAAGTTGCGTCAGGTGTCTTTACAAATTTAAAAATCTGCCCTTATTAAAAAGATTAGGGATGCATATAAGTGTACCTATAAAAATATACCTTCAATATTAGCTTGAAGTTATATATTAGATAAGAAGGCCTCTAAAATAAAAGTATTTTCCAATAAAATTCAACATGGGAAAAAAGAATTTATGGTGAGAGAGTATAAAGTAACTAACTTGTCACTTGTGTTTGTTATTTTGTTTCCTATCACCTTAATAATTCACAAAAAGAATTGAATAAGAGGAAATAAACGTTGATTCGAAGGACTAAGAATTAGATGATTATCATAATTGATCTATCTCAACATGATACTACTCACGGATTGTGATAACCGAGAAATCTATGTTCTCGGAATTATTTGTACAAATATGTAAATAAATGTACAATTATAGTGAGACATGTTACAGAATACAGAGCAGAGGAAAATTTTGATTAATTGAGTTTTAATCAAAATTTGACAATGAATTAATGAAAATAGTTAAAAGCTAAGCATTAATTCAATTTATGATGTTTTAAAAGTTAATAGAAAAGTATGTGGAAAATACATACTAAGAGATCAATGGCACACAAGTGAGCCACATTGATCAAGCGCCAAAAGAATAGCCAAACAAGGCCTTACATTTAAAAAAAAAAAAAGAAAGAAAGTGAGAGTGAGAGAGTGTGAGGCACGTGAGCATAAAAGGGGAGGGAATTAATTCCCTTAGCTGCACAGTAGCCGGCAGAAAGAGAAAAGAAAGAAAGAGAAAGAGAAAGAAAGAAAAGAAAGAGAGAAAGGGAAACCGAGAAAGAAAGAAAGGGGAGAAGAAAAGGAAATCCAAAGGAAGTTCGGATTTTTCTTACTCCAACAGCAGATCGATCGAGTTCCGGTCACGGATTAGTAGCAAGAAAAGCTCACGATTAAAGCAAGGTAAACCCTAGTTTCTCACGTTTTTCTTTGGGGAAAAAATCTGGGGTTTTGAGAGGAAAAAGGAAATGTGAGTGAATCACGTTTAGGTTTTCGGTTAAAATCAAAACATGGTTCGAGTCTAGATGTTTTCAAACATGAATCCATGAGTTGATGGTTTAGAAAACCGAGTTTAGTGAAAATTTTCACAAAAATGCAAATTTTTCAAAAACGGAGTCAAAAGGTGTAAATAAGCAAAATGTGGAAATTTTGCTTATGAAATCATGGATTTGTGATAGTAGAAATGTAATAGACACCTTGAAATGATCTTATGGAGATCGATTTCAAGTGTAAGAAGTAGAACAAAGGCCACAAAAGCCTTAGAAAGTCAGAGCAGAGCAGTTCAGATCTAGAATCTTGATTCTGGTATGAATACGGGCGTGTACAAGGGTGTGTTCAGAACACGGCCCCGAACATGCCCATATGCACGACCGTGTTGTAAGAAAAATCAGATCCGAGAGGTACACAGCCAAGAACACGGCCGTGTATCGGGCCGTGTCAAGGGGCACACAGTCAAGGGATAGGCGTGTAGCAGACCATGTTAGACAGTAGGAGAACACGACCAGAAACACGGCCGTGTAAGTAACCATGTAAGAGTACAGAGGAGTACACGGCCAGTAACATGGCCGTGTATCCACCCGTGTAAGCATACATGGCCATGTTCCATGAATTACACGGCCAGGCTTAAAAGTCCAGAGAGGTACACGGGCAGAGACACGCCCGTGTAGGAGGACGTGTTCGAAGCCAGAGAGTAAAAAAAAAAAAAAAAAAAGAGTCTGGAAAGGAAAATTTTCATGTTTTGCCATATTTCCAGTATAAGATAAATATGGTAAATAATAAGTGATTGTTCCTTTTATATGAGTTCAAGCCAGAGACCCCAAATCAACAGTCCCAGAGCAGCAAAGGCTCATGCTAGAGGATTATCTGTAAGTTCAAGCATTGTCCTGACTGCAACATGGACAAGCTTGTTAGTTATGATGTTATGTATGTTGTATGACGTGTATGTCAGACATTGATTGTCTGCATCACGATGTTTATGTCAGTGCATGTCAGTCTTATGTCAGCACAGGTCAGTTCATGTCATGCATATAGAGTTGCATGTTTCAGTACACAGATCAGACAGTACCAGAACAAGAAAACAGTTAGGTGCACAAGGCACCCTAGTGTGTTAATTAATTCACACCCCAGTAATTTGATTAACAGGTTCCGACTGTGGGGGCAAGCAGTATGCTACCCAGTTGGAACACCAGCAAGATGGTAAATAAACCAGATATTGGCGTATCGGCCTCTAGACCCACGGGGAGGTTTGCATGTTTAGCATCAGTTAAGACTGAGGAGGTCAGCACTAAAGTACCACTCCCGGTTACGCTAACATGTTGGTACGACCAATCAGGGGCCCAAAACCAGAACTAAAATATCAGATAATGTCCTAAGACTAAACCTCTCAGCCAGAAGCATGTTCACAGAGTCCAGTTTCATGCATGAGCACAGCAGTACAGCATGTTAGTTTCATGTCTTTAGGTTTGAACTTACTGAGCTCATAGCTCATCAGTTTGTTCACATGTTGCAAGTAAGAGACCTGTTCACCAGTAGTATATGGTGGACGACGAACAGGGAAGTTGCATGCCGGGCAGGATTGGGCGAGGGATTTGGTCACCGATAGTCTTTCGCTGTATAGATTTTGAATGTAATTTCAAGGAGACAAGTTTTCAAGTCAAGAGTATGTGATAGGGGAATCATGATCAGGTGCATGTTATTTTGTTAACATGATTTCCTTATCACATTCTCGAACAGTTTATGAAATTAAAGAAAAAAAATTTATTCCACAAAATTAGCAAGTAGTTTACAGTTCAGCATGATTGCCGGCGACCCTAGAGGCCTGCAGACTATTGCGGTTAACTACAGAGTTGACTGTAATAGCACTGTAGAGCCTCTACAGCAGGGCGGGCCGCCACACGGATGTTGCACAACTATCATCACATCACAATTCCCAAATCCCCTTTCTTGATCCTCTGGCCAGCTCCTTTGTCCCCTTAATGCTAATATTACAAAGCGTAATACACATAACCAAGCTATTACTAGTATTACTAGTATTAGTGTGATACTAAATTTTTATCATCCTTAGAAACTTGATCTTATTGAAAAACGAACAACTCTTCTCTCTCAGGTTTTTCAAGGGATAAAATAAAGTCTTTTTTATAGAATAAGGTATGTTACCCAAAATTTCATCTTAAATTTTGAATATTTCTTATATTTATAAATAAGGCCAATTCAAAATTGAGTTGAAATTCAAAGGTGATATTGAGTTAATAATTGAGTTGAAATTCTACAACATCATTATCATCTCATATTTCTGTGTATAATATATGAAAAATCCTTTAGCATTTGTGTGTGGTATATACAGTTTAGTTGATTTTATTTACATATTGATATTGATATTTAAAAAAAAAAATTTTTTTTTGAGCTAAGTTGGATATGTGTGATGTTATAGAGTATGTTGCAATATCCTCTACAAAAACCGAATTTTATTTAAGCCAATTTTTTCTAAAAGGCCATACTACATGTCGTTTTGCTCAACTTTTAAAATTGGGAAAGCGTATTTTGTAGGGTCTCCATATTTTTTGGGATTTTTTTTGTTTTGATTAGATTTAAAAGATTGCCAAGCAATTTCTTTAACTGTGCTTCATTCTTTTCTGATTTCTCCTCAAAAGTGAAACCCTAAAATCTCAAATTTGAAAGCCCCAATTTTTTCTTTTCGATCTTTTTTGTTCTTGTTCTTCTGTTTGTGCTTGAAGTTTGCAGATTGTCCAAGAAAATAATAGTTAGAACTCATACCAGCTCCTATTCAAATCCACGATAGCCAGAGATTAATCGAAATCATCGATCTTCTTCGACGATGAAGTCCAAATCTTCGAGCTTGGTGACAAATGTGCAGGAGTCTCTATCAACATTAAAGGAAAATTGGGGAGCGATTATATAAATTGATGAACCCATAACTCTTGCCATCATGAAACCTATGGAGTTTAAGTCAATGCCCTCTATTTCTCGTCCATTTAAGGCCACAAAGGAAGCTTCTTCATTATCTGATTCTGTAAGAGAAGTTCCTCCTCCATCAAGACCAGAAAATATTGATTCCTTATCAATTGAAGTGGTGTCCCCGAGAGCTCCATCTCCTCCGTTTTCATCACTGAATGTTCACACCTCCACCACAAAGTCGACAGAGGATATAGAGTCTGATACTATGGACTTGCAGAAGTTAGAACCAATAAGAGGATTTCCTAGTTGGTTTAGACCACCCACTAAGCCCATTCGAGCAGGTTATGAATTAGCTCCTTTAACATCCAATCAGCCTGAGCCAAATAGCGAAGAAAATGATCCTCTGCTCTAGCTATCTGTGACAGTCGAGACTTTTACTGTTCTCAAATTAATGTTTAATATGAACAGATATGTATTGATATGACAGAAATGTATGAATGGTATTTGAATAATTAACTAGAGTTTATAAATGTTTTATAACAATGTTGAAGTGAGAAGATAGTAACTGTAATGATTGTCAGACCGAAATGCTTTAGACAGTGCATTTTTGGTATCAAAAAAAGAAATTTACTGAGATTGGAAATGTTCTAACCGTAGACCTAAGATAGAAAATAATGAAATATCTAGGGTTTATAGAGTGTTTTAAATAGTATGAATGAAACGGGAGGCTTTGGTAGCATTCCAGTAGGAAAACTATAAAATTTGACCAGTTTGACGTCAATTTTTCGACAGATAAAAATTAGACTATGATTAGAACAAAGCTTATACTATATAAACAAATAATATTTTCTTATCATCATTAGAGTTCAAGGGGTGAGATCAAATTTTACTTTGATCCAATGGTGAAGAAATTTTGGTGAATTTTGACAAATTTTGACCAAAATTTGACCTAAAAAGAATTAAGCAACAATTATTGTTGCTATAATTGCACATTCACGTGGAGAAAAGGAAGAGCAACAAGTAGAAAACCAGCTGGGAACGCTCCAAAAAGTTTGCAAAAATATCCCCACAAAAATTACATTTTGACTCCAAAATTTTAGAAAATTACAAAAAGGCCCTCAAGATTTTTTATAACTTTTTCCCATCTGTTATTCACCTCCATTAGCAGCCAAAAACATAGAATGTCTCTGCATTTCATCTTCCCCACGTCCCCAAGCTTCCAAAAATCTCAAAAATCTCATAACTTGCAAAAATTGTGAGAAAAAGTGAATCAAGCTTCAAATTTAAGAGAGTTCCACACCAAGGGCCAAGTAAGTAGTTCAAAATCAAGCTTTGATGTTGGTTTTCAAATTTTTTCATGTTTATGGAATTGAGGAACAAAAATGTGGTTGAGTTGATTTTAGTGGCTTTGGTGAAAAATCAAGTGAAAATCATGTTTTTGTGCTTGGTTTTGAAAGGTTTGTAAGGTTGGAGTTTGAAAATGATTTTGGTTGCTTAGGGTTCATTATGTTGACATGAATGGAGAGATGGGAACCTTTATAGAACTTTAGTAAAATGATGTTAAAAGTTGGATTTGAATTGTTTGAGCATAGATGTTGAAAAGAGAAAGAAAAAGAGGTGATTTAAAGGTTGATAAAGTTAGAATCAAAACCTAGGCTTTATGACTATGGGTTCTCATTTTGTATAGGAGGATGAAATCATGTTGTATACTGGGATTTTGTGCAGGTACATAAGGAAAACTATGCCAAACGTTATATTTCGTGTAGTTTTGGCATAATATGAAAGTAAAAATTTAAGCCGCTATAATGCCGAAATTTTCGAATTATAACTGGAATCAAATGTTTTAAGGATGACAAATCTTATAAGAAAAGTGTTGGAATGTTCTAGTGTTGGCCTATGAACATTCCACTTAATATTGAATTGTTTCATCATAGGACAACGACTAGAAAATGAGAGGGCGGAACGAAGGAATCAAATCGAGGAAACCTTAGCAGATTTCTAGTAAGTTCCGACATTTAACTCACTGAACACGAGCATCTTGATGCATATGTTGTGTAGAGATGTGTATGTTATTTAAATTATTTAGTCACTTCTTGTTAAAAGAGTATTCTGAGGTGAATGTGACACCAAAACGCCAAAATTTGGTAAGTACACGGGTGTGTACTGATATGACGTGAGTACGTACTAGTCAAAGTACAAGTTTTTGGCTCTAGAATGTCTTAATTATACTTTAAGATGAATTGAGATTTAATGAGCTAAGTTTTGTGCTAGTTTGATGTTAAAAATTTAATCTAGCCGAAGTGAAGCGCCAGGTGCTAGGCAAGGAGCGCCCCGGAGCTGAATTCTCGACCAGATTTGGATGTCAAAATTACTGAAGGAGCACCAGGCACTAGGGATAGAGCCCCAGGCACTTGCACTTCTATAAAAGAGCACCAGGCGCTAGAAATGGAGTGCCAAGGCACTAAGTTCTCTGCTAAAAATTTTATGTGTAAGCCTGATTCAAGGGCCAGGCACTAGCATTCAAGGGCTAGGCGCTTCTACGGTTCCAAAATTTTCAACTTGAATTTTGTGCCTCGTTTTTAGTCCCAATCATGCCCGTTTGCTTTTATCACGTGAATTATGACTATAAAGCAATATTAATGACTAATTAAGCACAGAATCAAGTATATAATGTTCATAGTATTATGACTAAACATTAAGTAAGATGGTAAAAAGAACATGAGAATTTTTGGCGTATCAGCCTCTCGTCAGGAGAGGTTATTTTATTATAGATGATAGACAGATTACTGATGAGGGAGAGCCAGGATCGCTCCCCGGCCCCTCTTACTGTGCGCAATACGGTACGACCAAAAAGGACCCATAAAGACAGATGACAGATAAGACAGTAATTGGGCATAATGAACTCAAGATATGACTATTAAGTTAGATTATAATATTTATATGATTAAACTATGATGTCTGAACTTACTGGGCTATAGCTCACTCATTTGTTCGTATTCAGGTAATCGGGGTAAGCAACCTATAACCTGAACATCACTGAATAGATTGGGCTGAGGGATGAAATACTGGTGTTGTGAGAAAGGTTATGGACCTGCCAAGTTTATCCGCAGCTCAAGGAAAAAAAAAAGAGACTATGTATGATATAATATAGACTGAACCTATATGTTAGACTGTAAATTGTTCCAAGACCATATTTTGCTAAAGTTGTATAATTAGTAAGTGATAGTTTTGAAGTTACAGTATTACATTTTCAAAAGTTTGATACAACTAAATATGTAGACAATTATGGGTTTTTAAAAAAAATTTTCCACAAATTTACTACAAGATGGTTATATAAAAAGAAAAGATGGAAGTATGATGTAAGAAAAAGTGGGATTCCCTGCGTGAGGCAGGGGATGTCACACCATCATCAGAGGAAAGTTCTGAAGAATATTCTGAAGAAGCTATTCCAACACCTACTCCAGTCAAACGAAAGCCTAGAACAGAATCTCGATCACTATACATGGATAAATTGACCATGAGCGGGGGGAAAAAACCAAAAATTTCAAGCAAACAATCTACCTATGTGATTACAAAGGCATACTCAAACAAGTTTTATAGTGAGATGAATAAGAATATCTGGACTTCTATGTCTCAATGCAAGTTAATAACTGAAAGACTAATTCACTGGAACGAACATGAAAAGGTTGGGATTGATTCTGAATAACTGTGGATTAATAGGCACTGTAACTAAAGCAAAACCGTTTATGGAAGTAGTGGTGCATGAGTTCTATTCAAATTTGACTGCTAATGTTTTGCGCACATCCTCACCAAAGTATTTGAAGGTTTATGTTAGAGGTCATAATTTGATTTCTCACTGCATTGATTAATGACTTTTATGGCTACCAAGAGTTTGAATCTACCAAGGAACGTGAACTTGATCAATCTGTTGAGATGGATGTGTTAGTAGAAACTTTAACTATAGGTGCTATGCCTAAGTGGATAGAAAATCAAAAGCTGGTTACCTCTAAGCTTTCTGTAACATATTCATTGCTACACAAGATTACTCTGGCTAACTGGTTACCAAGTGTCCATGCAGCTACTGTTTCAAGAGATTTAGCCATTATCTTGTGTATGGTTGGAACAGGTTCAAGTTTCAACATAGGAAAGCACATCTTCGAAGAAATTACAAAACATGCTGGTGGGAAGCTCACTCACTTGGGATTGTCCTTTCCATTTCTGATCTATGAGATTTTGTCTGCTCAAAAGGAGATTAAAATGCCTAACGAGAGGCTTGTCAAACCTCGGTTTGAATTTAGAGTCTCTAAAAAGCTGTTTACAGGATGAAATGTGCAAGATGCATAGTTTGCTCAAACGCATCTAGATGATGAGGTTGCTAAAAAAGCTGAAGAAGATGTTGAGATTCCAGAAGGAACATCTGCTTCCCTGCTAGGAGGCTGAAGTTGATTAACTTCATCAAGTCTAAGTTAGAGTTTGTGAACAAGCAGAAATAAGAGCTTGAAAAGAGGAGTAAATAACTTTCTAAATTTCTTGCAAGTCTTGAGAAGGAATTGGCAGATTTAGATCCTAAAGCTGACACAGATGATTAAAGCCTTTGGCATTTCTTATGTCAAAAAGGACGAGAAGATGTAGAGTTCAGGGGGAATAAAACAAGAAGTTCAAGTCTGTTAGGTTCAAGTTTGTTTTCAGTTTTTTTTTATTGTTTTTTGGTTTACTAGTTTAGGAGTACTTTTTTTTTTTTTTTTCGGGATTTTGGTTAGTTGGGAACAATCTGTTTTTGGTTTTTGGTTTTGTGAACCTTGGTTGTTTTTGTTTGTTTTGTTTTGATGTTTTGAGCCAAAAATTCCAAAGGGGGAGATTGTTAGGTTTTTCAACGTTGGCATTTATGACAATCATGTTTAGGAAAAACCAAAAACAAAATCTGTTAATCAGAAAATTTTTTATACAGTTTTTCAATTACATGTTACATAGTATATCACACAATATATTGCAACATGAGTTCGTTTAGGTAAGTTGTGATTTGAATGAAGTTTCAGCTGATGTTGCAAGCTATTGACGTAGATATACTTGGGGAATGAAGATTTCAACTGATTTCAAAGATTGACTTGGATTTTTGAGGCTTGCCTATTTAAGTCCTAACTTAGTGAATGGTAGGGATACGGAGCACATATTTGCTAGAGCATATTTTGAGACTATTGAAGCTGTTATGTGTTTTGTCTTTCAGGAGAGAGATTTGACGTCTTCAGGAGAAGGCAAAAGCAGTTGAAGGGATTTCAACATATGCTAGCAAGGGGATCTTGTTGAATGAGTTCATTGACTGAATTTCAAGATGATCGGCGACAACAACAAGAGGGAGTCTTTAGATTGTATAAGTTCATTAGTACTTATAATCGTTTTACAGTTAGTGAAGAGTTCATTGTCTAGGCGTAGTCCCGAGGAGTAGGAAAACCGAACCTCGTAAAAATTTGCCTGTCTCTTTTATTTACTTGCTTTTGATAACTAATTAATTGGATTAATTAATTAAATCTAATAAATAAGTTAAAAGTAGATCTTTCAAATGGGCTTTGGTTACATATTCAAAATCAATTTAAAAATAATGAAAGCGAGGAAGAGAATTCAAAATCTAGTCAATGGTGTCAGTGCTTTTACTTCCTTTCATTTTTCATTTTTCATTTTTCTTTTATTGATTTTTCTTTTTCTTTTCGTTGTTAAGATGTAATTTTTATTGAAAAACATAAGAATGGGAAATGAAAAATAGTAATTCCCGGATGAGTTTTTTGGAAGACAATCTCAGAGCTTTACTCCGACGTTAATGTCAAGTGGATTTATTAGGGGCAAACTTCACCATCATTGAGAAAGGCACTTGTAGCTTCAGCTGGGAATATATATAAATATGTATATATATAGCAAGTTTTGATCTTTCTTGGTTTTTGATTTCTCGATTGGGTTTATATATATATGTATATATTAATACACACATATATCTTTTAGATTTTTTATGTGTATAATTAGGCTCGAGGTTGGCTTATTTTATGGTTCTTCATGTTGCTTCCGTGAATTTTTTTGATCAAATTGCTTCTATAGTTCAAACCTTTGGTTTAATGTTTACATTGTCACAAAATATTTGAAGAATTGTGATTGTAGAAATAATTTACTAGTAATTCTATATTTGATTGCACTATTAAGTGCAGAATTTGGAACTCCATCCTAAATTTAAAATTTATACATATGTATATGTACGTCCCATCACAAATTTAAAATCTATATGTATGTATGTATACATATATATATTTTTTGAGAACCTAGTACACAATTCAACTAATCAAGGGAATGCGGAAATTATAGTATAGATAGTATTTTTTATGAAACTAAATGAAGTAAAGAATTAAATTTTAAAATATTAAAGTAAATAACAGTAAATAGTAAATTTGTTTGTAAATAAAAAAAAAACCCTAATACTTTTTAGTTGTTTATTATGCTATAAACTTCTCTCTCTGTTCTACATGCTATATGTATCTAGTCTTAGAGTGTCCATAGTAATATGTGGATGCTGACCCGGCTCGCATAGGCTATTGACCACTTTCTTCTTTTGTCTTTACTCTTTCAAACTATCATTCAATTATAAATCTTGAAAACATATTATTGAACTCGCTTTTCTTTAAACTATTAATTTGTTTAGTAAAACAGTGAACATTTTTTTTTATAAACATATATATATATCATTTCAAAATAATACATTCATTCTTAGTCCATAAAATACTTGTACATACATTTACATTCATGCTCTTCTATCTCTTTACAAAACCTATTTTCGTTAGGCAATCGGAAACATAACGGGTCCACTTCCCTATCCATAACATCTTGGGAATCTACCCTTCAGTCCATCATGTATCTTCATTTTATCTTGATTACTGCTTACCCTTATTACCTATACCACAAACAAACTAATAAGCTAGAGTTCAGTAAGTATAAACATACATACAAACGTTCTTAAGTATAAAGTAACTAGGGTTAGTCTCGTTATGCTTCTTAGAATCATCCTCATTGTTCATTAGATCATATCCTAATCTGTCCTTCTATTTCCTTCCTTTCCTTATTTGCTTCTTTATTTTTTTTTTCTCTTCTATATACTTTCACTGGTGGGCCCTGTGTTGGACATACCTCTTACACACAGACCAGTGGGAGGAAGGGGGTGTAACACCCCGCCTCGCGCGGGCCTGTCACTTGACATCTATTCTTACTTCTACTACTTGTTCTTTTCATATTGATATAAAAAGATGCGGAAAGTTTTTTTTTTTTTTTTTATACATACTTACACTTACTCTTTTTCTCTCTTTCTATCTGACGGATTAAGCATAGCGGGTCCATAACCTTTGACATGACATTCGCAACCCATTCCACCAATCCCGTATCTCAATAAACTCAAATGGCAGGTTGTTTAACTTTGTTACCTGCACACGAACAAACTGGTGAGCTAAACACCCAGTAAGTTCAAACATAAAAACATAAATCATAAAACAGTATATTATACTGTTATATTCTGTCATATAAACATATATACTATCTGTAGTATATAACTACTAAAAACATATCGTGCATTAACACAAATAATCACAAAATTTGTGATAACTATTAGTATTCTATAAAATTAGAATAACTATAAATATACCAACTGTAATAACAGTGGTATATTCTGATGTCACTCATGCCATCTCTTAAAACTTTACTCTGATATAATGACAAATAATCACATAAATTGTGATAACTATAAGTATTCTATAAAATTAGAATAACTATAAATATACCAACTGTAATAACAGTGGTATCCTCTGATGTCACCCATAACATCTCTTTAAACTCTACTCGGATATACTAACGTAACATCACATATAGGATTAGCACAAACTTCACATCATGTGGTAGTGCTCATACAATATTCATTTATTCTTTTCTTCATGTTTCTCATTATTTCTTTCATTACATCATTCATTGCTTTCAGTTTATGGACCTTGCGCCCTGGGCTCGCGCCCGTCACACTATATGGGCCTCACGGCCTATATATCATAGGCCTCGCGCCCGTTAAACTGTATGGGCCTCGTGCCCGTAGTGCTATATCTTTAATAATTAGCACATGTAATTTATAAACATATATATACAAATGCACATAACATATAAGTTAGCGCAACACATTGCAATCAAACACAACAATTATGTCTTAAGTGTTTTATGCTCAGTTTTTCGATTTATTCTGTTCATTTATTATCTTATCTATACTTTAACTCTGTATGGGCCCGTTTTGATCGTATCGAAAAGCGCGCTGTAGAGGGGCCTGGGAGCTACCCTGGCTTTCCCTCATCTGTGCTATGTCTTTTGCTTTAACAATGAAATAACCCCCCCTCGCGAGAGGCCGGTACGCCAAAACATTAGGTTTTCATTACCCTGTTGTTTAATGTTCAAGTGTACATATGATAACATCTTTACTGTGCAGTCATAAAGACTGTAAACATCACTTATTAATACTGTGATTAATCAAACACTAATGCTGCTCTACGATCATAATGTAGTAACTGGAATCATAAAAATGGAATCCAGTAAGTTTGGAACCTCTCGTCCAAACTTGTCACATATACAGAACAGTACATAAATTATACTTAATTTATTTATTCTCATTATTTTCATCGTTTCTTTAAAACGATACCTCACACTCTTGGGAGGTTGCCTCATTAATTATAAGGCATGCAAATACTCAATGCAATCAGGACAGTATAGAGAATCAGATTCCCGTGAATCTGAAACAATTGTAACAATAACATAAATTACACAGTCATACTATAAACCATACAGTCTAGTACACAACTATACCAATAGTTGTGCACCCATCATCAATCACAAATCAAACAAGTATATAATTTAGGGGAAATATATATATATTTTTCCACCTAAACATAACCATATCAATTTGTTCGTGCACAGACAATTAAATGTCTGAACTAACCTCAATTCTGCTAACATCAGCTTTCTGTGGTTCCTCGACAGTCCATCATCACTGTCCCGTTAAACTCCTATAACTGAAAAATTAACGGTTATTTAAAATCTTTATTTCATATATAAAACTTTATAAAACGTAAAAATACTACGTTTTATTTCTTAATAAAGAGCTTAGGAGCTTAACATTTCATTTTTAACTTTTCTGTAAACTTTTGGCAAAATTACCATTTTGCCTCAATCGGAACTTTTCTTATTTTTTTCATGCTTAACTCGTAACTTTGGCCTTTAAAACTTTAATTAAAGCCTTAGGATTATGTTCTAGGGTTTAACGACTCTTTTTCTAACTTTCTGAAATTTCTGGTCAAAATGACCATTTTTGCCCCTGACGAGTTTTTGAATCTTAACCTTCTCGTTTTAATGCTTAGACTGAATTTTCTAAGCTCAAAATTATCCATTTGACTTTTAAAAACTTACCGGACCTTTTCTAGGTTAATTTCTATATTTTTCACAATTTTTACTATTCCCGACCCTCGGGAAATTCTATTCCGACATAAAAGTCGATTTCTTGCTTTTCTTACATTTCAGGCCTCGAAGGTCGTTTTACAATTTCTTAAAACATCCCCTTTTTCCATTTTTCATTTTTAATTCATAAGGGGCTCGAGTTTACTTGCCCGATCACATTTTTAAACCCTTATTTCCAGAAATGCTCTTTACGCCATTTTAAAAATTTCGGCAGCATTTCCTCTTGATGTTTAGGCTCCCGGCGTTTAGGAAACGCCTCAAAACCATCTAACCTCGTCTAATCTATCACGTACTATACCAGAGGCCTAATTTTACGTAAAAGTTACACACTTTTTACGTAAAATTTACACATTTTCATACCTTTTTCATATCTGCTATTTCATCTATTTTTCTTTCTTTCTTTTACAATTTCTCATATCAATACATCACATTAACATACATTCATCTCAATTAACAAATTGAGGAACAAGAGAGGTCGAGATTATACCGAATATGCCGTTCGGTCTCGATCGCACAAACTTTATTCTTTCATTCTTTGCATCTGGAGTTCCGTTTTGCAAATCCAACTCCGCGGATGCGTCCAGAACATCGAAAATAGGCCAATGGGCCAATCTTCAAAATTTGGTCAACGGTCGCCGTTGACCGGCGTTGACCGCCGTTGACCGGCATTGACCGGCGGTTGACGGCGGCGACGGTGGCAAGTGAGTAGCCCATCTTGAAGAGCTCGACGAGAGGAATCCATTGGTGACCTCAATTTCATGTTTGGAGGCCCCTATCGCCGGAAAATCCCCTCGAAAGCCACGGTCACGGTGGCAACGATGGAACTCCACCGTGCCGGACTTTTTCCCCGAAATTGGTTGAGGGCTTTTGCTCCCCACAACCCCACGACCATTTCTGCACAGGTGGCTCTCCTCAATTTGGCCGGAATCGGCGAAAATCGACGGTGGATCCCACGGCGGCGACAACGGATTTCTCGAAGCTCGGTCGGCACGATACGGCGGTTGTTGCCGTGAACCACCACATGGGTTTTGTAGTACTCTTCACCACGAACCTTTTGGGACCGGTTTCTTGGCAAGCGGTGGCCAGACGGCGGAGATACGGCCGTTTGAAATTCACGGCTCCGGCGAGCTTCGGGCGGCGCGTGCGGCTGCTCCGTCGCGTCGACCCGCCGTTGGACTCAGCTCGGCGAGAGCTTTCCAATGGTGCCGGCGGTGTCGTGAACGGAGGTAGTATGTAAAAGTTGGTCACTGTTCACATTTGAGATAATTTTGGGGAAGAATTTCGAATTTTTGGAATTTATGAGGAATTTCTGAATTTAACCCCCAAGATTTCCTATTTATACTCTTCTCCCCAAAATTTTTAACTTGGGCTATCCTGACTAATTTGGACATGCTGAATCCAAATTTATCAGTTTTATCTTCATCTGAGGTCATCTCAATCAGTTTTCGATACTGCGTATTTTTCGCATTCCCGGTCGAAATTTCTGTTTTGTGCTCAATTGACTAATTTGAGCATCCTGTTTCCAAATATATCAGTTTCAGGTCGAGAAAATGTCGTCTTGACCCTTTTCTCGATACTGTACATATGATATACACATTTCCCGAAAACAGTAAAATTTTTCCGGCTGTTACAGGGGGAGCGACCCACCAACCTGCCTCATGGTTAACCTTTAACTTTTAGCCATTAACTTCACACTTTTGGGAGGTAACGTTCCACTGTAAGCCATTAACCTCACACTTTTGGGAGGTAGCATTCAATTGTAGTGGAATTTATAACATTAAACCTCACTTATGGGAGGTCGGTACGCCAACACTTAAGTTTTCAATCTTATTATCTTTCTTTCTTTTATTACTTGTTTCATTAAGTCACCTCATACTCATATCTTTTCCCTTAAGTAACCATCTAAGAGATTATCGAAATATTACTACAAGAAGTTAGACAATCAAGAGTCGATTTGTGGGTAGACAAATAAATGTCAGTACTTATAGAACTTGCTCTAATGTGGTCATCCTTGGGTCGTTTGTAATATTGTCTTTATCTTTCATCGTGTTCCCTACAGGGAATAATATTATTAGTTAATTCCTTACCTTAAATTACCTTTATTCTTCTTAGAAATCTAAATGTGTTGTGTGTTTTTTTTTAACATGGTCTGGTACACGGCCGTGTCCATGACCGTGTACCTTTTTATCTACTTTACTTCTTTCGTACATGGTCATGCTACAAGGCCGTGTGAATTGTACATTACGTGTACACGGTCTGGTACACGACCGTGTCTTTGGTCGTGTCCCTCTCTATAATTTCATTTCCCCTAACATGGCCGTGTTTCATGGCCGTGTAACTATACATTAACTATACATGGTCCGGTACATGACCGTGTCTCTGGCCGTGTATCCCTCTATGATTTGTTTCTTCCCAACATGGCCATGTTATCTACTTGTGTAATTTGCTCAGTGCATGTACATGGCTTTATACACGGCCTGTCTATGGCCGTGTAATCATCTAGAATTTTTCTTTTCGCTACATGACCGTGCAATTTGCCCGTGTAGACTAATATCCCATGTACACGGCCTGATACACGGACGTGTCTCTGGCCGTATACCTTTCTGGAATTTATTTTTCATTATTATACGCCTGTGTACACTGGGTACATGCCCGTGTACTATACAAAACTTGATTTTTAGTTTTAAAAAACTAAGTTTTGACTCTTAAAAACTTATTTAAACTTTTCTATAACATTCTTAGCCCCTTTTCGTTTATTTTTAGAAATTCTCTTGACTTAATCTACCCTATTACTCGAGGGCACTATTTTACCAAACTTCAGTCATTGGTTTTCTTTTTCTCACCTTTCCAAATCTTAAATGGACGTTTCGCTACTTCGTAAAATGTCTGTATTCCTTCTCCCTAACTTAGGTTACTAAGGGCTCAGGTTTTAATCTAAACCTTGGTTTACTCCTCTTTTCCCTAAATACCTTCTGATAAAATCTTTAAAATTTCAGTAGCATTTCCGCTAATTTTCTAGGTTCCCAGCATTTAGGAAAATGCCTCAAAACCATCTATCCTAATAATTTCACATGCCAAAAGCTCTTTTTCTTAATTCAATACTAACAACAATATGACTTAATAATTTCCACAATCCATACACTACACATATTTTCACAATCAACCTTCTACTACTTATCAACCAAGATTTCCAATTTTATTTCGATATTTTATCATCTATCATATACTTAGAAATCATAATTTCAATTCAAAACTCACAAGAAATGAGGGATTTAAAATTACCTTGTCACCAAAGGAATCTTCTTACTCCTACAAGATTATGGTTGAAGCTTGATGTGAAGATTTTGAGGAAAAATCTTCACAAAAGGAAAGAGATTCACTCTTTTCTTCTTGGCTGCATTTCTCTCTCTCTTCTTTCTTCTTCTTCTTTTTTTTTCTGGTTTTTTTTCTCACACCAAAGCCGATGCCCCCTTTTTTATTAATCAAAAGCTAATTAATTCATTTTTCTTTCCACAAGATCTTGATACCTAGCACCTCTATTTCTTTCCCAAATTTGTAAAATACAATTAAGAAAATTTTGACTTAATCTAAACCATTAAATCTAGATAGAAACAAATCCTAGCCTTAGGATTTCCCATTTCTTTCTCTTACTTTTCAATAAATACATTTATGAGGT
The DNA here is from genome assembly GCA_035233585.1 of Antiaris toxicaria. Classification (NCBI taxonomy): domain Eukaryota; kingdom Viridiplantae; phylum Streptophyta; class Magnoliopsida; order Rosales; family Moraceae; genus Antiaris; species Antiaris toxicaria. Next base: position 20,212,983 of record CP141153.1, read on the forward strand.
CATAATTTGGGATATAATATGTTTTAATCACATGCTTAATGGTTCAATTACTATTGATATTAATTAAATCCTCATTTTGACCAAAAAGTCAAACCAAAGAAACTTCATCAGAATCGCCCCGGTGGGTTCCTGGGACATCCGATGCAGTCGGTTTGCCTTATTTTTCTTCTATTTGGTCAAAAATTCCAGTCAAACATTTTTGTCTTTTAGCACGGTTTCTTGCACTTCCTAAGGTTTTTGACGTCAATATGGCATCGTTCCTCACATTTTGGTTCGATAATAATTTATATTCCTAATTTCCTAACTTGTAACACTGTTAGAACGTTTTCCTGCATTCTTAATAGTATTAAATCATTCATTTTACATTTTTAAATATAAAAATTGTTGTATTAAATACAATATACATATTTCCGAGTATAGCGGATTTTCTCGGTTATTACATTTACCCCTCCTTATAGAATTTTCGTCCTCAATAATTTAGAACAAATGGGGGTATTTAGCTTTCATTTCCTCCTCGTGTTCCCATGTAGCTTCTTCTATATTATGTTTTCTCCACAAAACCTTGACTAGTGGGATACTTTTGTTTCTTAACATTTTCTCCTCTCGAGCAAGTATTTGAATTGGTTGCTTTTCATAAGATAAATCTTCCTGAACTTGAATTGGTTCATATTTGAGAATGTGTGAAGGGTCCGATATGTACCTCCTCAGCATCAACACGTGGAAAACATATGCACTGAGGATAACTCAGGGGGTAGTGCTAACTTGTAAGCTACTTTTCCTACTCGACTGATGATCGGAAAAGTTCTAATATATTGTGGGCTTAACTTTTCTTTCTTTCCAAAGCGCATAACACCTTTTATCAGTGTAACCTTCAGGAATACAAAATCTCCCTTTGCAAATTCCAAAGTTCTTCGTCGCTTATCTGCATAACTCTTTTGCCGACTCTGTGCCGTTTTCATCCTTTGTTCTATTTTCTTAACTGCATCTATTGTCTCTTGGATGAACTCAGTCTTATATAGCTCTTTTTCCCTTAGATCATATCAATGAATGGGAGATCTACATTTTCGTCCGTATAGTGCTTCATATGGGGCCATTCCAATAGAAGTTTGAAAACTATTGTTATATGACAATTCTATCAGTGGCAGCTTTTTATTCCACACTCCTTTAAAATCCAATACACATGCACGAAGCACATCTTCCAATGTTTGAATGGTGCGCTCCGATTGTCCATCTGTTTGAGGGTGAAACGCTATACTAAACCTCAGTTCTGAGCTCATAGCTTCCTGTATACTATTCCAAAAATTTGATGTGAACCAACCATCACGATCTAAAACTATCACTGTCAGCACTCCATGTAACCTCACGATGTTGGCGATGTATAGCTCTGCCAGCTTTTCCAGTATGTATGTCATCTTTACAGGTATAAAGTGGGCTGATTTAGTCAACCTATCTACCACTATCCATATAACATCAAATCATTCACTTGTCTTTGGTAGTCTAACTACAAAATCCATAGTTACTTTTTCCCATTTCCATTCTGGGATGTCCATGTGATAACCGAGAAATTTATCACTCTCGGAAAATTTTGTACAAGATATATAAATATATATATGTATATTCGTGATAAGACATGTTACAGAATACAAAGCAGATGAAAATTTTGATTAACTGAATTATTAGTAAAAATTTGACAATGAATTAATGAACATAGTGTAAAAGCTAATCATTAATTCAAATCATGAAGTTTAAATTTATTGGAAAAGTATGTGGAAAATACATATTAAGAGATCAATGGCTCACATACAAGCTACTTTGATCAATGACCAAGATTAGCCAAGAAAATTGCCAATTTCTTTAAAAGAAATTAAAGAAAATGGTGAGAGAGGGGGAGAGGTCACGTAAGGAGTAGCAACCCAAGTGAATTAATTCACTTCTTGAGCTGAAAAGAAGTGGCCAAGAAAGAGAGAAAGAAAGAGAAAGAAGGAGAGAGAGAAAGATCAGAAGAGGAAACAAAAATCATCCTCTGTCATTGCTTTCAACAGTTTCGGATTTCCTCTTCAAGCAACGAAATCGTTCAAGTTTTTAGCCCAAGATTCGACAGTAAGACGTCCTCCAGTTTTAAGCAAGGTAACCTCTTTTTCTCTCATGTTTTTGGGTGAAAATCTAGGTTATTTTGAGGAAGAAAAAGAGAATGTAAGTGTTGCATGTCGAGATTTTTGGTTAAATCGAAACATGGTTCAAGGTTAGCTGTTTTTAAACATGAATTCGTAAGTTGATGGTTTAGAAAACCAAATTTCAGTGAGTTTTCTTCAAGAAAGTTTTGATTTTTAAGTTTTGAGTCAAGAGATATGTAGAAGTAAAATGTGAAATTTTGCTTATGAAACCATAGATAGATGATAGTAGAAATGCAGGTTATACCTTGAAACAGTCTTATAGAGATCAATTTTAGGTGCAAGAAGTAGAAAAAAGGCCATGAAAGCCTTAAAAAAATAGAGGTTAGGATTTCAGACTCAGAATCAGGATTCTAGGATGAACACAGGCATGTACACGAGCGTGTACAAGGGTGTGTTCAGAACACGGCCCTAAACATGCCCACATACACGACCGTGTTTCGAGAGAGTTTGAGACCCAAGAGGTCCACGGCCAAGAACACGGCCGTGTATCGAGCCGTGTAGAATGGCACAAGGCCATGGGAAGAGGTGTGTAACATGCCATGTTTGACAGTAGGAAACACGACTAGAAACATGACCATGTAGGTTGTTAGGAAATGCCCTAAGCATTAGAGATATTTTGATGTATTTATTTTGAACTGGATAATAAAATTATATATGGAGGTTATTCATCATATTGCTATGTGCCCTCATACTATTTACATATTAAAGCAAATGTAAGTAAATATGACTCCCTGACTGCTTGTGTTAAAACTGTTAGAACGTTGCATACAATGAACTTTTTATATGCGAGAAGACAATGTTCTAAAGTAAGCAGTCTAAACTAAGGTCTGTAGTCTATGGGGTTAGACCGAGCATCTAACTCATATTAAGACTATTATGTTGTCTAAAGCCATGGCGGGGACTATTTGTCTTGACTGTCTGGAGCATAAACTCCCAAGTAGAGACATAGATATGTTGCTTGGTGGTGACATATTAGACCGGGACTAAAGCGTGATTGATCTACGTAGTCCGCTATGAGTAGATCCATCTGCTTTTGACGTTCATTATGCAGTAACCTTAATCCTGAGTGAATGAACTACTTTATATATATGACTTGTGTACTTTAATGCTCCAATGGCTAAAGCGTCTCAGAGGTAGTAAGCTTATAGACCGGTTCGTTAGGTGCATGACTTGTATACGATGAAGGGTTTGTTTACAGATATCGGAATCATAGCTCTAATAAGGAGTTAAGGGTATCCTCTTAAAGGCATTATACTGGATGTGAAAATGGATAAGGCCTTAGGTCCTCTGCTGGGCGGATGACTTCTTATTCACATATGGTGAATAATCATTTTCTTATTCGGTAGTATAATGGAACTTTAAGATAGCCTGATCAGTAGGATTAAACGGACTTAGACCTAAGGCTGATCATGGATATCATATGAGGGTTCTACATATATGGCAAGGTCATTGGACAATAGCTTGTCACAGGCTTACGTAATACGGTATGTAATTGGGAGTTCAGTTTCAGGTTTATAGTGGTGTGACTCTGAAATTAGTGATCATATGATTGAGTTGTTCGGTAAAGAATGATGATCATATGGATTCACGGGAGCCCGATTATATATGTCTAATTGGTCCCTCTACTAGCTCCATATAATTCCTTAATGATTGGCAAATTGATTAGTGTATGCTATTGGCTGGTTGATTATGCATGGATGGTGTTGACATAGGATTAGGATAATGGATAAGATTCTCTCCGGTTGAATTTAGATATTATTTTGGATAATAGAGTACACAATTATTTGAACTCCAAATAAAGTTGCTATGATTTTATTTGAGATTGGATTAGAGTTGTAGAAAATTATCCATGAGAACAAGAATTTGAAATACAATTGTTTTGTGGATTTTGAATTTTGAATTTTGAAATTTGAAATTTGAATTTTGAATTTGAAATTTGAATTTGAAATTTAAATTTGAAATTTGAAATTGAATTTGAAATTTCAAATTCAAATTAGTCCAAGTAGAATTTGAATTCTTTGTGGATAATTCCACAAGGCTAGAATTCAAATTTGAGTTGGATTATGAAGAGGAAAATCTTGTTTGAATCCTACTTGAATTTTAAATCCAAATCCTAACTAACTTGGTCGAAAATTTTAAGGAAAATCCTCATGGAATTTTCAGTTTTTTTGTGGATAAAGTTCAGGGAAAAATTCAAGTTTTAATCCCAGTTGAATTTGGATTCTCTCCTCCCTATTTGTGGCCGAAAATTATTGAGTAAATCTTAAAGGGATTTTCGGTTTTAATTGGATAAGGATGAGATAAAATTTAAGCTAGAAAATCCTATTTGGATTTTGATTCTCCTCACACTTTAATGACCGAATCTAGTCGTGTTTTTGGCACAAAGGGAAATCGGTTTTTATAAGGGAATGAGGAGATAAAATTCTAGTTAAAATCCTATTTGAATTTCGCCCAGGCCGTTGACCACTTTCTTCTTTTGTCTTTACTCTTTCAAACTATCATTCAATTATAAATCTTGAAAACATATTTTTGAACTTGCTTTTCTTTAAACTGTTTATTTGTTTAGTAAAACAATGAACATTTTTTTTTATAAACATACATATATCATTTCAAATTAATACATTCATTCTTAGTCTATAAAATACTTGTACATACATTTACATTCATGCTCTTCTATCTCTTTACAAAACCTATTTTTGTTAGGCAGTCGGAAACATAACGGGTCTACTTCCCTATCCATGATATCTTGGGAATCTGCCCGCCAGTCCATCATGTATCTTCATTTTATCTTGATTACTACTTATCCTTATTACCTACACCACAAACAAACTAATAAGCTAGAGCTCAGTAAGTACAAACATACATATAAACGTAATTAAGTATAAAGTAACTAGGGTTAGTCTCGTTATGCTTCTTAGAATCATCTTCATTGTTCATTAGATCATATCCTAATATGTCCTTCTATTTCCTTCCTTTCTTTTCTTTCCTTATTTGCTTCTTTATTTTTTTTCTCTTCTATTTACTTTCACTGGGGGCCCCTGTGTTAGACATACCTCTTGCCTGCAGACCAGTGGGAGGAAGGGGAGCGACCCACCAACCTACCTCATGGTCAACCTTTAACTTTTAGCCATTAACCTCACACTTTTGGGAGGTAGCATTCAATTGTAGTGGAATTTATAACATTAAACCTCACTTATGAGAGGCCAGTACAACACTTAAGTTTTCAATTTCATTATCTTTCTTTCTTTTATTACTTGTTTCATTAACTCACTTCATACTCATATCTTTTCCCTCAAGTAACCATATAAGAGCTTATCGAAATATTACTACAAGAAGTTAGTCAATCAAGAGTCGGTTTATGGGTAGATAAATAAATGTCAGTACTTATAGAACTTACTCTAATATGGTCGTCCTTAGGTCGTTTGCAATATCATCTTTATCTTTCGTCGTGTTCCCTACAGGCAATAATATTATCAGTTAATTCCTTTCCTTAAATTACCTTTATTCTTCTTAAAAATCTAAATGTGTTTTTTTTAAACACAGTCTGGTACACTGCCGTGTCCATGTCCATGTACCTTTTTGTCTACTTTACTTCTTTCTTACACGGCCGTGCTACATGGCCGTGTGAACTATACATTATGTGTACACGTTCTGGTACATGGTCGTGTCTTTGGCCTTGTACTTCTTTATAATTTTATTTCCCCTAACATGGCCGTGTTTCATGGCCGTGTAACTATACATTAAATGTACACGGTCTGGTACACGGCCGTGTCTCTAGCCGTGTACCCCTCTGTGATTTGTTTCTTCCCAATATGGCCGTATTATCTACCTATGTAATTTACTCAGTGCATGTACACGGCTTTTTACATGGGCGTGTCTATGGCTGTGTAATCCTCTGGAATTTTTCTTTTCGCTACACGACCGTGCAATTTGCCCGTGTAGACTAACATCGCATGTACACAGCCTGAAACATGGGCATGTCTCTGACCGTGTACCTCTCTGGAATTTATTGTTCATTATTACACGCTTGTGTACACAAGGTACATGCCCGTGTACGATACAAAACTTGATTTTTAGCTTTAAAAAACTAAGTTTTGACTTTTAAAAACTTATTTAAAATTTTCTATAACATTCTTAGTCCCTTTCCGTTAATTTTCAGAAATTTTCTTGACTTAATCTACCCTATTACTCGAGGGCACTATTTTACCAATCCTTCAGTCATTGGTTTTCTTTTTCTCACCTTTCTAAATCCCAAATGGACGTTTCGCTACTTGGTAAAACGTCTGTATTCCTTCTCCCTAACTTAGGTTACTAAGGGCTCGAGTTTTAACCTAAACCTTGGTTTACTCCTCTTTTTCCTAAATACCTACTAATAAAATCCTTAAAATTTTTGACAGCATTTCCGCTAATTTTCTAGGTTCTCGGCATTTAGGAAAACGCCTCAAAACCATTTATCCTACTAATTTCACATGCCAAAAGCTCTTTATCTTAAATCAATACTAACAACAATATGACTTAATAGTTTCTATAATCCATACACTACACATATTTTCATAATCAACTTTCTACTACTTATCAACTAAGATTTCCAATTTTATTTCAATATTTCATCATATATCATATACTTAGAAATCATAATTTCAATTCAAAACTCACAAGAAATGAGGGATTTAAAATTACCTTGTGTGGCGGCCTGCCCTTCATAGAGGCTAACAATACTAGCATAGTAGAGCTCTGAAGTCCATTATGATAGACTATCACCTCATTGGGTCATCGGCAACTTACTTATAACTTCTCGTTGTTGTTTACTGATTGTAATTTTAAAAACCTAAATTTTTAGCTTGGGAAAAACTGGGATTTTTTTTAAACTGAAACTGATATTAAAATTGTAAAGTGTAACCCATTAAAAAATACATACTGTAAAACTTATCATATTCTGTCATACTTAATTTACATCATGGTACAAATATTCAAAATGGCTTTCAAAATCTACTCAGCGAAAAACATAAGCAGGACCATCCCCTCGCTCAGCCCTGTTGGCAGATACAGATCCCACCCCTCGTCCATCCATTAATTACTAATGTATAGGCTTCTTACCTGTAACATGAATAAACTTGTGAGCGACAGGCTCAATAAGTTCAAACATACAAACTGGAACATAAGACATAAAATCATTAAAGTACTATTCATATGAATAGTATTTTGACTCTTGAATGTGAATAGTAGGTTGACTTTGACCAATACTATTCATGATGGCGTTGACTTAAGCTACCACACACATATAGTTAGTACATATTATGCTTAATTATAATAAATCTTAAGTCTTATGTCTTTATTTTGCTTTAATTCTGATATTGGACTCTTGGATTGGTCGTACTGTAGTGCGCGCATGACTGAGAGGGACTCTGGGGAGCGACCCACTAGCCAATCTCTATAGTTTACATAATAATGGACTTCCATACCTGAGACATACCACCATCGATGTGGAAGCCATATCATAACTGAACATGTAGAACCTCTACCTGTGTAGGAGGCTGATACGCCAATACTGGTTTTATTACTGACTTTCTTAAGGTTCCTGACCGGTGGCATTATTACTGCCTCCTAGGTCCGGAACTCTTTACATCATGTTCTTTGGTTGTGGTTATTTATTGTTCCACGTTAGTGTGCATATAGCACCTGAATATACGTTTACGTATCATATATAGCATATAGATATATCAAGTAAATTCATGCTGCAGACAAGTAAATGTCTGAACTTACCGCTATTTTGCTAGTGATTCCTTTCTTAGGTAAATCAACTTCCTTATGTCACCTTTTCATTGATTCCTTACAACCGAAATAAATTACGGTTATTTTATTACTTAATTCATATTTAAAATATTATAAAAACATAAAATTTCTAATATGGATCCACTAATTATTTGTTTTGGGATTCATATTTTCAATTTTGTGATTATTATACTGCTTAGAATACTATTCCGGGCCTTAATATCACTTTTCTAAACTTTTTGACAAAATGACCATTTTACTCCTAACTTTTGGCAAAATGACTATTTCGCCTCTAGCGGGCTTTTCCCTTGTTTCTCTAGCTTACAGCTCTATTTTAGGCTTTAGAAATTTAATAAAATCATTCTGAGGCTTTTACGGCCTATTTCTAGCAATTTGGAAAATTTTGGTCAAAATGACCATTTTACTCCTGACGAGACCTTAGACCGTGAAATTTCCGTTTTAACGTTTTAACCGGATTTTCTATCCCAAAAAATTATAAAATAATCTTTCTTAGGTCTCACCAAGCCTTTACGATGTTTCTCGCCAAAATGCTCGGGTTACTATCCATCCAGCCCTCAGGTGATACTATTCCGACCCTCGGGGTTGTTTCTCGTTTTTCTAACCTTTCAGGACCTCAAATGGACATTCAATAGTTATGAAATTGTCCGTCGTCCTTTTCTTGAGCTTAGGTCCCCAAGGGGGCTTGGGTTTCCGGTTCCTGACCCTATTTTTACCCCTCGTTTACCAAACTGCCCTTCGGGCGTCCTGAAAATTTTGGCAGTATTTCTACTGAAATTCTAGGTTCCCGGTATTTAAGAAACGCCTCAAAACCATCTATCTTATTCTACCCTGCCAAATACTATACCACAAACCTAACTTTACGTAAAAGTTACAAACTTTTTACATAAAATTACACAATAAAACTTACTCGTTTGTAACGGGATTTCAACCCGTTTCTAACGGGTTTCATTTTTTCTTATTTTTAGACCCGGTTTTATACACCTTTTTCATATTCACATAACTCTATCAAAACTTTCTCATTTTCACTAAACCTATACACGGTTTTCCTATAAAAAAAAACCAAACAAAATTTTTGTTTCATAGCTTTATTTTTTCCTTATTTATTTTTCACGTCAACGCATTCACATTACATCACAAAACCCTAGCATAACTCATCAAAATTTCATCTTCCTACACCATGAACAACCCACGGTTTTAGGGAGAGAAACACATACTCAACTTGATTTTTCATGTCTTTATTCCTTGCTTAACTTAATCTCACACCATTAACACACTTTCAATCAAAAATCCATTAAATAAAAATTGATTTTTCTCACATCAAGACAGCCCATATCACACGGATTTTCTTCATGAAAAACAAAAAGAAATCATGTCAAAATAGGAATTTACCTTGCTTGCTCGATTACTTGAACTTCGGGATGACTTTTTCACACTTTCTTGCAACAAACTTAAAGAAAATTTTTTAGTTTTAACAGGGGAGGTGCACGGTTGCTCTAATGGCTAAAAACTAGATTTTTTTTCTAGTTTTTAGAAGCCCAAAACCGTGTATATAAGCAGCCAAAAAGGAAGGACTAAGTTGCAAAACTTTTAGGGACCTTTTTGCAGGCTTTTTGTGTAATTTTTCCACTCTTTCGAGACTGTTTTATAATTTCTCAAAGTTGAGCAGATTTTTTTTTTTTCTGATTTTAGCTCCAAAATCTGCCACCTAAGTGCCCTAGAAACCTCTTAAAATTTTTGCTAATCTTCCTTTGACTTTTCTTGTTGACTTTGAATCCTAACCATTGAGTTTTCTTGACTTTAAACCCTAGCCCTTGGATTTGAATGTATCCTTACAGCCTTTCAAAGATTCACATCCAATCTTTGACTCCCCTCATTAATTTCTAGGTCAAACTTTTGACTAAAAGTCAAACCGAAAAGTTTTGCAGTGAAATCGCGTAGACGAGTTCCTGAGGCTGTCCGTGCAATTGGTTTTCCTTATTTCACTCCGGTTTGCCTAAAATTTCATCCCGCAATATTTTGTCTTTTAGTGGCTTACTGTATATTCTTAAAATTTTTGGAACCGAAAAGGCTTGTTTTCTCCGATTTCGGTTTGGTAAAATTTTCTGTCCCCAAGCATTCTCTTATTGGGACCGTCAGAACATTTCATTGCAATTTAAATAATATTAAATCATCTATTTTACAACTTTACACATAAAAATCATTGAGTACTTAGGTTATACAAAATTTCTAGAAACGGTGAAATTTCTCGAATATGACACCTTGTCACCAAAGGAATCTTCTTACTCCTATAAGATTATGGTTGAAACTTGGTGTGAAGATTTTGAGGAAAAATCTTGACTAAAGGAAAGAGATTCACTCTTTTCTTCTTGGCTGCAATTCTCTCTCTCTCTCTTCTTTCTTCTTCTTCTTTTTTTTTTCTTTCGGTTTTTTTCTCACACCAAAGCCGATGCCCCCTTTTTTATTAATCAAAAGCCAATTAATTCATTTTTCTTTCCACAAGATCTTGACACCTAGTACCTTTATTTCTTTCCCAAATTTCTAAAATACAATTAAGAAAATTTTGGCTTAATCATTAAATCTAGATAGAAACAAATCCTAGCCTTAGGATTTCCCATTTCTTTCTCTTACTTTTTAATAAATACATTTATGAGGTCATAATTTAGGATATAATATGTTTTAATCACATGCTTAATGGTTTAATTACTATTCATATTAATAAAATCCTCATTTTGACCAAAAAGTCAAACCGAAGAAACTTCATCAAAATTGCCCCGGTGGGTTCTTAGGACCTCCGGTGCAGTCGGTTTGCCTTATTTTTCTTCTGTTCGACCAAAAATTCCGGTCAAACATTTTTGTCTTTTAGCGCGGTTTCTTGTACTTCCTAGGGTTTTTTACGTCAATATGGCACCGTTCCTCACATTTTGGTTCGGTAATAATTTCTATTCCCAATTTCCTAACTTGTAACACTATTAGAATATTTTTATGCACTTGTAACACTATTAGAATATTTTTATGCATTCTTAACAGTATTAAATCATTCATTTAACATTTTTAAATATAAAAATTATTGTATTAAATACAATATACATATTTCCGAGTATAGTGGATTTTCTCAGTTATTACATAATAAGTCACAATGGCCCATATGTATATCATATATGTTGTTTGTGCGTAAGAGAGCGTGTAGCCATGCAAATATGAGAAGCCCTAGCCTCACAATAGAAAACAATATTTACAGGCTTATTTCTCAACACAAGAAGCTTTCCTTTCTAAATAATATTATTTTTCTTTTGGGAAAGAAGGGAGGAGGTTAGACGAGAGTAGGGTGAAAGAGAGGAAGTGATGTATTTATTTATTTATTTTGCACATCTGAAATCAAGAGGGAAAAAACTTAGGTGGGTTTGGTATTATTTTTAAAATGTTTTTTATTTTCAAAATATTGAAAATGTGAATGTTTTGAAAACTGTGTTAAGACCATTTTTAAAACTGTATTTAGTTATGTTTTCTGAGTATATAATATGAGAAACATAAAAATGAAATTTTGTTTGGTTATATTTTTTGAAAACCCATTTTATAAGTAAGTATTTTATGAAAACATATTTATTTTTAATTTAAAAAAAATAAATTATTAGTCATAATTTAAAAAAAAAAAACTTTTGGTGGTAGGTTTTACGATGAAGGTTAGGGATAGAAGATATTAATAGTCTAAACTCTAGGTAGCGATGATGATGATATTTATGTTACAAGTCGATAGTCATCACCGTGAGTTAGTAGACGTTGTCATGAGGGGCCGTCCTATTGTTATCAGTCCATAATCGTCGCCCTTCACTAGAAATAGATGTCATCGTCAAACATGATCGTCACCGCCGCTGCATATCAGAAAGAGAGAAAAAGGAGATGGAAGAAGAAAATAAAAACAAAAAGTGAAAACAACCTTATTTCATTTTCAAAAAACCTAAAAAAATAACATAGTTGAAAACAATGATTTTGAATTAATTTTGAAAACATTAAATAAACCAACGTCATTTTAAAACAGTTTTTATTTTTTGTGTTTTTTAAAATGAAAAATCATTCTCGAAAACAAAAACAAACACTTTCTTAATTTTCCACCTCCAGATCCACTCTAAATGAGGAAAAATTATTATCTTTGAGTTTTTTTTTTGTCCAAGGGATTTTTTTTTTTAATTTGGGGATGGAAGATTCCAACTTAACATTTTGTAATTGAGTTAGGCATGGTATTAGTATTAGGCTCTATTGCAATCACTTATTTAAGTTGTATTAATCAAGGACTACATATAATGTTATTGCATCAATATCTTTAACACTTCAAAATTAGAACAATTAAAAATAAGAAGTAACTATAAGCTGAAACAACTAATTAATTTTACTTATGAAAGAATTAACACAAATATCAGTGATTATGCTGAAATTGCTACTGGCAATATTGTGATCACTTGTTATGAACTGAAAAGAAATTGGATCAATACGTATATGTCTGATAATCACCAAGATTAATAATAATGTTTAATAGTAGAGAAAAAAATTAAAAGAAAAGTATCATGAACAACTTCAAACACTCTGCAAATTTCTGTTTGGCTTGCATGAAGCCAACAAAGAAACCAACCACACTAATGTGTTTCACTTCATTGACATTTGTTCGTTAATGTTTTCACTTTTCGTAAAGCTAACTAAAAATAGCCCAACGAAAAAAACGACATAACGCAACTAAAGGAAACTAAAATGACAAGCAACAAACACTAGAAAACACAAAAGCCCCATTTTTTTATTGGGCAGATGAATTTGAAGAACCTAGTATGTGCCTGCTAAAATCATTGCTGCTAAATTTGATGCAAGAAAAATTAGCGAATATATATATGTATGTACACACACACACACACATATCTGTATATCTAGGGCTTTTAGAGTGAGAAGAGAAAAGAGTAATTTCGAGATTTTTGGAAGACAATCTCAGGTTTATTCTGGCATTGATATCAAGTGGATTCGTTGGGGGCAAGCTTCATCATCATCAAGAAAAGCTTCTGATAAGATTTTTAAATTTCTTTTTTTTTTTTTTAATTTTTAAAATTTTGATCTTTGTGGATATTTTATTTCTCAATTGAGTTTGCCTTCTTGTATCCTTTGGATTTTTTATTTACGCATAATTAGCCTTGAGGTTGCCTTATGGTTTTTAACGTTGCTTGTCTAAATTGTTTTGATTATTTCGGTGTCACATTGTGAATTCAATCCATTAATGGAAATAAATTTCTCTACATGTTAAAAAAATTTGCTTGGTTCGTCTCTTATAATGAGAACAGTACTTTTATAGGCTTGATCTTCAATTAATCATGGGCAGAAAATGTCTTCAATATACGATTTCTGATATAGTGATTATTGGAGAGAGAGCAAACTTCACTACCTATGCATTTGCTCCGGCAGTAGTAAAGCATTAAGTATAACTATCCGGTGATTTTCCAGTAATTTTGTTAGTAGAAAGTGAAGAAGATTCCTGAAACTACTTTGTCACTATAAGAAAACCAACCAAGCACGTGAAGGTATTGAGCCAAATGTACGTGAAGCAACTTAGTCATTTGTCCAATCAAAAGCAAGCTGCACGTAATAAGGATGATGATCAAGCCATTTAACCAATAAGCATCAAAATGCCATGTCATTAGGCCAATAGGAAGCAATCACTTGCATCATCCAACTAACAGAAAACTAAATCAATGAGGTGTCTTAAAGATAGGGGAAAAAAATAAAAGAAATTGTGTAGAGTTATTACGCTTTCTATTTGCCTCCGCCTTCTCCCACTCTTTCAACCTCTTTTCTCTTCTCCTCTGCAACCTTCCTCTCCTACTATTCAGCTGCCATTCTCTGTCACTCAGCCACCACCCTTTCAGTTTCCGACTTCACTATTCCTTCGTAAAAGGCTTTCAATCTTTTCTCTTTAGCCTTCCACCTTTTCTCATAAGCTTTCTCCTTCAGTTGTCTCTTGCCCCACTTCTTTAGGTTTACTGGCATCTCCAATTGTGGAAGCCGAGGAGGATAGTCAGGCTTGGCCAGATTCGGTGGTGAAGAGACGTGCACCCGCAAATCTCAAAATTAGTAAATATTTTGTATAAAAAAAAAAAGAAAATAGACCCAAAAAAAAAAAAAAAAGAATTACCAAGCATTTAATGATTTTGACAAGGGCAGATATTTTAACACTGTATATCTTCTCTCCCTCTGAAAACCTAATGGAACAAGCATATTGCAGAAGTAAAGGATATATATAGACGAGAAAGCAGGCGTATGATAGGACCTGGCGTGCGCACAAAAAAAAGTCCGCACACGTTAGCGAACTATCATGCCACTGGGTAAGTCAGCTTACAGCTATTTTTGTTCTATTTTTTTCTGCATTTTTTTTTCCCTCTTTCATGTGTAGGATAAGACCCTAACTTGTGCAGGAAAAAAAAAATCGTTGCACATTAGCAGGGATGACCAAATAAATTAGCGTAAAATTGTTTTTTTCCTATTTCTAGCCAGGGCAATCCTCGGGGTGGGTCAAATGGGTATTCATCCTGTCCCCACCCGTATTTTATGAATTATAAGGAAATGTGTAGGCACTTTGGTTATAGAGAAAAGTTGAAAGAGTTTATTGAGCGTATAACTTTGAAGTTATTAATTTTTTTTTTTTCTTTCTCCCATGGACATAAACAATTTTATCAAACTATATAAATTTGATTTCTCTTTGTTTAAGTTCCGAATTTATTTTTCGGCTAAACTTGAGTATAGAGGGGGGTTTTGCCCAACATATTGTAAGAATTGAGAAAAAGAAATTTAAATATTGATAAAAGCGTTGCACTGACGATTGCTTATGATTTGAGAGCCTTTCTTAGGTCCTAAAACCCAAAGCAAGCGCACGAAATATTTTACTCTGCTTACATGTTTTATTTATCCTTTATCCAATTTTTTTTCCAATGTAGTTTTATATAGGATGACTTCTGGAAATGTTTTTGTTGTAATGCTGCTAATTATATATATGTTTCAAACACAATTCCATATACGGCTCAGAAAAGATACCAACGGTATTATTTTAATAATTTGTGCCAGTATCCGACTATGTTTAATCCAATTTATGAAGAATTTACCAAACTGTAAAGGAATGTGACAGGAAAGTAAAGTAAAGAAATATGAAGGAGAATCATTGATACCCTTTCTAATATATTTTCTTGTCTATTGGATGTTGTAATGAGAAGTATATATTCAATTCTCTTTTATGTGTTTTTTAAACTTAAAATACTAGTAATCTTTTCATCTTACACAATCAAAAAATCATTGGTACATGGGTATTTAATATTAATTAAAAGTATATATATAAGTAAAATTGGCATTCATACCGTTCAATAAAATATCAATATGATGGTGATTAAGCATTGGTATTACTTTTCTCATTCTTTATATTGCATAGGTTCATAAAACTGTCATGTATAAATAAATAATAAATCACTACTTATGTCTCTACAGTTTAGTACTATAATTTAACTTTAAAAAATTGGTTGAATTTTTAAAAACAAATTATAATTTTTTTTAATTTTCAAAAAATGACAAAAAAAATTTATAATTTAATTTAAAATAAACTTGAATTCCAAACAAGCCATTATTTTCCCTTTCCTTTTTCTACAAAGTAAACGCGCTCTAAGTTTACATTACAGCACAATCTTTGAATAACCTAGTAAATAATTCAACAAATATATAATATATGCATCTATAAATATATAATCCAGTATAAGTCATGGTCGGTATTTGCTGTTTTATATTTGTAAGAGGAAAGTAATGCAAGCAGCCATCAGAGTCAGCTATGCACTTAGAAAGAGACAAATAGTGGAGAGGGAAGTAAGAGGATACCGGAGAAATTAAATGATAATAAATTTACATTAATTTATTTTAGGCAGAGTTTTTTTTTTTTTTTTTTTTTTGAAATTAAGGATGGGGGATTCAATTCTACACCTTTTAGTAATGTTAAATATAGAATTACTACTAAATTATACTAACAACTACTATAGAGTAATATCAATGAATTTAATTTTTTTTCTCTTTTAATTTTCCCTAAGTTCCAAAAAAAAAAATGCAAATAAAAAAAGTCTTTAATTTTTTCTTTTCACTTAATTTCTCATAATTTTTGTTGTCCCCCTGAAAATCCTAAAACAGATTGAAGGAAGGGAAGGCTGCGGAGGCCCGCCCTGCTGCGGAAGCTTTACAGTGCTATTACAGTCAACTTTGTAGTCAACCGCAATAGCATGTAGGCCTCTAAGGTCGCCGACATTATACTTAACTTAAAAACTGCTTGTAAATCTTGCGGAATAAATTTTTTTTCTTAACATAACAACTTGTTCGAGAATGTGATAAGGAAATCATGTTAACAAAATAACATATACATGAATTCATATTCCCCTATCACATAATCTTAACTTGAAATCATGTTCTTGAAATTATATGTTTAAACTTTTCAAAACTGTACAACGGAAGACTAATGGTGACCACAATCCCTCGCCCAATCTCCTGGCATGTACATACCCTGTCCGTCGTCCACCATATACTACTGGTGAACAGGTCTCTTACCTGCAACATGTGAACAAACTAGTGAGCTATGCGCTCAGTAAGTTCAAATATAAAAACATGATTCATAACATATAATGTTGTGCTCATGCATGAAACTTGACTCTGAAAACATGCTCTTGACTGAAAGTTTAGTCTTAGGACATTATCTTAAAATTAAGTTCTGGTTTTGGGCCCCTGATTGGTCGTACCGACATGTTAGCATGACTGGAAGTGGTACTTTAGTGTTGACCTTCTCAGCCTTAACTGAAGCTGAGCATGAAAACCTCTCTGTCGATCGAAAGGCCGGTATGCCCATAACTGGTTTAATTACCATCTTGCTGGAGTTTCAATTGGGTAGAATACTGATTGCCCCTACAGTAGGAACCTGTTACATGTTTTACTTGGGGTGTGAGTTTTATTAAACACAATAAGGTGCCTTGTGCACCTACATATTTTCGTATACCTGATACCTGTCTGACATGTGTACATGAAACATGGCATTCTATATACATGACCTGAACCTTAAATGAGTATCATGATATAGACAATCAATGTCTAACATACACGTCATACAACAAAACATAGTATCATAAACATAACATGATTATCCATGTTGTAGTCAGGACAATGCTTGAACTTACAGAAAATCTACTAGCGTGAGCCTCTGCTGATCTGGAACTGCTGTCTCATGATGTCTGGCTTGAACTCCTATAAAAGAAATAATCATTGATTATTTCCAACATTCATCTTATACTAAAAACATGGCAAAATATGTAAATCCCATTTCCCAGACTCTTTTTTTTTTTTTAACTTCGAACACGCCCTCCTACACGGGCGTGTTCCTAGCCGCATACTCCTCTGGACTTTACATGTATGGCCGTGTAATTCATGGATCATGACCGTGTAATTCATGCATGCTTACATGGTTACCTACACGGCTGTGTTTCTGATCGTGTACTCCTCTGGACTCGTGCATGGCCGTGTAATTCATACAACATGGTCGTGTAATTCATGTGGGCTTACACGGGTGGCTACACCACCGTGTTTCTAGCCGTGTTTTCATGCTGTCGAACATGGTCTATTACACGCCCTTCCCATAACCGTGTGTCCCTTGACACGGCCCGATAAACGGTCGTGTTCTTGACTGTGTACCTCTCAGGTTTCAAACTCTCTCGAAACACGTTCGTGTATGTGGGCATGTTCGGGGCTGTGTTCTGAACACGCCCTTGTACACGCCCGTGTTCATACTAGAATCAGGATTCTGGGTCTGAAATTCTCTGCTCTGATTTTCTAAGGCTTTTATGGCCTTTGTTCTACTTCTTGCACTCAAAATTGATTTCAGTAAGATCATTCCAAGGTATAGACTGCATTCCTACAATTATAAGTCCATGTTTTCTCAAGCAAAATCTCACATTTTGCTTTTACATATTTCTTAACTTAACATTTTGAAAAAATCCAAACTTTCTTGAAAAAAGCTCACTGAACTTGGTTTTCTAAACCATCAACTCACGAAATCGTGTTTAAAAACAACTAGACTTGAACCATTTTTCTATTTAACCGAAAATCTCAACATGACACATTCTCTTTTTCCACTCAAAATTCCAGATTTTTCACCCAAGAAAACACGAGAAAAATGAGGGTTTACCTTGCTTGAAGCTTGAGAACTTCTTTCTGTGGATTCTTGGCTGAAACTTGCGTGATTTCCTGGTTGGAAGAGAAAAATCCAAACTTGAATGGATTTCCTCTTCTGCTCTCTCTCTCTTTCTCCGTCTTTCTCTCTTTCTCTTTCTCTTTGTTTCTTTCTCTTTCCTTCTTTCTCTCTCTGTGATAACCAAGAAATCTATACTCTCGGAAAATTTTGTACAAAATATGTAAATAAATGTACATTTATAGTGAAACACGTTACAGAATACAGAGCAGAGGAAAATTTTGATTAATTGAGTTTTAATCAAAATTTGACAATGAATTAATGAAAATAGTTAAAAACTAAGCATTAATTCAAATTATGATGTTTTAAAATTTAATAGAAAAGTATGTGGAAAATACATATTAAGAGATCAATGGCACACAAGTAAGCCACATTGATCAATGGCTAGAAGTAGCCAAACAAGCCCTTGCATTTTCTTAAAGGAAATAAAGGAAAATGAGAGAGAGGGAGTAAGACACGTGTCTGAGGTGAGGGTCTCAAATCCCACAGCAGCAAAGTGAATTAATTCACTTTTGCCTTAGCTACAAAGAGAGGCAGACGAGAGAGAAAGAAAGAAAGAAAGAAAGAGAAACCGAGAAAAAGTGAGAGAAGAAAAAGGAAATCCAAACAAGTTCAGATTTTCTTGTTCAAGCAGTAGATTGATCGAGTTTTCGTTCAAGAATTAGCAGCAAGAAGCTCTCAAGATTCAAAGCAAGGTAAACCCTCGTTTCTCATGTTTTTCTTAGGGGAGAATCTAGGGTTTTAAGTGAAAAAAGAGAATGTGAGTGAATCATGTTGAGGTTTTCGATTAAAATCGAAACATGGTTCGAGTCCAGATGTTTTCAAACACAAATCCATGAGCTGATGGTTAGGAAAACCAAGTTTAATGCGTTTCATTAAGAAAGCTTAGATTTTTCAAAAGTTGAGTCAAGAAGTGTAAATGAGCAAAATGTGGAATTTTTGCTTATGAAATCATGGATTTGTGATAATAGAAATGTAGTAGATACCTCAAAATGATCTTATGGAGATCGATTTTGAGTGTAAGAAGTAGAACAAAGGCTATAAAAGCCTTAGAAAATCAAAGCAGAGCAGTTCGGACCCAGAATCTTGATTCTGGCATGAACATGGGCGTGTACAAGGGCGTGTTCAGTACACGGCCCCGAACATGCCCATATGCACGACCGTGTTGCAAGAAAATTCAGACCCGAGAAGTACACGGCCAAGAACACGGCCGTGTATCGGGCCGTGTCAAGGGGTACACAGTCAAGGGGAAGGCGTGTAGCAGACCATGTTAGACAGCTGGAAAACACAGCCAGAAACACGGCCGTGTAAGTAACCGTGTAAGAGTCCAGAGGAGTACACGGCCAGTAACACGGCCGTGTATCCACCCGTGTAAGTATACACGGCCATATTCTACGAAGTACACGGCCAGGCATGTAAGTCCAGAGAGGAACACAGCCAGAGACATGGCCGTGTAGGAGGGCGTGTCCGAAGCCAAAGAGTAAAAAAAAAAAAAAAAAAAGAGTCTAGAAATGAAAATTTTCATGTTTTGCCATGTTTCCAGTATAACATGAATATTGAAAATAATCAATGATTATTCCTTTTATAGAAGTTCGAGCCAGAGATCTCGATACAGCAGTCCTAGAGCAACAGAGGCTTACGCTAGTCGATTTTCTGTAAGTTCAAGCTTTGCCCTGACTGCAACGTGGACAAGCTTGTTATATTATGATGTTATGTATGTTGTATGACGTGTTTGTTAGACATTGATTGTCTACATCACGATATTCATGTCAGCTCAGGTCAGTTCATGTCATGCATGTAGAGTTTCATGTTTCAGTACACATGTCAGACAGGTACCAGAATACAAAAACAGGTAGGTGCACAAGGTACCTTAGTGTGTAAATAAAACTCACACCCCAGTAAATCATGTAACAGGTTCTGACTGTGGGGGCAATCAGTATGCTACCCAGTTGGAACACCAGCACGATGGTAGTTAAACCAGTTATTGGCGTATCAGCCTCTCGACCCACAGGGAGGTTTTCATGTTTAGCTTCAGTTAAGACTGAGGAGGTCAGCACTAAAGTACCACTCCCAGTTGCACTAACACGTCGGTACGACCAATCAGGAGCCCAAAACCAGAACTAAAATATCAAATAATGTCCTAAGACTAATCCTTCAGCCACGAGCATGTTTACAGAGTCTAGTTTCATGCATGAGCACAGCAGTACAGCATATCATGTTTCATGTTTTTATGTTTGAACTTACTATGCCCATAGCTCATCAGTTTGTTCACATGTTGCAAGTAAGAGACCTGTTCACTAGTAGTATATAGTGGACGACGAACAGGGTAGATGCACGCCAGGAAGGATTGGGCGAGGGATTATGGTCACGTTTAAATCTTCCGCTGTATAGTTTTCAAAATTTTAAACATGTAGTTTCAAGAACAAGTTTTTAAGTTAAGATTATGTAATAGGGGAATCATGAATCCATGTGCATGTTATTTTGTTAACATGATTTTCTTATCACATTCTCGAACAGTTTATGAATTTAAAGAAAAAAAATTTATTCTACAAAATTAACAAGCAAGTTTTCAGTTCAACATGATTGCCGGTGACCCTAGAGGCCTGCAAACTATTGCAGTTAACTACAGAGTTGACTGTAATAGCACTGTAGGGCCTCTACAGCAGGGCGGGCCGCCACACTCTGCACGCCCGCTTCCTTTTTCAGCTAAGGGGAGTGATTTACTGCATATCCCCCCTCCCCCCCAACTCACGTGCTCACTCTCCTTTCTCTCCATCATTTTCTTTATTTTCTTTTAAAGAAAATTGGACTTTGTTTGGCTAATATTGTCCATTGATCAAGGTGGCTTACATGTGAGCCATTGATCTCTTAATATGCATTTTCCACATACTTTTCTAATAAATTTTTAAAACATCATAAATTGAATTAATGTTTAGCTTTGAAACTATATTCATTAATTCATTGTCAAATTTTGATTACAACTCAGTAAATCAAGATGTACATTTATTTACATTTCTCGTACAAAATTTTCCGAGAGTGATAAGTTTCTTGGTTATCACAAAGGTAGAAAAAATGAGACAAAAATATAACTGAATAACCTCATTGATGTAGAAAAAAGGAAAAAGATAAAAAAAAAAACTAAGTATAAATAATTTAGCCGCAATTTATATGCACTTAAAGAACTAAATCAGTTCTTGTAGAAAGACATTTACTAATTATAGAAAAAAAAATTAAAATCTAAATAACTACTGTGCAAAACTTCAGTTTACCTTGTATGGAACCAAAAACCAAAAAACAAAAAACAAAAAAGAAAATAAAAGAAAAAGAAACCATTATAGAGCTAGAGAAAGGCGTGTACTGACATCACTCCTTGGCTCACCATCACCCCATTGATATTCATCTTTTCTGACCGCAGAAGACGAAGAAGAAGCTGGTTCTCGATCGAGTTTGATGAGGGCGAAGCATGGCTTTCCTTCTCTGCTCCTGAAGAACCAAATCTGCACAATATCCCCTGCCTTGAGCTCATTCCTTTTGGCAACATTGTGCCAGTTGTGTGACAAAACGTATGAACTAGAACTCTTAAGCTTCCATTTCTTCAACTTCATCTTCGTTTTGCTTAAATCTTTATCCGGCTCGATAAAATCCACGTTGATGCCCTCGAGACGCTTGTCCGGCCTTCTCCTCCCCAACGTCCTCTTCTCCGCTTCTGTCAGAAAATCGTCCGATGCAATTTATTGCAAAGTCATCGATAAACGGTTCTCAACCTTCTCAAGATCGGTTTGAAATAGGTACTTCTGGATAACAAATGCTATGGTGGAGACGTCGAAATCCCGAACCACCATCTCCATCAAATCATTCTGTTTTGATCTCTTCATCCAACGACAGCGATTCGAGCAAGAAGCACCGACGTCCTGATGAGGGCGTTTCTTCAGAGGAAGAAGCAGGAGGTCATAATTACGATCGCTGTTGTGATGAATTTCGCTAGTAGTACTAGTAGTGGCCTTGATTATGATAATGTTTTTGTCATTTTTGAGGTCACCAGGGAGTTCCGGGAATAAAGACAATATTTCTTTTTTGATATTTGGGTATGTTTGTTTCTGGGACGTCATCATCAAACAAGAACTGGTAAAGAGACTGGCTGAAGAGAAAGTGACTGATTGAGATTTATATAGAGAGAGGAGTTTTAAGTGTAATGGGTTTCTAAAATCCTAATGGGTTTCGGAAAAACTAATTTCCCTTCTCGATTAGGAATCAGTAGAAGAGATAGGTTTTGTTTTTCAATTTTTTTCTTTTTTGAGTCAAGGTTTTTATTTTTTGAAATATATTTAACGTATCTAAACGGAAGAGTTGTAATTTTTAGGGAAATAATTTTCCTTTCGTATTAGGAATGCGTGGAGATAGGTTTTAATTATTTATTATTTACTTGAGATAAGATTTTGACTTTTTTTTTTTTTGAAATATAAGTATATCCATATACACACACGCGCATATATATATATACATATATATAAAAGGAGATGTCGAGGAGTAGGAAATAGCCAGACTTTTGTAAATTCCCTCATTAACTCGTTATAGATTTTGTCAATTATCAAAATTTTTTCAAATTTAATCATTTATTTACTCTCTTAGACATGTTTAATAACTATCTTCTGTAATTTTTGTTAAAAAAATTCTGACTTTATTCTAATATCATACTTTTAAAATGATGTAAAATTATAACATATTTTAATTTCATTTTTAATTTATTCCAATTTTATCCCTTTTCCCTTCTCACTTATCCCCCCTCCCCCCCCCCCCCCCCTAACCCAAAATGCATTTGTTGGGGAAGACACAGAGCTCTAGTGATGTGGCGACCCGCCCTACTGTAGAGTCTCTACAGTGCTATTACGGCCAACTCTGTAGTTAACCGCAATAGTCTGCAGGCCTCTATGGTCGCCGGCAATCATGCTAAACTGAAAACTTACTTGCTAATTTGCAGAATAAATTTTTTTTTCTTTAAAAACATAAACTGTTCGAGAATGTGATAAGGAAATCATGTTAACAAAATAACATGCACCTGAATCATGATTCCCCTATCACATAATCTTAACTTGAAAACTTGTTCTTGTAACTACATGGCTTAAATATTCAAAATCTGTATAGCGAAAGACTTAAGGGTGACCAAATCCCTCGCCCAATCCTCCCCGGCATGCATCTTCCCTGTTCGTCGTCCACCGTATACTACTAGTGAACAGGTCTCTTACCTGCAACATGTGAACAAATTGACGAGCTATGAGCTCAGTAAGTTCAAATATAAAAACATAAAACGTGACATGCTGTACTGCTGTGCTCATGCATGAACTGGACTCTGTGAACATGCTCGTGGCTGAAGGTTAGTCTTAGGATATTATCTGTTATTTTAGTTCTGGTTTTGAGCCCCTGATTGGTCGTATCGACATGTTAGCGCAACCAGGAGCGGTACTTTAGTGCTGACCTCCTCAGTCTTAATTGATGCTAAACATGATAACCTCCCCGTGGGTCGAGAGGCCGATACGCCAATAACTGGTTAATTACCATCTTGCTGGTGTTTCAACTGGGTAGCATACTGATTGTCCCCACAGTCGGAACCTGTTACATGAATTACTGGGGTGTGAGTTTTATTAACATACTAGGGTGCCTTGTGCACCTAACTATTTTCGTGTTCTGGTACTGTCTGACATGTGTACTGAAACATGCAACTCTACATGAATGACATAAACTGACATGAACTGACCTATGCTGACATGAGACTGACATGAATATCATGATGTAGACAATCAATGTCTAACAACCACGTCATACAACATACATAACATCGTAATATAACAAGCTTGTCCACGTTGCAGTCAGGACAATGCTTGAACTTATAGAAAATCTGCTAGCGTGAGCCTCTGCTGCTCTGGGACTGCTGTATCGAGGTCTCTGACTCGAACTCCTATAAAAGGAAATATCACTGGTTATTTCCAATACTCATCTTATACTGGAAATATGGCAAAACATGAAAATTTTCATTTCCAGACTCTTTTTTTTTTTTTTTTACTCTCTGGCTTCGAACACGCCCTCCTACAAGGTCGTGTCTCTGCTCGTGTACCTCTCTGGACTTACATGTCTGGCCGTGTAATTTGTGGAACATGGCCGTGTATGCTTACACGGGTGAATACACGGCCGTGTTTCTAGCCGTGTTTTCCTACTGTCTAACATGGACTGCTACACGCCTCCCTTTGACCGTGTGCCCCTTGACACAACCCGATACACGGCCGTGTTCTTGGCCGTGCACCTCTCGGGTCTGATTTTTCTTGCAACACGGTCATGCATATGGGCATGTTCGGGGTCATGTTCTGAACACGCCCTTGTACACGCCCGTGTTCATAACAGAATCAAGATTCTGGGTCCGAACTACTCTGCTCTGATTTTCTAACGCTTTTATGGCCTTTGTTATACTTCTTACACTCAAAATCGATCTCTATAAGATCGTTTCGAGGTATCTACTATATTTCTACTACCACAAATCCATGATTTCATAAGCAAAAATCCCACATCTTGCTCATTAACACCTCTTGACTCGCATTTTGAAAAATCTGAGCTTTCTTAAAGAAAACTCACTAAACTCGGTTTTCTAAACCATTAACTCATGGATTCATGTTTGAAAACATCTAGACTTGAACCATGTTTCGATTTTAACCGAAAATCTCGACATGATTCACTCACATTCTCTTTTTTCTCTCAAAACCCCAGATTTTCCCTTAAGAAAAACATGAGAACTAGGGTTTACCTAGCTTTAAATCTTAAGCTTTTCTTGCTGCTGATTCATGACCGAAACTCAATCGATCTACTACTAGAACAAGAAAATTTGAACTTTCTTTGGATTTCCCTTTCTTCCCTCTTTCTTCCTCGGTTTCCCTTTCTCTCTTTCTTTTCTTTCTTTCTCTTTCTCTTTCTTTCTTTCTTTCTTTCTTTCTTTCTTTCTCTTTCTACCGGCTACTTCTACAGCTTATTAGGTGAATTAATTCACCTCATCCCTTAGTTCAAAGCCCTCCACGTGGCTTCTTCCTCTCACATTTTCTTTTTTTTTTTTTTTTGTAAGGGCTTGTTTGGCTACTTCTAGCCATTGATCAACCTGGCTCACTTGTGTGCCATTGATATCTTAGTATGTATTTTCCACATACTTTTCTATTAATTTTAAAACATTATAAATTTGAATTAATGTTTAGTTTTTAAACTATATTTATTAATTCATTATCAAATTTTGATTAAAACTCAATTAATCAAAATTTTCCTCTGCTCTGTATTCTGTAATATGTATCACTGTAAATGTACATTTATTTACATATTTTGTACAAAATATCTCTGAGAATGTAGATTTCTCGATTATCACATTTACCCCTCCTTATAAAATTTTCGTCCTCGAAAATTTAGAATAAGTGAGGGCATGAAAGTCTCATCTCATCTTCTCTTTCCCACGTAGCCTCTTCAATGTTGTGATTTCTCCACAACACCTTGGCTAGTGGGATGGTCTTGTTTCTCAGCACCTTTTCTTCTCTAGCTAATATCTGAACTGGCCGCTCTTCATAGGTCAAATCCTCTTGGACTTGGACTGGTTCATGTTGTAGCACATGAGACGGATCTGACATGTACTTTCTGAGCATGAAGACATGGAATACGTTGTGTACTGCTGACAGCTCAGGAGATAATGCCAACTTGTAGGCAACCTTCCCAATGCGTTTGATAATCTCATAAGGTCTAATGTACCTTGGACTCGGTTTTCCCTTCTTACCAAAACACATGATCCCCTTCATGGGTGACACTTTCAAAAAAACAAAGTCCCCTTCCTTGAATTCTAGGGATCTCCGTCTTCTGTCTGCTCTGAGCACTCTTCATTCTTTGCTGGATCTTGACAATTGCATCGCAAGTTTCCTGCATGAAATCTATCTTATGCAGTTGTTTTTCCTTCAGATCATACCAATGAATGGGAGATTTGCACTTTCGTCCATACAGAGCCTCGTAAGGTGCCATCTTGATGGAAGCTTGGTAACTATTGTTATATGAGAATTCCACTAGTGGTAGTTTCCCATTCCAAGCTCCTGGAAAATTCATGACACATGCTCGGAGCATATCCTCCAAAGTCTGGATAGTCCGTTCTGATTGTCCATCTGTCTGAGGATGGAAGGCTGTACTGAACCTCAGTTCTGTGCCCATAGCTCTTTGCATACACTCCCAAAAGTTTGAAGTGAATCGGGCATCTCTGTCAGATACTATGGACTTTGGCACTCCATGTAACCTGACAACATGATCAACATACAGATGTGCCAACTTCTCCAATGAGTAAGTGATCCTTATTGGTATAAATCTGGCTGTCTTTGTCAATCTATCCACGATTACCCAAATGGCATCGTGTCCTCCTCTTGTTTTGGGTAGTCCTACCACAAAATCCATGGTAACATCCTCTCATTTCCATTCTGAAATCTCCAGAGGTTCTAACTTTCCTCCAGGATGCTGATGCTCAGCCTTGACTTTCTGACAAGTAAGGCACTTACTGATAAATCTTGCAATGTTTCCTTTCATCCCTTTCCACCAAAACTGTAGCTTCAAGTCTTGGTACATCTTGGTGGCTACAGGATGGACTGAATATGGCGTCTCATGAGCTTCTGACATGATTCACCATCGAAGCTCTTCATCTGCTGGCACATGAATTCTCCACTGATACATGATTAATCTATCTGTGGACGTCTCTTCTTGGGAGTCTCTTCTTGAATCTTGCTTCAAGTCTTGGTACATCTTGGTGGCTGCAGGATGGACTGAATATGGCGTCTCATGAGCTTCTGACATGATTCACCTTCGAAGCTCTTCATCTGCTGGCACATGAATTCTCCCCTGATACATGATTAATCCATCTATGGACGTCTCTTCTTGGGAGTCTGTCAGACTTGAATCTTGCTTCTGAGCTTCCTTGATATCATCAAACAATGATGATTTCAACTGCAGTGCTGACAACTTTCCTACTATCAACTCTAGCTCGAGTGAATGAACCTCTTGTTACAATGGTTTTGGCAACCTGTCAATAGGCAACTGCTGTGGAACTGTAGCTTTTCTGCTCAATGCATCTGCTACTCGGTTGGCTTTTCCTGGGTGATAAAGGATCTCACAGTCATAATCCTTCACCAACTCTTCTTCTTTGCCTCATGTTTAACTCCTTCTGTGTGAAGAAGTATTTTAGGCTCTGATGATCTGTGTAAATCTGGTACTGTGCTCCATACAGATAGTGTCGCCAAATTTTGAGTGCGAACACTACTGCAGCAAGTTCTAGATCATGGGTGGGATAGTTTTTCTCATGTTCTTTCAGTTGACGTGGAGCATAGGCAATTACTTTGCCATCTTGCATCAATACCGCTCCCAAACCCACTCTTCAGGCATCACTGTAGATTTCATACTTCTCCCCCTCAGTAGGGAGTGTGAGGATCGGCGCGCTTGTCAGCCGTCTCTTTAGTTCTTGGAAGCTTCTTTCACACTCATCTGTCCATATATACTTCTTCTCCTTGCGTGTGAGGGTGGTGAGAGGTGCTGCTAACCTTGCAAATCCCTCCACAAATCTCCTGTAATAGCTGGCTAACCCTAAGAAACTGCGTATCTCTGTCACGCTCTTAGGTGCAGGCCATTGGTTGATTGCTTCCATCTTGACTGGATCTACTACAATTCCCTCTTTGGACACTACATGACCGAGGAAATGTACTCTGTCTAACCAGAATTCACATTTTGAGAATTTGGCATAGAGTTGATGCTCTCTCAGCTTTTGAAAAACGACTCTCAACTGGACTTCATGTTCTGTGTGAGTCTTTGAATATACAAGGATGTCATCGATGAACACAATGACAAACTTATCAAGATACTCCTTGAAGGCTCTGTTCATCAGGTCCATGAAAGTGGTTGGCGCGTTTGTTAACCCAAACGGCATTACTAGGAACTCATAATGCCCATAACGGGTTCTGAAAGCTGTCTTGGGAACGTCATCTTCCTTGATTCTCAGCTGATGGTATCCTGATCTCAAATCAATCTTTGAGAACACTGCTGCACACTTGAGCTGATCGAACAGGTCATCAATTCTAGGTAATGGGTACCTATTCTTGACTGTAACCTTGTTCAATTCTCTGTAATCTATGCACATGCGGAACGTCCCGTCTTTCTTCTTGACAAACAGTACGGGAGCTCCCCATGGGGCATAGCTCGGTCTGATGAATCCCTTGTCAAGCAGATCCTTCAACTGCACTTGTAACTCCTTCAACTCCACTGGTGCCATGCGGTACGATGCCTTGGAGATCGATGCTGTTCCAGGTAGCAGCTCTATCTCAAATGAGATTTCCCGTTCTGGAGGTAGTCCTGGTAGTTCCTCGGGAAAGACTTCGAGAAATTCTCGGACAATTGGAACATCTTCTGGCTGTAACTTTTTCTCTTCTACTGTATCTGTCACATAAGCTAAATATCCAGTACAACCACTGGCTATTAGCTTCTTAGCTTTCATTGAACTGATCATCATCTTGCTTGATCTTCTCGAAGAATCTACATACTCGAAACTTTCTTCATCTTCTGGCTTGAATACTATTCTTCTGTTTCTGCAATCTATCGTAGCTTGATATTTTCCTAGGAAATCCATTCCCAAGATTACATCATAGTCTACGATCATTATCATGATCAACTGTGCATACAGTTCTCTATTTGCCATGATTACTGGTACATGAGGTAACCAGTACTTTGACAACATGACTTCTCCTGATGGGAGAGCAGTTCTAAAAGTTCTTCCGATGTGATCTCTAGGGTATTCTAACTTATCAGCAAATGCATATGATATGAAAGAATGGGTGGCCCAAGAGTCAAATAGAATAGATGCCAAGTGGTTAGCGACAGAAATATGACCTGTCACCACGTTGGACGTCCCTGTCTCTGCCTCTTCTCTGGTGTAGGCCATCACCCTAGCATCTGCCTGAGGGGCTCTTTCTTGTACTGCTGGAGGCATTTCTGATGGGCTCTCATAGCTCAGTCTGAGTGCATGTACTTGTGACTACTGTGGACGTGAAGAGTTTGCTCCTGATACTAGTACTGACTGGCGGTTCATAGGGCAATTCTTGATGAAATGGCCCTCTCTTCCACACTGAAAACAGGCAGTCGTGCCAGCTTTGCACTGACCCACATGTTTCCTCCCACAATTTGGACAGGTGGGGTTACTTGGAATTGTGGTGGTGTTAGTCCTCCTTGACTGACTTCTGTTGTCCTGACTCTGAGTTCCCTGAAAATTCCCCTTTCTCTTCTGTTGGGACTGAGGGCCTGGATGATTGGACTTCTCTGGTCTTGTACTCTAACTACCCTTGATGTATTGTCCGGGTTGAGAGGCCTTAGCCAAGATCTTTTCTTTCTTCCTAGCTTCCCAGACCTTTTCCTTTTCCTCTTTCTATCGGGCTAGATGGTACTCTGCCCTCAAGGCACGACTAACACAGTCGGCTACTGAAACTGGCGGAAATGGGCCAACGTCAATCAAAGTAGAGATCTTAGGCCTGAACATGTCTATCATCTTCTGTATCTTCTCCCTCTCCGTAGGCACCATATACGGACATAAACGAGAGAGCTGATCAAATTTCTTACAAACCTCACTGACTGACATGTCCCCCTACTGTAACTCTGAGAATTCTTTCTGCTGGGGTCAGAGTGATGCAGGATCATAATATTTCTGGTTAAACTCCTCCAGAAACTCTGCCCATGACATTGTGGTCACGTCCCTCCTCATGCGGACTGTGTCCCACCAGAATCTTGCATCTGTCCTTAGAACTAAGGATGCACACATGACTTTCTCCTCATCTGTGAGTCTCATAAACTCCATTATCATCTGGATTGAAGAAAGCCAATCTTCTGCTTCCAGGGGATTTGTCGAACCCTCAAATTCCAGAGGCCTAATCTTCCAAAATCTCTCATATAGTGGCTCTGGGTTCACCCTGACCGGTGGTTCCTGAACCACTTCTGGTGCCGCTGGTGGAACTACCCGTTCTGCTTCAGCTGCTGGTTGTGCAGGAGTCCCTACAGATCCCTGCCTCTGTTCTAACTATTCTAGTCTATGTCTCAACTCTGTATTTTCTCTCATCTGGTTTTCTAGAAGAGCTTGCATCTCTTCTAGTCATTGAGTTAGAGATGGGCGTCCCCTTCTCCTTCTTTGGCCTTGGCCTTGGTTTTCCATCGTGCTACTTTTTATCCTATAATAACACGATGAACTTGTGTTAGATCCTGTATAAAAAGGATCCACATGATTTCTTGCATTTACATATTATCACATACTTACTACAAAGTATAGGTCTCTACAGACCTTTACTTTCATGCATAACTAGCTGCTTATATTAACATAAACTTAACTTACTTAGATCGGTGAACAGGACATGCACAGAGTCAGGCGGGATATGGTCAACCAACTTTTTTGATAATACCCACTGTGACTACAGTAAGTATTCTAAACTAGACCCATTTTAAAACTTGGGCTCTGATACCAAATGTGTCTACGTTTGGTATCCTAAACTGAACCCATCGTAAAACTTCACTTTGATACCAACTGTGGCAGCCCGCCCTACCGTAAAGTCTCTACAGTGCTATTACGGCCAACTCTGTAGTTAACCGCAATAGTCTGCAGGCCTCTAGGGTCGCCGGCAATCATGCTGAACTGAAAACTTACTTGCTAATTTGCAGAATAAATTTTTTTTTCTTTAAAAACATAAACTGTTCGAGAATGTGATAAGGAAATCATGTTAACAAAATAATATGCACCTGAATCATGATTCCCCTATCACATAATCTTAACTTGAAAACTTGTTCTTGTAACTACATGGTTTAAATATTCAAAATCTGTACAGCGAAAGACTTAAGGGTGACCAAATCCCTTGCCCAATCCTCCCCGGCATGCATCTTCCCTATTCGTCGTCCACCGTATACTACTGAACGGGTCTCTTACCTGCAACATGTGAACAAACTGATGAGTTATGAGCTCAGTAAGTTCAAACATAAAAACATAAAACGTGACATGCTGTACTGCTGTGCTCATGCATGAACTGGACTCTGTGAACATGCTCGTGGTTAAAGGTTAGTCTTAGGATATTATCTGTTATTTTAGTTCTGGTTTTGGGCCTCTGATTGGTCGTATTGACATATTAGCGCAACCGAGAGCGGTACTTTAGTGCTGACCTCCTCAGTCTTAACTAATGCTAAACATGATAACCTCTCCGTAGGTCGAGAGGCCGATACGCCAATAACTAGTTAATTACCATCTTGCTGGTGTTCCAACTGGGTAGCATACTGATTGCCCCCACAGTCGGAACCTGTTACATGAATTACTGGGGTGTGAGTTTTATTAACATACTAGGGTGCCTTGTGCGCCGACCTATTTTCGTGTTCTGGTACTGTCTGACATGTGTACTAAAACATGCAACTCTACATGCATGACATGAACTGACCTGTGCTGACATGAGACTGACATGAATATCGTGATGTAGACAATCAATGTCTAACAACCACGTCATACAACATACATAACATCATAATATAACAAGCTTGTCCACGTTGCAGTCATGACAATGCTTGAACTTACAGAAAATCTGCTAGCGTGAGCCTCTGCTGCTCTGTGATTGCTGTATCGAGGTCTCTGACTCGAACTCCTATAAAAGGAAATATCACTTGTTATTTCCAATACTCATCTTATACTGGAAATATGGCAAAACATAAAAATTTTCATTTCCAGACTTTTTTTTTTTTTTTTACTCTTTGGCTTCGAACACGCCCTCGTACACGGACGTGTCTCTTCCCCGTGTACCTCTCTGGACTTACATGCCTGGCCATGTAATTCGTGGAACATGGCCGTGTATGCTTACACGGGTGAATACACGGCCGTGTTACTGGCCGTTTACTCCTCCGAACTCTTACACGGCCGTGTTTCTGGCCGTGTTTTCCTACTGTCTAGCATGGTCTGCTACACGCCTCCCTTTGACCATGTGCCCCTTGACACAGCCCGATACACGGCCATGTTCTTGGCCGTGTACCTCTCAGGTCTGATTTTTCTTGTAGCACGGTCATGCATATGGGCATGTTCGGGGCTGTGTTCTAAACACGCCCTTGTACACGCATGTGTACACGCCCGTGTTCATACCAGAATTAAGATTCTGGGTCCGAACTGCTCTGCTCTGATTTTCTAAGGCTTTTATGGCCTTTGTTCTACTTCTTATACTCAAAATCGATCTCCATAAGATCGTTTCGAGGTATCTACTACATTTCTACTACCACAAATCCATGATTTCATAAGCAAAAATCCCACATCTTGCTCATTTACACCTCTTGACTCAACTTTTGAAAAATCTGAGCTTTCTTAAAGAAAACTCACTAAACTCGGTTTTCTAAACCATCAACTCATGGATTCGTGTTTGAAAACATCTAGACTCGAACCATGTTTCGATTTTAACCGAAAATCTCGACATGATTCACTCACATTCTCTTTTTCCTCTCAAAACCCCAGATTTTCCCCCAAGAAAAACACAAGAACTAGGGTTTACCTTGCTTTAAATCTTGAGCTTTTCTTGCTACTGATTCATGACCGAAACTCGATCGATCTGCTGCTCGAACAAGAAAATCTGAACTTTCTTTGGATTTCCCTTTCTTCCCTCTTTCTTCCTCGGTTTCCCTTTCTCTCTTTCTTTTCTTTCTTTCTCTTTCTCTTTCTTTCTTTCTTTCTTTCTCTTTCTACCGGCTGCTTCTGCAGCTTATTAGGTGAATTAATTCACCTCATCCCTTAGTTTAAAGCCCTCCACGTGGCTTCTTCCTCTCACATTTTCTTTTTTTTTTTTTTTTGTAAGGGCTTGTTTGGCGACTTCTAGCCATTGATCAACTTGGCTCACTTGTGTGCCATTGATATCTTAGTATGCATTTTCCACATACTTTTCTATTAATTTTAAAACATTATAAATTTGAATTAATGCTTAGTTTTTAAACTATATTTATTAATTCATTATCAAATTTTGATTAAAACTCAATTAATCAAAATTTTCCTCTGCTCTGTATTCTGTAATCTGTATCACTGTAAATGTACATTTATTTACATATTTTGTACAAAATATCTCCGAGAATGTAGATTTCTCGGTTATCACATTTACCCCTCCTTATAAAATTTTCATCCTCGAAAATTTAGAACAAGTGAGGGTATGAAAGTCTCATCTCATCTTCTTTTCAATGTTGTGATTTCTCCACAATACCTTGTCTCAGCACCTTTTCTTCTCTAGCTAATATCTGAACTGGCTGCTCTTCATAGGTCAAATCCTCTTGGACTTGGACTGGTTCATGTTGTAGCACATGAGATGGATCTGACATGTACTTTCAGAGCATGGAGACATGGAATACGTTATGTACTGCTGACAGTTCAGGAGGTATGCCAACTTGTAGGCAACCTTCCCAATGCATTTGATAATCTCATAAGGTCCAATGTACCTTGGACTTAGTTTTCCCTTCTTACCAAAACGCATGATCCCCTTCATGGGTGACACTTTCAAAAAAACGAAGTCCCCTTCCTGGAATTCTAGGGATCTCCGTCTCCTGTCTGCATAGCTCTTCTGTCTGCTCTGAGCACTCTTCATTCTTTGCTGGATCTTAACAACTGCATCGCAAGTTTCCTGCATGAAATCTATCTTATGCAGTTATTTTTCCTTCAGATCATACCAATGAATGGGTGATCTGCACTTTCGTCCATACAGAGCCTCATAAGGTGCCATCTTGATGGAAGCTTGGTAACTGTTGTTATATGAGAATTCCACTAGTGGTAGCTTCTCATTCCAAGCTCCCGGAAAATCCATGACACATGCTCGGAGCATATCCTCCAAAGTCTGGATAGTCTGTTCTGATTGTCCGTCTGTCTGAGGATGGAAGGCTATACTGAACCTCAGTTCTGTGCCCATGGCTCTTTGCACACACTCCCAAAAATTTGAAGTGAATCGGGCATCTCTGTCAGATACTATGGACTTTGGCACTCCATGTAACCTGACAACGTGATCTACATACAGATGTGCCAGCTTTTCCAATGAGTAAGTGATCCTTATTGGTATAGATCTGGCTATCTTTGTCAATCTATCCACAATTACCCAAATGGCATCATGTCCTCCTCTTGTTTTGGGTAGTCCTACCATAAAATCTATGGTAACATCCTCCCATTTCCATTCTGGAATCTCCAGAGGTTCTAACTTTCCTCCAGGATGCTGATGCTCAGCCTTGACTTTCTGACAAGTAAGGCACTTACTGACAAATCTTGCAATGTCTCCTTTCATCCTTTTCCACCAAAACTGTAGCTTCAAGTCTTGGTACATCTTGGTGGCTCCAGGATGGACTGAATATGGCGTCTCATGAGCTTCTGACATGATTCGCCTTCGAATCTCTTCATCTGCTGGCATATGAATTCTCCCCTGATACATGATTAATCCATCTGTGGATGTCTCTTTTTAGGAGTCTGTCAGTCTTGAATCTTGCTTCTGAGCTTCCTTGATATCATCAAACAATGATGATTTCAACTGCAGTGCTGACAATTTTCCTGCTATCAACTCTTGCTCGAGCGAATGAACCTCTTGTTACAATGGTTTTGGCAACCTATCAATAGGCAACTGCTGTGGAACTGTAGCTTTTCTGCTCAATGCATCTGCTACTCGGTTAGCTTTTCCTGGGTGATAAAGGATCTCACAGTTATAATCCTTCACCAACTCCAACCATCTTCTTTGCCTCATGTTTAACTCCTTATGTGTGAAGAAGTATTTTAGGCTCTGATGATCTATGTAAATCTGGCACTGCGCTCTATACAGATAGTGTCACCAAATTTTGAGTGCGAACACTACTGCAGCAAGCTCTAGATCGTGGGTGGGATAGTTCTTCTCGTGTTCTTTCAGTTGACGTGAAGCATAGACAATTACTTTGCCATCTTGCATCAATACTGCTCTCAAACCCACTCTTGAGGCATCACTATAGATTTCATACTTCTCCCCCTCAGTAGGGAGTGTGAGGATCGGCGCGCTTGTCAGCCGTCTCTTCAGTTCTTGGAAGCTTCTTTCACACTCATCTGTTCATATATACTTATTCTCCTTGCGTGTGAGGGTGGTGAGAGGTGCTGCTAACCTTGCAAATCCCTCCACAAATCTCCTGTAATAGCCAGCTAACCCTAAGAAACTGCGTATCTCTGTCACGCTCTTAGGTACAGGCCATTGGTTGATTGCTTCCACCTTGACTGGATCTACTACAATTCCCTCTTTGGACACTACATGACCGAGGGAATGTACTCTGTCTAGTCAGAATTCACATTTTGAGAATTTGGCATAGAGTTGATGCTCTCTCAGCTTCTGAAAAACAACTCTCAACTGGACTTCATGTTCTGCGTGAGTCTTTGAATATACAAGGATGTCATCGATGAACACAATGACAAACTTGTCAAGATACTCCTTGAAGACTCTGTTTATCAGGTCCATGAAAGTGGCTGGCGCGTTTGTTAACCCAAACGGCATTACTAGGAACTCATAATGCCCATAACGGGTTCTGAAAGCTGTCTTGAGAACGTCATCTTCCTTGATTCTCAGCTGATGGTATCCTGATCTCAAATCAATCTTTGAGAACACTGCTGCACCCTTGAGCTAATCGAACAGGTCATCAATCCTAGGTAATGGGTACCTATTCTTGACTGTAACCTTGTTCAATTCTCTGTAATCTATGCACATGCGGAACGTCCCGTCTTTCTTCTTGACAAACAGTACGGGAGCTCCCCATGGGGCATAGCTCGGTCTGATGAATCCCTTGTCAAGCAGATCCTTCAACTGCACTTGTAACTCCTTCAACTCCACTGGTGCCATGCGGTACGATGCCTTGGAGATCGGTGCTGTTCCAGGTAGGAGCTCTATCTCAAATGAGATTTCCCGTTCTGGAGGTAGTCCTCGTTGTTCCTCGGGAAAGACTTTGATAAATTTTCTGACAACTGGAACATCTTCTGGCTGTAACTTCTTCTCTTCTGCTATATCTGTCACATAAGCTAAATATCCAGTACAACCACTGGCTATTAGCTTCTTAGCTTTCATTGAACTGATCATCATCTTGCTTGATCTTCTCGAAGAATCTACATACTCGAAACTTTCTTCATCTTCTGGCTTGAATACTATTCTTCTGTTTCTGTAATCTATCGTAGCTTGATATTTTCCTAGGAAATCCATTCCCAAGATTATATCACAGTCTACGATCTTCATCATGATCAACTGTGCATACAGTTCTCTATTTGCCACGATTACTGGTACATGAGGTAACCAGTACTCTGACAACATGACTTCTCCTGATGGGAGAGCAGTTCTAAAAGTTCTTCCCATGTGATCTCTAGGGTATTCTAACTTATCAGCAAATGCATATGATATGAAAGAATGGGTAGCCCCAGAGTCAAATAGAACAGATGCCAAGTGGTTAGCAACAGAAATCTGACCTGTCACCACGTTGGACGTCCCTGCCTCTGCCTCTTCTCTGGTGTAGGCCATCACCCTAGCATCTGCCTGAGGGGCTCTTTCTTGTACTGCTGGAGGCACTTTTGATGGGCTCTCATAGCTCAATCTGAGTGCATGTACTTATGACTACTGTGGACGTGAAGAGTTTGCTCCTGATACTAGTACTGACTGGCGGTTCATGGGGCAATTCTTGATGAAATGGCCCTCTCTTCCACACTGAAAATAGGCAGTCGTGCCAGTTTGCACTGACCCACATGTTTCCTCCCACAATTTGGACAGGTAGGGTTACTTGGAATTGTGGTGGTGTTAGTCCTCCTTGACTGACTTCTGTTGTCCTGACTCTGAGTTCCCTGAAAATTTCCCTTTCTCTTCTGTTGGGACTGAGGGCCTGGATGACTGGACTGCTCTGGTCTTGTACTCTGACTGCCCTTGCTGTATTGTCCGGGTTGAGAGGCCTTAGCCAAGATCTTTTCTTTCTTCCTAGCTTCCCAGACCTTTTCCTTTTCCTCTTTCTGTCGGGCTAGATGGTACTCTGCCCTCAAGGCACGACTAACACAGTCGGCTACTGAAACTGGCAGAAATGGGCCAACGTCAATCAAAGTAGAGATCTCAGGCCTGAACATGCCTATCATCTTCTGTATCTTCTCCCTCTCTGTAGGCACCATATACGGACATAAGCGGGAGAGCTGATCAAATTTCTTGCAAACCTCACTGACTGACATGTCCCCCTACTGTAACTCTGAGAATTCTTTCTACTGGGGTCGGAGTGATGTAGGATCATAATATTTCTGGTTGAACTCCTCCAAAAACTCTGCCCATGCATTGTGGTCACGTCCCTCCTCATGCGGACTGTGTCCCACCAGAATCTTGCGTCCTTCCTTAGAACAAAGGATGCGCACATGACTTTCTCCTCATCTGTGAGTCTCATAAACTCCATTATCATCTGGATTGAAGAAAGCCAATCTTCTACTTCCAGGGGATTTGTCGAACCCTCAAATTTCAGAGGCCTCATCTTCCAAAATCTCTCATATAGTGGCTCTGGGTTCACCCTGACCGGTGGTTCCTGAACCACTTCTGGTGCCGCTGGTGGCACTACCTGTTCTGCTTCAGCTGCTAGTTGTGCAGGAGTCCCTACTGATCCCTGCCCCTGTTCTAACTGTTCTAGTCTTTGTCTCAACTCTGTATTTTCTCTCATCTGGTTTTCTAGAAGAGCTTGCATCTCTTCTAGTCGTTGAGTTAGAGATGGCCGTCCCCTTCTCCTTCTTTGGCCTTGGCTTTGGTTTTCCATCGTGCTACTTTTTATCCTATAATCACACGATGAACTTGTGTTAGATCCTGTATAAAAAAGATCCACATGATTTCTTGCATTTACATATTATCACATACTTACTACAAAGTATAGGTCTCTACAGACCTTTACTTTCATGCATAACTAGCTGCTTATATTAACATAAACTTAACTTACTTGGATTGACGAACAGGACATGCACAGAGTCAGGCGGGATATGGTCAACCAACTTTTCTGATAATACCCACTGTGACTACAGTAAGTATTCTAAACTAGACCAATTTTAAAACTTGGGCTCTGATACCAACTGTGGCGGCCCGCCCTACCGTAGAGTCTCTACAGTGCTATTACGGCCAACTCTGTAGTTAACCGCAATAGTCTGCAGGTCTCTAGGGTCGCCGGTAATCATGCTAAACTGAAAACTTACTTGCTAATTTACAGAATAAATTTTTTTTCTTTAAAAACATAAACTGATCGAGAATGTGATAAGGAAATCATGTTAACAAAATAACATGCTCCTGAATCATGATTCTCCTATCACCTAATCTTAACTTGAAAACTTGTTCTTGTAACTACATGGTTTAAATATTCAAAATCTATACAGCGAAAGACTTAAGGGTGACAAATCCCTCACCCAATCCTCCCCGGCATGCATCTTCCCTGTTCGTCATCTACTGTATACTACTGGTGAACAGGTCTCTTACCTGCAACATATGAACAAACTGATGAGCTATGAGCTCAGTAAGTTCAAACATAAAAACATAAAACGTGATATGCTGTACTGCTGTGCTCATGCATGAACTGGACTCTGTGAACATGCTCGTGGCTGAAGGTTAGTCTTAGGATATTATCTGTTATTTTAGTTCTGGTTTTGGGCCCCTGATTGGTGGTATTGACATGTTAATGCAATCGGGAGTGGTACTTTAGTGCTGACCTCCTCAGTCTTAACTGATGCTAAACATCATAACCTCCCCGTGGGTCGAAAGGCCGATACGCCAATAACTAGTTAATTACCATCTTGCTGATGTTCCAACTGGGTAGCATACTGATTACCCCCATAGTCGGAACCTGTTACATGAATTACTGGGGTGTGAGTTTTATTAACATACTAGGGTGCCTTGTGTACCTACCTGTTTTCGTGTTCTGGTACTATCTGACATGTGTACTGAAACATGCAACTCTACATGTATGACATGAACTGACATGAACTGACCTGTGCTGACATGAGACTGACATGAATATCATGATGTAGACAATCAATGTCTAACAACCACATCATACAACATACATAACATCGTAATATAATAAGCTTGTCCACGTTGCAGTCAGGATAATGCTTGAACTTACAGAAAATCTTCTAGCGTGAGCCTCTGCTGCTCTGGGACTGTTGTAACGAGGTCTCTGACTCGAAGTCCTATAAAAGGAAATATCACTGGTTGTTTCCAATACTCAGCTTATACTGGAAATATGGCAAAACATGAAAATTTTCATTTCCAGACTCTTTTTTTTTTTACTCTCTGGCTTCGAACACGCCCTCCTACACGGCCGTGTCTCAGCCCATGTACCTCTCTGGACTTATATGCCTGGCCGTGTAATTCATGGAACATGGCCGTGTATGGTTACACGGGTGAATACACGGCCATGTTACTGGCCGTGTACTCCTCTGGACTCTTACACGGTTACTTATATGGCCGTGTTTCTGGCCGTGTTTTCCTACTGTCTAACATGGTCTGCTACACGCCTCCCTTTGACCGTGTGCCCCTTGACACGGCCCGATATACGGCCGTGTTCTTGGCCGTGTACCTCTCGGGTCTGATTTTTCTTGCAACACGGTCCTGCATATGGGCATGTTCGGGGCCGTGTTCTAAACACGCCCTTGTACACGCACGTGTACACGCCTGTGTTCATACCAGAATCAAGATTCTGGATCCGAACTGCTCTGCTCTGATTTTCTAAGGCTTTTATGGCCTTTGTTCTACTTCTTACACTCAAAATCGATCTCCATAAGATCGTTTCGAGGTATCTACTACATTTCTACTACCACAAATCCA
This sequence comes from Antiaris toxicaria, assembly GCA_035233585.1. Classification (NCBI taxonomy): domain Eukaryota; kingdom Viridiplantae; phylum Streptophyta; class Magnoliopsida; order Rosales; family Moraceae; genus Antiaris; species Antiaris toxicaria. Next base: position 20,253,107 of record CP141153.1, read on the forward strand.
TGATTTCATAAGCAAAAATCCCACATCTTGCTCATTTACACCTCTTGACTCAACTTTTGAAAAATCTGAGCTTTCTTAAAGAAAACTCACTAAACTCGGTTTTCTAAACCATCAACTCATGGATTCATGTTTGAAAACATCTAGACTCGAACCATATTTCGATTTTAATCGAAAATCTCGACATGATTCACTCACATTCTCTTTTTCCTCTCAAAACCCTAGATTTTCCCCCAAGAAAAACATGAAACTAGGGTTTACCTTGCTTTAAATCTTGAGCTTTTCTTCCTGCTGATTCATGATCAAAACTCGATCGATCTGCTACTGGAACAAGAAAATCCAAACTTTATTTGGATTTCCCTTTCTTCCCTCTTTCTTCCTCGGTTTCCCTTTCTCTCTTTCTTTTCTTTCTTTCTCTTTTTCTTTCTTTCTTTCTTTCTTTCTTTCTTTCTTTCTATTTCTACCGGCTGCTTCTGCAGCTTATTAGGTGAATTAATTCACCTCATCCCTTAGTTCAAAGCCCTCCACGTGGCTTATTCCTCTCACATTTTCTCTTCTTTTTTTTTTTTTGTAAGGGCTTGTTTGGCTACTTCTAGCCATTGATCAACCTGGCTCACTTGTGTGCCATTGATCTCTTAGTATGTATTTTCCACATACTTTTCTATTAATTTTAAAACATCATACATTTGAATTAATGCTTAGCTTTTAAACTATATTCATTAATTCATTATCAAATTTTGATTAAAACTTAATTAATCAAAATTTGACTCTGCTCTGTATTCTGTAATCTGTATCACTGTAAATATACATTTATTTACATATTTTGTACAAAATATCTCCTAGAACGTAGATTTCTCGGTTATCACAAGTGATGGTCCTGAGAGAAACCACCGTGAGGTGGTCGAAGATCTAGTGCCTACAAATACAAAGACGAACAGTTGTGATTTACCTTGTGATTCAATGATTTTTCTCCCAATGATATCAATCGCGATCCTAATGAGCACGAGGAAGCGCGAGCTTTATATCCACGGGGAGATCCTCTTCCAAATCTTGACAGCAAGATCCTTCTCCCCTTCATGACCTCTATCAGGATTCTACGGCATACGATCCAAAGGGGGAGGCCATTGCTTGTTGCAAGTGGAATTCTAGCTATGATCTCGATCATGATTGCAAATCGCAAGGCTACTACTGTGCTAACAAGATTTGTTGGTAATAAATGATGATGATGGCAATAATCAGCAATGATTACCAACGATTGTGCCCTCAACAAAGGAGATGGAAGGCAAAAGAGATAAAAGAAAGAGAGAGAAAGGAGTGGGATTTGGTTATTCTTAAAACAAAAGGGTAATTTTGATATCATTGTGTGTAATTGATTTAAATTATGCTATGGGTGATTTTTGGTGATAATAAGATTTTAGGTAAAAGAGGTATAGTGGTGGGACCGGACCTAGCATCAGCTATGCTAGACAATTTGAAGGAGATGGTGGCTCGAGATTTTAATGTCTCTATGCTAGCGCTTATTATCTAGAAGAGCTTATTTGAAACTGATCTGAAGAAGGTGGAGAACCAATTATCGATGACACTAAAACAAATTACATCAGACGATTTCCTTATAGAAGACGAGAAAAGGACATTCGAAAGGAGATAGATAGATGGGTGTCTGGAGAGTATCAATGTGGATTTAATTGAGTCACGTAAAGATTTGAAAAAGACAAAGATGATGTTGAGAAAATGGGACGTTAAAAGTTCCAGTAACAATGTGTTAACACACAATTGGTACAATGTCACTGAAAGGAATAATCTAAAGGCAAGAGATATTGTGTAAATTTGGTTCTTCAGGAGTACAGAAGGAAAGCCTTGCTTCGCCATCATCAACTTCAACCAAGTCGGGGCTTCTTCTTCCTCCACTTATGCTTCTTCAACTACTATCGAAGAACTGGCTTCTCCTTGCTCTACTTATGCTACTGCTATCGAAGAAGGGACGTCTTTTTCTGCTACTGTTGTGGATGTTGGAGTTGAAGATGACGATGATGATGATGATGAAATGATTAATAGTGATCAGCCAAGGAGCAATGTCACTGCCTAGCTAGCTAGCTCTTTATCAATAGTGACGGATCTGTAAATTTATTTTTATGGGGCATGTATAAGGATACAATTTTTAAAACAAAATAATGACTTTTTATGGATAAAAGTTCAAATTTTTTATTCTAAAAGAATTTTACCTTTTTTCAAATTTATTTACATATTTTAATTATCACAAATGGTTTTTATATTTTGAGAGTATTGTATAATTTGTTATTGAATTTTATCTCAAATTTTAGTCTTACGATACCAAATAGAAGCATTTTGCTCATGATATTTAGAAAATTGTTTGTACTTTTTTAACCGAAAGCTGAATTTCACTTTTGTTTGTTTTACATCACTACTTTTCCCTTTAAAAATGAATTTTTTTCAACTAATAAATAAAAACTTACATGTATTAGTATTTTAGTTGTTGATAATTAATCTTAAAGTCAATGTATTTTTTAAAATAAAAAAGCTATAATTAAAAATTAGAAAGAAAAGCAGATAAAGAGACTATAGGGGAAAAACGATTTAAATGTTGGCCATGATACTAAAATATAAGAATAAGCTAAGAGTGTCACGTGAAGTATTAAAATGTTTGTAATATTAGTCATTCAGGGGAATAAGAGCTGGCCAGAGGATCAAAAAAGGGGATTTGGGAATTGTGATGCGATTATCATTGTGCAACATCCGTGAGTACTATCATGTAGAGATAGACCCACTAAGATAACTATCTAAATTCTTGGTCCTCCGAATCAGCATTTATTTCCTCTTAATCAATTCCTCTTGTGAATTATTAAGGTGACAGGAAACAAAATAACAAATACAAGTGACAAGGTAGTTACTTTACACTCTCTCACCTCTTTTTTCCCATGTTGAATTTTATCAAAATACTTATATTTTAGAGGTCTTCTTATCTAATATATATCTTCAAGCTAATATTGAGGTTATATTTCTCTAGGGACACTTATACGCCACCCTAATCTTTTTAATAAGGGCGGATTTTTAAATATATTAGGACAGCCGACACAACTTGATTAAGGTCAACTTTGTCAAATATAAGCGGATGTCATTATTTTCCAAAGTACTTTTTTTTTTCTTTCGGAGCTTTTTAGAACAGAATTTGTTCTTCTAAACTAAATTTGCTCTAATGTTGTTTCAAAATAAAATATATCGAAAATATTATGATATAATAGATGAAAATTCAATAGGAAAATCTATCAATAAATTACTGTCTTTAAGTCTCCACTTATGAATTTTCTCTAAAGGAAATAATCTATTATCTATCAAAATATAACTAGATTAGATAGGAGAGTTTGTTTATTATATTGAGTTCAAATCTTCCATTTCTAAACCAAAAAACAAAAATCCCTTAGACAAAAAAAAAAACTCAGAGATAATAATTTTCCCTCATTTATAGTGGATGTGGGGGTGGAAAATTAAGTTTTTTTTTTTTTTTTTTATTCTCTTGATTCCGAATGTGCAAAAAAATAAATAAATAAATACATCACTTCCTCTCCTTCACCCTACTCTCTTCTAACCTCCTCACCTCTTTCCCAAAGGAAAATAATATTATTTGGAAAGGAAGGCTTCTTGTGTCGATAAATAAGCCTATAAATATTGTTTTCTATTGTGAGGCTACGGCTCCTCATATTTGCACGGCTGCATGCTCTTTTACGTACAAAACAACATATATGACGTACATATGGGCCACAGTGACTTATTACAGTGGACACTCTATGACTATATACATATAGCATGTAGAACGGATAAAGAAGTTCATAGCATAATAAACAATTAAAAAGTATTAGTTTTTTTTTTTATTTACAAACAAATTTGTTATTTACTGTTATTTCTTTAATTATTTTAAAATTTAATTATTTACTTCATTAGTTTCATAAAACATGCTATCCATACTATAATTTCCATATTCCCTTAATTAGTTGAATTGTGTACTAGGTTCTAAAAAAAAAAAAGATATATACGTATATATGCATACATATAGATTTTAATTTTGAGATGGGGCGTATATATACATATATACATATAAATTTTAAATTTGAGATAGAGATTCAAGCTCTACACTTAATAATACAGTCACATATAGAATTACCACTAAATTAATCCGACAATAACACTTCTTCAAATATTATGTGACAATGTAAACATTAAACCAAAGCTTCGAATTATAGAAGCAATTTGATCAAAAAAATTCACAGAGGCAACATCAAGAACCATAAAATAAGGCAACCTCGAGGCTAGTTATACGAATATAAAAAATCTAAAGGATATGTATGTGTGTATATATATACATATATACATATAAACAAACCCAACCGAGAAATCAAAAACTCAGAAAGGTCAAAACTTTCTATATATATATATTTATATATATTCCCAGCTGAAGCTACAAGTGCCTTTCTTAATGATGGTGAAGTTTGCCCCTAATAAATCCACTTGACGTCAACGTCATTGTAAAGCTCTGAGATTGTCTTCCAAAAAACTCATCCCAGAATTACTATTTTTCACTTCCCATTCTTATGTTTATCAATAAAAATTACATGTTAACAACGAAAAGAAAAAGAAAAATGAATAAAGGAAAAAGGAAAAATGAAAGGAACCAAAAGCACTGACACTATTGACTAGATTTTGAATTCTCTTCCTCGCTTTCATTATTTTTAAATTGATTTTGAATATGTAACCAAAGCCCAATTTATCCTACTGTCAACTTTGAAAAAAAATTTTTAGGACTGCGATGATTAAACCAAATTAGATTGAATTATTGTCGATTTTATAACGTCATTTATCTTTTTTCTCTTGGATTTTTTTAAAGTTTAGAGGTTAAAGACATTGTAAATTTGAAAAGTATTATTTTTAATTTTTTTTATTCAATTGATATATTAAATTGCTTAATTCTATTGAACCTTGATTGTTAAAAAGCTCTAATATTTTACGACGAGATCAACAAACCAAAAAGGTTGAAAATACAATGTAATCGTGTATTCGATATGTAACATATATTTATATTTTTGCATAATTTATTTTCAACTAATAAAAATATAAGTTTTTATTTAAAAAAAAAAAAAGTTTAAGCAAGCAAGATTTTTCTCAGCCTCCAAAGTTTGAAGTAAAGGAGGTTTTGTACTTTGATTAAAACACATAAACAGTACGTATATATAAGATTTAACATAAAACGTTGAGTTTGTATGTGTCGCCTGATACTTTGGTAGAATAATCGGCAACAGAAGGCATCTGGTTTGAAAACTTGTTTCGAAACCAGTAATCATCAGAGAATGCAACTACCCGAATTTTTATTTTTTTGGCCGAAGAACAAGCGACTATGGCCATGCAATGAGTTCTGCTCTCTTTCCGTCTCTTGTGACCATTTTAACAACAATGGACCATGTCTCTAGATGGATGAACTGGTTACTACACCCTCGAATGTTAACGTCAGAGTAGTTCTAAGGGACTTAATACTTATGACGTGCAGAATAGCTTTTGTATACATGGAAGAGGAAAATATGTTAAATATACGGAAGAAGAAAATATGTTACATACATACATGACATAACAAATATTTTAAACCAAAAATAACCAGAAAATGCTTTTTATCTTTTGACGTATATTACATACAACACAAATCAAGAAACCGTATAATCCTGGACAATAACCCGACGATTATACTTTATACATGAGTAAAAAGAACTGTTGAAGCAAATGCAAAGGCTATGAAGTTTACTGTCTCTCCAACAATTTATTCAAGACAGATTATGCACATGAACACTTGAAGATCGAACCGATAAAAGTACTGTTTCCATTGCAAGAAACAAACAAAGCGATTGTTATTTTTTTTTTTCTTTTTTTCTTCTAAAATTAATGCAGGGAGGAATTTATTTTCATCAATGGATTGAATTCACATTGTGTAAACAATATGATCAAAATTAATTTCATAAGCAACAAGAACCACAAAATAAGGCAACCCAAAAGGCTAATTATGCACATATAAAAAATCTAAAGGATATACACGGACAAACTCAATCGAAAAATAAAAGTCAATATAGATCAGAATCATAACATTTAAAAAAAAAAAAAAACATGAAATTACCAGTTCTGAGGCTAGATGTAGCAGTTACGAGAGGTCTATCTGCACGATGAAAAAACTTGTCCCCAATCATGAATATACTTGATATCAACACCACAATGAACTCTCTAAGATTGACTTCCAAAAAACATATTTAGAATTACTATTTTCCAACTCTCATCTTATGCTTTTTTAATAAAGAAAAGAAAAAGAGAAATAAACAAAAGAAAATTGAAAATTAAAGGTACAAAAAACACAGACACAATCGACTAGGTTATGAATTCTCTTCAAAATAAAATTAAATTCGTCTTGCATTCATTTTTTAAATTGATTTTGAATGTTAACCAAAACCCAATTTTATCCTATTTCCCTTAGAAAAAAGTTTTTAGGACGGCCATAACATACACCAAAAATTTGAGCTAAAACTACAATGTAAAATTTTTATCATCATTTATCTATTTGTTTCGTTGAATTTCTTTAATAAATTAAGCTTATAATAAGTTTATTTTATTTTAGAGTTCAAAATATTGTAAATGTTTTTGTGGAAGGAAAAGTATTGTGAATTATTATGGTATAATTGTTAATTATTTTTTTATTTAATACCAGATTCGATATATACGAGTATTCACAAAAAAATCTTAAGCTAAAGCCAGTAGTACAACCCAAAACTTAGGATAAAGTCAGAAATTTTTTTTTTTTTTACGAAAATTACAAAATACAGTAATAAAAAAATTTTAATTAGGGTGCAAATAAATGATAAAATTTGTAAATATTTGATAATTGACAAACTGTAAAGAGTTAGTGAATATACAAAAGTATTCTCGCCTGCTAATTCCCAACCCCGCAACTTCTCCTTATATATATATATATATAGATATCTATATATATAGAGAGAGGAGTTCGAAGTGGAGTGGTATTCTAGTCCTATGTACTCTAAAACATTCTCCTCGTGAGTTTCTAAAGTAATTTCCCACTTGGATTATGATTGCGTAGAGATAGGGTTCGAAATATTTTTTAACGCATGGTTTTGATTTTTTGAAACATAGAGTACATAGGATTATAAACTTCCACTCTCATTATTATTAATCACTTTGCTCTGATCTATCTCTCTTCGATATTTGTGTGTTTCTCTCTCTGAGAGTCTCGTAAAGATGACAATATCCGAAAAAGAGTCCGAAAATCTGGTTCCCAATAAACCTCCTGACTTTAATAATGTATTGTCAAATGTTGCTGATGCTGTTGATTGTAGCATAATTATTTTGTCAGATGAAGCACCAAAGGTAGACTTGGTTAAAGATGTGAAATACGCACTGGTCAACATAACAATCCCAACAAAAAGTGAGGTACTTTTGGTAAGCACCACTGTACAATTGATAGGACCAATTTTAGCCCACTGCAAAAACAAGACAAGATTATTAGGAATAATAATATTATTTATAATGATCTTTATCCTAAAAAGCATTATTATTTTGACGTTTGTAAAGATGTTCAAAATGAAGAAATCAAAATAATTGAGGTAAAGAAGAAGATTAGTACTAGTGCTAAGCGAATGGTGAAGACTTTTGGTGATAATAAGATTTTGGGTAAAAGAGGTATAGTGGCGGGACCAAACCAAACACTAGCTATGCCGGACAATTTGAAAGAGATGGTGGCTCGAGATTTTGATCTCCCTATGTTGACACTTACTATCTAGAAGAGCTTATTTGAAACTAATTTGAAGAAGGTACAGAACTGATTATTAATAACACTTAAACAAATTGCATTAGACGATTTCCTTACAGAGGATTAATGTGGCTTTAATCTAACCAAGTAAAGGTTTGAAAAAGACAGAGATGATGTTGAGGAAATGAGATCTTAAAAGTTCTAGTAGTTATGTGTTGACACACAATTGGTACAATGTCGTTGAAAGGAATAAGCTAAAGGCAAGGGATATTGAGCAAATTTAGTTGTTCAGGAGTAGAGAAGGAAAGCCTTGCTTCGCCATCGTCAACCTAGGCTACTGCTTTTGAAGAAGTAGGAATAAGTTAGGGCTTCTTCTTCCTCCATTTCTGCTTCTTCAATTGAAAGGATTTTGTAATTTGTTGTTAAATTTTATCTCAAATGTTGGTCATATGATACAATATAGAAACATTTTGCTCATGATATGTAGAAAATTGTTTGTACTTTTTTAACCGAAAGTTGAATTCCACTTTTATTTGTTTTACATCACTACTTTTCCCATTAAAGATGATTTTTTAACTAATAAATAAAAACTTACATGTATTAGTATTTTAATTGTGGATAATTAATTTTAAAGTCAATGTATCTTTTAAAATAAAAAAGCTTTTATTAAAAATTAGAAAGAAAAGTAGATAAAGAGACTGGAAGGGAAAATAGATTTAAATATTGGTTATGATACTAAAACATAAGAATAAGTTAAGTGTCATGTGGGGGTATATTTTAAATAAAAAATTTAATAGGTGCACATTACAAATATTAAAAGAAGTTTGGGGGATTAATTTAAATTTTAAAAAGTGGAGGGGGGCCACGTGCCCCCCGGCTCCCATATAAGTTCGTCACTGGTCATCAAGCTCTATATATTAATTTTGGTTGGTTGGCTTCTTTTTTAGTTTTCATGCAAATCAAACAGAATTTTACAAGTTACTCTACAGTATTTACGTTTATTATTATTTTTTTTAGTTTTTCTCTATTATCTAATATTAACAATCTTGGTTATCAGACATGTTAGTACGTGCTGCACTTATTTCTTCAATTCGTTCATAGCCAGTAGTCATAATACTGGCTGTAATAACTTCTATTAGTTAATTTACAAAAAGAAAAAAACTTCTGTAAGTACATGATATTTGACTTTTATTTGATAAGGGAAATTAACTAGTTGTTTTATTCTTATTAAATGTTGGAGAAATTAATGCAACACTATACTACTTAATTAGAACACCTAAAATTAAAAAAAAAAAATTCAAAATACATCATTTTCCCTCTCTTTCACTATTCCCCTTCTCCTATTGCGAGGCTCATATTTTGCATGGTTGCATGACTATGGATACATTGATATAAACATGCATAGTTATCTTCTTTTTTTTTTCCCTATAAACAAACATGCATATTAGAGCATCTCTAATGTAATGTTAAATTAATATATTAATAATAATTTTTAATATTTGAATTAACAAAATGCTCTTTAATACAATGTTATCTTTTATACTAAATTTATTATATACTAAACTTTGTGACAAATGTACCATAAGATACAGACAATGCTAAATTTAATTTTGATTCATATTAGTTGTTAATTTATGTAATTATTGAAATAATTTTATATTTCATTTATAAATACTAAAAGTTTACTTTTACAACTACTACAACACAATAATGATAACAAAAAATAAAAATAACATTAAAAATAGTATAGTACATTGGAGTATAAAGTAAAATAATACTATTTTTCATACTATTTTGTAAATAATATAGTATTAACATACACAAATACATTGAAAGTGGTCTAATAGTTGATCAATTGCTTACTAGGTTCTCCATTTTTTTTTTGGAGAAAAGGCAAAATTGCATAATACAAAGTATGATTGCAAAATTATAGAATAATCTAAATTATTATAACTAAATAGCATAATTAAGGTAAATAACAAAATAAGAATCCCAAAATACCTTGACCCTCCCTCTCCTTTCTCTTCTCTCTCCCTTGTTTGTCTTTCTCTTCTATCACCAAAGATATCAACAACAATGATGATAGTGCCGGAGGTGGACAGTGGCATGACCAGGATCGCACCAGTATCATGACGGATCTCAAGGTTATCGTGACTAATCTCACCGTAGATCATGATTGGAGGGGATCATGATCTAGAGGAGATTGCAATGGATCTCACCATGTAGATCTTGCCATCCACCACAACATTGCTGTGACAACATAGGGATCTGGCAGTTCTCCATCAAAACATTGTCGTTCATAGCGTTACCATCGCTTGCTCACTCGAACTCAATCCAATCATGATCGTACTCAATTCAATGTCAGAATTTGCTTGCACTAGGTGTTCCATCGCGAACTAGTCCCACTCTCAATGATGCCATTTGGGTTCCACCGTCATTGGTAGTCAACGAGGATGAGAGTTAGAAGTGAGGGCAAATGTGTATCTGAAGGTAAAAAGATAAAATTGAAATAAATTAAAAGTAAAATTAAAATATGCTAAAATATGCTATAATTTTCATTAGTATATTTTAAATATGTTATATGATATGATTTCTCTTTTTTTTTTTGTATTTGAATTTTGGCTAGGATTCAAATTTTGCACATAATATATTTAGAAACTAAATTACTACCATGAATATGCATACAATCACGATTCTCCAAATATTCTACTAGAGAACTGTATAATCACAGTCGCAAATACCTATGATATTTTCGAAATTTCCACTAAAATTTTCATTTGAGAGGTTTCAAAATATCTTTTAGGTATAATATTTTTTCCATCTAAATATTAGTAAAAAAATATCAATATCGGTAAAATATAGTGTATTTTGTACAAAATGTTGGTAAATTTTGGAGGAATATCAGAAATTTCGATGGAAATTTTGGTAAAAAAATATATAAATTTTTTATTAGAAAATTTTAGATTTTTTTTTTATTTGCTATCTTATATATATATATTAGGAATGCTATCTTACAATTTACTTTATGAAAAAAATAAATTGAAAAAAAAAAAAGTGGTAGAACAAAAAAGCTAAGGGTGCCAACAAAAAGAGAGAAAGAGAGAGAGAGTATCATCTTGCTATAACCACGCTGAAACCTAAACTCCTACAAAACTTTGTAAGCGGCCATTTTTCACAGCTAGCTACCTTATTTATATAAGGAAATTGCTATCTATAAACTTACTTTTATATTAATATTGTAGGACTTCTTTTTAGTACTAAGATATATAACATATAAGATGTTTCTCGTGTAAAATTAATGTATCTACATATCTTTTTAATGTTTGAAGTAATTTACTTTTCTTTTCTTATTTTTTAGCTGCAATATTTGTAAATGTTACTAATCTTGTTGATCTGACATGTAGTACTGATCAGTTCTATAAAATGTTCATATCGTTTGCGGCTTAATTAATGTTATTTGATCTTTTTTTAACCGACAAAAGTATTTAGTTGTTTTAATTTGATAATTTCTTTTTGTTTTCCTTAATTTTCCCTGTTATGTGGTTGGTGATTTTGCAAATAAGAAAGTACACCTTAATTTGAATATATGGATATATTCACTAATTTTTGCTGCGACGAAATTAGCAACAAAGATTTAGCAGGCCCACCTGGTTAAATAACGTACAAGGTTCTCCAAGTTCATGTGTCCAAATCATAATTTTCTCAGGTCATAAACCCCGAAAGCAAGCACACGATATATTTTACTGCTTCCATGTTTTATTTATCCTTTATCCATTTTTTTCCAATGTAGTTTTATATAGGATGACTCCTGCAAATGTTTTGGTTGTAATGCTGCTAATTATATATATTTTAAATAAATTTTAATATACGGCTCAGAAAAGATACTAACGGTATTATTTTAATAATTTGTGCCCCTTGTCTGAATATGTTTAATCCAATTTATGAAGAATTTACCATACTGTAAAGGAATGCAACCGAAAAGGTAATAAAATTGAAAAGTAAAGTAAAGAAATATGAAGGAGAATCATTGATATCCTTTCTGATATATTTTCTTGTCTTTTGGATATTATTCTGAGAAATATATATTTATAATTCTCTTTCTTGTATTTTTTAAACTTAAAATACTAGTAATCTTGTCCTCTTACACAATCAAAAATTCATTGGCATATATTTACCCAAAAAAAAATAGTACATGGGTATTTAATATTTATTAAAATAATATAAGTAAAATTGGCATTCATACTGTTCAGTAAAATATTAATATGATGGTGATTAAGGATTAGTATTACTTTTCTCATTCTTTATATTGCCTGCGGTCATAAAACATTCATGTTTAAATAAAAATAAATCACTACTTATGTCTCGTTTGGAAACGGTTTAGTGTTATAATTTAGCTTGAAAAAGTTGGTTAATTTTTTAAAACTAATTATAATTTTTATTGAGTTTAAAACAAAACAAAAAAAAAAGACAAAAAAATACAATTTAATTTAAACTAATTTTGAATTCCAAACCAGCCATTATCTTTTCTTTCCGTTTTCTACAAAGTAAACGCGCTTTAAGTTTACATTACAGCGCAATATTTGGATAACCTAGTAAATAATTCAACAAATATATGATAAATATACCTATATATATAATCCACTATAAGTCATGGTAAGTATATGCTGTTTTATATTTGTAAGATGAAAGTAATGCAAGCAGCCATCAGAGTCAGCCATGCACTTAGAAAGAGACAAATAGAGGGGAGGAAAGTAAGAGGATACGAGGGAAATTAAATGAAAATAAATTTACATTAATTTTTTTAGGGTAGAATTTTTTTTTGAAATTAAGAGTGAAAGATTTGATTCTACATCTTTTAGTGAATTCAAATGTAAAATTACTATTAAATTATACTTATAATCACTAGACAGTAGTATCAATGAATTTGATTTATTTCCTCTTTCGATTTTCCTCAAGTTCCAAAAAAAAAAAAAAAAAGTTTGTGCTCTCTCTAATATTTGCTTTTCACTTATTATCTCATAATTTTTGTTGTCTTCCTCAAAATCCAAAAACAGATCGAAGGAAGGGAAGGTTGGAAAAACGAGACAAAATTATATGAAACTACTGAATAATCTCATTGATGTAGAAAAAAGAAAAAAGATAAGAAAAACTAAGTATCATTAATTTAGCCGCAATTTAAATGCACTTAAAGAACTGGATCAGTTCTTGTGGAAAGACATTTACTAACTATAGAAAAAAATAATAATAAATAAAAATCTAAGTAACCACCGTGCAAAACCTCAGTTTGGCTTGCATGAAACCAGAAAACATAAAACAAAAAAAGAAAGAAACGAAAAGAAAAGGAAGCCATTATAGAGCTAGAGAAAGGCGAGTACTGACATCACCCCTTGGCTCACCATCACCCCATTGATGATCATGTTTTCCGACAGCGGAAGACGAAGAAGAAGCTGGTTCTCGACCGAGTTTGACGAGGGCAAAGCATGGCTTTCCTTCTCTGCTCCTGAAGAACCAAATCTGCACAATATCCCCTGCCTTGAGCTCATTCCTTTTGGCAACATTGTGCCAGTTGTGTGACAAAACGTATGAACTAGAACTCTGAAGCTCCCATTTCTTCAACTTCATCTTCGTCTTGCTCAAATCTTTATCCGGCTCGATAAAATCCACCTCGATGCCCTCGAGTCGCTTGTCCGGCGTTCTCCTCGCCAACGTCCTCTTCTCCTCCTCCGTCAGAAAATCGTCCGATGCAATTTGTTTCAAAGTCATCGATAAACGGTTCTCAACCTTCTCAAGATCGGTTTGAAATAGGCACTTCTGGATAACAAATGCTACGGTGGAGACGTCGAAATTCCGAACCACCATCTCCATCAAACCATCCGGCATTGGTGGTGCCGATTCCGGTCCCGCAATGACACCTCTTTTACCCGAACTCTTAGTCATCTTCTTCTTCTTCACCTCTGTTTTGATCTCTTCATCCAAACGACGGCGGTCGGAGCAAGAAGCACCGACGTCCTGACGAGGGTGTTTCTTCAGAGGAAGAAGCGGGAGGTCATAATTACGATCGCTATTGTGATGAATTTCGCTAGTAGTACTAGTAGCGGCCTCGACCATGATCATGTTCTTGTCATTTTTGAGGTCACCAGGGAGTTCCGGGAATAAAGACAATGTTTCTTTTTTGATATTTGGGTATGTTTGTTTCTGGGACGCCATCATCAAAAAAGAACTAGTAAAGAGACTGACTGAAGAAAAAAGACTGATTGAGATTTATATAGAGAGAGGAGTTTGAAGTGTAATGGGTTTCTAAAATCCTAATGGGTTTCGGAAAACTAATTTCCTTTCTCGATTAGGAATGAGTAGAAGTGATAGGTTTTGTTTTTCTTTTCTTTTCTTTTTTTTTCTTTTTTGAGCCAAGGTTTTTATTTTTAGAAATATATTTAACGTATCTAAGCAGAAGAGTTGTGGTTTTTAGCGAAATAAGGCTGAGTTTTGTGGATTACTCTTTTAAAATTAATTAACATGTTTGCTATACTAAATTTTGAAGTGCAAATACTCATAAATAAATTAAGCACTCTCCTCCCATCAAGAAATTATTTTATGAAAGAGTTTATTAGTTTCCCTTTCATATTAGAAATGCGTGGAGATAGGTTTTAATTATTTATTATTTACTTGAGATAAAATATATGTATATCCATACATATATAAATATATATATTTATATATAAAAGGAGAAGTCGAGGGGTGGAAAATAGCCCGGACTTTTGTAAATTCCTTCCTTAACTCGTTATAGATTTTGTTAATTATCAAATTTTTTTCAAATTTAATCATTTATTTACTCCCTTAAAATTGTTTAATAACTATATTTTGCAATTTTTTTAAAAAAAATTCTAACTTTATCCTAATATCATACTTTCAAAATGATGTAAAATTATCATATATTTTAATTTCATTTTTTATTTATCTCAATTTTATCCATTTTCCCTTCTCCCTTATCTTTCCTTCCCCCCTTTCTCTCTCTCTCTCTAACCCAAAATGCTTTTGTCGGAGAAGACAAAGTGTAGCGGCCTGCCCTTTCTGTGGAGGTTCTACAGTGCTATTATAGTCAACTCTGTAGTTAACCGCAATAGTATGTAGGCCTCTAGGATTACCGGCATCATACATAACTTGAAAACTACTTGCCAATTTTTGCGGAATAAATTTTTTTTTCTTAATATAATAACTTGAAAACATATATATCTTGTTCGAGAATGTGATAAGGAAATCATGTTAACAAAATAACATATACATAGATCATGATTTCCCTATCACATAGTCTTGAATTAAAAATCATGTTCTTGAAATTACATGCTTAAATTTTCAAAACTACACAACGGAAAACTTATGGCAGGACCATCTTCCCTCGCCCAGTCCCCCTGGCATGTACATACCCTGTCCGTCGTCCACCGTATACTACTGGTGAACAGGTCTCTTACCTACAACATGTGAACAAACTAGTGAGCTATGGGCTCAATAAGTTCAAACATAAAAACATGAAATCATAACATGCAATGTTGTGCTCATACATGAAACTTGACTCTGAAAAACATATTCATGGCTGTATGTTAAGTCTTAGGACATTATCTAAAATTAGGTTTTGGTTTTGGAACCCTGATTAGTCATACTAAAATGTTAGCATGACTGGGAGTGGTACTTTAGTGCTGACCTCCACAGTCCTAACTGAGGCTGAACATGAAAACCTCCCCGTGAGTCGAGAGGCCGGTACACCAATAACTAGTTTAATTACCATCTTTTCTAAAGTTTCAACTCGGTAGCATACTGGTTGCCCCACAATAGGAACCTATTACATGTTTTACTTAGGGTGTGAGTTTTATTAACCTCACTATAGTGGCCTCGTGCACCTACATGTTTTCACGTGCTTAACAATGTCTATCATGTGTACCTGAACTTATTTAACTAAAACATGAATCTCTACATACATGACATGAACTTGACATGTATATCGTGATACAGACAATCAATTTCTGACATACACGCCAGGCAATAAAACATAAAATCATAAAGCATAACATGATTATCCACATTGCAGCCAGGACAATGCTTGAACTTATAGAAAGTCTGCTAACATGAGCCTCTGCTGATCTGCGACTGCTGTCTCAAGGTGTCTGGTTTGAACTCCTATAAAAGAAATAATCGTTGATTATTTTCAACATTTATCTTATACTTGAAACATGGCAAAATATGAAAAATTATATTTCCAGACTCGTTTTTTTTTTTAAGCTTCGAACACGTCTACCTACACGGGCGTGTTCATGGCCGTGTAATCCTCTGGACTTACGTGCATGACCGTGTAATTCATGCAACATGGCCGTGTAACTCATGCATGCGTACACGTGTACCTACACGGCCGTGTTTCTTGCTGTCAAACATGGTCTGTTACACACCCTTTCTCGACCGTGTGCCATTCTATACAGCCCGATACACGGCCATGTTCTTGGCCGTGTAACGCTCGAGTCTCAAATTCTCTCGAAACACGGTCGTATATATGGGCATGTTCGGGGCCGTGTTCTTAACATGCCCATGTTCATCTTAGAATCCTAATTCTAATTCCAAAATTCTCACTTATGTTTTTCTAAGGCTTTTATGGCCTTTGTTCTACTTCTTGCTCTCAAAATCAATCTCTATTAGATCATTTCAAGGTATAATCTGCATTTTTATAATCATAAATCCATGGTTTCATAAGCAAAATTTCACATTTTGCTTCCACCAAGAACTTCTTCTCTTCTGCTGTATCTGTCACATAAGCTAAATATCCAGTACAACCACTGGCTATTAGCTTCTTAGCTTTCATTGAACTGATCATCATCTTGCTTGATCTTCTCGAAGAATCTACATACTCGAAATTTTCTTCATCTTCTGGCTTGAATACTATTCTTCTGTTTCTACAATCTATCGTAGCTTGATATTTTCCTAGGAAATCTATTCCCAAGATTACATCATAGTCTACGATCTTCATCATGATCAACTGTGCATACAGTTCTCTATTTGCCACGATTACTGGTACATGAGGTAACCAGTACTCTGACAACATGACTTCTCCTGATGGGAGAGCAGTTCTAAAAGTTCTTCCCATGTGATCTCTAGGGTATTCTAACTTATCAGCAAATGCATATGATATGAAAGAATGGGTGGCCCCAGAGTCAAATAGAACAGATGCCAAGTAGTTAACGATAGAAATCTGACCTGTCACCACGTTGGACGTCCCTGCCTCTGCCTCTTCTCTGGTGTAGGCCATCACCCTAACATCTGCCTGAGGGGCTCTTTCTTGTACTGCTGGAGGCACTTCTGATGGGCTCTCATAGCTCAGTCTGAGTGCATGTACTTGTGACTGCTGTGGATGTGAAGAGTTTGCTCCTGATACTAGTACTGACTGGCGGTTCATGGGGCAATTCTTGATGAAATGGCCCTCTCTTCCACACTGAAAACAGGCAGTCGTGCCAGTTTTGCACTGACCCACATGTTTCCTCCCACAATTTGGACAGGTGGGGTTACTTGGAATTGTGGTGGTGTTAGTTCTCCTTGACTGACTTCTGTTGTCCTGACTCTGAGTTCCCCGAAAATTCCCCTTTCTCTTCTGTTGGGACTGAGGGCCTGGATGACTGGACTGCTCTGGTCTTGTACTCTGACTGCCCTTGCTGTATTGTCCGGGTTGAGAGGCCTTAGCCAAGATCTTTTCTTTCTTCCTAGCTTCCCAGACCTTTTCCTTTTCCTCTTTCTGTCGGGCTAGATGGTACTTTGCCCTCAAGGCACGACTAACATAGTCGGCTACTGAAACTGGCGGAAATGGGCCAACGTCAATCAAAGTAGAGATCTCAGGCCTGAACATGCCTATCATCTTCTGTATCTTCTCCTTCTCCGTAGGCACCATATACGGACATAAGTGGGAAAGCTGATCAAATTTCCTGCAAACCTCACTGACTGACATGTCCCCCTACTGTAACTCTGAGAATTCTTTCTGCTGGGGTCGGAGTGATGCAGGATCATAATATTTCTGGTTGAACTCCTCCAGAAACTCTGCCCATGACATTGTGGTCACGTCCCTCCTCATGCGGACTGTGTCCCACCAGAATCTTGCATCCTTCCTTAGAACAAAGGATGCGCACATGACTTTCTCCTCATCTGTGAGTCTCATAAACTCCATTATCATCTGGATTGAAGAAAGCCAATCTTCTGCTTCTAGGGGATTTGTCGAACCCTCAAATTCTAGAGGCCTCATCTTCCGAAATCTCTCATATAGTGGCTCTGGGTTCACCCTGACCGGTGGTTCCTGAACCACTTCTGGTGCCGTTGGTGGCACTACCCGTTCTGCTTCAGCTACTGGTTGTGCAGGAGTCCCTACTGATCCCTGCCCCTGTTCTAACTGTTCTAGTCTCTGTCTCAACTCTGCATTTTCTCTCATCTGGTTTTCTAGAAGAGCTTGCATCTCTTCTAGTCGTTGAGTTAGAGATGGGCGTCCCCTTCTCCTTCTTTGGCCTTGGCCTTGGTTTTCCATCGTGCTACTTTTTATCCTATAATCACATGATGAACTTGTGTTAGATCCTGTATAAAAAGGATCCACATGATTTCTTGCATTTACATATTATCACATACTTACTACAAAGTATAGGTCTCTACAGACCTTTACTTTCATGCATAACTAGCTGCTTATATTAACATAAACTTAACTTACTTGGATTGGCGAACAGGACATGTACAGAGTCAGGCGGGATATGGTCAACCAACTTTTCTGATAATACCCACTGTGACTACAGTAAGTATTCTAAACTAGACCCATTTTAAAACTTGGGCTCTAATACCAAATGTATCTACGTTTGGTATCCTAAACTGAACTCATCGTAAAACTTCACTCTGATACCAACTGTGGTGGCCCGCCCTACTGTAGAGTCTCTACAGTGCTATTACGGCTAATTCTGTAGTTAACCGCAATAGTCTGCAGGCCTCTAGGGTCGCCGGCAATCATGCTGAACTGAAAACTTACTTGCTAATTTGCAGAATAAATTTTTTTTCTTTAAAAACATAAACTGTTCGAGAATGTGATAAGGAAATCATGTTAACAAAATAACATGCACCTGAATCATGATTCCCATATCACATAATCTTAACTTGAAAACTTGTTCTTGTAACTACATGGTTTAAATATTCAAAATCTATACAGCGAAAGACTTAAGGGTGACCAAATCCCTCGCCCAATCCTCCCCGGCATGCATCTTCCCTGTTCGTCATCTACCGTATACTACTGATGAACAGGTCTCTTACCTGCAACATGTGAACAAACTGATGAGCTATGAGCTCAGTAAGTTCAAACATAAAAACATAAAACGTTACATGCTGTACTGCTGTGCTCATGCATGAACTGGACTCTGTGAACATGCTCGTGGTTGAAGGTTAGTCTTAGGATATTATCTGTTATTTTAGTTCTGGTTTTGGGCCCCTGATTGGTCGTATTGACATGTTAGCGCAACCGGAAGCGGTACTTTAGTGCTGACCTCCTCAGTCTTAACTGATGCTAAACATGATAACCTCCCCGTGGGTCGAAAGGCTGATACGCCAATAACTGATTAATTACCATCTTGCTGGTGTTCCAACTGGGTAGCATACTGATTGCTCCCACAGTCGGAACCTGTTACATGAATTATTGGGGTGTGAGTTTTATTAATATATTAGGGTGCCTTGTGCACCTACCTGTTTTCGTGTTCTGGTACTGTCTGACATGTGTACTGAAACATGCAACTCTACATGCATGATATGAACTGACATGAACTGACCTGTGCTGACATGAGACTGACATGAATATCGTGATGTAGACAATCAATGTCTAACAACCACGTCATACAACATACATAACATCATAATATAACAAGCTTGTCCACGTTGCAGTCAGGATAATGCTTGAACTTACAGAAAATCTGCTAGCGTGAGCCTCTGCTGCTCTGGGACTGCTATATCGAGGTCTCTGACTTGAACTCCTATAAAAGGAAATATCATTGGTTATTTCCAATACTCATCTTATACTGGAAATATGGCAAAACATGAAAATTTTCATTTCCAGACTCTTTTTTTTTTTTTTTACTCTCTGGCTTCGAACACGCCCTCCTACACAGCCGTGTCTCTGCCCGTGTACCTCTCTGGACTTACATGCCTAGCCATGTAATTCATGGAACATGACCGTGTATGCTTACACGGAGGAATACACGGCCGTGTTACTGGTCGTGTACTCCTCTGGACTCTTACACAGTTACTTACACGGCCGTGTTTCTGACCGTGTTTTCTTACTGTCTAACATGGTCTGCTACACGCCTCCCTTTGACCGTGTGCCCCTTGACACGGCCCGATACACGGCCGTGTTCTTGGTCGTGTACCTCTCGGGTCTGATTTTTCTTGCAACACGGTCCTGCATATGGGCATGTTCGGGGTCGTGTTCTGAACACGCCCTTGTACACGCCCGTGTTTATACCAGAATCAAGATTCTGGGTTCAAACTGCTCTGCTCTGATTTTCTAAGGCTTTTATGGCCTTTGTTCTACTTCTTACACTCAAAATCGATCTCCATAAGATCGTTTCGAGGTATCTACTACATTTCTACTACCACAAATCCATGATTTCATAAGCAAAAATCCCACATCTTGCTCATTTACACCTCTTGACTCAACTTTTGAAAAATCTGAGCTTTCTTAAAGAAAACTCACTAGACTCGGATTTCTAAACCATCAACTCATGGATTCGTGTTTGAAAACATCTAGACTCGAACCATGTTTCGATTTTAACCAAAAATCTCGACATGATTCACTCACATTCTCTTTTTCCTCTCAAAACCCCAGATTTTCCCCCAAGAAAAACATGAGAACTAGGGTTTACCTTGCTTTAAATCTTGAGCTTTTCTTGCCGCTAATTCGTGATCGAAACTCGATCAATCTGTTGCTGGAACAAGAAAATCCGAACTTTCTTTGGATTTCCCTTTCTTCCCTCTTTCTTCCTCGGTTTCCCTTTCTCTCTTTCTTTTCTTTCTTTCTCTTTCTCTTTCTTTCTTTCTTTCTTTCTTTCTCTTTCTACCGGCTGCTTCTGCAGCTTATTAGGTGAATTAATTCATTATCAAATTTTGATTAAAACTCAATTAATCAAAATTTTCCTCTGCTTTGTGTTATGTAATCTGTATCACTGTAAATGTACATTTATTTACATATTTTGTATAAAATATCTCTGAGAACGTAGATTTCTCGGTTATCACAAGTGATGGTCCTGAGAGAAACCACCGTGAGGTGGTCGAAGATCTAGTGCCTACAAATACAAAGACGAATAGTTGTGATTTACTTTGTGATTCAATGATTTTTCTCCCAATGATATCAATCGCGATCCTAATGAGCACGAGGAAGCGCGAGCTTTATATACGCGGGGAGATCCTCCTCCAAATCTTGACAACAAGATCCTTCTCCCCTTCATGACCTCTATCAGGATTCTACGGCATACGATCCAAGGGGGGAGGCCACTGCTTGTTGCAAGTGGAATTCTAGCTATGATCTCGATCATGATTGCAAATCGCAAGGCTACTACTATGCTAACAAGATTTGTTGGTAATAAATGATGATGATGGCAATAATCAACGGCAATGATTACCAACGATTGTGCCCTCAACAGAGGAGATGGAAGGCAAAGGAGATAAAAGAAAGAGAGAGAAAGGAGTGGGATTTGGTTATTCTTAAAACAAAAGGATAATTTTGATATCATTGTGTGTAATTGATTTAAATTATGCTATGGGTGATTTTTGGTGATAATAAGATTTTAGGTAAAAGAGGTATAGTGGTGGGATCGGACCTAGCATCAGCTATGCTAGACAATTTGAAGGAGATGGTGGCTCGAGATTTTAATGTCTCTATGCTAGCGCTTATTATCCAGAAGAGCTTATTTGAAACTGATCTGAAGAAGGTGGATAACCAATTATCGATGACACTAAAACAAATTACATCAGACGATTTCCTTATAGAAGACGAGAAAAGGACATTCGAAAGGAGAAAGATAGATGGGTGTCTGGAGAGTATCAATGTGGATTTAATTGAGTCAAGTAAAGATTTGAAAAAGACAAAGATGATGTTGAGGAAATGGGACGTTAAAAGTTCCAGTAACAATGTGTTGACACACAATTGGTACAATGTCACTGAAAGGAATAATCTAAAGGCAAGAGATATTGTGTAAATTTGGTTCTTCAGGAGTACAGAAGGAAAGCCTTGCTTCGCCATCATCAACTTCAACCAAGTCGGGGCTTCTTCTTCCTCCACTTATGCTTCTTCAACTACTATCGAAGAACTGGCTTCTCCTTGCTCTACTTATGCTACTGCTATCGAAGAAGGGACGTCTTTTTCTGCTACTGTTGTGGATGTTGGAGTTGAAGATGACAATGATGATGATGATGAAATGATTAATAGTGATCAGCCAAGGAGCAATGTCACTGCCTAGCTAGCTAGCTCTTTATCAATAGTGACGGATCTGTAAATTTATTTTTATGGGGCATGTATAAGGATACAATTTTTAAAACAAAATAATGACTTTTTATGGATAAAAGTTCAAATTTTTTATTCTAAAAGAATTTTACCTTTTTTCAAATTTATTTACATATTTTAATTATCACAAATGGTTTTTATATTTTGAGAGTATTGTATAATTTGTTATTGAATTTTATCTCAAATTTTAGTCTTACGATACCAAATAGAAGCATTTTGCTCATGATATTTAGAAAATTGTTTGTACTTTTTTAACCGAAAGCTGAATTTCACTTTTGTTTGTTTTACCTCACTACTTTTCCCTTTAAAAATGAATTTTTTTCAACTAATAAATAAAAACTTACATGTATTAGTATTTTAGTTGTTGATAATTAATCTTAAAGTCAATGTATTTTTTAAAATAAAAAAGCTATAATTAAAAATTAGAAAGAAAAGCAGATAAAGAGACTAGAGGGGAAAAACGATTTAAATGTTGGCCATGATACAAAAATATAAGAATAAGCTAAGAGTGTCACGTGAAGTATTAAAATGTTTGTAATATTAGTCATTCAGGGGAATAAGAGCTGGCCAGAGGATCAAAAAAGGGGATTTGGGAATTGTGATGCGATTATCATTGTGCAACATCCGTGAGTACTATCATGTAGAGATAGACCCACTAAGATAACTATCTAAATTCTTGGTCCTCCGAATCAGCATTTATTTCCTCTTAATCAATTCTTCTTGTGAATTATTAAGGTGACAGGAAACAAAATAACAAATACAAGTGACAAGGTAGTTACTTTACACTCTCTCACCTCTTTTTTCCCATGTTGAATTTTATCAAAATACTTATATTTTAGAGGTCTTCTTATCTAATATATATCTTCAAGCTAATATTGAGGTTATATTTCTCCAGGGACACTTATACGCCACCCTAATCTTTTTAATAAGGGCGGATTTTTAAATATATTAGGACAGCCGACACAACTTGATTAAGGTCAACTTTGTCAAATATAAGCGGATGTCATTATTTTCCAAAGTACTTTTTTTTTTTTTTTTCTTTCGGAGCTTTTTAGTACAGAATTTGTTCTTCTAAACTAAATTTGCTCTAATGTTGTTTCAAAATAAAATATATCGAAAATATTATGATATAATAGATGAAAATTCAATAGGAAAATCTATCAATAAATTACTGTCTTTAAGTCTCCACTTATGAATTTTCTCTAAAGGAAATAATCTATTATCTATCAAAATATAACTAGATTAGATAGGAGAGTTTGTTTATTATATTGAGTTCAAATCTTCCATTTCTAAACCAAAAAACAAAAATCCCTTAGACAAAAAAAAAAAAACTCAGAGATAATAATTTTCCCTCATTTATAGTGGATGTGGGGGTGGAAAATTAAGTTTTTTTTTTATTCTCTTGATTCCGAATGTGCAAAAAAATTAATAAATAAATACATCACTTCCTCTCCTTCACCCTACTCTCTTCTAACCTCCTCACCTCTTTCCCAAAGGAAAATAATATTATTTGGAAAGGAAGGCTTCTTGTGTCGATAAATAAGCCTATAAATATTGTTTTCTATTGTGAGGCTACGGCTCCTCATATTTGCACGGCCGCATGCTCTTTTACGTACAAAACAACATATATGACGTACATATGGGGCACTGTGACTTATTACAGTGGACACTCTATGACTATATACATATAGCATGTAGAACGGATAAAGAAGTTCATAGCATAATAAACAATTAAAAAGTATTAGTTTTTTTTTTATTTACAAACAAATTTGTTATTTACTGTTATTCTTTAATTATTTTAAAATTTAATTATTTACTTCATTAGTTTCATAAAACATGCTATCTATACTATAATTTCCATATTCCCTTAATTAGTTGAATTGTGTACTAGGTTCTAAAAAAAAAAAAAGATATATACGTATATATGCATACATATAGATTTTAAGTTTGAGATGGGGCGTATATATACATACATACATATAAATTTTAAATTTGAGATAGAGATTCAAGCTCTACACTTAATAATGCAGTCACATATTGAATTACCACTAAATTAATCCTACAATAACACTTCTTCAAATATTATGTGACAATGTAAACATTAAACCAAAGCTTCGAATTATAGAAGCAATTTGATCAAAAAAATTCACAGAGGCAACATCAAGAACCATAAAATAAGGCAACCTCGAGGCTAGTTATACGCATATAAAAAATCTAAAGGATATGTATGTGTGTATATATATACATATATATATACATATATATATAAACAAACCCAACCAAGAAATCAAAAACTCAGAAAGGTCAAAACTTTCTATATATATATTTATATATATTCCCAGCTGAAGCTACAAGTGCCTTTCTTAATGATGGTGAAGTTTGCCCCTAATAAATCCACTTGACGTCAACGTCATTGTAAAGCTCTGAGATTGTCTTCCAAAAAACTCATCCCAGAATTACTATTTTTCACTTCCCATTCTTATGTTTATCAATAAAAATTACATGTTAACAACGAAAAGAAAAAGAAAAATGAATAAAGGAAAAAGGAAAAATGAAAGGAACCAAAAGCACTGACACTATTGACTAGATTTTGAATTCTCTTCCTCGCTTTCATTATTTTTAAATTGATTTTGAATATGTAACCAAAGCCCAATTTATCCTACTGTCAACTTTGAAAAAAAATTTTTAGGACTGCGATAATTAAACCAAATTAGATTGAATTATTGTCAATTTTATAACGTCATTTATCTTTTTTTTCTTGGATTTTTTTAAAGTTTAGAGGTTAAAGACATTGTAAATTTGAAAAGTATTATTTTTAATTTTTTTTATTCAATTGATATATTAAATTGCTTAATTCTATTGAACCTTGATTGTTAAAAAGCTCTAATATTTTACGGCGAGATCAACAAACCAAAAAGGTTGAAAATACAATGTAATCGTGTATTCGATATGTAACATATATTTATATTTTTGCATAATTTATTTTCAACTAATAAAAATATAAGTTTTTATTTTAAAAAAAAAAAAGTTTAAGCAAGCAAGATTTTTCTCAGCCTCCAAAGTTTGAAGTAAAGGAGGTTTTGTACTTTGATTAAAACACATAAACAGTACGTATATATAAGACTTAACATAAAACGTTGAGTTTGTATGTGTCGCCTGATACTTTGGTAGAATAATCGGCAACAGAAGGCATCTGGTTTGAAAACTTGTTTCGAAACCAGTAATCATCAGAGAATGCAACTACCCGAATTTTTATTTTTTTGGCCGAAGAACAAGCGACTATGGCCATGCAATGAGTTCTGCTCTCTTTCCGTCTCTTGTGACCATTTTAACAACAATGGACCATGTCTCTAGATGGATGAACTGGTTACTACACCCTCGAATGTTAACGTCAGAGTAGTTCTAAGGGACTTAATACTTATGACGTGCAGAATAGCTTTTGTATACATGGAAGAGGAAAATATGTTAAATATACGGAAGAAGAAAATATGTTACATACATACATGACATAACAAATATTTTAAACCAAAAATAACCAGAAAATGCTTTTTATCTTTTGACGTATATTACAACACAAATCAAGAAACCGTATAATCCTGGACAATAACCCGACGATTATACTTTATACATGAGTAAAAAGAACTGTTGAAGCAAATGCAAAGGCTATGAAGTTTACTGTCTCTCCAACAATTTATTCAAGACAGATTATGCACATGAACACTTGAAGATCGAACCGATAAAAGTACTGTTTCCATTGCAAGAAACAAACAAAGCAATTGTTCTTTTTTTTTTTTTTCTTTTTTTCTTCTAAAATTAATGCAGGGAGGAATTTATTTTCATCAATGGATTGAATTCACATTGTGTAAACAATATGATCAAAATTAATTTCATAAGCAACAAGAACCACAAAATAAGGCAACCCAAAAGGCTAATTATGCACATATAAAAAATCTAAAGGATATACACGGACAAACTCAATCGAAAAATAAAAGTCAATATAGATCAGAATCATAACATTTAAAAAAAAAAACATGAAATTACCAGTTCTGAGGCTAGATGTAGCAGTTACGAGAGGTCTATCTCCACGATGAAAAAACTTGTCCCCAATCATGAATATACTTGATATCAACACCACAATGAACTCTCTAAGATTGACTTCCAAAAAACATATTTAGAATTACTATTTTCCAACTCTCATCTTATGCTTTTTTAATAAAGAAAAGAAAAAGAGAAATAAACAAAAGAAAATTGAAAATTAAAGGTACAAAAAACACTGACACAATCGACTAGGTTATGAATTCTCTTCAAAATAAAATTAAATTCGTCTTGCATTCATTTTTTAAATTGATTTTGAATGTTAACCAAAACCCAATTTTATCCTATTTCCCTTAGAAAAAAGTTTTTAGGACGGCCATAACATACACCAAAAATTTGAGCTAAAACTACAATGTAAAATTTTTATCATCATTTATCTATTTGTTTCGTTGAATTTCTTTAATAAATTAAGTTTATAATAAGTTTATTTTATTTTAGAGTTCAAAATATTGTAAATGTTTTTGTGGAAGGAAAAGTATTGTGAATTATTATGGTATAATTGTTAATTATTTTTTTATTTAATACCAGATTCGATATATACGAGTATTCACAAAAAAATCTTAAGCTAAAGCCAGTAGTACAACCCAAAACTTAGGATAAAGTCAGAATTTTTTTTTTTAACGAAAATTACAAAATACAATAATAAAAAAATTTTAATTAGGGTGCAAATAAATGATAAAATTTGTAAATATTTGATAATTGACAAACTGTAAAGAGTTAGTGAATATACAAAAGTATTCTCGCCTGCTAATTCCCAACCCCGCAACTTCTCCTTATGTATATATATATATAGATATCTATATATATAGAGAGAGGAGTTCGAAGTGGAGTGATATTCTAGTCCTATGTACTCTAAAACAATCTCCTCGTGAGTTTCTAAAGTAATTTCCCACTTGGATTATGATTGCGTAGAGATAGGGTTCGAAATATTTTTTAACGCATGGTTTTGATTTTTTGAAACATAGAGTACATAGGATTATAAACTTCCACTCTCATTATTATTAATCACTTTGCTCTGATCTATCTCTCTTCGATATTTGTGTGTTTCTCTCTCTGAGAGTCTCGTAAAGATGACAATATCCGAAAAAGAGTCCGAAAATCTGGTTCCCAATAAACCTCCTGACTTTAATAATGTATTGTCAAATGTTGCTGATGCTGTTGATTGTAGCATAATTATTTTGTCAGATGAAGCACCAAAGGTAGACTTGGTTAAAGATGTGAAATACGCACTGGTCAACATAACAATCCCAACAAAAAGTGAGGTACTTTTGGTAAGCACCACTGTACAATTGATAGGACCAATTTTAGCCCACTGCAAAAACAAGACAAGATTATTAGGAACAATAATATTATTTATAATGATCTTTATCCTAAAAAGCATTATTGTTTTGACGTTTGTAAAGATGTTCAAAATGAAGAAATCAAAATAATTGAGGTAAAGAAGAAGATTAGTATTAGTGCTAAGCGAATGGTGAAGATTTTTGGTGATAATAAGATTTTGGGTAAAAGAGGTATAATGGCGGGACCAAACCAAACACTAGCTATGCCGGACAATTTGAAAGAGATGGTGGCTCGAGATTTTGATCTCCCTATGTTGACACTTGCTATCTAGAAGAGCTTGTTTGAAACTAATTTGAAGAAGGGATAGAACTGATTATTAATAACACTGAAACAAATTGCATTAGACGATTTCCTTACAGAGGATTAATGTGGCTTTAATCTAACCAAGTAAAGATTTGAAAAGGATAGGGATGATGTTGAGGAAATGAGATCTTAAAAGTTCTAGTAGTTATGTGTTGACACACAATTGGTACAATGTCGTTGAAAGGAATAAGCTAAAGGCAAGGGATATTGAGCAAATTTAGTTCTTCAGGAGTAGAGAAGGAAAGCCTTGCTTCGCCATCGTCAACCTTGGCTACTGCTTTTGAAGAAGTAGGAATAAGTTAGGGCTTCTTCTTCCTCCATTTCTGCTTCTTCAATTGAAAGGATTTTGTAATTTGTTGTTGAATTTTATCTCAAATGTTGGTCATATGATACAATATAGAAACATTTTGCTCATGATATGTAGAAAATTGTTTGTACTTTTTTAACCGAAAGTTGAATTCCACTTTTATTTGTTTTACATCATTACTTTTCCCATTAAAGATGATTATTTAACTAATAAATAAAAACTTACATGTATTAGTATTTTAATTGTGGATAATTAATTTTAAAGTCAATGTATCTTTTAAAATAAAAAAGCTTTTATTAAAAATTAGAAAGAAAAGTAGATAAAGAGACTGGAAGGGAAAATAGATTTAAATATTGGTTATGATACTAAAACATAAGAATAAGTTAAGTGTTATGTGGGGGTATATTTTAAATAAAAAATTTAATAGGTGCACATTACAAATATTAAAAGAAGTTTGGGGGATTAATTTAAATTTTAAAAAGTGGAGGGGGGCCACGTGCCCCCCGGCTCCCGTATAAGTTCGTCACTGGTCATCAAGCTCTATATATTAATTTTGGTTGGTTGGCTTCTTTTTTGGTTTTCATGCAAATCAAACAGAATTTTACAAGTTACTCTACAGTATTTACGTTTATTATTATTTTTTTTAGTTTTTCTCTATTATCTAATATTAGTAATCTTGGTTATCAGACATGTTAGTACGTGCTGCACTTATTTCTTCAATTCGTTCATAGCCAGTAGTCATAATACTGGCTGTAATAACTTCTATTAGTTAATTTACAAAAAGAAAAAAACTTCTGTAAGTACATGATATTTGACTTTTATTTGATAAGGGAAATTAACTAGTTGTTTTATTCTTATTAAATGTTGGAGAAATTAATGCAACACTATGCTACTTAATTAGAACACGTAAAATTAAAAAAAAAAATTCAAAATACATCATTTTCCCTCTCTTTCACTATTCCCTTCTCCTATTGCGAGGCTCATATTTTGCATGGTTGCATGACTATGGATACATTGATATAAACATGCATAGTTATCTTCTTTTTTTTTTCCCTATAAACAAACATGCATATTAGAGCATCTCTAATGTAATGTTAAATTAATATATTAATAATAATTTTTAATATTTGAATTAACAAAATGCTTTTTAATACAATGTTATCTTTCATACTAAATTTATTATATACTAAACTTTATGACAAATGTACCACAAGATACAGACAATGCTAAATTTAATTTTGATTCTTATTAGTTGTTAATTTATGTAATTATTAAAATAATTTTATATTTCATTTATAAATACTAAAAGTTTACTTTTACAACTACTACAACACAATAATGATAACAAAAAATAAAAATAACATTAAAAATAGTATAGTACATTGAAGTATAAAGTAAAATAATACTATTTTTCATACTATTTTGTAAATAATATAGTATTAACATACACAAATACATTGATAATGGTCTAATAGTTGATCAATTGCTTACTAGGTTCTCCAATTTTTTTTTTTGGAGAAAAGGCAAAATTGCATAATACAAAGTATGATTGCAAAATTATAGAATAATCTAAATTAATATAACTAAATAGCATAATTAAGGTAAATAACAAAATAAGAATCCCAAAATACCTTGACCCTCCCTCTCCTTTCTCTTCTCTCTCCCTTGTTTGTCTTTCTCTTCTATCACCAACGACATCAACAACAATGATGACAGTGCCGGAGGTGGACAGTGGCATGACCAGGATTGCACCAGTATCATGACGGATCTCAAGGTTGTCGTGACTAATCTCACCGTAGATCATGATCGGAGGGGATCATGATCTAGAGGAGATTGCAATGGATCTCACCATGTAGATCTTGCCATCCACCACAACATTGCTGTGACAACATAGGGATCTGGCAGTTCTCCATCAAAACATTGTCGTTCATAGCGTTACCATCGCTTGCTCACTCGAACTCAATCCAATCATGATCGTACTCGATTCAATGTCAGAATTTGCTTGCACTAGGTGTTCCATCGCGAACTACTCCCACTCTCAATGATGCCATTTGGGTTCCACCGTCATTGGTAGTCAACGAGGATGAGAGTTAGAAGTGAGGGCAAATGTGTATCTGAAGGTAAAAAGATAAAATTGAAATAAATTAAAAGTAAAATTAAAATATGCTATAATTTTCATTAGTATATTTTAAATATGTTATATGATATGATTTCTCTTTTTTTTTTTGTATTTGAATTTTGGCTAGGATTCAAATTTTGCACATAATATATTTAGAAACTAAATTACTACCATGAATATGCATACAATCACGATTCTCCAAATATTCTACTAGAGAACTGTATAATCACAGTCGCAAATACCTATGATATTTTCGAAATTTCCACTAAAATTTTCATTTGAGAGGTTTCAAAATATCTTTTAGGTATAATATTTTTTCCATCTAAATATTAGTAAAAAAATATCAATATCGGTAAAATATAGTGTATTTTGTACAAAATATTGGTAAATTTTGGAGGAATATCAGAAATTTCGATGGAAATTTTGGTAAAAAAATATATAAATTTTTTATTAGAAAATTTTAGATTTTTTTTATTTGCTATCTTATATATATATATTAGGAATGCTATCTTACAATTTACTTTATGAACAAAATAAATTGAAAAAAAAAAAAAAGTGGTAGAACAAAAAAGCTAAGGGTGCCAACAAAAAGAGAGAAAGAGAGAGAGAGTATCATCTTGCTATAACCATGCTGAAACCTAAACTCCTACAAAACTTTGTAAGCGGCCATTTTTCACAGCTAGCTACTTTATTTATATAAGGAAATAGCTATCTATAAACTTACTTTTATATTAATATTGTAGGACTTCTTTTTAGTACTAAGATATATAACACATAAGATGTTTCTCGTGTAAAATTTATGTATCTACATATCTTTTTAATGTTTGGAGTAATTTACTTTTCTTTTCTTATTTTTTAGCTGCAATATTTGTAAATGTTACTAATCTTGTTGATCTGACATGTAGTACTGATCAGTTCTATAAAATGTTCATATCGTTTGCGGCTTAATTAATGTTATTTGATCTTTTTTTAACCGACAAAAGTATTTAGTTGTTTTAATTTGATAATTTCTTTTTGTTTTCCTTAATTTTCCCTGTTATGTGGTTGGTGATTTTGCAAATAAGAAAGTACACCTTAATTTGAATATATGGATATATTCACTAATTTTTGCTGCGACGAAATTAGCAACAAAGATTTAGCAGGCCCACCTGGTTAAATAACGTACAAGGTTCTCCAAGTTCATGTGTCCAAATCATAATTTTCTCAGGTCATAAACCCCGAAAGCAAGCACACGATATATTTTACTGCTTCCATGTTTTATTTATCCTTTATCCATTTTTTTCCAATGTAGTTTTATATAGGATGACTCCTGCAAATGTTTTGGTTGTAATGCTGCTAATTATATATATTTTAAATAAATTTTAATATACGGCTTAGAAAAGATACTAACGGTATTATTTTAATAATTTGTGCCCCTTGTCTGAATATGTTTAATCCAATTTATGAAGAATTTACCATACTGTAAAGGAATGCAACCGAAAAGGTAATAAAATTGAAAAGTAAAGTAAAGAAATATGAAGGAGAATCATTGATATCCTTTCTGATATATTTTCTTGTCTATTGGATATTATTCTGAGAAATATATATTTATAATTCTCTTTCTTGTATTTTTTAAACTTAAAATACTAGTAATCTTGTCCTCTTACACAATCAAAAATTCATTGGCATATATTTACCCAAAAAAAAATAGTACATGGGTATTTAATATTTATTAAAATAATATAAGTAAAATTGGCATTCATACTGTTCAGTAAAATATTAATATGATGGTGATTAAGGATTAGTATTACTTTTCTCATTCTTTATATTGCCTGCGGTCATAAAACATTCATGTTTAAATAAAAATAAATCACTACTTATGTCTCGTTTGGAAACGGTTTAGTGTTATAATTTAGCTTGAAAAAGTTGGTTAATTTTTTAAAACTAATTATAATTTTTATTGAGTTTAAAACAAAACAAAAAAAAAAAGACAAAAAAATACAATTTAATTTAAACTAATTTTGAATTCCAAACCAGCCATTATCTTTTCTTTCCGTTTTCTACAAAGTAAACGCGCTTTAAGTTTACATTACAGCGCAATATTTGGATAACCTAGTAAATAATTCAACAAATATATGATAAATATACCTATATATATAATCCACTATAAGTCATGGTAAGTATATGCTGTTTTATATTTGTAAGATGAAAGTAATGCAAGCAGCCATCAGAGTCAGCCATGCACTTAGAAAGAGACAAATAGAGGGGAGGAAAGTAAGAGGATACGAGGGAAATTAAATGAAAATAAATTTACATTAATTTTTTTAGGGTAGAATTTTTTTTTGAAATTAAGAGTGAAAGATTTGATTCTACATCTTTTAGTGAATTCAAATGTAAAATTACTATTAAATTATACTTATAATCACTAGACAGTAGTATCAATGAATTTGATTTATTTCCTCTTTCGATTTTCCTTAAGTTCCAAAAAAAAAAAAAAAAGTTTGTGCTCTCTCTAATATTTGCTTTTCACTTATTATCTCATAATTTTTGTTGTCTTCCTCAAAATCCAAAAACAGATCGAAGGAAGGGAAGGTTGGAAAAACGAGACAAAATTATATGAAACTACTGAATAATCTCATTGATGTAGAAAAAAGAAAAAAGATAAGAAAAACTAAGTATCATTAATTTAGCCGCAATTTAAATGCACTTAAAGAACTGGATCAGTTCTTGTAGAAAGACATTTACTAACTATAGAAAAAAATAATAATAAATAAAAATCTAAGTAACCGCCGTGCAAAACCTCAGTTTGGCTTGCATGAAACCAGAAAACATAAAACAAAAAAAGAAAGAAACGAAAAGAAAAGGAAGCCATTATAGAGTTAGAGAAAGGCGAGTACTGACATCACCCCTTGGCTCACCATCACCCCATTGATGATCATGTTTTCCGACAGCGGAAGACGAAGAAGAAGCTGGTTCTCGACCGAGTTTGACGAGGGCAAAGCATGGCTTTCCTTCTCTGCTCCTGAAGAACCAAATCTGCACAATATCCCCTGCCTTGAGCTCATTCCTTTTGGCAACATTGTGCCAGTTGCGTGACAAAACGTATGAACTAGAACTCTGAAGCTCCCATTTCTTCAACTTCATCTTCGTCTTGCTCAAATCTTTATCCGGCTGGATAAAATCCACCTCGATGCCCTCGAGTCGCTTGTCCGGCGTTCTCCTCGCCAACGTCCTCTTCTCCTCCTCCGTCAGAAAATCGTCCGATGCAATTTGTTTCAAAGTCATTGATAAACGGTTCTCAACCTTCTCAAGATCGGTTTGAAATAGGCACTTCTGGATAACAAATGCTACGGTGGAGACGTCGAAATTCCGAACCACCATCTCCATCAAACCATCCGGCATTGGTGGTGCCGATTCCGGTCCCGCAATGACACCTCTTTTACCCGAACTCTTAGTCATCTTCTTCTTCTTCACCTCTGTTTTGATCTCTTCATCCAAACGACGGCGGTCGGAGCAAGAAGCACCGACGTCCTGACGAGGGTGTTTCTTCAGAGGAAGAAGCGGGAGGTCATAATTACGATCGCTATTGTGATGAATTTCGCTAGTAGTACTAGTAGCGGCCTCGACCATGATCATGTTCTTGTCATTTTTGAGGTCACCAGGGAGTTCCGGGAATAAAGGCAATGTTTCTTTTTTGATATTTGGGTATGTTTGTTTCTGGGACGCCATCATCAAAAAAGAACTAGTAAAGAGACTGACTGAAGAAAAAAGACTGATTGAGATTTATATAGAGAGAGGAGTTTGAAGTGTAATGGGTTTCTAAAATCCTAATCGGTTTCGGAAAACTAATTTCCTTTCTCGATTAGGAATGAGTAGAAGTGATAGGTTTTGTTTTTCTTTTCTTTTCTTTTTTTTTTCTTTTTTGAGCCAAGGTTTTTATTTTTAGAAATATATTTAACGTATCTAAGCAGAAGAGTTGTGGTTTTTAGCGAAATAAGGCTGAGTTTTGTGGATTACTCTTTTAAAATTATTTAATTAACATGTTTGCTATACTAAATTTTGAAGTGCAAATACTCATAAATAAATTAAGCACTCTCCTCCCATCAAGAAATTATTTTATGAAAGAGTTTATTAGTTTCCCTTTCATATTAGAAATGCGTGGAGATAGGTTTTAATTATTTATTATTTACTTGAGATAAAATATACGTATATCCATACATATATAAATATATATATTTATATATAAAAGGAGAAGTCGAGGGGTGGAAAATAGCCCGGACTTTTGTAAATTCCTTCCTTAACTCGTTACAGATTTTGTTAATTATCAAATTTTTTTCAAATTTAATCATTTATTTACTCCCTTAAAATTGTTTAATAACTATATTTTGCAATATTTTTTAAAAAAATTCTAACTTTATCCTAATATCATACTTTCAAAATGATGTAAAATTATCATATATTTTAATTTCATTTTTTATTTATCTCAATTTTATCCATTTTCCCTTCTCCCTTATCTTTCCTTCCCCCCTTTCTCTCTCTCTCTCTAACCCAAAATGCTTTTGTCGGAGAAGACAAAGTGTAGCGGCCCGCCCTTTCTGTGGAGGTTCTACAGTGCTATTATAGTCAACTCTGTAGTTAACCGAAATAGTATGTAGGCCTTTAGGATTACCGGCATCATACATAACTTGAAAACTACTTGTCAATTTTTGCGGAATAAATTTTTTTTTCTTAATATAATAACTTGAAAACATATATATCTTGTTCGAGAATGTGATAAGGAAATCATGTTAACAAAATAACATATACATAGATCATGATTTCCCTATCACATAGTCTTGAATTAAAAATCATGTTCTTGAAATTACATGCTTAAATTTTCAAAACTACACAACGAAAAACTTATGGCAGGACCATCTTCCCTCGCCCAGTCCCCCTGGCATGTACATACCCTGTCCGTCGTCCACCGTATACTACTGGTGAACAGGTCTCTTACCTACAACATGTGAACAAACTAGTGAGCTATGGGCTCAGTAAGTTCAAACATAAAAACATGAAATCATAACATGCAATGTTGTGCTCATGCATGAAACTTGACTCTGAAAAACATATTCATGGCTGTATGTTAAGTCTTAGGACATTATCTAAAATTAGGTTTTGGTTTTGGAACCCTGATTAGTCGTACCGAAATGTTAGCATGACTAGGAACGGTACTTTAGTGCTGACCTCCACAGTCCTAACTGAGGCTGAACATGAAAACCTCCCCGTGAGTCGAGAGGCCGGTACGCCAATAACAAGCTTAATTACCATCTTTTCTAAAGTTTCAACTGGGTAGCATACTGATTGCCCCACAATAGGAACCTATTACATGTTTTACTTAGGGTGTGAGTTTTATTAACCTCACTATAGTGGCCTTGTGCACCTACATGTTTTCATGTGCTTAACAATGTCTATCATGTGTACCTGAACTTATTTAACTGAAACATGAATCTCTACATGCATGACATGGACTTGACATGTATATCATGATGCAGACAATCAATGTCTGACATACACGCCAGGCAATAAAACATAAAATCATAAAGCATAACATGATTATCCACGTTGCAGCCAGGATAATGCTTGAACTTATAGAAAGTCTGCTAACATGAGCCTCTGCTGATCTGGGACTGCTGTCTCAAGGTGTCTGGTTTGAACGCCTATAAAAGAAATAATCGTTGATTATTTTCAACATTTATCTTATACTTGAAATATGGCAAAATATGAAAAATTATATTTCCAAACTCGTTTTTTTTTAAGCTTCGAACACGTCTGCCTACACGGGCGTGTTTATGGCTGTGTAATCCTCTGGACTTACGTGTATGACCGTGTAATTCATGCAACATGGCCGTGTAACTCATGCATGCGTACATGTGTACCTACACGGCCGTGTTTCTTGCTGTCAAACATGGTCTGTTACACGCCCTTTCTCGACCGTGTGCCATTCTACACAGCCCGATACACGGCCATGTTCTTGGCTGTGTAACGCTCGAGTCTTAAATTCTCTCGAAACACGGTCGTATATGTGGGCATGTTCGGGGCCGTGTTCTTAACACGCCCATGTTCATCTTAGAATCCTAATTCTAAGTCCAAAATCCTCACTTCTGTTTTTCTAAGGCTTTCATGGCCTTTGTTCTACTTCTTGCTCTCAAAATCGATCTCTATTAGATCATTTCAAGGTATAATCTACATTTCTACAATCATAAATCCATGGTTTCATAAGCAAAATTTCCACCAATACCTTGATTCAAAACTTAAAAATCAAAACTTTCTTGAAGAAAACTTAACTGAATCTTGGTTTTCTAAACCATCAACTCACGAATTTGTGTTTAAAAATGACTAGACTTGAATCATGTTTCGATTTAACTAAAAATCTTAACATGCAACACTCACATTCTCTTTTTCTTTCTCAAAACCCCAGATTTTTCACCCAAAAATGTGAGAAAAAAGGGTTTACCTTGCTTAAAGCTTAAGAACGTCTTGCTGTAGAAATCTTGTGCTAAAACTTGAATGATTTTCTTGTTTGAAGAGAGAATTCTAGCTGTTGAAAGGAAGAAAATGAAGAGGAAAAATTTTTGTTTCCTCTTTCTCCTTCTCTCTTTCGACCACTTCTTTTGGAATCAGAAGAAAGTGAATTAATTCACTTGGCTACTGCTACAAGCTGCCCATCACGTGCCCTCTCTCCTCTCTCACCATTTTCTTTAATTTCTTTTAAAGAAATTGGAAATTACTTGGCTAATCTTGGCCATTGATCATGGTGGCTTACATGTAAGCCATTGATCCCTTAATATGTATTTTCCACACACTTTTCTAATAACTTTAAAACATCATAATTTGAATTAATGTTTAGCTTTTACACTATGTTCATTAATTCATTGTCAAAATTTTGACTAAAATCAAATAAATCAAAATTTTTATCTGTTCTATATTCTGTAACATATCTTATCATGAAAATACATTTACATATCTTATACATAATTTTTTTTCGAGAACGATAAATTTCTCGGTTATCATATTCACCCCTCCTTATAAGATTTTCGTCCTCGAAAATTTAAAACGAGTGAGGATATGAAAGTCTCATCTCATCTTCTCTTTCCCACATAGCTTCTTCAGTGTTGTGATTCTTCCACAATACATTGACTAGTGGATGGTCTTGTTTCTCAGTACTTTTTCTTCTCTAGCCAGTATCTGAACAGGCTGTTTTTCATAGGTTAGATCCTCTTGTACTTGGACTAGTTCATGTTGTAACACATGAGATGGATCTGACATGTACTTTCTTAGCATTGAGACGTGAAATACATTATGTACTGCTGACAGCTCAGGAGGTAGTGCCAACTTGTAGGCAACCTTCCCAATGCGTTTGATAATCTCATAAAGTATAATATACCTTGTACTCAGTTTTCCCTTCTTACCAAAACGCATAATCCCCTTCATGGGCGACACTTTCAGAAATACGAAGTCCCCTTCCTTGAATTCTAGGGATCTCCGTCTTCTATCTGCATAGCTCTTCTGTTGGCTCTGAGCACTCTTTATCCTTTGTTGGATCTTGACAACTGCATCGGAAGTTTCCTGCATGAAATCTATGTTATGCAGTTGTTTTCCTTTAGATCATACCAGTGAATGGGTATCTGCACTTTCATCCATATAGGGCCTCATACGGTGCCATCTTGATGGAAGCTTGATAACTGTTGTTATATGAGAATTCTACTAGTGGTAGCTTCTTGTTCTAAGCTCCTGGAAAATCCATTACACATGTTCGGAGCATATCCTCTAAAGTCTGGATAGTCCGTTCTGATTGTCCGCCTGTCTGAGCATGGAAGGCTGTACTGAGCTTCAGTTCTGTGCCCATGGCTCCTTGTACACACTTCCAGAGGTTTGAAGTGAACCGTGCATCTCTGTCAGATACGATAGACTTTGAAACCCCATGTAACCTGATAACATGAGCTGCATAAAGATTTGCCAACTTTTCCAATGAGTAAGTGGTCTTCACTGCTATAAACCTAGCTATCTTCGTTAACTTGTCCACGATTACCCAGATAGCATCGTGTCCTTATCTTATTTTGGGTATCCCTACCACAAAATCCATGGTAATATGCTCCCATTTCCATTCTGGAATCTCCAGAGGTTCTAACCTCTAGGATGCTGATGCTCAGCCTTGACTTTTTGGTAAGTCAGGCATTTACTCACAAACTTCGTAATATCTCCTTTCATCCCTTTCCACCAAAACTGTAACTTTAAGTCTTAGTACATTTTGATGGCTCCAGGATGAACTGAGTATGGCGTTTCATGAGCTTCTGACATGATTCACCTTCGAAGTTTTTCATCTACTGGAACGTGAATTCTCCCCTGATACATGAATAATCCATCTTTGGAAATCTCTTCCTGGGAGTCTGTTAGACTTGAATCTTGCTTCTGAGCTTCCTTGATATCATTGAACTGTAACAGCCGAGATTTTTAATCGTTCTCGGGATCATTGTATAGTGAAAATTTATATATATTAGTGTGACGAAAATATATAAATTTCACTCTAATAAATCATCATTAGAGTTGATAAATATATCATTAGAGTTGATAAATGCTTTATGGCTATAGAGGTAATGATTTTCGAATCGAAACGCTTCAAATAGTGCATTTTCGGTATCGAAAAACAGAATTTTACTGAAACTCAAAATGTGGCAAACATAGATCCCAGATGAGAAATAATGAAATATCTAGGGTTTATGGAATGTTTTAAATGATATAAATGCATCGAAAGGCTCTAATAGCATTTCGAGAGGTAAACTGCGAAATTTGGCCAGTATAGCTTTTCGGTCAAAATTTCGACAGATGAAAATTATACTGTTATCAAAGAAAAACCTATACTGTATAAACAAATAATATTTTCTTATTAATATAAGAATCAATGGATGAGATCAAATCATCATTTTTGATCCAAAGGCTATTAAAATTAAGGAAATTTTGGAATTTCCTTTAAAATCAAATTTAGAAAGAAAAATTGCATTAAATGCATGTTGATCTGCTCATGCACGTGGAAGAGAGGGGGAGAAACAGCTGTATTTCAGCTGAAAAAGTTCCAAAAATTTTGTAAAAATGCCCCCAAGAAATTTTCATTTTGACCCCAAAATTTTCAAAAATTGCAAAAATACCCCTAAGGATTTGTATAAACTTTTTCCTCTGATTTTTCACGTCCCCCATAGCAGAAAACTCCATTTTCTCTGTTCTTCTTCTTCTCCCACGTTCCCTTGCTCACAAAAATTTCTAAAGTTTCAAAAGTTGCAAAATTTGAAGAAAAGGTATGAGAAAATTTCAAGTTGAGGAGTATTCACCTTAAAGCTCAAATAAGTTTTTCAAAATTCTGTTTTAATGCTTGTTTTTAAGTGTTTTTGTGTTTATGTGAATAGTGGAACAAAATGGGTTTAAGATAGTTTGGAGTGTTTTGATGAAAATCATATGAAAAAACATGTTTTGAACTTGTTTTTGAAGTGTTTGTGGGGTTAGTTTTGAAAACAAAAGTGTTTCGTGGGGGAGGGGAAAATTGACGTGAAAAGGAGGGTGAAAACCCTTATGGATTGGAGATAATTATGTATGATGAAGTGGAAAAGAATTTGATGTGGTATTTGAGTGTTGAATGGAAGAAAGACAAAGAGGAAAATTTAGGGTTGTGAGTGAAACCCTAAAATTTTGAAAATATTGCTAAACCCTGATTATGAGAATGAATTATTGTTATGTACTGGGATTTTGAGCAGGTTGATAATGAAAATTGTGTTCAATAACGCGATTTAAGCGGTTTTGGCACAGTGGGAAAATGAAAAATTAAGCCGTTATAATGCCGAAATTTTCGGACTTATAACCAAGGCTAAGGGTTTAATGATGACAATGTATAGAGGAAGTGTTTAAATGTTCTAGTGTTGAACTATAAACATTTCACTGAACGTTGAATTGTTTCATTATAGGGCAACGACTGAAAACTAAGGAAAGGAAACAGTAGCAGATTTCCGGTAAGTTCTGGCATTTAAATGCTGAACATGAACAACTGGAACACTGTGTTATTCTTGAATATCAATTTATGAATAGCCTAAATTCTTTGGCTAGAAATGTTATATGTTGTTGTGAACTCGTTAAAACGCCTAAATTGGCAAGTATGCGAGTGTGTATTGATGTGTTACGTGTATATGATTGTATTTTATGGGTTTTGACCCTAGAATGCTTTAAACATGTTTTAAGATTGAATGTATGCATGAGAAATGGCTTTGGAGTCAAAATGTGTTTAAAAACCTATTTTTACCGGAGCCAAGTGCTAAGCACTAGCCAAAGAGCGCCCCGACACTGAGCTCTCGGCCAAAATTTGGTGTTTAAAATTCAATAAGAGCGCCAGGTGCTAGGGTATGAGTGCCAGGCGCTAGTGTAAAAATTGACTGAAGCGCCAGGCGCTAGGGTATGAGCGCCAGGCGCTAGTGTAAAATTTAGTGGAAGCGCCAGGCCCTAGGGTATGAGCACCAGGCGCTAGGGTAAATATCCAGTAGGAGTGCCAGGCTCTAGGGTATGAGTGCCAGGCTCTAGGGTATGAGTGCCAGGTACTAGTATAAAAATCAGCATGAGCGCCAAGCGCTAGGGTATAAGCGCCAGGCGCTAATGTAAAGTTGTCTGAAGTGCCAGGCGCTAGGGTATGAGCGCCAGGCGCTTGAACCGGATTTTCAAAAGCGCCAAGCACTGTAAATAGAGCGCCGAAGCGCTGAAGTCTCTGTCCTAAGTTTTACAGAAAAATAAAATGAAGGACCAGGCGCTCAGGGATGAGTGCCAAGTGCTCCAACTGTTCCAAAAATGTATAATTAAAGTTTTGTGCCTTATTTTCAGTTCCAATCACGCCCCAATGTTTAAGAGCGTGGATGATGATTTTTAAACGGTATTTTTGGACTGAATAGGCATAACATTGAGTACATTAATTATGAATATGTACACTGGAACAGTTAAGACATCATAGTAAGTAACATAGCACAGTAAACAACAGGGTAATGAAAAAGACTTAATGTTTGGCGTACCAACCTCTCGCGAGGGGAGGTTATTTTATGTCGAAGCAAAAGACATACCATAGTTGAGGGAGAGTCCGGGGCGCTCCTAGACCCCTCTTACAGCGCGCACACGGTACGACCAAAACGGGCCCATGACATAGTAAATGAACAATGCAAAATATAAATTGAGCATAATGAACTCCATGCATTTTGTAGAGTTGCATTGTGATATTTTTATTGTAGTAAATGATATGTCTAAACTTACTGTGCATGTAGCTCACCAGTTTGTTCTTGTTCAGATAATCGAGGTAAACAACCTGTAACCTGAGCCACAGTATATGGATTGGACTGCAGGAATGAAGTGCCAGTGTCATGATAAAGGTTATGGACCTGCCAGGCTAATTCCGCAAAGAAGAAAGAAAAGGATAAAGAAAGATACAATTGTATAATATTGTATAAAGTACACTATTATGTTTAACTTTAACTATTTTTAATACAGTATGACAATAGTATATGCAAGTAATATAAAATAGTTTTCCAACTATGATAACTTAGTTTTGGAAAATTGTAATACTACGTATATCGATGGTTTTAAAAAAAAAAAAATTTTTCCGCAATCCATTATGTTATGTTTTGAAAAAGAAGAATTAAAGTAGCAGAGTTTTCAAGTGACGTCCCCAGCACGAGGCG
This sequence comes from Antiaris toxicaria, assembly GCA_035233585.1. Lineage (NCBI taxonomy): Eukaryota > Viridiplantae > Streptophyta > Magnoliopsida > Rosales > Moraceae > Antiaris > Antiaris toxicaria. The sequence goes on from CP141153.1 coordinate 20,295,332, forward strand.
GGGGGTGTTACATGAACAATGATTATTTCAGCTGCAGTGCTGACAATTTTCCTGATATCAACTCCAGTTCGAGCGAATGAATTTCTTACTACAATGGTCTTGATAACCTGTCAATGGGCACCTGCTACGGAATTGTAGCTTTTCTACTTAACGTATCTGCCACACGGTTGGCTTTTTCTGAATGCTAGAGGATCTCACAGTCATAGTCCTTCACCAACTCCAACTATCTTTTTTGCCTCATGTTTAACTCCTTCTGTGTGAAGAAGTATTTTAGGCTCTGATGATCTGTGTAAATCTGGCACTGTGCACCATACAAATAGTGTCGCCAAATTTTTAGTGCGAACACTACTACAGCAAGTTCTAGGTCATGGGTGGGATAATTCTTCTCGTGCTCTTTCAGTTGGTGCAAAGCATAGGCAATCACTCTGCCTTCTTGCATTAATACTGCTCCCAAACCCACTCTTGATGCATCACTGTAAATTTCATACTTCTCCCCTTCATTAAGGAGTGTAAGGATCGGCGTACTTGTCAGCCGTCTCTTCAACTCTTGGAAGTTTCTTTCACATTCTTCTGTCCATACATACTTCCTTTCTTTTGTGCATGAGGGTTGTGAGAGGTGCTGCCAATCATGCAAACCCTTCCACAAATCTCCTGTAATAGCCAGCTAACCCTAAGAAACTGCATATCTTTGTCACGTTCTTAGGTGCAGGCCATTTGTTTATTACTTCTACCTTGATTGGATCCACTGCAATTCCTTCCTTGGACACTACATGTCCAAGAAAATATACTCTATCTAGCCAAAACTCACATTTTGAGAATTTGGCAGAGTTGATGCTCTTTTAGCTTCTAAAAAATAATTCTTAACTGTGCTTCATGCTCTGCGTGAGTCTTTAAATATACAAGAATGTCATCGATGAACATAATGACAAACTTGTCAAGATACAACTTGAAGACTCTGTTCACCAGGTCCATGAAAGCGGCTGTAGCGTTTGTTAACCCAAACAACATTACTAGGAATTCATAATGCCCATGATGGTTTTTGAAAGTTGTCTTGGAAACATCACCTTCCTTGATTCTCAGCTGATGGTATCCTGATCTCAAATCAATCTTTGAGAACATTACTGTACCCTTTAGTTGATCGAACAGGTCATCAATCCTAGGTAATGGATACCTATTATTGACTGTAACCTTATTCAATTCTCTATAATCTATGTACATACGGAACATCCCATCTTTTTTCTTAACAAATAGTATGGGAGTTCCCTATAAAGAATAGCTTGGTCTGATGAATCCCTTGTCAAGTAGATCTTTCAACTACACTTGTAATTCTTTTAACTCCACTGGTGCCATGCGATACGGTGCCTTGGAGATCGGTGCTCTTCCCGGTAGAAGCTCTATCTCAAATGAGATTTCCTATTCTGGAGGTACTCCTGGTAGTTCCTCGAGAAAGACTTCGAGAAATTCTCTGACAATAGGAACATCTTCAGGTTGTAACTTCTTCTCTTCTGCTGTATCTGTCACATAAGCTAAATATCCAGTACAACCACTGACTATTAGCTTCTTGGCTTTTAATGAACTGATCATCATCTTGCTTGACCTTCTTGAGGAATCAACATATTCAAAACTTTCTTCACCTTCTAGCTTGAATACTGTTCTTCTGTTTCTGCAATCGATCGTGGCTTGGTATTTTCCTAGGAAATCCATTCCCAGGATTACATCATAGTCTACTATCTTTATCATGATCAATTCTGCATACAACTCCCTATTTGCCATGATTACTGGTACATGAGGTAACCAGTACTCGGACATCATGATTTCTCCTGAAGGGAGAGCAATTCTAAAAGTTCTTCTCATGTGATATCTAGGATATTCTAACTTATTAGTAAATGCATATGATATGAAAGAATGAGTGGCCCCAGAGTAAAAAAGAATAGATGCCAAGCGGTTAGTGATAGAAATCTGACCTATCACCACGTTGGACGTTCCTACCTCTGCCTCTCTCTGGTGTAGGCCATTACTCTAGTATCTACCTGAGGAGCTCTTTCTTGTCTTTCTTGCACTGTTGGAGGTACTTCTGAAAGACTTTCATAACTTAATCTAAGTGCATGAACCTGTGACTACTGTAGACGTGTAAAATTTGATCTTGACATAGACTGGCGATTCATAGGGTAACTCTTGATGAAATGACCTTCTTTTCCGCACTGAAAATATGCAGTCGTGCCAGCTCTGCACTGACCTACATGTTTCTTCCCACACGTAGGCTAGGTGGGGTTACTTGGAACTGTAGTGGGGTTAGTCCTCTGTGACTGACTTCTGTTGTCTTGACTTTGAGTTCTCTGGAAATTACCCTTTCTCTTCTATTAGGACTGAGGGTCTGGATTACTGGACTGATCTGGTCTTGCGCTCTGTTTGCCTTTTATTCTATTGTCCAAGTTGAGAGGACTTGGCCAAGATCTTTTCTTTCTTCTTGGCTTCCCAAATCTTTTCCCTTTCTTCTCTCTGTCAGGCAAAGTGGTACTCTGCCCTCAAAGCACGACTAACGTAGTCGGCTACTGAGATTGACGGGATTGGGCCAATCTTAATTAAGGCTAAAATCTCTGGCCTAAACATGCCTATCATCTTTTGTATGTTCTCCCTTTTCGTTGGCACTACACATGGGCACAGGTGGGAGAGTTGATCAAATCTCTTGCAAACCTCACTGACGGACATATCACCCTGCTGTAACTCTGAAAAATCTTTCTGTTGTGGTCAGAGTGATGCAGGATCATAGTATTTCTGATTAAACTCCTTTAAAAACTCCACTCATGATATCGTGGTCACGTCCCTCCTCATACGGACCGTGTCCCACCAAAATCTTGCGTCCTTTCTAAGAATAAAGGATGTACACAAGACTTTCTCTTCCTTAGTTAGTTGCATGAAATCCATAATCATCTAGATAGAAGAAAGCCAATCTTTTACTTTCAGGGGATTGGTTGAACCCTCAAATTCCGGAGGCCTTATTTTCCAGAATCTCTCGTATAGTGGCTCTTGGTTCACCCTAATTGATAGTTCCTGAACCACTACTGGTGCAGCTGGTTGCACTACTTGTTCTGCTTCAACTGCTTGTTGTGCAAGAGTCTCCACTGATCCCTGCCCTTATTCTATCTGTTCTATTCTCTGTCTTAATTCTACATTTTCTTTCATCTGATTTTCTAGAAGAACCTGTAACTCTTCTATTCTCTGAGACAGAGTTGGGCGTCCCCTTCTCCGTCTTTGGCCTTGACCTTGGTTTTCCATCGTGCTACTTAATATCCTAAAATCACATGATGAATTTGTATTAAATCCTCTATAAGAGGATTTGCATCATTTCTTGTATTAATACATCATCATATACTTACTACAAAAGTATGGGTCTCTACAGACCTTTACTTTCATGCATAACTAACTACTTATCTTAATATAACTTAACTTACTTGGATCGATGAACAGGACATGCACAAAGTCAGGTGGGATATGGTCTATCAACTGCTCTGATACCAACTGTGGCAACAGTTGGTACTCTAAACTAGACTTCCATCATGAAATGGCACTCTGATACCAACTGTGGCGGCCCGCCCTTACTTTAAAGGTTCTACAGTGCTATTACAGTCAACTCTGTAGTTAACCGCAATAGTATGTATGCCTCTAAGGTCGCTGGCATTATACATAACTTGAAAACTACTTGAAAATTTTACGGAATAAATTTTTTTTTCTTCTTATAATAACTTGTTCGAGAATGTGATAAGGAAATCGTGTTAACAAAATAACATATACATGGATCATGATTCCCTTATCACATAGTCTTGACTTAAAACATGTTCTTTAAAATTTCAAAACTACACAACGGAAGACTCATGGTAGGACCATCTTCCCTCGTCCAGTCCCCCTAGCATGTACATACCCTGTCCGTCGTCCACCGTATACTATTGTTGAACAGGTCTCTTACCTGTAACATGTGAACAAACTAGTAAGCTATGGGCTTAGTAAGTTCAAACATAAAAACATGAAATCATAACATGCAATGCTGTGCTCATGAATGAAACTTAAGTCTAAAAAATATATTCATGGCTGTATGTTAAGTCTTAGGACATTATCCGAAATTAGGTTCTGGTTTTGGGCCCCTGATTAGTCGTACTGAAATGTTAACATGAATGGGAGCGGTACTTTAATGCTGACCTCCACAACCCTAACTGAGGCTGAACATGAAAACCTCCCCGTGGGTCGAGAGGCCGGTACGCCAATAACTAGCTTAATTACTATCTTTTCTAAAGTTTCAACTAGGTAGCATACTGGTTGCCCCACAGTAGGAACCTATTATATGTTTTACTTAGGGTGTGAGTTTTATTAACCTCACCATAATGGCCTTGTGCACCTACATGTTTTCATGTGCTTAACAATGTCTATCATGTGCACCTGAACTTATCTAACTGAAACATGAATCTCTACATGCATGATATGAACTTGACATGTATATCGTGATGCAGACAATCAATGTCTGATATACACACTAGGCAATAAAACATAAAATCATAAAGCATAACATGATTATCCATGTTGCAGCTAGAACAATACTTGAACTTATAGAAAGTCTGCTAACGTGAGCCTCTACTAAACTGGGACTACTGTCTTGAGGTGTCTGGCTTGAAGTCCTATAAAAGAAATAATCGTTGATTATTTTCAACATTTATCTTATACTTGAAACATGGAAAAATATGAAAAATTATATTTCCAGACTCTTTTTTTTTTAAGCTTCGAACACGTCTGCCTACACGGGCGTGTTCGTGGCCATGTAATCCTCTAGACTTACGTGCATGGCCGTGTAATTCATGCAACATGGCCGTGTAACTCATGCATGCGTACATGGGTACCTACACGGCTATGTTTTTGGCCGTGTTTCCTACTGTCGAACATGGTTTGTAACACGCCCTTTCTCGACCGTGTGCCATTCTACACGACCCAATACACAGCCGTGTTATCGGCCATGTAACGCTCAAGTCTCAAATTGTCTCGAAACAAGGTCGTGTATGCGGGCATGTTCGGGGCCGTATTCTCAACACGCCCTTGTACATGCCCGTGTTCATCCCAGAATCCTGATTCTGAGTTCGAAATCCTCACCTCTGTTTTTCTAAGGCTTTCATGGCCTTTGTTCTACTTCTTGCTCTCAAAATCGATCTCTATTAGATCATTTCAAGGTATAATCTGCATTTCTACAATCATAAATCCATGGTTTCATAAGCAAAATTTCACATTTTGCTTCCACCAAAACCTTGACTCAAAACTTAAAAATCAAAACTTTCTTGAAGAAAACTCAACTGAAACTTAGTTTTCTAAACCATTAACTCACGTATTTGTGTTTAAAAACGACTAGACTTAAATCATGTTTCGATTTAACCGAAAATCTCAACATACAACACTCACATTCTCTTTTTTTTCCTCAAAACCCTAGATTTTTCACCTGAAAATGTGAGAAAAGAGGGTTTACCTTGCTTGAAGCTTAAGAACGTCTTGCTGTGGAAATCTTGGATTGAAACTTGAACGATTTCCTTGTTTGAAGAGAGAATCCGAGCTGTTGAAAGGAAGAAAATGCAGAGGACAAATTTTTGTTTCCTCTTCTACTCTTTCTCTCTCTCTCTCTCTCTCGCTCTTTCTTTCTCTCTCTATCTCTTTCTCCTTCTTTCTTTCGACCACTTCTTTTGGAATCAGAAGAAAGTGAATTAATTCACTTGGCTGCTGTTACAAGCAACCCTTCACGTGCCCTCACTTCGCTCTCACCATTTTCTTTAATTTCTTTTAAAGAAATTGTAAATTACTTGGTTAATCTTGGCCATTGATCATGGTGGCTTACATATGAGCCATTGATCTCTTAATATGTATTTTTCACACACTTTTCTAATAACTTTAAAACATTATAATTTAAATTAATGTTTAGCTTTTACACTATGTTCATTAATTCATTGTCAAATTTTGACTAAAATCAAACAAATCAAAATTTTCATCTGTTCTATATTCTGTAATATGTCTTATCATGAAAATACATTTACATATCTTGTACATTATTTTTTTCCGAGAGCGATAAATTTCTCGATTATCACACAAAGAGCCCGGCAATGGCCGTTAGAGAAACTACTGTGAGCTAGCCGAAGATTTAGTGCCTACAAAAACAAAGACGAATGGTTGTGATTTACCTCATGATTTAGCAATTTTTCTCCCAATGAAATCAATCGAGATCCTAATGAGCATGAGGAAGCGCTAGCTTCAAATCAGAGATCAACAATGATGATGGTAATAATTGACAGCAATGATTACCAATGATTGTGCCCTCGATAGAGAAAATGGGAGGCAAAGAAGATAAAAGGAAGAGAGAGAAGGCAATGGGATTTGGATTTTCTTAAAGCAAAAGGATAATTTTGATATTATTAGGTGTAATTGATTTAAATTATGCCATGAGTGATTCTATTTACACACAAAGTTTTACTCTTGACACACCTTGCTAAGTTAAATTTTGTAATTACACAAAGACCCTTATATAAAAAGACAAAAAGGGTTTGGCTTAAATTATATAATTATATCATATTTAGAAAAGAATATTCTTTCAATTTTGAATTCAAAAATCCAAACTTTAATTTATAATAGTGACAAATAAAATTAGAATATTTTTACTACTGACGACTATTTAAAAAAAAAACTCTAGGAATATATTTCACAGAAAATAAACCCTTTTGCTTTATTTTCTATAAAATAATCATTCTTATTTACTATTTTTAATAAAACTGCAATTTTATTTTTCATTGTTTCACATAAATATAATAAAATTATATAATATTCCATTATATAGCTTTAGTCATACTTATATTAATATTCGTAGATTTTTACTTTTGTTTTCTATTACAAAGCTTTATTACCTAATTTTTTAAAGCCGTTTTCAATGTTATATATATATATATAAATATATCTCGAAATATTTAAATCAACCCCTAATTTAAAAAGGACAATCCCAACAATTTAATTATATCATTACACTGTAATGTAAAAAGAATTCGATGATATTTTGAAATATTTTTCTTCACAAACATGTATGTCTATGCATCAAAATAAACATTATATAAACCCCCCAACCCACCCCCCCCCCCCCCCCCCCCCCCCCCCCTTTTTTTTTTTTGCTAGAAGCAACGTATATTACTATTCAAATTTTATAAGTAGACTTTTATTTTTTCACTTTTAAATAACTACTTTTTCTTTTTTCCTTTTTTGCAAACTTCTCTTTTCTTGAAAAATTTTGAGTATGTTTATCTTTTAAAATATCAATTTGCTTTAGGGATGATAAAAATAGGCTTTATAACTAAGCTTCGACGATAAAGTAAAAAAAAAAAAAAAAGGAGAACAGAGAACAATACCGTCAACATTAATAAAATAAAACAATGGATGAGGAAAAATATAAAGTGATAAAATAATATTTATATCAGAAAAGTAGTTATGGATAATTTTGTATTATGTAGGGGTGTGTATTAAATAAAACAAATTACTTTACAATTAAAAGGAGTGTGTATTTATACTATTTGATTATATTGGTTTAAATATTACTACTATTTTAAAATTTTATAGTCAAATATCCTATATCACCTATCCTCCTAATAAAAAATTAACAATTATACCATATAAATTCACAATTATACCATATAAATTCACAATATTAACAACTGTCAGTGCTTTTTGCTCCTTCAATTTTTCATTTTTCTTTTGTTATTTTTTGTATTCTTTTCTTTATTAAGATGCAAGTATTATTGAAAAACATGAAAATGAGCAGTGGAAAATAGTAATTCCGAGATATTTTTTGTAAGTCCACATCAGAAGCTTTATTCTGGTGTTGATGTCAAGTAGATTCATTAGGGACAAGTTTTATCATCATAAAGAAAGGCCTCTCGTAAGCTACTTCTACTCATAAGCAAGATTATACCATGACTTCGAAAGATGCAAAGCGTTTTCTATTCATTTTTGGTTTAAAATATTTGTCATGTCATGTAACATATTTTCTTCTTACATATATTCAAAAACTATTCTGCAGGTAATAAGTATTAAGTCCCTTGGAACTGCTCTGAAGTTAACATTTGAGGGTAATAACCAGTTCATCTATCCAGATATATAGTTTATTATTGTTAAAATGGTCATGAGAGACGCAAAGAGAACAAAACTTATTGCATAGTTATGATCACTTGTTCTTCGAGGAAATTATAAAAATAAAAAAAACCAAAAGATTGAATATAAATAAATACACTAAAATTTGTAGTTTCTGTTTCAAAGACATGATAGTTTAACGTAATTAAATGCATTCTCAATCTTCTAAAGCTTTTCACCGTTTTCAAAGTAACTTGGAAACTGTCACTGCAAAAATGCTATTAACGAAATAACAATCTAGTTAGAAAAAGATAATACTACACAGCAACAACAAAACAGAGTTAACTTATCAATATTGACACTTCAACAACACGTAACAGACTTAAAAGTGAACAGTTCTTTTACAAAAAAATATGCACGTTCTCTTTATGGGGAGAAAAAATACTTTTTTTTTTTTTTTTGGCAATCAGAAGATTAATTTTCCCATTCGGCGAATTTCCAATTTGTGGAAAGAGAGGGCAATATAGAGAGATGAAGGGTTGATTTTGGCGGAGATAGATGAAGACAAGTTTTGGTGGGCATAGAGAAGAAAAGGACGAAAACATGGGTAGGAAACTTGAAAATGGGTTATGCTTACTAGTATTTTCTTATCTTATTTAAAAAGAAAAAAGAAAAAAATAATACATAAATGACAAATAAAAAAAAGTGTAGTCACAGCACTATCTTGGGTAATTTTGAGTTGTAATGATTTCTTTTTTCATTTTTCATTTTTTTTTTGTTTAACACAATTATATTTCTGGTTTTTTTTTTTTGTTATTGTTTTGCCCTTTTTTTTAGAATTTTAATGTGTCCTTTAGTTATATAGAACAAAATAATTAAAACTAAACTAATCAAACGCTATCTCCTCCAATAATCAAAAGCAAATCTAATTCTACTAAATAATTTAAAAAATAAATTTTTAAAAAATTCAAATTACATTAGTAATAGCTTTGTTGTCTATAAATTTGTGGTTGACCAACAAACACCATGTTTATTTTTTTTGTGATAACCGAAAAATTTATCGTTCTCGAAAAATTTTATATAAGATATGTAAATATATATTCATGATGAGACATGTTACAGAATATAGAGCAGATGAAAATTTTGATTAATTAAATTTTAGTCAAAATTTGACAATGAATTAATGAACATAGTGTAAAAGCTAAACATTAATTCAAATTATGATATTTTAAATTTATTAGAAAAGTATGTGGAAAATATATATTAAGAAATCAATGGCTCACATGCAAGCTACCTTGATCAATGGCCAAGATTAGTCAAGCAATTGTAAATTTCTTTGTAAGAAATTAAAGAAAAGAGTGAGAGAGATGAGAGGGCAAGTGAGGGGGCAGCAGCCAAATAATTAATTCACTTCCTTTTAAACTGCAAGGGAAGTGGTCGTGAGAGAGAGAGAGAGAGAGAGAGAGAGAGAGAGAGAGAAAGTGCAGAAGAGGAAATTTCTCTCTTCAAGCATCCTTTCAACAGTTTCGGATTCTCTCTTCAAGCAAGCAAATCATTCAAGTTTTCAGCCCAAGATTTCACAGCAAGACGTTCTTAAGTTTCAAGCAAGGTAACCACTCTTTCTCTCACGTTTTCAGGTGAAAAATTTGGGTTGTTTTGAGTGAAAAAAGAGAATGTGAGTTTTGCTTGTTGAGATTTTTGGTTAAATTGAAACATGGTTCAAGTTTAGTTGTTGTTAAGCACGAATTCGTGAGTTGATGGTTTAGAAAACCAAGTTTCAGTTGAGTTCTCTTCAAGAAAGTTTTGATTTTAAGGGTTAAGTCAAGAGATATGGTGGAAGCAAGATGTGAAATTTTGCTTATGAAACCAGATTGATGATAGTAGAAATGTAATTTATACCTTGAAATGGTCTTATAGAGATCGATTTTGAGTATAAGAAGTAGAACAAAGGCCATGAAAGCCTTAGAAAAACAGAGGTGAGGATTTCGGAGCCAGAATCAGGATTTTAGGATGAACACAGGCGTGTACAAGTGCGTGTTTAGAACACGGCCCCAAACATGCGCACATACATGACCGTGTTTCGAGAGAGTTTGAGACCCGAGCCTTACACGGCCAAGAACACAGCCGTGTATCGGGCCATGTAGAATGGCACACGGTCGTGGGAAGGGCGTGTAACAGACCACATTCGACAACAGGGAAACATGGCCAGAAACATGGCCGTGTAGGTACCCGTGTAAGCATGCATGAGTTACACGGCCGTAGCTAAAACAGAAAAAGAGTCTGGAAATATGATTTTTCATATTTTGCCATGTTTCAAGTATAAGATAAATGTTGGAAATAATCAACGATTATTTATTTTATAGGAGTTCAAGCCACCCCAAGACAGTAGTCCTAAATCAACAAAGGCTTATGTTAGCAGACTTTTTGTAAGTTCAAGCATTGTCTTGGCTGCAACATGGATAATCATGTTATGCTTTATGATGTTATGTTTTGTTGTCTGGTGTGTATGTAAGATGTTGATTGTCTGCATCACGATACACATGTCAAGTTCATGTCATGCATGTGGAAATTCATGTTTCATGTAGATAGTTTAGGTACACATGATAGACGAGTATCAAGCACACAAAAACATGTAGGTGCACAAGACATTATAATAAGGTTAATAAAACTCACACCTCAAGGAAAACATGTAATAGGTTTCTACTGTGGGGCAATTAGTATGCTACCCAGTTGGAACTTCTGAAAAGATGTTAATTAAACCAGTTATTGGCATACCGGCCTCTTGACCCACATGGAGGTTTTCATGTTCAGTTTTAGTTAGGGCTGTGGAGGTCAGCACTAATGTACCGCTCCCAGTCATGCATGCATTATGGTACGACCAATCAGGGGCCCAAAACCAGAACCTAATTTCAGATAATGTCCTAAGACTTAACATACAGCCATGAACCTGTTTATTCAGAGTCAAGTTTCATTCATAAGCACAGTATTGCCTGTTATGATTTCATGTTTTTATGTTTGAAATTACTGAGCCCATAGCTCACTAATTTATTCACATGTTGCAGGTAAGAAACCTGTTCATCAGTAGTACACGGTGGATGACAGGCAGGGTATGTACATGCCAAGGGGACTGGACGAGGGATGATAGTCCTACCATGAGTCTTCCATTATGCAGTTTTGAAAATTGAAGCATGTAATTTTGAAGAACATGATTTTAAGTCAAGACTAAGTGATAAGGGAATCATGATCCATGTATATATTATTTTGATAACATGATTTCCTTATCATATTCTTAAACAAGATATATATATGTTTACAAGTTATGATATTAAGAAAAAAAAAATTATTTCGTAAAATTTGCAAGTAGTTTTCAAGTTAAATATGATACCAGCGACCCCTGAGGCCTACATACTATTACGGTTAACTACAGAGTTGACTGTAGTAGTACTGTAGAACCTCTACAGTAAGGGCGGGCCGCCATAATTGGTATCAGAGCAGGTTTACGATGGGTCTAGTTTAGAGTACCAACTATTGTCACAGTTGGTGTCAGAGTAGTTGGTAGACCATATCCCACTTAGCTCCGTGTATGTCCTGTTCACCGATCCAAGTAAGTTAAGTTTATGTTAAGATAAGTAGCTAGTTATGCATGAAAGTAAAGGTCTGTAGAGACCCATACTTTTGTAGTAAGTACATGATGATATATTAGTACGAGAAATGATGTGAATCCTCTTATAAAGGATTTAATATAAATTCATTGTGTGATTCTAGGATATAAAGTAGCACGATGGAAAACCAAGGCCAAGGCCAAAGATGGAGAAGGGGACGCCCAACTCTGTCTCAGAGAATAGAAGAGTTTCAGTGTGATAACCGGAGAATTTCATCATTCTCGGAAAATCGGTACCGGAAATGTACATAATATATTTCATGTTTAAAATGTATATTGTAGTGATTTTATGTGTGTATGTGTGTGTAACACAGTATCAAGAAATTGGTCAAAATGGTCTTTTCTTGAAATAAAACTGATATATTTAGAATCAGTATGTTCAATTTAGTCAATTGAGCACAAAATGTCAATTTTGACCGAGAAATAGGCAGTATCAGAAAACTGGTCTAGATGACCTTAAATGAAGTTAAAAATGATAAATTTGGATTCAGCATACCCAAATTAATCAGGATAGCCTATCAGCATGCTCAAATTTGATAATTGAGCACAATGGTAATTTTTGACCGAGAATTTACAGTATCAGAAACTGGTCAAAATGACCTCAGATGAAAATAAAACTGACATATTTGGATTCAGGACGCCCAAATTAGTCAGGATAGCCTATGTTGAAATTTTGGGCGAAAAAGTATATAAGGGGTGAAAAATCAGAAATTTGAAAAAAAGGCCCATAAACTTTTCTTCTCCTCTCTTTTTCCCCCACACCCCCATAAATAAACAGTAACTAACCGCCGAAAATAGTGTCCGTTTTCGACACCACCGGCACAGTTGGGAAGCTCTCGCCGAGCTGAGTCTAACGGTGGGTCGAGTCGACGGATTGGATGCCGGAGTAGCCCGCATGCGTCGCCCGAAGGTTACGGTGGTCAGAATTTTCAAACGTCGATTTCTCCACCGTCCGACCTCCGATCAAGGTGATTTCGGTCTCAAAAGACTCGTGGTGAAGAGTAGAACAAAACTTAATTGTTGTTTCAGCTCAACGGCCACCAGATTGCGTTGCCTGAAGTCGCGCCATCACTGTCGTGAAACTCGCCGTTTCCAGTGGAGTTGAGTGATGTGGTGGGTACCAAAATGCTCAGAATTTCATGGAGAACAAAAACCCCAAGCTAATTTCAAGAAAAAAAGTCAGAAAAATGGCGATTCAAGCATGCCGCCGCCGTCGCAATTTCGGGGGTTAGTTTCCGGCCATAGGAGCTTCAGTTGGTGAAATTGACACCACCAATAAGTTCCTCACATCGAGATCTGCGAGATGGTGGCCTCCTTTCTCCACGCCACCGTCGGTCAACACCAGTCAACGGTCGGTCAATGCCGGTCAACGGCGACCGGACCCTAAAAATTTAAGAGTGGCCCGTTGGCCTATTTTCGATGTTCTGGACACATCCACGGCATCAGAATTTCAAGATGGAATTTTAAATGTGAAGAACGGCGAATCAAAGTTTGTGTACGCGAGATCGAACGGTGCATTCGATCGCCGATGGGACGATTTCAGTAGTGATTTTTGTCCCTTCATTTCTTAATTTTTATTTTGGAATGATTATATGTTAATTATGTAATTTGGCATGTGAAATCGTAAGAAAAATGGATGAAATTGATGAAAAAGAAAATATGTAGAAATGTGAATATTTTTACGTAAAAGTTGAGTTTTACGTAAAAATATAGGTCTCTAGTATAGTACGTAGTAAAATAGAAATAGGTTAGATGGTTTCGAGGCGTTTCCTAAACGTCGGGAACCTAAAAATTAAGCGGAAATGCTGCCAAAATTTCTAAAACGGCAGAAAAAGGGTATTTTAGGAAACGAGGGGCAAAATGTGATCGGGATGGAAACCCGAGCCCCCTCGAACGATTTTAAGGATTAATGAATGAGTTAGGCTTAGAAAAGGATGACAAATGTTCTAAGGATAAGTAAACTGAGAATTTCAGTAATTAATACTGTAAAAGCTTGGTAAAGCCTAAGAAAAATTATTTTATGATTGTTGGGCTTAGAAAATCTAGTCTAAGCATTTAAAATGAAAATGATACGACCTAAAGACCCGTCAAGGGCAAAACGGACATTTTGACCAAAAATTCCAGGAATGATAGAAAAATGCCCTAATGGATTTAAAACGACTTAATTAAGATTTTAAGGGCCAGAACTAAGTTGTAAATCAAGGAAAAGTAAGGTTACGATGAAAAAAAAATCACATTAGGGGTAAAATGGTAATTTTGTCAAAGTTTAGCAAAAATGTTATAAATGTGATATTATGCTCCTAAGTTTATATCAGGGAATGAAATGTAGAATTTTTACATTTTATTAAGTTTTATGTATGAGATAAGTGTGGAAAGAATAACCATGATTCTTTCGATTATAGGAACCCGATCGAGACGCAACGAAGGAACGTTTGCGGATCCAGAAAGCAAGAAAGGAGATACTAGCAAAGTAACAGTAAGCTCAAGCATTTATTTGTCTGTAACATAAACTGACATGTTAGGTCTATGTTTATGTGTTACGTGTTCTATATACAGCATGTAAGTTTAAATATTTCTATGTCTACAAATGTTTATGTGTTCTATGTGCAGTTTTAGTATCAAGATACTATGATATGAATGTTACGAAAGCCATGTGATGAACTATGTATTATGTTTAAGTCAAATGTAAATTGACTTGATACGTTTATGATTATGATGTTATGTTTTGTTGTATGACGTGTATGTTAGACATTGATTGTCTGCATCACAATACTTATGTTAAGTTCATGTCATGCATGTAGAGATTCATGTTCCATGTAGATGATTCAGGTACACATGATAGACAGGTTTCAAGCACGAATACAAGTAGGTGCACAAGGCACTTTAGTAAGATTAATAAAACTCACACCCCAAGTAAAACATGTAATTGGTTCCTACTGTGGGGCAATCAGTATGCTACCCAGTTAGAACTTCAGAAAAGATGGTAATTAAACCAGTTATTGGCGTACCAGCCTCTCGACCCATGGGGAGGTTTTCATGTTCAGTTTCAGTTAAGACTGCGGAGGTCAGCACTAAAGTACCGCTCCCAGTCATGCGCGTATTATGGTACGACCAATCAGGGGCCCAAAACCAGAACGTAATGAAAGATAAAAACCCAAGATTTAAAATGCAGCCTATAACAAGCATAAGATATACTAACACTACGTATACCATCGCGGTCAAAGATACTGTTACGATTAATGGTACTGTTCATAGTCAACAGTATTATTCATGTTTATGGCCTCCAATCCGACGGTGGTACATCCCGGGTGTGGAAGTTTAAAATATGATATGTTCACGACGTAAATACTGTTCATGATCAGAATTACTATATGAATAGTAATGCAAAAGTAATGCATGTTGTTTATTATGTTAATGATCCATGTTATGTTAAATATTAAGGATGTTTAAGCATACGTAAGTATAAGTTACGATGCTTAAGTACATTTACGATGTTTTACGTATTTTAGTATGGCATGTATATTCATGATGTTAAATATGAAAGTACTTTCATGATAATAAGTATGATGATATATGTTATGTTTATGATGTATAAACCTACAATAAGTATGTTATGTTTCAAGTATATTATGTTACGATATTATGTTTCAAGTATATTATGTTACGATGTTCAAGAATACACAAGTATGTCTACAATGTTTCAAGTATGTTAAGTGTGAAAACCATGTTCATGATGCCAAGTATGTTAAGCACGATCACGATGTTATAGTTGGTTCACGAGATTCAAGTATGTTAAGCACGATCACGATGTTATAGTTGGTTCACGAGATTCAAGTATGTTAAGCACGATCGCGATGTTACAGTTGGTTCACGAGATTCAAGTATGTTAAGCACGATCATGATGTTACAGTTGGTTCACGAGATTCAAGTATGTTAAGTACGATCACGATGTTATAGTTGGTTCACGAGATTCAAGTATGTTAAGCATGTTCACGATGTTACAGTTGGTTCACGAGATTCAAGTATGTTAAGCACGTTCACGATGATACAGTTGGTTCACGAGGTTCAAGTATGTTAAGCACATTTACGATGTTATAGTTGGTTCACAAGGTTCAAGTATGAAAGCATGTTCAAGAGGTTAAGCATGATAAGTGCAGTTAGTATGTTTATGATATGATGCAAAGTATGTTCATGATGTTAAGCATGATAAGTGCAGTTAGTATGTTTATGATATGATGTAAAGTATGTTCATGATGTTAAGCATGATAAGTGCAGTTAGTATGTTTATGATTATGATGTAAAGTATGTTCATGATGTTAAGCAATGTACGATATAAGTTATGCAATGTTTAGAGGTTATAGCGGGTATCAGATTCATCCTATCCTATATAGTGTGAATTATTATACGTCATGAATGTATATTTGAACTTCACAAGTTTATTTATGTTGCAGGTAAGCATCCTGCATGAAGATAAGACAAGTGATGGATGATGGATGAGATCTGCATGTGCCAAGGGACTGGGTGAGGGTTATGGTACTGCTATGAGTCTTCCATTAAGCTGTTTAAAAGAGTATTAAAATGATGTATATCAAGTTATGATAAAGAAAAAATGTTTACTATAGTAAATGTTTTTACGAAAATAGAATTTCCACATCAAGTTAAAAAAAAAAAATTTTAGCTGGTATCAGAATAAGTTAAAAGCAAGTTAAAAGTAAGTTGCCGACGACCCAAGTGGTTACAGTCTATTGCAGTTGCCAATAGTAGCTGACTGTAATAGTGCTGTTTAACCCTACGTAGGGCGGGATGTCACATTCAGGCTCTTCTAGAAAATCAAATGAAAGAAAACACAGAATTAAGACAGGTTAGAATAGATAGAACAGGGGCAGAGATCAATGGGGACTCCTACACAACAAGCAACTGAGGCAGAACAAGTAGTGCCACCAGCTACACTAGAAGTGGTTCAGGAACCACCAGCTAAGGTGAACCAAGAGCCACTATATGAGAGATTTTAGAAAATGAGGCCTCCAGAATTTGAGGGTTCAACTGATCCCCTAGAAGTAGAAGATTGGCTTTCTTCTATTTAGATGATTATGGATTTCATGAAACTAACCAAGGAAGAGAAAATCTTGTATGCATCCTTTGTTCTTAGGAATGACGCAAGATTCTAGTGGGACACGATCCATATGAGGAAGGACGTGACCATGATGTCATGGGTGGAGTTTTTAGAGGAGTTCAACCAGAAATACTATGATCTCGCATCACTCCGACCATAACAGAAAGAGTTTTCAAAGTTAAAGCAGGGTGACATGTCCATCAATGAGGTTTACAAGAGATTTGATCAGCTCTCCCACCTGTACCCGTATGTAGTGCCTATAGAAAAGGAGAAGATACAGAAGATGATAGGCATGTTCAGGCCCGAGATTTCTGCCTTAGTTGACATTGGCCCAATCCCGCCAACCTAGTAGCCGACTACGTTAGTCATGCTTTGAGGATAGAGTACCATCTTGCCCAACAGAGAGAAGAGAAGGAAAAGGTCTGGGAAGCTAGGAAGAAAGAAAAGATCTTGGCCAAGGCCTCTTAACCTGGACAACACAGTAAAGGCAATCAGAGTACAAGACCAGATCAGTCCAGTAATCCATGTGGCAGCCTGCCCTTGTTGTGGAGGTTCTACAGTACTATTATAGTCAATTCTGTAGTTAACCGCAATAGTATGTAGGCTTCCAGGATCACCGGCATCATGCTTAACTTGAAAACTACTTGTAAATTTTGCAGAATAAATTTTTTTTCTTAATATAATAACTTGTAAACATATATATCTTGTTCGAAAATGTGATAAGGAAATCATGTTAACAAAATAACATATACATGGATCTTGATTCTCTTATCACATAGTCTTGACTTAAAATCATGTTCTTGAAATTACATGCTTAAATTTTCAAAACTGCACAACGAAAAACTTATGGTAGGACCATCTTCCCTCGCCTAGTCCCCCTGGCAGGTACATACCCTGTCCGTCGTCCACCGTGTACTACTGGTGAACAAGTCTCGTACCTATAATATGTGAACAATCTAGTGAGCTATGGGCTCAGTAAGTTCAAACATAAAAACATGAAATCATAACATGCAATGCTGTGCTTAAAAATGTAACTTGACTCTGAATAAACAGATTCATGGCTATATTAAATCTAGGACATTATCTGAATTTAGGTTCTGGTTTTGGGCCCTGATTGGTCATACCGTAATGCACGCGTGATTGGGAGCGGTACTTTAGTGCTGACCTCCTCAGCCTTAACTGAAACTGAACATGAAAACCTCCCCATGGATCGAGAGGTTGGTACGCCAATAACTGGTTTAATTACCATCTTTTCGTAAGTTCCAACTGGGTAGCATACTGATTGCCCCACAGTAAGAACCTATTACATGTTTTACTTGGGGTGTGAGTTTTATTATCTAACTGAAACATGAATCTCTACATGCATGATATGAACTTGACATGTATATCGTGATGCAGACAATCAATGTCTGATATACACACTAGGCAATAAAACATAACATAATAAAGCATAACATGATTGTCCGTGTTGCAGCTAGGACAACACTTGAACTTACAGAAAATCTACTGATGTGAGCCTCTGCTGATCTGGGACTACTGTCTCGGGGTGTCTGACTTGAATTCCTTACAAAAAAATAATCATTAATTATTTCCAATATTTATCTTGTACTTGAAACATGGCAAAATATGAAAAATCATATTTCCAAACTCTTTTTTTTTTTAGCTTCAAACACACCCTCCTACACGGACGTGTTCGTGGCCGTGTAATCCTCTGAACTTACATGCATGGCCGTGTAATTCATGCAACATGGCCGTGTAACTCATGCATGCTTACATAGGTGTCTACACGATCGTGTTTCCGGCCGTGTTCCCTGCTATCGAATATGGTCTATTACACGCCTTTCTTCGACCGTGCGCTATTCTACACGGCCCGATACACGATCGTGTTCTTGGCCGTGTAATGCTCAGGTCTCAATTTCTCTCAAAACACGGTCATGTATGTGGGCATGTTCGGCGTCATGTTCTCAACACGCCCTTGTACACGCTCGTGTACACGCTGATTTCGAAATCCTGATTCTGATTCCAAAATCCTCACCTCTAAGTTTCTAAGGCTTTTATAGCCTTTGTACTATTTTTTGCACACAAAATCGATCTCTATAAGACCATTTCAAGGTATAAACTGTATTTCTACAATCATAAATCCATGATTTCATAAGCACAATTTCACATTTTGCTTCCACCAAAATCTTGACTCAACATTTTAAAAATCAAAACTTTCTTGAAGAGAACTCACTGAAACTTGGTTTTCTAAACCATCAACTCACGAATTCGTGTTTAACAACAACTAAACTTGAACCATGTTTCGATTGAACCGAAAATCTCAACATGCTAAACTCACATTCTCTTTTTCCACTTAAAACAACCCAGATTTTTCACCCGAAAACGTGAAAGAAGGAGTGGTTACATTGCTTGAGACTTGAAAACGTCTTGCTGTGAAATCTTAGGCTGAAAACTTGGATGATTTTCTTGCTTGAAGAGAGAATCTGAACTGGTGGAAAGGAAAACACAGTGAGGGTTTAAAGAGTGAAATTTCCTCTTCTACTATTTCTTTCTCTCTCTCTCTCTACATGATCACTTCTCTTGCAGCTAAGAAAAGTGAATTAATTCACTTAGGCTATTAATGAAGCCCTTCTCTCATGTACTGTCTCCCCTCTCTCATTCTTTTCTTTAATTTCCTTGAAAGAAAATTACAATGGCTTGGCTAATTTTGGCCATTAATCAAGGTAGCTTACATGTGAGCCATTGATCTCTTAATAAGTAATTTCCACATACTTTTCTAATAAATTTAAAACATTATAATTTGAATTAATGTTTAGCTTTTACACTATGTTCATTAATTCATAGTCAAATTTTGACTAAAATCGGGCTAATCAAAATTTTCATTTGCTCTAGATTCTGTAACATGTCTTATCATAAATATACATTTACATATTTTGTACATAATTTTCTGAGAACGATAATTCTCAGTTATCACAATCCAGGCCCTCAGTCCCAATAGAAGAGAAAGGGCAATTTCCAGGGAACTCAAAGTCAAGACAACAGAAGTCAGTCACGGAGGACTAACCCCACTACAGTACCAAGTAACCCCACCTGTCCTATTTGTGGAAAGAAACATATGGATCAATGCAGAGCTAGTACAACTGCATGTTTTTAATGTAGAAAAGAAGGTCATTTTATCAAGAATTGCCCTATGAACCGTCAGTCTGTGTCAGGATCAAATTTTTAACGTTTACTGCAGTCACAGGTTCATGCGCTTAGATTAAGTTACGAAAGCCCTTCAGAACTGTCTCAACAATGCAAGAAAGATAGGAAAGAGCTCCTCAGGCAGATGCTAGGGTAATCGCCTACACCAGAGAAGAGGCAGAGGCAGGGACGTCCAACGTGGTGACAGGTCAGATTTCTATCACTAACCGCTTGACATCTATTCTTTTTGACTCTGCAGCCACTCATTCTTTCATATCATATGCATTTGCTGATAAGTTAGAATACCCTAGAGATCACATGGGAAGAACTTTTAAAACTACTCTTTCTTCAGGAGAAATCATGTTGTCCGAGTACTGGTTACATCACGTGCTAGTAATCGTGGCAAATAGGGAGCTTTTTGCAGAATTGATCATGATGAAGATAGTAGACTACGATGTAATCTTGGGAATAGATTTCCTAGGAAAATACCAAGTCACGATCGATTGTAGAAACAGAAAAATAGTGTTCAAACTAGAAGATGAAGAAAGTTTTGAATATGTCGATTCCTCAAGAAGGTCAAGCAAGATGATGATCAGTTCATTGAAAGCCAAGAAGCTAATAGCCAGTGGTTGTACTGGATATTTAGCTTATGTGACAGATATAGCAGAAGAGAAGAAGTTACAACCAGAAGGTGTTCCTATTGTCAAAGAATTTCTCAAAGTCTTCCCTAAGGAACTACCAGGAGTACCTCTAGAACGGAAAATCTCATTTGAGATAGAGCTTTTACCTGGAACAACACCGATCTCTAAGGCACCGTATCGCATGGCACCAGTGGAGTTAAAAGAATTACAAGTGCAGTTGAAAGATTTACTTAACAAGGGATTCATCTGACCAAGCTATTCCCCATGGGGCACTCCCGTACTGTTTGTCAAGAAGAAAGACGGGACGTTTCACATGTGCATAGATTATCGAGAGTTGAATAAGGTTACAGTCAAGAATAGGTATCCATTACCTAGGATTGATGACCTGTTCGATCAACTCAAGGGTGCAGTAGTGTTCTTGAAGATTGATTTGAGATCAGGATATCATCAGCTAAGAATCAAGGAAGGTGATGTTTCCAAGACAGCTTTCAGAACCAGTTATGGGCATTATGAATTCCTAGTAATGCCATTTGGGTTAACGAACACTCCAGTAGCTTTCATAGACCTAATGGATAGAGTCTTCAAGGAGTATTTTGACAAGTTTGTCATTGTGTTCATCGATGACATTCTTGTATATTCAAAGACTCACGCAGAGCATGAAGCACAGTTAAAAATTGTTTTTCAGAAGCTGAGAGAGTATCAACTCTATGCCAAATTCGCAAAATGTGAGTTTTGGCTAGATAGAGTACATTTTCTCGGACATGTAGTGTCCAAGGAGGGAATTGCAGTGGATCCAATCAAGGTGGAAGTGATAAACAAATGGCCTGCACCTAAGAGCGTGATAGAGATACGCAGTTTCTTAGGGTTAGCTGGCTATTACAAGAGATTTGTGGAAGGATTTGCATAATTGGAAGCACCTCTCACAACCTTCACGCATAAGGAAAAGAAGTATGTATGGACAGAAGAATGTGAAAGAAGCTTCCAAGAGTTAAAGAGACGGCTGACAAGCGCGTCGATCCTCACACTCCCTACTGAAGGAAAAAAGTATGAAATCTACAGTGATGCTTCAAGAGTGGGTTTGGGGGCAGTATTGATGCAAGATGACAGAGTGATTGCCTATGCTTCGCGCTAACTGAAAGAGCACGAGAATAATTATCCCACCCATGACCTAGAACTTGCTGCAGTAGTGTTTGCACTCAAAATTTGGTGACACTATCTGTATGGAGTACAATGCCAGATTTACACGGATCATCAGAGCCTAAAATACTTCTTCACACAGAAGGAGTTAAATATGAGGCACAGAAGATAGTTAGAGTTGGTGAAGGACTATGACTGTGAGATCCTCTACCATCCAGGAAAAGCTAACCGTGTGGCGGATGCGTTAAGTAGAAAAGTTACAATTCCGCAACAGTTGCCCATTGACAGGTTATCAAGACCATTGTAGCAAGAAATTCATTCGCTTAAACTGGAGCTGATATCAGGTAAATTTTAGCATTGCAGCTGAAGTCATCATTGTTTAATGATATCAAGGAAGCTCAGAAGCAAGATTCAAGTCTAACAGACTCCCAGGAAGAGATTTCTAAAGATGGATTAATCATGTATCAGGGGAGAATTCACGTTCCAGTAGATGAAGAACTTCGAAGGTAAATCATGTCAGAAGCTCATGAAACGCCATATTCAGTTCATCCTGGAGCCACCAAGATGTACCAAGACTTAAAACTGCAGTTTTGGTGGAAAGGGATGAAAGGAGATATTACGAAGTTTATGAGTAAATGCCTGACTTACCAGAAAGTCAAGGCTGAGTATCAGCATCCTGGAGGAAAGTTAGATCCTCTAGAGATTCCAGAATAGAAATGGGAGTATATTACTATAGATTTTATTGTAGGGCTACCCAAAACAAGAGAAGGACACAATGCTATTTGAGTAATCATGGACAGGTTAACGAAGATAGCCAGGTTCATAGCAGTGAAGACCACTTACTCATTGGAGAAGTTGGCAAAACTTTATATAGCTCATGTTATCAGATTACATGGAGTTCCAAAGTTCATTGTATTTAACAGAGATGCACGGTTTACTTCAAACTTCTAAAAGTGTGTATAAGGAGCCATAAGCATATAACTAAAGCTCAGTATAGCCTTCCATTCTCAGATAGACGGACAATCAGAATGGACTATCCAGACTTTATAGGATATGCTTCAAGCATGTGTAATGGATTTTCCAGGAGCTTGGAACGAGAAGCTACCACTAGTAGAATTCTCATATAACAATAGTTATCAAGCTTCCATCAGGATGGCATCGTATGAGGCCCTGTATGGATGAAAGTGTAGATCACCCATCCACTGGTATGATCTGAAGGAAAAACAACTGCATAAAATAGATTTCATGCAGGAAACTTCCGATGCAGTTACCAAGATCCAGCAAAGGATGAAGAATGCTCAGAGCTGACAAAAGAGCTATGCAGATAGAAGACGGAGATCCCTAGAATTTAAGGAAGGGGACTTTGTATTTCTGAAAATATCCCCCATGAAGGGGATTATGCGTTTTGGTAAGAAGGAAAAACTGAGTCCAAGGTATATTGGACCTTATAAGATTATCAAACGCATTGGGAAGGTTGCCTACAAGTTGGCACTACCCCCTGAGCTGTCAGCAGTTCTCAATGTATTTCATGTCTCAATGCTAAAAAAGTACAGATCCATCCCATGTGTTACAACATGAATCAGTCCAAGTCCAAGAGGATCTAACCTATAAAGAATAGCCTGTTTAGATACTGACTAGAGAAGAAAAGGTGCTGAGAAACAAGACCATCCCACTAGTCAAGGTATTGTGGAAGAATTACAACATTGAAGAAGCTACCTGGGAAAGGGAAGATGAGATGAGACTTTCATACCCTCACTTGTTTTAATTTTCGAGGACGAAAATCTTATAATGAGAGGTGAATGTGATAACCGAGAAATTTATCGTTCTCGGAAAATTTTATACAAGATATGTAAATGTATATTCATGATGAGACATGTTACAGAATATAGAGCAGATGAAGATTTTGATTAGCTGGATCTTAGTCAAAATTTGACAATGAATTAATGAACATTATGTAAAAGCTAAACATTAATTCAAATTATAATGTTTTAAATTTATTATAAAAGTATGTGGAAAATACATATTAAGAAATCAATGACTCACATGTAAGCTACCTTGATCAATGGCCAAGATTAGTCAAGCAATTGTAAATTTCTTTATAAGAAATTAAAGAAAAGAGTGAGAGAGATGAGAGGGCACATGAGGGGGCAGCAGCCAAGTGAATTAATTAACTTCCTTTGAAACTGCAAGGGAAGTGGTCGTGAGATAGAGAGAGAGAGAGAGAGAAAGAGCAGAAATGGAAATTTCTCTCTTCAAGCATCCTTTCAATAGTTTCGGATTCTCTCTTCAAGTAAGCAAATCATTCAAGTTTTCAGCCTAAGATTCCCAAGTTTCAAGCAAGGTAACCATTCTTTCTCTCACGTTTTCAGGTGAAAAATCTGGGTTGTTTTGAGTGGAAAAAGAGAATGTGAGTTTTCCTTGTTGAGATTTCGGTTAAATCGAAACATGGTTCAAGTTTAGTTGTTGTTAAGCATGAATTCATGGGTTGATGGTTTAGAAAACCAAGTTTCAGTTGAGTTCTCTTCAAGAAAGTTTTGATTTTAAAGGTTGAGTCAAGAGATATGGTGGAAGCAAGATGTGAAATTTTACTTACGAAACCATGGATTGATGATAATAGAAATACAGTTTATACCTTGAAATAGTCTTATAGAGATCGATTTTGAGTGTAAGAAGTAGAACAAAGGCCATGAAAGCCTTAGAAAGACAGTGGTGAGGATTTCAGACCCAGAATCAGGATTCTGGGATGAACACGGACATGTACAAGGGTGTGTTTAGAACATGACCCCAAACATGCCCACATACATGACCGTGTTTCGAGAGAGTTTGAGACCCGAGCGTTACACGGCCAAGAACACAATTGTGTATCGGGCCATGTAGAATGGCACATGGTCGTGGGAATGGCATGTAACAGACCATGTTCGACAGCAGGGAAACACGGTCAGAAACACGACCGTGTAGGTACCCGTGTAAGCATGCACTTAACTCCAGAGGATTACACGGCCATGTTGCACGAATTACACGGCCATGTTGCACGAATTACACGGCCATGCACTTAAGTCCAGAGGATTACACGGCCACAAACACACCCATGTAGAAGGGCGTGTTCGAAGTTAAAAAAAAAAAATAAAAGAGTCTGGAAATATGATTTTTCATATTTTGCCATGTTTAAGTATAAGATAAATGTTGGAAATAATCAACGATTATTTCTTTTATAAGAGTTCAAGCCAGACACCCCGAGACAGCAGTCCCAGATCAGCAAAGGCTTATGTTAGCAGACTTTCTGTAAGTTCAAGTATTGTCCTGACTGCAACGTGGACAATCATGTTATGCTTTATGATGTTATGTTTTGTTGTCTAGCGTGTATGTAAGACGTTGATTGTCTGTATCACAATACACATGTCAAGTTTATGTCATGCATGTGGAAATTCATGTTTCAAGTAGATAGTTCAGGTACACATGATAGACGAGTATCAAGCACACGAAAACATATAGGTGCACAAGACATTATAGTAAGGTTAATAAAACTCACACATCAAGAAAAATATGTAATAGGTTCCTACTGTAGGGCAATCAGTATGCTACCTAGTTGGAACTTCTAAAAAGATGTTAATTAAACTAGTTATTGGTGTACCAGCCTCTCGACCCACGGGGAGGTTTTTATGTTCAGTTTTAGTTAGGGCTGTGGAGGTCAGCATTAATACACCGCTTCCAGTCATGCCCGTATTACGGTACGACCAATTAGGAGCCCAAAACCAGAATCTAATTTTAGATAATGTCCTAAGACTTAACATACAGCCATGAACCTGTTTATTCAAAGTCAAGTTTCATTCATAAGCACAGTATTGCATGTTATAATTTCATGTTTTTATGTTTGAACTTACTGAGCCCATAGTTTGCTAGTTTGTTCACATGTTGCAGGTAAGAGATCTATTCACCAGTAGTATACGGTGGACGATGGGCAGGTTATGTACATGCCAGGGGGACTGGGCGAGGGATGATGGTCCTATCATGAGTCTTCCGTTGTGCAGTTTTGAAAATTGAAGCACATAATTTTGAAGAACATGATTTTAAGTCAAGACTATATGATAAGGGAATCATGATCCATATATATGTTATTTTGATAACATGATTTCCTTATCATATTCTCGAACAAGATATATGTATGTTTAAAAGTTATGATATTAAGAAAAAAAAATTTATTCTGCAAAATTTACAAGTAGTTTTCAAGTTAAATATGATGCCGGCAACTTTTGAGGCCTACATACTATTGCGGTTAACTACAGAGTTGACTGTAGTAGTACTGTAGAACCTCTACAGCAAGGGCGAGCCGTCACATTTTCAATACAAAAGTTTAGGTGTTATATGATGTTTGGGTCTTGACTAAAAGATTACGGTTTGGATTGTGATTTAAGTTATAATATGCATTTGGCGTGTATTTAAATTATTAGAGTTAAAAAGTATAAAAACTTAAAATTTGTTCCAAAAAAAATATATTAATATAGATCTTATTTTATTCGTCTTGAAATCCTATACCAGTTAAAAAAATTATCTTATTTTGACATGTATAGGTAAAATTATAGACTTTCAAAGTTTGAGTTTTTAAAGTATAATCTGAATTCTCATATAATTAAACTAGTTAACATTTTAGAAAAAAAACAAAAACTAAGTTGTATTCTTAAGTCTTAAATATGAATTCAAACAAGCGCTTAGTGTTTTGCAGTATCCGCTATTAAGGCAGTAGGACAGAGCATCAAAGAAGGGGATTTGTGTGTAACATCCATGAGTACTATCACGTGTGAATGGGGATTCTTGATGATCCGAACTATTGCTTGTTTTAAACAAAACGTTTGATCAGTTCTATCTAAGATGAGGCCTGGGTAATGGGAATATTGTTTGAAGATTTCTTGAAAGGACATGTCCGATTTGATTCCGACCTTAATTTTGGGAATCCATTGATCTTGAAATTTTCTGCTCCAATATAACATTTTTATAAATCACAATACACAACGACTTAATGGGATTTAGTAATTTTTCATTTCAATTTTTGGGTACAAATTTGAGAAGGAAGAAGAAAAGAAATTGGGATATTAATCTAAGAATCAGAAAAGCCGCTGGTTCAAGCACAGACTCAACAAAACCCAATAAACTTACATGGCATTTTTTTTACTATGGCATTTTTTAAACTCAACAAAAATTTGAATTTTGTTTATTTACAAGATGAGAGTTTTAACTCACATTAACTTCGGTAAAAACATTAAACTTACGTGGCATTTTTTTTGACTAGACACGAAGTTAGACAGGCCTATATGAGACAGATAACTCCGATTCTTAGTTGATAATACCACGTTAATCTCCATCTTCTTTTCTATATTTTTTTCTTATTTATTTATTTTTATTTTTCAAGAGGTGCCTAAGGTGCCTTTTTCCTAGCTCGTTATGACAACAACAAGAAAGAGTTTCAAAGCATTTGTTAAATTGGTGAGTTAATCGTAGAATGTTCTTACTTGTTAACACTAATTTTACCTGAAAATTAAAAAAAAAAACGATGTATTATCAATTTGTCGTTCACTGGATTTTCTAAAGCAATGCTAGAAAAACATTTCTGCTAGCCTCCGTTGTAATGTGATTCCAAAATCATTGGTCTGACCTTTTTGTCACTAGAGATGTGTCTATGCTTGCTTGTCGTTCTCTAAGATTTTGCATGGCCTTTCATCACTAATAACTTTCCTTCAATGCTTATGTGATAACCAAGAAATCTACGTTCTCGGAAATATTTGTACAAAATATGTAAATAAATGTACATTTATGGTGAGACACGTTACTGAATACAGAGCAGAGGAAAATTTTGATTAATTGAGTTTTAATCAAAATTTGACAATGAATTAATGAAAATAGTTAAAAGCTAAGCATTAATTCAATTTATGATATTTTAAAATGAATAGAAAAGTATGTGGAAAAATACATACTAAGATATCAATGGCACACAAATGAGCCACATTGATCAATGGCCAAAAGAATTGCCAAACATGCCCTTGCACATTTCAAAAAAAAAAAGGAAAATGGGAGAGAGAGACACGTGAGGGGCAGCTGCTACACAGTAGCCCAAGTGAATTAATTCACTTGGTTTGTACTGAAAAGAGAAGTAGCAGAGAGAGAAAGAAAGAAAGAGAAAGAGAAAGAAAGAAAGGGAAAGAGAGAAAGAAAGTGACCGAGAAAAGAGGGAGAAGAAAAAAAAGGAAATCCAAGGAAAGTTCGGATTTTCTAGTTCAAGCAGCGGATCGATCGAGCTTCGGTCAAGAATCAACAGTAAGAAGCTCTCAAGATTCAAGCAAGGTAAACCTTCATTTTTCTCTTGCTTTCTCGGCTGGAAAATCTAGGGTTTTAAGTGAAAAAAAAAAAAGAGAATATGAGTGAATCATGTTGAAGTTTTCGGTTAAAATCGAAACATGGTTCGAATCTAGATGTTTTCAAACACGAATCCATGAGTGGATGGTTTAGAAAACCAAGTTTAGTGAAATTTCTTCACAAAAGTGTAGATTTTTCAAAAGTTGAGTCAAGAGTTGTAAATGAGCAAAATGTGGAATTTTTGCTTATGAAATCATAGATTTGTGATAGTAGAAATGTAGTAGATACCTTGAAACGATCTTATAAAGATCGATTTCAAGTGTAAGAAGTAGAACAAAGGCCATAAAAGCCTTAGAAAATGAGAGTAGAGCAGTTCGGACCCATAATTTTGATTCTGGTATGAACACGGGCGTGTACACGAGCGTGTATAAGGGCGTGTTCAGTACACGGCCCCGAACATACCCACATGCACGACCGTGTTGCAAGAAAATTCAGACCCGAGAGGTGCACAGCCGTGTATCGAGCCGTGTCAAGGGGCACACGGTCAAGGGAAGGCGTGTAGCAGACCATGTTAGACAGCAGGAAAACACGGCCAGAAACACGGCCGTGTAAGTAACCGTGTAAGAGTCCAGAGGAGTACACGGCCAGTAATACGGCCGTGTATTCACCCATGTAAGTATACACGGCCATGTTCCACGAATTACACGGCCAGGCATGTAAGTCCAGAGAGGTACACGGGCAGAGACACGGCCGTGTAGGAGGGCGTGTTCGAAGCCAGAGAGTAAAAAAAAAAAGTCTGGAAATGAAAATTTTCATGTTTTGCCATATTTCCAGTATAAGATGAGTATTGGAAATAACCCGTGATTATTCCTTTTATAGGAGTTCGAGCCAGAAACCTTGATACAGCAATCCCAGAGCAGCAGAGGCTCACGCTAGCGGACTTTTTGTAAGTTCAAGCATTGTCCTGACTGCAACGTGGACAAGCTTGTTATATTATGATGTTGTGTATGTTGTATGACGTGTTTGTTAGACATTGATTGTCTACATCATGATATTCATGTCAGTCTCATGTCAGCACAGGTCAGTTCATATCAGTTCATGTCATGCATGTAGAGTTGCATGTTTCAGTACACATGTCAGACAGTACCAGAGCACAAAAACAGGTAGGTGCACAAGGCACCCTAGTGTGTTATAAAACTCACACCCCAGTAAATCATGTAACAGGTTCCGACTATGGGGCAATCAGTATGTTACCCAGTTAGAACACCAGCAAGATGGTAACTAAACTAGTTATTGACGTATCGGCCTCTCAATCCACGGGGAGGTTTTTATGTTTAGCATCAGTTAAGACTGAGGAGGTCAGTACTAAAGTACCGCTCCCAGTTGCGCTAACATGTCAGTACGACCAATCAGGGGCCCAAAACCAGAACTTAATAACAGATAATATCCTAAGACTAACCTTTCAGCCACGAGCATGTTCACAGAGTCCAGTTTCATGCATGAGCACAGCAGTATAGCATGTCATGTTTCATCTTTTTATGTTTGAACTTACTGAGCTCATAGCTCATCAGTTTGTTCACATGTTACAGGTAAGAGACCTGTTCACCAGTAGTATACGGTGGACGACGAACAGGGAAGATGCATGCCGGGGAGGATTGGGCGAGGGATTTGGTCACCCTTAAGTCTTCCGCGGTACATATTTTGAAATTAAAACCATGTAGTTTCAAGAACAAGATTTCAAGTTAAGATTATGTGATAGGGGATTCATGATTCATGTGCATGTTATTTTGTTAACATGACTTCCTTATCACATTCTCGAACAGTTTATGATTATAAAGGAAAAAAAAAATATTCCGCAAAATTAACAAGCAAGTTTTCAGTTCAGCATGATTGCCGGCGACCCTAGAGGCCTGCAGACTATTGCGATTAACTATAGAGTTGTGGCACCCCGCCTCACGCGGGCCCGTCACTTGACATCTATTCTTACTTCTACTATTCGTTTTTTTTCATATTGATATACAAGGTGCGGAAATTTTTTTTTTTTTTTATATATACATACGTACACTTACTCTCTTTCTCTCTTTCTATCTGACGGATTAAGCATAGCGGGTCCATTACCTTTGACATGACATTCGCAACCCATTCCACCAATCCCGTATCTCAATAAACTCAAATGGCAGGTTGTTTAACTTTGTTACCTGCACACGAACAAACTGGTGAGCTAAACGCCCAGTAAGTTCAAACATAAAAACATAAATCACAAAACAATATATTATACTGTTATATTCTGTCATATAAACATATACAGTATCTGTAGTATATAACTACTAAAAACATATCATGCATTAATATAAATAATAACATAATTTGTGATAACTCATAGCATTCTATAAAATTAGAATAACTATAAATATATCAACTGTAATAACAGTGGTATACTCTGGTGTCACTCATGCCATCTCTTAAAACTTTACTCCGATGTAATGAAAAATAATCACATAAATTGTGATAACTATAAGTATTCTATAAAATTAGGATAACTATAAACATACCAACTGTAATAACAGTGGTATCCTCTGATGTCACCCATGACATCTCTTAAAACTTTACTCTGATATACTAACATAACATCACATATAGAGTTAGCACAAACATCACATCATGTGGTAGTGCTCATATTATACCCAATTATTCTTTTCTTTATATTTCTCATTCTTTCTTTCATTACATCATTCTTTGCTTTCAATTTATGGGCCTTGCACCCGTCATACTGTATGGGCCTCGCGCCCTATATATCATGGGCCTCGTGCCCGTTAAATTGTATGGGCCTCGCGCCCGTAGTGCTATATCTTTAATAATTAGCACATGTAATTTATAAACATATATATATATACAAATGCACATAACATATAAGTTAGCACAAAACATTGCAATCAAACACAACAATTATGTTTTAAGTGTTTTATGCTCAATTTTTCGATTTATTCTGTTCATTTATTATCTTATCTGTACTTTAACTCTGTATGGGCCCGTTTTGGTTGTACCGAAAAGCGCGCTGTAGAGGGGCCTGGGAGCTACCCTGGCTCTCCCTCATCTGTGCTATGTCTTCTGCTTTAACAATGAAATAACCTCCACTCGCGAGAGGCTGGCACGCCAAAACATTAGGTTTTCATTACCCTGTTGTTTAATGTTTAAGTGTACATATGATAACATCTTTACTGTGCAGTCATAAAGACTGTAAATATCACATATTAATACTGTGCTTAATCAAACATTAATACTGCTCTACGATCATAACGTAGTAACTGGAATCATAAAAATGGAATCCAGTAAGTTTGGAACCTCTCGTCCAAACTTGTCACATATACAGAACAGTAGATCAATTATACTTAATTTATTTATTCTCATTATTTTCATCGTTTCTTTAAAATGATACCTCACACTCTTGGGAGGTTGCCTCATTAATTATAAGGCATGCAAATACTCAATACAATCTGACAGTTTAAAACGATACCTCACACTCTTGGGAGGTTGCCTTATTAATTATAAGGCATGCAAATACTCAATGCAATCATGACAGTATAGAGAATCAGATTCCCGTGAATCTGAAACAATTGTAACAATAGTATAAATTACACAGTCATACCATAAACCATACAGTCTAGTACACAACTATACCAATAGTTGTGCACCCGTCATCAATCACAAATCAAACAATTATATAGTTTAGGGGAAAATATATTTTTCCACCTAAACATAACCATATCAATTTGTTCGTGCACAGACAATTAAATGTCTGAACTTACCTCAATACTGCTAACATAAGCTTTCTATGGTTCCTCGACAGTCCATCATCACTGTCCCGTTGAACTCCTATAACCGAAAAATTAACGGTTATTTAAAATCTTTATTTCATATATAAAACTTTATAAAACATAAAAATACTACGTTTTATTTCTTAATAAAGAACTTAGGAGCTTGATGTTTCATTTTTTAACTTTTCTGTAAACTTTTGGTAAAATTACCATTTTGCCCCAATCAGAACTTTTCATATTTTTTTTCATGCTTAACTCTTGACTTTGACCTTTAAAAACTTTAATTAAAGCCTTAGGATTATGTTCTAGGCTTTAACGACTCTTTTTCTAACTTTTTGAAATTTTTAGTCCAAATGACCGTTTTGCCCCTGACAGTTCTTTAAATCTTAACCTTCTCATTTTAATGCTTATACTAAATTTTCCAAGCTCAAAAATCATCCATTTGACTTTTAAAAACTTATTGGACTTTTTTCAGCTTAATTTCTATATTTTTCAAAATTTTTACTATTCCAGGCCATCGGGAAATTCTATTCCGACATAAAAGTCGGTTTCTTGCTTTTCTTACATTTCAGGCCTCGAAGGTCGTTTTACAATTCTTAAAACATCCATTTTCCATTTCTTATTTTAAATTCATAAGGGTCTCGGGTTTACCTGCCCGATCACATTTTTAAACCCGTATTTCCAGAAATGCCCTTTATGCCATTTTAAAAATTTCGGCAGCATTTCCTCTTAATTTTTAGGCTCCCGGTGTTTAGGAAACGCCTCAAAACCATCTAATCTCGTCTAATCTATCACGTACTATACCAGAGGCCTAATTTTACGTAAAAGGTACACACTTTTTATGTAAAATTTACACATTTTCATACTTTTTCGTATCTGTTATTTCATTTATTTTTCTTTCTTTCTTTTACAATTTCTCATATCAATACATCACATTAACATACATTCATCTCAATTAACAAATTGAGGAATAAGAGTGGTCGAGATTATACCGAAAATGCCGTTCGGTCTCGATCGCACAAACTTTATTCTTTGGTTCTTTGCATCTGGAGTTCCGTTTTGTAAATCTGACTCCACGGATGCGTCCGGAACATCGAAAATAGGCCAACAGGCCAATCTTCAAAATTTGGTCAATGGTGGCCATTGACCGGCATTGACCGGCGGTTGACGACGGTGACGGTGGCAAGTGAGTAGCCCATCTTGAAGAGCTCGACGAGAGGAATCCATTGGTGACCTCAATTTCATGTTTGGAGGCCCCTATCACCGGAAAATCCCCTCGAAAGCCACGGTCACGGTGGCGATGGTGGAACTCCGCCGTGCCGGACTTTTTCCCCGAAATTAGTTGAGGGCTTTTGTTCCCCACAACCCCATGACCATTTCTGCACCGGTGGCTCTCTTCAATTTGGCCGGAATCGGTGAAAATCGACGGTGGATCCCACGGCGGCGACGGTGAATTTTTCGAAGTTTGGTCGGCACGATACGACGGTTGTTGCCGTGAACCACCACATGGGTTTTGTAGTACTCTTCACCACAAACCTTTTGGGACTAGTTTTGTGGCAAACGGTGGCCGGACGGCGGAGATACGGCGGTTTGAAATTCACGGCTCCAGCGAGCTTCGGGCGGCGCGTGCGGCTTGCTCCGGCGGCTGCTCCGTCGCGTCGACCCACCGTTGGACTCAGCTCGGTGAGAGCTTTCCACCGGTGCCGGCGGTGTCGTGAACGGAGGTCGTATGTGAAAGTTGGTCACTGTTCACATTTGAGAGAATTTTGGGGTTAGAATTTCGAATTTTTCGGAATTTATGAGGAATTTCTGAATTTAACCCCTAACATTTCCTATTTATATTCTTTTCTCCAAAATTTTTAACTTGGGCTATCCTGACTAATTTGGATGTGCTGAATCTAAATTTATCAGTTTTATCTTAATCCGAGGTCATCTCGACCAGCTTTCGATACTGCGTATTTTTCGCATTCCCATTCGAAATTTTTGTTTTGTACTCAATTGACAAATTTGAGCATCCTGATTTCAAATATATCAGTTTTAGGTCGAGAAAATGTCGTTTTGACCCTTTTCTCGATACTATACATACAATATACACATTTTCCGAAAACAGTAAAATTTTCCGGTTGTTACGTCTACCCCTCCTTTTAGAATTTTCATCCTCTAAAATCAGCACAAGTAGGGGTATAACAATTTCATTTTCTTTCTATGCTCTTACGTAGTTTCTC
This sequence comes from Antiaris toxicaria, assembly GCA_035233585.1. Taxonomy (NCBI): domain Eukaryota; kingdom Viridiplantae; phylum Streptophyta; class Magnoliopsida; order Rosales; family Moraceae; genus Antiaris; species Antiaris toxicaria. The sequence continues at coordinate 20,329,582 of CP141153.1, forward strand.
AATGTCATAACTTTCCCATGGCATCTTCTCTTCTTAAGTCAGTATTTAAACTAATTGTCCTTCATAACTTAGGTCATTTTGAACTTGAAAAAGTTCATATTTTAACACATGTGATGGATTGGGCACGTACTTTCTTAGCATAAACATCCGGGGTAATGCCAATATATAGGCGATCTTCCCCATGTACTCGTTACTTTCAAATGATTTAATATACTTTGGATTCAATTTTCCTTTCTTATAGAAACACTTTATCCCCTTTATAGGCGATACCTTAGAAAATACGAATTTCCCTTCATTAACTCTAGGAATCTTCATTGTTTGTCTATCTAACTTTTCTGCTAATTCTGTGCACTCTTTATTCCTTATAAAATTATTTTTATCGTTCTATTCTTTTAACTCATATCATTCTGTATTTTTCCTTTCATCACTTTATATATCATTTTGTTTCTTTCTTTTCTATACTTTACTTTACTTTCATTTACAGATTCATCGTTGATCGTACCTACCTTATGGAAAACTTTAAACATTTAAAATAACTACCTCCTCTTTTGGAGTGATACATGACTGGGAGCGTTTCTCAACCGTCCTCTACAGTCTAACTGGGGAGCGTTTCTTGACCGTCCTCCACCAATCTAACATAAACATAAAACATTATATTCCTAGGTTGGTACGTCAACATTTAAATCTTTAATATAATTTTCTTACTTTACATTAACTTTTCATTTCATTCTATCTGACTTTGTGAACATATCAAATTATCATGTCACAGTTGCTCATCTTTCACAAAAAGCAAAGTCAGAAACTTTCTATCTATAAAACATTTTATAACATTCTGTTCATAACATTTCTATAACATGTTCATAAAACGTTTCTTTTGTAAACGTTTTCATAAAACATTCATTCATACAGTGTCTCGTATAGTGCTATTCCAATGAAAGCTTGATAACTATTGTTGTATGAGAAATTCTAATTTAATTCTCATTTCGAACTCTCGAAAAAATCTATCACTTAATTTCGAGACATATCTCCCAAGGTCTGAATAGTTCATTTTAACTGCCCATCCATCTGAAAGTAAAATGCGATACTAAATCTTAGTTTCGTATCCATAACTTCTTGCACATATTTCTAGAAATTCGAAATAAACTTCCAGAAAATTTGTCATTACACGATTCATTTCGAAATGTCATGCAATTAGATAACATGGACTACATATCCATTTGCCAATTTTTTCAATGAAAAAGTTATTTTCACTACTATAAACCGTACTGTTTTCATTAATCTATCCATAATAACCCAGATGGCATCATAGCCCTCTCGGTCTTTGATAATCTTACTATAAATCTTATCATAATATGCTTTCATTTTTATTCAGAAACTTCCAAGGATTCCAATTTTCCACTTGGATATCAATGTTTGATCTTAACTCTTTGGTAAGTCATGCGACTATTTAAAAGTGTCACAATATCATTCTTCATTTCTTTCTACCAAAATTGTAGCTTTAATCCTGGTATATCTTAATGATTCCCAGATAAACTGAATATAATATTTCATAATCTTCTAACAAGATCCGTCCTCTGAGTTCCTCATCTATCGGAACATTAATCCTTCTTTAATATAGGATCAATCCATTCCTAGAAACCCTTTCTTGAGAACTAGTTGGAGTTAGATCCCATATCTGTTACTCTATTAGTTTTGCCTGATGGTAGAGGATTTCGTAATCACAATTCCTTTACCAACTCTAGCCATCTTCTATGTCATATATTTAGCTTCTTCGTAATAAGTTTCTAAATTATGCATGGGGTAATTCCTCCCATGATCCTTTAGTGGACGTAAAACATAGGTATTTATCTTGCCATTTTGCATCAGAACTGCACCTAATCCTACTGTAGGTGCGTCACTGTATTTTACAAATTTCTTTCTCTGTAGGAACTATGTATAGACACAGTCTAAACAACTGGTCAAATTTCTATAAACTTCACTTACTAATGTATTACCCTGCTTTAATTCAGAAAATTTCATCTGTTAAAGCATAATGCTGCAGGGCTGTACTACTTTTAGTTAACTTGTCTAGAATCTTGTTCTAACTCATAATAAACACATCATTCTCATATGAAGGATATTTTACCACAAGTGGGCGTTTTTCCTCAGAATGAAGGTCATACACAAAATCTTCTCTTGTTCTATTAGATTTATAAAATCTAAAATTATTCATAGCGAGGATAGTCATTCTTCTTCTTTTTCTAAAGAATCAATGAGGCTCTCAAATTCCGACAGTCTCTTTCGTCAGAGCTATTCACAAGTAAAATTCGTGATGTCTCATTAGTTAGGGTTCATGGCCTCTTTCAAGTATTACCAAAAAGGATACTACTTGATCTATTGCCACTATTAACTGATCCTGAATTTTCTCATAATCTTACATTTATTCTATCCCCTCTAACTGTTGTTTTAATTCTGTATTTTCTTTCATCCATATTTTGGGAATAGTCTGTAACTTCTCTACCCCTTTCAAACAATGTGGGATGTCGCCCCCTTCTATCACCTTTACTTTGCGTATTAACCATTTTCTTGGTTATATTATAATCACATTAAAACGCACTATGATACTTTGTCATAAACAATTTCGTAGAATTCTAAAAATTCACGAAATTTCAATTAACATAATACATCATCTTTAAATATCATCATAGTCTTCATCATAGACTATATCATAAACTCATCATTTCGTTTATTTCATAACTTTTATATGCTTTATTTTATGCCATTTCATACATCTTGGCATTAAAGCCTTATACAAGACAATCTTTCATATTAAAAAAATACATATTTACATATACGTACCTCCTTTCACTTTATACATCTCATTCATCTAGTTCTAGAGGAAATTCTTATGAATCCTCTTAATTAACGTTTCACTGAATATACTTTAACATCTGATAATCAATACTGTATTTAATTAGTTCCTAGTATTGCTTTACAATCATAATTCACGCAATAAAATGATTAAGCGTGATTAGAACTAGAAACAAGGTAAAACTTCAATTTAGAATTTTTGGAACAGTAAAAGCACCTAGCACTCTCAATCTAGTGCCTGGCCTTATCATAAAAATTGGTGTAAGCACTTGGCGCTCGACTTTGGCTAAAATGAATTTCTAACATCAATTGTTACGAAACTTAACTCATTCAATCTCTATTTACCCCAGAGGATAATTAAAACATTCTAGGGTCAAAAGCCTGTATTAGCTCATATTTTAAAAATATGATAAAAATCCAGTACATACTTCCATAACTTGAAAACATGGAATATGACATGTACCATAGACAAATCTGATGGCACTGTCAGTCTGTAAGCAACCTTTCCACTCTATGTTGCATAAGTCCTCCTCAGTTTCTAATAACATATAACATACATTAGAATTGTGTTATCGGACGTCAACTATAATTTCTCAGTCCGATGAATCAATTCCCATATATCCGTAACTCTAGGGAACACAGATGGTGTGACTTCTCCTGTGTCCATGAGAAAATTGGGGGCTGATGCTGGACTCCTCTGAAAGAATCACTCAATCATGGCATGGCGAAACTTGGTCCGGTTAGAGCTCATCCTGGTCTCAAGAATCCCAGTACACATGAGAGCATCTTCTCTGAAAGGTGCATGCATGTCAACAGCTATCAGAACCCAATTATCCTAATCAATGGCACACAGTCGAAGAGTTATCTTAATGATATGAAACCGGTACTGTACTTCCATAGAGTGCTGGAATGCTATGTGTCCTCGAAACATGGGGGACAACTGGTTTTAAAATCTATGCAGCTCAGGCATAAATCCTCATTCCTACTCTGAGTAGTAGAGGAGTTCCCAGAGCAATCATCTAACACCCTACTCATATCATTTTACCCACGATCATACAATGGATTCATCATTTCGTCCTCTATAATATTGTTTATTTTCAATAAATAAACAATTAACAATATAAAATAAAACTAACTCACTTGGACTGCGCGGAAGAGGATGCAGACAATGTCATGATAGGTTATGATGAACCGAACAGCTCTGATACCACCTGTGGCACCCCGCCTCATGCGGGCCGTCACTTGATATCTATTCTTACTTCTACTATTCGTTTTTTTTAATATTGATATACAAGGTGCGGAAATTTTTTTTTTTATATATATATACATACGTACACTTACTCTCTTTTTCTCTTTCTATCTGACGGATTAAGCATAGCAGGTCCATAACCTTTGACATGACATTCGCAACCCATTCTACTAATCCCGTATCTCAATAAACTCAAATGGCAGGTTGTTTAACTTTGTTACCTGCACACGAACAAACTGGTGAGCTAAACGCCCAGTAAGTTCAAACATAAAAACATAAATCATAAAACAATATATTATACTGTTATATTCTGTCATATAAATATATACAGTATCTGTAGTATATAACTACTAAAAACATATCATGCATTAATATAAATAATAACATAATTTGTGATAACTCATAGCATTCTATAAAATTAGAATAACTATAAATATACCAACTGTAATAACAGTGGTATACTCTGATGTCACTCATGCTATCTCTTAAAACTTTACTCTGATGTAATGACAAATAATCACATAAATTGTGATAACTATAAGTATTCTATAAAATTAGGATAACTATAAATATACCAACTGTAATAAAAGTGGTATCCTCTGATGTCACCCATGACATCTCTTAAAACTTTACTCTGATATACTAACATAACATCACATATAGGGTTAGCACAAACATCATATCATGTGGTAATGCTCATATTATACCTAATTATTCTTTTCTTTATATTTCTCATTCTTTCTTTCATTACATCATTCTTTACTTTTAATTTATGGGCCTTGCACCCGTCATACTGTATGGGCCTCGCGCCAATATATCATGGGCCTCGTGCCCGTTAAATTGTATGGGCCTGGTGCCCGTTACACTTTATGGGCCTCGCGCCCGTAGTGCTATATCTTTAATAATTAGCACATGTAATTTATAAACAAATATATATACAAATGTACACAACATATAAGTTAGCGCAAAACATTGCAATCAAACACAACAATTATGTTTTAAGTGTTTTATGCTCAGTTTTTCGATTTATTTTGTTCATTTATTATCTTATCTGTACTTTAACTCTGTATCGGCCCGTTTTGATCGTAGCGAAAAGCGCGCTGTAGAGGGGCCTGGGAGCTACCCTGGCTCTCCCTCATCTGTGCTATGTCTTCTGCTTTAACAATGAAATAACCTCCCCTCGCGAGAGGCTGGCACGCCAAAACATTAGTTTTTCATAACCCTGTTGTTTAATGTTTAAGTGTACATATGATAACATCTTTACTGTGCAGTCATAAAGACTGTAAATATCACATATTAATACTGTGATTAATCAAACATTAATACTGCTCTACGATCATAACGTAGTAACTGGAATCATAAAAATGGAATCCAGTAAGTTTGGAACCTCTCGTCCAAACTTGTCACATATACAGAACAGTAGATCAATTATACTTAATTTATTTATTCTCATTATTTTCATCGTTTCTTTAAAATGATACCTCACACTCTTGGGAGGTTGCCTCATTAATTATAAGGCATGCAAATACTCAATACAATCTGACAGTTTAAAACGATACCTCACACTCTTGGGAGGTTGCCTCATTAATTATAAGGCATGCAAATACTCAATGCAATCATGACAGTATAGAGAATCAGATTCCCGTGAATCTGAAATAATTGTAACAATAGTATAAATTACACAGTCATACCATAAACCATACAGTCTAGTACACAACTATACCAATAGTTGTGCACCCGTCATCAATCACAAATCAAACAATTATATAGTTTAGGGGAAAATATATTTTTCCACCTAAACATAACCATATCAATTTGTTCGTGCATAGACAATTAAATGTCTGAACTTACCTCAATACTGCTAACATCAGCTTTCTGTGGTTCCTCGACAGTCCATCATCACTGTCCCGTTGAACTCCTATAACCGAAAAATTAACGGTTATTTAAAATCTTTATTTCATATATAAAACTTTATAAAACATAAAAATACTACGTTTTATTTCTTAATAAAGAACTTAGGAGCTCGATGTTTCATTTTTTAACTTTTCTGTAAACTTTTGGCAAAATTACCATTTTGCCCCAATCAGAACTTTTCTTATTTTTTTTCATGCTTAACTCTTGACTTTGACCTTTATAAACTTTAATTAAAGCCTTAGGATTATGTTCTAGGCTTTAACGACTCTTTTTCTAACTTTCTGAAATTTTTGGTTCAAATGACCGTTTTGCCCTTGACGGTTCTTTAAACCTTAACCTTCTCATTTTAATGCTTAGACTGAATTTTCCAAGCTTAAAAATCATCCATTTGACTTTTAAAAACTTATTGGACCTTTTCCAGCTTAATTTCTATATTTTTCGCAATTTTTACTATTCCCGGCCATCGGGAAATTCTATTCCGACATAAAAGTCGGTTTCTTGCTTTTCTTACATTTCAGGCCTCGAAGGTCGTTTTACAATTCTTAAAACATCCATTTTCCATTTCTTATTTTAAATTCATAAGGGTCTCGGGTTTACCTGCCCGATCACATTTTTAAACCCTTATTTCCAGAAATACCCTTTATGCCATTTTAAAAATTTCGGCAGCATTTCCTCTTAATTTTTAGGCTCCCGGCGTTTAGGAAACGCCTCAAAACCATCTAACCTCGTCTAATCTATCACGTACTATACCAGAGGCCTAATTTTATGTAAAAGTTACACACTTTTTACGTAAAATTTACACATTTTCATACTTTTTCGTATCTGCTATTTCATTTATTTTTCTTTCGTTCTTTTACAATTTCTCATATCAATACATCACATTAACATACATTAATCTCAATTAACAAATTGAGGAACAAGAGTGGTCGAGATTATACCGAAAATGCCGTTCGGTCTCCATCGCACAAACTTTATTCTTTGGTTCTTTGCATCTGGAGTTCCGTTTTGCAAATCCGACTCTGCGGATGCGTCCGGAACATCGAAAATAGGCCAACGGGCCAATCTTCAAAATTTGGTCAATGGTTGCCGTTGACCGGCGTTGACCGGCATTGACCGGTGTTGACTCGCAGTTGACCGGCGGTTGACGGCGGCGACGGTGGCAAGTGAGTAGCCCATCGTGAAGAGCTCGACGAGAGGAATCCATTGGTGGCCTCAATTTCATGTTTGGAGGCACCTATCGCCGGAAAATCCCCTTGAAAGCCACGGTCACGGCTGCGATGGTGGAACTCCGCCGTGCCGGACTTTTTCCTCGAAATTGGTTGAGGGCTTTTGCTCCCCACAACCCCACGACCATTTCTGCACTGGTGGCTCTCTTCAATTTGGCCGGAATCGACGAAAATCGACGGTGGATCCCACGGTGGCGACGGTGGATTTTTCGAAGCTTGGTCGGTACGATACGGCGGTTGTTGCCGTGAACCACCACATGGGTTTTGTAGTACTCTTCACCACGAACCTTTTGGGACCGGTTTCATGGCAAACTGTGGCCGGACGGCGGAGATACGGCCGTTTGAAATTCACGGCTCCGGCGAGCTTTGGGCGGCGCGTGTGGCTTGCTCCGGCGGCTGCTCCGTCGCGTTGACCCACCGTTGGACTCAGCTCGGCGAGAGCTTTCCACCGGTGCCGGCGGTGTCGTGAACGGAGGTCGTATGTGAAAGTTGATCACTGTTCACATTTGAGAGAATTTTGGGGTTAGAATTTCGAATTTTTCGGAATTTATGAGGAATTTCTGAATTTAACCCCAAAGATTTCCTATTTATACTCTTCTCCCTAAAATTTTTAACTTGGGCTATCCTGACTAATTTGGACATGCTGAATCCAAATTTATCAGTTTTATCTTAATCCGAGGTCATCTCGACCAGTTTTCGATACTGCGTATTTTTTGCATTTCCATTCGAAATTTCTGTTTTGTACTCAATTGACAAATTTGAGCATCCTGATTTCAAATATATCAGTTTTAGGTCGAGAAAATGTCGTCTTGACCCTTTTCTCGATACTATACATACAATATACATATTTTCTGTAAACAGTAAAATTTTCCGGTTGTTACAAGAGTTGACTGTAATAGTACTGTAGAGCCTCTACAGCAGGGTGGGCCACCACAGTTTAATTCGCCAGTGTCAAAAAATTGTGGAAAGTTGACATCTTCTGTTTTCTCCATGCTGTTGCATAAGTCCTTGGCTTCTACAATTGGAGCAACCTTTCTTTTGGGTTTCTTACAAACCTGCCGCTTTTGTAAATATGACCATAGGCTTAGGTTGTTTAGGTGGTGTTGTTGAAGCATGATAGTTACTTACATTGGCACCAATTTCTCCAATGTGTTGCTTTATTTGAGGCAGATTTTATAACTTTTGGTACATTAGTTGTATGTAGTTGTGGGATAAAAATGATGCATGCATATGTCTCTTCATCTTCTCCCACATGTCACTTTCTGACTTATCAAAAATTCTTTAACTTCAACTACAACTATTCAACTTTTAACGACCACTCTTTGTTGCCGCTGATAGTCGTTTTTTTTTTTTTTTAGTTGTACGTGTTGGGTGGTTATATTATAAATTTTTAATGTTGTTTTTTAAAATAAATTATTTAGATAAATGATGTACATACTTTTAAACTAAATGACATGCTGATTTTTTTATAGGTCTTGGTTGCAAATTTTTTAAAGTATTTGGTGTACATTTCCTTATAAAGAAAGGTCTACTATATCTTGAAAAAAAAAAAAAAAAACTCACTAAAAGATAAAATAATTGAACCAAATTTGACCAGTAAATTATCAAAGTTAATATATAGTAAACAAACTCTCCTTTCTAATCTAGTTATATTTTGATAAATAATAGATAATTTCCTTTTGGGAAAATTCGTAAGTGGAGATTTAGAGACAATACTTTACTGATAGATTTTTCTATTAAACTATCATCTATTATATCACAATATTTTCGACATATTTTATTTTGAGGCAACATTAGAGCAAATTTAGTTTAGAAATACAAATTCTGTTGTAAAAAGCTCTGAAAGAAAAAAAAAAGTACTTTGGAAATAATGACATCTGTTCATATTTGACAAAGTTGACCTTAATCAAGTTTTGTGTCAGGTGTCTTTACAAATTTAAAAATTTGTCCTTGTTATAAAGATTAGCGTGGCGTATAAGTATCCCTATAGAAATATAACTTCAATATTAGCTTGAAGATATATATTAGATAAGAAGGCCTCTAAAATAAAAGTATTTTCCAATAAAATTCAACATGGGAAAAAAGAATTTATGGTGAGAGAGTATGAAGTAACTAACTTGTCACTTGTGTTTGTTATTTTGTTTCCTATCACCTTAATAATTCACAAGAAGAATTGAATAAGAGGAAATAAACGTTGACTCGAAGGACTAAGAATTAGGTGATTATCATAATTGATCTATCTCAACATGATAGTATTCACGGATGTTGCACAACTATCATCACATCACAATTCCCAAATCCCCTTTCTTGATCCTGTGGCCAGCTCCTTTTTCCCTCTAATGCTAATATTACAAAGCGTAATTACACGTAACCAAGCTATTACTAGTATTACTAGTATTAGTGTGATACTAAATTTTTATCATCCTTAGAAACTTGAACTTATTGAAAAACGAACAACTCTTCTCTCTCAGGTTTTTCAAGGGACAAAATAAAGTCTTTTTTATAGAACAAGGTATGTTACCCAAAATTTCAACTTAAATCTTAAATATTTCTTATATTTATAAATAAGGTCAATTCAAAATTGAATTTTTTTTTAGGAAAATTCAAAATCGTGTTATACTAATACTATATTCAAAAATAATATACACATTCATGTACATAACGTATTTATCGCGCATATGTACAATGCGGATAAATAGGTGCCATTCAAGGAAATCACGTTTCCTTGTCTCCTTTTTATTTGATATTATAAATATTCAATTTAAAATCTGATTTTAAATATTAATATTTATAATTTCAAAAACAGAAGCAATAAAATCTAAACACTAGCAAATCCCACTCACTATCAGTAGGCGTAGACATACTGGGTCCACTTACTATGTGATCTACTTTTATTGTAATCCCCATCATTAAAATAACACAATTAGTCAATAATTAATTGTTTGGATAATAAACAAATATTTATGATAATTAAATGATGGGTGGTTCTATTAGCACGTCTCTCTTAACTCTACACACCTCCCTATTAATTATATTCTTTACTTATAAAAAAAACCTCCAAACAAAATGACATAAAATGTTAACAGTAATACACTTTATTACATAAATAAAATTCTATCATAAAAAAGAAATTCAATTACATTATTTATTTTCTTTCTACACACATGTATCAAATTTCTAAATAAATAATTTATAAATATACTACTTTGAAACCTATAACAAAAACTCTATTTTTCTTAAATTTTTCATTCAAGCAGACTAATATGCTATTTATTTTCAAAAATTTTTTTACAAATAATATATATGTTACAATTTAAGTTTTTAAAATTTTAAAACTAGTGGAGAATTTTTTTTATCTTAAACAAACTTGAAGGATATTTTTTGGATTTTTTTATTTTTTAAATTTTATTTCCCATCCATTTCAATTACTTTTGTTTGAATTATTTTTAGTATAGATAATATTCACAATTTATTCATATATTTCCTTTTGGATAATTTTATGTTTTCTCTCTCTTCTTTTCCTCTTATTTTCTCTCTCCTCATTTCTCTTTCTCTTCATCTCTCTGCCCCCACCATAGTCTCTCTCCACACAGCATCAATACTCTTCTCTAGTTGCCCATTGCCATCATGGATCTTAGCACAATTATCACTGGAGAAGGAAGTTCTCGTGTAAATCATCTTTTCTTGATTTGTTGTTGTTTTTTTTTTTTTTTAGGTCTTCATCATTGTCTCGTCATTTTCTGGTTGCAAGCTTGCAATCTCTTGCTGTTGAACTCACGAAGGAATCAATAAGAGGCTGTTCATGATATCGGATGAGATCTTCTCGGTGCAACGCTTGCTAACTCCAACGTGAGCTGACTGCGATCACCTCGTGAAATCGCACCTCTCCCCACATCTGCACTTCTTCAATTGCAATCTCCATATCATTATTGAGTCTGGCGGTGCTTTGAAAAGTAGATCTCATGGACGAAGCCACTAGTGGCTTCTGCTTCTCTAATGACGATGAAGCTACTAGCGGTGGGGCAACAGAGACAAGGTTCGACGTTGCAACGCTACGATTTGCAACCACCATGAAGAAGAACGAGGTCATCATTTCCAGTCACCACGAAGTTTTTGGAGTTGGGGTGAAATGCTTGGGGCTAGAGATAGGGTTTTTTCAATTTTGAGATTATTTTGCAAATTGATAAATAAATAATTTACCAGTCAATAATACACGATTTACTAAAATAGGTAAATAAATGATTCAGCAAAATTGACAAATTTTAGATTATCAAAACTGGTAAATTAATTATTTATGTGTGATGACCGAGAAATCTATACTCTCGAAAAATTTTGTACAAGATATGTAAATAAATGTACATTTATAGTGAGACATGTTACAGAATACAGAGCAGAGGAAAATTTTGATTAATTGAATTTTAATCAAATTTTGATAATGAATTAATGAATATAGTTTAAAAGCTAAGCATTAATTCAAATTAAAATGTTTTAAATTTAATAGAAAAATATGTGGAAAATACATATTAAGGAATCAATGGCACACAAGTAAGCCACAATGATCAATGGCCAAAAGATTAGCCAAACAAGCCCTTGCATTTTCTTAAAGAAAATAAAAGAAAATGTGAGAGGAAGAGAGACACGTGGAGGGCTTAAGTTAATTCAAGTGAATTAATTCACTTGGTTCCACAGTAAAGAGAAGCAGTGGAAAGAGAAAGAGAAAGAGAAAGAGAAAGAGAAAGAGAGAGAGAAAGAGAAAGAGAAAGAAAGAGAGAAGAAAGGGAAATCCAAAAAGTTTAGATTTTTCTCTTTTTCCAGCAGTAGATTGATCGAGTTTTCAGCCAAGAAATAGCAGCAAGAAGTTTTCAATCTTCAAGCAAGATAAACCCTCGTTTTCTCACTTTTTCTTGGGGGAAAATCTAGGGTTTTAAGTGGAAAAAGAGAATGTGAGTAAATCATGTTGAGGTTTTCGGTTAAAATCGAAACATGGTTCGAGTCTAGATGTTTTCAAACACAAATCCATGAGTTGATGGTTTAGAAAACTAAGCTTAGTGAGTTTTCTTCAAGAAAGCTCAGATTTTTTCAAAAGTTGAGTCAAGAGATGTTCATAAGCAAAATGTGAGATTTTGCTTATGAAATCATGGATTTGTGATAGTAGAAATGTAGTCCATACCTTAAAACGATCTTATGGAAATCGATTTTGAGTGTAAGAAGTAGAACAAAGGCCATAAAAGCCTTAGAAAATTAGAGCAGAGCAGTTCGAAGTCAGAATCTAGATTCTGGTATGAACACGGGCGTGTACAAGGGCGTGTTCAGTACACGGCCCCGAACATGCCCATATGCACGACCGTGTTGCAAGAAAATTCAGACCCGAGAGGTACACGGATAAGAACACGGCCATGTATTGGGCCGTGTCAAGGGGCACACGGTCAAGGGAAAGACGTGTAGTAGACCATGTTAGACAACAGGAAAACACAGCCAGAAACACGGCCGTGTAAGTAACCGTGTAAGAGTCCAGAGGAGTACACTGCCAGTAACACGGCCGTGTATCCTCCTGTGTAAGTATACACGGTCATGTTCCACGAAGTGCACGACCATGCACGTAAGTCCAGAAAGGTACACGGCCAGAGACACGCCCATGTAGGAGGGCGTGTCTGAAGCCAAAGAGTAAAAAAAAAAAAAAAGTCTGGAAATGTAAAATTTCATGTTTTGCCATGTTTCCAGTATAAGATGAATATTGGAAATAATCAGTGATTATTTTTTTTTTAGGAGTTCAAGCCAGAGACCCCGAATCAGCAGTCCCGGAGCAGCAGAGGCTCACGCTAGCTGACTTTCTGTAAGTTCAAGCATTGTCCTGACTGCAACATGGATAATCTTGTCATGTTATGATGTTATGTATGTTGTATGATGTGTATGTTAGACATTGATTGTCTACATCACGATATTTATGTCAGTCTCATGTTAGTTCATGTCATGCATGTAGAGTTCATGTTTCAGTATACATGTCAGACAGTACCAGGTACACGAAAACAGGTAGGTGCACAAGGCACCTTAGTGTGTTTATAATAACTCACACCCCAGTAAATCATGTAACAGGTTCCGACTATAGGGGCAATCAGTATGCTACCCAGTTGAAACACCAGCAAGATGGTAATTAAACCAATTATTGGCGTATCGGCCTCTCGATCCACGGGGAGGTTCTCATGTTTAGCTTCAGTTAAGACTGAGGAGGTCAGCACTAAAGTACCGCTCCCAGTTGTGCTAACATATCGATACGACCAATCAGGGGCCCAAAACCAGAACTTAATAACAGATAATGTCCTAAGACTAATCTTTCAACCACGAGCATGTTTTACAGAGTCCAGTTTCATGCATAAGCACAGCAGTACAGCATGTCATGTTTCATGTTTTTATGTTTGAACTTACTGAGCCTATAGCTCATCTGTTTGTTCACATGTTGCAGGTAAGAGACCTGTTTACCAGTAGTATACGGTGGACGACGGACAGGGTAGATACATGCCAGGGAGGATTGGGGAAAGGATTGTGGTCATCTTTAATCTTCCGCTGTACAGTTTTGAAATGTAATTTCAAAAAGGATAAGTTTTCAAGTTAAGATTATGTGATAGGGGAATCATGAATTATGTACATGTTATTTTGTTAACATGATTTCCTTATCACATTTTCGAACAGTTCATGATATTAAGAAAAAAAAATTTATTCCACAAATTAGCAAGCAAGTTTTCAAGTTCAGCATGATTACCGGCGACCCTAGAGGCCTACATACTATTGCGGTTAACTACAGAGTTGACTGTAATAGCACTGTAGAGCCTCCTCAGCAGGGCGGGCCGCCACATTATGAAATCAGGAATTCACACCAATAAAATCAATAATTTACAACTAATTACAGTGGTAAATTAATGACTTATAAAATCAAGAATTTACACAAATGTAAACAGCTATTATTAACATGGTAAATGAATGATTTACCAAATAAAAAATAATTTCCAAAATTGGTAACTAAATATTTTCCAAGTAGAAAATTGATCACTAGGTGTAAATTTATTATTTACCATAATTTAATAAAATCGATAAATATTTTGTTTATAATATAAAATATTAAATTTACTTGGAAAAGTTTTGTTTACAAGAATAATAATAAAGAATTTATAGGTAAATAAAAAAATATACACACGTAAATGAATGATTTATATTTAAATAAAAAATTAATGCATAAGAGGTATTTTTGAAATTTTTGATCATATAAATCTTTGATTTACCAAAATATGTTATTTACTGTAAGTCTAAAACTTTTATACTATTTAATTTTATTCAAGTTGGTTTTTTGGCCTTATTGCTTTTTTATTTCTTTTACAAGGGAAAAGAATTCGAATATTGGATAAGGGACAATGATGTAGAATCTGCTCATTTGAATTAGTCAAAAACAATGCAAATCATGTATTGAAAATTCAAACTTAAACATATATCTGATTACATTATAATTAAATTCTACATTCTTAACAAGAAGAGCCTTTTATGGAAAAAGCTCAAGAATGATACAATTTTAAAGACCATTATACTAACATGATATAAAAATTTGACACCAGATTAATATAGTACAAATTTGATATTAATAATAACAAAATTTGTATCATATTAAATTTGTATTATGTTGATCAATGAATTAAAAAATTATGGTTTTTAGGTAATTTTTTCTATCTATTTTTAATCTATTTGTGGCGGCCCGTCCTGCTGTGGAGGCTCTACAGTGCTATTACAATCAACTCTATAGTTAACCACAATAGTATGTAGGCCTCTAGGGTCACCGGCAATCATGCTGAACTTAAATACAGCTTGCTAATTTTGTGGAATAATTTTTTTTTTCTTAATATTATAAACTGTTCGAGAATGTGATAAGGAAATCATGTTAACAAAATAACATGCACATGGATCATGATTCCCCTATCACATAATCTTAACTTGAAATCTTGTTCTTGAAATTACATTTCAAAACTATATAGAGGAAGACTAAAGGTGACCACAACCCCTCGCCCAATCCACCTGGCATGCATCTACCCTGTTCGTCGTCCACCATATACTACTGGTGAACGGGTCTCTTACCTACAACATGTGAACAAACTGGTAAGCTATGGGCTTAGTAATTTCAAACATAAAAACATGAATCATGACATGCTGTACTGCTGTGCTCATACATAAAACTTGACTCTGTAAAACATGCTTTTGGCTGAAGGATTAGTCTTAGGACATTATATGTTATTAAGTTCTGGTTTTGGGCCCCTGATTGGTCGTACCGATATGTTAGCATAACTGGGAGCAGTACTTTAGTGCTGACCTCCTCAGTCTTAATTGGAGCTAAACATGAAAACCTCCCCGTGGATCGAGAGGCCGATATGCCAATAACTGATTTAATTACCATCTTGCTAAAGTTCCAACTGGGTAGCATACTGATTGCCCCCATAATAGGAACCTGTTACATGATTTACTTGGGGTGTGAGTTTTATTAACACACTAAAGTGCCTTGTGCACCTATATGTTTTTGTGTACTTGATACCTGTCTGACATGTGTACTTAAACATGAAACTGACATGAGTATCGTGATGTAGACAATCAATGTCTATCATACACGTCAAACAATATACATAACATCATAAACATAACAAGATTGTCCACGTTGTAGTCAGGACAATGCTTGAACTTACAGGAAGTCGGCTAGCGTGAGCCTTTGCTGCTCTGGGACTGCTGTATCGGGGTCTCTGACTTGAACTGCTATAAAAGAAATAATCACTGATTATTTTCAATATTCATCTTATACTTGAAACATGGAAAAACATGAAATTCTTGTTTCCAAACTCTTTTTTTTTTTTTTTTTTACTTTGGCTTCGAACACGCCCTCCTATAAGGGCGTGTCTCTGGCCGTGTACTCCTCTGGACTTACGTGCATGGTCGTGTGGTTCATGGAGCATGGCCGTGTAATCCGTGCATACTTACACGGGTAGATACACGGCCGTGTTTCTGGCCGTGTACTCCTCTGAACTATACGTGCATGCTTACACGGTTACTTACACGGCTGTGTTTCTGGCCGTGTTTTTTCGCTACCTAACATGGTCTGTTACACGCCCTCCCCATGACCGTGTGCCCCTTGATACGGCCTAATACATGGCCGTGTTCTTGGTCGTGTACCTCTCAGGTCTAAATTTTTCTTGAAACACGGTCGTGCCTGTGGGCTTGTTCGGGGCCGTGTTCTGAACAAGCCCTTGTACACGCCCGTTTTCATACCAGAATCAAGATTCTGGGTCCGAAATGCTCTGCTCTGATTTTCTAAGGCTTTTTTGGCCTTTGTTCTACTTCTTACACTAAAAATCGATCTCAATAAGATCGTTTCAAGGTATAAACTACATCTCTACTATCACAAATCCATGGTTACATAAGCAAAATTTCACATTTTGCTTATTCACATCTCTTGACTCAACATTTGAAAAATCTAAACTTTCTTGAAGAAAACTCACTAAACTTGGTTTTCTAAACCATCAACTCATGGATTCATGTTTAAAAACAACTAGACTTAAGCCATGTTTCGATTTAACCAAAAATCTGAACATGCTAAGCTCACATTCTCTTTTTTCCACTCATATTTTTTCCCAAGAAATCGTGAGAAAAACGAAGGTTTACCTTGCTTGAAGTTTGAAAACTTCTTGCTGTGGATTCTTGGTTGAAAACTTGAACAATCTACTGCAGATGCAGAGAAAATCCGAGGCTTGAAAAGGGCTTCCTCTTTTCTCTTTCTCTTTCTCGGTCTCTCTCTCTCTTTCTCTTTCTCTTTCTTTCTTTCTCTCTCTCGACCGCTTATTTGCAACCAACATAAGTGAATTAATTCACTTTGGCTGGTGGAGGACTCTCCCTCACGTGCCTCTCCTCCTCTCTCTTCATTTCTTTTAATTTTTTTAATTCTCTTTAAGAAATTTGCAAGGGCTTGTTTGGCTAATTTTGACCATTGATCAATATGGCTTACTTATATTTCATTGATCTCTTAATATGCATTTTCCACATACTTTTCTATTAATTTTAAAACATCATAAATTTAATTTGTTTAGCTTTTAAACTATATTGATTAATTCATTGTCAAATTTTGATTAAAAACTCAGTTAATCAAAATTTTCATCTGCTCTGTATTCTATAACATGTCTCATCATGAATGTATATTTATTTACATATCTTGTATAAAATTTTTTGAGAGTGATTAGTTTCTCGATTATCACATTCACCCCTCCTTATAAGATTTTCGTCCTCGAAAATTTAGAACAAGTGAGGGTATGAAAGTCTCCTCTCATCTTCTCTTTCCCACGTAGCTTCTTCAATATTGTGATTTCTCCACAATACCTTGACTACTGGGATGGTCTTGTTTCTCAGCACTTTTTCTGCTCTAGCCAGTATCTGAACAGCCTGCTCTTTATAGGTCAAATCCTCTTGGACTTTGACTGGTTCATGTTGTAGTACATGAGATGGATCTGACATGTACTTTCTCAGCATGGAGACATGAAACACACTGTGCACTGCTGATAGCTCAGGAGGTAATGCCAACTTGTAGGCAACCTTCCCAATGTATTTGATAATCTCATAAGGTCCAATATACCTTGGACTCAGTTTTCCCTTCTTACCAAAACGCATAATCCCCTTCATGGGTGACACTTTCAGAAAAACGAAGTCCCCTTCCTTGAATTCTAGGGATCTCCGTCTTCTGTCTGCATAACTCTTCTATCTGCTCTGAGCACTTTTCATCCTTTGCTGGATCTTGACAACTGCATCGTAAGTTTCTTGCATGAAATCTATTTTATGCAGTTGTTTTTCCTTTAGATCATACCAGTGGATAGGTGATCTATATTTTCATCCATACAGGGCCTCATACGGTGCCATCTTGATGGTAACTGTTGTTATATGAGAATTCCACCAGTGGTAGCTTCTCATTCCAAGCTCCTGGAAAACCATTACACATGCTCGGAGCATATCCTCTAAAGTCTGGATAGTCCGTTCTGATTCTCTGTCTGTCTGAGGATGGAAGGCTGTACTGAACCTCAGTTCTGTGCCCATGGCTCCTTGCACACACTCCCAAAAGTTTGAAGTGAATCGTGCATCTCTGTCAGATACTATGGACTTTGGAACTCCATATACCTGACAACATGATCTACATAAAGGTGTGCCAGCTTTTCCAATAAGTAAGTGATCTTCATTGGTATGAATCTGACTGTCTTTGTCAACCTGTCCACGATTACCCAAATGGCATCATGTCCTCCTCTTGTTTTGGGTAGTCCTACCACAAAATCCATGGTAACATTCTCCCATTTCCATTCTGGAATCTCCAGAGGTTCTAACTTTCCTCTAAGATGCTGATGCTCAGCCTTGACTTTCTGACAAGTAAGGCACTTACTCACAAATCTTGTAATGTCTCCTTTCATTCCTTACCACTAAAACTGCAATTTTAAGTTTTGGTACATCTTGGTGGCTCTAGGATGGACTGAATATGGCGTTTCATGAGCTTCTGACATGATTCGCCTTCGAAGTTCTTCATCTGCTGGAACATGAATTCTCCCTTGATACATGATTAATCCATCTTTGAAAGCCTCTTCCTGGGAGTCTGTTAGACTTGAATCTTGCTTCTGAGCTTCCTTGATATCATCAAACAATGATGACTTCAGCTGCAGTGCTGACAATTTTCCTGATATCAGCTCCAGCTCGAGCAAATGAATTTGTTATTGCAATGGTCTTGATAATCTATTAATGGGCAACTGCTGTGGAACTGTAGCTTTTCTGCTCAATATGTCTGCTACTCGGTTGGCTTTTCCTGGATAATAAAGGATCTTATAGTCATAATCCTTCACCAACTCTAACCATCTTCTTTGCCTCATGTTCAACTCCTTCTGTGTGAAGAAGTATTTTAAGCTCTGATAATCTGTGTAAATCTGGCACTGTGCTCCATACAGATTGTGTCATCAAATTTTGAGTGCAAACACTATTGCAGCAAGTTCTAAATCATGGGTGGGGTAATTCTTCTCGTGCTCTTTCAATTGGCGTGAAGCATAGGCAATTACTTTGCCTTCTTGTATCAATACTGCTCCCAAACCCACTCTTGAAGCATCACTGTAGATTTCATACTTCTCCCCTTCAGTAGGAAGTGTGAGGATCGGCGCACTTGTCAGCCGTCTTTTCAGCTCTTGAAAGCTTTTTTCACACTCATATGTCCATATATCCTTCTTTTCCTTACGTGTGAAGGTTGTGAGAGGTGCTGCCAATCGTGCAAACCCTTTCACGAATCTCCTGTAATAGCCAGCTAACCCTAAGAAACTGCGTATCTCTATCACGCTCTTAGGTGCAGGCCATTTATTGATTGCATCCACTTTGATTGGATCCATAGCAATTCCCTCCTTGGACACTACATGTCTGAGGAAATGTACTTTGTCTAGCCAAAACTCACATTTTGAGAATTTGGCATAGAGTTGATGCTCTCTCAGCTTTTGAAAAAAAACTCTTAACTATGCTTCATGCTCTGCGTGAGTCTTTGAATATACAAGAATGTCATCGATGAACACAATGACAAACTTGTCAAGATATTCCTTGAAGACTCTGTTCATTAGGTCCATGAAAGTGGCTGGCGCGTTCGTTAACCCAAACGGCATTACTAGGAATTCATAATGCCCATAACGGGTTCTGAAAGCTATCATGGAAACATCATCTTCCTTGATCCTCAGCTGATGATATCCTGATCTCAAATCAATCTTTGAAAACACTGCTGCACCCTTGAGTTGATCGAACAGGTCATCAATCATAGGTAATGGGTACTTATTCTTAACTGTGACCTTATTCAATTCTCGGTAGTCTATGCACATGCAGAACATCCCGTCTTTTTTCTTAACAAATAGTACGGGAGCACCCCATGGGACATAGCTCGGTCTGATGAATCCCTTGTCAAGCTGATCTTTCAACTACACTTGTAACTCTTTTAACTCCACTGGTGCCATGCGGTATGGTGCCTTGGAGATCGGTGCTATTCCAGGTAGGAGCTCTATCTCAAATGAGATTTCCCACTCTAGAGGTATTCCTAGTAGTTCCTCGGGAAAGACTTCGAGAAATTCTCTGACAACAGAAACATCTTCTGGTTGTAACGTCTTCTCTTCTGCTGTATCTGGCACATAAGCTAAATACCCAGTACAACCACTGGCTATTAGCTTCTTGGCTTTCAATGAACTGATCATTATCTTGCTTGATCTTCTTGAAGAATCGACGTATTCAAAACTATCTTCCTCTTCTAACTTGAACACTATTCTTCTGTTTCTACAATCTATCGTGGCTTAATATTTTCCTAGGAAATCCATTCCCAAGATTACATCATAGTCTACTATCTTCATCATGATCAATTTTACATACA
This sequence comes from Antiaris toxicaria, assembly GCA_035233585.1. Lineage (NCBI taxonomy): Eukaryota > Viridiplantae > Streptophyta > Magnoliopsida > Rosales > Moraceae > Antiaris > Antiaris toxicaria. The sequence continues at coordinate 20,350,253 of CP141153.1, forward strand.
GCTCTCTATTTGTCACGATTACTGGTACATGAGGTAATCAGTACTCGGACAACATGATTTCTCCTGATGGAAGAGCAGTTCTAAAAGTTCTTCCTATGTGATCTCTAGGGTATTCTAACTTATCAGCAAATGCATATGATATGAAAGAATAGGTGGCGCCAGAGTCAAAAAGAACAGATGCCAAGTGGTTAGCGATAGAAATCTAACTTGTCACCATGTTGGACGTCCCTGCCTCTGCCTCTACTCTGGTGTAGGCCATCACCCTAGCATCTGCCTATGGAGCTCTTTCTTGTCTTTCCTGCATTGTTGGAGGCACTTTTGATGGGCTTTCATAACTTAATCTGAGTGCATGAACTTTTGACTGCTGTAGACGTGAAGAGTTTGCTCCTGATACTGACTGGCAGTTCGTAGAGCAATTCTTGATGAAATAGCCTTCTTTTCTCCACTGAAAACATGCAGTCATGACAGCTCTGCATTGACCCACATGTTTCCTCCCACAATTTGGACAGGTGGGATTACTTGGAACTGTAGTGGTGTTAGTCCTTCGTGACTAGCTTCTATTGTCTTGACCTTGGTTTCCTTGGAAATTAGCCTTTCTCTTTTGTTGGAACTGAGGGCATGGATTACTGGACTGTTCTGATCTTGTACCCTGACTGCCCTTACCGTGTTGTCCAGGTTGAGAAGCCTTAGCCAAGATCTTTTCTTTCTTCCTGGCTTCCCAGACCTTTTCCTTTTCTTCTTTCTGTCGGGCTAGATGGTACTCTGCCCTCAAAGTACGACTAACACAGTCAGCTATTGAGATTGACAAGATTGGGCCAATGTTAATCAAAGTAGAAATCTCAGGCCTGAACATGCCTATCATCTTCTGTATCTTCTCCCTTTCCGTTGGCACTACATACGGACACAGGCGAGAGAGCTGATCAAATCTCCTGCAAACCTCACTGACTGACATGTCACCCTGCTGTAACTCTGAAAATTCTTTCTGTTGGGGTCAGAGTGATGTAGGATCATAATATTTCTGGTTAAACTCCTCTAAGAACTCCGCCCATGACATTATGATCACGTCCCTCCTCATACGGACTGTGTCCCACCAAAATCTTGCATCCTTCCTTAGAACAAAGGATGCACACAAGACTTTCTCTTCATCTGTGAGTCTCATAAACTCTATAATCATCTGGATCCAAGAAAGCCAATCTTCTACTTTCAGAGGATTTGTTGAACCCTAAAATTCTGGAGGCCTCATCTTCCGAAATCTCTCATATAGTGGCTTTGGGTTCACCCTAACTGGTGGTTCTTGAATCACTTCTATTGCCACTGGTGGCACTACTTGTTCTGCCTCAGCGGCTGGTTGTGCAGGAGTTCCTACTGATCCCTGCCCCTATTCTAGTTGTTCTAGTCTTTGTCTCAATTTTGCATTTTCTCTCATCTGGTTTTCTAGAAGAGCTTGCATCTCTTTTAATCTCTGAGTCAGAGATGGGCATCCCCTTCTCCTTCTTTAGCCTTGGCCCTGGTTTTCCATCATGCTACCTTGTATCCTAACATCACATGATGAACTTGTATTAGATCCTATATAAGAGGATCCACATCATTTCTTGCAGTATTATAATATCATATACTTACTACAAAGTATAGGTCTTTACAGACCTTTACTTTCATGCATAACTAGCTGCTTATCTTAACATAAACTTAACTTACTTAGATCAGTGAACAGGACATGCACGAAGTCAGGTGGGATGTGGTCTACCAACTTTGCTGATAATACCAACTGTGACTACGTTTGGTATTCTAAACTGAACTCATTTTAAAAAAACTTGAGCTCTGATACCAACTGTGGTTACGTTTGGTATTCTAAACTGAACCCATCGTAACTGCTCTGATACCAACTGTGGCAATGGTTGGTATTCTAAACTAGACCCGTTTTAAAACTTGGGCTCTGATACCAACTGTGGTGGCCCACCCTGCTGTGGAGGCTCTACAGTGCTATTACAGTCAACTCTGTAGTTAACCATAATAGTATTTAGGCCTCTAAGGTCGCCGGCAATCATGCTAAACTTGAAAACTGCTTGCTAATTTTACGGAATAAAAATTTTTTTTTTGTAATATCATAAACAGTTCGAGAATGTGATAAGGAAATCATGTTAACAAAATAACATGCACATGGATCACGATTCCACTATCACATAATCTTAACTTGAAATCTTGTTCTTGAAATTACATTTCAAAACTGTACAGAGGAAGACTAAAGGTGACCACAACCCCTCGCCTAATCCACTTGGCATGCATCTACCCTGTTTATCGTCCACCGTATACTACTGGTGAACAGGTCTCTTACCTACAACTTGTGAATAAACTAGTGAGCTATGAGCTCAGTAAGTTCAAACATAAAAACATGAATCATGACATGTTGTACTGCTATGCTCATGCATGAAACTTGACTCTGTAAAACATGCTCTTGGCTGAAGGAATAGTCTTAGGACTTTATCTGTTATTAAGTTCTGGTTTTAGCCCTTTGATTGGTCGTACCGACATGTTAGCATAACTGGGAACGGTACTTTTGTGCTGACCTCCTCAGTCTCAACTAGAGCTAAACATGAAAACCTCCCCGTGGGTCGAGAGGCCGATACGCCAATAACTGATTTAACTACCATCTGGCTGAAGTTCCAACTGGTTAGCATACTGATTTCCCCCACAGTAAGAACCTGTTACCTGATCTACTTGGGGTGTGATTTTTATTAACACACTAAGGTACCTTGTGCACCTACATGTTTTCGTGTACTTGGTACCTGTCTGACATGTGTACAGAAACATGAAATTCTATATGCATGACATGAAACTGACATGAGTATTATGATGTAGACAATCAATGTCTATCATACACGTCAAACAATATACATAACATCATAAACATAACAAGATTATCCACATTATAGTCAGGACAATGCTTGAACTTATAAGAAGTCGGCTAGCGTGAGCCTCTGCTGCTTTGGGACTGCTGTATCGGGGTCCCTGTCTTGAACTCCTATAAAAGAAATAATCACTGATTATTTCCAATATTCATCTTATACTTGAAACATGGCAAAACATGAAATTATTGTTTCCAGACTCTTTTTTTTTTTCACTTTGGCTTCGAACACGCCCTCCTACACAGGTGTGTCTCTGGCCGTGTACTTCTCTGGACTTACGTGCATGGCCGTATGGTTCGTAGACCATGGCCATGTAATCCGTGTATACTTACACGGGTGGAAACACAGCCGTGTTTCTGGCCGTGTACTCCTCTGGACTATACGTGCATACTTATACGGTTACTTACACGGTCGTGTTTCTGGCCGTGATTTTCAACTGCCTAACATGGTCTGCTACACACCCTCCCTATGACCGTGTGCCCTTTGACACGGCCCGATACACGGTCGTGTTCTTGGCCGTGTACCTCTCGGGTCTAAATTTTTCTTGAAACACTGTTGTGCCTGTGGGCATGTTCGGGGCCGTGTTTTGAACACGCCCTTATAAACACCTGTGTTCATACTAGAATCAAGATTATGGGTCTAAAATACTCTGCCCTGATTTTCTAAGGCTTTTATGACCTTTGTTATACTTCTTACACTTAAATTCGATCTCAATAAGATCGTTTCAAGGTATAGACTACATCTCTACTATCACAAATCCATGGTTACATAAGCAAAATTTCACATTTTGCTTATTCACATCTCTTGACTCAACATTTGAAAAATCTAAACTTTCTTGAAGAAAACTTACTAAACTTGGTTTTCTAAACCATCAACTCATGGATTCGTGTTTAAAAACAACTAGACTTGAGCCATGTTTCGATTTAACCAAAAATCTGAGCATGCTAAGCTCACATTCTCTTTTTTCCACTCAAAACCCCTGATTTTTTTCCCAAGAAATCATGAGAAAAACGAGGGTTTACCTTGCTTGAAGCTTGAGAACTTCTTGCTGTGGATTCTTAGCTGAAAACTTGAACAATCTGCTGCAGATGCAGAGAAAATCTGAGCTTAAAAATGGTTTCCTCTTTTCTCTTTCTCTTTCGCGGTCTCTCTCTCTTTCTCTTTCTCTTTCTCTTTCTTTCTTTCTCTCTCTCGGCCGCTTATTTGCAGCCAACATAAGTGAATTAATTCACGTGCCTCTCCTCCTCTCTCTTCATTTCTTTTAATTTTTTTAATTCTCTTTAAAAAATTTGCAAGGGCTTGTTTGGCTAATCTTGACCATTGATCAATGTGACTTACTTATGTGCCATTGATCTCTTTGTTAGGAAATGCCCTAAGCATTAGAGACATTTTGATGTATTTATTTTGAATTGGATAATAAAGTTATATATAGAGGTTATTCATTACATTGCTATCTGTCCTCGTTTTATTTACATGTTAAAGTAAATGTAAGCAAATATGACTCCCTGACTGCTTGTGTTAAACTGTTAGAACGTTGCATGTAATGGACTTTTATATACGAGAAGACAATGTTCTAAAGTTAGCGGTCTAAACTATGGTCTGTAGTCTATGGGGTTAGACCGAGCATCTAACTCATGTTAAGACTATTATGTTGTCTAAAGCCTTGGAGGGGACGGTTTATCTTGACTGTCTGGAGCTAGACTCCCAAGTAGAGACATAGATATATTGCTTGCTGGTGACATATTAGACCGGGACTAAAGCGTGATTGATCTACGAAGTCCGCTTTGAATGGATCGATCTGCTTTTGACGTTCATTGTGCAGTAACCTTAATCCTGAGTAAAAGGATAGCTTCATGTATATGACTTGTGTACTTTGATGTTCCAATGGCTAAAGCGTCTCAGAGGTAGTAAGCTTATAGACTGGTTCGTTGGGTGCATGACTTGTATACGATGAAGGGTTCGTTTACAGATATCGGAATCATAGCTCTAATGAGGAGTTAAGGGTATCCTCTTAAAGGCATTATACTGAATGTGAAAATGGACAAGGCCTCGGGTCGTCTGCTGGGCGGATGACTTCTTATTCACATATGGTGAATAATCATTTTCTTTATTCGGTAGTATAAAGGAACTTTAAGATAGCCTGATCAGTAGGATTAAACGGACTTTAGCCTAAGGCTGATCATGGATATCATATGAGGGTTCTGCATACATGACAAGGTCATTGGACGATAGCTTGTCATAGGCTTACGTAATACGGTATATAATTGGGAGTTCAATTTCAGGTTTATAGTGGTGTGACTCTGAAATTAGTGATCATATGATTGAGTTATTCGGTAAAGAATGATGATCATATGGATTTGTGGGAGCCTGATTATATATGTCCAATCAGTCCCTCTACTAGCTCTACATAATTCCTTAACGTTTGGTAAATTGATTTGTGTATGCTCTTGACTAGTTTATTATGCATGGATGGTGTTGACATAGGATTAGGATGGTAGACAAGATTCTCTCCGGTTGGATTCAGATTTTGTTTTGGATAATAGAGTACACAATTATTCGAACTCCAAATTAAGTTGCCATGATTTTATTTGAGATTGGATTGGAGTTGTAGAAAATTATCCATGAGAACAAGAGTTTGAAATACAACTGTTTTGTGGATTTTGAAATTTGAATTTTGAAATTTGAATTTTGAATTTTGAATTTTGAATTTTAAATTTTGAATTTGAATTTTGAATTTAAAATTCGAATTTGAAATTCGAATTTGAAATTTAAATTTGAAATTTAAAATTTGAAATTTGGAATTTGAATTTGAAATTCAAATTTTGAATCACAATCCAAGTGGGATTCGAATTTGTTGTGGTAAATCCACAAGGAATGAAATTCGAATTTAAGTTGGATATGGAGAGGATAATCTTGTTAAAATCCTACTTGAATTTTGAATCCAAATCCTAACTAAAGTTGGACAAAAATTTTGAGGATTATCCTCAATGGATTTTCAGATTTTTTGTGGATAAGGTTCAAGGAAAAATTCAAGTTGCAATCCCAGTTGAATTTGGATTCTCTCCTCCCAGATAATGGCCAAATTTTTGGAGTGAATCTCCTAGGAGATTTTTGGTTATTTTGGATAAGGATTAGATAAGATTCAAGCTTGAAAATCCTAGTGGAATTTTGATTCTCCCTTATCTAAAAGTGGCCGAATTTTTGTGGAGATTTTCTCCTTAGAATTTTCAGATTTTTTGGTTGAAAAAGGGAGATAAAATTCTAGTTAAAATCTTGTTTAGATTTGGATTGGATTTTGTGCTTGTGGATAAGGGAGAATATCTTCTCCTAATCTAATTCGAATTCAAAGAGTCACCTCATGCAGGTCTATAAATAGAGGTCCTGCCACTCCAGTTCTCTTGGACCACAGACTCTCAGGTGAGCAGGCTTATTGTTGCATAGCCCACCGTGACAATAAGTTCTTTAGAGATCTGGGTGGTCGGAAGAAGACTAGCAGTGCTAGCATATCGATCGAGGTTCAGAGTGCCCACACACTCAGCCATTCGAGAATTGGAGAATAGTAAAGAAGGCTAGTTGGTTGAAGCCTTCTGGTCATTCTCCTCCTGCAAATTGACGTCCTTGAGGTATGAGTTTTAATTGTTGTTGGTTTATTATATATGGCATCATGAGATATTTAACGATCCTAAAAATTTTTATTGTTCCACTGCGTCACTCTGATACGTTTTTACCGATTTATTTTCTTACAATTGGTATCAGAGGCATCTCATGACTATGCCATGTACATAAATTAGATAATTACTTAGTCTTTTTATTTATGTATGGATTTGATATTTAGAGAGTGACATTCTAGGATTCCTTTATGTTGTTATCATGGATTATGTATAAAGTATGTGGTTATTTTAATTTTCTGAATTATTATAAGCATGCTTGTTTTTGCCGGTTATGGTTCCTTAGAATTTAGAAAAATTGTATTTAGGAATTTTTTATGTAACCATGGGAGCAGTTTATTAACACTGTAATTTTCCCATGGATTTTATTTTTTGTCTCTTAGAATTATTATGATTAGAATTTTTTGTACACCGGAAACAGTTTAGGAAATTTTATGTAATTATTCTTGGAGGAGATTGAAGATTGAAGACTGTAATTTATTTTTTCCTAAAAGTTAAATTTGATTTAAAGGTTGAAATTTTGATTGTGTGGAAAATTTTAATTTAATTGGGATTCAAATTATTTTTTTTTTTTTTTGGAGATCCTAATAGGTAAATTGGAATATGGCAAGAAAATCGAGACACGACCCCTCGGGATAGGCCGACGGGCCTTGGTGGGGCTGCAGCCCCTGCCCTCGGGCAGGATGGGGCTGCGACAGCCCCTGTGCAGGCCATAACCACCCACGGCCGCAGGCTTGGCCTGCAGCCAAGGGTGGCCGTGGCTTCCCCAAGGCTGGCCGCAGCCTGGGCGTGCAGCCTGGCACTGCAGGCTTGGCCTGTAGCCTAGCAGGGCTGCACATGGGCGGCCATGGGCTGCCAACCCCTGCTGTGGGCTACCCACGGCTGCTGTCACCTCCGGGGGCGGAGGTGCGACGATTCAAAAATCGAAAAATTTTGATTTTTAAATTTGAGATTTAATTTTAAATCATGTTTAAAAAATATGTAATTGAAAATTTGAAATTTTTGAAATTACATATTATTATACATAATGTTTAAAATTGTTTAAAATTTGAATTTGAAATTTAAATTTGAAATTCGAATTTAGAATTAGAATTTGAAATTTAAATTTTGGAGATTTAAATTTTAAATAATTTTTTGGGATGAGAAATAAATGGAGATGCTACATAAAGATGGATATAAGAAGACAGAATAAAATTCAAGACCCAAAGAATGCTTTGGATGAAATTTTATAATCTTTATTTTCTTTGTTCTAGGATGGAACCATGGCTTGGTTATTTATCTGTCAATTATTTTTTCTATGATATGTCATGGATGTATAAATATGAATTGATGGATGTTTTGTATGCATATTTGATAACATGTCATATAGGATAGGTGAGTGCCGCTCATACTATATTGATCATACATAATTTGTCAAAACTTACATGTTTTTCAAAATATTGAGTGGGAGAGGGTTTCAAACAAAACCCACGGCCTCCATTGTTGATCCATATGTGAAAGCATGGTAACGCCTCGTGTCAGTTCTGCCCTGACCACACCCCTCGGTAGGTGTTTACCGTCGTCGGTATACTAGATTGGATCTCCTATGTGGAAAACGTGTTCGGGTACGATCCTATTCATAACCACCCCTTGGTGGCTTGGTAGGACGTGGATCGGGCTACGTAAATAATGGTTATACACTCAAGACTCGTTTAGTTATTAACCTTCCCTAGAAGCTCTGTTAACTAAACTGGTGGCCAAATAAGTGGTTATTAATATATGTCTTAACCTTGGAGGATTTAAGGCAACATATATTAATTGGACGGGGTCCATGTTCCGGCTATTTGTTTTCATGACCACCCCTCGGTGGCTTGGGGCAATAGGTGCTGAGAATTACCGTTGCAATGCTACATGTTTTTCAAGTTTTATGTAGGAACATACTTGTATGTTTTATTTGCTAAATTATCTGTATATTTGCTTGGGCTTTGTAATGATGTCTAGTATAATTTTATTTTAGTTCAAAATGTCACCGACACCCCTCATTTCAATACTTACTAAGAATAAACTGAATGGGGATAATTATAAGGATTAGAAAAGAAATCTGTTGATAGTTCTCAGCTGTGAGAGACACAAGTTCGTACTGAACGAACCATGCCCACCAGGGCCAAAACCTAACACACCGCTTGAGGAGGTCCTGGTTGCCTATACTCGTTAGAGAGAATCCAATGATATAGCTCGATGCTACATGCTTGCTAGCATGACGAGTGCTTTACAAAAGCAGCATGAGACTTATCAGGTTGCTAGGGAGATCATGGATAATCTGGAGGACATGTTCGGAGGCCAAGAAAAATTGGCTCGACAGTCTGCTATCACCAGCATTATGAACTCTAAGTAAAAGGCGGGTACTCCGGTGAAGGACCATATGATCACTCTAATGGGATTCTTCGCTGAGGCTGCCGAGAACGGTGCTGAGTTGGACTACAACACCCAGATCGAGATGGTGTTCAAAACTCTGTCTAAAGATTTTGTGGGGTTTAAGGCCGCACATAATCTGGCGACAAAGGAGTTAGGACTAATTGAGCTCATGAAGCAACTCCAAGCTTATGAGCGGATGATCAGGGATGGGGATGCGGTCCAACCCAAAGGTGAGGCCAATTTGACGGAATCTTCCAAACCTCACGGAAGAGGAAGAGGCCAAATCAGAAGCAAGTGGCTTCCAGTTCTTCTAATCCTCCTGTCTCAGATGGGAAGAAGAAGAAGAAGAACAAGAAGCCCAGGGACCCTAAAAAGTCCAAATGCTTTCATTGTGGGAAGGTAGGTCACTTTAAGAAGGCTTGCTGGGAAATCCTAGCCGCCAAGGGCAAGGAAGGTAAGGAACTTCATTACTTAGAAGCGTGTTTGGTGGAAGAATCAAAAGACACTTTGGTCATTAATTCGGGCGCCACTGATCATGTTTGTGTTTCTATGTAGGGGTTCGTAGAAACGAGAAGTCTACATGATAGGAGCCTCTCGTTGCGAACTGGAGACGGTAGCTTGGTAGTGGCTGAGGCAGTGGGAGATATTTACCTCTACTTTGATCAATTTAGGTTTATTTTATTGAAAGACTGTTTTTATGTTCCTAATTTTAGGAGGAACCTTATATCGGTAGCTTGTTTAATAAAGGATTCTTATTCAGTTTTTTTTAGTAAAAGAGTTGATATTCGTAGAAATAAGTCTTTTATCTATTCTGGATGGATGGATGGAAACCTATATTTGATCAAACCAAAGATGTACTCACTGCTTGACACTGAATTAATTGATAACTCTAAAAGGTTGAAAGTTTCTCACTCTAATAAGGCGTATCTTTGGCATTTAAGACTTGGTCATATTAATCAGGATAGGATTCAAAAATTGGTGAAAGACGGTCCTCTAGAATCTCTGGAGGAGGTGCGTCTTCCTCAATGTGAATCTTGTCTAAAGGGTAAGATGACTAAGAGGTCTTTTGGAACTAAGGGTACAAGGGCTTAGGAGCTCTTAGAAATTGTGCACACTGACGTATATGGCCCCATGAACATCACAGCACGAGGAGGGTTCGAGTATTATGTCTCTTTTATAGATGATTACTCGAGGTATGGATATGTGTATCTGATGCACCACAAGAGCGAAACCTTTGATAAGTTCAAAGAGTATCGTGCGGAAGTGGAAAAGCAATTGGATAAATCCATAATGACACTTCGATCTGATCGAGGTGGCGAATACCTCTCCGATGAATTTCTAGAACATCTTGTAGAGAATGGGAAATTATCCGAATTGACTGCACCTGGTACTCCACAATAGAATGGTGTAGCCGAAAGGAGAAACAGGACCTTGTTGGATATGGTACGGTCCATGATGAGTTATTCAACGCTGCCATTATCATTTTGGGGATATACTTTACAAACGGCGTGCTATATTCTGAACCAGGTTCCAAGCAAATCAATTCCCAGGACTCCGTATGAATTGTGGTGTGGCAGGAAGCCCTCCCTTGGATATATGAGAATATGGGGCTGCCCGGCACATGTACTGGATGGGGATACGAAAAAGTTAGAACCAAGATCAGAATTGTGCATGTTTGTATGGTATCCAAAGGGAACTAAAGGAGGTCTATTCTAAAACCTGAAGGAACAAAAAGTCATTGTCTCAACCCATGCGACATTCTTGGAGGAAAGTCACATGAATGACTTTAAGCCTCGAAGCAAAGTGGTGCTAGAGGAATTATCGGGTGAAGAACTACTCCACATATTTTGGTCTTGGACGCAAGTCTAAGTTCCGATGAAGGACCTGCAGACGATCAACAATTTAGGGTGCCTCATCGTAGTGAGAGGGTTTCGAAGAAACCTAATTTCTTCATGTATGATGCTGAGGTATACCAGGCTGAGGCTCATGAGCATGAGGATGATCTAGTCACCTATGATGAAGCTATAAATGATGTTGATTCTAAACCTTGGAAACAGGCTATGAACAATGAGATGGAGTCTATGAAATCCAACTCTATTTGGAAACTTGTAGATTTGTCGGATGGGATAAAACCCATTGGATGCAAATGAGTCTACAAAAGAAAGAAGGATGCGGAAGGGAAAGTGGAAACTTTCAAAGCTAGACTGGTTGCAAAGAGGTACATGCAAAAGGCTGGAATCGATTACGATGAAACCTTTTCGCCTGCTGCTATGCTGAAGTCTATCCATATTCTTCTGTCCATTACTGCGGCTCTCGATTACGAGATCTGGCAAATGGATGTCAAGACGGCATTCTTGAATGGCCATCTTGAAGAGTGTATCTATATGATACAGCCCGAAGGGTTCATAGCGAAAGGCCAAGAAAGGAAAATCTGCAAGTTACTTAGATCCATTTATGGATTAAAGCAAGAATCCCTCTCATGGAACCAGAGGTTTGATCAAGTGATTAAGACATTTGATTTTGAGCAGAACGTTGATGAACCCTGTGTTTATAAACGTATTAAAGATGGAAAAGTGGTCTTTCTGATACTCTATGTCGATGATATACTACTCATTGGGAATGATGTAGGGAACTTATCATCGGTCAAGCTTTGATTACACCAACAGTTTGACATGAAGGACTTGGGAGAAGCTAATTATGTTCTAAGCATTCGTCTCTTCAGAGATCGAAAGAAAAAAATGATAGCATTATCCCAAGCTTCATATATAGATAAAATAATTGACGAGTATGCAATGCAAGAGGCAAAGAAAGGTTCACAACCTTCTATTGCCAGTCTAACTCTTTCATTGGATGACTGTCCCAAGACATCAGAAGAAAGAGAGCATATAAGTAAGGTCCCTTATGCATCCGCTGTGGGTAGCTTTATGTACGCTATGCTTTGCACTCGCCCGGATATATGTTTTGTAGTAGGTATGGTGAGTCGATATCAAGCAAATCCTAGAACCAAGCACTGGCAAGCAGTAAAGCATATACTCAAGTATCTTAAGAGAACGAGGAATTATATGCTAGTGTATTCTGGAGGGGACTTAACACTCGTAGGATACACGGACTTAGACTTCCAAACTTGTAAGGATTCGAGAGAGCTGATCAAATCTCTTGCAAACTTCACTAACTGACATGTCCCCCTACTGTAACCCTAAAATTTCTTTCTGTTGGGGTCGGAGTGATGCAAGATCATAATATTTCTGGTTGAACTCCTCCAAGAACTCTGCCCATGACATTATGGTCACGTCCCTCCTCATACGGACTGTGTCCCTCCAAAATCTTGCATCCTTCCTTAGAACAAAGGATGCATACAAGACTTTCTCTTCATCTATGAGTCTCATAAACTCCATAATCATCTGGATCAAAGAAAGCCAATCTTCTACTTCCAGAGGATTTGTTGAACCCTCAAATTTTGGAGGCCTCATATTCCGAAATCTCTCCTATAGTAGCTCTGGGTTTACCCTAACCGGTGGTTCCTGAACCACTTCTGGTGCCGCTAGTGGTACTACTTGTTCTGCTTCAACGATTGGTTGTGTAGGAGTCCCTACTGATCTCTGCCCCTATTCTAGTTATTCTAGTCTCTGTCTTAATTCTGCATTTTCTCTTATTTGGTTTTCTAGAAGAGCTTGCATCTCTTCTAATCTCTGAGTTAGAGATGGGTGTCCCCTTCTCCTTCTTTGGCCTTGGCCCTGGTTTTCCATCGTACTATCTTGTATCCTAACGTCACACGATGAACTTGTATTAGATCCTATATAAGAGGATCCACATCATTTCTTGCATTATTATAACATCATATACTTACTACAAAGTATAGGTCTCTACAGACCTTTACTTTCATGCATAACTAGCTGTTTATCTTAACATAAACTTAACTTACTTGGATCGGTGAACAGGACATGCACGGGGTTAGGCGGGATGTGGTCTACCAACTTTACTGATAATACCAACTGTGACTACATATGGTATTCTAAACTAAACTCATTTTAAAAAAACTTGGGCTCTGATACCAACTGTGGTTACGTTTGGTATTCTAAACTGAACCCATCGTAACTGCTCTGATACCAACTGCGACAACGGTTGGTATTCTAAACTGGACCCGTTTTAAAACTTAGGCTCTGATACCAACTGTGGCGGCCCGCCCTGCTGTGGAGGCTCTACAGTGCTATTACAGTCAACTCTGTAGTTAACCATAATAGTATTTAGGCCTCTAAGGTCGCCGGCAATCATGCTGAACTTGAAAACTGCTTGCTAATTTTGCCGGATAAATTTTTTTTTTTTTTTAATATCATAAACAGTTTGAGAATGTAATAAGGAAATCATGTTAACAAAATAACATGCACATGGATCATGATTCTCCTATCACATAATCTTAACTTGAAATCTTGTTCTTGAAATTACATTTCAAAACTGTACAGAGGAAGACTAAAGGTAACCACAACCCCTCGCCTAATCCACCTGGCATGCATCTACCCTGTTCGTCGTCCACCATATACTACTGGTGAATAGGTCTCTTACCTGCAACTTGTGAACAAACTAGTGAGCTATGAGCTCAGCAAGTTCAAACATAAAAACATGAATCATGACATGTTGTACTGCTATGCTCATGTATGAAACTTGACTCTGTAAAACATGCTCTTGGCTGAGGGATTAGTCTTAGGACTTTATCTGTTATTAAGTTATGTTTTTAGGCCCTTGATTGGTCGTACCGACATGTTAGCATAACTAGAAGTGGTACTTTACTGCTGACCTCCTCAGTCTTAACTGGAGCTAAACAAGAAAACCTCCTCATGGGTCGAGAAGCCGATACGCCAATAACTAATTTAATTACCATCTTGCTGGAGTTCTAACTGGGTAGCATACTGATTACCCCCACAGTAGGAACCTGTTACATGATTTACTTGGGGTGTGATTTTTATTAACACACTAAGGTGTCTTGTGCACCTGCATGTTTTCGTGTACTTGGTACCTATCTGACATATGTACTGAAACATGAAATTCTATATGCATGACATGAAACTGACATGAGTATCGTGATGTAGACAATCAATGTCTATCATACACGTCAAACAATATATATAACGTCATAAACATAACAAGATTATCCACGTTGCAGTTAGGACAATGCTTGAACTTACAAGAAGTCGACTAGCGTGAGCCTCTGTTGTCCTGGGACTGCTGTATTGGGGTCTCTGGCTTGAACTCCTATAAAAGAAATAATCACTGATTATTTCCAATATTCATCTTATACTTGAAACGTGGCAAAACATGAAATTCTTGTTTCCATACTCTTTTTTTTTTTTTCACTTTGGCTTCGAACACGCCCTCCTACACGGGTGTGTCTCTGGCCGCGTACTCCTCTAGACTTACGTGCATGGTCGTGTGGTTCGTGGAGCATGGCCATGTAATCCATGTATACTTACATGGGTGGATACACGGTCGTGTACTCCTCTGGACTATACGTGCATGCTTACACGGTTACTTACACGACCGTGTTTCTGGCCATGTTTTTCTGCTGCCTAACATGGTTTGCTACACGCCCTCCCTATGACCGTGTGCCCCATGACACAGCCCGATACACGGCCGTGTTCTTAGCCGTGTACCTCTCAGGTCTAAATTTTTCTTGAAACACGGTCGTGCCTGTGGGCATGTTTGGGGCCATGTTTTGAACACGCCCTTGTACACGCCTGTGTTCATACCAGAATCAAGATTCTAGGTCCAAAATGCTCTGCTCTAATTTTCTAAGGTTTTTATGGCCTTTATTCTACTTCTTACACTCAAAATCGATCTCAATAAGATCGTTTCAAGGTATAGACTACATCTCTACTATCACAAATCCATGGTCACATAAGCAAAATTTCACATTTTGCTTATTCACATCTCTTGACTCAACATTTGAAAAATCTAAACTTTTTTGAAGAAAACTCACTAAACTAGGTTTTCTAAACCATCAACTCATGGATTCGTGTTTAAAAATAACTAGACTTGAGCCATGTTTCGATTTGCTAAGCTCACATTCTCTTTTTTCCACTCAAAACCCCAGATTTTTTTCCCAAGAAATCGTGAGAAAAATGAGGGTTTGCCATGTTTCGATTTAATCAAAAATCTGAACATGCTAAGCTCACATTCTCTTTTTTCCACTCAAAACCCCAGATTTTTTTCCCAAGAAATCATGAGAAAAATGAGGGTTTACCTTACTTAAAGCTTGAGAACTTCTTGCTGTGGATTCTTGGCTGAAAACTTGAACAATCTGCTGCAGATGCAGAGAAAATCCAAGCTTGAAAAGGGTTTCCTCTTTTCTCTTTCTCTTTCTCGGTCTCTTTCTCTTTCTCTTTCTTTCTTTCTCTCTCTCTCTCGGCCGCTTATTTGCAGCCAACATAAGTGAATTAATTCACTTTGGCGGGTGGAGGACTCTCCCTCACGTGCCTCTCCTCCTTTCTCTTCATTTCTTTTAATTTTTTTAATTCTCTTTAAGAAATTTGCAAGGGTTTGTTTGGCTAATCTTGGCCATTGATCAATGTGGCTTACTTATGTGCCATTGATCTCTTAATATGCATTTTCCACATACTTATCTATTAATTTTAAAGCATCATAAATCTAATTTGTTTAGCTTTTAAACTATATTGATTAATTCATTGTCAAATTTTGATTAAAAACTCAATTAATCAAAATTTTCATCTGCTCTGTATTCTATAACATGTCTCATCATGAATGTATATTTATTTACATATCTTATACAAAATTTTTCGAGAGTGATTAGTTTCTCGGTTATCACACCATTATCTATTTGTGATGTATGTATGGAAATTTTTACTTTATTGCATTATTTGCAGAACTTATTGTTTTTGTCATTTAATTAAATTCTCAATATTGTGGTACATCAATGGTGCAATGCATGTGGAAAATGTTTTGGGTGGACATGAGTGAATGCTGCTTTGTACGTATAAATGAGAAAAAGTAATTAATCCATGCAGCCATGCAAAATATGAGCATGACCTTAGAAAATAATATTTATAGGCTTATTTCTTAAGACAATATTATTTCACTGTTGAGAAAGAGGGGAAGAGGCGAGAAGAGAGGTGACCTCAAGGAAAAAGGAAAAAACTTAATTTAAGTATTTTCTTTCATCTTTTTTTTTTTTTCTTTTCCAGTGATTACTCTCGGGTTTTTTTTTTTAATTTTTGCACCAAAAACTCCAATATATATTTCTAAGAAAGATAAATGAGGAAAAATCGCATCTGCTATTTTTTTTTTTTTTCCAAAGCGTTTTAACTAAGGAGTTTATAATAATCTTCTATATTGCAGCGATATATATCTCTAACAATTCGAAATAAGAAAAATTAAAAAGAAGAAGTAAAATATTGAAACAACTAATTTATTGCACTTGTGAAAATTTTAACAAAAATTAGTAATGAAGCAGAATTTACTACAATCGATATTGGGATCAATACGTACATGGCCAATCACCAAGCCTTACATTTATGTTAACTAAAAATAAAAAGAAAAGCAAGTATTATAAACTTAACCACTGTGCGAGGTTCTGTTTGATGTAGACACACAAATGTGTTGGTCTGCATTTATTCTTAAAGCAAACTCAAAATAGGGCAACTAGACCAACAGGGACAAAACGACATAACGCAACAAGAAATTAAAACGACAAGCAGCTGCAAAACACTAGATAACAACACAAAAGCCCCACATTATGATTTGGACACATGAATTTGGAGAACCTTGTACATTATTTAGCCAGGTGCTTCTGCTAAAATCTTTGCTGCTAATTTGGTCGCAGCAAAAATTGGTGAATATATCCATATATTCCAATTAAGGTGTAATTTCTTATTTGCAAAATCATCAACCACATAACAGGGAAAATTAGGGAAAATAAAAAGAAATTATCAAATTAAAACAACTAAATACTTTTGTCGATTAAATAAAGATCAAATAACATTAATTAAGTCACCAATGATATGGTCATTTTAAAGAACTGGATCAGTACTACGTGTCAGATCAACAAGATTGATAACATTTACAAATATTGCAGCTTAAAAATAAGAAAAGAAAAGTAAATTACTCCAAACATTAAAAAGATACATAAATATACAAGTTTTATATGAGAAACATCTTATAGCTTACGTAGCTTAATATTAAAAGGCAGTCATACAAAATCTAATCTATATATAAATATAAAAGTAAGTTTATAGATAGCTATCTCCTTATATAAATAAGATAGCTATCCGTAAAAAATGACCTTCTACAAAGTTTTGTTGGAGTCTAGGTATTAGCATGATTACAAGATGATACTCTCTCTCTTTCTCTCTCTCTCTCCCTTTGTTGGCACCTTTAGCTTTTATATTCTATCTTTTACTCTCTTTTTTTTCTATTGTTTATGAAGTAAATTGTAAGATAGCATTCTTAATATATATATATATGTAAAAGATAGCAAATAAAAAAATCTAAAATTTTCTAACAAAAATTTTATATATTTTTGTACTGAATTTTCCATTGAAATAATCTTTCTAAAATTTATTGATATTTTTTACAAAGTACACTATATTTTACCGATATCGATATTTTTTTAATTAATATTCTGATGAAAAAGATATTACACCTAAAAGATATTCTGGAACCTCTCAAATATGGAAATTTCAGTGGAAATTTTGAAAATATCGCAGATATTTACGACCGTGATTATACAATTCTCTAGTAAAATATTTGGAGAACTGTGATTGTATGCATATTCATGGTAATAATTTAGTTTCTAAATATATTATGAATAAAGTACAGAATTTGAATCCTATCCAAATTTCAAATACAAAAAAAAAAAAAAGAGATATCATATCGTATAATATATTTAAAAGATACTAATAAAATTTATAGCATATTTTTAAAATAATGTAAAATTATAGTATATTTTAATTTTACTTTTATTTTATTTCAATTTTATCCTTTTACCTTCAAATGCACATTTCCCCTCACTTTTCTCTCATCTTGGTTGACCACCGACAACAGGCATCGTTGAGAGCAGGACCAATTCAAGACGGGGCAAGTATCTATCAAATTCCAACATCAAGTCGCGTGTGATCGTGACTGGATTGAGTTTGAGCAAGTAGGCGACAGCGAGGCTGTGAATGACAATGTTGTGATAGAGAACTGGTAGATCCCTATGTCATCACAGTGATGTCAAGGTGGATGGCAAGATCTCCATGGTGAGATCCGTCGCAATCTCTTCCGTATCATAATTCACGATGACCTTATGATCTGTCGTGACACTGGTGTGATCCTGGCCATGTCGCAGTCCTACTCCAATGCTGTTGTCATCATTGTTGAGATATCTAGTGATAGGAGAGAGAGATAGACAAGGGAAAAAGAAGAGAAAGGAGAGGGAGGGTTAAGGTATTGAGGGATTTTTATTTTGTTATACCCTAATTATGCTATTTAGTTATAATAATTTAGATTATTCTATAATTTTACCATCATACTTTGTATTATGCAATTTTGCCTTTTCCCCAAAAAAAAATGGAAGACCCAGTAAGCGATTAATCAACTATAAGACCATCTCCAATGCATTTGTATATTTTAATGTTATATTTGTTACAAAATAATATTGTCTTACTTTATACTCCAATTTACTATGCTATTTCTAATGTTATTTTTTTGTCATTACTGTATTGTAGTGGTTGTAAAAGTAAATTTTTAGTATTAAAATAAATGAAAAATAAAATTGTTGTAATAATTACATAAACCAACAACTAATAAGAATCAAAATTAAAATTTGACATTGTCTACATCTTATAGTAAATTTGCCACAAAGTTTAGTATATGGCAAATTTAGCATAAAAGATAATATTTGGAGAGTACTTTGTTCATTCAAATATCAAAATTTATCATTAATATATTGATTAATATTGCTGCAAAAAACAAAAAATATGCACAGTGGGATTTTAAAATTTTTTCAAAAATCGTTAAAACTCATTTTTTTCATATACAATAAATTATTAATAATTAAATATACCTTTCAGAAAAAATGCCTTAGATATCGGAGTCAACGTCAGACATACAGAAAGACAACACCAAGAAAGGCTTCAACCAACTAACCTTCGCTGCTATTCTCCAATTCCAAGATAGTTGAGTGTATGGGCACCCGTTTCCTTGATTGACACTCAGCGTAGCTTATCTCCTTCGGACCACCCAAATCTTTAAGAATTTATTATCACGTGATTTATGCAACAATAAGCCTGCTCACTTGAGAGTCTGTAGTCTAAAGAAACCAAGAATGGAAAAACCCTATATATAATATTGCATGAGGTGACTTTTGAATTTTGAATTAGACTATAAAAAGATTTTCTTTCTCCATTAAACCCCAAAACTGATTTCCACTAAGGGATAAATCTCCCTAAAGAATTAGGCCACCAAGGGTTAAAGGGATTCAAAATTCAAACAGAATTTCAAACAAGATTTTTCCTCTCTTACCAACCTCAAAAAAAAAATCTGAAAATTTTAAAGGGATAAGCCCTCCATTAATTTGGTTTTTATAAGGAAGGGAGATTCAAAATTCAAACAAGATTCAAACAGGATTTTTCTCTCCTGTATCCACGTAGAAACCAATTCTCCATGTAGATTCATCCACAGTAAAATTTGGCCTCTCTAAGGATTTGTGATTTAAAATTTGATTCAAATTTCAAACTCCACAAATCATTGAATTTTATCCACATAGATAGTTTTTCATAACTACAATTCAAATTCAAATAAAATGATATCAACTTTATTTGAAATTCAAATTATTATCTAGTTTCTTATCAAAAAAAAAATTCAAATTCAAATTAGGAGGAAATCTTGTTTTCCACCCTTATCCAAAAATATGCCATCTATAATTGTGCAAGGAATGATTTTGTTCAATTCAAATTTAAATAGGATAATCTTTTAAAATTTAAATATTTATTTTAAGACAAGATTTTTCAAAATTCAAATTAATCACATATTTGAATTTCAAATTCAAATACAATTAATTTAAATTTCAAATCTTATCTTTCAAAATAAATATTAATTAAATATTTATAACATTTATTAAATAATATAAAATTACAATTTTACCCATCTAGCATGTAGAGAAAAATGCCTACACTCTTGTGGAGGGTGATCCGAATTTTTCTCATCGCTAAATGTAAAATTACAAGCCACAAAAAAAAATGCCAATCAACTATCATCTTTAAGGAATTATAGGAGCTAGTAGAGGGATTGATTGGTTATATATAATCAGACTCCCGTAAATCCATGTAATATTGTTCTATACCAAACAACTCAATTACATGATCACTGATTTCAGAATCATTTCACTATAAACCTGAAACTAAACTCTCAATCATATTAAAAATTACACAAGCCTCAGAAAATACACCATCCTGTGAACCTATCATTAATGCAAAACCATCATATAATATCCATGATCAACCTAGGTCAAAGTCTGTTTAACCATTTGGTCATATTATCTTAAAGATCCATTATACACCTGATAAAAGAATGATTATCCACCATATCTAAATAATAAGTCATCTATAAAGCAAATGACTTAAGACCTTATCCATTTTACTAATCCAATATAATGCCTTTAAGAGGACAACCTTAACTCTATATAAGAGCTATGATGATTCCATATCTATAAGCAATCCCTCCATCATATATGTACTGTATACCCAACGAACCGGTTCATTAGCTTACTGCCTTTGTGTAGGAATAAAATTGGTAAAAACGTAAAAGAGTGGCGCAACAGAACAATCAAATTTTTCAAGATCGTTAAATATCTCATGATGATATATACAATAAACTAACAACAATTTAAATTCATACCTCAGAGTATGCCAATCTGCGGAAAGAAAATAATCGGAGGGCTTCAACCAACTAGCCTTCTCTACTATTCTCCAATTCCCGAATGGCTGAGCGTGTGGGCACTCTGAACCTCGATCGGTATGCTAGCACTACTAGTCTTCTTCCAACCACTCAAATCTCTAAAGAACTTATTGTCACTGTGAGTTGTGCAACAACAAGCCTGCTCACCTGAGAGTCTGTGGTTTGAGAGAACTGGAGTGGCAAGACCTCTATTTGTAAACTTGCATGAGGTGATCCTCTGAATACGAATTGGATTAGGAGAAGATTTTCTCCCTTATCCACTCACAAAAATCTGAAAATTCTAGGCCGTATCCAACCAAAAAGAATTCGGCCACTTTAAGGATTTTTCTTTCAAAATTCAAATAGGATTTTAACTTGAATTTTATTTCCTCATTTATCCATAAAAAATCTGAAAATTCACTAGGATATATCCATAAAATTTTCAGCCATAATGTGATGGAAAGAATCAAAATTCAAATAGGGTTTTCGAGCTTGAATTTTATTTCACCCTTATCCATAAAAAACCGAAAATCCCCTTAAGATTATCCTCAAAATTTCGGCCAATCTAGGGAGGGGAGAATCCAAATTCAACTGGGATTGAAACTTGAATTTTTTCCTAAATCTTATCCACAAAAAACCGAAAATATCTTGAAGGATTTTCCTCAAAATTTGCGTGCACTTTTAGTTGGGATTAGGATTCAAAGTTTAAGTAGGATTCAAACAAGATTTTCCTCTCCATAATCCAACTCAGATTCAAATTCTAACCCTGTGGAATTATCTACAAAGAATTCGACTTCCACTTGGACTGTGATTCAAAATTTGAATTTCAAATTTCAAATTTCAAATTCAAATTTCAAATTTAAATTTCAAATTCAAATTTCAAATTCAAAATTCAAAATTCAAATTTCAAAATCCACAAAAAGTTGTATTTCAAATTTTGCCCTCATGGATAATTTTTTACAACTCCAATCCAATCTCAAATAAAATCATGGCAACATTATTTGGAGTTCAAATAATTATGTACTCTATTATCCAAAACAAATTATGAATTCAACTAGAGAGAATCTTGTCCACCATCCTAATCCTATGTCAACACCATCCATGCATAATCAACTAGCCAATAAGCATACACAAATCAATTTGCCAATCGTTAAGGAATTATGTGGAGCTAGTAGAGGGACCAATTAGACATATATAATCGGGCTCCCATGATTCCATATGATCATCATTCTATACCGAACAATTCAATCATTTGATCACTAATTTCAGAGTCACACCACTATAAACCTGAAACTGAACTCCCAATTATATATCGTATTACGTAAGCCTGTGACGAGCTACTATCCAATGACCTTGTTATATATGCAAAACCCTCATATGATATCCATGATCAGCCTTAGGTCAAAGTCCGTTCAATCCTACTGATCAGACTATCTTAAAGTTCCATTATACTACTGAATAAGAAAATGATTATTCACCATATGTGAATAAGAAGTCATCCGCCCAGCAGACGACCCAAGGCCTTGTCCACTTTCACATCCAGTATAATGCCTTTAAGAGGATACCTTTAACTCCTTAGAGCTATGATTCCGATATCTGCAAACAAACCCTTTATCGTATACAAGTCATGCACCCAACGAACCAGTCTATAAGCTTACTACATTTGAGACGCTTTAGCCATTGGAACATCAAAGTATACAAGTCATATACATGAAGTAGTTCATTTAGTCAGGATTAAGGTTATTGCACAATGAATGTCAAAAGCATATTGATCCACTCATAGCAGACTACATAGATCAATCACGCTTTAGTCCCGGTCTAATATGTCACCACTAAGCAACATATCTATGTCTCTACTTGAGAGTCTAGGCTCCGGACAGTCAAGACAAACCGTCCCCACTATGATTTTAGATAACATAATAGTCTTAACATGAGTAGATACTCGGTCTAATCCCATAGACTACAGACCTTAGTTTAGACCACTTATTTTACAATATTGTCTTCTCGCATACAAAAGTCCATTGCATGCAACATTCTAACAATTTTAACACAAGCAGTCAATGAGCAATATTTGCTTACATTTAGTTTAACATGTAAATAAAATAAGGACGAATAGCAATGTAATGAATAACCTCTATATATAATTTTATTATCCAGTTCAAAATAAATACATCAAAATGTCTCTTATACTTAGGGCATTTCCTAACACTTTGAGATGCCTTGGCCTTTGGAACGTCAAAGCATACTAGCCACATATACAGAACTGTTTACTTACTTAAGATTAAGGTTATTGCACAATGAATGTCAAAAGCAGATCGATCCACTCATAGCAGATTACACATATCAATCACACTTTAGTCCTCGTCCAATATGTTACCGTTAAGCAACATATCTATATCTTTGCTCAGAAGTTAAAGCTCCGGATAGTCAAGATAAGCTATCCCCTAATTGGCTTTAGACAAAATAATAGTCTTAACATGAGTTAGATGCTCACTCTAACCTCATAGATTACAGACCATAGATTTGGGCCATTTACTCTAGAATGTTATATTCTCGCATACAAAAGGTTATTGTATGTAATATTCTAGCAATTTAACACAAGTAATCAATGAGTCATATTTGTTTACATTTACTTTAACATGTAAATAAGTTAAGGACTTATAGTAATATAATGAATAACCTCTAAATTTATTTTATTAATCAGTTCAAAATAAATGAAATACATTAAAATGTCTTTCCTATTTAGGGCACACCTAACAATCTCCTACTTCCCCTAAGCTAGTAAATGTGCCATCTTATGCATCCCCATCCACTCTCTAGCTTCTGATATCTTGGGACAGTCATCTAATGAAAGAATGAAGCCTGAAAGAGTAGGTTGTAAACTTTTCTTAGCTTCTTGCATTGCATATTCTCAATTAACTTATCTATGTATAAAGCTTAGGATAATGCTATCATTTTGTTCTTTTAGTCTCTGAAGAGATGAATGCCTAAAACATAACTAATTTTTCCTAAGTCCCTCATGTTAAACTGTTGAGATAAATACAGTTTAACCGATGATAAATTCCCTACATCATTCCCAATAAGTAGTATATCATCGACATAGAGTACTAGAAAGACCACCTTGCCATCCCTTATGTGTTTATAAACACATAGTTTATCAATGTTCTGCTCAAAACCAAAAGTTTTAATCACTTAATCAAACCTCTAGTTCCATGAGTAGGATGCCTGCTTTAATCCATAGATGACTCTAAGCAACTTGCAAACCTTTGACTTTGGCCCTTTTGCATGAATTTATCGGGTTGTACTATGTAGATACTTTCATCAAGATGACCATTCAAGAGTACAATCTTGATGTCAATTTGCCAAATCTCATAATCGAGAGCTGTAGCAATGGGTAGAAGAATACAGATAGACTTGAACATCGCAACAAGCGAAAATGTTTCCTTGTAATCGATTTTAGGCTTCAGCATATACTCTTTTGCAACAACTCTAGCTTTGAAAATTTCAACTTTCCTTTTCGCATCCCTCTTTCTCTTATAGACCTACTTACACCCAATGGGTTTTATCTTATCCAGTAGGTCTATTAGTTCTCATACTGAGTTAGACTTCATAGGGTCCATCTTATTCTTCATCAACATCGTTTATAACTTCTTCATCAGTTACAAGGTCATCTTCATATTCATAAGCTTCCACTTGGTAAACTTCAGCATCATACATAAATAAATTTGGTTTCTTAGAAACCTTCCTACTATGTCGAAGTACGTAAACTATTGATCATTTACTTATCTTTCAGTGGAACTCAAACTTGCATCTAAGACTGATACCTGTGGAGTAATTCTATCACCTGATAGCTTTTCTAGCAAAATTTTGCTTCGAAACTTAAAGTTATTCATGCAACTCTCCTCCAGGAAAGTCACATGAGTTGAAATAATAATCTTTTGTTCCTTTGGGTTATAGAACATACCTCCTTTAATCTCCTTAGGATACCCTGCAAAGAAGCATAATGTGGTAGCCTGCCCTTGCTGTAGAGGTTTTACAGTACTATTACAGGTAACTCTGTAGTTAACCGCAATAGTGTGTAGGCCTCTAGGGTCGCCGACATCATGCTTAACTTGAAAACTGCTTGTTAATTTTTGCAGAATAAATTTTTTTTCTTAATACTTAACTTGAAAACATATATATGTCTTGTTCGAGAATGTGATAAGGAAATCATGTTAACAAAATAACATATATATAAATCATGATTCCCCTATCACATAGTCTTGACTTAAAATCATGTTTTTGAAATTACATGATTAAATTTTCAAAACTGTACAGTGGAAAACTCATGGTAGGACCACAATCCCTCGCCCAGTCCCCCTAGCATGCACATACCCTGTCCGTCGTCTACCGTGAATTACTGGTGAACAGGTCTCTTACCTGCAACATATGAACAAACTAGTGAGCTATGGGCTCAGTAAGTTCAAACATAAAAACATGAATTCATAACATGCAATACTGTGCTTATGCATGAAACTTGACTCTGAATAAACATGTTCATGGCTGTACATTAAGTCTTAGGACATTATTTGAAATTAAGTTTTGGTTTTAGGCGCCTGATTGGTCGTATCGTAAAGCGTGCATGACCGGGAGTGGTACTTTAGTGCTAACCTCCACAGCCTTAACTGAAATTGAACATGAAAACCTCCCCGTGGGTCGAGAGGCCGGTACGCCAATAACTAGTTTAATTACCATCTTTTCTGAAGTTCCAACTAGGTAGCTTACTGATTACCCCACAGTAGGAACCTATTACATGTTTTACTTAGGGTGTGAGTTTTATTAATCTCACTAAGGTGCCTTATGCACCTACATGTTTTCGTATGCTTGAAACTTGTCTATCATGTGTACCTGAATTATCTACTTGAAACATGAATTTCTACATGTATGACATAAACTTGACATGAGTATCGTGATGCAGACAATCAATGTCTAACATACACGTCATACAACAAAATATAACATCATAAACATAATATGACTGTCCACGTTGCAGCCAAGACAATGCTTGAACTTACAGAAAATCTACTAACGTTAGCCTCTACTGATCTGGGACTACTGTCTCGGGACGTCTGACTTGAACTCCTATAAAAGAAATAATCATTGATTGTTTCCAACATATATCTTATACTTGAAACATGGCAAAATATGAAAAAATCATATTTCTCGACTCTTTTTTTTTTTTTTTGCTTCGAACACGTCCTCCTACACGAGCGTGTTTGTGGCCGTGTACTCCTCTAGACTTACATGCATGGCCGTGTAATTCATGTAACATGGCCGTGCAACTCATGCATGCATACACGGTTACCTACACGGCCATGTTTCTGGCCGTGTTTCCTGCTGTCGAACATGGTCTGTTACACACCCCTTCCCATGGCCGTGTGCCATTCTACACAGCCGTGTTCTTGGCCGTGGACCTCTCGGGTCTCAAAATCTCTCAAAACACGGTCGTATATATGGGCATGTTCGGGGCTGTGTTCTGACACGCCCTTGTACACGCCCGTGTACACTCCCGTGTTCATCCCAGAATTCTGATTCTGAGTCTTAAATTCTCATCTCTGTTTTCCTAAGGCTTTCATAGCCTTTGTTCTACTTCTTGCACTCAAAATCAATCTCAATAATATCGTTTCAAGGTATAAACCATATTTCTACTATCATAAATCCATGGTTTCATAAGCAAAATTTCACATTTTGCTTCCACCACATCTCTTGACTCAAAACCTAAAATCAAAACTTTCTTAAAGAAAACTCAGTTGAAACTTGGTTTTCTAAACCATCAACTCATGAATTCATGTTTAAGAATAACTAGACTTGAACCATGTTTCAATTTAACCGAAAATCTCAATATGCATAGCTCACATTCTCTTTTTCTTCCTTAAAAAACCCAGATTTTTCACCCGGAAACGTGAGAGAAAAAGGGGTTACCTTACTTGAAACTTGAGGATGTCTTGCTGTGGCATCTTGACTAAAAACTTGAACAATTTTCCTTGCTTAAAGAGAGAA
This sequence comes from Antiaris toxicaria, assembly GCA_035233585.1. NCBI lineage: Eukaryota > Viridiplantae > Streptophyta > Magnoliopsida > Rosales > Moraceae > Antiaris > Antiaris toxicaria. The sequence continues at coordinate 20,377,182 of CP141153.1, forward strand.
TCCAAGCTGTTGAAAGGATTTTCCTCTTCTGCTCTCTCTCTTTCTCCGTCTCTCTCTTTCTTTCTTTCTCGTTTTTTCTTTCTCTTTCTTTCTCTCTCTCTGCATGACCCGCCTTTCTTTTGTAGCTAAACTAAGTGAATTAATTCACTTAGGCTGCTAAGGGAGCCCCCTCACATGACCTCTCCCTTCTCTCACCATTTTCTTTAATTTTTTTTAAAGAAATTGGAATTTACTTGGCTAATCTTGGCCATTGATCAAGGTAGCTTACATGTGAGCCCTTGATTCCTTAATATATATTTTCCACATACTTTTCTAATAAATTTAAACATCATGATTTGAATTAGTGTTTAGCTTTTACACTATATTTATTAATTCATTGTCAAATTTTGACTAAAATCTAGTTAGTCAAAATTTTCATCTGCTCTATATTCTGTAACATGTTTCATCCTGAATATACATTTATTTATATATCTTGTATAAAACTTTCCTAAAGCGATAAATTTCTCAGTTATCACACATAATTTCGACATCGGTTTCAATTTCTTCGCATCCTCATCCAGTATATATGCCAGGCAGTCTCATATTCTCATATGTCTGAGAGAAGGCTTCTTGCCCTTCCACAATTTGAATGGAGTTTCAAGATTTGATTTGGTTGGAACATGGTTTAGAATATAGCATGTCATTTGCACTGCATATCCCTAGAACAAAATTGGTAGCTCTGAATAATTCATCATAGATCGTACCATATCTAATAAGGTCCTATTTCTCCTTTCTGCTACACCATTTTATTATGGAGTACAGGTACAGTCAATTAGGTAGAATCCCGTTCTCTATAAGATATCCTAGAAAATCATTAGAGAGGTATTCACCACCTCGATCAGATCAAAATGTCTTTATAGATTTACCCAATTACTTTTCTACTTCTGCATGATACTCTTTGAACTTGTCAAAGGTTTTGCTCTTGTAGTGCATCAAGTATACATATCCATACCTCGAGTAATTGTTTATAAATGAGACATAATACTTGTACCTTCCACATGTCTCAAAGTTCATAGGGCCACATACATCAGTATACATGATTTCTAAGAATTCCTTAGCCCTAATACCTTTAGCTCTAAAAGACCGCTTGGTCATCTTACCTTCAAGGCAAGATGGACATTGAGGAAGATGTACCTCTTTTAGAGTATTCAAAGGGCCATCTTTTACCAATTTAGAATCCTATCTTGATTAATATGACCTAGTTTTAAATGCCAAAGGTATGCCCTGTTAGAGTGAGAAATTTTAAGCCTTTTAGAATTATCTATTAATTCAGTATCTAGCAGTGAGTACATTTTTGGTTTGATAAAATAAAGGTTTTCATCCATTCTCTCAGAACAGATAAAAAAATTATTTTTGTGAATAATAACCATTTCATTAAACCAGACTGAGTAACAAACCTTAACTAAATAGGCTACCGATATAAGGTTCTTCTTAAAATTAGGAACATAAAAACAATTATTTAATAAAGTAAACCTAAATTATCAAAATAAAGATGAATTTCTCCCACTGTTTTAGCCACCATCAAGCTACCATCTTTAGTCTGTAATGAAAAGTTCCTATCACGTAAACTTTTCGTTTCCATAAACTCCTACAAAGAAATAAAAAATATGATTAGTGGCGCTCGAATCAATAACCTATTTGTCTTTTGACTCTTCCACCAAATAAGCTTCTAGGTATAGAAGTTCCTTATCTTCATTGGCCTTGGAGGATAGGAATTCCTGACAAGCCTTCTTGAAGTGACCTACCTTCCCACAATAGAAGCCCTTAGACTTTTTAGGGTCCTTTGACTTCTTGTTCTTCTTCTTGCCATTAGAGATACGAGGAATAGATGAACTAGAAGCCGGTTGCTTCTTCTTTGACTTAATTTTGTTCCTAGAGGGTTGAGAAGATTTCATCAAGTTGGCCTCTCCCTTGGTATGGACCATATCCCCATCTTTGATCATCCACTCATAAACTTGGAGTCGCTTCATGAGCTTGATAAGTCCTAATTCCTTTGTCGTCAGATTATATGCAGCTTTAAACCTTACAAAATCCTTAGACAGATTCTTGAACACCATTTTGATCTGAGTGTTGTAGTCTAACTCCGCACCATTTTCAGTAGCCTCAGCAAAGAACCCCATAAGTATAAGCATATGATCCTTCACTAAAGTACCTGCCTTTTGCTTAGAGTTCATAATACTTATGATAGTGGACTGTTGAGCTAATTTTTCTTGACCTCTAAACATATCCTCCAAGTTATCCATGATCTCCTTAGCAACTTAATAGGATTTGTGTTGCTTTTGTAAAGCACTTATCATGCTACCAAGGATGTAGCATCGAGCTATCTCATTGGATTCTTTCCAATGAGTATACATAGCAGGGACTTCTTCAAGTGGCATCTCAAGTCAGGGCCCTGGTGGGCATGGTTCATCCAATATAAACTTGTGTCTCTCGCAGTTAAATCATTAGCAGGTTACTTTTCCATTCTTTATAATTATCTTTGTTCAGTTTGTTTTTAGTAAGTATTACGATTAGATGTGTCAGTGATATTTTGAACTGATAATAAAATAAAACGAACATCATTACAAAGGCCAAGCAAATATAACAGGTTACCATTAGCATGTTACTTTTCCATTCTTTAAACAAAAAAATATGTATCATTGCAATGGTAATTTCCAGTATCTATCAGTCAATGCCACCTTAAGGTGAACATGAAACGAATAGCAAAAACATGGATACCATCCAATTAATATATATTGCCATAAATCCTCTAAGATTAAGACATATATTAATAACCATTTGTTTTGACCACCACTTTGACTAATAAAACTCCTCAGAGAAGTTAATAACCAAATTAGTCTTGAGTGTGTAACCATTGTTTACAACGTCCGACCCATGCCTTATTCAAGCCATCTCGGGATGGTCCTAAATAGAACATGTCCAAACATATTTTCCATATAGGAGATCCAACCTACTATACGGACGGTGGTAAACATCTATCGAAGGTGTGGTCAGGGCGAAACTGACACGGGACATTACCGTGCTTTTACACATGGATCAACAATGAAGACTATGGGTCATGTTTAAAACCCTTTCCCACTCAGTATTTTAAAACACTAAGTTTTTATTTAAAATATGCATGACTAACATAGTATGATTGGTATTCTTTTATCCTATATGGCATATTATCAAATATGTAACATAACATTTCATTAATACATATTCATCTGTATATGACAAAACATAAGAAAAATAAATGATGAAAAATTTAAATAATTATGCCATGGTTCCATTCTAGAAAAATAGAAAAACAAATATTACAAAATTTATCTAAAGCATTCTTTGAGTCTTGAATTTTGCTCCATATTTATGTATCCATCTTCATGTAGCTCCACCATTTATTTTTCATCCCATAAATTCTTTTAAAATTCAAATTTTAAAAAATTCGAATTTTAAGCAATTTTTTAAATCTCATACATAAGTATATGTAATGCTCAAATTTCAAAAATTACATATGATTATACACAATTTAAAATTTAAATTTAAATCATTGATGATTTTCAAAAATACTAGTAATATTGTCCTCTTACACAATCAAAAAATCATTGGCATATATTTACTTGAAAAAAAAAATTGGTACATGGGTATTTAATATTTATTAGAAGAATATAAGTAAAATTGGCATTCATACTGTTCAATAAAATATCAATATGATGATATTAAAGATTGGTATTACTTTTCTCATTCTTTATATTGTTTGAATAAAAAATAAATCACTACTTATGTCTTGTTTAGAACGTGGTTTAATACTATAGTTTAGCTCGAAAAAGTTGGTTGATTTTTTAAAAATTAATTATAATTTTTATTGAATTAAAAAAAACAATTTAATTTAAACTAAACTTAATTCCAAACAAGCCATTATTTTCTCTTTCCTTTTTCTACAAAGAAAATGCGCTCTAAGTTTACATTACAGCACAATATTTGGATAACCTAGTAAATAATTCAACAAATATATAATAAATATGCCTATATATGTATATAATCCACTGTAAGTCATAGTAAGTATTTGCTGTTTTATATTTGTAAGAAGAAAGTAATGCAAGCAGCCATCAGAGTCAGCCATGCACTTAGAAAGAGACAAATAGAGGAGAGGGAAGTAAGGGGATAAATTTATATTGATTTTTTTAGGCAGATTTTTTTTTTAATCTACATCTTTTATTGAATTCAAGTGTAAATTACTAGTAAATTATATATATAACCACTAGACAGTAATATTAATGAATTTGATTTCTTTCCTCTTTTAATTTGCTTAAGTTCCAAAAAAAAAAAAAGTCTTGCGCACTCTCTAATTTTTGCTTTTCACTTAATTTCTTATAATTTTTGTTGTCCGGCTGAAAATCCAAAAACAGATCGAAGGAAGGGAAGGTAGGAAAAATGAGACAAAAATATATGAAACTACTGAATAATCTCATTGATGAAGAAAAAAGAAAAAAGGAAAAAAAATAAGTATCATTAATTTAGCCGCAATTTATATGCACTTAAAGAACTGGATCAGTTCTTGCAGAATGACATTTACTAACTATAGAAAAATAATAATAATAAATTAAAATCTAAGTAATCACTGTGCAAAACTTCAGTTTGGCTTGCATGAAACTAGAAAACAAAAAACAAAAAACAAAAAAAGAAAAGAAAACGAAAAAGAAACCATTATAGTGCTAGAGAAAGGCGTGTACTGACATCACTCCTTGGCTCACCATCACCCCATTGATGATCATCTTTTCCGACCGCAGAAGACGAAGAAGAAGCTAGTTCTCGACCGAGTTTGACGAGGGCAAAGCATGGCTTTCCTTCTCTGCTCCTGAAGAACCAAATCTGCACAATATCCCCCGCCTTGAGCTCATTCCTTTTGGCGACATTGTGCCAGTTGTGTGACAAAACGTATGAACTAGAACTCTGAAGCTCCCATTTCTTCAACTTCATCTTTGTCTTGCTTAAATCTTTATCAGGCTCTTGAAATCCACATCAATGCACTCGAGACGCTTGTCCGGCCCTCTCCTCGCCAACGTCCCTTTCTCCTCCTCTGTCAAGAAATCGTCCGATGTAATTTGTTTTAGAGTCATTGATAAGCGGTTCTCAACCTTCTCAAGATCGGTTTGAAATAGGCACTTCTGGATAACAAAGGCCACGGTGGAGACGTCGAAATCCCGAACCACCATCTCCATCAAATCATCCGGCATCGGTGGTGCCGATTTCCGTCCCGCAATTACACCTCTTTTACCCGAAATCTTAGTCGTCTTCTTCTTCTTCTTCACCTCGGTTTTGATCTCTTTATCCAAACGACGGCGTTTCGAGCAAGAAGCACCGACGTCCTGACGAGGGCGTTTCTTCAGAGGAAGAAGCAGGAGGTCATAATCACGATCGCTGTTGTGATGAATTTCGCTAATAGTACTAGTAGCGGCCTCGATCATGAGCATGTTTTTGTCATTTTTGAGGTCACCAGGGAGTTCCGGGAATAAAGACAATGTTTCTTTTTTGATATTTGAGTAAGTTTGTTTCTGGGACGTTATCATCAAACAAAAACTAGTAAAAAGACTGACTGAAGAGAAAGCGACTGATTGAGATTTATATAGAGAGAGGAGTTTGAAGTGTGATGGGTTTCTAAAATCCTAATGGGTTTCGGAAAACTAATCCTTCTCGATTAGGAATGGGTAGAAGAGATAGATTTTGTTTTTCTTTTTCTTTTTTTTCCTTTTTTGAGCCAAGGTTTTTATTTTTTGAAATATGTTTAACGTATCTAAGCAGAAGAGTTGTGGTTTTAGGGAAATAATTTTCCTTTCGTATTAGGAATGCGTGGAGATAGGTTTTAATTATTTATTATTTACTTGAGATAAGATTTTGATTTTTTTTTTTTTAAATATAAACATATCCATATACACACACGGACATATATATATATATACGTGTATATACACACATATAAGGAGAAGTCGAGGGGTGGGAAATAGCCAGGACTTTTGTAAATTCCCTCCTTAACTTGTTATAGATTTTGTCAATTATCAAAATTTTTCAAATTTAATCATTTATTTACTCCCTTAAAATTGTTTAATAACTATCTTTTGTAATTTTTGTTAAAAAATTCTGACTTCATCCTACTAGCATATTTTAACATGATATAAAATTATAATATATTTTAATTCCATATTTAATTTATTTCAATTTTACCCCTTTTCCCTTCTCACTTATCCAACCCCCCAACCCAATATGCTTTTGTCGGAGAAGACACTGAGCCTTGGCAATGGTTGTCAGAGAAATTACAGGTGGCCGAAGATTTAGTGCCTATGAAAACAAAGATGGAGGGTTGCGATTTACCTCGCATTTTAGTGATTTTGCTCCCAACGATATCAATCGCAATCCTAGTGAGCACGAGGAAGCGCTAGCTTCAGAACTATGGGGGAGGCCGCTGCTTGTTGCAATTGGAGTTCTGGCTGTGATCTCAATCGTGATTACAAATCTGTTAGGAATCAATGATGATGATGGCGATAATCGACAGCAACAATTGCTAACAATTGTGCCCTCAACAGAGGAGATGGGAGGCAAAGGAGATAAAAGGAAGAGAGAGAAGGGTTGGGATTTGGGTTTTCTTAAAATAATTTTGATATTATTATGTGTAATTGATTTAAATTATACTACGGGTGATTCTATTCACACACCTCGTGTTACTTTTAACACACTTCTATAAGTTAAAATTTGTTATTGCACAAGAACCTTAAATAAAAAGACAAAAAGGGATTGGCTTAAATTATATAATTATATCATATTTAGAAAAGAATATTTTTTCAATTTTGAAATCAAAAATTCAAACTTTAATTTATAATATTCACAAATAAAATTAGAATATTTTTATTTTTAATGACTATTTAAAAAAAACTGTAGGAATATATTTCACAGAAAATAAACCCCTTTATTTTATTTTCTATAATTAAAATAATCATTCTTATTTACTATTTCTTTTAATAAAACTGTAAATTTCATTGTTTCACATAAATATAATAAAATTATATAATATTTTATAACATAGCATTAGTCACACATATATTAATATTCATAGATTTATTTACTTTTGTTTTATTACCTTATTTTATGATATAGCATTTGTCATACAAAGCTTTATTACCTTATATTTTTAAGCCGTTTTCAATGTTATATTTTGATAGATAATAGATTGTTTCCTTTCGTGAAAATTCATAAATTCAGACTTAAAGACAGTACTTTATTGATAGATTTTCGACATATTTTATTTTGAGACAACATTAGAGCAAATTTAGTTTAGAAATACAAATTCTGTTGTAAAAAGCTCCGTATGACAAATAAATAAATAAATAAAGTACTTTGGAAAATAATGACATCTGCTCATTTTTGACAAAGTTGACCTTGGGGTACGTTTGGATGGGGTGTCTGTTTTTGGAAAATAAAAAATTTTTAGATATGAAAAATAAAAAGTTGTTTGGAATTTTTTTTAAAAGTGAAAAGTTGTTTGGGTGGGTGAAAACTTTTTGTTTCTAGAGAGCTTTTTTTTTTATTTTTCAAAAATGAAAAATATTGGATGTTCAAATACGGAAATTTAGGAATATTCATTTTTCTTGAAATGAAAAATTTTTCAGGTGTGTCAGGTGTCTTGATAAATTTAAAACTCCGCCCTTATTAAAAAGCTAAGGTGGCATATAAGTGTCCTTATAGAAATATAACCTCAATATTAGCTTGAAGATACATGTTAGATAAGAAGGCCTCTAAAATGAAAGTATTTTCCAATAAAATTCAACATGGGAAAAAAGAATTTATGGTGAGAGAGTATAAAGTAACTGCCTTGTCACTTGTATTTGTTATTTTGTTTCCTATCACCTTAATAATTCACAAGAAGAATTGATAAGAGGAAATAAACGCTGATTCAGAGGACTAAGAATTTAGATGGTTGTCATAATGGATCTATCTTAACGTGAAAGTATTCACGTATGTTCATCACATCACAATTCCCAAATCCCCTTTCTTGATCCTCTGACCAACTCCTTTTTTCCCCTATTGGTAATATTACAAAGCGTAATTATACGCAACCAAGCGATTACTAGTATTATTAGTACTAGTATGATACTAAATTTTTATCATCCTTAGAAACTTTATCTTATTGAGAAACGAACTCTTCTCCCTCAGGGTTTCAATGGACAAAATAAAGTCCTATCTAGAGAACAAGGTATGTTACTTAAAATTTCATCTTAAATTTTAAATATTTCCTATATTTATAAATAAGGTCAATTCAAAATTGAATTTTTTTAGGAAAATTCAAAATTGTGTTATACTAATACGATATTCAAAAATAATATACACATTCATATAAATAATGTATTTATCACACATATATGTACAATGCGGATATATAGGTGCCATTTCAAGGAAATCACGTATCCTTGTCTTCCTTTTTTATTTTATATTATAAATATTTACTTTAAAATCTGATTTTAAATATTAATATTCATAATTTCAAAAAAAAAGGTAATAAAATCTGAACACTAGTGGGTCCCACGCTCTATCGGTTGACATAGACAGAATGGGTCCACTCACTGTATGATCTACTTTTATTGTAAACCCCTTTATTAAAATAATACGATTAGTTTATAATTAATTGTTTGGGTATTAAACAAATATTTATGATTATTAAACGAAGAGTGCTCTATTATTACACCCCTTTTTACTCTGCTTACCTCCCTTTTAATTATATTCTTTAATCATAAAATAACCTTCAAACAAAATGACATAAAAGGATGATAATAATATATTTAATTATATAAATAAAATTCAATCATAAAAAAAATTTAATTATATTATTTTTTTCTTTTTACATGTATTTTATCAAATTTTTAAATAAATAATTTATAAATATTACTGCTTTGAAACTTAAAACAAAAATCATATTTTTATCATATTTTTCATTCAAGGAACTAATATGTTATTTATTTTCAAATCTTTTTTAAAAATAATATATATGCTACAATTTTAGTTTTTATAAATCTAAAACTAGTCTGGAATTTTTTTTTTTTACCTTAAACAAACTTGAAGGATATTTTTTTGATTTTTTTTCTTATTTTTTAAATTTTATTTCCCATCTATTTCAATTACTTTTGTTTGAATTTTTTTTAGTATAGATAATATTCACATTTTTGGTCTAAATTCATGTTTTCTCTTTCTTTTTTTCCTCTTATTTTCTCTCTCCTCATTTCTCTTTCTCTTCATCTCTCTCTCTCCACCATAATCTCTCTCTCTATGACACAACACTACTAGTCTTCTCTAGCTGCCCATTGTCGTCATTAATCTAAGCGCGATTGTAAAGTTCTCACATAAATCATCTTATCTTGGTTTGTTGTTGTTTTTTTTTTTTTTCCAAGTCTTCATCATTGTCTCGCTGTTTTGCAATCGTTAGCTTGTAATCTCTCACTGTTGAAGTCACAATGGGATCAATAAGAGGCTATTCGTGATGTCGAATGTGATCTTCTTGATGTGATGCTTGCTAACTCCAACATGAGCTGATTGCGATCACCCGGTGAAATCACACCTCTCCTCATGTTGACAACTTATTCAATTGCGATCTCCATATCATTGTAGAGTTTGGTGGCACTTGGAAAGGTAGATCTTGTGGATGAAGCCACTGGGGGCCTCTCCATCTCCAACGACGATGAAGCTGCTAGCGGCGGGGCAACTGAGAAAAGGTTCAACATCGCAAAGCTATGATCTACAGGCACCATGAAGAAGAATAAGGTCGTCATTTCTAGCCACCATGAAGTTTTTGGATTTGGGGTAAAATGCTAGGGTTTAGGTTAATAATGGGGCTAGAGATAGGGTTTGTTCAAATTTGAGATTATTTTGCAAAATTGGTAAATAAATGATTTACCAAAATAGGTAATGATTCATCAAAATTAACAAATTAAAGATTATCAGAACTAGTAAATTAATAGTTTATAAAATCGAGAATTTACACCAACAAAATCAATAATTTACAACTAATTATACTAGTAAATTTAATGATTTACAAAATTAAGAATTTACACAAATGTAAAAGGCTGTTGTTTACATGTTAAATAAATGATTTACCGAATAATAAATAATTTATAAAAATTGGTAACTAAACATTTACCAGGTAAAAAATTGATTTACCAAATGTCAATTTATTATTTACCATACTTTACTAAAATCATTGTATATTTTGTTTATAATATATAAATATTAAGTTTGCTTGGTAAATTTTTATTTACAAAACTAATAATAAAGAATTTATAAGCAAATTAAAGATTTACACACATATATGAAGGATTTATATTTAAACAAAAAATTAACACAGGGAATACTTTTAGAATTTTAGATTATATAAATCTTTGATTCACCAAAAATATGTTATTTACTAAAAGTCTAAAACATTTATGCTATTTATTTTTATTCAAGTTGGTTTTTGACCTTATTGTTTTTTAATTTCTTTTATAAGGGAAAAGAATTCGAATATTAGATAAGGGACTGCAACGTAGAATCTGCTCATTTCAATTAGTCGAAAACAATGCAAATCATGTATTAAAAATTCAAACTTAAACATATATTAGATTACATTATAATTAACTTTTATATTCTTAACAAGAAGAGCCTTTATTATTGTGGCGGCCCGCCCTGCTGTCGAGACTCTATAGTACTATTACAGTCAACTGTGTAGTTAACCGCAATAGTATGTAGGCCTTTAGGGTCGCCGGCAATCATGCTGAACTTGAAAACTACTTGTTAATTTTGCAGAATAAATTTTTTTTAATTTTAATATCATAAACTGTTCGAGAATGTGATAAGAAAATCATGTTAACAAAATAACATGTACATGAATCATGATTCCCCTATCACATAATCTTAACTTGAAATCTTGTTCTTTTTGAAAATTTATGTTCTAAATTTCAAAACTATATAGCGGAAGACTAATGGTGACCAAATCCCTCGCCCAACCCACCTAGCATGCTTCTACCCTGTTCGTCGTCCACCGTATACTACTGGTGAACAGGTCTCTTACCTACAACATGCGAACAAACTGATGAGCTATGAGCTCAGTAAGTTCAAACATAAAAACATGAATCATGACATGCTGTACTGCTGTTCTCATGCATGAAACTGGACTCTGTAAAACATACTCGTGGCTGAAAGATTAGTCTTAGGACATTATCTGTTAGTAAGTTCTGGTTTTGGGCCCCTGACTGGTCGTACCGATATGTTAGTACAACTGGGAGCGGTACTTTAGTGCTGACCTCCTCAGTCTTAACCAAATCTAAACATGAAAACCTCCCCATGGGTCGAGAAGCCGATACACCAATAACTGATTTAATTACCATCTTATTGGAGTTCCAACTGGTTAGCATACTGATTGCCCCACAGTAGGAACCTGTTACATGATTTACTTGGGGTGTGAGTTTTATTAACACACTAAGATGCCTTGTGCACCTACATGTTTTCGTGTACCTGTTACCTGTTTGACATGTATACTGAAACATGAAATTCTACATGCATGACATGAAACTAACATGAATATCATGATATAGACAATCAATGTCTATCATACATGCCAAACAACATACATAACATCATAACATAACAAGATTGTCAACGTTGCAGTCAGGACAATGCTTGAACTTACAGAAAATCTGCAAGTATAAGCCTCTGCTGCTCTGGGACTGCTGTATCGGGGTCTCTGGCTTAAACTCCTATAAAAGAAATAATCACTGATTATTTCTAATATTCATCTTATACTGGAAACATGGCTAAACATAAAATTTCTATTTCCAGACTCTCTTTTTTTTTTTTTTTACTCTTTGGCTTCGAACACACCCTCTTACACGGGCGTGTCTCTGACCGTGTACTCCTCTGGATTTACGTGCCTGGCTGTGTACTTTGTAGAACATGGGTCGTGTAAGCTTACACAGTCACCTACACGGCCGTGTTTTTGGCCGTGTTTTCCTGCTGTCTAACATGGTTTGCTACACGCCCTTCCCATGACCGTGTGCCCCTTGACACGGCCCAATACACGGTCGTGTTCTTGGCCATGTATCTCTCGGGTCTGAATTTTCTTGTAACACGGTCATGCATGTGGGCATGTTCGGGGCCGTGTTCTGAACACGCCCTTGTATACATCCGTGTTCATACCAGAATCAAGATTCTGGGTCCGAAATGCTCTACTCTGATTGTCTAAGGCTTTTATGGCCTTTGTTCTACTTCTTACACTCAAAATTGATCTTAATAAAATCGTTTTGAGATATAGACTACATTTCTACTATCACAAATCTATGATTTCATAAGCAAAATCTCACATTTTGCTTATTTACATCTCTTGACTCAACTTTTAAAAAATCTGAACTTTCTTGAAGAAAACTCACTAAACTTAGTTTTCTACACCATCAACTCATGGATTCGTGTTTTAAAACAACTAGACTCGAATCATGTTTCGATTTTAACCGTAAATCTCAACACGATTTACTTACATTCTCTTTTTCCTCTCAAAATCCCAGATTTTCACCCAAACAATGTGAGAAAACGAGGGTTTACCTTGCTTTAAAGCTTGAGAGCTTCTTGTTGCTAATTTTTGACCGAATACTTGATCGATCTGCTGCTTGAAGAGAAAAATCCGAGCTTGGCTGAAGCAATGGCAAATGAGGGTTTCTCTTTTCTGCTCTCTCTTTCTCGGTCTCTCTCTCTCTCTCTTTCTCTTTCTCTTTTTCTTTCTTTCTTTCTCTCTCTCTCAACTGCTTCTTTGCAGTTCAACTCAAGTGCCCTCACCTGCTTCTCCTCGTCCCTCACTTTCTTAAATTTTTTTTTAAAAGAAATTTGCAAGGGCTTGTTTGGCTAATCTTGGCTATTAATCAATGTGGCTTACTTGTGTGCCATTGATCACTTAATATGCATTTTCCACATACTTTTTTATTAAATTTTAAAACATCATAAATTGAATTAATGTTTAGCTTTTAACTATATTCATTAATTCATAGTCAAATTTTGATTAAAACTCAATTAATCAAAATTTTCCTCTGCTCTGTATTCTGTAACATGTCTCACTATAAATGTACATTTATTTACATATCTTGTATAAAATTTTCCGAGAGTGATAAGTTTCTCGGTTATCACAATTATCTTACGTATCTTTATGGAAAAAAAAAAAAAAAAGCTAAAGAAAGATACAATTTTAAAGATCATTATACTAACATGATATAAAAATTTGACACCAGCCAAATATAATACAAATTAAACATTAATAATAATGAAGTTTATATCATGTTAAATTTGTATTATGTTGATCAATAAATAAAAAAATTATGATTTTTGGGTAATTTTCTCTGTCTCTTGTTTTAGTCTAATTATATATTTGTAATATATGTATGGAAATTTTTACTTTATTGTATTATCTGTAAGAATTATTGTTTTAGTCATTTAATTAAATTTTCAATATTGTAGCATATGACTAGTGCAAAGCATATTGAAAATTTTTTGGGCGGACATGCATGAATGCTGCTTTGTACGTATAAATGAGAAAAGGTAATTAATGCATGCAGCCATGCAAAATATGATCCTCAAGTTAGAAAATAATATTTATAGGCTTATTTCTTAAGACAATATTATTTCCCTTTTGAGAGAGGGGAAGAGGCGCGAAGAAAGGTGAAGGCGACGAAAAGTAATGTATTTTCTCTTATTTATTTATTTGCTAACCAAACTCAAGGAAAAAAGAAAAAGCTTAATTAAAGTTTTTTTTTTTTATCTTTTTCTTTTCTTTTCCAGTGATTACTCTCAGATTTATTTTTTAATTTTTGCACCAATATATACCTAAGAAAGAAAAATGAGGAAAAATCACTAGTGCGAAGGTTTTTTTTTTTTTTTTTCCTTAAGAGTTTTAACTAGGGAGCTTAAAATAATCGTCAATATTTCGGCAATATATCTCTCACACTTCGAAATAAGAAAAATTAAAAAGAAGAAGTAAAATATTGAAACAACTAATTAATTGCACTTATGAAAATTAAAAAAAAAATAGTAATGAAGCCGAAATTGCTACTGTCGATACTGGGATGAAAATTAAAAAAAAAATCGACTGGGATCCCCAGCTATGAACTTAAAAGAATTGGATCAATACGTACATGACTAATCACCAAGGTTTATATTTATGTTAACTAAAAATAGAAAGAAAAGCAAGTATTATAAACTTGACCACTCTGCGAGGTTCTGTTCGATGTAGACACACAAGTATGTTGGTCTGCATTTATTATTAAAGCAAACTCAAAATAGGCCAATGGGAACAACAGGGACAAAACGACATAACGCAACTACAAGAAACTAAAACGACAAGCAGCTGCAAAACACTAGAAAACAACACAAAAGCCCCATATTATGATTTGGACACATGATTTTGGAGAACCTTGTACATTATTTAATCAGGTGCGCCTGCTAAAATCTTTGCTGCTCATTTGGTCGCAGCAAAAATTAGTGAACATCCATATGGTCAATTAAGGTGTATTTTCTTATTTGCAAAATCACCAACCACAAAACAGGGAAAATTAAGGAAAATAAAAAGAAATTATCAAATTAAAATGACTAAATACTTTAGGCGATAAAAAAAAAAGATCAAATAACATTAATTAATTAAGCCGTAAGCAAGATGAACATTTTAAAGAACTGGATCAGTACTACATGTCAGATCAACAAGATTAATAACATTTACAAATATTGCAGCTAAAATATAAGAAAAGAAAAGTAAATTACTCCAAACTAATCAAGTACCACTTTGCAAAATTCCGTTTGGCTTGACCAACTAACCGACCATAATTGAGCAATGTTGAGAAGGAGCTAGGCAGTGTCGACATCGCTCCTTGGCTCACGATCATCTTTTCCGCCCGCAGAAGAAGGACAAGAAGCCGGTTCTTGGCCGAGGTTTACGACGGCGAAGCACGGCTTTCCCTTTCTGCTCCTGAAGAACCAGATCTGCACAATATCCCCGACCTTGAGATTATTCCTTTTGACAACATTGTGCCAGTTGTATGACAAAACGTACGAACAGGAACTTTTTAAGTCCCATTTCTTCAACATCATCTTTGTCTTGCTCAAATCTTTATCCGGCTCGATAAAATCCACCTCGATGTCCTCCAGACGCTTGTCCGACCTTCTCGTCGCCAGCGTCCTCTTCTCCTTCTCCGTGAGGAAATCATCCGATGCAATTTGCTTCAAAGTCATCAATAACCGGTTCTCAACCTTCTCTAGATCGGTTTGAAATAGGCTCTTCTGGACAACAAGCGTCATGGTGGAGGCATCGAAATCCCGAACCACCATCTCCATCAAATCATCAGGCATTGACGGTGCCGGGTCTGGTCCCGCAATTACACCTCTTTTACCCGAATTCTTGGTCTTCGTCCTCTTCATCACCTCAATTCCTATCTCTTCTGCATCCAAACGACGCCGTCGCGAGAGAGTAGAACCGGACTTCTTGCCGATCAATATTTTCCGATCTTCCTTATCGACGTCCCGAAGAGAGCGCTTCTTTGGGGGGAGAACCGGGAGGTCATTGGTTTTGTCTGTTGCAGCAGTCTTGATCATCACGTTTTCTTGTTTCTTGATGCAATGGGGCTTGCCGGGAGTACCCCGCCGTTTTGTCGGATATTCGAAGGCGACCGGTGCGGATTTCAGGGCATTAACCAAGTCCAAGACTGGCTTTTCATCTTCGCGTGGCAAAGTTTGTTTGCCTTCAAGAACGTCCCAACAAACCTCTGCCAACATGAGTAAGTTGTCAAAGGATTCATTAGGGGGTGGGTTTTCGGACTCTTTCTGGGAGATCGTCATCTTCACGAGACTCTTGGAGAAAGACACACGGATTGAAGAGACGAACAAAGTGTGTAATAATGTTGAGAGTAAGGGTGGGTTTTAGGAGGTTTATTAGAGAGAGAGTAGTCCGAAAGTGAAATGGATTTAGTAATTCATAAATACATATATATATTATATATGTGGGTTTAATAACTACGCCTAGACTTGGATAAATTGGTGTCCAGGTTAGGGACCAGGACAAGGTTGTAGTTTGGGATTGGGTTCCCGTTCGAGGTCGGATTTGGATTCGGGGTCTATCAACTGTCATGGTGTCGATGGGTGGTCATGATCCTACGATGAAGAAGAAAAGAGTGAGGCCGAGGAAGGAAATTTTACTAGAATATTCAGAAAAGTTGGTAAACAAACAGGGCAGCTAAATATACATGCAATTAATCTGGAATAATATACGTCAATAGCATCTCCAATACTATAACTAATGATAGTCGGTGCATTTGTACATCATATATAAACTGTTATTATATACACGTGTGAGAAAAAGTAATGCATGCAGCCATGCAAATTTGAGAAGCCCATGTTAAATATATATATATATATATATTTTTTTTTTGTAGACTTTTTATATTTCCCTTTTGAGAAAAAGTGATTGAGAAGGTATTTTCCCAAAAATTAGAAATAAAAAATGAGAGAGAAGGTGAGAGAAGAGAAAGAGAGAAAAGCGAAGGAGAGCAAAAAGAGAAAATGAAAACTAATTTATACACATTTTTTATTTATTTTTTTAGACATCTCAAAAACGTGAAAAGAAAAAAAAAACTAATTAAAGAGTGGATCTCAATTCTTTTTAATCTTTACTTCCCTCCTTTTTTTTTTCTTTACACTTTCTTTCAAAGTTTATATTTTGCACCCAAAAATAATATAGATACTAAGAAATTTAAATGACCGAAAATATTGCCGCTAATTTTGGATGTCAATTAGTGGTTGCTAATTTATGTAGCTAATGATAATAACAACCAAACATACCATAACAATGTGAAATTTGAATCCCCATTCTGAGTTAAAAATAATAATTACATAGGTACATATATACCCAGGTGTTCTTATTAAGTAGTATTATGTTATTTCATTAATTCTCAAACAGTTGAGAATAAGCAAAATTCAATTAAAAAAAATTCCATATTGAAACAACTAACTAATTTCACAATCTCAAAAAATAATAATAATAATAATTTCACTTCTAAGAAAAAAAAACTAATTAATTAATTAATTCTACTCATAAAAAAAAAACTCAGATCTCGTTTGTTTTACGAGTTTGAACTCAAATTTTTTTAATTTTATTTTATTTTTTTAAGTCAACAAAAATTATAACTTAATTAATTAATTTAAACTAAAAAATTTAATTTCATCCTATATTCAATTTATAAATTCATCAAATTTAAAATATCCTGTAATCATATCGAAATTAGTACGGTCATTTGTCAATATTGTGACCGATATTTGAAAGTTGAGGTGGAACACAAAAATTAACATATGGGCTATGAAGGATTTGCCGTACGTCGTGAGATTTTTTTTAATTTTATTTTGTTTAGAGTAATCATTATATCAGAATCTTGGACTGAATGTCAAAGAACTGCTACGTACTTCATTGTTGGCTTATTGTTGTATTTCAATGAGTTATCCTAGTTCTTCTTCTTCTAGTTCTTCTTGCAATAAGTTAAGGTCCGTTTGTTTCATCCGTTACTTAATATTTCAAAATTTTTCATTGAATTTGAACTGATTTGAAATATTACACAATGTTATCGTTTATAATTTTAGAGAAAGTTCTAAATATTCGAGAACAATGTTTTAGCCATTTGGTTTTTTTAAAAATACTAAGTGTTTTTCAAATGTTTTCTTCTTAAGGGGCGTTTGGAGAAAAAATTTCATTTTAATTTTACTCAAATACAATATAATTTTACACCAAATACAAATTTTGTAACAGTACTACGAAAACAATTACTATTCAAAACATTTTTAAAACAATCACATCAACTTTCAACTCCACTATTTATCTTTATTTTTACCAATCACATCAACTTTTCAACTTTAAAATACTTTTCATTTAAAACATATTTTATTTAAATACAAAGCAAATACTTTTCAACCAAATACAACATTCAAAAAACAAATTTCATTCAAATACAATTAAAATGCAATACGTTTACCAAACGTCCCTTTAAATATTTTCATTGAAATGTTTCCCTCAAATAGAGCTTTAGCCTATGTTTGTTTCACCCATTTTCATAAATGGAGAACTATTCTACCTATATGGCCAATCTACATATATATTTTTATTTTTTTATTTGAAATACTCCATCCAAATGGCCTAATTTGTAATTTTTTGTCTTTTTCTAAAAAAATTAAACTTAGTTTTATTATTCATAATTATTATTATAATTTTAGAATTCAACTTTTAAAACTCTATAACTTTGTATATATAAACCCAAATTCGATATTTTTTTAAAATAATATTAAACTTTTAGATGAACGAAACAAGTTTCATATTTTTTTTTTCGGAGCACATTTCAAGTTTTTACATTTTTTTAACTTTAACACTTCAAACTCCTCACTAATTATCCAAACATAAATCCAAAATAAGTTGACTTGATATACAAATAGGTTGCATTACCCCTGTTTTGCATATGGTAATTACTATTATGACCATTGGTCATTTCTATGTTAACTAACTAACTATCTAATTTAATTATGGTATAATGTAAAGGCACTATGGTGGGTGAAGTAAGAGATTAGATTACCAGATAATTCAAAAACACATAAGCCTTTACTGTTAATACTTTGCTTGCCAAATGACAATTTTTCAGTTTTCATAAGGTTTATCGATGTTGGATTTAGATTTAAAAAATAGTGTTTTTTAAAGTGAAAATGAACCAATGAGCAAAACTCGTGTTTCACATGAGGTACATAATTGTTTAGCCAAATTTCAACATTTAGGCTTTAAAAAATGGCATTTTTTCCACTTCTAGTCATTTTTTATAAAGCAATTTCCATTTTTTGTAATAAGTTGACATAAAAATTACTGATTCCAATTCCGTTTGCATTTTTTTTCTTGAGCTTGATAGTTTTAATTTTTGTTTGGTACTTTCCATTTATGGAAAAAAGTCTTATGTTAATTTAGTTTAATTGTATTAGGCCGTTTTGGTTATCTTGCTGTTTATATTTTGTTATATAAATAAGGATGTATTTTTGTAATAAAAACTGATTGTTCATTAATTGAGTTTTTCTGGTTTCTTTTCAATTTCAATGTTCGTGGTTAATCAACAAATTTTGGTGCCAATTTCCAGTATTATGTGTAAAACAATAGATTTTGAAGTGGTTTTCCTAGCGGTCTGTGTGAATCAATATGTTAACTAATCTATATCTTTATTTTTCATATACAAACAGCGATGAGTAATGTCCTTACTAGTTGCATCTAACTCAAAAGATAATGTTTTGCAAATTGTTATATTTATGGTTTTGTAATGACCTACTTGGTTAATGTCGTGAGATGGTCTCGATAATTGTAACCTCTAGTAAGCAAGTGGTTATGATAGTATTTATTTTATGGAGAATCCATAAATTTAATTGTAACAAAACCAGTACCATAAAAAGACATCAAATAGTAATTTACATATTATAAAAATTGTGTCTAATAAAAAAAAAAGTTCTTAATAACTGTTATCTCAGATAAATGATTATTGTTTAATTTATTGAAGTCATAACTATAATTACCTGTCTTTGTATTTACAACTAGTGATGATAAGGAACAAAACGCTAATATTAAAAACTGGGTAATTATTGAGTAAAATAAAGTCATGATTCACTTACAAATTGCCAATATGAAACAATGATAAAACACCTATAAACGCTAATCTTATAAAAACCTAGTACTAAAACAATAATAATAATAAAATAGATACAAACAATCTAGTAAGGAATATTAAAAAAGAATATTCAAAGTCTTAATAGAATACAAAACAATAATAATAATAAAACCATCACATTGGAAATTTATTGAACATGTGAACATTCTGTCTTTAGTTAGAGGTAGAACAATATGTCACTGTCACATTGGATCTTTACAAGATCCATACCAGTTTCAACAATGTATTTCAAGACTAAATCTTTTCTTGTATTTAAAAAAAAAAAAAAAAGAAAAAGAAACACTTCACAAGAGCTCCGGACGACCAATATAAGATGTGGTAACGGGCACCATTACTCCTTTCGTTTGACCACCAGCATGTCACCAAGTATAATTCTAGTGACCGTTGTACTTGATGAAAACGTAGACTGCGACCATTCCTAAACGAAACGCAAAGATGCTAGTCAATATAATAATTACGTTTAGGTCATTTTAACGCTAATAAAACATTATCTATTGTCATGACCAACATTATGATAGAAATTCCACACAGGCTATTTGTACAATAAGAAAGGGAAAACACTCTAAATCTATCCGATTACCACCAAAGATAAAAATGACAATAGATCTTGCAAAAGCTTAACATGATAAGCTCAAAATAATCATTTTTTAGATTAAATCTTAAAAACAAACCCAATAAAGCCGGAAAAACTAAAATATAATTAAACAACATTACCTTGGATCTACAGAAGAAACTAGCAGGCGCTGAGCTGCAACCTTCTTCAAAAGCTCAATGAAGGAGCGAAAAGAGAGAGAGAGGGAGAGAGAGAGAGAATAGTATTTAGAGTGGGAATAAACAGCAAATGGGGGGGAATGGAAATTTTGGGGTTGGGTTGAAAACTGAGAGCATTTTCAATAATTTCTATTCATCTCAAGTCCTGAATCTGACGTGGCAATGCTAGTTTTAGTTTTACTGTCAAAATATATAAATGGTCTTCTTCTATTTATGGTAATTTCAGTGTTTTTAGTTTTACTGTCAATATATTTTTTGAACTCGAATGAACAATACACCTTTCATGAACTTAAACTTGGTGAACATCAAATATAATGATCAATGCATTTCTCAGTGGAGGCATATTAGATGAAGCCATAATCTTTTATTTTATTATTATAATTTTTTTTTCTTTGGTGAAATGATGTGAAATGAACTCTACAAGATTACTGCACTTATAAATTAATAATCCGAATCTTCCCTAATCACGGTTGTGCATCTCACTAAAGAATTGGTGGCTAAGGTTTTGATTTGTCCCTTTGTCTAGTTTATGAAGAAATCTATCCTTTTTCTTTGTATGTTCTTTTCTTTACAGCTCTTGATCTAGTTGACTATACAAAAACTATTTATTTTCTTGTTTTATGTTGTTGGTCCAGCTATGCTTTCTTCTGTATTCTAAGCTCAGTCGGTAACTTTTCATAATAATCCGAGGGTTTATTACTAATCGTGAGAAATCAAAGGCACTGCAACTTAAAGATGAAATACTTGAAAGGAGTTTCTTGGCAGACGTTTCAGCTGCAGGGTTGTTTGTTGATTTGTGTTTAACGGTGAATTGGATTCTTCTTTGCGGCCATTGATACAAAAGGATTTATAAGGACTAAATCATTTTCTAAAAAGTTTAATCAAGGAAGAATATATTTGGTGGTGTATGTCTATAATTGTTCTGAAAATATTTGTGAACCAAATATTTGGAACTTGTTCTGAACTTTAGGGCCCTGGATATCTTATATGTTTGGTTCTACCAATTTTATTCAGTTTGAAAGTTGCTGACTGTAGAGGGAGAAATGTATACGTATTTATAACTGAGTATTTTTCTGAAAT
This sequence comes from Antiaris toxicaria, assembly GCA_035233585.1. Lineage (NCBI taxonomy): Eukaryota > Viridiplantae > Streptophyta > Magnoliopsida > Rosales > Moraceae > Antiaris > Antiaris toxicaria. Next base: position 20,398,826 of record CP141153.1, read on the forward strand.
TTTCTTTTCGACATATTTTTGGAAGAATATGAACTCTTAACGATGTTTTGTCCTGTGTAGAGATCTCCTTGAGTCCCTACTTAAATGCAAATTAGTTGTTGTATGATATCATTGGTTGTGGAGAATTTATCAAGCTCCTTTGATTCAGATAGCGAAGTTTTTGACTTTCAAAATCTTTTGCTTTGCTGTTGTTTTGGACCCTCATTGCACATGACGGCTAAGATTGTACCAATTTAAAAGATTGTTCCTTTTTGGGCCAAAATTAAATATTGGGTTACCTAAATAATCTTTTTTTTTCTTTCATCTATAGACCAATATGATATAAATTTCCCTTCTTAACCGATACAATCATTTTTAATTTTGTGTCATATTGGTCTAGTGTTAAACTTTTGTTTTATATTGTTTCAATGGTATTTGAATTTGTATCATTAAGGTATTTTTCCCAATATAGTAGCAGATGCATACCTTTCTCTATGATTATTCAAATCTTAGTCATAAAAAATGCAAAGATAAACAAGATTGATTTTTATGCCCCCCATTTTTTTTTTTTTTTTGAAAACTAGCTAGGGGAACACAAAATGAAAAAAATAAACATGATTATAGGCATAAGTAGTGGTAATACTAATCTTGACTTGACCAAAATATGTAAAGTTTGAATTCCTCACCCAAAATTCAAATTCAAAAAAGAAAAAAAGAAAAAAATGCTGAAATTTATTAAATACTAAAATCTCTCACAATTCTTGAATCAATTTTTATGCCAACCATTAAGTTTTTTATTTTAATATTTTTTACCATAAGATATAGAAGGTTTATTAGGACTTGTATCCCTAAACTTTTGTAATTTAACATTTTTGTTTCTAAAATTGTTTCTTAACAGTGTTGATCCTGAATTAAAGGCATTAACAAATTATAATTATTCCATCTAAAAATCTTAGTTTCAATTTAGACCGGTTGGCCGCCCAAACCCAAGGTAGATGACCAAAACATAACAGGAAAAAAAAATAAAACAAAAATCTTACAATCCAAAGAAGACAGTAACTAAGCATCACAACAGAAACATATTAAGATTTTCCAACTTTCTTGCAATATCACTTATAACCAGAGACATATTTATTGTTGAAAACTAAACTTGATTTTTTGGGCTTATTAAATATTTGGGTCTATTAGTATTTGAGTCTAAGTTATTTAGATAAGAGTCCAAAAATTATAACCCAAATTTCTAGAAGCATTTTCTAGAGAAATCTCTTCTAGAAACTCTCTAGATTAATCCTTAGAATTGTGTAGAATGTGGTAGGTTTGGATATTTATGAATATCTTTCTAGAGAGTCATTTGTAACCATTAGATTAGATTTATGTTGGCAAAATCCTAGCCATTGGTTATGGAGGTGCCACTAGTATAAATAGGGGTGAAGTCTTTGAGTTTGTATCAAGCCAAAAACAAGAAGTGATCAATAATACAAGTAGTCTCTTCCTCTAAATCTTCTATTCTCTCTCATTTTTCTAAATATTCCTCCTTCCCAAAATTTTCTTTCCAACAAATTGGTACCAGAGCTTGAAGATCCTTCAAAGAGAGATGGCGAGTAGCAGTATGGTTCCCTTCCAAGTCCCGACACTCAACAAGAGCAACTACGACAATTGGAGCATCAAGATGAAGGCACTTCTTGGAGCACAAGATGTGTGGGAGATAGTTGAGAAAGGCCACACGGAACCGGAGAATGAAGGTAATCTATCTCAAACTCAAAAGGATAGTTTGAGAGACTCAAGAAAGAGAGACAAGAAGGCTCTCTATCTAATCTATCAAGGATTAGATGATGACGCTTTCGAGAAGATTTCGGAAGCAAAATCGGCTAAGGAAGCATGGGAAAAGCTTCAAACGTCTTATAAGGGAGCGGATCCGGTAAAGAAGGTACGTCTTCAAACTTTAAGAGCCGAGTTTGAAACTTTGCATATGAAAGAAGGCGAAGTTATCTCCGACTACTTCTCTAGAGTTTTGGCAGTCACTAACCAATTAAAAAGAAATGGTGAGAAACTAGATGATGTTAAAATCATGGAGAAAATTCTTAGATCATTGGATCCAAAGTTCGAACATATAGTCACCATCATCGAAGAAACAAAAGACTTGGCAGCCATGACAATAGAGCAACTTTTAGGCTCTTTACAAGCTTATGAAGAAAAGAAAAAGAAGAAGGAAGGGATAGTGGAACAACTACTCAAGACTCGGGTCGATTCAACTAAAGAAGGAAGCCATCACAATGATAGAAACCAACAAGGACAAGGTCGCGACCGTGAACGAGGAGGAGGTCGTGGATATGGACATGGACGAGGCTGGAGATCCAACGACAATGGCAAAAACAACTTCCAAAGAGGAGGAAGCTCAACAAGAGGTCGTGGGAGAGGCAATTCAAGATCAAGGTATGACAAGTCACATGTAAAGTGTTACAATTGTGAAAAGTTTGGACATTATGCTTTCGATTGTAGAGCCCCTAGCAACAATAGAGTGGAAGAGAAGGCCAACTTTGCTGAAGAAAGAAGCCAAGAAGATGGCACCTTGTTGCTAGCTTGTAAGGACAACGAAAGAGGTGGAGATAATAAATGGTACCTCGACACCGGCGCAAGCAATCATATGTGTGGAAGGAGAAACATGTTCGTGGAGCTTGACGAATCAGTAGGTGGCAATGTGGCTTTTGGAGATGAGTCCAAGATAGCTGTGAAAGGCAAAGGTAACATTCTTATCCGACTGAAAAATGGAGATCATCAACTCATTTCCAATGTTTATTATGTGCCGAATATGAAGAGTAACATCTTGAGCCTAGGACAACTCTTAGAGAAAGGTTATGACATTCGATTAAAAGACGATAACCTTTCTATAAGAGATGATGCAAGTAACTTGATTGCTAAAGTGCCGATGTCAAGAAATAGAATGTTCATCCTCAACATCCAAAACGATGTTGCGAAATGTCTCAAGGCATGCTACAAAGATGCATCTTGGCTTTGGCATCTTCGATTTGGGCATCTCAATTTTGGAGGATTAGATTTGCTCTCCAAGAAGGGTATGGTCAGAGGATTGCCTTCCATCAATCATCCCGATCAAGTGTGCAAAGGATGCCTACTTGGAAAGCAATTCAAAAAGAGCTTTCCAAAGGAGTCAAATTCAAGAGCTCAAAAGCCATTAGAACTCATACATACAGATGTGTGCGGTCCAATCAAGCCAAGCTCACTTGGTTAAAGTAACTACTTTCTTCTCTTCATTGATGATTTTTCAAGAAAAACATAGGTGTATTTTTTGAAGGAAAAATCAGAGGTGTTCGAGAATTTTAAGAAGTTCAAAGCACTTGTTGAGAAGGAAAGTGGCATAGTGATCAAAGCCATGAGATCCGATCGAGGAGGAGAGTTTACATCAAAAGAATTCCAAAAGTATTGTGAAGATCATGGAATACGAAGACCCCTAACGGTGCCAAGATCCCCCCAACAAAATGGAGTGGCGGAAAGGAAGAATAGGACGATCCTTGACATGGCGAGGAGCATGCTCAAAAGCAAGAGACTACCAAAAGAGTTTTGGGCGGAAGCAGTCGCATGTGCGGTATACTTATCCAATCGATCTCCAACAAGAAGCGTATAGGGAAAAACACTGCAAGAAGCATGGAGTGGAAGGAAGCCTGGAATCTCTCACTTAAGAGTCTTTGGAAGCATAGCTCATGTGCACATACCGGATGAGAAAAGAAGCAAGCTGGATGACAAAAGCGAGAAGTACATCTTCATTGGTTACGACTCCAACTCCAAAGGCTACAAGCTCTACAATCCAAACACTAGAAAGACAATCATCAGCCGAGATGTCATATGCGATAAAGAAGGAGAATGGGATTGGGGCCCACATGATGAAGACTACAACTTCTTTCCGTACTTGGAAGAAGATAGCATAGAGCAACCAATGATGGAGCAAGTAAGAGATGAGCCTACTACTCCACCAACCTCACCAACCACAAATACTCATGAAGAAGAAAGCTCAAGCGAAAGAGTTCTACGCTTCAGAAGTATACAAGAACTTTACGAGGTAACTGAAAATCAAGACAATCTTACTCTCTTTTGTCTCTTTGCCGATTGTGAGCCTATGAACTTCCAAGAAGCTGTGGGAAACAAGAATTGGAAAGATGCTATGGACGAGGAAATCAAGGCGATCAAAAAGAATGACACATGGGAGCTATCTTCGCTACCAAAAGGACACAAGGCGATCGGTGTGAAGTGGGTGTACAAAGCAAAGAAGAATGTGAAAGGAGAAGTTGAAAGATACAAGACACGATTGGTGGCAAAAGGATATAGCCAACGAGCCGGCATTGACTATGATGAGGTATTTGCTCTCGTTGCTCGATTAGAAACTATTAGACTAATCATTTTTTTGGCAGCTCAAAATGCTTAGAGGATACATCAAATGGATGTGAAATCTACCTTTCTAAATGGAGTTCTCGAAGAAGAAGTCTACATTGAACAACCGCAAGGCTACGAAGTTAAAGGAGAAGAAGATAAGGTTTTAAGGTTAAAGAAGGCGCTTTATGGATTGAAGCAAGCTCCAAGAGCTTGGAATGCTCGAATTGACAAGTACCTCCAAGGGAGAAATTTCATCAAGTGTCCATATGAGCATGCACTCTATATCAAAATCCAAGATGGTGATATTTTGATTGTATGCTTGTATGTAGATGACTTGATCTTCACAGGTAGCAATCCAAGCATGTTCGGTGAGTTTAAGAAAGAGATGACGAAGGAGTTCGAGATGACCGACATTGGACTCATGTCTTACTATCTCGGCATTGAAGTGAAGTAAGAAGACGAAGGCATCTTAATCATGCAAGAAGGCTATGTTAAAGAGGTGCTTAAGAAGTTTAAGATGGACGACTCTAATCCGGTTGGCACACCAATGGAATGTGGAATCAAGTTATCAAAGTACGATGAAGGAGAAAAAGTGGATCCAACATTCTTCAAGAGCTTGGTTGGAAGTTTGCGGTATTTTACATGCACAAGACCCGACATTCTTTATGCAGTTGGAGTCGTCAGTCGATACATGGAAAATCCATCAATGACTCATTTGAAGGCAGCAAAGAGAATTCTCCGCTATCTCAAAGGTACGGCAAACTTTGGCGTGTACTATTATGTTTCTGATGATTACAAGCTTATCGGATATAGCGATAGCGATTGGAGTGGTGATGTGGATGATCGCAAGAGCACAAGTGGCTTTGTGTTCTACATGGGAGACACTGCCTTCACATGGATGTCAAAGAAGCAGCCGATTGTCACTCTTTCTACATGTGAGGCGGAGTATGTAGCTGCTACTTCATGTGTTTGTCATGCAATTTGGCTTCGAAACCTACTAAAGGAGTTGGGTTTGCCACAAGAGGAGCCGACGAAGATTCTCGTGGACAACAAGTCAGCAATAGCTTTGGCTAAGAATCCAGTCTTCCATGATCGAAGTAAGCATATTGATACGCGCTATCACTACATTAGAGAATGCATTGCGAGAAAGGATGTGCAAGTGGAGTATGTGAAGTCTCATGATCAAGTAGCCGATATCTTCACCAAGCCACTCAAGCAAGAAGATTTCGTCAAGATGAGAAGTTTGATTAGGGTTACAAAATCAAGTTTAAGGGGGGGTGTTGAAAACTAAACTTGATTTTTTGGGCTTATTAAATATTTGGGTCTATTAGTATTTGAGTCTAAGTTATTTAGATAAGAGTCCAAAAATTATAGCTCAAATTTCTAGAAGCATTTTCTAGAGAAATCTCTTCTAGAAGCTCTCTAGATTAATCCTTAGAATTGTGTAGAATGTGGTAGGTTTGGATATTTATGAAGATCTTTCTAGAGAGTCATTTGTAACCATTAGATTAGATTTGTGTTGGTAAAATCCTAGCCATTGGTTATGGAGGTGCCACTAGTATAAATAGGGGTGAAGTCTTTGAGTTTGTATCAAGCCAAAAACAAGAAGTGATCAATAATACAAGTAGTCTCTTCCTCTAAATCTTCTATTCTCTCTCATTTTTCTAAATATTCCTCCTTCCCAAAATTTTCTTTCCAACATTTATTTATATTTACACAGCTAGTAGTTGGTAGTAAATTAGCGTACGTGTATATAAAGGCATAGAAAACACACATGTAGACATGATTGTGATTGATGAACTTTATAATCTTAAGCTATAAAAGGAGGTTCTCCGGTTATTAAAAAAAATGCCTATATATATGGCCAATTTTTTTTTATTATTATTATGTTGCTTGGTTGATGTCTTTACTTGTTGGAATTTGTTTGAATATATCATTTTGTCACACAAAGAGGGATAAGATTTTAATTTGAAGTAATATATTTGATTTTCTTAAAATGATTAATTAAGCATTTGATGTGGGTGGGGTGGTTTCCCCCAGGATGGCGTTGGTAATGAGGATGTGGGCGGGGTGGTTTCTATCAGAGGCAGGCAGGTTATTTCCAAATCTGCGCCAATAGAGGGCACTAGCATCAAGCTGCCTTGGGGGTTTTGGCCTCCAAGGTGGCGTGGAGGGTCCAGCGTGATGCGTGGAGTGGAAGAAGCTCAGTGGTAGCTACACATGCTCCCTACTCACCGCTGTGGTGGAGGTCTTCTAGTGGTAGTCCCAAACCTATAGTGATCTCTATTTCCCTGTTTCATCAAAGATGGCGTTATCCTTAGGATTTTTGGATTTCCTATTTTGTTTCTTTGTTTTGTGTTCACTCCTTCAATGTACTAATGGTGCTAAAGGCACCAATTTGTTTACAAGTATTATTTTGGTTACTTATTATTTTAGTTGTTGTGTTTTTAATAAGGGCAATGGTCTTTCTAACCAACCAAGGTTGTTATCTGATGGCCATTGTCTAACTAGATTTGGCTAGTGGGCAGAAGCCTTGCTCCATTATTGGCTCCATTGTTGAGATAAAGAGTTGCTTTGGCTTCCCTGAGTGGGTTTATCTCTTATGTGATGTCCCATTGGCTTGTTGTGGCCTTGTTAAGGTTCATTGTGGCCTCATTATGGACTCTAGGTCCATCTATTAATCTAGCCATTCAATGGCCTTAGAATTGGTTGTTTGATAGTGATTTTCAGTCTATATTTTTGTTCGTAACATTATGTGGATGTTGGTTATTGTTTGTAATTTTAGCCCTATAATGACTTGTTATAAATAATATACCTTTTCCATTAAAAAATTTTAAACACTTGATGTTAGTATATATGCTTTTTGTATTCCTTTTAAGTATATATTTATTTAGTCCCTATTTGAATCTTATATTTAAACTCATAAATTAAATAGTAAATTCAATTTTTTATGTATAATAAATAGATTTGTTTCTAAAAAAATGTTAAAAGTTAAACAGAATGCCAAATATGCTATTAATAATTAAATATTAGACTTGTATTTCATTTGTAACTAGAATTGAAGAATTCGAACTCCGTATTTTATAATAACATCGAATATAAAATTATTGTCAGATTATACTTGCAACCACTTTAGATTAATTGGATTAGAATAGCATTTCTTATTCGCAATAATGCATTGACAGGAGCAAAGAGACACACGCCTCTCATTAATCTTTCCATATGGTATCATGCAAACGCACTTCAATGAAATAAAACACGCTTCACGCATGCATTATCAGAAGGCCGAATTCTGGTTTGCTTGTCGAACCACCTAAAGATTTTAGTCACTCTATCATTTATTCTAAAAATTTTTCTCTTATTCGCAAGCGAAATTTTCTGGACAAGTTGACCGCTTTTAAATCCTTGGCATATGGTCTACATGCAATTAATAGTAAAATACAAACATGGTAGATAGAACTTAATATTTAATGTAAATGAGTTCAATACGATAGGACTATTCATTATGCATGAAATAGGAAGGCCCTCAGTAACTAATGGAAACTATCGTTAAGTTTTGAAGCGAATATTAAAACAATGCTTATTTACAAATATAAAATATAAAATTTTTTTATTTTTGAAAAAAAAATAACATTAATGGATTTTTTAGAAGATGGTTAAATAATAAATCATTTTCTGAACACATTAGTCTTTGGCACAAGGCCTACTTTAAATGAATAGTAGTAGACTACAAAAATGGTAGATAGATCTTGATATCATTGTAAACGAATTCAACGTGGTAGGACTCTATAATTCATGTAGGAAAGGGAGGGCCAGCCATAATCAATGCAAATTATTCGCTTCATAAGATTAGGATAGGGTATACAACACTGGTGCCCCATAAACTTATTATTTTTTGTCTTTGCAATTTATCACCTGAACTTATTAAATAGTTACAATGTATCTCATATTAATTAATTTTCCGTTAAATTAAATATGAAGAAACCACGTATGCTTCATGCGAAGATGAATCTACTTCTAGGAAAAAATTTTCAATTCTAATACAAACATTAATGCAAATTTTCAACTTTAAATCTTCAATTTAATGTAAAATTAATTTAAAAATATACATTACAATAATTAAACAAGTTCAGATGATTAATTGTCAAAATTAGAAATTTAGAGGATTAATTGCCAATGGGTAATAAGTTCAAGGGGCATCGGTGCTAAAAACCCAGGTTAGGATACTATTTTTATTGTTATAACTTGCCATTTAGTATTCGAGCGGTCACCGGTTGTTCATTTTTGTTTGATCACGTAATTTTTGTTAATTCAGTTGAGAAATAGGGAAGTGGCCGTTTAATATTTCATTTCCTTGTTGTATCCAGCGAGAAGGACCTTATTGCAAGGATATGTGCTTTTATCTCGTTTAATTTTATCCTCTTACATGTGAAAAGGCACATCATGTTCTTTGATCAATTAGGCAAATGAAAAGTGCGCTTGTTGGTAGCTAAGTGTTATTCATAGCATATTGAGTTGTGCTTAGCTAAGAGAAGTTAAGAGGATTGCAACTGCTATAAATATATATATTTGTGCTTATTGCTTTGGTTATTGGTAGCTTAATATCAAGTTCTGATTGTTTGTGTTTTTGTACGAGTACAAAAGATTGCAGTTGAGTTTTTGGAGTTAATCTGTTGTTCTTGTTAGCCTTTTGGGTTCGTGATGAGTATTTTTGGATATGGTTTTATGAGAGTAGGGAGCACATTACTTATTGTTCATGTATGTGTGTTATTTTTATTTAATTTTTTGATTTGTTTTTGAAATTTAGATTTTTATGTCAACATTGGATTGCAAATTACATACAAAAATAACAAAACAAGCCACATACTTTTAAGGCATAGTATATGCCCTTTAGTACAGCTCATATATGTACATATATTATAACGTCCCCGTAACAGGATGCAACAATTATTGTCCTTGAGCATAACATTTAAACTAATATTGACGGAAATATAAAATGTATAAACAATTATCTATATCAATGTCAAACGGAAATTGAAAAATTTTTAAACTCGTACTCAAGAAATACTAATTATTAGAAATCATGACGTTGAAAAACATAATCTTAATAAAACATAGATCATTTTAAATAAATACACATATCAATTCGAACTTTAAACTTATAAAGTTATTAAAAGTAAACATAAGTTGCTCAAAACGATAACATTTTGATATCCCAATCCATCACCACACACCTCTATGTCAAGCTTCTACTAAACTTTGGCCTTACGTTGATCTATAATGTGCGAATAAACTATATTAAACAATTGCTTGATAAATACAATCATGTTGTAACAAAACTTTTAAGGTATAACTTTGACGTGACAATAAAACTTAGTACATGTATTATATATCATGGTATAATAAGGTAAGAGTACTAGATAGACATAAATTAAAACTTTTCATTATTTTTTATCAAATTTTCTTTATCTTTTTAATTTTATCGGGCCCTAGGCATGTGCTAATATGTGCATCAATGGTAAGAGAATAGGACTACAAGTTTCAATTTCACTGAGGCAACTTTATAACTGTAACAAACGTTGACCCAGCACCTTCCTTCAAGTTGCTAGTAGGTCTATGCAAATCTGATATTTGGGACTTGTTTAACTTAAGATGTGTTTATTTATAGTATTACATTCATATTACGTTTAAAAATCATGCAATTTTCATACAAATGTAAAACTATTACATTTAAATATTAGTCATATTATAATTTAAATAAAATATAATTATTATTTATTATATTACTTTTTTTTATTATTTTTATCAATTATATTATATATTCTCTTTCTCTTTTTTTTTCCTTTTTTTTTATCAATCCTATCACATAAAATAAAATTTAAATATTTTTTATCTAAATAAATATTATATTTAATTATAATATAAATACTTTTCATCTAAATATATAATATATAACGTGGTGTATTATTTAAATGTATCTTAATCTTTACTATCAATGTACATATTATAATATAAATCATGACTTTCTTTAAAATATCCACATTTAAGTCTTTGTAAAAGAAATAACACATGACTTTAATATTTTATAACAATTAAATATCGTATTAATTTTATATAAAAATGGGAGAACTGCTTTTCTTATCCAACCTGTAATGATATGTGACATGACAGTTCTGATCCTCGATGTACTAGCCTCCTTGATTCTAGCAATCTCGATATAAACAATTTAGGAATAACAAAGAAGCCGAGAGGATTTTAACCTCTTACAAAACTTGAACATGTAGAGGTGAAAGAAAGCGAGAGACTGAAAGTAAATGAGAGGGAGAGTGTAAGAGAACGTAGAAGTAAGGCGTTTTTGGCGGAAAAAAAAAATACATTTTAATTTTATTTAAATATAATGTAATTTTATATTAAATATAAATTTTTTAATAATATTATGAAAATAATTATTATTTAAAAAATTTATAAAATAATCACATCAATTTTTCAATTTTATTATTTATCTTTACTTTTAATAATTACATTAATTTTCTAATTCTAAAATATTTTTTATCTAAAAGACACATTTCATTCAAATACAAAACAAATACTTTTCAATAAAATATAACATTTAAAAAATAAATTTTATTCAAATACAATACGTTCATCAAAGACTTCTTAATAAAATAAGGTGGGAAGTCTTGATTTTACAGCCGAGCTTGGGAATTATTTCAGTTTATTTATTTTTATTATTTTATTATTTTGTTATTTGTATATATAACTTAGTAAAAATGCCTTTTCTGAAGATAATGTAAAGAAACGTGGAGAGAAAGATCGAGGAAGAGATTTTTTTATTATTTTAATATCATATTAATTTCCCTTTTTTTTTTTTTCGTTTTCTTCCTCATTTTCTTCTTCTTCTTCTCTTCTTACTCTCTGGTTCGGCCTCGAGGAGCCCCGCCTCAGCAACTCCCACGCTCCCCCCACATTTTCTCTCTTTTCTTTTCTTTTCTTTTCTTTTTTTCTTTTTCATTTTTTTAACTCCTTTTACCCCCTTCTCCGCGCGCCAGCTGGAGCGCCTTTTCTCATTTCTGACGCAGAGGGGACACGTGGTAGGTATTGGTTGGGAGCGTGGAACAGGGACGTGTGGCGCTCTGTTATTGGGCAATGCGGGGGGCTCACGGGCGCTAACGGTGGGTCACACGCATCCCGAGCACGACTCCCCCCTTTCTTGGCTTGTGGCATGCACGCATCTGGCGCCTCTGAGGATGATTTGACTCCTGAACAGAGTGCGCTTGCGTGCAGCCCTCCTGCGCGTGCGATTGAGATTGATCCCACTATAAATCAAATTACGCGAATGAGAAAATTTAATTTTTTTTTTAAGAATAAGCTAAATAACAGTGTATTAAAATTAATATTAAATTAAGTAACATAAAATAAATTTACACAAAATAACATAAATCAAATTGATCTAAATTAAAATTATATTAAATTAAGTTGAAATAAATTAAAATGCTAAAAAAATAGTTAATTTAACGTATAAAAATAATGAAATAACTCTATTTTTATAGAATTATCACACCTTCAAAGTTAATGAGGTGTTTGATAAATATATTATATTCGTATTATATTTTAACATAATGCATTAAATATATTTTGTATTTGAATAAAAATATTTACTTTACATTTAAATATAATGTGTATTTGAATTATATTTTAGAATTGAAAAGTTAATATGATTGGTAAAAATAGATAAAAAAAAGTGAGATAACGAAAGAATATGATGTGAATAGAAAAAAAATTTATTTTTAAAATATTCTGGAATAGTAAATATATTTGAGATACTATTGAAAAGTATTGTATTTGAATGTAAAACTTTTATATTTAGATAAAAATTATATTATATTTAAACGCAATGCAGATAAAAAACTATAAACAATCGCTCCATAAGTCTTTGGTAGTTCTCAAACAAAATAACAAGAAAATAATAGAAAATAAAATTAAGGCAAGTTGCACTAAAAATAATGATTCCAAAGGTTTCCTCAAAGATTGCATAAAGAACATTCCTTAAAGAAAAATGTAAGCATTAACCAAGCATTGCGATCAATTCAAAAGTATGTCTCATTTCTAATTGGACTCCCGGGGTATGTGCTTAGTATTCTCACATTTCATTGAGTGCAATCTTGATAAGTTTACACAAACATGAAATAATCAAACTATTTCAAAATGAACAAATTCCATAGATTTGTTTATATGTCTTTCTCTATTAATATTGACTTAACAGCTCACTAAAGATTAATAGGACTTTATAGCCTTGTAACATGCGGCTACAATAAAAGGGTATAATATTGGAAATTGATGTTGCTCAAATCATCTTGTTAGTATAGTAATCCTTTGGGAACGTCGTATAGCCAATTTCACTACGTAAGTACATCTCTCCAAACTTGTTTCCAACGTTCTTGTGTCAACCACTTTTATTCCAATTCTATCTCTTTTTTTATTACACCACAAAACTTTGTTTTTTTTTTTTTATGAACAAAGGATGTAGCATTATTTTTCTATTTTTCCTATGATTTTTCATTTTACTTTGCTTTTCTTTTTTCCTATCAAATGACAAATACAAACACCAATATAATTCTAAAACACCACCCCTTATCCCATATGTTAAAATGACTCAAAATCTCCTACAAAGACCAATATGCTCATATGGTGAAGGTCAATGAAAATTATTTAGTTGGTAGGCTAATATGTGGGCAACAAAGAAAAGGATACAAATAGACTCAACCAGGCATACTATAGATTAAATATGTAATGATAAACTCGAAAGACTCAAACGATCTAAAAATGACTTAAAATCATTTCCTCGGTTAAACAAAAGTCTAGGATTTCGTCTCAAGATACAATCAAATAAATTCTAAAACTTGGAAGATCTTAGAAAATTACATATCCACACATTCACCAAATATGTACAACAACTCAATAGTCAAGACATTGTACTCAATTTTAGGTCATCACAATCAAAATGAAACTAACACAAGAATTTCCCTCAATCTCAAGCAATGTTCATACTTTTCCAAAAGGAAAAAAAAGCTATGCACAATGTCAATCATATTCATATCAGCACAAAGAGAACCACAAAAAAAAAAAAAAAGCACAAAATTCCTTCAATTATTGAACAAAAAAGTTTTAAATTTTTTTTTTTTTTGAAAAGCAAACAAAATAAAAGCTTGAACCCCTAAACTGAACATAAAAATCATCCTCTATATGTAATTTATAGATAATTAAAAAGAGGGATTTAAGAAATTAGTGCTTAGCCCCAGTAACTCTCGTACTCATGTCCCCTCTCTTTCCTTCCCCTCCTTTTCTTTTCTTTTCTTTTCTTTTTTTCTTTTTCTTCTTTTTTCTTTTTACTTAGAGGGTGTTTGTGGAGAATGCCTGGAGACATTTTTTTTTTGTTGGAAAAAATTTTTTTTAGAAAATATGTTTGGGGAAAAAAAACTGTTTGAAGTGAAAAAATTTTAAATTTTAAATTTTTTTAAAAAAAATATCAATATGGATATTGTTTTATTCTTCTCGAAATTTCATTTAATTTATAAAAAAAATTCATCTAATTTGGACTTATATACACAAAGTTATAAATTTTTAAAATTTAGAGTTTATAGTAATATTTTAGAAATATAAATAGTAAAAAATAATGAAATATTGAAAAAAAGGTGTTTTTAGAGAAGGCAAAACTATGTCCAAACATCCTTTTATTGTTCTTCCTTGTACTCGTGGCAGCTAGAGCACTTTTTCTTTCTTTTCTAACACAAGCTAGATGTTGATTGGGCATCTGGAGAACAACAATGCATTGCGCCCTGTGACTAGGCAAGGCAAGGGGCCTTATGGGTGCTATGGTACGCACACCAACACGGGATCCAGCATGGCCTTACTGGGTCTGACGCGTCCCTAGTGCAACTTGCCCTTGTCTGTGCTTAAGGCGCAAGTGCACGATCTAGTGCCTCTAAGGATGATTTGACGGTTCTTGCAAAGTAGAACTGATAATTTAAATCACAACACAATAATGTGACACAAAACTCATATAAAGTTAGAGAATTTAGATTTTTCTTAAATGGGTTGAACTCGTTAAACTTGATTAATAGAAAATTGAATTCATTAAACACAATTAAATAAAAGGTCGAACCCGCACAAATCTGTCAATCCATAATTAACACGAAATAACCCGTTTAATAAATGAGTTATATATAAGTTGACATGAATATGTCTCATAAATTATCCATTTATAATCTCTAATACATTTATATTGTTATATATATTATATAATATTTTGCTATTTTTAATTTTGAGTTTTCAAAATTTAAAATTCAAATATAAAATATATCTTTTATTTTATATATATTTTAAAATTTTTTAACATAGAAAAGAAAATCTAAATTTTATTATTGTTTCTTTAGTCTTTTAATTATATACATGGTATAACTTAGATTTATATTTATTTGTTTGTTTTAACTTAGTTGTGACTTGTATTGTGAATTTAGTTGTAGATTTTAATTTGGTTTTGTATTCATTTTTTGTGAACTAAGTTTAGGTGTAATTTAACTGTAATTGAGTTAATATAGTTGTTATAATTTGATTGATATTTAGGTATTTAATGAGTTTTTTTAGTATTGAAATTGATAACAAGTTAGTTAAATGGGTCAATAACATGTTGAATGACCTTTTTATAACTTTTTTAATAAGTGTGTTTGACAGGTTGATACGATAAATTTATAATCGATTTACATATTTATTACCCGTTTGATAAATGGATAAAAAACATGTTGTATTATGTCAACCCTTTTATTAACAGTCAAGTTTGGGTTTTGCTTTTTAATACGATTATTAAATGAGTTATGTTCATATTAAAAGTTATCATGTTAACAGACGGATCAAACATAATACAAACATGATTTGTGCAACACAATACAAACATGATCTGTGCAACACAAATTGCCACTCCTATTTAAATGCAAAGAGTGCGTGCTTGTAGCTCTCTTGCACATGTGATTGAGGGACTTGCATCGTCTAACCAATGTTGTTGTGCCAAAATATGTCCAACCACTAACGGCACACCATATCATTCAAATAAAATGCAATAAAGTTATCATAATTGAGACTCCTCTAATGCCGTCACGGCTTAATTGTAATTTTTCTTTCCTTTCCTTTTTAAATTTATTGCTTTATCTTCAAATTACTGTCAAACCTTGCATTCATCATTTTTAACATGGAGACTATCCTTCCGTTTGTTTGAAATCTCCAAATTTGAAAAATGAAAAAATTTTCATTCCAAAACAAATAAACTTTTCTAAATTTCCATATTTGAACATCCAAAATTTTTCATTTTTAAAAAATAGAAAAAGAGTTCTCTAAAAACAAAAAGTTTTCACCTACTCAAATAACTTTTTATTTAAAAACAAAATTCCAAACAACTTTTTATTTTTATATCTAAAAATTTTTTATTTTCTAAAAACCGACCTCTCGTTCGAATGGATCCACAAGTCACCTTTCGCACACTTGTAACTATCTCTTGTTAAATATAGAATAATTCAGATAAAAAGTAAAGACCCATTCGACAAAGACGCTCTTTTCCAAGGAGATGCAGGGACCCTTTAGCTGGAATTTGGAAAATCAGTGGCGACTTACAAAGTAATGGATTTCTATGTGTATGAACTTGTAGACGCGGTTATGGAGGATTCTGGGCTCGAGTATTCCGAAGATTTTTCCTCTTCAGATTTCTCTTTATTTCTGTAATTTTACGGGCTTGTTCGTCTTCGATTTCTCTATTTTTGTTTTGGCGCTTTTCTCCAATGTTTTCATGAATATAAATTTAGAGAAGTGAAAAATGAAATTTGAATGCCAGAGTAAAAATATAGTTGTATGTTTGTATGTGAGAAAATTTTCAATATCATCTTCGCGGAACAAAAGGATGAAAAGTTTTTTGACTCTGATATCAGGGCGTCTCCAACCCATCCACGCCGGTTTGGCATTGAAAGGAGGCGATGACGGTGTGAGCGTCTCCAGCCACGCGCCAGTTTTGACGTCAAATGGTGGGACTGAAAAATAGAAATGCAAAATATTATTATGTTTTCACTGTTTATTTAACGTCATTTTTGTGTCATTTTTTTATATTATTTATTTATTTTTTTGTCTTTTAATTATAAGAAAGAATCCAAAATAATATACCTTTTTTATTATTACTCTAATTTCTTATTTTAAAATTTTTTGTTTTATTTTTGTTAAAAAAAAAGAAAAAAATTTTCTTCTATGTCCCACATTATTAATGTATTTTAGTTAATTAAATATGAAAAAAATTGATATGCAAATGATACAAAATGCAATTACATAATTCAAAAACATCATACATTTATACCAATATGAATTAAAATTACATAATAAACTACCAACCAAACATAATGCAAAATTTGTAACATAAAACAATGAAATTAGACATCTTTCAGACCAATTTTGGTGTAACTTCTGACGTTTTGAGTTGGAGATACTCTAGGTTCAAAATCAAGGAACTATTGGCAGAAATAATGAAGTTCATTAGAAAAAAGATTGATAGTCTTCCTTTGGTTGGACACTTCAAAATCTTAGTGTGATTGAATGACCTAAGGGAACGGCTTGATGGAGTGATGGACGCTTCAAAATCTCTGTTTTGTCTTTCATCTTTCTTTTGGTTCTAATCTCCCTCTCCTCTAAGCACAAGTTCAAAGACTGAGGAAGTTGAAAAAACGAATCTGTTAACTCCATTAAAGTGTGAAAGCCTTTTGAATGAGTTGGCATGTTATCAATGGTTGGACACGGTTTGGGACAAGAAGTTTTGGACAAACAATGCAAGTCCGTGATTGAGATGAATCTGGCTTTAATTCAAAATTTATAATAATTTTTTAATGTATTTTCATGACTATTTTGCTCCCAATTTTACCTAATTAATTATAGAAAATTAATTATTTTATGATTCCATGCATGGTAATATTAAACCCGAATCCACTTAAAAATATAGAGTTCAAATCTCCGTCCCTAAGTTAAAATTTTTTTTTGAAGGGTAAGCTAAATAAAAATGTATTAAAATTAACATTAAACTAAGTAAAATAAAATGAAATTACAGAAAACAACATGGATAAAAATAAATTGATTTAAATTAAAATGGAAAAAAATTGAACAAAAATAATTTTAAATATTTTAAAATACTAAAAACATAGTCAATTTAACACGTAAAAAAATGAAATATATTTTTATAGAGTTATAAGCGTAAGAGAATGTAGAAGTGAGGCGAGAAGTCTTGGTTTTATAGCTAAACTTGTGAATTATTTTAGTTTATTTATTATTATTGTTTCATTATTTTGTTATACGCCTTTCCTGAAGAAGTGTATAGTGTAAAGATGGGTAAAGAGAAAGAACGTCGGAGAGTTGGTGGAAAATGATGGAGGGAATGTGATGTTGGAGACATAATAGTGGGAATATATGTGATGGTGGAGGGCGTCTGTAAATAGCCACAGAGTTAGACATATATCTGAATAAAGTGTACAGTAATTTATTTTAAAAGAAAAAATAAATAACATTATAATACAAAACTGAAAGATAAAATTTTGATGGGGTTATTAAGAAATTTTAATTATTAATGGAATAAAGCTAAAAATCATAAAATTTTAGTGAGAACTATGTAAAAATTTTTAATTTTTGATAAGATAAAAATTATAAAATTATAAAATTTTTGAGGTAAAAAATAAATATAAAAAATTTTAATTCCACAGTCAGTAAAGATGATAGAAATAATTTAAATTATATATATATTTATTTATTGTCTTATCTTCGCGTCAGCTTAATTGCTTTGTGTTTTATTAACTGCAAAATAAAACTTTATCCTTCACGTGAATAAATCTTCCAACCACTTGAAGCGCTGTATTGGTATATACACAAGATATGATGCTTGTGGTTGGTACTAGATTTTTTGTTGAATGAATGAATATGAGTGGGGTGTCAGTGGAGGTGACAGAGAGTAAATAGGGCTGTTGGGTTTTGTTTTTTTTTGGTAAATAGTTGGGGGTTTGCTGTTGGTCTGCCATTTTGTCTATCATTAACCATATTCTTAAAAAATAAATTATATATATATATAGCACGAACTTTTCTGCACATCGAGTCTCATCATAATCGCGTGTAATATTATTAAATAGTATATTAGTAATTAATAAAATAAAATAAGAAAATAATTAAATTAAACAAAGAGAAAAAAAAAAAGGAGCATAACAATTTTTGAGGTGGGATGATCTATATGTACGGACTAAGAATGATTAAAAAAAATTAATTAACAAGAAGAATTATAAATAGAATCTCGTATAAATATAAATTATAATATATGAAATTAAGTAAGTTTATCAATATTAACAGATCACCTGAAGTTATTAATATATTAAATTATAATAATTATAAATAAATCAAAAATTTATAATAAAAATCATTATATACAAAATATTAACTTTCTTAATATTGATATTATCTTTCCTAATTTACCCCTTAAGACAATAGGGAGACTTTCCTAAAATAACTTTCTTAATATTGATACTATATTTCCTAATAATAACTTTAATAAAAAAATTTGAATAAATAATTTTTGAGGACTTCTAAAATAGGTCAAGGTTTTTATCCATTGGCAGAATAAAAATTCTTCACCTTTATTTCAATCTAAATTAAATAAAACCTTCCGTAAACTATAAAACTTCCCTACCAGATTAAAAAAAAAAAAAAAAAGCTGAAAACTCCAACAGGGTACATGCTGAGAGAACTTCAGCAGTAGGGGGATAATGATGACTCCAATGGCAGATCGTGATGGTGTAGGTAAGGTGTTCTTGAGCTCCTGAATCTTGTCCTAGTTAAATCCCCCAAATTCCAGATCTTGATCCGTGATGGTTGCAGGTTACGATGGCTCAGATGGCTATGTGGGCTTGATGGGTTGTGTTGTGGTATTCGTGCAAGGGAACAACGACTAGGGCGATGACTTAGGGTGGGTGGATGACTTTTCTCAATGGCCACCTCTGTCGAGATTCTGTTGCCACATCCGTCCCCTGACTGGTTCAAAACCCGCTTTCTATGATTTAGTCTCAGGGTCAAGTTTTTCCTCTTCTGGTGATCTCTGTTGACGAGTTTGGGAGGGCAAGGTGGTGGAGGGGGCTGCTGGTGGAAGGGTTACTAGTGGAGGGGTTGCCAGAGCTTTTTTCAAATTTTTTTTAAATCTTATGAAAAATAATAATGAGGTGTGATTGGTTTTATGGTTTTTTGGTGTATCTTTTTAATCTCATACATCAAAAGTGTTGCGTGAATCACTTGCGATGCACGAGTCAAACAAATAATAAAGTAAATGTAAGATATTATTTACACGAAGATTGTGTTTAATTTTTTAGTTAAGTACTGAAATTGATTAATTTTAGAATTATTTGAATGACTAAAACTAAAACTGAAAGGTTGCTTGAAGACAAATAAAGAAAAATTTATGAAACTAAAATGAAGAAAATAATGCTTTTGGATCCAATTTCTCTTAATTAATTTCATTTAAATTGATGTTAATTAATAGAATTTTCAGTCGAATACACGAAATCTAAAGTCTTTTGATAAACTAATAGGTCTATTTATGTTAATTAAGAACTTTATATTTCTAAGGGAACTTATAAATATAAATTTATTAAGTTTAAGCACTCAAAATGACTACAATTGCATTAAGGATATATTCCTATTGCAAATTGTAAATGTTACGCTACTATTGATCAAAATCTAATATTAAATTTTTAATTTCAATAAAGTCCAACAAAATCACCTAATTATTGGCCAACTAATTAGGAGTTTTAAACACATAATAGGATAAACAATTACCAACAATTAACCACCAATACAAGGTAGTAAAAGCAAATCCAAAATCCATTAATAGGTTCTATTGGAACCCTAGAACACAAACTAATGTGTAAATGAAATTAAATAAAATTAAACATTTCAAGGGTTCAAGTATTATCAAATTACACAAATCAAAGAGAGAATATGGACAAGAAAAACCCCCTTGAAGTTGTCACAAATCTTCAAGAATTTCCCCCATATTCCTTCTCCTCTTAATGCTCTTCAAAGTGCCATCGAGCATGAAAACTTTTGTTGAAATAAAAAACACCAAAACTAAAAACAAAACTAAATCCTATGTAACAACCCCTTAGCAGGATGTCATAATTTACTATCTTTAACATAACATTTGGGCTAATATTTGCAGAAAAGCAACAATAAAGAAATATATATCTTTAAAACATCAATACAGAAAATAGGAATAATTTTTTTTAATAGATACTAAAATATTTACTTAACTTATATTTGTGTAACTAAAAAGATAAGCTAGACTTAATCAAAATCATGAAGACAGAAAATATAGTATTTATGGTAACTTAAACCAATCTTAAAATTAATCTAATAAGCATTAAGAAATAAATAAACTTATCAATTCAATTTTAAACTGTTAAAACTCTTGAAATAGGCATATAGGTTTTATCAGAACATTCTATATTCTTACTAACATTGAAAAATTATCATATGTTTTATTAAATAAGAAAGTTCTGATAACCCAATTTACCAGCACGCACGCTCCCATTTCAAGTCTCCTCTAATTTTGAGCTTTAACCTTGCCTTATCTATAACATGTGAGGAACTAGATTAGGTGAATGCTTAGTAAGTTCATCCATTGTCTCACAAAATGTTTAGTTCATAAACTTGGTGCAAACATAATGTAATATGAACTTATATAACATATGATTCATATCATAAAAGTAAAACAATTTTCATATATATATATATATATATCGTAAACACTTAAATATAAAGCAGATCCATGTTTATTAATCTTGTATATGATGTTGGGCCCTAGCCAATGTACCAATGCGTACTACCATGGTAAGAGTGGGATTACATGTTCCAAACCCACTAAGGCAAATCCATTACCACACGAAACCATCACCACATGATACTGTTACCACAAGAGGGATGAATCTTGGTACATGCCTCTTAATTACCTTGTTATTTTCCATCATTATTCTTTATATGTTATTCATAACTCATGTATTCATATAAAAAATGTAACTCTTATAGAAGATAACTCTTTTTAGAAATAAACATGACTTAAAAAATATACACATTGAAACCTTCGTAAAGGAAATACACGTACTTTTAAAAAATGAGATATTTTTTTGATCATGTATAATGATAACTTGTAATAAAAATCTCATTAAAAACTTTTTGTAAAACAATGGCAAAATAACACACACTTTTGATATTTTACTCCAATTATGAACTTTATTAACTTTAAATAAACATGTTGCAATTGAAATATATACTTACTTCACTGAGCAAAATTACTAAAATCGCTAGTTTAATGACATGACTTATCAGAACCTCAATATGCTCACTGATTATTGAATTCATGTTATAAAACTATATAATTAATATTTTATAATTATGGAAATCCTGAAAGCCCTAAATTTTTCCAATTCGCCATAAACTCTATAATTCCAATTCCTAAGAAGTAACATTAACCAATTGAAATCATATCTTCCAATCCCTTAATTCATCATTTTTTATTGTCAATTTCATTATTGAACACTAATTTATTCAATCCATCTAAATTTATTAAAGCCCAATTTGAACTTTCAAGCACATTAAGAAACCCAATATGTAAATGTAACAAAATCTTAATTTAGAAATTGCACCATTAAATCTGTTTAATTCATCGCAATAGAATGTCAATTTATCACCTAATACAAGAATTCTCCCAAATTCTTAATTTTCACCAAACCCTATAATTCTAAAATCCGTAAAAATCAAAGCACAAGGAAAACTGCCTTAAACTTCTAGTGAAATCAAGCCTAGAGAATGACAAAAGAAGTGAATCTCCAAGGTTTAGGTGATAGAAACTCACAAAAAATCATTTCTTTAAAGGAGGAGGAAGAAAGAGATGGTTTGAGAGAGAAAGAGCAAGGTCTCTTAAAAAAGTATATTTAATAGTGTTTAACTGAGAGTTTTGGGTTTTTAATAACTAATCCTATGCATCCAATGACTAATATTGTAGGTCCACTAAGTCGAGCATCACGTGTGTATTCCCAATCAACTTGCGGCACGCCCATGTTGCTATAGCCTGGTGCTACAACACCAGCCCTAGGCATTACAACGCTGCAGCCCTCGCTAAGGCGCCTTTAATCAATGGGGTGTTACACACACACATATAAATGTATAGCTTATATATGAGACGGACAAACTCAATAATTCTCTCCATCTGCCACACATAATGGGCTCATACAAAAATTAACTTTGATTTGATGTAACATCTACTACGTGTTTGGATTATTACGTTAGATCTTAAATTTGTCAAATTAAAATCTAAATTTTACCTTTTAAATACCACATTTTTACATTCATCCAAACATATATTCAAATTCATACATTTAATTTGAATATATAGACTCAAATATAAGAAACAGATACATGTAAATATATGAACTAATATATAGTGTGCGATTGGGTTTGACGTAGTGAAAAATTATTACGTTGGGTTGAATGCTCACATTTTACTACAACTACTAGCATGACGCTCCCAGCTAGAGAGAAATCTAACGAGGTTCTAATTCTTTAGAGAGTGAGAAGAAAGAAAAAGTTCATGTTGGTTTTAATTATTAATTGTTGAGGTTTAGAATTGGAAAATAAAGTTATAACAAAAAGAAAAAATCTTACACGAATCTTTGATAGGTGGATGGGTCTGAAAAGTACTTTATCAATATTATATTATTTTCAATTGTCATTTTCTTGTTAAATTTTATCGGTTTGTATATGTTTTATTTGGATTTGATTTTACTCAAATTGAACAATTAAAGCAACCATTACTAATAAAGATGCCTTACTCGAAAATTTTCAGTTTGTTAGTAATTGAGTATTTAGAGGCAAATTAATTTTTAATCACTTACTAGCTGTAGAACATTAAAGAAGACAATTAGGGTCATTTTTAAATTTGGGCATCTAAAAAATAGAGGTCTTTTCACTTTGCCTCCTACGGGTCAAAATAGATCAAAATTCTTTTTGAAACTAATCACAAAGTGCAACTTTGTGACACACCATCAAGATGCCAATATATGTTTGGATTACATAACGAGTGGCTAGTAAAAGTTAACTTTTTAACAGTGTTAATAGTGCGTAGAGCACTTAACAAACATACATGATTACTTATTGTTGAGGAGGCCGGATTGTACAATTTTTAGTTGAATATCACTTCTATTTATTAGGGGCAATAAACCCAAACAAATATAAAAGTCGGAAAGTGACAATATATATGAAAATGAGAAAGATCAGTGCTCAATAATACAGATGAACAATAAAAACAGAAATATATATAAATATACATATTTTATGAAAATGGAGAGGAGCTAACTCCCCACTCAATTTTGTTAAAATAAAAGGAAAAAATTAGAAAGAAAAATAAAGAAAATCAGATTCCAGTCTTCATGGCCAACCAAACAAAAAATTAAAAAAAAAAAAAAAAACACCTTAGAAAGACCAACGAAAACAACCAAACATTGGCTTCACTTGTACTTCTTAAAACCTTCTCCCTTTTAAATACAAAGTTTATAAGGCACATTTCTTTTCGAAATTAGCAATCTTATCTCTTTGTAAATAATTGAGTTTAGTCAATTTTCCCCATGATCTTGAGATCACGTTCTCCATTTATTTTCGAGCAAGACATAATTATCATTTTTCTTTGTAACATAATTTTTAGGAGTCCAAACCTCTTCATCATCTCTGGGCCTACTTAAAGTCGCAGATGGCATAATATTACTATGATGCTTATTATTTCATTGAATAAAAACATAAATAGTTTTTTGGAAAAGAAAAATAGAAAAGTGGGAACTAATTTTTGAAATTGAAAAATCAAGAAAGCAAAGAAAGAAAGGAAATGAAATCACTAATCGTGCTAATTAAGACCGAGACAGTACTGGGAGCATATTTTTTTAAAAGCTGCCTTTCCTTTTACTTCTCGTCGTTCTTGGCCTTTTAAGATCTCAGATTTTCTGTAAGTAAAGATATTATTGTTTTGTTCAATGAAATCTATTTTCCATACATTGAAAAAGAAAAGTGAAATCGCTGATCAGAAGTTAGAGAATGAGGATTGTGGTCACGCTCTGCATACCTATCGTAACTAACATATTCTTTCTCACAGCCTATGTTTGGTAGAGTGAAAAGGAGAGAAAAAGTTAAGAGGAGAGAGCTAGGTCGTTTGGTAAATATAAAACTTAAAAGTAACGAAATAGAAAATTTAAAAGGAAAAATATTTGACAACAAAGGGATATGTATAACAATTATTTCGACTTCATTCCCTATTCATTTTTTTTTGTTTATTTATACATCAAATGCATTATAATAGATTTTTTTTTCTCTTTTCTCTCTCATCTATCAAATAATATGAAAGAAAAAAGTTAAAAAGAAAAATGAAAATCTTTCACTTTTTATCCCCTAAGTATTTTACTTCTCTTTCCTTTCTATTCTCCATCTCTCTTACTAAACAAGTATTAATTAGAAGGATCTCTTAAGTAACTAGTCTCTAGAAAATTTTTGGATTAATTTCTAACAATATATCATTTGGAAAAATTAAGTTGTGAACCATTATAGTATTATGATGCCATACGATAGCTTAAAGGTTGCACTCAAACAAATTCTAGATAGTATATCAACTTAGAGTTTCAACTTACCCTTTTCTGTGACCTTGTAATAAAGATTAAAGAAGAAAAGAAGATGTGAAAGAAAATATAAAGATTAATCATATTTATTTGGGTAATATGCCTTTGTTCATGAAATATTATAAAAAAAAAAGGAGAGTAGAATTAACTAATAATAAGAAATATATAAATGGACTTTTAAATAATTTTAACTTACAATTTTAAAGTTAGGTTAATTGTGTAAACTGTTGATTCTCTTACATTTAGCTTGAATACTATTTTTACCTTCTTATTGTACAATGCCTAGTATATCCTTTGTTGAAATATAAGGGGGCATTTGGTAAACGCATTGCATTTTGATTGTATTTGAATGAAATTTGTTTTTTGAATGTTGTATTTGGTTGAAAATTATTTGTTTTGTATTTGAATGAAATGTGTGTTTAGATGAAAAGTATTTTAGAGTTGAAAAGTTGATGTGATTAGTAAAAGTAAAGATAAATAGTAGAGTTGAAAAGTTGATGTGATTGCTTTAAAAATATTTTGAATAGTAATTGTTTTTGTAGCACTGTTGTAAAATTTGTGTTTGGTGTAAAATTGTATTATATTTGAGTAAAATTAAAATGAAAAACTTTCTCCAAACAACACCTAAAAGTTGGCCTATCTTCTAATAGCTTAAACTTTTGAGATTGATTGGTAAACTACCATAATATCAGAATAGGATATCCTAAGTTTGAACTCATACAATTGCATTATTTAACTTATTTATTATCATTGCATCTTGGAAAAGTAACATCCTTCTTACATATAAAATTAATCACAAAATTCATTCTTAAGTGATTAAAGTTTTGAAAATATCAAGATCACCCTTTCAAACAAATGTAAATTCCATTTAAAACACTACTTAAGTTAAAATATCAAAGAAGACAAATATTGAAATTAAAATAATTCTCATCAAAATATAATTGAAATAATTTTTTGATCATTTAATTTTTTTTTCTTAAAATTTTTAGTTAAGTCACATTTCAAATAATATTTATTTTTTATGATAAATGACAATCTTCATGTTCACTACAATTCGATCATTTCAAAGGCTATTTCGGGACTAATTTTACTAAACAACTTAAGCTGTTTGTATAATAAGATAATTAAAAGTAATATTTAATCTAAACATTAGGGATGTTTTTGAAAATTTTTCCTACAAATATATTTAAAGTTTTTAATAAAGTAACTATATATACAAATGTAAACCTTCCCTCTTAATTTCAAGTACTATTTTGACACTAAAGTTTTACCCACTAATTGCTCATCATTAATACATGAAACTTGTGGACTTATTGGGCACACCAACTGGCACTGTACACGTGGTGAATTAAGCTGGCTATAGTTTAAGCTACCGTTTGTTTTTAGCATTACATTCACATTATATTTAAATGTAATGTAATTTTCATTTAAACGTAAAAGTATTGTATTCAAATACTAATCATATCACATTTTAAATCCAATACAATCACTATTTATTCTTTTATTTTTTCTATTATTTTATTAATCATATCACATACTCTCTTTCTCTCTCCTTTTACTCATCACATCACATTTTCATTGTTTAAATAAAATTTAAATGCTTTTTATCCAAATACACATTGCATTCAAATGCAATGCAAGTACTATTTTTCCAAATGTAAATTACACTCAAGTATTGCATTCAAAAGCAATACAAACGTAATACATTTAGTGGAAAAAAGATATTTAATGCGATAGTTAAAGTATAGTTTAGTGGTAATTTAGCACCCAATTCTATCGAAAAGTTTAGAATTCCATACCTAATTTCAACAATGTAATAGAAAGGATCTTTTACTAAAGAATTCGGGTTTGCTATAAATTAACAAGCTCTCAAGGTTGAGTGAGCACACCTAAAAATTAACTAATAAGCAAGAGTGGAAAAAAAAAAAGGAAAAAAAAAGTTGCTAAACATGAAGACTGCTAAAAAGATCAACTTGGTTACAATGGCCATTGTAACGTGCTTGGTTACCTATGCTTTTGCGGTCTCTGACGCTGACCGAGTTCTAAACAGGAAGATCACCATGGATCTTGGAGCACTTCTGATAGGTCGTGCAGATGAGAATTGCATTCAAAAAGGTCAACCATGTGGCGCATTTGATCCTTGCTGTAGTAACTTGTATTGCACCGATTTTATTAAAGGAGCTTGCATATGCCTCGGTGAAGGTGAAGTATGCGGGTTACTACACATTTGTTGTGAAGGACTTTCTTGTACTGGTGCCTTTTCTGGAAAGTGTATTAAGGTAACCGAGACCGATACCGCGATGTAATTGGAGAACCTCCTTAAGTGCGTGTTTCCTACACATATATGTGCCTTTTCTATGTCTTTATATGCATGTACTCTTGTTTAATATCAACTACTAGCTCTCTCTCTCTATATATATATATATATGTTTGTGTGGTTATATAAGTGATATTGCAATAAAGTTGGAAAATCTTGTAGGTTTTCCGTTATGTTGCTTATTTACTGTCTTCTGAGGATTGCAATTTTTGTTTTTACTTTTATCTTTTCAATAAAATTTTCCTAAGATAAACAAGTGATGTATCGTAGCAAAATTATAATCAACTAGAAGCAAGCATGATTAATTCTTTTGTGGTGCAAGAAAGGGCGGTGGAATATATAGAGAATAGATGAAGGGAGAGACGAAAAAGGGAGGAGGGGCGGAGGTCAGGTGGATGGGGGTGGAGGTGAGATGTTGGGTGGGGGAGAGAATGGAGAAGGCGAAATTGAAGAATGGAATTAAGTGGAATATCTTTAATGTTGTCTCCAAATCAGATTTTTTAACGACGAGAGTTATCGTTGCAACAATTTGTAAAATTTTCAACAAAAATTTTAGCGGGGTATTCCTCGCTGAATTTTTTGAAACAATTTTACCGACGATAATGGAAGTGTTCCCAAAATTTATTTAAAAAGGGGATATATTTTTCCCAAAATTTTTTGGAACACATTTTAGCAATGACATGTGTCTCAGTAAAAGATTTTATAAAAATTTCAAGAGGAAAATTGTTTCCTAATGACAAATTTTTGGATACTTTGAGCGACGTTGTTTGTCATCACTAGAAGTATACTAAGGAAAAAAAAAAATTTGAAAAGGGGGTGGTTTTTCTGGGCCAAATGCAGCAACTATCTCCTTTATTAATGACAATGAAAAAATTCGCCACTAATAGTGTTGTCGGTAAAGTGTTTTTCTTGTATATTGGCAAGAAAGAAGAGTATGATTATTGAAAAACAATAACAATAATAATAATAATAATAATAATAATGGATTCACTTGCACATTACGAGGCAAAAATTATTGCTTCGAGATCTCAGGAAAAATTATCATATCTAGATATTTAGAGGAAAAACTGGATAAAACATTCAGTTAAAGAAAATCATTCTATAAAAAGTTTAAGGTTTACATTTGTATATATAGTTGCTTTTATTAGAAATTTAACTTATTTGTAGGCAAAATATTTAAAACATCCCGTATGTTTAGTCTAAATATTACTTTTCATCATCTTACTGTGCAAAATGCCTACATTATATACATATATATAGTAAAATACAGGCACAAAATATCATTTAAAATGATTAAGGGGATGTTTGAATAATGCATTGTGTTCGTATTTAAATATAATATGTATTTGGATGAAAAGTATTTACATTGTATTAAAATATAATGTTTGTTTAGATGAAAAGTATTTGAATTGTATTATATATGATGTGATTGATAAAAGTTAAGAGAAAATGAAAGAGAAAAAGGGGGTATGTGATGTAATTTATAAAAGTAGCAGAAAAAATAGAATGATTAATAGTAATTATATTGAATTTAAATTATGATGATATTGGTATTTGAATATAATACTTTAGTATTTGATACAAATTACATTGTGTATAAACGTAATATGAATACAATGCGGTAAACAAATGCACCATAAATTGTATAAAATATCAAGACTGTCATTCATCATCGATAATATATATTATTGGATATGTGACTTAATTGAAAATTTTAATAAAAATTTTTGAAATGATCAAACAAATATTTCAATTATGTTTTCATAATTGTTATAATTTCTATGTTTGTCTTCTTTAATGTTTAATTAAATTAATGTTTTAGATTGAATTAAATATAGGTTGCAAAGGATGATCTAGACATTTTATAATTTTAATCCCTTCAGAGGTATTTTGTGATTAATTTTATATATACGGAGGATCTTGTAGGCATTTTACAATAAGTAAGTATATCTAGTATTTCAAATAAATATAAGAGAATAATATATGAAAGTTCATTAAAAAGTTTATGGTTGAAATGAGTTTATGAGATTTGACCACAAAGAAAGGGATTTATGAAAGTTCAATGAGTGTATATGAAAGTGTTTTTAAGATTTTTAGGAATGAAAGATATGAAATTTTGAAATAAAGATTTCATCAAAATTAGTTTTAAATATTGAAAGGTGTAAATTTTTGATCTTTAAAGAGAAAATTTTACAACCAAAAGTAAGCAATTTCATAACCATGAAAGTTTAGATGACATTATGATAAACAATTCTTACGAAGAAAATTTTGGCAAAGTCCTTACTGTTTGAAATACACGAATTTAAATGTTCCAGCAACAGCAACAGCCACAGCACCAAGCAGCGCAGTGGTACTGGCCTGGTCTTGCCGCAACAATGCATAACATAGGGTGCCAGTGCTACAGCGCCAGTTAGCTGCTTCATAGCGCTGGCGATTAAAAAAAAAATTATTTCATTTTTTTTGGAGGGTTTAGTTTTAAAAATAATAATAATAATCAAAATAAATATAAATGAATGGTAAATTATTTTACATATCTGTTTTAGAAGTAAGTTTTAAAAATTTTTTTAAGAAAGGTGTCAAAACAAATTTGTGATTTTGACATTAACATTTAGAATGAATTTTTTTAATCCAAAGTTAATTAAAAACTTCATAACCATAAAACCATGCTCAATTAAGGATTAGCTAAATAAGTCTTATTTTTTCCTTTTAACAAAGGAACTAAGAAAGATTATGTCCAAAGGTATTAAGAAAATAATACTAGTCTTGGATACAATTTTCAGGGTGCAAAGTTTAGATCACAAGTTTGTATCACATGATAAAATCGCTATAAGTAAGGTAAGTACAAACTTTGCCTATAGTATGAAAATATTATTATTTTCAAATAGGCACGTGATAAGTATAATTTTAAATATGTTATTATGTTATACCTCCAATGATGAATTTGTGCATGGTATTGGATGTGTACACCTTAAGATGTTATGTCTAAGGAGACTGGGTATTAAGTGAGACTTTTTTAATTTTCTCTAGCTTTTCTCGGCTACTTCTTAGATACTGTAAAATTATTCTATTTAAAGAGATTGGAATTAAGAGAAAACGATATGACCACTCCAGTCTTTCTTGGGAACCTCCTAGTCGGAACTATTCACAAATACTATATGAGTTTCATCAAGTTAAGATTTGATATGAATATGTGACAATATAGTTTGCTAATGATCATGTGACCTTTATACTATGATTTATGTTTATGCCATGATCATGAATGTGCCATACTTCTATAGTATGCCACTTTTACACTATTGCCATGGATTTCATTAGTAAGACATGTTTACATAGTTGCCATGTGGCGGCCCGCCCTTCTGTAGGGGCTCTACAGTGCTACTACGGCCAACTCTGTAGTCAACCGCAATAGTCTGCAGGCCTCTAGGGTCGCCGGCAATCATGCTGGACTGTAAACTGACTGCTAATTTTGCGGAAATAAATTTTTCTTTCTTTTTCTTTAAATACATAAACTGTTAAGAATGTGATAAAGAAATCATGTTAACAACTGATCATGATTCCCCTATCACATACTCCTGTCTTGAAAACTGTCTCTTTGAAAATTACATTCAAAACTGTACAGCGGAAGATTTAACTGGTGACCCATATCCCTCGCCCGATCCTCTCCAGCATGCGTCTATCCTGTTCGTCGTCCACCAATATACTACTGGTGAACAGGTCTCTTACCTGCAACATGTGAACAAACTGGTGAGCTATGAGCTCAGTAAGTTCAAACTAAAAACATGTAACTAACATGCTATACTGCTGTGCTCATGCTGTACTACTGTGCTAATGTTGTACTGCTGTACTCATACTGTACTGCTGTACTCATGCTGACTGGACTCTGTAAACATGCTGTACTGGCTGATTGTTTAGTCTTAGGACTTCAATCTTTTACTTTAGTTCTGGTTTTGGGCCCCTGATTGGACGTACCGACATGTTAGCGCAACCGGGAGCGGTACTTTAGTGCTGACCTCCTCAGTCTTAACTGATGCTAAACATGATAACCTCCCCGTAGGTCGAGAGGCCGATACGCCAATAACTGGTTAATTACCATCTTTCTGGTGTTCCAACTGAGTAGCATACTGCTTGCCCCCACAGTCGGAACCTGTTAATCTATTTACTGGGGTGTGATTTAATCAACACACTAAGGTACCTTGTGCACCTAACTGTTTTCTGGTTCTGTTACTGTTTGGTCTGTTTACTGGGACATGCAACTCTATATGCATGACATGTACTGATGTGAACTGACCTGTGCTATGACTGACATGCACTGACCTGTACTGTGACTGACATAAACTGACTTAACATCGTGATGCAGACAATCAACGTCTAGCAACACGTCATACAACATACATAATACTGTAATAAAGCAAGCTTGTCCACGTTGCAGTCAGGACAATGCTTGAACTTACAGAAAATCCTCTAGCGTAAGCTGCTGCTGCTCTGGGACTGCTGATTTGGGGTCTCTGACTTGGACTCCTATAAAAGGCAAAATCACTGATTATTTACCATATTTAGCTTATACTGGAAATATGGCAAAACATGTAAATTTTCCTTTCCAGACTCTTTTTTTTTTTACTCTCTGGACTCGAACACGCCCTCCTACACGGCCGTGTTCGTGCCCGTGTACCCCTCTGGATTTTAAGCCTGGCCGTGTACTCTCTGGAACATGCCCGTGTATGCTTACACGGGTTGGTACACGGCCGTGTTACTGGCCGTGTACTCCTCTGTCCTCTTACACGGTCTCTTACATGCCTCTCTTTGACCGTGTACCCCTTGACACGGTCTGATACACGGCCGTGTTCTGGACCGTGTACCTCTCAGGTCTAATTTTTCTTGCAACACGGTCGTGCGTATGGGCATGTTCGGGGCCGTGTTCTGAACACGCCCTTGTACACGCCCGTGTTCATACCAGAATCAAGATTCTGGGTCCGAACTGCTCTGCTCTGTTTTTCTAAGGCTTTTATGGCCTTTGTTCTGTGTCTTACACTTGAAATCGATTTTCATAAGATCATTTCAAGGTATCTACTACACTTCTACTATCACAAATCCATGATTTCATAAGCAAAATTTCCCCATTTTGCTTATGAATCCCTCTTGACTTTACTTTTGAAAAATCTGCGTTTTTGTGAAGAAATTTCACTAAACTCGGTTTTCAAAACCATCTGTTCATGGATTCATATTTGAAAACGTCTAGACTCGAACCACATTTTCGATTTTAACCGAAAATCTAAATGTGATTCACTCACATTCTCTTTTTCTCACTCAAACCCTAGATTTCCATCCAAAAAAAAAAAAAACACAAGAGAAAACGAGGGTTTACCTTGCTTGAACTTGAGCTTTTCTTGTTGCTAATCCTTGACCGAATCTCGGTCGATCTGTTGCTTGCACTAGAAAATCCGAACTTTTGGATTTCCTTTGCTTTTCTCTCTCTCTTTCTTGGCTCCCTCTTTCTCTCTTTCCGTTTCTTTCTTTTCTTCTTTCTTTCTTTTCTCTTTCTTTCTTCCGGCTGCTGTGCAGCTAAAGGGATCAATTCCCTTTCTCTCTTTCATGCTCACGTGCCACTCACCCTCTCCCTTACTTTCTTTTATTTATTTTTTTTGTTGTAAGGGCTTGTTTGGCTTCTCCTTTTAGCCATAGATCAATGTGGCTCACTTGTGTGCCATTGATCTCTTAGTATGTATTTTTCACATACTTTTCTATCAAATTTTAAAACATCATAATTGAATTAATGCTTAGCTTTTAAACTATATTCATTAATTCATTTTCAAATTTTGATTAAAAACTTGATTAATCAAAATTTTCCTCTGCTCTTTATTCTGTAATCTGTATCGCTGTGAATGTACATTTATTTACAAAATTTGTACAAAATATTTCCGAGAGTATGGATTTCTCGGTTATCACATGCCATGCTTTACTAATATGCCGTGGATTAAGCTTATGTAATTTCATGTCATGACATTTTATATGCATCATGACCAAGATGATTGTAATATAAATACCTTAGCCTAGTTTTTTAATAAGACATTAAGTAGGAGTATGGTAATAGGCATACTCAAATATGATTAAGTAAACGTGACAATAGAGAAATTTCATTATTTTCGGGAAGAATGTACATTGTATATACACAATAATTTTTATGTTTGAAATGTGAAATATATGATTTAATATTGTTTAGAATATAATAAAATGTTCTAACAATATTAAAGGAAAGGAATTTGGTGAAGGAAAATTTTACTGAACCGAAATAGGATGAACGGTCCTAATTCGGTATCAAAAACCCTAGACGATGACCAAGGTGCACTAAAAGACGAAATACTTACGGTAATGATTTTTTATCAAACAAAAGTGAAATAAGGTAAATCAATCGCACGAACGGCCCCAGAAACCCGCCAGTACAATTTCAGGAAAGTTTCGTTCGGTTTAACTTTCGGTCAAACTTTGATCGAATTTATATATTAAGTGATGTCATCCATGATGTCACCCTATGATGTCATAATTAAAGATGAAAAATATGTGGAAAGAATTAAGCAAATCAAAGGGTGTAGAATTAAAGTGGCTTTAATCCAGTGGCCAAGATCATGCCAAAATGGCATGGAAATTTTGAAAGAAAAAAATGGTGTAGAAATAAATGAATGCTCCAAGGGTTAAGATTTAAAGAAGACTTGATCCAAGGGTGATGATGGTGCCAATATATCATGTAAAATTTTGGCAAAAATTTGGGAAAGGAATGGCAAATTAGAGTCAGTTCTTTTGGCCATTAATACACGGATTTGGCTTCAAAAAGCCAGCAAAACTTTAGCAAACAAAGCATCCAAAATAGCCCCTTGTTGCCCCCATGGCTGCCGTGCACTCCCACCAACACCAAGCCAAAAATTTTTCAAGTTTTCCACCAAAACTTGCTCAAAATCCATCAAAACCTCAAGTTGTTCATTGGAGTAAGGTAAGCTTCAATTATCAAGCTTTCTATTGAAAATTTTTTTTAGAGGAAATTGTGGGCTGCAAGTAAGAATGGTGTGATGAAATTTTAAGTTTTAATTTTGTTAGTTTTTGCTTTAAAAACCTATGTTGGCATGTGAATGAACCAAGGAATGAATTAGAAGTTTGAAACAAAATTTTGATGTAAGTTTTTCAAGTAGAAACCGTGGGCTTAGAGGTGGAAATTGGGATGTGAATTTCAAGTTGGTATTTGGTTAGTTTATGCTCCAAATGTTAGATTAGCATGTGAATGAATTAGGGAATGAATTAGAAGCACAAAATTAGGTTTTGGTGCAAGTTTTTCAAAGGAAAATCCATAGGGGTTTTATGTGAAGATATGAATGAAAGATAAGTTTGATTTCTTATAGTTTAATGATTCAAAATGATTGTATGTGACATATAAATGAATTAGAAGTTTGAATACACAATTTAGTGCATGTTTACCAAGTGAAATCCATGGATTTCATATGGAATTAGGATTGAAAGTTTAAGCTTGAATGTTAATGGTTTATTGATTCAAGAACAATGTATATGGCATGTGATTGATTAGAAAGAATGTGGAAGTTTAAAACTTCAATTCTGTGTATGAATGACAACATAAAACCGTGGATTGATAGTGTGAGGAAATGTGAATTTTGTGAGGAAAAATGTGAGATTGAAATGTGGATAAAAATCAAGGGTGTGATTGAAAGAAAACAAATCAAAATAACGTTAGAAATGTCTAGGTTTTCATGAATATTTTTACGTAAAAAGTTTGTATTTTTACATAAAAATTAGGTCTTTGGTTAAGTACATAGTAGGTTAGATGGTTTTGAGGCGTTACCTAAACGTCAGGAACCTAAAAATTAAGTTGAAATGCTACTGAAATTTTTAGAACGGCACGAAGGGCATTTTAGGAAATGAGGGGTAAAAATAGGGTCGGTGTTTGAAAACCCGAGGCCCCTTGGTGACCTAGGTAGGGAAAAAGATGACGGACATTTTGAGGATTAATAAAATGTCCATTTGGAGCCTCGTAAAGTAAGAAAAAGAAGATTAACGATTGATGGTCGGAATAGTGCCACTTGAGGGTCGGTAAATAGTAAAATCGAGAAATTGCGGCAAATAATGTCGTAAAAATTTAGTAAAGTCTAAGAAAAATTATTTTATGATTTTTGGGCTTAAAATATCCAGTTAAAACACTAAAGTGAAAAGTTATGGCCCAAAAACCCGTTAGGGGCAAAATGGTCATTTTGATCAAAAATTTCAAAAACGTAAGAAAAGGACCTTTAGAACCTTAGAATAGCTTAATTAAAATTCTAAAGGCCAAAGATTAAATTTTAAGTCAAAGAAAAGTAGATTTAAGAAGAGAAATCACGCTAGGAACAAAATGGTCATTTTATCAAAAGTTGGAAAAAGGGACGGTAAGGCTTGAAATAGTGTTTTGAGGCCTTAATTAAGGTTTTAAAGGCCAGAATCAAGTTTTAAGCTGAAGAAAAGTAAGAAAATCCCGTTAAGGGTAAAATAGTAATTTTGGTTAAAAATTTAGAAAATGGTCAAAATGAACCGTTAGGACCTTAAATGTGACTCAAAAATTCTAATTGGGATTTTAAAGGCCAAAATAAGGTTTGAGTGGAAAAATCCCGCTAAGGGGCAAAATGGTAATCTTGTCAAAAGTTTGGGACATAAAGGTCATTTTTCCAAATATTAGTAGAAAAGCTAAAAATGGGACATTAGACCCCTAAGATCATTATTAAGAAGTAAAACGTAAAATTTTTTATATTTTACTTAGTTTTAAACATGAAATAAACAATGAGATTAATAGTTGTTTATTTCTAGTGATAGAAAACCCAAATAGAGACGGGAAAAAAACCTAAAAGGACCCAAGGAAGCCCACGCTAGCACAAATATTGTAAGTACAAACATTTATTTGTCTACTCATGAACTAACTTGTAATAGGACTTTTAGTGATTAGATGTTATGAAATGATCATAGTACCATTATGACGTGACATTCTAACAAGTTCACGAAACTAGAAAGAATAATAAGTTAAAGTAAAGAAAGATAAATACAAGAAAGATAATAAAATTGAAGATTTAAATTGTTGAAGTACCGGCCTCCATAAGGTTAGGTTCTATATTTAAAGCCTCCACTCAGTGTGGTGCTACCCCAAAGGTGTGGTAGTTAAATGCCTCCACTCAGTGTGGTACTACCCTGAAGGTATGGTAGTTAAAGGCTTAAAGACGCTACTCCATAGGTGGGGTACTTAATAGTTAAAGTTTGACTGTGAGATAAGTTTGTGGGTAACTCCCCCTCCCCTCGTTGGTCTACGCGCATTAAGTACGACTAACAATAGGCCCCCCACGAGTGAAGGTAAAGTAAAGTAAAGTAAAAAAGAAGAAAAGAATAGAATGTTATGAAAGAAAGAATGAGCAACGAAATGAAAGAACAAAAGTTAAGTAAGCATAATGTGACTAAAGTGAAGCAAAGTAAAGTACAGTAAAAGAAAAGAAAAGAACAGAACGATATGATATGAAAGAAAGAACGAATAATGAAAATGAAAGTTAAGCGAGCCAAGTAATGAATAGAAAGATACAAAAAATAAAAAATAAAAAATAAAAATAAAAAGAACAATGAAAACTAAAGAATGAAAAGTAAACAAGTATAATGTGACTAACATACATGATGTGTATATGTAATGTTATGGATGTATATTTGTACTTACTGAGCTTTAGCTCACTAGTCTATTCGTGATGTAGGTAACAAGTGTAAGCTGCCTGATCATAAGAAAGGAAACTGATGGGTTGGCAGACAGATTCCCGAGATGTCATGGATAGGGAGTAGATTCACTATGTTTTCCGTTGTGAAAAGAAATGCAAATGTATATGTAAAGATACGAGATAAGTTTGAAAGTATGTTATGTTACGAAGTATTTTAATGGAAGAAAAGCACAAGGATTTTATGAAATAGAAAATGTTATGACAAGTGTATTTGTATAGGTATGATTTAAGAAAAAAAGAAAAAGGTAAAAATTTATTCCTAATTTTATGTACAAGTTAAAATGAAGAAATTAAAATGAAAAGATTTTAAAGTATGTTAATGTTAAAGAAAGTATGTTAAAAGTAAGTTACCGACGACCCATGAGGTGACAAATTATCGCAGTTGGCTTTAGAGCTCAACTGTGATAGTGTTGTTCAGCCTCCACGAAGGATGGGCCATCATAGTAAAACCTAAGACTAAGAAAAGTAAGATGTCATAATAACCTTCGACTTAAGAAAGGATTATGTTATGATATGATCTTGGTTTTGTTAAGGCCTTGCAAACCCTATCATCTCGTAGATCACACGCAATTGGTACATACACAAAAATGGGCCCATAAATAAGAAAGTAAATCATAAGTTATAATAAATGGATTCATAGAAGAGTATAATTAGATCATCCTTATGCATATGACATACTCTTCATCATGTTTTCATGTAAGATCAAGTTTGTACTTATTGAGCGAAAGCTCATCAGATATATTCATATTATAGGTAATAAGCCTATATCTTAAATAATGATGGGCACTATCGACAAAGAGTGGTAGCAAAGGTGGGGTGGGTATTACTACATAAATATTTCCTTAAACCTATTTTGAGTTACTATATATATTAGAAAATTAAAAGTACATGTGAGCTAATGAAATACAACATGTATGAAGTGTTTTATGAGGTAGACACATACGTGTCATGAACCTACTTAAGTTATGTGTAATGTAGAATATTATTTTTTTTTAATTTGTTCTCAAATTTCCAAGTATTAATAAGTATTTATAAGTGATGACACATCTAAGTAAGTTAAGTAACGGCCAACATATTTAGGTCGTTTCAATATTGGTATCAAAGTGGTATCCTGCTACCAACTTTGCTTCCTCTCACATTGTCGTTGCAAATGCTCAAGTAAGTTAAGCCAATTTCCTTTATTAAAAGCTAGTTGATAACTAATTTACCCTATAAACCTATCTTAGCCATAGCTGCATCGAATGAAGCTTAAGAAGTTCTTGAAGGAATGACTCTACCTCATTACGAAGAGAGTTGGGATCCCTTTGTACTCGCAGGATGGATCAACACTATGGAGACCATCTTTCACATCGTGGGACTCTTGCTTATATGAAAGTTGTTTTTGCGACAAACATGTTGGATGGCAAAGCCTTGCAGTGGTGGGGGCAACTAGGCGATGTTTGGTTTTATATTTGGGAGAATTTCGTAATGACATCGCCCAAGACTTCCACTTGAATCTTCCATTAGATGTATATGTTGCACTATTGGGTGTCAAGTATAGGATGATTCGGTATGGAGACAATACCAAGCCCTACTTGGCATCTAGGAGCAATACCCCGAAGAATTGATTGATCACTATATCATGATATAACACTTAAATTACTAAAATAAAGTAACTTTACAATGTGAAAAATCATGTGACAAGATTATAAAAATTGTCACTAATGTCACATTACCTTATTTAAGTAAGTGGGTGATGGTGACCAATTGAGAAAAGGTCATGGTGGATGTCAATTCCCAAAATAGCAGTCCAACAACTTAGTGGTATGATAGAGTGAATGTGCAGATAAAATTTTTATAGTATGTTAAGGACAATGTAAGAACTTGGATATCAAGGCACAAAATACCGTGTAAATTTACATTGATTGCTCATTAGCAAATAAGTTTAGAAAAATTTCTCTTTAGTAGTGTACAAATTTGAGGATTGGATTGGATTATAGGTAAAATTTGCATTGAATCACTCTATAAGTGCAAATACTTAGAGGTTAAGCCTTTAAATTGTAGTAGAAATTTATACGTTTAAGCCTTCCAATAGTATAAACTTTAGGAAGTGTGTTTAAGGAAGACTAAAGAAAATACTAATAAACTCCGTAAACAGATCAAATTATATTTGTTATGGATAATATCTAGATGTAAATTCTTATTTATCTTAATTAAAAAAATGGATATATTGATCTAATGGCTAGAAATAGGATTAAATCAAATGTCATCAATGTTGGAGAATCAACCTAGTGGTTGCTTTCTTCTTTCCCAATTTGTAGTACACAAAAACTTACCACTACAGCTTTTACCATTCAAAGCTAATGGTAATAGTAAATCAAATTTTACTAAGATTTGAATATCTAATTAATCATGCTTAAGTGTGTGAAAAGACTTAATGTGAGTAAAGCATGATTAACACACTAATCAAATCACATTAACCATGTGCCTATAAATCGGACCCTCCACCACTCATTTTTACCACACCAAAAATTATCTTTATAGTGATTCCACTCTTTAGTAACTTCTTAGTAGTTTTCTTTAGTAAATTTCTCTTAGAAAATTTTCTTAGAAAATTCTCCTAGCTCTTAAAAGAAAAAGTTTTCCCAATATTTTCACTTTCTTTCCCTCAAGCCAAATGACTATCTTTTGCCTCCACCCAAAGATTTTCTCCAAACCTCCTTCACAAAGATCGATCCCCAAGATGTCTTAGGCATCAATCTAGAGTTGGAATGAGGCTGAAGGTAGTTATTCCTAACCAAACCTCTTGTATTTCTCTCTAGAGTTCATGTTCTTTTATGTGCTTGGAAGCTAAGAAAATGTTGTTTTGTATTCTAGATTTTGGATTGTTATAAGGCTTGATCTAGTGTCCACAAGTGAGGTAAAATCCTAGACTCTATTTTGTTGGATATGTATATTAGTTTGATGTATTGATAGAAATTTGACAATGATGATTGTGTGGTGAATGTGGTTATATTGCTAGTATGTGGTGTTGAAATGTGGAAGTTTTGATAATGTTAGAAGTTATTATGAGCATGGATTATGATTATGGCTATGGATTATGGATTTTTGATGGCTTGAATATATCAAGATTGGTGAAAAAGTTTTGAAAGATTGAACAAAATCAACATTTGTGTGTTCATTAAAAAGTTTGTGGATGAAATGAGTTTATGAGATTTAACCACCAAAAAAGGGACTTATGAAAGTTTAATGGATTGTATATGAAAGTGACCACCAAGAAAGGGATTTATGAAAGTTTAATGGAGTGCATATGAAAGTGTTTTTAAGGTCATTAGGAATGTAAGATATGAAGTTTTGAAATAAAGATTTTATATAATTTAGTTTTAAAGATTGAAAGGTGCCAATTTTTGATCTTTAAGAAAAAAGAAAATTTTATAAGCAAAAGTAAGCAATTTCATAATCATGAAAGTTTTAGATGACATCAGGATGAACAATTCTTGAGAAAAAATTTTGGACAAAATCCATACGGTTTGAAAGATACAAATATCACAAAAAAAAATTGAAAAAGGGAAAAGCAAGGGAAAAATTGGAAATTTCAACCCCAGCCTTAGGTGCTGCAGCGCTAGCTCATGACACCAAGTAGCGCTGTGGTGCTGATCTGGCACCATTGCAACACTGCACAACATAGGCTGCTAGCACTGCAACACCAGTCAACCGCACCGCAGCACCACCAGTAAATTTTTTTTTATTATTTTTGGGTAGTTTTAAAATAATAATAAATAAATAAATCAACAAATATAAATGAACAAATAATAATATGTAAATTATTTTACATAATTATTTTAGAATGAAGTTTTACAATTTTTTTCAAGAAAGGTATCAAAACAAATTTGTGGTGTTGACATTAACATTAAAAATGAATCTTTTTAATCCAATGTTGATTTAGGACTTTATAACCATAAAACCATGCTCAATTAAGGATTAGTTAAATGAGTCTTATTTTTCCTTTTAACAAAGGAACTTAGAAAGATTATATCCAAGGGTATTGATAAAGTAATACTTGTCTTGGATACAATTTTCAGAATGCGAAGTTTAAATCACAAGTTTGTATTAAGTGCTAAAATTGCAATAAGCAAAGTAAGTACAAACCTTGTCTATAGTATAAAAATATTATTAATTTCAAACATGCACATGATAAGTATGATTTTGAATATGTTATTATGTCATACCTCATATGATTAATTTGTACATGGTACTAGATGTGTACACCTTAAGATGTTATGTCTAAGGAGACTAGGTATTAAGTGAGACCGTCATAATTTCCTCCAGTCTTTCCTGAGAACTTCTTAGATACTTTAAGATTGATCTATCTAAGGAGACTGGAATTAAGAGGAAATGATGTGACTCTCTAGCCTTTCCTATTAACTTTTGGTCGAAACCATTCACAGATAACATATGGGTTTCATCAAGCTGAGATTTGATATGAATATGTGATGATATAGCATGCTAATAATCATATGACTTTTATGCCATGATCTATATTTATGACGAATGTGCCACACTTCCATAATATGCCACTTTTACACTATTGCCATGGATTTCATCAGTAAGACATGTTTACATAATTACCATGCTTTACTAATATGCCATGGATTAAGTTTATGTAATTTCATGTCATGACATTTCATATGCATCATGACTAAGAAGATTATAATATAAATACCTAAGCCTAGTCTTTGAATAAGACATTAAGTAAGAGTATGGTAATAAGCATACTTAAATATGACTAAGTAAAGGCTAAGATTAAGAAAAGTAAGGTGTCGTACCAATATTTGACCTAAGGAAAAGTTATGTTATGATATGATCTTGGTTTTTTTAGGGCCTTGCAAACCTTATAATCATGTAGATTGCATGCATTTAATATGTAAACAAAAAGGGGCTCATGAATAAGAAAGTAAATTATAAGTTATAATAAATGGATCCATAAAAGAGTATAGTTAGAGCATCCTCATGCATATGACATACTCTTCATCATCTTTTCATGCAAGATTAAGTTTGTACTTGTTAAGCGAAAGTTCATAAGATATATTCATATTGTAGATAAAAAGTTCGTAGCTTAAATAATGATGGGCACTGTTGATGAGGAGCAATAGCAATGGCGGTGTGGAATACTACATCGCAAATATTTCTATAAACCTATTTTGAGTTATTATAAATATATATGTATAAATTATATATTAGAAAATTAAAAGTACATGTTAGATAATGCAAGGCAACATGTTTGGAGTGTTTTATGAGACAGACACGTATATGTTATTAACCTACTTAAGTTATGTGTAATATAGAATATTATTATTATGAAAAAATAAATAGATATTTTTAATTTGTTCTCAAATTTCCAAGTATCATTAAGTATTTATAAGTGCTGATAAGCCTAAATAAATTAAGTTACAGCCTACGTATTTGGATCGTTACAGCCAATTACATCCAATCAATCAGTAGTTGACTAATAAAAATAAATACTGATATTGGTCAATCAGTTATTGACTATTATCATCCGATCAAGTATATTTAAGAAAACAATTATTTGCTAAAATAAAAAATTCTAGACATAATTTTTTATCAAAAAAAAGTGTAAAAATGGCCATAGTCTTCTCTTCTGGTATGGTCTTCAATTTTGTAAAAAAATTGTAATTGAAACTTTCGGCAAAAACATTTCATTATTGAAAATAGGATTTTTTTTTTCGATGTTGCTCTTTAAACTTATGGCATTTACAATTTTTCCATAAAACTTCTAATTTGCGCAAGTTAACCGTTGAATTTAGAAATATGTAGAAAACTAACTTCATATACAATGAAGTTGACTTTTTACTGAAATCGACAAGTGAATCGTACATGAGTCATTAAATTTATTCGGGTAATGATCTTTAATTATGTTTTCTTAATATAGCAAATTCTAAAATTAACATGGTTTTAAATATAAAATTAAGATAATATTGATTAAAAAAGACCTTCTATACTCTTAAGTAACGACTCACGTGCAATTAAGATGTCAGTTATTTTGACAAGAAACATTCTTATTATTATTAGATGGTGGTCTGCTACAAATTTATAGGTTTAAGTAAGAAATTACTAAAATTTACAAATTAAAACGAAAATTGCAATTAGATAAAAAATTCATGGGCAAATGTGCCAAAAAATCTTGAAAATAAAATAATGGGAAAT
Source organism: Antiaris toxicaria (assembly GCA_035233585.1). Classification (NCBI taxonomy): domain Eukaryota; kingdom Viridiplantae; phylum Streptophyta; class Magnoliopsida; order Rosales; family Moraceae; genus Antiaris; species Antiaris toxicaria. Next base: position 20,442,244 of record CP141153.1, read on the forward strand.
ACAAAATGTAGCATATTTTCCGAACCTGATGTAATTAAATAGCAGGTTAGAAAGTACTTGGAAGAAAATATCATATTTTACTATTTGTTGGAGGTAGAATCCCTCTTTTGTACACAGTCATAGTTGTCTCCTTCGCGGCAAAGACGACAGCTACGACGCGACGAAGATGGCGGCTGTGACAACAACAAGATAAAGACAGCAATGGTGACAGAGATCTGAAGTGATGGTGACGACAATGGTGATGTTTAGGACTTTGAGACAACCAAGTGGCGATGAGAAAGTGAGCGGCTGTGACTGCTTGGCGAGGAAGAAATGAGGATGGGAATGGAATATTGGGGGCATTTTGGGGATTTACTAAATATTAAAAAATAATGTGTTATTTTCTTCCTAGGGTGTTCTACAGTCGGGCACACACCTCTTAATGCTTCACACTACCATTTAAAACATACCTCACTTAATTTTTAAAAAATTTAAATTTACCTATTACACATCTTTTAATTCCAAAAGTACCCGTAATAACTTCCTAAGATTATTACATTTTCACAATTAAAATCTCTGTACACACTCACTCTTTTTTTGTTTACTTTGATATTTTTATTTTTTTTTTCAAACGTGAAGTAATGGCTTTTTTTTTTTTTTTTTTGAGAAAAATGGGAAGTAATGTCATAAGTATATCTTATTACTACATTTTTTAAAACTAATTTTACTAGGTTAACTACTGTCCTGCATGTTAATCAATTGGAAAAATAAATGTATAACCGAAAAAGAAAATATACAAATTAAAAGTCCGCAAAAATGAATTATATAACCCGTTAAAAAGAAGAATTATAGGGAACACATAAAAGTTACCTTATCTTATTATATTTATTTGTAAATGTTCTATTATGTTATATTTTGTATATTTAAAATATAACATTACAAAAATCTAATATATATAGAACGATGTTTAGAAAAAAAAAAAAGAAGAAATGATAAAAGCATATACAATTTTGTTAAATAGAAAACGTAAATACAATTGAAATTTAATTTAAACAAAAAAGATTATTAAAACATGTATTCATAGATGTTTTAGTATATTAAAGTAAAGTTTTTGAAAATAAAAGAAATTAATTTCTATAAGTAGATATATATTTAGGCGTTTGAGTGGCTTTGGTTTTTTTCATTGAACTTCATCATATTTTCTTTTTATCATTAATTTCACGTAAGATGAGAAAATGATAAAGATGTTAAAAGGGTACCGATTGGAATGTATTAGTTTTCCTATTAATTTCTGTCACCACCATTTATTAATAAAATAAATGTATTATTGAATTTTTTCCAATATATATACTTTCGTAATTTAGGTTAACTATTGTTGCACTTTTTTATAATTTTATTAAAGGGTTTTATTGTGACAAAAAATTTAATTTAAAGGATTGAGCTATGTGTAATAATGAATGGCTAGATTTTTGGGATTCTATCTCTTGTTCGGCTTTACCAAGACACCATTCTGATCATTCTCCATTAATTCTTTCTTACACTATGCATCTTCTTGGAAATCCTAAGCCTTTCAGATTTCAATGTCCGTGGCTTACTCATGATGAGTTTTTGAAGTTCGTTCGCAAAACTTGGAGTGATGTTCCTTATGAAGATATAATATTTAAACTTCGAAAGTTGAAGACGGAATTGCACACTTGGAATCGGTCAGTTTTTTGCAACATTTTTAATGATTTTGAGGTTGCACAGGGTAAATTAGCTGACATACCATTGGAGATTTCTAGTGAGGGACAAGACTGGTTTTCTAAGGAAATGGAGGCTTCAAAGGAATTTGATTATATTCTATCTCGCCACGACTGGTATTACAAAGAAAGGGCTAGAGTGAATGGATTACTGATGGAGACTGTAATACTGCTTACTTTCATGCCCTGTTGAAAGGAAGGAAAGCTCGTAATCCGATTGCGGTAATGAGGATTAATGGGGTCATGGTGGATGATACTGAGGTGATAAAAAATCATACATTGTTGATTATTATAAAATTTATTTGCGGCTTCTGGTTATTGATAACATGGCTACTACTCATAAGAACATTTCTTTGAATGCGGTTCCTGATGGTGAGGAAGTTAGTAAAACTGTTTTTGCTATGGATCTCACTAGTATCTGGTGGTTTTGGTTGAGTTTTCTTTCAGCAATGTTCTGAGTATTGTCAGTGCAGATGTTGATGGTGCAGGGTATTTTCTTAACTGGTAATCTCATTCCTGATCTTAATTCGAACTTCATCGTCTTGGTTCCCAAAATTAAGGATGCTATCACGGTTGATCTTTTCCATCCTATTGTTTTGAATAATTTTTCTTTTCAAAATTATCACAAAGATTCTGGTTGATAGAATTGGAGGGTTTGCTACTTCTATTGTCTCACAAAATCAGCTTGACTTTGTTCTTGGCAGGAATATTTAGGATTTTATTACTTTGGCTTCTGATGGAGATAATGTGCTTGATGAAAAATGCTATGGTGGTAGCATGGCTCTTAAGCTGGATATTCGGAGAACTTTTGATACCTTGGATTGGTCTTTTATTATTAAAGTTCTTTCTGCTTTTGGTTTTTCTGATAAGTTTGTGACATTGCTTAATTACTACCATTTTTCATCCTGCTAATATGTCGGTTTTAATTAATGGGTCCTCAGAAGGATATTTTAGTTGTGGTAGAAGTGTTCTTCAAGGCTTCCAAAAAAAATGTTGCTCCTTTGAATCGGATCCTTAAGGAGTATGCAGAATCTCAGGTCAAATTACCAACAAAGAAAAGTCTCAGATATACTTAAAGAAGAATATTAGTAATGCCAGAACGGTAGATTTAATTTAGAGTTTGGGAATGAAAATTAGTGCTTTTCCTTTTTACTATTGTAACACCCCTTAGCGAGATGGTCGAATTCACTATCTTAACATTACTTATAAGCTACTATTTGTGGAAATACAATGAATCAAAAGTAAACATCTTATAAACATCAATGCAGAAAATAGGAATATATTTTTTTTAACAAGCACTAAAATATTAACTTTTCTCATACTTATGCAATTAAATAGAAAATTAAACTTTAACAATTAATATTAAATTATATTATGAAATTTAATGTGAAATCCTATACTTTATAATACTTGTGATGGTGGAAAACATAGTCTAAAAATAAGGAACTATAACAATTATAGGAATATTCTAAGTAAATGATAAAATAATTGAACTTATAAATTCAAACATAAACTCAAAACTCTTAAAAATAAACATAAATCCTTTCAAACAGGAAGGTTCTACCAACCCACCCCACCATAGCATGCGCTCCCACTCCAAGTCTCCTCTATATCTTAGCTTTAACCTTGCATTATCCACAAATATGAGGAATTAAGTTAGGCGAATACCTGGTAAATACATCCATTATCTCAAAAAATGCTTAGCTCAAAAACTTAGTGGAAAACATCATTTAATTTATATATATATAACATATTAGAATATTATTCCTATCATAAAAGTAAGATCAAAGATCATAAATATCATAAATATATATACATAATCCATATCCGTGTCCATTAATCTTGTCTACACTGTTGTGTCGTAACGATGTACCAATGTGTACTATCATGGTGAGAGTGGGATTGTAAGTTCTGAACCAGCCAAGAAAAAAATGAAACTATTAACACTAGCAACCATTACCATAAGAAACCATTACCAAGAAGGATCAATCTCAGGTATACGCCTCCTAATTATCTCATTACTTTCATCATTATTCTTAACATGAGTTTTCTTAATTATAAATCATAATCTTTAAAATATAACGTAACTCTTAGAAATAATAATGATATCAAAAACTTCGTAAAGAAATACATGCACTATTAAAAGATAAAATACTTTATAATCACACAAAACTATAACTTTTGATATGAAAATCCCATTGAAATCCTTTAAAATAACATGCAACCTATAGACACGAATGTTGGACCAAAAAGCACACCTTGTGCAAGCTTTGTTTTGTAATTTTCTTTTTTGGTCCAAGAAAAGCCCAAGACCATCCATATTGTCCTCAAAACAAATTTTGGCTTAGTTAAGGAGCTTAATGGGAGAAATAATAGAGTTTAATGTAGACCACCATAAATATATACATGAATATGGGAGTTTTTTTTTTTTTTTCTTGAGAATGCAAAAGGACTTCGGTTTTTCACATTAGAAAATCTGAATCTAGACTTAGAAATGGCCAAGTGTAACTCAAGGAATGAAACTCATGAACTTAAGGGTTAATTTTGGTTTAATGAGTGATTAATCCTATTAATCCATACATGTAACATCCAATTATGCTAGCTTATATAAAGGCCATTCTCCACATGTACAAAGACACAACACAAACACATAAAGTCCTAGCTTTTTCTCTTTTGCTCTTAAGTTTTCTTTGTAGCCATTGAAGTCATTTCAATGATAGAGGAAAGATGCAAATTCTGAGTTCAGTATGACGGGTTCGATAGTGGTTCGTGCTACTATCATTGTCGTTGTATCCTAAAAAACAGATGTCCTACATAGCCTCAAGTACTCTTAGAGGGGACGAATCTGTTTTAAGGAGAGTGTATTTCACGTACCTGGACATTATCTTTATCATTTTATTTACCTTGTTTGGTTGAAGGTTGAATTTGTGTTGGAACATTTTATTATAACAAGTTTAATTATTATATTGTTTTTCTTTGTATTTTCTATATATGCCTAACAATCTTAAAATGGATTTACATACAAAGGAAGACAGATTTTCTAAGGAGACGTTTCTTTTTGTTGAAAATTTTGATATCTGTATTAACTTGAAATTTTTTTTTTTGTTAAAGTAATGGTTGATAACATGAACGTGGTTGTTCCTAGTGGAACCAACACTATGACGCCTAAGATATCCCCAGTGGTTCAAATAACAATCTCGGTCCCAACTCCTAGCTCAACCTCAATGCAACCTTTGCCCGTCTCAGTTCTCATGAACCACAACAAAAAGCCTGAAAAGTTCATTGGGTTGAACTTTAAGACATGGCAACAAAAGATTGTTTTACTTGACAACATTGAATCTTGTGAGATTCTTGAAGGAGGATCCTCCTCATATTAGAGAGGATGAAGTAGATGCATAAGCATTTCAAGCGGTTGGTGCATGGAATCATTCTAACTTCTTATGCCATAACAATTTGCTTAATGGCTTATTTGATGAGCTTTACAATGTGTAGAGCTCGAAAAAAATGACTAACGAACCATGGGAGTCCTTAGACAAGAAATACAAGTCTGAAGACGTGGGTGCTAAGAAGTTCTTAGTTGGCTTATTCCTAAATTACAAGATGGTAGACTCAAAGATTATGATTAGTCAAGTTCAAGAGATCTAACTTATCACCCATGGGATACATGCCAAAAGAATGGCCATCAATGAATACTTTCAGATAGCTATGCTAATTGATAAGCTACCCCTGACCTGGAAAGAGTTCAAGAACTATCTAATGTACAAGAGAAAAGAGATGACTGTTAAGCAACTGGTAGTCAGACTTCATATCAAAGAAGACAATAGACGGCCCAAGAAGAAGTTCTACAACGTAACTACAAACTCTGCTAAGGCTAATGTGGTGGAGTATGATGGCTCCAAAAAGAAGGGAAAATTGCGATCTAAGTTAGGATCAAAAGGAGGAGTTTTCAAAAAGAAATTCCAAGGAAAGTGTTTCAATTACAACAAGGTTAGGCACAAATTGGCAGATTGCAGGCTGTCAAAATGTAACAAGGAGAAGGAGGCCAACTTTATATGCACCATTTCAAAAGAGGTGTCAGACGTCAGCTTGTCTGCTGTGGTCTCGAAAGTGAACTTGGTTGACTTCAACCCAAAAGAATGATGGCTCGATACTGGGGATACAAGATACATCTTTTATGACTAGACCGAGTTTGCTAACCTAGTTCTGTTGGAAACTGGACAGAAGCTATTTATAGGCAATTCCGCAAGTTCTGAGATCAAGGGTCAAGGAATGGTATCCTTGAAGATGACCTCGAATAAGGAAGTAAAGCTTTATAATGTGTTATATGTGCCTGATATCCAGAAGAATCTTATCTTCGAGATAATGTTGAGTATGCACAGCTTCAAAATGGTGTTTGAAGCCAATAAAATTGTTTTGTCTAAACAAGGAATGTATATAGGGGAGGAAGGTTATCTAAAAAATGGCATGTGAAAAATGAATGCCATAGCTGTAAAACCCAATAAAGTGAATAAAAAGAAAAACTCTTCCACTTATATGCTTAAGTCTTCTAACTTATGGTATAGTAGACTAGGACATGTTAATTATGATACATTATGTAGATTAATTAACTTAGATCACATACCTGCATTTCATATTGATTCAAGACATAAGTATGAAATTTATATAGAAGTAAACTTAACAAGGTCATCATTTTAAAGAATACTGAACCACTTGATTTAATACATAATGATGTTTTTGACTTTAAGTTTGTTCAAACTTGAGATGGTAATAAGTATTTTATCACTTTTATTAATGATAGTACAAAGTATTGCTATGTATATTTACTAAAAAGCAAAGATAAAGCTGTAGGGAAATTTGCTCTCTACATGCAAGAAGTTGAAAACCAACTTAACAAAGGGATTAAGATGGTTAGAAGTGACTGAGGTGGTGAATATGTTGAATCATTTAGTGTATTTTGTGCACAACATGGAATTATTCACAAAGTCACACCACCATACTCTCGTCAATCAAATGACATTGCTGAATGTAAAATCGTATCTTAAAGGATATGATGAATACAATGTTAATAAGTTTTGGATTGTCACATAACAAGTAGAGGAAAGCCATTTTATTGATGAATTACTTATTAAACAAGGTTCTGCATAAGAAAGTCAATAAGACCCTTTATGAATTATGGAAAGGAAGGAAACTTTTCTACAAATACTTGAAAGTGTGGGGGTGTTTGGCCAAGGTAATGACACCAATGCCAAAAAGTATAAAGATAGGTCCTAAAATGCATTGGGTAAACTCATAATAGTAGTTATATCGATTCCTTGTACATGAGTCTAAAAACTCTAACATACATAAGAACATGATATTAGAGTCTAGGAATGCATCATTCTTTGAACATATATTTCTGAGCAAGACTAAGGAGCCAAATTCGTCAAAACAAAATTTTAAGACTATTAAAGAAGATAATAGTTAAAATTTTGAAAATGATGAAATCATGGTAATGGGGGAAGAACCTAGACAAAACAAAAGGGTAAAAATAGAAAAGTCTTTTAGACTAGATTTTCTAACCTACATGCTAGAGGCTAAACCTCAAACATATAAAGAAGCTATGAGCTCAACTAAGGATCATTTATGAAAATAGGACATAAAGAGTGAAATTGATTCTATCTTACAAAATCAAACTTGGGAACTAGTAGACCTTCCTTAGTGAAAAAAACTACTTGGTTTCAAATGGATTTTCAAACGGAAAATGAAGGTAAATGGAACAATTGACAAGTATAAGGCTAGACTTGTGATAAAAGGTTATTGACAACAAAAAGACCTGGATTACTTTGACATATATTCTCCTGTGATGAGAATAACATCTATAAAGATGATACTAGCAATTGCCGCATTGCAGAATCTTGAAATTCATCAAATGGATGTGAATATGGCTTTTCTTAATGGAGATTTGGAGGAAGAAATCTATATAGACTAACCTGAGGGTTGTATAGCTCCAAGACAAGAAAAAAAAGTCTATAAATTGGTGAAGTCTTTATATGGACTGAAACAAGCACCGAAACAATGGCATAAAATGGTTTGATGACGTCATAATGTCAAATGACTTTAAAATCAATGAGTGTAACAAATGTGTTTATGTTAAGAACACTGAAGACGATTATGCCATTCTCTATCTATACGGAGACGACATAATAATTGTGGGTGGTAATGATCGGATGATCAAATCTACAAAACACAAGTTGAACTCAAGGATTGATATGAAAGATGTGGGATCAGTTGATGTAATTTTGGGAATCAAAATCATAAAGTCAGCTAATGGTCTCATAATGACTTAATCATATTACATAGACAAGATACTTGACAAGTTTAATAACGATGATTTTGGTATAGGTGGAACTCCTATTAATGTGAGTTAACATTTGTCTAAAAATAGAGGACAAATCATATCTCAAGTGGAGTATGCTAGAGTGATTGGCAGTCTAATATACTTAATGAGCTGTATAAGACCAAACATTGCCTTCATTATGAGTAAATTAAGTATATTCACAAGTAATACAGGTAATGACCACTGAAAAGCAATTATAAGAGTACTGAAGTACTTAAGATATACTTGTGATTATAGACTACATTGTACAAAAGAACCTGCTGTATTAGAATGATACTCTGATGCAAGTTGGATATCCAATATACAAGATTCTAAGGTTACCAGTGGATATATATTCACCTTAGGTGGTGCAATTATTTCGTGGAAATCCTCTAAATATATGGTAATAACTAGATCCACAATGGAAGCTAAATTTGTTACCTTGAATAAATGTGGCAAAGAAGCTAAATGGCTTCGACATTTATTAGAAGACATTCTAGATTGGCCAAAACCTATACTTGTAATGTGCATATATAGTGATAGCCAATCAGCTATTGGTAGAGTACATAATACGATGTATAATGGTAAGTCAAGATATATATATCATCAACATAATACTATTGGACAATTGATCTCAACGAGAGTCTAAGCCATTGACTATATAAGATCAAAAGATAATATTGCAGATCCATTGATCAAAGGTTTGAATAGAGATCAAGTTAAGAAAACATCGAGAGGAATGGAACTTAAGCCCATGGAAAAGTATGCTGAAGCAGTGGAAACCCAACCTAGTTGAATAGAGATCCCAAGATCTAGGTTCAATGAGACAACTAAATTGTGTAGACCAGCTTAGTTCATTGTGGGGGTTACCACAGCTCATTCCTATGACAAAAACAATGAAACCTATACAAGAAGAGGTTAAACATTTGTTTTTAATGACTCTTATGTATCGAATACATCAAGAAATTAAGCGGAATAATATGGATTACTTTCCAATAAGAAATCACCTATATGAGAGAGAAGTGGGGATACTTTAAAGGAGAATTGTGAGGGCTCAATTCTTCAGAAACTCTTGCAAAACCAGACAGATGTTTATGGCCAAAACGAACATTACCATGAGAACTAAACTGTGCCAAGAAGAAATATGTGTGAGCTATATTATTGTTTACACAAATGGCTGAACAATTCAAAGACATCACATCTACTAATCAGTCAGTAAAGTAAATATAATCTCACAAGGGAAGGTTCAAGGGTTAACGCCTACCTATCCTATGCAGGTATCGACCGCAAAACTCTATCACCATGTCGAGTTTGTGTTTTCTTGTTATTGATTAATTTTCGTTCATAAGGGGGATTGTTGGCAAAATGGCTTATTTAAGCCATGTTAAAGGCCCATTTTGAAGCCTATTTTGAATAAGGCCCAATTAGAGTTTTGGTTGGATCTTGATGAATTTGTGTTCTCTATTGTGAGGAGATCAAAATCGAATATTCACATGCACAAAATGGTATTCAGGTGAATGAGAAATTGATACTTCAAATGTACTACTTGAAATAGTAGAAATTGCAAAAATCCCACATCGGCTATAAATAAAGCTATGGTGGTATATATTAAGTAATTGTACTTTACGGCCTGGGTAAACATGTATACCTAAGATGCTCTCTCATGCGTAGGGGGTGCAAATCACAGACCTGGTGGGTTAGTGGCCCAACGTGTGCACCTATGACCTACGGACATGAATGCCAAACCGGAAAGGTCACCTCATGCAGGCTTTGTTTTACAATTTTTTTATTTTTTATTTTTGGCCCAAAAAAGGCTCAAGACCATCCATATTCTCCTAAAACCAAATTTGGCTTGGTTAAGAAGCTTAATGCGAGAAATAGTGGAGTTTAATGGAGACCACCATGAATATGCATGAATATGAGAGTATTTTTTCTTAAGAATGCAAAAGTACTTTGGTTTTTCACCTTGAGAAATCTGAATCTAGACTTGGAAATATATAAGTGCAAATCAAGGAATGAAACTCATGAACTTAAGGGTTAATTTTGGTTTAATGGGTGATTAATCGCATTAATTCATGCATGTAACATCCAATTTTGCTAGTCTATATAAAAGCTATTCTCCACATGAACAAAGACACAACACAAACACACAAAGCACTAGCTTTCTTTCTTTTGCCCTCGCAGTTTCTTTGCAGCCATTGAAGTCGTTTTGTTGATAGAAGAAATGTGCAAGTTCGAGTTCGGTGTGACGGTTCTGATAGTGCTTCATGCTACTGTCATTGTTGTTATATCTTGGGAAACAGACGTCTTATGTATCCTTAAGCACTCTTGGAGGGGACAAATTTGTTTTGAGGAGAGTGTGTTTCACGTTCTTCAACATCATCTTTATCATTTCATTTACCTTGTTTGTTTGAAGGTTAAATTCATGTTGTAGCATTTTATTATAACAAGTTGAATTATTATATTGTTCTTTTTTGCATTTTCTATATTTGCCCAACACTCTAGAATGTGTGGGATGTAATTTTCTTATGAGTTGTGACTTTTCTAATTAAATGGTGGAATGGATAACTAGCAATGGATCCGTGATAGCTTGAACCTCCTCTGTCCATTATGATTTAGTTTCCTTTTGGGACCGATGTGGACCTAAGTCTTGTCTTCTGATTCAGTCTATGTTAATGCTTGCTGTACAAAAAAAAAAAAAAAAGTTAGTTAAAAAGTTCTACTGGTTTTTAGAAGTCTGAATTAGAAAAAGGATATTGCACAAACTTAGACGGCTATATAGAACTAGAAAGGGAGTATAAAACGGCACGAGAAGTAAGTTCTAATTGAAAATTATAAAAACGCAAATGATGGCCAAATGCTGATCCCAAACTCATGATACCGTGCAAATTATGATTTTACTTAACCCTGATTTTTCGTTCTAATAATTTAAGGCGTTCATCTTGGAGGGGGTGATACTGACATTCAAACTGAGTGTGTCTAATGTCTTTCAGGTTGTTCACTAATTTTCTTATTTGTTAATTTGAGACATTTGCCTATGATTTCTTACTATCACTAGCCTGAAACTCTGTATAAAGAGGACCAGAGAGTTATTTGACTTTTTAAATTTGCAGTTCCTTGGCCTTTGTCTTGTCATTGCAAAAATGAATAAGAATACATGTAATCATACGAGATAAATCGATCACAAGAGTTTTTGAAGTATACACTCTCTCTTTAGAGAACACAGTACAATGAAAGTTGTCACTCTGATTGGGGGGAGTTATTGTATGTATTCTTAAACTAACCCACCCTGTGTTTTCTTATTTATTCTCAGTTTAGCTGTTAACTCTCTATTGTTCTTTCCCTAATTATTGTTTAGTTCCCTCACTAAGGTGAATATTGCCGTTGTACGCAAGGTAATGCTTATTAAAGTGGTATTTGCTAAGAGGAGGGAGGAATATAACTACAGTAAATATTATCACTGTACTATAAGGTATTTATTCTTGGGGCCATATTTAGTAAATGTTGGGGCTAGAGTAAATTACCTAAATAGTAATAATTTTTTTATTCATTGATCAATATAACAGAAATTCTCCCTTCTTGATCAATACGATACAAATTTTATTTTTATTTTGTGTCGTATTTAGTATTAAATTTTTATATCATGTTAATATAATGGTTTTTAATTTTATATGATTCAGGTACTTTTCTCAATGTAGTAGCACTTGTGCACCTTTCTCTATGATTATTCAATTCTTAGTCCAAGCAAAAATAAAAAGAAAAAGAAAAAGAAAAATGATTTCTACACCCTCCTTTATTGCTTTTTCTTTGTTTTTTTTTTTTTTGGAAAACTAGGGAAACGTACAAAAAATAAACACGATTGCAAGTATTGTCTAATAGTAATATCATATCTAATTTCATTAAAAAGTGCAGAATTCGAATCTTTTTACCTGAAGTTTAAAAAAAAAAAACTGAAACTTGTTGAATTCTGAAATCTCTCATAATTCTTGAATCAATTTTTATGCCGACCATCATTATAGAGTGTTGATTTAACTTTTTTTCCTTTAGCAAAACAATAAAAGGTTTCTTAGTTTCTTTGGGTTTGTATCCCTGAACTTTTGTAATTTAACATTTTTGTCTCTAAAATATTTTCTTAACAAATTTGATCTAAAATTAAAGCACTAACAAATTATAATCGATCCATCTAAAAATCTTTTTATTCAATTATAGACCGTATTTTTTAATTGTGACGTCGTTATTAGATTGTTAAAATATCATACTTTATTTAATTCATATAGTTTTGATGCATTATGAGAGTTCTATAATAAAATTTCAATAAGAAAAAGAAAAAAGTAAATGAGAAAATAAGAATACACTCCTGTATTTAGTTAGCATACCATAGTTGCCCACTCTCTATAGGAAGGAAAAATACTCGAAACACCATTCATGTAAGCCTAAATACCATTTTTATCACATCTTACCACACTTAAAAATATAGAATTTGAATCCTTCACCTTTAAATTTAAAAAGGAAAAAAAAAAACCATTTTTATCTCTCTTATTATACATATGCCCAAAACATCTTATGCTTTTATAAAATCAGTAACAAAAAACCCCTAAAGCAAGTAAAATATCGAAAGTACCAAATTTGACGTTGCCAAACCATTAATAATATAATCTAAAACATTATTAAACTAAGCAAAAAAATCAATCTTAAATTTTAAGAAATTCTCAATACCTATTTTCTTGACATTTTCAAAAATTTAATTGTTTAAAAGGATATATTTTGTGATTGATTTTCACAAACTCAAGTAGTGTTTTGTATGTTTGTATTACAATAGCAAGAAAAGTGGTATTTATGCTAAACAAGAATACATATATATTTTTTAAGAATTTAGGGTAGAAAAATTTGAATTTTTTACTTTATGGTAGTCTGGCACCAAGCTATGCTTGCAATTGCCTAAATAAGGGGTTTTATAGATAATTTATTTAATTTATTTGGTATTTTCGGAAGGTAAATTTTGTAGTGTGCATATGCGAGACTTTTAAAACTTGGCATGACAATACTGTATACGAAAGTTTGAAAAAGTGTCGTAATTACAAAATAACACTAGAAAATTATTATTAATTTTAGCACCATTTTTTTTTATTGTCTTATGTAGCACTGTCATGTCATCAAATTCCTTAAAAATGAGCCCCAAGTCTTGTTAAGTGAGGCAAAATGTCAAAATTGCCCCTTCCCCTTTATGCCAAAACTTTCATCAAACAAAACCCTTAAAACCCATTTAAAAAAAAAAAAAAAGAAAAGAAAAAACCTCTCTCTTTCTTATACACATACCGATCATTTAAACCATCCCACAAATTCTGGTAACCAGCAAAAATTGTCCCAATCTCTCTCTTATACAGAGATAGATGGAAAAACCCTCCCACAAATTCGGGTAACCAGCAAAAACCATTCTAAAACTCCTTATAAATAGACGAAAAATGGTGATGGAAGAAGAAAACGCCCTCTCTCTCTCTCTCTCTAATGGTGATTAGGAGAAGAAAACGATCTCTCTCTGTCTCTCCCTCTCTCACCAATCATTTAAACCATCCCACAAATTCTAGTAACTGACGAGAACTGTCCCAATCTCTCTCTCTCATAGAAAGACCGATCGCAAAACCATCCTACAAATTTCAATAATTGGCAAAAACCATCCAAAAACTCCCTATAGATAGACGAAGAATGATGATGGAAAAAGAAAACATGCAACCCACTAAACCCAAGAAACCCACAGAGCAAAATCTCGACCTCAAACGCCACTAAAAAAACCACCACGCATGAGAAATCCATAACCCTACAAAATGAGATTTGTATGATTTATGGTGTTGTCAGAAAAGACAACCTCAACTCCCAAGTCAAATCCACGAACTAAAAACAAAAAATCTCAGAAAAAAAAAAAAAACCCACCATTCAAGGTTTTTTTTTTTTTTTTTTTTTGAAGATGTAAAACTCTTTTTTTGTATGTATGAAAGAAGTGTGCGTTATTAGTTGATATTGTGATATCTGTTTTGTCTTGTATGTTTTTTTTTTAATAATTTTTTCACTTTCGTTTTGTATTCGGTCAATTTAAGTATGTTTAATTTTAATATACATTAATGTATATATACAAATATACATATATATAGATTACAAGGGAATAAAATGTGGTTTAATAAAGTTTCTCCATTAGAAAAAAATTCCATTTTTTTTATTAATGTTGTAATATTTTAGGATTGCATGCTTTTTTTTTGGTCGATACGAGGATGTTCTATTTTGGTTTGGATAATGGATAGTCGTGTATGTTTTGGTTTGATTATAAAGTTTACATTTGGTTCAGGTAAATTTTTTAGTTGAAAAGGTGGTCATGTTCATAGTGACCAAAGGTCATGTTTATATGCACTTTAATGCTGCCATTTGTTTTTATGTATGTTTTGTCATTATATCTTTTAAATTTTGTCATATTTGTTTAAATTTGTTTATTACAACTATAATAACTCTTTTCATCTAAATGTTACTACATTTTTATTTGGTTATTTGATGTCTGTGTGCCAATGGGAAGTTAGTTGGCTAATGCATGTTGCTGATTTTTTATGTTATTTACATGCATTAAGTAATTTGTCTAAGTTTGCCGTGGGTAAATTACGTGGTTATTCTTTCAAAGGTAGAATTTTTACTTAAAATTGGATCTGTATTTTGGGTTCGAATTTTGAATATTTGGGATATTTGTGTGATTTGCGTGAATGTGAGAACTGAGAATTATTATTGACTGACCTCGTTGAATTGAGTAATTATATCTTTCTTGTGAAAATTAAACTTATAGGACCTGTTGTTCTTGTGTAACAATATTTGTCTATTAGTAATTTCTGTAGTGACCAATGGTCATGGTTATATTAATTGTAATGCATGACTATATTGAGTTAATACTGTTTGTGGTTTAGTAATTTCTATAATGACTAATGATCATTTTTATATTTGACTCAATATAAAAATAGGTTGTGTTGCCCTTATTTTACATATAGTAATATTTATAATGACTATTGGTCATTTCTATGTTGATTAACTAAGTATCTAATTTGATTATAATACAATATAAGGGCACTGTGATGGTTGAAGTAAGAAATTAAGTTACTAGATGATTTAAAGGCACATAAGCCTATACCATTAATACTTGGCTTGCCACATAAGGCAATTTTTTTAGTTTTCATATGGTTTTATTAATGTTGTTGGATTTAGATTAAAAAAAATAGTGTTTTGTGGAAATGAACCAATGAGTAAAACTCATCGTTCCACCATGACATACATCATTTTTTGACCAAATTTCATCGTTTAGGCTTTCAAAAATACCATTTTTTCCATCTCTAGTCATTTTTTTTTAGTAAAGTAATTTCCATATTTTGTAATAAGTTGACATAAGAATTTCTAATTCCAATTCTGTTTGCATTTTTTTTCTTGAGCTTGATAATTTTCATTTCTATTTAGTACTTTCCATCGATAGAAAAAAGTCTTATGTTAATATTAGTTTAATTGTATTAGGCCGTTTTGGTTAGCTTCCTATTATATTTTGTTATATAAATAAGGATGTACTTTTGTTATTAAAACTGGTTGTTCAGTAATTGAGTTTTTCTGTTTTCTTTTCAATTTTCAATGTTCTTAGTTAATCAACAAATTTTGATACCAATTTCCAGTATTTTGTGTGAATCAATAGATTTTGAAGTGGTTTTCCTAGTTTTCTATGTGAATCGACATGTTGGTTGATCTATACCTTTATTTTTCATAAATAAATTGTTATGAGTAATGGTCTTGTTAGTTATATCTGAATCAAAAGATAATGTTTTGTTAGTTGTCATATTTGTAGTATTGTAATGACCTACTTGGTTAGTGTTGTGAGATTGTTTGGATAACTGTAACCTCTAGTAAGCAAGTGTTCATGATAGTTTTTATTTTATGGAGAATCCATAAATTTAATTGTAACAAGATCAATACCATAAAAAGACATCAAATAGTAATTTAGATGTTATAAAAATTGTGTCTAATAAAAAGAAAAAAATGTTCTTAGTAGCTGTTACCTCGAATAAGTGATAATTGTTAAATTTATTGGAGTTATAATTATAATTGCCCGTCTTTGTATTCAAAACTAGTAATGATAAGGAACTAAATGCTAATCTTAAAAACTAGGTAATTATTAAGTAAAATAAAGTCATAACATACTTACAAATTGCCAATATGAAACAATCATAAAACACCTATAAATGCCAATCCTATAAAAACCTAGTACTAAAAAGTACTAAGACAATAATAATAATAAAATAGATACAAACTGTCTAGTAAAGAATATTAAAAAAGAATATTCAAAGTCTTAATAGAATACAAAACAATAATAATAATAAAACCATCACATTGGAAATTTGTTGAACACATGAACATTCTTCTTAAGTTAGAGGTAGAACAATACGTCACTGTCACATTGGATTTTAACAAGAGCCATACCAGTTTCAACAATGTATTTCAAGACAATCTTTTCTTGTACTCAAAACCAAAACACGTTTCACAAGAGCTCTAGAAGACCAATATAAGATGTGGTAAGGGGTACCATTACTCCTTTCATTTCACCACCAACATATCTCCAAGCACGATCCTAGTGACCATTGTACTTGATGAAAACGCATTCCTAAACGAAACACAAAGATGTTAGTCAACATAATTATTACCTTTAGGTCATTTTAACGTTGATCAACATTACCTATTATCATGACCAATATTACGTCAGAAATTCCAAACAGGCTATTTGTACAATAAGAAAGGGAAAACACTCTAAATCTATCCGATTACCACAAAAGTTCAAAATGACAACAGATCTTGCAAAACCTTAACATGATAAGCTCAACATAATCATTTTTTAGGTTAAATCTTGAAAACAAACCCCTTAAAGCCGGAAAAACTAAAATAAAATTTAAACAGCATCACCCTGGATCTACAGAAGAAACAAGCAGGAGCTGAGCTCCAACTTTCTTCAAAAGCCCATGGACGAAGGAGCGAAAAGAGAGAGAGAGAGAAGGAGAGAGGGAGAATAGTATTTAGAGTGGGAATAAACAGCAAATGGGGGGGGGGGGGGGGGGGGGGGGTGGGTGGTGTGGGGTTGGGAATGGAAAATTTTCGGCTTGGTGTGAAATTTATTTATGGTAATTTTTCTGAATCTGACGTGGCAGTGCTAGTTTTAGTTTTACTGTCAACATATATAAATGGTCTTCTTTTATTTATGGTAATTTCTGTGATTTTAGTTTTACTGTCATTATATTTTTTGAACTCGAATGAACAATACACCTTTCATGAACTTAAACTTGGTGAACATCATATATAATAGTCAATGCATTTCTCAGTGGAGGCATATTAGACGAAGCCATAATCTTTTATTTTATCATTACAATTATTTTTTTCTTTGGTGAAATGATGTGAGATAAACTATTCTAGATTCCTGTACTTGTAAATTAATAATCCGAATTTTCCCTAATGACGATGTGCACCTCACTAAAGAAATGGTAGATAAGGTTTTGATTTGTCCCTTTGTTTAGTTTATGAAGAAATCTATCCTTTTGCTTTTTATGTTCTTTTCTTTTGAGCTCTTTATCTAGTTGACTATACAAAAACTATTTATTTTCTTCTTTTAAGTCGTCGGTCCAGCTATTCTGTCCTCTGTATTCTAAGCTCAGTCGGTAACTTTTCATGATAATCCGAGGGTTTATTACTAATCGTGAGATATCAAAGGCACTGCAACTCAAAGATGAAATGCTTGAAGAAGTTTCTTGGCAGACTCTTCAACTGCAGGGTTGTTTGTTGATTTGTGTTTAACGGTGAATTGGATTCTTCTTTGTAGCCATTGATACAAAAGGATTTATAAGGACAAAATCATTTTCAAAAGAGTTTTATCAAGGAAGAAAATATTTTGGTGGTGTATGTCTATAATTGTTCTGAAAATACTTGTGTACCAAATATTTGAAACTTGTTCTGAAATATCTTATATGCTTGGTTGTACCAGTTTTATTCTTGTGTATGCTCAGTTTAGCTTTTAACTCTCTTTTGTTTCTGTCTCTAATTATTTTTTAGTTCCCTCCCTGAAAAAAATATTGCCAACATTGTACGCAAGGTCGATTCTGCCCTTCTAAAAGGAACATCGGCTCTAACAGAAGTAGTTTTTTTTAAGAGGAGGGAGGAAAATAAATACAGTAAATATTATCACCATATTATAAGGTTGTTTTTTCTTTTTTTTGGGGCCAAAATTAAATGTTGGAGTTACCTAAATAGTCATATTTTTTCTTTTATTCATTGACCAACATAATATAAATTTTCCCCTTTTAACCAACATGACACAATTATTTTTAATTTTATGTCATATTCATCTAGTGTCAAACTTTTGTTTCATATTATTTCAATGGTCTTTTAATTTGTATCATTTAGGTGTTTTTTCCGATGTGATAGTAGATGTATACCTTTCTCTATGATTATTCAAATCTTATTCACAAAAAATGAAAATCAAAACAGGATTGATTTATATGCCCTCCTTAAAATATATATATATATTGGGGAAACACAAAATGAAAAATAAACATGATTATAACGTAATCCTGACTTAATCAAAATGTATAAAGTTTAAATTCCTCACCCAAAATTCAAATTGAAAAAAGAAAAGAGAAAAATATGCTGAAATTTAATAAATACTTAAATCTCTCACAATTCTTGATCGATTTTCATGCCGACCATTAAGTTTTTTAATTAATTGTTTTTACCATAACATATAGAAGGTTTATTAGGACTTGTATCCCTGAACTTTTGTAATTTAACATTTTTGTTTCTAAAATTTTTTTCTTGACAATTTGGATCCTGAATTAAAGGCAGTAACAAATTACAATTATTCCATCTAAAAATCTTTGTTTAAAATTAGATTGGTCGGCCGCCCAAACCCAAGGTAGATGACCAAAACATAACAGGAGAAAAAAAAAATCGTACAATCCTAAGAAGACAGTAAATAAGCATCACAACAGAAAACATATTAAGATTTTCCAACATTATTCCAATATCACTTATAACCAGAGACATATTTATTTATATATATAGAGCTAGTTGTTGGTAGTAAATTAGAGTACGTGTACAAAAAGACATAGAAAACACACATATAAATATGATTGTGATTGATGAACTTTATAATCTTAAGCTATAAAAGGAGGTTATCCAATTAAAAAAAATGGTGCATATATTTGGCCAATTTTTTATTATTATGTTGCTTGGTTGATGTCTTTGCTTTGTTGGAATTTGTTTGAATATCTCATTTTCTCACACAAAAAGGGATAAGATTTTAATTTGAAGTAATATATTTGATTTTCTTAAAATGATTAATTAAGCATTTGATTTGGGTGGGGTGGTTTCGGTAAGGACGACGTCAGTAACAGGGATGTGTGTGTGTTGGGGGGGGTTGTTGGGGGGGCGGAGGGGGAGGAGGTGGTGGGCAGCTCATTTCCAAATCTGCACCAATGGAGGGCGCTAGCATCAAGTTGCCTTGGGGGTTTTGGCCTCCAAGGAGGCATGGAGGGTCCGGCTTGGTGCATGGAGTGGAAGAAGGCTGGTGGCAACTGCACATATTCCCTACACACCAGTGTGATGGAGATCTTCTGGTGGTAGTCCTAGACCCATAGTGATCTTCATTTCCTTGTTTTGTTAAAGATGGTGTTTATCCTTAGGGTCTTTGGATTTCTTGTTTTGTTTCTGTGTTTGTGTTCACTCTTTTGGTATAATAATGGTGCTTCAGGCACAAATTTGTTTACTGGTATTACTTTGGTTACTTGTTGTTTTTGTTGTTGTATTTATAATAAGGGTGGCGGTCTCCTCACCCAACCAAGGTTGTTATCCGATGGTCGTTGTCTAGCTAGATTTTGGCTGGTGGGCAGAGCTTGGTCTTACCACATCCTTTGTAGAAGCTTTGCTCCATTGCTAGCTCTGTTGTTAAGATAAAAGGATGCTTTGGCTTCCTCCAAGTGGGTTTATCTCTTACATGATGTCCCATTGGCCTATTGGGGCCTTATTAAGGTTCATTGTGGCCTTATTGTAGACTCTAGGTCCATTTGATAATCTAGTCATTCAACGGTCTCCAAATTGGTTGTTTGATAGTGGTCTTCAGTTTGTATTTTTGTTTGATAGTGTTATATGGATATTGGTTATTGTTTATAATTTTAGCCCTTTAGTGGTTTGTTATAAATAAAATACCTTTTCCATTAAAAAATTTAAGCAGTTGATGTTCGTATATATACTTTTATTATTCCTTTTTAACTATATATTTATTTAGTCCCTATTTGAATCTTATGTTCAAACTCATCACCTAAATAGTTAATTCAAATTTTTATGTAAAATAAATAGATTTGTTTTCTAAAAAAAATGGTAAAAGTTAAACAGAGTGCCAAATATGCTCATAATAATCAAATATTAGAGTTGCATTTATTTTTTAATTAGAAATGGAAAATTCAAACTCTTTATTTTATAATTAATAAAATCAAATGTAGAATTATTATCAGATTATGTTTACAATCATCACTTTAGATTAATTATATTAGAATATCATTTCTTATTAGCAATGTAGAATAATGCATTGATAGGAGTAAAGAGCACACTCCTCCCATTAATGTTTCCATATGGTATTATGCAAATGCACTTTAGTGAAACATAACACGCTTCACGCATGCATTATCAGAAGGCCGAATACTAGTTTGCTTGTCGAAGCACCTAAAGATTTTAGTCACTTTATCAGTTATTTTTTCAAAAATAAAAAATGCTGACTTTTATATTTGTAAATAAGCATACGATTATGATCATTTCAATATTCGCTTCAAAACTTAACGATAGTTTCCATTGGTTACTGTAGGCCATCCCATTTCATGCATAATGAATATTAAGATCTATCTACCATGTTTGTATTTTACTATTAATTTCATGTATGCCTTATGCCGAGGATTTAAAAGCGTTCAACTTGTCCAGAAAATTTCAATGAAGTAAACTACAAAAATGGTAGATAGATCTTGATATCGTTGTAAATAAATTCAATGTGGTAGGACTCTCATGTAGGAAAGAGAAGACCAGCCATAATCAATGCAAATTATTTGCTTCATATAGCTTAACAACAGTTTCCATTGATTGAAGGTTGGGATGGTTTCAAATTATTGTCTTTTGATAACTTATCTCTTAAAATTTTTGTTTTCGCAATTTATCTCCTAAACTAAATAGTTACAATGTATCCCATATTAATTAATTTTTCATTAAATTTAATATGAAAATCCCACATACGCTTCATGTAAAGATGAAATCACTTTTTGTAAAAAAATTTTCAAATCTAATACAAACACTAATGTAAATCTTCTAACTTTAAATCTTCAATTTAATGTAAAATTAACTAAAAAATGTACATTACAATAATTTAACAAGTTTAGATGGTTAATTGCCAAAATTAGAAGTTCAGAAGACAAGATGCTAAAGGATAACAAGTTTAGGGGACATCAGTGTTAAAAACCCAAGTTAGAATGCTATTTTTATTGTTGAAACTTGCTATTAAGTATTCGAGCAGTCACTAGTTCTTCATTTTGTTTGATCACATAATTTTTGTTATTTCAGTTGAGAAATAGGGAAGTGACCGTTTAATATTTCATTTCCTTGTCGTATTCCAGCGAGAAGGAACTTATTGCAAGGATATATGCTTTTATATCATTTAATTGCATTCTCTTATATGTTGAAAAAGTACATCATGTTCCTTGATCAATTTGGCAAATGAAGAGTGTGCTTGCTAAGTGTGTTATTCACAGCTTATGCATTTGTGCTTAGCTAGGAGAAGTTAAGATGATTGCAACTGCTATAATTATATTTATATATATATATATTTGTGCTTGTTGTCTTGGTTATTGGTAGCTTAATATCAAGTTCTGATTGTTGTGTTTTGGTACGAGTACAAAAGATTGCAGTTGAGTTTTTGGAGTTAATCTGTCGTTTTTGTTAGCTTTTTTGGTTCGTGATGAGTATTTTTGGATATGTTTTGATTAGAGTAGGGAGCACATTACTAATTGTTCATGGGTCTGTGTTAGTTGTATTTAATTATTTGATTTGTTTTTGAAACATAGATATATATGTCAACATTGGATAGCAAATTACATAGAAAGATAATAGACAAGCCACATACTTTAAAGCATAGTATATGCCCTTTATCAATACAGCTCATATATGTACATGTATTATAACGTCCCCTTACAGGACGTAGCAATTATTGTCCTTGAACATAACATTTAAACTAATATTGACGGAAATATAACATGTATAAACAATTATCTATACCAATGTCAAACGGAAATTGAAAATTTTTAAAACTCGTACTCAAGAAATACTAATTATTAGAGATCATGATGCTGAAAAATGTAGTCTCACTAAAACATAAATCATTCTAAATATTCATTGGAAATAAATACACGTAACAATTCAAACTTTAAACTTATATGCTTACTAAAAATAAACATAAGTTTGTTAAAAACCAAAACATTTTGATATCTCAATCTGTCACCATACGCTTTCATACCAAGCCTTTTCTACTTCTAAACTTTGGCCTTGCGTTGATCTGCAATACGTGAATAAACTATATTAAGCAATTGCTTGGTAAATACAATCATGTTGTAACAAAACTTTTAAACTATAACTTTGATGCAACAAAACTTAGTGCATGAATTATATATCATGCTATTATATGGTCAGAGTACTAGATAGACATAACTTAAACTTTTCATTATTTTTTATCAAACTTTCTTTATCTTTTCCATTTTATCGGTCCTGAGTGATGTACTAATGTGCGCAACTATAGTGAGAAATTAGAACCATAAGTTCCAAACCTATTGAGACAACGCTGTAACTACAATGAACCTTGACCCAACACCTTCCTTTAAGCTACTAGCAGCTCAATGCAAATATGCTATTTGGGACTTGTACTTTAAATTATGATACGTTTGTTTACCACATTACATTCATATTACGTTTAAAAGTCATATAAGTTTCATCCAAATGCAAATTTATTGCATTCAACTACTAATCATATTATAATTTAAATCAAATATAATTACTATTCATCATTTCACTTGTTCTACTATTTTTATTAATCATATCATATATTTTTTTCTCTATTTTTATTAATCATAACACATATAATACAATTCAAATACTTTTTATCTAAATAAATATATTCAAATGTAATATAAATATTTTTTTTTATCTAAACATATATTATAAAGCAGTGTATTGTCTAAACATTCATTAATCTTTACTATCAATGAGGTATATATTATAATATAAATCACGAATTTCTCTAAATTATCCTCGTTTAAGTCTTTGTAAAAGAAATGACATATGTCATTAATATTTTATACCAAATAAATATACTATTAATTTTAAACAAAGGCAAGAGATATACTTATCTGACTTCTTTTCTTACTCAACCTGTAATGGTATGTAACATGAGAGTTTTGGTCCTCGGTGTACTGGTCTCCTTGATTCTAGAAATCACGATATAAACAATTAGGAATATCAAAGAGTGAATTTGCTAAGAGAATTTTGACCAACGGTTTAATTATTAAATCCTTTTACAAAATTTGAACAAGTTGAGGAGAAAGTGACCGAGAGACTTAAAGTAAAAGAGGGGGAGAGTGTAAGAGAACGTAGAACTAAGAGAAAGTGAGGTGGGAAGTCTTTTATAACCAAACTTGTGAATTATTTTAGTTTATTTATTTTTATTATTTTATTATTTGTATGTATAACTGAGTGGAAGATGTCTTTTCTGAAGATAAGATAAGGAGATATTTTCTCATTATTTTAAATTAATTTCCTTTTTCATTTTCTTCTTTTTCTTCCTTATTTTCTTCTTCTTCTCTTCTTACTTTCTGGTTCGGCCTCAGCAACTCTCACACTCCTCTCCCTTGTCTCTCTTCTTTCTTTTCTTTCCCTTTTTTCTTTTTCATTTTTTTTATTACTCCTTTAACCCCCTTCTGCACCCGCCAGCTGGAGCGCCTTTTTAATCTTTTCTGACAGAGAAGGGACACGTGGTAGGCATTGGTTGGGAGTGTGGAGGATGGCAGAGGGCTCACTGGCGCTAATGGTGGACAGGCTACACGAGACTCGGCATGTCCTTGGTGCGTCAGACGCATCCCTAGCACGACTCGCCCGTCTGGGCTTTCGGCATGCACGCATCTAGCGCCACTGAGAATGTTTGACGGCTCCCGGAGAGAGTGCGCTTGCCTGTAGCTGTCCTGCGCGTGCGATTGCGATTAATGCCACTTTAATTCTAACTTTTTATTTTTTTTATACGGATTTCGATGACTATTTTGCTCCTACTTTTACCTAATTAAATTATGAAAATGAGAAAATTTAAATATTTTTTAGGGGTAAGCTAAATAAAAATGTATTTAAATTAATATTAAATTAAGTAATATAAAATAAATTTACACAAAATAATATAAATCAAATTGATCTAAATTAAAATTAAATTAAATTAAGTTAAAATAAATTAAAATACTAAAAAAGCATAGCTAATTTAACGTACAAAAATAATGAAATAAAATATAGTTATTTACACCTTCAAAGTTAAGTCTTTGGTAGTTCTCAAGCAAAACAAACAAGAAAATAAAATTAAGGCAAGTTGCACTAAAAATGGTGATTTTAAAGGTTTCCTCAAAGATTGCATAAAGAACATTACTTAAAGAAAAATGTAAGCATTAACCTAGCATTGCAATCAATTCAAGAGTATGTCCCATTTTTAATTAGACTCCTCATGTATGTGCTTAGTCTTTTCACATTTCATTGAATGCAATCTTGATTAGTTTATGCAAACATGAAGTAATTAAACGATTTCAAAATGAACGAATTCTGTAGGATTGTTTTTCATGTCTTTCCCCACTAATGTTGACTTAACATCTCACCAAAGATCAATAGGACTTTATAAGCATGTAACATGTAGCTATGATTAAAGGGCAGGATATTGGAAATTGATATTGTTCAAATTATCTTCTTAGTATATTAATCCACTGGGAACATCGTTGAGCCAATTTCACTCATCAAAATACATCTCCCCAAACTTGTTTCCAACAATCTTGTGTCAACCACTTTTATTTCAATTCTCTCTCTTTTTTCACTGCACCACAAATCTTTGTTTCTTTATTTTTATGAACAAAGGATGTAGCACTATTTTTCTATTTTTCATATTATTTTTCATTTTATGAACAATAATATTTACATTTTTATTGATACTTCAATTTCTTATTTTTGATTTTTTTTATTTTTGTTAACAGAAAATGAAAAAATTTTCTTCTATGTCCAATATTATTAATGTATTTTATTTAATTTAATATGGAAAAAATTGATATGTAAATAATACAAAATGCAATTGTTAGGAATGCCTTAAGTGGGAGAGATATTTTAGATGTATTTCGTTTATTTTGAATTATTTAATAAAAATATATTAGAAATTATTTATTACATTACTATATGTCCTCGATCATCCTATTTACATGTTAAAGTAAATGTAAACAAGTATGACTTGCTGACTGATTGATGTTAAACTGTCAGAATGTTGTATATAATGGATTTTTTGTATTCAAGAGACAACATTCTAAAATAAGTAGTCTAAACTATAGTCCGTAGTCTATGTGGTTAGAAGTATCTAACTCATGTTAAGACTATTATGTTATCTAAAGCCAATTAGGGGAACGGTTTTTCTTGACTATTCGGAGCTTCAACTCCCAAGTAGAGACATAGATGTGTTATTTAGTGGTGATGCATCGGACTAGGACTGAGACTAAAGTGTAATTGATCTGCGTAATCCACTTGAGTGGATTAATTCACTTTTGACGTTCATTATACAATAACCTTAATTCTAAGTAGATGAATTGCTTCATATGTATAACTTTTATACTTTGATATTCCAATGGCTAAAGCGTCTCAAAGGTAGTAAGTTTATAGTTCGATTTGTTAAGTATATGACTTATATACAATAGAGGGTTTGTTTAAAGATATTGAAATTATAACTTTAAAGAGAATTAAAGATTATCCTCTTAAAGGCATTATATTGGATGTGAGAATAGATAAGATCTTAGATTGTTTATTAAGCAGATGACTTCTTATTCACATATGGTGAATAATCATTTTCTTATTCAAGAATATAATGAATCTTTAAGACAGTGTGATTAGTGTTTCAAATAGACTTTAACCTTATCATGGATATCATATAATTAAGGGTTTTGCTTATATGATAAGGTCATTGGATAATAGTTTATCACTGGCTTATGTAATATGATGCATAATTGGGAGTGTAATTTTAGGTTTATAGTAGTGTGACTCTGAAACTAATAATTGTAACGAGTTTAATTGGTATAAAATAATAGTTACATAGATTATTGGAGCCCACATTATATATGTCTAATTTGTCATCCTACCAACTCTACATAATTTATTAACTGATGGTAATTAAACGGAATATTCTTTATTACTTGTATTCTTGCATGTAATGAAGAGAAAATTCTAAAACAACCTTTACAGGTAAGCGGCAGTTTTCTCTTAGTGTCGGAAGGTAAAATTGTAATTTTATATTATTCAATAAATAGAATAAATATTTAAATTAATATTTATTTTGAAAGATAAGATTTAAAATTAAATGAATTGTATTTATCTTTCAAAAGACAAATATGAGATTAGCTTGAATTTTGAAAATCTTGTTTAAATAAATATTTAAAATTTAAAAGATTATCGTGTTTGAATTTAAATTGAAGAAAATCTTGTCTAGGTACTAGATAGGTGGTGTCCACACTTTAGAATTGGAAGACAAGATTTTCTCCTAATTTGAATTTGAATTTTGTTTTGGATAAGAGATCACACAATTATTTGAATTTCAAATAAAATTGTTATGACTTTATTTGAATTTGAATTAGAGTTGTGAAAAATTATCCATGCAAATATAATCACAAGATTTGTAGAATTCAAAATTTGAATCAAATTTTGAATCACGAATCTACATTGAGGCCGAATTTTTTAGTGGATAAATCCTAAGGTAGAAATCAGTTTTGTGAGAACAAGAGAGAGAAAAATCTCGTCTAAATCTTGTTTGAATTTTGAATCCTCTCTTACCTTATTGTAGCTGAAATTTTAAGTGATTTCACGGGGAAGAATTTTGGCCTTGGTGGGTTTGAGGAGAGAGAAAAACCTTTTTTGGATCTAATTCAAAATTTTAAAGCCACCTAATGCAAATTTGTAAACACATGTTTTTGTACTCCTATTTTCTTTAGACCAAAGACTCTCAACTGAGCGAATTTATTATTATACATCTCACTAATAATAATAAATTCTCAGAAATTTGGGTAGTTAGAACGAGACAAACCGGGCTATAATATTGATCAAGAAACCGAGTGCTTATACACTCTACCATCTGGGAATTGGAAAATAGTATAGAAGGCTAGTTGGTTGAAGCCCCTTAGTCACATCCTCTGACATTCTTCATGTTTTCTTCTGAAGGTATAATAATTATTATATAATTTATTGTACATAACAACATGAGTTATTAACGATTTTTGAAAAATTTTTAAAATTTCCCTGCGTATTCTTACTGTTTTTCCTATAGCAATTACATAATTTAAAAATGTCATACATTCATACAAACATGAATTAAAATTACATAACAAACTAGCAACCAAACATAATGCAAAATTTGTAACATAGAGCAATGAAATTAGATATCTTTTAGACCAATTTTAGTGTAACTTATGGTGTCTTGAGTTGGAGATGCTCTAGGTTCAAAATCAAGGAACTATTGGTAGAAATAATGAAGTTCATTAGAAAAAAGATTGAAAGTCTTCCTCTGGTTGGACACTTCAAAATCTCAATGTGATTGAATGACCAAAGGGAACGACTCAATGGAGTGATGGATGCTTCAAATTCTCTATTTTGTCTTTCATCTTTCTTTAGGTTCTATCCTCCCTCTCCTCTAAGCACAAGTTCAAAGACGGAAGAAGTTGAGAGCCTTTTGAATGAGTTGGCATGTAATCAATGGTTGGACATAGTTTGGAGCAGAAAGTTTTGGACAATTGACACAAGTCTATGATTGAGATGAATCTGGCTGTAATTCAAAATTTTAATCATTTTTAATGCATTTTGATAACTATTTTGCTCCCAATTTTACCTAATTAAATTATAGAAAATTAATTGTTTTGTGATTACAGGTATAATTTAGTAGTAATATTACACCTGAATCCATTTAAAAGTATAGAGTTTGAATTCTCCATCTTTAAGAAAACAAAAAAAATATGTGAAGGGTAAGCTAAATAACAATGTACTCAAATTAACATTAAACAAAGTAAAATAAAATAAAATTACAGAAAATAGCATAAATAAAAATAAAATTGATTTAAATTAAAACGATAAAAATTAAACAAAACTAATATTGAATAAATTAAAAAGCTAAAGACATAGTCAATTTTACTTTATTTTTATAATATAGAGTTATAAGTGTAAGAGAAAGTAGAACAAAGGGAAAATGAGGTGAGAAGTCTTGGTCTTATAGCTAGTGAATTATTTTAGACTCTGTTTGGATGAAAGGTTTTTTTTTTTGAAAAATGAAAAATTTTTAGATATGAAAAATAAAAAGTTGTTTGTAATTTTTTTTAAAAGTGAAAAGTTATTTGGATGAGTGAAAACTTTTTTGGTTTAGAGAGCTCTTTTTCCATTTTTCAAAAATGAAAAATTTTAGATGTTTTGATACAGAAATTTAAAAAGGTCTATTTTTCTTAGAATGAAAATTTTTTCATTTTTTAAATTTAGATATGTCAAACAAACAGATGATTAGTTTATTTACTATTATTGTTTCATTATTTTGTTGTATGCCTGTTCTGAAGAATGAACACAATGTAAAGATGGGTGGAGAGAAAGAACGTCGGAGGGTTGGTGGAAAATGATGGAGGGGAAGTGATGTTGGAGACATAATACTGGGAATATATGTGATGGTGGAGGGTGTCAGTAAATAGCGACTGAGCTAGATATATATTTAAATAAAGTGTATAGTAATTTTTAAAAAATAACATTATAATATAAAATTAAAGGATAAAATTTTAGTGAGGTTATTAAAAAATTTTAATTTTTAATGGAATAAAGCTAAAAATCATAGAATTTTAATGAGAACTACATAAGAATTTTTAATTTATAATAGGATAAAAATTATATAACTATAAAATTTTTGAGATAAAAAATAAAAATAAAAATAAAAAAGTTTCAATATCATTGGACGTGCTGTTGCTCCGCCATTGTCAGTAAAGATGATAGAAATAATTTAAATTATACATTTATTTATTTTCTTATCTTCACGTCAACTTGCTTTGTGGTTTTCAACTAAAGGGGCGTTTGATAAACACATTGTGTTTTAATTGCGTTTAAATATAATTCTTTTTTGAGTATTATATTTGATTGAAAAGTATTTGTTTTGCATTTAAATAAAATGTATGTTTGAATAAAAAGTATTTTAGAATTGAAAAGTTGATGTGATTGTTTTAAAAAACTTTTGAATAGTAATTGTTTTCATAACACTGTTAAAAATAATTGTATTTAAATATAAAATTTTATATTTGATATGAAATTGATTTTCGTAATACCAAAAAACGTTTATAAAATGCACTTAAAAAATAAAACTTTATCCTCACGTGAAAAATCTTCCAACCACTTGAAGCTTTGCGTGGGTATCCATAAAATATGACGCCGGTGGGTGGTACTAGCTTGTTAGTTGAATGAATGACCGTGAGTGGGGCGTGAGTGGAGGTGACAGGGAGAAAATAGGGGTGTTGGGTTTTGTTGTTTTTTTTTTTTTTTTGGGTAACTAGTGGGGGGTTTGTTGTTGGTCTGCCATTTTGTCTACCATTAACCAAATTCTTAAAAAACTATATTATTATATACATATATATATGTAAATATTGTATTGGCATGAACTTTTCTGCACATCAAGTCTCATTATAATTGCATATAATATTACTAAATAGCATATTAGTAATTAATAAAATAAAATAAGAATTAAC
This sequence comes from Antiaris toxicaria, assembly GCA_035233585.1. Classification (NCBI taxonomy): domain Eukaryota; kingdom Viridiplantae; phylum Streptophyta; class Magnoliopsida; order Rosales; family Moraceae; genus Antiaris; species Antiaris toxicaria. The sequence goes on from CP141153.1 coordinate 20,472,423, forward strand.
GTGAATATGTCTATATACGCAAATTAGAAACAGTAGAAGAAGAATTAATTAATATAAAACACTATAAATAAACTCTTATATAAATATAAGTTATAAAATATAAAATTAAGTAAGTGTACCAATACTAACAAATCACCTAAAGTTATTAATATCCTAAATTACAAAATTACAAATAAAGCAAAAGTTTATAATAAATATAATTATATACAAAATAATAACTTTCCCTGACATTAATACTAACTTTTTTTAATATTAATACTAACTTTCCTAATATATCCCCATTAAATAAAGCTCCAATGGAAGATCTAATCTTAGACTTTAATAAAAGAAACTTGAATAAATAATTTTTGAGGACTTTTACAATGGTTTAAGTTTTTTACCCCAATGGTGGAGTAAAAATCCTACACCTTTATATCAATCTAAAGAACCCCAAAGTAAAATAAAACCTCCTGTAAACTTTAAAACTTGCCTACCAGACTAAAGAAAAAAACAAGCTAAGAACTATGACAAGGCACATGCTGAGATAACTTCAGCTGTGGGCGGATAATGGATGACTTCGATGGCAGATCGTGATGATGCAGGTAAGGTGTTCTTAAGCTCTAGAATCTTATCGTAGTTGAATCACCTAAATTCCAGATCTTGAATCGCGATGGTGGCAGCTCACGATGGCTAAAATGGCTATGTGGGCTCGATGGCTTGTGTCGTGGAACTCGTGTAAGGGAACGATGTCTGGGTTGACAACTTAGGGTGAGGGGATGACTTTTCTCAGTGGCCACCTCTGTCGAGATTCTATTGCTGCATCCGTCACTTGATTGGGTCAAAACCCATTTTCCATGAATAAGTCTCAAGGTTGAGTTTTTCCTCTTCTGGTGATCTCTGTTGACGAGTTTGGGAGGGCAAAGGTGGCGGAGGGGGATGCTGGCGGAAGGGTTGCTAGTGGAGGGGTTGCCAGAGCATTTTCAAATGTTTTTTAATTGTTGTGGAAGATAATAATCAGGTGTAATTAGTTTTATGGTTTTTTGTGTATCTTTTTAATCTCATACATCAAAAAGTGTTATGTGAATCACTTATAATACATGAATCGAACGAATAATAAAGTGAAAGTAAGATATTGTCCATATAAGAATTGTGTTTAATTTTTGAGTTAAATACTGAAATTGATTAATTTTAGAACTATTTAAATGACTGACACGAAAACTAAAAGGTGGGATGCATGAAGATAAATAAAGAAAAATTCTAGAAAAAAAAAAAAGATGCTAAACATGAAGACAGCTAAAACGATCAACTTGGTTACAATGGCCGTTGTAACGTGCTTGGTTACCTATGCTTTTGCGGTCTCCGACGCTGAACGAGTTCTAAACAGGAAGTTCACCATGGATCTTGGAGCACTTCTGATAGGTCGTGCAGATGAGAATTGCATTCAAACAGGTCAACCATGTGGTGCATTTGATCATTGCTGTGGTAACTTGTTCTGCACCGATTTCATTATAGGAGCTTGCGTGTGGCATACCGCGAGTGGGCTTCGGTTGGCTCCAGTTAAAATTTGATTTTTTAGTCCGTTTTTAAGTATTTTGATTACCGCTTCCAAATTTTACCTAATTAAATTAGGTAACGAAAAAAATTAATTATTTTTTAATAAGAAGCTAAATAACAATTCATAAAATTTACTACTAGGAAATAAAATAAAATAAAATTACATAAAATAAAATAAATCAAAATAAACTAATCTAAATTAAAAATATGTAAATTTGAACTAAATTGACTTAAAATAAATGAAAAATGCTTAAGAACCTAGCAAATCTAATTCTCAAAAATAGTGAAATAACTCCGTTTTTATAGAGCTATCAAAAAGTTAATCTAATGGTCAATAATTTTTTACACCATCAATGGAGTAAAGTGGGCTTACCCATTGTAGTTTTACTCATAAATTTTCTTATTTTTCCTTTTTTATTTTCTTTTATTTTCTTCTTTTCATTTTCTTAATCTATAGAAAAATAAAATAATAGAAATATTGATGAAAATCTTCAAAGAAGTCAAGCGCAAGAGCGTAGAGAAGAGAGAAGGTAGAGATCGCTTAGGTATAGTGAGACAATCATCCAAAAAGGAGTGAGAAGGCAAAGCACTTGGGTGTAGGGATGACAATCGTCATAAGAAGACAGGAAAGGCAGAGGGCACTTGGGTGTAGGACAGCAATTGCTAGAAGATAGAAAGGGCGCATGGGCACTCGAACGTCAACAGTCAAAAGAGGGTGCAATGCACAAGAAGGATATGTGACTCGTTTGAGTATAATCCTAAGAGCTTATTGCTCTTATATTATAATAAAACTAAATAAAAAACTAATTAAATTAAAAAGAGAGAGGAGAAGAGTACAACACTTTTAATGTGAGTGTGTTTATGTTTATAGATTAGGAGCAATAGAAAAAGAATTCACTAGTTGGGAGCATGAATAGGCTCTCATATATATATATATATAAGTTATAATATCTAAAATTGGATAAGTTTATCAATACTAACAAATCACCTAAAGTTAAGATTATCCTAAATTACAATAATTACAAATAAAACAAAAATCCAAGTTTACAAATTACTGACACATCACCTAAAATTAAGAATATTCTAAATTACAATAATTACAAATAAAACAAAAATTCTTAATAAAAATAATTACATACAAAATAATAACTTTCCCTAAAATTCATATTGACTTTCTTAATATTAATACTAACTTTCCTGATAGTAATAACTATCATGACTTGATTGTCAATAAATATCATTATTAAATTCTGTCTATTTACCGTTAAGTAAAAAAATAAATGGGGTGTAACACACACGTATATATGTGCAGCTCACATGTGAGACGGACGAACTCAACAATTCTCTCCATCTACCACACATAATGGGCTCATACATAAATTAACTTTGATTTGATGTGTCATCTACCACGTGTTTGGACTGTAACGTTAGATTTTAAATTTGTCAAATTAAAATCTAAATTTTTACCTTTTAAAAATCTATGCAACATTTATTTTTCATTCATCCAAAAATATATTCAAATTCATACATTTAATTTAAATATATAGACTTAGGTATAATTTATGAGCAAAACAGATACGTATAATTATATAAACTAATATATAGTGTGTGATTGGATTTGACATAGTGAAAATTTGTTCGGTTGGGCTGAATGCTCACATCTTATTACAACTACTACCAAGACGCTCTCAGCTAGAGAGAAAACTAACGAGGTTATGATAAAGAGTGATTGTGGAGAAAGAAAAAGTTCATGTTCGCTTTAATTATTACTTGTTGAGGTTTTAGAAGGGGAAAAGAAGTTACAGTAAAAAGGAAAAAATCTTATCCAAATCTTTGATAAGTAGATGTAGGGTTAGAAATTTGGGTTAAGACACGAAATCCATATGAAGTTAAAAGGTTTGAGTTTTTCTTAAATAGAATTGGGTAAAAAAAGGTCGAACCCGTCAAACATGATTAATTAAAAAGTCGAATCTACCAACCTATAATTGACACTAAATAACTTGTTTATACATAAGTTATATATGAATTGATATAAACACGACTCATAAATTATTTATTTATAATCTCTAATATATTTATATTGTTATACATATATAAATATACTATATAATGTTTTACTACTTTTAAATTTGAGTTTTCAAAATTCAAATGTATCTTTTATTTTTTATATATATTTTAAAAAAAAATTTAACATAAAAAATAAAATATAAGTTTTGCTTTTGTTTCTTTAGACTTCTAATTATATGCATGGTATAACCTGGATTCAAACATATTTGCTTGTTTTAACTTGGTTGTAACTTGTGTTGTGAACTTAATTTGGTTGTAAACTTTAATTAGATTTTGTGTTTATCTTTTGTAAACTGAGTTTAGGTGTAGTGTGATTGTGCTTGAGTTAATTTGGTGGTTATAATTTAATTACTGTTTAGGTATTTAATGTGGCTTTTTAGTATTAAAATTGATAACAGGTTAGTTAAACGGGTCAATAATAGGTTGAATAATTCTTTTATGACCCTTTTAATAAGTGCGTTTGACAAGTTAATACGACACGTTTATGACCTGTTTGATAAACGGGTCATAAACATGTCGTATCATGTTAATCTTTTTATTAAAGGATCGTGTTTGAATTTTGTTTTTTGACATGATTATTAAATAGGTCGTGTTCATATCAAGGATTATTATGTTAACAGACGGATCAAACATGACATGAACATGACCCGCCAACACGAATTACTACCCCCAGGTAGATGGGTATGAAAAGCACTTTGTCAATATTATATTATTTTCAATTGTCATTTTCTTGCTAAATTTTATCGGTTTGCATATATTTTATTTGGATTTGATTTTACTCAAATTAGACACTTAAAAATAACCATTATTAATAAAGATACCTTACTCGAAAGTTTTCATTATGTTAGTAATTGAGTATTTAGAGGCAAATTAATTTTTGATCATTTAGTAGCTATAGACCATTAAAGAAAACAATTAGGGTCATTTTTAAATTTGGTCCTCTAAAAAATAGTGGTCGTTTCACTTTGCCCCTACTAGTCAAAATAGAACAAAATTCTTCTTGAAACTAATCACAAATTGCAACTTTGTGACACACCATCAAGATGCCAATGTATGTTTGAATTACATAACGAGTGGCTAGTGAAAGATAACTTTTTAATAGTGTTAATAGTGCGTAGAGCACTTAACAAACATACGTGATTGAAATCATCCTTGAAGAATGATAGCTCAAGTCAATGATAGCTCAATGAACTTGTTACTTGTTGTTGAAGAGGCCGGGTTCCACAATTTTTTGTTGAATGCCAGTTCTATTTATTAGAGTCAATAAACTCAATCAAATATAAAAAGTAGTCAAATTACAATTGATATATGTGAAAATGAGAAAGATCAGTGCGCAATAATACAGATAAACAATAAAGACAGATATATATATTTTTAATGTAAATGGAGAGGAGGAGCTAACACCCCACTCAATTTTATTAAAATAGAAGGTAAAAATTAGAAATAAAAATAAAGAAAATCAGAATCCAGCCTTCACGGCCAACTAATAGATAAATAAATAAATAAAAACAATAAAAATAACACCTTAGAAAGACAAACGAACACAACCAAACATTGGTTTCATTTGCACTTCTTAAAACCTTCTATCTTTTATATACAAAGTTTATAGGGCACCTTTTCTTTTTTCCTTTTTCTTTTTAAATCAGTAATCTTACCTCTTTGTAAATTATTGAGTTTAGTCAACTTTTTTCCTGATCTTGAGATCACGTTATCCATTTCTGTTTGAGCAAGTTATAATCATCGTTTTTCTTTGTAACATAATTTTTAGGGGTCCAAACCTCTTCATCATCTCTGGGCCTGCATCAAGTTGAAGATGGCATAATATTACTACGATGCTTATTATTGCATTGAATAATAACAGAAATAGTTTTTTGGAAAAGAAAACTAGAAAAGTGGGAACTAATATATGAAATTGAAAAATCAAGAAAGCAAAGTAAGAAACGAAATGAAATCACTGATCGTGCTAATTTAGACCTAGATAGTATGGGAGCTCGCTTGTAAATTTAGACCGAGATAGTACTGGGAGCTCATTTTTTTTACAAGCTGCCTTTTCGTTTACTTGTCGTCATTCTTGGCCTTCTAAGATCTTAGATTTTCTGTAAGTAAAGATATTATTGTTTTGTTTAATGAAATCTTTTTCCATACACTGAAAAAGAAAAGTGAAATCGCTGATCAGAAGTTAGAGAAAGAGGATTATGGGCACAGTCTGCATACCTATCGTAACTAACATATTCTTTCTCACTGTCTATGTTTGGTGGAGTGAAAAGGAGAGAAAAAGTTAAGAGGAGAGATTTAGGTTGTTTGGTAAAAATAAAATTTAAAATTAACGAAATTGGAAATTTAAAAGGAAAAATATTTGACAACAAAGGGATATGTAAAACAATTATTTTGACTTTATTCCCTATTCATTCTTTTTATTTAAATATCAAATGCATTATAATAGATATATTTTTTTCTCTTTTCTCTCTCATCCATCAAATAATATGAAAGAAAAAATTTAAAAAGAAAAAAAGAAAATCTCACTTTTTTTCACCTAAGTATTTTACTTCTCTTTCCTTTCTATTCTCCATCTCTCTTACCAAACAAGTATTGATTAGAAGGATCTTTCAAGCAACTAGTTTCTAGAAAAATTTTGGATTAATTTCTAACAATACATCACTTGGAAAAATTAAGTTGTGAACCATTATAGTATTATGATTCCATATGATAGGTTAAAGATTGCACGCAAACAAATTCTAGACAATATATCTTCTATCTAATTAGAATTTTAACTTACCCTTTTCTGTGACCTTGTAATAAAGATTAAAGAAGAAAAGAAAATGGGAAAGAAAATATAAAGATTAAACATATGTATTTGGGTCATATGCCTTTGTTCATGAAATATTAAAAAAAAGAAGAGTAGAATTAACTAATAATAAGAAATATATAAATGGACTCTTAAATAATTTTAACTTACAACTTTAAAATTGGGTTAATTGTATAAACTGTCGATTCTTTTATATTTAGCCCGAATACTACTTTTACCTTCTTATTGTACAATGCCTAAAATATCATTTGTAGAAATATAAAAGTTGGCTCATCTCCTAACAGTTTAAATTTTTGAGTTTAATATGTAAACTAATATAATATCAGAGTGAGATATCATAACTTTGAGTCTCTGCAATTGTATTCTTTAATCTATTTATTATCATTACATCTTGGAAAACTAACATCCTTTGTATATATAAAATTAATCACAATATTCCTTCTGAAGTGATTAAAGTTTTGAAAATATCAAGGTCACCCTTCCAAACAAATGTTAAATTCAATCTAAAACACTAATTAAGTCAAAATATCAAAGAAGACAAATATTGAAATTAAAATAATTCTCATCAAAATACAATTGAAATATTTGTTTGATCATTTTAAATTCTTTTGTTAAAATTTTTAGTTAAGTCACATTTCAAACAATATTTATTTTTTTATTATAAATGGTAGTCATCATATTCTCTAAAATCTGATCATTTCAAAGGATGGTTTGTCACTGATTTCACTAAACAATGTAGGTAGTTTGTATAATAAAATGATTAAAAGTAATATTTAGACTAAACATAAAGGATGTTTTTGAAAATTTTTCCTACAAATATATTTAAACTTTCTAAGAAAGTAACTATATACAAATGTAAAGCTTCCCTGTTAATTTCAAGTAATATTCTGACACTAAAGTAACACCCTCTAATTGCTCATCATTAATGTATGAAACTTGTGGATTTATTGGGCACACCACTGGCGCTGTCCATGTGCTAAATTAAGCTGGCTATACTCTAAAATCCAATTGATGTGGAAAAAGATATTTAATGTGATAGTTGTAGATATAATTTAATAGTAATTTAGCACTCGATTCTAAAAAGGTAGAATTAGAATCATTCCACATCTAATTTCAACAATGTAATAGAGTGAATCTTTTACCAAAGAAATCTGGTTTTCTATAAATTGACAAGCTCACAAGGATGAGAGAGCACACCTAAAAATTAAGTAACAAGTGACAGTGGAAAAGAAAAGAACAAAAGAAAAGTTGCTAAACATGAAGACAGCTAAAAAGATCAACTTGGTTACAATGGCCGTTGTAACGTGCTTGGTTACCTATGCTTTTGCGGTCTCCGACGCTGAACGAGTTCTAAACAGGAAGTTTACCATGGATCTTGGAGCACTGCTGATAGGTCGTGCAGATGAGAATTGCATTAAAAAAGGTCAACCATGTGGTGCATTTGATCCTTGCTGTGGTAACTTATTCTGCACCGATTTCATTAAAGGAGCTTGCGTATGCCTCGGTGAAGGTGAAGTATGCGGGTTACTACACATTTGTTGTGAAGGACTTTCTTGTACTGGTGCCATTTCTGGGAAGTGTATCAAGGTAACCGAGACCGATACCCCGATGTAATTGGAGAATCTCCTTAAATGCGTATTCCCTACGCATATATGTGTGTTTTCTATGTCTTTAAATGCATGTACTCTTGTTTAATATCAACTACTAGCTCTATATATATATATATATAATGTCTCTGTGGTCATATAAGTGATATTACAATAAAGTTGGAAAATCTATATAATGTCTCTGTGGTCATATAAGTGATATTACAATAAAGTTGGAAAATCTTATAGATTTTCCGTTATGTTGCTTACTTACCGTCTTCTGACGAGTTCAAATTTTGTTTTTCCTTTTATCTTGTCAATAAAATTTTACTAATATAAACAAGTGATATATCGTAGCAAAACTGTAATCAACAAGAAGCATGCATGATTAATTATTTTTTGGTGCAATAAAGGGCGGTGGAATATATAGAGAATAGATGAAGGGAGAGACGAAAAAGGGGGGAGGGGAGGAGGTCAGGTGGATGGGGAGGTGCGATGTTGGGCTGGAGAGAGGATGGAGAAGGCGAAATCGAACAATAGAATTGAGTGAAGTATCTTTAATGTAGTCTCCATATCAGATTTTTTAACGACGAGAGTTATCGTTGCAACAATTTGTCAAGTTTTCAGCAAAAATTTTTAGCGGGGCATTCCTCGCTCAATTTTTTGGAACACTTTTACCGACGATATCGAAAGTGTTTCCAAAATTTATTTAAAAAGGCAAAATAATTGGGGACTTTTTTTCCCAACATTTTTTGGAACACATTTTAGCAATGACATGTGTCTCAATAAAAGATTTTATGAAAATTTCAATAGGAAAATTGTTTCATAATGACGAATTTTTGGATACTTTGAGCGACGTTGTTTGTCGTCACCAAAAGTATACTAAGGGAAAAAATTGAAAGGGGAGTGGTTTTTCCGGGCCAAATGTAGCAACTATCACCTTTATAAATGACAAGTGAAGTCTTTGCAATGAAAAAATTCACCGATAATATTGCTGTCAGTAAAGTGTTTTTCTTATATATTAGCAAGAAAGAAGTGGCTGATCATTGAATAATAATAATAATAATAATAATAATGGATTCACTTGCCCATTATGAGGCAAAAATTGTTGACTCAAGATCTCAGAAGAAAATATCATAAGTAGATATTTAGAGGAAAAACAGGATAAAACATTCAATTAAAGAAAATCATCCTATGAGTGTTCAAGGTTTACATTTGTATATATAGTTCCTTTTATTAGAAATTTTGAACTTCCTAGTAGGTAAAATATCCAAAACATCCCTTATGTTTAGTCTAAATACTACTTTTAATCATCTTACTGTGCAATACATTATATATATATATAAAATAAAATGTAGTCACAAAATATCATTTAAAATGTTTCAGAGGATAACACATTATGCTCGCATTACATTTGAATATAATATATGTCTTGATGAAAAGTATTTGCATTAAATTTAAATATAATATTTGTTTGAATGAAAAATATTTGAATTATATTGTATGTAATATGATTAAAAAAGTAAAGAAAAAAAGAGAGAGAGAGAAAGAGAGTATATGATATGATTAGTAAAAGTAGTAAAAAAAAGTTAAATGATGAATAATGATTGTATTGGATTTAAATAGTGATGTGATTGGTATTTGAGTGTAATACTTTTACACTTTGATAAAAATTGTACTGCGTTCAGATGTAATGTAAATGCAATGTGAAAAAAAAAATATACCGCAAATTTTATAAAATATCAAGACTGTCATTCGTCATCAATAATATATATTATATGAAATGTGATTTTACTGAAAATTTTAATAAATAATTTTGAAATAATCAAAAAAATATTCAATTATGTTTTCATAATTGTTTTAATTTCTATAATATTTTAACGTAATTAATGTTTTAAATTGAATTTAATATAGGTTACAAAGGGTGATCTTGATATTTTCAAAATTTTAATCACTTCAGGGGTATTTTGTGATTAATTGCATATGTACGGAGGATCTTTTAGGCATTGTACAATAAGAAAGTAAATGTAGTATTTCAGATAAATATAAGAGAATCAATAGTTTACATAATTAATACAATTTTGTTGTTGAAAGTTGTAGTTATTTAAGAGTCCATTTTTTTTTTTCATAATTTAAGAGTCTTACATTACTTATTATTAGTTAATTCCTTATTTTATTTTAATGGTTCGTGAACAAAGGCATATTGCTGTATGATGAAAGTTGTATGTTGTGTTAAGGGAAGTGGAGTTACTGTATTTATTCTTAAACTAACTTGGCTGTATTTTCTTGTGTAAACATCACTATGCGCTAATTCCAAGACATCTTTGGTCCAAATCCCCTTTGCCTGAGAAGGGTATTTTGGTTATCTCGCCTTCCAGACGGGATTCGTAATTTGGTAATAGATCAACTTTCATGTCCGTGAGAGATGTCCTTTACTAACATTTGTATCCTCTCTTGGCTAATGTGACCCAATCGCAAATGCTAAAGATATAATTGTATTTGTATAACGCAAGAACTTGGCGTGAACTTTTAGTCCTAGAATATCTCATATTTTTGGTTGTTTCTGTTTTGTTTATAGTGAAATTTCTGATCGTAAGGGGAAAACTAATCCGTTTCATATGTAATCAGTTTAGCTTAAACTTTTCCTCTTGATAGACTTTGTCGAAGAATTTTTAGTAGCTATAGTCTCTTAATGTTGCTTTGTTCCATTAGAGAACTCCTTCAATCCCATGTTTAAATTATAAAATTGTCTATTTATCATTCTAATTTATTCTTCCATTTACTTCCTCATTTTCTTAGAACTTGTTGGGAGCTTTTTTTTTTTTTTTTTAAATTCAGATAGGAGTTTACTTTTTAAATTTTCTGATTCTCCATTGCATTGGACCCTCTATTTTCACCAAGGCTCGTATCTCCATCAACTTGTACGGTTATTTGGTGCATAGAGAAAGCCCTCATGTGTTCCTTCCTTGTCCAGATCTAGTGATGAGGACATTGATATGTTATTCTTGTGTTGCAGTGTGGCTTATTGAAGGTATGGTTATATTTTAATCACTAGTACATTGTAAAACGAGCGTTATGCATGATGTCTACTAGCATATATATATATATATATGTAGGCATCTCAAATTACGGAAGTAAGTTACTGACTGAGTCATAATGTTTGCTATCTGATTCAAGATTATTATACGCGTGAGAAAATTTGGTAAGACTTTTTTTCCCAGAGTTTGGGCAGAGAAAAGACAGAGTAATACTATATATCAATCAAGATTATCAAAAGGCCTTTGCATGTGGGTGAACATGACCTTATTGCGTTAGTTGTAAAATGTTGCTTTTGCCGTGCGAGGCATTATATCTTAATCTTATAATCTTAATCGAATAAGATGTAAAACTGGGCAATATTCTTTACTGCATATCTTCGGTTGCTAAGAAATATGGAAAAAATGTTGCCCATTTTAAAATAGCCTATTAGAATGAGACGGTTGCCTACAGTTCGGCTATGTGCTGCTAGATGCCTACGCAAGGACAAGCTTATGTCAAGGAGAGAGATTAGACCAATTAAGTAGTTTTGGTTCTTCTCAATCCAAATTTCTCCTCTCTCTAGTGAGGGAGGAGTTAAAATTTTGCTTAGTGTTCTTCAACTGCTAAGGACTAAATCATTTTCAAAAGAGTTTTATCAAGGAAGAAAATATTTGGTAGCGTATGTCTATAAATGTTCCAAAATTATTTGTGTACCAAATATTTGGAACTTGTCCTTAACTTTAGGGCCCTGGGTATCTTATATGTTTGGTTGTACCAGTTTTATCTAGTTTGAAAGTTGCTGATTGCAGGGGGAGAAATGAACAGGTATTTATAATTAACTATTTTCCTGAAATTCTTTTCGACATATTTTTGGAAGAACATGAACTCTAAACGATGTTGTGTCCGGCTTAGAGATCTCCTTGAATCCCTATTTAAATGCACATTAGTTGTTGTATGATGTCATTGGTTGTGGAGAATATATCAAGCTCCTTTTTTATTTGGTACAGAGAAAAGGTTCCCTTTGTGTTCCTTCTATGTCTAGACGTAGCGACGAGCTAATGATCTCTATTTTTTTTTTTTAATGCAAGTAGCATAATTAAGATACTTGACGATATGTATAAAATGATAATGATTTAGCACTTGCAGAAATGGACAACCAGCAATCGATCCGTTGTTGCTTGAACCTCCTACGTTCTTAATGATTTAGTTTCTTTTCTGTTTCATTCTATGTTCTGCTGGCTGTACCGAAAACATTGTTAAGAAGTTCTGCTGATTTTAAGAAATACGGATTATAAAAACGAGATCACAGAAACGTAGATGGTTATCTAGAATTAGAAAGGGAAGAAAAAATGGCATGAGAAGTAAGTTCGAATAGAAAATTATCACAATGCAAATGATGGCCAAACTAATGAATGCCAAAATGCTAATCCCAAACCGATGATATTGTGCAAATGATAATATCGTTAAACTCCGATTTTTCGTTCTAACAATTTAAGGTGTTCCGCTTGGAGGAGGTGATAATAACATTCAAACTAAGTTTGTCTAATGTCTTATTACTTATTTTTTAATTGAAGAGCTTTGCCTTTGATGTACTTTTTATTACTGGCATGAGACTCTGTATAATGAGGACCAAAAAAGTTGTTCGGTTTTTTCGATTTGCAATTCCTTGTCCTTTTAATAAAAAGACACATAATCATATGAGACAGATCGATAACAATAACCTTCAAGAGAATATAATATACTTTTTAGAGACTACAGTATGATAAAAGTTGTAAGCTGTGTTCAGGCGAGGTATTGTGTGTATTCTTAAGTCTTAACTAGATTGTGATTTCTTGTATATTCTCAGTCTAGCTTTTACCTCTCTTTTGTTTCTGATAACTCTTTTCAATAGAGTTATTTTACCATTTGTTTGGGCATAAAAATTAGTTTATCTTTGATAATTTTTTTTATTTGTTTTGATTTAATTTGTTTTGTTCATTTTAATATAGACTTTTTATAAATTTCATGAAATTTTAATTTAATTTTACTTTATTTTATCTTATCTTTTTCTTTTAGTAATAGTATATTAAATAAGCTTAAAATTAAATATTTTTAAATAAGTTTATATATAGCATTTTATTTTAGAAATATCTAATCTTAATATTTTGTTTTTCTGCAGTGTTAAATTGAAATGAAAATTTCATATATTGAAAGTGGGTCCCATCGGACATCACTATTCATATCAAGAAATTATTAGTTTGACTGATCTTTTATGATCCTCTCATTGATATGAGTATTTTAAAAAAAAGAATCACTTAAATCGAAGTTCGTATGAAAAAGTTATGACAATTTTAAAGATTGGATTAACAAGTAGATAGTGCACCTAAGACCACATAAGCTCACTTTTTGTGGCATCCCCTACCTCGCGTAAGGAATCCCACTCTTTCTTACATCATACTTCTGTCTTTTCTTTTTATATAACCATCTTGTAGTAATTTTGCAAAATTTTTTTTTTTAAAACCCATAATCGTCTATATATTTAGTTGTATAAAACTTTTGAAACCATAATACTATAGTTTGAAAACTATCTTTTACTATTTATACAACTTTAGCAAAATACTGTTTTGGAACTATTTACAGTTTAACTTATAGGTTCAGTCTATACTATATTATACATATTCTTTTTTTCTTCTTTCCCCTTTTTTTTTCCCTTGAGCTGTGGATAAGTTTAGCAGGTCCATAACCTTTCTTACAACACCGACATTCCATCCCTCAGCCCAATCCATTCAGTGATGCTCAGGTTATAGGCTGCTTACCCCGATTACCTGAACACAAACAAACGAGTGAGCTATAACCCAGTAAGTTTAGACATTATAGTTTAATCATATAAACATTACAGTCTAACTTAACAGTCATATCTTGAGTTCATTATGCTCAATTACTGTTTTATCTGTCATCTGTTTTTATGGGCCCTTTTTGGTCATACCGTATTACGCATAGTAAGAGGGGCAAGGGAGCGACCTTGGCTCTCCTTCAATAGTAATATGTCTGTCATCTTTAATAAAATAACCTTCCCTGACGAGAGGCTAGTACACCAAAAAATCTCGTGTTCTTGTTACCATCTTGCTTACTATTTAGCCATAATACTATGAACATTATATACTTGATTCTATACTTAATTAGTCATTAATATTACTTTACAGTCATAATTCACGTGATAAAATCAAACAGGCGTGATTAGGACTAAAAATGAGACACAAAACTCAAGTTAGAAATTTTGGAATAGTAGAAGCGCCTGGCCCTTGAATGCTAGCGCATGGCCCTTGAATCAGGATTACACATAAAATTTTTGGCAGAGAGCTCAGCGCCTTGGCCCTTCATTTCTAGCGCCTGGCACTCCTTCACAGCAGTGAAAGTGCCTGGCACTCTATCCCTAGCGCCTGGCGTTCCTTCAACAATTTTGACATCCGAATCTGGCTGAGAATTCAGCGCCAGGGCACTCCTTGCCTAGTGCCTAACGCTTGACTTCAACTAGGTTTAATTTTTAACATCAAACTAGCATAAAACTTAGCTTATTAAACCTCAATTCATCCTAGAGTATAATTAAGACATTCTAGAGCCAAAAACTTGTACTTTTACTAATATATACTCACGTCGTATTAGTACACACCCGTGTACTTGCCAAATTTTGGTGTTTTGAGGTCACAATCACCTCAGAATACTTTTCTAGCATGAAGTGACTAAATAATTTAAATAACATACACATCTCTACACAACATATGCATCAAGCTGCTCATGTTCAGTCAGTTAAATGTCGGAACTTACCAGAAATCTGCTAAGATTTCCTTGGTTTGATTCCTTCATTCCGCCCTCTCATTTTCTAGTTGTTGTCCTATGACAAAACAATTCAACATTAAATGGAATGTTCATAGGCCAACACTAGAACATTTCAGCACTTTTGTTATAAGATTTTTCATCGTTAAAACATTTTATTCCAGTTATAATCCAAAAATTTCGGCATAATAACGGCTTAAATTTCTACTTTCCCACTATGTCAAAACTACACGAAATACATCGTTTGGCATAGTTTTCCTTATGTACCTGCTCAAAATCCCAGTACACAACATGATTTCATCCTCATTTACAAATGAGAACCCATAGTCATAAAGCCTAGGTTTTGATTCTAACTTTATCAACCTATAAATCACCTCTTTTTCTTTCTCTTTTCAACATCTATGCTCAAACAATTCATATCCAACTTTTAACATCATTTTACTAAAGTTCTATAAATGTTCCCATTTCTCCATTCATGTCAACATAATGAACCCTAAGCAACCAAAATCATTTTCAAACTCCAACCTTACAAAACTTTCAAAAACAAGCACAAAACATGATTTTCACCAAAGCCACTAAAATCAACTCAACCCCATTTTCGTTCCTCAATTCCATAAACATGAACACATTTGAAAAACAACATCAAAGCTTGATTTTGAACTACTTACTTGGCCCTTGGTGTTGAACTCCCTTAAATTTGAAGCTTGATTCACTTTTTCTCACAATTTTTGCAAGTTTTGAGATTTTTGAGATTTTTGGAAGCTTGGGGTCGTGGGGAAGATGAAATGCAGAGAAATTCTATGTTTATGTGTGACGCCTTAAATTTTATTTAAGGGTCAATATATAATTTAAATAAAATTAGTGTGCCAAAAATTAATTTAAAAAAAATCTTTTGGAAACCCTAGGTTGGTTTCCTAGTCAAATTCCGCTCAAAAAGTCAACAATTTGAACTTCAAAAAAAGAAACCCTAAAACATTCGGCCATCAGTTGGGATTTTAAATTAAAATTTAAATTATTTTTCCTTAAAAACTAAGGGATAATTTTCGGCCACTTAAGGGGAAATAAGAGAGAAAACCCTAGCCTCAAAACAGCACAAAAACTTTCCCTTTTGCCCCTTAAAATTTTCAGCCAAACAAGGAAGAGAAAGGGAAAGAAAAACCTAGTATAAAAACCCCCTTTTAACTCTCATTCACCCCTCCTTTCACCCTCAAAATTTCGGCCAGCTTTCCCCTCTCCCCTCTCTGAATTTTCTCTCCCAAAACACACCCAAAACAGCAAACAAAACCTACCAAAAGGCAGCTCAAAGATTCAACAACTTTTGATACAAAAACAAGGTGAGAAATCAAACTTTTTCCTTCCTTCTCCTTTTGATTTTAAATCCGAAATTTATATGGTTTTCTCCACTATTTCCATACTGTTTTGAAGACTCCAATACTCACACAAATTCAGCCAAAAGGGAGACCAAGCATCAAAAATAGGGCAGCATAAACAAGGTGTGATTTTTCTCTCAAACCCTAAAATTTTGCCTCATTGATCCCCTTTTCAAAAATCCTATTATCATATGTGTAAGATTTTATGATTTTGTCAATTTGATTCTTGGGTTGTGTTAATGACATATAAATAAGGTTTTCCACAAAATTTCGTGATCTTTGGATGAAAATTGAATTGGTTTGAGGCTAATCGAAATTCGGACACAGAAAAACGGAAATCTGGAAAATTACCATATGAACAGTAAATTTGTATCAGCCATAACTTGAGTTTTAAAAACAATTTTTGAGTGATTCTTGAGCCTAAAATTAAATCAAGATGTCCCCTAAATTCTTGCAAAATTTCAGAACCAAAATCCTCCATTTTCCTAGTCAAAATATTTTTCTAAGATAGGCGGACAGAACTGCCAGGTTTTGAACCGAAACTGAAACCCAGATTTTTATGCCTGAAAACAACCCTCGGTTTTTGGCCTAGTTGAATGACCAAACGATGTCTAAAAATTATAAAAATTATATGGAATTAAAGCTACGGATGTCTAGTTTAACATATTAAAAATTTAGAATTTTTGGTATTAAAAATGAATTGATATTGATTTTACAATCAGCCTAGGTCAGTCTGCCCATGACCAGAAATATCTTAACTTAGAGTTTTTCAAAAATTTTAAATCCCAAATGTTTATTACACGTTTTGAAATCTTTTGTGGCACACTAAAATGATTGGATGATTATGTCTAGACCTAGACTAATCATATGTTTGATTATAGGAATTATTTGACGTTCTTGCTTGATTGGTGGATCACATTATCGCAACGCTTGTGCGAAAATTGAGGTAGGACGTTCAAGCCTTTTCTGGGAGTAGTCAAGTGTTTTAAATTCCCCTGTTTTATCGATGGCATGCTGTTTTCAGTTTATGAAATTATTATATTGTTTTTGATGAAATAAACGCATATAACGTATTTGGTAATAAATGTGTATTTTAAAACGTGTTTTGATTAATGGCATAATATAACTTGGTAAATACCATCTTTTGAATAATCCGGTGAACATAATTGAGCTCTAGTTCACGATTATTGTAAATGATGCGTGCGTCCCAGAGTTGACGCCATGGGGGAAGGTCCCTAAACCTGCGCAGGGCCGTTCGGCCTATTTAAACCGTAACGAGATGATCTAGGATAATTCAAATTCGAGGCATGTATATTATAGCTACGACAAGTCCTCACTCATAATATGATGGTTGTTTTAATGATTTATTATTTTAATATTGGGGCACGTATATTGCAGCTACGCTAAGTCCTCAGCAGAATAAAACTTTCATTAAAAATATTTTTCACGAAATTGTTGATTTTTTTTTTGTTATGATTATTATGTCATGTATTTTTTTTAAATTGTTGATTATTTTTGGAAACGAATATTATGTCATATTTTTAAATGTTATCTGTTAACCCACCTTTGTTTCTGTCCTACTGAGCCAGCGCTCACGTCCCTTTTTCTTTGTGATTCCGAAATGACTACTTCCAGGTGCGGGAGGTAGCAGTTCCGAAAATCGTTGAGCTATCCGTTTCTACCGAGGATGATGCTATCTGTTTTCTCTATCTTCTTCTTTCTATTTCTCGTTCTGATGTAATGAGACATTAAGTTTGGACTTTATTTCACGTTATTTAAATTCTATGCTTGGGGAATATTTATGGTTGGTAATTTCTTTTGAAAACCGATTTTATGTTTGATTTCCGCATTAAAAGGTATGTATTTTCTACTTTATTTTATTTGGTGGTTATGATGCTATTTTATAAATAATTAGGCTTAGCTAAATTATAATGTCGACCCGTTTTTCGTAATAAATGTTTTTCCTTAAATCTCGGGTTGATATTATGATTTGGCTGCCGTATCACGTGTCTAAATTTTGGGCCGTGACATTATGGCTGCTAATGGAGGTGAATAATAGATGGGAAAAGTTATAAAATATCTTGGGGGCCTTTTTGCACTTTTCTAAAATTTTGGGGTCAAAATATAATTTTTATGGGGGTATTTTTGCAAACAATTTGGAGCTTTTCCAGCTAGTTTTCTAACTATTCCTCTCCCTTTTCTCCAGGTGAATGAGCAGTTAAAGCAAAAATAATTGTTGCTTAATTCTTTCTAGGTCAAATTTTGGTTAAAATTTGTCAAAATTCACCAAAATTTCTCCACCATTGGATCAAAGTAAAATTTGATCTTACCCCTTGAATTCTCATGATGATAAGCAGATATTATTTATTTATACAATATAAGCCTTGTTCTAATCAAAGTCTAATTTTCATCTATCGAAAATTTGATCGAAAAATCAAACTGGTCAAATTTTACAATTTTATTTCTAAAATGCTACCAAAGTCTTCTGTTTCATTCATACTGTATAAAACACTCCATAAACCCTAGATATTTCATTATTTTCTATCTCAGGTCTAAGGTTAGAACATTTCCAATCTCAGTAAATTTTTCTGTTTTTCGATACTGAAAATACACTGTTTAAAGCATTTCGGTTTGACAATCATTACAGTTACTGTCTTCTCACTTCAATGTTGTTATAAAACATTTATAAACTCTAATTAATTATTCGAATACCATTCATACATTTCTGTCATATCAGTACATATCTATTCATATTATACATTAATTCCGAGAACAGTAAAAGTCTCGCTGTCACACTTTTTTGGTCTAATAATGATGCAACACATGATAGAGGCTAGAAAGGAAAAAATAAAAATGTGACACGTGGCATTCTCTTGGTTATAACAAATTAAAATCAAGCTTATTATGCACCCTACTACTATTCATGTGTTTTTCTGCAGTGTTAAATTGAGATGAAAATTTTATGTGTTGGAAGTGGGTCTCACCGGATATCACTATTCATGTCAAGAAATTAGTACTTTGATTGATCTTTTATAATCCTCTCATCGATATGAGCATTAAAAAAAAAAAAGAATCACTCAAATCGAAGCTCGTATGAAGAAGTTATGACAATTTTTAAGATTGGATTAACAGGTCGATAGTGCACCTAAGACCACATGAGCTCAATTTTTCGGTCCAATAATGATGCAACATGTGATGGAGGCTAGAAAGGAAAAAATAAGAATGTAACATGTGGTATTTCCTTGGTTTTAATAAATTAAAATCAAACTTATCATGCACCTTACCACACTGGATCCTTCCTAATCATATGAACCGATACTGTAGCTACAATGCACCACAAGTTTGAAAGTACAACGATTCTATATCTATAGTGCACTAACTACTATAGTAAGTTTGAAATTTTGTATTGAGGTTAGGTGAAATAGTGCAAAACTATGTCTATAAAGGGCAAGTTGGGAGAGGTTTGAGAACACACAAAAAATTAGAGAAAAGGTAGTGATAGAGAGAAATAGAGTGAAAGAAATTTGAGTGTAAAAAAAAAAAAAGTTTCTTTCGTTTAGTTTTAAAAAGGATGAGTTTTTGGGGATTCTGCCAGTGCAAATATCAGAATCCATTCTAGACTCTTATCTTTTATTTTTATTTTGTTATTATGTTTAATTTATTTTATTGTGTTATTTTGTTTTTCATTATGAATTAAATAAATTATTAGTAAGAGTTATGATATAGCCTGAATATGTTGGTTTAATTAATTTTAAACATATTATTATGATTGTGATATTTGTTGAAATATTTATTTTCAAACTTAATGCTTTTAAATTTCTAGTTAACTTTTGAGTGATTTGAGGAACAAAATTAAATTGAAAAGAGATTTTTATGACGTAATTTTAGAATAAATACCACAAAATATAAGATAAAATAGAGATATATCTATCTATTTTTTGTGTGGACATATTATTAACTACCACAGATCTCTCAATGAACATTTTTTATAATTAAATTCGGATTTATATTTTTACTATTCATATATATATGGTATTGTTCATGTGGTACTGTTTATATATGATAATGTGCCTTGTGAATTTTAATTTACTTATCCTTTATATAAATTTAATTATAAAAATGTAGAATTTACGTATAACTTAAGAAAGAATACATAAAGTAAAAATGGTAGTTGACCATCATTAAATATGAACACAAAATCATAATAATGTATTTGAATAAAATTTAAATTTGATTAATTATGGTAAAGTCATAATTCCTAACATTTATATATTTGATTATTTATCATCAATTTATGTTTATATTTTTTGAAATTTATTAAATAGTTAAATCTCTTACAATTCTCGAATCAATTTTTATGCTGACAATTAAGTTTTTTATTTTGTTTTATTTTTTACCATAACATATAGAAGGTTTATTAGGACTTGCATCCCTGAACTTTTGTAATTTAACATTTTTGTTTCTAAAATTTTTTTCTCAACAATTTTGATCCTGGATTAAAGGCATTAACAAATTATAATTATTCCATCTAAAAATCTTTGTTTAAAATTAGATTGGCCGGCCGCCCAAACCCAAGGTAGATGACCAAAACATAACAGGAAAAAAAAAAAAAAATCTTACAATCCTAAGAAGACAAAATAAGCATCACAAAAGAAAACATATTGAGATTTTCCAACTTTCTTGCAATATCACTGATAACCAGATACATATTTATTTATATAGAGAGAGCTAGTAGTTGGTAGTAAATTAGAGTACGTGTATATAAAGACATAGAAAACACACATATAAATATGATTGTAATTGATGAACTTCATAATTTTAAGCTATAAAAAGAGGTTCTCCAAATTTTTTTTTAAAGTGTATATATATGGCCAATTTTTTATTATTATTTTGCTTGGTTGATATTGTCTATGCTTTGTTAGAATTTGTTTGAATATCTCATTTTGTGACACAAAGAGGGATAAGATTTTAATTTGAAGTACTACGTTTGACTTTCTTAAAATGATTAATTAAGCATTTGATGTGGGTGGGGTGGTTTCTGTCAGGATGTTGTTGGTAATGGGGATGTGGGCAGGGTGGTTTCTATTAGAGCCAGGTAGCTCATTTCCAAATCTACACCAATCAAGGGCACTGGCATTGAGTTGCCTTGGGAGTTTTGGCCTCCGAGGCGATATGGAGGGTCCGATGTGGTGCGTGGAGTGGAAAAAGGTCGGTGGTAACTGCACGTTTGCCCTACACACTAGTGTGGTGGAGGTCTTCCGGTGGTAGTCTCAAACCTATAGTAATCTCCATTTCCCTATTTCATCAAAGATGGTGTTTATCCTCGGGGTCTTTGGATTTCCTATTTTGAGTCTGTTGTGATGACCGAGAAATTTATCGTTCTCGGAAAATTTTATACAAGATATGTATATGTATATTCATGATGAGACATGCTACAAAATATAGAGTAGATGAAAATTTTGATTAGCTGGATTTTAGTCAAAATTTGACAATGAATTAATGAACATAGTGTAAAAGCTAGACATTAATTCAAATTATGATGTTTTAAATTTATTAGAAAAGTATGTGGAAAGTATTTATTAAGAGATCAATGGCTTACATGTAAGCTACCTTGATCAATGGCCAAGATTATAGAAAAGAGTGAGAGAGATGAGAGAGCACATGAGGGGGCTTCATCAGTAGCCCAAGTGAATAAATTCACTTCTTTTAATTGCAAAAGAAGTGGTTGTGCAGAGAGAGAGAGAGAGAGAGCAAAGGAGGAAAATCATCCTCTATATTTTTCCTTTCAACAGTTTCGGATTCCCTCTTCAAGCAAGCAAATCATTCAAGTTTTCAGCCCCAGATTTCCATAGTAAGACGTTCTCAAGTTTCAAGCAAGGTAACCACTCTTTCTCTCACGTTTGCAGATGAAAAATCTAGGTTGTTTTGAGGAGAAAAAGAGAATGTGAGTTTGGCATGTTGAGATTTTCGGTTAAATCGAAACATGGTTCAAGTATAGTTATTCTTAAGCATGAATTCATGAGTTGATGGTTTAGAAAACCAAGTTTCAGTTGAGTTCTCTTCAAGAAAGTTTTGATTTTTAAGGGTTGAGTCAAGAGATATAGTGGAAGCAAAATGTGAAATTTTGCTTATGAAGTCATGGATTAATGATTGTAAAAATGCAATTTATACCTTGAAATGGTCTTATAGAGATCGATTTTGAGCACAAGAAGTAGAACAAAGGCCATGAAAAACCTTAGAAAAATAGAGGTGAGGATTTCGGACTTCAAATCAGGATTCTGGGATGAATACGGGCGTGTTGAGAACACGGCCCCAAACATGCCCATATATACGACCGTGTCTCGAGAGAGTTTGAGACCTGAGCATTATACGGCCGTGTATCGGGCCGTGTAGAATGGCACACGGTCGTGGGAAGGACGTGTAACAGACCATGTTCAACAATAGGAAAACATGACCAGAAACATGACCGTGTAGGTACCTGTGTACGCATGCATGAGTTACACAGCCACGTTGCATGAATTACACGGCCATGCACGTAAGTCCAGAGGATTACACAACCACGAACACGACCGTGTAGGAGGGCATGTTCGAAGCTAAAAAAAAAAAAGAGTCTAAAAATATGATTTTTCATATTTTGTCATGTTTCAAGTATAAGATAAATGTTGGAAAAAATCAACGATTATTTCTTTTATAGGAGTTCAAGCTAGACACCCCAAGATAGTAGTCCCAGATCAGCAAAGGCTCACGTTAGCAGACTTTCTGTAAGTTCAAACATTATCCTGGCTGCAACGTGGACAATCATGTTATGCTTTCTAATGTTATGTTTTGTTGCCTGGTGTGCATGTCAGACGTTGATTGTCTGTATCACGATACACATGTTAAGTTCATGTCATGCATATAGAGATTCATGTTTCAGTTAGATAATTCAGGTACACATGATAGACAAGTATCAAGCATACGAAAACATGTAATAGGTTCCTATTGTGGGGCAATCCGTATGCTACCCAGTTAAAACTTCTAAAAAGATGGTAATTAAACCAGTTATTGGCGTACCAGCCTCCCGACCTACAGGGAGGTTTTCATGTTCAGTTCAGTTAGGGCTATGGAGGTCAGCACTAAAGTATCACTCCCAGTCATGTGCGTATTACGGTAGGACCAATTAGGTACCCAAAACCAGAACCTAATTTCAGATAATGTTCTAAGACTTAACATACAGCCATGAACCTGTTTATTCAGAGTCAAGTTTCATTCATAAGCACAGTATTGCATGTTATGATTTCATGTTTTTATGTTTGACCTTACTAAGCCCATAGCTCACTAGTTTGTTCACATGTTGCAGGTAAGAGACCTGTTCACTAGTAGTACATGGTGGACGACGGACAGGGTATGTACATGCCAGGGGGACTGGGCGAGGGATGATGGTCCTACCATGAGTCTTCCGTTGTGTAGTTTTAAAAATTGAAGTATGACATTTTAAAGAACATGATTTTAAGTCAAGACTATATGATAAAGGAATCATGATCTATGTATATATTATTTTGTTAATATGATTTCCTTATTATATTCTCGAACAAGATATATATGTTTACAAGTTATTATATTAAGAAAAAAAATTTATTCCACAAAATTTACAAGTAGTTTTCAAGTTAAGCATGATGCCGACAACCCTTGAGGCCTACATACTATTGCGGTTAACTATAGAGTTGACTGTAATAGTACTGTAGAACCTCTACAGTAAGGGCGGGCCATAACATCTGTGTTTTGTGTTCACTCTTTTGGTGTAATAATGGTGCTTAAGGCACCAATTTATTAACTAGTATTATTTTGGTTACTTGACATTTTAGTTGGTATGTTCATAATAAGGGCATTAGTCTCCCTACCTAACTAGGGTTGTTTTTCGATGGCTTTTGTCTGTCTAGATTTTGGTTGGTGGGTAGAGCTTGGTCTTGCCCTACCCTTTGTATAAGCCTAGCTCCACTGCTGGCTCTGTTGTTGGGATAAAGGGATGCTTCAGCTTCCCCGAGTGAGTTTATTGTGACAGATCGGAGAATCTTAATAGTGTTACCTAGGTTAAACTAGGGTTTTTCTAAGAATTTATGTGAATAAGATTGTATAGAAACACTGTATTTGTAAATAAATAAATAAATGCTTTGGAGGAATTAAAATCTCCAAAAATGATTCAAGAATAAAGTTCATAATTGAGAAAGTGATTTCAGACCAAAATGCTCAAAATAGAATGGTTTCGATATATGAAAAGTATAGATATAAAGAAATGGCAAGTCAAAGCAAAGATAAGACAAGATAAGTGTTTTAGAGTTTTAAGCGTTTCGAGATAGGGTTAGATCAAACTGATAGCACGGATGGTTAGATAAGTCCTCCAGTGCATTTCCTGAGAAATTCTATCATTTTCGGAAAAATGATGATGCTTTTCAGAACTAAAAACTCCCAAGAGATTACCCTAGGTAAACCAAGTCGACTAAAAGATGAAAAATTACGGTTTTGATTTTTAGCCAAACGACAGTAGAATAAGGCAAACCGATCACGCGGAAGACCCCAGAAACTCACCTACGTGATTTCAGTGAGATTTTGTTCGGTTTGACTTTTGGTCAAACTTTGACTTTTGAATTAATTAGGTGAAGTCATGCATGATTTCACATGCATGATGTCATAAGTAAAGAAAGAAATGATGTGGAAAGGTGGTAGATAGATCCAAGGGATAGGATTTAAAGGAAGCTTGATTTAAAGGCTAAGAAAGTGACAAAATGACATAATAAAATTTTTGGAAATTGGGAGAATCCCCTTAAGTTGATCCGGATGGAAGTGACTAAAATTTTATTATATTGAAGTCTTAAATTGTGTTAAGTTGGAGCCATTTGATTGGTCCAAAAATGCCATGATTTAGCGAAAATTTGGAAAAAAAAAAAAAGGTGGATTGTAGATAAGCCACCAGATTTTTTTTTAAGTCATTTTTCAGCCATTAAACACATTTTCAAGCTCCAAGAAATTTTAGCAAAATAGCCCCTAAGCAACCTTTAGTTGTCTTGTTTACTCCCCTCACCAAGCCTAAGTTTCTTCAAGTTTTGATGATAAAATTTTGAGCAAAGTTCATCCCAAGCACTAAGAGACCAACATAGTGAGATAAGCAATGAAAAACTCAAGTTTTCTTAGTGTTTTTGAAACCAAAAATCAGTGTTTGTTGGGTGGAAGAAGTGTAGAAATTTCTAGTTCAAACTTTATGATTTTATTCTTGTTTGTGTATTGTATATAAAGGATTAGTGATGAAATTTAAGTTTGCTTTTGTTAGTTTAGTATTTTAAAATTAGTAGTAGAAGAGTGAATAAGAAAATAATTTTTAAGCATGAAACTTCAAATATTTGTGCTTGATGCAAGAGTGAAAACCATGGGTTTTAATAGTGAAAGGCATGAAATTTTGGGGAAAAACAAGGTTATGTTTTGGATTGAAAATGAATTAAGTTAATATGGAAGACAAGTTTGTGAGTTTAGAAACTTTGAAACAAAAGTTTGGTTAGGCTTTTACAAAGGTTTTTATGTAAAAAGTTTGTAAATTTTTAGGTAAAATAGGCCTTTGGTATAATACGTGGCAGGTACCATGGTTTTGAGGCGTAATCTAAACGCTGGGAACCTAGAAATTAAGCAGAAATACTGTCGAAAATTTTAAAATGACACAAATAGGTATTTTAGGAAACGATGAGGAAAATAAGGTCGGATATTAAAAATTTGAGTCTTTGATAAATTAGATTGGAGACAAGGATGACAGATGTTTCAAAGACTTGTGAAATATCCATTTGGAGTTTCTAAATATGAGAAAAAGAGGACTAATGACTAAGTATTGAAATAGTGTCCACGAGAGATAGCAAAGAGTAAAACGAGAAATAATATTGTAAAGATTTAGTAAAGTCTAAGAAAAAAGTTTTCATGTTATGATTTTTGGGTTAGAAAGGCCAAAACTAAGATTTTTAAGGTTAAAATCTAAGTTTTGTATAGTACACGAGCGTATACTTAAGTACACGGGCGTGTAGTAAGAAAAAATTCTGAACACACCCAAGTTACACGGCCATGTAGTGAAAAATTTAATCATAGAGAGTTACACGGCTAAAGACATGGCTGCGTACCAGACTGTGTACATGCAATGTACAGGCTACATGAGTAGGTTACACGGCCATGTAGCGAGAATATAAATCACAGAGAGTTACATGGGCAAGAACACGGCCATGTATGGGAAGAATCTAGTGACCCGAGAGGTACACGGCTATGGGCATGGCCATGTACCAAGCCGTGTAAGGATGCACAGTAAAAAAAGAGAGAGAGAGAGAGAAAGAGAAGTTCTAGAAAGATCTAAATAGGACCGTTAAAGTTTTTAGATGCTACCATAAGGCTTTAATTAAAATCATAAAAGCCAAAATTCAGATTTTAAGAAAACTAAGAGTAGTTTAATGAAAGTATATTAACCGACGATATTGTTGTCTATAGGAAACCCGATCAAAGACGGGTAAGGAAATTCAAAGGACCCGAGAAAGCTCACTTTAGCTCAAGTTTTGTAAGTACAGACATTTAAATGTCTACTCATGAATTGACTTGGCATAGAATTGTGTTCGTATATAAGTTATATATCTTGTGGCATGATAATTTAACATGCTCACGAAGTTAGAAAAGCATGAAAAGTTAAAGTAAAGAAAGATAAATATAAACAAGATAATAAGATTGAAAGTGTAAGATTGGTGTACCGGCCTCCCTATAAGTGAGGTTTAAGAATAGGCTCCACCCTAGAAGTGTGGTGCTACCGCAAGAATAAGATAGTTAATAGCTTAATGTGCTACCCCCAAGTTTGGTAGTTCAAAAATTGACCTTGGGGTTGATTGGTGGGTCGCTCTCCCTTCCCCCATTGGTTTGCCCACATTAGATACGTCCAATGACAGGCCTACAAGTGAAAGATAAAGAAAGAAAGGAAAGGAAAGAAAAAAAAAAGAAAAGAAAGAAAAGAAAAAGATAGAATAAAAAGAATAAAGAAATAATAAGAGCGGAAAATAGATACACACATAAGAGACTAACCCTAAGTGTTATGCATGAAGCATGTTTTATCTGCATGTTTGAACTTACTGAGCTTTAGCTCATGAGTCTGTTCATGATGTAGATAACAAGGGTAAACATCCTACATTATGAAAAAGAAGTTGAAGGATGGCAGGCAGATCCCCACAGTGTCATGGATGGGTTATGAATCTGCTTCGTAAGATTTTTTGCTGTGAAAGAAGTGTAATAGATAAGTGTATGTACAAGTATATAAAGACAAGACAAGCATATTATGTATAGAAGTGAGGCAAGTTTACAAGTATACTTATGTAATAAAGTATGTTTATATTACTAAGTATTTTAAAGAAAACAAGATCGCGAGAATTTTACAAAGAATGAAATAGAGAAATATATATACGATTTCAAAGAATTTATATTTTCATTAAGTTATAAAAAAAATAAAAAAAATCTATATTTTTCAAGCACAACTCCTATAAAAGAAATAAAGAAAAGCATATTAAGTAAGAAGAAGCAAAGAAAAAAAGAGTGGACGACTCAAGCTAGTCGGGTGGCCCACATTTATATCCTATGTGATGTCCTATTGGCTTGTTGTGGCCTTGTCAAGGTTCATTGTGGTCTTATTGTGGACTCTAAATCCATCTAATAATCTAGTTATTCAGCAGTCTCCTAATTGGTTGTTTGATAATAGTCTTCAGTTTGTATTTTTGTATGATAATGTTATGTGGATATTGGTTATTGTTTGTAATTTTAGCTCTTTAGTGGCTTATTATAAATAATATACCATTTCTGTTAAAAAAAAAAATTAAGCATTTGATATTAGTATATATAGTTTTTCAAACTCATAAAAGTAGATATCTATGTGGTCCCTATTTGAATCTTATGTTCAAACTCATAACGTACGTAAATAGTAAATTCAAATTTTTATGTATAATGAATAGATTTGTTTCTTAAAAAATTGATAAAAGTTAAACAGAATGTCAAATATACTAATAATAATTAAATATTAGAGTTGTATTTCTTTTTAATTAAGAATGGAGAATGCACACTTTATAATAATATTAAATATAAAATTATCATCAGATTATACCTGTAACCACTTTAGATTAATTAGATTAGAATATCATTTCTTATTAGCAATAATGCGTTGATAGGAGTAAAGAGATACACTCCTCTCATTAATCTTTCCATATGGTATTATGCGAACGCACTTCAATGAAACATAACACGCTTCACGCATGCATTATCAGAAGGCCGGATTCTAGTTTGCTTGTCGAACCGCCTAAAGATTTTAATCACTTTATCATTTACTTCAAAAAATTTCTCTCTTATTCGCAAGCGAAATTTTCTGGACAAGTTGAGCTCTTTTAAATCCTTGGCATAAGGCCTACATGAAATTAATAGTAAAATACAAACACGGTAGATAGATCTTAATATTTAATGTAAATGCGTCAATACGATAGGACTATTCGTTATGCATGAAATGGGAAGGCCTACAATAACCAATGGAAACTATCGTCAAGTTTTGAAGCGAATATTCAAATGATCATAATCGTATGCTTATTTACAAATATAAAATTTAACATTTTTTATTTTTAAAAAAATTAACATAAATGGATTTTTTAGAAGACAGTTGAATAATGAATCATTTTCTGAACAAATTAATCTTCGGCACAAGGCCTACTTTAAATGAATAGTAGTAAACTACAAAAATGGTAGATAGATCTTGATATCGTTGTAAACGAATTCAATGTGGTAGGACTCTATAATTTATGTAGGAAAGGGAAGGCCAGCCATAATCAACGCAAATTATTCGCTTCATATAGCTTAACAATAGTTTCCATTGATTAAAGGTTAGGAGGGGATATATAACACTAGTGTTCATGAACTTATTATCTTTTGATAACTTATCTCTCAAACTTTTTGTCTTTGCAATTTATCTTATAAACTTGCTAAATAGTTGTAATGTACCCTATATTAATTAATTTTCTGTTAAATTACATATGAAAAGCCCACATATGCTTTATGCGAAGATGAAACCACTTTTAGCAAAAAATTTTCAAATCTAATACAAACACTAATACAAATATTCCAACTTCAAATCTTCAACTTAACGTAAAATTAACTAAAAAAATGTACATTGCAATAATTTAACAAGTTTAGATGGTTAATCTTCAAAATTAGAACTTTAGAGGACAAGTTGCCAAAGGATCAAAAGTTCAGGGGGCATTAGTGCTAAAACCCAGGTTAGTATGCTATTTTTATTGTTGAAACTTGCTATTAAGTATTCGAGCAGTCACCAGTTCTTCGAGCAGACACCAAAAAATTAAGTAACAAATTAATGAGAGTGGAAAAGAAAAGAAAATGCTAAACATGAAGACTACTAAAAAGATCGACTTGGTTACAACGGCCGTTGCAACGCGCTTGGTTACCTAAACTAAACATAAGGGATATTTTAAAAAGTTTTCCCACAAATATATATAAATTTTCTAAGAAAGTAACTATATATACAAATTTAAACCTTCCATGTTAATTTCAAGTACTATTCTGACACTGAAGTTATACCCTCTACTTGCTCATCATTAATATATGAAACTTGTGGACTTATTGGGCATACCAACTGGCACCGTAAACATACTAAATTAGGCTGGCTTGAGAGCTTGTTAATTTATAGCGTCAGATCAATCAATGTCGTTCATCAAAGCCAATTCGTCATTTTAACACATTGCCAGGTACCTTATTACTTGCATTCACTTTGAACAATAAATAATTAATATTTATGTTAATTAATTTATTTTTTTAATATTTATATGTATCACATATTATATTAAAATATTTATATTTAAATGTGATGTGTTTCTTAAAAAAAAAATGTCTTTCAATAATTTGAATATATAAGTAACGGGGAAAAATAAATAAATATGGTACTAATTTTAAAAAGTGAATATTTAAGAAATCATTGAGAGAAAAATTATTTAAAATAAAAAAATATAAAATTTTAAAATATATTCGGAGAAAAATTATTGATATGTTCCAATAACTTTCTCATACATAAATTCATTCTCCGAATCTTTACTCGCTCTATCCTTTTCTCTTTGATCTTCTCGCTAATCCAAACCTGTGAGTTAAAAGAAGAGAAAAACCACAAGTAACTCTTTCCTCCTAGTTTTTCACTTCACTTTCCAAGTTTTCTAGTTCTTGTTTGTTTGTCCTTTTGGTTTTCCTTGTAGTTTCTTCCTTTCCTTTCTGCATCGTTTTCTTTTGATTTTCAGATTTTCTGTTGTTTTCAAATACGTTGATTTTGCATTTTCTTACTTTTTGTTGCTGTTTGTAGCGTCTTTCCTAAAATTAAAGAGTTCTAAAAAAAGAAAAAAATTTAAATTAGTAACTTTTTGTTGCCTTTACTTTCTCCTCCTAGTTTTACACTTTTATTTTCCAAGTTTCCTAGTTCTTGTTTGTTCGTCCTCTTGGTTCTCCTTTTCGTTTCTTCTTTTCTTTGTCGCAGTCTTTTCTTTCGGTTCAATTTCGCCAATTGAAAAATTCGAAAAAAAAAAAAAAAACTCCTGCTGCATTGAAGGGCTTAGTGGTTATCACTTTGTTCCTTGATTTCGTTATTGTTACAATTGTCAACTTCTTTCTGTTTTTTCACTCTCAAAACTGAAAAAATCAAAAAGAAGCAAGAGAAGAAACAAGGGAAAAAAATAACACTCTGCTTTGTGTCAAGTGGCTCTGTTTAAAATCCATAAGAAGATCAGGTATGCTCTTCTTTGATTCCATTATCTACATATCATGATCTGCCCTGTTGTTGTATGATAATTCTCTTTTATATCCATTTTCCTTGTTTTTTTAGTTTTACAGCTATCCAAATCTTCTTGTATTTGTTTTCTTTTTTCGCTGTTAGTATAGGCTTTTACTAAGTTTTCAATCCAATCTGATTATATTAGAGAGTTCTAAAATAAAAAACCAAAAAAAAAAAAAAAAGAGTTTTCTGTAAAAAGAATAAAAGAAAAAGAAAACAAGAGAGGAAATATTAAAGTAGGAAAAAAAAAAAAAGGAATTTTATGGAGTCAATTATCGAGGTCGTTGTTGCTATTGGCCCAAGACTTGCCAAGTGCATATTTCACAATATTGAGTCTCACTACACCAGCAAGGTTGCTAACCTTGGAGAAAAAGTTCAAGAACTCCATGATGTAAAACAATCCACACAAGTTCGAGTTGATGAGGCTAAAGGACGTGGCGAAGAAATTCACGGTGAAGTTCAAGAGTGGCCGACTAGAGCAGGAGACATCTCCAGTAGGGCCGAGGATTTCCTGGACAATAATCGAGTTCGTGCAAATATTAGATGCTGCACTCTGCAAATTCCGAATTTGGTGTCCCGGCGAAAGCTGAGCAGGGAGGCGAAGCAAATGGTAGACGACCTTCTACGTGAAATTCAAGCTGGCCGCGGATTCGATGTGGTTGCTTCTCGTCCTGCTCTGCACACATTGCGATAAGAGGTGATTATAAGGACTTTGAATCGCGAAAGACAATTTTGGAGGAAATTATGATGGCGCTACAAGATCGTAGCATTAGCAGGATTGGAATTTATGGTGTAGGCGGCATTGGAAAAACAACGCTGGCTAAAGAAGTTGCTAGGCAAGCTGTGGAGGCCAAGTTATTCACTGAGGTGGCCATGACGACTGTGTCCCAAACTCCAGATTTTAGCAGATTGCAACAAGACATTGCAGAGAAGATAAAACTGAATATCGGTGGACTTCAAGGCATACCTGCAAAAGCAGATCAGCTACAACGTCAATTGAACAAAGAGAAGAGTATTCTAATCATTTTAGATGATCTCTGGGACGAAATTAATTTGATAGAGGTTGGAATACATCTTGAGAACGAAGGATGTAAGATATTGATGACTTCTAGATCCCAGGATGTTTTACATTCTATGGATGCTAAGAAGAATTTCCCGGTTGGTGATTTATTAGCCTGAGAAGCGATGGACTTGTTTCGGACAATTGCAGGTGATATTGTTGAACAACGGGATTTTAACAGATTGGCAATTGATGTGGTTAGTGAATGCGGACGCCTTCCACTGGCGGTCACAACAGTTGCCTCAGCATTAAAAAGTCAGAACTTGACCGTTTGGAGGAATACTTTGAATCAACTACGAAGTATTATTTCCCCGACGGATATTGATGAACCGCTAAGAAAGGTTTATCGGAGTATAAGGCTACGTTTTGATTCTTTAAATGATGAAGCCAAGTCATTGTTGCTGCTATGCAGCCTATACGGTGAAGATACGGTCATACCAGTTGAGGATCTGAGGATCATTGGCATGGGTTGGGGCTTGTTTCAGGACGTCGAAACGTTAGCAGATGCAAGAATAAGGGTGAAGTCATTGGTCAATAAATTGAAAGCTCGTTGCTTATTGTTAGATGGTTGGCGTTGTGATACGGTCAAAATGCATGATGTTATTCGTGATGTTGCTGTATCAATAGCATCAAACGAGAGAGGTATGCACGGTATTACAATAAATAAGTTGGAAGATCGTCTGAAGAAGAAGAAGCTCAAAGATTCAAACGTTCTCTCACTATTTCCATATTCTGACTTCAATCAACTTCCTGAAAGGTTGGAATGTTAGGAGTTGGAGTTATTCCTTCTTCATTCCGTTCAAGGCAATCATATACCAATTCCAAGCCACTTTTTAGATGAAAGTAAAGATCAGCTCAAATCTTTGTTTTTTGAACGAGCAAAATTCGTACCAATACCTCCATCCTTCCTCTCAATACAGAATCTCCAAACCCTAAGTCTACGTGGTTGTGTGCTTGAAGATGTAAATTTTGTTGGAGATCTAAAGAATTTGCTAATTCTTGATCTTTCGCGGTCGACCATTAAAGTGTTGCCGGTAAAAGTAGGACAACTAAGTCGTTTACAACTGTTAAATTTAGAAGGTTGTAAAGATCTTGAGCTGATTGAGCCGAATGTAATCTCAAGTTTGATACAGTTAGAGGAGTTGCATATCGCAAGAGAATTTGATAAATGGGAAGTTGGAGAAGTCATTGTCAGCAGAAGAAGTAATGTGAATCTCGCTGAGCTAGAGAATTTGCAGCAACTCACTTGTTTATCCTTGAGAGTACCAGATGCCAAAACTTTTCCTAAAGATTTCAAGTTTAGTGAAAAGTTGGAAAGATATGGAATCTCAATTGGTAAACCATGGATCTACCGGGCTCCAGATGGAATTTTGAGATCGTTGTGTCTAAGTCTCCATGAAAGAAGTCAATTAACAGCACTTGGTCTGGAATTGTTGATGAAAAAGTCGGAATGCTTAGTATTACATGGATTAGTCGATGTCAAGAATGTCGTTTACGATCTAGACAGTGAGGGCTTTTGTTTCTTGAAGCATCTTTATTTGCATAACAACAATGGAGTCCAATGCATCGTTGATTGTGTGGACCAGATTCATCCTCGTAAGGTGTTTCCAGTGTTGGAGAGCCTAAGCCTTCAGGGATTAAGAAACTTGGAAAGGATATGTTATGGTAAGCTCCCGGAAGATTCATTTAAGAATTTGAGGGAGGTCGTAGTGTTGGGTTGTGATAAATTGAAGAATCTCTTTCCTTTCTGTGTCGTCAAAAGACTTCACTCTGTACGAGTGGTATATTGTGAGATGATGGAGGAGATAGTAAGCCATGGGAGATCAGAACATGATGGGGCTATTGACTTTCCAGAATTACGCTCCTTGACTTTACGATATTTACCAAAGTTGGTGAAATTCATGAGTTGGTCTGAGTCGGAGGCAGCTGGCGGCTCTTCCTCCGTAGAGTCTTCCGACCTTTTGTTCGGTGAGAAGGTATATAATAATTACCAACTTTCTTTTTTTTATTTTTATTTTAAATATACAAGAACATCATCTGTTTATAATTTATATATTACCCGATTATTATCGGACACAAATTTTGCACTTGCTCACTTTCTTCTCTTCCATGAGCCTCTAGTTTTATTCATTTAAATTTTTAGTACCACAAACTTTATTATCTATTCTCCATGTAAAAATAAATAATAAAGGGAAAATAAGTATTCTAATGAATTATGTTTTTGGATTTCCTTTATTTTTCTTAGATATTAAAATCATCAGCATTAGATTTGTGGTATTTTTCCAATAAATTATAGTTTAATAGATATCCGAACTGTGTTAGTATTTGATGAGATGCTTTTCCAAGACATTGCGACAGATCATCAATATTAGATTCAATATCTAAATCCGTACTTTTTTTCTCCTCCTTAAAGGCATCATATATTAGGTGAAAGCCACAGTTTTCTCTCTCTCACTCTGTTTTTTTTTTTTTTTTTTTTTTTGGAAAGAAAAGCCTACGGTTTTCTCTTTTAGATACATATATGTACCCATACTTTTTGTAATGTGCTAAGTTTTATTAATTTCTCTCTTTTCGTTGTGTTGTGGTGTAGTCGATTTTTTTTTTAATACAAATTCGCTTATTAATTTTTTTAAAAAGAAATCTGTCTCTCTATTTGCTAAAAATATATACCGTCGTTAGAGAAAATTTCCATAAATTAGGTAAAAATACAGTTTCAAATACTTATTTAAATAAAATAGCCTGAATTTATTTTATTTAAGAAACTGACAGTTAATCGGTGATGAATCAAAATCAATCATTAAAAAAATACACATTAACATTAATCATTTATTTATTAATCATAATATATCCGTCAATCACTAATTGATAATTTTTGTTAAGAAACAATAATTTTACTAATTTTTTCAAAATTTCAGTCATTTATTAAAAAACTTCTTAAAAAAGGGGGTCATTTACCCACATAGATCATTTGTAATGTTAAAACTTTAAAATCTCAAATAATTGAAATGTCAACTATGCCACTATTTGAATTTCAGCTACACTTTCGTTTGGATGAAAGGTCCATTTTTGGAAAATGAAAAATTTTTAGATATGAAAATTAAAAAATTGTTTGAAATTTTTTTTAAAAGTGAAAAGTTGTTTGGGTGAGTGAAAACTTTTTGTTTCTAGAGAGCTCTTTTTTTATTTTTCAAAGATGAAAAATTTTAGATGTTCTGTGGCGTCCGCCGACCCAGCTCGCCTGAGTCGACGTTCGCCATTTCTTTTTGTGTTAACTTTGCATACATAAACGTTTCTTTTCATTTGCGGAAGTGTAATTTAAAAGCTTTACTTTCAAAAATAGAGTGAAAATTTTGGGAACTTTTTTTTTTTAAACATATTTACATAACTTCCCTTTTCATCAAAACATACTAGCTTATATACATATTTTTTTTTTCATTTTTGTTCCATTTCATTTGCATATTGTTTGCATATATATATATTTGAATATATGCTTATACAAAAAAATTGCTCTGGCAGCTGAAAATATAGCGGGTCCGTCCCCTTGTCCATGACACTTCTGGAATCTGTCTGCCAGTCTTCCTATCCCTCTATCATGTCCTGGGTTGCTTACCTTTATCACCTACACCACAAACAGACTTGTGAGCTAGACTCAGTAAGCACAAACATACAAACAATTAACTTATATGCATAACCTCTAAGGTTAGTCACATAATGCAATTCTAATTCCTCATAGGTTAGTATTTGGGGTTCTTTATCATAGCTTATCACAACATCCTCATATTTTCATTTCATGTCTTTCTTCCTTTATTATCACTTTTCTTTCTCTTTTCTTTTCTTTTCTTTTCTTTTCCTTTCCTTTCCTTTCTTTTCTTTTCTTTTCTTTTCTTTTCTTTTCTTTTCTTTTCACTTTCATTGGTGGGCCCGTTGTTGGACGTACCTATTTGCGCTCTGACAGTGGGAGGAGGGGGAGCGATCCACCAACCTACCTCACAATCACATTATAACCGCACCTTCGGGGTTGGTCCATCCTATAATCTATCGCACCTTCGGGGTAGCACCACATCTGCGCGGAGGATATAGACCGGAAATCTCGACCTTGTAGGGAGACCGGTACGCAAACAACTTAAGTTTTCAGTCTTATTATTTTGCATTCTTTTAGCTTTTAGATCATAACCTATCATGCATACATACCATTCCTAAGACATCTCTAACATGGTCTTTTATCTAGCTCATGTCATAGAACACATCAAAGTTAGTCAGTTCGTGCGTAGACAAGTAAATGTTTGTACTTACAGTATCTGTGCAAGTGTGATTCCTTTTGCATCCTTGACACTGCTTTCCCCTTCACTTATTGTGTTTCCTATAATAGAAATAATCATGGATTATTTCTCATATTCACCTTTTATTTAAATCATAGCAAGATTTACATTAAATTCCTACATTTTCCTTATTCCTCTTTTTTCCTCCAAATCAACTCTTAAAATGTTGTTACTATCTTTAGTATTGTGTTTTCGCTCTTTTCCTTAATATACCAATCTTACTTAACATTCTAATCTTCATAATGTCCACACTCTCCGTTTCTTACAACTAATTCACCTCATTATCGTTACCGAAATTTCGATAGCATTTCCGCTTAAAAACTAAGGTCCCGGCGTTTAAGTAACGCCTCAAAACTTAGGTACCTGCCAATTACTATACCAGAGGCCTAATTTTTCATAGAACATTCAGAACGTTCTATGAAAATGCTTATCAATCCCATACATTACTCATTAACACATTCCAAATCATATCCATAAAATTAACCATCACTTTCATTTTTTCATTATCTATTTCCAACTTACCATTCACCACTTTATCTTTTCATTAAATCCTTTCTTACATTTTTCATATCCAATCATTCATTCAAAATCACTAACAACATAAAACATTCAATTTCAACAATCAAAACTTCAAACTCAACTTTCAACTTAACTAATCCCTTCCAAACAATTACATAACCATTTTCAATCTCTTTTCTTAACTCTAAACTCAACAAAACTAGCTTAAAGATTTCACAACCCCATTTCAAAATCTTCACAATTCATCTTAAGAAATTTAACCAACATTTGTTCAAAATTGAACCCAAATACATTTATTGTTAATATAACCATTATAACCATTTTTTTTCACTTAGATCATCAAGTTAACAATCATAAAGTTCAATTATTTCATCAAAAAGAGCCACAAATTCATCATGAAAAATCATCAAATTTTCAAACCCTAACTTTGTACATTTTTGTTTTCCTCAAGAGAACCCATTCAAACTTTTGCATTCAAGTTCCCAAACTCACATACATTCTTTCCTAATCCATCCTCAATCAATTTTAACAAATTTCGGACCCTAACATTTCCATTTAAACATTTCCTTACACTACCCTATTTTGAATCCGAAAATCATCAAATAACTCAAGGAAAGAGGTTACCTTTGTTCAAAAATGTTCCTTTGCTTCTAGAGGAACTAAAGTCGCGGTTTTTGGAAGAAAACTCGAAGAAAATCCCAGTTTGGGGGGGTTGGAAGTCACGGCTTTCACACGGCTGTACAGGGCCGGATTCGTGAGGAAGGAGAAAGGGGAAAGAGAAGCTCGCGTACTCTTGATTTTCTCTCTTTCTCAGTCGGCATTTCACCCCCCGATCTCCCTTTTCTCGTGCTCCCTTTCTCTTGTGTTCGCTGCCGAAGTCTCGGCTCGCCACCGAAAACTCACGCCTGCAGCCGAATGAAGGAAGAAGAAGAAAAGAAGAAGAAGAAGAAGAAGATCCCCCCCCCCCCCCCCCCAAAGTCTCTCTCTCTCTTCCGTCGACTCTCTCTCTCTCTCTCCGGCTCTCTCTCTCTCTCTCTCTTCGACGTGGCTGAGGAAAAATAAAGGGAAGGGGGCTATGGTGAGTTATTTAACTCACCCTCCCCTTTTTCCTTTATCAGAATACGTCCCCCCCACCCCCCCCCCCCCCCCCCCCCCTTTTTTTTTCTCTCTTAATAACATATCCTATCTTCGCTATTCCCATTATCGGATCGACTTTTGACTGGAAAGTCTAACCGAAAAAAATATACTAATCACTTGAGTGGGTTTCTAGGATCATCCATACGTTTGGTTTACCTCCTTGACGCCTATTTGGTAACATCTCACCCATTCTATAACAATAAACTTTTCTAACTTGGAAGTCTAAATTTTTTTTAACACTGTTAGAATATTTTTATTTTATTCTAAATAGTATTAAATCATTCATATATATATATAAACATCATTACATTATTTAAAAAAAAAAAGATTTCGAGAAAAATGGAAATTCTTGGTTGTTCCATGTTCAGATACGGAAATATAAGAAGGTTCATTTTTTTTGGAATGAAAAATTTTGCATTTTCCAAATTTGAAGATGTTAAACAAACGGAGCTTTCTAACTTTTTCGACTTTTAAGTGGGTTGAATTAGATCAAAAATTTTATGTAAGATGAAAAGAAAGATTTAATTAGATTTAAAAAAAAAGGCAAAAAAGATAGACACAGAGTTAAAAAAAAAAATAATCATACCATTATTTAGTTCAAAATTTTGGTTTGACTTATTCCCTCTAAAAAAAAAATATTACTTTGTCACCACCCACAAAGGATCAAATTTAAAAGAAAAAAAAAAAAGCTACTCTATTTTTTTTCTTTTTAATAGTCATATCTACAACTTTGAAGCAAACAAAAATTCTCAAATTTTGTTGTTAAATTTTAGGCTAACTTGCTGTTTCAATCTATATTTATTTTGAGAAATTCTCTTAGTAGTTAAAGTGTGTGATAACTGAGAAATTTATCGTTCTCGGAAAAATTTTATACAAGATATGTAAATAAATGTACATTCATGATGAGATATGCCACAGAATATAGAGCAGATGAAAATTTTGATTAACTGAATTTTAATCAAAATTTGACAATGAATTAATCAACTTAGTGCAAAAGCTAAATATTAATTCAATTTATGATGTTTTAATTTATTAGAAAAGTATATGGAAAATACTTATTAAGAGATCAAGGGCTCACAAGCAAGCTACTTTGATTAATGGCTAAGATTAGCTAGGAATTTTAATTTCCTTAAAATAAATTAAAGAAAATGGTGAGAGAGGAGGAAAGGCATGTGAGGGGCCTTAAACTCAAGCAGCCCAAGTGAAATTATTTCACTTCATTTGAACTGTAAAGAAGCGGTTGAGAAAGAGAAAGAAAGAAAGAGAAAGAGAGAGAAAGGAAGAGAAAGAGAAAGAGCAGAAGAGGAAATCCTTTCAAGTTTGGATTTTTCTCTTCAAGCAAGGAAATCACTCAAGTTTTAGCCTAAGATTTCACAGCAAGACGTTTTCAAACTTCAAGTAAGGTAAACCCTCTTTTCCTCACATTTTCAGGTGGAAAAAATCTAGGTTATTTGAGGAAGAAAAAGAGAATGTGAGTTAGCATGTTGAGATTTTCTATTAAATTGAAACATGGTTCAAGTTTAGTTGTCTTTGAGCACGAATTCATGAGTTGATGGTTTAGAAAACCAAGTTTCAGTGAGTTTTCTTCAAGAAAGTCTTGATTTTTAGGTTTTAAATCAAGAGATGTGGTGGAAATTTTGCTTATAAAACCATGGATTTATGATAGTAGAAATGTAGTTAATACCTCGAAATGATCTTATTGTAATTGATTTTGAATGCAAGAAGTAGAACAAAAGCCATAAAAGCCTTAGAAAAATCAGAGCAGAGAATTTCGAACCCAGAATCAGGATTCTAGGATGAACACGGGGGTGTATAAGGGCATGTTTAGAACACGGCCTCAAACATACCCACATGCACGACCGTGTTTCGAGAGAGTTTGAGACCCGAGAGGTATACGGTCAAGAACACGGCCGTGTATCGGGCCGTGTCAAAGGGCACACAGTTATAGGAAAGGCGTGTAACAGACCATGTTCAACAGCAGGAAAACACAGCCACAAACACGACCGTGTAGCCACCCGTGTAAGCATGCATGAGTTACACGGTCATGTTGCATGAATTACACAGCCATGCACGTAAGTCCAGAGGATTACACGGCCATGAACATGCCCGTGTAAGAGGGTATGTTCGAAGTTAAAAAAAAGGAGTATGGAAATACGATTTTTCATGTTTTGCCATCTTTCAAGCATGAGATATATGTTGGAAATAATCAATGATTATTTCTTTTATAGGAGTTCAATTCAGACGCCCTGAGGCAATAGTTCTAGACCAGCAGAGGCTCACGTTAGCAGATTTTCTGTAAGTTCAAGCATTGTCCTGACTGCAACGTAGACAATCATGTTATGTTTTATGATGTTATGTATGTTGTTTAACGTGTATGTCAGACATTGACCGTCTGCATCACGATACATATGTCAGTTTCATGTTATGCATGTAGAATTCATGTTTCAAGTAGATGACTTACGTACACATGATAGACAAGTATCAAGTACACGTAAACATGTAGGTGCACAATGCACCTTAGTGAGATTAATAAAACTCACACCCCAAGTAAAACATGTAATAGATTCCTGCTGTGGGGCAATCAGTATGCTACCTAGTGGAACTTCAGACAAGATGGTAATTAAACCAGTTATTGGTGTACCGGCCCCTCGACCCACGAGGAGGTTTTCATGTTTAGTTTCAGTTCAGGCTGCACAGGTCAGCACTAAAGTACCGCTCCCAGTCATGTGCGCCTTATAGTACGACCAATCAGGGACCCAAAACCAAAACCTAATATCAGATAATGTCCTAAGACTTAACATACAGCCATGAACATATTTTTCAGAGTCAAGTTTCATGTATAAGCACAATATAGCATGTGATGAATTCATGTCTTTATGTTTGAACTTACTGAGCCCATAGCTCACAAGTTTGTTTACATGTTATAGGTAAGAGACTTGTTCACCAGTAGTACACGGTGGACGACGGATAGGGTATGTACATGCCAGGGGGACTGAACGAGGGATTGTGGTCACTATGAGTCTTCCGTTGTGCAATTTTGAAAAATGAAACATTAATTTCAAGTGCATGATTTTAAGTCAAGACTATGTGATAGGGGAATCATGATTCATGTATATGTTATTTTGTTAACATGATTTCCTTATCATATTCTCGAACAAGACAAGTACATGTTTTCAAGTTATTATATTAAGAAAAAAAAATTTATTCCGCAAAATTTTTAAATAGTTTTCAAGCTAAGCATGATGCCGGCGACCCTAGAGGCCTACATACTATTGTGGTTAACTACAGAGTTGACTGTAATAGTACTGTAGAACCTCTACAGCAAGGGCGGGCCGCCACAAGGTGTCGTTTGGTAAAAAAATTATATTTTAATTTTACTCAAATGCAATACAATTTTACACCAAACACAAATTTTGTAACAGTGCTATGAAAACAATTACTATTTAAAATATTTTTAAAACAATCACATCAACTTTTCAACTACACTATTTATCTCTACTTTTACTAATCATATCAACTCTTCAACTCTAAAATACTTTTCATCCAAATACACATTTCATTTAAATACAAAACAAATACTTTTCAACCAAATACAACATTCAAAAAACAAATTTTATTCAAATACAATCAAAATGCAGTGCATTTACCAAATGCCTCCTAAATTGATATGCATAGATAATTAATTCCTTAGAAGTTCAATGAAAAATGAAATTTTGTTTTATTATATACGTGAATTACCACATTTTGTGCTGTGTTAATTGTTGTGCATATGAAAAAAAAAAGATATATATATAAGGGACCTTTAACATATCAAAAAATTATCTACTAAAGCACCCAACACATCGAGATATTACAAAATTAGTTAGATAAAAACAAAAGAATAGTAAATTAGTTCAATGAAAACTTGAAATAAACATATCACAAGCTCAACATGGAATACATGATCTAGATTTCACAATTTCAACATGAATCGAAGTCAAATGTTATAGGTCGAGAAAAAATAAATATGCAAAGTTAT
Source organism: Antiaris toxicaria (assembly GCA_035233585.1). Classification (NCBI taxonomy): domain Eukaryota; kingdom Viridiplantae; phylum Streptophyta; class Magnoliopsida; order Rosales; family Moraceae; genus Antiaris; species Antiaris toxicaria. The sequence continues at coordinate 20,514,514 of CP141153.1, forward strand.
GGCGCCTGGTATGTAGTCTATTCCTTTAGAACATTTCAACTTCATTATATTGTTTAAATTTAATCTCATATCTAGAATTCACTGCATATATAATATTGTAAGCATAATATATGAAAGAGAGATTATCTAATTACTAATCCATTTCCAAATCAATTGTCTATATATATATATATGTATGTATTTATGAATACACTAATTAGAATTATGTTTTTCAGCTTGAGTTTCCGAGCTTGGAGGAATTGTGTTTGTTGAAATTGAATGCTATTGAAAGTGTATGGTAGTTTCGAACAACTTGTTACGTGGACAATTTAACATACTTATCTGTAGAAAGCTGCAATAGCTTGAAGTATCTATTCTCTTTTGATATGGCTGAAAGGCTTGTAAAACTGAAGGAACTACGAGTAGAAGAATGTGAAGTGATGGAAGATGTTGTAGTCACAAAGAAATTGGGAGAGGAAGAAAGGTCAGGGAAGATTTTATTCCCTCAACTAGAATGTCTCCAGCTTTATAAACTTCCAGCCCTTAGAAGTTTCTGTCAAGATAAGGTAATGACTTTTTATTTTTAATTTAAATTTTCTCTAGTTCTGTCATTGCTTTATTTTTGCTACGCATTAGGTTATGAAACTTAATTAATGCTGGAGTTGATCTAATTTTTGCTAACTTCGATTGTGATTTAAAACAAAACAATGGTACTATACATAAGACTTGAAGGCATGAAAAAAATATTCCGCAAATCAAAACGTTATATAATTGATTATTAACAATACCTCATATGTTGGCCAAATCATTTATAAAGCCTATACTGCAATTACATTACGATGATCTATATATGAACATTGTACATGTGTTAGAACTGAAGAGCAGATTCTAAAATATAATAGTCCAAGCTAGAATGCACCAGAAAAAACTACCTAGAGCTGAATACTATATACAAATCATTAATCATAGGACTAATAGCAAGATTTAGTGAATGTGCAGTGTGATAAGTAGCTAGATGATCTGGCACTTGTGCTACCACAAAGCCGTAGAGTACAAGAGCATCTGGCATAACTAGACAATTAGGATCACTACTCTTAAGCAATAATCATTCAAGTAAATTATATACTCATAATAAAATTGAATTTATGGAAAAAATGAAACTAAAGAAAATACATAACTTGATTATTGATGCTTATTACAAATATTTTTAAAACATGCTATACTCCAATTATTTAAGTTAAAGATGCTATTTACCACTTTGCACCAATAATATAATTTCCTAATAATAGAAAAAATAACACACAATGGCTCTAAATACCGGCACATAAATTCTTATGTTACAATTTTCAACTCTCCACCACAAAACAAATTATAATAACAATCCAGTGCGGGCGAGATATTTGGAGATTACATAATCAATCTTCAAGTGCATGAGTAGTAGTACTATACTATGTTAAAAGTTTTCTTAGCTAGTCAATAATCTGCTCAAAGAAGGAAGAAAATTGATATTCAACTTTTTTTTTTTCTACATAGCTCTTTTATTTTCATCGTATTATTATTTTATTATCCAAAACACATTATAAATGGTTTTTCCTATCTAGAGTTTCTAAAAATAAATTTACAAACTTTCGTTATCATAAATTAAAACTTTTATAAAATACAACGTTAATTGCCAATTGTCAAGCTAAAGAATTTTTTATTTTTTCTAAAAGCAATATTCAAGATAAATTTTGTTTGCCACACTCTTCTGTTCCCCCTCTAAAACAATTGCTCATAAAATTTGCTTTGAGAGGCAGTATTAGATGGGACCGTCACTATTTTGTTTGATGCAAAAAATGCATGTTACTTGTCTTTCTAATGTATTCACTCCATTTATACTTTTGATAACTGTGATAAATCCAACTTCGTTGTTTTACTTGCTAACATTTTTCATAATCATTTCATTAGGTCATTTTGACTCAACTTGAATCTCTGGGAACTGATTGGAGGGAAGGTATAAATGTTGTACTCGGCACGAGACAATCATCAAGTACACTCTCTCTTTCCAGCGAGCTAAAAGAACTCGAATTGGACTTCAGCAATCAGGATAAACCATTTGCTCTCTCAATTTGCAAACTTCTTCACAGATGTCGCAATCTTGAGAAACTTCAGCTAAATGGTCTTTTGGTTAATGTAATATGCAAAGATCAACAACATGAAGTTGGTGCTGCACAAGAATATGACGAACAACTGATCCCACGTTTAAGGGAGCTAAGGTTGCGTAATATTCCTAAACTAAGACATTTGATAGGGGATGCAGAAAATGCTCCACCAGCAAGCGGTGCCTTACAATCAGTAAAAACTCTGTTTGTGTCTTTTCAAAATTTGACAATTCTGGAAGTGTCATTTTGCCACCGATTGACATATTTACTAGCTCCCTCAACAGCAACAAGTCTGGTACAACTCAAACAAATGAGCGTAACTGATTGCAACAGAATGACAGAAATAATTAAAGATTACAGGGAAGGTGAAATATCAGAGGGTGAACATGATCATGAGTTTGCTTTCCCGCAATTGGAGATTTTAGTGCTTCGCCGTTTACCCAATCTCGGGAGCTTCTTTTCTGGAAATAATGTCATTAGATTTCCAAAGCTAGAGAAGTTATTTGTGAGTAAATGCCCCGAGATGAGAACTTTCTCTCATGGAATTGTAATAAGCAGCCTGATGTTGAATACTATCATTACAGAATTAGGCTCTGAATGGATGTGGGGGAATACTTGGCACTTGATGAATGAAGCTAAAGCTCTAAGAGAACATTGGGATGGCGATGTTAATACCACCGTGAGACAGCTTTGGGAGGATGATTCAAATTTGGCATTGCAACAGCTATTCACTGAAAAGGTATGTTCTTAATTTATACTCGTTGGATATAATTTCTTATGATAGTCATTCTATGTTTTTGCAAAAGCATAAAAGGCTTACAAGCCGCCAAAATTTGTTGATCTACATTATTCGGTTACTGCCTCTAATAAAAATGAGATATTAAGTAGAGTGACACCTGGATTTATTAAAGGATTATGTACATTTTTACACGTTGTATTTTGCTTTTATTTGAAAAATATACCCTGCGTTTTGAATTTTTTACATTTTTACACCTCCAAATTACATTAAGGGGAAAGCAGCAAATTGATTCAAACATACACCTTAACATATAAATATAAATTTATTTTCTATTAATATATAAATTTATACAATTCTCTCGATCAACTCGTACACCATAAACCCAAATTACCCTTCAAAAGAAAAATTAAATTATATATTATTTACATTTTTACACATGTATTTTGTTTTTGTTTAAAAAATTTATCATGCATTTTAAGATTATGCGTTTTTACATTCTTATATTTCTTTACTACATAAATCTGTACATTTTCTCATTTACTCAATCAACACTTAATTTGAACAATAAAATACCCAAATACCCCTAAAATTAAAAATTAAAAATAATTGAAGAAATTTTAATTGTAATTTAAAACTAAACAAAGGGGTTGAGTGTGATAACCGAGAAATCTATCGTTCTCGGAAAATATTGTACAAGATATGTAAATAAATGTATTTTCATGATAAGACATATTACAGAATATAGAACAGATAAAAATTTTGAACTATTGAATTTTAGTCAAAATTTGACAATGAATTAATGAACATAGTGTAAAAGCTAAACATTAATTCAAATTATGATGTTTTAAATTTAATAGAAAAGTATGTGGAAAATACTTATTAAGAGATCAATGGCTCACATGTAAGCCACATTGATCAATGGCTAAGATTAGCCAAGCAAAAGTTCCGATTTCTTTAAAAGAAATTAAAGAAAATGGTGAGAGAGGAGAGAGGTCACATGAGGGAGGCTCCTTTAGCAGCCTAAGTGAATTAATTCACTTAGTTAAGCTGCAAAAGAAAGGGGGCGTGTAGAGAAAAAAAGAAAGAGAAAGAAAGAAAGAGAAAGAAAGAGAGAGAAAGAGAAGAAAAGGAAAAAGAAAATCCTCCTCTGTGATTCCTTTCAATAGTTTCGGATTTCTCTCTTCAAGCAGCAGATCGTTCAAGTTTCAGCCCAAGATTTCATAGCAACACGTTCTCAAGCTTCAAGTAAGGTAAACTCTCGTTTTTCTCACGTGTTCTTGGGTGAAAAATCTGGGGTTTTGAGTAAGAAAAAGAAAAGATGAGTTTAGCATGTTGAGATTTTCGATTAAATCGAAACATGGTTCAACTTTAGTTGTTTTTAAACACGAACTCGTGAGTTGATGGTTTAGAAAACCAAGTTTCAGTGAGTTTTCTTCAAGAAAGTTCTGTTTTTTTTTTTTTTTTAATGTTGAGTTAAGAGATGTGTATAAGCAAAATATGAAATTTTGCTCATGAAACCATGGATTCATGATTGTAGAAATGCAGTTGGTACCTTGAAACGATCTTATTGAGATCAATTTTGAGTGCAAGAAGTAAAACAAAGGCCATAAAAGCCTTAGAAAATCAGAGCAGAGAATTTCAGACCCAGAATCAGGATTCTGGGATGAACACGGGCATGTACAAGGGCGTGTTCAGAACACGGCCCCGAACATGCCCACGTGCAAGACCGTGTTTCGAGAGAGTTGAGACCCGAGAGGTACACGGCCAAGAACACGGCCGTGTATCGGGCGTGTCAAAGGGCACATGGTCATGAGAAAGGCGTGTAACAGACCATGTTCGACAGTAGGAAAACACGGCCAGAAACACGGCCCTGTAGCCACCCGTGTAAGCATACATGAGTTACACGACCATGTTGCATGAATTACACGGCCATGTTGCATGAATTACACGGCCATGCACGTAAGTCCAGAGGATTACACGGCCATGAACACATCCGTGTAGGAGGGCGTGTTTGAAGTTAAAAAAAAAAAAGAAAAGAGTCTAGAAATATAATTTTTCATATTTTTCCATGTTTCAAGTATAAGATGAATATTGGAAATAATCAAGGATTATTTTTTTTATAGGAGTTCAAGCCAGACACCCCGAGACTGTAACACCCCCCGCCTCATGCGGGAGATGTCACCTAAAAACTCTGCTACTTTAATTCTCCTTTTTCAAAACATAACATAATGGATTGCGGAAATATTTTTTTTTAAAAACCATCAATATACGTAGTATTATAACTTGCCAAAACTAAATTATTATAGTTGGAAAACTATTTTGTATTACTTGCATATACTACTGTCATACTGTATTAAAATAGTTAAAGTTAAACATAACAGTGTAACTTATACAATATCATACAATTGTATTTTTTCTCTATCCTTTTCTTTCTTCTTGCGGAATTAGCCTGGCAGGTCCATAACCTTTATTATGACACTGGCACTTCATTCCTGCAGTCCAATCCATACACTGTGGCTCAGGTTACATGTTGTTTACCTCGATCACCTGAACAAGAACAAACTGGTGAGCTACATGCCGAGTAAGTTCAGACATAACATTTAAAACAATAAAACATCACAATGCAACTCTATAAAATATGCATGGAGTTCATTATGCTCAATTTACATTTTGCATTATTCATTTACTATGTCTATGGGCTCGATTTGGTCGTACCGTGTGCGCGCTGTAAGAGGGGCCTGGGAGCGACCCGGACTCTCCCTTAACTATGGTATGTCTTTTGCTTCGACATAAAGTAACCTCCCCTCGCGAGAGGCCGGTACGCCAAAATTAAGTCTTTTTCATTACCTTGTTGATTACTGTGCGATGTTACTTACTATGATGTCTTAACTGTTCCAGTGTACATATTCATAAATAATGTACTCAATGTTATGCCTATTCAGTCCATAAATACTGTTTAGAAATCATCATCCACGCACTTAAACATTGGGGCGTGATTGGAACTGAAAAGGAGGCTTAAAACTTTAATTATACATTTTTGGAACAGTTGGAGCGCTTGGCACTCATCCCCGAGCGCCTGGCCCTTCATTTTATTTTTCTGTAAAACTTAGGACAGAGACTCCAGCGCTTCGGCGCTCTCTTTACAGCGCTTGGCGCTTTTGAAAATTCGGTTCAAGCGCCTGGCGCTCATACCCTAGCGCCTGGCACTTCAGACAGCTTTACACTAGCGCCTGGCGCTCATACCCTAGCGCCTGGCACTCATGCTGATTTTTTGTACTAGTGCCTAGCACTCATACCCTAGGGCCTGGCACTCCTACTGGATATTTACCCTAGCGCCTGGCGCTCATACCCTAGGGCCTGGCACATCCACTAAATTTTACACTAGTGCCTGGCGCTCATACCCTAGCGCCTGGCGTTTTAGCCAATTTTTACACTAGCGCTTGGCGCTCATACCCTAGCGCCTGGCGCTCCTACTGAATTTTAAACACCAAATTTTGGCCGAGAGCTCAGTGCCGGGGCGCTCTTTGGCTAGCGCTTAGCGCTTGGCTCCGGCTAAAATAGGTTTTTAAACACATTTTGATACCAAAGCCATTTCTCATGCATACATTCAACCCTAAAACATGATTTAAGCATTCTAGGGTCAAAATCCATGAAGCACAATCATTTACACGTAACACATCAATGCACACTCGTATACTTGCCAATTTAAGCGTTTTAACGAGTTCACAACAACATATAACATTTCTAGCCAAAGAATTTAGGCTATACATAATTTGAAATTCCAGAATGACATATAATTCCAGTTGTTCATGTTCAGACAATTAAATGCTAGAACTTACCAGAAATCTGCTACTGTTTCTTTTCCTTAGTTTTTTAGTCGTTGCCCTATAATGAAACAGTTCAACATTCAGTGAAATGTTTATAGGTCAATACTAGAACATTTAAACACTTCTCCTATACATTGTTATCATTAAACCCTTAGTCTTGGTTATAAGTCCGAAAATTTCGGCATTATAACGGCTTAAATTCTCATTTTCCTACTGTGCCAAAACCGCTTAAATCGCGTTATTGAACACAGTTTCCATTATAAACCTGCTCAAAATCCCAGTACATAATAATAATTCATTCTCAAAATCATGGTTTAACAGTATTTCCAAAATTTAGGATTTCACTCACAACCCTAAATTTTCCTCTTTGTCTTTCTTCCTTTCCACACTCATACACCACATAAATTCCTTTTCCACTTCATAATACGTTATCATCACTATTCCATAAGGTTTTCACCCTTCCTTTCACGTAAATTTTTCCTCCCAACATGAAACACTTTTGTTTTCAAAACTAACCCCACAAATACTTCAAAAACAAGTTCAAAACATGTTTTTCCACATGATTTTCATCAAAACACTCAAAAACATTCAAACTCCATTTTGTTCCACTATTCACATAAACACAAAAACACTTAAAAACAAGCATTAAAACAGAATTTTGAAGAATTTACTTGAGCTTTAAGGTGAATACTCCTCAACTTGAAGTTTTCTCACACTTTTTCTTCAAAATTTGTAAGTTTTGAAACTTTGAAAATTTTGTGAGTAAGGGAACGTAGAAGAAGAAGAAGAACAGAGGAAATAGAGGTTTCTGCTGTGGGGGACGTGAAAAATCAGAGGAAAAAGTTTATACAAATCCTTAGGGGCATTTTTGTAATTTTTAAAAATCTTAGGGCCAAAATGAAAATTTCTTGGGGGCATTTTTGCAAAAATTTTGGAACTTTTTCAGCTGAAATACAGCTGTTTCTCCCCCTTTCTTCTATGTGCATGAGCAGATCAACATGCATTTAATGCAATTTTCTTTCCAAATTTGATTTTAAAGGAAATTCCAAAATTTCCTTAATTTTAATAGCCTTTGGATCAAAAAGGACGATTTGATCTCATCCATTGATTCTTATATTAATAAGAAAATATTGTTTGTTTATACAGTATAGGTTTTTCTTTAATAATAGTATAATTTTCATCTGTCGAAATTTTGACCGAAAAGCTATACTGGCCAAATTTCACAGTTTACCTCTCGAAATGCTATTAGAGCCTTTCGATGCATTTATATCATTTAAAACATTCCATAAACCCTAGATATTTCATTAATTTCCATCCGGGGTCTATGTTTGCCACATTTTAAGTCTCAGTAGAATTCTGTTTTTCGATACCGAAAATGCACTATTTGAGGCGTTTCGATTCGAAAATCATTACATCTATAGTCATAAAGCATTGACTAAAGCATTTATCAACTCTAATGATGATTTATTAGAGTGAAATTTATATATTTTCGTCACACTAATATATATAAATTTCCGCTATACAATGATCCCGAGAACGGTTAAAAATCTCGGCTGTTACAATCCTCCCCCCTTAAAGAATTCTCGTCCTCGAGAATTTAAAACAAGTGGGGGTATAGGGTTCTCATTTCATCTTCTCTTTCCCATGTAGCCTCTTCTATTTGGTGATTACGCCACAACACTTTGACTAATGGGATTGTCTTGTTCCTGAGTACCTTGTCTTCTCGTGCGAGTATTTGAACAGGCTTTTCCTCATAAGACAGGTCACTCTGTACTTGTATCGGCTCATATCTCAAAATGTGCGATGGATCAGGTACATATTTTCGCAACATAGAGACATGAAAAACATCATGTACTTTGGATAAATCAGGTGGTAATGCCAATCTGTAAGCCACCTTCCCAATTCGTTTGATAATTTCAAATGGTCCGATATATCTCGGACTGAGTTTGCCCTTCTTTCCGAAACGCATAACTCCTTTCATCGGCGCAACTTTAAGAAATACAAAGTCGCCTTCTTGAAATTCAAGAAATCTGCGTCGTTTGTCGGCATAACTCTTTTGTCGACTTTGGGCTGTTTTCATTCGCTTCTGTATCTTTTCAACTGCTTCTGAAGTCTCTTGAATAAAATCAGTTTTATGCAGTTGCTTTTCTTTTAAATCGTACCAGTGGATTTGGGGACCTGCACTTTCTGCCATAAAGAGCTTCATAGGGTGCCATTCCAATCGAAGCTTGATAACTGTTATTGTAGGAGAACTCGATCAACGATAGTTTCTCATTCCATGCTTCTTCGAAATCGATGACACAAGCTCGTAACATATCTTCTAAAATCTGAATGATTCGCTCAGATTGTCCATCAGTTTGAGGATGAAAAGCCGTGCTAAACTTCAATTCTGTGTCCATTTCTTGTTGTACACACTTCCAGAATTTGGAGGTAAAACGGCCATCTCGATCAGATACAATGGATCTCGGAACTCCATGTAATCTAATTACATTCGCAACGTATAAGCTTGCGAATTTCTCCAATGTGAATGTCGTTTTCACCACTATGAATCGAGCTGTTTTCGTCAGTCGATCTACTATCACCCATATGGTATCATAACCTCCTCTTGTCTTGGGTAGCCCTACCACTAAATCCATGGTAATATGCTCCCATTTCCACTCTGGAATATCTAGAGGTTCTAATTTTCCGCCTGGGTGCTTGTGCTCTGCTTTGACTCTCTGGCAGGTTAGACATCGACTAACAAACTCAGCAATGTCATTCTTCATTCTCTTCCACCAAAATTGTAATCTTAAGTCATGATACATTTTGGTGGCTCCTGGATGAACAGAATAGGGCGTTTGATGGGCTTCTTTCATAATCTGCTCCTTCAATTCCTTATTGGCAGGTATGCAAATTCTTTCTTTCATCAACGGCATTCCATCTGTCTCGATGCTGAAGTCAATTTCTTCTCATTTATTGACTCGGTCTCTCATCTCTTCCAAGTACACATCTTGTCTCTGAGCCTCCTTAATCCTATCATATAGTGTTGGTTTCAATTGTAGCATAGCCAAATTTCCGGAAATCAATTCTATTTCTAATGAATTAATCTCCTTTTGTAGCGGCTTAGACAGTCCATCGATAGGTAATTGCTGTACCGATGTTGATTTGCGACTCAGTGCATCAGCAACTCTATTCGCTTTCCCTGGATGATATAATATCTCACAATCGTAATCTTTTACGAGCTCTAGCCATCGTCGTTGTCTCATGTTCAACTCCTTTTGAGTAAAGAAGTATTTCAGGCTCTTGTGATCTGTAAAAATTTGACATTGAACCCCATAAAGATAATGCCTCCAAATCTTTAATGCAAACACGACTGCAGCTAGTTCCAAATCATGAGTTGGATAATTCTTCTCATGATTCTTTAGTTGTCGTGAAGCATAAGCTATAACTCTCCCATTTTGCATCAATACCGCTCCTAATCCTTCTTTCGAAGCATCGCTGTAGATGTCGAATCTTTCCCCATCAGTAGGAATGGCAAGGATAGGTGTGCTTGTCAATCTCCTTTTTAATTCTTGGAAGCTTTCATCACATGCTGCTGTCCACTCGTATTTCTTTTCTTTTCTAGTTAACGCCGTAAGTGGTTCAGCAAGCCTAGCGAATCCCTCCACAAAACACCTGTAGTATCCGGCTAATCCCAGAAAACTACGAATTTCAGTAACGTTTTTCGGGATAGGCCACTTGCTAACAGCTTCAATCTTTGCGGAGTCAATGGAAATTCCATCCTTAGACACCTTGTGTCCTAGGAAATGAACTTGATCTAACCAAAATTCGCACTTTGAAAATTTGGCGTATAATTGGTGATCTCTAAGTGTTTTTAGTACCCATCGCAAGTGTTCTTCATGATCCTCCCGGGTCTTCGAATAAACAAGGATGTCATCAATAAACACGATGACAAACTTATCTAAAAATTTCTTGAAGACTCGGTTCATCAAATCCATGAAAGCAGCTGGAGTATTCGTCAATCCAAACGGCAACACCAGAAATTCATAGTGTCCGTATCTCGTCCTGAATGCCGTCTTTGTTACATCACTATTTTTAATCCTCAGCTGATGGTACCCAGAACGTAGATCAATCTTTGAAAAGACTGAGGCTCCCTTCAGTTGATCAAATAAATCGTCGATCCTGGGTAGTGGGTACTTATTTTTTACGGTGGCCTTGTTCAGCTCCTTGTAGTCTACGCACATTCGTAGAGTTCCATCCTTCTTTTTCACGAATAGAACTGGAGCTCCCCAAGGTGAATAGCTTGGTCGAATGAAACCTCTATCCAACAACTCCTTTAATTACATCTGTAGCTCCTTCAGTTCGGCTGGAGCCATCCGATAAGGGGCCTTGGATATCGGTGCTGCTCCTGGTACTAATTCGATCTCAAAAGAAATCTCCCGTTCCGGTGGAAATCCAGGTAATTCATTTGGGAATACATCCATAAATTCGTTGACTATGGGAATATCCTTTGGTTGTAACTTTTCTTCTTTTGTCACATCAGTTACAAAAGCTAGATATCCCACGCATCCTTTAGCTATCAGCTTGTGAGCCTTCATTGAATTTATCATGATCCTCGTTGGCTTTGGCGGTGAAGCAACATATTCAAAGCTTTCTTCTCCCCTTGGTCGAAAGATTATCCTTCGATGGCGGCAGTCGATTGTGGCCTGATATTTTCCCAGGAAATCCATTCCTAGGATTACATCGTAATCCACTATCCTTATCACAATTAAATCAAGAAAAAGCTCTCTATCTGCCACAATTACTGGCACATGCCGTAACCAGTAATCTGACAACAATACTTCACCCGAAGGCAACATAGTCCTAAAGGTCATTCCAATTCTATCCTTAGCATGCTCTAACCTGATAGCAAATTCTTGTGATGCAAATGAATGTGAAGCACCCGAATCAAATAAAGCATATGCCGAGTGTTGAGCGATAGAAATATGACCTGTAACAACAGTGGATGTGCCCGCTTCTGCATCCTCTTTTGTGTATGCCATCACTCGTGCGTTGGTTGGAGGTGCCTTTTCAATTTGCTTCTGTTGTCGTGAAGACGTTTCTGCCTTTGCTGTAATAGCATGCATCTGAGGATTTGGCAGACGCTGAGGAACCGTGCCAGTTTGATTCTGCCTGTTACTTGGGCAACTTCTTGCATAATGGCCTTCTTTGCAACAGTAGTAGCAAACATTACGGCCTAGTCTGCATTCTCCTAAGTGCTTCTTTCCGCATGTAGGACAATTTGGTATGCTCACAGGGCCTGGTGTACTGGGACCAGTATTTGCTGCATTCTTCTGTTGCTGGTTCCTGTTACCCCTAAAATTCCATTTTCTTTTATTGGAATTTTGAGGCCTCTGTCCACCTCCTTGTCCGGGCTTTGAAGACTGGTTGGAGCGATGTCCCTGTGGTGTTTGACTTCCACCTTGACCTTATTTCAATTGTTGTCTCTCCTTTTTCTGGGCTTCCCATACTTGAGCCCGTTCTTCTCTGGCTCTTGTCAAGTGAAATTCAGCTTTCAAAACTCAGGAGACGCATTCAGCCACTGACATTGGTGGAGATGCTGCACTATCGACCATTACTGCGATTTCTGGTCGAAATGTCCCAATCATTTTTCGAATGCGATCCCCTTCAGTAGGGACCATATAGGGGCATAACCTCGACAGTCAGTCAAACTTGCGGCATACTTCCATCACTGTCATGTTTCCTTACTTCAAATTCTCGAACTCTCTCTGTTGCGGTCCGAGAGCAGCAGGGTCGTAATATTTTTGATTAAATTCTTCCATAAAATCATTCTATGTCATCTGGCTCTCGTCTCTTCTCAAGCAAACCGTTTCCCACCAGTACCGTGCATCTCTGTTCAGCACGTACGAAGCACAGAGGACTTTTTCCCTATCGATCAAATTCATAAAATTGATGATCCTCTGAAAAGATGATAGCCACTCTTTCGCTTCTAACAGATCTAAAGATCCATCAAACTCTGGTGGTCACATACGTCGAAACCTTTCATATAAAGGTTCCTGTGGAACGATAATTTGTGGTTCCAGAATTCTTTCTCCCGAAACTGAGACTGCCAGGGAATTAGGTCTAACTTCCGGAGCTATAGGAGCTTCTGGTGCCATAGGTGGTGGTGAAGCTTCCCTTTCAGCGTGTTCACGATGTATCTGATTTAGTTGGTCTCTTAATGCTTGGTTATCTTGTATTTGGGTTGCCAATAAGGCTTCCAATTCAGTCACCCTTTCAGTCAGGGTGGGAGGTCTACCACGTCTAGGGGGTTGGACTCCTCTTCGTGCCATTTTGTTCCTTTAGATACATAAGTTCATAGCAACAACTTATGAGGTATCGCTTCTATCCTCATCACTGTCCAAAGGAAATTCCTCTGGATCTTCTTCATTATCATCCTCATTTTCATTGGTCGAGTCACTAATTACATGGATGGGACCTGCAATACATGATTCACCTGAGGATTTCACATCATCATTCTCCCTCACCGGGGGTGGTTCATCAAGTCTGAAGGATAAGTCACAGCGGGGATCATGACCCCTCATTATCCGATCATATTTTTCTATCAACATTTTCCTTTCTACCTCTCTAACTGAAGTAATATATTGCTCCAGTGTCTCGTTGAGTGTAGGGACCGTTCGAAGCTTCAGTTCGTGAGTTAATCCTCTCCAAAACATTGCACACTGCTCCTCTTCGGTCAGGGTTGGCCAAGGACTACTCAAAATAATCTCATCCCGAAAACGAGCTGCATAGGATGCTACTGTATCTGACAGATGCATCCTAAAATTCTCTTCTTTCATAACAAAATTTCGGTCCTCTGTAAACGTTGGAGCCATAGGTGATGATGACGATGGTACGTCTGCAGTTAAAGGAGTCATTTCCGACGTTCTTGTCATTCGGAATCGAATAACGGGTCTTTTCCCAGTTATTCGGGTATCTGGTCGGTTACTCATTTTTAAATCCTATTATTCATGCATCACGTATAAAATTTAAAATAAGAAAACATTGAAACATTAACTTACTTGGACTGCGCAGAAAGAAATGCTCGCAATGTCATAACAGGTTATGAAGAACCGTCCGCTCTGATACCACATTGTAACACCCCCCGCCTCGTGCGGGAGATGTCACCTAAAAACTCTGCTACTTTAATTCTCCTTTTTCAAAACATAACATAATGGATTGCGGAAATATTTTTTTTTAAACCATCGATATACGTAGTATTATAACTTGCCAAAACTAAATTATTATAGTTGGAAAACTATTTTGTATTACTTGCATATACTACTGTCATACTGTATTAAAATAGTTAAAGTTAAACATAACAGTGTAACTTATACAATATCATACAATTGTATTTTTTCTCTATCCTTTTCTTTCTTCTTGCGGAATTAGCCTGACAGGTCCATAACCTTTATCATGACACTAGCACTCCATTCCTGCAGTCCAATCCATACACTGTGGCTCAGGTTACAGGTTGTTTACCTCGATTACCTGAACAAGAACAAACTGGTGAGCTACATGCCCAGTAAGTTCAGACATAACATTTAAAATAATAAAACATCACAATGCAACTCTATAAAATATGCATGGAGTTCATTATGCTCAATTTACATTTTGCATTATTCATTTACTATGTCTATGGGCCCGGTTTGGTCGTACCGTGTGCGCGCTGTAAGAGGGGCCTGGGAGGGACCCGGACTCTCCCTTAACTATGATATGTCTTTTGCTTCGACATAAAGTAACCTCCCCTCGCGAGAGGCCGGTACGCCAAACATTAAGTCTTTTTCATTACCTTGTTGATTACTGTGCGATGTTACTTACTATGATGTCTTAACTGTTCCAGTGTACATATTCATAAATAATGTACTCAATATTATGCCTATTCAGTCCATAAATACTGTTTAGAAATCATCATCCACGCACTTAAACATTGGGGCGTGATTGGAACTGAAAAGGAGGCTTAAAACTTTAATTATACATTTTTGGAACAGTTGGAGCGCTTGGCACTCATCCCCGAGCGCCTGGTCCTTCATTTTATTTTTCTGTAAAACTTAGGACAGAGACTCCAGCGCTTCGGCGCTCTCTTTACAGCGCTTGGCGCTTTTGAAAATTCGGTTCAAGCGCCTGGCGCTCATACCCTAGCGCCTGGCACTTCAGACAGCTTTACACTAGCACCTGGCGCTCATATCCTAGCGCCTGGCACTCATGCTGATTTTTTGTACTAGTGCCTGGCACTCATACCCTAGGGCCTGGCACTCCTACTGGATATTTACCCTAGCGCCTGGTGCTCATACCCTAGGGCCTAGCACTTCCACTAAATTTTACACTAGCGCCTGGCGCTCATACCCTAGCGCCTGGCGCTCCTACTGAATTTTAAACACCAAATTTTGGCCGAGAGCTCAGCGCCGGGGCGCTCTTTGGCTAGCGCTTAGCGCTTGGCTCCGGCTAAAATAGGTTTTTAAACACATTTTGATACCAAAGCCATTTCTCATGCATACATTCAACCCTAAAACATGATTTAAGCATTCTAGGGTCAAAATCCATGAAACACAATCATTTACACGTAACACATCAATGCACACTCGTATACTTGCCAATTTAGGCGTTTTAACGAGTTCACAACAACATATAACATTTCTAGCCAAAGAATTTAGGCTATACATAATTTGAAATTCCAGAATGACATATAATTCCAGTTGTTCATGTTCAGACAATTAAATGCTAGAACTTATCAGAAATCTGCTACTGTTTCTTTTCCTTAGTTTTTCAGTCGTTGCCCTATAATGAAACAGTTCAACATTCAGTGAAATGTTTATAGGTCAATACTAGAACATTTAAACACTTCTCCTATACATTGTTATCATTAAACCCTTAGCCTTGGTTATAAGTCCGAAAATTTCGGCATTATAACGGCTTAAATTCTCATTTTCCCACTGTGCCAAAACCGCTTAAATCGCGTTATTGAACACAGTTTCCATTATAAACCTGCTCAAAATCCCAGTACATAACAATAATTCATTCTCAAAATCATGGTTTAACAGTATTTCCAAAATTTAGGGTGTCACTCACAACCCTAAATTTTCCTCTTTGTCTTTCTTCCTTTCCACACTCATACACCACATAAATTCCTTTTCCACTTCATAATACGTTATCATCACTATTCCATAAGGTTTTCACCCTTCCTTTCATGTAAATTTTTCCTCCCAACATGAAACACTTTTGTTTTCAAAACTAACCCCACAAACACTTCAAAAACAAGTTCAAAACATGTTTTTCCACATGATTTTCATCAAAACACTCAAAAACATTGAAACTCCATTTTGTTCCACTATTCACATAAACACAAAAACACTTAAAAACAAGCATTAAAACAGAATTTTGAAGAATTTACTTGAGCTTTAAGGTGAATACTCCTCAACTTGAAGTTTTCTCACACTTTTTCTTCAAAATTTGTAAGTTTTGAAACTTTGAAAATTTTGTGAGTAAGGGAACGTAGAAGAAGAAGAAGAACAGAGGAAATGGAGGTTTCTGCTGTGGGGGACGTGAAAAATCAGAGGAAAAAGTTTATACAAATCCTTAGGGGCATTTTTGTAATTTTTGAAAATCTTAGGGCCAAAATGAAAATTTCTTGGGGGCATTTTTGCAAAATTTTTGGAACTTTTTCAGCTGAAATACAGCTGTTTCTCCCCCTTTCTTCCATGTGCATGAGCAGATCAACATGCATTTAATGCAATTTTCTTTCCAAATTTGATTTTAAAGGAAATTCCAAAATTTCCTTAATTTTAATAGCCTTTGGATCAAAAAGGACGATTTGATCTCATCCATTGATTCTTCTATTAATAAGAAAATATTGTTTGTTTATACAGTATAGGTTTTTCTTTAATAACAGTATAATTTTCATCTGTCGAAATTTTGACCGAAAAGCTATACTGGTCAAATTTCACAGTTTACCTCTCGAAATGCTATTAGAGCCTTTCGATGAATTTATATCATTTAAAACATTCCATAAACCCTAGATATTTCATTAATTTCCATCCGGGGTCTATGTTTGCCACATTTTAAGTCTCAGTAGAATTCTGTTTTTCGATACCGAAAATGCACTATTTGAGGCGTTTCGATTCGAAAATCATTACATCTATAGTCATAAAGCATTGACTAAAGCATTTATCAACTCTAATGATGATTTATTAGAGTGAAATTTATATATTTTCGTCACACTAATATATATAAATTTCCGCTATACAATGATCCCGAGAACGGTTAAAAATCTCGGCTGTTACAGAGACAGTAGTTCCAGATCAGCAGAGGCTCACATTAGCAGATTTCCTGTAAATTCAAGTATTGTCCTGACTGCAACGTGGACAATCATGTTATGTTTATGATATTATGTATGTTGTTTGACGTATATATTAGACGTTGATCGTCTGCATCACGATACACATGTCAGTTTCAGGTCATGCATGTTGAAATTCATGTTCCATGTAGATGATTCCTGTACACATGATAGATCAGTTTCAAGCACATGAAAACAAGTAGGTGCACAAGGCACCTTAGTGAGATTAATAAAACTCACACCGCAAATAAAACATGTAATAGGTTCCTACTATGGGGCAATCAGTATGCTACCCAGTTGGAACTTAAAAAAAGATGGTAATTAAACCAGTTATTGGCATACCGGCCTCTCGACCCACGGGAAGGTTTTTATGTTCAGTTTCAGTTCAGGCTGCAGAGGTCAACACTAAAGTACCACTCCCAGTCATGCACGCTTTATGGTACGACCAATCATGGGGCCCAAAGCTAGAACATAATTTCAGATAATGTCCTAAGACTTAACCTTCAGCCATGAACCAGTTCCTTCAGGGTCAAGTTTCATACATGAGCACAGCATTAGAGGTTATGATTTCATGTTTTTATATTTGAAATTACTAAGCCTATAGCTCACTAGTTTGTTCACATGTTGCAGGTAAGAGACCTATTCACCAGTAGTACACGGTGGACGACAGACAAGGTACATACATGCCAGGGGGAATGGGCAAGGGATTGTGGTCACCACTAGTCTTCCGCTGTACAGTTTTGAAAAATTAAACATGAAATTTTCAAGAACATGATTTCAAGTTAAGATTATGTGATAGGAGAATCATGATTCATGTACATGTTATTTTGCTAACATGATTTCCTTATTACATTCTCGAACAAGTTATTATATCAAGAAGAAAAAAAAAATTTATTCCGCAAAATTTCAAGTAGTTTTCAAGTTAAGCATGTTGCCGGTGACCTTAGAAGCCTACATACTATTGCAGTTAACTACAGAGTTGACTGCAATAGCACTGCAGAACCTCCACAGTAAGGGCAGGCCTCCACATTGAGACAAAGATCAGAAGGGGTGCGTGGTAGCAGAGTGCAAAAAAAAGGGTGATTATGATGGTGGAATTAAGAAATCTAAATCTTTCATTGAGAAAATTAAAAGTTTTGTCGTTTTTTAAATTTTATTCTTTTTACGGGTATATATTTTGGGCATTTTTAGATCAAAGTAAAGTTTTGATTCATTTATTAAACATAATATAATGACATAATATGGATGCCTTTGAATGCAAGGTATACTTTCTGAATTAAAGCAAAATACATGGTATAGCAAGTAAATAATCAAAATCGTAGTTTTTTAAAGGTATTTTGGGTATTTTATGTTAAAATTATATGTTGATTGATAAAAGATATAAATTTGTATATTAAATATAATATAATTGCATAAAAATATAAAACTTCAAATATAGGATCTATTTTCTAAATAAAAAAAATATGGAATATGAAGATGTAAATAACCCTTTGTTAAAGTCATGTAAATATACAATTTCTTTCATGATTGCAATTCAGGATATTCATGACTCAGAAGAAGGTGCCTCGTCACAAGCTACTAGACAATAGACTCGGCCACAACCGCATTCTAAACCAAATGGTAATTAAAAGTTTTTTCTTTTTCCTTGCGTTCTTACTTTTCCCATTTTCTTTTCGGCGATGTGGGATCATCCAACATAACTAAAAAAAAAAAAATTTGCTATCTAATCAGACAACAAAACTTATTAATTAACGTTTAGCAGCTAATTGTGGTGTAATTGTCGCTATAGCTTATGCTTGTAATTCAAGAAAGAAGTTTGATAGGGGCATTATCCCCATTTAACCTTAAATTTTAGACGGAAAATATTTGTGCCTACCCTTTTGAGGAAAAACCAAAAGAATAACCAAAATGATTTTCTATTTTATAGGGAATTTCAGCGTGTTAATTATTGGGATTACTGTGTAACAACCGAGATTTTCTAACTGCTCTCAGGATCACTGTATAGTAGAAATTTATATATATTAGTGTGATGTAAAATATATATAAATTTACTCTAATGATGATTTATTAGAGTTTATAAGTGTTTTATGACTATAAATGTAACGATTTTCAAATCGAAACGCCTCAAATAGTGCATTTTCGATATCGAAAAACAGAATTTTACTGAGACTTAAAACGTGGCAACCATAGACCCCAGATAGAAAATTATGAAATATCTAGGGTTTATGGAGTGTTTTAAATGTTATAAATGCATCGAAAGGCTCTAATAGCATTTCGAGAGGTAAACTGCGAAATTTGACCAATACAACTTTTCGGTCAAAATTTCGACAGATGAAAATTATATTGTATTTAAAGAAAAACCTATACTGTATAAACATATAATATTTTCTTATTAATATAAGAATCAATAGATGAGATCAAAGATACCTTTTGATCTAAGGTCACCAAAAATAGTAAATTTTTAGAATTTCTTTCAAAATTCACTTAAGAAAGAAATTTTACATTTAATGCAAAGCATGCCTGCCATTGCACGTGGAAGAAGGGGGGAGAAACAGCTGAATTTCAGCTGAAAAAGTCCCAAAAATTTTACAAAAATGCCCAAGAAATTTTCATTTTGACCCCAAAATTTTTAAAAATTACAAAAAGGCCCCTAAGGATTTATATAAACTTTTTCTCTGATTTCCCACGTCCCCCACAGCAGAAAACCACCATTTTTCCCATGTTCTTCATCTTCTCCACGTTCCCAAAACCACCAAAAATTCTAAATTTTCAAAAGTTGCAAATTTTGAAGAAAAAGTGTGAAAAAACTTCATCTTGAGGAGTCTTCACCCTAAAGCTCAAGTAAGTTCTTCAAAATCCTGTTTTAATGCTTGTTTTTAAGTGTTTTTATGCTTATGGGAATAGTGGAACAACATGGGATTAGAATGGTTTTGAGTATTTTGATTAAATTCATGTGGAAAAACATGTTTTAAGCTTGTTTTTGAAGTGTTTGTAGGGTTAGTTTTTGAAAACAAATGTGTTGCATGGGGGGTGGGGGGGGGGGGATTTGACATGAAAAAGAGGGTTGAAAACCCTTATGGAATAGTGATGATTATGTATTGTGAATTAGGAAATGAAATGGTGTTGTATATAAGTGTTGAAAGGAAGAAAGAAAAAGAGGAAATTTAGGGTTGTGAGTAAAACCCTAAGTTTGGAAATTTTGCTAAGCCTTGTATATGAGAATGAATTATTGTTATGTACTGGGATTTTGAGTAGGTTTATAATGAAAACTGTGTTCAATAATGCAATTTAAGTCGTTTTGACACAGTGAGAAAATAAGGATTTAAGCCGTTATAATGCCGAAAT
The DNA here is from genome assembly GCA_035233585.1 of Antiaris toxicaria. Lineage (NCBI taxonomy): Eukaryota > Viridiplantae > Streptophyta > Magnoliopsida > Rosales > Moraceae > Antiaris > Antiaris toxicaria. The sequence continues at coordinate 20,534,896 of CP141153.1, forward strand.
TTTCGGACTTATAACTAAGGCTAAGGGTTTAAGGATGATAATATATATAAGAAATGTTTAAATACTCTAGTGTTGACTTATAAATATTTCACCGAGAGTCGGACTGTTTCATTATAGGGCAACGATTGGAAACCAAGGAAAGGAAACCAAGAGATCAATCTAAGGAAACATTAGCAGATTTCTAGTAAGTTCTGGCATTTAAATGTCTGGATATGAACAACTGGAACCTTATGTTGTTTTTGAAACTTCAATTCATGTATAGCCTAATTTCTTTGGCTAGAAAAGTTATATGTTATTGTGAACTTGTTAAAACTCCTAAATTGGCGAGTGTACGAGTATGTATTGATGTGTTATGTGTACATGATGATGTTTTATGGATTTTTGACCCTAGAATGCATTAATCATGTCTTAGGGTTGATTGTATGTGTGAGAAATGGCTTTGGTGTCAAAATGAGTTTAAAAACCCATTTTAGCCGGAGCCAAGCGCTAAGCGCTGGTTAAGGAGTGCCCCGACGCTGAGCTCTCGACTGAAATTTGGCGTCAAAAATCTAGTAGGAGCGCCAGGCATTAGGGTATGAGCACCAGGTGCTAGTGTAAAAATTGGCGAAAGTGCCAGGCGCTAGGGTATGAGAGCCAGGTGCTTGTACCGGATTTTCAAAAGCGCTAGGCGCTGCAAGGGGAGCACCGAAGTACTGAGGTTTCTGTCCAAAATTTTGCAGAAAAATAAGATGAAGAGCTAGGTGCTCGGGGAAGAGTGCCAGGCGCTCTAACTGTTCCAAAAATGTATAATTAAAGCTTTGTGCCTCATTTCCAGTCCCAATCATGCCCCAATGTTTAAGTGCATGGATGATGAGTTTTAAACAGTATCTTTTGGACTGAACGGGTATAGCATTGAGTACATGAATCTTAAATATGTATACTGGAATAGTTAAGATGTCATAGTAAGTAGCATTACACAGTAAACAACAGGGTAATGAAAACGTAATGTTTTGGCGTACTGGCCTCTCGCAAGGGGAGGTTACCTTATGTTGAAGCAGAAGACATACCATAGATGAGGGAGAGTCAGGGTCGCTCTCAGGCCTCTCTTACAGCGCGCACAAGGTACGACCAAAACGGGCTCATAGACATAGTAAATGAACATTGTAAATGTAAACTGAGCATAATGAACTCCATGCATATTTGTTGAGTTGCATTGTGATGTTTTATTGTTTTAAATATTATGTCTGAACTTACTGGGCATGTAGCTCACCAGTTTGTTCGTATTCAGGTAATCGTGATAATCAACCGTAACTTGAGCCACAGTGTATGGATTGAACTGCAGGGATGAAGTGCCAGTGTCATGATAAAAGATTATGGACCTGCCAGGCTAATTCCGCAAAAGAAAAAGAAAAGGAAAAAAAAAAAAAGAAAAGTACAATTGTATGATATTGTATAAAGTACACTGCTATATTTGATTTTAACTATTTCTAATACAGTATGATATTATTATATGCAAGTAATATGAAATAGTTTTCAACTATGATAATTTAGTTTTGGGAAAATTATAGTACTATGTATATCGATGGTTTAAAAAAAAATTCCGCAATATATTATATTATGTTTTGAAAAAGAAGAAGTAAAGTAGCAAAGAGTTTCAGTGACATCTCCTGCGCGAGGCGGGGGGTGTCACATACCGTCTTTGAAATGGAAAAAAAAAAATGGAGCAATATGCAGTAGCTAATATTCTCTGTTAATAATGTATGAAATTTAACTCAATGACCAACTTTACTGCTGATTTTTCTTCATGTTAGAAACTTGTTGCTTAATTTCTTATCTTTATATTTAACTGTTCAATTTTGTTTTATGACTTGGTTCCTCAATGAGATATTCTTCTTCTATAAAACTAGAGGAAAATATGATTTCGAAGTCTTGAACTCGGGCTGGCAGTAAATTAATCAATATGCCCTGTAGAAGTTGGGAAATGATGGCATAACCTTTGATTAAGGAATTTGAAAATAAAATAAAGTTGTTTTCCCATTCCCGTTTTCATTTTTTAAACACATTCAAAAAATATTTTTACAAACATACCCAAACAATACAATTATTTTTTCTTATACTCAAACCAATTCTATAGAAACACAATCAAACTCATTTCAAAAGATATCTCAAAGTCATTTTCAAAAGATTCTCATTTCCATATTATATACAAAATAAAACCATTCTCAAAATGCTCTAAAACAGGCCCATAATTTTTTGCTTAACATATAGTTTCCTAAGCGCTTGCAAATTTGATTATAAGAAAACAGGGAATTAAAGGAGATTATATCAATCATTAAGTAAAAAGGCATATATTAATAAAATAGAATTCCTACCTATAAAAAAATAATTGATATTGATGATGAAAGAAATCTATATTTAATTATGGTTTGAAAAAATAACTATGAACATTCAAGACTACACGAAGAGATTTTATCTAAGAACTTCATAATTAGAGTAGGGTTTGATCCTCAATCTTAATATAAGAAATTAGAAATATATTTTGATAACCAAGAAATTTATCATTCTCAGAAATTTTGTACAAGATATGTAAATAAAAGTACATTCATAATGAGACATATTACAGAATACAGAGCAGATGAAAATTTTGATATTTTAACCAAAATTTGACAATGAATTAATGAACTTAGTGCAAAAGCTAAACATTAATTCAAATTATGATGTTTTAATTTATTAGAAAAGTATGTGGAAAATACTTATTAAGAGATCAATAACTCACATGTAAACCACATTGATCAATGGCCAAGATAAGCCAAGAAAATAGCCAATTTCCTTAAAATAAATTAAAGAAAATGGTGAGAGAGGAGGAGAGGCACGTGAGGGGCTTTAAACTCAAGCAGCCCAAGTGAAATTATTTCACTTCATTTGAACTGCAAAGAAGTGGCTGAGAAAGAGAAAGAAAGAAAGAGAAAGAGAGAGAGAGACAGAGAAAGAGAGAGAGCAGAAGAAGAAATCCTTTCAAGTTCGGATTTTTCTCTTCAAGCAAGGAAATCACTCAAGTTTTAGCCCAAGATTTCATAGCAAGACGTTTTCAAGCTTCAAGCAAGGTAAACCCTCTTTTCCTCACATTTTCAGGTGGAAAAATCTAGGTTATTTGAAGAAGAAAAAGAGAATGTGAGTTTGCATGTTGAGATTTTCGGTTAAATCGAAACATGGTTCAAGTTTAGTTGTCTTTAAGCACGAATTCGTGAGTTGATGGTTTAGAAAACCAAGTTTCAGTGAGTTTTCTTCAAGAATGTTTTGATTTTTAAAATGTTGAGTCAAGATTTTGGTGGAAGCAAAATGTGAAATTTTACTTATGAAACCATGGATTTATGATAGTAGAAATGCAGTTAATACCTCGAAACGATCTTATTAAGATCGATTTTGAGTGCAAGAAGCAGAACAAAGGCTATGAAAGCCTTAGAAAATAGAGGTAAGAATTTCAGACTCAAAATCAGAATTTGAATTCTGGAACGAACACAAGCGTGTACACGGGCGTGTACAAGGGTGTGTTCAGAACACAACCCCGAACATGCCCACATGCATGACTGTGTTTCAAGAACAGTTTCAAACCTGAGAGGTTCACAGCCAAGAACACGGCCGTGTATTACGTCGTGTAAAATGGCACACGACTATGGGATGGGGTGTGTAATAGACCATGTTCGACATCAGGAAAACACGGCTAGAAACACGGCCGTGAAGGTAACCGTGTATTCATGCATGAGTTACACAGCCATACACGTAAGCACAGAGGGTTACACGGTCACGAACACACCTATGTAGGAGGACGTGTTCGAAGCAAAAAAAAAATAAGTCTGGAAATATGAATTTTTCATGTTTTGTCATGTTTCAAGTATAAGATAAATATTGGGAAATAATCAATGATTATTTCTTTTATAGGAGTTCAAGCCAGACACCCCGAGATAGCAATCCCAGATCAGCAAAGGCTTACGTTAACCAATTTTCTGTAAGTTTAAGCATTGTCCTGACTGCAACGTGGACAATCATGTTATGTTTATGATGTTATGTATGTTGTTTGACGTGTATGTCAGATGTTGACTGTCTGTATCACAATACATATGTCAGTTTCATATCATGTATGTAGAGATTCATGTTCCATGTAGATGATTCAGGTACACATGATAGACAAGTTTCATGTACACAAAAACATGTAGGTGCACAAGCCACCTTAGTGTGTTTAATAAAACTCACACCCCGAGTAAAACATGTAATAGGTTCCTACTGAGGAGTAATCAGTATACTACCCAGTTGGAATTTCAGACAAGATGGTAATTAAACCAGTTATTGGCATACCGGCCTCTCGACTCACGGGGAGGTTTTCATGTTCAGTTTCAGTTCAGGCTGCAGAGGTCAGCACTAAAGTACCACTCCCAGTCATGCGCGCCTTACGGTACGACCAATCAGGGGCCCAAAACTAGAACCTAATATCAGATAATGTCCTAAGACTTATCATGCAGCCATGAACATGTTTTTCAGAGTCAAGTTTCATGCATAAGCACAGTATAGCATGTTATGAATTCATGTTTTTTTGTTTAAACTTATTGAGCTCATAGCTCACTAGTTTGTTCACATATTGCAGGTAAGAGACCTCTTCACCAATAGTACAAGGTGGACTGTAATAGCACCGTAGAACTTCTACAGCAAGGGCGGACTGCCACATATATAATCGATTTAAAGCGACAAAATAAATATAAAGACTTGTCTTCTCTTGAACCCTAGTCTTTTTCTCCTCTTCTCTTTCTTACCTGCTCTTTTCTCTATTTGTAAAGGATGTTAATGCCCTACTTTCCTTTCATTCTATCCAAGTCTCACATAGAGCAAGTTATTGATAAGGGTTAGTTTTGAAATTGTAATAAACTTGTGTATTTTAGGTTGGATTTTGCTTTGTAGAAGGTATCATCTTCTTTCGCTTTAATTTCCTTATTGTAAATCTATAGCCACAAACAAAAAATAAATAAATAAATAAATAAATTTTTCACATACTTTGAGAGAATGTGGGAGGCAGTACACATTTTTTTAATTCATTATGTAATTAGAATTGCCTTTGTCTCTTTGTAGGTTACGCTTCCCAACCTAGAAGACTTATATTTAAACGGATTAGTTGTTAAAAAGTTATCGCCAGACCAACTTCTATCAACTTCTTACATGCAAAATTGAAGTAGCTTGCGGGTTGAAAATTGCCACAACTTAAAGTATGTGTCATCACGGCTAAAAGCTATATCATAAAGCCTAAGGAGCTAGAAGTACGTATCTGTAGAGTCTTGGAAGAGGTATTGGTCATAACAGACTTACAAGGAGAAGACAATGGGAGTTTGGAAAAGATTTCGCTTCCTCAACTCAAATGTCTCACGCTTTATGATCTTACATACATCGAGATTTTGTAAGCATCACCTCTTCAATGAAATATTAATTCTTCCTTTTTAAAACTTGTCAGCTTGTTTTTTATTCCTTCTTTTTATTTTGCAATTACTTTCGGGTTTTTTAAAACAAAAAACTTTTGAAACTCATGACGTGAAGATTTATAGAAATTTAGTCATGTTCGACTCCACTTAGTTTCTACTTTTTTTTTTTTTTCCTCGAATAAAAGAATGTGCTTTAATGCTACAAATAGGAACACAGGCGTGCACACACATATGAACTGCCTACATATTCTTTTTATCTTAACTGATGTTAATATTTATCTTCAAGACTCAAAAAATAATTTTAGCATATGTTTGTAATTGACAGAAAAGGTGTTACATCACTGTAGAACGAAAATTGGTAATTTCTTAAGTAAAGAAGAAAAACTTTTAAGGTTTAGAATCTTAGCTCTTAGGTCGTAGGTTTGAAACCTTTAAGGTTTTATTTTAATTCAATAATGTCAGTGTCCATAAGGCCTAATACCACAAAAAAATAAATTAATAAATAAAAATTAAGTATCAATTGGTAAACTGATAAAACAATAAAAGTCATGTAGAAACTGAATTAAGGTAGATAAATTTTCATGATTTTATGCTCCTGCTTCCCCTCGAAATTTGATTTTTCATAACAAATTTTTTTTCCCTTAACAAAAAAAATAAAGATTGATAGTAGAGACCTTTAGCACATTAAAGCTCCCATTAAAGCTCCCAACACGTAGAGATATTACAAAATTAGCTAGATTTAAAAAAATAATGGTAAATTAGTTCAAAAGTAAACACAAAATAAACTGGTCAGAAAGTGTTACTAGCTCAACATGAAATACATGAACCAGGTATCAAAAATTTAAAATGATTCCAAGACAAATGTTATAGGTCGAGAAAAATCAATATTCAAATTGGTGCCTAATGTTATAATATTTTCTACTCCTTTATTTTTTAAACTCAATCTCATCTCCAGAATTGAGAGAATCTGCGTATATAATATATATGGAAGATTAGTTAACTAATTGATAATGCATTTTTTAAGTCAATTGTGTATATCTTTTACAGCTTAATTTTCCGGGCTCGGAGGAATTGGATTTGTCTGGATTGAATGCTGTTGAATGTCTATGGCAGCTTCAAATAACTTGTTACTCGTACAACTTAACGAGGTTAAATGTACAGAATTACAATAGTTTGAAGTATTTATTCTCTTTTGATTTAGCTAAAAAACTTGTAAAACTAAAGGAACTACAAGTAGAAAATTGTGAAGTCACATGGAAGATATTATAGTCACAAAGAAATTGGGAGAGGAAGGAAGGTCAGAGAAGATTTTATTCCCTCAACTAGAATCTCTGTGGCTTTATAATCTACCAACCCTCAAGACATTCGTCAGTTGTGATACGCTAAAACAAGTGTCAGATGCCAATGAAGAAGCAAATCATTAAGCAATACTAACGCAACCTCCCTTTAATGAAAAGGTAATTACGTACTTTTCCGGTCATTGTATTTTTTGCTACACTATAGGCGATTCACGTTATGAAGCTATAATGCTGAAATTGATTTAATTTTCTAAAGTCGATTTTGATTTAAAAGAAAAGAAATGGATAAAGGTCGTTATTCTAACCATGCTAAATGGTTTAGAATCATTGACAATAACGTAATCATAGAAGACCTTATCCAAATTGTTTAAAAAAAAAAAAAACCAAACAAAAATCAAATGCAACTCCGAAATAATTGCAGCATATGACTTTAAAAGTAAAATACACGTTAGTGTGATACGAACAATTACAAAAGTATGCTGTGTGTACGATGGAAATGTACTTTTATAAGCGTACTCGGTCTCAATATTATATGTAGTACGTACATATTTGGTCTCAATTATATAGTTGACAACTAAGTAAAAGGGGTAGTATTCATAAAATTTTAGAGTAGAATATACAAGAGAAGGAATGACATACATAAAAGAGTATGTGCTTAAATTCTCTAAATAGAAAAACATGAACACACGACACACTTAATATATATGTTTCGATATTAAATTAAAAAAAAAGGGCTATTTACATAGTTATACTATGTATTTTTCTTTAATTCAAAAAATAAATCATGCATTTTGAAATTTTACATTTTTTTACTATCAGATTTCATTTAATATGCAAATATATACTTTTTGTAGGTCAACACTTAATTTTGACTTAAAAGTATGAAAATTAATGCCCGCAACATAGAAAACTAAAATTTTTTCACTATATAATGTGATTTGGTTTTATTAAAAAGCATACTCTATATTATATTATATTTAAATAACACTTAATTTTAGTTTATATATTTGAGGGTATTTTAGTCATTTTTAGATCAAAATTAAGTGTTGAAAGAGACAAGGTTTTAAATTTGTATGAGGGTTAAGTTATTTAGCACTCCATTTTAGCCAGAGGCAAACAGAAAACCAGGTGGGGCTATAGGATGCGAAAATGGAGGTTGGTGATGAAAGGGAGAGTAAGAAAGAGAAAGAGAAAAGGTGGATTAGGGTACAACTTCAAGAGGGGTCAGTTGTACGGAGAGAGAGAGATAGTAGCTAGAGGGAGAGAGACTTGCCAACGATGAGTAGCGTTGGCACAGGCCTGGTGGCAAAATGTAGCAAACTTGTTCAAAGATATGAAGTCGTCACTGTTGGAGTCCAGATCCTCCATCATGTGTTGGAGATTGACCGCCAGGACCGCCGTGCCTTTTTCACCTCATCGGAGTCTTGGAGGTTTAGTGCCAAGCTCTCACTCTACGTCTATTCGGCAGTCAGACAACTTACCATCAACTAAGTTTATATATTAAACTTAATTTGATTGTATAATAATATAAAACTTTAAAATTCAAGGTATACTTTTTGAATAAGAGCAAAATATAAGGTATAAAAAGATCAATAGCTCTAAAAAAATTAATAAGATAATGAATCTAAGTTAACTAAAAATAAAAGAATAGTAAATTAGTTCTTGAAAGTAGCATCAAATAAATAGGCCAAAAATTTGAAAATTACTCAAAAGTCAAAAGACATAGGTCAAGGTAAATAATCAGTATTATTTAGAGCCATGTATTACCGAAGTTTTTTTGACTTCCGTAATGTTTACATTTATAGGGTTCGTATGAACTCTAAGACTCGTATGAGATAGGATTGAAACTTTTTGAGAGGTTAAAGAGAATTTAAATAGTAAAAATTAATAGTAAAAATTGATAAAAAAGACAAAAAAACACTGTTACAGTCCATAGAGGTGATTTCAATCCATCCCATATAAGCCCTAAGAATTACTGCAACAAGTAGCTTTCTTTCAAATACTATATATGAACGGAATTAGATGAACTTTATTTGAATATTTGTATACACTTATGTATATGTATGTGTGAGTGTGTAAAAATGCATAAATAGACACGCATATGCATATATGGTACTATTCAGTTCTTTCAATCAAAACATGCATTTTGGCTGAGTTTTTTTATTTTTATTTTTTGATTTCTTGTCTTCTTTAAATTTTTTTTTTTTTTTTTTTTTTTTTATGCTTATTGCTTTAAGCAGGGGTAGAGCAAAGGTGGTGCAAGTAGGGGCAGCAACCCCCATTGAAATTTTATGTTCTTCGATTTTTACCCTTAAAGTTTTATAATTTTTATATTTTGCCCTATTAAAAATAAAAAATTCTTATATAGTCTTTATCTTATGCCCACGAAAAATTAAAATTTCACATAACGTCATTAAAATTAATTCTGTAAAAAAAAAAGTTTATGATTTATCTATTTTATCCTTATAAAAAAAAATCATATAAACCTATTAAAATTTTAAAAAAATTATCACATAGCTCCTATTAAAATTTATTTTTCTTCATAAAAACAAATTTTGGCGTACATCCCACTGAAATAAGTTTCTGACTCCACCCTTGGCCTTAAGCTTTCTACTTTCTTTTTCTTTGCCTTTCCTTTTTTTTTTTTAACTTATTTTTTCTTTTTCCTCCCTAAAAAATATTTATTTTGTCATTTTCATTCGCTTTTTTGTTGCTAATAAAAGTGTCATCACCCCCTCTTTGTGACGACCTGCCTAATGAGGTCGTCGCTTACACATACTTAACTTATACTTAATTATTTTGTCAATGTGAAATTTGAGGGAAATTTTTTTTTTTTTATAAACATAACATGTTCATGTTGATATAAAAACAAAATGGAGTTCTCAACTCTTACATATAGCTATTATTAAATTAATCATCTAAATCAAAATACATGTAGATGTATATTCTCTTTTTTTTTTTTTTTCAAAGTGCTACTGCAACCTTGTCTTGAAAATTCTATGACATGATACTGTAGAAACTTTTACTTAAAATATTTATTCAAAATATTGCAGAAGCTTTTACTTGTAGCGGTACCCATGAACCCTTAAATTCGCATCTGCCTCGCCATCCGCTCTGCCCAGCTAAGATTCAGTCAATAGACTTCTTACCTACAGTATGAGCACACACAATGAGTTTTACGCTTAGCAACTCCAACATTATCTTGCAAAATATACTTAACAAAATCACAATTCATAAATATGATAATTGTGCTCAATTATGAATTTCATTATCTGATGTAATCACTTATCTTGTATTATATGTTTAAGGGCCCTACTTAATGTGTCAGTACCGGATGTGTGCGACCAAATGGAAAGTTAGGAGTCGTGGTATCCCAACTATACCGTGGTTAAAACTTATTTAACATAAACCTCCCTCTGGGTGGAAGGTGTAACAGCCGGAAAAATTTTACTGTTTTCGGGAAATGTGTATATCGTATGTACAGTATCGAGAAAAGGGTCAAGACGACATTTTCTCGACCTGAAACTGATATATTTGGAATCAGGATGCTCAAATTAGTCAATTGAGTACAAAACAGAAATTTCGACTGGGAATGCGAAAAATACGCAGTATCGAAAACTGGTTGAGATGACCTCGGATTAAGATAAAACTGATAAATTTGGATTCAGCACGTCCAAATTAGTCAGGATAGCTCAAGTTAAAAATTTTGGGGAGAAGAGTATAAATAGGAAATCGTGGGGGTTAAATTCACAAATTCCTCATAAATTCCCAAAAATCCGAAATTCTACCCCCAAATTCTCTCAAATGTGAACAGTGACCAACTTTCACATATGACATCCGTTCACGACACCGCCGGCACCGTTGGAAAGCTCTGGCCGAGCTGAGTCCAACGGCGGGTCGACGCGACGGAGCAGCCGCCAGAGCAAGCCGCACGCGCCGCCCGAAGCTCGCCGGAGCCGTGAAATTCAAACGGCCGTATCTCCGCCGTCCGGCCACCGTTTGCCACGAAACCGGTCCCAAAAGGTTCGTGGTGAAGAGTACTACAAAACCCATGTGGTGGTTCACGGCAACAATCACCGTATCGTGCCGACCGAGCTTCGAGAAATCCGCCGTCGCCGCCGTGGGAGCCACCGTCGATTTTCGCCGATTCCGGCCAAATTGAAGAGAGCCACCGGTGCAGAAATGGTCGTGGGGTTGTGGGGAGCAAAAGCCCTCAACCAATTTTGGGGAAAAAGTCCGGCACGGCGGAGTTCCACCGTCGCCGCCGTGGCCGTGGCTTTCGAGGGGATTTTCCGACGATAGGAGCCTCCAAACATGAAATTGAGGCCACCAATGGATTCCTCTCGTTGAGCTCTTCAAGATGGGCTACTCACTTGCCACCGTCACCGCCGTCAACCGCCGGTCAATGGCGAGTCAACGCCGGTCAACGGCGACCGTTGACCAAATTTTGAAGATTGGCTCGTTGGCCTATTTTCGATGTTCCGGAAGCATCCGCGGAGTCGGATTTGCAAAACGGAACTCCAGATGCAAAGAACGAAAGAATAAAGTTTGTGCGATCGAGACCGAACGGCATTTTCGGTATAATCTCGACCACCCTTATTCCTCAATTTGTTAATTGAGATGAATGTATGTTAATGTGATGTATTGATATGAGAAATTGTAAAAGAAAGAAAGAAAAATGGATGAAATAGCAGATGTGAAAAAGTATGAAAATGTGTAAATTTTACGTAAAAAGTGTGTAACTTTTACGTAAAATTAGGCCTCTGGTATAGTACGTGATAGATTAGACGAGGTTAGATGGTTTTGAGGCGTTTCCTAAACGCCGGGAGCCTAAAAATTAAGAGGAAATGCTGCCGAAATTTTTAAAATGGCGTAAATGGCATTTCTGGAAATAAGGGTTTAAAAATGTGATCGGGCAGGTAAACCCGAGCCCCTTATGAATTTAAGATAAGAAATGGAAAATGGATGTTTTAAGAATTGTAAAACGACCTTTGAGGCCTGAAATGTAAGAAAAGCAAAAAACTGACTTTTATGTCGGAATAGAATTTCCCGAGGGCTGAGAATAGTAAAAATTGTGAAAAATATTGAAATTAACCTAGAAAAGGTCCGGTAAGTTTTAAAAAGTCAAATGGAAAATTTTTGAGCTTGGAAAATTCAGTCTAAGCATTTAAAACAAGAAGGTTAAGATTCAAAGACCCGTCAGGGGCAAAACGGTCATTTGGACCAAAAATTTCAGAAAGTTAGAAAAAGAGTCGTTAAAGCCTAGAACATAATCCTAAGGCTTTAATTAAAGTTTTAAAGGTCAAAGTTAAGAGTTAAGCATGAAAAAAATGAGAAAAGTTCCGATTGGGGCAAAATGGTAATTTTGCCAAAAGTTTACAGAAAAGTTAAAAATAAAATGTTAAGCTCCTAAGTTCTTTATTAAGAAATAAAACGTAGTATTTTTACGTTTTATAAAGTTTTATATATGAAATAAAGATTTTAAATAACCGTTAATTTTTCGGTTATAGGAGTTTAACGGGACAGTGATGATGGACTGTCAAGAAACCACAGAAAGCTGACATTAGCAGCATTGAGGTAAGTTCAGACATTTAATTGTCTGTGCACGAACAAATTGATATGGTTATGTTTAGGTGGAAAAATATATTTTCCCCTAAACTATATAATTGTTTGATTTGTGATTAATGACGGGTGCACAACTATTGGTATAGTTGTGTATTAGACTATATGGTTTATAATATGACTGTGTAATTTATACTATTGTTACAATTGTTTCAGATTCACGAGAATCTGATTCTTTATATTGTCATGATTTCATTGAGTATTTGTATGCCTTATAATTAATGAGGCAACCTCCCAAGAGTTTGAGGTATCGTTTTAAACTGTCATGATTGTATTGAATATTTGCATGCCTTATGTTTAATGAGGCAACCTCCCAAGAGTGTGAGGTATTGTTTTAAAGAAACGATGAAAATAATGAGAATAAATAAATTAAGTATAATTTATGTACTGTTCTGTATATGTGACAAGTTTGGACGAGAGGTTCCAAACTTACTGGATTCCATTTTTATGATTCCAGTTACTACGTTATGATTGTAGAGCAGTATTAATACTTGATTAATCACAGTATTAATATGTGATGTATACAGTCTTTATGACTGCACAGTAAATATGTTATCATATGTACACTTGAACATTAAACAACAGGGTAATGAAAACCTAATGTTTTGACGTGCCGGCCTCTCGCGAGGGGAGGTTATTTCATTGTTAAAGCAGAAAACATAGCACAGATGAGGGAGAGCCAGAGTAGCTCCCAGGCCCCTCTACAGCGCGCTTTACGGTACGATCAGAACGGGCCCATACAGAGATAAAGTACAGATAAGATAATAAATGAACAGAATAAATCGAAAAATCGAGCATAAAACACTTAAGACATAATTGTTGTGTTTGATTGCAATGTTTTGCGCTAACTTATATGTTATGCGCATTTGTATATATATATGTTTATACATTACATGTTGTACTAATTATTAAAGATATAACACTACGGGCACGAGGCCCATACAGTGTAATGGGCGCGAGGCCCATACAGTTTAACGGGCACGAGACCCATGATATATAGGGCGCGAGACCCATACAGTTTAACAGGCGCGAGACCCATGATATATAGGGCGCGAGGCCCATACAGTATAACGGGCGCGAGGCCCAGGGCGCAAGGCCCATAAACTGAAAACAATAAATGATGTAATGAAAGAAATAATGAGAAACATGAAGAAAAGAATAAATGAGTATTGCATGAGCACTACCACATGATGTGATGTTTGTGCTAACCCTATATGTGATGTTAAGTTAAGACATCAGGGTAAAGTTTTAAGAGATGTCATGGATGACATCAGAGGATACCACTGTTATTACAGTTGGTATGTTTATAGTTATTCTTATTTTATAGAATACTAATAGCTATCACAATTTATGTGATTATTTGTCATTACATCAGAGTAAAGTTTAAAGAGATGGCATGAGTTACATCAGAGTATGCCACTGTTATTACAGTTGGTATATTTATAGTTATTCTAATTTTAAAGAATACTACTAGTATAACAAATTATGTGATTATTTGTGTTAATACACGATATGTTTTTAGTAGTTATATACTACAGATAGTGTATGTGTTTATATGACAGAATATAACAGTATAATATACTGTTTTATGATTTATGTTTTTATGTTTGAACTTACTGGGCGTTTAGCTCACCAGTTTGTTCGTGTGCAGGTAACAAAGTTAAACAACCTGCCATTTGAGTTTATTGAGATACGGGATTGGTGGAATGGGTTGCGAATGTCATGTCAAAGGTTATGGACCCGCTATGCTTAATCCGTCAGATAGTAAGAGAGAAAGTGAGTAAGTGTAAGTATGTATATATAAAAAAAAAAAAAAAATTTCCGTACCTTTTTATTTCAATATGAAAAGAACAAATAGTAGAAGTAAGAAAAGATGTCAAGTGACAGGCCCGCGCGAGGCGGGGTGTTACAGAAGGGTTGTACGACACTCTTAACATAAACTTTCCTCTGGGTGGAAGGACAGTGTAATATTCTTAACTTAACTTAATTATTTCTTATGTTGTGGAAATTTTATCATAATATTGTATTAAAACGTGATCCATCAGTTTAAGCGTATAATGCTCATAAAAACATTTGTATTAAAATAGTTTTATTCATGCTATAGGCGATGTTGTACTTACCTGTTAGCCTAACACAGAAGACGAATTATATCGCATGTCTTTAGGTCCTATAGATGCTATTCCACTATTCTCATTCCCTACTTTCTGTTTACACTGATATAATAGTTTCATAATACAAAACTAATTCTAAACTATTTCCTAATTACTTGACCATTATCTAGAATTTCTTACAGAAAATTGAATAGAATCTCTTTTTTTTTTTTTTTATTCCCATAGTCAAAAACTGTTTAAAATTCTTGTTTGAGCTGCAGAAAAATGGGTAGAGTTTCCTCTATTTTTCCACATTTTCTCGCAGTTCAAAACTCAAAAAGTACCTATAAAGAAAATTTTCAATTCTCAGAACAAGATATAGCAACACACATATCCATATCACTTTAACATTTCATATCTCAACATAATATGCATAAAATAACATTTATATTTGTTTTAAAACTTATTTCAATCAACATTTCAAATTCTCAACTTAATATACATGAAGACTTTTTTTTTTTTTTAGCTTGTTTCTTATAATATAGTAATACTATAAATTATTTTTAACTTAAATTTTAACAACCAACCACCCTTTTTTTTTTTTTTTGGTCTAAAATATAAAACAACCACAACTTATTTGAAAAGAGGTCATATACTTGCATAATGTACAACTTATTTCATCTTAGAAGTCTGCCCTAGAGACATTTTTAGATAAAATGACCTCACAAAACTTTTAGATTTTTAAAAGATCTAAAACATTCGTGTTTTGACTATAAGCTAAATCTGTAACACCCCGCCTCACGCGGGCCTGTCACTTGACATCTATTCTTACTTTTACTATTTGTTCTTTTCATATTGATACAAAAACGTGCGGAATTTTTTTTTTTTATACATACTTACACTTACTCTCTTTCTCTCTTTCTATCTGACGGATTAAGCATAGCAGGTCCATAACCTTTGACATGACATTCGCAACCCATTCCACCAGTCCCATATCTCAATAAACTCAAATGGCAGGTTGTTTAACTTTGTTACCTGCACACGAACAAACTGGTGAGCTAAACGCCCAGTAAGTTCAAACATAAAAACATAAATCATAAAACAGTATATTATACTATTATATTCTGTCATATAAACATATACACTATCTGTAGTATATAACTACTAAAAACATATCGTGTATTAACACAAATAATCACATAATTTGTTATACTAGTAGTATTCTTTAAAATTAGAATAACTATAAATATACCAACTGTAATAACAGTGGTATACTCTGATGTAACTCATGCCATCTCTTTAAACTTTACTCTGATGTAATGACAAATAATCACATAAATTGTGATAACTATAAGTATTCTATAAAATTAGAATAACTATAAATATATCAACTGTAATAACAGTGGTATCCTCTGATGTCACTCATGACATCTCTTAAAACTTTACCCTGATGTCTTAACATAACATCACATATAGGGTTGGCACAAACCTCACATCATGTGGTAGTGCTCATACAATACTCATTTATTCTTTTTTTCATGTTTCTCATTATTTCTTTCATTACATCATTTATTGCTTTTAGTTTATGGACCTTGCGCCCTGAGCCTAACGCCCGTCATACTGTATGGGTCTCGTGCCCGTTAAATTGTATGGGCGTCGCGCCCTATATATCATGGGCCTCGTGCCCGTTAAACTATATGGGCCTCGCGCCTCATATATCATGGGCCTCGCGCCCGTTAAACTGTATGGGCCTCGTGCCCGTTAAACTGTATGGGCCTCGTGCCCATAGTGCTATATCTTTAATAATTAGCACAACATGTAATGTATATACATATATATATACAAATGCGCATAACATATAAGTTAGCGCAAAACATTGCAATCAAACACAACAATTATGTCTTAAGTGTTTTATGTTTAGTTTTCCGATTTATTCTGTTCATTTATTATCTTATCTGTACTTTAACTCTGTATGGGCCCGTTTTGATCGTACCGAAAAACGCGCTGTAGAGGGGCCTGGGAGCTACCCTAGCTCTCCCTCATCTATGCTATGTCTTTGCTTTAACAATGAAATAATCTCCCCTCGCGAGAGGCCGGTACGCCAAAACATTAGGTTTTCATTACCTTGTTGTTTAATGTTCAAGTGTACATATAATAACATCTTTACTGTGCAGTCATAATGACTGTAAACATCACATATTAATACTGTGATTAATCAAACACTAATACTGCTCTACGATCATAATGTAGTAATTGGAATCATAAAAATGGAATCCAGTAAGTTTGGAACCTCTCGTCCAAACTTGTCACATAAATAGAACAGTACATAAATTATACTTAATTTATTTATTCTCATTATTTTCATCGTTTCTTTAAAACGATACATCACACTCTTGGGAGGTTGCCTCATTAATTATAAGGCATGCAAATACTCAATGCAATCATGACAGTTTGAAACGATACCTAACACTCTTGGGAGGTTGCCTCATTAATTATAAGGCATACAAATACTCAATGCAGTCATAACAATATAAAGAATCAGATTCCCGTGAATCTGAAACTATTGTAACAATAGTATAAATTACACAGTCATACCATAAACCATACAGTCTAATACACAACTATACCAATAGTTGTGCACCCGTTATTAATCACAAATCAAACAATTATATAGTTTAGGGGAAAATATATTTTTCCACCTAAACATAACCATATCAATTTGTTCGTGCACAGACAATTAAATGTCTGAACTTACCTCAATTCTGCTAACATCAGCTTTCTGTGGTTCCTCGACAGTCCATCATCACTGTCCCGTTGAACTCCTATAACCGAAAAATTAACGGTTATTTAAAATCTTTATTTCATGTATAAAACTTTATAAAACGTAAAAATACTACGTTTTATTTCTTAATAAAGAACTTAGGAGCTTAACGTTTCATTTTTAACTTTTCTGTAAACTTTTGACAAAATTACCATTTTGCCCCAATCAGAACTTTTCTCATTTTTTTTCATGCTTAACTCTTAACTTTGGCCTTTAAAACTTTAATTAAAGCCTTAGGATTATGTTCTAGGCTTTAACGACTCTTTTTCCAACTTTCTGAAATTTCTGGTCAAAATGACCATTTTTGCCCCTGACGAGTTTTTGAATCTTAACCTTCTCGTTTTAATGCTTAGACTGAATTTTCTAAGCTCAAAAATTATCCATTTGACTTTTAAAAACTTACCAGACCTTTTCCAGGTTAATTTCTATATTTTTCACAATTTTTACTATTCTCGGCCCTCGGGAAGTTCTATTCCGACATAAAAGTCAGTTTCTTGCTTTTCTTACATTTCAGGCCTTGAAGGTCGTTTTACAATTTCTTAAAACATCCATTTTCCATTTCTTATTTTTAATTCATAAGGGGCTCGGGTTTACCTGCCCGATCACATTTTTAAACCCTTATTTCCAAAAATGCCCTTTACGCCATTTTCAAAATTTTGGCAGCATTTCCTCTTAATTTTTAGGCTCCCGGCGTTTAGGAAACGCCTCAAAACCATCTAACCTCGTCTAATCTATCACGTACTATACCAGAGGCCTAATTTTACGTAAAAGTTACACACTTTTTACGTAAAATTTACACATTTTCATACTTTTTCATATCTGTTATTTCATTCATTTTCCTTTCTTTCTTTTACAATTTCTCATATCAATACATCACATTAACATACATTCATCTCAATTAATAAATTGAGGAACAAGAGTGGTCGAGATTATACCGAAAATGCCATTCGGTCTCGATCGCACAAACTTTATTCTTTCGTTCTTTGCATCTGGAGTTCCGTTTTGCAAATCCGACTCCGTGGACGCGTCCGGAACGTCGAAAATAGGCCAATGGGCCAATCTTCAAAATTTGGTCAACGGTCGCCGTTGACCGGTGTTGACTCACCATTGACCGACGGTTGACAGCGGCGACGGTGGCAAGTGAGTAGCCCATCTTGAAGAGCTCGACGAGAGGAATCCATTGGTGACCTCAATTTCATGTTTGGAGGCCCCTATCGTCGGAAAATCCCCCCGAAAGCCACGGTCACGGCGGCGACGGTGGAACTCCGCCGTGCCGGACTTTTTCCCCGAAATTGGTTGAGGGCTTTTGCTTCCCACAACCCCACGACCATTTCTGCACCGGTGGCTCTCCTCAATTTGGCCGAAATCGGCAAAAATCGACGGTGGATCCCACGACGGCGACGACGGAATTCTCGAAGCTCGGTCGGCACGATACGGCGGTTGTTGCCGTGAACCACCACATGGGTTTTGTAGTACTCTTCACCACGAACCTTTTGGGACCGGTTTCATGGCAAACGGTGGCCGGACGGCGGCAATACGGCCGTTTGAAATTCGCGGCTCCGGCGAGCTTCGGGCGGCACGTGCGGCTTGCTCCGGCGGCTGCTCCGTCGCGTCGACTCACCGTTGGACTCAGCTCGGCGAGAGCTTTCCAATGGTACCGGCGGTGTCGTGAACGGAGGTCGTATGTGAAAGTTGGTCACTGTTCATATTTGAGAGAATGTGGGGGTAGAATTTCGGATTTTTCGAATTTTATGAGGGATTTATGAATTTAACCCCCAAGATTTCCTATTTATACTCTTTTCCCCAAAATTTTTAACTTGGGCTATCCTGACTAATTTGGACGTGCTGAATCCAAATTTATCAATTTTATCTTAATCCGAGGTCATCTCGACCAGTTTCTGATACTGCGTATTTTTCGCATTCTCGGTCGAAATTTCTGTTTTGTACTCAATTGACTAATTTGGGCATCTTAATTCCAAATATATCAGTTTCAGGTTGAGAAAATGTCGTCTTGACCCTTTTCTCGATACTGTACATATGACGTACACATTTTCCAAGAACAGTAAAATTTTCCGGCTGTTACAAAATCAGCCTCTAAGACTCTAGTTTGGACTGAAATTAATGGCTGGACGGGTTTACTCTAAATTCTATCCAGTTTTGGAAAATGCCTTAAAACTAGGTTTTAAGTTAGGAATTTGAGGATCACTATTTGAGTCAAACTTGTTCCTAACATCTAGATTTAAAACTTTTTAGTTGATCATAAGATCTAAAAACGTCATTTAGGTAGTCATTTGAGCCTAACCGTTACTAAAAAAAATTTTGATAGATTTTAAAATGGGTTGTCACCCAAGCTTAAACAACCCAAATGTGAATTTTTGTGCATAAACATAACCAAAAATCATTAGATACATAATCATCCCTTATATTTAAAGCTATTAAACATAATTATATAGTGTTATACAATCCTAAAAAAATAAAAAATAAAAAATCAAATTCCTTTACAAGTTTCTAAATGTAAAGTTATAGCTTGAAGCTTTATGAAAATTGTTCTAGTGTCTTACTCTAAATCTCACTAGTACATATATATATAATATATTAGAAGCTCAAACTACAAAATATCCAATTGTAGACCTCTCTTTGTCATTTTGCCAAACACTTGATATGCAAGAAAAACATTAAACACCAAAACTTTTTTAAACTTACAATCTCAAGACACAAGTTAACCAAATAAAATCAATATCAAACTAACAAAGATTTGAAATTAATTATTTAATCCTCCAAACAACTAACAACTAATCAAAACTTAAACTTAACATACTAATTTAATCAACTAATTAAAACTCCAAAAACAACTTAAACCAAAGTTGATTTCTCACCTTATTTCAACGTGAGGTCCAAGAGAGGGAGAAATGGTTTTTTAGCTGAGTAATTTGGTTAAGTTTGGAGTGAAGGAAAGAGAACAAGGTGGAGGGTAAGCTTTGGTGAATTTTCGTGGGCTGCTACCAAAGAAGAAAGGAACGAGAAACAGAATGAGAAGGAGACTGAAGGACTTGCTGAACTTGTGGGTATTCATACTTGATTTCCCCCTACCTCCATTAAATGCAACGTGCAAGTTCACAAAGAAGTGAGATTTGGTCTGCAAATCCCTTCCCCTGCATTACCGAACTCCATACCCCTCCGTTTCTTTGAAAAAAAAAATTCAAAACTGAACTGGATTAGACGTGTACTGAGGTAAAGTGTGGAGATATGATTTTTTTTTTTTTTTTCCTGCTTCATTGCCGAAGCATTTGGTGAGATTTCCTCACCAAACACACACGCACACACCCACAGAGAGAGAGAGCGAGAGAACGGCAAATCTATGAAACGGGCTTTCATGTTTTAATAAGAGCCATTCCCATTGTTGTTGCCGTTTTTGTTGCTGTTCACACCCTTATTGTTGTTGTCGTTTTCCTGTTGTTATTCTCATTCTCCTTAGTTGTCGTTTGTTTGTTGTTTAGTTACTGCTTCTCTCTCTTTTTTTATTTTCTTTCTTACTGTCGTTTGTTTTTCTTTCTTTCTTGTAGTTTATATACATAGTCTTATTATATAGGTATATATACATAATATGTATAGGTATACATATATATATATAAACTATTATATATACACATATATATAAACATTTGCATTCTTATATATATATTTTGTTTTTTTTATTTTTTTAATAATGGTTTTTATATATTTATATATATACATAAACCTTTATTGTTATAGCATTTTTTTTATCCCCAATAATTAAGGGGGTTTTACCAAGAAAATCACTGTAACTGCGAAAGTCTCAGTCTAAACTTTACAGCTGAGTTTTGTTGCAGTCTAAATTTACAAGTCAAGTTTGAAATTTAATCAAACTAACTGTTTTGAAACTAACATTAATTTCTAAATCAATATTGTGAAATTTGATATATATATATAATACATATACATTTTTTTAATACTGTTTCATATCAAAATAAATCATAATATATTCTAATTTTAACGTCTCCCTGATCTGCAAAGATTAGGTCCTAACTTTTTTTTTGATCGTTACACCCTTTTTGTCCTTTTCTCCTTTTTTGCTTTTTCAGTCCATCCTCTTTTTAGCTTTTCCTTTTAAATTTTAAATCTTTGCAAATGTGTCTCCTATATCATAAAAATACCTTTTCTCCTGATTTTTCATATTAAATGAATTTTCGAATACGTCCTCATTTAAATCTTACATTTTGAAAGACGAATGCACACGTGCAAAGCACAATCTTTTTTTTAACAGGTACATATAGACACACCAGGTGTATGTGTCAGTCAAAATGGTCTCATTTTTACATTTTTGTTTTTTGTTTTGTTTTTAAACTTGGGCTGACGTACCGATTCGAGTTCTATATCTTATGAGGAAGATATATGTGAAATTATTATTCGATTATGTTTTTGATCACTCCTTTTAGTTATTTATTTGTAGAGAATTTTCTCATGTTTAATAAAAACAAAAATTTATTTGAAAAGAAAAGAGAAGATTCTTACAAACCTAAACATTTATAAAAGATTAAAAAAATTATTTAAAAAAAATTGAAAATCAACTTAATAAAAAATAAAAATAAAGTGCATTAGAGCAGTCTTTCAGAAAACATCATTTAAAAAAAAAAACTATATCTGCACTTTCGTCATAAACAATTTTCCTAAATTTAACGTAATCAACAATGTTTTGTAAGTACAATGCATTACATCATATCAGATCTTATCTCTAGAATTGAGAGAATCTGTATATATAAAATAATTAGTATAACATGCAACAACTAATTGATAATGCATTTTTCAAATCGATTGTATATAGTTACTAATTAGAATTATGTTTTGCAGCTTGAGTTTCCCAGCTTGAACATATTGAATTTGATTAGATTGAATGCTATTGAAAGTCTGTGTATGAATTATTACATGAACAATTTAACAAAATTAAATGTACGGAGCTATCATGGTTTGAAGTATCTATTCTCTTTTGATATGGCTGAAAGGCCTGTAAAACTGAACGAATTACAAGTAGAATATTGTGAAGTCATGGAAGATATTGTTGTCCCAAAGAAATTGGAAGAGGATAGAAGGTCGGAGACAGCTTTATTAGGACGATTTAAATTTGGCATTGCAAAAAATATTTGCCAAAGCGGTACGTTGTTAATTTACATTCGCTGGATATAATTACTTATAACTGTCATTCTATTATTACAAAAGCATAAAAGGCTTACAAGCTGTCAAACCATGTTGATCTACATTATTTTGTTACAGCTTCCAATAAAATTGAGATACCGAGTAACACCTAGATTAATTAAAGGGTTATTTATGTTCTCGTAGCATGTATTTTGCTTTTGTACAAAAATATATATATATATACCAAGCATTTTGAACTTTTATATTTTTATATTATCAGATTACATTTTACATATAATTTTATACTATTCTCTCAGTTAATACTTAATTTTGACCTAAGATACCCAAATTACCCTTCAAAGTATAACTAAATTAAGTATTATTTATATATTTATACCCGTATTTTTGTTTTTATTCAAAAAATTGACCATGCATTTTAAGATTCTGCATGTGTACATACATTATTATATTATATTATATTATATTTAGTATACAAATTTATACAATTTCTCAATCAACACTTAATTTTAATACTAAAAATACTCAAAAAAAAAAATAATTGAAGAAATTCTAGTTAAAATTTAAAACTAAACAAAGGGGTTGAGACAAGTGTCGGAAGGGGTGCATAACAGCAAGGTGGGAAAAGATTGGGTGGTTATAGTGGTGGGATTAAGAAGTTTGAATTTTTATTAAGAAAATTAAAGGTTTTGTTGCTTTTTAATTTTCTTATTCTTTTTAAGGGTATTTTGGGTATTTTAAAGTCAAGATAAAATGTTGATTGAGACAAAAATAATTTATTTATTAAATGTAATATAATGATATAAAATGGATGACATTAAATGTAAGGTATACTTTCAGAATAAAAGTAAAATACATAGTATAAAAAGACAAATAATCCAAATTGTAGTTTTTCTTTTCAATGGCATTTTTGGCATTAGGTCAAAATTATGTGTTAACCAACAAAATATATAGATTTGTATACAAATTAAATGCAATTCCAATGGTATAAAAATATAAAATTTCAAAATGCAAGGTCTATTTTCTGAAAAAAAAAAAACAAAATACAAGGTACAAAGAGGTAAATGACCCTTTATTAAAATCATGTAAATATAGTTTCTTTCGTGATTGCATTTCAAGATATTCACGACTCAGGAGAAGGTACCTCGTCACACGCTAATGGACCATAGATTCTGCTCGAACATCATTCTAAACCAAATGGTGATTAAAAAATTGGTTTCTTTTTCCTCACCTTCTTGCTTTTTCCATTTTCTTTACGGCATTGCGTGATCATCCAACATACAACCAACAAAAAATTGCTATCTAATCAGAAAACAACACATACTTGATTACAGTTTATCGGCCAATCTGTGGTATGATTGTCGATCTAGTTTATGCTTGTAATTCAATGAAGAATTTTGATAGGGGCAATATCCCCTTTTCACTTTAATTTTAGACAGAAAATTTTTTGTGCTTGCCCTTTTGAGGAAAAACCAAAGCAAATCTGTAACACTTGAATAAAAAGAATGATTTTCTATTTTGCAGAAAATTTTTTCAGTGTATTGATTATTAGGAATAGTCTTTTTGAAAGGAAAAAAAAAAAGCAATATGTAGCAGCTAATATTTTCTGTTAATAATGCATGAGTTTTAATTCAATGACCAATTTTAATGCTGATTTTTCTCTTTTTTCTTCAAGTTAGAAACTTGTCCTTAATTTCTTTTCTTTATATTTAACTACTCAATTTTGTTTTATGACTTGGTTGCTTTGGGTGATATTCTTCTTTTATTTAAGTATAGGAAGATATGATTTCAATTTTTTGAACTGGGGCTGGTAGGAC
This sequence comes from Antiaris toxicaria, assembly GCA_035233585.1. Classification (NCBI taxonomy): domain Eukaryota; kingdom Viridiplantae; phylum Streptophyta; class Magnoliopsida; order Rosales; family Moraceae; genus Antiaris; species Antiaris toxicaria. The sequence goes on from CP141153.1 coordinate 20,559,154, forward strand.
AATTAAGATTAGCTTAAATAATGTTAGTTTGGTTTCTTTTTTGAACTAAAAGTTTCCTATTGTTTACAGACAAAACATGGATTGTCCGAACTTTTATTATTTGTGGACCAACTCATTTCATCTTTCTTCCTTTGCTTCTAGTTAGGAGTTGAAGTTCAGGGAATGATGATGGATTTAAACTTGATGAAGTTTATTTGTTTACTTCATATCGTTACGACGGAACTAAGGTGTTAAAACAATGGTGGGAATGATGGTAAGACAAGTTCAGCCTATAATCTGTATACTTTGCCCATTTTATGTTGTGTGGATTATTTGTAATCTTAATGCGTTTTTGCACATTTTAAAAAGTCTAGAGTCAGAAATTTAGGTCAGCTTTTACTCTTATATCAATGGATCATTTTCTTGCTTCGAGCAGATTGACTATCACAAGAATTTAATGAAAGAGCATTACCCGAAACAATTGGCCTCTTAGGTATGGAGGACAATGAAGCTGGAAGAGAATGTGGAAGGAAATTAAAAGATATGATAGTTGTTTTTGAGTGTTTTTCTTGGCTATATATTTTGTGTGATTTATGGTTATAAAGTCTGGTGGTAATAGGACCACATTGTACTTTTCTTTTAAGTCTTGTTTGCGTAATTTACTCCATGGACCAGATTCTGGATATCATTACAATGATTTGGTGTTGTTGAATCTTGTACTGATCGTGCACATGAGAAAATTGTGCTTCAATCTTTAATATTCATATCATGATTCATACATGTTTAGTTTGCACGTGTCAACCACATATAAGCTTTTCAATCCCCGGTTTTGTATATTTGTTCAATTTGCACAACAGGTTTTTTTTTTTTTTTCTTTTGGCAAAAATACTTAAGGGCACTATCTTCTACAGTACTCCTTTTTTTTTTTTTTTTGAGAACTTGTAGAATAGGGAGTTGGTCTCTTGTGATGCAAGGCAATATCAATATACAATAAATTGGGAGACTAGGTTTTTAATTTGTTTTTTTTTAATTTGAAAATATTGTATACAATATTTATTTCTTTTTAATTCACTTTTTCATATTTAAATAAATGGTGATCAAATCAGCAACTCCTTAGTTAGATGAAATAAAAAAATAAAAAAAAAAAACTTAAAATAGGAGAGAAAATACATAAACAACCTATAACATCATCTTAGTAGGAGACTATAATTGACTATCTTTATTATAAAATACTAAATAACTTTTATAGGAATATATTAATGAGTAGTAATAATAACAAATATTCATGTCAAGCAATGCAAAAAAAAAAAAAAGGAATAAATTTTTTTCTCAAACAACGTAAATAATAGATATTAAAATATGAAAATATTAACTTATCTAACATTTGTATGATTAAATAAAAAAACTAAACTATAACAAACGATAACAAATTATGCTATGAAAATCGATTAAGAATCTTATACTTCATATGTAACAGCCGGAAAAATTTTACTGTTCTTGGAAAATGTGTATATCGTATGTACAGTATCGAGAAAAGGGTTAAGACGACATTTTCTCGACCTAAAACTGATATATTTAGAATCAGGATGCTCAAATTAGTCAATTGAGCACAAAATAGAAATTTCGACTGGGAATGCGAAAAATACGCAGTATCGGAAACTGATCGAGATGACCTCAGATGAAGATAAAACTGATAAATTTGGATTCAGCACGTCCAAATTAGTCAGGATAACTCAAGTTAAAAATTTTGGGGAGAAGAGTATAAATAGAAAATCTTGGGGGTTAAATTCACAAATTCCTCATAAATTCTAAAAATCCGAAATTTTACCCCAGAATTCTCTCAAATATGAACAGTGATCAACTTTCACATACGACCTCCGTTCACGACACCGCCGGCACCATTGGAAAGCTCTCGTTGAGCTGAGTCCAACGGTGGGTCGACGCGACGGAGCAGCCGCCGGAGCAAGCCGCACGCGCCGCCCGAAGCTCGCCGGAGCCGCGAATTTCAAACGGCCGTATCTCCGCCGTCCGGCCACCGTTTGCCACGAAACCGGTCCCAAAAGGTTCGTGGTGAAGAGTACTACAAAACCCATGTGGTGGTTCACGGCAACAACCGCCGTATCGTGCCGACCGAGCTTCGAGAAATCCACCGTCGCCGCCGTGGGAGCCACCGTCGATTTTCGTCGATTCCGGCCAAATTGAAGAGAGCCACCGGTGCAGAAATGGTCGTGGGGTTGTGGGGAGCAAAAGCCCTCAACCAATTTCGGGGAAAAAGTCCGGCACGGCGGAGTTCCACCGTCGCCGCCGTGACCGTGGTTTTCGGGGGGATTTCCCGACGATAGGAGCCTCCAAACATGAAATTGAGGCCACCAATGGATTCCTCTCGTCGAGCTCTTCAAGATGGGCTACTCACTTGCCACCGTCGCCGCCGTCAACCGCCGGTCAACGGCGAGTCAACGCCGGTCAACGGCGGTCAACGCCGGTCAACGGCGACCGTTGACCAAATTTTGAAGATTGGCCCATTGGCCTATTTTTGACGTTCCGGACGCATCCGCGGAGTCGGATTTGCAAAACAGAATTCCAGATGCAAAGAATGAAAGAATAAAGTTTGTGCGATCGAGACCGAACGGCATTTTCGGTATAATCTCGACCACTCTTGTTCCTCAATTTGTTAATTGAGATGAATGTATGTTAATGAGATGTATTGATATGAGAAATTGTAAAAGAAAGAAAGAAAAATGGATGAAATAGCAGATATGAAAAAGGTATGAAAATGTGTAAATTTTACGTAAAAAGTGTGTGACTTTTACGTAAAATTAGGCCTCTGGTATAGTACGTGATAGATTAGACGAGGTTAGATGGTTTTGAGGCGTTTCCTAAACGCCGGGAGCCTAAAAATTAAGAGGAAATGCTGCTGAAATTTTTAAAATGGCGTAAAGGGCATTTCTGGAAATAAGGGTTTAAAAATGTGATCGGGGGAGTAAACCCGAGCCCCTTATGAATTTAAAATGAAAAAGGGATGTTTTAAGAATTTATAAAACGATCTTTGAGGCCTGAAATTTAAGAAAAGCAAGAAACCGACTTTGATGTCGGAATAGAACTTCCCGAGGGCCGGGAATAGTAAAAATTGTGAAAAATATAGAAATTAACCTGGAAAAGGTCCGGCAAGTTTTTAAAAGTCAAATGGATGATTTATGAGCTTAGAAAATTCAGTCTAAGCATTAAAACGAGAAGGTTAAGATTCAAAGACCCGTCAGGGGCAAAATGGTCATTTTGACCAGAAATTTCAGAAAGTTAGAAAAAGAGTCGTTAAAGCCTAGAACATAATCCTAAGGCTTTAATTAAAGTTTTAAAGGCCAAAGTTAAGAGTTAAGCATGAAAAAAATGAGAAAAGTTCCGATTGGGGCAAAATGGTAATTTTGCCAAAAGTTCACAGAAAATGTAAAAATGAAACGTTAAGCTCCTAAGTTCTTTATTAAGAAATAAAACGTAGTATTTTTACGTTTTATAAAGTTTTATATATGAAATAAAGATTTTAAATAACCGTTAATTTTTCGGTTATAGGAGTTCAACGGGACAGTGGTGATGGACTGTTGAGGAACCACAGAAAGCTGACGTTAGCAGCATTGAGGTAAGTTCAGACATTTAATTGTCTGTGCACGAACAAATTGATATGGTTATGTTTAGGTGGAAAAATATATTTTCCCCTAAACTATATAATTGTTTGATTTGTGATTAATGACGGGTGCACAACTATTGGTATAGTTGTGTATTAGACTATATGGTTTATAATATGACTGTGTAATTTATACTATTGTTACAATTGTTTCAGATTCACGAGAATCTGATTCTTTATATTGTCATGATTTCATTGAGTATTTGTATGCCTTATAATTAATGAGGCAACCTCTCAAGAATTTGAGGTATCGCTTTAAACTGTCATGATTGTATTGAGTATTTGCATGCCTTATGTTTAATGAGGCAACCTCGCAAGAGTGTGAGGTATCGTTTTAAAAAAAAAATGATGAAAATAATGAGAATAAATAAATTAAGTATAATTTATATACTGTTCTGTATATGTGACAGGTTTGGACGAGAGGTTCCAAACTTACTGGATTCCATTTTTTTATGATTCCAGTTACTACGTTATGATCGTAGAGCAGTATTAATGCTTGATTAATCACAGTATTAATATGTGATGTTTACAGTCTTTATGACTGCACAGTAAAGATGTTATCATATGTACACTTAAACATTAAACAACAAGGTAATGAAAACCTAATGTTTTGGCGTACCGGCCTCTCGCGAGGGGAGGTTATTTCATTGTTAAAGCAGAAGACATAGCACAGATGAGGGAGAGCCAGGGTAGCTCCTAGGCCCCTCTACAGCGCGCTTTTCGGTACGATCAAAACGGGCCCATACAGAGTTAAAGTACAGATAAGATAATAAATGAACAGAATAAATCGAAAAACTGAGTATAAAACACTTAAGACATAATTGTTGTGTTTGATTGCAATATGTTGCGCTAACTTATATGTTATGCGCATTTGTATATATATGTTTATACATTACATGTTGTGCTAATTATTAAAGATATAGCACTACGGGCACGAGGCCCATACAGTTTAACGGGCACGAGGCCCATGATATATAGGGCGCGAGGCCTATACAGTTTAACGGGCGCGAGGCCCATGATATATAGGGCACGAGGCCCATACAGTATGACGGGCGTTAGGCCCAGGGGGCAAGGCCCATAAACTGAAAGCAATAAATGATGTAATGAAAGGAATAATGAGAAACATGAAGGAAAGAATAAATGAGTATTGTATGAGCACTACCACACGATGTAATGTTTGTGCTAACCCTATATGTGATGTTAAGTTAAGACATCAGGGTAAAGTTTAAAGAGATGTCATAGGTGACATCAGAGGATACCACTGTTATTACAGTTGGTATGGTTATAGTTATTCTTATTTTATAGAATATTAATAGCTATCACAACATATGTGATTATTTGTCATTATATTAGAGTAAAATTTAAAGAGATGTCATGGGTGACATCAGAGGATACCACTGTTATTACAGTTGGTATATTTATAGTTATTCTAATTTTATAGAATTTTACTAGTTATCACAAATTATGTGAATATTCGTATTAATGTACGATATGTTTTTAGTAGTTATATACTACAGATAGTATATATGTTTATATGATAGAATATAACAGTATAATATACTGTTTTATGATTATGTTTTTATGTTTGAACTTACTGGGCGTTTAGCTCACCAGTTTGTTCGTGTGCAGGTTACAAAGTTAAACATCCTGCCATTTGAGTTTATTGAGATACGGGATTGGTGGAATGGGTTGCGAATGTCATGTCAAAGGTTATGGACCCGCTATGCTTAATCCGTCAGATAGAAAGAGAGAAAGAGAGTAAGTGTAAGTATGTATAAAAAAAAAAAAAAAATTCCGCACCTTTTTATATCAAAGTGAAAAGAACAAATAGTAGAAGTAAGAAAAGATGTCAAGTGACAGGCCCGCGCGAGGCGGGGTGTCACATCATAAAACCTTCTAATGGTGGACAAACATAGTCTTAAAAAAGAACTTTATAAGCAAACAATCAAATAACTGATTTAATAAATTCAAATCATAAATTTATAACTCTTTGAAAATAATCATAACTCCTTTCAAATAGAAAAGTTCGAATAACCGACTTTACTACCATACACGCTTCTATGCCGAGCCTCCTCCAATCCTATACTTTAGCATTTACTCACCTACAACATGCAAAAACTATATTAAGCAAATGTTTAGTAAGTACATCAATTATCTGATAAAATATTTAGTTTATAATTTTAGCATAAGTACAAATATTAATATATAAAACATTAGATAAAACATTATGTAAAAACAATGTTCATACAAGATAATAATTGAGAATGAATATAATAAAATATAACGTGCGAAAGCAAAGATAACTTCTACTTTAAAACATATAAGATTTCATATATGTTTAATTATTATTCTTGTCTATAATATTGGGCCCTAGGCAAAAGATTAATGCATGCAACCATGATAAGAGTGGGGTTGCAAGTCCTAAACGCACTGCAGCAATTATTACACCGTTACTATTATAGGTGTTAACCCAACACCTCTTGTGAGTTGATAGTGGCTTAGACGTAAATTATTATAGTTATTTAGGACGAATCTCCGATCCACACCTTCTAATTACAATTTTCATATTGATAATAAACTTCATCTTCCATGAACCAAATCACAACTCTTGACGACAACGACGATGATGATAATAATAATAATAATAAACACACACAAATAATTGTTACATTGAAGCTAATGCATTGCAGATGTAAGATTTGTCGTCTTCTAGATATCTGTCCACAAGATATGATTTTTAATTTATTTACTTTTTGCAGGGCAAGGAAGCTTTACTTGATGCAATAGGTGCTCTTTCGAAGTCTTGTCATAAAGCCATTTCCAGTTATGATCCTGCCATTCCTAATGCCATTTTGAGTGTGGTATCTTCTGCATGTACCAAAAAAGTGAAAAAATACTATGAATCTGCTCTCTCATGTCTTGAGCAGGTAAATGTTTCGTTGTTGTAGCACTGAAGCATGTTAAATACTTTCTTCTATTTCTGAAAATATCGTGTGGTAGAATTTTATATTTTGTTTTGGTCTATTCCTTCTGTAAGATTTGCATGGTATTTCTTATGCTTAGTTACTTGGAGTATATATAGATATGGACATTTTATTAGTTCTTATGGGATCCGAACAGTTTTTAAAGAATGAATTGAATTCAACTAAGCCTTTATCTTAATTTATATTTTAAAAACTCGGGTTTACAGTGCAGCTTAAATGTTCTATTGATGATACTTTGATTAATATCAGTTCTTGGCTAACACTCATTTCCTTCCCTTGCTCTCTGTTTTTAGTAAGGTTACAAAGAAGAGCAGATTAAACAGAAACAAAGAAAAACATGATGGAACCGTGTTTTAGTGAAAATCAAAGTTCTTGATTTATTTAAATTTTATTAAATGCTCCCTTTTTGGTTCTTCAGAAAAAATACATTGATTGGAATCATTAAATTGCATTAGGAAACACCCTTTTTCTCATCAGCTTCACGGTTAAAGTTCAGATCACAGAGACAATCTGTTGATTGAATTCAAGATTTTAGGTCCTCTCCACGAAACATGTTTTCTGGAATTTCCTATTTATCCCTTTTTATTTATTTTTCCACGGATCTTTTGGAGTATGGTTTATCCATGATTCTTGTTTTCCCCTCCTCAATTAATTCTACTTTGAGTTACCCATCTGCATCTTGTATGAGATCCTATTCCTATCTAATTTGTGCCTCGGTTAATGCTTGCTTTTTTCCTCTTTTTCAGGTTGTAAGAGCCTTTGGTCATCCAGAGTTCTTTAATTCAACTTTTCCACTGCTATTTGAGATGTGCAATTCCGCTGCTCCCAGTAAGTCTGGGAAAGCAACTTTGGCTAGTGATGCTAAAGCAGGTGCTGAAAGCGTTTCAATTGAAATATTAAACTTTGATACTCGTCTTGAAATGTAAACTGGGTAACTTTGAAACGTGGTCATCCCTTGGGATTGTCTAATTCTTTTATGACACCAGTGTATCACTTAAAGTAGACTAAAGAGAAAAAGATCCTTTTGTTTTATAAATGTTATCAATCCGTTCCAATTAGCTTTAACTTGGTGCTAGTTTACTTCGTAGCAAACATCTGGTTGCCTATTTGTTCTTGTGTCTGAATTCTTACTGTCTTATAATTTAGAAGGCATAAAATTATTGTTGGCCAACTTCCTAACATCTTAAGCTTTGGGGATGAATTGGTAAACTGATATGGTATTAGAGCAGGAGCCAGGAGGCTTAGAGTTTGAACATTTGTAATTGCACTCTTTATCACCTTTAATGTCATCATATCTTTGACCTTTAATGGTCTACTAGGGCCTGTTGATTTATTTTCATGGATTTAAAGTTGTCTACATTTTTGTGTTTTTATAGTTATGGTTGACTGAATGACAATCTGCAATAATGTTAAAGCTAATCAATTTTTGGACAAGTTTCTCTGTTCTGAGCTTGAGTTACTTTGTGGGCAGAACTAGATGATGTTGAAGAGACTTCAGTTCCGAATGACAAAGTTTTGGAGTGTCTGACAGCTTGCATCCATGTGACACGTGTAAATGATATTCTTGAGCAACAGGAGAACCTAATTCATCTGCTAATAACTTCCTTGTCACCTGGGTTTCCTTGGACTGGTAGCTTCTTTGTCCCTCCGTACTGTTATTTTTATTGTAAGAGATTTATTGTCATAATTAATTTAGTTTTTAACGTCTTTGGTAGTCAAAATGTCGGATATTTTGGGTGATTAGAGAACTCTGCTCAAAGCTCCATAAGGTTTTGGATGACTCCAAAGAAACCTCCACACATCCTAAGATGGCTTCTTTAGTTCAAAAGGTAATTGGAGTGAAACTTCTCCTCATCCTTTTCAATTGCTTGGCTTCTCATTTTTTTTTTTTTCGTTCTTTTGTTCAGCTGTATGAATCGGTGTCGTGTAAGGTGGTTGAGTGCCTAAATACAGTAAAGATTGCTCAGGTGTGTCACTCTTTTCCATACCAGTAACTGTTGGATTGGCTAAAAACCCTTTTTGATATATCCACGGGTGATTCTGTTAGCACTCCCCTCTTAACCCTGCACCCCCTAAGACACATTTCCTTTTTAATTTTAAATGATCAACTTTAATTATTACACACCCCTATAAATTCCTAAACTACCTTTGTATAAAATAAATATTGTTCCACGATTTCAAATATATTTTTACACCATATTTTATTTTTTCTTTCATATTCACCCTTTTATGTCTTTTTCTCTCTTGCCCTTCTTTTTTTCTAAATTATTTTTATTTGAAGCTTTAGACATGCACGCTTTTTTATAGATTTATAAATAAAAATAAGTATATTACTATTTTGCTCTGCTCTGCCAAGTGAGCGATATCCCTCCAGCAGATAGAGCATGCATGAAATTTTTTGAAATAAATTTACCTATTTTACATTTATCAATCTAAAATTTCAAAAATTAAAAGTTCGAAAAAAAGGGCAAGCAACAAATTTTTATTACTATTCTTAAGTATTTACGATGCTTTATGGGGACGAAATCCTTGCAACTGGCATGCTTAGTTTATGCTTAATTCTAACATGCAAAATCTACTTTTTCGTTGATAAATGAAAAGAAGTAATGCAATAGTATATACACTTATTACCAAAAAATAATAACAAATAATGATTATAGAAAGAATAAATGTACTCTTTTTTTTTTAATTTGCTTATCTATAAAACAAAAAGGTTCCATATCTAAAGCTTTAAATTATAATAATAATTTAACCCAAAAGAATTAAAACAATTAAAAAAACAGATATAATGATATAGAACGGTGAAGATTAAAGAATAAAAATAAAGTGTAAAAATATATTTGAAACGATGGAATAATATTATTTTATAAATGAATAGTTTTGGAATTTATAAAGGTGTATAATATGTAGAGTTGATTATTTTATAATAAAAAAGGATATATATTAAAGAAGAGGGTGTGAAGGAGTTAAGAGTTAAGGATATGTATTTACAATAGAACCACCTTATATCTATTTGATGATATACCGGCAATTGTGTTTCCCAAGTGTAGGTTCACATCAGTGCCTCAGACTGTCTTCTTGAATCCTAAAAGTATATGGAAACCTTCCGTCAGTGTACAGAACTGTGAATGTAGTAGAGCTTAATGACGAACTTCTTCATTTGCATGAAATAGAGAAAGCTGGGGAAGCAAAAACCTTGCTAAAGACATGTATTGACATCCTTGAAAACTTCAAGCCTCATCATGTTCAAGAGACCTAAATCTCTTCTGCTCATACCGCATTGTAATGACACTTGGGAAAGTTTTAATAATGAAATTGAAAAAGGAGAAAGAGATCAAATGTGTTTGTTAGTCATCTAAACCAAATAGATTGATTTTACACTGTGTTAGCCTGTAAAATATAGGACCCTGCTGTGTCTCTTTTATTCTGCAAAATCTTAACTTTTCATTTTTTTGGGTGATTTCTATGGAGGGAGTTTCGCTTGTGTTCTTCATACTAGGCATATACGATCAACTCAAGTGCACGAAACACGCATATTTTCAAAATTGGAAAAATTGATGTGTCAGAATAAGATATATGAGCCACTAAGTGTCAAATGATTGAACAGAAATCTTTGATTAAAGTAGATCTTCAGTGAAATTCTGCAATTCCATGATTCAATTAAGTGGCCGACAATTTGTAGTGGTTATTTGTAACGCTCGACTTAAAATGCAGTCGTTAACCTATTTGTTTGAATTTAATTATTTATTTTCATCTGAAATTATATTTCAAAATTTCAGAGAATTTTTTTTTAATATACTCAAAATCTGAGTATATATAAGACTTATTCAAAATTTATAACTTGTGTAAAAATTTATTAAAACTTGTAACACTTGTAAAACCATCATAAGAAGCACAATTTAGAAAATTGTTAAAACTGATTGTGTACATAAAATCATTGATAAATATATTTTTCATACTATAACAATCCTCTTTATGTAGTCGTCTTTTAACTTTTACTTATACTTATATTTAAATGTCATAAAACTTGAGAATACACACACATATGTATATATTTTTATATACTTACCAATAATTTGTAAGATAACTTAAACTATATTTGAAGTTTCATCAAAAACTTAGAATTATACATATATATATACTTATTAATTTTAAATATGAGCTTTTGCAACATGCAGAAATAAATTTTGTGACAGTATCCATTCCCTTTCTTTCACATAAACCCTGTCGCTTGCACAATCCATTAAAAAGGTCTATCGGACTCGTACTTACAGCATGAATAAACATAAGTGAGCTAACGCTCAGTAGTACAAATATAAAATCCCAGAAAAACATTTTCAAACATATTCAATAACATATGCATGATCAATTTATGCTTCATTTTTCATCTTATTATCTTACTTAACATGTGGGCCCTTAGTGTACGTACCACATGCACATGATCATCGGGAAGTTAGGGTTTACAAGGTCCTAACATTACCAAGATCAAATCTTTATTGATGTGAAACATAAACGTGAATCCTCCCCTTAGGTCGGGAGGTTGGTACGACACCTTTTTGTCTTATCTCATCTTGATCATGTTACTTAAGTGAGTATGCAATATATCATACTTCAACATAAGTCACAAATCATACATTATAACATGATTTGCAAAATCATGCAATTAAACTTGTTCATAAGAAAACTTGCTTGTAATACTCTGTCTTGAGATATCATTGCTCATATAAAAACATTATTTTGAAAAACCATAGTTTTCATATTGTAGGCGGGGTTTGTACTTATCTGGATTCCACGTTTAGCATTTTCACTGGCTACGTTAATATGCGATCTAATTCTTATCACCTGAAAACATATTCTTAACGAGTATTAATTTAATCCTCTATCAAGATAAAACCTTATTCATCTTTCATAACAAGAATTCTATCTTAACCTTTCGGTTTAGCTATTACTTAAATGCCATATCATAAGATTTTAATAGAAAACTTAATTAATGTCTATTAATAAATTTTTTTTTTATTACCTTCATAGTATACTTTTTCATACCAACTTATATCAAGTTAAAAAATGGTTTTTGAAAGTTTATTTCAAACATCAGGATATTAGATCCTTTTTTTTTTTTTCCTTAAAAGTATTGAAACCATTAAAACCATTTTGGTTGTTGATATAAATGATAAAATCTTTGTTTAAACACCATAGCTTAAAATCTGTTAAGAATTTGACAAAACTTTTTTAGCGTAAAACATTCATTTTGAAAGACCTAAAACTTCTATATTTTGTTCAGAAGCTCATTTGGTTCACAAAATTACTTATAAATTAATCATCAATTATGTTCATATTTCATAAAAACCTAATAGTATAACGGGTTATATTTCTTAACATTTGTTTTATTACTTATTTAGATTTTTCTTTCTTTAAAAAGTTCTAAAATCCTATTTTTATAAGAAATTAGACAGAGTCTCCTCCATTTTTATCCGATCTCATAATTCAAAACAACTTAAAATCCATGTTTTGAGCTGCATAAAAATAATCAGAGTTTCCTTTGTTTTCCCACGTTTCCCCGCAGTCCAAAACTGCTTAAAACTCATGTTTTGAGCTGTAGAAAAATGGGTTGAGTTTCCTCTGTTTTTCCATGTTTCCCAACAGTCCAAAGCTGCTCAAAAGTACCTGAAAGAAAACAATTCAAAAAAGATTTCGACACACCATAATTGCAAGACGTGCCACCCAAAATAATTTTATCATATCAAAGCAATATGTATTTCATTAAATCTAACTTTACTTTGTCAAATTGAATATCAAATACCGTAAAAATTTTAAGTGTTGATAATTAATCAAAACATATATATACATATCTATATATATTTTTCTTCAATTTAAACTAACATCATACTATCTAATCAAATATTAAATACTATTAAAGTATCAATATGTCAATAAACCATAAATAACATGTAATCATTCTGATAAATAAATTGAGAAATGAAAGTGATCGAGATTACTACCGAAATCATTTAACGACATCCAATGGTTAAGTTGACTCTAATCGACGATCAAAAAAGTCGTTCGATCTCGAGTGCACAAACTTTAAATCACCATTTTTGACATTTGAAATTCCGTCTTACAAATCTGATGTTGCAAATGTGTCCGAAATGTCAAAAATAGGCTAGAGGACTATCCTTAAAAAATTGTTGACCGGGTCAAAGTTTGACTGGCATTGACCAGTTGTTTACCACAGCGGCGTAGGTGAAAATGGTCACCATTTCGTAGATCTCGATGAGAGGAACCCATTTCCAGTGACAATTTACCAAATTAGAGCTCTAATCACCAAAAAACGGCCTTCCCAACGGTGGATGGTGGCGGCGAGGTCCAATCTTCGTTATCGTATGGTTGTTTTATAAAATTGATTTAGGGTTTTTGTTTCCTATGTTGTTTAGAGCCTTTTGAGTCGGGTGGTGTCAATCACCTCCACCGGAAAAATAGCGACTTTCATGGTAGGGGCATGGCAGCAATGTGGCTGCCTTGGGTGGCGTGATCTGGCGGCTGTTGAGATGAAATGAGGTATGGGTTTTGTTCTCCTCATCACCATGAAGCTATAGGAATTGGAGTCACCTCAATCGGAGGTCGGACGGCAAACAGAGTTAACGTTGACTTGGCACACCGTTAGACTCAGTTTGTCGAGAGTTTTCCAACGAGCCAGGAGGTGTCGAAAACAGACTCCGTTTTAATGGTCGGAAGCATTGAAAATTTTGGTTGTGAGGAAGAGAGAAAGAGAAAGTGTTGATGATGATAAAGTAGATTGGGGGGGGGGGGGGTGTAGGAACGTAGGCTCAGGTTTTGGGCCTGTATAAACTACTACAAAATGCCCATTAATACTATTATTGGTATTGTTATTATTATTATTATTATCATTATTATTTATATATATTTTTTATTTATGTATTGTAATAGCGGTGTTAATATTCTAACTATATTTAAAATTATTGTAGACTCTATTTACTACTTAAATGGGCCTTCTCTGCATCAATCTACTTTTTTTTTTTCGGTCCTGTGGTTGTGCTAATATACTGTGCTGACACCGCACATGAATAATATACTTATTCTGTGTAAAAAATTTGACATGTGCTTAAATGACTAATTTAGGCGTGCTGAATCAAAATATATCAGTTTTACATTCATTCGAGATCATTTCGACTAGTTTTTTGATACTATGTGTTTCTTAGTCAAAAGTTATTTTTTATGCTCAATTGATTAATTTGAGCATACTGATTCTAAATATATCAATTTCATGTCAAGAGAAGGTTATCTTGACCAACTTCTTGACACTGCATATTTCTTGGTCAAAAGTTACTTTTTGTGCTCAATTAACTAATTTGAGCATATTGATTCTAAATATAGCAATTTTATATCAAGAAAATATCATCTTGATTAGTTTCTTGATATCGTGTATGACACACTCAAATAATCATATTTTACTCAATATATATACATTGTATATCTTACTTAAGAGTAATCATGATTGTCACATTGCGAAGTTTTGAGTTTAAAATTCACACATGAGTGTAGAAAATTCAATTATTAGTATGTCAATTAAATTTTTTAATTTTGAGAGTTAAATTTTAAATTTTTAAAGTATTAAATATTAATTTAAGGTTATTTTGAACTTTATGACAAGTTTTAATGATTTTATAATTTTACCCTGATTTTTATAGAATAAAAAATATATATAATAATAAATTAAAGAAATGAACAAAACAAAACAAAAATACATAATTTCTCACCGACTCTTTCCAACACCCCTTACCTGTTCATTAATTATTGTATCTCTTTACATTATACTCACAGCTCACCTTTAGTAATCTCTTATCTTGTCTATCACCCTCTGGTTCTCATATTTTTTATCACTCAACCACTTTTTTATCCTATCTCCTCTTATTATTGTTTTCTTTCTTTTTTTTTTTTTTCCTTTTTCTTCTTTGCAGAATACTTTTTTTTTTTTACGCATTCACTCTTAACCTTAACTCATTTCCTTTGTCACTCAAAAAAAAAAAAAAAAAAAAAATCTCCCCACCTCATTTTCTTTGCTCTCACCGATTCTCTCTCTCAGTGTCTCTCATTCTCTTTCTAATTCTCTCATCATTTTATTTCTTTTCTTTATTTCTTATTTCTTTTATCACTACCATTCGTCGTTCTTCTTCTTCTTCTTCTTCTTCTTCTTCTTCTTCTTCTCTCTCTCTCTCTCCCCCCATTGTTTTCTTTTCTTATTTCCTTTCCTTCATTCGGCTGAACCCAGTCGTCACTGGCCAGAGCAAACCGTCGGCAGTCCCTCGTTTCCGTCCTCGTCTCCTCGCCGTCCGACTAAGCCCAGACACTAACGCCGATCGGCCACCATCGCCCCTTGTCGTGAACGTCTCCCGCCACTAATAACCAACCGGCCAAGCTTAACCATGGAACCACCGCTCTGCCATCACCGAGCTCTCCTCACGACAAAGCCGAACCTCCACCAGTCGGATTTTGACCAGCCCTCGTGCGCGAACCATTGTGCAGACCGAGCCACCCCACGCCAGGTTCGCCTGCTCGTCTCCCAAGCCGAGTCTGTGCTTGCCGATCGACCTCGCCCACGCTCGGTCGCTTTGCACCAGCAGCCGCCAGCCCAACTCACGGCCACCGAGCCACACCACCCCGCGATCAAGCCAGTGGGGACCTAGTCTCTATCGCTCGTCCACCCCGCGTCCTCGCCCCTGTGTTCGCTGCCAAACCCGCGAGCCTGATCGACCCAAGCCAGTCAATCGCTCCTCTGTCACCCCAACACCGTCGACCGTCGGGCCGGATGCCGTCAATCTATCCACGGCCGAACCTTAAACATATATATATATATATAGGGGTGTATGTGTGTGTGTTAGTGTGTGTTAACAGCTAAACAACAAAAAACAAAAAAAATCATGATAAATAATAATAATAATAATAATAATAATAATAATAATATATTTTTTTAAATAAATGTTCTAAATTGATATGAGATTTTAAATTTGAATTATACTTGAAACTGTTCTAAGAATTGGATTGATTATCGGTAGGTTTGAAATTTTTTTAGTTTTTAGCTAGTTAATATTTTAAGGTAGTTTATGTCGAAATTTTTAAAAAAAATATACAAGTATTAAAAATAACATATTGTTTAAAATTACGAATATTAAAATAAAATGTTGTTAAATCAATGACACATTAATTAATAGAATTTATCGATTATAGGATTTTTTTGACAGATAATTAAATTATCTGTGATTTTTGTTTTAGATACTCGTTGATCAAAATTAGAGAAAGGACTATTTCAGAATACATGTTAGAAGTTATCAACAGATATATTGCTAACATATAAGATATCTTATCATTTTTTTGTAACCTATTTTGTTTTTTAATAATTTGGCCAAAATGCTTTAAAGAAAATGAATTTATAAAGTTTTATAAATTCTGTGATTTTAGAAAATATCACGATTTCAGAAATTAAAGAAAAAATATATTGTCATGGATTTTTGAAAAATAATACGGTATATTTTATTATGTGAATCTTATTTTCAAAGGAAATTTTGAAAATAAAATTTGGTGTTAAAGTATACAGGGAGCAGCATACACGTGCGAAGAGTGCACATATCAATCAATAACAACCTATCATGGAATGTTGTGGTGGAAGACTCATACGGACCGTGCACGAATTAGACGGTAAATAGTTTTAAGATAAAACTGATGGTCCTAGGGAATCGAGATATACCATTCCTTGATTTGATTCATTAATTTTATCTTTATAACGTTATGTCCCGGGTTTTGAGACGTGACAATGATAAATCGAATTCATCTTATTTATCTCTTTTATTTTTTTAATAAAATTTAAATATTTTTTATTTTGTGTAATTCATCTAAATTAATAATTATATGGTATTTATGAATTTAATTATTTATTATAAAATAATTATATCTCACAATCGTTATGAAGATTATATTATTGGACTGGAAAATTGACAAAATTGATTAGATGCGCACTAATGTGACTGGAAAAAGCTTGTATATTTTGGAAAAAGTGGATTCTAATCCTCATGAGTGTTTGATAAATATATTGCGTTTTAATTATATTTGAATGTAATTTATTTTTTGAGTATTGTATTTTGTTGAAAAGTATTTATTTTATATTTGAATAAAATATGTGTTGGAATGAAAAGTATTTTAAAATTAAAAATTTGATGTAATTGATAAAAATAAAAATAAATAGTAAAATTAAAAAAATAATGTGAGTATTTTAAATAATTTTTAAATAATAATAAAAAAATTATATTTAAATATAAAATTTTACGTTGAATATAAATGTTTCGTTTCAATACGATTAAAATATAAAATTTCTACCGATCACCCTTCAATTATTATCGTAAAGCTCTAACATCACCATCAGATTCTAAATGCGTCAAAAAGTCATCAAAGCTGTCATTATAACCTATTGGTCCACGCATCCAAATTATTGTAAAGCTTTTGACTTGTTATTGTACAGCTCTAAATGCGTCAAAAGGCCATCAAAGCTGTCATTGAACCCAATAGGTCCACACACCTAAATTATCGGACAGTTCAGCAATGTGCAGACTGATCTACCAATGTCGTTCATTAAAGCCAATTTGTCGTTTCAATGCATTGCCAGGTAGTTTATTACTTGCATTCACTTTGAACAATAAATAATTAATATTTATGTTAATTTATTTATTTTTTTAATATTTATATGTATCACATATTATATTAAAATATTTATTTAATTTGAATATTTATATTTAAATTTGATGTATTTATAAAAAAAAATAATGTCTTTGAATAATTTGAATTATAAGTAACGGGGAAAAAAAATAAATATGGTACTAATTTTAAAAAGTGAAAATTTAGGGAATCATTGGGAGAAAAATTATTTAAAATAAAAAAATATAAAGTTTTAAATATATATTCAAACAAAAATTATTGATATGTTCCGATAACTTTCTCATATTTAAATTCAGGAGTGTTTGGATTGCATTCTTTATACATTTAAAATAAACTTTTTTTCAAAACTTTACTATTTTTTACTATTTATATCTCTAAAACGTTATAGTAAATTCTAAATTTTAAAAGTTTATAACTTTGTGTATACAATACCAAATAAGATAATTTTTTTTTATAAATTTCATAGAATTTTGAGAGGAACGAAACAATATCTATATTGATATTTTTTTTCTAAAAAAAATTTTAAAATTTTTATTTTTTTACCCCAAACAGTTTTTTCTCATAAACACATTTTTCAAAACAATTTTTTTTCAACCAAAAAACAATGTCTCCATCCTCCTCCCTCAAACACCAACTCATTCTCCGAATCTTTACTTGCTCTACCCTTTTCTCTTTGATCTTCTCGCTAATCCAAACCTGTGAGTTAAAAGAAGGAAAAAATCACAAGTAACTCTTTTCTCCTACTTTTTCACTTCACTTTATTTTATTTTATTTTATTATTTGTAATTTATTTTATTTTATTCAAGTATACATTTATGAGAAAATGGGAAACCTGTTATGATATTTTAATAAAAATGTTTAATAAATTCTCTCGAGTATAATAAAAAAAAATTTAAATACGTGATAAATAGTTTTAAAATAAAACCAATGATTTTAGGGAATCGAAATTTACCATTCCTTAATTCGATTTATTAATTTCATCCTTATAACATCACGTCCTGGGTTTTAGAACGTGACAATGATGAATTGAATTCATCTTATTTATCTCTTTTATTGTTTTAATAAAAATTAAATATTTTTTATTTTATTTAATTTATCTAAATTAATAATTAAATGATATTTATGGATTTAATTATTTATTATAAAATAATTATATCTCCTGATTGTTATGAGTAATACATTGGACTCGAGAAATAACAAAATTGACTAAAGGCACATTAATGTGACTGGAAAAAGCTTGTATATCTTGGAAAAAGTGGATTCCAACCGTCAAGGTGTTTAGTAAACGCATTGCGTTTTAATTACGTTTAAATACAAATTTTTTAAGTGTTATATTTGATTGAAAAGTTGTGGCGGCCCGCCCTGCTGTCGAGGCCCTACAGTGCTATTACAGTCAACTCTGTAGGTAACCGCAATAGTCTGCAGGCCTCTAGGGTCGTCGGCAATCATGCTGAACTGAAAACTTGCTTGCTAATTTTACGAAATAATTTTTTTTTTCTTAATATCGTAAACTGTTCGAGAATGTGATAAGGAAATCATGTTAACAAAATAATATGCACATGAATCATGATTCCCCTATCACATAATCTTAACTTGAAAACTTATTCTTTTTTGAAATTATATTTCAAAACTGTACAGCGAAAGATTTAAAGGTGACCACAATCCCTCGCTCAATTCTCCTTGGCATGCATCTACCCCTGTCCGTCATCCACCGTATACTACTGGTGAACAGGTCTCTTACCTGCAACATGTGAACAAACTGATGAGCTATGGTCTCAGTAAGTTCAAACATAAAAACATGAAACATGACGTGCTGTACTGCTGTGCTCATGCATGAAATTGGACTCTGTAAACATGCTCGTGGCTGAAAGATTAGTCTTAGGACATTATCTGTTATTAAGTTCTGGTTTTGGGCCCCTGATTGGTCGTACCGACATATTAGCACAACTGAGAGCGGTACTTTAGTGCTGACCTCCTCAATCTTAACTGAAGCTAAACATGAAAACCTCCCCGTGGGTCGAGAGGCCGATACGCCAATAACTGGTTTAATTACCATCTTGCTGGTGTTTCAACAGGGTAGCATACTGATTGTCCCCACAGTCGGAACCTGTTACATGATTTACTGGGATGTGAGTTTTATTAACACACTAGGGTGCCTTGTGCACCTACCTGTTTTTGTGTACCTGGTACTGTCTGACATGTGTACTGAAACATGAAACTCTACATGCATGACATGAACCGACCTAAGCTGACATGAGATTGACATGAATATCGTGATGTAGACAATCAATGTTTAACAGCACGTCATACAACATACATAACATCGTGATATAACAAGCTTGTCCACGTTACAGTCAGGACAATGCTTGAACTTACAGGAAATCGACTAGCGTGAGCCTCTGCTGCTCTGGGACTGCTGTATCGAGGTCTCTGGCTCGAACTCCTATAAAAGGAATAATCACTAATTATTTTCAATATTCATCTTATACTGGAAATATGGCAAAACATGAAAATTTACATTTCCAGACTCTTTTTTTTTTACTCTTTGGCTTCGAACACGCCCTCCTACACGGCCGTGTCTCTGGCCGTGTACCTCTCTGGACTTACGTGCCTGGCCGTGTACTTCATGGAACATGGCCGTGTATACTTACACGGGTGGATACACGGCCGTGTACTCCTCTGTACTCTTACACGGTTACTTACAAGGTCGTGTTTCTGGCCGTGTTTTCTTGCTGTCTAACATGGTCTGCTACACGCCTTTCCCTTGACCGTGTGCCGCTTGACACGGCTCGATACACAGCCATGTTCTTGGCCGTGTATCTCTCGGGTCTGAATTTTCTTGTAACACGGTTGTGCTTATGGGCATGTTCGGGGCCGTGTACTGAACACACTCTTGTACACGCCTGTGTTCATATCAGAATCAAGATTCTGGGTCCGAACTGCTCTGCTCTGGTTTTCTAAGGCTTATATGGCCTTTGTTCTACTTCTTACATTTGAAATCGATCTCCACAAGATCGTTTCAAGGTATCTACTACATTTCTACTATCACAAATCCATGATTTCATAAGCAAAATCTCACATTTTGCTTATGAATATCTCTTGACTCAACTTTTGAAAAATCTGTACTTTTGTGAAGAAAACTCACTAAACTTGGTTTTCTAAACCATTAACTCATGGATTCGTGTTTTAAAACAACTAGACTCGAATCATGTTTCGATTTTAACCGAAAACCTCAACATGATTCACTCACATTCTCTTTTTTCACTTAAAACCCTAGATTTTTCCTCCAAGAAAAACGTGAGAAGCGAGGGTTTACCTTACTTTGAATCTTGAGAGCTTCTTGTTGCTGATTCTTGACCGAAAACTCGATCAATCTGCTGCTTGAACAAGAAAATCTGAACTTGTTTGGATTTCCTTTTTCTTCTTTCTCTTTTTCTCGGTTTTTCTCTTTCTCTTTCTCTTTCTCTTTCTTGCTTTCTTTCTGTCGACTGCTTCTCTTTGCAGCTAAGGGGAATGATTTGCCCTCCCTTAACTCACGTGCCTCTCACTCTCTCACTTGCTTTCATCATTTTAATTTTCTTCAAATAAAATTTGCTATGGCTTGTTTGGCTATTCTTGGCCATTGATCAATGTGGCTCACTTGTGTGCCATTGATTTCTTAATATGTATTTTTCACATACTTTTCTATTAAATTTTAAAACATCTTAATTTGAATTAATGCTTAGCTTTTAAACTATATTCATTAATTCATTATAAAATTTTGATTAAAACTCAATTAATCAAAATTTTCCTCTGCTCTATATTTTGTAACATGTCTCACTATAAATGTACATTTATTTACATATCTTGTACAAAATTTTCTGAGAGTGTATATTTCTCGGTTATCACAAAAGTATTTATTTTATATTTGAATAAAATATGTGTTTGGATGAAAAGTATTTTAAAGTTGAAAAGTTGGTGTGATTGATAAAAATAAAGATAAATAGTTAAAATTGAAAAATTAATATAATTATTTTAAAAAATATTTAAAGAATAATTATTTTTATAATATTATAAAAAATAATTATACTTAAATATAAAATTTTACGTAAAATTAATATTGAGAACACCCAAAAAAATATATATATATACCATTACACGCTCAGAAATATCATTGTAAAGCTCTAACACTACCTCAAGATTCCAATTGCGTCAAAAAGTCATCAAAGCTGTCATTGTACCCTATATGTCCACACGCCTAAATTATTGGACAGCTGAGTAATGTGCAGACTGATCAATCAATGTCGTTCATCAAAGCCAATTCGTCATTTTAATGCATTGCCGGGTAGTTTACTACTTGCATTCACTTTTATTATTTTAATAAAAATTAAATATTTTTTTATTTTATTTAATTCATCTAAATTAATAATTATATGATACTTACAAATTTAATTATTTATTATAAAATAATTATATTTCACAATCGTTACAGATATTATATTATTAGATTGGAAAATTGATAAAATTAATTAGATGCGCACAAATGTGACTGGAAAAAGCTTGTATATCCTGGAGAAAGTGGATTCTAATCCTCAATTATTATTGTACAGCTCCAGCGCAACCATGAGATTCCAAAATGCGTCAAAAAATCATCAAAGTTATAGACTTAGCATAAGTGATGTTTTTGAAAATTTTTCCTGCAAATATACTTAGAATTTCTAATAAAGTAACTATACATACAAATGCAAACCTTCCATATAAATTTTCAAGTACTATTCTGACACTAAAGTTATGCCCCCTAATTGCTCATCGTTAATATATGAAAGTTGTGGACTTATTGGGCTCACCAATTGGCACTGTACACGTACTAAATTAGGCTGGTTATACCCTAAAATCCAATTAATGTGGAAAAAAAGATATTTAATGGGACAGTTGCACGCATAGTTTAGTAGTAAAATTTAACACCTAGTTGAAAAGTGTAGAATTCAAAAAGTGTTGAATTCGAATCATTCCACGTCTAATTTTAACAACGTAATAAAAAGAATCTTTTACTAAAGAAATCTGGTTTGCTATAAATTAACAAGCTCTCAGGGTTGAGAGAGCACACCTAAAAATTAAGTAACAAGTGAGAGTGGAGAAGAAAAGGGGGAAAAAAAGTTGCTGAGCATGAAGACTGCTAAAAAGATCAACTTGGTTACCATGGCCGTTGTAACGTGCTTGGTTACCTATGCTTTTGTGGTCTCCGACGCTGAACAAGCTCTAAACAGGAAGATCACCATGGATCTTGGAGCACTTCTGATAGGTCGTGCAGATGAGAATTGCATTCCAAAAGGTCAACCATGTGGTGCATTTGATCCTTGCTGTAGTAACTTGTATTGCACCGATTATATTAAAGGAGCTTGCATATGCCTCCGTGAAGGTGAAGTATGCGGGTTACTACACATTTGTTGTGAAGGACTTTCTTGTACTGGTGCCTTTTCCGGAAGGTGTATTAAGGTAACCGAGACCGATACCGCGATGTAATCGGAGAACCTCCTTAAGTGCGTGCGTCCTACATATATATGTGTGTGTTTTCTATGTCTTTATATGCATGTACTCTTGTTTAATATCAACTACTAGCTCTATATACATATATATATATATGTCTGTGTGGTTATATAAGTGATATTGCAATAAAGTTGGAAAATCTTGTAGGTTTTCCGTTATGTTGCTTATTTACTGTCTTCTGAGGATTGCAATTTTTGTTTTTCCTTTTATTTTTTCA
Source organism: Antiaris toxicaria (assembly GCA_035233585.1). Taxonomy (NCBI): domain Eukaryota; kingdom Viridiplantae; phylum Streptophyta; class Magnoliopsida; order Rosales; family Moraceae; genus Antiaris; species Antiaris toxicaria. The sequence continues at coordinate 20,582,258 of CP141153.1, forward strand.
ATAAAATTTTCCTAAGAAAAAACAAGTGATGTATCGTAGCAAAATTATAATCAACTAGAAGCAATCATGATTAATTCTTTTTTGGTGCAATAATGGGCGGTGGAATATTTAGAGAATAGATGAAGGGAGAGACGAAAAAGGAAGGAGGGGCAGAGGTCAGGTGGATGGGGGTGGAGGTGAGATGTTGGGTGGGAGAGAGAATGGAGAAGGCGAAATTGAAGAATAGAATTAAGTGGAATATCTTTAATGTAGTCTCCAAATCAGATTTTTTAACGACGAGAGTTATCGTTGCAGGAATTTGTGAAATTTTCAGCAAAAATTTTAGTGTGGTTTTCCTTGCTAAAATTGTTGGAACACTTTTACCGACGATATTGAAAGTGCTCCCAAATTTTATTTAAAAAGGCAAAACAATTGGGGATTTTTTTCCCCAAAATTTTTTGGAACACATTTTAGGAGTGATATGTCTCTCAGGAAAAGTTTTATAAAAATTTCAATAGGAAAATTGTTTCCTAATGAAGAATTTTCGGATACTTTTATCGATGTTGTTTGTCGTCACTAAAAGTATACAAAGAAAAAAAAAATGAAAGGGGGTAAGTATTTCCGGGCCAAATGTAGCAACTATCACCTTTACTAATGACAAGTGAAGTATTAGCAACGGAATAAATTCACCGCTAATGGTGTTGTCGGCAAAGCGTTTTTCTTGTATATTGGCAAGAAAGAAGAGGCCGATTATTGAATAATAATAATAATAATAATAATAAGGATGATGATGACGGCGACGATGATGGATTCAATTGCTCATTACGCGGAAAAAATTGTTGTTTCGAGTTCTGAGGAGAAATTATCATATCTAGATATTTAGAGGAAAAACTGGATAAAAATATTCAGTTAAAGAAAATCATCCCATAAATGTCCAAGGTTTACATTTGTGTATATAGTTCCTTTTAATAGAAATTTTGAACTTATTTATAGGCAAAATATCAAAAACATCTCCTATCTTTAGTCTAAATATTAATTTTAATCATCTTATTGCACAATATGCCTACATTATATATATATAGTAAAATACAATCACAAAATATCATTTAAAATGATTAAGGAGGTGTTTGAGTTATGCATAGCATTTATATTACATTTGAATGCAATATATATTTAGATAATAAGAATTTACATGGCATTCAAATACAAAGTTTGTTTGGATGAAATGTATTTAAATTGTATTATATATAATATGATTGATAAAAATAGAAAGAAAAAAGGTAGAGAGACAAAAAGTATGTGATGTGATTAGTAAAAATAGTAAAAAAAAATGAAATGATGAATAGTAATTATATTGGATTTAAATTGCGATATGATAAACATTTGAATGTAATATTTTTACATTTGAATAAAAATTGTATTATATTCAAACGTAATGCAAATGTAATGTGGTGAACAAACGACGATAATTGTATAAGATATCAAGATTCTCCTTTGTTGTCAACAATATATATTATTTGAAATGTGATTTAACTGAAAAGTTTTACAAAAAATTTTGAAATGATCAAAAAACTATTTCAATTATGTTTTCATAATTGTTTTAATTTCTATATTTGTCTTCTTTAATATTTTAACTTAATTAATGTTCTAAATTGAATTTAATATAGGTTGCGAAGGGTGATCTTGATATTTTCAAAATTTTAATCCCTTTAGAGTTAGTTTTTTATTAATTTTATATATACGCAGAATGTTTTAGACATTGTACCATAAGAAAGTAAATGTAGTATTTCAGATAAACATAAGAGAATTGATAGTCTAAATAATTAATCCAATTTTGAAGGTGTCAGTTGTGGTTATTTAAGAGTCCTCTTTTTTTTTTTGATAATTGAAGAGTCCATTTACATTGCTTATTATTAGTTATTTTTTTTTTAATGGTTCGTGAACAAAGGCACATTGTTGTATGATTAAATTTGAATGTTGTGTTGAGGGAAGGGGTGTTATTGTATGTATTCTTAAACTAACTTGGCTGTGTTTTTTCTTGTAAACATCACCATGCTCTAATTCAAAGACATCTTTAGTCCAATCCCCTTTGCCCGGGAAGGGAATTTTGGCCATCTTACCTTCCAGACAGGATTCGCAAGTTGGTAATAGATCAACTTTCAAGTCCATGAGAGATCCATCCTTTATAACATTTGTATCCTTTCTTGGCTAATGTGACCTAACCGCAAATGCCAAAAATATAAGTGTATTTGTATAAAGCAAGAACTTTGGTGTGAACTTTTAGACCTAGGATATCTCATATGTTTGGTTGTTTCTGTTTTGTTTAGAGTGAAATTTCTGATTTTAAAGGAAAAACTAACCGGTTTCAAATGTAATCAGTTTAGCTTAAACTTTTCCTTTTGATAGACTTTGTGGAAGAATTTTTAGTAGCTATAGCCTCTTAATGCTGCTTTGTTCCGTTAGAGAACTCCTTCAATCCCATGTTTAAATGATAAAATTGTCTATTTATCATTCTAATTTATTCTTCCATTTTTTTTCCTCATTTTCTTAGATTTTGTGGGGAGGGGTTTTTCTTTTTCTTTTTTCTTTTTTTTTTTGGTTTCAGGTAGGAGTTTACTTTTTAAGTTTTCTAATTCTCTATTGCATTGGACCATCTATCTTCATCAAGGCTCGTATCTCCATCAACTTGTATGGTTACTTGGTGCATAGAGAAAGCCCTCACGTGTTCCTTTCTTGTCCAGATCTAGTGATCACGAGGACATTGATATGTTATTCTTGTGTTGCGGTGTGGCTTAATGAAGGTATGGTTGTATTTTAATCAAGAGTACATTGCAAAATGGGCGTTATGCATGATGTCTACTAGCGTGTATATATATATATATATGTAACCATCTCAAATTACGGAAGTCAGTTACTGACTGAGTCATATTGTCTGCTATCTGATTCAAGTTTATTATACGCGTGAGAAAATTTGCTAAGACTTGTTTTCACAGAGTTAGTGCAGAGAAAAGACAGAGATATACTATTCATTTATCAAGAGTATCAAAAGGCCTTTGCATGTGGGTGAACACGACCTTATTACGTTAGTTGTAAAATGTTGCTTTTACCATGTGGGGCATTATATCTTAATCTTATAATCTTAATAGAATAGGATCGAAAACTGGGCAACATTCTTTACTGCATGTGTTCAGTTGCTAAGAAAGAAAAAAATGTTGCCCATTTTAAAATAGCCTATTGGAATGAAACGGTTGCCTATAGTTCGGCTACGCGCTACTAGCTGCCTTCGCAAGGACAAGCTTATGTCAAGGAGAGAGATTGGAGCAATAAAGTAGTATTTGTTCTTCTCAATCCAATTTCTCTCTACTCTCTAGGAGGGAGGAATTAAAATTTTACTGAGTATTCTTCAACTGCTAAGCAGAAGTTAAGGGTTCTCACATAATTCTAGTCCCTACGCACATTATTCAGATTATGTTTTTAGAAATAGATCCAGCCCAAACTCTGGTAATATATATATATGTGTATGTATGTATGAATATACATTTTTTTTAATAATTGTCTTCTTTTCATCTTCTCTTCTTGTCTGCATCCCAAACTCCAAAAAGATTTGATCTTTTCTTCTTTTTTATAGTTTCAATTTTATTTTATTTTAGATTTATTTGTTCAAATTTGGTAATTAGTCCCTCAAATTTTTTTCTTGATAATCAATCCCTTGAACTTATACATTTTGACAATTTATTTCTTTTTACTCAAATCTCTAAAAATTTAGATGATTCTTTACATGTAACTTGCATAATATATAATATGTAAGTTTGTTTGCCAACAGTTGTCTTAATTTTAATTGATTTAAGCAAAAAAGGACTAAATTGCCAAAAAAAAAATTATAAGTTCAGGTGTTGATTGTCAAGAAAAAAAAGTTAGGTATTAAATTATCAAATTAAAAAGCTCAGGGGCCACCCATGCAAATAAGCTTTTATTTTATTTATCTTTAAGGAATAAAGATATTCGCTTCTACAGTGGTGGTAATTTTAGTCCTCTCAAGTAGCAATGTAGTTGTGGTCTATTTAGGTTTCTTGTTTGTGTACTTTTCTATAGTTTCTTACTAGATTTTAAGGGTTGGATTCATAATGACTAGGCAAACAAAGATCATACGGATGATAGATTCGTTGTCAAATCACAAAACAACCTAACCTAGAGAACAAAGAACAACAGAAGCTTCCATACTAGAAGCACGTTCCAGCTGAGCCAAAAGGGAACACAGATTATAAAACCAAATGAAACAAGGACTTGGGCACCATAAAAAAAATCCACTGAGAGAGCCTACCTGCTAAGATTATGAGCTCCAACATTCTCAGTCCTCCTAGTCTAAAAAAAGAGTAGAATTGCAAATTTCAAGCAAGTGTAGACCCCTCAGATGCTAAACTCTCCAACTCCATATAGAGCTTGATTTTATCTCCAGTGCAGAGTTACATAATAGTTTATGATCTCTAGTAAATATTTCATTGTCATTTTTTTTTTGTTATAATAAATTGTTTGTTACATGATCATAGTATTTCAAACAAGATGTATTAGCATAATTTTGATTTTAATGAAATGAAATTGTCGTCTAAATTTTAAAACATATGTATATTTCGACAGAATGTAAACTCAAATTCATTACGATTGTGGTAACCACGTTGTTAAGCAATTATGCAATGACACTGCTAATTGTTACCCAACTTCTACCATTTCATTAACCTAAAGAAAATTTCCTTAGCTCCTTTCATTTAGAGAAGAAAAACTCTAAACCGTCTTTTTTGTTTAGCTAAAATACTATTTTTGTCCCTTTAATTATGCAACATGTTAAAAATATCCTTTGTATTTATATAATTAGAATTTGGAAAAACCAGATGCTGTGACATTTGGTCAAAACTAGATTGGTAGTGGAGGGTTATACCCAAAAGGAGGAAGTTGACTATGAAGAAATTTTTCTCTGATTGTCGAGCTTAAGTCCATTAGGATACTCTTATCTATTGCCGCTTGTTATGATTTTGACATATGGCAAATAAAGGTCAAGACAATGTTTTTGAATGGCTATCTTGAGGAAACCATTTACACAGTGCAACTAGAAAGTTTCATTGATGAAGGATTCAAGCAAAAAGTCCATAAACTGCAAAAGTCTATTTATAGACTTAAGTATGCTCCTAGATCATGTAACATTAGATTTGATGAGGCTATCAAGTCTTATGGTTTTGAACAAAATCTAGATGAATCATGTGTCTATAAGTATATAGAAGAAAAGAAGGTGGTCTTCTTAATCCTTTATGTTGATAATATCCTACTCATAGAAATGATGAGGAATCAATGTCGAACGTAAAGGAACGGTTAGCAAGCCAATTCCAAATGAAAGATTTGGGAGAGGCAAGCTATCTTGTTAGGATCTACATTTTTCACAATTGCATGAAATGGCTTTTGGCATTGTCTCAGGTACTACATGCATAACTCTAAGAAAAGGAATATGCCTTCTTGTCATGGAAAACTCTAAGAAAAGGAATGTTACTTCTAGGCATGATATTCATCTTTCAAAGGAACTATGTCCAAAGACTCCTCAAGAGGAAGAGGACATAAGACATTTTTCATATGCATCTACAGTTAAAAGCTTGATGTATGCAACGCACTGTACTAGGTCGAACATTTACTTTACAGTGGGAATAGTCAGTAAGTTTTAGTCTAATCTAGGATTTGATCACTAGATGGCAGTAATATGCATTCATTAGTATATTAGGAGAATGAGAAACTATATGGTTATATATTCTGGTAAAGATTTGTTTCTCATTAGGCATACGAATTCTGATTTCCAAATGGATCGAAATGATCAAAAGTCGATATCTAGTTCCATTGTTCACTTTTGATGGTGGAGCTGTTGTTTGGAGAAGTATAAAGCAACAATGTGTTGTTAACTCCCTAATGGAGGCTGAGTATATGGTTGTTTCTGAAGTATCTATGGAAGCAATTTGGCTCTGTAAGTTTTTGAAAGATCTAAGAGTAGTTTCGAATGTGGGAAAACTAATTGGTCTTTACTGTGACAATAGTGGAGCAATTGCTAACATCAAGGAACTAAGAAACCATAAGTGTACGAAACATTTAGTGGGGAGATATCACTTAACAAGGGTGATAGTTGAGAGAGGAGATGTGAAAGTCTTGAAGATTGCATTGGAAAATAACCTTGTGGATCCATTTAAGAAGATATAACCAACCAAAGTTTTTAAAAACACTTGGAGGGATTTGGATTAGGGGATATGTCTCACCCACTTTATTGCAAGTAGGAGATCGTTGGGATTGATATCCAAAAGCATGTGATGTTTTGATATTATTTATTTTAAATAAATGAAATTGATTTTTTATTATAATTTATGTACATATATTTTGAACATAATATTAAAAACACAATATTAAGAACATAATCAAAGTTTTACATACATAAAAATATCCAGTATTAAAACTTATTAAAAGTGTCTCCATTGATGATGAAGCTTTTTTCTACACCACACTAATTTGTGATGGCAACCAAGTTGAGCATTCTCCAAGTAAACAATGAGAATATGACAGCACATGCAGAAATATATGAAAATAAATAAAGATTTGTTCAAAAATTTATTTTTCTTGCCTTTTGGGAAGCAAAATTATTAATTAGATCATTGTATTCAAGCTTGTCCAAAAATTCTTTTTCAATATACAACATAGCTAGTCCATTTAACCGTTCCTGCACCATAGTGGATCTTAAATAAGACTTTATTAACTTCAACTTTGAGAAAATCCTTTCTATAGAAGCAACAGTCACTGGAAATGTTAATAATATTCTATAAGCAATACATGCATTTGGAAAGGAATCACCTTTTTATGTAACCAAGTGCTTCTCTCAGTACTTTCAATTCTGTAAACAAATTTAGACCATCAATATCAGAAAATCCATCATGTTTTGAACATCTTCAAAATTCAAAGAATACCTTTTCAATTCATCTTCACGCAATGACTTTAGTTTCTTGAAATTGAATTAAAACTCAAAAATATTTTCATATGCTTGAAACTACTCAAATCTGATTCTAAGTGAAGAAATAACTTGGTCAACCATGTAAAGAAAATAATCAATTTGAAATGACTCTTCAGCACATTCTATTTTATTACAATCAACATATTTATCAAATTGTTTTTTCCTACAAATCACACATTTTTCACAAAATTTGGATTCTATTTCCATCTCATTTGCAATCTCTTTGGCCGAAATCATGACAAGTGCAAATCAATTTTCCCTGTAATTTTCAAAATAAGAAAGAAGATCTTTTAATTGATCTATAGCAATATCTATATGGATATCTTCACTTTGTAGGCTTTTTACTGACTATACTAATAGCAAACAAGATTTCAAACCACATAACAATACCTAACAAAAATTCAAAATTCGCTAATTCATACATTGCTAGATATTGAGCTTCGCTCTTTATTTTAGGATCCCCATTAGTTTCTATAGTTCAAATAAACCATATCTTATTTTTTGAGCTTGAAATCTAATTACCTTAACACTTTCAATACGACTCTCCTAACGAGTTTGTAACAATGATTTAAAGTTAATTTAGATATGTTATTTTTTAATATTTTCCGTTGCTCGGGTGAAGAAGAGAATAATGAATATATACATTGTAATACTCTAAAAAATGATATAGCTCTAACACAAGAGCTGGCAGAATCACAAAGTAGTAAATTAAAATTGTGACAACCATGAGGTGTATATAATGCTCTAGGATTTGTCTCCAATAATCTTTTTTGTATACTTTTATGTTAGATCCATTATCATATCCTTACCCTATCACATTCTCGAATAAGACATGTATATGTTTTCAAGTTATGTATTAAGAAAAAGAAAAAAAAAATTTATTCCGCCAAATTTTCAAGCAATTTTCAAGTTAAGCATGATGTCGGCGACTCTAGAGGCCTACATACTATTGCGGTTAACTACAGAGTTGACTGTAATAGCACTGTAGAACCTCTACAGCAAGGGCGGGCCCCCACATACCCTCTTACATCATTGATGTCAAGTTTTAGATTTTCAATTTGTTTAATAAGTGCACCAAAGAAACCTTTTCTAGATGTATCATCTACTTTTAAGAATCCTAAAAAAAATTCTTTTACCCTTATTGGACTTGTTGACATATCCATACACCTCAATATGATAGACATTTGTTTTTGGTGACTTGAATTTGGAGAACAATCAAGTATAATAGAATAATATTTTGCTTCTTTTACATTTTTTTTTTTTCAAAATTGTTCTCTTGACCTTAAGTGCTAACATCTATATTAACTCATTTTGAATATTATTGTGATAACCGAGAAATTTCATCATTCTCAAAAAATCGATAGATAAAATGTACATGATCAATTTCATGTTTAAAATGTGAAATATAGTGATTTTATGTGACACCCCGCCTAGCGCGGGCCCGTCACTTGACATCTATTCTTACTTCTACTATTTGTTCTTTTCATATTAAAATAAAAAGGTGCAGAAATTTTTTTTTTTAATATATACATATTTACATTTACTCTCTTTCTATCTGACGGATTAAGCATTGCGGGTCCATAACTTTTGACATGACATTCGCAACCCATTCCACCAGTCTCGTATCTCAATAAACTCAAATGGCAGGTTGTTTAACTTTGTTACCTGCACACAAACAAACTGGTAAGCTAAACACCCAGTAAGTTCAAACATAAATCATAAAACAGTATATCATACTGTCTGTAGCATATAATTACTAAAAACATATCATGCATTAACATAAATAATCACATAAATTATGATAACTATTAGTATTCTATAAAATTAGAATAACTATAAATATGCCAACTGTAATAACAGTGGTATCCTCTAATATCACTCATGACATCTCTTAAAACTTTTCTCTGATGTATTAACATAACATCACATATAGGGTTAGCACAGACATCACATCATGTAAAAGTGCTCATACAATATTCATTTATTCTTTTCTTCATGTTTCTCATTATTTCTTTCATTATATCATTCATTGCTTTTAATTTATGGGCTTTGTGCCTTGGGCCTCACACCCGTCATACTGTATGGGCCTCGCGCCCTATATATCATGGGCCTCGCACCTGTTAAACTGTATAGGCCTCGCACCCGTAGTGCTATATGTTTAACAATTAGCACAATATATAATCTATAAACATGTGTAAATACAATGCACATAACATATAAGTTAGCGTAAAACATTGTAATCAAATACGACAATTATATCTTAAGTGTTTTATGCACAGTTTTTTGATTTATTCTTTTCATTTATTATTTTATCTGTACTTTATCTCTGTATGGGCCCGTTTTAGTCGTACCGAAAAGAGCACTGTAGAGGGGCCTGGGAGCTACCCTAGCTCTCTCTCATCTATGCTATGTCTTCTGCTTCAACATGAAATAACCTCCACCTAGCGAGAGGCCGGTATGCCAAAACTATTAGGTTTTCATTACCCTGTTGTTTAATTTTTAAGTGTACATACAATAACATCTTTACTGTGCAGTATATTAACTTTTCGTAGTCTAGTACAGTAGCTGTACTCAGACCAGTGCAGTCATAAAGACTGTAAACATCACATATTTAATGTTGTAATTAATCAAATATTAATACTGCTCTATGATCATAACGCAGTAACTGAAATCATAAAAATGGAATCTAGTAAGTTTGAAACCTCTCGTCCAAACTTATCACATATACAAAACAATTCATTAATTATACTTAATTTATTTATTCTAATCATTTTCATTATTTCATTAAAACGATACCTCACACTCTTGGGAGGTTGCCTCATTAAATATAAGGCATACAAACACTCAATGCAATCATAACAATATAAAGAATCAGATTCTCGTGAATCTGAAATAATTGTAATAATAGTATAAATTACACAGTCATACTATAAACCATACAGTCTAGTACACAACTATACCAATAGTTGTGCACCTGTCATCAATCATAAATCAAACAATTATATAGTTTAGGGGAAAATATATTTTTCCACCTAAACATAACTATATCAATTTGTTCATGCACAGACAATTAAATGTCTGAACTTACCTCAACTCTACTAATATCAGCTTTCTGTGATTCCTCGACAGTCCATCATCACTGTCCCGTTGAACTCCTATAACCGAAAAATTAATGGTTATTTAAAATCTTTATTTCATATATAAAACTTTATAAAACATAAAAATAGTACGTTTTATTTCTTAATAAAGAACTTAAGAGCTTAATGTTTCATTTTTACCTTTTCTAGAAACTTTTTGACAAAATTACCATTTTGCCCTTAGCGGAACTTTTCTTATTTTTCATGCTTAACTCTTGATTTTGGCCATTAAAACTTTAATTAAAGCCTTAGGATTATGTTCTAGACTTTAACGACTCTTTTTCTAACTTTCTGAAATTTTTGGTCCAAATGACCGTTTTACCCCTGATGGGTTTTTGAATCTTAACCTTCTCGTTTTAATGCTTAGACTGAATTTTCTAAGCTCAAAAATCATGCATTTGACTTTTAATAACTTACTGGACCTTTTTCAGATTAATTTCTATATTTTTCACAATTTTTACTATTCCCGACCCTCGGGAAGTTCTATTCCAACATAAAAGTCGATTTCTTGCTTTTCTTACATTTCAGGCATCAAAGGTCGTTTTATAAATTCTTATAACATCCCTTTTTTTTTTTTTCCATTTCTTATCTTAAATTCATAAGGGGCTCGGGTTTACCTGTCCAATCACATTTTTAAACCCTTATTTTCAAAAATGCCATTTACGCTATTTTAAAAATTTCGGTAGAATTTCCTCTTAATTTTTAGGCTCCCGGCGTTTAGGAGACACCTCAAAACTATCTAACCTCGTCTAATCTATCACGTACTATACCAGAGACCTAATTTTACGTAAAAGTTACACACTTTTTATGTAAAATTTACACATTTTCATACTTTTTCATATATGCTATTTCATTCATTTTTCTTTCTTTCTTTTACAATTTCTCATATCAATACATCACATTAACATACATTCATCTCAATTAATAAATTGAGGAACAAGAGTGGTCGAGATTATATCGAAAATGCCGTTCGGTCTCGATTGCACAAACTTTATTCTTTCGTTTTTTGCATCTGGAGTTTCGTTTTGCAAATCCGACTTCGTGGATACGTCCAGAACATTGAAAACAAGCCAATGGGCCAATCTTCAAAATTTGGTCAACGATCGTCGTTGACCGATGTTGACTTGCCGTTGACCGGCGGTTGACGGTGGCAAGTGAGTAGCCCATCTTGAAGAGCTCGATGAGAGGAATCCATTGGTAGCCTCAATTTCATGCTTGGAGGCTCCTATCGTCAGAAAATCCCCTTGAAAGCCACGGCCACGGCATTGACAGTAGAACTCCGCCGTGCCGGACTTTTTTCCCTAAATTGGTTAAGGGCCTTTACTCCCCACAACCCCATGACCATTTTTGCGCCGGTGCTCTCTTCAATTTGGCCGGAATCGATGAAAATCGACGTTGGCTCCTACGGCGGCGACGGTGAATTTCTCAAAGCTTAGTCAATATGATACGGCGGTTATTGCTGTGAATCACCACATAGGTTTTGGAGTACTCTTCCCCACGAACCTTTTGGGACCGGTTTCATGGCAAACAGTGGCCAGATGGCGGAGAATCGACCGTTTGAAATTCACGGCTCTGGCGAGCTTCGAGCAGTGTGTGCGGCTTGCTCCGACGACTGCTCTGTCGTGTCGACCCACCGTTAGACTCAACTCAATGAGAGCTTTCCAACGGTGCCAGTGGTGTCGTGAACGGAGATTGTATGTGAAATTTGATCACTGTTCACATTTGAGAGAATTTTGGGGAAAATTTTCAAATTTTTGAAATTTATGGGGAATTTTTGAATTTAACCCCTAAGATTTCCTATTTATACTCTCCTCTCCAAAATTTTTAACTTAGGCTATCCTGACTAATTTGGACGTGTTGAATCCAAATTTATCAGTTTTATCTTGATCCGAGGTCATCTCGATCAGTTTTCGGTATTGCATATTTTTCACATTCCCGGTCGAAATTTCTGTTTTATGCTCAATTGACTAACTTGAGCATCCTGATTTCAAATATATCAGTTTCAGGTCGAGAAAATGTTGTCTTGACCCTTTTCTTGATATTGTGCATATAATATACATATTTCCCGAGAACAGTAAAATTTCCTGGTTGTCACATTTTATGTGTGTATAAGTGTGATTTTTAAGGTTAAATGTGATTTTTAAGGTTAAATATAATTTTTAACAGTACACGGGCGTGTACTAAAAGAATACAGTCGTGTAGTGAGAATGAAACCCAAACACGTCCAAGCGACATGGCCATATAGTGAGAAAATCAAACTACAGAGCGGTACACGGTCAGAGACACGGCAATATACCAGACCGTGTACATGAAATGTACAGTCACATGGCCATGTAACATGGCCGTGTAAAGGAGAATTATTAGACAGAGAGGTACACGGTCATAGGCACGGTCGTGTGTAAAAATATATATACAATAAATAATATATATAATTTTTGATTAGGAAACACACAGTATCAAGAAATTAGTCAAGATGACTTTTTCTTGATATAAAACTGATATATTTAGGTTCAGCATGCCCAAATTAGTCAGTATAGCCTATCAGAATACTCAAATTAGTTAATTAAGCACAAAGGTAATTTTTAACCGGGAATTCGCAGTACCAGAAACTAGTCAAGATGACCTCGGATGAAAACAAAACTGATATATTTGGGTTCAACACGTCCAAATTAGTCAGAATAGCTCATGTTGAAATTTTGGACAAAAAGTATAAATAAGAGTGAAAAATCGAAAATTTCAAAAGCAAGCCTATAATTTTCCCTTACCTTCTCTTTCCTCCCCCTTATACGAAAATGAACAGTAACCGACCACCAGAAACGGTGTTCATTTTCGACACCCGCCGGTCTCGTTGGAAAGCTCTCGCCAAACTGAGTCCAATTGTGGGTCGACGCAACGGAACGGCCGCCGAAGGAGCCCGCATGTGCCGCCTAAAGGCACTGGCTGTTGGAAAATTTGATCGACCGTATCTCCACCATCTGACGTCCGATCAAGGTGATTATGGTCCCAAAATTTTTGTGGTGAAGAAGAGAACAAAACCCATAGCTCATTTCACCTCAACAACAGCCAGATCACGCCGCCCGAAGCTTCGTTGTCGCCGCTGTGTCACTGCCATGAAACTTGCCATTTTCGGCAAAGTTAAGCCTACCACCGGTACCAAAATGCTCAGAATTTCACGTAGATCAAAAGCCCCAAGCCAATTTTGGGCAACAACGTCAGGAAAACGGGGATTGAAGCTCGCTGCCGCTGTCGGTTTTTCAGGGGTTAATTTCCAGCAATAGGAGTTTCGATTGGTGAAATTGACACCACTAATGAGTTCCTCACGTTGAGATCTACAAGATGGTGGTCGCCTTTCTCCATGCCACCGACGGTCAACGCTGGTTAACGGCGACCCGGTGACTAAAATTGAAGAATGGCTTGTTGGCCTATTTTCGACGTTCTGGACACATCCGCGGCGTCATATTTGCAAGATGGAATTTCAAATGTGAAGAATAGAGAATTAAAGTTTGCGCACGCGAGACCAAATGGTGCGTCCGATCACCGATGGGACGATTTCAGTATTGATTTTGGTTCCTTCATTGTTTAATTTATGTTTTAGAATGATTACGTGTTAATTATGTATTTTTGGCATGTGAAATTGTAAGAAAAATTGATGAAAATGATGAAAAAGAAAATGTGTATAAATGTGAATATTTTTACGTAAAAGTTGAGTTTTACGTAAAAATATAGACCTCTGGTATAGTACGTGATAAAATAGAATAGGTTAGATGGTTTCGAGGCTTTTCCTAAACGCCGAGAACCTAAAAATTAAGCAGAAATACTGTCGAAATTTCTAAAACGGCACAAAGGGTATTTTAGGAATAGAAGGGTAAAAATATGGTCGGGATGGAAACCCGAGCCCCCCTCAAATAATTTTAAGGATTAATGAATGAGTTAGGTTCAGAAAAAGATGACGAATGTTTTAAGGATTAGTAAACCAAGAATTTCAGCAACTAATGCCGTAAAAGCTCGGTAAAGCCTAAGAAAAATTATTTTATAATTGTTAGGCTTAGAAAATCTAGTCTACGCATTAAAAATTAAAAAAAAAATGATACGGCCTAAAGACCCGTCAGGGGAAAAACGGTAATTTTGACTGAAAATTTCAGGAATGATATAAAAAGGCCCAATGGGTTTAAAATAGCTTAATTAAGATTCTAAGGGCCAAAACTAAGTTATAAATCAAAGAAAAGTAAGGTTATGATGAAAAATCACATTAAGGGTAAAATAATAATTTTGTCAAAAGTTAGTAGAAAAGTTATAAATGGAATATTAGACCCTTAAGTTTATGATCGAGAAATGAAACGTAGAATTTTTACATTTTATTAAGTTTTATATATGAAATAAGTATGGAAAATAACCGTGGTTATTTTGGCTATAGGGATCCGCTCCAGACGAGATGAAAGGACGTTCGCCGATTAAGAAAGCTAAAAAGGAGATGCTAGCAAGTAACTGTAAGTTCAAGCATTTATTTGTCTGTAACATGAATTGACATGTTATGTTAGGTCTATGTTTGTGCGTTATATAAAAGTTATGTATGTGAGTGCTATACGCACTAAAGTATGACTAACGTAATGCACACTATAAAAACTATGTTAAGAAAGAAATGACTTATGAAATGCAAATGAAAGAAAAGAAATGAACGAAAGAAAGAAATGAATTATGAATCACAAATGAAAGAAACGAAAGAAAGAAAGAAAAGAAGTGAACGAATGAAAGAAAGGAAAAGAAATGAAAGAATGAATGAATGAGAACAAAAAGATAAAGTAAAGGAAGAGAAAGATAAGCAAGATAATAAGACTGAAAATTTAAGTGTTTGGCGTACCGGCCTCCCATAAGTGAGGTTTAAAGTTATAAATTCCACTACCACTAAAAGCTACCTCCCAAGCATATGAGGTTAATGGCTTATAGTGAAACGCTACCTCCTAAGCACATGAGGTTAATGGCTTACAGCTGAATGCTACCTCCCAAGCACATGAGGTTAATGGCTAAAGCTAAAGATTTGCTAAGTAGTAGGCTGGTGGGTTGCTTCCCCTTCCTCCCATTGGTCCGCGCGATAGACGGTACGTCCAACACAGGGCCTACCAGTGAAAGTAAAAAGAAAAGAAAAAAAAAGAGACAAATAAAGAAAAGAAAGAAAAGAGATAGAATGAAAGATTAGGATATGATGATCCACCAGTGAAAGAAAAGAAAATAAAAGAGACAAATAAAGAAAAGAAAAAAAAGAAAGGAAGGAGATTGAACGACAGATTAGGATATGATGATCCACCAGTGAAAGAAAAGAAAAGAAAAGAAAAGAGACAAATAAAGAAAGAAAAGAAAGGAAGGAAATAGAACGACAGATTAGGATATGATGATCCACCAGTGAAAGAAAAGAAAAGAGACAAATAAAGAAAAGAAAAAAAAAAGAAAGAAAAGAGATAGAACGACAGATTAGGATATGATGATCCACCAGTGAAATAAAAGAAAAGAAAAGAGACAAATAAAGAAAAGAAAGAAAGGAGATAGAATAACAAATTAGGATATGATCCATTAGTGAAAGTAAAAAAAAAAAAAGAGACAAATAAAGAAAGAAAAGAAAGGAATGAGATAGAACGACAGATTTGGATATGATGATCCACCAGTGAAAGAAAAGAAAAGAAAATAGACAAATAAAGAAAGAAAAGAAAGGAAGGAAATAGAACGATAGATTAGGATATGATCCACCAGTGAAAAAAAAAAAGAAGCAAGTAAGGATAGAAAAGAAATGAGGGAAATAGAATGAAGGAATAGGATATGATCTATAGAACAAGAAGAATGACATGATATGAAAGAAAGAATGAACAATGAAAATGAAGTTAAGCAAGAAAAGAAAAGAAAAAGAAAAGAATGACATGAAAGAAAGAAAGAACCAAAGAATAATGAAAACAAAGAATTAAAAATAAACAAGCATAATGCGACTAACATATATGCACATGTTATGTTACACATTGGTTGATATGCATAAATCGGTCACACAATTTTATGTATGTTCGAGATGTTTAAGCATACATTATGTATGCTATGTTCAAATTGATGTGTGTATAAATATTTTGTATGATGTTAAGTATGTTATGCTTAAGAGGTTAAGCATATATTATGTTTGCTATGTTTAAATTATGTTATGTTAAAGAACATTAAGGTTGTTCTCAATTTTAGAATAGGTTAAGAATGAAGTTGAAAATAATGTATGATATATGATATGTTAATGTTCTGATGCCACGGTTGGTATCAAATATGCTCTGTCTAAAAATATACGAGTTTTTATATGTCATGTATGTATGTTTGAACTTAATGAGCCTGTCACTCACAAGTTTGTTTATGTTGCAGGTAAGCATCTTGCACGAAAATAAAACAAGTGATGGAAGACGAATGTGATCTGCAAGTACCAAGGGACTGGGCGAGGGTTATTGTACTACTATGAGTCTTCCGCTGAGCTGTTTAAAGAGATTATTAAAACGAAATGTTTATGAAGTAATAAAGTTTAAAAATTAAGTACAATGTTTACTATAGCAAAGGTTTGATAATGATACAGTTTTCAAGCTTAAAGTTTAAAGTTTAAAGTTTGAGAAAAAAAAAAATTCTCAATTTTTACGTTCAAAGAAGTATGTTAAAGAAAGCAAGTTAAAAGTAAGATGCCGAAGACTCATGAGGCGAAGTCCGTCGTAGTCAACTATGGAGCACGACCGCGATGGCATACCGAACCTCGGGAAGTCACAATTATGTCCCAAGGAATGACTATGAACCTCACCATTTTGAATACACCGGATATGTTCTTGCATTAATTGTTGGATCAAAATTCAACATTTATCTTAATTAGGCTCAAAAAATATCCATTGATATCTTCATAAATCTTCTCCTTATTTCTACGAAATGCCAATTGGTATTAGCTAGATTCTTATGGAAATTATTCTTACTAAAACATTCCTCCAATGTTCATTCTCTTTATTGATTATTTCTTGGACATGTCTATGGACTCTAAATCAAACAAATCATTCATGTTGATTATGTGCTCTTTATTCATTTCATGACTTTTAAGTTTGTAACCAAGATTTCTTCGGTCATTAGTACCTTCATTGCCTAATTGGTTCACACTAGACTTGGTGTTAAACAATTTGCAACAAAAGCAATAAACTTTATCAAGTTTCTTTGAATACACCAACCATCTTCTATCATGTCTTTTTCCATTTGGTAGTTTCCTTATGTAAAAAGAAGTGGAGAAATGTCTAGAACCTCCATCTTTTGGAAAATTTATATCACTCTCTCTAATTGGACCTTTTTCAACTAATACATCTCTCAATTTGTTATCAATATGTTTCCATCTTCCCCAATCATAAATATTGATAGACACATCACTTAAATTAGCATCTTTAGTGTCCATTTCAATTCCATCTTCTTCATTTGTTTCTTTCCTTCTTCATCAATCTTTACATTTTCACACATTTCAACCTTCTTATTTTCTATGGTTTTCTCTACCATCACTTTCTCATCCCTTGTTTCATCTAAATTTGTTTTTTCACTTGATTTCATCTCATCTATTTTATAACATATCAGAAATTTATGAAAGGCTCCTTTTTGGGATTGAATCAAATTTTCTATTCTCCTCGTTTGCTTTAGTTTGTCATAACCCGATGCATATTTTCTATTATACATATTTACCATTGACTTAGGTATGTATGAAAATCAAATCAAATCAACACAATAACACAATAACAACAAAAACTAAAAAAATTAATTAAAAAAATATAAAAAGCAATGTAAGTAAATACGAAATGAGTAAGAAAAATATAACCTAGAGATTTTATTATGAAGAGAGGGCTGGTTGTGGTCTTGCAAAATATAGAGACAAAATGTTTATTTTGAGAAATTAAACCCTTAGGGAAAGAAGAAAGTAGGAGAAGAAGTGCTGGCTTTTTTTTTTTTTTTTCCTTTTTTTGTTGTTTGATTGTGAGGGCATATGATTGTAGATGATGGAACTCAATTTGTTTTTTAAATGATGTTTCAGGGTTTTTTTTTTTTTTTTTTTTGGAAAAAGTAGACGTTGCTTGCTTTCTTTGAAAAGATAAACGTTGCAAATTCCCAAAAATATCTCAATGGTGAATTGTGTTGTGCTATTTACTAGAGAGAAAATTGGAAGTTTTTGCATCGTCTGATTGCACCAAAGCATGTCCCACCATTAATAACATGCTATATCATTCAAATAAAGTATAATAAAGTTATCATAATTGAGACTCCTCCAATGCTGTGACGGCGTAATTGTATTTTTCTTTCTTTTTCTTTTTAAATGTATTTGCTTTATCTTCAAATTACTGTTAAACCTTGCATGCATATCAAAAAAAAAAAAAACCTAAAGCAGTCAATGTCGTCATTTTTAATATGTAGACCACGAACAAGCTTCCATACACTTGCAACTTTCTCTTGTTGAATCTAGAATAATTCAGATGAAAAGTAGACCGATTCAAATTGAGGATATTTAACAAAGAAGCTCTTTTCCAAGGAGATGCAGGGACCCAATGGCGGGTTATAGCTGGAATTTGGAAAATCAGTGGCTACTTACAAAGTAATGGATTTCTATGTGTATGAACTAGTAGACGCGGTGATGGAGGATTTTGGGCTGGAGCATTCCAAAGATTTTCCCCCTTCAGATTTCTCTTTATTTCTGGAATTTTACGAGCTTATTCGTCTTCGATTTCTTTCTTTTTTTTTTTTGCTTTTCTCCCATGTTTTCATGAATATGAAATTAGAGAAGTGAAAAATGGCGTTTGAATGATAGAGTAAAAATATAGTATGTGAGAAAAATTTCAAATCTCATCTTCGTGGAATAAAAGGATTAAAATTTTTTTGACTGTGATATAAGGGCGACTCCAACCGACGGCTGGCGTTGAAAAGTGGTAATGACGGTGGTAAGCGTCTCCAACCACGCGCCAGTTTTGACGTCAAAATGGTGGGACTAAACAATAGAAATGTAATATTTTCAATTGTGGTTGGGTATGAAAAGTACCTTTTCAATATTATATTATTTTCATTTGTCATTTTCTTGTCAAATTTTATTGGTTCGTATATATTTTATCTGGATTTACTCAATTTAAACACTTAAAAACAAACATTACTAATAAAATACCTTACTCAAAATTTTCAATATGTAGTAATTGAGTATTTAGAGGCAAATTAATTTTTAGTCATTTAATAGCTATAGACCATTAAAGAAAACAATTAGGGTCATTTTTGAATTCCCTTTTTGAATTTGGGCCTCTAAAAAATAGAGGTCGTTTCACTTTGCCTCCTACGAGTCAAAATAGAGCTACATTTTTCCTGAAGCTAATCACAAATTGCAACTTTGGGACACACCATCAAGGTGCCAATATATGTTTGGAGCACTTGACAAACATAAATGATTGCTTAAAGGTTGCACTCAAACAAATTCTAGATAATATATCTTCTATCTGCTTTGAATTTTAAGTTACCCTTTTCTGTGGCCTTTTAATAAAGATTAAAGAAGAAAAGAAGATGTGAAAGAAAATATAAAGATTAAACATATGTATTTGGGAAATATGCCTTTGTTCATTAAATATTAAAAAAAAGGAGAGTAGAATTAACTAATAATAAAAAATTTATAAATGGTCTCTCAAATAATTCTAACTTATAACTTTAAAATTTGGTTAATCGTGTAAACCGTTGATTCTCTTACATTTAGCCGGAATACTACTTTTACCTTCTTATTGTGCAATGTCCTTTGTTGAAAGATAAAAGTTGACCTATCTTCTAATAGCTTAAATTTTTGAGAATTATTGGTAAACTAACATGATATTAGAGTAGGATATTCTAAGTTCGAGCCCTTATAATTGCATTCTTTAACCCATTTATTATCATTGCATCTTGGAAAACTAACATCCTTTGTATATATAAAATTGATCACAAAATTCCTTCTGAAGTGATTAACGTTTTTAAAATATCAAGATCACCCTTCCAAACAAATATTAAATTCAATTTAAAACAAAAATTAAGTTAAAATATCAAATAAGACAAATATTAAAATAAAAATAATTTTCATCAAAATATAATTGAAATATTTGTTTGATCATTTTAAATTTTTTTTGGGTCAAAATCTTTAATTAAGTCACGATTCAAATAATATTTATTCTTATATGATAAATGATAGTCTTCATATTCTCTAAAATTTGATTATTTCAAAGGATATTTTGTAACTGATCTTGCTAAACAATGTAGGCAGTTTGTACAATATGATTGTGATAACCGAGAAACTTGTCACTCTCAGAAAATTTTGTACAAGATATGTAAATATATGTACATTCATAATGAGACATGCTACAAAATATATAGCAGATGAAAATTTTGATTAACTGAATTTTAATCAAAATTTTACAATGAATTAATGAATATAGTTTAAAAGCTAAGCATTAATTCAAATTAAGATGTTTTAAAATTAATAGAAAAGTATGCGGAAAATGCATATTAAGAGATTAATGGCACATAAGTAAGCCACATTGATCAATGGCCAAGATTAGCCACAAAGCTTATTTTTCTTTAAAGAAAATTAAGAGGAAATGAAGGAGGGTGTGAGGCACGTGAGGGAGAGGGACCTCAAACCCAAGTTAATTCAAGTGAATTAATTCACTTGAGTTTAAGCTGCCAAAAATAAGTAGTCGGAGAGAGAGAAAGAAAGAAACGGCAGAAAGAAAGAAGAGAAAGAGAAAGAGAAAGAGAAAAAGAGACCAAGAAAGAGAGAGAGAAGAAAGGGAAATCCAAATAAGTTTAGATTTTCTCTTCATCTGCAGCAGATCGATCGAGTATTTAGCCAAGAATCAGCAGTAAGAAGCTCTCAAGCTTCAAAGCAAGGTAAACCCTCGTTTTATCACGTTTTCTTAGGGGAAAATCTGGGGTTTTGAGAGGAAAAAGAGAATGTGAGTAAATCATGTTGAGATTTTGGGTTAAAATCGAAACATGGTTCGAGTCTAGTTGTGTTAAAACACGAATCCATGAGTTGATGGTGTAGAAAACCAAGTTTAGTGAGTTTTCTTTAAGAAAGTTCAGATTTTTCAAAAGTTGAGTCAAGAGATGTTCATAAGCAAAATGTGAGATTTTGCTTATGAAATCATGGATTTGTGATAGTAGAAATGCAGTCTATATCTCAAAACCATCTTATTAAGATCGATTTTGAGTGTAAGAAGTAGAACAAAGGCCATAAAAGCCTTAGAAAATTAGAGCAGAGTAGTTTGGACCCAGAATCTTGATTCTGGTATGACCACAGGCGTGTACAAGGGCGTGTTCAGAACACAGCCCCGAACATGCCTACATGCACGACCGTGTTGCAAGAAAATTCAGACCCAAGAGGTACACAGCCAAGAACACGGTCTTGTATCGGGCCGTATCAAGGGCTACACGGTCAAGGAAAGGGCGTGTAGCGGACTATGTTAGACAGCAGGAAAACACGGCCAGAAACACAGTCGTGTAAGTAACCGTGTAAGCATGCACGTATAGTCCAAAGGAGTACATGGCCAGTAACACGGCTGTGTATCCACCCATGTAAGTATACACGGCCATGTTTTAAGAAGTACACGGTCAGGCACGTAAGTCCAGAGGAGTACACGACCAGAGACACGCCCGTGTAGGAGGGCGTGTTCGAAGCCAAAGAGTAAAAAAAAAAAAAAAGAGTCTGGAAATAGAAATTTCGAATTTTGCCATGTTTCTAATATAAGATGAATATCAGAAATAATCACCAATTATTTCTTTTATAGGAGTTCAAGCCAGAGACCCTGATACAGTAATCCCAGAACAGCAGAGGCTTACGCTCGCAGATTTTCTGTAAATTCAAGCATTGTCCTGACTGCAACGTGGACAATCTTATTATGTTTATAATGTTATGTATATTGTATTACGTGTATGTTAGACATTAATTATCTGCATCACGATACTCATGTCAGTCTCAGGTCAGTTCATGTCATGCATATAGAGTTTCATATTTCAGTACACATGTCAGACAGGTACGAGAACATGAAAACAGGTAGGTGCACAAGCCACCTTAGTGTGTAAATAAAACTCACACACCCCAAGTAAATCATGTAATAGGTTTTGACTGTGGAGGCAATCAGTATGCTACCCAGTTGGAACACCAGCAAGATGGTAATTAAACCAGTTATTGGCGTATCAGCCTCTCGACCCATGGAGAGGTTGTCATGATTAGCTTCAGTTAAGATTAAGGAGGTCAACACTAAAGTACCACTCCCAGTTGTGCTAAAATGTCGGTACGACCAATCAGGGGCCCAAAACCAGAACTTAATAACAGATAATATCCTAAGACTAATCTTTCAGCCACGAGCATGTTTTATAGAGTCTAATTTCATGCATGAGCATAGCAGTACAGCATGTCATGATTCATGTCTTTATGTTTGAACTTACTGAGCCCATAGCTCATCAGTTTGTTCACATGTTGCAGGTAAGAGACCTGTTCACCAGTAGTATACGGTGGATGACGGACAGAGTAGAAGCATGCCAGGTGGATTGAGCGAGGGATTTGGTCACCATTAGTCTTCCGCTGTATAGTTTTGAAATTTAGAACATGTAATTTCAAAAAAAGAACAAGTTTTCAAGTTAAGATTATGTGATAGGAGAATCATGATTCATGTGCATGTTATTTTGTTAACATGATTTCCTTATCACATTCTCGAACAGTTTACGATATTAAGAAAAAAAATTTATTCCGTAAAACTAGCAAGCAGTTTTCAAGTACAGCATAATTGCCGGTGACGCTAGAGGCCTGCATACTATTGCGGTTAACTATAGAGTTGACTGTAATAGCACTGTAGGGCCTCCACAGCAGGGCGGGCCACCATAATGATGATTAAAAGTAATATTTAAACTAAACATAAGGGATGTTTTTGAAAAATTTTCCTACAAATATATTTAAATTTTTTAATAAAATAACTATATATACAAATTTAAACCTTCCCTGTTATTTTCAAGTACTATTCTGACACTAAAGTGATACCCTCTAATTGCTCATCACTAATATATGAAACTTGTAGACTTGTTGGACAACGAACAGGCACTGTACACGTACAAGTTGAGCTGGCTAGACTCTAAAATCCAATAAATGTGAAATAAAGATATTTAACGTGATAGTTTCTGATATAGTTTAATAGGAATTTAGCACTCGATTCTATCGAAAATTATAGAGTTTGAATTATTCAACACCTAATTTCAACAACGTAATAGAAAGATTCTTTTACTAAAGAAATCTGGTTTGCTATAAAATAACACGCTCTCCAGGTTGAGAGAGCAACCTAAAAATTAAGTAACAAGTAAGAGTGGAAGAGAAAAAGAAAAAAAAAAAGTTGCTAAACATGAGGACTGCTAAAAAGATCAACTTGGGTACAATGGCCGTTTTAACCTACTTGGTTACCTAGACTTAACATAAGTGATGTTTTTGAAAATTTTTCCTGCAAATATATTTAAAATTTCTAATAAAGTAACTATATATACAAATGTAAACCTTCCATATAAATTTTCAAGTACTATTCTGATACTAAAGTTATACCCTCTAATTGCTTATCGTTAATATATGAAACTTGTGGACTTATTGGACACACCAACTGGCACTGTACCCGTGCTAAATTAAGCTGGCCATACTCTAAAATCCAATTAATGGGAAAAAAAGATATTTAATGTAATAATTACAAGTATAATCCAACAGTAATTTAGCACTTAGACTCTATCAAAAATTATAGAATTCAAATCAATGTACACCTAATTTCAACAATGTAATAGAAAAAATCTTTTACCTACTAAAGAAATCTGGTTTGCTATAAATTAACAAGCTCTAAAGGTTGAGAGAGCACACCGAAAAATTAAGTAACAAATGAGAGTGGAAAAGAAAAGAAAATAATAAACATGAAGACTACTAAAATGTTCAACTTGGTTACAATGGCCGTTGTAACGTGCTTGGTTACCTAAACTAAACATGAGGGATATTTTCGAAAAGTTTTCCCATAAATATATATAAATTTTCTAATAAAGTAACTATATATACAAATGTAAACCTTCCATGTTAATCTCAAGTACTATTCTGACACTAAAGTTATGCCCTCTAATTGCTCATCATTACTCACCGTACACATACTAAATTAGGCTGGTTATACTCTAAAATCCAGTTAATGTGAAAAAAAGATATTTAATGTGATAGTTTGTACGGTTATTTAGCACTCGATTTTATTAACAAATGTAGAATTCGAATTATTTCACGCATAATTTCAACAACATAATAAAAAGAATCTTTTACTAAAGAAATCTGGTTTGCTATAACTTAACAAGCTCTCAAGGTTGAGAGAGCATACCTAAAAATTAAGTAACAAGTGAGAGTGGAAGAGAAAAGAAAATGCTAAACATGAGGACTACTAAAAAGATCAACTTGGGTACAATGGCCGTTTTAACCTACTTGGTTACCTAGACTTAACATAAGTAATGTTTTTGAAAATTTTTCCTGCAAATATATTTAAAATTTCTAATAAAGTAACTATATATACAAATGTAAAACTTCCATATAAATTTTCAAGTACTATTCTGACACTACTGTTATATTGCTCATCGTCAATATATGAAAGTTGTGGACTTATTGGGCTCACCAATTGGCACTGTACACGTACTAAATTAGGCTGGCTATACCCTAAAATCCAATTAATGTGGAAAAAAAAGGATATTTAATGGGACAGTTATACGCATAGTCTAGCAATAATTTAGCTCCTAATTGATAAATGTAGAATTGGAATCATTTCACACCTAATTTCAACACCGTAATAAAAAGAATCTTTTACTAAAGAAATCTGGTTTCCTATAAGTTAACAAGCTCTCAGGGTTGACAGAGCACACCTAAAAATTAAGTAACAAGTGAGAGTGGAGAAGAAAAGGGGGAAAAAAAGTTGCTGAACATGAAGACTGCTAAAAAGATCAACTTGGTTACAATGGCCGTTGTAACGTGCTTGGTTACCTATGCTTTTGTGGTCTCCGACGCTGAACAAGCTCTAAACAGGAAGATAACCATGGATCTTGGAGCACTTCTGATAGGTCGTGCAGATGAGAATTGCATTCCAAAAGGTCAACCATGTGGTGCATTTGATCCTTGCTGTAGTAACTTGTATTGCACCGATTATATTAAAGGAGCTTGCATATGCCTCCGTGAAGGTGAAGTATGCGGGTTACTACACATTTGTTGTGAAGGACTTTCTTGTACTGGTGCCTTTTCCGGAAGGTGTATTAAGGTAACCGAGACCGATACCGCGATGTAATCGGAGAACCTCCTTAAGTGCGTGCGTCCTACATATATATGTGTGTGTTTTCTATGTCTTTATATGCATGTACTCTTGTTTAATATCAACTACTAGCTCTATATACATATATATATATATGTCTGTGTGGTTATATAAGTGATATTGCAATAAATTTGGAAAATCTTGTAGGTTTTCCGTTATGTTGCTTATTTACTGTCTTCTGAGGATTGCAATTTTTGTTTTTCCTTTTATTTTTTCAATAAAATTTTCCTAAGAAAAAACAAGTGATGTATCGTAGCAAAATTATAATCAACTAGAAGCAATCATGATTAATTCTTTTTTGGTGCAATAATGGGCGGTGGAATATTTAGAGAATAGATGAAGGGAGAGACGAAAAAGGAAGGAGGGGCAGAGGTCAGGTGGATGGGGGTGGAGGTGAGATGTTGGGTGGGAGAGAGAATGGAGAAGGCGAAATTGAAGAATAGAATTAAGTGGAATATCTTTAATGTAGTCTCCAAATCAGATTTTTTAACGACGAGAGTTATCGTTGCAGGAATTTGTGAAATTTTCAGCAAAAATTTTAGTGTGGTTTTCCTTGCTGAAATTGTTGGAACACTTTTACCGACGATATTGAAAGTGCTCCCAAATTTTATTTAAAAAGGCAAAACAATTGGGGATTTTTTCCCCCAAAATTTTTTGGAACACATTTTAGGAGTGATATGTCTCTCAGGAAAAGTTTTATAAAAATTTCAATAGGAAAATTGTTTCCTAATGAAGAATTTTCGGATACTTTTATCGATGTTGTTTGTCGTCACTAAAAGTATACAAAGAAAAAAAAAAATGAAAGGGGGTAAGTATTTCCGGGCCAAATGTAGCAACTATCACCTTTACTAATGACAAGTGAAGTATTAGCAACGGAATAAATTCACCGCTAATGGTGTTGTCGGCAAAGCGTTTTTCTTGTATATTGGCAAGAAAGAAGAGGCTGATTATTGAATAATAATAATAATAATAATAATAATAATAATAATAAGGATGATGATGACGGCGACGATGATGGATTCAATTGCTCATTACGCGGAAAAAATTGTTGTTTCGAGTTCTGAGGAGAAATTATCATATCTAGATATTTAGAGGAAAAACTGGATAAAAATATTCAGTTAAAGAAAATCATCCCATAAATGTCCAAGGTTTACATTTGTGTATATAGTTCCTTTTAATAGAAATTTTGAACTTATTTATAGGCAAAATATCAAAAACATCTCCTATCTTTAGTCTAAATATTAATTTTAATCATCTTATTGCACAATATGCCTACATTATATATATATATAGTAAAATACAATTACAAAATATCATTTAAAATGATTAAGGAGGTGTTTGAGTTATGCATAGCATTTATATTACATTTGAATGCAATATATATTTAGATAATAAGAATTTACATGGCATTCAAATACAAAGTTTGTTTGGATGAAATGTATTTAAATTGTATTATATATAATATGATTGATAAAAATAGAAAGAAAAAAGGTAGAGAGACAAAAAGTATGTGATGTGATTAGTAAAAATAGTAAAAAAAAATGAAATGATGAATAGTAATTATATTGGATTTAAATTACGATATGATAAACATTTGAATGTAATATTTTTACATTTGAGTAAAAATTGTATTATATTCAAACGTAATGCAAAGGTAATGTGGTGAACAAACGATGATAATTGTATAAGATATCAAGATTCTCCTTTGTTGTCAACAATATATATTATTTGAAATGTGATTTAACTGAAAAGTTTTACAAAAAATTTTGAAATGATCAAAAAACTATTTCAATTATGTTTTCATAATTGTTTTAATTTCTATATTTGTCTTCTTTAATATTTTAACTTAATTAATGTTCTAAATTGAATTTAATATAGGTTGCGAAGGGTGATCTTGATATTTTCAAAATTTTAATCCCTTTAGAGTTAGTTTTTTATTAATTTTATATATACGCAGAATGTTTTAGACATTGTACCATAAGAAAGTAAATGTAGTATTTCAGATAAACATAAGAGAATTGATAGTCTAAATAATTAATCCAATTTTGAAGGTGTCAGTTGTGGTTATTTAAGAGTCCACTTTTTTTTTTTTTTGATAATTGAAGAGTCCATTTACATTGCTTATTATTAGTTAATTTTTTTTTAATGGTTCGTGAACAAAGGCACATTGTTGTATGATTAAATTTGAATGTTGTGTTGAGGGAAGGGGTGTTATTGTATGTATTCTTAAACTAACTTGGCTGTGTTTTTTCTTGTAAACATCACCATGCTCTAATTCAAAGACATCTTTAGTCCAATCCCCTTTGCCCGGGAAGGGAATTTTGGCCATCTTACCTTCCAGACAGGATTCGCAAGTTGGTAATAGATCAACTTTCAAGTCCATGAGAGATCCATCCTTTATAACATTTGTATCCTTTCTTGGCTAATGTGACCTAACCGCAAATGCCAAAAATATAAGTGTATTTGTATAAAGCAAGAACTTTGGTGTGAACTTTTAGACCTAGGATATCTCATATGTTTGGTTGTTTCTGTTTTGTTTAGAGTGAAATTTCTGATTTTAAAGGAAAAACTAACCGGTTTCAAATGTAATCAGTTTAGCTTAAACTTTTCCTTTTGATAGACTTTGTGGAAGAATTTTTAGTAGCTATAGCCTCTTAATGCTGCTTTGTTCCGTTAGAGAACTCCTTCAATCCCATGTTTAAACGATAAAATTGTCTATTTATCATTCTAATTTATTCTTCCATTTTTTTCCTCATTTTCTTAGATTTTGTGGGGAGGGGTTTTTCTTTTTCTTTTTTCTTTTTTTTTTTGGTTTCAGGTAGGAGTTTACTTTTTAAGTTTTCTAATTCTCTATTGCATTGGACCATCTATCTTCATCAAGGCTCGTATCTCCATCAACTTGTATGGTTACTTGGTGCATAGAGAAAGCCCTCACGTGTTCCTTTCTTGTCCAGATCTAGTGATCACGAGGACATTGATATGTTATTCTTGTGTTGCGGTGTGGCTTAATGAAGGTATGGTTGTATTTTAATCAAGAGTACATTGCAAAATGGGCGTTATGCATGATGTCTACTAGCGTGTATATATATATATATATATGTAACCATCTCAAATTACGGAAGTCAGTTACTGACTGAGTCATATTGTCTGCTATCTGATTCAAGTTTATTATACGCGTGAGAAAATTTGCTAAGACTTGTTTTCACAGAGTTAGTGCAGAGAAAAGACAGATATACTATTCATTTATCAAGAGTATCAAAAGGCCTTTGCATGTGGGTGAACACGACCTTATTACGTTAGTTGTAAAATGTTGCTTTTACCATGTGGGGCATTATATCTTAATCTTATAATCTTAATAGAATAGGATCGAAAACTGGGCAACATTCTTCACTGCATGTGTTCAGTTGCTAAGAAAGAAAAAAATGTTGCCCATTTTAAAATAGCCTATTGGAATGAAACGGTTGCCTATAGTTCGGCTACGCGCTACTAGCTGCCTTCGCAAGGACAAGCTTATGTAAAGGAGAGAGATTGGAGCAATAAAGTAGTATTTGTTCTTCTCAATCCAATTTCTCTCTACTCTCTAGGAGGGAGGAATTAAAATTTTACTGAGTATTCTTCAACTGCTAAGCAGAAGTTAAGGGTTCTCACATAATTCTAGTCCCTACGCACATTATTCAGATTATGTTTTTAGAAATAGATCCAGCCCAAACTCTGGTAATATATATATATATGTGTATGTATGTATGTATATACATTTTTTTTAATAATTGTCTTCTTTTCATCTTCTCTTCTTGTCTGCATCCCAAACTCCAAAAAGATTTGATCTTTTCTTCTTTTTTATAGTTTCAATTTTATTTTATTTTAGATTTATTTGTTCAAATTTGGTAATTAGTCCCTCAAATTTTTTTCTTGATAATCAATCCCTTGAACTTATACATTTTGACAATTTATTTCTTTTTACTCAAATCTCTAAAAATTTAGATGATTCTTTACATGTAACTTGCATAATATATAATATGTAAGTTTGTTTGCCAACAGTTGTCTTAATTTTAATTGATTTAAGCAAAAAAGGACTAAATTGCCAAAAAAAAAATTATAAGTTCAGGTGTTGATTGTCAAAAAAAAAAAAGTTAGGTATTAAATTATCAAATTAAAAAGCTCAGGGGCCACCCATGCAAATAAGCTTTTATTTTATTTATCTTTAAGGAATAAAGATATTCGCTTCTACAGTGGTGGTAATTTTAGTCCTCTCAAGTAGCAATGTAGTTGTGGTCTATTTAGGTTTCTTGTTTGTGTACTTTTCTATAGTTTCTTACTAGATTTTAAGGGTTGGATTCATAATGACTAGGCAAACAAAGATCATACGGATGATAGATTCGTTGTCAAATCACAAAACAACCTAACCTAGAGAACAAAGAACAACAGAAGCTTCCATACTAGAAGCACGTTCTAGCTGAGCCAAAAGGGAACACAGATTATAAAACCAAATGAAACAAGGACTTGGGCACCATAAAAAAAATCCACTGAGAGAGCCTACCTGCTAAGATTATGAGCTCCAACATTCTCAGTCCTCCTAGTCTAAAAAAAGAGTAGAATTGCAAATTTCGAGCAAGTGTAGACCCCTCAGATGCTAAACTCTCCAACTCCATATAGAGCTTGATTTTATCTCCAGTGCAGAGTTACATAATAGTTTATGATCTCTAGTAAATATTTCATTGTCATTTTTTTTTTTGGTTATAATAAATTGTTTGTTACATGATCATAGTATTTCAAACAAGATGTATTAGCATAATTTTGATTTTAATGAAATGAAATTGTCGTCTAAATTTTAAAACATATGTATATTTCGACAGAATGTAAACTCAAATTCATTACGATTGTGGTAACCACGTTGTTAAGCAATTATGCAATGACACCGCTAATTGTTACCCAACTTCTACCATTTCATTAACCTAAAGAAAATTTCCTTAGCTCCTTTCATTTAGAGAAGAAAAACTCTAAACCGTCTTTTTTGTTTAGCAAAAATACTATTTTTGTCCCTTTAATTATGCAACATGTTAAAAATATCCTTTGTATTTATATAATTAGAATTTGGAAAAACCAGATGCTATGACATTTGGTCAAAACTAGATTGGTAGTGGAGGGTTATACCCAAAAGGAGGAAGTTGACTATGAAGAAACTTTTCTCTGATTGTCGAGCTTAAGTCCATTAGGATACTCTTGTCTATTGCCGCTTGTTATGATTTTGACATATGGCAAATAAAGGTCAAGACAATGTTTTTGAATGGCTATCTTGAGGAAACCATTTACACAGTGCAACTGGAAAGTTTCATTGATGAAGGATTCAAGCAAAAAGTCCATAAACTGCAAAATTCTATTTATAGACTTAAGTATGCTCCTAGATCATGTAACATTAGATTTGATGAGGCTATCAAGTCTTATGGTTTTGAACAAAATCTAGATGAATCATGTGTCTATAAGTATATAGAAGAAAAGAAGGTGGTCTTCTTAATCCTTTATGTTGATAATATCCTACTCATAGAAATGATGAGGAATCAATGTCGAACGTAAATGAACGGTTAGCAAGCCAATTCCAAATGAAAGATTTGGGAGAGGCAAGCTATCTTGTTAGGATCTACATTTTTCACAATTGCATGAAATGGCTTTTGGCATTGTCTCAGGTACTACATGCAGAACTCTAAGAAAAGGAATATGCCTTCTTGTCATGCAAAACTCTAAGAAAAGGAATGTTACTTCTAGGCATGATATTCATCTTTCAAAGGAACTATGTCCAAAGACTCCTCAAGAGGAAGAGGACATAAGACATTTTTCATATGCATCTACAGTTAAAAGCTTGATGTATGCAACGCACTGTACTAGGTCGAACATTTACTTTACAGTGGGAATAGTCAGTAAGTTTTAGTCTAATCTAGGATTTGATCACTAGATGGCAGTAATATGCATTCACAAGTATATTAGGAGAATGAGAAACTATATGGTTATATATTCTGGTAAAGATTTGTTTCTCATTAGGCATACGAATTCTGATTTCCAAATGGATCGAAATGATCAAAAGTCGATATCTAGTTCCATTGTTCACTTTTGATGGTGGAACTGTTGTTTGGAGAAGTATAAAGCAACAATGTGTTGTTAACTCCCTAATGGAGGCTGAGTATATGGTTGTTTCTGAAGTATCTATGGAAGCAATTTGGCTCTGTAAGTTTTTGAAAGATCTAAGAGTAGTTTTGAATGTGGGAAAACTAATTGGTCTTTACTGTGACAATAGTGGAGCAATTGCTAACATCAAGGAACTAAGAAACCATAAGTGTACGAAACATTTAGTGGGGAGATATCACTTAACAAGGGTGATAGTTGAGAGAGGAGATGTGAAAGTCTTGAAGATTGCATTGGAAAATAACCTTGTGGATCCATTTAAGAAGATATAACCAACCAAAGTTTTTAAAAACACTTGGAGGGATTTGGATTAGGGGATATGTCTCACCCACTTTATTGCAAGTAGGAGATCGTTGGGATTGATATCCAAAAGCATGTGATGTTTTGATATTATTTATTTTAAATAAATGAAATTGATTTTTTATTATAATTTATGTACATATATTTTGAACATAATATTAAAAACACAATATCAAGAACATAATCAAAGTTTTACATACATAAAAATATCCAGTATTAAAACTTATTAAAAGTGTCTCCATTGATGATGAAGCTTTTTTCTACACCACACTAATTTGTGATGGCAACCAAGTTGAGCATTCTCCAAGTAAACAATGAGAATATGACAGCACATGCAGAAATATATGAAAATAAATAAAGATTTGTTCAAAAATTTATTTTTCTTGCCTTTTGGGAAGCAAAATTATTAATTAGATCATTG
Source organism: Antiaris toxicaria (assembly GCA_035233585.1). Taxonomy (NCBI): domain Eukaryota; kingdom Viridiplantae; phylum Streptophyta; class Magnoliopsida; order Rosales; family Moraceae; genus Antiaris; species Antiaris toxicaria. Next base: position 20,614,670 of record CP141153.1, read on the forward strand.
TATTCAAGCTTGTCCAAAAATTCTTTTTCAATATACAACATAGCTAGTCCATTTAACCGTTCCTGCACCATAGTGGATCTTAAATAAGACTTTATTAACTTCAACTTTGAGAAAATCCTTTCTATAGAAGCAACAGTCACTGGAAATGTTAATAATATTCTATAAGCAATACATGCATTTGGAAAGGAATCACCTTTTTATGTAACCAAGTGCTTCTCTCAGTACTTTCAATTCTGTAAACAAATTTAGACCATCAATATCAGAAAATCCATCATGTTTTGAACATCTTCAAAATTCAAAGAATACCTTTTCAATTCATCTTCACGCAATGACTTTAGTTTCTTGAAATTGAATTAAAACTCAAAAATATTTTCATATGCTTGAAACTACTCAAATCTGATCCTAAGTGAAGAAATAACTTGGTCAACCATGTAAAGAAAATAATCAATTTGAAATGACTCTTCAGCACATTCTATTTTATTACAATCAACATATTTATCAAATTGTTTTTTCCTACAAATCACACATTTTTCACGAAATTTGGATTCTATTTCCATCTCATTTGCAATCTCTTTGGCCGAAATCATGACAAGTGCAAATCAATTTTCCCTGTAATTTTCAAAATAAGAAAGAAGATCTTTTAATTGATCTATAGCAATATCTATATGGATATCTTCACTTTGTAGGCTTTTTACTGACTATACTAATAGCAAACAAGATTTCAAACCACATAACAATACCTAACAAAAATTCAAAATTCGCTAATTCATACATTGCTAGATATTGAGCTTCGCTCTTTATTTTAGGATCCCCATTAGTTTCTATAGTTCAAATAAAGCATATCTTATTTTTTGAGCTTGAAATCTAATTACCTTAACACTTTCAATACGACTCTCCTAACGAGTTTGTAACAATGATTTAAAGTTAATTTAGATATGTTATTTTTTAATATTTTCCGTTGCTCGGGTGAAGAAGAGAATAATGAATATATACATTGTAATACTCTAAAAAATGATATAGCTCTAACACAAGAGCTGGCAGAATCACAAAGTAGTAAATTAAAATTGTGACAACCATGAGGTGTATATAATGCTCTAGGATTTGTCTCCAATAATCTTTTTTGTATACTTTTATGTTAGATCCATTATCATATCCTTACCCTATCACATTCTCGAATAAGACATGTATATGTTTTCAAGTTATGTATTAAGAAAAAGAAAAAAAAAATTTATTCCGCCAAATTTTCAAGCAATTTTCAAGTTAAGCATGATGTCGGCAACTCTAGAGGCCTACATACTATTGCGGTTAACTACAGAGTTGACTGTAATAGCACTGTAGAACCTCTACAGCAAGGGCGGGCCCCCACATACCCTCTTACATCATTGATGTCAAGTTTTAGATTTTCAATTTGTTTAATAAGTGCACCAAAGAAACCTTTTCTAGATGTATCATCTACTTTTAAGAATCCTAAAAAAAATTCTTTTACCCTTATTGGACTTGTTGACATATCCATACACCTCAATATGATAGACATTTGTTTTTGGTGACTTGAATTTGGAGAACAATCAAGTATAATAGAATAATATTTTGCTTCTTTTACATTTTTTTTTTTTTTCAAAATTGTTCTCTTGACCTTAAGTGCTAACATCTATATTAACTCATTTTGAATATTATTGTGATAACCGAGAAATTTCATCATTCTCAAAAAATCGATAGATAAAATGTACATGATCAATTTCATGTTTAAAATGTGAAATATAGTGATTTTATGTGACACCCCGCCTAGCGCGGGCCCGTCACTTGACATCTATTCTTACTTCTACTATTTGTTCTTTTCATATTAAAATAAAAAGGTGCGGAAATTTTTTTTTTTATATATACATATTTACATTTACTCTCTTTCTATCTGACGGATTAAGCATTACGGGTCCATAACTTTTGACATGACATTCGCAACCCATTCCACCAGTCTCGTATCTCAATAAACTCAAATGGCAGGTTGTTTAACTTTGTTACCTGCACACAAACAAACTGGTAAGCTAAACGCTCAGTAAGTTCAAACATAAAAACATAAATCATAAAACAGTATATCATACTGTCTGTAGCATATAATTACTAAAAACATATCATGCATTAACATAAATAATCACATAAATTATGATAACTATTAGTATTCTATAAAATTAGAATAACTATAAATATGCCAACTGTAATAACAGTGGTATCCTCTAATATCACTCATGACATCTCTTAAAACTTTACTCTGATGTATTAACATAACATCACATATAGGGTTAGCACAGACATCACATCATGTAAAAGTGCTCATACAATATTCATTTATTCTTTTCTTCATGTTTCTCATTATTTCTTTCATTATATCATTCATTGCTTTTAGTTTATGGGCCTTGTGCCTTGGGCCTCACACCCGTCATACTGTATGGGCCTCGCGCCTTATATATCATGGGCCTCGCACCTGTTAAACTGTATAGGCCTCGCACCCGTAGTGCTATATGTTTAACAATTAGCACAATATATAATCTATAAACATGTGTAAATACAATGCACATAACATATAAGTTAGCGTAAAACATTGTAATCAAATACGACAATTATATCTTAAGTGTTTTATGCACAGTTTTTTGATTTATTCTTTTCGTTTATTATTTTATCTGTACTTTATCTCTGTATGGGCCCGTTTTAGTCGTACCGAAAAGAGCACTGTAGAGGGGCCTGGGAGCTACCCTAGCTCTCTCTCATCTATGCTATGTCTTCTGCTTCAACATGAAATAACCTCCACCTAGCGAGAGGCCGGTATGACAAAACTATTAGGTTTTCATTACCCTGTTGTTTAATTTTTAAGTGTACATACAATAACATCTTTACTGTGCAGTATATTAACTTTTCGTAGTCTAGTACAGTAGCTGTACTCAGACCAGTGCAGTCATAAAGACTGTAAACATCACATATTTAATGTTGTAATTAATCAAATATTAATACTGCTCTATGATCATAACGCAGTAACTGAAATCATAAAAATGAAATCTAGTAAGTTTGAAACCTCTCGTCCAAACTTATCACATATATAGAACAATTCATTAATTATACTTAATTTATTTATTCTAATCATTTTCATTATTTCATTAAAACGATACCTCACACTCTTGGGAGGTTGCCTCATTAAATATAAGGCATACAAACACTCAATGCAATCATAACAATATAAAGAATCAGATTCTCGTGAATCTGAAATAATTGTAATAGTAGTATAAATTACACAGTCATACTATAAACCATACAGTCTAGTACACAACTATACCAATAGTTGTGCACCTGTCATCAATCATAAATCAAACAATTATATAGTTTAGGGGAAAATATATTTTTCCACCTAAACATAACTATATTAATTTGTTCATGCACAGACAATTAAATGTCTGAACTTACCTCAACTCTACTAATATCAGCTTTCTGTGATTCCTCGACAGTCCATCATCACTGTCCCGTTGAACTCCTATAACCGAAAAATTAATGGTTATTTAAAATCTTTATTTTATATATAAAACTTTATAAAACATAAAAATACTACGTTTTATTTCTTAATAAAGAACTTAAGAGCTTAATGTTTCATTTTTACCTTTTCTAGAAACTTTTTGACAAAATTACCATTTTGCCCTTAGCGGAACTTTTCTTATTTTTAATGCTTAACTCTTGATTTTGGCCATTAAAACTTTAATTAAAGCCTTAGGATTATGTTCTAGACTTTAACGACTCTTTTTCTAAATTTCTGAAATTTTTGGTCCAAATGACCGTTTTACCCCTGATGGGTTTTTGAATCTTAACCTTCTCGTTTTAATGCTTAGACTGAATTTTCTAAGCTCAAAAATCATGCATTTGACTTTTAATAACTTACTGAACCTTTTTCAGATTAATTTCTATATTTTTCACAATTTTTACTATTCCCGACCCTCGGGAAGTTCTATTCCGACATAAAAGTCGATTTCTTGCTTTTCTTACATTTCAGGCATCAAAGGTCGTTTTATAAATTCTTATAACATCCCTTTTTTTTTTTTTTTCCATTTCTTATCTTAAATTCATAAGGGGCTCGGGTTTACCTGTCCAATCACATTTTTAAACCCTTATTTCCAAAAATGCCATTTACGCTATTTTAAAAATTTCGGCAGAATTTCCTCTTAATTTTTAGGCTCCCGGCGTTTAGGAGACACCTCAAAACTATCTAACCTCGTCTAATCTATCACGTACTATACCAGAGACCTAATTTTACGTAAAAGTTACACACTTTTTATGTAAAATTTACACATTTTCATACTTTTTCATATATGCTATTTCATTCATTTTTCTTTCTTTCTTTTACAATTTCTTATATCAATACATCACATTAACATACATTCATCTTAATTAATAAATTGAGGAACAAGAGTGGTCGAGATTATATCGAAAATGTCGTTCGGTCTCGATTGCACAAACTTTATTCTTTCGTTCTTTGCATCTGGAGTTTCGTTTTGCAAATCCGACTTCGTGGATACGTCCAGAACATTGAAAACAAGCCAATGGGCCAATCTTCAAAATTTGGTCAACGATCGCCGTTGACCGATGTTGACTTGCCGTTGACCGGCGGTTGACGGTGGCAAGTGAGTAGCCCATCTTGAGGAGCTCGATGAGAGGAATCCATTGGTAGCCTCATTTTCATGCTTGAAGGCTCCTATCGTCAGAAAATCCCCTTGAAAGCCACGGCCACGGCATTGACAGTAGAACTCCGCCGTGCCGGACTTTTTTCCCTAAATTGGTTAAGGGCCTTTGCTCCCCACAACCCCATGACCATTTTTGCGCCGGTGCTCTCTTCAATTTGGCCGGAATCAATGAAAATCGACGTTGGCTCCCACGGCGGCGACGGTGAATTTCTCAAAGCTTGGTCAGTATGATACGGCGGTTGTTGCTATGAATCACCACATAGGTTTTGGAGTACTCTTCCCCACGAACCTTTTGGGACCGGTTTCATGGCAAACAGTGGCCAGATGGTGGAGAATCGACCGTTTGAAATTCACGGCTCCGGCGAGCTTCGAGCAGTGTGTGCGGCTTGCTCCGACGACTGCTCTGTCGCGTCGACCCACCGTTAGACTCAACTCAATGAGAGCTTTCCAACGGTGCCAGTGGTGTCGTGAACGGAGATTGTATGTGAAATTTGATCACTGTTCACATTTGAGAGAATTTTGGGGAAAATTTTCAAATTTTTGAAATTTATGGGGAATTTTTGAATTTAACCCCTAAGATTTCCTATTTATACTCTCCTCCCCAAAATTTTTAACTTAGGCTATCCTGACTAATTTGGATGTGTTGAATCCAAATTTATCAGTTTTATCTTGATCCGAGGTCATCTCGATCAGTTTTCGGTATTGCATATTTTTCACATTCCCGGTCGAAATTTCTGTTTTGTGCTCAATTGACTAACTTGAGCATCCTGATTTCAAATATATCAGTTTCAGGTCGAGAAAATGTTGTCTTGACCCTTTTCTTGATATTGTGCATATAATATACATATTTCCCGAGAACAGTAAAATTTCCTGGTTGTCACATTTTGTGTGTGTATAAGTGTGATTTTTAAGGTTAAATGTGATTTTTAAGGTTAAATATAATTTTTAACAGTACACGGGCGTGTACTAGAAGAATACAGTCGTGTAGTGAGAATGAAACCCAAAAACGTCCAAGCTACATGGCCATATAGTGAGAAAATCAAACTACAGAGCGGTACACGGTCAGAGACACGGCAATGTACCAGACCGTGTACATGAAATGTACAGTCACATGGCCATGTAACATGGCCGTGTAAAGGAGAATTATTAGACAGAGAGGTACACGGTCATAGGCACGGTCGTGTGTAAAAATATATATACAATAAATAATATATATATAATTTTTGATTAGGAAACACACAGTATCAAGAAATTAGTCAAGATGACTTTTTCTTGATATAAAACTGATATATTTAGGTTCAGCATGCCCAAATTAGTCAGTATAGCCTATCAGAATACTCAAATTAGTTAATTAAGCACAAAGGTAATTTTTAACCGGGAATTCGCAGTACCAGAAACTAGTCAAGATGACCTCGGATGAAAACAAAACTGATATATTTGGGTTCAACACGTCCAAATTAGTCAGAATTGCTCATGTTGAAATTTTGGACAAAAAGTATAAATAAGAGTGAAAAATCGAAAATTTCAAAAGCAAGCCTATAATTTTCCCTTACCTTCTCTTTCCTCCCCCTTATACGAAAATGAACAGTAACCGACCACCAGAAATGGTGTTCATTTTCGACACCCGCCGGTCTCGTTGGAAAGCTCTCGCCAAACTGAGTCCAATTGTGGGTCGACGCAACGGAACGGCCGCCGAAGGAGCCCGCATGTGCCGCCTAAAGGCACTGGCTGTTGGAAAATTTGATCGACCGTATCTCCACCGTCTGACGTCCGATCAAGGTGATTATGGTCCCAAAATTTTTGTGGTGAAGAAGAGAACAAAACCCATAGCTTATTTCACCTCAACAACAGCCAGATCACGCCGCCCGAAGCTTCGTTGTCGCCGTTGTGTCACCGCCATGAAACTCGCCATTTTCGGCAAAGTTAAGCCTACCACCGGTACCAAAATGCTCAGAATTTCACGTAGATCAAAAGCCCCAAGCCAATTTTGGGCAACAACGTCAGGAAAACGGGGATTGAAGCTCGCTGCCGCTGTCGGTTTTTCAGGGGTTAATTTCCAGCAATAGGAGTTTCGATTGGTGAAATTGACACCACTAATGAGTTCCTTACGTTGAGATCTACAAGATGGTGGTCGCCTTTCTCCATGCCACCGACGGTTAACGCTGGTTAACGGCGACCCGGTGACTAAAATTGAAGAATGGCTTGTTGGCCTATTTTCGACGTTCTGGACACATCCGCGGCGTCAGATTTGCAAGATGGAATTTCAAATGTGAAGAATAGAGAATTAAAGTTTGCGCACGCGAGACCAAATGGCGCGTCCGATCACCGATGGGACGAATTCAGTATTGATTTTGGTTCCTTCCTTGTTTAATTTATGTTTTAGAATGATTACGTGTTAATTATGTATTTTTGGCATGTGAAATTGTAAGAAAAATTGATGAAAATGATGAAAAAGAAAATGCGTATAAATGTGAATATTTTTACGTAAAAGTTGAGTTTTACATAAAAATATAGACCTCTGGTATAGTACATGATAAAATAGAATAGGTTAGATGGTTTCGAGGCTTTTCCTAAACGCCGAGAACCTAAAAATTAAGCAGAAATACTGTCGAAATTTCTAAAACGGCACAAAGGGTATTTTAGGAACAGAATGGTAAAAATATGGTCGGGATGGAAACCCGAGCCCCCCTCAAATAATTTTAAGGATTAATGAATGAGTTAGGTTCAGAAAAAGATGACGAATGTTTTAAGGATTAGTAAACCAAGAATTTCAGCAACTAATGCCGTAAAAGCTCGGTAAAGCCTAAGAAAAATTATTTTATAATTGTTAGGCTTAGAAAATCTAGTCTACGCATTAAAAATTAAAAAAAAATGATACGGCCTAAAGACCCGTCAGGGGAAAAACGGTCATTTTGACTGAAAATTTCAGGAATGATATAAAAAGGCCCAATGGGTTTAAAATGGCTTAATTAAGATTCTAAGGGTCAAAACTAAGTTATAAATCAAAGAAAAGTAAGGTTATGATGAAAAATCACATTAAGGGTAAAATAATAATTTTGTCAAAAGTTAGTAGAAAAGTTATAAATGGAATATTAGACCCTTAAGTTTATGATCGAGAAATGAAACGTAGAATTTTTACATTTTATTAAGTTTTATATATGAAATAAGTATGGAAAATAACCGTGGTTATTTTGGCTATAGGGATCCGCTCCAGACGAGATGAAAGGACGTTCGCGGATTAAGAAAGCTAAAAAGGAGATGCTAGCAAGTAACTGTAAGTTCAAGCATTTATTTGTCTGTAACATGAATTGACATGTTATGTTAGGTCTATGTTTGTGCGTTATATAAAAGTTATGTATGTGAGTGCTATACGCACTAAAGTATGACTAACCTAATGCACACTATAAAAACTATGTTAAGAAAGAAATGACTTATGAAATGCAAATGAAAGAAAAGAAATGAACGAAAGAAAGAAATGAATTATGAAACACAAATGAAAGAAACGAAAGAAAGAAAGAAAAGAAGTGAACGAATGAAAGAAAGGAAAAGAAATGAAAGAATGAATGAATGAGAACAAAAAGATAAAGTAAAGGAAGAGAAAGATAAAGAAATGAAAGAATGAATGAATGAGAACAAAAAGATAAAGTAAAGGAAGAGAAAGATAAGCAAGATAATAAGACTGAAAATTTAAGTGTTTGGCGTACCGGCCTCCCATAAGTGAGGTTTAAAGTTATAAATTCCACTACCACTAAAAGCTACCTCCCAAGCATATGAGGTTAATGGCTTATAGTGAAACGCTACCTCCCAAGCACATGAGGTTAATGGCTTACAGTTGAATGCTACCTCCCAAGCACATGAGGTTAATGGCTAAAGCTAAAGATTTGCTAAGTAGTAGGCTGGTGGGTTGCTTCCCCTTCCTCCCATTGGTCCGCGCGATAGACGGTACGTCCAACACAGGGCCTACCAGTGAAAGTAAAAAGAAAAGAAAAGAAAAGAGACAAATAAAGAAAAGAAAGAAAAGAGATAGAATGAAAGATTAGGATATGATGATCCACCAGTGAAAGAAAAGAAAATAAAAGAGACAAATAAAGAAAAGAAAAAAAAGAAAGGAAGGAGATTGAACGATAGATTAGGATATGATGATCCACCAGTGAAAGAAAAGAAAAGAAAAGAAAAGAGACAAATAAAGAAAGAAAAGAAAGGAAGGAAATAGAACGATAGATTAGGATATGATAATACACCAGTGAAAGAAAAAAAAAGAGACAAATAAAGAAAAGAAAAAAAAAAGAAAGAAAAGAGATAGAATGACAGATTAGGATATGATGATCCACCAGTGAAATAAAAGAAAAGAAAAGAGACAAATAAAGAAAAGAAAGAAAGGAGATAGAATAACAAATTAGGATATGATCCATTAGTGAAAGTAAAAAAAAAAAGAGACAAATAAAGAAAGAAAAGAAAGGAATGAGATAGAACGACAGATTTGGATATGATGATCCACCAGTGAAAGAAAAGAAAAGAAAAGAGACAAATAAAGAAAGAAAAGAAAGGAAGGAAATAGAACGATAGATTAGGATATGATCCACCAGTGAAAAAAAAATGAAGCAAGTAAGGATAGAAAAGAAATGAGGGAAATAGAATGACGGAATAGGATATGATCTATAGAACAAGAAGAATGACATGATATGAAAGAAAGAATGAACAATGAAAATGAAGTTAAGCAAGAAAAGAAAAGAAAAAGAAAAGAATGACATGAAAGAAAGAAAGAACCAAAGAATAATGAAAACAAAGAATGAAAAATAAACAAGCATAATGCGACTAACATATATGCACATGTTATGTTACACATTGGTTGATATGCATAAATCGGTCACACAATTTTATGTATGTTCGAGATGTTTAAGCATACATTATGTATGCTATGTTCAAATTGATGTGTGTATACATATTTTGTATGATGTTAAGTATGTTATGCTTAAGAGGTTAAGCATATATTATGTTTGCTATGTTTAAATTATGTTATGTTAAAGAACATTAAGGTTGTTCTCAATGTTAGAATAGGTTAAGTATGAAGTTGAAAATAATGTATGATATATGATATGTTAATGTTCTGATGCCACGGTTGGTATCAAATATGCTCTGTCTAAAAATATACGAGTTTTTATATGTCATGTATGTATATTTGAACTTAATGAGCCTGTCACTCACAAGTTTGTTTATGTTGCAGGTAAGCATCTTGCACGAAAATAAAACAAGTGATGGAAGACGAATGTGATCTGCAAGTACCAAGGGACTGGGCGAGGGTTATTGTACTACTATGAGTCTTCCGCTGAGCTGTTTAAAGAGATTATTAAAACGAAATGTTTATGAAGTAATAAAGTTTAAAAATTAAGTACAATGTTTACTATAGCAAATGTTTGATAATGATACAGTTTTCAAGCTTAAAGTTTAAAGTTTAAAGTTTGAGAAAAAAAAATATTCTCAATTTTTACGTTCAAAGAAGTATGTTAAAGAAAGCAAGTTAAAAGTAAGATGCCGAAGACTCATGAGGCGAAGTCCGTCGTAGTCAACTATGGAGCATGATCGCGATGGCATACCGAACCTCGGGAAGTCACAATTATGTCCCAAGGAATGACTATGAACCTCACCATTTTGAATACACCGGATATGTTCTTGCATTAATTGTTGGATCAAAATTCAACATTTATCTTAATTAGGCTCAAAAAATATCCATTGATATCTTCATAAATCTTCTCCTTATTTCTACGAAATGCCAATTTGTATTAGCTAGATTCTTATGGAAATTATTCTTACTAAAACATTCCTCCAATGTTCATTCTCTTTATTGATTATTTCTTGGACATGTCTATGGACTCTAAATCAAACAAATCATTCATGTTGATTATGTGCTCTTTATTCATTTCATGACTTTTAAGTTTGTAACCAAGATTTCTTCGGTCATTAGTACCTTCATTGCCTAATTGGTTCACACTAGACTTGGTGTTAAACAATTTGCAACAAAAGCAATAAACTTTATCAAGTTTCTTTGAATACACCAACCATCTTCTATCATGTCTTTTTCCATTTGGTAGTTTCCTTATGTAAAAAGAAGTGGAGAAATGTCTAGAACCTCCATCTTTTGGAAAATTTATATCACTCTCTCTAATTGGACCTTTTTCAACTAATACATCTCTCAATTTGTTATCAATATGTTTCCATCTTCCCCAATCATAAATATTGATAGACACATCACTTAAATTAGCATCTTTAGTGTCCATTTCAATTCCATCTTCTTCATTTGTTTCTTTCCTTCTTCATCAATCTTTACATTTTCACACATTTCAACCTTCTTATTTTCTATGGTTTTCTCTACCATCACTTTCTCATCCCTTGTTTCATCTAAATTTGTTTTTTCACTTGATTTCATCTCATCTATTTTATAACATATCAGAAATTTATGAAAGGCTCCTTTTTGGGATTGAATCAAATTTTCTATTCTCCTCGTTTGCTTTAGTTTGTCATAACCCGATGCATATTTTCTATTATACATATTTACCATTGACTTAGGTATGTATGAAAATCAAATCAAATCAACACAATAACACAATAACAACAAAAACTAAAAAAATTAATTAAAAAAATATAAAAAGCAATGTAAGTAAATACGAAATGAGTAAGAAAAATATAACCTAGAGATTTTATTGTGAAGAGAGGGCTGGTTGTGGTCTTGCAAAATATAGAGACAAAATGTTTATTTTGAGAAATTAAACCCTTAGGGAAAGAAGAAAGTAGGAGAAGAAGTGCTGGCTTTTTTTTTTTTCCTTATTTTGTTGTTTGATTGTGAGGGCATATGATTGTAGATGATGGAACTCAATTTGTTTTTTAAATGATGTTTCAGGGTTTTTTTTTTTTTTTTTTTTTTTGGAAAAAGTAGACGTTGCTTGCTTTCTTTGAAAAGATAAACGTTGCAAATTCCCAAAAATATCTCAATGGTGAATTGTGTTGTGCTATTTACTAGAGAGAAAATTAGAAGTTCTTGCATCGTCTGATTGCACCAAAGCATGTCCCACCATTAATAACATGCTATATCATTCAAATAAAATATAATAAAGTTATCATAATTGAGACTCCTCCAATGCTGTGACGGCGTAATTGTATTTTTCTTTCTTTTTCTTTTTAAATGTATTTGCTTTATCTTCAAATTACTGTTAAACCTTGCATGCATATCAAAAAAAAAAAAAAAACCTAAAGCAGTCAATGTCGTCATTTTTAATATGTAGACCACGAACAAGCTTCCATACACTTGCAACTTTCTCTTGTTGAATCTAGAATAATTCAGATGAAAAGTAGACCGATTCAAATTGAGGATATTTAACAAAGAAGCTCTTTTCCAAGGAGATGCAGGGACCCAATGGCGGGTTATAGCTGGAATTTGGAAAATCAGTGGCTACTTACAAAGTAATGGATTTCTATGTGTATGAACTAGTAGACGCGGTGATGGAGGATTTTGGGCTGGAGCATTCCAAAGATTTTCCCCCTTCAGATTTCTCTTTATTTCTGGAATTTTACGAGCTTATTCGTCTTCGATTTCTTTCTTTTTTTTTTTTGCTTTTCTCCCATGTTTTCATGAATATGAAATTAGAGAAGTGAAAAATGGCGTTTGAATGATAGAGTAAAAATATAGTATGTGAGAAAAATTTCAAATCTCATCTTCGTGGAATAAAAGGATTAAAATTTTTTTGACTGTGATATAAGGGCGACTCCAACCGACGGCTGGCGTTGAAAAGTGGTAATGACGGTGGTAAGCGTCTCCAACCACGCGCCAGTTTTGACGTCAAAATGGTGGGACTAAACAATAGAAATGTAATATTTTCAATTGTGGTTGGGTATGAAAAGTACCTTTTCAATATTATATTATTTTCATTTGTCATTTTCTTGTCAAATTTTATTGGTTCGTATATATTTTATCTGGATTTACTCAATTTAAACACTTAAAAACAAACATTACTAATAAAATACCTTACTCAAAATTTTCAATATGTAGTAATTGAGTATTTAGAGGCAAATTAATTTTTAGTCATTTAATAGCTATAGACCATTAAAGAAAACAATTAGGGTCATTTTTGAATTCCCTTTTTGAATTTGGGCCTCTAAAAAATAGAGGTCGTTTCACTTTGCCTCCTACGAGTCAAAATAGAGCTACATTTTTCCTGAAGCTAATCACAAATTGCAACTTTGGGACACACCATCAAGGTGCCAATATATGTTTGGAGCACTTGACAAACATAAATGATTGCTTAAAGGTTGCACTCAAACAAATTCTAGATAATATATCTTCTATCTGCTTTGAATTTTAAGTTACCCTTTTCTGTGGCCTTTTAATAAAGATTAAAGAAGAAAAGAAGATGTGAAAGAAAATATAAAGATTAAACATATGTATTTGGGAAATATGCCTTTGTTCATTAAATATTAAAAAAAAGGAGAGTAGAATTAACTAATAATAAAAAATTTATAAATGGTCTCTCAAATAATTCTAACTTATAACTTTAAAATTTGGTTAATCGTGTAAACCGTTGATTCTCTTACATTTAGCCGGAATACTACTTTTACCTTCTTATTGTGCAATGTCCTTTGTTGAAAGATAAAAGTTGACCTATCTTCTAATAGCTTAAATTTTTGAGAATTATTGGTAAACTAACATGATATTAGAGTAGGATATTCTAAGTTCGAGCCCTTATAATTGCATTCTTTAACCCATTTATTATCATTACATCTTGGAAAACTAACATCCTTTGTATATATAAAATTGATCACAAAATTCCTTCTGAAGTGATTAACGTTTTTAAAATATCAAGATCACTCTTCCAAACAAATATTAAATTCAATTTAAAACAAAAATTAAGTTAAAATATCAAATAAGACAAATATTAAAATAAAAATAATTTTCATCAAAATATAATTGAAATATTTGTTTGATCATTTTAAATTTTTTTTGGGTCAAAATCTTTAATTAAGTCACGATTCAAATAATATTTATTCTTATATGATAAATGATAGTCTTCATATTCTCTAAAATTTGATTATTTCAAAGGATATTTTGTAACTGATCTTGCTAAACAATGTAGGCAGTTTGTACAATATGATTGTGATAACCGAGAAACTTGTCACTCTCAGAAAATTTTGTACAAGATATGTAAATATATGTACATTCATAATGAGACATGCTACAAAATATATAGCAGATGAAAATTTTGATTAACTGAATTTTAATCAAAATTTTACAATGAATTAATGAATATAGTTTAAAAGCTAAGCATTAATTCAAATTAAGATGTTTTAAAATTAATAGAAAAGTATGCGGAAAATGCATATTAAGAGATTAATGGCACATAAGTAAGCCACATTGATCAATGGCCAAGATTAGCCAGAGACCCTGATACAGCAATCCCAGTGCAGTAGAGGCTTACGCTCGCAGATTTTCTGTAAATTCAAGCATTGTCCTGACTGCAACGTGGACAATCTTATTATGTTTATAATGTTATGTATATTGTATTACGTGTATGTTAGACATTAATTGTCTGCATCACGATACTCATGTCAGTCTCAGGTCAGTTCATGTCATGCATATAGAGTTTCATATTTCAATACACATGTTAGACAGGTACTAGAACATGAAAACAGGTAGGTGCACAAGCCACCTTAGTGTGTAAATAAAACTCACACACCCCAAGTAAATCATGTAATAGGTTTTGACTGTGGAGGCAATCAGTATGCTACCCAGTTGGAACACCAGCAAGATGGTAATTAAACCAGTTATTGGCGTATCAGCCTCTCGACCCATGGAGAGGTTGTCATGATTAGCTTCAGTTAAGATTGAGGAGGTCAGCACTAAAGTACCACTCCCAGTTGTGCTAAAATGTCGGTACGACCAATCAGGGGCCCAAAACCAGAACTTAATAACAGATAATATCCTAAGACTAATCTTTCAGCCACGAGCATGTTTTATAGAGTCTAGTTTCATGCATGAGCATAGCAGTACAGCATGTCATGATTCATGTCTTTATGTTTGAACTTACTGAGCCCATAGCTCATCAGTTTGTTCACATGTTACAGGTAAGAGACCTGTTCACCAGTAGTATACGGTGGATGACGGACAGAGTAGAAGCATGCCAGGTGGATTGAGCGAGGGATTTGGTCACCATTAGTCTTCCGCTGTATAGTTTTGAAATTTAGAACATGTAATTTCAAAAAAAGAACAAGTTTTCAAGTTAAGATTATGTGATAGGAGAATCATGATTCATGTGCATGTTATTTTGTTAACATGATTTCCTTATCACATTCTCGAACAGTTTACGATATTAAGAAAAAAAATTTATTCCGTAAAATTAGCAAGCAGTTTTCAAGTACAGCATAATTGCCGGTGACGCTAGAGGCCTGCATACTATTGCGGTTAACTATAGAGTTGACTGTAATAGCACTGTAGGGCCTCCACAGCAGGGCGGGCCACCATAATGATGATTAAAAGTAATATTTAAACTAAACATAAGGGATGTTTTTGAAAAATTTTCCTACAAATATATTTAAATTTTTTAATAAAATAACTATATATACAAATTTAAACCTTCCCTGTTATTTTCAAGTACTATTCTGACACTAAAGTTATACCCTCTAATTGCTCATCACTAATATATGAAACTTGTAGACTTGTTGGACAACGAACAGGCACTGTACACGTACAAGTTGAGCTGGCTAGACTCTAAAATCCAATAAATGTGAAATAAAGATATTTAACGTGATAGTTTCTGATATAGTTTAATAGGAATTTAGCACTCGATTCTATCGAAAATTATAGAGTTTGAATTATTCAACACCTAATTTCAACAACGTAATAGAAAGATTCTTTTACTAAAGAAATCTGGTTTGCTATAAAATAACACGCTCTCCAGGTTGAGAGAGCAACCTAAAAATTAAGTAACAAGTAAGAGTGGAAGAGAAAAAGAAAAAAAAAAAGTTGCTAAACATGAGGACTGCTAAAAAGATCAACTTGGGTACAATGGCCGTTTTAACCTACTTGGTTACCTAGACTTAACATAAGTGATGTTTTTGAAAATTTTTCCTGCAAATATATTTAAAATTTCTAATAAAGTAACTATATATACAAATGTAAACCTTCCATATAAATTTTCAAGTACTATTCTGATACTAAAGTTATACCCTCTAATTGCTTATCGTTAATATATGAAACTTGTGGACTTATTGGACACACCAACTGGCACTGTACCCGTGCTAAATTAAGCTGGCCATACTCTAAAATCCAATTAATGGGAAAAAAAGATATTTAATGTAATAATTACAAGTATAATCCAACAGTAATTTAGCACTTAGACTCTATCAAAAATTATAGAATTCAAATCAATGTACACCTAATTTCAACAATGTAATAGAAAAAATCTTTTACCTACTAAAGAAATCTGGTTTGCTATAAATTAACAAGCTCTAAAGGTTGAGAGAGCACACCGAAAAATTAAGTAACAAATGAGAGTGGAAAAGAAAAGAAAATAATAAACATGAAGACTACTAAAATGTTCAACTTGGTTACAATGGCCGTTGTAACGTGCTTGGTTACCTAAACTAAACATGAGGGATATTTTCGAAAAGTTTTCCCATAAATATATATAAATTTTCTAATAAAGTAACTATATATACAAATGTAAACCTTCCATGTTAATTTCAAGTACTATTCTGACACTAAAGTTATGCCCTCTAATTGCTCATCATTACTCACCGTACACATACTAAATTAGGCTGGTTATACTCTAAAATCCAATTAATGTGAAAAAAAGATATTTAATGTGATAGTTTGTACGGTTATTTAGCACTCGATTTTATTAACAAATGTAGAATTCGAATTATTTCACGCATAATTTCAACAACATAATAAAAAGAATCTTTTACTAAAGAAATCTGGTTTGCTATAACTTAACAAGCTCTCAAGGTTGAGAGAGCATACCTAAAAATTAAGTAACAAGTGAGAGTGGAAGAGAAAAGAAAATGCTAAACATGAGGACTACTAAAAAGATCAACTTGGGTACAATGGCCGTTTTAACCTACTTGGTTACCTAGACTTAACATAAGTAATGTTTTTGAAAATTTTTCCTGCAAATATATTTAAAATTTCTAATAAAGTAACTATATATACAAATGTAAAACTTCCATATAAATTTTCAAGTACTATTCTGACACTACTGTTATATTGCTCATCGTCAATATATGAAAGTTGTGGACTTATTGGGCTCACCAATTGGCACTGTACACGTACTAAATTAGGCTGGCTATACCCTAAAATCCAATTAATGTGGAAAAAAAAGGATATTTAATGGGACAGTTATACGCATAGTCTAGCAATAATTTAGCTCCTAATTGATAAATGTAGAATTGGAATCATTTCACACCTAATTTCAACACCGTAATAAAAAGAATCTTTTACTAAAGAAATCTGGTTTCCTATAAGTTAACAAGCTCTCAGGGTTGACAGAGCACACCTAAAAATTAAGTAACAAGTGAGAGTGGAGAAGAAAAGGGGGAAAAAAAGTTGCTGAACATGAAGACTGCTAAAAAGATCAACTTGGTTACAATGGCCGTTGTAACGTGCTTGGTTACCTATGCTTTTGTGGTCTCCGACGCTGAACAAGCTCTAAACAGGAAGATAACCATGGATCTTGGAGCACTTCTGATAGGTCGTGCAGATGAGAATTGCATTCCAAAAGGTCAACCATGTGGTGCATTTGATCCTTGCTGTAGTAACTTGTATTGCACCGATTATATTAAAGGAGCTTGCATATGCCTCCGTGAAGGTGAAGTATGCGGGTTACTACACATTTGTTGTGAAGGACTTTCTTGTACTGGTGCCTTTTCCGGAAGGTGTATTAAGGTAACCGAGACCGATACCGCGATGTAATCGGAGAACCTCCTTAAGTGCGTGCGTCCTACATATATATGTGTGTGTTTTCTATGTCTTTATATGCATGTACTCTTGTTTAATATCAACTACTAGCTCTATATACATATATATATATATGTCTGTGTGGTTATATAAGTGATATTGCAATAAATTTGGAAAATCTTGTAGGTTTTCCGTTATGTTGCTTATTTACTGTCTTCTGAGGATTGCAATTTTTGTTTTTCCTTTTATTTTTTCAATAAAATTTTCCTAAGAAAAAACAAGTGATGTATCGTAGCAAAATTATAATCAACTAGAAGCAATCATGATTAATTCTTTTTTGGTGCAATAATGGGCGGTGGAATATTTAGAGAATAGATGAAGGGAGAGACGAAAAAGGAAGGAGGGGCAGAGGTCAGGTGGATGGGGGTGGAGGTGAGATGTTGGGTGGGAGAGAGAATGGAGAAGGCGAAATTGAAGAATAGAATTAAGTGGAATATCTTTAATGTAGTCTCCAAATCAGATTTTTTAACGACGAGAGTTATCGTTGCAGGAATTTGTGAAATTTTCAGCAAAAATTTTAGTGTGGTTTTCCTTGCTGAAATTGTTGGAACACTTTTACCGACGATATTGAAAGTGCTCCCAAATTTTATTTAAAAAGGCAAAACAATTGGGGATTTTTTCCCCCAAAATTTTTTGGAACACATTTTAGGAGTGATATGTCTCTCAGGAAAAGTTTTATAAAAATTTCAATAGGAAAATTGTTTCCTAATGAAGAATTTTCGGATACTTTTATCGATGTTGTTTGTCGTCACTAAAAGTATACAAAGAAAAAAAAAAAATGAAAGGGGGTAAGTATTTCCGGGCCAAATGTAGCAACTATCACCTTTACTAATGACAAGTGAAGTATTAGCAACGGAATAAATTCACCGCTAATGGTGTTGTCGGCAAAGCGTTTTTCTTGTATATTGGCAAGAAAGAAGAGGCTGATTATTGAATAATAATAATAATAATAATAATAATAATAATAATAAGGATGATGATGACGGCGACGATGATGGATTCAATTGCTCATTACGCGGAAAAAATTGTTGTTTCGAGTTCTGAGGAGAAATTATCATATCTAGATATTTAGAGGAAAAACTGGATAAAAATATTCAGTTAAAGAAAATCATCCCATAAATGTCCAAGGTTTACATTTGTGTATATAGTTCCTTTTAATAGAAATTTTGAACTTATTTATAGGCAAAATATCAAAAACATCTCCTATCTTTAGTCTAAATATTAATTTTAATCATCTTATTGCACAATATGCCTACATTATATATATATATATATAGTAAAATACAATTACAAAATATCATTTAAAATGATTAAGGAGGTGTTTGAGTTATGCATAGCATTTATATTACATTTGAATGCAATATATATTTAGATAATAAGAATTTACATGGCATTCAAATACAAAGTTTGTTTGGATGAAATGTATTTAAATTGTATTATATATAATATGATTGATAAAAATAGAAAGAAAAAAGGTAGAGAGACAAAAAGTATGTGATGTGATTAGTAAAAATAGTAAAAAAAAATGAAATGATGAATAGTAATTATATTGGATTTAAATTACGATATGATAAACATTTGAATGTAATATTTTTACATTTGAATAAAAATTTTATTATATTCAAACGTAATGCAAAGGTAATGTGGTGAACAAACGACGATAATTGTATAAGATATCAAGATTCTCCTTTGTTGTCAACAATATATATTATTTGAAATGTGATTTAACTGAAAAGTTTTACAAAAAATTTTGAAATGATCAAAAAACTATTTCAATTATGTTTTCATAATTGTTTTAATTTCTATATTTGTCTTCTTTAATATTTTAACTTAATTAATGTTCTAAATTGAATTTAATGTAGGTTGCGAAGGGTGATCTTGATATTTTCAAAATTTTAATCCCTTTAGAGTTAGTTTTTTATTAATTTTATATATACGCAGAATGTTTTAGACATTGTACCATAAGAAAGTAAATGTAGTATTTCAGATAAACATAAGAGAATTGATAGTCTAAATAATTAATCCAATTTTGAAGGTGTCAGTTGTGGTTATTTAAGAGTCCTCTTTTTTTTTTTTTGATAATTGAAGAGTCCATTTACATTGCTTATTATTAGTTAATTTTTTTTTAATGGTTCGTGAACAAAGGCACATTGTTGTATGATTAAATTTGAATGTTGTGTTGAGGGAAGGGGTGTTATTGTATGTATTCTTAAACTAACTTGGCTGTGTTTTTTCTTGTAAACATCACCATGCTCTAATTCAAAGACATCTTTAGTCCAATCCCCTTTGCCCGGGAAGGGAATTTTGGCCATCTTACCTTCCAGACAGGATTCGCAAGTTGGTAATAGATCAACTTTCAAGTCCATGAGAGATCCATCCTTTATAACATTTGTATCCTTTCTTGGCTAATGTGACCTAACCGCAAATGCCAAAAATATAAGTGTATTTGTATAAAGCAAGAACTTTGGTGTGAACTTTTAGACCTAGGATATCTCATATGTTTGGTTGTTTCTGTTTTGTTTAGAGTGAAATTTCTGATTTTAAAGGAAAAACTAACCGGTTTCAAATGTAATCAGTTTAGCTTAAACTTTTCCTTTTGATAGACTTTGTGGAAGAATTTTTAGTAGCTATAGCCTCTTAATGCTGCTTTGTTCCGTTAGAGAACTCCTTCAATCCCATGTTTAAATGATAAAATTGTCTATTTATCATTCTAATTTATTCTTCCATTTTTTTCCTCATTTTCTTAGATTTTGTGGGGAGGGGTTTTTCTTTTTCTTTTTTCTTTTTTTTTTTGGTTTCAGGTAGGAGTTTACTTTTTAAGTTTTCTAATTCTCTATTGCATTGGACCATCTATCTTCATCAAGGCTCGTATCTCCATCAACTTGTATGGTTACTTGGTGCATAGAGAAAGCCCTCACGTGTTCCTTTCTTGTCCAGATCTAGTGATCACGAGGACATTGATATGTTATTCTTGTGTTGCGGTGTGGCTTAATGAAGGTATGGTTGTATTTTAATCAAGAGTACATTGCAAAATGGGCGTTATGCATGATGTCTACTAGCGTGTATATATATATATATATATATGTAACCATCTCAAATTACGGAAGTCAGTTACTGACTGAGTCATATTGTCTGCTATCTGATTCAAGTTTATTATACGCGTGAGAAAATTTGCTAAGACTTGTTTTCACAGAGTTAGTGCAGAGAAAAGACAGAGATATACTATTCATTTATCAAGAGTATCAAAAGGCCTTTGCATGTGGGTGAACACGACCTTATTACGTTAGTTGTAAAATGTTGCTTTTACCATGTGGGGCATTATATCTTAATCTTATAATCTTAATAGAATAGGATAGAAAACTGGGCAACATTCTTTACTGCATGTGTTCAGTTGCTAAGAAAGAAAAAAATGTTGCCCATTTTAAAATAGCCTATTGGAATGAAACGGTTGCCTATAGTTCGGCTACGCGCTACTAGCTGCCTTCGCAAGGACAAGCTTATGTCAAGGAGAGAGATTGGAGCAATAAAGTAGTATTTGTTCTTCTCAATCCAATTTCTCTCTACTCTCTAGGAGGGAGGAATTAAAATTTTACTGAGTATTCTTCAACTGCTAAGCAGAAGTTAAGGGTTCTCACATAATTCTAGTCCCTACGCACATTATTCAGATTATGTTTTTAGAAATAGATCCAGCCCAAACTCTGGTAATATATATATATATGTGTATGTATGTATGTATATACATTTTTTTTAATAATTGTCTTCTTTTCATCTTCTCTTCTTGTCTGCATCCCAAACTCCAAAAAGATTTGATCTTTTCTTCTTTTTTATAGTTTCAATTTTATTTTATTTTAGATTTATTTGTTCAAATTTGGTAATTAGTCCCTCAAATTTTTTTCTTGATAATCAATCCCTTGAACTTATACATTTTGACAATTTATTTCTTTTTACTCAAATCTCTAAAAATTTAGATGATTCTTTACATGTAACTTGCATAATATATAATATGTAAGTTTGTTTGCCAACAGTTGTCTTAATTTTAATTGATTTAAGCAAAAAAGGACTAAATTGCCAAAAAAAAAATTATAAGTTCAGGTGTTGATTGTCAAAAAAAAAAAGTTAGGTATTAAATTATCAAATTAAAAAGCTCAGGGGCCACCCATGCAGATAAGCTTTTATTTTATTTATCTTTAAGGAATAAAGATATTCGCTTCTACAGTGGTGGTAATTTAATCCTCTCAAGTAGCAATGTAGTTGTGGTCTATTTAGGTTTCTTGTTTGTGTACTTTTCTATAGTTTCTTACTAGATTTTAAGGGTTGGATTCATAATGACTAGGCAAACAAAGATCATACGGATGATAGATTCGTTGTCAAATCACAAAACAACCTAACCTAGAGAACAAAGAACAACAGAAGCTTCCATACTAGAAGCACGTTCTAGCTGAGCCAAAAGGGAACACAGATTATAAAACCAAATGAAACAAGGACTTGGGCACCATAAAAAAAATCCACTGAGAGAGCCTACCTGCTAAGATTATGAGCTCCAACATTCTCAGTCCTCCTAGTCTAAAAAAAGAGTAGAATTGCAAATTTCGAGCAAGTGTAGACCCCTCAGATGCTAAACTCTCCAACTCCATATAGAGCTTGATTTTATCTACAGTGCAGAGTTACATAATAGTTTATGATCTCTAGTAAATATTTCATTGTCATTTTTTTTTTGGTTATAATAAATTGTTTGTTACATGATCATAGTATTTCAAACAAGATGTATTAGCATAATTTTGATTTTAATGAAATGAAATTGTCGTCTAAATTTTAAAACATATGTATATTTCGACAGAATGTAAACTCAAATTCATTATGATTGTGGTAACCACGTTGTTAAGCAATTATGCAATGACACCGCTAATTGTTACCCAACTTCTACCATTTCATTAACCTAAAGAAAATTTCCTTAGCTCCTTTCATTTAGAGAAGAAAAACTCTAAACCGTCTTTTTTGTTTAGCAAAAATACTATTTTTGTCCCTTTAATTATGCAACATGTTAAAAATATCCTTTGTATTTATATAATTAGAATTTGGAAAAACCAGATGCTGTGACATTTGGTCAAAACTAGATTGTTAGTGGAGGGTTATACCCAAAAGGAGGAAGTTGACTATGAAGAAACTTTTCTCTGATTGTCGAGCTTAAGTCCATTAGGATACTCTTGTCTATTGCCGCTTGTTATGATTTTGACATATGGCAAATAAAGGTCAAGACAATGTTTTTGAATGGCTATCTTGAGGAAACCATTTACACAGTGCAACTAGAAAGTTTCATTGATGAAGGATTCAAGCAAAAAGTCCATAAACTGCAAAAGTCTATTTATAGACTTAAGTATGCTCCTAGATCATGTAACATTAGATTTGATGAGGCTATCAAGTCTTATGGTTTTGAACAAAATCTAGATGAATCATGTGTCTATAAGTATATAGAAGAAAATAAGGTGGTCTTCTTGATCCTTTATGTTGATAATATCCTACTCATAGAAATGATGAGGAATCAATGTCGAACGTAAAGGAACGGTTAGCAAGCCAATTCCAAATGAAAGATTTGGGAGAGGCAAGCTATCTTGTTAGGATCTACATTTTTCACAATTGCATGAAATGGCTTTTGGCATTGTCTCAGGTACTACATGCAGAACTCTAAGAAAAGGAATATGCCTTCTTTTCATGCAAAACTCTAAGAAAAGGAATGTTACTTCTAGGCATGATATTCATCTTTCAAAGGAACTATGTCCAAAGACTCCTCAAGAGGAAGAGGACATAAGACATTTTTCATATGCATCTACAGTTAAAAGCTTGATGTATGCAACGCACTGTACTAGGTCGAACATTTACTTTACAGTGGGAATAGTCAGTAAGTTTTAGTCTAATCTAGGATTTGATCACTAGATGGCAGTAATATGCATTCACAAGTATATTAGGAGAATGAGAAACTATATGGTTATATATTCTGGTAAAGATTTGTTTCTCATTAGGCATACGAATTCTGATTTCCAAATGGATCGAAATGATCAAAAGTCGATATCTAGTTAAATTGTTCACTTTTGATGGTGGAGCTGTTGTTTGGAGAAGTATAAAGCAACAATGTGTTGTTAACTCCCTAATGGAGGCTGAGTATATGGTTGTTTCTAAAGTATCTATGGAAGCAATTTGGCTCTGTAAGTTTTTGAAAGATCTAAGAGTAGTTTCGAATGTGGGAAAACTAATTGGTCTTTACTGTGACAATAGTGGAGCAATTGCTAACATCAAGGAACTAAGAAACCATAAGTGTACGAAACATTTAGTGGGGAGATATCACTTAACAAGGGTGATAGTTGAGAGAGGAGATGTGAAAGTCTTGAAGATTGCATTGGAAAATAACCTTGTGGATCCATTTAAGAAGATATAACCAACCAAAGTTTTTAAAAACACTTGGAGGGATTTGGATTAGGGGATATGTCTCACCCACTTTATTGCAAGTAGGAGATCGTTGGGATTGATATCCAAAAGCATGTGATGTTTTGATATTATTTATTTTAAATAAATGAAATTGATTTTTTATTATAATTTATGTACATATATTTTGAACATAATATTAAAAACACAATATTAAGAACATAATCAAAGTTTTACATACATAAAAATATCCAGTATTAAAACTTATTAAAAGTGTCTCCATTGATGATAAAGCTTTTTTCTACACCACACTAATTTGTGATGGCAACCAAGTTGAGCATTCTCCAAGTAAACAATGAGAATATGACAGTACATGCAGAAATATATGAAAATAAATAAAGATTTGTTCAAAAATTTATTTTTCTTGCCTTTTGGGAAGCAAAATTATTAATTAGATCATTGTATTCAAGCTTGTCCAAAAATTCTTTTTCAATATACAACATAGCTAGTCCATTTAACCGTTCCTGCACCATAGTGGATCTTAAATAAGACTTTATTAACTTCAACTTTGAGAAAATCCTTTCTATAGAAGCAACAGTCACTGGAAATGTTAATAATATTCTATAAGCAATACATGCATTTGGAAAGGAATCACCTTTTTATGTAACCAAGTGCTTCTCTCAGTACTTTCAATTCTGTAAACAAATTTAGACCATCAATATCAGAAAATCCATCATGTTTTGAACATCTTCAAAATTCAAAGAATACCTTTTCAATTCATCTTCACGCAATGACTTTAGTTTCTTGAAATTGAATTAAAACTCAAAAATATTTTCATATGCTTGAAACTACTCAAATCTGATCCTAAGTGAAGAAATAACTTGGTCAACCATGTAAAGAAAATAATCAATTTGAAATGACTCTTCAGCACATTCTATTTTATTACAATCAACATATTTATCAAATTGTTTTTTCCTACAAATCACACATTTTTCACGAAATTTGGATTCTATTTCCATCTCATTTGCAATCTCTTTGGCCGAAATCATGACAAGTGCAAATCAATTTTCCCTGTAATTTTCAAAATAAGAAAGAAGATCTTTTAATTGATCTATAGCAATATCTATATGGATATCTTCACTTTGTAGGCTTTTTACTGACTATACTAATAGCAAACAAGATTTCAAACCACATAACAATACCTAACAAAAATTCAAAATTCGCTAATTCATACATTGCTAGATATTGAGCTTCGCTCTTTATTTTAGGATCCCCATTAGTTTCTATAGTTCAAATAAAGCATATCTTATTTTTTGAGCTTGAAATCTAATTACCTTAACACTTTCAATACGACTCTCCTAACGAGTTTGTAACAATGATTTAAAGTTAATTTAGATATGTTATTTTTTAATATTTTCCGTTGCTCGGGTGAAGAAGAGAATAATGAATATATACATTGTAATACTCTAAAAAATGATATAGCTCTAACACAAGAGCTGGCAGAATCACAAAGTAGTAAATTAAAATTGTGACAACCATGAGGTGTATATAATGCTCTAGGATTTGTCTCCAATAATCTTTTTTGTATACTTTTATGTTAGATCCATTATCATATCCTTACCCTATCACATTCTCGAATAAGACATGTATATGTTTTCAAGTTATGTATTAAGAAAAAGAAAAAAAAAATTTATTCCGCAAAATTTTCAAGCAATTTTCAAGTTAAGCATGATGTCGGCAACTCTAGAGGCCTACATACTATTGCGGTTAACTACAGAGTTGACTGTAATAGCACTGTAGAACCTCTACAGCAAGGGCGGGCCCCCACATACCCTCTTACATCATTGATGTCAAGTTTTAGATTTTCAATTTGTTTAATAAGTGCACCAAAGAAACCTTTTCTAGATGTATCATCTACTTTTAAGAATCCTAAAAAAAATTCTTTTACCCTAATTGGACTTGTTGACATATCCATACACCTCAATATGATAGACATTTGTTTTTGGTGACTTGAATTTGGAGAACAATCAAGTATAATAGAATAATATTTTGCTTCTTTTACATTTTTTTTTTTCAAAATTGTTCGCTTGACCTTAAGTGCTAACATCTATATTAACTCA
Source organism: Antiaris toxicaria (assembly GCA_035233585.1). Taxonomy (NCBI): domain Eukaryota; kingdom Viridiplantae; phylum Streptophyta; class Magnoliopsida; order Rosales; family Moraceae; genus Antiaris; species Antiaris toxicaria. Next base: position 20,640,919 of record CP141153.1, read on the forward strand.
TTTTGAATATTATTGTGATAACCGAGAAATTTCATCATTCTCAAAAAATCGATAGATAAAATGTACATGATCAATTTCATGTTTAAAATGTGAAATATAGTGATTTTATGTGACACCCCGCCTAGCGCGGGCCCGTCACTTGACATCTATTCTTACTTCTACTATTTGTTCTTTTCATATTAAAATAAAAAGGTGCGGAAAATTTTTTTTTTTTAATATATACATATTTACATTTACTCTCTTTCTATCTGACGGATTAAGCATTACGGGTCCATAACTTTTGACATGACATTCGCAACCCATTCCACCAGTCTCGTATCTCAATAAACTCAAATGGCAGGTTGTTTAACTTTGTTACCTACACACAAACAAACTGGTAAGCTAAACGCTCAGTAAGTTCAAACATAAAAACATAAATCATAAAACAGTATATCATACTGTCTGTAGCATATAATTACTAAAAACATATCATGCATTAACATAAATAATCACATAAATTATGATAACTATTAGTATTCTATAAAATTAGAATAACTATAAATATGCCAACTGTAATAACAGTGGTATCCTCTAATATCACTCATGACATCTCGTAAAACTTTACTCTGATGTATTAACATAACATCACATATAGGGTTAGCACAGACATCACATCATGTAAAAGTGCTCATACAATATTCATTTATTCTTTTCTTCATGTTTCTCATTATTTCTTTCATTATATCATTCATTGCTTTTAGTTTATGGGCCTTGTGCCTTGGGCCTCACACCCGTCATACTGTATGGGCCTCGCGCCCTATATATCATGGGCCTCGCACCTGTTAAACTGTATAGGCCTCGCACCCGTAGTGCTATATGTTTAACAATTAGCACAATATATAATCTATAAACATGTGTAAATACAATGCACATAACATATAAGTTAGCGTAAAACATTGTAATCAAATACGACAATTATATCTTAAGTGTTTTATGCACAGTTTTTTGATTTATTCTTTTCATTTATTATTTTATCTGTACTTTATCTCTGTATGGGCCCGTTTTAGTCGTACCGAAAAGAGCACTGTAGAGGGGCCTGGGAGCTACCCTAGCTCTCTCTCATCTATGCTATGTCTTCTGCTTCAACATGAAATAACCTCCACCTAGCGAGAGGCCGGTATGACAAAACTATTAGGTTTTCATTACCCTGTTGTTTAATTTTTAAGTGTACATACAATAACATCTTTACTGTGCAGTATATTAACTTTTCGTAGTCTAGTACAGTAGCTGTACTCAGACCAGTGCAGTCATAAAGACTGTAAACATCACATATTTAATGTTGTAATTAATCAAATATTAATACTGCTCTATGATCATAACGCAGTAACTGAAATCATAAAAATGGAATCTAGTAAGTTTGAAACCTCTAGTCCAAACTTATCACATATACAAAACAATTCATTAATTATACTTAATTTATTTATTCTAATCATTTTCATTATTTCATTAAAACGATACCTCACACTCTTGGGAGGTTGCCTCATTAAATATAAGGCATACAAACACTCAATGCAATCATAACAATATAAAGAATCAGATTCTCGTGAATCTGAAATAATTGTAATAATAGTATAAATTACACAGTCATACTATAAACCATACAGTCTAGTACACAACTATACCAATAGTTGTGCACCTGTCATCAATCATAAATCAAACAATTATATAGTTTAGGGGAAAATATATTTTTCCACCTAAATATAACTATATCAATTTGTTCATGCACAGACAATTAAATGTCTGAACTTACCTCAACTCTACTAATATCAGCTTTTTGTGATTCCTCGACAGTCCATCATCACTGTCCCGTTGAACTCCTATAACCGAAAAATTAATGGTTATTTAAAATCTTTATTTCATACATAAAACTTTATAAAACATAAAAATACTACGTTTTATTTCTTAATAAAGAACTTAAGAGCTTAATGTTTCATTTTTACCTTTTCTAGAAACTTTTTGACAAAATTACCATTTTGCCCTTAGCGGAACTTTTCTTATTTTTCATGCTTAACTCTTGATTTTGGCCATTAAAACTTTAATTAAAGCCTTAGGATTATGTTCTAGACTTTAACGACTCTTTTTCTAAATTTCTGAAATTTTTGGTCCAAATGACCGTTTTACCCCTGATGGGTTTTTGAATCTTAACCTTCTCGTTTTAATGCTTAGACTGAATTTTCTAAGCTCAAAAATCATGCATTTGACTTTTAATAACTTACTGGACCTTTTTCAGATTAATTTCTATATTTTTCACAATTTTTACTATTCCCGACCCTCGGGAAGTTCTATTCTGACATAAAAGTCGATTTCTTGCTTTTCTTACATTTCAGGCATCAAAGGTCGTTTTATAAATTCTTATAACATCCCTTTTTTTTTTTCCATTTCTTATCTTAAATTCATAAGGGGCTCGGGTTTACTTGTCCAATCACATTTTTAAACCCTTATTTCCAAAAATGCCATTTACGCTATTTTAAAAATTTCGGCAGAATTTCCTCTTAATTTTTAGGCTCCCGGCGTTTAGGAGACACCTCAAAACTATCTAACCTCGTCTAATCTATCACGTACTATACCAGAGACATAATTTTACGTAAAAGTTACACACTTTTTATGTAAAATTTACACATTTTTATACTTTTTCATATATGCTATTTCATTCATTTTTCTTTCTTTCTTTTACAATTTCTCATATCAATACATCACATTAACATACATTCATCTCAATTAATAAATTGAGGAACAAGAGTGGTCGAGATTATATCGAAAATGTCGTTCGGTCTCGATTGCACGAACTTTATTCTTTCGTTCTTTGCATCTGGAGTTTTGTTTTGCAAATCCGACTTCGTGGATACGTCCAGAACATTGAAAACAAGCCAATGAGCCAATCTTCAAAATTTGTTCAACGATCGCCGTTGACCGATGTTGACTTGCCGTTGACCGGCGGTTGACGGTGGCAAGTGAGTAGCCCATCTTGAAGAGCTCGATGAGAGGAATCCATTGGTAGCCTCATTTTCATGCTTGAAGGCTCCTATCGTCAGAAAATCCCCTTGAAAGCCACGGCTACGGCATTGACAGTAGAACTCCGCCGTGCCGGACTTTTTTCCCTAAATTGGTTAAGGGCCTTTGCTCCCCACAACCCCATGACCATTTTTGCGCCGGTGCTCTCTTCAATTTGGCCGGAATCGATGAAAATCGACGTTGGCTCCTACGGCGGCGACGGTGAATTTCTCAAAGCTTGGTCAGTATGATACGGCGGTTGTTGCTATGAATCACCACATAGGTTTTGGAGTACTCTTCCCCACGAACCTTTTGGGACCGGTTTCATGGCAAACAGTGGCCAGATGGCGGAGAATCGACCGTTTGAATTTCACGGCTCCGGCGAGCTTCGAGCAGTGTGTGCGGCTTGCTCCGACGACTGCTCTGTCGCGTCGACCCACCGTTAGACTCAACTCAATGAGAGCTTTCCAACGGTGCCAGTGGTGTCGTGAACGGAGATTGTATGTGAAATTTGATCACTGTTCACATTTGAGAGAATTTTGGGGAAAATTTTCAAATTTTTGAAATTTATGGGGAATTTTTGAATTTAACCCCTAAGATTTCCTATTTATACTCTCCTCCCCAAAATTTTTAACTTAGGCTATCCTGACTAATTTGGACGTGTTGAATCCAAATTTATCAGTTTTATCTTGATCCGAGGTCATCTCGATCAGTTTTCGGTATTGCATATTTTTCACATTCCCGGTCGAAATTTCTGTTTTGTGCTCAATTGACTAACTTGAGCATCCTGATTTCAAATATATCAGTTTCAGGTCGAGAAAATGTTGTCTTGACCCTTTTCTTGATATTGTGCATATAATATACATATTTCCCGAGAACAGTAAAATTTCCTGGTTGTCACATTTTATGTGTGTATGAGTGTGATTTTTAAGGTTAAATATGATTTTTAAGGTTAAATATAATTTTTAACAGTACACGGGCGTGTACTAGAAGAATATAGTCGTGTAGTGAGAATGAAACCCAAAAACGTCCAAGCTACATGGCCATATAGTGAGAAAATCAAACTACAGAGCGGTACACGGTCAGAGACACGGCAATGTACCAGACCGTGTACATGAAATGTACAGTCACATGGCCATGTAACATGGCCGTGTAAAGGAGAATTATTAGACAGAGAGGTACACGGTCATAGGCACGGTCGTGTGTAAAAATATATATACAATAAATAATATATATATAATTTTTGATTAGGAAACACACAGTATCAAGAAATTAGTCAAGATGACTTTTTCTTGATATAAAACTGATATATTTAGGTTCAGCATGCCCAAATTAGTCAGTATAGCCTATCAGAATACTCAAATTAGTTAATTAAGTACAAAGGTAATTTTTAACCGGGAATTCGCAGTACCAGAAACTAGTCAAGATGACCTCGGATGAAAATAAAACTGATATATTTGGGTTCAACACGTCCAAATTAGTCGAATAGCTCATGTTGAAATTTTGGACAAAAAGTATAAATAAGAGTGAAAAATCGAAAATTTCAAAAGCAAGCCTATAATTTTCCCTTACCTTCTCTTTCCTCCCCCTTACACGAAAATGAACAGTAACCGACCACCAGAAACGGTGTTCATTTTCGACACCCGCCGGTCTCGTTGGAAAGCTCTCGCCAAACTGAGTCCAATTGTGGGTCGACGCAACGGAACGGCCGCCGAAGGAGCCCGCATGTGCCGCCTAAAGGCACTGGCTGTTGAAAAATTTGATCAACCGTATCTCCACCATCTGACATCTGATCAAGGTGATTATGGTCCCAAAATTTTTGTGGTGAAGAAGAGAACAAAACCCATAGCTCATTTCACCTCAACAACAGCCAGATCACGCCGCCCGAAGCTTCATTGTCGCCGCTGTGTCACCGCCATGAAACTCGCCATTTTCGGCAAAGTTAAGCCTACCACCGGTACCAAAATGCTCAGAATTTCACGTAGATCAAAAGCCCCAAGCCAATTTTGGGTAACAACGTCAGGAAAACGGGGATTGAAGCTCGCTGCCGCTGTCGGTTTTTCAGGGGTTAATTTCCAGCAATAGGAGTTTCGATTGGTGAAATTGACACCACTAATGAGTTCCTCACGTTGAGATCTACAAGATGGTGGTCGCCTTCTCCATGCCATCGACGGTCAATGCTGGTTAACGGCGACCCGGTGACTAAAATTGAAGAATGGCTTGTTGGCCTATTTTCGACGTTCTGGACACATCCGCGGCGTCAGATTTGCAAGATGGAATTTCAAATGTGAAGAATAGAGAATTAAAGTTTGCGCACGCGAGACCAAATGGTGCGTCCGATCACCGATGGGACGATTTCAGTATTGATTTTGGTTCCTTCATTGTTTAATTTATGTTTTAAAATGATTACGTGTTAATTATGTATTTTTGGCATGTGAAATTGTAAGAAAAATTGATGAAAATGATGAAAAAGAAAATGTGTATAAATGTGAATATTTTTACGTAAAAGTTGAGTTTTACGTAAAAATATAGACCTCTGGTATAGTACGTGATAAAATAGAATAGGTTAGATGGTTTCGAGGCTTTTCCTAAACGCCGAGAACCTAAAAATTAAGCGGAAATGCTGTCGAAATTTCTAAAACGGCACAAAGGGTATTTTAGTAACAGAAGGGTAAAAATATGGTCGGGATGGAAACCCGAGCCCCCCTCAAATAATTTTAAGGATTAATGAATGAGTTAGGTTCAGAAAAAGATGACGAATGTTTTAATGATTAGTAAACCAAGAATTTCAACAACTAATGCCGTAAAAGCTCGGTAAAGCCTAAGAAAAATTATTTTATAATTGTTAGGCTTAGAAAATCTAGTCTACGCATTAAAAATTAAAAAAAAAATGATACGGCCTAAAGACCCGTCAGGGGAAAAACGGTCATTTTGACTGAAAATTTCAGGAATGATATAAAAAGGCCCAATGGGTTTAAAATGGCTTAATTAAGATTCTAAGGGCCAAAACTAAGTTATAAATCAAAGAAAAGTAAGGTTATGATGAAAAATCACATTAAGGGTAAAATAATAATTTTGTCAAAAGTTAGTAGAAAAGTTATAAATGGAATATTAGACCCTTAAGTTTATGATCGAGAAATGAAACGTAGAATTTTTACATTTTATTAAGTTTTATATATGAAATAAGTATGGAAAATAACCGTGGTTATTTTGGCTATAGGGATCCGCTCCAGACGAGATGAAAGGACATTCGCGGATTAAGAAAGCTAAAAAGGAGATGCTAGCAAGTAACTGTAAGTTCAAGCATTTATTTGTCTGTAACATGAATTGACATGTTATGTTAGGTCTCTGTTTGTGCGTTATATAAAAGTTATGTATGTGAGTGCTATACGCACTAAAGTATGACTAACCTAATGCACACTATAAAAACTATGTTAAGAAAGAAATGACTTATGAAATGCAAATGAAAGAAAAGAAAAGAAATGAACGAAAGAAAGAAATGAATTATGAAACACAAATGAAAGAAACGAAAGAAAGAAAGAAAAGAAGTGAACGAATGAAAGAAAGGAAAAGAAATGAAAGAATGAATGAATGAGAACAAAAAGATAAAGTAAAGGAAGAGAAAGATAAGCAAGATAATAAGACTGAAAATTTAAGTGTTTGGCGTACCGGCCTCCCATAAGTGAGGTTTAAAGTTATAAATTCCACTACCACTAAAAGCTACCTCCCAAGCATATGAGGTTAATGGCTTATAGTGAAACGCTACCTCCCAAGCACATGAGGTTAATGGCTTACAGCTGAATGCTACCTCCCAAGCACATGAGGTTAATGGCTAAAGCTAAAGATTTGCTAAGTAGTAGGCTAGTGGGTTGCTTCCCCTTCCTCCCATTGGTCCGCGCGATAGACGGTACGTCCAACACAGGGCCTACCAGTGAAAGTAAAAAGAAAAGAAAAGAAAAGAGACAAATAAAGAAAAGAAAGAAAAGAGATAGAATGAAAGATTAGGATATGATGATCCACCAGTGAAAGAAAAGAAAATAAAAGAGACAAATAAAGAAAAGAAAAAAAAGAAAGGAAGGAGATTGAACGACAGATTAGGATATGATGATCCACCAGTGAAAGAAAAGAAAAGAAAAGAAAAGAGACAAATAAAGAAAGAAAAGAAAGGAAGGAAATAAAACGACAGATTAGGATATGATGATCCACCAGTGATAGAAAAGAAAAGAGACAAATAAAGAAAAGAAAAAAAAAAGAAAGAAAAGAGATAGAACGACAGATTAGGATATGATGATCCACCAGTGAAATAAAAGAAAAGAAAAGAGACAAATAAAGAAAAGAAAGAAAGGAGATAGAATAACAAATTAGGATATGATCCATTAGTGAAAGTAAAAAAAAAGAGAGACAAATAAAGAAAGAAAAGAAAGGAATGAGATAGAACGACAGATTTGGATATGATGATCCACCAGTGAAAGAAAAGAAAAGAAAAGAGACAAATAAAGAAAGAAAAGAAAGGAAGGAAATAGAACGATAGATTAGGATATGATCCACCAGTGAAAAAAAAAAAGAAGCAAGTAAGGATAGAAAAGAAATGAGGGAAATAGAATGACGGAATAGGATATGATCTATAGAACAAGAAGAATGACATGATATGAAAGAAAGAATGAACAATGAAAATGAAGTTAAGCAAGAAAAGAAAAGAAAAAGAAAAGAATGACATGAAAGAAAGAAAGAACCAAAGAATAATGAAAACAAAGAATGAAAAATAAACAAGCATAATGCGACTAACATATATGCACATGTTATGTTACACATTGGTTGATATGCATAAATCGGTCACACAATTTTATGTATGTTCGAGATGTTTAAGCATACATTATGTATGCTATGTTCAAATTGATGTGTGTATACATATTTTGTATGATGTTCAGTATGTTATGCTTAAGAGGTTAAGCATATATTATGTTTGCTATGTTTAAATTATGTTATGTTAAAGAACATTAAGGTTGTTCTCAATGTTAGAATAGGTTAAGTATGAAGTTGAAAATAATGTATGATATATGATATGTTAATGTTCTGATGCCACGGTTGGTATCAAATATGCTCTGTCTAAAAATATACGAGTTTTTATATGTCATGTATGTATATTTGAACTTAATGAGCCTGTCACTCACAAGTTTGTTTATGTTGCAGGTAAGCATCTTGCACGAAAATAAAATAAGTGATGGAAGACGAATGTGATTTGCAAGTACCAAGGGACTGGGCGAGGGTTATTGTACTACTATGAGTCTTCCGCTGAGCTGTTTAAAGAGATTATTAAAACGAAATGTTTATGAAGTAATAAAGTTTAAAAATTAAGTACAATGTTTACTATAGCAAATGTTTGATAATGATACAGTTTTCAAGCTTAAAGTTTAAAGTTTAAAGTTTGAGAAAAAAAAATATTCTCAATTTTTACGTTCAAAGAAGTATGTTAAAGAAAGCAAGTTAAAAGTAAGATGCTGAAGACTCATGAGGCGAAGTCCGTCGTAGTCAACTATGGAGCATGACCGCGATGGCATACCGAACCTCGGGAAGTCACAATTATGTCCCAAGGAATGACTATGAACCTCACCATTTTGAATACACCGGATATGTTCTTGCATTAATTGTTGGATCAAAATTCAACATTTATCTTAATTAGGCTCAAAAAATATCCATTGATATCTTCATAAATCTTCTCCTTATTTCTACGAAATGCCAATTGGTATTAGCTAGATTCTTATGGAAATTATTCTTACTAAAACATTCCTCCAATGTTCATTCTCTTTATTGATTATTTCTTGGACATGTCTATGGACTCTAAATCAAACAAATCATTCATGTTGATTATGTGCTCTTTATTCATTTCATGACTTTTAAGTTTGTAACCAAGATTTCTTCGGTCATTAGTACCTTCATTGCCTAATTGGTTCACACTAGACTTGGTGTTAAACAATTTGCAACAAAAGCAATAAACTTTATCAAGTTTCTTTGAATACACCAACCATCTTCTATCATGTCTTTTTCCATTTGGTAGTTTCCTTATGTAAAAAGAAGTAGAGAAATGTCTAGAACCTCCATCTTTTGGAAAATTTATATCACTCTCTCTAATTGGACCTTTTTCAACTAATACATCTCTCAATTTGTTATCAATATGTTTCCATCTTCCCCAATCATAAATATTGATAGACACATCACTTAAATTAGCATCTTTAGTGTCCATTTCAATTCCATCTTCTTTATTTGTTTCTTTCCTTCTTCATCAATCTTTACATTTTCACACATTTCAACCTTCTTATTTTCTATGGTTTTCTCTACCATCACTTTCTCATCCCTTGTTTCATCTAAATTTGTTTTTTCACTTGATTTCATCTCATCTATTTTATAACATATCAGAAATTTATGAAAGGCTCCTTTTTGGGATTGAATCAAATTTTCTATTCTCCTCGTTTGCTTTAGTTTGTCATAACCCGATGCATATTTTCTATTATACATATTTACCATTGACTTAGGTATGTATGAAAATCAAATCAAATCAACACAATAACACAATAACAACAAAAACTAAAAAAATTAATTAAAAAAATATAAAAAGCAATGTAAGTAAATACGAAATGAGTAAGAAAAATATAACCTAGAGATTTTATTGTGAAGAGAGAGCTGGTTGTGGTCTTGCAAAATATAGAGACAAAATGTTTATTTTGAGAAATTAAACCCTTAGGGAAAGAAGAAAGTAGGAGAAGAAGTGCTGGCTTTTTTTTTTTTTTTTCCTTATTTTGTTGTTTGATTGTGAGGGCATATGATTGTAGATGATGGAACTCAATTTGTTTTTTAAATGATGTTTCAGGGTTTTTTTTTTTTTTTTTTTTGGAAAAAGTAGACGTTGCTTGCTTTCTTTGAAAAGATAAACGTTGCAAATTCCCAAAAATATCTCAATGGTGAATTGTGTTGTGCTATTTACTGGAGAGAAAATTGGAAGTTTTTGCATCGTCTGATTGCACCAAAGCATGTCCCACCATTAATAACATGCTATATCATTCAAATAAAATATAATAAAGTTATCATAATTGAGACTCCTCCAATGCTGTGACGGCGTAATTGTATTTTTCTTTCTTTTTCTTTTTAAATGTATTTGCTTTATCTTCAAATTACTGTTAAACCTTGCATGCATATCAAAAAAAAAAAAAAAACCTGAAGCAGTCAATGTCGTCATTTTTAATATGTAGACCACGAACAAGCTTCCATACACTTGCAACTTTCTCTTGTTGAATCTAGAATAATTCAGATGAAAAGTAGACCGATTCAAATTGAGGATATTTAACAAAGAAGCTCTTTTCCAAGGAGATGCAGGGACCCAATGGCGGGTTATAGCTGGAATTTGGAAAATCAGTGGCTACTTACAAAGTAATGGATTTCTATGTGTATGAACTAGTAGACGCGGTGATGGAGGATTTTGGGCTGGAGCATTCCAAAGATTTTCCCCCTTCAGATTTCTCTTTATTTCTGGAATTTTACGAGCTTATTCGTCTTCGATTTCTTTCTTTTTTTTTTTTGCTTTTCTCCCATGTTTTCATGAATATGAAATTAGAGAAGTGAAAAATGGCGTTTGAATGATAGAGTAAAAATATAGTATGTGAGAAAAATTTCAAATCTCATCTTCGTGGAATAAAAGGATTAAAATTTTTTTGACTGTGATATAAGGGCGACTCCAACCGACGGCTGGCGTTGAAAAGTGGTAATGACGGTGGTAAGCGTCTCCAACCACGCGCCAGTTTTGACGTCAAAATGGTGGGACTAAACAATAGAAATGTAATATTTTCAATTGTAGTTGGGTATGAAAAGTACCTTTTCAATATTATATTATTTTCATTTGTCATTTTCTTGTCAAATTTTATTGGTTCGAATATATTTTATCTGGATTTACTCAATTTAAACACTTAAAAACAAACATTACTAATAAAATACCTTACTCAAAATTTTCAATATGTAGTAATTGAGTATTTAGAGGCAAATTAATTTTTAGTCATTTAATAGCTATAGACCATTAAAGAAAACAATTAGGGTCATTTTTGAATTCCCTTTTTGAATTTGGGCCTCTAAAAAATAGAGGTCGTTTCACTTTGCCTCCTACGAGTCAAAATAGAGCTACATTTTTCCTGAAGCTAATCACAAATTGCAACTTTGGGACACACCATCAAGGTGCCAATATATGTTTGGAGCACTTGACAAACATAAATGATTGCTTAAAGGTTGCACTCAAACAAATTCTAGATAATATATCTTCTATCTGCTTTGAATTTTAACTTACCCTTTTCTGTGGCGTTTTAATAAAGATTAAAGAAGAAAAGAAGATGTGAAAGAAAATATAAAGATTAAACATATGTATTTGGGAAATATGCCTTTGTTCATTAAATATTAAAAAAAAGGAGAGTAGAATTAACTAATAATAAAAAATGTATAAATGGTCTCTCAAATAATTCTAACTTATAACTTTAAAATTTGGTTAATCGTGTAAACCGTTGATTCTCTTACATTTAGCCGGAATACTACTTTTACCTTCTTATTGTGCAATGTCCTTTGTTGAAAGATAAAAGTTGACCTATCTTCTAATAGCTTAAATTTTTGAGAATTATTGGTAAACTAACATGATATTAGAGTAGGATATTCTAAGTTCGAGCCCTTATAATTGCATTCTTTAACCCATTTATTATCATTGCATCTTGGAAAACTAACATCCTTTGTATATATAAAATTGATCACAAAATTCCTTCTGAAGTGATTAACGTTTTTAAAATATCAAGATCACCCTTCCAAACAAATATTAAATTCAATTTAAAACAAAAATTAAGTTAAAATATCAAATAAGACAAATATTAAAATAAAAATAATTTTCATCAAAATATAATTGAAATATTTGTTTGATCATTTTAAATTTTTTTTGGGTCAAAATCTTTAATTAAGTCACGATCCAAATAATATTTATTCTTATATGATAAATGATAGTCTTCATATTCTCTAAAATTTGATTATTTCAAAGGATATTTTGTAACTGATCTTGCTAAACAATGTAGGCAGTTTGTACAATATGATTGTGATAACCGAGAAACTTGTCACTCTCAGAAAATTTTGTACAAGATATGTAAATATATGTACATTCATAATGAGACATACTACAAAATATATAGCAGATGAAAATTTTGATTAACTGAATTTTAATCAAAATTTTACAATGAATTAATGAATATAGTTTAAAAGCTAAGCATTAATTCAAATTAAGATGTTTTAAAATTAATAGAAAAGTATGCGGAAAATGCATATTAAGAGATTAATGGCACATAAGTAAGCCACATTAATCAATGGCTAAGATTAGCCACAAAGCTTATTTTTCTTTAAAGAAAATTAAGAGGAAATGAAGGAGGGTGCGAGGCACGTGAGGGAGAGGGACCTCAAACCCAAGTTAATTCAAGTGAATTAATTCACTTGAGTTTAAGCTGCCAAAAATAAGTAGTCGGAGAGAGAGAAAGAAAGAAACGGCAGAAAGAAAGAAGAGAAAGAGAAAGAGAAAGAGAAAAAGAGACCAAGAAAGAGAGAGAGAAGAAAGGGAAATTCAAATAATTTTAGATTTTCTCTTCATCTGCAGCAGATCGATCGAGTATTTAGCCAAGAATCAGCAGTAAGAAGCTCTCAAGCTTCAAAGCAAGGTAAACCCTCGTTTTATCACGTTTTCTTGGGGGAAAATCTGGGGTTTTGAGAGGAAAAAGAGAATGTGAGTAAATCATGTTGAGATTTTGGGTTAAAATCGAAACATGGTTCGAGTCTAGTTGTGTTAAAACACGAATCCATGAGTTGATGGTGTAGAAAACCAAGTTTAGTGAGTTTTCTTTAAGAAAGTTCAGATTTTTCAAAAGTTGAGTCAAGAGATGTTCATAAGCAAAATGTGAGATTTTGCTTATGAAATCATGGATTTGTGATAGTAGAAATGCAGTCTATATCTCAAAACCATCTTATTAAGATCGATTTTGAGTGTAAGAAGTAGAACAAAGGCCATAAAAGCCTTAGAAAATTAGAGCAGAGCAGTTTGGACCCAGAATCTTGATTCTGGTATGACCACAGGCGTGTACAAGGGCGTGTTCAGAACACAGCCCCGAACATGCCTACATGCACGACCGTGTTGCAAGAAAATTCAGACTCAAGAGGTACACAGCCAAGAACACGGTCTTGTATCGGGCCGTATCAAGGGCCACACGGTCAAGGAAAGGGCGTGTAGCGGACTATGTTAGACAGCAGGAAAACACGGCCAGAAACACAGTCGTGTAAGTAACCGTGTAAGCATGCACGTATAGTCCAAAGGAGTACATGGCCAGTAACACGGCTGTGTATCCACCCATGTAAGTATACACGGCCATGTTTTAAGAAGTACACGGTCAGGCACGTAAGTCCAGAGGAGTACACGACCAGAGACACGCCCATGTAGGAGGGCGTGTTCGAAGCCAAAGAGTAAAAAAAAAAAAAAAATGAGTCTGGAAATAGAAATTTCGAATTTTGCCATGTTTCTAATATAAGATGAATATCAGAAATAATCACCAATTATTTCTTTTATAGGAGTTCAAGCCAGAGACCCTGATACAGCAATCCCAGTGCAGCAGAGGCTTACGCTCGCAGATTTTCTGTAAATTCAAGCATTGTCCTGACTGCAACGTGGACAATCTTATTATGTTTATAATGTTATGTATATTGTATTACGTGTATGTTAGACATTAATTGTCTGCATCACGATACTCATGTCAGTCTCAGGTCAGTTCATGTCATGCATATAGAGTTTCATATTTCAGTACACATGTCAGACAGGTACTAGAACATGAAAACAGGTAGGTGCACAAGCCACCTTAGTGTGTAAATAAAACTCACACACCCCAAGTAAATCATGTAATAGGTTTTGACTGTGGAGGCAATCAGTATGCTACCCAGTTGGAACACCAGCAAGATGGTAATTAAACCAGTTATTGGCATATCAGCCTCTCGACCCATGGAAAGGTTGTCATGATTAGCTTCAGTTAAGATTGAGGAGGTCAGCACTAAAAGACCACTCCCAGTTGTGCTAAAATGTCGGTACGACCAATCAGGGGCCCAAAACCAGAACTTAATAACAGATAATATCCTAAGACTAATCTTTCAGCCACGAGCATGTTTTATAGAGTCTAGTTTCATGCATGAGCATACCAGTACAGCATGTCATGATTCATGTCTTTATGTTTGAACTTACTGAGCTCATAGCTCATCAGTTTGTTCACATGTTGCAGGTAAGAGACCTGTTCACCAGTAGTATACGGTGGATGACGGACAGAGTAGAAGCATGCCAGGTGGATTGAGCGAGGGATTTGGTCACCATTAGTCTTCCGCTGTATAGTTTTGAAATTTAGAACATGTAATTTCAAAAAAAGAACAAGTTTTCAAGTTAAGATTATGTGATAGGAGAATCATGATTCATATGCATGTTATTTTGTTAACATGATTTCCTTATCACATTCTCGAACAGTTTACGATATTAAGAAAAAAAATTTATTCCGTAAAATTAGCAAGCAGTTTTCAAGTACAGCATAATTGCCGGTGACGCTAGAGGCCTGCATACTATTGCGGTTAACTATAGAGTTGACTGTAATAGCACTGTAGGGCCTCCACAGCAGGGCGGGCCACCATAATGATGATTAAAAGTAATATTTAAACTAAACATAAGGGATGTTTTTGAAAAATTTTCCTACAAATATATTTAAATTTTTTAATAAAATAACTATATATACAAATTTAAACCTTCCCTGTTATTTTCAAGTACTATTCTGACACTAAAGTTATACCCTCTAATTGCTCATCACTAATATATGAAACTTGTAGACTTGTTGGACAACGAACAGGCACTGTACACGTACAAGTTGAGCTGGCTAGACTCTAAAATCCAATAAATGTGAAATAAAGATATTTAACGTGATAGTTTCTGATATAGTTTAATAGGAATTTAGCACTCGATTCTATCGAAAATTATAGAGTTTGAATTATTCAACACCTAATTTCAACAACGTAATAGAAAGATTCTTTTACTAAAGAAATCTGGTTTGCTATAAAATAACACGCTCTCCAGGTTGAGAGAGCAACCTAAAAATTAAGTAACAAGTAAGAGTGGAAGAGAAAAAGAAAAAAAAAAAAGTTGCTAAACATGAGGACTGCTAAAAAGATCAACTTGGGTACAATGGCCGTTTTAACCTACTTGGTTACCTAGACTTAACATAAGTGATGTTTTTGAAAATTTTTCCTGCAAATATATTTAAAATTTCTAATAAAGTAACTATATATACAAATGTAAACCTTCCATATAAATTTTCAAGTACTATTCTGATACTAAAGTTATACCCTCTAATTGCTTATCGTTAATATATGAAACTTGTGGACTTATTGGACACACCAACTGGCACTGTACCCGTGCTAAATTAAGCTGGCCATACTCTAAAATCCAATTAATGGGAAAAAAAGATATTTAATGTAATAATTACAAGTATAATCCAACAGTAATTTAGCACTTAGACTCTATCAAAAATTATAGAATTCAAATCAATGTACACCTAATTTCAACAATGTAATAGAAAAAATCTTCTACCTACTAAAGAAATCTGGTTTGCTATAAATTAACAAGCTCTAAAGGTTGAGAGAGCACACCGAAAAATTAAGTAACAAATGAGAGTGTAAAAGAAAAGAAAATAATAAACATGAAGACTACTAAAATGTTCAACTTGGTTACAATGGCCGTTGTAACGTGCTTGGTTACCTAAACTAAACATGAGGGATATTTTCGAAAAGTTTTCCCATAAATATATATAAATTTTCTAATAAAGTAACTATATATACAAATGTAAACCTTCCATGTTAATTTCAAGTACTATTCTGACACTAAAGTTATGCCCTCTAATTGCTCATCATTACTCACCGTACACATACTAAATTAGGCTGGTTATACTCTAAAATCCAATTAATGTGAAAAAAAGATATTTAATGTGATAGTTTGTACGGTTATTTAGCACTCGATTTTATTAACAAATGTAGAATTCGAATTATTTCACGCATAATTTCAACAACATAATAAAAAGAATCTTTTACTAAAGAAATCTGGTTTGCTATAACTTAACAAGCTCTCAAGGTTGAGAGAGCATACCTAAAAATTAAGTAACAAGTGAGAGTGGAAGAGAAAAGAAAATGCTAAACATGAGGACTACTAAAAAGATCAACTTGGGGACAATGGCCGTTTTAACCTACTTGGTTACCTAGACATAACATAAGTAATGTTTTTGAAAATTTTTCCTGCAAATATATTTAAAATTTCTAATAAAGTAACTATATATACAAATGTAAAACTTCCATATAAATTTTCAAGTACTATTCTGACACTACTGTTATATTGCTCATCGTCAATATATGAAAGTTGTGGACTTATTGGGCTCACCAATTGGCACTGTACACGTACTAAATTAGGCTGGTTATACCCTAAAATCCAATTAATGTGGAAAAAAAGATATTTAATGGGACAGTTGCACGCATAGTTTAGTAGTAAAATTTAACACCTAGTTGAAAAGTGTAGAATTCAAAAAGTGTTGAATTCGAATCATTCCACGTCTAATTTTAACAACGTAATAAAAAGAATCTTTTACTAAAGAAATCTGGTTTGCTATAAATTAACAAGCTCTCAGGGTTGAGAGAGCACACCTAAAAATTAAGTAACAAGTGAGAGTGGAGAAGAAAAGGGGGAAAAAAAGTTGCTGAACATGAAGACTGCTAAAAAGATCAACTTGGTTACCATGGCCGTTGTAACGTGCTTGGTTACCTATGCTTTTGTGGTCTCCGACGCTGAACAAGCTCTAAACAGGAAGATCACCATGGATCTTGGAGCACTTCTGATAGGTCGTGCAGATGAGAATTGCATTCCAAAAGGTCAACCATGTGGTGCATTTGATCCTTGCTGTAGTAACTTGTATTGCACCGATTATATTAAAGGAGCTTGCATATGCCTCCGTGAAGGTGAAGTATGCGGGTTACTACACATTTGTTGTGAAGGACTTTCTTGTACTGGTGCCTTTTCCGGAAGGTGTATTAAGGTAACCGAGACCGATACCGCGATGTAATCGGAGAACCTCCTTAAGTGCGTGCGTCCTACATATATATGTGTGTGTTTTCTATGTCTTTATATGCATGTACTCTTGTTTAATATCAACTACTAGCTCTATATACATATATATATATGTCTGTGTGGTTATATAAGTGATATTGCAATAAAGTTGGAAAATCTTGTAGGTTTTCCGTTATGTTGCTTATTTACTGTCTTCTGAGGATTGCAATTTTTGTTTTTCCTTTTATTTTTTCAATAAAATTTTCCTAAGAAAAAACAAGTGATGTATCGTAGCAAAATTATAATCAACTAGAAGCAATCATGATTAATTTTTTTTTGGTGCAATAATGGGCGGTGGAATATATAGAGAATAGATGAAGGGAGAGACGAAAAGGGGAGGAGGGGCAGAGGTCAGGTGGATGGGGGTGGAAGTGAGATGTTGGGTGGGAGAGAGAATGGAGAAGGCGAAATTGAAGAATAGAATTAAGTGGAATATCTTTAATGTAGTCTCCAAATCAGATTTTTTAACGACGAGGGTTATCGTTGCAGGAATTTGTGAAATTTTCAGCAAAAATTTTAGCGTGGTTTTCCTTGCTGAAATTGTTGGAACACTTTTACCGACGATATTGAAAGGGCTCCCAAATTTTATTTAAACAGGCAAAACAATTGGGGATTTTTTTCCCAAAATTTTTTGGAACACATTTTAGGAATGATATGTCTCTCAGTAAAAGCTTCATAAAAATTTCAATAGGAAAATTGTTTCCTAATGAAGAATTTTCGGATACTTTAATCGATGTTGTTTGTCGTCACTAAAAGTATACAAAGAAAAAAAAAATTGAAAGGGGTTTAGTTTTTCCGGGCCAAATGTAGCAACTATCAACTTTACTAATGACAAGTGAAGTATTAGCAACGGAATAAATTCACCGCTCACAGTGTTGTCGGCAAAGTGTTTTTCTTTTATATTGGCAAGAAAGAAGAGGCTGATTATTGAATAATAATAATAATAATAATAATAATAATAATAATAATAAGGATGATGATGACGACGACGATGATGGATTCAATTGCTCATTACACGGAAAAATTTGTTGTTTCGAGTTCTGAGGAGAAATTATCATATCTAGATATTTAGAGGAAAAACTGGATAAAAATATTCAGTTAAAGAAAATCATCCCATAAATGTCCAAGGTTTACATTTGTGTATATAATTCCTTTTAATAGAAATTTTGAACTTATTTATAGGCAAAATATCCAAAACATCTCCTATGTTTAGTCTAAATATTAATTTTAATCATCTTATTGCACAATATGCCTACATTATATATATAGAGTAAAATACAATCACAAAATGTGGCGGCCCGCCCTGCTGTGAAGACTCTACAGTGTTATTACAGTCAACTCTGTAGTTAACCGTAATAGTATGCAGGCCTCTAAGGTCACCGGCAATCATGCTGAACTTGAAAACTACTTGCTAATTTGTGGAATAAATTTTTTTTTCTTAATATCATAAACTGTTCGAGAATATAATAAAGAAATCATGTTAACAAAATAACATGTACATGGATCATGATTCTCCTATCACATAATCTTAACTTGAAATCTTATTCCCTTTTTTTTTTTTTTTTGATTACATGTTCAGAATTTTAAAACTATAAAGCGGAAGACTAATGGTGATCAAATCCCTCGCCCAACCTCCCTGACATGCACTTATCCTGTTCGTCGTTCATCGTATACTACTGGTGAACAGGTCTCTTACCTGCAACATGTGAACAAACTGGTGAGCTATAAGCTCAGTAAGTTCAAACATAAAAACATGTATCATGACATGCTATCTGTTGTGCTCATGCATGAAACTAGACTCTGTAAAACGTGCTCGTGGCTGAAAGATTAGTCTTAGGATATTATCTGTTATTAAGTTCTGGTTTTGGGTCCCTGATTGGTCGTACCGACATGTTACCATAACTAGGAGCGGTACTTTAGTGCTGACCTCCTCAGTCTTAACTAGAGCTAAACATGAAAACCTTTCCATGGGTCGAGAGGTCGATACGCCAATAACTGGTTTAATTACCGTTTTGCTGGAGTTCTAACTGGGTAGCAGACTGATTGCCCCCACAGTAGGAACTTGTTACATGATTTACTTGGGATGTGAGTTTTATTAACACACTAAAGTGCCTTGTACACCTACCTGTTTTCGTATACCTAGTACCTATCTGACATGTGCACTAAAACATGAAATTCTATATGCATGACATGAACTGACCTGAGTATTGTGATGCAAACAATCAATGTCTGACTTGCACGTTATACAACTTACATAACATTATAAACATAACAAGATTGTCCATGTTGCAGTTAGGATAATACCTGAACTTACAGAAAATCTGCGAGCGTAAGCCTCTGCTGCTCTGCGACTGCTGTATTGGGGTCTCTGCTGGAACTCCTATAAAAGAAATAATTAGTGATTATTTTTAATATTCATCTTATACTGGAAACATGGCAAAACATGAAATTTCTATTTCCAGACTCTTTTTTTTTTTTTTTTTTTACTTTGGCTTCGGACACGCCCTCCTACACGGGCGTGTCTGTGGCCGTATACTCCTCTGGACTTATGTACATGGTCATGTACTTCGTGGAACATGGCTGTGTAATCCGTGTATACTTACACGGGTGGATACATGGCCGTGTTTCTGGCCGTGTAATCCTCTGGACTATACGTGTATGCTTACACGGTTACTTACACGGCTGTGTTTCTGGCCGTGTTTTCCTACTGTCTAACATGGTCTGCTTCACGCCCTTCCCATGACCGTGTGTCCCTTAACACAGCCCAATACGCGGCCGTGTTCTTGGCCGTGTACCTCTCGAGTCTATATTTTCTTACAACACGATCGTGCATGTGGGCATGTTTGGGGCCGTGTTCTGAACACGCCCGTGTTCATACCAGAGTCAAGATTCTAGATCCGACTGCTCTACTCTGGTTTTTCTAAGGCTTTTTTCTTTGGCCTTTGTTCTACTTCTTATGTGACAACCGAGAAATTTTGCTGTTCGGGAAATGTATATATTGTATGTATAGTATCGAGAAAATGGTCAAGACGACATTTTCTTGAATTGAAATTGATATATTTGGAATCAGGATGCTCAAATTAGTCAATTATAGCACAAAACAGAAATTTCAACTGGGAATGCGAAAAATACGCAGTATCGAAAAATGATCAAGATGACCTCAGATGAAGATAAAACTGATAAATTTGGATTCAGCATGTTCAAATTAGTCAAGATAGCCCAAGTTAAAAATTTTGGAGAGGAGAGTATAAATAGGAAATCTTAGGGGTTAAATTCAAAAATTCCCCATAAATTCCAAAAATTTGAAATTCTACCCCAAAATTTTCTCAAATGTGAACAGTGATTAACTTTCACATACTACCTCCGTTCACGACACCGCTAGTACCATTGAAAAGCTCTCGCCAAGCTGAGTCCAACGGTAGGTCGATGCGACGTAGCAGCCGCCGGAGCAAGCCGCACGCACCGCCCAAAGCTCACTGGAGCCGTGAATTTCAAACGGTCGATTTTTTGCCATCCGGCCACCATTTGCCACGAAACTAGTCCCAAAAGGTTCGTGGTGAAGAGTACTACAAAACCCATATATTGGTTCATAGCAACAACCGCCGTATTGTGCCGATCAAGTTTCGAGAAATCTGCCGTCGCCGCCGTGGGAGCCACCGTTGATTTTCTTCGATTCCGGCCAAATTGAAGAGATCCACCAGTGCAGGCATGGTCGTGGGGTTGTGGGGAGCAAAAGCCCTCAACCAATTTCAGAAAAAAAAGTCCGGCATGGCGGAGTTCCACCGTCGCCGCCGTGGCTGTGGCTTTCAGAGGGATTTTCTGACGATAGGGGCCTCCAAACATGAAATTGAGGCCACCAATGGATTCCTCTCGTCGAGCTCTTCAAGATGGGCTACTCACTTGCCACCGTCGCTGCCGTCAATCGCCGGTCAACAGCGAGTCAATGTTGCCGTTGACCAAATTTTGAAGATTGGCCCGTTGGCCTATTTTTGATGTTTCGGACGCATCCGCGAAGTCGGATTTACAAAACGAAACTCCAGATGCAAAGAACGAAAGAATAAAGTTTGTGCGATTGAGACCGAACGGCATTTTCGGTATAATCTCGACCACTCTTGTTCCTCAATTTATTAATTGAGATGAATGTATGTTAATGTGATGTATTGTTATGAGAAATTGTAAAAGAAAGAAAGAAAAATAAATGAAATAGCAAATATAAAAAAGTATGAAAATGTGTAAATTTTACGTAAAAAGTGTGTAACTTTTACGTAAAATTAGGCATCTGGTATAGTACGTGATAGATTAGATAAGGTTAGATGGTTTTGAGGCGTTTCCTAAACGCTGGGAGCCTAAAAATTAAGAGGAAATGCTACCGAAATTTTTAAAATGGCGTAAAGAGCATTTTTGGAAATAAAGGTTTAAAAATATGGATGGGTAGGTAAACCTAAGCCCCTTATGAATTAAAAATAAAAAATAGAAAAACTGGATATTTTAAGAACTGTAAAATGACCTTCGAGGCCTGAAATGTAAGAAAAGCAAGAAATCGACTTTTATGTCGGAATAGAACTTCCCGAGGGCCGGGAATAGTAAAAATTGTGAAAAATATAGAAATTTATCTGGAAAAGGTCCAGTAAGTTTTTTTAAAAGTCAAATTGATGATTTTTAAGCTTAGAAAATTCAGTCTAAACATTAAAACGAGAAGGTTAAGATTCAAAGACCCGTCAGGAGCAAAACGGTCATTTTGACCAAAAATTTCAGAAAGTTAGAAAAAGAGTCGTTAAAGCCTAGAACATAATCCTAAGGCTTTACTTAAAGTTTTAAAGGCCAAAGTCAAGAGTTAAGCATGAAAAATAAGAAAATTTCCGATAGGGGTAAAATGGTAATTTTGTCAAAAGTTTCCAGAAAAGGTAAAAATGAAACGTTAAGCTCCTAAGTTCTTTATTAAGAAATAAAATGTAGTATTTTTTATGTTTTATAAAGTTTTATATATGAAATAAAGATTCTAAATAACCGTTAATTTTTCGGTTATAGGAGTTTAACGGGACAGTGATGATGGACTATCGAGGAACCACAGAAAGCTGATATTAGCAGAATTGAGGTAAGTTCAGACATTTAATTGTCTGTGCACGAACAAATTGATATGGTCATGTTTAGGTGGAAAAATATATTTTTTCCTAAACTATATAATTGTTTGATTTGTGATTGATGACTGGTGCACAACTATTGGTATAGTTGTGTACTAGACTGTATGGTTTATAGTATGACTGTGTAATTTTTACTATTGTTACAATTGTTTCAGATTCATGAGAATCTGATTCTTTATATTGTTATGACTGCATTGAGTATTTGTATGCCTTATATTTAATGAGGCAATCTCCCAAGAGTGTGAGGTATCATTTTAATGAAATAATGAAAATAATGAGAATAAATAAATTAAGTATAATTTATGTACTGTTCTGTATATGTGACAAGTTTGGATGAGAGGTTCCAAACTTGGTGGATTCCATTTTTATGATTCCAGTTACTACGTTATGATCATAGAGCAGTATTAATGCTTGACTAATTACAGCATTAAATATATGATGTTTACTGTCTTTATGACTGCACAGGTCTGAGTACAGCTACTGTACTAGACTACGAAAAGTTAATATACTACACAGTAAAGATGTTATTGCATGTACGCTTAAACATTAAACAACAGGGTAATGAAAATCTAATTGTTTTGGCATACCGACCTCCCGCTAGGTGGAGGTTATTTCATGTCGAAACAGAAGAAATAGCACAGATGAGAGAGAGCCAGGGTAGCTCCCAGGCCCCTCTATAGCGCTCTTTTCAGTACGACCAAAACGGGCCTATACAGAGTTAAAGTACAGATAAGAATGATGTAATGAATGAAAGAATGAGAAATATGAAGAAAAGAATAAATGAGTATAATATGAGCACTACAACATGATGTGATGTTTGTGCTAACCCTATATGTGATGTTATGTTAGTATATCAGAGTAAAGTTTTAAGAGGTGTCATGAGCGACATCAGAGGATACCACTGTTATTACAGTTGGTATATTTATAGTTATTCTATTTTTATAGAATACTACTAGTTATCACAAATTATATGATTATTTGTGTTAATGCACGATATGTTTTTAGTAGTTACATACTACAGATAGTATATATGTTTATATGACAGAATATAACAGTATAATATACTCTTTTATGATTTATGTTTTTATGTTTGAACTTACTGAACGTTTAGCTCACCAGTTTGTTCGTGTGCAGGTAACAAAGTTAAACAACCTGCCATTTGAGTTTATTGAGATACAGGATTGGTGGAATGGGTTGCGAATGTCATGTCAAAGGTTATGGACCCGCTACGCTTAATCCGTCAGATAGAAAGAGAGTAAGTATAAATATATATATAAAAAAAAAATTTTCTGCACCTTTTTATTTCAATATGAAAAGAACAAATAGTAGAAGTAAGAATAGATGTCAAGTGACGGGCCCGCGCTAGGCGGGGTGTCACATCTTACACTCAAAATCGATCTCAATAAGATTGTTTCAAAGTATAGACTACATCTCTACTATCACAAATCCATGGTTACATAAGCAAAATTTCATATTTTGCTTATTAACATCTCTTAACTCAATATTTGAACAATTTGAACTTTCTTGAAGAAAACTCTCTAAACTTAGTTTTCTAAACCACCAACTCATGGATTCGTATTTAAAAATAACTAGACTCGAACCATGTTTTGATTTTAACTGAAAATCTCAACACAATTTACTCACATTCTCTTTTTCCTCTCAAAACCCTAAATCTTTCCACCCGAAAAAGTGAGAAAACGAGGGTTTGCCTTACTTGAAGCTTGCAAACTTCTTGCTATAGATTCTTAGCCGAAACTTGGTCAATCTATTGCTGAAATAAGAGAAAAATCCGAGCTTAAAAAAGGGTTTCCTCTTTTCTCTTTCTCTTTCTCGGTCTCTCTCTCTCTCTCTCTCTTTCTCTTTCTCTTTCTGCCGTTCCTTTCTTTCTCTCTCCGCCGTTTCTCTTTACAGCTGAAGCAAAGTGAATTAATTCACTTTGCTGCTGGGATTTGAGGCCCTCTCCCTCACGTGCCTCACTCCCTCTTTCATTTTCTTTTTAATTTTTTTTAAAGGAAATTACAAGGGCTTGTTTGGCTAATCTTAGCCATTGATTAATATGGCTTGTATGTGAGCAATTGATCTTTTAATATGCATTTTTCACATACTTTTCTATTAATTTTAAAATATCATAATTTAAATTAATGTTTAGCTTTTAACTATATTCATTAATTCATTGTCAAATTTTGATTAAAACTCAGTTAATCAAAATTTTCATCTGCTCTGTATTTTATAACATGTTTCATCATGAATGTACATTTATTTACATATCTTGTACAAAATTTTTTGAGAGTGATTAGCTTCTCGGTTATCACATTCACCCCTCCTTATAAGATTTTCGTCCTCGAAAATTTAGAACAAGTGAGGGTATGAAAGTCTCATCTCATCTTCTCTTTCCCACGTAGCTTCTTCAATGTTGTGATTTCTCCACAATACCTTGACTAGTAGGATGGTCTTATTTCTCAGTACTTTCTCTGCTCTAGCCAGTACTTGAACAGGCTGTTCTTCATAGGTCAAATCCTCTTGGACTTGGACTGGTTCATGTTGTAGCACATGAGATAGATCTGACATATACTTTCTGAGCATGGAGACATGAAATACACAGTGCACTGCTGATAGTTCAGGAGGTAATGCCAACTTGTAGGCAACCTTCCCAATGCATTTGATAATCTCATAGGGTCCAATATACCTTAGACTCAGTTTTCCTTTCTTACTAAATCGCATAATCCCCTTCATGGGTGACACTTTCAGAAATACGCAGTCTCCTTCCTTGAATTCTAGGTATTTCTGTCTTCTATCTACATAACTCTTCTGTTTGCCCTGAGCACTCTTCATCCTTTGTTGGATCTTGGCAACTGCATCGCAAGTTTCCTGCATGAAATCTGTTTTATGCAGTTGTTTTTCCTTCAGATCATACCGATGGATGGGTGATCTGTACTTTCGTCCATACAGGGCCTTATAAAGTGCCATCTTGATGGAAGCTTAGTAACTGTTGTTATATGAGAATTTCACTAGTGATAACTTCTCATTCCAAGCTCCTGGAAAATCCATGACACGTGCTCGGAGCATATCCTCTAAAGTTTGGATAGTCCGTTCTGATTGTTCATCTGTCTGAGGATGGAAGGCTGTACTGAACCTCAATTCTATGCGCATGGCTCTTTGCATACACTCCCAAAAGTTTGAAGTGAATCGTACATCTCTGTCAGATACTATAGACTTTGGAACTCCATGCA
This sequence comes from Antiaris toxicaria, assembly GCA_035233585.1. Classification (NCBI taxonomy): domain Eukaryota; kingdom Viridiplantae; phylum Streptophyta; class Magnoliopsida; order Rosales; family Moraceae; genus Antiaris; species Antiaris toxicaria. Next base: position 20,666,544 of record CP141153.1, read on the forward strand.
ACCTGACAACATGATTTACATAAAGATGTGCCAGCTTCTCCAATAAGTAAGTGATCTTTATTGGTATGAATCTAGCTGTCTTCGTCAACCTGTCTAGGATTACCCAAATGGCATCGTGTAACCCTACCACAAAATCCATGGTAATATTCTCCCATTTCCATTCTAGAATCTCCAAAGATTCTAACTTTCCTCCAGGATGTTGATGCTCAGCCTTTACTTTCTAACAAGTAAGGCACTTACTCACGAATCTTGCAATGTCTCATTTCATCCCTTTCCACCAAAACTGTAATTTCAAGTCTTGGTATATCTTGGTGGCTCCAGGATGGATTGAATATGGCGTCTCATGAGCTTTTGATATGATTCACCTTCGAAGTTCTTTATCTACTAGAACGTGAATTCTCCCCTGATACATGATTAATCCCTTTTTGGACATCTCTTCCTAGAAGTTTATTAGACTTGAATCTTACTTTTGAACTTCCTTGATATCATCAAACAATGATGACTTCAGCTGCAATGCTGACAATTTTCCTAATATCAGCTCTAGCTCGAGCGAATGAATCTCTTGCTGTAATGGTCTTGACAACCTGTCAATAGGCAACTGCTGCGGAACTGTAGCTTTTCTACTTAAGGCATCTGCTACTCGGTTGGCTTTTCCTAGATGATAAAGGATCTCACAGTCATAATCGTTCACCAACTCCAACCATCTTCTATGCCTCATGTTTAACTCCTTCTGTGTGAAGAAGTATTTTAAACTCTGATGATCTGTATAAATCTGGCACTGTGCTCCATACAGATAGTGTGACCAAATTTTGAGTGCGAACACTACTGCAGCAAGTTCTAGATCATGGGTGGGGTAATTTTTCTCGTGCTCTTTCAATTGGTGTGAAGCATAAGCAATTACTTTGCCTTTTTGCATCAATACTGCTCCCAAACCCACTCTTGAAGCATCACTGTAGATTTCATACTTCTGCCACTCAGTAGGGAGTGTGAGGATCGGCACGCTTGTCAGCCGTCTCTTTAGCTCTTGGAAGCTTCTTTCGCACTCTTCTGTCCATACATACTTCTTTTCCTTGCGTGTGAGGGTTGTGAGAGGTGTTGCCAATCATGCAAACCCTTTCAGGAATCTCCTGTAATAGCCAGTTAACCCTAAGAAACTGCGTATCTCTGTCACGCTCTTAGGAGCAGGCCATTTGTTGATTACATCCACTTTCGTCGGATCCACTGCAATTCCCTCCTTGGACACTACATGTCTGAGGAAATGTACTATGTTTAGCTGGAAATCATATTTTGAGAATTTGGCTTAGAGTTGATGCTCTCTCAACTTCTGAAAAACAACTCTCAACTGTGCTTCATGCTCTGCGTGAATCTTTGAATATACAAGGATGCCATCGATGAACACAATGAAAAACTTGTCTAGATACTCCTTGAAGACTCTGTTCATCAGGTCCATGAAAGCGGCTGGTGTGTTCGTTAACCCAAATAGCATTACTAGGAATTCATAATACCCATAACGGGTTCTAAAAGCTGTCTTGGGAACATCATCTTCCTTGATCCTCAACTGATGGTATCCTGATCTCAAATCAATCTTTGAGAACACTGCTGCACTCTTGAGTTGATCGAACAGGTCATCAATCATAGGTAATGGGTACCTATTCTTGACTGTAACCTTGTTCAATTCTCGGTAATCTATGCACATGCGGAACGTCTAGTCTTTCTTCTTGACAAACAGTACGGGAGTACCCCATAGGGCATAGCTCGGTCTGATGAATCCCTTATTAAGTAGATACTTCAACTGCACTTGTAACTCTTTCAACTCCACTGGTGCCATGTGGTATGGCGCCTTGGAGATCGGTGCTGTTCCAGGTAGGAGCTCTATCTCAAATGAGATTTCCCACTCTGGAGATATTCCTGGTAGTTCCTCGGGAAAGATTTCGAGAAATTCTCTGACAACAGGAACATCTTCTGGTTGTAATGTCTTCTCTTCTGCTGTATCTGTTACATAAGCTAAATACCCAATACAACTACTGGCTATTAGCTTCTTGACTTTCAATGAACTGATCATCATCTTGCTTGATCTTCTTGAAAAATCGACATATTCAAAGCATTCTTCATCTTCTGGCTTGAACACTATTCTTCTGTTTCTGCAATCTATCGTAGCTTGATATTTTCCTAGGAAATCCATTCCCAAGATTACATCATAGTCTACGATCTTCATCATGATCAATTCTACATACAGCTCTCTATTTGATATGATTACTGGTACATGAGGTAACCAGTACTCAGACAACATGATTTCTCTTATAGAAGAGCAGTTCTAAAAGTTCTTCCCATGTGATCTCTAGGGTATTCTAATTTATCAACAAAAGCATATGATATGAAAGAATGGGTGGCCCCAGAGTCAAAAAGAACAGATGCCAAGTGGTTAGCGACAGAAATCTGACCTGTCACCACGTTGGACATCCCTGCCTCTGCTTCCTCTCGGGTGTAGGCCATCACCCTAGCATCTGCCTGTGGAGCTCTTTCTTGCACTACTGGAGGCACTTCTGATGGGCATTCATAACTCAATCTGAGTGCATGAACTTGTGACTGCTGTGGACGTGAAGAGTTTGCTCCTGATACTGATTGGCGGTTCATAGGGCAATTCTTGATGAAATGGCCCTCTCTTTCACACTGAAAACAGGCAGTCGTGCCAGCTTTGCACTGACCCCCATGCTTCTTCCCACAATTTGGATAAGTGTTATTTGGAACTGTAGTGGTGTTAGTTCTCCGTGACTGGCTTCTATTGTCTTGACCTTGGTTTCCCTGGAAGTTACCCTTTCTCTTCTGTTGGAATTGAGGGCCTGAATTATTGGACTGTTCTGGTCTTGTACTCTAACTGACCTTACTGTATTATCCAGGTTGAGAGGCCTTAACCAAGATCTTTTCTTTCTTCCTGGCTTCCCAGACCTTTCCCTTTTCTTCTTTCTGTCGGGCTAGATGGTACTCTGCCCTCAAAGCATGACTAACATAGTCGGTTACTGAGATTGGTGGGATTGGGGCAATGTCAATCAAGGTAGAAATCTCAGGCCTGAACATGCCTATCATCTTCTGTATCTTCTCCCTTTCCGTTGGCACTACATACGGACACAGGCGAGAGAGCTGATCAAATCTCCTGCAAACCTCACTGACTGACATGTCACCCTGCTGTAACTCTGAAAACTCTTTCTGTTGGGGTCGAAGTGATGCAGGATCATAATATTTTTGGTTGAACTCTTCCAAGAACTCCGCCCATGACATTGTGGTCACGTCTCTCCTTATACGGACTGTGTCCCACCAAAATCTCTTGTCCTTCCTTAGAACAAAGGATGCGCATAAGACTTTCTCTTCATCTGTCAGTCTTATAAACTCCCTAATCATCTAGATCGAAGAAAGCCAATCTTTTACTTCCAGAGGATTTATTGAACCTTCAAATTCTGGAGGTCTCATCTTCCGAAATCTCTCGTATTGGCTCTAGGTTCACCCTTATCGGTGGTTCTCGAACCACTTCTGGTGCCGCTGGTGGCACTACCTCTTCTGCCTCAGCGGCTAGTTGTGCAGGAGTCCCTTCTAATCCCTGCCCCTGTTCTAGCTGTTCTAGCCTCTGTCTTAATTCTGTATTTTCTCTCATCTGGTTTTCTAGAAGAGCTTGCATCTTCTCTAATCTCTGAGTCAAAGATGAGCGTCCTCTTCTCCTTCTTTGGCCTTAGCCCTGGTTTTCCATCGTGCTACCTTATATCCTAACATCACACGATGAACTTGTATTAGATCCTGTATAAAAGGATCTGCATCATTTCTTATATTAACATATCATCACATACTTGCTACAAAGTATAGGCCTTTACAGACCTTTACTTTCATGCATAACTAGCTGCTTATCTTAAAATAAATTTAACTTACTTGGATAGGCAAACAGGACATGTACGGAATCAGGTGGGATATGGTCTACCAACTTTTCTGATAATACCAACTGTGACAACAGTAAGTATTCTAAACTAGACCTATTTTAAAACTTGGGCTCTTATACCAACTGTGGCAATGGTTGGTATTCTAAACTAGACTCATCGTAAAAACTTACTCTGATACCAACTGTGGCTACGTTTGGTATCCTAAACTGAACCCATCGTAACTGCTCTGATACCAACTATGGCTACGTTTGGTATCCTAAACTGAACCCATCGTAACTGCGCCGATACCAACTATGGCGGCCCGCCCTGCTGTGGAGGCTCTACAGTGCTATTACAGTCAACTTTATAGTTAACCGTAATAGTGTGCAGGCCTCTAGGGTCGCCGGCAATCATGCTGAACTTGAAAACTGCTTACTAATTTACGGAATAATTTTTTTTTCTTAATATCACAAACTGTTCGAGAATGTGATAAGGAAATCATGTTAACAAAATAACATGTATATGGATCATGACTCCCCTATCACATAATCTTAACTTGAAATCTTGTTCCTTTTTTTTTTTATTACATGTTCAGAATTTCAATACTATACAGCGGAAGACTAATGGTGACCAAATCCCTCGCCCAACCTCCCTGACATGCACTTCTCCTGTCCGTCGTCCACCGTATACTACTGGTGAATAGGTCTTTTACCTGCAACATGTGAACAAACTAGTGAGCTATGAGCTCAGTAAGTTCAAACATAAAAACATGTATTATGACATGCTGTACTATTGTACTCATGCATGAAACCAGACTCTATAAAATGTGCTCGTTGCTGAAAGATTAGTCTTAGGATATTATCTATTATTAAGTTCTAGTTTTGGACCCCTGATTGATCGTACCGACATGTTAGCATAACTGGGAACAATACTTTAGTGCTGACCTCCTCAGTCTTAACTAGAGCAAAACATGAAAATCTCTTCATGGATCGAGAGGCCGATACGCCAATAACTGATTTAATTACCATCTTACTGGAGTTCCAACTGGGTAGTATACTGATTGCCCCCATACTAGGAACCTATTACATGATTTACTTGGGGTGTGAGTTTTATTAACACATTAAGATGCCTTGTGCACCTACCTGTTTTTGTGTACCTGGTACCTGTCTGACATGTGCACTGAAACATGAAATTCTACATGCATGACATGAACTGACCTGAGTATTGTGATGCAGACAATCAATGTCTGACTTACACATCATACAACATATATAATATTATAAACATAATAAGATTGTCCACATTGTAGTCAGAACAATGCTTGAACTTATAGAAAATCTACGAGTATAAGCCTCTGCTGCTCTAGGAATGCTGTATCGGCGTCTCTGGCTGAAACTCCTATAAAAGAAATAATCACTGATTATTTTCAATATTCATCTTATACTGGAAACATGGCAAAACACGAAATTTCTATTTCCAGACTCTTTTTTTTTTTTGGCTTCAGACACGCCCTCCTACACGAGCGTGTCTCTGGCCGCGTACTCCTTTGGACTTATGTGCATGGTCGTGTACTTCGTGGAACATGACCATGTAATCCATGTATACTTACACGAGTGGATACACGGCCATGTTTCTGGCCGTGTAATCCTTTAGACTATACATGCATGCTTACACAGTTACTTACACGGCTGTGTTTCAAGCCGTGTTTTCCTACTGTCTAACATGGTCTGCTACACGCCCTTCCCATGACAGTGTGTCCCTTGACACGGCCCGATACACGGCCGTTATCTTGGCCGTGTACCTCTCGAGTCTATATTTTCTTGCAACACGATCGTGCACATGGGCATGTTCGGGCTTGTATTCTGAACACATCCTTGTACACGCCCGTGTTCATACTAGAATCAAGATTTTAGATCCGACTGCTCTGCTCTAGTTTTTCTAAGGCTTTTTTTTTTTTGGCCTTTGTTCTGCTTCTTACACTCAAAATCGATCTCAATAAGATCGTTTCAAGGTATAGACTACATCTCTACTATCACATGTGATAACCGAGAAATCCATACACTCGGAAAGATTTTGTACAAATATGTAAATAAATGTACACTTACAGTGATACAGATTACAGGATACATAGCAGAGGAAAATTTTGATTAATCAAGTTTTAATCAAAATTTGAAAATGAATTAATGAAAATAGTTTAAAGCTAAACATTAATTCATTTATGATGTTTTAAAATTTGATAGAAAAGCATGTGAAAAATACATACTAAGAGATCAATGGCACACAAGTGAGCCACATGGATCAATGGCCAAAAGAACTTGCCAAACAAGCCCTTACACATTTAAAAAAAAAATGAAAGAAAGTAAGGGAGAGTGAGGCACGTGAGCATGATAGAGAGAAAGGGAATTAATTCCCTTAGCTGCAAGTAGCCGGCAGAAAAGAAAGAAGGAGAAAAGAAAGAAAGAAGAAAAGAAAGAAAGGAAAGAAAGAGAGAAAGTGGCCGAGAAAGAGAGAGAAAAGAAAAGGGAAAATCCAAGCAAAGTTCGGATTTTCTAGTGCAAGCAAGAGATAGATCAAGATTCAGTCAAAGACTAGCAGCAAGAAAAGCTCACGATCAAAGCAAGGTAAACCCTAGTTTTCATGTTTTCTTTGGGGGAAGAAAATCTGGGGTTTTGAGAGAAAACAGAGAATGTGAGTGAATCACATTTAGGTTTTTGGTTAAAATCGAAATGTGATTCGAGTCTAGACATTTTCAAACACGAATCCATGCACAGATGGTTTAGAAACTCGAGTTTAGTGAATATTCTTCACAAAAATATAGAGTTTTCAAAAGTTAAGTCGAGAGAGATTCATAAGCAAAATGTGGAAATTTTACTTATGAAATCATGGATTTGTGATAGTAGGAATGTAGTAGATGCCTTGAAATGATCTTATGAAGATCGATTTCAAGTGTAAGAAGTAGGACAAAGGCTATAAAAGCCTTAGAAAATCAGAGCAGAGCAGTTCGGACCCAGAATCTTGATTCTGGAATGAACACGAGCGTGTACAAGGGCGTGTTCAGAACACAGCCCCGAACATGCCCATACGCACGACCGTGTTACAGGAAAAATCAGACTCGAGAGGTACACGGTCAAGAACACGGCCGTGTATCAGACCGTGTCAAGGGGCACACAGTCAAAGAGAGGCGTGTAAGTAGCCGTGTAAGAGTACAGAGGAGTACACGGCCAGTAACACGGCCGTGTACCCACCCGTGTAAGCATACACGGGCATGTACCAGAAATTACACGACCAGGCTTAAAAGTCCAGAGGGGTACACGGGCACGGACACGGCCTTGTAGGAGGGCGTGTTCGAGGCCAGAGAGTAAAAAAAAAAAAAAAAAAGAGTCTGGAAAGGAAAATTTTCATGTTTTGCCATATTTCCAGTATAAGATAAATATGGTAAATAATCAGTGATTTTTCCATTTATAGGAGTACAAGTCAGAGACCCCAAATCCGCAGTCCCAGAGCAGCAGCAGCTTACACTAGAGGACTTTCTGTAAGTTCAAGCATTGTCCTGACTGCAACGTGGACAAGCTTGTTTTATTACAATGTTATGTATGTTGTATGACGTGTTGTTAGACATTGATTGTCTGCATCATGATGTTATGTCAGTCACAGCACAGGTCAGTTCATGTCAGTCACAGCACAGGTCAGTTCATGTCAGTGCATGTCATGCATATAGAGTTGCATGTCTCAGTACATAGACCAGACAGTATCAGAACAAAAAAACAGTTAGGTGCACAAGGCACCTTAGTGTGTTGATTAATTCACACCCCAGTAAATTGATTAACAGGTTCCGACTGTGGGGGCAAACAGTTTGCTACCCAATTGGAACACCAAAAAGATGGTAATTAACCAATTATTGGCGTATCGGCCTCTCGACCCACGGGGAGGTTATCATGTTTAGCATCAGTTAAGACTGAGGAGGTCAGCACTAAAGTACCACTCCCGGTTGCGCTAACATGTCGGTATGTCCAATCAGGGGCCCAAAACCAGAACTTAATAACAAATTAATGTTCTAAGACTAAACCTTTAGTCAGTACAGCATGTTTACAGAGTCCAGTCAGCATGAGCATAGCAGTCAGCATGAGCACAGCAGTACAGCATGAGTACAGCAGTACAGCATGAGCACAGCAGTATAGCATGTTAGTTACATGTTTTTATGTTTGAACTTACTGAGCCCATAGCTCATTAGTTTGTTCACATGTTACAGGTAAGAGACCTGTTCACCAGTAGAACATACGGTGGACGATGGACAGGGAAGAAGCATGCCGGGGAGGATTGGGCGAGGGATATTGGTCACCATATAATTCTTCTGCTGCATAGTTTTGAATGTAATTTCAAAGAGACAAGTTTTCAAGTCCAGAGCATGTGATGGGGGAATCATGATCAGATGCATGTTATTTTGTTAACATGATTTCCTTGTCACATTCTCGAACAGTTTATGTATTAAAAAAAAAACTTTTCCGTAAAATCAGCAGTAGTTACAATTCAGCATGATTGCCAGCGACCCTAAAGGTCTGCAGACTATTGCGGTTAACTAGAGAGTTGACTGTGTTAGGTAATGCCCTAAGTATTAGAGACATTTTTATGTATTCATTTTGAACTGGATAATAAAATTATATACATAGAGGTTATTCATTACATTGCTATTTGTCCTCGTCTTATTTACACGTTAAAGTAAATGTAAGCAAATATGGCTCACTGACTGCTTGTGTTAAAACTGTTAGACCGTTGCATGCAATGGACTTTTGTATGCAAGAAGACAATGTTCTAAAGTTAGCGGTCTAAACTATGGTCTGTAGTCTATGGGGTTAGACCGAGCATCTAACTCATGTTAAGACTATTATGTTGTCTAAAGCCTTAGAGGGGACGGTTTGTCTTGACTGTCTGGAGCTGGACTCCCAAGTAGAGACATGGATATGTTACTTGGTGGGGACATATTAGACCGGGACTAAAGCGTGATTGATCTACGTAGTTCGCTATGAGTGGATCAATCTGCTTTTGACGTTCATTATGCAATAACCTTAATCCTGAGTAAATAAACTACTTCATGTATATGACTTGTGTACTTTGATGTTCCAATGGCTAAAGCGTCTCAGAGGTAGTAAGCTTATAGACCGGTTCGTTGGGTGCATGACTTGTATACGATGAAGGGTTTGTTTGCAGATATCGGAATCATAGCTCTGAGGAGTTAAAGGTATCCTCTTAAAGGCATTATACTGAATGTGAAAATGGACAAGGCCTTGGGTCGTCTGCTGGGCAGATGACTTCTTATTCACATATGGTGAATAATCATTTTCTTGATTCGGTAGTATAATGGAACTTTAAGATAGCCTGATCAGTAGGATTAAACGGACTTTGACCTAAGGCTGATCATGGATATCATATGAGGGTTTTGCATATATGACAAGGTCATTGGATGGTAGCTCGTCACAGGCTTACGTAATACGATATATAATTGGGAGTTCAGTTTCAGGTTTATAGTGGTGTGACTCTGAAATTAGTGATCATATGATTGAGTTGTTCGGTACAGAATGATGATCATATGGAATCACGGGAGCCCGATTATATATATCCAATCAGTCCCTCTACTAGCTCCACATAATTCCTTAACGTTTGGCAAATTGATTTGTGTATGCTATTGGCTAGTTTATTATGCATGGATGGTGATGACACAGGATTAGGATGGTAGACAAGATTCTCTCCGATTGGATTCAGATTTTGTTTTGGATAATAGAGTACACAATTATTCGAACTCCAAATAAAGTTGCCATGATTTTATTTGAGATTGGATTGGAGTTGTAGAAAATTATCCATGAGAACAAGAATATGAAACACAACCGTTTTGTGGAATTTGAATTTTGAATTTTGAAATTTGAAATTTGAATTTTGAAATTTGAATTTTGAATTTTGAATTTGAAATTTGAATTTGAAATTTGAATTTGAAATTTAAATTTGAAATTTGAAATTTGGATTTGAAATTTAAATTTGAAATTTGAAATTCAAATTTTGAATCACAGTCCAAGTAAGATTCGAATTTGTTGTGGAAAATCCACAAGGTTTGAAATTCGAATTTGAATTGGATTTGGAGAGGATAATCTTATTAGAATCCTACTTGAATTTTGAATCCAAATCCCAACAAATAAGGGACGAAATTTTTGAGGATAATCCTCATGAAAGATTTCGGATTTTGTGGATAAGATTCAAGAGTAAATTCAAGCTTCAATCCTAGTTGAATTTGGATTCTCTCCTCCCTAAAAGTGGCCGAAATTTTGGAGCCTTTATCCTAGGAAATTCGGTTATTTTTGGATAAGGTTGAGATGAGATTTGGCTTGAAAATCCTAGTGGAATTTTTTATTCTCCCTTATCCATAATGGCCGAAATTTTTTGGAGGATTTTCTCCTTGTGAATTTCGGATTTTTTGGTTGAAAAAGGGAGATAAAATTCTAGTTAAAATCTTGTTAAGATTTGGATTGGATTTATCTTAGGAGAAACCGAATTTATTGTTAGGATTATCCTATGGAAAAATTCGGATTTTTTGGTTAAAGATAAGGGAAAATATCTTTTCCTAGTCCAATTCGAATTCAGAGAATCACCTCATGCAGGTCTATAAATGGAGGTCCTGCCACTCCAGTTCACTTAGACCACAGACTCTCAGGTGAGCAGGCTTATTGTTGCACAGCTTATCGTGACAATAAAGTTCTTTAGAGATCTGGGTGGTCAGAAGAAGACTAGCAGTGCTAGCATACCGATCGAGGTTCAGAGTGCCCACACACTCAGCCATTCGGGAATTGGAGAATAGTAGAGAAGGCTAGTTGGTTGAAGCCTCCGGTCATTCTCCTCCTGCAAGATTGGCGTCCTTGAGGTATGAGTTTTAATTGTTGTTGATTTATTGTATATGGCATCATGAGATATTTAACGATCTAAAAATTTTTATTGTTCCGCTGCGCCACTCTGATACGTTTTACCGGTTTATTGTCCTACAATTGGTATCAGAGCCATCTCATGACTATGCCATATACATAAATTAGACAATTACTTAGTCTTTTTATTTATGTATGGATTTGATATTTAGAGAGTGGCATTCTAGGGTTCCTTTATGTTGTTATCATGTATTATGTATAAAGTATGTGGTTATTTTATTTTTTTTTTTTGAATTATTATAAGCATGCTTGTTTATACCGGTTATGGTTCTTTAGAATTTAGAAAAATTGTATCTAGGAATTTTTATGTAACCATGGGAGCAGTTTATTAACACTGTAATTTTCCCGTGGATAATTAATTCTTGTCTCTTAGAATTTTTATGGTTAGAATTTTTGAACACCGGAAACGGTTTAGGAATTTTTATGTAATTATTCTTGGAGGAGATTGAAGATTGAAGACCGTAATTTATTTTTTCCCAAAAGTTAAATTTGATTTAAAAGTTGAAATTTTGATTGTGTGGAAAATTTCAATTTAATTGGGATTCAAATTAATTTTTGGAGATCCTAATAGGTAAATTGGAATACAGCACGAAAATCGAGACACGACCTCTCGGGATAGGCCGACGGGCCTTGGTGGGGCTGCAGCCCCTGCCCTCGGGCAGGATGGGGCTGCGGCAGGCCCATACCACCCACGGCCGCAGGCTCTGCCTGCAGCCAGGGGTGGCCGTGGCCTGCCCAAGGCTGGCCGCAGCCTGGGCGTGCAGCCACTGGCTGCAGGTGCTGCCTGCAGCCTGCCGGCTGCTGCGCCCAGCCTGGGCGTGCAGCCTGGCGCTGCAGGCTTGGCCTGCAGCCCGGCAGGGCTGCACAAGGGGCAGCCGTGGGCTGCCAGCCCCTCCGGGGTTGGTGGCTGCCCACGGCGGCTGCCGCCTTCACGGGCGACGGTCCGACGGTCCAAAAATCAGAAAATTTTGATTTTTAAATTTGAGATTTAATTTTAAATCATGTTTTAAAAATATGTAATTAAAAATTTAAAATTTTGAAATTACATATTATTACACATGATGTTTAAAATTGTTTAAAATTTAAATTTGAAATTTAAATTTGAAATTCGAATTTGGAATTTGAATTTGAAATTTAAATTTTTGGAGATTTAAATTTTAAATAATTCATGGGATGAGAAATAAATGGAGAGGCTACATAAAGATGGATACAAGAAGACGGAACAAAATTCAAGACCCAAAGAATGCTTTGGATGGAATTTTGTAATCTTTATTTTCTTTGTTCTAGGATGGAACCATGGCTTGGTTATTCTATCAATTATTTTTTCTGTGATATGTCATAGATGTATAAATATGTATTGATGGATGTTTTGTATGCATATTTGATAACATGTCATATAGGATAGGTGAGTGCCGCTCATACTATATTGATCATACATATTTTGACAAAACTTGCATGTTTTTCAAAATATTGAGTGGGAGAGGGTTTCAAACAAAACCCACGGCCTCCATTGTTGATCCATATGTGAAAGCATGGTAACGCCTCGCGTCAGTTTTGACCTGACCACACCCCTCGGTAGGTGTTTACCGCCGCCGGTATACTAGATTGGATCTCCTATGTGGAAAACGTGTTCGGGTGCGATCTTATTCATGACCACCCCTCGGTGGCTTGGTAGGACGTGGATCGGGCTACGTAAACAATGGTTAAACACTCAAGACTCGTTTAGTTATTAACCTTCCCTAGAAGCTCTGTTAACTAGACTGGTGGCCAAATAAGCGGTTATTAATATATGTCTTAACCTTGGAGGATTTAAGGTAACATATATTAATTGGACGAGGTCCATGTTCCGGCTATTTGTTCTCATGACCACCCCTCGGTGGCTTGGGGCAATAGGTGCTGAGAATTACCGTTGCAATGCTACATGTTTTTTCAAGTTTCATGTAGGAACATACTTTTATGTTTTATTTGCTAAATTATCTGCATAATTGCTTGGGTTTTGTAATGATGTCTAGTATAATTTTATTTCAGTTCAAAATGTCACCGACACCCCTCATTTCGATACTTACTGAAAATAAGTTGAATGGCGACAATTATAAAGATTGGAAAAGAAATCTATTAATAGTTCTCAGCTGCGAGAGACACAAGTTCGTACTGGACGAACCATGCCCACCTGGGCCCAAACCTGACACACCACTTGAGGAGGTCCCGGTTGCCTATAATCGTTGGAGAGAATCCAATGAGATAGCTCGATGCTACATCCTTGCTAGCATGACGAGTGCTTTACAAAAGCAGCATGAGACTTATCAAGTTGCTGGGGAGATCATGGAAAATCTGGAGGACATGTTCGGAGGCCAAGAAAAATTGGCTCGACAGTCCGCTATCACCAGCATTATGAACTCTAAGCAAAAGGCGGGTGCTCCGGTGAAGGACCATATGATCACTCTAATGGGATTCTTCGCTGAGGCTGCCGAAAATGGTGCTGAGTTGGACTACAACACCCAGATCGAGATGGTGTTCAAGACTCTGTCTAAAGATTTTGTGGGGTTTAAGGCCGCATACAATTTGGCGACAAAGGAGTTAGGACTTACCGAGCTCATGAAGCAACTACAGGCTTATGAGCGGATGATCAGGGATGAGGATACAGTCCGACCTAAAGGAGAGGCCAATTTGGCGGAATCTTCCAATCCCTCACGGAAGAGGAAGAGGCCAAATAAGAAGCAGGTGGCTTCCAGTTCTTCTAATCCTCCTGTCTCGGACGGGAAGAAGAAGAAGAAGAACAAGAAGCCAAAGGACCCTAAAAAGTCCAAATGCTTCCATTGTGAGAAGGTAGGTCACTTCAAGAAGGCTTGCCGGGAATTCCTAGCCTCCAAGGGCAAGGAAGGTAAGGAACTTCATTACTTAGAAGCGTGTTTGGTGGAAGAATCGAAAGACACTTGGGTCATTGATTCGGGCGCCACTAATCATGTTTGTGTTTCTATGCAGGGGTTCGTGGAAACAAGAAGTCTACATGATAGGAGCCTCTCGTTGCGGACTGGAGATGGTAGCTTTGTGGTGGCTGAGGCAGTGGGAGACGTTCATCTTTATTTTGATCAATTTAGGTTTATTTTATTGAAAGACTGTTTTTATGTTCCTAAATTTAGGAAGAACCTTATATCGGTAGCTTGTTTAATAAAGGATTCTTATTCAGTTTCTTTTAGTAAAAGAGTTGATATTCGTAGAAATAAGTCTTTTATCTGTTCTGGATGGATGGATGGAAACCTATATTTGATCAGACCAAAGATGTACTCACTGCTTGACACTGAATTAATTGATAACTCTAAAAGGTTGAAAGTTTCTCACTCTAACAAGGCGTATCTTTGGCATTTAAGACTTGGTCATATTAATTAGGATAGGATTCAAAGATTGGTGAAAGACGGTCCTCTGGAATCTCTGGAGGAGGTACGACTTCCCCAATGTGAGTCTTGTCTAGAGGGTAAGATGACTAAGAGGTCTTTTGGAGCTAAGGGTACAAGGGCTAAAGAGCTCTTAGAAATTGTGCACACTGACGTATGTGGCCCCATGAACGTCACAGCACGAGGAGGGTTCGAGTATTATGTCTCTTTCATAGATGATTACTCGAGGTATGGATATGTGTATCTGATGCACCGCAAGAGCGAAACCTTTGATAAGTTCAAAGAGTATCGTGCGGAAGTGGAAAAGCAATTGGATAAATCCATAAAGACACTTCAATCTGATCGAGGTGGCGAATACCTCTCCGATGAATTTCTAGGACATCTTGTAGAGAACGGGATATTATCCCAATTGACTGCACCTGGTACTCCACAACAGAATGGTGTAGCTGAAAGGAGAAACAGGACCTTATTGGATATGGTACGGTCCATGATGAGTTACTCAACGCTGCCATTATCATTTTGGGGACATGCTTTACAAACGGCGTGCTATATCCTGAACCAGGTTCGGAGTAAATCAATTCCTAGAACTCCGTATGAATTGTGGCGTGGCAGGAAGCCCTCTCTTGGACATATGAGAATATGGGGCTGCCCGGCACATGTACTGGATGGGGATGCGAAGAAGTTGGAACCAAGATCAGAATTGTGCATGTTTGTAGGGTATCCAAAGGGAACTAAAGGAGGTCTGTTCTATAACCCGAAGGAACAAAAGGTCATTGTCTCAACCCATGCGACATTCTTGGAGGAAAGTCACATGAATGACTTTAAGCCTCGAAGCAAAGTGGTGCTAGAGGAGTTATCGGGTGAAAGAACTGCTCCACAGATTTCGGTCTTGGACGCAAGTCCGAGTTCCAGTGAAAGACCTGCAGACGATCAACAATTTAGGGTGCCTCGTCGTAGTGGGAGGGTTTCTAAGAAACCTAATTTCTTTATGTATGATGCTGAGGTATACCAGGCCGAGGCTCATGAGCATGAGGAAGATCCGGTCACATATGATGAAGCTATAAAGGATGTTGATTCTAGATCTTGGAAACAGGCTATGAACAATGAGATGGATTCTATGAAATCCAACTCTGTTTGGGAACTTGTAGATATGCCGGATGGGATAAAACCCATTGGATGCAAATGGGTCTACAAAATAAAGAAGGATGCGGAAGGGAGAGTGGAAACTTTCAAAGCTAGACTGGTTGCAAAGGGATACACGCAAAAGGCTGGAATCGATTACGAGAAAACCTTTTCGCCTGTTGCTATGCTGAAGTCTATCCGTATTCTTCTGTCCATTGCTGCGGCTCTCGATTACGAGATCTGGCAAATGGATGTCAAGACGGCATTCTTGAATGGCCATCTTGAAGAGTGTATCTATATGATACAGCCCGAAGGGTTCGTAGCAAAAGGCCAAGATAGGAAAGTCTGCAAGTTGCTTAGATCCATTTATGGATTAAAGCAGGCATCCTGCTCATGGAACCAGAGGTTCGATCAAGCGATTAAGACATTTGGTTTTGAGCAGAACGTTGATGAACCTTGTGTTTATAAACGTATTAAGGATGGAAAAGTGGTCTTTCTGATACTCTATGTCGATGATATACTACTCATTGGGAATGATGTAGGGAACTTATCATCGGTCAAGCTTTGGTTACACCAACAGTTTGACATGAAGGACTTGGGAGAAGCTAATTATGTTCTAGGCATTCGTTTCTTCAGAGATCGAAAGAACAAAATGATAGCGTTATCCCAAGCTTCATACATAGATAAAATAATTGACAAATATGTAATGCTAGAGGCAAAGAAAGGCTCACAACCTTCTATTGCCGGTCTAACTCTTTCATTGGATGACTGTACCAAGACATCGGAAGAAAGAAAGCGTATGAGTAAGGTCCCTTATGCATCCGCTGTGGGTAGCCTTATGTACACTATGCTTTACACTCGCCCGGACATATGTTTTGCAGTAGGTATGGTGAGTCGATATCAAGCGAATCCTGGAACCAAGCACTGGCAAGCAGTAAAGCATATACTCAAGTATCTTAAGAGAACGAGGGATTATATGCTAGTGTATTCTGGAGGGGACCTAACACCCGTAGGATACACGGACTCAGACTTCCAGACTTATAAGGATTCGAGGAAATCGACATCTGGATCAGTGTTTTTACTCGGAGGAGGCGCCATTGTGTGGAGGAGCGTGAAGCAGGGCTGCACAGCTGACTCTACTATGGAGGCTGAGTATGTGGCTGCGGCTGAGGCATCTAAAGAAGCGGTTTGGCTCCGCAAGTTCTTTAGAGACCTTGAGGTCATTCCGGGTGTTGACAAGCCTATCACACTTTACTGTGATAATACAGGGGCTATTGCCAACACAAGGGAATCTCGGCACCACAAGAGGACCAAACACATAGATCGAAGGTATCACATTATTAGAGGGCATGTGGAGACAGGACAAGTGGATGTATGTAAGATCGCGTCCGAGGACAACATTGCTGATCCCTTTACTAAGACTTTGGTAGCTAGAAGCTTTGAGAGGCATGTAGAGGCGATGGGGATGCGTAACATGGCACATCTACTGGCTTAGGGCAAGTGGGAGATTGTTAGGAAATGCCCTAAGTATTAGAGACATTTTTATGTATTCATTTTGAACTGGATAATAAAATTATATACATAGAGGTTATTCATTACATTGCTATTTGTCCTCGTCTTATTTACACGTTAAAGTAAATGTAAGCAAATATGGCTCACTGACTGCTTGTGTTAAAACTGTTAGACCGTTGCATGCAATGGACTTTTGTATGCAAGAAGACAATGTTCTAAAGTTAGCGGTCTAAACTATGGTCTGTAGTCTATGGGGTTAGACCGAGCATCTAACTCATGTTAAGACTATTATGTTGTCTAAAGCCTTAGAGGGGACGGTTTGTCTTGACTGTCTGGAGCTGGACTCCCAAGTAGAGACATGGATATGTTACTTGGTGGGGACATATTAGACCGGGACTAAAGCGTGATTGATCTACGTAGTTCGCTATGAGTGGATCAATCTGCTTTTGACGTTCATTATGCAATAACCTTAATCCTGAGTAAATGAACTACTTCATGTATATGACTTGTGTACTTTGATGTTCCAATGGCTAAAGCGTCTCAGAGGTAGTAAGCTTATAGACCGGTTCGTTGGGTGCATGACTTGTATACGATGAAGGGTTTGTTTGCAGATATCGGAATCATAGCTCTGAGGAGTTAAAGGTATCCTCTTAAAGGCATTATACTGAATGTGAAAATGGACAAGGCCTTGGGTCGTCTGCTGGGCAGATGACTTCTTATTCACATATGGTGAATAATCATTTTCTTGATTCGGTAGTATAATGGAACTTTAAGATAGCCTGATCAGTAGGATTAAACGGACTTTGACCTAAGGCTGATCATGGATATCATATGAGGGTTTTGCATATATGACAAGGTCATTGGATGGTAGCTCGTCACAGGCTTACGTAATACGATATATAATTGGGAGTTCAGTTTCAGGTTTATAGTGGTGTGACTCTGAAATTAGTGATCATATGATTGAGTTGTTCGGTACAGAATGATGATCATATGGAATCATGGGAGCCCGATTATATATATTCAATCAGTCCCTCTACTAGCTCCACATAATTCCTTAACGTTTGGCAAATTGATTTGTGTATGCTATTGGCTAGTTTATTATGCATGGATGGTGATGACACAGGATTAGGATGGTAGACAAGATTCTCTCCGATTGAATTCAGATTTTGTTTTGGATAATAGAGTACACAATTATTCGAACTCCAAATAAAGTTGCCATGATTTTATTTGAGATTGGATTGGAGTTGTAGAAAATTATCCATGAGAACAAGAATATGAAACACAACCGTTTTGTGGAATTTGAAATTTGAATTTTGAAATTTGAAATTTGAATTTTGAAATTTGAATTTTGAATTTTGAATTTGAAATTTGAATTTGAAATTTGAATTTGAAATTTAAATTTGAAATTTGAAATTTGGATTTGAAATTTGAATTTGAAATTTGAAATTCAAATTTTGAATCACAGTCCAAGTAGGATTCGAATTTGTTGTGGAAAATCCACAAGGTTTGAAATTCGAATTTGAATTGGATTTGGAGAGGATAATCTTGTTAGAATCCTACTTGAATTTTGAATCCAAATCCCAACAAATAAGGGACGAAATTTTTGAGGATAATCCTCATGAAAGATTTCGGATTTTGTGGATAAGATTCAAGAGTAAATTCAAGCTTCAATCCTAGTTGAATTTGGATTCTCTCCTCCCTAAAAGTGGCCGAAATTTTGGAGCCTTTATCCTAGGAAATTCGGTTATTTTTGGATAAGGTTGAGATGAGATTTGGCTTGAAAATCCTAGTGGAATTTTTTATTCTCCCTTATCCATAATGGCCGAAATTTTTTGGAGGATTTTCTCCTTGTGAATTTCGGATTTTTTGGTTGAAAAAGGGAGATAAAATTCTAGTTAAAATCTTGTTAAGATTTGGATTGGATTTATCTTAGGAGAAACCGAATTTATTGTTAGGATTATCCTATGGAAAAATTCGGATTTTTTGGTTAAAGATAAGGGAAAATATCTTTTCCTAGTCCAATTCGAATTCAGAGAATCACCTCATGCAGGTCTATAAATAGAGGTCCTGCCACTCCAGTTCTCTTAGACCACAGACTCTCAGGTGAGCAGGCTTATTGTTGCACAGCTCATCGTGACAATAAAGTTCTTTAGAGATCTGGGTGGTCAGAAGAAGACTAGCAGTGCTAGCATACCGATCGAGGTTCAGAGTGCCCACACACTCAGCCATTCGGGAATTGGAGAATAGTAGAGAAGGCTAGTTGGTTGAAGCCTCCGGTCATTCTCCTCCTGCAAGATTGGCGTCCTTGAGGTATGAGTTTTAATTGTTGTTGATTTATTGTATATGGCATCATGAGATATTTAACGATCTAAAAATTTTTATTGTTCCGCTGCGCCACTCTGATACGTTTTACCGGTTTATTTTCCTACAGACTGTAATAGCGGTATAGAGCCTCTACAGTAGGGCGGGCTACCTCATCACAAATCTATGGTTGCATAAGCAAAATTTCACATTTTGCTTATTAACATCTCTTAACTCAATATTTGAAAAATCTGAACTTTCTTGAAGAAAACTCACTAAACTTGATTTTCTAAACCATTAACTCATGGATTCGTGTTTAAAAACAACTAGACTCGAACCATGTTTCGATTTTAACTGAAAATCTCAACACGATTTACTCACATTTTCTTTTTCCTCTCAAAACCCTAGATTTTTCCACCCGAAAAAGTGAGAAAACGAGTGTTTACCTTGTTTGAAGCTTGCGAACTTCTTGCTATGGATTCTTAATTGAAACTTGGTCAATCTGCTGCTGAAACAAGAGAAAAACCCAAGCTTGAAAAAGGGTTTTCTCTTTTCTCTTTCTCTTTCTCGGTCTCTCTCTCTCTCTTTCTCTTTCTGTCGTTCCTTTCTTTCTCTCTCCGCCATTTCTCTTTGCAACTGAAGCAAAGTGAATTAAATTCACTTTGCTGTTGGGATTTGAGGCCCTCTCCCTCACGTGCCTCACTCCCTCTCTCATTTTCTTATTAAAATTTTTTT
This sequence comes from Antiaris toxicaria, assembly GCA_035233585.1. Lineage (NCBI taxonomy): Eukaryota > Viridiplantae > Streptophyta > Magnoliopsida > Rosales > Moraceae > Antiaris > Antiaris toxicaria. The sequence continues at coordinate 20,686,470 of CP141153.1, forward strand.
AAAGGAAATTACAAGAGCTTGTTTGGCTAATCTTAGCCATTGATTAATGTGGCTTGCATGTGAGCCATTGATCTCTTAATATACATTTTTCACATACTTTTCTATTAATTTTAAAACATCATAATTTATATTAATGTTTAGCTTTTAACTATATTCATTAATTCATTGTCAAATTTTTATTAAAACTCAGATTATCAAAATTTTCATCTGCTCTATATTCCTTTAACATGTCTCATCATGAATGTACATTTATTTATATATCTTGTATAAAATTTTCCGAGAGTGATTAGCTTCTCGGTTATCACACAAAATATCATTTAAAATGATTAAGGAGGTGTTTGAATTATGCATAGCATTTATATTACATTTGAATGCAATATGTATTTAGATGATAAGAATTTACATGGCATTCAAATACAAATTTTGTTTGGATGAAATGTATTTAAATTGTATTATATGTAATATGATTGATAAAAATAGAAAGAAAAAAGGTAGAGAGAAAGAAAGTATGTGATTTGATTAGTAAAAATAATAAAAAAAAATGAAATGATGAATAGTAATTATATTGGATTTAAATTGAGATGTGATAAACATTGGAATGTAATACTTTTGCATTTGAATAAAAATTGTATTGTATTCAAACGTAATACGAAGGCAATATGGTGAACAAATGATCATAAATTGTATAAAATATCAAGATTCTCCTTTGTTGTTAACAATATATATTATTTGAAATGTGATTTAACTGAAAATTTTTACAAAAAATTTTGAAATGATCAAAAAACTATTTCAATTATGTTTTCATAATTGTTTTAATATCTATATTTGTCTTCTTTAATATTTTAACTTAATTAATGTTCTAAATTGAATTTAATATAGGTTGCGAAGGGTGATCTTGATATTTTCAAAATTTTAATCCCTTTAGAGTTAGTTTTTTATTAATTTTATATATACGGAGAATCTTTTAGACATTGTACCATAAGAAAGTAAATGTAGTATTTCAGATAAACATGAGAGAATTGATAGTCTAAATAATTAATCCAATTTTGAAGGTGTCAGTTGTGGTTATTTAAGAGTTCCCTTTTTTTTTTTTTTTTTGATAATTGAAGAGTCCATTTACATTGCTTATTATTAGTTAATTTTTTTTAATGGTTCGTGAAGAAAGGCACATTGTTGTATGATTAAATTTGAATGTTGTGTTGAGGGAAGGGGTGTTATTGTATGTATTCTTAAACTAACTTGGCTGTGTTTTTTCGTGTAAACATCACCATGCTCTAATTCAAAGACATCTTTAGTCCAATCCCCTTTGCCCGGGAAGGGCATTTTGGCCATCTTACCTTCCAGACAGGATTCGCAAGTTGGTAATAGATCAACTTTCAAGTCCATGAGAGATCCATCCTTTATAACATTTGTATCCTTTCTTGGCTAATGTGACCTAATCGCAAATGCCAAAAATATAAGTGTATTTGTATAAAGCAAGAACTTTGGTGTGAACTTTTAGACCTAGGATATCTCATATGTTTGGTTGTTTCTGTTTTGTTTAGAGTGAAATTTCTGATTTTAATGGAAAAACTAACCGGTTTCAAATGTAATCAGTTTAGCTTAAACTTTTCCTTTTGATAGACTTTGTGGAAGAATTTTCAGTAGCTATAGCCTCTTAATGCTGCTTTGTTCCGTTAAAGTACTCCTTCAATCCCATGTTTAAATGATAAAATTGTCTATTTATCATTCTAATTTATTCTTCCATTTTTTTCCTCATTTTCTTAGATTTTGTGGGGAGGGGTTTTTTTTTCTTTTTTTTTTTTTTTTTTGGTTTCAGGTAGGAGTTTACTTTTTAAGTTTTCTAATTCTCTATTGCATTGGACCATCTATCTTCTTCAAGGCTCGTATCTCCATCAACTTGTATGGTTACTTGGTGCGTAGAGAAAGCCCTCACGTGTTCCTTTCTTGTCCAGATCTAGTGATCACGAGGACATTGATATGTTATTCTTGTGTTGCCGTGTGGCTTAATGAAGGCATGGTTGTATTTTAATCAAGAGTACATTGCAAAATGGGCGTTATGCATGATGTCTACTAGCGTGTATATATATATATATATGTAACCATCTCAAATTACGGAAGTCAGTTACTGACTGAGTCATAATGTTTGCTATCTGATTCAAGTTTATTATACGCGTAAGAAAATTTGCCAAGACTTGTTTTCACAGAGTTAGTGCAGAGAAAAGACAGCGATATACTATTCATTTATCAAGAGTATCAAAAGGCCTTTGCATGTGGGTGAACACGACCTTATTACGTTAGTTGTAAAATGTTGCTTTTACCATGTGGGGCATTATATCTTAATCTTATAATCTTAATAGAATAGGATCGAAAACTGGGCAACATTCTTTACTGCATGTGTTCAGTTGCTAAGAAAGAAAAAAATGTTGCCCATTTTAAAATAGCCTATTGGAATGAAACGGTTGCCTATAGTTCGGCTACGCGCTACTAGCTGCCTTCGCAAGGACAAGCTTATGTCAAGGAGAGAGATTGGAGCAATAAAGTAGTATTTGTTCTTCTCAATCCAAATTCTCTCTACTCTCTAGGAGGGAGGAATTAAAATTTTACTGAGTATTCTTCAACTGCTAAGCAGAAGTTGAGGGTTCGCACATAATTCTAGTCCCTACACACATTATTCAGATTATGTTTTTAGAAATAGATCCAGCCCAAACTCTGGTAATATATATATATATGTGTATGTATGTATGTATATACATTTTTTTTAATAATTGTCTTCTTTTCATCTTCTCTTCTTGTCTGCATCCCAAACTCCAAAAAGATTTGATCTTTTCTTCTTTTTTATAGTTTCAATTTTATTTTATTTTAGATTTATTTGTTCAAATTTGGTAATTAGTCCCTCAAATTTTTTTCTTGATAATCAATCCCTTGAACTTATACATTTTGACAATTTATTTCTTTTTACTCAAATCTCTAAAAATTTAGATGATTCTTTACATGTAACTTGCATAATATATAATATGTAAGTTTGTTTGCCAACAGTTGTCTTAATTTTAATTGATTTAAGCAAAAAAGGACTAAATTGCCAAAAAAAAAATTATAAGTTCAGGTGTTGATTGTCAAAAAAAAAAAAGTTAGGTATTAAATTATCAAATTAAAAAGCTCAGGGGCCACCCATGCAAATAAGCTTTTATTTTATTTATCTTTAAGGAATAAAGATATTCGCTTCTACAGTGGTGGTAATTTTAGTCCTCTCAAGTAGCAATGTAGTTGTGGTCTATTTAGGTTTCTTGTTTGTGTACTTTTCTATAGTTTCTTACTAGATTTTAAGGGTTGGATTCATAATGACTAGGCAAACAAAGATCATACGGATGATAGATTCGTTGTCAAATCACAAAACAACCTAACCTAGAGAACAAAGAACAACAGAAGCTTCCATACTAGAAGCACGTTCTAGCTGAGCCAAAAGGGAACACAGATTATAAAACCAAATGAAACAAGGACTTGGGCACCATAAAAAAAATCCACTGAGAGAGCCTACCTGCTAAGATTATGAGCTCCAACATTCTCAGTCCTCCTAGTCTAAAAAAAGAGTAGAATTGCAAATTTCGAGCAAGTGTAGACCCCTCAGATGCTAAACTCTCCAACTCCATATAGAGCTTGATTTTATCTACAGTGCAGAGTTACATAATAGTTTATGATCTCTAGTAAATATTTCATTGTCATTTTTTTTTTGGTTATAATAAATTGTTTGTTACATGATCATAGTATTTCAAACAAGATGTATTAGCATAATTTTGATTTTAATGAAATGAAATTGTCGTCTAAATTTTAAAACATATGTATATTTCGACAGAATGTAAACTCAAATTCATTATGATTGTGGTAACCACGTTGTTAAGCAATTATGCAATGACACCGCTAATTGTTACCCAACTTCTACCATTTCATTAACCTAAAGAAAATTTCCTTAGCTCCTTTCATTTAGAGAAGAAAAACTCTAAACCGTCTTTTTTGTTTAGCAAAAATACTATTTTTGTCCCTTTAATTATGCAACATGTTAAAAATATCCTTTGTATTTATATAATTAGAATTTGGAAAAACCAGATGCTGTGACATTTGGTCAAAACTAGATTGTTAGTGGAGGGTTATACCCAAAAGGAGGAAGTTGACTATGAAGAAACTTTTCTCTGATTGTCGAGCTTAAGTCCATTAGGATACTCTTGTCTATTGCCGCTTGTTATGATTTTGACATATGGCAAATAAAGGTCAAGACAATGTTTTTGAATGGCTATCTTGAGGAAACCATTTACACAGTGCAACTAGAAAGTTTCATTGATGAAGGATTCAAGCAAAAAGTCCATAAACTGCAAAAGTCTATTTATAGACTTAAGTATGCTCCTAGATCATGTAACATTAGATTTGATGAGGCTATCAAGTCTTATGGTTTTGAACAAAATCTAGATGAATCATGTGTCTATAAGTATATAGAAGAAAATAAGGTGGTCTTCTTAATCCTTTATGTTGATAATATCCTACTCATAGAAATGATGAGGAATCAATGTCGAACGTAAAGGAACGGTTAGCAAGCCAATTCCAAATGAAAGATTTGGGAGAGGCAAGCTATCTTGTTAGGATCTACATTTTTCACAATTGCATGAAATGGCTTTTGGCATTGTCTCAGGTACTACATGCAGAACTCTAAGAAAAGGAATATGCCTTCTTTTCATGCAAAACTCTAAGAAAAGGAATGTTACTTCTAGGCATGATATTCATCTTTCAAAGGAACTATGTCCAAAGACTCCTCAAGAGGAAGAGGACATAAGACATTTTTCATATGCATCTACAGTTAAAAGCTTGATGTATGCAACGCACTGTACTAGGTCGAACATTTACTTTACAGTGGGAATAGTCAGTAAGTTTTAGTCTAATCTAGGATTTGATCACTAGATGGCAGTAATATGCATTCACAAGTATATTAGGAGAATGAGAAACTATATGGTTATATATTCTGGTAAAGATTTGTTTCTCATTAGGCATACGAATTCTGATTTCCAAATGGATCGAAATGATCAAAAGTCGATATCTAGTTAAATTGTTCACTTTTGATGGTGGAGCTGTTGTTTGGAGAAGTATAAAGCAACAATGTGTTGTTAACTCCCTAATGGAGGCTGAGTATATGGTTGTTTCTAAAGTATCTATGGAAGCAATTTGGCAAGGACAAGCTACTAGCTGCCTTCGCAAGGACAAGCTTATGTAAAGGAGAGAGATTGGAGCAATAAAGTAGTATTTGTTCTTCTCAATCCAATTTCTCTCTACTCTCTAGGAGGGAGGAATTAAAATTTTACTGAGTATTCTTCAACTGCTAAGCAGAAGTTAAGGGTTCTCACATAATTCTAGTCCCTACGCACATTATTCAGATTATGTTTTTAGAAATAGATCCAGCCCAAACTCTGGTAATATATATATGTGTGTGTGTGTGTGCGCGTGTGTGTATGTATGTATGTATATACATTTTTTTTAATAATTGTCTTCTTTTCATCTTCTCTTCTTGTCTGCATCCCAAACTACAAAAAGATTTGATCTTTTCTTCTTTTTTATAGTTTCAATTTTATTTTATTTTAGATTTATTTGTACGGATGCTTTCTAAACTTTTCAAATTTGGTAATTAGTCTCTCAACTTTTTTTCTTGATAATCAATCCCTTGAACTTATACATTTTGACGATTTAGTTCTTTTTGCCCAAATCTCTAAAAATTTAAACGATTCTTTATATGTAACTTGCATAATATATAATATGTAAGTTTGTTTGCCAAAAGTTGTCTTAATTTTAATTGATTTAAGCAAAAAAGGACTAAATTGCCAAAAAAAAATTATAAGTTTAGGTGTTGATTGTCAAGAAAAAAAAAGTTAGGTATTAAATTATCAAATTAAAAAGCTAAGGGGCCACCCATGCAAATAAGCTTTTATTTTATTTATCTAAGGAATAAAGATATTCGCTTCTACAGTGGTGATAATTTTAGTCCTCTCAAGTAGCAATTTAGTTGTCGTCTATTTAGGTTTCTTGTTTGTGTATTTTTTTGTAGTTTCTTACTACATTTTAAGGGTTGGATTCATAATGACTAGGCAAACAAAGATCATACGGATGATAGATTCGTTGTCAAATCACAAAACAACCTAACCTAGAGAACAAAGAACAACAAAAGCTTCCATACTAGAAGCACGTTCCAGCTGAGCCAAAAGGAAACATGTTTCTGGCCGTTTTTCCCTGTTGTCAAACATGATCTGTTACATGCCCTTCTCACGATTGTGTGTCATTCTACACGGCCCGATACAAGGCTGTGTTCTTAGCCGTGTACCACTCGGGTCTCAAACTCTCTTGAAACACGGTCGTATATGAGGGCATGTTCAGGACCGTGTTCATCCGAGAATCCTGATTCTGAGTCCGAAATCCTCATCTCTGTTTTTCCAAGGCTTTCATGGCCTTTGTTCTACTTCTTGCACTCAAAATCGATCTCTTTAAGATCTTTTCAAGGTATAAACTGTATTTTTACATCAATCCGTAGCTTCAAAAGCAAAATTTCACATTTTGCTTCTACCATATCTATTGATTCAACCCTAAAAAATCAAAACTTTCTTGAAGAGAAATCAACTGAAACTTGGTTTTCTAAATCATCAACTCACGAATTCGTGTTTAACAACAACTAAACTTAAACCATGTTTCGATTTAACCGAAAATCTCAATATGCAAAACTCACATTCTCTTTTTCCACTCAAAACAACCTAAATTTTTCACTTGAATACGTGAGAGAAAGAAGGGTTACCTTGCTTGAAACTTGAGAACGTCTTGCTGTGGAATCTTCGGCTGAAAACTTGAATGATTTGCTTGCTTGAAGAGAGAATCCGAAACTGTTGAAAGGGATGCTTGAAGAGAGAAATTTCCTCTTCTGCTCTTTCTCTCTCTCTCTCTCACGGCTACTTCCCTTGCAGTTAAAAAGAAGTGAATTAATTCACTTGGGCTGCTGCCCCCTCACGTGCCCTCTCATGTCTCTCACTCTTTTCTTTAATTTCCTATAAAGAAAATTTACAATTACTTGGTTAATTTTGGCCATTGATCAAAGTAGCTAACATGTGAGCCATTGATCTCTTAATAAGTATTTTCCACATACTTTTCTAATAAATTTAAAGCATCATAATTTGAATTAATGTTTAGTTTTTACACTATGTTCATTAATTTATTGTCAAATTTTAATTAAAATCCAACTAATCAAAATTTTCATCTGCTCTATATTCTGTAACATGTCTCATCATGAATATACATTTACATATCTTGTACAAAATTTTGCGAGAACGATAAATTTCTCGGTTATCACATCAACTAGTAAATACCCGTAATTTGTTTTTAGGGATTATAGGAAATTCATCTTATTGATAATTACTGTACAATTGAGGGTATTATTGAATTAAAAAAAATTAGTGGGTAATGCTTAATTTTAAGTAATGCGACTGATTGTTGTAATGAAGATAAGCAAATTTGTGCTGAATATAGACAAATGACTAGTTTGGCATTGCTGTGTTATGAAAAATTTTTACTGTAGTTGTACTGTGAATCTAAAATTTCTGTGCCCAAAAGCATGTGGGTGTTTGGTAATTAAAAAAATAATAATTAGTGTGAATATCAAATGTAGAATTTTTAAGTATTTGATAAATTATGAATAAAATTATTATGCATATATATAATGATTAAAAGTGACATATTCTATTTTTTTCTGACACATAAATACATTAATGATGTGTTACAATAATAATATTCTCATACAAAATAGAAATTATTGCTATAATAATAATAATAATAATTTCTAGAAATTATTTACTATCATCTTTTTTTTTTCTCAAATATTTACTATCATGTTCTAATACACATAAAATTACAATAATAAAATTTTTCTTCAAATAAAATAAATAAATTATAAAATTATAATTTACAATTTATAAATTGAAATTATTTTTAAGAGAAAAAGAATTTATAATTTATAATTTATTATTTGTTATAGAGATAAACAAAGTATATAGATTGAAATTATTATTTATTGTTAAGGATACATTAGTAAATTTATATAATCACAGTAAAAGCTATTATATAACAGTAACCCTAACATGCTTATTAAATTTTACTGTATCGTAGCACTTTCTAGAATCTGCTGGACTAAAACAAAGTATATCAAACACCCCTGTTTTTGACTTGTTGTAGTTTTTTTAATAATCTAAAAGTAGCCTCCAATAACAATGTCAAAATTTTAGGCTTTCTTTTCAGATTTATGATTAGCAATTCATTTTTGTTTTTGTTTTCCTCTTTTTTTTTTTTCTTTTTTTTGTGGGTTGGTTGCTGATTGAAGATTTTCCAATATGTCTCTGTTCAGTATTAAGTCGGACCCAGATAGGATTTTAGTTTCATTATTTATTTTTATATATAAATTGCCATTAACTTTGAGATTTCTGGGATATCGTCTTAGAAGCCATTATAGTTTATAAAAAAAATTTTTTTTTTTGGGACTTTGTTGGTAAATGTTTGACGGTCTTGATTTGGGATATTTCTAGATCAGCGAGAAAAAGCCTTTTGAAAGGATAATGCAGAGATAGAAGAACATGGGATAATTTAGGAAGGTTAAATGATTAAAAATATTACGATAACATGTTTTTCTTCAGTTTTTATGGGTTGCTTAATTCTCTCTATATGTCAGTGTCACACTATTAGGTTATTTGATAAATTGAATGTGTATGTTTTATGCGGATTGTTAGTTCACTTGCTTAGCTTATGGTATATTGTTTACCCGGGCAGCGTTTTTATACGTTTCTTGGGTAGCTCTCTTTTTCTAAATTTTTCCATGATAAATTGCACACTTATGCTTTACTATGTAAAGTCTTAAAAAAAAAAAAAGTTAATTTTAAGATTCACCTATAGGTCAGTCTATAAGCAAGACTAAGGTTTTGTTTGGGGAGCCATGCGCATTGTATGAAAACATGTAAATGAAAATATTTAAAATGAAAATATTTGGATTGTTATTTGAATAAACATGTGAATGTTAATGTTTAGGAAAGAAAAACTTTTGGATTTAAATATCTGGATTTATGTTTGGATAGTTGGTAAGGAATTTGAATTGTTAAAGTTAAAAAATGTAGAACTTTGAGATATGTTCAAAAAAAAGTATCAATATGGAACTTATTTTGTTTATCTTAAAATTCTATTAATTAAAAATATATATTTCATTTTGTAAAATTATGAATTTTTAAAGTTTGAATTACAAAGATGTGATTTTTGTTAAAGTTTGAATTTTTAGTAAAAGAAAAAATTTGAAAATTTGGCCATTTAGATAGAACATTCAAATGTGAAAAACAAAAACACATATGTAGATTGGCTATGCAGATTAAATAATAGCCCATTTGTAAAAATGGTCAAAACAAACATAATTAACTATTTTTAGGAAGTGTAATGGGGTGTTTGGATAAAGAATTCAATTGGTATGCATAAATACAATATGCACTTGGATGTTTTGTATTTATATTACATTCAAATTGTAACAGCCGAGATTTTAAATCGTTCTCGGGAACATTGTATAGTGAAAATTTATATATATTAGTGTGACGAAAATATATAAATTTCACTCTAATAAATCATCATTAGAGTTGATAAGTATATTTATTAGAGTTTATAAATGCTTTATGGAAGTAGAGGTAATGATTTTCGAATCAAAATGCCTCAAATAGTGCATTTTCGGTATCGAAAAACAGAATTCTACTGAGATTCAAAATGTGGCAAACATAGATCTCAGATGGAAAATAATGAAATATCTAGGGTTTATGGAGTATTTTAAAGGATATAAATACATCGAAAGGCTCTAACAGCATTTCAAGAGGTAAACTGCGAAATTTGGCCAGTATAGCTTTTCAGTCAAAATTTCGACAGATGAAAATTATACTGTTATTAAAGAAAAACCTATACTGTATAAACAAATAATATTTTCTTATTAATAAAGGAATCAATGGATGAGATCAAATCATCTTTTTTTATCCAAAGGCTATTAAAATTAAGGAAATTTTTGGAATTTCCTTTAAAATCAAAATTTGGAAAGAAAATTAGCATTAAATGCATGTTGATCTGCTCATGCACGTGGAAGAGAGGGGGAGAAACAGCTGTATTTCAGCTGAAAAAGTTCCCAAAATTTTGCAAAAATACCCCCAAGAAATTTTCATTTTAACCCCAAAATTTTCAAAAATTGCAAAAATGCCCCTAAGGATTTGTATAAACTTTTCCCCTGATTTTTCACGTCCCTCACAGCAGAAAAACATCATTTTCTCTGTTCTTCTTCTTCTCCCACGTTACCTTGCTCACAAAAATTTCCAAAGTTCCAAAAGTTGCAAAATTTGAAGAAAAAGTGTGAGAAAACTTCAAGTTGAGGAGTATTCACCTCAAAGCTCAAGTAAGTTCTTCAAAATTCTGTTTTAATGCTTGTTTTTAAGTGTTTTTGTGTTTATGTGAATAGTGGAACAAAATGGAGTTAGAGTGTTTTTGAGTGTTTTGATGAAAATCAAGTGGAAAAACATGTTTTGAACTTGTTTTTGAAGTTTTTGTGGGGTTAGTTTTTGAAAACAAAAATGTTGCATGGGAGGGGGAAAATTTACGTGGAAAAGAGGGTGAAAACCCTTATGGAATAGTGATAATTATGTATTATGAAGTGGAAAAGGAATTTGATGTGGTATTGAGTGTGGAATGGAGGAAAGACAAAGAGGAAAGTTTAGGGTTGAGAGAGAAACCCTAAATTTTTGGGAAACATTGTTATACCTTGATTTTTAGAATAAATTATTGTTATGAACTGGGATTTTGAGCAGGTTTATGATGGAAACTGTGTTCAATAACGCGATTTAAGCGATTTTGACACAGTGGGAAAATGAAAAATTAAGCCGTTATAATGCCGAAATTTTTGGACTTATAACTAAGGCTAAGGGTTTAATGATAACAATGTATAGGAGAAGTGTTTAAATGTTTTTGAGTTGACCTATAAATATTTCACTGAATGTTGAACTGCTTCGTTATAGGGCAACGAAGGAAAACAAAGGAACAAAAGCAGAAATCAATTTCTGGTAAGTTCTGACATTTAATTGTCTGAACATGAACAACTGGAAGTATATGTCATTTTAGAAATTTCAAAATAGGTATAGCCTAAATTCCTTGACTAGAAATGTTATATGTTGTTGTGAACTCGTTGAAACGCCTAAATTGGCAAGTATGCGAGTGTGCAGTGATGTGTTATGTGTATATGATTATGTTTTATGGATTTTGACCCTAGAATGCTTTAAACATGTTTTAGATTTGAAAGTATGAATGAGAATTGGTTTTTATATCAAAATGTGTTCAAAAACCTATTTTTACCGGAGCCAAGCGCTAGGCGCTACCTAAGGAGCGCCCCGGCGCTGAGCTCTCGGCCAAAATTTGGTGTTTAAAATTCAGTAGGAGCGCCAGGCTCTAGGGTATGAGCGCCAGGCGCTAGTGTAAAAATTGGCTGAAGCGCCAGGCACTAGGATATGAGAGCCAGGCGCTAGTGTAAAATTTAGTGGAAGGGCCAGGCCCTAGGGTATGAGCGCCAGGCCCTAGTACAAAAATCAGCATTAGCGCCAGGCTCTAGGGTATGAGCGCCAGGCGCTTGAACCGGATTTTCGAAAGCGCCAGGCGCTGTAAAGAGAGCGCCGAAGCTCTGGAGTCTCTGTCCTAAGTTTTTAAAGGAAAATAAAATGGAGGGCCAGGCGCTCGGGGATGAGTGCCAGGCGCTCCAACTGTTCCAAAAATGTATAATTAAGAGTTTGTGCCTTGTTTTCAGTTCCAATCACGCCCCATTGTTTAAATGCATGGGTGATGATTTTTAAACAGTATTTTTGGACTGAATAGGCATAACATTGAGTGCATTAATTATGAATATGTACACTGGAACAGTTAAGACATCATAGTAAGTAACATAGCACAGTAAACAACAAGGTAATGAGAAAGACCTAATGTTTGGCGTACCGGCCTCTCGCGAGGGGAGGTTATCTTATGTCGAAGTAAAAGACATACTATTGTTGAGGGAGAGTTCGGGTCGCTCCCAGACCCCTCTTACAGCGCGCACAAGGTATGACCAAACCGGGCCCATAGACATAGTAAATGAACAATGCAAGGTGTAAATTGAGCATAATGAACTCATGCATTGTGTCAAGTTGCATTGTTGTGTTTTATTATTTTAAATGTTATGTCTGAACTTACTGGGCATGTAGCTCACCAGTTTGTTCTTGTTCAGGTAATCGAGGTAAACAACCTGTAACCTGAGCCACAGTGTATGGATTGGACTGCAGGAATAAAGTGCCAGTGTCATGATAAAGGTTATGGACCTGCCAGGCTAATTCCGCAGAGAAGAAAGAAAAGGATAATGATAAATACAATTGTATGATATTGTATTAAGTACACTGTTATGTTTAACTTAACTATTTCTAATATAGTATGACAGTATTATATACAAGTAATATAAAATAGTTTTCCTATTATGATAACTTAGTTTTGGAAAGTTGTAGTACTACGTATATCGATGGTTTTAAAAAAAAAAATTTCCGCAAACTATTTTGTTATGATTTGATAGAAAAGATTTAAAGTAAAGTAGAGTTTTCAGGTGACGTCTCCCGCACGAGGCGGGGGGTGTCACACAAATACAATATGTTTTTGTATATTTTGTATTTGAATTACATTTGAATATTGAGCATATGATGTAATTAATAAAAGTATATAGAAAAAAAGGAGAGAAAAAGAGAGAATGTGATGTGATTAGTAAAAACAATTAAAAAAAGAATAATAAATACTGATTATATATTATATTTAAATTTTAAATATTTTGACATTTAAATATAATGTTTTGCATTTGGATGGCAAATGCAATTATTTATTTAAAGCACTCTACAAAGTCTGATCTTGTATGCTTGGAGTGATTTCTGAATCAAAGTTGGGAGACAACCAATATACACAGAAAAATGGTACCATCACTTTTATAGCACACAACCAAAATTGAGAATATACAGATAGAATATGAATAACGAAAGTTGGAGGATATCTGGATATAAATTGTGCTCAGGTAAGTCCTCATCTTATTATATTGCTTGTATTTTGATGGTCTTAGCTTATTGTTAGAATCTCTTCTAATTTCTTACATTTTTCACATTTAATTCTCAATAGAAAAGTCTAGGCATGGCTTAGAATTCTTACAGGGAAAAAAAAAAAAAAGGGGGCTCCTAACAGGTTGTAGTTTTAATATTAGCTATTCATGTTTTTTGGATGTAGGTTTTGGTTATGAGGGTTTTCATACTAATCCTACCTGTCCCCTAAAAATTAGCACTAGTTCTCCTTTTCAAATTAAAAGTCTGGGGTATCTGATTTCTCTTTTAGAGATTGATTTTCTAGAATGGCAATTCCTTAAATACTATATAAATTAAATATAAGAATTGGGATTCAACATTGACTACGAATATATATGTATATAAAAACAAAGAGAAGAGACTAAGAGTGATCAATATCATTAATGCTGCAAGAAGAACTTTATTTAACCAAAAAAAAAGGATTTTTATGAACAATTTTAGGCGGAAAAAAATTGAAAACAGTTTTCAAGGATAAAAAATTGAGAGTCTGGGGTCTCTGTATATATTTGCTTTAGTGACTGATTTCTTATGATGGAAATTCCATAAAAAAAATATAATATATATAATTGAAATTCAACATTGATTACAAATATGTGTGTATATATATATGTGTTATATATGTATAAAAAAATAAAGAGAGGAGACTGAGAGTCTATAGCATTAATGTCCCAAGCATTCATGAGTTTGGTCAGCAAGATCTCTTCAATTCTATATATATATAAATATATAATATATGAGCTTTGCCATCCTTTCCAAATTTTCAGAGATCTGTCCTCTCTCTCTCTCACTCTCTCTCTGTGTGATTACAATCACAATGGAGCATATTGCATATATTCCGAACACTAATATCTACGAGCTGCACGAATCTATTAACCAAATGTGCGTTGTTTATACTGTGAAATTCCTCTAGCTAAGATGGATAATCTAAAGGCTAGAAGGGTAAGAAATTTTCTCTACATTTTTATTCGTTTTTTTTTTCCTTCCTTCTGTATTTGATCTGTGTTTTTTTTTTCCCCCCTTTTTCAGCGTGGGTGGCACATATTCGACACTGTGTAAAATACTTTTTACTCCTTTCTCTATTTGATCTTTCTCAATAACAATTTGTAAATTAATTATTTCACTGGCAGATTTTTTTCCCTCAGCATTAACGTCGCAATAGACGTCAGTTTGTACATTGAACGAGCAAACAGAAGTGCACTTGTAAATCTTTGCTGTAAAGGTTGTGGGGAGTTTGTCCGATTTTCATTGGTAATGGATAATTGACATATATTTATAATATATTTATATGTTTGAATATCATTTGTATTACAAAAATTCAAAAGTGTTTTGTATATGTAGAGGAAGTATAGTGGATTTGAAGCAGCTCACCTCCAACCTATTTGACTACTCCGTTTTATTAATATTGTACATATTATTTACAAAATAAATTCTGAATTTGTTTTGTATTTTAAAATTAATTCCTAATGCTTTTTGTTTTGTTTTGTTGTTACGTGTCATGCCCTATCGAGGGCAATCACCTTACCAATTTGAGGTGACGGATCATGGTTTCCGGATAAATTTGCAAGCTCAGCTTTTAAAGCAAACTCTATCAAATACTGATGATCATTAACATGATGTTGTCGCCCATGTGGACCACGACACTGGACATGCTGGCTGTGGCCGTAGTAGTGGTCATGGTTCTGGTCGTGGTTGTGGACGTGGATGTGGACCTGGCAATATTGTACCCACCATACCTAACTCATCTGCTAACCACGTTGGTCATCGAGCACGTTGGTCATCGAGCCGGCCTCAGACATCATTGCCGCTCTTGATGGAAATGAGGAGGATGATTTTTTTTTTTTTTTTTTTGCTCTGGCCTTCTTTTAAGTTAAGTTGTTATGTTACTCTTTGTGATCAATTTACTTTTAGTTTTTGGTCTGTTATACCCTTTAGCTTATGAGTCTACTCAATTAAGGATTGTTAAACTATGGTAATTATGCTAAATTGAGGATTAATAGTGTTTTAAGGAATTCCCCCACCACTACTTACAATACAACAAAAGGTCAAAAGCTTTTTTGGTGTTCACTAGCTACCCACATCACACACGATAAATCAATCACAATAGCTTTTAAGAAGAGGAATTAGTAGACTCATAAATAGACATCATTAAGTTATAATTTTCAGATAATTGTTGATTAAAGAAGAACTTATAACTTACAAGCAATTGTTGACTAGAAGAGAATTTATAGGTATAAGCCACTTTGATTCTTCACTCCCTATCAATGTGGGACTCACCATTGTAACTACTAATTTTTTTTATATTCACAAGCAAGTATACAGACATCTTACATGGTAGATCGACCACAATGACCTTCAGAAGTAGAAATTAGTGACACATAAGCGGATCATACTAAGTTACAACTTCTAGATAATTACTCATAGATATTTATAAGCCACATTTTCCACACCCAACAAAAGGACAAAAGTTTATCTCTTTACTAGTCTTGTTATAAAAAAAAAAAAAAAACAAATTAACTACACTGACGCCTCTTATATTTTTTCAAAGTTATAAAGATATCCCTTAGTTGAAACTAATAATAGTAAGACTCCTAACTTCTTAAAAATTTACAAAAACACCCATTCATTAGTTGACCATTAACTTGACAATTAATTATATTTGAAATACCAAAATTATCCTTTCTCACATTAAAAAATGTTTTTAACTATTTACCTAATCATAAGATGATATTTTTACCCTTCTTTACACGCACACAAAAAATAATTATCTTTACAAATTTTATATCATAATTATCACTCTAATATTCGTTCTTTTTGTAACAGCCCGAAAAATTTTACTGTTTTCGAAAAATGTGTATATCGTATATACAGTATCGAGAAAAGGGTCAAGATGACATTTTCTCAACCTGAAACTGATATATTTGGAATCAGGATGCTCAAATTAGTCAATTGAGCACAAAACAGAAATTTCGACTGGGAATGCGAAAAATACGCAGTATCGAAAAATGGTCAAGATGACCTCAGATGAAGATAAAACTGATAAATTTGGATTCAGCACGTCCAAATTAGTCAGGATAGCCCAAGTTAAAATTTTTGGGGAGAAGAGTATAAATAGGAAATCTTGGGGGTTAAATTCACAAATTCCTCATAATTCCAAAAATTCGAAATTCTACCCCCAAATTCTCTCAAATATGAACAGTGACCAACTTTCACATACGACCTCCGTTCACGACACCGCCGGCACCGTTGGAAAGCTCTCGCCGAGCTGAGTCCAATGGTGGGTCGACGCGACGGAGCAGCCGCCGGAGCAAACCGCACGCGCCGCCCGAAGCTCGTCGGAGCCGTGAATTTCAAACGGCCGTATCTTCGCCGTCCAGCCACCGTTTGCCAAGAAACCGATCCCAAAAGGTTCGTGGTGAAGAGTACCACAAAACCCATGTGGTGGTTCACAGCAACAACCGCCGTATCGTGCCGACCGAGCTTCGAGAAATCTGCCGTCGCCGTCATGGAATCCACCGTCGATTTTCACTGATTCCGGCCAAATTGAAGAGAGGCACCGGTGCAGAAATGGTCGTGGGGTTGTGGGGAGCAAAAGCCCTCAACCAATTTCGAGGAAAAAGTCCGGCACGGCGGAGTTCTACCGTCGCCGCAGTGGCCGTGGCTTTCGAGGGGATTTTCCGGCGATAGGGGCCTCCAAACATGAAATTGAGGTCACCAATGGATTCCTCTCGTCGAGCTCTTCAAGATGGACACTCACTTGCCACCGTCGCCGCTGTCAACGGCGAGTCAACACCGGTCAACGGCGGTCAACGCCGGTCAGCGGCGACCGTTGACCAAATTTTGAAGATTGGCCCATTGGCCTATTTTTGATGTTCCAGACACATTCGCGGAGTCGGATTTGCAAAACGGAACTCCAGATGCAAAAAACGAAAGAATAAAGTTTGTGCGATCGAGACCGAACGGTATTTTCGGTATAATCTCGACCACTCTTGTTCCTCAATTTGTTAATTGAGATGAATGTATGTTAATGTGATGTATTGATATGAGAAATTGTAAAAGAAAGAATGAAAAATTGATGAAATAGCAGATATGAAAAAGGTATGAAAATGTGTAAATTTTATGTAAAAAGTGTGTAACTTTTACGTAAAATTAGGCATCTGGTATAGTACGTGATTGATTAGATGAGGTTAGATGGTTTTGAGGCGTTTCCTAAACGTCAGGAGCCTAAAAATTAAGAGGAAATGCTGCCGAAATTTTTAAAATGGCGTAAAGGGCATTTCTGGAAATAAATGTTAAAAATGTGATCGGGCAGGTAAACCCGAGCCCCTTATGAATTTAAGATAAGAAATAGAAAATGGATGTTTTCAGAAATTATAAAACGACCTTTGAGGCCTGAAATGTAAGAAAAGCAAGAAACTGACTTTTATGTCGGAATAGAATTTCCCGAGGGCCGGGAATAGTAAAAATTGTGAAAAATATAGAAATTAACCTGGAAAAGGTCCGGCAAGTTTTTAAAAGTCAAATGGATGATTTTTGAGCTTGGAAAATTCAGTCTAAGTATTAAAACAAGAAGGTTAAGATTCAAAGACCCGTCAGGGGCAAAACGGTTATTTGGACCAGAAATTTCAGAAAGTTAGAAAAAGAGTCGTTAAAGCCTAGAACATAATCCTAAGGCTTTAATTAAAGTTTTAAAGGCCAAAGTCAAGAGTTAAGCATGAAAAATAAGAAAAGTTCCGATTAGGGCAAAATGGTAATTTTGCCAAAAGTTTACAGAAAAGTTAAAAGTGAAACGTTAAGCTCCTAAGTTCTTTATTAAGAAATAAAACGTAGTATTTTTACGTTTTATAAAGTTTTATACATGAAATAAAGATTTTAAATAACCGTTAATTTTTCGGTTATATGAGTTCAACGGGGCAGTGATGATGAACTGTCGAGGGACCACAGAAAACTGATGTTAGCAGAATTGAGGTAAGTTCAGACATTTAATTGTCTGTGCATGAACAAATTGATATGATTATGTTTAGGTGGAAAAATATATTTTTCCCTAAACTATATAATTGTTTGATTTGTGATTAATGACGGGTGCACAACTATTGGTATAGTTGTGTATTAGACTGTATGGTTTATGGTATGACTGTGTAATTTATACTATTGTTATAATTGTTTCAGATTCACAGGAATCTGATTCTTTATATTGTTATGACTGCATTGAGTATTTGTATGCCTTATAATTAATGAGGCAACCTCCCAAGAGTGTGAGGTATCGTTTTAAAGAAACGATGAAAATAATGAGAATAAATAAATTAAGTATAATTTATGTACTGTTCTATTTATGTGACAAGTTTGGACGAGAGGTTCCAAACTTACTGGATTCCATTTTTATGATTCCAGTTACTACGTTATGATCGTAGAGTAGTATTAATGTTTGATTAATCACAGTATTAATAAGTGATGTTTACAGTCATTATGACTGCACAGTAAAGATGTTATCATATGTACACTTGAACATTAAACAACAGGGTAATGAAAACTTAATGTTTTGGCGTACCGGCCTCTCGCGATGGGAGGTTATTTCATTGTTAAAGCAGAAGACATAGCACAGATGAGGGAGAGCCAGGGTAGCTCCCAGGCCCCTCTACAGCGCGCTTTTCGGTACGATCAAAACGGGCCCATACAGAGTTAAAGTACAGATAAGATAATAAATGAACAGAATAAATCGGAAAACTGAGTATAAAATACTTAAGACATAATTGTTGTGTTTGATTGCAATGTGTTGCGCTAACTTATATGTTATGTGCATTTGTATATATATGTTTATAAATTACATGTGCTAATTATTAAAGATATAGCACTACGGGCACGAGACCCATACAGTTTAACGGGCGCGAGGCCCATGATATATAGGGCGCGAGGCCCATACAGTTTAACGGGGGCGCGAGACCCATGATATATAGGGCGCGAGGCCCATATAGTATGACGGGCACGAGCCCAGGGCGCAAGGCCCATAAACTAAAAGCAATGAATGATGTAATGAAAGAAAGAATGAGAAATATGAAGAAAAGAATAATTGGGTATAATATGAGCACTACCACATGATGTGATGTTTGTGCTAAACCTATATGTGATGTTATGTTAGTATATCAGAGTAAAGTTTAAAGAGATGTCATGGGTGACATCAGAGGATACCACTGTTATTACGGTTGGTATATTTATAGATATTCTAATTTTATAAAATACATATAGTTATCACATTTATGTGATTATTTGTCATTACATCAGAGTAAAGTTTAAAGAGATGGCATGAGTTACATCAGAGTATACCACTGTTATTACAGTCGGTATATTTATAGTTATTCTAATTTTAAAAGAATACTACTAGTATAACAAATTATGTGATTATTTGTGTTAATACACGATATGTTTTTAGTAGTTATATACTACAGATATTGTATATGTTTATATGACAGAATATAACAGTATAATATACTGTTTTATGATTTATGTTTTTATGTTTGAACTTACTGGGCGTTTAGCTCACCAGTTTGTTCGTGTGCAGGTAACAAAGTTAAACAACCTGCCATTTGAGTTTATTGAGATACGAGATTGGTGGAATGGGTTGCGAATGTCATGTCAAAGGTTATAAACCCGCTATGCTTAATCCGTTAGATAGAAAGAGAGAAAGAGAGTAAGTGTAAGTATGTATATATATAAAAAAAAAAAAAATTTCCGCATCTTTTTATATCAATATGAAAAGAACAAATAGTAAAAGTAAGAATAGATGTCAAGTGACAGGCCCGCGCGAGGCGGGGTGTTACACTTTTTCCTAGTGACAGGGAATGAACTATAGGTCTTTAATTGACATCAAATTTTTCATCTCTAGTTCAGAAAACAAAAATTAAAAAAATAAGATCTCATTTTTCATCTTCTTCAAAAAAAAAAAAATTTTCTCCAGCTGTATTAAAAAACTTGGATTAAAAACATACCATTGTGATCTACTTTACAACAATCAATAGTTGAGATTTATTAGCATGTTTTAATTATTTTATATCTAAATTCAACATACTTAGAAAAAGTGGATCTTGCTATATTAGTTTCGGTCAAGGAATATGTCTATAATTTTGAAAAAATATAAAGATGTTAATATAGTTAACTAAAAAAAAACCATATTGTTGTTCTTATTGAAATATTTTTTATATGCCCTACTTAAAATTTTTACCTTTAACCAAAAAAATAATAATTTTTCGCAATCGTTTTTAAATTTTATCTTGTCAAGTTCAACTCTTTTATTCTTTTTAAAATTGTTGATTAATATAAATTTTCTTAAATGTGTTTCTGATTGCAAAATAATAATAACATACACAGTTTCCATACCTTATGTAATCTGGTACGTTGATGTAAATATGAATTACATTTATTAAAAATGTAAACTTATGTACAAAATAAATAAACAAATAAATATGAGGATTTTGCATTTATAAGGTATTTTTTAACGTCTCTTATTTACATTTCTTTATATATAAGTTTATATTTTAATAAATGAAGTTCACTTCACCGTCGAATTACATACCATACTAGATACAAGAACTTTCATATATATATATATATATATCTAGTTACATGTAATAGATAAAATACTTGGTTTGATTGAAATGTGCTATTTCGACATATATTTTTTCCAAATGTCATCGTCAAAAGTACTTTTAAAATAATAACAGTTATCCTTTTTTTTTTTTTTATGCGATCAGTTAAAAATACCTTTTAATGGAAATGAGAGATTGAAGGTCGTCACAAAGAGTAAAAGGGATTTTGAAAACACTCATCGCATAGCTTGGGTCATAGACTTTATGAGAATTTCTCTACTCCCTACTAAACAAGTAAGGTGAGAAAGGACATCTTGCCTAATTCCCCAAGATGGCACCAGCAATCCTGATGGGGAACCATCTAACAGAAAGGAGAATTTAGTTGTGGACACACAATGCATTATTCTATCCACGCATTTATTAGAAAATCCCAATTTCGACATAATAGCTCCTAGGAACAGCTACGCCAGCCAATCGTATGCTTTGCTCATATCGAGCTTTAAAGCCATAAGTCCTTTTTACCCTCAGTCTTCAACCGAATAGCATGCATAGTATCATAAGCAACAATGACATTATCCGTGATAAACCTCCCAAGAACGAAGGCACTCTCTTCTTTCAAAATATTCTCATTGAGAAAAGTTTTTAGCCTATTAGCCATAGTCTTCGTAATGATTTTGTAAACAATATTATGCAAACTAATAGATCTATAGTTAGAGACCTTTCTAGGAGATCTAATTTTTGGAATAAGAACAATATAAGTATCGTTAAAAACACTCGCCAAACAATGACCGTCAAGGACTTTTAAGCACAACTCAGTGACATCCGCGCCCACAAGACTCCAATTCTCTTCATAAAAACCTACCTAGAATCTGTGTGGCCTGGGGGACTTCCTGGACTCCATCTAAAACACAGTTTGTGCGCACTTCTTCAATAGAAAAAGGGGCATCAAGAAATTCTCTCATATCAGTGGATATTTTCCAAACAACACCATCAACCACGACAGTTATCACCTCATCATGAGGCAATGATGTTGAGAAAGTTACCACCTCACCAATAAGTGCTACACCAAATAATTTAGTTCTCCCATGCTAATGTTACACCCTCTCAACACTATATTTTGTTAAATAAATATCATATTAAACTTTTCATGTTAATATCGTAAGGGTTGCAAATGGGCGATTTGGGTTGCTACCTGATACAAGCCTGGACTAGCGAAGTAACTTAACTAAGAAGACGGGCCACTGCGAAGGACAGTTGCAGAGCATGGTGGATTGTTAGACACTAATTGCCCCACATGAAGAGATTATAAGGTAATTAATGTTCATAAGCCGTTGGGTCTCTTCTTCTTGCAAGCTGATTTTATAAGGGCGAATTCTACCTTACTGATTTCTGTCATTCTTCTTCTTATTCTTTTTGACATCTTCAGTTTATTTTTATTTAGTGATAGGTAAAAGTAAAGGTAGTATACATTTACAGTAGCATAGTCCACAAGTTAGAACTCTACAAATACCCCATGAAATCTCTTTCATGAAACACACACTCAGACAGCTTTTCCTCAACCTAAAAAAGGAAAAAAAAATGAAGCAGACCACTCTTACCATCTTATCTCTTGCTTTTCTGTTTGGAATCATCTCTGTCTACTGTGAAAGATCCGATCGCCGTTGCGGGCCGAACTATGGCAATCCTGGCTGTTCGGAAGGCAGATACTGCATCATACATGGGTGGTGTGGTGGCTCAGCTTCTTACTGCAGTGGAGGGAACTGTGATCTCCCTCTTGCCACTCCGGAACATTAACAACAATGTTGCAAGTGTTCGGAAGATCGTTATTGAATCGCTTTTTAGCGAAATGTTTAATCACCGGAAAGATTGCCCTAGCCAGGGTTTCTACACTATGGTGCTTTCATAACGGCGGCGGCGCGACTCGTAAAAGGGAGCTCGCGGCTTTCCTTGGACAAACCTCTCAAGCGAACACAGGTTTTTACGTGATTACGTAGTGGTGAAGCTAAATTATTTTGTTATTTGTTAGGAATTTTGATTTAAAATTTGTTACAAATATTTTACACGTTACTAACTTGAATATATATATATATATATGTTGTGGTGTAGGACAAAAGATCTGATTCACAAGATGCATGTGATTGGGGATATTGTCATATTAATACGACCACTAGTGGTGGTGTGAACGACTAGTGCACATCTCCTAGTTGGCCACGCGTTTCGGATCAAAAATATAATAGCCAAGGACCTATTCAACTCACTCAGTATTTTTTTTTTTTATATATAACTAATATCTTATCATATAGTAGTTTTATTGATGACAAGTAAAATTATAATTACCTTGATTTTTATGGCCCGTTTGGTGTTGTTTGTGAAGGAAAAAATATGGCTTTATTGTTGTGTTTGGAATCATAATTTTTTGATAGAGCTTAATAAAATTAAAAAGACATTTCAATCATCTAATAATAATAAAGTACGTAATGACGAAGTTTTTGGTCTTATTAAAACTATGATACGGGTGTCAAAAATTTATCCAAAGGGCTTTTTTGAGAAGTTATAAAATGTGACTTTAACTGGAAGTTTTACTAGAGGGCTAACTAAAGTTATTCTAAAAACTTCTCTAAACTTTTGAGAAAGCAATTTTTGAGCTAAATCAGTTAAGCAATACCAAGCAGACCGATTTTAAAGAACAATACTTAAGAGTATTGATAGGACTCAAGACTACTCATTAATAAAATATGTGTACTATGATATGGGGCATACACATATGACCAGCTTTCTGTACTAATCGTGATATTTAACACTAGTGCTGTCCCATATATTTTTTGGTTTAAAATCTTGACTGCTACACATAGCTATGTGAGCATGTGAATTTTTACGTGTATTATTATTTTTTTTTTTCTGTTGATTAAAAATTAAAAATAAGTGCTTTTGCCCAATAGGAGGTTTGTTTATGGTATATTCTCCATGTAGAAAAGTTGTTAAATTAGGAATAAAATTTTATAAATTGTTGTTCAATTTCATGTTTCACACCTTAAAATGACCTCTCCTCTTTCATCAGCAACCACAACTACGGACTAGCTAGAGAAGCTCTTGGAATGGATTCGATGGACAACCCAGATTTACTGGCAACAAACTCAGGGTCGGCTCAACGAATTTCGAGGACTTAAGCGAAAATTTTATTAAGAGCATTTTTCAACTTAAAAAAAAATAATGAAGAAAAAACCAATCTCTTATACGTCCATTAAAATAACTAAACAAACCATTGTATATAATAAAATAAATAAATCAAATAAAAAACGTAATAACCGAAATAAAATTATAATAAATTAATAGAAAATCATATTATTAAAAACACAATGTTAAGAAAATAATCAAAGTTTTACATACATAAAAATATCCAGTATTAAAACTTATTAAAAGTGTCTCCATCGATGATAAAGCATTTTTCTACACCACACTAATTTGTGGCTAGCAACCAAGTTGAGCATTCTCCAAGTACACTATGAGAATATGACAGCACATACAGAAATATATGAAAATAAATAAAAATTTGTTTAAAAATTTATTTTTCTTGCCTTTTGGGAAGCAAAATTATTAATTAGATCTTTGTATTCAAGCTTATCCAACAATTCTTTTTCAATATACAACATAGCTACTCCACTTAACCGTTCCTGCACCATAGTGGATCTTAAATAAGACTTTATTAACTTCAACTTTGAAAAACTCCTTTCCATAGAAGCAACAGTAACTGGAAATGTTAATAATATTCTATAAGCAATACATGCATTTGGAAAGGAATCACCTTTTCATGTAACCAAGTGTCTCAATCGGCTACTACATTCCATTTGCAAAACTTCTCTCAGTACTTTCAATTCTGTAAACAAATTTAGACCATCAATATCAAAAAATCCATCATGTTTAGAACATCTTCAAGATTCAAAGAATACCTTCTCAAATCATCTTCACGCAATGACTTTAGTTTCTTGAAATTGAATAAAAACCCAAAAATATTTTCATATACATGAAACTACTCAAATCTGATTCTAAGTGAACAAATAACTTGGTCAACCATGTAAAGAAAATAATCAATTTGAAATGACTCTTCAACATATTCTATTTTATCACAATCAACATTTTCATCAAATTGTTTTTTTCCTACAAATCACACATTTTTCATGAAATTTGGATTCTATTTCTGTGATAACCGAGAAATTTATCATTCGCGAAAAATTTTGAACAAAATATGTAAATAAATGTATATTAATGATGAAACATATTACAGGATATAGAGCGGATGAAAATTTTAACTAACTAGATTTTAGTCAAAATTTGACAATGAATTAATAAATATAATGTAAAAGCTAAACATTAATTCAAATTATGATGTTTTAAATTTATTAGAAAAGTATATGGAAAATACTTATTAAGAGATCAATGGCTCACATGTAAACCACCATGATCAATGGCCAAGATTAGCCAAGCAATTATGAGTTTCTTTAAAAAGAAATTAAAGAAAATGATGAGAAAGGAGAGAGGGCACGTGAGAGGGGGACTCCCTTAGCAGCCAAGTGAAATATTTCACTTCTCTTAGCTGCAAGAGAAGTAGTCGAGAGAGAGAGAAAGAAAGAGAGAAAAAAAGAGAGAGAGATAGAGAAAGAGAGAGAGCAGAAGAGAAAAATCCTTTCAACAGCTCAGATTCTCTCTTCAAGCCAGAAAATCATTCAAGTTTTCAGTTCAAGAGTCCACAGTAAGACGTTTTCAAGTTTCAAGTAAGGTAAACCCTCGTTTTTCTCATGTTTTCAGGTGAAAATCTGGGTTGTTTTGAGAAAGAAAAAGAAAAGATGAGTTTTGTATGTTGAGATTTCCTGTTAAATCGAAACATGGTTCAGGTCTAGTTGTTTTAAAACACGAATTTGTGAGTTGATGGTTTAGTAAACCAAGTTTCAGTGAGTTTTCTTCAAGAAAGTTTTGATTTTTAAAATGTTGAGTCAAGATTTTGGTGGAAGCAAAATATGAAATTTTGCTTATGAAACCATAAATGGATGATAGTAGAAATGCAGTTTATGCCTTGAAACGGTCTTATAAAGATCGATTTTGAGTGCAAGAAGTAGAACAAAGGTCATGAAAGCCTTAGAAAAACAGAGGAGAGCATTTCAAACTCAGAATCAGGATTCTAGGATGAACATGGGAGTGTACACGGGCGTGTACAAGAGTGTGTTCAGAACACGGCCCCAAATATGCCCACAGACACGACCGTGTTTCGAGAGAGTTTGAGACCCGAGAGGTCCACAGCTAAGGACATGGCCGTGTATCGAGCCGTGTAGAATGGCACACAGCCATGAGAAGGGGCGTGTAACAGACCATGTTCAACAGCAGGAAACATAGCCAGAAACATGGCCGTGTAGGTAACCATATACGCATGCATGAGTTACATGGCCATGTTACATAAATTACACGGCCATGCACGTAAGTCTAGAGGAGTACACGGCCATGAACACGCCCGTGTAGGAGGATGTATTTGAAGCTAAAAAAAAAGAATCTAGAAATATGAATTTTCATGTTTTGCCATGTTTCAAGTATAAGATATATGTTGGAAATAATCAACGATTATTTCTTTTATAGGAGTTCAAGCCAGATACCTTGACATAGCAGTCCCAGATCAGCAGAGGCTCACGTTAGTAGATTTTCTATAAGTTCAAGTATTATCCTGGCTGCAACGTGGACAATTATGTTATGTTTATGATGTTATTTTTTGTTGTATGATGTGTATGTTAGACATTGATTGTCTGTATCACGATACTCATGTCAAGTTCATGTATGCATGTAGAAATTCATATTTCAAGTAAATGATTCAGGTACACATGATAGACAAGTTTCAAGTACACGAAAATATGTAGGCGTACAAGGCACCTTAGTGAGATTAATAAAACTCACACCCCAAGTGAGATTAATCAGTATGCTATCCAGTTAGAACTTCAGTCAAGATGGTAATTAAACCAGTTATTGGCGTACCAACCTCTCGACCCACGGGGAGGTTTTCATGTTCGGTTTCAGTTCAGACTGCGGAGGTCAGCACTGAAGTATCGCTCCCAGTCATGCGCGCCTTACTGTACGACCAATCAGAAGTCCAAAACCAGAACCTAATTTCAAATAATGTCCTAAGACTTAATGTACAGCCATGAACATATTTATTCAGAGTTAAGTTTCATTCATGAGCACAGTATTGCATGTTATGATTTCATGTTTTTATGTTTGAACTTACCAAGC
The DNA here is from genome assembly GCA_035233585.1 of Antiaris toxicaria. NCBI lineage: Eukaryota > Viridiplantae > Streptophyta > Magnoliopsida > Rosales > Moraceae > Antiaris > Antiaris toxicaria. The sequence goes on from CP141153.1 coordinate 20,713,519, forward strand.
CTATAGCTCACTAGTTTGTTCACATGTTACAAGTAAGAGACCTGTTTACCAGTAGTACACGGTGGATGACGGACAGGGTATGTATATGCCAGGGAGACTAGGCGAGGGATGATGGTCCTACCATAAGTTTTCTGCTGTACAGTTTTGAAAATTTAAACATGTAATTTTAAGAACATGATTTCAAGTCAAGACTATGTGATAGGGGAATCATGATCCATATACATAGTATTTTGTTAACATGATTTCCTTATCACATTCTCGAATAAGTTATTATATTAAAAAAAATTATTCCGTAAAATTTTCAAGTAGTTTTCAAGTTAAACATGATGCCGGCAACCCTACAGGCCTACACACTATTGCGGTTGACTACAGAATTGACTGTAATATCACTATAGAACCCCTACAGCAAGGGCGGATTGCCACAATTTCCATCTCATTTGCAATCTCTTTGGCCGAAATCATGACAAGTCCAAATCTATTTTCTCTGTAATTTTTAAAATAAGAAAGAAGAACTTTTAATTAATTTATAGCAATATCTATATGGATTACTTCACTTTGTAGGCTTTTTACTGACTATACTAACAACAAACAAGATTTCAAACCACACAACCATACCTAACAAAAATTCAAAATTCTCTAATCCATACATTGCTAAACATTGAGCTTCGCTCTTTATTTTAGGATCCTCATTAGTTTCTATAGTTCAAACAAAGCATCTCTTATTTTTAAGCTTGAAATCTAGTTGCCTTAATACTTTCAATACGACTCTCTTAACGAGTTTATGACAATGATTTAATAGTTAATTTAGATATGTTATTTTTTAATATTTTCCGTTGCTCAGGTGAAGAAGAGAATAATGAATATATACACTGTAATACTCCAAAAAATAATATAGCTCTAACACAAGAGTTGGCAGAAACACAAAATAGTAAATTAAAATTGTGACAACCATGACGTGTATATAATGCTCTAGGATTTGTCTCCAATAATCTTTTGTGTACACCTTGATGCTTTCCTTTTATGTTAGATCCATTATCATATCCTTACCCTCTTACATCATTGATGTCAAGTTTCAAATTTTTGTTTAATAAGTGCACCAAAGAGACTTTTTCCATAAGTATCATCTACTTTTAAGAATCCTAAAAAAAAATTCTTCTGCCCTTATTGGACTTGTTGACATATCCATACACCTCAATACGATAGACATTTGTTCTTGGTTACTTGAATCTGGAGTACAATCAAGTATAATAGAAAAATATTTTGCTTCTTTTACTTTTTTTTTTTTTTAAATTGTACTCTTGACCTCAAGTGCTAACATTTATATTAGCTCATTTTGAATATTATGTCCCAACTAATGACTATGAACTTCACCATTTTGAATACGTCGGATATGTTCTTGCATTAATTGTTAGATCAAATTCAGCATTTATCTTAATTAGGCTCAAAAAATATCCATTGCTATCTTCATAAATCTTGTCCTTATTTCTACATAACGCCAAATTGTTATTAGCTAGATTCTTATGGCAATTATTCTTACTAAAACATTCCTCCAATGTTGATTCTCTTTATTGATTATTTGTTGGACATGTCTATCAATTGTCCTATTTTTTTGCCAATCTAGACTCTAAATCAAACCAATCATTCATGTTGATTATGTGCTCATTATTCATTTCATGACTTTTAAGTTTGTAACCAAGATTTTTCCAGTCATTAGTACCTTCATTGCCCAATTGGTTCACACTAGACTTGGTGTTAAACAATTTGCAACAAAAGCAATAAACTTTATCAAGTTTCTTTGAATAGACCAACCATCTTGTATCATGTCTTTCTTCATTTGGTAGTTTCCTTATGTAATAAGAAGTGCAGAAATTTCTAGAACCTCCATCTTTTGGAAAATTTATATCACTCTCTCTAATTGGACCTTTTTCAACTAATAAATCTCTCAACTTGTTATCAATACGTTCCCATCTTCCCCAATCATAAATATTGATAGACACATCACTTAAATTATCATCTTTAGTATCCATGTCAATTCCATCTTCTTCATTTGTTTCTTTCCTTCTTCATCAATCTTTACATTTTCACACATTTCAACCTTCTTATTTTCTATGGTTTTCTCTACCATCACTTTCTCATCCCTTGTTTCATCTAAATTTGTTTCTTCACTTGATTTCATTTCATCTATTTTATTACATATGAGAAATTAATAAAAGGCTCCTTTTTGGGATTGAATCAAATTTTCTATTTTCCTCATTTTCTTTAGTTTGTCATAACCCGATGCATATTTTCTATTAGACATATTTACCATTCACATAGGTATGTATGAAAATCAAATCAAATCAACACAACAACACAGCAATAACAAAAACTAAAAAAATTTAAAAAGCAATGTAAGTAAATACGAAATGAGTAAGAAGAATATAACCTAAAGATTTTATTGCAAAGAGAGGCTAGTTGGAGTCTTGCAAAATATAGAAACAAAATGTTTATTTTGAGAAATTAAAGCCGTAGGCAAAGAAGAAAGTAGGAGAAGAAGTTGCTAGCTTTTTTTTTTTTTCTTTTTTTTGTTGTTTGATTGTGAGGGCATATGATTGTAGATGATGGAACTCAATTTTTTTTTTAAATGATGTTTCAGGTTTTTTTTTTTTTCCTGGAAAAGTAGACGTTGCTTTTTTTCTTTGAAAAGATAAACGTTGCAAATTCCCAAAAATATCTCAATGGTGAATTGTGTTGTGCTATTTACTAGAGAGAAAAATGGAAGTTTAAGGGGAAAAAAATCTTAAAAATATATTATTGGGAGACTTTCTCAAAAATAAGGGCCCTAAGAGAAACTTATCCGGTTTAAGAAAAAAAATTATTTAATTTTTAAAATATCAAAAAAAAAAAAACTTAACCACAACTAATTTTTTTAGGAAAAATTTGGGACCTCCCCAAAAAGGGGCCTTAAGCAATTGCTTAACCTCCCTAGAGGTTAAGCCAGTACTGAAGAAACCCAGTTGCATCATTGAAGACAGCCATATGGTTTTGAATGACCCGACACGAGAACAAACCTTCCTGCCACGACGTTATTTTCGATGCTAATTCCGAAGGTAGTCATGTCCATAACCATGGTGTCCTCGGTAACTCTGGGCAAGAAAGCAGTGTCGATGTTTTTACCAGTAGCACTGGGTAGTATAAGAGGTACTGTGACATGTTAGAGGTGAGCTACGAAGACAACCTAAAATATTGGTTCGACGGAACTCCCAATTTCTCGGATGTTGCTCCATCAGAACGCCTGTTTTCTGAGTATGAAATGGAGGAAAAAAAATGTGGCTCTTTGTGTAAAAATGAGGTAATCGTGTTTTCTACAATGGTGAGAAAGCTAATTTTCTCTTATTAATAAATAAATGTCATGTATATATCGAAATACCGCATGTAATATGAGTAGCCCAACTTTGGTAAGTTGAGCTATATGTGTGACGAATAAATATGCCACCTATGTTTGCCAGCAATTATTCTATTATTTTATCTTTGTTTGTTTGTTTCTTTCTTTCTTTCTTTTTTTCTTTTTTTTTTTTTTTTCTTTTTTTCCTTTCTCCCCTCACCCAACAACAAAATTAAGATATCATCCCAATTTTATCCTATACTGGGTATTATGATGATACTCATGATTTTTAGAGAGTTGCATTTGATATTATTTCATTTAGTTTGATAAATTATCACAATTTTATTACTTTACGATGGAGAGTACGGTGCCTTAATAATTTTTAATGCCCTATTGTCAATGAAATATACAAAACTGCCAATGTGTGAATTATGTGATGTTATTCTTCATTTTTTTTTTTTTTAAGATGATTAGTGCGAATATGAAAACAGTCAATAGATACTTTATATGCTTTTTTTTTCTCTAATCATAAAAACATAAACTTAAAGAATTTAAGCTTTTGAATTATACGATGATCTCTAATATATTTATATCAACTAAGATTCATTACAACTATTAGATGAATATTACACATTTGAACTAACTGTAACCATGGATAAATGAATATTAGGATAACAAATGAAATCCGGTTGGACAATTGAGATTTCAGCTATTATATATATATATATATTCTTTTTTTTTTCTACATTTCATTCTGATCCTAGTCCTTTTGTGGTACCATGTCTTCCATCAATACAGGTACGAAACCATTTAGATGTAATGGCTTGTGGACCACACATGAGAAATTTGTTGAATTTGTTGCTAAATCCTAAGCTTAATTAATATCGGGATTTTGTTTCTCCTTCGGTGGCTACCATTGGAGGGTATTTTCTAATTAATGACATAATTATTAAGGGCCCGTTTGGTTCAGGTTTTGGAGACCAAAAATTTTACCTTTTTTCCAAAACTTTATCACTTTTTACTATTTATATCTCCAAAACACTACAGTACATTTAAAATTTTAAAAATCCATAACTTTGTGTATACAAGTCCAAATGAGATGATTTTTTTTTTAAATTGCATAGAATTTCGAGAGGAACAAAACAAGATCCATATTGATATTTTTTTTCTAAAAATATTTTTAAAATTTTTAATTTTTTCATCCCAAACAGTTTTTTCTCCCAAACATATTCTCCAAAACCAACTTTTTTCCAAACCCCAAAACCACACCTCCAGAACCTCCCCCAAACTCCCCCTAAAATAATCATAAAGGAAATAAACCCTCTTATTTATAGAGGATACAGGTCTCGGCTATGTACTAGTATAGTCATTATCTTTTATGTCCTATTAATTTTTTTTATTTGAGAGTCAAAATTATGCATTTTGTATAATACCAAAGAATATGCATTTTGTATAATACCAAAGAGTATTAATATAAGATACCGATAGTACTAAACATTATCTATTAATAAAAGTGAGCTCCATAATAATATGAGATGTACAGATGGAATTCTTTTTTTATTATTGATAATACTTCACATCGATATTGTTACTGAGCATTTTTAAATTCCAAAACTCAACTGTATTCTCTCAACAAGAGCTAACTTGGTTATCGTTGTGCCCTCAACCCTGTAGCACTCTTGTCGCCTTTTTCGTCTAATCCAATCTACGAGATCAGCTTTGCATCATAGTTTCTTGGACAAGTGATTAAAATTATTAAGGTGATATTAAAAAAAAAAAAAAAGATTTCAAAACCTGGGTTAGTGACAAGGTTCTTGGAAATTCCTGGAAATGTTATTAGTATCAATATTTAATATTTTCATTTCAAATTCATGTTTCTAATTTTGTGCCTCCCGAAAGGCCGAAAGAACTTCCTAAATCTTTCATTCTGTTTTGTTTATCATCATATCATAGCCCTTGTTTAGGTTGTAAACATAGTTGAATTACTTTTTTGTCTTTATTTTTAAACTAAATTAATATCAAATAATGGGTAAAATAGTCATTTAGCTTAACACATTTTTCTTTGTTTCCATCACACCAAACAAAGATAAAAGGAAAGCTAATTTCTTTTCTCTCCTACGTATTTTCTCTTCCTCATATGTTTTTTTTTTTTTTTTTCCCCTTCCTCTTTTCTTTCCCTCTTACCAATGGGAGTGTTAGATTTATAACAAAGTCTTCCTTTTTCAGGTTTCGAAGTGCTTGACCAAGAGCTTCTAACTGAAAATTGTTTAAATATATATATATATGTTATATTTAACCACCTTGGATAACCGTGCAAAATTTTAGGGATAGCCACTTTTGTTTCACTCTTGGATGATATGTTGCCAGGGAGGATAGCAGTTATAAACAACCTTAATATAGGAGAAGTGACATTTAGTAAATTTGGCGTAATTTCTAAAAGCATTTCAAACCTTTTTCTGTGCTAATAAAATCCCCACCTTCATGTCAGAGAGGTACCATGGCTAATAGGAACGAGGTACGCAAAGCAAACTTCTAAATGCTAAACGAGAGGAAAAATACAGTGGAAATTGTTTGGACAAGTTCCACCCCCCCCCCCCCCCCCCCCCCCATATGGAAGGCAGAGCAGAATTGTATCATTTTGATTAGGGACAAAAATTGCCATGATTTTCTAAAGCTCCCTTCTTCATGACCTGTAAAAAAATTTTCAAAAAAAGCGGACAAGAATTTGTTGGTGATTTTTGTGATATTAAATCATTTATTTGTGTTTTACGAGTGGTTCTGTACTTTATGATTTCCATGATGAGAGAGCGACTAGTAGTGCTAGCTAGGTTATGCAGATCCTTCATTTATTTAATTCTACTTTTCTTGTTTCTCAAGAAATGCACCAACGTATATTCTCAAAATTCCTAGCAAATTAAATAACTTATATGCACCAAAATAACCTTGTATTTAGTGACCGATTGGTACAAGCATTTTTTTTTTTTTTGACATTGCATTTAAATACAATGTAATTTCCCCTCAAATACAATAGTATTTCATGCAAATACCAATCACATCACATTTTAAATCCAACACAATCACTATTTATTGTTGCACTTTTTCTATTACTTTTATTAATTACATCATATATTCTCTCTTTTTGCTTTTTTTTCTCTCTATTTTTACCCATCACATCACATATTTATTATTAAAATATAATTTAAATACTTTTCACCCAAACACACATTACATTCAAATGCAATGCTAATACTTTTCCTCCAAATACAAATTACATTCAATGCATTACATTCAAAAGCAATGTAAATATAATGCGTTCACCAAACGAGATCTTAAATTTTATATTTTTGCCTAAAAAACTTTTGCTTGTTTCCTCTTATTTATCATATAATTAGTGATGTTAATACGAAGCTATAGCCATGTTCCCATTTGATATCCCCCTCTGTTCAACTTGTAAATTGTGAGCAATTTCTCAACCAAGTAAATCATTTGGAAAACTGTTCTTAGCCATGGGAAACAAGTAAAAACATTTTGGGGGCAATAAAACAAATACTTGAGCTTGTATTGGTCAATGTGCGTTGACAAAGGGGATATTGACCAATGCAATATCAAGTTATCAACTCAAGTCCTTTCCATGTGCATCCGTGTGCATTTTTGTTAGTCGTAATTGACTTCTTGTGATTCAAGAAATGAGATACTGACCATTATCCATTTTCAACATTTTTACAGAAAAATGGTTGGATGTCTGTTCCTCAGTTTGGAGGCTGGGAACACAAGAACCTGGGAGGCACTGACTACTCCATGGTGTTCTCTCGAGCTCGGGCCAATAGGAAGCAGCAAAAGACTGACTTGAGCAAGTTCAAGCGCAACAGCCTTGGAAACGAGAGGGAGCTCATTGCCCCACATCACCAAGATGATTCTGTCTGCATGGTAGGACTTCATTTCACCGAAACTCTAATTATATGTTCATCACATATAAGTTGCATCTCACGCCGTCATTGAGTGGCTACTAGCCCTTTTTGTTGCTTGAGTTGATACCGTATGTGTTCACCTGTTTTGGTCCATATCCCCTTGGTCAATGCACATGGACCACTACATGGTAGAACATGTCTCCCCAAAGAAGTTGATTGTAATATGGAAGTAGTTAATCGATGAGGCGTATTTTTGAATGTTAGATCTAGTTATACTCACATCAAAATGAAAAAGTAGGAAAAAACTAATAGAACGTGATAAAAATGACAGTTCGAAACAATGGTCTACACAAAGCAAAGGTTTTCATACCCTACTAAAGACTTAGAAAATAATTTTGCTAAACTTTGTCATATTATTTCTTCTCTCTAATATCTTCACACTTATTTCCGTGCAGAGGAAAAAGAAGATTCTGACCTACATTAATTGCTGTATTAGACCTTGATTTCCTTAGTATTCAAAACTACTTGTCAAGCTTCCAATCATCTGTTCCCTATTAATGGCCAGTAAATTTATAGACGACGTTTCTCTATAGAAACCAAATCAGACGTTTCTGTAACTTCTGATCGTGCAATATGCAAATTATGTATTATTATGTAACTATGGATTTCAATTCATACTTCTACACACACACACACACAAGCGTTTCTATCTCTCTCTCTCTAAAAATATATGCATACATATATGTATATGTATGTATGTCATGGCTCGATCACACTACATGACAGGAATCTAATTAAATGATTTTAACACATTCACGATTTCATACACATATCACAAATTAATGTACAAAGGAAGCTGTGCAACCTAGTAATACACATCGTGGAAACTACTAAACGGCACTTATTCCAACAATTTAAATAGCCAGTCCCGGTCCTTGCATCAGACTTTATATCACATGCTTTACCAATGACCTAGTGTTTTCATTCTAATTTAACATGATAATTAGAAAGAAAATATTACAATAATACCTACCATTTTTAATTTGTTAATGTAGAACGCTTGACCGGAGCCCGTAGGGAAGATAAGTAGTTTGCATCTGCCTTGTCAACTCCACTGAAAAGATAATTAAAAGGTGGCAGCTCCATGTACTTTCCAGAACCGGGGATAACCTTCAGTTCATCATTTTGCCAAACAATTCTTCCACCGGCAATGGTCACCTCAACCTTTCCCTGAAAAACAAATCGTAAAATTAAACACCTTGAATATCATTAAAAAAAAAAAAAAAAAGACAGCAGGATACACGAATCAAAAGATTTAAATTTCAAAAATGCAGCTAAATATAGACATATTTATAGTTATTAAAGGAGTTGTGAAGCATAGAAACGAAGAAGAGTTATGGAATGCTAGCTTCGACTAAAAAAGCATCAAAATAAATTGTTAAAATGTATATTATATCTTTCTTTCTTTCTTTTCTTCTTCTTTTTTATTTTATTTTATTTTTATTTATTTATTTATTTTTTTTTTTGGGTATCTGTGGTGCCCGAAACCTTACCCTGACTAATCCATGGGATCCATGCAAAGCACCCCTTCCACATGGATCAGGTAAATCTTGGGCCATTGGCCCACAAGCGTGGCTGCAAGGAATTGGTAGTACTCATGGAATCGAACCAAAGACCTAATGCTTTCTAAGGCATTAAGTCCAAGCAATTCACCACTAAGCTAACCTCCTTGAGGTTAAAATGTAAAAATCCATCTAGTGACAATCGACAACTTGAATAGTGGAATTCCATCATTTCAAAATTGGAAATATGCATGTAGTCCATTTTATGGGATTTGGTATGTGAATCACCAAATCTAAATTCTGTGGATGAAAAGATTTCTAATACAACAACAATGTTTTGTTTTTTAATTTCTAAATATCTGATATATACAAATGTTTCAACTAACAAAGCACACGTCGTAACAACTACTCTACTTGTTGTTTTTCTTATCGTGTCAAATATTGTGTCTTGAATTGTATTCCCATGACTTGTTTTGTGTAGGGGCAAATATATGCTCTATAAGATTGCTAAAACAATGCAAACAACCCTGCATCACCAGCAGCATGCAGGCAAGCACAGCAATTAGTAAATCATCTGCTAGCTTCTACATAAAAAGATAGCTATGAGTAATTTATTCTCGTGTTGACACTGAAATTTGTCAGAATTCAGATCTTATGACATGTGCTAGTTTGCAATCTAACTGATGACAATCTAGACCAATACATTCCTATTGAACTGTAAGTAGTTTGTAAGTTTAACTCCCCTCGTAACAATGATTCCAGTGACATCATATATGGTCAGAATTACTAGAAAGAACATTAGTGATTTGGTTTCTGCAGAGGCTACCAGAGGCTACCACAGATGTCATCAAAGTGGTATAAGTTCTGTATTATACTTCTAAGCATTAGCATGCCCTACTTTTATATAAGCGCAAATTGAGTTGTAATGAGATGATGAACTTTTTCATGTTAAAGTAATTGGCCGAGTTATTATTCCCTTAGATAGTGATAAAGATTACCTTTCCTCGCCTTCCTTCATAGACATTAGTGTCAGATCTAGAGTGGTGGAACTTTGCACTTATTTCAAAGCTTGAGTTTGGATTGAATATGATTATATCTGCATCAGATCCAGCAAGAATTGCTCCCTTCTTCGGATATATATTGAAGATTCTAGCACTGAAAATAATTTATACATTGATTACTCTCGTGTACTTTTTCTAGCTTAAGCATCTATTATAACACGTGTTACTACATATTTACTTATCTCAAAGAACTAAGAAAAAAATATATTGTATGCAAATACATTATCAAACAACAATAGCAATTATACCATTCTGTGCTTGTTATTCGAACATAGTCGGTAACAGAAATTTGGCCAGATTCCTGAAGGACAAAAGATATCAAGCCATTACAAGCTACTTAAAAACATTTTGATGAAATAAGAAAAAATTTATAGCAGCTTACCACCATTGTGTCCCAGACAAGATGCATCCTCTCCTCAATACCTAAATCCCATTACAACAGCAAGATGGATGAAGAAGTGAACCAGTAAAAAAATATAATTAGCGAAAAAAAGGTAAAATTTAAACCACCAAAAATCTCTTGGCTTATGTGTGTTCAGAAACGTCAGTATTATTTTCTTTATTACCATTGACACCATTTGGGATTTTCCGGAAATCATCAATCCCTAGAGACTTCTGTGTGGAACTGAAGGAACAATGGTCGGTCCCTACAAGCTAAAATTTGTAGAAATTACTATAACAAAGAGATAAAAAGATTTCAATACACCCAAAATTTTACCGTTAGTTTCAATAATTTGTATTCACTTTGGTAAATATCTCATGAGTTTCCAAAACACGGTTCCTTGATGTTGAAAAGGGAAAAAAAAAAAAAAAAAGGGGGAATTCTTATGTTTTGACAATACTTTCTTATGATGAGTGAGAAACCTGCAGTACTCCAGTTGAAAGAGCAGCTTGAAGGGCCTTGTCATGTCCTGATGTTCTTATAGGGGGACTCATTACATACCTGAAACATATAAAATTAGTCTGCTGAGAAAGGTCTGGCAACTACAAATGTGAAAGAAAATATAATGACAAACAAAGAATAAAGCACGGACTAGTTTCTTACTTTGCTGCAGTAACAAAATCGGGATGCCAAAGCCAGGAATCATCAAGGACCAAGCCAGATACAACAGGTTCTCCAATAACCCTCTGCCCTGCAGGATGAAAGGAAACTCACTCCCGAGATTATAGACCATCAAAGTAAGATCTTTCAGAAGAAAGGAGGTGAATTTATCACTTGAAAAATAAGATAAAATTAAAATAACAAGCTTCCAATACTGGAATCATCCTGCAATGTAATTCTTCAGTCTACACTCTGTGCGTTTGTCTACGCATATTGTTTTACTAATTTGTTACCGTGCTTTATTTTTGTGTTTCTTCCTTTTTGGAATTCTGGTTCTACAAGCACAATTTATCGATGGGTTCATGCCAAGAATTACAAGATTAGAATATATGATGATGAATGATCAAAGATTCCATTAGAAAAAAGAATCAGTTGTTACAATAATGTACCACAGCTAACAGATTTAAAACCTTTGTGGACCTGATTTCCGAGCTTTCGCAATTTCTTCCATAGCATCAATGCTCATGACATGAACCACATAGAGAGGAGTGTTAACAAAAGCTGCCAATCGAATTGCTCGAGCAGTTGCCTCTCCTTCCAGCTACACAGGAATTACTATTAACTTATATATAAGAATCAAATGATCCAAGCTACAATTTAAGAAATCATCTGATTATTCAAATTCAAACTAAAGGATGGGAAGAAATTGAGCCCCAAAGGAATATGCACTAGTCCCAACTCTCAACTACTACACGCCATATACTTGCCCTTACAAGTCAAAGAAATTATCATTTAGACAATTATCCATGCAAATACATGTAGCAGGTAAAGGTATCAGACAGAAGCAGCCAACCTAACTTGCCTGCAGCACTCTTTTTTTTCATTTCTTATTCCCCCAAACATCCTGGCACTTTTACCAAACACAAGGAAGGAAATCACCCTGTTTAATTATTTTCAATTACGGAACATGTACAATTATAAGAAAAATGCAACTTTGAGAAGTCCGTATAATGGATTTCCATGAGCTGAACTATACGCTAGGTTAACAAGGAAACAAGAATGTATTTTGTATATCAGAATTATGGAACATGCACACAACATTTATACATTGAACAGGGGAGGGCGTTTTTTTTCCCCAAAAAAAAAAAGAAGGGAAAAAAATAAAACAAAACAAAATTAGAAAGAAACATTAACAGACAAGTTTGCAAAAGAATGTGTTTTCATATTTACCACGGCAGGCCTTGAAAGAGCATGTCCCTCAGGACCAGTAATACCAAGTTCTATCATTCTTTGCTGTCCTTCATACACAGCATCTCCATTTTCTGCATGGACCATAGCCAAGGCACCAAGAGTCTTACACTTCTTGAATCCTTGTAGTAGAAGCTCATCATTAATCATTACAAACCCCTTGTAGGCCATGAAAAACTTGAAAGAGTTTATCCCTACATTTTTTACAATAAACAAGTAGATGTAAATATGGAAATATTGTTTCAAATACCCAAACTGAGCAGTACTGGGACAAACATAAACTTCTAGGTACTAACCCTTTTCCTGTACCATTATTTCCATTTCTTTTGAAATGGTTTCATCCCATTTTGTAATTGCCACATGAAAACCATAATCCATGCAGGATTTCCTGCTTTTTTTCTCATAAGCTTCAAAACCTGCTGTCAAACTCCCATTAACAGGCATAACAAAGTCAATATGCATGGTTGTTCCACCTGCTAATGCTGCAGCTTGACCAGCAAAAAAGTCGTCGACGGATTCTGTCTCCATGAACTCCATAGCAAGGTGAGTATGAGGATCAATTCCTCCTGTTGATGTCAGAACAAATGGCTACAGTCATTAAAAATCAAAAAAATAAAATAAAATAAAATAACATGTTCAAGTATTGCATCCAACAAGTATTTCTGAAAGAAGTTAAATATATACATAAATATATATATTATCATGAAAATAGTAATCTTTAGATGTATCAATTAGGAAAGTCAGAAACGAAAATACCAAGTGAAAATAACCGTAATGATCTATCATGCATCTATATAAGAAGAATCTAACCTGGCATGACAAACTTTCCAGTGGCATCAAGCACAGTTACATCATCACCAACCTATCAATGGCATCAAGAAAGATACAACACACGCTAACTCATACTGTGACAGAAATCATAAAGAGATAAAATTGGGCCATCTTAGAAGAAATCTCAAATCAAACGAAAAGACAAACATTCTTTTGGCATCACACACATGGCTTAGTAGACAAACAAAGCTTATCTCAGGGTACTTAAATAAATATGATCATTTGAGCAACTGTAGCCTCCAAAATAAATCGAGGGAACCAAGAATTTGGAGATAAACACAAGGAATTACAAAACTTTGAGTCACAAGTGCACGTAATGCTAAATAAGAATGATAACTCAATAGTCAATACCTTTTTTTATATAAATTTTACTACAATTAATAAATGAAAATTCAAGGATTGAAACCTTGAATTACAGACTCACACACTCACGCATCCAGCCCCAAGTGGCTTATAGTCAATACCCAAAAACAACAAGCTCAACAGTCTAAAATATAAAACAAACCAAAAAAAAAAAAAGTGCATTACGAGGGAAAATATCAAAGTCACTGAAATATAAGTTTTCAAATATTAAAATGATGGGACAAAATTATCATATTAATTTTACTAAGACCTATATAATCGTCTTATGATGTGTATATTTTTTCATTTTCTAAACCAAGCAAAATTAGAAAACCTTAGAATTCAAAGTCAAAGACCAACTTATCTCATCTTAAATCGAAGTCCTAGTTCAAACATTTCCACCAAACAAACACATCAACAAAAACCGAAGACCCAAAAACCTTACTTGAATACGAGGATTAACAGCAACAATAATCCCATCCTCCACATAAACGTCAGCAACCTCCTGATGATGAGCGTTGACAACAGTCCCTCCCTTTATCAGTATCTTCGACGGCGAAGTACCGCACGCGGAGTTGCCGAATCCGATTCCGGCATCGCAGAACTGGAACACAGAAAACACAGACCAAAATCAAATCCATATTTTTCCGCCGTTTTGTCGTTTGTTTTCTGGTCAACCAAACAGAAATTACTGATTATTCGAGAGTGGCGGTGGAATTTGTACCTGGTTTGAAGTGGAGATTGAAGGAGAGGCGAAGAAGAGAAGGAGAAGGAAGGAGAGATGGGAGATTTGGGAGATGGAGGAGGAATCCATGAATCTCGGGAAGCGAGCTTCAAAGTCTGAGAGGAGTGGGAGTGGGAGTGGGAGTGGAAGTAAGAGATTCCCATTGCCGTATTTCACGTGTCTTTGGGCCTTTTATAGTTTTCAAATACTTTGGGAAATACTAAGGTGTGTTGTGATTATTTTAGCTCGGAAGTAATATCTTATCTGTGCACCGTTGGATGCATTGCATTGATCTGCTGAAATTATCTGCGGGTCAAAAGTATTTGTCATGAAAAATGTTTTCTTTACTTTTTATTTTTGAATTTACAAGTCAAGTGACTCAAATTCAGATGCAGAAGTATGCCCCGTTTGGAAAATTATTACATCTTTTATTGTATTATAATGTGATATAAAGTGTGTTTAGATATTTATATATTGCACTTGAGTATAAATATTTTTAAATTTTCACATCTAATATAATTATTATTTATTATTTTCTTTTTTTATCTATTTCTACTAAAAATATTACATACTTTCCTTCCCTCACAAGAACATAAACATACACTATAGTTGAATATAATGTAAAAATAAAATATATAAACACATTGTATTTTGATGCAATACCAATAAAGTATATTTCCAAACGGCCCATTAATATGCATTTATAAAAATGCCCTTTTTGTTATGTTATTTACTTGACATGGGAAATTTTCCATTAAAAAAAATTAACAAAGAGGGAAATATTGTTACAACTTCAAGATTTAAAAAGAATGATGTTATAAATTAAAATTTAAGAGATATATCATGATAAGGCTTAAAATTATGAGAAAAGTGAATTTTGTTTTATTTTTAATCCCTACTCCAATAAAACGAAAAAGAGATGTAAAAACTAGAAAATTCCAATAACCCCGTAAATTTGTACCAAACACCCTCTTATGCTATTTGTTTTTATAGTCACAAATAAACAATCTCTAATGATTTTTTTTTTAAGAGAAAATCTCATTTAATTTTCGCCAACTCTTCTCTCTCTTTCTCTCTCTATTGTTGGGAACACTAACATTAATCCTACCAACTCACTTGTTATATTTTTATTGATGAATATAATTAAATAATGTAGTGATACTTTAAATATTTATTAATAAAATAATAACAATATATTTATCACAGGTTGATACGAATTAGTGTCCTTAGTATTTTTCAATATATATATAGGACATGACTACAATTTCATAACAACTTTTGTAAAATGCAATTACACATGTGAATATCAATATTATAAACTTAGATGAATAATTAATATTAAAATAGAAAAGAGATCATCACATCAAAAGAAATAGACGCAATGATTAAACTAAGAAATATAATGTGAAATTGGTAAAATGTGGAATTATAGATTTAGCCATACATGTGTGTATGCACACACATATACATGTAATACAATCATATAATTCAATCACTAGAAAATACCTATTTAGTTTATCTCTCTTGTTTATTTTTGCTTCCATTGAAGAAAGAAAGAAAGAAAAAAAATATATATATATATATGGCTCTAAGATCTTATTCTTCCGAAGATGAAAAAACCTCCAACATATCCAAAGATGGGCAAAACCCACCCAACAAGAGGAAAAGCTACTGTTGCTTTGCCCTACCATTCCAATTCTGACGACGGCTCTAGCTTCGACTCCAGTTCAGGCCCTAACTCCTCCAACTCTGACTCGTGTAGCGACTCTTTAAGTCAAGCACATTCCTTTTAAGTAGCCAATATCTTAGGAGGTTAAGCCTGAGGACTCCAAGAAGAAGATGAAGAAAACTTATGAACTTATAGCAGCTTCATCCTTGCTAAAGCCGAATAAGCTATTTGAAAGGACATGGTGTGGTGAAGACATTATTATCCTACTCAACAACATGATTGAATATGCTGCAATGAATGGTGGTATTCAGCTGCCATGAACACTGAAGCTTTGCACAATTTCATCAATAAGTCATCGCACTTTGAGCCACTATTGCATGGTTGTCTGACAAAGTTAGAGAATTGAAGAAAAGTTACAAGAATAATGCAAAGAGGAGTAATTTCAATGTGGATAGGCTGAAGCCTTATGTTCAGAAAGTTTTCAACTTGTCTGAAAAGATCTGGAGAATGGTGGAGGTCAACCCAAGTCCAGTGATGCTACAAAAAGCGTGTATTCTTCCTTTCATGCTCCATTCTTTGCCTAAACCTTTGAAGGAACGTTCACAAATGTTTGAGATTTATGATCGACTTTTTTTCATTCCTAACTCAATAAAAATAAAATATATATATATATAAGCAGAGATGGCTGCTAAATGAAAATGTTTACACATTGAAGAATTCAAGTTGTTTCTAAAGAAGAATGAGTTGATTACAGAACAAGTTAAGTTGGTTCTAGACACTTTTAATTCATCTCGTCATTAGATATAAAGATCAAGTACTTGATAAAAAAACAAAACAAAAAACAAAAAGTACCTGATCAGCTAGAAAAACCCTCATAAACTATGACTTAAAAGTGTCGAGCACCAACTTGACTTGTTCTGTAATCAACTCATTCTTCTTCAAAAACATGAGTTCATCAATGTGTTAACTTTCCTACTTGGTAGGCAACTCCACATTATTGGAGGCGGGACCGGAAACAAGCCGATCATTAACCTCAAACATTGAAGAACATTCCCTCAAAAACGTAGGCAAAGGACAAAGAACTGCTTTCATGGAAGGAAGAATACATGTTACTGTAGCATAGTTGGGCTCTAGCTGTTGATCACCTCCACAATTACCCTAGATCTTTTCGGACAAGTTTAAAACATCCAAATCATTAGGCTTCAGCCTATCCACATTGAAATTGCTACTCTTTGCATTATTCTTGCATCTTCTCTTTAATTTTCTGACTTCGTTAGACAACCATGCAGTAGAGGCCGCATAGTGCGATGACTCCTTTATGGAATTGTTTAAAGCTCCAGTGTCCATTGCAGTTGGATCCTGTCGTTCATTACAGCATATCGATCATGTCATTAAGTAGAATGATAGTGTATTCATCACACATATCCTTTCAAAGTGTGGCGGCCCGCCCTGCTGTGGAGGCTCTACAGTGCTATTACAGTCAACTCTGTAGTTAACCACAATAGTATGTAGGCCTCTAGGGTCACCGGCAATCATGCTGAACTTGAAAACTGCTTGCTAATTTTGCGGAATAAATTTTTTTTTCTTAATATCATAAACTATTCGAATATGTGATAAGGAAATCATGTTAACAAAATAACATGCATATAAATTCATGATTCCCCTATCACATAATCTTAACTTGAAATCTTGTTCTTTTTTAAAATTACACGTTCTAAATTTCAAAACTATACAGCGGAAGACTAATGGTGACTAAATACCTCGCCCAATCTCCCTAACGTGCACATACCCTGTCCGCCGTCTACCGTATATTACTGGTGAACAGGTCACTTACCTGCAACATGTGAACAAACTGATCAGCTATGAGCTCAGTAAGTTCAAACATAAAAACATGAATCATGACATGCTGTACTGCTGTGCTCATGCATGAAACTAGACTCTGTAAAACATGCTCGTGACTGAAAGATTAGTCTTAGGATATTATCTGATATTTAGTTCTAGTTTTGAGCCCTTGATTGGTCGTACCGACATGTTAGCATAACTGAAAGCGGTACTTTAGTGCTGACCTCCTCAGTCTTAACTAAAACAAAACATGAAAACCTCCCCGTGGGTTGAGAGGCCGATACGCCAATAACTGGTTTAATTACCATCTTGCTGGAGTTCTAACTGGGTAGCATACTGATTGCCCCCACAGTAGGAACCTGTTACATGATTTACTTGGAGTGTGAGTTTTATTAACACACTAAGGTGCCTCGTGCACCTACCTGTTTTCGTGTACCTATTACCTGTCTGACATGTATTCTGAAACATGAAATTCTACATGCATGACATGAAACTGACATGAGTACCATGATATAGACAATCAATGTCTATCATACACGTCAAACAATATACATAACATCATAACATAACAAGATTGTCCACGTTACAGTCAGGACAATACTTAAACTTACAAGAAGTCAGCTAGCGTAAGCCTCTGCTACTCTGGGACTGCTGTATCGGGGTCTCTGGCATGAACTCCTATAAAAGAAATAATCGCTGATTATTTCCAATATTCATCTTATACTGGAAACATGGCAAAACATGAAATTCCTATTTCCAGACTCTTTTTTTTTTTTTTTTTACTTTGGCTTCAGACACGCCCTCCTACACGGGCGTGTCTCTGGCTGTGTACTCCTCTGAACTTACGTGCATGGCCGTGTAATTCGTGGAACATGGTCGTATAAGCTTACACGGTCACCTACACAGCCGTGTTTCTAGCCGTGTTTTTCTGCTGTCTAACATGGTCTGCTACACGTCCTACCCATGACCATGTGCCCCTTGACACGGCCCGATACACGGCCGTGTTCTTGGCCGTGTACCTCTTGGGTCTAAATTTTCTTGTAACACGGTCGTGCATGTGGGCATGTTCGAGGTCGTGTTCTGAACACGCCCTTGTACACGCCTGTGTACACGCCTGTGTTCATACCAGAATCAAGATTCTGGGTCCGAATTGCTCTGCTCTGATTTTCTAAGGCTTTTATGGCCTTTGTTTTACTTCTTACACTCAAAATCGATCTCAATAAAATCGTTTCAAGGTATAGACTACACTTCTACTATCACAAATCCATGGTTTCTTAAGCAAAATCTCACATTTTGCTTATTTACATATCTTGACTCAACTTTTTGAAAAATCTGAACTTTCTTGACGAAGACTCACTAAACTTGGTTTTCTAAACCATTAACTCATGGATTCATGTTTGAAAACAACTAGACTTGAACCATGTTTTGATTTAACCGAAATCTCAACATGATTAACTCATATTTCTACTCAAAACCCTAGATTTTCACCCAAGAAAACGTGAGGAAAATGAGGGTTTACCTTGCTTGAAGCTTGCGAACTTCTTGCTATGGATTCTTAGTTGAAAACTTGAACAATCTGCTGCGGATGAAGAGAAAATCCGAACTTGTTTAAGGGTTTCCTCTTCTGCTCTCTCTCTCTCTTTTTCGATCTCTCTTTCTCTTTCTCTTTCTCTTTCTCTTTCTCTTTCTTTCTGCCGCCTCTTTGCAGCTCACTAAGTGAATTAACCTACTTAATTCACTTGGGCCATTTAGCTTAAGGCCCTCCACGTGCCTCACACACTCTCTCACTTTCTTAAATTTTCTTTAAGAAAATTACAAGAGCTTGTTTGGCTAATTTTGGCCATTGATCAATGTGGCTTACTTGTGTGCCATTGATATCTTAATATGCATTTTCCACATACTTTTCTAATAAATTAAAACATCATAATTTGAATTAATGTTTAGCTTTTAAACTATATTCATTAATTCATTGTCAAATTTCGATTAAAACTCAGTTAATCAAAATTTTCATCTGCTCTGTATTCTATAACATATCTCATCATAAATGTACATTTATTTACATATCTTGTACAAAATTTTCCGAGAATGATTAGTTTCTCGGTTATTATACAAAGAGCCTCTTCGACTCCGACAATGACGAGGCTGCTTTAAAAAAAAAAAAAAAGATTCGAAGAATATAGACTATGTGGTTTTATTTTTATTTTTATTTTTTCTTAGAGTATAAGAATTTAATTATGAACAATTTCTATCACAATCCAAGTATTATATTTTTGGACGGACTTTTTTAGACTATTTATTATAAATAAAATCAAGTAAATATAAATATTACTAATTTGAAATAAAAATATAAAGAAATCAATAAGTATTTTATTTCCTAACAATTCCAAAGAAAAAAATAATTATATTGTGTAACTTCTAAAAATAATTAATCTTTGACATCTTATAATTAAACCCATCATTTGATTATATTTAAATGTCGAGATCAAGTGTTAGTGCTGGTATGTGTAATTTATTTATCTTTTAATAGTTTATATATTATTATATAAAATAGACTTTCTAATGCTTATCTTTTTCTTTGGCTCTGTGAGCAAATTTTATTAAAATGTAAAATAATCACAGTAAAACATATAATATTCTTAATTGATGACAATAATTTGTTCATAAAGATATTTCAAAACCTTTTTACTTTATAGATTTCATAGTTAATTTCCTTTTTCATTCAACAATGGATGTTCCTTTTTTATTTTAAATTTAAAAACAAAAGTACGAAAGTGTAATGACTCGTCACAAATCGTTACAATTAACTTAGCTTTTTAAATATTCATCTCTCATAAAATTTATAAAAAATAATAAGATTTGAGTAACATTCATGATTTATTTTTTAAAAATAGGTAATATTTTTTTAAAGTAGTTTTTCCTTTATCAAAATAACCTTCATGTTTATTATAAATTATAAAATCTATATAGTGCAATAAAATTAAGAAATATCCAAATATAATCTTCTATAAAAAAAAAACATAATTAACATCTAAAAATATATTAAAAACTTAAACATAAACAATACAAAATCGTTCCTCCTGTTTTCCCATTATACATCATTCCGCTTCCACTCTAAACTTCTCCATCATTACATCTTACTTTTTCATTTATCTACAACATGAATTAAGTTATATAAACAAGACTTAATAAGATACTTATATCTCACAAACTTAAATAAAAAATATTTATTTTATTTTCATCACCATCACCATCCTCATCATCATCATAATCTTATATACATCAATATAAATATAAACATCTTTGGAAAATCTTAACTTTAAAATATCATCATATTAGGCCTAACATTGTACATCATATGTGACAACCCGACCTCTCAGGCCTTTACTTAAGACTTGCTTACTTGATTTATTATCTTATTTAAATTATTGCTTGTTCATTTCTAGGTCTTTAAAATTTTAGGGAAATTTTTTTCGTTTTTTGAAAAACCTTGTTTGCGGAAGAAATGATTCTTTAAAAACTATAATAATTAAAATTAGTTTAAAAAAAACATACTAACGTAATATGTTATGCTTAGTTATACTAAAGTATTAAATTATACTAATATCAAAATAATGCTTAACAAAGTTCTCAAAACGTGTGGGGAATATAAAATGCTGGTGGCATCCATAGAACTCATCATACTTTCACCCATCACGCACTCGCACCGCCAGTTCATCAATGCTTAATATGTTATAGGCAACTTGTCGAATTACCTATAGTGGAAAACATAATAGGATGAGATAAACTTAGTAAGTATAGATGTGCAATCCTACAAAATCATATAATTGAAATGCATGACCAGTTATATAATTATCCATTTATTCATTTAACATTTTTATGGGCCCTTGTGCTTGTACCGGGATGTGTACAACCTTAAATGGGGAAAACAGGAGAACAACCCAGTCCGTCAACACTCAAGGTCATAACTTTGACTTCATTGATCATTCTTATTATCTCTCATTCGACGAAATAGCGAATATCCTCCCATTCAGTCGAAAACTGGTACGCACATCATTAGTTTCACTTTTTTAAACATTAAGTCATATGGTGAGCATGCAAGAATGGCATGTTCAAAAAGCGTGTATGTAAACACATCATCATGGCATACTTTCACAAAGCATGTAAATAAACATGTCATCATAACCTACTTTCATAAAGCGTGTAAATAAACATGTCATTATGATATCATATTATATCATTACAATAAATATCGAGCTCACATCATACATAATATATACACAATCACACTGTAGGTGAGGTCTATACTTACAAAAGATCACGTAACTGTGTATTCGCGTAGATTGTTTCTGGCTCTACCCTCAAGTCGATGCAATGTCCTAATTTTAAATTGACATTCGACAGTTAAAGAAAGGTTTTTGAATCATGTTCGTTTATGAACATGTGTTCTTTTAATTAATAATTAATTTTAATTAATTATTAATTTGTCTCTAAATATTTACATTAAGAAAATGATATCCTTAATTATTAATTAGATAACTATCATAAATTAAATTTTAATTAATAATTAATTAATATTAAATTTTAAATTAATTGATTATTAATTTATTAATAAGTTAATTAATTAATATTTAATTCCTTATTCATTATTTTATTTAATTCCAATTTATTTATATTTCGGCCCATTAGGTGACCATAAGTAACCATGGTATTCCAATAACATATTGGGCCATCTTTATGAATGGTGGGCTTATTGAGTCTATTGTGACCCATTTACTTGTAATTGGGTTTAATTTTTTTTTTTTAAACATTTTTAGCCTTGTATGTTTTTAGACCTGTTAAAGCCCATTACACCTGGTTATCTCTGTCAAGTTTTGGTCAACCATCACATGATATCTTGACGAGCCTAGTGGCAGGTTCATTTCTCGCCATCGCGCCTTTGGGTACTAATTTACCATTTTACTCCTATTTCAGTGATTCAAATATTTTTAAGTTTAAACTTATTAAATCTTATGACCTTAGCTTTTAGAAATATTTCTCGCAGTTTTATAGGTCCACAAAACCTCTACCTACATCCCAAAAACATCTTCCTATTAAATTATCATTTTACCCCTTAGTTTGATAAAATTACAATTTTAACATTAGACCTACCTTCTTTACTCTAGACTTATTGGGTGGCTTTAAAAAAATTATCCTAGAGCCTTAGAATAATGTTTGCAATGCACTTAAACTAAAAAAAAAATCATTTTCGTAACTTATCACTATTCTAAACATAATTAACTAAAAGTGTTATATTTAAGCCCTTTATGTTTTTAAAGATTGTACATGGCTATAACATAAACCATATTATTTCTTATATTTATTTAGTTTAATATACTATTTTAAGGGTGACAAAGATACCGTCTAATTATAGTCTAAGCATATTTTATAATTTGACTCTTCATTTATTTATTTTTGCATTTTAGTCCTTATTTAGCCCTAGTTAGTTCCCAACACCCTTTGGTTTACATTTTTTATACTTAATGTCCTTATAAAGTTATCTCACAGGATCAGAGCTCATTTTTCACAAATTTTTATTCTTTAAGTTTTTTACCCTAATTTTTTCTATATTTACATTTTGACCATAAAATGGCATTTTGGTCATTTCTTATCCATTTACCACCAAAATTTGACACAAGGTCTATTTTAAGTCTCTAATCAAGATTGCAAAGTTTCAGATTCAAATAATGTCTCTAGTCTGGTGAAATTATGAGTTTACCCTTGAGGGTAAAATCATCATTTTATGATATTTGTATTTCTGACTAAACGTGAGCTCTTCTTTTTGCTTATGTTAAGGATAATATTTTGTCTTTCTACATGAGTATGAAAATCCCACTCAATACCATTTTCTAACTTCTTAACATTTATGCAAAAAATATTATTTTTAGTACTTTATGGTCATTAAATCTTATTCTAACATATTTGTGATGTCAAAATATTTTCTTTATCATTCATGCTTCTATTAACAAAGGACATAACATATCAACATGCCATAATCTTCTATTCTCATGCATCAATACTCATTGCATGTCAAATAACCATAAAAAAATCACATAAACATACTTTTTATTCTATTCCATACACAAATCATGTTCTCTAGTCATTTTAAATCATGGCAAACACATATATTATCTCACTAGATAGCAAAACAATGTTTTAATCCTTTATCATGCCAAGATTTTTTTTTATATATGTAAGAACTCATTGTGAAAGAAAAGTTATCAAGAACTTGGTAAACTACTCGTTTACAAAACATTTACCTCTTAGAAAAGTAGTGGGTTTTTATTTCGTCTTAAAGGTTTTGAACCACTCTTGGATCCTTGAGGCAGGGGGCTAGAATTGAGATAAAACATTACTCTAAAAACATTTTTTCTAAAACATCATTTTCTTTTTAAAAAGAAAGTGGAAAAATGTAAGTTTTTACCTTGAAAAACACTTGGAATGGCTCTTTCTCCTTACTAAAAATGAACTTGAAAGTGGATAGAAGGAAATGAAAAATATTTTTGACTTCCTTTAGCTAAAAATTTCGTTCACAATGAAGGGAGAAGGAAAGAAAGCTTTTCTTTACTTGTGTGATTTCTTTATGAAAGAGAAATAGTAGTTTTTGGTTTACCTTAAAACCATTTTATACTAAAGCCTTATTGTAGGTAAAAAAAAATTGAAGTTTTAGGATTATAATCTCTCCAAAAACGTGCTCAGTTGAAGAGGGTGAGTTGGGAGGTGGTTTTGATGGTTTTTCATGTGTTTTTAAATGGTTTTAGTGAGTAGTCATTTAAGTAGTTCATCATCTTATATTTCAATCATTATTTTTCTCTCTTGTCTTTTGTTTTGCTTGTTTAGGTGGATTGTGGATTATCAAAAATCCCACCTCTTTTTTAACCTATTTTTTGAAAGCAAAAAAATATATATTTTTTTCTTTTTTTTTTTTGAAAACAATGCCAGTAAATTGGCAGCAAGCAGGCAGGTCACTGCCTGCCTGCTTACTAGCCCACTGAAAAGGAAAAAAAAAATTTTAACCTATTACAATCATTATTTTTCTGTCTTGTCTTTTCATTTTTGTTTTACTTGTTTAGGTGGATTTTGTATTATCAAAAATCCTACCTCTTTTTTAACCTATTTTCTGAAACACAAAAAATTTTTTTTTTTTTTTGAAAACAATGCTAGTAAACTGGCAGCAGGTAGGCAGGTCACTACCTACCTGCTTGCTCACTAAAAAGGAAAAAAAAAAAAAAAAATTTCAAACTACCTTACCCAGTGGGTTTTTACCCAATGGGTTTAAGGGGGGGTGGGGGGAATGCTATCACTCCCCCTACCTTGTTTTTTCTTTTCTCTTTTACTAACCAATTAAATTTTTATTATTAATTAATTAGGTTTTTTTTTAGATTGTAATAGAATTGTTAAATTTAATTTAATGGGTAAATCTTAATATGACATAAGATTTACTTTTTTTTTAATTCACAAAATTATGATTATTCATTCTCTTATTACATATATACATATATTTCTATACATAATAATTTAATAAAATCGTAATTCTAAAATAAAAAATGGAAATAACAACACATTGTATATATTTTCTTGTCACCAATTTAAAATGTTAATAATTGTGAAATTCACAATTTAATTTTTTATTTAAGATGAGAATTAATATTGTAAATTTTAAAGTTCTAGTCACTAAAAAAATGAAGTAACAAATCCCAAACCAACCATAATGATAAGTCCGCTCACTGTTCCCCATCAACATTAAGGGTGTACAATACTATTTTAAAACATAAAAATAGATACACTTACTTTTCATCAAAATATCATCATAAGAGAAGAGTTAAAACACCATATCATCATCATCAATAATATTTATAACTCTTAATTAATAAATTCATATTACAGATAAGAGTATATTTACATAAACGTTTAACTTAACCTCTTAAATTTTTCGATATTGACGTAACGATTAAGGCTCTCGAGTGTTTGCCTCTGGAACTATTTATGCAATAAATAATAGATATAATAAATTTTTAAAAGTCATGATAATCCATCAACATATCTTTCAACTTGAAACAACACCAAAATAGACCGATCTAATCATCCAATAACGTTGAATCATAAAAGCACAACAATATCATAATATACAAAAACTTACGTCTAGGCCTTCTTCTCTTTGAAAATTCATAAAAATTCATGAGTAACTCCAAATGACTTGAAATTAGTCTCAAAGAAAGTTGACATCTAGAGCTTTCCAATGGTACCTAATTTGCTAAAAACAAAATCTCTTTGGACCTTGAAAAACTGTTTTGAATTCTAATCACAAAACTTTATAAAAACTGACAATTAGACCTCTGCCTATTTAAAAATTCATAACAAATCACACAAAACTTCAAACAACCTGAAAATAGTCTTAAAAGAAAGTTGATATTTAAGGTTTTCCAACTATATCTAATTTACGAAAAATAAAATCTATTTAGACTTTTAAAACAATTTTAAATTCTAATAACAAAACTTTATAAAAGCTGGTAGTTAGACCTCTATTTCTTTAATAACAAATCATACAAAACTCCAAATGATCTAAAACTATTCTCAAAATCAAATAGACATCCAGGGATTTTTATTGATACCAAATTTGTCAAATACAGAATCCGTTTGGACTATTGAACAAAGTGTGAGAATTTGAAAACAAAATCTAGAATTTTCCGACAATACAAAAATCAGAAAATACACATTAAAAATTTATCCATAAAAAAAAAATAACACCAAACCTATGCATAAACCACATACACATAATAATTAAAAATAATTCTTAAAAACAGAAAATTACCTCTACTATGATTTGTTGAATCCTTGGGACTCTTTAAAAAAATTTTTTTATGCGTTCTCTATATATTTCTTCAAGCTCTCCCTCTATATCTTTCTATTTACTTATTTCTATCTTTCCTTAGTTTTGATTGATTGTCTCTCTCTCTCTCTCTCTCTCTAAATTGTTTCTAAGACTATAAACTACATATATACATAACATACTTGTATACATAAATATGCTTATACATACTATTAATTATCAAACAAATTCATCAAATCATCATGTAATATTTATCAATTTGGCATGTACTGTGTTCTAACACAGCGAATCCTCATCACAGTCACATGTAGAAACAACTCAAGTTAACGTTAGAAATAATTAATTATTTTATTCTTCTATAATCTACATTAATCTTTAATGTCAATTTAATATATTAAAATTAGTTAAATTTTGAGCGTCACAGAAGGTGACTTAGACATCACCCAACACTCATATAAATATATATATATTAATAATTATCAAATTGATATGTTATTAATGTCAAATAGTAATGTCTCATAATTATTCACTTATAAAAGATATTTATTGTAAATAATACGGTAAAAAAAAATAGTAATTAAATTGTACACAAGTGTAACTGGAAAGGAGGGACGGAAAAGCCTACCAAAAAAAATTCCTCTCCTTTGCTTGTGGATGCACTTTGTGAAGCTCCGTCACATTCCTTTCGTCTCGCTCTCTTTGCAATTTTTAGCATTCGACTCACTTGTTCCTCTGCATATATGCTTAAAATAATAAATATTTCTCCAAAAAAAAAAAGTGCAATAGTATGACATGTGAATGGTATTAGTAGTAGTAACAAATTTGAAACTAATTTTATTTGAGATAATTAATAAAGATCAAAATTTAAACCAAGATAATACGAATCAATCTACTTATAGTAAACATAGATATATGGACACAAATATAACTCGACGATCTGATGAAGAGAGAAGGCCATTGATTGACATGAATATAAAAAAGATAAAGATGATGGAGAGAAGAATATATGTTGATAACATTCACAAAAGTAGCGCCACCGCCCAGCGGAGTGGGCGTCGGAGGGTCTCTTTTAGATGGATTCCATCTGTTCGGAGCCATCATGAAGAAGCCATGGTTGCGCGCTGCCTTCTCCAAATTGAAGGCTTTCTTGCACTCTTCTAATGGCAAAAACCAGTAATTACATATTTAACCCTAGCATGATATAAAAAGAATTTGAATCTCTCATCGCTAAATTTAAAATACAATGTTTTAACAGCAACATTTAGGGTTCGTTTGGTGAACGCATTGCATTTGCATTGCGTTTGAATGCAATGTATTGAATGCAATTTGTATTTGGAGGAAAAGCATTAGCATTGCATTTGAATGCAATGTGTGTTTGGAAAAAAAGTATGTGAATTGTATTTTAATAATAAAGATGTGATGTGATGGGTAAAAGTAGAGAGAAAAAAAAGAGGGAGAGAGAATATGTGATGTAATTAATAAAAGTAATAGAAAAAGTGAAATAATAAATAGTGATTGTGTTAAATTTAAAATGTGATGTGATTGGTATTTGAATGAAATGTTTTTGTATTTGGAAGAAAATTGCATTGTATTTAAATGCAATGCCAAAAAAATTTGTGTCCCAAACGCCATGTTACTCTCTAACCGATGTGACTTCCTAAATTTATAATTATTTTCTACTTTTTTCCCCCTGACATATAAGTCAATAGAATGTTTCACTAATGCACTCCAAGAAGTCGATTGATTTTGATCTATTTTGATATATTGCCATTTAGCTTCCTAATAATTTCCTAGGTATACGGACATAATAATAATAATAATAATAAGGGAATTCATTTAATATAACATATTTGCTAGATCCTATTTAAATAAATAGTCGAATTTATCAAACATAATAAATTATTACATATCTTTATTATTCAATTTAAAAAGATTTATTTATTTTCAATTTTACCTTTTTTTCTCTTCCCTTACTCTCTCTCTCCCTCTTGTTGTCTTTCTCTTTGCTCTCTCTCTCTCTATACACCGAAGAGGCACTCACTAGCGGAGGAGGACGGCGACGACGGAGAATATTGGCAAAGGAGCCGATGAGGTCTCTTGGTTCTAGCCATTGCAAGATCGCGATTCTCTCTGTCGCATTTCTTCACTGTTGTGAGATCGTCAAAGAATAGAGGCGACCAGATTTGCAAGGTCACGAGGTCGAAGGAGGTCACGAGGTCACGGATCTGTGACGATTATGAGGTGATAAGACTAGTGAAGAGATCACGATCTCAAACGAAGCTCGGCTATAGGATTGCGACCGCTTGTCTTAGTCTCTATTTTCTCTTACTTCGATGCCGACAAGGTTTAATATCCAACATAGCAACGAATTCAGGTCTTTTCTCTGGTGTTTTCTCTCGATTTTTGGCTTTTCTTCATAGGTAATTCATCGAGAATGGTGGCTACTTATTCATCGATGTTGATCCGATAGCGACAACTAAAGGCCGACGAGATTTGGGTATTTTGGTTAGGGGTTTGGTTAGTTTGGGGATTTGGTTTTTTTTTTTTTTTTCAAAATTAAGGGTAAAATTTGTAATTTAATAAATTTAGGGAAATGTTTTATGTAAAAATCAATAAATCTGATTATTACAAGTAAATAGAATGAATTTAAATAGAATAAATTTGCTCCGTAAAATATTCGGATTTCCAAATAAATCTATGTATTTTCATTACATTATTCAATAAATAAATTTGTTTACACCTAATAAATAATCCTTGCTGTTCTCGTAAACATAAGTATTTACACGTAAATAAATGTATTTACAAGTAAATAAAAATATATTTTTCAAGATAAATGATTGGTTTTAATATAATATTTACTAGCAAATCTATAATTTCATGTATTAACTTATATTTACTAAGTAAATATTTGATGCTATCAAATTATTGATATTTACTGATAAATCCAATATTTACTATTTATTTTATTATCTTTAAATTATTAATAAATTTAGTATTTATTAGTAAATATTGGATTTTACTAACATATCCAGTAATATGGTATGTTAATGGTATTTTATTAACAGATTTATCTTGTATTATTTACATGCTACATACTCAGATTTCTAGGAAAATACATGTATTTGCTACTCCATGGTGTTCTCTTGAGCTCGCGCCAATAGGAAGCAGCTAAAGACCGACTTATGCGAGTTCACGTGCAGCAGCCTCGGAAACAAGAGGGAGCTCATTGCCCCGCATCACCAAGATGATTCTGTCTGCATGGTAGGACTTCGTTTCACCGAAACTCTAATTATGTGTTCATTGTACATAAGTTTGCATCTCACGCCGTCATTGAATAGTTAGTAGCCCTTTTTGTTGCTTGAGTTGATGCCATATGCGTTCACCTGTTTTGGTCCATATCCACTTGGTCAACGCACATGGGCCACTACACGGTAGAACATGGCTCCCCAAGAAGTTGATCGTAATATGGAAGTAGTTAATCGATGGCGCATGTTTTTTTGAATGTTGGGAGATATTTAGTAAAAGTTTTACATTTTAATCTTATTCAAACGCAAGAAAATTGACCCGTTTGGCCATTGTTCTGCAGACCAAAATTTTTACCTTTTTTCCAAAACTTTATCACTTTTTACTATTAATATTTCCAAAACGCTACAGTACATTCAAAATTTTAACAATTCATAACTTTATGTATACAAGTCCAAATAAGATGATTTTTTTTAAAATTACATAGAATTTCAAGAGGAACAAAACAAGATCCATATTGATATTTTTTTTCTAAAAATATTTTTAAAATTTTTTATTTTTTCACCTCAAACAGTTTTTTTCCCCAAACACATTCTCCAAAACCAACTTTTTTCCAAACTCCAAAACTACATCTCCAAAACCTCCCCCAAACTCCCCCAAACTCCCCCTTACATTAAACGTATTTTACATTCAAATACAATCATCTTCAACAGTGTTATGAAAACAATTATTATTCAGAAGGTTTTTAAAACAATCATATCAATTTTTTAACTCCACTATTTATCTTTACTTTTATCAATCACATCAACTTTTTTAACTCTAAAATACTTTTCATCCAAATACACATTTTATTCAAATACAAAACAAATACTTTTCAACCAAATACAACACTTAAAAAATGAATTACATTCAAGGTTTGTTTGGTGAACGCATTGTATTTGCATTGCGTTTGAATGCAATGTATTGAATGCAATTTGTATTTGGAGGAAAAGCATTAGCATTGCATTTGAATGCAATGTGTGTTTGGGGGAAAAGTATTTGAATTGTATTTTAATAATAAATATGTGATGTGATGGATAAAAATAGAAAGAAAAAAAAAGAGGGAGAGAGAATATATGATGTAATTAATAAAAGTAATAGAAAAAGTGAAATAATAAATAGTGATTGTATTTGATTTAAAATGTGATGTGATTGGTATTTGAATGAAATGTTTTTGTATTTGGGGGAAAATTGCATTGCATTTAAATGCAATGCTAAAAAAATTTGTGTCCCAAACACTAGCTCAATTTTAATTACAACGCAATGCGTTTACCAAATGTCCCATTAGATCTCGTTATACTCACATCAAAATGAAAAAATATGAAACACTAACAGAACGTGGTAAAAATGATAGTTTGAAACAATGGCCTACACAAAGCAAGGGTTTTCATACCCTGCTAAAACTAAAGACTTGAGAAAATAATTTTGCTCAAGCTTGTCACATTATTTCTTCTTTCTAATATCCTCACACCTATTTCCGTGCAGAGGAAAAAGAAGATTCTGACCTACATTAACTGCTGTATTAGACCTTGATTTCCTTAGTATTCAAACTACTTGTCCAGCTTCCAATCATCTGTTCCCTGTTAATGGCCTGTAAATTTATAGATGGCGTTTCTCTATAGAAACCTAACCAGACGTTTCTGTAACTTCTGATTGTGCAATATGCAAATTATGTATTATTATGTAACTATGGATTTCAATTCATACTTCTACACACGCACACACACACACACACACACACACCCACACCCACACCCACACACACACGAGCCTCTCTCTCTCTCTATATATATAAAATATATACATACATATATGTATATGATTTTAACACATACATATTCATGATTTCATATACATATCACAAGGTAACGTACAAAGGAGGTTGTGCAACCTAGTTATACACATCTTGGAAACTACTAAATTGCACTTATTCCAACAATTTAAATAGCCGGTCCCCGTCCTTGCATCAGACTTTATATCACATGCTTTACAATAACGTAGTGTTTTCATGTTAATTTTACATTGTAATTAGAAAAAAAAAAAATATTACAATAATACGTACCATTTTTAAATTGTTGATATAGAACGCTTGACCGGAGCCCGTAGGGAAGATAAGTAGTTTGCATCTGCCTTGTCAATTCCATTGAAAAGATAATTAAAAGGTGGCAGCTCTATGTACTTTCCAGAACCGGGGATAGCCTTCAGTTCATCATTTTCCCAAACAATTCTTCCACCGGCAATGGTCACCTCAACCTTTCCCTGAAAAACAAGTCATAAAATTAAACACCTTAAATATCATGAAAAAAAAAAAAAAAAAAAGGACAGCAGGATACACTTATCAAAAGATTTAAATTTTGAAAATGCAGCTAAATATAGACATATTTATAGTTATTAAAGG
The DNA here is from genome assembly GCA_035233585.1 of Antiaris toxicaria. Taxonomy (NCBI): domain Eukaryota; kingdom Viridiplantae; phylum Streptophyta; class Magnoliopsida; order Rosales; family Moraceae; genus Antiaris; species Antiaris toxicaria. The sequence goes on from CP141153.1 coordinate 20,745,658, forward strand.
AGTTGTGAAGCATAGAAACTAAGAAGAGTTATGGAATGCTAGGTTCGACTAAAAAAGCATCAAAATAAATTGCTAAAATGTATATTATATCTTTCTTCTTCTTCTTCTTCTTCTTCTTCTCCTCTTTTTTTTATTTTTTATTTTTTTTATATGATACCTGTGGTGTCTGGAACTTTACCCTAACTAATCCATAGATCCATGCGAAGCACCCCTTCCACATGGACCGGGTAAATCTTGGGCCTTTGGCCTGCAGTTGTGGCCCCAAGGAATCGGCAGTACTCATAAAAATCGAACCATAGACCTAATGCTTTCTGAGACATTAAGTCCAAGTGATTCACCATTAAGCCAAACTTTTTGAGGCCAAAATGTAAAAATCGATCTAGTGACAATTGACAACTTGAATAGTGGAATTCCATGATTTCATCGTCGGAAATATAAACAAAGTCCATTTTATTTATGGGATTTGGTATGTGAATCACCAAATTTAAATTCTATGGATGAGAAGATTTCCGATACAATAACAATGTTTCATTTTTTAATTTCTAAACATCTGATATAAACAAATGTTTCAACTAACAAAGCAATCATCGTAATAACTACTCTACTTGTTATTTTTCTTATTATGTCAAATATTGTGTCTTGAATTGTATACCATAATTTGTTTTGTGTGGGAGCAAAAATATGCTCTATAAGATTGCTAAAACAATGCAAGCAACTCCACATCACCAGCAGCATGCAGGCAAACACAGCAATTAGTAAATCATCTGCTAGTTTATACATGAAAAGATAGCTCCGAAGTAATTTATTCTCATGTTGACACTGAAGTTTGTCAGAATTCAGATCTTATGACATGTGCTAGGTTGCAATCGAACTGATGACAATCTAGACTAATACATTCCTTTTGAACTATGAGTAGTTTGTAAGTTTAACTCCCCTCGTAACAATGATTCCAGTGACATCATATATGGTCAGAATTACGAGAAAGAGCATTTGTGATTCGGTTTCTGCGGAGGCTACCACAGATGTCATCAAAGTCGTATAAGTTCTGTATTATACTTCTAAACATTAGCATGCCCTATTTTTATATAAGCGCAAATTGAGTTGTAATGAGATGATGAGCTTTATCATGTTAAAGCAACTGGCCGAGTAATTATTCCCTTAGATGGTGATAAAGATTACCTTTCCTCTCCTTCCTTCATAGACATTTGTGTCAGATCTAGAGTGGTGGAACTTTGCACTTATTTCAAAGCTTGAGTTTGGATTGAATATAATTATATCTGCATCAGATCCAGCAAGAATTGCTCCCTTCTTCGGATATATATTGAAGATTCTAGCACTGAAAATAATTTATACATTGATTACTCTCATGTACTTTTTCTAGCTTCAGCATTTATTATAACACATGTTACTACGTATTTACTTATCTCAAAGAACTAAGAAAAAAATATATTGTATGCAAATACATTATTAAACAACAATAGCAAATATACCATTCTGTACTTGTTAGTCGAACATAATCGGTAACTGAAATTTGGCCAGATTCCTGAAGGACAAAGGCGATCAAACCATTACAAGCTACTTAAAAACATTTTGACTAAATAAGAAAAATTTTATTGCAGCTTACCACCATTGTGTCCCAGACAAGATGCATCCTCTCCTCGATACCTAAATCCCATTACAACAGCAAGAAGGATGAAGAAGTGAACCAGTAAAAAAAGGTAAAATATAAACCACCAAAAATCTCTTGGCTTATGTGTGTTCAGAAACGTCAGTATTATTTTCTTTATTACCATTGACACCATTTGGGATTTTCCGGAAATCATCAATCCCTAGAGACTTCTGTGTGGAATTGAAGGGACAATGGTCGGTTCCTACAAGCTAAAAATTGTAGAAATTACTATAACAAAGAGATGCAAAGATTCAATACACCAAAAGTTTTACCATTAGTTTCAATAATTTGTCTTCACTTTGGTAAATATCAAATGAGTTTCTAAAACATGATTCCTTGATTTTGAAAACGAGGGGGAAAAAAAATACAAATTCTCATGTTTTGACAATATTTTCTTATGATGAGTGAGAAACCTGCAGAACTCCAGCCGAAAGAGCAGCTTGAAGGGCCTTGTCATGTCCTGATGTTCTTATAGGGGGACTCATCACATACCTGAAACATATAAAATTAATGTGCTTGAGAAAGGTCTCGCAACTACAAATGTGAAAGAAAATATAATGACAAACAAAGAATAAAACATGGACTAATTTCTTACTTTGCTGCAGTAACAAAATCGGGATGCCAAAGCCAGGAATCATCAAGGACCAAGCTAGATACTACAGGTTCTCCAATAACCCTCTGCCCTGCAGGATGAAAGGAAATAAATTCCCGAGATTATAGACCATCAAAGTAAGACCTTTCAGAAGACAGGAGGTAAATTTATCACTTGAAAAATAAGATGAAAATTAAAATAACAAACTACCAACACTGGACTTATCTTGCGATATAATTCTTCTGTCTACACTCTACGTGTTTGTCTATGCACATTGTTTTAATAATTTGTTTACTGTGCTTTATTTTTGTGTTTCTTCCTTTTTGGAATTCTGGTTCTACAAGCACAATTTATTGATGGGTTCATGCCAAGAATTACAAGATTAGAATATATGATGCTGAACGATCAAAGATTTTATAAGAAAAAAGAATCAGTTGTTAAAATAATGTACCACAGCTAACAAATTTAAAATCATTGTGAACCTGATTTCCGAGCTTTAGCAATTTCTTCCATAGCGTCAATGCTCATGACATGAACCACATAGAGAGGAGTGTTAACAAAAGCTGCCAATCGAATTGCTCGAGCAGTTGCCTCTCCTTCCAGCTACACAGGAATTACTATTAACTTATATATAAGAAGCAAATGATCCATGATACAATTTAAGAAACCATCTGATAATTCGAAATTCAAACTGAACAGGACGGGAAGAAATGGAACCCCAAAGGAATATGCGCTAGTCCCAACTCTCAACTACTACACACCATATACTTGCCCTTATGAGTCAAAGAATTATCATTTAGACAATTATCCATACAAATACATGTAGCAGGTAAAGGGATCAGACAGAAGCAGCCAACCTAACTTGCCTGGAGCACTCTTTTTTTCATTTCTTATTCCCCCAAAAATACTGGTACTTTAAACAAACACAAGGATGGAAATCAACCTGTTTAATTATTTTTAATTACAGAACATGTACAATTATAAGAAAAATGCAACTTTGAGAAGTCCCTATAATGGATTTCCATGAGCTTAACCATAGCTAGGTCAACAAGGCAACAAGAATGTATTTCCCATATCAGAATTATGGAACATGCACACAACTTTTATACATGGAACAGAGGAGGGCGTTTTTTTCCCCCCAAAAAAAAGGGAAAAAATTAAAACAAAACAAAATTCAACATGTACCGTTTAGATAGAAATATTAGCAGACAAGTTTGCAAAAGAATGTGTTTTCATATTTACCACTGCAGGCCTTGAAAGAGCATGTCCCTCAGGACCAGTAATACCAAGTTCTATCATTCGTTGCTGTCCTTCATACACAGCATCTCCATTTTCTGCATGGACCATAGCCAAGGCACCAAGAGTCTTACACCTCTTGAATCCTTGTAGTAGAAGCTCATCATTAATCATTAGAGCCCCCTTGTAGGCCATGAAAAACTTGAAAGAGTTTATCCCTACATTTTTTAAAATAAATAAGTAGATGTAAATACGGAAATATTGATTCAAATACCCAAACTGAACAGTACTGGGAGAAACATAAACTCCTAAGTACTAACCTTTTTCCTGTACCATTATTTCCATTTCTTTTGAAACGGTCTCATCCCATTTTGTAATTGCCATATGAAAACCATAATCCATGCAGGATTTCCTGGAATTTTTCTCATAAGCTTCAAAACCTGCTGTCAAACTCCCATTAACAGGTATAACAAAGTCGATATGCATGGTTGTTCCACCCGCTAATGCTGCAGCCTGACCAGCAAAAAAGTCGTCGATGGTTTCTGTGCCCATGAACTCCATAGCAAGGTGAGTATGAGGATCAATTCCTCCTGTTGACGCCAGAACAAATGGCTACAGCCATTAAAAATAAAAAAATAAAATAAAATAAAATAAAATAACATGTTCAAGTATTGCATCCAACAAGTATTTCTGAAAGAAGTTAAATATATATACATATATATATATTATCATAAATATAATAATCTGTAGATGTATCAATTAGGAAAGTCAGAAACGAAAATACCAAGTGAAAATAACCGTAATGATCTATCATGCAGCTATATAAGAAGAATCTTACCTGGCATGACAAACTTTCCAGTGGCATCAAGCACAGTTACATCATCACCAACCTATCAATGGCATCAAGCACAGTTACATCATCACCAACCTATCAATGGCATCAATAAAGATACAACATACGCTAAATCATACTGTGACAGGAATCATAAAGAGATAAAAGAGGGCCATCTTAGAAGAAATCTCAAAGCAAACAAAAAGACACACATTCGTTTGGCATCACACACATGGCTTAGTAGACAAACAAAGCTTATCTCAGGGTACTTAGATAAATATGATCATTTGAGCAACTGTAGCCTCCAAAATAAATCGAGGGAACCAAGACTTCTGAGATGAACACAAGGAACTACAAAACTTTGAGTAACAAGGGCATATAATGCTAAATAAAAATGATAACTCAATAGTCAATACCTTTTTTTATATAAATTTTACTACAATTAATAAATGAAAAATCCAGGATTGAAACCTTGAATTACAGACTCACGCACCCAGCCCCAAGTGGCTTATCGTCAATACCCAAAAACAACAAGCTCAACAGTCTAAAATATAAATCAAACTAAAAAAAAAAAATTGCATTACAAAGGAAAGTATCGAAGTCACTGAAATATAAGTTTCCAAATATTAAAATGATAGGACAAAATTATCATCTTAATTTTACTAAGACCTATACAATCGTCTTATGATGTGTATAATTTTTCAGTTACTAAATCAAGCAAAACTCACTTAGAAAACCCTAGAATTCAAAGTCAAAGACCAACTTATCTCATCTAAAATCTAAATCCTAGTTCAAAAATCTCCACCAAACAAACACATCAACAAAAACCGAAGACCGAAAAACCTAACTTGAATACGAGGATTAACAGCAACAACAATCCCATCCTCCACGTAAACGTCAGCAACCTCCTGATGATGAGCGTTGACAACAGTCCCGCCCTTTATCAGTATCTTCGACGGCGGAGTCCCGCACGCGGACCCGCCGAATCCGAGTCCGGCATCACAGAACTGGAACACAGAAAACACAAAGCAAAATCAAATCCATATTTTTCGCCGTTATCTTGTTTGTTTTCTGGTCGACCAAACAGAAATTACTGATTATTCGACAGTGGTGGTGGAATTTGCACCTGGTTGGAAGCGGAGATTGAAGGAGAGACGAAGAAGAGAAGGAGAAGGAGAAGGAAGGAGAGAAGGAAGATTTGGGAGATGGAGGTGGAATCCATGAATCTCGGGAAGCGAGCTTCGAAGTCAGGAGTGGAAGTGGAAATGGAAGTGGAAGTAAGAGATTCCTGTTGCCGAATTTGACGTGTTGTTTGGGCCTTTTATAGTTTTCAAATCCTTTGGGGAAGTGCGTATTTTAGCTCGGAGGTAACATCTTATCCTGTGCACTGTTGGATGCCTTGCATTGATCTGCTGAAATTATGCGCCCCATGAGTATTTGTCATGAAAAATGTTTTCTTTATTTTTTATTATTATTTTTATTTTTATTTTCGAATCTACAAGTCAAGTGACTCAAATTCAATGCAGAACTATCAAATAGTTTATGCCACGTTTAGGCAATTATTAGACACAGTTTATTTTCAGTATTATATTTATATTATATTTAAATATAATATAATTTTTATTTAAATATAATATTTTTATATTTAAATATTAATCAAATTATATTTTAAATCTAATATAATCACTATTTATTATTTTATTTTATTTATTATTTTTATTAATCACATGATATACTCTCTTTCTCTCTTTTTTTTTTGTTCTACTTTCACTCATCATATCATATATTTATTATTTAAATATTTTTTATCTAAGCACATATTACATTCAAATGTAATACAAATATTTTTTTCTAAATACAAATTATATTTAATGTATTATATTCAAATACAATACAAACACAATGTATTTACCAATCGGAGCCTTACATCTTATATTGTATTATAATGTGATGTAAAGTGTGTTTAGATATCTATATATTGTACTTGAATACAAATATTTTTAAATTTTTAGATCTAATATAATTATTATTTATTTTTTAATCTATTTTTGTTAATAACATCACACATTTTCTCTTTCTCACAACAACATAAACATACATTATATTTAAATATAATATAAAAATAAAATATGCACACACATTGTATTTTATTACCAATAAATTTCGATGCAATACCAACAAAGTATATTTCCAACCAACTCGTTAATATGCATTTACAAAAATGACCTTTCTGTTCAGTTATTTACTTGACATGGGGAATTTTCCATTAAAAAATTAATAGAAAGGGAAATATTGTTACAAGAACGATGTTATAAATTAAAATTTGAAAGATATTTTTGACATGGCTTAACATTACAAGAAAAGTGAAATTTGTTTTATTTTTAATCCCTATTCCAGAATATATCCTCATCAAAGAAAAAACGAAAAGAAAAAAAAAGAAGTAAAAACTAGAAAATTCCAATAACCTTGTAAAGTTGTACTAAACACACTCTTATGCTATTTGTTTTTATAGCCACCCATAAACAATCTCCAATAAAATTTTTTTTAAGAGAAAATCTCATTTAATTTTTGCCAACTCCCTTCTCTCTTTCTCTCTCTATTGTTAGGAACACTAGCATTAATACTATCAATTCACTTATTACATTTTTATTAATAAATACAATCAAATGATATGTCAACACTTTAAACATTTATTAATAAAAAACTAACAATACATTTACCACGTAGCTTAGTATTGTTCCTAGTATTTTTTAATATATATGTATATATATGGGACATGACTACAATTTCTTAACAACTTTTGTAAAATGCAATTACATATGTGAATATGAAGGTATTTCTGTAAAATCAGATGGATAATTAATATTAAAATAGAAGAGAGATCATAACATTAAATGAAATAAACATAATGATTAAACTAGGAAATGTAATATAGAATTGGTGAAATGTGGAATTATAGGTTTGGTCATATGTTTGTGTATACACACACATACACACATAATACAATCATATAATACAATCATTAGAAAATACCTATTTAGTTCATCTCCCTCGTTTATTTTTGCTTCCACTGAAGAAAGAAAGAACGGAAAAAAAAAATTCTATGACTCTAAGATCTTATTCTTCTAAAGATTAAAAATCCTCCAACATCTCCAAAGATGAGCAAACCCACCCAATAAGAGGAAAAGCTATTGTTGCTTTGCCCCACCATTCCCTACGACTCCTTAGTTCCTTCGACTCTTAAGTCAAGCACATTCCTTTTAACTGGTGATTATGCCCAAATTATGACAAAATAAAGCGGTCAGTTATAATACAATTAGGACGGTCGATCTCATGAGGAGGTGATAAAAACAGACAAAAGAGATTAGTAGAACACAAGTATTAGAGAGATACGCAATTAAACAAGAATAGAAAGAAAGCGTTTTTGTGATTTTAGAGCAATTTGATTAAAAGATAATGCAATTTAAAGTAGAGAAAATTCAATAGTTAAAAATGATAAGACATCGATAATCCCCTATATGTTTCGTTTACCTATGTGAATTTTGATTCACAAATTGACGCAATTGAAAGTTTCACATTTCAAACAATTAATTGAAAGATAAGATTTGAAAAACTTGTGAATTAAATGTATTCGAGTAAATAAAATTCTTGTGTTAAGTACTAGAAAATACTGTCTTATAAAAAATCTAAAATCGACAATATTCCATCGACGATAATGTAATAAAAGACTACTTATAAAACTATGTTTATCAATATATTGTATCATACAACAATAACATGAAAAAAGCTTGACTGAATTTATATAAAAGTTATCAATAAAATATATTGATATAAGAAATAAATGAGATGAAAGAAAATTATTTACTCAAATATATAAATCTTACAAACCATAAAAAATCAAAATACAAACAAGCTCACTATACATATAAGATCATCTCTAACCTCACCTAAAAACTCTAGCCTAACTTGCAAAACATTCTCACAATATTCTAGAGAGAAAACATGAGAATAAAAGTAAGGCAAAAATGAGGGAGACAAAGTGTATCCCCTCTCAAAACTCTCCAAGAATGCCCCTTTTAGAAGTATAAATTTACACTATTCCATTTAACTTTCATACAACTTTTCAAACCTACTATAGTATTCAGTACCCACACAACACAAATTTTCAAACATACTACAGTATTCGTTGCTACACAATACAAATTTTCAAACTTACTACAGTGTTATAGTGATCGATGCACATTCGGCGCATGCTTGCTACAGTACTGATACAGTGTCGATCGTGCTTGCTACAGTATCAGCGCACACTTGTTACAGTGCTGCTACAGTAGTACATTAGCTTCAATCCAGTGCACGAAATTAGGAAGGATCTAGTGCGATAAAATCCATGATAAGCTTGGTTTTCACAGTTTCCTGGCATGAATAGTGATGCCCTCTTTAACGCTACAGAAAAATAAAGTGGTAAAATTATATATTTTCAAAATAAAATACTATAAGTTGACTCATTGGAAATATTTAATTTTAAACTTATTTAATTACTATTAGAAAAAGATGAAAATTAAATAAAAACTTTACAAAAGTTATGAAAATCTAAATTAAAATACACAAAATAAAATAAATAAAAAACAAATCAAACACGACTAAAATTCTCAAGAACAAGCTAATTTTTGTGCATGAAAAAGTGGTAAAATAACTCTATTTTATAGAGTTATCAAGTGGCCAATATCTCAGAAGGTTGAGCCTGAGGACTCCAAGAAGAAGATGAAGAAGACTTATGAACTTATAGTAGCTTCAACCTTGCTGAAGCCGAATAAGCTATTTGAAAGGACGTGGTGTGGCAAAGACATTATCATCCTACTCAACAACATGATAGAATATGCTGCAATGAATGGTGGTATTTAGCTACCATGGACACTGAAACTTTGCACAATTTCATCAAGAAGTCATCGCACTTTGAGCCACTACTGCACAGTTGTCTTACAAAGTTAGAGAATTGAAGAATTAAAAAAAAGATATAAGAATAATGTAAAAAAGAGTAATTTCAATGGGGACAAGCCGAAACATAATGATCGGAAGGTTTTTAACTTGTCTAAAAAGATCTGGATGATGCTGGAGGTCAACAACCCAAGTCCAATGATGCTACAAATAGCATGTATTCTTCCTTCCATGCTCCATTCTTTGCCTTCACCTTTGAAGGAAGGTTATCAAATGTTTGAGATTTATGATAGACTTTTTTCCATTTTTAAGTAAAAAAAAAAAAGGCGGAGTTGGCTGCTAAATGAAAAAGTTTGCACATTGAAGAATTCAAGTTGTTTCTAAAGAAGAATGAGTCGATTACAAAACAAATTATTCATCTCGTTATTAAATGTATAAAGCAAGTTCTTGATAAAAACAAAAACAAAAACAAAAGGTACTAGCTAGAAAACCTCACAAGCTATTCTTGATCATTATGTCTAATAATGAGATGACTTAAAAGCATTGAGCACCAACTTGTTTCATAATCAGCTCATTCTTTTTCAAAAGCATGAGTTCATCATTTGTTAACTTTCCTACGTAGTAGCCAACTCCACGTTATGGTGGGAGGAAACCCTATGTGAAACTGGTCTAATATACTTTAGGAGTCTAACTTGACCTAAAAGGTTAACCCTTTGGGACTTGGATTCTTCTATGTATATAAACCATTTTACATCTTCATCTACTTTCTATGTGGGACAACACACACAGACACTTTTCTCAATAATCTCCCCCTCATGTATGTGTTCACTGAACTCCCCCTTGAAGCAAAGTTTCTTGTAGCCGGTACATTTAAGCATCGCACTTCAAATAAAAGCCAACTTAAGCATGGAAAAGAGTCGAAACCATGCGAGTTCACCAAATGCTCCACTATCCGCACCTGTTGCAGCATCAGGTGCATGCAACACCAACTCTCCATAGAAGACAACATGAGAACTTGACAACTGAGTATGATCGCTTGACTAATACGAACCACTTGTTAAGAGGAAATCTCATGTGAAACTGGCCTAACACACTTCATATAGGAAAAATCAGAAAAAAAAAATTACACAATGAAATTACAAAAATTTTTAAAGATCATTAAATAACTCGTAATGCCGTATATAATAAATTAACAACAATCAAGTATACCTTTAGAGAAAATGCTAAGAATGCCGGAGGAAGTGACTAAAAGGTTTCAACTAACTAGCCTTTTCTACTATTCTCCAATTCCTCGATGGTAGAATGTGTGGGTACTTGGAACCTCAATCAGTATACTAGCACAGCTTGTCTCTTTCCAACTACCTAAATCTCTTTAAGAACTTATTACCATGGTGATTTGTATAACAATAAGCCTGCTCACTTGAGAATCTGTAGTCTAAAGAGAACTGGAGTGGAAGGACCCTTATTTATAATCTTGCATGAGGTGACTTATTGAATTTTGAATTGGACTAAGAGAATATTTTCTTTCCCAATTTCCCTCACAAAATCCAAATCCACCCAAAGGAGAATCTCCTTAAAGAATTCGGCCACCTTGGTGCTAAAAGGATTCAAAATTCAAATAAGATTTTAAATTGAATTTTATCTACTCCTTTAACCACAAAACTGATTCCCCTTAGGCCTAAACCGTGGCTAAATTTGGCCACTCCAAGAGAAGAAGGATTCAAAATTCAAATAGAATTAAAACTTGAATTTTCTCTTATCTTTATCCACACAAAACCAATTCTTCCAAGGGTGGAATTCCCTTCAAAAACTTGGCTACTTTGAGTGCTAGAAGGATTCAAAATTCAAATAAGATTCAAACAAGATTTTCCTCTCTTTTATCCACAAGAAAATTCAAATTTAAAAAGGAGATAATCTTATCTTCTACCCTTATCCAATGTAGACGTCACGTATCTTTGTGCTAGGATAAGATTTTGTTCAATTTGAATTCAAATAGGATTCAAATTTTAAATATTTATTTTAAGACAAGATTTTCAAAATTCAAATCAATCACATATTTGAATTTCAAATTTGAAATTCAAATACAATTAATTTAAATTTCGAATCTTATCATTCAAAAATAAATATTACTAAATATTTATCCAATTTATTGAATAATACAAAATTACCATTTTGTCCCTCTAGCACACTGAGAAAAACACCTACACCCTATGGGAGGGTGATCTGGATTTCCTTTTTACTAAATGCAAGATAACAAGCCAATAAGTATACCCTAATCAATTGTCATCCGTTAAGGAATTATGTGTAGCTGAGAGACCAATTGAACATATATAATCCAGCTCCTGTGAATCCATGTGATCATTGTTCTAAACCGAACAATTCAATCACATGATTACAAATTTTAGAGTCACACCACTATAAACCTTAAACTGAACTCCTAATTATATACCATATTACGAAAGTTAGTGATAAGCTGTTGTCCAATAACCTTATCATATATGCAAAACCCTCATATGATATTCATGATCAGCCTTAGGTCAAAATCCGTTAAACCTACTGATTAAGTTATCTTAAAGTTCTATTATACTAACGAATAAGAAGACGATTATTCACCATATGTGAATAAGAAGTCATCTGCTCAGCAGACGATCTAAAGTCTTGTCCATTTTCACATCTAGTATAATACCTTTAAGAGGATACCCTTACCTCTTTTTAGAGCTATGATTCTAATATCTGTAAACAAACCCTCCATCATATATAAGTTATATATCCAATGAACCGATATATAAGCTTACTACCTCTAAGATGTTTTAGCAATTGGAACATCAAAGTACACAAGTCATATACATGAAGTGATTCATCTACTTAGGATTAAGGTCATTGCATAACGAACGTCAAAAGTGACATGATCCGCTTAAGCGAACTACGCAAATCAATTACACTTTAGTTCTGGTCCAATATGTCACTATCAAGCAACATATCGATATATTTATTTAAGAGTCAAAGTTTCGGACAATCAAGACAAACCGTTCTCCAATTAGCTTTTGACAACATAATAGTCTTAATACGAGTTAGATGCTCGGTTTAACCCCATAAACTACGGACCCTAGTTTAGACTATTACTTTAGAACATTGTTTTCTCGCATATAAAAGTCCATTGTATGCAACATTCTAACAGTTTAATACAAGCAATCAGTAAGCTATATTTGCTTACATTTACTTTAACATGTAAATAAAATGAGAACATACAGTAACGTAATAAATAACCTCTAAATATAATTTTATTATCCAGTTCAAAATAAATGAAATACATTAAAATATCTTTCCTGTTTAGGGCATTCTTAACACCTCAGGAGTCTAACTTAATGTAAAAGATTAACCCATTAGAACTTGAGTCCTTCCATGTATATAAACTATTTCACATCCCCCTCCACTTTCCATGTGATACAACATACACATGGACTTTTTTCAACACATTATTAGAGTCAAGAATGGAAACAAGTTAACCATAAATCTCAAACATGGAAGAACATTCCCTCAAAGGCATAGGCAAAAGATGAAGAATCACTTTCATGGAGGGAAAAAATACATACAACTGCAACATAGTTGGGCTTTGGCTGTTGATCACCCCCACAATTGCCCTAGATCATTTCGGACAAGTTTAAAACATCCAGATCAGTAGGCTTCAACCTATCCACATTGAAATTGCTACTCTTTGCATTATTCTTGCATCTTTTCTTTAATTTTCTGACTTTGTCAGACAGCCATGTAGGAGAGTTCTCATGGTGCGATGACTCCTTGATGGAATCGTTTAAAGCTCCAATATCCATTGTAGCTGGATCTTGTCATTCATTACAACATATTCGATCATGTTATTGAGTAGGTTGATAATGTATTCATCACACATATCCTTTCAAAGAGATTCTTTAATTCCGGCAAGGACAAGGCTTCCACAACTTCATAAGTCTTCTTCATCTTCTTGGAGTCCTCAGGCTTAACTCATAATAGGCCTAAATTCAAATTACCAAAACTCATATTTAACATTTTTTAAAAAAATTGTCCTTTGTTTGTTTATCATATTGCATTCGTATTATATTAGAACAAACGTGCTTTTCATCCAAACGCAAAAATATTGTATTTAAATACCAATTATATTATATTTAGAATCTAATATAATTACTATTAATCATTCTACTTTTTTTATTACTTTTACTAATCACATCACATACTCTCTTTCTCTTTTTCTTTTTTTCTCTCTATTTATATCAATCATATCACATACAATATAATTCAAATACTTTTCATTTAAATAAATATTGCATTTGAATGTAATACAAATACTTTTCCTTACAATTCAAAAGAAAAAAATTATTATATTGTGTAACTTTTAAAAATAATTAATCTTTTACATCTCATATTTAATATCGTCATGTAATTATATTTAAGTGTGGAGATCAAGGTTAGTGTTGGTATATGTAATTTATTTATCTTTTAATAGTTTTATATTATTATACAAAATAGATTTTCTAATTCTTTCTTATTTTTTTCCTTTGGCTATGTTAGTAAATTTTATTACAATGTAAAATAATCACAGTAAAATATATAATATTCTTAATTGATGTTAAATAATTTGTTCATAATGATATTTCAAAACCTTTTTACTTTATAGTTTTCTTAGTTAATTTTCTTTTTCTTTCGACAATAAATGTTCCTTTGTTATTTTAAATTTAAAAATAAAAGCCTGATGGTGCCTTAGACACCATCCAAGACTCATATATATATATATATAAGAGTTTTCAATAGTTATTTTATTTTAATAACTATGATAGTTATAGACAAAATAATAATAAAAAAAATACATTTTTTAATTACATTTGATAACGGGGCATTTTATATAACCTGCTATAACAAGTTAAATAACTAATTTATTTTTTTTTGTCTTGTTTTTATTTTAGTTGGAGGTGGGAAAAAAAATTTAGATTTATAATAGTGTTACTCATCGATTATAATATCGTGGACATAGATAAGCTAAAAAACCGTCATCCTTTACTGATTAGTGTTGTTCTCTTTCTTGCATTTATTGTACTTTTCAATTTCTCTGCCCACTTTTGTTTACATTAACATTTGTATCTAAAGGTAACATCGCTAGCAGAAAATCTGTAATGATGCTACAGAAAATCTAACCTTATAAACTTCTATTTTATCATCTAATTTTGAATTCGTTCCATTAAGTCCCATTTGTTTGAATTTCTATGAAAAATAGACAAAGAAGAAGAATTAAGTGCAATATGTGGTATTTTTAACAAAAATTTTAATTAAAGCTGTTAAGTTAAACCAATTCTCTTCTTTTTCTGTATGCATTTTTAATAAAAAAAATCTTATAAAAAGGGTATAATAAGAAAAAAATATCAGAGTTTAAATGGTAAAATAAGAGTTTTGAAAGTATAAGAAATAGAAAGAGAATTATGTAAAGATTGAGTTGACACATGTCAGAATGACAAAAAAAAAAAAAAAGATTTGCAACCATCTAATAATTAATAAAATCACAGTATGTGGCATTTTTAATGCCTGCAATTCAGTTTTACAAAGAAAGAAGTAAAGGTATTCAATTTCAAAAACTGCTCAATAATGTAAAAATGTAACACAAAAATGTATACAAAAATAATGAATTCTCAATACACTCTATGATGATCCATTGGAATGCAATACTTGCAAAACTTTCAATAGTGTGGTTCTGTGCTTACATCCACTTTGCATAAACAAAATTGCAAATACTCTATGGATTAAAAAATTTTTGGCTGCGTAGAAACATCAGTAGCACAACAAATACGAAAACTAACAAAGCCGAAATTAGCTACTTAGCATTTTTAATAATAAATTTAAAAAAAAATGCCAAACGTAATTAAGGGAATAAATCTTTCATTTTAGATTCCATTTAAATACAAAAACTTATTTTAAAAATTCATGTCAACAAAATGCCCAACTAAAATCAATTTAATTAACTCTTTAATTTTAATATTTATTAATTATTATAAATTATTTTAGCTGGTGCTACTCTATTCGTTATAACCATTTGATCTGTATCATATAGCTAAAATAAAAATAACCATCGATGGTAAATAATAGAGTAACCATTAAAACCGTACCCAGATATATAAAATATCAATTATCAACTTAATATGTTATTAATGTCAAATATTAATATCTCATAATATTTCACTAATAAAAGATATTTATTTTAAATAATACGGTAAAAAGAATTATTGAATTATACATACGTGTAATTGGAAAGGAGGATGGATTTGACTGCATCTTCAAGGAGAAAAGAGGAACGGGAAAAGCCTACCAAAAAAATTCCTCCCCTTTGCTTGTGGATGCACTTTGTAAAACTCCGTCACATCCCTTTCGTCTCTCTCTCTCTTTGAAATTTTTAACATTGGACTCACTTGTTCCTCTGCATATATGTTTACAATAATAAATATTTTCTCCAAAAAAAAAAGTGTGATAGTATGACATATGAATGGTATCAGTAGTAGTAACAAATTTGAAATTCATTTTATTTGAGGTAATTAACAAAGATCAAAATTTAAATTTAAATAATACAAATTAATCTACTTATAGTAACCATTGATAAATGTACACCAATATAACTCGACGATCTGATGAAGAGAGGTGGGTATTGACTGACATGAATATAAAAAAAATAAAAATTATGAAGAGAAAAATATACATTAATAACATTCACAAAGTAGTGCCACCGGCCAACGGAATGGGCGTTGGAGGGTCTCTCTTGGATGGATTCCATCTGTTTGGAGTCATCATGAAGAAGCCATGGTCGCACACTGCCTTCGCCAAATTGAAGGCTTTTTTGCACTCTCCTAGTGGCAAGAAGAACACTTAATATGATTACAAATATAATTTAACAGTAATTTTATATTTAATTTTATCCTAACATAAAGAGTTGTAATCTCCCAACTCAAATTTCTAAAATAATGTTTTCCTCTTTATTGAAAATAAATAACAGATCCTAAAAAAACAAAAAAAAATCAACAACAACAACACGTACTCTTTAACCGATGTGACTTCCAAATTTTCTAATCATCTCTTCTTTTTTCCCCCTTATATGTAAGTCAATTAGAATGTTTCAGTAATGCACTCCAAGAAGTCGATTGATTTTGATCCATGTTGATATATTGCCGTTTAGCTTGCCAATAATTTCCTTGGCATACGGACATAATAATAATAATAATCACAATAAAGGAATTCATACCATATATGTTTCATAGATTCTATTTAAATAAATAGCAGATTTTATCAAACATAATAAATATAGTATATCTTTATTATTTAATTAAACAAATTTATTTATTTTAAATTATACCCTTTTTCCCTCTCCTTATTCTCTCTCTCCCTCCCTCCTGTTGTCTTTCACTTTGCTCTCTTTCTCTCTCTCTCTTTACACCGAAGAGGCACTCACCAACGGAGAAGGACGGCGATGACAGAGAATAGCGGCGCAGGAGCTGACGAAGTCTCTTGACTCTTGCCGTCGCAAGCTCATGATTCTCTCTATTGCGTTTCTTCATTGTTACGTGATCATCAAAGGGCAAAGGCGACTAGACCAGCAAGGTCACGAGTTTGGAGGAGATCGTGAGGTCATAGATCCACGACGATTAAGAGGTGACAAGACTGGCGAAAAGATCACGATCTCGATCGAAGTTCAGCTATGGGATCACGATCACCTGTCTCAATCTTTTTTTTTTCTCACGGCATGCTGGCGAGGATCAATATCTGACATAGCTACGAATTCACATCTTTTCTCTGGTGTTTTCTCTCAATTTTTGGCTTTTCCTTGCAGGTACTTCGTCAGGATTGGTGGTTGCGTGTTCACTGGTGTTGATCCGGTGGCGATAACTAAGGGCTGGCGGGATTTGGGTGTATTGGTTAGGGGTTTGGTTAGTTTGGGGATTTGTTTTTTTTTTCTGTTTCCCTCAAAATTGAGGGTAAAATTTGTAATTTAATAAATTTGGGGATATGTTTTGTATAAAAATCAATAAATAGGATTATTAAAAGTAAACAGAATGAATTTACTTCATCAAACATTTGAATTTTCAAGTAAATCTATGTATTTTTATTATATTATTTAGTATATAAATTTGTTTACACCTAGTAAATACATTCTTTTTATTCTTGCTTTTCTCTTAAATATAAGTATTTACACATAAATATACGTATTTACATGTAAATAAAAATATATATTTGAAGATAAACGATTCATTTTAATATAATTTTTGCTAATAAATACGATATTTTCATGTAAATATTGGTATTTACTTATATTTACTAAAGTGTCATTTGGTCAAAAAATTACATTTTAATTTTACTCAAATGTAATATAATTTTATATCAAATATAAATTTTGTAATAGTGCTATGAAAACAATTACTATTCAAAACATTTTTAAAACAATCATATCAACTTTTCAACTCTACTATTTATCTTTACTTTTACCAATCACATCAACTTTTCATCCAAACACACATTTCATTCAAATACAAAACAAATACTTTTCAACCAAATACAACATTCAGAAAATAAATTTTATTCAAATACAATCAAAATGCAATGGATTTACCAAACGCCCCCTAAGTAAATATTTGATTTATTAAGAAAATATTAATATTTACTGGTAAATCTAGTGTTTATATATTGTTGTCCATAAATTATTAAATTAATTTAGTATTTATTAGTAAATATTGGTTTTTACTAACATATCTCGTAATATAGTATTTTTGTTAATAGATTTATCTTGTAGTATTTACTTGCTACATACTGGATATTCTAGGAAAATACATGTATTTACTAAATAAATTATGGTTAGGAAATACATGTATTTTCTTGGAAAATCTATGTATTTTTTTTAAGACGAAGAAAATCTATGTAATTCCTTGTTGAGAATTATTTCCTTACTAATTATTTTTTACTTTTTTTTGAGAATTGCAAATTTATAAATAATAAATAAATATACTTAATTTTATTCAAAATTCTAAAACCACCCAAAAACTCAAATTGGAGAAAAAATAGCCCCACACTATCGTTGGAGAAGGAGATTCAATGCCAAAGAAGAAGACGAACTCCGGAGGAATTGTGATGGCACTGGGGACGGAATTGCAACGGTGACTACGACTTCTCCAACATAGGAAAGAAATGATGTGATTCTTAGGATCCTTCATGATGACAACGACAAGGGTGGTAGGAATGACAATCTTGCTTGCAATGGCAATGACAATGTCAATCGGAACGGCGAACTTGCATGTGACATTGACAGCCATCGGAGAAAAGATCAAATCTAGTAGAGAGAACGGGGGAAGAGAGAGAGAATCATGGATAATTTTGGTTTTTCATCTTGTAATCTGTCTTAATTATACTATTTTGTACAAATTATTTAATTTCTGCTATTATTTTAAAACATTATATTGTATTATGTTATTTTGACTAATCCCCCTAATAATAATGATAATATAAAATCAAATCATTTTAGTCAACCTCACTAATATAAACACGAGTGTTACAAATGGCACAACCATCTTAACTCACCCCATTTAAACACACTCCTCATTTATTTCTAAAGAATTAATTTTGCTTACTACACACCCTTTTCAATTCCAAGATTACTCATATAACAGCTTTCAAAAGACTATTTCTTCTATATCTATACAGTGTGTAAGTGTATTGCACACCCACTGTTGTATATTTGTTTACTTCGACATTTTTGAAGCGTTTTCTCGTCATATTATAATATTTACTATTACATTTTATTAATTTTACTAACTAAAAGCTTAACGTGCTGGAGGAGGGGGTTTTGAGAGGAGGTCCAGGTTTGAAATCTTAAGGTGTCTACTAAATAAAAAATTATCGTATTCTAATTTCTAAGAAAAAATAAACTAAACCAAAAGAAAAATATATTTGTGTATGTGTGTACGACGCCCTACATTATGTAATGTTTTGGGGGGGTGAGTAACATGCACACAACAAAGAGCAAAATATGATTCTTTCCAAAAAGAAAAAGTAAATATAAATGAAATTTAATAATGAAAAAAAGATTATTGAAACAGAAATTCATTGAATGAATGATTTTCATTGAATAGTTGTTCTTTAAAAGAAAGAAATTAAATTAGAAGATCTTGGTTTGCAGGTGTATATTTGAAGGCGTAGACGTGTGGGTTTAAAAAATATATATTTTATAAATATAATTATGTAATTCAAATTGATTACAGTTTTTTTTTTTTTAATATCATGTGATGATCTTATTATAGTAATGAATTTTAATTAAAGAAATATGTGAAAAGTCAAATGGGATGAGTGTAGAAAATCACCTTACTTAACATTTACTCCTTATTTAGATGGTAATCAATTTGTTTTGGAGCGAGAATATGAAAAGAAAAAAGTGAAGCGCACGACCTGAGAGTATTGCAAATATATTAATTGAACTTTAAAAAGATATATATGAAGAAAATCATCATTAATTCTTCAATTAATCTACACTTTTTTATTT
Source organism: Antiaris toxicaria (assembly GCA_035233585.1). Taxonomy (NCBI): domain Eukaryota; kingdom Viridiplantae; phylum Streptophyta; class Magnoliopsida; order Rosales; family Moraceae; genus Antiaris; species Antiaris toxicaria. The sequence goes on from CP141153.1 coordinate 20,765,474, forward strand.
GCATGCATTTAAATCTGCAAAATAAAATCGTTCACAATCTTATTATAGAGAAAACCTTTTATACTCTTCAAAAAAATGCAAAAGAGTAGTTCTGTGTATATCCGAAATATTAATAAATACCCCTACTAACAAATATTTCTTAATATAAATAAAATAAATGTATCTTTACATAGAAAATTTTATATAATACAAGATTTAAAGAGATATTTGGTAGGCATATTGTATTTAAATGGAATGTATTAAATGTAATTTATATTGAAATGAAAAGTATTTATATTACATTTGAATGTAATGTGTATTTAGATAAAAAGTATTTAAACTATATTTAAATAATAAATATGTATTATGATGAATAAAAATAGAGAAAAAAAAAAGGAGAGAGAAAGAGGATATGTGATGTGATTAGTAAAAATAATAGAAAACATGAAATAATAAATAGTGATTATATTGGATTTAAAATGTGATGTGATTAGTATTTAAATACAACAATTTAATGTTTGAATAAATTATATTACATTTGAACGCAATGTCAATATAATACAATAAACAAACAAGATATAACCTCTTATCACCAATTTAGACATATATTTTAAGTTTAATTTGTTTTATTAAAAATAAATTAACATATCTAAATAAAATAGAAGTTTTTTTTTAACTCTCAAAACAGTAAAATAAAATATCTCTAAAAAAAAAAAAAGGAAGAACCAATAAAAATTCTTTTATGGCAACATCACTTCTGTCAAAATGACTTATAACATAATCCAAAACAAAGCTATTCTGACAAAAAAAAAAAAAGATTAAAAAAAAACCTTCCTTAATCACAACTTTTAAGGCAAGAAGAAAAACTCAAAGGGCTGCCTAAATCAATATTTTCTTTTGTGGCAGCATCACTTCCAACTGGCATAAACGAATCTTGAAAGAAAAATTAAATTAAAGAAAAAAGAATGGTGTAAAAAAAAATTACAAAGAATCATTTTCAAATGTTAAAAGCAAAAAAAAAAAAAAAAAACCTTAATACTTTTTTTAAATAAAAGTTGGATGTATTATTAACTTGCCAAATCGGCCAACACAGCAGAATTAATCATCTTAGGAACTGCATCCATACCGTAACATTCATACGACAAGTAGAAAACAAAAACTAGCTAACTGGTAAGCCACCATTACCTGAGCGAGAAATATGCTGGTAAACAATTCCATCAGCGACCTACGAAAGACTAACTTCGATATCATCAATAATTAAACCCCCATCATCTAAAGAACTAAGGGAGTTAACTGCCTTTACGACATTAGCTGCAACCGACTCGATCACCTCCATACATAATCCGCAATTAACAACCATTTCCGCAACTCTTGAAATGCCAAACATTCAGCAACATAGGGACTAAAAAAACCAGCCACCCTTTTGGAAAGGCAAGCTATCACACAACTATTAGAGTCTCTCACCACTGCTCATATGCCAACGAACCCATAGCCACCCTTGACGGCTGTATCCACCTTAAATTTAAGCTTGCCACTAGGAGGGCGAGACCACTTCAGAATTTTTACTGATGACTACCTTGGGACCACAACATTGGCCTTATTGGCCAATTAGTAGTCTCCAATAATCCTTCCTGCCGTCGCCAAGATTTCCTCCTTAGTCCTCCACTTACCCTCATGGACTCCCGAATTCCGAGCTCACCAAATGCTCCAAGCCATTACAATGAAAATTTCCATTTCCTCACTCGTTAGGTTATCCACTTTAAAGACATTTTAATATATTTCATTTATTTTGAAAAAATTTATAATATATTAGAGGTTATTCATTATATTGCTATATATCTACATCCTATTTATATGCTAAAATAAATGTAACACAAATATGACTCATTAATTAACTGTTGTTAAACTGTTAAAATGTTGCTTACAATGGTCTTTTGTATACGAGAAGATAACGTTCTAAAGTCAATAGTCTAAATTTATAATCTGTAGTCTATAGGGGTTGATTGAGCATTTAATTCGTGTTAAGACTATTATGTTGTCTAAAGCTAATTGGAGAGACAGTTTATCTTAACTATCTAGAGCATTTGACTCTTGAGTAGAAACATAGATATGTTGCTTTGTAATGACATAATAGACTCGGATTAAAGTGTAATTAATCTACGTAGTCCGATTGAGTGGATTAATTCACTTTCGATGATCATTACACAATAATCTTAATTCTGAGTAAGTGAATCGCTTCATATATATGACTTGCATACTTTGATGTTCCAAAGGCTAAAGCGTTCCAGAGTTAGTTAGTTTATAGACTAGTTCGTTTGGTACATAATTTATATACGATGGAGGATTTGCTTACAGATATGGAATTATAATTTTAATAAGGAGTAAAAATTATATTCTTAAAGGTATTATACTAGATGTAAAAATAGACAAGACTTTAGGTCGTTTGCTTAGCAAATGATTATTTATTCATACATAGCGAATAATCATTTTCTTGATTGGGTGTATAATGGATCTTCAAGACAGCGTGATCAATAGGTCGAATGGTCTTTGAAATAAGGTTGATCATGGATATCATATGAGAATATTACATATATGACAAGGTCATTAGACAATGGCTAATCATTAGCTTGCGTAATGCAATATATAATTAGGGGTGCAGTTTCATCTTTATAATGATGTGACTCTAAAACTAAGAATTATGTAATGGATTTATTCGGTATAGAATAATACTTACATGGATTATTGAAGCTCATATTATATTGTCCAATCAGTCCTTTTATTAGCTCCACATAATTCCTTAATGGATAGTAATTGATTAAGATATTCTTTATTACTTGTATTCTTGAATTTAGTGAAAAGAAAAATCTGAATCACTTATTCTATGGTGTAGGCATTTTTTTTTCCTTTTGGGCCAAGGACAAAATATTTAATTTGTATAAATATTTATTTTTAAAGATAAAATTTGAAATTTAAATTAGTTGTATCTGTCTTTTAAAAAATGAATATGAGATTAAGTCAAATTTTAAAAATCTTATTTAAATAAATATTTTAAATTGAAAGATTATCCTATTTGAATTTAAACTGAACAAAAATCTTATCTTTGGACACTAATAGGTGGTTTTAAGTGGACTTGGATAACAAGATTTTCTCCTAATTTGATTTTGCTTTAGATAAACCATTACATAATTATTTAAATTTAAATAAAGTTGTCATGAATTTATTTTAAATTTAAACTGGAATTGTGAAAAATTATCCATACAGACAAAATCACAAAATTTATGGAGTTTGAAATTTGAATCAAATTTTGAATCCTATAACCTATAGGTGGATGAATTTTTTGGGTCATATTCCCAGGGAAAATTCAGCTATGGTGATAGGGAGGAGAAAGAAAAATCTTTTTAGGAATCATGTTTGAATTTTGAATTCCCCAAAACCTATGGTGGTTGAATTTTTAAAGGGTATTCCTTAGGGAGAATAGGCCTTGGTGTATGGGAAGAGAAAGAAAAACCTTTTTTTGAGTCCTACTCAAATTTTGAAAGCCATCTAATGCAATTTTATAAATACGACTCTTAAGATTCCTATTTTCTTTAGACCACAAACTCTTAGGTAAACAAATTTATTATTATACTTATTATTCATAATAATTAATTATCAAAGATCTAGGGGTTTAGAAGGAGACAAGCTACGTAAAATACAGATTGAAAAATCGAGCGCTCATATACTCCACCATCCGAAAATTGAATAATAGTAAAGAAAACTAGTTGATTAAAGCCTCTTAGTCATTTCTTCCGACGTTTCTAGTGATTTCCTTTAAGGTATAATGATTATTGTATAATTTATTGTATATGACAACATGAGTTTTTAATGATCTTAAATTTTATTTTTAATTCCGATGTGCTTGTTTTTCAATTTTTCCAACAATAAGAATATTACCCCTCTCTTATTCAAATTAACTTTGCATGGAAAGATTCCATGAAATGCTTTTCAACCAAAAATCTTTACTTTGTAGGGTATCTTAAGCCCCTAAAGTCTAGGCCATTATCTGCGTAGAGGGCTAAAACCCGATGAGGATCCTAATTGTTTTAACTCCATAACAAGCCAGTAAGCGGACTTCCTTGAAATTCTACCCTTATGATCGAAGTGGCAAATCAACATGTCCTCAAAACAAATCCTACATAAAGGAATACTAAAAACCAATGGCACATCCATAGGCCCTAAATATTTCTCCATTTCCACCACGTTCTACACCCTTTTAACAATAAGATTCAACACTTTCAACTCCTCCATATCCCGACTCAGACTAGAAATTGGCTTAAAAGAATGTGGCCTAGGCAGTCATGGAAAGTTAAAATCAGGAATTTATTCCCCTCCCCAATTCTCCATCGCACCATTTTTTGAGCAACTCACAACCCTATAACATACTCCTCTATACATAAATGGCATTATTCCTTGCACACGCTTCTAAGAGAGAACAATTAGTAAAATACTTGGCCTTAAAAACCTTGCTGACAAGGGAATTTGAAAATTCAATCAACCTCTAACCTTGTTTAGCCAAGAGTGCTTGATTAAAAAGGACAAGATCCCTAAAACACATGCCCCCTCCGTCTTTGTTTGACATAACTTCTCCCACCCCAACCAATAAATCTTCCTTCCCTCGTCTCCACCACCCCACCAAAATCACCTTGATGAGAATCTCCCTCCTTCCCGACTGAAAACAACCTGTTACGCCAAAGTTTCAATTTCTTCATCACCCTCTCCTTAACACTTTAAAAGCATTCTTTTTGCTTTGCCCAACAAAAAGAGGTAGCTCGAGACAATTATCATGATGCCTTGCATTCTCCTCAAGGCCCAACCTCCTAAGGATATCCCTTTTAGCCTTAACGTTAACGTTAGGGCTAAAAATGATCTAAGACTTAGCAAAGTTAACCACTTGCCCTGAAGCTCTTCCATAAGACAAAATAATGTCCATAATGGCTTGACAATCAAGTAAATCCGCTCCACCAAACAAAATAAAATCATCGACAAGGAGAAGATGGCTTACCTTAGGGACCACCTAGCTACTGAAATACGCTGCAACCACCCATGCTCTTCCTTCTGTACAAATAGTAGCTGATAATCCCTTAACACAAATCCAAAATAGATACAGCGACAATGGACACCCTTACCTTAAACCACGAGAAGGCTTCACCTTCCCCATCATACCCTCATTGTGAACAAAAGAAAAACTTCCAGTAGACACATAATCTATCACCACCCTGACCAACCAATCTCTAAAACCTAGTTTCAACATCATAGCTTTTAGAAAAGCCCATTTGACATATCATAGGCTTTATTCACTTCAAGCTTACGCCCTATTAACCCTGATTTACTACTAGTTTTGCTATTGATAGTGTGTAAAGTTTCAAATGCCCCCAACACATTATTAGTAATCAATCATCCTAACACATAAGCATTTTTCTCCAAAGAAAGTGACGAGGATAGAACCTTCTTAATACGATTGGCAGTCACCTTAGTCACAAGCTTATGCGAAATATTACGAAAACTAATAGGATGAAAATCTGATACCTTTTTGGCTCTGCAATTGTGGCGGCCCGCCCTACTGTAGAGGCTCTACAGTGCTATTACAGTCAACTCTGTAGTTAACCGCAATAGTTTGCAGGCCTCTAGGGTCGCCGGCAATCATGCTGAACTGAAAATTTGCTTACTAATTTGCGGAATAAATTTTTTTTTCTTTAAAAACATAAACTGTTCGAGAATATGATAAGGAAATCATGTTAACAAAATAACATGCACCTAAATCATGATTCCCCTATCATATAATCTTAACTTGAAAACTTGTTCTTGAAACTACATAGTTTAAATTTCAAAAATCTGTACAGCGGAAGACTTAAGGGTGACTAAATCCCTCGCCCAATCCTCCCCGGCATGCATCTTCCCTGTTCGTCGTCCACCGTATACTACTGGTGAACAGGTCTCTTACCTGCAACATGTGAACAAACTGATGAGCTATGGGCTCAGTAAGTTCAAACATAAAAATATGAAACATGACATGCTGTATTGCTGTGCTTATGCATAAAACTGGACTCTGTAAAACGTTCTCGTGGCCGAAAGGTTAGTCTTAGGACATTATCTAATATTTTAGTTCTGATTTTGGGCTTCTGATTGATCGTACCAACATGTTAGCGTAACTGGGAGCGGTACTTTAGTGCTGACCTCCTCAGTCTTAACTGATGCTAAACATGAAAACCTCCCCGTGAGTCGAGAGGCCGATACGCTAATAACTGGTTTAATTACCGTCTTGCTAGTGTTCCAACTGGGTAGCATACTGATTGCCCCCACAGTCGGAACCTGTTATATGAATTTCTGGGGTGTGAATTATATTAACATACTAGGGTGCCTTATGCACCTACCTGTTTCGTACTCTGGTACTATCTGACATGTGTACTGGGACATATAACTCTACATGTATGACATGAACTGACCTGTGTTGACATGAGATTAACATGAATATCGTGATGTAGATAATCAATGTCTAACAACCACGTCATACAACATACATAACATCGTAATATAACAAGCTTGTCCACGTTGCAGTCAGGACAATGCTTGAACTTACAGAAAGTCCGCTAGCGTAAGCCTCTGCTGCTCTGAGACTGCTGATTCGGGGTCTCTGACTCGAACTCCTATAAAAGGAATAATCACTGGTTATTTCCAATACTCATCTTATACTGGAAATATGGCAAAACCTGAAATTTTTCATTTCCAGACTCTTTTTTTTTTTTTTACTCTTTGGCTTCGGACACGCCCTCCTACATGGCCGTGTCTCTGCCCGTGTACCTCTCTAGACTTACATGCTTGGCCGTGTAATTCGTGTAACATGGCTGTGTATACTTACACGGGTGAATACACGGCCGTGTTACTGGCCGTGTACTCCTCTAGACTCTTACACGGTTACTTACACGGCCGTATTTCTGACCGTGTTTTCCTGCTGTCTAACATGATCTGCTACACGCCTTCTCTTGACCGTGTGCCCCTTGACACGGCCCGATACATGGTCGTGTACCTCTCGGGTCTGATTTTTTCTGTAACACGGTCGTGCATATGGGCATGTTCGGGACCGTGTATTGAACACACCCTTGTACAAGCCCGTGTTCATATCAGAATCAAGATTCTGGGTCTGAACTGCTCTGCTCTCGTTTTCTAAGGCTTTTATGGCCTTTGTTCTACTTCTTACACTTGAAATCGATCTCCATAAGATCGTTTCAAGGTATCTACTACATTCCTACTATCACAAATCCATGATTTCATAAGCAAAATTTCCACATTTTGCTTATTTACACCTCTTGACTCTACTTTTGAAAAATCTGCACTTTTGTGAAGAAATTTCACTAAACTTGGTTTTTCTAAACCATCAACTCACGGATTCGTGTTTGAAAACATTTAGACTCAAACCATGTTTTGATTTTACTCAAAAATCTCGACATGATTCACTCACATTCTCTTTTTCCTCTCAAAACCCTAGATTTTCCCCTAAGAAAACGTGAGAAACGAGGGTTTGGATTTCCTTTGAATTTTGAAAGCTTCTTACTGGTAATTCTTGACCGAAAACTCGATCAATCTACTGCTTGAACAAGAAAATCTGAACTTTCTTTGGATTTCCTTTTCTTCTCTCCCTTTTCTTGGCCTCTCTCTTTCTCTCTTTCCTTTTCTTTCTTTCTATTTCTCTTTGTTTCTTTTTCTCTTTCTTTCTTTTCTTTCTGCCAGCTGCTTTGCAGGTAAGGAGATTAATTAAATCCCCTTTAGCTCACGTGCCTCCCACTCTCTCCGTTACTTTCATTTTTTTTTTTTTGAACAAGCAAGGGCTTGTTTGGTTAGACTTTTGTCCATTGATCAATGTGGTTACTTGTGTGCCATTGATCTCTTAATATGTATTTTCCACTTACTTTTCTATAAATTTTAAAACATCATAAATTGAATTAATGCTTAGCTTTTAACTATTTTCATTAATTCATCATCAAATTTTGATTAAAAACTCAATTAATCAAAATTTTCCTCTGCTCTTTATTCTGTAACATGTCTCACTATAAATGTACATTTATTTACATATTTTGTACAAATATTTTCGAGAACGTAGATTTCTCGGTTATCACAGCAATCTTTGAAATAAGCACAATATGTGCTATATTAAAGGTTCTGATGCAAACTATGGCACAACATCAAGGGAACCAGTTCGAGTACCAGTTGGACCGGTTACAAGGGCGCGGGCTAAAAGGTTCAAAGAAGCACTTAATGGACTAATTCAAGAAGTGTGGGCTCAAACAAATTCGTGGAGGCCCATTGAACATGATCCACAGGGAAGCTTCAATTTAATTCAAGTTTTAGAAGATCCGGACCAAGCCCAGTGAAGAGGATGCTTTGGCAAATTAATGGGCTGCACATGGGATGAATTTCTTCCTTGGTTAATGGGCTGCAAATTTTCGGAAGTTTCCATATCTTGGCCGAGCTGCAAATTTTCAAAGTTTCCTTACTTGGCCGAATTGGATGAGCTACAAATTTTCGGTTTCCTTTAAATGTCCGAATTCCTTCTTGGCCGAAAATTGTAACAAAAAAGTCATACTTTCCTTTTTCTGTTTTAGGCGTGTATTAGGTGTGAAATTAAGTGTAAGTTTCCATATTTTCATTCTAGGAATATTAGGAGAATATTAGGGAATATTAGGAGAATATTACAGGAATATTTCATTTAGTTTCCATTTTATTTTAGGGTATATTTTGAGAATATTCTTGTAATTCATGCCTATAAAAAGGCGACCACAAGTAATGAAAAATCAATCAACAGTTTTATTCACAAATTTGAGAGTTAAATTTCTCTTTGGTTCTTTGAGAGCTATTCGAACTTATCGGAGTTTTCCGTGGCGTTCACCATCGACTTATCAAACGGATTTCCATCACCGTTTGTGGCGTCTTCGTTATACCAAGGTTCTTGTTTCACAATAAGCAACGGGTTGAAGTCATCCTATACCGAGGTTCTTGTTTTTGTTGAAGCAACGGATCGAGATTCCACCCAAAGCCTGAGTCTTAGAACGTTCTTGGGGTCCTAATCTTGACGGGTCTCATTATTCTTGGCGAGGTTCGCATCAGGTTCTATCAAAAAAAGAGCCATTCAGGACCCCTAAAACCACTTTTGTAAACTTCCCCCTAATAAGATGTTAATTCTTATAAAATAACACTACTTGAAAACCATCCTACCCATTGGCTTTGTATGGCCCCATTTGAAATAGTGTTGTCTTCACCTCCACAGTCGAAAAGGGTGCATCTAGCCTACGCCTCTCCTCTTCCTCTATCTGGCATTCCATCAAACCAACAAACTCCCTAAACCCCTAATCCGATGACCTAGTGGAAGATAAAATACCTTGGAAATATTTTTTGCAACTCCCCGACCACCTCCCTCTCCTCCGTAGCCCATAATCCCAAGCTAGTTTCCAACCCCCAAATCCGATTCCCTTTCCTTCTAGACATTGCTTTGGAATGGAAATACTTAATATTCCTATCACTCCCTTTAACCAACCCAACCTAGCTCTCTACCTCCGATAATACTCCTCCAAGGCAAAAACTCTATTCAATTCACCTTCCAACCTCCTAATTCTCACCCCAATAGAGTCACACACCAGGAAAGAATTGAGTTCCGCAATTTCCTTTTGCAACTCTAATATTTTACGACTTAAATTACCGAATATCGCCTGGCCCCAATGCTGCAAAGCCTCTGCACACTCATTAAGAGAACCAACTAATCCTAGAGCATCCCTCTCATAATTAGCTTGAACTCAAGCTGACCAAAGGACATCATTGAAGCCATCACTAGTCACCCATACCAGTTTAAACATAAAACTATGCCTCTTCTCCTCTTCCCTCAATCATTATGTGCTTGTCCAAACATCAAGAGCTTAATAGCTCTATGATTCGATCCAAAGTCATCTAAGTTCGACATCGAAAAATCGAGAAAAAGATCCTTCCAACACACCAACCCAAAAAACCTGTCTAATCTCTCCTGTATCCTTCTATTAGTCCAAGTCATAGCTGACCCCGAAAATCCTAAATCAACAAGATTACATTCTTCAACAAGTTCACCAGACAATTGCATACCTCTATACTTACGCTTATCACCTTGCTTCTCAGAGAGATATATGATCTCATTGAAAGAATACTTAATACAAATGAATTAAATAATTAAAAATATATACTACATGCTTCAATTTATTGGCTCTTTAAATGACATGCGTTCTTTTATTTTTGTTTCACTTATATCCTTCATAGAAAGTTTTCGTGCAGTTATAAAGATTTCTTAAGAAAAAAATTGATCAAGAACAATTTAGGGTTTATAAAATAAAATTAACATTAAGAAAACTTGTGGAGAATTTTTTTGTTTCTTGAAAAAAAATTATTGTTTCCATTTATAGTAATGCGGTACATGTTTTTAATTATTTTATTAAAAAAAGATTATTTATATTTACAGGTACATGGGGCATGAGAATTCTTATTGGTTTTCATGTAATTTTATTGTGGGTAAAAGTGTGGTAAAAATATTTAATGATTTGGCGAGGGTATATATTAATATTCGAAGTGCAAATAGAAACACTCGAAGTAAAAACTTGAAGGTGGCGCGTAGTACAATTTTATGGGGGTTATTGCAATGTTCTTGTTTTTTCCTTTCTTTTTCTTTTTCTTTTTAATTTTTTTCCTCGATCAAGAATATTTGGGTTATTGGAATTTTTGGAGCAAAATAGAATATTTTGCAATAGGGATTAATATAGGAAAAATAGTAAGCATGCATAGCGAAATTTTAAAATTTTTTTAAGATCGTTAAAAAACTCGTATTATCATATACAATAAATTATTTAACAATCGTTGTACTTTCTGAAAAGATCACTAGGAACGCCAGAGAATGTGACCGAAGAGCTTCAACTAATTAGTCTTTTCTATTATTCTCCAATTCCCAAACGGTGGAGTATGTGGATGCTTGATTCCTTGATCAGTATTTTAACGCGGCTCGTCTCCTTTCAACCATCTAGATATATGAGAATTTATTATTATTAGTAAGATGTATAAAAATAAATTCACTCATCTAAGAGTCTGCGGTCTAAAGAAAATAGGAATCCCAATGGTCCTATTTATAAATTTGTATTAGGTAGCTTTCAGAATTTAAATAGGACTCGAGAGAAGATTTTTCTCTCTCTTCTAAGCAACAACCCGATTTTCCCTTCGGCAAGAAACCCTTCAAAAATTCAGCTACACTAGGGAAGAATTATTCAAAATTCAAATATGATTCCATGCAAGATTTTTCTCTCTCCTCACCACACAAAAAATCTGAATTTTCATAGGAGATTTCCAAAAAAAAAAAAAATGGCCCCATTCTTGAATTTGTGATTCAAAATTTGATTCAAATTTCAAATTCCACAAAGCATATGATTTTGTTTACATAGATAACTTTCCACAACTCCAATTTAAATTCAAATAAAATCATAACAACTTTATTTAAAATTCAAATAATTGTGTAATCTCTTATCTAAAATAAACTTTAAATTAGAAGGAAATCTTGTCTTCCAAATCCGTAGAGAAATCCGTCCTCTATATTTGTGCTAAGACAAGATATTATTTAATTCAAATTTAAATAGGATAATCTTTTAAATTTCAAATATTTATTTAAACAAGAATTTCTAAATTTTAATCAATATCATATTTGTCTTTTTAAAATACAAACACAATTAATTTAAATTTCAAATCTTATCTTTCAAAATAAATATTCATTTAAATTAAATACTTATCTCATTAATTGAATAATACAAAATTACAAATACTTTTTTTCTCACTAATAATAATAAATTCTCAGATATCTGGGTGGGCATTTTTCTTTAGGAATAAATAAGCAGTCAGTGAACCTTATTTACTTACATTTATTTCAATATATAAATAGAACAAAGACATATAGCAAAATAATGAATAACTTCTAATGTATTATTAATCAGTTCAAAATAAATGAAATACATTTAAATGTCTTTCCTATTCAGAGCATTCCTAACAATAAAAAATAGAATAAATTACATTTTTCATTTTTTTAATTTTAAGCCTTAATACAAAATACCTCCAAACTTCAATTTATAACATTATTACTTCTAAACTGTGAAGTTTCTGTTAATTTTTTAACTAAAAATTCCACATGTCAAGAAAACAATAAAGCAGTAAGGGTGTTACTTACTACAATTTTATGTGGGTTATTGCAATTTTCTTGTTTTTTTCTTCTCATTTTCACTTTTTTTTTTTTAATTTTTTCCTCGATCAAGAATATTTGGGTTATTGGAAATTTCAGAGAGAAATAACTTATTTTGGGATAGGGATTAAAAATAAATTTCATTTTTCTCTATTTAATTTTAAACCTTATCACAAAATTCTTACACTTTTGGATTTATAACATTGTTCCTCCTAAGCCATGAAGTTGTAACAAGATATCCCTTTCTGTAATTTTTTTTTTTTAACTAAAAATTCCACATGTCAAGAAAACAATAAAGCAGAAAGGGCATTTTTGCAAATGCATGTAATGCCTTTGCTAGGTTAATGTTATTGCATCAGAATTATTTCTTAAAATAATGTTTTCTCAATTGTATATCTGATTAAAATTAAGATATGCGAAAGAGACGGTTTGTTGTACAATGGTAAAAACATAACTTTACTGATAAGTGTGTGTGTATATATATATATATATCTTTTATAAAATGCCATATATTTCTCCTCAAGGTAAATATGATATAGTGTAAACAAATTTATTTATTGATTTTTTGCTTGCCGGTAGTACTTAATTTAGTATGTTTTTCCCCCTTTACGATGGAAGTGTAAGATTAGAACTTACTTTAGTTGCATCATCACATGATAGCATACCCTTCCCATCGGATGAAAATGGAAGATATTTTTCTACCAATCGAATTCGACACTATAGTCATTTTATTTCTGTCATTCAATAATATCATAAGGCATAAAAATATATATATTTAATCAAATTATTATATCCCATCAATTAAAAAATCAAATTCATTTTAGAGCTTGTTTGTTTATCATATTACATTCGCATTATATTTATATATAATGTAATTTTCATCTAAACAAAAAAATATTACATTCAAATACTAATCACATTATGTTTTAAATTCAATACAATTATTATTCACCATTTCACTTTTTTTTTATCATTTTTATCAATCACATCACACATTTTCTTTCTCTCACTTTTTTTTTCTCTTTACTTTTATTAGTTACATCACCTATAATATAATTTAAATATTTTTTTATCTAAATACATATTATATTTAAATATAATATAAATATCTTTTATTTAAATATAAATTATATATAATATCTTATATTTAAATATAATATAAACGTAAGGGAATATGTTAACCTCATATCAATTAATAATATTAGAAGAACAGAAGCGGACACATAAATAATATAAACGGAATGGAATATCTTAGGGTTGATTTGGTGAACGCATTGTATTTACATTGCGTTTGAATGTAATGTATTGAATGTAATTTGTATTTGGAGGAAAAGTATTAGCATTACATTTGAATGCAATGTGTGTTTGGGGGAAAAGTATTTGAATTGTATTTTAATAATAAATATGTGATGTGATGAGTAAAAGTAGAGAGAAAAAAAAGAGGGAGAGAGAATATATGATATAATTAATAAAAGTAATAGAAAAAGTGAAATAATAAATAGTAATTGTATTAGATTTAAAATGTGATGTGATTGGTATTTGAATGAAATGTTTTATATTTGAGAGAAAATTGTATTGTATTTAAATACAATGTCAAAAAAATTTGTGTCTCATACGCCTACTAAATCCAACACAAAGAGCTTATGGAAACGTGTGCCATTTGTCAAGGGAAAGCTTAAGGTCCACTGACATTTTGCAATGAAAGGTACGCTGACTAATCAACCTAAATAGTTTTCATCAAGGACTTTGCTTGCTTTAAGTTCCTTTCAAAATATAAATACTGAGAGGCATTCATAAGTCAGCATATACTCATGTAGATGCCATGGGACCCATTCATTATGATAGCGCCAGTTCATTGACTGCCTTGTTTCTACGTTATGGATGGGTTGGACTTAAACACGGCAACTAACAAAATGTAGAATCCATGTGTGGATCTCATGTGCACGAGCCGTCTGAAGTCGATTCATTAGTGTTTTGAACAGTGATTAGCATTCTTTCATGATTGGAACTTGCACCCAACAAAACAAAACAAGAACAAAAACAAAAGGACATACGCACATCTTAAATGGAAAACACAGCAATCGGAAGACCGCCGGATTTTCTTTAATAATATAATAGAAGACATTGGCCTATCATCACATCTATTTCCATTATTTTAAGCAAGTCCAGGCGGCAAAAGTCCCACTTCTCTGCTAATCCAATAGCTAAATAAGACCCAACAGTAAAAAAAAAAAAAAAAAAAAAAAGACCATGTCCCAAACGTCCTACGCATGGCAGAATGCAGTCTCACTCTCTCTCTTTTTTTTTTTATTTTTTAAGGTTGGCATACCATCTCTCATTTCTTCCCTTCTCTTATAAACAATGTAGTCAAACTTTACAAAGTTAGAGCCCTACAAGAAATGACCGAGGCATCCAACAGAAGCATCTTGCTAATTTTCGATTTTTTTTTTCTTTTTTTGTGACGGGAATATAGTTAAAAGGCGTAAACTTATAGGCTTTTCGGTCATGTGGTAGCCCATTGAAAATAAGGGCACAGGGCTCCCCCGGTGGCAGTCCAATTACCACAGCTGAAGTAGAAGCAGCCATGATTTGGTCCCGGTTTCTGCACCATTAGCCTTCGACTTCTCACGCCGCAATAGCAGAAACCTTGCTGTTCTTTGCCACGTCCAAACTGGATCTGACGAAATTGGACAAATGGTACCACTTGGTGCTTCATCCTATAAGGTTGCTGGGTGAAGCCAGGTTGGCGCTCCACGAACTGCTGCATTGTTAACGGAAGCTCCGTGGGCTGCCACATCAGTGAGTTAGTTATGGTAAACCGGAATCCACGGTGCATTAGGTTGGTAAGTAGGCGAGCAGTGTTCTTAGCATCATCAAGGCCACAGTGAGCACGGCCTTCCCACGAGAGACCAGCCAGGTTAACAGCTTCTTTCAGGTTGCACCTCACCCCTCCAAATACCTCATTGAATGGTACCCTCAGGTTGATCCATCTACAGATAGAAGAAACGGAAAAATTAGTTCCATAAGACATGCTCTTTTTTTTTTGTTTTTTTTTCTTTGGTTGAAATATAGGTACAAAAACACAAATAATAAACATTGAAGAATAGAATTCAGATTTTAGTGAACAGCTGAGCCGCATTAGTTTTAGAATTTTAAAGGCAGTAATGGTACTTTGTTACAGCCCTTGCTGGTCAGTTGTTCTTGTTTTTCAAAGACATGATTTATTTAACAAGCACAAAAGTTAAAAAGTTACTAAAGAACATTAAAACAATACTGATATCATTATACTTTAGATCAATTCATTTCCCTCAAGGCGCTAGAAATCCTTGCAAGACGAGCTAAAAGCACTAAAATTTTCAGTCAACACAAAAACTTAAGTAGCTACAACTTTGTAACTTCTCAAAAAGCATTTAAAGGTTAAAAGTCCTATACTGAAGCCAGAAAGTAATATTCTCCTAGGACGTCCAATGGAAAAACAGCTCCTCATAAGAGTTGTTTCTCAGAACAACAAACCATACCTGTTAAAGTATGGTGGCTTTCGGATCCTTTTGAATCGACACTCAGATTCCAGCATTACCCGACAATCCCAATTTGACCATGTAACCACCACAAAGTTAGTTTGCTTGACCCCCTTCTCTTCAAGCCATTTGTCATGCAGAAATAGTGCCTCACTCAAGAGAACACCTTTGTCAACCTGGATCCCGTCAGATTAATAAGAAGTTAGTAAGTAATAATTTTCAGTCCTAAAATGAGTTAGAAGAGAAAAGTCAGCTTGAATAAATTTAACCTTTGGGGAAATTTTATTTGAAATTTACAAGAGGCACTTGGATCTATTTTCAAATATCCAGGACAACCATTCAAAATTATGCCGAGATTGCTATTAGAAAGGAGCCTAGAACCCCTGACTACTTAAAAAAAGAAAGAGAAAATAAGGAAAATAAGGACAGAAGTTAATGGGATAAAGTCTCGTACCTGAGTTTGTTGAATTCCAGTAAGCTCCTTACAGAAATCACTAAGAAGTTGATTGTGAGTAGGACGCACATATACTTGAAATTGATCTTCGAGCTGCCCAGTCATACTATTCACCAGAACAGATGGGAACTCGATAATTTCTTGTGGATGAGGATTCTTCTCTTTATCACAAGTTGCCTCAAAGTCTATAACCACAAAATACTGAAACTCCTGGAATTTAAACTCCGATTGATAAATCTGGGATAACTTCTGGAAGGGCAGATATGGAAATCCATTATCATCCGTAACATAGTTTTCATGATGATTCATAGGATAGAATTGGTTTTCTAGCGCATATAAGTGGTTCTGTTGAGCCTTATGGTTCTCAGGATGATACGCTGGCCAAAAGTAACAATCTTGGTGGTACAATGGTCTATGGTAACCGTCATTTGGACGGACAAAGTACGTGGTGTTGAGCGACCCACCTTCAGTTATACCACCTACAGGGTAGCTACCAGTTTCATCTTTGGGCTTCGAAGATCCTTCCTCGAATTTCCCATTACATGGCAGGTTGGGAGGTATTGCTTCACCATGGAGGCATCCCACACATGCGTCATGGTACTTTTGCATTTTCTCTGCAATAGTAGCTACAACTAATCAGCTCGCAATGCATTAGGACACTATTTATAGAACCGAAAAAATAAAAAACTAGGACACTCCAGAAACCACGGAATTTCAAGCATATTCTAGGAAGACAAACTTTAATCACACATATAGCTACAACTCACTTATATAAGCTTCAGCAAGATAGTTTCTTTTTCATGTGAAAAGACCAAATAAAAAACAATAAATAAATGAACCAAGGGCAGTATAACAATTTCAATTCATAAGATTCAGAGATATTTAGTAAAATTGAAAAGAAAAAAATAAATGTTAAAAAAAAAAAAACCACAAGGTTGACGTTGCAATCTATAAATTTAAAACATAAGAACCTAAATTCACTGTCTATTTATATTCCAAAGAAAGACTCATCATCATAGATATATCTGAAAGTCCTCAACTTTCCATAAGAATAAAAAACAAACAAATAGAACACTACACTAAAATTATATGATATTTTTCTCTTACCGTAATATGTCCAAAAAAAAAAAAAAAAAGTTGCAAAAATGTGTACACATCTCCTTTTTAATCACTCTGACCGTGTTCACTCAGTTCCACAAACTAGCATCACAACCAGTCAACGCCTAATGTTGCATGCCAAGAAGGAACAACTGAAAGTTTTATTGGTTTTTTTTTTTTTATGTTTTTTTTTTCTTCCTTTGCAAAACATAATACATGCCAATCATACAACAAGCAAGAAGCGAAGTTAAAAATCTCACAAACATGAGTCTTCCAAAGAAATGTGTAGGGTTCAAATGAGAGAGTAGGTGAATCCAAAAGAACCTGAACACTATAAATTCAATCCTAACCTCCAACCTAAACTGACAAAGTAAGAAGACACGAAAGAAATATTTGGAGACTCCCTATCACTGATTTTTTCAGAAGCAGAAATTTATCGACGAAACAAAATACAAGAGGATATCAAAGTATTCTCCAAATTTGAAAATTTTACTTTTATAATTCACAAACTAGTGTGAAAGTTAGTGCAACCACTTCTAGTTTCAAGAATTAGGTCTTGAGCAGTCTGTGCTCAAATTAGAATTTGAAGCTTTAACCACAGATAGGTTTAGAGTAATAAGTTTCTATATATACAGAGGCAGACATGGAACTTTAAACAATATTCCAGCATATTAAATTTTACTGCATCATCCTCTATACCAAACGATTTTCATACAATTTCTAAGAATTGTAGGAGTATTAATCTGGATTTAATCCTAACCCCCTCAATCTCATAATTGTTCACAACCCCATAACCCCTATTTTTTAAATCACAAGTTCGTATGCCCCAAAAAAAAAAAAGGTGGGGTGGTGGGGTTTGTGTGGTGGGGGGGTTTGTGTGAAGGAGGGTGGGGTGTGGGGTGATGTGTGGGGTGCGGTGGGTGGGGTATGGTGGTTGCAAGCTTGGCCTAGCCACTTCCAATTTGAGGTCCAAAACTCAATGTCCCCGTCCTCATCACCAAGTACCTTAAAAAAAGGGTGTACAAATAAGCTTTCTCTATCCTAAATTCCGATGAGTTAGAAAAAATTCAGACACAAAAGAACCCTAACATCACACTTGTAACAAAAACAAGAAAAGTTCTCTCATTGGTTTGGTTTAAAACAGAAACACAAATAGGACAACAGGTAACTCCTGTGACAGCCAATGCATGCAACTGAACCCAATCAATCAATATAGTAAAATCCTGATTCTTCAACAAGACATTTTACACCAAAATCCAAATCATTATATGGATTGCTCTATATTATGACAACTAAAATTCATAATTTCCTTACTTTTCTCATATTTCCTTTCCCCTTTTGCTCTAAAGGTGCAAAGTTGTCTACTTTCAGCAGAAAGTCGATGAATAAATCATCACTAGCTTAAATTGGTTCTAGTTTCATTCCAACCATATATCAGGTCATAAACATGATTTGAGAATGAAAAACAAAAAAACAAAAAAAACAAAAACAATAAAACACAGATTAACAATCTAACAACACATTAACCATCAACGGAACCAAGTCTCCTGTACTATAATCCCCTATGAGCAGAGCAGCTATCCTATGTTTCACATACCGGGTTGTCCCATAAACACTACACAGTAGAATGAAACTATGACAAAATATTTAGTTTATGAAGCCTGAACTTATTATAAATATAAGTTTCAATACATACATACATACATACATACATACATATATATATATAGAGAGAGAGAGAGAAGTGAACTGCCATAATGTGCTAAAGTTCAACCGTAGCAAATTACAGCATATAACGCTCAAGCCAGTTCCATAACCTCCCAGTCTCTCAATAATTAAAGCATTATAATCTAATTCCAAGCAAAATTCACATAAAAAAATTATTAGAAAAAACCAAACCAAACCCATCATTACCCTCTTCCCAATTAACTAAATTTGGAAATTAAAAAAAATTATCTGCTCAGATCTCCATATAAATGCAGCAAAAGAGAATAGGGCTATGAATTACCGAATCAAAATTCAATATAAAAAATTAACATTAAAAAAAAAATAAAAAACAAACCTTGGTGTTCAAGGGCAATCATGATGATACTGTAAGCGATCAAAGATGAGACGATTCAGATCTCCCTCCAATATCTCCCACCTAATTCACAAACAAAAAGACAAAAAAAAATTAGCGATTCCGAAGAAGAAGAAGAAGAAGAGAAAAAAGAAAAGATTGGGAATTGCTTGGGACTGAATTATGCTTACATGCTACAATCGCAGAGGAGAAGGAGGAGGAGGGAGAGAGGAAGAAGGAGAAGAACAGTGGAGATGGCGGTGGTGGTGGTGGTGGAGGAGGAGGTTAAGATACGGAATTGGTGAAACAAGGAAAGAATCATTCATGGGAGGTGAGATAAGTAAAGCGCAAGGTACTCCCTCTCTGGTTGTATTTATACATATATATATATATCTATATAATATATTTCCGTTGCGCTGTTCTCTCCTCTTCTCGCTACTCCCTTTGCCGTGCAGGACGGTTGGAATGAACCTCCGAATTGGGCCGTGTAGGGCTGGTGAGGTGAACCCACGCACTCCGACGCCCACAACCCCAACCCACTTGAAAATATAGACCAGGGCTAAATTGGCCGGCCGTGACCCACCTTTTCGGCCCGAGGTTTGGATCGATTCGTCACGGGTGGGCTGGGCCTAGTTCTATGGGCCACAAATCGGCTCATAAAAATAATATATTTTTAGGATATTATCTTATTTATAATGATTTTAATATTTTTGACCAAGCAAAAATCTGAATCATGTGAAGCATGTGTACTAAAGAGGCTATTTCTATAATTTCCTCCTATGGATGTGGGATGGGGGTGGACTTTAGATAAATGCTACAAAATCATCTATTAGATTGATTTTTACCACACAAAAAAAACTTTTGTATAAAATATTATTGATGACATCATAAATATTTATATTTTGTTTTTTAAATTTATCTCTCTCTCTATCTCGTCATCTATCCACAACACCCTATTGTAAATGATATTTTGTGGCCTATCGAAGCTCGTGATCTCGGCGGTGTTGACCTTGCATGGACGAGGCCAAGGAGGTTAGTGGCAAAGGAGAACAGAGCTGGAGCTAGCGACCTCAACAGTAAGATGGCAAATCTGGAGCTCACGATGTTGACCTAGTGCAAACATGGCCAACGAGGCCAGCGGCAAAGGAGAATGGAGCGATCTCGATGATGAGATTGGTGGTGTTGATCTCATGCTGGACATGGCTATAGAGGTCAGCAGCCAAGGAGAACAGAATTAGAGCTCGCGATCTAGACGGCAAGAGGAGATTGCGACCTTAGCCCCATGGCTTCGCCTACCAACTATGAGGAGAAAGAAAGTGGGAGTGGAGTATTAGCTCTGATTTGACGTGAAGGAGCTTCGATGACTGCGACAATGGTGGATGGGGTGACATCGGATTGTCAGGAGAGTGAGAGAGAAAAAGGGGGGTAAGGTGTTGAGCAAAAGGAGAGAGAAAGAGAAAGGGAGTGGGAGTAGGGAGGAGTGAGAGAAAAAAAATTAATTTAATTAATGATATCATCTTTATGGCATTTTTTATAAGAGTTTTTTTATTTGTGAACAACATTAATCCATACTTTAATTTTATGGTATACTCCCTAATAATCTCATCTTTTAAAAGTGTTTTTAGTCATTTTATATATAAAATAAAGGGTCGGTCCCAAGGTGTTCTTGGCCTATAAGGTTACAAGATCGAGTTGAATTAATCTTCATTTATATTGTGCGGACCTATCACTACTTGTTTTCCCTTCATGTCCACATGGTTTGCGCTAGTCGGAGCCCCAACTCATGTTTACACTTCTAAATATCTAACATACCATAGAAATCACGAGACACTTGTTATTATGATTTTCATTTTCTAAGAAATCTTGCACATGTATGAGAGAAAAAAAAACTATTTTTACCATATATCTTTATCTAAAATTGTCAATTTTATATATTTATTAATTTTAATGTGAATTTGAACCTATTTAATATTGTTTACGCATCATCAATGAAAGAAACCTTACGGTAACAATGCCTTGCATTTTAGGTGTATGACTCCATTTTGTTGGTGGTGAATGGTGATGCTCTAGCAGTGTTTGTGTTCATGGTAATTGGAAGACTAAAATAATGGTGGCTATGTCTTGTTAATAGTGATGTTTTTTGATGCAAACATATCGAGCTTGCACTGTTTAGAAGCTCATGTGCGAGTCATATGAAGAAGGCTTTCTAAAAAATTTAACATCATCTTTAATTGAGAGAAAGAGATGAATGGCAGTTTTCAAAAAATAAGTACAGTAAGTAAAAGTATTCTAAAGTACTTAAAGTAAAGGAGTGATTATGATAGAAATCTCAAAATATTACTAATGATAAGTATTATTTTTTAAACCATTCGAATGTAATTGAACGGTTGAGATTCATTTATTTATAATAATTGCAATGCACCTTATGAAATAAGAGATTTAAAAAAAAATCTGAAAAATTAATTTAAAATATTGCAAAAATCCCACACCCCCCCCCCCGATTTGCCCAATTATTGCTTGTCAACCACACCTCCTTCCCCCGACGAATCCCATGACCCTCCAATACCACAACACCCCCCCCCCCCAATCACCCCGCAAACCATTGTCGTCCGAAGCCCCTCAGACCCTACGTCCCTCCAGCACAACGCCACCCCTACCCCCGACTCTGTGACCAAAGGCCCATGAAAGTGCAACTAAAGGCCCCCCCTGAGCCCTGTAACCCTTTGACACTACACCACCCCCCCACCCCACCCCACCCCACCCCAACTGTGCGACTAAAGGCCCGCGAGCATGCAACTGGAGGACCCCCCCTCCCCCCTCCTGACCTCCCACTGGTGAGGTGGGTTGGCTGATGGTGAATGGAGAAATTTAGTTTTTTTTTTTTTTTAATTTTTGTTTCTTAAATTTTTTAATTTATTAGTATATGATTTTATGAGGTAGAGTGTATTATAATAAATAAATATTAATTGTTCAATTACATTTAAACGATTTAAAGAAGAGTACCTACTATGGTACTATTTTGAGGTTTCTATCACAGTCTCGTCCTTAAAATAAATAGTAAATTTACTATGTAAATCAAAAATTTACTAGATAGATATAAATAGATTATTTTGTATAATAAATTCAATATAAATAAAAAATTTACCTAATAAATTTGTTATTTACTATAAATATTTTAAAACCCTACCATTTATTTCAATTATTTTCTTAAAAAAGCTATTTATTACAATTTCTCTTTTTATAATTGGACTTGCTACATAATGGATACATAAATTTTGGTGGTCATCTCTTTTTACTTAGAAAAATGTGTTAATTCAAGAGGCTTTTAGGACTCGGCTTAATTACCCCATCTTTTTGTGTATTCCCTAATTTCATTTATAAACTTTAAGTTTCTAAATTAAAACTTTTTTAGTAATTACTCATAGAAAAATAAATTGTTAAGTCTATTATAAATCAGAGGAAATGTGTTATGTCGCATAATTTTTCTCAACAAACAATTATTTTTCATTTGAATAGGTCGCCTATTTTTGAAAAGGAAATTAGAAAGTTTTTTTTAGTCTAAAAATGAAATGGTAAAGTTTCTATTTTTAGAACATAAAAGTTGTTTGATAAAATTGAGCCTATTTCAAAAATGATGTGAGAAAAGTAAATAAAAAGGAGAAAATTGTTTCGAATTTGGACCAATCCCTATTCAAAAAGCTCAAGGGGAGATTCTCCTTAAATGTTAAAAGATTTTAATGTCTTACACAAGAAGAGAGATAGACAAATTTTAATCAAATAGCTTTTTAATTCATTTTCAAACCATGTTCAGATTTAAACATGCTATCCAAACAAATATTATAAAAATAATCTTAAAAAATCGAAATAAAAATGTAATACCATCTCCTGCAATATCAACTCTTAATTTTCTCTCTCATACTAGCTTGTTATTCTTTTTTTATTTTTTAAACTTTAAAAAATTCTTAATTTATTCTTGAACTTTCACTTATTATTGCTATTTTTTTTGTTAAAACCTTTATAAAAAACAAATGAAAAAGAAGGACATTTTAGTTAGTCATGAAAAAGAAAAAAAAAATCCTTCTTGATATAAATTTTTTTAAGGTGACTTCTACCATATGCATTTTTTAAAGGGGATTTCTACCATACAAACCAACCACTTTTCCCCATCAATAGGGATAAAATTTTTGCTACTTTTCCCCATCAATAGGGATAAAATTTTTGAACCATTGGATCAACTTTTAACAGTTTAGATTAAAAAAATATACAAGAAATCATAAAACCTAGCACACTCGATGGGCTTAGAGCTTGCGAATGACCAACCATCGGTACTTCTGAGTCGATGAGACACCATTGACAACAAGGTCTCTTGGTGGACGGTGGGTGGTTCAATCTAGGCGGCAAGGTCCAAATCTCCCCTGCTTGCCAAAGTTCTTCGCCCTTTGAGCTGGGCGACGTAGGTGAGCTGGATCATCAAAATGGCTGGCTTAATCTGAGAGGCTTGTGAGATTCCGACAATGAGGAGGGGTGAGCAATCTTTAACAATGAGCGACGAGGGATTTTGACAGGCTAGCAAGCTGTGGGCTCGACAACTTACAAATCTCGACCATCGCAACCTCTGGTGACTCCTCATTGTGGATTTAGAAGGATTTTTTTTTGTTTTTTTGTTATTAATTTTCTATATGACAAGATGTAGTAAGATGCAGAATAAATTATATATATATAACATCTATACCATTAAAAAAAAATCCAAAGGTTATAAATTTGACCCTATTAATAAGAAAAAGTAAGTGTATCCACCGTAGAATCATCCAAAATGTGGTAATGTGATTTTTCTATCATTTGTTTTTGAAATTTATTTGAAAGATTAATTCATATTTTTTTTAATAAAAAAAGATTATGATTGCAAGTACAATGTAGGAGATAACATATATCTTTACTCAACTTGGCCGTATAGGTTGGAATCGCCCGCTCCAAATTCAAAAAATAAAATTAATAATAAAAAAGGATTAATTGTAACAAATTTGACAGTTAGGGGGGAAAAGTGAGAGATTGTTGAAGTTGATAGGGCAAATTTAGGATGACCTAGCAAGCATTTTATCTAACAAAATCCCGAGTAACCTCGTTCGCCATAGCAGCGTCATCCCGATCACCGCCGGCGGCGTGACTTTCCCGATCACCGTATATATATTTCAGTAATGGAATCAGTTTTGGCATTCGAAGAAGAGCACGGAGAGCTCGAACGGCAAGAGACATCGTCGTCGTCACCGTCGTCTTATGGTCTGAAACAGGTGCCTTGGATGGGCTGGGACGAGTGGCTCTTCGTCTACGATTCTCTCTTCTCGGATTCTCAGGACGCTTTGGCCTCTGCTTTCAGAAGGGTAATGTAACAAAAAACTCGTTCTCAACTCTCGTTTGTTTCAATGCTATACGACTATATATGTATTTTATGCATGTATATGTGTGTGTGTGTGTGTGTGTGTGTGTTGAGAAACTGAAACTGGGTTTTTAGCCAAACGTTTGAAAAGCAGGCGCAAAGCCAATAACGAACGAGAACCCACTTGAGTTTGAGCTTAGAAAGAGAAGTAGAAGCTGAGAAAGTTAGCAAATTTGAAGAAAGAAAATCTTGCCCAGATAGAAAGCAAATAGAAAATTAAAAGTGGTGGTCCAAATCTTATCTGACTAAGCCGTGCCATAAGGGTCATTCTCCAAACGGGACGGGGCCGGGCGATTATGTTGTTTAAGTAGGTTGGGTTACAGATCAGCCATAGGAGCACTCCGCTGAAAAAAGTTTTTGTATTTTTTGCACTGGCTAGTGAGAAGAACAAATTTGTTAGGGGGGTGGAGGGGTGTGCTTTGCTGAGAACTGGGATGGGAAATAAGTGAAATGAAAGCAGAAGAAATTGCCCTGGTAGAATTTCCTGGAATTTCCTGGGGTTTACATTAAAGGGTAAAGTGTAGCTGCAAGCTGCAATAGGCTAATTTTTTGCTCAAAAGTTTTGTATTTAGTTTGGCTAATGAGAAAGACAAGTGAAGAGGGATTGTTAAGAGAGATGTAGGATGATGAGAGAGGTAAAAAGAAGAAAATCTGACAGTTGTTCTTCTAGTAACATTTTATTTCACATTCTAGTGGTCCATTAGTTAGCTTTCATCGTTTAATGGTGTTTCCCAGAAGTGGTTTATTGCATTGGGTTTTGGGACATTGTTAGTGTACATATTCTAAAGTTTCGGCTTTTGCATTTCAGATATTGACATGGCGAAGCAGAGGATGCCTTCCTGTTACGGTCGACGTTACGGCATCCATAATTGAGGTTCAACAAAGAGATCCTTACTTTGGGTAATGACTCTGGTTTCCATTTTTGATAATCAGGACATTTTTAATTGTTTTCTTGCATGTTGTTTTTCCTATTATGTCTTCAATCCATATTGTACTTATGGTTTCTGCTTTCTAAATTCTGATTTCCAACTTCATTGGTATAAGATACTGTGTATTTTGATTTGATAAAGCTACAGATCGCTTAATTTATGTACGCTTATCGTTATGTTGTAGAAAGGGCCAATCTATTGCTGCTTCAGATGAAGATGCTGCAAATCAATGTGGCAACATTTCATTTTCAGATGAAATGCTGGCTATGTTGTACTCAATGGCAATCATGAGGTGAGAATCCTTAAATGCCTTTCAATTATCTAGCTTATATTTAGAACTGATGACATACTCACATAATGGAGAGCTAGTCTAAGTTGCTTATGAGAATCTGAGACCAAACTTCAGCGTTGAGACATGTACAGTTTTTTTTTTTTTTTTTTATTTCTTATTTTTCCTGATTACGGAGACACTTATTTGGGGTTTTCCAGTCATGGGCTGGATATCTGATATTAGTGGTCAAGTCAGATGTGTCCCTTCTGAATGTGTTATTTCAAGTTTTCACCGTATTGCTTGTTTGACTTAGTAAAGAGAAATTGATCTATCTTACATGTCTACCACTTGAAACTATATGAATCTATTGCTACTCTCTGCTAGTACTACTTTGTGGAAAGACTGGGTTCACATGTTTGATTTCCTTTCGAAGGCTTGTCAATGGTGTTATTGAGAAGACACGTAAGAAACGAGAGGTTTCAATTGCTGTGGCTGCAAATGCAATTGGTATGCCACGTACGTTGATTGATATTCGCCATGGTAAGGAACTTCAACTGTCTTCCCATTTTTTTTATTTTTTTATTTTAATGACCTTATCTTGGTCTGCAAGCAAACACAATTAAACACATTGTGTGCTGCAGTACTATGAAATTTTGGATAATTTCAGAACCTCCATATTTTAGATGGTACAAATAATGGCAGAGGACTGCAATACCTATGGATTTCTCTTGTTGACTTGTGGTTTCTGAATTGTTCTTCTAAGAGAAGTCTAATTTTTTTTCCCTCCTGGAACTATTTGTACTTGTAGAGGCATCTCATCGTGAGCTTCCCGCACTTCAAATAGTTCGTAGTGCCTCAAACATGGTATGTCTGCTGCTCGGTATCAGATATCATAAATTGCTACTTCAGAGTCTTTTCGTGTAATTCTAGTTGTTTGGATTTTTGTTCTATAACATATTGCCCTCACCTATCACTTCAATGTTTTTGGTAGGCATGTGTAAAAGAGCTTCCTACAAATTCTACATCTGTTTTTGACAAAATTTATTGTGCATTACAAGAACAAATGTATATACTTTGTCTAAATTTAATGCTTTTTTAATATAAAAAACAAAACTTTACTCAATTATATCATGTAGTGAAAAGTAGATCTCCCTACTGATTTCGGTTGAAATAATAATCAAATTTAGTTTTCAAAATTGCTTTGTTCCGTCATAATCATTCCCAATATAGATAAAGTTTTGATTTTTATGCATCTGTAGGCTTTATCCTTCTTTATCTAGGGGAAAATGTTACCAGTTTCTCTAAACTGCGAAACTACAATATTTTGGAAGTTGGCAGGAATTTAACTGCTCAGATGGGAAGCTTATTTTTGTCATTTTCTGGCTTTGATGATTTAGGCACTTCATTGGTTGAAATCTTACTATTGGGAACCCCAGAAGAAGGCCATCCCATTTCAGGGTGACAGTACTACCAAAATTGGAAATGGAATTAAGTCTAAACTCCATGAACTGGCCAGTTGCTTGAAAGCTAAGGGAAGTTCTCAGCCTTCCTCATCACCATCAAAGGGAAAACGTAAGGATTATTTTTTCTTAAGTTCTTTTCTTCTCTTCTTTTGTTTTTTTTTTTTTAGTTGTGTTAATGAAGGTAAATCTTTGATTTTCTTATTTGTTTCGCTTGTTTAGAGAATCTCTTCCTAAATCTTTATCACGCATAATTCCAATTGACACTCAAATGCTAGTGCTCTATCTCTCTCTCTCTCTCTCTCTCTAGGATATTAGTGCTCATTGTAGAAAGGCTTTCTTAATTTTTTTTGAGCAAGTAGTCACTCAACCTCCTTTTTAGTCGTAATAAACTTAAGCCTCTGGTTTGGCTAAAGTATATTTTCAATTCCATTGAAATTCAATTTTGTCTAGGTGGCAGAAACCACAATTTGCTTTTTGGTCGGAATAAGTTTCTTTCACTTGCAGCTGGAAAGCTGCACTCATCAAGATCTGAAGGTGAAATTAGTGGCTACTCTCTCTCTCTCTCTTTCTCTCTCTTCTTCTTCTCCTTTTTTTTTTTTTTTTTTAACTTAACTTGGTCAACTTTGGCATGGTGGTATTTTCTGTTATACATTATGTGAAGTATAGTCACAATTTTGGAACAGAATACTGAGTAACTTTTTTCTCAAAACATAAAATAAAGTGGGGAAAAAAAAAAGGAACTTGTACTTTTTGGCTATGAACTCAAAGATAAGATAATTGTCACATCTTCGCAGAAAAATATTTCATAAAACTAAGCAAAAGAAACTGTTGATTATAGGTCAAATCATCAACGGAAATTTGATAACCGGATTGATGATAAAATGGAAGTCTCCCTGTTAGTTTTGGTTGTTCTGCTCTTATATATTGTAATATTACACACAAGAACTTTGGATTTTTCTTTAATCACACTGGAGTCCTTTGGATTTTTCAAAATGAGATCCTTTTTTCTTTGAAATATGTTTTATTCATTGATCCTGATGTACATGTAAAGAATGCTTTATTCATTTATTACCAGAGAATGAGCATTTGATTGCTGAAAGGAGTCTCGTGAATATTTGAAGTTCAGAACTGAAAAAGTTTTTTTTTTTTTGGTTAAAAGAAGTAGAGCACAATAGCAGGTCTATCAAACTATTTAAAATTGGAGGAGCATTTTATAAAGTACCATAATGGGCAGATTAGAAAGAAAGCATTGACTTTTGTTTTAACATGCTTGCTCGATTTGATATCCACAACCCAGACTCAAACATTCATCTATGTCCAGGCCTAGGAAATTTGGACTAGGCCCGATCTTAACTATCAAAATCTCACAGTTGGCTTGTTGGCCCTGGAGGGTGTTGCTTTGAACAAGTAGTTATTATATGAAGCCATTCATCTAGCACACAACTGATCTTACAGATGAATGTTCAACATTTATGGATACACCTGTTACTTGCATGAGGTAGATAGTGTTTGAAGAAACCATATTTAGCTTGCTTCTGAAACTAGCATGTTACAATATTTTCGGACACTGTAAAATTAGTTTCTTAAGAAGAGAATGCTGTTGCGTAGATTGCAAAAGTATTATGTTTATGGATTTGTCTTCAATTTTTCAGGTAACAAGAAACAGACCATAAAGATTTTAAAAAATCTTGTCAGATTGTTTTCCTCCTATTCCTCCGAATTTGAATCAGCATTGGTGGACGTCTTGCTAAAGGCTTTAAGTTCCTCAAACTCAATGGAGTCGTCAGTAGATGCTGAGGTCGGTCGCAGCACGGATACTTTGTTGGATGAATGGAAACTTGTTATAAAAAAGTTAACAAAGAAGGAGCCAGAATTATTCGCCACCCTTCTTAAGGAAGTTCTCAATATGATTGAGATTCATGAAAATATGAAATACGAAACAGGTAATTACCAATTTTAAGCTATTTGTCAGTGTTAATACCTCATTCTGTTGATTCCTTCCCTTCTATTTACGGAATTTTAGGGGGAGAACATCTCATATTGTCTGACAACGGCCCAGAGGTTCGTCAAGTTGAAAAACTTGCTTCTCTTTTCGCATGGCTTGTTCAAATTCTCAAGGAATTAAAGCCTCGCCGCTGCAAAGATTCTGCAATTGAGACAAAGTCTTCCTCAGCAGAATCGATCATATCAAAAGCAGTACTGATGCAACTGCTACGTAAATGCCTTGCATTGTCAGCTTCCAGAAACAGGCCACTGATGGATTCTGGTGTGTGTCTAGCACAGCTGATTGGACAAGACCATCTAAGGAAGAAGCTAAACAAGCTCTCTTCTCTGGTCATTTCAAATTCAGAAATTATCAAAGATGATTCTCCTCTTGTCCATTCGAATAGTCTTCTAATCCAGCAAGATGAATCCATTTCTCAGGCCGCTAAGAAGCTGGAGTTAATTAAACACCTCCGAATGAAGAGGAAAGTGGCAAATACCATGGATAATGAATCAGGAGATTCAAGAAGGTGGGTCGTCACAACGTCATGGAATCCATGTCCAGTTGGCATGTTGCCTAACTCCGTTGGCTCTTCAGGACGCCTTCCTGCTCTTGACTTCAAAGTTGACCAGAAGCAGATTCCTGAAACATTGCAAGCAAGAGAAAACTTGGATTCAAATGGTTATAGCAAAACAGCCAGGCTTACTCCTACTTTTGTTGCTACGCCATCAGACGACTCTGGCCACAAGAAGCGAAGGCTGACAACGGAAGGGGATTTTGTATCCAACCACGGTGAGGATATCTCCTCGACAGAAGGTCTTGACGGTCAGCTGATGATAGGCGGGGTTTGGAAGAAAGTTGGAGAAGAAGATATAATTGCCATTAAATCTTCAGTAAGGATATTGGTTTAGTCAGTGCTTTTAACCATGTTTAGATAGATTTGATCACGAAAATTACGAGCTTTAAGTCTCGCTTCCATTTCAATATCCGATCCAAGGCAGTTTTGAGGCATTCTATGTTCTTCCATGAATTGTGTCCCATTACTAAAGGAAAGTAACACGCCATTAGTAATGCATTTTTGACCCAAAGGTGCTTCTGATCATTGCGTTGGAGATCCAAATACCCTTCCTTGGGGCTTTGTATTGTCTTTGTAATTTTAACTATAAATTAAATTAAATCAAATTGTCTGGTTTTTTATTTTTATTTGGTTTGATTTTGATGTGTTTAAAAGGATGATTTTTGTTGCTTTGTTAGTTGTTTGGTGAAAATTAAAATGTCAAATTGACCAGATTTTTTATTTTTGTTTTAAAATTATTTTCTAATACTTGTTATCTTTATGCATGTCATATTTTTAATAACCGAATGTTATTTAATTCTTTTATCGTTCGCGTAAAACTTCAACTAGCAAAATCTTGAAAATTATTAACACAAATTGTAAACATCATTTTTACAAAACTAAATGTAGTAAATAACATGGTTTTAAAATATTTAATAATATAAACAAATCATTTACTCGTTTGTTTTCAGAATTATATTCAAATATAATGTAATTTTTATTCAAATGTAAAAATATTGTATTCAAATATTAATCAAATCATATTTTAAATTCAATATTGTTATTATTCATTATTTTATTTTTTTATTATTTTTATCAATCACATTGCATATTCATTATTTCTTTTTTCTCTCTATTTTTACTCATCACATTATATATTTATTATCTAAATTCAATTTAAATATTTTTCATTCAAACACATAATCTATTCAAATGTAATGTAAATATTTTTTTTTCTAAATACAAATTGTATTCAATGTATTGTATTCAAACGTACTGCAAGAGTAATGTATTTATAAAACAAAAAGTCTTAATAATAAAATTTACCATTTATGATTATTGATTTCATATATTTTTAAAATATATTATTATTATTATTATTATTATTATTATTTTATTATGAAGATGATATTCACATCATTCTCCTAGATAAAACTTTGGTACGATTCATTTCTGTAATATTTTACAAGTTAGTTCACTGATCTCATCAACAACATATGGTAATTGATTATAGTTTGTTTCAACTTAATGTTTTTCTTTAAATACAAATCACTGATAAAATATAAATTTATTTTTTATTTAAGTTGATGGTTTTTTTTTTTGAAAGATTAATGAGCACTTTTATTTACTTATTTATTATAATTACAGAGTGAGAGATATCGACCTCTATATATAATATTGATAGAATTGTACATCAAATTATTAAAATAACCTTGATTTTGAAGACTATTGATCTCATATACTAGTTGTGAAATTAAGATACTTTTTATTAGTGATTAGTTGTTGATCTCAGTAGTTTGGTTACTGTAACCTTGACTGAGAAACGAGGATGAAGAACTATAACAAATAGTAGAGTGGTTTTATTTGAATGGAAAGCATTGGATTCCAACCGTATATGACATATTATTACTAGAACTTGTTATTGAAAAACTAATTTTTTAAGTTCAAAAAGATAAAAATAATTAAAAAAAACTAATTTTTTTTTTCTTCAACTGATATACAAAGGAATTCATATATTAAGAAAATCTAATAACTTTATTGCATGTTTGTTTTTATTTAAAAAAATTGAAGCGTTGTAATGTGGCATTGTGAACATCAACCCAGCTATATTATTACGAAATTTAAATTAAAGGGTACCAAAAAAAATCTCGTTTGAATAGTGAAATGATACGACTGCTTCAGGATACAATCAAGAATCTAGTCTCCTTATTTATCAAGTTATTTTAAAACTTAATATTCGTCCCTTTTCTTTTGCTTTTTCAAACATAGAGTTCATTTTTGAGGTTAAATGAGGAATGCTCCTTAAAAAAAAAAAATCTATGAAATATTATTCTATTTATTGTAATTTTAGGATTTTTATATTTTTATAATATCAATTAAAAATTGATTTCAGAATAAAATTCTAAATTATAAAACAAAAATCCTTAACATATACACTATAGAGCTATTTCCACAATTTCCTCCTCATTTTTTTTCTTTGGATAAATTATGAGAGAGAGAGAGAGAGAGGGTGTTTGGTTTTGTTTCCAAAACTGATTTCACGATTTCCTAGGAAATCGATTTCAAAATCGGTGTGAAATTGTGTTTGGTTTGTATTATTTTTGAAAACAGATTTCAAAATGAATCCAAAATCGCCTTTGCTCCCAATGTAAAATTGAAAACGATTAAAAGTCGTTTTCTCTGATTTCATTTTTCTCATTTCTCCCATTTCTTTGATTTAATTATTATAGTTAATTAAGATTTAATTGATATAGTAATTACTTAAATATTATGGTTATTAATTTTTAATTCATTTTTCAATTAAAAATTTTTATTAATTTTTAATTTTTGGTATTCATAATAAATTTTTTTTAAATCAAACATAAATATGTTTTTATAGAATACTTATAAAATGACTGGTTTTCAAAAATATAACCAAACACAGTTTCACTTTTTTGTTTCTCAAAACATACACTCAGAAAATAAAACCAAACACAATTTCAGAAACGTTCTCAGAATTATTTTCAAAATAATCTCAAATTCAGAGAATTTGAAAACATAACAGATTTTAAAAACAATACCAAACATTACCAGAATTTTGACATTTTTATTTCCTTCCGCTCGTAAGTTCATACTACAACAACAACAATAATAACAACTGGGCGTTGTAATGCAGGAAAAACTAGGAATTCCTCCCTCTTCACTATAATGCATATATATATATATATACACACACACACATATATTAAGATATGTACTTTTATATGTTTTAATTGTTGGATTAAATGTTCACATTAAAAACATAACTATTCTCATTCATAAATCTAATCATTGAAAATTTGATCGAATGGTTAGAGTAACAAATTTTCTTGTTAAAAAAAAAAACGTGAAAATATTTTAAGTAGAAGTTTAGTTATACTACTTTCATTTTAAAAAATGAATAAAAAAGTATGCAAATAAGAGACGTATGCACTTGAACATATGCTTGCACGCGAGGGCTCACGCATACACGCAAGCGCACAACACACTCACACACAACGATACTCATGCATGTACGAATGCGCACGCGCACACGACACTTCCAATGAGGGCACTCGTGGATGCACATGCATATCGCGCTCAACATTCTCGCACACTAGGGCACTCGTACATGCACATATGTACTCAACTATACATACATACATACATATATATATAATATACAAATATATTAGTTAGTGTTGGGAATATAATGTAAGGAGACTTAAAAGCACGTAAAAAATACGCTTTCTTTACAACGATAGCTGTTGACAAATGATATCGGGATATGATAAGGCTTCTAGTAAATTTATACTATGCACCAACAAAAAAAGTGAACCAACAAAAAAAAAAGTGAAGATTCGCTAAAAAAAAAAAAGTATTTTCAGAAGATATTGAAGAGAGAGGGAAAAAATCAATATGATTTTAGATTTCTTCTTAAATTTAATTTAAATTTAAAAATTAAACTAAAATAAAATGGTTTTCGTTCGAGGCTCGTTGATACATAACCACAATATTCAGTTTTTATTTGAAAACAAAACCCGACAGTAAACAACCACTTTAATAGCGTTTTTTTTATAGGTTGTTTGACCCCTTTTATTGCTTGATTCGGTTTAAAGCTAGACATCAATTATTGTTTAATTTTAGTTGCTTGACTTAATATTATATTTTTTTCAAACCATGTGTTGGAACTTGGAAGTTGTCAAATATTAACTACTATACTTAAAGCAATTTTAATAAAGCAATTATCAGATAGAGAATGAGGGGGAAAAAAATATCACACTACACTTGAAAAAATATATAAATATATCCTGCCTTTTCATATCTCCCAAAAGGTTGGGGCAAGGTAGATCTGGAAAATTAAATATGAAAAGTAAGCTTATCTTATTAAAATTCTTGTTCTCTAAGACATTTTATCTTAAAATATTGATGAAGAATCATTTTTTTTAATTTTTTAACAGTATAATTTTTAAACACTTATGTTAAAAATTTATAGTATATAACACATAATTATTCTTAATTTTAGATAAACTATTATAAAGTTAATGGAACGATCAAAACAATAATTCTTATAGGTTAAAAAAAAAAAAAAAAAACCTCACCGTAAGCCTTTTGGTACTGGTCAGGTTAGAGGTTTCTTTTTCCGATACAATAAGGTGTGTGTATATATATATATATATATTAATTTTAATAAGTTTGCAAATACTTTGGTCTCCTCGTCATCATAATTAATATTATGTTTGTTTCTAGCCACCAAAAAGAAAGAAAATAGGGAGAAACGGAAGGACGAAGAAAAAGGGCACAAAGTTTATCATTTGGGTTACAAACAATATAATATAATAACACATAATGTAATCCTGATTAACATCAATAAAAATCAATTAGGATAAAACCGTAAATCACACCACTAACATCTGAAAAAAATCTCGTGATTTTTTTTTTATATATAAATATTTTATGAGAGAACCGAGTAAAAGTTTGTTGGAGCTGTATAACCTTTAATAAGATATTTAAATCTGAAAATAAAATAGACACACCAAAACAAAATAAAACAAGTTATTCTTAATAATTAAGCTGGTAAGTTTGAAAAAAATGGGAATAATATCCGAAAGTCGCTTACCTGCATCATCACCGTTTATCTCATGAAAAAGTCAACCAATCGGACGGTAAAGGGAAAGCCATACAGGGGCGACCTGAGAACACATGAAACAGGCCACCACATTGTGAGGATATGGCACATTCAAATCATGTATTCTCAGGCAGCCCCTGCGAGACTCCTCTACCAGCTCTTTTCACGGCTGTTTTTGTGGAAAAATGTGAGTTGCCTGATTGTTTATATAAGGAGGATGAGACTATGGAGAAGTAACCTGGTTGAGTACTGCACTATTTCCCCTTTTGTGAATTAAATTGTACTACACAAACCAAGTACGTGTCTGAAAAGGGCGACAAAATTTGGAGGGAGTACAACTTTGTACTTCAAAAGTTGTAAGGTTTTTGTGGTGGTACAATTACCATGTATTGTTCTCTTGGAATTTCTATACGTTTGGTAAATGTATTATATTTTGATTATATTTGAATGAAATTTATTTTTTAAATGTTGTATTTGGTTGAAAAGTATTTGTTTTGTATTTGAATGAAATATGTGTTTGGATGAAAAGTATTTTAGAGTTGAAAAGTTGATGTGATTGATAAAAATAGAGATAAATAGTAAAATTAAAAAGTTGATTTGATTGTTTTAAAAATATTTTAAATAGTAATTGTTTTCGTAATACTGTTACAAAATTTGTGTTTGGAATAAAATTGTATTATATTTAAGTAAAATTAAAATGAAATACTTTCCCCAAACATCCCCTTAATACGATAATTTTAATTTTAATTGTAATCAAATTTTATTAGTTGTGCATATCTTTTTTTAATTTTAATATAATTTTTATTTGATCTTATTTAACATTTAAAAAGGTTTATTAAGGTTTTATTTGATAAATATATTATATTTGAATATAATTACATTTAGAGGAAAAATATTTACATTGTATTTGAATGCAATATGTATTTAGATGAAAAATATTTGAATTGTATTTAAATAATGAATATGTGATATGATGAATAAAAGCAGAGAGAGAAAAAAAAGAGAGAAAGAAAGTACATGGTATGATTAATAAAAATAATAAAAAAAGTAAAATCATAAATAGTTGTGCGTATCTTTTTTTTTATTTTAATATAATTTTGATTTGATCTTATTTAACATTTAAAAAGGTATATTAATATTCTATTTGATAAATGTATTGCGTTTGAATATAATTACATTTAGAGGAAAAGTATTTGTAGTGCATTTGAATGCAATATGTATTTAGATGAAAAGTATTTAAATTGTATTTAAATAATAAATATGTGATAGGACGAATAAAAGTATAGAGAAAAAAAGAAGAGAGAAGGAAAGAACGTGGTGTGATTAATAAAAATAATAAAAAAGTAAAATAATGAATAATAATTGTATTGGATTTAAAATGTAATGTGATTGACATCTGAATATAATATTTTTGAGTTTGAATAAAAATTATATTGTATTTGAACGTAATGTGCTGGAAAGGAACGGAGGTTAAAATTTTATTTTTAAGTAATATAACTTATTGATTATGCATGGAATGAGAATTTTTTTTTGTTAATCCCTAAACATACCCTTGAAAAAATTTTGCTAGTATTCAATTTGTAAATTAAGAATTTAATCACCGTCGAAGACATTAAACATTTGAATATCACCACACCCTTCCTCTAGCAAATTTAACATTATTTCAAGTATTAACTTCGAATTTGCTCCTTTCCACAAAAAAAGAAAAAAAAAAGAAAAAAAAAGTCCAAATTTTCTACTGGAGAACGATGGTCGTCTCAGTTTGCTCCTACAATTTGAAAGAAAACAAAAGTTCCTTAGTAATTTATCATTAGTTTTAACTTTGATACTTTCTCCATTAGAATGTTAATTTGTGCTTTAAAAGATTTTGATCTTGAATGGGTCATAAGTTGGTTATTCCCTAGACACCCCTACAACGAGAATCATTTAATAAATTGGATATATCTCATACATCCAATTTATCAAACCAGTTTAGTAAATTCGATCAAATAAGATTATAAAATTTTTAATATTTTTGATAGTTGTGTTTTAAATAAATGAAGAGGACTCCGAGCTTATTACTGCACATAAAAAAAAAACCAGTTTAAAAATTAATACATAAAAAATTAATACATGTATATGTCAATAATTTAAGGATAATTTTATATTTAAATTCGCCGCTTGTAAAGTTCGAATGTTTAAAAAAAAAAAAAAAATTTGCTGTATTATTATTTTTTCCGACTAATTGGGTGCATGACACATTTGTTAGAAGGACTTGCGGTAACAGAATAAGCATGCAAAGAAGTCAACTTTTCTCTGGATAACTCAACCATGAATTTCTGGTTTCAATGATCTCATGGCAAGTTCCATAATCCCATTTCCTTGCAACTCAGCTCTTGCATTTCAACAAAGCAGAGCACCCCAAACCACCCCAAAAATCCTTCATTTTCATGCCGGAAAATGGCGCCAAATGACTTCAACGGCCACAAAATCCGAAAGTTTCCAGGGAAATATAGAGGCCTGTGTAAATAATTCTGGTTCTCTTACTGATACGTCAGGTCCTGAACGAGGGCATTTGAATAATGTTGTGCAGTTTCTCTGTTCCATGGATTTTACCAACCCAGATGAGTGTTGCGAAACCTACGCTGTGATTCTTCGGAAATGTCGAAAACTCGGCAATTCGGAGCTGGGTTTTCAAATTCATGCCCATTTGGTTGTTTGTGGTGTTGAATTATGTGAGTTTCTGGGTGGTCAGTTGCTGGAGACGTATTGTAAAATTGGATGTGTTGAAGATGCACGCAAGCTGTTTGACAAAATGCCTGAAAGAAATGTTTTTAGCTGGACGTCTATGATGGAGATGTATTATAGATTAGGAGATTATAAAGAGATAACTGCGCTGTATTATAGGATGATTGATGAAGGAATAAGACCCGATCATTTCGTTTTCCCTAAGGTTTTCAAGGCCTGTTCTGAGTTAAAGGATTACAAGGTAGGGAAGGATGTTTATGACTATATGTTAAGCATTGGGTTTGAGGGGAACGCTTGTGTTAAAAGGGCTTTCCTTGAAATGTTCATAAAATGCGGAAGGATTGATATAGCCAGACGATTATTCGAAGAGCTGAAATTTAAGGATATTTTAATGTGGAACATAATGGTTTTGGGTTATGCAACAAAGGGTGACTTCAAAATGGCTTTTGGGTATATAAATTCCATGAAGCTTGATGGTGTAATGCCTGACCAAGTAACTTGGAACTCACTTATTGCCGGTTTTGTTCAGAACGGGCAGCTAAATGTGGCATTCAAATTTCTTTCCGAGTTGAGTGATTCAGAAGATTACAAACCAGATGTGGTATCTTGGACTGCAGTGATAGCAGGATATGAAAAGAATGGGTATTCCTTTAAAGCAATGAGTTTGTTTAGGAAAATGCTGAGGAAAGGAGTTAAACCCAATTCCGTTACCATTGCAAGTGTAGTTTCATGTTGTACCAACTTGTCATTGTCTCACCATGGCAAGGAGATCCATGGCTATTGTATAAAGAGAGATGGATTCAACTTAGATTTGATCGTGAGTAATACATTGATCGATTTCTATGCTAAATGCTTTTCCTTGAAAGTCGCGCACCAAATTTTTAATGGTATCAAACAGAAGGACTTGATATCTTGGAACGCTATGCTGTCTGGTTATGCTGTTGGAGGCAATTATGAGAAAGTAATTAGTCTTCTTAATGAGATGAAGGCACTAGGAGTGAAAACGGACATTGTTACATGGAACGGATTGATAACAGGCTTTACCCAAACAGGAGATGCTAAGTCTGCACTCGAATTTTTATACATGATGTGCAGAACAAGTCTAGAGCCCAACTCTACCTCTCTATCAGGGGCTCTTACCGCTTGTGCCCAAATGAAGGATTTGAAATTAGGAAAGGAGATTCATGGATACTTAACAAGGCACCAAATTGAACTGTCAACAGGTGTTGGGAGTGCTCTTATATCAATGTACTCGAGGTGTGAATTGCTGGAACTTGCATACACTGTATTCAGTGAACTTTTAACAAAAGACGTTGTTGCCTGGAATTCGATTATCGCCGCTTGTGCACAAAGCAGACAAGGGGTCGGTGCCTTGAATTTGTTAAGAGATATGAATTTGGTCGATGTAAAGCCGGACACTGTAACAATGATTTCTGCCCTTCCTGCTTGTTCAAGATTGGCAGCTTTGCGCCAGGGTAAAGAAATTCACCAATATATAATCCGACATGGGTTGGATAGTGGTAGCTTTGTGTGGAATGCTCTCATCGACATGTATGGACGATGTGGGTTGATCCAAGACAGTCGAAGAGTTTTTGATGCGATGCCTCATAAGGATCTTGTTTCCTGGAATGTGATGATATCAATGTACGGAATGCATGGCTTTGGAATAGATGCCATTAACCTTTTTCAAAAAATGAGAACCGTGGGACTAAAACCAAACTATGTAACATTCACTAATCTTTTATCGGCTTGTACTCACTCGGGACTAGTAGATGAAGGATGGGAGTTTTTCAAATTGATGAAAGAGGAATATGCCATGGAGCCAGCTATGGAGCAATATGCTTGTATCGTCGATCTAATGGCCCGTGCGGGCCAGTTTGACGAATCGTTGAAGTTCATAAAAGAGATGCCATTTGAGCCGAATGCAGCAGTTTGGGGTTCGTTGTTAGGCGCTTGTAGGATTCACTCCAACCCAAATGTCGCGGAATATGCTGCAAGACATCTTTTCGAGCTTGAGCCACAAAGTTCTGGGAACTATATTCTTCTTGCCAACATATACTCTGCAGCAGGAAGATGGGAGGATGCAGCCAAGATTCGAAGTTTGATGAGGGAACGGGGCGTGATAAAATCTCCAGGATGCAGCTGGATTGAGGTCAAGAGAAAGGTCCACAGCTTCATTGTTGGAGACGCTTCACATCCGTCAATGAGAGACATATCGGCAAAGATGAAGAGCTTGTATGCACAGATAAAGAAGCTGGGATATGTCCCCGACACAGGGTTTGTGTTGCAGAAAGTTGATGAAAGTGAAAAGGAGTTGAGCCTTTGTGGACACAGCGAAAAGCTTGCTTTGGCTTTTGGCTTGATTAGTACACCTGCTCGAACCCCGTTGAGAATAATCAAGAACATGAGGATTTGCGGAGACTGCCACACTGCTGCAAAATACATATCGAAGGTCGAAGAAAGGGAGATCATAATGAGGGATAACTACAGATTCCACCACTTCTATCAGGGCATTTGCTCTTGTGGGGATTACTGGTGAGAGAAAAGGACTAAGAATCACAATACAAATCTCCCACATCAATCGAGTGGTGACGGAGCTTTTCATAGAAATACAAAAACGTATTGCCCGCTTCCTACAATCCGCGGATGAATTACAAAGGCGGCATGGGGGTGGTGAGAAGATCAGAATGGTAGAATTGTCACGGCCTCAGAAACATCTAGCTAAAGTTACTGTTTTTTGTGTAAATACTACTAGTAATTCAAATGACATTTAGCATATAGCTTGGACAAAGTGTAATGCACACAATGCAGCTTGGACTCCTATTCATGACAAGCATTTTTGTTTAGACATGGTTCAACTGCTGTCCACAGGGTGATCAAAGATTTACAAAAGGTCCAGCAGAAGCAAGGTTAAGTCTTCTATGTGGTCTACCTTGTTGACACGTGGATCCCTAATCCAATATGCAAGCAACTTTTGTTCTGATTCGGTTGTTACTTAAAAGATTAATTTATTGGGCCGAATATGGTTTAATTGTTTAAATTATATATATATATACGTTATATATACATCAATTGCTTCCTTGTAAAAAAGCATAAAGTAATCTTGTTAAAAAATGGGAAAACAAAAGCTATAAAGGAAGCCACCAAATTTTTTTTTTTTTTTTGTGGGTATAAAAGCAATGTTTTTGAGAGCACTAACGAAATGGAGGGCAAATTACAACTTTTTGGGTTCCTTGATAGACTTGTTAGGAGATATAATTGTTTCAACACAAAGGCAAAAAAGCATTAATTCCTTTATCCTTAAGTAAAGCCTGGCAATTAGAAAAGGGGGGAAATTTTCTGATTTTTTTTTTACATATTTTTTAATTACCTTATATATATATATATATAACTCAATGGAGAATGAGGCGACCCCTTTTTTTTTTTTTAAATCTTATTAGAGGTACCATTACGGTAATAAACGTAGAGTTGACTTAAAATTATTTTAGTTTTCGTGCTTATCACGAGTCTAGTTTGCTTATCACGGGTCTAGTTCACTAACTTGATGTTTCTGTGACTATTGGAGAGTTCAGAAACTGATTTATTTATTTGTTTATCAAATTATTTTTGTTTAAATACTTATATTTCTCTAGATTATTAATTTAAGTCTCTTTCTTGATCATCTTGCTATTTATAAGAATAATAAACTACTTACTTACACAAATTATATACATACACACATATTTATACATATATATTTCCGAAAACAAGAAACTAAAATAGCTGGGAGACAGCTTGCTTCACTCCTACGTGACTTCGAATTCGTAATAACCAACAATGCTAAGAATCTTGGACCAATGAAGTGCTCAAATAGCTCAATTTCACAAGTCATAAACATAAAAAAGACAAACATTTGGTCATCAAGTTACCAGCAAGACTACAAAAGTTTGCACATATTTCTCCCAAACATGAGATTCCCCAACTAAATTATTTAAATTAATTAACAAAGCACGTCCTTTCATTTTACTAATCCAACTTTTTGACCTCATCATTTAGCTGCTGATTTGGCCTGCACTGAAATTCAGATAAGAAAGTGACAGGAACCAAGAATTTATTTCTCTAATTTTCACTTGTAAAGTTGTTCACAATTAATAAAAAAAAATTGTTAGAAAGACTTTGAACATAGTTTTGGAACAAGAACAAAACACAGCTCTACATATATATACTAATCACCAAACTTTCCCTTCACTTCATCAGAAAAAAAAAGAGAGAAAAAAAAAAAAGCTCTCTAAACTTAATTAGTCCTCTATTTGCAAAAGAAATGGAGGTTCCAAATGAATTTTTTGGCAATCCAAGTGCATCCACAAGTCCAATTAGTGTGAGCAGCGTAGAAGACAGCATGAACTTCTATAGTGCACCAACTAGTCCCACATCGGATGTGTCGAACACCCTTTTTGGAAGCCTAACAGAGCCGACCACCCCAACAAGATCATATGATCAAGACTTCGAATTCGAGACAAGTCGCCGGTTCAATCATTCCGCTTCCACCGATGTCGAATCCGGGCAAGAGTCAGAAACCCCGACGGAGCATGAGAAGCCGCGAAAAATCCGAGACCGAAGGGGTTCTCCTCTTCCGGCCATGGCCTTTGCTGATGAGCTGTTTTGCGATGGCAAAGTTGTGCCTCTGGCTGCTCCTCAACTCAAACTTCCACCGGGGTTTTGCAGTGGGAACGACAAGTTTGACGGCAGACGTAGCGTCACGGCGGAGCCGAGGTCTCCTCGTTCGGTTGTCAGGCTTCCGTTTCCGCGTCCGAGCTTGTGGAATGATGATTTTGATCCGTTCATGGTGGCACTTGAGAACGTTAAGGAGGAAGAAAAGAGAGGGAAGAGAATGGAGGGAAAGAACAGCAGACGGGCACGGTCGCTGTCTCCTTTAAGGTCCACGCCCATTGAGAATTCTACGGGCTTAGGTCCGGCCCATAGGGTGTTGGGAGAGAAGCATTTCGGGTCAAATGGGCTGACCGAGCCCAATGAAACAGCTTCCGGCAGATGGGCTGGCCCACAAGGAGAAATGAAGGAAGCGAGAAGCCCAGTAGAGGAGATCGGTTTCGGGTTGGATGGGCCAATGTGGCAGCCTAGTGGATTACCTGTGATGAACCAGGAAGGGAAATGCTCAAAACGGCTGGCTGAGCCCAAAGGAGTTGTGTTCGCGAGGCGAGTGAGGTCGGTTAAAATGGATCAGGAGAAGCCCAATGGGCCCAATCTCTCATCGGTCCAACGGTCTATGTCGGTGAGGGCTCAGACGGGAAGTGGAGGTGAGTCCACTACAGGGGAAAATAAGACACAAAAAATTATGAGGCTTCTATTTAGGGTTGCATCTAGTAAGAAAGAAAGTGGTGAGGAGACGATAAAAGAGCAAAATGCAACTTTAAGGAAGCCATCTTTTTTAAGGAGATTGAGCTTCAAGTCCAGAGAACAAACCCAATACAATAGAGATAAAAGAGTTGTGTCCCAAGTTGCTGATATCACAATTATACAATACAGGCCTAGGTTGTCCCTTTGCTTGGGCCGTAGGCCCAAGTATGTCCGATAGAGGCCCAAATCCATGGCTCTGGAAATGCCCTTTGTAAACATGAAAAAAATGTGGAAACGTGCTTTCTAGGGAGAATCAATGTTATGCTATTGTGACGATTTAAATAGACCGTGTAAGTTGGCACACACATATATATACATGTATGTATTTATGTATGTATGTATATATAGCATTTATGTGTGTAGGGACAATCTTGGAATTCGAGTAGAAAGCATGTTCGAGAATAGTGTGAATTTAAAAGATTCATATCTATTTGGTGATGTTTTGTTGCATGTTAAGATAGATGGCAATGGCGTTGTGG
Source organism: Antiaris toxicaria (assembly GCA_035233585.1). NCBI lineage: Eukaryota > Viridiplantae > Streptophyta > Magnoliopsida > Rosales > Moraceae > Antiaris > Antiaris toxicaria. The sequence goes on from CP141153.1 coordinate 20,809,206, forward strand.
CAGTAAGATGTGGTTAAGTGAAGGCTGTTATATAGCTGTTGAGATTAGTCTTACATCACTGTCATCTTTTTTTTTTTGTTTTAAATTTTTTTTTTGGAATTTTTTGATAGGATGTATCTTAGTGCAGGTAAGATTCAGCAAATTTTCATTTTTTTTATATAAATTTTAATACGAGTTTTTTTTTAATTTTAATAAAATTAAGGATGAGAAATTTAAACTCTTCATTTTCGGTAGAGTTGTGTGGAATTACCGAATTTCAACATGAGATTGACTAGATTCAGCAAAAGATTTTAAACGGGGATTAGGCTAAAGACACCTAACTATTGATATTGACATTTGCTTGCTTCTGCTTCTATTTCTTTTTTCTTTTAGTTTCTTCTTAACACTATTCTCCTCATCGTCTTTTATTTGTTTGTGTGCACTTTTCCCCTTTGCCCACTTTGTGGAATACTAAACATTGCATGTCACATTAAAGATGTGTAAAAATTTAAGGGGGTACATATTTGAGAAGAAAAATTATTTTCAATAAGGCTCACTTAAAAAGACACAAAACTTCAAGGAAAAAGCGAAAAGGAGGACAAAATGAAAATCAAAAAGAGGAAAGAAGAAAAAGAGGCAAAAGAAAACTCTTCTATTAGTTGAAAAAAGTGGTGAAAATTTATAATAAAATAAGATTTTTAGGTAGGAAAAGCAGAAAAAAGGAAAAAAAAAAAAAGTAAAAGAAGGTATAATTTAAAGAAATGAAAAAAATAATGTTTTAAAAAAAAGGGACTTCCAATTAAAACGGTGAATTTTAGCTGAAAGTGGTGAACAATGCTATTTTTAACATTTCTATATAGTGTATAGATAATAAGAGAGATTTACTTTTTTATTTTATTTTATTTAGTCACATGGATAGAGAGAAATGTAGCATATAAGACCATTATCAAGTCAAGCATGTCATGCGCAAAAACCTTGAAATATGAAACCAAATATTATAGCACACAAATTCTCCCGGATCAATACACACACACACACACACACACACATATATTTTCAACAATATAAGGAAAACGACCTTTTTCCCCCCCTTTTCCAACAACGTTTAAGAATCAATCTATGCGTTATATCTCTTAATAGCTTTTGCTTTAAACACGGTTTAGAAACTTGATTCATTCAATTCTTCAACGTGCACGGCACTACCTTTTAGACTTATCCCATAATTCTTTTAATAATTGTTGTTATTTTTTGGTAACCAATATCATCCTTTCTTTTTTTTTTTTTTTTTGGGAATTTCCTTGAGTTCTTTTATATTATTGACATAATCTGCATGCGTTTGACTCTTTGAAGAAAAAAAGAAAACGAAAAACGAATGGGATTTTAATTATTCACATTCTTTAAAGCACGTTTTTTTTTTCTTTCTTTAATTTTTTTTTCCTTACAAGTTGATACAAAGTGATTCTGTTTTTTCCCTTGAAATTCATTGGGATGCGTATGGAAAACGTTTTTCAAACACTGAATAAGAGAGACCCACACGCATTGACACCCCATTTACTTTAGTCCTAGCAGCCCTTTACTAAGTCCAATTTTTTATATACTTTTTTCAATGTTGAAAATTGAGATGTCTATTAGACTTTATTATAATTCAATTATCAATTTGAACACTACAATTTCATGCAAAAAAATGGGGCTAAAATCCAAGTGCAGTCAAACAAGGAAATATCTGATTGATGCTACATTTTTATCTCTCTTACAGTATACAACCACATATTTTGGACTGAACCTCAACCTATACTCATTATAGAAATCCCTTTTTGTTTATGATAAATTGCAAAGCAAGCAATAATTTGTCAACCCAGGTATTAGTTCCTTAGCAGCAACTTCTTCCTCCAAGTCATCACTAATGGATTGATACAATAATAAAGATATCTTTCACTCTTCTTCTTATAAAATGTCCTAAAAATCGAATGCTTATAAGATGTCTCAAAAACCGATACTTAACGACCTCAATATAAATAATACACGATTAATGTGTTATACGATGTTGAACCTATGATAGTTTGCATGAATCCGAATTCCAAACCCATTCTTGTATTAGAATTCCTACACTCATGAGCAGTTTCATTACTACATATGGGTTCCAATGGCTTAAATTTGTCACTTTTGCACTGCTTTTTATACTCATACAGTCTCCATAAAATACAGGAAGAAAATTTTATCTTACAGGCCACACAAGATAGAAATGGCTGGTACATAAGAAGTACAAGAGAATTTGAACTACAACTTTATATTTTATCGTGGGGGTGTAAAAATATGGTACATCAAATCATCAATCATGTTGCACCAATTAGGAGCAATCTATGTGGATCTGAATTGCATGAACTTAGCCAAGAAATCTCCCACGAACGAAAAATGACAGCGAGGAAAAACATAACCAAAAAGAGCGCGGCGTTTACATTCATGCAGTCGGGCAGAAGTCTCAGTTTCAACTTCTGAATTCTTCCAACTTTCATCAAGCAAGAAGAGAACTCAGGCTTGTATATGATCGGAGTGTGTGAAGAGTAGTAATCCATTTCTTTCTTCTCCTAAATCCTACGGCCAAAGCCTAATCCAAGGTTTCGGTTGGCCAAAGCTGCCTCCAAGTCGAAATCTCTTCCTCATCGTTCAGCTTCCTGATTCCTCCATAAAACCCGTCCGCCTCGTTTCCTTCCTCCCTATGGTCTCTCCTGTTGACCTTTGTGTGTCTCCACCGCGAATCGGGTGTGTACTGATTGAATTCCAGCACCACAGTGTCTGCAACAACAAGATGTTCAACGCCATAAACTTTGCTATACAATCCATAACTCCATTTCCAATTTCATCAAACACCTTGCTAATAATAAAAATAATAAACATAACTTCCCTTTCAAGTTATAGTAGTGTTTACTATTGCTTCTGGTTTTTTCACATCATAACAGCTAGTTACCATTAACCAAGTTCCCCTTTAACTTACCCAATTTTGCTTCAGTCTTTGTTATTACTATTTTTTTTACAACCTAATAATTATCATTTAGAATGCAAGCACTAAGAGATAAAGGAAACAAGTTCCAGAAGGAGGGAAAAAAAAAAAGGATTAAGGTCCCACAAATCACTAAAAAAGAGGTTCAAATAAGGGGAAAAAAATTGAAAAGGCAAAAGTAATTATGGCCATTAATATGGGAGTAATGGATGGTGTCTTCCATTAAAGACAGGTTTAGCACAACCAACAATCCCATTCCTATCCAGGTACACCGACAAAAATGGCAAAAAAATTGGTTACCAAGAAAAGAAATATTGGAAAAAAAAAAAAAAGGACTGATGGAAATCCACCATATCTAAACAAAATCTGCTTGGAAAGAGACAGTGTAAGTAGTATATGTAAGTACTGTAAATGTTCTCCATCCACAAAAACATAAAGAGGGGCTCAACCGAATTTGGAAAATTAAAAAACAAGTGGATCATGTTTGAGAAAATTTGAATGCAAAACTAACCAATAAAGGTTTTTTTTTTTTTTTTTTTCCTCCCTCAAAAAGTTGGCAAATTATTAAGGAGAAAGCAAAATATCCAACCAGTTAGCTAGCTCAACACCTGTTGCTTCTTTTGGCAAACCAATAAGTCAGCAACAGCTAAGCTGCGTACTTGGTTTGCTGAGAAAAGATAGAGATATGATGAAAAACATCAGCTATTAGAAATTTATGATTATAACCACTTCATCCCCACATCATACCATGAGGATTCCAAAAAAAAGAAGGAAAAAAAAGCTAGAAACACTAAGTTCTTTCAGTGTGGTTGGCCATAAATATTCTGCTGAGACAGAACTTATCACAATGTTGGTGGAAAATAAGACAAACTGACAATGATATGTCTAGGGGGTCCAATGAAATAGCACAAAAAAGTGGTCCACCTATTGAAAAATGGGGTGTAAAGAAAGGGACCAGGCTTGGCCAAAACAAAATGGGTCTTCCCTGTGAAAAGAAAGTAATAACTTTACATTCACGTCAGCCACATTTTGAGAGGCCCTCATGGAGTCTTTCAACATTATGACACAATAATTATTATTATTTTTTCTAGAAAAAAGAAAGTAGTAAAAAATCACAGTGCTGATGATTAGTTACTGTTGGCCAACTGGTCTAAAAATTTTACTGCAACCAAAACCAAACATCTTGAACGCTATATTGCAAAGTTTCAGCAGCCTCTCTGTCTACGTACACAGAAGAGAGAGAAATGGTTCCAATGGTTTAGAAGATGGAAGGACATGAAAAAAAAAAAAAAAGGATTTGAAATCTTTATAATTTTTGTCCAGCTATATTTAGTTAATAATTATTTGTCAAAAAATTTCATTATTAGGAGTTAATCATTCAAATTTCCAAATCAAAAAAGAAAAGGAAAAGGAAAAAAAGAAAAAAAGAAAAAAAGATATAATAGACTCACCACTATCGTGACAACGGCAGTAATTTTCATTCCCATCACATGATTCCAAGTGACCAACAACTCCATACCACCAACCTGCAACATGCATAGCATTTAGCACATCATGTTATTAAATCAATCACTGTAAATCGATTTATCGACGCATATTATATATGTATATATATATATATTCTAAGATGCATTAACATAGTCAAGATGTGTCCGTTGATCAAAGTTTAAGCAAATCACTTGTCCATAATTTAGCTGTCAAGTAACAGTATTTTGATGCAGGATTTTCTCTTGCAAATGATTATTGGATATCGCCACCATATCCTTAAAAGTCAATAATGGAATAATCAAATTTGAATAACTGTTTTCTGATAGAAATTAGGTCGAACTATTTTTTTTTCCCTCTCTTTCTTACTTTCCAAGAACGTAATCTGTGACGTGTAGAATCTTCTTTCTGGGCACTGTATTCAATCGTTTTTCCTTAAATCTTGTTTAGTTTTTCTTTTATCACCCAACAATGAACAAACTCAAATCATGAACGAAAGAAAACACAAACGATATTGGTAAAAACTAATCTAGATCAGTTTTCAAATACCAAAAAGGGTTTGAGTATGAGACACCAACCGTAAGGAAACTCTTTGTTTCTTCTCCACTGGATCTCGATGTGATCTCCGGGGCGTAATTCATGCAAGCCGTCGGAAATATGAAGATCATGAGGCGGGGTATCGACAGGTGGGGCTCTAAGCCTTTCCCACGGCACGCCGGTCTCTATAGCAACCGCCCTTCTTCCGTGTGGTGGATACCTGTAATAAACAAACCAAAGAGCCTAAAAGTTAAGAAACCACCAAGATTAACTTAAAAGACATTTTTCATATTCCTACTCCCCACCACACCCCCACCCCCACCCCCCCCCCCCGGGGGAACTTTGGATCTTGTAACGATTTGCCCCCCCACTTCAAAATGTAACATCCGTTCCCTCCTAAACTTTGCAACTTCAACAAATTTGGCCCTTCCGTTTAAGTTTTGGTGGAAATTTGCATTATTCGTAATAGATGTTGATACTACTAATAATACACAAGCACTAATTATGGAAAGAAAAAACAAATAAAGAAACTAATAGACAACATTATTTGTAGTACCAATATTTATCTGAAAAAAAAAAAATTCTATCCAGAAAAAAGTGGGGAAAAAAGCCTGCAAATTTACCTGGCTTGGAAGGTGTCAGTTCTAGGGTCGTAGCTAATCTGTGCATCATAGCATGACAGCATAAAACCAACATGCCCGTTCTGCAAACACAAGCAAGAACAAGATTAAAACCAATAAACATTGAATAAAACAAGCCCACAAAGAAGGGAAAAAAAAAAGATTTAACAGTCAATATTATATATATATATATGTATATATATACCTCTCGGTTATAGACCTGAGCTGGGAAACAAAACTTGCCAGTTTCAAGAGCAAGATACCAAGCCATGATGGAGTCAACAGGCAAAGGACTCCTCTGCTTGGGACTAGTATTGTTGTAATCATCAACCTTTGATCTAATCCAAGAAAAAGGCCAGCCAAGAGAGAGAATCCTCATGAGGCCCTTTTGCTTGCCCTGCTTGAGATTGCCCAAATCAGCTCTGGAGGCAATATGCCATTTCCACTCTCTGTAAGCAGCTCGTCCAATGACTTTACCCCATTTCTGCTTCATGTGCTTCTCCCAAAGGCGGTCACTCAAACACCTCTCCCTCATGGAAGTGCACACACCAGCCATGCTGCACAGGGAGTCGGGCGGGAGCCTTTCGAGAATGCAGTCCAAAGCCAGTTCGGGCAAGTCCAAGACTGATGTCGTCTCTACACCGTCTTCCACATTCTCAACCTTGGAAGTGAGAGCTTTTCTCTTGAGAGACATCTTTGTGGGAAGAGTTGATGAACAAGTGGTGTTGTTTGGTGTTTTTTTGGAGAGGTGAGATCTGGGTAATGAAAAGGAAAGATCTTTGAAGAACAACCAGGGTGATGACAATAATCTCAACTCAGTTGCCCATGGTGCGAGTGGCTTGGTGAGGGAGAGAGGGGACTTTAAATAGAGGAAGAAGGGCAGACAAGTGATAAACAAGTAGAGTAGCATGACAGAAAGGAGAAAGATTAAAAATTAGAAAAAAAAATATTTAAAAGTTAAAGAAAACTTTTTTTTTTTTCCTTCTTCTCCTGAGGTTGGTCAAATTCAACAAGTTTGGCATAAATGACCAAAGGCCAGTTGTTGGAAAAGCAATGGTAAAAGAAAAGAGGGATGCTTGAAGTTGAAGTTGAATTGTCTATCCATCTTTCTTTCTTTCTTCCTTTTATCTCACCTCAGAAGTCACCCCACTTAAATAATAAAAATAAAATAAATGTAGGATCTTGAAGAAAACATAACCCCACTTTGAATTTCAATGGTTTTTTAATTTTTAAGATTTTTTTTTTAACGAAGCCCACCAAACCAAAAGGTGGGCCTCTCCCCTCTTCAAATTCTAGTCAGAAGAGAGAAAAGGGTAATTTGTAGACAATTTTGGTGGGCAGTCACCTTAACCAATCTAGAACTCAAAGGAACTTTTATAAAAATAAAATTAATAATACACCGCTTTTCTCCTCTTCATGATAATATATATATATTTATATGCATATGTATATGTACGTGCCTACCCTTTAAGAGCCCAATCGCAAAGAACCTTAAACAGCTGTCATTCAACGAGGGGATGAACAGAGAAGGAAAAAAAAAAGGGAATAAAAAGAAAAAAAAAAGGAATAAAGGAAAAGGAGTAAATGGGGTTCAAATGGATGGATGAATGAACCAAGGAAACTAATGGAGAGAGGTGGGGCACTCAGATCTGATATGTGTCTCTGACATCTGGAGTTCCCAATAAAATGAGATTGGAAAAAAAGAAAAAAAGAAAAAAAAAAGAAGAGGATAAGTGAGTCTAGATACAAAGGCCCATATCTTGTTCAAAATCTCTCCTTAAATTTTTCTTACGAAACAAACAAGTTTTTCTTTTTTCTTTTTTCTTTTTTCTTTTTTGGAAATAATAAGGAATGGTGGCAGCAAAAACAGATCCAAATTGTTTGGATTCAAGCAAAGCAAAGATAGATTAGGTGAACCCAACACTTGCCCAAGATATATCTGAATAAAAAAAAACAAACAAACACAGGATGAGAATAATGATGATGATTTTAAGGTATTAGGGTGATTTTTTTTTTTTTTCACAAAAGAGGAAAAAAAAAAGAAAGAAGATTTTTTATGATGAAGAAGATGGTGAACGTGAAAAGCGTGGGTCCCTCACCTCCAGTTCAACATATTCTACATCACAAAAACTGGACAAATCCCTCTCCTCCACCCACGGACCTCTCAATCCCTCTCTGTCTTTCTCTCTGGCAATTTCACAAACAGGTTGTGGGCAAGGGAGAGAGAAAGTCTAGATTTTTTTTTCTTTTTTTTTTTTTAACGAGAAGTCACGGTTGAAATGGGATTTTTCTGGTATCTCTATTTTTTTTAAAATTAAAATAAATTTCTATTTAAAAAACAATCATTTTCTTAACTTTATAAAATTTTGATTATTTATTAAAAAACCTTTTGAAAAATGAATATTTACCCATAAAGTCCTTTTATTTTTTTCTTTTTCCGGAGCCAAATAAAATAAAATAAATTCTTTTCCTTTAAACTCAAACTGTATACTCAATGTATTTATTTATAATTTTATATTTATATTATATTTATATATAATGTAATTTTTATTTAAACATAAAATTTTATATTTAAATATAATATTTTTTAATAATTATTTAAATATATTTATTATTTTTAAATATTTTTATTCACATTATATTTTTTTTATTTTATTTTTTTATATATTTTTCTTAATAATATTAATTTTTTAATTCTAAAATATAATTTAAATACTTTTTATCTAAATATATATTATATCTAAATATAAAATATATTAATTTTTTAATTTCAAAATATAATTTAAATATTTTTTATTTAAACATATACACATTTAAATATAAAATAAATAGTTTAAATATAACATATATTTAATATATTACCTTTAACGTAACTAAAACGTTTTATATTTATCATCAGTCCCAATATACGTCTGTGCATATATATATATATATTTTGGTTATCAAGAAACGGCACCTTTTTTTTTTTTTTTTTTTTTTTTCTCTCCACCTATTTTTCCTCTCGGTCCAACCAGAAAAGGTAAAAAGGAATCATGGACGGACATGATGACAACGCTAACATTATTGGGTGGTTAAGAGTATTTGGGTTTTTGGTGTTATTTTCGTCTCTTCCTGCCTTTCTAACCAATGGTTCACCAACACGAGGCCTTCAATTATATGCCTTATTTCTCTCTTTTCTTATTGATTTTTTTTTTGGCTCAATCTCCTTTCTCATGGCTTCTCCCAAACAAGTAGAACTTGGAAGAGGGTAGAATTTTTATTCTTCAAAAAAAAGGTAGCATTTTTATTGTGTAGGTAACTTTGCAATCATATACTAAATAGGTAAAAGCTTTGGGTTATATATCATCAATGAAAAAGCCATGATTTTCAGACAAGAGAGCTAATAATAACGATAAATATTTAATACTATGATCGTTTCTTCCATGTATACTAGTGCAAAAAAAGAAAAAAGAAATTGAGAGAACAAAAAAAAAAAAAAGACTTGATAAATATTCTAAGCTATTGAAAAGGAAAATATCTCATTAACTTAATGATATTAGATGGATTTTGGTTTAAAAGTTTTTTTTTTTTTTCAAAATTTGAGGGGAATAAAATAAAGTTTTATTAGGGGGACTTTCAGTAAAAATTTAGGGAGAGCTAAAACCCAAATTTGAAATAAACACACATCTAAAAATGAAAAAAAAAAAAAAAAAACTTGTGTGGGGGGGCGCCACGTCTGTGCCTCACTAAGTATAATCTTGGAACATCTCTTGTATTATTATATTTATTGTTGTTGTTGTTACTTTAAACTTGGAGAGAAGGGATTCCATCACTACATCTTATGGTGACTTAAGTAGAACTACCGCTAGATATGCCACTACCACAAATCTCTTATTTTATGTGTAACATTGATATGGGATTGGTCTCAAGACAACAAACTGATAATCATATCAAGTTCAAAGTATTAATTTAATTTTACTATTATAATAGAAACAAAATACTAATCTCAAATTTTTTAAATAATTTCAAACGTTAGAAAGGGAGAATGAAGTAAACGGCATTTCCATTAAACAATTAAAGTAAATACTATATTTTAAAAATATTTAGAGTAAATAGTTGTAATATACTAAGATTAATAATTTATTTACTTCTATTAAAGAGATAATTTATCTAAAAAATTTGTTTTTTATTATTATTTACTTTGAATACTTCAAAATCATGTTATTCATTAATTTATTTAATTTTGTAAAAATGCTGTTTATTACCATGTTTGTGTTATGGTATCTAATAACCCGTATAAATGGACATATATGCATATATATATTTATATTATAAGTAAGGTTTCTTTTTTTTTTTTTCCCACCAAAAGAAAAGGTATGGTATTTTCTTTATATTCTAACATAAAGTTCCCTTTAAATATGATTCACTCAAAGAATTATTTCTTGAAACTTATGTGGTTGGGACGTGGGAGTCAATTGTAATTTTGCATTTATAAAGTTGGAAGGTACCAACTAATAATAAGCAAATTGTATGGGACAATTACATCAGGAGAGTACATAAATAGTTAACAAAAACATCACCTACAAATAAGTTACATCATTCCCTCTTCATTTGAAGTAGACTTTTGTGGGGAAAGAGATTGTTTATGATTAAACAATATGAAAATCAGGCGGTTCAAAAGATCTTTACCTGCAAAATACTACCTCGTGCTTCCAATTTTACATAATTAGTTAAAAAGAAAATAATAGAATTAGTGTGTTTGTAGATATAATTTAGTGGTAACTACACATCTAATTCTATTAAAAGATAAATAATTCGAATCTCTTGACCAAGTTAAAAAAAAAATAACATTAGTCACGAGTGTAAAATTACAATTGTAAATTATATTTAGCGAGGGAAGTCTCATATTCTTGATAATGATATTTCTTTTAAATAAATAGAAGCCATAAACACAATAAAAATATATATTTAAAAAAAAACAACAATGACTTTGACAATAACACACAACAACAACAATAATAATAATAATAACGAAGGATTGTAGTCTTAGAAGAAGAGCTAATGTAGAAATCCATGTATTCTTTTGTCATACCGTTCCAATGATTATTTTATGATTAATTTAATTAAAATATATTTGTCGTTGCGTTTAGTATCATGTAATTGTATTTTTCAGTGCGAGAGTTATTTAGTTTAACTTTTCTTTTTCTTTCTTTTTCCCCCTCTTTGAAAAGAGCTATATATTGCTTAAAGTTCATTTAAAAGAAAATAGCCCGATCTCTCTTTTATTTTAATTACAATATATAAATGTCAAATGGTTTTTCAGGTCTAATTAAGTTAATTGGTACCCTTCTAGATTATATGAAGCAGAATCTATATTTTTGCATGATAATACCAAGCAGTGAGAGTTATATATATAAAACGTGCGATATATTATATTAAAAAGAATTCGGTAACTCATAGAATTATAATGCTAGTAGACCAATTAAAGCTTGAAATCTATGGGCTAATTTCTATTATTTTTAAGTTAATATTATATGATTTGTTATGATTCAATATTTTCGTTGGAAACGGAGAAGCTCACGTGAGCACCTCAACTACAATTCCTTTTCCTTTTTTTTCTTTTTGAGGGACACTAAGTAGGCACAATCGTAGCCTATTAAAATTAAATGTGCAGTATATACATATATATATATATGTGTATATGTTTGTGTGTCGTCTAGATTATGCTTAAGAATTTATTATGTTAAATAAGGTGATACGTATCCTAAATGCAATAGCAAATCGGCATATTAATCAATTAAAATATATGATTTGTAGTGTCTAATGTTTGACCACGATGGCATGGCATTTATCCATACAATATATATATATAATGGTCCATTTATCTATTTTCTAATTTCTCTTTTTGGTTTCATATTTTACACGTAATTGTTATCAACATCTATAACATTATATATATATATATACTTGCAACATATTTGTAAAAAGTTCACCAAACTAAAATCAGGAATAATATCACAATTCTCTCGATCTGTCTCTCTATGAAATTAAAGTTAGGAGAATAAAATCATTTCACTGGAGTTTAAATTGGATTCCAATCTTGTTGATGACATAACCAAACAAAATATATCTTACCTACCGTATCCATTTTCAATCAACCTTCATGAAATTCATATTTGGTTCCAATCGTTTCTAACATGTGTTTATTCTTATTTTGCCAAATGAAAAAGGTACAAATTAACAATTTTTTGGCAGTATATAATATTCAATAATTTCATGCATATACCATTTCTCAAATTCATATTAATTTCATGTACTTTTCACTTTTTATCTCTCTCTCTATTTCTCTTCCTCCTTCTACTAAGCCCACGTTTGGGACAAGCTTTTTTTTAGCATTGCATTTAAATGCAATGCAATTTTCCCCCAAATACAAAAACATTTTATTCAAATACCAATCACATCACATTTTAAATCTAACACAATCACTATTTATTATTTCACTTTTTCTATTATTTTTATTAATTACATCATATATTCCCTCTCCCTCCTTTTTTTCTTTCTACTTTTATCCATCACATCACATATTTATTATTAAAATACAATTCAAATACTTTTCCCCCAAACACACATTGCATTCAAATGCAATGCTAATACTTTTCCTCCAAATACAAATTGCATTCAATGCATTGCATTCAAACGCAATGCAAATGCAATGCGTTCACCAAACGAACCCTAAGTAAAGGTTGAAGTCGTCTATGATTGCCTAAAACTTTAATCGAGGAACAAAACAAAATTTTTTTTTTTTTAGAGGGGCTTGAGTCAATAAAAATTTTAGACTAATATAAGTGGTAACAAATACTAAAAACCTCATAAATTACGTAGTATTTTACCATAATTTTATTTGTTTGAGTTTTTAAATTTGAAAAAAGATGGATAGAAGAAGAAAAAATGAAGGTAAAAGATATAAATAAAAATCCTTAAAAACTCTGTGTCAATTTTGAAATCAGAAAAATTTTAAACAAAATTTTAAAACATTTTAATGGGGTTAGTTTGGCTTAGCACCCCAAGCCTATGCCATCTTCGTCCCTACTTTAGTCTAATGGCATGGACGGGGGTTCAGTTGGGTTTTGGATGGAGGATTACAAGTCACTTGTAATCTTTGTTTTTTTAGTTACAAATGATATGTGTTTTATTTTTTATTTTTAGAAAATTTTTAAGTCTACATAATTGACTTTAATTTGCTTTTCATGTTAAGTTAAAAAAAAAATACCAGTATAAATTTGAGAATTTGTATATACGTTGTTGCCATATACTTAGTTGATTAAATCTGAACTATATCTTTGCCTCGCATGTATATTTTTGTCTCTATATGAATATATTTATATGTATTCGCCTTAAAAATGAGGTTCCTTTTTTTTTTTTTTCGATTTTCATTTTGAAATTAATATATTCATAAATAAGCATGAGGCTGAGGGAATTAACAAAAAAGATGACGTTATGATGTCGATTTATATTATGGAGTAAAAAACATTTTTATATGTGCAAGTACTGCAGGATATGGTAGGCGACGAAGAAGTGGTGGGTGGGATGTAATTTTCGGATCGATGGCTCCAAAGGAGAATATGTATATGATATGTATACACATATACATATATATGTGATCATCGAAGATAAATGATTGATTGATATTTGATCCAATCATATATATGTGAAATATTGATTTAGTGTGGTGGTTATGATACATACGGGTTGGAAGCATTAGAGGGAATTATAGGAGTGATGGAGCTCATGATCATCATGATGGTTTGGTGGTTGCTGTTCTCCATATACATGCACAAAAAAATAAAAAATAAAAAAACCACACACACACACATAATATTTATATATGTATGTGTATTTATGAATATATATATATATAAATATATAACACAGAGATTAATGGTAGCATGTCACGTGTGATATTGTTGATTAATGTTAATATCAAACATAATTTTTGTTATATATCTTGAATTATACTTATTTGTATCTCGAACTTAAAAGGTGATTCCCACATTGTTTTTTATATTTTAAAAACTCTCATATATAATTTTTTTTTTACTTTTAAATCAGTTTTACTTATAAAAACTCTCATATATTATTTTTTTTTAACTTTTAAATCAGTTTTACTTATAAAAATTTCATTACAAACAAACTCAAAAAGAGAGGATGGAGTGTGATCAGATAATTAAATTTGAAACTATATCTTTTGAAAAGCGCGATTCAGCCTAGTTCTTAGCCATCTTTGTCGCCGGCGTTGTCCACACAACCTCCCACTGCAACCTCAACACCCCTTGCCAACCACTTCTCTCTAGCAATCTTCTTTGGCGCATTCATGTCTGTGAGTGCCCTTGCAACTCATTGGCACCTTCCCTCCATCGAATTTGTAGATCCACCCTGATTAGAGATGAGGAAGAAAATTATATGGCAATGCTGTTAGATGGTGGCCAACGAGCTAGGTTGGCAAGGCAGTGCTATTGGATTGATGGTGGCCGATGACATTGTTTCAATTTTTAGGTTTTTTTTTTTTTTTTTTAGTTAGGTTTTAATGTAGTGTGATTGAGTGCATGTATATACACCTTTATTAAAATTAAATAATGATCTTTAGATCTTACCCTGTTAATAGGGTAAAAAAAGTTTACCATTAGAATCTCCCTTTTTAATTTACAAATTATAATTTCTAGTAAACTCTCCTAGTGTTCCTTCTACGTTGTAAGCTCTGTATTTTTGGTATGATATGTACAGTTAGGTTTTCTAATTCCAACACTTTTGTGTCCGTAATCACAAACATATTTGAATTTCCTATAACAATTATCTCAATACAAATTAGGTTTTCTAATTTCAAATTATTCGTGTCCTAAAACATATATACATTAATTTCTTATAGCAGTTATCTCATTTCCAATTAGGTTTTGTAATTTCAAATACAATCCGTTTCCTTAAAATATATATATAAAAAAGTCTCCTATTCGAAGGTTCTACAGTAGTCCAGCATGTGCAATATCAAATACAAATACCTTATAACACTAACTCATTAATGTGTAACATTTTCTATTTGTCACTTGTAGTTAACATTTTAAATTGTAACATATTATTATATATAAAATTACATTTAAATCAAATAGTAATTACATGACTCTATAAAAAAAAGTTACATGTCATACCTATATGGTTGTTAGATAGGAGATTCATCTAATTTTATATATTTATTTATTTATGTATGTTTATTAAAATTCCCCTATACATAACAATATTAATTTATCTCTAAATAAAAGCTTACAAGTATATAAAATTATATATAGAAGTGACAGCTATGCCCATGCTTTACCTTAATATATCTGATAATAACACACAAACATTTGGTGTTCATGCACTCGTTATGGATAATAACATTTCGTGTCATGCATGTACGCACGGTGAGTGATATAGCCACATAGGCCCACGGTTTATTAATGAATTGAATTGAAAATTCGTCAAGTATAGCCCTCCATAAAAGCTAAAATTTTCTTGTAAAGAACTAATTATAAAGACAAATAAGATTGTGCCTAAAAGGATATTTATGGCATGTTTGTTTCGATGGTTTGGAATCAAAAGGTTGGTCCCATACTTTTTTTTTTTTTTGAAGGGGCTATGATCTCATATTTTAGTTATAGTATTTTTTCTTATAAAAATTTAAAAAATAAACAAATAAATTTTCGTAGATCCAATAAACCTCAAACTTGGTTCAAACCCTCCTAATGGACAAGCACTGTCTACAGATCAGTTCCTGTAATGAACATTGTTTGCTCACATGCGTAGGATTCGTGTAAACTTCTATCAAGTACACACTTTCAACGCATAATTATTGATACATTGAGAATGTCATATTACATCTCTCACTTCCATACCGGTTGCGGAAATCATAAATGCTTAATAATAATTTTGTACTCGACTTAAACATAAAATATAGAGTTTGGATATTTTATACTGTAAACATATTAATCTTATTTATTTATGAAGATAGACAGAGCACATTAAAATCATTAAATCCCTAGTTGTTAGCGTATATTAAATTAGGCCTATTCTGTCACTATATTGAAATAATTTGTATTGTCACAACGGAAGATTTGGTATATATTGGATGGATTCTAACCACAATAATTCTTCATTATTGCCTAAGGATAATTTAATTTGATGATTGCAATAAGACAACTTAAACTCGTGTCATCTTATAAAGAGTTCTGAACGCTTTTCCCATCACATATTAATCATTTCGCGTGGTGGGTCAAGTAAATAAATTGATTTTTCTTCTTTTTTTTTTTTTTTTCCCCCTTTGAACAAAACACACTAATTAAGTGGTTGAGACTCCGGAAAGTGATGGGGTTCTCAACTGCCGACTAGTGTACAAATAATAGGGTAGAAAATGTGGCCAAGACAAGGTCCGAAGTTTAAGGAGAAAGAGGGGCAAAAACAGATGATTAGATTTTTTTAGAGCCTCTTCACCTCCAAAGACCGACTGTCTTGGGCCGCCCAGTAGGGTGTTGCCAAAAAGAACGGTGGCGCTGCCAATCCACCAATGACCAATTTGATCATTGTTTTTGACCTGCTTTCACGTGATTTCCACGTGCACTTTGCTGTTTTACTCTTGACTTCATTTCAGCTTTGGCTCACAAGTCATTAGCATATATACTATTGTCCACGACTATGATCTAATAACCCCACTTAATATCAAATTACATTAATTTTACGCCTTTGAATATTTAAACTTAATTGATTTTTAATCTCTTACAAATTGAATAAATAATGTATATATGGGTATTGTTATGGAGTCCTATTCCAATGTGGTAATATGATATAGAAGTAAAAAGTATAACATGACAATTATGCAACATGACACGTATATATGTTAGAAAGATATAAAAATATACTTATATTAAAAAAAAAAGATATAACAATAGTTTGGGATGGCTAAATTTCTTCGCATCTGCCTTTTTAAATTTTTTGTTGCATTAATTGATAACTAATATCACGTTTTTTGCTTTTATAATTCTCTTGAGAGTACCATAACAAAACCCCATACATAAGCTATATTAACTTTTTTTCCATCCAATTCTTTGGCGGAATTGGACAGAATTAGAGGAACTTTAGCTAACTTTTAATTTTGTTAAGAGAATTATATAGAGTAATATTAAAAACACTAATTTTAAATCTAACTTTTTTAAATACTAACTCAGTTGTTATATTTTAAACAAATGATGTGACAATATTTTAAATACTTACTAACAAAAGAATAACAACACACTAATCATACGAGTTGCACTCAAAAATGGAGATTAGAATTGATATCTCTAGTACTTTTTAATCAAACAACATGCTTAGTTCAAAAATAGGTAAAAATAGTGAAATAAAGTTTCGTGTGTTTCAAAACTTATCCTTCCAAACAATAGACTAAATTATTAGTTAAAGATGGGGTAATTTATAGACCAAGCCAAAAAATAAATAAAAAATTTGTGGAACGAAACATATGGGTGCTTAACAAACTATTTGTATATAATTATCTCCGCAACATAAGTACTTATGATATCCATGTGGACGTTAATGATAGAGGATAGCTTGAAAAGAGTGTCTAACCACCTTTAATTTAAGGCAAATTACACAAGTCCCTAAACCATGTATCTTACTAAATGTAAGTATATTCTTTCCAAAACTTAAGACTTCTTTCTAAGTTATTATCTTTGATTTCGTGATGAATAAGAAATTAAAAAAAAGAAAGAAAGAATAAAGAATAATTTAGTATATCAATACAATAACACGGGGCAACATTAAAGACCATTTGCTTACGAATATTCCCATTAGAAAAGGAGTGTTTATATTACCCCACATGATTAAGGAGTGAATTCATATAGAATATAAATTAGTAAATTTATGTACAAGTGTCTAAAAAGTCAGTTAGAATAACTTTTTCGAAAGATAAGTTTTGAAACTCCACTTTGGGAACTTTATCTCAACTCACTGTTCACTAGCCGTTCCTGTATGGTAGGACAGCAAAAAAGGTTTTCTTAAAATTATCAAAAGAGCCTCTATTACTATATTATCCTAACGCAGACGAAAAGAATGAAGGGCAAAGATATTGGCATACACTTTTCCATACGGGAGACCTTTTATGGTAGAGTACGAATGGATGGAATTCTGTTTTTAACTGTCCGATATCTATATTAAATTTGGTAATTATATACACGGTTTTGCTATGGTCCGTTATGTGGAAAATCCCTTCAACTTAACATACAATGCCTGCAACGTAATATAAACGCTATATCAACAGTTTATTAAAAAAAAAAAAAAGTAGCATGGTACATAATATGAAAGATCTATATTAATAGTAGGAAATGTACTTCTTATGTGACTCTTGATAGATATTTTATATTACTATTTTTATCATTGTCACGGCTTTACTTATTATACTTTGCATGCAATTTTTTAGAGACCTCCTATCAAAAATCATAAAGAACTATGTATTTATATAAATGTAAACATATGTAAATTTTGATGTGATTCTTTAAATTAATGTTAAAAATCATTCAATACTGATAGAAATATGTACGGCAGAGAAAGCCCCTACTTTGTGACCAAAAGATATCAAAGAAATAACATGAAATAAAAATAAAAAAAAAAGGAAGATGAGTGAAACTTTAGGTAGCTATCAAAGAAAAATGTGGATTTTAGTCGCGTTAAAGAGGGTAGGTGGTCCATCTCTCTATGATCTAGCTCTCATGAATCATTGATGTAGCTTTAAGCAATATTGCTCTGGTCCTAGAAGCTTTCCATTGTCTCTCAAGCTAATGGACTAAATGTTGGTTTTTGACAAATCCAAACACTCCATCCATCAACATGCAACATGCTTTGCTTTATGATGAAAAGGACCTTGCCATATGCCAATTATAGGTGATGATAAATAATAAAAAATCACACGCCAAATTCAATAATTGTTTGAGGGAAAAACAAATTTATAAGTGGGCCTTTTGCTAGAGTCCTAGACTTTTTTAAATTGAACTATACCTCTTTGACAATGTAATTAATTAATTGATTATCAGGACTACACATCTCACAAATTATTAAGGACTTAAATTGATCTTATCATTTGCTTGTTGATAATTAGCTTATTATAAGGAATGCTAGCCTCTTCTTTTGGGTTATGATCATCGTGCTAGCTTGTTATTGGTAGACTTTTTGAGGTTAAGGTTTTCTTGAGTTAATAATTAATTTAATTATTTGTTTTCTTTCTAAACTTTTGATGTGATAGAAAGAAAGTAAACCTTTTTCCCTAAAAAAAATTGACACATTTATATATATATATATATGTATATAGAGATGCGTAAAACTATTTAAAAATAATTGTTACATTTATATATATAAACTTTATTGTCAATCATGTAACTATTTTGGTCGTTTTAGCTTTTTCAGGTATTTATCTTTTATTTTTATTTTGTTACAGTAACATTTTTTTTTTATCCAATACATTAGGAGCCTTTTTTTTTCTTTTGTATAACCTTTTTAAATTGGATAGGACCGCATCCCAACTTAAAATCGAAGGCATTAAAGTTTGAAGCGCAATTTAGTGGTAAAGGGAGAAGAACCAAAATAGCACCACCATCTTATTACCAATAATTGTTGAGCCCTAGTATGTAGGCATAGGAATAGCTATGATTTGGACACCACTACATAGGATCCACAATATGGGATGTGCATAAATGATAAAGTCGAGACGAGATTCAATCAGCATAGATATAGCACACACACACACACACATACATATATATACACACACACACGTGTGTGTGTGTGTATGTGCGTGTGTTCAAATATTCCTTCTCTCTAGATTTTCGTTAAGTCGTTTTAAGGTAGATCTGTGGCAAAATTTGATACTCTGCCAATTCCTTTCTCAGCCAATCATTTAAAAATGTAATAACACTTTTGTATACTTGAATTTTACATCATATTATTTCCTTGAAAATGGAGAAAAAAATAGTTATAACCTATAAAGTTATAGGCTTTCGCCAAGGACAATGCTTTGCTGTTTGAAAATTTAAAAAAAAAAAAAAAAGGAAGCAAAATGTTATGATTACTCTCAGTAGTCTATGATAAGTGCTGGAGTAGTTGAGTGGTAGAAATATCATATAATTGATAAGTTGGTAATTCCATTTTTAGCTAGGGTGGTTCACGCGTGTTTCTTTCATACTTTGGACAAATGTATGTCAATTTATTTGTACAAATTAATGGAATGATGGTGGATATTGTTGTAGTCCGGATTTCCACTTGGGGCAGGAATGGACAGCCATGTATGCACTACCTCTTCATCTAGTAGAGGTGTATATGTGTATGTATGGATGTACGTATGTGCATATATATATATATGCATATTATTGTTAAAAAGATTATTCTTATATGTGTGCTTAAATATTATAGTCATTTTCAATTTCTACTTTGCCTTATACTTTAGAAGTTATTTATTTTCTCGTGAATTTTAAATTAGTCTCACATAACTAACTTTCAAAGATAGAAGGAAATTCGTGTTTGTTTAAAACATATGTAAATATATTTGTAAATACAAGTAAATAAAATATTTCTTTACTTCCCTTCCTCTATAAGTAAATATAAGATTTTATATGGTAAATAAAATAACTTTTCCTCTTCTCAGAGAGCTAAATACAATATTTACTAAAATAATGAATAATTTGAATGTTTAGAAAAAAGTTGACAAGGATTATCGAAACAAATTGATAAATGTATAAAAAATAAAAATTGACAAGAATTATACAAACAAATTGATAAATGTATACACCTATTGTTGTATTTTCATATTTTAATTTTACTTAGTAAATTTGTTATTTATTCAGTAAATACGGTGAACCAGGTATTTATCAAGTAAAACTTTTATTTACCTTGTTCAATATTTTTTTAATTTATCTGAAAAATCCAGCATTCATTATACAAGTCGGATATTTACATAGCAAATCATTTATTTGCCATATTTCTTAATTTTTTAAGTTTATTTGATAAATCCAATATTTATCATGTAAATACAGAATTTATCGTATAAATCTTATTTACCTTTTTTTTTCTATTTTATTTTATTTTGTAAATCAGTTATTTACTAGTTAAATTTGCTAAATCATATATTGATAAATCTTTTGTTTACCTATTTTCTATTTTTTGTTTATTTGATAAACCTAATATTAATATAGTTGAATAATGGATTTGTTAGATGTAAATGACGCATATACTAACTAAATAAAATTTTCTACAAAAAAGACTAAATAACTTAACAAATATAAAAAATGAATTTTTGAAAATATTTGGTAAATTTTGTTGAATTACATATTTGTTAAAAAAAATCATAAATTAGCATTTTCAGGAAAAAAATAGAAATTATTAATAATATTTCACAAATTAACCCTTAAACTCTAAAATCCGAAATCTCCAAATTTTAGTCAAATCCCTTAACCCTGACCCTCAAATCTGAAAGCCCCTATCAACTGAAAAATTAAAAAACCCAAACCCTAACTCTAGTAGCAGCCAACCCACACAAATAATCCTTACGACGACGACAAACGGCAAAGACGAGCAACAATGCCAAAGAACCCAAATATGAGAATGACCAAACACACGACCAGAAGATTCAGAGTGATAGTGACTACGACAACCCAATCTCATTTGTGTAGAAGAAGATAGCGTAGGGGTACGTACATGCAGAAATTTAAATCTGGTTTACACAGAAGTTATATTTTTTTCATTATTAAAAACTTATGCTATTAGCTGTTTTTAAGTTTCAAAAATCTGGTATTTGTTACAATATCCTGTTTTTATTTTATTTTATTTTATTTTATTGAATTTGGGATGGGGTTTGAAATCTAAATAAGCAGGTCTAGACAAATTATATACTACAATGACAATGTGTTTTTGGATTTAAAAAGAATGAAAGTTCTCAATTCTCTAATTTGATTAAGAAAACTATTCAACAAAATTAGGAAGAGTATTCTTGTCTATATTAGAATGTTGACTTGGAATCCTGTTGGTGGAATATATGATTGGAGAGCCTTAAAAAACAAGACTACATGCTCGCTAACTTACATCAAATTCAAACAAGTGTGCATATTTTTTACCATCTCTAAATTCCTTTGTGTGTGTGTGTGTGTGTTTTTTTTTTTTAATTTTAGAATTGTTGTTTCCAAATATTGATGAGTAGAATACGCTAATTCAATGTATTTTATTTTTCTCATTAAAGCTTAACAATTTGGTTATTAAAAAAAAAAAAAGCAGAGCAATTAGATGCTGTAAATAGACCAACACATTTAGACGTGACATAGCCAAACGCAAATACGCTGAGACTGCACATTATATAAAAAACCTAGGATAGGCAAAAAGGGCAAACCAGCCAAAGGGGTTTTGAGATTTCTAATTGTTCGTCGGCATGACCTGCAACAACTGAGAAGTTCGATTGTGCCAACTACGTCACGCTTAGGGTCTTTGAGTTTGTCGAAAATGTTCAAGAAGTATTTTTGTGCCCGTCAACATGGTGACTTTGACACCTCTTAAGCCTTTTAGGGCAAAAAGAGTAACAAGTTTTAGTTTTTGCTAAATTATTAAAAAAATAGTGGTGAACTGATGCTCCCACTCAGTGCCACTTTCTGATGGGATCACAGTGGAACAGGGAGGAGACAATTCCATAGTCTCAACAATTATGATCAGAAGTCTGTACACTTCAATTATATAATTTCACTATTTCAGAAAATTAAGTATAAACATAAAAAATCAAAATACTGAAGAATATGAGAGAGAGACTCATGAAATGATCGTTTTTTATTATTATGCCACCACCACTAGTCAAATGGATTAAATCAAAATAAAACGAAACTTTTATAAAACAACTACATATCCTTCCAAATTTTCAATTTTTTCCTAACAAATCTCTCCCATTTCAATCATAAGAATGCTTGAAGAAGAAAATGGATAGAAAGGAAAGGCAAAAAAAAGTGGGCAAGCACTGCAAAAATGGAAATGTGATGTTACTCTGGGGCAGAATATGTCTAGTGAATTCTAAATTAACTTTTTCAATCAAGAAGTGGTGGTCATGTTCCTCTAAAGGAAATGCTTATGCTCAAAACAACCAATAATGGAATATTTAGGCCAAGAGTCAACAAATGACAATCAACCTCGTTGATTTATTTTCTAAGGGGGCATTTGGAGAAAATATTCTATTTTAATTTTACACCAAATACAAATTTTACAACAGTGTTACGAAAACAATTACTATTTAAAATATTTTTAAAACAATCACATCAATTTTTCAATTCTACTATTTATCTCTACTTTTATCAATCACATCAACTTTTCAATTCTAAAATACTTTTTATCCAAACACACATTTTATTTAAATACAAAACAAATACTTTTCAATCAAATATAACATTCAAAAATAAATTTCATTCAAATATAATTAAAATACAATTCATTTACCAAACGCTCCTAAGTATACAAATGAATGCTATGTTGACATTAAGAATGCACATCTTCTTTTAAATCAAAGTCTTATGAGCTTCTTCTATATTTAATCTTAAAACTTGTGAAAGAGGTCAAAACTTGCCGTCTAAAATAATATGTAGGCTCAGATCCCTATATTGGTTATGGAATGAAGATGAGGTTAGACCCACTTGGTTAGGGCAAAAAGTGTGCCTTTCAAGATTGACCCCTTAAAAGAAACAATTTATTGGTCGGTATAGTGGGCAACGTGGCGGAGAAATGGGAGGGTGGACAAAAGATGTGAGCACCAATAACGCTCCACATTTACAATATTTTTCTTATAATACACCAAGCAGTGTCAATTTTTTTGTACAAATATATATGCAAGAAATATCGTCTATTCGAAAATCATATCAAATGACAGACAAGTTGTTATTAATCAATAAATAAAACGCTCCAATTTTTATTTTTATTTTTTCTTATCATACACTAAACATTATAAATTTATGTGTGTTTATGTGTGTATATATATATATATATATATGAGAAAATCAGTTATTTGACAACTGTTTTAAACGATAAATTTATTAGTTAATAGATAAAAAATAGATGGTTGATTTCCTTCACACTCTCTCTTCTCTCTCTTAAACGGATATCTGACGCTACTGGGATTTGGCTATATTATGTACGTGTATATATTTATATAAATTTTATTCGCGTGAGATGGTATGATCTATTAATGAGTTTTTTTTTTTTTTTTTTTTGGTAGTTTGGTCTAGAAAAGACCATTGTTGAGGGATTTGCGGGAGCTTGGTTGGGCCGAAGTGAAGAATGACACACAAATTAGGCCAGTAGCAAAAGACATAGGGAACAGCTAGTGCAAAAATATTATTATTTTTTTGTGTTGTGTTGGATATGTGACAACCCATGATGACATTGTAAATTAATCAACATATTCTAAGAATATACTTATCTAATTGCATTATGCTTTGTTCAACAATAAGTGCTAACTTTTATTCTCATCTCTCCATTAACTAGTAATCCTCTTTCCATGGGTTATGGACACAAATAGCATAAAAGATTGATCGTCTCTCCTTTTCCTTGCTTAAAGATTTCTTAATATCTTGGAATATTGTTGAATTAGCCAAGTTAGACATTTGGTGGTCATCCCTTTGGTTACTTTAGGATTTTGATTAGGGCATACTTTGACAATTTGTTGGTTAAATATATTGTCCCCTAAAGCTTAAGCATTTAATCATCCTTATCAACTACCAAACATCAAGTAATCCCCACAACCTAAATATGAAAAAGGAGATTTTATATATTTGTTTATTTTTTTGAAAAGTCAAGACAAGCCTATTATTTAATCTTTTCACAAATTAGTCATATTATCACTAACAACCTAAATAACTCAATTTTTGTGCTCTTTATTATATACACGTTTGGCTTATAATGTACTAATTTGCAGTTAGATATAAGCCCACTTGCTATAATTTTTTGTGATTGTTTTTTATGAGTGCTGCAGCTATGTCAACCATGTCCTCATGATCCAGCAATACAGGAAGTTGTTAGCTACGTGCTGATCTCTAATGCGACAAAGTCATGCTTAATTAGAGTGGCTAAGCTTTTATGATCAAGTTGACAAAATATTAGAAAAGGAAAAAGTTTTTTTTTTTTTTTTAATCAAGTATTAGGTACCTAGCTTTGATCTAGTTAGGTGAAGCTATGATGGTTAAGCATAAAGATACACAATAATTTAGTATTTCTGCTGGTCGACACCGCTACTCAAAATGAGTGGATAACATACCAATAAGCAAATGAATTAGTTATTAGGTGATATCATACTTTGTAAACAAAAATTAATCCACATTACAAAAATAAATTAGTCCATTACTTCTATCTTCATTCTAGCACCAAACAAGAAAAAGAATTTTATGAAATCCCACTATATCATCCTTTTCCTCCATGCTACCCAATTCAGGTATAGCACTAATGCTCTCCAAACTTATCATTTTTTAGTAACTTATCCCCAAACTTTTAATTCTGGTTATTTATACTCTAAACTTACTACATTGTTGCAATGTACCTCCTATATATGAATTCATTTTCTATTAAATTAAATATGAAATGCTTCATATTAAGATAGAAAACCCCATTTTCAACCAAAAGTTTCCAAATCTAATACAAAACTAATGCAAATCTTCTAAATTCAAATCTTTAATATAATATAAAATTAAATAAAAGGTTCATATTGCAATAATTTAACAAGTTTAGTTGTAAATTATCAAAATTAAAAATTTAGGGGGGTAAGTTGCTAAATAATAACAAATTTAGCGAGGTATTAATGCTAAATACTCACCCAATTCATCCTTCCATTTTTTATTTTCCATTTTCTCCCTAACCAAACAAAATCCAAGTGCCTCCATCTAAAGGCTAGACCACAACATTTCTGATGGACATGTAATTGAGAACAAGGGAGAAAGAGGTAAATAAGCCAAATCTTAATCTCAATAAAAATAAATAATAGAAAAGGTTTAGATTATTAGTAAATTGCATAAATTTGGTAAATCATGATCTACACATACTTGAAATTCCAAAAATACCCTTTATACAAAAAACCTAGTTTGTAACCACTTTCCCCATTCTCGCCATTTTATTCATGAAAATACAGCTATAGTGGCAAGAAATTCGAGAAAATCTAAGGGAAAAAAAAAAAAAAGCAAAGCAGTCGGTATCATTATAAGAAAATCCCCTTTTAGATTGTGATTACTCTGTCACTTAAATCTGATTTCTCAAGAAAATCTAAACAAAAACTATCAGTTGGATGACGAATCTGAGTCCAGAGATTTCGAAATCCAGATCTCCAAATCTAAAGCTGAAAATCTAAAGGTAAACCTTAAAATTTATAATTATTAGCAATTTTCTTGACATTCTAACATCAAAATTCCCATTAATACAAAGATATTTTCATAAAAAAATTAATCAAATATATAAAAAAAACTCTTCGAATATGGTTCACTTACAATTTCTAGTGTTATCGCTAGTAAACTTGATTTAGTAATATACTTGATAGAGAATTTCTCCCATTTGTGTACTCTTTTTTCTTAATTTAAATTTTTCACCACTAGAATGTCTTCATTTCATTGAATTTTCATTTTTTCAACATTTACAGGGTTAAACCTACAGCATATATATATATTTTTGCTTTTTTATGTTTAATATATTTCTTATTATTTTGAAGTTAGAATAATCTGTCGTCAAATTTGATTTACCCCCATTTTTTTTCATGCAAGTTAAGTTATTCTACTATCTGATCAATTGTATTTTAAAAGTGGCTATGTTTACAATTATTTGATCTTTTGTGTTATAAAATCTTACTGATGTATTTCTATTATAATTTGAATTATGAATGCTAATTGTCATATATGATTTACTGAACAAAAATGACTACTCTAAAAGAAAACTAAGTAAGCCAGGTGAAGCATCTACATCGAAAGAACTAAAAATGAAGAAGAAGATCATTAGTAAAAACACCAACAAAGAGCAAGAAGGAACAAAGAAAAAAAAAATCCAAAAAATGATGGATCTAGAAACAAGAAAAACAACGAGAAAGTAAAGAAGAAATACAACTTTGAAACAATTGTAGTAAGTTACAAAAAACGATTTCATCTCCTTTTGATTTGGTATTCTAATCTTTCTTTTTTACTATACATCTTTTAAGAAAAAAGGCAAATTCTTGATTTACAAAGAAAAATCTTGATTCACAGAAACTATGTTTTGTTTGTGTAATAATGTAGGATTATGATTACCTACAAAGTCCATTAAACTGGGATCCTGGTAAAAAAAAAAATTAACATTCATTGCAAAATTGAGACGATTGATACAATAAGAGGGTTATTAACAGAAAATCAGTTGAAAATATTCAAAGAAGGGCCATTTGGGAATCTATTCTGCTGAAAATAAATAACATTTCTAGTAAAGCTAAAATAGCAACTAATTTATAGACAATGCAAACATGAAGATATATAAGATTTTGCATTCAATTTTGCTGGGAAAAAAAGTTATATTTGATCTACAATATTTCACACAAATTACAGGCTCAAACTGCCAGAAGAAGCCACCAAAAAGAATGGTTAAAGCACAAAGAAGAATGTAATCTAGACTACTTAAAGAAAAAAAAACTCTACCAAAGTTTCAAATATCATATGGTTCTTTACGAAAAAAACAACAACAATTGAGAAAAAAGACCTCGGACGTAGACATAGTAAGACTTGCACACCTATACTATATAACTAGACTTGTCGTGTCCAACATATGAACATTAACAACGAATATATCTTATTGGTTCATGATAATAAATTATTGAAT
The DNA here is from genome assembly GCA_035233585.1 of Antiaris toxicaria. Lineage (NCBI taxonomy): Eukaryota > Viridiplantae > Streptophyta > Magnoliopsida > Rosales > Moraceae > Antiaris > Antiaris toxicaria. The sequence continues at coordinate 20,836,704 of CP141153.1, forward strand.
GCACAAAATTAGGGTAAACTCTCCTATGATGCAACAATTAACTCGTTTCGTAGTGCCACAACAAGTATAGCTAATCGTGGATTTGTTTAAAGGGCTTCCCATATGCAATTATTATATAGACATTTGAAATCTTGTAGTTCCTTGAAAAAAATAGTTTCATTTTACGTGGGACCCAAGTATACTGTCAAAGATGTTAAAAGTAGCATTTTCTAAAAATTCTTAGCTGGAATGACATGGAACCTACTTTTGAATTCATATAATAAGTAAGAACTCTTACATACATTCTCATTCATTTCATAAATATATTGAACTTAGTTTATATATACATTTTTTAGACAAATAGAAATTTATTTTAATGTAAGTTTCATTTTTGCTGCCCATAAACCATTGATAAATCAAAATATTAAAACAACAAAAATTTATTTACCATTATACAAATAGAAGTGTTTATACTAAAAATTAGATGCCTTAAGATTAATGAGTACCTTATTACTTATTTATTATAATTCTAAATATGTATTTGAGTTATAGGGATTGTTTTTGATTGTTAGTTGCTTACTTACTTACTTTAAAAATGAAGAAAAATGAAGTTTGTGTGATTGGATTAAGCACAACTTTAATTTTATAAGTAAAAATAATAAACTGCCTACATTTTTGTTGTTATGTGAATATTCATGGTTTAATTATGTAGTAAAGGTATTTACAAGAACTTTTTTTTTTTTTTTTTGCTATATAGAAAAAAGTAAACGATATTATCATATCTGAAGAAGAAGAAAAATAAGAATACATGGCTTTGTTATGCAATGAAAACAAAGAAAATGGAACACAAAGCCAAAAAGCGATTTGAACACAACAAATTGATGAAGTTTTTCAGACTCTACCCCCAAGTCCACCGTGAAACTAAAGAAATGAATCTAATGATGTTTTTGTGCGGTTGATGAACATTGAGCAAAATCAGTAGCAAATGACGACTGATTTGGAAAACTTAAAAGAACACAATGATCAGTGTTCTAAAACAAGTCATCAAGATGCATTCCAAGATGTTCCACACTACAGAAGATGTAGAAGTTGCATCATCCTTTGGAGAAGATGAGAATGACCAAGTGTTTTACAATGACCAAATTCCCATGAACTTTGAAAATAGAGAAACCAGAGAAGCCTTTGGAAAAGAACAAGACCATAACTAAAATGACAAAAAAAAGAAGAAACATTCAACAAAACTATAATAGAGTTTCAACCAGAATAATTGGGGATACAATATAACACAGTACAAGAAGATGACATCCAACTAGCACCTAAAGACAACCCCCAGCATAATACTATACAAGCACCTGAAGAAGAAGACAACTAGGATGGGGACAAAGAAAAATCTAAAAAAAAAAAAGTTGGAAAATACTGTGCTAGCTAAAAAATCCGAACATAAGGAAGCAACAAACCAAGATAAAGAACAATGGCAAACAATCTTGAATGATTTATGCGAAACTTTAATGGATATTGATATAGATAATATTATCAAAATGGCCACAAGCACAAAACATGTAACATACTTAGTAAAATTGGATAAATAGTAATAATGTAAATATGTTTTCTTAATTATAAAAATACTTTGTTGGATTGTTTATTGAAAAACAGATTATCAAACGAAGAGAACATACTCTATAATTTTAATAAATAAGAATGTTTACCTTGTAAATTGCATATCTTGAAATTGGTAAATGTATAATTAAATTTGTAAACAAGATATTTAGACTATTATTTTATGACAAACAAGACTAATTTTTAAATCAAATATCTAGATGTCAATCTATCACTAAGAAGTTGAAGAATGTATTAAAACTTATATACAAAGCTTAACACTAGAGGTAAATAAAAAAATTATATTGTCCAAAAAATTATTACCAATATGTATTATTTTCACATTCTAAAAATATGCATTGTAGGAAAAAGGCATGTCCTAGAAGAAAGAAGAATAGCAACAGGATGACAAAAAAAACCAAAAAAAGTAAAAAGCACAAAACTTTATTTATTGCATATGTATAAAATTGTAAATATATAAAAACTGATTATAGCTTACAAACACAGAATGAAAAAACAAATGATCAGAAAGATAACATAAAGTATACAAGAAAAAGAATAGGGAAATAGGTTTGGGAAAAGGCAGTTGAAGGAGATGAAATGCGAAAAAGGAAATCAAAGCAAGGAAAACATCTTTGCAGCCTATTTACAGAGAAATTTAGTTCTGTAAGTAAAGAACAACTGAAGAAGAGAAAAAAAAAAAAGGGACACGAAAAGTAGATGAAACAACACCTCATTTACTTTGTTTCTTGATTTGCAAGGATTCACCACATTCAAGTACTCAGAGTATAGACAACAGTAAATCAACTGCAAAAGAGAGCAAATGGAATGATATCAAGCTACTGTCCATTTGATACCCTCGAGAGCTACATCCCAAACACTTCTGATGCTTTAATTATGTTGCTAACTATAACTACTTTTTGATGGTATATAGTATATGAGTAACAATATTTTGATAGTTATGTTATGGAATCTAGTGCAAACCCTAATATTTTCAGACTTTGTTAATGTTTGGGTTCAGATACTATTTTGCTACTATTAAACTTATCTAATCGATGATATTTATTAATATTTTGTACTAATAAACAACTTTATCATGATATGATGGGAAAAAAAAATTAAAATTTTATAATAATGGATATGGAGAGAAAGGATAAATAGCCTTTTTTTTTTTTTTTTTCAAAAAACAAGACTTTAGAAGCGGCTATTGTTATTGTCTTATTCTACTTACTATATTATATAATAAAAAATGATAATCATAAAAAACTTGTTGCATCAAATTATCTATCCTTAAAAAAAAAAAACACAAAGTTGTGAACTTAAAAAATAACGGTAAATGAAAGATTTATCATTGATAAATTAATATTTACATTTTAACATTCACACTATATCTTGGCAAATGAAAGATTTACTACTTGTAAATCAAGCATTTACACTATATCTACATGATATAAAAAGCATCCAAAAATGGTAAATGAAAAATTTACTATTGGTAAATTAATATTCTCAAACAAAATCATATCAAATGTTTTTTTTTTTAACAATATAAAAACATTAAACTGATCATAACTTACAAATGCACAAAACAACTAGACGTTGAAAAGAGAAAATTTACACTGATAAATCAATGGTAAATAACAGATTCACCATTGGTAAATCAATATTTACACTGTAACATTAATAAATAAAAAAACATCATTACTAACAAAAAGCATTATATTAATGTTTTAAAAAAGGTACTTTAAATTAAAAACTTTAAAAAAATCACTTATACTTAAAAAAAGGAAAAAAAATGCAAAAATAATGGTAAATGAAAGATTTACTACTGATAAATCAGGCATTTACACCATATCTACATAATATAAAAAAGCATCCAAAAAATAGTAAATAAAAAATTTACTATTGGTAAATCAATATTGCCAAACAAAAGCATATCAAATGTTAAAAAAAAAAATAGAAAAACATTAAACTGATTATAACTTAAAAATGCATGAAACAACCAAATGTTGAAAAGAAAAAGTTTACACTAATAAATCAATAGTGAATGAAAAATTTACCAATAGTAAATCAATATTTACATTGTAATACTAATAAACAAAAATACATCAAAACTATATAAAAAAAAGCATTATATTAATATTTAAAAAAAAGGTACTTTAAATTAATAAAAACCTTAAAAAATACTTAAAATTAAAAAATGGAAAAAAAAAAGAGCAAAAACAATGGTATATGAAAGATTTACTACTGGTAAATCAAGTATTTATACTATATTTACATAATATAAAAAGCATCCAAAAAATAATAAATGAAAAATGTACTACTTTGATTTACCAATAGTAAATCAATATTCCCAAATAGGAGCATATCAAATGTTTAAAAAAATCTAAAAAAACATTAATAATATCATAAAAATGTTTTAAAAATTGTAATTTAAATCAAATCAACAAATATTTCAGTATATAAACAAAAAATGAAATGTACTACAAAACATAAAACCATCCTAAAAATTCTTATGAGTATCCTCTGATATGAAATATAAAATCCAAACTCAAATGTTTCAATATATCTACAATCAAAATACTAAAAAATAAAACCATCCAACATATTAATCAATTGTGAGGTTGTTGACAACCCCCTCAACTTGGAGGATGGATCCATCATAAACGGCATTCTCATATTTGTTTTCTTGTTATGTTCATATTGGTAACAATGGCTATACTTCACAGACTTCTTTTTTTTTTTTGCTTACAGACGAAATTCTATATTTTTTGGGCCTCCCAATAACAGGTTTAACATCTGGTTCTGAAACCTCCCAATGTGATTTTTCATCCACTAAAAATACAATAGCTTCATGGGTTGCCGTGTAAGCTATATTTATGTATTAGCGAGACACAACATCTAAAACTTTTATATTCTTCTTCTACAATGCAGTTTTAACATGACCATAGGGAAATCATTGCACTATCAAACACGACAAGAAAGAGTCCTAGCAAGTAAATCTACCATCTCATTAACTCCATCATCAGCAATGTGATACTTATCATTGTCAATAAGATTAACCTAAAACAATTCAACATCATGAAATTTAGAAAACTAGTTTACAAAAATATCACACGTAAAAGAAAAAAATTTAAACTAGGGCAAAAAAAAAAAGATATAAAAAATTTAATATGGTAAATTAATTCATGACCTTGAAACTTATTAATTTACAAGTGAAAATAGAACCCAAATGTACAAATGGAAGTTACAAAAATTTATATGGTAAAATAATCTAAAACAGATCCAAAATTAGAAATAAAAAAAAATATAGAAAATTTTAAGAGGAGCAAAATAATGATAAAGGAAACTTACCTCCATCGAATAAGCTTTAATTTCCCTATCGGACAAACGTTGATAAGCCCTAGAAGTTAAATAAGTAAAAGTTCCCCTTATTTCATTCTTGTTTTCAAAAACCACCTCTGAAATAAACTTCTGAAAATTTAATAAGAGCAATAATTAAATATTCCCTCACATCCAACAAAATAGCATTGATAAATTCTAACATATTAGTTGTTATTATATCGTATCTTTTTCTTACAAAATTGGCTTTAGCCCATTTTCAAACTCAACATCTAGAAGATATCTCCTAATTCCTGGCGTAATTCCATCCATTTGGCGCATATAATACTCAAAGTTCTTAATGCGATATGCCTTTGCACATCTATAAAAAAAAGTCCATCAATATTTGCATTAAGGTACTTATCTTTAAAGTTCCACAATAAGTGTTGCATGCAAAAACCATGAATGGCATTGGGAAAACCAATTGCAATAGCTTTAAGAATGCAATTTTTCCAATCAAAAGTAATAACAAGCTTTTCATGATCACCAATGGCTTCTTTCAACTTCCAAATAAACAATTCCCATGACAAATCATTTTCAGAGTCAACTATCACAAAACCTAGTGGAAAAATATGGTTATTCCCATCTAACATAGTAGAGAGAAACAATGTCCAAATAAATTGATTGTTCAAAAATGTACCATCAATAGAAATTACTGGCCTACATTGACGCCAACCTTAAATTGATGTTCTCAAACACATAGATAAATACAAAAGTTTGTCCTCATTAGTAAGCTCATAAGCTATAAAAGATCTTATAAAACAAAAATTAAGGAAAAAAAAAAAAGATATTAGCCATTAGTCCATAAAATAACAACTTACAGAAAATTAAACTTACAAATAACAAAAAAAATCCTATTACAAATGACAAATTATTTCATTTACTATGTAAATTATTAAATTAACGTGAAAATTTACACTTATAGATAAGCAAAAATATTTTGGTGCAATGTTAACACATTATTTACATGATAAATCATCAATTTATTAATTAAAATGTAATAAATTAGCTTGAAATAAAACCATATTCAAACTTAAACAAACCTAGATTTTTCTGCTTTAAAACATCATAAAGAGTAGGAATTGACGCATATGATTCCGCAGTAGTACTCCTTAAAACTTTTAAAGCAAAACCCCGCAATTCATGTTTTGTATTAACTAATTCGAACACTATATTTATCGTGCATTAATGATATAACATCTTTTGGGTGAGCAATATCAGATAGCCTTTTGCTAAAATCACTTATAATGAACTCGCTAATAATATAGCTTGTAGCTTGTCGATGCTTATTATGGGAGACAACCATTATATAAATATGTTCAGACACATATTTACGAACAACCAAAAATCACTCCCAGAAATTTTAGAAATACGCATCATCCATGACCAGCCACACTTCTTGTAACATAGTACATAATACTCACTATTTGACCTATCAATCAGAAACTCAAAATTCTTTTGAATAATAATTAAGTATGTAACTTTCTTCGATGTTGACTTATTCAAGAAATAGTCACCCTTGTTAACATTAAAACAATTTGGCAACTTATCAATGTCAACATCCTCAATGACCACATAATCCATCAAACTCTCTATATTTTCCTCAGCATCTAAACAATCAACATTAGAAGATGAAGCTCCTGGGTGAAATTTTCCCTTAACAATAGAGGAAGAAACAACTAGATCATCCACAACATCAGCAACCAAAGGGAGTGTCTTTAACTCCTTTGTCATTTTGCACTATATTAACAAACCAAAACAAATCTCAATCACTTTTTAACTCAATAAACTTCTTAAGTCTTTCCAAAATCACTATCAATGACAAAATGAATCGAAGTAACATCTGAAACGAAACCAAACATATGTTAACGACACTCCTCAACACCTAACTTTTCTAATTCAACCATATTGACATTAGAAGGAACTGAAATCGACTACAATGCAAAAACCAGTATATAGATCCTTGGGAACCCATTTCCCTATATAAGCAACAATAATAGAAATTCAGTCCATAAAAGTTTCATCCATTCTTATTGCATAAAAAACAAATAAATATATATAAATTGCATATGAACATTTTAAATCAACAACATTTACGAAAAAGACAAAAAAAAAAAAAAAGAATCTAGTAAACAAGAATTTCATATGTAGGAAATAATTCAATAAAAATGCATCAGAGTAACGGGACGGAATAGTAAAAATTTTTCAAGATCGTTAGATATCTCATGATACTATATACAATAAACTAACAACAATTTAAACTCATAGCTCAGAGGACACCAATCTGCAAGACGAGAATGATCGGAGGGCTTCAACCAACTAACTTTCTCTACTATTCTCTAATTCCCGAATGGCTGAGTGTGTGGGCACTCTGAACCTCGATCGGTATGCTAGCACTGCTAGTTTTCTTCCAACCACCCAAATCTATAAAGAACTTATTGTTACGGTGAGTTGTACAATAATAAGCCTACTCACTTGAGAGTCTGTGATCTGAGAGAACTAGAGTGGCAGGACCTCTATTTATAGATTTGCATGATGAGATCCTCTGAATTCGAATTGGATTAGGAGAAGATTTTCTCTCTTATCTACTTACAAAAATCCAAAAATTCTAGGCCTTATCCAACCAAAAAGAATTCGGCCACTTTAAGGGATTTTCTTTTAAAATTCAAACAGGATTTTAACTTGAATTTTTTCTTCTCATTCCCTCATAAAAATCGATTCCCCTTTGTTCCCAAAACATGACTAGATTCGGTCATTAAAGTGTGAGGAGAATTAGAATTCAAATAGGATTTTCTAACTTGAATTTAATCTCATCCTTATCCATTAAAAAACCGAAAATCTCCCTTAGAATTATCCTTGAATTTTCAGCCACTTTTGTGAGGGGAAGAATCAAAATTCTAACAGGATTTTCTAGCTTGAATTTAATCTCACCCTTGTCCACAAAAACCAAAAAATCTCTTTGGATTTATCCACAAAATTTCGTGCACTTTAGGGAGGGAGAAAATCAAAATTCAACTGGGTTGAAACTTGAATTTTCTCTGCATCCTTATCCACTAAGAGTCTGAATTCTCTTAGGAGTTATCTTCCCTAACAAACTTGGTTTTTCTAGATAGATTAGGACTCAAAATTCAAGTAGGATTCAAACAAGATTTTCCTCTCCTTAATTTAACTTAAATTCGAATTCTAACCCTGTGGAATTATCCATAAAAAATTCGAATTCCACTTGGATTGTAATTCAAAATTTGAATTTCAAATTTCAAAATTTAAATTTCAAAATTCACAAAAAGTTGTATTTAAAATTTTGTCCTCATAGATAATTTTCTACAACTCCAATTCAATCTCAAATAAAATCATGACAACTTTATTTGGAGTTCGAATAATTATGTACTCTATTATCCAAAACAAAATCTGAATTCAACCGGAGAGAATCTTGTTCACCATCCTAATCCTATGTTAACACCATTCATGTAAAGTCAACTAGCCAACAAGCATACACAGATTAATTTTGCCATTCGTTAAGGAATTATGTGGAGTTAGTAGAGGGACTAATTGGACATATATAATTGGGCTCCCGTGATTCCATATGATCATCATTCTGTACCGAACAACACAATCATATGATCACTAATTTGGGAGTCACACCACTATAAACCTGAAACTGAACTCTCAATTATATACCGTATTACGTAATCCTGTGACGAGCTACTGTCCAATGACCTTGTCATATATGCAAAACCCTTATATGATATTCATGATCAGCCTTAGGTCAAAATCCGCTCAATCCTACCGATCAGGCTATCTTAAAGTTCCATTATACTACCAAATAAGAAAATGATTATTCACCATATGTGAATAAGAAGTCATCCACCCAGCAAACGACCTAAGGCCTTATCCATTTTCACATCCAGTATAATGCCTTTAAGAGGATACCTTTAACTCCTTAGAGTTATGATTCTGATATCTGCAAACAAACCCTTCATCGTATACAAGTCATATACCCAACGAATCGATTTATAAGCTTACTACCTTTGAGACTCTTTAGCCATTGGAACATCAAAGTACACAAGTCATATATATAAAGCAGTTCATCTACTTAGGATTAAGGTTATTGCATAATGAACGTCAAAAGTAGATTGATCCACTCATAGCGAATTATGTAGATCTATCACGCTTTAGTCCCAGTTTAATATGTCAGTATCAAACAACATATCTATATCTTTACTTGGGAGTCAATGCTCCAGACAGTCAAGATAAACCGTCTCCACCATGACTTTAGATAACATAATAGTCTTAACATGAGTTAGATGCTCGGTCTAACCCCATAGACTACAGACCTTAATTTAGACCGCTTACTTTAGAACATTGTCTTTTCGCATACAAAAGTCCGTTGCATGCAACGTTCTAACAATTTTAACACAAGCAGTCAGTGAGTCATATTTGCTTACATTTACTTTAACATGTAAATAGAATAAAGACAAATAGTAATGTAATGAATAATCTCTATATTATAATTTTATTATCCAGTTTAAAATAAATACATCAAAATGTCTCTCATACTTAAGGCATTTCCTAACATCATATATGTTTGACACAAAATTAATATAAGCCTACATAAATTATAAATAAAAAAGATATATCAAAATTATACACCAAACAACAACAAACAAGAAATCCATTGAAGAAGACAAGTATTTACACTTATAAATTATTTATTTACCATTTAAATTATTAAATTACCATATAATTTAATATTAACAGAAAACACAAAAACAGTCTGATGCTATGGTAAACAATTTATTAAATATGTAAAAATCATTTTGATATAGTGCTAAACATAAAAATAACTGAAACTAGCTATAAAATAGCTAAAACAATTTAAATTAGAGCCAAACTTGCTGAAAAGAACCACATTTAGCAAAACATTACAAAATAACCAAACAACAGGAAAACACACATTGAAAAGTAAAAAAACAAAAAGCATAAGAATAATCACTTAAAAAAATGCAAAGAAACAACAAGAAAATCAACGATAAAATGTGAGAAAAACCAAAGAAATAGAGCACCAACACAAAAGAAAAATTTATCATAATCAATGAAAATAACATGAAGAAAAATCATAAAATAAGGACAAGCAAAAATACTTGAAAATTGCAAAAAAAAAAAAAAGCGAAGAAAATCACCAAAAAATACCAAGAAAACCAGAAGATCCAACAAAAATCCTACGATCGCATAGTTAAAATTTAGCAAAACTAACAAATTTAGAAAAGTACAAAACCTAGATGATTCAATTAATAATTGCAAAAACAGAACTCACAAATCATAGAACCTAGAGAGAGAGAATGAGCACCCACCAACTTGGAAGAGAAAAAAGTGAAAAACAAAAAACAAATGAAGAAAGAGAAAGTAAGAGGGAGATAGTGAAAAACCAAAAATGAACAAAAAGAGAGAAAATAGAAGAGAGAAAAAGAAAAGAAGAGAGAGAAAATAGAAAACTAAACCAAAAACATATTTGAGGGCAAAATAAAAATATTACCTATACTAAAATTAGATTATACTATAAATTTTTAATAATTTTAAAATTTATTGTTTACTTTCAAACCATTAAAAAAAAAAAAAAAAAAAAAAAAAGGGAGGGGGAGGGGGAGGGGGAGGGGTGGGGAGCTATTTACTACAATTTCCCTAATGACTTATTCGCCCAAGTCAAGGGCTTTCATAAGAACTTGGGCTTTCATAAGAACTTAGCATGAGCAATTGTTTTTTCATGGACCAATATTCACCCAACTTCTTGAGGTAAAAGCTCTGGACCAGAAACTTTATGCCCAGCGGAAATGCTACAACCACATTTCATGGATTGATTTTTACTATGCAAAGAAAATATAGGAGAGAATAATGACATACTTACACCATTTAGAATACAAAAAATTCCCCTGAAGATATCATACAGCGGTCCATCGACAACCAATGGTAACCTACAGTGAAATTTCGATTACCAACAGTAGTCTTCTGTGCCACCGTTGGTTACTAACCTAAGTAAAAAAAAATATTACCCAAAAAAAAAAAAGAACTAAAAAAAAAAAAAAAAGCAAATGGAGCACTTCCGAAGGTGATGGAGATAACAATGCAACAGCCACCTTGTGCAGGATCACAGTCATGCATTCGTGGGAATCATAGATTCAACAACGGCTACTTGATCTCACTCTCAGTAATGCGAAGAGCTCACCTTGGAAGAGGATCATGTTAGGAATATTCTCACCAGCAAGATCTTCACCAAGGAATTTTTATTTTTTAGTAAAACTCAAAAGAAAAAAAATACACACACATTTATAAAAATATATATATATTCTCAAATGAAGGGGAGGAATTAAAACCTACACTTACATTTATTAAACAGAGAGGAAGAAAAACAAATATTGATAAAAATAGAAATCAGCCTTAATGACAAACCAAACCAAAAATAAAGTAAGCAAAAAACAGCCCTCAAAGAACCCAAAATAAAATTGAATTCATCCATACATTCTAAAACTCTTTTCCTTTGAATACAAGTTTTATAGGCACTATTGTTTTTTGGATTAACAATTATATTATCTCTTTACATATTATTAAGTTCCTCTAGTTCATCCTAAAATCTTAAATTATAATTTTCATTTCTTTTTGAACAAGTGTATAGTTATCAAGTTTCTCATAAGATCTCACTCTCACTGTTGTTTTTTGGATTAACAATTATATTGTCTCTTTACATATTATTAAGTTCCTTAGCTCTTTTTGAAGTGGGAACAAAATTAATTTTATGCACGTTACTATGTTGCTTTCTTGGTTTGAGAGGCTTAAATGTTCATTTGCTTGCTTAACTTGATTTGTTCAAGAAAATCTTATGATTGCAATGACTTTCTCCATAGTTCAATTAACTGCTTGATAATTCTTAATAGAAACAGCATGATCAAAAATGATATCGACAATATTTTTGTAATTACCACCAATAGTCGATATCATTGGCATGAATTTCAATTGTGAATGGTGATGAAAATGATCGGACTTGGATAGAAAACGTTTAACTTCGAGGTTTGATAGACAAACAACACAATATATGTTACAATCCCAATCCCAATGCTATGTTTGCCAGAAAACCTTCTTTTTAGTGCTTTATTTGCCCCTTTTTCATCGTGTCTTGTAAATTAGCTACTGTTTTCACCCTTTTTCATGGTCTCTCTTTTTTTCTTTTTTCTTTTTTTTTTAATCTTTTCAGAGGGGGAGAAAAATGAGAACGTATAGTAAATGCAATATTCCACCATGATGGAGACGTGAAACTCAATGCCTAGAATGATTGTTGATCATAATTACGCCCTTCTTTTCTTTTCCACTAACGTCCTTTTAATGCTATTTACTCCATTATTTTCTTCTTCTTATTTCGCTTTCATTTTGGATATTTTTCTTATGATTTTTCCCTCTTTGTAATCTGAATTTTCCGACATAATTGGTTAAGAAAGGATTGGATCATCATTATACTTTGATATTTATCTCTAAAGTTACAATAAAAGCGTTTTTCGTTTGGAGATCGTCTCTTGAATCAATCGATAAAATAAACTTGAGCTCTTATTATTAATAAACAGATTAGCTCCTTTTGAATCTGTTTGTCAATGTTTATAAAGAATGTTTCTACGTTCTTAAAAAATTTATGAAAGATCATGGTTAAAATTGGTATTTTATTCGTAAGTACCCACCGCTTTAAGATTGATATGGAGGAGTTCTTATGAAGGCAGGGGCAATGTGGAGGCTAAAATTAACCCCCAAATCGAAGTGGGAGCTTCCTCATCCCGCCTCCGTCCCTATATATATAAGTCATTTACTTATAATTTGAAGGCTTAAAATATTTGTCCTTTAGTTCTATGATTGGATTGAAGATTAGCTTTGTGTTTTTGGAGTTTGTACTTAGTTTTGGGACTTTGGTTTGTTATTATCTGGAGTTTTATGTAGTTTTAAGATTTTGAAATTTAGTTCTGCTCATAAAATTACATGTACAATCTATATAATAAAATTCTTTTAATGATATTTCTTTAAAGTATGTGGTATAAAATTTCGTGCACTATATATTCAATATTAAAACTAGGAAACTATATAATATGATTGAGACAAGTTAGTTTGGGATTACAGTGCTGATAAAAAAGCACTATTTTTTTTCCCGAAGAGAAGCACTACATACTGGAATCAAAAAAATAAAGAAACAAGTAAAAAGCAGCTAAAAAAATCATATGCTTCTGAAATTAACTTATTGTAATTGTGTTTGTACAAAAATGTTTCGCTCATTTTATCAAACAACTCTGGTTCGATTTTTTTTTTTTAAAACAAAGTATCATATTAATTTCTAAAAAGCTAGAGCCCAAAGGTTAGTTATGTACAAATAGAGGAGGTGTCTTTTAATAGAAGTTGAGATTTGCTAAATTAATCTGACATTAATTGTGATTTCTCTTAGTTCATAGAAAAAAAGAGGTGACTAATAAACTCTTTTATGCCTTAACTCAATCTAATAACTCTACACAAAAGGAACTCTTTCGAATTTTTGTTCTGTAATTATGCTCAATTAAACACCAAGCTTTCAGCATTCATGCTCTACTTCGTACGAAGCTTCTCCAGTCTCAAAGGGATCCATACGACCAAAGAATATGCTTTATAAAGCTTTTTAGAAGTTACTTTCGTTTTATAAATCTAAAATACTTTTAGAAGAATTAAGATAATTTGTCAGGAGTCGTTTGTATCTTTAAAAGAACTTTTAGTTCAAGTCACAAATGTGGCTTCTAAAAAATACTCTTTCGATTAGAAGTTGAAACTTGTATCAGAGCTTAATTAATTAGATGTTAAAACCTTAATTCCAACTTTTTTTTAATTAATGATTAAAAAATGTTAAAATCATTTTAACTTGTTATAAAGCCTTTTTTTAATGTTACTCCAACCACTTACCAAACAACTCTAATTTTTGCTTCTCTTCTTCCACCGGCTAAATGAGGAAGTAAAAGAAAAATACTGATCAAACGGGCACAAAAACAACTAAAACCTACAAAATTAAAGAAGAAAATTAATAGTAATTAATTAACTACATCAACTATAGGAAATAATATTACACTAGTTTTTACTAGCTAGCTAATCTAGTTCATAAAAATCATCTACAGTCTTTTCTGGATGCAATCTCTTCCTTCCACTTAGAGAAACACCAAAAAGCTTAACGCAACCATTTTTCTCCTCATTTTTAGTCTCATTATCACCCAATCCACAGATTTCAGTAATTTCCATGGTTTTAACCCCAGAAACATGAGTTTGCACCGGAGACGTCGGAGAACCGAGTTCGACGAGCTTCGGGATCGCAACGAGAGTACTAGAAATTGTAGGGATTGAACCACTCAATGTAGAGGGTTCGACTGGCTTCACATGGTTTTGGATGAAGTAGATGATGTCATTGTAGAGGCTCTTCATGCGAGTGAGTTCCGACAAGAGCATGAAGTTTTTTCTCCGGAGCCTTTGGTTATCTTCGGCGAGCGATGTTAGAATATGATCGGTAGTACCAGTGCAAGTTTTCAGCGATGGCGACGAGGAAGTTTCTAGATTGTTCCAAAAGAAAGTAGTACTGTTTTTTTGATGATCTAGTGATTGGAAGAAGAGGGAATTGTGTAGCTGATGATCATGATCATGATGATGGTAGTTTTGAGGGTGTTGTTGTGAAGTTTTTCTTCTGTGGATTTCGGATAGCAAGTGTTTTGCTCCTTTTCTGAAGTACTCGTTTGAAAACTCCCACCTATCTGCAACTATTTTTTTGAAACCCTGAAATAATAATAATAATATTATTATTATAATGATAATATTAATATTATAAGATAATTTATTTTCACCATTTACAAGATATGATGAGAAATTAAAAAATAATTATTAAGGTTGGTTAGTTTCTAAAGTTGTGATGGAAAAATGAGTGTGTTTCATTTGAATGGTAGTTGAGAAGGCCAGTCATGATGGTTTTAGGGTTTTATGCAAATAAAATGTTTAGAAAAAGGAAAAAAGAAAAAGTTATATAAAAAGAAAGCAATTTGGAAAAGAAGCTTTACTTTTTCAGTACCATGCACTTTTTAAAAGACGGCATAAACCAGAAGCATAATTCTAAAATGCTACCATCTAAGCGAAAGAAAAACAAAGTTCATGTTCATTATAGCTTTTCAATATATATCCCAAATAAATATATATATATATATATACACACACATATGTAAAAGCGGGTAGAAACATGTTAATTTTCATATTTATTTGCTAATTTTATAAACGTTGAACGAGCATCGTACGTGTAATAAATGTGTAACACACAAGCGATTAAAAAAAAAAAAAGCAGAAAACGTAAGGAGAGAGGGGGAGAGAGAGTGAGTGGAGAAGAATTAACACATTTTATATAGAAGATGTTAGAACATATTTTCGGATAGATTACCCGCTGGGAGTAGTTCCATAGGTGTGATGAAAGAGATTTGAATAGAAGATTTTAAATTGAACGCGTTTTAATATCTATTATTTGATAACTTGGAAGCATTATAATACATATTTTAGATAAGTAGGAATTATAAATTGGCCAGATCAAACATGAAACAACAAAAGGAAAAACATTGAAATGAGATCTAGAATCTCGTGGGAGGATCGAAGAGGGAGTATTAATTAATCGACATTTATACTGTTCAATAGTACCATGAAACTATTAACTAATGAAATATATATATATATAATTACATGTACTTTTAGAGTAAGGAAGTCCGTCACCATCTGTTACAATAATTCTTATACACTCTTCGTTTCATTTACAATTTTTCAATATAAATAACTAGATTATCACGTAAATAATATTGCAGAAGACAGTATATGTTTACGCTGTTCGATGGAGAATTATAGACCTCCATCAAACAAAAAAGCTTTTTTTATTTTTTATTTTTTTGGTTTTAGATAAGCCAAACAAATAAACTTTGAAACAAATTGATAAAAGAGAAGAGGAATGTAAAGCAAGCACTCTAATAGAAATTTCTTCAATAATACTAAACAGTGAGCTAGCAATTATAATAAGGTCAATTTTACTCAACCGTATCTAATTTATTGTTGCAGAAAATACCATCAAAAGTTGTAAGCAAAAATGAAAACTTACGATTCATTTGTTTCATGAATTCGAACAGAAATTTAAATTTTTGTAAGTGAAATTATTGTAAAACACAACTTTAAATCGTGTTAATTTAAACCCATGAAACTAGCAGAAATACTTATTTAGTCATGATCCATCAATGGTTTGGTGAAAAAAAAAAAAGTAAAGAAAAACCTCTTAACTGTTTTGTAAGTTCAACTTTGGCAGCATTGCCATGAGAGAGAGAGAGAGAGAGAGAGAGATGTAACAACACATACATAGGTATTGAGCTGCCTAACAAAGCTGGAGAAATTGTTGTGCTTGAAGTAGTTAGGAAGAAGATCTCTGGCAAACTCAGGAGGCCTCCAAACAACGAAGGTGGTGTGATCATCACCCCAAGACACAATGTGGTCAGTCAGAGGATCATCAACCAGCTGGTATGTCTTTGTCAAGAACGGTGCCGGCAACGCCTTCTGCGACTCCACGCTCAACCCCATGTTCTCCTCACACCTGATCATCATACTTTCCACCGCGAAAGCCATGAATGTCAATACAATCCGCAGCTTCTAGCTATAACTACTACCACACTACTTAGTGATATATGATATATGATATATGATATATGATCCTCTCTCTCTCTCCCTCCCTCTCTCTCTCTCTCGCGTTATTATTGATCTCCTACTTTATGAAACAAAAACATATGACTATGTCACTAAATAAGAGCTCCTTCTCTCTTTCTCTCTCTCTCACATGTAATTTTCTAACTTTAAGAAGCATATAATGACCATGTCAGCAAAAATATTTAATTTTCCTAGAACTTACTTTAATGAGATCCAATGCTCTTATGCATCTTACATAAGATTATTACTTTTATATAAGAGATTTTAAAACTATATTATAAATAAATACCTGTTAAATTTCTATAAATCTGTCACATATATAGGTAGTATACCATTCTTTCACAAACGAGGAAGTTTTCTTTCTACGTATGTGAAATTAAAATCATTACTGGTAATTTGCTCTATGGCATATGCAAATAATTGTGTTTATTACGCCGTACTCTTCATTTATGGACTAAAAATAATACTTTCAATGTTGGCTTTTACTAAAAAGTTGCCTTTGACAATAACGTTCACAAAATATGGTCTATGTTAAAATATATATATATATATAAAATATAGGGCTTTTGTCATGACATGAGGGTTTTTTTTTGCTCAGAAATCAAGACATGAGCTTAGACATCTTAAGCGATTATTACATGCGCAATCTTAATGGACATAATTAGAAAGCCCAACAATCAAAAAAGTATAAATCTTAATTATCCAAAGAAAAACCAAAAGGAATAACCGGAAAAGGAAATAAATAATAATATTCTATAACCATATACAAAAATTTAGAGAAGGAATTGAAAATAATATCTTGTTGGTTGGGTATAATTTTGAGTATGGTTAAATCTTGATTAAATTACATCGAATTTTTATACAGTGAGAATTTTATAATAGGGAGAAATACTCCATCGATATGATTCTATCTTGAAATTTCGTTTTGATATTATATTTTATTTTTATTTAATTTATACAGTTCGAAATACGAAAATTGTCTATAAATATATCATGGGAGTGTGCATTATTGGTAATGGGCCCAACATGGTGCATTATCCGTAGCTCGGAATTTTGTTTGGCTTTATACACTGATCACACCGTGATGGCAGGGCGCTAAAGTGGTCGTAGCTGGTAGCCTATCTATATAGCCCGAAGGCTATGTAAGTACACATATGTATAAATATATATATATATATATAGAAGGCAGAATATATATGTGTGTGTGCGTCCTCGCACTGGACAAATTTCATTAACCAGATATGGCTGCCAGCCAGGTTGTGGGGAAAAAAAAAGGAGAAGCCGACCAATAGTTAGTGCCCAGAAGATGACACAAGTAATTGTGACCTTTTTGGATGAAAACACACTTTTTTTTTTTAAGGTGATCAGTAGAGTCTTTTTACCTTTATTGATTTTAAAAAAATTAATTATCTTTATGTTTTTTAAAATTATAATAAGGGGTAATTAGAATCAAAATGGTTCGACATTTTAACTAATTTGATACTCACTTAACCACTCATTCTACATCAGAGGCCTCGCTCTAATTTATATTTTGAAATGAATCAACTTGTCGAGCTACCTTAGTATATAGCTTGAAAACTACTTTTTTCCCGGCCATTGATTGATATAAATCACAGCATCGTGCCAAGAGTAACACTTGGGAAAAAAAAAACTGCGGTTTTGTCCACTTTTCTTGTCACCAGAAGTGAGTAGTTTTAACATTTTGATGGTAAGATATGAAAAATAGGATTAATTATATAACTGCATCTGCTAGTTTTAATTATTTTTCAATTTATCACGTTATTTTTTAAAAAAATTGCATAGATATATTTTGAATTTTGAAAACTTATTTTCAGTTTCTAGGATTTAAAAAAAAAAAAACTAGGTAAGAAAAGGAAAATGCACTATTTTATGACACCACTAATATATTTGATCTCTAGGATTGATCTTCCAAACTCAAAAAAAAAAAAAAGGAATTTAATTTGCATAAAAATGGAAATATTTGTTTTTTTTTTTTTTTTGCTAATTCTCACCTAATTTATCTGCATATATATATAATTGGAAAATTATAATAAATAGTAGTTTTTAGAAATGAATTGAAGTAAGTAATATGTTTTTAAAATATTTATAACAATTATTAGATTTACTAGATAAATAAAAATTTTACTAGATAAATGATTTATTTATATTTATTCAATTTACTTAGTATGTAAATATTACCTAATAAGTTTAACTTATATAATATATTTAAAAACTGTTATTTATTATAAATATTTTAAAAACTTTTTAGTTATTTTAATAATTTTTTAAAAAGTGCTATTTATTTTATTCTTAATTATATAAATATATGTTGACAAAATGGAAAATGGTAAGCACATGAGAGATCCCACGTTATGCATTTCCCCTATCTTTATGTGGCAGTAGGAACATTCCTAACCCTAATTCGTACATAATAACAAGGCACACCCGTGCCATTAAAGAAAGTGAAACATATTTTCTTAATTAGAAGATCCTCTGTTAAAAAAAGCTTCTTTCACAGAGAGGGGAAAAAAAAAAATCAAAAAAAAAAATTTACTATTCCACAGCATCTGGCCAGAAGAAAACATAAATACATTCAATACACAATGCTGCTTTCCATCCATGTTAAGAGAAGATATATATAAATGAAAAAACAAAAGTAAAAAATATAACATTAAGTAAACAAAACTAAAAATTAGGTGTATTTTTGCATGCACAGTTCCTCAAGATTCCTCTGTGGGCAAGGGACCACATCTCCCAAAGACCAAGCAGCTGGTAATGCTGCATTTTCAAGAAGACACTTTCTCCATCAACCTTTTATCTTTTATCTTTTTTTTTTCAATATTTATAATTGCTTTTTCTATTATATTTGTGTTAATTAGGTTTAGGTACTTACTTTATCTTTCATATTTTTCATTACAAATATTTTGAAAAGTAGAAAAAAAGAAGTTAATTTTTATATATCAAGTATTTTTTATGCCTTACGGTATCTTCTTGTTGGGAATATTGAAGTGGGATTGGGACTCTCAACATTGACCTATACATTTTCTTTTTGTTGATATTAAATTTTAGATCACAAACGCACTCTTGTCAGCTAAGTATGATTATAAATGTAAAGATGAAGACGTTTTTCATTTTAGGAGAGTCATATGATAATAGTAGTACAGTTTTGGATTGTTATATTATATCTCATTAAAAGAGATTAATAATCTAATAATATTTGATGTAAATTTGAAACTTAAAAATTATGTCATCTCAATAAGCTGATTATACTTAAAATTTCTCCTTTCACAGTATCAACTTTTTCATTAAAATATTTGTTTGTTTTTTGGATTATTTTCGTAAATAACCTCTGAGTTATAAACATCTATTCAAATTAGCTTTTATTTTTTTGAAATCGATCATTGTACCGTCTGATATATATATATATATAAATTCATTCAAAATGACCCTTCTAATAAATTAGAAATGGAAGGGGCATAAATAAAAGGAGTATTTTGAATGATTTTCTATATATTAGGGGCATTTTGAACGAATTTAAACAAATACGAGCCAATTTGAATAAAAATCTATAAATTAAGGCATTTTATGAAGATAATCTCTCTATTAACTTTTTATGAAATTCAAACTTCCGTTAAAATTATAAATATATATACACAGAAGGGATATTTTAAACGATTTTCTATATAATAGGGGTATAATAATCGGTTTTGAACAAATAAACACTAACTTGAAAAGAGATTTATAATTTAAGACTATTTATGAAAATAATCTATTTTTTTTAGAGTCATGATCAAAGTTTATAGGAGGATATAAATTTTGTTGGGAAACCAATATATATACAATGTTAAATTTTTAATAATATTTGCTGAATTATCTTATTTTTTAATTAAGTTGTAATTTTTCGAATCATAACATGTCATTGCAATAGGGCATTTTCAATGCTTTACCAAATTCTCAAGCCACAACTTTCTTTTTAGTACTCTTCTGTTATATCAGGTATTTGGTCATGTTCACATGCCTTATGTCCAAATTTGTGCTAGTACGACACAAAGCCCCCCTCCCTCTCCACATACATACTTACATAAATATATATATATATAGATATAGCTACACATCTATCTTTCGGTGTGCATGCAATATTATCAATATTTTCTCTCTCTAGACCTTCTCTGATCTCGAAAAAGTAAAAGAGTGGGTCACATGGAGAGTAATTGAGAATATATAGATAAAATTAATGTGATGTAAAGTGCACCATGTCCTGTGCTGCATATTCTGAGCACTGAAGAAGTCGGTCATATTAATTTGGAATAGAATCTTCCTCATTATTCAATCTCCTCTAATTTGGATTTCCTTTGGATTCAGGGGAGTTCATTATTTAAAGGTATAATTTCCTGATGTTGTGAGGACCAACCAATCATTGTACAAAATGTGTAACAAAATCATGCGTTTATAATATATAGACACACACACATATATACACACGCACCCATGCATGAGATATTGAAACCCATTCATCTTATCATTGTACTCTTTCTATAAGATTTTGCAGTTTATGTATGTTATGAATCTGATCCTCATAATGATTCATCCAAGAAATGATGAATGGTTTTTCTTGTCTTGAAAAAAAAAAAAACAAAAAAACAAAAATGGAATGCGTTCTCTACTTTCGTGCTAGTTTGATTTGATCCCTACAAATTTTTTTTTTCTCCTCATTTTGATGACAAGTTATAAATTTAATTAGTGTGTTTAACATGTGTGTGTATATTAACGTATACTATAAAGTGATCTGCAATAATTAAGAAAAAGATGCACTCTTGCACTTGAAAACGAAAAAACATAATTCCTTCGAAAGATTGGCTTACGGGGATGATATTATTTCCTATAAGGTCAGAGATAGTGGAAAACTCATCTTAAATGGGATAGGGATAGAAAACATTATATTTAGGGTTGGAAGCAAGGATGAGAACAATCTTGTCCTCGAGTTAGGGAAGTCGAGGATAGGGAGCACTCATTATTCTTCCTCCGTTCTTTATCTCATACATTGCTTTTTTTTTTTTTTTTTCAATTCCTAGATATATAATATAAATATTAATTAATTATATATTTATAGAAGTGGTAATGAGAATTGAATTTTTTTCACTTAACCTTTCAATCTAATGGTTCAAACTACTCTTTTTCACTTAAATTAGATCTATTAATGGTAAAACATCCACTTGGCTTGTCAATGTTTTCACACCTTACACATCAATGTATAGAAATACTTTTTTTTTTTTTTGAAGTTTTTGCGCCTTTTTTTTTTTTTTTTCGCACTTCGACTATAAAAAACCAAATTTTTTGTTCTTCAACTTCTACATGTCACATGTACATACTTAACTTGTCCTTTTCTTTTTTTTCCTTTTTCCTTTTTCCACTTACTGGATTTTTTTTCTCATTAACATGTTTTATTTTTTAATTTACACTTCAAATATTATTTGATATTAGTCTTCGTCTGTTTGGACACTCCATTTTTTAAAAAATTAAAAAAAAAAGTCTACTTTTGAAAAATAGACCTTTTAAATTTTTATGTGCGGGTATAAATTTTTTTTTCGCATTTAGACATTAAGAAAGACTTTTCTCTCTAAAATAGGAAATTTTTTTACTCATCTAAATAACATTTTATTTTTGAATAAAAATTTTTTTTATTCCAAAAGTGAAAATTTTCTATTTTTTAGAAGTAAACACCCACTATCTTTTCCATTACATGAAAACAATTGTTCATTTCAATCTATATGACATTACTCTTTTATTTTTGTTTTTTATCTTGCATATCAATATCATAGCTTCATTAGAAATCTACAACAAACCATTTTTGTTTTTGTATTAATCATAAAATTACAAAGTTTTCTTTTTTTTTTCTTTTTCAATATTAAATTGTTTAATTTGTCATAAAAAATTATAAGAAATTATCAATTATTAATATTAACATATTTATTTATTTATTTTTCAATGAGAAATAATTTAAAAAAATCTTTTTTTTTTATGAAACATTATTAATCTTATTTTGTTTCAAATTATTTTTCAAAAAATTCAAAAAAAAAAAAAGGGTATGTGCCTCATAGTAGTAACATGAGAAATAGACAAGTAAGGAGAATATGCACTTATGTTTAGATATTTTTACACTTTTTTAATTTCTATGTTAGTTATTGTTCTAATTTTAACACTATTTGGATATAATCTAGGGTTGACAATTTGGATCATGACATGACAACACGATACAGTACTCGTACCAAGTTAGAAGGTTTAGATTTTCTTTAAATGAGTTTAGATCAAAAAGAGTTGAATCCGTTAAACATGATTAAATAAAAAGTCAAACCCGTACGAATCCATCAACTCGCAATTAACAAGAAATAACCCATTTAATAAATGGATTATTTATGAGTTGACACGAACACAATCCATAAATTACCAATTTATAATCTCCAATATATTTATATTGTTATATATGTTATATAATGTTTTACTATTTTTAATTATGAGCTTTCAAAATTCAAATTCACATATAAAATATAGTTTTTATTATCTATGTATATATTTTAAAACTTTTTAATATAGAAAAGAAAATTTAGGTTTTACTTTTGTTTCTTTAGTCTTTTATTGCTTTTGTAGCTCTGCTCTCTGCCTCCCCTTCCCTCACCTTATCGACCTTCATGACAACACGGTCAGTCGCTGTCGCCCCGCTCACCCTGTTGACCTTCACGATCATATGGCCAGTCGCCCCTTATCCCGTCGCTGTCGCCCCCCTTCCTCGCCTCTCACCCCGTTGCCCTCTCCTTCCCATCACCACAATACTATATATTATTTTTTGTTTAATTGTATATGATATAAAACAAGAGTTTTCATAATTAATAAAGTACAAATAATATGAATTTAATAATTTGTAAGTAAATTTCACATTTTTTTATTAAAAAAAATATAAACATGTCAAAATATCACAATCATATTGAACAAGTCATTATTTTATTTATATTTAATTTAAACAGTTTAATTCGAATTGATACGATTAATACGATTAATAAATAGGTTGGGTTTAGGTTTGAGATTTTGACACGACTATTAAATGGGTTGGGTTTTTGTTTAGTATAATAATGTCAACGAAGAAGTATAACACAATACGAATATGACACGATAACACAAATTGCCAACCCTAATAAAACCTTTTTTCAATAACTTTATTGCTAAGATTTTATAGAACCTTTATATGTGTTCGGTTAAATTTGTAGGGAATTTCTACTTATTTTTTTGTGCTTAATTGTCATTTGAAATACATTTGTAGTTATACAAAGCAATGGAAATAGAAAAATGAACTTGTCATTTATTATTGAGTTATATCAGACATACCAATATTTATCTTAATTTTTTTAATACTAACTCATGTTATAGTTAGTTATTATCTTTTTATTAATATAGATATAGTTAATAGAAATGGTTATTTTTTAAATAATTATCAATAAAGTAATGTAAATTCACATGTTATCTAAATTGATATTCTAAAATTATAATCAAAATTAGTGTGCTTAACATTCTTGTTACTAGTGCACGCCTTCTAAATATAGATCATAGTACAAAATGATAAAAATCAAGCAGAGCATACAAAGTTGAGAAGTAATATGAATAATTTTGTACATAAAAAAGACGTTAACTGCCAATAGTAAACTCCAAGATTTATATGTTAGTAATTATTATTTATAACTAAATATCATCAAATAAAAAACACCATTGCCTGATCATGGTAAAGATCTGAATCAACTTTATAATTTAAAGCCTGAAAGAAAATGGATTTTCTTTCTTTCCTTCCTTCTTTTTTTCTTTCTTTCTTTCTTTCTTTTTTCTTTTGGCTAATGAAAAGAAAATGGATTTGGATCTTGGATTTTTTCCATCATTACATCTCATGCATTTGTCTCTGTACAGGGCTCTATAAAGCGTCAAAAAGATCATACCCGAATAATATCAAATGCTACTTTTAATCATAAAACATATATGCACAACATTGTTATCTCTCTCTCTCAAAATGAGTGGAATATTCAAGCATATCTTGAGTCTTTTTATTTAAATAAAAAATGAATAATAATTCCTACTTTATTTTCAGTTGAAAGTAAGTTTCAAGGTGCTTGAGAGTATCGGGACACCGATCAAAAGCAGCAATAATGTTTTAAACAAAAAAAAAAAAAGCAGCGATAATGTTATATTTATGAACTTCTTTTATGTAAATAAATTTTTTAAATGAAAAAGATAAAAAGTGAAAAGCCTATTTGGTGATGTGTGGCTTGAAAGACAAAATATGCTTTAGAGGGGGAGAGGAACATGTCATCTACTTTCCCCCTAGGGAAGACAACAATATGGGCCAAGCTCTTTAAAGCAAATTAAAATATTCACTGAAGACCGTGAGCACACAAAATGTTCATGGAAAGCCCTTAAAACTACTTTTATGGCGTAAACATGACTGATATGACCTGAAGCATATGACATTCTCCAGCTCAGTATTAGTACAAAATTAGATGTAACTTTTTTTAAGTTGTTCCTAATAGTTTAAAAATTATTAGGAGAAGTGTTTGAATAATCTATATAAAATGAGTTTTGACTTTATAAAAACAATAAAACATAACTTTTAAAAAAAGAAAAAAAACTTTTTTGAATTTATTTTAAAATTTCTATTAGAGTGCCATTAAGATATTATAAATAACTTTATAGAAGAGATTCAAATAAAAACAATAAACATAACTTTTAAAAAAAGAAAAAAAAAACTTTTTTGAATTTATGTTAAAATTTCAGTCAGAGTGATATTATAAAGTTAAGTATTATATTTTCATTGCTTAACAGAAAATTTAAAAATCATTTACCTCATTATATTATTTTTAAATGTAGTTCTAAATTCTTTTTAAAAAGTTATAGATTTTACTTCTTTTATTGACTAATTAATAAAGACATGTTATTGTCACTAAAAAGTGCGCTATGATTTATCAGAAATGGTTCTTTTCTCCTGTTAAAGCTAAAAAACGTAGTTTCTAATAAAAGTTCTTCTAATAAAATTTTTTTGGAGTAAATTACTTTAAAATTTGTATTAGAGTTTTAGTAATAAAAAAAATTTATTATAATATTTTTATGAATTATTAAAAAAATGTTAAATTCATTTTGACCAATTAAAGCTCTTCTAAAATGTGGTTCCAAGTACTTAGTGCAAAATTTTAGTTTTTATTTCTCTTTCTCTTTTTTTTTTTAACTAACTAAAAACAAAAAACGAAGGTAGCGTTTGGTATTGTTTTTGAAATCTGTTATGTTTTCAAATTCTCTGAATTTGAGATCGTTTTGAAAACAATTCTGAGAACGTTTCTGAAATTGTGTTTGATTTTATTTTCTGAGTGTATGTTTTGAAAAACAAAAAAGTGAAACTGTGTTTGGTTATATTTTTGAAAACCAGTTATTTTATAAGTATTCTATAAAAACATATTTATATTTGATTTAAAAAAATTTATTATGAATACCAAAAATTAAAAATTAATAAAATTTTAATTGAAAAATAAATTAAAAATTAATAACCATAATATTTAAGTAATTACTATATCAATTAAATCTTAATTAACCATAATAATTAAATCAGAGAAATGGGAGAAATGGGAAAAATGAAACCAGAGAAAACGACTTTTAGTCGTTTTCAATTTTACATTGAGAACAAAAGCGATTTTGGATTCGTTTTGAAATCTGTTTTCAAAAACAATACAAACTAAACACAATTTCACATCGATTTTGAAATCGATTTTCTAGGGAATCGTGAAATCCGATTCAAAACCAAAAACAAACACGCTCGAAACATCTACCAAACAGGTCTCCAAGGATGGCATATAGCAAATGGGTATGATACTTAAGCAAAAGCACTTTTAAACAGGCTCAATGTAGAGCTTCTTCAAGGTGATTGAAGGCCTAATATATTAATTCCTTGCTAGATTTAATTTTCATTAGAGTAGTTGATCATTTATCATTTTTCACTTTTTTTTTTGGCTGCATTTTCCCGTGGAAGCAAGCCTCTGATAAGTTTCCATCGATGCCATTTTTTTTTTTTTTTTCTAGAAGGGAATGTTTTACGTCTTGATTTGGGAAAGAAGGGGAAAAAAAAAGGACATAAAAGGGATTCTTATTAAGAATTATTGGATTAGCGGTTAATTAAGCAAACGATTGATTGAGCAATCAATTCAGATGCGATGGATATGTTGACGGCAATCTTTGGAACAAGAAGTTTGAAAATGTTAGGAATTAGAGGCCTCCTAATTTTAAGAATATCGAGGATGAATAATAGCAAAAAATCAAAAAATCAAAAGCATAATAGATACCAAATTATTATACAGGTTCACCTAAATTTGAGACTATGTCCCGTTTCTATCGCTGTAAATTCTACTATGATATTGAAGATTATAGATTATAGAGAAATCACTCACACAAAACTCACAATTGTGTTTCCCTAATCTCTCTCCCCCTTAGTCTCAATGTTTGAAACCTTCTCAAATTAAGTTCTCTTAATAATACAAAGCCCTAACCCCAAATCTCTCTTTAAAACATGGAAAAAAGAGTAAAAATTGTGTTTCCCAAAAAAAACCATGCCAACTGGCATTGTAGCCTGCACATCCGACATTGTAGTGCCCAACAGGTGTGCGCTTTGGTGCTGTAGCATTGAGACTTGGCGCTACAGTGCTGCGAAGTTCGCCTTTGTGGCGGCCCGCCCTGCTGTAGAGGCTCTACAATACTATTACAGTCAACTCTGTAGTTAACCGCAATAATATGCAGGCCTCTAGGGTTGCTGGCAATCATGCTGAACTGAAAACTTGCTTGCTAATTTGCGGAATAAATTTTTTTTTTCTTTAAATTCATAAACTGTTCGAGAATGTGATAAAGAAATCATGTTAACAAAATAACATGCACATGAATCATGATTCCCCTATCATATAATCTTAACTTGAAATATTGTTCTTGAAACTACATGGTTTAAATTTTAAAATCTGTGCAGCGGAAGACTTAAGGGTGACCAAATCCCTCGTCCAATCCTCCCCGGCATGCATCTACCCTGTTCATCGTCCACCGTAAATTATTGGTGAACAGGTCTCTTACCTACAACATGTGAACAAACTGATGAGTTATGAGTTCAATAAGTTCAAACATAAAAACATGAAACATGACATGCTGTATTGCTATGCTCATGCATGAAACTGGACTCTGTAAACATGCTTGTGGCTGAAGTATTAGTCTTAGGACATTATCTGATATTTTAGTTCTGGTTTTAAGCCCCTGATTGGTCGTACCGACATGTTAGCGCAACTGGGAGCGGTACTTTGGTGCTGACCTCCTCAGTCTTAACTGAAACTAAACATGAAAACCTCCCCGTGGGTCGAGAGGCCGATACGTTAATAACTGGTTTAATTACCATCTTGCTGGTGTTCCAACTGGGTAGCATACTGATTGCCCCCACAGTCAGAACCTGTTACATGAATTACTGGGGGGTGAGTTTTATTAACACACTAGGGTGTCTTGTGCACCTACCTGTTTTCGTGTTCTGGTTACCTGACTGACATGTGTACTGGAACATGAAACTCTACATGCATGACATGAACTGACATAGATATCGTGATGCAGACAATCAATGTCTAACATACACGTCATACAACATACATAATATCATAATATAACAAACTTGTCCACGTTGCAGTCAGGATAATGCTTTAACTTACAAAAAGTTGGCTAACGTGAGCCTCTGCTGCTCTGGGACTACTGATTCGGGGTCTCTGACTTGAACTCCTATAAAAGAAATAATCACTGATTATTTCCAATATTCATCTTATACTGGAAACGTGGCAAAACATGAAATTTTACATTTTCAGACTTTTTTTTTTTTTTTTGCTTTTTGGCTTCGAACACGCCCTCCTACACGGCCATGTCTTTGGCCGTGTACCTCTCTGGACTTGCAAGCCTGGTCGTGTACTTCGTGGAACATGGCCGTGTATACTTACACGGGTGGATACACGGCCGTGTTACTGGCCGTGTACTCCTCTGTACTCCTCTGGACTCTTACACGGCCGTGTTACTAGCCGTGTTTTCCTACTGTCTAACATGGCCTGCTACACGCCTTCCCTTGACCGTGTGCCCCTTGACACGGCCCGATACACGGCCGTGTTCTTGGCCGTG
This sequence comes from Antiaris toxicaria, assembly GCA_035233585.1. NCBI lineage: Eukaryota > Viridiplantae > Streptophyta > Magnoliopsida > Rosales > Moraceae > Antiaris > Antiaris toxicaria. Next base: position 20,865,609 of record CP141153.1, read on the forward strand.
TACCTCTCGGATCTGAATTTTCTTGCAACACGGTCGTGCATATGGGCATGTTCGGGGCCGTGTACTGAACACACCTGTGTTCATACTAGAATCAAGATTCTGAGTCCGAACTGCTCTGCTCTGATTTTCTAAGGCTTTTATGGCCTTTGTTCTACTTCTTACACTCAAAATCGATCTCTATAAGATCGTTTCAAGGTATCTATTACATTTCTACTATCACCAATCCATGATTTCATAAGCAAAAAATTTCACATTTCACTCATTTACAACTCTTGACTCAACTTTTGAAAAATCTGTACTTTTGTGAAGAAATTTCACTAAACTTGGTTTTCTAAACCATCAACTCATGGATTCGTATTTGAAAACATCTAGACTCGAACCATGTTTCGATTTTAACCGAAAACCTCAACATGATTCATTCACATTTCCCTTTTTTTTCACTTAAAACCCTAGATTTTTCATCCGAAAAAACAAGAGAAAAACGAGGGTTTGCCTTACTTGAAACTTAAGAACTTCTAACTGTTGATTCTTGATTGAAAACTCGATCAATCTGCTGCTTGAACAAGAAAATCCGAACTTTCTTTAGATTTCCCTTGCTTTTCTCCTCCTTTCTCAGTTTCTCTCTTTCTCTCTTTCCCTTTCTTTCTTTCTTTTTTTCTTTCTTTCTTTTTTTCTCTTCCTTTTTCTCTTTCTTTTTCCGCTGCTTCTCTTTACCATGGAACCAAGTGAATTAATTCACTTGAATTAACTCAAGCCCTCCACGTGTCTCTCTTCCTCTCACATTTTTTTTATTTTTATTTTTTTTGAAATGTGCAAGGGCTTGTTTGGTAATTCTTTTGGCCATTGATCAATGTGGCTCACTTGTGTGCTATTGATCTCTTAATATGTGTTTTTCACATACTTTTCTATTAAATTTTAAAACATCTTAATTTGAATTAATGCTTAGCTTTTAACTATTTTCATTAATTCATTGTCAAACTTTGATTAAAACTTAATTAATCAAAATTTTCCTCTGCTCTGTATTCTGTAACATGTCTCACTATAATGTACATTTATTTATATATTTTGTACAAAAATTTTCGAGAGTATAGATTTCTCGGTTATCACAACCTCGCTCTGTAATGTTATGGCGTTCGCATTGTAGCACCCGTGGCTGGCGTTGCAGTGCTAGTCTGCTGCCTTAGGGGGGCCACGATGCTTAACTAGCTCACCATTTTTTTCTTTAATTTGCTGGGCTTGATCAATTTATCTTCACACTTAACAATCTCCTACTTAAATATCAATTAATCACCACATCTTAACTACAGCGGCACCAACTTCTTAAGCCTCAAAGGAGAAGTCCAACCAAGGTTATGCGCAACTTTAGTTTATCAATCGAAACAATTTTTGTCACCATAATTACCGAATTAAGACTCCCAAGAATCTTCTCAAACACCACCTTATCCTCCAAAATAGACCTGATGAAGTTATAGTGTGTAGGTTAATAAATCGGTAAAAACGTATCAGAGTGGCGCAGCGAACAATAAAAATTTTTAGATCGTTAAATATCTCATGATGCCATATACAATAAACCAACAACAATTAAAACTCATACCTCAAGGACACCAATCTTGCAGGAGGAGAATGACCGGAGGCTTCAACCAACTAGCCTTCTCTACTATTCTCCAATTCCCGAATGGCTGAGTGTGTGGGCACTCTGAACCTCGATCGGTATGCTAGCACTGCTAGTCTTCTTCCGACCACCCAGATCTCTAAAGAACTTTATTGTCATGATGAGCTGTGCAACAATAAGCCTGCTCACCTGAGAGTCTGTGGTCTAAGAGAACTGGAGTGGCAGGACCTCTATTTATAGACCTGCATGAGGTGATTTTCTGAATTTGAATTGGACTAGGAAAAGATTTTTTCCCTTATCCATAACCAAAAAATCCGAATTTTCCAAGGGAGAATCTCCACAATTAAATTCGGTTTTTCTAGGATAAATCCAATCCAAATCTAAACAAGATTTTAACTAGAATTTTATCTCCCTTTTTCAACCAAAAAATCTGAAATCTTTAGGAGAAAATCTTCTCCAAATTTTCGGTCACTTTTAGGATAAGGAAGAATCAAAATTCCACTAGGATTTTCAAGCTAAATCTCATCTCAACCTTATCCAAAAATAACCGAATTTCCTAGGATTAAGGCTCCAAAATTTTGGCCACTTTTAGGGAGGAGAGAGAATCCAAATTCAACTAGGATTGAAGCTTGAATTTACCCTTGAATCTCATCCACAAAATCCGAAATTTCCTTGAAGATTATCCTCAAAATTTCGTCCCTTATTTGTTGGGATTTGGATTCAAAATTCAAGTAGGATTCTAACAAGGTTATCCTCTCCAAATCCAACTCAAATTCGAATTTCAAACCTTGTGGATTTTCCACAACAAATTCGAATCCTACTTGGACTGTGATTCAAAATTTGAATTTCAAATTTCAAATTTAAATTTCAAATTCAAATTTCAAATTTCAAATTCAAATTTCAAATTCAAATTTCAAATTTCAAATTTCAAATTTCAAATTTAAAAATTCAAATTTCAAATTCCACAAAACGGTTGTATTTCATATTCTTGTTCTCATGGATAATTTTCTGCAACTCCAATCCAATCTCAAATAAAATCATGGCAACTTTATTTGGAGTTCGAATAATTGTGTACTCTATTATCCAAAACAAAATTTGAATCCAACCGGAGAGAATCTTGTCTACCATCCTAATCCTGTGTCATCACCATCCATGCATAATAAACTAGCCAATAGCATACACAAATCAATTTGTCAAACGTTAAGGAATTATGTGGAGCTAGTAGAGGGACTGATTGGACATATATAATCGGGCTCCCGTGATTCCATATGATCATCATTCTGTACCGAACAACTCAATCATATGATCACTAATTTCAGAGTCACACCACTATAAACCTGAAACTGAACTCCCAATTATATATCGTATTACGTAAGCCTGTGACGAGCTACCATCCAATGACCTTGTCATATATGCAAAACCCTCATATGATATCCATGATCAGCCTTAGGTCAAAGTCCGTTTAATCCTACTGATCAGGCTATCTTAAAGTTCCATTATACTACCGAATCAAGAAAATGTTTATTCACCATATGTGAATAAGAAGTCATCCGCCCAGCAGACGACCCAAGGCCTTGTCCATTTTCACATTCAGTATAATGCCTTTAAGAGGATACCTTTAACTCCTCAGAGCTATGATTCCAATATCTGCAAACAAACCCTTCATCGTATACAAGTCATGCACCCAACGAACCGGTCTATAAGCTTACTACCTCTGAGACGCTTTAGCCATTGGAACATCAAAGTACACAAGTCATATACATGAAGTAGTTCATTTACTCAGGATTAAGGTTATTGCACAATGAACGTCAAAAGCAGATTGATCCACTCATAGCGGACTACGTAGATCAATCACACTTTAGTCCCGGTCTAATATGTCACCACCGAGCAATATATCCATGTCTCTACTTGGGAGTCCAGCTCCAGACAGTCAAGACAGACCATCCCCTCTAAGGCTTTAGACAACATAATAGTCTTAACATGAGTTAGATGCTCGGTCTAACCCCATAGACTACAGACCATAGTTTAGACTGCTAACTTTAGAACATTGTCTTCTCGCATACAAAAGTTCATTGCATGCAATGTTCCAACAGTTTTAACACAAGCAGTCAGTGAGCCATATTTGCTTACATTTACTTTAACATGTAAATAAGATAAGGACAGATAGCAATGTAATGAATAACCTCTATGTATAATTTTATTATCCAGTTCAAAATGAATACATCAAAATGTCTCTAATACTTAGGGTATTTCCTAACATAGTGCACTTGTATATGCTTCGTCCAAGCATGAAACATAAGTTTTTTTTGCTAAATGAATAGTATTCTAATTGTTAGCATGTAGCTTAAAGGCCAAACTAGATCATATATTTCGTTTCAACTAAGTTTAACTTAACTTGTATTAGATGTTATGAAAGTAGAGATATCTTATATTGGAAGCTATGCTGAAATAGTGAAAATATAGATAAGAAAATAATAAAAGTAGACATACCAAGCTAAACTAACTTAAAAACAATTTAGACAATTTTATTTAACTTGCAAGCTAAATTTAACTAAATTAACGAACAAAGTGAACCCTTGGTGTAACACACTCTTTTCTTGCTTATGACCCGGTTCTTCTAAGAATGATTGTAGCCAAATCATCTCTTTGCTTACTTCAATCACAACTACATATTTTGCTTCAGTAGTCAAGAGTTCAACTATTTTCTACAGCTTTGAAACCCAACTAATTTTCGTGTCACCCAAAGTGTAAACATATTTGATAGTGCTCTTTCTACTATCAATGTCTCAATCCATATCAGCATCTACATAACTCTGTAGTTTTAACTTTAACTTTTTGAAACACAAGGCTAAACCTATAGTATCTCTCAGATATTGAGAATCCACTTTACAACTGTCTAATGCTACTTGCCTAGGTTTCTCATGTACTTGCTTATAACTTCTATTGCATGTGCAATATAGTCTAGTACACACCATGGCATACATGAAACTGCTTATAAAAGAAGCATAAGGCACCTTAGCCATGTGATCTTATTCTTGCTCTGTGGTCAATGATTGTTCCTTTGACAACTTGAACTGACTACCCAAAAAAGTGATCATAAGATTTGCATTACTCATATTAAATCTACTAAGCACCTATTTCACATATTCCTCTATGATAGTTTTAAGCTACTACTGTTTCTTATAATTTTCATCCTAAGGATTTGCTTCACAAAACCTAAATCCTTCATCGCAAACTTCTTAGAGAACTACCTCTTCAACTTGTCAATTTCCTGTTGCATCCACATGTTTGCATGTCATTAACATAAAGCAAAAATATGACGTAAGAATCACCAAAATTCTTCAGATAACAACAGTGATCTACTTGACACCTCAAGAAGCCAATGCTACTCATAAAACTATCACACTTCTTCTACCATTATTTGGGAGCCTTTTTTGAGACCATACAGGCTCTTTTAAAGTTTATAAACCATATTCTTCTTACTCTGTAATTCAAAACCCTGTGGTTGTGTTATATAGATCTCGTATTCCAAATCATGATGGAAAAAAGCAATTTTAACATCCAATTGTTCTAAGAACAAGTCTTCCTTCACCACTAGCGTAAGTACCGTTTTGATCTTAGTTAGCTTCACCATGAGAGAAAAGATTCTATTTTAGTCAATACCTTCTTTCTATTGAAAACCTTTTACTACTAACCTTGCCTTGCACTATTTACTGCCATCATTTTCATCTTTTATCTGATACACCCATTTATTGTGCAAGTCCTTTTTACCTTTTGGTAACTCTACCAATTACTATGTCTAATTAGACATCAATAAATCCATCTTATCCTTCATGGTCAACTCTTACTTGACTGATTCTTCAACCTATACAACTTCATCATAGCTCTCCGGTTCACTTCTATTGGTCAACAAAATATAGTGCAAGGGGTGCGAATACCTCTATGGGAAATTAATAGTCTTACTAGATCTCCAGACTATGGTAACAGAAGTGGTGATTTTATTTTGAAGCTATATTCTCTTGATCTTCACTTTCTTTATTCTCTACTTTCACTTTAGGATGATCTTTCAGCAAAATCATCTCAGGCCTCTTATCTTCAAAACCTATATCGCTAGAGTCACTACTATTTCTGTCCTTATACAGGACACCTTTGTTGAAGATCACACTCTTGCTCCTAATAATCTTTTGGTTTTGGTCATCTTATAAACAATAACCAAACTCAAGTGCACCATAGCCAGTGGAAAAAAAATTTTTAGATTTTGCATCAAGTTTACTTCTAGTAGTTAAATCAATGTGAATATAGGAAACACAACAAAACACTTTTAGATAAGAAAGGTTTACCTTTTTACCAATCTAAACTTCTTCTAGTAGCCTAAAATTCAAAGGGTAAAGGGACTTCTATTAATCAAATAAGTCGCGGTGTTGATTTCCTTTGCTTAAAACATCTTTGGCAATCCCACATGTAACCTTATGCTCCTAGTGCGCTTGTTTAGAGTTCTATTCATTCCTTCAGCTACCCTATTTGTTATGGTTTCTTGGAATAGTCTTTTTTATTTATATCCCATTCTTAGTATAATACCACTTGAAATCATCATCTATGTATTGTTCCCCATCATCAGATTGTAGGCACTTCACCTTCAAATTTGTCTTATTCTCAACCACAGCTCTCTATCTCTTGAAAGCATCAAAGACATCAAATTTGTTTTTTAGAAAGTAAACCTATACTTTACTTAAGTCATCAATAAATGTCACATAATAATTTGAATCTCTAAGAGAAGTAATAGTTGGAGGCCCCCACACATCAATATGAACCAGCTCCAACTTCCTGGTCTTCGGCTCCCTACTTACTTTTGAAAAACTAACTCTCTTTTGCTTACCAAAGACGAAGCCTTCACAAAAACCATAATCAACAGTCTTCAAACCTAGTAGGTTTCCTTCAAAGTAAAGCACCTTTATCCTTTTCTCACTCATGTGCCTGAGCCTGTGATGTCATAGCTCATTATTAGCAGCGAAATCAGTAACTACTATGGAATCTCTATAACTAGAATTAATATAAAGAGTTCCAATCTTACTCCCCTAATCAACAATCATGACTGTCTTTGTGACTTTCTAACCTCCATTATTGAAGGTCATATTACGTCCTCTAACATCAAATTGCCCAACCGAAGTCAAATTACACGTCAACTTAAGTACACGTCTAACCTTATGAATCTTCCACACAAACTTATTTGGCATCTTCAAACTAACATCACCAATGCCAACAATGTCTAAAGGTTCACTATCAGCAAGATAAACCTTCTGATGATTTCTGGCAGTCTAATTCTCCAAAAGAATCAGGATGTGCTATAGTCTGGAATAATGCTTCTGAATCAATCACTCCAGAATAAAAAGAACTATCAATAGACAAGAGTAAAGTGTTATGTACCTCATCAGTGATGGCGTTAACCCTATAGTTTTTTTTCAAATGAATTATTTTGCCACAATTCCAACACTCCACATTCTTATCATTTCTAAACTTGCTTCTCTTATTCCTCAAATTTGCCTTATTACCATCATCCCTGTAGGAATTCCTTCCAGAATTTCTACCCTTATTCTCAACATTAAGGGTTGAGTTCGACATTGAGGCTTCTTCAGAATCCTTCCTACAAACTTTTTTTTTTTTTTGCCAGAATAGAGTTCCTGACACCAACAAACTTCAATTGTGCATTCCTAATTAAATTGGTAATGGTCGCTCTCATAGGTTCTTAATAGCTGGGTAGTGAGGCAAGAAGGATTAAGGCACAAATTTCATCATCAAGTACAATCTCCACAGATATCAATTGATTCATCATAACTTTAAAATTATTCAAATGCTCTACTATTGAAGTACCTTTGGTTATCTTTAAATTAAAGAGCATTTTCATTAGATGTACCTTGTTTGTGGCAAGGGCTTTTTATACATCACTAACAGAGTCTTCATCAACCTTATCGTGGTCTTCTCTATCACAACATTGTGGATAACATTCTTTGACAGTGTCAAATGAATCACCCCCAATACTTGTCTATCAAGTAGTTTCCATTCATCATCATCAATTCCTTTAGGCTTACCACCCAAGGGCAAACGTAATTTCTTGCTGAAGAGATAGTCTTCTACCCACATCTTCTAGAATGAATTGTGACAATCGGGAAATGTCATCGTTCTCAGAAAATTAGTATATGAAATGTACACGATGAATTATATGTTTAAAATGTGAAATGTAGTGATTTTATGTATGTACGCGTGTGTCACACACAGTATTAAGAAATTGGTCAAGATGACTTTTTCTTGATATAAAACTGATATATTTAGAATTAGTATGCTCAAATTAGTCAATTGAGTATAAAAAGTAAATTTTGACCAGGAAATATACAGTATCAAGAAATTAGTCAAGATAACATTTTCTTGGTATAAAACTGATATATTTAGAATCGGTATGCTCAAATTAGTCAACTGAGTATAAAAAGTAAATTTTAATCAGGAAACATGCAGTATCAAAAAAATTGGTCAAGATGAAATTTTCTTGATATAAAACTGATATATTTAGAATTAGTATATTCAAATTAGTTAATTGAGCACAAAAAGTAATTTTTGACCGGGAAATTGTAGTACCAAAAAACTGGTCGAGATGACCTCGAATGAATGTAAAACTGATATATTTGGATTCAGCACGCCCAAATTAGTCAGTGTAGCCTATGTTAAAATTTTCATTTAAAAAAAAAGTATAAAGGGGAATCAGAAATTTACAAATAAGACCTCACATTTTTTCTTCTCTCTCTTTTTTCCCCACCGTCGCCGAAATGAACAGTAAATGACCACCGGATACGGTGTCCATTTCCGACACTGCTGGTACCATTGGAAAGCTTTTAATGAGTTGAGTCCAACGGTGGGTCGACGCGACGGAACCGCTGTCGGAAGAAGGTGCACGCGCCGCCCAAATTCGTCGGAGGCGGAAATTTTCCTACCACCGTATCTTCACCGTCCGACCTCTGATCGAGCTGATTCCAATCCCAAAAGATTCGTGGTGAAGAGTAGAACAAAACCTAGACCTCATTTCACCTTAACAGCCACCGGATCGCGCCGCCTAAGTCCATTTGTCACCGCTACCGTCATCGCCATGAAATTTGACGATTTGACGGAGGTTAGCAACACCGCCCAGCCCAAAACGCTCGGAACGGTGCGAGAAAGAAAAGCCCCAACTTAATTGCATGAAGCCATCATGGCACGGTGGAGATCGAAGCTTGCCACTGCCGTCCGCTATTGGGGGGTTTGTTTTCGATGATGAGAGCTCCAATTCAGGAAATTAACACCAGAAATGAGTTCCTCTAGTTGAGATCTACGAATTGGTACAAATTTTGGCCCACGCCGCCATCGGTCAACGCCGGTTAATGGTGACCCAGACTCCAAAATTTGAAGAATGGCCCTTTGGCCTATTTTCGACATTTCGAACATGTCCATGACGTTAGAATTGTAAGACAGAATTTCAAACGTGAAGAACGGAGAGAATCAAAGTTTGTGCACACGAGATCAATAACTCCGTTGATCGCCGATTATAGTCAAGCTACCCATTGGACGTCATTGAACAACTCCGGTAGTGATCTTGACTATTTTCATTCCTTAATTTATTAATTGGAATGATTATATGTTAATTACGGATTATTGGTATGAAAAATGGTCCGATAAGAAAATGTGTAAAAATGTGAAGATTTTTACGTAAAAGGTTTGAGTTTTTACGTAAAAATAAGGCCTCTAGTTTAGTACGTGGCAAATTAGAATTTGGTTAAATGGTTTTGAGACATTTTCCTAAACGCTGGGAACCCAAAAATTAAGCGGAAATGCTGTCAATTTCAAAAACGGCACAAAGGGGTATTTTGGGAAACGAGGGATAAAAATGTAATCGGGATGGAAACTCAAGCTCCCTCAGTGACCTAGGCCCGGGAAAGAAGGATGGACGTTTTGAGGAATAGTAAACCGAGAATTGCAGTAATTAATATTATAAAACACGGTAAGGCCTAAGAAAAGTTGATTTTATGATTTTTGGGCTTAGAAAATCCAGTCTAAGTATTAAAATAAAAATGATACGGACCAAAGACCCGTCAGGGGTAAAACAGTCATTTTGATCGAAAATTTCAGGAATGATAGAAAAAGGCTCTAATGGACTTAAAATGGCTTAATTAAGATTCTAAGGACCAAAACCAAGTTGTAAATTAAAGAAAAGTAAGGTTATAATGAAAAATCCCGTTAGGAGTAAAATGGTAATTTTACCAAAAGTTAGTAGAAAAGTTATAAATGAGATATTAGACCCCTAAGTTCATGATTGGGAAATGAAACGTAAAATTTTTACGTTTTACTAAGCTTTATGTATGAAATGAGAATTGAAAATAACTGTGATTATTTCGGTTATAGGGACCCGCTCCAGATGTGATGAAAGGACGTCTACGGACCAAGAAAGTAGGAAAGAAGATACGAACAGAAGTATCTATAAATTCATATATTTTTATGTCTGCAACATGAATGGACTGTTATGTCTAAGTATTATATATGGTAAGTTCAAATATTACAGTGACTGCAACAGGAATTTACTTGACATGTTTACGTTTATGTGTGATACGTTGTAAGTTCAAGCATTTAGTTGACTGCAATATGAACTGACTAATATGTCTAAGATCATGTCTATGTGCAGTATGTAAGTTCAAATATTGCACTGTCTGCAGCATGAACTTATTGCTATATGTATGTTAAATGATAAAATACAATGATATGAATGCTATGAAAACTATGTGCATATGTCTACGTCTATGTGTCATGTCTAGGTCAAACATGAATTAACTTGACATGTTTGTGTGTTATGTATAAAATGTAAAGTATACATGTAATGTGCTATAAGTACAAAAGTGTATTTAACAAAATACACACAATAAAATAAAGACATTAGAAGTGTTCCAGACCAAGGGCAATGAGAATGTCACCTGATCGGAACCATATGAAAGATAGTCAAGAAAGAGAAAGATAAGCAAGATAATAAGACTGTAATTTTAAACGTTGGCGTACTAGCCTCCAAAGGTGAGGTTTCATGTTTATGGCTTCCAATCCGACGGTAATACGTCTCGGGTGTAGAAGTTTAAAGTTCAAGTTACGTTAAGGTACGACCATCAATGGGGCCCGCAAGTGAAATTAAAGAAAAGTAAAGAAAAGAAAAGAACAGAATGATATGATATAAAAGAAAGAATAAAAAAATAATGAAAACGAAAGAATGAAAAGTAAACAAGTATAATGCGACTAACACGTATGCATATGTTATGTTATGCATAATTTGATATGTATAAGTCAGTCATACGATGATAAGTATGTTTTAAGAATGACTACAAAGCTAAGTATGTTTAAAGTATGTTATGTTTACGATGTTTAAGCATACGCAAGTATGTTTATGATGCTTAAGTTTATTTATGATGTGTTACGTATTTAATTATGATAAGTATATTCATGATGTTAAATGTAAAAGTATTTTCACGATGATAAGTATGTTAAGTATGTTATGTTTCCAATGTTTAAGCGTACATTAAGTATGCTATGTTTAAAATATGATATGTTCACAATGTTAAGTATGTTCAAGATGTTAAAATATGTTAAGTATAAAAATATGTTCAAGATATTAAAGCATGTTAAGTATGAAAGTATATTCACGATGTGAAGTATGTCAAGTATGATTATGATGTAAAGTATGTTCAAGTATATAAAGTATGTTGACAATGTTATGTATGTTAAGCATGAAGTTTAAAGTAATGTATGATATATGTTACGTTAATATTCTGATGCCACAATTGGTATCAGATATGCTCTACGCTATATGGTATAAGCTCTTATATGTCATGTAGAGCTAATTACTCTAAATTATGGCCTATGATCTAGATTACTGGTCTTTATGTTTGAACTTACTAAACCTGTAGCTCACAAGTTTGTTCATGTTGTAAGAAAACAACCTGCGCAACAATAAGACAAGTGATGGATGACGAATGAGATATGCATATGCCAAGGGACTGGGCAAGGGTTATGGTATTGTTTTGAGTCTTCCGCTAAGCTGTTTAAAAAGAATATTGAAATGATGTTTTATGATGTATATCAAGTTACGACAATGTAAAATATTTACTGTAATAAATATTTTACGATGATATAGTTTTCAAGTTTAAAGTTTAAGAAAAAAAAATTTATTCCTCATTTTCACATTCAAATGAAAAGTTAAAATAAGTATGTTAAAGAAAGTATGTTAAAAGTAAGATACCAGCCATCACACTTGGTATCAGAGTAAGTTAAAAGTAAGTTGCTGATGACCCACGAGGCAACCGTTTATCGCAGTCGACTTCAAAACTCGACCGTGATGGTGCCGTTTGGCCTCCACGAAGGGCGGGCCATCACAAGAATAATTTGAACCATTAATTTAATGTCATCCAGTGTCGACCTTCTTCGCTCACTATCGTTCTTAATCCGAAACGAAGAGTCTAATACAATTTGTTAGGAATTAGGCCCCTCCTAATTCTAAGAACACTGACAACGAATAATAGTTAAAGAAATCTAAAGCAAAATAGACTTTAAATTTTTATATAGATTCATCCAAATTTGATATTATTTCCTATTTCTGCCACTGCAGATTCCACTGTGATGATTGATAACTCTATAAAATGGAGTAATTTTACCACTTTTTCATGCACATAAGTTGGGTTGATCCTCTAATTATTTATCTTACTTTCTCATTTCGTTAGTGGTTTAAAATTCTTTATCTTTCTCGTTCATTCTAATTTTACAAACATATCTGAGCGAAAATCTTTTTCTTATCACAAACCTTGTGATCTATATGAAACATGTACAATGAACATCTTTGAGAAAGGAATTCCAATGTTAAATTTAACTAATTAATAATTCATTTTATTGCTTATGCTATATTGAAGCTTGCATTGTGTACCTACGGATGATTTGATCGATCCAACTTTGGCCATGACATTTGCACATTTAGATGCTACTATCGTATTATTAAGAGGATTGGCTGCCAAAGGCATTTATCCAGTAGTAGATCCTTAAGATTCAATGTCAATTATGCTGCAACCTTGGATTGTTGGTAAAGAACATTATGAAACTATCTTTGAGAATTTTAGTTGTTTTTTATTTGTTTTGATTTATTTTGTTTTGTGTATTTTAATTTAGATTATTTAAAAATTTAGTGAAGTAATTATTTAATTTTGCTTTATTCTATTTTATCTTTTTCTAATAGTATATTAAATAAGTTTAAAATTAAAATTTTTCAATGAGTTTACCTATAGTATTTTATTTTGAAAATATGTAATTTTAGCACTTTGTATTTCAGCAGTGTCAAATTGAAGAAGTGGATCCCATTAGGCATCACTATTTATATCAGAAAACTATAAAAACCAAACTTATCATACATCCTACCGTATTGGATTCTTCCTAATTACATGCATCAACTATAGCACTATAGAAAGTGTGAGCCAACTACTATAGCACTGTGACAAGTTTGAAAAGTTATGTTGTGTGTGCACTAAATACTGTAGTAAGTTTGAAAAGTTTATATAGAAATTAGGTGGAATAGTGTAGATTTATGCCTATAAAAGGACATTTTAGGGGACGCTTGAAGAGTTGTATATACACTTTTTTCTCTCATTTTTGTATTGCTCTTATTCTCATATTTTCTCTCCAGAATGTTGTGAGAATGCTTTACAAGTCAGGCTAGAGTTCTTGGGTGAGGTTAGAGATAATCCTATATGTGTAGTAAGCTTGTTTTGGTTTTACTTCTCTAATGGTTTGTAAGTTTTATATATTTTAGTAAATAATTTTCTTTAATCATATTTATTTTTCATATCAATATATTTTGCTATCAATTTTTATATAAATTTAGTCAAATTCTTTTTATATGATTATTGCATGGTATAATATGTTGACATATATTATTTTATGAGTAATTTTTTAATACAATATCATTGGAGGCTATTGTCGTTTTTAGATTTTTTATAAAATAATTTTTCCTAGTTCTTAACATGAGAATTTTATTTACTTGAATATATTTTAATTCACAAGTTCTTTAAATCTTATCTTCGGATTAATTATTTGGGATGTAAAACTTTCAACTAAGTCAATTATAAATTGAAATCCAAATATGTAAATAAAGCTTATAGAGGATTCTCGATGTCTTACCACTTTTAATTAATGAATTTTCTCCACTTTATATTGCATTTTTTTTAATTGAATTGTTTTAAAATTACAAAAACACTTCTTTTTTTCTTTGTTTGATTATGTATTTCTCTAATGTTTTTGTTCCACTAATCTCTTTTATTTGTTTTTATCATCTCTTCATGGAATTGACCGTCCTAATTGTGCTACAATTGACCGATTTATTTTATCATATTTTGGGCCTAATCAATGATGAAGATTGCAAATAATAGAGAAATCGCTCACATAAAACTCACAATTGTGTTTCTCCAGTCTTTCTCTCTAAATCTTAGTGTTTGAAACCATCAAAAATTGAGTTCTCTCAATAATATAAAGTCCTAACCCCAAATCTCTCTTTAAAACACACAAAAAAGAGTAAAAAATTGTGTTTCTCAAAAAAGCCATGTGAATTGGCGCTGCAATACCCACAACCAAGCCTACAAAGTTCACCTCGCTTTGTAACTTCATTGCACTAGCGCTGCAACGCCCTTGGCTGGCATTGTAGTGCTAGTCTGCTACCTTGGGGGCGCCATGGTGCCCAGCTAGTTCACCTTTTTTTAAATTATTATTTGCTAGGCTTATGGATTTATCTTCACACTTAACAAAAAGAGCAAAGTTTTTATCTATGATAAATAATAGACAGAAGATATTTTATCTCTTCAAGTAAGAGTAATGGTAATTGATACACACTTATATGAAGGAAAAAAATTTCATAAATATCATGCATGTATATATAATATGTCAAAAGTCTAGATTTTATAAAACTGAAGCTATAGTTTTATCTTTAAGCATGTCTCCATTGACTATTATAGTTTAGTGTTTTTTATGATATTAATTATATAGCATGTACTTTGCACGTGTAGGATAGATAAATAAAAAAAAAATGTGACAATTATAAGCTACCACGTGGGCATGTGGCAACGACGTCGCTACCACGTGATAGTTAGGGAGGGGGTGCTTTAATATGTAACTATATGGATGTATCACTTTCTTTTGTGACATTTAAGAGACCGTTTGGTTGATTCACTTGAATTAGAGTTTTGAAGTTACTTTGATTGGAATTGAATTGAGTTGAGTTTTGAAATGGTTCATTTGGTTGAAAATGAATTGTTTTGAGTTAAAAAGTGTAAAATTTTGAAATGTATTCGAAAAAAAAAAAAACAACAATAATATATATCTTATTTCGTTGCTTTTTAAATTCTGTGCAATATTTAAAAATACAATCATATTATTTTGACTTGAAATATCATAGTTATGGAATTCAAAAGTTAGTTTTTAAGCTAGAGTTGGAAATGTGAATATTAAAACTTAGTTTACTTTGGGTGAACAAAAGATTAAAAAAAAAAAAAACAATTAGAATTCTTTAATTGGAGTGAATGTCAAACAGCCCAAAATTATTTGAATAATGCTTATCAACCCTTTCGTTTTCAGGATGCAGCAAACCCAATTAGTAACTCACTAATTGACTTCCATTTCATATCACCATCTGCAGGTTGGTTTTTTTTTTAATTATTTTTTTTAACAGAGACCTATGATTCTTATTTACTATATAGAAATTAATAAACGTATTTTTAAATTTCAAATTTGGGAGCTGTTACTTAAACTCTTCCTTTTTGACCCGCTAAACTAGCCCTAAGTTGTATTGTTTACATTTATGTAATTGTCACAACATTTGGGTTATCCAAAATTGTGTGGAACTTAAGGCAAAAAAAAAAACTAATTTCGTGGATATTACACCCACTTGTAAATTGGATTATTTTAGCTCTCATGAATTAAATAAAAAAAAAAAAAACTGGAATCCTTAACCACCAATAAGCCATTGCTCAAATGACTTAAGACACTGTGGATCTGCTAGTTACCGGGAGAGATTTTTTAGTGTCGTAGATTCACACATGCAACGTATGTAGGTAACATCCAACTCACAAATATATTGTTTGTGACTTAGCTTAAAAATATAAGCTTTAGGGTTCGGTTTGGTTTAAAGATTGAGTTTGAATTGAAATATAATTTTTAAATAAAAATTGATTAATTTTTCAAAAAATAATTATAAATTTTGTTGACATTTCATAAAAAAAACAAAACTAACATGAAAGATTTGGGTTTGGATTGAGTTCCAATAGTCAAAGATGAATAAATTGAAAGAAAAATTTAAATATATATTTCAAATAATAATAAATAATTCGACATACCTCTTATCTTGACCTTCTAAATCTATTTTCTTACTTGACATTACCTAGTAATAAACAAGAATTGCAAGATTTCCATTTAAAAATTAAAAAATAAAATAAAATAAGAATTAGAGGCTACAACCTAATTTAGCTAAAATGATGGAGGACATACCACAAGTCGTTTGTCTATTTAAATAAAACGACATGCCGTTTGGAGGTATGATACCTATACGCCAGAAAACATGCTTGTGAAGATCAGAGTTGAGTTTTTTTGCTCTAAATAAAGTACAAGCTCTCCTCCTCTAGCCATGATGGATATGGCTTGACTTTCTTCTTTACTCTTCTAGCCGTGTCATCTTCACTTTGGCTTCTGGAAATGAAAAATAATTAGGAATTTAATATTTAGGATTAGCATAAACAACCATATATGTTTAATCGTCTCAGTTCAGATTTTTTTCCTTTTTCTTTCACGTCAAGTTTTTTTAAGGAAAAATTTTACATTTGACCTTCCAACTTTATATCTTATTACAAAATACTTCTTGAATTTTAATTTTCAATGTCCATTATCCCCAAACTTTGATGAAACATTTGCAAAATTTCCTCCTGGACTTTAAAATGTAAGTTTACAAATTTTCCTCATCCTATTAGTTTAGTTAAACAGTAATTGAGGGAAATATCACGTTTAGCTCTTGAATTTTAGGTTTTGTCACAAAATATCTCTTTAATTTTGAAACATTAGCTAATTTTTTTCCTTTTTGTTAGGTTTGTTAACTAAATTGCTACATGTCACAAAAAGGTAATAATTAAAAAGATAAGCCTTTCATTTTAACCAAAAAAAAAAACTTTTTTTTACTAATTAAATATGACTTTCTGCAAAAGAAAAAACTGCCTTAAAAAAACAATACTTCTTCAATCTTAAATAGGAAAAAAAAAATATGACTTTCTTTTTACTGATTAAATATGACAACCCAATTCTGTTATTGCTTTAATTTTGCAATAAATCTTTATTATTGAGAATAACATTATCCTTTGTTTCATTTTAATTCAGTCCAATTCTATGTAGTGAAAGGTGGCTGGGGGTGACAATTCGTGTTTGAAGGTCATGTTCGTATCGTGTTTGACCTGTCGATTGACATGAATACGATCCATTTAATAATCATATCGAAAAAACAAAATCCAAACACATCCTTTTAATAAAATGATTGACACGACACAACACATGTAGCCCGTTTATCAAATGGATCATAAACGTGTCGTATTAACCTGTCAAACCTACTTACTAAAAAGGTTCATAAAAAGATCATTCATCCGATTATTGACTCATTTAGCTAATCTGTTATCAATTTCAACACTAAAAAAACTCATTAAATACTTAAACAATAACTAAGTTATAACAGTCAAATTAACTCAATTAGAACTAAGTTATACCTAAACTCAATTCACAAAAGATAAACACAAAACCATATTAAAATCTACAATCAAATTAAATTCACAACACAAGTCACAACTAAGTTAAAGTAAGCAAATAAGTATAAATCCATGTCATACCATGTATATAATTAAAAGACTAAAGAAATAAATGTAAAATCTAGATTTTTTTTTCTATGTTAAAAAATTTTAAAATATATATATAAAATAAAAAATATATTTTATATTTAAATTTTGAATTTTGAAAACTCAAAATTAAAAATAGTAAAACATTATATAATATATATAATAATATAAATATAACAGAGATTTCAAATAGGTATTTTATGGATCGTATTTATGTCAACCTATATATAACTCATTTATTAAACATATTATTTCGTATCAATTGTACATTGACAGGTTTATGCGAGTTCAACCTTTTATTTAATAATATTTGAGGGGTTCAATCCTTTTTAACCTATATCCATTTAAGGAAAACCTAAATCCTCTAATTTTATGCAGTTTCGTGTCGTGATCCAAATTGTCAACCTTGAAAATGACGGTTTCATGAATAAAATTAACAAAAGGAAAAAATTGCTAACTTTTCAAAGCTCAGAGGACAATTTGTGACAAAGTTCAACGGGAACAAATATAAGACAATTGAAAACAAAAAGCTGTCTTTAATTTTTGTTAAAAATACTAACATAAGACAAAATTTTACAAACATTTCAAAGTCCATCAGAAACAGATATTATAAATTAAAGTTTGAGGGATATTTTGTGATAAGATCTAAAATCCAAAACACAAATGTAAAATATGTCATTTTTTGAATGCCATATTATATTATATATACTAAAAGGAAACTGAAAAAACATTGTTCCTTCAATAGTGTGTTTTCATCTTTACCCCTGCCCACCCGACTTGGTGTTTTTGATCTGATTCCCCTTGTTTTTTGATTTTGTCTTTTGGCTACTCATTTCTCCTCCTTTCTCATGTTTCTAGGTTATTTTATTCTCTCATTTTCTTCTCTCTTCACCTTTTCTACTTTTTTGTTCTGGTTCCTTATTTTTTGATTTCCTCTATTGGTTTTTCATTTCTCCTCTTCGCTTCTATTCTAGGTTTTTCTCTCCATTTTTCTTCTTCTCTTTTCATATTCTTCTCTACCTTTTTATTTGGGTTTTGAATGGTTTACCTTTTTTTTTTTTTTTATTCTGTGCTTTTTTGTCTAATTCTTCATCACTCCAGAGGTCTTTCTTTTCTCCTCTTTTTCCTTCTTTGTCTTTTTCTTTGTTTGTCTTTTTCTTTGCCTTTACATTAGGGTCTTAGGTGATATTTTTTTGGTTATTTTTACTATAACTTTTTATCTGATTTTTTCACTGGGTTATCTTTATTTTTCGCGCTTCTTATACATTAGATTTTGTTTGTTTTTCTCTCTCTTTTTTTTTTTTTTTTTGTTTCATATCATGTGTTTGTTTGGGGCATTGGATGGCTGTTTCTGTGTTTGAAGGGGTCTTTGTCTCTCTCTTTTTTTTTTTTTTTTTAGTGAGGATTGTGATTTTCGAGGGTTAGGATTTTTTTAACTTTTTTGTTAGCAATTTTTTCTTTCTTTTTCGTCCTCTTCTTCTTCTTTTTTTTTTTTTGGAGTTCCTGATGAATTGCATTACAGTTTCTTTGTGTTTTTGTTTGGAGTTTTAGTTTTAGTTTTAGTTTTTTTTTCCTCTTGAATGATCTGCATTTTTGGATCTGCATTATACACCGCAGCAATGCTGCGTGCACTTTCGCCTGTAATTGACTAATAGTTGGCTGAATTCAACTTTATTGAATTGTGACATCAGTCTTCAGCAAAAAAAAAATTGTGACATCAGTCATGTTTATTTTGAGATCCTTAATGTTAGCGTGGACGGTGAAAATGGTGGTGAGGGAAGATTCTGGTGAGATTGTTACAACTCATAAAGTGTCATGTTGATCTTTTTAGGAATATTTTTCGTATCCCTCTTAGGTTAATATTTCTCTCATAATGAAACTTTTATTGACAGTCATAATAATAATGATCGAAATAATGACGAGGATGGTGAACACAAGGTTTTGTGATGTGCATGTGTAGTTTTCAATATATTTATGCTACTAATGATCATAATAAATAAATAATAACAATAATCATACTATAGTGTAAGGTGTTTGTAGTAGTTTTTAAGATGTAATAGTGATTATATTTAACATGGATTTCATTTGTAGTTTTTAGGACTCAGATGGATAAGACTAAAACCTTTATTTAAAGATTGAATAGGATTGTAATAATAAAAGTTAAAGTAAAAGTTGAAAAAAAAAAAAATATTGTAACAACATATGAAAAAGGATGGAATCCACCCGTGTACAAGCCCTTAATATCTATGCTATTTATTGTAGGGATTTTGAGTTGGTAAAGCTTTAGTAAGGTTTACGACCAAGACTGGCCTAATGTATTTTGGAACCTTAAGCGTAACTTTTAAACCAAAATTTTCTGCATTGAAATGAAAAGAAAAAAAGAAAAAAATCTATCATTCGAAATAACATAACCATCCATTATATCCAATGAACAATTTCAACTTCATCTTCTTCATTTGGCTTTTTGAGCTTCTTAATCAACCATCACCTTATTACACATTTCACCATTCTTATTCTCAATGGTTTTTTTCTACTATCATATTATCATCTCCTAACTTGTCTAAAATTTTTTTCTATTGTTTTTTCACTTGACTTTGTTACATTGCTTTACCACCTGCAATAAATTTTTCAAGAGCTTCTTTTTAAAATTATATCAAACTTTCTTAAGTTTGTCATGTCCGATGCATAGTTTTTGTTAGGCATATTTATTGTTAACTTTTTTTTTCTTTTTATGAACTAAATCAATATACCACAACAATAACAACAATAATGTAATTAAAAAATAAAAAGCAATAATTAACAAGTAAGAAGAGTAAGAAAGATATAGCCTAGAGAATTTATGGTCAAATAATCTGATACTTCTTGTCGTTCATTAATGAATTTTTTCCTTTATTTTTTGATGATTTTTTTTCCTTTCCTCTCATATACGTTTTTTCTTTTTTGCAAATTTACAGAAACAAAACGAAAAAGAAAGTAGCAAAAATGAAGTCTTGAAAAGATTTTAGATAGAAGAAAGTATGAGAAATAGAAGAGATATTATGTGAAATTGAGTAAAGCAAAAGCATTAAAGATAAACATACAACTTTTTAGGGTTTTTTTTTTTTTTTTAAGGGAGGAGACTCTTTGATTTCATATACTTATCTCTCCCACTTGGTCACTCCTTAAAGTTCCTCCAGTAATTACCTTTTTTTTTTTTAAGGAAATTACTTTTTTTTTTAGAAGAATGCATAATGACAACTTCCATTTTCAAACCAAAAAAAAAAACACACACACGCACACATACAGTTAAAAAACTCTCCCATGAGAATCTCAATAATAAATTTTTACCTTCAAAGGGGCCTCAACGGCAACTGAAAAAAAAGTGTTAATTAATTTTTGAAATTTAAAAATAGCAAAATCATAGGCGATTTGAGGAGAATTCACAGCCTGCCTAAAATTGGGGCCTTCAGCAACTGTTTAAATGGCCTAATGGAAGGGCCGGTACTATTTGCGACATATGTTTTGATACAGTTTCTTTGGTTTTATATAGGGTTATGCGTTCCACTCACTAATCTGTCTAAATCAACTGCACCTGTACCGCCCTGACCACTTGAGTGGAACCATGTCATCACCACCTCTATTTGGATGAAGATGAATTTGTGTATCCTTTTAATTCGATAAAACGTAATTTGGTTCTTTGTTATTTGTTACGAGGAAATTGGTTTGGATTTAGGGGGAGTTTGGGAGAGGAGGCCGGAAATATTACTTTTGAGTTGGAAAAAAGTTGTTTTAGAAAATGTGTTTTGAAGAAAAAACTATTTGAGGTGAAAAAATAAAAAATTTCGAAAAATTTTTTAGAAAAAAAATATCAATATGGATATTATTTCGTTTCTCTTGAAATTCTATATAATTTAAAAAAAAATTATCTCATTTGGACTTGTATACACAAAGTTATGAATTTTTAAAGTTTGGAGTTTACTGTAGTGTTTTGGAGATCTAAATAGTAAAAAGTGGTGAAGTTTTGGAAAAAAAATTGATTTTTAAAGACTGGAGAATAAATGTCAAAATAAAAATTGATTTTTGAAGACTGGAGAATAAACGTGAGCTACTAGCTTTGTAGAATACTATGACTCATTTCAAATAAATAACATTAAAGTAATTACAAAACGGGGAAGTGATGACATCATAGAGAATATCCCATAAAAGAATTAAAGCAATAGTATAAGTGAATGAAAATAAATTAAAATATACTTACAGTTGCTCCATCAGTGTCAACACTATGTAAGTGGACCGATTAGTAATAAAATACTATCTAAGTATCTAACACGATAATTAAAGCATAAATGTCAACTGTCAGAATATAACCAAATAGTGTTTGCAATCTCATTTAAATCACTTACACATCACATGTCAAGTCTCAAATCATCTCACTAATGTCTCTTAAAATAATATAACTACATATTTATACATATCATTTTTGACCAAAAAGCATTTGTATATACATTTACATATATTCTCCTTTTAACACACTTTTACAAAGCCATTTTATTTATAAAAAAAATGATTTTTTCAAAAATAAACGCATATAAAAGTAATAGTCCTTTAGTAAAATAGGGGATAGAGTATCCCTACCGATAACTTCACACAAACTGAGATTCCTTACTCTAGTCACCAAATCCTTAAATCAAACAACACAGATAATATGATTGTCTATCATTACACAAGTCTTTATTAAACAAAACATCATGCCTAATTAGTGTGCATCTCATTATCCATATTAAAATGACATTTCTCGTTAATCGTTCCAAAATGTTTATCTCATGTCCTGACTTCATTACAAATTTTGATTTTAGGTTAAACAATGTTACATGGGTATTGGAATATTAAAACAGGAAAAGAGGAGTTAAAACAAGGAACTAGCAGACAATCTGCCTTTGTCTGGTTAATAGATTGATCGATCCAGCGAGTTCGATTGACAGGACAACCACAGGTTATCCAACTCAGTCCCTAGACCATCAGGTCGATTGGAGAGAGCCTCCGGTTAATCGGACTGTTGCAGAATTGCAAGTTCCCATCTTTGGCCCAACTTGCAAATTCAACATTTTCCATACATTCAAAACAGTAACTAAACAATTTCTAGAGCTTAAAACTCAAAATTATAGAAATCTAATGTTTTAAATCACATTTCATCAATATATCAATATTGCTTATAAACCACATAAGTTCAAAGTGTTTTTAAAACATAAAACAAGTTTCAAATGATTTAGAAATGATTCTAACCTCAGGAGATTGAAATCATAGGGTTGGTTTTAGCGGCTTTATGAGCTGGGAGATGCAAGAGAAAACGGAAGAGGGTAGAGGGAGATGCACGAGAGTAAGGGGGTGACTAGGAGTGAGAGAGAGTGAGGGAGAAACTAGAAAATGAAGCGAGTTTAGAATTTAGAGTTTTATAAAGAAAACTACTTCATAGTGAAGTAGTCAGCATAGAAATTTAGGAAAAAGGAGATTTAGAATTTTAAGGAAAAAGGCTACAAAAGTAATGACTGATGGACAGTCGTGGCTAACACGTCCGGTCGACCGATGCTTTTGTTCGATTGACGGGTAAGGGTAAAGCGATAATTTTGAAAAAAATACAAGAGTAAAAATGTAATTTCACAAAATATATATTTTAAGTTTTGAAGATTTTGAACACAGTTTAATTATTTATAAACACATTTTAGCAAACTAATTAACACCGATTTAACTTAATTAAGCACAATTAATTCCAATGGATATAGAATAATTCATTCAAATTTTCCTTAAAAAATCTCTATTTGTCCTTTAAACTAGTGAAACCACTCGTCTGTAGGAAAATCAAGTAATTTACGCCATGAAATTTTAAAAATTTTTCTTGAATCATACTAACTCGTATTATCATATATAATAAATTATTCAACAATCTTAATACCTTGAAGAGAATGTCAGGAATGCCAGAAAAGGTAACCAAGAAAGTTTTAACCAACTAGCCTTCTTTATTATTCTTCAAATCTTAGACGGTAAAATGTGTAAGTACAAAGTCTTTCAATTAGTATTTATACATAGCTTTCTCCTTCCAATCATCCAAAACTCTTGTAGTTTATTATACTATAATAATAGAACAATAATAAAATCACTCAAATCTTATCTTATAAATAAATATTTATATAAATTAAATATTTATCTAATTAATTAAATGAAACAAAATTTCTATTCTACCCTCAGTGAAAAAATGCCTCCACTTGTGGAAAAGTGATATGGATTTTTCTCTTCACTAAGTCCAAGAATTAAAGTCACAATGAATACCTCAATTGATTATCATCCGTCAAGGAATTATATTGGATTAGTAAAGGGACCGATTAGACACATATAATATAGGTTCTAATAATCTACATAATTAATTATTTCATACTAAATAAATCAATTACATAATTATTAGTTTCAGAGTCACATCACTATAAACCTGAAATTGGACTTTTAATTATATATTATATTACATAAACTAGCAAATAGTCATAGTCCAATGACCTTATTATATATGTAATACTCTCATATAAAATCCATAATCAACCTGAGGTTAAATTTTGCTTAACCTTTTAATCGTGCTATCTTAAAGATCGATTATATATCAAATAGAAAAATGATTATTTACTATATATGAGTAATAAATCATATGTCAAGCAAACGATCCAAAGCCTTGTCTATTTTCACGTCCTATATAATGTCATTGAGAAAATAATTTTACCCCTTATTAGATTTATGATTCCATATCTATAAGTAAAACTCACATCGTATACAAGTCATGTATCCAATGAACTGATCTAGTAGCTTATTACTTCAAGATATTTTAGTCTTTGAAATATCAAAGTACATAAGTTATCCACATAAAGTCATTTACTTATTCAGAATTTAGGTTATTACATAATAAACGTCTAAAATAAATTTATCCACTTAAGCAAAATATACAAATTATTATATTTTAATCAATAATAATGATCAAGACAAACCATTTCTCTAATTGAATTTAAACACTAAAATAGTTTTAAAATAAGTTAGATGCTTACTCTAACCCAATAGACTACGAATTATAGATTTAAACTACTTATTTTAGAATGTTGTCTTCTTACATATAAAATTCATTATATGCAACATACTAGTAGTTTAAACACCAAGTAGACAATAAGTTATATTTGTTTATATTTACTTTAATATGTAAATAAAGATGAGAATAGTATAGTAAAAATGTAATAAAAAACCTCAAACATATTATTAATTAGCTTAAAACAAATAAAATATATCTTAATTGTTTTTTTTTTTCATGGGGCATTTCTAAAACCACCTCCACCAAGCTTCAAGCCACATAACCCACAACATTGATGGGTGGTTTGGTGTTAAAATTTAGGAGATTTTCTTGTCTTTCAACCCACCCACCATCCACCTGTTGCCCATAAAACCTACTAAGCACACCCCTAATTTTATGATATTTCTAGCTCGTTGAAATATTATCTTTAAAGAATTTGATGAATTAATTGACAATAGTACCTTAAAATTCTTAGAATTCCTATACCTGATAGTAGGAACTGCATATTCACTTTCTCATAACTAAACCTTTTAGTTTTTTTATTGCTTTCCAAGAAGGGAAATATACATTTGATAACTCTATAAAATAGAATTATTTTATCATTTTTTCATGCATAAAAATTGACTTATTCTTGAGAATTTTAGTTTTTTTTTTATTTTTTTGTTTTGTGTACTATAATTTAGATTTTTTTTATAAATTTTTGAAAGTCTTTATTTAATTTTGCTTTATTCTATCTTATCATTTTCTAATAGTATATTATATAAGTTTAAAATTAAATATTTCTAATAAGTTTATCTATAACATTTTATTTTAGAAATATCTAATTTAGCACTTTGTTTTACAGTGTCAAATTGAGGAAGTGACTCCCACCAGATATCATTATTCATGTCATAAAACTATGAAAACTAAGCTTATTATGCACTTATCGTACTAGATCTTTCCTAATTACATGCACCACTGTAGTTAATGTAGTACTATAGTAAAGTCGAAAATGCACGATGAATAATATAGCTACTATAACAAGTGTGTGCCGACTGATGTAGTATTGTTGCAAGTGTACGCTAACTATTGTAGTAAGTTTGAAAAGTTTATATTTATTTCTTTGTGTGTAGTACTGTCTTTTATTTATCTTCCATTTATTTTCATTGTGTGTTTATTTTCTGTTTTATTTTCATGTTTTTTTACTTTCTTAACTATAGATATGGAATGCACTCTATCAAAGCTACTCAAGAACATGTTTCTCTATCTTTCTCATAATGCATTGTTGAAGATATACAGGTGCAAATTAAAGAGGATGAAACTATTCATGTGCTTTGGCATATCAGAAGATCTACGTTGGATTATCGAGGTCAAGGTACGGTAATCAGGTGAATTTCCTTATTCATTTGATAAAAATATGCCAGGAATGAGAAAGAGTAATTTTGCCAAGAAAAGAATAGTAAAGATAACGGGAGTCTGCTTTAAATATACAAGATGGAATTGTAACAAACATTGCAAAAATATAGGAATGACATAAATAAACCAAGATGACAAAATTTAGTTCATAAAGGATGGTTTAAGTAAAGAATCATTGGATCATATCCTTTTATCTCTACTTTATAAAATCTTGCTATTTTTTTTTTCATGTTTTACTATTATCATTATCATCATTATTTTATTTTTGCATCAAGTGTGTATTTTTAACTTTTTCTTTTTGCATCGGTGTGTATTTTTGTCATTTACTTCTTTTTGCATTAAATGTGCATTTTATACTTTTTCTGTTTGCATTGAGTGTGCATTTTTGGCCTTTTCTTTTTGCATTAAGTGTGCTTTATTGACTTTCTCTTTTTATTTTAAAATTTTTCTGACAACAACTAATCTACCACCTGATATACTAAACTCATCATCCTCCTTCCTCACCTTATTAATACACATGTATTTTCACTATTGTCATCACACATATTTTCATTTGTAAAGTTAGAAAAAAGTGAGTTAAGATAAAAAGTCCTTCAGTTCATAAGTTTAAAATTATTTTTGTTTTCGATGTGACTAGTATTAGAAAAGACAGAGAGTTTTTGAAAGCAGCAAACAACCTTGGCAATTTATTAGCTACCATAAAAATTAATCTAGTATATGGGGATAAAGTCTTGGGTTAATAGGTTGTGTGTCATCCTAGTGCTTTCGCTAACAAAAACATTATCGGTTACACCATGGGTAATGAGTTAAAAGGCCTTCACTATGCATGAGAGAATGACTAATATAATGTGTAATGCATATACTTTTATCGCTGTACTTAATGGTTTAGGAATGCTAGAAGAGATTTTTAACACTACTTCTTAGACTCAACTCAACCTTTAAAATATCTATTAGGATTATTATATGTTAATGGTTTTTATAATGATTTGTTGTCTTTTTTAAATCATGCTATAAAACAAGAATTTATTACATTATTGACCTTGAAAATCCTAGTTTTAGTCCCAACTACTAATTAGTTGATTGATCAACTACATATTTTTGTGTCTGAACCTAACCCATCAATATCACAGGTGGCATGGTCAATTATAGACAGCACAAGCAAGAAGAAGTGTAGATTGGATCTAACGCTTCAGTTATAATATTCTTTAGCTTATTGGTTTTACTCATAATATTTGATTTTCTTTCTTAGTTTCAATTTGTAAGTTTTTGCTTTCAATAACACCAGATATATGAGATTGTTCACTTCTACTTATCTATATTAGACATTAGGGGCAATGCCTCAAATAAGTTATGGAGAGGGAATAGCTTTTTTTTTTTTTTTGGAATTTCTTGATTATTTGTTCAGTTTCTTATGTTTGTATTGAAAAAAAAAAAAAACAAAAATTTTTTTTTAAAGTAAAATTGCTAGATTCATTATTTATAAGATAGCTAAGTAAAGAGTTACTTTTAGTATTCTTGATGTGCATCTTACAGTAATCATCATTTTCTTATCTCAATGTTTTGTCTTTATTTAAAAAAAATAAAAAAAATAAAAAAGAAAAAAAAGGTGATTTCCTACAAATTCGATAATGAAAATTTTAGTTGTTTTATTTTATATAGTCTTTCATAAAAATATGAATTTTTGACAAATTTGCATTTAAATTTTTTTAGTTAGTCTAATTTAGTTGTGATATTCAACATTTGAGTACTAATTTTTGACCTATAAGTTGTATATTTGTTTATAGAAAGTTTTGTGAATATAAAATATTTCTAATCGCAAGTTCTAGAATTTGTTTAATTTTCTCCTAAGGCAAAATCCCAAACAATACAAACACTAAGGATATGATTTAGGTAATTTTTGAAACTTTTGAGCTTTTCGAGCCAATCCTGAAATATCTTTATCTCTAATTTACCTCTTTTGAGTCTTGCTTTATATAATTTTTTTCTTTGTTAACCACATTTTTAGCTTAGCCTTTCAAATAAAATATCTAATCTTTAACTCTTAAGTATGTTGATCATTTTAGAAACTATTTTGAACTATACTAAAATCTAGGAGGAAGGTAGGAATTACGAAATTAAAAAAAAAAAAAAGAGTACTATACGCTTTGTTTATCATAATAAGTTTAGAGATGTAATAGCTATTAAGGAAAAAAAAAAAAACAAAATAATTTTATTTTTGACAAGAAAAAGTTGTAAATAAATTTGAAGATGTTACTTGAGTGTAAATAAAAAAACTCTATAATAAATCTTAAAATGATTAATGTGTTAAAGGGTAATCTAAGTCACGTTATTATCCTATATCTTATCTTTACTTCAACCACACATTACAAGCTTAATAAAGTTCTAATGACCCTTGATTTTGTGTTTATCAATATTAGTAGAGAGAGAAATGAAAGATGAACCTATGGGATTTGATAATCATTCAACATCGATTGTTTCGTTTTTTACAAACTTATCTAAATTGTACGCAATTAAATTAAAAAGAAATTTTACACACACATATAAAATATCCAATTGCAAGTAGACATATTCTAAAATTAAACTCAAATTTTTGATCAAATTTATATTTTTCTATAGGCTATATCTTTTATAGTAATCTATTAGGAAATTTCTAGAAATCATCATTGCTAATATAATTTTTTTGCTTTTCTTTCTTTCTTTCTTTTCTTTTCTTTTGTTCAAGGACAAGAAGAATGTTAAATTTGGAAGTGCGATAACTCTATAAAATAAAGTTATTTTATTATTTTTTCATACACAAAAATTAGCTTATCTTTGAGAATTTTAGTTGTTTTAGTTTGTTTCAATTTATTTTATTTTGTGTATTGTAATTTTGATTTTTTATAAATTTCATAAAGTCTTGTTTTTAATTTTGCTTTGTTTTATCTTATCTTTTTATAATAGTATATTAAATAAGTTTAAAATTAAATATTTTTAATAAATCTACCAATAGCATTTTATTTTAGAAATATTTAATTTTAGCACTTTGTTTTTCTGCAGTGCCAAATTGAGGAAGTGGATTTCATTAAGCATCACTATTCATGTTAAGAAACTATGAAAATTGAGCTTATCATGCATCTTATTGCACTAGATCCTTTCTAATTAAATGCATCACTATAGCTAATATAGACTGTAGCAAAGTTGAAAATGCACGTTGAAAACTGTAGCTACTGTAGCAGTGTGCGCCGACTACTTTAGCAATGTAGCAAGTAATGTAGTACTGCAACAAGTTTAAAAAGTTTGTGTTGTTTTTGCATCGACTACTGTAATAAATTTAAAAAGTTTGTATTGTGTGTGCACCGATTATTGTAGCAAGTTTGAAAAGTTTGTGTGAAAGTCAGGTAAAATAGTGTAAAATTATGCCTATAAAAAGGCATTTTTGGGAAGCTTGAGGAGGTGTACATAAACCCTTTCTCTCTTGTTTTTCCTTTCATTCTCATATTTTTTCTCTAGAATTTTGTAAAAAATGTTTTACAAATTAAACTAGAGTTCTTAGGTGATACTAAAGATGATTGCGTATGTATAATAAACTTTTTTGGATTATAATTCTCTAATGGTTTCTAAGTTTTATACATTTGAATAAATAATTTTTTTTCATCTTATTTATTTCTCATATCAATATATTTTCTTGTCAACTTTTATATAAATTTAGTTAAACTCTTTTTATGTGATTGTTACATGGTACAACATATTGATAGATATTGTTTTTGAGTAGTCTTTTACTACAATATTACCGAAAGCAAATTGTCGATTTTAGATTTTTTATAAGATAATTTTTCCTAATTTTTAACATGATAATTTTATTTATTCGAGTACATTTTAATTTACAAGTTCTTCAAATCTTATTTTCCAATTGATTGTGTGGGATGTAAATTTTCAATTGAATCAATTTATGAATCAAAATCCAAATAGGTGAATGAAGCATATAGAGGAATCTCTGTCTTATTACTTTTAATTAATGAATTTTTTTCATTTTAAATTGTAATTTCTTTTAATTAAATTGTTCTAAAATCATAAAAACCTTTCTTTCTTTTTCTTTGTTTGATTACGTATTTCACTGATACTTTTCCACTAATATCTTATGTTTATTTTTATCATCTATTCGTAGGATCGAATGTTCTTATTATATTATAATTGACCATTTTGTTTTATCATAATTTGAATGTGATCGACATTTAAACATGTACTTTTCATTTTAGTAATATTATATTATATATATTTTTAGGGAGAAAATAGAAACTAATAAATGCATCAAGTCAACAAAGTCTGATCAAAATAACAAATGCCTCCAGAGAAGAGAAAAAACATAAAAATTAAGTACTACATTATCATTGTATAAAATTAATTTACATTGACAAACTCGAAGGGTGCCTAAAAAAAACCACCACATCGCCAGCTTGCCAAACTGTATCGCGTCAGCGCCCGCCACACGCCTCCCCCCCCTTCCCCCCCAGGTCATTTTTGTGCAATGTGATTAACACATCAAATCGAGGTTTCAAATCATCCGTCCCGTTACGTAAAATAGGCAGTTCCAGTTTTGGTTATTCCCAAACTGCCTTTTTTTTCCATTTTTACGCCATATCATCAACCCACTAAACCACGGTGCTGTATCATGTAGAATGGATGGTCCAATTTTAGGTTATTCCCAAATTGTATAGCACTGTCCTGCTATTTTTGTGTAATGCCATCAACCCACCATACTGTAGTTTCAAACCAATCGCTGTACCATGTAGAATGAGCGGTTCAAATTGTGGTTATTCTTAAACCGCCCTTTTACAAAACTGAACCGTCCATCATGTCCCATCATAAACTGCTCTTGCTCATCATATATTGCTCCTTTTTCCTATTATATGTATGTTGCGATTTTCTTAATTATGAATGATAATTGATATTTGATAAAAGTTAATCAGACTAAACATACTAAAAACATTACCACAAAATTACCTTTTAAAATATATTTCTTAAAATATTTTTAATGTTTTTTTTTCTAAGAAGGCCCTGATTAGGCCAAAACAACCCATAAATTGACCATCGAAAATATGTCCCGCCTGTCTTGTACAATGGGTGGTTCCCGTTTGTATTGCCTGCAAACTGCTCGACCTTGTCCATCCCCACGATGCCTTATTAACTTATTAAAACATTTTGATAAAGTGATATTTAAAATAGCGTTTAATATAAATTGAGAAAGATAATTTTATATTTAGAGATTCAATAGTTCTAAAATATTTTGTGATCGATTCTACAATTCAAGATATTTTGGTTATTTCTCCAAAAAAAAAAAAAAAGAAAAAGAAAAAAGAACCTCCTTAGTTCTATAGTGAGAACACCCTACATTTTCCTATCCATGGGGACAAATTTTTGAATCGTCAGATCGATTTTCAATGTTCTAGATTAATAGAGAACATCAAGAAATCATGATTTTAACGACACTTGATTATTTGTTTTACAAAACATTTAAAAAAATTAATTAACAAAAAACAAAATTCTGAAATCAACCATTGGCTGCGTCTACCCATCGGCAACCTTCCATCACTGGCAGCCCCCCCAACCTGCAGGATTCGAGTTCCCCACCACACATATCTCTAGTACCCCCTACACCACCACTTGCACGTCGAGCCCCCAACCCCACACAGTAATCCACCGCCGCGGCTGCCATCATGAGAAAAAAAAGGAGAGAGAGAGAGAGATTGCCATGTAGTGGATCTACTTCGTGAGAGCTTTAGCAAGGTTGAGGTTGTTCGACTAGATGTCATTCGCGTAGGCCATTAGGTCATGGACGAGTTGGATCCCGTTCTCTGGCGAGTCGTTTAAAACAATCAATCTAGTTGAGTTAGCCACTATTGAGGAGACGATCTTGTTGTTGGCGGAGGGCGATGAGATTTCAGATGCTTGGTTTCTTTGGGAGAGGAGGAATCAAGATTGCAAATGGCTTTCCCATGGATCGCTTTGATGTCGTAATCGGAAGGCGAAGAGAGGTGATCTTTAAATGCGGCGATGCTCTGGTTCTTCTTTCTTTGCCCCACGGAGGTAATGGTGGAGGATTCTACCGGGGCGAGGAACGAATCGTCAGCGGTGAACGATGGAGGAGGAGTTGGGGATAGAGGATGGGCTGAGGTTTATTTTCATTTTTTTTCCTTTGAAATTGTTTGTAATTAAGTATAATAAGGTACATTGTAACTTTTTAAAACTCTTTATAAGGATTTGAACTTAATCTAATTTAATTAAACTGCATTCATCAAATTGATTTTAATTTAAGTTTGGTTTAGTTTAATTTAGTAAGTTCTACATTTATTATTTTTTATCTCTATTTTTACTAGTTTAATATAATTTTTATTACAAATTATTTTTACTTTCACAATCTTCAATATAAATTAAGCTAAACTAAATTAAAACGGGATGATCAACTTAACTTAATTTATAAGATATATTAAACTAAAATTTTAAACCAAACGCATGCTAAATTAAGGGGATATTTAGTAAGCACATTGCATTCGTATTGTGTTTGTATATAATTTATATTTGAATAAAAAGTATTTATATTATATTTGAATGCAACATGTATTTAGATAAAAAATATTTAAATTGTATTTAAATAATAAATATGTGATATAATGGGTAAAAGTAGAGAGAGAAAAAAGAGAGAAAAAAAAGAGAGAAAAAAATATGTAATGTAATTAGTAAAAATAATAAAAAAATAAATAATTATTATATTAAATTTAAAATATAATTTAATTAATATTTAAATATAATATTTTTATATTTAGATAATATTTAATGTAATATAAAGGAGACATAAAACCATCTAATTAAATAAAAGCCATTACATGTGATCCGCGTGCCTAATTTAAATAATGGGATGGCGTCTCCCGCGTCCATTTCCCACACAATTTGGATGGCAACTCCTTGCCCTCCAAAACCCATGAATTCCCTCTCGCTCTCCAAATTCATAGCCAACCACTCTCGCTTCCTCTCTCCCCACCACCTCAGACCCTTCTCCGCCTCTCCGATATCCCTTGGCGACGCCGCCATTCCCTGCCGCCCCGCTTCCAGAAGCGGTGGCGTCAGAGACAGGGCTAGGGTTAGGGTTAGAGCTGGGGCTAGAGTTGGGGTTAAGGCCTCGGAACTTGAGCTAAAGGAGAACTGGCTAGCCTCTCTCTCTTGCCCTTTGCCTCGGTGTAGATATGAAGGCCTCAACGGCGACGGGAAGAATTCCGATTCGGCCAATGCGGGTTCCGAATGGGTCATTGGAATCGACCCCGATACTTACGGCGCATTCGCCGTTTTGAAAGGAAACGGAAACGGTCCGGATAGTTCTGCTCAGGTAATTTTGGGGGATAAATGGAGGTTCTTGAAAGAAATTTAAAGAGAATGTTGGTTTGAGTTTTGTAAGTGTTATTAATCCTGATTTAGCTGTAAGATTAGGTAGTTAGTTCCATTTAGATGACCAGTTTAGTTTAGATTTAACTTTTTATAAGCTAATTTAGAGTTAAAATTGAACATTTAGTATGTAAAAGTTCAATTTGAAAGTGTTGGAAATTTTGCTGAAATAGTGAAAAGTAGAGATTAAATGTTGATAAAGTAGAGTCTAACAAGCTAAATTCAAGCTTTTGCTAAATGCACAATTTAGTTTGTTTTAAGCTAAATTCAAACTATGTGGGGCAACTGAACGGCATTCAGTAGCCCGATGGGCTAGCACAGTGGGTGCGAAGGGGGTTCAGGGTCTTAGGTCTTGGGTTCGAAATTCAAGGTTTTCTTTCAAGTTAATAAAATAGGTATCATGAGATCTCATATAGAAAAAAAAAAAAAAGGATAAAGCAGTTGTTTAGTTTTTTGTTTTAAGATTAATCAATTTGAGTGGGATAATAGAACAATTTAGAAGACCCCATCAGAGAATGTGATATGAATGCCAAGTTTTTTTTCAGGGATTAATCTCGTTGTTGTTGCTATTTTGCCAAAAAAAAAAAAAAATCTATGTTTGGAGGTTTTTGGATATCGTGACTTTTTACCTATTTTAGGTTTAGGTTTATAACTTCTGCAATTATCTCACTGTGACATGATTTAAGTTGAACTTTATGGTTAATTTTACTTGTGAGAATTCGTTTCTCAGTTTTCTTTTCTTTTATTTTTTTTTACATTTTTTTTGGTTAGTAGTTTAAGTTGAGGCTTGCATCTCAAACTATAAGCAAACATTGCTCAGTAGTCACTACCTTTTTGTTTTTTTAACACTCTCTATAACTAACAGGTGTCAGATTGATCAGTGTATTTTTTTTGTTTTACCTTACAGGTCTTTGACTCTCCACACTTGCCGGTGTTGGTTGGCCAGAGAGTTCGAAAACGCTTAGATGCTAAATCTATGATTCAGTTGCTCCGCAGTTGTGATGCTCCCATTGGTATCTTTCTCTTGAATTCGCTCCGATTGAATTTTTTCTGGACTACTTGACTTGAATGACTAATACTCTGTAGTCTGTTATTTATCAGTGGTTTGATTGCTAAGAGTATTCAATTTATCAGAAACGTATGAGCTTTAGAATTGTGTTTATGTTTTCTCTTTTAGTAGTTCTGTCATCCTTTTTTTTTTCTTACCTATGTGGTCGTATTACTTGTCAGCTCAATGCAGAAAATAGTTATGCATTCTCTGTCATTTATATGCTATGTGCGGAACATTGGAGACATCTATTTTTATTGGCTGAAAGTGTCTCAAGTCTTAAAAAACTTTGGAAATGAATGAGAGCAAGGTTTGTTTGTTTGTTGTTATTTTTTTTTTTGGTGGACCTATCGAAAAGCTAGATTTAGAGGGGTTACTGTATCATTTTGATGGACATTTTGAATTTCTGAGTTGGTGATGAACTCGTTTCCGTTCTCGTATTGATCCCTATGGAGCCTTGTTTTTGCCTTGTCAAATTTATCAGTGAAAAATGTTGAATGCTTGAAGCTTTAAGGGCGTGGATGGTGTTCACCATTATCTAAAGTATTAACCAAATGTTAAATTATTAGAATATTGTGCTTCCTACTTGTTAGTGTAGCTTTGCCTGGTAATAAAAGCCTGCATTCTTTTTTTTTTTTTTTTTTCCCCTTCCTATTTCTTGAATACTTGTATGTTTCTTTTTTCTTTTTTCTTTTTTTCAATATTTTCTTCTTTTGTTTAATGTATAATATTTTCCCTACCATGCACATGATTTAGCTGGTAATGTCGTTGTTACGACTTTAAGTTGGTTCTCTCTGTTGACCTGATTACTGATGATGTAACGCATACATATTTTGTATTTAATTTTATTTTTGCCTTTGTTCCTTGATGGTTTACTTATGGTGAATGTGGTATTCAACTCATCATGTCTTGCAGGTTTTACTGAACCTTTATGTTGATCATCTATTTTCTGTCAAAATGCTGCTGGTTATTATTTTGTCATGATATATTTGCTTTTTAAATCCTCAATAATTAGCGGTCTACTTCTTGCTTCAGGCACTACTGCATATATAGAGCAATCAATCCCTTTTCCAAAAGATGGGAAGCAGGTAAATTATTCTCTCTTAATATAATATAAGTATGGCTGTAATTCCTTTGAATGCGTATGTGTGTGTGTTTTAAAGAATAACAAGGTACTTTTAGGTTTAGGAGTGCAAATTTTTAAATCGTAGTTTCTGCACTTTTACAGTTCTTTTGTTTTTTTCCAAGTAAATGCTTAAGAATTCATGAATGCATCTAGTTTAGGGTGTAGGTTCTGCTCCTTCTCCAACAAAGTTTTCTGTTTCTTTCATATCCAAAAAATTCCTACTTTTCTATTGCGCAATTTTGTGAGTTGAACATTCATAGATAATGGATTGTTAGAATATCATTTTCAGTTTGTTCTTGCAACTGCTAAAAGAATGATAAAAGTGATCCGGCTTGCATATGCTTGATGAGAGTTTTTTTTTTTTTTTTCCTCATTTAAAGGGGTGGTGGAGTGGAGGATTTGGGTATGGATTATGGATTGGAATCTTAGTTGCCTTGGGGTACTCTGTTGTCCCAGTTCCATCTTTCTTGTGGAAAAGGAAATTTGAACTCTCTGGAAGCACATCTGCAAAGGTTTGGTTGTTTGTACTCTATATTTTTTCATGCACATATTTAACTCATGATACTATTCTCAGTGTGCAACCATGTTACAAGTTTTCTGCAACATTTAAGCATATTTTGTCATGTAAGAGAATCTATGTCCTGTATCATGTTTTATGAGAAAACAAAGGCAATCTTTATATTCGGGACATCATGTATTTACTGTCTTGAACAGAACTATTTGTTGCAAAATGTGTTTTTGCCCACTTTGTTGTTGCATCGTTTAAGGTCTTGCAATAGCCCCCTTTTATTTGTTACATTTTAGACATTATTTGATTACTTTCTGCAGAACAATGCTGCCTGTGGCAAAATGTGATTTTGTTTACTTATTGCTGTTGCATAAGTAATTGTTGTATTTAGTTTTCAATTTTCATTAATCAGTACTGAAATTTTACTTGATAGGATGATAGCAGGAGACTTGCATCAACAATGTTTCCTACATTGAGCGAACAGTTGAAGAGGAAAAAGGATCATGGTACCTAATTTTTCCTCCTCGAATTCCATTGACTCATTCTTGATATTTTGTTTCTTATCATGATGAAAAGTCCAAGCTAGAAAGAATCAAAGATGCACAGGGAAAATAATATGGATTCTATCAAAACCGACAGCAGCTGAATGCTTCTTGTAGGACCGCTCCAATATCTATTGTAAGATTTGGACGTTTGATTCCATTAGAGAGTTCCTCTTCTTGAACTCTACCTATAGGACACTAGTACGGGAGTTCAATTATAGTTTTTAGACTATCTGTTCAAAAAGTTGCATTCTATATAACTAAACAAAATTCTTGCTGGTGTCTTTGCATCCAAAATTTTTCTCTTTAAAGAGGGGGGAAAACATTTAGTCTCTAAAGATTATAGTTGGCTTAACCTCATTCTTTTCAGTTTCTTAAACTGCGAGCTTGTCATATTCTCTGTATAATTCCCTCAGAAGAGACACCAAGCTTCTTAATCCACAGGCACCATCCCTTTAGTCACAAGTCTTCCAATTGAAATGTTACCATCCCTTTAAACATATATGTTTATATAAGGTTTGGAAAAAAACTCTTTTCTACAAGTTTTCCTCAAAATAAATCATTTTTCTTTGAACATGGTATCCAAGAAAGTTGTGAATTGTAAAAGTTCTGGAAAAAATGTAAGTTGATAAGTGAAGTCTCTATTGCTTAAGTCGAAGTCATTCATCTTTGTTCATGGCATGGACGGAGTGAGCAAGGACCTACTGGAGGCACATGCCCCCACTGAGAAAGCTAAAAAAAGTGTGGTCATATGTAACTGGTGTTCTACAAGTGTTTGTGCCCCTGCTAATATGGTCTTCGGCCCCAAAGTCTTTAGACGTTTTGGGCTGTTTTTTTCAATTGGGCTTGTTTGATTGAGTTTATTCCTTTTTAACTTGATAGACTTTCCAGTTTTAACGATGTTTGTTTAGATTTTTTTTTTTAAATAATTGAATTCACGTTACTTGCACCTTTTATAATTATTATTAAATTGTAATCTGTTGCTTTTCTAAATTTTTCAGTTTGGCTTTGTAGCTCTCCTTTTTCTTTTCTAATTTTGCTTTCTTTCTCTCAACTAGTCAAGTTTCATTCTTTTTCAAATTTATTTTACTGTTCTACTTTCTCTCTTGTCTCTTCTTATATATTTTTCAAATTTCTATTCTTTCTTTTCCTATTTTCAATTTTTTAAAATTATTATTTTTCTCTTACTGTCCTGATTTTAAGATGTGAATCACAACTTGATTAACTTGCTAAGCACAATTGTAGTAATGTATTGCTTATTTAACAAGATTTTATTATATAAAATGTTATAATTTATTGATTTTCATATTATGTTGATTTGATATTTTTGTCTTTTATTGTGCCCCCACTAAATTTGAAGTCTGGTTCCATATCTGGTTCATGATCCATTTTCCGTTAGCCTTACATTTTGTTTGATATTTTTTTGTATGTTTAGGGAGAGCGGATGCTTTACTCATTGCTGCATATGGCAGAGAACTAAACATGGAATTGGATTCATCGCTTACTGTTGAGGAATTGGTTTCTTCTTAGAATCGTGTCACCTTTGCAACCATACTTTTTTTTTTTTTTTCTTTTCCCGGCCCAGGTTTTCCATGATCCTAAGCCCTAGCATCCTGCAACATTTGCAAGCACGTTGGAACAAATAAGCAAGGGCAGAAATGGCTCAAGTTATTACATGGCCAGTCAATCATAGTAACTTTAAGAGATTCGTTAAATAGCTGCTAGCCGTCCCACTGAAATGACCTTGTTTGTTATTGTTCTAATTAGCGAGACAAAAAGGTATTTATTGAAGGTAAACAATGAAGAGCAAGAAGATCTAGGAGAAGATACAAGATAGAAGGGAGAGTAGTGTGCTTGGACTTGAATCGTCTTTGAAAAGTTACTCTGCATTACAAGGAATGTATCCGAGTAAAGCACAAGTGGCGATGAAAGGCGGAAAGAAAACAAAATAGCGGCGGTAAGGATTGACAAAATTCAAGCATATGAAGACATTCAAGTTGAAGAAAGCTCTTTCCTTTTGGTTTAGCGGCTCCTCTCCATTAACAGAAGAGAAAGTAGAGATGGTCAACTGCAAATGGAAAATGCATGTTGGTGGTATATAGCATTGAATGTCAAGCTAGATTTATTCCTACTAGTTTAGAAGCTCTATGCTGAGATGTAGGTCCTTTTTTCCAATTATTTATAAAGTCGTCCATATTCTTGGTTAGGTAGGTGTATTCTTATTTAGCTTCTCCTGTGGCAAGAGGTATTTTACAGAATTGTATTTACATTAATTTAATATCTGTTAAGTTCTTGTTCTGTAATCACTCAAGTTCGAATTGATTCACATTCTTTGTTTTGCCTCATTTTGCCATCAAGTTCCTTTTCCGTCTGCAAAGCCCTCTAATTCATAGATTGGTAGGCTTTCTTGGAAAGTGGCATCCCTTTGTCTTCTTTCTCAACTTCTCATGTGATGATATATTTGCGTTCTTTTTCTTTTTTCCTTCAATTTTTTTTAGATGACATGTGATTTTATAGTTCTCTCTTAACAAGGAAAACTCCACTCCGTCGAGTTGAGTTGGACCTTCTCGGAGGGAGAGCACCTCACTCTGCTGAGATTGAATAAGGCTACTCCTTGACAAAATTTGACATGCACGCATTCTGTGCCCCTCTGTTAATGTGCCCATCAAGAAAGAGATTAGAAAAATGAGATACACAATCAAGATTCTTGCACATTTCACCTCAAACCTTTATTTGAATCCCGATTGACTCAATTTAAATTCGGAGAATATCCCATTTGAATCGTTTTTCTCTGAGGATTTAAATTTATAAAATATACTGAATTCTGAT
The DNA here is from genome assembly GCA_035233585.1 of Antiaris toxicaria. NCBI lineage: Eukaryota > Viridiplantae > Streptophyta > Magnoliopsida > Rosales > Moraceae > Antiaris > Antiaris toxicaria. The sequence goes on from CP141153.1 coordinate 20,905,110, forward strand.
TCATGTATATAATAGAGAAGTCTGCCGCGCAGTGCGACATAAAATTGCATTTTACATCAAGTTCTTTCTAAAACCATTGTTCCAAAAATTGATAAAACCGCTTATTTTGCTAGTCACACACCACAAAGGTAGCAAATGGGTGCAGCAAAAGACGGCATTACATATTTTGCAACAGAAATATGCAATGTCAATCAACTGCAAGTTTAAAAGTTCATATGCTAATAGCATATTACAATAGTTTAGCATAGAAATTAACGGTGAAAATAAGATTAGGAGAGAAAATAAGACTTGGTATCTTAATATGTGATGCATAAAAGTAAACAAAAAAAAAAAGAAATGATAAATAATGATTATATTAAATTTAAAAATTAAAAAAATTATATTTAAATATAATACATGATTTAACAAATACACTTTATATTGCATCCCAATATAATAAAAATGCAAACAACCCATTAAACTATTTTAGCAAAACAAAACCAACCTTCTTCCCTTTTACGAAGACACTAGAAAAAAAAAGAACTATTAAATTTACTTTTTGAAAGAAAAGTCCTGGTTTCAGCGTTTTTTTCCTCCCTTCAAAGACCCAAAAGAGCATTATAAGCCTTAGTGTTACAGAGCTTCGTTGAGTGACCCAAAACAACACATCCAACTCAAACTCAGTGTATGTTTGAGGCACGCATTTAAATTACATTATATTTAAATATAATATAATTTTTATTTAAATATAAAAATATTTAATTCAAATATCAATTACATCACATTTTAAATCTAATACAATTACTATTCATTATTTCACTTTTTCTATTATTTTTATTATTTACATTATACATTCTTTTTCTCTTTCTTTTTTTTTTTTTACTTTTACCCATCACATCACATATTTATTATTAAAATATAATTTAAATATTTTTCATTCAAACATACAATACATTACATTTAAATGTAATACTAATATTTTTTTTTTAAATACAAATTATATTCAATATATTACATTCAAACGTAATTTAAATATAATAAGTTTATTAAACAGACCATCCATTGACTTAAGAGAAGACCAAAAGAGGGAAAGTTCCCTTCTCATTTCTCACACAAGGAGAGAGAGAGAGAGCACACTCTTTGACATCGCGTTTTCGCTTTGAAATTTCTCAAGATGGAGAGAGTTGCTTCAAAGGTGAATTGGGTTTTCTTCAATGGATCTTCTCGTATTCGTTACGGTTCTGGTAGTATGTCTTTGTTTTCTTCTCCTCCTCTTGCTAGATTTGCCCAGTTGATGAATTTGGTTGGTCAAATCCATTCTAAGGCCTCTTCAGATGAGGTTTATCGAACTAAACATGGCAGAAACTACAATGAAATAGGAAACCTAGATAAGGGTTTGACTTTGTTCCATGGGATGCTCAGAACGCATCCACTGCCTTCTGTCGTTTGTTCCACTTAGTTGTTGGGTCAAATTACTAAAATGAAACATTATTCTATTGTGATTTCTCTTTACAACCAAAATGGGTTTGCGAGGAATCCCACCTAAGGAATATACTCATAACACTGATTAATTGCTTCTGTCATTTGAACATCATGAGCTTTAATTTATTTGTCTTGGGAAAATTCTTCAAATCTGGTTATCGGCCCAACACTGTGACCCTAACTAGTCTAAAGAAAGGATTTTTGCTAGAAGGTAAGGTTGATGAGGTCAAAGAATGCTATGAAATGTTAGGTTTTTCAATATTGGTATTTATGGCAATCATGTTTAGGAAAAATCAAAAACAAAATTCTGTTAGTCAATAAATTTTTTACAGTTCCATGTTGCACAGTATGTCACACAGTATGTTGCAACATGAGTTTGGTTATGTAGATTTTGATTTGACTGAAATTTCAACTAACGTGATAAGTTTCTGACATATAGATACTCAGAGAATGAAGATTTCGACGTCTGGGCATGGTCCCAAAGAGTAAGGAAACCGAACCTCGTAAAAATTTGCATATTTCTTTTATTTATTTACTTTTGATAATTAATTAATTAGATTAATTAATTAAATCTGATAAATAAACTAAAAACGAATTTTACATGAAAAAAAGACCAGGTAAGCCCAATATCATCACTTACACTACATTGCTGAATGGTTTTTGTAAATTGTGCAACACTTTTGCATCTCTTCAGTTGCTAAGGAACATGGAGAAAGATCGGAACTGTAAACCTACATAGTTGCCTACAGCATCGTTGTCCGCGGTTTTTGCAAAGATGGTCTACTTGTTGATGCTCATAATCTCTTCTCAGAAATGACTAATAAAGGTGTGGTTGCAAATGTAGTTACTTACATCTCCTTAATTCATGGAGCGTGCTTGTTAAGCAAACAAAAAGAGGCTATGAGTTTATTTGACGAAATGGTGGGTCAAAAATTCAGTCCCGATGTTCAAATTTTCAGTGGCTTGGTGGTCATGTATTGCAAGGAGGAGATGGTTGACGAGGCATGGCTTGTGATGGTAATTATGGAACAAAGAGGCATCAAGCCTAATATCGTAACCTATACTTCACTTGTGGATGGTTATTGTTTGCGAGGTGAAATTGATGAGGCAAGTATTTGATAACATGGTTGCCAAAGGTTATGAACCTAACCTGCATGGTCATAACATTTTAATCAATGGGTATTGCAAGAATAAGAGGATAGGCGAGGCGCTTGGACTGTTTGCAAAAATGACATCTAAGGGATTAATTATAGATGTTGTGACGGACAACGGTCTTGTTCATGGACCATGTAAAGTAGGGAGAACTCAAGTTGTTAATAATCTACTTCACGAGATGCAAGCTTGTGGGCTACTTCCAAATGGTTAAACTGGCGCTATCTTACTTGATGGTCTATGTAAAAATGGACAACTTGACGAGGCAATCTCATTGTTTGAACTAATGAAAGAGAATTAGTTACAGCTTGATATCGTAGCATACACAATAATCATTGAAGGAATGTGTATAGCTGGAAATTTGGTAGCTGCAAAGGATCTCTTTTCTCAATTATCATCCAAACGCCTAGAACCTGACGTGAGAATATATACCATAATGATCAATGGACTTCTTGGTGTAGGCTTAATTGAAGAAGCTGCATACTTGTGCAAACATATGGTGGAGAATAGATGCCCTCCAGATAGTTGCACTTACAATTTAATGATCTGGGGACTTGTTACAAATCGTGAGATATTGAAAGCACCTCAACTCAAAGATGAAATGCTTGAAAGGGATTTCTCTGCAGATGCTTTAACTGCTAAGTTGTTTGTTGATTGGTGGCTAATGGTGAATTGGATTCTTCTTTGCAGCCGTTAATATGAAAGGATAAATGTGGTGCAGTCATTTTAAAAGGGTTTTGCATGGGAGAAAAAATTTTGACGCTTATCTGTATAACTCAAAAACTTGTTTTGAACATTAGGGCCTTGGATATCTCAAGTTTTGTTGCACCAACTTTATTTAGGGTGAAGTTCCTTATTGCAAGGGGAGAAACTAACTGGTATTAATATGCAATTTTTATTTCTCAAATTTTCTTTTTGATGGATTTTGTGTGAGAATATTTCGTTGATATGGATATTTTAAACGTTTCTCTGTTCTATTAGATAATTCCCTTAATCCCATATTTAAATGCATTTTAGTTCTGACTTTTGGACATTCTTAACATTGTCATTGCATATGCATAAAGAAGTGATATCTGAAATATCATTGAGAAAACAATTTTTTCCCTTCTGAATGTCTAGAATGCTTAAATTCATTATGTCATTGACTTGTTTCACCCTTCAATTAGTCATGAACAAAAAGTCAAAGTAGTTGGGCAGTTAGAGACATTCAAACATTGCTTTAGTAGGAAAGTCATTAGAGAGGTACCATTTGGAGCGAGAGGCTCATTTTGGTGTGGACAAATGTAGTAAATGCAGGGCTTGATTCCAATGGATGGGTTTTCATCATTGTGAATAAACGATCCTATAAATTAATCGCTTATATATAACTATCTGAAACTAGTGAAACAAGTTCCTTGCTTGTTTACCATACGCGTAAGAAAGGTTTCTCGAACATTTTTAACAAAGTTAGTCCAAAGAAAAGACGGAGTGGTAATTTTCATTTATTATGTTGTATCATATTATCATCTCATTCTCTTAAGTTATTGTAACATGGACAAAATTCTCTAGAGCAGCTGTTCAGTTGCTAAGGATGAATTAGTTATTGATTTCCTACCCTCATTTCGAAATAACTAGGAAAGCTTTTCGTTCCAATGTTCCCCTTCAATGGCGTCTGAGTTCTCATTTTTAATATATCCATATACATACATATAAAATAGATCTCATTTTCTCAAAAATATAAATATATATATATATACCTGTTATATCTTGTTATTTATTTACGTATTTTATTTATCTCATTCCTACCACACACGCCCTCCTTGGTGAATTTTTGAAGTGAATTAGGATGGATTTTGATCTATAAATGACAAACAGACATACAAATTTAAATTTAAAAAAAGGGTAAAGAAGTAAATAGCAACTTTTAAAAATAATTGAAATAAATAGCATATCTTGACAAATAAAATGTGGTCAGCTTTTTGAAAATATTATGGTAAATAGAAATTTACTTTATAAATATTTGATTTACATCATATATAAATAATTTATTAATATTTTATAAATACATTATTTACATTGTAAATGGAAGTAAATAATTGAATTATATATTACAAATACATTGTTTATAATGCATTTCTCATTTATTTGATAAATATATTATTTATCATAAATACTTTTAAAAATTATTATTTACTTTAATTATTTTATAAAAAGTGCCATTTATTATAATTTCCCTAAAAACTGTTCTCTCCTTCAACATTAAAATTATAATACTATTTCTTTCATTGTAATAATTTTCTAATCTCAATAAATAACAAATCCAAACAAATAACGGACTAATAAAAAGTAACAGACAAAAAAAGAAAAGAAAAGAACAAAGCATTACAAACTAAAAAGCCTATTTTAATACTATAAAAAAAAAAAAGGAGAAAAACTACAATGGAGAACGTCATTTTTCTCCTTTAATGGGATATAAATTTTGATCATTAAATCTCGTTTAAACAGTTCAAATTTCATAATTACACAAAATTTATTGTGCACACTATATTTTATTTGAAAACAATTATTAAGGAAAAAAAACCTCAATTATTACAAAAAAAATTGTGCGTCGCTTCCTCGACACCTTTGTTGACGAAAGGCAACAAAGACCTCCTCCAAACCTTCTCTTGGAGTTCATCGGAAGAGGCAGCGCCATCATGCACCCTTAAATCTGAGCTCTTGAGCCTTTATCGGACGATTGCCATTGCCATGTGATCCCTACGTTGACTTCTCTCCCTTGCTATTGATGGCCCTCTCAACGTCATACGAGTTAATAAAAGCACCATCTTTGCAAATCTCATATCTCCAAGAACCCCGTCACCACCTGATTACACCCAAATTGTGACAAAATAAAGTGTTCAATTATAGCACAATTAGGTTGGTTGATCTTACGAGGAGGTGATACAAATAAACAAAAGAGAAAAGCGTAACAAAAGTGTTAGATAAATAAGCAATCAAACAAAGAAAAGAGAGAGATGTTTTTGTGATTTTATAGCAATTTAATTAAAAGAAAATGCAATTTAAAATGAAAAAAATTCAATAAGTCAGAGTGGTAAGATATTGAGAATCATTTATATGTTTCGTTCACGTATTTGGATTTTAATTCATAAATTGACTCAATTGAAAGTTTCACATTTGAAACAATCAATTAGAATATAAGATTTGAAAAACTTGTGAATTATAATGTATTCGAGTATATAAAATTGTTATGTAAAGAATAAGGAAAAATTATCTTATAAAAAATCTAAAAGGGACAATATATCTCAGGGTAATATTACAGTAAAAAACTACTTATAAAATTATGTCTATCAATATATTACATCATGCAACAATTACATAGAAAGAGCTTAATTAAATTTATATAAAAGTTGACAATAAAATATATTGATATGAGGAAGAAATACAATGAAAGAAAATTATTTATTCAAATATGTAAAACTTACAACCTTTAAAGAATTTAAACTCAAAGAAGCTCACTACACATATATGATAATCTTTAGCCTCACCCAAGAATTCTAGCCTACCTTGCAAAGTATTTTCATAAAATTCTAGAGAGAAAATATGAGAATAAAAATAAGACAAAAATGAGAGACAACAAAATTTCCAAACATGCTATAGTGTTCAGTACACAATTTTCAAACTTTGCTATAGTAGCTACAATGCTAGTGAATGTGATTAGGAAGAATCCAATTTAATAAAATACATGATAAACTTGATTTTAATTTATTGAAACCAAGAAAATGACATATGTCACATTTTTATTAGTTTCTTTTTAGCCTCTGTCACGAGTTGTATCATTATTGGACCAAAGAAATTGAGCTCACATGGTCTTAGGTGTACTGTCTTCCTATTGATCCAATTTTAGATATTATAATAACTTTTTTATACAAATTCCAATTGGAGTGATTCTTTTTTTTTTTTTTTCAATACTCGCATCAATGAGAGGATTAAATATGATCAGTCAAGTTCATTATTTCCTAACATGAATAGTGACATCTAATGGGATCCACTTCCAATACATGAATTTTTCATCTCGATTTGACACAACAGAAAAACAAAGTGTTAAAATTAGATATTTCTAAAATAAAATACTATAGGTAAACTCATTTGAAATATTTAATTTTAAGCTTATTTAATATATTATTATTAAAAGAAAAAGATAAGATAAAGTAAAATTAAATTAAAATTTTACGAAATTTATAAAAAATCTAAATTAAAGTACATAAAGCAAAATAAATCAAAGAAATAAAATCAATTAAAATTCCCAAGAATAAGCTAATTTTTGTGTATAAAAAAATTGTGTATAAAAAAATAGTAAGATAATTCTATTTTTATAGAGTTATCACATCCTCATATTTAAGATTTAACAAGCAAAAGAAAAGAAAATAAAGAAAGAAAGAAAGAAAAATATATTGCATTAGCAATAGTGATTTCTAGAAATTTCTTCATAGGTTCTTGTAAAAGATATAGCCTATAGAAAAACATAAATTTTAATCAAAAATTTGACTTTAATTTAGCCTACAATTAGATATTTTGTGTGTGTGTGTATAATTTCTTTTTCATTTTATTATGTACAATTTAGATGAGTTTGTGAAGACACAAAACAATCAATCGATCTTGGATGATTATCGAATCCCTTAGGTTTATTTTTCTTTTCTCTTTTTATTATTGTCTACAAATACAAAACCAAGGGTCATTAGGGCTTTATTAGACTTATAATATGTGGCTGAGGTTAAGGTAAGATATAGAATAATAACGTGGCTCAGATAACTCTTTAACACATTAATCATTTTATGATCAATTTTAGAGCTTTTTATTTACAACCAAGTAGTATCCCTATATTTATTTACAACTTTTTCTTATAAAAAATAAAACTTACATATAATTTTTTTATTTATTTAAGAGCTACTATATCTCCAAACTTTATTATGATAAACAAAATATATAATACTCTTTTATTTTTTTTGTATTTCGTAATTCTAACTTTCCTTCCAGATTTTAATATAGTTTAAAATAATTTCTAAAATAATTAACATGCTTAAGGGCTAATGGTTAGACATTTTATTTAAAAGGCTAGGCTGAAAACGTAGGTGAAAAGGAAAAAGTTATATAAAACAAAACTCAAAATGGGTAAATTAGGAGTAAAGATATTTCAAGTTTCACTTGAAAAGCTCGAACTTTTCAAAAATTATCTAAATTATTTCCTTAATTTTTATATTGTATGAGATTTGACCTCGAGAGAAAATCAAATAAATTCTAGGACTTGTGATATCAGAAATATTTATATTCACAAAACTTTCTCTAAACAAACATACAACTCATAAATCAAGAATTAGTGCTCAAATATTGAATATCACAACTAAGTTAGACTAATTCAATAATTTAAATGCAAATTTATCAAAAATTCATATTTTTCTAAAAAACTATATAAAATAAAGTAATTAAAATTTTCATCATCGGATTTGCGGGAAATCATTTTTTTCTTTTTAATTTTTTTTAAAACAAAGACAAAACAATAACAAAAGAAAATAATGATTACCATAAGATGCACATCAAGAGTACTATAAGTAACTTTTTATTTAATTATCTTATAAATAATGAATCTAGTAGTTTTATTAAATTTTTTTAAATACAAATATAAGAAATTGAACAAAAATTCAAGAAATTCCAAATATAAAAAAAATCAAGCTATTCACTCTGCACAACTTATCTGAGACATTGTTCCTAATATCTAATGTAGATAAGTAGAGAGTGAATAATCTCACCTGATCTAGAGTTATTGAAAGTAAAAACTCACAAACTGAAATTAAGAAAGAAAATCAAATCTTATGAGTAAAATCAAAAAGTTAAGGAATATTACAACCGAAACGACAGATTCAACCTGAGCTTCTTACTGCTTTTACTGTCTACAGTTGACCATATTACCTGTGACATTAATAGATTAGGTTCAGGCATAAAAATCTGCAGTCGATTAATCAACTGATCTGCAGTCAGAGTTGAAACTAGGATTTTTTGAATCGATGCTGTAATGAATTCCTATTTCATAATATAATCTAGAAAAGATATTAAGTCGTTATAAAAACCGTTAACATTTAATAATCCCAATGGCTTTTGATGAAGGTTGAGTTGAGTCTAAGAAATAGTGTTGAAAATTTCTTTCAATGATCCTAATCCACTAGATGAAGCAGTAAAGGTATCTACAATAAATATTATGTCAATCATGCTCTCATGTATGGTCAATATAGATTTAATTAAACTGTTATAATTTGCTTGTGTATAACGTCTGTGGTGTATAATAGCTCATGGTATTAAAAAATTTTAAAAAAAATTCAAGCAAAAAAAATCCAACCTTCTAGTTTCTACCGCCTTCGTGCCACCATCCACTGGCGACCCACACCATCCCCCCCGGCCACTTTCCATAGCGCCCAACCCCACCTCCCTGGGACCGCGACTACAGATCCACCCTCGTGACTTTGCTAGCCCCAATCCCTGCGACTTCGGCAACATGACCGCGACTCCAAAACCCTTCCTCACGACTTCGCCAGCCCCCCTTCCCCCATGACCCCATTCTGCAACTCCAGACCTGACGAAGACCCCTCCCCAACTCCAGACTTTATAGAGTCACTCCATCAAACGAGAAAAAGAACCTGGATCACTCATCTTCCCGTCATTAGTGCAACATTGCGAGATCTTCTAGAGCTCAAATCGCCTGTCTTTGACATCACGACGCCCACATCTGCCCTTGTCCCTGCATCCGTGTGATGGTTCGGGCTCACACGGCGATGATGACTTACAGTGGAAGGGTCTCGTATGGCGGTGCAACGAAGCGATGAGTTGACCTTTCTTATTTTTTTTTTCGCTGGTTGTTTTTGGGTGTTGGAATGATGAGGTTGTAAAAAGAAGAACGACAACATTGTAAATACTGTCATCTTAGTTTTATGAACAACATTGGATTACTTTCGTGAATATCTCATGAACTATCACCCTCAATCATTTTAATCTGGAATTTTTGTAACTGTTCAAGATACTCCTTTTGATAAATTTAAAAAAAAAAATCATTTAAAATGGTCCATTCAGTCACTTAATATGTACATATCTTAATAGATTTTTTGATGAGATCCTAATTGTAATTTCAAAATGCCACCAAACTATTGATCTTTTATCAACTTGGTCCCCATTTTTTCACAAGTGATAATTACAACCTCGGAATCAAAGAGTGTAAAACACCTATTTCGTCTAAATCCACCTGTAAACCAAGAAATGTCTGACATAATGTCTTCAAATTGGGTTAATAAAAATGGTTTGGTAAAATTGACATGAGTAGGTTTAAACTTTATCTTATAGACTCTAATTAAAACAATAAAAAAAAAGAAAATTTTCAAAACCAGGGAAAAATTTAAAAATAAAAATCAAGGCTTTTCAATTAGTTTAAAAAAAATTATATTTCATTAAATTTCCTTTGAGTAGGTTAAAGTGTTCCATAGGGTATAATAAGAATAATTTTATAGATTCTTTTTATCTGGAAAAAAAAAAGGTATGAATATATCCATTTCTCTTATATAAATGAGAGCTATCTTTTTTGATATTCAAAAATTTTACGATCATCTTTTACTAACCATTTTGAATGTATCATGTTAGCCATTTCGTTAGTTTATTGGTTGATTTTGATGACAGGAGTGTTTTGAACACTTGTATTTATTTAGTTGAGGGGGGTGTAAAAACCATTTTTAGAAAATCAGGGAGCAAGTTGGCAAAAGATCTTTTGTGGTAAATAGCATAATCTTTTTACCATAAAAATAAGAAAAATATTAAGAATATCAATTTTAATCTTAACTTTTGAGCATCAACTTATATGACATGTAAGTTATTATTCTTTTATTAATATAATTATCATATCAATTAAAAGCTTTTGTCAATAAATGCATTACGTTTAAACGAAATGCATTGAATGTAATTTGTATGTAGATAAAAAGTATTTATATTGCATTTAAATACAATATATATTTGAATTAAAAGTATTTGAATTATATTGTATATGATGTAATTAATAAAAGTAGAGAGAAAAAAAAAGAGAATATGTGATGTGATTAAAAAAATAATAGAAAAGTACAATGACAAATAGTGATTGTATTAAATTTAAATTATGATGTGATTGATATTTAAATAAAATATTTTTATATTTGAATGAAAATCGCATAATGTTTAAATGTAATATGAACACAATACGATAAACAAATATAAACTAATTTCATAGAAAAGTTTTATCGTTATCGCACAAGAAATTAAAATAGTATATATGTATGTATTTTTTTGCCCCTAAAAACCTTGTCCTTTGAGAAACTAAGAGGGTGTTTGAGATAAATTTTTGTCTTTCTCCAAAATACCTTTTTTTTAATACTTTATTATTTTCACTATTCACATCTCCAAAACGAAACAGTAAATTCCAAACTTTTAAAGTCCATAACTTTATATATATAAGTCCAAATGAGATAATTTTTTTTTAAATTACATAGAATTTCAAGAAGAACAAAATAATATCCATATTGATATTTTTTTCAAAAAAATTTTTAAAATTTTATTTTATTTTTTTCATCCTAAACAGTTTTTTTCTCCAAACATATCTTTCAAAACACCTTTTTTTCAAAAAAAAAAAAAAGTCCCTGAGCATCCCCCCAAACACCCTCCAAACGACATCCCCACAAATCTTGGTCACCACATTAAAGGGGACCGCCCCAAGATCTTGAGTGTCAAAACACAGCTGAAACTCTGGCCCATTTACACAAGGTGTCTTTACAAAACAACAACACACGACAAAAGAGAAAAAGTTATACTGATCGACAAAATCATAACACCCAAAAAAAAGTGCCAAAGATTAACCAATACAGAGGTCAATTACTAGCAGTCAGAGCTTCGACCACCAGCTTCGAATCAGAGCAAACCACGACGTTGTTCCAACCCGTGTCCAAAATCAGCCGAACAACCTAAGCTGGCAAGATTCAGTTCGGACAGCCAGCATATTGGTAAGGCAATCACGAGCCAAATTAGCTGCTATTCCCCGCTACTTACACCCAAAGGCATCGGTGTTAATACAGATATACTAGCCAAAAGCGGAGGCCATCTGACTTTGTTGGAACTGCCATCGGCCTGCTGATCTTGAGATGATGCAACAGAATAGAAGAGGAATACACCTGCAACGACCTTGAGACCTGCCTAACCAATTCCGAAACATTCACATAAGTACCCTAGAAGCAAAAATTGTTCCTGCTTCTACAAGTAGACTCAAGGGCAAAGCCAACAAAGAACAACGATTTACCATCAGCAGACATGGATCTTCAGCTAAGGATGCATTTGAGAAAATTTTGAGCTGAGAGAGCAGCATTGCAATCCCAACGAATAGCCTGTCTACAAGAAAACGCACCATATAGCCTTTGCAAACTGACACTACTTTAACAGGTGCAACAAAGAATAATCCTTGTATCCACAAAGAACACAAGATGCGTCCACCAGAGGAAGCACTCTGCTCTATCTTCCATGCATAAACAGACATTCATTCGCAATTCTCCGAAAATAATCAGCTTGTGTTTTTCATAACTTTCCTTCCACAAAATCTTCATAGTGTAGCATTAATGATCACAAGTTTCTGAAAGTGGCAACAATTAACAATCACTATAGAGGACAACTCAATGGAAGAAAGGGTAGCTGACTGAAAAATAAGAAATCAACAACTGATTCACCTAATCTATAATATCAGCAGCACTCAAAAAGAGAAACTCTGAACAACACTTCTTACGAACTAGACAAACGAATGAAATTCAAAAGGCCAAAGCACAGTTTATTCTTGTAATCTAAATTTCAGACAATTGATCAGATGTCCATAAGATGGCAAGCTTAGATGAGAAGTTGCCGTTCTTTATGGTGAGATAGAACCTAAACGCCTCTTCTTTTTCTTTTCTTTTTCCTTTTTTTAAATAATTTTATCTTTTCTTTTTGTGGGTCGAAAACACATCCAACTCCTTACCTCTGAAGGAATGTGTAAGCCCAAATATTCTTAGATATTCTGTAATTGACGTTGTTTATTAATCCATTGGTTCCAATTTTTACTTGCATTTAATTCTATAAAGAGGATTCACGTCATCAGACTTGCGGCAAAACTTTGTTAAGGAGGAAAATAATCTTGACTCACAATTTGCGGAATCCTAAATATGATAAGAATTATAACACTTTTCAGAGCAGTTCATAGCCACTGAAATTTTTTGGCATCCAATAGCTAACAACATGACCAAGCAAGTAACTTATCTCCCTAACCTGAGATGTTTAATATATATATAGCATCTAGTAGACTTCTCTCCAAATGGTCATTTTACAGTGTACACTCGATGAAAATAGCACCTTACCTTTGATAAGCTTTCACTCTGCAGTGCATAATAAAATTATCAATGTCCTCACGCGATCTCGAGATTGAATGAGCGCATGGTGCATTATTCCCTGCAAAATCCTACCATCAATAATTAATCGGGAAACAAGCTTTGATAATAGAGGGTCCAAGCAATGGAGAATCAAAAGATTTAAAACAGAAAACTCCCGTCTAAAAAAAAAGCAGGAGAAACTCTCCTCATCTTAAGATATTCTACGGCAACTCAAGAAAAAAGAAACTATTCATTCATATCGACAAAAATATTAAAATCTTAAAAAGTTGTAGAAGAATAAGGAAGTAAAAGGAAGAATAAAAAGAACAATAAAAGATATAGATAGGTCATAAAATCTTGGAAACAGCTCTTAAATCCATTAAGAACATTAAGATTGCTCCTATTGATGAATCATAGTGACAATTTCAACAAATATATACAAGTACTATGACTATTCTACTTCCACATTGATCATCCCATACAACCTTTAAGAGAAGCAGATAAACCTCTTAAGATTTGATCTTGACCTACTAGACAAAGATATCTGTTTTTATTTCAAATTCCTGCAACTTGTTTAGTTTCAAAGTCGCATCCAATAGGCTCCATCTCCATCCATTGATGCTCCACTACCATCATGAAAATTAGTTGAATTCTTCTCTTGATTCACACGGAATTTCAACCAAAGTTTCCCCAGGTTTTGGTCGTTTAACCTTTTATATCAATGGTTGAATAGAAGAATCTATTTCACCATTAGACACCATATCAGCAAGCAACTCTACATTTGAAGTGTCCAAAGAGAAACCCCTCCCCACCATTTCATTAGTAAGTTCCAATGCTTTCGATATCTTACTATTAGTTATAAAGCCTCGGATCATTAAATTATAAGTGCAACTGTTTGCAGGGCATCCACTCTCTTCCATTTGTCTGTGCAAGTTTGTGGCTTCATCAATGAGGCCTCCGCCAATGAGGCCGTTGATCATTATGCTATATGTTCTCACATTTGGTTGTTGGCCTTTGGATGATAACTTAGAAAAAAGATCCTTTGCTGCTACCAAATTTCCAGCTTTACACATTCCGCCAATGATGATAGTGTAGATCACAATATCGAGCGGTAACTTCTTCTCTTCCATATTCTGAAATAATGCCATTGCCTCTTCAAGTTCTCCATTTTTGAACAGGCCGTCGAGTAAAATAGCATAAGTTTGCATGTTTACCAACTGCCCACAGTCTTGCATCTTGCATAGTAGCTCCCGAGCAAGCTGAGTTCTCCCTACTTTGCAGAAGCCCCCAATAAGAGAGCCAAAAGTAACAACATCAGGAATAAATCCCTTGGATGTCATTTCTTCAAACAATCTACGTGCATCGCCTATCCTCTTATTCTTGCAATACCCATTTATCATGATGTTATAACAATGCAGATTAGCTTCACAATCCTCATCAATCATCTTCTCAAACACTTTCCTTGCCTCATCAATTTCTCCTCGCAAACAATAACCGTCCATAAGTGAAGTATATGATACCACATCAGGTTTAACGCCTCTTTGAACCATGATCTCCATCACACCTTGTGCATCTGCAACCATGCCCTTTTTGCAAAGCATATCCATTAAGACACTGAAAGTTCGAACATTGGGAGTGATTTTTCGACCAATCATTTCACTGAATAACCTTAAAGCTTCATTCCTTTTGCCTAACATGCACACTCCATGAATTAAGGAGGTGTAAGTAACAACATTTGGAACAACGCCTTTACTTGCCATTTCGGAGAAGAGGTTCAAAGCATCAGCAACCAGCCCACTCTTGCAAAGGCCATCAATAACAGTACTATAGGCAACCACATTAGGTTTGCAGCTCCTTTCTTTTTCCATTTTCCTTAGCAACTGAACAGCTTCTTTAGTGTTGCCCATCTTACAATAACCATTTATCAATGTGCTATAAGTAATTACATCAGGATTATAACCTCCCTCAACCATTTTGCGAAAGCATTTGGCTGCCTCATCGACCTTTCCTTCGAGCACAAACCCGTTTATCAGAGTACTCATTGTCACGGTGTCGGGTTCATAACCAGATTTAACAAACTTTCCCAAGACAGATAAACAAAAGCCCATATGGTTCAGACGACAGAAGCAATTAATCACAATGCTTAGAGTATAATCAGTAGGCATGATTCCTAGAACATCCATTTGATTATATAGAGAAATCACAACAGAATAATGTCTCATTTTTGCAATTTGGCCCAACAATTGAGTGAAACGGACTACACAAGGTAGAGGACGAGCTCTGAGAAACCCATGAAACAAAGTCAAAGCCTCTTCCAAGTTTCCTATTTCATTGAAATTTCTGCCATGTTTGCTTTGATAAACCTCATCTGAAGAGGCTTGAAAATGGTTTTGAGCAATGAAATTCATCAACAGAGCACAACTAGGTGGAGGAGGAGGAGAAAACAAAGACATACCTCCAGGGCCAAAGCCAATACGAGCGGACATTCTGAAGAAAACCCAATTCGCTTTCGAATCGATTCCCTTCATCTCGCAATCCTCGAAAATTTCAGGACCCTATTGCTTTCAGAAGGTGTGCGTTTTCTCTCTCCTGTGTAATGAGAAAGGATCTCTCTCTCTCTCTCTCTCTCTCTCTCTATATATATATATGTATATCTATATCTTCTTCTTCTTCTTTTTTTACTTCTGTCTATCCATATATATAAAAGTAAACAAAAATCTCATCGATAAACTCGTTTAATTTATCCAATTTAATCTCAATCAGATAAGTTAATTTAATAAATTGATTGGGCGGGTGAAAAAAATTTTAACCTGCCTAATCTTTATTAGATGAATAAAAAAAATTTCAAAAACTCACCCAACTCATCAAATATTTACTACATATATTTTTTCTTTTATATTAAATGATATTCACCTCTAATTATTTTTTAAATTATTTAAATATATACAATGCATTACTTAATATTCAATATTCATCTAATTTTTGATAATTTTATAAAAAAAAACCGTTAATTACTTTAGTATCCTTATATTTTTTGGTGATTCTTATAACTTATATTTATCTTATATTCGACTATTAATGAAATTATATTAGAAAATTTTTTTGTGTGAAGTCCGTGATAAAATTTATTTAAAATTTTTCATAAGTTAAATTTTATTTGTTGTTAAATTTTAGTATCATTTATTATTATTTTTTAATAAAACACACAGTTTGTCAAACTCTCCTAACCCATCCGATCTTAAGTGGATGGGTTGATTTTTTACATTGGATTAGTTGGGTGGGTTTTTATAATTTTTCAATCCATTTAACCCACTCAACCCACCTAATATTTACCCCTACATATATCTCTTGTTGGTCTCTTGGAGACTCATACCTTCGCTAGTACTTCAATATTTCTTTAAGTATTTATTTATATGATTAATTATTGATTATTATCAAATTTATAATTTCTTATTTTATTAATTTAGGGGGTGTTTAGGGCAATACTTAGAGTTTTTTTTTTTTGAGTTGGAAAAAAACTGTTCGGGGTGAAAAAAATAAAAAAAATTATAAAAATTTTTTTAGAAAAAAAATCAATATAAATATTGTTTTGTTTATCTCGAAATTCTATACAATTTAAAAAAAATTATCTTATTTAGACTTGTATACGCAAAGCTATGCACTTTTAAAATTTAGAGTTTACTGTAACGTTTTAAAAATATAAATAGTAAAAAGTAATAATATATTGGAAAAAAGTGTTTTGATGTCTCCAAAACAAGCCCACCAAACACGCTTTTATATTATGTTTTAAAATATAATTATTATATTTATTTTATTTAGTATTATAATCTTTTCTAATTTAATATTAATTATCTATCTAATTTATAAAAAAACTCTCATATTCACATATAGAATTACATTTTACAAAAATTATAGTGGAATATTGCCAACTCTTTTATTATTGTTATAAGAGTATTAATAAGAAAATAAATTATTGTTATGGTTATATATATATATAATCTAGTGATAATATTATATCTGACTCTATTTAAATATGCAGAGTTTGAATCCTTCCATTTTAGAAGTTCAAAAAAAAAACTATTATTAAAGTAAACTACACCTATACTTTATGTTTTCTCAAAATTAAAAAGATACGTTAAAAAACTAATAATGTGAATTCCCTAAACTTTCAAAAAAAAAAAAAAAAGTGGAATATTAGTTTGATTATTAATTAAATTTAAAATAGCAAAACCAAAAGTCCTTATCACGTTTAGCTATAAATGTAGAGCTATAAAATGACTATTTTACCTTTAGCTAATAGCAAAATTGTGTTTAATTATAGCCTGTTTGGTGAACACATTATATTTACATTATATTTAAATGCAGTGTATTAAATGTAATTTGTGTTTAGAAGAAAAGTATTAGTATTACATTTGAATGTAATGTATGTTTAGGTAAAAAGCATTTAAATTGTATTTTAATAATAAATATGTGATATGATGGGCAAAAGTAAGGAGAGAAAAAGGAGAGAAAGAGAATATATGATGTAATTTATAAAAATAATAAAAAAAACTGAAATAATGAATAGTGATTATATTAGATTTAATATATGATATGATTGGTATTTAAATGAAATGCTTTTGTATTTGAGTGAAAATTATATTGTATTTAAATGCAATGTAATTTGAATGCATGTACCAAACACACACTTAGTGTTTATATAGTTGTAACTATAATTTGCCCTCTAATAAGGAAGGAAAAGCCTTTTTTTTTTTAAAATTAAGTGACATAACAAAAAAAAAAAATAAACATGCTGACAAAATAAGATTATTCTTTGTCACGATTAAAAAAAACTGCTCAATATGAATTTTTAACCAAAAAAAAAAACCATAAAATAGTATAACTATTTTTCCTAGGTTGCCTGCTCGGGCTATCGCCTAGCCCACTATCTTATCGGCCTTTTGGGGCCAATACCAAGATAGGGTCCAAGGTCCGTTTCTTTTATGTTATATTCCCGATTTGCCCTTTGTGATCTCCCAAAAAAAATTGAATCTTAATTAAATTAAGATTTTTCATGCAAAAAAAAATTCAATCATTAAATTAAATTTAATTCTTAAAAAAATAAATTATGCTTTTAATCTTCAACTCCTTTATGAATAATTACTTAAAATTTCAAATACTGTTTCAAAATTTCTAAAAATTCAAAGAGATAAAACATTTAAAATCCATTAGAAAATTATAGTAAGGATAAATCGCTCTAACAGTTACATGAAAAACCCTATATAAAATTTTTTCTAAATTTTAAGGAATTATGACTAGTAAAATTGAGCATGCTTATAATAATTTAAAAAATTAAGATAACAACATATACCATGCGTAATATATGATAACAATATAAAGGAAACTTAGAATGCCACTCTCTAAATATCAAATCTATATATCAAGGAGAAAAATGATTGGTTAATTTTTGTATATGATATAATCACAAGTTAGCTTTAATACTAATTGCAGGAAAAATAGTAAAACATGTAGGGTAGAATTTTAAAATTTTTTTCAAGATTGTTAAAAACTCATGTTACCATATATAATAAATTATTCAATAATCATTATACCCACGAACGAAAGCACCAAGAACGCCAGATGATGTGATTTAGAGGCTTCAACTAACTAATTTTTTCTACTATTCTCAAATTCCCGAATGGTGGAGTATGTGGGCACTTGATTTCTTGATTGGTATTTTAGTACGGTTTGTCTCCTTCCAACCATTCAGATTTCTGATAATTTATTATTATTAGTAAGATATATGATAATAAATTTGCTCAACTGAGAGTTTATAGTCTAAAGAAAATAGGAGTGTCAAAATCGCTATTTTTAAATTTACATTAGGTAGCTTTCAGAATTTTGAATTTGACTAAAAAAAAGATTTTTCTCTCTCCACAAACCCTTAAAGGCCGATTCTCACCTCGAGAGAAAGCCCTTCAAAATCAGCCACCCTTTGGATTTGTGCATTTAAAATTCAAATAGGATTCAAATAAGATTTTTCTATCTCCTTCCCAGACATAAAATCTGAATTCTTCTTAGAGGATAAGGTCTTTATAAATTTTGGTTTTTATTTGAATTTGTGATTCAAAATTTGATCCAAATTTCAAACTCCATAAATCTTATAATTTTGTCTGCATGAATAATTTTTCACAGCTCCAATTTAAATTTAAATGAAATCATGGTAATTTTATTTGAAATTCAAATAATTATGTAATCTTTTATCCAAAACAAAATTCAAAATTCAAATTAGGAGAAAATTTTGTCTTCCAAACCCTTGAAAATAGCCACCCCCTATATTTGTGCTTGATTTAAATAGGATAACCTTTTAAATTTTAAATTTTTATTTAAACAGATTTTTAAAATTTAAATTAATCTCATAATCGTTTTTCAAAAACAAATATAATTAATTTAAATTTTAAATCTTATCTTTCAAAATAAACATTAATTAAATATTTATCTCATTTATTGAACAATACAAAATTATAATTTTGTCCTTCTGGAACCTAGAGAAAAACTTCTACACCTAAGAACAGACGATTTGGGTTTTTCTCTTTACCAAATGTAAGAATACAAGTAACAAAAAATATCTTAATCAATTATCATCCGTTAAAAAATTATACAAAACTAGTAAAAAGACCAATTGAACATATATAATGTGGGCACTAATAATCCATGTAACTATTATTCTATACCGAAAAAACCCATTACAACTATTAGTTTTAAATTCACACTACTATAAACCTGATACTGCACTCTCAATTATATATAGTATTATGCAAGTCAATGATTAGCTATCATCTAATGACCTTATCATATATGTAAAACCCTCATATGACATCGATGATCAATCTTAGGTTAAAATCCGTTAGACTAACTGATCATGCTATCTTAAAGATCTATTATACTCTCGAATAAGAAAATAATTATTTACTATATGTGAATAAGAAGTCATCTGTCCAATAAATGACCTAAGGTCTTGTCTATTTTCACAACTTGTATAATGCCTTTAAGAGGATAATTTTTACTCCTTATTAGAGTTATGATTCTAATATCTGTAAACAAACCCTCTATTGTATACAAGTCATATACCCTATGAACTAGTATATAAGCTTACTATCTCTGAGACGTTTTAGCCATTAGAATATCAAAGTACACAAGTCATATACATGAAACGATTCAACTATTCAAGATTAAAGTTATTGCATAATGAACATCAAAAGTGAATCGATCCACTCAAGCAAACTACGCAAATCAATTGTATTTTGGTCCAAGTCTGATAAGTTACCACCAAGTAATATATTTATATTTCTATTCGAGAGTCAAAGCTCTAACATTCAAGACAAATTATCCCTCCAATTGGCTTTCGACAACATAATAGTCTTAACATGAGTTAGATACTTGATCTAATCTCGTAGACTACAGTTTAGACTGCTTACTTTAGAACGTTGTATTCTTACATACAAAAGTTCATTATATGTAACATTCTAATATTTTAACAACAAGCAATTAATGAGCTATAATTTTTTACATTTATTTTAACATGTAAATAGGCTGAGAACATATAATAATATAATGAATAACCCCTAATATAATTTTATTAATTAGTTCAATATAAATAAAATATATTAAAAATGTCTTTCCTATTTATGATATTTCTAACACTGGCTAACATATGTCTGAATCGGGAAAATAGCAGGAACCCGGCGAGGATCATGAGGCCAAGGGCCTCCAAGCTTGTCACATGATTCTGTCATGTTGCAGGACTGGTTCACGATGGAAGGACAAGCAGAGATAGAGATCCAAGATCCCAAAGTGGTCAATGCTGGCGAGCTTGCGATGTGGGCGATAAGTGACTCATGCTCACGCTTGAATAGTCGATGGAGAAGTCGCGGTCGATGGTTGATCTAGGGAATGTCTCCATCATGACTTATGGGTTAAAACCCCCCTCTGGCTATGGTTGCAACAATGTTGGTTAGAGGTTTTTTTTTTTTTCTTTTTTTTGGTTTTTTGTCATAATTTTTCTAATTTTTTGATTTTCAAAAAAAAAAAAAAAAAGAAGAAGTGATTAGATATACATGAATCTATTTTTCTTTACACGAGACCATGATTTTGGTCAATTGAATTTTCATTTAATGGTCAAATTTTTTCCCTTATCGACGGGGAAAAATACCTTTTCTCACCATAGTTTTTCTCTATTATCGTATATTCTCCAATTATTCAATGAAATTCAAATATAAATTTGACAAAAAAAAAAGTCATTCTCTTAATTTATAAGTATAAAATTTATCATATCAAACAAAACATGATTAAGACTAGGTGCTCCATTTTAGTTACTAGATCCAATTGATAACCCAGCTTTTATTTATTTTTAGTTAAATGGTCATTATATTTTAGTTAATCAATTTTCATTTTCCCTTGACCCCTTTCTCTCTCTTCCTCTGTGTTTTCTCTATCATCAACTCTCTCTTCCTCCCCCCATCTCTCTCTCATACCATCGGTGGCCATTGGAATCTCTGCCCTCATTCTCTCTCTTTTGGTTTGTTGTCCTGCATTTTCTCCTCTCCTCGACAATAGTTGTCATGCCATGGTAAAATTGCCAATATGTGGTGTCTTGGTGATCTCAGTTTAGATTTGCGGCGTTGGTGCTAGCGGACTTTTAATCTTGACATATTGCAGTGACTTTGGCGGCTAGGCGAGGCAATCACGACCAGTAATTGAAATCTTTACCATCTTTCTTTCTTTTTTCGTTTATCTCAATTTGTGGGCATTGCGAAGATCTTGTGCTTTTCCTCACTCCAGCACTAGCATGATGTCCAAATTTCTTCACCTTGGTGCTACTGTAGAGGTGAATCACCAATGTGACCTTGTCAGAAGGGAAAGAGAGAGGAAGATAGTGAAGGGGTGGGGAGAGAGCAAATTGATTTTTTTTATGGTCCATCGTTATCAATTTACTATAAAAATTGGTGATTTATTCTCCGTTTTGATGTGGTGTTTATTTTCGAAAAGGA
The DNA here is from genome assembly GCA_035233585.1 of Antiaris toxicaria. NCBI lineage: Eukaryota > Viridiplantae > Streptophyta > Magnoliopsida > Rosales > Moraceae > Antiaris > Antiaris toxicaria. Next base: position 20,927,176 of record CP141153.1, read on the forward strand.
AAAAATGTTTCTTTAAGACTAGAAAGTCGTTTTAGTGTAAAAATGAAATGGTGTTTGGATAAGTAAAAAATTTCTATTCTTAAAATGAAAAAGTTATTTAATAAAATTAAACTCATTCCAAAAATGAGATTAGAAAAAGGACTATGAAAGAGAAATTTATTTTGAATTTAGACTAAACCCTATTCAAGCATGTTAGAGAAAGGAGATTCTCTTTTACTCTGAAATTTTTTTGATATCCAACACTTTGACAGAGATGGGCAAAATTTAGCCAAATGATTTTTTGGTCCATTTTTGAACCATGTCTAGATTTGGACATGCCATCCAAACACTATTATCAATGATGGTTTTCAGTGATTGACTAAATTAATTATATTATATGGCCAATAAGTGATTAAACAATTTAAGAGGAGAAAATACCTTTTAACTAATTTTTAAATACTTGGACTGTTTGGTAAGAAAAACATTATCAAGAAAGATTATTTAGCTACAAATCCCAAATAAAAAAATGCATGTTATTCAAGTATGAAAATTAAATACAAATCCAACAAAAAAAATAAAAAAAAAAACACAATTTTTAGATGGCTCAAGGTGGAGGGATGACTGGCCTACAATTGGGAGGGATTCATTATGGAGGTCAACTGCCTCGGCCTTAGGCTTTGGAGTCTCATACGACCACAAACAAAGGTCGATGGGCTTCACGACAGAGGTCGAGACCTCAGACACAACAAGCTCAGGCAGCCATGGCTGCCTAAGGTTGATGGCTCTAGCATTGTAGGTTAGGTCATGGCGCGATGAGGGCTTTGGCACAAAATGGTGACATAAGCGACTCACAGGTGACAGAGGAGCAAACACATTGCCAAGCATCCATGCGCATGACTTGGGTCTAGGGATTTATGCAAACTCCAACATAGGTAAACTCCAACAGGGGAAAACTTTAGTGAAAGGAACGACAGTGTGGAAGTCCAGATCAATTGAGGAGAGAGGGGAGGTTTGGTAGTAGTCATTCCTTCTTTTTGTGACTAGGGTTTTTTTCCCCCTAACTCAAGTGGTCTAAAAAAAAAAGATTATGATCTACTCTAATAAGATCAATGGTTGAGATTCAGTAGGGTATTTTAGTCATTTCAAACAAATACTTAACAAAGTTAAAAAGAAAGGGTCTTAATACTATTAGTTCGATTAAGGGAGTGTCTCTTTTAATTTTGGCATCATATGGGTTGCAAGTGTACTTCACTCTTATTATTATTATTTTTTTTTTGTGCGAGTAGCATATGATCTTTATAGGTTTGTAATTATAGTTTTCTAAATGTAAGATGTTATTGAAATCATACCACAATAAAAAACTGTGGATAGTATGGATTTCAATGTTGGTAAAGATCCCACCTCTTCTTTAATTAAATTTGATTAATAGATTTGATAAGATATTCTATAATGTTTATTTCTAAACATTAAAAACTATGGATTTAAATTTTAATCTCACTTCTTATTTAATCAATTTTGATTAATACATCAAATTTTTAAATATTAGATTTAATCAAAATTATGTCTAAATAAAAACTGTGAATTTTAATGCTAATATTAATCTCACTTCTTCGACCAATTTTGATTAATGGATCTTTCTGTTTGATATTATATTAATAATAGTGAATATTTTTAAATATTAGATTGGCTAAAAATATTGTATCTGATGATTTTAAATAATGGCATACAATTAATAAACGTATAAAGCCAATCAAATGATGGCAAACAATTAACAAACCTATAAAGCCGAACTTGTTTCACATGCATCATAATTCCAAAACATTATTCTATTCAAATTATGCCCAGTCAATGTCAACACAATTTTCTTGCGCACTGAACACATCACAATCATAATGGACATGAAAACGGTCAGTTTTGAATGCTAATAAACACTCTTGTCTTCTCAGACCCCACTTTAGATCTTCTTTGTAATTACGCTCGTATGCTGTCCTCTGACTCGAGCTGTCCCTAAAAATTATATTTATATACACATATACATGTATTCATGAACTTCTCAAAACGCTGTCGTTTTATTTATAACCGTTGTAATCCGTTAAAACCCCACTTTTCCTCTCTTTCCCATTCTTTCTCTGTTCATAATACTTCTTTCTTTGATCTCAAATTCTAAACAGATCAAACGAACGAACAAAAAAAAAAAAAAACCATTTTTTTCATTTCATTCAAAAAATAACAATTTTTTTGAGGGCAAAAAATCACAAATTACGCCTCCAAGAAAGCTTCTTGTTTTCTTGTTCTTCTTCTTCTTTCAATCATGTGCTCAAAACGTGAGCTTTGATTTCCCTTCTTTCACTCTCAGAAACTTCACACTCCTCGGCGACTCGTACCTCTGGAACAGCGTATTAGGCCTCACCTGAGAGCTTGACGTGCCGGTCTCGAGCGCCGGAATCGTAATCTTCAACAACCCCATTAGATTCTCTGACCCTGAGACCAACTCCATGGCTTCTTTCTCCACAAAATTCTCCTTCGCCATCACCAATGTCAATCCAGCCTCGTTCGGTGATGGCCTTCCATTCTTCCTATCGCCCAAAAATCGGACTCTTGGCAGCCTCGGTGGCTATTTAGGCCTGGTGAACTCCTCGCAGCTGACATAGAACAAGTTCGTGGCAATCGAATTCGACGCCCGAATGGACTTGCATTTCGAGGACCCGAATGAAAACCACGTCGGTCTCGATATCGAGAGCCTTATTTCGATCAAGACCGTCGATGCGATGTTCCGGGGGATTGATCATTGTGGTTAATAAAAGGTTGACCATCTAAAAAATTTTGTTGATCATTTCATGAAAAATGATTTTTTTTTCTAAATTTTTTAACTTAGGTCTTTTGAAAAAGTTAATTTTTTTGTGTCTTTTATATATTGTTAATTTTCGGCTCTTGTAATTAAGGGCCTGATTAGGGCAAATGACTGGAGATATTTTTTTTTTGGTTGAAAAAAGTTTGTTTTGAAAAATATATTTGAGGAAAAAAATTGTTTTTGGTGAAAAAATAATATTTATATTGATTTTTTTAAAAAAAATTTTAAAAATAAAAAAAAATCAATATGGATATTATTTTGTTCATCTTGAAATTCTATGCAATTTAAAATAAAAATCACATCATTTGAACTTGTATACGTAAAATTATAAACTTTAAAATTTATAATTTAATAACATTTTGGATATATAAATAAAAAAGTGATTATAGATTGAAAAAAAGATATTTTGAAGACTTCACAACAAGCCCTCCAACACACCGGGTATCTTTAATATTTTTATGTCAAAGTCAAACGTGGATTGGTATAACTTGTAAGTTTTATGCAATTTAAAATAAAAATCACCTTATTTGAACTTGTATATCTAAAATTATAGACTTTAAAATTTATAATTTAATAATATTTTGAATATATAAATAAAAAAGTGATTATAGGTTGAAAAAAAGATATTTTGAAGACTTCACAACAAGCCCTCCAACACACCGGGTATCTTTAATATTTTTATGTCAAAGTCAAACGTGGATCGGTAGAACTTGCAAGTTTGTGCATTAAGTGTAGTTTTATAATATATAATTATAGGGCTTCAAAATACCTTGTACTTTTTCTAGATGAAAACAAAATGGAGGGTATTAAAAAAAATAAATCATCATAAGACCATGTTTGTCTATTTTATTGTGATCTAAGCACTTGTTGGAGAAAGGCAATCAAATTCAAATTGAAATTTTCACTGTTTCAAATTTTGCACTATTTATTTTCTCTCTCTCAAAATACCCAATTTAATTAAATTTTCAACTTAAATTGGACTTTTTTAATTTAAAACCCATACTCCAAACAATGTTAAAATATCTCCTAAACAGCAAAGAAGTCACTTTTAGTTTTAAGTCAGGACATATGTCCCAGTCAACATTGCAACTTTGAATTAGCCCTAAAAGTTTATCAAAAAATCTAATTGTGCCCTTATCTATATAAGAATACGTAAAATGGAAAATAGTTTTGAAAACTTTTGTACTTCAACCTCCTTATCCAATGGTTCTAATTCATTCTCTCCTACTTAGTTTAGATCAAATAGTTTAATTCTTCTCCACACTTCTTTTTAGTTCTCTAACACCTCACACATCAATGAATATGGAGGAGGCTATTTTATGCTTAGACTTTAGATTTGTCTTTTGTGCTAAAATGATAACACTTCTATTTTTTTTTTTTTCTCTTTTTCTTTTTAAAGTACCTGTAATTGTTGCATTCCTTTTGAAATCAAGGTATGTCAACATAAAACGACATTTTATTAAAAAAAAAAAAGGATTAAAAACTCAAAATGCAACAATTGACAAAAATCAAAGCAAGAAACGACAATTTTGAAAAAAAAAAAAAAGAAAATAACTCTAGAGAACATTATTAAAATAAAAATAAATAAATAATTTAATTAACATATTGATGGTATTAGTTCACTTTCACTAAGTTATACAAAGATATTAGACACTGCCAACAAACAGTAATATTGTAACCATACGTACATGCGCCTCTAACGCAGGCAAAGAGAATAACTTTGATATATATATATATATATCAAGAATAGGAGGTTATAAGGTGGCGTTTGGTAAACGCATTGCATTTTGATTGTATTTGAATGAAATTTATTTTTTGAATGTTGTATTTAGTTGAAAAGTATTTGTTTTTTATTTGAATGAAATGTGTGTTTGGATGAAAAGTATTTTAGAGTTAAAAAGTTGATGTGATTGGTAAAAGTAGAGATAAGTAGTGGAATTAAAAAATTGACGTGATTGTTTTAAAAAAATTTTGAATAGTAATTGTTTTCGTAGCACTGTTGAAAAGAATTGTATTTGAATGTAAAATTTGTATTTGGTGTAAATTTGTATTGTGTTTGAATGAAATTAAAATACAATTTTTTTGCCAAACACCACCTAATTTTTTATTATGGAGAACAATAAAAGTCTTTTTTCTCAATTTATTTAAAATACAAATACCACTATTTAATATTTTTTTAAACAATCCTTTTAAAAACAATGTATATAAAATTTTTAAAATATGATTGTAAGGAATATCTTTTTAATTAATTAGTTTTAAGGGCGTCTGGTAAACACATTGTGTTTTAATTGTGTTTGAATGCAATTCTTTTTTGAGTGTTGTATTTGATTGAAAAGTATTTGTTTTGTATTTGAATAAAATGTGTGTTTAGATGAAAAGTATTTTAGAGTTGAAGAGTTGATATGATTGGTAAAAGTAGAGATAAATAATTAGGGTTAAAAAGTTGATGTGATTGTTTTAAAAAACTTTTAAATAGTAATTGTTTTTGTAGTATTGTTGAAAATAATTATATTTGAATGTAAAACTTTACATTTGGTGTAAAATTGATTTTCGTAGTATCAAAATACGTTCTCCAAATGTAGCATTAAGATAATTTTCTTTCTTACTTCTTCTTTTTAATTAACTACGACTTTGAAATAGAAATGAAAAGAGCAATAGCTCCAAAAATTTTTGCTTTTCAACTTTCCAAGTACACAGTTATCCAAATTTTAGGTATATCCAATTTTCTATCTACAATTTTTTTAGACTATATATATACACACACATACTAGATGTTGAATTTAACTGATAAATTTATTGTAGCATATTGACCTTAGAGATGAAAAGGTAGAAAGCAAAAACACAATAAGTTTTTAAAAGAAAAACTTTTATTTTCATGACAACAACTAGAAACTACATACTACATTTAGAAAGTAAAACTTTTTTATTGGGATTCTTAGCAAAAATATCTCTACTTATAAACTTCAAATTAAAAAAAAAAAAAAAGGCTAGCAGATTATGCTGAATAATAATCAAATAGTGTAAACAAATTAATGAATTAAATTAAAAAATGTATTTGTATTTTAATTTTTAAGATATTGTTTTGAAATATATAGGATAACTGTTTAGGTGGAAAATTATTTTTTTAATTCTATCCGAATTTTAACATAGAAGTATTACAAAAGAAAAAAACTTATAAATATATGTGGAGAAGTATTTCACAAAAATAAAAAACAAACCTTAAAAATTATTTAGATAATTACCTAACTATTATTTTAAAAGATTAATAGTGTCTTATAACTCTTTCTACGCTTTACAATTACAAGCATTACAACACAATATAATAAGAAAAAAAATTCATATTTTATATTGGTAGATGTAAATTTATAATTATTCAAAATTAGAGTCTAACTTTAAATTATATTAACATATATATTTGTTTGTTATCTTCATACTTTAATTATATATATTTTTTTTTGTATATAAATTCATATGAATGTAAAATTCTTTGGTATTTAGGAGAACAAGTGGAAGGGAGAACGTGCCTTGGGCACGTTCCCAAATACTAGTAATATAAGAACAACTTAACTTAGCCACACGGATCCCGTTTTATAAGAAAATGCAGTTGTGAATCCACCCAGTAATTGAGATACATAATTACATCTACATTCAATAAAATACCCTATCTAAATTCCTCTTTAGAAAATAGTCTCGTAACTTATAAATTTTTTTTTTTTTTTTTAAGAAGGTGATCCTTAGTTATATATATTTAATATCATTTTTAGCGTAAAATTATTTTAAAAAGTAAAAGTAAAAATCAAACCAAGATCAACCTAGCTTACCCTTTTAGATCGCCCTTGTATCACTTAACTTTGTTTTAATTGCTTTCCTAACCTTACCCTTTTGTATCACATCATTCAGGACCATATATAATAAGATAAAGTAGCATATATTAAACCTCCACCTCATAACATAGTCAAAAGTCACATATGACATAATAAACTGTGGATCAAGTATGATATATAATGTCCATAAGGACTCACACAGTAAAGAATTAAGGATTTGTTTTTACACTTCCTTGTTTTGGTTGCTAGGCATATGGAACATGAAATACATGCTATAATGGAATTCTCTTCTAAAAAGTGTGTATCTCATGCCAAGTATAGCATAGATCTTATAGTCTTTCAGTAAGTAGAAAAAAAGAAGTAAAAATTGTGGATTTTCGATAAAGTGTTTGAGAATTATATTTTTAAAAGAGTTTTTAAAGTTAAAATGAATTTAAAGTCTTCTAATAAGTATTAAAAATATTAAAATAAAGTTTATAATGTCTAATTTAAACTCTGATACAAGTTTTAAAGTTTACTTAAAATAGTTTTTTCTAGAAGCTATATTTTTGGCTTTATCAGGAAGCTTTTCTGATAAATTATCCAAACACTTTTAAAATCAGATTTTAGATTTAGGAAGCTAAAAACAACTTTTAGTAAACTCTCTCACTAGTCCAATCACTACTTTACACCTGATCTGAATCCTATATGTGCTTGCTAATTGCAACACAAAATCCAGGTTTCACATTTGGTTATTCTACATGTTACCCATGGATGCTAAGATCTATATTTGCATCTATAGTCTGTCTTCAATAACCTTACCTAGTCTCTTTTTAAGATGAAATTTTCATAAGTTTGGCATAAGTTCAATGTGTCTTGTCTTTGCTCACTATCTAAGTGCCAAAGAGATCAGTCTTGTGATGAGTCGACCTATACCTGTTGATACACTTTATTGTGTATGCTTATACAAATATCTATAATATGCACGACCAAATAAGATGTAAATTAGTTTTCATGTGTCATTCAAAGTCCTTTAATGTTTTTAAAGCTACCAGTACAATAACATGTTTTGAGTCTATAATTCATTACGATATAAAGGCGCTTTCAAAACTCAAGTTTATAAGAAGCAAAGTCCAATTCCGTCAATGCATAGCAGTTTAAGTTGCTTCTCTCCATAATGTCAAGTGAAATGACCTAAACCTTTTATGATAAAAAGAAATGCGCAATTAGATCCGGACTCCTTTTAAATTGCACAACACTATGTACTATAGTTCTTTTAGATTTTATTGATATATTATTTCCATTTTTCTCTTGTTATCGATATGCCATCATAAAATCAAGTAAAAATAACCCAAAAAAAAAAAGATCATTTACTTAAAGTAAAAGATAAAGTTCAACCTTTTATCTAAAAAAAAATCAGCTATCCACCAAATTTTTCCAACATGGAAAATATTTCCCATTTCACTTGTCCTCATGAGTTCAGCGTTCTACTTCCCATTTACATTCAATATCATAATAACATTTTAGTAAGCAAGCCAGGCGTCATTTTCTCACTAACTTCATTTAAAGAAAAATCACACTTATAGTTGTAAGTATAACCGAACAATTATATCATTCTTAACCCCATTAAAAAATATAGAGCTCAAATCAATCAATACTAAATTAAAAAAAAAAAAATCCTCTCTGCAACTACCAATTCTGTTCTTTTTTTTTTTTTTATAATTATTTTAATGTAGTCTATCATTGAATCAATATAATTAAATCATATTAGATCCATACCATGATTTCCCAAAAATTTATTATAAATAACATATTTATGGAAGTTAAAATAAGTCAAAATTACAAATATGTTAAATAAATAGTATATTTATTGGTAAATAAACATATTTATTAGATAAATAATTATTTATTTTTAATTAAAAAAAAGTTATCTTTAAATATATTGTTAAACTTTATATATGTTAATATGTTACTTTTTTTTTTTTTTTAGCTTCCGCATATATATTATTCATTTCTTTCTCTCTAAAACAAATATTGGTAATAATTGAATAATAGTTATATTATTGGTTCTATGTGGAAGGATAAGATAGGCAGAAAAATTAGGCAGAAATTTTTTTTTTTTTTTTCCCTGAACTAGGTAGAAAAATGATTAATGTACATAACCAGCGACTTTTTTTATTTTTTATTTTTGTGAGTGAGTTAAATTCAGCTTCCATTTAGATGAGATATTCATTTTTGAAAAATGAAAAATTTTCACTTTTAAAATATAAAAAATTATTTGAATGGGTAAAAAAATTTCCATTTTCTAGTAAGAAACTCATTTTCTGTTTTACAAAAGTCAAAAGTTTTTAATGTTTAGGTATAAAAATTTAGAAGGATCCATTTTTCAAAAGTGAAAATTTTTTTATTTTTCAAAAATTGATATGTTAAACAAACAAAGTTTCTTAACTAGAAATTTAAAATGCGTTTACTAAATCATAAAGGAATACAATGAGAAAGGTAAAATGGGACTGGAAAGTAAAGTAAAAGAATATTAATAAACATCATTGATTTTCTTTCTAACTTCCGTTTGGATACGATATCAATTTTTAAAAAAATGTAAAATTTTAATTTTTGAAAACTATAAAGTTATTTAGATAGGTAAAAAATTTTCATTTTCTATAGGGAACTCTTTTTTACAATTTCCAAAAATGAAAAGTTTTAATATTCAGGTACAAAAATTTATAAGGATTCACTTTCTAAAAGTGAAATTTTTTATTTTATAAAAATAAATATGCTAAAGGAACAAAACACTAGTGTATATTTGCTTGTTGGAGCCAGGAGGGAATAAACAGAAACAATCATATTCCCTTCTTGTGTTACCAAGCTTAACAATGTTAATTTTATTAGAATAATTACTAAAACATCTTTTTACAAATCTAAAAACCATTTGTGCTTAAAAACTTATTAAGGATATATAAGTAAATTTAGTATTTATTTTCTTTAACAAGAAATCAATATTAAGAGGATGTAGGATGCAAGGATTATCATTCTCTATATTGTGTGGAGTCCACTAAGTTCTCTTTTTCTTTTTTAAAATGTATAAAAGAATCAAAAGTTCTCTAAAACCAAAAATCAAAAATTAAAAAAAGTGATTACAGGAATAATCAACACTAACACCATACCTAATTCCACATGCAAAAATCAAATCTCCTACTCCAAATTAAAAAATTAATAAATATGAACACTTTTGGCATAATCCTCATCCATGTGCCATATGTCACTTTCTCATTTTTGTATTCTTTTGTTTTTCTCATTTTTCTTTTCTTTTTTTTTTTTGGAAGGATTTTTAATTTTTTATTTGATTTATTTCATTTCTTCATTTATATTTTTTCCTATTTAGATTAAAATAGTTTTTATCAAATAGATTCATACTCAAACTTTTTCTATGACCCCCTCAACGGTTTTTTTTTTTTTTTGTTTACTATACCAATTAATTTTCTATTTAATAAAATTTTTTCACAAGTATATCCCTGCACAATTATTTTTTTCTCATGCACCTTCAAAATTATTAGTTTATTAATTAATTTATTATTTATCACAATAATAGGTGACTATTTAAATTATTTGATAAATTAAAAATGGACGTGCACATATTGCCACATAATTTGGTTTTTTTTTTTTTGTCCCTTTTTGTCCATCTAATAAAATTATGGTACAAATTAAACCAAAGGCTTATATAGATTTAACTAAAGGCTTTTTGATAGTATGATATTAGATTTTTAATTGACGTATTATGATGTCATTAGAAAGATATAAATGGATACATACAAGTCAACTTCCACTGGTTCAACATCAAAAACGTCTAGTTGATATAACACCAACCACACATCTTACTACCTGCAAGCAATTGCAAGCACTTGGCAAAAAAAATAAAAAATAAATAAAAAATAAAAGACAGTGGCATTGAGGAAAAAGAGAGATTGAGAGTCCGTTTGGGCAACGTCTCCAGACATCAAAATTCAATTTTTTTTTAAAACTTCACCATTTTTCATTGTTTACATTTCTAAAATGCTACGGTAAACTCCAAGTTTTAAAAATTTATAACTTTGTGTATACAAGTCTTCTATGTAATTTTATATGCCTCCGATAAGAAATCAATTGATCATTATATTTGATGCCACTAGTTTTAAGTTCATGAAGGTGCACTGTCCATTCGAGTTCAAAAAATATATTGACAGTAAAAAGTAAATGCAGAAATTACCATGAAAGAGAGAGAAGAATCTGAATAAAATTGCTCCTATAACTGAATCCCAGTAATTCTTTCAACAAATACGTACAAGTACTACGGATTAATCTACTCATATATTCATAATATCATACAACTAAAACAACTTCAAAAGAAGCAGATATACCTCTGAACCAAGATGTTTGCTTTCATTCCAGATTTCGGCACTCAGTTTATTTTCGAAGTCACATACGGTGGGCTCTATCTCTCCAACTATTGATGCTCCACAACCATAACCACCATCAAAACTAGTTGACCTCTTTGGTTGATTAGCAAGGAATGTCTACCAAAGTTTCCCCAGTTTTTGTTTTCTCAACCTTTTGGATCGACGGCTGCAAAAAAGAATCCATTTCTCTATTAGACACCAAATTAACAAACAAGTCTATAATGGAAGCACCTATAGAGAAACCCCTTTCAACTAATTTCACTGGTAAGTTCCAACACTATTGACATCTCACAAATACGTACTGAATCCCAGTAATTCTTTCAACAAATACGTACAAGTACTACGGATTAATCTACTCACATATTCATAATATCATACAACTAAAACAACTTCAAAAGAAGCAGATATACATCTGAACCAAGATGTTTGCTTTCATTCCAGATTTCGGCACTCAGTTTATTTTCGAAGTCACATACGGTGGGCTCTATCTCTCCAACTATTGATGCTCCACAACCATAACCACCATCAAAACTAGTTGACCTCTTTGGTTGATTAGCAAGGAATGTCTACCAAAGTTTCCCCAGTTTTTGTTTTCTCAACCTTTTGGATCGACGGCTGCAAAAAAGCATCCATTTCTCTATTAGACACCAAATTAACAAACAAGTCTATAATGGAAGCACCTATAGAGAAACCCCTTTCAACTAATTTCACTGGTAAGTTCCAACACTATTGACATCTCACAACTAGTAATAAATACTTGGATCATTAATGTATGAGTGCAACTGCTTGACAAAATTATAATACTAAGCAGACTTTGAACTCTTCTCTTCCTAGATAGTAGGGACTAGACCAATTGACCAAATTTAATGGGGACTGCTATCATTTATTCCTATTTTCCTCCATCTTTTCAACTTCAATAGAAAATCTCAGGATGCCTGTTTTGAGAAGAACAAAAACAACTTATTTGCCCTAAATCTATCTCCTTGACATAAGCGTCGGTAAACAGAGAGGATCAAAGCAATAGAGGAATGGGAAGACTTGACAAGCTAAAAGCCTCTCTTGCTTATGATCTGAATTCTGAAACAAAACGAGTAGGAGCAAAAACATCCAACATGTTTGATTAAAAAAAAATCCCTTTCTTTGATAAGCCACTCTGGCCTGTGCGATGCAAGAATAACTTACCAAATAACAAGTATATAACCTAACATCTTCAACTAATTAGATACAATTAAATGGGTGGGGGGGCAAACAAGCCTTGACGAGCAGAACGGGTCCAAAGAATCAGATAATCAGAAGATCATAAAAGTCAAAACTCTCCTGTCTGAAACAAAACAAGTGGCAAATTTCCAGCATCCAATGATATTGCACAGCAACTCATGCAGAAAGAAACATTCTTTGATTCAGATTTTCAAAAAAATAAAATCAAATAAAATAAAATCCGGACAAGTTCAAGAAGAACGAGGAAGTATGATGGAAGAATATGTTAGGACATTATGAGAGATAAATAGATGATAAAGTCCTGGAAACGGCTATCAAAAAGAAGAATTACTATTCCAAAGCATCTTTATTTATCCTGCAAACAACCTAGTATTGATAAAACAGGAGGAAAACAAAATCACCTGTGGAAAAAACTTATTATGATTGTTATGTGATTGTCCAAATCATAGTTGGAATCCCATCAATTTAAATCAAGCCCCACATTCAGTCCATTCTTACCAAGACGAGGGTCTTGCTCCAAATTGGTACTTCTCTTACAACTTCCCTACCTAATCAATACTCAAATATCCCAAATAGCCCAGCCACTTTAACTAAAAAGTGAAAAAAGTTGAGAACAAAAAAAAAAAAATCATTCATACCCTTGACATTCTGAGGAAAAACAAAAATGAAATTTCAGACATTCTTAAATCACTTCTTTATGCAAGGGCGATGAGAAAGTTGAGAGTGTATGTTCAAAAATCAGAACTTATTTGCACTTTAATATGGAATTCAAGTAGTTTTCTAACAGAACACAGCAACATTTAGAAGTTTATAGCAAGTAAAAGTTCTTCCACAAAGTCTAATAGAAGGAAGTATTTCAGAAAAATTGATTACATACTAGTACATATTTGGAACAATGGCTGCAAAGAAGAATCTAATTCACCATTAGCCACCAAATCAACAATCAACTTAGCAGTTGAAGCATCTGCAAAGAAACCCCTTTCAATCATTTGATCTTTGAGTTGCAATGCTTTTGATACCTCACAGTTGGTAATAAATCCTCGGATCATTAAATTATAAGTGCAACCATTAGGAGGGCATCCATTCTCTTCCATTTGTCGGAACAAGTTTGTGGCTTCATCAATAAGGCCTCCTCCAAGAAGCCCATTGATCATTATGCTATATGTTCTCACATTAGGCTTTGTGCCTTTGGACGCTAATTGAAAAAAGAGATCCTTTGCATCTTCCAAATTTCCAGCTTTACACATTCCTCCAATGAGGGTAGTGTATGCCACGATATCAAGCGGTAACTTATTCTCTTCCATTTGTTGAAACAATGAGATTGCCTCGTGAAGTTGTCCATTTTTACATAGACCATCAAGTAAAATAGCACAAGTTTGATTATCAGGAAGTATCCCATGAGATTGCATCTCCTCAAGTAGATTCTCAACTACCTGAGTTTTGCCTACTTTACACAGTCCATGAACAAGACAGCTGTATGTCACTACATCTGGAACTAATCCCTTACATGTCATTTCTTCGAACAGTCTAAGGGCCTCATTCAACCTCTTATTCCTGCAATACCCATTGATCAAAATGTTATGACTACGCAGGTTAGGTTCGCAACCCCTGGCAATCATCTTATCAAATACTTTCCTTGCCTCATCTATTTCTCCTCGCAAGCAATAACCGTCCATAAGAGAATTATAAGTTACCACATCTAGTTTGATGCCTCTTTGGACCATAACATCCATCACACACCGTGCATCTTTGACCATCCCCTCTTTGCAATACATGTCTACCAAGACACTGAAAGTTTGAACATTGGGAGTGATTTTTTGACCCACCATTTCATCAAATAACCTCATAGCTTCTTTCCGTTTGCTTAACAAGCACGCTCCATGAATTAAAGAGGTGTAAGTAACTACAGTTGGAACAACACCTTTACTAGTCATTTCTGAGAAGAGATTATGAGCATCAACAAATAGACCATCCTTACAAAGACCGTCAATAACTGTGCTATAGGCAACTATGTTGGGCTTACAGTTCCGATCTTTCTCCATGTTCCTTAGCAACTGAAGAGCTGCACTAGTGTTACCCAATTTACAAAAACCATTCAGCAATGTACTGTAAGTCATGACATTGGGCTTACAACCCCCCCTAGTCATTTTTTCATAGCATTCTTTTGCCTCGTCGACCTTTCCTTCTAGTAGAAATCCTTTCATTAGACTAGTTAGGGTCACGGTGTTTAGAGCATAACCATATTTAATCAACTTTCCCAAAACTGATAAACTGAATCCCATGTGGTTCAGATGACAGAAGCAATTAATCACAATGTTGAGAGTATAATCATTAGTTGGGATTCCTCGCAGACCCATTTGGTTGTAAAGAGAAATGACAACAGAATAATGTTTCATTTTCGCAATTTGGCTCAACAGCTGAGTGAAACGCACAACAGAAGGCAGAGGGCGAGTTCTGAGAAACCCATGAAACAAAGTCAAAGCGTCATCTAGGTTTCCTCTTTGATTGTAGTTTCTGACATGTTTGTTTTCATTAACCTCATCTGAAGAGGGTCTTCTTTTAGAATGATTTCGCGCAATCGACAGAGCAAACCTAAGAGAAGGACGAGGAGAAATTGGAGAAAACAAAATCATACCTCCAATGCAAGAGAAAACCCCAAATCTGAGTTGAAAAAAAAGCGATTGGGTTTGCTTGCAATTCTCTGCATCCTTAATAGACGGTGAAGCTTCGTCTATCTCTCTCTATCTCTCTCTCTCTCTCTGAAGTCAGAAACGAAAATAGGGAAAATGGGGAAAACTACTTGTCTTAATTTGACCGTTGATAAGGATGACGTGGCCATGTCATCTAACGGATAGGAATTAATGACGTTAGTGCGCTGGGCACTTTTTTTTTTTTTAATTCTTATTGGGTGTTCGGAAGCGTTTTAGATATTAAAATTACTTTTTTTTTTTTATTTTTTCCATATCATAGCTATTTTTACATTTTAATCTTTAAAATTATATATTAAACTTAAATTTTAAAAGTATATTATTTTAAATATATAGATCTAAATGAGATTTTTTTAATAAATTACATAAAATTTCAAAAAAAATAAAATAAAATTTATTTTAATAATTTTTTATATAAATTTTTAAAATTTTATACTTTTTCATTCCAAACAGTTTTTTATTTAAACACATTTTTCAAAACTTACTTTTCTTAAATCTCTAAAACACATCCTTAAAACCTCCTAAAACACCCCCTTATTTTAATTCATTGCTTCACTTAATTAGCAAAACGAAAACTCATACTTTCATAAAAAGGAAAAAGAATTAAAAAAAGAATACACATAAGTTCAAAAAAAAATAAATAAATAAATAAATAAAATACTCACGTATGGACTATTTTCTAATTTAATATATTCTGTCAAAACCTATCATGAAATTTTTCTTTTTATATTCTTTCATCTAATTAATTGAAATTTTAGGTTTTGTTGAGAGTTTTGGAGACTTTTTTTAATTAGAAAAAAAAAGTTTTGGAAAATGTATTTGGAAAAAAAATTATTTGAAGCAAAAAAGCATAATATTTTAAAAATTTATTTAGAAAAAAAATTATCAATATGAATCTTATTTTATTTTTCTCAAAATTCTATGTAATTTAAAAATTAATCATTTTATTTAAATTTGTATATATAAAGTTATAAACTTTTAAAATTTGAAATTTATTATAAAATTTTAAATATATAAATAGTAAAAATTAGTAATGAGATAGAAAACTACCGAAAAAAGGTGAAAATTTTGAACTCCAAATCTCCTTAAACAGCCTCTTATTAACTTGTAGCGCCTTTTATGTAGGACATATTTCAATTATAAATGATTTTATTATCACAACCCATTTACTCTCTACATTCTTTATCAATTAAATTTTTTAAGTACAAAACTCAAACAAAATGATATTAAAAGATGACTTAATTACATAAATAAAATTCTATTATAAAAAGACTGCTTAGAGTGAAAAAATACAAAATTTTAAAAAAATTTTAAAAAAATTATCAATATAAATATTGTTTCGTTTCTCTCAAAATTATATACAATTTAAAAAAAATCATTTCATTTGGACTTGCACACGTAAAATTTGAACTTTTGCATTATGATTTTCTGTTATAAACTTTTAAAATTTAAAATTTATTATAGTATTTTAGAGATATGAATAATAAAAAGTGGTGATAAGGTAGAAAAAAGTACACAAAAAAGTGATTTTAAAGCCTTTTTTTTTCCCAAACAGCCCTCAATTATATCAATTTTTTCTTTTCATACACTTACACTTCAAATTCCATTAATATTTATATTTATATATATATATATCAAACTCACGAATAAATTGCATACAAATATTATTATTTTAAACCTATAACAGAAACTCTAATTCCCAGTCTAATTATATTCTTCTAAGAATAATCTAAAAAATTATAGAATACGTTAAATTTTACTGTTGATTTTTTATTTGCATAAGTATTTTTTTTACTTTGTCGTTGATTTTTGTTTTTTTTCATCTATGTACATATTTATGTGTTGTATTTGTTGGTTTTTTTTTCCCCGGTTTTGTGCAGTTGTTTTTTATACATATGTTATGTTTTTTTTTTTTTTGACTATTGAAAAATTTTTAATTTCACCTACAAATAGATCAAGGGTGTGCTTTTTAGAAACAATGTATCAAATAAATTTTAAAAAATAGAATATCAAAATAAACAGAAAAAAATGTGAGTGTGAAAAGAAATTTGAAGTGTTGTAGTATGTTTTATTTTATAATAGATATGGATAATTTTGAAAATGAAAGCACTGTACATAAAGTAAATTTAATTATTTTGAAATTAAGAAGGAATGTGTTTAGAAGGGAGTACCGAGAGTCAAGTAAGTGAGGTGCATAAAACAAACCACTCTTAAATTATATATAACTAATTGCATTGTGCACTTTTTTTTTTTTTTGTCAATATTTCGTTTGCCCTTGTTGACCTTTGTTTTTTTGTTAAATGTCAATGGGCTTTGCCTAAGATGGACGGAATTTTTTGGGTGATGTCTCATAAAGAGCACGTCTCTGAAAATATTCTATGATCTATAGATGTGGTTTTTTTAATCAAAAAATTATTAAAAAAATATAAAATGATCTCCAAAA
Organism: Antiaris toxicaria; assembly: GCA_035233585.1. Taxonomy (NCBI): domain Eukaryota; kingdom Viridiplantae; phylum Streptophyta; class Magnoliopsida; order Rosales; family Moraceae; genus Antiaris; species Antiaris toxicaria. The sequence continues at coordinate 20,944,611 of CP141153.1, forward strand.
ATAAAAAATGAAATTTGATTTATCATTTCTTTATCACCCATACTTAATCTAGATGTGCATATCTTTCCTTAATCTTAACTTTCACCCATTATTAGGGTTGATCTTACTTACATGGTGTTGGCTGAAGATATTGATAACTCTAGGAAATAAAGTTATCATAGCTATTTTGGATTTAAAAATGTGCTTTGTCCGATGAGTTTTTAGTAAATTATTTGTTTAGGAAAGCATTTTTGGTTTTAATGCGCAAAGTTTTATTTTAGAGTGTTGAAATTAAATTTTCAAGTAAGTTTTTGATGTTTTGAAGTATTTTATAGAGTTGAAATGTTAAAAGGCTGTTGAAAAGAAAAGTCATGCTTTGAGTAGAATGGAAATGCACGATTTAAGAAAAATGGCAAGGATGGTTGATTTCAGGTGATGCTGCAGCATTGTTAGAGCAACTGGACAGAAATTGTTGAGCTAGTTTGACAGGTCAATGCACAGCTGGCAGCAAATTTAATTGCTGACCTAGGCAGAAGAGGACAAGCTTGTAAGTTGTCTTACTCTAAGGTACCAAACAAAATCTCAGCCTTTAGATTGAGCACACCTGTCTATTTTTCTTTTACCCTAGTATTTAAAAGGAATCATTTGCCTTTAGCTAAAGGGGAGAGTGACGGCAAGAAGAGAGATACAGCCAACCAGAAAAGGGAAAGAAGGGAAACATACCAGAAATAGTTGGAACCCAAGAAGGAAAGCAAGCATATAGTGGCTGGAGGCAGATTTGAGCAATTCCGGAAAGAAGAGCTAGAATCCCACCACCAAGCACAGTGGACCTCGTGTATCTTGTCTATTTCTCTTTCAATTTTTTCAGTTGTATCTTTCTCTCTCTCTCTCTCATTGAACAATGTTTTCTGGTTTTATGCTATTTGAACAATCAGTCATGAACTAAATTTTTTTTAGACTAGGATGATAAAGTACCCAAACCTATGACGAAAAACTTGTATGCTGAGCTTGCTACTTCAGTTTTATCCAGTTTATTTAACATTGTTTTTATTGTTTATTTGTGTTCATTGACTGGCCATCTTGAGCATAATACTATGATTTTAATTGGTTGGAAAACTGATTAGAGTTAATTGGTTGGAAAACTAATTAGAGTTAGACTTGTGTTGAATAATGTGTGTTTGGCTGGTTTTGTGAATTAAACTAGCTAAGTTTGAAAATTAAGCAAGAATGGACACTTGCCTCACATAACCCATTTGGAACCTGAACTTAATCTGATCTCATATTTTATTTTTGCATAGGAATATGTTAAAAATGAAGTAAGGAGGTAGTAGCATAAGTAATTCGGAAGAATCTTATGAATTTTTGAGTTCTGTGTTAATTGAACAGTATTACTGTAGCATTACTATAGCATACATAGCCAGGTTGCAGAGGAGGGAAAATTGAATCTCAATCATTTCATCTCTGATTGTTATTCACTCTGGTTTATTAAGTTTGCAATTGATTTGTGCCTTTTATTTCACATCATTATAGTAAGTTTAATTTTGTTTTAACTTTGATCAATCTTTGCAATTACTTGATTTAGTTTTTATTGAGATTTGTAGTGATAATTTTCTCTGTGGGACGATACTCGACTCGACCACTTTATTACTTGATTGCAACATGTGCACTTACGTAGCTAAATTTTGTATAGGCAATACATATGTTTATTTAAGTTGAATAGGTAGAACTATGTGAAAAAAAAAAAAACGGAAAAAAAATGTTTGAAAAAAAAAAAGCTTGTTATCCCACATGCCATGGTTACAAAATTAAAAAAAAAAAATTATATTAAGAATGTTGAATTTGAAGTAAAGAAAAAAAAAAGAGTTAACAAGTAAAAGTTAAACTCAAAGTTGAGAAGAAAGTGTGAGCTACAAAAGTTTAAGAGCAATTTGTATATCTATGAGTGATATAAGCCTTATTGATGTCATATATCATAACTTAATCACAGCCCTACATCATATATTGAAAAAGTTCTTATGATCTTAGAAAATATATAGCCGACATTCGTTGAGAGTGGTGGCAAAAGCAAGCCCATAAAGTTCTCTCATTACACAATCTTGAGGTCGATTTATACTTATAGGTCTGCATAAACTCATCTATAAAGTAAATGATTGGGAATAAAAGCTTTTCACACACACAGACACACACACACACACACACAAAGAACCGAGGTAATGTTGAATTAACAATTAAGTTGAAATTCTACAACAATATGATCATATGATATTTTTGTGTGCTATAGTCTATGTGAAATCCTTTAGCATTTATGTGTTTTATGCATTTTAGGTATTTATGATTTTATGTCAATAAAAAAAAATGTTTGTGTTGTATGTTTCATGAGTTTGGGAATTTGCCTGTAATGTACCACGGGATGTTGCAACGTATTCTACAACACTTTGCTTTTTTATGGTTCAGCTGATATTTAAAAGAAGTAAAGCTAGATGATGTTTTGGTTCTAATTTTTAAGGGAGATACATTGGTTTTGTAAATCTTTCTCAATTTTGATAGCTTTATATCTTATATTTTGTGTTTATTTGCTGTCCTTCTTTCTATCCAATTTTCATCTCTCTAGTTAACCACAAAATCAGAAATTCTTCAAATTTATGATTTGTTTTTCAATGTATTCTTTTACAAGTTTAGGTTGATAATCATGTGCATGAGAAGATGATATTAAGGAGGAGCACATGTTAGTTTCAGAAGTACAAGTTTTGTAAGTATGACTTTGACATATGTTGAGTCAAAAAGGGGGAATCACATATTTAGGGGGAGTAGTATAGTTTATAGTTTTTCGTTTTTGGTTTACGTTGAAGATTTTTATTGTAAAATTCGTTTTAAGTTAAAAAGCGAAAGGGGGAGATTGTTAGGTTTTTTACATATTGGCATTATGGCAACTTTTGTTAGTAAAAAACAAAAACTATTTTAATTAGCTAGCTTTAGTTGTTTAGGGTTGTGTTGCAACATGTGTTGCAAAATTTATGTTGAATATGACAAACTAATATCATGATTAAAGATTTGCCTATGTGGATATGCACAAGGAAGAAGATTTAGTCAACTCAGATTTATTCTAAAAGTTTGACTGTACTTGTAGATAATCTTGAAGTAATCTTAGAGATAATCTTGAAAATTTTATAAGATTCAGTTTAAATTTTAAAGAATCAGATTTGAAGATTTAAAAAATAAATTGCTGGATTTATTTGAGAAAATAGTGATGCAGGAAAAGATAAATGTGTGAGTTACTACAAAATATGAGATTTTGATTTAAAAAAGAAATCCTTGTATTAGTAGGATTTGGAGTTCTAATTGAATTAGGATTTGATTTTTTCCCAAGAAACATATATGTATATTTGGATTTATTTGTTGAAGATAATTGAAGCTGTTTAAATTTAAAATTTGTATGGTGTTTCAGGATGTGTAGTAATATCTACTGAGACAGTTTGAAATTTGAATTCATTGTGATATGAGATTTGACTTAGGATTTAATTGGTGGTAATTTTAGAGCAAATATAAATATTTATTAGTAGCAATTAAAGTTGGATAATTGCAATCAAAATTTGAATTGACCAAAATAATCTAAAAGATTTTAATTTCAAAATATTTTATGGTGTGTCACAGCAAAACATGAAACAATTTGAAATTTGAATTACTTCTAAATCCAAGAATCACATGGATTTTTGGCTACTACGTATTTAAGTCTTAAAAACATATTTAGGAGATTTACAAAGTTTAAAAATATACATGTAGCGACCCGCCCTGCTGTAGAGGCTCTACAGTGCTATTACAGTCAATTCTGTAGTTGTTGCTTCCTTAAAATGCTACGCAAGCGCACGTGTCGCATACAAGTAATACAGTGTACAAGAGTACGGATATCGTCCCACAGAGAATGTTATCACTATTTCATCTAAATTAAAAACGAAATTAAGGATATGCAAGAATTGATGGAGAGTTAAAGTTGTCTTAAACTCACTATACTAGTATGACATAAAAATGCACAAAGCAATTGCAAGCTGAATAAAACAGACTTAATAACAATTGGTAAAAGAGTGACTGGAATTCAATTTCCCCTGTTTCTGCAACTCAACTCAGTATGCTACAGCAGTGCTACAGCATTGCTACAGCAATGTTACTTAGTTAACCTAGAACTCAAAATTTCACAAGTTTCTTCCGAAATACTTATGTTAATAACTTCTTGCTTCATTTCAACATATTCCTATGCTAAATGGAGTACGAAGCCAAATTAAGTTTAGGTTCCAAAAGGTTATATGAGACAAACATGCATTCCTGCTTAGCTTGCAAAATTAATTAGATTACTGCACAAACCCAACCAATCACACATTATCCAACACCTGTCTAATTCCAATTAGTTTTCCAACCACTGAAATCACAGTATTATGCTCAAGATGGCCAGTCAAAGAACACAAATAAACCAACAAAACGATGTTGAATAAACCAAATAACATTAAAATAGCAAGCTCAACATACAAAGTTAGTCACAGAAATGGGTACTTTATCCTCCCAGTCTTAAAAGAAATTAGTTCATACTTGACTGTTCAAACCCACCGAAAAAAAAAGAAAACATTGTACTGGAAAAATAGAAACAAGAGTACAACCGAAAATGGAGGAAAGATTGACAAAATAGGCGTGCACAAGGTACACAGCTACTTTCTAATTTCTCCTTCCAGAATATGCTGAAATCTCCTCCAATCCCTGTACGATTCCTTCCTCTTCCTTGGTTTTCTCTTTCTGTCTGCTCTTTTCCGTATTTTCTCTCTGCTCCTTGTCTGCCCCTTTTCTGAATGCATCATGCTCCCTTTTAAGTGCTAGGGCAAATGGATGATGTACATGTGTACATAATCTAATGGCTGAGCTTTTATTTGGTGTCCTTGGATTAAGACAGCTCATAAGCTTGTCCTTTCTGCCATGCTCACTAATAAAATTGGTTGCCAGCTGTACGTTGACTTGTCAAAATTATCTGAACAATTTTCTGCCCAGTTTGCTACAGTAAAGCTACAGCATTGCTGTAGCAACGCCTGGGATCAGTCTTCCTTGTCATTTTTCTCCAATTTTTACAATTCCCTCCTAGCTGCAGCTTGACCTCCTGATCCTGGCACCCTTCTACTACTTCAACTCTGCAAAATACTTAAAAGCAATATAAATTAAATTTAACATTCTAAAATAAAAGACTGCATTAAAAACCAAAAAAAAATGCTTTAGTTAACTATTAAAAGTCAAGAACTCAATGGACCAAACATCTTTTTACATCCTCAAATGGCTGTAATAACTCTATTTCATAGAGTTATCAGTAGTTAACCGCAATAGTCTGCAGGCCTCTAGGGTCGCCGACAATTATGCTGAACTGAAAACTTGCTTGCTAATTTTGCAGAATAAATTTTTTTTTCTTTAAATTCATAAACTGTTCGAGAATGTGATAAGGAAATCAAGTTAACAAAATAACATGTGCATGGATCATGATTCTCCTATCACATAATCTTAACTTGAAAACTTGTCTCTTTTGAAATTACATTTCAAAACTGTACAATGGAAGAGTTAAAGTGACCACCATCCCTCGCCCAATCTTCCCCAGCATGTGTCTACCCTGTTCGTCGTCCACCGTATATTACTGGTGAACAGGTCTCTTACCTGCAACATGTGAACAAACTGATGAGCTATGAGCTCAGTAAGTTTAAACATAAAAACATGAAACATGACATGCCATACTGCTATGCTCATGCATGAAACTGGACTCTGTAAACATACTCATGGCTGAAGGATTAGTTTTAGGACATTATCTGTTATTTTAGTTTTGATTTTGGGCCCCTGATTGGTCGTACCGACATGTTAGCACAACTGGGAGCGGTACTTTAGTGCTGACCTCCTCAGTCTTAACTGATGCTAAACATGAAAACCTCCCCGTGGGTCGAGAGGCCGATACGCCAATAACTGGTTTAATTACTATCTTGCTGGTGTTTCAACTGGGTAGCATACTGATTGCCCTCACAGTCGGAACCTGTTACATGAATTACTGGGGTGTGAGTTTTATTAACATACTAGGGTGCCTTGTGCACCTACCTGTGTTCGTGTTCTGGTATCTGTCTGACATGTATACTGAAACATGCAACTCTACATGCATGACATGAACTGACCTGTGCTGACATGAGACTGACATGAGACTGACATGAATATCGTGATGTAGACAATCAATGTCTAATAACCACGTCATACAACATACAACATACATAACATCGTAATATAACAAGCTTATCCACGTTGCAGTCAGGACAATGCTTGAACTTACAGATAATCCTCTAGCGTTAGCCTCTGCTGCTCTGGGACTGCTGATTCGGGGTCTCTGGCTTGAACTCCTATAAAAAGAATAATCACTGATTATTTCCCATATATATCTTATACTGAAAATATGGTAAAACATGAAATTTACCTTTCCAGACTCTTTTTTTTTTTTTTTTTACTCTCTGGCTTCGAACACGCCCTCCTACACGGCCGTGTCTCTGCCCGTGTACCTCTCTGGACTTACATGCCTGACCGTGTAATTCATGGAACATGGCTGTGTATACTTACACGGGTAAATACACGGCCGTGTTACTGGCCGTGTTTTCTTACTGCCTAACATGGCTTGCTACACGCCTCCCTTTGACCGTGTGCCCCTTGACACGGCCCGATACACGGCCGTGTACCTCTCGAGTCTGAATTTTCTTGCAACACGATCGTGTATATGGGCATGTTCGGGACCGTGTACTGAACACGCTCTTGTACATGCCCGTGTTCATACCAGAATCAAGATTCTGGGTCCGAACTGCTCTGCTCTGGTTTTCTAAGGCTTTTATAGCCTTTATTCTACTTCTTACACTTGAAATCGATCTCCATAAGATCGCTTCAAGGTATCTACTACATTTCTACTATCACAAATCTATGATTTCATAAGCAAAATTTCCACATTTTGCTCATTTACACCTCTTGACTCAACTTTTGAAAAATCTGCACTTTTGTGAAGAAATTTCACTAAACTTGGTTTTCTAACCATCAACTCATGGATTCGTGTTTGAAAACATCTAGACTCGAACCACGTTTCGATTTTAACCGAAAACCTAAACATGATTCACTCACATTCTCCTTTTTCACTTAAAACCCTAGATTTTCCCCCAAGAAAAACGTGAGAAACGAGGGTTTACCTTGCTTTGAATCTTGCGAGCTTCTTGCTACTGATTCGTGGCTGAATCTCGAACAATCTGCTGCTGGAACAAGAAAAATCTGAACTTTCTTTGGATTCTCTTTTCTTCTTTCCCTTTTTCTCGGTTTCTCTCTTTCCCTTTCTTTCTTTCTTTCTCTCTCGTCTGCCTCTCTTTACAGCTAAGGCAAAAGTGAATTAATTCACTTGCTGCCGTGGGATTTGAGACCCCCACCTCACACACGTGCTTCTCCTTCTCTCCCTTACTTTCATTTTTTTTTTTTGAAATGTAAGGGCTTGTTTGGCAATTCTTTTGGCCCTTGATCAATGTGGCTCACTTATGTGCCATTGATCTCTTAATATGTGTTTTCCACATACTTTTCTATTAAATTTTTAAAACATCATAATTTGAATTAATGCTTAGCTTTCAACTATTTTCATTAATTCATTATAAAATTTTGATTAAAACTCAATTAATCAAAATTTTCCTCTGCTTTGTATTCTGTAATATGTCTCACTATAAATGTACATTTATTTACATAATTTGTACAAAATCTTTCCGAGAGTATAAATTTCTCAGTTATCACAATACAAGTCTACTTAGAGACCTATCGATAGAGCTTAGAGATATACAAGTCTACTTAGAGACCTTTTGGAAGTTGTTGCGTTTTACGTTTTTTGGGAGAAAAATTTGAAGTCTTTAAGAGGAGATAGAAATAGTTGAACGAAGTTCAATGAAGTTTGCAAAGGGATCTTGCAAAATATGTTTATTGTCCGATCAATGGCAACAATAAAGAGAGTCTTTAGATTATATAAGACTATTAAGTGAAGTGTTGCCCATCTAGGTGTAGTTCTGAGGAGTATGGAATTCGAATTTCATAAAAATTACATGTTTTCTTTATTTATTTACTTTTAATAATTAATTAATTGAATAAATTAATTAAATTTGATATGGATGTGATATTTCATTCTTCTCCTTGTCCTAGGCGAAAAAGAAAAGCTGGAAAGTAAACTATAATATATTACAATTTATTTTATTTTTCTTGAGAGAAGCATTTCTCATAATAAATTAGATTCATAAATCAAGCTTTTTCTTTCTTTCTTTATCTTTTTTGCTTTTTAAATTTTCTAGTGCCGACTAGTTGAGAGTAAAATCACCTAAAAGACTTTCGTAACCTACTAATCAATGCTTATATCATGTAGAAATCTTTCTACCTAACTAATAAAAATACACAAAAATGCATTTTTATTCATCTCATTTAACAAATAATTGATGTTTTAATTTAAGTATTTTCATAATTTTAATTCGAATATTTTATCCTAAAAATAATTAATTTTAATTTATTTTATTTAATAATCTATTTGGTATTTATTTTTCAGGAGTTTTCTCTTTACATTAATGATTACACTCAAATTGTAACAAAACAAAGTGGTTAGTTATAGTACAATTAAGACGATCGATCCTACAAGAAGGTGATAAAAACAAACAAAAGAGTTTAGTAGAACACAAGTGTTAGAGAGATACGCAATTAAACAAGAAAAGAAAGAAAACGTTTTTGTGATTTTAGAGCAATTTGATTGAAAGATAATGCAATTTAAATAAAAGAAAATTTAATAGTTAAAAACGGTAAGACATCGAGAATCCCCTATATGCTTCGTTCACTTATTTGAATTTTGATTCACAAATTAACGCAATTGAAAGTTTCACATTCCAAACAATCAATTGGAAGATAAGATTTGAAGAACTTGTGAATTAAATATATTTGAGTAAATAAAATTTTTACGTTAAATGCTAGAAAATATTGTTTTATAAGAAATCTAAAATCGATAATATGCCACCGGCGATAATACAATAAAAGACTATTTATAAAACTATGTTTATCAATATATTGTATCATACAACAATCACATAAAAAAAACTTGACTGAATTTATATAAAAGTTGTCAACAAAATATATTGATGTGAGAAATAAATGAGATGAAAGAAAATTATTTACTCAAATGTATAAGCATTACAAACCATAGAGAATCAAAACCCAAATAAGCTCACTACACATATAGGATCATCTCTAACCTCATCCAAGAACTCTAGCCTAACTTACAAAACATTTTCACAATATTCTAGAGAGAAAACATGAGAATGAAAGCAAGGAAAAAATTAAAGAGACAAAGTGTATCCCCCCTTCTCTCCTTTCAAACTCTCCAAGAATGCCCCCTTTTATAAGCATAAATTTGCAGTATTCCACCTAACTTTCATACAATTTTTCAAACATGCTACAGTATTCGATGCTACACAATTCAAATTTTCAAACTTACTGCAGTGCTACAGTAATCGGTGCATGCTTGATACAGTACTGCTACAGCTCGTGCTTGCTACAGTACTGCTACATCTGCGTGCTTGCTACAGTACTGCTACAGCGCGTGCGTGCCTGCTACAGTATTGCGTGCTTGCTACATCTACTACAGGTCGCATGTTTGTCCACAGTATCGGCATGCTTACTACAGTGTCCATGCACACTGCTACAGTCTGCTACAGTAGTACATTAGCTCCAATCCAGTGTATGAAATTAGGAAAGATCCAGTATCATAAAATGTGTGATAAGCTTGGTTTTCACAGTTTCTTGACATGAATAGTGATACCCTCTTTGACGCTACAGAAAAACAAAATGTTAAAATTAAATATTTCTAAAATAAAATGCTATAAGTAGACTCATTAGAAATATTTAATTTTAGGCTTATTTAATTACTATTAAAAAAAAGATGAAAATTAAATAAAAACTTTATGAAATTTATGAAAATCTAAATTAAAATACACAAAATAAAATAAATAAAAAACAACTAAAATTCTTAAAAATAAGCTAATATTTATGTATAAAAAAATGATAAAATAACTCTATTTTATAGAAAAATACAGTTATCAATTAATATTTTATTTCTCCTTTTCTTTCCTCTTCTTTTTCTTTTCTCTTCTTTTGCGGGTATGTGCCGTTAGACTTCACCACCACAGCAGTCGCTGCACCAGCATGCACCACGCATCCATTCCCCTACATATGTCTCCCGCGATTCCGGCCGTGCGTGCGAATTGGGTTGTGCTTTCCTCCCTCTAGCTCCAGCTAGGCTCGCATGATTCTTGGGCCATGTCCTTAGCCAAACCCAAATCACACCCCTTGTGTGAATTTGGTTCATATATCCTTTTAATTCATTTCACATTTCTTTGTCTTTTCAATAATATCAGTATATGTATTTAACTAATCTAATTTTTTTTAATTAACATAATATGATATTATAATTAAATGTACAATTTTAATTGACTTGTCATGCGACAAGAATAAAAGATCACATGAATCGAATCCCCTAGTGCATCTTTATTCCAGATTAGTCTTACAATAATATCATGATATGTGTTTAACTAGTCTGATTTTTTAATTTACCTGCTCGTGTGGGGGATCTTTGGGCCGAAACTGTCTAGAGGCAATAGGACATCAAGGCTATCTAAGAAGGAATTTTCAGCAAGCTTGAAGATGTTCTTCCCTTAGCATTTTTGGCTGAAATTATGTAGTTTTTTTTTTAACTTGTGTTTTTCATTTTCTTTTCTTATTTTTTTCATCTCATGTTTTCATTAAACCCTCATCTTCCATTTTGTAAGTAACAAAGTGAATAATTATTTACTTTTTTACTCACTTTTATATAAAGCAAACGTTCGTGAGAGTCAATGAATATTGAAAAGAAATATGTTCTTTTTTTAATTTTTGTTTTGTAATTAAATCATAAACTAGATTTTACAAATGAAATGTTTTTCACTGCAGGAAAAAATAAATGGGAAAGAAGATGGGCGATGAGATTTTGTAGAAAACTAATAATAATAAGATGGGGTAATTAGGTTTTCAGTTTTCTTTTTTTCTTAAAAAATTTTTTAGGAACAAAATATTTGCTCTTTTTTTTTTTGCAAAAAAAAATATTTATTACTAAATCATAGGAAAAATAAGATCCTAGTTGTGATAAAATTTGAAATAATAACAATAGGGAGAAAAATAGAAATAAGCTAAAAACGCTATAAAATAAGAAAAAATAGGGGGAGTGTCTGTTGATACCTCTCTGTCTCCTTTTCTCAAAAAAATTATTCAATAAACCGATATATCACGTCATTGAGCTTATATGGTGTACTCATCCAATAAAAATTTGACATTTGGGTGTTGTTTACATGTCATCGTTTTGTTTTATTTTTCTCTTTCCTAATGTGCATCACATTAATTCTCAAATCAAAATGATCATAAATATCTCAATCAATATCTTATTTTAATTAATTAAATTTAAATTTAATTATCATTTTTTATTTTTGGAGATTATTTTTTAATTTTAATTATTTTTTGATTGAAAAAACCACAACTATAAATGAGATAATATTTTAGAGACGTGCTTTTTTTTATGACAATACTCAAAAATCCTATCCATCTTAGGCAAAGCTCGTGGACATTTAACAAAAAAAGAAGGCAAAAAGGGCAAACGAAAAATTGATTAAAAAAAATGCACAATGCAATTAGTTATATATAATTTAAAGGTACTTCTTTTTACACATTTCACTTGATTCTCCGTACTATCTTTTAAACACATCTCCTCTTAATTTCAAAATTATTAAATTTACTTAATGCGCAACACTTTCATTTTCAAAATTATCCCTAAGTACTAAAATGTAATGACCAAAAAAAAATTTAGGATCTAGTCTTTGTGGATTTAGAGAGACATTAAAATTAGAATATGTTATGGTATATTCTAATATGAAACAGTATTAAAAAAATACATAAATATATTTATATATATCGAATTTCACAATATTGATTTAAAAATCAATGTTAGTTTCAAAATGGTTAGTTTAATGAAATTTCAAACTTAACTCGTAAATTTAGACTGTATTAGAACTTAGCTATAAAGTTTAGGGTAAAACTTTCATAGATATAGTGATTTTCATGATCAATCCCCACTAATTATTGGGGATAAAAATACTATAACAATAATGATTTATATATACATGAATAGATAAATGAAAATGAATATGTATATGTATATAAACCATTATAAAAAAATTAAATGAAAAAAAAAAAGAGAGAGAATGAAAACGTTAATATATATAAAGTTTATATATATATACCTATATATATATATCATGTTATATATATAAACTATTATTATTAAAAAAAAAGACAGCAACCAGAATTGAAAAAAAAAAAAAAAAAAAAGACAACAACAATACAACATGACACAAACGACAACAACCACAAGAATGATAACAATAACCAAAAAAAAAACGACAACAACTACAAAAGTTACCAAAAAGTGATAGAAATGACTAAAACTACAACAATAACAAGAACGACAACATGGGGAGGTTGTCTTCATACATCCCTAGTTTTACTGAGTATGGATGGGTGAGTGTGTTGGCAAGCCCTCTTAAATGAAGCAGGTAGACCCCTCTCCCCCTTACCTCTCTTAAGTATGTGTGTGTGTGTGTAAGTGTATAGGTTGGTAGAGTTTGAAATTTACTCACCAAATACCCCTAAATTGAGGCAAGCCCCATGTCTACATGTTGGAAGCAGATATCTCTCTCTCTCTCTGCCATTCTACAAATTTTTTCATTTTTTTTTTTGCTTTACAGACCACCAGTTCACTTTACCAAAAAAAGAGAGAAAGAGAGAAAGAGCTGGCGAACTAACAAGTAAGGCTGACCATACTTTGCAAATCAAACCCAACCATCACCTTACCACTTCTACACGATGATGGGCAGAAAGAGAAAATCTTAAATCAGCCAATGGGAGTTTTGTATCTAAGTTCAGTCACTCTTTCTCTCAACCTTTTCCTCTCTCTCTCTCTCTCGTTCCTTTTCTCTTTGGCAGCCAGCCCATGAAAATCACAAAGCTTACCCTCCATCTTGTTCTCTTTCCTTCACTTAAAACAGATTCAAGCTTAACAAAACACTCAGCTGAAAAACCATCTCTCCCTCTCTTAGATCTCACATTAAAATAAAAAGAGAATCAACTTTGATTTAAGTTGTTTTTAAGTTTTAATTAGTAAATTGAATTAGTTTGTTGAGTTAAGTTTTGATTAGTTATTAGTTGTTTGGAGGATTAAATAATCAATTTCAAATCTTTGCTAAATTTGGGATTAATTTTGTATGGTGTTTGTCACTATTCTTGCATACAAAGTGTTTAATAAAATGTCTAAGAGAGGTCTACAATCTGGTTTTCATGACTTAAGATTGTAAAAATACATATGGAGGTGTATGTTATTTTAAGTGAGACCAAGCATAAGCCATTTTCCTTTTTTTAACATAAACATGCACATATATATATGAGTACATGTATATAGCTAATAATATAGGTTGCTCTATGTTTTAGAAGAAACGGATGGTAAGTTCAATCTTTCCCACGACATGGTTATGTGTGTTGAAATTGTGTTTTCTATAGTTTACGCTATGTTGGTACTAGTTTTTGGAGCTTTATGAATATGTCTTTATGACAAGTTTTAAGTACATAATTTGATAATATTATTATTTTTATATTTTGTCTCCTATGATAATAGTGATATATCATTCACATGCATATCATGAATGGTCTTTTGAAACAAGTTTGTTCTATGTAAAAAAAATATGTGGTCATTAAAATTCAAATTAAAAATAAGTTTTAACATTGAAATATTATAAAAAAAACAAGTTTAAAAAAAAGGGAGACTTTTTCATATATAGTAAGTTTGAAAATTTGAAATATTGACTGAAATAAGTTTCAAAACAAATGCAAGTATTCTTTTATGCATTTTACGTTGAGATATGAAATGTTGAAGTGAAATAGATATGTGAGTTGCTATTTATTGTTCTGCAAATTGAAAATTTTCTTTATAGGTACTTTTTAAGTAATTTTGGACTGTCAGGAAATGCGGAAAAACAGGAAAAACTCTGTCTATTTTTCTGTAGCTCAAAACAAGAATTTTAAGTAGTTTTTGACTGCGAGAATCAGATTAGAAAAAAAAATAGATGAGACTCTATTCAATTTTCTATAAAAAAAATTCTAGAGAATGGTCAAGTAGTAAAGAAATAGTTAAGAATCAGTTTTGTATTATGAAACTAATTTATTAGTATAAACAGGAAGTAGAAAATGAGAATAGTGGAGTAGAATCTATAAGATGCAGAGACGTGCAATTCATTTCGTTTTTTGTGTTAAGCTAACAGGTAATCACAACCCCGCCTATAATATGAATAAAACAGTTTTCATACAAGTGTTTTTATGAGCATGATGGTATGGGTATCATACACTTAAATTAATAGATCACGTTTCAATACCATGTTATGATAAAATTCTCATAATATCAAAAACAATTAAGTTAAGTTAAAAATGTTACACTATCCTTTCGCCTAGAGAAAGGTTCATGTTAAGAGTGTCGTACCACCATTCCACCTAGAGGGAGGTTCATGTTAAGTAAGTTTTGAACACGGTATAGTTCGGACCTCACAACTCCTAGCTTTCTGTTTGGTCACACACATCTGGTACTAACACATTAAGTGAGACCCTTAGATATATAATATAAGACAAGTTACAATTACACCAGATAATGAAATTCATAATTGAACATAATTAGCATATTTATGAATTATGATTTTATTAAGTATATTTTTTGGGATAATGTTGTACTTGCTGAGCATGAAACTCACGTTTGTGTTCATGCTGTAGGTAAGAAGCCTATTGACTAAATCTTAGTTAAACAAAATAGATGGCGATGTGGATGTGAATTTAAGGGTCCATGGGTACCGCTACGAGTAAAAGCTTACACAATATTTTGTATAAATATTTTAAGTAAAAGTTTCTATAATATCATGTAATAGAATTTTCAAGATAAAGTTTCAGTACTACTTTGAAAAAAAAAAAAAAAAGGGAATATAACATGTTCAACGTGAAATTTGAGGATTTTTTTGTTTTATAAACACAACATGTTCATGTTGATATAAAAACATAATAAAGTTCTCAACTCTTACATATAGCTATCAATAACTTTGTCATCTTAACATGTAGATATATATTCTTTTTTTTTTTAAATAATACTGAAATTTTGTCTTGAAAATTCTATAACATAATACTATAGAAACTCTTACTTAAAATATTTATGTAAAATATTGTGGAAGCTTTTACTCATAGCAGTACCCATGAACCCATAAATTTACATCCACATCGCCATTTACTCCGTCTGGTTAAAATTTAGTCAATAGGCTTCTTACTTACAGCATGAACACGCATAGTGTGCTTTACACTCAGCAGATACAACATTATCCTGCAAAACATACTAAACAAAAACATAATTCATGAATATGATGATTATGCTAAATTATGAATTTCATTACCAAGTGTAATTGTAACTTATCTTGTATTACATGTTTAAGAGCCCCACTTAATGTGTCAATATAGGGTGTGCGTGACCAAACGGAAAGCTAGGAGTCGCGAGGTCCTAACTATACTGTGGTTAAAACTTACTTAACATGAATCTCCCTCTGGGTGGAAGGGTGGTACGACATTGTTAACATGAACCTTCCTCTGGATGGACAGGTAGTGTAACATTCTTAACTTAACTTAATTTAATTGTTTCTTATTTAATGGGAATTTTATCATAACATAGTATTGAAACTTGATCTATTAGTTTAAGCGTATAATACCCATACCATCATGCTCATAAAAACATTCGTATGAAAACAGTTTTATTCATATTGTAGGCAAGGTTATACTTACCTGTTAGTTTAACACAATAGATAAAATAAATTGCATGTCTCTGGATTCTATGGATTGTACTCCACTATTCCTGTTCTCTACTTCTTGTTTATACGAATATATTAGTTTCATAATACAAAACTAATTCTTAACTATTTCCTAACTACTTGTCCATTCTCTAGAATTTCTTACAGAAAATTGAATAGAGTCCCTTCTTTTTTCTTTTTTTTTTTTTATTTGATTCAGTAGTCAAAAACTACTTAAAATTTTTGTTTTGAGCTATAAAAAAAGGATAGAGTTTCTCCTATTTTTCCACATTTCCCCGCATTCCAAAACTGTTTAGAAAGCACCTATAAAGATGTTAGGAAATGCCCTAAGTATTAGAGACATTTTGATGTATTCATTTTGAACTGGATAATAAAATTATACATAGAGGTTATTCATTACATTGCTATCTGTCCTTATCTTATTTACATGTTAAAGTAAATGTAAGCAAATATGGCTCACTGACTGCTTGTGTTAAAACTGTTAGAACATTGCATGCAATGGACTTTTGTATGCGAGAAAACAATGTTCTAAAGTTAGCAGTCTAAACTATGGTCTGTAGTCTATGGGGTTAGACCGAGCATCTAACTCATGTTAAGACTATTATGTTGTCTAAAGCCTTAGAGGGGACGGTCTGTCTTGACTGTCTGGAGCTGGACTCCCAAGTAGAGACATGGATATGTTGCTTGGTGGTGACATATTAGACCGGGACTAAAGCGTGATTGATCTACGTAGTCCGCTATGAGTGGATCAATCTGCTTTTGACGTTCATTATGCAATAACCTTAATCCTGAGTAAATGAACTTCTTCATGTATATGACTTGTGTACTTTGATGTTCCAATGGCTAAAGCGTCTCAGAGGGTAGTAAGCTTATAGACCGGTTCGTTGGGTGCATGACTTGTATACGATGAAGGGTTTGTTTGCAGATATCGGAATCATAGCTCTGAGGAGTTAAAGGTATCCTCTTAAAGGCATTATACTGAATGTGAAAATGGACAAGGCCTTGGGTCGTCTGCTGGGCGGATGACTTCTTATTCACATATGGTGAATAATCATTTTCTTGATTCGGTAGTATAATGGAACTTTAAGATAGCCTGATCAGTAGGATTAAACGGACTTTGACCTAAAGCTGATCATGGATATCATATGAGGGTTTTGCATATATGACAAGGTCATTGGATGGTAGCTCGTCACAGGCTTACGTAATACGGTATATAATTGGGAGTTCAGTTTCAGGTTTATAGTGGTGTGACTCTGAAATTAGTGATCATATGATTGAGTTGTTCGGTACAGAATGATGATCATATGGAATCACGGGAGCCCGATTATATATGTCCAATCAGTCCCTCTACTAGCTCCACATAATTCCTTAACGTTTGGCAAATTGATTTGTGTATGCTATTGGCTAGTTTATTATGCATGGATGGTGATGTCACAGGATTAGGATGGTAGACAAGATTCTCTCCGGTTGGATTCAGATTTTGTTTTGGATAATAGAGTACACAATTATTCGAACTCCAAATAAAGTTACCATGATTTTATTTGAGATTGGATTGGAGTTGTAGAAAATTATCCATGAGAACAAGAATATGAAATACAACCGTTTTGTGGAATTTGAAATTTGAATTTTGAAATTTGAAATTTGAATTTTGAAATTTGAATTTGAATTTTGAATTTGAAATTTGAATTTGAAATTTGAATTTGAAATTCGAATTTGAAATTCGAATTTGAAATTTGAAATTTGAAATTCAAATTTTGAATCACAGTCCAAGTAGGATTCGAATTTGTTGTGGAAAATCCACAAGGTTTGAAATTCGAATTTGAGTTGGATTTGGAGAGGATAATCTTGTTAGAATCCTACTTGAATTTTGAATCCAAATCCCAACAAATAAGGGACGAAATTTTTGAGGATAATCCTCATGAAAATTTCGGATTTTGTGGATGAGATTCAAGGGTAAATTCAAGCTTGAATCCTAGTTGAATTTGGTTTCTCTCTCCTCCCAAAGGTGGCCGAAATTTTGGATCCCTAATCCTAGGAAATTCGGTTATTTTTGGATAAGGTTAAGATGAGATTTTGCTTGAAAAATCCTAGTGGAATTTTGATTCTCCCTTATCCATAATGGCCGAAATCTTTTGGAGGATTTTCTCCTTGTGAATTTCGGATTTTTTGGTTGAAAAAGGGAGATAAGATTCTAGTTAAAATCTTGTTGAGATTTGGATTGGATTTATCCTAGGAAAACCGAATTTATTTGTGGAGATTTTCCCTTGGAAAATTCGGATTTTTTTGGGTTTGGATAAGGGAAAATATCTTTTCCTAATCCAATTCAAATTCAGAGATTCACCTCATGCAGGTCTATAAATAGAGGTCCTGCCACTCCAGTTCTCTCAGACCACAGACTCTCAGGTGAGCAGGCTTATTGTTGCACAGCTCATCGTGACAATAAAGTTCTTTAGAGATCTGGGTGGTCGGAAGAAGACTAGCAGTGCTAGCATACCGATCGAGGTTCAGAGTGCCCACACACTCAGCCATTCGGGAATTGGAGAATAGTAGAGAAGGCTAGTTGGTTGAAGCCTCCGGTCACTCTCCTCCTGTTCATTGGCGTCCTTGAGGTATGAGTTTTAATTGTTGTTGGTTTATTGTATATGGCATCATGAGATATTTAACAATCTAAAAATTTTTATTGTTCCGCTGCGCCACTCTGATACGGTTTTACCGGTTTATTTTCCTACAAAAGAAAATTTTCAATTCCCAGAACAATATATAGCAACTCACATATCTATTTCCTTTCAACATTTCATATCTCAACATAAAATACATAAAAGAACACTTACATTTGTTTTAAAACTTATTTCAGTCAACATTTCAAATTTTCAAACTTCGTATACATGAAAAAATCCTTTTTTTTTTTTTTAAGTTTGTTTCTTATGACATTTCAATACTAAAACTTATTTTTAACTTAAATTTTAACAACTCCATATTTTTTTTTTTACATGGAACAAACTTGTTTCAAAGGACCATTCATGATATGCATGTGAACAATATATCACTACTAACATATGAGACAAAATATAAAAATAATAATATTATCATATTATGTACTTAAAACTTGTTATAAAGACATATTTATAAAACTTTAAAAATTAGTACCAATATAGTATAAACTATAGAAAACCCAATTTCAATATACATAAACCATGTCGTAGGAAAGATTGAACTTACCATCCATTTCCTTTAAAACATAGACTAACCTACATCATTAGCTATATACATGTACTCATATATATATATATATCTATATATATATGTGTGTGTGTGTGCACATGTGTGTGCATGCTTATGTTAAAAAGAAAAAAAAATTGGCTTACAACTTGTTCTCACTTAAAATAACACATACACTTTTGTACACATTCTTACAATCTCAAGTTATGAAAACCAGATTGTAGACATCTCTTAGACATTTTATCAAATACTTTGTATGCAAAAATAGTGATAAATATTATAATCTTTTAAACTTATAATCTCAAATTTTGTCTAAATTAACTATAAAAATTTAATACCAAACTTAACAAAGATTTGAAATTAATCATTCAGTCCTCCAAACAACTAATTGTGATGACCCACCATAACATGGCCGTCACTAAATCATACTTAAACATAATATCATAATTTCTTGGATTTTTTTTTTGTAACTATCTTATATGCTATGCTATACTTTTCAAAATACATAAATAGTTTGTCATATCTTAATACTATACATAAACATATATATCAGAAAGTACTAAACTTTTTTTTTTCTCATATAAACTACTTAATCAAAATATTATTATGGGTTTCAAAAAGACTACTCAAAATAATGCGAAAGCAAATCTTGTGATGGTATTCATGACCCAACCTTTACATTTGCTTGCTGCTTTCATCGTCCATCTAGGTTGAACCAATAGGTTTCTTACCTACAGTATGAATACACATGATGAGCATTACGCTCAGCAAGTATAATACTAGTCCGCAAAACCATAAGCTTAAAAATATATCATGAGTCATATATGAATCGATTATACTTCATTATGAGTTCATCATATTATTCTTATTCATAATCATCAGTCATAACTTGTCTAAGGGCCCATGTGTCTGTACCAAGCGCACGCGATCATCGAGAAGTTAGGGTTTGCAAGTCCCCAACATTGCCGAGATTAAGTCTTTCTTGATTTGAAGCTTGTATATGAATCCTCCCTTTAGTTTGGGAGGTTAGTACGACATACCTTACATGTCTTAACTTATTCATAATTAACCAATTATGAAGATCATAAATCAATTCGTCATGTTTCATGTAAGTATCATGCTTAAGGAATAAGTATCATGCTTATCATAAAAATAACTTGTATGAAAACAATTTTATTTATATCGTAGGCGGAGTTGTACTTATCTATCTTATAAGTAGATTTATATTGTGCCCATGTTGTGATACAGGTGTCTACTTGTAATCATTACGCATCCCATTAATACTTGTTTTTATATCACTGATATCATTAGTGACTAAAATGATGGTTGACATTTATTACTGATTCTTTTAGGTACTAAATAACTCTCATTTTGAGAGTTCAATTAATTGCCTTCTAATCATAAATAATTAATTTATTTTCTTAATAAATTAATTAACATCTCTCTCTCTCGGTAGCGTTAGCTAATTGGCTATATAGCTGACCGATGTATCACTTTAAAAATCTTGTCGATTTTAAGAGTAGTTCAAAAGAAATTTCTACATTTGTGAGAAATATATTTCTTCATGATTTAAAAAATAATCCCCTTAACACCTCGTTGGAAGGTGGAGTATTCATTTAAACTCTTTGTGCCATTTTAAAAGAAAATTGTTGGTGTTAAGTCAAAAACATGATTTTGAACCTCTTTTGAAAATCTATTTACCACTTGCTCATAAAAACATAATTTGTAAAACTAGCGAGCACGAGACTTCAAGATCTTGATGAGATGGACAATTTTCATGTTTAGTGCAGAGCTCGGTTCGGACTTTTACCGGTCCTAAACATCTAAAACCCATGGCTATCTTGGCACCTCTTTAGAAAATTTTCTAGTTTTTAAGGCAAAATATAAACGTTTTGTTTTGGTTCAAAAATGGTAGAATTTTTTATGTCCATACAACCCATTTTTAAGTTTTCGATGTGATCTACATTTTTCATGTTGAGTCCAAGACTAGATTTGGACCCGAACTTGCTCATTTTTGCAATAACTCGAAACTGCCATTGTTTCTAGGTTTGTCGTTTTAGTTTTGACCTTTGGTCAGAAATTGGCCCATTAGCCTATCTTAACGTTATTTTTAGCAGAGGCCCATTAGACGTAAAAATGTCTAGGACAAATTTTCTAAAAATTATATGTTTACACTTTTCTAGATTTTACGATTATTATGCTCAAAAATAGAGAAATCCGTGGCTTAAAAAATGGCAGGTTTGGTTTTAGTGTAAACCCTAATGATCCATACATATCACAAGCTATACAATCATAAACACAACCTCATAATCACATGGTCAATATAATAAGGCATATAAGGCTCAAAATAAAACTTATTACAATCCATAAGCATAAATACACTATAAATCTCTTGAGATCAAAACTTAACTAAAGGAGGTATTACTAAGGAAAGGGTTTAGTGCATTAACTTAGTGTGGCTTGAGAAATTAGCTTCAATCCAAGCAAGTGAGAGGCTAAATTTTTTTTTTTTTGGGTGACTGGGAAGGGATAGATTCGGCCAAAAGCAAGAGAAAAAGAGGGACTTATGTTCTTTTGGTGGCTTTAAGAGTGTAAGAAAGAAAAAGTGATTCTAAATGGCTTGATGGCCTATTTATAGGCTAACTTTAAGTGAGTTTACAAGCTTAATTAAACCAAGCTTGATAGGACACAAATCCTACCTGCCTTGCCCATGAAAGATCCAATTGGTGGCTGCAAGGGAATGGCCAAAAATTTGCATTAAATGCCCACCTTAATGCAATGTACCCCTTTGTCTCCTAAAATCCAATTTTTTAACCAAAAACTAATCTACCCTCCCTAAATCAAGAGATTGCCCATTATTCTTGTCTCTTGTCCTCTTACACAAGCTTTTGCAATGTAAATTTTATCTGTATAAGCTTCTTTAATAGTCTAGTTTCTTGTAACGGTGTTCAGTATATACCCGGTTATGTTCTAACCTATATCGAATAGATATATCTTAACCCGATTCTTGTTATAACTGCATCTAAAATAGTTGTATGTGCCATTCACTGTCTAGATGGACTTTTTTCGTATCTGTCTACTATCCTTTTTGGTCCTGCTGTTGTGTCTTATATTGTATAATCACCATACAGGCATAATGTACATATTTTGTGCAGAATTTTTAACATACACTATATTGGCTAATTTGGACGTGCTGATCATAAATATATTAGTTTTACGCCCATCTGAGGTTGTCTCAACTGGTTTCTAGATATTGCAAGTTTCTTGCTCAGAAGTCACTTTTTGTGCTTAAATTACTAATTTAAGCATACTGATTCTAAATATATCATTTTGATGTCAAACAAAGGTCATCTTGACTAATTTCCTGATACTGCATATTTTCTATTCATAATTCATTTTTTATGCTCAATTGACTAATTTGAATATATTGATTATAAATATATCAATTTCGTATCAAGAAAAGGTCATCTTGACTAATCTCTTGATATTACATGTTTTCCGTATATAACTCACTTTTTGTAGTCAGTTGACTAATTTGAGTATATTGATTTTGAATATATCAGTTTCATATCAAGAAAATGTCATCTTGACCAGTTTCTTGATACTGCGTGTTACTCACATGCACACACATGTAATAAAATGTTACTCAACATATATATATAGGCATATATATATATATTACTCAAGAGTAAATAGGGTGAACCAATTTATCTTTGGTTGTCCCTTTCCTTATATGAATAAAAATCAAATATTTCTTTATTTCGTTTAATCCATTCAAATTGGTAATTAAATGGTACTCATGGACTTAATTGCTTATTGTAGAATAATTATGTCTATGATCATGGCAGATATTACACTAATAACTAATCAAAACTTAACTTAACAAACTAATTCAATCAACTAATTAAAACTTAAAAACAACTTAAATCAAAGTTGATTCTCACCTTATTTCAAGGTGAGATCCAAGAGAGGGAGAGATTATGGTTTTTCAGTTGAGTGTTTTATTAAGTTTGAATCTGTTTTAAGTGAAGGAAAGAGAGCAATATGGAGGGTCAGCTTTGTGATTTTTGTGGGCTGGTTGCCAAAGAGAAAAGGAACAAAAGAGAGACGAAAAGGTTGAGAGAAAGAGTGATTGAACTCACATACAAAACTCCTCTTGGCTGATTTAAGATTTTCTCTTTCTGCCCATCGTGTAGGAGTGGTAAGGTGATGGTTGAGTTTGATTTGCAAAGTATGGTCAGCCTTGCTTGTTAGTTCACCAGCTCTATCTTTTTTTTTTCTTTTTTTCTTTTTTTTTTTCTAAATTGAACTAGTGGTCTATGAAGCCAAAAAAAGAAAAAAAACTCATGGAATGGTAGAGAGAGAGAGAGAAAGAGAGAGAAATCTGCTTCCAACATAGAGACATGGGACTTGCCTCAATTTAGGGGTATTTAGTAAGGAAATTTCAAACTTTACCAACCTACACACTTACACACACAGACATACTTAGAGAGGCAAAATGGAAAAGGTTCTATCTACTTCATTTAAGAGGGCTTAACAACTCACTCACCCACACATACCCAGTGAAATAGGAGACGCATGAAGACAACCTCCCCATGTTGTCGTTCTTGTTATTGTCGTAGATTTAAACATTTTGTTGTTGCTGTCACTTTTTGGTCACTTTTGTAGTTGTTGTCGTTTTTTTTTTTTGGTTATTGTTATCATTCTTGTGGTTGTTGTTGTTTGTGTCATTTTGTATTGGTGTTGTCTCTTTTTTTTTTTTTTTTTGTTTCAATTCTTGTTGTTGTCGTTTTTTTTAATAATAATAGTTTATATATACAACATGATATATATATAGGTATATATATAAACTATTATATATATAAACGATTTCATTCTCTCCTTTTTTTTCATTTCATTTTTTTTTTGTAATAGTTTATATACAAATTCATTTTCATTTACATATTCATATATATATATATATAAACCATTATTGTTATAGTATTTTTATCCCTAATAATTAGTAGGGTTTGATTGTAAAAATCACTATTACTGTGAAAGTTTCAGTCTAAACTTTGAACTGAGTTCTAATACAGTTTAAATTTACGAGTTAAGTTTGAAATTTCATCAAACTAACCGTTTTAAAACTAACATTGATTTCTAAATCAATATTGTGAAATTTGGTATATATATATTTTTAATGCTGTTTCATATCAGAATACATCATAATATATTCTAATTCTAAAGTCTCTCTAAATTTGCAAAGACTAGGTCCTAATATTTTTTTTTTTTTGGTCGTTACAATCTACCCCCTTAAAAATTTTCGTCCCTGAAAATTAGAATAATTCTAGATATTGGTTCCTCATATCGTCCTCGTGTTTCCATGTGACTTCCTCAACATTCTGATTTCACTAGAAAACCTTAATAAGGGGCATCACCTTGTTTCCAAGTTTTCTTTCTTCCTTATCTTAAATCTAAACTCGCTTTTCCTTATAAGTCAAGTCCTTGACTTCAACTAGTTCTTGACTCAAAATATGAGAAGGATTTGGTACATATTTTTCAACATCAATACATGAAATACATTATGTACTGATGACAACCCTGCCTCAGCAACTGATCAGAGAAGATGAATTGTACGAAAAGTTCTGGCACATAAAGGCGCCCGAACTTGAGGGATCGATGAACCCTCTTGCAGTTGATGATTAGCTGACCAACATCCAAGAAATTTGGGATTTCACGAGATTAAACGATAGGGAGAAAGTCATATGCACTTCTTATGCCCTTAAAAAGGATGTGCGTCATTGGTGGAGAATGGTTATGATCAGGAGAAACATTAATGAGATGAGTTGGAATGACTTTGTCAGAGAATTCAAGGAAATTTTCTTCAATAAAGAATCTTTGGCCTTATAGGAAGACATTTTCAACAACATAGAACAAGGTTTCATGACAGTTATGAAAACCTTTAAGAAGTTTGAAGAGCTGGCTCATCTCTGTCCAGAATTAGTATCGACAGAGAAGGAAAAGGTCACGAAGATAATGAGAATGTTCTGTTCAGAACTCTCAATGCATATCAGCAGTGATGACCACCTACTTGCGACTGTAGCTGAATGCATTAGCAGTTAGAGTGGAGTATTGGGTAGCTAGAGACAAGGAAAACAAAGCCAAGTCCTTTAAGACTAAGAAAGAAGAGAATGCCCAGGCTAGGCAAGCCCAAAACAAGTAGAGTTTGAATTTTCATCAAAAAGGGCAAGGGAGTAATGCTTTCCAAAATAACAAGAATTCTGGCAATAACAAAAGAAAAGGGAACAACAACCAGGGCAACCAGAGCAATAACCCTCAGAAAAAGCAAAACCGTGATAATGGTGGCAACAATTACCCCACTTGTTCAAAATGTGGGAAGAAGAATCCAGGAGAATGTAGAGTTGGGACAAATGTTTGCTATACATATGGTAAAGAGGGCCATTTTTCCAAGGATTGCTATTTAAATCCTCAGAACCAAAAAAACCAAAGCTAGTTAAGGAATCAACTTCACACAGCACGGCTCTTACAACATCGTTGGTGCTACACAAGCCCTAGGTTCCGATTGCCTGATCTACTGGAACTCCATTGGGTTATTGTAGGTGATGGTGACTGTGCTTTGACAGACGATCTACTGGTTGCATGAATTTTTTTTTTTCCATTCAGGAACATTTTTTATTTTTTGCATTGCTATTTTAATTTAACTATGTTATTTTGTTATATTAGTTTTAATCTTACTATTATTTTAAAATATTATCATGTTATATCATTGATGCTCCCATGAAAAAAGATAATATAATATAACTGCGTACGCAACTTAATAGTAATAAATAGCAGGCTACACCAAAATGTGCTAAACTCACCGTCGATTTTATGTTGTTTCATCCAAATTCAAGAAGATATTTTCCCTACAAAAATAAGATATTTTACTTATAAATTAGATTGGAGATTAAATTTTCGCCAACTTTTTTTTTTTACGAGGACAAAAAGTAAACCAAACAACTTCTTTTTTTTTTACAATTTGTTCAAATTTTTTTTTTTTAAGGATTTACACGTCCTTAATGGAAAAGGCATTTGTTCAGAGAAAAGTTTAATGGAAAAGGCATTTGTTCAGAGAAAAGTTAAAAGTTTCTTTAAGCTTTTTTTTTTTCCCCTTTCCTTGTATTTATCATTTTTTTCGGGCTTTTTGTATTAACCTTGAATTTATTGAATTGCACACTACAACACTTCAACAAGTCATCTGTGGTTGGACTAGAAATACACGACTCAAACAATGTCTCAAGTAACCTTTTTTTTTTTTTGGCTCTGAAAAAGTAGTGTTTTAGTCAAACTATCACTCAAAAAAAAAAAAAAAAAAAGTGGAAGCCACAACAGGGCTACTTCCTGAAGATGAAAAACACCTGAGCTCTTTGAAGCTACAACCAAACAATAAAGGTGTTGAGCACTTACATTCTTGGATTTAGGAATCCACTTAAAAGGGGAAAAATGCGAAAACAGATTTACATAAATTGGAAGATTTTGAACAATGGGATCTCAACAACAACCTTGGAATCACTCTCCAGCTGAAGATGAGGCCAATGTTTCCTTGGTGCCATGTTGAAAGCCGGTTAGTATTGATTTCTCAAACCGGATTTAAAAAAAAAAAGAATTGTGTAGAAGTGAGATATCAATCAAATTGCATAAATAAAAAATTAATGTAATTATTATTTTATGTTAATTTAACCATAAATAAATTAAATAGAAGAAAAAGAATTTGACCATCGTACAATTAGGTTGTTATGAGCTCCTCCACGCCGTCTTGAGGTTTCAAATTCTAAGAAACCACGGCTCTTTCTCAATGTTTATCTGGATTAACATGAACTCGAATGCATAGACATTGAACTCGAATGTATATACATTTTAATAGGTTTTTCAACAAATAAGATGGACGAATAAAAATGTCATCTACAGTTATCACTCAATTTTCTCAAAAATATATGATTTTTCTCTTAGATAAGTTTTCTCCCTCTATATAAATTTCCTGTATTGTCATCTCTCAAATACTTACTGATCTCTTCTTTTTATTAGAGAGATAGAAAGATATTTTATATTTATTTTTTTATTTTTTTATTTTAAAAAATATTCTTCTATTACATCTAGTGAGATTTTAAATTTTCCCATTCTTTTCTCAAAATAAAAAAACGTTATCCCTTCATTACTTTTCCCTTTTTTTTTATTATTTTAAGGAGGAGGCAAACATTACCTCCTCCTCCTCCTTCTCTTTACTTTATACATATATATATATATCTCTGTGTGTGTAGAGGAAACGCTGTTTCCTCCACACTACAACCCAATGATCTAATCCTGGGTTTTGACTGTTATCTGCTATCCATCCCTATTGTAAAGCATATGTTTAGGTTTAATACACAGCATTGTATACATCAGGCTACCAACCGTCGATACATAGGGAACTCATCTCATATCCTTTTCCTCTTGAGGTGTCTTTGGACAATACTCCTTAAAGAGATAAACTCCATGTTGGGTGGGTAAATTTCCTTTCTTGGAGTTTTGCATCGAACTCCTAGATCCCAATAATATAGTTGGCTTCTCCTAAATCCTTCATTTGAAACTAACTGACTAGCTAGTTCTTTACTTTAGATAATGATTCCATGTCATTCCCAATGAGCAGAATGTCATCTACATATGGAACCGAGAAGACCTTTTTATTTTGTTGAATTTGCTTGTAGACCAATATTTTTTTTTTTTCAAAACCATAAGATTTTATGGATTTGTTAAATCTGATATTCCAATATCTAGAAGCTTCCTTCAATTCATAAACGGATATTTGCAATTTGTAGACCTTCTGCTCTTGGCCTTCTATCACGAAACCCTCTAGTTGGACCATATAAATGGTTTCTTTAGGATGGCCAGTTAGAATTGCCATCTTGACATCCATTTGTCATATCTTATAATCATAATGAACTATAATGGATAAGAGGATGTAGATGGACTTTAGCATGGCCACAGGAGAAAAGTATCCTCATAGTCTACTCCTTCATTTTGAGTAAAACCATTTACAACCAATCTTGCTTTGAATTCATAATCCAAGTACTTTCCTCCTCAATCCGATCGAAGAGATTTAATCGATTTGTCGAGTTGCTTTTTGGTTTCGACTTAGAATTCTTTGACCTTCTCAAAGGTTTTGGATTTCTTTTACATCAAGTATGCATATCTAAATCTCGAATAGTCATCAATAAATGTCACGAAGTATTCATAAAATACCCTTGCTTTGATATTCAAAGGGCCACATACATCAATATATATGATTTCAAGGGATGTTTTTGCTCTTTCACCTTTTGCAGAAAAATGGCCTCTTGGCGTCTTGGTCATTTTTCCTTCTATACAGGATTCATAAGCCAATAGAGTGCCAAACTTTAGCTCTTTTAAAGGACCATCCTTTGCAACTCTTGCAATCCTATCTATATTTATATGACCCAATCTTAGATGCCACAAGTATGTTTCATTCTTATTAGAAAACTTTCTTCTTTTATGGGTTGGTTCAATGACTTTAAACATTTTGGTTTGTAGCATTTCATTGAATATGGGTTTAGCAAAATAAAAACCATCATCAACAAAACCAAAACAAATATGAATTCCATTCTTAGATAAAGAAACAGAGTCAATATCAAATGAAACTGAAACAAATTGTTCATGCAATCTTGAAACCAAAATCAAATTCCACTTGAAATCCTAAATAAAATAACCATTGCACAATAATAAATATTTATTATTTGCAAAAGACAATCGCACTATCCCTAT
Source organism: Antiaris toxicaria (assembly GCA_035233585.1). Classification (NCBI taxonomy): domain Eukaryota; kingdom Viridiplantae; phylum Streptophyta; class Magnoliopsida; order Rosales; family Moraceae; genus Antiaris; species Antiaris toxicaria. The sequence continues at coordinate 20,973,611 of CP141153.1, forward strand.
TGCCTTCGCTGAGATCTTTACCCTATTACCCATTCTCATTTAGACAGATCCCTCTTCAAGATCCCTGGATTTTTCTAGCATCTACAAAGAAGTACAAACATGATTAGATCCTCTTGAATCAACTATCCAAGTAGAGAAATCATTCTCAGCTAAACATGTTTCTATGACCTATATATCTGATTTACCTTGCTTTTTCTTTTTCAGCCCATCAAAGTACCTTTTGTAGTTTTTCTTCTAGTAGGCAACTTGGTTACAGTGCAAACATTTTCTCTTTGGCTTTGAACCAACCTTTTTCTGCTTGTTTTTCCAGATCTTATTCTACCTTTTGTCCTTGTTGTCCCCCTGATTCGTCTTCTTCTTTTTTCCTTTTGAAAAAGAGAGTCTTCCCTTGCTACATTGGCTTCAGCAATATTTGCCTTCCCTCTCTTATCACTTATAAGGGACTCAAATTGTTGTAGCTTATTTAGGAGCTCAGTCAAGTTATTATTGTTTTGATTCATCAGATAACTTGTCCTGAATGGAAGAAAATCAGGAAAAAGTGTCTCAAGTATCATGCCAACCTAGGTGTTCTCATCAATTTGAGCCCCATTGATTTCAGCCTCAATCAGATGATAAATTATCTTAAGCATATGCTCACATAAAAAAAGAACCATTCTTCATATGGCCGTTCATAACAGCTTTAATAACAGAGTGCTAGGTTGAATTAAATGGATGTCCAAACATCTCCTGAAAAGAGTCCATGATCACTCTAGCAGTAGCAAATTGTTCGTGCTAAGTCCTCAACACGTCATTCATTGCTATTAATAGGTAGCATCGAGCCTTGTTATTGGCATTGATCCAAAAATCATATCGCTCAAAATTGCCCTAGTGGCATTGGTTGGAGGCTCTGGACGACATTCCTCCCTAAGGACAAAATGAAAATTTTCATAGATCAAGAGAATATGCACGTTGCTTTTCCATTTGACAAAGTTTTCATCATTTAAAATTTGAGAAGCAAGACGTGCGAAAATTAGGTTTGACATTTTTGCTGAAAATAAGGAATTTAGCTAAATTAATATTTTGCATAAATATCATATATATGATGCATGAATGCTAATATGGAATAAATACATATTTAATTGCCTAAGAAACTTAATCACTACAATCAAATGCTGTTGTAGAGTAGGTCAAATAATTGTTAGTTAAAGTTAGACTATCTCAATTCATAAATACTATCGGAAATATATCAGACCTCTAATATTTATTTATTTCCTATTATTTAGGTCAAGAGGAATAATTAACAATTTAATTATCTCTTCATGAGTGTAATCCACCGTTTTATATCTTTAAAACTTAACTTAGAAGTTGTCGTCATAAGATAAGTTAATTTTAAAATACATCTCTAAGATTCTATCTCTTTAGAAGCGAACCTTGCTAATATAATTAATGAAAACCTTCCGCAGGGAGGAAGAAATCAAAGTATCTCGGGGCCCTCACTAATTATTCATGGTGTTGTAGTAACGGTAGAGACTTATAGTTTTATTGTCATATTATCCACTCCTACTTATTATTCACAAATGGTGTATTTTTATTTTATAAAACAACTTTTGTTTTATAATTCTTAGTGAATTCAAACAATTTAAATCACTAATCTCATATAATTTTAAACAACTTTAAAATTATATTAAGTCATTTGTGATAATTTCGAAATTTAACTTTTAAATTTATAAATTTCATATTTGACTTATTTAAATTTTGTAAAACCATTTGATAGCTTATTTAATTTAACAATTTTAAATTTAATCTCATTAAATTTGATAACTTTGAATTTAATCTCGTTAAATTTAACACTTTTCGCATTTAATTAATTTAAATTACTAAAAAATTTTGAAATTAAAAAAAATGTGCATGATGTATGTCATATATATGATTTAAGTAGGCATTTTCGATCCTAAAATGATATATTAAATGCATAGCAATACAATTATTATTAAGCATAATAAAATAAAGACGTGCAAGCGAAATGGAAAAACTTGACCGGTTCCATAGACCTAAGAATTACAACCCAAAGGAAAATAAAAAGTAAAAAAAAAAAAAAAATCTTCTTGCAATTCTCCATCTTCAAGTCTTCTCTGTCTTTATGTCTTTTATTTGGTGATTCTCTTAAAAAAAAAAAAAAAAAAAAAGGGTCCGTCTAAAAAATCTGGGCCGGGGGTTAACCTTCTCTACCAGCCCAAATAAGGCCCTTTGGGCCAAGGCCTGGCAGCATCTAGGCTAAGCACATATAAGGCCCTTAGGGCCTGGTATTGCTGCCTTCTGCAATACCAGCCTCTTGCAGCAGCCTCATAGCTGCTGGCTTCTGCAGGCGAATTGCTGGCGACAATTGCTGGCAACGGATTGCTTCCTTTTTTTTTAATAAAAAATATAATTTGAAACTTTTCCAAAAACAAAAATATGCGATGTTGCACTTACTATTTAAGAATAACAAAATTAAATATTGATCCCTATTTTACAATTGATCTAATCAAAGTAAAATAAATAAAAAATAAAAAAATTATTATTATGAAATCAAAAAAATTTATGATCAATCCATTCACACAATATACATTATCACACAAGCAACATACATCATATGCAAAAAGTGCCAACCCATATAAACATACACGAATTATCACATCATCATGTGTTAAAATTAGCATGAAATAAAAACCTGTCTCTAATACCAATTGTTGGTTTCTTAAACCAGATTTTCAAAAAAACTTGTGCGGAAGTGTGGTATCAATTAAATTACATAAATTAAAAATTAATATAATCATTATTTCATGTTGATTTAACTGTAAATAAATTAAATAAAAGGAAAAGAATTTGACTATTGTATGATTAGGTCGTTAATCTTAAACTCTTCCACATCATCACGAGCTTTTAAATTCTAAGAACACCACAACTTTTTCCCAATATTTCTCTGAACCAACAAGAACTCGAACGTGTAGGCATTCTAATGGATTTCTCAATATATGAAATAGGCAAATGATAAGTTCACCTATAGTTATCACTCACTTTTCTAAAAAATATGTGATTTTTCTCTTAAGCAGATTTTCTCCCTTTTTCTAATTTTTCTGTATCGTCATCTCCATATTAATCTCTCCCTTTTATTAAAGAGATAAAGAGATATTTTTTTTAATTTTTTTAATTTTTAAATTTAAAAATATATCTCACAACCACACTTAGTGGGATTTTAAAATCCCACTTTCCTTCCTCAAAATGAGAAAATGTTATCCCTCAATTATCTTCCTCCTCTCTTTTTTTTATTTAAATTTTGAGGAGGAGGTAACCGTTACCTTCTCCTCCCCTTTACCTTATGCACATAAATATGTATTTAAGCGTGTGTGCGAGTGCGTGGAGGAACGTTTCCTGCACACTTTTTTTTTTTTGAATTATATAATATATATATATATATATGCAAGCAGGTGTTTATCTGGTGAAGGAAACTGTTTCCTTTACCTTTTTCCTTTTTATTTTAGTATTATTATTTTAAATAGTAAACATAAAAGGATATAAGAGTGAAATTAAAATATCTCTCTTTACAAAAACGATTAGATTCATTTATATTAATTTAAAACAACTTTAAATTAGTTTTAATATTAATTAATTAAATTAATTAATATGTATATTTAGAATTCTCAATTCTAAGTTAATAATTAAAATCTAATATGATATATATGTAATTCATATTAATCTTGTAGAGCCTTTGAGAAGAACTCTAAATATTATATATTTAAACTGCAATAATTTTTGATAATTAATTAACATCTTAATTAATATATCAAAATTATTATTTTCAAATAACTCTACTGTAAATTTGAAATTGCATTCTTAAAATTATAAAATAATTGTGTTCATAGAATTTATGTTGTCTAGTGATATATTCATTACATACGAATTAATCCTACATAAACGGTTCATAATTAAAGTTATGAGTTTTTTGTTAACCTTTTTAATTGTAACTTTCTCTGTAAGCACCATTGATCCTTTAATAAATAATATATTTTATGATTCAATCATAAAATTGAGCCCTCTTATCATTCAAACCCCGAATCAACACTTATAAGAACCGTCCATCTACTTCATTGTGAAGGAATGGATTTCGTCTTGTAAATTAATATTCTCAACTATTTATTTTACTATGCTCTCAATATACCAAGACTTTAATACTATTCATATGTGTCATTTTTCAATATGTCAAAGAATATAATATCATAAATAGAAATCTATTAATTACTCAGAATTAAGATTAATTTATATATGACCATTAATGCTCTAATCAATAACGGAATTCATTAGAGATTCATAATTAATCATGCTCTTGTCCTATGTAATTTTATTACATAAAATGCTCTTATTCTAATAATCTTATTTTTAATAATCTAGGATAAGATTGTTTCATTCAAAATGTGATGAATCGCATTAATAATTTTTAAATTAATGATCTCAACTTTAATTTTGTAATTACAGATAAATTTAGACTATTTTATTTTAAATATTATCCTCCGTATAGAACACTTATATACAATATTTAAAGTTATATATAAAATAATCTAAAGATATTTGATATTTATAAAACATCACATGCACGTAAAATATATATATTTAGAAAATTTTTCATTTCATCAATAATTAGCAAAATGTTTACATCTTATTTGATTTATGGGCACGTACCCCAACAGTTAGATGGCACGAAGCTGAGTTTTCAAAAGGCAATCCAAGCAGCACCATAGTCGGTGAACAGTTCGTGCATCAACGTAAACCCCTTCCAAAACACAGCTCCTTCATGCAAAATTACCATACTTCCGAGCAGCATCCACTCACGCATACGCAGCTTGCACAGATGCAGGTTGAATTTGAACAGCATTTTGTGCATTTGGCGGCTGAGGATGATGTTGAACCAAGTTTAAAATGAGTTTATGCTCATTGACCCTTCCGAGAATAAACCTCATCAGATCATTAGGATTTGTGGGTGTCCTTCATGAAGCTTCCTGTTTCTGGCCGTCCAAAGAACATCACAGACAGTAGAACCAAAGAGCAGAAACTCCGCTCTATTTTTTTGACTTAGTTTCAACAGCCTACGGTGGATGAAGAAGCCATTCCACATACTCCGTATCACAAAGACTAAGCAACTTCTCCAATAGACAATTCATTAGTCTATAATAGAAAACCTAAATATTTAAATATTAAAAAAAAAATAGTCCAACTGTTATTTCTTATTTAAACTAGATGTTTTCACAATAGTTAAAGCATTAATCTTGCCCATCATTGACCTGTTGTACTGAACAGTCACACAATATATGCATGTGTGTGTGTGTGTGTATAAATATCTTTCAAGTCTCTATGGTAAATAGATATGGAACCACTCCAACCAAATAAACCTAACATGGCTTTTCTCTCGTTCAAACAAACTCTTTTCAAACTATGGCAGGTAAATCCATCCTAGACTATGTTGGAAAGAAAAATTTTGGGAAGGAGGAATATTTAGAAAATGAGAGAGAATAGAAGATTTAGAGGAAGAGGCTACTTGTATTATTGATCACTTCTTGTTTTTTTGGCTTAAACTCAAAGACTTCACCCCTATTTATACTAGTGGCACCTCCATAACCAATGGCTAGGATTTTGCCAACACAAATCTAATCTAATTGTTACAAATGAATCTCTAGAAATATCTTCATAAATATCCAAACCTACCACATTCTACACAATTCTAAGGATTAATCTAGAGAGCTTCTAGAAGAGATTTCTCTAGAAAATGCTTCTAGAAATTTGGGCTATAATTTTTAGACTCTTATCTAAATAACTTAGACCCAAATACTAATAGACCCAAATATTTAATAAGCCCAAAAATCAAGTTTAGTTTTCAACACCCCCCCTTAAACTTGATTTTGTAACCCCAATCAAACTTCTCATCTTGATGAAATCTTCTTGCTTGAGTGGCTTGGTGAAGATATCAGCTACTTGATCATGAGACTTCACATACTCCACTTGCACATCCTTTCTCGCAATGTATTCTCTAATGTAGTGATAGCGCGTATCAATATGCTTACTTCGATCATGGAAGACTGGATTCTTAGCCAAAGCTATTGCTGACTTGTTGTCCACGAGAATCTTCGTCGGCTCCTCTTGTGGCAAACCCAACTCCTTTAGTAGGTTTCGAAGCCAAATTGCATGACAAACACATGAAGTAGCAGCTACATACTCCGCCTCACATGTAGAAAGAGTGACAATCGGCTGCTTCTTTGACATCCATGTGAAGGCAGTGTCTCCCATGTAGAACACAAAGCCACTTGTGCTCTTGCGATCATCCACATCACCACTCCAATCGCTATCGCTATACCTGATAAGCTTGTAATCATCAGAAACATAATAGTACACGCCAAAGTTTACCGTACCTTTGAGATAGCGGAGAATTCTCTTTGCTGCCTTCAAATGAGTCATTGATGGATTTTCCATGTATCGACTGACGACTCCAACTGCATAAAGAATGTCGGGTCTTGTGCATGTCAAATACCGCAAACTTCCAACCAAGCTCTTGAGGAATGTTGGATCCACTTTTTCTCCTTCATCGTGCTTTGATAACTTGATTCCACATTCCATTGGTGTGCCAACCGGATTAGAGTCGTCCATCTTGAACTTCTTAAGCACCTCTTTAACATAGCCTTCTTGCGTGATTAAGATGCCTTCATCTTTTTGCTTCACTTCAATGCCGAGATAGTAAGACATGAGTCCAATGTCGGTCATCTCGAACTCCTTCGTCATCTCTTTCTTAAACTCACCGAACATGCTTGGATTGCTACCTGTGAAGATCAAGTCATCTACATACAAGCATACAATCAAAATATCACCATCTTGGATTTTGATATAGAGTGCATGCTCATATGGACACTTGATGAAATTTCTCCCTTGGAGGTACTTGTCAATTCGAGCATTCCAAGCTCTTGGAGCTTGCTTCAATCCATAAAGCGCCTTCTTTAACCTTAAAACCTTATCTTCTTCTCCTTTAACTTCGTAGCCTTGCGGTTGTTTAATGTAGACTTCTTCTTCGAGAACTCCATTTAGAAAGGCAGATTTCACATCCATTTGATGTATCCTCCAAGCATTTTGAGTTGCCAAAGAAATGATTAGTCTAACAGTTTCTAATCGAGCAACAGGAGCAAATACCTCATTATAGTCAATGCTGGCTCGTTGGCTATATCCTTTTGCCACCAATCGTGCCTTGTATCTTTCGACTTCTCCTTTCGCATTCTTCTTTGCTTTGTACACCCACTTCACACCAATCGCCTTGTGTCCTTTTGGTAGCGAAGATAGCTCCCATGTGTCATTCTTTTTGATCGCCTTGATTTCCTCGTCCATAGCATCTTTCCAATTCTTGTTTCCCACAACTTCTTGGAAGTTCATAGGCTCACAATCGGCAAAGAGACAAAAGAGAGTAAGATTGTCTTGATTTTCAGTTACCTCGTAAAGTTCTTGTATACTTCTGAAGCGTGGAACTCTTTCGCTTGAGCTTTCTTCTTCATGAGTATTTGTGGTTGGTGAGGTTGGTGGAGTAGTAGGCTCCTCTCTTACTTGCTCCATCATTGGTTGCTCCATGCCATCTTCTTCCAAGTACGGAAAGAAGTTGTAGTCTTCATCATGTGGGCCCCAATCCCATTCTCCTTCTTCATCGCATATGACATCTCGGCTGATGATTGTCTTTCTAGTGTTTGGATTGTAAAGCTTGTAGCCTTTGGAGTTGGAGTCGTAACCAATGAAGATGTACTTCTCGCTTTTGTCATCCAGCTTACTTCTTTTCTCGTCCGGTACGGCACATGAGCTATGCTTCCAAAGGCTCTTAAGTGAGAGATTCCAGGCTTCCTTCTACTCCATGCTTCTTGCGGTGTTTTACCCCATACGCTTCTTGTTGGAGATCGATTGGATAAGTATACCGCACATGCAACTGCTTCCGCCCAAAACTCTTTTGGTAGTCTCTTGCTTTTGAGCATGCTCCTCGCCATGTCAAGGATCGTCCTATTCTTCCTTTCCGTCACTCCATTTTGTTGGGGGGATCTTGGCACCGTTAGGGGTCTTCGTATTCCATGATCTTCACAATACTTTTGGAATTCTTTTGATGTAAACTCTCCTCCTCGATCGGATCTCATGGCTTTGATCACTATGCCACTTTCCTTCTCAACAAGTGCTTTGAACTTCTTAAAATTCTCGAACACCTCTGATTTTTCCTTCAAAAAATACACCCATGTTTTTCTTGAAAAATCATCAATGAAGAGAAGAAAGTAGTTACTTTTACCAAGTGAGCTTGGCTTGATTGGACCGCACACATCTGTATGTATGAGTTCTAATGGCTTTTGAGCTCTTGAATTTGACTCCTTTGGAAAGCTCTTTTTGAATTGCTTTCCAAGTAGGCATCCTTTGCACACTTGATCGGGATGATTGATGGAAGGCAATGCTCTGACCATACCCTTCTTGGAGAGCAAATCTAATCCTCCAAAATTGAGATGCCCAAATCGAAGATGCCAAAGCCAAGATGCATCTTTGTAGCATGCCTTGAGACATTTCGCAACATCGTTTTGGATGTTGAGGATGAACATTCTATTTCTTGACATCGGCACTTTAGCAATCAAGTTACTTGCACCATCTCTTATAGAAAGGTTATCGTCTTTTAATCAAATGTCATAACCTTTCTCTAAAAGTTGTCCTAGGCTTAAGATGTTACTCTTCATATTCGGCACATAATAAACATTGGAAATGAGTTGATGATCTCCATTTTTCAGTCGGATAAGAATGTTACCTTTGCCTTTCACCGCTATCTTGGACTCATCTCCAAAAGCCACATTGCCACCTACCGATTCGTTAAGCTCCACGAACATGTTTCTCCTTCCACACATATGATTGCTTGCGCCGGTGTCGAGGTACCATTTATTATCTTCACCCCTTTCGTTGTCCTTACAAGCTAGCAACAAGGTGCCATCTTCTTGGCTTCTTTCTTCAGCAAAGTTGGCCTTCTCTTCCACTCTATTGTTGCTAGGGGCTCTACAATTGAAAGCGTAATGTCCAAACTTTTCACAATTGTAACACTTTACATGTGACTTGTCATACCTTGATCTTGAATTGCCTCTCCCACGACCTCTTGTTGAGCTTCCTCCTCTTTGGAAGTTGTTTTTGCCATTGTCGTTGGATCTCCAGCCTCGTCCATGTCCATATCCACGACCTCCTCCTCGTTCACGGCCGCAACCTTGTCCTTGTTGGTTTCTATCATTGTGATGGCTTCCTTCTTTAGTTGAATCGACCCGAGTCTTGAGTAGTTGTTCCACTATCCCTTCCTTCTTCTTTTTCTCTTCTTCATAAGCTTGTAAAGAGCCTAAAAGTTGCTCTATTGTCATGGCTGCCAAGTCTTTTGTTTCTTCGATGATGGTGACTATATGTTCGAACTTTGGATCCAATGATCTAAGAATTTTCTCCATGATTTTAACATCATCTAGTTTCTCACCATTTCTTTTTAATTGGTTAGTGACTGCCAAAACTCTAGAGAAGTAGTCGGAGATAACTTCGCCTTCTTTCATATGCAAAGTTTCAAACTCGGCTCTTAAAGTTTGAAGACGTACCTTCTTTACCGGATCCGCTCCCTTATAAGACGTTTGAAGCTTTTCCCATGCTTCCTTAGCCGATTTTGCTTCCGAAATCTTCTCGAAAGCGTCATCATCTAATCCTTGATAGATTAGATAGAGCGCCTTCTTGTCTCTCTTTCCTGAGTCTCTCAAACTATCCTTTTGAGTTTGAGATAGATTACCTTCATTCTCCGGTTCCGTGTGGCCTTTCTCAACTATCTCCCACACATCTTGTGCTCCAAGAAGTGCCTTCATCTTGATGCTCCAATTGTCGTAGTTGCTCTTGTTGAGTGTCGGGACTTGGAAGGGAACCATACTGCTACTCGCCATCTCTCTTTGAAAGATCTTCAAGCTCTGATACCAATTTGTTGGAAAGAAAAATTTTGGGAAGGAGGAATATTTAGAAAATGAGAGAGAATAGAAGATTTAGAGGAAGAGGCTACTTGTATTATTGATCACTTCTTGTTTTTTTGGCTTAAACTCAAAGACTTCACCCCTATTTATACTAGTGGCACCTCCATAACCAATGGTTAGGATTTTGCCAACACAAATCTAATCTAATGGTTACAAATAACTCTCTAGAAATATCTTCATAAATATCCAAACCTACCACATTCTACACAATTCTAAGGATTAATCTAGAGAGCTTCTAGAAGAGATTTCTCTAGAAAATGCTTCTAGAAATTTGGGCTATAATTTTTGGACTCTTATCTAAATAACTTAGACCCAAATATTTAATAAGCCCAAAAATCAAGTTTAGTTTTCAACACACTAGCTCAAATATTTCCCCTAAAGTGTCATCTCAAAGATAACTCCTTCAAGATTACTGACAGTACGTCGAGTCCCAGCAACTCCGTTTATCTGCATATCATGTTCTTAACTTCAATAAAAAAAAAAAAACCATGCTATTCAGAATGTAAAAATAAAAAAATGACGATGCACTGCTTGTTTCAGAAATATTTAGGTGAATCTTGTTAGCTATTGACACTTAACCGCCTAAACTAAACAAGATTCTTGAATCAATCCATTTCTAGCAAGATACAGCTCGACTAAAAAACGGGAGCACCCTTTTGCATGCTGCTATCAAACTAAAGTGCGTTAGCTAGGCCGTTTTCAATAATGTCAGCTGGTTGGCATTTAACAATAAACAAGTACAAAAGGAACTGCAGGTGTCGCTGAAGCATAAAAAGAAGTAATGGTATTTCATAAAAAGAAACGCCACAAATAAGGTTTTTGCAATGGAGTAAATTAATGAACCATTGAACTAGGATATACTTCAATCGCAGGCTCAAGTACGCAAAATGTAAACTGCTTTAATCAAGAGTTTGGGATATAAATTTATAGTAAAAAATTCACTACAAGAAGTGGAGAGCTTATTAGTTAAACTTGCTCCTATTAAGCAATGACAGATTTTTTTCAACGAATATATACCAATTTCCAGTCAATCTACTCTCCTTTTTGTCATTTGATACAATAACAAATACACCTTTTTAAGAAAGTTCTGTCAATGTTACACAACAATCATCAGAGCAGATAATCTCTTTGCTTGAGTTGCTCAGGATTTCTGCCAAAGTTTCTGAACTTTTTTGTTTCTTAAAACCTTTTATTTTCGTTGCCTTGTTCATCGGCAACCAAAGACATTGAAAGTTCATACAATAGGGGTGTTTTTTCAACCATCCATTTCATTAAATGACCTTATAGCCTCCTTCCGTTGGATTAAAACATGCATGCTTGAATAAAGGTGAAATAACAATATCTTGAATGACACCTTTACTAGTTATCTGTAAGAAGAGGTTTAGAGCATCAACAACTAGCCCACTCTTGCAAAGGTCGTCAATCATCGTACTCTAGGCCACCATGTTAGGCTTACGGTTCATTTCTTTTTCCATATTTGTTAACAACTGAACAGTTGGTAGACATATTGCATAATACCGATTTTGCAATGTACTGTAGACCAGAATACAACCAAAGCTTTGATAAGCCACTCTGCAATAAAATAAAAAGTTCTCATCTATACATCCAGGCAAAGAATGAACGTACAAGGACTTGCAACCCAAAACAAACCCACAAATCCTACCATTACAACTAACCATGTAGTGTTTAATACCAGTGATATAAGCCTCAATGAACAGTATTGTGGATTTTTCTACAGTTATACAAATCGAATAAATAATAAAATGATGAGTATAGTATTATTTCTATCATAATAGTATTATTAATTGACGAAATTAGTTAATTTTAATTTTATTTAATAGACCGAAAAATGTTATAATTGAAAAATTAAATTAAATAAAATTAAGAAAATAAATGAATATGCATTAATAATACACAAATAAACACACAGATGCTAGAAATTATAACTTCATCGTAATTAATTAAGTTTAATTTTATTTAAATATATTATTATGATTTTGTGTTCATATTCATTGATGAACAACTATCCTCTTTGCTTTATGTACTCTTTCTCAAATTATGCATAAACTCTACATTTTTATAATTAAATTTACATAAACGATTAGTAAATTAAAATTAATGAGGAATAGTGTCATACAAGTGAATAGTATCATACATGTGAATAATAAAATACAAATCCGAATTCAATTATAAAAAGTGTTCGTTAAGAAATCCCTAATAATTAATAATGTAACCACATAAAAATAGATATATATCTTTATTCTAATCCAGATTTTGTGGAATTTATTCTATAGTCATGTTATAAAAATCTTCTCTCAATTTTATTTTGTTCTTCAAATCATTCAAAAGTTGACCATAAATTTAAAAGTGTTAATTTTAAAAATAAATACACCAACAAATATGATAATCATAATAACATGTTTAATTTAATTAAACTATCATAATTAGGTTACATCATGCTTTCCAACAAAAATTTATTTAATTCATAAAGATAAATGAAATAACATAACAAAACAAATTAAACATAATGATAAAATAAAAATAAAAGAAAGAAATTTAGAATGATTACTAATATTTATGCTGGTAAAACCATCAAAAACTCTTCTTCTTATTTATACTAAAATTACAACTTAAACTAAAAAGAAAAATTTATAAGTAACATATACTTCAAATGAAGCTCAACACCAGAGTGTTTAGGCCCGAATCTGATTTGTTTTCTCCTTGCTTTTCTTGCCTTTTCTTCCTCTCTACTTTGCCTTGTACAGGCTAAAAATAATAACACTATTTTTTCACACCACACTACGCACAGTATTGATCACAAACATTCGGCTTTGCACATGCATGCACATGGGTAGGGCCCAGACTTTCAACACGCAAAAGAGAGAAGAGAAAAAGAAAAAGGAAAAGAAAAAAAAAATAATAAAAAAATAAAAGTAAGTCTTCTTATTGATCTAAAATTAGTATCTACTATAACTTCTTCGTACAAGCACCGATTAAATGATTCTTTTTTTAAAATACTCATATCATTGAAAGGATCAAAATAAGACTAGTCAAGAAAATGAACTACGATATGAATAATGACGTCTAGTGAGATTAACTTTCAACACATAATTTTTTATTACTATTTGACACTGTTAATAAATAAAGTATTAAAATTAGACATTTTTAAAATAAATTGTTCTAGGTAAATTCATTAGAAATATTTAATTTTAAGCTTATTTAATATAATATTACTAAAATAAAACAAAATTAAATAAAAATCTCATAAAATTTATAAAAATATTTAAATTAAATTAAACAAAATCAAAATAAATCAAAACAAATGAAAAAAATAAAACTCTCAAGAATAATCTAAGTTTTATACATGAAAAAGTGGTAAAATAAATCTATTTTATAGAGTTATTAAACAAAAAGGTCAAAACAATAGTTAATTAGAAGGTTTGAAAAGGAATCCATATCCTCTATCTAAAATTTTCCGTCTCAAATCATGTCTAACCACCTATATCATACCATCTCATAAGATAAAAAATAGATGGAAAAGCTTTTTTTATGAGGTGGCATGATATAAATGATTAAACATGATTTAGAATGAGAATTTTGGACACAAGATGTGGATCCTTTAAAAAGTCCAATGTTATTATACAAAAACTCACGCAGAAAGAAACCTTTTTCATTCAGACTTTCGAAATCTTAAAATCTCAACGCCATAGAAGAATGACGACGTACAATGAAAGAATTAATTAGACCAAAAGGAGAGATGGATAGATAATAAAATCTTGAATACAAGTCTAAAGAGAAGAATTATTCCTCCAAACATCTTTAACCATTTCCCCCGCAAATAACCTAGTTTGATTGTATGTAGAAAAGAAAAGAAAAAAAAAATGACATGAAGAAAGAACTTACAATAATTGCTATATGATAGTTCGATACAATGATGGGATTCTCTAGAATCAAGCCCCACATTTACTCCATTCGACTTTTGCTCCTAACAATATTTCTCAAACAACTTCCCTACCAAAAGCAATGTTTGAATATCCCAACTTCCCTAGCATTTACTAAGTAGTCGTTCTTAATCGATAGAGCATTCGTAAATCACTTAAAATACAGTAAAAATACAGAACTAATTTGCATTCCCATTTGGATGCCTTTTGGAGACCTTTTTTTTTTTTTTTTGTTCGAAAAAAGTTGTTTTAAAAAATATATTCAAGGAAAAAAACAATTTGGAGTGAAAAAAATATAAAATTTAAAAAAAAATTTTATAAAAAAAAATCAACATAGATACTATTCTATTCATCTTAAAATTCTATGTAATTTATAAAAAAAAAAAATCGTCTCATTTGAACTTGTATACTTATGGATTTTTAAAGTTTGAAATTTACTGTAATGTTTTAAAAATGTAAATAATGAAAAGTAATGATGAAGTGAAAAAAATTTGTTTTGAAGACTCTTTTTTTTTTTTTTTTGGCCCTCAAGACACCCCCTTAGTCTTGGATTCAAGCAGTAGTCTAACAGAACAAACCAACATTTAAAGTTCATAGTAAATTAAAATCCTTCCACAGAGTCTACCAAATGGAAAAGCAACAGAATATGAGATTACACACTTACACCATTAGTTTTCTAACAGAGCAAAGCAACAGTTAAGGATTATAGAAACTCAAAATAATTCCACAAAGCCTAACAAAATGAAAAGTTATAGAATATCTGATTACATACTAATAAAACCAGTTTCTCCCAGTACAATCTGTAACTTCACCCTAAATAAAACTGGTACAGCCAAATATATAACATATGTCATAAGATATCCGAGGCCCTAAATTTCAAAACAAGTTCTTGAGTTATACAGATACACTTCCAGAGATTTTCTCCTTTACTAAAACAGCTATGAATTATTTATCCTTTTGTGTCAATGGCAACAAAGAACAATCCAATTCACCATTAGCCCCCAAATCAACAAACAACTTAGCAGCTGAAGTATCTGCAGTGAAACCCCCTTCAAGCATTTGATCTTTGAGCTGCAGTGCTTTAGATATCTCATGATTGGAAATAAATCCTCGGATCATTACATTATAAGTGCAATAATTAAGATGGCATCCATTCTCTTCCATTTGTCGGAACAAGTTTGTGGCTTTATCAATAAGGCCTCCTCCAAGAAGTCTATAGATCATTATGCTATATGCTCTCTCATTGGGCTCTAGGCCTTTGGACGCTAATCAAGAAAAGAGATTCTTTGTATCAACCAAATTGCCAGCTTTACACATTCCTTCAATGAGGATAGTGTATGCCACAATATTGAGTGGTAGCTTATTCTCTTCCATTTGTTGCAATAATGCAAACGCTGAGTCATGTTGTCCATTTTTGCATAGACCATCAAGAAAATTAGCACAAGTTTAACTATTTGGAAGCACCCCACAAGCTTGCATCTCCTTAAGTAGATTCTCAACAGCTTGAGTTCTCCCTACTTTACACAGACCATGAATAAGATAGCTACACGTAATAACATCTGGAATTAATCCCTTAGATGTCATTTCTTCAAACAGCCTAAGGGCCTCTTCCATCCTCTTCTTCTTGCAACACCCATTGATCAAAATGTTATGACTATGCACGTTAGGCTCACAAGCCATGGAAATTATCTTATCAAATACTTTCCCTGCCTCATCCATTTTTCCTTGCAAGCAATAACCATCCATGAGTGACCTATAGGACACCACATTAGGTTTGATGCCTCTCTGGACCATAACATCCATCACACATTGTGCATCTTCGACCATCCCCTCCTTGCAATGCATGTCCACCAAGACATTGAAAGTTCGAACATTGGGAGTGATTTTCAACCCACCATTTCGTCAAATAACCTCACATCCTCTTTCTATTTGCTTAACAAGCATGCTTCATGAATTAAAGAGGTGTAAGTAACTACATCTAGAACAACACCTTTACTATTCATTTCAGAGAAGAGATTATGAGCATCAACAAATAGACCATCCTTACAAAGGCCGTCAATTATTGTGTTATAGGCAACTATGTCTGGCTTACAACTTTAATCTTTCTCCATGTTCCTTGGCAACTGAAGAGCTGCAGTAGTGTTGCCCAGACTGCAAAAACCATTCAGCAATGTGGTGTAAGTGATGACATTGGGCCTACAATCACCTCTAGTCATTTTTCCTAAAATAATAATTTCTTTATATTATAATTGATTTTATGGAGTCCCTCTTAACCTTTTTAATTACCATAAATTTTATTAATCCCTTTAACTGAAGCTTTGTTTTCATTGTGGGGGGGGTTGGGGGGGGGGGGGGGGTGTGTGGTGTGGTGGTGGGGTTGGGGGAAGAAACAAATAACATTTTCAAAGTAAATAATTCAAATAAAATAACATATTTTAAAAATATTAAGAATAAATTTTCATTAAATATTTTAAAATCATATTATTTAAAATTTTATTTACTAATTTCAAACTCAGGAATGTTAGGAAATCTCTTCCATTTGTTTTATAGTCGGAATTATAACATCAGATTTGTAATATTTTAATGTTTCAATTACTCTCTTCAACTTCTAACTCTCAACCACCGTCACGCAATGTCAACAACCACCGGCCACAGTATCCCTTTCCTTCAGCCTTTGTTTGTAACATCATTTCAAATTAAATTTTTTCAATTAATTTTTATCTTTTTAAAAAAAATCCACGAAAACTTTATTTAGATTTTAAAAAATCAAACAAACTCCAATCAACACACTACACATAAACTTAGCGTTTCAAACTACTCAAATTTCTTAGTTCAGTTATATCTTTCCCTCATTCAAAAACAGTTTAATTTGGTTTTAATTATTGTATTATAGGTTTTTTATAATCATTTTGGTCATAATTAAACCTTTAGCATAAATTAGATTAAAATTATAATTTGGCGCCACGTTAAACGGGCAATAAAGGCAAATTTGTTGAAGTGTAAGGAAGAAGTATAGATTTTCCTAATATTAATACAATAATACTAATAACAATAAACGGTTCTTTCTTATTTAAACTAGATAATTTTTACCCAAAAAAAACAAAAAACTCTTCAAGTCTCAAAGGAAGAGAAAACTGCAACCAATCCCACAAAATTCAACAAAAACAGGACATAGAATATATCATTTCTCTCATCCAAACAACCTCTATGTCAAACAAACTAAGGCAGCCAAATCCTTCATGGACTAGCTCAAATGTTTCCCCTAAAGGGTCACCTCAAAGATAACTCCTTCGAGATTACTGACGATACGCCGACTCCCAACTACTTCCTTTATCTGCAACCCGTGTTGCTTGGCCTCATTAGCAACCATTGAATCCATGCTATTCAGGCAGGAAAAAAAATAAAATAAAATATGTTAGAAGACACAGAACAACTAATTGGAAGAAAATCGGCAAATGTACAATCACATTGTCACATTAATGGAAGAAGTATAATGAGTTCTATATGAAACAAATCTGAACCAGGAGTAACAGAGAATATGAAACAACATTTGAAAGTTGGAAGAAAGAAAATGGTGGTGCAACTTCACACCAAAGGTTTTTTAACAATCTTATAAGCTATAAATATGACAAATACCTCTCTCTTAAAAACATGTATTTCAACTCTTCTTCTGCACCCAAAACTCAGAGAATGAGATATCAAAAGGGTGAAATCTCCAACTTTCAGTCTCTCTTTTTCTCAGCAAGGTTGCGGAAAATGTTTGAAGCAAGAGGCGATAGACGTTGTTTAGATTTGCACTCAAACTTTTTCAGTAGTAGCATAATTTCTGAAATTGATAAAAGCTTTTGATTTTAAAGGGAATATGCACTGAGAAAGGGAGTCACAAAATAAAGAGCATTGCAGCAAAGAATATAACTGTGCAAACTTTAAACCTTGGTTCGGAAGTTTGTACAACATAACAATCTCATCTTACATTTTAGTACGGGACACGTAGGCTAGTATGAATTTGCATCGTCCTTGCCCTCTATCTCGGAGAAGCTTTTCCACTGTGCTGAACAGCAAAGGAACACTCGACTGTTGAAAGCTTATGTATTGTCAAGGTCTACCATTTACACTTGTCAAAAGTGAGATATAAAAAGGATTGTAGTACATGCTAGGTTCCTACTTGAGAAATATTATGGAGAATGGATATGACCACTAACAACATAATAAAGAAACCTTATGATATTAACAAACAAATGTTTTCGAACAACAAGTTGGTTACTAAGATCGTGTCAAAATAGGTATTAGATAACAGCATTAACACATACAACAACAGAGCCAATTATTCCGAAGAGACCTTAGTCCAAAATGCATTAAAAGGGCAACAGTAACAAAGCTTGCCAATATTATATCTTATATAACAGGTCCAACAATTTCTATGTTATATGTCAAAAAACAAGGTTAAGGAAGAGGTCGCAGTTGGACATTCTAGTGCCTATCTCAATCAATCTCTAGGCCCATCTTTATTTTGTATTAAGATTAGATGTTTTGTCTATTCTTTTGCAGCTACAAAACGATAGCAAGGAAAGGAAAAAAAAAAAAAAGTGATATTGAATTTTATGGATATAGATATCAGCTCCAAGAATAAGATCAAATCCACCCGAGTAATTTTCTAAAATGCTGCAAATCTCCTCAGAATTTCCCCATTCTAGTTTCTCAACCGATAAACCTGCAAAAAAGAAGTTTGTAAAGGGGAAGAAAAGGAGTAAACTAACCATCTACGCATTTTCCTCTATTTAACTTTGTCTCCTGCTCACCAGCCCAATGGTTATTATTATCGGAAGATGCATGCAACTCTACATTTTTCCTCAGTATCTGAGACACACTATGTACAGTCAGTGCACATGAAGACCAGAGAGAAGGTATCAGATGAATTTGCAATGAATTAAGACTTTTATAACCTTGCCTTGAGCACTTCTTCGTTATGGTCTGTTAATACAACTTGGCGGCAAAATCTGCTACAGAGAATTCCAGTAATACCTTCACACAAAAAGACAAAAACCAAGCTGGGGTAGTAAGGTAAAATATTCATCAGTAAGTGCGTGACTAATCAAAGAGAAGAAAGGAGAAAACTGAAAAGCTGGGCGAGGATACAATACAAAAGGGGGGTGGGGTGGGGTGGTGTGTGGGGGCACGGGGGGCCGGCGGGGTGTGGTGGTGGTTGTGGGGGAAGGCGTTACAAAAATATCTCAACTTTTTTTTTTTTCTTTTTTGGAGAAAATATCAAGTTATTAAAAGATACATACTGCATTCTAGGGCACTGCAACATATCTCCTACATGTTCCAGCTCAATCAATGGCGACGCCAGCCTATTAATTCAATGGGGGCTACATTAAGGGATAAAGTTTTTAAGAGGCTTATATATGATAGTCAATTCGTAGTGGAGGCAAAATGACAAAAATGAAAAGTTTTAAGAGGTAAAATTAAAAGTTAAAAATAAAAGTTCACTGAGGACAGAAATCCCCACTTGGCCATGGGTAACTGCGCCCCTGAGCTCAATCCTATCATGGAAAACAAATCTTTGAGACTAACAACAACCCATTTTGCCTATGCATGTTTGTTCAACACAAAACAGCTTTTATTATTGTTGAATCTTAGGCAACTTAGGTAGCGTTTGGTATTTTTTTTAAATGTTTTCTGTTCTCAAAAAAATTGAAAAATAAAAATATTTTGAAAACTGTATTGTGACTATTTCTTAAAATGTGTTTGATTATGATTTATGAGTGTATATTCTGAAAAACATAAAAATAGCTTTTATTAAAGGATAAAGTTTTTAAGAGGCTTATATATGATAGTCAATTCGTTATGGGGGCAAACTAACAAAAATGAAAAGTTTTAAGAGGTAAAATTAAAAGTTAGTAGATGTTTGGTGAAAGCTTTTTTTTGGCATTGCATTTAAATGCAATGCAATTTTCCCCCAAATACAAAAGCATTTCATTCAAATACCAATCACATCATATTTTAAATCTAACACAATCACTATTTATTATTTCACTTTTTCTATTACTTTTATTAATTACATCATATATTCCGTCTTCTTCCTTTTTTTCTCTCTACTTTTACCCATCACATCACATATTTATTATTAAAATACAATTCAAATACTTTTCCCTCAAACACACATTGCATTCAAATGCAATGCTAATACTTTTCCTCCAAATACAAATTGCATTCAATGCATTGCATTAAAACGCAATACAAATGCAATGCGTTCACCAAACGAATCCTTAAAAATAAAAGTTCACTGAGGGCAGAAATCCCCACTTGGCCAGGGGTAACTCCGCCCCTGAGCTCAATCCTATCATGGAAAACAAATCTTTGAGACTAACAACAACCCATTTTGCCTATGCATGTTTGTTCAACACAAAACAGCTTTTATTATTGTTGAATCTTAGGCAACTTAGGTAGCGTTTGGTCTTTTTTTTTTTTAAAACGTACTCTATTTTCAAAAAGAACTGAAAAATGAAAATGTTTTAAAAACCATATTGTGAATATTTCTTAAACTATGTTTGATTATGATTTATGAGTGTATATTCTAAAAAACATACAAATGAAACTTTGTTTAGTTATATTTTTAAAAAACCATTTCATAAGTGAGTATATTAAGAAAACATATTTATGTTATATTTTAAAAAAATAACAAAAAATAAATTATTAGTCATAGTAAAAAAAAAAAAAAAAGAGAGACCCTTTGGTGGTGGGTTTTGCAATGAAGGGCAGAGGTGAAAAACTTTGGTGGTCAGGACCCTAGGTGGCAGTAATAGCGACAGCGAGATTTGGGTCACGATTCGATGGTCGTCATCATGAAGGGGCCGTCCTCGTCGTTGCGAGGGGACCGTCATCGCCGTCGCCAATCCATTGTCGTTGCCCTGCACGGGAGATGGAGACCATCGCTGAATATGGTCGTCGTCATCGACATTGCACAGGCATAGAGAGAGAGAGAGAGAGGAGAGGAAGGGAGAAAATGAAAACAAAAAAGTGAAAACAACTTTTTAACGTTTTCAAAAAACCCAAAAAAACAACATAATTAAAAACAATATTTTCAAAATGATTTTGAAAACGTTGAATACAAAAACGCTATTTTGAGATCATTTTCATTTTCTGTATTTTTGAAAATGGAAAATCATTCTCAAAAACAAAACCAAACGCCCCCTTTGCACACAAATAACATAAAAGGCATCAATGGTTACAGAATATACAAACACAGTCCGGAAATCAAATTTCCTCCAAAAACCACTAAACGAGCAGTTGCAATTACCGGTGGTAAAAGAAAAGATTCTTTAGCTGTGGCCCTTACCAACACCAGAACCTAATTCGATAACGGAGCACCCTTTTAGCAGATCAGCATTACTTGAGAGGTAATCATTTAATATCATAGCTCCAGGCCATACCAATTGCCCAGTCAGATCAAAATCAGCTGTGAAAAAGATAGTGACTCCCATATTAGAAAATGTGCGACAGCAAGACAAATTACAATAAGGAGCTCCTTTTTAATGAAATCATTTATGTATCTGCTTATATTTTTCGATTAAAACACTCATAAAGGATGGAAGAGATTCACCACAAAAATCTAAGAAACTTGTAGATACAATTTTTTTATCTGCTATTACCATAAATGAAAACTTAAAAGCATGGCAGTATAATGGTTATGGTCTTACAGAACTACAGATCAGTAACAAAATCCACCCTAACACTCGAACAAAGATCAAATACTATGAGAATAATGCTAGGGATCCGAACTTTTAAATATCAACTGACGAAAGAATGTGAGATTTTATTCTTTCGCTGGTAGTTGTTAAAAAACTGTCATTTTCACTAACATTACATGATTGAATCTATTAGTGAAAAGGTGACAACCGACGGCCACATGAGTTGGTATAAAACATGGGAATAAAAGTTGGAACCTAGCACTTCTCATCCTCTAATGGTTACTTCTTCAGCAGTTGGAAGGAAATTGCTAGGTCACGACTTAACACGCAGCATAGCCCCAGTCGATCAGCCACACTACCCTATCATTTTGTGACGATTTACCAAAATCAAGATTTAATTCATAGAGATATTTGGAGGATAAATCATCCAAACTAATATATCCATTCAAAATAAGCATAAAATAACTGATGGTTCCATATCTATTATCACATTAACTAAAAACTCGTTTCATGTCGATAGTTGAAAATTGAATTTTTCCTGTATCCGGGCCCTAAGCATTTCCTAAATCTGTTCTTTTCAACTTAAGACAGTTCTTCAATTGAATTTAGACAACTCAAAACTTGCTTGCAATTCACCCAATCCAAATATTGAGAAAAAAACAATTAGACCCTGTGACAGTTGATGAAATGCTCCAATAGACTATCATAGTACAAGGAAGATTAAAAAAAAAAGACTCTCAAGCAAAACTCCATTGGAAATAAGATGAAAGGGCATTTTCCAGATGTTAAAAAAGGAACTTACTAGAAGCAGATTGGAGACAAAGGAGCTCAATAACTTCAGACCCAAATGTGAATTTGGTCAGCTGGTAACTGAACAGATATTTACGAATACATTACACACACACAAACACACAACACAATCTCTTTAAGATTAGAAGTACTCCACTGAATCAAATTGAGAGACAGAAAAAGAAAATTTTAAAGAAGGGAAAAAAAAAAATTACTCGTCATTGATGAAGAAAGATTCGTCCAAGCAAACTATATCTTCTTCTTGTTCTTTTGTTCCCATGTTTTTTTTTTTTTTTTAGACTGCGGAATTTGCCTTACTGTGCTGATACTTTTTGTCAAGTGCTTGCTTGTATTGTTCCAATTTCTTTTGCCTTTTTTCTCGAACTCTAACGACAGAATCTCAGCGTCACATTGAGCTTGGGCTTCTAAAACCACTTAGCTGCAAATGGGCCAGACTGGTTAAGTCCAAGGGTGATTTACAAAAACGACCCATTTAGAGCCTGGCTTTGAAAATTGTCTTGAAAAACTTATTTACGAAATTGAATAAAAAAATAAAACTGAACATGCCATACTGATAAAAATATCTTTAAATCCAATTGAAGGGGAAAAAAAAACAAATATTTCCTAAAAAAAAAAATAGCTACATTAATTTTAGTTACCCATATTTTAATATATGAAAATAGAAATTCAAAAATTCTTAAAAACACCCCATCCTTTTAATGTATTTAACGTTTTCACGAATGAATTGTATTATTTTTATTAGTTTTTTTTTTAATATTTGTTGTCAATACCATATTAATAAAGTCGATATGTTATAAAATATGGACACTATATTTGGTGAATATATATTTTTTTTTACCTCAATAACACGGTCAATATGATAGTGGTCGAAAAACAATAAAATCAAGAATTGCAATGTATAGTCATTGTCATATAGACCATATGATCATATTGTCAATGATCAAATGTATGCTAAGCAATAATAAGTTCCTTATAATATAAACATCATATGATGAAACATAATCATTTAAGTGAGAAAGTCATTATCATATTATCAAAAATCAAACAAATTCAAGAAAAACTAATCCTATATATATGGATTAATTTTTTAAATAAAAAAGGAAAAAACCAAAATAAAAAAATCCAACTAACCATAAATAGAGGATTAGTTTCCTTTGAAAACAAAATTTCAAAAAATATTCGAATTAAAAAAAAACATTCGAGATCGTAAAATACCTTTATCAGGTCAATTATATAATAGGAAGCAGTAAAAAAAAAAGGTCAATTGCCTTTAAAAATAGGTAACGGATAAATTTCCATATAAAAGTTAAAGTTTTAAAAGCAAAAAAAAAAAAAAAAGCCAAAAAATAGAAGGAAAAAGAAAAAAAAAGTCAAATCATCCGATAATTATGGAATAACAAAAACATGATATTCAAATTTTTTTCAAATTTGCAAATAAATTTAAAGGCGTTTATATCTTAAAAGGGGTGATCAAAAGTGATTATTTTGTATAAATACTTCTCTGGGGCTATAACGTTCAAAATTTAGTTAACTATTGTCTATTAACTTAACATTAGGGATTAATGTAGATCATATGAAGACAAAATAATTAATTGTTATCGCTATATTAAGTTTTTTTTTTTTTTTTAAGTTATAAGATAGGACTCAGGTTTTATAAGATTGTTCATGTTAAATTGATATTTTTATATAATGAGTATCTGATGAACATATATGATGATTTAATATAATTATATTATATTATAGGAGTGTGTATATATATAATTATATAGCATATCAGTTAGAAGTTATAAATATGTTTACATGATTTCAGCATGTTATATGTTATATATATATATATATATATAGTAAAGGTTATATTAGTGTTAAAAAGAAAGAAAGAAAGACCGGCAGAGGAATTAGGGTTAGCAGCTGGCGAAAAAAACGTGTAAACATATTAACGAGGAATTAAGGAACTATAAATATATATAATTATGAAGGAAAAAAAAAAGGCTAGCAGCAGGATAAAAAAAAAACGTGTGGAAGAGGAAGAAGGGGGAAAAAAAAATGGAAAACTCACCTTTTTAGTTTATATTCAATTGTTTGACAACTTTACCTCTCCAAATATACATTTGATGACAACCCTTAATCACATTATTTTAGCCAATTAATGTGGCGTCCCGCCCTTACTATAGAGGTTGTACAGTGCTATTACAGTTAACTCTGTAGTTAACATTAACCACATTAGTATGTAGGCATCTAGGGTCGCCGGCATCATACTTAACTTGAAAACTACTTATAAATTTTACAGAATAAATTTTTTTTTTAATAATACATAATAACTTGAAAACATATATATTTTGTTCGAGAATGTGAGGAGGAAATCATGTTAGCAAAATAACATATACATAGATCATAATTCTCTTATCACATAATCTTGACTTAAAAACATATTCTTGAAGTTACATGCTTAAGTTTTTCAAAACTGCACAACGGAAAACTCATGATAGGACCATCATCCCTCGCCCAGTTCCCCTTGACATGTACATACCCTATCCGTCGTCCACCGTTTACTACTGGTGAACAGGTCTCTTACCTGCAACATGTGAACAAACTAGTGAGCTATGAGCTCAGTAAGTTTAAACATAAAAACATGAGATCATGACATGCAATACTGTGCTTATGCATGAAACTTGACTCTAAATAAACAAGTTCATGGCTGTATGTTAAGTCTTAAGACATTATCTAAAATTAAGTTCTGGTTTTGGGTCCGTGATTGGTCGTACCGTAAGGCACGCATGACTGGGAGTGGTACTTTAGTACTGACCTTCGTAGCCTTAACTGAAACTGAATATGAAAATCTCCCCGTGAGTCGAGAGGCCAGTACGCCAATAACTGATTTAATTACCATCTTTTCTGAAATTCCAACTGGGTAGCATACTGATTGTCCCACAGTAAGAACCTATTACATGTTTTACTTGGGGTGTGAGTTTTATAACCTCACCATAGTGCCTGTGCACCTACATGTTTTCGTATGCTTGAATCTTGTCTATCATGAGTACATGAATTATTTACTTGAAACATGAATTTCTACATGCATGACATGAACTTGACATGTGTATCGTGATGCAGACGGTCAACGTCTGTCGTACACATTAAACAACATACATAATATCATAAAACATAACATGATTGTCCACGTTGCAACTAGGACAATGCTTGAACTTACACAAAGTCTGCTAAAGTGAGCCTCTGCTGATCTGGGACTGCTGTCTCAGGGTGTCTGGCTTGAACTCCTATAAAAAAAATAATCGTTGATTATTTCTAACATTTATCTTATACTTGAAACATGGTAAAATATGAAAAATCATATTTCCATACTCTTTTTTTTTTTAAGCTTCGAACACGTCCTCCTACACGAGCGTGTTCGTGGCCATGTAATCCTCTGGACTTACATGCATGACCGTATAATTCATGCAACATGGCCGTGTAACTCATGCATGCTTACACGGGTGACTACATGGCAA
Organism: Antiaris toxicaria; assembly: GCA_035233585.1. Taxonomy (NCBI): domain Eukaryota; kingdom Viridiplantae; phylum Streptophyta; class Magnoliopsida; order Rosales; family Moraceae; genus Antiaris; species Antiaris toxicaria. The sequence goes on from CP141153.1 coordinate 20,999,596, forward strand.
GGTTTCTGGCCGTGTTTTCCTGCTGTCGAACATGGTCTGTTACACGTCCTTCCCACGACCGTGTGCCATTTTACATGACCGTGTTCTTGGCCGTGTAACTCTCGGGTCTCAAATTCTTTCGAAACACGGTCGTACATGTAGGCACGTTCGGGACTGTGTTCTGAACACGCCCTTGTACACGCCCGTGTACACTCCCGTGTTCATTCTAGAATCCTGATTCTGAGTCCGAAATTCTCATCTCTGTTTTTCTAAGGCTTTCATGGTCTTTGTTCTACTTCTTGCACTCAAAATTGATCTCTATAAGACTGTTTCAAGGTATAAACTGCATTTTTACAATCATCAATCCATGGTTTCATAAGTAAAATTTCACATTTTGCTTCTACCACATCTCTTGACTTAACCCTTAAAAATCAAAACTTTCTTGAAAAAAAAACTCAACTGAAACTTGGTTTTCTAAACTATCAACTCACGAATTCGTGTCTAAAAACAACTAAACTTGAACCATGTTTCGATTTAACTGAAAATCTCAACATGCAAAACTCACATTCTCTTTTTCTTCCTCAAATAACCTAGATTTTTTTACCCAAAAACGTGAGAGAAAAAGGGGTTACCTTGCTTGAAACTGGAGGACGTCTTGCTATGGAATCTTGAGCTGAAAACTTGAATGATTTCCTTACTTGAAAAGAGAATCCGAAACTGTTGAAATGAATCACAGAGGATGATTTTTGTTTCCTCTTCTGCTCTTTCTCTCTCTCTCTTTCTTTCTCTTTCTTTCTCTCTTTTTCGTCTACTTCTTTACAGCTAAAAGAAGTGAAATAATTTCACTTGGCTGCTGCCCCTCACATGCTCACTCTCCCTCATCTCTGATCTCTTTTCTTTAATTTCTTTTTAAAGAAATTTATAATTGCTTGGCTAATCTTGGTTATTGATCAAGGTAGCTTACATGTGAGCCATTGATCTCTTAATATGTATTTTTCACACACTTTTCTAATAACTTTAAAATATAATAATTTGAATTAATGTTTAGCTTTTACACTATGTTCATTAATTCATAGTCAAATTTTGACTAAACTCAGTTAATCAAAATTTTCATCTGCTCTATATTCTATAACATATCCATCATGAATATACATTTATTTACATATCTTGTACAAACTTTTTCCGAGAACAATAAATTTCTCAGTTATCACATTCACCCCTCTTTATAAGATTTTCGTCCTCGAAAATTTAAAACAAGTGAGGGTATGAAAGTCTCATCTGATCTTCTCTTTCCCACGTAACTTCTTCAATATTGTGATTCCTCCACAATACCTTAACTAGTGGGATGGTCTTGTTTCTCAACACCTTTTCTTCTCTAGTCAGTATCTGAACAGGCTGTTCTTCATAAATTAGATCCTCTTGGACTTAGACTGGTTCGTGTTGTAACATATGAGATGAATCTGATATGTACTTTCTTAGCATTGAGACATGAAATAGATTATGCACTGCTGACAACTCAAGAGGTAATGCCAACTTGTAGGCAACCTTTCCAATGCGTTTGATAATCTCATAAGGTCCAATATACCTTGGACTCTGTTTTCGCTTCTTACCAAAATACATAATCCCTTTCATGGACGGCACTTTTAGAAATACAAAGTCCCCTTCCTTAAATTTTAGGGATCTCTGTCTTCTATCTGCATAGCTCTTCTGTTGGCTCTGAGCACTCTTCATCCTTTGTTGGATCTTGGCAACTGCATCGGAAGTTTCCTGTATAAAATCTGTTTAATGCAGTTGTTTTTCCTTCAGATCATACCAGTAGATAGGTGATCTACACTTCCGTCCATACAGGGTCTCATACAGTGTCATCCTGATGGAAGCTTGATAACTGTTATTATATGAGAATTCTACTACTGGTAACTTCTCGTTTCAAGCTCCTGGAAAATTCATTACATATGCTCGGAGCATATCCTCTAAAGTCTAGATAGTCCGTTCTGATTGTCTATCTGTCTGAGGATGGAAGGCTGTACTGAACTTCAGTTCTGTGCCCATGGCTCTTTACACATACTCCCAAAATGCTGAAGTGAACCGTGCATTTCTATCAAATACGATGGACTTTGGAACTCCATGTAACCTGATAACATGAGCTACATAAAGGTGTGCTAACTTCTCCAATGAGTAAGCAATCTTCATTGCTATGAACCTGGCTTTCTTCATTAACCTGTCCACGATTACCCAGATAACATCGTGTCCTTCTCTTGTTTTGAGTAGCCCTACTACAAAATCCATGGTAATATGCTCCCATTTCTATTGTGGAATCTCTAAAGGTTCTAACTTTCCTCCAAGATGCTGATGCTCAGCCTTGACTTTCTGGCAAGTCAAGCATTTACTCACGAACTTCCCAATATCTCCTTTCATCCCTTTCCACCAAAACTGCAGTTTTAAGTCTTGGTATATCTTGGTGGCTCCAGGATGAACTGAGTATGGTATTTCATGAGCTTCTAACATGATTCGCCTTCGAAATTCTTCATTTGCTGGAACGTAGATCCTTCTTCTATATAAAAGCATTCCGTCATTGGAGACGTTTACATCTGATTCCTTGTCCTTTGAAACCTCTTCTCAAAGTTTTATCGCACCTGGATCTTACTTCTAGGCTTCCTTAATATCTTCATACAGAAAAGATTCTAATCTCAGGGCTGATAACCTTCTGGTTATTAACTCCAATTGAAGGGAGTTAATTTATTGCTACAATGGTCTTGATAACTTGTCAATGGGCAACTGTTGCGGAATTGTAAGTTTTCTACTTAACACATCTGCCACACAGTTGGCTTTTCCTGGATGGTAAAGGATCTCACAGTCATAGTCCTTCACCAACTCCAACCATCTTCTTTACCTCATGTTTAACTCCTTTTATGTGAAGAAGTATTTTAGAATCTGATGATCCATGTAAATCTGGCACTATGCTCCATAAAGATAATGTTGCCAAATTTTGAGTGCATACACTACTGCAGTAAGTTCTAGGTCATGGGTAGGATAATTCTTCTCGTGCTCTTTCACTTGGCGTGAAGCATAGGCAATCACTCTGCCATCTTGCATCAATACTGCTCCCAAACCCACTCTTGAAGTATCACTATAGATTTCATACTTCTCCCTTTTAGTAGGGAGTGTGAGGATCGGCGCGTTTATCAGCCGTCTCTTCAACTCTTGGAAGCTTCTTTCACATTCTTTTGTCCATACATACTTCCTTTCCTTGCACGTGAGGGTTATGAGAGGTGCTGCCAATCGTGCAAATCCTTTCACAAATCTTCTGTAATAGCCAGCTAACCCTAAGAAACTGCGTATCTCTGTCACGCTATTAGGTGCAGGCCATTTGTTTATCGCTTCCACCTTGATTGGATCCACTGTAATTCCCTCTTTGGACACTATATGTCTGAGAAAATGTACTCTATCTAACCAAAACTTACATTTTGAGAATTTGACATAGAGTTGATACTCTCTCAGCTTTTGAAAAACAATTCTTAACTATGCTTCATGCTCTGCGTGAGTCTTTGAATATACAAGAATGTCATCGATGAACACAATGATAAACTTGTCAAGATACTCCTTGAAGACTCTGTTCATCAGGTCCATGAAAGCCGTTGGAGCGTTCGTTAACCCAAACGGCATTACTAGGAATTCATAATGCCCATAATGGGTTCTGAAAGCTATCTTGGAAACATCACCTTTCTTGATTCTCAACTGATAGTATCCTGATCTCAAATCAATCTTCGAGAACAACACTGCACCTTTGAGTTAATCGAACAGGTCATCAATCCTAGGTAATGGATACCTATTCTTGACTGTAACCTTATTCAACTCTCGATAGTCCATGCACATGCAGAACGTCCTGTCTTTCTTCTTGATGAATAGTACAGGAGCGTCCCATGGGGAATAACTTGGTCTGATAAATCCTTAATCAAGTAGATCTTTCAACTGCACTTGTAATTCTTTTAACTCCACTGGTGCCATGTGATACGGTGCCTTGGAGATCGGTGTTGTTCCATATAGAAGCTCTATCTCAAATGAGATTTCCCGTTTTGGAGGTACTCTTGGTAATTCTTCAGGAAAGACTTTAAGAAATTCTCTGACAATACAAACATCTTCCAGTTGTAACTTCTTCTCTTCTACTGTATCTGTCACATAAGCTAAATATCCAGTACAACCACTGGCTATTAGCTTCTTGGCTTTCAATGAACTGTTCATCATCTTGCTCGACCTTCTTGAGGAATCGACATATTCAAAACTTTCTTCATCTCCTGACTTGAACACTATTCTTCTGTTTCTGCAATCGATCGTGACTTGGTATTTTCCTAGGAAATCCATTCTCAGGATTACATCGTAGTCTACTACCTTCATTATGATCAATTCTGCATAAAACTCCCTATTTGCCACGATTACTGGCACATGAGATAACTATACTCGGATAACATGATTTCTTCTAAAGGGAGAGCAGTTCTAAAAGTTCTTCTCATGTGATCTCTAGGGTATTCTAACTTATCAACAAATGCATATGATATGAAAGAATGAGTGGCCCTAGAGTAAAAAAAAACAAATGCCAAGCTGTTATCGATAGAAATCTAACCTGTCACCACGTTGGACGTCCTTGCCTCTACCTCTTCTCTGGTGTAGGCCATTAGCCTAGCATCTACCTGATGAGCTCTTTCCTATCTTTCTTGCACTGTGAGAGGTACTTCTGAAGGGCTTTCATAACTTAATCTAAGTGAATGAATCTGTGACTGCTGTGGACGTGAAAAATTTGCTTTTGACATAGACTGGCGGTTCATATGGCAACTCTTGATGAAATGGCCTTCTTTTTTACATTGAAAACATGCAATTGTGCCAGCTCTACACTGACCCACATGTTTCTTCCCACAAGTAGGACAGGTAGGGTTACTTGGTACTATAGTGGAGTTAGTCCTCCGTGACTGACTTCTGTTGTCTTGACTTTGAGTTCTCTGGAAATTACCCTCTCTCTTCTGTTGGAACTGACGGCCTGGATTACGGGATTGATCTGGTCTTATACTCTGATTGCCTTTACCTTGTTGTCCAGGTTGAAAGGCCTTGACCAAGATCTTTTCTTTCTTCCTGGGTTCCTAGACCTTTTCCCTCTCTTCTCTCTATCGGGTAAGATGGTACTTTGCCCTCAAAGCACGACTAACACAGTCGGCTACTGAGATTGACAGGATTGGGCCAATGTCAATTAAGGCTGAAATCTTGGGCCTGAACATACCTATCATCTTCTGTATCTTCTCCTTTTCTGTTGGCACTACATACGGACACAAACGGGAGAGCTGATCAAATCTCTTACAAACCTCACTGACGGACATGTCACCCTGTTGTAACTTTGAAAACTCTTTCTATTATGGTCGGAGTGATGCGGGATCATAGTATTTCTAGTTGAACTCCTCTAAGAACTCTGCCCATGACATCGTGGTCACGTCCTTCCTCATACGAACCGTGTCCCACCAGAATCTTGCGTCCTTCCTAAGAACAAAGGATGCACACAAGACCTTCTCTTCCTCGGTTAGTTTCATAAAATCCATAATCATCTGGATAGAAGAAAGCCAATCTTCTGCTTCTAGGGATTCTAGAGGCCTCATTTTCCAAAATCTCTCATATAGTGGCTCTTGGTTCACCCTTGCTGATGGTTCCTGAACCACTGCTGGTGCAACTAGTGGTACTACTTGTTCTGCCTCAGCTGCTTGTTGTGCAGAAGTCCCTACTAATCCTTGCCCCTGTTCTATCTGTTTTATCCTCTGTCTTAATTCTACGTTTTCTTTCATCTGATTTTCTAGAAGAGCCTGCAACTCTTCTATTCTCGGAGACAGAGTTGGGCATCCCCTTCTCCGTCTTTGGCCTTGGCCTTGGTTTTCCATCGTGCTATTTTATATCCTAAAATCACACGATGAATTTGTATTAGATCCTCTTTAAGAGGATTCATATCATCCCTTGTATTAATACATTATCATATACTTACTACAAAATATAGGTCTCTACAAACCTTTACTTTCATGCATAACTAGCTACTTATTTTAACATAAACTTAACTTACTTGGATCGGTGAACAGGACATGCACGGAGTCAGACAGGATATAGTCTACCAACTGCTCTGATACCAACTGTGGCAACAGTTGATACTCTAAACTAGACCCCTCGTAAAACGGCTCTGATACTAACTGTGGCAACAATTGGTACTCTAAACTAGATCCATTTTAAACTTGGGCTCTAATACCAACTGTGGCAGCCCGCCTTTGTTGTAGAAGTTCTACAGTGCTATTACAGTCAACACTGTAGTTAACCGCATTAGTATGTAGGCCTCTAGGGTCACCGGCATTATGCTTAACTTGAAAACTACTTGTAAATTTTATGGAATAATTTTTTTTTTAATAATACATAATAACTTGAAAACACATATATCTTGTTCGAGAATGTGATGAGGAAATCATATTAGCAAAATAACATATACATGGATCATGATTCCCTTATCACATAATCTTGACTTAAAAATATGTTCTTGAAATTACATGCTTAAATTTTTCAAAACTGCACAACGGAAAACTCATGATAGGACCATCATCCCTCGCCCAGTTCCCCCTGGCATGTACACACCCTGTCCATCGTCCACCGTTTACTACTGGTGAACATGTCTCTTACCTGCAATGTGAACAAACTAGTGAGCTATGGGCTCAGTAAGTTCAAACATAAAAACATGAGATCATGACATGCAATACTGTGCTTATGCATGAAACTTGACTCTGAATAAACAAATTCATGGTTGTATGTTAAGTCTTAGGATATTATCTGAAATTAGGTTATGGTTTTGGGCCCCTGATTGGTCGTACCATAAGGCATGCATGACTGAGAGCGGTACTTTAGTACTGACCTCCACAGTCTTAACTGAAACTGAACATGAAAACCTCCCCATGGGTCGAGAGGCCGGTACGCCAATAATTGATTTAATTACCATCTTTTCTGAAGTTCCAACTGGGTAGCATACTGATTGCTCCACAATAGGAATCTATTACATGTTTTACTTGGGGTGTGAGTTTTATTAACCTCACCATAGTGCCTTGTGCACCTACATGTTTTCGTACGCTTGAATTTTGTCTATCATGAGTACATGAATTATTTACTTGAAACATGAATTTCTACATGCATGACATGAACTTGACACGTGTATCGTGATGCAGACGATCAACATTTGTCATACACGCTAAACAACATACATAACATCATAAAACATAACATGATTGTCAACGTTGCAGTCAGGACAATACTTAAACTTACAGAAAGTCTGCTAAAGTGAGCCTCTGCTGATCTGGGACTGCTGTCTCAGGGTGTCTGGCTTGAACTCCTATAAAAGAAATAATTGTTGATTATTTCCAACATTTATCTTATACTTGAAACATGGTAAAATATGAAAAATCATATTTCCAGACTCTTTTTTTTTTTAAAGCTTCAAACACGTCCTCCTACACGGGCATGTTTGCGGCCGTGTAATCTTCTGGACTTACGTTCATGACCGTGTAATTCATGCAACATGGCCGTGTAACTCATGCATGCTTACACGGGTGACTACACAGCCGTGTTTCTGGCCGTGTTTTCCTGCTGTCGAACATGGTCTGTTACACGCCCTTCCCACGACCGTGTGCCATTTTACACGACCGTGTTCTTAGTCGTGTAACTCTTGAGTCTCAAATTCTTTCGAAACACAGTCGTGCATGTGGGCACATTCGGGACTGTGTTCTAACACACCCTTGTACACGTCCGTGTACACTCCCGTGTTCATTCCAAAATCCTGATTCTGAGTCCGAAATTCTCATCTCTGTTTTTCTAAGGCTTTCATGGTCTTTATTCTACTTCTTGCACCCAAAATCGATCTCTATAAGACCCTTTCAAGGTATAGACTGCATTTTTACAATCATCAATCCATGGTTTCATAAGTAAAATTTCACATTTTGCTTCTACCACATCTCTTGACTTAACCCTTAAAAATCAAAACTTTCTTGAAAAGAAAACTCAACTGAAACTTGGTTTTCTAAACTATCAACTCACGAATTCGTGTTTAAAAACAACTAAACTTGAACCATGTTTCGATTTAACTAAAAATCTCAATATGCAAAACTCATATTCTCTTTTTCTTCCTCAAATAACCTAGATTTTTTTACCCAAAAACGTGAGAGAAAAAGGGGTTACCTTGCTTGAAACTGGAGGACGTCTTGCTGTGGAATCTTGGACTGAAAACTTGAATGATTTCCTTTCTTGAAGAGAGAATCTAAAACTGTTGAAAGGAATCACAGAGGGTGATTTTTGTTTCCTCTTCTGCTCTTTCTCTCTCTCTCTTTCTTTCTCTTTCTTTCTCTCTCTTTCGTCCACTTCTTTGCAGCTAAAAGAAGTGAAATAATTTCACTTGGCTGCTGCCCCTCACGTGCTCACTCTCCCTCATCTTTGATCTCTTTTCTTTAATTTCTTTTTAAAGAAATTCATAATTGCTTGGCTAATCTTGGCCATTGATCAAGGTAGCTTACAAGTGAGTCATTGATCTCTTAATATGTATTTTCCAAACACTTTTCTTATAACTTTAAAACATCATAATTTGAATTAATGTTTAGCTTTTACACTATGTTCATTAATTCATTGTCAAATTTTGACTAAACTCAGTTAATCAAACTTTTTATCTGCTCTATATTCTGTAACATGTCTTATCGTGAATATACATTTATTTATATATCTTGTACAAAATTTTTATGAGAACAATAAATTTCTCGTTTATCACGATTAATATTCAAATATATTCAAAAAATTCATTTTGGATTAATTGTTCAAAAATTTTATAATTATATTTTTACTAAACCCTTGCCCTATTCCTTTCTAACGCGTAATATCTCTCTCATTCTCTTTTTCACGTTAAAAATAAAATAAAATAAAATAATCCATTTAAGATTAGCCACCAAGCCTCCATCCAATTCCATCGCTCTTATAAACCTTTGATTCTTGTAAGTCATAATCAAGAAGATCTTAAGGTATGACTCACCTTTAATTTTTCCATAAGAGTTTGGATGATTTTCTTTTGGGTTTGGTTGTGTAGATAGGGCAATAATGAAGGATAATCATGGGATGATGATTAACGAAAGATACATGATTAATTGACAATGGTTAATTATTACTTCAGGAATATATTTTGTTTTGCCTAGACGATTCTAATATTTTTTTATCTCTTATTCATAATATTGTTTGGAATGGTTATCTTTTAATTTATTTATTTATTTTACAAGTTAGAAATACATTTTGGGATTGTATTTTGTGTGTACATGAATCATGCATGTTGTGATTATATTTTTATTTTATTTTATATTTAAAAATAATAATATTCAGATTTGGTCATGACTAGAATTTCCAGATTTATGCTCAGTTTTTAGCACTCTATTTAATAGTACAAATTGACTCTATTTTTGATGAATTTGGTATCTTAGAAAGCTCTAGATATCTAATTTCTTTTTTGACTAATTTTAGATGATTTAGAAGTCTATATTTTTTTTATAAATTTTTAAAATGATAGAGATTTGACTACCAATTTTAATGAAGTTTGTCATTAGATTTCAAAAATAGGTTTAAAGATCTAAATGAATTCCGTTCACGAATTAAATATTGTTGGAAAACTCTATATATTTACTTTCTTTTAAGAGTAGTTTCAAGTTATTTAGAATTTTGTACGAATTTGTGCAAATTTATAAAGAGATAAAGGTCTAGCTATCAGTTTTTGTATGTTGTGAAATTGTTGTGTTTTTATGATTCAACGTCATTGGACGGTCCTTTTTAGGTGTTGTTTTAATGTGATGGATTATCATGACTTTTTAGTGATTTATAGATTTATTATATTTATTATTTATGTCCTGAACGGTTCTAGAGGCGAGCACCAAAGAGCCTCAATCGTCATGTTACCATCAGAAAATTTAAGAGGTTAAGTAAGACGTTTATGTAAGTACACTATTACCTGCAACAAAAATTTATTAATTGAGAAGTATATATATTATTGATATTGATGATGATGTGATGTTTTAACTCTCTCTTATAGTAACGTTTTGATAAAAAGTAAGTATTGTATTTTTATGTTTAAAAACAGCATTATACATCCTTGATATTGATGGTAACCGGTAAACGGCCTTTTGTTCGGTGAGTGAACTTATTATTATGGTTAGTTTGAGATTTACTATCCCACTCTTTTTGTGACTAACGTACTATAACGGTACAACGTCGGGCCTAAAATATGATGGTATTTAAAAGTTAAAAATTTTCAAAAATGTTTATATTTATAATGACGTATATATGATAATGGTGATGATGATGGTGATGGTGATGAAAATAAAATAAAATAACTTCATTTAAGTTTGTGAGATATAAGTGTCTTACTAAGTCTTACTTATATAAGTTAATTCATGTTGTAGATAAAGGAAAAGGTAAGATATAATGATAGAAAAGTTTAGGATAGAAGTGGAACGATTTGTGATAGGAAAACGAGATGAACGATATTGAATTAATTGTGTTTAAGATTTTAATGCGCTTTCGGATGATAATTATGGTTTTTTTAATAGAAGATTATGTTTGAATTTTTCTTAATTTTATTTCACTATGTGGATTTTATTATTTATAATAAATATGAAGATCTATTTTGATAAGACAAAAACTACTTTAAAAAATTTATCTATTTTTTTAATAAGTCAAGAATATTACTTAAATTTTATTATTTATCATTTTACGGGAAATAAATGTCAAAAACATAATTCAATTTTAACAGTCCAAAAAGGATCATTATAAGGGCAATGGTGACTTTCACATGGTAGGTCTCATAAATTTGAAATGAAATTTAAAAAAAAAAAATCGGTTCAAACTGGTATCTTTCTTAGATTACCAATGTACGTGTGAAATAGTATATTATTTAAATAACGTAAGAATTCAAAGAAAAAAATAAAAAGAAGAAAAAGGTCAAAATGACAAAATAAAATAAACTAAAAACAGGCATGTTTGGTGGACCGTATTAGAAAACTATATTGTATTATTAGTGTTTGGTAAGATCATCAAATTGTATAAATTCATACAAATTGTAAATTCATACGATTTATATTGTATTATCTAATATGATACATTTTTAGTATATTGTATTGTATTATTTCAAATAATATTCAAGTCTAAAGTCAAAGATCAAGACTTGGGACCGAGGTAAGATTTCGGAATGGTAAGATAAAATAAAAAGAAGAAAAAGGTCAAAATGACAAAATAAAATAAAATAAACCAAAAACAGACATGTTTGGTGGACCATATTAGAAAACTATATTGTATTATTAGTATTTGGTAAGATCATTATATTGTATAAATTCATACAGATTGTAAATTCATACGATTTATTGTGGCGGCCCGCCCTACTGTAGAGGCTTTACAGTGCTGTTACAGTCAACTCTGTAGTTAACCGCAATAGTCTGCAGGCCTCTAGGGTCGCCGGCAATCATGTTGAACTGAAAACTTGCTTGCTAATTTGCGGAATAAATTTTTTTTTTCTTTAAATTCATACACTGTTCAAGAATGTGATAAGGAAATCATGTTAACAAAATAACATGCACTTGAATCATGATTCCCCTATCACATAATCTTAACTTGAAAACTTGTTCTTGAACTACATGATTTAAATTTCAAAACTATACAGCGGAAGCCTATCGGTGACTACAATCCCTCGCCCAAACCTCCCCGGCATGCATCTACCATGTTCATCGTCCACCGTAAACTACTGGTGAACAGGTCCCTTACCTGCAACATGTGAACAAACTGATTAGCTATGGGCTCAGTAAGTTCAAACATAAAAACATAAAACATGACATGCTGTACTGCTGTGCTCATGCATGAAACTGGACTATGTGAACATGCTCGTGGCTGAAAGGTTAGTCTTAGGACATTATCTGATATTTTAGTTCTGGTTTTGGGCTCCTGATTAGTCGTACCGACATGTTAGCGCAACTGAGAGCGGTACTTTAGTGTTGACTTCCTCAGTCTTAACTGATGCTAAACATGAAAACCTCCCCGTGAGTCGAGAGGCCGATACACCAATAACTGGTTTAATTACCATCTTACTGGTATTCCAACTGGGTAGCATACTGATTGCCCCCACAGTCGGAACCTGTTACATGATTTACTGGGTGTGAATTTTATTAACACACTAGGGTGCCTTGTGCACCGACCTATTTTCGTGTTCTGGTTACTTGACTGACATGTATACTGGAACATGCAACTCTACATGCATGACATGAACTGACCTGTATTGACATGAGACTGACATGAACTGACATAGATATCATGATACAGACAATCAATGTCTAACATACACGTCATACAACATACATAACATCATAATATAACAAGCTTGTCCACGTTGCAGTCAGGACAATGCTTGAACTTACAGAAAATCCGCTAGCGTGAGCCTCTGCTACTTTGGGACTGCTGCTTCGGGGTCTCTGGCTTGAATTCCTATAAAAGGAATAATCACTGATTATTTCCATTGTTCATCTTATACTAGAAATATGAAAAACATGTAATGTTTCATTTCCAGACTCTTTTTTTTTTTTTTACTCTCTGGCTTCGAACACGCCCTCTTACACGGTCGTGTCCCTACCCGTGTACCTCTCTGGACTTACATGCCTGGCCGTGTACTTCGTGAAACATGGCCGTGTATACTTACACGGGTGAATACATGACCGTGTTACTAGCCGTGTACTCCTCTGGACTCTTACACGGTTACTTACACGACCATGTTTCTGACCGTGTTTTCTTATTGATTAACATGGCCTACTACACGCCTCCCTTTGACTGTGTGCCCCTTGATACGGCCCGATACACGACCGTGTTCTTGGCCGTGTAGCTCTCGGGTCTGAATTTTCTTGCAACACGGTCGTGCATGTGGGCATGTTCGGGGCCATATTCTGAACACGCCCTTGTACACGCCCGTGTTCATACCAGAATCAAGATTCTGGGTCCGAACTGCTTTGCTCTGATTTTCTAAGGCTTTTATGGCCTTTGTTCTACTTCTTACACTTAAAATCGATCTCCACAAGATCATTTCAAGGTATCTACTACATTTCTACTATCACAAATCCATTATTTCATAAGCAAAAATTCCACATTTTGCTCATTTACACCTCTTGACTTAACTTTTGAAAAATCTGCATTTTTGTGAAGAAATTTCACTAAACTTGGTTTTCTAAACCATCAACTCATGGATTCGTGTTTGAAAACATCTAGACTCGAATCATGTTTCGATTTTTAACCGATAATCTCGACATGATTCACTCACATTCTCTTTTTCCTCTCAAAACCCCAGATTTTTTTCCCCAAAGAAAAACGTGAGAAACTAGGGTTTACCTTGCTTTGAATCTTAAGAGCTTCTTACTGCTGATTCGTGACCGAAACTTGATCGATCTGTTGCTGGGACTAGAAAAATCCAAACTTTCTTTGGATTTCCCTTTCTTCCCTCTTTCTTGGTTTCTCTCTCTCTCTTTCTTTCTTTCTCTTTCTTTCTTTCTTTCTTTCTCTCTTTTTCTCTTTTTTTTCCTTTCTTTCTGCCGGCTGCTTCTGCAGCTAAGGAAATTAATTAAATCCCCTTTAACTCACGTGCCTCTCTCTCTCTCTCTTGCTTTCTTTTTTTTTTTTTTTTTTTGAAATGTGTAAGGGCTTATTTGGCAATTCTTTTGGCCATTGATCAATGTGGCTCACTTGTATGCCATTGATCTCTTAATATGTATTTTCCACATACTTTTTTATAAATTTTAAAACATTATAAATTGAATTAATGTTTAGCTTTCAACTATTTTCATTAATTCATTGTCAAATTTTGATTAAAACTTAATTAATCAAAATTTTCATCTGCTCTATATTCTGTAACATGTCTCACTATAAATGTACATTTATTTACATATTTTGTACAAATATTTCCTAGAACATAGATTTCTCAGTTATCACATTCACCCCTCCTTATAAGATTTTCGTCCTCGAAAATTTATAACAAGTGAGAGTATGAAAGTCTCATTTCATCTTTTCTCTCCCACGTAGCCTCTTCAATGTTGTGATTTCTCCACAATACCTTAACTAGTGGGATGGTCTTGTTTCTCAGCACCTTTTCTTCTCTAGCTAGTATCTGAACTAGCTGCTCTTCATAGGTCAAATCCTCTTGGACTTGGACTGGTTCATGTTGTAGCACATGAGATGGATCTGACATGTACTTTCTGAGCATGGAGACATGGAATACGTTGTGTACTGCTGATAGCTCAGGAGGTAATGCCAACTTGTAGGCAACTTTCCCAATGCGTTTGATAATCTCATAAGGTCCAATGTACCTTGGACTCAGTTTTCCCTTCTTACCAAAATGCATAATCCCCTTCATGGGTGACACTTTCAGAAAAACGAAGTCCCCTTCCTTGAATTCTAGAGATCTCCGTCTTCTGTCTGCATAACTCTTCTGTCTGCTCTGAGCACTCTTCATTCTTTGCTGGATCTTAGCAACTGCATCGCCAGTTTCCTGCATGAAATCTGTTTTATTCAGTTGTTTTTCTTTCAGATCATACCAGTGAATGGGTGATCTGCACTTTCTTCCATACAGGGCCTTATAAGGTGCCATCTTGATGGAAGCTTGGTAACTATTGTTATATGAGAATTCCACTAGTGGCAGCTTTTCATTCCAAGCTCCTGGAAAATCCATGACACATGCTCGGAGCATATCCTCTAAAGTCTGGATAGTCCATTCTGATTGTCCATCTATATGAGGATGGAAGGCTGTACTGAACCTCAGTTCTGTGCACATGGCTCTTTGCACACACTTCCAAAAGTTTGAAGTGAATTGTGCATCTCTGTCAGATACTATAGACTTTGGAACTCCATGTAACCTGACAACGTGATCTACATACAGATGTGCCAGCTTCTTTAATGAGTAAGTGATCTTTATCGGTATGAATCTGGCTGTCTTTTTCAATCTGCCCACGATTACCCAGATGGCATCGTGTCCTCCTTTTATATTGGGTAACCCTACCACAAAATCCATGGTAACATCCTCTCATTTCCATTCTGAAATCTCTAGAGGTTCTAACTTTCCTCCAGGATGCTGATGCTCAGCCTTGACTTTCTGACAAGTAAGGCACTTACTGACAAATCTTACAATGTCCCCTTTCATCCCTTTCCACCAAAACTGTAATTTCAAGTCTTGGTACATCTTGGTGGCTCCAGGATGGACTGAATATGGCGTCTCATGAGCTTCTGACATGATTCACCTTCGTAGTTCTTCATCTGCTGGAACATGAATTCTCCCCTAATGCCAGATTAATCCATCTGTGGACATCTCTTCCTGAGAGTCTGTCAGACTTGAATCTTACTTCTGAACTTCCTTGATATCATCAAACAACGATGACTTCAGCTACAGTGCTGACAACTTTCCTGCTATCAGCTCTAGCTCGAGCGAATGAACCTCTTGCTGCAATGGTTTTGGTAACCTATCAATAGGCAACTGCTGTGGAACTGTAGCTTTTCTACTCAAAGCGTCTGCTACTCGGTTGGCTTTTCCTGGGTGATAAAGGATCTCACAGTCATAATCTTTTACCAACTCTAACCATCTTCTTTGCCTCATGTTAAACTCCTTCTGTGTGAAGAAGTATTTTAGGCTCTGATGATCCATGTAAATTTGGCACTGTGCTCCATACAAATAGTGTCGTCAAATTTTGAGTGCGAACACTACTGCAGCAAGTTCTAAATCGTAGGTGGGGTAATTCTTCTCGTGCTCTTTTAATTGACGTGAAGCGTAGGCAATCACTCTGCCTTTTTGCATCAATACTGCTCCCAAACCCACTTTGGAAGCATCACTGTAGATCTCATACTTCTCCCCTTCAGTAGGGAGTGTGAGGATCGGCGCGCTTGTCAGCCGTCTCTTCAGTTCTTGGAAGCTTCTTTCACACTCATCTGTCCATATGTACTTCTTTTCCTTGCGTGTGAGGGTGGTGAGAGGTGCTGCTAATCTTGCAAATCCCTCCATAAATCCCTTGTAATAGCCAGCTAGTCCTAAGAAACTGCGTATCTCTGTTACGCTCTTAGGTGCAGGCCATTTGTTGATTGCATCTACTTTGATTGGATCCACTGCAATTCCCTCCTTGGATACTACATGACCGAGGAAATGCACTCTGTCTAGCCAAAACTCACATTTTGAGAATTTGGCAAAGAGTTGATGCTCTCTCAGCGTCTGAAAAATAATTCTTAATTGGGCTTCATGCTCTACGTGAGTCTTTGAATATACAAGGATGTCATCGATGAACACAATGACAAACTTGTCTAAATACTCCTTAAAGACTCTATTCATCAGGTCCATGAAAGCGGCTGGCGCGTTCGTTAACCCAAATGGCATTACTAAGAACTTATAATGCCCATAACGGGTTCTGAAAGCTGTCTTGAGAACGTCATCTTCCTTGATTCTCAGCTGATGATATCCTGATCTCAAATCAATCTTTGAGAACACTGCTGCACCCTTGAGCTGATTGAACAGGTCATCAATCCTAGGTAATGGGTATCTATTCTTGACTGTAACCTTGTTCAATTCTCTGTAATCTATGCACATGCGGAACGTCCCGTCTTTCTTCTTGACAAACAGTACAGGAGCTCCCCATGGGGCATAGCTCGGTCTGATGAATCCCTTGTCAAGCAGATCCTTTAGCTGTACCTGTAACTCTTTTACCTCTACTGGTGCCATGCGGTACGGCGTCTTGGAGATCGGTGCTGTTCCAGGTAGGAGCTCTATCTCAAATGAGATTTCCCGTTCTGGAAGTAGTCCTGGTAGTTCCTCAGGAAAGACCTCGAGAAATTCTTTGACAACTGGAACCTCTTCTGGCTGTAACTTCTTCTCTTCTGCTGTATCTGTGACATAAGCTAAATATCCAGTACAACCACTGGCTATTAGCTTCTTGGCTGTCATCGAACTGATCATCATCTTACTGCACTTTCTCGAAGAATCGATATATTCGAAACTTTCTTCATCTTCTGGCTTGAATACTATTCTTCTGTTTCTACAATCTATCGTAGCTTGATATTTTCCTAGGAAATCCATTCCCAAGATTACATCATAGTCTACGATCTTCATCATGATCAACTCTGCATACAGCTCTCTATTTGCCACGATTATTGGTACATGAGGTAACCAATACTCTGACAACATAATTTCTCCTGATGGGAGAGCAGTTCTAAAAGTTCTTCCCATGTGATCTCTAGGGTATTCTAACTTATCAACAAATGCATATGATATGAAAGAATGGGTGGCTCCAGAGTCAAATAGAACAGATGCCAAGTGGTTAGCGACAGAAATCTGACCTGTCACCACGTTGGACGTCCCTACCTCTGCCTCTTCTCTGGTGTAGGCCATCACCCTAGCATCTGCCTATGGAACTCTTTCTTGTCTGTCCTGTACTGCTGGAGGCACTTCTGATGGGCTCTCATAGCTCAGTCTGAGTACATGAAATTGTGACTGCTGTGGACGTGAAGAGTTTGCTCCTGATACTGACTGGCGGTTTATAGGGCAATTCTTAATGAAGTGGCCTTCTTTTCCACACTGAAAACAGGCAGTCGTGCCAGCTTTGCACTGACCCACATGTTTCCTCCCATAATTTAGACAGATAGGGTTACTTAGAACTGTAGTGGTGTTAGTCCTCCTTGACTGACTTCTATTGTCCTGACTCTGAGTTCCTTGAAAATTCCCCTTTCTCTTCTGTTAGGACTGAGAACCTGGATGACTGGACTACTCTGGTCTTGTACTCTGACTGCCCTTATTGTGCTGTCCAGGTTGAGAGGTCTTAGCCAAGATCTTTTCTTTCTTCTTGGCTTCCCAGACCTTTTCTCTCGCTTCTTTCTGTCGGGCTAGGTGATACTCTGCCCTCAAAGCACGACTAACACAGTCGGCTACTGAAACTGGCGGAAATGGGCCAACATCAATCAAAGCAGAGATCTCAGGACTGAACATGCCTATCATCTTCTGTATCTTCTCCCTCTCCGTAGGTACTACATACGGACATAGGCAGGAGAGCTACTCAAATCTCCTGTAAACCTCACTAACTGACATGTCACCCTACTGTAACTCTGCAAATTCTTTCTGCTGGGGTCGGAGTGATGCAGGATCATAATATTTTTGGTTGAACTCCTCCAAGAAATCCGCCCATGATATTGTGGTCACGTCCCTCCTCATACACACTGTGTCCCACCAAAATCTTGCATCCTTCCTTAGAACAAAGGATACGCACATGACTTTCTCTTCATCTGTGAGTCTCATAAACTCCATAATCATCTGTATTGAGGAAAGCCAATCCTCTGCTTTTAGGGGATTTTTTGAACCCTCAAATTCTGGAGGCCTCATCTTCCGAAATCTCTCATATAACGGCTCTAGATTTACCCTAACCGGTGGTTCTTGAACCACTTCTAGTGCCGCTGGTGGCACTACTGGTTCTGCTTCTGCTGCTGGTTGTATAGGAGCCCCTACTGATCCCTGTCCCTGTTCTAGCTGTTCTAACCTCTGTCTCAACTTTGCATTTTCTCTCATCTGGTTTTCTAGAAGAGCTTGCATCTCCTCTAATCGTTGAGTTAAAGATGGGCGTCCCCTTCTCCTTCTTTAGCCTTGGCCTTGGCCTTGATTTTCCATTGTGCTACTTTTTATCCTATAATTACACGATGAACTTGTGTTAGATCCTGTATAAAAAGGATCCACATGATTTCTTGTATTTTCATAACATCATATACTTACTATAAAGTATAGGTCTCTACAGACCTTTACTTTCATGCATAGCTAGCTGCTTATATTAACATAAACTTAACTTACTTGGATCGACGAACATGACATGCACGGAGTCAAGCAGGATATGATCAACTAACTTTTCTGATAATACCCACTGTGACTGCAATAAGTATTCTAAACTAGACCCATTTTAAAACTTGGGCTCTAATACCAACTGTGTCTACGTTTGGTATCCTAGACTGAACCCATCGTAAAACTTCACTCTGATACCAACTGTGGCGGCCCGCCCTACTGTAGAGGCTCTACAGTGCTATTACAGTCAACTCTGTAGTTAACCGCAATAGTCTGTAGGCCTCTAGGGTCACTGGCAATTATGCTGAACTGAAAACTTGCTTGCTAATTTGCGGAATAAAATTTTTTTTCTTTAAATTCATACACTGTTCGAGAATGTGATAACGAAATTATGTTAACAAAATAACATGCACCTGAATCATGATTCCCCTACATATAATCTTAACTTGAAAACTTGTTCTTGAACTATATGGTTTAAATTTCAAAACTGTACAGCGGAAGCCTATCGGTGACCACAATCCCTCGCCCAAACCTCCCCGGCATGCATCTACCATGTTCATCGTCCACCGTAAACTACTGGTGAACAGGTCTCTTACCTGTAACATGTGAACAAACTGATGAGCTATGAGCTCAGTAAGTTCAAACATAAAAACATAAAACATGACATGCTGTACTGCTGTGCTCATGCATGAAACTGAACTCTGTGAACATGCTCGTGGCTGAAAGGTTAGTCTTAGGACATTATCTGATATTTTAGTTCTGGTTTTGGACCCCTGATTGGTCGTACCGATATGTTAGCGCAACTGGGAGCGGTACTTTAGTGCTGACCTCCTCAGTCTTAACTGATGTTAAACATGAAAACCTCCCCGTGGGTCGAGAGGCCGATACGTCAATAACTGGTTTAATTACCATCTTACTGGTGTTCCAACTGGGTAGCATACTGATTGCCCCCACAGTCGAAACCTGTTACATGATTTACTGGAGTGTGAATTTGATTAACACACTAGGGTGCCTTGTGCACCGACCTGTTTTCGTGTTCTGGTTACTTGACTGACATGTGTACTGGAACATGCAACTCTACATGCATGACATGAACTGACCTGTGCTGACATGAGACTGACATGAACTGACATAGATATCGTGATGCAGACAATCAATGTCTAACGTACACATCATACAATATACATAACATCATAATATAACAAGCTTGTCCACGTTGCAGTCAGGACAATGCTTGAACTTACAGAAAATCCGCTAGCGTGAGCCTCTGCTACTCTGGGACTGCTGCTTCGGGGTCTCTGGCTTGAACTCCTATAAAAGGAATAATCACTGATTATTTTCATTGTTCATCTTATACTAGAAATATGAAAAACATGTAATGTTTCATTTCCAGACTCTTTTTTTTTTTGTTTTACTCTCTGGCTTCAAACACGCCCTCCTACACGGCCGTGTCCCTACCCGTGTACCTCTCTGGACTTACATGCCTGGCCGTGTACTTCGTGAAACATGGCCGTGTATACTTACACGGGTGAATACACGACCGTGTTACTGGCCGTGTACTCCTCTTGACTCTTACACGGTTACTTACACAACCATGTTTCTGACCGTGTTTTCTTATTGCTTAACATGGCCTACTACACGCCTCCCTTTGACCGTGTGCCCCTTGACACGGCACGATACACGGCCGTGTTCTTGGCCGTGTAGCTCTCGGGTCTGAATTTTCTTGCAACACAGTCGTGCATGTGGGCATGTTCGGGGCCGTATTCTGAACACGCCCTTGTACACGCCCGTGTTCATACCAGAATCAAGATTCTGGGTCCGAACTGCTCTGCTCTGATTTTCTAAGGCATTTATGGCCTTTGTTCTACTTCTTACACTTGAAATCGATCTCCACAAGATCGTTTCAAGGTATATACTACATTTCTACTATCACAAATCCATTATTTCATAAACAAAAATTCCACATTTTGCTTATTACACCTCTTGACTTAACTTTCAAAAAATCTGCATTTTTGTGAAGAAATTTCACTAAACTTGGTTTTCTAAACCATCAACTCATGGATTCGTGTTTGAAAACATCTAGACTCGATCCATGTTTCGATTTTTAACCGAAAATCTCGACATGATTCACTCACATTCTCTTTTTCCTCTCAAAACCCCAGATATTTTTTTCCCTGAAGAAAAACGTGAGAAACTAGGGTTTACCTTACTTTGAATCTTGAGAGCTTCTTACTGCTGATTCGTGATCGAAACTCGATCGATTTGTTGCTGGGACTAGAAAAACCCGAACTTTCTTTGGATTTTCCTTTCTTCCCTCTTTCTCGGTTTCTCTTTCTTTCTTTCTCTTTCTTTCTTTCTTTCTCTCTTTTTCTTTTTTTTTCCTTTCTTTCTGCCGGCTGCTTCTTCAGCTAAGGAAATTAATTAAATCCTCTTTAACTCACGTGCCTCTCCCTCTCTCTCTTGCTTTCTTTTATTTTTTTTATTTTTTGAAATGTGCAAGGGCTTGTTTGGCAATTCTTTTGGCCATTGATCAATGTGGCTCACTTATGTGCCATTGATCTCTTAATATGTATTTTCCACATACTTTTCTATAAATTTTAAAACATCATAAATTGAATTAATGTTTAGCTTTCAACTATTTTCATTAATTCATTGTCAAATTTTGATTAAAACTTAATTAATCAAAATTTTCATCTGCTCTGTATTTTGTAACATGTCTCACTATAAATGTACATTTATTTACATATTTTGTACATATATTTCTGAGAACGTAGATTTCTCGGTTATCACATTTATATTGTATTATCTAATATGATACATTTTTAGTATATTGTATTTAATTATTTCAAACAATGTTCAAGTCTAAAGTTGAAGATCAAGACTTGGGACCGAGGTAAGATTTCAGAATGGGGTAAGGGTTGGGCTTTAAGATGGGCATTGGCATCAAGTTTATGGATAGGAATCGTGGACAAGTTTCGAAACAGGAGTCAGGGTCGGGTTTTGGTTTTGGCACAAGGGTCAAGTTTTGGGACATCAGTTGAAACTGAGGTCGAGTTTTAAAACAGGGTTGAGGTGGCATTTCAAGATGGGGGATGGGATCAAGTTTCGGGATAGAGACAGTGGTTGAGGTTGGGTTTCAGGATGGGCTCAGAATTAGGTTTTGGAATGGGAGTTGGGATCGAGTTTTGGAACAAGGGTCAAGGCTAGGACCATGGTCAGTTTCAAGATGAGGTCCAATATTAGAATAGGGTTCAAGGTTAGATTTTGGGACTAGGATCAAGGTCAGGACTAGGTATAGGGATTAAAGTTAGGTTTCGAGACGTGAGTTGGGTCAGATTTTTAAACTAGGAGTCAGAGCTAAATTTTGGGACTGGGTCATTGTTGGGTTTCGGAATAGGGTCTAATTGAGTCGAGTTTCGAAATAGGGTCTAATTAAGTCGAGTTTCGGAACTGGGACTGAGGTTGGGTTAGGTTTATAAGATATAGATCAGGGTCGTGGTTAGGTTTCAAGATGAGGGTCGAAATTAGGTTATGGGATGAGGGTCAGAGTAGTGACCAAGGTCAAGTTTGGAGATAGGGGTTCAGGGTCGAGTTCAGATTTCGAGATGGAGACTAGGGTCAAGGTCAAGTTTCGAGATGTAGGTCAGGGTCAAGTTTTGGAATGCTGATTAAGGTCGGGTTTTGAGATTAGGATTCAAGATAGGGACCGAAGAGGGGGTCGGGTTTCATGACGAGTTTCATGGTCGATCTTTAGGACTGGATTTGGTTTTGAAAGGGGGGCTGAGGTCGAGTTTTGGGATAGGAGTCGAGTCAGGTATTGGGACTGTGGTTGGGATCCCTATCTACATCCTTAACCCTAACCTCGCACCACATCTCGAAACCCAACTATCCTGAAATCCAATCTTGACTCATGCCTCGAAACCTAATCCCAAACCTTATTTTGAAACCCGATCCCAACTCCTATCTCGATACCAGCCTCAAATCTTATCCCAAACTAAATCCTGATCCTAACCCCTATCTCAAATTCTGATCGTGACTCCCGTCTTGAAATCTAATCCTAACCTCAGTCCTGAAACCCGTTTGAAACCCGGCCTCGAACCTTATCGTAAAACCCAATCTCGATCCTAATCATACCCCAAAACCCAACCCCTACTCCAGTTCTGAAATCCACTCTCAACCCCTATCTTGATACCTAGCCCCAAAGCTTGCCCAAAACTGGACTCAAAACCCTGTCCCGAAATCTGATCCTGACCACATTCTGAAACCTGATTCCTGACCTCATCCTGAAACCTAATCCCAGCCCTTAACCTAAAACCCGACCTTAACCCCTATCTAGAAACCCTAGTCGACTCCTGTTTCGAAACCTAATCCTGACTCCGTCCTAAAACCTGATCCTAACCCCATCCTGAAACATGTCCTCAACCCCTAAACGAATACCCGATCCCAGTCTTTGTCCTGAAACTCGACCCCAGTTTTTGTCTCCTAACCCAACCTTGATCTCTTTCTCCAAACTATACCCGAATAGAAATTAAATAAATTATCATTTGAAAACATAAATAAATTAGTTATACAATACAATATAATGTAACAATCCACTAAACAGTGTATTAAATTATCTATATCTTTAATACGCTACATAATCAAACATCATATTGTAAAGGTAATACAATTCAATATAATTCAATACAATACACTAAATAAAATAGATCTACAAAACATGGCCTTTGTGAATTTTAAAAAAAAAAATCTAATTGCGAAACTTCAAAGAAAAAAAGAATCATAGATAAAATATTTTTAATCAAGTTGAAAAATCAAGATGAAACTCCAAATAAAAACTCCTATTCTCACATTCATCATTGAATGATGAATTAAATAGACTATTTATACAGGAGAAATATATATGCTTGATTATAATGTTGAATAGTAAATGATTTAGAATGTTTTACAGAAAAGCAAATTCACACCATTATTATAATTGTTATGTAGTTTGTAGAATAAAAATAAGAAAATCCTTAAATAGTATAATTTGTGATAACCGAGAAATCTATGTTCTCGGAAATATTTGTACAAATATGTAAATAAATGTACATTTACAGTGAGACATGTTACAGAATACAGAGTAGAGGAAAATTTTGATTAATGGAGTTTTAATCAAAATTTGATGATGAACTAATGAAAATAGTTAAAAACTAAGTTTTAAAAATAATAGAAAAGTATGTGAAAATACATACTAAGAGATCTATGGCATACAAGTGAGCCACATGGATCAATGGCCAAAAGAACTTGCCAAACAAGCCCTTACACATTAAAAAAATAAAAGAAAGCAAGGGAGAGAGTGAGAGGCACGTGAGCTTAGGGAGATTAATTAATCCCTTAGCTGCAGATGCAACCGGCAGAAAGAAAGAAGAAAAGAAAGAAAGAAAAGAAAGAGAGAAAGGAAACCGAGAGAGAAAGGGGAGAAGAAAAAAGAAATCCAAAGTTCGGATTTTCTAGTGCAAGCTACAGATCGATCGAGTTTCAGTCAAGGATTAGCAGCAAGAAAAGCTCACGATCAAAGCAAGGTAAACCCTAGTTCTCACGTTTTTCTTTGGGGGAAAAATCTGGGGTTTTGAGAGAAAACAGAGAATGTGAGTGAATCATGTGAGGTTTTCGGTTAAAATCGAAACATGATTCAAGTCTAGATGTTTTCAAACACGAATCCATGAACAGATGGGTTAGAAAACCAAGTTTAGTGAATATTCTTCACAAAAATATAGATTTTTCAAAAGTTAAGTCAAGAGAGGTTCATAAGCAAAATGTGGAATTTTTGCTTATGAAATTATGGATTTGTGATAGTAGGAATGTAGTAGATACCTTGAAACGGTCTGGTGAAGATCGATTTCAAGTGTAAGAAGCAGAACAAAGGCCATAAAAGCCTTAGAAAATCAGAGCAGAGCAGTTCGGATCCAGAATCTTGATTCTGGTATGAACACGGGCGTGTACACGGGCGTGTACAAGGGCGTGTTCAGTACACGGGCGTGTACAAGGGCATGTTCAGTACACGGCCCCGAAAATGCCCATATGCACGACCGTATTGCAAGAAAAATCAGACCCGAGAGGTACACGGCCAAGAACACGGTCGTGTATCAGGCCGTGTCAAGGGGCACACGGTCAAGAGGAAGGCGTGTAGTAGGCCATGTTAGGCAGTAAGAGAACATGGCCAGAAACACGGCCGTGTAAGTAATCGTGTAAGAGTACAGAGGAGTACACGGCCAGTAATACGGCTGTATATCCACCCGTGTAAACACACACGGCCATGTTTCACGAATTACACGGCCAGCCTTAAAAGTCCAGAGAGGTACACGGGCAGAGACACGCCCGTGTAGGAGGGCGTGTTCGAAGCCAGAGAGTAAAAAAAAAAGTCTGGAAATGAAAATTTTCATGTTTTGCCATATTTCCAGTATAAGATAAATATGGTAAATAATCAGTGATTTTCCTTTTATAGGAGATCAAGCCAGAGACCCCAAATCAGCAGTCCCAGAGCAGCAGAAGCTTACACTAGAGGATTTTCTATAAGTTCAAGCATTGTCCTGATTACAACGTGGACAAGCTTGTTATATTGTTATGTTATGTATATTGTATGACATGTATGTCAGATATTGATTGTCTGCATCACGATGCTTATGTCAGTCTCATGTCAGCACAGGTCAGTTCAAGTCATGCATATAGAGTTGTATGTTTCAGTACACAGACCAGACAGTACCAGAACAAGAAAACAGTTAGGTGCACAGGGCACCCTAGTGTGTTAATTAATTCACACCCCAGTAATTTGATTAACAGGTTTCGACTGTGGGGGCAATCAGTATGCTACCCAGTTGGAACACCCGCAAGATGGTAAATAAACCAGATATTGGCGTATCGGCCTCTCGACCCATGGGGAGGTTTGCATGTTTAACATCAGTTAAGACTGAGGAGGTCAGCACTAAAGTACCGCTCCCAGTTGCGCTAACATGTCGGTACGTCCAATCAGGAGCCCAAAACCAGAACTAAATTATCAGATAATGTCCTAAGACTAAACCTCTTAGCCAGAAGCATGTACACAGAGTCCAGTTTCATGCATGAGCACAGCAGTACAGCATGTCAGTTTATGTTTTTATGTTTGAACTTACTGAGTTTATAGTTCATCAGTTTGTTCACATGTTGCAGGTAAGAGACCTGTTCACCAGTAGTATATGGTGGACGACGAACAGGGAAGTTACATGCCGGGCAGGATTGGGCGAGGGATATTGGTCACCGATAGTCTTTCGCTGTATAGATTTTGAATGTGATTTCAAAGAGACAAGTTTTCAACTCAAGAGTAGGTGATAGGGGAATTATGATCAGATGCATGTTATTTTGTTTACATGATTTCCTTATCACATTCTCAAACAGTTTATGAATTTAAAGAAAAAAAAAATTTTGTTCCGCAAAATTAGCAAGTAGTTTACAGTTCAGCATGATTGCCGGCGACCCTAGAGGCCTGCGGACTATTGCGGTTAACTACAGAGTTGACCGAAATAGCACTGTAGAGTCTCTACAGTAGGACAGGACGCCACATAATTCTTATAAACATGTTGCTGTAGTCTAATTTTTCTAAGTCGAAGCTTATTTCAGCGGGTTTGGTCTTGTAATTAGGATTATAGTTTCAATTAAATTTTATGACTAATCTCATATGTACATTGTGAAATAACTGTTATCATTTTATCTTTTGAACTTTTAAAAATCCAACTTTACTATCAAAATTATAAATTAGTCTCGCTTAATCCATTTTATTATAATTTTTATTAAATACAAACAAAAAGAGGAGAAATAATCTCACTTAAGCTCCTTAATAAGTATATGTTGTTAAAACAAATGAAAAAAAAAAAAAAAAACCATATAACCGCAGTTAACTTCACACATTCCTCACATTTTTTCATATGTTTTTATCAAAAATTCTAACAAAGAACCTGGTAAAGGCTAAAGGCCCGTTTTGCATTACTTTTGGAGATTGAGTTTGCATTCTTAAGCAAGTTCTTTTTTTTTTTTTTTTGTGTAAAAAGATTTTATCTCTTAAATATTATCTTACCTATAATGGCTTCACGATTTTTCCTTCTTATATCGTCAAATTAAAAGTGATCAACATGATAAAAGTCTAAATTAGTGATTAAGTGGGTTAAAATCCTAAATACATGCACAAAAAGAGCTTTTCTCACAATTTTCTCCGTAAGGAGTTTGTAACATGTAAGGAATGTTTTGGTAAACCATAAAAATTGCTCCCTTAAACAAAGTTTGAGAAGTAAATCAAAGATTGCTTTACATGAATACTTCTGTTGTAATTATATAAATTTATTAAAACATCCTTTAAAATAAAATATATTTTTCGACCTATATATTTTTTTATTTATCTGTACAAGGATTTATACAAAATAAACAAATTACATTTTATTGTTTATTTAAAAATTCTAGATTATTTATTTATTGAACTCTTAACCACACAATAACTTTGACTCGTCACTCATAGCGCAAGTAATACAAAGATTTTTCACATCAAACCAATGTCAAAATTGACACTAATGCAAAATTTGACGGATAACGTGGAATTTTAAGGTTTACATGGCAAAATGTAAGTGACCTTAAAGTTAATAGGTGCATAAATGAGAATAATTCTAAATTTTGTGTATCATATTCAAAGACACGTCAATCTATATATATAAATATTTTTTTTCAAAAGAAATAAAAATTAAAAAGTGATGGAAGAGGAAATTTACAAATGTTTTAAATTTTGGGAGTACTAAATGTGCACGTAATATAATTTGGGTGCATTTATAACTCATTCTTAAAAATTGACTTACAAAACGAATGGATCTAACAACTTACAAGAAACATTTTACAAATGTTTCAAAATTTGGGAGTACTGAATGTGCATTTTGAAAATCGACTTACAAGACAAAGGAATCAAATGGTTTATATAGTCATTAATTATCTTACAATCAATTTAAATAATACTTTTTTATATCTATTATAGAGCCTCTTTGGCAGAGTTTTTATCTTTTTCCATTAAACAACGGAAAGAGAAATAAAAGTTATTCTTTCAGGCAAGTATTTGGAACAACAATTTTAAAAGGGCCTAATAATTTAAATGATTTAAAAATTTTTAATAAGCAATAAAAATGCTAAAATAAATAAAGTTTATGATAAGATCTTGCTAAAATCTTGGCATTAGTTTAAAAGTCTATTTAAAATATCTCTTTTTAAAAGTCCCATTTCATACTTTTAATTATAGGTATTTTTAGAGAATTAAACTCTTCTAAAAATAATCTAAACACTATTTATATGAGTTTTTCAATTCAAGAAGTCAAATATAGTGTTAAAAAACTTTGTCAAATTGACTATTAGTTTATAAAGTTTTGGATATATATCACTATGCATACGTTTGGTGTATAGGTTAAAATTGAGTTTCTTGAATTAGAATTGAGTTGAATTAAAAAGTGCATTTGGTATTTATCATTTATTATAACTTTGCCATTATATTAATTTATTAGTAGAAAAAGAATTCCTTGAGTTTGTGTTTATCATTTATTCTCAAAATTCTCTACTTACGTTTTGTAAAGGTTAGAAAAAATTTCTATAAATAAAATTATATGTGCATACGAGTATATATTAGTCAAATCTCACGTAAATTCAGTCAAAAAATAACTAGAAAAAAATAAGGAAACATAAAAAGCATCATCAACTACTATTTAAACTCGCCAAAAAAAAAAAACCTTGCGTTTAAACAAAATTATGAATTATTAAATCTGTTAATACACGTATATATATATATATTACTGTACACATGTTTGTAATCAAAACACGTAAATAGAATAATAGAAAACAAATGAATATAACTTCGTTTAATGGTACATTTGGTAAACGCATTACATTTACATTACGTTTGAATGTAATGCATTGTGTGTTTAGGTGAAAAGTATTTGAATTGTATTTTAATAATAAATATGTGATGTGATGGATAAAAATACAGAAGAAAAAAAGAGAGAAAAAGAGAATACATGATGTAATTAATAAAAATAATAGAAAAAGTGAAATAATGAATAATGATTGTATTGGATTTAAAATATGATGTAATTGATATTTGAATGAAATACTTTTGCATTTGGGAAAAATTGTATTATATTTAAATGTAATGCAATTTAAACATGTATACCAAACACATCATAAGTATGTATAAATATATATATTATTCTTTTCTAAATTAATAATATGATCATATGTTATCATTCCTTTCGCGTGTACGTGTATATATATATATATATATCTTTCGTGTAGAAATCATATATGTAATATATATTTCTTTCGTATATTTAGGTTACGATATTTATAGAAAATTTTCCTCTTTTTTTTTAGCGAAATTTATTGTAGTAATATTTTTTTTTTCAATATTTACAAAACATCAATAGAGAATTTTAAAACTAAATAATAAATACAAACTCATGAGATTCTCTTTCTACTAATAAATAAATACAATGGCAGAGTCATAAAAAAGTTTAAAATAATGGTTTGTGATTATGTTTTATTCTTATGAGAAAATAAGATGATACGTAGCAGATTGAGAAGCAGGAGAGTGACCTATACACACGCTTAAATAGCTATTGATAAATGAAAGTCCTCTATATATTTTGTTTTTGTTTTGTCCTCTCTACATCTAATTGGCTCTGATTTAAGTATTTGCTTTAAGCTGACAATTTAAACAATAAATTCAAATTATTTAAAAAAAAAGACTAAAATAATTTTGAAAAATGAGTTTGAAACAAATACCATACCAAACCAAAGTATTCAGTTTTCTACTTTTATTATAACTAGTACATCTATTCTTTCTAGAGACTTTTATATCCTAATTGCAATTTAAGTTACGAAGCTTTCGATAAAGATATTTTATGAATAATTTATAATTCTAAACAGTAAATATAGTTAAAATCACATTAAAAATTATAGATTCTGCTTTAACACAAATTTGTGTCAAAATAAATTAGGATGTTTTTATTTTCCCTAATCCTGCATTAGAATTATCATTAGTAGCTTGTCAAAACTAATGTGTGTTTGAAAAATACATTCACTTTATATTATCCCAACGTAAGGTAATATACAATTAAGGGGACATTTGGTAAACGCATTACATTTTGATTGTATTTGAATGAAATTTGTTTTTTGAACGTTGTATTTGGTTGAAAAGTATTTGTTTTGTATTTGAATGAAATGTGTGTTTGGATGAAAATTATTTTAGAGTTAAAAAGTTGATGTGATTGGTAAAAGTAGAGATAAATAGTAGAATTGAAAAATTGATGTAATTGTTTTAAAAAACTTTTGAATAGTAATTGTTTTCGTAGCACTGTTGAAAAAAATTGTATTTGAAGGTAAAATTTACGTTTGATGTAAAATTACATTACGTTTAAATAAAATTAAAATGTAATTTTTTGTGAAACACCACCTAAGTAACTTATATTTCTCAAATGTAATATGAATTTGAGTTGTTTATATTTAAATATAATGAAAGGAGGACATCCAAACACATACATTACGTTTAAAATATAATATAAAATTAATAAGTCTTCCAC
The DNA here is from genome assembly GCA_035233585.1 of Antiaris toxicaria. Taxonomy (NCBI): domain Eukaryota; kingdom Viridiplantae; phylum Streptophyta; class Magnoliopsida; order Rosales; family Moraceae; genus Antiaris; species Antiaris toxicaria. The sequence goes on from CP141153.1 coordinate 21,030,085, forward strand.
ATGGACCATATTCACTAGACAGAGAATAAGGGGGCGTTTGGTAAACGCATTATATTTTGATTGTATTTGAATGAAATTTGTTTTTTGAATGTTATATTTGGTTGAAAAGTATTTATTTTGTATTTGAATGAAATGTGTGTTTAGATGAAAAGTATTTTAGAGTTGAAAAGTTGATGTGATTGGTAAAAGTAGATATAAATAGTGGAGTTGAAAAATTGATGTGATTATTTTAAAAATATTTTAAATAGTAATTGTTTTCGTAATACTGTTGTAAAATTTGTATTTGGTGTAAAATTAAAATGAAATTTTTTCTCCAAACGCCCCCTAAGCTTGCATTTGGTATACAAGTTGGAATTGAGTTTTTTGGATTAGAATTGAATTGTATTGAAATGTGTGTTCAGTGAGGTGTTTAAACTGCTGGAGTTAAGAGTGTAAAAACTTGAAATGTATTTGTTAAAAAAAAATCAATATAAAGCTTATTTTGTTTGTTTTGAAATTTTATATAATTAAAAAATATATATCTCATTTGGACTTACATATACAAAAAAATGAATTTTTAAAATTTGAGTTACAAAATTGTAATAATAACTATAAATAGTGAAAATGATATTGATTTTTTATAAAAAGACAAAAATGAATTAAATTTTTTGGGGTTTATATTGTTAACCCAACCACATATTAACCCCCTATTTGGATTGTTAGTCCATTTTCGAAAAAGAAAAATTTTCTTATTTTAAATGAGAAAGTCTTTTTGTTTTTTAGAATGTAATAATGTTTGGATGTATAAAAAAATTTTCTTTTTATTAATAGAAAGTTATTTAGAATGAGAAAAAATAGTATTAAAAAATATAAATTGTAAAAGGATTAGAAAAGGAATCCTTTTGTTTTTTTAAGAGTACACTGTAGAAGACATATTTAAGAAAAAAAAATATTTTCTTTTACAAAATAAGAAAAATGATAAAATAAATACTTTTTTAAAATTTTTTTTTTCTCTTTTAGCGAATAAACCTCCATCTAAACAACCTTTAAAACAAAAAGTAGGATGAGAATTGTGGGTTTGGTGATGGATGAGAATTGTGGGTTTGGTGATGATCAACATTCTTGGCCTATTTAGATACGCATCTTTTAGAATTTTGGCAAGTTAGATAACTTGCGTTGCACTGCGTAATCTTGCAAATTCTCACCCACCCCCCCCCCCCCCCCCCCCCCCTTTTTTTTTTTTGTTTAAAAGCTCTGGCTTGTGTTTTTATCTCTAACATTCCATGTGGTCCAATTCAAAAAAGAAAAATTCCCCTAAAAAAAATAATTGAAGAAGAAAAATAATCCACTAGAAATAGCTCATTAGAATTAATGAGCCTCTTTTTATTCCTATGCATACATTGAATAAAGATATTGATATTCTCGCATGTATACACATGGATCGGGAAAGAAAAAAGAATTAATCAAACAGTATATTTAATTATAATATTTTAAATTAATAGTAGAATTAAAATTAATATAAACAAATAATATAATTTAAATTAATTATATATTAAAATATTAAATTGATCTTTATTTTTTCTCTCTCCTTCTTCTCTTTCCTTTATCTCTTATCTTTTTCTCTCTTCTATCTCTTTCTCTCTCTACCTCCCTCCCCCTCGTTACCAATGGGTTGTGCCGGAGGACATCATGACGACAGTGGATTCCATAGAAATATGAAAAAAAAAAAACCTATATTTTCTATATTTTTAGTATATTTTTAATATAATCATTCATAGTATTTCCTATATTTTTATTCCATAGCAAAAAAAAAAAATGAAATCAATAGAATAATAAAAATACCAATAAATACCAAACCCATCCAAAAAAAAAAAGCAAAAAAGAGTTAGTTGGGCATACTAACAATAGTTTTGATAAATTTGTTGGTGTAAGCACCAGCAGGGAACGGGAATTTGGTGACTTGACAAGTGGAAAATCGGTGATTAGGAAAAGAACTAATGTCGATCCACTGCAATCCGTGGAGATGGTGGTGGCCGATGGTGTGTTGTCTGACATGGTCCGATCTTCAACACCAAGGACGAAGACGGGAGAAATCGACACTCGTGAATGACCACTGAGGTCACGATGTTACAGATAGTGATAAGATACAAGACTCCACATGATTATAGTAGAGGAAATTGCAAGGAGAAAAATCCGATGTTGAGATCAACTACTCGATTCACTCTATCGCCACAATCAACTAGATCGGTGCAATTTGATAGACAAAAAGAGAAAGATCAACATAGTGGATGACATTTGGCCGTTGATGGTTGAAAGAAAGTCAATTCCACGAGAGAAGAGAGAGAGAAAGAGAATACGAGAGAGTAAAATCATAGCCTGAATCACTGGTGTCGTGAATCGTCAACAGAGGGTGAGAGAGAACAAGAGGAGAGAGGGAAGGAAGAAAGAGAAAGTCTAAGTCTAGAAGTAGGAGGGCAAGCGAGCATGAGAGAGAGATAGAGGGTAGAGGTAGAGAAGAGAGAAAGAGATAGAAGGGAAAGAGAGAGAGAGTGAGGAAAGAGAAACAAGAATAGATTTGATAATAAATAAATTATTTTTTAAAAGAATAAATAAAATATGTTATAATTCTATTAACTTTTAAAAATATACTATATATAATGAGTGTTTATGAAATATATTATATGGTATGATTTCTTAAAAACAAATTTAGAAAAGAAAAAGAATCCATCTTGTCTTGATAATCTTATTGAAATATAAAAATATCATATTGAAACGAATTTTTTTAAAAAAATTAATTGCATATTGATCCTTTTCACCTATTTAAAGATCCATCGTTTCCCTCACATTTCAATCATCAATAATAATAATAATAATAATAAGGAACACTCATTAAATAAAGAAAATCTCTTAATCGTTCTTTATGTTCATTAATGCAACGCTTGCTCACGTCGTTATAAAAATGAAAATAATTATCTCCCTATTTTAAAAATAAAATAAATTAAGTTAAATGTGGGTAAAATTTTGAGAGCATCATGACAATAGTTATTCCCTTTATTTTTATAATTTATTGACAATAAGCATTTTGGTTTTTACCTATTAAAAAAATATAAATACTTTCAAAAAAAATATAAACATTTTTATGAGAATATTTGAAGATGTTAATAATGCCACGTTGGCATTTACCAAGGTAAAAACGACTTTCATTTTCTTTATTAAAAAAAATTCCAAATAAAAAGAATGATTTCAGAGTTGTCCTAGCTTGTCTTGCACATAATCCTTTTCATCCTAGTTTGGTAATGTATAGAACCACATGGGTTAAACTCCCATTATGGGTGAAAGGTAATAAGTCAATTTTTTGCTCTGATACAAAATGAAATAGTAACATACACTTTCAAAAATATAAGTTAATAGGAGATAATGGCCACTCACATACAAGGCCCGAGTTCTAATATTAACAGTAGAGCTGGCAATTTATGTGATAACCGAGAAATCTATACTCTCAGAAAGATTTGTACAAAATATGTAAATAAATGTACATTTACAGTGATACAGATTACAGAATACAGAGCAGAGGAAAATTTTGATTAATTGAGTTTTAATCAAAATTTTATGATGAATTAATGAATATAGTTAAAAGCTAAGCATTAATTCAATTCATGATGTTTTAAAATTAATAGAAAAGTATGTGGAAAACACACATTAAGAGATCAATGGCACACAAGTGAGCCACATTGATCAAGGGCCAAAAGACTAGCCAAACAAGGCCTAACCTTTAAAAAAAAAAAAGAAAGAAAGTGAGAGTGAGGGAGAGTGGCACGTGAGCTAAAGGGAATTAATCCCTTAGCTGCATAGCAGCCGGCAAAAAGAAGAAAATAAAGAAAGAAGAAAAGAAAGAAAGAAAAGAAAGAGAGAAAGGGAACCGAGAGAGAAAGGGGAGAAGAAAAAGGAAATCCAAAAGTTCAGATTTTCTAGTGCAAGCTACAGATCGATCGAGTTTCGGTCAAGGATTAGGAGCAAGAAAAGCTCATGATCAAAGCAAGGTAAACCCTAGTTCTCACGTTTTTTCTTTGGGGGAAAATTTTGGGGTTTTGAGAGAAAACAGAGAATGTGAGTGAATCATGTGAGGTTTTCGGTAAAAAATCAAAACATGATTCAAGTCTAGATGGTTTCAAACATGAATCCATGAACAGATGGTTTAGAAAACCGAGTTTAGTGAATATTCTTCACAAAAATGCAGATTTTTCAAAAGTTAAGTCAAGAGAGATTCATAAGCAAAATGTGGAATTTTTGCTTATGAAATCATGGATTTGTGATAGTAGAAGTGTAGTAGATACCTTGAAACGATCTTATGAAGATCGATTTCAAGTGTAAGAAGTAGAACAAAGGCCACAAAAGCCTTAGAAAATCAGAGCAGAGCAGTTCGGACCCAGAATCTTGATTCTGGTATGAACACGGGCGTGTACAAGGGCGTGTTCAGTACACGGCCCCGAACATGCCCATATGCACGACCGTGTTTCAAGAAAAAATCAGACCCGAGAGGTACACGGCCAAGAACACGGCCGTGTATCAGGCCGTGTCAAGGGGCACACGGTCAAAGAGAGGCGTGTAAGTAACCGTGTAAGAGTACATAGGAGTACACGGCCAATAACACGGCCGTGTACCCACCCGTGTAAGCATACACGGCCATGTTCTACGAATTACACGGCCAGGCTTAAAAGTCCAGAGAGGTACACGAGCACGGACACGGCCGTGTAGGAGGGCGTGTTCGAAGCCAGAGAGTAAAAAAAAAAAAAAGAGTCTGGAAATAGAAAATTTCATGTTTTGCCATATTTCCAGTATAAGATAAATATGGTAAATAATCAGTAATTCTTCCTTTTATAGGAGTACGAGCCAGAGACCCCAAATCAGCAGTCCCAGAGCAGCAGAGGCTCACACTAGCCGATTTTCTGTAAGTTCAAGCATTGTCCTGACTGCAACGTGGACAAGCTTGTTATTTCATGATGTTATGAATCTTGTATGACGTGTATGTTAGACATTGATTGTCTGCATCACGATGTTTATGTCAGTTCATGTCAGCACAGGTCAATTTATGTCATGCATGTAGAGTTGCATGTCCCAGTACACATGTCAAACAGTACCAGAACCAGAAAACAGATAGGTGCACAAGGCACCCTAGTGTGTTAATTAATTCACACCCCAGTAATTTGATTAACAGGTTCCGACTGAGGAAGCAATCAGTATGCTACCCAGTTGGAACACCAGCAAGGTGGTAATTAACCAGTTATTGGTGTATCGGCCTCTCGACCCACGGGGAGGTTATCATGTTTAGCATCAGTTAAGACTGAGGAGGTCAGCACTAAAGTACCGCTCCCGGTTGCGCTAACATGTCGGTACGTCCAATCAGGGGCCCAAAACCAGAACTAAAATAACAGATTAACGTCCTAAGACTAAACCTTCAGCCAGAAGCAGGTTCACAAAGTCCAGTATCATGCATGAGCACAGCAGTACAGCATGTTAGTTTTATGTTTTTATGTTTGAACTTACTGAGCTTATAGCTTACCAGTTTGTTCACATATTGCAGGTAAGAGACCTGTTCACCAGTAGTATTTGTAGACGACGAACAGGGTAGACGCATGCCGGGCAGGTTTGGGCGAGGGATGTTGGTCACCATTTAGATCTTCCGCTGTATAGATTTTGAATGTAATTTCAAAGAGACATGTTTTCAAGTCAAGAGTAGGTGATAGAGGAATCATGATCAGATGCATCTTATTTTGTTAACATGATTTCCTTATCACATTCTCAAACAGTTTATGAATTTTAAAAAAAAAAATTTATTCCGCAAAATTAGCAAGTAGTTTACAGTTCAGCATGATTGCCGACGACCCTAGAGGTCTGCAGACTATTGTGGTTAACTACAGAGTTGACGTAATAGCACTGTAGGGCCCCTACAGTAGGGCGGGCCGCCACAATTTGGATCACGACACGATAACACAATATGAAACCCGTATGAAATTAACGGGTTTGGGTTTTTTTTTAAAAGGGTTTGGGTCAAAAAAGGTTGAACCCACCAAACACGATTAAATAAGGGGGTGTTTGGGGGTAATGCTTGGAGACATTATTTTTGGGTCAGAAAAAAGTGATTTTGGAAAATGTGTTTGGAAGAAAAAACTGTTTGGGGTCAAAAAAATAAAAAATTTTAAAAATTTTTTTAGATTCCTCTTGAAATTCTATGCAATTTAAAAAAAAATTATCTCATTTGGATTTGTATACACAAAGTTATGAACTTTTAAAATTTGGAGTTTACTATAGCGTTTTGGAAATATAAATAGTGAAAAATGGTGAAATTTTGGAAAAAAGTTAGTTTTGGATGTCTAGGAAATGCGTTCCAAACACCCCCTAAAGGGTTAAACCCGCACGAACTCGCTAACCTACAATTGATACGAAATAACCCATTTAATAAATAGGTCATATATGGGTGAACACGAACACGACCCATGAATTACCCATTTATAATTTTTAATATATATTATATAAATTTTTAAGGATTAAAAATTTAAAATTCAAAATTTAAATATAAAATATATATTTTAGTTTTTATATGTATATTTTTAGTTTTGTATTTATCTTTTGTGATCTGAATTTAGGTATAACTTGATTGTGAACTTAATTTAATTATTATAATTTGATTGTTATTTAGGTGTTATAATATATATTATACTATATCCTAGGTGTTAGTTTTTATATGTATATATTATATTATATTAGTAACATCCTTGATTATTATAAGCTTGTCCACGTTGCAGTCAGGAATTCATGTCCCAACATATAATTTGATGGTAACATCCTCCCATTTCCATTGTGGAATCTCTAGAGGTTCTAACTTTCTTCCAGGATGTTGATGCTCAGCCTTGACTTTCTGACAAGTAAGGCACTTACTAACAAATCTTGCAATGTCTCTTTTCATCCTTTTCCATCAAAACTGTAACTTCAAGTCTTGGTACATCTTGGTGGCTCCAGGATGGACTGAGTATGGCGTCTCATGAGCCTCTGACATGATTCGCCTTCGCAGTTCTTCATCTGCTGGGACATGAATTCTCCCTTGATACCTGATTAATCCATCTGTGGACACTTCTTCCTGAGAGGCTGTCAGACTTGAATCTTGCTTCTGAGCTTCCTTGATATCATCAAACAATGATGACTTCAGCTGTAGTGCTGACAATTTTCCTGATATCAGCTCCAGCTCGAGTGAATGAATCTCTTGCTGCAATGGTCTTGACAACCTGTCAATAGGCAACTGTTGTGGAACTGTAGTCTTTCTGCTCAAAGCGTCTGCTACTCGATTGGCTTTTCCTGGATGATAAAGGATCTCACAGTCATAATCCTTCACCAACTCCAACCATTTTCTTTGCCTCATGTTCAACTCCTTCTGTGTGAAGAAGTATTTTAAACTCTGATGATCTGTGTAAATCTGGCACTGTGCTCCATACAGATAGTGTCGCCAAATTTTGAGTGCGAACACTACTGCAGCAAGTTCTAGATCATAGGTGGGATAATTCTTCTCGTACTCTTTCAGTTGACGCGAAGCATAGGCAATTACTTTGCCATCTTGTATCAATACTGCTCCCAGACCCACTTTTGACGCATCACTATATATTTCATACTTTTCCCCTTCAGTAGGGAGTGTGAGGATCGACGCACTTGTCAGCCGTCTCTTTAGCTCTTGGAAGCTTCTTTCACACTCATCTGTCCATATATACTTCTTTTCCTTGCGTGTGAGGGTGGTGAGAGGTGCTGCTAATCTTGCAAATCCCTCTACAAATCTCCTGTAATAGTCAGCTAACCCTAAGAAACTGCGTATCTTTGTTACGTTCTTAGGTCCAGGCCATTAGTTGATTGCTTCCACCTTGACTGGATCTACTGCAATTCCCTCCTTGGATACTATATGACCGAGGAAATGTACTCTGTCTAGTCAGAACTCACATTTTAAGAATTTGGTATAGAGTTAATGCTCTCTCAGCTTCTGAAAAACCATTCTTAACTGGGCTTCATGCTCTGCGTGAGTCTTTGAATATACAAGGATGTCATCGATGAACACAATGACAAACTTGTCTAGATACTCCTTGAAGACTCTGTTCATCAGGTCCATGAAAACAGCTGGCGTGTTTGTTAACCCAAACGGCATTACTAGGAACTCATAATGCCCATAACGGGTTCTAAAAGCTGTCTTGAGAACATCACTTTCCTTGATCCTCAACTGATGGTATCCTGATCTCAAATCAATCTTTGAGAACACTGCTGCACCCTTGAGCTGATCGAACAGGTCATCAATCCTAGGTAATGGGTACCTATTCTTGACGGTAACCTTGTTCAATTCTCTGTAATTTATGCATATGCAAAACATCCCGTCTTTCTTCTTGACAAACAGTACGAGAGCTCCCCATGGGGCATAGCTCGGTATGATGAATCTCTTGTCAAGCAGATCCTTCAACTGTACTTGTAACTCCTTCAACTCCACTGGTGCCATGCGGTACGGCGCCTTGAAGATCGGTGTTGTTCCAGGTACGAGCTCTATCTCAAATGAGATTTCTCGTTCTGGGGGTAGTCTTGGTAGTTCCTTGGGAAAGACTTCGAGAAATTCTCTGACAACTAGAATATCTTCTGGCTGTAACTTCTTCTCTTCTGCTGTATCTGTGACATAAGCTAAATATCCAGTACAACCACTGGCTATTAGCTTCTTGGCTTTCATTGAGCTGATCATCATCTTACTTGGTCTTCTCGAAGAATCGACATACTCGAAACTTTCTTCATCTTCTGGCTTGAATACTATTCTTCTGTTTCTACAATCTATTGTAGCTTGATATTTTCCTAGGACCATTCCCAAGATTATATCATAGTCTATGATCTTCATCATGATCAATTCTGCATACAGCTCTCTATTTGCCACGATTACTGGTACATGAGGTAACCAGTACTCTGACAACATGATTTCTCCTGATGAGAGAGCAGTTCTAAAAGTTCTTCCCATGTGGTCTCTAGGGTATTCTAACTTATCAGCAAATGCACATGATATGAAAGAATGTGTGGCCCCAAAGTCAAATAGAACAGATGCCAAGTGGTTAGCGACAGAAATCTGACCTGTCACCACGTTGGATGTCCCTGCCTCTGCCTCCTCTCTGGTGTAGGCCATCACCCTAGCATCTACCTGTGGAGCTCTTTCTTGTACTACTGGATGCACTTTTGATGGACTTTTATAACTCAACCTGAGTGCATGTACTTGTGACTGCTGTTGACGTGTAGAGTTTGCTCCTAATACCGATACTGACTGGTGGTTCATGGGGCAATTCTTGATAAAATGGCCTTCTCTCCCACACTGAAAACAAGCAGTCGTGCCAGCTTTGTACTAACCCACATGTTTCCTCCCACAATTTGGACAGGTGGGGTTACTTGGAACTGTGGTGGTGCTAGTCCTCCGAGACTGGCTTCTATTTTCTTGGCCCTGGTTTCCCTAGAAATTGCCCTTTCTCTTTTGTTGGAACTGAGGGCCTGGATGACTGGACTGCTCTGGTCTTGTACTCTGACTGCCCTTGCTGTGCTGTCCAGGTTGAGAGGCCTTAGCCAGGATCTTTTCTTTCTTCCTGGCTTCCCAGACCTTTTCCTTTTCTTCTTTCTGTCGGGCTAGATGATACTCTGCCCTCAAAACACGACTAACACAGTCGGCTACTAAAACAGGCGGAAATGGGCCAACGTCAATCAAGGTAGAGATCTCAGGCCTGAACATGCCTATCATCTTCTGTATCTTCTCCCTCTCCGTAGGCACCATATACGGACACAAGCGGGAGAGCTGATCAAATTTCCTGCAAACCTCACTGACTGACATGTCCCCCTGCTGTAACTCTGAGAATTCTTTCTGCTGGGGTCGGAGTGATGCAGGATCATAATATTTCTGGTTGAACTCCTCCAGAAACTCTGCCCATGACATTGTGGTCACGTCCCTCCTCATGCGGACTGTGTCCCATCAAAATCTTGCATCCTTCCTTAGAATAAAGGATGTGCACATGACTTTCTCTTCATTTATGAGTCTCATAAACTCCATAATCATCTGTATTGAAGAAAGCCAATCTTCTGCTTCTAGAGGATTTGTTGAACCCTCAAATTCCGGAGGCCTCATCTTCCGAAATCTCTCATATAACAGCTCTGAATTCACCCTAATTGATGGTTCCTGAACCACTTCTGGTGCCGCTGGTGGCACTACCCATTCTGCTTCTGTTGTTGGTTGTGCAAGAGTCCCTACTGATCCCTACCCCTGTTTTAACTGCTCTAACCGCTGTCTCAACTCTGCATTTTCTCTCATTTGATTTTCTAGAAGAGCTTGCATCTCCTCTAGTCGTTGAGTTAGAGATGGGCATCCCCTTCTCCTTCTTTGGCCTTAGCCTTGGCCTTGATTTTCCATCGTGCTACTTTGTACCCTATAATCACACAATAAACTTATGTTAGATCCTGTATAAAAAGGATCTACATGATTTCTTGCATTATTATAACATCATATACTTACTACAAAGTATAGGTCTCTACAGACCTTTACTTTCATGCATAACTAATTGCTTATATTAACATAAACTTAACTTACTTGGATCGGTGAACAGGACATGCACGGAGTCAGGCGGGATATGGTCAACCAACTTTTCTGATAATACCAACTGTGCTATAGTAAGTATTCTAAACTAGACCCATTTTAAAACTTGGGCTCTGATACCAAATGTGACTACGTTTGGTATCCTAAACTGAACCTATCGTAAAAACTTCGCTCTGATACCAATTGTGGCGGCCCGCCCTACTGTAGAGGCGCTACATGGCTATTACGGCCAACTCTGTAGTTAACCGCAATAGTCTGCAGGCCTCTAGGGTCGCCGACAATCATGCTGAACTGTAAACTGCTTGCTGATTTTGCAGAATAAATTTTTTTTTAAATCATAAACTGTTAGAGAATGTGATAAGGAAATCATGTTAACAAAATAACATACACCTGAATCATGATTCCCCTATCACATAATCTTAACTTGAAAACTTGTTCTTGTAACTACATGGTTTAAATATTCAAAATCTGTACAGCGGAAGACTATCGGTGACCAAATCCCTTGCCCAATCCTGCCCGGCATGCAACTTCCCTGTTCGTCGTCCACCATATACTACTGGTGAACAGGTCTCTTACCTGTAACATGTGAACAAACTGATGAGCTAGGAGCTCAGTAAGTTCAAACATAAAACATAAGACATGACATGCTGTACTGCTGTGCTCATACATGAAACTGGACTCTGTGAACATGCTTGTGGCTGAAGGATTAGTCTTAGGATATTATCTGTTATTAAGTTCTGGTTTTGGGCCCCTGATTGGTCGTACCGACATGTTAGCGCAATCGGGAGCGGTACTTTAGTGCTGACCTCCTCAGTCTTAACTGATGCTAAACATGATAACCACCCCGTGGGTCGAGAGGCCGATACGCTAATAACTGGTTAATTACCATCTTGCTGGTGTTCCAACTGGGTAGCATACTAATTGCCCCCACAGTCGGAACCTGTTACATGATTCACTGGGGTGTGAATTATTAACACACTAGGGTGTCTTGTGCACCTACCTGTTTTCGTGTTCTAGTATCTGACTAACATGTGTACTGGAACTGCAACTCTACATGCATGACATGAACTGACCTGTGCTTAGACTGACATGAACTGACATAGACATCGTGATGCAGACAATCAATGTCTAACATACACATTATGCAACATACATAACATCATAATATAGCAAGCTTGTCCACGTTGCAATCAGGACAGTGCTTGAACTTACAGAAAATCCGCCAGCGTGAGCCTCTGCTGCTCTGGGACTACTGATTCGGGATCTCTGACTTGAACTCCTATAAAAGGAATAATCACTGATTATTTCCCATATTTATCTTATACTGGAAATATGGCAAAACATGAAAATTTTCATTTCCAGACTTTTTTTTTTTTTTACTCTCTGACTTCGAACATGCCCTCCTACACGGGCGTGTCTCTGGCCGTGTACCTCTCTAGTCTTACATGTCTGGCCGTGTAATTCGTGGAACATGGCCGTGTATACTTACACGGGTGAATACACGGCCGTGTTACTGGCCGTGTACTCCTCTGGACTCTTACACGGTTACTTACATGGCCGTGTTTTCCTACTGTCTAACATGGTCTGCTACACGCCTTCCCCTTGACCGTGTGCCCCTTGACACGGCCATGTTCTTGGCCGTGTACCTCTCGAGTCTGATTTTTCTTGCAACACGGTCGTGCATATGGGCATGTTCGAGGCCATGTTCTGAACACGCCCTTGTACACGCCCGTGTTCATACCAGAATCAAGATTCTGGGTCCGAACTGCTCTGCTCTGGTTTTCTAAGGCTTTTAAGGCCTTTGTTCTACTTCTTACACTTGAAATCGATCTCCATAAGATCGTTTCAAGGTATCTACTACATTTCTACTATCACAAATCCATGATTTCATAAGCAAAAATTCCACATTTTGCTTATGAACATCTCTTGACTTAACTTTTGAAAAATCTGAGCTTTCTTAAAGAAAACTCGCTAAACTTGGTTTTCTAAACCATCAACTCATGGATTCGTGTTTGAAAACATCTAGACTCGAACCACATTTCGATTTTAACCAAAAACCTAAACGTGATTCACTCACATTCTCTCTTTCCTCTCAAAACCCCAGATTTTCCCCCAAGAAAAAAGTGAGAAACTAGAGTTTACCTTGCTTTGAATCTTGAGAGTTCCTTGCTGCTGATTTGTGACCGAAACTCGATTGATCTGTCGCTGGGACGAGAAAATCCGAACTTTCTTTAGATTTCCCTTTCTTCCCTCTTTCTCGGTTTCTCTTTCTCTCTTTCTTTCTTTCTCTTTCTTTCTTTCTTTCTTTTTCTCTTTCTTTCTTTTCTTTCTGCCGGCTGCTTTGCAGCTAAGGGGATAAATTAAACCCCCCTATCTCACGTGCCTCACTCCCTCACTCTCACTTTCTTTTTTTTTTTTTTTTGCAAAGGCTTATTTGGCAAATTCTTTTGGCCATTGATCAATGTAGCTCACTTGTGTGTCATTGATATCTTAATATGTGTTTTCCACATACTTTTCTATTAAATTTTAAAACTTAGCTTTTAACTATTTTCATTAATTCATTGTTAAATTTTGATTAAAACTTAATAAATCAAAATTTTCATCTGCTCTGTATTCTATAACATGTCTCACTGTAATGTACATTTATTTACATATTTATACAAATATTTCCTAGAACGTAGATTTCTCGGTTATCACACCAAGCACCAGCATATGTGCAACGAGAATAACACATCGCATAGTAGATCCTGTCATGACCAATCAATCTACACTGTGAACCTACCCTGAGTAGTAATGCTAGTTGACAATCTCGTACTAACAGACCCAGACCGAGTTCTTAGCCTCAAGCTACGGATAGCTCCAGTCAAAAATTCCAACAGCATAGACCCTCCACCCATATAGATCAGGAATAAACGATTCTCTAACCAGAAGGAAGAGGCTAGTATACAAGTAATGCACCGACCACTGGCCTTAGACATCTCCATTTCCTCTCTTTCTCTCACAGCTTTCGCATCTCTCTCATATTCAATTCTTATATTCCCTTAAACCTGTTCTTCTCATATCCCTTTAATAATATTATGATATGTCAAAAATATATATTATATTATAATATCATATCATGTAAATTAAATAAATCAAATTAATTATACATATATCATAATAAGTATAAGAAGGACAAAAATTAAAACACAAATAAAAAGATATATAACCTAAATCCATGCTCTAAGTCGTATTCAAAGGTAGATTTTTGTTTGTGCATCCCTATTAAACATCATATCATTGTTCCAAACATTGAGCACGGTTTTTTATCGTACAACTGGCACCGGTTGGACGCCATAGACGAAATTTAATTCTTTAATTCATCATTTTATTTCAACTCTTGAATTTATAGCCAAGTGACGAATAATAGGTACAACGTCAAAGCCTGTCGTTATAAACTGTCAACCACTTGACCAGACTAAAAATTGACGTAGCAACTTTTTACTATAAAATAAAAAATAAAAATAAAAAAAGAGAAATGTATATCTCGCACATTGAAATTGCCCATCCGTCGGTCCTTTCGGGGCTTTCATGGCCAATTTACATCAAGTTATTTTTCCATTCATTTCTCCTTGCTGGTTTGATGAGGGAATTTACGAGGAAAAGGTTTTTTTTTTTTTTCCCCTTTTTATTTCAAGGATGGAGATTTAAAGATTATGGTCTCAAACTTAGGATAAAAATACCAATATCAATGAATATATTGTTATTCTAATTTTGTAAAGATTTCGGAAAAGCTATCAACATTAATAGAAATATCGAGAAAAATAATATAAAAAATTTCTTGTAAACATTTTTGTAATATTTAGGATGGCATAAATGTCAATAAGATATAAGAAAATATTTTTATATATTACATATTTTGATATTAAAGAAAGTTTTACGAAATTCAAATAATTAATATGTCTTTTGATTTAAATAATATTAATTTGATGACATGTTATTTGAATTATATCAAATATAATTATCAACATGTCACATATTAGTTTTCTGATCGCTTGCTCTTATATTTTTATGAATAAAAACTACATATTCTTCTAATTGTCTTTGCGATATGGTTTTGGTACGTTTGGATAAGGATAATAGAAAATTTTACACCCACTAAAATCACTAAAATCATGATTATTAGGATAATAAACACGAAAAATCTCATTCAAAAAGATTCTCTATTTCAAACCTTGGATTTTTTTTTTTTAACCTTGAACTTATTTCTTTTATTTGTCTTCGTTTCTTTTGATATTTCAAGAAAATTTTTTTTGGGAGTTATATGGCACTGGAGGCCAAAAATCCAGTATTTACATAAAAATATTGACAAAATAATAATTACATTCATGATGAAATTTCTTGAAATTTCCAGTGTTACAGCTATTTCTCCGTAGATATCCAAAATTCTCATAAAAATTGTAAAAATTAAACTACAGATTTACAGATATCGAAATTTGAAACACCATATACCGATATTTTGACCCAAAAAAAAAAAATATTACACCCAAAAAAATAATTTCCACACGTCATTACAAATGAATTTCTGACCTTGAGGATATTTTTATCCATACATTTAAGTACGCACGATGTGTGGGTCTCCCAAAGATTGCTTCTTCTTCTCATCAAGGATTTCAATTTTTTAATTTATTTTTGGAAATGTTTGAGACCACACCTTTTGACAGCTATATATCAACCTCAGGTTTTAAGTGTACGATGGACGATGGCTTTTTTTTTTTTTTTTTGGCCAAAGGGTTGGTATTACATGCGCAAACTGAAAACTAATGGGTTTTTTTTTAGTTCCGTTTAGTAAATATACTGTATTTTGATTATATTTGAATGAAATTTATTTTTTAAATATTGTATTTAGTTGAAAAATATTTATTTTGTATTTGAATGAAATGTGTGTTTGGATAAAAAATATTTTAGAATTGAAAAGTTGATGTGATTAGTAAAAGTAAAGATAAATAGTGGAATTAAAAAGTTAATCTGATTGTTTTAAAAATGTTTTAAATAGTAATTATTTTCATAACATTGTTACAAAATTTGTATTTGATATAAAATTGTTTGAGTAAAATTAAAATGAATTTTTTTCCCAAACGTCACCTTAGTAAACATATTATGCTTTAATTGTATTTAAATGTAATTTATTTTTTGAGTATTGTATTTTGTTGAAAAGTATTTATTTTATATTTAAATAAACTGTGTATTTGAATTAAAAATATTTAAATTGTATTTTAGAATTGAAAAATTGATGTGATTGATAAAAGTAGAGATAAAAAGTTAGAGTTGAAAAACTAATATAATTGTTTTAAAAAATAAATGAATAGTAATTGTTTTCGTAACAATGTTGAAAAGAATTATATTTAAATATAAAACTTTGTGTTTAGCGTAAAATTGTATTGCGTTTAAGGAGGTATTTGGGAGAGATACTTGGAGACATTATTTTTGGATTGGAAAAAAGTTATTTTGGAAAATGTGTTTAGGAGAAAAAACTATTTAGGATGAAAAAATAAAAAATTAAAAAAAAATCAATATGGATATTGTTTCATTCCTCTCAAAATTCTATGCAATTTAAAAAAATATATCTCATTTACACTTGTATACACAAAGTTTGGAGTTTACAGTAACGTTTTGGAAATATAAATAGTAAAAAGTGGTGAAGTTTTAGAAAAAAACAGTTTTAGATGTCTCTAAATTATGTCCCAAACTATCCTGAATATGATTAAAATCCAAAACTTTTAATCAAATGAGAGTTAATAATCTCTTAATTGAAATTCCTCGCAACACATGTAAAATTATCACGTTATACGTATTTTAGGGAATGGAACTATTTTGAACGTCTTAAAAATATATTTTTACAACTAATTGTTACAAGATTTCAAATAAACAATTATATTTATTAGATTTATTTGGATGTTGGACATAATTTTCTTTCACATATATATCTACAATCATATATTTGATACCTTTATTTACAATTTAAAAAATATAATCACCAATTGATTTCATTTTAATATTTTTCATCAATATTGGTTTGTTTATACTAATAATTTTAAATAGTACCGTATTAAAGATAATTTACATTAATTACATGTAAATTAACTAATTGTTGTGTGATTTTAAAACGAAAGTTACAACTCGCAATCAGGTTGGAGTGTTTAGCATGAGACAATTTCAATGTATATAGATATATTAATTAAAAAAAAAACTAATTGTCAAAGAATATCGGGTCATTATTATCATTATTATTATTATTACTATTATTATTTTTAGGTAAGAAAGTTATATCAATTACATATAAGTTACAATATGGGGAATGGGATGTAAGAAGAATTAAGACCTCCTTTGATTATTATATTGTATTAGTATTATATTTAAATTCAATATAATTTTCATTCAAACACAAAAATATTACATTTAAATACTAATCACATCACAATTTAAATATAATATAATCATTATTTATCATTTTACTTTTTTTACTATTTTTATTAATCACATCATATCACAAACTCTCTTTGTGATAACCGAGAAATCTACATTCTCGGAAATATTTGTGCAAATATGTAAATAAATGTACATTTACAGTGAGACATGTTACAGAATGAAAAACAGAGGAAAATTTTGATTAACTGAGTTTTAATCAAAATTTGGCAACGAATTAATGAAAATAGTTGAAAGCCAAACATTAATTCAATCTATGACATTTTAAAATTAATAGAAAGGTATGTGGAAAATACATACTAAGAAATCAATGACACACAAGTGAGTCACATTGATCAATGGACAAAAGATAAGCCAAACAAGGCCTTATATTTTCAAAAAAAAAAAAAGAATGAAAGTAAGGGAGAGAGTGTGAGGCACGTGAGCATAAGAGAGGAGGGAATTAATTCCCTTAGCTGCACAGCAGCCGGCAGAAAGGGAAAAGAAAGAAAGAAGAAAAGAAAGAAAGAAGAAAAGAAAGAAAGAAAGGGAAAGAGAGAAAGTGGCCGAGAGAAAGAGAGGGAAGGAAAAAGGAAATCCAAGGCAAGTTCGGATTTTCTTGTCCCAGCAGCAGATCAATCGAGATTCGGTCAAGGAGTAGCAGTAAGAAAAGCTCACGATTAAAGCAAGGTAAACCCTAGTTTCTCACGTTTTCTTTGGGGGGAAAAGTCTGGGGTTTTAAGTGAAAAACAGAGAATGTGAGTAAATCATGTGAGGTTTTCAGTTAAAATCAAAATATGATTCGAGTTTAGATGTTTTCAAACACGAATCCATGAACAGATGATTTAGAAAACCGAGTTTAGTGAATATTTTTCACAAAAAATGCAGATTTTTCAAAAGAGGAGTCAAGAGGTGTAAATGAGCAAAATGTGGGATTTTTGCTTATGAAATCATGGATTTGTGATAGTAGGAATGTAGTAGATAGCTTGAAACGATCTTGTGAAGATCGATTTCAAGTGTAAGAAGTAAAACAAAGGCCATAAAAGCCTTAGAAAATCAGAGTAGAGCAGTTCGGACCCAGAATCTTGATTCTGGTATGAAGACGGGCGTGTACAAGGGTGTGTTCAGTACACGGCCCCGAACATGCCAATACATACGACTTTGTTGCAAGAAAAATCAAACCCGAGAGGTACACGGCCAAGAACACGGCCGTGTATCGGGCTGTGTTAAGGGGCATACGGTCAAGAGGAAGGCGTGTAGCAGGCCATGTTAGGCAGTAAGAGAACACGGCCAGAAACACGACCGTGTAAGTAACCGTATAAGAGTACAGAGGAGTACACGGCCAGTAACACGGCCGTGTACCCACCCGTGTAAGCATACACGGCCATGTTCTATGAATTATACGGCTAGGCTTAAAAGTCCAGAGAGGTACATTGGCAGAGACACGCCCGTGTAGGAGGGCGTGTTCGAAGTCAGAGAGTAAAAAAAAAAAAAAAGAGTCTGGAAATAGAAAAAGTTCATGTTTTGCCATTTTTTCAGTATAAGATAAATATGGTAAATAACCAGTAATTATTCCTTTTATAGGAGTTCAAGCCAAAGACTCCAAATCAGCAATCCCAGAGCAGCAGAGGCTCACGCTAGAGGATTATCAGTAAGTTCAAGCATTGTCATGACTGCAACGTGGACAAGCTTGTTATATTATTATGTTATGAATGTTGTATGACGTGTATGTCAGACATTGATTGTCTGCATCACGATGTTTATGTCAGTGCATGTCAGTCTCACGTCAGCACAGGTCAGTTCATGTCATGCATATAGAGTTACATGTCTCAGTACCCAGACCAGACAGTACCAGAACAAGAAAACAGTTAGGTGCACAAGGCATCCTAGTGTGTTAATTAATTCACACCCCAGTAATTTGATTAACAGGTTCTGACTGTGGGGGCAAGCAGTATGCTACCCAGTTGGAACACCAGCAAGATGGTAAATAAACCAGATATTGGCGTATCGGCCTCTCGACCCACGGGGAGGTTTGCATGTTTAGCATCAGTTAAGACTGAGGAGGTCAGCACTAAAGTACCGCTCCTAGTTGCGCTAACATGTCGGTAAGTCCAATCAGGGGCCCAAAACCAGAACTACAATATCCGATAATCTGATAAGACTAAACCTCTTAGCTAGAAGCATGTACACAGAGTCCAGTTTCATACATGAGCACGGCAGTACAGCATGTCAGTTTCATGTTTTTATGTTTGAACTTACTGAGCTTATAACTCATCAGTTTGTTCACATGTTGCAGGTAAGAGATCTGTTCACCAGTAGTATTGGTGGACGACGAATAGGGAGGATGCATGTCGGAGAGGATTGGGCGAGGGATGTTGGTCACCATTTAATCTTCCGCTGTATAGATTTTGAATGTAATTTCAAAGAGACAAGTTTATGATTTAAAGAAAAAAAAATTCTATTCCGTAAATTAGCAAGTAGTTTACAGTTCGTATGATTGCCGGCGACCCTAGAGGTCTACGGACTATTGCGGTTAACTATAGAGTTGACCAAAATAGCATTGTAGAGCCTCTACAGTAGGGCGGGCCGCCACAGGTGGTATCAGAGCCCAAGTTTTAAAATGGGTTTAATTTAGAATACTTACTGTAGTCACAGTGGGTATTATCAGAAAAGTTGGTTAATCATATCTCGCCTAACTCCGTGCATGTCCTGTTCACCGATTCAAGTAAGTTAAAGTTATATTAATGTAAGCAGCTAGTTATGCATGAAAGTAAAGGTCTGTAGAGACCTATACTTTGTAGTAAGTATGAGATGTTATGATAATGCAAGAAACCATGTGGATCCTTTTTATACAGGATCTAACACAAGTTCATCGTGTGATTATAGGATAAAAGGTAATACGATGGAAAATCAAGGTCAAGGCCAAGACCAAAGAAGGAGAAGGGGACGCCCATCTCTAACTCAACGACTAGAAGAGATGCAAGCTCTTCTAGAAAACCAGATAAAAGAAAACGCAGAGTTGAGACAGAGGCTAGAACAGTTAGAACAGGGGCAGGGATCAGTAGGGACTCCTGCACAGCCAGCAGCAGAGGCAGAACAGGTAGTGCCACCAGCGGC
Organism: Antiaris toxicaria; assembly: GCA_035233585.1. Classification (NCBI taxonomy): domain Eukaryota; kingdom Viridiplantae; phylum Streptophyta; class Magnoliopsida; order Rosales; family Moraceae; genus Antiaris; species Antiaris toxicaria. The sequence goes on from CP141153.1 coordinate 21,050,258, forward strand.
ACCAGAAGTGGTTCAGCAACCACCGGTTAGGGTAAACCCAGAGCCGTTATATGAGAGATTTAGGAAGATGAGGCCTCTGGAATTTGAGGGTTCAACAAATCCTCTAAAGGCAGAAGATTGACTTTCTTCAATACAGATGATTATAGAGTTTATAAGACTCACAGATGAAGAGAAAGTCATGTGCGCATCCTTTGTTCTAAGGAAGGATGCAAGATTTTGGTGGGACATAGTCCGCATGAGGAGGGACGTGACTATAATGTCATGGGCAGAGTTTCTGGAGGAGTTTAACCAGAAATATTATGATCCTACATCACTCAGACCCCAGCAGAAAGAATTTGCAAAGTTACAGCAGGGGGACATGTCAGTCAGTGAGGTTTGCAGGAAATTTGATCAGCTCTCCCGCTTATGTCCGTATATGGTGCCTACGAAGAGGGAGAAGATACAGAAGATGATAGGCATGTTCAGGCCTGAGATCTCTACCTTGATTGACGTCGGTCCATTTCCGCCAGTTCCAGTAGCCGATTGTGTTAGTCGTGCGTTGAGGGCAGAGTACCATCTAGCTCGACAGAAAGAAGCGAGAGAAAAGGTCTGGGAAGCCAGGAAGCAAGAAAAGATCCTGGCTAAGGCCTCTCAACCTGGACAACACAGTAAGGGTAGTCAGAGCACAAGACCAGAGCAGTCCAGTCATCCAGGCCCTCAGTCCCAACAGAAAAGAAAGGGGAATTTCTAGAGAGCTCAGATTCAGGACAACAGAAGCCAGTCTCGGAGGACTAGCACCACCATAGCTCCAGGTAACCCCACCTGTCCAAATTGTGGGAGGAAACATGTGGGTCAGTGCAAAGCTGGCACGACTGCCTGTTTTCAGTGTGGAAGAGAAGGCCATTTCATCAAGAATTGCCCTATGAACCGCCAGTCAGTATCAGCATCAGGAGCAAACTCTTCACGTCCATAGCAGTCCCAAGTACATGCACTCAGACTGAGCTATGAGAGCCCATCAGAATTGCCTCCAGCAGTACAAGAAAGAGCTCCACAGGCAGATGTTAGGGTGAAGGCCTACACCAGAGAGGAAGCAGAGGCAGGGACGTCCAACGTGGTGACAGGTCAGATTTCTGTCGCTAACCACTTGGCATCTGTTCTATTTGACTCTGGGGCCACCCATTCTTTCATATCATGTGCATTTGCTGATAAGTTAGAATACCCTCGAGATCACATAGGAAGAACTTTTAGAACTGCTCTCCCATCAGGAGAAATCATGTTGTCAGAGTACTGGTTACCTCATGTACCAGTAATCGTGGCAAATAGAGAGCTGTATGCAGAGTTGATCATGATGAAGATCGTAGACTATGATGTAATCTTGGGAATGGATTTCCTAGGAAAATATCAAGCTACGATAGATTGCAGAAACAGAAGAATAGTATTCAAGCCAGAAGATGAAGAAAGTTTCGAGTATGTCGATTCTTCGAGAAGATGCAGCAAGATGATGATCAGTTCAATGAAGGCCAAGAAGTTAATAGCCAATGGTTGTACTGGATATTTAGCTTATGTGACAGATACAGCAGAAGAAAAGAAGTTACAGCCAGAAGAGGTTCCAGTTGTCAAAGAATTTCTCGAGGTCTTTCCCGAGGAACTACCAGGACTACCTCCAGAACGGGAAATCTCATTTGAGATAGAGCTCCTACCTGGAACAGCACCGATCTCCAAGACGCCGTACCGTATGGCACCAGTAGAGTTAAAAGAGTTACAGGTACAGCTAAAGGATCTGCTTGACAAGGGATTCATCAGACTGAGCTATGCCCCATGGGGAGCTCCTGTATTGTTTGTCAAGAAGAAAGACGGGACGTTCCGCATGTGCATAGATTACAGAGAATTGAACAAGGTCACAGTCAAGAATAGGTACCCATTACCTAGGATTGACGACCTGTTCGATCAGCTCAAGGGTGCAGCAATGTTCTCAAAGATTGATTTGAGATCAGGATATCATCAGCTGAGAATCAAGGAAGATGATGTTCTCAAGACAGCTTTCAGAACCCGTTATGGGCATTATGAGTTCCTAGTAATGCCATTTGGGTTAACGAATGCGCCAGCCGCTTTCATGGACCTGATGAACAAAGTCTTCAAAGAGTGTCTTGACAAGTTTATCATTGTGTTCATCGATGACATCCTTGTATATTCAAAGGCTCACGCAGAGCATGAAGCCCAGTTAAGAGTTATTTTTCAGAAGCTGAGAGAGCATCAACTCTATGCTAAATTCTCAAAATGTGAGTTCTGGCTAGACAGAGTGCATTTCCTCGGGTATGTAGTAACCAAGGAGGGAATTGCAGTAGATCCAATTAAGGTGGAAGCAATCAACCAATGGCCTGCACTTAAGAGCGTAACAGAGATACGCAGTTTCTCAGGGTTAGCTGGCTATTACAGGAGGTTCGTGGAGGGATTTGCAAGATTGGCAGCACTTCTCACCACCCTCACACACAAGGAAAAGAAGTATATATGGACAGATGAGTGTGAAAGAAGCTTCCAAGAGCTGAAAAGACGGCTGACAAGCGCGTCGATCCTCACACTCCCTACTGAAGGGGAGAAGTATGAGATCTACAGTGATGCTTCCAAAGTGGGTTTGGGAGCAATATTTGTGACGCCCCGTGCCCTCAGTGGCCTGGACCGTCACTAAAAACTCTATTACTTGCTTCTTTAACTTTTACTTATACTTCTTCTTTAAAACCGATACTTAAACTTGCTGAATTTAATACCATAAATTTAGAGGAAATTTTTTTTTTTATATACGCGTATGTATTTACTATTCACGTACGCATACTATTAAAATGCTAAATTTGAAAAACATAAGGATTTCAATTATACATACATAATTATATAATTGTTTATCTGATTACTATTCACCAGATACTATTTAAATATACTACTCATACATATACTGTTTACTGTTCCAAAATACCGTTTAACCTTTACTATTCAAAATACTATTTAACTGTCACCAATCAAAATACTATTTACTCATACTGTGCGGAAGAATACTCGCGGTGTATCCATAACCTCATCCTCACATCCACCTCCGCCACCATCATCGTCCCTTGATGTTTACGCTATAGGATGCTTACCTACAGCATGAACATACTCCGTGAGTTTTACGCCCAGTAAGTACAACATGTTGACCGCAAAACATGTTTAAAACATAGTACATACATAAAATCATAAGCATGACATATATCACTTAATAAATCACATACCATATAAGCATATAACATATCAGCTTACATATCATGTCATCACATAACATATCATAACGCTGAATATAAAACTTCATATACTTTATGCATGACAGAAGTATCGTGTACTGTATGCACTCTACTGAAAAAGAAAGCATAGCGAACTATAACTAATGCATGATCCGGTTATGTTCATTTATGCTTCAATCTTTTCTTTTCTTTTCTTGTCTATTTAGGGCCCATGTGTCAGTACCGTGTGCGCGCAGACCAACGGTAACTCCCGAGGTCAACTAATGCCGAAGAGTCATCAACTGATACTCAACTTTTGGCCTTAACTTTCTTTAACTGGAAACCCCTTCGACTGAAGGAGCCGGTACGACACACCTATTTATTTCCATCTTGTTTAACTGTTCTAGCCATACGCTTCTCTAAGCTGTCCCCAATCCTACGCGGTAGGGATCTATGGCTTCTATCTTGTTCTTTTATCAATCTACTCGATTGTGAAACTATATGCTCTTATGTAGGCTGTGCAGCATCGTGTGCAAGATATATACTTAATATACTGGAAAAACATCATTTTAAATTCATTTTATCCATGCTGTAGGCGGAGTTGTACTTACCTGTCATCAGACAGTTTATACTCTCGCCTTCGTCACAATACAGGTACCTCCCTGTAATCATAATACATTTCGTTAACATTCACTCTTAGGTCACCGTGGTCATTAGTGACTAATAAAAATTCTCGTTATGTGGTGCTGATCCTTATCGGTACTAATTGCCCTCTTCTTAAGAATTTGATTTTCTAATCATTGTTAATTAATTTATTTACCCAATAAATTAATTAACATCGCTCTTAGGTCACTCTATCGTTAGGAACTAATAAACTTATCGTTGTGTGGTACCGATGCCTATCGGTACCCAACTGCTCTACTTTGAGAAATTTGATATCTAATTTTTAATCGTGCTTGATTAATTTGTCTACTTGACAAATTAATCACTATCTCTCACTATCCCATTCCGACTTGGTCCTTGACTGGCTAACCGACCAGTCAACTGACTGAATACCTCTTGTATGACCATTTAGCCTGTCGGGTTACCGTTACCAATATAATCGCCCCAAACTTTATACTTAGATCACACCCGTCCCTCAGGTGGCACTATTCTGATCTAGGGGTCGTTTTCTTACATTACGAGATTTCTAATTGGGCGGTTTACTAATCTTCAAAACGTCCATCCTTCTTTCCCGGACCTAGGTCATCGAGGGGGCTCGGGTTCCCATCCCGATCACATTTTCACCCCTCGTTTCCTAAAATACCCCTTTGTGCCGTTTTAGAAATTTCGGCAGCATTTCCACTTAATTTTTGGGTTTCCGGCGTTTAGGAAACGCCTCAAAACCATCTAACCTATTCTAACCTGCCACGTACTAAACCAGAGGCCTAATTTTTACGTAAAAGCTCCGCTTTTTATGTAAAAATATTCACATTTTCTCACATTCTCTTTTTCGACATTTCATCCCTTTTTCTTACAATTCCTCAAGTTAGTAAACCATAATTAATACATAATTATTTCTAATAATACATTGAGGAATCAAGGGATCAAAACCACTACCAAAATCGTTCCTGTCGGCGGTTGGACAAACCGTTCGGTCTCGACCGCACAATCTTTGAATCGTCGTTCTTCACTTTTGAAACTTCGGTTTGCAAATCCGATGCCGCGGATGTGTCCGGAACATCGAAAATAGGCCAACGGGCTATTCTTCAATTTTCGGTCTCCGGGTCGCCGTTGACCGGTGTTGACCGCCGTTGACCGGCGTTGACCACAGCGGCGATGGGAGTGGCGACCACCATCTTGAAGAGCTCGACGAGAGGAACCCATTGGTGGTGTCAATTTCACCAATCGAGGCTACTATCACCGGAAATCGGCCCTCGAAAAGTCGGCGACGGCGGCGGTGTTGGATCTTCATTTTCCGGCGTTGTTGCCCAAAATTGATTTGGGGCTTTTGATCTACGTGTTGTTCTGAGCATTTTGATACCGACCTTGCAACTCAACTCCGCCGGAATAGCGAGATTCGACGGCGGCGATGGCGACGGTGACGGCGAGCCTTGGGCGGCGCGATCCGGCGGCTGTTGACGTGAAATGAAGCCTGGGTTTTGTTCTACTCTTCACCACGAATCCATTGGGACCGGAATCGTGGCATTTGGACGTCGGACGGCGGAGATACGGCGGTTTGAAAAATTCGGCCACCGGCGGCTTTGGGCGGCGCGTGCGGCGTGCTCCGGCGTCGGTACGGTCGACTCGGCCCACCGTTGGAATCAGCTCGTCGAGAGCTTTCTAATGGTGCCGGCGGTGTCGAAAACGGAGGTCGGATTCGATGGTCGGTCACTGTTCATCCTCGGTGGTGTTGGGGGGGGGGAAGAAATGGGATTTGGAAAAATTATGGGGGCTATTTTTCAATAGTCCCAAAAATTTCGTCCTTTTATACTAATTTTTTGAAAAATTTTAAGATAGGCTATACTGACTAATTTGGGCGTGCTGAACCCAAATATATCAGTTTTATCTTCATCCGAGGTCGTCTCGACCAGTTTCCCGATACTGCATGGTCCCCGGTCAAAAATTACTTTTTGTGCTCAAATGACTAATTTGAGCATTCTGATTCCAAATATATCAGTTTTATATCAAGAAAAGGTCATCTTGATCAATTTCTTGATACTGTGGTTAGGCCTACATTGTGTTGACACTGTGCACGCATAACGAGGCGTTTTCGCGTGAAATTTCAAACATAGTCTCTCCTGACTAATTTGGGCGTGCTGATTTCAAATTTATCAGTTTTACGTCCATCTGAGGTTTTCTAGACCAGTTTTCGGGATCTGTATGACCCCGTCTTGAAAAACGTGTCAGGTGCCCGATTGACTAATTTGGGCGTCCTGAGTCTAAATATATCAGTTTCGAGATGAGAAAAGGTTGTCTTAACCCTCATCCCGATACTGCGTATCCCTTAAACAAAATCTACATTTTGTGCTCAATTGACCAGATTGAGCCTGCTGACTATTAATATATCAGTTTTATGCCAGATTAAGACCGTCTTGACCACTAACCTGACACTGCGTTTCTCACTATTCACTATTCACTATTCACTATCTGACTAACTAATCTGAGCGTTCTGACTTTGATTTTGTCAGTCCATTGGCGAGAAGAGGTCATCTAGACCACTTTTCTCGATACTGTACATCTATTAGGGCAATTATCACTGCTACGCTCAGATGACCAGTCTGAGCGTACTGATAACTAGCTCATCAGTTCTGTATCATGAAATGGTCGTCTAGACCGGTTTCTTGATATTGCGTGTCTCAACGCATACTCACATAATAGGGTGGACCGATTTCACTGTCGGTTGTCCCTTTCACTGTATAAATAGTAATTAAACGTTACTATACTCGTTTAATTCATTCAACTGAAAAGCACACTGTGCTTATTAACTTAATTACATCATTACATAGTAATTAAGTTTCATGATTCATGAGAGTCATTACAGTGGCTCTCGGCTCATTACACAGCCTTCTACACAGACTCTTACACGTCGTGTGCAACACAACACGAGCGTGTACATTTCAGACACGAGCGTGTACTAGTTGAGACTACTCAACACGGCCATGTCTTTGAAATACATTCATCTATCTAAGCGGTACATAGCCTCTTACATGATCGTGTACTTGACCGTGTTTCTTAAATTGTACTAAAAGACATTAAATTATGTCCATTTTATTCCTTAATGACTTATTACATGGTAAGTAAGTGCCATGAAAATGGCGGTCATTACAATATTGATGCAAGAAGGCAGAGTGATTGCCTACGCTTCGCGTCAATTGAAAGAGCACGAGAAGAACTATCCCACCCACGATCTAGAACTTGCTGCAGTAGTGTTCGCACTCAAGATCTGGCGACACTATCTGTATGGAGCACAGTGCCAGATTTATACAGATCATCAGAGCCTAAAATACTTCTTCACACAGAAGGAGTTGAACATGAGGCAAAGAAGATGGTTGGAGTTGGTGAAGGATTATGACTGTGAGATCCTTTATCACCCAGGAAAAGCCAACTGAGTAGCAGACGTTTTGAGCAGAAAAGCGACAGTTTCACAGCAGTTGCTTATTGACAGGTTGTCAAAACCACTGCAGCAAGAGATTCACTTGCTCGAGCTAGAGCTGATATCAGGAAAATTGTCAGCACTACAGTTGAAGTCATCATTGTTTGATGATATCAAGGAAGCTCATAAGCAAGATTCAAGTCTGACAGACTTCTAGGAAGAGATATCCACTGAAGGATTAATCATGCATTAGGGGAGAATTCATGTGCCAGCAGATGAAGAGCTACGGAGGCGAATCATGTCAGAAGCTCATGAGACGCCATACTCAGTCTATCCTGGAGCCACCAAGATGTACCAAGATTTAAAGCTACAGTTTTGGTGGAAAGGGATGAAAGGAGACATTGCAAGATTTGTCAGTAAGTGCCTTACTTGTCAGAAAGTCAAAGCTGAGCATCAGCACCCTGGAGGGAAGTTAGAACCTCTAGAGATTCCAGAATGGAAATGAGAGGACGTTACCATGGATTTTGTGGTAGGGTTACCCAAAACAAGAGGAGGACACGATGCCATCTGGGTAATCATAGACAGATTGACAAAGACGGCCAGATTCATACCAATAAAGATCACTTACTCGTTGGAGAAGCTGGCACAGCTGTACGTAGATCATGTTGTCAAGTTACATGGAGTGCCAAAGTCCATAGTATCTGACAGAGATGCACGATTCACTTCAAACTTTTGGGAGTGTGTACAAAGAGCCATGGGCACAGAACTGAGATTCAGTACAGCTTTCCATCCTCATACAGACGGACAATCAGAACGGACTATCCAAACTTTAAAGGATATGCTTGGAGCATGTGTCATGGATTTTCCAGGAGCTTGGAATGAGAAGCTGCCACTAGTGGAATTCTCATACAACAACAGTTACCAAGCTTCCATCAAGATGGCACCTTATGAGGCTCTGTATGGACGAAAGTGCAGATCACCCATCCATTGGTATGATCTGAAGGAAAAACAACTGCATAAGACAGATTTCATGCAGGAAACTTGCGATGCAGTTGCCAAGATCCAGCAAAGAATGAAGAGTGCTCAGAGCAGACAGAAGAGTTATGCAGACAGAAGACGGAGATCCCTAGAATTCAAGGAAAGAGACTTCGTTTTTCTGAAAGTGTCACCCATGAAGGGGATCATGCGTTTTGGTAAGAAGGGAAAACTGAGTCCAAGATACATTGGACCTTATGAGATTATCAAACGCATAGGGAAGGTTGCCTACAAGTTGGCATTACCTCCTGAGCTGTCAGCAGTACACAACGTGTTCCATGTCTCCATGCTCAGAAAGTACATGTCAGATCCATCTCATGTGTTACAACATGAACCAGTCCAAGTCCAAGAGGATTTAACCTATGAAGAACAGCAAGTTCAGATACTAGTTAGAGAAGAAAAGGAACTGAGAAACAAGACCATCCTACTAGTCAAAGTATTGTGGAGAAATCACAACGTTGAAGAGGCTACGTGGGAGAGAGAAGATGAGATGAGACGTTCATACCCTCACTTGTTCTAAATTTTCGAGGATGAAAATCTTATAAGGAGGGGTAAATATGATAACCAAGAAATCTACGTTCTCGGAAATATTTGTACAAATATGTAAATAAATGTGCATTTACAGTGAGACATGTTACAGAATGAAAAGCAGAGGAAAATTTTGATTAACTGAGTTTTAATCAAAATTTGACAATGAATTAATGAAAATAGTTGAAAGCCAAACATTAATTCAATCTATGACATTTTAAAATTAATAGAAAGGTATGTGGAAAATACATACTAAGAAATCAATGGCACACAAGTGAGTCACATTGATCAATGGACAAAAGATAAGCCAAACAAGGCCTTACATTTTCAAAAAAAAAAAAAAGAATGAAAGTAAGGGAGAGAGTGTGAGGCACGTGAGCATAAAAGAGGAGGGAATTAATTCCCTTAGCTGCACAGTAGCCGGCAGAAAGAGAAAAGAAAGAAAGAAGAAAAGAAAGAAAGAAAGGGAAAAAGAGAAAGTGACCGAGAGAAAGAGAGGGAAGGAAAAAGGAAATCCAAGGCAAGTTCGGATTTTCTTGTCCCAGCAGCAGATCAATCGAGATTCGGTCAAGGAGTAGCAGCAAGAAATGCTCACGATTAAAGTAAGGTAAACCCTAGTTTCTCACGTTTTCTTTGGGGGGAAAGTCTGGGGTTTTAAGTGAAAAACAGAGAATGTGAGTAAATTATGTGAGGTTTTCGGTTAAAATCGAAACATGATTCGAGTCTAGATGTTTTCAAGCATGAATCCATGAACAGCTGGTTTAGAAAACCGAGTTTAGTGAAGATTTTTCACAAAAAATACAGATTTTTTAAAAGAGGAGTCAAGAGGTGTAAATGAGCAAAATGTGGGATTTTTACTTATGAAATCATAGATTTGTGATAGTAGGAATGTAGTAGATAGCTTGAAACGATCTTGTGAAGATCGATTTCAAGTGTAAGAAGTAGAACAAAGGCCATAAAAGTCTTAGAAAATCAGAGCAGAGCAGTTCGGACCCAGAATCTTGATTCTGGTATGAAGACGGGCGTGTACAAGGGTGTGTTCAGTACACGGCCCCGAACATGCCAATACATACGACTTTGTTGCAAGAAAAATCAAACCCGAGAGGTACACGGCCAAGAACACGGCCGTGTATCGGGCTGTGTCAAGGGGCATACGGTCAAGAGAAAGGCGTGTAGCAGGCCATGTTAGGCAGTAAGAGAACACGGCCAGAAACACGGCCGTGTAAGTAACCGTGTAAGAGTACAGAGGAGTACACGGCCAGTAACACGGCCGTGTACCCACCCGTGTAAGCATACACGGCCATGTTCCACGAATTACACAGCCATGCTTAAAAGTCCAGAGAGGTACACGAGCAGAGACACGCCCGTGTAGGAGGGCATGTTCGAAGCCAGAGAGTAAAAAAAAAAAAAAAAGGAGTCTGGAAATAGAAAAAGTTCATGTTTTGTCATATTTTCAGTATAAGATAAATATGGTAAATAACCAGTAATTATTCCTTTTATAGGAGTTCAAGCCAGAGACCCCAAATCAGCAATCCCAAAGCAGCAGAGGCTCACGCTAGAGGATTATCAGTAAGTTCAAGTATTGTCCTGACTGCAACGTGGACGAGCTTGTTATATTATTATGTTATGAATGTTGTATGACGTGTATGTCAGACATTGATTGTCTGCATCACGATGTTTATGTCGGTGCATGTCAGTCTCATGTCAGCACAGGTCAGTTCATGTCATACATATAGAGTTGCATGTCTCAGTACCCAGACCAGACAATACCAGAACAAGAAAACAGTTAGGTGCACAAGGCACCCTAGTGTGTTAATTAATTCACACCCCAGTAATTTGATTAACAGGTTCTGACTGCGGGGGCAAGCAGTATGCTACCCAGTTGAAACACCAGCAAGATGATAAATAAATCAGATATTGGCGTATCGACCTCTCGACCCACGGGGAGGTTTGCATGTTTAGCATCAGTTACGACTGAGGAGGTCAGCACTAAAGTACCGCTCCCAGTTACGCTAACATGTCGGTACGTCCAATCAGGGGCCCAAAACCAGAACTAAAATATCAGATAATGTCCTAAGACTAAACCTCTTAGCTAGAAGCATGTACATAGAGTCCAGTTTCATGCATGAGCACAGCAGTACAGCATGTCAGTTTCATGTTTTTATGTTTGAACTTACTGAGCTTATAGCTCATCAGTTTGTTCACATGTTGCAGGTAAGAGACCTGTTCACCAGTAGTATTGGTGGACGACGAACAGGGAGGATGCATGTCGGGGAGGATTGGGCGAGGGATGTTGGTCACTATTTAATCTTCCGCTGTATAGATTTTGAATGTAATTTCAAAGAGACAAGTTTATGATTTAAAGAAAAAAAAATTTATTTCGCAAATTAGCAAGTAGTTTACAGTTCAACATGATTGCCGGCGACCCTAGAGGTCTGCGGACTATTGCGGTTAACTACAGAGTTGACCGAAATAGCACTGTAGAGCCTCTACAGTAGGGTGAGCCGCCACACTCTTTTTCTTTTCTTTTTCTATTTTTACAAATCACATTACATATTTAATATTTAAATATAATTTAAATATTTTTCATCTAAACAAATATTGCATATGAATACAATGTAAATACTTTTGATCTAAATATATATTAAATTCAATGTATTACATGTAAATGTAATGCGTCATCCAAACATTCCATAAGAATATGATTGACTATTGTTTATTTTAAAATATAAATAAGCTATTTTATGCATATATTCTCTAAACTTTTTAAATTTAAAAATTTAATTCCTGTATTCTTTTTTTTTTCTTTTGGGGAATTCAACCATTATCTTATAATTTTTAACAATTTAATCCCTTTGACTCAAATCCTTTAAAATTTGAATGGTTTTTGACACATAATTTACAAATTATAATCTAAGATTACAATTATTAATTATTTTTATTTTGAGTCGTGGGTTTAAATCCAAAAATTTTTTTATCTCATTTTTATCTTTTTATAAATACTTAACAAAAATTATAATAATATTAATCAAATTCAATTTAAAAATTATATTTTATTTCAAACTCACATGCACCTCCAAGTTAAAACAATCGTTTAGAAATCAAACCGTGTTACACTGTTGGGAAGGTGCCCCAAACATACCCTTATTTGTGGTTCTGAAAATTTTAACACTCGGGAGATCCATAGCCACACACGATAAATGGGTCTCCCAAAAGTCGCTGCTGCTTATTTTTCTTTAGATCGAGGACTTCAATTTTAAACATTCATTTTAGAAATGTTTACTACCTCCTCCTAATTTTCGTTTTGGATTTTTATTTTTTAATTTTCCAAACAGTGAGTTTCATGTACATCATCGTTAAGGAGAATAGAGTATTCAAACAAATAATAATAATAATAATAATAATAATAATAATAAAAGCATAACTTAGCAATTTTTTTCTGGAAGAAAACTTATCAAAAAATTTTTTGCTAAGTAAAAAAAGATGAAACTAGGGTTCTCATGTTCCCCTTTGCCATTACTATTAAAGGAGTCTATCAGAACTCCAAGACTTCGACAGTTAGCAACTCTTGAACTTCAAAAACATGATGCATTTAGTTGTTGTTTTTGTGTTTATGTTTGTTTTTGTTTTTATTTTGTTTTCTTTCTTGTTTTTGTTTTTTGGTTACCAAAGATTAATCGTCGCATCGGTCACAACTCGAACTAGAAAGGTGGTAGAAGCAAAATCTCTAAATTGAACTTTCTTGTTCCATGATCCATATGTTGATTGTTTTACATTCAAGGGTAAAATTATCATGTTTTAGGTATGCTAGGGACCGGAGCTATTTTTAAACGTAAGAATAGATCCACATATTATCTTAAAACAGTAATAGTCAAAGAACCTTTGGTCAAGATTTAAGGGAGAGAGAGAGAAGAATGTTGGGTCAGTGGAATATCAATTACAATATATATTTTTTTAACATTTAATAAAACAAAAATCAAGACTGTTCTCTCTCCTTTCTCTTTTTCACTTTCTAAAGGGTGAGGGTTAAGATTTCTAGATAGTTTTTCTCTCTAGGGTGGGACTCTGGTTACGGTCGTTGGCTTACCTCTGATTTCTTGACCCTAGAAATTTAGGTGAGAATCATAAGATTAGGGTCTTGGCAAAGGCAAGCCAATGGAAGAAGGATGGGCATTGAAAAAGAAGCAAGCTATTAATGAGATAGTTGGTAGTAGTATGTTGTCATTATTCACAGTGGCTTAATTTAGATAATTCAGTTTCGCTAAATGATGTGAATTATTTTATCAGTAAAAACTTTTTCTATACAATTATTTTTTTTTTGGTTTTTCGTGTTTAAATTTGTATACAATAAATACAATGTCTTCGTCTTCTTTTATCTACAAGTCTTATTTTTGTTTGCCATTTTTAACAATGAAGGTGGTTTTCCCATCTTTCATTGGTTTTTTTTTTGGTTAAATCTGAGTCTTATTAGTGTTTTGATCCTGTTAGAATTGTTCCTACACAGAATTAGTAGTGATGCTAGTATTATTAAGTCTTAGCTTTGATTGATCGTAAAATTTCATCAAATGTTAGAGTTTTGTTAAAAAGAGTCTTATACGTGCTCAATTTCAGTGTCTTGAGGCGTACATTCATTTTTTGGTTTCAAATATATATCTTTTAAAATGTAAAATTTTTATTCAAAAATGAAAAGTTATTTAGATGGATAAAAAAATTCCTTTTTTAGAGATAAAATTATGTTTTAATATCCAAAAATGAAAAATTTTTAATACTCAGTCCATAAAAATTTAGAAGATTTATCTTTTGAAAATGAACCTTTTTTTTTATTTTTTAAAATCGAAATGCTCATATAGACACATACTAAATTCCAAATATACTCTTTCTAAAATTTTAAACCCCAAATATAAATCTCTAAAAACTTATCTGATCTTCAATATATATACATCTAAAACATACTTAAAACGAGCCCCAACAAAATTTTTCTCTGGAAAAAAAAAATAACGATAAAGATTATAAAATGTGAAGTAAAAACGAGTCGCCCGTTAACCTCCTCCTCCTATTAAATGCATAATTATATTATACATGATATATAGATGCCGCTAAAAAACAAAAAGCATAAAAAAAAAAATCAAAAGAAAACGACCAACTTCCAACTGAAAAACACCCACCACCATTCTTCCTCCCCCTTTCCCCACCTCTCTCTCTCTCTCACCGCGTTAGATTTAGAGAGAGAAAGACACAAACAAACACACGCATGCAAACAGTCCACTTCCACAGGCTGAATTCAATTTCACGCACGCCTCTTCCTTTTCCAACTATACACACACACACACACACACAAAAAAAACATAAAATAAATCGAACGCTAATAAAATAAATTGAAATTTTCAAAGCAAAAAAGAAAATTTCGTAATTCGTTCATTATTGTCATTTATTATTGTTTTTTAATTAATTATTATTATTATTATTATATTTTTCTTATTATCGTTCCAGAATTCACCAACCAACTATACCTTCCCCTTCAGACTTTCCGTCACGTTTTCGTCACCTGCTCTTCTTCCTCTTGTTCATCGTTCAACTCTGATTTTTTCAAACAAGCTTTCCTCTTTTTATTTTTTTTAATTTTATTTTTTGGGTCTGCTTTGGTTTAAATTCCTAAATTTGGAGAGAATTTAAATCCCTAAATTTTGGGATTGTCTTTTCTATTGTAAGAACCCTAGATCTCCGATTTCATTTCAGGTCTGTTGGCTTCTCCTTCCCAAATTTGTTGTCCTTTTTTGGTGCTTGGGTTTGTTTTTCCTTTTGATTGCCTTTCTTGGCAACAAACAAGGAATTCTAGGGTTATTTATTTATTTTTATTTATTTTATTGGGAAGCTTAGAATTTTGCTCACGAGTTTACCGAATTTTTGGTTTTGTTTTTATTTTTTTGATTTTTCTGTGTTCTTTGTTGTTTGTGTGTGTGTGTGTGTGTGTTTTTTTTTTTTTTTGGTGGGATTATATGATACTTTTTTTTTTTAATTGTTTGGTTACTAAGAAAAAAGGTGGGGAAAACTGGAATGAGGTTTTGTTGGTGTGTAACTGGACTTTGTGATACAATGCTTGTTGAATTACGTTTATAAAATCCCAATCTTCAGATGGTAATGACAATTTAATGGATGGAAAGTAGTAAATTTCGGTCGTCGGTCTTTTACCTTCTAGAAAAATCTTACTTAGCTAAATAGAACTAAAGTAAAGTCACAAGCAGTTCAAGAATGACCAGTAGATTATAAGATTATTCGGCGTTGATAATTCTGTGCAGATTGGATAGTTGCTTTTAAGGCATCAATAAGAAATAAACAAGTTCTCAGCGATGAATGTTAAAGAAGTTTGGTTGTCGAGTATTGTTTGGTTGCATTTGCTTAATGAGGATGTCGGGATCTAATGCAATGGGAAAAGAATGACAAATTAGGTGTAACGTTGTGTCGGAGTAATGCAACTTTGAAGTTTGGCTTAAGTTGGAGGAACTAAACAAACAATGGCAGGTGGAATTATTACATATCGAGCCTTAGATAGAACATCATGGCGGATTTAGAATGACGGATGGGTATATTTAGAATATGTGAGTTATGTTATCGGTGAAATGCAGGGCATCGAAGTGGAAACTCTCAATGTGGAATTCTTTCGTTGTTTGTTTTAGATTTTAAGGTGAAAGAAAACAAAGTGCTGTGATAGAGAACTTACTTCTGTTGTGCATTTGGTTCTTTTCAGCCTTTTGCATCTTCTTTCCATCATGTCAAGTTTGGAGGAGCCGCTTGGTTTTGACAAGTTGCCGAGCATGAGTACTATCGACAGGATCCAGAGATTCTCCTCTGGCGCTTGCCGGCCGAGAGAGGATAACATTGGTATGGGCAACTGCTGGATTGAAGGAAGAAGTTGTAGCACATCCAATAGTTGCAGGTTAGTTAGGTTTCATTATGTTTCTGCTCTTTTGTTCCTAGGACATTCCAATGGTTGTCACTGTACGTTAGTAGAACTCTTATCTCACATGCTTGAAAATCTGTTGTTTTGCAGTGAAGATTATGACGGGCGTGAAACGGAGATATTTCCTTGGGTAAGACATACGAGAGACTTCTCGCAGGGTGACACTTTAAACAGAAAGACTTCAAGCCGGGGGAGGAATTCAGTGATTGGATCTGGGTGCACTTCATGGTATCCCTCAGACCGTCAATATAAAGTGAAGAGCAATGACATTGACAAACAGAGCACAACAAACAAGGTGATTGAACAGCTTGAATATAAATCTATTTCGTTTTGATGGAGTGGTACTTTAGTTTTGGCTATAAACAAGACATTTCCTGAAGGAACGTTAAAGAGTTTTGTATATTACATTTAACTGTCTGCTGGCAAGGGTTTTTAATCTAAGATTTAACTGATTTTTTTTTTAATTTAAAAATTTACAATTCAATACTGGCTTAATCTTTTGGCCATCACAGTTACCTTGTCTAAATCTGGTTTATGAAAACAACAGTTTTTGAAAGGTATACCGAAGTTTGTGAAGATAGTTGAAGTTGGTCCAAGGGACGGACTGCAAAATGAGAAGAATATTGTGCCCACAGTTGTGAAGATTGAATTGATTCACAGGCTGGTCTCTTCTGGATTGCCTGTTGTCGAGGCTACGAGTTTTGTATCGCCAAAATGGGTTCCTCAGGTAATTTTATTGTATTTCATATTTACTTGACTTGTTAAGCTCAAAATTTTTGATTGTTCTCAAGGCTTCAATTAATACTTGAAAATAAACCATAAGTTGTTAATAGCTGAACCTGTTGACAATTGGTAAAGGTTTCATGGTTTCATGTTATATTGAGGGATTGGATTTCGTTGATGCAGTTATCATTTTCTTTCTTTGTTATTGGTAGACATCCTTTACTCCTCTATTTGTAATCCTTCCGTTTTATGTTATATTATTTATTAAAAAAAAAAAAAAAAAACTTCTGGATCCTTATGAGGAAGAAAAGAAAAAGATTGGTGGAACTGGAACAGTAAACTTCTGAGTTCAGTAATATATTTTTCCTTAACCTTCTGCCTGTTTATTTATTTATTTATTTTTTATCTGTAGCTGGCGGATGCAAGGGATGTAATGGAAGCAGTTAAGGATCTGGAGGGTGCTAGATTGCCTGTTTTGACACCGAACTTAAAAGTGGGTAAAATCTCTTAGAAAATTGTTGTTTGTAAATGATATATATGAATTTCTAACATGCTACATCTAATTTCCAGGGCTTTGATGCTGCTGTTGCAGCTGGTGCAAAGGAAGTAGCAGTTTTTGCATCTGCTTCTGAGTCATTTTCAAAGTCAAACATTAATTGCAGCATTGAAGAAAGTCTTGTTCGTTATCGTGCTGTTACTCGTGCTGCAAAAGCACTCTCAATTCCTGTCCGAGGGTATGCTCTCGTTTAATCTTTAATCAAGTTAGATGGTGGTGAGCAAATTGTAGAAAGGGCAAATCTTCTGAAGGATTTTATGGCTTTTATGAAATGTTGGTTTTACAGAACGGGCAACTTAGGGTTCATTATTACCACTAGTGGTGATTGAGGCGAATAATGCTTTGATGGACTTTATGGTTTTAGTGTATTGGGATTAAGTAATCTGGACATGAATAATCTTTATTGAGATATACCATAGAAACGCCTTAGGTTATGTATTGCGGATTCTTTATTGTTTGTTTGATTTTTGATTAGATAATGTAGACATGCAATGAATTAATCATACTTTGTGCTTTTGGATTGAGGTCCCATTTAGCAATTTGTTTGAGAAATCGAAGACATAGCTCCATTCAAACCACCAAACACTTCTTCAACGACTTGGCCTACTGCTAGAATGCCTACTTTCTTGTCTTATTAACCCACAGTTAGGATACGGTTTCCTGATGAGTTTTGCAGATTTTACGACATTTATGGCTCATTATGTGCTTCCTCATTGTTCTTCTAGCATATCACTAATTAGGTTCTCATGTTTTTCAATCTGAAAATTGCACGACTTTTTTTTTTACCCATTGAAGAAAATGCTAAATGCCACCAATAGTGACTATGTGATTGTTTCTAGGTTTAATCGTTGACTATGACATAGCAGTATATAGATCCCAGATTGCTCCTTGAAGTGTGTGATTAGACCAAAAATTCACTTTTGCAATTACCATATTCACTTAAAGTACTTCTTGTGGAGCTCTAGATTAACTTAGCGGATGACAATAATCGTCTTCTATTTTTTATGCAGTTTTATTTTCTCTACATGATAGACGTAGCAATTAATAATTTAAATATACTTTATATGGTTCTGACGTAGATAAATGACTTCTGTAGGTATGTCTCGTGCGCTGTTGGATGTCCTGTGGAAGGAGCAATTGCACCATCCAAAGTCGCATATGTGGCAAAAGAACTCCACGACATGGGTTGCTTTGAAATTTCTCTTGCTGACACAATTGGAGTTGGAACACCTGGTAATTTATTTCCCATAATTCTGCAGATCTTTCATTGTGATCATAAACTTTTTTCTGATATCTCGTTCACATGGATACTGGTTGCCTTGTTATTGGTTAATTTTTCTCTAATTTCCTCGTATCTTGCTTTGACATAGGGACTGTGATTCCCATGCTCGAGGCCGTAATGGCTGTTGTTCCCATTGACAAGCTGGCTGTCCACTTCCATGACACTTATGGGCAATCTCTTCCAAATATTCTAGTATCCCTCCAAGTAAGCCTTCCTAAAAGCCAAACTTGTCTATCCTAATCCACACATGATTCGAAGAATGCTTCATGAACACGTAACATCAATAATTTAAAAGCCTAAGCCATTTGTAAACTTAGCCCTTATTTGGAGCAAATGTTTGGTTTGGATTTTCACTTTTTTGAAATCCAAGCCACATTCGTTTTTCCTCTCCCTAATACTAATCCGGTTAAGATTCCCAATTTAAATTAGATTTTTCCTGTTGGAATCCATGCTCCAAACAGAAGCTTAGTCATTTAAATAAAAACTCTGCTAGAAGCCATCATATCATCACGGTTATCAGGGGTAGAATTTCTCCAGGAGAATCAACTTGCTTATACCTCCAACACTATTGGCATCTTGTTTTGAAACTGACTATGCCCTGCATAAAATAAGTCGATAGCGTTCTATCCAATAATATGGCGCAAAATTGTATTTTTTTCTTAAACAGATGGGGATCAGCACTGTTGATTCCTCCATTGCGGGCTTAGGCGGTTGTCCATATGCCAAAGGAGCTTCAGGGAATGTTGCCACTGAGGATGTTGTTTACATGCTCAATGGACTTGGAGTGAAGACAAACGTGGATCTGACAAAGCTCCTGAAGGCAGGGGATTTCATCGGCAAGCAGTTGGGTCGCCCGTCTGGTTCCAAGACTGCTGTTGCCTTGAGCCGAGTCACCGCTGATGCCTCTAAGATATGAGAAGTCTAGAGGTAGATATAATATTTACACTTATAGCAAAGGAAAGAAAAAAAAAAAATCCAGTTTTACATCTCCGCCACAGCCCATATAGGAATAAATTAAATCTCACCACCATTGTTCCAGTGATTATTTCTTGGGGAATCAAACAGTCCCTTGATATGTTTTGTACTTACTGATATTAAGTAAAAGCTGCTTATTTGCTTTTGTTAGAATACACACCCAATGTAGTTTCGGAGGCCCAATTGGCAGTTGGCACACACATGGTATATATTTACTTATATAATGCAAGTAATTAAGTTACCGAAGCCTGGAGCTCTTCTAGTTTTTGCCTCATTTTCTTTCGGTGGAGTTTGACACATTCGTGTAGGCGTTGTATACATATATACATACATAATACATTATATACATAAATAAATATATATATTTCACATTTGTTTGTTAAAATATTTTAGCTTTGATTTAGTTTTAAATAAGTTAAGTTAGAACAAAAATTGGTTATTTGATGTGCAAAGGTTTAGTTTAAACTTGTATTGGATAAAAAGTAAAGATATAAAGTTGTTAAAATGAGATTTATCAAGTTAAATTTAAGCTTGAATCAAATATATGATTTAGTTTGATTTAAACTAAATTAAAGTTATAATATTTTACCAAAAGAACACTTATATAATAAAAAATATTTATATTACCTTGCTTTTATGATACATATGCTGGATGTGGTCAAAGCTATGATTAAAGACAATGCAACAAAAATAGCCCGGATTTCTTACATTAGGCCTTATTTAGGGGACGTTTGGTAAACGTATTGTATTTTGATTATATTTGAATGAAATTTGTTTTTTGAATGTTGTATTTGATTGAAAAGTATTTGTTTTGTATTTGAATGAAATGTGTGTTTGGATGAAAAGTATTTTAGAGTTGAAAAGTTGATGTGATTGGTAAAAGTAGAGATAAATAGTGGAGTTGAAAAGTTGATGTGATTGTTTTAAAAATGTTTTGAGTAGTAATTGTTTTCGTAGTACTGTTGTAAAATTTTGGTTTGATGTAAAATTGTATTGTATTTGAGTAAAATTAAAATGAAATTTTCTCTCCAAATGCCCCCTTAATAACTTTAAGAAATACTTGTCCAATAATCTTTGTTCTTTTATTATCATCACTTTCACAATAAAGTTCTAACACGTTCTTTTGCATGGGAGGTTTTCTCGTTCTTAATCGAATGAAGAAAAATTAGAAATTCGGTGCTCTCCAACCACAGTTATGGTTACTAGTTTAATATGATATATGTTATATTTTGTATGACATGACATTGAGATCTTGCTATTTCAATAAAACATTGATACAATAAACAACTTGAATTGGAGCATCCATATCTAATGTTCATTAGTCTCAACGAGGAATTACAGCCCAAGCAGATATTTCTCGATATGTGAGGGCCCCTTTGATTGATAGCCCCTCTCCTACACTTTTGTCCTCCCAACCAAACAAATGTCTAAAAACAAATGACGAGTCATGATTGAAACTTCTTCACTATTGCTGAAGGAAAGAAGTAGCAAACAGAAAGATAGGCACATTATCACATCTGTGGCACCAACAAGAAGAGATGACACACGTGCTGCCCACGTGCCTCTCAAGCTTCCTAAAGCTTGAAATTAACATGGTGGACATGATTAAAGGAAGAAAAATCAGTCTGCTGGTGAGAAACAGTGTGAGAAAAGTAGTTGAGATCCCAATGATGATAGAGCACCATGACTTTGACCACCACTAAAAGGGGAGAGGCTAAAAAGAAAGGCCAAAAACAAAAGGAGGAAAAAAAAAAAAAAAAAGGAAAAAGACAAGGAGTTTTAAGAACTTTTGTTTAGCCTACTAACTCATTTTGCAGCTAGTCTATGCCTTAATGATGTCTCATAACAAAATTTGTTTCTCACTTTTTATGTTCCTAGAGTCGGTCAAAGTTCTCAGTTAAAAAAAAAAAGGATTTTGAGACATCACTTTTTAAATAACGACATCTAAATGGATTAATTAAGAATTTTCAAGTGTTTTTATTGGGAAAAAAAATTGATTTTAGTGCTAATGTGAGATTAAAAATACAAGATATATCTCAAAAATATTGTAATCCATATAATAGTTCAGTAGTTTCGTAAAGAGGTTAAATTTCAAATTCAAAATATAACACATAACAAATTATGTCTTTTTGTATTATTTTAAAAATTTTGTAGTTTTGAAGAATTTTTTTTTCTTTTAAATATAGAATTATGGAATTGAACTGTCAAATTATATTTGAATAGATTAATAAAAACACGATAATTTTTTAACAGTACTTGATAAGGTGAGGAAATGGGAGGAGTTGTGGTTCTCTCTCATCATGGTTAATGTGGTGGTATTTCTTTACACTCTAGTGTGTTTGTGGGTCTACATTTTGGATCACAACTTTTGGTTAAAAAGATTTGCATAGTTTTGGTTTGTATAAGAAACTTGTTGATGGCCCCAAAATAGTGTGTTCAGGAAGGTATAGGCGATATCATGATATTTATATCTTTCTATCAAAAAGGCCATGTGTTTTTACTTTTAATTCATCTTTTTTCACCCCCTTTTTTTTTTTTTTGGGGAAAAAGCACATACATTTTCTTGGACACCAAGCATGGCTTTTAGATCCGCGTGGATGGGATATCTGCACTTTTGCAGATACGCAAGAGAGGTTTTCATTCACTCCTTACGTATACAACAGTCAAATGCATCAACGTACGGATGTGCATAGATATTGATATATATATATTTATACATACATGCAAATGAATACAAAAATATATAGTACTATTGGCAAAAGCTTATTGGGTTGTCCCTTTAATGGACGTTGTTGGTCCAAGGATAGAAATATTAGTTCATTTAGTTCAGTTTAAGATGAGAAATCATTTTTAATATGAAAGGAGAAGTTATTCTTAATTGGTTCTAAAATAGTATTTGGATGTGCAGCTAAATTGTCAAAATGAAAAAGGAATAATTTCTGAAATAGTATTTGGGTAAAGGTTGAAAAAAGTCATTTGAAAAAAATAATTTTTTAAGAAAATTAACTAAATCTTAGCATACATATTTTAATAGGATATGTGGCTGAATTTGTTTGTTCATCTTTTTATTAAGAACACGTTAAAAAAAAAAAAAAAGTCTTAACTTGGGATGAAAAGAAAAAGTTATGACATTTTAAAATTTGAACAAAAGTAAGAGAAACTTTTGAATCCAAAAATATAACTGTGATGGTTGCAGGTATAACCTAACAGTAATACCGCACTTTATTTCATTTAAATGCAGAATTTAAATCATCTACCCTTAAATTTAAAAAAAAATATATTACTGTACAAAATAGATTTGAAACGAGAATGAAAATACTAAAAAGGTGAGGGTAGGGTAATCTAAAAAATGAGCTTCATTTTCATTTTGATTCTAAAATAAGAATGAAATTTCAGCTTGGAATGTGGTTGTCAAACATCATGCTTATTCTAAAATGAAAATGAAACAGTCCAAATCTACAAAACAAATGCCCAGTAGATTCTTCCTTTCATAACTAGTCCAAAGTCACCATATATACGTAGCTATACCCAGGCAATACTACATTTAGGAGAAGAATTGGTATGCGCTCTTCCAGCAACAAAAAAAAAAAAAAAAAAGGGCATACGTTCATCGTACTATTCAATGCTTTTTCAGATGTTACATAGTTAAGATTCAAATAATTATATTTACTTGTTGTTAGTCCCACTTAAAGAAACAACTCAAGTTTCAATAGTTTATATTATTTTTTCCTTCATCATTTAAAGTACTTGCATGGCTGGCGACTAATATTGTCACACAAGTTTAATGTGATGACATTTTATGTACATGCACGCAACTATGTATTAAGCTTGTCATATGACTTTGCATGACCCATGCAATCTCGTTATTGCCATATATCAAGTTTCACTACTAATTGTCGTACTTCAACGTCAATAAAAAAGAAAAATATAAGGTAGGAACCGCACGTAATTTTGCTCTAGAGGGAGAGAACGGGAAGAACAAAGGGAAAAGAGTATAGGATTTACTAGTCTAATGGGAGAAGAGTTGTTGACACGTTGATTGCCTTCGAAACTATATATACAAGAGTATAACCCAAGCGGTCTAACCCCTGAGGCGTATCCTAACTGAAAATAACGAAAGTTTTTATAAATTTTCACGTTAAAAAATTAACAGCACGATATGAAAATTGCTTCTAATTATATATTAGATGGTGAAAAAATATATCCAGTTACTGAAATAACAGTATTGTAATGAGATGATAAATATACTACTATCACAATTTTGCGTGTCAATTATGCCTAATTTGCATGGAAACAATGCTACTGACGGATTCATGTCATCTAATTGTTTATCTACCGTGTAATATTAACAATATATTTAATATTTTAAATTCATTGTCCTCACAATTTACCATGTGCAAGGCTCAAATGCTGAACTTTTCTGTTTTAATGGTCATGCACTAAATATTTCCCTGTATAACTTGGAAGAAAACGCACAAAATCTCTTGCTTGCAATGTCAATTTTAATGGCCGCTTGGAATCCTAATTTTGTTTTATGGATAATGGGATTAAGTAAGTTACTTCTCAAGTATTCTGGTGCTAGAGAAACAAAAAGTTTTGAAGCATTAAACAGCTAATACACAC
The DNA here is from genome assembly GCA_035233585.1 of Antiaris toxicaria. NCBI lineage: Eukaryota > Viridiplantae > Streptophyta > Magnoliopsida > Rosales > Moraceae > Antiaris > Antiaris toxicaria. The sequence continues at coordinate 21,074,240 of CP141153.1, forward strand.
ACATTTATATAAATACACACACACACACCACGATTAGCAATAAAAAAATTATTTTTATCCTATTTATTTTCTTTCATAAAATTTTTATTTATTAGATGTTTAATAATGTTTCAATACAAAAATATGTTTTTTTTTTCTAATTTTTTTATTAAGAAAATATATAAATAAATGTAATAATTTAGTATAAATTTAGGTTTGACTTTAACATGTGCAGTATTTGTATCTCCAAATAAAGAGATAATTAGGGGAAAAATGAAATTTAACATGCATAAAATTATCAATGTAGAATATAAAACCAACATATTTATGCTAACGATGGTTAAACGAAAAAAATTAAAAAAAAAAAAAAAACTAGCAAACAAATGCATCTCACTTATATATATATATACATAATGGATAATATATACTATATAATATTGAAATTGAGAACGGGATACATATTTTCACATATTTAAGACATTGCCTATCCCACTTAAGAGACTAGAGTGGCCGTGATCTAGTGGTCAAAAATCAAGAAAACAAAATACAAAAAAAAAAAAAAAAATTGAAAGCAATTAAGTTGGCATAAATTGATGTGTGAGGTGTAAGAGAACATAGAGGCCACATGGATTAAAGCTAAATCATTAGATTCAAATTACCAAGTGAAAAAGTGTGAAATTTACACCATTGGATGAAATGTTGAAGTACAAAAGTTTTAAGAGTTATTCACACTTCTATGTATTATTATAGATTATTATGGATTATAGATCATAGATATAAATTATAGATATATTTCACCATATGTCATGTTTTGTCCATGTTTTCCATGTAAGAAACACACCATATGACCATAATAAGATGGGCAATGCATAACCTTGTTTTATTTGTTTTCTCTGCTAAGGAGATGGGCAAAGTATGATAGATTTAACTCGTTTAAATCATGGGTGAGAGAAGTAAAATTAAATGTTAAATATAAATTTTTATAAGAGAAAATATTATCGAAAAGTTTTTAAATGGTGCTTGAAAACGATTTACTGACACAGAGCCAAACAAGCTGTTAGCATTTGGATGCATTTATAAAATAAAGAGGCCACCAAAAATGCTGGTTCTCTTGGATTACAGCTGACGTGATCATTACATTTAATTTGCAAGGACCAGTTTTTATGTTAAGATTTATACCACGTTTGGGACAAGCTTTTTCTTAGCATTGCATTTAAATACAATGCAATTTTCTCTCAAATACAAAAACATTTCATTCAAATACCAATCACATCACATTTTAAATCCAACACAATCACTATTTATTATTTCATTTTTTCTATTATTTTTATTAATTACATCATATATTCCCTCTCCCTCCTTTTTTCTTTCTACTTTTATCCATCACATCACATATTTATTATTAAAATACAATTCAAATACTTTACCCCCAAACACATATTGCATTCAAATGCAATGTTAATGCTTTTCCTCCAAATACAAATTACATTCAATGCATTGCATTCAAACGTAATATAAATATAATGTGTTCACCAAACGAACCTTAACTGTTTTGCTGGTGAGTACTTCACAACTGGCAAAAAGCATCCTCGTTTTCCCAATCTGGTCTCTTTTGAGTTCTAAAATCTGGGAAGATAATAATTGTGAAAACAATGATGAAACATTTAAAGACAATGGTGTGAAGCAAGCAAGAATAATAACAATCTCTGAAAAAAGAAGGATTCATTGTTAAAAATATTGGGCCAAGTTTTTCTGGTTATTTTATCATTTACTTCTAGAATTATGTAAGGGATAGGACATTAAAACAAAGTGTATTTATAAGATTGCCTCTCAAAAAATAAATTCTAGATTATTTCTCTAGTTATATTTGGTTTAATGTTTTTGACCGCTAATTAAATAAATGTAAATGGTCAAAAATTCAAGCATGTATTAAGAAATGGCAAAATAAAATATAAACATGTTTATTTAAGTAGTTGTTTTCACAATTCCTTCTCATTTTCTTTTTTAATATTGATAAAATATAGTTTTTAATGATTAAATCTATATCAAATTTTGCTAAAAAATTGATATTATTTTTATTGATACGACAATTCAAAACTAATTGTTATTTTTTCGTTGTTCATTTTTCTTCTTATAAATAGGATGCTTTAATGCTCTATTGATGGTAAAAATAAATAACCCTACTGATAATATATAAATTTAAATCACCTTATGTTAATCAAGAATATATCACCATATGTTAATCAAGTTTCATTAAACTACCAATTTTTGTTTTTAATCTCATTTAATCTGATGTTTTAAACTTTAAATTCTACCAAGGTAAGTTTCATTCTTTTATTGTTGACTAATTTGTACGGATGCTCTATAAATTTTTTAAATTTGACAATTTAGTTCTTAAACTTTTTTTCTTGACAATCAATCTAAGGGTGAATGTTTGGTGGATTGAGTGGATTTTTAAAAATTTTCAACCCACTCAATTAAGTTTGGGTGAGTTGATTTCAAATTCAACTCACCTAATTAACCTAAAGTTTAAAATCAACCCACCCAATTAAATTTTGGGAGGGTTGGTCAGGTTGAATATAATTAAAAAATAACAAAATAAATATAACTAATCATTCAATCTAAAATAAGAAATATATGAAAAGAAAACTAATTTTCAGTATAATATTAGTGTTATAAAACTTTAAAATTATCTCATAAGTTATAAAACCAACATAAAAATAAAATATATGCAAAACAAGTTTAAATATACAAGTTGTAAACTAATAAACAAATAATAATAAAAACTCATATAATATGAAATATAACAGATTATCAAGTAATTAATATAGAATATAAGAAAAATACTATATATTATGAGATATCAAAAATATTAATTTTTATATATTAATAGTTGGGTGGGTTCGAGTTAAGTTGAGTTTAGAAAAACACAACTCAAACCCACCCAATTAATAATCAGGTTGTGTGGGTTGGGTTGATATCTTAATCTGGTTGATTGGGTTCGGGTTATAATGGATTGGGTTTGGTGGGTTTGTCAGGTTAGTCGGGTCATTAGGTTTTTTGTTAACTCCTAAATCAATCCTTTAAACTTATAATTTTTGATAATTTAGTCATTTTTAATTAAATACATTAAAATTTGAACTTTTTTATACATAATTTACATATTATAGTCAAAGAGTAGTAATGCTGATCATTTTTGCTTATTTCTGATACAATTTTTTTTAAAATTTTTAACTTAATTAACTTATATTCATATTTAAACCTAATTTTTTTAAAAAATTATATTCAAATTAAGTAAAAATGATCAAAACTGTTCATTTTAAACTATAATATGTAATTTTGTGTAAATAAATTGTTATAATTTTAATAAATTTAAAAAAAGATTGAATTATTAAAAATAATAAATTCAAAAATTGATTGCTAAAAAAAATTTATTAACTAAACTAATAAATTTAAAAAATTTAAAAAGCATTAGTATAAACAAGTCTTTATTATTTTTAGGAGATCTTTATATCCTTTTGTTAACTTACAACAATAATTAGCCTTTTTTATTTATTTTTATTTATTTATTTATTTTGCTGTGGAAAAAAATCACTAGCCACATCTTCCTTTCATGTATTGGGGGTTTTACCTTCCCAAGTGATCACGTATGGCCAACGAATGAAAGACAACATCATTTTCCCTGAGAAAAAGAAGGATGACCTTCCACCAAAAGTATGACCGTCTTTTGATTTGCCCACCTGTCAATTCCTACCTGTTTGACTAACACATCCCCAAAAACAAAAAATAATATATTTTTATATATATATATATATATATATATAAAACCAACCTCATGAAAACCACCAAAGTTTAGCAGTTAAATTATTATTATTTTTTTCATTGCATTAGAAAATTGTCCATACACACTTTTTGTGGTAGCACTAGTATGCATGCTCTCTTTAGAATTTAAGATAAAAGTTTTAAAATACATTTGATCTCATCCATTATTATTTAGTAGTAATGCAGTTAGAAATTATTATAGAAGGACATGGATTAAACTAAATTTTATATTAAAAATTATTCGATTTTTTATTTTTATTTTCTTATATGAATTTTATAATCTAAAATAATTAAATTTAAAAAGTTCAAAATTTGAATTTAAATAACATTGTAATTGATTTTTTTATTTCTTTGAAACGTTAAGTATGAAATAATATATATTTATAAATCAAATCTTTGAGATATGCTTTAAAATTTGTAGAAAAATTTAAATAAATTTTGTGATTTTAAAATTTTAGAGAGGCCAATAAAGGACGTAATTGAAAAAAATTAATGTGATAGGGGTAGAAAATCAATGCGCCCATGGGGAGGGGGGCTTAATTGAAAAAAAAATAATGTAATAGGAGTAGAAAAGCAATGAGTCCATTGGGGGTGGCTCCGCCGGCGTTAATTAGAGAACATTTCCTTTTGTTCTTTCTTCTAAGTGAGCTTGTTGGAAGCAAGTAGCTGCATCTTTCTTGATCACATACCGAAGGTGTTTTTTCTACTCCAAGCAAATAAATAAATAAAATAATAACTTTCTCGAGTAAGATCTCATAATAACAACATAAATTTAGTCGTTTGATTTAATCAAAATTACATCAAAATAATAAAAATTAAACATACAGACCATATGATTTTTTACATTATATGATATTTGAAAAACATTGAGACCTACTTGGAAAAATCTCCAATTAATCACGACCATTTAATATAAGATATCTTATTATATGCTATTTATTAAAATTATTTTTAATTATTAGATTAATTTTTTAACAGTTTAATTTATAAATATATGTTAAAAATTTATAACCCACGACACAAAATTATTTAAATTATAAATTATATAGTTAAAAATTTTAATTTAACAATTAAAACAATGATTTCATAAAAATGCAAAATAAAATTAGTAAAAATTCGCATAAAAGTCAAAATATGACGGAGGAGAAAAAGAAATTTGTTCTTTTTTATAAGGTCGTGACTCACAAGTACACAACACAAGCGCTCTCATAGCCAACAGATATTAATTAATCCGATCAAAACAAAAGGAAAAATCCAACCTTACTTTAGATCAACTGACCCAATCTGACATCAGACAAAAACACATCCGTCTCTCTCTTCCTCTCTCTTTCTTTTGTGCAATATAATACATATATATATATAATCCCAATTTCTTTAGCAAAAGTTCTACCCAAAAAAAAAAAAAAAAATTCTTTAGCCAAAAAAATCCTGAATAATTTATTTAACAGCCAAAACTCGAAATGGAAAAATCCAAACTTCACTTTTCTGGTGCATTTTCCAAGTGATCAAAAGAGAGAGGAAAAAGGAAGATGGGCTCTCAAGTTGGCCTTCAAACACCCTCTTCTGCACAAAATTTATTTTGCTTATGGCACCAAAACCAATGCATTTTGACTCCCTCTCCTCATTGACTCTTCCCCACATTTTCCCCTCAGACACCCAAGTGAACTAAACACAAACAAAAACTTCAGGTCCTTTCTCTCTCCTCCTCCCTCTCTCTCTCTCTCTCTCTCTAAAAGGTTTATAACTTTTTCTCATGGAGCCCTTTTCTTTTCTACATCAGATCATCCAAACAGAAACACCAGTTTCTCAGTTTCTTTGCTTGTGATCAGAGAGAAGAAGGTTCCATGCATCTCGGTGGTCATGTTCTTGATGATCATGATGAAAAGGAACAACATGGGTTTGAGAAAAAAGCTTGCTTGTTTCTCTCTCCTGGTACTGCTGATCTTGGTGGTGATGTTTTTGTTAACTTCTTCTGACGTGGGGGCCAAATTTGGAAGCTTTAAAAGTACTGGGTTTGCTTCAAAGAACACAATTCCTGTTGAATCCTCTTTTGGTGAAGGATTTGTTGGAAGAAACAAAGAAGTTGGAGGTGATAGTGTTAATGATTCTTCTTTTGGGGATGAAAAGAGAAGAATTCACACTGGTCCAAATCCTTTACATAATAGATAAGTTTGGAAGAACAAAAATAAAAGTTCAATTTCTCTTTATTCATTTCAGGGTATGTGTTTGTTACATATTTTGCCTTCAGCCCTTTTTTCTTCTTCTTCTTCCTCCTTTTTTTTTTTTAATAATTAATGTATTAAATGTTTTGATATTATTGTATTATTGTTTATATGAATGTTAGGGCAAATGTTCCAACTGCCCATGTATGAAATTTTGATCTTTGAAGAGATTGGTGAGGTTTTTTTTATGTTTTTTTTTCTTTATAATCTTTTTTTTTTTTCTTTTTATATGTAAGTATAGCAAGGGAAGCTGAAAATAGGTGTTGCCATATAGATTTGATTGACAACATATATGGAGTTGTTGGTGTATGACTATTGGGCATGGTTTGTTATGGTTGGTGGTGGTAAAATTAAACATATTAGAATTTGATCTTCTAGATTAGCAGAACAGCTGTCTTTTTCTCCTTTAATGATGGTGAAAATTTTCACTTATAACTTTGTTTTTGTCTAATATTGGATTAGTGTTTTGTTGTTGTGACAATTTCTCATCTAAATGCTGTGGGTAATTATTGTGACAATGTTATTAGGGGGGTTCTGTTTTTTTTTTTTTTGGTAAATATGTTAACAGAGGGGTGTTTTATCGAACTCGTCAACCCGCCCCGCCTTGCCCCCGAAAAGTGAGGCCACTTCGTTAGGAGATAATTCCTACCCCAAGCTAACGTTTTCTCAATTACCTAATTTTCTTAGTGGATACTGTATCTCACGAACATGTTTTTCTTATCTTTTCTATGTTTGTTAGTTGCGAAGAGATGCTCATAATAAGTTTGAAAGTAAAATCTTATGTTGCAAATGGGATTTGTACTCCAAATTTTTTTAATCATTTTTTTGAGGTTTTGTTTTTGAAAAGGAATTACTTAGGCTGATTTTTGAGTTTATTAGTATTATATAAAAAATTAATTTAGGTTCCTTTTTTTTTTTTTGCTATCAGTATTTTAGGTTCTTAATTATTAACGTTTTATGGTCAAAATGGTGGATGACAATACGTCTCGGTAGAAATGCAGAAGTTTTATAAAATGTCTTAAAATCCCAGAACTCTTGGTCAATAAAAATCCTAGAACTCAACTTTAATTATATATTCTTCTGGAAATTGCCGTTACATTGACTTTGGTCACACTATCTTAGAATACATGAAAAAATGAAAAATAATAGGGGGAAAAAATCAAAGGAACTATAAATTCTTTAACAATTCATTTTTTTTTTTTTATTGTAAGAGGGTGTTTCGGGGCGTTCTGCAGACGTTTAAAATCAATTTTTTTTCTAAAATTTCACCATTTTTCATTATTTATATCTTCAAAACGCTATAATAAACTCTAAATTTCAAAAGTTCATAACTTTGTGTATACAAGTTCAAATGAAATAATTTTTTTTAAATTGTATAGAATTTTGAAAAGAACGAAATAATATCCATATTAATAATTCTTTTTTTTAATTTTTAAAATTTTTTATTTTTTCATCTTAAACAGTTTTTTCTTCCAAATACATTTTTCAAAACAACTTTTTTTTTTCATCGTGATGCAAATTGATGTAATACTACCATACAGGGCTCGTATGGGGTGGACTCTAGAGGTAAACACAGGGATGGGTTCGCACTTGTAGGCGGGGGTAGGCTGGGCTTTCTAAAGATGGGTTGGGAAAGTATGAAACTGCACTGTCCAAGGATTAGTGGGTGATTTGCGGGTGGGTTGTGGGTTGGCTTATGTTGGCCCATTCGGTTATTTCCAAAAATATTTTGTAATAAATATATAAAACAATAAAACTAAATAGATTTTTAGGATTTATTTTAAAATAAAACATAAGAAAATATTTATTAGCACATTAATGATCATTCAAGTGTAGGTCCATTAGAAAAAGGCAAACAAAAGAAAAAATATAATTAAAAAAAAAGATTAAAACGGACAAGTCGGGTTCAACCTGTCAAGAAAAAACCTAAACTGCTCGTCAAAGCATTTTGACGGTTGGGTTCAACTTGCCATTGGATTGGTTGATGATGTGGATTCCAATAATTAGTTGAACCCACAATCGGGTTTGGGGCGGATTTGTCAATAATATTACATTGATTTTCTTGTTATCATACATAATTACAGTAACACCCCTCTTGTATCTAATATGCTGATATAATAAATAAATATGTATGTAATCTCAATCCTTGATATGTAGGCAATTCGATCCATATGACTGAATCTATGAGAAATTATGGACTAAATATTGTTCCATCTGTTCGTCTAAACCATTGCAGCCCAAATGCCCGGCTACCCTTCCACATGCCCTTGCACGCGCATTAGTCCACCCTAGCTTTGCGCCGCCCTAGCCAGCATTGTTGCAGAAAGCCCCCCAGCCATGGGCGCCCGGCCGATGTCATTGATCGTTTCCATGATAACGTGACATATTAATGATTTATGTTAAATTGCTTGATAGTTCTTTCATTGATTTTGGAGCACCCCTTCTTGCCCCTCATGCCACTCCATTTTTTGACCTTCGTCGTGCACCTCCTACCACTACATTGACCCTCTTCACGTTGGATGCAAAATGATGCAAAAAATTTCCAAGACGGGCGTCCAACAATTGATGTCTTTTTTCACAACATGGAACGTATACACTTCAACGTTGATTTTGACCAACACCAAAGGTTTTAAGATTGGCAAAAAAGAGGGAAAAAGGAAAAACGAAGTAGAAAAGTGAAGACAAAAACATAAACAGAAAAATAAAAATAAAAAAAGAACGAACTTAGAGAGTAAGCTTGTGATAAGCTTTAAAAAATGGTTTACATGCGTAAGCTTGGTTCTTTTTGGGCTCTTTTTATTAAGTGTGAAAAACATGTGACAAAGAAAGAACTTTAAATGACAAAAACTTAAAAAGTAACATTATATGTGATACTAGCATTTCTCGTCACGAAATATTAAGGTTCAAAGGTAGAGTGCTTAGGCGGATGTTGGGCTGCTAATTTTTGTAATGTATAATCATGGAGTAGTTTCCTTCCCATTATTGTTGTATAGGCGGGAGCTTTCTAATTCTTTTTGTTCAGACAACTCAATGCTTCCTCTTAATCTGTGTTTAACATGGTGATGATCGGATTTGGGTGCTAGTCCTTTTATTTTCCAATTTCATCCAAGGTTAAGAGAAAAAAAGGGGGGTATGTTGTAGAGAAAGACAAGAGAGACAAGGGGTGGGATTAAAAATTTCTATTTTTTTCTTTTAAGTTTCTTTTTAGCTTTTTAGAATTTTTATTTATTTATCTATTATTATTATTTTTAAATTAGGAGTGGGGGAATCCATCTCTTTATCTTATTATTTTTTTTAAATTGTAAATATTTTTTTTTCATTTCTAGGTTCTCTCGTATCTAAAGTGCATAGTTGATTAGGGGGTTTTTATTTAATTTTTTTGTTGAATTATATTTAAATTAAGGAAAAATGGCTCTAAATCATTTGTTAAAAAACTTTTTTTTTAAAGGATTTTTAGCTCTAGATCCCTTAAATTAATAGTTAATATATAGAATAAATACGAAGGATGTTTTGGATATTTCGGACAAAACAAAAAAAATATTAAGAAAGAGAAAAACCTCTATCAAACATAACCAATATTGAATTCCCTCGTTTGTTCAAAAAAAAAAAAAAAAAAAAGAAAAAGAAAAAGTTTCCCTGCTCGCAAGAAATGTTTTTAGTAGCTTTTTTTTTTTTAATCTAATGGAAATTGTATTGAAAATTGTCCCTATATATTAGGTGCATAGTCAATAAGGGATTTTTGATCTTTTATGGAATTGTGTGTTTTGAAAATATAATATTGAATTAAAAAGTAAGTAAAATTCACACAATAAGAAAATTTCGTGTATACTAGCTAAAATTTCTTTTAATAATAAAAAAATTCATTTTTAAATAATACAGACATAACTAAACAACAAATTCAAATACAAATATAATATTTAGGTATATAGTTTAAATTTTCTATCCTCTATATTTTTTTTTAAGAAAATGAAGTTGGATAGTACATTTTGATCACCAAATTTAACAGATAGCATAATGTTTTCTTTTTTAATTTAACAAAATGATCGTTTATCATTTTTTAAACTTAGTTAATCAATGAGAAATCAAAAATTTACATGATCAGTTGATTGATCATTTAAAAAAAATTGATCACCTATTCTAAGAAAAATGACAATTTAATTAATTTTTTGAAAATTGGATTATATGTTAAAAAACTTATAAGAAAATATTATTTAGCTATAATAATAATAATAATAATAGCCCATATTGTTTTCCCTCGTTTATTCAAGAAAGCTTCCCCTGCTTGCAAGACATTTTTAAACTGGGAAGCATTCGGAAACTCGACTCCGTCTCGACTCCGTCAACTTTCTAGTGAGTTCTCCACCTCTCTCCCTCTCTCTCACAGCTTTCGGTCAAAGGTTCTGCCTGCTCTCTCTCTCTCTCTCTATATATATATATATGCATATTTATTATATATATCAGGTGTTTCTTTTACTAAGACGTAATTGGTTTAGTCTTTTTGGGTTTTTTTTTTCTTGATATGTTTTGCATGTAATTTCTTTAGGTTATTCTACGCATTCGTAACATTTGAATGCTTATAATGGTTATATTTTTGTTGTTCAGCTGGTTTTGTTGTCTCTGTTTTCGGTTCCGTGTTCTTGATTCGAATTTCATTCGATATTCAATATCGCATATAGATTGCCAGAAGCAAAAGCTGCTTCTGAGTTCTTCAACCTTTTTTTGTTCCCGAAGTTGCACAGAGAGAAAAGCAACAAGTTGGTTAGCTGAATTCTTGATCAGGGAAATGATCAAGAAATGTTTGAATGAATATACAGAGTTACAATGTACATTTTGTTGCCTTAATTTTTATTCTGTTTTTTCTGAATTTAGATTTTTCTCTATGATGAAATTATGCAGATTATAATCATTGAAAACTTCGCAAATGAGTTCCAAAAAAGAACTGTAAGTCTCTCTCTAATCTCCCCTCTCTATCTCTTGTTTTATCTTTTTATAAAAGGCTGTGTTCCTGCAGAGCCAGCGGGTTTTGTAGGGATGACTGGTTCTGGTTTGATGAAGAAGATAAAAAGGGGGAGTGAGAAAAAGGCACTTGTTAGTTATTTTGCCGTTTTATTAAATTTCTTATTATAGGTTCCGATACTCAATCAAGGACATCTTGACATCGAAACTTTTTTTCGGATGTTGTACTGCTCTTCTTTTGGCTCATAAATAGACCCGAGTTTTGTTTTTCCTTCTACGTAGTTCATTAAGAAAAATGATGCTGATTCCAAGGGAAATTCGATACAGAACGTTGCAGACTTTCTCGCAGAAGCATCAGATTCTGTAAGGGTAAAGGGTAGGGAGAGTGGCGGTGTAGGAGCGAGTGGGAATGGCGAGAGTGAACATGAGGAGGAGATAAGTTATGGAAGAAGTTCAAAGAGAGGATCGTCGGAGAAGCTGCAGAAAAATTGGGATGGTGATGCCAGAGAGAATAGACATAAGGATTAAAAAAATGTATGGAAGTAGTTTGGAGACAGGCTCTTCGGAGAAGCTGAGAAGGGATCGAGATTGTGATGTCAAAGAGAGCACGCATGAGGAACGGATCAAGTATGGAAGTAGTTTGAATAGCCCTGCAAGTAGTTCGAAGACCGGCTCTACAGAGAACCTGTGGAAGGATCGGGATGCTGATGTCAGTGAGAGTAGACACAAGGAAGAGAACAGTTATGGAAGTAGTTCGAAGACGGGCTCTTCAGAGAAGCTGCAGAAGGTTCGGGGTGATGTCAATAATAAAAGGCATGGAAGTAGTTCAAAGGCAGGCTCATCGCGGAAGCTGCAGAAGGATCGGGATGTGATGCCAAGGAGATGTGGAAGGAGATTATCGGCGATGATTCTAATGTAGTAAGCCTGCACACGAGAAAAAAAGTCATTAACATTTTTGACAGTGAATTAACATAAAGCAGTTGATTTTGTGGTGCATACCAATTTGTTTTTGGTAACTAAAAAGCCTCGTTTTTTTTTTTTGAATTCCCTCCAGTTCCTCCTTTCAATAAATTTCTTATGATAGCTTCTAACACTCATCGGTTGCTGTGAAATTAAAGAAATTTTGTTATCTTGACATCGAAAGTTTTAAATCTTATGTAGGCGACTATTCTTTTGGTTCCTTGATTCTCATGTAGCAGTTTTTTTGACTGATCTGTAAATTATAAAATTGTGTTTTAACCGTTAACATAATGATTGATGTGTGAAAAGGTTTACAGATGACAAAATCTGTTGGTTATTGTTGATGATCTTCTATGGTAAATGTCTCCATTGAATGCTTAGGATGTTACAGGGAAAAAAGGGCTTCTTAATTTAAATCTTTAACTTTGATTTTGTTTTCGTGTCGATTTTGTTTTGTTTTGTTGTGTTTTTTATTTTTATGTTTTTGTTTTTCAATTTTGGCAGGCTAAAGAAGGGGAAGAAGATGAAGTTGAGGAGCTTTTCAATGCGGGCAAGAAAAAGAGGAAGAGTGAGAGAAATCCTTTAGAAATTGCAATGCACGTTCAGCGTGTTATAGCGGAGCTCGAGGTTGCAGCTGAAAATGATGTAAAACTTTATAATGAACAAAAGCCTGCAGTTACCAAACTCAAGAAACTGTCTCTTCTGACTGAAAATCTATCAAAGTAAGCCGTTTGATCTCGACAAATTCATACAGAAACGATGCACCTTTCGGTTGTTCTAAACGACAAACGGCTTTTGGCGCAGCAAGAATCTTAAACAGGAGTTTCTAGATCACGGAGTGTTGAATCTACTAAAAACCTGGTTTGAACCCCTTCCAGACGTAAGCTTACCGAACATAATTATCCATGAAGAAATTTTAAAAATTTTGACCATGGTACCGTAAAGTTTCTCCTTCCAGTCTAAGTAAGGTACTAATGTCGTTGATAACGTCTCTATTACAGCCTGGAATTTGGTCTTCTTTGCAGCTTCCAATTGATCTGCAGCAGCCTGAAAGAGAAAGACAGATGGAGAGTGGTCTCGGAAGAATTATGATGCAAGTGAACAAATGCAATTTAGCATTAGGAGCTCGATGATAGAAGCAACTTACTCGGCTAATCTCACTATGCTTTTTGCCGGGCTATTAAGTTTCTATCTGAATATGAGGACGAAACAGTTTCCAACAAAAAACTTGCCAAAGATTTGCACGAAAAATGGGTAATTTATGTCTTTATGTATTTTTTTATTTTTGTTGCCCTCTTAATTGTAATGCTATGGACATCGTCTTCCCTTCTTGACATGATTGGTACAGAGTTCACAACTTCTTAACAAGAGAAAAAACATCGAGGGCATGAGAAAACATTGTCTTCTCATTCTTGACATGATTGGTACAGAGTTCACAACTTCTTGACGAGAGAAAAAACATCGAGGGCATGAGAAAAGTTGATGACGTGATCGTTCCCTTACGAAGGCCATCAGTGAAAACGTATCACTGGAGACTTTTCTTCCATTGCAAGTACATAGTAGTTTTGCTTTTCACATATTTAAAATCACTCATTTGCTTTGTTTTTGTAATTTTAGGCCACCAGACAAAGGTGCTAAAAAGAAATCTATACAGGTTGATTATGATTTAGGTGAATTCTCACCATAAGATTCGACGAAATTCCTTACCATATTATATATTTCCTCTGCTTGAGCATTTCAGCTAATTTGTTCTTTTCTTTGCACCTCACCATTTCCAATCGACATTACTTGACACACAATTTTTTTCCTTTTATTTTCACTTAACACAGGAAACCTTAGTCTACTCAATCATCGTCTAGTAAACATGCTGTAAGACTGGAACCAATGTCCATGGATTTTGCGGTTGGATCGACCCCAATGCAATCAGAGCCCGCAATGAACAAAATGCACGACACAAGCCTCGTCATATGGTTATTTCTTTTCCCTTTCTCGCTTTTTTTTTTTTTTTCTTGTTTTTGGCACGAGCAATTTGATGCACCGATGCTTTTCGGACATGCTCGATTATTTGCATTTAGACATAGGAAAACTGTTTTATGGCAGGTGGATAAGAAGTTAAAGCAGATGAAGAAGTGGAAGAAGAAACAGCTTCAAGCAATAAAGGTCAGCGCGATTGGTCGGGGAATGGTCAAGTTCGTGTGATTGCTATATGCTTGAAGGATTAATCGGTAAAAGGAGTTTAGGATTGGCTTTTTCAATTGTTTCAACCAGAAGATGATCATTTTCCTGCTGGATTGGAAGGTTGAAACCGGCACATTATAATGTCAGACCGTTTCAACTCTTCCATGGATCTTCCTAGTAACCAATATCCTTTTAGTCTGGTCTGATTTCAGTTTTACAATCTGTGTTGATTTCTGAATATATATATATATATAATTTTTTTTTTTTTCAATTTTGGCAAAGAGAGCATAGACTGCTGTACATAATTTCATGATAAATACTCATCACTAGCATTTTATGTGTAATGAAATTTTCAATTTTGACACTAATATAACAAAATGTAGAAAAAATATGGAAGATACATATTAAATTTATTTACAGTTAGTTTTACAGTAATAGTTTAACCGTGTTATTATACAAGTGTAGAATACTAAGACCGCATTTGGATAATGTATTGTATTTGCATTGTACTTAAATACAATATGTGTTTGAATAAAAAGTATTTATATTATATTCAAATGTAATGTTTGTTTAGATAAAAAGTATTTAAATATTGAGTATGTGATGTGATTGGTAAAAGTAGAGAGAAAGAGAGTCTGTGATGTGATTGGTAAAAATAGTAAAACAAGTAGAATGATAAATAGTGATTATATTGGATTTAAATTATAATATAATTGATATTTGAATGCAATATTTTTACATTTGGATGAAAATTATATTATGTTTAAATGTAATTCAGGTGCCAAACACTCCCTAAATCTAGATACGGTGCTGAAAGATTAACGTTCAATCGGGGTTTAATCAAGAAATTATTTAATTTTGTATGGTGATTTATTTTTTTAACTTAAAATGGGGGGTTCAGATTCTCTATCTTATATAAAATCAAATATAAAATTATTATTAACCAATGTATATTGCCACCATTTTCATCATTTCAAAAGATTATATATATTTGTTTTATTCTTTCTGGATTGTGAAGAAATTTATACATATATATGTATATTTAACTATTTCATAATACTTTCTTCTGTAAGTCTTCTTTTATTATTTATCTATTTCACACAATTCTCCACGAAAGAAAGGAAAAAACCCACCCTCCCCCCCCCCTCTCCCCCCCCCCCCACAAAAGGAATATATATATATATATATATATTTATTGGTAACAAAAGGGATATAAAATTGGAATAAATAGTATTTTGACAAAAATAATTAAAATAAATGATAATATTTTTAAATAATTAAAATAAATAATAAAAATTTAGAGGTAAACAATAAATTTACAATGTAAATAACATATTTATTTATAAGACATGAATAAATCACTTATTTTATATATTTATTATTTACTATTATTTATTCTATATATTTTTAAAAATATTTTTTTTCGATTTAATTATTTTTAAAAATTGTTATTTACTTCTTTGTCTCTAAAAATTTACTTTAGAGATATTACAAGGTGTAAAATATAGATAAATATATGATAATAAAAGATGTAATAAAATTTCATAAAATATGTAATAAAATTTCATAATAAACATTTTATGTTAATTTATTTTGAATTTAATGTACA
The DNA here is from genome assembly GCA_035233585.1 of Antiaris toxicaria. Classification (NCBI taxonomy): domain Eukaryota; kingdom Viridiplantae; phylum Streptophyta; class Magnoliopsida; order Rosales; family Moraceae; genus Antiaris; species Antiaris toxicaria. The sequence goes on from CP141153.1 coordinate 21,089,966, forward strand.
TAAATAAAATTGCATGATACATTTTTTATGTTAATTTATTACATGGAATGACATGCCCTAAGATAACGGGGACAAAGGCGTAAATTCACTTTGTGGTCGCCTAAAGTCCTCCCTAAACCCTAAAACTAGCAGAGCAGGGCAGAGCAGGCTTGAAACTCTCACTCATTTCTCTCTCTAGTCTCTCTATACCGCAGAATTCGAAGAAGCTTCTAGTACATTCGGAGATGGCGAGGCGTTTGATCCCTCTGTTCGATCGCATTCTCGTTGAGAGGATTGTCCCTCCCTCCAAGACCAATTCCGGGATTCTTCTTCCCGAGAAAACCTCCAAGGTTTCATTTCATTTCTCCTCCTTTTTCTTTTTTCTTTCTTTTTCCCGGGTCGATTCTTGAGCGTTGATAAAATCCTGGAAGGGTGTGATGATTTTGATGCGAAAATTCCCATTTTTTTCTGAGTATTTTTTTTGGCTTATTTTCTGCTCTCTGTGTCTCCGTGTGTGTGTGTGTGTGTGTGATTTTTAAATCAGCTCAACACTGGGAAAGTTGTCGCAGTGGGTGCGGGAGCCCGTGATAGAGATGGAAAACTTATTCCTGTAACTTTGAAGGAAGGAGAGACGGTTCTTTTGCCTGAATATGGAGGCACCGAAGTCAAGCTCGGAGATAAAGAGTAAGCTTTAGTTGGTTCTGTCGATCTGTTCCTTGTTGACAATGCTAACATCTGCACTTGCCATTTCATCATGTTTTGTTGTTTTGATTGGGCGTGTTAGTCCACTTTGTTCAGTTTTTTTTTTATCTAGGTAACCAGAGTTTGTGGAATCCAAATATAATGTTTTACTTCTTTCGCATTTGTTGATAATGGAATCAAAATATAAAGACTATATGCCACTTACTTCGATGAGAATATCTGAGTATGGAGTTTTGTTTGAAAATGTAATAAGAGAGTTCTACCACCATGTGAGGGCCCTTTAGATCTTGCTTTGGACCGGCACCATTAGACGGTGCTGAAACATAGATATAGAACCAGTTCATGTTTTATAATGGATACTTATATAATTGGTTTTGATTGAGCAATTCTTATCTAGTGATTTTCCTCCTTAAATAGTTTGTAATTGGAAAATAGACATAAATTTATAAGAATATGACTTAGACCGCTTGCCAAAAGTGGTTTGATTCTTTTTAAGCTACTAATGCATGTGAACTCTGAAATTTACTCTGCTTGTTTTACTAGAAGGAACGAACTTAGGTATTTAGAACTATATAGAGTATCGAGGACTTGCAGAGTGAGGATGAAGAGATGCTTTTCTTTCATATGATACATCTGTTGATGCCATGAGGCTTCAACGGTCTTCTCGTTGAAAGGCTTAATAAGGCTTAGGGTTGGGGCCAGAAAGAGATGAAGTGCGACGAAAGTTTGAGGACAGTATGTCACATAACAAGGTGCTTATTAGTCTAGCATACTCGAGTAGAAAGAAAAATAATTAATTACTTTCTCGGTATCATATTCATGTGGTTGGGGTCAAGTTATGTTGCCTTCTTTCTGTTATACAATATTTTTCGTAGACATATTGTATGATGCTCAATGTCTCATGCGCCATAAAACATTGTCAGTTATCGGAAACATGCTTTGCGTTAAAGATTTATATGTTATGGTTGAACCCAAATTAGATGATTGATTCTCCTTGGATGAATTTCTCACTTTTGCCTTTCGTGCTGTTTCAGTTATTATCTGTACAGGGAGGATGATATCCAGGGAATTCTTCGGGACTAGAGCATTTCATTACTTGGAGCCCAAGATGGACGGTTTTCCGAATGTGGAATTCGACTTTTTTTTTCATGTCACAGTTTGATTTTGCTGTAGCGTTTGTTATTTGAAGCTTGTATTAGACCAAAAGGCACTGTTACTTTTATTCTCGAGATTACTATTTTAGCAATTTAAATGTGAACCCTTGAGTGGGAATTTTCAGTTTCTTTTTAAGTTTTCATTTTCTTTTAAAACATTGAAGTCTAAAACGTGACGATTCATGTAAACGGTTGTGTTCATGTCATCGGTTCATGAATCGAGTTAGAAAACATCAATCTGAACACGATTGTGCATATCGTATACCATATATTTACCATTTCCCTGCCGCAGAGATACATTGAACCCCCTTTAATTCCATCAATACAGAGTAGATGACCAAAGCCGTTAAGATGACTTAGTCCATTCATCCATTGGAATTAACTCAAACACAACACATTTATTTATTGTGCTAATCATGTTAATCCAAGTTCTGTTTAAATGAATATGTAAAGTCTATTGATATAGTTGTAACTCAAGACTTTACTGATATAGTTGTGACTTATTTAAGACGATTATGACATATTAAGCACGTTAATGCATTATTGATTCAAACCTATTTATCATAGAAGCAAAACCAGTAACTTAGTGCAATGCGAGTGTGGGTTCAGTTGTGATGTTCGGTATTCCCAAGTACTAGATCTAAATGATCCAAAACGACATACATCAAGAACTTCATGTACTGTCTACCCGTAAAGAGGAGAAAATAGAACATGACTTGATAATCTTGCTCTCGAAGGTCCAAATAAAATCTGAAATACCAATTGTATTAATGGAGACTATTGAAAAAAAAAAAAAAAAAAAACCGTTGCTAGACATGGCAAGCTGTGATGTTAAATTATGTAGGTACTATTTGCGAGTTCTACACTATAACAAACGACATTCTCATGTAATGAATTATAAAATCTCTTCTTCCACAAGGTTATCCTATGACAATTCCTTTGTGAAAAATCACATTCCAAACACTTACAACCTCATGACACAACGCAGCGAACGCTCATGTATTGGATAAATCTATTACAAAGGAAAAAAAAAAGTACAATATTTAGTTCAAAATTATTTGTGAGAATCCAACGATAATTTGAGAAGGTTTCGGGCAGCATCCGAACTCAGCTCTTCATGAATCTGAAACATGTAGGAAAAGGGAAAAGAAGTCGTCATCACTAAATCAAACTCCAGAGTTAAAGTTGGATATTATCATCTTTACCAACAAAATTAAAGAGAGATTTCTCTTTTAGAATGAAAATACAAAACATACGAGTTTATTATGAATGCGCTGAAAGGTCTTGCAAAATCTATCCGCTTCCGCTGCCCCTACCTAAACAATTGATCACAGATGGTTAGTCTCTCCACATTGTCCCTATTGAGATTACCTCCGCATGATGTTCTGTTGTTACTTGATTTGAATGTCTTATTAAAATAATAACATAATTGAAACAGTCTAATATCAGCAGGGACAAATGGACAATTTTAGCAATCAGAAGCCAAAATAGAGAAACTAAAGAGATGCTCCATTTTTTTTTTAATAAATTAGCTAAATACCCAATGCTCCGTTATCAAGCCTCGACATGCATTTGACCACCGATTCCTAAACCCCTTTTTTTTTTTTTTTAAATTGTTATAGTTTTCACAACAGAGTATCTGCCATTCTGTAAAGAAAAGCCAAAGAAACTCTAATAATAACTACTAGAAATCACTCTGAACAACTGATGAATTGACAGATATCTGCCGAGAACCATCATTTCTTTCTCCTCAATTTTTCAAAACTCAAAACAAAATGCATGTAAACACTTATGTATGAGCAGTTATGGTTGCCTCTGGAATCCTAATCAGAGATGTACAAGATCAGTACACCAATGATGGGAAAATGTTTTATGCAACTTTCAGTTTGTGGTTACCTTACAAAGGCCTTACAAACTACTCTTTTCTATGTTTTCTAGGAATGTACGATAACAATGAAACTATAAGCTTGTTGATGCAAGATTTCGTTGTAGCTGGGTTACAGATGACCTTTGTTAAAGTAAAACAATATAGGAAAATTCTCTCCTATAAATCAAGCCTATAACACAGTTTTCTAGCATCTTCAAAACTTAATAATGTCAGTTCAATGAACATTTCATGTCACCATCCACGGTTCAATATCAGTAAATTACCACCATAAACCCAACAGGCACCAGATCCTAATCTAATAGACATTAAAAAGAGAGAGAGAGAGAGAGAGAGAGAGAAACAACAACAACAACAACAACAAACAACAACATTAGAAATGCCTGTCCCGACCAAACATTTAATACAACTCAAATTACAGACCCCAAGTTTAAAAATACTTTTTTATTGAATTTAAAATACCTTAATTTTACGACTTTGTTACTGCTCCTTCAAAACCTTAAGATCATAAACTTCAACCGCACAAAAAATCCACCATTCAAACCAAACGAAAGCGAAGAGATAAATCATGGGGCTATGCATGTTTTGGCAGGAATGATATTTCCAAAAATCCATAATGCTTATATATAATTCTTACAAATAAGTGCAGTTGTAATCAAGGTGTGATCTCATAAGTTGACAAAAGAAATTTTGCAGATGTGTGAGTTGTCATGTCCTTTACTCTGGTGATTCGCAATTCTAGCAACATCCAGGTTGCATAAATACTAGAATTGTTTGATTCTCAACAGTCGGTGATAAAATATGTATATAAATATATATATATACATATGCATTCAAATCCATCAATTAGAAACATCTATCCCTAAAAAAAAAAAAAGGAAACATCTGCAATACAGTGTCTAGGATCAATAACGTTTGAAGCTCAACGTACCTTTCTCTCAGCAGATTTCTTTAGTTTCGTCCAAAATGCATCTGTTAAACCACGTCCATACAGATAAGTAAATACAACTTTTGCACCATATATTAACCAACAGTTAGAAAATAAATCATAACAGTGCACCAACTACTTATCCACCATATGAAACAGATGGACAAACACATATATTTTAAAGTACAAAGGAGAGGAAGCAAGAAACTTAGATGAAGGAACTTCAGAAAATTATTTTAAGCCATGTCAAGCAGAGAGGTTAACTTAAAAGATCACGCAAGACTTTAAAAAATTAGGGATCATATAAAACAACAATTAAATCTGTTCCATAAAGCTAACAATTAACATAGTTCATTATTATTATATTTTTTTTGTTAAGAAACCAAATTTGCTATTTTCCCCCACAAAGCTGGAGCTTTTAAGCAGAAATAGATCATTTACTTGGTTGATATTTGTGTCAATAGGACATGATATAAGTAATGAGTAAGGGTATAACTCTTAGTCTTAGACATACTAATTGCATGGAAATACATATGAAATTAGAACAACAAACAAATCCCAGAATGGGCCACGAATTAACAACCCCCATTCATATGGAGGTCCTTAGTTTATCATGGATAGGCATAAGCAGCTACTCTGAAGTTGTGCAGAAATGTTCTTAGGTGATTAGGTAGTGCCATAGACAGGTCATCAATCCAAAGGCCCAAAGCACTAAAACATTCTCTAACAGAAAGATTCCAACAACTATAAATCTCATGCTAATTGCTACAGCAAGACTAAGTTTTCTCTGATTTAAAGGTTTTGCAAGTGAAGACATACCGCATTCATCAAGTCCTTCGACCTCAACTTGCTTGTTATCTCCTTGTTCCCATGCGTCATGCCATTCTTTTACCTATCATGCAAATGTAAAAACTGTATTAAGTAGCAGCACATACACATATGAAAAATAAGATTTTGCAAGAACAATTTAAGCAAGTACCACCTCATCCTGAGATGACTTGGATGTTGATTGTCTTGATGACTCCGATTCGGCCTAAATTTTGATTTAAATGAGAAAAGACGTTATAAAATATTTCCGACGCACACAACTAAATAAAGGGAAAATCCTCATCAAGACTATATTTGCTTCACCATTTCTTGGGCTATAATCTTTACGACAACCCACTATTTGGGATGATCTATTTTTCAAATAGTATGGCTCAAATAATATAACCCAGAGAAGAAAATGCCTCAAATTTCCGGCAAATAAATGTGAACCAACACTAACCCATAAACTAAGTGATGAAAATCACAAACTTCAACTCATTTTCCATCTAAAATGGTTTCTCTCTTACACAAAGGTGAAAACAAATTCCTTTTTATTTTTTTCTTAAATAACTTAGCTAGCTTATTGATCAAAATGTTCTACGAACAAAGCTCCCAATATACAGCACTATGACCCTTCAATTTTTTCATACAAGAAAACCCAAAAATTGAAATAAATTTGTTAATTTCAAACGCTGCACTAACGAGAAACTCATAATAACAGCAACCCAGAAGAGGTTGTCTATATAATCTTCGTAAATTTTCTCATAAACCCAGATGATCTCCGTATAACAAACCTATTTGAAAAATTGAACAATAAAGAATGCTCTTTTACTTGAACGAAAAGTCGAGAGCTGTAAATTAATAATACTTTATTGCATCAAGTGGTGAAAAGATGGAAAGAGACTGGGGTTTGTGAGGCATTACAACGAAATCTCGGGATCGGACGACGGGGAAGAGATCAAGGAGGCGTCGGAATTCGTGCTCATCCATGGTCGTTGCTCTTGCTTCTGGTACTTGATGTGCTCTCGGAATCAAGTCCAAGTTTTCTCTGATTCTCTTTTTACAGTCTTTCTTTTTCTCACCGAGAACTTTCCTTGTGTATTTTCCTTTTCTCACCTGCCAAACAGGCGACAGGCTCGCGTATAAGTTGCGTCTATTCTAGGGAGACTTTTGTCGAGCGGAGTTTTTTTTTTTTTTTTTTTTTGAAAAATAAAAAATTTTTAGATATAAAAAATAAAAAATTGTTTAAAATTTTTTTTTTAAGAGTCAAAAGTTATTTAGATTAGTGAAAAAATGTTTTTTCTAAAAGGTTTTTTTTATTTTTTAAAAATAAAAAATTTTGGATGTTCAGGGTGTTTGGTAAAATATTTGTATTTTAATTATATTCAATGCAATGTAATTTTACACTAAACGTAAAATTTTACATTTAAATATAATTCTTTTTAACAGTACTATAAAAACAATTACTATTCAAAAGTTTTTTAAAATAATTATATCAACTTTTCAACTCCACTATTTATCTCTACTTTTACTAATCACATCAATTTTTTAACTCTAAAATACTTTTCATCCAAATACACATTTCATTGAAATACAAAACAAATACTTTTCAACCAAATACAACACTTAAAAAAACAAATTACATTCAGATATAATCAAAATACAATTCATTTACCAAACGCTCCCTTAGATATGAAAATTTAAGAAAGTCTATTTTCTTAGAATGAAAATTTTTTCATTTTCTAAATTTGGAACAGTTAAACAAACATAGTAATTTTTTTTTTATAATTTATAAGTCCCTCTGACTCTCTCTCTCTCCCTCATTTTGAAGTTTAAGGGAGCATTTGGACTTTGGAGGATGTTTCAAAAGATAAATTTTGATTTTTTTATATTTTTTATTTATCTTATAATTATTTTTTTATTATTTATGTCTTTAAAATTTTGTATTAAATTTAAATTTGAAATATTTATAATTTATATAAATCTAAATGAAATAATCTTTTATAAATTATATAAAATTTTTTAAAAAATAAAATAAAATTCGTAATAATAATTTTTTTATTAAATTTTTAAAATTTTATACTTTTCACTTTAAATAATTTTTTTTCTATCTAAACATATTTTCTAAAATTCATTAAATTCATCAAACAGGCCCAAAATTCTTCAAACTTCCCTAATATTTCTTCCCTCTTTGGAATTAGTACACTAAACCTACAAGTTTCTATCACATGGATCCCTAAACTCTTTTAACCAAATCATTTCATGTCAATACCCTTAAGATAAAAAAAAAAAAATTACATGGACACACCTTTTGTTAATCAAACTTAACAGCAAAAAAAAAAGTATTTTGAATGTTAAGAGTTTTATAATGACAAAATTACCCCTATATAAATAAATAAAAATTAATATAAAAAAACACGGAACTCTAAACAAAGTTATTTTGAAAATGTCATTGAGATGGACAAAAAATTTGACCCTTAAGTGTGGCGACCCCCCACGTACGTTACCATATCAACCAGTCGAGCTCTGACGCCGACCGCGATGGCTGGCAACCTCGTGGGTCGTCATCCTCTTACTTAACATACTTAATTTTCCCTTCTTAACATTCTCATTTAAAGCGGAAGCAATTTCTATAGCAAAATTTTTTTTTCTTTTAACTTACTTACATATTATACCTATCTCTATCATACTCTTATAACACATATTTCATAGCATTCTTTCTTTCATCTTCCTTTTTGAACGCTCAGCGAAAGACTCATGGTAGTACCATACCCTCGCCCAGTCCCTTGGCACGTGCAGATCCGTCCGTTATCCATCATATTACTTTAAACTAACAGTTTGCTTACCTGCAACATATAACAACTAATGAGCTAGATGCTCAGTAAGTTCAAACATACATTCATTAACTTATGAATACTAGTAATATATATTATTATTAGAATATATGACATCATGTATATACACATCATACGCATCGTCTATACATATCTTTGAAACATAACATATTATGTTAATCTCTTCATGCTCATTCATCTCTTCGTTCATCGTTCTTATCATTCTATCGATCATCTCTTATCATTCTAATCTAATCTCTTCATTTCTTTGCTTTTTCATTCCTATCATTACTTAACTTTCTGTTCTAAACCTTTATAACTTCTCTATCGCTTTGTCATCATCTCTTAACATTTTATATCTTAAAAGCTAGTAACATACACACTAGCATAACATCACGTGAAACGTGTCATTCACATCACATCACATCACATTTATGATTCTATTATGTTCCATATCGTTTGTTTGTTTTTATGTCGTTCTTTACTTTTCTTTTCTTTTCGTATCATTTCTTTTCTTTTCTTTTCTCTCTGCTTTCCTTTCTTTTCTTTTCACGCTCTTTTCTTTTCTTTTCTTTTCTTTTCACGCTCTTTTCCTTTCTTTTCTTTTCTTTTCTTTTCACGCTCTTTTCCTTTCTTTTCTTTTCTTTTCTTTTCTTTTCACTCTTCTTTCGTTTGTTTTCTTTCCACTTTCCTTTGGTTGGGCCCGTTGTTGGACGTACCTAGTTGCGCGCGGACAGTGGGAGGAGGGGGAGCGACCCACCAACCTACCTCACAGTCACATAAAAACCGCACCTTCGGGGTTGGTCCATCCTATAATCTACCGCACCTTCGAGGTAGCGCCACATCTACGCGGAGGATATAGACCGGAAGTCTCGACCTTGTAGGGAGACCGGTACGTCAATAACTTAAGTTTTCAGTCTTATTATCTTGTAGGCTTTTATTTTTGTTATATTGATTTTTCGTTATACACCTTTTTCATGACATTCATCATCTTTCCTTTCTCATTTTTCGTAAAACATTCCATGGAACATTTGTTCTTTCGTTGTTTTTCTTTTCTTAATTCTTTACTTTACTTGTGTGAATTATGTTAATCACACTTTAGCATAGCATATATAGCATATATTACTTATATAACATCACACCGCATCACATCATAACAACTAAAAACACATTTATTTATGTACAGACAATTATTCTCTGTTTATCTTATCATTTGCATCATTATATCTAGCGTATCTTATCATTACATTTCTATTAATCATAGCCTATCGATCATAGCCTATCGTTCTATTCTATCAATCACATCTTATCGTTATGTTCTAATCCTTTCATCATACCTTTCATCATAACCTATCATTGCTTTTTTTCTTGTCTAACTCTTTGCTTTCATATCATTTTTCATAAAACCCCTATCATTTCGTTATCATAAAACATACCATTTTCTTAATTTCTTTCATCACTGATCATCATTGTTCTATCCATCATAACTTAACTTCCATAAAACCTTTCATAAAACATCTACTCTTTCCTTTCTTCTATCTCTCATACTCACATCTTTATTCTCATAAAACTTTTATAATACCTTTCTTTCGTAATTCAATATATATTCATATATATATATATTTATAAATTATTTATTAAAACCTATCTTTTAACATCATCATAACATTGCTATAGCATTACTATAGCATCATCATAAATCACATCATGACATTTGCATACCAAACATATAAAACAATAAGCTTGTTCATAGTTGCAGACGGGTAAATGTCTGAACTTACCCATAGCGTGCTTATCCTTTTCTTGGGATCCATCGACGTCCTTTATCGCGTTTGGATCGGGCTCTTACAGACAAACTTTGTCCGTTAATCACATTTTTATTTATAACTTTTATTTTATTAAAAAAAAAAGCTTGAATCTGATCCTATAACCCTTAATTATAGCCTTAGGACAGCTTTTTAAACCTTAATGGCCCTTTTCGAATTTTTCCCTAACTTTTTGAAAAATTACGATTTTACCCCTAACTTTTGACAAAATTACAATTTTACCCTTGACATGATTTTTTTCATGACTTAAACCTCAATTTTGGCTTTTACAAAGTTCATTACCCTATTCCGAGGTCATTGGGGCTCTTTTCTCATAATTTGAGAATCTTTGGACAAAATGACCATTTTGCCCCTGATGGGTCGTTTAGCCATAACATTTTCATTTTCATGCTTAGACTGGATTTTCTAAACCCAAAATCATTTAATTAACTTTCTAAATCTTATCGGACATTTTCTGGACCAATTCTTATCATTTTACCAATTTTCACATTCTTGACCCTCGGGAAGTACTATTCGAACCTAAAAATCGGTTTCATGTTTTTCTTGCGTTCTAGGGTTTCGAATGGTCGGTTTACTAATCGTACCTTATCCATTCCTCTTTCCTTGCCCTAATTCCTCGAGGAGGCTCGGGTTCCCTTCCCGATCATATTTTTACCCCTCGTTTCCCATATTACCCTTGGTGTCATTTTTAGAAATTTCGGCAGCATTTCTGCTTAATTTTTGAGGTTCCAGTGTTTAGGAAACGCCTGAAAACTATCTATCCTAATATAATTCTATCACGTACTATACCAGAGGCCTAGATTTTACATAAAACTCATACTGTTTATGTAAAATCATTACATCATCATATATTTTTCTTTTTCTCCATTACAGTCATTTTCTTCTTTTTACATACATTCTTTTTCACATTTTTCATACCAATAATCATAAAATTATATAACAGTCCCAAACAATTAAATTGCGGAACGTAAAGGGGTTGGGATTTATACCGAATTGCAGTCCGGTCTCGACGGCATAAACCCTAATTCCTTGTTCTTCATATTTGAGGTCCCGTCTTGCAAATCCGACTCCGCGGATGCGTCCGGAACGTCAAAAATAGGCTAACGGGCCAAACTTCCATTTTTGGTCAACGGTCACCGTTGACCGGCGTTGACCAGCCGTTGACCGGCGGTGACGGCGGCGACGGTGGCAAGTGGGTAGTCCATTTTGAAGATCTCGACGAGAGGAATCCATTGATAGCCTCAATTTCACATTTGGAGGCCCCAATCGCCGAAAAATCCCCCCGAAAGTCACGGCCACGGCGGCGACGGTGGAGCTCCGCCGTACTGGACTTTTTCTCCGAAATTGATTGAGGGCTTTTGCTCCCCTCTTCACGGCGACCATTTCTGCACTGGTGGTGCAGCTCAACATCGCCAGAAACGGCGAGTTCCACGGTGGCTTCACGGCGGCGGTGTCGCGACTTCGGGCGGCGCGATTCCGTCGGTGTTGAGGCGATCCATCACATAGGTTTTGTAGTACTCTTCACCACGAGTCTTTTGAGACCGGTTTCAGCTTGATCGGACGTCGGTCGGCGGAGATACGGCGTCGTGAATTTTTCGGTGGCCGGCGGCTTCGGGCGGCGCGTGCGCTCTCCTCCAGCGTCGGTTCCGTCGACTCGGCACACCGTTGAACTCAGCTCGGCGAGAGCTTTCCAACGGTGCCGGCGGTGTCGAAAACGAACACCGTTTCCGGCGGTCGGCTACTATTCATCAAAGGGGGTAAAGAGAGAAAGAGAAGTGATGAGAGAGAGAGCATGTGGATAATTGAGAACGTTTCACTTTTTTCCGCTCTTTATATACTTTTTCGCCCAAAATTTCAACATGGGCTATCCTGACTAATTTAGGCATCCTGAATCCAAATATATCAGTTTTATTTTCATCTGAGGTCATTTCGACCAATTTTCGATATTGCGAATTTTCGGTCAAAAATTACCCTTGTGCTCCATTATCAAATTTGAGTGTGCTGATAGGCTATCCTGACTAATTTGGGTTTGCTGAACTCAAATTTATCAGTTTTATGTCAAGATAATATCATCTTGACTTACTTCTTGATACTGTGAGTCACACTCACGTGCACACACATAATATCACTATTACTCATTTTTCATCCTTTAATATTGTTAGAACATTTTATTTTAGTTCTAAACAATATTAAATCACTAAATTTCACATTTTAACGCTTAAATTCATTGCGTATTTATTCTCCAAAAAATGTGAATTTTCCCGTTTGTTACATTAAGTGACACAAAAATCAACCTAAATCAAATCGTACCCATTGTTATACAATATCAACACAATGTCTACATAAAAATTTAGTTCAAATCTTGATTAAAATCAAACCTCATTCTATACCCAAAATAGACGATAGGCTCAAGACAAGGGTCTTGAGTACCAAAATGGGTCTTAAGCGTGTTATGGCCAAAATTGGTATTACTCAACCTTAAAAATCGGCTTATAAGGGAGATTGCCCAAGTGGTCATAAACCTTAAAGCCAACCCTTAACATAGCAACGTGGGGACTCAATTTTTAGTGTATTTGGCTGACAATAGTAAGGAATTTGAGGGTTTTAGTTCCACATTAATGATCGATGTCCAAGAATAAGGAATGTTCAAGTCAACGTTGGAGATCTTTTGGGTATTCTAGTTTTTTTGCATTAAAAATTAACAGTTAGTGTTAAGGGTGTTAGACTTAATATGTTTCGATTAAGGGGTGATTAGAGCAAATATAAAAGGTGCCAGCTGTTTTTTAATTTATTTTTTTTAATTGACTTTCTTGTAATTACACTTGTAATAGAAAGTGTTAGATCCATCATCCTACGTCCCTAAAACTTTCTTATATCTAGAGTTTGTCCATGAATTTGAATTTTATTCCAAATTGAATCCTAAAATATCCCCATATCCCAATTTACCGCTTTTAAGTGAACCATTGTAATAATTATTATTGTAATATTATGTAATATCCTTTTGTGACCAATTACTAAAGTAAAACTATTTAAATGCTTTCAATATTTCACAACAATTCAATTTAACTTAAATTAAAATAAATTTTTTTACTTTTTTGAAATCTATCTCACTCGTTTTTCTGACTTTACACAATTCAAGCATTACCTTTATAAAAAAATATTCACACATACATTTCATTTAAACATACAATTTAGATTCTACATACGAGTGCAAATATTTAGTTTGAATAAACATTCAAATGCAATCTATGATCCAAATGAATACTAAATATTAGAACCACCTCCTCTTTTGATCTATGACTACACCCTTTCTACAATCTATATCCAAATATTGGGATTTGTTTGGGATAAAATATTACATTTGAATACAATGCATTGAATAAAATATGCATTTAGATAAAAAAAAATTACATTACATTTAAATGTAATTTTGTTTAAATAGAAAGTATTTAAATTGCATTTAAAAGGATTTGTTTAGATATTAGGATTTGTTTGGGATAAAACATTGCATTTAATGCAATACATTAATTACAATATGTGTTTAGATAAAAAAATATTTACATTACATTCAAATATAATGTTTATCTAAATAGAAAGTATTTAAATTTAAAATTATGATATGATTAATAAAAATAGATTAAAAAAATGAGAGAGAAAATATGTGATGTAATTGATAAAAATAATAGAAAAATAAATAAATAATAATTATATTTAATTTAAATTATAATATGATTCATATTTGATTATAATATTTTTACGTTTAAATAAAAATTAAAATACAATACTAATACAATACTGAGCCAAACGGCCCATTAATCATTATTAATTGCATATTTCATCGCTTACTACAAATACAAGCCGAAACAACCAACCAAATAGCATTAAAGTAACCCAAATAAACATATCTATTTCAGGTTCATCCCATTTCATACAATTTTTCTGATAAACCAAAATGAAATGACACTTTCCAAGTGTTTAAGCTAGGTTACACAACTGTAAGATGCCTAGACAAGAATCAGAGTGTGGTCCTTTGAGCTATTTTAGAAGAACCGAAAGACCAGCTCTCTAGGATCTTTCAACGATAAACTTTCGCACTATGGATGTGTCTTCAATGCCGTTTCTTACCACCACCTTTCTTGCCTCTCTTGTTCTTCCCTTTTACTTTCCCCTTCTTTTTTCCTTCATTAAACATAGGAGTAAGGGTAACGGTAGTCTCTCTAGATGGTGTCCGATGCAACAAATGCTTCACGTCGAGGACACCATTTCTAAAGTGTCCTTCACTCGACTTCAGAACATGGTCCTCTGGCCGGCGCTTCACTTCGGATCTTTTAGAGCCACCACCGTATTTCCCACCGAAACATCCAAGAATCATCCTCTATACGGAGTACAGAAGTCTGGGTCAGCGCAAACTTTTACCGACACACAGCCATAAAACAAACATTTGGAATTTTTGAAATTGAAAAGATCAACAATACCTCCTGGAGTATTTTCTGTTCCCTTTCCTTCTGTTTCTTCATCCTCCCTTTTGCTACACTAAGCGGTAGTCTTTGTTGTTTTGGTGGCTGTCTCAACAGCAAGAACACTACTTTCAGCGGTATGATTAAAATTAAGTCTTGATAAAGAAAATATGTGTACATATTTATTCTGGATGTTCTTTTTCAGACCAAGGTTAGTTCATATATTTATAGGCAATTACTTCATTGAGAGCTCAATTTCAAGCTCTGTACTAATCTGGACAAAACAAGGGCAAGGGTCACCATACCTTGCCACCAAGAGAAACCACCTTCTTATTTTCGAGTGCTTTCCTCTCTTTCCATGTCATATGTAAGTTACCTTAAATGGCAAAATCAAAGTGACCACATAAACAAAAAATTGAACCAACTTCGTGAAAACAACAATCAGATTGACGAATTATGCATACGTCTACACACACAGACACACACATATAGATTTATATAATTGAAGTTGTTCTATCTAACTACCATGCAGGTAGTTTACATGAACCACTTCCACTACAGATATGATTTCCCAAAGAGCTAGGAACTCAAACACTTCTAGTGTGGAAAGCTAGACCAACTAATACAAAGCGTATAAAGTATAAGTAAAAACACAATCTTGTTCAAAACTGAAAAAAAGAAAAAAAAAAAAAAAAAAAGGGCCACTAAATTTAAAATATACGAGTCATGACCCTGATATGCTCAAGATTAAGTTATTTTCAAGAAGCTTCATTCTAACTAACTAAAGAAGCCAGGCTGTAGTTTTTGTTCCTAAGGCTTCTCCAATCCTTCCTAGTATACACAAAGTATGAACTTTCCAAGCAATCTTTCATTCATTCTTTCTTTCTTTGTTTTTTCAAACTTCTCAGCAATTCAGTGACTCCTTACAAAGATGAGCAGGATTACTAAATCAAAATCAGAGTTGTCTTAAAATAGAATTGGCAAGATGCAGATGCCAGCACATCACACAAGATCATCAAAACCTTCTCCATGCACAAATCCAAATTAAATTTATGCCAATATCACTAACAATTTAAAATTACACAGCCCTTTTTGCTAAATAAAGTACCAAGGCGCACAGAAACTTAGACAAACGAGTCCAGGAGTTATGCAGGACGTTCTTGATAACCCATAATTAGGTACTTGTGGACGGTAGAAAAGAGCTTTGAATACTCTTTAACACTAACCAAGCACTAAAAGGCTTCACTCTCCAGACAATGTTATTGAGTCTTTTTTAAACTTTCTAGGAACGTCTAACACAAGGCACGCTCACAGCAAGGAACAAATTCTCTTTGCAAATTTTAAGAGTGTTCGATGAGGCTCATGTGTCTCCTGCCAGAGGCACATGCCTCCACAAATTATGTTAGTATCTCAAAGAAACAGCAACCTCAATTTCAAATCTCTATACTCCTATTAGCAGTTTAAAGTAATTCATTCTCGTTGCCACCAGTGGCTTACTTCTCAATAAGCATATTCTCCACCAAAAAAAAATCCTGTCAAAGTTATTTTCACGAGCCTCCAAACTCTTCGAAGTATTTTTCACTTTTTTAAGTTTACTATTAAGAATCTACCGTTTACATTACAGCTCAACTTCAATGCATAACAATCATAATTTAAATCACAGAAAAGACATAGCAAAAACTCCATAAAACATCTCTTTCTAACTAAATGTAAGACTCAACTTCTTTAACAAAAAATAAAATAAAATAAAACTCAGTTTCTCTGTTATTTAAAAGCAAGAGACAATTCCACATACATAGAGAGCATAACATGAAATTCTCTCTCAACAAAAAAAAAAAAAAAAGGAAAACAACAAAATTGCATAAAATAGAAGCAGAATTAGACATACCCAGAAGCTCGATATCTTTCATAATATTTCTCATGTCCATTCTTTCGTCTTTGGCATTCTTAGGAGCCCTTGAGGATCTCCCTCTATTCCCTTTTTTATCCTTGTACATATTTGCTTTGTTTCAACTTCTTAGACACATGCGACGGGGAAAAAAAAATTAGCTAAAAGGAAAATAAAACAAAACATAAATCGGAGTGAGAAAGTGTTTGATAGTAATAAGGAACAGTGAGGAGAAGTATACCTCAACGGTGGCTTTGGACAGAGGCAATTTCACCAACCCAACACCGGCGAAAGTGGTGAGGCTTTCGTCGGGCGGTCGTGCTCGCTTTCACGACAAGGAATGGCGGACAACACCAGGCGGGACCTTCAGAGCGGCAGCTATGCCAACTTGCAGACTAACGGCGGTGGCTGGAAGAAAAAGAAGAAAAGAAAGAAAGAAAGAAATAAAAGAGGAGAGGACGTGTCGCTTAGGGCTCAGAAACAAAACCTTTTTTCTAAGAAAGTAAAAATTATACGGAACATATCACGTGTAGATTGAATCGTGTTAATTTTTTTTTCTTAATTATCATAATATTTTAAGTATTAAATTATGTATAATTTACGAGATACGTCTTTCTTGTTAAATTTATGTTGTAACATTTTAAAGGGTTTTAGATTTTTTTTATTTGTGTTTGTACTTTTATGCTTATAATAATGTTATTATATGTATGTAATTAATTTAAGGACACGTTTGGTTGCTATTTTCTAACTTTTAAAAATCATTTTTTTTAATTTCACCATTTTTCATTATTTATATCTTCAAAACGTTACAATAAATTTCAAACTTTAAAAATTCATAACTTTGTGTATACAAATCCAAATGAGATAATTTTTTTTAAATTACATAGAATTTCGAGAGCAACAAAACAATATCCATATTGATATTTTTTTTCTAAAAAAATTTTATTTTTTCACCTCAAACAGTTTTTTCTCCCAAACACATTTTCTAAAACAACTTTTTTCTAATTCAAAAATAATGTCTGCACTAAATTTTTAGTTATTATGATGTAATATTATAATAAAATATATATTTTTATCTATATTTTATGATATTATTGAATAGATATAAAAAAGATATAAAATATATGAATTGAATCTAGGAGTTTTTAGTAAAAAAAAAAAAAAGAAATAGAGTCTAAATTATAATTCCATAAAAAGTTTAGAAATAAAACGATCAATTTTCCCATTAAAACTTTTTTTTTTTTCAGTGAAAAAGCGAACCTACTATTCAACTTAAAAAAAAAAAAAAAAAAGAAGAGCTAATAGAGCTTTGGGGAAGGTGAAACATAGGATCTGGAAGGGTCAGTTATGCTCTTTTATTAATATATATATATATATTATCTTATTTAAGCTTTAGGGAACGTTTAAGAACGTATTTCATTTTAATTTTACTCAAATATAATATAATTTTATATTAAATATAAATTTTATAATAGTTTTACAAAAATAATTACTATTTAAAATATTTTTAAAACAATCACATTAACTTTTCAATTTTATTATTTATTTTTATTTTTACTAATCACATCAACTTTTCAACTTTAAAATACTTTTCATCCAAACACACGTTTCATTCAAATACAAAACAAATACTTTTTAACCAAATACAACATTCAAAAAACAAATTTCATTCAAATACAATCAAAATGCAATACGTTTACTAAACGCCCCTTAAATTGTTACTTTTTAACCTTTTTACCAAATTTGTCTGTGCAATAGAGGAAAAACAATGAATTAATGGGGAGAATTAAATTAAAATCCTATAAAAAAGATTAAATTTATAAAATTAGTGAAATTACTTTATATAGTTATCAATGTTTTTCAAATGACAATATTTCGTATAGTTATGCAAGTCAACAGATCGATAAACTTTGCTTTCAATTGTAGATGATCGACAATGCCCTTCTAGCACACAACTCTCTCCTTATTGACGTCATCACAACTTCAACAGTGGCCATTGGCTATCATTTATACAACTAATACCATATAAATATAGAAGAGATTTGGATTTATTAGGTAGACTAAATCTTCCATTAAAAATGATATATATATATATTTTGGAACTTAGGATAGGGAGATTTGAATTATACACATTTACGTAGAATTAGATGTGATATTATTATTAAATTATACCTAAATACACTAAAAAATTTATTCTAGATAAATGATTTATTTGTAAATTATGAATTCACATTGGTGAATATCGGATGGATTTACATAGTAAAGATTAAAATAAGAAACTCCCGGATTAACATACTTGTAAAAACTATGTAATTTATTAGATAAATTAAATAACAAAAATGTTAAGAAAGAACTTAATTGAGAAATTCCAATTTTACATTGTGAATACTGGCTTTACAGGATTTACACAAAAACTTTAACTAAAACAATGTAATAAAGAATTGCTGGTTATAACGAATTTTACAAACAATGAATGTTCAAGGTAAATCAAATTTTACGGCAATATAAATAAAAAAGAAATGTAAATCAATGATATACTAATAATAACGACTTTTATCTAATAAATAATGGATTTACCTTGCATTTAACTTATAAATCATGCTTAAAAAATGATTTAAATAAGAAAATTATTTGCAAATAATGAATTTACCAAATTAACACAAAATTTTACCATAAAATTGTTAATAAAGCTCGTAATTTAGTTAGCATATTCACAAGTAAATATTTTTAATCCCGAATTAATACATTTAATAAATAAATTTATTAAATAAATAAGTTATTTACTTGTAAATATATTATTTATTTAAGTAAATATGTTATTTATTATTTATGCCTTTATTTTCATAAATTCTTTTTTTTATTTGCTGATAGTTTTTTCTTTACGACAAATTAAGTGTAGCCCTATGATATCAAATATTATAGTCATACGATGATTGCCTCCTCCTCAGAGTTGGATTAAGGAGGATGTGCGAGGTGCTTCTAGCATTGAAGGTTATGGGGTTGTTTTCTGGACTAGTAGGGATTTTATTAAAAGTTATTTTTGCTACTCAAAACATTTCTTTTGCTTTTGAGACTAAATTGGTCATTTTTATTTTGGTGATTGAAAGGACACTACTGTAAATGTTAGATTCTACTATTAAGATTACAATATTATTTTTTAAAAACGGTAGTAGAAAATACATAAAAAAAATGACATGGAGAATAAAACTCGAAAATGGTCATGGGATTGACTCTATAACCGTTTTCAAAAATGGTTGTGGAAACTTTTCTTTCCATGACCATTTTATAATGGTCACGGAAGCTTTTCGTTAAAATCCTTTTTTATACATAATCCTAACTCTCAATTTGTAAAAACTGAAATTATAGTAATCAAAATTATAGCAAAAAACAGCTCTTCTACCTCCACTCATCTCTATCATATCTACCAATCTATCTATTCATTTTTTTTATAAGTGATCATTAATTTTTTTTTACCTTATTATTGTCATTATAGTTTTATTTTTTGATAAAATTGTTTGAGTTTGTTGTGTAATTGGTATTTGTTTAATTATTTTAAAAACTTGAGTATTTGTTTGATTCAAAAACCTTGATATTATTAAATATTATGATCTTCATTTAAGAGGTTGCATATGGAGAGAAAATAGATTTGACTTGATAGATTGAGCAAAAGATATAAAAATGGCGTTGAAGAACTTTGTTAATTTGCCAAAACTCATATGAAAGGTGACAAGATTCGTTGTACTTGTATTGAATGTGAAAACCATAGATTTCGTTCAATTGATGATGTTAGATCACATTTGCGTGCATATAAGATTATTTGTAATTACCAAACATAGTACTTACATGGTAAAGCTTATTTCAATAGTAATCAAACATTAACGAATAAAAGAAAAGATCCTATTATTGAGGACGATATAGGTAATAATATGTTTGATATCGTAAATGATTTTAAAGAACACTTTGTGTATCGTTTGGAGTTATTTGAAGTAATGATGAATGATGCCAAGACTCCCTTGTATGATGGGTGTAAAAATATACAAAATTGTCAGCTTTGGGAGGGTGGACAAATTCTAGTTTCACACTCTTTTAAAATTTATATAGGATGGTAACAAAATACTGCCAAGTATATATGAAGTCAAGAAGACCTTGAGTACCTTAGGAATAGGATATGAAAAGATACATGCTTGTCTAAATGATTACGCCCTTTACCAAAAATAGTATGAAGACTTAGATAAATGTTCAGTTTGTAAAAAGTCAAGATGGAAGAAGGGTAAGAAGCCATCAAATGATAGCAAAGGAGTGCCGAAAAAATTGTTATGATACATTCCACCAGCTCTACATTTTTTACATTTATTTCATAATACTGAACATGCCAAGAATTTGACTTGGTACCATAATAAATGTGTTGATGATGGTATGCTTAGACATCCAACCGATCACCACAATGGAAAACCTTTGATATCACTTATCCAAATTTAAATACGGAACCAAGAAATCAACGTCTTGGTTTGTTGGCGAACCGAATGAACCTACATAGTAATATGAGTAGTAGGCATAGTACTTAGCCAGTCATACTTATCAACTATAATCTCCCTCCAAAATTGTGTATGAAGCAAAAGTTCTTAATGCTGACTTTATTGATCTTCGGTCCTCAATAACCAAGGAATGACATTGATGTGTACTTGGCATCATTAATCGATGATTTAAAAAGCTTGTGAGAAAATGGGGTAGAAGTGAGAGATTTTTACTGTCAAGAGAAGTTAAAACTCCATGAAAATTGATTTTGTCTATTAATGACTTCCCACATATGGCAACTTATCCAATTATGTGGTGAGGAGTTCTATGGTTTGTCCTATTTGTATGAAGGAAACATCTTCCATTCAGTTGAAAAGGTGTAAAAAAACTATTTTCCTTGGCCATATAAGATTCTTGTCAAAAAACCATTATTACCACAAAAAAAAAAAAGGCTTTTGATGGCAATATCGAAGAAAAAGGCCTTCCTTGGGTTTCGACACGTGAAGATGTATTTGAAATGGTTAAAGATGTGAAGGTAGTTTTGAGGAAGAGAAAACAAAATAATAAGGATTCGGTGATCGATGGCCCTTGGAAGAATAGGCCAATCTTCTATAAACATCCATAGTAGAGATCACTTGTGTTCACCATTGCTTGGATGTTATGCATGTTGAAAAAAAGTTTGTGAATCGATAATAGACATGTTGTTTGACATTCTGAATAAAAATAAAGATGATGAAAAAGCACGGTTGGATCTTAAGGAGATGAAGATTAGGCTTAATTTGTTACTTGAGAAAAGAGAGAACAACATGTACTTATCTCCAGCAAAGTATACATTATCAAGATAATAAAAGAGAAAGCTTTGTGAATAGTTTGCTTCTGTGATAGTGTCGAATGTGTATTCTTCTAATATTAACAAATTAGTGTCGATGAATGATTTATAGCTCGTTGGAATGAAAATGTATGACTGCCATATCTTGATGCAATAATTATTACCTCTTGCCTTGTGGGGAGTTTTAACAAAAGATGTGAGATTTGCAATTACCAAGTTATGCGCATTTTTCAATTGCATGATAATCAGGAAAATTCATATTTCTCGGAGAATAAATACACAATGAATTTAAGTGTTAAAATGTGAAATTAAGTGATTTAATATTGTTTAGAATAAATAAAATGTTCTAATTAAAATGTGAAATTAAGTGATTTAATATTGTTTATAATAAATAAAATGTTCTAATAATGTTAAAGGATGAAAAATTATTGATAGTGATATTATATGTGTATACGTGTATGCCACTCACAGTATCAAGAAGTAGGTCAAGATAATATTATCTTGACATAAACTGATATATTTAGAATCAGTATGTTCAAATTAATTAATTGAGCCCAAAATGTGAATTTTGACCGAAAAACATGCAATACCAGAAAACTGGTCTAGATGACCTTGAATGAAGTTAAAACTGATAAATTTGAGTTTAGCACTCCCAAATTAGTCAGGATAGTCTATCAGCATGCTCAAATTAGATAATTGAGTACAAAGGTAATTTTTGACCGGGAATTCACAGTATCAGAAACTGGTCGAAATGACCTCAGATGAAAATGAAACTGATATATTTGGATTCGGGACGCCCAAATTAGTTCGAATAGCCCATGTTGAAATTTTGGGCGAAAAAGTATATAAAAGGCGAAAAAAAGTAAAATTTCCTCATTTTTTCACGTATACTCTCTCTCCTCCCTTCTCTTTCTCTCTCTACCCGCATGTGGACAGTGACCATTTGCTAGAAACGGCCCCCATTATGACACTGCCGGCACCGTTGGAAAGCTCTCGCCGAGCTGAGTTCAACAGTGGGTCGACGCAATGGAACGGCCGCCGTACGTGCCGCTGGAGCCGAAATCTTCCCAGTGAGATTTCTTCGCCGTCTGGCCACCGTTTGCCATGAAATTGGTTCCAAAAGATTCGCGGTGAAGAGTACTACAAAACTCAAGCCTTCTTTCAGCCCAATGACGGCCGGATTATGCTGCCGTAGCTCGTGCCATCACCGTCGTATCGCCGCCGCGAGACTCACCATTTCCGGTGATGTTGAGCCGCGCCACCGGTACAGAAATGCTCGCCGTGAAGAGGGGAGCAAAAGCCCTAAGTCAATTGCACGCTACAACTCCGACACGGCGGAGTTTCGGAGCCGTCGCCGTGACCGATTTTTCGAGGGGTGATTTCCAGTGATAGAGGCTTCGAATGGTAAAATTGAAGCCACTAATAGATTCCTCTCTTCGAGATTTTCAAGATGGACTACCCACCTTTCACCGTCACCGCCGGTCAACGGACGGTCAATGGCGATCAATGCCGGTCAACGGCGACTGTTGACCAATTTTGGAAGTTTGGCCTGTTGGCCTATTTTCGACGTTCCGGACGCATCCGCGGAGTTGAATTTGCAAGACGGGACCTCAATGAAGAACAAAGAATTAGGGTTTATACCGTCGAGACCGGACTGCAATTCGGTATAAATCCTAACCTCTTTACGTTCCGTAATTTAATTGTTTGGGACTATTATATGATTTTATGATTATTGGTATGAAAATTATGGAAAAGAATGTATGTAAAAAGAAGAAAATAGCTGTAATGGAGAAAAAGAAAAATATGTGATAATGTAACGATTTTACGTAAACAGTATGAGTTTTATGTAAAATCTAGGCCTCTGGTATAGTACGTGATAGAATTAGATCAGGATAGATGGTTTTCAGGCGTTTCTTAAACGTTGGAACCTCAAAAATTAAGCGGAAATGCTGCCGAAATTTCTAAAAACGGCACTAGGGGTAATATGGGAAACGAGGGGTAAAATATGATCGGGAAGGTAACCCGAGCCCCCTCGAGGAATTAGGGCATGGAAAAAGAAAGGGGCAAGTTATAATTAGTAAACTGACCCTTCGAAACCCTAGAACGCAAGAAAAACATGAAACCGACTCTTAGGTCGGAATAGTACTTTTCGAAGATCGGGAATGTGAAAAATTTACAAAATGATAAGAATTGATCCAGAAAAGGTCCGATAAGATTTAAAAAGTTAATTAGATGATTTTGGGTTTAGAAAATCCAGCCTAAGTATGAAAATGAAAATGTTGTGGTTAAACAACTCACCAGGGGTAAAATGGTCATTTTGCCCAAAGATTCTCAAATTATGAGGAAAGAGCCCCAATGACCTCGGAATAGGGTAATGAAGTTTGTAAAAGCCAAAATTGAGGTTTAAGCTATGAAAAATCACGTCAAGGGTAAAATTGTAATTTTGTCAAAAGTTAGAGGTAAAATCGTAATTTTACAAAAAGTTGGAGAAAAATTCGAAAATGGCCATTAAGGTTTAAAAAGCTATCCTAAGGCTATAATTAAGGGTTATACGATCAGAATCAAGCTTTTTAATAAAATAAAAGCTAAAAATGAAAATGTAATTAACGGACAAAGTTTGTCTGTAGGAACCCGATCTAGACGCGACAAAGGATGTCGGTGGATTCCAAGAAGAGGATAAGCACGCTATGAGTAAGTTCAGACATTTACCTGACTGTAACTATGAACAAACTTATAGGATTTATATGTTTTATATGTAAATGTCATTATGTGATTTATGATGATGCTATAGTAACACTATAGCAATACTATGATGATGTGAAAAGATATGTTTTAATAAATAATTTATAAAAAATATATATATGTATATATTGAATTATGAAGGAAAGGTATTATAAAAGCTTTATGAGAGTAAAGATGTGATAAAGAGTGATAGAAGAATGGAAAGAGTAAGAATGCGAATGTTATTATAGAATGCATAAGAAAGAGATGGGATATGAAAGGAAAGAATAGATATTTTATGAAAATTTTTATGAAAGTTAAGTTATGATTAATAGAGCAACGATGATCGGTAATGAAAGGAATTAAGAAAGGGTATATTTTATGAGAACGAAATGATAAGTGTTTTATGAAAAATGATATGAAAGCAAAGAGTTAGACAAGAAAGAGAAGTAATGATATGTTATGATGAAAGGTATGATGAAAGGATTAGAACATAACGATAAGATGTGATTGATAGAATAGAACGATAGGCTATGATCGATAGGAGTATGATGATAAGATATGATAGATAGGAGGATGCAAATGATAAACAGAGAATAATTGTCTACACATAACTAAACGTATTTTATTTGTTATGATGTGATGTGATGATATATAAGTAATATGTGCTATATATGCTAAAGTGTGACTGACATAATTCATATAAGTAAAGTAAAGAATTAAGAAAAGAAAAAAAATAACATGAAACAATGATATATGTCTTACGAAATGAGAATGAAAGAATGAAATGTCAATGAGAAAGAATTACGAAAGAAAAATAGAACAACGAAAGAACAAATGTCCCATGAAATGTTCTATGAAAAATGAGAAAGGAAAGATTATGAATGTCATGAAAAAGATATACTACGAAAAATCAATATAAAAAAAATAAAAGCATACAAGATAATAAGACTGAAAACTTAAGTTGTTGGCGTACCGGTCTCCCTATACGGTCGAGACTTCAGGTCTATATCCTCCACGCAGATGTGGCGCTGCCCCGAAGATGCGGTAGTTTATAGGTTGCACCCTACCCCGAAGGTGCAGTAGCTAATGTTTCACCCCTAAAATGAGGTAAACATATGTGACTGTGAGGTAGGTTGGTGGGTCGCTCCCCTTCCTCCCACTGTCTGCGCAATCAGGTATGTTTAACAACGGGCCCACCAAAGGAAAGTGAAAAGAAAAGAAAGAAAAGAAAGGAAAGGAGAATGACAAGAAAAGAAAGAAAAGAAAGGAAAGGAGAGTGAAAAGAAAAGAAAGAAAAGAAAGGAAATGAGAGTGACAAGAAAAGAAAAGTAAAGAACGATAAGAAAAGAAACGAACAATATGAAAGAATTACATAATGAAATCGATGAAAAATAAATAAATAACAAAACAAAGTTTTTAAGAACATAATAGAATTAATATATGTGATGTGATGTATTTGATGTTATGTGTATGATGTGAATGACACGTTTTTATGTGATGTTATGCTAGTGCATATGTTACTAGCTTATAAGATACGAAAAGATAAGAGATGAGGACAAAATGATAGAAAAGTTATAAAGATTTAGAACAGAAAGTTAAGAAATAATAGGAATGAAAAGAAAAGAAATAAAGAGATTAGAATAGAATGATAAGAGATTATCAATAGAATGATGGGAATGATTAGCGAAGAGATAAACAAGCATGATGAAGCTCACATTCTATGTTATGTTTTGATGATATGTTTCAATGATGTGTATGATGTGTCTATACGTGATGTCATATATTCTAGTAATAATATATATTGCTAGTATTTATAAGTTAATGAATGTATGTTTGAACTTACTGAGCATTTAGCTCATTCGTTGTTCATATGTTACAGGTAAGTAACCTGTTAGTTTAAAGTAATATGATAGACAACAGACGGATCTGCATGTGCCAAGGGACTAGGCGAGGGTATGGTATTACTATGAGTCTTTCGCTGAGCGTTCAAAAAGGAAGTTGAAAGAAAGAAATTTATGAATTATATGTTATAAGAGTATGATAGAGATATGGGTATAATATGCAAGTAAAAAAAATTTTTTTGCTATAGAAATTGCTTCCGCTTTAATATGAGAACATTAAAAATGGAAAGTTAAATATGTTAAGTAAGAGGACGACAACCCACGAGGTTGCCAGCCATCACGGTCGGCATCAGAGCTCAGCTAGATGGTATGGTAACGTACGGGACGTCACACATTTCCTTTAAGGTAATTGATTTTCTTATGTTAGATTGGCTACAATCAGAGTTAGTGATGACATTGTGCATGCTAGAGAAGTATTTTCCACCATTATTTGTTGACATAATAATTCATCTAACGATACACTTTGTTCAGGAAGTTAAATTTTGTGGACTGGTATATATGAGGTGGATGTATCCTTTTAAAAGGTGCATGAGGGTTTTAATGAGTTATGTGAAGAAATGTAATAGGCCGGAGGGATGTATAGTAGAAAACTACATAGCGGAGGAATTGGTTTAATTTTACTTCAAGTATTTGTCTAATGCGGAGTCAATAGGTTTGCCAAAGACAATAAACATTGAGTTGAAAGGACAATCTATTGGTATACCTTTGTTGATTGTTTGAGATGAATGGGAGCAAGCATGTGTTTACATTTTGCACAATGATAGGAAAGTGTAACTTTTTATTGGTGTTTACATGAATGAGTTAAGAGATACGAATATAAGAAAAGAAAGAGGTGAAAAGTGGTTGCAAGAAGAACACAACTGGGCATTTTGAGAGTGGATAAGAAGACATGTGTTTATGAAAGGCAGCTTTTCGTAAGATTTATAAAAGCTATATAAAAAATCGATAGTTATAAGGTATACATCGTATTATGTCAATGACTATTCTTTCTATACTCGCAAAAAAGATGACAAACATCCTGTCTAAAATAATGGCGTAAGCCTCTATGCTGAGACTATGCATATTTACTTCACAAAAGACAAGAATATGGTGTATGGTACCATGGATTACTATAGCATCATTGAAGATATTTAGGAACTTAATTATTATGGTTTGTGAATAACACTCTTTAAGTGAAAGTATACTGATAATAATTATGTTAAGTTTGATATAGATTGCATTATAGTGGTGCACTTTAGGAGATTGAGATACAAAAATGATCCCTTATTATATCATCGCAAGCAATCCAAGTATTTTATACTAGAGATCTTGACAATTTAGAGTTGTCCTTAGTTGTCCCAACGAAGCCAAGAATGATTCATGATGGTAAAGAAGATGAAGAAGATTGCATCAACATTCCATCTTTCATGAAGGGATTGTCATTGGTTAAACAGATTAATGAATTTGATAATGTGTTTCCCACTTGCACCATTTAGATGTCGGATAGGCAGGTATTGAAAAACCAAAGAAAAAAAAAAGAGCATTTAATTTAGTATATACCATTTTATTTGTGTAAATTATATTAATAATCTTACTTGTGAACATCTATGTATTGATCACTTAATTTTGTAAATTAAGAATTTCATTTACCATTATTTTATGTTTAATAATCACTAGGTATTTTGTTTGGACAATACATGGGATTGGTCGCCAATCGGAAAAAAACTTAAAAAATCAACAATTTTAACAAAATTTTAAAAAATGATACCATAATCATTTTAGAGGGATTACCATAGCCGTTTTCTTAGAAACGGTTGTGGTATCCCTGGGATACTATGAAAATTTTCAAAATTCTATCATTGTTGTTTTGTTTTGTTTTTTCAGCAAAACCCATAACCCCTTCTCATTTCACTCGAAACTCTCTCTTTCTCTCTCTCCCCCTTCCTCCCTCATGCCACCCCTATTCTTTCTTCCTTCGTTACAACATCGCCCCCCTTTTCTCTCTTCCTTTCTCATACAACCGAAACATCTTTATCTTTTCCTAGCTCCCCCTCTTTCCTCTATCATTTGTTTAAA
The DNA here is from genome assembly GCA_035233585.1 of Antiaris toxicaria. Lineage (NCBI taxonomy): Eukaryota > Viridiplantae > Streptophyta > Magnoliopsida > Rosales > Moraceae > Antiaris > Antiaris toxicaria. The sequence continues at coordinate 21,118,450 of CP141153.1, forward strand.
GCTGTTTTCTCTTTCCTTCACCACTTGGATAACTTGGATAAGTATAAATTTAGAGAAAATGTTTAGGTGTATGTGGCTTTTGAAAATAAAGTGTGTGTTTTTAGTTAGTTAATGTGGATATGAATTTAGAGAAAATGTGTTAATTGGTTTTGTGATTTGGTTGATATTATTTGGTAAAATATGTAGTGTGAGTAAATATTTATTTGTTTTATGATTTGGTGAATTTGTGTGGCGAATGTTGGTCTAATGTTTTGTGATTTTGCATATTAGGTGTTCAATGAAATACATAAATGTGGGTATGTGTTTAGGATTTGATTGAAAAGATGCTTGATTTTGGAATTTCAATTGATACAATGAATGTGTTTAGGTGATTGTGATTTTTGAAAAAATAGGAATACAAATTATTTTGATATGTGATTTGGTGAGTATAGGCTCTCTGGTCGGTATGTAATTTGGTTAATGTAATTTTTACCAAAAAAAAAAAAAAAAGTTTTGAATGAGTTATGAATATATGTTGTCATTTGGTATTTTGTTAAATGTTTGATGCATGATTTGGTATTATGTTTGGAGTTTTTGATAATGAATTTTGATTTTATGTACTAGGTGTTTGAGAAAATGCTTGAATATGGATATGTGTATATTATTTTTGTTTTTTGTTTAAGATTTAATAAAATGTTAATCAATTGAACATGAGTTGATTGTTTGGTTATGATTTTGTGTTTTCTTTCTTTTTTTTTTTTTATGGTAGTTGGTTGACGACTTACTCTAGATTGATTTATAATGTCTCTAGTAAGAGGTGAAAGTGTTCCAATGACCTTTAAACATGGAAAACTGTGTAGAAAGGTAGAATTTGATCCCGAATCCAATGCTAAGCAAACAGTGACTTTAATGTAACGGGTCCATCAAGTTCGGAAAAAGTGAGAAAAATTAAAGTAAAATTTGATTTGAAAAATCAACCGATAGGAAAACGGGTGATAAACTTATGAGTTGGACTAGAGTGCTTGCTTGAGAGGACATTCCTATTTGGATAGTCAATTATAAAAATGGAGATTTAATCCCAAATAAATAAAGATTTTGGATGGAAATCATAACTTCTTTCACCGTGGATTTTAGGTTTACAAAAGTAGGTATAAAATTACGTGGTTTATTTGCAAAACAATTTCAACATGATTTATATGTAACTTTTGTTGAGGGTAGTCTCATAAAGAGAGTACATTTATATATTTGGCCTCCTAAAGTAATAAAAAACTATACCTTTATAAGTAAAGATGGTTAGATCAATTTCATTTAATATCATCATTTATCGGAGTTTTAACTACTAGTGACAAAGGGACATGAATTAAGAAAGAAAAACATATACGGATCAAGGGGGTGTAGAGATGAATACAGAAAACTCAATTAAGAAGAGGTACATAAATTACTTAGTTTGTATTTTCTTCACAATAAGTACATAAGTATAATTGTTTATCCTATATGTTTTCTAACTATAGAAAAAAAAAATATATATATATATATATAGTTTTTGAAGATGGGAGTATAGCCCCAAAGAGATTTGTTGTGGGTGCAACAGTGGGTTACACTTGTTAGAGAGTTTAAGGATGAATCGTTACATCATGTTACTGAAAAGTTAGTAAGTTAAAATTTTAAATTATTGCTAAATATACAATCTCTTTTATGTGTTATTATTTAAGGATTATGGTAGTTTTTTTTTTTTTTTTTTGTATAGGTTGAGTACAACTACTAGGAGTCTTAAGGTAGTTTTGATTTAGTTGGAAACGATTATAAGTTGACTAGAGCATTAGGCAATCCTGAACATTTGGGTAGCATGTGTGCTCAGTCGAAATTTATAAGCTAGTCCTAATACTTTGGCTTGTGATTACGCCCAATTTGTGACAAAATAAAGCGATCAATTATAATACAATTAGGATGGTCGATCCCACGAGGAGGTGAATAAACAAACAAAAGAGATTAGTATAACACAAGTGTTAGAGAGATAAGCAATTAAACAAGAAAAGAAAGAAAACATTTTTGTGGTTTTAGAGCAATTTAATTGAAAGATAATGCAATTTAAATTAGAGAAAATTTAATAGTTAAAAACGATAAGACATCGAGAATCCCCTATATACTTCGTTCACTTATTTGAATTTTGATTCACAAATTGACGCAATTGAAAGTTTCACATTCCAAACAATCAATTAGAAGATAAGATTTGAAGAACTTGTAAATTAAATGTATTCGAGTAAATAAAATTCTCATGTTAAGTGCTAAAAAATATTATTTTATAAGAAATCTAAAATCGACAATATGCCACTGGCGATAATGCAGTAAAAGACTACTTATAAAACTATGTTTATCAATATATTGTGTCATATAACAATCACATAAAAAAAGCTTGACTGAATGTATATAAAAGTTGTCAACAAAATATATTGATGTGAGAAATAAATGAGAAAAAAGAAAATTATTTACTTAAATGTATAAACATTACAAACTATAAAGAATCAAAACCCAAATAAGCTCACTACACATATAGGATCATCTCTAACCTCACCCAAGAACTCTAGCTTAACTTGCAAAACATTCTCATAAAATTCTAAAGAGAAAACATGAGAATGAAAGTAAGGCAAAAATGAAAGAGACAAAGTGTATTCCCCCTCTAAACTCTCCAAGAATGCCCCCTTTTATAAGCATAAATTTATACTATTTCACCTAACTTTCACACAACTTTTCAAAACTACTACAATATTCGGTGCCTAAACAACATAAATTTTCAAACATACTACAGTATTCGGTGCCACACAACACAAAATTTCAAACTTATTACAGTGCTACAATAATCGGTGCTCATGTGCTACAGTGCTATAGTTGGTGCATGCTTGCTACATTCTGCTACAGTGTCGCATGCTTGCTCACAATGTCGGCATGCTTACTACAGTGTCCGTGCACACTTGCTACAGTGCTGCTATAGTAGTGCACTAGCTCCAATCCAGTGTATGAAATTAGGAATGATCCAGTGCCATAGAATGTGTGATGAGCTTAGTTTTCACAGTTTTCTGCATATGAATAGTGATGCTCTCTTTGACGCTCAGAAAACAAACTGCTAAAATTAGATATTTTCAAAATAAAATGCTATAAGTAGACTCATTGGAAATATTTAATTTTAAACTTATTTAATTACTATTATAAAAAGATGAAAATTAAATAAAAACTTTACGAAATTTATAAAAATCTAAATTAAAGTACAAAAAACAAAATAAATCAAAAACAACTAAAATTCTCAAGAATAAGCTAATTTTTGTACATGAAAAAGTAGCAAACTAACTCTATTTTATAGAGTTATCACACCCCCAAACTTAAGATTTTGCTTGTCCTCAAGCAAAAGAAAAGAAAAGAAAGAAAGAAAGAAAGAAAACATTTTATTAATAATGGTGATTTCCATAAATTTCCTCACAGATTGTTATAAAAGATATAGTCTATAGAAAAAAAAAACATAAATTTTGATCAAAAATTTGAGTTTAATTTAGGAATATATCTACTTATAGTTGGATATTTCGTGTGTATGTGCAAAATTTCTTTTTCATTAAATTGTATGCAATTTAGATGAATTTCTGAGAAATGAAACAATCGATCTCGGATAATTATCAAATCCTATAGGTTCATTTTTCATTTCTCTCTCCACTAATGTCGACAAATACAAAACCAAAGATCATTAGGACTTTTATTAGGCTTATAATGTATGGCTGAGGTGAAGGCAAGATATAGGATAATATGGCTTAGGTCACCCTTCAACTTGTTAATCATTTTAGAACTTGTTGTAGAGCTTTTTATTTACATCCAAGTAACACCCCCAAACTTATTCACAACTTTCCCTTATTAAAAATAAAACTTTTTTTTTTAATTTTTTAAAAAAACAACTATATCCTCAAACTTATTATGATAAACAGAGGATACAATATTCTCCTTTTTTTTTAACTTCTTTTTTTATTTTTTATTTTTTATTTTTGTATTTCATAATCCCAACTTGCTCCCTAGATTTCAGCATAGTTCAAAATAATTTCTAAAATAATCAACATGTTTAAGGGCTAAATGTTAGATATTTTATCTTAAAGGCTAGACTAAAAATGTAGGTGATAAAGAAAATGTTGTATAAAACAAGGCTCAAAAGAGGTAAACTAAAGATAAAGATATTATAGAATTGGGTTGAAAAGCTCAAATATTCCAAAAAAAAAAAAATGCCTAAATCATTTCCTTAATTTTTGATATTGTCTGGGATTTCGCCGTAAGAGAAAATCAAACAAATTCTATGAATTGTGAGACTAGAAATATTTCATCTTCACAAAACTTTCTCTGAACAAACACAGAACTTATAGATCAATAATTAGTACTCAAATATTGAAATTCACAATTGAGTTAGATTAGCTCAAAAATCTAAAGATAAATTTGTCCAAAATTTATACTTTTCTGAAAGACTATATAAAATAAAGCAACTAAAATTTTCATCATTGGATTTGTAGGAAATCACCCTTTTTTTTGCATTTTTTATTTTATTTTTTTTGTATTTTTTTATTTTTTTAAATAAAGATAAAACAATGACACAAGAAAACACTCATTACTATAAGATATGCATCAAGAGTACTAAATGTAACTCTTTCCTCAACCATCCTATAAATAATGAATCTAGTTATTTTAAAAAAAAAAATTTTGTTTTTTTTAGTAAAAACACAAGAAACTGAACAAAAAAAAAAAAAGGACTAAACTATTCCCTCCCCACAACCTAATTAAGACATTGTCTCCAATATCTAATGTAGATAAATAAAGAATGAACGGTCTCACTTGATCTGGTGTTATTTAAGGCAAAAACTGACAAATTGAAACTAAAAGAAAAAAAAAATCAAATGTTACGAGAAAAACCAATAAGTTAAGGAATGTTACAACCATAGCGTCAAATCCAACTCTAGCTTCTTACTACTTTTGTTGTCCGTAGTTGACCATATTACCTGTGACATTAATGGGTCAAGTTCAGGCACAAAGATCTGTAGTTGATTAATTAGCTGATCAGCAGTTGGAGCTGAGACTAGGATTTTCTGAGCCGATGGTGTAATGAATTCCTGTTCCACAGCATGATCTAGAAAAGACAACAAAACATTATAAAAACAATTAAAATTTAACAATCCTAATGACTTTTGATGAAGATTAAGTTGAGTTTAAGAAGCAGTGTTGAAAATCTCTTCCAGGGTTCCTAAACTATCAGATAAAGTAATAAAGGCATCTGCATTATACATCATATTACCCATTCTCTCATGCATGGATGAGACCTTTAACTCATTACTCAGAGTATAACCGGTGATTTTTTTTGTCAACTAAACACTAGGAATGATACCTAAGACTTTGCTGCCCCCCACATATGCACTAGATGATACACAACCAGTTAACCCAAGACTTCCTCTCCCATATATTAGATTAATTTGTCTAGCAGCCAACATCTTACCAAGGTTGTTTGCTGCTTTCAAAAACTCTTTATCTTTTCCCAGACTAGTCCCACCGAAAACACAAATAGCTTTAAACTTACGAACTGAAGGACCTTCTATCTCAACTTACTTCTTTCTAACCTGACGAATGGATATATGTGTGATGAAACTGGTGAAAATGCATGCATATTTATAAGGTGAGGAAAGATGATGTTGAATTAAGTCTATCAGAGGGTAGATCACCTGTTTGTTAGAAAACTTTGAAAAATAAAAAGAAAAAGTTAAAAATATGCACTCGATGCGAAGAGAAGAAAAAAAAAAACACACTTAATACAAAGAAAAATTCAAAAATGCACACTCGATGCCAAAAGAAAAACTCAAAAATACACACTCAATGCGAAAAAAAAGCCAAAAATACACACTAGATGTGAAAAGAAGAAAAAGATAAAAATACACACTTAATGCAAAGAAAAGGTAAAAAATACACACTAGATACAAAAAGAAAAAGTCCAAAATGTAGACTTGATGCTAGAAGAAGTTAAACATGCAAAATCGATATAAAATAATAATAATAATAATAATAATGATTAGAGTGAAATATGAGAAAAAAAAAATAAGCAAAATTTATACAATAGTTGTGATTGTGGCTCACATCTTCCTCTGGTCTTACGTCCAGTAGCTGCTTAAACGCCTTCTATGAGTCGAGGATGAGCTTCTCATCCAGTTTTCTTATAAACTGGCAAACAAGGTCTTTCAACGTCACACTATAGCGCTTCCTTTTATCTAAAACTAAGAAAGTTAAAAATATATGTGAAAATAAAATAGAGAACAAACACACAAAGAAAATAAAATTAAGAAAAAAAATAAAGAAAAGACAGCTTAGGTTGCCTCCTAAAAAGTACTTGATTTATAGTCATCGGCTTGACTTCAAACATATTTTATCAAAAAGCGGCTTCCACTCATAATAGGTGTCATGCAACACTATATATGGGTCTTTGTTAATGATGCCCTTAAGCTTGGCTAAATGTAGAGTAATTCGACACGTGTGTCCAACAAAAATTGATTTCAAAAATTTTACTTTGTTGACTTCAAGGATTAATGCTATTGATGATTTCAGAGGAGTTAGCCATATGGGATCTTGATGTTCCAACACTTTTCTAATGGATTGAAGATCTTGGTGAAAAGGCACTTTAACCGAAAGATTGGTTGGCTTTTTCTTAGAGGCGACTTCTTGACCAATTGAAGTGACTGCAATAATTGATGGATTATCCAAAATCTTGTCTCTACAAGTGATGATGGCATTGTCCTCTTTAAGGTTATAATCTTCAGAGTTAAAGGTTTTTGCCATTTGTTGCCCCTTTTGGTTAGATTACACTTGTGAAGGGAGCTTGTTACATTCTTCAACAAAAACAGTTATAGCTTAAGTCAGCTTTGAGATTTGGTTCTTTATCTCTTTTCTTTCATCCATCATTTGTGTAAAAAGAGATTGAACTCTTGGTTTGTCTTATTCTGCATTTCCATGAAAGCCTGTATAGTATTCTCGAAAGAACTCTTTGATGGTTGAACAAAGTACTGAGGTGCAGAATATGCCTTTGGTGGTTGTGGTTGTGGTTGTTTCTTAGTTTTCTATAGTCCTCCATTGAAATCTCTCCAACTAAATTTCGTATGGTTCCTCCAGTTAGCACTGTATGTGTTAAAAAAAAGGTTATTGTATGGTGTTATGATGCTCCTCATAATCTCTTCTCATTTCACCGTAAGCAGGGCAATCCTTAGCTAGATGTTCTACCCTTCCATAAACAAAGCATGACTCTTGTGATTCTGGCCTTGTGATCATGCAGATTCCTCTACTTTTTTTGGTTTTGAGGACCTCAAGTTATCGGGTCAAAGACTCAATTTGAGCCTTGAGATTGTCCTCTTCTCTTAGTTGGTAGACTCCAACATATTGAGATCGACTATTACTGTTAGTAGCCCTTTGTCTAGTCCATGTATAGGATTTATCAGCTAGCTCATTGAGATACTCAAAAGCCTATTCGGGGTCTTTTTGGAAAAAGTTTCCGTTGCACATCGTCTCCATAAACTGGTGTTCTCGGATTGTGAGTCCTTTGTAGAAATAGTTGACGAGACGCTAACTCTCGTAACCATGGTAGGGATACTGATTTAACAGATCTTTGAATCGTTCCCAAGTTAGATAGAAAATTTCATTATCCTTTTGTGTAAAGGTCGAGATCTGTCGCTTCAAAATGTTGGTCTTATATTGTGGGAAAGATTTGTTAAAAAACGGAGTGGTCATCTTCTTCCCATGTTCCAATCGATCTCTTTTATTTTTATTTTTATTATTTTTTTTAATTTTTATTTTTAAAAACAAGGAAAAATTTTTTATTTATAAAAACAACAACAATGTAAAACCACGAATCATAACCTCTAAGAGTGTTCCCAAGAAACATTGGTGGGGCGAGGCCTCCTTAAAAACCAACCTCCTAAACAGAGCAACGTTCCCAGGAAAGACTGGTGGCGTAGAACGCTAACAAAACTTAGTCTCCTAGACAGAACTCCCTTAGTTTGTACTTTTCAATGATTCCACACAGTTGTTTGAAAATTTTATTAAATTTTATGACGTGTTTAATGAAATGTTAAATATTAGATGTTAGTACCTTAAGTTAACACTATTCTAAAACCTACAGTTATACAAATTATGAGACCTAATTAAAATTGATAACCTAAAAACTAATCTAAAAAATTAAAACTAGTTGTTAATTTTTCTTTTTTTCTTTTTTTGTAAGAACAAGAAAATAAAAAGGCAAAATAAATAAAAGAAAATAAAAGAAAGTTAAACGTACCTATTTTAGCTTAAAATCTACCAATCAATCGTGCTTGAAGCACTTCCCCGGTAATGGCGCCAAAATTTGATTACGCCCAAATTGTGACAAAATAAAGTGGTCAGTTATAGTATAATTAGGATAGTTGATCTCACGAGGAGGTGAATAAAACAAACAAAAGAGATTAGTATAACCCAAGTGTTAGAGAGATACGTAATTAAACAAGAAAAGAAACAAAACATTTTTACGGTTTTAGAGCAATTTAATTGAAAGATAATGCAATTTAAATTAGGGAAAATTTAATAGTTAAAAAAGGTAAGACATCGAGAATCCCCTATATACTTCATTCACCTATTTGAATTTTGATTCACAAATTGACGGAATTGAAAGTTTCACATTCCAAACAATCAATCGGAAGATAATATTTGAAGAACTTGTGAATTAAATGTATTCGAGTAAATAAAATTCTTATAGTAAGTGCTAGAAAATATTATCTTATAAGAAATCTAAAATCGACAATATGCCACTGGCGATAATACAATAAAAGACCACTTATAAAACTATGTTTATCAATATATTGTGTCATATAACAATCACATAAAAAAAGCTTAACTGAATGTATATAAAAGTTGTCAACAAAATATATTGATGTGAGAAATAAATGAGAAAAAAGAAAATTATTTACTTAAATGTATAAATATTACAAACTATAAAGAATCAAAACCCAAATAAGCTCACTATACATATAGGATCATCTCTAACCTCACCCAAGAACTCTAGCTTAACTTGCAAAACATTCTCACAAAATTCTAAAGAGAAAACATGAGAATGAAAGCAAGGTAAAAATGAGAGAGACAAAGTGTATTCCCCCTCTAAACTCTCCAAGAATGGCCCCTTTTATAAGCATAAATTTGCACTATTTCACTTAATTTTCACACAACTTTTCAAATCTGTTACAGTATTCGGTGCCTAAACAACTCAAATTTTTAAACATGCTACAGTATTCGATGCCACACAACATAAATTTTCAAACTTGCTACAATGCTACAGTAATCGGTGCTCATGTGTTACAGTGCTACAGTGGTGCATGCTTGCTACAATCTACTACAGTGTCGCATGCTTGCCCACAGTGTCTGTGCATACTTGCTTAAGTGCTACTATAGTAGTACATTAACTCCAATCCAGTGTATGAAATTAGGAAGGATCCATTGCCATAGAATACGTGATAAGCTTAGTTTTCATAGTTTCTTGCACATGAATAGTGATACCCTTTTTGACGCTGTAAAAAACAAACTGCTAAAATTAGATATTTCCAAAATAAAATGTTATAAGTAGACTTATTGGTAATATTTAATTTTAAACTTATTTAATTACTATTAGAAAAAGATGAAAATTAAATAAAAATTTTACGAAATTTATGAAAATCTAAATTAAAGTACACAAAACAAAATAAATAAAAAACAAATAAAAAATAACTAAAATTTTCAAGAACAAGCTAATTTTTGTGCATGAAAAAGTAGTAAAATAACTCTATTTTATAGAGTTATCAGCTTGTAATGTTGAAATGGTGGATCTCAAACACCAATTTCAAGAGTTGAAAAACTGTTAGGGATTTATGTGCAAAGCAAGATGTTCTAGTGACAAAGGAGGAGGATGCTCTACCTATTGTTGACCAGCACAACAGCTTTAAGGCTAGGTTGCACCATCCATGAGAGAGAACCTGGGGTGTCAGATCCGTAACCTATGTCAAATGTAAGTCAAGGATGCAACATTTTTCCCGGTTATTCAGTTAATGGTAGACATAGGCTTATTGCAATTAATATGGTGTACATGAACTACTTGACAACTGATACAGTCCATGGGATTGCATTAGGTGAGGGGAATATGCATGTGACAATTACTGTGCTGAAAATAAATAACACCCTACCTATTCTGACAAACGATGTGTGAATCCTGAGAGAGGCTGTTGGTGGGTTTGTTGCATGGCCAAGAAGGTTAATTGACCTGGACATTTATTTGACCAAGACTAGTTGAGGTCTTAGTCACATTCCTGATCAAGTAACTGAGGGAAATATACGTATAAAAAAGAGAGCAGGGAAGAAAAAATTAAAATCACAACTTGAGGTACAACAGTCACCTCTATTTGACTTTAGTGACATCTCTGTAGAGTTGAAACTATTAGCTTTTTATATACAACAATTCATGCATCAAGGTGTGCGGATACAATGCCCCATACAAGAGGCTATCATTGGTACTAACATGCCTATCTATCTTAGATATGAGGATATTTATCATTTCATTAAATTTGAAGCAATCGGTGCAAATAGTACACTAACATACATAAGGTAATATATCTATCTTTATGCTGTGCTTATTTTTTCTTCCTAATCTTATGTTGGTTTTTTTTTTTTTTTTATGTAATAAGCTTTATAAATTATTTTGCAGCTTTTTATTAGAACATTATACCAAAAAGGGCCTTGATCGACAGTTTGGATGTATTTCTCCATCTCTTGTCTCAGCAGTTTTAGGGTGTTCAAGTGATGGTGCCAATATTAGGGAGTAAGGTGATAATATTTTACACGCTTTGTAAAATGCACTAAAAGAAAGGCTCTATCTCATGCCCTATAATAGAAGTGTACATTTGATCCTAGCAGTTATTGATCCTTGAGATAACTTGGTGTTATATCTCGATCCTTTTAGAAATAAACCACTTGATAATTTTTAAAACCTAATAAAGTTGTAAGTGTAATTTTGTTTAAATTACATATGATACACTACAATTTTTTTGGATTAAATTAAAACTTACTAAGTTGTTTTACCCTTTCATGTCAGAGCACTTAATGATTGGAAGATTGTAGTTGGACTAAGGCAAACAAGGCGGTGAAGCTATGAAACAATGATCAAGACTATTAAATGTCCTCAACAATCGTGTAAAGTCGAGTGTTTTTTTTTTTGTTTGCTTATATGCGTGAAATAATATTGGTGGTTCATGGATTATCTAAGCTTTACAATAAGGATACTATACAAGTGATGATATTGGTGAGATTAGGAGAGTATGAACATGTTTTGTAATAAACTTCATACGATATAAGAATACGTAAATTTTGTAATTAATGTTATAGATATTTATTTATTTGTGGATAAGTGTTGTAATTTAATTTTATTTTCTTATTTCAAATTCTGGGGTGTGTTAAAATTACATGAGATTTGCCATCTGTGGGAATTTTTTTTAATTTTTGTAAATGAAATTTCCACGACCGTTTTAAAAACATTTGTAGAAAGTTGGATTTCACCATTGTTTTCTCAAGAAACAGTGATTCCACTACCCTATTTTGAGAAAACGGTCATAGAATCTTGTTTTCCGTGACCATTTTGTAAATGGTCGTAGAAAGTCTTAAAAAAAAATTTATGATCGTTAATAAACGGTAGTGGAAAATGAAGAAACCACGAATGGTTGTACAAACTTCTTACTTTCTAGGATTGTAAATTCCATGATCGTTAACAAATGTTTGTGATAGCTTTCCACGACCATTAAAAATGATCGTGAAATCCTCCTTTTCTACTAATGAGACTTGGGAGTTTTAATGACATAATTCATATTTTAAATGCGACTCTATTTATAAAATTAATCTTTTGAAGTCTAAGTTGGGTAATGTTCCCTGGTAATTCCATAATAGGTTGTTACTTTTTTACAATATGCAAAGTTTTTGCAATTAAAGGTTTCTTATAATTTTCATGAACATAAAGGTATTATAGGCATATTAGCAAATCATTCAATTCAACATTGTCATGTTAATTGGTGGTTCTGGGTTCTGGATTATATTCTCTCTTTATTTTATAGAGATATAGTGGCGGCCCGCCCTGCTGTAGAGGCTCTACAATGCTATTACAGTCAACTCTGTAGTTAACCGCAATAGTCTGCAACCCTCTAGGGTCGCCGGCAATCATGCTGAACTGTAAACTGCTTGCTAATTTGCAGAATAATTTTTTTTTTCTTTAAATCATGAACTGTTCGAGAATGTGATAAGGAAATCATGTTAACAAAATAACATGTACATGATCATGATTCCCATATCACATAGTCTTAACTAGAGATCTTGTTCTTTTTGAATTTACATTTCAAAACTGTACATCGGAAGTTTAAATAGTGACCAAATCCTTAGCCCAATCCTCTCCGGCATGCTTCTTCCCTGTTCGTCATCCACTGTATACTACTGGTGAATAGGTCTCTTATCTGTAACATGTGAACAAACTGATGAGCTACGAGCTCAGTAAGTTCAAACATAAAAACATGAAACTAACATGCTGTACTGCTGTGCTCATGCATGAAACTGGACTCTGTAACGTGCTCTTGGCTGAGAGGTTAGTCTTAGGACATTATCTGTTATTTTAGTTCTAGTTTTGGGCCCTTGATTGGTCGTACCGACATGTTAGCGCAATCGGAAGCGGTACTTTAGTGCTGACCTCCTCAGTCTTAACTGATGCTAAACATGATAACCTCCCCGTGGGTCGAGAAGCCGATACGCCAGTAACTGGTTAATTACCATCTTGCTGGTGTTCCAACTGGGTAGCATATTGATTGCCCCCACAGTCGGAACCTGTTACATAAATTACTGGGGTGAAAATTATATTAACACACTAGGGTGCCTTGTGCACCTACCTATTTTCATGTTCTGGTATTGTCTGACATGTGTACTGGGACATGCAACTCTACATACATGACATGAACTGACCTGTGCAGACATGAGACTGACATGAACTGACACAGATATCGTGATGTAGACAATCAATGTCTGACATACACGTTATACAACATATATAACATCAGAACATAGCAAGCTTGTCCACGTTGCAGTCAGGACAATGCTTGAACTTACAGAAAATCCGCTAACGTGAGCCTCTGCTGCTCTGGAACTGCTGATTCGGGGTCTCTGGCTTGAACTCCTATAAAAGGAATATTCACTGATTATTTCCCATATTTATCTTATACTGGAAATATGATAAAACATGAAAATTTTCATTTCCAGACTCTTTTTTTTTTACTCTCTGGCTTCGAACATGCCCTCCTACACGGGCGTGTCTCTGGCCGTGTACCTCTCTGGTCTTACATGCCTGGCCGTGTAATTCGTGGAACATGGCCGTGTATGCTTACACGGGTGAGTACACGGCCGTGTTACTGGCCGTGTACTCCTCTGGACTCTTACACGGTTACTTACACGCCTCCCTTTGACCGTGTGCCCCTTGACACGGCCCGATACACGGCCGTGTTCTTGGCTGTGTACCTCTCGGGTCTGATTTTTCTTGTAACACGGTCGTGCATATGGGCATGTTCGGGGCCGTGTACTGAACACGCCCTTGTACACGCCCGTGTTCATACCAGAATCAAGATTCTGGGTCTGAACTGCTCTGTTCTGATTTTCTAAGGCTTTTATGGCCTTTGTTCTACTTCTTACACTTGAAATCGATCTCCATAAGATCATTTCAAGGTATCTACTACATTTCTATTATCACAAATCCATGATTTCATAAGTAAAATTTCAAACATTTTGCTCATTTACCCCTCTTGACTTAACTTTTGAAAAATCTATATTTTTGTGAAGAATATTCACTAAACTTAGTTTTCTAAACCATCTGTTCATGGATTCGTGTTTGAAAACATCTAGACTTGAACTACGTTTCGATTTTAACCGAAAACCTAAACGTGATTCACTCACATTCCCTTTTTCCTCTCAAAACCCCAGATTTTTCCCCCAAAGAAAAACGTAAGAAATTAGGGTTTACCTTGCTTTAATCGTAAGCTTTTCTTGCTGCTAATCCTTGATCGAAACTCGATCAACCTGTTGCTTGAACAAGAAAATCCGAACTTTCTTTGGATTTCCTTTTCTTCTCTCCCTTTTCCCGGTTTCTCTTTCTTTCTTTCCCTTTCTCTTTCTTTCTTTCTCTCTCGTCTGCCTCTCTTTGCAGCTAAGGCAAAAGTGAATTAATTCACTTTTGCTGCCATGGGATTTGAGACACATGTGCCTCACTCCCTCTCTCTCACTTTCTTTCATTTTTTTTTTAAGAAAAATGCTAGGGCTTGTTTGGCAAGTTCTTTTGGCCATTGATCAATGTGGCTCACTTGTGTGCCATTGATCTCTTAATATGTGTTTTCCACATACTTTTCTATTAATTTTAAAAACATTATAATTTGAATTAATGTTTAGTTTTTAAACTATATTCATTAATTCATCATAAAATTTTGATTAAAACTCAATTAATCAAAATTTTCATCTGCTCTGTATTCTATAATCTTTATCACTGTAAATGTACATTTATTTACATATTTTGTACAAAATATTTCCGAGAACGTAGATTTCTCGTGTGATAACCGAGAAATCTACGTTCTCAGAAATATTTACACAAAATATGTAAATAAATGTACAATTATAGTGAGACATGTTACAGAATAAAGAGCGGAGGAAAATTTTGATTAATTGAGCTTTTAATCAAAATTTGACAATGAATTAATGAAAATAGTTGAAAGCTAAACATTAATTCATATTATGATGCTTTAAAAATTATAGAAAAGTATGTGAAAAATACATACTAAGGGATCAATGGCACACAAGTGAGCCATATTGATCAGTGGCCAAAGAATTGCCAAATAAGCCCTAGCCTTTTTCAAAAATAAAAAAGAAAGTAAGAGTGAGGGAGTGAGGCACGTGAGATGGGGGGGGGGGGGGATTTAATTAATCCCCTGAGCTGCAAAGCAGCCGGCAGAAAGGAAGAAAGAAAGAGAAAAGAAAGAAAGATAAAGAAAGAAAGAAAGAATGAGAAAGAGGAAGAGAAAGGGAGAAAGGAAGAGAAAGAGAGGGAATCCAAAGAAAGTTCAGATTTCTAGCTCAAGCAGCAGATCAATCGAGATTCGGTCACAAATCAGCAGCAAGAAAAACTCAAGATTAAAGCAAGGTAAACCCTAGTTTCTCACGTTTTTCTTAGAGGTAAAATCTGGGGTTTTGAGAGGAAAAAAAAGGGAATGTGAGTGAATCATGTTGAGGTTTTCGGTTAAAATCGAAACATGATTCGAGTCTAGATGTTTTCAAACACAAATCCATGAACAGATGGTTTAGAAAACCAAGTTTAGTGAAATTTCTTCACAAAAGTGCAGATTTTTCAAAAGTTGAGTCAAGAGTTGTAAATGAGCAAAATGTGGAATTTTTGCTTAGGAAATCATGGATTTGTGATAATAGGAATGTATTAGATACCTTGAAATGATCTTATAGAGATCGATTTCAAGTGTAAGAAGTAGAATAAAGGCCATAAAAGCCTTAGAAAATCAGAGCAGAGCAGTTCGGACCCAGAATCTTGATTCTGGTATGAACACGGGCGTGTACAAGGGTGTGTTCAGTACACGGCCCCGAACATGCCCATATGCACGACCGTGTTGCAAGAAAAATCAGACTCGAGAGGTACACGGCCAAGAACATGACCGTGTATCGGGTCGTGTCAAGAGGCACACGGTCAAAGGGAGGCGTGTAAGTAACCGTGTAAGAGTCCAGAGGAGTACACGGCCAGTAACACGGCCGTGTATTCACCCGTGTAAGTATATACGGCCATGTTCCACGAATTACATGGCCAGGTATGTAAGTTCAGAGAGGTACACGGCCAGAGACACGCCCGTGTTGGAGGGCGTGTTCGAAGCTAGAGAGTAAAAAAAAAAAAAAAAGAGTCTGGAAATGAAAAATTTCATGCTTTGCCATATTTCCAGTATAAGATGAGTATTGGAAATAACCAGTAATTATGCCTTTTATAGGAGTTCAAGCCAGAGACCCTGAATCAGCAGTCCTAGAGCAGCAGAGGCTTACGCTAGCGGACTTTCAGTAAGTTCAAGCATTGTTCTGACTGCAACATGGACAAGCTTGTTATTTTATGATGTTATGAATGTTGCATGACGTGTATGTTAGAAATTGATTGTCTGCATCACGATGTCTATGTCAGTTCATGTCAGTCTCATGTCAGCACAGGTCAGTTCATATCAGTTCATGTCATGCATGTAGAGTTGCATGTCCCAGGACACATGTCAGACAGTACCAGAACGCGAAAACAGGTAGGTGCACAAGGCACCCTAGTGTGTTAATATAATTCACACCCCAGTAAATTATGTAACAGGTTCCGACTGTGGGGGCAATCAGTATGCTACCAGATGGAACACCAACAAGACGGTAATTAAACCAGTTATTGGCGTATCGGCCTCTCGACCCATAGGGAGGTTTGCATGTTTAGCATCAGTTAAGACTGAGGAGGTCAGCATTAAAGTACCACTCTCGGTTGCACTAACATGTCGGTACGACCAATCAGGGGCCCAAAACCAGAACTAAAATAACAGATAATATCCCAAAACTAATCCTTCAGCCAGTACAATATGTTTATAGAGTCCAGTTCATGCATAAGCATAGCAGTACAACATGTCATGTTTATGTTTTTATGTTTGAACTTACTGAGCTCCTAGCTCATCAGTTTGTTCACATGTTGCAGGTAAGAGAGCTGCTCACCAGTAGAATATACGGTGGATGACGAACAGGGTAGACGCATGCCGAGGAGGATTGGGCAAGGGATAGTGGTCACATTTAAATCTTCCGCTGTACAGTTTTGAAATGTAGTTTCAAGAACAAGTTTTCAAACTAAGATTATGTGATAGGGGAATCATGAGTCAAGTGCATGTTATTTTGTTAACATGATTTCCTTATCACATTCTCGAACAGTTTATGTTATGAATTTAAAGAAAAAAAAAATTTATTCCGTAAAATTAGCAAGTAGTTTACAGTTCAGCATAATTGCCGGTGACCCTAGAGGCCTGCAGACTATTGTGGTTAACTATAGAGTTGACTGTAATAGCACTGTAGAGCCTCTACAGTAGGGCGGGCTGCCACAGTTGGTATCAGAGCGAAGTTTTTACGATGGGTTCAGTTTAGGATACCAAACGTAGACACATTTGGTATCAGAGCCCAAGTTTTAAAATGGGTTTAGTTTAGAATACTTACTGTAGTCACAATTGGTATTATCAGAAAGGTTGGTTGACCATATCCCGCCTGACTCCGTGCATGTCCTGTTCGTCGATCCAAGTAAGTTAAGTTTATGTTAATATAAGTAGCTAGTTATGCATGAAAGTAAAGGTCTGTAGAGGCCTATACTTTGTAGTAAGTATATGATGTTATGAAAATGTAAGAAATCATGTGGATCCTTTTTATACAGGATCTAACACAAGTTCATCGTGTGATTATAGGATAAAGAGTAGCACGATGGAAAACTAAGGCCAAGGCCAAGGCCAAGGCCAAAGAAGGAGAAGGGGACGCCCATCTCTAACTCAACGACTAGAAGAGATGCAAGCTCTTCTAGAAAACCAGATGAGAGAAAATGCAGAGTTGAGACAGAGACTAGAACAGTTAGAACAGGGGCAGGGATCAGTAGGGACTCCTGCACAACCGGCAGCAGAGGCAGAACGAGTAGTGCCACCAACGGCACCAGAAGTGGTTCAGGAACCACCGGTTAGGGTGAATACAGAGTCGTTATATGAAAGATTTCGGAAGATAAGGCCTCCGGAATTTGAGGGTTCAACAAATCCTCTAGAAGCAGCAGATTGACTTTCTTCAATACAAATGATTATGGAGTTTATGAGACTCACAGATGAAGAGAAAGTCATATGCGCATCCTTTGTTCTAAGGAAAGATGCAAGGTTTTGGTGGGACACAGTCCGTATGAAGAGGGACGTGACCACAATGTCATGGGTAGAGTTTCTGGAGGAGTTCAACCAGAAATATTATGATCCTGCACCACTCCGACCCCAGCAGAAAGAATTCTCAGAGTTACAGCAGGGGGATATGTTAGTCAGTGAGGTTTGTAGAAAATTTGATCAGCTTTCCTGCTTATTTCCGTATATAGTGCCTACGGAGAGGGAGAAGATACAGAAGATGATAGGCATGTTCAGACCTAAGATATCTACTTTGATTGACATTGGCCCATTTTTGCCAGTTTCAGTAGTCGATTGTGTTAGTCATGCTTTGAGGGTAGAGTATCATCTAGCCCGACAGAAAGAGGAAAAGGAAAAGGTCTGGGAAGCCCGGAAGAAAGAAAAGATCCTGGTTAAGGCCTCTTAACCTGGACAGCACAGCAAGGGCAGTCAGAGTGCAAGACCAGAGCAGTCCACTCATCCAGGCCCTCAGTCCCAACAGAAAAGAAAGCGTAATTTCCAGGGAACCTAAGGACAAGATAACAGAAGCCAATCACGGAGGACTAGGACTACCACAGCTCCAAGTAACCCCATCTGTCCAAATTGTGGGAGGAAACATGTGGGTCGGTGCAAAGCTGGCATGACTGCCCGTTTTCAATGCGGAAAAGAAGGCCACTTCATCAAGAATTGCCCCATGAACCGTCAGTCAGTATCAGTATCAGGGGCAAACTCATCACGTCCACAACAGTCACAAGTACATGCACTTAGACTGAGCTATGAGAGCCCATCAGAAGTACCTCCAGCAGTGCAAGATAGAGCTCCACAGGCAGATGCTAGGGTGATGGCTTACACCAAAGAGGAAGCAGAAGCAGGGACGTCCAACGTGGTGACAGGTCAGATTTCTGTCGCTAACCACTTGGCATCTGTTCTATTTGACTCTGGGGCCACTCATTCTTTCATATCATGTGCATTTGCTGATAAGTTAGAATACCCTAGAGATCACATGGGAAGAACTTTTAGAACTGCTCTCCCATAAGGAGAAATCATGTTGTCAGAGTACTGGTTACCTCATGTACCAGTAATCGTGGCAAATAGAGAGCTATATGCAGAATTGATCATGATGAAGATCGTAGACTATGATGTAATCTTGGGAATGGATTTCCTAGGAAAATATCAAGCTACGATAGATTGCAGAAACAGAAGAATAGTGTTCAAGCCAGAAGATAAAGAATGCTTTGAATATGTCGATTCTTCGAGAAGATCAAGCAAGATGATGATCAGTTCAACGAAGGCCAAGAAGCTAATAGCCAGTGGTTGTACTGGATATTTAGCTTATGTGACAGATACAGCAGAAGAGAAGAATTTACAGCCAGAAGATGTTCCAGTTGTCAGAGAATTTCTCGAGGTCTTTCCCGAGGAACTACCAGGACTACCTCCAGAACAGGAAATCTCGTTTGAGATAGAGCTCCTACCTGGAATAGCACCGATCTCTAAGGCGCCATACCGCATGGCACCAGTGGAGTTGAAGGTGTTACAAGTGCAGTTGAAGGATCTGCTTGACAAAGGATTCATCAGACCGAGCTATGCCCCATGGGGAGCTCCTGTACTGTTTGTCAAGAAGAAAGACGGGACGTTCCGCATGTGCATAGATTACAGAGAATTGAACAAGGTTACAGTCAAGAATAAGTACCCATTACCTAGGATTGATGACCTGTTCGATCAGCTTAAGGGTGCAGCAGTGTTCTCAAAGATTGATTTGAGATCAGGATATCATCAGCTGAGAATCAAGGAAGATGACGTTCCCAAGACAGCTTTCAGAACCCGTTATGGGCATTATGAGTTTCTAGTAATGCCGTTTGGGTTAACAAACGTGCCAGCTGCTTTCATGGACCTGATGAATAGAGTCTTCAAGGAGTATCTAGACAAGTTTGTCATTGTGTTCATCGATGACATCCTTGTATATTCAAAGACTCACGCAGAGCATGAAGCCCAGTTGAGAGTTGTTTTTCAGAAGCTGAGAGAGCATCAACTCTATGCCAAATTCTCAAAATGTGAGTTTTGGCTAGATAGAGTGCATTTCCTTGGACATGTAGTATCTAAGGAGGGAATTGCAGTAGATCCAGTCAAGGTGGAAGCAATTAACAAATGGCCTGCACCTAAGAGCGTAACAGAGATACGCAGTTCCTTAGGGTTAGCGGGCTATTACAGGAGATTTATGGAAGGGTTTGCAAGATTAGCAGCACCTCTCACCACCCTCACACGCAAGGAAAAGAAACACATATGGACAGATGAGTGTGAAAGAAGCTTCCAAGAACTAAAGAGACGGCTGACAAGCGCGCCGATCCTCACACTCCCTACTGAAGGGGAGAAGTATGAGATCTATATTGATGCTTCCAGAGTGGGTTTGGGAGCAGTATTGATGTAAGAAGGTAGAGTGATTGCCTATGCTTCGCGTCAACTGAAAGAGCACGAGAAAAACTATCCCACCCATGACCTAGAACTTGCTGCAGTAGTGTTCGCACTCAAAATTTGGCGACACTATCTGTATGGAGCACAGTGCCAGATTTACACAGATCATCAGAGTCTAAAATACTTCTTCACACAGAAGGAGTTGAACATGAGGCAAAGAAGATGGTTGGAGTTAGTGAAGGATTATGACTATGAGATCCTTCATCATCCAGGAAAAGCCAACCGAGTAGCAGACGCTTTGAGCAGAAAAGCGATAGTTCTGCAGCAGTTGTCTATCGACAGGTTGCCAAAACCATTGCAGCAAGAGGTTTATTCGCTTGAGCTAGAGCTGATATCAGGAAAATTGTCAGCACTGCAGCTGAAGTCATCATTGTTTGATGATATCAAGGAAGCTCAGAAGCAAGATTCAAGCCTGATAGACTCCCAAAGAGAGATGTCCACAGATGGATTAATCAGGTATCAGGGGAGAATTCATGTGCCAGCAGATGAAGAGCTTCGAAGGTGAATCATGTCAGAAGCTCATGAGACACCATACTCAGTCCATCCTGGAGCCACCAAGATGTACCAAGACATGAAGCTACAGTTTTGGTGGAAAGGGATGAAAGGAGACATTGCAAGATTTGTCAGTAAGTGCCTTACTTGTCAGAAAATCAAGGCTAAACATCAGCATCCTGGAGGAAAGTTAGAACCTCTAGAGATTCCAGAATGGAAATGGGAGAACGTTACCATGGATTTTATGGTAGGGTTACCCAAAACAAGAGGAGGACACGATGCCATTTGGGTAATCGTGGACAGATTGACAAAGACAGCCAGATTTATACCAATAAAGATCACTTACTCATTGGAGAAGCTGGCACATCTGTATGTAGATCATGTTGTCAGGTTACATGGAGTGCCAAAGTCCATAGTATCTGACAGAGAAGCACGGTTCACTTCAAACTTTTGGGAGTGTATGCAAAGAGCCATGGGCACAGAACTGAGGTTCAGTACAGCCTTCCATCCTCAGACAGACGGACAATCAGAACGGACTATCCAGACTTTGGAGGATATACTCCGAGCGTGTGTCATAGATTTTCCAGGAGCTTGGAATGAGAAGCTACCACTAGTGGAATTCTCATACAACAACAGCTACCAAGCTTCCATCAAGATGGCACCTTATGAGGCTCTGTATGGAAGAAAGTGCAGATCACCCATCCACTGGTATGATCTGAAGGAAAAACAACTGCATAAAACAGATTTCATGCAGGAAACTTGCGATGCAGTTGCCAAGATCCAGCAAAGAATGAAGAGTGCTCAGAGCAGACAGAAGAGCTATGCAGACAGAAGACGGAGATCTCTAGAATTCAAGGAAGAGGACTTCGTTTTTCTGAAAGTGTCACCCATGAAGGGGATCATGCGTTTTGGTAAGAAGGGAAAACTGAGTCCAAGGTACATCGGACCTTATGAGATTATCAAATGCATAGGGAAGGTTGCCTGCAAGTTGGCATTACCTCCTGAGCTGTCAGCAGTACACAACATGTTCCATGTCTCCATGCTCAGAAAGTACATGTCTGATCCATCTCATGTGTTACAACATGAACCAGTCCAAGTCCAAGAGGATTTGACCTATGAAGAGCAGCCAGTTCAGATACTAGCTAGAGAAGAAAAGGTGCTAAGAAACAAGACCATCCCACTAGTCAAAGTATTGTGAAGAAATCACAACGTTGAGGAGGCTATGTGGGAGAGAGAAGATGAGATGAGACGTTCATACCCTCACTTGTTCTAAATTTTCGAGGACGAAAATCTTATAAGGAGGGGTGAATGTGATAACCGAGAAATCTACATTCTCGGAAATATTTACACAAAATATGTAAATAAATGTACAATTATAGTGAGACATGTTACAGAATAAAGAGCAGAGGAAAAGTTTGATTAATTGAGTTTTTAATCAAAATTTGACAATGAATTAATGAAAATAGTTGAAAGCTAAACATTAATTCATATTATGATGTTTTAAAAATTATAGAAAAGTATGTGGAAAATACATACTAAGGGATCAATGGCACACAAGTGAGCCACATTGATCAGTGACCAAAGAATTGCCAAACAAGCCTTAGCCTTTTTCAAAAAAAAAAAAGAAAGTGAGAGTAAGGGAGTGAGGCACGTGAGATGGGGGGGGATTTAATTAATCCCCTTAGCTACAAAGCAGCCGGCAGAAAGAAAGAAAGAAAGAGAAAAGAAAGAAAGAGAAAGAAAGAAAGAAAGAAAGAGAAAGAGGAAGAGAAAGGGAGAAACCGAGAGAAAGAGAGGGAATCCAAAGAAAGTTCGGATTTCTAGTTCAAGCAGTAGATCAATTGAGATTCGGTCACGAATCAGCAGCAAGAAAAGCTCAAGATTAAAGCAAGGTAAACCCTAGTTTCTCACGTTTTTCTTAGAGGGAAAATCTGGGGTTTTGAGAGGAAAAAAAAGGGAATGTGAATGAATCATGTTGAGGTTTTCGGTTAAAATCGAAACATGGTTCGAGTCTAGATGTTTTCAAACAAGAATCCATAAACAGATGGTTTAGAAAACCAAGTTTAGTGAAATTTCTTCACAAAAGTGTAAATTTTTCAAAAGTTGAGTCAGGAGTTGTAAATGAGCAGAATGTGGAATTTTTGCTTAGGAAATCATGGATTTGTGATAGTAGGAATGTATTAGATACCTTGAAACGATCTTATGGAGATCGATTTCAAGTGTAAGAAGTAGAACAAAGGCCATAAAAGCCTTAGAAAATCAGAGCAGAGCAGTTCGGACCCAGAATCTTGATTCTGGTATGAACACGGGCGTGTACAAGGGTGTGTTCAGTACACGACCCCGAACATGCCCATATACACGACCATGTTACAAGAAAAATCAGACTCAAGAGGTACACGGCCAAGAACATGACCGTGTAACGGGTCGTGTCAAGAGGCATACGGTCAAAGGGAGGCGTGTAAGTAACCGTGTAAGAGTCCAGAGGAGTACACGGCCAGTAACACGGCCGTGTATTCACCCGTGTAAGTATTCACGGCCATGTTCCACGAATTACATGGCCAGGTATGTAAGTTCAGAGAGGTACACGGCCAGAGACACGCCCGTGTTGGAGGGCGTATTCGAAGCTAGAGAGTAAAAAAAAAAAAAAGAGTCTGGAAATGAAAAATTTCATGCTTTGCCATATTTTCAGTATAAGATGAGTATTGGAAATAACCAGTAATTATGTCTTTTATAGGAGTTCAAGCCAGAGACCCTGAATCAGCAGTCCTAGAGCAGCAGAGGCTTACGCTAGCGGACTTTCAGTAAGTTCAAGCATTGTCCTGACTGCAACGTGGACAAGCTTGTTATTTTATGATGTTATGAATGTTGCATGATGTGTATGTTAGACATTAATTGTCTATGTCAGTTCATGTCAGTTTTATGTCAGCACAAGTCAGTTCATATCAGTTCATGTCATGCATGTAGAGTTGCATGTCCCAGTACACATGTCAGACAGTAACAGAACACGAAAACAGGTAGTTGCACAAGGCACCCTAGTGTGTTAATATAATTCACACCCCAGTAAATTATGTAACAGGTTCCGACTGTGGGGGCAATCAGTATGCTACCCAGTTGGAACATCAGCAAGACGGTAATTAAACCAGTTATTAGCGTATCGGCCTCTCGACCCATAGGGAGGTTTGCATGTTTAGCATCAGTTAAGGCTGAGGAGGTCAGCACTAAAGTACCGCTCCCGGTTGCGCTAACATGTCGGTACGACCAATCAGGGGCCCAAAACCAGAACTAAAATAATAGATAATATCCCAAAACTAATCCTTCAGCCAGTACAACATGTTTACAGAGTCCAGTTTATGCATGAGCACAGCAGTATAGCATGTTATGTTTATGTTTTTATGTTTGAACTTATTGAGCTCCTAGCTCATCAGTTTGTTCACATGTTACAGATAAGAGAGCTGTTCACCAGTAGAATATACGGTGGATGACGAACATGGTAGATGCATGCCGAGGAGGATTGGGCGAGGGATAGTGGTCACATTTAAATCTTCCGCTGTACAGTTTTGAAATGTAGTTTCAAGAACAAGTTTTCAAGCTAAGATTATGTGATAGGGGAATCATGAGTCAAGTGCATGTTATTTTGTTAACATGATTTCCTTATCACATTCTCGAACAGTTTATGTTATGAATTTAAAGAAAAAAAAATTTATTCCGTAAAATTAGCAAGCAGTTTACAGTTCAGCATGATTGCCGGCGACCCTAGAGGCCTGCAAACTATTGTGGTTAACTACAGAGTTGACTGTAATAGCACTGTAGAGCCTCTACAGTAGGACGTGCCGCTACATCTTAGGTATCACATTCACCCCTCCTTATAGGATTTTCGTCCTCAAAAATTTAGAACAAGTGAGGGTATGAATGTCTCATCTCATCTTCTCTCTCCCACATAGCCTCTTCAACGTTGTGATTTCTCCACAATACTTTGACTAGTGGGATGGTCTTGTTTCTTAGCTCCTTTTCTTTTCTAGCCAGTATCTGAACTGGCTGCTCTTCATAGGTCAAATCCTCTTGGACTTGGACTGGTTCATGTTGTAGCACATAAGATGGATCTGACATGTACTTTCTGAGCATGGAGACATGGAACACGTTATGTACTGCTGACAGCTCAGGAGGTAATGCCAACTTGTAGGCAACCTTCCCAATGCGTTTGATAATCTCATAAGGTCCAATGTACCTTGGACTCAGTTTTCCCTTCTTACCAAAACGCATAATCCCCTTTATGGGTGACACTTTCAGAAAAACGAAATCCCCTTCCTTGAATTCTAGGGATCTCTGCCTTCTGTCTGCTCTGAGCACTCTTCATTCTTTGCTGGATCTTGGCAACTGCATCGTAAGTTTCCTGTATGAAATCTGTCTTATGCAGTTGTTTTTCCTTTAGATCATACCAGTGAATGGGTGATCTACACTTTCTTCCATACAGAGCCTCATAAGGTGCCATCTTGATGGAAGCTTGGTAACTGTTGTTGTATGAGAATTCCACTAGTAGCAGCTTCTCATTCCAAGCTCCTGGAAAATCCATGACACATGCTCGGAGCATATCCTCTAAGGTCTGGATAGTCCGTTCTGATTGTCCGTCTGTCTGAGGATGGAAGGCTGTACTGAACCTCAGTTCTGTGCCCATGGCTCTTTGCACACACTCCCAAAAGTTTGAAGTGAACCGTGCATCTCTATCAGATACTATAGACTTTAGAACTCCATGTAACCTGACAACATGATCTACATACAGCTGTGCCAGCTTCTCCAGTGAGTAAGTGATCTTGATTGGTATGAATCTGGCTGTCTTTGTCAATCTGTCCACGATTACCCAAATGGCATCGTGTTCTCCTCTCATTTTGGGTAGTCCTATCGTAAAATTCATGGTAACATCCTCCCATTTCCATTCTGGAATCTCTAGAGGTTCTAACTTCCCTCCAGGATGCTGATGCTCAGCCTTGACTTTCTGACAAGTAAGGCACTTACTCATAAACCTTGCAATATCTCCTTTCATCCCTTCCCACCAAAAGTGCAACTTCAAATCTTGGTACATCTTGATGGCTCCAGGATGGACTGAGTATGGCGTCTCATGAGCCTTTGACATGATTCGCTTTCGAAGCTCTTCATCTGCTGGCACCTGAATTCTTCCCTGATACATGATTAATCCATCTGTGGACATCTCTCATTGGGAGTCTGTCAGGCTTGAATCTTGCTTCTGAGCTTCCTTGATATCATCAAACAATGATGACTTCAACTGCAATGCTGAAAATTTTCCTGATATCAGCTCCAACTCGTGCGAATGGATCTCTTACTACAATGGTCTTAAGAACCTGTCAATAGGCAACTGCTGTGGAACTGTAGCTTTTCTGCTCAAAGCGCCTGCTACTCGGTTGGCTTTTCCTGGGTGATAAAGGATCTCACAGTCATAATCCTTCACCAATTCTAACCATCTTCTTTGCCTCATGTTTAACTCCTTCTGTGTGAAGAAGTATGTTAGGCTCTGATGATCTGTGTAAATCTGGCACTGTGCTCCATACAGATAGTGTCGCCAAATTTTGAGTGCGATCACTACTGCAGCAAGTTCTAGATCGTGGGTGAGATAATTCTTCTCGTGCTCTTTTAGTTGACACAAAGCATAGGCAATCACTCTGCCTTCTTGCATCAATACCGCTCCCAAACCCACTTTGGAAGCATCACTGTAGATCTCATACTTCTCCCTTCAGTAGGGAGTGTGAGGATCGGCGTGCTTGTCAGCCGTCTCTTCAGTTCTTGGAAGCTTCTTTCACACTCATTTGTCCATATGTACTTCTTTTCCTTGCGTGTGAGGGTGGTGAGAGGTGCTGCCAATCTTGCAAACCCCTCCACAAATCTCTGGTAATAGCCAGCTAACCCTAAGAAACTGCGTATCTCTGTTACGCTCTTAGGTGCAGGCCATTCATTGATTGTTTCTACCTTGACTGGATCCACTGCAATTCCCTCCTTGGATACTACATGACCAAGGAAATGCACTCTATCTAGCCAGAACTCACATTTCGAGAACTTGGCATAGAGTTGATGCTCTCTCAGCTTCTGAAAAACAATTCTCAGCTGGGCTTCATGCTCTGCGTGAGTCTTTGAATATACAAGGATGTCATCGATGAATACAATGACAAACTTGTCTAGATACTCCTTGAAGATTCTGTTCATCAGGTCCATGAAAGCGGCTGGTGCGTTTGTTAACCCAAATGGCATTACTAGGAACTCATAATACTCATAACGGGTTCTGAAAGCTGTCTTGGGAATGTCATTTTCCTTGATTCTCAGCTGATGATATCCTGATCTCAAATCAATCTTTGAGAACACTGCTGCACCCTTGAGCTGATCGAACAGGTCATCAATCCTTGGTAATGGGTACCTATTCTTGACTGTAACCTTGTTCAATTCTTTATAGTCTATGTACATGCGGAACGTCCCGTCTTTCTTCTTGACAAACAGTACGGAAGCTCCCCATGGGGCATAACTCGGTCTGATGAATCCTTTATCAAGCAGATCCTTCAACTGCATTTGTAACTCTTTCAATTCCACTGGTGCCATGCGGTACGGTGCCTTGGAGATTGGTGCTGTTCCAGGTAGGAGCTCTATCTTAAATGAGATCTCCCGTTCTGGAGGTAGTCCTGGTAGTTCCTCGGGAAAGACCTCGAGAAATTCTCTGACAACTGGAACATCTTCTGGCTGTAACTTCTTCTCTTCTGCTGTATCTGTCACATAAGCTAAATATCCAGTACAACTACTGGCTATTAGCTTCTTGGCCTTCATTGAACTGATCATCATCTTGCTTGATCTTCTCGAAGAATCGACATATTCAAAGCATTCTTCATCTTCTGGCTTGAACACTATTCTTCTATTTCTGCAATCTATCGTAGCTTGATATTTTCCTAGGAAATCCATTCCTAAGATTACATCATAGTCTACGATCTTCATCATGATCAACTCTGTATACAGCTCTCTATTTGCCATGATTACTGGTACATGAGGTAACCAGTACTCTGACAACATGATTTCTCCTGATGGGAGAGCAGTTCTAAAAGTTCTTCTCATGTGATCTCTAGGGTATTCTAACTTATCAGCAAATGCACATGATATGAAAGAATGGGTGGCCCCAGAGTCAAATAGAACAGATGCCAAGTGGTTAGCAATAGAAATCTAACTTGTCACCACGTTGGATGTCCCTGCCTCTGCCTCTTCTCTGGTGTAGGCCATCACCCTAACATCTGCCTGAGGAGCTCTTTCTTGCACTGCTGGAGGCACTTCTGATGGGCTCTCATAGCTCAGTCTGAGTGCATGTACTTGTGACTGCAGTGGACGTGATGAGTTTGCCCCTGATACTGATACTGACTGGCAGTTCATGGGGCAATTCTTGATAAAGTGGCCCTCTCTTCCACACTGAAAACATGCAATCGTGCCAGCTTTACATTGACCCACATGTTTCCTCCCACAATTTGGACAAGTGGGGTTACCTGGAACTGTAGTGGTGTGAGTCCTCTTTGACTGACTTCTGTTGTCCTAACTCTGAGTTCCCTGAAAATTCCCCTTTCTTTTCTGTTGGGACTGAGGGCCTGGATGACTGGACTGCTCTGGTCTTGTGCTCTGACTGCCCTTGCTGTGCTGTCCAGGTTGAGAGGCCTTAGCCAGGATCTTTTCTTTCTTCTTGGCTTCCCAGACCTTTTCCTTTTCCTCTTTCTGTCGGGCTAGATGATACTCTGCCCTCAAAGCACGACTAACACAGTCGGCTACTGAAACTGGTGGAAATGGGCCAACGTCAATCAAAGTAGAGATCTCAGGCCTGAACATGCCTATCATCTTCTGTATCTTCTCCCTTTCCGTAGGCACCATATACGGACATAAGCGGGAGAGTTGATCAAATTTCCTGCAAACCTCACTGACTGACATGTCCCCCTGCTGTAACTCTGTGAATTCTTTCTGCTGGGGTCAGAGTGATGCAGGATCATAATATTTCTGATTGAACTCCTCCAGAAACTCTGCCCATAACATTGTGGTCACGTCCCTCCTCATGCGGACTGTGTCCCACCAAAACCTTGCATCCCTCCTTAGAACAAAGGATGCGCATATGAATTTCTCTTCGTCTATGAGTCTCATAAACTCCATTATCATCTGGATTGAAGAAAGCCAATCTTCTGCTTCTAGAGGATTTGTTGAACCCTCAAATTCTGGAGGCCTCATCTTCCGAAATCTCTTATATAACGGCTCTGGGTTTACCCTAACCGGTGGTTCCTGAACCACTTCTGGTGCCGCTGGTGGCACTACTCGTTCTGCTTCTGCTGCTGGTTGTGCAGGAGTCCCTACTGATCCCTACCCTTGTTCTAATTGTTCTAATCTCTGTCTCAACGCTGCAGTTTCTCTCATCTGGTTTTCTAGAAGAGCTTGCATCTCTTCTAGTCATTGAGTTAGAGATGGGCGTCCCCTTCTCCTTCTTTGGCCTTGGCCTTGGCCCTGATTTTCCATCGTGCTACTTTTATCCTATAATCACACGATGAACTTGTGTTAGATCCTGTATAAAAAGGATCCACATGATTTCTTGCATTATTATAACATATCATATACTTACTATAAAGTATAGGTCTCTATAGACCTTTACTTTCATGCATAACTAGCTGCTTAACTTAACTTAAACTTAACTTACTTGGATCGGTGAACAGGACATGCACGGAGTCAGGTGGGATATGGTCAACCAACCTTTCTGATAATACCCACTGTGACTACAGTAAGTATTCTAAACTAGACCCATTTTAAAACTTGGGCTCTGATACCAAATGTGACTACGTTTGGTATCCTAAACTGAACCCATCGAAAAAAAACTTCACTCTGATACCAACTGTGGCGGCCCACCCTGCTGTAGAGGCTCTATAGTGCTATTACAGTCAACTCTATAGTTAACCGCAACAGTCTGCAGGCCTCTAGGGTCGCCGGTAATCATGCTGAACTGTAAACTGCTTGATAATTTACGGAATAAATTTTTTTTTTCTTTAAATCATGAACTGTTCAAGAATGTGATAAGGAAATCATGTTAACAAAATAACATGTACATGATCATGATTCCCCTATCACATAATCTTAACTAGAGATCTTGTTCTTTTTGAATTTACATTTCAAAACTGTACAGCGGAAGTTTAAATAGTGACCAAATCCCTCCCCCAATCCTCTCCGGCATGCTTCTTCCCTATTCGTCGTCCACCGTATACTACT
This sequence comes from Antiaris toxicaria, assembly GCA_035233585.1. Lineage (NCBI taxonomy): Eukaryota > Viridiplantae > Streptophyta > Magnoliopsida > Rosales > Moraceae > Antiaris > Antiaris toxicaria. The sequence continues at coordinate 21,148,668 of CP141153.1, forward strand.
ATTGAACAGGTCTCTTACCTGCAACATGTGAACAAACTGATGAGCTACGAGCTCAGTAAGTTCAAACATAAAAACATGAAACTAACATGCTGTACTGTTGTGCTCATGCATGAAACTGGACTCTGTAACGTGCTCTTGGCTGAGAGGTTAGTCTTAGGACATTATCTATTATTTTAGTTCTGGTTTTGGACTCCTGATTGGTCGTACCGACATGTTAGCGCAATCGGGAGCGGTACTTTAGTCCTGACCTCCTCAGTCTTAACTGATGTTAAACATGATAACCTTCCCGTAGGTCGAGAGGCCGATACGCCAATAACTGGTTAATTACCATCTTGCTGGTGTTCCAACTGGGTAGCATACTGATTGCCCCCACAGTCGGAACCTGTTACATAAATTACTGGGGTGTGAATTATATTAACACACTAGGGTGCCTTGTGCACCTACCTGTTTTCATGTTCTGGTATTGTCTAACATGTGTACTAGGACATGCAACTCTACATGCGTGACATGAACTGACCTGTGTTGACATGAGATTGACATGAACTGACATAGATATCGTGATGCAGACAATCAATGTCTGACATACACATCATACAACATATATAACATCATAACATAGCAAGCTTGTCCACGTTGCAGTCAGGACAATGCTTGAACTTACAGAAAATCCGCTAACATGAGCCTCTGCTGCTCTGAAACTGCTGATTCGGGGTCTCTGGCTTGAACTCCTATAAAAGGAATATTCACTGATTATTTCCCATATTTATCTTATACTGGAAATATGGTAAAATATGAAAATTTTCATTTCCAGACTCTTTTTTTTTTTTTTTACTCTCTGACTTCGAACATGCCTTCCTACACGGGCGTGTCTCTGGCCGTGTACCTCTCTGGTCTTACATGCCTGGCTATGTAATTCGTGGAACATGGCCGTGTATGCTTACACGGGTGAGTACATGGCCGTGTTACTAGCCGTGTACTCCTCTGGACTCTTATAAGGTTACTTATACGCCTCCCTTTGACCGTGTGCCCCTTGACACGGCCTGATACACGGCTGTGTTCTTGGCCGTGTACCTCTCGGGTCTAATTTTTCTTGCAACACGGTCGTGCATATGGGCATGTTTGGGGCCGTGTACTGAACACGCCCTTGTACACGCCTGTGTTCATACCAGAATCAAGATTCTAGGTTTGAACTGCTCTGTTCTGATTTTCTAAGGCTTTTATGGCCTTTATTCTACTTCTTACACTTGAAATCGATCTCCATAAGATCATTTCAAGGTATCTACTACATTTCTATTATAACAAATCCATGATTTTATAAGCAAAATTTTCACATTTTGCTCATTTACCCCTCTTGACTTAACTTTTAAAAAATCTGCATTTTTGTGAAGAATATTCACTAAACTTGGTTTTCTAAACCATCTGTTCATGGATTCGTGTTTGAAAACATCTAGACTCGAACCACGTTTCGATTTTAACCGAAAACCTAAACGTGATTCACTCACATTCCCTTTTTCCTCTCAAAACCCTAGATTTTTCCCCCAAAGAAAAACGTGAGAAACTAGGGTTTACCTTGCTTTAATCGTGAGCTTTTCTTGCTGCTAATCCTTGACCAAAACTCGATCAACCTGCTGCTTGAACAAGAAAATCCGAACTTTCTTTGGATTTCCTTTTCTTTTCTCCCTTTTCCCGGTTTCTCTTTCTTTCTTTCCCTTTCTCTTTCTTTCTTTCTCTCTCGTCTGCCTCTCTTTGCAGCTAAGGCAAAAGTGAATTAATTCACTTTTGCTGCCGTGGGATTTTAGACACACATGCCTCACTCCCTCTCTCTCACTTTCTTTCATTTTTTTTTTTAAGAAAAATGCTAGGGCTTGTTTGGCAAGTTCTTTTGGCCATTGATCAATGTGGCTCACTTGTGTGCCATTGATATCTTAATATGTGTTTTCCACATACTTTTCTATTAATTTTAAAAACATCATAATTTGAATTAATGTTTAGTTTTTAAACTATATTCATTAATTCATCATAAAATTTTGATTAAAACTCAATTAATCAAAATTTTCCTCTGCTCTGTATTCTGTAATCTGTATTACTGTAAATGTACATTTATTTACATATTTTGTACAAAATATTTCCGAAAACGTAGATTTCTCGGGTATCACATATATTAGTCTAAAGCATTTGCTTTGCACATATTGAACATATTAAAAAAATTCATCTACATAGGAGTAAAAATTAAAAAGAAACATATATAAAAATTAAAAAAAAATCAACAAACATCCTGAAAATTAAAAAAAAGAGACACAACAAAAAGAGTAGATAAAAAGACCAAAATGTAACAAGTTGACCAATACAAAAAAAAAAAAAAGAAGGATTATAATGAAAAAAATCAAAAAATGAGATAAAAGGAAAAAAAAAATTGAATGACCAAAAAAAAAAAAACAAGAAGGATTAAAATGGAAAAAATAAAAAAAAAAATAGGTGGAAGGGGAAAAAATGGAACTGTTGGATTAAAAAAAACATAAAAGGACTAAAAAAAAAAGGAATAAAACAGGCCGAAAAAAAAGGAAGACTAAAAAATAGATTCAAAATATTTTCGTCCAAGACGAATCGTTTTGGACGATTATGGCTTAAGTAGGAGACAACTTTCTCCTTTCTTATATATGCATAGATGAATAGTTTTTGTTTTTATAGATTTCCTTTACATTTTTAAGGTGCTGATTATGCACTTTTTTCCTATCCCGGATTTTTTCCTTCAATTTTTTGACAAAGTTTTTTTATTTGATTTGTCCATGTGATCCTAGAGGATGTTGATGGTGGTCGTGTAACAACCAATATTTTATAGTACTTCAATATAGGCAAGAGATTTAATTATTTATAAAGTATAGACTAGAATCATAATATAAAATGTTGGATTAAGTGTTTTTACAGGTAATGATGCTATGGACTTTAATACACTCAAGAATTCATGTCTTATGTGAAGACAAGTAAAGTAATAATTTTAGAGTTTTATATTAATTTTTTTCACAAAAGTTTAGCATGATAGATTTGCCCAAGAATTTTTGACCTTGCATAAGATAATTTAAGGTATGATTAGAAGAAGTTAAGTATCAAGAATTTGGTAAGAAATAGTGTGATGTTATATTCACATGAAACTTGGATGGGAAAACGTTCCAAATAGATGAAAAGTTCTTCTTTGAAGATGTAGATCTTCTTATTAGCTTTCCAAGACCTCTTGAATCATTCAATTCCAACATTGAAGTAAAAGGTTATAGTCAAATGCACCTATCGCACACTGCAACGCAACACCCTGCAACACCTGGCAAAAAAAAAAAAGGGATTTTTAAAGAGACAGATTTTGTGGGTCTTCTAGGCTTGTTTTGACCCTTAGTTCACCACCTAACTTTTAATCCTTGCCCTTGATTAATTGGAGAATAGTTATTTAAGTTTAAATCACTCTATTAGGTATCATCATATGTATTATCACAAAAACTTGTCTCTCTTTCTCTTCCAAACCATCTTCTTCTTCTTCTTCTTTTTAGATTACCAATTTCTTTTGAATTCCATTACCAAAACCTTAAGGATTCAATCTTCTCAAGAGCTTCAAGGTTTGATTTCGTTAGGAATTTGAGAAAATTTTAATTTCTTATGTTGATTTAAGGGATTTTGAATTTTAGGATTTTGATAGACTTGGGATTTGATAAACAATTGAATTAGATGGTGAAATAAATGTTCTAGTACAATGAATTAAAGGATTTGCTAGTGGAATTTATAAATTGAGATTTTGCTTGATTTATATATTGGTTCTCTTAATTTTCTTGAAAATTGAAATTAGGGCTTTGATAAACTTGGATAGATTGAATAAATTAAAGAAGTTTGATGATCAAATTAATGATGTAGAATGATGAATTAAGGGATTAGAAGATAGGATTTCAATTGGATGATATTAATTCTAAGGAATTGCAATGCTTAGATTTATGGGGAATTGGAAATTTAGGGCTTTTCTGATTTTAAGGATTTTTCCTAATTATAGAGTATCAAAACTATGATTTTGTCACATGAATTTGGTTAAGAATAAGCATATTAAGGTCTTGAAGCATCAAGTCACCAAACTAGCAAATTTAGTAAGTTTACCTAACGAGGTAAGTATATCTCTTACCTGCAATATGTTTATTCAAATTAAAATAGTTTATAATTGATATAATATTTTGAAAAAATATTTCAATCCCCTTTATGAAAGCTTTGACGCGTTTAATAAAGAAAGTTATTGCCTATGCTATATACATAAATAAGGAAGAGTTTTCCATATATATATATATATCTTATTGGTTATGTTATTTTTTTAATAATACATGCTATTTTTTATGATGATATTTTATAAGGAATTATGTTTTATTTTAAAGATTTGTGTGTTATGCTTTATATGAACAGTTATGATTTTATGTAAAGTTATGTTTTCTCTTAAAGAATAATGTTTTTATAAAAGTTATATTTTGATACAATATCGAGAGTTGTGATTTGGTTCACGAAAGATTAAGTTTATTAGCAAGATGAAAATTGTAATTAAAAGGTGTATATTGGAGATTCATTCTAAATAACAGTAATAATTTATGCATGAGCCACTATCAACTCATAAGAGGTGTTAGCTTAACGCCCATAATAGTAACAGTGTAATAATTGCCGCAGTGAGTTTGGAATTTGCAACTCCACTCTCATCATAGTTGCATGCATTGGTATTTCGCCTAAGGTCCAATATTGTAGACAAGAATAATAATTAAAAATATATGAAATCTTATATGTTTTAAGGTATAAGTTATCTTTATTTTTGCACATTATATTTTATGATATTCGTTCTCAATTATTATCTTGTATGAACATCATTTCCACATGATGTTTTATCTAATATTTTATATATTAATTAAAAAAAAAACAGCATCTGCACTTTCCTCATAAACAATTTTCCTAAATTTAACGTTATCAACAATGTTTTGTAAATACAATATATTACATCATATCAGATTTTATCTCTAAAATTGAGAGAATCTGCATATATAAAATGATTAGTATAACATGCAACAACTAATTAATAATGCATTTTTCAAATTGATTGTATATAGTTACTAATAAGAATTATATTTTGCAGCTTTAGTTTCCCAGGTTAAACATATTGAATTTGATTAGATTGAATGCTATTGAAAGTCCATGTAAGAATTATTACATGAACAATTTAACAAGATCAAATGTATGGAGCTACTATGATTTGAAGTGTCTATTCTCTTTTGATATGGCTGAAAGACCTGTAAAACTGAACGAATTACAAGTAGAATATTATGAAGTCATGGAAGATATTGTAGTCCCAAAGAAATTGGGAGAGGATAGAAGGTCGGAGACAGCTTTATTAGGACGATTCAAATTTGGCATTGCAACAAATATTTGCTAAGGCGGTGTGTTCTTAATTTACATTCACTGGATATAATTACTTATAACTGTCATTTTATATTATTACAAAAGCATAAAAGGCTTACAAGCTGTCAAAATATGTTGATCTACATTATTTTGTTACAGCTTCCAATAAAATTGGGATATTGAGTAACATCTAGATTTGTTGAACGGTTATTTATGTTTTTACAGCATATATTTTGCTTTTATACAAAAAAATATACCAAGCATTTTGAACTTTTATATTTTACATTGTCAGATTACATTTTACATATAATTTTATACTATTCTCTCAGTTAATACTTAATTTTGACCTAAGATACCCAAATTATATCCTTCAAAGTAAAACTAAATTAAGTATTATTTATATATTTATACCCATATTTTTGTTTTTATTCAAAAAATTTACCATGCATTTTGCATGTGTACATACATTATTATATTATATTATTTTTAATACACAAATTTATACAATTTCTCAATCAACACTTAATTTTAATACTAAAAATACTAAAAATAATTGAAGAAATTCTAATTAAAATTAAAAACTAAACAAAGGGGTTGAGACAAGTGTCAGAAGGGATGCATAACAGCTAGGTGGGAAAAGATTGGGTGGTTATGATAGTGGGATTAAGAAGTATGAATTTTTATTAAGAAAATTAAAGGTTTTGTCGCTTTTTAATTTTCTTATTCTTTTTAAGGGTATTTTGGATATTTTAAAGTCAAAATAAAACTTTACTTGAGAAAAAAATGATTTATTTATTAAATGTAATATAATGATATAAAATGGATGACATTGAATGTAAGGTATACTTTCAGAATGAAAGCAAAATACATAGTATAAAAAGACAAATAATCCAAATTGTAGTTTCTCTTTCAATGGTATTTTTGGCATTTTAAGGTCAAAATTATATGTTGATTGATAAAATATATAGATTTGTATGCAAATTAAATGCAATTCCAATGGTATAAAAATATAAAATTTCAAAATGCATGGTCTATTTTCTGAATAAAAACAAAATACAAGGTAGAAAGAAGTAAATGACCCTTTATTAAAATCATGTAAATATAGTTTCTTTCGTGATTGCATTTCAGGATATTCACGACTCAGGAGAAGGTACCTCGTCACACGCTAATGGACCATAGATTCTACTCCAACATCATTCTAAACCAAATGGTGATTAAAAAATTTGGTTTCTTTTTCCTCACCTTCTTGCTTTTTCCATTTTCTTTACGGCATTGCGTGATCATCCAACATACAACCAACAAAAAATTGCTATCTAATCAGAAAACAACACATACTTGATTACAGTATATCGGCTATCTGTGGTATGATTGTCGATCTAGTTTATCCTTGTAATTTAATGAAGAATTTTGATAGGGGCAATATCCCCTTTTCACTTTAATTTTAGACAGAAAATTTTTTTGCTTACCCTTTTGAGGAAAAACTAAAGCAAGAATGGTTTTCTATTTTTCAGAAAATTTTTTTGCTTACCCTTTTGAGGAATAACAAGAATGGTTATCTACTTTTCAGCGTATTAATTATTGTGAATAGTGTTTTTGAAAGGAAAAAAAAAAAAGCAATATGTAGTAGCTAATATTTTCTGTTAATAATGCATGAGTTTTAATTCAATGGCCAATTTTAATGCTGATTTTTCTCTCTTTTCTTCAAGTTAGAAACTTGTCCTTAATTTCTTTTCTTTATATTTAACTACTCAGTTTTGTTTTATGACTTGGTTGCTCGGGGTGATATTCTTCTTTTATTTAAATATAGGAAGATATGATTTCAATTTTTTGAACTCGGGCTGGTAGGACAATTAAGATTAGCTAAAATAATGTTAGTCTGGTTTCTTTTTTTGTGATAACCGGAAAAATTCATATTTCTCAGAAAATAAATACACAATAAATTTAAGCGTTAAAATGTGAAATTAAGTGATTTAATATTGTTTAGAACTAAATAAAATGTTCTAACAATGTTAAAGGATTAAAAATGATTGATAATGATATTATGTGTGTACACGTATGTGCCACTCACAATATCAAGAAATAGGTCAAGATAATATTATCTTGACGTAAAACTGATAAATTTGGGTTCAGCACTCCCAAATTAGTTAGGATAGCCTATCAACACGCTCAAATTTGACAATTGAGCACCAGGGTAATTTTTGACCAAGAATTCGCAGTATCCGAAACTGGTCGAAATGACCTCAGATGAAAATAAAACTGATATATTTAGATTCAGGACGCCCAAATTAGTCAGGAAAGCCCATGTTGAAATTTTAGACGAAAAAGTATATAAAGAGCGAAAAAAAGTGAAATTTCCTCATTTGTCTACAGATACTCTCTCTCCTCCCTTCTCTTTCTCTCTCTACCCGCACGTGTATAGTAACCGACCAACGGAAACGGTGTCCGTTTTTGACACCGCTAGCGTCATCAGAAAGCTCTCGCCGAGCTGAGTCCGATGGTGGGTCGACGCGACGGAACGGCCGCCGCACGCTGTCGCACGCGCTGCCCAAAGCCGTCGGCCACCGAAAATTTTGCGACGTCGTATCTCCGCCGTCCGATGTCCGATCAAGCTGATTCTGGTCCCAAAAGACTCGTGGTGAAGAGTAGAACAAAACCCAGGTGGTGTTTCAGCCCAACGGCCGCCGGATCGCGTCGCCCGAAGCCGCGACGTCACCGCCGTGAAGCCACCGTGGAACTCGTCGTTTCCGGCGATGTTGAGCCACGCCACCGGTACAGAAATGCTCACCGTGAAGAAGGGAGCAAAAGCCCCAAGTCAATTGCATGCCACAACCCCGGTGGAGATCCAAAGCCACCGCCGTGACCGATTTTTCGAGGATTGATTTCCGGCCATAGGAGCTTCAAATGGTGAAATTGAGACCACCAATGAGTTCCTCACGTCGAGATCTTCAAGATGGACTACCCACTTTTCACCGTCGCCACCGGTCAACGGCGACCGGTGATCGAAAATTGAAGTTTGACCCGTTGGCCTATTTTCGATGTTCCGGACGCATCCGCGGAGTCGGAATTGCAAGACGGGACCTCAGATATGAAGAATGAAGAAATAGGGTTTATGCCGTCGAGACAGGACTGCAATTCGGTATAAATCCCGACCTCTTTACGTTCTGCAATTTAATTGTTTGGGACTATTGTATGATTTTATAATTATTGGTATGAAAATTATGGAAAAAATGTATGTAAAAAGAAGAAAATGGCTGTAATGGAGGAAAAGAAAAATATGTGATGATGTAATAATTTTACGTAAACAGTATGACTTTTACGTAAAATCTAAGCCTCTGGTATAGTACGTGATAGAATTAGAATAGGATAGATGGTTTTCAAGTGTTTCCTAAACGCTAGAACCTCAAAAATTAAGGGGAAACTCTGCCGAAATTTCTAAAAACGGCACCAGGGGTAATATGGGAAAACGAGGAGTAAAATATGATTGGAAAAGTAATCCGAACCCTTTCGAGGAATTAGGACATGGAAAAAGGAACGGGTAAGTTACGATTAGCAAACCGACTCTTAGGTCGGAATAGTACTTCTCGAAGGCCGGGAATGTGAAAAATTGACAAAATGATAAGAATTGATCCGGAAAAACTCCGATAAGATTTAAAAAGTTAATTAGATGATTTTGGGTTTAGAAAATCTAGTCTAAGTATGAAAATGAAAATGTTATGATTAAACGACCCATCAGGGGTAAAATGGTCATTTTACCCAAAGACTCTCAAATTATGGGAAAAGAGCCCCAACGATCTCGGAATAAGGTAATGAAGTTTGTAAAAGCCAAAATTGAGGTTTAAGTTATGAAAAATCACATCAAGGGTAAAATTGTAATTTTGTCAAAAGTTAGGGGTAAAATCGTAATTTTTCAAAAAGTTGGGAAAAAAATTCAAAAAGGGTCATTAAGGTTTAAAAAGCTGTCCTAAGGCTGTAATTAAGGATTATAAGATCAAAATCAAGCTTTTTAATAAAATAAAAGCTATAAATGAAAATGTGATTAACGGATAAAATTTGTCTGTAGGAACCCGATCCAGATGCGACAAAAGACGTCGATGGATTCTAAGAAGAGGATAAGCACGCTATGAGTAAGTTCAGACATTTACCCATTTGCAACTATGAACAAGCTTATAGTATTTATATGTTTTGTATGTAAATGTCATGATGTGATTTATGATGATGCTATAGTAACACTATAGCAATACTATGATGATGTTAAAAGATAGGTTTTAATAAATAATTTATAAAAAATATATATATATGTATATATTGAATTACGAATGAAAGGTATTATAAAAGTTTTATGAGAATAAAGATTTGAGTAAGAGAGATAGAAGAATGGAAAGAGTAAGAACGAGAATGTTATTATAGAATGCATAAGAAAGAGATGAGGTATGAAAGAAAAGAATAGATGTTTTAGGAAAAGTTTTATGGAAGTTAAGTTATGATTGATAGAGCAACGATGATCGGTGATGAAAGGAATTAAGAAATGGTATGTTTATGAGAACGAAAGGATAGATGTTTTATGAAAAATGATATGAAAGCAAAGAGTTAGACAAGAAAGAGAAATAATGATAGGTTATGATGAAAGGTATGATGAAAGGATTAGAACATAACGATAAGATGTGATTGATAGAATAGAACGATAGGCTATGATCGAAGAAATATGATGATAAGATACGATAGATAGAATGATGCAAATGATAAGATAAACAGAGAATAATTGTCTGCACATAACTAAACGTGTTTTTGTTTCTTATGATGTGATGTGATGTGATGATATATAAGTAATATGTGCTATATATGCTAAAGTGTGATTAACATAATTCACACAAGTTAAAGTAAAGAATTAAGAAAAGAAAAACAACGAAAGAACAAATGTCCCATGAAATGTTCTATGAAAAATGAGAAAAGAAAGATTATAAACATTATGAAAAAGATGTACAACGAAAAATCAATATAAGAAAAATAAAAGCATACAAGATAATAAGACTGAAAACTTAAGTTGTTGGCGTACTGGTCTTCCTACAAGGTCGAGACTTCAGGTCTATATCCTCCGTGTAGATGTGGTGTTACCCCAAAGGTGTGGTAGATTATAGGATGGACCAACTCCGAAGGTGCGGTATTTAATGTGACTGTGAGGTAGGTTGGTGGGTCGCTCCCCCTCCTCCCACTATCAGCGCTCAAATAGGTACGTCCAACAATGGGCCCACCAAAGGAAAGTGAAAAGAAAGAAACGAAAGGAGAGTGAAAAGAAAAGAAAAGAAAAGAAAGGAAAGTGAAAAGAAAAGAAAAGAAAGGAAAAGAGCGTGAAAAGAAAAGAAAGGAAAAGAGCATGAAAAGAAAAGAAAGGAAAAAAGAGTGCGTGAAAAGAAAAGAAAGGAAAAGAGCATGAAAAGAAAAGAAAAGAAATGATACGAAAAGAAAAGAAAAGTAAAGAACGATAAGAAAAAAAACGAACAATATAAAAGAATGACATAATGAAATCGATGAAAAATAAATAAATAATAAAACGAAGTTAAAAGAACATAATAGAATTAATATATGTGATGTGATGTATTTGATGTTATGTGTATGATGTGAATGACACGTTTTTACATGATGTTATACTAGTGTATATGTTACTAGCTTATAAGACACGAAAAGATAAGAGATGAGGACAAAACGATAGAAAAGTTATAAAGGTTTAGAACAGAAAGTTAAGAAACGATAAGAATGAAAAGAAAGGAAAATGAAGAGATTAGAATAGAATGATAAGAGATTATCAATAGAATGATGGGAATGATTAGCGAAGAGATAGACGAGCATGATGAAGCTCACATTCTATGTTATGTTTTGAGGATATGTATAGACCATGTGTATGATGTGTATATATGTGATGTCATATATTTTAGTAATAACATATATTACTAGTATTTATAAGTTAATGAATGTATGTTTGAACTTACTGAGCATCTAGCTCATTAGTTGTTCATATGTTGCAGGTAAGTAACCTGTTAGTTTAAAGTAATATGATGGACAACGGACGGATCTGCACGTGTCAAGAGACTGGGCGAGGGTATGGTACTATCATGAGTCTTTCGCTGAGCGTTCAAAAAGGAAGTTGAAAGAAAGGAATTTATGAATTATATGTTATAAGAGTATGATAGAGATATAGGCATAATATGTAAGATAAAAAAAAATTGCTATAGAAATTGTTTCCGCTTTAAAATGAGAACATTAAGAATGGAAAGTTAAGTATGTTAAGTAAGAGGATGACGATCCACGAGGTTGCCAGCTATCGCGGTCGGCATCAGAGCTCGGTTGGTTGGTATGGTAACGTACGTGGGGGACGTCACATTTTTGAACTAAAAGTTTCTTATTGTTTACAGACAAAACATGGATTGTCCGAACTTTTATTATTTATGGACCAACTCATTTCATCTTTCTTCCTTTGCTTCTATTTAGGAGTTTAAGTTCAGAGAATGATGATGGATTTGAACTTGATGAAGTTTAATTTCCTTACTTCATGTCGTTACGGCGGAACTAAGGTGTTAAAACAATGGTGGGAGTGATGGTAAGACAAGTTCAGCCTATAATCTATGTACTTTGCCCATTTTATGTTGTGTGGATTATTTGTAATCTTAATGCGTTTTTGCACATTTTAAAAAGTCTAGAGTCAGAAATTTTGGTCAACTTTTACTCTCATATCAGTGGATCATTTTCTTGCTTCGAGCAGATTGACTATCACAAGAATTCAATGAAAGAGCATTACCCGAAACAATTGGCCTCTTAGGTATGGAGGACAATGAAGCTGGAAGAGAATGTGGAAGGAAATTAAAAGATATGATAGTTGTTTTTGAGTGTTTTTCTTGGCTATATATTTTGTGTTATTTATGGTTATAAAGTCTGGTGGTAATAGGACCACATTGTATTTTCCTTTTAAGTCTTGTTTGCGTATTTTACTCCATGGATCAGATTCTGAATATCATTACAATGATTTGGTGTTGTTGAATCTTGTATTGATCGTGCACATGAGAAAATTGTGCTTCAATCATTAATATACATATCATGATTCATACATGTTTAATTTGCACGTGTTAACCACATATAAGCTTTTCAATCCCCTATTTTGTATATTTGTTTGATTTGCACAATAGGTTCTTTTTTTTAGCAAAAATACTTAGGGACACTATCAATGTTAAGAACCATTACTAATAAAAGCTAAGCCTCACCTGTGATTCTTCTATTATGAAACCATTTTCTATTAGCAGATGGTGCTTAGCACCACCGGGATTATTTACAACACTCCTTTTTTTTTTTTTTTAAAGAACTTGCAGAATAGGGAGTTGGTCTCTTGTGATGCAAGGCAATATCAATATACAATAAATTTGGAGATTAGCTTTTTAATTTGTTTTTTTTATTATTTGAAAATATTGTATACAATATTTATTTATTCTCAATTCACCTTTTTATGTTTAAATAAATGGTGGTCAGATCAGCAAGTCCTCAGTTAGATGAAAAAAAAAAAAAAAAACCACTTCAAATAGGAGAGAAAACTCTTAAACAACCTATAACACTATCTTAGTAGTAGGCTATAATTGACTATCTTTAACATAAAATACTAAATAACTTTTATAGGAATGTATTAATAAGTAGTAATAATAATAAATATTCATGTCAAGCAAGGTAAAATAAAAAAATAAATTTTTTTCTCAAACAATGTAAATAATAGATATTAAAATATGAAAATATTAACTTATCTAACATTTGTGCAATAAAATAAAAAACTACACTTTAATAAATGATAACAAATTATGCTATGAAAATCAATTAAGAATCTTATACTTCATAAAACCTTCTAATGGTAGAAAAACATAGTCTTAAAAAGGAATTTTATAAGCAAATGATCAAATAACTGAACTTAATAAATTCAAAGTATAAATTTAAAACTCTTTGAAAATAATCATAAATCCTTTTAAACAAAATAGTTCAAATAACCCACTTTACTACCGTACACACTTTTATGCCGAGCCTTCTCTAATCCTATACTTTATCATTTCCTCACCCACAACATGCAAAAACTATATAAAGTAAATGATTAGTAAGTACATTAATTATTTGACAAAATATCTAGTTTATAATTTTAGCATAAGTACAATGATGTTTTATGAAAGACTGCTCTAATGCACTTTATTTTTATATTTTATTAAGTTGATTTTCTTTTTTTTAATAATTTTTTTAATCTTTTATGGACGTTTAGGTTTGTAAGAATCTTCTCTTTTCTTTTCAAATAAATTTTTGGTTTTATTAAATATGAGAAAATTCTCTACAAATAAATACCTAAAAAGAGTGATCGAAAGCTTTATTCAATAATAATTTCATATATATCTTCATTATAAGATATAGAACTCGAAATGCTACCTCAGCCCAAGTTAAAAAACAAAACAAAAAGGAAAAATGTAAAATGAGGCCATTTGGACTGGCACATACACTCAGTGTGTCTAAACGTACTAGTTAAAAAAAAAGTTTGTGCTTTGCACGCGCGCATTCGTCTTCATTGAAAATGTGGACACATCAAAATGTAAGATTTAAATGAGGACGTATTTGAAAATTTATTTTAATATGAAAAATCAGGAGAAAAGGTATTTCTATGATATAGGAGACATTTGCAAAGATTTAAAATTTAAAAGGAAAAGCTAAAAAGAGGATGGAACGAAAAAGAAAAAAAGGACAAACGGACAAAAAGAGGTGACACTTTTATTAGCAACAAAAAAGAGGACAAAAATGACAAAATAAATATTTTTTAGGGAGGGAAAAGGAAAAAAAAAAAAAGATAAAGTAAAAAGTAAAAAAAATCAAAAAAAGGAAAGGCAAAGAAAAAGAAAGTAGAAAGCTTAAAGCCAAAGGTGGAGCCAGAAACTTATTTCAATGGGAAGTATACCAAAATTTGTTTTTATGAAGAAAAATAAATTTTAATAGAAGCTATCTGATAATTTTTTAAAAAAATTTAGTAGGTTTATATGATTTTTTTTTTATAGGGATAAAATAGAGAAATCATAAACTTTTTTTTTTACAAAATTAATTTTAATGACGTTATGCGAAATTTAAATTTTTCGTGGGTATAAGATAAAAACTATATGAGAATTTTTTATTTTTAATGGGATAATATAAAAATTATAAAATTTTTAGGATAAAAATAGAAGAACAAAAAATTTCGATGGGGGTTGTTGCCCTTACTTGCACCACCTTTGCTCTATGCTTAAAGCAATAAGCATAAAAATAAAATAAAAAAATTTAAGAAGACAAGAAATAAAAAAAAAAAATCAGCCAAAATGCATGTTTTGATTGAAAGAACTGAATAGTACTATATATGCGTATGTGTGTCTATTTATACATTTTTACACACTCACACACACATATGCAGAAGTGTATACAAATATTCAGGAGGCGTTTGGTAAACGTATTGCATTTTGATTATATTTGAATGAAATTTATTTTTTGAATGTTGTATTTGGTTGAAAAGTATTTGTTTTGTATTTGAATGAAATGTGTGTTTGGATAAAAAGTATTTTAGAGTTGAAAAGTTGATGTGATTGGTAAAAATAGAGATAAATAGTGGAGTTGAAAATTTGATGTGATTGTTTTAAAAATATTTTGAATAGTAATTATTTTCGTAACACTGTTGTAAAATTTGTGTTTGGTGTAAAATTGTATTGTATTTGAGTAAAATTAAAATGAAAAATTTTATCCAAATGCCCCCTCAAAAAAGTTCATTTAATTCTGTTCATATATAGTATTTGAAAGAAAGCTACTTGTTGCAGTGATTCTTAGGACTTATATGGGATGAATTGGAATTACCTTCATGGACTATAACAGTATTTTTTTTTCCTTAATTTTTATTATTTAAATTCTCTCTAATCTCCCAAAAAGTTTCAATCTTATCTCATAAGAGCTTAGAATTCACACAACCCCATAAATGTAAACAGTACAGAAGTCAAAAAAACTTCGGTAATACATGGCTCTAAATAATATTGATTATTTACCTTGACCTATGTCTTTTGACTTTTGAGTAATTTTCAAATTTCTAGCCTATTTATTTCGTGCTACTTTGAAGAACTAATTTACTTTTCTTTTATTTTTAACTAACTTATATTCACTATTCTATTATTTTTTTTAGAGTTATTGATCTTTTTATACCTTATATTTTGCTCTTATTCAGAAAGTATACCTTGAATTTTAAAGTTTTATATTATTATACAAGAAAATTAAGTTTAATATATAAATTTAGTTAATGGTAAGTTGTTTGATTGTCAAATAGATGTAGAGTGAGAGAGAAAGCTTGGCACTAGACCTCCAAGACTCCGATGATGAGGTGAAAAAGACACGGTGGTCCTAGTGATCAATCTCCAGCACAGGAGGAGTTTAAGGGAGAAGGCTGGAGACATTATTTTTGAATTGAAAAAAAGTTATTTTATAAAATGCGTTTGGGAGAAAAAACTGTTTCAGGTGAAAAAATAAAAAATTAAAATTTTTTTTAAAAATATCAATATAGATATTGTTTCATTCCTCTCGAAATTCTATACAATTTAAAAAAAAATTATCTTATTTGTACTTATATACATAAAGTTATGAATTGTTAAAATTTAGAGTTTACTATAATATTTTGGATATGTAAATACTGAAAAATAGTGAAGTTTTGAAAAAAAATTAATTTTTTGAGGCTGGAAAACAACCTCCAAACAAACCCTTAAAGTCATATGCTGCAATTATTTTGGAGTTGCATTTGATTGTTTGTTTGGATTTTTTTTTTTTTTTTTTTTTTTTTTTAACAATTTGGATAAGGTCTTCTATGATTACGTTATTGTCAATGATTCTAAACCATTTAGCATGGTTAGAATAACGACCTTTATCCTTTTCTTTTGTTTTAAATCAAAATCGAATTTAGAAAGTTAAATCAACTTCAGCATTAAAGCTTCATAACGTGAATCACCTATAGTGTTGCAAAAAAAAAAAAAAAAAAAAACAATGACTAGAAAAGTACGTAATTACCTTTTCATTAAAGAGGTGTTGCATTAGTATTGCTTGATGATTTACTTCTTCATTGGCATCTGACACTTGTTTCAGCGTGGCACAACTGACGAATGTCTTGAGGGTTCGTAGATTATAAAGCCACAGAGATTCTAGTTGAGGGAATAAAATCTTCTCTGACCTTCCTTCCTCTCCCAATTTCTATGTGACTACAATATCTTCCATAACTTCACAATTTTCTACTTGTAGTTCCTTTAGTTTTACAAGTTTTTTAACTAAATCAAAAAAGAATAGATACTTCAAACTATTATAATTCTGTACATTTAACCTCGTTAAGTTGTACGAGTAACAAGTTGTTTGAAGCTGTCATAGACATTCAACAGCATTCAATCCAGACAAATCCAATTCGTCCAAGCCCGGAAAATCAAGCTGTAAAAGATATACACAATTGACTTAAAAAATGCATTATCAATTAGTTAACTAATCTTCCATATATATTATATATGCAGATTCTGTCAATTCTGGAGATGAGACTGAGTTTAAAAAATAAGGGAGTCGAAAATGTTCTAAAATTAGGCACCAATTTGAATATTGATTTTTCTCGACCTATAACATTTTTGTCTTGGAATCACTTTAAATTTTTGATGCCTGGTTCATGTGTTTCACGTCGAGCTTGTAACACTTTCGGACCAGTTTATTTTGTGTTTACCTTTGAACTAATTTACTATTATTTTTTTAAATCTAGTTAATTTTGTAATATCTCTACGTGTTGGGAGCTTTAATGGGTAATTTTTGGATGTGCTAAAGGTCTCTACTATCAATCTTTATGTTTTTTGTTAAGGAAAAAATAATTAGTTATGAAAAATCAAATTTCGAGGGGAAGCAGGAGCATAAAATCATGAAAATTTATCTATCTTAATTCAGTTTCTACGTGATTTTTATTGTTTTATCAGTTTACCAATTGATGCTTTATTTTTATTTATAAATTATTTTTTTGTGGTATTAGGCCTTAAGGACACTGACATTATTGAATTAAAATAAAACCTTAAAGGTTTCAAACCTACGACCTAAGAGCTAAGACTCTAAACCTTAAAAGTTTTTCTTCTTTACTTAAGAAATTACCAATTTTTGTTCTACAGTGATGTAACACCTTTTCTGTCAATTATAAACATATGCTAAAATTATTTTTTGAGTCTTGAACATAAATATTAACATCAGTTAAGATAAAAAGAATATGTAGGCAGTTCATATGTGTGTGCGCGCCTGTGTTCCTATTTGTAGCATTAAAGCACATTCTTTTATTTCTACAAATAAATTTCTACAAATCTTCACGTCGTGAGTTTCAAAAGTTTTTTGTTTTAAAAAACCCGAAAGTAATAGCAAAATAAAAAGAAGGAATAAAAAACAAGCTGACAAGTTTCAAAAAGGAAGAATTAATATTTCATTGAAGAGGTGATGCTTACAAAATCTCTTGAGGTATGTAAGATCATAAAGCGTGAGAGATTTGAGTTGAGGAAGCGAGATCTTTTCCAAACTCCCATTGTCTTCTCCTTGTAAGTCTGTTATGACCAATACCTCTTCCAAGACTCTACAGTTATGTACTTCTAGCTCCTTTAAGCTTTATGAGATAGCTTTTAGCCGTAGCTAATGATGACACATACTTTAAGTTGTGGCAATTTTCAACCCGCAAGCTACTTCAATTTTGCATATAAGAAGTTGATAGAAGTTGGTCTGGCGATAACTTTTTAACAACCAATCCATTTAAATATAAATCTTCTAGGTTGGGAAGCGTAACCTACAAAGAGTCAAAGGCAATTCTAATTACATACTGAATTAAAAAAAAAATGTGTACTGCCTCACACATTCTCTCAAAGTATGTGAAAAATTTATTTATTTATTTATTTATTTTTTGTGGCTATAGATTTACAATAAGGAAATTAAAGCAAAAGAAGATGATACCTTCTGCAATGCAAAATCCAACCTAAAATACACAACTTTTTGACAATTTCAAAACTAACCCTTATCAATAACTTGCTCTCTGTGAGACTTGGATAGAATGAAAGGAAAGTAGGGTATTAATATCCTTTACAAATAGAGAAAAGAGCAGTTAAGAAAGAGAAGAGGAGAAAAAGACTAGGGTCCAAGAGAAGACAAGTCTTTATATTTATTTTGTCGTTTTAAATCAATTATATATTTCTAATTTCTTATATTAAGATTGAGGATCAAACCCTACTCTAATTATGAAGTTCTTAGTTAAAATCTCTTTGTGTTGTCTTGAATGTTCATAGTTATTTTTTCAAACCATAATTAAATATAGATTTCTTCCATCATCAATATCAGTTACTTTTTTATAGTTAGGAATTCTATTTAATTAATATATGCCTTTTTACTTAATGGTTAACATAATCTCCTTTAATTCCTTGTTTTCTTATCATCAAATTTGGAAGCGCTTAGGAAACTATATGTTAAGCAAAAAATTACGACCTGTTTGAGAGCATTTTGAGAATGATTTTGTTTTGTGTATAAAATGGAAATGAGAATCTTTAGAAAATGACTTTGAGATATCTTTTGAAATGTGTTTGATTGTGTTTCAATAGAATTTGGTTTGAGTATAAGAAAAAATAATTGTATTATTTGGGTATGTTTCTAAAAATATTTTTTGAGTGTGTAAATTTTAGAAAATGAAAACGGAAATGAAAAATAGCTTTATTTTATTTTCAAATTACTTAATCAAAGGATATGCCATTATTTCCCAACTTCTATAGGGCATATTGATTAATTTACTACCAGCCTGAGTTCAGGACTTTGAAATCATATTTTTCTCTAGTTTCATAGAAGAAGAATATCACATTAAGCAACCAAGTCATAAAACAACATTGAGCAGTTAAATATTATGATAAGAAATTAAGGAACAAGTTTCTAACATGAAGAAAATTCAGCAGCAAAGTCGGTCATTGAGTTAAATGTCATACATTATTAACAGAGAATATTAGCTACTACATATTGCTCCTTTTTTTGTTTTTTGTTTTTTTTTTCCATTTCAAAGACAGTAATCCCAATAATTAACACACTGAAATTCCCTATAAAATAGAAAATCATTTTGGTTATTCTTTTGGTTTTTCCTCAAAATGGTAAGCACAAAAATTTTCCCTCTAAAATTTAAGGTTAAATGGGGATAATGCCCCTATCAAACTTCTCTCTTAAATTACAAGCATAAGGTAGAGCGACAATTAGACCACAATTAGCTGCTAAACGTTAATTAATAAGTTTTGCTGTCTGATTAGATACCATTTTTTTTTTTTGGTTTTGTTGGATGATCCCACATCGCCGAAAAGAAAATGGGAAGAGTAAGAATGCAAGGAAAAAGAAAAAACTTTTAATTACCATTTGGTTTAGAATGTGGTTGTGGCCGAGTCTATTGTCTAGTAGCTTGTGACGAGGCACCTTCTTCTGAGTCATGAACATCCTGAATTGCAATCATGAAAGAAATTGTATATTTACATGACTTTAACAAAGGATTGTTTACATCTTTATATTCTATATTTTTTTATTTAGAAAATAGATCCTATATTTTGAAGTTTTATATTTTTATGCAATTATATTACATTTAATATATAAATTTATATCTTTTATCAATCAACATATAATTTTAACATAAAAAACCCAAAAAACCCAAAATACCCTTAAAAAACTACAAGTTTGATTATTTACTTATTATACCATATATTCTGCTTTAATTCAGAAAGTATGTCTTGCATTCAAAGGCATCCATTTTATATCATTATATTATGTTTAATAAATAAATCAAAACTTTACTTTGATTTAAAAATGCCCAAAATATATACCCGTAAAAGGAAAAAAAATTAAAAAACAACAAAATTTTTAATTTTCTCGACGAAAGATTTAGATTTCTCAATTCCACCATCATAATCACCCAGTTTTTTTTCACTCCGCTACCATGCACCCGTTCTAATCTTTGTCTCAACCCCTTTGTTTAGTTTTTAATTAAAATTAAAATTTCTCCAATAATTTTTTATTTTAAATTTTAGGGGTATTTGGGTATTTTACTGTTCAAATTTAAGTGTTGATTGAGTAAATGAGAAAATGTACAGATTTATGTAGTAATGTAATATAAGAATGTAAAAATGCATAATCTTAAAATGCATGATAAATTTTTTAAACAAAAACAAAATACATGTGTAAAAATGTAAATAATATTAAATTTAATTTTTCTTTTGAAGGGTAATTTGAGTTTATGGTGTACGTGTTGATCGAGAGAATTGTATAAATTTATATTTATATGTTAAGGTATATGTTTGAGTCAATTTGCTGCTTTCCCCTTAATGTAATTTGGAGGTGTAAAAATGTAAAAAATTCAAAACGCAGGGTATATTTTTCAAATAAAAGCAAAATACAATGTGTAAAAATGTACATAATCCTTTAATAAATCCAGGTGTCACTCTACTTAATATCTCATTTTTATTAGAGGCAGTAACCGAATAATGTAGATCAACAAATTTTGGCGGCTTGTAAGCCTTTTATGCTTTTGTAAAAACATAGAATGACTATCATAAGAAATTATATCCAACGAGTATAAATTAAGAACATACCTCTTCAGCGAATAGCTGTTGCAATGCCAAATTTGAATCATCCTCCCAAAGCTGTCTCACGGTGGTATTAACATCGCCATCCCAATGTTCTCTTAGAGCTTTAGCTTCATTCATCAAACAATCAGTATCCTCCCACATCCATTTTTCGCGAATCTCTATGATGACAGTATTCAACATCCAGCTGCTTATTATAATTCCACGGGAGAAAGTTCTCATCTCAGGGCATTGACTCAAAAATAACCTCTTTAGCCTTGGAAATCTAATGACATTATTTCCAGAAGAGAAGCTCCCGAGATTGGGTAAATGGCGAAGCACTAAAATCTCCAATTGCGGGAAAGCAAACTCATGATCATGTTCACCCTCTGTTATTTCACCTTCCCTGTAATCTTTAATTATTTCTGTCATTCTGTCGCAATCAGTTACGCTCATTTGTTTGAGTTGTACCAGACTTGTTGCTGTTGAGGGAGCTAGTAAATATGTCAATCGGTGGCAAAATGACACTTCCAGAATTGTCAAATTTTGAAAAGACACAAACAGAGTTTTTACTGATTGGAAGGCACCGCTTGCTGGTTGAGCATTTTCTGCATCCCCAAACAAACGCCTTAGTTTAGGAATATTACGCAACCTTAGCTCCCTTAAACGTGTGATCAGTTGTCCGTCATATTCTTGTGCAGCACCAACTTCATGTTGTTGATCTTTGCATATTACATTTACCAAAAGACCATTCAGCTGAAGTTTCTCAAGATTGCGACATCTGTGAAGAAGTTTGCAAATTGAGAGAGCAAATGGTTTATCCTGATTGCTGAAGTCCAGTTTGAGTTCTATTAGCTCGCTGAAAAGAGAGAGTGTACTTGAAGATTGTCTCGTGCCAAGTACAACATTTATACCTTCCCCCCAATCAGTTCTCAGAGATTCAAGTTTAGGCAAAATGACCTAATGAAATGATTATGAAAAATGTTAGCATGTAAAAGAACGAAGTTGGATTTATCACAGTTATCAAAAGTATAAATGGAGTGAATACATTAGAAAGACAAGTAACATGCCTTTTTTGCATCAAACAAAATAGTGACAGTCCCATCTAATACTGCCTCTCAAAGCAAATTTTATGAGCAATTGTTTTAAAGGGGGAACAGAAGAGTGTAGCAAACAAAACTTATCTTGAATATTGCTTTTAGAAAAAAAAAAAAAAAAAAAATTCCTTGGCTTGACAATTGGCAATTAACGTTGTATTTTATTAAGGTTTTAATTTATGATAATGAAAGTTTTAAATTTATTTTCAGAAACTTTAGATAGGAAAAACCATTAATAATATGTTTTGGATAACAAAATAATAATAGTATGAAAATAAAAGAGCTATGTAGAAAAAAAAAAAAAAGTTGAATATCAATTTTCTTCCTTCTTTGAGCAGATTATTGACTAGCTAAGAAAACTTTTAACGTAGTATGGTACTCATGCACTTGAAGATTAATTAAATAATCCACTAAAAATCTCACCTGTACATGGTTAAGAATAGACATTTACGTATCTATGAAATGATGAATATTTACGCACATTACAACATATTATAATTTGTTTTGTGGTGGAGAGTTGAAAGCTGTAAAATAAGAATTTATGTGCCGGTATTTAGAGTCATTGTGTTATTGTTTCTATTATTAGGAAATTATATTATTGGGGAAAAGAGGTAAATAGCATCTTTAACTCAAATAATTGGAGTATAGCATGTTTTGAAAATATTTGTAATAAGCATCAATAATCAAGTTACGTATTTTCTTTAGTTTCATTTTTACCATAAATTCAATTATATTATGAGTATATAATTTACTTGAATGACTATTGCTTAAGAGTAGTGATCCTAATTGTCTAGTTATGCCAGATGCTCTTATACTCTACGGCTTTGCGGTAACACAAGTGCCAGATCATCTAGCTACTTATCACGCAGTGCATTCACTTAATCTTGTTATTAGTCTTATGATTAAAGATTTGTATATAATAATTCTACTCTAAGTAGGTTTTTCTGGTGCATTCCAGCTTAGACTATTATATTTTAGAATCTTCTCTTCGTTTCTAACACATGCACAATGTTCATATATAGATCATCGAAATGTAATTGCAGTATAGGCTTTATAAATGATTTGGCCAACATATGAGATATTGTTAATAATCAATTATATAACGTTTTGATCTGTGGAATTTTTTTTCATTCCTTCAAGTCTTATGTATGGTACCTTTGTTTTGTTTTAAATCAAAATCGAAGTTAGCAAAAATTAGATCAACTCCAGCATTAATTAAGTTTCATATCCTAATGCTTAGCAAAAATAAAACAATGACAGGACTAGAGAAAATTTAAATTAAAAACAAAAAGTAATTACCTTATTTTGACAAAAACTTCTAAGGGCTGGAAGTTTATCAAGCTCGAGAGATTTTAGTTGAGGGAATAAAATCTTCCCCGACCTTTCTTCCTCTCCCCATTTCTTTGTGACTACAACATCTTCCATCACTTCACAATTTTTTACTTGTAGTTCCGTTAGTTTTACAAGCCTTTCAGCCATATCAAAAGAGAACAGATACTTCAAGCTATTGCAACTTTCTACAGATAAGATTGTTAAGTTGTCCATGTAACAAGCTGTTCCAAACTGCCATATACTTTCAACGGCATTCTGTCCAGACAAGTGCAATTTCTCCAAGCTCGGAAACTCAAGCTGAAAAACATAACTCTAATTATTATTTATACATATACGCATGTATACACACACACACAATTGATTTGGAAATGGATTAGTAATTAGATAATCTATCTTCTATGTATTATGCTTACAATGTTATATACGCAGACTTAATGAATTCTAGAGATGAGATTAAAACCAAACAGTATAAAGAAGTTGAAATACTTTAAAGGAATAGACAACATACAAGGCGCCAAAAATTTGAATATTTATTGTTTCTTGACCTATAGCATTGGACTTCGAATCATTTTGAAATTGTGAAATCTAGTTCATGTATTCCATGTTGAGTTTGTGACCTGTTTATTTCAAGTTTTCGTTGAACTAATTTACTGTTCTTTTGTTTTTATCTAACTAATTTTATAATATCTCGATGTGTTGGGAGCTTTAGTGAATAATTTTTTGATATGTTAAAGGTCTCTAATATATATATATATCTTCTTTTTTTTTTGTTGAGGAGAGAAAAGAAATTAATTATTGAAAATAAAACTTCAAGGAGAAACAGGCGCATAAAATCGTGAAAATTAACTTTATTATCTTAATTCAGTTTCTAAATTGGTTACTGTTACATCAATTTACCAATTCGTACTTCTTTTCTTTTTTTTAATTAATTTATTCTCTGTGATATGAGGCCCTTATGAGCACAAAGCCACAGACTTTATTGAATTGAAATAAAACCTCACAATATTTGAACTTCCTCCCAAGTTTTGAACTAAAAACCTAAGAGCTGAGACATTATACCCCCCCTCCATCTGCTGAACTAGTTTAAGCGAGCTGGTTGGTATTTTATTTTTCTTCTTTACTAAAGAAATTAACAATTTTTGTTCCCAAATAATAAGCAAAGTTTTTTCCGTTAGATGGAATGCCTATATTTATAGTGATGTAAGACCTTTTAAGTCAATAATATATATATATATACGTGTGTGTGTGTGTGTATGTATATGCTAAAACAATTTTTGAGTCATGAAAATATTAAAATCAGATGAGATGAAACAAATATAGTTACTTCACATGTAAGTGTGTGTGTGTGTTTGAGTTTCTAATTTTTATCACAGTTATCAAAAGTATAAATGGAGTGAATACATTAGAAAGAAAACTTACTCGTATTATTTGCATCCACAAAATAGTGACGGTCCCATCTAATAATGCCTCTCAAAGCAAATTTTACGAGCAATTGTTTTAGAGGGGGAACAGAAGAGTGTAACGAGCAAAATTTATCTTGAATATTGCTTTTAGAAAAAATAAAATTCCTTGGCATGACAATTGGCAGTTAACGTCATATTTTATAAAAGTTAAATTTATGATAATTTAAGTTTTTAAATTAATTTTAAGAGAATTTAGGTAGGAAAAACCATTTTTTAATGTGTTTTGGATAATAAAAAAAATGATAGGACAAAAATAAAAAAGCTGTGTAGGAAAAAAAAATGGTTGAATATAAATTTTCTTTCTTCTTTGAGTAGGTTATTGACTAACTAAGAATACTTTTAACGTAGTACAGTACTACCGCTCATGCACTTGAACATTGATTATGTAATCCCCAAATATCTCACGTGTACTGGATTGTTATTATAATTTGTTTTGTGGTCAAGAGTTGAAAATCGTAACATAAGAATTTATATGCCGGTAATTAGAGCCATTTTGTGTTATTGTTTCTATTGTTAGGAAACTATATTATTGGTGAAAAGTGGTAAATAGCATCTTTAACTCAAATAATTGGAGTATAGCATGTTTTGAAAATATTTGTAATAAGCATCAATAATCAAGTTACGTATTTTCTTTAGTTTCATTTTTACCATAAATTCAATTATATTATGAGTATATAATTTACTTGAATGACTATTGCTTAACAGTAGTGATCCTAATTGTCTAGTTATGCCAGATGCTCTTATACTCTACGGCTTTGCGGTAACACAAGTGCCAGATCATCTAGCTACTTATCACGCAGTGCATTCACTTAATCTTGTTATTAGTCTTATGATTAAAGATTTGTATATAATAATTCTACTCTAAGTAGGTTTTTCTGGTGCATTCCAGCTTAGACTATTATATTTTAGAATCTTCTCTTCGTTTCTAACACATGCACAATGTTCATATATAGATCATCGAAATGTAATTGCAGTATAGGCCTTATAAATGATTTGGCCAACATATGAGATATTGTTAATAATCAATTATATAACGTTTTGATCTGTGGAATTTTTTTTCATTCCTTCAAGTCTTATGTATGGTACCTTTGTTTTGTTTTAAATCAAAATCGAAGTCAGCAAAAATTAGATCAACTCCAGCATTAATTAAGTTTCATATCCTAATGCTTAGCAAAAATAAAACAATGACAGGACTAGAGAAAATTTAAATTAAAAACAAAAAGTAATTACCTTATTTTGACAGAAACTTCTAAGGGCTGGAAGTTTATCAAGCTCGAGAGATTTTAGTTGAGGGAATAAAATCTTCCCCGACCTTTCTTCCTCTCCCCATTTCTTTGTGACTACAACATCTTCCATCACTTCACAATTTTTTACTTGTAGTTCCGTTAGTTTTACAAGCCTTTCAGCCATATCAAAAGAGAACAGATACTTCAAGCTATTGCAACTTTCTACAGATAAGATTGTTAAGTTGTCCATGTAACAAGCTGTTCCAAACTGCCATATACTTTCAACGGCATTCTGTCCAGACAAGTGCAATATCTCCAAGCTCGGAAACTCAAGCTGAAAAACATAACTCTAATTATTATTTATACATATACGCATGTATACACACACACACACACACACAATTGATTTAGAAATGGATTAGTAATTAGATAATCTATCTTCCATGTATTATGCTTACAATGTTATATACGCAGACTTAATGAATTCTAGAGATGAGATTGAATTTAAACAATAAAAAGAAGTCGAAATACTCTAAAGGAATAGACTACATACCAGGCGCCATAACTTTGCGTATTTATTTTTTCTCGACCTATGACATTTGACTTGGATTCATTTTGAAATTGTGAAATCTAGTTCATGTATTCCATGTTGAGCTTGTGACCTGTTTATTTCAAGTTTTCATTGGACTAATTTACTATTCTTTTGTTTTTGTCTAACTAATTTTGTAATATCTCAATATGTTGGGAGCTTTAGTGGATAATTTATTGATATGTTAAAGGTCTCTAATATATATATCTTTTTTTTTTTTTTTTGTTGAGGAGAGAAAAGAAATTAATTATTGAAAATCAAATTTCAAGGAGAAACAAGACATAAAATCATGAAAATTAACTTTATTATCTTAATTCAATTTCTAAATTAGTTTACTATTATTTCAATTTACCAATTCGTGCCTCCTTTTTTTCTTTTTTTTGTTAATTTATTCTTTGTGGTATGAGGCCCTTATTGGCACCGAGTCGCCGACTTTATCGAATTGAAATAAACCTCACAAGTTTTCAACTTAATACCTAAGAGCTAAAACATTAAACCACCTCTCCATCTGCTGAGCCAGCATAAGTGAGCTGGTTGCTACTTTACTTTTCTTCTTTACTTAAGAAATTAACAATTTTTGTTCCCAAATAATAAGCAAAGTTTATTCCCTTGGATGGAATGCCTATATTAATACTAATGTAAAACCTTTTAGGTCAATAATAATAATAATATCAGTTGAGATGAAACAAATACAGTTACTTCATATATAAGTGTGTGTGTTTGTGTTTCTAATTTTTAGAATTAAAAGACAAAGCGACAAGTTTCAAAAATGAAGAACTAAGAGAAAATAATACCATTTCATTGAAAAGGGATTCTTGT
This sequence comes from Antiaris toxicaria, assembly GCA_035233585.1. NCBI lineage: Eukaryota > Viridiplantae > Streptophyta > Magnoliopsida > Rosales > Moraceae > Antiaris > Antiaris toxicaria. The sequence continues at coordinate 21,176,223 of CP141153.1, forward strand.
ACGTCAAATTCCGCTTCTTCATGTTCAGATCTGTTAACTATTATCTCTGTAGACGTGGAACTGGTGACCAACGTCCTATAATCGTTAAGATGTTTGCAAAACCTCTTGAGGTTTGGAAGATTAGCAAGCTCGAGAGAATTGAGTTGAGGAAGCGAAATCTTGTCCGAACTCACGTCTTCTCCTTGTAAGTCTGTAAGGACGAGTACCTCCTCCAAGACGTTGCAACTTCGTACTCGTAGCGACTTTATGAGACAGCTTTTAGCCGCAGCAATTGACGACACATACTTTAAGTTGGGGCAGTCGCAAACAGTCAATCTACTTAAATTTTGCAAGAAAGAAGTTGATGGAAACTGGTCTGGCCATAATTTTTTGATACCCAATCCACGTAGATACAAATCTTCCAGGTTGGAAAGCGCAATCTACAAAGAATGAAGAACAATTCAAATTACATATTGACTTGAAATATATGCACAATCACATTTATTCTCTTTAAATATGTATAATAAATTTTTTTTTTTTCTTTTTTTGCCAACGACACACACTAGCCTTCTTTCATTTTCTAGAGACACATATGAACGAAGGCAAAAACATTTGTGAAGATCGTATACATATTACCTATAAAATCACACCATACAAAACATTGCATTAGTGAATTTGTGATGAGTGTAATCTTAACATATATTACCTTTATCCTATTTGCTGTTAGATTGATTTTGTTAATACTTGGCAGTCCTGAGCTTGATCTCATTAATCCAAATTTCAATTGATTCTTGCGCTTGGCAGTATAATTAAAGTTGCACAACAATTAACACAGCTCAAAATATGGTAATTCACATATAGAGTGAATCAAAGTTTCATTTGTCATTGAACTTCTAAGGAATTAATTATCTATGCATATCAATGTAACTATAAAGAGAATTTCTTAGAACAAAAATAGATTGAAACAGCAAGTTAGCCTAAAATTTAACATCAAAGTTATGACTATTAAAAAGGAAAAAAAAATTAGAGTAGCTTTTTTTTTTTTTTTTAAATGATCCTTTGTGGGCGGTGACAGTATTTTTTTTTTTTTAGAGGGAATAAGTCAAACCAAAATTTTGAACTAAATAATGGTATGATTATTTTTTTTAAACTCTGAGTCTGTCTCTTTTGCCCTTTTTTTTTTTAAATCTAATTAAATCTTTCTTTTCATCTTACATAAAATTTTTGATCTAATTCAACCCACTTAAAAGTCGAAAAAGTTAGAAATTTAAATATATAGTAGTGCAGCTGAAATTCAAATAGTGGTATAGTTGACATTTCAATTCTTTGAGATTTTAAGTTTGAAACAATGTATTGACTTATTCTATGAACATTACAAATGATCTATGTGGGCAAATGACTCCCTTTTTTAAGAAGTTTTTAATAAATGACTGAAATTTTGTAAAATTAGTAAAATTAATGTTTTTCTAATAAAAATTATCAATTAGTGATTGAAGGATTTATTATGGTTAATAAATGAATAACCAATGTTAATATGTATTTTTAATGATTGATTTTGGTTCATCACCGATTAACTCTCAATCTCTTAAATAAAATAAATTCAGGCTATTTTATTTAAATAAGTATTTGAAACTGTACTTTTACCTAATTTATGGAAATTTTCCCTAACGATGGTTTTTTTTTTTTTTTTTTTTTTTTTTGCAAATAGAGAGACAGATTTCTTTTTAAAAAAATTAATAAGCGAATTTGTATTAAAAAAAAAATCGACTACACCACAACACAATGGAAAGAGAGAGATTAATAAAACTTAGCACATTACAAAAATGTATCTAAAAGAGAAAACTGTAGGCTTTTCTTTCCAAAAAAAGAAAAAAAAAAACAGAGTGAGAGAGAGAAAACTGTAGCTTTCACCTAATATATGATGCCTTTATAGAGGAGAAAAAAAGTACGGATTTAGATATTGAATCTAATATTGATGATCTGTCGCAATGTCTTGGAAAAGCATCTCATCAAATACTAATACAGTTCGGATATCTATTAAACAATAATTTATTGGAAAAATATCACAAATCTAATGCTGATGATTTTAATATCTAAGAAAAATAAAGGAAATCCAAAAACATAATTCATTAGAATACTTATTTTCCCTTTATTATTTATTTTTACATGGAGAATAGATAATAAAGTTTGTGGTACTAAAAATTTAAATGAATAAAACTAGAGGCTCATGGAAGAGAAGAAAGTGAGCAAGTGCAAATTTTGTGTCTGAGAATAATCGGGTAATATATAAATTATAAACAGATGATGTTCTTGTATATTTAAAAAATAAATAAAAAGAAAGTTGGTAATTATTATATACCTTCTCACCGAAAAAAAGGTCGCAAGACTCTACGGATGAAGAGCCGCCAGCTGCCTCCGACTCAGACCAACTCATGAATTTCACCAACTTTGGTAAAAATCGTAAACTCAAGGAGCGTAATTCTGGAAAGTCAATAGCCCCATCATGTTCTGATCTCCCATGGCTTACTATCTCCTCCATCATCTCACAATCTCCCACTCTTATAGAGCGAAGTCTTTTGACGACACACGAAGGAAAGAGATTCTTCAATTTATCACAATCCCACACATGGACCAGCCTCAAATTCTTAAATGAGTCTTCCGGGAGCTTACCATGACATATCCTTTCCAAGTTTCCTAATCCCCAAAGGCTCAGGTTCTCCAACACTGGAAACACCTTACGAGAATGACTCTGGTCCACACAATCAACGATGCATTGGACTCCATCGCTGTCATACAAATAAAGATGCTTCAAGGAACAAAAGCCCTCACTGTCTAGATCGTAAACGAAATTCTTGACATCGACTAATCCACTTAAATCTAAGCATTCCGACTTTTTCATCAACGATTCCAGACCAAGTGCTGTTAATTGACTTCTTTCATGGAGATTTAGAAACAACGATCTCGAAATTCCATCTGGAGCCCGGTGGATCCCCGTGTAACCAATTGAGATTCCATATCTTTCCAACTTTTCACTAAACTTGAAATCTTTAGGAAAAGTTTCGGCATCTGGTACTCTCAAGGATAAACAAGTGAGTTGCTGCAAATTCTCTAGCTCAGCGAGATTCACATTACTTCTTCTGCTGACAATGGCTTCTCCAACTTCCCATTTATCAAATTCTTCTGCGAAATGCAACTCCTCTAACTGTGTCAAACTTGAGATTACATTTGGCTCAATCAGCTGAAGATCTTTACAACCTTCTAAATTTAACCGTTGTAAACGACTCAGTTGTCCTACTTTTACCGGCAACTGCTTAATGGTCGACCGCAAAAGATCAAGAATTAGCAAATTCTTTAGATCTCCAACAAAATTTAAATCTTCAAGTGCACAATTGCGTAGACATAAGGTTTGGAGATTTTGAAGTGAATGGAAGGATGGCGGTAAAGGTACCAAATTTGCTTTATTAAAAAACAAAGATTTGAGCTGATCCTTACTCTCTTCTAAAAAGTGGCTTGGAATTGGTATATGATTGCCTCGAAAAGAATGAAGAAGGAATATCTCCAACTCCGAACACTCCAACCTTTCAGGAAGTTGATTGAAATCAGAACATGGAAACAGTGAGAGAACCTTTGAGTCGTTGAGCTTCTTCTTCTTCAGACGATCTTCCAACTTATTTATTGTAATACCGTGCATACCTCTCTCGTTTGATGCTATTGATACAGCAACATCACGAATAACATCATGCATTTTGACCCCATCACAAGACGAACCATCTAACAATAAGCAACGAGCTTTCAATTTATTGACCAATGACTCCACCCTTATTCTTGCATCTGCTAACGTTTCGACGTTCTGAAACAAGCCCCAACCCATGCCAATCATCCTCAGATCCTCAACTGGTATGTCCGTATCTTCATCGTATAGGCTGCATAGCAACAACAATGACTTGGCTTCATCATTTAAAGAATCATAACTTAGCTTTATACTCCGATAAACCTTTCTTAGCGGTTCATCAATATCCGTCGGGGAAATAATACTTTTTAGTCGATTCAAAGTATCCTTCCAAACGGTCAAGTTCGGACTTTTTAAAGCTGAGGCAACTGTCGCGACCGCCAGTGGAAGGCATCCGCATTCACTAACCACATCAATTGCCAATCTGTTAAAATCCCGTTGTTCAACAATATCACCTGCAATTGTCCGAAACAAGTCCATTGCTTCGTCGTCTAATAAATCACCAACCGGGAAATTCTTCTCAGCATCCATAGAATGTAGAACATCTTGGGATCTAGAAGTCATCAATATCTTACATCCTTCGCTCTCAAGATGTATTCCAACCTCTATCAAATCAAGCTTTTCCCAGATATCATCCATAATAATAAGAATACTCTTTGCTTCCTTCAATCGACGTTGTAGCCGATCTGCTCTTGCAGGTATGCTTTCAATCCCTTTAATATCTATTCCTATCTTCTCTGCAATTTCTCTTTGCATTCTGCTAAAATCTGGAGTTTGGGATACAGTCGTCATAGCCACCTCAGTGAATAACTTGGCCTCCACGGCTTGCCTAGCAACTTCTTTAGCAAGCGTTGTTTTGCCAATGCCGCCTATACCATAAACTCCGATCCTGGCAACGTTTCGATCCCGTAGCGCCTTCATAATTTCCTCCAAAATTGTCTTTCGCGATTCAAAATCCGCATAATCGCCTCTTATCGCAATGCCGGTGTACAGAGGAGGACGATAAGCAACCTCATTGAATCCATTGGCAGCCTGAATTTCACGTTGAAGTTTCCCTAACATTTGCCTTGCCTCCCTGCTCAGCCTTCGCCGGGATACCAAATTCGGAATTTGCATATGGCAGCAACGAATATTTGCAAGATCTAGATTATCCCTCAGAAAAACCCCAGCCGTTCCGGAGATCTTTGTTGCACTTCCAAACCAACTTTCAACTTCATTGCAAACAACTTCGCCTTTTCCTTCAGCCACACGAACTCGATCTCGCATGTTTTGTATTGCAGTATTGAGTTCTCCAACTTGATCTCTAAGGTTAGCAACCTTGCTCGTGTAGTGAGACTCAATATTGTGAAATATGCACTTGGCAAGTCTTGGGCCAATTGCAACAACGCCCTCGATAATTGACACAACAAAATCCATTTTTTTCCCTACTTTACTATTTCCTCTCTTGTTTTCTTGTTCTTTTTTTCTTTTTACAGAACTCTCTTTTTTGGGTTTTTTTTTTTTTTTTTTTTGAGAACTCTCTAATTTAATCAGATTGGATTGAAAAGTTAGAAAACGGCTATACTAACAGCGAAAAAAAGAAAACAAATACAAGAAGATTTGGATAGTTGCAAAACTAAAATAACAAGGAAAATGGATATAACAGAGAATTATCAGACAACAACAGAGCAGATCATGATATGTAGATGACAAAATCAAAGAAGAGCATACCTGATCTTCTTATGGATTTTAAACAGAGCCACTTGACACAAAGCAGAGTGTTAACTTTTACCCTTGTTTCTTCTCTTGCTTCTTTTTTTTTTTTTTCAGTTTTGAGAGTGAAAAAACAGAAAGAAGTTGACAATTATAAAAATAACGAAATCAATGAACAAAGTGATAACCACTAAGCCCTTCAATGCAGCAGAAGTCTTTTTTTTTTTTTTTGAAATTTTCAATTGGCGAAATTGAACCGAAAGAAAAGGCTGCAACAAAGAAAAGAAGAAACTAAAAGCAGAACCAAAAGGACGAACAAACAAGAACTGGGAAACTTGGAAAATAAAAGTGTAAAACTAGGAGGAGAAAGTAAAGGCAACAAAATGTTACTAATTTAAATTCTTTTTTTTTTAGAACTCTTTAATTTAAGGAAAGACGCTACAAACAGCAACAAAAAGTAAGAAAATGCAAAATCAACGTCTTTGAAAACAACAGAAAATCTGAAAATCAAAAGAAAACGCTGCAGTAAGGAAAGGAAGAAAGTACAAGGAAAACCAAAAGGACAAACAAACAAGAACTAGAAAACTTGGAAAGTGAAGTGAAAAACTAGGAGGAAAGAGTTACTTGTGACTTTTCTCTTCTTTTAACTCACGGGCTTGGACTAGCGAGAAGATCAAAGACAAAAGGATAGAGCGAGTAAAGAATCGGAGAATGAATTTATGTATGAGAAAGTTATCGGAACATATCAATAATTTTTCTCCGAATATATATTTAAAATTTTATATTTTTTTATTTTAAATAATTTTTCACTCAATGACTCCTTAAATTTTCACTTTCTAAAATTAGTACCATTTTTTTTTCTCCGTTACTTATATATTCAAATTATTCAAACACTTTTTCTTTTAGAAATACATCATATTTAAATATAAATATTTAAATTAAATAAACATTTTAATATAATATGTGAGATATATAAATATTAAGAAATAAATTAATTAACATAAATATTAATTATTTATTGTTCATAGTCAATGCGAGTAATAAATACCTGGCCATGTATTAAAATGATAAATTGGCTTTGATGAACGACATCGATTGATCAGTCTGCACCTTGCTGAGCTGTCCAATAATTTAGGTGTGTGGACGATAGGGTACGATGACAGCTTTGATGACTTTTTGACGCATTTGGAATCTTGTGGTAGTGTTAGAGCTTTACAATAATAATTGAGGATTAGAATCCACTTTGTTCAAGGGTATACAAGCTTTTTCGGGTCACATTTGTGCGCATCTAATTAATTTTGTCAGTTTTCCAATCTAATAATATAATATCTGTAACGATTATGAAATATAATTATTTTATAATAAATAATTAAATTTATAAATATCATATAATTATTAATTTAGATGAATTAAATAAAATAAAAAATATATTTAATTTTTATTAAACTAATAAAAGTGAATGCAAGTAGTAAACTACCTGGCAATGCATTAAAATGACGAATTGGCTTTGATGAACGACATTGATTAATCAGTCTGCACATTGCTGAACTGTCCAATAATTTAGGCGTGTGGACCCATAGGGTACAATGACAGCTCTGATGGCTTTTTGACGCAGTTGGAATCTTGAGGCAGTTGTTAGAACTTTACAATAATAATTCTGTGCGTGTATGGTAAATTTTTTTTTTTTTTTGGTGTTCTCAATATTAATTTTACGTAAAATTTTATATTTAAATATAATTATTTTTAATAATATTATAAAAATAATTATTATTTAAAATTTTTTAAAAATAATTATATTAACTTTTTCAACTTTAATTATTTATTTATATTTTTATCAATTACATTAACTTTTCAATTTTAAAATATTTTTCATCCAAACATATATTTTATTCAAATACAAAACAAATATTTTTCAATCAAATATAATACTTAAAAAATTTATATTTAAACGTAATTAAAACGTAATGCATTTTCTAAATAGCTTGACGGATAGGATCCACTTTTTCCAGGATATACAAGCTTTTTCCAGTCACATTAGTGCGTTTTTAGTCAATTTTGTCAACTTTCCAGTCCAATGTATTACCCATAACAATCAGGAGATATAATTATTTTATAATAAATAATTAAATCCATAAATATCATTTAATTATTAATTTAGATGAATTATAGAAAATAAAATTATTTAATTTTTATTAAAACAATAAAAGAGATAAATAAGAAGAATTCGATTCATCACACGTTTTAAAACCCAGGAGGTGACATTATAAGAATAAAATTAATTAATCGAATTAAGGAATGATAAATTCTGATTTCCTAGAATTATCGGTTTTATTTTAAAACTATTTATCGTTTATTTAAAAAAATTTTTATTATACTCAAGAAAATTTACTAAACATTTTTATTAAAATCTCATGACAGGTTTTTCATTTCTCACGTATATATACTTAATAAAAATAAAATAAATTATAAATAATAAAATAAAATAAAATAAAGTGAAGTGAAAAACCAGAAGGAAAGAGTTACTTGTATTTTTTTTCTTCTTTTTAACTCCCAGGTTTGGATTAGGGAGAAGATCAAAGAGAAAAGGGTAGAGCGAGTAAAGATTCGGAGAATGAGGGGGTGTTTGGGGGAAGAAGATGGAGATATTATTTTTAAGTTGAAAAAAAGTTGTTTTGAAAAATATGTTTAGGAGAAAAAATTATTTGGGGTAAAAAAATAAAAAATTCTAAAAATTTTTTTAGAAAAAAATATCTATATGGATATTGTATAATTTCTCTCGAAATTCTATGTAATTTAAAAAAAATTATCTTATTTAGACTTATATATACAAAATTATGAACTTTTAAAATTTAGAATTTATTACAGCATTTTAAATATGTAAATAATAAAAAATAATAAAATTTTGAAAAAAAAAGATTTTAGATGTTTGGAGATTGTAATCTAAACAATTTAAATATGAGAAAATTACTCAAACATATCAATAATTTTTCTCTGAATATATATTTAAAACTTTATATTTTTTTATTTTAAACCATTTTTCTCCCAATGATTCTCTAAATTTTCACTTTTTAAAATTAGTACCATGTGTATTTTTTTTCCCCGTTACTTATAATTCAAATTATTCAAAGACATTATTTTTTTTTATAAATACATAAATTTAAATATAAATATTCAAATTAAATAAATATTTTAATATAATATGTGATACATATAAATATTAAAAAAATAAATTAATTAACATAAATATTAATTATTTATTGTTCAAAGTGAATGCAAGTAATAAACTACCTGGCAATGCATTAAAATGATGAATTGGCTTTGATGAACGATATTGATTGATCAGTCTGCACCTTCCTGAGCTGTCCAATAATTTAGGCGTGTGGACCCATAGGGTACACTGACAGCTCTGGTGACTTTTTGACGCATTTGGAATCTCATGGTTATGTTAGAGATTTACAATAATAAAATTGAGAGGATGTTGGGTAAACGTTTATTTTTTTATTATAAATATTAATTTTAAATTAAATATAAAGTTTTATATATAAATATAATTATTTTTAATAATATTAATTTTATATTAAATATAAAGTATGTTATTGAATTTTTAAAATTTAAAATGATACTTTATTTTAATTCTGTAAATTTTAAAATAGTAATTTTAACACAAATATCCAAAATATAGATATATATTTTTAAAAATTTCAGCATAACCTGCCTTAAATATAGGCTTCCCCAAAAGCTCTAAAATGCTCAACCTGCAGAAAAATTTTCCAATTCCTTAGAACAGTTCAAATACCAATTTCAAATCAATTTAAATTTAAAATCTAAAAATCATTATTATTATCATTATTATTATTATTACTTATTATTATTATTATTATTATTATATATATCTGTAAACACACGCACACAGTTACACATATAATATATATATATATATACATTTGTTTTTCTTTTGCTGATGAAGGTAGGTCGGCCGGAAGGAACTCACGGCGACAGGGGGCGGCGGCGGCTGGTGGCGTCGGGCACGACGGTCGGCAGCGCGGCGAGGAGCAACCGGCGAGGCACGGGGATGAGGAAGGCGGCGAAGGCCCGGGACTGCTCGGGTCCGACGTTGGCGGCGGCTGGCCGTGGTGTTCGGCGTGGGCTAGTGATTGGCTTCGATTGGCGTCGGGTGGTGGCGAGGAAGGCGGGCGCGGCTAGTTCGGGTTCGGCGGATTGGCAGGGACGGTCGGTCGACTGTGGCGTCGCGAGGGGACACTGGCGATCGGGTTTGGCGAGGCAGTGGATCGGCTAGCTCGGTGGTGGCGGCGAGGAAGGCGAGGTGAGGCATTCGATCGGCTGGGCTTGGCGGCGGGCTTCCGGTGGAGCTCGGCCGAAAGAAAAAGAAGAGAAAAAAAAGAGATGGGGAGGGGAAGAGAGAATCGGCGAGGGGAAGAAGAATAAGAGAAAAGAAAAGAGAAAAAAAGAAATAAAGGGGGTGAGGGAGAGAGGCGAGAAGCAGAAGAAGAAGAAGAAAGAAAAAATAAATTAAGGGTGAGAGAGGGAGAAAGAGAATCGGTGAGGAAAAAGGAAAACAAAGAGGAAGAGAGGGGCGAGCGCGAGAGAGAGTGAAGAGAGAGAGTGAGTGATTGGCGAAGGAAAGAAATGAGGATGTGAGGGAGTGGTCGGCCGAAAAAAAAAACAGAGGGAGAGTGAGGCGGTGGGAGAGTGAGTGAAAAATAAAAGAAAAGAGGGAGAGAGGGAAGTCGGTGATGAAAAAACCAAAGAGAGAGAGAAGCTAGATTTTCCGGAAAGAAGAAAGAAGAAAGAAAATAAATAAATAAATAAACAAAAATAATATTTGTTAAATTTTGTTAGGTAGAAATTGTTAAAATTTTAAAATTGGTAAAAATGTTTTAAATATTCTCAAATTCATATTTAATATCCCAAAAATTTAAAATTGAATTTCCATGATAATAAGAAAAAATTTTATTGACATACTAACAATTTGAGTTTATACATTCACGTGCGAAATTTAAATTCAAAAATTTCGCAGCATGACAGATTTTATCTTAAAATTATTTACTGTCTATTTAATTTTTTATCCTATTATGTTTGAGAGAATTTATTAAATATTTTTATTAAAAATATCATGATAGATTTCTCATTTCTCACGTATATATACTTAAATAAAATAAAATAAATTATAAATAATAAAATAAAATAAAATAAGGTGAAGTGAAAAACTAGAAGGAAAGAGTTACTTGTGATTTTTTTCTTTCTTTTAACTCATAGGTTTGGTTCAGGGAGAAGATCAAAGAGAAAAGGGTAGAGCGAGTAAAGACTCGAAGAGCGCATTTAAATATGAGAAAGTTACCGGAGCATATCAATAGTTTTTCTCTGAATATATATTTAAAATTTTATATTTTTTAATTTTAAATAATTTTTCTCTCAATGATTTCCTAAATTTTCACTTTTTAAAATTAGTACCATATATTTTTTTTGCCCATTGTTTATAATTCAAATCATTCAAAGAAAATTTTTTTTATAAATACATCAAATTTAAATATAAATATTTAAATTAAATAAATATTTTAATATAATATGTGATATATATAGATATTAAAAAATAAATAAATTAACATAAATATTAATTATTTATTGTACAAAGTGAATGCAAGTAATAAGGTACCTGGCAATGCATTAAAATGACGAATTGGCTTTGATGAATGACATTGATTGATCAGTCTGCACATTGCTGAGCTGTGCAATAATTTGGGTGTGTGGACGTATACGTACGATGACAGCTTTGATGACTTTTTGACGCATTTTGGAATCTCATCGTTGCGTTAGAGCTTTACAATAACAATTGAAAAGCTTTACAATAATTTGGGTGTGTGGACATATAGGGTACAATGACAGCTTTGATGGCTTTTTGACGCATTTAGAATCTGATGGTGGTGTTACAGCTTTACAATAATAATTGAGGGGTGATCGGTAAATATTTTATATTTTAATCGTATTGTAACGAAATATTTATATTAAACGTAAGATTTTATATTTAAATATAATTTTTTAAGTAATTATTATTTAAAAATTATTTAAAAATTATATTAATTTTTTAATTTTATTATTTATTTTTATTTTTATCAATTATATCAATTTTTTAATTTTAAAATACTTCTCATCTAAATACATATTTTATTTAAATATAAAACAAATACTTTTCAATTAAATACAATATTCAAAAAATAAATTACATTCAAACGTAATTAAAACACAATACGATTACCCAATATTAAGCAGTAGAATCCACTTTTTCTAAGATATACAGGCTTTTTCCAGTCACATTAGTAGGCATCTAATCAATTTTACCAATTTTCCAGACCAATAATATAATATTCACAACAATTATGAAATATAATTATTTTATAATAAATAATTAAATTCATGAATATCACATAATTATTAATTTAGATGAATTAAACAAAATAAAAAATATTTAATTTTTATTAAAAAAATAAAAATGATAAATAAGATGAATTCGATTTATCATTGTCACATCTCAAAATCTGAGACATGACATTATAAGGATGAAATTAATGAATCGGATTAAGGAATGGTATATCTCGATTTCCTAAGACTATCGATTTTATCTTAAAAAAATTTACCGTCTATTTAATTTTTTTTTCGATTATACTCGAGAGAATTTACTAAACATTTTAATTAAAATATCATGACAAGTTCCCTATTTTCCATATATGTATATTTAAATAAAATAAATTAAATTACAAATAATAAAATAAAACTTAAAGTTTATAATCCTGAGACATTCACGTTTACGTATATGATTATAAATATAAAATAAACAGACTTCTCGTCCTTAGCCTGCAAACTCTGAATTCAACCAACTTGTATCTATTAATCAGCCTCCTTTCCTAGAGGTTTATCAGTTTTAAACAATAAACGAAAGACTTAGGATATTTTAAAATCATTTTTCAAATATTTTATTTTGAAACAGGATAATAATATTATATAAATGTAATACAAAATCTTAAACATGTAGTTGTGAATATGCAAATTGTCCCTAAATACATCTAATTTGTGCACGGTCCGTATGAGTCCCCCACCACAACATTTTATGATAGGTTGTCATCGATCGATATGTGCACTGTTCACACATATGTGCTGCTCTTGATATACTTTAACACTAAATTCTATTTTCAAAATTTTCTTTAAAAATAAGATTCACATGATAAAATATACCATATTATTTTTCAAAAATCTATAACAAGATATTTTTTCTTTAATTTCTGAAATTGTGATATTTTCTAAAATCACAGAATTTATAAAAACTTTATAAATTTATTTTCTTTAAATCATTTTGGACAAATTACTAAAAAACAAAATAGGTTGCAAAAAAAGGATAAGATATCCTATCTGTTAGCAATATATCTGTTGATAACTTCTAGCTCGTATTCTGAAATAGTCATTTCTTCAATTTTGATCAACGAGTACCTAAAATAAAAATCACAGATAATTTAATTATCTATCAAAAAATCCTGTAATCGTAATTACAATAAATTTCATTAATTAGTGTGCCATTGATTTAACAACATTTTATTTTAAGGAGCGTTTGGTAAACACATTGCATTTTGATTGTATTTGAATGAAATTTATTTTTTGAATGTTGTATTTGGTTGAAAAGTATTTGTTTTGTATTTGAATAAAATGTATATTTGGATGAAAAGTATTTTAAAGTTGAAAATTTGATGTGATTGGTAAAAGTAGAGATAAATAGTGAATTAAAAAGTTGATATGATTGTTTTAAAAATGTTTTAAATAGTAATTATTTTCGTAACACTGTTACAAAATTTGTACTTGATGTAAAATTGCATTGTATTTGAGTAAAATTAAAATGAAATTCTTTTTCCAAACGTCACCTTAATATTCATAATTTTAAACAACATGTTATATTTAATACTTGTATATTTTTTAAAAAAGTTTCGACATAAACTACCTCAAAATATTAACTATCCAAAAACTCAAAAAATTTCAATACTACAGATAATCAATCCAATCCAATTCCAAGAAGAGTTTCTAAGTATAATTCAAATCTAAAATCTCATATCAATTTAGAACATTTATTTAAAAAAAACTATTATTATTATTTATCATTTATCATTATTATTATTATTATTATTTTTGTTTTGCTGGCAACACACACACATACACTACTACAAATTGTCGGCCACTTAATTGAATCATTAAATTTGCATAATTTCACTGAAGATCTACTTTAATCAAATATTTCTGTTCAATCATTTGACGCTTAGTGGCTCATAAATCATATTCTAACACATCAATTTTTCCAATTTTGAAAATATGCGTGTTTCGTGCACTTGAGTTGATCGTATATGCCTAGTATGAAGAGCACAAGCAAAACTCCCCCCATAGAAATCACCCAAAAAAATGAAAAGTTGAGATTTTACAGAATAAGAGAGACACAGCAGGGTCCTATATTTTAGAGGCTAACACAATGTAAAATCAATCTATTTGGTTTATATGACTAACAAACACATTTGATCTCTTGCTCCTTTTTCAATTTCATTATTAAAACTTTCCCCAAATGTCATTACGATGCGGTATGAGCCGAAGAGATTTAGGTCTCTTGAACATGATGAGGCTTGAAGTTTTCAAGGATGTCAATACATGTCTTTAGCAAGGTTTTTGCTTCCCCATTTTTCTCTCTTTCATGCAAATGAAGAAGCTCCTCATTAAGCTCCACATTCACAGTTCTGTACACTGACGGAAGGTCTCCGTATACTTTTAAGATTTCAAAAAGACAGTCTGAGGCGCTGATGTGAACCTACACTTGGGAAACACAATTGTCAGTATATCATCAAATAGATATAAGGTGGTTCTATTGTAAATACATATCCTTGACTCTTAACTCCTTCACCCCCTCTTCTTTAATATATATCCTTTTTTATTATAAAATAATCAACTCTACATATTATACACCTTTATAAATTTCAAAAGTATTCATTTATAAAATAATATTATTCCATCGTTTCAAATATATTTTTACACTTTATTTTTATTCTTTAATCTTCACCGTTCTACATCATTATATCTCTAACTGTTTTTTATTATTTTAATTTTTTTTGGTTAAATTATTATTATAATTTGAAGCTTTAGATATGGAACTTTTTTGTTTTATAGATAAGCAAATTATATAAAAAAAAATCAGTACATTTATTCTGTCTGTAATCATTATTTGTTATTACTTTTTGGTAATAAGTGTATCTACTATTGCATTACTTCTTTTCATTTATCAACGAAAAAGTAGATTTTGCATGTTAGAATTAAGCATAAACTAAGCATGCTAGTTGCAAGGATTTCGTCCCCATAAAGCATCGTAAATATTTAAGAATAGTAATAAAAATTTGTTGCTTGCCCTTTTTTTCGAACTTTTAATTTTTGAAATTTTAAATTGATAAATGTAATAACAGGTAAATTTATTTCAAAAAATTTCATGCATGCTCTATCTGCTGGAGGGGTATTGCTCTACGTAGAGCAGAGTAAAATAGTAATATACTTATTTTTATTTATAAATCTATAAAAAAGCGTGCATGTCTAAAGCTTCAAACAAAAATATTTTAGAAAAAAAAAGGGCAAGAGAGAAAAAGACATAAAAGGCTGAATATGAAAGAAAAAATAAAATATGGTGTAAAAATATATTTGAAATTGTGGAACAATATTTATTTTATAAAAAGGTAGTTTAGGAATTTATAGGGGCGTGTAATAATTAGAGTTGATCATTTAAAATTAAAAAGGAAATGTATCTAGGGGGGTGGAGGGTTAAGAGGGGAGTGCTAACAGAATCACCCATGGATCTATCAAAAAGGGTATTTAGCCAATCCAACAGTTACTGGTATGGAAAAGAGTGACACACCTGAGCAATCTTCACTGTATTTAGGCACTCAACCACCTTACACGACACCGATTCATACAGCTGAACAAAAGAAGGGAAAAAAAAAAAAAAGAGAAGCCAAGCAATTGAAAAGGATAAGGAGAAGTTTCACTCCAATTACCTTTTGAACTAAAGAAGCCATCTTAGGATGTGTGGAGGTTTCTTTGGAGTCATTCAAAACCTTATGGAGCTTTGAGCAGAGTTCTCTAATCACCGAAAATGCCGACATTTTGACTACCAAAGACGTTAATGTAACAACTAAGAATTTATATTTTCTAAGAATCTTTTTTTTATTTATGTAATGATATTTTTATACATATGTATACATATATGAATGATTTAATACTGCTAGAATGAAATAAAAATATTCTAACAGTGTTAAAAAAAAAAAAGAGGATAATAATAAAAATAATTTTTGAAAACTAGGGCCTTAACACAAATTTAAAGAGTTTAGGGCAAAAAAAAAAAAAGGGGGGGCTGAAAGGAAAAAGGGGGGGAGGGTGAGTTAATTAACTCACCTTCACAGCCCTCCCCCTTATTATTTTCCCTCTGTATACGCGGAGAGACAGAGAGAGAGCGAGAAAGGGAGAACGGCGAGAGAGAAAGGGAGAAGATCTTCTTCTTCTTCTTCTTCTTCTTCTTCTCTTCTTCTTCCACCGTTCGGCTGCAGGCGCGAACTCCGGACGGTGAGCCGAAATTTCGGCGGCAAACGCAGGAGAAAGGGAGCGCGAGGAGAGGGATATTCGGGGGGGGGGGGGGGGTGAAAATGTCGACTGAGGAAGGGTGAAAAACCCAGAAAACGCGAGCTTCTCTTCCCCTTCCTCCTTCCACGCGAATCAGCACTGTGCAGCCGTGAGGGAGTCGCGACATCCAGCACCTCCAAACTCGGATTTTCTTCAAGTTTCCTTCCAAAAACCGCAACTTTAGTTCCTTTAGAAGCAAAGGAACGTTTTTGAGTAAAGGTAACATTTTTTCCCTTTGCATTTTGGTGATTTTCGGATTTTATAGTGGGTAGTGTGAAAAATTGTTCAAATGGAAATGTTAGGGTCCGAAAATGGTTAGAATTGATTGAGGATGGTTTAGGAAAGGATATATGTGAGTTTGGGAACTTAAATGCAAAAGTTTGAATAAGTTTTCTTGAGGAAACCGAAAATGTACAAAGTTAGGGTTTGAAAATTGGATGATTTTTCATGATGGATTTGTGGCTCTTTTTGGTGAAATAATTGAACTCTATGATTGTTAACTTGATGATTTAAGTGAAAAAAAATGGTTATAAGGGTTATATTAACCATAAATGTATTTAGGTTCAATTTTGAATAAATGATGGCTAAATTTCTTGAAATGGGATTGTGAAATCTTAAAGTTAGTTTTGTTGAGTTTAGAGTTAAGAAAAGAGATTGAAAATGGTTATGTAATTGTTTAGGAGAGATTAGTAAGTTGAAAGTTGAGTTGGAAGTTTGGTTATTAAAATTGAATGTTATATGTTGTTGATGATTTTGAATGAATGAATGAATATGGAAAATGGAAAAAAAATGGAAAAAAATGATGAAAGTGATGATTGATTTATGGATATGATTTGGAATATGTTAATGAGTAATATGTGGGATTGATAAGCATTTTTCATAGAACGTTTTGAATGTTCTATGAAAAATTAGGCCTCTGGTATAGTAATTGGCAGGTACCTAAATTTTGAGGCGTTACTTAAACGCCAGGACATCAGTTTTTAAGCGGAAATATTGCCGAAATTTCGATAGCGATAATGAGGTGAATTAGTTGTAAGAAACTGAGATTGAGGACATTATGGAGATTAGAATGTTAAGGAAAGGGTGAAAACAAAATACCAACTGTGGCGACCCCCCACGTACGTTACCATACCAACCAGTCAAGCTCTGCCGCCGACCGCGATGGCTGGTAACCTCGTGGGTCGTCATCCTCTTACTTTACATACTTAACTTTCCCTTCTTAACGTTCTCATTTAAAACGGAAGCAATTTCTATAGCAAATTTTTTTTTTTTTTTTAACTTACATCTTATACCTATCTCTATCATACTCTTATAACACATATTTCATAACTTTCTTTCTTTCATCTTCCTTTTTGAACGCTCAGCGAAAGACTCATGGTAGTACCATACCCTCGCCCAGTCCCTTGGCACGTGCAGATCCGTCCGTTGTCCATCATATTACTTTAAACTAACAGTTTGCTTACCTGCAACATATAAATAACTAATGAGCTAGATACTCAGTAAGTTCAAACATACATTCATTAACTTATAAATACTAGTAATATATGTTATTACTAGAATATATGACATCACATACATACACATCATATACACATATCCTCAAAACATAACATAGAAGATGAGCTTCATCATGCTCGTTTATTCCTTCGTTCATTGTTCTTATCATTCTATCGATCAACTCTTATTATTCTAATCTAATCTCTTCAGTTCTTTACTTTTCATTCCTATCATTTCTTAACTTTCTGTTCTAAACCTTTATAACTTTTCTATCACTTTATCATCATCCCTTAACCTTTCATATCTTAAAAGCTAGTAACATACACACTAGCATAACATCACGTAAAAACGTGTCATTCACATCATATCACATACATAATTCTATTATGTTTCATATCGTTTGTTTCTTTTTATGTTGTTCTTTACTTTTCTTTCTTTTCGTATCATTTCTTTTCTTTTCTTTTCTCTCTGCTTTCATTTCTTTTCTTTTCACGCTCTTTTCTTTTCTTTTCTTTTTTTTTTTTCATTTCTTTTCTTTTCACGCTTTTTTCTTTTCTTTTCCTTTTTTTTTTTCATTTCTTTTCTTTCACTTATCTTTCACTGGTGGGCCCTGTTGTTGAACGTACCTAGTGCGCGCTGACAATGGGAGGAGGGGGAGCGACCCACCAACCTACCTCACAGTCAATCTTTAACTTTTAGCCATTAACCTCACACCTTCGGGAGGTAGCGTTCCACTGTAAGCCATTAACCTCACCTACGGGAGGTAGCATTTAATTATAGTGGAATTCATAACATAAAACCTCACCTACGGGAGGCCGGTACGCCAACAACTTAAGTTTTTAGTCTTATTATCTTGTAGGCTTTTATTTTTTTCTTATATTGATTTTTCGTTGAACATCTTTTTCTTTCAAAAACATAACACATATAACACATATTACTTATATAACATCACATCACATCACATCATAACAAACAAAAACATGTTTTGTTACGTGTAGACAATTATTCTTTGTTCGTCTTATCATTTGCATCATTCCATCAATCATAGCCTATCGATCATAGCCTATCGTTCTATCCCATCAATCACATCTTATCGTTATGTTCTAATCCTTTCATCATACCTTTCATCATAACCTATCATTGTTTTTCTTTCTTGTCTAACTCTTTGCTTTCATATCATTTTTCATAAAACATTCATCATACCTTTTATCATAACCTATCATTGTTTTTCTTTCTTGTCTAACTCTTTGCTTTCATATCATTTTTCATAAAACATTCATCATACCTTTTATCATAACCTATCATTGTTTTTATAAAACATCTATTCTTTCGTCCTCATAAAACATCAATTTCTAAATTCTTTTCCTCACCGATCATAATTGCTCTATCAATCATAACTTAATTTCCATAAAAATTTTCATAAACACCTATTCTTTCCTTTCATATCTCATCTCTTTCTTATGCATCCTATCATAACATTCTCGTTCTTATTCTTTCCATTCTTCTATCTCTCTTACTCACATCTTTATTCTCCTAAAACTTTTATAATGCCTTTCCCTCATAATTCAATATATACATATATTTATATATATATATATATTTTATAAATTATTTATTAAAACCTATCTTTTAATATCATCATAACATTGCTATAGTATTACTATAGCATCATCATAAATCACATCATGACATTTGCATACAAAACATATAAACACGATAAACTTGTTCATAGTTGCAGACGGGTAAATGTCTGAACTTACTCATAGCATGCTTATCCTCTTCGTGGGATCCATCGACGTCCTTTGTCGCTTCTGGATTGGGTTCCTACAGACAAGCTTTGTCCGTTAATCACATTTTCATTTATAGCTTTTATTTTATTAAAAAGCTTAATTCTGATCTTATAATCCTTAATTATAGCCTTAGGACAGCTTTCTAAATCTTAATGGCCATTTTCGAATTTTTCTCCAACTTTTGAAAAATTACGATTTTACCCCTAACTTTTGACAAAATTACAATTTTACCCTTGACGTGATTTTTTCATAACTTAAACCTCAATTTTGACTTTTACAAACTTCATTCACCTATTTCAGGGTCATTGTGGCTCTTTTCCCATAATTTGAGTATCTTTGGGCAAAATGACCATTTTGCCCTTGATGGGTCGTTTAATTATAATATTTTCATTTTCGTGCTTAGGCTGGATTTTCTAAACCCAAAATCATCAAATTAACTTTCTAAATCTTATCGGACCTTTTCCGGATCAATTGTTATCATTTTACCAATTTTCACATTCCCGGCCCTCGGGAAGTACTATTCTGACTTAAAAGTCGGTTTCATGTTTTTCTTGCGTTCTAGGGTTTCGAAGGGTCGGTTTACTAATTATAACTTACCCCTTCCTTTTTCCATGCCTTAATTCCTCGAGGGGACTCGGGTTCCCTTCCCGATCATATTTTTACCCCTCGTTTCCCATATTACCCCTGGTGCCATTTTTTTAGAAATTTCGGCAGAGTTTCCCCTTAATTTTTGAGGTTCCAGCGTTTAGGAAACGCCTGAAAACCATCTATCCTAATCTAATTCTATCACGTACTATACCAGAGGCCTAGATTTTACGTAAACTCATACTGTTTACGTAAAATCGTTACATCATCACATATTTTTCTTTTTCTCCATTACAGCCATTTTCTTCTTTTTACATACATTCTTTTCCACATTTTTCATACCAATAATCATAAAATCATTTAACAGTCCCAAACAATTAAATTGAGGAACGTAAAGGGGTCGGGATTTATACCGAATTGCAGTCCGGTCTCGACGGCATAAACCCTAATTCCTCGTTCTTCATGTTTGAGGTCCCGTCTTGCAAATCCGACTCCGCGAATGCGTCTGGAACGTCGAAAATAGGCCAACGGGCCAAACTTGCATTTTCGGTCAACGGTCGCCGTTGACCGGCGTTGACCGACCGTTGACCGGCGTTGACCGATGGCGACGGCGGCGACGGTGGCAAATGAGTAGTCCATTTTGAAGATCTCGACGAGAGGAATCCATTGGTGGCCTCAATTTCACATTTGGAGGCCTCAATCGCCGGAAAATCACCCCGAAAGTCACGGCCACGGCGGCGACGGTGGAGCTCCGCCGTGCCGGACTTTTTCCCCGAAATTGGTTGAGGGCTTTTGCTCCCCTCTGCACGGCGACCATTTCTGCACCGGTGGTGCAGCTCAACATCGCCGGAAACGACGGGTTTCACGGCGGCGACGGCGACGGGCGGAGTTGGGCGGCGCGATCCGGCGGCCGTTGGGCTGAAACTCCACCTGGGTTTTGTTCTACTCTTCACCACGAGTCTTTTGGGACCGGTTTCAGCTCGATCGGACGTCGGACGGCGAAGATATCGGCGATCGAAATTTCCGGTGGCCGGCGGCTTCGGGCGGCGCGTGCGCTCTCTTCCGGCGTCGGTTCCGTCGACTCGGCACACCGTTGAACTCAGCTCGGCGAGAGCTTTCCAACGGTGCCGGCGGTGTCGAAAACGGACACCGTTTCCGGTGGTCGATTACTATTTATCAATGGGGGTAGAGAGAGAAAGAGAAATGTAGAGAGAGAGAGTTCATGGGCAAATGAGGAAATTTCACTTTTTCCCGCTCTTTATATACTTTCTCACCCAAAATTTCAACATGGGCTATCCTGACTAATTTCGGCGTCCTGAGTCCAAATATATCAGTTTTATTTTCATCTGAGGTCATTTTGACCAATTTTCGATACTGCGAATTTTCGGTCAAAAATTACCCTTGTGCTCAATTATCAAATTTGAGCGTGCTAATAGGCTATCCTAACTAATTTGGGTGTGCTGAACCCAAATTTATCAGTTTTATGTCAAGATAATATCATCTTGACCTACTTCTTAATACTGTGAGTGGCACTCACGTGCACACACATAATATTACTATTACTCATTTTTCATCCTTTAACATTGTTAGAACATTTTATTTTAGTTCTAAACAATATTAAATCACTAAATTTCACATTTTAACGCTTAAATTCATTGTGTATTTATTCTCCGAAAAATGTGAATTTTCCCGGTTGTTACACCAACGATAGTAACAATATTTTAAGAGTTGAATTGGAGAAAAAGAGAGGAATAAGAAAATGTAGAAATTAATATAAATCTTCTATAAAAAAAAATGAAATGAATATGAGAAATAATCCATGATTATTTCTATTTTAGGAAACCCAAGAAGTGAAGGAGAAAGTAGTAGTAAGGATCCAAAAGGAATCACTCTTACACAGATACTGTAAGTACAAACATTTACTTGTCTACCCACAAACTGACTAACTTTGATGTGATCTGTGGTATGAGTTAGATGAAAAGTCATGTTAGAGATGCCTTAGGAATGGTATGTATGCATGATAAGTTATGATCAAAAAGCTAAAAGAATGCAAGATAATAAGACTGAAAACTTAAGTTGTTGGCGTACCGGTCTCCCTATAAGGTCGAGACTTCCGGTCTATATCCTCCGCGTAGATGTGGCGCTACCCCGAAGGTGCGGTAGATTATAGGATAGACCAACCCCGAAGGTGCGGTTTTTATATGACTTTGAGGTAGGTTGGTGGGTCGCTCCCCCTCCTCCCACTGTCAGCGCGCAAATATGTACGTCCAACAACGGGCCCACCAATGAAAGTGAAAAGAAAAGAAAGGAAAAGAAAAGAAAGGAAAGGAAAGGAAAAGAAAGGAAAAGAAAAGAAAAGAAAAGCAAAGAGAAAGAAAGGAAGACATGAAATGAAATTATGAGGATGTTGTAATAAGTTATGATAAAGAACCTCAAATACTAACTTATGAGGAATTAGAATTGCATTATGTGACTAACCTTAGAGGTTATGCATGTTGGTTCTTTGTTTGTATGTTTGTACTTACTGAGACTAGCTCACAAGTTTGTTTGTGGTGTAGGTAATAAAGGTAAGCAACCCAGGACAGGATAGAAGGTCGAGGGGCCTGGCAGAAAGATTCAAGAAGTGTCATGGACAAGGGGACGGACCCGTTATGCTTTTAACTGCCAGAATATTTTTGTATAAGCATATGTTCAGATATATATATATATATTTATATATGCAGACCATATGTAAATGAAATGGAACAAAAATGAAAAATATATATATATGTAAGTTAATATGTTTTGAGAAAAACAGAAGTTGTGTAAATATGTAAAAAAAAAAAAAAAAAAAAGGTTCCCAAAATTTCCACTCTATTTTGAAAGTAAAGATTTTAAATTTCACTTCCGCAAATGAAAAGAAACGTTCATGTATACAAAGTTAATAAGAAAGAGATGGCGAACGTCGACTCGGGCGAGCTGGGTCGGCGGGCGCCACAGTTAAAAACTAAATTAATTATGGCAATAAATCTCTTACTAAAAAAATAACAGTACGGAGGGACAAAGAAGCTACCAGTCCAAGGAAACCCAGGTGACAAGGAAGTTATTAGCAGATGAATTAGGTTCTCCTGTTGCTCAAGAATATCATTTAAATGTGCCACATGGATGCAAGATGTCAGACACTCCAAAACTTTGTCTTTCGGAACTGAAGTCTCTTCAACATCATCTAGTTCTGCCCACAAAGCAACTCAAGCTCAGAACAGAGAAACTTGTTCGAAAATTGATTATCTTTAACATTATTGCAGATCGTCATTCAGTCAACCATAACCATAAAAAAACAAAAATGTAGACAACTTTAAATCCACGAAAATAAATCAACAGGCCGTAGTAGACCATTAAAGGTCGAAGATATGATGACATGAAAGGTGATAAAGAGTGCAATTACAAATGTTCAAACTCTAAGCCTCCTGGCTCCTGCTCTAATACCATATCAGTTTTACCGATTCATCCCCAAAGCTTCAGATGTTAGGAAGTTGGCCAACAATAATTTTATGCCTTCTAAATCATAGGATAGTAAGAATTCAGACACAAGATCAAATAGGCAACCAGATGTTTGCTACTAAGTAAACTAGCACCAAGTTAAAGCTAATTGGAACGGATTGATAACATTTATAAAACAAAAGGATTTTCTTCTCTTTTGTCTACTTTAAGTGATACACTGGTGTCATAAAAGAATTAGACACTCCCAAGGGATGACCATGTTTCAAAGTTACCCAGTTTACATTTCAAGAAGAGTATCAAAGTTTAATATTTCAATTGAAACGCTTTCAGCACCTGCTTTAGCATCACTAGCCAAAGTTGCTTTCCCAGACTTACTGGGAGCAGCGGAATTGCACATCTCAAATAGCAGTGGAAAAGTTGAATTAAAGAACTCTGGATGACCAAAGGTTCTTACAACCTGAAAAAAGGAAAAAAGCAAGTATTAACCGAGGCACAAATTAGATAGGAATAGGATCTCATACAAGATGCAGATGGGTAACTCAAAGTCGAATTAATTGAGGAGGGGAAAACAAGAATCATGGATAAACCATACTCCAAAAGATCCGTGGAAAAATAAATAAAAAGGGGATAAATAGGAAATTCCAGAAAACATGTTTCGTGGAGAGGACCTAATATCTTGAATTCAACCAACAGAGTGTCTCTGTGATCTGAACTTTAACCGTGAAGCTGATGAGAAAAAAGGTGTTTCCTAATGCAATCCAATGATTCCAATCAATGTATTTTTTCTGAAGAACCAAAAAGGGAGCATTTAATGAAATTTAAATAAATCAAGAACTTGATTTACACTAAAACACGGTTCCATCATGTTTTTCTTTGTTTCTGTTTAATCTGCTCTTCTTTGTAACCTTACTAAAAACAGAGAGCAAGGGAAGAAAATGAGTGTTGGCCAAGAACTCATATTAATCAAAGTAGCATCGATAGAGCATTTAAGCTGCACTGTAAACCTGAGTTTTTATAAGATAAATTAAGATAAAGGCTTAGTTGAATTCAATTCATTCTTGAAAAACTGTTCGGATCCCATAAGAACTAATAAAATGTCCATATCCATATATACTCCACGTAACTAAGCATAAGAAATACCATGCAAATCTTACAGAAGGAATAGACCAAAACAAAATATAAAAATCTACCACACAATATTTTCAGAAATAGAAGAAAGTATTTAACATGCTTCACTGCTACAACAACAAAACATTTACCTGCTCAAGACATGAGAGAGCAGATTCACGGTATTTTTTCACTTTTTTGGTACATGCAGAAGATACCACACTCAAAATGGCATTAGGAATGGCAGGATCATGACTGGAAATGGCTTTATGACAAGACTTCGAAAGAGCACCTATTGCATCAAGTAAAGCTTCCTTGCCCTGCAAAAAGTAAATAAATTAAAAATCATATCCTGTAGACAGATGTCTAGAAGACGATAAATCTTACATCTGCAATGCATTAGCTTCGATGTAACAATTATTTGTGTGTGTGTCCGCGTGTGTGTTTATTATTATTATTATTATTGTTATTTTGGTAAGAAAAAGGCCTTTTCATTGATCATAAATCAATTACAAGTAAAGAGGATGAGAAATCTTCAACAACAATAAGATAACAGAAAATAAAAAGTATTCCAAGCACTTATTCCTATGTTTGGTGGCCTAAATCCCCCAAATGTGTTAATCTGTATTTTAGTTGATATGTGTTTTATCTCTTAAGTTGCAGGACTCAAAGTTCTCCCGGTTCCATTTGAATTTTAATTGCTTATCATTTTTTTCCCTAGAACTTGACTATAATGCAGTGTTACACTCTTTAATTTGCTTTCGTTTTGAGGACTCAGTTATCTTTCTTTTTCCTTGAATGAGGAAACAAAATCCCGTGAAGTTACCAATTCATTTACGAACAATTACAATAAGGAGTTTCTTACCTCCCATAAACGCCCAGGAATTTCTTTCATGACAGCTTGGAGTAATACATGATGGTGAGAATCCAAGGATTCACCTAAAACTTCACCTAGCTTGCAAATTGCCTTCCCCGACTGAAAGTCATGTAATTCATACGTGAGAAAAGATTTTGAAAAAGAACAGCAGGACAAATAACTGATTTGGAAATTTTTAAATGATAAAACCTTGAGGCAGGACTAAAAGGAAAACAAGAACAACCTTATAAAGGAAGAGGAAAAATGAAAATCTACCTTCTTTTTACTTGACCATGATGATGATGTAACACTCTGGCATATAAGAGAGACCACCTCTCCTAAATACAGTTGAAGGGCTATCTGTTCACTACTCGTATTTTCTTCCCACAACTCCTCAAACATTCCAGAAACATGCTTGTCATCCTCAAACCTGTGCCAGAGTACATTAAATCCAAATGCAAAATAAAATAACGCAACAACTTGTACATAGCAATTTTTTAAACAAGAAACAATCAGGAATTCTACTATCAAATGAGAAGTAAAATAATTTAAAAACGGAGACGAATATAATTTTCAACACGTTATTTATTGGATATTATCAGTGAGTGTTTTCAACCAAAAGCTACCATCCTCTAATCAATATTTCCTTAACATCAATCTTAAGCAATAGAAGAAGCCAAATAAGTTTGACTACTAGGCTCACTTGCAAGGCCATTCACCAGGAGACTACAAAACTTCCAAAGGCTTTTCTAGGTGAAGTTTTTGACCCTGTGAATGTAAATGTACCTGAAAAAATGACATTTTGACAGAGAAAGTTTACTAAAATTCTTGTGGCAGAAGTGGAGATAAGAGTCAGACCTTGATAGAAAAATAATCGGTATGACTGATGCATGATATCCACTCAGAACATCCGAGGCCATGGATGAATAGCTTTTCAATAGAATTGCACATGCAATTTGAGCATTCCTGTCACCAGTGTGCAAGGCTAGAGTATCTTCAATCAGTTTCTCAGCCTGAGATGTTGCTGCATACTTTAAAACTATTGCACAAGCACTAGCAAAGGCACGTTTTGCTGCTCCACTTTTCTCATCCTTAACAACGGGAAACAACAGCTTCAATAGCATCCTTGTGTATGATTTGATATCAATGCCAACCTTTTGAACAAGTAAGCTAATAAAGTTGGCGACACCAACCCTGGGGGAAACATGCAAGTCAGAGAGAACACTTGTAACAATTAGAGAACTCCTCAAGGAAAGTCATATACATAACATATGAATTCCATCATTCTGGAATTACTTAGAAGTAACTCATTTCATAATTCTCATAGATCCCACTAAATATGGTCAGTTCTCTTACTCTGGACAGAGTTCTAGATCGCAAAATTTTTTCTGTGGCAGTATTACGTACATCAGAAAGCAAAATATTCAGAATCGTCGTGGGCTTCAATGGACAAAACATTCTAGAATTTTCCTATTCCTTCGATTGTTCTAAATTGAAGGATGTAATCCGGGAATTAATTTTATGTTAGCTAGGTTTTTTTAGACTAAACTTCTTTTATTTCTTTATGGGTTTTTTTTCTTTTCCTTTTTTTTTTTTTTTTTCCTTTTAGAATTCTTCATCATCTCTCCTTTGTGATTTATTTGCCGATCCATGATAGGAAGTCTTGCATATGAAAAAGAGTATTACACATATCATAAAGGAAGCCGCAGAGAGATTGTAAGAGTGAAGTTAGAAATAATACATCTACTGCGTATAAAAGTTACCACAGCAATGAAGCATTCAGGCCATAAAAGTACAAATTCTGGAAAAAAAATACAATTAAGTAAATTATAAATAATTAATTAAGATCAGCATTCTTTCGATTGTTCTCTCAGTTTTTTTTTATTTTTATTTTCATGATCTTTTTATCCTTGTGGACTTCCTGTCCTCCTTGCATAGTACGTCATTAATCTGTCTTGATAAAGTTTTTTTTTTCTTATAAAAAAAAGTATTAATAATAGTTATAACTGAATTCTAACATAAGTGATTAGATAGACAAGAATGAAGCAAAATATTACGGTTGAAAAACCTAAAATGTCGTAAATATTTTCTGAGGCTTTGTGCACACTGCCATTTGTCGGCTCAGCAAATCAACCCAAGAGAAAAGTACGTATGAAACAAATTTTAACACTAATCTTCACAAAGGCAAGATGTTCTGTTTAGATGGCTTGGCACTTTGGGTGTGTCAATTTTATCGTATTATCTATTGGATGCTATGTCAAATTCCATGGGATTTTTGCCATTGATAACAGATGAACTTTTTTTTTATTCTTTTGCATAGAAGATAACTAGCTTTCATTGGTAAAGGAATCAAATAAAAAGGTAAAATAGATGAAATATTAAATCCATAAGTTGCAATCCAGAAACTGG
Organism: Antiaris toxicaria; assembly: GCA_035233585.1. Taxonomy (NCBI): domain Eukaryota; kingdom Viridiplantae; phylum Streptophyta; class Magnoliopsida; order Rosales; family Moraceae; genus Antiaris; species Antiaris toxicaria. Next base: position 21,204,049 of record CP141153.1, read on the forward strand.
AGTAATGTAACTACAAAATGTTGTCTGGACTAATTTTAATTTATGGATACATAGTCAAAAAGAACTTTTAAAGAACCTACCCAAAAAAATTAAAGGAAATTCATCTATATTTCCAGTCAACATATCTTAAAAAGAAGAAAGATTATAGAAAAATAGCCACGCACCTAGTGTTCAGGCCTACTCCAGATCGGACCAATTGAGCAAGACGAGGAACCGATTGGTCTAATGATTCAGTATCCACAACATTTAAGGAGAGATCAAGAGTTTCCCACATCGGAGAGCCTTTTGAAATTGAAATTCTCAAATTTTCAAGCTTTTCTGTTTGTATTCCAACATTTGTTGCATGCAACTGGAAGACAATCATATACAAACAAATCAATCATTTAAAAAAAAAAAAAAAAAATAGAAGACACCACATAAAAACAAGAACAAGTCAGTACAAAATGTGAGAATGGAATATGTTCAAACCTCAACATAATTAAGTCCTTGGTCTTCAAGGCTTGATAAACTTTCCAACATGCAACAGACCAGATCGGATAAATGCGGGCGAAGTGCAATTCCTGCACCCTGTAAATAAGTTGGAAATCCCTGTGAGTTGCCCCTCTGAACGTTAATACAGATAAAACACTTCAAAAAGAAATGCTACCTTTGCAAGCTTCATAACAACTGCAATAGAGATGCCTTGCGATTACTGTCAACTTTACTTAATATGCCTTCTCCAAGCAAAACAGGCAAAACTATATCCATGGCTTGGCTTGCATGTGATATATCTGTTAGGGAGACATCACAAAGCCTAGTTGTTAATGAAGTAACAGCACGACATAACTTTTCACCGGAATTTCGGACAGTCTCTTTAATGTCGTCCATGGCACGGAAGGCTGCTGACCATAATTTTTTTAAATGCTTTCCAACCTAAATATACCAAAGAAGCATATGGTGAGACGTTAAAGTGCAGAAGTTAAGAAGATATAAAGATGATGAACATCGTGAACACTAAGTTTTTTTACGCGATCAGCACACACTTCCCAGACATAATAATAGGGTTTTAACTACCCATGCCCCCTGAAATTTGTAATTTGGCACTTCCATCCTTGAACCTTTTCTTCTTGGGTCCATAAATTTCCAAAGAGACACAATGAACTCCAACCGTTAGATGGGAGTTAAGTCTATAACTAATTCAAGGACTAACTTATCCAAAAAATAAATATAAAATTAAGGGACTTAAGTTTCAAACTACAAAAAATTCATGGGGCACAAGTATTAAACATCTTACAGCGATTTTGTCAATAATTTAACCTCCAATAATAATTGTGAAGCCGTATGGTTATCCCTGCTGTTTGTCATCTAGAAGGAGAGAAACGGTAGAATTTTTGAAAAAAAAGATCTGGTTTTATGCTCCACTTTCAAGAAAGCATATTTAGATGGTCTTCTGCTAATAAAGTTATTGACGACTTTCCCTTTTCTTTGGTTTTGTTGAATACGAAAGAAATAACAGGCTTTTTGAAGTCTAATTGGGCGTTTGGGACACAAATTTTTTTAGCATTGCATTTAAATGCAATGTAATTTTCTCCCAAATACAAAAATATTTCATTCAAATACCAATCACATCACATTTTAAATCTAACACAATCACTATTTATTATTTCACTTTTTCTATTACTTTTATTAATTACATCACATATTCTCTCTCCCTCTTTTTTTTTTCTCTCTACTTTTACCCATCACATCACATATTTATTATTAAAATACAATTCAAATATTTTTCTCCCAAATACACATTGCATTCAAATGCAATGTTAATGCTTTTCCTCCAAATACAAATTGCATTCAATACATTACATTCAAATGCAATGCAAATGCAATACGTTCACCAAACGAACCCTAAGCTTTCTACTAGTATTTTGTTTTGATGTATCTATTCTTTGACCTGTGGACTTCTTGCTTTCAATCTCTATGTACTGTTTTCAATATCAAAACACTAGTTTTTTTCTAATCAAAAATGAAAAAAAAAAAAATGAGATTCCACAACACAGTAAGATTTTAAGTTGGAATCTAAGTCCAAAGCATGCTTGGAAAGTTTTCATTTTAAATTTTATATGACAAGCATTATAATGTTATGGATGCCTTTGTGGGAAAGACTTACCAAAGAAGGGCTCGTGTGGAAGACTGAGATAATCCTTCCTATTTTTTAGCATTTAGTTATATCTTTCCTATTTTCAGCATTTAGTTATTTCCTTTTTTTTATTTGTTGCATTATTTCCTGATTTCTAGGAGTATTGTTTAGGCAATTGAAATATTTTATTTGTTGCATTGTTTCCTGATTTCTAAGAGTATTGTTTCCTGATTTCTAATAGGTGTAATTTTGCTGCCTATAAAAAGGCTATGATGAATAAAGATTGATTAAGCTTGGTTTGATAATTTTCTTCTCTTCTTGAGAGCGAGAGAGAGAGAGTAGCGGAACCTGCAGGGGGCGGGTTCTGTGAGGGAAACACCATAGGTAAAGGCAAGGAACGTCAAGGGAAGGGTGAGAAAGAGACTTTCACTGCATCTAGACCCGTGACTAGGTCCTTATCTAGGGTACATAACAATTTGGTATCAGAGCCAGCCGTCATGGGAGATGCGGAGAGTCTTCAAGCAAGGCTGGAGGCCTTCATGGAGGCGATGACCCTGCAACAGCAGGTGCTTGAGACGTAAATTGGAGAAATCGCGACCCAAGTGAAGGAGGTTAGTCACGAGACTCAAAGGAGAGATTCCTCACGGGAAAATTTGCAGAACAAGGGGGCGGAGCAGTCGCGACATTGGCAGAGCTGCGGCGGTGGTTTTCAGGCGGGGTCTGAAGATATGGCGGAGGGGACGAATCGGGGATTCTTGGTTCCACGGTACTCAAAATTGGAGTTTCCATCCTATGATGGCAGAGAAGACCCGTTGGTGTGGCTACGTCGATGTGAGCAGTTTTTCCTTAGCCAACGCACACCAACGGAGGACAGGGTGGGGTTGGCTGCATTTCATCTGACGGGGGAAGCCCAGCTTTGGTACTATCAGATCGAACAAGAGGATCCCGATATTAATTGGGAAGGATTCAAGTTCCAGTGCAACATTCGTTTTGGACCACCTTTGAGTAACAACCCGCTAGGGGAGTTAAGCAACCTAAAACAACGAGGTTCTGTGGAAGAATACCAATGGCAATTCCAGTCCCTTTTGGCACGCACCACTGACTTGAAACCGAACCAGCAAGTGAGCTTGTTTACTGCGGGATTGGTTGAGAGTCTTCGCATTGAGGTGGAGCTTCATCAACCTGGAAATCTGGGCATTGCCATGAACTTAGCACGGGCGTTTGAACGGAAGCAATTGTGCCTGGGTGCGCGCCGGCCGACGGGGGGTTGGACAAACCCCAGAACGAGCAACCGTCCAGTTGTGACGCCATCTTCTTCAAATGGAGAGGGCAGTAATGGCATCACACGACCCACACCGACAACCACCAATGGACTGGGTGAAAACACTACTCCCTTTTTCAAGCGGCTAACGAGAGCGGAGATTGCTGAACGTCGAGCAAAGGGATTATGCTTCAATTGTGATGATCTGTATACAACAGGGCATCGATGCAAGCGGTTGTTTTGGATAGAGGTACCGGATGAGGAGAGCGATTTCGAGGACGAGGTCGAGGAAAACCCGGAAATATCTCTACGCGCCATTAGTGGACTCCAAAGTTCCTGGACCATGCAATTGCAAGCAAAAATTGCAGATTGTCTAGTTTGGGTGTTAATTGATTCAGGGAGCACGCACAACTTTATAAGGAGTGGGACGATTCTGAGGTTGGGAATCTCGGTACAGGAAAGACCGGGCCTGCGCGTCGCGGTAGCCAACGATGAGAAGGTGTCAAGCGGGGGAATCTGCAGAGGAGTAGCCTTTTAGGTTGGAGCTGACTCGTTTATTATGGATTTTTACTCCATTCCCTTAGACGGGTTTGATGTGGTACTCGGCATCAAATGGTTGAGCACCCTGGGTCCCATATTATGGGATTTCGCCTCCCTGACTATGAGCTTCAATGTGGAGGGTAAACCAATCAAGTGGAAGGGACAATTCCTGGCTCCGACCCTAAGGATTGCAACTTTGACTGGACCCCCGCCCTCGGAAGGGAACATTGATAGTTTATTAGATGAATTTCCAGACTTATTTGAAACACCAACAGGTCTACCTCCCGCGCGTGAGTGTGACCACCGTATCCAACTTGAACCCGGATCAGGTCCCGCGGTGGTGTGACCTTACAGGTACCCGCACTTCCAAAAAGACGAAATAGAGAGACAATGTGCAGCAATGTTGCAACAAGGAGTGATTCGCCCAAGTCGGTCACCATTTTCCTCACCAGTACTCTTGGTAAAGAAGGCCGACGGGTCTTGGTGCTTCTGTGTTGATTACCGCGAGCTCAATAGCCGCACAATCAAGGACTAGTTTCCGATTCCGGTGGTGGACGAACTTCTCGACGAACTTCACGGTGCCAAATTTTTTACCAAGCTTGACCTTACTTCAGGTTATCATCAAATCCGAATGGACCCATGCGACATAGAGAAAACTGCTTTCCGGACTCACCACGGCCACTTTGAATTTCTGGTCATGCCCTTCGGGCTCTCCAACGCCCCTTCCACTTTTCAGAGCCTCATGAATGAAGTTTTTCGCGATCACTTGCGTCAGTTCGTGTTGGTTTTCTTTGACGACATATTGATATACAGCCAGACCTGGGCCGAACACTTACACCACATTCGAGTAGTTTTTGAGCTCCTTCGGCTTCATCGACTCTTCCTCAAAAAGTCTAAGTGCTCTTTTGGCAGCAATCGGGTGGCTTATCTAGGGCATATTATTCATGGGTTTGGTGTAGAGGTTGACCAAAGCAAGATTCAGTCAGTGATTGATTGGCCAGCTGTGGCGACCCCCCACGTACGTCACCATACCAACCAGTCGAGCTCTGACGCCGACCGCGATGGCTGGCAACCTCGTGGGTCGTCATCCTCTTACTTAACTTACTTAACTTTCCATTCTTAACGTTCTCATTTAAAGCGGAAACAATTTCAATAGCAAATTTTTTTTTCTTTTAACTTACATATTATACCTATCTCTATTATACTCTTATAACACATATTTCATAATTTTCTTTCTTTCATCTTCCTTTTCGAACGCTCAGCGAAAGACTCATGGGAGTACCATACCCTCGCTCAATCCCTTGGCACGTGCAGATCCGTCCGTTGTCCATCATATTACTTTAAACTAACAGTTTGCTTACCTGCAACATATAAACAACTAATGAGCTAGATGCTCAGTAAGTTCAAACATACATTCATTAACTTATAAATACTAGTAATATATGTTATTACTAGAATATTTGACATCACGTATATACACATCATATACATCATTTATACATATCCTCAAAACATAACATAAAATGTGAGCTTCTTCATGCTCATTTATCTCTTCGTTCATCGTTCTTATCATTCTATCGATCATCTCTTATCATTCTAATCTAATCTCTTCATTTCTTTGCTTTTCATTCCTATCATTTCTTAACTTTCTGTTCTAAACCTTTATAACTTTTCTATCGCTTCGTCATCATCTCTTAACATTTCATATCTTAAAAGCTAGTAACATATACACTAGCATAACATCACGTAAAAACGTGTCATTCACATCACATCACATATATGATTCTATTATGTTTCATATCGTTTGTTTCTTTTTATGTCATTCTTTACTTTTCTTTTCTTTTCGTATCATTTCTTTTCTTTTCTTTTCTTTTCTTCTCTTTTCTTTTCACGCTCTTTTCCTTTCTTTTCTTTTCACTCTTCTTTCGTTTGTTTTCTTTCCACTTTCCTTTGGTTGGGCCCGTTGTTGGACGTACCTAATTGCGCGCGGACAGTGGGAGGAGGGGGAGCTACCCACCAACCTACCTCACAGTCACATAAAACCTCACATTCGGGGCTGGTCCAACCTATAAGCTACCACCTTAGGGGTAGTGCCACATCTACGCGGAGGATATAGACCGGAAGTCTCGACCTTGTAGGGAGACCGGTACGCCAACAACTTAAATTTTCAGTCTTATTATCTTGTAGGCTTTTATTTTTCTTATATTGATTTTTCATTGTACGTCTTTTTCATGACATTCATCATCTTTCATTTCTCATTTTTCATAGAACATTTCATGGAATATTTGTTCTTTCGTTATTTTTTCTTTTCTTAATTCTTTACTTTACTTGTGTGAATTAGGTTAATCACACCTTAGCATATATAGCACATATTACTTATATAACATCACATCACATCATAACAAACAAAAGCATGTTTAATTATGTACAGACAATTATTTTTTTTTCTCTTCTCTATTTATCATTTGCATCATTATATCTAGCGAATCTTATCATCACATTTCTATCAATCATAGCCTATCGATCATAGCCTATCGTTCTATTCTATCAATCACATCTTATCGTTATATTCTAATCCTTTCATCATACCTTTTATCATAACCTATCATTGTTTTTCTTTCTTGTCTAACTCTTTGCTTTCATATCATTTTTCATAAAACATCAATTCTTTCGTCCTCATAAAACATCCCTTTTTTAATTCCTTTCCTTACTGATCATTGTTGCTCTATCAATCATAACTTAACTTCCATAAAACTTTTCATAAACATCTATTCTTTCCTTTCATATCTCATCTCTTTCTTATGCATCCTATCATAACATTCTCGTTCTTACTCTTTCCATTCTTCTATCTCTCTTACTCACATCTTTATTCTCATAAAACTTTTATAATGCCTTTCTTTTCATGTCTCATCTCTTTCTTATGCATTCTATCATCACATTCTCATTCTTACTCTTTCCATTCTCCTATCACTCTTTATCACATCTTTACTCTCATAAAACTCTTATAATGTCTTTCCTTCATAATTCAATATATACATATATTTATATATATATATTTTTATAATTATTTATTAAAACATATCTTTTAACATCATCATAGCATTGCTATAGCATTACTATAGCATCATCGTAAATCACATCATCACATTTACATACAAAACATATAAATACTATAAGTTTGTTCATAGTTGCAGACGGGTAAATGTCTGAACTTACTCATAGCGTGCTTATCCTCTTCTTGGGATCCATCGACGTCCTTTGTCGCGTCTGGATCGGGTTCCTATAAACAAATTTTGTCTGTTAATCACATTTTCATTTATAGTCTTTATTTTATTAAAAAGCTTAATTCTGATCTTATAACCCTTAATTATAACCTTAGGACAGCTTTCTAAACCTTAATGGCCATTTTCGAATTTTTTTCCAACTTTTTGAAAAATTACAATTTTACCCCTAACTTTTGATAAAATTACAATTTTACCCTTAACGTGATTTTTCATAACTTAAACCTCAATTTTGACTTTTACAAGCTTCATTCACCTATTCCGGGTCATTGGGGCTCTTTTCCCATAATTTGAGAATCTTTGGACAAAATGACCATTTTGCCCCTGATGGGTCGTTTAATCATAACATTTTCATTTTCATACTTAGGCTGGATTTTCTAAACCTAAAATCATTTAATTAAATTTCTAAATCTTATCGGACCTTTTCCGGATCAATTCTTATCATTTTACCAATTTTCACATTCCCGGCCCTCGAGAAGTACTATTCGAACCTAAGAATCGGTTTCATGTTTTTCTTGCGTTCTAGGGTTTTGAAGGGTCGGTTTACTAATTATAACTTGCCCCTTCTTTTTCCATGCCCTAATTCCTTGAGGGGGCTCGGGTTACCTTCCCGATCATATTTTTACCCCTCGTTTCCCATATTACCCCTGGTGCCATTTTTAGAAATTTCGACAGCATTTCCGCTTAATTTTTGAGGTTCCAGCGTTTAGGAAACGCCTGAAAACCATCTATCCTAATCTAATTCTATCACGTACTATACCAGAGGCCTAGATTTTACGTAAAACTCATACTGTTCACGTAAAATCATTACATTATCACATATTTTTCTTTTTCTCCGTTACAGTCATTTTCTTCTTTTTACATACATTCTTTTCCAAAATTTTTCCTACCAATAATCATAAAATCATATAACAATCCCAAATAATTTAATTGCGGAACGTAAAGGGGTCGGGATTTATACCGAATTGCAATCCGGTCTCGACGGCATAAACCCTAATTTTTTGTTCTTCATCTCTGAGGTCTCGTCTTGCAATTTCGACTCCGCGGATGCGTCCGAAACGTCGAAAATAGGCCAATGGGCCAAACTTCCATTTTCGGTCAACGGTCGCCGTTGACCGGCTGTTGACCGGCGGCGACGGTAGCAAGTGGGTAGTCCATTTTGAAGATCTCGACGAGAGGAATCCATTGGTAGCCTCAATTTCACATTTGGAGGCTCCAATCGCCGGAAAATCCCCCCGAAAGTCACGGCCACGGCGGCGACGGTGGAGCTCCGCCGTGCCGGACTTTTTCCCCGAAATTGATTGAGGGCTTTTGCTCCCCTCTTCACGGTGACCATTTCTGCACCGGTGGTGCAGCTTAACATCGCCGGAAATGGCGGTTTCGACGGCGACTCCACGGCGGCGACGTCGCGACTTCGGGCGGCGCGATTCCGCCAGTGTTGAGGTGATCCACCACCTGGGTTTTGTAGTACTCTTCACCACGAACATTTTGGGACCGGTTTCGTGGCAAATGGTGGCCGGACGGCGGAGAAATCTCACGAGGAAGATTTCGGCTCCGGCGACCTTCAGGCGGCGCGTGCGGCTTGCTTCGGCGGCTGCTCCGTCGCATCGACCCACCATCGGACTCAGCTCGGCGAGAGCTTTCCGATGACACTGGCGGTGTCGTGAACGGAGGCCGTATGTGAAAGTTGGTTACTGTACACAATTCGGGTAGAGAGAGAAAGAGAAATAAAGAGAGAGAATACACATGGGCAAATGAGGAAATTCCACTTTTTCCCTCTCTTTATATACTTTTTCGCCCAAAATTTCAACATGGGCTATCTTGATTAATTTGGGCGTCCTGAATCCAAATATATCAGTTTTATTTTCATCTGAGGTCATTTCGACCAATTTTCGATACTGTGAATTTTCGGTCAAAAATTACCCTTGTACTCAATTATCAAATTTGAGCGTGCTGATAGGCTATCCTTACTAATTTGGGTATGCTGAACCCATATTTATCAGTTTTATGTCAAGATAATATCATCTTGACCTACTTCTTGATACTGTGAGTGGCACACACGTGCACATACATAATATCACTATTACTCATTTTTCATCCTTTAACATTGTTAGAACATTTTATTTTAGTTCTAAACAATATTAAATCACTTAATTTCACATTTTAATGCTTAAATTTATTGTGTAATCATTTTCCGAGAAATATGAATTTTCCCGGTTGTTACACCAGCACCACAATCCACCAAGGCTTTGCGAGGATTTCTGGGATTGGCAGGTTACTACAGAAAGTTTATTAAAGATTTTGGACAAATCGCGGCACCTCTGACGAGTCTCTTGAAGAAGAATAGCTTTCATTGGGATGAACACGCAGAATTCGCTTTCCTGTTCCTTAGACTGGCGCTTTCTAAGTCACCGGTCCTTTGTTTACTGGACTTCACATCAAAATTTGTGGTGGAATGTGATGCTTCGGGAAGCGGCATAGGGGTGGTACTACAACAACACGGACACCCAGTGGCATTTTTCAATCGCAAGCTCGCTGATCGTTATCATAAGTTGGCCGCCTATGAACGGGAGTTGATCGGACTTGCAAAGGCCGTTACACACTGGAGACCATATTTGTGGGGCCGACAATTCGTGATCAAAACAGACCACTTCAGTCTGAAATATCTCCTCGAGCAACGCTCAACTACCTCTCCACAACAACACTGGGTTAGTAAACTCCTCGGGTTTGATTTTCGAGTGGACTACCGGGCAGGCTCCCTTAATCGTGCAGCGGACGCCTTATCTCGTCGAGATGAAGAATCTGGCCAACTGTTTGCGATGTCCTATGCACGCTCACTTCTGCTAGATGACTTGCGTCAAGAAATCCAAACCGATGAGGCCTTGCGACAGCTTCGAGATCGCATCTTAAAGGGGAAGGAAGGGCCGGATTGGGAAGTGAAGGACGACTTAATCCTCTATCGTGGTCGAGCTTATTTAGCCCCATCTTCCCCAATCATCCCTGCCATTTTTACAGGGTTCCATGACGTGTCCCACGAGGGTATTCAGAAAACCTTAGAACGGATCCGTCGGGATTTTTACTGGAAGGGTATGAAGGCAACCATTCATGAATTAGTCCAAGGCTGCCTTGTGTGTCAAAGGAACAAATGGGAAACACTACATCCTGCGGGTCTTCTTCAGCCTCTTCCAGTTCCTACTCAAATTTGGGCCGATATCTCCATGGATTTTGTCGAGGCGTTACCAAAGGTTTTGGGCAAATCGGTTTTGCTGGTGGTGGTAGATCGGTTATCAAAATACGCTCACTTCATTCCTCTCGGGCATCCCTATTCCGTAATCACGGTGGCACATGCATTTTTCACTGAGGTATTCCGCCTACATGGACTTCCTGAGTCCATTATGTCAGATCGAGATAAGGTCTTCCAAAGCCTCTTTTGGAAGGAATTGTTTCGACTATCAGGGTCCAAGTTATCCTTCTCCTCGGCCTACCACCCTCAATCGGACGGTCAGACGGAGGTGGTGAACCATACAATCAAGATGTATTTGCACTGCTTGACTGGGGATCGGCCCCGTAAGTGGCTTGAATGGCTTCCTTGGGCGGAGTATTGTTACAATACTTCCTTTCACACATCGCTCAAGACTACTCCATTCCGGCTGGTCTATGGAAGAGACCCACCTCGTTTACTGGACTACACAGCGGGGTCTACAAGGGTGGAGGCGGTGGATAGGGCCTTGCTTGATCGTTCTGAGTTCCTTCGTACAGCCCGAGCCCATTTGGCTCACGCACAAAGCCGCATGAAGAATACATATGATGCGGATCACCACGACGTGGAGTTTGAGGTAGGGGATTTAGTTTGGCTGAAACTTCACCCATATCGCCAATTATCTGTTGCTTGCCGGAATGTTACTAAATTGTCCCCGAAATTTTACGGGCCCTTCAAGATTCTGTCCAAAATTGGATCGGTGGCCTACGAGTTGGATTTGCCAACAGGGAGTCGGATTCATAATATGTTCCATGTGTCGCTGCTCAAGGCTCTTAAGGGCCCTCCTCCAGAAATGATTACTGAGTTACCTCCAATTCATGAGGGGCGTGTTCTACCAGTACCACACTCCATCTTGCGTGCGCGTATCAACCGAGGCCGTTGGGAGCTCTTAGTTCGTTGGTCCAATAGCTCGGAAGACAGCGCTACTTGGGAGGATCTCCATACCCTAAAGGACGCTTATCCCGACTTTGAGCTTGAGGACACGCTCAATTTTGAGGAGGGGAGTAATGTTACGGATGCCTTTGTGGGAAAGACTTACCAAAGAAGGGCTCGTGTGGAAGACTGAGATAATCCTTCCTATTTTTTAGCATTTAGTTATATCTTTCCTATTTTCAGCATTTAGTTATTTCCTTTTTTATTTGTTGCATTATTTCCTGATTTCTAGGAGTATTGTTTAGGCAATTGAAATATTTTATTTGTTGCATTGTTTCCTGATTTCTAAGAGTATTGTTTCCTGATTTCTAATAGGTGTAATTTTGCTGCCTATAAAAAGGCTACGATGAATAAAGATTGATTAAGCTTGGTTTGATAATTTTCTTCTCTTCTTGAGAGCGAGAGAGAGAGAGTGGCGGAACCTGCAGGGGGCGGGTTCTGTGAGGGAAACACCATAGGTAAAGGCAAGGAACGTCAAGCGAAGGGTGAGAGAGAGACTTTCACTGCATCTAGACCCGTGACTAGGTCCTTATCTAGGGTACATAACATATAACTGAATAAAATTCATCTGTTTCTTAAGAAATTGACTAGAATCTTTTCATATTCGTGTCACAAGTGCTAGAAATCATAATACAGGAAAATTGGAGTTGCATTCAAGTTATCTCTATCTTCTTAAAAAAAATAAAATTAAAAAAAAAAACCTAATTAATTAATGAATTTCAACAGGTTTTTATTAACATGTTAGAAAATCCGACATAAATATTTAAATCATCACCCGATCAAATCTCCGTCCTTGGATGATATCTGCAAGAGCAAGACAAGATGCTTCACGGGAACGCCAAAGCCTAGATCCAGATTGAATTAGCAAATCATCAATAATAACATCGAAGTGTTCATCAATTGTCTTCTTCGACTCTTCAACAAGCGACTTCCATATATGTGACATTGCATCCTAGTAACATAAGAAGAATGAGCAATGACGAAGTCTGAGTATGTAAGATTAACTGAGATGGAAAATTTTAAAGAAGGCAAGTGTGAGTGTGTGTGTGCAGTTTATGCAGCCTTTGATGGTGCAATTGTATCTAACATCATGCACCGAGTTCAGGGACGTCTACCTGCACATTTTTATCAGGGTCGTATTGATACCGAACAAGCCTTGGGATTAGTGAACGTAAGTGTGGCTTAAGAACATCCCCTGCTTGCTTTGCTATCTTAGAAAATCCAAAAGCAGCACCCCTCTTTGAGTTTAAAGAAGCTTGATGATTAGCCAGATCCATAACCTTATAGATTAAGTCCGGTTGCCCCATCTCATTTGCTAAATTGCAAAGCTCCTTATAAGTGCTGAGTTTCCCACCATTAAGGCCTTCACCAATAGCTGCTTCCTGAAAGACTTCAGTATCTTCAACAAGCTGCTAAACAACACAAATTTTAAAACTAATTATCTAGAACTTAGTCATTTGCTTAAGGGAGTCGCAATTGGTAGTTCTTTCAATTTTTATGCTTGTTCTCTCAGGCTTTTCCACTTTACTGCACTTTTTATCCAGGACTGATTGTCCTCTTTTTTTTTTTTTTTTCCCTCCCTTCCCCTTATCCTCCTTGGTTTGTACTTTATTATTATTATTATTATTAGTCTAAAGGACGTTTAGTTTCGTTAAGAAAAAAACAAAAGGCGGGGGGAACAGATAGACAGGGAGATAGATAAAAGACCAACTTGCCTTGATTGCTCTTTTCCTTTTCCCTGAACCTGTGAGAGTGCCTACTAGTGCATTTACTAAGTTCTTCTTCATCGATTCATTCCCAAGCTCATACACAATACTCATGCCTTGTGAAGCTAACTCTTGTGTAAGTTCATTCTGTTCACCAAGTAAGTGTGAAAAAGCTTCCTGCATTCATATGAAGAGTTTTAGTTAGACGATTTACACTTAATGTTTTCTTTATAAGAAATGTAAAACTTTATTTGAGCAGTAATATTATGATTTAAAAAACTAGTAGAGATGCTACTTAGTGTCGTTACAAGATCCTGCAATGAATAACGGGAATAACAGGGGGGGTAGTTGAGCACAAATTACACCTCCATGCTCCTGCAAAGCATAGACAGAACCAATATAGGCCCAGTGAGGGCATGAGCCCCCACTCAAATTTTTTTTTTTTTTTTTGTATATATATATATGTGTGTTATTTTATCTTGATACACACAAGGCCCCCATTAAAAATAAAAAAATAAAAAAAAATTAATCTTTTAGCACCCATTAAAACTTATTAAGTTTTGGTTTTAGTTATTAACTCCCACTAATAAGAATTCCTGGCTCCATCACTGCATGCAAGTCTTTTCTTTCAGTTAATACTACCAGTGAATACCTTAAACGTCTTGAATACTTAAATGGACAAGTTCATGACATTGTTTGGTTCAATAAGAGAGTTGAGTTAGTTGTCAGCGAGATTAAAAGCTTTATTTGAAATTAATATTTCATTGAAGAGGTGATGCTTACAAAATCTCTTGAGGTATGTAAGATCATAAAGCGTGAGAGATTTGAGTTGAGGAAGCGAAATCTTTTCCAAAGTCCCATTGTCTTCTCCTTGCAAGTCTGTTATGACCAATACCTCTTCCAAGACTCTACAGTTATGTACTTCTAGCTCCTTAAGCTTTATGAGATAGCTTTTAGCCGTAGCTAATGATGACACATACTTTAAGTTGTGGCAATTTTCAACCCGCAAGCTACTTCAATTTTGCATGCAAGAAGTTGATAGAAGTTGGTCTGGCGATAACTTTTTAACAACCAATCCATTTAAATATAAATCTTCTAGGTTGGGAAGCGTAACCTACAAAGAGTCAAAGGCAATTCTAATTACATACTGAATTAAAAAAAAAAATGTGTACTGCCTCACACATTCTCTCAAAGTATGTGAAAAATTTATTTATTTATTTATTTATTTTTTTGTGGCTATAGATTTACAATAAGGAAATTAAAGCAAAAGAAGATGATACCTTCTGCAATGCAAAATCCAACCTAAAATACACAAGTTTTTGACAATTTCAAAACTAACCCTTATCAATAACTTGCTCTGTGTGAGACTTGGATAGAATGAAAGGAAAGTAGGGTATTAACATCCTTTACAAATAGAGAAAAGAGCAGTTAAGAAAGAGAAGAGGAGAAAAAGACTAGGGTCCAAGAGAAGACAAGTCTTTATATTTATTTTGTCGCTTTAAATCAATTATATATTTCTAATTTCTTATATTAAGATTGAGGATCAAACCCTACTCTAATTATGAAGTTCTTAGTTAAAATCTCTTTGTATTGTCTTGAATGTTCATAGTTATTTTTTCAAATCATAATTAAATATAGATTTCTTTCATCATCAATATCAATTACTTTTTTATAGTTAGGAATTCTATTTAATTAATATATGCCTTTTTACTTAATGGTTGACATAATCTCCTTTAATTCCTTGTTTTCTTATCATCAAATTTGGAAGCGCTTAGGAAACTATATGTTAAGCAAAAAATTACGACCTGTTTGAGAGCATTTTGAGAATGGTTTTGTTTTGTGTATAAAATGGAAATGAGAATCTTTAGAAAACGACTTTGAGATATCTTTTGAAATGTGTTTGATTGTGTTTCAATAGAATTTGGTTTGAGTATAAGAAAAAATAATTGTATTATTTGGGTATGTTTCTAAAAATATTTTTTGAGTGTGTAAACTTTAGAAAATGAAAACGGAAATGGAAAATAGCTTTATTTTATTTTCAAATTACTTAATCAAAGGATATGCCATTATTTCCCAACTTCTATAGGGCATATTGATTAATTTACTACCAGCCTGAGTTCAAGACTTTGAAATCATATTTTTCTCTAGTTTCATAGAAGAAGAATATCACATTGAGCAACCAAGTCATAAAACAACATTGAGCAGTTAAATATTATGATAAGAAATTAAGGAACAAGTTTCTAACATGAAGAAAATTCAGCAGCAAAGTCGGTCATTGAGTTAAATTTCATACATTATTAACAGAGAATATTAGCTACTACATATTGCTACTTTTTTTGTTTTTTGTTTTTTTTTTCCATTTCAAAGACAGTAATCCCAATAATTAACACACTGAAATTCCCTATAAAATAGAAAATCATTTTGGTTATTCTTTTGGTTTTTCCTCAAAATGGTAAGCACAAAAATTTTCCCTCTAAAATTTAAGGTTAAATGGGGATAATGCCCCTATCAAACTTCTCTCTTAAATTACAAGCATAAGGTAGAGCGACAATTAGACCACAATTAGCTGCTAAACGTTAATTAATAAGTTTTGTTGTCTGATTAGATACCTTTTTTTCTTTTTTGGTTTTGTTGGATGATCCCACATCGCCGAAAAGAAAATGGGAAGAGTAAGAATGCAAGGTAAAAGAAAAAACTTTTAATTACCATTTGGTTTAGAATGTGGTTGTGGCCGAGTCTATTGTCTAGTAGCTTGTGACGAGGCACCTTCTTCTGATTCATGAACATCCTGAATTGCAATCATGAAAGAAATTGTATATTTACATGACTTTAACAAAGGATTGTTTACATCTTTATATTCTATATTTTTTTATTTAGAAAATAGATCCTATATTTTGAAGTTTTATATTTTTATGCAATTATATTACATTTAATATATAAATTTATATCTTTTATCAATCAACATATAATTTTAACATAAAAAACCCAAAAAACGCAAAATACCCTTAAAAAACTACAAGTTTGATTATTTACTTATTATACCATATATTCTGCTTTAATTCAGAAAGTATGTCTTGCATTCAAAGGCATCCATTTTATATCATTATATTATGTTTAATAAATAAATCAAAACTTTACTTTGATCTAAAAATGCCCAAAATATATACCCGTAAAAGGAAAAAAAATTAAAAAACAACAAAATTTTTAATTTTCTCGACGAAAGATTTAGATTTCTCAATTCCACCATCATAATCACCCAGTTTTTTTTCACTCCGCTACCATGCACCCGTTCTGATCTTTGTCTCAACCCCTTTGTTTAGTTTTTAATTAAAATTAAAATTTCTTCAATTATTTTTTATTTTTAATTTTAAGGGTATTTGGGTATTTTATTGTTCAAATTAGGTGTTAATTGAGTAAATGAGAAAATGTCCAGATTTATGTAATAAAGTAATATAAGAATGTAAAACTGCATAATCTTAAAATGCATGATAAATTTTTTGAGCAAAAGTGTAAAAATGTAAATAATATATAATTTAATTTTTCTTTTGAAGGGTAATTTGGGTTTATGGTGTACGTGTCGATCGAGAGAATTGTATAAATTTATATATTAATAGAAAATAAATTTATATTTATATGTTAAGGTATATGTTTGAGTCAATTTACTGCTTTCCCCCTTTATGTAATTTGAAGGTGTAAAAATGTAAAAAATTCAAAACACAGGGTATATTTTTCAAATAAAAGCAAAATACAATGTGTAAAAATGTGCATAATCCTTTAATAAATCCAGGTGTCACTCTACTTAATATCTCATTTTTATTAGAGGCAGTAACCGAATAATGTAGATCAACAAATTTTGGCGGCTTGTAAGCCTTTTATGCTTTTGTAAAAACATAGAAGGACTATCATAAGAAATTATATCCAACGAGTATAAATTAAGAACATACCTCTTCAGCGAATAGCTGTTGCAATGCCAAATTTGAATCATCCTCCCAAAGCTGTCTCACGGTGGTATTAACATCGCCATCCCAATGTTCTCTTAGAGCTTCAGCAAAATTCATCAAGGCATAAGTATCCTCCCAAATCCATTCAGAGCCTAATTCTGTAATGATAGTATTCAACATCGAGCTGCTTATTATAATTCCATGGAAGAAAGTTCTCATCTCAGGGCATTTACTCACAAATAACCTCTTCAGCCTTGGAAATCTAATGACATTATTTCCAGAAAAGAAGCTCCCGAGATTGGGTAAATGGCGAAGCGCTAACATCTCCAATCGCGGGAAAGCAAACTCATGATCATGTTCACCCTCTGTTATTTCACCTTCCCTGTAATCTTTAATTATTTCGGTCATTCTGTTGCAATCAGTTACTCTCATTTGTTTGAGTTGTACCAGACTTGTTGCTGTTGAGGGAGCTAGTAAATATGTCAATCGGTGGCAAAATGACACTTCCAGAATTGTCAAATTTTGAAAAGACACAAACAGAGTTTTTACTGATTGTAAGGCACCGCTTGCTGGTTGAGCATTTTCTGCATCCCCAAACAAACGCCTTAGTTTAGGAACGTCATACAAACTTAGCTCCCTTAAACGTGGGATCAGTTGTCCGTCATATTCTTGTGCAGCACCAACTTCATGTTGTTGATCTTTGCATATTACATTTACCAAAAGACCATTCAGCTGAAGTTCCTCAAGATTGCGACATCTGTGAAGAAGTTTGCAAATTGAGAGAGCAAATGGTTTATCCTGATTGCTGAAGTCCAATTCGAGTTCTTTTAGCTGGTTGCGAAGGGAAAGTGTACTTGAAGATTGTCTCGTGCCAAGTACAACATTTATACCTTCCCTCCAATCAGTTCTCAGAGATTCAAGTTTAGGCAAAATGACCTAATGAAATGATTATGAAAAATGTTAGCAAGTAAAACAACGAAGTTGGATTTATCACAGTTGTCAAAAGTATAAATGGAGTGAATACATTAGAAAGACAAGTAACATGCCTTTTTTGCATCAAACAAAATAGTGACAGTCCCATCTAATACTGCCTCTCAAAGCAAATTTTATGAGCAATTGTTTTAAAGGGGGAACAGAAGAGTGTAGCAAACAAAACTTATCTTGAATATTGCTTTTAGAAAAAAAAAAAAAAAATTCCTTGGCTTGACAATTGGCAATTAACGTTGTATTTATAAAGGTTTTAATTTATGATAATGAAAGTTTTAAATTTATTTTCAGAAACTTTAGATAGGAAAAACCATTTATAATATGTTTTGGATAATAAAATAATAATAGTATGAAAATAAAAGAGCTATGTAGAAAAAAAAAAGTTGAACATCAATTTTCTTCCTTCTTTGAGCAGATTATTGACTACCTAAGAAAACTTTTAACAGTATAGTATTTATGCACTTGAAGATTAAGGGGTGGTTTTGGGGGGGGGGGGGGGGGGGGGGGGGGGGTGGGGGTTTGGAGATATATTTTTGGAGATGTTGGTTTTGGAGATGAGATATAGTGTTGGAGATTGTGTTTGGGATAAAAGGTTTTGGAAAAAAGTTGTTATGAAAAAAGTGTATAAAAATTATTAAATAAGTGAGAAAAAGGAATCTTTATGGGAGTTTGTGTTATATGATAGATAAAATAAGGAAGTGTTTGGAATTTAAAGATTTTATTTTGCTATCTTCATGACAACCAGTATTTGCGTTAAAAATTTCTTGTTCACAACTTACACGCGATGTTAGACAATAAGTTTTATATCACATATTGATTTAGGTCCTTTATATCTATAATAACAGAAACCTGAACTAAATTATAATCTATAACTACATTTATGATAATCATAAATAGGGGGTATTTATGTAAAATAATTATCCTATCAATTCATAACTTTGTGTATACAAGTCCAAATGAGATAAATTTAATTTAAATGACATAAGATTTCAAGATGAACCTTACCATATTCATATTGAATTTTTTATATATACATATTGTTAACTTTTTTGTATTTTTTCAGTTCAAACAGTTTTTTTTGATAAAATTATTTTCTAAGACAACTTTTTCCTAACCCAAAATGTAGTACTAATACCTCGTCCCCCAAACACCCCCAAAAATCTGGTGGCAACGCAATGTTTGTAAAACTCAAGTCAAACATGATTGCTAATGTTAAACAAAATAATTATAAAAAGGCATACTCCATAAATGAGCACATGCAGTTAAGCCCCCAATCAAAAATTGCATACAATCGCTAACGTACATAGGGCAATTGCTGACCATAATCATACATACAAAATCATCGGAGGGGTCAGTAAGTCATGCCTTATAATATTTATCGTGACATTTTGATTTACATTGGACAGAATACAATAACGCCATCAAAACGACAAACGTCAAAGTCTATACCAGGGATACTGTTGGTATCTCTCCCACATTTGCTCTGCAATAGCATCTCTAAAGCGAGGCATAGTCGTGGTCCCACTACGATGTTGATGCTGTGCGTCAGCGTTAGCTGTGTTCGTATATATGTCCTCGTACACATCATCAATATCTTCTAACCCATCAGCATCAGCTGTATCCACTGCACAAGTAGACATAGATGTACTTCCACTGAACGTTGGCACGTCATGCATGTATGACTGAAGTAGCGAGTCTGGTTCTACCGCTGCATGCATTCTTATGAAGTTATGCAATATCGCACAAACTATTGGTATCTTCACTTGTTTCTCGATGGGGTAACTATTCATCTTAGTCAGTATTTTAAATCTCGCTTTCCAAACACCAAAAGTTCTTTCAATACAATTCCGCAAAGACGAGTGTGTGTAATTAAAAACTTCTTTCGTACTTGTAAGACCATATCGTCTCTGACGGTATTCTGGCAAGTGGTATGTTTCTCTGCGATAAGGTGTAAGAAAGTGATCATTGCTAGCATAACCAGAGTCTGCTAAGTAAAATTTACCTAAACAAATAATATATGTTAGTACGTATAACAGGCAATACGATACAAAAAAAAATGTAATTGTATAACCATTTTTATTTACAAACAGATAACAAACCTTCAGGTGGCACTGGGAATCCATTGACGGCCATTTCATGTGCTAATATCCTCGCATCATGTACAGAGCCCTCCCAGCCTGCGATCATGCATGTGAACATCATATCGAATGACACAGCTGCTAGTATGTTTTGGGTGCTTATGCCTTTCCTATTCCGCCATGCCAACGAGTTATCTGCTTGCGGCACGCATGGCACATGCGTCCCATCGATGGCGCCGATACAGTTCTACGAAAATAATCACATTATTAGACAGATATACGGTTATAAACAATTAAAATATATAAATCCAATAACAAACTTAATCACATACGTCAAACCATAGTCTGTATTTGTATGCGTTTTCCATAATATACGGTTGCACGATATTATAATCTGGAAGGCGTATAAACTCGGCCTTTAATGTGAATAGTGCGTCAAGAACGGTTGTAAACCATCGCGATATCGTCTCACCTGAATGCTGCCAAATATCCTGTGTTTGCCTATTTGTTGTCGCATGGCATAGTATTTCTAAGAATATGAATAATTGCTCAGGTACGGATACACGATCTGTCGCACAAAGTAAACCCTTTACTTCCACCAACTCGCACAAAGCCATAAAAGTAGCCCTACTCATCCGAGTCTTTTGTTTGATATTATCGTCATTTCCGTATAACAACTCATCTGTCTTTACAGCACCCGTTAAAATGGAGTCGTGTTTAAGGACTTTTTGCTTATGCAACTTTTTCATATATGCGTATAAGACACATGCAACACCGGCTACATCATCATCAGTATCCGTATCAGATGTATCCATAATTTGCCGAGTTATACGACCTACATTTAGTGAATTTGTAAGAAAATTTATAACTCGATTTTCATAAATCATTGCATAAAAACAAACATTATAATATTTTATAACATACAAAATGATTTAATTTCGTAAAAGTTGCAGCCAAATCATTATAACAGTTAAACTACGTAATGACATAAAAAAAATTAACATGCAAGCCGTGAACAGTTTGAAATTGCATAAATATAAATATATAAATATGAAAACAACTGTATAAGTGATAGTTAGTAAACACTAAATGGTAAAAATAATAAAGTAAACGGAAATGTCCGTGACAAATGAATAGTCTCAGAAATAATAAAGTTTCGCACGAGTAACCTAGCTTATAAGCCGTCATTCACGATCCTATTAATAATGTTCCACCTCTTCTCAACGGAAAGCCTAGTAAAGTCTCGCAACAACGTTTTTTCATTACGAAGCCACAGGTACATGATAACTGCATCATTGGTAGGCACCCCCATCTCTTCCATCACCTTGTCCGCTTGAGCCAGCAACTCAGCTAGGGTAGCGTCATCAGTACTTGATGTTCGTGACGACTTATTTGAGTAGTAACTACCGATGCCCCGTATTGCGTCAGCGAGACTATTTTCCGTGTCCTGACGTTGTTTACGCTTAACTTGTTTCTCGCGACTCCGTACTGAACCTGGTGCATATTGAGAGTCAAATTGGCCCGGGTTACTCGTGTCGGCTTGCGCGTCATTTCCATGGATCGCAACGCCAGGGGCCTGAGATATGTCTCCAGACATGTCACCGCCAGATAGCTCACAAACATTTGGACTAGGGCTGAATCGGGAATGCTGAACCCGTGCACCGGTTGCTTGGTACCTCGCAAAAACGTTAAGGTACAACTCCTTGTGCTTTAAACCCTGTGTTCGGAGAAAGTTTTGCTCTGGATGAACCTGCACAAACAAAAGTATGTGTTGCTAAATATACACCAAAACGGGAAAGTACAAAATATCATATAATATATAAGTTTGCATTCTAAACAGGAGTAGTAGTGTTTACAGCAGCGAAATGGGCCCATTGTTCGTCGGAACAGATCACTGTATCAGTGATAGGGTTGTAGCCTAAACCCGTCCATGTTTGTAACGCCTTCCACGCGGTGTACGTCCGCCTTATTCGTGTCCTTTTCCCATGCAGAGTCATTGCATAACATGGGGTGTTGATATCAGGCCACCTCCTGTTAAACAACTCGGCCCACTCCGAGTATATATCAGTCTTGGGAAGTCTTCCACCATGATTACTTTGGTAATCATCAAGGAGGTTTAAAAAATAAACCTCCTTCTCCTCATTCCAATTGTACGACGACCCATCCGCCCGAGGCATATCAGTGTTACACTAAAATGTACAAAAAAATGTAAAATTTCACAGGCACGATGGGGGCAAAATTTGGTTTTCGAAAATACACGGCTCAGTCTAATGTCAATATATCACATAATCATGTTAGGCATTATGCACACCCATAAAACAAATTGCTACCTAGGTTGAACACCGGATAAAAGTGATAAAGGTTCACAATCCAGATACCAACCAGCAACAAACTTGTTTAACGGGTGTGTGAAACACCAATAACATGATAAGCGAATCAACCATGACAGTTTGCATCATAGCCAGTACACAACCACAAGGAATAGGAGGCCAACAACAGAATCAACAAGGCCCAGCACGTGCAACAGATACCACTGATCAAGGCCAACAATACAATGAAAATTAGAACACAACATGCCATAACAAAACAATGAAATATAAAAAGTGAAAACTAGGTGGCTTAATGGCAAATGCAAATCAAATCATAAACCATAATCCATACCTAATGCAATGTACATAGATAAACGGATGAATGAAATTGGGGTATAACATACAATGTGGATAGGCACTTTATATGTTATTCGTAAGTCACAGAGCTACACACAAATTTTTATAAATACAGGAAAACAAATATATTGCACAGAAATATGTAGATTTTATATAAAAATGTATACCGAGTTCGAGGCAGTGGATGAAACGACGCTAGTCGCCTCACGAATGGGCAACGACGACGTTATTTGCTGTATCCGCTTTCGAACACGGAAGTAATGTGTAATTTGGGCCCTTTGTTGCTTCTGGTGGCAACGCCGAGTGGTGCGTTTGTGAACGCCACCTCGGTGTCTCCTACTACCGGTAGCCGTGGCGACAGTATCACGACAGGTCGACGGGGTTGAAACCATCAACCTGTTACTGTCAACCAAAACAACAGCTATAAATGGCTAAGATCAACTTTGCAAATATCCTGTGTTTATACAAGCACCATACAAATAAAAACAGAACCATTATTGCATGAAGTGTAACAACCTAGCAGGCTATAAACATAATGTACAGAGGGGAAATATCAACCAGAGAGGGAAAACAGAAAAGGGCCAAGCGGATGCCACATGTGTGGCACAGTTGTTTGGAAAACTCTTTCACAAATTTGGTCATTTGTGAAAGAGCCATAGTGGGAGCAATAACAGAATCAATTACACTTACAAACATGCCAACCGAAGCAAAACTTCCTTTAAACCATGGCATAGTATCCTCACAATGCATGACAGATTTATAAAACATCAACCACAGAGGGGAGAATGCAAGCACGTTGGGAAACATCAACCACACAGGAGATACTTCAACGACAGAGGGAAACATCACCCACACAGGGGAAACCAACAGTGGAGCAGGATGTAATACACGTCCAGTACAGAGACAGATTGCAAAGAAATATCAAAAATTAACATTGGGGCTATATGTTCATGTTCGGTGCAATAACACAAAACAATAATGAAAAATGCCAACCCTATTCAACAACCACCAACCACAACAATTCCAAACAAGTTTGGACTCAACGCAAAACGTCAAGCACAGAGGGGAGAGTTCAAGAACAAACACGAGATATCAAGCACAGAGGGGAGACTTGAAGAACAAACACGAAATGTCAAGCACAGAGGGTGAACATCAACAAAATCAATCAGAAATCTCAACTCCAGTACAGAGCAAATCAAAGCAACAGAATGCGTTAAAACTTACCGGAAATGGTTGTGTTAGGCGGCCCTACAACAATGCACAAACCAAACACCTAATCGGTAAGCTAGTTGCATGCAAATTTCCAGATCCCAAACTCATTTACCCCAAACTTCCGTAAAACTATACATCTACTATCGACAACATCAATGAAACCACAGATCGATAGCCAAACAAAAATTTTTTTGCAGGGTACTGACCGGAATTTGTTGAACAACCACGGGAGGCAGAGAAATATTTTCAGATGTATCCAAACAATGCAAACCGGAACCCCCAAAATCCGGTTGTTTTCGACAAAATTTTTTAACTTTCGGCCGCGATAAACGGGTGTTTTCAAGGGAACACCGGCGGGGGTGAGATTAAAAAGCAACCGACAGTGAAGATGGAGAGAAGACGAGTGTGAAGAGGAAGAGAAAACATTACCGTTGGAGCCGGATGATATCTCGTGGAAATAGGGGGTGCCGGTAAACATTCAACTCGACAGAAGAGGGTTTTGAAGCGACGGATGGACGGGAGGAACAGAGCAAATCAGGAAACGTTGCAGAGCTCATGTGCGGCTCCTGTTCACCGTCTGCAGAGTCGAAGTCGCCGAACACGGTTTGGCCTCCAACCCTTCAAATCACGCCTGCAGACACGGTTCCCAAACGAACCCTAATTAAATAATTCCCCAAAAATCTCACCTGTACTTGGTTAAGAATAGACATTTACGTATCTATGAAATGATGAATATTTAAGCACATTACAACATATTATAATTTGTTTTGTGGTGGAGAGTTGAAAATCGTAACATAAGAATTTATATGCCAGTAATTAGAGCAATTTTGTGTTATTGTTTCTATTATTAGGAAACTATATTATTGGTGAAAAGTGGTAAATAGCATCTTTAACTCAAATAATTGGAGTATAGCATATTTTAAAAATATTTGTAATAAGCATCAATAATCAAGTTACGTATTTTCTTTAGTTTCATTTTTACCATAAATTCAATTATATTATGAGTATATAATTTACTTGAATGACTATTGCTTAAGAGTAGTGATCCTTATTGTCTAGTTATGCCAGATGCTCTTATACTCTACGGCTTTGTGGTAACACAAGTGCCAAATCATCTAGCTACTTGTCACGCAGTGCATTCACTTAATCTTGTTATTAGTCCTATGATTAAAGATTTGCATATAATAATTCTGCTCTAGGTAGGTTTTTCTGGTGCATTCTAGCTTAGACTATTATATTTTAGAATCTTCTTGTGGCGACCCCCCACGTACGTTACCATACCAACCAATCGAGCTCTGACACCGACTGCGATGGCTGGCAACCTCGTGGGTCGTCATCCTCTTACTTAACATACTTAACTTTCCCTTCTTAACGTTCTCCTTTAAAGCGGAAGCAATTTTTATAGCAAATTTTTTTTTCTTTATTTTTAATGCAACATATTATACTTATATCTCTTTCATACTTTTATAACATATAATTCATAAATTTCTTTCTTTCAACTTTCTTTTTGAACGCTCAGCGAAAGACTCATGGTAGTACCATACCCTCGCCCAGTCCCTTGGCACGTGCAGATCCGTCCGTTGTCCATCATATTACTTTAAATAAACACGTTGCTTACCTGCAACATATAAACAACTAATGAGCTAGATGCTCAGTAAGTTCAAACATACATTCATTAACTTATAAATACTAGTAATATATATTATTACTAGAATATATGTCATCACGTATATACACATCATATACAGCATTTATACATACCCTCAAAACATAACATAAAATGTGAGCTTCTTCATGCTCATTTATCTCTTCGCTAATCATTCCCATCATTCTATTGATAATCTCTTATCATTCTAATCCAATCTCTTCATTTCTTTTCTTCTCATTCCTATCATTCCTTAACTTTCTGTTCTAAACCTTTATAACTTTTCTATCACTTTATCATCTCTTAACCTTTCATATCTTAAAAACTAGTAACATACACACTAGCATAACATCACGTAAAAACGTGTCATTCACATCACATCACATATATAATTCTATTATGTTTCATATCGTTTGTTTCTTTTTATATCGTTCTTTACTTTTCTTTTCTTTTCGTATCATTTCTTTTCTTTTCTTTTCTCTCTGCTTTCCTTTCTTTTCTTTTCACGCTCTTTTCTTTTCTTTTCTTTTCTTTTCACACTCTTTTCCTTTCTTTTCCTTTCTTCTCTTTTCCTTTCTTTTCTTTTCACTCTTCTTTCGTTTGTTTTCTTTCCACTTTCCTTTGGTTGGGCCCGTTGTTGGACGTACCTAGTTGCGCGCGGACAGTGGGAGGAGGGGGAGCTACCCACCAACCTACCTCACAGTCACATAAAACCTCACCTTCGGGGCTGGTCCAACCTATAATCTACCACATCTTTGGGGTAGCGTCACGTCTACGCTGAGGATATAGACCGGAAGTCTCGACCTTGTAGGGAGACCGGTACGCCAACAACTTAAGTTTTCAGTCTTATTATCTTGTAGGCTTTTATTTTTCTTATATTGATTTTTCGTTGTACGTCTTTTTCATGACATTCATCATCTTTCCTTTCTCATTTTTCATAGAACATTCCATGGAATATTTGTTCTTTCGTTATTTTTCTTTTCTTAATTCTTTTCTTTACTTGTGTGAATTATGTTAATCACACTTTAGCATAGCACATATAGCACATATTACTTATATAACATCTCATCACATCATAACAAACAAAAGTATGTTTAGTTATGTGCAGACAATTATTCTCTTCTCTGTTTATCATTTGCATCATCCTATCTATCGTATCTTAGCATCATACTCCTATCGATTATAGCCTATCGTTCTATTCTATCAATCACATCTTATCGTTATATTCTAATCCTTTAATCGTATCTTTCAATCATAACCTATCATCGCTTCTCTTTCTTGTCTAACTCTTTGTTTTCATATCATTTTTCATAAAACATCTATCCTTTCGTCCTCATAAAACATCCATTTCTTAATTCCTTTCATCACCGATCATCGTTACTCTATCAATCATAACTTAACTTCCATAAAACTTTTCATAAAACATCTATTCTTTCCTTTTATACCTCATCTCTTTCTTATTGCATTCTATTATAACACTCTTATTCTTACTCTTTCCATTCTTCTATCACTCTTTATCACCTCTTCACTCTCGTAAAACTTTTATAATACATTTCTTTCGTAATTCAATATATACATATATATTTATAAATTATTTATTAAAACACATCTTTTAACATCATCATAATATTGCTATAGCATTTACTATAGCATCATCATAATTCACAGTATGACATTTGCATACAAAACATATAAACACAATAAGCTTGTTCATAGTTGCAGACGGGTAAATGTCTGAACTTACTCATAGCGTGCTTATCCTTTCTTTGAGATCCATCGACGTCCTTTGTCGCTTCTGGATTAGGTTCCTACAGACAAACTTTGTCAGTTAATCACATTTTCATTTATAGCTTTTATTTTATTAAAAAGCTTAATTCTGATCTTATAATCCTTAATTATAGCCTTAGGACAGCTTTCTAAACCTTAATGACCCTTTTTGAATTTTTCCCCAACTTTTTGAAAAATTACGATTTTACCCCTAACTTTTGACAAATTTACAATTTTACCCTTAATGTGATTTTTCATAACTTAAACCTCAATTTTGACTTTTACAAACTTCATTAACCTATTCCGGGGTCATTGGGGCTCTTTTCCCATAATTTGAGTATCTTTGGGCAAAATGACCATTTTGCCCCTGATGGGTCGTTTAACCATAACATTTTTATTTTTATACTTAGGCTGGATTTTCTAAACCCAAAATCATTTAATTAACTTTCTAAATCTTATCGGACCTTTTCCGGATCAATTCTTATCATTTTACTAATTTTCACATTCCCGACCCTTGGAAAGTACTATTCGAACCTAAGAATCGGTTTCATGTTTTTCTTGCGTTCTAGGGTTTCGAAGGGTTGGTTTACTAATCGTAACTTGCCCTTTCCTTTTTCCATGCCCTAATTCCTCGAGGGGGCTCGGGTTCCCTTCCCGATCATATTTTACCCCTTGTTTCCCAAAATACCCTTAGTGTCGTTTTTTAGAAATTTCGGCAGAGTTTCCCCTTAATTTTTGAGGTTCCAACGTTTAGGAAACGCCTGAAAACCATCTATCCTAATCTAATTCTATCACGTACTATACCAGAGGCCTAGATTTTACGTAAAACTCATACTGTTTACGTAAAATCGTTACATCATCACATATTTTTCTTTTTCTCCATTACAGTCATTTTCTTCTTTTTACATACATTCTTTTCCACATTTTTCATACCAATAATTATAAAATCATATAACAGTCCCAAACAATTAAATTGCGGAACGTAAAAGGGTCAGGATTTATACCGAATTGCAGTCCGGTCTCGACGGCATAAACCCTAATTCTTCGTTCTTCATATTTGAGGTCCCGTCTTGCAAATCTGACTCCGCGGATGCGTCCGGAACGTCGAAAATAGGCTAACGGGCCAAACTTTCATTTTCGGTCAATGGTGACCGTTGACCGGCGTTGACCAGCCGTTGACCGGTGGTGACGGACGGCGACGGTGGCAAGTGGGTAGTCCATCTTGAAGATCTCGACGAGAGGAATCCATTGGTAGCCTCAATTTCATGTTTGGAGGCCCCAATCGCTGGAAAACCTCCTCGAAAGTCACGGCCACGGCGGCGGCGGCGGAACTCCGCCGTGCCAGACTTTTTCCCCGAAATTGATTGAGGGCTTTTGCTCCCCTCTTCACGGCGACCATTTCTGCACCGGTGGTGTAGCTCAACATCGCCGGAAACGGCGGTTTCGACGGTGACTCCACGGTGGCGACGTCGCGCCTTCGGGCGGCGCGATTCCGCCGGTGTTGAGGCAATCCACCACCTGAGTTTTGTAGTACTCTTCACCACGAACATTTTGGGACCGGTTTCGTGGCAAATGGTGGCCGAACGGCGGAGAAATCTCACCGGGAAGATTTCGGCTCCGGCGACCTTCAGGCGGCGCGTGCGCTCTCCTCCGGCGTCGGTTCCGTCGACTCGGCACACCGTTGAGCTCAGCTCGGCGAGAGCTTTCCAACGGTGCCGGCGGTGTCGAAAACGGACACCGTTTCTGGTGGTCGGTTACTATTCGTCAATGGGGGTAGAGAGAGAAAGAGAATTGGAGAGAGAGAGTGTTTGTGGGCAAATGAGGAAATCCCATTTTTTTCCCACTCTTTATATACTTTTTCACCCAAAATTTCAACATGGGCTATCCTGACTAATTTGGGCGTCCTGAATCCAAATATATCAGTTTTATTTTCATCTGAGGTCATTTCGACCAATTTCCGATACTGCGAATTTTCAGTCAAAAATTACCCTTGTGCTCAATTATCAAATTTGAGCGTGCTGATAGGCTATCCTTACTAATTTGGGAGTGCTGAACCCAAATTTATCAGTTTTGTATCAAGATAATATCATCTTGACCTACTTCTTGATACTGTGAGTGGCACACACGTGCACACACATAATATCACTATTACTCATTTTTCATCCTTTAACATTGTTTGAACATTTTTTTTTAGTTCCAAACAATATTAAATCACTTAATTTCACATTTTAACGCTTAAATTCATTGTGTAATTATTCTCCGAAAAATGTGAATTTTCCCGGTTGTTACACTTCTCTTCGTTTCTAACACGTGTACAATGTTCATATATAGATCATCGTAATGTAATTGCAGTATAGGCTTTATAAATGATTTGGCCAACATATGAGATATTTTTAATAATCAATTATATAACGTTTTGATCTGTGGAATTTTTTTTCATTCCTTCAAGTCTTATGTATAGTACCTTTGTTTTGTTTTAAATCAAAATCGAAGTTAGCAAAAATTAGATCAACTCCAGCATTAATTAAGTTTAATAACCTAATACGTAGCAAAAATAAAGCAACGACAGGACTAGAGAAAATTTAAATTAAAAATAAAAAGTAATTACCTTATTTTGACAGAAATTTCTAAGGGCTGGAAGTTCATAAAGCCAGAGAGATTCTAGTTGAGGGAATAAAATCTTCCTCGACCTTTCCTCCTTTCCCAATTTCTTTGTGACTACAACATCTTCCATCATTTCACAATTTTCTACTTGTAGTTCCTTTAGTTTTACAAGCCTTTCAGCCGTATCAAAAGAGAACAGATACTTCAAGCTATTGCAACTTTCTTCAGATAAGATTGTTAAGTTGTCCATGTAACAAGCTGTTCCAAACTGCCATATACTTTCAACGGCATTCATTCTAGACAATTGCAATTTCTTCAAGCTCGGAAACTCAAGCTGAAAAACATAACTCTAATTATTATTTATACATATACGTATGTATACACATAAATGATTTGGAAATGGATTAGTAACTAGATAATCTATCTTCTATGTATTATGCTTGCAATATTATATATGCAGATTTAATGAATTCTAGAGATGAGATTAAATTTAAACAATAAAAAGAAGTCGAAATACTCTAAAGGAATAGACTACATACCAGGCGCCATAACTTTGCGTATTTATTTTTTCTCGACCTATGACATTTGACTTGGATTCATTTTGAAATTGTGAAATCTAGTTCATGTATTCCATGTTGAGCTTGTGACCTGTTTATTTCAAGTTTTCATTGGACTAATTTACTATTCTTTTGTTTTTGTCTAACTAATTTTGTAATATCTCAATATGTTGGGAGCTTTAGTGGATAATTTATTGATATGTTAAAGGTCTCTAATATATATATCTTTTTTTTTTTTTTGTTGAGGAGAGAAAAGAAATTAATTATTGAAAATCAAATTTCAAGGAGAAACAAGACATAAAATCATGAAAATTTACTTTATTATCTTAATTCAATTTCTAAATTAGTTTACTATTATTTCAATTTACCAATTCGTGCCTTCTTTTTTTCTTTTTTTGTTAATTTATTCTTTGTGATATGAGGCCCTTATTGGCACCGAGTCACCGACTTTATTAAATTGAAATAAAACCTCACAAGTTTTCAACTTAATACCTAGGAGCTAAAACATTAAACCACCTCTCCATCTACTGAGCCAGCATAAGTGAGCTGGTTGCTACTTTACTTTTCTTCTTTACTTAAGAAATTAACAATTTTTGTTCCCAAATAATAAGCAAAGTTTATTCCCTTGGATGGAATGCCTATATTAATACTAATGTAAAACCTTTTAGGTCAATAATAATAATAATATCAGTTGAGATGAAACAAATATAGTTACTTCATATATAAGTGTGTGTGTTTGTGTTTCTAATTTTTAGAATTAAAAGACAAAGCGACAAGTTTCAAAAATGAAGAACTAAGAGAAAATAATACCATTTCATTGAAAAGGGATTCTTGTACGTCAAATTCCGCTTCTTCATGTTCAGATCTGTCAACTATTAACTCTGTAGACGTGGAACTGGTGACCAACGTCCTATGGTCGTCAAGATGTTTGCAAAACCTCTTGAGGTTTGGAAGATTAGCAAACACGAGAGAATTGAGTTGAGGAAGCGAAATCTTTTCCAAACTCACGTCTTCTCCTTGTAAGTCTGTAAGGACGAGTACCTCCTCCAAGACGTTGCAACTTTGTACTTCTAGCTCCTTAAGCTTTATGAGACAGCTTTTAGCCGCAGCAATTGACGACACATACTTTAAGTTGTCGCAGTATCCGAAACACAAGCTACTTGAATTTTGCAAGTAAGAAGTTGATGGAAACTGGTCTGGCCATAATTTTTTGATACCCAATCCATCTAGATACAAATCTTCCAGGTTGGAAAGCGCAATCTACAAAGAATGAAGGACAATTCGAATTACATATTGACTTGAAATATATGCACAATCACATTTATTCTCTTTAAAAATGTATAATAAATTTTTTTTTTCTTTTTTTGCCAACGACACACACTAGCCTTCTTTCATTTTCTAGAGACACATATGAACGAAGGCAAAAACATTTGTGAAGATCGTATACATATTACCTATAAAATCACACCATACAAAATATTGCATTAGTGAATTTGTGATGAGTGTAATCTTAACATATATTACCTTTATCCTATTTGCTGCTAGATTGATTTTGTTAATACTTGGCAGTCCTGAGCTTGATCTCATTAATCCAAATTTCAATTGATTCTTGCGCTTGGCAGTATAATTAAAGTTGCACAACAATTAACACAGCTCAAAATATGGTAATTCACATATAGAGTGAATCAAAGTTTCATTTGTCATTGAACTTCTAAGGAATTAATTATCTATGCATATCAATGTAACTATAAAGAGAATTTCTAAAAACAAAAATAGATTGAAACAGCAAGTTAGCCTAAAATTTAACATCAAAGTTATGACTATTAAAAAGGAAAAAAAAAATTAGAGTAGCTTTTTTTTTTTTTTTAAATGATCCTTTGTGGGCGGTGACAGTATTTTTTTTTTTTTTAGAGGGAATAAGTCAAACCAAAATTTTGAACTAAATAATGGTATGATTATTTTTTTTTAACTCTGTGTCTGTCTCTTTTACCCTTTTTTTTTTAAATCTAATTAAATCTTTCTTTTCATCTTACCTAAAATTTTTGATCTAATTCAACCCAATTAAAAGTCGAAAAAGTTAGAAATTTAAATATATAGTAGTGTAGCTGAAATTCAAATAGTGGTATAGTTGACATTTCAATTATTTGAGATTTTAAGTTTGAAACAATGTATTGACTTATTCTATGAACATTACAAATGATCGATGTGGGCAAATGACTCCCTTTTTTAAGAAGTTTTTTAATAAATGACTGAAATTTTGTAAAATTAGTAAAATTAATGTTTTTCTAATAAAAATCATCAATTAGTGATTGAAGGATTTATTATGGTTAATAAATGAATGACTAATGTTAATATGTATTTTTTAATGATTGCTTTTGGTTCATCACCGATTAATTCTCAATTTCTTCAATAAAATAAATTCAGGCTATTTTATTTAAATAAGTATTTGAAACTGTATTTTTACCTAATTTATGGAAATTTTCTCTAACGATGGTATTTTTTTTAGCAAATAGAGAAACAGATTTCTTTTTAAAAAAATTAATAAGCGAATTTGTATTAAAAAAAAAATCGACTACACCACAACACAATGGAAAGAGAGAAATTAATAAAACTTAGCACATTACAAAAAAACTGTAGGCTTTTCTTTCCACGAAAAAAAAAAAAAAAAAAAAACAGAGTGAGAGAGAGAAAACTGTAGCTTTCACCTAATATATGATGCCTTTAAGGAGAAGAAAAAAAGTACGGATTCAGATATTGAATATGATATTGTTATGATCCATCACAATGTCTTGGAAAAGCATCTTATCAAATACTAATACAGTTCGGATATCTATTAAACTATAATTTATTGGAAAAATATCACAAATCTAATACTGATGATTTTGATATCTAAGAAAAATAAAGGAAATCCAAAAATATTGTAACAACCGGGAAAATTCACATTTTTCGGAAAATAATTACACAATAAATTTAAGCATTAAAATGTGAAATTAAGTGATTTAATATTATTCAGAACTAAAATAAAATATTCTAACAATGTTAAAGGATGAAAAATGAGTAATTAGTGATATTATGTGTGTGCACGTGTGTGCCACTCACAGTATTGGGAAGTAGGTCAAGATGATATTATCTTGACATAAAACTGATAAATCTGGATTCAGCACACCCAAATTAGTCAGGATAGCCTATCAGCACGCTCAAATTTGATAATTGAGCACAAAGGTAATTTTTGACCGAAAATTCACAGTATCGGAAATTGGTCGAAATGACCTCAGATGAAAATAAAACTGATATATTTGGATTCAGGACGCCGAAATTAGTCAGGATAGCCCGTGTTGAAATTTTGGGGTGAAAAAGTATATAAAGAAAGGGAAAAAGTGGAATTCCTCATTTGCCCATGAACTCTCTCTCTCTACATTTCTATTTCTCTCTCTACCCGAAAGTGTACAGTAACCGACCATCGGAAACGGTGTCCGTTTTCGACACCGCCGGCACCGTTGGAAAGCTCTCGCCGAGCTGAGTTCAACGGTGTTCCGAGTCGACGGAACCGACGCCGGAGGGGAGCGCACGCGCCGCCCGAAGCCGCCGGCCACCGGAAAATTTGCGACGCCGTATCTCCGCCGTCCGACGTTCGATCAAGCTGAAACCGGTCCCAAAAGACTCGTGGTGAAGAGTAGAACAAAACCCAGGTGGAGTTTCAGCCCAACGGCCGCCGGATCGCGCCGCCCAACTCCGCCCGTCGCCGTCGCCGTCGCCGCCGTGAAACCCGTCGTTTCCGGCGATGTTGAGCTGCACCACTTGTACAGAAATGGTCGCCGTGCAGAGGGGAGCAAAAGCCCTCAATCAATTTCGGGGAAAAAGTCCGGCACGGCGGAGTTCCACCGCCGCCGCCGTGGCCGTGACTTTCGGAGTGATTTTCCGGCGATTGGGGCCTCCAAAGGTGAAATTGAAGCCACCAATGGATTCCTCTCGTCGAGATCTTCAAAATGGACTACCCACTTGCCACCGTCGCCGCCGTCGCCGCCGGTCAACGCCGGTCAACGGTCGGTCAACGGCGGTCAACGTCGGTCAACGGCGACCGTTGACCGAAAATGCAAGTTTGGCCCGTTGGCCTATTTTCGACGTTCCGGACGCATCCGCGGAGTCGGATTTGCAAAACGGGACCTCAAATATGAAGAACGAAGAATTAGGGTTTATGCCGTCGAGACCGGACTGCAATTCGGTATAAATCCCGACCCCTTTACGTTCCGCAATTTAATTGTTTGGGACTGTTAAATGATTTTATGATTATTGGTATGAAAAATGTGGAAAAGAATGTATGTAAAAAGAAGAAAATGACTGTAATGGAGAAAAAGAAAAATATGTGATAATGTAATGATTTTACGTAAACGGTACAAGTTTTACGTAAAATCTAGGCCTCTGGTATAGTACGTGATAGAATTAGATTAGGATAGATGGTTTTCAGGCGTTTCCTAAACGCTGGAACCTCAAAAATTAAGCGGAAATGCTGCCGAAATTTCTAAAATGGCACCAAGGGTAAAATGGGAAACGAGGGGTAAAAATATGATCGGGAAGGGAACCCGAGCCCTGTCAAGGAATTAAGGCATGGAAAAAGGAATGGGTAAGGTACAATTAGTGAACCGACCCTTCGAAACCCTAAAACGCAAGAAAAACATGAAACCGATTCTTAGGTCGGAATAGTACTTCTCGAGGGCCGGGAATGTGAAAATTGGTAAAATGATAAGAATTGATCCGGAAAAGGTCCGATAAGATTTAAAAAGTTAATTTGATGATTTTGGGTTTAGAAAATCTAGCCTAAGCACGAAAATGAAAATGTTATGATTAAACGACATATCAAGGGCAAAATGGTCATTTTGCCCAAAGATACTCAAATTATGGGAAAAGAGCCACAATGACCCTGAAATAGGTGAATGAAGTTTGCAAAAGTCAAGATTGAGGTTTAAGTTATGAAAAATTTCGTCAAGAGCAAAATTGTAATTTTGTCAAAAGTTAGGGGTAAAATCGTAATTTTTCAAAAAGTTGGAGAAAAATTCGAAAATGGCCATTAAGGTTTAGAAAGCTGTCCTAAGGCTATAATTAAGGATTATAAGATCAGAATTAAGCTTTTTAAAAAAATAAAGGTTATAAATGAAAATGTGATTAACAGACAAAATTTGTCTGTAGGAACCCGATCCAGACGCGACGAAGGACATCGATGGATCCTAAGGAAAGGATAAGCACGCTATGAGTAAGTTCAGACATTTACCCGTCTGCAACTATGAACAAGCTTATAGTATTATATGTTTTGTATGTATATGTCATGATGTGATTTATGATGATGCTATAGTAAATGCTATAGCAATGCTATGATGATGTTAAAAGATATGTTTTAATAATTAATTTATAAAAATATATATATATAAATATATGTATATATTGAATTTACGAAGGAAAGGTATCATAAAAGCTTTATGAGAGTAACGATGTGATAAAGAGGGATAAAGGAATGGAAAGAGTAAGAATGAGAGTATTATGATAGAATGCATAGGAAAGAGATGAGATATGAAAGGAAAGAATAGATGTTTATGAAAAGTTTTATGGAAGTTAAGTTATGATTGATAGAGCAATAATGATCAGTGAGGAAAGGAATTAAGAAAGGGATGTTTTATGAGGACGAAAGAATAGATGTTTTATGAAAAATGATATGAAAGCAAAGTGTTAGACAAGAAAGAAAAACAATGATAGGTTATGATAAAAGGTATGATGAAAGGATTAGAATATAACGATAAGACTGATAGAATAGAACGATAGGCTATGATCGATAGAAATATAATGATTAGATAAACAGAGAATAATTGTCTATACGTAACAAAACATGTTTTTGTTTGTTACGATGTGATGTAATGTGATGTGATGTTATATAAGTAATATGTGCTAAATATGCTATGTTAAGGTGTGATTAACCTAATTCATACAAATAAAGTAAAGAATTAAGAAAAGAAAAACAACGAAAGAACAAACGTTCCATGGAATGTTTTATGAAAAATGAGAAATGAAAGATTATGAATGTCATGAAAAAGATGTACAACGAAAAATCAATATAAGAAAAGCTAAAAGAATGCAAGATAATAAAACTGAAAAGTTAATGGTTGGCGTACCGGTCTCCCTATATGGTTGAGACTTCCGGTCTATATCTTCCGCGCAGATGTGGTGCTACCCCGAAGGTGTGGTAGATTATAGGATGGACCAACCCCGAAGGTGAGGTTTTATGTGACTGTGAGGTAGGTTGGTGGGTAGCTCCCCCTCCTCCCACTGTCAGCGCGCATTAGGTACGTCCAACGACGGGGCCCACCAGTGAAAGATAAGAAAGAAAAGAAAAAGAAAAAGAAAAGAAAAGAAAGGAAAAGAAAAGAAAAGAAAGGAAAAGAGAAGAAAAGAAAAGAAAGGAAAAAAAAAAACGTGAAAAGAAAAGAAAGGAAAAGAGCGTGAAAAGAAAAGAAAAGAGTGCGTGAAAAGAAAAGAAAAGAAAGAGAGCGTGAAAAGAAAAGAAAAGAGAGTGCGTGAGGAAAAAAAAAAAAGAGAAAAAAAAAAAAAAAAGAGAGTGGAAAGAAAAGAAAAAAAAAATGATGATGCGAAAAGAAAAGAAACGAAACGAACGATATGAAAGAACAACATAATGAAATCAATGAAAAAATAATAAAACGAAGTTAAAAGAACATGATAGAATTATATATGTGATGTGATGTGTTTGATGTTATATGTATGGAATGACACGTTTTTACGTGATGTTGTGCTAGTGTATATGTTACTAGCTTTAAGATATGAAATGTTAGGAGATGATGATGAAGCGATAGAAAAGTTATAAAGGTTTAGAACAGAAAGTTAAGAAATGATAGGAATGAAAAGCAAAGAAATGAAAAGATTGGATTAAAATGATAAGAGATGATCGATAGAGTGATAAGAACGATGAACGAAGAGATAAACGAGCATGATGAAGCTCATATTTTATGTTATGTTTTGAGGATATGTATAAATGATGTATATGGTGTGTATATGCGTGATGACATATATTCTAGTAATAATATATATTACTAGTATTTATAAGTTAATGAATGTATGTTTGAACTTACTGAGCATCTAGCTCATTAGTTGTTTATATGTTGCAGGTAAGCAACGTGTTTAGTTTAAAGTATTATGATGGACAACGGATGGATCTGCACGTGCCAAGGGACTGGGCGAGGGTATGGTACTACCATGAGTCTTTCGCTGAGCGTTCAAAAAGGAAGATGAAAGAAAGAAAGTTATGAAGTATGTGTTATAAGAGTAGGATAGAGATATGTATAATATGTAAGTTAAAAGAAAAAAAAAATTGCTATAGAAATTGTTTCCGCTTTAAGATGAGAATATTAAGAATGGAAGGTTAAGTATGTTGAGTAAGAGGATGACGACCCACGAGGTTGCCAGCCATCGCGGTCGACGTCAGAGCTCGGCTGGTTGGTATGGTAACGTACGTGGGGGGTCGCCACAAATATAATTCATTAGAATACTTATTTTCCCTTTGTTATTTATTTTTACATGGAGAATAGATAATAAAGTTTGTGGTACTAAAAATTTAAATGAATAAAACACAATCAACGATGCATTGGACTCCATTGTTGTCACACAAATAAAGATGCTTCAAGAAACAAAAGCCCTCACTGTCCAGATCGTAAACGAAATTCTTGACATCGACTAATCCACTTAATTCTAAGCATTCCGACTTTTTCATCAACAATTCCAGACCAAGTGCTGTTAATTGACTTCTTTCATCGAGATTTAGACACAACGATCTCGAAATTCCAGCTGGAGTCCAGTCGTACCGTGGGCCACCAATTGAGATTTTATATCTTTCCAACTTTTCACTAAACTTGAAATCTTTAGGAAAAGTTTTGGCATCTGGTACTCTCAAGGATAAACAATTGAGTTGCTGCAAGTTCTCTATTTCAGCGAGATTCACATTACTTCTTCTGCTGACAATGACTTCTCCAACTTCCCATTTATCAAATTCTCTTGCGATATGCAACTCCTGTAACTGTATCAAACTTGAGATTACATTCGGCTCAATCAGCTCAAGATCTTCACAACCTTCTAAATTTAACTGTTGTAAACGACTTAGTTGTCCTACTTTTACCGGCAATTGCTTAATGGTCGACCGCGAAAGATCAAGAATTAGCAAATTCTTTAGATCTCCAACAAAATTTAAATCTTCAAGTGCACAATTGCGTAGACATAAGGTTTGGAGACTTTGAAGTGAATGGAAGGATGGAGGCAAGGGTACCAAATTTACTCCATGAAAAAACAAAGATTTGAACTGATGTTTACTCTCTTCTAAAAAGTAGTTTGGAATCGGTACACGATAGCCTTCATAAGAAAGAAGAAGGAATAACTTCAACTCCGAACATTCCAACCTTTCAGGAAGTTGATTGAAATCTGAATATGGAAGTAGTGAGAGAGCCTTTGAGTGTTTGAGTTTGTTTGAATTCAGATTCCAACAATCTTCCTTCTTCTTTAGGATAACACTCTGCATATCTCCCTCGCTTGATGCTATTGATAAGGCAACATCACGAATAACGTCATGCATTATGACCATACCAAATTCATCACCATCTAACAACAAGCAACGAGCTTTTAATCTATCAACCAATGACTCCACGCTCAATCTCACATCTGCTAATGTATGAATTTCTGGAAACAAGCCCCAGCCTAAGCTACACATCAACAGTTCCTCGACACTTATGTCCCTATCTTCTCCAAACAGACTACATAGCAACAACAATGACTTCTCATCATCTTCTAAAAAATCATAACTCAACCTTATACTTGGGTATACCTCTTTATGCATTCCATCAATGATCTTTGGGGCAGAGTTTTGTAGTTGCGTCAAAGCATTCCTCCAATAGGACGGGGTCCGATAAATTTTTAATGTTTGGGCAACTGCCGTGATAGCTAACGGCAAGCGTCCACATTCTCTAACTATGTCAGTTGCCAATCTCATGAAATCTGGTTGTTCATCAATATCACCAACAATTGTCTTAAACAAGTTCATTGCTTCAACGTCCCGTAAATCATCGATCGAGATGTTCAGATTAGTACCCATAAAACCTAAAACATCTCGGTTTCTAGAAGTCAACAACATGTTGCATCCTTCGTTCTCAAGATGTATCCCAACCTCTATCAAATCAAGTTTTTCCCAGATATCATCCAAAATAATTAGAATACTTTTCTCTTCCCTCAATTGACGTTGTAGCCGGTCTGCCCGCGCGGATACAGTGGGAAACCCATCAAAATCAACTTTTATCTTCCCTGCGACTTCTTGCTGCAATCTGCTTAAATCTGGAGTTTGGGATACAGTCATCATAGCCACCTCGGTGAATAACTTGGACTCCACGGCCTGCCTAGCAACTTCTTTAGCAAGCGTTGTTTTGCCAATGCCACCTATACCATAAACTCCAATCCTGGCAATGTTACGGTCCTGTAGCGCCTTCATAATTTCCTCCAAAATTGTCTTTCGCGATTCAAAGTCCTTATAATCACCTCTTATCGCAATGTTAGTGTGCAGAGCAGGACGAGAAGCAACCACATCGAATCCGTGGCCAGCTTGAATTTCACGTAGAAGGTCCTCTACCATTTGCTTCGCCTCCCTGCTCAGCTTTCACCGGGACACCAAATTCGGAATTTGCACAGTGCAGCATCTAATATTTGCACGAACTCGATTATTCTCCAGGAAATCCTCGGCCCTCTCGGAGATGTCTCCTGCTCCAGTCAGCCACTCTTGAACTTCACCGTGAATCTCTTCGCCACGTCTTGTAGCCTCATCAACTCGAACTTGTGTGGATTGTTTTACATCATGGAGTTCTCCAACTTGATCTCTAAGGTTAGCAACCTTGCTCGTGTAGTGAGACTCAATATTGTGAAATATGCACTTGGCAAGTCTTGGGCCAATTCCAACAACGACCTCGATAATTGACACAACAAAATCCATTTTTTTTTCCCTACTTTACTATTTCCTCTCTTGTTGTGGCGACCCCCCACGTACGTTACCATACCAACCAGTCGAGCTCTGACGCCGACCGCGATGGCTGGCAACCTCGTGGGTCGTCATCCTCTTACTCAACATACTTAACCTTCCATTCTTAATATTCTCATCTTAAAGCGGAAACAATTTCTATAGCAAATTTTTTTTTTTTTAACTTACATATTATACCTATTTCTATCATACTCTTATAACACATATTTCATAACTTTCTTTCTTTCATCTTCCTCTTTGAACGCTCAGCGAAAGACTCATGGTAGTACCATACCCTCGCCCAGTCCCTTGGCACGTGCAGATCCGTCCGTTGTCCATCATATTACTTTAAACTAACAAGTTGCTTACCTGCAACATATAAACAACTAATGAGCTAGATGCTCAGTAAGTCCAAACATACATTCATTAACTTATAAATACTAGTAATATATGTTATTACTAGAATATATGACATCACGTATATACACATCATATACATCGTATATACATATCCTCAAAACATAACATAAAATGTTAGCCTCTTCATGCTCATTCATCTCTTCATTCATCGTTCTTATCATTCTATCGATCATCTCTTATCATTCTAATCCAATCTTTTCATTTCTTTGCTTTTCATTCCTATCATTTCTTAACTTTCTGTTCTAAACCTTTATAACTTTTCTATCGCTTTATCATCATCTCTTAACATCTCATATCTTAGAAGCTAGTAACATACACACTAGCATAACATCACGTAAAAACGTGTCATTCCATACATATAACATCAAACACATCACATCACATATATAATTCTATCATGTTCTTTTAACTTCGTTTTATTATTTTTCATTGATTTCATTGTGTTGTTCTTTCATATCGTTCGTTTCATTTCTTTTCTTTTCGTATCATTTTTTTTTCCACTCTCTTTTTCCTTTTTTTTTTTCACGCTCTTTTCTTTTCTTTTCACTTTCTTTTCATTTCTTTTCTTTTCACGCTCTTTTCTTTTCTTTTTTTTTCTTTTCTTTTCACGCTCTTTTCCTTTATTTTCTTTTCTTTTCTTTTCTTTTCCTTTCCTTTCTTTTCTTTTCTTTTCTTTTCACTCTTCTTTCGTTTGTTTTCTTTCCACTTTCCTTTGGTTGGGCCCGTTGTTGGACGTACCTAGTTGCGCGCGGACAGTGGGAGGAGGGGGAGCTACCCACCAACCTACCTCACAGTCACATAAAACCTCACCTTCGGGGCTGGTCCATCCTATAATCTACCACACCTTCGGGGTAGCACCACATCAACGCGGAGGATATAGACCGGAAGTCTCGACCTTGTAGGGAGACCGGTACGCCAACAACTTAAGTTTTCAGTCTTATTATCTTGTAGGCTTTTATTTTTCTTATATTGATTTTTCATTGAACATC
The DNA here is from genome assembly GCA_035233585.1 of Antiaris toxicaria. Taxonomy (NCBI): domain Eukaryota; kingdom Viridiplantae; phylum Streptophyta; class Magnoliopsida; order Rosales; family Moraceae; genus Antiaris; species Antiaris toxicaria. The sequence continues at coordinate 21,246,053 of CP141153.1, forward strand.
TTTTTCTTTCAAAAACATAACACATACAGCACATATTACTTATATAACATCACATCACATCACATCACATCACAACAAACAAAAACATGTTTTGTTACGTGTAGACAATTATTCTTTGTTCGTCTTATTATTTGCATCATTCCATCAATCATAGCCTATCGATCATAGCCTATCGTTCTATTCCATCAATCACATCTTATCGTTATGTTCTAATCCTTTCATCATACCTTTCATCATAACCTATCATTGTTTTTCTTTCTTGTCTAACTCTTTGCTTTCATATCATTTTTCATAAAACATTCATCATACCTTTTATCATAACCTATCATTGTTTTTCTTTCTTGTCTAACTCTTTGCTTTCATATCATTTTTTTTTATAAAACATTTATTCTTTCGTCCTCATAAAACATCATTTTCTAAATTCTTTTCCTCACCGATCATAATTGCTCTATCAATCATAACTTAATTTCCATAAAAATTTTCATAAACACCTATTCTTTCCTTTCATATCTCATCTCTTTCCTATGCATTCTATCATAATACTCTCATTCTTACTCCTTCCATTCCTTTATCCCTCTTTATCACATCGTTACTCTCATAAAGCTTTTATGATACCTTTCCTTCGTAAATTCAATATATACATATATTTATATATATATTTTTATAAATTAATTATTAAAACATATCTTTGAACATCATCATAGCATTGTTATAGCATTTACTATAGCATCATCATAAATCACATCATGACATATACATACAAAACATATAATACTATAAGCTTGTTCATAGTTGCAGACGGGTAAATGTCTGAACTTACTCATAGCGTGCTTATCCTTTCTTTGAGATCCATCGACGTCCTTTGTCGCGTCTGGATTGGGTTCCTACAGACAAATTTTGTCCGTTAATCACATTTTCATTTATAGCTTTTATTTTATTAAAAAGCTTAATTTTGATCTTATAATCCTTAATTATAGCCTTAGGACAGCTTTCTAAACCTTAATGACCCTTTTCGAATTTCTCTCCAACTTTTTGAAAAATTACGATTTTACCCCTAACTTTTGACAAAATTACAATTTTACCCTTGACGTGATTTTTCATAGCTTAAACCTCAATTTTGGCTTTTACAAACTTCATTCACCTATTTCAGGGTCATTGTGGCTCTTTTCCCATAATTTGAGAATCTTTGGGCAAAATGACCATTTTGCCCCTGATGGGTCGTTTAACCTTAACAGTTTCATTTTCATACTTAAGCTGGATTTTCTAAACCCAAAATCATTTAATTAACTTTCTAAATCTTATCGGACCTTTTCCGGATCAATTCTTATCATTTTACCAATTTTCACATTCCCGGCCCTCGGGAAGTACTATTCCGACCTAGGGATCGGTTTCATATTTTTCTTGCGTTCTAGGGTTTCGAATGGTCAGTTTACTAATTGTAACTTGTCCATTCCTTTCTCCATGACTTAATTCCTCGAGGGGGCTCGGGTTCCCTTCCCGATCATATTTTACCCCTCGTTTTCCCATATTACCCCTGGTGCCATTTTTAGAAATTTCGGCAGAGTTTCCCCTTAATTTTTGAGGTTCCAGCGTTTAGGAAGCGCCTGAAAACCATCTATCCTAATCTAATTCTATCACGTACTATACCAGAGGCCTAGATTTTACGTAAAACTTGTACCGTTTACGCAAAATCATTACATTATCACATATTTTTCTTTTTTCCCCATTACAGTCATTTTCTTCTTTTTATATACATTCTTTTCCATATTTTTCATACCAAAAATTATAAAATCATATAAAAATCCCAAATAATTTAATTGCGGAACGTAAAAGGGTCGGGATTTATACCGAATTGCAGTCCGGTCTCGACGGCATAAACCCTAATTCCTCGTTCCTCATCTTTGAGGTCTCGTCTTGCAATTCCGACTCCGCGGATGCGTCCGGAACGTCGAAAGTAGGCCAACGGGCCAAACTTGCATTTTCGGTCAACGGTCGCCGTTGACCGGCGTTGACCGGCCGTTGACCGGCATTGACCGACGGCGACGGCGGCGACGGTGGCAAGTGGGTAGTCCATTTTGAAGATCTCGACGAGAGGAATCCATTGGTAGCCTCAATTTCACATTTGGAGGCCCCAATCGCCGGAAAATCACCCCGAAAGTCACGGCCACGGCGGCGACGGTGGAGCTCCGCCGTGCCGGACTTTTTCCCCGAAATTGATTGAGGGCTATTGCTCCCCTCTGCACGGCGACCATTTCTGCACCGGTGGTGCAGCTCAACATTGCCGGAAACGACGAGTTTCAACGGCGACTCCACGGCGGCGACGTCGCGACTTCGGGCGGCGCGATTCCGCCGGTGTTGAGGTGATCCACCACCTGGGTTTTGTAGTACTCCTCACCACGAGTCTTTTGGGACTGGAATCACCTTGATCGGACGTCGGACGGCGAAGATATCGGCGATCGAAATTTCCGGTGGCCGGTGGCTTCGGGCGGCGCGTGCGCTCTCCTCCGGCGTCGGTTCTGTCGACTCGGCACACCGTTGAACTCAGCTCGGCGAGAGCTTTCCAACGGTGCCGGCGGTGTCGAAAACGGACACTGTTTCCGATGGTCGGTTACTGTACACTTTCGGGTAGAGAGAGAAAGAGAAATGTAGAGAGAGAGAGTTCATGGGCAAACGAGGAAATTCCACTTTTTCCCGCTCTTTATATGCTTTCTCACCCAAAATTTCAATATGGGCTTTCCTGACTAATTTGGGCGTCCTGAATCGAAATATATCAGTTTTATTTTCATCTGAGGTCATTTCGACCAATTTCCAATACTGTGAATTTTCGGTCAAAAATTACCCTTGTGCTCAATTATCAAATTTGAGCGTACTGATAGGCTATCCTTACTAATTTGGGTGTGCTGAACCCAAATTTATCAGTTTTATGTCAAGATAATATCATCTTGACTTACTTCTTGATACTGTGAGTGGCACACACGTGCACACACATAATATCACTATTACTCATTTTTCATCTTTTAACATTGTTAGAACATTTTATTTTAGTTCTAAACAATATTAAATCACTTAATTTCACATTTTAACGCTTAAATTCATTGTGTATTTATTCTCCGAAAAATGTGAATTTTCCCGGTTGTTACACTTGTTTTCTTGTTCTTTTTTTCTTTTTACAGAACTCTCTTTTTTGGTTTTTTTTTTTTTTTTTTTTTTTTTTTGAGAACTCTCTAATTTAATCAGATTGGATTGAAAAGTTAGAAAACGGCTATACTAACAGCGAAAAAAAGAAAACAAATACAAGAAGATTTGGATAGTTGCAAAACTAAAATAACAAGGAAAATGGATATAACAGAGAATTATCAGACAACAACAGAGCAGATCATGATATGTAGATGATGAAATCAAAGAAGAGCATACCCGATCTTCTTATGGATTTTAAACAGAGCCACTTGGCACAAAGCAGAGTGTTTTTTTTTTTTTAATTTAGTTTTGAGAGTGAAAAAACAGAAAGAAGTTGATAATTATAACAATAACGAAATCAAGGAACATAGTGAAAAGCACTAAGCCCTTCAACGCAGCAGGAGTCTTTTTTTTTTTTAATAATTTTTCAATTGGCAAAATTGAACCAAAAGAAAAGGCTGCAACAAAAAAAAAAAAAGAAGAAATTAAAAGGAGAACCAAAAGGAAGAACAAACAAGAACTAGGAAACTTGGAAAATAAAAGTGTAAAACTAGCAGGAGAAAGTAAAGGCAACAAAAAGTTACTAATTTAAAAATATATATTTTTTAGAACTCTCTAATTTAAGGAAAGACACTACAAACAGCAACAAAAAGTAAGAAACTGCAAAATCAACGTATTTGAAAACAACAGAAAATCTGAAAATCAATATAAAACGCTGCAGCAAGGAAAGGAAGAAACTACAAGGAAAACCAAAAGGAAAAACAAACAAGAACTAGGAAACCAGGAAAGTGAAGTGAAAAACTCTAATTGCAAAATCAAAGAGAAAAGTTACTTGATTTTTCTTATCTTCACAGGTTTGGATTAGCCAACGGATTAGAGAGAAAAGGGCAAAGATTCAGAGGATGAAATTTGAGAATGAGAACTTTTTGCTTGTGGAATTCAAAGAGCGAATGGTAGTAATAATTATGCGAACATTTATGCATATAATAAAATAGTAATGTTCAAAAATAATAAACTTAAAAAAAAAAAAAAAAAAGCACAACAAGATAATATATAAAATGACCATTGGCGCACAATTATTATTTAATCAAGGGGCAGTTTTGTCGCTTTTTATGGCCTTTTATTGATTGTTTTGATCTCCGAACTCAATTGATATTATAAACATTTAGAATCTCAAGGTGCTGTGAAAGAAATAAATAAACTTTTGTATGGTATTTTAATAATTTGCAAATAATTATTTTAGTATTATTTTCCAAATAGTAAAGTAACGTAGAAAATAATAACAATAACAACAATAACAAAATAACTAATTTTTCATAATAATGTCGTATGAATTTTTTACATATTCAGGTTGTACAAGTTTAGTTTTGGTATTCATTGTTTTCACTCATGATTCATCACTCAAATGCAAGTTTTCACATTCTCTTTTCTCATTTTCTATGTTTTGTGGGGCTTATTAAACCTATATTACTAACATGATTAAAAGGAATAGGGAATCTCCAGACAAGAAGGCTGTTTTGCTTCTTCGCTTACTTGGATTAACTTAAAGATTAGAAAGAGACCACAGTGCATCTTATTTCTTGAGATGTTTTAACCTCAGTCAAATCGTGATTAAAAAAAATAAAAAACATCTTAACCCTTTAAAATTTTTCAGCTTTTGTCAAATTGATAACTTGTTTCTCACCAGTTGAGAAAGTTTCTTAGTTCTTATCATCGAATAATGTGAATGTGATTTTGGCTGCAACAAATTAATTTACATGTTAACAATAAAGAAAAGCATAAAGGAAAGACCGTTTGGTCAGTGAAATACGAGTATAAGAAACTGAGTATTAACAAACACCACAATGATCCTTGTCGGCAAGCTGAATAATAAAAGATTAGTAGATAAGCATGCAAGATGATGACTAAGAAAGTGAAACATCCCACCTTATAACAACAACAACAACAACAACAATAATAATAAAACGCTATGAGAAAAACATTTGAAGGAATCCAAGGAGAAGATGGCGATGGCATGGCGGTAAAAACTACTATTTAAAATCTTTGTTTCTAAGTTTGAGCCTTGACAAACACGATGTTTTGTCTTTTAGCAAAAGGACCATGTGCAGTCACTCTTGAAGCTTGAGAATTGTTAGCTATTGAAGACCTAGGTGAGGAGGCTTGTCATTGGGATGTGTCCTTGCACCTCCATTTTATTTACACTAATATATACAAATAGCAATGGCCTCAAACTTGATACCAGATATAATCTAACATTGTTGTTGTACTAATCGGGAATTTTAAGATTCTCGGAAGAAATATAAAATTATATGTATATGATAATTTTGATATATAAAATATGAAAAAGTTATGTTTTAATATTGTACAGAATGCGATAAAATGTTCTAACAGTGTTAGAGAACGTGATTTCAGAAATGGAAAATTTTTCTGAACCAAAACGAGTGAAACGATTTCAAATTGGAGCCAAAAACCCTAAAGAGTGCACTAAATGCATTAAAAGACGAACAACTTACGATAGTGAATTCTGGTCAAACGAAAACAAAATAAGGCAGACCGATCGCACAGGAGGCGTCAAAAACTCGCCAACGTGATTTCAGTAGACTTTTGTTCGATTTAACTTTTGGTCAAACTTTGACCATGAATTAATATGTTGAATTAATTGGATGATGTCATTGGTGACATCCATTAATGATGTAATAAATGAGAAAGTTAAGTGTAATTAAGGTGGTAGGTAGATCCAAAGGCTAGCATTTATTGTGATCTTTGATCAAGGGCTAAGATGATGCCAAAAATGCAATAAGAAAATTTGAAAAATATGGATTTATAGGTTGTAAATGAGAGGCAGTGGAAGTGGCAAAAATCAGCCACAACTTTGCCAATTAATCCCCAAAAAGTTGCCAAATTATTGGGAAAAATTGCCATTTAGTCCTCCATCCTTTGGCCTATAAACAGAAGTGAAAATGACCTTAGAAAAATTAAAAAATATGGCCAAATTCTGTCTAACTGCAGTCGTGAGGTATACCCCCTTTCCAAGCCAAAAATCTTAGCAAAAAACTTCACTAAACTTGCACCAAAACAACCCCAAAGTACCAAGGAACCAAGCTCCTAAGGTGAGACACCATTTTATAGCTTTTCTTGCTATTTTTCTCTTCAAAATCCATGGCTTGTTACGTGTGAAAATTTGATGAAAATTTGGTGGTTTGGTTTGATTGATCATGTGGAAAAGGCATTAGAAGCCATAAGATTGAGATATGATAAATAATCCTTATGGTGAATAATGTTGGTGTTGAAATACATAGGAAAAATAAGGAAATTTTTGTGGTAGGTGAATGATTATTAATGTGAAAAATTTTACGTAAAGGTTTTGGTAACCTTACGTAAAATAGGCCTTTGGTATAGTACGTAGTAGGTACTAAGGTTCTGATGCGTACCTAGTGCTGGGAAAAACTTAAAAAGTAAACGGAAATGCCGTTGAAAATTTTTAAATTAGCAACAAGAGTATTTTAGGAAACGAGGGGAAAATTTTATGAACGGGATGGAAACTGAACCCCTTAGGAATCAAGGCTTGGGATTAGAATAACAAATGTTTCAAGAGTAGTGAAACATTTGTTTGAGGCTCCGAAATGTTAGAAAAAAACGATAGAATGGAAAAGAATGGTCCCTAGACTTACCAGGCGAAAAATGATCATTTGACCAAAAAAAAGTCCGGAAGACTTGGAAAAGAATATGAAGGACTTATAATAATTAAAATAAGGTTTTTAAGGCTAAAAATCCAAAATTTGTGATGAACACAGGCGTATTGTGGCGACCCCCCACGTACGTTACCATACCAACCAGTCAAGCTCTGACGCCGACCACGATGGCTGGCAACCTCGTGGGTCGTCATCCTCTTACTTAACTTAACTTTCCATTCTTAACGTTCTCATCTTATAGCGGAAGCAATTTCTATAGCAAAATTTTTTTTTTCTTTTAACTTACATATTATACCTATCTCTATCATATTCTTATAACACATATTTCATAACTTTCTTTCTTTCATCTTCCTTTTTGAACGCTCAGCGAAAGACTCATGGTAGTACCATACCCTCGCCCAGTCCCTTGGCACGTGCAGATCCGTCCGTTGTCCATCATATTACTTTAAATAAACACGTTGCTTACCTGCAATATATAAACAACTAATGAGCTAGATGCTCAGTAAGTTCAAACATACATTCATTAACTTATAATTACTAGTAATATATGTTATCACTAGAATATATGACATCACATATATATACACATCATACACCTTGTCTATACATATCCTCAAGACATAACATAGAATATGAGCTTCATCATGCTCGTTTATCTCTTCGTTCATCGTTCTTATCATTCTATCGATCATCTCTTATCATTCTAATCTAATCTCTTCATTTCTTTGCTTTTTCATTTCTATCATTTCTTAACTTTCTATTCTAAACCTTTATAACTTTCTATCGCTTTATCATCATCTCTTAACATTTCATATCTTAAAAACTAGTAACATACACACTAGCATAACATCACGTAAAACGTGTCATTCCATACATATAACATCAAACACATCACATCACATATATAATTCTATCATGTTCTTTAAACTTTGTTTTATTATTTTTCATTGATTTCATTGTGTTGTTCTTTCATATCGTTCGTTTCTTTTCTTTTCTTTTCGTATCATTTTTTTTTCTTTTCTTTCCACTCTCTTTTTCCCTTTTTTTTTTTTCTTTCTCATGCACTCTCTTTTCTTTTCTTTTCACGCTATTTTCTTTTCTTTTCTTTTCACGCACTCTCTTTTCTTTTCTTTTCTTTTCACGCTCTTTTCCTTTCTTTTGTTTTCTTTTCTTTTGTTTTCTTTTCACTCTTCTTTCGTTTGTTTTCTTTCCACTTTCCTTTGGTTGGGCCCGTTGTTGGACGTACCTAGTTGCGCGCGGACAGTGGGAGGAGGGGGAGCTACCCACCAACCTACCTCACAGTCACATAAAACCTCACCTTCGAGGCTGGTCCAACCTATAATCTATCACCTTGGGGGTAGCGCCACATCTACGCGGAGGATATAGACCGGAAGTCTCGACCTTGTAGGGAGACCGGTACGCCAACAACTTAAGTTTTCAGTCTTATTATCTTGTAGGCTTTTATTTTTCTTATATTGATTTTTCATTGAACATCTTTTTCTTTCAAAAACATAGCACATATAGCACATATTACTTATATAACATCACATCACATCACATCACATCATAACAAACAAAAACATGTTTTGTTACGTGTAGACAATTATTCTTTGTTCGTCTTATCATTTGCATCATTCCATCAATCATAGCCTATCGATCATAGCCTATCATTCTATTCCATCAATCACATCTTATCGTTATGTTCTAAGCCTTTCATCATACCTTTCATCATAACCTATCATTGTTTTTCTTTCTTGTCTAACTCTTTGCTTTTATATCATTTTTCATAAAACACCTATCCTTTCGTTATCATAAAACATATCATTTCTTAATTCCATTCCTCACCGATCATCGTTGCTCTATCAATCATAACTTAACTCTCATAAAACTTTTCATAAAACATCTATTCTTTCGATCTCATAAAACATCCCTTTCTTAATTCCTTTCATATCTCATCTCTTTCTTATGCACTCTATCATAATATTATCATTCTTACTCTTTCCATTCCTCTATTCCTCTTTATCACATCGTTACTCTCATAAAACTTTTATAATACCTTTCCTTCATAATTCAATATATACATATATATATATATTTATAATTATTTATTAAAACATATCTTTTAACATCATCATAACATTGCTATAGCATTACTATAGCATCATCATAAATCACATTTTGACATTTACATACAAAACATATAAACACGATGAACTTGTTCATAGTTGCAGACGGGTAAATGTCTGAACTTACTAATAGCGTGCTTATCCTCTTCTTGGAGTCTATTGACGTCTTTTGTCGCGTCTGGATCGGGTTCCTACAGATAAACTTTATATGTTAATCACATTTTCATTTATAGCTTTTATTTTATTAAAAAGCTTGATTCTGATCTTATAACCCTCAATTATAGCCTTATGACAACTTTTTAAACCTTAATGGCCCTTTTCGAATTTTTCTCCAACTTTTTGAAAAATTACGATTTTACCCCTAACTTTTGACAAAATTACAATTTTTACCCTTGACGTGATTTTTCATAATTTAAACCTCAATTTTGGCTTTTACAAACTTCATTAACCTATTCCGGGGTCATTGGGGCTCTTTTCCCATAATTTGAGAATCTTTGGGCAAATTGACCATTTTGCCCCTAATGAGTCGTTTAATCATAACATTTTCATTTTCGTGCTTAGGCTGGACTTTCTAAACTCAAAATCATCAAATTAACTTTTTAAATCATATCAGGCTTTTTACGGATCAATTCTTATCATTTTACCAATTTTCACATTCCCGGCCCTCGGGAAGTACTATTCCGACCTAGGGATCGGTTTCATGTTTTTCTTGCGTTCTAGGGTTTCGAAGGGTCGGTTTACTAATCGTACCTTACCCATTCCTTTTTCCTTGCCCTAATTCCTCGAGGGGGCTCGGGTTCCCTTCCCGATCATATTTTTACCCCTCATTTCCCATATTACCTCTGGTGCCATTTTTAGAAATTTCGGCAGCATTTCCGCTTAATTTTTGAGGTTCCAGCGTTTAGGAAACGCCTGAAAACCATCTATCCTAATCTAATTCTATCACGTACTATACCAGAGGCCTAGATTTTACGTAAAACTCATACTGTTTACGTAAAATCGTTACATCATCACATATTTTTTTCTTTTTCTCCATTATAGTCATTTTCTTCTTTTTACATACATTCTTTTCCACATTTTTCATACCAATAATCATAAAATCATATAACAGTCCCAAACAATTAAATTGAGGAACGTAAAGGGGTCGGGATTTATACCGAATTGCAGTCCGGTCTCGACGGCATAAACCCTAACTCCTCGTTCTTCATGTTTGAGGTCCCGTCTTGCAAATCCGACTCCGCGGATGCGTCCGGAACGTTGAAAATAGGCTAACGGGCCAAACTTGCATTTTCGGTCAACGGTCGCCGTTGACCGGCGTTGACCGCCGTTGACTGGCCGTTGACCGGCGGCGACGGTGGCAAGTGGGTAGTCCATTTTGAAGATCTCGACGAGAGGAATCCATTGGTAGCCTCAATTTCACATTTGGAGGCTCCAATCGCCGGAAAATGCCCTCGAAAGTCTCGGCCACGGCGGCGGCGGTGGAACTCCGCCGTGCCGGACTTTTTCCCCGAAATTGATTGAGGGCTTTTGCTCCCCTCTTCACGGCGACCATTTCTGTACCGGTGGTGCAGCTCAACATCGCCGGAAACGACGGGTTTCGCGGCGGCGACGGCGACGGCGACGTCGCGGCTTCGGGCGGCGCGATTCCGCCGGTGTTGAGGCGATCCACCACATGGGTTTTGTAGTACTCTTCACCACGAGTCTTTTGAGACCGGTTTAAGCTTGATCGGACGTCGGACGGCGGAGATACGGCGTCGCGAATTTTCCGGTGGCCGGCGGCTTCGGGCGGCGCGTGCGCTCTCCTCCGGCGTCGGTTCCGTCGACTCGGCACACCGTTGAACTCAGCTCGGCGAGAGCTTTCCAACGGTGCCGGCGGTGTCAAAAACGGACACCGTTTCCGGTGGTTGGTTACTATTCATCAATGGGGGTAGAGAGAGAAAGAGAAGTGATGAGAGAGAGTACACACGGGCAAATGAGGCAATTTCACTTTTTCCCGTTCTTTATATACTTTTTCACCCAAATTTCAACACGGGCTATCCTGACTAATTTCGACGTCCTGAATCCAAATATATCAGTTTTATTTTCATCTGAGATCATTTTGATCAATTTCCGATACTGTGAATTTTTTGGTCAAAAATTACCCTTGTGCTCAATTATCAAATTTGAGCGTGCTGATAGGCTATCCTTACTAATTTGGGTGTGCTGAACCCAGATTTATCAGTTTTATGTCAAGATAATATCATCTTGACCTACTTTTTGATACTGTGAGTGGCACACACGTGTACGCACATAAAATCACTATTACTCATTTTTCATCATTTAACATTGTTCGAACATTTTATTTAGTTCCAAACAATATTAAATCACTTAATTTCACATTTTAACGCTTAAATTCATTGTGTAATTACTTTCCGAAAAATGTGAATTTTCCCGGTTGTTACATTCACCCCTCCTTATAAAATTTTCGTCCTCGAAAATTTAAGACGAGTAGGGTTTTAACGTCTTCATTTCTTCTTCACATCTTGTGTAACTTTTTCAATATCATGATTTTTCCGTCTTCTATGACATCTTCACATTTTAACGCTTAAATTCATTGTGTAATTACTTTCCGAAAAATGTGAATTTTCCCGGTTGTTACACGTATGGATAGAGACACGGCCGTATATGAAAGAAATTTAACAACCCGAGAGGTACACGGCCTTGGACACGGGCGTGTTCCGAGCAGTGTACTGTTACACGGGTAATTAGGGATTACACGGCCATGTGGGGGAGAAAGACAGAAAGGTACACAGGCTTAGACACGGGCATGTACCAAGCCGTATACAGTTACATGGGTAGTTAGGAAACTACACGACTGTGTAAGAGAAAAACCGAGGAGTACACGGGCTTGAATATGGGCGTGTACCAAGCCGTATACTGTTACATGGGTAGATAGTGAATTACACGACCGTGTAAGAAAGACCTAAGAGTTACACGGGCTAGGACACGGCCGTGTATAAGATCGTTTACCACCTAGAGAGATGAAATTCATTGTGAAGTTAAGAACAAAATGAATATATGCAAAGTGATAAATAATATTGGGAATTAACAAACAATATTATGTCTGTAGGGACCCAAATTAGAGACAAACAAGGAATTGCAGAATATGTCAAGAATTGGACATCAGCACAGTTGTGGTAAGTTCAGACATTTAATTGTCTGCAACATGACATATTGTAATGTTTAAATATGTACTATTTGTACGTTAGATGCAAAGTCCTACGGGTACTAGGGTGTAGTTAACTAACTCACCTAATAATTAACAGGTCTGAGAGGTGTACTGTAGGTACACTAAGGAAAGAGGTGTCGTAGCACTAGAGTGTGACTAAATTTAAGACACACCTATAAATAAAAGATTGTGTAAAGACCTATGGACATTGAAAGTTCCTGACTTTGAGGTGATGATTAATGCCACCTGATCGAAACTATCAAAAAGATGGCAATGAAACCATGTCTGGCGTAGCGGCTTCCAGCGACAGATGGAAGTATTTTTTAGATCCTACAAGGATAAAGCCAAGGGCTTAATGGACTGTGAAGGATTGGCCAGCAGTCGCTCACCAGGTCCCTTCCAGTAACGCGCAACATCAGTACGGCCACAATGAATTCAAAATCAGAACAAAATGAAAGATAATAACCCAAAACTGAAATAAACGCCATAAGTGAGCATAATTAGAAATGATAGACACTAACAGTATATTTAGTAGTCTTGGTCATAGTTGATGTAAACAGTACCCGGTTAAGGTTAGAGTTACTTTTCACTAATCAATGTCAAAGTTACTATTCACGGATGAATGGTACTATTCTTGAAAAATTTTATTAATTATGTTTTTGAATCTACATGATTCCTAGTGTATATGTTTAAACTTACTGAGCCTGTTAGCTCACCAGTATGTTCATGTTGCAGGTAAGAAACCTGTCCAGTGATAGATTATACTGGATGACGACAGGACATGTGGTGCCATTAGGATAGGGAATTTCACTGTGGATTATGGTCCTGCTACCGGTCTTCCATTGAGCTTTGATGAAAAAACTTGAGGAAAATATATTTTAAAATATAGAGTTGAACAATGTACCTGTTGTAAATTATATTGTTGTACAAAGAACAACTAAAGTATAGTTTTAAAGTTTTATATGGCTTTCTCATTTGAAAAGTATATATATATATAAAGGCTCCAAAATACAAAGGTTTGAAAATGATTCAAAGTTTTATGACAACCCGATGAGGTTCACGGGCTGTTTCGATCAACTACGGAGTCTGATCGGAATAGTTTCGCATGGTCGAAATCGAGGGCGTCACAGCTGTGAATGTAAATTTCAGTTACCAAAAATATAAACTTACTTAGCAAGAAATGTAAAAATATAGATGTTTAAAAATACTCTATAAATGTAAAAATATCCATGTTTACATATGCTTGTATGTAAATTCAAATTTCTAATTAGTTTACCGGATCACATCAATATCGAATATGAGACTGTATGTATAAAGGGAGAGAACCCAATAGTAAAAAACAAGTTATTGGCAGCACGGTTTTGTCACCTTGCTATCTGTTTCTGCACTACAATATTCGATTTCCGAAAGCTATTGTCTTAAATTACTTTTTTTTTATTTTTTTTAATTGCATGTTCTTTAATTGCATTGCATCACTATCTAAACATATATATAAAATATATATTTATACACTTATGCGATGTTAGGTAGTTCAAGTAAGTGACACAAAAATCAACCTAAATCAAATCGTACCCATTGTTATACAATATCAACACAATGTCTACATAAAAATTTAGTTCAAATCTTAATTAAAATCAAACCATGTTCTATATCCAAAATACATGATAGGCTCGAGACATGGGTCTCGAGTACCGAAGTGGGTCTTGAGCGTGTTACGGCCAAAACTGGTATTACTCTACTTTAAAAATCGGCTTATAAGGGAGATTGCCCAAGTGGTCATAAACCTTAAAGCTAACCCTTAACATAGCAACGTGGGGACTCAATTTTCAGTGTATTTGGCTGACAATAGTTAGGACTTTGAGGGTTTTAGTTCCACATTAATAATCAATGTCCAAGAATAAGGAATGTTCAAATCAACAATAGCTGGAGATCTTTTGGGTATTCTAGTCTTTTTGCATTAAAAATTAACAAAGTTAGTGTCAAGGGTGTTAGACATAATATGTTTCGATTAAAGGATGACTTGAGCAAATATAAAAGGTGCCAGCCGTTTTTTAATTTATTTTTTTTAATTGACTTTCTTATAATTACACTTTTAATAGATAGTGTTAGATCCATCATCATACGTCCCTAAAATTTTCTTATATCTAGAGTTTGTCTCTGAATTTGAATTTTATTCCAAATTGAATCCTAAAATATTCCCATATCCCAATTTTCCGCTTTTAAGTAAACTATTGTAGTAATTATTATTGTAATATTATGTAATATCCTTTTGTGATCAATTACCAAAGTAAAACTATTTAAATGCTTTTAATATTTCACAACAATTCAATTCAACTAATATTAAAATCAAAATTTTTACTTTTTTGAAATCTATCTCACTCGTTTTTCTAACTTACACAAATTCAAGCATTACCTTTAAAAATAAATATTCACACACACATTTCATTTAAACACACAATTTACATTCTACATACGAGTGCGAATATTCAGTTTGAATAAACATTCAAATGCAATCTATAATCCAAATGGACACTAAATATTAGACCCACCTCATTTTTTGATCATCACTATAATTACACCCCTTTTACAATCTCTATCCAAATATTAGGATTTGTTTGGGATAAAATATTACATTTGAATACAATACATTGAACAAAATATGCGTTTAGATAAAAAATATATATTTAAATTACATTCAAATACAATATTTGTTTAAATAAAAAGTATTTAAATTGCATTTAAAAAGATTTATTTAGATATTAGGATTTGTTTAGGATAAAGCATTAGATTCAATGCAATACATTAAATACAATATGTATTTCGATAAAAAAATATTTACATTATATTCAAATATAATGTTTGTCTAAATAGAAAATATTTAAATTACATTTAAATTTAAAATTGTGATATGATTAGTAAAAATAAATTTAAAAAATTAAAGAGAAAAAATATGTGATGTAATTGATATAAATAATAAAAATAAAATAAAATAATAAATAATAATTATATTTAATTTAAATTATAATATAATTTATATTCAAATATAATATTTTTATGTTTGAATAAAAATTATATTAAATTTAAATACCTAATGGCCCATTAATCATTATTAATTGCATTTTTCATCGCTTACTACAAATACAAGCCGAAACAACCAACCAAATAGCATTAAAGTAACCCAAAGAAACATCTCTCCTTCCAATTCATCCCTTTTCATACAAATTTTCTGATAAACCAAAATGAAATGAACACTTTCCAAGTGTTAATGCTGGGTTACACAACTGTAAGATGCCTAAACAAGAATCAGAGTATGGTCCTCTGAGCTAATTTAACAGAACCGAAAGACCAGCTCTCTAGGATCGTTCAACGATAAACTTTCGCACTATGGATGTGTCTTCAATGCCGTTTCTTACCACCACCTTTCTTGCCTTTCTTGTTATTCCCTTTTACTTTCCCCTTCTTTTTTCCTTCATTAAACACAGGAGTAAGCGTAAATGTACTCTCTCTAGATGGTGTCCGACGCAACAAATGCTTCACGTCGAGGATACCATTTCTAAAGTGTCCTTCACTCGACTTCAGAACCTGGTCCTCTGGCCGGCGCTTCACTTAGGATCTTTTAGAGCCACCACCGTATTTCCCACTGAAACATCCAAGAATCATCCTCTATACAGAGTACAGAAGTCTGGGTCAGCGCAAACTTTTACCGACACACAGCCATAAAACAAGCATTTGGAATTTTGGGGAATGGAAAAGATCAAGAATACCTCCTGGAGTATTTTCTGTTCCCTTTCCTTCTGTTTCTTCATCCTCCCTTTTGCTACACTATGCGGTAGTCTCTGTTGTTTTGGCGGCTGTCTCAACAACAAGAACACTATTTTCAGCAGTATGATTAAACTTAAGTCTTGATAAAGAAAATATGTCTACATATTTATTCTGGATGTTACTTTTTCAGACCAAGGTTAGTTTATATATATAGGCAATTACTTCATTGAGAGCTCAATGCCAAGCTCTGTACTAATCTGGACAAAACAAGGGCAAGGGTCACCATACCTTGCCACCAAGAGAAACCACCTTCTTATTTTCGAGTGCCTTCCTCTCTTTCCATGTCATATGTGAGTTACCTTAAATAGCAAAATCAAAGTGACCACATAAATAAAAAAAATTGAACCAACTTCATGAAAACAACAATCAGATGGACGAATTATGCATATGTCTACACACACACACACACAAATACATATAGATTTATATAATTGAAGTTGTTCTATCTAACTACCATGTAGGTAGTTTACATGAACCACTTCCACTACGGATATGATTTCCCAAAGAGCTAGGAACTCAAACACTTCTAGTGTGGAAAGCTAGACCAACTAATACAAAGCGCATAAGTTAAAACACAATCTTGTTCAAAACTGAAAAAAAGAAAAAAAGGCTACTAAACTTAAAATATACGAGTCATGACCCTGATATGTTCAAGATTGAGTTATTTTCAAGAAGCTTCATTCTAACTGACTTAAGAAGCCAGGTTGTAGTTTCTGCTCCTAAGGCTTCTCCAATCCTTCCTAGTATGCACAAAGTATGAACTATCCAAGCAATCTTTCATTCATTCTTTCTTTCTTTGTTTTTTCAAACTTCTCAGCAATTCAGTGATTCCTTACAAAGATGAGCAGGATTACTAAATCAAAATCAGAGTTGTCTAAAAATAGAATTGGCAAGATGCAGAAGCCAGCACATCACACAAGATCATCAAAATTTTCTCCATACACAAATCAAAATTAAATTTATGCCAATATCACTAAAAATTTAAATTTACGCCAATATCACTAAAAATTTAAATTTACATAGCCCTTTTTGCTAAATAAAGTACCAAGGAGCACAGAAACTTAGACAAACGAGTCCAAGAGTTATGCAGGACATTCTTGATGACCCATAATTAGGTACTTGTGGACGGTAGAAAAGAGTTTTGAATACTCTTTAACACTAACCAAGCACTAAAAGGCTTCACTCTCCAGACAATGTTATTGAGTCTTTTTTAAACTTTCTAGGAACGTCTAACACAAGGCACGCTCACAGCGAGGAACACCGAAATTCTTTTTGCAAATTTTAAGGGTGTTCGATGAGGCTCATGTGTCTCCTGCCAGAGGCACATGCCTCCACAAATTATGTTAGTATCTCAAAGAAACTTCAACCTCAATTTCAAATCTCTATACTCCTATTAGCAGTTTAAAGTGATTCATTCTCTTTGCCACCAGTGGCTTACTTCTCAATAAGCATATTCTCCACCAAAAAAAAAAAAAAAAAATCCTGTCAAAGTTATCTTCACGAGCCTCCAAACTCTTCGAAGTACTTTTCACTTTTTTAAGTTTACTATTAAGAATCTACCGTTTACATTACAGCTCAACTTCAATGCATAACAATCATAATTTAAATCACAGAAAAGACATAGCAAAAACTCGATAAAAATCTCTTTGTAACTAAATATAAGACTCAACTTCTTTAACAAAAAAAATAAAATAAAATAAAATAAAATAAAACTCAGTTTCTCTGTTATTTAAAAGCAAGGGACAATTCTACATACATAGAAAGCATAACATGAAATTCTCTCAAAAAAAAAAAAAAAAAAAGGAAAACAACAAAATTGCATAAAATAGAAGCAGAATTAGACATACCCAGAAGCTCGATATCTTTCATAATATTTCTCATGTCCATTCTTTCGTCTTTGGCATTCTTAGGAGCCCTTGAGGATCTCCCTCTATCCCCTTTTTTATCCTTGTACATATTTGCCTTGTTTCAACTTCTTAGACACATGCGACGGGAAAAAAAAATTAGCTAAAAGGAAAGTAAAACAAAACATAAATCGGAGTGAGAAAAGAAATGGGTGTTGAAACTAGAAAAGAAAAGGAAAAAATCAGAAAGGTTCAGTGTTTGATGGTAATAAGGAACAGTGAGGAGAAGTATACCTCACCGGTGGCTTTGGACAGAGGCAATTTCACCGACCCAACACCGGCGAAAGTGGTGGGGCTGTCGTCGGGCGGTGGTGCTCGCTTTCACGACAAGGAATGGCGGACTACACCAGGCGGGACCTTCAGAGCGGCAGCTATGCCAACTTGCAGACTAACGGCGGTGACGGGAAGAAGAAGAAGAAAAGAAAGAAAGAAAGAAAAGAGGCGGAGAGGACGTGTCGCTTAAGGTTCAGAAACAAAACCTTTTTTCTAAGAAAGTAAAAATTATACGGAACATATTACGTGTAGATTGAATCGTGTTAATTTTTTTTTTCTTAATTATCATGTTAATTATCATAATATTTTAAGAATTAAATTATGTATAATTTACGAGATATGTCTTTCTTGTTAAATTTATGTTGTAACATTTTAAAGGGTTTTAGATTTTTTTTATTTGTGTTTGTACTTCTATCCTTATAATAATGTTATTATATGTATGTAATTAATTTAAATTTTTAGTCATTATGATGTAATATTATAATAAAAAACATATTTTTATTTATATTTTATAATATCATTGAAGAGATATAAAAAAGATATTAAATACATGAATTGAATCTAGGAGTTTTTAGTAAAAAAAAAAAAAAAAAAGAAATAGAGTTTAAATTATAATTCCATGAAAAGTTGAGAAATAAAACGATCAATTTTCCCATTAAAACTTTTTTTTTTGTTTTTTTCGTTTTTCAGTAAAAAGGAGAATCTACGATTCCACTTATAAAAAAAAAAAAAAGAAGGAAGAGCTAATAGAGCTTCGTGGGAGGTGAAACAAAGGATCTAGAAGGGTCAGTTATGCTTTTTTTATTAATATATACATATATATTATCTTATTTAAGCTTTAAATTGTTACTTTTTAACCTTCTTCACCAAATTTATCCGTACTATAGAGGGAAAAAATGAATTAATGGGGAGAATTAAATTAAAATCCTAAAAACAAAATAAGATTAAATGTATAAAATTAGTAAAATAACTTTATTTTATATAATTATCAACGTTTTTTAAATGATAATATTTCATATAGTTATCAATAAACTTTGTTTTCAATTGTAGTTGATCCCTTCTAGCACGCAACTCTCTCCTTATTGACGTCATCATAACTTCGAGAGTGGCCATTGGCTATCCCATCTGGTGGTGACGGCGACTTTAGATTTTGGGCGTAATAATTAGATATTATTTGGAAATTCCATATTTATATGAAATATAGGATTCAATTTAGGGATTAGGGTTTAGGATTTGTAATTTAGGAGTTTTGGTTTTGGTTGAATTGAGTATTCTATTTGGGATCAGGGTTTTAATTTTAGGATTTAAGTTATTAAATTTGGGTTATAGGATTTTCAATTCCTTTTTATATTGTTATTTTGAGGTAAATCTTTTTTTTTTATTTGAAACCTACGATTAAAAGTTCAATAAAAAGTAACAAAATTAAAAATTGAAAACAATGTGAATAAAAGATTTACTTAATACCATATAAATATAGAAGAGATTTGGATTTATTAGGTAGACTAAATCTTCTATTAAAAAAGATATATATATTTTGAAACTTGAGGTATGAAGATTCAAATTATACACCTTTATATAGAGTCAGATGCGATATTATCGTTAAAATATGTCTACATCCACTAAAAAATTTATTCTAAATAAATGATTTACTTGTAAATTATGAATTCACATTGGTGAATATCGGATGGATTTACATAGTAAAGATTGAAATAAGAAACTATCGGATTAGCATACTTGTAAAAACTATGTAATTTATTAGATAAATTAAAATTTTAAAAAAATGTTAATAAAGGACTTAATTGAGAAATTCCAATTTTACATTGTGAATATTGGCTTTACAGTAATTACACAAAAACTTTAACTAAAACAATGTAATAAAGAATTACTGGTTATAACAAATTTTACAAACAATGAATGTTCAAGGTAAATCAAATTTTACCACAAAAGTTATAAATAAAAAAGAAACGTAAATCAATGATATACTAATAATAACGACTTTTATCTAATAAATAATGGATTTTCCTTGCATTTAACTTATAAATCATGCTTAAAAAATGACGTAAATAAGAAAATAATGAATTTACCAAATTAACACTAAATTTTACCATAAAATTGTTAATAAAGCTCGTAATTTAGTTAGCACATTCACAAGTAAATATTTTTAATCAGGAATTAATACATTTAATAAATATATTTATTAAATAAATAAGTTATTTACTAGTAAATATAATATTTATTTAAGTAAATATGTTATTTATTACTTATGCCTTTATTTTTATAAATTCTTTTTTTTTTTAATTTGCTGAAAGTTTTTCCTTTATGACAAATTAAGTGTAGCCCTATGATATCAAATATTATAGTCATACGATGATTGCCTCGTCCTCAGAGTTGGATTAAGGAGGACGTGCGAGGTGCTCCTAGCATTGAAGGTTATGGGGTTGTTTTCAAGACTAGTAGGGATTTTATTAAAAGTTGTGTTTGCTACTCAGAACATTTCTTTTGTTTTTGAGACTAAATTGGTTATTTTTATTTTGGTGATTGAAAAGACACTATTACAAATGTTAAATTCTACTATTTAGATTACACTATTGTTTTTTAAAAACGGTAGTGGAAAGTATGTCAAAAACATGACATGAAGAATAAAACTCAAAATTTATCATGCTAAGAAAATGGTCCACCAACTCCACATTTTCGACATTTATTTCGTAATACTGAACATGCCAAGAATTTGACTTGGCACCATGATAAATGTGTTGATGATGGTATGCTTAGACATCCAACCGATCACCACAATGGAAGACCTTTGATGCCACTCATCCAGATTTTAGTACGGAACGAAGAAATCAACGCCTCAGTTTGTTGGCGGACGGAATGAACTTATATAGTAATATGAGCAGTAGGCATAGCACTTGGCCAACCATACTTATCAACTACAATCTTCCTCCAAAATTGTGTATGAAATAGAAGTTCTTAATGCTAACTTTATTGATCTTCGGTCCTTAATAACCGAGGAATGACATTAATGTGCACTTGGCACCATTAATCGATGATTTAAAAAGCTTGTGGGAAAGTGGGATAGAAGTGAGAGATTCTTACCATCAAGAGACATTTAAACTCCGTGAAAATTGATTTTGTCTATTAATGACTTTTCTGCATATGGCAACTTATCGAGTTATGAGGTGAGGAGTTCTATGGTTTGTCATATTTATATGAAGAAAACATATTCCATCTAGTTGAAAAGGTGTAAGAAAACTATTTACCTTGGCCATAGAAGATTCTTGTCAAAAAACCATTATTACCACAAAAAAAAAAAAAGGCTTTTGATGGCAATATCGCAGAAAAAGCCCTTCCTTGGGTTTCAATAGGTGAAGATCTATTTGAAATGGTTAAAGATGTGAAGGTAGTTTCGGAGAAGAGAAAACAAAATAATAAGGATTTGGTGATCGATGGACCTTAGAAGAACAGGCCAATCTTCTATAAACTTCCATATTAAAGATCATTTTATGTTCACTATTGCTTGGATGTTATGCATATTGAAAAAAAGTCTATGAATCGATAATAGGCATGGTGTGGCGGCCCGCCCTACTGTAGATGCGCTACAATGCTATTACAGTCAACTCTGTAGTTAACCGCAATAGTCTGCAGGCCTCTAGGGTCGTCGGCAATCGTGCTGAACTGTAAACTACTTGCTAATTTTACGGAATAAATTTTTTTTTCTTTAAATACATAAACTGTTCGAGAATGTGATAAGGAAATCATGTTAACAAAATAACATGCATCTGATCATGATTCCCCTATCACATACTCTTGACTTGAAAACTTGTCTCTTTGAAATTACATCAAAAATCTATACAGCGGAAGACTATTGGTGACCAAATCCCTCGCCCAATCCTGCCCGGCATGCATCGTCCCCGTTCGTCGTCCACCATATACTACTAGTGAACAGGTCTCTTACCTGCAACATGTGAACAAACTAATGAGCTATAAGCTCAGTAAGTTCAAACATAAAAACATAAAACTGACATGCTGTACTGCTGTGCTGATGTATGAACTGGACTCTGTAAACATGCTGTACTGGCTGAGAGGTTTAGTCTTAGGACATTAATCTGTTATTTTAGTTCTGGTTTTGGGCTCCTGATTGGTCGTACCGACATGTTAGCACAACCGGGAGCGGTACTTTAGTGCTGACCTCCTTAGTCTTAACTGATGCTAAACATGATAACCTCCCTGTGGGTCGAGAGGCGGATACGCCAATAACTGGTTAATTACCGTCTTGCTGGTGTTCCAACTGGGTAACATACTGATTGCCCCCACAGTCGGAACCTGTTAATCAAATTACTGGGGTGTGAATTATATTAACACACTTGGGTGCCTTGTGCACCTATCTGTTTTCTTGTTCTGGTACTATCTAACTGTGTACTGGGACATGCAACTCTACATGCATGACCTGAACTGACCTGTGCTGACATGTGACTGACATGAACTGACATAAACATCGTGATGCAGACAATCAATGTCTAACATACACGTCATGCAACATTCATAATATCATGAAATA
Source organism: Antiaris toxicaria (assembly GCA_035233585.1). Classification (NCBI taxonomy): domain Eukaryota; kingdom Viridiplantae; phylum Streptophyta; class Magnoliopsida; order Rosales; family Moraceae; genus Antiaris; species Antiaris toxicaria. The sequence continues at coordinate 21,268,813 of CP141153.1, forward strand.
ACAAGCTTGTCCACGTTGCAGTCAGGATAATGCTTGAACTTACAGAAAATCCTCTAGTGTAAGCTTCTGCTGCTCATCCACGTTGCAGTCAGGATAATGCTTGAACTTACAGAAAATCCTCTAGTGTAAGCTTCTGCTGCTCTGGGACTACTGATTTGGGGTCTCTGGCTTGAACTCCTATAAAAGGAACAATCACTGATTATTTACCATATTTATCTTATACTGAAAATATGGCAAAACATGAAATTTTCCTTTCCAGACTTTTTTTTTTTTTTTTTACTCTCTAGCTTCGAACACACCCTCCTACACGGCCGTGTCCGTGCCCGTGTACCTCTCTGGACTTTTAAGCCTGGCCGTGTAATTTCTGGAACATGACCGTGTATGCTTACACGGGTGGGTACACGGTCGTGTTACTGGCCGTGTACTCCTCTGGACTCTTACACGGTTGCTTACACGCCTCCCTTTGACCGTGTGCCCCTTGACACGGCCCGATACACGACCGTGTTCTGGGCCGTGTACCTCTCGGGTCTGATTTTTTTTGCAACACGGTCATGCGTATGGGCATGTTCGGGGCCGTGTACTGAACACGCCCTTGTACACGCCCATGTTCATACTAGAATCAAGATTCTGGGCTCGAACTGCTCTGCTCTGATTTTCTAAGGCTTTTATGGCCTTTGTTCTACTTCTTACACTTGAAATCGATCTTCATAAGATCATTTCAAGGTATCTACTACATTCCTACTATCACAAATCCATGATTTCATAAGCAAGAATTCCACATTTTGCTTATGAACCTCTCTTGACTTAGCTTTTGAAAAATTTGCATTTTTGTGATGAAATTTCACTAAACTCGGTTTTCTAAACCATCTGTTCATGGATTCGTGTTTGAAAACATCTAGACTCGAATCATGTTTCGATTTTTAACCGAAAACCTCACATGATTCACTCACATTCTCTGTTTTCTCTCAAAACCCCAGATTTTTCCCCCAAAGAAAAACGTGAGAAACTAGGGTTTACCTTGCTTTGATCTTGAGCTTTTCTTGCTGCTGATTCGTGACCGAATCTCAATTGATCTGCTACTTGAACTAGAAATCCGAACTTCCTTTGGATTCCCTCTCTTTCTCTCGGTTTCTCCCTTTCTCTCTTTCCCTTTCTTTCTTTCTTTTTCTTCTTTCTTTCTTTCTCTCTCTTCTGCCGGCTACTTTAGCAGCTAAGGGAATAAATTAAACCCCCTCATCTCACGTGCCTTACTCTCTCACATGCTTTCTCTCTTTTTTTTTTGTAAGGCCTTGTTTGGCTTATCTTTTGTCCATTGATCAATGTGGCTCACTTGTGTGCCATTGATTTCTTAATATGTGTTTTCCACATACTTTTCTATTAAATTTTTAAAACATCATAATTGAGTTAATGCTTAGCTCTCAACTATTTTCATTAATTCATTGTCAAATTTTGATTAAAACTCAGTTAATCAAAATTTTCATCTGCTTTGTATTCTATAATCTGTATCACTGTAAATGTACATTTATTTACATATTTGTACAAATATTTTCGAGAACATAGATTTCTCGGTTATCACATTCACCCCTCCTTATAAGATTTTCGTCCTCGAAAATTTAGAACAAGTGAGGGTATGAACGTCTCATCTCATCTTCTCTCTCCCACGTAGCCTCTTCAACGTTGTGATTTCTCCACAATAATTTGACTAGTGGGATGGTCTTGTTTCTCAGCTCTTTTTCTTCTCTAGCCAGTATCTGAACTAGCTGCTCTTCATAAGTCAAATCCTCTTGGACTTGGACTGGTTCATGTTGTAGCACATGAGATGGATCTGACATGTACTTTCTGAGCATGGAGACATGAAAGACGTTGTGTACTGCTGACAGCTCAGGAGGTAATGCCAACTTTTAGGCAACCTTCCCAATGTGTTTGATAATCTCATAAGGTCCAATGTATCTTAGACTCAGTTTTCCCTTCTTACCAAAACGCATGATCTCCTTCATGGGTGACACTTTCAGAAAAATGAAGTCCCCTTCTTCGAATTCTAGAGATCTCCGTCTTCTGTCTGCATAGCTCTTTTGTCTGCTCTGAGCACTCTTCATTCTTTGCTGGATCTTGGCAACTGCATCACAAGTTTCCTACATGAAATCTGTCTTATGCAGTTGTTTCTCCTTCAGATCATACCAGTGGATGGGTGATCTGCACTTTCTTCCATAAAGAGCCTCATAAGGTGCCATCTTGATGGAAGCTTGGTAACTGTTGTTGTATGAGAATTCCACTAGTGGTAGCTTCTCATTCCAAGCTCCTGGAAAATCCATGACACATGCTCGGAGCATATCCTCTAAGGTCTGGATAGTCCGTTCTGATTGTCCATCTGTCTGAGGATGGAAGGCTGTACTGAACCTCAGTTCTGTGCCCATGGCTCTTTGCACACACTCCCAAAATTTTGAAGTGAATCGTGCATCTCTGTCAGATACTATGTACTTTGGCACTCCATGTAACCTGACAACATGATCTACATACAGCTGTGCCAGCTTCTCTAATGAGTAAGTGATCTTTATTGGTATAAATCTGGCTGTCTTTGTCAATCTGTCCACGATTACCTAGATGGCATCGTGTCCTCCTCTTATTTTGGGTAACCCTACCACAAAATCCATGGTAATGTCCTCCCATTTCCATTCTGGAATCTCCAGAGGTTCTAACTTTCCTCTAGGATGTTGATGCTCAGCCTTTACTCTCTGACAAGTAAGGCACTTACTGACAAATCTTACAATGTCTCCTTTCATCCCTTTCCACCAAAATGTAGCTTCAAGTCTTGGTACATCTTGGTGGCTCCAGGATGGACTGAGTATGGCGTCTCATGAACTTCTGACATGATTCACCTTCGTAGCTCTTCATCTGCTGGCACATGAATTCTCCCCTGATACCTGATTAATCCATCAGTGGATATCCCTTCTTGGGAGTCTGTCAGACTTGAATCTTGCTTCTGAGCTTCTTTGATATCATCAAACAATGATGACTTCAACTGCAGTGCTGACAATTTTCCTGATATCAGCTCTAGCTCGAGCGAATGGATCTCTTGCTGCAATGGTCTTGATAACCTGTCAATAGGCAACTGCTGTGGAGCTGTAGCTTTTCTGCTCAACGCGTCTGCTACTCGGTTGGCTTTTCCTGGGTGATAAAGGATCTCACAGTCATAATCCTTCACCAACTCCAACCATCTTCTTTGTCTCATGTTTAACTCCTTCTGTGTGAAGAAGTATTTTAGGCTCTGATGATCTGTGTAGATCTAGCACTGCGCTCCATACAGATAGTGTCACCAAATTTTGAGTGCGAACACTACTACAGCAAGTTCTAGGTCGTGGGTGGGATAGTTCTTCTCGTGCTCTTTCAGTTGCCGTGAAGCATAGGCAATCACTCTACCTTCTTGCATCAATACTGCTCCCAAACCCACTTTGGAAGCATCACTGTAGATCTCGTACTTCTCCCCTTCAGTAGGGAGTGTGAGGATCGGCGCGCTTGTCAGCCGTCTCTTCAGCTCTTGGAGGCTTCTTTCACACTCATCTGTCCATATATACTTCTTCTCATTGCGTGTGAGGGTGGTGAGAGGTGCTGCCAATCTTGCAAACCCCTCCACGAATCTCCTGTAATAGCCAGCTAACCCTAAGAAACTGCGTATCTCTGTTACGCTCTTAGGTGCAGGCCATTGGTTGATTGCTTCCACCTTGACTGGATCTACTGCAATTCCCTCCTTGGATACTACATGTCCGAGGAAATGCACTCTGTCTAGCCAGAATTCACATTTTGAGAATTTGGCATAGAGTTGATGCTCTCTCAGCTTCTGAAAAACCATTCTTAACTGGGCTTCATGCTCTGCGTGAGTCTTTGAATATACAAGGATGTCATCGATGAACACAATGACAAACTTGTCTAGATACTCCTTGAAGACTCTGTTCATCAGGTCCATGAAAGCGGCTAGCGCGTTCGTTAACCCAAATGGCATCACGAGGAACTCATAATGCCCATAACAGGTTCTAAAAGCTGTCTTGGGAACATCACTTTCCCTGATTCTCAGCTGATGGTATCCTGATCTCAAATCAATCTTTGAGAACACTGCTGCACCCTTGAGTTGATCGAACAGGTCATCAATCCTAGGTAATGGATACTGATTCTTGACTGTGACCTTGTTCAATTCTCTGTAATCTATGCACATGCGGAACGTCCCGTCCTTCTTCTTGACGAACAGTACGGGAGCTCCCTATGGGGCATAGCTCAGTCTGATGAATCCCTTATCAAGCAGATCCTTCAACTACACTTGTAACTCTTTTAACTCCATCGGTGCCATGCGGTACGGCGCCTTGGAGATCAATGCTGTTCTAGGTAAGAGCTCTATCTCAAACGAGATCTCTCGTTCTGGAGGTAGTCCTGGTAGTTTCTCAAGAAAGACCTCGAGAAATTCTCTGACAACTGGAATATCTTCTGGTTGTAACTTCTTCTCTTCTACTGTATCTGTCACATAAGCTAAATATCTAGTACAACCACTGGCTATTAGCTTCTTAGCTTTCATTGAACTGATCATCATCTTGCTGCATCTTCTTGAAGAATCGACATACTCGAAACTTTCTTCATCTTCTGACTTGAATACTATTCTTCTGTTTCTGCAATCTATCGTAGCTTGATATTTTCTAGGAAATCCATTCTCAAGATTACATCATAGTCTATGATCTTCATCATGATCAATTCTGCATACAGCTCTCTATTTGCCACGATTACTGGTACATGAGGTAACCAGTACTCTGACAACATGACTTCTCCTGATGGGAGAGCAGTTATAAAAATTCTTCCCATGTGATCTCTAGGGTATTCTAACTTATCAGCAAATGCACATGATATGAAAGAATGGGTGGCCCCAGAGTCAAATAGAACAGATGCCAAGTAGTTAGCGATAGAAATCTGACCTGTCACCACGTTGGACGTCCCTGCCTCTGCCTCTTCTCTGGTGTAGGCCATCACCCTAGTATCTGCCTGAGGAGCTCTGTCTTGCACTACTAGAGGCACTTCTGATGGGCTTTCATAGCTCAGTTTGAGTGCATGTACTTGGGACTGCTGCGGACGTGAAGAGTGTGCTCCTGATGCTGATACTGACTGGCGGTTCATGGGGTAATTCTTGATGAAGTGGCCCTCTCTTCGACACTGAAAATAGGCAGTAGTGCCAGCTTTGCACTGACTCACATGTTTCCTCCCACAATTTGGACAAGTGGGGTTACCTGGAACTGTAGTGGTGTGAGTCCTCCTTGACTAACTTCTGTTGTCCTGACTCTGAGTTCCCTGAAAATTCCCCTTTCTTTTCTGTTGGGACTGAGGGCCTGGATGACTAGACTGCTCTGGTCTTGTGCTCTGACTGCCCTTGCTGTGCTGTCCAGGTTGAGAGGCCTTAGCCAAGATCTTTTCTTGCTTCCTGGCTTCCCAGACCTTTTCTCTCGCTTCTTTCTGTCGGGCTAGGTGGTACTCTGCCCTCAAAGCACGACTAACACAGTCGGCTACTGAAACTGGTGGGAATGGGCCAACGTCAATCAGAGTAGAGATTTCAGGCCTGAACATGCCTATTATCTTCTGTATCTTCTCCCTCTCTGTAGGCACCATATACGGACATAAACGGGAGAGCTGATCAAATTTCCTGCAAACTTCAATGACTGACATGTCCCCCTGCTGTAACTCTGTAAATTCTTTCTGTTGGGATCGGAGTGATGCAGGATCATAATATTTCTGGTTGAACTCCTCCAGAAACTCTGCCCATGACATTGTGGTCACGTCCCTCCTCATGCGGACTGTGTCCTTCCAAAATCTTGCATCCTTCCTTAGAACAAAGGATGCACACATGACTTTCTCCTCATCTGTGAGTCTCATGAACTCCATTATCATCTGTATGGAAGAAAGCCAATCTTCTGCCTCTAGAGGATTTGTTGAACCCTCAAATTCCAAAGGCCTCATCTTCCGAAATCTTTCATATAATGGCTCTGGATTTACCCTGGCCGGTGGTTCTTGAACCACTTCTGGTGCCGCCGGTGGCACTACCTGTTCTGCCCTTGCTGCTGGTTGTGCAGGAGTCCCTACTGATCCCTGCCCCTGTTCTAATTGTTCTAGCCTCTGTCTCAACTCTGCGTTTTCTCTCATCTGTGTTTCTAGAAAAGCTTGCATCTCTTCTAATCGCTGAGTTAGAGATGGGCGTCCTTTTCTCCTTCTTTGGCCTTGGCCTTGCCCTTGATTATCCATCATGCTACTGTATCTCCTATAATTACACGATGAACTTGTGTTAGATCCTATATAAAAAGGATCCACATGATTTCTTACGTTATTATAACATATCATACTTACTACAAAGTATAGGTGTCTACAGACCTTTACTTTCATGCATAACTAGCTGCTTATATTAACATAAATTTAACTTACTTGGATCGGCGAACAGGATGTGGCGGCCCGCCCCTCGTAGAGATCATACAATACTATTACAGTTGAGCTTTATCGCTAACTGTGATAGATTGTACTCTCATGGGTCGCCGGCTTATCTCTCTCTTTTTAAAACATGACGTTTTTGGGGAAAATTTTTTTTTTTCTTTAAACATCATATAAAATCTTTTTCCACTATTTACTTTGTTGACAAGTACAAAGTAATTTAAATATTACAGTACTTTCGTAAAATATGTATAATTACAAAAGAACTGTTTCCCCCTTTTTCCCTTATCTTTATCGCTTAGCGGGAAGACTCTGACAGTACCATATCTCTCGCCCAGTTATCCCATTTGACACGCGCCATCCCGTCCGCCTCCAGTCAAACAAGCTACTGAGCTGGTCGCTTACCTGCAACATTAGCAAAAATGGTGAGCTACAGGCTCAGTAAGTTCAAACATGTAAGAAATAAAATTTCTATGAATAGTACTATTCATCGTGAATAGTCCGTTGACCACTATTCATACGTGAATAGTAAGGTTCACCACAACACTGTATCACACTAGTACATCTACCGCGATGTTAGTGCTCTCACTAAACTGTCTTATGCTCAATTATGGCACAGTTTCAGTTTTGGGTAATTATCTTTAATTATGTTCTGGTTTTGAGCTCAGGTTGGCAGTACCATTTAAGTGCGCATGACTGGGAGCGGTACATTAGTGCTGACCTCCACAGCCTTAGTCTCATAGCCCCGAAGGCAAAATTTTACATGACTGGGAGCGGTACATCAGTGCTGACCTCCACAGCCTTATTCTCATAGCCCCGAAGGCAAAATTAGTACCTCCCTGTATGGAAGGCTGGTTCGCCAGAAAGTGGTTTCATTACCGACTTTTTACACTTCTAACCCGGTGACTTCATATTGCCCCGTGGTTAGGAATGGTTCACATTTTAATTTTAGGTGAGTGAGTTTCATTAACCTCGCTCTAGTGCCCGAAGCACAATTAACAATGTGTCCATCCTCAATAGTGCCCGTAGCACATTACGTCTCTCTCTCTATTCTATAATAGTGCCCGTAGCACATATGTACCTAACTTATAGTTAGTACATTAAAGTTAGCAACAATAATGCTATATGTTGCAGACAGGTAAATGTCTGAACTTACCTTATCAGTCTCTTCTCTTTTTCTCTCGTGGATCTTTGATCGCCTTCCTCGTAGGTCGATTTTTGGATCCTACAGACAAAACCTTGTATGTTAATTTCATTTCCATTTATAGCTTTTATTTTTCATTTAAAAACTTAAATAAAACCTATTTATAACTTTTTAGGCTTTATTTATCATTTTCCCCATTTTTCCTCAACTTTTATAAAATTACGATTTTACCCCTGTATTTTGGCAAAATTACGATTTTACCCCTATATTTTGGTAAAATTACAATTTTACCCCTGACTGAAATTTTCCCGATCCAGACTGCATTTTTGGCTCTCAGGAACTTTTCTGACTCTTTTCTAATCATTACCGGGTTCGTTTTTATTTTATTTTCATTTTTCACTTTCCCGACCCTCGGGAAGCACTATTCCGACCCTTACGTCGGTTTAGCGATTTTCTATCGTTTCGGAGTCTCAAATGGACGTTTTACTAGTATTTAAAACGTTCACCTAGACATTCCCGACCTAGGTCTCCGAGGCTCGGATTTTCCGTTCCCGACTCGGACCTTTATTTCATTTCCAAAAACGCCCCCCCTCGGGGTCCCTTTTTTTTCAATTTCACTCGCGGTCTATATTTTCAGGAGACGGGTTACTATTCACGAACCACCCCTTAGGTTTTCCTTATTCACTTTTCCATTAGGGACTCGGGTTTCTGACCCGACCCCAAACTTTTTTTATTTTTATTTTCATTTTACCCCGAATGCCGTTTTCGAAATTTCGGCAGCATTTCGGCGTAATTTTAAGGCTACCGGCGTTTGGTACGCCTCGAACCATATGTACCTGCCACGTACTATATCACAAGCCTATTTTATGTAAAAGTTTTCCAAACTTTTACATAAAAGCTCACAAAAATCCAATTTCACATTTTAACCCACATTACAAAATTTTTTTTTTCCACAATTTTGTCCATAGTTTGGTTTCGGTTTTCGCAACCAAACCGCACCAAAATTTCTCAAATTTTCACCACACTTTAGGCTATTCAAATGTCACGTTTTAAACACATTTTCAAGCCCATTTTCAATGCATTTTCAACCAAATTCTTAGGGTTTTTATCCTTATATAACCCACGGCCTCATTAATGAAAATCATGCTCAACATTTTTGTTTCATGCTTTTAATTATAAATTCATCATTTGCATATTAAAATGCATAATTTAAATTAACCAAACATCACATAAAACCAAGAAAATTTTTCTTCCAAACCCTTAGGTAACCCACGGCCACATTAGGTTAGGTTCACCAAAATTTTTTCCCAAGCTTTCCACAATGCAATTCAAGCTTTATTCTTCACAAAATTTAACTTGGAAGCAAGTTAACAATTAAACCACAAAATTTTCTCATTGTTTAATTAAGGTAACCCACGGATTTACCCTTGAAAAACCAACAAAATTTCGGTTTTTCTTTAAACCAATTGCATGGTATTCTTCCTTATTACATCCTTAACAAAACCCAACATCAAATCAATGAAAAACAACCAAAAATTTTCTATCTTTTTCCCACTATTCACCCACGGATTTCTTGAAGAAAAACCAACAAAAAGTCAAGTGCAAGGGAAGTTACCTTAGTCAATTGCTTCCTTTGTCTTCAAGGAACACTTTGACACACTTTTTGTGAAGAAAAATTGAAGGAATATCTTGGTTTCCCTTGGTCACTCACGGCTCCACCATGGAAGAAGACTTAGAAAATTTTCTTTGGTTTGTTTGCTTGAAAATTGGCTTCGGCCACTTTATTCCCAAAGTTGCCGACTTAACCATGCAATAAGCCAATTAATTTGGCTTTCCACCAATGAGAATTAGACACCTTTCAACACTAATTCTTTCCCCATTTTTCAAAAATTAAAAATGGTTAATTTTGGCCAAATCTTGGCCTTTAGATCAAAAAGTAGATGAATCATGGCCATTAATGCTACCAACCACCATTTTCTTTCCATTTATTATGTGGATTAATGATGTCATAATTGCTAAAGTAAAAGTTGACTTTGACTTTTACTATTCATATTAATTCGACTACTTTTTGACCGATACCGGTTCGAGTCGAAATTTTCCTGAAATCGTCCCGGTGTGTTCCTGAGGTCTCCTGTGCAGTCGGATCAATTTAAACTGCTTCCGTTTGATTAAAATCAATCCCGGAAGTTTACCGTCTTTTATTGCTCCGGTTAGGGTTTTCAATGCCGGTTTTGGCACCGTTTCGCCCGTTTCAACTCAGTGAATTTTTCCAACATTGAATTCTTACTCGTCAGTATTGTTAGAACATTTTCACATATTCTAAACAATATAAATACGTTTATTTCACTCTTTAAATAATACAAATTGTTATATACATATAATTGTACATTTTCATCCGAGAATTGCCTGAATTTCCCGGTTGTCACACAGGACATGCGCGGAGTCAGGTGGAATATGGTCAACTAACTTTTCTGAGAATACCCACTGTGCTACAGTAAGTATTCTAAACTAAATCCATTTTAAAACATGGGCTCTGATACCAACTGTGGTTACTGTTGGTATCCTAAACTAGACTCGTCGTAAAAGCTCTCTCTGATACCAACTGTGGCTACGGTTGGTATCTTAAACTAGACTCCTCATAAAACTGTGCTCTGATACCAACTGTGGCGGCCCGCCCTACTATAGAGGCGCTACAGTGCTATTACAGTCAACTCTGTAGTTAACCGCAATAGTCTGCAGGCCTCTAGGGTCACCGGTAATCGTACTGAACTGTAAACTACTTGCTAATTTTGCGGAATAAATTTTTTTTTCTTTAAATACATAAACTGTTCGAGAATGTGATAAGGTAATCATGTTAACAAAATAACATGCATCTAATCATGATTCCCCTATCACATACTCTTGACTTGAAAACTTGTCTCTTTGAAATTACATCAAAAGTCTATACAGCGGAAGACTATTGGTGACCAAATCCCTCGTCCAATCCTGCTCGGCATGCATCTTCCCTGTTCGTCGTCCACCATATACTACTGGTGAACAGGTCTCTTACCTGCAACATGTGAACAAACTAATGAGCTATAAACTCAGTAAGTTCAAACATAAAAACATAAAACTGACATGATGTACTGCTGTGTTGATGTATGAACTGGACTCTGTAAACATGCTGTACTGGCTGAGAGGTTTAGTCTTAGGACATTAATCTGTTATTTTAGTTCTGGTTTTGGGTCCCTGATTGGTCGTACCGACATGTTAGTGCAACCGGGAGCGATACTTTAGTGCTGACCTCCTCAGTCTTAACTGATGCTAAACATGATAACCTCCCCGTGGGTCGAGAGGCCGATACGCCAATAACTGGTTAATTACCATCTTGCTGGTGTTCCAACTGGGTAGCATACTGATTGCCCCCACAGTCGGAACCTGTTAATCAAATTACTGGAGTGTGAATTATATTAACACACTAGGTTGCCTTGTGCACCTATCTGTTTTCTTGTTCTGGTACTGTCTGACTGTGTACTGGGACATGTAACTCTACATGCATGACCTGAACTGACCTGTGCTGACATGTGACTGACATGAACTGACATAAACATCGTGATGTAGACAATCAATGTCTAACATACACGTCATGCAACATTCATAACATCATGAAATAACAAGCTTGTCCACGTTGCAGTCAGGACAATGCTTGAACTTACAGAAAATCCTTTAATGTAAGCTTCTGCTGCTCTGGGACGGCTGATTTGGGGTCTCTGGCTTGAACTCCTATAAAAGGAACAATCGCTGATTATTTACCATATTTATCTTATACTGAAAATATGGCAAAATATGAAATTTTCCTTTCCAAACTGTTTTTTTTTTTTTTTTTACTCTCTGGCTTCAAACACGCCCTCCTACACGGCCGTGTCCGTGCCCGTATACCTCTCTGGACTTTTAAGCATGGCCGTGTAATTTCTGGAACATGGCCGTGTATGCTTACACGGGTGGGTACACGGCCGTGTTACTGGCCGTGTACTCCTCTGGACTCTTACACGGTTGCTTACACGCCTCCCTTTGACCGTGTGCCCCTTGACACGGCCCGATACACGGCCGTGTACCTCTCGGGTCTGATTTTTCTTGTAATACGGTCGTGCGTATGGGCATGTTCGGGGCCGTGTACTGAACACGCCCTTGTACACGCCCGTGTTCATACTAAAATCAAGATTCTATGTCCGAACTGCTCTGGTCTGATTTTCTAAGGCTTTTATGGCCTTTGTTCTACTTCTTACACTTGAAATCGATCTTCATAAGATCATTTCAAGGTATCTACTACATTCCTACTATCACAAATCCATGATTTCATAAGCAAGAATTCTACATTTTGCTTATGAACCTCTCTTGACTTAACTTTTGAAAAATTTGCATTTTTGTGATGAAATTTCACTAAACTCGGTTTTCTAAACCATCTATTCATGGATTCGTGTTTGAAAACATCTAGACTCGAATCATGTTTCGATTTTTAACCGAAAACCTCACATGATTCACTCACATTCTCTGTTTTCTCTCAAAACCCCAGATTTTTCCCCCAAAGAAAAACGTGAGAAACTAGGGTTTACCTTGCTTTGATCTTGAGCTTTTCTTGCTGCTGATTCGTGACCGAATCTCAATTGATCTGCTGCTTGAACTAGAAATCCGAACTTCCTTTGGATTCCCTCTCTTTCTCTCGGTTTCTCCCTTTCTCTCTTTCCCTTTCTTTCTTTCTTTTTCTTCTTTCTTTCTTTCTCTCTCTTCTGCCGGCTGCTTCAGCATCTAAGGGAATAAATTAAACCCCCTCGTCTCACGTGCCTTACTCTCTCACATGCTTTCTCTCTTTTTTTTTTGTAAGGCCTTGTTTGGCTTATCTTTTGTCCATTGATCAATGTGGCTCACTTGTGTGCCATTGATCTCTTAATATGTGTTTTCCACATACTTTTCTATTAAATTTTTAAAGCATCATAATTGAGTTAATGCTTAGCTCTCAACTATTTTCATTAATTCATTGTCAAATTTTGATTAAAACTCAGTTAATCAAAATTTTCATCTGCTCTGTATTCTATAATCTGTATCACTGTAAATGTACATTTATTTACATATGTGTACAAATATTTTCGAGAACATAGATTTCTCGGTTATCACACATGGTGCTTGATATTCCAAATAAAACTAAAGATGGTGAAAAAGCATGGTTGGATCTTAAGAAGATGAAGATTAGGCCTAATTTGTTACTTGAGAAAAGAGGGAATGACATGAACTTATCTCTAGCAAAGAATACATTATCAAGATAATAAAAGAGAAAGCTTGTGAATGGCTTACTCTGTGATAGTGCCAAATGTGTATTCTTCTAATATTAATAGATTAGTGTTGATGAAGGATTTGAAGCTCATTAGAATGAAAATGATTGACTACTATATCTTGATGTAATAATTATTACCTCTTTCCTTGTGGGGAGTTTTAACAAAAGATATGAGATTTGCAATTACCAAGTTATGCTCAATTTTCAATTGCATTTGCTCTAAGGTAATTGATCTTCTTATGTTAGATTTGCTAGAATCAGGATTGGTGATGACGTTGTGCATGCTTGAGAATTATTTTCCACCATTATTTGTTGACATAATGATTCATCTAACCGTGCACTTATTTCAGGAAGTTAAATTTTATGGATCGGTATATATGAGGTGGATGTATCCTTTTAAAAGGTACATGAAGGTTTTAAAGAGTTATATGAAGAATCGTAATAGGGTGAAAGGATGTATAGCAGAAAACTACACAACGGAGGAATTGATTGAAGTTTACTCCAAATATTTGTCTAATGCGAAGTCAATAGGTTTGCCAAAGACAATAAACATTGAGTTGAAAGGACTATCTATCAGCATACCTTTATTAATTAATCGAGATGAATGGGATATTTACGTTTTGCACAATGATAGAAAAGTGTAACTTTTTATTGGTGTTTACATGAATGAGTTAAGAGATGAAAATAAAAAAAGAAATAGGTGAAAAGTGATTTCAAGAAGAACACAACTGGGCATTTTGAAAATGGATAAGAAGACATGTGTTTATGAAAGCCAACCTTTTGTAAGACATAAAAAAGCTATATAGAGGACCGATAGTTATAAGTATATATCATATTATGTCAATGGCTATTCTTTCTATACTCACAAAAAAGATGAGAAACATCTCGTCCAAAATAATGGTGTAAGCCTTTGTGCTGAGACTATGCGTATTTACTCCACAAAAGACAAGAATCTGGTGTATGGTACCATGGATTACTATGGCATCATTAAAGATATTTGGGAACTTGATCATTGTGGTTTGTGAATAACACTTTTTAAGTGCAAGTGTGCTGATAATAATTATGTTAAGTTTGATAGGGACTGCATTATAGTGGTGCACTTTAGGAGATTGAAATACAAAATGATCCTTTATTATATTATCGCAAGTAATCTAAGTATTTTATACTAAAGATCCTGATAATTTAGAGTTGTCTTTAGTTATCCCAATGAAGCCAAGAATGATTCATGATGGTAAAGAAGATAAGGAAGATTGCATCGACATTCCATCTTTTATGAAGGGATTGCCACTGGTTAAAGAGATTAATGAATCTGATAATGATGTTTCCCACTTGCTCCATTTAAATGTCGGATAGACACATATTGAAAAACCAAAGAAAAAAAAGAGCATTTAATTTAGTATATACTATTTTATTTGTGTAAATTATATTAATAATCTTACTTATGAACATCTACTTGTTGATCACTTAATTTTGCAAATTAAGAATTTCATTTGTCGTTATTTTATGTTTAATGATCACTATGTATTTTGTTTGGATAATACACAGGATTGGTCGCCAATGGGAAAAAAACTTAAAATGTAAAAATTTTAAAAAATGATACCACGGTCGTTTTAGAGGGGTTACCATGGCCGTTTTCTTGGAAACGGTTGTGGTATCCCTGGGATACTATGAAAATTCTCAAAATTCTGCCACTTTTGTTTTGTTTTGTTTTGTTTTGTTTTTCTTTTTTTCTTTTTTTTTTTTTAGTAAACCCATGACCCCCCTCTTATTTCTCTCTCTCTCTCTCTTCCCCTTCATCCCTCATGCCACCCCTCCTCTCTTTTCCTTCCTTGCACGACCATCCCCATATTCTCTCTTCCTTTCTCATATTACCGCCCCCTCTTTCTCTTTTCCCAGCTCCCCTTCTTTCCTCCACCATTTGGTTGAAGCCGTTGTCTTTTTCCTCCACCACTTGGATAACTCAAGTAAGTATAAATTTAGAGAAAATGTTTAGGTGCATGTGGTTTTTGAAAATAAAGTGTGTTTTTAGTTAGTTAATGTGGGTATGAATTTAGAGAAATGTGTTAATTAGTTTTGTGATTTGGTTGATATTATTTGGTAAAATATGTAGTGCGAGTAAATATTTGTTTGTTTTATGATTTGGTGTATTTGTATGATGAATGTTGGTATAATGTTTTGTGATTTCGCATATTAGGTGTTCGATGAAATACATGAATGTGGGTATGTGTTTAGGATTTAATCAAAAAGATGCTTGATTTAGGAATTTCAATTGATATAATGAATGTGTTTAGATGATTGTGATTTTTGAAAAAATATGAATACAAATTGCTCTGATATGTGATTTGGTGAACATAGGCTCTTCGGTGGGTATGTAATTTGATTAATGTAATTTTTACCCCAAAAAAAGTTTTAAATGAGTTATGAATATATGTTTTCATTTGGTATTTTGTTGAATGTTTGATGCATGATTTGGTATTATGTTTGGAGTTTTTGATAATGAGTTTTGATTTTGTTTACTAGGTGTTTGAGAAAATACTTGAATATGGATGTGTGTATATTATTTTAGTTTTTGGTTCAAGATTTAATAAAATATTAATTAATTGAACATGAGTTGATTGTTTGGTTACGATTTTTTCTTTTTTTTTTCTTTTTCTTTTTTTTGTGGTACTTGGTTGAAGACTTGCTCTAGATTGATTGATAATGTCTCTAGAGAGGAGTGAAAATGTTCCAATGACCTCTAAACATGGAAAATTGTGTAAAAAGGTAGAATTTGATCCCGAATCTAATGTTAAGCAAACATCGACTTTAATGTAACGGGTCCATTAAGTTTGGAAAAAGGGAGAAAAAATTAAAGTAGAATTTGATTCGAAAGATCAACTGATAGGGAAAGGGGGTTGTGAACTTATGAGTTGGACTGGCGTGCTTGCTTAAGAGGACATTTCTATTTGGATAGTCAATTATAAAAATGGTGATTTAATCCCAAATAAATAAAGATTTTGGATGGAAATCATAACTTCTTTCACCGTGGATATTAGGTTTACAAAAGCAACTATAAAATTACATGGTTTACTTGCAAAACAATTTCAACATGATCTATGTGTAACTTTTGTTGAGGGTAGTCTCATAAAGAGAGTGTGTTTATTTATTTGGCCTCCCAAAGTAATAAAAAAAACTATCCCTTCATAAGTAAAGATGATTGGATCAATTCCATTCAATATCATCATTTACTGGAATTTTAACTACTATTGACAAAGGGACGTGAACTAAGAAAGAAAAATATATACGGATCAAAGGGAGGTTGAGATGAATACTGAAAACTCAATTAAGAAGAGGTATATAAATTACTTAGTTTGTGTTTTCTCCACAATAAGTACATAAGTATAATTGTTTATCCTATAGGTTTTCTAACTATAGAAAAAAAAAGTATAGTTTTTGAAGATGGGAGTATATCCTTAAAGAGATTTGTTGTGGGTACAACAGTGGGTTGCACTTGTTGGAGAGTTTAAGGATGAATCATTACGTCATGTTACTGAAAAGTTAGTAAGTTAAAATTTTAAATTATTGCTAAATATATAGTCTCCTTAATGTGTTATTATTTAAGGATTATGATATTTTTTTTTATTTTGTACAAGAGGAATATAACTACCAGGATTCCCAAGGTAGTTTTGATTTAGTTGGAAACGATGATAAATTGACTAAAGCATTAGGCAATCCCGAACATTCGGGTAGCGTGGTGGTCAGTCGAAATTTGTAATCCAGTCCTAATACTTTGGCTTGTAATGTTGAAATGGTGGATCTAAAACACCAATTTCAAAAGTTGCAAAAACTGTTAGGGATCTGTGTGCAAAGCAAAGTGTTATAGTGATGGAGGAGGATGATGCTCTACCTACTATTGACCAACACAACAACTTCAAGGCTAGTTGCACTATCCATGAAAGAGAACTTGGGGTGTCAAATCCGCAACCTATGTCAAATGTAAGTCAAGAATGTAACATTTTTCTTGATTATTCAGTTAACGGTAGACATAGGCTTTTTGCAATTAGTAGGGCTTACATGAACTACTTGGCAACTGATACAGTCCATGGGATTGTATTAGGTGAGTGAGGGGAATGTGCATGTGATAATTACTGTGCTGAAAATAAATAATGCCCTACCTATTTCGACAAACGATGCGTCAATCCTGGGAGAGGCTGTTGGTGGGTTTGTTTCATGGCCAAGAAGCTTAATTGACCTAGACATTTCTTTGACCAATGCCAGTTAAGGTCTTCGTCATGTTCTGATCAAGTAACCGAGGGAAATATATGGATAAAAAAGAGAGCAGGGAAGAAAAAATTAGTACACAACTTGAGGTACAACAGTTACCTCTATTTGATTTTAGTGATATCCCTACAAAGTTGAAATCATTTGCTTTTTATGTACAACAATTCATGCATCAAGGTGTGCGGATACAATGGTCGATACAAGAGACTATCACTGCTGTTAACATGCTATCTATCTTAGATATGAGGATGATAATCATTTTATTAAATTTGAAGCAATCGGTTCAAATAGTATACTAGCATACATCAGCTAATATATCTATTTTTATGTTGTGCTTATTTTTTCTTACGAATCTTATGTTGTTTTTTTTTTTTTTTTATGTAACAAGTTTTTTTATGTAACAAGCTTTATAAATTATTTTGCAGCTATTTAGTAGAACATTATACCCAAAAGGGCCTTGATTGACAGTTTGAGTTTATTTCTCTATCTTTTGTCTCATTGGTTTCAGGGTGTCCAAGTGATGGTGCCAATATTAGGGAGTGAGCTAATAATATTTTATGCGCCTTGGTAAGGCTCTATCTCATGCCCTATAACAGAAGTGTACATTTGATCCTTGCAGTTATTGATCCTTGGGATGACTTAGTGTTATATCTCGATCCTCTTAGAAACGAACCACTTGATGATTTTAAAAACTTAATTAAGTTGTAAGTATAATTTTGTTTAAATTACACATGATACATTACAACTTTTTTTTAATTAAATTAAAACTTACTAAGTTGTTTTGTACTTTCATGTCAGGGCACTTAATTATTGGAATATTGTAGTTGGACTAGAGCAAACAAGGTGGTAAAGCTATGAAACAATGATCAAGACTATTAAATGTCCTCAACAATCGTGTAATGTCAAGTTTTTTTTTTTTGTTGGCTTATATGCATGAAATAATATTGTTGGTTCATGGATTATCTAAGCTTTACAATAAGGATATCATACAAGTGATGATATTGGTGAGGTTAGAAGAGAATAAACATGTTTTGTAATAAACTTCATACGATATAAGAATACGTAAATTTTGTAACTAATGTAATAGATTTTTATTTATTTGTGGATAACTGTTGTAATTTAATTTTAATTTCTTATTTCAAATTTTGAATTGTGTTGATAATACACAAGATTTGCCATCTGTGGGGATTTTTTTTAATTTTTGTAAATGAAATTTCCATGACCGTTTTAAAAACATTTGTAGAAAGTTGGATTCCACCATTGTTTTCTCAAGAAACGGTGATTCCACTGCTGTTTTTTGATAAAACAGTCATAGAAGCTTGTTTTCCTTGACCATTTTGCAAATGATCGTGGAAAGTCTAAAAAAAAAAAAAAATGATCCCCGTTTGTAAACGGTAGTGGAAAATGAAGAAACCACGACCATTAAAAAATGATCGTAGAATGAATCTTCTTGTTTTTTAGGACTGCAGATTCCACGATCATTAACAAATGGTTGTGGTAGCTTTTCACGACTGTTAAAAATGGTTGTGAAATCATCCTTTTTTACTAATGAAGCTTGGGAGTTTTAATGACGTAATTTATATTTTGAATGCAACTCTATTTATAAAATTATTCTTTTTAAGTTTAAGCTGGATAGAGTTCCTTGGTAATTCCATAGTAGATGGTTACTTTTTGTTTACAATATGCAAGTTTTTTCAATTAAAGGTTTCTTATAATTTTCATGAAAGGTATTATAGGCATATTAGTAAACCATTCAATTCAGCATTGTCACGTTAATTGATGGTTTTGGAATCTGGATTATATTCTCCCTTTACTTTATAGAGATATTAGTCTAAAGTATGTGCTTTGCACATGTTGAACATATTAAAAAAATTTATCTACATAGGAGTAAAAATTAAAAAGAAACATATATAAAAATTAAAAAAAAAATAAACAAACATCCTAAAAATTAAAAAAAAAAAAAAGCAACTCAACAAAAAGACTAAAAAGATAAAAACACTAAAATGTAACAAATTGACCGATACAAAAAAAAAAAAAGAAGGATTATAATGAAAAAATTTAAAAAATGAGCTAAAAGGAAAAAAAATTGAATGACCAAAAAAATAACAAGAAGGATTAAAATGGGAAAAATAAAAAAAAAATAGGTGGAAGGGAAAAAAATGGAACTGTTGGATTAAAAAAACATAAAAGGACTAAAATGAAAAAAAAAGAATAAAATGGGCCGAAAATAAAAAAAAAGGAAGACTAAAAAATAGATTTAAAATATTTTCGTCCAAGATGAATCGTTTTGGACGATTATGCCTTGAGTATTGAGTAGGAGCCAACTTTCACCTTTCTTATATATGTATAGATGAATACTTTTGTTTTTATGGATTTCCTTTACATTTTTAAGGTGCTTTGGTCGTCTTGGATTATGCACTTTTTTTCCTATCTCTGATTTTTTCCTTCAATTTTTTTGACGAAGTTTTTTTATTTGATTTGTTCATGTAGATTCCAAAGGATGTTGATGGTGGTTGTGTAACAACCAATATTTCATATTACTTCAATATAGGCAAGATATTTAATTATTTATAAAGCATAGACTAGAATCATAATACAAAATGTTGGATTAAGTTTTTTTTTTTACAGGTGATGATGCTATGGACTTTAACATGCTCAAGAATTCATGTTTTATATAAAGACAAGTAAAGTAATAATTTTAGAGTTTTATATTAATTTTTTCACAAAAGTTTAGTATGATAGATTTGCCTAATAATTTTTGATCTTACATAAGATAATTTAAGGTATGATTAGAAGAAGTTAAGTATCAAGAATTTTGTAAGAAATAGTGTGATGTTATATTCACATGAAACTTGGATGGTAAAACATTCTAATTAGATGAAAAGTTTTTCTTTGAAGATGTAGATCTTTTCGTTAGCTTTCTAAGGCCTCCTGAATCATTCAATTCTGACATTAGAGTAAAAGTTTATAGTCAACATACTATAAGAGGGTCATATGAATGGGAAAAAAAAAAAAGTTGGGGCTATAACACACCTATCGCGCACTGCAATGTAACACCTTGTAGCGCTTGCAAAAAAAAAAAAAAAAGGGGATTTTTAAAGAGACAGATTTTGTGGGTCTTCTACAGCTGTTTTGACCCTTAGATCACCACCTAACTTTTAATCCTTGCCCTTGATTAATTGGAGAATAGTTATTTAAGATTAAATCACTCTATTAGGTTTCATCATATGTATTATCACAGAAACTTGTCTCTCCTTTTCTTCCTAGCCATCTTCTTCTTCTTCCTTTTAGCTTACAATTTCTTACGAATTCCATCACCAAAACCTCCAGGATTTGATCCTCTCAATAGCTTCTAGGTTTGATTTTGTTAGGAGTTCAAGAAAATTTTATTTTCTTATGTTGATTTTAGAGATTTTGAATTTTAGGATTTTGATAGATTTGGGATTTTGATAAACAATTGAATTAGATGGTGAAATCAATGTTCTAGTATGATGAATTAAAGGATTTGCTAGTGGAATTTATAAATTGAGATTTTGCTAGATTTATATATTGGTTCTCTTAGTTTTCTTGAAAATTGAAATTGGCGCTTTGATAAATTTGGATAGATTGAATAAATTAAAGAAGTTCGATGATGAAATTGACAATGTAAGATTTCAAAGGGATTAATGATGAATTCTAAGGAATTGAAATGCTTAGGTTTATAGAGAATTGGAAATTTAGGGCTTTTCTGATTTTAAATATTTTTCCTAATTATAAAATATTGAAACTATGATTTTGTCCCATGAATTTGGTTAAGAGTAAGCATATTAAGGTCTTGAAGCATTATGTCACCAAACTAGCAAATTTAGTAAGTTTACCCGACGAGGTAAGTATATCTCTTACCTACAACATGTTTATTCAAATTAAAATAGTTTATAATTGGTATAATATTTTGAAAAAATGTTTCAATCCCCTTTATGAAAGCTTTGATGCATTTAATAGAAAGTTATTACCTATGCTATATATATAAACAAGGAAGTATCTTATTGGTTATGTTATTTTTTTAATAGTACATGCTATTTTTTATGATGATATTTTATAAGGAATTATGTTTTCTTTTAAAGATTTGTGTGTTATGCTTTATATGAAGAGTTATGAATTCATGTAAGGTTATGTTTTCTCTTAAAGAGTAATGTTTTTATAAAAGTTATGATTTTGATACAATATCCAGAGTTGTGATTTGATTCACGAAAGATAAAGTTTATTATCAAGATGAAAATTGTAATTAGAAGGTGTGTGTCGGAGATTCGTCCTAAATAACAGTAATAATTTACGCCTAAGCCACTATCAACTCGCAAGAGGTGTTGGGTTAACACTCATAATAGTAATAGTGTAATAATTGCTACAGTGGGTTTGAGACTTGTAACCCCACTCTCATCATGGTTGTGTACATTGATATTTCGCCTATCAAGAATGATAATTAAAGATATATGAAATCTTATATGTTTTAAAGTATAAGTTATCTTTGTTTTTGCACATTATATTTTATGATATTCATTCTCAATTATTATCTTGTATGAACATCGTTTCTACATAATGTTTTATCTAATGTTTTACATATTAATATTTGTACTTATGCTAAAATTATAAACTAAATATTTTGTCAGATAATTAATGTACTTACTAAACATTCGCTTAATATAATTTTTGCATGTTGTAGGTGAGGAAATGCTAAAGTATAGGATTGGAGGAGGCTCGGCATAGAAGTGTGTATGGTAGTAAAGTGGGTTATTCGAACTTTTCTGTTTGAAAGGATTTATGATTATTTTCAAAGAGTTTTAAATTTATGATTTGAATTTATTAAGTTTAGTTATTTGATCGTTTGCTTATAAAGTTCATTTTTAAGACTATGTTTTTCCACCATTAGAAAGTTTTATGAAGTATAAGATTCTTAATTGATTTTCATAGCATAATTTGTTATCGTTTATTAAAGTTTAGTTTTTTATTTAATTGCACAAATGTTAGATAAGTTAATATTTTCATATTTTAATATCTATTATTTACGTTGTTTAAGAAAAAAAATTTATTCTTTTTTTTTTACATTACTTAACATGAATATTTATAATTATTACGACTCATTAATATATTCCCATAAAACTTATTTAGTATTTTATATTAAAGATAGTCAATTATAGCCTTTTAGTAGGTGTTACAGGTTGTTTAAGTATTTTCTCTCCTATTTCAAGTGGTTTTTTTTTTCATCTAATTAAGGAGTTGCTGATCTGATCACCATTTATTTAAACATAAAAAAGTGAATTGAATATAAATAAATATTGTATACAATATTTTCAAATAAAAAAAAATTAAAAACCTAATCTCCAAATTTATTGTATATTGATATTGCCTTGTATCACAAGAGACCAACTCTCTATTCTGCAAGTTCTTTAAAAAAAAAAAGGAGTGTTGTAGAAAATATCGATGTGCTAGGCACTATCTGCTAATAGAAGATGGATTTCACAATAGAGGAACCATAAGTGAGAGATTCTTAACATTGATAGTACCCCTAAGTATTTTTGCCAAAAGAAAAAAAAAAACCCCCCTATTATGCAAATTGAACAAATATACAAAACCGGGGATTGAAAAGCTTATATGCGGTTAACACGGGCAAATTAAACATGTATGAATCATGATATGTATATTAAAGATCGAAGCACAATTTTCTCATGTGCACGATCAATACAAGATTCAACAACACCAAATCATTGTAATGATATCCAGAATCTGGTCCATGGAGTAAATTACGCAAACAAGACTTAAAAAGAAAATACAATGTGGTCCTATTACCACCAGACTTTAAAACCATAAATCACACAAAATATATAGCCAAGAAAAACACTCAAAAACAACTATCATATCTTTTAATTTCCTTCCACATTCTCTTCCAGCTTCATTGTCCTCCATACCTAAGAGGCCAATTGTTTCGGGTAATGCTCTTTCATTGAATTATTGTGATAGTCAATCTGCTCGAAGCAAGAAAATGATCCATTGATATGAGAGTAAAAGCTGACCTAAATTTCTGACTCTAGACTTTTTAAAATGTGCATTACGAAACATAAAACGGGGAAAGTGCATAGATTATAGGCTGAACTTGTCTTACCATCATTCCCACCATTGTTTTAACACCTTAGTTCTGCCGTAACGACATGAACTAAGGAAAGTAAACTTCATCAAGTTTAAATCCATCATCATTCTCTGAACTTCAACTCCTAACTAGAAGCAAAGGAAGAAAGATGAAATGAGTTGGTCCACAAATAATAAAAGTTCGGACAATCCATGTTTTGTCTGTAAATAATAGGAAACTTTTAGTTCAAAAAAGAAACCAAACTAACATTATTTTAGCGAATCTTAATTGTCCTACCAGCCCCAGTTCAAAAAATTGAAATCATATCTTCCTATACTTAAATAAAAGAAAAATATCACCCCAAGCAAGTCATAAAACAAATTTGAGTAGTTAAATATAAAAAAAAGAAATTAAGGACAAGTTTCTAACTTGAAGAAAAGAGAGAAAAATCAGCATTAAAATTGGTCATTGAATTAAAACTCATGCATTATTAACAGAAAATATTAGCTGCTACATATTGCTTTTTTCTTTTTTTTCTCTTTCAAAAAGACTATTCCCAATAATTAATACACTGAAAAAATTTTCTGCAAAATACAAAATCATTCTTGTTATTCAAATGTTACAGATTTGCTTTGGTTTTTCCTCAAAAGGGTAAGCACAAAAAATTTTCTGCCTAAAATTAAACTGGAAAGGGGATATTGCCCCTATCAAAATTCTTTATTGAATTACAAGCATAAACTAGATCAACAATCATACCACAGATCAGCAGGTAAATTGTAATCAAGTATGTGTTATTTTCTAATTAGATAGCAATTTTTTGTTGGTTGTATGTTGGATGATCACGCAATGCCGTAAAGAAAATGGAAAAAGCAAGAAGGTGAGGAAAAAGAAACCAATTTTTTAATCACCATTTGGTTTAGAATGATGTTGAAGCAGAATCTATGGTCCATTAGCTTGTGACGAGGTACCTTCTCCTTAGTCGTGAATATCCTGAAATGCAATCACGAAAGAAACTATATTTACATGATTTTAATAAAGGGTCATTTACTTCTTTCTACTTTGTATTTTGTTTTTCTTCAGAAAATAGACCTTGCATTTTGAAATTTTATATTTTTATACCATTGGAATTACATTTAATTTGTATACAAATCTATATATTTTTTACGTTAACACATAATTTTGACCTTAAAATGCCAAAAATACCATTGAAAGAAAAACTACAATTTGGATTATTTATCTTTTTATACTATGTATTTTGCTTTCATTCCAAAAGTATACCTTACATTCAATGTTATCCATTTTATATCATTATGTTACATTTAATAAATACATCATTTTTTTCTTAAATACATCATTTTTTTCTCAATCAACGTTTTATTTTTACTTTAAAATATCCAAAATACCCTTAAAAAGAATAAGAATATTAAAAAGCGACAAAACCTTTAATTTTCTTAATAAAAATTTAGACTTCTTGATCCCCCCATCATAACCACCCAATCTTTTCCCACCTGGCCGTTATGCATCCCTTCTGGCACTTGTCTCAACCCCTTTGTTTAGTTTTTAATTTTAATTAGAATTTCTTCAATTATTTTTATTTTAAATTTCAAGTATTTTGAGTTTTTTTAGTATTAAAATTAAGTGTTGATTGAGAAATTGTATAAGTTTGTGTACTAAATATAATATAATATAATAATATATGTACACATGCAGAATCTTAAAATACATGGTAAATTTTTTGAATAAAAACAAAAATACGGGTATAAATATATAAATAATACTTAATTTAGTTTTACTTTGAAGGGTATAATTTGGGTATCTTAGGTCAAAATTAAGTATTAACTGGGAGAATAGTATAAAATTATATGTAAAATGTAATCTGATAATGTAAAAATATAAAAGTTCAAAATGCTTGGTATATATTTTTTTGTATAAAAGCAAAATATATGCTAACAAAACATAAATAACCCTTCAATAAATCTAGGTGTTACTCGTATCTCAATTTTATTGGAAGCTGTAACAAAATAATGTTGATCAACATATTTTGATAGCTTGTAAGACTTTTATGCTTTTGTAATAATATAGAATGACAGTTATAAGTAATTATATCCAGCAAATGTAAATTAAGAACATACCGCTTTGGCAAATATTTGTTGCAATGCCAAATTTGAATTGTCCTAATAAAGCTGCCTCCGACCTTCTATCCTCTCCCAATTTCTTTGTGACTACAATATCTTTCATGACTTTACAATTTTCTACTTGTAATTCGTTCAGTTTTATAGGCCTTCCAGCCATATCAAAAGAGAACAGATACTTCAAACCATGATAACTCCGTACATTTAATCTTGTTAAATTGTTCATGTAATAATTTGTACACAGACTTTCAATAGCATTCAATCCAATCAAATTCAATATGTTCAAGCTGGTAAACTCAAGCTACAAAACGTAATTCTAATTAGTAAGTATATACAATCGATTTGAAAAATGCATTATCAATTAGTTGTTGCATGTTATACTAATTATTTTATATATGTAGATTCTCTCAATTCTACAGATAACATTTGATATGATGTAATACATTGTATTTACAAAACATTGTCGATAACGTTAAATTTAGGAAAATTGTTTATGAGGAAAGTGCAAACACAATTTTTTTTTAAATTATGTTTTACGAAAGACTGCTCTAATGCACTTTTATTTTTATTTTTTATTCAGTTGATTTTCTTTTTGTTTAAATATTTTTTTTTTGATCTTTTATGGACGTTTAGGCTTGTAAGAATCTTCTCTTTTCTTTTCAAATAAACTTTTGTTTTTATTAAACATGAGAAAATTCTCTACAAATAAATACCTAAAAAGAGTGATCGAAAGCATATTGGAATAGTAATTCCACATATATCTTTATCATAAGATATAGAACTCGAATCAGTACCTTAGTCCAAGTTAAAAAACAAAACAAAAAAGAAAAACGTAAAAATGAGACCATTTTGACTGACACATTGTGGCGGCCCGCCCTACTGTAGAGGTTCTATAGTGCTATTACCGTCAACTCTGTAGTTAACCGCAATAGTCTGCAGGCCTCTAGGGTCGCCGGCAATTATGCTGAACTGAAAACTTGCTTGCTAATTTGCGGAATAAATTTTTTTTTTCTTTAAATTCATAAATTGTAAGATTATGTGATAAGGAAATCATGTTAACAAAATAACATGCACCTGAATCATGATTTCCCTATCACATAATCTTAACTTGAAAACTTGTTCTTTTTGAAATTACATTTCAGAACTATACAACGGAAGAATTAAAGGTGACCACAATCCCTCGCCCAATCCTCCCCGGCATGCGTCTACCCTGTTCGTCGTTCACCGTATATTACTGGTGAACAGGTCTCTTACCTGCAACATGTGAACAAACTGATGAGCTATGAGCTCAATAAGTTCAAACATAAAAACATAAAACATGACATGCTGTACTGCTGTGCTCATGCATGGACTGGACTCTGTGAACATGCTCATGGCTGAAGTTTAGTCTTAGGATATTATCTGTTATTAAGTTCTGGTTTTGGGCCCCTGATTGGTCGTACCGACATGTTAGCGCAACTGGGAGCGGTACTTTAGTGCTGACCTCCTCAGTCTTAACTGATGCTAAACATGATAACCTCCCCGTGGATCGAGAGGCAGATACGTCAATAACTGATTTAATTACCATCTTTCTCGTGTTCCAACTGGGTAGCATACTGATTGCCCCTACAGTCGGAACCTGTTACATAAATTACTGGGGTGTGAATTATATTAACACACTAGAGTGCCTTGTGTACCTACCTGTTTTCGTGTTCTGGTACTGTCTGTCATGTGTACTAGGACATGTAATTCTACATGCATGACATAAACTGATCTGTGCTGACATGAGACTGACATGAACTGACATAGACATCGTGATGCAGACAATCAATGTCTAACATACATGTCATGCAACATACATAACATCATAATATAACAAGCTTGTCCACGTTACAGTCAGGACAATGCTTGAACTTACAGATAATCCTCTAGCGTGAGCCTCTGCTGCTCTGGGACTGCTGATTCAGGGTCTCTACCTTGAACTCCTATAAAAGGAATAATTACTGGTTATTTCCCATATTTACCTTATACTGGAAATATGGCAAAACATGAAATTTTTTATTTTCAGACTCTTTTTTTTTTTTTTTTTACTCTCTGGCTTCGAACACGCCCTCCTATACGGCCATGTCTCTGCCCGTGTACCTCTCTGGACTTACATGTCTGGCCATGTAATTCGTAGAATATGGCCGTGTATACTTACACAGGTGAATACACGGCCGTGTTACTGGCCGTGTACTCCTCTGGACTCTTACACGGTTACTTACACGGCCGTGTTTCTGGTCGTGTTTTCCTACTGTCTAACATGGTCTCCTACACGCCTTCCCTTTGGCCGTGTGCCCCTTGACACGGCCCGATACACGGCCGTGTTCTTGGCCGTGTACCTCTCGGGTCTGATTTATCTTGCAACACGGTCGTGCATATGGGCATGTTCGGGGCTTTGTACGGAACACGCCCTTGTACACGCCCGTGTTCATACCAGAATCAAGATTCTGGGTCTGAACTGCTCTACTCTGATTTTCTAAGGCTTTTATGGCCTTTGTTTTACTTCTTACACTCAAAATCGATCTCCATAAGATCATTTCGAGTATCTACTACATTTCTACTACCATAAATCCATGATTTCATAAGCAAAAAATCCTACATTTTGCTCATTTACACCTCTTAACTCAACTTTTGAAAAATCTGCATTTTTGTGAAGAATATTCACTAAACTCGGTTTTCTAAACCATCAACTCATGGATTCGTGTTTGAAAGCATCTAGACTCGAACCACGTTTCGATTTTAACCGAAAACCTAAACATGATTCACTCACATTCTCCTTTTTCCTCTCAAAACTCCAGATTTTTCCCCAAAGAAAAACGTGAAAAACTAGGGCTTACCTTGCTTTGATCTTGAGCTTTTCTTGCTGCTGATTCGTGACCGAAACTCGATCGATCTGCTGCTTGAACTAGAAAATCCGAACTTTCTTTGGATTTCCCTTTTCCCTCTTTCTTTCTCGGTTTCTTTCTTTCTCTTTCTACCGGCTGCTTCTGCAGCTAAGGGGATTAATTAATCCCCCCTTATGCTCACGTGCCTCTCACTCTCTCCCTTACTTTCATTTCATTTTTTTTTTTTGAAATGTGTAAGGGCTTGTTTGGCTAGTCTTTTGGGCATTGATCAATGTGGCTCACTTGTGTGCCATTCATCTCTTAATATGTGTTTTCACATACTTTTCTATTAATTTTAAAACATCATAAATTGAATTAATGCTTAGTTTTTAAACTATATTCATTAATTCATCATCAAATTTTGATTAGAACTCGATTAATCAAAATCTTTCTCTGCTTTGTATTCTGTAACATGTCTCACCATAAATGTACATTTATTTACATATTTTGTACAAATATTTCCGAGAACGTAGATTTCTCGGCTATCACACACATACACTTGGTGTGTTTATACATACTAGTTAAAAAAAAAAGTTTGTGCTTTGCATGCGCACATTCGTCTTCATTGAAAATGTGGATACGTCAAAATGCAAGATTTAATATAGCAGACACATTTGCAATGATTTAAAATTTAAAAGGAAAAGCTAAAAAGAGATGAAATGAAAAAGAAAAAAAGGACAAAAGGACAAAAGAGGGGGGTGTGTGTATTGGTGACACTTTTATTAGCAACAAAAAAGAGGACGAAAATGACAAAATAAATATTTTTTAGAGAGGAAAAAGAAAAAAAAAAGAAGTTAAAAAAAAAAAAGGAAAGGCAAAGAAAAAGAAAGTAGAAAGCTTTAAGCCAAAGTTGGAGCAAGAAACTTATTTTAGTGGGAGGTACACCAAAATTTGTTTTTATGAAAATAAATAAATTTTAATAAGAGCTATGTTATAATTTTTTTAAAATTTTAATAGGTTTATATGATTTTTTTTTTTTGATAGGGATAAAATAGAGAAATCATAAACTTTTTTTTTTTTTGCAGAATTAATTTTAATGACGTTATGTGAAATTTTAATTTTTCGTGGGTATAAGGTAAAGACTATATGAGAATTTTTTATTTTTAATAGGGTAAAATATAAAAATTATAAAATTTTTAGGGTAAAAATAGAAGAACATAAAATTTCAATGGGTGTTGCTGGCCCAACTTGCACCATCTTTGCTCTACCCTGCTTAAAGCAATAAGCATAAAAAAATAATAATAATAATTTAAAGAAGACAAGAAATCAAAAAAAAAAAAAAAAAACTCAGCCAATACGCATGTTTTGGTTGAAAGAACTAAATAGTATGCGTTTTGGCCGAAAGAACTAAATAGTATCATATATGCGCATGCGTGCTTATTTTTGCATTTTTACACACTCACACATACATATACATAAGTGTATACAAATATTCAAATAAAGTTCATTTAATTCTGTTCATATATAGTATTTGAAAGAAAGCTACTTGTTGCAGTAATTCTTAGGGCTTATATGGGATGGATTGCAATCACCTACGTGGACTGTAACAATATTTTTTTATCTTTTTCCTTAATTTTTACTATTAACTTTTACTATTTAAATTCTCTTTAATTTCTCAAAAAGTTTCAATCCTACCTCATACAAGCCTTATAGTTCAAACGAACCCTATAAATGTAAACAGTCCAAAAGTCAAAAAAACTTCGGTAATATATGACTCTAAATAATATTGATTATTTACCTTGACCTATGTCTTTTGACTTTTGAGTAATTTTCAAATTTCTAGCCTATTTATTTCGTGCTACTTTCAAGAACTAATTTACTATTCTTTTTTATTTTTAGTTAACTTATATTTACTATTTTATTTTATTTTTTTTAGAGTTATTGATCTTTTTATACCTTATATTTTGCTCTTATTCAAAAAGTATACATTGAATTTTAAAGTTTTATATTATTATACAATCAAATTAAGTTTAATATATAAACTTAATTAATGGTAAGTTGTCTGACTGTCGAATAGTCGTAGAGTGAGAGAGAAAGAGCTTGGCACTAGACCTCCAAGACTCCGATGAGGTGAAAAAGGCACGTCGGTCTTGGCGATCAATCTCTAGCACATGATGGAGGATCTGGACTCTAACCGTGATGACTTCATATCTCTGAACAAGTTTGCTGCCTTTTGCCACTAGGCCTGTGCCAACGGCTACTCATTGTTGGCAAGTCTCTCTTCCTCTAGCTACTCTCTTTCTCTCCACACAACCGACCCCTCTTGAAGTTGTATCCTGATCCATCTTTTCTCTCTCTTTCTTGCTCTCCCTTTCATCACTAACCTCCATTTTCACATCCTACAGCACCAATTGGTTTTCTATTTGCCTCTGGGTAAAATAGAGTGCTAGATAACTTAACCCTCATACAAATTTATATCTTGTCTCTTTCAACACTTAATTTTGATTTAAAAATGTCTAAAATACCCTAAAATATATAAACTAAAATTAAGCGTTATTTAAATATAATAGAATATAGAGTATGCTTTTTGAATAAAACTAAACCACATTATGTAGTGAAGAAATTTTAGTTTTCTATGTTGAGGGTATTAATTTTCATACTTTTAAGTCAAAATTAAGTGTTGGCCTACAAAAAGTGTATATTTGCATATTAAATGAAATCTGATAGTAAAAAAATGTAAAATTTCAAAATGCATGATTTATTTTTTGAATTAAAGAAAAATACATAGTATAACTATGTAAATGGCACTTTTTTTTTAATTTAATATCGAAACATATATATTAAGTGTGTCGTGTGTTCATGTTTTTCTATGTAGAGAATTTAAGCACATACTCTTTTATGTATATCAGTCCTTCTCTTGGATATTCTACTCTCAAATTTTATGTGTAACGTCCTGTACGTTATCATACCATCCAGTCGAGCTCTAACGCCAACCGTGATGGCTGGCAACCTCGTGGGTCTCGTCCTCTTACTTAACATACTTAACTTTTCATTTTTTTTAACGTTCTCTTTTTAAAGTGGAAGCAATTTCTATGGCCAATTTTTTTTTTAACTTACATATTATACCTATATCCCTATCATACTCTTATAACATATAATTCATAAATTTCTTTCTTTCAACTTTTTTTTTTTGAACGCTCAGCGAAAGACTCATGGTAGTACCATATCCTCGCCCAATCTCTTGGCACATGCAGATCCGTCCGTTGTCCATCATATTACTTTAAACTAACAGGTTGCTTACCTGCAACATATGAACAACTAATGAGCTAGATGCTCAGTAAGTTCAAACATACATTCATTAACTTATAAATACTAGTAATATATATTATTACTAGAATATATGACATCACGTATAGATACATCATACACATCGTCTATACATATCATCGAAACATAACATAATATGTTAGCCTCTTCATGCTCATTTATCTCTTTGTTCATTGTTCTCATCATTCTATCGATCATCTCTTATCATTCTATTCTAATCTCTTTATTTCTTTTCTTTTCATTCCTATCATTTCTTAACTTTCCGTTCTAAACCTTCTTATCTTTTCTATCGTTTTATCCTCATCTCTTATCTTTTCGTATTTTATAAGCTAGTAACATATACACTAGCATAATATCATGTATAAACATGTCATTCACATCATACATATAACATCAAATACATCACATATATTAATTCTATTATGTTCTTTTAAATTTCGTTTTATTATTTATTTATTTTTCATCGATTTCATTACGTCATTCTTTCATGTCGTTCGTTTCTTTTCTTATCGTTCTTTACTTTTCTTTTCTTTTTGTATCATTTCTTTTCTTTTCTTTTCACTTTCCTTTGGTGGGCCCGTTGCTGGTCGCACCTTAAAAATTACTGCTTCCTTCTCTGAGGAGGTGATCTTTAACTATCGCACCTTCGGGGTAGCACCACATCTGCGTGGAGGATATAGACATTAACCTCACCTACGGGAGGCCGGAACGCCAACAACTTAAGTTTTCAGTCTTATTATCTTGTATGCTTTTATTTTTCTTATATTGATTTTTCGTTGTACATCTTTTTCATGAAATTCATAATCTTTCCTTTCTCATTTTTCATAGAACATTTCATGGGACATTTGTTCTTTCGTTGTTTTATCTTTCTTTCGTAATTCTTTTTCATTGACATCTCATTCTTTCATTCTCATTTCGTAAGACATATATCGTTGTTTCATGTTGTTGTTTTTCTTTTCTTAATTCTTTACTTGTGTGAATTATGTCAGTCACACTTTAGTATATATAGCTGTAACACCCCCCGCCTCGTGCGGGAGACGTCACCTGAAAACTTTGCTTTACTTTAATTCTTTTCTATCAAATCGTAACAAAATAGTTTGCGGAAAATTTTTTTTTTTTTTTTTAAAACCATTGATATACGTTGTACTACAACTTTCCAAAACTAAGTTTTCATAGTAGGAAAACTATTTGATATTACTTGCATATAATACTGTCATACTGTATCAAAATAGTTAAAGTTAAACATAACGGTGTACTTAATACAATATCATACAATTGTATTTTTCATTATCCTTTTCTTTCTTCTCTGCGGAATTAGCCTGGCAGGTCCATAACCTTTGTCATGACACTGGCACTTCATTCCTGCAGTCCAATCCATACACTGTGGCTCAGGTTACAGGTTGTTTACCTCGATTACCTGAACAAGAACAAACTGGTGAGCTACATGCCCAGTAAGTTCAGACATAACATTCAAAATAATAAAACACAACAATGCAACTCGACACAATGCATGAGTTCATTATGCTCCATTTACCTTTGCATTGTTCATTTACTATGTCTATGGGCCCGGTTTGGTTGTACCGTGTGCGCGCTGTAAGAGGGGTCTGGGAGCGACCCGGACTCTCCCTCAACTATGGTATGTCTTTTGCTTCGACATAAAATAACCTCCCCTCGCGAGAGGCCGGTACGCCAAACATTAGGTCTTTTTCATTACCTTGTTGTTTACTGTGCTGTGTTACTTACTATGATGTCTTAACTGTTCCAGTGTACATATTCATAAATAATGTACTCAATGTTATGCCTATTCAGTCCAAAAATACTGTTTAAAAATCATCATTCACGCACTCAAACATTGGGGCGTGATTGGAACTGAAAATAAGGCACAAAACTTTAATTACATATTTTTGGAACAGTTGGAGCGCCTGGCACTCATCCCCGAGCGCCTGGCCCTTCATTTTATTTTTCTGTAAAAACTTAGGACAGAGACTCCAGCGCTTCGGCGCTCCCTTTACAGCGCCTGGCGCTTTTGAAAATCCGGTGCAAGCGCCTGGCGCTAATACCCTAGCGCCTGGCACTGCAGACAATTTTACAATAGCGCCTGGCGCTCATACCCTAGAGCCTGGCGCTCATGCTGATTTTTGTACTAGGGCCTGGCGCTCATACCCTAGGGCCTGGCCCTTCCACTAAATTTTACACTAGCGCCTGGCGCTTATACCCTAGCGCCTGGCGCTTCAGCCAATTTTTACACTAGCGCCTGGCGCTCATACCCTAGAGCCTGGCGCTCCTACTGAATTTTAAACACCAAATTTTAGCCGAGAGCTCAGCGCCGGGGCGCTCCTTAGCTAGCGCCTAGCGCTTGGCTCCGGTAAAAATAGGTTTTTGAACACATTTTGATATAAAAACCAATTCTCATTCATACTTTCAAATCTAAAACATGTTTAAAGCAGTCTAAGGTCAAAATTCATAAAACATAATCATATACACATAACACATCACTGCACACTCGCATACTTGCCAATTTAGGCGTTTCAACGAGTTCACAACAACATATAACATTTCTAGCCAAGGAATTTAGGCTATTCATAAATTAACATTCAAGAATAACATAGTGTTCCAGTTGTTCATGTTCAGACAATTAAATGTCAGAACTTACCAGAAATTTGTTTCTGCTTCCGTTTCTTAGTTTTCCGTCGTTGCCCTATAACGAAACAGTTCAACATTCAGTGAAATGTTTGTAGGTCAACACGAGAACATTTAAACACTTTTCCTATACATTGTTATCATTAAACCCTTAACCTTGGTTATAAGTCCGAAAATTTCGGCATTATAACGGCTTAATTTTTCATTTTCCCACTGTGTCAAAATCGCTTAAATCGCGTTATTGAACACAGTTTCTATCATCAACCTGCTCAAAATCCCAGTACATAACAATAATTCATTCTCATAATCAAGATATAACAATGTTTCCAAAAATTTAGAGTTTCACTCACAACCCTAAACTTTCCTCTTGGTCTTTCTTCCATTCCATACTCAATACCACATCAAATTCCTTTTCCACTTCATAATATATAATTATCTCCAGTTCATAAGGGTTTTCACCCTCTTTTCCACGTAAATTTTCCCCCCTCCCATGCAACATTTTTGTTTTCAAAAACTAACCCCACAAAAACTTCAAAAACAAGTTCAAAACATGCTTTTCCACATGATTTTCATCAAAACATTCAAAAACACTCTAACTCCATTTTGTTCCACTATTCACATGAACATAAAAACATTTAAAAACAAGCATTAAAACAGAATTTTGAAGAACTTACTTGAGTTTTGAGGTGAATACTCCTCAACTTAAAGTTTTCTCACACTTTTTTCTTCAAATTTTGCAACTTTTGAAACTTTGGAAATTTTTGTGAGCAAAGAACGTGGGAGAAGAAGAAGAACAGAGAAAATGAAGTTTTTCTGCTATGGGGGACGTGAAAAATCAGGGGAAAAGTTTATACAAATCCTTAGGGGCATTTTTGCAATTTTTGAAAATTTTGGGGTCAAAATGAAAATTTCTTGGGGGCATTTTTGCAAAATTTTGGGAACTTTTTCAGCTGAAATACAGCTGTTTCTCCCCCTCTCTTCCACGTGCATGAGCAGATCAATATGCATTTAATGCAAATTTTCTTTCCAAATTTTGATTTTAAAGGAAATTCCAAAAATTTCCTTAATTTTTTGTAGCCTTTGGATCAAAAAGAATGATTTGATCTCATCCATTGATTTCTATATTAATAAGAAAATATTATTTGTTTATACAGTATAGGTTTTTCTTTAATAACAGTATAATTTTCATCTGTCGAAATTTTGACCGAAAAGCTATACTGGCCAAATTTCGCAGTTTACCTCTCGAAATGCTGTTAGAGCCTTTCAATGCATTTATATTCTTTAAAACACTCTATAAACCCTAGATATTTCATTATTTTCCATCTGGGGTCTATGTTTGCCACATTTTGAATCTCAGTAGAATTCCGTTTTTCGATACCGAAAATGCACTATTTGAGGCGTTTCGATTCGGAATTCATTACCTCTACTGCCATAAAGCATTTATAAACTCTAATAAATATATTAATCAACTCTAATGATGATTTATTAGAGTGAAATTTATATATATTCTCATCACACTAATATATATATATTTTCACTATACAATGATCCCGAGAACGATTTAAAATCTCGGCTGTTACAACCCTCCCCCCTTAAAGAATTCTCGTCCTCGAGAATTTAAAACAAGTGGGGATATAGGGCTCTCATTTCATCTTCTCTTTCCCATGTAGCCTCTTCTATTTGGTGATTACGCCATAACACTTTGACTAATGGGATTGTCTTGTTCCTGAGTACCTTGTCTTCTCGTGCGAGTATTTGAACAGGTTTTTCCTCATAAGACAGGTCACTCTGTACCTGTATTGGCTCATATCTCAAAATGTGCGATGGATCAGGTACATATTTACGCAACATAGAGACATGAAAAACATCATGTACCTTAGATAAATCAGGTGGTAATGCCAATCTGTAAGCCACCTTCCCAATCCGTTTGATAATTTCGAATGGTCCGATGTATCTCGGACTGAGTTTGCCCTTCTTTCCAAAACGCATAACTCCTTTCATAGGTGCAACTTTAAGAAATACAAAGTCACCTTCTTGAAATTCAAGAAATCTGCGTCGTTTGTCGGCATCTCTTTTGTCGACTTTGGGCTGTTTTCATTCGTTTCTGTATCTTTTCAACTGCTTCTGAAGTCTCTTGAACAAAATCAGTTTTATGTAGTTGCTTCTCTTTTAGATCATACCAATGGATTGGGGATCTGCACTTCCTGCCATAAAGAGCTTCATAGGGTGCCATTCTGATCGATGCTTGATAACTGTTGTTGTAGGAGAATTCGATCAACGACAGTTTCTCATTCCATGTTCCTTGGAAATCCATGACACAGGCTCGTAACATATCCTCTAAAATCTGAATGACTCGCTCAGATTGTCCATCAGTTTGAGGATGAAAAGCCGTGCTAAACTTCAATTTTGTGCCCATTTCCTGTTGTACATACTTCCAGAATTTAGAGGTAAAACGACTATCTCGATCAGATACAATGGATCTTGGAACTCCATGTAATCTAATCACATTCGCAACGTACAAGCTTGCAAATTTCTCCAATGTGAATGTCGTTTTCACCGCTATAAATCGAGCTGTTTTCGTCAGTCGATCTACTATCACCCATATGGCATCATAACCTCCTCGTGTCTTGGGTAGCCCTACCACCAAATCCATGGTAATATGCTCCCATTTCCACTCTGGAATATCTAGAGGTTCTAATTTCCCGCCTGGGTGTTTGTGCTCAGCTTTGACTCTCTGGCAAGTTAAACATCGACTAACAAACTCAGCAATGTCATTCTTCATTCTCTTCCACCAAAATTGTAATCTTAAGTCATGATACATTTTGGTGGCTCCTGGATGAACAGAATAGGGTGTTTGATGGGCTTCTTTCATAATCTGCTCCTTCAATTCTGTACTGGCAGGTATGCAAATTCTTCCTTTCATTAACAGCATTCCATCTGTCTCAATGTTGAATTCAATTTCTTCTCCTTTATTGAGTCGGTCTCTCATCTCTTCTAAGTACTCATCTTGTTTCTGAGCCTCCTTAATCCTATCGTACAGTGTTGGTTTCAATTGTAGCATAGCCAAACTTCCAGAAATCAATTCTATTTCTAGCGAATTAATCTCCTTTGTAGCGGCTTAGACAGTCCATCGATCGGTAATTGCTGTACCGATGTTGATTTGTGACTCAGTGCATCAGCAACTCTATTTGCTTTCCCCGGATGATACAAGATCTCACAATCGTAGTCTTTCACGAGTTCTAGCCATCGCCGCTGTCTCATGTTCAACTCCTTTTGAGTAAAGAAGTATTTCAGGCTCTTGTGATCTGTGAAAATTTGACATTGAACACCATATAGATAATGCCTCCAAATCTTTAATGCAAACACGACTGCAGCTAGTTCCAAATCATGAGTTGGATAATTCTTCTCATGATTCTTTAGTTGTCGTGAAGCATAAGCTATAACTCTCCCATTTTGCATCAATACCGCTCCTAATCCTTCTTTCGAAGCATCGCTGTAGATGTCGAATCTTTCCCCATCAGTAGGAATAGTAAGGATAGGTGCGCTTGTCAATCTCCTCTTTAATTCTTGGAAGCTTTCTTCACATGCTGCTGTCCACTCATACTTCTTTTCCTTTCTAGTTAACGCCGTGAGAGGTTCAGCAAGCCTAGCGAATCCCTCCACAAAACGCCTGTAGTATCCGGCTAATCCCAGAAAACTACGAATTTCGGTAACGTTTTTCGGGATAGGCCACTTGCTAACAGCTTCAATCTTGGCGGAGTCAACAGAAATTCCATCCTTAGACACCTTGTGTCCTAGGAAATGAACTTGATCTAACCAGAATTCGCACTTTGAAAATTTGGCGTATAGTTGGTGATCTCTGAGTTTTTGTAGTACCCATCGTAAGTGGTCTTCATGGTCTTCCCGGGTCTTCGAATAAACAAGGATGTCATCAATAAACACGATGACAAACTTATCTAAAAATTTCTTGAAAACTCGGTTCATCAAATCCATGAAAGCAGCTGGTGCATTCGTCAATCCAAACGGCAACACTAGAAATTCATAGTGTCCGTATCTTGTCCTGAATGCTGTCTTTATTACATCACTATCTTTAATTCTCAGCTGATGGTATCCAGAACGTAGATCAATCTTTGAAAACACTGAGGCTCCCTTCAGTTGATCAAATAAATCGTCGATCCTGGGTAGTGGGTACTTATTTTTGATGGTGGCCTTATTCAGCTCCCTATAGTCTACGCACATTCGTAGAGTTCCATCCTTCTTTTTCACGAATAGAACCGGAGCTCCCCAAGGCGAATAGCTTGGTCGAATGAAACCTCTATCCAATAACTCCTTTAATTGCGTCTGTAGCTCCTTCAGTTCAGCTGGAGCCATCCGATAAGGGGCCTTAGATATCGGCGCTGTTCCTGGTAC
Organism: Antiaris toxicaria; assembly: GCA_035233585.1. Taxonomy (NCBI): domain Eukaryota; kingdom Viridiplantae; phylum Streptophyta; class Magnoliopsida; order Rosales; family Moraceae; genus Antiaris; species Antiaris toxicaria. The sequence goes on from CP141153.1 coordinate 21,307,427, forward strand.
TAATTCAATCTCAAAAGAAATTTCCCGTTCCGGTGGAAATCCAGGTAATTCGTCTGGAAATACATCCACAAATTCGTTGACTATGAGAATATCCTTTGGTTGTAACTTTTCTTCTTTTGTCACGTCAGTAACAAAAGCTAGATATCCCACACATCCTTTAGCTATCAACTTGTGAGCCTTCATTGAATTTATCAGGATCCTCGATGACTTTGGAGATGAAGCAACATATTCAAAACTTTCTTCTCCATTTGGTCGAAAGATTATCCTTCGATGACGGCAGTCGATTGTAGCCTGATACTTTCCCAAGAAATCCATTCCTAGGATTACATCGTAATCCGCTATCCTTATCACAATTAAATCAAGAAAAAGTTCTCTATCTGCCACAATTACTGGCACATGTCGTAACCAGTAATCTGACAACAATACTTCACCCGAAGGCAACATAGTCCTAAAGGTCATTCCAATTCTATCCTTAGCATGCTCTATCCTGGCGGCAAATTCTTGTGATGCAAATGAATGTGAAGCACCCGAATCAAATAAAGCATATGCCGAATGTTGAGCGATAGAAATGTGACCTGTAACAACAGTGGATGTGCCCGCTTCTGCATCCTCTTTTGTGTATGTCATCACTCGTGCGTTGGTTGGAGGTGCCTTTCCACTTTGTTCCTGTTGTTGTGATGACGTCTCTGCCTTTGCTGTAATAGCGTGTATCTGGGGATTTGGCAGACGCTGAGGAACCGTGCCGGCTTGATTCTGTCGATTACTTGGGCAGCTTCTTGCATAATGACCTTCTTTGCCACAATAATAACAAACATTGCGACCTAATCTGCATTCTCCCAAGTGTTTCTTTCCGCATGTTGGACAATTTGGAGTGCTCACAGGGCCTGGCGTACTGGGACCAGCACCTGATGCATTCTTCTGTTGCTGGTTCCTGTTACCCCTAAAATTCCATTTTCTTTTATTGGAATTCTGAGGCCTCTGTCCACCTCCTTGTCCAGGCTTTGAAAACTGGTTGGAGCGATGTCCCTGTGGTGTTTGACTTCCACCTTGACCTTGTTTCAATTGTTGTCTCTCCTTCTTCCGAGCTTCCCATGCTTGAGCCCGTTCTTCTCTGGCTCTTATCAAATGAAATTCAGCTTTCAAGGCTCGAGAGACACATTCCGTCACTGACGTGGGTGGAGATGCTGCACTGTCGACCATTACGGCGATTTCTGGTCGAAATGTCCCAATTATCTTTCGAATGCGATCCCCTTCAGTAGGGACCATATAAGGACATAACCTCGACAGCCGGTCAAACTTGCGGCATACTTCCATCACCGTCATATTTCCTTGCTTCAAATTCTCGAACTCTCTCTGTTGTGGTCCGAGAGCAGCAGAATCATAGTACTTCTGATTAAACTCTTCCACAAAATCATTCCAAGTCATCTGACTTTCATCTCTTCTCAAGCAAACCGTTTCCCACCAGTATCGTGCATCTCTGTTCAGCACATACGAAGCACAGATGACTTTTTCCCTATCGGTCAAATTCATAAAATTTATAACCCTCTGGAAAGACGATAGCCACTCTTCAGCTTCTAATGGATCTAAGGATCCATCAAACTCCGGTGGTCTCATTCGTCGAAACTTTTCATATAAGGGTTCCTGTGGGACAATGATTTGTGGTTCCGGAATCCTTTCCCCTGAAGCTGAGACTGCCGGGGAGTTATGTTCAACTTCCGGAGCTACAGGAGCTTCTGGTGCCATGGGTGGTGGTGAAGCTTCCCTTTCTGCACGTTCATGATGAATCTGATTTAGTTGGTCTCTTAAGGCTTGATTCTCTTGTATTTGGGTTGCTAATAAAGCTTCTAATTCGGTCACCCTTTCAGTCAGGGTCGGAGGTCTGCCACGTCTAGGGGGTTGGACTCTCCTTCGTTCCATTTAGTTCCTTTTAAATCTATAAACACAGATCAAACGTTCAGTATCGATATTGAGAGAAATATCCTCAATTTTCTCTTTTCATTTATCAATGCAATCATAATAGAATATGCAATCACTTAGTCATAAATAAGCGATCATATTATAAACATATTCTTGTATTCACATACAAATAGTTCACATCTCGTACTTATACATATTCTAGTCAGTTTCCATGATATACAAAACTTGCATTTATATACACATAAGTTATTGGCAATAACTTATGGGGTATCACTTCTATTCTCATCACTGTCCAAAGGAAATTCCTCTGGATCTTCTTCACTGTCATCCTCATTTTCATTGGTCGAGTCACTAATTACATGGATTGGACCTGCAATACATGATTCGCCTGAGGATTTCACATCGTCATTCTCCTTCACGAGTGGTGGTTCATCAAGTCTGGAGGATACGTCACCGCGGGGGTCATTATCTCTCATTATCCGATCATATTTTTCTATCAACATTTTTCTTTCTACCTCTTTCACCGAAATAATATATTGCTCCAGTGTCTCGTCGAGTGCAGGGACCGTTCGAAGCTTCAGTTCATGAGTTAATCCTCTCCAGAGCATTGCACACTGCTCCTCTTCGGTCAGGGTTGGCCAAGGACTACTCATAATAATCTCATTCCGAAAACGAGCTGCATAGGATACTACCGTATCTGACAGATGCATCCTAAAATTCTCTGCTTTCATGACAAAATTTCGACCCTCTGTAAACGTTGGAGCTATTGGTGGTGTTGATGACGATGGTACATCTGCAGTTGAATGAGTCATTTCTGACGTTCTTGTCATTCGGAGTCGAATAACAGGTCTTTTTCCAGTTGTTCGGGAATCTGGTTGGTTACTCATTTTCAAATCCTAGTATTCATGCATTACGTATAAAATTTAGAATAAGAAACCAATGAAACATTTACTTACTTGGACTGCGCAGAAGGAAATGCTCACAATGTCATAATAGGTTATGGAGAACCGTTTGCTCTGATACCACCTCTGTAACACCCCCCGCCTCGTGCGGGAGACGTCACCTGAAAACTTTGCTTTACTTTAATTCTTTTCTATCAAATCGTAACAAAATAGTTTGCGGAAAAATTTTTTTTTTTTTTTTAAAACCATTGATATACGTTGTACTACAACTTTCCAAAACTAAGTTTTCATAGTAGGAAAACTATTTGATATTACTTGCATATAATACTGTCATACTGTATCAAAATAGTTAAAGTTAAACATAACGGTGTACTTAATACAATATCATACAATTGTATTTTTCATTATCCTTTTCTTTCTTCTCTGCGGAATTAGCCTGGCAGGTCCATAACCTTTGTCATGACACTGGCACTTCATTCCTGCAGTCCAATCCATACACTGTGGCTCAGGTTACAGGTTGTTTACCTCGATTACCTGAACAAGAACAAACTGGTGAGCTACATGCCCAGTAAGTTCAGACATAACATTCAAAATAATAAAACACAACAATGCAACTCGACACAATGCATGAGTTCATTATGCTCCATTTACCTTTGCATTGTTCATTTACTATGTCTATGGGCCCGGTTTGGTTGTACCGTGTGCGCGCTGTAAGAGGGGTCTGGGAGCGACCCGGACTCTCCCTCAACTATGGTATGTCTTTTGCTTCGACATAAAATAACCTCCCCTCGCGAGAGGCCGGTACGCCAAACATTAGGTCTTTTTCATTACCTTGTTGTTTACTGTGCTGTGTTACTTACTATGATGTCTTAACTGTTCCAGTGTACATATTCATAAATAATGTACTCAATGTTATGCCTATTCAGTCCAAAAATACTGTTTAAAAATCATCATTCACGCACTCAAACATTGGGGCGTGATTGGAACTGAAAATAAGGCACAAAACTTTAATTACATATTTTTGGAACAGTTGGAGCGCCTGGCACTCATCCCCGAGCGCCTGGCCCTTCATTTTATTTTTCTGTAAAAACTTAGGACAGAGACTCCAGCGCTTCGGCGCTCCCTTTACAGCGCCTGGCGCTTTTGAAAATCCGGTGCAAGCGCCTGGCGCTAATACCCTAGCGCCTGGCACTGCAGACAATTTTACAATAGCGCCTGGCGCTCATACCCTAGAGCCTGGCGCTCATGCTGATTTTTGTACTAGGGCCTGGCGCTCATACCCTAGGGCCGGGCCCTTCCACTAAATTTTACACTAGCGCCTGGCGCTTATACCCTAGCGCCTGGCGCTTCAGCCAATTTTTACACTAGCGCCTGGCGCTCATACCCTAGAGCCTGGCGCTCCTACTGAATTTTAAACACCAAATTTTAGCCGAGAGCTCAGCGCCGGGGCGCTCCTTAGCTAGCGCCTAGCGCTTGGCTCCGGTAAAAATAGGTTTTTGAACACATTTTGATATAAAAACCAATTCTCATTCATACTTTCAAATCTAAAACATGTTTAAAGCAGTCTAAGGTCAAAATTCATAAAACATAATCATATACACATAACACATCACTGCACACTCGCATACTTGCCAATTTAGGCGTTTCAACGAGTTCACAACAACATATAACATTTCTAGCCAAGGAATTTAGGCTATTCATAAATTAACATTCAAGAATAACATAGTGTTCCAGTTGTTCATGTTCAGACAATTAAATGTCAGAACTTACCAGAAATTTGTTTCTGCTTCCGTTTCTTAGTTTTCCGTCGTTGCCCTATAACGAAACAGTTCAACATTCAGTGAAATGTTTGTAGGTCAACACGAGAACATTTAAACACTTTTCCTATACATTGTTATCATTAAACCCTTAACCTTGGTTATAAGTCCGAAAATTTCGGCATTATAACGGCTTAATTTTTCATTTTCCCACTGTGTCAAAATCGCTTAAATCGCGTTATTGAACACAGTTTCTATCATCAACCTGCTCAAAATCCCAGTACATAACAATAATTCATTCTCATAATCAAGATATAACAATGTTTCCAAAAATTTAGAGTTTCACTCACAACCCTAAACTTTCCTCTTGGTCTTTCTTCCATTCCATACTCAATACCACATCAAATTCCTTTTCCACTTCATAATATATAATTATCTCCAGTTCATAAGGGTTTTCACCCTCTTTTCCACGTAAATTTTCCCCCCTCCCATGCAACATTTTTGTTTTCAAAAACTAACCCCACAAAAACTTCAAAAACAAGTTCAAAACATGCTTTTCCACATGATTTTCATCAAAACATTCAAAAACACTCTAACTCCATTTTGTTCCACTATTCACATGAACATAAAAACATTTAAAAACAAGCATTAAAACAGAATTTTGAAGAACTTACTTGAGTTTTGAGGTGAATACTCCTCAACTTAAAGTTTTCTCACACTTTTTTCTTCAAATTTTGCAACTTTTGAAACTTTGGAAATTTTTGTGAGCAAAGAACGTGGGAGAAGAAGAAGAACAGAGAAAATGAAGTTTTTCTGCTATGGGGGACGTGAAAAATCAGGGGAAAAGTTTATACAAATCCTTAGGGGCATTTTTGCAATTTTTGAAAATTTTGGGGTCAAAATGAAAATTTCTTGGGGGCATTTTTGCAAAATTTTGGGAACTTTTTCAGCTGAAATACAGCTGTTTCTCCCCCTCTCTTCCACGTGCATGAGCAGATCAATATGCATTTAATGCAAATTTTCTTTCCAAATTTTGATTTTAAAGGAAATTCCAAAAATTTCCTTAATTTTTTGTAGCCTTTGGATCAAAAAGAATGATTTGATCTCATCCATTGATTTCTATATTAATAAGAAAATATTATTTGTTTATACAGTATAGGTTTTTCTTTAATAACAGTATAATTTTCATCTGTCGAAATTTTGACCGAAAAGCTATACTGGCCAAATTTCGCAGTTTACCTCTCGAAATGCTGTTAGAACCTTTCAATGCATTTATATTCTTTAAAACACTCTATAAACCCTAGATATTTCATTATTTTCCATCTGGGGTCTATGTTTGCCACATTTTGAATCTCAGTAGAATTCCGTTTTTCGATACCGAAAATGCACTATTTGAGGCGTTTCGATTCGGAATTCATTACCTCTACTGCCATAAAGCATTTATAAACTCTAATAAATATATTAATCAACTCTAATGATGATTTATTAGAGTGAAATTTATATATATTCTATTCACACTAATATATATATATTTTCACTATACAATGATCCCGAGAACGATTTAAAATCTCGGCTGTTACAATAGCACATATTATTTATATATCATCACATCACATCATAACAAACAAAAATACATTTAGTTATGTGCAGACAATTATTCTCTGTTTATCATTTACATCCTCCTATCTATCATATCTTATCATCATACTTCTATCGATCATAGCCTATCATTCTATTCTATCAATCACATTTTATTATTATGTTCTAATCCTTTCATCATAACCTATCATTGCTTCTCCTTTTTGTCTAACTCTTTGCTTTCATATCATTTTTCATAAAACATCTATCATTTCGTTCTCATAAAACACACCCTTTCTTAATTCCTTTCATTACCGATCATCGTTACTCTATCAATCATAACTTAACTTCCATAAAACTTTTCATAAATATCTATTCTTTCCTTTCATATCTCATCTCTTTCTTATGCATTCTATAATAACATTCTCATTCTTACTCTTTCCATTCTTCTATCTTTCTTTCTCACATCTTTACTCTCAAAAAGTTTTTATAATACGTTTCCTTCGTAACTCAATATATACATATATATATTTTAAATTATTTATTAAAACATATCTTTTAACATCATCATAGTATTGCTATAGTGTTACTATAGCATCATCATAAATCACATCATGACATTTGCATACAAGACATATAAATACAATAAGCTTGTTTATAGTTGCAAATAGGTAAATGTCTGAACTTACTCATAGCGTGCTTATCCTCTTCTTGGAATCCATCGACGTCCTTTGTCGCATCTAGATCGGGTTCCTACAGACAAACTTTGTCCGTTAATCACATTTTCATTTTTAGCTTTTATTTTATTAAAAAGCTTGATTCTGATCTTATAACCCTTAATTATAGCCTTAGGACAGCTTTTTAAACCTTTATAGCCATTTTCAAATTTTTCTCCAACTTTCTGAAAAATTACGATTTTACCCCTAACTTTTGACAAAATTACAATTTTTCCCTTGGTGTGATTTTTCATAACTTTAACCTCAATTTTGGCTTTTTCAAACTTCATTACCCTATTCCGGGGTCATCGGGGCTCTTTTTCCATAATTTGGAAATCTTTGGACAAAATGACCATTTTGCCCATAATGGGTCGTTTAACCATAACATTTTCATTTTAAGCTGGATTTTCCAAACCCAAAATCATCTAATTAACTTTTTAAATCTTATCAGATCTTTTCCAGATCAATTCTTATCATTTTACCAATTTTTCACATTCCCGACCCTCGGGAAGTACTATTCCGACCTAAGAGTCAGTTTGCTAATCATAACTTACCCATTCCTTTTTCCATGCCCTAATTCCTCGAGGGGGCTCAGGTCACCTTCCCGATCATATTTTACCCCTCGTTTCCCATATTACCCCTAGTGCCGTTTTTAGAAATTTCGACAACATTTCCGCTTAATTTTTAAGGTTCCAGCGTTTAGGAAACGTCTCGAAACCATCTATCCTGATCTAATTCTATCACGTATTATACCAGAGGCCTAGATTTTACGTAAAACTCATACTGTTTACATAAAATCGTTATATTATCACATATTTTTCTTTTCCTCCATTACAGCCATTTTCTTCTTTTTACATATATTCTTTTCCATAATTTTTCATACCAATAATTATAAAATCATACAATAGTCCCAAATAATTAAATTGTGGAACGTAAAGAGGTCGGGATTTATACCAAATTGCAGTCCAGTCTCAACGGCATAAATCGTAATTCTTCGTTCTTCATATATGAGGTTCCGTCTTGCAAATCCGACTCCGCGGATGCGTCCGAAACATCAAAAATAGGCCAACGAGCCAAACTTCCAAAATTGGTTAACGGTCACAGTTGACCGCCGTTGACAGGCGGCGACGACGGCGACGGTGGAAGGTGGGTAGTCCATCTTGAAGATCTCAATGAGAGGAATCCATTGGTGGCTTCAATTTCACCATTCGACGCCTCTATCACTGGAAATCACCCCTCGAAAAATTAGTTACGGTGGCGGCTTTGAAACTCCGGCGTGCAATTGACTTGGGGATTTTGCTCCCCTCTTCACGGCGAGTATTTCTGTACCGGTGACGCGGCTCAACATCGCTGGAAACAATGAGTCTCACGGCGGTGATATGACGGTGATGGCGTGAGCTACGGCGGCGCAATCCAGCCGTCGTTGGGCTGAAAGAAGGCTTGGTTTTGTAGTACTCTTCACCACGAATCTTTTGGGACCAGTTTCCTGGCAAACGGTGGCCGGACGGCGGAGAAATCTCACCAGGAAGATTTCGGCTCCGGCGGCCTTCAGGCGGCGCGTGCGACGTCGTGCGGCGGCCATTCCGTCGTGTCGACCCACCGTCAGACTCAGCTCGGCGAGGGCTTTCCAACGGTGCCAGCGGTGTCGTGAACGGAGGCCGTACGTGAAAGTTGATTACTATACACGTGCTTGTAGAGAGAGAAAAAGAAGGGAGGAGAGAGAGTGTACGTGAAAAAATGAGAAAATTTCACTTTTTTTTGGCCCTTTATATACTTTTTCGCCCAAAATTTCAATATGGGCTCTCCTGACTAATTTGAGAGTCCTGAATTCAAATATATCAGTTTCATTTTGATCTGAGATCATCTTGACCAGTTTCCGATACTGCGAATTCTCGATCAAAAATTACCTTTGTGCTCAATTATCAAATTTGAGTGTGCTGATAGGCTATCCTAACTAATTTGGGTGTATTGAGCCCAAATTTATCAGTTTTAACTTTATTCAAGGTCATCTAGACCAGTTTTCTGATACTACCTGTTTCTCAATCAAAATTCACATTTTGTGCTCAATTGACTAAATTGAGCATACTGATTCTAAATATATCAGTTTTATATCAAGAAAATGCCATCTTGACCAATTTCTTGATACTGTGTGTTACACACACACATATACAAATAAAATCACTACAATCATTTTTTATCCTTTAACATTGTTAGAACATTTTATTTAGTTTTAAACAATATTAAATCACTTAATTTCACATTTTAACACTTATATTCATTGTGTATTTATTCTCTGAGAAATATGAATTTTCCCGGTTATCACATTATGAATACCACCCCTTTTACTTAGTTGTCAACTATATAATTGAGACCAGATATGTACGTACTACACATAATATTGAGATCGAGTACGCTTATAAAAGTACATTTCCATCGTACACATAGCATACTTTTGTAATTGTTCCTATCATACTAACGTGTATTTTACTTTTAAAGTCATATGCTGCAATTATTTGGGAGTTGCATTTGATTGTTTGTTTATTTGTTTTTTTTTTTTTTTTTTTTGGTTTTTTTTTTTAACAATTTGGATAAGGTCTTCAATGATTACGTTATTGTCAATGATTCTAAACCATCTAGCATAGTTAGAATAACGACCTTTTTCCTTTTCTTTTGTTTTAAATCAAAATCGAAATTAGAAAATCAAATCAACTTCAGCATTAAAGCTTCATAACGTGAATCACCTATAGTGTAGCAAAAAATACAATGATTGGAAAAGCACGTAATTACCTTTTCATTAAAGAGAGGCTGCGTTGGTATTGCTTGATGATTTGCTTCTTCATTGGCATCTGACACTTGTTTCAGCGTGGCACAACTGATGAATGTCTTGAGGGTTGGTAGATTATAAAGCCACAGAGATTCTAGTTGAGGGAATAAAATCTTCTCTGACCTTCCTTCCTCTCCCAATTTCTTTGTAATTACAATATCTTCCATGACTTCACAATTTTCTACTTGTAGTTCCTATAGTTTTACAAGTTTTTTAGCTAAATCAAAAAAGAATAGATACTTCAAACTATTATAATTCTGTACATTTAACCTCGTTAAGTTGTACGAGTAACAAGTTATTTGAAGCTGCCATAGACATTCAACAGCATTCAATCCAGACAAATCCAATTCCTCCAAGCCCAGAAAATCAAGCTGTAAAAGATATACACAATTGACGTAGAAAATGCAATATCAATTAGTTAACTAATCTTCCATATATATTATATATGCAGATTCTCTCAATTCTGGAGATGAAAATGTTGATTTTTTCTCGACCTATAACATTTGTCTTGGAATCATTTTAAATTTTTGATACCCGGTTCATGTATTTCATGTCGAGCTTGTAACACTTTCTGACCAGTTTATTTTGTGTTTACTTTTGAACTAATTTACTATTTTTTTTTAAATCTAGCTAATTTTGTAATATCTCTATGTGTTGGGAGCTTTAATAGGTAATTTTTGGATGTGCTAAAGGTCCCTACTATCAATCTTTATCTTTTTTGTTAAGGAAAAAAAATTAGTTATGAAAAATCAAATTTCTAGGGGAAGCAGGAGTATAAAATTATGAAAATTTATCTTAGTTCAGTTTCTACATGACTTTTATTGTTTTATCAGTTTACCAATTGATACTTTATTTTTATTTATAAATATTTTTTTTTTGTGGTATTAGGCATTATGGACACTGACATTATTGAATTAAACTAAAACCTTAAAGGTTTCAAACCTACGACCTAAGAGCTAAGAATCTAAACCTTAAAAGTTTTTCTACTTTACTTAAGAAATTACCAATTTTTGTTCTACAGTGATGTAACACCTTTTCTTTCAATTATAAACATATGCTAAAATTATTTTTTGAGTCTTGAAGATAAATATTAACATCAGTTAAGATAAAAAGAATATGTAGGCAGTTCATATGTGTGTGCGCGACTGTGTTCCCATTTGTAGCATTAAACCACATTCTTTTATTCGAGGAAAAAAAAAATGAGAAACTAAGTGGATTCGAACATGACTAAATTTCTATAAATCTTCACGTCATGAGTTTCAAAAGTTTTTTGTTTTAAAAAACCCGAAAGTAATAGCAAAATAAAAAGAAGGAATAAAAAACAAGCTGACAAGTTTTAAAAAGGAAGAATTAATATTTAATTGAAGCGGTGATGCTTACAAAATCTCTTGAGGTATGTAAGATCATAAAGCGTGAGAGATTTGAGTTGAGGAAGCGAAATCTTTTCCAAACTCCCATTGTCTTCTCCTTGCAAGTCTGTTATGACCAATACCTCTTCCAAGACTCTACAGTTATGTACTTCTAGCTCCTTAAGCTTTATGAGATAGCTTTTAGCCGTAGCTAATGATGACACATACTTTAAGTTGTGGCAATTTTCAACCCGCAAGCTACTTCAATTTTGCATGCAAGAAGTTGATAGAAGTTGGTCTGGCGATAACTTTTTAACAACCAATCCGTTTAAATATAAATCTTCTAGGTTGGAAAGCGTAACCTACAAAGAGTCAAAGGCAATTCTAATTACATAATGAATTAAAAAATGTGTACTGCTTCACACATTCTCTCAAAGTATGTGAAAAATTTATTTATTTATTTTCTTGTGGTTATAGATTTACAATAAGGAAATTAAAGCAAAAGAAGATGATACCTTCTACAATGCAAAATCCAACCTAAAATACACAAGTTTCTTACAATTTCAAAACTAACCCTTATCAATAACTTGCTCCGTGTGAGACTTGGGATAGAATGAAAGGAAAGTAGGGCATTAACATCCTTTACAAATAGAGAAAAGAGCAGTTAAGAAAGAGAAGAGGAGAAAAAGACTAGGGTTCAAGCGAAGACAGTTCTTTATATTTATTTTGCCGCTTTAAATCAATTATATATATCTAATTTCTTATATTAAGATTGAGGATAAACCCTACTCTAATTATGAAGTTCTTAGATAAAATCTCTTCGTGTAGTCTTGAACGTTCATAGTTATTTTTTCAAACCATAACTAAATATAGATTTCTTTCATCATCAATATCAATTATTTTTTTATAGGTGGGAATTCTGTTTAATTAATATATGCCTTTTTACTTAATGGTTGATATAATCTCCTTTAATTCCTTGCTTTCTTATCATCAAATTTGGAAGCGCTTAGGAAACTATATGTTAAGCAAAATATTATGGGCCTGTTTGAGAGCATTTTGAGAAACGTTTTGTTTTGTGTATAAAATGGAAATGAGAATCTTTTGAAAATGACTTTGAGATATCTTTTAAAATGTGTTTGATTGTGTTTCTATAGAAATTGGTTTGAGTATAAGAAAAAATAATTGTATTGTTTGGGTATGTTTCTAAAAATATTTTTTGAGTGTGTAAACTTTAGAAAATGAAAGCGGAAATGGGAAAACAACTTTATTTTATTTTCAAATTCCTTAATCAAAGGTTATGCCTTTATTTCCCAACTTCTATAGGGCATATTGATTAATTTACTACCAGCCCAAGTTCAAGACATTGAAATCATATTTTCCTCTAGTTTTATAGAAGAAGAATATCACATTGAGCAACCAAGTCATAAAACAAAATTGAGCAGTTAAATATAAAGATTAGAAATTAAGGAACAAGTTTCTAACATGAAGAAAAATCAGCAGCAAAGTTGATCATTGAGTTAAATTTCATACGTTATTAACAGAGAATATTAGCTACTACATATTGCTCCTTTTTTTTTTTTTCCATTTCAAAGACAGTAATCCCAATAATTAACACACTGAAATTCCCTATAAAATAGAAAATCATTTTGGTTATTCTTTTGGTTTTTCCTCAAAAGGGTAAGCACAAAAATTTTCTGTCGAAAATTTAAGGTTAAATGGGGATAATGCCCCTATCAAACTTCTTTCTTAAATTACAAGCATAAGCCAGAGCGACAATTAGACCACGATTAGCTGCTAAACGTTAATTAATAAGTTTTGTTGTCTGATTAGTTAGCATTTTTTTTTTTGGTTATGTTGGATGATCCCACATCGCCGAAAAGAAAATGGGAAAAGTAAGAACGCAGGGAAAAGTAAGAATGCAACGAAAAAGAAAAAACTTTTAATTACCATTTGGTTTAGAATGTGGTTGTGGCCGAGTCTATTGTCTAGTAGCTTGTGACGAAGCACCTTCTTCTGAGTCATGAACATCCTGAATTGCAATCATGAAAGAAACTGTATATTTACATAACTTTAACAAAGGGATTTACATCTTTATATTCTATATTTTTTATTTAGAAAATAGATCCTATAGTTTGAAGTTTTATATTTTTATGCAATTATATTACATTTAATACACAAATTTATATCTTTTATCAATCAACATATAATTTTAACATAAAAAACCCAAAATACCCTTAAAAAACTACAATTTTGATTATTTACTTATTATACCATGTATTTTGTTTTAATTCAGAAAGTATATTTTGCATTCAAAGGCATCCATTTTATATCATTATATTATGTTTAATAAATAAATCAAAACTTTATTTTGATCTAAAAATGCCCAAAATATACACCTGTAAAAGGAAAAAAATTTAAAAAACAACAAAACTTTTAATTTTCTCGATGAAAGATTTAGATTTCTCAATTTCACCATCATAATCACCCAGTTTTTTTTCCACTCCGCTACCACGCACCCCTTCTAATCTTTGTCTCAACCCCTTTGTTTAGTTTTTAATTAAAATTAAAATTTCTTCAATTATTTTTTATTTTTAATTTTAAGGGTATTTGGGTATTTTATTGTTCAAATTAAGTGTTAATTGAGTAAATGAGAAAATGTACAGATTTATGTAATAAAGTAATATAAGAATGTAAAACTGCATAATCTTAAAATGCATGATAAATTTTTTGAGCAAAAGTGTAAAAATGTAAATAATATATAATTTAATTTTTCTTTTGAAGGGTAATTTGGGTTTATGGTGTACGTGTCGATCGAGAGAATTGTATAAATTTATATATTAATAGAAAATAAATTTATATTTATATGTTAAGGTATATGTTTGAGTCAATTTACTGCTTTCCCCCTTTATGTAATTTGAAGGTGTAAAAATGTAAAAAATTCAAAACACAGGGTATATTTTTCAAATAAAAGCAAAATACAATGTGTAAAAATGTGCATAATCCTTTAATAAATCCAGGTGTCACTCTACTTAATATCTCATTTTTATTAGAGGCAGTAACCGAATAATGTAGATCAACAAATTTTGGCGGCTTGTAAGCCTTTTATGCTTTTGTAAAAACATAGAAGGACTATCATAAGAAATTATATCCAACGAGTATAAATTAAGAACATACCTCTTCAGCGAATAGCTGTTGCAATGCCAAATTTGAATCATCCTCCCAAAGCTGTCTCACGGTGGTATTAACATCGCCATCCCAATGTTCTCTTAGAGCTTCAGCAAAATTCATCAAGGCATAAGTATCCTCCCAAATCCATTCAGAGCCTAATTCTGTAATGATAGTATTCAACATCGAGCTGCTTATTATAATTCCATGGAAGAAAGTTCTCATCTCAGGGCATTTACTCACAAATAACCTCTTCAGCCTTGGAAATCTAATGACATTATTTCCAGAAAAGAAGCTCCCGAGATTGGGTAAATGGCGAAGCGCTAACATCTCCAATCGCGGGAAAGCAAACTCATGATCATGTTCACCCTCTGTTATTTCACCTTCCCTGTAATCTTTAATTATTTCGGTCATTCTGTTGCAATCAGTTACTCTCATTTGTTTGAGTTGTACCAGACTTGTTGCTGTTGAGGGAGCTAGTAAATATGTCAATCGGTGGCAAAATGACACTTCCAGAATTGTCAAATTTTGAAAAGACACAAACAGAGTTTTTACTGATTGTAAGGCACCGCTTGCTGGTTGAGCATTTTCTGCATCCCCAAACAAACGCCTTAGTTTAGGAACGTCATACAAACTTAGCTCCCTTAAACGTGGGATCAGTTGTCCGTCATATTCTTGTGCAGCACCAACTTCATGTTGTTGATCTTTGCATATTACATTTACCAAAAGACCATTCAGCTGAAGTTCCTCAAGATTGCGACATCTGTGAAGAAGTTTGCAAATTGAGAGAGCAAATGGTTTATCCTGATTGCTGAAGTCCAATTCGAGTTCTTTTAGCTGGTTGCGAAGGGAAAGTGTACTTGAAGATTGTCTCGTGCCAAGTACAACATTTATACCTTCCCTCCAATCAATTCTCAGAGATTCAAGTTTAGGCAAAATGACCTAATGAAATGATTATGAAAAATGTTAGCAAGTAAAACAACGAAGTTGGATTTATCACAGTTGTCAAAAGTATAAATGGAGTGAATACATTAGAAAGACAAGTAACATGCATTTTTTGCATCAAACAAAATAGTGACTGTCCCATCTAATACTGCCTCTCAAAGCTAATTTTATGAGCAATTGTTTTAGAGGGGGAACAAAAGAGTGTAGCAAACAAAATTTATCTTGAATATTGCTTTTAGAAAAAATAAAAAATTCATTGGCTTGACAATTGGCAATTAACGTTGTATTTTATAAAAGTTTTAATTTTTGATAATGAAAGTTTTTAAATTTATTTTCAGAAACTTTAGATAGGGAAAACCATTTATAATGTGTTTTGGATAATAAAATAATAATAGTATGAAAGTAAAAGAGCTATGTAGAAAAAAAAAAAAGTTGAATATCAATTTTCTTCCTTCTTTGAGCAGATTATTTACTAGCTAAGAAAACTTTTAATGTAGTATAGTACTCATGCACTTGAAGATTAATTAAATAATCCCCTAAAAATCTCAACTGTACTTGGTTAAGAATAGACATTTACGTATCTATGAAATGATGAATATTTAAGCACATTACAACATATTATAATTTGTTTTCTGGTGCATTCTAGCTTAGACTAGTCCATTTTAGACTCTTCTCTTCAGTTCTAACACATGTACAAGGTTCATATATATATCATCGTAATGTAATTGCAGTATAGGCTTTTTAAATGATTTGACCAACATACGAGATATTGTTAATAATCAATTATATAACGTTTTGATCTGTGGAATTTTTTTTCATTCCTTCAAGTCTTAGGTATAGTACCTTTGTTTTGTTTTAAATCAAAATCGAAGTTAGCAAAAATTATATCAACTCCAGCATTAATTAAGTTTCATAACCTAATGCGTAGCAAAAATAAAGCAATGACAGGACTAGAGAAAATTTAGATTAAAAATAAAGAGTAATTACCTTATTTTGACAGAAACTTCTAAGGGCTGGAAGATTATAAAGCTCGAGAGATTTTAGTTGAGGGAATAAAATCTTCCCCGACCTTTCTTCCTCTCCCCATTTCTTTGTGACTACAACATCTTCCATCAGTTCACAATTTTCTACTTGTAGTTCCGTTAGTTTTACAAGCCTTTCAGCCATATCAAAAGAGAACAGATATTTCAGGCTACTGCAGCTTTCTACAGATAATGTTGTTAAGTTGTCCATGTAACAAGCTGTTCCAAACTGCCATTCACTTTCAACGGCATTCAGTCCAGACAATTGCAATTTCTCCAAGCTGGGAAACTCAAGCTGAAAAACATAACTCTAATTATTGTGTATACACATATGTACGTATACACACACACACACACACACACAAACACACACACACAATTGATTTGGAAATGGATTAGTAATTAGATAATCTATATTCCATGTGTTATGCTTACAATGTTATATACACAGACTTAATGAATTCTAGAGATGAGATTGAATTTAAACAATATAAAGAAGTAGAAATACTCTAAAGGAATAGACTACATATGCGGCGCCATAACGTTGAATATTTATTGTTTCTCGACTTATAATATTTGACTTCGAATCATTTTGAAATTGTGAAATCTAGTTCATGTATTCCATGTTGAGCTTGTGACCTGATTATTTCTAGTTTTCGTTGAACTAATTTACTATTCTTTTGTTTTTATTTAACTAATTTCGTTATATCTTGATGTATTGGGAACTTTAGTGGATAATATTTGGATATGTTAAAGGTCCCTAATATATATAACTTTATTTTTTTGTAGAGGGAAAAAAGAAATTAATTATTGAAAATCAAACTTCCAAGGAGAAACAGGTGCATAAAATCGTCAAAATTAACTTTATTATCTTAATTCAGTTTCTAAATTAGTTACTGTTACATCAATTTACCAATTCGTACTTTCTTTTCCTTTTTTTTAAATTAATTTATTCTTTGTGATATGAGGCCCTTATGAGCACAAAGCCACAGACTTTATTGAATTGAAATAAAACCTCACAATATTTGAACTTCCTCCCGAGTTTTGAACTAAAAACCTAAGAGCTGAGACATTATAAACCCCAACCCCAACCCCCCCACCCCAATCTGCTGAACTAGTTTAAGCGAGCTGGTTGGTATTTTATTTTTCTTCTTTACTAAAGAAATTAACAATTTTTGTTCCCAAATAATAGGCAAAGTTTTTTCCGTCAGATGGAATGCCTATAATTATAGTGATGCAAGACCTTTTAAGTCAATAATATATATATAATACGTGTGTGTGTGTGTATGTATGTATATGCTAAAAAATTTTTTGAGTCATTAAAATATTAAAATCAGATGAGATGAAACAAATATAGTTACTTCATATGTAAGTGTGTGTGTTTGAGTTTCTAATTTTTATCACAGTTATCAAAAGTATAAATGGAGTGAATACATTAGAAAGAAAAGTTACTTGTATTATTTGCATCAACAAAATAGTGACGGTCCCATCAAATAATGCCTCACAAAGCAAATTTTACGAGCAAAATTTATCTTGAATATTGCTTTTAGAAAAAATAAAATTTCCCTGGCTTGACTATTGGCACTTAACGTTGTATTTTATAAAAGTTAAATTTATGATAATTAAAGTTTTTAAGTTAATTTTCAAAGACATTAGATAGGAAAAACCATTTTAATGTGTTTTGGATAATAAAATAATAATAGGACAAAAATAAAAGAGCTGTTTAGGAAAAAAATGGTTGAATATAAATTTTCTTTCTTCTTTGAGCAGGTTATTGACTAATTAAGAATACTTTTAACGTAGTATAGTACTACCGCTCATGCACTTGAAGATTGATTATGTAATCCCCAAATATCTCACCTGTACTGGATTGTTATTATAATTTGTTTTGTGGTGGAGAGTTGAAAATCGTAACATAAGAATTTATATGCCGGTAATTAGAGCCATTTTGTGTTATTGTTTCTATTATTAGGAAACTATATTATTGGTGAAAAGTGGTAAATAGCATCTTTAACTCAAATAATTGGTATAGCATATTTCAAAAAATATTTGTAATAAGCATCAATAATCAAGTTACGTATTTTCTTTAGTTTCATTTTTACCATAAATTCAATTATATTATGAGTATATAATTTACTTGAATGACTATTGCTTAAGAGTAATGATCCTTATTGTCTAGTTATGCCAGATGCTCTTATACCCTACGGCTTTGTGGTAACACAAGTGCCAGATCATCTAGCTACTTATCAGGCAGTGCATTCACTTAATCTTGTTATTAGTCCTATGATTAAAGATTTGTATATAATAATTCTGCTCTAGGTAGGTTTTTCTGGTGCATTCTAGCTTAGACTATTATATTTTAGAATCTTCTCTTCGTTTCTAACACGTGTACAATGTTCATGTATAGATCATTGTAATGTAATTGCAGTATAGGCTTTATAAATGATTTGGCCAACATATGAGATATTGTTAATAATCAATTATATAACGTTTTGATCTGTGGAAATTTTTTTCATTCCTTCAAGTCTTATGTATGGTACCTTTGTTTTGTTTTAAATCAAAATCGAAGTTAGCAAAAATTATATCAACTCCAGCATTAATTAAGTTTCATAACCTAATGCTTAGCAAAAATAAAGCAATGACAGCACTAGAGAAAATTTAAATTAAAAACAAAAAGTAATTACCTTATTTTGACAGAAACTTCTAAGGGCTGGAAGTTTATCAAGCTTGAGAGATTTTAGTTGAGGGAATAAAATCTTCCGCGACCTTTCTTCCTCTCCCCATTTCTTTGTGACTACAACATCTTCCATCACTTCACAATTTTCTACTTGTAGTTCCGTTAGTTTTACAAGCCTTTCAGCCATATCAAAAGAGAACAGATACTTCAGGTTATTGCAGCTTTCTACAGATAATGTTGTCAAGTTGTCCGTGTAACAAGCTGTTCCAAACTGCCATTCACATTCAACGGCATTCAGTCCAAACAATTGCAATTTCTCCAAGCTCGGAAACTCAAGCTGAAAAACATAACTCTAATTATTGTGTATACATATATGTATGTATACACACACACACAAACACACACACAATTGATTTGGAAATGGATTAGTAATTAGATAATCTATCTTCCATGTAATATGCTTACAATGTTATATACACATATTTAATGAATTCTAGAGATGAGATTAAAATTAAACAGTATAAAGAAGTCGAAATAGTTTAAAGGAATAGACAACATACAAGGCACCAAAAATTTGAATATGTATTGTTTCTCGACCTGTACCATTGGACTTCGAATCATTTTGAAATTGTGAAATCTAGTTCGTGTATTCCATGTTGAGCTCGTGACCTGTTTATTTTGAGTTTTCATTGAACTAATTTACTATTCTTTCGTTTTTATTTAACTAATTTCGTAATACCTTGACGTGTTGAAAACTTTAGTGGATAATTTTTGGATATGTTAAAGGTCCCTAAAATATATAACTTTATTTTTTTTGTAGAGGGAAAAAAGAAATTAATTATTGAAAATAAAACTTTAAGGAGAAACAGGCGCATAAAATAGTGAAAATTAACTTTATTATCTTAATTCAGTTTCTAAATTGGTTACTGTTACATCAATTTACCAATTCGTACTTTCTTTTCCTTTTTTTTTTAATTAATTTATTCTTTGTGATATGAGCATGAGGCCCTTATGAGCACAAAGCCACAGACTTTATTGAATTGAAATAAAACCTCACAATATTTGAACTTCCTCCCAAGTTTTGAACTAAAAACCTAAGAGCTGAGACATTATACCCCCCCTCCATCTGCTGAACTAGTTTAAGCGACCTGGTTGGTATTTTATTTTTCTTCTTTACTAAAGAAATTAACAATTTTTGTTCCCAAATAATAAGCAAAGTTTTTTCCGTTAGATGGAATGCCTATATTTATAGTGATGTAAGACCTTTTAAGTCAATAATATATATATATATATATATACATGTGTGTGTGTGTATGTATATGCTAAAACAATTTTTGAGTCATGAAAATATTAAAATCAGATGAGATGAAACAAATATAGTTACTTCACATGTAAGTGTGTGTGTTTGAGTTTCTAATTTTTATCACAATTATCAAAAGTATAAATGGGAGTGAATACATTAGAAAGAAAAGTTACTCGTATTATTTGCATCAACAAAATAGTGACGGTCCCATCAAATAATGCCTCTCAAAGCAAATTTTACGAGCAATTGTTTTAGAGGGTGAACAGAAGAGTGTAGCGGGCAAAATTTATCTTGAATATTGCTTTTAGAAAAAATAAAATTCCTTGGCATGACAATTGGCAGTTAACGTCGTATTTTATAAAAGTTAAATTTATGATAATTTAAGTTTCTAAATTAATTTTCAGAGAATTTAGATACGAAAAACCATTTTTTAATGTGTTTTGGATAATAAAATAATAATAGGATGAAAATAAAAGAGCTGTGTAGGTAAAAAAAAAAATGGTTGAATATAAATTTTCTTTCTTCTTTGAGCAGGTTATTGACTAATTAAGAATACTTTTAACGTAGTATAGCACTACCGCTCATGCACTTGAAGATTGATTGTGCAATCCCCAAATATCTTACCTGTACTGGATTGTTATTATAATTTGTTTTGTGGTGGAGAGTTGAAAACCGTAACATAAGAATTTATATGCCGGTAATTAGAGCCATCGTGTGTTATTGTTTCTATTATTAGGAAATTATATTATTGGTGAAAAGTGGTAAATAGCGTCTTTAACTCAAATAATTGGAGTATAGCATATCTCAAAAATATTTGTAATAAGCATCAATAATCAAGTTACATATTTTCTTTAGTTTCATTTTTACCATAAATTCAATTATATTATGAGTATATAATTTACTTGAATGACTATTGCTTAAGAGTAGTGATCCTTATTGTCTAGTTATGCCAGATGCTCTTATACTCTACGGCTTTGTGTTAACACAAGTGCCAGATCATCTAGCTACTTATCACGCAGTACATTCACTTAATCTTGTTATTAGTCCTATGATTAAAGATTTGTATATAATAATTCTGCTCTAGGTAGGTTTTTCTGGTGCATTCTAGCTTAGACTATTATATTTTAGAATCTTCTCTTCGTTTCTAACACATGTACAATGTTCATATATAGATCATCGTAATGTAATTGCAGTATAGGCTTTATAAATGATTTGGCCAACATATGAGATATTGTTAATAATCAATTATATAACGTTTTGATCTGTGGAATTTTTTTTCATGCCTTCAAGTCTTATGTATGGTACCTTTGTTTTGTTTTAAATCAAAATCGAAGTTAGCAAAAATTATATCAACTCCAGCATTAATTAAGTTTCATAACCTAATGCGTAGCAAAAATAAAGCAATGACAGGACTAGAGAAAATTTAAATTAAAAACAAAAAGTAATTACCTTATTTTGACAGAAACTTCTAAGGGCTGGAAGTTTATAAAGCTCGAGAGCTTTTAGTTGAGGGAATAAAATCTTCCCCGACCTTTCTTCCTCTTCCCATTTCCTTGTGACTACAACATCTTCCATCAGTTCACAATTTTTTACTTGTAGTTCCGTTAGTTTTTCAAGCCTTTCAGCCATATCAAAAGAGAACAGATACTTCAAGCTATTGTAGCTTTCTACAGATAAGCTTGTTAAGTTGTCCATGTAACAAGCTGTTCCAAAGTGCCATATACTTTCAACAGCATTCAATCCAGACAATTGCAATTTCTCCAAGCTCGGAAACTCAAGCTGAAAAACATAACTCTAATTATTATTTATACATATACGTATGTATACACACAATTGATTTGGAAATGGATTAGTAATTCGATAATCTATCTTCTATGTATTATGCTTACAATGTTATATATGCAGATTTATGAATTCTAGAGATGAGATTAAATTTAAACAATAAAAAGAAGTCGAAATACTCTAAAGGAATAGACTACATACCTGGCACCATAACTTTGCATTTTTTTTTCTCGACCGATAACATTTGACTTCGAATCATTTTGAAATTGTGAAATCTAGTTCATGTATTCCATGTTGAGCTTGTGACCTGTTTATTTCAAGTTTTCGTTGAACTAATTTACTGTTCTTTTGTTTTTATCTAACTAATTTTGTAATATCTCGATGTGTTGGGAGCTTTAGTGGATAATTTTTTGATATGTTAAAGGTCTCTAATATATATATCTTTTTTTTTTTTTTGTTGAGGAGAGAAAAGAAATTAATTATTGAAAATCAAATTTCAAGGAGAAACAAGACATAAAATCATGAAAATTAACTTTATTATCTTAATTCAATTTCTAAATTAGTTTACTATTATTTCAATTTACCAATTCGTGCCTTCTTTTTTTCTTTTTTTGTTAATTTATTCTTTGTGATATGAGGCCCTTATTGGCACCGAGTCACCGACTTTATCGAATTGAAATAAAACCTCACAAGTTTTCAACTTAATACCTAAGAGCTAAAACATTAAACCACCTCTCCATCTGCTGAGCCGGCATAAGTGAGCTGGTTGCTACTTTACTTTTCTTCTTTACTTAAGAAATTAACAATTTTTGTTCCCAAATAATAAGCAAAGTTTATTCCCTTAGATGGAATGCCTATATTAATACTAATGTAAAACCTTTTAGGTCAATAATAATAATAATATCAGTTGAGATGAAACAAATATAGTTACTTCATATATAAGTGTGTGTGTTTGTGTTTCTAATTTTTAGAATTAAAAGACAAAGCGACAAGTTTCAAAAATGAAGAACTAAGAGAAAATAATACCATTTCATTGAAAAGGGATTCTTGTACGTCAACTATTATCTCTGTAGACGTGGAACTGGTGACCAACGTCCTATGGTCGTCAAGATGTTTGCAAAACCTCTTGAGGTTTGGAAGATTAGCAAGCACGAGAGAATTGAGTTGAGGAAGCGAAATCTTTCCCAAACTCACGTCTTCTCCTTGTAAGTCTGTAAGGACGAGTACCTCCTCCAAGACGTTGCAACTTTGTACTTCTAGCTCCTTAAGCTTTATGAGACAGCTTTTAGCCGCAGCAATTGACGACACATACTTTAAGTTGTGGCAGTTTTCAACACGCAAGCTACTTAAATTTTGCAAGTAAGAAGTTGATGGAAACTGGTCTGGCCATAATTTTTTGATACCCAATTCATATAGATACAAATCTTCCAGGTTGGAAAGCGCAATCTACAAAGAATGAAGAACAATTCAAATTACATATTGACTTGAAATATATGCACAATCACATTTATTCTGTTTAAATATGTATAATAAATTTTTTTTTCTTTTTTTGCCAACGACACACACTAGCCTTCTTTCATTTTCTAGAGACACATATGAACGAAGGCAAAAACATTTGTGAAGATTGTATACATATTACCTATAAAATCACACCATACAAAATATTGCATTAGTGAATTTTTTATGAGTGTAATCTTAACATATATTACCTTTATCCTATTTGCTGTTAGATTGATTTTGTTAATACTTGGCAGTCCTGAGCTTGATCTCATTAATCCAAATTTCAATTGATTCTTGCGCTTGGCAGTATAATTAAAGTTGAACAACAATTAACACAGCTCAAAATATGGTAATTCACATATAGAGTGAATCAAAGTTTCATTTGTCATTGAACTTCTAAGGAATTAATTATCTATGCATATCAATGTAACTATAAAGAGAATTTCTTAGAACAAAAATAGATTGAAACAGCAAGTTAGCCTAAAATTTAACATCAAAGTTATGACTATTAAAAAGGAAAAAAAAATTAGAGTAGCTTTTTTTTTTTTTAAATGATCCTTTGTGGGCGGTGACAGTATTTTTTTTTTTAGAGGGAATAAGTCAAACCAAAATTTTGAACTAAATAATGGTATGATTATTTTTTTTTAAACTCTGAGTCTGTCTCTTTTGCCCTTTTTTTTTTTAAATCTAATTAAATCTTTCTTTTCATCTTACCTAAAATTTTTGATCTAATTCAACCCAATTAAAAGTCGAAAAAGTTAGAAATTTAAATATATAGTAGTGTAGCTGAAATTCAAATAGTGGTATAGTTGACATTTCAATTATTTGAGATTTTAAGTTTGAAACAATGTATTGACTTATTCTAATGAACATGACAAATGATCTATGTGGGCAAATGACTCCCTTTTTTAAGAAGTTTTTTAATAAATGACTGAAATTTTGTAAAATTAGTAAAATTAATGTTTTTCTAATAAAAATTATCAATTAGTGATTGAAGGATTTATTATGGTTAATAAATGAATAACCAATGTTAATATGTATTTTTAATGATTGATTTTGGTTCATCACCGATTAACTCTCAATCTCTTAAATAAAATAAATTCAGGCTATTTTATTTAAATAAGTATTTGAAACTGTACTTTTACCTAATTTATGGAAATTTTCTCTAACGATGGTATTTCTTTTTTTTTTTTTTTTTTTTTTGCAAATAGAGAGACAGATTTCTTTTTAAAAAAATTAATAAGCGAATTTGTATTAAAAAAAAAATCGACTACACCACAACACAATGGAAAGAGAGAGATTAAGGGTTCGTTTGGTGAACGCATTGCATTTGCATTGCGTTTGAATGCAATGTATTGAATGCAATTTGTATTTGGAGGAAAAGCATTAGCATTGCATTTGAATGCAATGTGTATTTGGGAGAAAAGTATTTGAATTGTAATTTAATAATAAATATGTGATGTGATGGGTAAAAGTAGAGAGAAAAAAAAGAGGGAGAGAGAATATGTGATGTAATTAATAAAAGTAATAGAAAAAATGAAATAATAAATAGTGATTGTGTTTGATTTAAAATGTGATGTGATTGGTATTTGAATGAAATGTTTTTGTATTTGGGGGAAAATTGCATTGCATTTAAATGCAATGCCAAAAAAATTTGTGTCCCAAACGCAGTATAATAAAACTTAGCACATTACAAAAATGTATCTAAAAGAGAAAACTGTAGGCTTTTCTTTCCAAAAAAAGAAAAAAAAAAACAGAGTGAGAGAGAGAAAAGTGTAGCTTTCACCTAATATATGATGCCTTTAAGGAGGAGAAAAAATGTAACAACCGGGAAAATTCACATTTTTCGGAAAATAATTACACAATGAATTTAAGCGTTAAAATGTGAAATTAAGTGATTTAATATTGTTTAGAATTAAATAAAGTGTTCTAACAATATTAAAGAATGAAAAATGAGTAATAGTGATATTATGTGTGTGCACGCGTGTGCCACTCATAGTATCAAGAAGTAGGTCAAGATGATATTATCTTGACATAAAACTGATAAATTTGGGTTTAGCACTCCGAAATTAGTAAGGATAGCCTATCAGTACGCTCAAATTTGATAATTGAGCACAAGGGTAATTTTTGACCGAAAATTCGCAGTATCGGAAATTGGTCAAAATGACCTCAGATGAAAATAAAACTGATATATTGGATTCAGGACGCCGAAATTAGTCAAGATAGCCCGTGTTGAAATTTTGAGTGAAAAAGTATATAAAGAGCGGGGAAAAAGTGGAATTTCCTCATTTGCCCACAAACACTCTCTCTCTCCAATTCTCTTTCTCTCTCTAGCCGAATATGTACAGTAACCGACCATCGGAAACGGTGTCCGTTTTCGACATCGCCGACACTGTTGGAAAGCTCTCGCCGAGCTGAGTTCAACGGTGTGCCGAGTCGACGGAACCAACGCCGGAGGAGAGCGCACGCGCCGCCCGAAGCCGCCGGCCACCGGAAATTTCGATCGCCGATATCTTCGCCGTCCGACGTCCGATCAAGGTGATTCCGGTCCCAAAATACTCGTGGTGAAGAGTACTACAAAACCCATGTGGTGGATCGCCTCAACGGCCGCCAGATCGCGCCGCCCAACTCTGCCGGTCGCCGTCGCCGTCGCCGCCGTGAAACCCGTCGTTTTCGGCGATGTTGAGCTGCACCACCGGTGCAGAAATGGTCCCCGTGAAGAGGGAAGCAAAAGCCCTCAATCAATTTCGGGGAAAAAGTCCGGCACGGCAGAGCTCCACTGTCGCCGCCGTGGCCGAGACTTTCGAGGGCATTTTCCGGCGATTGGGGCCTCCAAATGTGAAATTGAGGCTACCAATGGATTCCTCTCGTCGAGATCTTCAAGATGGACTACCCACTTGCCACCGTCGCCGCCGGTCAACGGCGACCGTTGACCGAAAATTGAAGTTTGGCCCGTTGGCCTATTTTCGACATTCCGGACGCATCCGCGGAGTCGGAATTGCAAGACGAGACCTCAAAGATGAAGAACGAGGAATTAGGGTTTATGCCGTCGAGACCGGACTGCAATTCGGTATAAATCCAGATCCCTTTACGTTCCGCAATTTAATTGTTTGGGACTGTTATATGATTTTATAATTATTGGTATGAAAAATGTGGAAAAGAATGTATGTAAAAAGAAGAAAATGACTGTAATGGAGAAAAAGAAAAATATATGATGATGTAACGATTTTACGTAAACAGTATGAGTTTTACGTAAAATCTAGGCCTCTGGTATAGTACGTGATAGAATTAGATTAGGATAGATGGTTTTCAGGCGTTTCCTAAACGCTGGAACCTCAAAAATTAAGCGGAAATGCTGCCGAAATTTCTAAAAATGGCACCAGGGGTAATATGGGAAACGAGGGGTAAAAATATGATCGGGAAGGGAACCCGAGCCCCCTTAAGGAATTAGGGCATGGAAAAAGAAAAAGGGCAAGTTATAATTAGTAAACCGATCCTTCGAAACCCTAGAACGCAAGAAAAACATGAAACCGATTCTTAGGTCGGAATAGTACTTCCCGAGGGCCGGGAATGTGAAAATTGGTAAAATGATAAGAATTGATCCGGAAAAGGTCTGATATAATTTAAAAAGTTAATTTGATGATTTTGGGTTTAGAAAATTCATCCTAAGTATAAAAATGAAAATGTTAAGGTTAAACGACCCATCAGGGGCAAAATGGTCATTTTGCCCAAAGATACTCAAATTATGGGAAAAGAGCCCCAATGACCCCGGAAT
Source organism: Antiaris toxicaria (assembly GCA_035233585.1). Taxonomy (NCBI): domain Eukaryota; kingdom Viridiplantae; phylum Streptophyta; class Magnoliopsida; order Rosales; family Moraceae; genus Antiaris; species Antiaris toxicaria. The sequence continues at coordinate 21,334,639 of CP141153.1, forward strand.
AGGTTAATGAAGTTGTAAAAGCCAAAATTAAGGTTTGAGTTATGAAAAATCACGTTAAGGGTAAAATTGTAATTTTGTCAAAAGTTAGGGGTAAAATTGTAATTTTTCAAAAAGTTGGAGAAAAAATTCGAAAATGACCATTAAGGTTTAGAAAGCTGTCATAAGGCTATAATTAAGGATTATAAGATCAGAATTTAGCTTTTTAATAAAATAAAAGCTATAAATGAAAATGTGATTAACGGACAGAGTTTATCTGTAGGAACCCAATCCCGACGCGACAAAGGACGTCAATGGATTTTAAGAAGAGGATAAGCACGTTATGAGTAAGTTCAGACATTTACTCATCTGCAACTATGAACAAGCTTATCGTATTTATATGCTTTATATGTAAATGTCATGATGTGATTTATGATGATGCTATAGTAATGCTATAGCAATGTTATGATGATGCTAAAAGATGTGTTTTAATAAATAATTTATAAATATATATATGTATATATTGAATTATGAAGGAAAGGTATTATAAAAGTTTTATGAGAGTAACGATGTGATAAAGAGGAATAGATGAATGGAAAGAGTAAGAATGATAATATTATGATAGAGTGCATAAAAAAGAGATGAGATATGAAAGGAATTAAGAAAGGGATGTTTTATGAGATCGAAAGAATAGATATTTTATGAAAAGTTTTATGAAAGTTAGGTTATGATTGATAGACCAATGATGATCGGTGATGAAAAGAATTAAGAAAGGGATGTTTTATGAGGACGAAAGGATAGATGTTTTATGAAAAATGATATGAAAGCAAAGAGTTAGACAAGAAAGAAAAATAATGATAGGTTATGATAAAAGATATGATGAATGTTTTATGAAAAATGATATGAAAGCAAAGAGTTAGACAAGAAAGAAAAACAATGATAGGTTATGATAAAAGGTATGATGAAAGGATTAGAACATAACGATAAGATGTGATCGATTGAATAGAACGATAGGCTATGATCAATACGAGGATGATGATAAGATACGGGAGATAGGAGAATGCAAATGATAAGATGAACAGAGAATAATTGCCTACACGTAACAAAACATGTTTTTGTTTGTTATGATGTGATTTGATATGATGTGATGTGATGTGATAATACATAAGAATTAAGAAAGGAAAAACAACGAAAGAACATATGTTCCATGAAATGTTCTATGAGAAATGAAAGATGATGAATGTCATGAAAAAGACGTAAAATGAAAAATCAAAATAAGAAAAATAAAAGCCTACAAGATAATAAGACTGAAAACTTAAGTTGTTGGCGTACCGGTCTCCCTACAAGGTCGAGACTTCCGGCCTATATCCTCCGCGTAGATGTGGCGCTACCCCCAAGGTGGTAGATTATAGGTTGGACCAGCCCCGAAGGTGAGGTTTTATGTGACTGTGAGGTAGGTTGGTGGGTAGCTCCCCCTCCTCCCACTGTCCGCGCGCAACTAGGTACGTCCAACAACGGGCCCAACCAAAGGAAAGTGGGAAGAAAGCAAACGAAAGAAGAGTGAAAAGAAAAGAAAAGAAAAGAAAAGAAAGGAAAAGAGAAGAAAAGAAAAGAAAGGAAAAGAGCGTGAAAAGAAAAGAAAAGAGAGTGCGTGAAAAGAAAAGAAAAGAAAAGAGCGTGAAAAGAAAAGAAAAGAGAGTGCGTGAGGAAAAAAAAAATGATACGAAAAGAAAAGAAAAGAAACGAACGATATGATAGAACAACACAATGAAATCAATGAAAAATAATAAAACGAAGTTAAAAGAACATGATAGAATTATATATGTGATGTGATGTGTTTGATGTTATATGTATGGAATGACACGTTTTTACGTGATGTTGTGCTAGTGTATATGTTACTAGTTTTTAAGATATGAAATGTTAAGAGATAATGATAAAGCGATAGAAAAGTTATAAAGGTTTAGAATAGAAAGTTAAGAAATGATAGGAATGAAAAGCAAAGAAATGAAGATATTAGATTAGAATGATAAGAGATGATCGATAGAATGATAAGAACGATGAACGAAGAGATAAACGAGCATGATGAAGCTCATATTCTATGTTATGTTTTGAGGATATGTATAAATGATGTATATGATGTGTATATACGTGATGTCACCTATTCTAGTAATAATATATGTTACTAGTATTTATAAGTTAATGAATGTATGTTTGAACTTACTGAGCATCTAGCTCATTAGTTGTTTATATGTTGCAGGTAAGCAACTTGTTAGTTTAAAGTAATATGATGGACAACGGACGGATCTGCACGTGCCAAGGGACTGGGCGAGGGTATGGTACTACAATGAGTCTTTCGCTGAGCGTTCAAAAAAGGAAGATGAAAGAAAGAAAGTTATGATATATGTGTTATAAGAGTATGATAGAGATAGGTATAGTATATAAGTTAAAAGAAAAAAAAATTTTTGCTATAGAAATTGCTTCCGCTATAAGATGAGAACGATAAGAATGGAAAGTTAAGTATGTTAAGTAAGAGGATGACGACCCACGAGGTTGCCAACCATCGCGGTCGGCGTCAGAGTTTGGCTGGTTGGTATGGTAACGTACGTGGGGGACGTCACAAAAAAAGTACGGATTTAGATATTGAATCTAATAGATGATGATCTATCACAATGTCTTGGAAAAGCATCTCATCAAATACTAATACAGTCTGGATATCTATTAAACAATAATTTATTGGAAAAATATCACAAATCTAATACTAAGATTTTAATATCTAAGAAAAATAAAGGAAATCCAAAAACATAATTCATTAGAATACTTATTTTCCCTTTATTATTTATTTTTACATGGTGAATAGATAATAAAGTTTGTGGAACTAAAAATTTAAATAAATAAAACAGGAGGCTCATGGAAGAGAAGAAAGTGAGCAAGTGCAAATTTTGTGTCTGAGAATAATCGGGTAATATATAAATTATAAACAGATGATGTTCTTGTATATTTAAAAAATAAATAAAAATAAAGTTGGTAATTATTATATACCTTCTCACCGAACAAAAGGTCGCAAGACTCTACGGATGAAGAGCCGCCAGCTGCCTCCGACTCAGACCAACTCATGAATTTCACCAACTTTGGTAAATTTGATAATTCCAAGGAGCGTAATTCTGGAAAGTCAATAGCCCCATCATGTTCTGATCCCCCATGGCTTACTATCTCCTCCATCATCTCACAATCTCTCACCTGTACAGAGCGAAGTCTTTTGACGACACACGAAGGAAAGAGATTCTTCAATTTACCACAAAACCACACTTTGACCTCCCTCAAATTCTTAAATGAATCTTCCGGGAGCTTACCATGACATATCCTTTCCAAGTTTCCTAATCCCCAAAGCCTCAGCCTCTCCAACACTGGAAACACCTTACGAGGATGAATCTGGTCCACACAATCAACGATGCATTGGACTCCATTGCTGAAAAGCAATGCAAGATGCTTCAAGAAACAAAAGCCCTCACTGTCTAGATCGTAAACGAAATTCTTGACATCGACTAATCCACTTAAATCTAAGCATTCCGACTTTTTCATCAACGATTCCAGACCAAGTGCTGTTAATTGACTTCTTTCATGGAGATTTAGAAACAACGATCTCGAAATTCCATCTGGAACCAGGTGGATCCCCGTGAAACCAATTGAGATTCCATATCTTTCCAAATTTTCACTAAACTTGAAATCTTTAGGAAAAGTTTTGGCGTCTGGTACTCTGAAGGATAAACAAGTGAGTTGCTGCAAATTCTCTAGCTCAGCGAGATTCACATTACTTCTTCTGCTGACAATGGCTTCTCCAACTTCCCATTTATCAAATTCTTCTGCGAAATGCAACTCCTCTAACTGTGTCAAACTTGAGATTACATTTGGCTCAATCAGCTCAAGATCTTTACAACCTTCTAAATTTAACCGTTGTAAACGACTCAGTTGTCCTACTTCTACCGGCAACTGCTCAATGGTCGACCGCGAAAGATCAAGAATTAGCAAATTCTTTAGATCTCCAACAAAATTTAAATCTTCAAGTGCACAATCGCATAGACATAAGGTTTGGAGATTTTGAAGTGAATGGAAGGATGGAGGTAAGGGTACCAAATTTACTCTCTGAAAAAACAAAGATTTGAGCCGATCCTTACTCTCTTCTAAAAAGTAGTTTGGAATCGGTACACGATTGAATATATCAGAAAGAAGAAGGAATAACTTCAACTCCGAACATTCCAACCTTTCAGGAAGTTGATTGAAATCCGAATATGGAAGTAGTGAGAGAGCCTTTGAGTGTTTGAGTTTGTTTGAATTCAGATTCCAACAATCTTCCTTCTTCTTTAGTATAACACTCTGCATACCTCCCTCGTTTGATGCTATTGACAAGGCAACATCACGAATAACGTCATGCATTTTGACCATACCAATTTCATCACCATCTAACAACAAGCAACGAGCTTTTAGTCTATCAATAAATGACTTCACGCTCAATCTCACATCTGCTAATGTATGAATTTCTGGAAACAAGCCCCAACCTAAGCTACACATCAACAGTTCCTCGACACTTATGCTCCTATCTTCTCCAAACAGACTGCATAGCAACAACAATGACTTCTCCTCATCATTTGCTAAAAAATCATAACTCAACCTTATACTTGCGTATACCTCTTCATGCATTCCATCAATGATCTTTGGGGCAAAGTTTTGTAGTTGCGTCAAAGCATTCCTCCAAAAGGATGGGTCCCGATAATTTTTTAATGTAAGGGCAACTACCGTGATGGCTAGTGGCAAGCGTCCACATTCTTTAACTATGTCAGTTGCCAATCTCATGAAATCTGATTGTTCATCAATATCACCAACAATTGTCTTAAACAAGTTCATTGCTTCAATGTCCCGTAAATCATCAATCCGGATATTAGGACGAGTACTCATAAAACCTAAAACATCTCGGTTTCTAGAAGTCAACAGCATCTTGCATCCTTCGTTCTCAAGATGTACTCCAACCTCTATCAAATCAAGCTTTTCCCAGATATCATCCATAATAATAAGAATACTCTTCGCTTCCTTCAATCGACGTTGTAGCCGATCTGCTCTTTCAGTTGTGCTTTTAATCCCTACAATATCTAGACCTATCTTCTCTGCAATGTCTTGTTGCAATCTGCTAGGATCTGGACGTTGGGATACAGTCGTCATAGCCACCTCAGTGAATAACTTGGCCTCCACGGCTTGCCGAGCAACTTCTTTAGCAAGCGTTGTTTTGCCAATGCCGCCTACACCATAAACTCCGATCCTGGCAACGTTTCGATCCCGTAGCGCCATCATAATTTCCTCCAAAATTGTCTTTCGCGATTCAAAGTCCTTATAATCACCTCTCATCGCAATGTAAGTGTGCAGAGCAGGACGAGAAGCAACCACATCGAATCCGCGGCCAGCTTGAATTTCACGTAGAAGGTCCTCTACCATTTGCTTCGCCTCCCTGCTCAGCTTTCGCCGGGACACCAAATTCGGAATTTGCAGAGTGCAGCATCTAATGTTTGCACGATCTCGATTATTGTTCAGGACATCCTCGGCCCTCCCGGAGATGTCTCCTGCCCTAGTCAGCCACTCTTGAACTTCACCGTGAATCTCTTCGCCACGTCTTGTAGCCTCATCAACTCGAACTTGTGTGGATTGTTTTGCATCACGGAGTTCTCGAACACGAGCTCTAAGGTTGTCTACGTTGCTTGTGTAGTGAAACTCTACATAATGAATGGTGTACTCCACAAATTTGGCCGCAATTTCTGTACCGACCTCGACAATGAAGTCCATATTATCCTTTTTCTAATTTTCTATATATTTCCTCTTGTTATCTTGTTTTCTTTTCTTTTTTCAGAACTCTCTTTTTTTGGGTTTTTTTTTTTTTTTCAGAACTCTCTAATTTAAGATCGGGTTTGAGAAAATTTAATATAACGCTATACTAACAGCGAGAAAAGAAAAAAAAAATGCAAGAAGATTTGCGTAGTTGTAAAAGTAAAATAATAAGCAAACTTAAAAACAAGGAATCAGGAAACAAAATACCAGATCAGGATAAGGACAAGGATGAAATCAAAGAAGAGCATACCTGATCTTCTTATGGATTTTAAACAGAGCCACTTGACACAAAGCAGAGTGTTAACTTTTACACTTGTTTCTTCTCTTGCTTCTTTTTTATTTTTTTCAGTTTTGAGAGTGAAAAAACAGAAAGAAGTTGACAATTATGAAAATAACGAAATCAAGGAACAAAGTGATAACCACTAAGCCCTTCAATGCAGCAGAAGTCTTTTTTTTTTTTTTTTTTGAAATTTTCAATTGGCGAAATTGAACCGAAAGAAAAGGCTGCAACAAAGAAAAGAAGAAACTAAAAGGAGAACCAAAAGGACGAACAAACAAGAACTGGGAAACTTGGAAAATAAAAGTATAAAACTAGGAGGAGAAAGTAAAGGCAACAAAATGTTACTAATTTAAATTTTTTTTTTTTTTTGAACTCTTTAATTTAAGGAAAGACGCTACAAACAGCAACAAAAAGTAAGAAAATGCAAAATCAACGTCTTTGAAAACAACAGAAAATCTGAAAATCAAAAGAAAACGCTGCAGTAAGGAAAGGAAGAAACTACAAGGAAAACCAAAAGGACAAACAAACAAGAACTAGAAAACTTGGAAAGTGAGGTGAAAAACTAGGAGGAAAGAGTTACTTGCGATTTTTTTTCTTCTTTAAACTCACAGGTTTGGATTAGCGAGAAGATCAAAGAGAAAAGGGTAGAGCGAGTAAAGATTCGGAGAACGAATTTAAATATGAGAAAGTTATCGGAACATATCAATAGTTTTTATCCGAATATATATTTTGTTGCGGAAAACCTGAATGGGAATAAGAGATGAAAACAAGAAAAATCGAACACAAAAGAATTTACGTAGTTCAGTCAAAAAATGACCTACATCGATGAGCAGGGAGAGAGTTTTATTATCTGAGAAAAACTGATACAAAAAGTGACGCACATGAAACCCTAGATTACATATTTATAACCCCAAACCGGTTCGGGTCGAAACCGGATCAAATTCGTACCGTGGAGAGCTTTGCCCCCCGCACCCCCTATCGGCCCAAGCCCTCCGCTTCCACCACAGACCTTATGAAAAATTCCCTTTTGATTCATGCTCTCAAAATATATTGGGTCGAGTCACAATTCGGATCGAACCAATAAATAATTCAAGACAATCAACGTAAAATTTTATATTTTTTAATTTTAAATAATATTTCTCTCAATGAGTCCCTAAATTTTCACTTTTTAAAATTACTACCATGTATTTTTTTTACCCGTTGCTTATAATTCAAATTATTCAAAGATATTTTTTTTTTATAAATACATCAAATTTAAATATAAATATTCAAATTAAATAAATATTTTAATATAATATGTGATATATATAAATATTAAAAAAGAAATTAATTAACATAAATATTAATTATTTATTATTCAAAGTGAATGCAAGTAATTAAGTACCTGGCAATGTATTAAAATGACGAATAGTCTTTGATGAATGACATTGATTGATCTGTCTGCACATTGCTGAGCTGTGCAATAATTTGGGTGTGTGATGACAGCTTTGATGACTTTTTGACGCATTTGGAATCTCATGGTTGTTGAAAAGCTTTACAATAATTTGGGTGTGTGGAGCTATAGGGTACAATGACAGCTTTGATGACTTTTTTACGCATTTAGAATTTGATGGTGGTGTTTAGAGCTTTACAATAATAATTGAGGGGTGATCGGTAAATATTTAATATTTTAATCGAATTGGAACGAAATATTTATATTAAACGTAAGATTTTATATTTAAATATAATTTTTTTAAATAATTATTATTTAAAAATTATTTAAAATAATTATATTAATTTTTTAATTTTATTATTTATTTTTAATTTTATCAATTATATCAAATTTTTAATTCTAAAATACTTTTCATTTAAATACATATTTTATTCAAATATAAAACAAATACTTTTTAATTAAATACAACACTCAAAAAATAAATTACATTCAAATGTAATTAAAACACAATACGTTTACCTAATACGGAGCATTAGAATCCACTTTTTCTAGGATATACAAGCTTTTTCCAATCACATTAGGATGCATCTAATCAATTTTACCAATTTTCCCGTCTAATAATATAATATTCGTAATAATTATGAAATATAATTATTTTATAATAAATAATTAAATTCATGAATATCACATAATTATTAATTTAGATGAATTAAACAAAATAAAAAATATTTAATTTTTATTAAAAAAATAAATAAGATGAATTCGATTTATCATTGTCACATCTTAAAACTCAGGGCATGACGTTATAAGGATGAAATTAATGAATCAGATTAAGGAATGGTATATCTCGATTTTCTAGGACCATCGGTTTTATCTTAAAATAATTTATCGTCTATTTTTTTTCGATTATGCTCGAGAGAATTTACTAAACATTTTAATTAAAATATCATGACAAGTTCCATATTCTCCACGTATGTATATTTAAATAAAATAAAATAAATTACAAATAAAAAAAAACAACTTAAAGTTTATAATCCTGGAACATTCACATTTACGTATATGATTATAAATATAAAATAAACAGACTTCTCGTCCTTAGCCTACAAACTATGAATTCAACCAACTCGTATCTACTAATCAGCTTCCTTTCCTAGAGGTTTATTAATTTTAAACAATGAGCGAAAGACTTAGGATATTTTAAAATCATTTTTCAAATATTTTATTTTGAAACAGGATAATAATATTATATAAATGCAATACAGAATCTTAAACATGTAATTGTGAATATGCAAATTATGTCCCTAAGTACATCTAATTTGTGCATGGTCCGCATGAGTCCCCCACCACAACATTCTATGATAGGTTGTCATCGATCGATATGTGCATTGTTCGCACATATGTGTTGCTCCTGGTATACTTTAACACTAAATTCTATTTTCAAAATTTCATTTGAAAATAAGATTCACATGATAAAATATATCGTATTATTTTTCAAAAATCTGTAACAAGATTTTTTTTTAATTTCTGAAATCGTGATATTTTCTAAAATCATAGAATTTATAAAACTTTATAAATTCTTTTTTCTTTAAATCATTTTGGACAAATTACTAAAAAACAAAATAGGTTGCAAAAAAATGATAAGATATCCTATCTGTTAACAATATATCTGTTGATAACTTCTAGCTCGTATTCTAAAATAGTCCTTTCTCTAATTTTGATCAACAGGTACCTAAAATAAAAATCACATCTGTCAAAAAATCCTGTAATCGTAATTATGATAAATTTTATTAATTAATATGTCATTGATTTAACAACATTTTATTTTAATATTCATAATTTTAAACAACCTTTTATTTTTAATACTTGTATATTTTTTTAAAAAATTTTAATATGAACTATCTTAAAATATTAACTACCCAAAAAATTTCAGTACTATAGATGATCAATCCAATCCAATTCCTAAAAGAGTTTCAAGTATAATTCAAATCTAAAATCTCATATCAATTTAGAACATTTATTTAAAAAAAAACTATTATTATTATTTATCATTATTATTATTATTATTATTATTTGTTGTTTTGCTGGTAACACACACACATACACCACTACAAATTGTCGGCCACTTAATTGAATCATAGAATTGCATAATTTCACTGAAGATCTACTTTAATCAAAGATTTCTGTTCAATCATTTGACCCTTAGTGGCTCATATATCATATTCTAACACATCAATTTTTCCAATTTTGAAAATATGCGTGTTTCGTGCACTTGAGTTGATCGTATATGCCTAGTATGAAGAACACAAGAGAAACTCCCTCCATAGAAATCACCCAAAAAAATGAAAAGTTAAGATTTTGCTGAATAAAAGAGACACAGCAGGGTCCTATGTTTTATAGGCTAACACAATGTAAAATCAATCTATTTGGTTTACATGACTAACAAGCACATTTGATCTCTTGCTCCTTTTTCAATTTCATTATTAAAACTTTCCCAAGTGTCATTACAATGCGGTATGAGCAGAAGAGATTTAGGTCTCTTGAACATGATGAGGCTTGAAGTTTTCAAGGATGTCAATACATGTCTTTAGCAAGGTTTTTTCTTCCCCATTTTTCTCTATTTCATGCAAATGAAGAAGCTCGTCATTAAGCTCTACATTCACAGTTCTGTACACTGATGGAAGGTCTCCGTATACTCTTAAGATTTCCAGAAGACAGTCTGAGGCACTGATGTGAACCTACACTTGGGAAACACAATTGTCAGTATATCATCAAATAGATATAAGGTGGTTCTATTGTAAATACATATGCTTGACTCTTAACTCCTTCACACCCTCTTCTTTAATATATATCCTTTTTTATTATAAAATAATCAACTCTACATATTATACACCTTTATAAATTCCAAAACTATTCATTTACAAAATAATATTATTCCATCGTTTCAAATATATTTTTACACTTTATTTTTATTCTTTAATCTTCACCGTTCTATATCATTATATCTCCAACTGTTTTTTTATTGTTTTAATTCTTTTTGGTTATTATAATTTGAAGCTTTAGATATGGAACCTTTTTGTTTTATAGATAAGCAAATTATATAAGAAAAAAAATGAGTACATTTATTCTTTCTATAATCATTATTTGTTATTATTTTTTTGGTAATAAGTGTATCTACTATTGCATTACTTCTTTTCATTTATCAACGAAAAAGTCGATTTTGCATGTTAGAATTAAGCATAAACTAAGCATGCTAGTTGCAAGGATTTCGTCCCCATAAAGCATCGTAAATATTTAAGAATAGTAATAAAAATTTGTTGCTTGCCCTTTTTTTCGAACTTTAATTTTTGAAATTTTAAATTGATAAATGTAATAATAGGTAAATTTATTTCAAAAAATTTCATGCATGCTCTATCTGCTGGAGGGGTATTGCTCTGCGTAGAGCAGAGCAAAATAGTAATATACTTATTTTTATTTAAAACTCTATAAAAAAGCGTGCATGTCTAAAGCTTCAAACAAAAATATTTTAGAAAAAAAAAAGGGCAAGAGAGAAAAAGACATAAAAGGCTGAATATGAAAGAAAAAATAAAATATGGTGTAAAAATATATTTGAAATCGTGGAACAATATTTATTTTATAAAAAGGTAGTCTAGGAATTTATAGGGGCGTGTAATAATTAGAGTTGATCATTTAAAATTAAAAAGGAAATGTATCTAGGGGGGTGGAGGGTTAAGAGGGGAGTGCTAACAGAATCACCCATGGATATATCAAAAAGGGTATTTAGCCAATCCAACAGTTACTGGTATGGAAAAGAGTGACACACCTGAGCAATCTTCACTGTATTTAGGCACTCAACCACCTTACACGACACCGATTCATACAGCTGAACAAAAGAAGGAAAAAAAAAAAGAGAAGCCAAGCAATTGAAAAGGATAAGGAGAAGTTTCACTCCAATTACCTTTTGAACTAAAGAAGCCATCTTAGGCTGTGTGGAGGTTTCTTTGGAGTCATCCAAAACCTTATGGAGCTTTGAGCAGAGTTCTCTAATCACCGAAAATGCCGACATTTTGACTACCAAGGACGTTAAAAACTAAATTAATTATGACAATAAATCTCTTACTATAAAAATAACAGTACGGAGGGACAAAGAAGCTACCAGTCCAAGGAAACCCAGGTGACAAGGAAGTTATTAGCAGATGAATTAGGTTCTCCTGTTGCTCAAGAATATCATTTAAATGTGCCACATGGATGCAAGATGTCAGACACTCCAAAACTTTGTCTTTCGGAACTGAAGTCTCTTCAACATCATCTAGTTCTGCCCACAAAGCAACTCAAGCTCAGAACAGAGAAACTTGTTCGAAAATTGATTACCTTTAACATTATTGCAGATCGTCATTCAGTCAACCATAACCATAAAAACACAAAAATGTAGACAACTTTAAATCCACGAAAATAAATCAACAGGCCGTAGTAGACCATTAAAGGTCAAAGATATGATAACATGAAAGGTGATAAAGAGTGCAATTACAAACGTTCAAACTCTAAGCCTCCTGGCTCCTGCTCTAATACCATATCAGTTTTACCGATTCATCCCCAAAGCTTAAGATGTTAGGAAGTTGGCCAACAATAATTTATGCCTTCTGAATCATAGGATAGTAAGAATTCAGACACAAGACCAAATAGGCAACCAGATGTTTGCTACTAAGTAAACTAGCACCAAGTTAAAGCTAATTGGAACGGATTGATAACATTTATAAAACAAAAGGATTTTCTTCTCTTTTGTCTACTTTAAGTGATACACTGGTGTCATAAAAGAATTAAGACACTCCCAAGGGATGACCATGTTTCAAAGTTACCCAGTTTACATTTCAAGAAGAGTATCAAAGTTTAATATTTCAATTGAAACGCTTTCAGCACCTGCTTTAGCATCACTAGCCAAAGTTGCTTTCCCAGACTTACTGGGAGCAGCGGAATTGCACATCTCAAATAGCAGTGGAAAAGTTGAATTAAAGAACTCTGGATGACCAAAGGTTCTTACAACCTGAAAAAAGGAAAAAAGCAAGTATTAACCGAGGCACAAATTAGATAGGAATAGGATCTCATACAAGATGCAGATGGGTAACTCAAAGTCGAATTAATTGAGGAGGGGAAAACAAGAATCATGGATAAACCATACTCCAAAAGATCCGTGGAAAAATAAATTAAAAGGGGATAAATAGGAAATTCCAGAAAACATGTTTCGTGGAGAGGACCTAATATCTTGAATTCAACCAACAGAGTGTCTCTGTGATCTGAACTTTAACCATGAAGCTGATGAGAAAAAAGGTGTTTCCTAATGCAATCCAATGATTCCAATCAATGTATTTTTTCTGAAGAACCAAAAAGGGAGCATTTAATGAAATTTAAATAAATCAAGAACTTGATTTTCACTAAAACACGGTTCCATTATGTTTTTCTTTGTTTCTGTTTAATCTGCTCTTCTTTGTAAACTTACTAAAAACAGAGAGCAAGGGAAGAAAATGAGTGTTGGCCAAGAACTCATATTAATCAAAGTAGCATCGATAGAGCATTTAAGCTGCACTGTAAACCTGAGTTTTTAAAAGATAAATTAAGATAAAGGCTTAGTTGAATTCAATTCATTCTTTAAAAACTGTTCGGATCCCATAAGAACTAATAAAATGTCCATATCCATATATACTCCACGTAACTAAGCATAAGAAATACCATGCAAATCTTACAGAAGGAATAGACCAAAACAAAAAATAAAAATCTACCACACAATATTTTCAGAAATAGAATAAAGTATTTAACATGCTTCACTGCTACAACAACAAAACATTTACCTGCTCAAGACATGAGAGAGCAGATTCACGGTATTTTTTCACTTTTTTGGTACATGCAGAAGATACCACACTGAAAATGGCATTTGGAATGGCAGGATCATGACTGGAAACGGCTTTATGACAAGACTTCGAAAGAGCACCTATTGCATCAAGTAAAGCTTCCTTGCCCTGCAAAAAGTAAATAAATTAAAAATCATATCCTGTAGACAGATGTCTAGAAGACGATAAATCTTACATCTGCAATGCATTAGCTTCGATGTAACAATTATTTGTGTGTGTGTCCGCGTGTGTGTTTATTATTATTATTATTATTTTGGTAAGAAAAAGGCCTTTTCATTGATCATAAATCAATTACAAGTAAAGAGGATGAGAAATCTTCAACAACAATAAGATAACAGAAAATAAAAAGTATTCCAAGCACTTATTCCTATGTTTGGTGGCCTAAATCCCCCAAATGTGTTAATCTGCTGACCATAATTTTTTTAAATGCTTTCCAACCTAAATATACCAAAGAAGCATATGGTGAGACGTTAAAGTGCAGAAGTTAAGAAGATATAAAGATGATGAACATCGTGAACACTAAGTTTTTCTACGCGATCAGCACACACTTCCCAGACATAATAATAGGGTTTTAACTTCCCATGCCCCCTGAAATTTGTAATTTGGCACTTCCATCCTTGAACCTTTTCTTCTTGGGTCCATAAATTTCCAAAGAGACACAATGAACTCCAACCGTTAGATGGGAGTTAAGTCTATAACTAATTCAAGGACTAACTTATCCAAAAAATAAATATAAAATTAAGGGACTTAAGTTTCAAACTACAAAAAATTCATGGGGCACAAGTATTAAACATCTTACAGCGATTTTGTCAAAAATTTAACCTCCAATAATAATTGTGAAGCGGTATGGTTATCCCTGCTGTTTGTCATCTAGAAGGAGAGAAACGGTAGAATTTTTGAAGAAAAAGATCTGGGTTTATGCTCCACTTTCAAGAAAGCATATTTAGATGGTCTTCTGCTAATAAAGTTATTGACGACTCTCCCTTTTCTTTGGTTTTGTTGAATGCGAAAGAAATAACAGGCTTTTTGAAGTCTAAGCTTTCTACTAGTATTTTGTTTTGATGTATCTATTCTTTGACCTGTGGACTTCTTGCTTTCAATCTCTATGTACTGTTTTCAATATCAAAACACTAGTTTTTTTCTAATCAAAAATGAAAAAAAAAAAAAAGAGATTCCACAACACAGTAAGATTTTAAGTTGGAATCTAAGTCCAAAGCATGCTTGGAAAGTTTTCATTTTAAATTTTATATGACAAGCATTATAATGTTACGGATGCCTTTGTGAGAAAGACTTACCAAAGAAGGGCTCGTGTGGAAGACTGAGATAATCCTTCCTATTTTTTAGCATTTAGTTATATCTTTCCTATTTTCAGCATTTAGTTATTTCCTTTTTTTATTTGTTGCATTATTTCCTGATTTCTAGGAGTATTGTTTAGGCAATTGAAATATTTTATTTGTTGCATTGTTTCCTGATTTCTAAGAGTATTGTTTCCTGATTTCTAATAGGTGTAATTTTGCTGCCTATAAAAAGGCTATGATGAATAAAGATTGATTAAGCTTGGTTTGATAATTTTCTTCTCTTCTTGAGAGCGAGAGAGAGAGAGTGGCGGAACCTGCAAGGGGCGATTCTGTGAGGGAAACACCATAGGTAAAGGCAAGGAACGTCAAGGGAAGGGTGAGAGAGAGACTTTCACTGCATCTAGACCCGTGACTAGGTCCTTATCTAGGGTACATAACAATTTGGTATCAGAGCCAGCCGTCATGGGAGATGCGGAGAGTCTTCAAGCAAGGCTGGAGGCCTTCATGGAGGCGATGACCCTGCGGCAGCAGGCGCTTGAGACACAAATTGGAGAAATCGCGACCCAAGTGAAGGAGGTCAGTCACGAGACTCGAAGGAGAGATTCCTCACGGGAAAATTTGCAGAACAAGGGGGCGGAGCAGTCGCGTGCTGGGGGGTCGCGACGTTGGCAGAGCGGCGGCGGTGGTTTTCAGGCGGGGTCTGAAGATATGGCGGAGGGGACGAATCGGGGATTCTTGGTTCCACGGTACTCAAAATTGGAGTTTCCATCCTATGATGGCAGAGAAGACCCGTTGGTGTGGCTACGTCGATGTGAGCAGTTTTTCCTTAGCCAACGCACACCAATGGAGGACAGGGTGGGGTTGGCTACATTTCATCTGACGGGGGAAGCCCAGCTTTGGTACTATCAGATCGAACAAGAGGATCCCAATATTAATTGGGAAGGATTCAAGTTCCAGTGCAACATTCGTTTTGGACCACCTTTGAGTAACAACCCGCTAGGGGAGTTAAGCAACCTAAAACAACGAGGTTCTGTGGAAGAATACCAACGACAATTCCAGTCCCTTTTGGCACGCACCACTGACTTGAAACCAAACCAGCAAGTGAGCTTGTTTACTGCGGGATTGGTTGAGAGTCTTCGCATCGAGGTGGAGCTTCATCAACCTGGAAATCTGGGCATTGCCATGAACTTAGCACGGGCGTTTGAACGGAAGCAATTGTGCCTGGGTGCGAGCCGGCCGACGGGGGGTTGGACAAACCCCAGAACGAGCAACCGTCCAGTTGTGACGCCATCTTCTTCAAATGGAAAGGGCAGTAATGGCATCACACGACCCACACCGACAACCACCAATGGACTGGGTGAAAACACTACTCCCTTTTTCAAGCGGCTAACAAGAGCGGAGATTGCTGAACGTCGAGCAAAGGGATTATGCTTCAATTGTGATGATCTGTATACAACAGGGCATCGATGCAAGCGGTTGTTTTGGATAGAGGTACCGGATGAGGAGAGCGATTTCGAGGACGAGGTTGAGGAAAACCCGAAAATATCTCTACATGCCATTAGTGGACTCCGAAGTTCCCGGACCATGCAATTGCAAGCAAAAATTGCAGATTGTCCAGTTTAGGTGTTAATTGATTCAGGGAGCACGCACAGCTTTATAAGGAGTGGGACGATTCCGAGGTTGGGAATCTCGGTACAGGAAAGACCGGGCCTGCGCGTCGCAGTAGCCAACGGTGAGAAGGTGTCGAGCGGGGGAATCTGCAGAGGAGTAGCCTTTCAGGTTGGAGCTGACTCGTTTATTACGGATTTTTACTCCATTCCCCTAAACGGGTTTGATGTGGTACTCAGCATCAAATGGTTGAGCACCCTGGGTCCCATATTATGGGATTTCGCCTCCCTGACTATGAGCTTCAATGTGGAGGGTAAACCAATCAAGTGGAAAGGACAATTCCTGGCTCCGACCCTAAGGATTGCAACTTTGACTGGACCTCCGCCCTCGGAAGGGAACATTGACAGTTTATTGGATGAATTTCCGGACTTATTTGAAACACCAACAGGTCTACCTCCTGCGCATGAGTGTGACCACCGTATCCAACTTGAACCCGGATCAGGTCCCGTGGTGGTGCGGCCTTACAGGTACTCGTACTTCCAAAAAGATGAAATAGAGAGACAATGTGCAGCAATGTTGCAACAAGGAGTGATTCGCCCAAGTCGGTCACCATTTTCCTCACCAGTACTCTTGGTAAAGAAGGTCGACGGGTCTTGGTGCTTCTGTGTTGATTACCGCGAGCTCAATAGCCGCACAATCAAGGACAAGTTTCCGATTCCGGTGGTAGACGAACTTCTCAACGAACTTCACGGTGCCAAATTTTTTACCAAGCTTGACCTTACTTCAGGTTATCATCAAATCCGAATGGACCCATGCAACATAGAGAAAACTGCTTTCCGGACTCACCATGACCACTTTGAATTTCTGGTCATGCCCTTCGGGCTCTCCAACGCCCCTTCCACTTTTCAGAGCCTCATGAATGAAGTTTTTCGCGATCACTTGCGTCGGTTCGTGTTGGTTTTCTTTGACGACATATTGATATACAGCCAGACCTAGGCCAAACACTTGCACCACATTCGAGTAGTTTTTGAGCTCCTTCGGCTTCATCGACTCTTCCTCAAAAAGTCTAAGTGCTCTTTTGGCAGTGATTGGGTGGTTTATCTAGGGCATATTATTCATGGGTCTGGTGTAGAGGTTGACCAAAGCAAGATTCAGTCAGTGATTGATTGGCCAGCACCACAATCCACCAAGGCTTTGCGAGGATTTCTGGGATTGGCAGGTTACTACAGAAAGTTTATTAAAGATTTTGGACAAATCACGGCACCTCTGACGAGTCTCTTGAAGAAGAATAGCTTTCATTGGGATGAACACGCAGAATTCGCTTTCCTGTCCCTTAGACTGGCGCTCTCTAAGTCACCGGTCCTTTGTTTACCGGACTTCACATCAAAATTTGTGGTGGAATGTGATGCTTCGGGAAGCAGCATAGGGGTGGTACTACAACAACACGGACACCCAGTGGCATTCTTCAGTCGCAAGCTCACTGATCGTTATCATAAGTTGGCCGCCTATGAACGGGAGTTGATCGGACTTGCAAAGGCCGTTACACACTGGAGACCATATTTGTGGGGCCGACAATTCGTGATCAAAACAGACCACTTCAGTCTGAAATACCTCCTCGAGCAACGCTTAACTACCTCTCCACAACAACACTGGGTTAGTAAACTCCTCGGGTTTGATTTTCGAGTGGACTATCGGGCAGGCTCCCTTAATCGTGCAGCGGACGCCTTATCTCGTCGAGATGAAGAATCTGGCCAACTGTTTGCGATGTCCTATGCACGCTCACTTCTGCTAGATGACTTGCGTCAAGAAATCCAAACCGATGAGGCCTTGCGACAACTTCGAGATCGCATCTTAAAGGGGGAGGAAGGGCCGGATTGGGAAGTCAAGGACGACTTAATCCTCTATCGTGGTCGAGCTTATTTAGCCCCATCTTCCCCAATCATCCCTGCCATTTTTACAGGGTTCCATGACGTGTCCCACGAGGGTATTCAGAAAACCTTAGAACGGATCCGTCGGGATTTTTACTGGAAGGGTATGAAGGCAACCATTCATGAATTAGTCTAAGGCTGCCTTGTGTGTCAAAGGAACAAATGGGAAACACTACATCCTGCGGGTCTTCTTCAGCCTCTTCCAGTTCTTACTCAAATTTGGGCCGATATCTCCATGGATTTTGTCGAGGCGCTACCAAAGGTTTTAGGCAAATCGGTTTTGCTAGTGGTAGTAGATCGGTTATCAAAATACGCTCACTTCATTCCTCTCGGGCACCCCTATTCCGCAATCACGGTGGCACATGCATTTTTCACTGAGGTATTCCGCCTACATGGACTTCCTGAGTCCATTGTGTCAGATCGAGATAAGGTCTTCCAAAGCCTCTTTTGGAAGGAATTGTTTCGACTATCAGGGTCCAAGTTATCCTTTTCCTCGACCTACCACCCTCAATCGGACGGTCAGACGGAGGTGGTGAACCGCACAATCGAGATGTATTTGCGCTGCTTGATTGGGGATCGGCCCCGTAAGTGGCTTGAATGGCTTCCTTGGGCGGAGTATTGTTACAATACTTCCTTTCACACATCGCTCACGACTACTCCATTCCGGCTGGTCTATGGAAGAGACCCACCTCGTTTACTGGACTACACAGCGGGGTCTACAAGGGTGGAGGCGGTGGATAGGGCCTTGCTTGATCGTTCTAAGTTCCTTCGTACAGCTCGAGCCCATTTGGCTCACGCACAAAGCCGCATGAAGAATACATATGATGCGGATCATCGCGACGTGGAGTTTGAGGTAGGGGATTTAGTTTGGCTGAAACTTCACCCATATCGCCAATTATCTGTTGCTCGCCGGAATGTTACTAAATTATCCCTGAAATTTTACGGGCCCTTCAAGATTCTGTCCAAAATTGGATCGGTGGCCTACGAGTTGGATTTGCCAACAGGGAGTCGGATTCATAATGTGTTCCATGTGTCGCTGCTCAAGGCTCTTAAGGGCCCTCCTCCAGAAACGATTACTGAGTTACCTCCAATTCATGAGGGGCGTGTTCTACTAGTACCACACTCCATCTTGCGTGCGCGTATCAACCGAGGCCGTTGGGAGCTCTTAGTTCGTTGGTCCAATAGCTCGGAAGACAGCGCTACTTGGGAGGATCTCCATACCCTAAAGGACGCTTATCCCGACTTTGAGCTTGAGGACAAGCTCAATTTTGAGGAGGGGAGTAATGTTACGGATGCCTTTGTGGGAAAGACTTACCAAAGAAGGGCTCGTGTGGAAGACTGAGATAATCCTTCCTATTTTTTAGCATTTAGTTATATCTTTCCTATTTTCAGCATTTAGTTATTTCCTTTTTTTATTTGTTGCATTATTTCCTGATTTCTAGGAGTATTGTTTAGGCAATTGAAATATTTTATTTGTTGCATTGTTTCCTGATTTCTAAGAGTATTGTTTCCTGATTTCTAATAGGTGTAATTTTGCTGCCTATAAAAAGGCTATGATGAATAAAGATTGATTAAGCTTGGTTTGATAATTTTCTTCTCTTCTTGAGAGCGAGAGAGAGAGAGTGGCGGAACCTGCAGGGGGCGGGTTCTGTGAGGGAAACACCATAGGTAAAGGCAAGGAACGTCAAGGGAAGGGTGAGAGAGAGACTTTCACTGCATCTAGACCCGTGACTAGGTCCTTATCTAGGGTACATAACATATAACTGAATAAAATTCATCTGTTTCTTAAGAAATTGACTAGAATCTTGTCATATTCGTGTCACAAGTGCTACAAATCATAATACTGGAAAATTGGAGTTGCATTCAAGTTATCTCTATCTTCTTAAAAAAAATAAAATTAAAAAAAAAACCTAATTAATTAATGAATTTCAACAGGTTTTTATTAACATGTTAGAAAATCCGACATAAATGTTTAAATCATCACCCGATCAAATCTCCGTCCTTGGATGATATCTGCAAGAGCAAGACAAGATGCTTCACAGGAACGCCAAAGCCTAGATCCAGATTGAATTAGCAAATCATCAATAATAACATCGAAGTGTTCATCAATTGTCTTCTTCGACTCTTCAACAAGCGACTTCCATATATGTGACATTGCATCCTAGTAACATAAGAAGAATGAGCAATGACGAAGTCTGAGTATGTAAGATTAACTGAGATGGAAAATTTTAAAGAAGGCAAGTGTGAGTGTGTGTGTGCAGTTTATGCAGCCTTTGATGGTGCAATTGTATCTAACATCATGCACCGAGTTCAGGGACGTCTACCTGCACATTTTTATCAGGGTCGTATTGATACCGAACAAGCCTTGGGATTAGTGAACGTAAGTGTGGCTTAAGAACATCCCCTGCTTGCTTTGCTATCTTAGAAAATCCAAAAGCAGCACCCCTCTTTGAGTTTAAAGAAGCTTGATGATTAGCCAGATCCATAACCTTATAGATTAAGTCCGGTTGCCCCATCTCATTTGCTAAATTGCAAAGCTCCTTATAAGTGCTGAGTTTCCCACCATTAAGGCCTTCACCAATAGCTGCTTCCTGAAAGACTTCAGTATCTTCAACAAGCTGCTAAACAACACAAATTTTAAAACTAATTATCTAGAACTTAGTCATTTGCTTAAGGGAGTCGCAATTGGTAGTTCTTTCAATTTTTATGCTTGTTCTCTCAGGCTTTTCCACTTTACTGCACTTTTTATCCAGGACTGATTGTCCTCTTTTTTTTTTTTTTTTGCCCCTCCCTTCCCCTTATCCTCCTTGGTTTGTACTTTATTATTATTATTATTATTAGTCTAAAGGACGTTTAGTTTCGTTAAGAAAAAAACAAAAGGCGGGGGGAACAGATAGACAGGGAGATAGATAAAAGACCAACTTGCCTTGATTGCTCTTTTCCTTTTCCCTGAACCTGTGAGAGTGCCTACTAGTGCATTTACTAAGTTCTTCTTCATCGATTCATTCCCAAGCTCATACACAATACTCATGCCTTGTGAAGCTAACTCTTGTGTAAGTTCATTCTGTTCACCAAGTAAGTGTGAAAAAGCTTCCTGCATTCATATGAAGAGTTTTAGTTAGACGATTTACACTTAATGTTTTCTTTATAAGAAATGTAAAACTTTATTTGAGCAGTAATATTATGATTTAAAAAACTAGTAGAGATGCTACTTAGTGTCGTTACAAGATCCTGCAATGAATAACGGGAATAACAGGGGGGGTAGTTGAGCACAAATTACACCTCCATGCTCCTGCAAAGCATAGACAGAACCAATATAGGCCCAGTGAGGGCATGAGCCCCCACTCAAAATTTTTTTTTTTTTTTTTTTGTATATATATATATGTGTGTTATTTTATCTTGATACACACAAGGCCCCCATTAAAAATAAAAAAATAAAAAAAAATTTAATCTTTTAGCACCCATTAAAACTTATTAAGTTTTGGTTTTAGTTATTAACTCCCACTAATAAGAATTCCTGGCTCCATCACTGCATGCAAGTCTTTTCTTTCAGTTAATACTACTAGTGAATACCTTAAACGTCTTGAATAGTTAAATGGACAAGTTCATGACATTGTTTGGTTCAATAAGAGAGTTGAGTTAGTTGTCAGCGAGATTAAAAGCTTTATTTGAAATTAATATTTCATTGAAGAGGTGATGCTTACAAAATCTCTTGAGGTATGTAAGATCATAAAGCGTGAGAGATTTGAGTTGAGGAAGCGAAATCTTTTCCAAACTCCCATTGTCTTCTCCTTGCAAGTCTGTTATGACCAATACCTCTTCCAAGACTCTACAGTTATGTACTTCTAGCTCCTTAAGCTTTATGAGATAGCTTTTAGCCGTAGCTAATGATGACACATACTTTAAGTTGTGGCAATTTTCAACCCGCAAGCTACTTCAATTCTGCATGCAAGAAGTTGATAGAAGTTGGTCTGGCGATAACTTTTTAACAACCAATCCGTTTAAATATAAATCTTCTAGGTTGGAAAGCGTAACCTACAAAGAGTCAAAGGCAATTCTAATTACATAATGAATTAAAAAAATGTGTACTGCTTCACACATTCTCTCAAAGTATGTGAAAAATTTATTTATTTATTTTCTTGTGGTTATAGATTTACAATAAGGAAATTAAAGCAAAAGAAGATGATACCTTCTACAATGCAAAATCCAACCTAAAATACACAAGTTTCTTACAATTTCAAAACTAACCCTTATCAATAACTTGCTCCGTGTGAGACTTGGGATAGAATGAAAGGAAAGTAGGGCATTAACATCCTTTACAAATAGAGAAAAGAGCAGTTAAGAAAGAGAAGAGGAGAAAAAGACTAGGGTTCAAGAGAAGACAGGTCTTTATATTTATTTTGTCGCTTTAAATCAATTATATATATCTAATTTCTTATATTAAGATTGAGGATCAAACCCTACTCTAATTATGAAGTTCTTAGATAAAATCTCTTCGTGTAGTCTTGAATGTTCATAGTTATTTTTTCGAACCATAACTAAATATAGATTTCTTTCATCATCAATATCAATTATTTTTTTATAGGTGGGAATTTTGTTTAATTAATATATGCCTTTTTACTTAATGGTTGATATAATCTCCTTTAATTCCTTGTTTTCTTATCATCAAATTTGGAAGCACTTAGGAAACTATATGTTAAGCAAAATATTATGGGCCTATTTGAGAGCATTTTGAGAATGCTTTTGTTTTGTATATAAAATGGAAATGAGAATATTTTGAAAATGACTTTGAGATATCTTTTAAAATGTGTTTGATTGTGTTTCTATAGAAATTGGTTTGAGTATAAGAAAAAATAATTGTATTGTTTGGGTATGTTTCTAAAAATATTTTTTGAGTGTGTAAACTTTAGAAAATGAAAACGGAAATGGGAAAACAACTTTATTTTATTTTCAAATTCCTTAATCAAAGGTTATGCCATTATTTCCCAACTTCTATAGGGCATATTGATTAATTTACTACCAGCCCAAGTTCAAGACTTTGAAATCATATTTTCCTCTAGTTTTATAGAAGAAGAATATCACATTGAGCAACCAAGTCATAAAACAAAATTGAGCAGTTAAATATAAAGATTAGAAATTAAGGAACAAGTTTCTAACATGAAGAAAAATCAGCAGCAAAGTTGGTCATTGAGTTAAATTTCATACATTATTAACACAGAATATTAGCTACTACATATTGCTCCTTTTTTTTTTTTTTTCCCATTTCAAAGACAGTAATCCCAATAATTAATACACTGAAATTCCCTACAAAATAGAAAATCATTTTGGTTATTCTTTTGGTTTTTCCTCAAAAGGGTAAGCACAAAAATTTTCTGTCGAAAATTTAAGGTTAAATGGGGATAATGCCCCTATCAAACTTCTTTCTTAAATTACAAGCATAAGCCAGAGCGACAATTAGACCACGATTAGCTGCTAAACGTTAATTAATAGGTTTTGTTGTCTGATTAGTTAGCATTTTTTTTTTTTGGTTATGTTGGATGATCCCACATCACCGAAAAGAAAATGGGAAAAGTAAGAATGCAGGGAAAAGTAAGAATGCAAGGAAAAAGAAAAAACTTTTAATTACCATTTGGTTTAGAATGTGGTTGTGGCCGAGTCTATTGTCTAGTAGCTTTTGATGAGGCACCTTCTTCTGATTCATGAACATCCCGAATTGCAATCATGAAAGAAATTGTATATTTACATAACTTTAACAAAGGGATTTACATCTTTATATTCTATATTTTTTATTTAGAAAATAGATCCTATATTTTGAAGTTTTATATTTTTATGCAATTATATTATATTTAATACACAAATTTGTATCTTTTATCAATCAACATATAATTTTAACATAAAAAACCCAAAATACCCTTAAAAAACTACAATTTTGATTATTTACTTATTATACCATGTATTTTACTTTAATTCAGAAAGTATATTTTGCATTCAAAGGCATCCATTTTATATCATTATATTATGTTTAATAAATAAATCAAACTTTATTTTGATCTAAAAATGCCCAAAATATACACCTGTAAAAGGAAAAAAAATTTTAAAAACAACAAAACTTTTAATTTTCTTGACGAAAGATTTAGATTTCTCAATTTCACCATCATAATCACCCAGTTTTTTTCCCACTCCGCTACCACGCACCCCTTCTAATCTTTGTCTCAACCCCTTTGTTTAGTTTTTAATTAAAATTAAAATTTCTTCAATTATTTTTTTATTTTTAATTTTAAGGGTATTTGGGTATTTTATTGTTTAAATTAAGTGTTAATTGAGTAAATGAGAAAATGTACAGATTTATGTAATAAAGTAATATAAGAATGTAAAACTGCATAATCTTAAAATGCATGATAAATTTTTTGAGCAGAAGTGTAAAAATGTAAATAATATATAATTTAATTTTTCTTTTGAAGGGTAATTTGGGTTTATGGTGTACGTGTCGATCGAGAGAATTGTATAAATTTATATATTAATAGAAAATAAATTTATATTTATATGTTAAGGTGTATGTTTGAGTCAATTTGCTGCTTTTCCCCTTTGTAACAACCGGGAAAATTCATATTTCTCGGAAAATAAATACACCATGAATTTAAGCGTTAAAATGTGAAATTAAGTGATTTAATATTGTTTGGAACTAAATAAAATGTTCTAACAATGTTAAAGGATGAAAAATAATTAATAGTGATATTATGTGTGTGCACGTGTATGTCACTCACAGTATCAAGAAGTAGGTCAAGATGATATTATCTTGACATAAAACTGATAAATTTGGATTCAGCACACCCAAATTAGTAAGGATAGCCTATCAGCACGGTCAAATATGATAATTGAGCATATGGGTAATTTTTGACCGAAAATTCTCAGTATCGAAAATTGGTCAAGATGACCTCGGATGAAAATAAAACTGATATATTTGGATTCAGGACGCCCAAATTAGTCAGGAAAGCCCATGTTGAAATTTTGGGTGAAAAAGTATATAAAGAGCGGAAAAAAAAGTGGAATTTTCTCATTTTGTCCACATAAACTCTCTCTCTTCATTTCTCTTTCTCTCTTTACCCGAATATGTACAGTAATCGACCACCGGAAACGGTGTACGTTTTCGACATCGCCGGTGTCATCGGAAAGCTCTCGCCGAGCTGAGTCCGATAGTGGGCTGACGCGACGGAGCAGCCTCCGGAGCAAGCCACACGCGCCGCCTGAAGCTCGCCGGAGCCGAGAATTTCGATCGCCGATATCTTCGCCATCCGGCCACCATTTGCCACGAAATCGGTCCCAAAAGACTCGTGGTGAAGAGTAGAACAAAACCCAGGTGGTGTTTCAGCACAACGGCCGCTGGATCGCGCCGCCCGAAGCCGCGACATCGCCGCCGTGAAGCTGCCGTGGAACTCGCCGTTTCCGGCGATGTTGAGCTACACCACCGGTACAGAAATATTCGCTGTGAAGAGGGGAGCAAAAGCCCCAAGTCAATTGCACGCCACAACCCCGGCACGGTGGAGTTCCAAAGCCGCCACCGTGACTGATTTTTCGAGGGTTGATTTTCGGCCATAAGAGCTTCAATTGGTGAAATTGACACCACCAATAGATTCCTCTCGTCGAGATCTTCAAGATGGGCTACTCATTTGCCACCGTCATCGCCGTCGCCGCCGGTTAACGGCCGGTCAACGCAGGTCAACGCCGGTCAACGGCGACCGGTGACCGAAAATTGAAGTTTGGCCCGTTGGCCTATTTTCGATGTTCCAGACGCATCCGTCGAGTCGGAATTGCAAGACGGGACCTCAGATATGAGGAACGAAGAATTAGGGTTTATGCCACCGAAACCGGACTGCAATTCGGTATAAATCTTGACCCCTTTACGTTCCGCAATTTAATTATTTGGGACTATTGTATGATTTTATAATTATTGGTATGAAGATTATGGAAAAGAATGTATGTAAAAAGAAGAAAATTGCTATAATGGAGGAAAAGAAAAATATGTGATAATGTAATGATTTTACGTAAACGGTATGAGTTTTGCGTAAAATCTAGGTCTCTGGTATAGTATGTGATAGAATTAGATCAGGATAGATGATTTTCAGGCGTTTTCTAAACGCTGGAACCTCTAAAATTAAGGGGAAACTCTGCCGAAATTTCTAAAAACGACACCGGGGGTAATATGGGAAACGAGGGGTAAAAATATGATTAGGAAGGTAACTCGAGCCCCCTCGAGGAATTAAGGCAAGGAAAAAGGAATGGGCAAGTTACGATTAGTAAACCGACCCTTCAAAACCCTAGAACGCAAGGAAAACATGAAACTAGGTCGGAATAGTACTTCCCGATGGCCGGGAATGTGAAAATTGGTAAAATGATAAGAATTGATCCGGAAAAGATCCGATAAGATTTAAAAAGTTAATTAGATGATTTTGGGTTTAGAAAATCCAGTCTAAGTATGAAAATGAAAATGTTATGATTAAACGACCCATCAGGGACAAAATGATTATTTTGTCCAAAGATTCTCAAATTATGGGAAAAGAGCCCCTATGACACTGGAATAGGTTAATGAAGTTGGTAAAAGCCAAAATTGAGGTTTAAGTTATGAAAATCACGTCAAGGACAAAATTGTAATTTTGTCAAAAGTTAGGAGTAAAATCGTAATTTTTTAAAAAGTTGGAGAAAAATTCGAAAAGGGCCATTAAGGTTTAAAAAGCTGTCCTGAGGCTATAATTATGGGTTATAAGATCAGAATTAAGCTTTTTAATAAAATAAAGGCTATAAATGAAAATATGATTAACAGACAAAGTTTGTCTGTAGGAACTCGATCTAGACGCGACAAAGGACGTGGATGGATTCCAAGAAAAGGATAAGCATGCTATGAGTAAGTTCAGACATTTACCCGTCTGCAACTATGAACAAACTTATAGTTGTAACAACCGAGATTTTTAATCGTTCTCGGGATCATTGTATAGTGAAAATTTATATATACGTGTGTGACGAAAATATATAAATTTCACTCTAATAAATCATCATTAGAGTTGATAAGTATATTTATTAGAGTTTGTAAATGCTTTATGGCGGTAGAGGTAATGATTTTCGAATCAAAACGCCTCAAATAGTGCACTTTCGGTACCGAAAAACGGAATTCTACTGAGATTCAAAATGTGGCAAACATAGACCCCAGATGGAAAATAATGAAATATCTAGGGTTTATGGAATGTTTTAAATGATATAAATGCATCGAAAGGCTCTAACAGCATTTCGAGAGGTAAACTGCGAAATTTGGCCAGTATAGCTTTTCGGTCAAAATTTCGACAGATGAAAATTATACTGTTATTAAAGAAAAACCTATACTGTATAAACAAATAATATTTTCTTATTAATATAGAAATCAATGGATGAGATCAAATCATTCTTTTTGATCCAAAGGCTACAAAAATTAAGGAAATTTTTGGAATTTCCTTTAAAATCAAAATTTGGAAAGAAAATTTGCATTAAATGCATATTGATCTGCTCATGCACGTGGAAGAGAGGGGGAGAAACAGCTGTATTTCAGCTGAAAAAGTTCCCAAAATTTTGCAAAAATGCCCCCAAGAAATTTTCATTTTGACCCCAAAATTTTCAAAAATTTCAAAAATGCCCCTAAGGATTTGTATAAACTTTTCCCCTGATTTTTTCACGTCCCCCATAGCAGAAAAACTTCATTTTCTCTGTTCTTCTTCTTCTCCCACGTTCTTTGCTCACAAAAATTTCCAAAGTTTCAAAAGTTGCAAAATTTGAAGAAAAAAGTGTGATAAAACTTTAAGTTGAGGAGTATTCACCTCAAGGCTCAAGTAAGTTCTTCAAAATTCTGTTTTAATGCTTGTTTTTAAATGTTTTTATGTTTATGTGAATAGTGGAACAAAATGGAGTTAGAGTGTTTTTGAATGTTTTGATGAAAATCATGTGGAAAAGCATGTTTTGAACTTGTTTTTGAAGTTTTTGTGGGGTTAGTTTTTGAAAACAAAAATGTTGCATGGGAGGGGGGAAAATTTACGTGGAAAAGAGGGTGAAAACCCTTATGAATTGGAGATAATTATATATTATGAAGTGGAAAAGGAATTTGATGTGGTATTGAGTATGGAATGGAAGAAAGACCAAGAGGAAAGTTTAGGGTTGTGAGTGAAACCCTAAATTTTTGGAAACCTTGTTATATCTTGATTATGAGAATGAATTATTGTTATGTATTGGGATTTTGAGCAGGTTGATGATAGAAACTGTGTTCAATAACGCGATTTAAGCGATTTTGACACAGTGGGAAAATGAAAAATTAAGCCGTTATAATGCCGAAATTTTCGGACTTATAACCAAGGCTAAGGGTTTAATGATAACAATGTATAGGAGAAGTGTTTAAATGTTCTCGTGTTGACCTATAAACATTTCACTGAATGTTGAACTGTTTCGTTATAGGGCAACGACGGAAAACTAAGGAACGGAAGCAGAAACAAATTTCTGGTAAGTTCTGGCATTTAAATGTCTGAACATGAACAACTGGAACACTGTGTTATTCTTGGATGTCAATTTAGGGATAGCCTAAATTCCTTGGCTAGAAATATTATATGTGGTTGTGAACTCGTTAAAACGCCTAAATTGGCGAGTATGCGAGTGTGCAGTGATGTGTTATGTGTATATGATTGTGTTTTATGGATTTTGACCCTAGAATGCTTTAAACATGTTTTAGGGTTGAATGTATGCATGAGAATTGGTTTTTATATCAAAATGTGTTCAAAAACTTATTTTTACCGGAGCCAAGCGCTAAGCGCTAGCTAAGGAGCGCCCCGGCGCTGAGCTCTCGGCCAAAATTTGATGTTTAAAATTCAGTAGAAGCGCCAGGCGCTAGGGTATGAGCGCCAGGCTCTAGTGTAAAAATTGGCTGAAGCGCCAGGCTCTAGGGTATGAGCGCCAGGCGCTAGTGCAAAATTTAGAGGAAGCGCCAGGCCCTAGGGTATGAGCGCCAGGCGCTAGGGTAAATATCCAGTAGGAGTGCCAGGCCCTAGGGTATGAGTGCTAGGCACTAGTACAAAAATCAGCATGAGCGCCAGGCGCTAGGGTATGAGCGCCAGGCGCTAGTGTAAAATTGTCTGCAGTGCCAGGCGCTAGGGTATGAGCGCCAGGCGCTTGCACCGGATTTTCGAAAGCGCCAGGCGCTGTAAAGGGAGCGCCGAAGCGCTTGAGTCTCTGTCCTAAGTTTTTACAGAAAAATAAAATGAAGGGCCAGGCGCTCGGGGATGAGTGCCAGGCGCTCCAACTGTTCCAAAAATGTATAATTAAAGTTTTGTGCCTTGTTTTCAGTTCCAATCACGCCCCAATGTTTGAGTGCGTGAATGATGATTTTAAATTGAATTTTTGGACTGAATAGGCATAACATTGAGTACATTATTTATGAATATGTACACTGGAACAGTTAAGACATCATAGTAAGTAACATAGCACAGTAAACAACAAGGTAATGGAAAAGACCTAATGTTTGGCGTACCGGCCTCTCGCGAGGGGAGGTTATTTTATGTCGAAGCAAAAGACATACCATAGTTGAGGGAGAGTCCGGGTCGCTCCCAGACCCCTCTTACAGCGCGCACACGGTACAACCAAACCGGGCCCATAGACATAGTAAATGAACAATGCAAAGTTTAAATTGAGCATAATGAACTCATGCATTGTGTATAGTTGCATTGTTGTGTTTAATTATTTTGAATGTTATGTCTGAACTTACTTGGCATGTAGCTCACCAGTTTGTTCTTGTTCAGGTAATCGAGGTAAACAACCTGTAACCTGAGCCACAGTGTATGGATTGGACTGCAGGAATGAAGTGCCAGTGTCATGACAAAGGTTATGGACCTGCCAGGCTAATTCCGCAGAGAAGAAAGAAAAGGATAATGAAAAATACAATTGTATGATATTGTATTAAGTACACCGTTATGTTTAACTTTAACTATTTTGATACAGTATGACAGTATTATATGCAAGTAATATCAAATAGTTTTCCTACTACGAAAACTTAGTTTTGGAAAGTTGTAGTACAACGTATATCAATGGTTTTAAAAAAAAAAAAATTTTTTCCGCAAACTATTTTGTTACGATTTGATAGAAAAGAATTAAAGTAAAGCAAAGTTTTCAGGTGACGTCTCTCGCACGAGGCGGGGGGTGTTACAATAGTATTTATATGTTTGTATGCAAATGTCATGATGTGATTTATGATGATGCTATAGTAACACTATAGCAATATTATGATGATGTTAAAAGATATGTTTTAATAAATAATTTATAAAAAAAATATATGTATATATATGTATATATTGAATTACGAAGGAAAGGTATTATAAAAGCTTTATGAGAGTAACGATGTAATAAAGAGGGATAGATGAATGGAAAGAGTAAGAATGAGAATGTTATGATAGGATGCATAAGAAAGAGATGAGATATGAAAGGAAAGAATAGATGTTTTATGAAAATTTTTATGAAAGTTAGGTTATGATTGATAGAGTAATGATGATCGGTGATGAAAGAAATTAAGAAAAGGGTATGTTTTATGATAACGAAATGATAGGGGTTTTATGAAAAATGATATGAAAGCAAAGAGTTAGACAAGAAAGAGAAGCAATGATAGGTTATGATGAAAGGTATGATGAAAGGATTAGAACATAACGATAAGATGTGATTGATAGAATAGAATGATAGGCTATGATCGATAAGAATATGATGATAAGATAAACAGAGAATAATTGTCTGCACATAAATAAATGTGTTTTTAGTTGTTATGATGTGATGCGGTGTGATAATATATAAGTAATATGTGCTATATATGCTATGCTAAAGTGTGATTAACATAATTCACATAAGTAAAGTAAAGAATTAAAAAAAGAAAAACAACGAAAGAACAAATGTCCCATGAAATGTTTTATGAAAAATGAGAAATGAAAGATGATGAATGTCATGAAAAAGATGTACAACGAAAAATCAATATAAGAAAAAATAAAAGCATATAAGATAATAAGACTGAAAACTTAAGTTGTTGGTGTACCGGTCTCCCTACAAGGTCGAGACTTCCGGTCTATATCCTCCGCGTTGATGTGGTGCTACCCCGAAAGTGTGGTAGATTATAGGTTGGACCAGCTCCGAAGGTGAGGTTTTATGTGACTGTGAGGTAGGTTGGTGGGTAGCTCCTCCACCTCCCACTGTCCGCACGCAAATAGGTACGTCCAACAACGGGCCCAACCAAAGGAAAGTGGAAAGAAAACAAACGAAAGGAGAGTGAAAAGAAAAGAAAGGAAAAGAAAAGAAAGGAAAAGAAAAGGAAAGAAAAGAAAGGAAAGGAAAATGAAAAGAAAAGAAAAGAAAAGAAAAGAAAAGAAAAGAGAGGAAAAGAGAGTGCGTGAAAAGAAAAGAGAGGAAAGGAGAGTGAACATAAAAGAAAAGAAAAGAGAGTGAAAAGAAAAGAAAGGAAAAGAGAGTGGAAAGAAAAGAAAAGAAATGATACGAAAAGAAAAGAAAAGTAAAGAATGATAAGAAAAGAAACGAATGATATGAAAGAATGACATAATGAAATCGATGAAAAATAAATAAATAACAAAACGAAGTTTAAAAGAACATAATAGAATTCTATATGTGATGTGATGTGATGTGTTTGATGTTATGTGTATGATGTGAATGACATGTTTTTATGTGATGTTATGCTAGTGTGTATGTTACTAGTTTTTAAGATATGAAAGGTTAAGAGATGATGATAAAGCAATAGAAAAGTTATAAAGGTTTAGAACAGAAAGTTAAGGAATGATAGGAATGAAAAGAAAAGAAATGACGAAATTAGAATAGAATGATAAGAGATTATCAATAGAATGATGGGAATGATTAGCGAAGAGATAAATGAGCATGAGGAAGCTCACATTCTATGTTATGTTTTGAGAATATGTATAGACGATGTGTATGATGTGTATATACGTGATGTCATATATTCTAGTAATAACATATATTACTAGTGTTTATAAGTTAATGAATGTATGTTTGAACTTATTGAGCATCTAGCTTATTAGTTGTTCACATATTGCAGGTAAGTAACCTGTTAGTTTAAAGTAATATGATGGACAACGGACGGATCTGCACGTGCCAAGGGACTGGGCGTGGGTATGGTACTACCATGAGTCTTTCGCTGAGCGTTCGAAAAGGAAGTTGAAAGAAAAAAATTTATGAATTATATGTTATAAGAGTATGATAGAGATATAGGCATAATATGTAAAAAAAAAAAAAATTTGCTATAGAAATTGCTTCCGCTTCAAAATGAGAACGTTAAGAATGGAAAGTTAAGTATGTTAAGTAAGAGGATGACGACTCACGAAGTTGCCAGCCATCACAGTCGGCGTCAGAGCTGGGCTGGTTGGTATGGTAACGTGCGTGGGGGGCGTCACACCCTTTATGTAATTTAGAGGTGTAAAAATGTAAAAAATTCAAAACACAGGGTATATTTTTCAAATAAAAGCAAAATACAATGTGTAAAAATGTACATACTCCTTTAATAAATCCAGGTGTCACTCTACTTAATATCTCATTTTTATTAGAGGCAGTAACCGAATAATGTAGATCAACAAATTTTGGCGGCTTGTAAGCCTTTTATGCTTTTGTAAAAACATAGAATGACTATCATAAGAAATTATATCCAACGAGTATAAATTAAGAACATACCTCCTCAGCGAATAGCTGTTGCAATCCCAAATTTGAATCATCCTCCCAAAGCTGTCTCACGGTGGTATTAACATCGCCATCCCAATGTTCTCTTAGCGATTCGGCACCATACAGCAAGCTTAAAGTATACGACCACATCCATTCTTTGCGAATCTCTATGATGACAGTATTCAACATCGAGCTGCTTATTATAATTCCATGGGAGAAAGTTCTCATCTCAGGACATTTACTCACAAATAACCTCTTCAGCCTTGGAAATCTAATGACATTATTTCCAGAAAAGAAGCTCCCGAGATTGGGTAAATGGCGAAGCACTAAAATCTCCAATTGCGGGAAAGCAAACTCATGATCATGTTCACCCTCTGTTATTTCACCTTCCCTGTAATCTTTAATTATTTCTGTCATTCTGTTGCAATCAGTTACGCTCATTTGTTTGAGTTGTACCAGACTTGTTGCTGTTGAGGGAGCTAGTAAATATGTCAATCGGTGGCAAAATGACACTTCCAGAATTGTCAAATTTTGAAAAGACACAAACAGAGTTTTTACTGATTGTAAGGCACCGCTTGCTGGTTGAGCATTTTCTGCATCCCCTAACAAATGCCTTAGTTTCGGAATATTACGAAACCTTAGCTCCCTTAGACGTGTGATCAGTTGTCCGTCATATTCTTGTGCAGCACCAACTTCATGTTGTTGATCTTTGTATATTACATTTACCAAAAGACCATTCAGTTGAAGTTTCTCAAGATTGCGACATCTGTGAAAAAGTTTACAAATTGAGAGAGCAAATGGTTTATCCTGATTGCTGAAGTCCAATTCGAGTTCTTTTAGCTCGCTGGAAAGAGAGAGTGTACTTGAAGATTGTCTCGTGCCAAGTACAACATTTATACCTTCCCTCCAATCAGTTCCCAGAGATTCAAGTCGAGTCAAAATGACCTAATGAAATGATTATGAAAAATGTTAGCAAGTAAAACAACGAAGTTGGATTTATCACAATTATCAAAAGTATAAATGGAGTGAATACATTAGAAAGACAAGTAACATGCATTTTTTGCATCAAACAAAATAGTGACGGTATGTAATAACCAAGAATTTCCATTTTTCTCGAAATCATTTTTTTTAAAATAATGTAATGATATTTTTATATATATATGAATGATTTAATACTGTTTAGAATAAAATAAAAATATTCTAACAGTGTTAAAAATTAAGACTTCCAAGTTAGAAAAGTTTGTTGTTATAGAATGGGTAAGATGTTACCAAATAGGTGTCAATAAGGTAAATCAGACGTATGGATGATCCTAGAAACCCACTCAAGTGATTAGTATATTTTTTTTTGGTTAGACTTTCTAGTCAAAAGTCGATCCGATAATGGGAATAGCGAAAATAAGATATGTTATTCAGAAAAAAAAATAATACTTTTAAGTTATGATGTCTTAATGGAATTATTGAAAAATAAATCCTATGGTTTAGTTTGGTTATTATCAAAAGAAAAAAAAATAATTTTTGAAAACTAGGGATTTAAGATAAATTCAAAAAGTTTTGGGCAAAAAAAAAAAGGAGGGGGGGGGGGGAGAAGGCCTTTTTTTTAGCTGATAAGGGAAAGAGGGGGGTAAGGTAAATAACTCACCATAGTCCCCCTTCCCCTTATTTTCTTCTCAGCCATGCCGAAAAGAGAGAGAAGGCCGACGGGAGAGAGAGAGAGCGACGGAGGAGAGAGATTTCGCGGGGGGGGAAGGGGAAGGGGGAATCCAAACACCCTTGCCTCCTCTTCTTCTTCTTCTTCTTTTCTTCTTCTTCCTTTGTGTGGCTGCGAGCGCGAGACAGTAATGGTGAGCGCGGAAGTACGGCTGCGAGCGTGAGAGGAAAAGAGTGCGAGAAAGAGGGAGATCGAGAGGGAAAATGCCGACTGAGAAAGGGAGAGAACCAAGAGTACGCCAGCTTCTCTTTCCCCTTTCTCCTTCCTAGCGAATCCGGCCCTGTACAGCCGCGTGAAAGCCATGACTTCCAACCTCCCCAAACTCGGATTTTCTTCAAGTTTTCTTCCGAAAAATGCGACTTCAGTTCCTCTAGAAGCAAAGGAACGTTTTTGAACAAAGGTAACCTCTTTCCTTGAGTTATTTTGTGAATTTCGGATTCAAAATGAGGTAGTGTGAGGAAATGTTTAAATGGAAATATTAGGGTCTGAAATTTGTTAAAATTGATTGAGGATGACTTAGGAAAGAATGTATATGAGTTTGTGAACTTGAATGCAAAAGTTTGAATAGTTTCTCTTGAGGAAAACGAAAATGCATATAGTTAGGGTTTGAAAATTTGATGATTTTTCATGATGAATTTGTGGCTCTTTTTGGTGAACTAATTGAACTTTATGATTGTTAACTTGATGATTTAAGTAAAAAAAAATGGTTATAAGGGTTATATTAACAATAAATGTATTTGGGTTCAATTTTGAACAAATGTTGATTAAGTTCCTTAAGATGAATTGTGAAGATTTTGAAATGGGATTGTGAAATCTTTGAGCTAGTTTTGTTGAGTTTAGAGTTAAGAAAAGAGATTGAAAATGGTTATGTAATTGTTTGGGAGGGATTAGTTAAGTTGAAAGTTGAGTTTGAAGTTTTGGTTGTTGAAATTGAATGTTTTATGTTGTTAGTGATTTTGAATGAATGAATGGATATGAAAAATGTAAGAAAGGATTTAATGAGAAGATAAAGTAGTGAACGGTAAGTTGGAAATGGATAATGAAAAATGAAAGTGATGGTTAATTTTATGGATATGATTTGGAATGTGTTAATGAGTAATGTATGTGATTGATAAGCATTTTTCATAAAACGTTTTGAATGTTCTATGAAAAATTAGGCCTCTGGTATAGTAATTGGCAGGTACCTAAGTTTTGAGGCGTTACTTAAACACCGGGACCCTAGTTTTTAAGCGGAAATACTGTCGAAATTTCGGTAACGATAATGAGGTGAATTAGTTGTAAGAAACTAAGAGTGTGCACATTATGAAGATTAGAATGTTAAGAAAATTTTGAATGCTAAGGAAAAGTGTAAAGACACAAGACTAAAGATAGTAACAACATTTTAAGAGTTGATTTGGAGGAAAAAGAGGAATAAGGAAAATGTAGAAATTTAATATAAATCTTGCTATGATTTAAATAAAGGGTGAATATGAGAAATAATCCATGATTATTTCTATTATAGGAAATACAAGAAGTGAAGGGGAAAGCAGTATCTAGGATCTAAAAGAGATCACACTTGCACAGATACTGTAAGTACAAACATTTACTTGTCTACCCACGAACTGACTAACTTTGTGATGTGTTTTGTGACATGAGTTAGATGAAAAATCATGTTAGAGATGTCTTAGGAATGGTATGTATGCATGATAGGTTATGATCTAAAAGCTAAAAAAATGCAAGATAATAAGACTGAAAACTTAAGTTATTAGCATACCGGTTTCCCAACAAGGTCGAGACTTCAGGTCTATATCCTCCGCGTAGATGTGGTGCTACCCCGAAGGTGTGGTAGATTATAGGATGGACCAACCCAGAAGGTGCGGTATTAATGTGACTGTGAGGTAGGTTGGTGGATCGCTCCCCCTCCTCCCACTGTCAGCACGCAACTAGGTACGTTCAACAACGGGCCCACCAATGAAAGTGAAAAGAAAAGAAAAGAAAAGAAAAGAAAAGAAAAGAAAAGTGATGATAAGAAAGAAAGGAAGATATGAAATGAAAAGATGGGGAGGTTGTGATAAGTTATGATAAAAGAACCCCGAACACTAACCTATGAGGAATTAGAATTGCATTATGTGACTAACCTTAGAGGTTATGCATATAAGTTAATTGTTTGTATGTTTATGCTTACTGAGCCTAGCTCACAAGTCTGTTTGTGGTGTAGGTGATAAAGGTAAGCAACCCAGGACATGATAGAGGGACAGGGAGATTGACAAACAGATTCCAGAAGTGTCATGACAAGGGGATGGACCCGCTATGTTTTTAGCTGTCAGAATATTTTTTTTGTATAAGCATATGTTCAAATATATATATATATGCAAACAATATGTAAATGAAATGGAACAAAAATGGAAAAAAAAATGTATATAAACTGGTATGTTTTGATGAAAAGGGAAGTTATGTGATTAAGTTAGAAAAAAAAAAAGTTCCCAAAATTTTCACTTAATTTTTGAAAGTAAGGCTTTTCAATTACACTTTCGCAAATAAAAAGAAACGTTTATGTATGCAAAGTTAACAAGAACAGAGATGGCGAACGTCGACTCAGGCGAGCTGGGTCGGCGGGCGCCACACGGTCCCATCTAATGCTGCCTCTCGAA
The DNA here is from genome assembly GCA_035233585.1 of Antiaris toxicaria. NCBI lineage: Eukaryota > Viridiplantae > Streptophyta > Magnoliopsida > Rosales > Moraceae > Antiaris > Antiaris toxicaria. The sequence goes on from CP141153.1 coordinate 21,371,985, forward strand.
GCAAATTTTATGAGCAATTGTTTTAGAGGGGGAACAAAAGAGTGTAGCAAACAAAATTTATCTTGAATATTGCTTTTAGAAAAAATAAAAAATTCCTTGGCTTGACAATTGGCAATTAACGTTGTATTTTATAAAAGTTTTAATTTTTGATAATTAAAGTTTTTAAATTATTTTCAGAAACTTTAGATAGGAAAAACCATTTATAATGTGTTTTGGATAATAAAATAATAATAGTATGAAAATAAAAGAGCTATGTAGAAAAAAAAAAGTTGAATATCAATTTTCTTCCTTCTTTGAGCAGATTATTGACTAGCTAAGAAAACTTCTAACGTAGTCTAGTACTACTACTCATGCACTTGAAGATTGATTAAGTAATCCCCAAATATCTCTGGCATCTTTAACTTAAATAATTGGAGTATAGCATGTTTTAAAAATATTTGTAATAAGCATCAACAATCAAGTTATGTATTTTCTTTAGTTTCATTTTTACCATAAATTCAATTATATTATGAGTATATAATTTACTTGAATGATTATTGCTTAAGAGTAGTGATCCTAATTGTCTAGTTATGCCAGATGCTCTTATACTCTACGGCTTTGTGGTAACACAAGTGCCAGATCATCTAGCTACTTATCACGCAGTACATTCACTTAATCTTGTTATTAGTCCTATGATTAAAGATTTGTATATAATAATTCTGCTCTAGGTAGGTTTTTCTGGTGCATTCTAGCTTAGACTATTATATTTTAGAATCTTCTCCTCGTTTCTAACACATGTACAATGTTCATATATAGATCATCGTAATGTAATTGCAGTATAGGCTTTATAAATGATTTGGCCAACATATGAGATATTGTTAATAATCAATTATATAACATTTTGATCTGTGGAATTTTTTTTCATTCCTTCAAGTTTTATGTATAGTACCTTTGTTTTGTTTTAAATCAAAATCGAAGTTAGCAAAAATTAGATCAACTCCAGCATTAATTAAGTTTCATAACCTAATGCTTAGCAAAAATAAAGCAATGACAAGACTAGAGAAAATTTAAATTAAAAACAAAAAGTAATTACCTTATTTTGACAGAAACTTCTAAGGGCTGGAAGTTTATCAAGCTTGAGAGATTTTAGTTGAGGGAATAAAATCTTCCCCGATGTTTCTTCCTCTCCCCATTTCTTTGTGACTATAACGTCTTCCATCACTTCACAATTTTCTACTTGTAGTTCCTTTAGTTTTAGAAGCCTTTCAGCCGTATCAAAAGAGAACAGATACTTCAAGCTATTGCAGCTTTTTACAGATAAGATTGTTAAGTTGTCCATGTAACAAGCTGTTCCAAACTGCCATATACTTTCAACGGCATTCATTCTAGACAATTGCAATTTCTTCAAGCTCGGAAACTCAAGCTGAAAAACATAACTCTAATTATTATTTATACATATACGTATGTATACACACAAATGATTTGGAAATGGATTAGTAATTAGATAATCTATCTTCTATGTATTATGTTCGCAATATTATATATGCAGATTTAATGAATTCTAGAGATGAGATTAAATTTAAACAATAAAAAGAAGTCGAAATACTCTAAAGGAATAGACTACATACCTGGCACCATAACTTTGCTTTTTTTTTTTTTTTTCTCGACAGATAACATTTGACTTCGAATCATTTTGAAATGTGAAATCTAGTTCATGTATTCCATGTTGAGCTTGTGATCTGTTTATTTCAAGTTTTCGTTGAACTAATTTACTGTTCTTTTGTTTTTATCTAACTAATTTTGTGATATCTCGATGTGTTGGGAGCTTTAGTGGATAATTTTTTGATATGTTAAAGGTCTCTAATATATATATCTTTTTTTTTTTTTTTGTTGAGGAGAGAAAAGAAATTAATTATTGAAAATCAAATTTCAAGGAGAAACAAGACATAAAATCATGAAAATTAACTTTATTATCTTAATTAAATTTGTAAATTAGTTTACTATTATTTCAATTTACCAATTCGTGCCTTCTTTTTTTCTTTTTTTGTTAATTTATTCTTTGTGATATGAGGCCCTTATTGGCACCGAGTCACCGACTTTATCGAATTGAAATAAAACCTCACAAGTTTTCAATTTAATACCTAAGAGCTAAAACATTAAACCACCTCTCCATCTGCTGAGCCGGCATAAGTGAGCTGGTTGCTACTTTACTTTTCTTCTTTACTTAAGAAATTAACAATTTTTGTTCCCAAATAATAAGCAAAGTTTATTCCCTTGGATGGAATGCCTATATTAATACTAATGTAAAACCTTTTAGGTCAATAATAATAATAATATCAGTTGAGATGAAACAAATATAGTTACTTCATATATAAGTGTGTGTGTTTGTGTTTCTAATTTTTAGAATTAAAAGACAAAGCGACAAGTTTCAAAAATGAAGAACTAAGAGAAAATAATACCATTTCATTGAAAAGGGATTCTTGTACGTCAAATTCCGCTTCTTCATGTTCAGATCTGTCAACTATTATCTCTGTAGACGTGGAACTGGTGACCAACGTCCTATGGTCGTCAAGATGTTTGCAAAACCTCTTGAGGTTTGGAAGATTAGCAAGCACGAGAGAATTGAGTTGAGGAAGCGAAATATTTTCCAAACTCACGTCTTCTCCTTGTAAGTCTGTAAGGACGAGTACCTCCTCCAAGACGTTGCAACTTTGTACTTGTAGCTCCTTAAGCTTTATGAGATAGCTTTTAGCAGCAGCAAATGACGACACATACTTTAAGTTGCGGCAGCATTTAACATGCAAGTTACTTAAATTTTGCAAGTAAGAAGTTGATGGAAACTGGTCTGGCCATAATTTTTTGATACCCAATGCATATAGATGCAAATCTTCCAGGCTGGAAAGCGCAATCTACAAAGAATGAAGGACAATTCGAATTGTATCAGCCGAGATTTTAAATCGTTTTCGGGAACATTGTATAGTGAAAATTTATATATATTAGTGTTACGAAAATATATAAATTTCACTCTAATAAATCATCATTAGAGTTGATAAGTATATATATTAGAGTTTATAAATGCTTTATGGCAGTAGAGGTAATGATTTTCGAATCAAAACGCCTCAAATAGTGCATTTTCGGTATCGAAAAACGGAATTCTACTGAGATTCAAAATGTGGCAAACATAGATCCCAGATGGAAAATAATGAAATATCTAGGGTTTATAGAGTGTTTTAAAGGATAAATACATTGAAAGGCTCTAACAGCATTTCGAGAGGTAAACTGCGAAATTTGGCCAGTATAGCTTTTCGGTCAAAATTTCGACAGATGAAAATTATACTGTTATTAAAGAAAAACCTATACTGTATAAACAAATAATATTTTCTTATTAATATAGGAATCAATGGATGAGATCAAATCATTCTTTTTGATCCAAAGGCTACTAAAATTAAGGAAATTTTTGGAATTTCCTTTAAAATCAAAATTTGGAAAGAAAATTTGCATTAAATGCATGTTGATCTGCTCATGCACGTGGAAGAGAGGGGGAGAAACAGCTGTATTTCAGCTGAAAAAGTTCCCAAAATTTTACAAAAATGCCCCCAAGAAATTTTCATTTTGACCCCAAAATTTTCAAAAATTACAAAAATGCCCCTAAGGATTTGTATAAACTTTTTCCCCTGATTTTTCACGTCCCCCACAGCAGAAAACTTCATTTTCTTCTGTTCTTCTTCTTCTCCCACGTTCTTTGCTCACAAAAAATTTCCAAAGTTTCAAAACTTGCAAAATTTGAAGAAAAAGTGTGAGAAAGTTTCAAGTTGAGGAGTATTCACCTCAAAGCTCAAGTAAGTTCTTCAAAACTCTGTTTTAATGCTTATTTTTAAGTGTTTTTGTGTTTATGTGAATAGTGGAACAAAATGGAGTTAGAGTGTTTTTGAGTGTTTTGATGAAAATCATGTGGAAAAACATGTTTTGAACTTGTTTTGAAGTTTTTGTGGGGTTAGTTTTTGAAAACAAAAAAATGTTGCATGGGGAGGGAGAAATTTACGTGAAAAGAGGGTGAAAACCCTTATGGATTGGTGATAATTATGTATTATGAAGTGGGAAAAAGAAGTTGGTGTGGTATTTGAGTATGGAATGGAAGAAAAACAAAGAGGAAAGTTTAGGGTTGTGAGTGAAACCCTAAATTTTTAGAAATATTGTTATACCTTGATTTTGAGAATGAATTATTGTTATGCACTGGGATTTTGAGCAGGTTTATGATGGAAACTGTGTTCAATAACGCGATTTAAGCGATTTTGGCACAGTGGGAAAATGAAAAATTAAGCCGTTATAATGCCGAAATTTTCGGACTTATAACCAAGGCTAAGGATTTAATGATAACAATGTATAGGAGAAGTGTTTAAATGTTCTCGCGTTGACCTATAAACATTTCACTGAATGTTGAACTGTTTCGTTATAGGGCAACGAAGGAAAACAAAGGAACGAAAGCAGAAACAAATTTCTGGTAAGTTCTGACATTTAATTGTCTGAACATGAACAACTGGAAGTATATGTCATTTTAGAAATTTCAAAATATGTATAGCCTAAATTCTTTGGTTAGAAATATTATATGTTGTTGTGAACTCGTTAAAACGCCTAAATTGGCAATTATGTGAGTGTGCAGTGATGTGTTATGTGTATATGATTGTGTTTTATGGATTTTGACCCTAGAATGCTTTAAACATGTTTTAGGGTTGAATGTATGCATGAGAATTGGTTTTTATATCAAAATGTGTTCAAAAACTTATTTTTACCGGAGCCAAGCGCTAAGCGCTGGCCAAAGAGCGCCCCGGCGCTGAGCTCTCGGCCAAAATTTGGTGTTTAAAATTCAATAGGAGCGCCAGGCGCTAGGGTATGAGCGCCAGGCGCTAGTATAAAAATTGGCTAAAGCGCCAGGCGCTAGGGTATGAGCGCCGGGCGCTAGTGTAAAATTCAGTGGAAGCGCCAGGGCCTAGGGTATGAGCGCCAGGCGCTAGGGTAAATATCCAGTAGGAGTGCCAGGCCCTAGGGTATGAGTGCCAGGCACTAGTGTAAAAATCAGCATGAGCGCCAGGCGCTAGGGTATGAGCGCCAGGCGCTGGTGTAAAATTGTCTGCAGTGCCAGGCGCTAGGGTATGAGCGCCAGGCGCTTGCACCGGACTTTCAAAAGCGTCAGGCGCTGTAAAGGGAGCGCCGGAGCGCTGGAGTCTCTGTCCTAAGTTTTTACAGAAAAATAAAATGAAGGGCCAGGCGCTCCAACTGTTCCAAAAATGTATAATTAAAGTTTTGTGCCTTATTTTCAGTTCCAATCACGCCCCAATGTTTAAGTGCGTGGATGATAATTTTTAAATAGTATTTTTGGACTGAATAGGCATAACATTGAGTACATTATTTATGAATATGTACACTGGAATAGTTAAGACATCATAGTAAGTAACATAGCACAGTAAACAACAAGGTAATGATAAAGACCTAATGTTTGGCGTACCGGCCTCTCGCGAGGGGAGGTTATTTTATGTCGAAGCAAAAGACATATCATAGTTGAGGGAGAGTCCGGGTCGCTCCCAGACCCCTCTTACAGCGCGCACACGGTATGACCAAACCGGGCCCATAGACATAGTAAATGAACAATGCAAGGTGTAAATTGAGCATAATGAACTTATGCATTGTGTATAGTTGCATCGTAGTGTTTGATTATTTTAAATGTTATGTCTGAACTTACTGGGCATGTAGCTCACTAGTTTGTTCTTGTTCAGGTAATCGAGGTAAACAACCTGTAACCTGAGCCACAGTGTATGAATTGGACTGCAGGAACGAAGTGCCAGTGTCATGACAAAGGTTATGGACCTGCCAGGCTAATTCCGCAAAGAAGAAAGAAAAGGATAGAGAAAAATATAATTGTATGATATTGTATAAAGTACACTGTTATGTTTAACTTTACTATTTCTAATATAGTATGACAGTATTGTATGCAAATAATATAAAATAGTTTTCCTAATATGATAACTTAGTTTTGGAAAGTTGTAGTACTACGTATATCAATGGTGTTTTAAAAAAAAAAAATTTCCGCAATCTATTTTGTTATGATTTGAAAGAGAAGAATTAAAGTAAAGCAGAGTTTTTAGGTGACATCTTCCGCACGAGGCGGGGGGTGTCACACGAATTACATATTGACTTGAAATATATGCACAATCACATTTATTCCCTTTAAATATGTATAATAAATCTATTTTTTTTCTTTTTTTGCCAACGACACACACTAGCTTTCTTTCATTTTCTAGAGACACATATGAACGAAGGCAAAAACATTTGTGAAGATCATATACATATTACCTATAAAATCACACTACACAAAATATTGCATTAGTGAATTTGTGATGAGTGTAATCTTAACATATATTACCTTTATCCTATTTGTTGTTAGATTGATTTTTCTTAATACTTAGCAGTCCTTAACTTGACCTCATTAATCCAAATTTCAATTGATTCTTGCGCTTGGCGGTATAATTAAAGTTGCACAACAATTCCCACAGCACAAAATGTGGTAATTCACATATAGAATGAATCAAAGTTTCATTTTTCATTGAACTTCTAAGGAATTAATTATCTATGCATATCAATTTAACTACTAAGAGAATTTCTTAAACTAAATATAGATTGAAACAGCAAGTTAGCCTAAAATTTAACAACAAAATTTGAGATTTTTTTTTTCCTTCAAAGTTGTAGATATGACTATTAAAAAGAAAAAACAAATAGAGTAGCTTTTTTTTTTTTTTTTAACATGATCCTCTGTGGGCGGTGACAAAGTAATTTTTTTTTTAGAGGGAATAAGTCAAACCAAAATTTTGAACTAAATAATGGTATGATTATTATTATTATTTTTTTAACTCCGTGTTGTCTCTTTTTGCCCTTTTTTTTTTTTAAATCTAATTAAATCTTTCTTTTCATCTTACGTAAAATTTTTGATCTAATTCAACCCACTTAAAAGTCGAAAAAGCTAGAAATTTAAATATATAGTAGTGTAGCTGAAATTCAAATAGTGGTATAGTTGACATTTCAATTATTTGAGATTTTAAGTTTGAAACAATGTATTGACTTATTCTATGAACATTACAAATGATCTATGTGGGCAAATGACTCCCTTTTTTAAGAAGTTTTTTAATAAATGACTGAAATTTTGTAAAATTAGTAAAATTAATGTTTTTCTAATAAAAATTATCAATTAGTGATTGAAGGATTTATTATGGTTAATAAATGAATGACTAATGTTAATATGTATTTTTCAATGATTGATTTTGGTTCATCACCGATTAATTCTCAATTTCTTCAATAAAATAAATTCAGGCTATTTTATTTAAATAAGTATTTGAAACTGTATTTTTACCTAATTTATGGAAATTTTCTCTAACGATGGTATTTTTTTTTTAGCAAATAGAGAAACAGATTTCTTTTTAAAAAAATTAATAAGCGAATTTGTATTAAAAAAAAAATCGACTACACCACAACACAATGGAAAGAGAGAGATTAATAAAACTTAGCACAATCATAACTTAACTTCCATAAAACTTTTCATAAAACATCTATTCTTTCTTTTCATACCTAATCTCTCTCACATCTTTACTTTCATAGAGCTGTTATAATACATTTCCTTCATAATTCAATATATATACATACATATATATATTTTTATAAATTATTTACTAAAACCTATCTTTTAACATCATCATAGCATTGCTATAGCATTACTATAGCATCATCATAAATCACATCATGACATTTGCATACAAAACATATAAACACGATAAGCTTGTTCATAGTTGCAGACGGGTAAATGTCTGAACTTACTCATAGCATGCTTATCCTCTTCTTAGAATCCATCGACGTCCTTTGTCGCGTCTGGATCGGGTTCTTACAGATAAACTTTGTCAGTTAATCACATTTTTATTTATAACTTTTATTTTATTAAAAAGCTTGATTCTAATCTCACAACCCTTAATTATAGCCTTACGATAGCTTTTTAAACCTTAATGGCCATTTTCAAATTTTTCTCCAACTTTTTGAAAAATTACGATTTTACCCCTAACTTTTGACAAAATTACAATTTTACCCTTGACGTGATTTTTCATAACTTAAACCTCAATTTGGGCTTTTACAAACTTCATTTCCCTATTCCAGGGTCATTGGGGCTCTTTTCCCATAATTTGAGAATCTTTGGGCAAAATGACCATTTTGTCCCTAATGGGTCGTTTAATCATAACATTTTCATTTTCATACTTAAGCTGGATTTCTAAACCCAAAATCATCTAATTAACTTTTTAAATCTTATCAGACCTTTTCCGGATCAATTCTTATCATTTTACCAATTTTTCACATTCCCGGCCCTCGGGAAGTACTATTCTGACATAAGAGTCGGTTTCATGTTTTCCTTGTGTTCTAGGATTTCGAAGGGTCGGTTTACTAATTATAACTTGTCCCTTCCTTTTTCCATGCCCTAATTCCTCGAGGGGGCTCGGGTTACATTCCCGATCATATTTTTACCCCTCGTTTCTCATATTACCCCTGATGCCATTTTTAGAAATTTCGGTAGAGTTTCCCCTTAATTTTTGAAGTTCCAGTGTTTAGGAAATGCCTGAAAACCATCTATCTTGATCTAATTCTATCACGTACTATACCAGAGGCCTAGATTTTACATAAAACTCATACTGTTTACGTAAAATCGTTACATTATCACATATTTTTCTTTTCCTCTATTACAGCAATTTTCTTCTTTTTACATATATTCTTTTCAATAATTTTCATACCAATAGTCATAAAATCATATAATAGTCCCAAACTATTAAATTGCGGAACGTAAAGAGGTCGGGATTTATACCGAATTGTAGTCCGGTCTCGACGGCATAAACCCTAATTCTTCGTTCTTCATATCTGAGGTCCCGTCTTGCAAATCCGACTCCGCGGATGCGTCCGGAATGTTGAAAATAGGCTAACGGGCCAAACTTCAATTTTCGATCACCGATCGCCGTTGACCGGCTTTGACCGGCAGTGACGGCGGCGACGGTGGAAAGTGGGTAGCCCATCTTGAAGAGCTCGACAAGAGGAATCCATTGGTGGTCTCAATTTCACCATTCGACACCTCTATCGACGGAAAATCTCCTCGAAAGTCATGGTCACGGCGGCGACGGTGGAACTCCGCCGTGCCGGACTTTTTCCCGAAATTGGTTGAGGGCTTTTGCTCCCCTCAACCCTGCGGTCATTTCTGCACCAACGGCGTACTTCAACTCAGTCGGAATCGGCAGTTTCGACGGCGGCTCCACGGTGACATTTCGCAGGATTTGTCGAAGCTCGGGCGGCGCGATTCCGTCGGTGTTGAGGCGATCTACCACATGGTTTTTGTAGTACCCTTCACCACGAATCTTTTGGGATCGGTTTCGTGGCAAATGGTGGCCGGACGGCGAAGAAATCGGCGTTCGAAATTCTCGGCTCCTGCCAGCTTCGGGCGGCGCGTACGGCGGCCATTCCGTCGCGTCGACCCACCGTTGAATTCAGCTCGTCGAGAGCTTTCCAACGGTGCCAGCGGTGTCGTGAATGGAGGCCGTACATGAAAGTTAGTTACTATACACATTCGGGTAGAGAGAGAAAAAGAAGTGAGGAGAGAGAGTGTGTATGTAGACAAATGAGGAAATTTCACTTTTTTTCGCTCTTTATATATACTTTTTCACCCAAAATTTCAACATGGCTTTCCTGACTAATTTGGGCATCCTGAATCCAAATATATCAGTTTTATTTTCATCTGAGGTCATTTCGACCAGTTTCCGATACTACGAATTCTCGGTCAAAAATTACTCTTGTGCTCAATTATCAAATTTGAGCGTGCTTATAGGCTATCCTAACTAATTTGGGAGTGCTGAACCTAAATTTATTAGTTTTATGTCAAGATAATCTCATCTTAACCTACTTCTTGATACTGTGAGTGGCACACACGTGTACACACATAATATCATTATTAATCATTTTTCATCCTTTAACATTATTAGAACATTTTATTTAGTTCTAAACAATATTAAATCACTTAATTTCACATTTTAACGCTTAAATTCATTGTGTATTTATTTTCCGAGAAATATGAATTTTCCCGGTTATTACAGGTACTCTCAAGGATAAACAAGTAAGTTGCTGCAAATTCTCTAGCTCAGCGAGATTCACATTACTTCTTCTGCTGACAATGGCTTCTCCAACTTCCCATTTATCAAATTCTCCTGCGATATGCAACTCCTCTAACTGTATCAAACTTGAGATTACATTCGGCTCAATCAGCTCAAGATCTTGACAACCTTCTAAATTTAACTGTTGTAAACGACTTAGTTGTCCTACTTTTACTGGCAATTGCTTAATGGTCGACCGCGAAAGATCAAGAATTAGCAAATTCTTTAGATCTCCAACAAAATTTAAATCTTCAAGTGCACAATTGCGTAGACATAAGGTTTGGAGACTTTGAAGTGAATGGAAGGATGGAGGCAAGGGTACCAAATTTACTCCATGAAAAAACAAAGATTTGAGCTGATCCTTACTCTCTTCTAAAAAGTAGTTTGGAATCGGTACACGATAGCCTTCATAAGAAAGAAGAAGGAATAACTTCAACTCCGAACATTCCAACCTTTCAGGAAGTTGATTGAAATCTGAATATGGAAGTAGTGAGAGAGCCTTTGAGTGTTTGAGTTTGTTTGAATTCAGATTCCAACAATCTTCCTTCTTCTTTAGGATAACACTCTGCATATTTCCCTCGCTTGATGCTATTGATAAGGCAACATCACGAATAACGCCATGCATTTTGACCATACCAAATTCATCACCATCTAACAACAAGCAACGAGCTTTTAATCTATCAACCAATGACTCCACGCTCAATCTTACATCTGCTAATGTATGAATTTCTGGAAACAAGCCCCAGCCTAAGCTACACATCAACAGTTCCTCGACACTTATGTCCCTATCTTCTCCAAACAGACTGCATAGCAACAACAATGACTTCTCATCATCTTCTAAAAAATCATAACTCAACCTTGTACTTGGGTATACCTCTTTATGCATTCCATCAATGATCTTTGGGGCAGAGTTTTGTAGTTGCGTCAAAGCATTCCTCCAATAGGACGGGGTCCGATAAATTTTTAATGTTTGGGCAACTGCCGTGATAGCTAACGGCAAGCGTCCACATTCTCTAACTATGTCAGTTGCCAATCTCATGAAATCTGGTTGTTCATCAATATCACCAACAATTGTCTTAAACAAGTTCATTGCTTCAACGTCCCGTAAATCATCGATCGAGATGTTCAGATTAGTACCCATAAAACCTAAAACATCTCGGTTTCTAGAAGTCAACAACATGTTGCATCCTTCGTTCTCAAGATGTATCCCAACCTCTATCAAATCAAGTTTTTCCCAGATATCATCCAAAATAATTAGAATACTTTTCTCTTCCCTCAATTGACGTTGTAGCCGGTCTGCCCGCGCGGATACAGTGGGAAACCCATCAAAATCAACTTTTATCTTCCCTGCGACTTCTTGCTGCAATCTGCTTAAATCTGGAGTTTGGGATACAGTCATCATAGCCACCTCGGTGAATAACTTGGACTCCACGGCCTGCCTAGCAACTTCTTTAGCAAGCGTTGTTTTGCCAATGCCACCTATACCATAAACTCCAATCCTGGCAACGTTACGGTCCTGTAGCGCCTTCATAATTTCCTCCAAAATTGTCTTTCGCGATTCAAAGTCCTTAAAATCACCTCTTATTGCAATGTTAGTGTGCAAAGCAGGACGAGAAGCAACCACATCGAATCCGCGGCCAGCTTGAATTTCACGTAGAAGGTCCTCTACCATTTGCTTCGCCTCCCTGCTCAGCTTTCGCCGGGACACCAAATTCGGAATTTGCACAGTGCAGCATCTAATATTTGCACGAACTCGATTATTCTCCAGGAAATCTTCGGCCCTCCCGGAGATGTCTCCTGCTCTAGTCAGCCACTCTTGAACTTCACCGTGAATCTCTTCGCCACGTCTTGTAGCCTCATCAACTCGAACTTGTGTGGATTGTTTTACATCATGGAGTTCTCCAACTTGATCTCTAAGGTTAGCAACCTTGCTCGTGTAGTGAGACTCAATATTGTGAAATATGCACTTGGCAAGTCTTGGGCCAATTGCAACAACGACCTCGATAATTGACACAACAAAATCCTTTTTTTTTTCCCTACTTTACTATTTCCTCTCTTGTTTTCTTGTTCTTTTTTTCTTTTTACAGAACTCTCTTTTTTGAATTTTTTTTTTTTTTTTTGAGAACTCTCTAATTTAATCAGATTGGATTGAAAAGTTAGAAAACGGCTATACTAACAGCGAAAAAAAGAAAACAAATACAAGAAGATTTGGATAGTTGCAAAACTAAAATAACAAGGAAAATGGATATAACAGTGAATTATCAGACAACAACAGAGCAGATCATGATATGTAGATGATGAAATCAAAGAAGAGCATACCTGATCTTCTTATGGATTTTAAACAGAGCCACTTGACACAAAGCAGAGTGTTTTTTTTTTTTTTTTTAAGTTTTGAGAGTGAAAAAACAGAAAGAAGTTGATAATTATAACAATAACGAAATCAAGGAACAAAGTGAAAAGCACTAAGCCCTTCAACGCAGCAGGAGTCTTTTTTTTTTTTTTTCTTAATAATTTTTCAATTGGCAAAATTGAACCAAAAGAAAAGGCTGCAACAAAAAAAAAAAAAAAAGGAAGAAGAAACTAAAAGGAGAACCAAGAGGAAGAACAAACAAGAACTAGGAAACTTGGAAAATAAAAGTGTAAAACTAGCAGGAGAAAGTAAAGGCAACAAAAAGTTACTAATTTAAATATATATATTTTTTAGGACTCTCTAATTTAAGGAAAGACACTACAAACAGCAACAAAAAGTAAGAAAATACAAAATCAACGTATTTGAAAACAACAGAAAATCTGAAAATCAATATAAAACGCTGCAGCAAGGAAAGGAAGAAACTACAAGGAAAACCAAAAGGAAAAACAAACAAGAACTGGGAAACTAGGAAAGTGAAGTGAAAAAATCTAATTGCAAAATCAAAGAGAAAAGTTACTTGATTTTTCTTATCTTCACAGGTTTGGATTAGCTAACGGATTAGAGAGAAAAGGGCAAAGATTCAGAGGATGAAATTTGAGAATGAGAACTTTTTGCTTGTGGAATTCAAAGAGCGAATGGTAGTAATAGTTATGCGAACATTTATGCATATAATAAAATAGTAATGTTCAAAAATAATAAACTTAAAAAAAAAAAAAGCACAACAAGATAATATATAAAATGACCATTGGGCGCACAATTATTATTTAATCAAGGGGCAGTTTTGTCGCTTTTTATGGCCTTTTATTGATTGTTTTGATCTGCGAACTCAATTGATATTATAAATGTAACGACCGATAAAATTCACTTTTTTTGAAAAATAATTACACAATGAATTTAAGCGTTAAAATATGAAATTAAATGATTTAATATTGTTTGGAACTAAATAAAATGTTCAAACAATGTTAAATGATGAAAAATGAGTAATAGTGATTTTATGTGTATACACGTGTGTGCCATTCACAGCATCAAGAAGTAGGTCAAGATGATATTATCTTGACATAAAACTGATAAATTTGGGTTCAGCACACCCAAATTAGTCAGAATAGCCTATCAGCACGCTCAAATTTGATAATTGAGTACAAGGGTAATTTTTGACCAAAAATTCACAATATCGAAAATTGGTCAAGATGACCTCAGATGAAAATAAAACTGATATATTTAGATTCAGGACGCCCAAATTAATCAGAATAGCCCATGTTGAAATTTTGGGCAAAAAAGTATATAAAGAGCGGGAAAAAGTGGAATTTTCTCATTTGTTTACACACACTCTCTCTCCTCCTTCTCTTTCTCTCTCTACCCCCTTTGATGAATAGTAACTGACCACCAGAAACGGTGTCCGTTTTCGACACCGCCGGCACCGTTGGAAAGCTCTCGCCGAGCTGAGTTCAACGGTGGGCCGAGTCGACGGAACCGACGCCGGAGGAGCCCACACGCGCCGCCTGAAGCCGCCGGCCACCGGAAATTTCGTGACGCCGTATCTCCGCCGTCTGCCGTCCGATCAAGGTGATTCCGGTCCCAAAAGACTCGTGGTGAAGAGTAGAACAAAACCCAGGTGGTGTTTCAGCCCAACGGCCGCCGGATCGCGCCACCCGAAGCCGCACCACTGGTACAGAAATGTTCACCGTGAAGAGGGGAGCAAAAGCCCTCAATCAATTTCAGGGAAAAAGTCCGGCACGGCGGAGTTCCAAAGCCGCCGCCGTGACCGAGCTTTCAAGGGGCGATTTCCGGCGCTAGAGGTGTCGAATGGTGAAATTGAAGCCACCAATGGATTCCTCTCGTCGAGATCTTCAAGATGGACTACCCACTTGCTACCGTCGCCGCTGGTCAACGCCGGTCAACGCCAGTCAACGGTGACCGGTGACCGAAAATAGAAGTTTGGCCCGTTGGCCTATTTTTGACGTTCCGAACGCATCCACGGAGTCGGAATTTCAAGACGAGACCTCAAATATGAAGAACGAGGAATTAGGGTTTATGCCGTCGAGATCAGACTGCAATTCGGTATAAATCCCGACCTTTTTACGTTCCGCAATTTAATTGTTTGGGACTATTGTATGATTTTATAATTATTGGTATGAAAATTTTGGAAAAGAATGTATGTAAAAAGAAGAAAATGGCTGTAATGGAGAAAAAGAAAAATATGTGATGATGTAACGATTTTACGTAAACAGTGTGAGTTTTACGTAAAATCTAGGCCTCTGGTATAGTACGTGATAGAATTAGATCAGGATAGATAGTTTTCAGGCGTTTCCTAAACGCTGGAACCTCAAAAATTAAGGGGAAACTCTGCCGAAATTTCTAAAAATGACACCAAGGGTAATATGGGAAAACGAGAGGTAAAATATGATCAGGAAGGGAACCCAAGCCCCCTCGAGGAATTAGGGCAAGGAAAAAGGAATGAGTAAGGTACGATTAGTAAACCGACCCTTCGAAACCCTATAACGCAAGAAAAACATGAAACCGATTTTTAGGTTCGAATAGTACTTCCCGAGGGCTGGGAATGTGAAAATTGGTAAAATGATAAGAATTGATCTGGAAAAGGGTCTGATAAGATTTAAAAAGTTAATTAGATGATTTTGGGTTTAGAAAATCCAGCCTAAGTATGAAAATGAAAATGTTATGATTAAACGACCCATCAGGGGCAAAATTGTCATTTTGTCCAAAAATTCTTAAATTATGGGAAAAGAGCCTCAATGACCCCGGAATAGGGTAATGAAGTTTGTAAAAGCCAAAATCGAGGTTTAAGTCATGAAAAATCACTCAAGGGCAAAATTGTAATTTTATCAAAAGTTAGAGGTAAAATCATAATTTTTCAAAAAGTTGGAGAAAAATTCAAAAATGGCCATTAAGGTTGCTGTTCTAAGGCTATAATTAAGGGTTATAAGATCAGAATCAAGCTTTTTAATAAAATAAAAGCTATAAATGAAAATGTGATTAACGGACAAAATTTATCTATAGGAACTCAATCCCAACGCAACAAAGGACGTCAATGGATTCTAAGAAGAGGATAAGCACGTTATGAGTAAGTTCAGACATTTACCCGTCTGCAACTATGAACAAGTTTATCGTGTTTATATGTTTTGCATGCAAATGTCATGATGTGATTTATGATGATGCTATAGTAAATACTATAGCAATACTATGATGATGTTAAAAAAAAATAAAATATGTTTTAATAAATAATTATAAAATATATATATAAATGTATGTATATATTGAATTATAAAGGAAAGGTATTATAAAAGCTTTATGAGAGTAACGATGTGATAAAGAGGGATAGAAGAATGGAAAGAATAAGAACGAGAATGTTATGATAGGATGCATAAGAAAGAGATGAGATAGGAAAAGAAAGAATAGATGTTTTATGAAAATTTTTATGAAAGTTAGGTTATGATTGATAGAGCAACGATGATCGGTGATGAAAGGAATTAAGAAAAGGCATGTTTTATGATAACGAAAGGATAGGTGTTTTATGAAAAATGATACGAAAGCAAAGACTTAGACAAGAAAGAGAAACAATGATAGGTTATGATGAAGGGTACGATGAAAGGATTAGAACATAACGATAAGATGTGATTGAAAAAATAGAACGATAGGCTATGATCGATAGGCTATGATTGATAGAAATGTGATGATAAGATACGCTAGATATAATGATGCAAATGACAAGATAAACAGAGAAATTATCTGCACATAACTAAACACACTTTTGTTTGCTATGATGTGATATGATATGATGATATATAAGTAATATGTGCTATATATGCTATGCTAAAGTGTGATTAACATAATTCACACAAGTAAAGTAAAGAATTAAGAAAAGAAAAATAACGAAAGAACAAAAATTCTATGGAATGTTCTATGAAAAATGAGAAAGAAAAGATTATGAATGTCATGAAAAAGATGTACAACGAAAAATCAATATAAGAAAAATAAAAGTCTACAAGATAATAAGACTGAAAACTTAAGTTGTTGGCGTACCGGTCTCCCTATAAGGTCGAGACTTCTGGTCTATATCCTCCGCATAGATGTGGCGCTACCCCGAAGGTGCGGTAGATTATAGGATGGACCAACCCCGAAGGTGCGGTTTTTATGTGACTGTGAGGTAGGTTGGTGGGTCGCTCCCCCTCCTCCCACTGTCCGCGCGCAATTAGGTACGTCCAACAACGGGCCCAACCAAAGGAAAGTGGAAAGAAAACAAACGAAAGAAGAGTGAAAAGAAAAGAAAAGAAAAGAAAATAAAGGAATAGAGAAGAAAAGAAAAGAAAGGAAAAGAGAAGAAAAGAAAAGAAAGGAAAAGAACGTGAAAAGAAAAGAAAAGAAAAGAAAAGAAAGGAAAAGAGCGAGAAAAGAAAAGAAAAGTAAAGAACGATAAGAAAAGTAATGAATGATATGGAAGAATAACACTATGATGTAAATAACACGTTTTTACGTGATGTTATGCTAGTGTGTATGTTACTAGTTTTTAAGATATGAAAGGTTAAGAGATGATGATAAAGTGATAGAAAAGTTATAAAGGTTTAGAACAGAAAGTTAAGAAATGATAGAAATGAAAAAGCAAAGAAATGAAGAGATCAGATTAGAATGATAAGAACGATGAACGAAGAGATAAATGAGCATGAAGAGACTAACATAATATGTTATGTTTCGAGGATATGTATAGACGATGTGCATGATGTGTATATATGTGATGTAATATATTCTAGTAATAATATATATTACTAGTATTTATAAGTTAATGAATGTATGTTTGAACTTACTGAGCATCTAGCTCATTAGTTGTTTATATGTTGCAGGTAAGCAACCTGTTAGTTTAAAGTAGTATGATGGACAACGGACGGATCTGCACGTGCCAAGGGACTGGGCAAGGGTATGGTACTACCATGAGTCTTTCGCTGAGCGTTCAAAAAGGAAGATGAAAGAAAGAAAGTTATGAAATATGTGTTATAAGAGTATGATAGAGATAGGTATAATATGTAAGTTAAAAGAAAGAAAAAATTTTGCTATAAAAATTGCTTCCGCTTTAAATGAGAACGTTAAGAAGGGAATGTTAAGTATGTTAAGTAAGAGGATGACGACCCACGAGGTTGCCAGCCATCGCGGTCGGCGTCAGAGCTCGACTGGTTGGTATGGTAACGTACGTGGGGGGTGTCACAATAAACATTTGGAATCTCAAGGTGCTGTGAAAGAAATAAATAAACTTTTGTATGGTATTTTAATAATTGTGCAAATAATTATTTTAGTATTATTTTCCAAATAGTAAAGTAACGTAGAAAATAATAACAATAACAACAATAACAAAATAACTAATTTTTCATAATAATGTCGTATGAATTTGTTACATATTCAGGTTGTACAAGTTTAGTTTTGGTATTCATTGTTTTTACTCATGATTCGTCACTCAAATGCAAG
Source organism: Antiaris toxicaria (assembly GCA_035233585.1). Classification (NCBI taxonomy): domain Eukaryota; kingdom Viridiplantae; phylum Streptophyta; class Magnoliopsida; order Rosales; family Moraceae; genus Antiaris; species Antiaris toxicaria. Next base: position 21,390,060 of record CP141153.1, read on the forward strand.
TTTTCACATTCTCTTTTCTCATTATCTATGTTTTGTGGGGCATATTAAACCTATATTACTAACATGATTAAAAGGAATAGGGAATCTCCAGACAAGAAGGCTGTTTTGCTTCTTCGCTTACTTGGATTAACTTAAAGATTAGAAAGAGACCACAGTGCATCTTATTTCTTGAGATGTTTTAACCTCAGTCAAATCGTGATTAAAAAAAATAAAAAACATCTTAACCCTTTAAAATTTTTCAGCTTATGTCAAATTGATAACTTGTTTCTCACCAGTTGAGAAAGTTTCTTAATTCTTATCATCGAATAATGTGAATGTGATTTTGGCTGCAACTAATTAATTTACATGTTAACAATAAAGAAAAGCATAAAGGAAAGACCGTTTGGTCAATGAAATACGAGTATAAGAAACTGAGTATTAACAAACACCACAATGATTCTTGTCGGCAAGCTGAATAATAAAAGATTAGTAGATAAGAATGCAAGATGATGACTAAGAAAGTGAAACATCCCACCTTATAACAACAACAACAACAATAATAATAAAACGCTATGAGAAAAACATTTGAAGGAATCCAAGGAGAAGATGGCGATGGCATGGTGGTAAAAACTACTATTTAAAATCTTTGTTTCTAAGTTTGAGCCTTGACAAACACAATGTTTTGTCTTTTAGCAAAAGGACCATGTGCAGTCACTCTTGAAGCTTGAGAATTGTTAGCTATTGAAGACCTAGGTGAGGAGGCTTGTCATTGGGATGTGTCCTTGCACCTCCATTTTATTTACACTAATATATACAAATAGCAATGGCCTCAGACCTGATACCAGATATAATCTAACATTGCTGTTGTATTAATCGGGAATTTTAAGATTCTCGAAAGAAATATAAAATTATATGTATATGACAATTTTGATATATAAAATATGAAAAAGTTATGTTTTAATATTGTATAGAATGCGATAAATGTTCTAACAGTGTTAGAGAATGTGATTTTGGAAATGGAAAATTTTTCTAAACCAAAACGAGTGAAACGATTTCAAATCGGAGCCAAAAACCCTAGAGAGTGCACTAAATGCATTAAAAGATGAACAACTTATAATAGTGAATTCTGGTCAAACGAAAACAAAATAAGGCAGACCGATCGCACATGAGGTGTCAAAAACTCGCTAACGTGATTTCGGTAGACTTTTGTTCGATTTAACTTTTGGTCAAACTTTGACCATGAATTAATATGTTAAATTAATTGGATGATGTCATTGGTGACATCCATTAATGATGTAATAAATGAGAAAGTTAAGTGTAATTAAGGTGGTAGGTAGATCCAAAGGCTAGCATTTATTGTGATCTTTGATCAAGGGCTAAGATGATGCCAAAAATGCAATAAGAAAATTTGAAAAATATGGATTTATAGGCTGTAAATGAGAGGCAGTGGAAGTGGCAAAAATCAGCCACAACTTTGCCAATTAATCCCCAAAAAGTTGCCAAATTATTGGGAAAAATTGCCATTTAGTCCTCCATCCTTTGGCCTATAAACAGAAGTGAAAATGACCTTAGAAAAATTAGAAAATATGGCCAGATTCTGTCTAACTGCAGCCATGAGCATACCCCCTTTCCAAGCCAAAAATCTTAGCAAAAAAACTTCACTAAACTTGCACCAAAACAACCCCAAAGTACCAAGGAACCAAACTCTTCAGGTGAGCCACCATTTTATAGCTTTTCTTGCTATTTTTCTCTTCAAAATCCATGGCTTGTTACGTGTGAAAATTTGATGAAAATTTGGTGGTTTGATTTGATTGATCATGTGGAAAAGGCATTAGAAGCCATAAGATTGAGATATGATAAATAATCCTTACGGTGAATAATGTTGGTGTTGAAATACATAGGAAAAATAAGGAAATTTTTGTGGTAGGTGAATGATTATTGATGTGAAAAGTTTTACGTAAAGGTTTTGGTAACCTTACGTAAAATAGACCTTTGGTATAGTACGTAGTAGGTACTAAGGTTCTGATACGTACCTAATACCGGGAAAAACTCAAAAAGTAAACGGAAATGCCGTCGAAAATTTTTAAATTAGCAACAAAAGTATTTTAGAAAACGAGGGGAAAATTTTATGAACGGGATGGAAAATTGAACCCCTCAGGAATCAAGGCTTGGGATTAGAATAACAAATGTTTCAAGAGTAGTGAAACATTTGTTTGAGGCTTTGAAATGTTAGAAAAAAACGATAGAGTGGAAAAGAATGGTCCCGAGACTTACCAGGGGAAAAATGATCATTGACCAAAAAAAAGTCCGGAAGACTTGGAAAAGAACATGAAGGACTTAGAATAATTAAAATAAGGTTTTTAAGGCTAAAAATCCAAAATTTGTGATGAACACAGGCGTGTGGATAGAGAGACGGCCGTATATGAAAGAAATTTAACAACCCGAAAGGTACATGACCTTGGACACGGGCGTGTTCCAAGCCGTGTACTGTTACACGGGTAATTAGGGATTACACGGCCATGTGGGAGAGAAAGACAGAAAGGTACACAGGCTTAGACACGGGCGTGTACCAAGCCGTGTACATTTACATGGGTAGTTAGGAAACTACACGACTGTGTAAGAGAAAAACAGAGGAGTACACAGGCTTGAATATGGACGTGTACCAAGCCGTATACTGTTACATGGGTAGACAGTGAATTACACGACCGTGTAAGAAAGACCTGAGAGTTACACGGGTTAGGACACGGCCGTGTATAAGATCGTGTACCACCTAGAGAGATGAAATTCATTGTGAAGTTAAGAACAAAATGAATATATGCAAAGTGATAAATAATATTGGGAATTAACAGATAATATTATGTCTGTAGGGACCCAAATTAGAGACAAACAAGGAATTGCAGAATATGTCAAGAATTGGACGTTAGCGTAGTTGTGGTAAGTTCAGACATTTAATTGTCTGCAACATGACATATTGTAATGTTTAAATATGTACTATTTGTACGTTAGATGCAAAGTCCTACAGGTACTAGGGTGTAGTTAACTAACTCACTTAATAATTAACAGGTCTGAGAGGTGTACTGTAGGTACACTAAGGAAAGAGGTGTCGTAGCACTAGAGTGTGACTAAATTTAAGACACACCCATAAATAAAAGATTGTGTAAAGACCTATGGACATTGAAAGTTCCTGACTTTGAGGTGATAATTAATGCCACCCGATCGAAACTATCAAAAAGATGGTAATGAAACCATGTTTGGCGTAGCGGCTTCCAGCGACAGATGGAGGTATTTTTTAGATCCTACAAGGATAAAGCCAAGGGCTTAATGGACTGTGAAGGATTGGTCAACGGTCGCTCCCCAGGTCCCTTCCAATAACGCGCAACATCGGTACGGCCACAATGAGTTCAAAATCAGAACAAAATGAAAGATAATGACTCAAAACTGAAATAAATACTATAAGTGAGCATAATTAGAAATGATAGACACTAACAGTATGTTTAGTAGTCTTGGTCATAGTTGATGTAAACAGTACCCGGTTAAGGTTAGAGTTATTGTTCACTAATCAAGGTCAAAGTTACTATTCACGGATGAATGGTACTATTCTTGAAAAATTTTATTAATTATGTTTTTGAATCTACATGATTCCTAGTGTATATGTTTAAACTTACTGAGTCTGTTAGCTCACCAGTATGTTCATATTACAGGTAAGAAACCTGTCCAGTGATAGATTATACTGGATGACGGCAGGACATGCGGTGCCATTGGGATAGGGAATTTCACTGTGGATTATGGTCCTGCTACCAGTCTTCCATTGAGCTTTGATGAAAAGACTCGAGGAAAATATATTTTGAAATATAGAGTTGAACAATGTAACTGTTGTAAATTATATTGTTGTACAAAGAACAACTAAAGTATAGTTTTAAAGTTTTATATGGATTTCTTATTTGAAAAGTGTATATATATATAAAGGCTCCAAAATACAAAGGTTTGAAAATGATTTAAAGTTTTACGACAACCCGATGAGGTTCACAGGCTGTTTCGATCAACTACGGAGTCTGATCGGAATAGTTTCGCATGTTCAAAATCGGGGGTGTCATAGCTGTGAATGTAAATTTCAGTTACCAAAAATATAAACTTACTTAGCAAGAAATGTAAAAATATGGATGTTTAAAAATGCTTTATAAATGTAAAAATATCCATGTTTACATTTGCTTGTATGTAGATTCAAATTTCTAATTAGTTTACCGGATCACATCAATATCAAATATGAGATTATATGTATAAAGGGAGAGAACCCAACAGTAAAAAACAAGTTATTGGCAGCACAGTTTTGTCACCTTGCTATCTGTTTCCGCACTACAATATTCGATTTCCGAAAGCTATTGTCTTAAATCACTTTTTTTTTATTTTTTATAATTGCATGTTCTTTAATTGCATTGCATCACTATCTAAACATATATATAAAATACATATTTATACACTTATGCGATGTTAGGTAGTTGAAGTAAGTGACACAAAAATCAACCTAAAACAAATCGTACCCATTGTTATACAATATCAACACAATGTCTACATAAAAATTTAGTTCAAATCTTAATTAAAATCTGTAACAACCGGGAAAATTCATATTTTTCGGAAAATAATTACACAATGAATTTAAGAGTTAAAATGTGAAATTTAGTGATTTAATATTGTTTAGAACTAAAATAAAATGTTCTAACAATGTTAAAGGATGAAAAATGATTAATAGTGATTTTAGGTGTTAGCACGTGTGTGTCACTCACAGTATCAAGAAGTAGGTCAAGATGATATTATCTTGACATAAAATTGATAAATTTGGGTTCAGCACTCCCAAATTAGTTAGGATAGCCTATCAGCACGCTCAAATTTGATAATTGAGCACAAGGGTAATTTTTGACTGAGAATTCGTAGTATCAGAAACTGGTTGAAATGACCTCAGATGAAAATAAAACTGATATATTTGGATTCAGGACGCCCAAATTAATCAGGATAGCCCATGTTGAAATTTTGGGTGAAAAAGTATATAAAGAGCGAAAGAAAGTGGAATTTCCTCATTTGTCCACAAACACTCTCTCTCCTCATTTCTCTTTCTCTCGCTACCCGAATATGTACAGTAACCAACCATCGGAAACGGTGTCCGTTTTCGACACCGCCGGCACCGTTGGAAAGCTCTCGCCGAGCTGAGTTCAACGGTGGGTCGACGCAACGGAACGGCCGCCGCACGTGCCGCCCGAAGCCGTCGACCACCGGAAACTTCGCGACGCCGTATCTCCGACGTCCGACGTCCGATCAAGGTGATTCCGGTCCCAAAAGACTCGTGGTGAAGAGTAGAACAAAACCCAGGTGGTGTTTCAGCCCAACGACCGTCGGATCACGCCGCCCGAAGTCGCGACATCGCCGCCATGAAGCCGCCGTGGAACTCGCCGTTTCCGGCGATGTTGAGCTGCACCACTGGTACAGAAATGTTCGCCGTGAAGAGGGGAGCAAAAGCCCTCAATCAATTTCGGGGAAAAAGTCCGGCACGGCAGAGTTCCACCGTCGTCGTCGTGGCCGTGACTTTCGAGGAGATTTTCCGGTGATAGAGGTGTCGGATGGTGAAATTAAGACCACCAATGGATTCCTCTTGTCGAGATCTTCAAGATGGACTACCCACATTCCACCGTCGCCGCCGGTTAATGCCGGTCAACGGCGACCGGTGACCAAAAATTGAAGTTTGGCTTGTTGGCCTATTTTCGACGTTCCAGACGCATCCGCAGAATCGGAATTGCAAGACGGGACCTCAGATATGAAGAACGAAGAATTCGGGTTTATGTCGTCGAGACCGGACTGCAATTCGGTATAAATCCCGACCTTTTTACGTTCTGCAATTTAATTGTTTGGGACTATTGTATGATTTTATGATTATTGGTATGAAAATTATGGAAAAGAATGTATGTAAAAATGAGAAAATGACTGTAATGGAGAAAAAAAATATGTGATAATGTAATGATTTTACGTAAACAGTATGAGTTTTACGTAAAATCTAGGCCTCTGGTATAGTACGTGATAGAATTAGATCAGGATAGATGGTTTTCAGGCGTTTCCTAAACGCTGGAACCTCAAAAATTATGGGGAAACTCTGTCGAAATTTCTAAAAACGACACAAGGGGTAATATGGGAAAACGAGGGGTAAAATATGATCGGGAAGGGAACTCGAGCCCCCTCGAGGAATTAGGGCATGGAAAAAAGGAATGTGCAAGTTATAATTAGTAAACCGACCCTTCGAAACCCTAGAATGCAAGAAAAACATGAAACCGATCTTAGGTCGGAATAGTACTTCTCGAGGGCCGGGAATGTGAAAATTGGTAAAATGATAAGAATTGATCCGGAAACGGTCCAATAAGATTTAAGAAAAAAAAAATTTATTTGATGATTTTGGGTTTAAAAAATCCAGTCTAAGCATGAAAATGAAAATGTTATTATTAAACGCTCCATTAGGAGCAAAATGGTCATTTTGTCCAAAGATTCTCAAATTATGGGAAAAGAGCCCCAATGACCCCGGAATAGGTTAATGAAGTTTGTAAAAGCCAAAATTGAGGTTTAAGTTATGAAAAATCACGTCGATGGCAAGATTATAATTTTGTCAAAAGTTAGGGGTAAAATAGTAATTTTTCAAAAAGTTGGAGAAAAATTTGAAAAGGGCCATTAAGGTTTAAAAAGCTGTCCTAAGGCTATAATTAAGGGTTATAAGATCAGAATTAAGCTTTTTAATAAAATAAAAACTATAGATGAAAATGTAATTAACGGACAAAGTTTGTCTGTAGGAACCCGATCCAAACGCGACAAAGGACGTCGATGGATCCCAAGAAGAGGATAAGCACGCTATGAGTAAGTTCAGACATTTACCCGTCTGCAACTATGAACAAGTTTATTCGTGTTTATATGTTTTGTATGCAAATGTCATGATGTGATTTATGATGATGCTATAGTAATGCTATAGCAATGTTATGATGATGTTAAAAGATATGTTTTAATAAATAATTAAGAAATATATATATGTATATATATGTATATATTGAATTACGAAGGAAAGGTATTATAAAAGCTTTATGAGAGTAACGATGTGATAAAGAGGGATAGAAGAATGGAAAGAGTAAGAATGAGAATATTATGATAGAATGCATAAGAAAGAGCTGAGATATGAAAGGAAAGAATAGGATGTTTATGAAAAGTTTTATGGAAGTTAAGTTATGATTGATAGAGCAACGATGATCGGTGATGAAAGGAATTAAGAAAGATATGTTTTATGATAACGAAATGATAGGTGTTTTATGAAAAAATGATATGAAAGTAAAGAGTTAGACAAGAAAGAAAAGTAATGATAGGTTATGATGAAAGGTATGATGAAAGGATTGGAACATAACGGTAAGATATGATTGATGGAATAGAACGATAGGCTATGATCGATAGGAGTATGATGATAAGATACGGTAGATAGGATGATACAAATAATAAACGGAGAATAATTGTCTGCACATAACTAAACATACTTTTGTTTATTATGATGTGATGTGATGTTATATAAGTAATATGTGCTATATATGCTGAAGTGTGATTAACATAATTCACACAAGTAAAGTAAAGAATTAAGAAAAGAAAAACAACGAAAGAACAAATGTTCCATAAAATGTTTTATGAAAAATGAGAAATGAAAGATTATGAATGTCATGAAAAAGACGTACAACGAAAAATCAATATAAGAAAAGCTAAAAGAATGCAAGATAATAAAACTGAAAAGTTAATGGTTGGCGTACCGGTCTCCCTATATGGTTGAGACTTCCGGTCTATATCCTCCGCGTAGATGTGGCGCTACCCCGAAGGTGCGGTAGATTATAGGATGGACCAACCCCGAAAGTGCGGTTTTTATGTGACTGTGAGGTAGGTTGGTGGGTCGCTCCCCCTCCTCCCACTGTCCACGCGCAAATAGGTATATCCAACAACGGGCTCAACCAAAGGAAAATGGAAAGAAAACAAACGAAAGAAGAGTGAAAAGAAAAGAAAAGAAAGGAAAAGAGAATGCGCGAAAAGAAAAGAAAGGAAAAGAGCGAGAAAAGAAAAGAAAAGAGCGTGAAAAGAAAAGAAAGGAAAAGAGAGTGAAAAGAAAAGAAAAGTAAAGAACGATAAGAAAAGAAATGAATGATATGAAAGAATGACATAATGAAATCGATGAAAAATAAATAAATAACAAAACGAAGTTTATAAGAACATAATAGAATTATATATGTGATGTGATGTGAATGACACGTTTTTTTACGTGATGTTATGCTAGTGTGTACATTACTAGCTTTTAAGATATGAAATGTTAAGAGATGATGATAAAGTGATAGAAAAGTTATAAAGGTTTAGAACAGAAAGTTAAGGAATGATAGAAATGAAAAAGCAAAGAAATGAAGAAATTAGAATAAAATGATAAGAGATTATCAATAGAATGATGAGAATGATTAGCGAAGAGATAAATGAGTATGAGGAAGCTCACATAATATGTTATGTTTCGAGAATATGTATAGACGATGTGTATGATGTGTATATATGTGATGTCATATATTCTAGTAATAATATATATTACTAGTATTTATAAGTTAATGAATGTATGTTTGAACTTACTGAGCATCTAGCTCATTAGTTGTTCATATGTTGCAGGTAAGCAACCTGTTAGTTTAAAGTAATATGATGGACAATGGACGGATCTGCACGTGCCAAGGGACTGGGCGAGAGTATGGTACTACCATGAGTCTTTCGCTGAGCGTTCAAAAAGGAAGATGAAAGAAAGAAACTTATGAATTATATGTTATAAGAGTATGATAGAGTTATAGGCATAGTGTGTAAGTTTTAAAAAAAAATTGCTATAGAAATTGCTTCCACTTTAAAATGAGAATGTTAAAAATGGAAAGTTAAGTATGTTAAGTAAGAGGATGACGACTCACGAGGTTGCCAGCCATCGCGGTCGGCGTCCGAGCTCGGTTGGTTGGTATGGTAACGTACGTGGGGGGCGCCACAAAATCAAACCTCGTTCTATATCCAAAATACATGATAGGCTCGAGACATGGGTCTCGAGTACCGAAGTGGGTCTTGAGCATGTTACGGCCAAAACTGGTATTACTCTACTTTAAAAATCGGCTTATAAGGGAGATTGCCCAAGTGGTCATAAACCTTAAAGCCAACCCTTAACATAGCAACGTGGGGACTCAATTTTCAGTGTATTTGGCTGACAATAGTTAGGACTTTGAGGGTTTTAGTTCCACATTAATAATCAATGTCCAAGAATAAGGAATGTTCAAATCAACAATAGTTGGAGATCTTTTGGGTATTCTAGTCTTTTTGCATTAAAAATTAACAAAGTTAGCGTCAAGGGTGTTAGACATAATATGTTTCGATTAAAGGATGACTTGAGCAAATATAAAAGGTGCCAGTCGTTTTTTAATTTATTTTTTTTAATTGACTTTCTTATAATTACACTTTTAATAGATAGTGTTAGATCCATCATCATATGTCCCTAAAACTTTCTTATATCTAGAGTTTGTCCTTGAATTTGAATTTTATTCCAAATTGAATCCTAAAATATCCCCATATCCCAATTTTCCGCTTTTAAGTGAACTATTGTTGTAATTATTATTGTAATATTATGTAATATCCTTTTGTGATCAATTACCAAAGTAAAACTATTTAAATGCTTTTAATATTTCACAACAATTCAATTCAACTTATATTAAAATCAAAATTTTTACTTTTTTGAAATTTATCTCACTCGTTTTTCTAACTTACACAAATTCAAGCATTACCTTTAAAAAAAATATTCACACACACATTTCATTTAAACACACAATTTCCATTCTACATACTAGTGCAAATATTCAGTTTGAATAAACATTCAAATGCAATCTATAATCTAAATGGACACTAAATATTAGACCCACCTCATTTTTTGATCATCACTATAACTACACCCCTTTTACAATCTCTATCCAAATATTAGGATTTGTTCGGGATAAAATATTACATTTGAATACGATACATTGAATAAAATATGCGTTTAAATAAAAAAAATATATTTAAATTACATTCAAATACAATATTTATTTAAATAAAAAGTATAAGATTTGTTTAGATATTAGGATTTGTTTAGGATAAAACATTATATTCAATACAATACATTAAATACAATATGTGTTTCGATAAAAAAAATATTTACATTACATTCAAATATAATGTTTGTCTAAATAGAAAATATTTAAATTACATTCAAATTTAAAATTATGATATGATTAATAAAAATATATTTAAAAAATCAAAGAGAGAAAATATGTGATGTAATTGATAAAAATAATAAAAATAAAATAAAATAATAAATAATAATTATATTTAATTTAAATTATAATATAATTTATATTCAAATATAATATTTTTACGTTTGAATAAAAATTATATTATATTTAAATACAATCTTAATGCTGTATCGAACCTAATGGCCCATTAATCATTATTAATTGCATTTTTCATCGCTTACTACAAATACAAGCCGAAACAACCAACCAAATAGCATTAAAGTAACCCAAAGAAACATCTCTCTTTCCAATTCATCCCTTTTCTTACAAATTTTCTGATAAACCAAAATGAAATGAACACTTTCCAAGTGTTAATGCTGGGTTACACAACTGTAAGATGCCTAAACAAGAATCAGAGTATGGTCCTCTGAGCTAATTTAACAGAACCGAAAGACCAGCTCTCTAGGATCGTTCAACGATAAACTTTCGCACTATGGATGTGTCTTCAATGCCGTTTCTTACCACCACCTTTCTTGCCTTTCTTGTTATTCCCTTTTACTTTCCCCTTCTTTTTTCCTTCATTAAACACAGGAGTAAGCGTAAATGTACTCTCTCTAGATGGTGTCCGACGCAACAAATGCTTCACGTCGAGGATACCATTTCTAAAGTGTCCTTCACTCGACTTCAGAACCTGGTCCTCTGGCCGGCGCTTCACTTAGGATCTTTTAGAGCCACCACCGTATTTCCCACTGAAACATCCAAGAATCATCCTCTATACAGAGTACAGAAGTCTGGGTCAGCGCAAACTTTTACCGACACACAGCCATAAAACAAGCATTTGGAATTTTGGGGAATGGAAAAGATCAAGAATACCTCCTGGAGTATTTTCTGTTCCCTTTCCTTCTGTTTCTTCATCCTCCCTTTTGCTACACTATGCGGTAGTCTCTGTTGTTTTGGCGGCTGTCTCAACAACAAGAACACTATTTTCAGCAGTATGATTAAACTTAAGTCTTGATAAAGAAAATATGTCTACATATTTATTCTGGATGTTACTTTTTCAGACCAAGGTTAGTTTATATATATAGGCAATTACTTCATTGAGAGCTCAATGCCAAGCTCTGTACTAATCTGGACAAAACAAGGGCAAGGGTCACCATACCTTGCCACCAAGAGAAACCACCTTCTTATTTTCGAGTGCCTTCCTCTCTTTCCATGTCATATGTGAGTTACCTTAAATAGCAAAATCAAAGTGACCACATAAATAAAAAAAATTGAACCAACTTCATGAAAACAACAATCAGATGGACGAATTATGCATATGTCTACACACACACACACACAAATACATATAGATTTATATAATTGAAGTTGTTCTATCTAACTACCATGTAGGTAGTTTACATGAACCACTTCCACTACGGATATGATTTCCCAAAGAGCTAGGAACTCAAACACTTCTAGTGTGGAAAGCTAGACCAACTAATACAAAGCGCATAAGTTAAAACACAATCTTGTTCAAAACTGAAAAAAAGAAAAAAAGGCTACTAAACTTAAAATATACGAGTCATGACCCTGATATGTTCAAGATTGAGTTATTTTCAAGAAGCTTCATTCTAACTGACTTAAGAAGCCAGGTTGTAGTTTCTGCTCCTAAGGCTTCTCCAATCCTTCCTAGTATGCACAAAGTATGAACTATCCAAGCAATCTTTCATTCATTCTTTCTTTCTTTGTTTTTTCAAACTTCTCAGCAATTCAGTGATTCCTTACAAAGATGAGCAGGATTACTAAATCAAAATCAGAGTTGTCTAAAAATAGAATTGGCAAGATGCAGAAGCCAGCACATCACACAAGATCATCAAAATTTTCTCCATACACAAATCAAAATTAAATTTATGCCAATATCACTAAAAATTTAAATTTACGCCAATATCACTAAAAATTTAAATTTACATAGCCCTTTTTGCTAAATAAAGTACCAAGGAGCACAGAAACTTAGACAAACGAGTCCAAGAGTTATGCAGGACATTCTTGATGACCCATAATTAGGTACTTGTGGACGGTAGAAAAGAGTTTTGAATACTCTTTAACACTAACCAAGCACTAAAAGGCTTCACTCTCCAGACAATGTTATTGAGTCTTTTTTAAACTTTCTAGGAACGTCTAACACAAGGCACGCTCACAGCGAGGAACACCGAAATTCTTTTTGCAAATTTTAAGGGTGTTCGATGAGGCTCATGTGTCTCCTGCCAGAGGCACATGCCTCCACAAATTATGTTAGTATCTCAAAGAAACTTCAACCTCAATTTCAAATCTCTATACTCCTATTAGCAGTTTAAAGTGATTCATTCTCTTTGCCACCAGTGGCTTACTTCTCAATAAGCATATTCTCCACCAAAAAAAAAAAAAAAAAATCCTGTCAAAGTTATCTTCACGAGCCTCCAAACTCTTCGAAGTACTTTTCACTTTTTTAAGTTTACTATTAAGAATCTACCGTTTACATTACAGCTCAACTTCAATGCATAACAATCATAATTTAAATCACAGAAAAGACATAGCAAAAACTCGATAAAAATCTCTTTGTAACTAAATATAAGACTCAACTTCTTTAACAAAAAAAATAAAATAAAATAAAATAAAATAAAACTCAGTTTCTCTGTTATTTAAAAGCAAGGGACAATTCTACATACATAGAAAGCATAACATGAAATTCTCTCAAAAAAAAAAAAAAAAGGGAAAACAACAAAATTGCATAAAATAGAAGCAGAATTAGACATACCCAGAAGCTCGATATCTTTCATAATATTTCTCATGTCCATTCTTTCGTCTTTGGCATTCTTAGGAGCCCTTGAGGATCTCCCTCTATCCCCTTTTTTATCCTTGTACATATTTGCCTTGTTTCAACTTCTTAGACATATGCGACGGGAAAAAAAAATTAGCTAAAAGGAAGGTAAAACAAAACATAAATCGGAGTGAGAAAAGAAATGGGTGTTGAAACTAGAAAAGAAAAGGAAAAAATCAGACAGGTTCAGTGTTTGATGGTAATAAGGAACAGTAAGAAGAAGTATACCTCACCGGTGGCTTTGGACAGAGGCAATTTCACCGACCCAACACCGGCGAAAGTGGTGGGGCTGTCGTCGGGCGGTGGTGCTCGCTTTCACGACAAGGAATGGCGGACAACACCAGGCGGGACCTTCAGAGCGGCAGCTCTGCCAACTTGCAGACTAACGGCGGTGACGGGAAGAAGAAGAAGAAAAGAAAGAAAGAAAGAAAAGAGGAGGAGAGGACGTGTCGCTTAGGGTTCAGAAACAAAACCTTTTTTCTAAGAAAGTAAAAATTATACGGAACATATTACGTGTAGATTGAATCGTGTTAATTTTTTTTTTCTTAATTATCATGTTAATTATCATAGTATTTTAAGAATTAAATTATGTATAGTTTACGAGATATGTCATTCTTGTTAAATTTATGTTGTAACATTTTAAAGGGTTTTAGATTTTTTTTATTTGTGTTTGTACTTCTATCCTTATAATAATGTTATTATATGTATGTAATTAATTTAAATTTTTAGTGTGATAATCGAGAAATCTATGTTCTCGGAAAATATTGGTACAAATATGTAAATATATGTACATTTACAGTGAGATATGTTACAGAATGAAGAGCAGATGAAATTTTTGATTAATTAAGTTTTAATCAAAAATTTGACAATGAATTAATGAAAATAGTTAAAAGCTAAGCATTAATTCAATTTATGATGTTTTAAAATCAATAGAAAAGTATGTGGAAAGCACATATTAAGAGATCAATGGCACACAAGTGAGCCACATTGATCAATAGATAAAAGACTAGCCAAACAAGGCCTAACCTTTAAAAAAAAAAAAGAAAGAAAGTGAGAGTGAGGGAGTGAGGCACGTGAGATAGGGGGGTTTAATTTATCCCCTTGCCTGTAAAGCAGCCGGCAGAAAGAAGGAAAGAAAGAGAGAAAGAGAAACCGAGAGAAAGAGAAGGAAGGAAAAAGGAAATCCAAGGCAAGTTCGGATTTTCTTGTCCCAGCAGCAGATCAATCGAGATTCGGTCAAGGATTAGCAGCAAGAAAAGCTCACGATTAAAGCAAGGTAAACCCTAGTTTCTTACGTTTTTTCTTTGGGGAAAAATCTGGGGTTTTAAGTGAAAAACAGAGAATGTGAGTGAATCATGTTGAGGTTTTCGGTTAAAATCGAAACATGATTCGAGTCTAGATATTTTCAAACACGAATCCATGAACAGATGGTTTAAAAAACCGAGTTTAGTGAATATTTTTCACAAAAAAATGCAGATTTTTCAAAAGAGGAGTCAAGAGGTATAAATAAGCAAAATGTGGGAATTTTGCTTATGAAATCATGGATTTGTGATAGTAGGAATGTAGTAGATACCTTGAAACGGTCTTATGAAGATCGATTTCAAGTGTAAGAAGTAGAACAAAGGCCATAAAAGCCTTAGAAAATCAGAGCAGAGCAGTTCAGACCCAGAATCTTGATTCTGGTATGAACACGGGCGTGTACACGGACGTGTATAAGGGCGTGTTCAGAACACGGCCCCGAACATGCCCATATGCACGACCGTGTTGCAAGAAAAATCAAACGTGAGAGGCACAAGGCCAAGAACACGGCCGTGTATCGGGCCGTGTCAAGGGGCACACGGTCAAAGGGAGGCGTGTAAGTAACCATGTAAGAGTCCAGAGGAGTACACGGCCAGTAACACGGCCGTGTACCCACCGTGTAAGCATACACGGTCATATTCCACGAATTACACGGTCAGGCTTAAAAGTCCAGAGAGGTACACGGGCAGAGACACGCCCGTGTAGAAGGGCGTGTTCGAAGCCAAAGAGTAAAAAAAAAAAAGAGTCTGGAAAGGAAAATTTTCATGTTTTGCCATATTTCCAGTATAAGATAAATATGGTAAATAATCAGTGATTGTTTCTTTTATAGGAGATCAAGCCAGAGACCCCAAATCAGCAGTCCTAGAGCAGCAGAGGCTTACGCTAGAGGATTATCTGTAAGTTCAAGCATTGTCCTGACTGCAACGTGGACAAGCTTGTTATATTATTATATTATGAATGTTCTATGACGTGTATGTCAGACATTGACTGTCTGCATCACGATATCTATGTCAGTTCATGTCAGTCTCATGTCATGCATGTAGAGTTGCATGTTTCAGTACACAGACCAGACAGTACTAGAACAAGAAAACAGGTAGGTGCACAAGGCACACTAGTGTGTTAATTAATTCACACCCCAGTAATTTGATTAACAGGTTCCGACTGTGAGGGCAATCAGTATGCTACCCAGTTGGAACACTAGCAAGATGATAATTAAACCAGTATGGGCGTATCGACCTCTCGACCCACGGGGAGGTTTGCATGTTTAGCATCAGTTAAGACTGAGGAGGTCAGCACTAAAGTACCGCTCCCAGTTGCGCTAACATGTCGGTACGTCCAATCAGGGGCCCAAAACCAAAACTTAATAACAGATTAATGTCCTAAGACTAAACCTTCAGCCATGAGCATGTTTACAGAGTCCAGTTTCATGCATGAGCATAGCAGTACAGCATGTCAGTTTCATGTTTTTATGTTTGAACTTACTGAGCTCATAGCTCATCAGTTTGTTCACATGTTGCAGGTAAGAGACCTGTTCACCAGTAGTATATGGTGGACGACGAACAGGGAAGTTACATGCCGGGCAGGATTAGGCGAGAGATATTGGTCACCGATAGTCTTCCGCTGTACAGATTTTGAATATTTAAACCATGTAATTAAAAGAACAAGTTTTCAAGTTAAAATTATGTGATAAGGGAATCATAAGGCAGATGCATGTTATTTTGTTAACATGATTTCCTTATCACATTCTCAAGCAGTTTATGAATTTAAAGAGAAAAAAAAATTTTGTTCGCAAAATTAGCAAGTAGTTCACAGTCCAGCATGATTGCCGGCGACCCTAGAGGCCTGCAGACTATTGCGGTTAACTATAGAGTTGACTGTAATAGCACTGTAGAGCCTCTACAGCAGGGCGGGCCGCCACATTTAGTCATTATGATGTAATATTATAATAAAAAATATATTTTTATTTATATTTTATAATATCATTGAAGAGATATAAAAAAGATATTAAATACATGAATTGAATCTAGGAGTTTTTAGTAAAAAAAAAAAAAAAAAGAAATAGAGTTTAAATTATAATTCCATAAAAAGTTTAGAAATAAAACGATCAATTTTCCCATTAAAACTTTTTTTTGTTTTTTTTGTTTTTCAGTAAAAAGGAGAATCTACGATTCCACTTATAAAAAAAAGGAAGAGCTAATAGAGCTTTGTGGGAGGTGAAACAAAGGATCTAGAAGGGTCAGTTTATGCTTTTTTATTAATATATACAATATATATTATCTTATTTAAGCTTTAAATTGTTACTTTTTAACCTTCTTCACCAAATTTATCCCTACTATAGAGGGAAAAAATGAATTAATGGGGAGAATTAAATTAAAATCCTAAAAACAAAATAAGATTAAATGTATAAAATTATTAAAATAACTTTATTTTATATAATTATCATCGTTTTTTAAATGATAATATTTCATATAGTTATCGGTAAACTTTACTTTCAATTGTAGTTGATCCCTTATAGCACACAACTCTCTCCTTATTGACATCATCACAACTTCGAGAGTGGCCATTGGCTATCCCATCTGGTGGTGACGGCGACTTTAGATTTTGGACGTAATAATTAGATATTATTTGGGAATTCCAGATTTCTATGGAACATAGGATTCAATTTAGGGATTAGGGTTTAGGATTTCTAATTTAGGAGTTTTGGTTTTGGTTGAATTGAGTATTCTATTTGGGATTAGGGTTTTAACTTTAGGATTTAAGTTATTAAATTTGGGTTACAGGATTTTCAATTCCTTTTTATATTGTTATTTGGAGGTAAATCTTTTTTTTTATTTGAAACCTACGATTAAAAGTTCAATAAAAAGTAACAAAATTAAAAATTGAAAACAATGTGAATAAAAGATTTACTTAATACCGTATAAATATAGAAGAGATTTGGATTTATTAGGTAGACTAAATCTTCTATTAAAAAAAAATATATATATATTTTTTGAAACTTGAGGTATGGAGATTCAAATTATACACCTTTATATAGAGTCAGATGCGATATTATCATTAAAATATGCCTACATCCACTAAAAAATTTATTCTAAATAAATGATTTACTTGTAAATTATGAATTCACATTGGTGAATATCGGATGGATTTACATAGTAAAGATTGAAATAAGAAACTATCGGATTAGCATACTTGTAAAAACTATGTAATTTATTAGATAAATTAAAATTTAAAAAAAATGTTAATAAAGGACTTAATTGAGAAATTCCAATTTTACATTGTGAATATTGGCTTTACAGAATTTACACAAAAATTTTAACTAAAACAATGTAATAAAGAATTACTGGTTATAACAAATTTTACAAACAATGAATGTTCAAGGTAAATCAAATTTTACCACAAAAGTTATAAATAAAAAAGAAACGTAAATCAATGATATACTAATAATAACGACTTTTATCTAATAAATAATGGATTTACCTTGCATTTAACTTATAAATCATGCTTAAAAAATGACGTAAATAAGAAAATAATGAATTTACCAAATTAACACTAAATTTTACCATAAAATTGTTAATAAAGCTCGTAATTTAGTTAGCATATTCACAAGTAAATATTTTTAATCCGGAATTAATACATTTAATAAATATATTTATTAAATAAATAAGTTATTTACTAGTAAATATAATATTTATTTAAGTAAATATATTATTTATTACTTATGCCTTTATTTTTATAAATTCTTTTTTTTTTATTTGCTGAAAGTTTTTCCTTTATGACAAATTAAGTGTAGCCCTATGATATCAAATATTATAGTCATACGATGATTGCCTCGTCCTCAGAGTTGGATTAAGGAGGATGTGCGAGGTGCTCCTAGCATTGAAGGTTATGGGGTTGTTTTCAAGACTAGTAAGGATTTTATTAAAAGTTGAGTTTGCTACTCAGAACATTTCTTTTGTTTTTGAGACTAAATTGGTTATTTTTATTTTGGTGATTGAAAAGACACTATTACAAATGTTAAATTCTACTATTTAGATTACACTATTGTTTTTTAAAAACGGTAGTGGAAAGTATGTCAAAACCATGACACGGAGAATAAAACTCGAAATTTATCATGCTAAGAAAATGGTCCACCAACTCCACATTTTCGACATTTATTTCGTAATACTGAACATGCCAAGAATTTGACTTGGCACCATGATAAATGTGTTGATGATGGTATGCTTAGACATCCAACCAATCACCACAATGGAAGACCTTTGATGCCACTCATCCAGATTTTAGTACGGAACGAAGAAATCAATGCCTCAGTTTGTTGGCGGACGGAATGAACTTATATAGTAATGTGAGCAGTAGGCATAGCACTTGGCCAGCCATACTTATCAACTACAATCTTCCTCCAAAATTGTGTATGAAATAGAAGTTCTTAATGCTAACTTTATTGATCTTCGGTCCTTAATAACCGAGGAATGACATTGACGTGCACTTGGCACCATTAATCGATGATTTAAAAAGCTTGTGGGAAAGTGGGATAGAAGTGAGAGATTCTCACCATCAAGAGACGTTTAAACTCTGTGAAAATTGATTTTGTCTATTAATGACTTTTCTGCATATGGCAACTTATCAAGTTATGAGGTGAGGAGTTCTATGGTTTGTCTTATTTGTATGAAGAAAACATATTCCATTTAGTTGAAAAGGTGTAAGAAAACTATTTACCTTGGCCACAGAAGATTCTTGTCAAAAAACCATTATTACCACAAAAAAAAAAAGGCTTTTGATGGCAATATCGTAGAAAAAGCCCTTCCTTGGGTTTCAATAGGTGAAGATGTATTTGAAATGGTTAAAGATGTGAAGGTAGTTTCGGAGAAGAGAAAACAAAATAATAAGGATTCGGTAATCGATGGACCTTAGAAGAACAGGCCAATCTTCTATAAACTTCCATATTAAAGATCATTTTATGTTCACTATTGCTTGGATGTTATGCATATTGAAAAAAAGTCTATGAATCGATAATAGGCATGGTGCTTGATATTCCAAATAAAACTAAAGATGGTGAAAAAGCATGGTTGGATCTTAAGAAGATGAAGATTAGACCTAATTTGTTACTTGAGAAAAGAGGGAATGACATGAACTTATCTCTAGCAAAAAATACATTATCAAGATAATAAAAGAGAAAGCTTGTGAATGGCTTGCTCTATGATAGTGCCAAATGTGGATTCTTCTAATATTAATAGATTAGTGTTGATGAAGGATTTGAAGCTCATTAGAATGAAAATGCATGACTACTATATCTTGATGTAATAATTATTACCTCTTGCCTTGTGGGGAGTTTTAACAAAAGATATGAGATTTGCAATTACCAAGTTATGCTCATTTTTCAATTGCATTTGCTCTAAGGTAATTGATCTTCTTATGTTAGACTCACTAGAATTAGGATTGGTGATGACGTTGTGCATGCTTGAGAATTATTTTCGATCATTATTGTTGACATAATGATTCATCTAACCGTGCACTTATTTCAGGAAGTTAAATTTTGTGGACCGGTATATATGAGGTGGATGTATCCTTTTAAAAGGTACATGAAGGTTTTAAAGAGTTATATGAAGAATCGTAATAGGGTGAAAGGATGTATAGCAGAAAACTACACAGCGAAGGAATTGATTGAAGTTTACTCTAAATATTTGTCTAATGCGAAGTCAATAGGTTTGCCATAGACAATAAACATTGAGTTGAAAGGACTATCTATCAGCATACCTTCATTAATAAATCGAGATGAATGGGATATTTACGTTTTGCACAATGATAGAAAAGTGTAACTTTTTATTGGTGTTTACATGAATGAGTTAAGAGATGAAAATAAAAAAAGAAAGAGGTGAAAAGTGATTTCAAGAAGAACACAACTGGACATTTTGAAAGTGGATAAGAAGACATGTGTTTATGAAAACCAACCTTTTGTAAGACATAAAAAAGCTATATAAGGGACCAATAGTTATAAGGTATACATCATATTATGTCAATGGCTATTCTTTCTATACTCACAAAAAAGATGAGAAACATCCCATCCAAAATAATGGTGTAAGCCTCTGTGCTGAGACTATGCGTATTTACTCCACAAAAGACAAGAATCTGGTGTATGGTACCATGGATTACTATGGCATCATTAAAGATATTTGGGAACTTGATCATTGTGGTTTGTGAATAACACTCTTTAAGTGCAAGTGTGCTGATAATAATTATGTTAAGTTTGATAGGGACTGCATTATAGTGGTGCACTTTAGGAGATTGAAATACAAAACGATCCTTTATTATATCATCACAAGTAATCCAAGTATTTTATACTAAAGATCCTAACAATTTAGAGTTGTCTTTAGTTATCCCAATGAAGCCAAGAATGATTCATGATGGTAAAGAAGATAAGGAAGATTGCATCGACATTCCATCTTTTATGAAGGGATTGCCACTGGTTAAAGAGATTAATGAATCTGATAATGATGTTTCCCACTTGCTCCGTTTAAATGTCGGATAGACACACATTGAAAAACCAAAGAAAAAAAAGAGCATTTAATTTAGTATATACTATTTTATTTGTGTAAATTATATTAATAATCTTACTTATGAACATCTACTTGTTGATCACTTAATTTTGCAAATTAAGAATTTTATTTGTCGTTATTTTATGTTTAATGATCACTATGTATTTTGTTTGGATAATACACGGGATTGGTCGCCAATGGGAAAAAAACTTAAAATGTAAAAATTTTAAAAAATGATACCATGATCGTTTTAGAGGGGTTACCACGGCCGTTTTCTTGGAAACGGTTGTGGTATCCCTGGGATACTATGAAAATTCTTAAAATTCTGCCACTTTTGTTTTGTTTTTCTTTTTTTCTTTTTTTTTTTAGTAAACCCATGACCCCCTCTTATTTCTCTCTCTCTCTCCCTTTCCCTTCATCCCTCATGCCACCCCTCCTCTCTGTTCCTTCCTTACACCACCACCCCCATATTCTCTCTTCCTTTCTCATACTACCGTCCCCTCTTTCTCTTTTCCCAGCTCCCCTTCTTTCCTCCACCATTTGGTTGAAGCCGTTGTCTTTTTCCTCCACCACTTGGATAACTCAAGTAAGTATAAATTTAGAGAAAGTGTTTAGGTGCATGTGGTTTTTGAAAATAAAGTGTGTTTTTAGTTAGTTAATGTGGGTATGAATTTAGAGAAATGTGTTAATTAGTTTTGTGATTTGGTTGATATTATTTGGTAAAATATGTAGTGCGAGTAAATATTTGTTTGTTTTATGATTTGGTGAATTTAGATGATGAATGTTGGTATAATGTTTTGTGATTTCGCATATTAGGTGTTCGATGAAATACATGAATGTGGGTATTTGTTTAGGATTTAATCGAAAAGATGCTTGATTTAGGAATTTCAATTGACACAATGAATGTGTTTAGATGATTGTGATTTTTGAAAAAAATATGAATACAAATTGCTCTAATATGTGATTTGGTGAGCATAGGCTCTTCGGTGGGTATGTAATTTGGTTAATGTAATTTTTACCCAAAAAAAAAAAAAGTTTTAAATGAGTTATGAATATATGTTTTCATTTGGTATTTTGTTGAATGTTTGATGCATGATTTGGTATTATGTTTGGAGTTTTTGATAATGAGTTTTGATTTTGTTTACTAGGTGTTTGAGAAAATACTTAAATATGGATGTGTGTATATTATTTTAGTTTTTGGTTCAAGATTTAATAAAATATTAATTAATTGAACATGAGTTGATTGTTTGGTTACGATTTTTTCTTTTCTTTTTCTTTTTCTTTTTTTTTTTTTTTTTTTTTTTGTGGTAGTTGGTTGAGGACTTGCTCTAGATTGATTGATAATGTCTCTAGAGAGGAGTGAAAATGTTCCAATGACCTCTAAACATGAAAAATTGTGTAAAAAGGTAGAATTTGATCCCGAATCCAATGTTAAGCAAACATCAACTTTAATGTAACGGGCCCATTAAGTTTGGAAAAAGGGAGAAAAAATTAAAGTAGAATTTGATTCGAAAGATCAACTGATAGGGAAAGGGGGTTATGAACTTATGAGTTGGACTGGAGTGCTTGCTTACGAGGACATTTCTATTTGGATAGTCAATTATAAAAATGGTGATTTAATCCCAAATAAATAAAGATTTTGGATAGAAATCATAACTTCTTTCACCGTGGATTTTAGGTTTACAAAAGCAACTATAAAATTACATGGTTTACTTGCAAAACAATTTCAACATGATCTATGTGTAACTTTTGTTGAGGGTAGTCTCATAAAGAGAGTGTGTTTATTTATTTGGCCTCCCAAAGTAATAAAAAAACTATCCCTTCATAAGTAAAGATGATTGGATCAATTCCATTCAATATCGTCATTTACTGGAATTTCAACTACTATTGACAAAGGGACGTGAACTAAGAAAGAAAAATATATATAGATCAAAGGGAGGTTGAGATGAATACGGAAAACTCAATTAAGAAGAGGTACATAAATTACTTAGTTGTGTTTTCTCCATAATAAGTACATAAGTATAATTGTTTATCCTATAGGTTTTCTAACTATAGAAAAAAAAAGTAAAGTTTTTGAAGATGGGAGTATATCCTTAAAGATATTTGTTGTGGGTGCAATAGTGGGTTACACTTGTTGGAGAGTTTAAGGATGAATCATTACGTCATGTTGCTGAAAAGTTAGTAAGTTAAAATTTTAAATTATTGCTAAATATATAGTCTCCTTAATGTGTTATTATTTAAGGATTATGATATTTTTTTTTTATTTTGTACAAGAGGAATATAACTACCAGGATTCCCAAGGTAGTTTTGATTTAGTTGGAAACAATGATAAGTTGACTAAAGCATTAGACAATCCTGAACATTCGGGTAGCGTGGTGGTCAGACGAAATTTGTAAGCCAATCCTAATACTTTGGCTTGTAATGTTGAAATGGTGGATCTAAAACACCAATTTCAAAAGTTGCAAAAACTGTTAGGGATCTGTGTGCAAAGCAAAGTGTTATAGTGATGGAGGAGGATGATGCTCTACCTACTATTGACCAACACAACAACTTCAAGGCTAGTTGCACCATCCATAAAAGAGAACTTGGGGTGTCAAATCCGTAACCTATGTCAAATGTAAGTCAAGAATGTAACATTTTTCTTGATTATTCAGTTAACGGTAGACATAGGCTTTTTGCAATTAGTAGGGCTTACATGAACTACTTGGCAACTGATACAGTCCATGGGATTGTATTAAGTGAGTGAGGGGAATGTGCATGTGATAATTACTGTGCTGAAAATAAATAATGCCCTACCTATTCTGACAAACGATGCGTCAATCCTGGGAGAGGCTGTTGGTGGGTTTGTTGCATGGCCAAGAAGCTTAATTGACCTAGACATTTCTTTGACCAATGCCAGTTAAGGTCTTTGTCATGTTCTGATCAAGTAACCGAGGGAAATATATGGATAAAAAAGAGAGTAGGGAAGAAAAAATTAGTACACAACTGAGGTACAACAGTTACCTCTATTTGATTTTAGCTATACCCCTACAGAGTTGAAATCATTTGTTTTTTATGTATAACAATTCATGCATCAAGGTGTGCGGATACAATGCTCGATACAAGAGACTATCACTGCTGCTAACATGCTATCTATCTTAGATATGAGGATGTTTATCATTTAATTAAATTTGAAGCAATCGGTTCAAATAGTATACTAGCATACATCAACTAATATATCTATTTTTATGCTGTGCTTATTTTTTCTTACGAATCTTATGTTGTTTTTTTTTTATGTAACAAGTTTTTTTATGTAACAAGCTTTATAAATTATTTTGTAGCTATTTAGTAGAACATTATACCCAAAAGGGCCTTGATTGACAGTTTGAGTTTATTTCTCTATCTCTTGTCTCATTGGTTTCAGGGTGTCCAAGTGATGGTGCCAATATTAGGGAGCGAGCTAATAATATTTAATGTGCTTTGGTAAGGCTCTATCTCATGCCCTAGAACAGAAGTGTACATTTGATCCTTGCAGTTATTGATCCTTGGGATGACTTAGTGCTATATCTCGATCCTCTTAGAAATGAACCACTTGATGATTTTAAAAACTTAATTAAGTCGTAAGTATAATTTTGTTTAAATTACATATGATACATTACAACTTTTTTTTTATTAAATTAAAACTTACTAAGTTGTTTTGCACTTTCATGTCAGGGCACTTAATGATTGGAATATTGTAGTTGGACTAGAGCAAACAAGGCGGTAAAGCTATGAAACAATGATCAAGACTATTAAATGTCATCAACAATCGTGTAATGTCAAGTTTTTTTTTTTTTTTTTTGTTGGCTTATATGCATGAAATAATATTGTTGGTTCATGGATTATCTAAGCTTTACAATAAGGATAGTATACAGGTGATGATATTGGTGAGGTAAGAAGAGAATGAACATGTTTTGTAATAAACTTCATACGATATAAGAATACGTAAATTTTGTAACTAATGTAATAGATTTTTATTTATTTGTGAATAACTATTGTAATTTAATTTTAATTTCTTATTTCAAATTTTGGACTGTGTTGATAATACACAAGATTTGCCATCTGTGGGATTTTTTTTTAAATTTTTGTAAATGAAATTTCCATGACCGATTTAAAAACATTTGTACAAAGTTGGATTCCACCATTGTTTTCTCAAGAAACGGTGATTCCACTACTGTTTTTTGAGAAAACAGTCGTAGAAGCTTGTTTTCCTCGACTGTTTTGCAAATGATCGTGGAAAGTCTTAAAAAAAAAAAAAATTTGATCCCTGTTTGTAAACAGTAGTGGAAAATGAAGAAACCACGACCATTAAAAAATGATCGTAGAATCTTCTTATTTTTTAGGACCGCAGATTCTATGATCATTAACAAATGGTTGTGGTAGCTTTTCACGACCGTTAAAAATGGTTGTGAAATCATCCTTTTTTACTAATGAGGCTTGGGAGTTTTAATGACGTAATTTATATTTTGAATGCAACTTTATTTATAAAATTAATCTTTTTAAGTTTAAACTGGATAGAGTTCCTTGGTAATTCCATAGTAGATGGTTACTTTTTTTACAATATGCAAAGTTTTTTCAATTAAAGGTTTCTTATAATTTTCATGAAAGGTATTATAGGCATATTAGTAAACCATTCAATTCAGCATTGTCACGTTAATGGATGGTTTTGGAATCTGGATTATATTCTCCCTTTACTTTATAGAGATATTAGTCTAAAGTATGTGCTTTGCACATGTTGAACATATTAAAAAAATTTATCTACATAGGAGTAAAAATTAAAAAGAAACATATATAAAAATTAAAAAAAAAATAAACAAACATCCTAAAAATTTTAAAAAAAAAAAAAGCGACCCAACAAAAAGACTAAAAAGATAAAAACTAAAATGTAACAAATTGACCAATACAAAAAAAAAAAAAAAAAGAAGGATTATAATGAAAAAATTAAAAAAAATGAGCTAAAAGGAAAAAAAAATTGAATGACCAAAAAAATAACAAGAAGGATTAAAATGGGAAAAATAAAAAAAACATAGGTGGAAGGGAAAAAAAATGGAACTGTTGGATTAAAAAAACATAAAAGGACTAAAATGAAAAAAAAGAATAAAATGGGCCGAAAATAAAAAAAAGGAAGACTAAAAAATAGATTCAAAATATTTTCATCCAAGATGAATCGTTTTGGACGATTATGCCTTGAGTATTGAGTAGGAGCCAACTTTCACCTTTCTTATATATGTATAGATGAGTACTTTTGTTTTTATGGATTTCCTTTACATTTTTAAGGTGCTTTGGTTGTCTTGGATTATGCACTTTTTTTCCTATCTCTGATTTTTTCCTTCAATTTTTTTGACAAAGTTTTTTTATTTGATTTGTTCATGTAGATTCCAAAGGATGTTGATGGTGGTTGTGTAACAACCAATATTTCATATTACTTCAATATAGGCAAGAGATTTAATTATTTATAAAGCATAGACTAGAATCATAATTCAAAATGTTGGATTAAGTGTTTTTTACAGGTGACGATGCTATGGACTTTAACATGCTCAAGAATTCATGTTTTATGTAAAGACAAGTAAAGTAATAATTTTAGACTCTTATATTAATTTTTTTCACAAAAGTTTAGTATGATAGATTTGTCTAAGAATTTTTGATCTTACATAAGATAATTTAAGGTATGATTAGAAGAAGTTAAGTATCAAGAATTTTGTAAGAAATAGTGTGATGTTATATTCACATAAAACTTGGTGTGGTGGCCCGCCCTACTGTGGAGGTGCTACATGGTTATTACGGCCAACTCTGTAGTTAACCGCAATAGTCTGCAGGCCTCTAGGGTCGCCGGCAATTATGCTGAACTGAAAACTTACTGGCTAATTTTACGGAATAATTTTTTTTTTCTTTAAAATCATAAACTGTTCGAGAATGTGATAAGGAAATCATGTTAACAAAATAACATGCACATGAATCATGATTCCCCTATCACATAATCTTAACTTGAAATCTTGTTCTTGAACCTACATGATTTAATTTCAAAAACTGTACAGCGGAAGATTAAGGTGACCACCATCTCTCGCCCAATCCTCCCCGGCATGCATGTACCTACCCTGTTCGTCATCCACCATATACTACTAGTGAACAGGTCTCTTAACTGCAACATGTGAACAAACTGATGAACTATGAGCTCAGTAAGTTCAAACATAAAAACATAAAACATGACATGCTGTAC
Organism: Antiaris toxicaria; assembly: GCA_035233585.1. Classification (NCBI taxonomy): domain Eukaryota; kingdom Viridiplantae; phylum Streptophyta; class Magnoliopsida; order Rosales; family Moraceae; genus Antiaris; species Antiaris toxicaria. Next base: position 21,417,261 of record CP141153.1, read on the forward strand.
TATTGTGCTCATGCATAAAACTGGACTATGTAAATATGCTCGTGGCTGAGAGGTTAGTTTTAAGACATTATCTGTTATTAAGTTCTGGTTTTGAGCCCCTGATTGGTCGTACCGACATGTTAGCACAACTGAGAGCGGTACTTTAGTGCTGACCTCCTCAGTCTTAACTGAAGCTAAACATGAAAACCTCCCCGTGGGTTGAGAGGCCGATACGCCAATAACTGGTTTAATTACCATCTTGCTGGTGTTCCAACTGGGTAGCATACTGATTGCCCCCACGGTCGGAACCTGTTACATGATTTACTGGGGTGTGAGTTATAATAACACACTAGGATGCCTTGTGCACCTACCTGTTTTCGTGTTTTGGTACCTGTCTGACATATACACTGAAACATGCAATTCTACATGCATGACATGAACTGATATGAGACTGACATGAATATCGTGATGTAGACAATCAATGTCTAACATACACGTCATACAACATACATAACATCATAATATAACAAGCTTGTCCACATTGCAGTTAGGACAATGCTTGAACTTACAGAAAATCTGTTAGCGTAAGCCTCTGCTGCTCTGGGACTACTGTATCGGCGTCTGTAGCTTGAACTCCTATAAAAGAAATAATCACTGATTATTTCCAATATTCATCTTATGCTGGAAACATGGAAAAACATGTAATTTCTATTTCCAGACTTTTTTTTTTTTGACTCTTTGGCTTCGGACACGCCCTCTTACACGGCCGTGTCTCTGCCCGTGTACCTCTCTGGACTTACATGCCTGACCGTGTACTTCGTGGAACATGGCCGTGTATACTTACATGGGTGAATACACGGTCGTGTTACTGGCCGTGTACTTCTCTGGACTCTTACACGGTTACTTACACGGCCGTGTTTCTGGCCGTATTTTCCTTTTATCTAACATGGTCTGCTACACGTCTTCCTTTGACCGTGTACCCCTTGACACGACCCGATACACGGCCGTGTTCTTGACCGTGTACCTCTCGGGTCTGAATTTTCTTACAACACGGTCGTGCGTATGGGCATGTTCGGGGCCGTGTACTGAACACGCCCTTGTACACGCTCGTGTACACGCCCGTGTTCATATCAGAATCAAGATTCTGAGTCCGAACTGCTCTGCTCTGATTTTCTAAGGCTTTTATGGCCTTTGTTCTACTTCTTACACTCAAAATCGATCTCCATAAGATCGTTTCAAGGTATCTATTACATTTCTACTATCACAAATTCAAGATTTCATAAGCAAAATCTCACATTCTGCTTATGAACATCTCTTGACTCAACTTTTAAAAAATCTAAGCTTTCTTAAAGAAAACTCACTAAACTTGGTTTTCTAAACCATCCACTCATGGATTCGTGTTTGAAAACATCTAGACTCGAACTATGTTTCGATTTGAACCGAAAACCTCAACATGATTTACTCACATTCTCTTTTTTTTTTTTTTCACTTAAAACCCTAGATTTTCCCCTCGAAAAAGCAAGAGAAAAATGAGGGTTTACCTTGCCTAAATCTTGAGAACTTCTTGCTACTGATTCTTGACCGAAAACTCGATCAATCTGTTGCTTGAACAAGAAAATCTGAACTTGTTTGGATTTCCTTTTTCTTCTCTCTCTCTTTCTCAGTCACTTTCTCTCTTTCCCTTTCTCTTTCCCTTTCTTTCTTTCTCTTTCTTTCTTTCTTTCTCCGCTGCCTCTCTTTACAGCCAAGGGAAATGATTTAATCCCCCCCTTAACTCACATGCCTAACTCTCTCTCTCTCTTTCTTTCATTTTTTTTTTGAAAATGCTAGGGCTTGTTTGGCTAGTCTTTTGGCCATTGATCAATGTGGCTTACTTGTGTGCCATTGATCTCTTAACATGTATTTTCCACATACTTTTCTATAAATTTTAAAACATCATAAATTGAATTAATGCTTAGCTTTTAACTATTTTCATTAATTCATTGTCAAATTTTGATTAAAACTCAATTAATCAAAATTTTCCTCTGCTCTGTATTCTGTAACGTGTCTCACTATAAATGTACATTTATTTACATATTTTGTACAAATATTTCCGAGAACGTAGATTTCTCGATTATCACACTTGGATGGGAAAACATTCTAATTAGATGAAAAGTTCTTCTTTGAAGATGTAGATCTTTTCGTTAGCTTTCCAAAGCCTCCTGAATCATTCAATTCTGACATTAGAGTAAAAGTTAATAGTCAACATACTATAAGAGGGTCATATGAATGGGAAAAAAATAAAGCTGGGGCTATAACACACTTATCGCGCACTGCAATGTAACACCTTGCAGCGCTCGCAAAAAAAAAAAAAAGGATTTTTAAAGAGACAGATTTTGTGGGTCTTCTACAGCTGTTTTGACCTTTAGATCACCACCTAACTTTTAATCCTTGTCCTTGATTAATTAGAGAATAGTTATTTAAGATTAAATCACTCTATTAGGTTTCATCATATGTATTATCACAGAAACTTGTCTCTCTTTTTCTTCCAAGCCATCTTCTTCTTCTTCCTTTTAGATTACAATTTCTTACGAATTCCATCACCAAAACCTCCAGGATTTGATCCTCTCAAGAGCTTCTAGGTTTGATTTTGTTAGGAGTTCAAGAAAATTTTATTTTCTTATGTTGATTTTAGAGATTTTGAATTTTAGGATTTTGATAGATTTGGGATTTTAATAAACAATTGAATTAGATGGTGAAATCAATGTTCTAGTATGATGAATTAAAGGATTTGCTAGTGGAATTTATAAATTGAGATTTTGCTAGATTTATATATTGGTTCTCTTAGTTTTCTTGAAAATTGAAATTGGGGCTTTGATAAATTTGGATAGAATGAATAAATTAAAGAAGTTCGATGATGAAATTGACAATGTAGGATTTCAAAGAGATTAATGATGAATTCTAAGGAATTGAAATGCTTAGGTTTATAGAGAATTGGAAATTTAGGGCTTTTTTTGATTTTAAATATTTTTCCTAATTATAAAATATTGAAACTATGATTTTGTCACATGAATTTGGTTAAAAGTAAGCATATTAAGGTCTTGAAGCATTACGTCACCAAACTAGCAAATTTAGTAAGTTTACCCGACGAGGTAAGTATATCTCTTACCTACAACATGTTTATTCAAATTAAAATAGTTTATAATTGGTATAATATTTTGAAAAAATGTTTCAATCCCCTTTATGAAAGCTTTGACGCATTTAATAGAAAGTTATTACCTATGCTATATATATAAACAAGGAAGAGTTTTCCATAATTTATACATATATATATCTTATTGGTTATGTTATTTTTTTAATAGTACATGCTATTTTTTATGATGATATTTTATAAGGAATTATGTTTTCTTTTAAAGATTTGTGTGTTATGCTTTATATGAAGAGTTATGATTTCATGTAAGGTTATGTTTTCTCTTAAAGAGTAATGTTTTTATTGCAACAACCAGAAAATTTTGCTGTTCTCGGAAAATGTGTATATCGTATGTACAGTATCAAGAAAAGGGTCAAGACAATATTTTCTCGACCTAAAACTGATATATTTGGAATCAGGATGCTCAAATTAGTCAATTGAGTACAAAACAGAAATTTCGACTGGGAATGCGAAAAATACGCAGTATCGAAAGCTGGTCGAGATGACCTCGGATTAAGATAAAACTGATAAATTTGGATTCAGCACGTCCAAATTAGTCAGGATAGCCCAAGTTAAAAATTTTGGGGAGAAGAGTATAAATAGGAAATCTTGGGGGTTAAATTTAAAAATTCCTCATAAATTCCAAAAATCCGAAATTCTACCCCCAAAATTCTATCAAATGTGAACGGTAACCAACTTTCACATACGACCTCCGTTCACGACACCGCCGGCACCATTGGAAAGCTCTCGCTGAGCTGAGTCCAACGGTGGGTCGAAGCGATGGAGCAGCCGTCGGAGCAAGCCGCACGCGTCGCTTGAAGCTCGTCGGAGCCGTGAATTTCAAACGGCCGTATCTTCGCCGTCCGGCCACCGTTTGCCACGAAACAGGTCCCAAAAGGTTCGTGGTGAAGAGTAATACAAAACCCAGGTGGTGGTTCACGGCAACAACTGCCGTATCATGCCGACCAAGTTTCGAGAAATCCGCCGTCGCCGCCGTGGGAGCCACCATCGATTTTCGCTGATTTCGGCCAAATTGAAGAGAGTCAACGGTGCAGAAATGGTTGTGGGGTTGTGGGGAGCAAAAGCTCTCAACCAATTTCGGGGAAAAAGTCCGGCACAGCGGAGTTCCACCGTCGCCGCCGTGGCCGTAGCTTTCGAGGGGGTTTTCTAACGATAGGGGCCTCCAAACATGAAATTGAGGCTACCAATGGATTCCCCTCGTCGAGCTCTTCAAGATGGGCTACTCACTTACCACCGTCGCCGCCGTCAACCGCCAATCAACTGCGAGTCAATGCCGGTCAACGGCGACCGTTGATCAAATTTTGAAGATTGGCCAGTTGGCCTATTTTCGATGTTCCGGACGCATCCGTGGAGTCGGATTTGCAAAACGGAACTCCAGATGCAAAGAACGAAAGAATAAAGTTTGTACGGTCGAGACTGAACGACATTTTCGGTATAATCTTGACCACTTTTGTTCCTCAATTTATTAATTGAGATGAATGTATGTTAATGTGATGTATTGATATGAGAAATTATAAAAGAAAGAAAGAAAAATGAATGAAATAGCGGATATAAAAAAGTATGAAAATGTGTAAATTTTACGTAAAAAGTGTGTAACTTTTACATAAAATTAGGCCTCTGGTATAGTACGTGATAAATTAGACGAGGTTAGATGATTTTAAGGCATTTCCTAAACACTGGGAGCCTAAAACTTAAGAGGAAATGCTGCCGAAATTTTTAAAATGGCATAAAGGGCATTTCTGGAAATATAGGTTTAAAAATATGATCGGGCAAGTAAACCCGAGCCCCTTATGAATTTAAGATAAGAAATGGAAAATGGATGTTTTAAGAATTGTAAAACGATCTTTGAGGCCTGAAATGTAAGAAAAGCAAGAAATCGACTTTTATGTCGGAATAGAATTTCCCGAGGGCCGGGAATAGTAAAAATTGTGAAAAATATAGAAATTAATCTGGAAAAGGTCCAGTAAGTTTTTAAAAGTCAAATGGATGATTTTTGAGCTTAGAAAATTCAGTCTATGCATTTAAAACGAGAAGGTTAAGATTCAATAACCCGTCAGGGGCAAAACGATCATTTTGACTAAAAATTTCAGAAAGTTAGAAAAAGAGTCGTTAAAGCCTAGAACATAATCCTAAGGCTTTAATTAAAGTTTTAAAGGCCAAAGTTAAGAGTTAAGCATGAAAAAAATAAGAAAAGTTCCGATTGGGGTAAAATGGTAATTTTGCCAAAAGTTTACAGAAAAGGTAAAAATGAAACGTTAAGCTCCTAAGTTCTTTATTAAGAAATAAAACGTAGTATTTTTACGTTTTATAAAGTTTTATATATGAAATAAAGATTTTAAATAACCGTTAATTTTTCGGTTATAGGAGTTTAACGCGACAGTGATGATGGACTGTCGAGGAACCACAGAAAGCTGATGTTAGCAGCATTGAGGTAAGTTCAGACATTTAATTGTCTGTGCACGAACAAATTGATATGGTTATGTTTAGGTGGAAAAGTATATTTTCCCCTAAACTATATAATTGTTTGATTTGTGATTGATGACGGGTGCACAACTATTGGTATAGTTGTGTACTAGACTATATGGTTTATAGTATGACTGTGTAAATTATACTATTGTTACAATTGTTTCAGATTCACGAGAATCTGATTCTCTATACTGTCATGATTGCATTGACTATTTGCATGCCTTATAATTAATGAGGCAACCTCCCAAGAGTGTGAGGTATTGTTTTAAATTGTCATGATTGCATTGAGTATTTGCATGCCTTATAATTAATGAGGCAATCTCCTAAGAGTGTGAGGTATTGTTTTAAAGAAACGATGAAAATAAAGAGAATAAATAAATTAAGTATAATTTATATACTGTTCTGTATATGTGACAAGTTTGGACGAGAGGTTCCAAACTTACTGGATTCCATTTTTATGATTCCAGTTACTACGTTATGATCGTAGAGCAGTATTAATGTTTGATTAATCACAGTATTAATATGTGATGTTTACAGTCTTTATGACTGCACAGTAAAGATGTTATCATATGTACACTTGAACATTAAACAATAGGGTAATGAAAACCTAATGTTTTGGCGTACCGGCCTCTCGCGAGGGGAGGTTATTTCATTGTTAAAGCAGAAGACATAGCACAGATGAGGGAGAGCCAGGGTAGGTCCCAGGCCCCTCTACAGCGTGCTTTTCGGTACGATCAAAACGGGCTCATATAGAGATAAAATACAGATAAGATAATAAATGAACAGAATAAGTCGAAAAATTGAGCATAAAACACTTAAGATAGAATTGTTGTGTTTGGTTGCAATGTTTTGCGCTAACTTATATGTTATGTGCATTTGTATATATATATGTTTATAAATTACATGTTGTGCTAATTATTAAAAATATAGCACTACGGGTGCGAGGCTCATACAGTTTAATGAGCGCGAGACCCATGATATATAGGGCACGAGGCCCATACAGTTTAACGGGCGTGAGGCCCGTGATATATAGGGCACGAGGCCCATATAGTTTAACGGGCGCGAGGCCCATACAGTATGACAGGCACGAGGCCCAAGGCGCAAGGCCCATAAATTGAAAGCAAAGAATGATGTAATGAAAGAAAGAATGAGAAATATGAAGAAAAGAATAAATGAGTATAATATGAGCACTACCACATGATGTGATGTTTGTGCTAATCCTATATGTGATGTTATGTTAGAATATCAGAGTAAAGTTTAAAGAGATGTCATGGGTGACATCAGAGGATACCACTGTTATTACAGTTGGTATGTTTATAGTTATTTTAATTTTACAGAATATTAATAGTTATCACAATTTATGTGATTATTTGTCATTACATTAGAATAAAGTTTTAAGAGATGGCATGAGTGACATCAGAGTATACCACTGTTATTACAGTTGGTATATTTATAGTTATTCTAATTTTATAGAATACTACGAGTTATCACAAATTATGTGATTATTTGTATTAATGCACGATATGTTTTTAGTAGTTATATACTACAGATAGTGTATATGTTTATATGACAGAATATAACAGTATAATATACTGTTTTATGATTTATGTTTTTATGTTTGAACTTACTGGGCGTTTAGCTCACCAGTTTGTTCGTGTGCAGGTAACAAAGTTAAACAACCTGCCATTTGAGTTTATTGAGATACGAGACTGGTGGAATGGGTTGCGAATGTCATGTCAAAGGTTATGGACCCACTATGCTTAATCCGTCAGATAGAAAGAGAGAAAGAGAGTAAGTGTAAGTATGTATAAAAGAAGAAGAAAAAAAATTTCCGCATGTTTTTATATCAATATGAAAAGAACAAATAGTAGAAGTAAGAATAGATGTCAAGTGACGGGCCCGCGTGAGGCGGGGTGTCACATTTATAAAAGTTATGATTTTGATACAATATCCAGAGTTGTGATTTGATTCACGAAAGATAAAGTTTATTATCAAGATGAAAATTGTAATTAGAAGGTGTGTGTCGAAGATTCGTCCTAAATAACAGTAATAATTTACGCCTAAGCCACTGTCAACTCACAAGAGGTGTTGAGTTAACACCCATAATAGTAACAGTGTAATAATTGCTACAGTGGGTTTGAGACTTGTAACCCCACTCTCATCATGGTTGTGTCCATTGATATTTCGCCTAGGACCCAATATTATAAACAAGAATGATAATTAAAGATATATGAAATCTTATATGTTTTAAAGTATAAGTTATCTTTGTTTTTGCACAGTATATTTTATGATATTCATTCTCAATTATTATCTTGTATGAACATCGTTTCTACATAATGTTTTATCTAATGTTTTATATATTAATATTTGTACTTATGCTAAAATTATAAACTAAATATTTTGTCAGATAATTGATGTATTTACTAAATATTCGCTTAATATAGTTTTTGCATGTTGTAGGTGAGGAAATGCTAAAGTATAGGATTGGAGGAGGCTCGGCATAGAAGTGTGTATGGTAGTAAAGTGGGTTATTCGAACTTTTCTGTTTGAAAGGATTTATGATTATTTTCAAAGAGTTTTAAATTTATGTTTTGAATTTATTAAGTTCAGTTATTTGATCGTTTGCTTATAAAGTTCTTTTTTAAGACTATGTTTTTCCACCATTAGAAAGTTTTATGAAGTATAAGATTCTTAATTGATTTTCATAGCATAATTTGTTATCGTTTATTAAAGTTTAGTTTTTTAATTAATCGCACAAATGTTAGATAAGTTAATATTTTCATATTTTAATATCTATTATTTACGTTGTTTAAGAAAAAAAATTTATTCTTTTTTTTTTTACATTACTTGACATGAATATTTATTATTATTACGACTCATTAATATATTCCCATAAAACTTATTTAGTATTTTATATTAAAGATAGTCAATTATAGCCTTTTAGTAGGTGTTACAGGTTGTTTAAGTATTTTCTCTCCTATTTGAAATGGGGGGGTTTTTTGTTTTTTCATCTAATTAAGAAGTTGCTGATCTGACCACCATTTATTTAAACATAAAAAAGTGAATTGAATATAAATAAATATTGTATAAAATATTTTCAAATAAAAAAAAATTAAAAACCTAATCTCCAAATTTATTGTATATTGATATTGCCTTGTATCACAAGAGACTAACTCCCTATTCTGCAAGTTCTTTAAAAAAAAAAAAAAGGAATGTTGTAGAAAATATCGATGTGCTAGGCACTATCTGCTAATAGAATATGGGTTTCACAATAGAGGAACCATAAGTGAGAGATTCTTAACAGTGATAGTGCCCTTAAGTATTTTTGCCAAAAGGAAGAAAAAAAAAAAAAAAAACCCCTATTATGCAAATTGAACAAATATACAAAACCGGGGATTGAAAAGCTTATATGCGGTTAACACGGGCAAATTAAACATGTATGAATCATGATATGTATATTAAAGATTGAAGCACAATTTTCTCATGTGCACGATCAATACAAGATTCAACAACACCAAATCATTGTAATGATATCCAGAATCTGGTCCATGCAGTACATTACGCATACAAGACTCAAAAAGAAAATACAATGTGGTCCTATTACCACCAGACTTTAAAGCCATAAATCACACAAAGTATATAACCAAGAAAAACACTCAAAAACAACTATCATATCTTTTAATTTCCTTCCACATTCTCTTCCAGCTTCATTGTCCTCCATACCTAAGAGGCCAATTGTTTCGGGTAATGCTCTTTCATTGAATTATTGTGATAGTCAATCTGCTCGAAGCAAGAAAATGATCCATTGATATGAGAGTAAAAGCTGACCTAAATTTCTGACTCTAGACTTTTTAAAATGTGCATTACGAATAATCCACACAACATAAAATGGGGAAAGTGCATAGATTATAGGCTGAACTTGTCTTACCATCATTCCCACCATTGTTTTAACACCTTAGTTCTGCCGTAACGACATGAAGTAAGGAAAGTAAACTTCATCAAGTTTAAATCCATCATCATTCTCTGAACTTCAACTCCTAACTAGAAGCAAAGGAAGAAAGATGAAATGAGTTGGTCCACAAATAATAAAAGTTCGGACAATCCATGTTTTGTCTGTAAATAATAAGAAACTTTTAGTTCAAAAAAGAAACCAAACTAACATTATTTTAGCGAATCTTAATTGTCCTACCAGCCCCAGTTCAAAAAATTGAAACCATATCTTCCTATACTTAAATAAAAGAAAAATATCACCCCGAGCAACCAAGTAATAAAACAAATTTGAGTAGTTAAATATAAAGAAAAGAAATTAAGGACAAGTTTCTAACTTGAAGAAAAGAGAGAAAAATCAGCATTAAAATTGGTCATTGAATTAAAACTCATGCATTATTAACAGAAAATATTAGCTGCTACATATTGCTTCTTTTTTTTTTTTTTCGCTTTCAAAAAGACTATTTCCCAATAATTAATACACTGAAAAAATTTTCTGCAAAATAGAAAATCATTCTTGTTATTCAAATGTTACAGATTTGCTTTGGTTTTTCCTCAAAAGGGTAAGCACAAAAAATTTTCTGCCTAAAATTAAACTGGAAAGGGGATATTGCCCCTATCAAAATTCTTTATTGAATTACAAGCATAAACTAGATCGACAATCATACCACAGATCAGCAGGTAAATTGTAATCAAGTATGTGTTATTTTCTGATTAGATAGCAATTTTTTGTTGGTTGTATGTCGGATGATCACGCAATGCCGTAAAGAAAATGGAAAAAGCAAGAAGGTGAGGAAAAAGAAACCAATTTTTTAATCACCATTTGGTTTAGAATGATGTTGAAGCAGAATCTATGGTCCATTAGCTTGTGACGAGGTACCTTCTCCTTAGTCGTGAATATCCTGAAATGCAATCACGAAAGAAACTATATTTACATGATTTTAATAAAGGGCCATTTACTTCTTTCTACTTTGTATTTTGTTTTTCTTCAGAAAATAGACCTTGCATTTTGAAATTTTATATTTTTATACCATTGGAATTGCATTTAATTTGTATACAAATCTATATATTTTTTCGGTTAACACATAATTTTGACCTTAAAATGCCAAAAATACCATTGAAAGAAAAACTACAATTTGAATTATTTGTCTTTTTATACTATGTATTTTGCTTTCATTCCAAAAGTATACCTTACATTCAATGTCATCCATTTTATATCATTATGTTACATTTAATAAATACATCATTTTTTTTCTCAATCAACGTTTTATTTTAACTTTAAAATATCCAAAATACCCTTAAAAAGAATAAGAATATTAAAAAGCGACAAAACCTTTAATTTTCTTAATAAAAATTCAGACTTCTTAATCCCCCCATCATAACCACCCAATCTTTTCCCACCTGGCCGTTATGCATCCCTTCTGGCACTTGTCTCAACCCCTTTGTTTAGTTTGTAATTTTAATTAGAATTTCTTCAATTATTTTTATTTTAAATTTCAAGTATTTTGAGTTTTTTTAGTATTAAAATTAAGTGTTGATTGAGAAATTATATAAGTTTGTGTACTAAATATAATATAATATAATAATATATGTACACATGCAGAATCATAAAATGCATGGTAAATTTTTTGAATAAAAACAAAAATACGGGTATAAATATATAAATAATACTTAATTTAGTTTTACTTTGAAGGGTATAATTTGGGTATCTTAGGTCAAAATTAAGTATTAACTGGGAGAATAGTATAAAATTATATGTAAAATGTAATCCGATAATGTAAAAATATAAAAGTTCAAAATGCTTGGTATATATTTTTTGTATAAAAGCAAAATATATGCTAACAAAACATAAATAACCCTTCAATAAATCTAGGTGTTACTCGTATCTCAATTTTATTGGAAGCTGTAACAAAATAATGTTGATCAACATATTTTGATAGCTTGTAAGACTTTTATGCTTTTGTAATAATATAGAATGACAGTTATAAGTAATTATATCCAGCAAATGTAAATTAAGAACATACCGCTTTGGCAAATATTTGTTGCAATGCCAAATTTGAATTGTCCTAATAAAGCTGCCTCCGACCTTCTATCCTCTCCGAATTTCTTTGTGACTACAATATCTTTCATGACTTTACAATTTTCTACTTGTAATTCGTTCAGTTTTATAGGCCTTCCAGCCATATCAAAAGAGAATAGATACTTCAAACCATGATAACTCCGTACATTTAATCTTGTTAAATTGTTCATGTAATAATTTGTACACAGACTTTCAATAGCATTCAATCCAATCAAATTCAATATGTTCAAGCTGGGAAACTCAAGCTGCAAAACGTAATTCTAATTAGTAAGTATATACAATCGATTTGAAAAATGCATTATCAATTAGTTGTTGCATGTTATACTAATTATTTTATATATGTAGATTCTCTCAATTCTACAGATAACATTTGATATGATGTAATATATTGTATTTACAAAACATTGTCGATAACGTTAAATTTAGGAAAATTGTTTATGAGGAAAGTGCAAACACAATTTTTTTTTAAATTATGTTTTACGGAAGACTACTCTAATGCACTTTTATTTTTATTTTTTATTCAGTTGATTTTCTTTTTTTTTTAAATATATATTTTTGATCTTTTATGGACGTTTAGGCCTGTAAGAATCTTCTCTTTTCTTTTCAAATAAACTTTTGTTTTTATTAAGCATAAGAAAATTCTCTACAAATAAATACCTAAAAAGAATGATCGAAAGCATATTTGAATAGTAATTCCACATATATCTTTATCATAAGATATAGAACTCGAATCAATATCTTAGTCCAAGTTAAAAAACAAAACAAAAAAGAAAAACGTAAAAATGAGACCATTTTGACTGACACGTACACTTGGTGTGTCTATACATACTAGTTAAAAAAAAAAGTTTGTGCTTTGCATGTGCGCATTCGTCTTCATTGAAAATGTGGATACGTCAAAATGTAAGATTTAAATGAGGACGTATTTGAAAATTTATTTTAATATGAAAAATTAGGAGAAAAGGTATTTCTATAATGTAGCAGACACATTTGCAAAGATTTAAAATTTAAAAGGAAAAGCTAAAAAGAGATGAAATGAAAAAGAACAAAAGGACAAAAGAGGGGGGGGGGGGGGGGGGTATGTGTGTTGGTGACACTTTTATTAGCAACAAAAAAGAGGACGAAAATGACAAAATAAATATTTTTTAGAGAGGAAAAAGAAAAAAAAAAGAAGTAAAAAAAAAAAAAGGAAAGGCAAAGAAAAAGAAAGTAGAAAGCTTAAAGCCAAAGTTGGAGCAAGAAACTTATTTTAGTGGGAGGTACACCAAAATTTGTTTTTATGAAAATAAATAAATTTTAATAGGAGCTATGTTATAATTTTTTTAAAATTTTAATAGATTTATATGATTTTTTTTTGATAGGGATAAAATAGAGAAATCATAAACTTTTTTTTTACAGAATTAATTTTAATGACGTTATGTGAAATTTTAATTTTTCATGGGTATAAGGTAAAGATTATATGAGAATTTTTTATTTTTAATAGGGTAAAATATAAAAATTATAAAATTTTTAGGGTAAAAATAGAAGAACATAAAATTTCAATGGGGGTTGCTGGCCCAACTTGCACCATCTTTGCTCTACCCTGCTTAAAGCAATAAGCATAAAAAAATAATAATAATAATTTAAAGAAGACAAGAAATCAAAAAAAAAAAAAAAAAACTCAGCCAAAACGCATGTTTTGGTTGAAAGAACTAAATAGTATGCATTTTGGCCGAAAGAACTAAACAGTATCATATATGCGCATGCGTGCTTATTTTTGCATTTTTACACACTCACACATACATATACATAAGTGTATACAAATATTCAAATAAAGTTCATTTAATTCCGTTCATATATAGTATTTGAAAGAAAGCTACTTGTTGCAGTAATTCTTAGGGCTTATATGGGATGGATTGGAATTACCTACATGGATTATAACAATATTTTTTATCTTTTTCTTTAATTTTTAGTATTAACTTTTACTATTTAAATTCTCTTTAATTTCTCAAAAAGTTTCAATCCTACCTCATACGAGCTTTATAGTTCAAACGAACCCTATAAATATAAACAGTCCAAAAGTCAAAAAAACTTCGGTAATATATAACTCTAAATAATATTGATTATTTACCTTGACCTATGTCTTTTGACTTTTGAGTAATTTTCAAATTTCTAGCCTATTTATTTCGTGCTACTTTCAAGAACTAATTTACTATTCTTTTTTATTTTTAGTTAACTTATATTTACTATTTTATTTTATTTTATTTAGAGTTATTGATCTTTTTATATCTTATATTTTGCTCTTATTCAAAAAGTATACATTGAATTTTAAAGTTTTATATTATTATACAATCAAATTAAGTTCAATATATAAACTTAATTAATGGTAAGTTGTCTGACTGTCGAATAGTCATAGAGTGAGAGAGAAAGAGCTTGGCACTAGACCTCCAAGACTCCGATGAGGTGAAAAAGGCACGTCGGTCTTGGCGATCAATCTCTAGCACATGATGGAGGATCTGGACTCTAACCGCGATGACTTCATATCTCTGAACAAGTTTGCTGCCTTTTGCCACTAGGCCTGTGCCAACGGCTACTCATCGTTGGCAAGTCTCTCTTCCTCTAGCTACTCTCTTTCTCTCCACACAACCGACCCCTCTTGAAGTTGTATCCTAATCCATCTTTTCTCTCTCTCTTTCTTGCTCTCCCTTTCATCACCAACCTCCATTTTCACATCCTACAGCACCAATTGGTTTTCTATTTGCCTCTAGGTAAAATAGAGTGCTAGATAACTTAACCTTCATACAAATTTATATCTTGTCTCTTTCAACACTTAATTTTGATTTAAAAATGTCTAAAATACCCTAAAATATATAAACTAAAATTAAGCGTTATTTAAATATAATAGAATATAGAGTATGCTTTTTGAATAAAACTAAACCACATTATGTAGTGAAGAAATTTTAGTTTTCTATGTTGAGGGTATTAATTTTCATACTTTTAAGTCAAAATAAGTGTTGACCTACAAAAAGTGTATATCTGCATATTAAATGAAATCTGATAGTAAAAAAATGTAAAATTTCAAAATGCATGATTTATTTTTTGAATTAAAGAAAAATACATAGTATAACTATGTAAATGGCACTTTTTTTTTTAATTTAATATCGAAACATATATATTAAGTGTATCGTGTGTTCATGTTTTTCTATGTAGAGAATTTAAGCACATACTTTTTTATGTATGTAAGTCCTTCTCTTGTATATTCTACTCTCAAATTTTATGTGTGACGTCCCGTACGTTACCATACCATCCAGCCGAGCTTTGACGCCAACCGTGATGGCTGGCAACCTCGTGGGTCGTCGTCCTCTTACTTAACATACTTAACTTTCCATTTTTTTTAATGTTCTCTTTTTAAAGCGGAAACAATTTCTATGGCCAAATTTTTTTTTTTAACTTACATATTATACCTATATCCCTATAATATTCTTATAACATATAATTCATAAATTTCTTTCTTTTAACTTTTTTTTTTTGAACGCTCAGCAAAAGACTCATGGTAGTACCATATCCTCGCCCAATCCCTTGGCACATGCAGATCCGTCCGTTGTCCATCATATTATTTTAAACTAATAGGTTACTTACCTGCAACATATGAACAACTAATGAGCTAGATGCTCAGTAAGTTCAAACATACATTCATTAACTTATAAATACTAGTAATATATATTATTACTAGAATATATGACATCACGTATAGATACATCATACACATCGTCTATACATATCATCGAAACATAACATAATATGTTAGCCTCTTCATGCTCATTTATCTCTTTGCTCATTGTTCTCATCATTTTATCGATCATCTCTTATCATTCTATTCTAATCTCTTCATTTCTTTTCTTTTCATTCCTATCATTTCTTAATTTTCCGTTCTAAACTTTCTTATCTTTTCTATTGTTTTATCCTCATCTCTTATCTTTTCGTATTTTATAAGCTAGTAACATATGCACTAGCATAATATCATGTATAAACATGTCATTCATATCATACATATAACATCAAATACATCACATCACATCACATCACATCACATCACATATATTAATTCTATTATGTTCTTTTAAACTTCGTTTTATTATTTATTTATTTTTCATCGATTTCATTATGTCATTCTTTCATGTCGTTCGTTTCTTTTCTTATCGTTCTTTACTTTTCTTTTCTTTTCACTTTCCTTTGGTGGGCCCGTTGCTGGTCACACCTTAAAAATTACTGCTTCCTTCTCTGAGGGGGTGATCTTTAACTACCGCATCTTTGGGGTAGCACCACTTCTGTGTGGAGGATATAGACATTAACCTCACTTACGGGAGGCCAGAACGCCAACAACTTAAGTTTTCAGTCTTATTATCTTGTATGCTTTTATTTTTCTTATATTGATTTTTCGTTGTACATCTTTTTCATGAAATTCATAATCTTTCCTTTCTCATTTTTCATAGAACATTTCATGGGACATTTGTTCTTTCGTTGTTCTATCTTTCTTTCGTAATTCTTTCTCATTAACATCTCATTCTTTCATTCTCATTTCGTAAGACATATATCGTTGTTTCATGTTGTTGTTTTTCTTTTCTTAATTCTTTAGTTTACTTGTGTGAATTATGTCAGTCACACTTTAGTATATATAGCACATATTATTTATATATCATCACATCACATCATAACAAACAAAAATACGTTTAGTTATGTGCGGACAATTATTCTCTGTTTATCATTTACATCCTCCTATCTATCGTATCTTATCATCATACTCCTATCGATCATAGCCTATCATTCTATTCTATCAATCACATCTTATCATTATGTTCTAATCCTTTCATCATACCTTTCATCATAACCTATCATTGCTTCTCTTTTTTGTCTAACTCTTTACTTTCATATCATTTTTCATAAAACATCTATCATTTCGTTCTCATAAAACACACTCTTTCTTAATTCCTTTCATTACCGATCATCGTTGCTCTATCAATCATAACTTAACTTCCATAAAACTTTTCATAAATATCTATTTTTTCCTTTCATATCTCATCTCTTTCTTATGCATTCTATAATAACATTCACATTCTTACTCTTTCCATTCTTCTATCTTTCTTTCTCACATCTTTACTCTAAAATTTTTTTTATAATACGTTTCCATCGTAACTCAATATATACATATATATTTTTTAAATTATTTATTAAAACATATCTTTTAACATCATCATAGTATTGCTATAGTGTTACTATAGCATCATCATAAATCACATCATGACATTTGCATACAAGACATATAAATACAATAAGCTTGTTTATAGTTGCAGATGGATAAATGTCTGAACTTACTCATAGCGTGCTTATCCTCTTCTTGGAATCCATCGATATCCTTTGTCGCATCTAGATCGGGTTCCTACAGACAAACTTTGTCCGTTAATTACATTTTCATTTTTAACTTTTATTTTATTAAAAAGCTTGATTCTAATCTTATAACCCTTAATTATAGCCTTAGGACAGCTTTTTAAACCTTAATAGCCATTTTCGAATTTTTCTCCAACTTTTTGAAAAATTACGATTTTACCCCTAACTTTTGACAAAATTACAATTTTGCCCTTGGCGCGATTTTTCATAACTTAAACCTCAATTTTAGCTTTTACAAACTTCATTACCCTACTCCGGGGTCATCGGGGCTCTTTTTCCATAATTTGAAAATCTTTGGACAAAATGACCATTTTGCCCATAATGGGTCGTTTAACCATAACATTTTCATTTTAAACTGGATTTTCCAAACCCAAAATCATCTAATTAACTTTTTAAATCTTATCACATCTTTTCCAGATCAATTCTTATCATTTTACCAATTTTTCACATTCCCGACCCTTGGGAAGTACTATTCTGACCTAAAAGTCGGTTTGCTAATCGTAACTTACCCATTCCTTTTTCCATGCCCTAATTCCTCGAGGGGGCTCAAGTCACCTTCCCGATCATATTTTACCCCTCGTTTCCCATATTACCCCTAGTGCCGTTTTTAGAAATTTCGGTAACATTTCCGCTTAATTTTTGAGGTTCTAGCATTTAGGAAGCGCCTCGAAACCATCTATCCTGATCCAATTCTATCACGTATTATACCAGAGGCCTAGAATTTACGTAAAAATCATACTGTTTACGTAAAATCGTTAAATTATCACATATTTTTCTTTTCCTCCATTACAGCCATTTTCTTCTTTTTACATACATTATTTTCCATAATTTTTCATACCAATAATTATAAAATCATACAATAATCCTAAACAATTAAATTGTGGAACGTAAAGAGGTCGGGATTTATACCAAATTGCAGTCCGGTCTCAACGGCATAAATTCTAATTCTTTGTTCTTCATATCTGAGGTCCCGTCTTGCAGATCCGACTCCGCGGATGCGTCCGGAATGTCGAAAATAGGCCAACGGGCCAAACTTCTAAAATTGGTCAACGGTCACCGTTGACTGCCGTTGACTGGCGGCGATGGCGACGACGGTGGAAGGTGGGTAGTCCATCTTGAAGATCTTGACGAGAGGAATCCATTGGTGGCTTCAATTTCACCATTCGACGCCTCTATCACCGGAAATCACCCCTTGAAAAATTGGTTATGGTGGCGGCTTTGAAACTCTGCCGTGCCGGGATTGTGGCGTGCATTTGACTTGGGGCTTTTGCTCCCCTCTTCACGGCGAGTATTTCTGTACCGGTGGCGCGGCTCAACATCACTGGAAACGACGAGTCTCACGGTGGCGATACGACGGTGATGGCGTGAGCTACGGCGGCGCAATCCGGCCGTCATTGGGCTGAAAGAAGGCTTGGGTTTTGTAGTACTCTTCACCACGAATCTTTTGGGAGCGGTTTCGTGGCAAACGATGGCCGGACGGCGGAGAAATCTCACCAGGAAGATTTTAGCTCCGGCGGCCTTCAGGTGGCGCGTGCGGCGGCCGTTCCGTCGTGTCAACCCACCTTCAGACTCAGCTCGGCGAGAGCTTTCCAACGGTGCCAGCGGTGTCGTGAACGGAGGCCGTACGTAAAAGTTGGTTACTGTACACGTGCTTGTAGAGAGAGAAAGAGAAGGGAGGAGAGAGTGTACGTGGAAAAATGAGGAAATTTCACTTTTTTTTCGCCTTTTATATACTTTTTCGTCCAAAATTTCAATATGGGCTCTCCTGACTAATTTGGGCGTCCTGATTTCAAATATATCAGTTTCATTTTGATCTGAGATCATCTTGACCAATTTCCGATACTGTGAATTCTCGGTCAAAAATTACCCTTGTGCTCAATTATCAAATTTGAGTGTGCTGATAGGCTATCCTAACTAATTTGGGTGTACTGAGCCCAAATTTATCAGTTTTAACTTTATTCAAGGTCATCTAGACCAGTTTTCTGATATTGCCTATTTCTCAGTCAAAATTTACATTTTGTGCTCAATTGACTAAATTGAGCATACTGATTCTAAATATATCAGTTTTATATCAAGAAAAGGCCATCTTGATCAATTTCTTGATACTGTGTGTTACACACACACATACACAAATAAAATCACTACAATCATTTTTCATCCTTTAACATTGTTAGAACATTTTATTTAATTTTAAATAATATTAAATCACTTAATTTCACATTTTAACACTTAAATTCATTATGTATTTATTCTCCGAGAAATATGAATTTTCCCAGTTATCACATTATGAATACCACCCCTTTTACTTAGTTGTCAACTATATAATTGAGACCAGATATGCACGTACTACACATAATATTGAGATCGAGTACGCTTATAAAAGTACATTTCCATCGTACACATAGCATACTTTTGTAATTGTTCCTATCATACTAACGTGTATTTTACTTTTAAAGTCATATGCTGCAATTATTTGGGAGTTGCATTTGATTGTTTGTTTATTTGTTTTTTTTTTTTTTTTTGTTTTTTTTTTTAACAATTTGGATAAGGTCTTCTATGATTACGTTATTGTCAATGATTCTAAACCATTTAGCATAGTTAGAATAATGACCTTTTTCCTTTTCTTTTGTTTTAAATCCAAATCGAAATTAGAAAATCAAATCAACTTCAGCATTAAAGCTTCATAACGTGAATCACCTATGGTGTAGCAAAAAATACAATGATTGGAAAAGCACGTAATCACCTTTTCATTAAAGAGAGGTTGCGTTGGTATTGCTTGATGATTTGCTTCTTCATTGGCATCTGACACTTGTTTCAGCGTGGCACAACTGATGAATGTCTTGAGGGTTGGTAGATTATAAAGCCACAGAGATTCTAGTTGAGGGAATAAAATCTTCTCTGACCTTCCTTCCTCTCCCAATTTCTTTGTAATTACAATATCTTCCATGACTTCACAATTTTCTACTTGTAGTTCCTCTAGTTTTACAAGTTTTTCAGCTAAATCAAAAAAGAATAGATACTTCAAACTATTATAATTCTGTACATTTAACCTCGTTAAGTTGTACGAGTAACAAGTTATTTGAAGCTGCCATAGACATTCAACAGCATTCAATCCAGACAAATCCAATTCCTCCAAGCCCGGAAAATCAAGCTGTCAAAGATATACACAATTGACTTAGAAAATGCAATATCAATTAGTTAACTAATCTTCCATATATATTATATATGCAGATTCTCTCAATTCTGGAGATGAAAATGTTGATTTTTTCTCGACCTATAACATTTGTCTTGGAATCATTTTAAATTTTTGATACCTGGTTCATGTATTTCATGTCGAGCTTATAACACTTTCTGACCAGTTTATTTTGTGTTTACTTTTGAACTAATTTACTATTTTTTTTTTAAATCTAGCTAATTTTGTAATATCTCTATGTGTTGGGAGCTTTAATAGGTAATTTTTGGATGTGCTAAAGGTCCCTACTATCAATCTTTATCTTTTTTGTTAAGGAAAAAAAATTAGTTATGAAAAATCAAATTTCTAGGGGAAGCAGGAGTATAAAATCATGAAAATTTATCTATCTTAGTTCAGTTTCTACATGACTTTTATTGTTTTATCAGTTTACCAATTGATACTTTATTTTTATTTATAAATATTTTTTTTTGTGGTATTAGGCATTATGGACACTGAAATTATTGAATTAAAATAAAACCTTAAAGGTTTCAAACCTACGACCTAAGAGCTAAGAATCTAAACCTTAAAAGTTTTTCTTCTTTACTTAAGAAATTACCAATTTTTGTTCTACAGTGATGTAACACCTTTTCTGTCAATTATAAACATATGCTAAAATTATTTTTTGAGTCTTGAAGATAAATATTAACATCAGTTAAGATAAAAAGAATATGTAGGCAGTTCATATGTGTGTGCGCGACTGTGTTCCCATTTGTAGCATTAAAGCACATTCTTTTATTCGAGGAAAAAAAAAATGAGAAACTAAGTGGATTCGAACATGACTAAATTTCTATAAATCTTCACGTCATGAGTTTCAAAAGTTTTTTGTTTTAAAAAACCCGAAAGTAATAGGAAAATAAAAAGAAGGAATAAAAAACAAGCTGACAAGTTTCAAAAAGGAAGAATTAATATTTCATTGAAGAGGTGATGCTTACAAAATCTCTTGAGGTATGTAAGATCATAAAGCGTGAGAGATTTGAGTTAAGGAAGCGAAATCTTTTCCAAACTCCCATTGTCTTCTCCTTGCAAGTCTGTTATGACCAATACCTCTTCCAAGACTCTACAGTTATGTACATCTAGCTCCTTAAGCTTTATGAGATAGCTTTTAGCCGTAGCTAATAATGACACATACTTTAAGTTGTGGCAATTTTCAACCCGCAAGCTACTTCAATTTTGCATGCAAGAAGTTGATAGAAGTTGGTCTGGCGATAACTTTTTAACAACCAATCCGTTTAAATATAAATCTTCTAGGTTGGAAAGCGTAACCTACAAAGAGTCAAAGGCAATTCTAATTACATAATGAATTAAAAAAATGTGTACTGCTTCACACATTCTCTCAAAGTATGTGAAAAATTTATTTATTTATTTTCTTGTGGTTATAGATTTACAATAAGGAAATTAAAGCAAAAGAAGATGATACCTTCTACAATGCAAAATCCTAAAATACACAAGTTTCTTACAATTTCAAAACTAACCCTTATCAATAACTTGCTCCGTGTGAGACTTGGGATAGAATGAAAGGAAAGTAGGGCATTGACATCCTTTACAAATAGAGAAAAGAGCAGTTAATAAAGAGAAGAGGAGAAAAAGACTAGGGTTCGAGAGAAGACAGTTCTTTATATTTATTTTGCCGCTTTAAATCAATTATATATATCTAATTTCTTATATTAAGATTGAGGATCAAACCCTACTCTAATTATGAAGTTCTTAGATAAAATCTCTTCGTGTAGTCTTGAATGTTCATAGTTATTTTTTCAAACCATAACTAAATATAGATTTCTTTCATCATCAATATCAATTATTTTTTTATAGGTGAGAATTCTGTTTAATTAATATATGCTTTTTTACTTAATGGTTGATATAATCTCCTTTAATTCCTTGTTTTCTTATCATCAAATTTGGAAGTGCTTAGGAAACTATATGTTAAGCAAAATGTTATGGGCCTGTTTGAGAGCATTTTGAGAAACGTTTTGTTTTGTGTATAAAATGGAAATGAGAATCTTTTGAAAATGACTTTGAGATATCTTTTAAAATGTGTTTGATTGTGTTTCTAAGAAATTGGTTTGAGTATAAGAAAAAATAATTGTATTGTTTAGGTATGTTTCTAAAAATATTTTTTGAGTGTGTAAACTTTAGAAAATGAAAACGGAAATGGGAAAACAACTTTATTTTATTTTCAAATTCCTTAATCAAAGGTTATGCCTTTATTTCCCAACTTCTATAGGGCATATTGATTAATTTACTACCAGCCCAAGTTCAAGACATTGAAATCATATTTTCCTCTAGTTTTATAGAAGAAGAATATCACATTGAGCAACCAAGTCATAAAACAAAATTGAGCAGTTAAATATAAAGATTAGAAATTAAGGAACAAGTTTCTAACATGAAGAAAAATCAGCAGCAAAGTTGGTCATTGAGTTAAATTTCATACATTATTAACAGAGAATATTGGCTACTACATATTGCTCCTTTTTTTTTTTCCCATTTCAAAGACAGTAATCCCAATAATTAACACACTGAAATTCCCTATAAAATAGAAAATCATTTTGGTTATTCTTTTGGTTTTTCCTCAAAAGGGTAAGCACAAAAATTTTCTGTCGAAAATTTAAGGTTAAATGGGGATAATGCCCCTATCAAACTTCTTTCTTAAATTACAAGCATAAGCCAGAGCGACAATTAGACCATGATTAGCTGCTAAACGTTAATTAATAAGTTTTGTTGTCTGATTAGTTAGCATTTTTTTTTTTTTGGTTATGTTGGATGATCCCACATCGCCGAAAAGAAAATGGGAAAAGTAAGAATGCAGGGAAAAGTAAGAATGCAAGGAAAAAGAAAAAACTTTTAATTACCATTTGGTTTAGAATGTGGTTGTGTGGCGACCCCCCACGTACGTTACCATACCAACCAGTCAAGCTCTGCCGCCGACCGCGATGGCTGGCAACCTCGTGGGTCGTCATCCTCTTACTCAACATACTTAACCGTCCATTCTTAATATTCTCATCTTAAAGCGGAAACAATTTCTATAGCAAATTTTTTTTTTCTTTTAACTTACATGTTATACCTATCTCTATCATACTCTTATAACACATATATCATAACTTTCTTTCTTTCATCTTCCTTTTTGAACGCTCAGCGAAAGACTCATGGTAGTACCATACCCTCGCCCAGTCCCTTGGCACGTGCAGATCCTTCCGTTGTCCATCATATTACTTTAAACTAACAAGTTGCTTACCTGCAACATATAAACAACTAATGAGCTAGATGCTCAGTAAGTTCAAACATACATTTATTAATTTATAAATACTAGTAATATATATTATTACTAGAATATATGTCATCACGCATATACACACCATATACATCATTTATACATATCCTCAAAACATAACATAAAATATGAGCTTCATCATGCTCGTTTATCTCTTCGTTCATCGTTCTTATCATTCTATCGATCATCTCTTATCATTCTAATCCAATCTTTTCATTTCTTTGCTTTTCATTCCTATCATTTCTTAACTTTCTGTTCTAAACCTTTATAACTTTTCTATCGCTTCATCATCATCTCCTAACATTTCATATCTTAAAGCTAGTAACATATACACTAGCACAACATCACGTAAAAACGTGTCATTCCATACATATAACATCAAACACATCACATCACATATATAATTCTATCATGTTCTTTTAACTTCGTTTTATTATTTTTTCATTGATTTCATTGTGTTGTTCTTTCATATCGTTCGTTTCATTTCTTTTCTTTTCGTATCATTTCTTTTCTTTTCTTTTCACTTTCCTTTCCTTTCTTTTCTTTTCACGCTCTTTTCTTTTCTTTTCACATTCTTTTCATTTCTTTTCTTTTCACGCTCTTTTCTTTTCTTTTCTTTTCTTTTCACGCTCTTTTCCTTTCTTTTCTTTTCTTTTCTTTTCCTTTCCTTTCCTTTCTTTTCTTTTCTTTTCTTTTCTTTTCTCTCTTCTTTCGTTTGTTTTCTTTCCACTTTCCTTTG
Organism: Antiaris toxicaria; assembly: GCA_035233585.1. Taxonomy (NCBI): domain Eukaryota; kingdom Viridiplantae; phylum Streptophyta; class Magnoliopsida; order Rosales; family Moraceae; genus Antiaris; species Antiaris toxicaria. The sequence goes on from CP141153.1 coordinate 21,441,620, forward strand.
GTTGGGCCCGTTGTTGGACGTACCTAGTTGCGCGCGGACAGTGGGAGGAGGGGGAGCGACCCACCAACCTACCTCACAGTCACATAAAAACCGCACCTTCGGGGTTGGTCCATCCTATAATCTACCGCACCTTCGGGGTAGCGCCACATCTACGCGGAGGATATAGACCGGAAGTCTCGACCTTGTAGGGAGACCGGTACGCCAACAACTTAAGTTTTCAGTCTTATTATCTTGTAGGCTTTTATTTTTCTTATATTGATTTTTCGTTGAACATCTTTTTCTTTCAGAAACATAACACATATAGCACATATTACTTATATAACATCACATCACATCACATCACATCACAACAAACAAAAACATGTTTTGTTACGTGTAGACAATTATTCTTTGTTCGTCTTATCATTTGCATCATTCCATCAATCATAGCCTATCGATCATAGCCTATCGTTCTATTCCATCAATCACATCTTATCGTTATGTTCTAATCCTTTCATCATACCTTTCATCATTGTTTCTCCTTCTTGTCTAACTCTTTGCTTTCATATCATTTTTCATAAAACATTCATCATACCTTTTATCATAACCTATCATTGTTTTTCTTTCTTGTCTAACTCTTTGCTTTCATATCATTTTTTTATAAAACATCTATTCTTTCGTCCTCATAAAACATCCATTTCTAAATTCTTTTCCTCACCGATCATAATTGCTCTATCAATCATAACTTAATTTCCATAAAACTTTTCATAAACACCTATTCTTTCCTTTCATATCTCATCTCTTTCCTATGCATTCTATCATAATACTCTCATTCTTACTCTTTCCATTCCTTTATTCCTCTTTATCACATAGTTACTCTCATAAAGCTTTTATGATACCTTTCCTTCGTAAATTCAATATATACATATATTTATATATATATATTTTTATAAATTAATTATTAAAACATATCTTTTAACATCATCATAGCATTGCTATAGCATTTACTATAGCATCATCATAAATCACATCATGACATATACACACAAAACATATAATACTATAAGCTTGTTCATAGTTGCAGACGGGTAAATGTCTGAACTTACTCATAGCGTGCTTATCCTTTCTTTGAGATCCATCGACGTCCTTTGTCGCTTCTGGATTGGGTTCCTACAGACAAATTTTGTCCGTTAATCACATTTTCATTTATAGCCTTTATTGTATTCAAAAGCTAAATTTTGATCTTATAACCCTTAATTATAGCCTTAGGACAGCTTTCTAAACCTTAATGGCCATTTTCGAATTTTTCCCCAACTTTTTGAAAAATTACGATTTTAACCCTAACTTTTGACAAAATTACAATTTTGCCCTTAACATGATTTTTTTTATAATTTAAACCTCAATTTTGGCTTTTACAACTTCATTAACCTATTCCGGGATCATTGGGGCTCTTTTCCCATAATTTGAGAATCTTTGGGCAAAATGACCGTTTTGCCCCTGATGGGTCGTTTAACCTTAACATTTTCATTTTCATGCTTAGGCTGGATTTTCTAAACCCAAAATCATCAAATTAACTTTTTAAATCTTATCGGACCTTTTCCGGATCAATTCTTATCATTTTACCAATTTTCAAATTCCCGGCCCTCGGGAAGTACTATTCAAACCTAAGAGTCGGTTTTATATTTTTCTTGCGTTCTAGGGTTTCGAAGGGTCGGTTTACTAATTGTAACCTGTCCATTCCTTTTTCCATGCCCTAATTCCTCGAGGGGGCTCGAGTTCCCTTCCCGATCATATTTTTACCCCTCGTTTCCCATATTACCCCTAGTGTCATTTTTAGAAATTTCGGCAGAGTTTCCCCTTAATTTTTGAGGTTCCAGCGTTTAGGAAACGCCTGAAAACCATCTATCCTGATATAATTCTATCACGTACTATACCAGAGGCCTAGATTTTACGTAAAACTCATACTGTTTACGTAAAATCATTACATTATCACATATTTTTCTTTTTCTCCATTACAGCCATTTTCTTCTTTTTTACATACATTCTTTTCCACTTTTTTTCCATACCAATAATCATAAAATCATATAACAGTCCCAAACAATTAAATTGCGGAACGTAAAAGGGTCGGGATTTATACCGAATTGCAGTCCGGTCTCGACGGCATAAACCCTAATTCCTCGTTCTTCATCTCTGAGGTCTCGTCTTGCAATTCCGACTCCGCGGATGCGTCCGGAACGTCGAATATAGGCCAACGGGCCAAACTTGCATTTTCGGTCAACGGTCGCCGTTGACCGGCGTTGACCAACGGCGACGGCGGCGACGGTGGCAAGTGGGTAGTCCATTTTGAAGATCTCGACGAGAGGAATCCATTGGTAGCCTCAATTTCACATTTGGAGGCCCCAATCGCCGGAAAATCAACCCGAAAGTCACGGCCACGGCGGCGGCGGTGGAACTCCGCCGTGCCGGACTTTTTCCCCGAAATTGATTGAGGACTTTTGCTCCCCTCTGCACGGCGACCATTTCTGCACCGGTGGTGTAGCTCAACATCGCCGGAAACGACGGTTCCGACGGCGACTCCACGGCGGCGACGTCGCGACTTCGGGCGGCGCGATTCCGCCGGTGTTGAGGCGATCCACCACCTGGGTTTTGTAATACTCTTCACCACGAGTCTTTTGGGACCGGTTTCAGCTTGATCGGACGTCGGACGACGAAGATATCGGCGATCGAAATTTCCGGTGGCCGACGGCTTCGAGCGGCGCGTGCGCTCTCCTCCGGCGTCGGTTCCGTCGACTCGGCACACCGTTGAACTCAGCTCGGCGAGAGCTTTCCAACGGTGCCAGCGGTGTCGAAAACGGACACCGTTTCCGGTGGTCGGTTACTATTCATCAAAGGGGGTAGAGAGAGAAAGAGAAATGTAGAGAGAGAGAGTTCATGGGCAAATGAGGAAATTCCACTTTTTTCCCGTTCTTTATATACTTTTTCGCCTAAAATTTCAACATGGGCTATCTTGACTAATTTCGGCGTCCTGAATCCAAATATATCAGTTTTATTTTCATCTGAGGTCATTTTGACCAATTTCCAATACTATGAATTTTTGGTCAAAAATTACCGTTGTACTCAATTGTCAAATTTGAGCGTACTGATAGGCTATCCTTACTAATTTGGGTGTGCTGAACCCAAATTTATCAGTTTTATGTCAAGAAAATATCATCTTGACCTACTTCCTGATACTGTGAGTGGCACACGCGTGCACACACATAATATCACTATTACTCATTTTTCATCCTTTAACATTGTTAAGACATTTTATTTTAGTTCTAAACAATATTAAATCACTTAATTTCACATTTTAACGCTTAAATTCATTGTGTATTTACTTTCCGAAAAATGTGAATTTTCCCGGTTGTTACAGGTTGTGGCCAAGTCTATTGTCTAGTAGCTTATGACGAGGCACCTTCTTCTGAGTCATGAACATCCTGAATTGCAATCATGAAAGAAATTGTATATTTACATAACTTTAACAAAGGGATTTACATCTTTATATTCTATATTTTTTATTTAGAAAATAGATCCTATATTTTGAAGTTTTATATTTTTATGCAATTATATTACATTTAATACACAAATTTATATTTTTTATCAATCAACATATAATTTTAACATAAAAAACCCAAAATACCCTTAAAAAACTACAATTTTGATTATTTACTTATTATACCATGTATTTTGCTTTAATTCAGAAAGTATATTTTGCATTCAAAGGCATCCATTTTATATCATTATATTATGTTTAATAAATAAATCAAAACTTTATTTTGATCTAAAAATGCCCAAAATATACACCTGTAAAAGGAAAAAAATTTAAAAAACAACAAAACTTTTAATTTTCTCGACGAAAGATTTAGATTTCTCAATTTCACCATCATAATCACCCAGTTTTTTTTCCACTCCTCTACCACGCACCCCTTCTAATCTTTGTCTCAACCCCTTTGTTTAGTTTTTAATTAAAATTAAAATTTCTTCAATTATTTTTTATTTTTAATTTTAAGGGTATTTGGGTATTTTATTGTTCAAATTAAGTGTTAATTGAGTAAATGAGAAAATGTACAGATTTATGTAATAAAGTAATATAAGAATGTAAAACTGCATAATCTTAAAATGCATGATAAATTTTTTGAGCAGAAGTGTAAAAATGTAAATAATATATAATTTAATTTTTCTTTTGAAGGGTAATTTGGGTTTATGGTGTACGTGTCGATGTCGATCGAGAGAATTGTATAAATTTATATATTAATAGAAAATAAATTTATATTTATATGTTAAGGTGTATGTTTGAGTCAATTTGCTGCTTTCCCCCTTTATGTAATTTGGAGGTGTAAAAATGTAAAAAATTCAAAACGCAGGGTATATTTTTCAAATAAAAGCAAAAAACAATGTGTGAAAATGTACATAATCCTTTAATAAATCCAGGTGCTACTCTACTTAATATCTCATTTTTATTAGAGGCAGTAACCTACAGATCAACAAATTTTGGCGGCTTGTAAGCCTTTTATGCTTTTGTAAAAACATAGAATGACTATCATAAGAAATTATATCCAACGAGTATAAATTAAGAACATACCTCCTCAGCGAATAGCTGTTGCAATCCCAAATTTGAATCATCCTCCCAAAGCTGTCTCACGGTGGTATTAACATCGCCATCCCAATGTTCTCTTAGAGCTCTAGCAAAATTCATCAAGGCATAAGTGTCCTCCCAAATCCATTCAGAGGCTAATTCTGTAATGATAGTATTCAACATCGAGCTGCTTATTATAATTCCATGGGAGAAAGTTCTCATCTCAGGACATTTACTCACAAATAACCTCTCCAGCTTTGGAAATCTAATGACGTTATTTCCAGAAAAGAAGCTCCCGAGATTGGGTAAATGGCGAAGCACTAAAATCTCCAATTGCGGGAAAGCAAACTCATGATCATGTTCACCCTCTGTTATTTCACCTTCCCTGTAATCTTTAATTATTTCTGTCATTCTGTTACAATCAGTTACGCTCATTTGTTTGAGTTGTACCAGACTTGTTGCTGTTGAGGGAGCTAGTAAATATGTCAATCGGTGGCACAATGACACTTCCAGAATTGTCAAATTTTGAAAAGACACAAACAGAGTTTTTACTGATTGTAAGGCACCGCTTGCTGGTTGAGCATTTTCTGCATCCCCTAACAAATGCCTTAGTTTAGGAATATTACGCAACCTTAGCTCCCTTAAACGTGTGATCAGTTGTCCGTCATATTCTTGTGCAGCACCAACTTCATGTTGTTGATCTCTGCATATTACATTTACCAAAAGACCACTCAGCTGAAGTTTCTCAAGATTGCGACATCTGTGAAGAAGTTTGCAAATTGAGGGAGCAAATGGTTTATCCTGATTGCTGAAGTCCAGTTTGAGTTCTATTAGCTCGCTGAAAAGAGAGAGTGCACTTGAAGATTGTCTCGTGCCAAGTACAACATTTATACATATCCTCCATTCAGTTCCCAGAGATTCAAGTTGAGGCAAAATGACCTAATGAAATGATTATGAAAAATGTTAGCAAGTAAAAGAACGAAGTTGGATTTATCACAGTTATCAAAAGTATAAATGGAGTGAATACATTAGAAAGACAAGTAACATGCATTTTTTGCATCAAACAAAATAGTGACAGTCCCATCTAATACTGCCTCTCAAAGCAAATCTTATGAGCAATTGTTTTAGAGGGGAACAGAAGAGTGGAGCAAACAAAATTTATCTTGAATATTGCTTATAGAAAAAAAAAAAAAAAATTCCTTAGCTTGACAATTGGCAATTAACGTTGTATTTTATAAAAGTTTTAATTTATGATAATGAAAGTTTTTAAATTTATTTTCAGAAACTTTAGATAGGAAAAACCATTTATAATGTATTTTGGATAATAAATAATAATAGTATGAAAATAAAAGAGCTATGTAGAAGAAAAAAAAGTTGAATATCAATTTTCTTCCTTCTTTGGGCAGATTATTGACTACCTAAGAAAACTTTTAACGTAGTATAGTATTTATGCACTTGAAGATTAATTAAATAATTCCCCAAAAATCTCACCTGTACTTGGTTAAGAATAGACATTTACGTATCTATGAAATGATGAATATTTAAGCACATTACAACATATTATAATTTGTTTTGTGGTGGAGAGTTGAAAATCGTAACATAAGAATTTATATGCCGGTAATTAGAGCAATTTTGTGTTATTGTTTCTATTATTAGGAAACTATATTATTGGTTAAAAGTGGTAAATAGCATCTTTAACTCAAATAATTGGAGTATAGCATATTTTAAAAATATTTGTAATAAGCATCAATAATCAAGTTACGTATTTTCTTTAGTTTCATTTTTACCATAAATTCAATTATATTATGAGTATATAATTTACTTGAATGACTATTGCTTAAGAGTAGTGATCCTAATTGTCTAGTTATGCCAGATGCTTTTATACCCTACGGCTTTGTGGTAACACAAGTGCCAGATCATCTAGCTACTTATCACGCAGTACATTCACTTAATCTTGTTATTAGTCCTATGATTAAAGATTTGTATATAATAATTCTGCTTTAGGTAGGTTTTTCTGGTGCATTCTAGCTTAGACTATTATATTTTGGAATCTTCTCTTCGTTTCTAACACATGTACAATGTTCATATATAGATCATCGTAATGTAATTGCAGTATAGGCTTTATAAATGATTTGGCCAACATATGAGATATTGTTAATAATCAATTATATAACGTTTTGATCTGTGGAATTTTTTTTCATTCCTTCAAGTCTTATGTATGGTACCTTTGTTTTGTTTTAAATCAAAATCGAAGTTAGCAAAAATTATATCAACTCCAGCATTAATTAAGTTTCATAACCTAATGCTTAGCAAAAATAAAGCAATGACAGGACTAGAGAAAATTTAAATTAAAAATAAAGAGTAATTACCTTATTTTGACAGAAACTTCTAAGGGCTGGAAGTTCATAAAGCTGGATAGATTTTAGTTGAGGGAATAAAATCTTCCCCGACCTTTCTTCCTCTCCCCATTTCTTTGTGACTACAACATATTCCATCAGTTCACAATTTTCTACTCGTAGTTCCGTTAGTTTTACAAGTCTTTCAGCCATATCAAAAGAGAACAGATACTTCAAGCTATTGCAGCATACTACAGATAAGGTTGTTAAGTTGTCCATGTAACAAGCTGTTCCAAACTGCCATTCACTTTCAACGGCATTCAGTCCAGACAATTTCAATTTCTCCAAGCTCGGAAACTCAAGCTGAAAAACATAACTCTAATTATTATTTATACATATACGTATGTATATACACACACACAATTGATTTGGAAATGGATTAGTAATTAGATAATCTATCTTCTATGTATTATGCTTACAATATTATATACACAAATTTAATGAATTCTAGAGATGAGATTAAATTTTAACAACATAAAGACATCGAAATACTCTAAAGGAATAGACTACATACAAGGCGCCATAAATTTGAATATTTATTGTTTCTTGAACTATAACATTCGACTTGGATTCATTTTGAAATTGTGAAATCTAGTTCATGTATTCCATGTTGAGCTTGTGACCTGTTTATTTCAAGTTTTCATTGGACTAATTTACTATTCTTTTGTTTTTGTCTAACTAATTTTGTAATATCTCAATATGTTGGGAGCTTTAGTGGATAATTTATTGATATGTTAAAGGTCTCTAATATATATATCTTTTTTTTTTTTGTTGAGGAGAGAAAAGAAATTAATTATTGAAAATCAAATTTCAAGGAGAAACAAGACATAAAATCATGAAAATTTACTTTATTATCTTAATTCAATTTCTAAATTAGTTTACTATTATTTCAATTTACCAATTCGTGCCTTCTTTTTTTCTTTTTTTGTTAATTTATTCTTTGTGATATGAGGCCCTTATTGGCACCGAGTCACCGACTTTATTAAATTGAAATAAAACCTCACAAGTTTTCAACTTAATACCTAAGAGCTAAAACATTAAACCACCTCTCCATCTGCTGAGCCAGCATAAGTGAGCTGGTTGCTAATTTACTTTTCTTCTTTACTTAAGAAATTAACAATTTTTGTTCCCAAATAATAAGCAAAGTTTATTCCCTTGGATGGAATGCCTATATTAATACTAATGTAAAACCTTTTAGGTCAATAATAATAATAATATCAGTTGAGATGAAACAAATATAGTTACTTCATATATAAGTGTGTGTGTTTGTGTTTCTAATTTTTAGAATTAAAAGACAAAGCGACAAGTTTCAAAAATGAAGAACTAAGAGAAAATAATACCATTTCATTGAAAAGGGATTCTTGTACGTCAAATTCCGCTTCTTCATGTTCAGATCTGTCAACTATTAACTCTGTAGACGTGGAACTGGTGACCAACGTCCTATGGTCGTCAAGATGTTTGCAAAACCTCTTGAGGTTTGGAAGATTAGCAAACACGAGAGAATTGAGTTGAGGAAGCGAAATCTTTTCCAAACTCACGTCTTCTCCTTGTAAGTCTGTAAGGACGAGTACCTCCTCCAAGACGTTGCAACTTTGTACTTGTAGCCTCTTAAGCTTTATGAGACAGCTTTTAGCCGCAGCAATTGACGACACATACTTTAAGTTGTGGCAGTTTTCAACAACAAGCCAGCCACTTAAATTTTGCAAGTAAGACGTTGATGGAAACTGGTCTGGCCATAATTTTTTGATACCCAATCCATTTAGAGACAAATATGCCAGGTTGGAAAGCGCAATCTACAAAGAATGAAGGACAATTCGAATTACATATTGACTTGAAATATATGCACAATCACATTTATTCTCTTTAAATATGTATAATAAGTTTTTTTTTTTCTTTTTTTGCCAACGACACACACTAGCCTTCTTTCATTTTCTAGAGACACATATGAACGAAGGCAAAAACATTTGTGAAGATCATATACATATTACCTATAAAATCACACCATACAAAATATTGCATTAGTGAATTTGTGATGAGTGTAATCTCAACATATATTACCTTTATCCTATTTGTTGTTAGATTGATTTTTCTTAATACTTAGCAGTCCTTAACTTGACCTCATTAATCCAAATTTCAATTGATTCTTGCGCTTGGCGGTATAATTAAAGTTGCACAACAATTAACACAGCACAAAACGTGGTAATTCACATATATAATGAATCAAAGTTTCATTTTTCATTGAACTTCTAAGGAATTAATTATCTATGCATATCAATTTAACTACTAATAGAATTTCTTAAAATAAATATAGATTGAAACAGCAAGTTAGCCTAAAATTTAACAACAAAATTTGAGATTTTTTTTTTTTTCCTTCAAAGTTGTAGATATGACTATTAAAAAGAAAAAAAATAGAATAGCTTTTTTTTTTTTTTCTCTTTTAAATTTGATCCTTGGTGGGCGGTGACAAAGTAATTTTTTTTTTTTAGAGGGAATAAGTCAAACCAAAATTTTGAACTAAATAATGGTATGATTATTTTTTTTTAACTTTGTGTCCGGCTCTTTTGTCTTTTTTTTTTTTTTAATCTAATTAAATCTTTCTTTTCATCTTACATAAAATTTTTGATCTAATTCAACCCACTTAAAAAGTCGAAAAAGTTAGAAATTTAAATATATAGTAGTGTAGCTGAAATTCAAATAGTGGTATAGTTGACATTTCAATTATTTGAGATTTTAAGTTTGAAACAATGTATTGACTTATTCTATGAACATTACAAATGATCTATGTGGGTAAATGACTCCCTTTTTTAAGAAGTTTTTTAATAAATGACTGAAATTTTGTAAAATTAGTAAAATTAATGTTTTTCTAACAAAAATTATCAATTAGTGATTGACGGATTTATTATGGTTAATAAATGAATGACTAATGTTAATATGTATTTTTAATGATTGATTTTGGTTCATCACCGATTAATTCTCAATTTCTTAAATAAAATAAATTCAGACTATTTTATTTAAATAAGTATTTGAAACTGTATTTTTACCTAATTTATGGAAATTTTATCTGACGATGGTATTTTTTTTAGCAAATAGAGAGACAGATTTCTTTTTAAAAAAATTAATAAGCGAATTTGTATTTTTTTAAAAATCGACTACACCACAACACAAGGGAAAGAGAGAAATTAATAAAACTTAGCACATTACAAAAAGTATGGGTACATATATGTATCTAAAAGAAAAAACAGAGTGAGAGAGAGAAAACTGTAGCTTTCACCTAATATATAATGCCTTTAAGGAGGGGAAAAAAAAGTACGGATTTAGATATTGAATCTAATATTGATGATCTATCACAATGTCTTGGAAAAGCATCTCATCAAATACTAATACAGTTCGGATATCAATTAAACAATAATTTATTGGAAAAATATCACAAATCTAATACTGATGATTTTAATATCTAAGAAAAATAAAGGAAATCCAAAAACATAATTCATTAGAATACTTATTTTCCCTTTATTATTTATTTTTACATGGTGAATAGATAATAAAGTTTGTGGTACTAAAAATTTAAATGAATAAAACAGGAGGCTCATGGAAGAGAAGAAAGTGAGCAAGTGCAAAATTTGTGTCTGAGAATAATCGGGTAATATATAAATTATAAACAGATGATGTTCTTGTATATTTAAAAAATAAATAAAAAGAAAGTTGGTAATTATTATATACCTTCTCACCGAACAAAAGGCCGCAAGACTCTACGGATGAAGAGCCGCCAGCTGCCTCCGACTCAGACCAACTCATGAATTTCACCAACTTTGGTAAAGTTGATAATTCCAAGGAGCGTAATTCTGGAAAGTCAATAGCCCCATCATGTTCTGATCCCCCATGGCTTACTATCTCCTCCATCATCTCACAATCTCTCACCTGTACAGAGCGAAGTCTTTTGACGACACACGAAGTAAAGAGATTCTTCAATTTACCACAAAACCACACTTTGACCTCCCTCAAATTCTTAAATGAATCTTCCGGGAGCTTACCATGACATATCCTTTCCAAGCTTCCTAATCCCCAAAGCCTCAGCCTCTCCAACACTGGAAACACCTTACGAGGATGAATCTGGTCCACACAATCAACGATGCATTGGACTCCATTGCTGAAAAGCAATGCAAGATGCTTCAAGAAACAAAAGCCCTCACTGTCTAGATCGTAAACGAAATTCTTGACATCGACTAATCCACTTAAATCTAAGCATTCCGACTTTTTCATCAACGATTCCAGACCAAGTGCTGTTAATTGACTTCTTTCATGGAGATTTAGAAACAACGATCTCGAAATTCCATCTGGAACCAGGTGGATCCCCGTGAAACCAATTGAGATTCCATATCTTTCCAAATTTTCACTAAACTTGAAATCTTTAGGAAAAGTTTTGGCGTCTGGTACTCTCAAGGATAAACAAGTGAGTTGCTGCAAATTCTCTAGCTCAGCGAGATTCACATTACTTCTTCTGCTGACAATGGCTTCTCCAACTTCCCATTTATCAAATTCTTCTGCGAAATGCAACTCCTCTAACTGTGTCAAACTTGAGATTACATTTGGCTCAATCAGCTCAAGATCTTTACAACCTTCTAAATTTAACCGTTGTAAACGACTTAGTTGTCCTACTTTTACCGGCAACTGCTTAATGGTCGACTGCGAAAGATCAAGAATTAGCAAATTCTTTAGATCTCCAACAAAATTTAAATCTTCAAGTGCACAATCGCGTAGACATAAGGTTTGGAGATTTTGAAGTGAATGGAAGGATGGAGGTAAGGGTACCAAATTTACTCTCTGAAAAAACAAAGATTTGAGCCGATCCTTACTCTCTTCTAAAAAGTAGTTTGGAATCGGTACACGATTGAATATATCAGAAAGAAGAAGGAATAACTTCAACTCCGAACATTCCAACCTTTCAGGAAGTTGATTGAAATCCGAATATGGAAGTAGTGAGAGAGCCTTTGAGTGTTTGAGTTTGTTTGATTTCAGATTCCAACAATCTTCCTTCTTCTTTAGTATAACACTCTGCATACCTCCCTCGTTTGATGCTATTGACAAGGCAACATCACGAATAACGTCATGCATTTTGACCATACCGATTTCATCACCATCTAACAACAAGCAACGAGCTTTTAGTCTATCAATAAATGACTTCACGCTCAATCTCACATCTGCTAATGTATGAATTTCTGGAAACAAGCCCCAACCTAAGCTACACATCAACAGTTCCTCGACACTTATGCTCCTATCTTCTCCAAACAGACTGCATAGCAACAACAATGACTTCTCCTCATCATTTGCTAAAAAATCATAACTCAACCTTATACTTGCGTATACCTCTTCATGCATTCCATCAATGATCTTTGGGGCAGAGTTTTGTAGTTGCGTCAAAGCATTCCTCCAAAAGGACGGGTCCCGATAATTTTTTAATGTAAGGGCAACTACCGTGATAGCTAGTGGCAAGCGTCCACATTCTTTAACTATGTCAGTTGCCAATCTCATGAACTCTGATTGTTCATCAATATCACCAACAATTGTCTTAAACAAGTTCATTGCTTCAATGTCCCGTAAATCATCAATCCGGATATTCGGATGAGTACTCATAAAACCTAAAACATCTCGGTTTCTAGAAGTCAACAGCATCTTGCATCCTTCGTTCTCAAGATGTACTCCAACCTCTATCAAATCAAGCTTTTCCCAGATATCATCCATAATAATAAGAATACTCTTCGCTTCCTTCAATCGACGTTGTAGCCGATCTGCTCTTTCAGTTGTGCTTTTAATCCCTACAATATCTAGACCTATCTTCTCTGCAATGTCTTGTTGCAATCTGCTAGGATCTGGACGTTGGGATACAGTCGTCATAGCCACCTCAGTGAATAACTTGGCCTCCACGGCTTGCCTAGCAACTTCTTTAGCAAGCGTTGTTTCGATCCCGTAGCGCCATCATAATTTCCTCCAAAATTGTCTTTCGCGATTCAAAGTCCTTATAATCACCTCTCATCGCAATGTAAGTGTGCAGAGCAGGACGAGAAGCAACCACATGGAATCCGCGGCCAGCTTGAATTTCACGTAGAAGGTCCTCTACCATTTGCTTCGATTCCCTGCTCAGCTTTCGCCGGGACACCAAATTCGGAATTTGCACAGTGCAGCATCTAATATTTGCACGAACTCGATTATTGTCCAGGAAATCCTCGGCCCTCCCGGAGATGTCTCCTGCTCTAGTCAGCCACTCTTGAACTTCACCGTGAATCTCTTCGCCACGTCTTGTAGCCTCATCAACTCGAACTTGTGTGGATTGTTTTACATCATGGAGTTCTTGAACTTTTTCTCTAAGGTTAGCAACCTTGCTCGTGTAGTGAGACTCAATATTGTGAAATATGCACTTGGCAAGTCTTGGGCCAATTTCAACAACGAACTCGATAATTGACACAACAAAAGCCATTTTTTTTCCTTACTTTACTATTTCCTCTCTTGTTTTCTTGTTCTTTTTTTCTTTTTACAGAACTCTCTTTTTTGGTTTTTTTTTTTTTTTTTTTTTTTGAGAACTCTCTAATTTAATCAGATTGGATTGAAAACTTAGAAAACGGCTTAACTAACAGCGAAAAAAAGAAAACAAATACAAGAAGATTTGGATAGTTGCAAAACTAAAATAACTAGGAAAATGGATATAACAGAGAATTATCAGACAACAACAGAGCAGATCATGATATGTTGATGATGAAATCAAAGAAGAGCATACCTGATCTTCTTATGGATTTTAAACAGAGCCACTTGACACAAAGCAGAGTGTTAACTTTTTCCCTTGTTTCTTCTCTTGCTTTTTTTTTTTATTTTTTTCAGTTTTGAGAGTGAAAAAACAGAAAGAAGTTGACAATTATAAAAATAACGAAATCAATGAACAAAGTGATAACCACTAAGCCCTTCAATGCAGCAGAAGTTTTTTTTTTTTTTTTTTGAAATTTTCAATTGGCGAAATTGAACCGAAAGAAAAGGCTGCAACAAAGAAAAGAAGAAACTAAAAGGAGAACCAAAAGGACGAACAAACAAGAACTGGGAAACTTGGAAAATAAAAGTATAAAACTAGGAGGAGAAAGTAAAGGCAACAAAAAGTTACTAATTTAAATTTTTTTCTTTTTTTAGAACTCTTTAATTTAAGGAAAGACGCTACAAACAGCAACAAAAAGTAAGAAAATGCAAAATCAACGTCTTTGAAAACAACAGAAAATCTGAAAATCAAAAGAAAACGCTGCAGTAAGGAAAGGAAGAAACTACAAGGAAAACCATAAGGACAAACAAACAAGAACTAGAAAACTTGGAAAGTGAAGTGAAAAACTAGGAGGAAAGAGTTACTTGCGATTTTTTTTCTTCTTCAAACTCACAGGTTTGGATTAGCGAGAAGATCAAAGAGAAAAGGGTAGAGCGGGTAAAGATTCGGAGAATTTAAGTAAGAGAAAGTTATCGGAACATATCAATAATATTTCTCCGAATATATTTTAAAATTTTATATTTTTTTTCCCCGTTACTTATATATTTAAATTATCTTTTTCTATCATTTAAATTATTTAAATTAGTCCAATAATTTAGGCGTGTGGAGCTATAGGGTACAATGACAGCCTTGATGACTTTTTGACGCATTTAGAATCTGATGGTGGTGTTAGAGCTTTACAATAATAATTGAGGGGTGATCGGTAAATATTTTATATTTTAATCGAATTGGAACGAAATATTTATATTAAACGTAAGATTTTATATTTAAATATAATTTTTTTAAATAATTATTATTTAAAAATTATTTAAAATAATTACATTAATTTTTTATTTTTATTATTTATTTTTATTTTTATCAATTGTATTAAATTTTTAATTCTAAAATACTTTTCATTTAAATACATATTTTATTCAAATATAAAATAAATACTTTTTAATCAAATACAACACTCAAAAAATAAATTACATTCAAATGTAATTAAAACACAATACGTTTACCTAATACTGAGCATTAGAATCCACTTTTTCTAGTATATACAAGCTTTTTCCAATTACATTAGGAGCATTAGAATCCACTTTTTCTAGGATATACAAGCTTTTTCCAATCACATTAGGACGCATCTAATCAATTTTGCCAATTTTCCAGTCTAATAATATAATATTCGTAACAATTATGAAATATAATTATTTTATAATAAATAATCAAATTCATGAATATCACATAATTATTAATTTAGATGAATTAAACAAAATAAAAAATATTTAATTTTTATTAAAAAAATAAATAAGATGAATTCGATTTATCATTGTCACATCTCTAAACCCGGGACATGATGTTATAAGGATGAAATTAATACTTTTCAATCAAATATAAAACAAATACTTTTCAATCAAATACAACACTCAAAAAATAAATTACATTTAAACGTAATTAAAACACAATATGTGTACCCAACACTGAGCATTAGAATCCACTTTTTCTAGGATATATAAGCTTTTTCCAGTCACATTAGTGCGCATTTAATCAATTTTGCCAATTTTCAATATAATATTCGTAACAATTATGAAATATAATTATTTTATAATAAATAATTAAATTCATAAATATCACATAATTATTTATTTAGACGAATTAAACAAAATAAAAAATATTTAATTTTTATTAAAAAAATAAATAAGATGAATTCAATTTATCACTGTCACATCTTAAAACCCAGGGCATGACGTTATAAGGATGAAATTAATGAATCGGATCAAAGAATGGTATATCTCGATTTTCTAGGACCATCGATTTTATCTTAAAACAATTTATCGTCTATTTTTTTTTTTTTCGATTATGCTCAAGAGAATTTACTAAACATTTTAATTAAAATATCATGACAAGTTCCCCATTTTCCACTTATGTATATTTAAATAAAATAAAATAAATTACAAATAATAAAAAACAACTTAAAGTTTATAATCCTGAAACATTCACGTTTACGTATATAATTATAAATATAAAATAAACAGACTTCTCGTCTTTAGCCTGCAAACTCTGAATTCAACCAACTCGTATCTACTAATCAGTTTCCTTTCCTAGAGGTTTATCAATTTTAAACAATAAGCGAAAGACTTAGGATGTTTTAAAATCATTTTTCAAATATTTTATATTGAAACAGGATAATAATATTATATAAATGCAATACAGAATCTTAAACATGTAATTGTGAATATACAAATTATGTCCCTAAATACATCTAATTTGTGCACGGTCTGTATAAGTCCCCCACCACAACATTTTATGATAGGTTGTCATCGATCGATATGTGCACTGTTCGCATATATGTGCTGTTCCTGGTATACTTTAACACTAAATTCTATTTTCAAAATTTCATTTGAAAATAAGATTCACACGATAAAATATACTATATTATTTTTCAAAAATCCATAACAAGATTTTTTTTTAATTTCTGAAATCGTGATATTTTCTAAAATCATAGAATTTATAAAACTTTATAAATTCTTTTTCTTTAAATCATTTTGGACAAATTACTAAAAAACAAAATAGGTTGCAAAAAAAGGATAACATATCCTATCTGTTAGCAATATATCTATTGATAACTTCTAGCTCGTATTCTGAAATAGTCCTTTCTCCAATTTTAATCAACGGGTACCCAAAATAAAAATCACAAATAATTTAATTATCTGTCAGATAATCCTGTAATCGTAATTACGATAAATTTTATTAATTAATATGTCATTGATTTAACAACGATTTATTTTAATATTCATAATTTTAAACAACTTGTTATTTTTAATACTTGTATATTTTTTAAAAGAATTTCAACCTGAACTATCTTTAAAATTTTAACTACCCAAAAAATTTCAATACTATAGATAATCAATCCAATCCAATTCCTAGAAGAGTTTCAAGTATAATTCAAATCTAAAATCTCATATCAATTTAGAACATTTATTTAAAAAAAAAAACCATTATTATTATTTATTATTATTATTATTATTATTTGTTGTTTTGCTGGTAACACACACACATACACCACTACAAATTGCCGGCCACTTAATTGAATCATAGAATTGCATAATTTCACTGAAGATCTACTTTAATCAAAGATTTCTGTTCAATCATTTGACCCTTAGTGGCTCATATATCATATTCTGACACATCA
Source organism: Antiaris toxicaria (assembly GCA_035233585.1). Classification (NCBI taxonomy): domain Eukaryota; kingdom Viridiplantae; phylum Streptophyta; class Magnoliopsida; order Rosales; family Moraceae; genus Antiaris; species Antiaris toxicaria. The sequence continues at coordinate 21,458,797 of CP141153.1, forward strand.
ATTTTTCCAATTTTGAAAATATGCGTGTTTCGTGCACTTGAGTTGATCGTATATGCCTAGTATGAAGAACACAAGCGAAACTCCCTCCATAGAAATCACCCAAAAAAATGAAAAGTTAAGATTTTGCAGAATAAAAGAGACACAGCAGGACCCTATATTTTAGAGGCTAACACAATGTAAAATCAATCTATTTGGTTTAGATGACTAACAAACACATTTGATCTCTTGCTCCTTTTTCAATTTCATTATTAAAACTTTCCCCAAGTGTCATTACAATGCGGTATGAGCCGAAGAGATTTAGGTCTCTTGAACATGATGAGGCTTGAAGTTTTCAAGGATGTCAATACATGTCTTTAGCAAGGTTTTTGCTTCCCCATTTTTCTCTATTTCATGCAAATGAAGAAGCTCGTCATTAAGCTCTACATTCACAGTTCTGTACACTGACGGAAGGTCTCCGTATACTCTTAAGATTTCAAGAAGACAGTCTGAAGCACTGATGTGAACCTACACTTGGGAAACACAATTGTCAGTATATCATCAAATAGATATAAGGTGGTTCTATTGTAAATACATATCCTTAACTCTTAACTCCTTCACACCCTCTTCTTTAATATATATCCTTTTTTATTATAAAATAATCAACTCTACATATTATACACCTTTATAAATTCCAAAACTATTCATTTATAAAATAATATTATTCCATCGTTTCAAATATATTTTTACACTTTATTTTTATTCTTTAATCTTCACCGTTCTATATCATTATATCTCCAACTGTTTTTTTATTGTTTTAATTCTTTTTGGTTAAATTATTATTATAATTTGAAGCTTTAGATATGAAACCTTTTTGTTTTATAGATAAGCAAATTAAAAAAAAAAAAGAGTACATTTATTCTTTCTATAATCATTATTTGTTATTATTTTTTGGTAACAAGTGTATTACTATTGCATTACTTCTTTTCATTTATCAACGAAAAAGTAGATTTTGCATGTTAGAATTAAGCATAAACTAAGCATGCCAGTTGCAAGGATTTCGTCCCCATAAAGCATCGTAAATATTTAAGAATAGTAATAAAAATTCGTTGCTTGCCCTTTTTTTCGAACTGTTAATTTTTGAAATTTTAAATTGATAAATGTAATAATAGGTAAATTTATTTCAAAAAATTTCATGCATGCTCTATCTGCTGGAGGGGTATTGCTCTACGTGGAGCAGAGCAAAATAGTAATATACTTATTTTTATTTATAAATCTATAAAAAAGCGTGCATGTCTAAAGCTTCAAACAAAAATATTTTAGAAAAAAAAAAGGGCAAGAGAGAAAAAGACATAAAAGGCTGAATATGAAAGAAAAAATAAAATATGGTGTAAAAATATATTTGAAATCGTGGAACAATATTTATTTTATAAAAAGGTAGTTTAGGAATTTATAGGGGCGTGTAATAATTAGAGTTGATCATTTAAAATTAAAAAGGAAATGTATCTAGGGGGGTGGAGGGTTAAGAGGGGAGTGCTAACAGAATCACCCATGGATATATCAAAAGGGTATTTAGCCAATCCAACAGTTACTGGTATGGAAAAGAGTGACACACCTGAGCGATCTTCACTGTATTTAGGCACTCAACCACCTTACACGACACCGATTCATACAGCTGAACAAAAGAAGGAAAAAAAAAAATGAGAAGCCAAGCAATTGAAAAGGATAAGGAGAAGTTTCACTCCAATTACCTTTTGAACTAAAGAAGCCATCTTAGGATGTGTGGAGGTCTCTTTGGAGTCATCCAAAACCTTATGGAGCTTTGAGCAGAGTTCTCTAATCACCGAAAATGCCGACATTTTGACTACCAAGGACATTAAAAACTAAATTAATTATGACAATAAATCTCTTACTATAAAAATAACAGTACGGAGGGACAAAGAAGCTACCAGTCCAAGGAAACCCAGGTGACAAGGAAGTTATTAGCAGATGAATTAGGTTCTCCTGTTGCTCAAGAATATCATTTAAATGTGCCACATGGATGCAAGATGTCAGATACTCCAAAACTTTGTCATTCGGAAATGAAGTCTCTTCAACATCATCTAGTTCTGCCCACAAAGTAACTCAAGCTCAGAACAGAGAAACTTGTTCGAAAATTGATCAGCTTTAACATTATTGCAGATCGTCATTCAGTCAACCACAACTATAAAAACACAAAAATGTAGGCAACTTTAAATCCATGAAAATAAATCAACAGGCCCTAGTAGACCATTAAAGGTCAAAGATATGATGACATTAAAGGTGATAAAGAGTGCAATTACAAATGTTCAAACTCTAAGCCTCCTGACTCCTGCTCTAATACCATATCAGTTTACCAATTCATCCCCAAAGCTTAAGATGTTAGGAAGTTGGCAAACAATAATTTTATGCCTTCTAAATTATAGGACAGTAAGAATTCAGACACAAGAACAAATAGGCAACCAGATGTTTGCTAGCATTAACCGAGGCACAAATTAGATAGGAATAGGATCTCATACAAGATGCAGATGGGTAACTCAAAGTAGAATTAATTGAGGGGAAAACAAGAATCATGGATAAACCATACTCCAAAAGATCCGTGGAAAAATAAATAAAAAGGGGATAAATAGGAAATTCCAGAAAACATGTTTCGTGGAGAGGACCTAAAATCTTGAATTCAACCAACAGATTGTCTCTGTGATCTGAACTTTAACCGTGAAGCTGATGAGAAAAAGGGTGTTTCCTAATGCAATTTAATGATTCCAATCAATGTATTTTTTCTGAAGAACCAAAAAGGGAGCATTTAATAAAATTTAAATAAATCAAGAACTTTGATTTTCACTAAAACACGGTTCCATCATGTTTTTCTTTGTTTCTGTTTAATCTGCTCTTCTTTGTAACCTTACTAAAAACAGAGAGCAAGGGAAGGAAATGAGTGTTAGCCAAGAACTGATATTAATCAAAGTAGCATCAATAGAACATTTAAGCTGCACTGTAAACCCGAGTTTTTAAAATATAAATTAAGATAAAGGCTTAGTTGAATTCAATTCGTTCCTTAAAAACTGTTCGGATCCCATAAGAACTAATAAAATGTCCATATCCATATATACTCCACGTAACTAAGCATAAGAAATACCATGCAAATCTTACAGAAGGAATAGACCAAAACAAAATATAAAAATCTACCACACAATATTTTCAGAAATAGAAGAAAGTATTTAACATGCTTCACTGCTACAACAACAAAACATTTACCTGCTCAAGACATGAGAGAGCAGATTCACGGTATTTTTTCACTTTTTTGGTACATGCAGAAGATACCACACTCAAAATGGCATTAGGAATGGCAGGATCATGACTGGAAATGGCTTTATGACAAGACTTCGAAAGAGCACCTATTGCATCAAGTAAAGCTTCCTTGCCCTGCAAAAAGTAAATAAATTAAAAATCATATCCTGTAGACAGATGTCTAGAAGACGATAAATCTTACATCTGCAATGCATTAGCTTCGATGTAACAATTATTTGTGTGTGTGTCCGCGTGTGTGTTTATTATTATTATTATTATTATTATTTTGGTAAGAAAAAGGCCTTTTCATTGATCATAAATCAATTACAAGTCAAGAGGATGAGAAATCTTCAACAACAATAAGATAACAGAAAATAAAAAGTATTCCAAGCATTTATTCCTATGTTTGGTGGCCTAAATCCCCCAAATGTGTTAATCTGTATTTTAGTTGATATGTGTTTTATCTCTAAGTTGCAGGACTCAAAGTTCTCCCGGTTCCATCTGAATTTTAATTGCTTATCATTTTTTTTCCTAGAACTTGACTATAATGCAGTGTTACACTCTTTAATTTGCTTTCGTTTTGAGGACTCAGTTATCTTTCTTTTTCCTTGAATGAGGAAACAAAATCCCGTGAAGTTACCAATTCATTTACGAACAATTACAATAAGGAGTTTCTTACCTCCCATAAACGCCCAGGAATTTCTTTCATAACAGCTTGGAGTAATACATGATGGTGAGAATCCAAGGATTCACCTAAAACTTCACCTAGCTTGCAAATTGCCTTCCCCGACTGAAAGTCATGTAATTCATACGTGAGAAAAGATTTTGAAAAAGAACAGCAGGACAAATAACTGATTTGGAAATTTTTAAATGATAAAACCTTGAGGCAGGACTAAAAGGAAAACAAGAACAACCTTATAAAGGAAGAGGAAAAATAAAAATCTACCTTCTTTTTACTTGACCATGATGATGATGTAACACTCTGGCATATAAGAGAGACCACCTCTCCCAAATACAGTTGAAGGGCTATCTGTTCACTACTCGTATTTTCTTCCCACAACTCCTCAAACATTCCAGAAACATGCTTGTCATCCTCAAACCTGTGTTTAGATGGCTTGGCACTTTGGGTGTGTCAATTTTATCGTATTATCTATTGGATGCTATGTCAAATTCCATGGGATTTTTGCCATTGATAACAGACGAACTTTTTTTTTTATTCTTTTGCATAGAAGATAACTAGCTTTCATTGGTAAAGGAATCAAATAAAAAGGTAAAATAGATGAAATATTAAATCCATAAGTTGCAATCCAGAAACTGGAGTAATGTAACTACAAAATGTTGTCTGGACTAATTTTAATTTATGGATACATAGTCAAAAAGAACTTTTAAAAAACCTACCCAAAAAAATTAAAGGAAATTCATCTATATTTCCAGTCAACATATCTTAAAAAGAAGAAAGATTATAGAAAAATAGCCACGCACCTAGTGTTCAGGCCTACTCCAGATCGGACCAATTGAGCAAGACGAGGAACCAATTGGTCTAATGATTCAGTATCCACAACATTTAAGGAGAGATCAAGAGTTTCCCACATCGGAGAGCCTTTTGAAATTGAAATTCTCAAATTTTCAAGCTTTTCTGTTCGTATTCCAACATTTGTTGCATGCAACTGGAAGACAATCATATACAAACAAATCAATCATTTAAAAAAAAAAAAATAGAAGACACCACATAAAAACAAGAACAAGTCAGTACAAAATGTGAGAATGGAATATGTTCAAACCTCAACATAATTAAGTCCTTGGTCTTCAAGGCTTGATAAGCTTTCCAACATGCAACAGACCAGATCGGATAAATGCGGGCGAAGTGCAATTCCTGCACCCTGTAAATAAGTTGGAAATCCCTGTGAGTTGTCCCTCTGAACGTTAATACAGATAAAACACTTCAAAAAGAAATGCTACCTTTGCAAGCTTCATAACAACTGCAATAGATGCCTTGCGAATACTGTCAACTTTACTTAATATGCCTTCTCCAAGCAAAACAGGCAAAACTATATCCATGGCTTGGCTTGCATGTGATATATCTGTTAGGGAGACATCACAAAGCCTAGTTGTTAATGAAGTAACAGCACGACATAACTTTTCACCGGAATTTCGGACAGTCTCTTTAATGTCGTCCATGGCACGGAAGGCTGCTGACCATAATTTTTTTAAATGCTTTCCAACCTAAATATACCAAAGAAGCATATGGTGAGACGTTAAAGTGCAGAAGTTAAGAAGATATAAAGATGATGAACATCGTGAACACTAAGTTTTTTTACGCGATCAGCACACACTTCCCAGACGTAATAATAGTGTTTTAACTACCCATGCCCCCTGAAATTTGTAATTTGGCACTTCCATCCTTGAACCTTTTCTTCTTGGGTCCATAAATTTCCAAAGAGACACAATGAACTCCAACCGTTAGATGGGAGTTAAGTCTATAACTAATTCAAGGACTAACTTATCCAAAAAATAAATATAAGATTAAGGGACTTAAGTTTCAAACTACAAAAAATTCATGGGGCACAAGTATTAAACATCTTACAGCGATTTTGTCAAAAATTTAACCTCCAATAATAATTGTGAAGCGGTATGGTTATCCCTGCTGTTTGTCATCTAGAAGGAGAGAAACGGTAGAATTTTTGAAGAAAAAGATCTGGGTTTATGCTCCACTTTCAAGAAAGCATATTTAGATGGTCTTCTGCTAAAAAAGTTATTAACGACTTTCCCTTTTCTTTGGTTTTGTTGAATACGAAAGAAATAACAGGCCTTTTGAAGTCTAAGCTTTCTACTAGTATTTTGTTTTGATGTATCTATTCTTTGACCTGTGGACTTCTTGCTTTCAATCTCTATGTACTGTTTTCAATATCAAAACACTAGTTTTTTTCTAACCAAAAATGAAAAAAAAAAAAAAGAGATTCCACAACACAGTAAGATTTTAAGTTTGAATCTAAGTCCAAAGCATGCTTGGAAAGTTTTCATTTTAAATTTTATATGACAAGCATTATAACTGAATAAAATTCATCTGTTTCTTAAGAAATTGACTAGAATCTTGTCATATTCGTGTCACAAGTGCTAGAAATCATAATACTGGAAAATTGGAGTTGCATTCAAGTTATCTCTATCTTCTTAAAAAAAATAAAATTAAAAAAAAAACTTAATTAATTAATGAATTTCAACAGGTTTTTATTAACATGTTAGAAAATCCGACATAAATGTTTAAATCATCACCCGATCGAATCTCCGTCCTTGGATGATATCTGCAAGAGCAAGACAAGATGCTTCACGGGAACGCCAAAGCCTAGATCCAGATTGACTTAGCAAATCATCAATAATAACATCGAAGTGTTTATCAATTGTCTTCTTCGAGTCTTCAACAAGCGACTTCCATATATGTGACATTGCATCCTAGTAACATAAGATGAATGAGCAATGACGAAGTCTGAGTATGTAAGATTAACTAAGATGGAAAATTTTAAAGAAGGCAAGTGTGAGTGTGTGTGTGCAGTTTATGCAGCCTTTGATGGTGCAATTGTATCTAACATCATGCACCGAGTTCAGGGACGTCTACCTGCACATTTTTATCAGGGTCGTATTGATACCGAACAAGCCTTGGGATTAGTGAACGTAAGTGTGGCTTAAGAACATCCCCTGCTTGCTTTGCTATCTTAGAAAATCCAAAAGCAGCACCCCTCTTTGAGTTTAAAGAAGCTTGATGATTAGCCAGATCCATAAACTTATAGATTAAGTCCGGTTGCCCCATCTCATTTGCTAAATTGCAAAACTCCTTATAAGTGCTGAGTTTCCCACCATTAAGGCCTTCACCAATAGCTCCTTCTTGAAAGACATCAGTATCTTCAACAAGCTGCTAAACAACACAAATTTTAAAACTAATTATCTAGAACTTAGTCATTTGCTTAAGGGAGCCGCAATTGGTAGTTCTTTCAATTTTTATGCTTGTTCTCTCAGGCTTTTCCACTTTACTGCACTTTTTATCCAGGACTGATTGTCCTCTTTTTTTTTTTTTCCCCTCCTTTCCCCTTATCCTCCTTGGTTTGTACTTTATTATTATTATTATTATTAGTCTAAAGGACGTTTAGTTTCGTTAAGAAAAAAACAAAAGGCGGGGGGGAACAGATAGACAGGGAGATAGATAAAAGACCAACTTGCCTTGATTGCTCTTTTCCTTTTCCCTGAACCTGTGAGAGTGCCTACTAGTGCATTTACTAAGTTCTTCTTCATCGATTCATTCCCAAGCTCATACACAATACTCATGCCTTGTGAAGCTAACTCTTGTGTAAGTTCATTCTGTTCACCAATTAAGTGTGAAAAAGCTTCCTGCATTCATATGAAGAGTTTTAGTTAGACGATTCACACTTAATGTTTTCTTTATAAGAAATGTGAAACTTTATCTAAGCAGTAATATTATGATTTAAAAAACTAGAGGAGATGCTACTTAATGTCGTTACAAGATCCTGCAATGAATAACGGAAAGAACGGGGAGGTAGTTGAGCACAAATTACACCTCCATGCTCCTGCAAAGCATAGACAGAACCAATATAGGCCCAGTGAGGGCATGAGCCCCCACTCAAAAAATTTTTTTTTTTTTTTTTGTATATATATATATATATGTGTGTTATTTTATCTTGATACACACAATAACACAAGGCCCCCATTAAAAATAAAAAAATAAAAAAAAAATTTAATCTTTTAGCACCCATTAAAACTTATTAAGTTTTGGTTTTAGTTATTAACTCCCACTAATAAGAATTCCTGGCTCCATCACTGCATGCAAGTCTTTCTTTCAGTTAATACTACTAGTGAATACCTTAAACGTCTTGAATAGTTAAATGGACAAGTTCATGACATTGTTTGGTTCAATAAGAGAGTTGAGTTAGTTGTCAGCGAGATTAAAAGCTTTATTTGAAATTAATATTTCATTGAAGAGGTGATGCTTACAAAATCTCTTGAGGTATGTAAGATCATAAAGCGTGAGAGATTTGAGTTGAGGAAGCGAAATCTTTTCCAAACTCCCATTGTCTTCTCCTTGCAAGTCTGTTATGACCAATACCCCTTCCAAGACTCTACAGTTGTGTACTTCTAGCTCCTTAAGCTTTATGAGATAGCTTTTAGCCGTAGCTAATGATGACACATACTTTAAGTTGTGGCAATTTTCAACCCGCAAGCTACTTCAATTTTGCGTGCAAGAAGTTGATAGAAGTTGGTCTGGCGATAACTTTTTAACAACCAATCCGTTTAAATATAAATCTTCTAGGTTGGAAAGCGTAACCTACAAAGAGTCAAAGGCAATTCTAATTACATAATGAATTAAAAAAATGTGTACTGCTTCACAGATTCTCTCAAAGTATGTGAAAATTTTATTTATTTATTTTCTTGTGGTTATAGATTTACAATAAGGAAATTAAAGCAAAAGAAGATGATACCTTCTACAATGCAAAATCCAACCTAAAATACACAAGTTTCTTACAATTTCAAAACTAACCCTTATCAATAACTTGCTCCGTGTGAGACTTGGTATAGAATGAAAGGAAAGTAGGGCATTAACATCCTTTACAAATAGAGAAAAGAGCAGTTAAGAAAGAGAAGAGGAGAAAAAGACTAGGGTTCAAGAGAAGACAGTTCTTTATATTTATTTTACCGCTTTAAATCAATTATATATATCTAATTTCTAATATTAAGATTGAGGATCAAACCCTATTCTAATTATGAAGTTCTTAGATAAAATCTCTTCGTGTAGTCTTGAATGTTCGTAGTTATTTTTTCAAACCATAACTAAATATAGATTTCTTTCATCATCAATATCAATTATTTTTTTATAGGTGGGAATTCTGTTTAATTAATATATGCCTTTTTACTTAATGGTTGATATAATCTCCTTTAATTCCTTGTTTTCTTATCATCAAATTTGGAAGCGCTTAGGAAACTATATGTTAAGCAAAATGTTATGGGCCTGTTTGAGAGCATTTTGAGAATGGTTTTGTTTTGTGTATAAAATGAAAATGAGAATCTTTTAAAAATGACTTTGAGATATCTTTTAAAATGTGTTTGATTGTGATTCTATAGAAATTGGTTTGAGTATAAGAAAAAATAATTGTATTGTTTGGGTATGTTTCTAAAAATATTTTTTGAGTGTGTAAACTTTAGAAAATGAAAAGGGAAATGGGAAAACAACTTTATTTTATTTTCAAATTCCTTAATCAAAGGTTATGCCATTATTTCCCAACTTCTATAGGGCATATTGATTAATTTACTGCCAGCCCAAGTTCAAGACATTGGAATCATATTTTCCTCCAGTTTTATAGAAGAAGAATATCACATTGAGCAACCAAGTCATAAAACAAAATTGAGCAGTTAAATATAAAGATTAGAAATTAAGGAATAAGTTTCTAACATGAAGAAAAATCAGCAGCAAAGTTGGTCATTGAGTTAAATTTCATACATTATTAACAGGGAATATTAGCTACTACATATTCCACAATTGATTTGGAAATGGATTAGTAATTAGATAATCTATCTTCCATGTAATATGCTTACAATGTTATATAGGCATATTTAATGAATTCTAGAGATGAGATTAAAATTAAACAGTATAAAGAAGTCGAAATAGTTTAAAGGAATAGACAACATACAAGGCGCCAAAAATTTGAATATGTATTGTTTCTCGACCTGTAGCATTGGACTTCGAATCATTTTGAAATTGTGAAATCTAGTTCATGTATTCCATGTTGAGCTCGTGACCTGTTTATTTTGAGTTTTCATTGAACTAATTTACTATTCTTTCGTTTTTATTTAACTAATTTCGTAATACCTTGATGTGTTGAAAACTTTAGTGGATAATTTTTGGATATGTTAAAGGTCTCTAAAATATATAACTTTATTTTTTTTGTAGAGGGAAAAAAGAAATTAATTATTGAAAATAAAACTTCAAGGAGAAACAGGCGCATAAAATAGTGAAAATTAACTTTATTATCTTAATTCAGTTTCTAATTTGGTTACTGTTACATCAATTTACCAATTCGTACTTTCTTTTCCTTTTTTTTTTAATTAATTTATTCTTTGTGATATGAGCATGAGGCCCTTATGAGCACAAAGCCACAGACTTTATTGAATTGAAATAAAACCTCACAATATTTGAACTTCCTCCCAAGTTTTGAACTAAAAACCTAAGAGCTGAGACATTATACCCCCCCTCCATCTGCTGAACTAGTTTAAGCGAGCTGGTTGGTATTTTATTTTTCTTCTTTACTAAAGAAATTAACAATTTTTGTTCCCAAATAATAAGCAAAGTTTTTTCCGTTAGATGGAATGCCTATATTTATAGTGATGTAAGACCTTTTAAGTCAATAATATATATATATATATACGTGTGTGTGTGTGTGTATGTATATGCTAAAACAATTTTTGAGTCATGAAAATATTAAAATCAGATGAGATGAAACAAATATAGTTACTTCACATGTAAGTGTGTGTGTGTTTGAGTTTCTAATTTTTATCACAGTTATCAAAAGTATAAATGGAGTGAATACATTAGAAAGAAAAGTTACTTGTATTATTTGCATCAACAAAATAGTGACGGTCCCATCAAATAATGCCTCTCAAAGCAAATTTTACGAGCAATTGTTTTAGAGGGGGAACAGAAGAGTGTAGCGGGCAAAATTTATCTTGAATATTGCTTTTAGAAAAAATAAAATTCCTTGGCATGACAATTGGCAGTTAACGTTGTATTTTATAAAAGTTAAATTTATGATAATTTAAGTTTTTAAATTAATTTTCAGAGAATTTAGATACGAAAAACCATTTTTTAATGTGTTTTGGATAATAAAATAATAATAGGATGAAAATAAAAGAGCTGTGTAGGTAAAAAAAAATTGGTTGAATATAAATTTTCTTTCTTCTTTGAGCAGGTTATTGACTAATTAAGAATACTTTTAACGTAGTATAGTACTACCGCTCATGCACTTGAAGATTGATTATGTAATCCCCAAATATCTCACCTGTACTGGATTGTTATTATAATTTGTTTTGTGGTGGAGAGTTGAAAACCGTAACATAAGAATTTATATGCCGGTAATTAGAGCCATTGTGTGTTATTGTTTCTATTATTAGGAAATTATATTACTGGTGAAAAGTGGTAAATAGCGTCTTTAACTCAAATAATTGGAGTATAGCATATCTCAAAAAATATTTGTAATAAGCATCAATAATCAAGTTACATATTTTCTTTAGTTTCATTTTTACCATAAATTCAATTATATTATGAGTATATAATTTACTTGAATGACTATTGCTTAAGAGTAGTGATCCTTATTGTCTAGTTATGCCAGATGCTCTTATACTCTACGGCTTTGTGTTAACACAAGTGCCAGATCATCTAGCTACTTATCACGCAGTACATTCACTTAATCTTGTTATTAGTCCTATGATTAAAGATTTGTATATAATAATTCTGCTCTAGGTAGGTTTTTCTGGTGCATTCTAGCTTAGACTATTATATTTTAGAATCTTCTCTTCGTTTCTAACACATGTACAATGTTCATATATAGATCATCGTAATGTAATTGCAGTATAGGCTTTATAAATTATTTGGCCAACATATGAGATATTGTTAATAATCAATTATATAACGTTTTGATCTGTGGAATTTTTTTTCATGCCTTCAAGTCTTATGTATGGTACCTTTGTTTTGTTTTAAATCAAAATCGAAGTTAGCAAAAATTATATCAACTCCAGCATTAATTAAGTTTCATAACCTAATGCGTAGCAAAAATAAAGCAATGACAGGACTAGAGAAAATTTAAAACAAAAAGTAATTACCTTATTTTGACAGAAACTTCCAAGGGCTGGAAGTTTATAAAGCTCGAGAGATTTTAGTTGAGGGAATAAAATCTTCCCCGACCTTTCTTCCTCTCCCCATTTCCTTGTGACTACAACATCTTCCATCAGTTCACAATTTTTTACTTGTAGTTCCGTTAGTTTTTCAAGCCTTTCAGCCGTATCAAAAGAGAACAGATACTTCAAGCTATTGTAGCTTTCTACAGATAAGCTTGTTAAGTTGTCCATGTAACAAGCTGTTCCAAAGTGCCATATACTTTCAACAGCATTCAATCCAGACAATTGCAATTTCTCCAAGCTCGGAAACTCAAGCTGAAAAACATAACTCTAATTATTATTTATACATATACGTATGTATACACACAATTGATTTGGAAATGGATTAGTAATTAGATAATCTATCTTCTATGTATTATGCTTACAATGTTATATATGCAGATTTAATGAATTCTAGAGATGAGATTAAATTTAAACAATAAAAAGAAGTCGAAATACTCTAAAGGAATAGACTACATACCTGGCACCATAACTTTGCATTTTTTTTTTCTCGACCGATAACATTTGACTTCGAATCATTTTGAAATTGTGAAATCTAGTTCATGTATTCCATGTTGAGCTTGTGACCTGTTTATTTCAAGTTTTCGTTGAACTAATTTACTGTTCTTTTGTTTTTATCTAACTAATTTTGTAATATCTCGATGTGTTGGGAGCTTTAGTGGATAATTTTTTGATATGTTAAAGGTCTCTAATATATATATCTTTTTTTTTTTTGTTGAGGAGAGAAAAGAAATTAATTATTGAAAATCAAATTTCAAGGAGAAACAAGACATAAAATCATGAAAATTAACTTTATTATCTTAATTCAATTTCTAAATTAGTTTACTATTATTTCAATTTACCAATTCGTGCCTTCTTTTTTTCTTTTTTTGTTAATTTATTCTTTGTGATATGAGGCCCTTATTGGCACCGAGTCACCGACTTTATCGAATTGAAATAAAACCTCACAAGTTTTCAACTTAATACCTAAGAGCTAAAACATTAAACCACCTCTCCATCTGCTGAGCCGGCATAAGTGAGCTGGTTGCTACTTTACTTTTCTTCTTTACTTAAGAAATTAACAATTTTTGTTCCCAAATAATAAGCAAAGTTTATTCCCTTGGATGGAATGCCTATATTAATACTAATGTAAAACCTTTTAGGTCAATAATAATAATAATAATATCAGTTGAGATGAAACAAATATAGTTACTTCATATATAAGTGTGTGTGCTTGTGTTTCTAATTTTTAGAATTAAAAGACAAAGCGACAAGTTTCAAAAATGAAGAACTAAGAGAAAATAATACCATTTCATTGAAAAGGGATTCTTGTACGTCAAATTCCGCTTCTTCATGTTCAGATCTGTCAACTATTATCTCTGTAGACGTGGAACTGGTGACCAACGTCCTATGGTCGTTAAGATGTTTGCAAAACCTCTTGAGGTTTGGAAGATTAGCAAGCACGAGAGAATTGAGTTGAGGAAGCGAAATCTTTCCCAAACTCACGTCTTCTCCTTGTAAGTCTGTAAGGACGAGTACCTCCTCCAAGACGTTGCAACTTTGTACTTGTAGCTCCTTAAGCTTTATGAGACAGCTTTTAGCCGCAGCAATTGACGACACATACTTTAAGTTGTGGCAGTTTTCAACACGCAAGCTACTTAAATTTTGCAGGTAAGAAGTTGATGGAAACTGGTCTGGCCATAATTTTTTGATACCCAATTCATATAGATACAAATCTTCCAGGTTGGAAAGCGCAATCTACAAAGAATGAAGAACAATTCAAATTACATATTGACTTGAAATATATGCACAATCACATTTATTCTCTTTAAATATGTATAATAAATTTTTTTTTTCTTTTTTTGCCAACGACACACACTAGCCTTCTTTCATTTTCTAGAGACACATATGAACGAAGGCAAAAACATTTGTGAAGATTGTATACATATTACCTATAAAATCACACCATACAAAATATTGCATTAGTGAATTTTTGATGAGTGTAATCTTAACATATATTACCTTTATCCTATTTGCTGTTAGATTGATTTTGTTAATACTTGGCAGTCCTGAGCTTGATCTCATTAATCCAAATTTCAATTGATTCTTGCGCTTGGCAGTATAATTAAAGTTGCACAACAATTAACACAGCTCAAAATATGGTAATTCACATATAGAGTGAATCAAAGTTTCATTTGTCATTGAACTTCTAAGGAATTAATTATCTATGCATATCAATGTAACTATAAAGAGAATTTCTTAGAACAAAAATAGATTGAAACAGCAAGTTAGCCTAAAATTTAACATCAAAGTTATGACTATTAAAAAGGAAAAAAAAATTAGAGTAGCTTTTTTTTTTTTTTTTAAATGATCCTTTGTGGGCGGTGACAGTATTTTTTTTTTTTTAGAGGGAATAAGTCAAACCAAAATTTTGAACTAAATAATGGTATGATTATTTTTTTTAAACTCTGAGTCTGTCTCTTTTGCCCTTTTTTTTTTAAATCTAATTAAATCTTTCTTTTCATCTTACATAAAATTTTTGATCTAATTCAACCCACTTAAAAGTCGAAAAAGTTAGAAATTTAAATATATAGTAGTGCAGCTGAAATTCAAATAGTGGTATAGTTGACATTTCAATTCTTTGAGATTTTAAGTTTGAAACAATGTATTGACTTATTCTATGAACATTACAAATGATCTATGTGGGCAAATGACTCCCTTTTTTAAGAAGTTTTTTAATAAATGACTGAAATTTTGTAAAATTAGTAAAATTAATGTTTTTCTAATAAAAATTATCAATTAGTGATTGAAGGATTTATTATGGTTAATAAATGAATAACCAATGTTAATATGTATTTTTAATGATTGATTTTGGTTCATCACCGATTAACTCTCAATCTCTTAAATAAAATAAATTCAGGCTATTTTATTTAAATAAGTATTTGAAACTGTACTTTTACCTAATTTATGGAAATTTTCTCTAACGATGGTTTTTTTTTTTTTTTTTGCAAATAGAGAGACAGATTTCTTTTTAAAAAAATTAATAAGCGAATTTGTATTAAAAAAAAAAAATCGACTACACCACAACACAATGGAAAGAGAGAGATTAATAAAACTTAGCACATTACAAAAATGTATCTAAAAGAGAAAACTGTAGGCTTTTCTTTCCAAAAAAAGAAAAAAAAAAAAAAACAGAGTGAGAGAGAGAAAACTGTAGCTTTCACATAATATATGATGCCTTTAAGGAGGAGAAAAAAAGTACGGATTTAGATATTGAATCTAATATTGATGATCTATCACAATGTCTTGGAAAAGCATCTCATCAAATACTAATACAGTTCGGATATCTATTAAACAATAATTTATTGGAAAAATATCACAAATCTAATACTAAGATTTTAATATCTAAGAAAAATAAAGGAAATCCAAAAACATAATTCATTAGAATACTTATTCTCCCTTTATTATTTATTTTTACATGGTGAATAGATAATAAAGTTTGTGGTACTAAAAATTTAAATAAATAAAACAGGAGGCTCATGGAAGAGAAGAAAGTGAGCAAGTGCAAAATTTGTGTCTGAGAATAATCGGGTAATATATAAATTATAAACAGATGATGTTCTTGTATATTTAAAAAATAAATAAAAAGAAAGTTGGTAATTATTATATACCTTCTCACCGAACAAAAGGTCGCAAGACTCTACGGATGAAGAGCCGCCAGCTGCCTCCGACTCAGACCAACTCATGAATTTCACCAACTTTGGTAAATTTGATAATTCCAAGGAGCGTAATTCTGGAAAGTCAATAGCCCCATCATGTTCTGATCCCCCATGGCTTACTATCTCCTCCATCATCTCACAATCTCTCACCTGTACAGAGCGAAGTCTTTTGACGACACACGAAGTAAAGAGATTCTTCAATTTACCACAAAACCACACTTTGACCTCCCTCAAATTCTTAAATGAATCTTCCGGGAGCTTACCATGACATATCCTTTCCAAGCTTCCTAATCCCCAAAGCCTCAGCCTCTCCAACACTGGAAACACCTTACGAGGATGAATCTGGTCCACACAATCAACGATGCATTGGACTCCATTGCTGAAAAGCAATGCAAGATGCTTCAAGAAACAAAAGCCCTCACTGTCTAGATCGTAAACGAAATTCTTGACATCGACTAATCCACTTAAATCTAAGCATTCCGACTTTTTCATCAACGATTCCAGACCAAGTGCTGTTAATTGACTTCTTTCATGGAGATTTAGAAACAACGATCTCGAAATTCCATCTGGAACCAGGTGGATCCCCGTGAAACCAATTGAGATTCCATATCTTTCCAAATTTTCACTAAACTTGAAATCTTTAGGAAAAGTTTTGGCGTCTGGTACTCTCAAGGATAAACAAGTGAGTTGCTGCAAATTCTCTAGCTCAGCGAGATTCACATTACTTCTTCTGCTGACAATGGCTTCTCCAACTTCCCATTTATCAAATTCTTCTGCGAAATGCAACTCCTTTAACTGTGTCAAACTTGAGATTACATTTGGCTCAATCAGCTCAAGATCTTTACAACCTTCTAAATTTAACCGTTGTAAACGACTTAGTTGTCCTACTTTTACCGGCAACTGCTTAATGGTCGACTGCGAAAGATCAAGAATTAGCAAATTCTTTAGATCTCCAACAAAATTTAAATCTTCAAGTGCACAATCGCGTAGACATAAGGTTTGGAGATTTTGAAGTGAATGGAAGGATGGAGGTAAGGGTACCAAATTTACTCTCTGAAAAAACAAAGATTTGAGCCGATCCTTACTCTCTTCTAAAAAGTAGTTTGGAATCGGTACACGATTGAATATATCAGAAAGAAGAAGGAATAACTTCAACTCCGAACATTCCAACCTTTCAGGAAGTTGATTGAAATCCGAATATGGAAGTAGTGAGAGAGCCTTTGAGTGTTTGAGTTTGTTTGATTTCAGATTCCAACAATCTTCCTTCTTCTTTAGTATAACACTCTGCATACCTCCCTCGTTTGATGCTATTGACAAGGCAACATCACGAATAACGTCATGCATTTTGACCATACCGATTTCATCACCATCTAACAACAAGCAACGAGCTTTTAGTCTATCAATAAATGACTTCACGCTCAATCTCACATCTGCTAATGTATGAATTTCTGGAAACAAGCCCCAACCTAAGCTACACATCAACAGTTCCTCGACACTTATGCTCCTATCTTCTCCAAACAGACTGCATAGCAACAACAATGACTTCTCCTCATCATTTGCTAAAAAATCATAACTCAACCTTATACTTGCGTATACCTCTTCATGCATTCCATCAATGATCTTTGGGGCAGAGTTTTGTAGTTGCGTCAAAGCATTCCTCCAAAAGGACGGGTCCCGATAATTTTTTAATGTAAGGGCAACTACCGTGATAGCTAGTGGCAAGCGTCCACATTCTTTAACTATGTCAGTTGCCAATCTCATGAACTCTGATTGTTCATCAATATCACCAACAATTGTCTTAAACAAGTTCATTGCTTCAATGTCCCGTAAATCATCAATCCGGATATTCGGATGAGTACACATAAAACCTAAAACATCTCGGTTTCTAGAAGTCAACAGCATCTTGCATCCGTCGTTCTCAAGATGTACTCCAACCTCTATCAAATCAAGCTTTTCCCAGATATCATCCATAATAATAAGAATACTCTTCGCTTCCTTCAATCGACGTTGTAGCCGATCTGCTCTTTCAGTTGTGCTTTTAATCCCTACAATATCTAGACCTATCTTCTCTGCAATGTCTTGTTGCAATCTGCTAGGATCTGGACGTTGGGATACAGTCGTCATAGCCACCTCAGTGAATAACTTGGCCTCCACAGCTTGCCTAGCAACTTCTTTAGCAAGCGTTGTTTTGCCAATGCCGCCTACACCATAAACTCCGATCCTGGCAACGTTTCGATCCCGTAGCGCCATCATAATTTCCTCCAAAATTGTCTTTCGCGATTCAAAGTCCTTATAATCACCTCTCATCGCAATGTAAGTGTGCAGAGCAGGACGAGAAGTAACCACATGGAATCCGCGGCCAGCTTGAATTTCACGTAGAAGGTCCTCTACCATTTGCTTCGATTCCCTGCTCAGCTTTCGCCGGGACACCAAATTCGGAATTTGCAGAGTGCAGCATCTAATATTTGCACGAACTCGATTATTGTCCAGGAAATCCTCGGCCCTCCCGGAGATGTCTCCTGCTCTAGTCAGCCACTCTTGAACTTCACCGTGAATCTCTTCGCCACGTCTTGTAGCCTCATCAACTCGAACTTGTGTGGATTGTTTTACATCATGGAGTTCTTGAACTTTTTCTCTAAGGTTAGCAGCCTTGCTCGTGTAGTGAGACTCAATATTGTGAAATATGCACTTGGCAAGTCTTGGGCCAATTTCAACAACGAACTCAATAATTGACACAACAAAAGCCATTTGTTTTCCTTACTTTACTATTTCCTCTCTTGTTTTCTTGTTCTTTTTTTCTTTTTACAGAACTCTCTTTTTTGGTTTTTTTTTTTTTTTTTTTTTTTGAGAACTCTCTAATTTAATCAGATTGGATTGAAAACTTAGAAAACGGCTTAACTAACAGCGAAAAAAAGAAAACAAATACAAGAAGATTTGGATAGTTGCAAAACTAAAATAACTAGGAAAATGGATATAACAGAGAATTATCAGACAACAACAGAGCAGATCATGATATGTTGATGATGAAATCAAAGAAGAGCATACCTGATCTTCTTATGGATTTTAAACAGAGCCACTTGACACAAAGCAGAGTGTTAACTTTTTCCCTTGTTTCTTCTCTTGCTTTTTTTTTTTATTTTTTTCAGTTTTGAGAGTGAAAAAACAGAAAGAAGTTGACAATTATAAAAATAACGAAATCAATGAACAAAGTGATAACCACTAAGCCCTTCAATGCAGCAGAAGTTTTTTTTTTTTTTTTTTGAAATTTTCAATTGGCGAAATTGAACCGAAAGAAAAGGCTGCAACAAAGAAAAGAAGAAACTAAAAGGAGAACCAAAAGGACGAACAAACAAGAACTGGGAAACTTGGAAAATAAAAGTATAAAACTAGGAGGAGAAAGTAAAGGCAACAAAAAGTTACTAATTTAAATTTTTTTCTTTTTTTAGAACTCTTTAATTTAAGGAAAGACGCTACAAACAGCAACAAAAAGTAAGAAAATGCAAAATCAACGTCTTTGAAAACAACAGAAAATCTGAAAATCAAAAGAAAACGCTGCAGTAAGGAAAGGAAGAAACTACAAGGAAAACCAAAAGGACAAACAAACAAGAACTAGAAAACTTGGAAAGTGAAGTGAAAAACTAGGAGGAAAGAGTTACTTGCGATTTTTTTTCTTCTTCAAACTCACAGGTTTGGATTAGCGAGAAGATCAAAGAGAAAAGGGTAGAGCGGGTAAAGATTCGGAGAATTTAAGTAAGAGAAAGTTATCGGAACATATCAATAATATTTCTCCGAATATATTTTAAAATTTTATATTTTTTTATTTTAAATAATTTTTCTCTCAATGATTCCTTAAATTTTCACTTTTTAAAATTAGTACCATATTTATTTTTTTCCCCGTTACTTATATATTTAAATTATTCAAACACTTTTTTTTTTTTTTTTAAGAAACACATCACATCTAAATATAAATATTTTAATATAATATGTGATACATATAAATATTAAAAAATAAATAAATTAACATAAATATTAATTATTTGTTGTTCAAAGTGAATGCAAGTAATAAACTACCTGGCAATGCATTAAAATGACGAATTGGCTTTGATGAACGGCATTGATTGATCAGTCTGCACCTTCCTGAGCTGTCCAATAATTTAGGCGTGTGGAGCTATAGAGTACAATGACAGCTTTGATGCACTTTTTGCCAATTCCTGAGCATTAGAGTCCACTTTTTCTAGGATATATAAGCTTTTTCCAGTCACATTAGTGCGCATCTAATCAATTTTGCCAATTTTCAATATAATATTCGTAACAATTATGAAATATAATTATTTTATAATAAATAATTAAATTCATAAATATCACATAATTATTAATTTAGATGAATTAAACAAAATAAAAAATATTTAATTTTTATTAAATAAATAAATAAGATGAATTCAATTTATCACTGTCACATCTTAAAACCCAGGGCATGACGTTATAAGGATAAAATTAATGAATCGGATCAAAGAATGGTATATCTCGATTTCCTAAGACCATCGATTTTATCTTAAAATAATTTATCGCCTATTTTTTTTCCCGATTATACTCAAGAGAATTTACTAAACATTTAAATTAAAATATCATGACAAATTCACCATTTTCCACGTATGTATATTTAAATAAAATAAAATAAATTACAAATAATAAAAAACAACTTAAAGTTTATAATCCTGAAACATTCACGTTTACGTATATAATTATAAACATAAAATAAACAGACTTCTCGTCCTTAGCCTACAAACTCTGAATTCAACCAACTCGTATCTACTAATCAACTTCCTTTCCTAGAGGTTTATCAATTTTAAACAATGAGCGAAAGACTTAGGATATTTTAAAATCATTTTTCAAATATTTTATTTTGAAACAGGATAATAATATTATATAAATGCAATACAGAATCTTAAACATGTAATTGTGAATATGCAAATTATGTCCCTAAATATATCTAATTTGTGCACGGTCCGTATGAGTCCCCCACCACAACATTCTATGATAGGTTGTCATCGATTGATATGTGCACTGTTCGCATATATGTGCTGCTCCCGGTATACTTTAACACTAAATTCTATTTTCAAAATTTCATTTGAAAATAAGATTCACATGATAAAATATACCGTATTATTTTTCAAAAATCCATAACAAGATTTTTTTTTAATTTCTGAAATCGTGATATTTTCTAAAATCATAGAATTTATAAAACTTTATAAATTCTTTTTCTTTAAATCATTTTAGACAAATTACTAAAAAAACAAAATAGGTTGCAAAAAAATGATAAGATATCCTATCTGTTAGCAATATATCTGTTGATAACTTCTAGCTCGTATTCTGAAATAGTCGTTTCTCCAATTTTAATCAACGGGTACCCAAAATAAAAATCACAGATAATTTAATTATCTGTCAAAAAATCCTGTAATCGTAATTACGATAAATTTTATTAATTAATATGTCATTGATTTAACAACAATTTATTTTAATATTCATAATTTTAAACAACCTGCTATTTTTAATACTTGTATATTTTTTAAAAGAATTTCAACATGAACTATCTTTAAAATTTTAACTACCCAAAAAATTTCAATATTATAGATAATCAATCCAATCCAATTCCTAGAAGAGTTTCAAGTATAATTCAAATCTAAAATCTCATATCAATTTAGAACATTTATTTAAAAAAAAACCATTATTATTATTTATCATCATCATTATTATTATTATTATTATTATTTTTTGTTGTTTTGCTGGTCACACACACACATACACCACTACAAATTGCCGGCCACTTAATTGAATCATAGAATTGCATAATTTTACTGAAGATCTACTTTAATCAAAGATTTTTGTTCAATCATTTGACCCTTAGTGGCTCATATATCATATTCTGACACATCAATTTTTCCAATTTTGAAAATATGCGTGTTTCGTGCACTTGAGTTGATCGTATATGCCTAGTATGAAGAACACAAGCGAAACTCCCTCCATAGAAATCACCCAAAAAAAATGAAAAGTTAAGATTTTGCAGAATAAAAGAGACACAGCAGGATCCTATATTTTAGAGGCTAACACAATGTAAAATCAATCTATTTGGTTTAGATGACTAACAAACACATTTGATCTCTTGCTCCTTTTTCAATTTCATTATTAAAACTTTCCCCAAGTGTCATTACAATGCGGTATGAGCCGAAGAGATTTAGGTCTCTTGAACATGATGAGGCTTGAAGTTTTCAAGGATGACAATACATGTCTTTAGCAAGGTTTTTGCTTCCCCATTTTTCTCTATTTCATGCAAATGAAGAAGCTCGTCATTAAGCTCTACATTCACAGTTCTGTACACTGACGGAAGGTTTCCGTATACTCTTAAGATTTCAAGAAGACAGTCTGAAGCACTGATGTGAACCTATACTTGGAAAACACAATTGTCAGTATATCATCAAATAGACATAAGGTGGTTCTATTGTAAATACATATCCTTAACTCTTAACTCCTTCGCACCCTCTTCTTTAACATATATCCTTTTTTATTATAAAATAATCAACTCTACATATTATACACCTTTATAAATTCCAAAACTATTCATTTATAAAATAATATTATTCCATCGTTTCAAATATATTTTTACACTTTATTTTTATTCTTTAATCTTCACCGTTCTATATCATTATATCTCCAACTGTTTCTTTATTGTTTTAATTCTTTTTGGTTAAATTATTATTATAATTTGAAGCTTTAGATATGGAACCTTTTTGTTTTATAGATAAGCAAAATTAAAAAAAAAAAGAGTACATTTATTCTTTCTATAATCATTATTTGTTATTATTTTTTGGTAATAAGTGTATCTAGTATTGCATTACTTCTTTTCATTTATCAACGAAAAAGTAGATTTTGCATGTTAGAATTAAGCATAAACTAAGCATTGCTAGTTGCAAGGATTTCGTCCCCATAAAGCATCGTAAATATTTAAGAATAGTAATAAAAATTTGTTGATTGCCCTTTTTTTCGAACTTTTAATTTTTGAAATTTTAAATTGATAAATGTAATAATAGGTAAATTTATTTCAAAAAATTTCATGCATGCTCTATCTGCTGGAGGGGTATTGCTCTACGTAGAGCAGAGCAAAATAGTAATATACTTATTTTTATTTATAAATCTATAAAAAAGCGTGCATGTCTAAAGCTTCAAACAAAAATATTTTAGAAAAAAAAAGGGCAAGAGAGAAAAAGACATAAAAGGCTGAATATGAAAGAAAAAATAAAATATGGTGTAAAAATATATTTGAAATCGTGGAACAATATTTATTTTATAAAAAGGTAGTTTAGGAATTTATAGGGGCGTGTAATAATTAGAGTTGATCATTTAAAATTAAAAAGGAAATGTATCTAGGGGGGTGGAGGGTTAAGAGGGGAGTGCTAACAGAATCACCCATGGATATATCAAAAAGGGTATTTAGCCAATCCAACAGTTACTGGTATGGAAAAGAGTGACACACCTGAGCGATCTTCACTGTATTTAGGCACTCAACCACCTTACACGACACCGATTCATACAGCTGAACAAAAGAAGGAAAAAAAAAAAAGAGAAGCCAAGCAATTGAAAAGGATAAGGAGAAGTTTCACTCCAATTACCTTTTGAACTAAAGAAGCCATCTTAGGATGTGTGGAGGTTTCTTTGGAGTCATCCAAAACCTTATGGAGCTTTGAGCAGAGTTCTCTAATCACCGAAAATGCCGACATTTTGACTACCAAGGACGTTAAAAACTAAATTAATTATGACAATAAATCTCTTACTATAAAAATAACAGTACGGAGGGACAAAGAAGCTACCAGTCCAAGGAAACCCAGGTGACAAGGAAGTTAATAGCAGATGAATTAGGTTCTCCTGTTGCTCAAGAATATCATTTACATGTGCCACATGGATGCAAGATGTCAGACACTCCAAAATTTTGTCATTCGGAACTGAAGTCTCTTCAACATCATCTAGTTCTGCCCACAAAGCAACTCAAGCTCAGAACAGAGAAACTTGTTCGAAAATTGATTACCTTTAACATTATTGCAGATCGTCATTCAGTCAACCATAACCATAAAAACACAAAAATGTAGACAACTTTAAATCCACGAAAATAAATCAACAGGCCGTAGTAGACCATTAAAGGTCAAAGATATGATGACATGAAAGGTGATAAAGAGTGCAATTACAAATGTTCAAACTCTAAGCCTCCTGGCTCCTGCTCTAATACCATATCAGTTTTACCGATTCATCCCCAAAGCTTAAGATGTTAGGAAGTTGGCCAACAATAATTTTATGCCTTCTAAATCATAGGATAGTAAGAATTCAGACACAAGACCAAATAGGCAACCAGATGTTTGCTACTAAGTAAACTAGCACCAAGTTAAAGCTAATTGGAACGGATTGATATCATTTATAAAACAAAAGGATTTTCTTCTCTTTTGTCTACTTTAAGTGATACACTGGTGTCATAAAAGAATTAGACACTCCCAAGGGATGACCATGTTTCAAAGTTACCCAGTTTACATTTCAAGAAGAGTATCAAAGTTTAATATTTCAATTGAAACGCTTTCAGCACCTGCTTTAGCATCACTAGCCAAAGTTGCTTTCCCAGACTTACTGGGAGCAGCGGAATTGCACATCTCAAATAGCAGTGGAAAAGTTGAATTAAAGAACTCTGGATGACCAAAGGTTCTTACAACCTGAAAAAAGGAAAAAAGCAAGTATTAACCGAGGCACAAATTAGATAGGAATAGGATCTCATACAAGATGCCGATGGGTAACTCAAAGTCGAATTAATTGAGGAGGGGAAAACAAGAATCATGGATAAACCATACTCCAAAAGATCCGTGGAAAAATAAATAAAAAGGGGATAAATAGGAAATTCCAGAAAACATGTTTCGTGGAGAGGACCTAATATCTTGAATTCAACCAACAGAGTGTCTCTGTGATCTGAACTTTAACCGTGAAGCTGATGAGAAAAAAGGTGTTTCCTAATGCATTCCAATCAATGTATTTTTTCTGAAGAACCAAAAAGGGAGCATTTAATGAAATTTAAATAAATCAAGAACTTGATTTTCACTAAAACACGGTTCCATCATGTTTTTCTTTGTTTCTGTTTAATCTGCTCTTCTTTGTAACCTTACTAAAAACAGAGAGCAAGGGAAGAAAATGAGTGTTGGCCAAGAACTCATATTAATCAAAGTATAAATTAAGATAAAGGCTTAGTTGAATTCAATTCATTCCTTAAAAACTGTTCGGATCCCATAAGAACTAATAAAATGTCCATATCCACATATACTCCACGTAACTAAGCATAAGAAATACCATGCAAATCTTACAGAAGGAATAGACCAAAACAAAATATAAAAATCTACCACGCAATATTTTCAGAAATAGAAGAAAGTATTTAACATGCTTCACTGCTACAACAACAAAACATTTACCTGCTCAAGACATGAGAGAGCAGATTCACGGTATTTTTTCACTTTTTTGGTACATGCAGAAGACACCACACTCAAAATGGCATTAGGAATGGCAGGATCATGACTGGAAATGGCTTCATGACAAGACTTCGAAAGAGCACCTATTGCATCAAGTAAAGCTTCCTTGCCCTGCAAAAAGTAAATAAATTAAAAATCATATCCTGTAGACAGATGTCTAGAAGACGATAAATCTTACATCTGCAATGCATTAGCTTCGATCTAACAATTATTTGTGTGTGTGTCCGCGCGTGTGTTTATTATTATTATTATTTTGGTAAGAAAAAGGCCTTTTCATTGATCATAAATCAATTACAAGTCAAGAGGATGAGAAATCTTCAACAACAATAAGATAACAGAAAATAAAAAGTATTCCAAGCACTTATTCCTATGTTTGGTGGCCTAAATCCCCCAAATGTGTTAATCTGTATTTTAGTTGATATGTGTTTTATCTCTAAGTTGCAGGACTCAAAGTTCTCCCGGTTCCATCTGAATTTTAATTGCTTATCATTTTTTTTCCTAGAACTTGACTATAATGCAGTGTTACACTCTTTAATTTGCTTCCGTTTTGAGGACTCAGTTATCTTTCTTTTTCCTTGAATGAGGAAACAAAACCCCGTGAAGTTACCAATTCATTTACGAACAATTACAATAAGGAGTGTCTTACCTCCCATAAACGCCCAGGAATTTCTTTCATAACAGCTTGGAGTAATACATGATGGTGAGAATCCAAGGATTCACCTAAAACTTCACCTAGCTTGCAAATTGCCTTCCCCGACTGAAAGTCATGTAATTCATACGTGAGAAAAGATTTTGAAAAAGAACAGCAGGACAAATAACTGATTTGGAAATTTTTAAATGATAAAACCTTGAGGCAGGACTAAAAGGAAAACAAGAACAACCTTATAAAGGAAGAGGAAAAATAAAAATCTACCTTCTTTTTACTTGACCATGATGATGATGTAACACTCTGGCATATAAGAGAGACCACCTCTCCCAAATACAGTTGAAGGGCTATCTGTTCACTACTCGTATTTTCTTCCCACAACTCCTCAAACATTCCAGAAACATGCTTGTCATCCTCAAACCTGTGTTTAGATGGCTTGGCACTTTGGGTGTGTCAATTTTATCGTATTATCTATTGGATGCTATGTCAAATTCCATGGGATTTTTGCCATTGATAACAGATGAACTTTTTTTTTTATTCTTTTGCATAGAAGATAACTAGCTTTCATTGGTAAAGGAATCAAATAAAAAGGTAAAATAGATGAAATATTAAATCCATAAGTTGCAATCCAGAAACTGGAGTAATGTAACTACAAAATGTTGTCTGGACTAATTTTAATTTATGGATACATAGTCAAAAAGAACTTTTAAAAAACCTACCCAAAAAAATTAAAGGAAATTCATCTATATTTCCAGTCAACATATCTTAAAAAGAAGAAAGATTATAGGAAAATAGCCACGCACCTAGTGTTCAGGTTTACTCCAGATCGGACCAATTGAGCAAAACGAGGAACCAATTGGTCTAATGATTCAGTATCCACAACATTTAAGGAGAGATCAAGAGTTTCCCACATCGGAGAGCCTTTTGAAATTGAAATTCTCAAATTTTCAAGCTTTTCTGTTCGTATTCCAACATTTGTTGCATGCAACTGGAAGACAATCATATACAAACAAATCAATCATTTAAAAAAAAAAAAATAGAAGACACCACATAAAAACAAGAACAAGTCAGTACAAAATGTGAGAATGGAATATGTTCAAACCTCAACATAATTAAGTCCTTGGTCTTCAAGGCTTGATAAACTTTCCAACATGCAACAGACCAGATCGGATAAATGCGGGCGAAGTGCAATTCCTGCACCCTGTAAATAAGTTGGAAATCCCTGTGAGTTGTCCCTCTGAACGTTAATACAGATAAAACACTTCAAAAAGAAATGCTACCTTTGCAAGCTTCATAACAACTGCAATAGATGCCTTGCGAATACTGTCAACTTTACTTAATATGCCTTCTCCAAGCAAAACAGGCAAAACTATATCCATGGCTTGGCTTGCATGTGATATATCTGTTAGGGAGACATCACAAAGCCTAGTTGTTAATGAAGTAACAGCACGACATAACTTTTCACCGGAATTTCGGACAGTCTCTTTAATGTCGTCCATGGCACGGAAGGTGCTGACCATAATTTTTTTAAATGCTTTCCAACCTAAATATACCAAAGAAGCATATGGTGAGACGTTAAAGTGCAGAAGTTAAGAAGATATAAAGATGATGAACATCGTGAACACTAAGTTTTTTTACGCGATCAGCACACACTTCCCAGACATAATAATAGGGTTTTAACTACCCATGCCCCCTGAAATTTGTAATTTGGCACTTCCATCCTTGAACCTTTTCTTCTTGGGTCCATAAATTTCCAAAGAGACACAATGAACTCCAACCGTTAGATGGGAGTTAAGTCTATAACTAATTCAAGGACTAACTTATCCAAAAAATAAATATAAAATTAAGGGACTTAAGTTTCAAACTACAAAAAATTCATGGGGCACAAGTATTAAACATCTTACAGCGATTTTGTCAAAAATTTAACCTCCAATAATAATTGTGAAGCGGTAAGGTTATCCCTGCCGTTTGTCATCTAGAAGGAGAGAAACGGTAGAATTTTTTAAGAAAAAGATCTGGGTTTATGCTCCACTTTCAAGAAAGCATATTTAGATGGTCTTCTGCTAATAAAGTTATTGACGACTTTCCCTTTTCTTTGGTTTTGTTGAATACGAAAGAAATAACAGGCTTTTTGAAGTATAAGCTTTCTGCTAGTATTTTGTTTTGATGTATCTATTCTTTGACCTGTGGACTTCTTGCTTTCAATCTCTATGTACTGTTTTCAATATCAAAACACTAGTTTTTTTCTAAGCAAAAATGAAAAAAAAAAAATGAGATTCCACAACACAGTAAGATTTTAAGTTGGAATCTAAGTCCAAAGCATGCTTGGAAAGTTTTCATTTTAAATTTTATATGACAAGCATTATAACTGAATAAAATTCATCTGTTTCTTAAGAAATTGACTAGAATCTTGTCATATTCGTGTCACAAGTGCTAGAAATCATAATACTGGAAAATTGGAGTTGCATTCAAGTTATCTCTATCTTCTTATAAAAAATAAAATTAAAAAAAAAAAACCTAATTAATTAATGAATTTCAACAGGTTTTTATTAACATGTTAGAAAATCCGACATAAATGTTTAAATCATCACCCGCTCGAATCTCCGTCCTTGGATGATATCTGCAAGAGCAAGACAAGATGCTTCACGGGAACGCCAAAGCCTAGATCCAGATTGAATTAGCAAATCATCAATAATAACATCTAAGTGTTCATCAATTGTCTTCTTCGAGTCTTCAACAAGCGACTTCCATACATGTGACATTGCATCCTAGTAACATAAGAAGAATGAGCAATGACGAAGTCTGAGTATGTAAGATGAACTGAGATGGAAAATTTTAAAGAAGGCAAGTGTGAGTGTGTGTGTGCAGTTTATGCAGCCTTTGATGGTGCAATTGTATCTAACATCATGCACCGAGTTCAGGGACGTCTACCTGCACATTTTTATCAGGGTCGTATTGATACCGAACAAGCCTTGGGATTAGTGAACGTATGTGTGGCTTAAGAACATCCCCTGCTTGCTTTGCTATCTTAGAAAATCCAAAAGCAGCACCCCTCTTTGAGTTTAAAGAAGCTTGATGATTAGCCAGATCCATAAACTTATAGATTAAGTCCGGTTGCCCCATCTCATTTGCCAAATTGCAAAGCTCCTTATAAGTGCTGAGTTTCCCACCATTAAGGCCTTCACCAATAGCTGCTTCCTGAAAGACTTCAGTATCTTCAACAAGCTCCTAAACAACACAAATTTTAAAACTAATTATCTAGAACTTAGTCATTTGCTTAAGGGAGTCGCAATTGGTAGTTCTTTCAATTTTTATGCTTGTTCTCTCAGGCTTTTCCACTTTACTGCACTTTTTATCCAGGACTGATTGTCCTCTTTTTTTTTTTTTTTCTTTTTTCCTCCCTTCCCCTTATCCTCCTTGGTTTGTACTTTATTATTATTATTATTATTAGTCTAAAGGACGTTTAGTTTCGTTAAGAAAAAAACAAAAGGCGGGGGGAACAGATAGACAGGGAGATAGATAGAAGACCAACTTGCCTTGATTGCTCTTTTCCTTTTCCCTGAACCTGTGAGAGTGCCTACTAGTGCATTTACTAAGTTCTTCTTCATCGACTCATTCCCAAGCTCATACACAATACTCATGCCTTGTGAAGCTAACTCTTGTGTAAGTTCATTCTGTTCACCAAGTAAGTGTGAAAAAGCTTCCTGCATTCATATGAAGAGTTTTAGTTAGACGATTCACACTCAATGTTTTCTTTATAAGAAATGTAAAACTTTATTTGAGCAGTAATATTGTGATTTAAAAAACTAGAGGAGATGCTACTTAATGTCGTTACAAGATCCTGCAATGAATAACGGGAATAACAGGGGGGGTAGTTGAGCACAAATTACACCTCCATGCTCCTGCAAAGCATAGACAGAACCAATATAGGCCCAGTGAGGGCATGAGCCCCCACTCAAAAAAATTTTTTTTTTTTTTTGTATATATATATATATGTGTGTGTGTGTGTGTGTTATTTTATCTTGATACACACAAGGCCCCCATTAAAAATAAAAAAATAAAAAAAAATTTAATCTTTTAGCACCCAATAGAACTTATTAAGTTTTGGTTTTAGTTATTAACTCCCACTAATAAGAATTCCTGGCTCCATCACTGCATGCAAGTCTTTTCTTTCAGTTAATACTACTAGTGAATACCTTAAACGTCTTGAATAGTTAAATGGACAAGTTCATGACATTGTTTGGTTCAATAAGAGAGTTGAGTTAGTTGTCAGCGAGATTAAAAGCTTTATTTGAAATTAATATTTCAGAGGTGATGCTTACAAAATCTCTTGACGTATGTAAGATCATAAAGCGTGAGAGATTTGAGTTGAGGAAGCGAAATCTTTTCCAAACTCCCATTGTCTTCTCCTTGCAAGTCTGTTATGACCAATACCTCTTCCAAGACTCTACAGTTATGCACTTCTAGCTCCTTAAGCTTTATGAGATAGCTTTTAGCCGTAGCTAATGATGACACATACTTTAAGTTGTGGCAATTTTCAACCAGCAAGCTACTTCAATTTTGCGTGCAAGAAGTTGATAGAAGTTGGTCTGGCGATAACTTTTTAACAACCAATCCGTTTAAATATAAATCTTCTAGGTTGGAAAGCGTAACCTACAAAGAGTCAAAGGCAATTCTAATTACATAATGAATTAAAAAAATGTGTACTGCTTCACACATTCTCTCAAAGTATGTGAAAAATTTATTTATTTATTTTCTTGTGGTTATAGATTTACAATAAGGAAATTAAAGCAAAAGAAGATGATACCTTCTACAATGCAAAATCCAACCTAAAATACACAAGTTTCTTACAATTTCAAAACTAACCCTTATCAATAACTTGCTCCGTGTGATACTTGGAATAGAATGAAAGGAAAGTAGGGCATTAACATCCTTTACAAATAGAGAAAAGAGCAGTTAAGAAAGAGAAGAGGTGAAAAAGACTAGGGTTCAAGAGAAGACAGGTCTTTATATTTATCTTGTCGCTTTAAATCAATTATATATATCTAATTTCTTATATTAAGATTGAGGATCAAACCCTACTCTAATTATGAAGTTCTTAGATAAAATCTCTTCGTGTAGTCTTGAATGTTGATGGTTATTTTTTCAAACCATAACTAAATATAGATTTCTTTCATCATCAATATCAATTATTTTTTTATAGGTGGGAATTCTGTTTAATTAATATATGCCTTTTTACTTAATGGTTGATATAATCACCTTTAATTCCTTGTTTTCTTATCATCAAATTTGGAAGCGCTTAGGAAACTATATGTTAAGCAAAATATCATGGGCCTGTTTGAGAGCATTTTGAGAATGGTTTTGTTTTGTGTATAAAATGGAAATGAGAATCTTTTGAAAATGACTTTGAGATATCTTTTAAAATGTGTTTGATTGTGTTTCTATAGAAATTGGTTTGAGTATAAGAAAAAATAATTGTATTGTTTGGGTATGTTTCTAAAAATATTATTTGAGTGTGTAAACTTTAGAAAATGAAAGCGGAAATGGGAAAACAACTTTATTTTATTTTCAAATTCCTTAATCAAAGGTTATGCCATTATTTCCCAACTTCTATAGGGCATATTGATTAATTTACTACCAGCCCAAGTTCAAGACATTGAAATCATATTTTCCTCTAGTTTTATAGAAGAAGAATATCACATTGAGCAACCAAGTCATAAAACAAAATTGAGCAGTTAAATATAAAGATTAGAAATTAAGGAACAAGTTTCTAACATGAAGAAAAATCAGCAGCAAAGTTGGTCATTGAGTTAAATTTCATACATTATTAACACAGAATATTAGCTACTACATATTGCTCCTTTTTTTTTTCATTTCAAAGACAGTAATCCCAATAATTAACAGACTGAAATTCCCTATAAAATAGAAAATCATTTTGGTTATTCTTTTGGTTTTTCCTCAAAAGGGTAAGCACAAAAAAATTCTGTCGAAAATTTAAGGTTAAATGGGGATAATGCCCCTATCAAACTTCTTTCTTAAATTACAAGCATAAGCCAGAGCGACAATTAGACCACGATTAGCTGCTATACGTTAATTAATAAGTTTTGTTGTCTGATTAGTTAGCATTTTTTTTTTTTTTTTGGTTATGTTGGATGATCCCACATCGCCGAAAAGAAAATGGGAAAAGTAAGAATGCAGGGAAAAGTAAGAATGCAAGGAAAAAGAAAAAACTTTTAATTACCATTTGGTTTAGAATGTGGTTGTGGCCGAGTCTATTGTCTAGTAGCTTGTGACGAGGCACCTTCTTCTGAGTCATGAACATCCTGAATTGCAATCATGAAAGAAATTGTATATTTACATAACTTTAACAAAGGGATTTACATCTTTATATTCTATATTTTTTATTTAGAAAATAGATCCTATATTTTGAAGTTTTATATTTTTATGCAATTATATTACATTTAATACACAAATTTATATCTTTTATCAATCAACATATAATTTTAACATAAAAAACCCAAAATACCCTTAAAAAACTACAATTTTGATTATTTACTTATTATACCATGTATTTTGCTTTAATTCAGAAAGTATATTTTGCATTCAAAGGCATCCATTTTATATCATTATATTATGTTTAATAAATAAATCAAAACTTTATTTTGATCTAAAAATGCCCAAAATATACACCTGTAAAAGGAAAAAAATTTAAAAAACAACAAAACTTTTAATTTTCTTGACGAAAGATTTAGATTTCTCAATTTCACCATCATAATCACCCAGTTTTTTTTCCACTGCGCTACCACGCACCCCTTCTAATCTTTGTCTCAACCCCTTTGTTTAGTTTTTAATTAAAATTAAAATTTATTCAATTATTTTTTATTTTTAATTTTAAGGGTATTTGGTTATTTTATTGTTCAAATTAAGTGTTAATTGAGTAAATGAGAAAATGTACAGATTTACGTAATAAAGTAATATAAGAATGTAAAACTGCATAATCTTAAAATGCATGATAAAATTTTTGAGCAGAAGTGTAAAAATGTAAATAATATATAATTTAATTTTTCTTTTGAAGGGTAATTTGGGTTTATGGTGTACATGTCGATCGAGAGAATTGTATAAATTTATATATTAATAGAAAATAAATTTATATTTATATGTTAAGGTGTATGTTTGAGTCAATTTGCTGCTTTCCCCCTTTATGTAATTTGAAGGTGTAAAAATGTAAAAAATTCAAAACGCAGGGTATATTTTTCAAATAAAGGCAAAATACAATGTGTAAAAATGTACATAATCCTTTAATAAATCCAGGTGTCACTCTACTTAATATCTCATTTTTATTAGAGGCAGTAACCGAATAATGTAGATCAACAAATTTTGGCGGCTTGTAAGCCTTTTATGCTTTGGTAAAAACATAGAATGACTATCATAAGAAATTATATCCAACGAGTATAAATAAAGAACATACCTCTTCAGCGAATAGCTGTTGCAATGCCAAATTTGAATCATCCTCCCAAAGCTGTCTCACGGTGGTATTAACATCGCCATTCCAATGTCCTCTTAGAGCTTCAGCATCATTCATCAAACGATTAGTATCCTCCCACATCCATTCTTCGCGAATCTCTATGATGACAGTATTCAACATCGAGCTGCTTATTATAATTCCATGGGAGAAAGTTCTCAACTCAGGACATTTACTCACAAATAACCTCTTCAGCTTTGGAAATCTAATGACATTATTTCCAGAAAAGAAGCTCCCGAGATTGGGTAAATGGCGAAGCACTAAAATCTCCAATTGCGGGAAAGCAAACTCATGATCATGTTCACCCTCTGTTATTTCACCTTCCCTGTAATCTTTAATTATTTCTGTCATTCTGTTGCAATCAGTTACTCTCATTTGTTGGAGTTGTACCAGACTTGTTGCTGTTGAGGGAGCCAGTAAATATGTCAATCGGTGGCAAAATGACACTTCCAGAATTGTCAAATTTTGAAAAGACACAAACAGACTTTTTACTGATTGTAAGGCACCGCTTGCTGGTTGAGCATTTTCTGCATCCCCTAATAAATGCCTTAGTTTAGGAATATTACGCAACTTTAGCTCCCTTAAAAGTGTGATCAGTTGTCCGTCATATTCTTGTGCAGCACCAACTTCACGTTCTTTTAGCTCGCTGAAAAGAGAGAATGTACTTGAAGATTGTCTCGTGCCAAGTACAACATTTATACCTTCCCTCCATTCAGTTCCCAGAGATTCAAGTTGATGCAAAATGACCTAATGAAATGATTACGAAAAATATTAGCAAGTAAAAGAACGAAGTTGGATTTATAATAGTTATCAAAAGTATAAATGGAGTGAATACACTAGAAAGACAAGTAACATGCATTTTTTGCATCAACAAAATAGTGACGGTCCCATCCAATAATGCCTCAAAAGCAAATTTAATGAGCAATTGTTTTAGAGGGGGAACAGAAGCGTGTAGCAAACAAAATTTATTTTGAATATTGCTTTTAGAAAAAAAAAAATCCTTGGATTGACAATTGGCAATTAACGTTGTGTTTTATAAAAAATTTAATTCATGATAATGAAAGTTTTTAAATTTATTTTCAGAAACTTTAGATAGGAAAAACCATTTATAATGTGTTTTGGATAATAAAATAATAATAGTATGAAAATAAAAGAGCTATGTAGAAAAAAAAAAAAGTTGAATATCAGTTTTCTTCCTTCTTTGAGCAGATTATTTACTAGCTAAGAAAACTTTTAACGTAGTATAGTACTACTACTCATGCACTTGAAGATTGATTAAGTAATCCCCAAATATCTCTGGCATCTTTAACTTAAATAATTGGAGTATAGCATGTTTTAAAAATATTTGTAATAAGCATCAACAATCAAGTTATGTATTTTCTTTAGTTTCATTTTTACCATAAATTCAATTATATTATGAGTATATAATTTACTTAAATGATTATTGCTTAAGAGTAGTGATCCTAATTGTCTAGTTATGCCAGATGCTCTTATACTCTACGGCTTTGTGGTAACACAAGTGCCAGATCATCTAGCTACTTATCACGCAGTACATTCACTTAATCTTCTTATTAGTCCTATGATTAAAGATTTGTATATAATAATTCTGCTCTAGGTAGGTTTTTCTGGTGCATTCTAGCTTAGACTATTATATTTTAGAATCTTCTCCTCGTTTCTAACACATGTACAATGTTCATATATAGATCATCGTAATGTAATTGCAGTATAGGCTTTATAAATGATTTGGCCAACATATGAGATATTGTTAATAATCAATTATATAACGTTTTGATCTGTGGAATTTTTTTTCATTCCTTCAAGTCTTATGTATAGTACCTTTGTTTTGTTTTAAATCAAAATCGAAGTTAGCAAAAATTATATCAACTCCAGCATTAATTAAGTTTCATAACCTAATGCTTAGCAAAAATAAAGCAATGACAGGACTAGAGAAAATTTAAATTAAAAACAAAAAGTAATTACCTTATTTTGACAGAAACTTCTAAGGGCTGGAAGTTTATCAAGCTTGAGAGATTTTAGTTGAGGGAATAAAATCTTCCCCGACGTTTCTTCCTCTCCCCATTTCTTTGTGACTATAACGTCTTCCATCACTTCACAATTTTCTACTTGTAGTTTCTTTAGTTTTACAAGCTTTTCAGCCGTATCAAAAGAGAACAGATACTTCAAGCTATTGCAGCTTTCTACAGATAAGATTGTTAAGTTGTCCATGTAACAAGCTATTCCAAACTGCCATATACTTTCAACGGCATTCATTCTAAACAATTGCAATTTCTTCAAGCTCGGAAACTCAAGCTGAAAAACATAACTCTAATTATTATTTATACATATACGTATGTATACACACAAATGATTTGGAAATGGATTAGTAATTAGATAATCTATCTTCTATGTATTATACTTGCAATATTATATATGCAGATTTAATGAATTCTAGAGATGAGATTAAAATTAAACAGTATAAAGAAGTCGAAATATTTTAAAGGAATAGACAACATATAAGGCGCCAAAAATTTGAATATGTATTGTTTCTTGACCTATAGCATTGGACTTCAAATCATTTTGAAATTGTGAAATCTAGTTCATGTATTCCATGTTGAGCTTGTGACCTGTTTATTTCAAGTTTTCGTTGAACTAATTTACTGTTCTTTTGTTTTTATCTAACTAATTTTGTAATATCTCGATGTGTTGGGAGCTTTAGTGAATAATTTTTTGATATGTTAAAGGTCTCTAATATATATATATCTTTTTTTTTTTTTTTTGTTGAGGATAGAAAAGAAATTAATTATTGAAAATCAAATTTCAAGGAGAAACAAGACATAAAATCATGAAAATTAACTTTATTATCTTAAATCAATTTCTAAATTAGTTTACTATTATTTCAATTTACCAATTCGTGCCTTCTTTTTTTCTTTTTTTGTTAATTTATTCTTTGTGATATGAGGCCCTTATTGGCACCGAGTCACCGACTTTATCGAATTGAAATAAAACCTCACAAGTTTTCAACTTAATACCTAAGAGCTAAAACATTAAACCACCTCTCCATCTGCTGAGCCGGCATAAGTGAGCTGGTTGCTACTTTACTTTTCTTCTTTACTTAAGAAATTAACAATTTTTGTTCCCAAATAATAAGCAAAGTTTATTCCCTTGGATGGAATGCCTATATTAATACTAATGTAAAACCTTTTAGGTCAATAATAATAATAATATCAGTTGAGATGAAACAAATATAGTTACTTCATATATAAGTGTGTGTGTTTGTGTTTCTAATTTTTAGAATTAAAAGACAAAGCGACAAGTTTCAAAAATGAAGAACTAAGAGAAAATAATACCATTTCATTGAAAAGGGATTCTTGTACGTCAAATTCCGCTTCTTCATGTTCAGATCTGTCAACTGTTATCTCTGTAGACGTGGAACTGGTGACCAACGTCCTATGGTCGTCAAGATGTTTGCAAAACCTCTTGAGGTTTGGAAGATTAGCAAGCACGAGATAATTGAGTTGAGGAAGCGAAATCTTTTCCAAACTCACGTCTTCTCCTTGTAAGTCTGTAAGGACGAGTACCTCCTCCAAGACGTTGCAACTTTGTACTTGTAGCTCCTTAAGCTTTATGAGATAGGCTTTAGCAGCAGCAAATGACGACACATACTTTAAGTTGCGGCAGCATTTAACATGCAAGTTACTTAAATTTTGCAAGTAAGAAGTTGATGGAAACTGGTCTGGCCATAATTTTTTGATACCCAATGCATATAGATGCAAATCTTCCAGGCTGGAAAGCGCAATCTACAAAGAATGAAGGACAATTCGAATTACATATTGACTTGAAATATATGCACAATCACATTTATTCTCTTTAAATATGTATAATAAATCTATTTTTTTTCTTTTTTTGCCAACGACACACACTAGCTTTCTTTCATTTTCTAGAGACACATATGAACGAAGGCAAAAACATTTGTGAAGATCATATACATATTACCTATAAAATCACACTACACAAAATATTGCATTAGTGAATTTGTGATGAGTGTAATCTTAACATATATTACCTTTATCCTATTTGTTGTTAGATTGATTTTTCTTAATACTTAGCAGTCCTTAACTTGACCTCATTAATCCAAATTTCAATTGATTCTTGCGCTTGGCGGTATAATTAAAGTTGCACAACAATTACCACAGCACAAAATGTGGTAATTCACATATAGAATGAATCAAAGTTTCATTTTTCATTGAACTTCTAAGGAATTAATTATCTATGCATATCAATTTAACTACTAAGAGAATTTCTTAAAATAAATATAGATTGAAACAGCAAGTTAGCCTAAAATTTAACAACAAAATTTGAGATTTTTTTTTTCCTTCAAAGTTGTAGATATGACTATTAAAAAGAAAAAAAAAAAAGAGTAGCTTTTTTTTTTTTTTTAACATGATCCTCTGTGGGCGGTGACAAAGTAATTTTTTTTTTAGAGGGAATAAGTCAAACCAAAATTTTGAACTAAATAATGGTATGATTTTTTTTTTTTAACTCCGTGTCTGTCTCTTTTGCCTTTTTTTTTTAAATCTAATTAAATCTTTCTTTTCATCTTACATAAAATTTTTGATCTAATTCAACCCGCTTAAAAGTCGAAAAAGCTAGAAATTTAAATATATAGTAGTGTAGCTGAAATTCAAATAGTGGTATAGTTGACATTTCAATTCTTTGAGATTTTAAGTTTGAAACAATGTATTGACTTATTCTATGAACATTACAAATGATCTATGTGGGCAAATGACTCCCTTTTTTAAGAAGTTTTTTAATAAATGACTGAAATTTTGTAAAATTAGTAAAATTAATGTTTTTCTAATAAAAATTATCAATTAGTGATTGAAGGATTTATTATGGTTAATAAATGAATGACTAATGTTAATATGTATTTTTTAATGATTGATTTTGGTTCATCACCGATTAATTCTCAATTTCTTCAATAAAATAAATTCAGGCTATTTTATTTAAATAAGTATTTGAAACTGTATTTTTACCTAATTTATGGAAATTTTCTCTAACGATGGTATTTTTTTTTGCAAAAAGAGAGACAGATTTCTTTTTAAAAAAATTAATAAGCGAATTTGTATTAAAAAAAAAATCGACTACACCACAACACAATGGAAAGAGAGAGATTAATAAAACTTAGCACATTACAAAAATGTATCTAAAAGAGAAAACTGTAGGCTTTTCTTTCCAAAAAAAGAAAAAAAAAAACAGAGTGAGAGAGAGAAAACTGTAGCTTTCACCTGATATATGATGCCTTTAAGGAGGAGAAAAAAAGTACGGATTTAGATATTGAATCTAATATTGATGATCTGTCGCAATGTCTTGGAAAAGCATCTCATCAAATACTAATACAGTTCGGATATCTATTAAACAATAATTTATTGGAAAAATATCACAAATCTAATACTGATGATTTTAATATCTAAGAAAAATAAAGGAAATCCAAAAACATAATTCATTAGAATACTTATTTTCCCTTTATTATTTATTTTATATGGAGAATAGATAATAAAGTTTGTGGTACTAAAAATTTAAATGAATAAAACTAGAGGCTCATGAAAGAGAAGAAAGTGAGCAAGTGCAAAATTTGTGTCTGAGAATAATCGGGTAATATATAAATTATAAACAGATGATGTTCTTGTATATTTAAAAAATAAATAAAAGGAAAGTTGGTAATTATTATATACCTTCTCACCGAACAAAAGGTCGCAAGACTCTGCGGATGAAGAGCCGCCAGCCGCCTCCGACTCAGACCAACTCATGAATTTCACCAACTTTGGTAAATTTGATAATTCCAAGGAGCGTAATTCTGGAAAGTCAATAGCCCCATCATGTTCTGATCCCCCATGGCTTACTATCTCCTCCATCATCTCACAATCTTCCACTTTTATAGAGCGAAGTCTTTTGACGACACACGAAGGAAAGAGATTCTTCAATTTACCACAATCCGACACTACGACCTCCCTCAAATTCTTAAATGAGTCTTCCGGGAGCTTACCATGACATATCCTTTCCAAGTTTCTTAATTCCCAAAGGCTCAGCCTCTCCAACACTGGAAACACCTTACGAGAATGACTCTGGTCCACACAATCAACGATGCATTGGACTCCATAGCTTAAAACCAATGCAAGATGCTTCAAGAAACAAAAGCCCTCACTGTCTAGATCGTAAACGAAATTCTTGACATCGACTAATCCACTTAATTTTAAGCATTCCGACTTTTTCATTAACGATTCCAGACCAAGTGCTGTTAATTGACTTCTTTCATGGAGACTTAGACACAACGATCTCGAAATTCCATCTGGAGCCCGGTAGTTCCATGATTTACCAATTGAGATTCCATATCTTTCCAACTTTTCACTAAACTTGAAATCTTTAGGAAAAGTTTTGGCATCTAGTACTCCCAAGGATAAACAAGTGAGTTGCTGCAAATTCTCTATTTCAGCGAGATTCACATTACTTCTGCAGCTGACAATGACTTCTCCAACTTCCCATCTGTAAAATTGTCTTGCGATATGCAACTCCTCTAACTGTATCAAACTTGAGATTACATTCGGCTCAATCAGCTCAAGACCTTCACAACCTTCTAAATTTAACTGTTGTAAACGACTTAGTTGTCATACTTTTACCGGCAATTGCCTAATGGTCGACCACGAAAGATCAAGAATTAGCAAATTCTTTAGATCTCCAACAAAATTTAAATCTTCAAGTGCACAATTGCGTAGACATAAGGTTTGGAGATTTTGAAGTGAATGGAAGGAGGGAGGTAAAGGTACGAAATTTGCACGATAAATAAACAAAGATTTGAGCTGATCTTTACTCTCTTCCAAAAAGTGGCTTGGAATCGATACACGATTGCCCTTATAAGAAAGAAGAAGAAATAACTTCAACTCCGAACATTCCAGCCTAGCGCGGGCCCGTCACTTGACATCTATTCTTATTTCTACTATTTGTTCTTTTCATATTGGTATAAAAAGATGCAGAAATTTTTTTTTTTTTTATATACATACTTATACCTACTCTATTTCTATCTGACGGATTAAGCATAGCGGGTCCATAACCTTTGACATAACATTCGCAACCCATTCCACCAGTCTCGTATCTCAATAAACTCAAATGGCAGGTTGTTCAACTTTGTTACCTGCACACGAACAAACTGGTGAGCTAAACGCCCAGTAAGTTCAAACATAAAAACATAAATCATAAAACAGTATATTATACTGTTATATTCTGTCATATAAACATATATATTATCTGTAGTATATAACTACTAAAAACATATCGTGCATTAACACAAATAATCACATAATTTGTGATAACTAGTAGTATTCTATAAAATTAGAATAACTATAAATATACCAACTGTAATAATAGTGGTATACTCTGATGTCACTCATGCCATCTCTTAAAACTTTACTCTAATGTAATGACAAATAATCATATAAATTGTGATAACTATTAGTATTCTATAAAATTAGAATAACTATAAAT
The DNA here is from genome assembly GCA_035233585.1 of Antiaris toxicaria. Classification (NCBI taxonomy): domain Eukaryota; kingdom Viridiplantae; phylum Streptophyta; class Magnoliopsida; order Rosales; family Moraceae; genus Antiaris; species Antiaris toxicaria. Next base: position 21,499,978 of record CP141153.1, read on the forward strand.
ATACCAACTGTAATAACAGTGGTATACTCTGATGTCACCCATGACATCTCTTAAAACTTTACTCTGATATACTAACATAACATCACATATAGGGTTAGCACAAACATCACATCATGTGGTAGTGCTCATATTATACTCATTTATTCTTTTCTTCATATTTCTCATTCTTTCTTTCGTTACATCATTCTTTGCTTTCAATTTATGGGCCTTGCGCCCTGGGCCTCGCGCACGTCATACTATATGGGTCTCGCGCCCTATATATCATGGGCCTTGCGCCCGTTAAACTGTATGGCCCTCACACCCGTTACACTGTATGGGCCTCGTGCCCTATATATCATGGGCCTCGTGCCCGTTAAACTGTATGGGTCTCGTGCCCGTAGTGCTATATCTTTAATAATTAGCACAACATGTAATTTATAAACATATATATATACAAATGCACATAACATATAAGTTAGCGCAAAACATTGCAATCAAACACAACAATTATGTCTTAAGTGTTTTATGCTCAATTTTTCGATTTATTCTGTTCATTTATTATCTTATCTGTACTTTATCTCTGTATGGGCCTGTTTTGGTCGTACCAAAAAGCGCGCTGTAGAGGGGCCTGAAAGCTACCCTGGCTCTCCCTCATCTGTACTATGTTTTCTGCTTTGACATGAAATAACCTCCCCTCGCGAGAGGCCGGTACGCCAAAACATTAGGTTTTCATTACCCTGTTGTTTAATGTTTAAGTATACGTACAATAACATCTTTACTGTGCAGTATATTAACTTTTCGTAGTCTAGTACAGTAGCTATACTTAGACCTATGCAGTCATAAAGACTGTATACATCATATATTTAATGCTGTAATTAATCAAGCATTAATACTACCCTATGATCATAATGTAGTAACTGGAATCATAAAAATGGAATCCAGTAAGTTTGGAACCTCTCGTCCAAACTTGTCACATATACAGAACAGTACATAAATTATACTTAATTTATTTATTCTCATTATTTTCATCGTTTCTTTAAAACGATACCTCACACTCTTGGGAGGTTGCCTCATTAATTATAAGGCATGCAAATACTCAATGCAATCATGACAGTTTAAAACAATACCTCACACTCTTAGGAGGTTGCCTCATTAATTATAAGGCATGCAAATACTCAATGCAATCATGACAGTATAGAGAATCAGATTCCCGTGAATCTGAAACAATTGTAACGATAGTATAAATTACACAGTCATACCATAAACCATACAGTCTAGTACACAACTATACCAATAGTTGTGCACCCGTCATCAATCACAAATCAAACAATCATATAGTTTAGGGGAAAATATATTTTCCCACCTAAACATAACCATATCAACTTGTTCGTGCACAGACAATTAAATATCTGAACTTACCTCAATTCTGCTAACATCAGCTTTCTGTAGTTCCTCGACAATCCATCATCACTGTCCCGTTGAACTCCTATAACCGAAAAATTAACGGTTATTTAAAATCTTTATTTCATATATAAAACTTTATAAAACGTAAAAATACTACGTTTTATTTCTTAATAAAGAACTTAGGAGCTTAACATTTCATTTTTAACTTTTTTGTAAACTTTTGGTAAAATTACCATTTTGCCCCAATCGGAACTTTTCTTATTTTTTTCATGCTTAACTCTTGACTTTGGCCTTTAAAACTTTAATTAAAGCCTTAGGATTATGTTATAGGCTTTAACGACTCTTTTTCTAACTTTCTGAAATTTTTGGTCCAAATGACCGTTTTGCCCTTGACGGGTCTTTGAATCTTAACCTTCTCGTTTTCAATGCTTAGACTGAATTTTCCAAGCTCAAAAATCATCCATTTGACTTTTAAAAACTTACTGGACCTTTTCCAGGTTAATTTCTATTTTTTCACAATTTTTACTATTCCCGGCCCTCGGGAAGTTCTATTCCGACATAAAAGTCGATTTCTTACTTTTCTTACATTTCAGGCCTCAAAGGTCATTTTATAAATTCTTAAAACATCCCTTTTTCCATTTTTCATTTTAAATTCATAAGTGGCTCAGGTTTACTTGTCCGATCACATTTTTAAACCCTTATTTCCATAAATGCCCTTTACGCCATTTTAAAAATTTCGACAGTATTTCCTCTTAATTTTTAGGCTCCCGGCGTTTAGAAAACACCTCAAAACCATCTAACCTCGTCTAATCTATCACGTACTATACCAGAGGCCTAATTTCACGTAAAAGTTACACACTTTTTACGTAAAATTTACACATTTTCATACTTTTTCATATCTGCTATTTCATCCATTTTTCTTTCTTTCTTTTACAATTTCTCATATCAATACATCACATTAACATACATTCATCTCAATTAACAAATTGAGGAATAAGAGTGGTCGAGATTATATCGAAAATTCCGTTCGGACTCGATCGTACAAACTTTATTCTTTCGTTCTTTGCATCTGGAGTTCCGTTTTACAAATCCGACTCCGCGGATGCGTCCGGAACATTGAAAATAACCCAACGGGCCAATCTTCAAAATTTGGTCAACGGTCACCATTGACTGGCGTTGACCGTCGTTGACTGGCGTTGACTGGCCGTTGACCGACGGTTGACGGCGGCGACGGTGACAAGTGAGTAGCCCATCTTGAAGAGCTCGACAAGAGGAATCCATTGGTGACCTCAATTTCATGTTTGGAGGCCCCTATCGTCGGAAAATCCCCTCGAAAGCCACGGTCACGGCGGCGACGATGGAACTCCGCTGTGCCGGACTTTTTCCCCGAAATTGGTTGAGGACTTTTTCTCCCCACAATCCCACAACCATTTCTGCACCGGTGGCTCTCTTCAATTTGGCCGGAATCGGCGAAAATCGACGGTGGATCCCACGGTGGTGACGGCGGATTTCTCGAAACTTGGTCGCCACGATACGGCGGTTGTTGCCGTGAACCACCACATGGGTTTTGTAGTACTCTTCACCACGAACCTTTTGGGACCGGTTTCGTGGCAAACGGTGGCCGGACGACGGAGATACGGCCGTTTGAAATTCACAGCTCCGACGAGCTTTGGGCGGTGCGTGCGGCTTGCTCCGACGGCTGCTCCGTCGCGTCGACCCACCGTTGGACTCAGCTCGGCGAGAGCTTTCCAACGGTATCGGCGGTGTCGTGAACGGAAGTCGTATGTGAAAGTTGGTCACTATTCACATTTGAGAGAATTTTTGGGGTAGAATTTCGGATTTTTTTCGAATTTTATAGGGAATTTTTGAATTTAATCCCCAAGATTTCCTATTTATACTCTTCTCCCCAAAATTTTTAACTTGGGCTATCCTGACTAATTTGGACGTGCTAAATCCAAATTTATCAGTTTTATCTTAATCCGAGGTCATCTCGATCAGTTTCTGGTACTGCGTATTTTTCACATTCCCGGTCGAAATTTCTGTTTTGTGCTCAATTGACTAATTTGAGCATCCTAATTCCAAATATATCAGTTTCAGGTCGAGAAAATGTCCTTTCTCAATACTGTACATACAATATACACATTTTTCGAGAACAATAAAATTTCTCGGTTGTCACATCTACCCCTTCTTTTAGAATTTTCTTCCTCGGAAATTAGCACAAGTAGGGGTATAACAATTTCATTTTCTTTTTATGCTCTTACGTAGTTTTCTCAATTTCATAACTTTCCTATGGTATCTTCTCTTCTTGAGTCAATATTTGAACTAATTGTCCTTTATAACTTAGGTTATTTTGAACTTGAAAAAGTTCATATTTTAACACATGTGATGGATTGGGCACGTACTTTCTTAGCATAAACATCCGGGGTAATGTCAATATATAGGCAATCTTCTCCATATACTCGTTACTTTCAAATGATCCAATATACTTTAGATTCAATTTTTCCTTTCTTATAGAAACACTTTATCACAAAAAATTTTGTAGAATTCTAAAAATTCCCGAAATTTCAGTTAACATAATACTACATCATCTTAAAATATCATCATAGTCTTCATCATAGACTATATCATAGACTCATCATCTCATTCATCTAGTTCTAGAGGAAATTCTTCTGAATCCTCTTAATTAACGTTTCACTGAATATACTTTAACATCTGATAATCAATACTGTATTTAATTAGTTCCTAGTATTGCTTTACAATCATAATTCATGCAATAAAATGATCAGCGTGATTAGAACTAGAAACAAGACAAAAATTCAATTTAGAATTTTTGGAACAGTAAAAGCACCTGGCACTCTCAATCTAGCGCCTGGCCTTATCGTAAAAATTGGTGTAAGCGCTTGGCACTCGACTTTGGCTAAAATGAATTTCTAACATCAATTATTACGAAACTTAACTTATTCAATCTCTATTTACCCCGGAGGATAATTAAAACATTTTAGGGTCAAAAACCTGTATTAGCTCATATTTTAAAAATATGATAAAAATCTAGTACATACTTCCATAACCTGAAAACATGGAATATGACATGTACCATGGACAAATCGGATGACAATGTCAGTCTGTAAGCTACCTTTCCACTCTTTGTTGCATAAGTCCTCCTCAATTTCTAATAACATATAGCATACATCAGAATTGCGTTACCGGACGTCAACTATAATTTCTTAGTCCGATGAACCAATTCCCATATATCCGTAACTCTAGAGAATACAGACGGTGTGACTTCTCCTATGTCCATGAGGAAATTGGGGGCTGATGCTGGACTCCTCTGAGAGAGTCACTCAATCATGGTATGGCAAAACTTGGTCCAGTTAGAGCTCATCCTGGTCTCAAGAATCCCAGTACACATGAGAGCATCTTCTCTGAAAGGTGCATGCATGTCAACAGCTATCAGAACCCAATTATCCTAATCAATGGCACACAGTCGAAGAGTCATCTTAATGATATGAAACCGAAACTGTACTTCCATAGAGTGCTGGAATGCTATGTGTCCTCGAAACATGGTGGACAACTAGTTTTAAAATCTGTGCAACTCGGGCATAAATCCTCATTCCTACTTTGAGTAGTAGAGGAGTTCCCAGAGCAATCATCTAACACTGTACTCATATCATTTTACCCACGATCATACAGTGGATTCATCATTTCATCTTCTATAATATTGTTTATTTTCAATAAATAAACAATTAACAATATAAAATAAAACTAACTCACTTGGACTGCGCAGAAGAGGATGCAGACAATGTCATGATAGGTTATGGTGAACCGAACCGCTCTGATACCATCTGTGACACCCCGCCTAGCGCGGGCCCGTCACTTGACATCTATTCTTACTTCTACTATTTGTTCTTTTCATATTGATATAAAAAGATACGGAAAATTTTTTTTTTTTTATATACATACTTACACCTACTCTCTTTCTATCGGACGGATTAAGCATAGCGGGTCCATAACCTTTGACATGACATTCGCAACCCATTCCACCAGTCTCGTATCTCAATAAACTCAAATGGCAGGTTGTTCAACTTTGTTACTTACACACGAACAAATTGGTGAGCTAAACGCCTAGTAAGTTCAAACATAAAAACATAAATCATAAAACAGTATATTATACTATTATATTCTGTCATATAAACATATATACTATCTGTAGTATATAACTACTAAAAACATATCGTGCACTAACACAAATAATCACATAATTTGTGATAACTAGTAGTATTCTATAAAATTAGAATAACTATAAATATACCAACTGTAATAACAGTGGTATACTCTGATGTCACTCATGCCATCTCTTAAAACTTTACTCTAATGTAATGACAAATAATCACATAAATTGTGATAACTATTAGTATTCTATAAAATTAGAATAACTATAAATATACTAACTGTAATAACAGTGGTATACTCTGATGTCACCCATGACATCTCTTAAAACTTGACTCTGATATGCTAACATAACATCACATATAGGGTTAGCACAAACATCACATTATGGGGTAGTGCTCATATTATACTCATTTATTCTTTTCTTCATATTTCCCATTTTTTCTTTCATTACATCATTCTTTGCTTTAAATTTATGGGCCTTGTGCCCGTCATACTGTATGGGACTCGCGCCTTATATATTATGGGCCTCACGCCCGTTAAACTGTATGGCCCTCGCACCCGTTACACTGTATGGGCCTCGTGCCCTATATATCATGGGCCTCGTGCCCGTTAAATTGTATGGGCCTCGTGCCCGTAGTGCTATATCTTTAATAATTAGCACAACATGTAATTTATAAACATATATATATATACAAATGCACATAACATATAAGTTAGCATAAAGCATTGCAATCAAACACAACAATTATGCCTTAAGTGTTTTATGCTCAATTTTTCGATTTATTCTGTTCATTTATTATCTTATCTGTACTTTATCTCTGTATGGGCCCATTTTGGTCGTACCGAAAAGCGCGCTGTCGAGGGGCCTGGAAGCTACCCTGGCTCTCCCTCATCTGTACTATGTTTTCTGCTTCGACATGAAATAACCTCCCCTCGCGAGAGGCCGGTGCGCCAAAACATTAGGTTTTCATTACTCTGTTGTTTAATGTTTAAGTGTACATACAATAACATCTTTACTGTGCAGTATATTAACTTTTCGTAGTCTAGTACAGTAGCTGTACTTAGACCTATGCAGTCATAAAGACTGTATACATCATATATTTAATGCTGTAATTAATCAAGCATTAACACTGCTCTATGATCATAACGTAGTAACTAGAATCATAAAAATGGAATCCAGTAAGTTTGGAACCTCTCGTCCAAACTTGTCACATATACAGAACAGTACATAAATTATACTTAATTTATTTATTCTCATTATTTTCATCGTTTCTTTAAAACGATACCTCACACTCTTGGGAGGTTACCTCATTAATTATAAGGCATCCAAATACTCAATGCAATCATGACAGTATAGAGAATCAGATTCCCGTAAATCTGAAACAATTGTAACGATAGTATAAATTACACAGTCATACCATAAACCATACAGTCTAGTACACAACTATACCAATAGTTGTGCACCCGTCATCAATCACAAATCAAACAGTCATATAGTTTAGGGGAAAATATATTTTCTCACCTAAACATAACCATATCAACTTGTTCGTGCACAGACAATTAAATATCTGAACTTACCTCAATTCTGCTAACATCAGCTTTCTGTGATTCCTCGACAATCCATCATCACTGTCCCGTTGAACTCCTATAACCGAAAAATTAACGGTTATTTGAAATCTTTATTTCATATATAAAACTTTATAAAACGTAAAAATACTACGTTTTATTTCGTAATAAAGAACTTAGGAGCTTAACGTTTCATTTTTAACTTTTCTGTAAACTTTTGGTAAAATTACCATTTTGCCCCAATCGGAACTTTTCTTATTTTTTTCATGCTTAACTCTTGACTTTGGCCTTTAAAACTTTAATTAAAGTCTTAGAATTATGTTATAGGCGTTAACGACTCTTTTTCTAATTTTTTGAAAATTTTGGTCCAAATGACCGTTTTGCCTCTGACGGGTCTTTGAATCTTAACCTTCTCGTTTTAAATGCTTAGACTGAATTTTCCAAGCTCAAAAATCATCCATTTGACTTTTAAAAACTTACTGGACCTTTTCCGGGTTAATTTCTATTTTTTCACAATTTTTACTATTCCCGGCCCTCGGGAAGTTCTATTCCGACATAAAAGTTGATTTCTTGCTTTTCTTACATTTCAGGCCTCAAAGGTCATTTTATAAATTCTTAAAAAAATCCCTTTTTCCATTTTTCATTTTAAATTCATAAGGGGCTCGGGTTTACTTGCCCAATCACATTTTTAAACCCTTATTTCCATAAATGCCCTTTACGTCATTTTAAAAATTTCGACAGTATTTCCTCTTAATTTTTAGGGTCCCAGCGTTTAGGAAACGCCTCAAAACCATCTAACCTCGCCTAATCTATCACGTACTATACCAGAGGCCTAATTTCATGTAAAAGTTACACACTTTTTGCGTAAAATTTACACATTTTCATACTTTTTCATATATGCTATTTCATCCATTTTTCTTTCTTTCTTTTACAATTTCTCATATCAATACATCACATTAACATACATTCATCTCAATTAACAAATTGAGGAACAAGAGTGGTTGAGATTATACCGAAAATGCCGTTCGGTCTCGATCGCACAAACTTTATTCTTTCGTTCTTTGCATCTGGAGTTCTGTTTTGCAAATCCGACTCCGCGGATGCGTCCGGAACATCGAAAATAAGCCAACGGGCCAATTTTCAAAATTTGGTCAGTGGTCACCGTTTACCGGTGTTGACCGTCGTTGACTCGCCGTTGACCGGCGGTTGACGGCGGTGACGGTGGCAAGTGAGTAGCCCATCTTGAAGAGCTCGACGAGAGGAATCTATTGGTGATTTCAATTTCATGTTTGGAGGCCCCTATCGTCGGAAAATCCCCTCAAAAGCCACGGCCACGGCGGCGATGGTGGAACTCTGCTGTGCCGGACTTTTTCCCCGAAATTGGATGAAGGCTTTTGCTCCCCACAATCCCACGACCATTTCTGCACCGGTGGCTCTCTTCAATTTGGCCGGAATCGGCGAAAATCGACGGTGGATCCCACGGTGGCGACGGCAGATTTCTCGAAGCTTGGTCGCCATGATACGGCGGTTGTTGCCGTGAACCACCACATGGGTTTTGTAGTACTCTTCACCACGAACCTTTTGGGACCGGTTTCGTGGCAAACGGTGGCCGGACGGCGGAGATACGGCCATTTGAAATTCACGGCTCCGGCGGGCTTCGGGCGGCGCGTGCGGCTTGCTCCGGCGGGCTGCTCCGTCGCGTCGACCCACCGTTGGACTCAGCTCGGTGAGAGCTTTCCAACAGTGCTGGCGGTGTCATGAACGGAGGTCGTATGTGAAAGTTGGTCATTGTTCACATTTGAGAGAATTTTAGGGGTAGAATTTCGGATTTTTTTCGAATTTTATGGGGAATTTTTGAATTTAATCCCCAAAATTTCCTATTTATACTCTTCTCCCCAAAATTTTTAACTTGGGCTAACCTGACTAATTTGGACGTGTTGAATCCAAATTTATCAGTTTTATCTTAATCCGAGGTCATCTCGATCAGTTTCTAGTACTGTGTATTTTTCACATTCCCGGTCGAAATTTCTGTTTTGTGCTCAATTGACTAATTTGAGCATCCTAATTCCAAATATATCAGTTTCAGGTCGAGAAAATGTCCTTTCTCGATACTGTACATATAATATACACATTTGCTGAGAACAGTAAAATTTCCTGGTTGTCACATTTGTTCGATTTAACTTTTGGCCAAACTTTGACCATGAATTAATATGTTAAATTAATTGGATGATGTCATTGGTGACATCCATTAATGATGTAATAAATGAGAAAGTTAAGTGTAATTAAGGTGGTAGGTAGATCCAAAGGCTAGCATTTATTGTGATCTTTGATCAAGGGCTAAGATGATGCCAAAAATGCAATAAGAAAATTTGAAAAATATGGATTTATAGGCTGTAAATGAGAGGCAGTGGAAGTGGCAAAAATCAGCCACAACTTTGCCAATTAATCCCCAAAAAGTTGCCAAATTATTGGGAAAAATTGCCATTTAGTCCTCCATCCTTTGGCCTATAAACAGAAGTGAAAATGACCTTAGAAAAATTAGAAAATATGGCCAAATTCTGTCTAACTGCAGCCGTGAGGCATACCCCCTTTTTAAGCCAAAAATCTTAGCAAAAAGCTTCACTAAACTTGCACCAAAACAACCCCAAAGTACCAAGGAACCAAGCTCTTAAAGTGAGCCACCATTTTATAGCTTTTCTTGCTATTTTTCTCTTCAAAATCCATGATTTGTTACGTGTGAAAATTTGATGAAAATTTGGTGGTTTGATTTGATTGATCATGTGGAAAAGGCATTAGAAGCCATAAGATTGAGATATGATAAATAATCCTTATGGTGAATAATGTTGGTGTTGAAATACATAGGAAAAATAAGGAAATTTTTGTGGTAGGTGAATGATTATTAATGTGAAAAGTTTTACGTAAAGGTTTTGGTAATCTTACGTAAAATAGGCCTTTGGTATAGTACGTAGTAGGTACTAAGGTTCTGATGCGTACCTAATGCCGGGAAAAACTTAAAAAGTAAACGGAAATGCCATCGAAAATTTTTAAATTAGCAACAGGAGTATTTTAGGAAACGAGGGGAAAATTTTATGAACGGGATGGAAAACTAAACCCCTCAGGAAGCAAGGCTTGGGATTAGAATAACAAATGTTTCAAGAGTAGTAAAACATTTGTTTGAGGCTCCGAAATGTTAGAAAAAAAGATAGAGTGGAAAAGAATGGTCCCGAGACTTACCAGGGGAAAAATGATCATTTGACCAAAAAAAAGTCCGGAAGACTTAGAAAAGAACATGAAGGACTTAGAATAATTAAAATAAGGTTTTTAAGGCTAAAAATCCAAAATTTGTGATGAACACAGGCGTGTGGATAGAGACATGGCCGTATATGAAAGAAATTTAACAACCCAAGAGGTACACGGCCTTAAGCACGGGCGTGTTCCAAGCCGTGTACTGTTACACGGGTAATTAGGGATTACACGACCATGTGGGAGAGAAAGACAGAAAGGTACATAGGCTTAGACACGGGCGTGTACCAAGCCGTGTACAGTTACATGGGTAGTTAGGAAACTACACGACTGTGTAAGAGAAAAACAGAGGAGTACACAGGCTTGAATATAGGCGTGTACCAAGTCGTATACTGTTACATAGGTAGACAGTGAATTACACGACCGTGTAAGAAAGACCTCAGAGTTACAGGGGCTAGGACACGGCTGTGTATAAGATCGTGTACCACCTAGAGAGATGAAATTCATTGTGAAGTTAAGAACAAAATGAATATATGCAAAGTGATAAATAATATTGGGAATTAACAGACAATATTATGTCTGTAGGGACCCAAATTAGAGACAAACAAGGAATTGCAGAATATGTCAAGAATTGGACGTTAGCGTAGTTGTGGTAAGTTCAGACATTTAATTGTCTGCAACATGGCATATTGTAATGTTTAAATATGTAATATTTGTATGTTAGATGCAAAGTCCTACGGGTACTAGGGTGTAGTTAACTAACTCACCTAATAATTAACAGGTCCGAGAGGTGTACTGTAGGTACACTAAGGAAAGAGGTGTCGTAGCACTAGAGTGTGACTAAATTTAAGACACACCCATAAATAAAAGATTGTGTAAGACCTATGGACATTGAAAGTTCCTGACTTTGAGGTGATAATTAATACCACCCGATCAAAACTATCAAAAAGATGGTAATGAAACCATGTTTGGCGTAGCAACTTCCAGCGACAGATGGAGGTATTTTTTAGATCCTACAAGGATAAAGCCAAGGGCTTAATGGACTGTGAAGGATTGGCCAACGGTCGCTTCCTAGGTCCCTTCCAGTAACGCGCAACATTGGTACGGCTACAATGAATTCAAAATCAGAACAAAATGAAAGATAATGACCCAAAACTGAAATAAATGCCATAAGTGAGCATAATTAGAAATGATAGACACTAACAATATGTTTAGTAGTCTTGGTCATAGTTGATGTAAACAGTACCCGGTTAAGGTTAGAGTTACTGTTCACTAATTAAGGTCAAAGTTACTATTCACGGATGAATGGTACTATTCTTGGAAAATTTTATTAATTATGTTTTTGAATCTACATGATTCCTAGTGTATATGTTTAAACTTACTGAGCCTGTTAGCTCACCAGTATGTTCATGTTGCAGGTAAGAAACCTGTCCAGTGATAGATTATACTGGATGACGGCAGGATATGCGGTGCCATTGGGATAGGGAATTTCACTGTAGATTATGGTTCTGCTACTAGTCTTCCGTTGAGCTTTGATGAAAAGACTCGAGGAAAATATATTTTGAAATATAGAGTTGAACAATGTAACTGTTGTAAATTATATTGTTGTACAAAGAACAACTAAATTATAGTTTTAAAGTTTTATATGGCTTTCTTATTTGAAAAGTATATATATATAAAGGCTCCAAAATACAAAGGTTTGAAAATGATTTAAAGTTTTATGACAACCCGATGAGGTTCACGGGCTGTTTCGATCAACTACGGAGTCTGATCAGAATAGTTTCGCATGGTCGAAATCGGGGGTGTCACAGCTGTGAACGTAAATTTCAGTTACCAAAAATATAAACTTACTTAGCAAGAAATGTAAAAATATGGATGTTTAAAAATACTCTATAAATGTAAAAATATCCATGTTTACATTTGCTTGTATGTAAATTCAAATTTCTAATTAGTTTACCGGATCACATGAATATCGAATATGAGACTATATGTATAAAGGGAGAGAACCCAACAGTAAAAAACAAGTTATTGGCAGCACGTTTTTGTCACCTTGCTATCTGTTTCCGCACTACAATATTCGATTTCCGAAAGCTATTGTCTTAAATCACTTTTTTTATTTTTTATAATTGCATGTTCTTTAATTGCATTGCATCACTATCTAAACATATATATAAAATATATATTTATACACTTATGTGATGTGAGGTAGTTCAAGTAAGTGACACAAAAATCAACCTAAATCAAATCGTACCCATTGTTATACAATATCAACACAATGTCTACATAAAAATTTAGTTCAAATCTTAATTAAAATCAAACCTCGTTCTATATCCAAAATACATGATAGGCTCGAGACATGGGTCTCGAGTACCGAAGTGGGTCTTGAGCGTGTTACGGCCAAAACTGGTATTACTCTACTTTAAAAATTGGCTTAAAAGGGAGATTGCCCAAGTGGTCATAAACCTTAAAGCCAACCCTTAACATAGCAACGTGGGGACTCAATTTTCAGTGTATTTGGCTGACAATAGTTAGGACTTTGAGGGTTTTAGTTCCACATTAATAATCAATGTCCAAGAATAAGGAATGTTCAAATCAACAATAGTTGGAGATCTTTTGGGTATTCTAGTCTTTTTGCATTAAAAATTAACAAAGTTAGTGTCAAGGGTGTTAGACATAATATGTTTCGATTAAAGGATGACTTGAGCAAATATAAAAGGTGCCAGCCTTTTTTTAATTTATTTTTTTTTATTGACTTTCTTATAATTACACTTTTAATAGATAGTGTTAGATCCATCATCATACACCCCTAAAACTTTCTTATATCTAGAGTTTGTCCCTGAATTTGAATTTTATTCCAAATTGAATCCTAAAATATCCCCATAATCCAATTTTCCGCTTTTAAGTGAACTATTGTAGTAATTATTATTGTAATATTATGTAATATCCTTTTGTGATCAATTACCAAAGTAAAACTATTTAAATGCTTTTAATATTTCACAACAATTCAATTCAACTTATATTAAAATCAAAATTTTTACTTTTTTAAAATCTATCTCACTCGTTTTTTTAACTTACACAAATTCAAGCATTACCTTTAAAAAAAATATTCACACACGCATTTCATTTAAACACACAATTTACATTCTACATAGGAGTGCAAATATTCAGTTTAAATAAACATTCAAATGCAATCTATAATCCAAATGGACACTAAATATTAGACCCACCTCATTTTTTTATCATCACTATAACTACACCCCTTTTACAATCTCTATCCAAATATTAGGATTTGTTCGGGATAAAATATTACATTTGAATACAATATATTGAATAAAATATGCGTTTAGATAAAAAATATATATTTAAATTACATTCAAATACAATATTTGTTTAAATAAAAAGTATTTAAATTACATTTAAAAAGATTTGTTTAGATATTAGGATTTGTTTACGATAAAGCATTATATTCAATGCAATACATTAAATACAATATGTGTTTCGATAAAAAAATATTTACATTACATTTAAATATAATGTTTGTCTAAATAGAAAATATTTAAATTATATTTAAATTTAAAATTGTGATATAATTAGTAAAAATAGATTTAAAAAATCAAAGAAAAAAATATGTGATGTAATTGATAAAAATAATAAAAATAAAATAAAATAATAAATAATAATTATATTTAATTTAAATTATAATATAATTTATATTTAAATATAATATTTTTACATTTGAATAAAAATTATATTATATTTAAATACAAGCTGATCGAACCTAATGGCCATTAATCATTATTAATTGCATTTTTCATCGCTTACTACAAAAACAAGCCGAAACAACCAACCAAATAGCATTAAAGTAACCCAAAGAAACATCTCTCTTTCCAATTCATCCCTTTTCATACAAATTTTCTGATAAACCAAAATGAAATGAACACTTTCCAAGTGTTAATGGTGGGTTACACAACTGTAAGATGCCTAAACAAGAATCAGAGTATGGTCCTCTGAGCTAATTTAACAGAACCGAAAGACCAGCTCTCTAGGATCGTTCAACGATAAACTTTCGCACTATGGATGTGTCTTCAATGCCGTTTCTTACCACCACCTTTCTTGCCTTTCTTGTTATTCCCTTTTACTTTCCCCTTCTTTTTTCCTTCATTAAACACAGGAGTAAGCGTAAATGTACTCTCTCTAGATGGTGTCCGACGCAACAAATGCTTCACGTCGAGGACACCATTTCTAAAGTGTCCTTCACTCGACTTCAGAACCTGGTCCTCTGGCCGGCGCTTCACTTCGGATCTTTTAGAGCCACCACCGTATTTCCCACTGAAACATCCAAGAATCATCCTCTATACAGAGTACAGAAGTCTGGGTCAGCGCAAACTTTTACCGACACACAGCCATAAAACAAACATTTGGAATTTTGGGGAATGGAAAAGATCAAGAATACCTCCTGGAGTATTTTCTGTTCCCTTTCCTTCTGTTTCTTCATCCTCCCTTTTGCTACACTAAGCGGTAGTCTCTGTTGTTTTGGCGGCTGTCTCAACAACAAGAACACTATTTTCAGCAGTATGATTAAACTTAAGTCTTGATAAAGAAAATATGTCTACATATTTATTCTGGATGTTACTTTTTCAGACCAAGGTTAGTTTATATATATAGGCAATTACTTCATTGAGAGCTCAATGCCAAGCTCTGTACTAATCTGGACAAAACAAGGGCAAGGGTCACCATACCTTGCCACCAAGAGAAACCACCTTCTTATTTTCGAGTGCCTTCCTCTCTTTCCATGTCATATGTGAGTTACCTTAAATAGCAAAATCAAAGTGACCACATAAATAAAAAAAATTGAACCAACTTCATGAAAACAACAATCAGATTGACGAATTATGCATATGTCTACACACACACACGCACACACACACACAAATACATATAGATTTATATAATTGAAGTTGTTCTATCTAACTACCATGTAGGTAGTTTACATGAACCACTTCCACTACGGATATGATTTCCCAAAGAGCTAGGAACTCAAACACTTCTAGTGTGGAAAGCTAGACCAACTAATACAAAGCGCCTAAGTACGCAATCTTGTTCAAAACTGAAAAAAAGAAAAAAAGGCCACTAAACTTAAAATATACGAGTCATGACCCTGATATGTTCAAGATTGAGTTATTTTCAAGAAGCTTCATTCTAACTGACTTAAGAAGCCAGGTTGTAGTTTCTGCTCCTAAGGCTTCTCCAATCCTTCCTAGTATGCACAAAGTATGAACTATCCAAGCAATCTTTCATTCATTCTTTCTTTCTTTGTTTTTTCAAACTTCTCAGCAATTCAGTGATTCCTTACAAAGATGAGCAGGATTACTAAATCAAAATCAGAGTTGTCTTAAAATAGAATTG
Source organism: Antiaris toxicaria (assembly GCA_035233585.1). NCBI lineage: Eukaryota > Viridiplantae > Streptophyta > Magnoliopsida > Rosales > Moraceae > Antiaris > Antiaris toxicaria. The sequence continues at coordinate 21,515,746 of CP141153.1, forward strand.
GCAAGATGCAGAAGCCAGCACATCACACAAGATCATCAAAATTTTCTCCATACACAAATCAAAATTAAATTTATGCCAATATCACTAAAAATTTAAATTTACATAGCCCTTTTTGCTAAATAAAGTACCAAGGAGCACAGAAACTTAGACAAACGAGTCCAAGAGTTATGCAGGACATTCTTGATAACCCATAATTAGGTACTTGTGGACGGTAGAAAAGAGCTTTGAATACTCTTTAACACTAACCAAGCACTAAACGGCTTACTCTCCAGACAATGTTATTGAGTCTTTTTTAAACTTTCTAGGAACGTCTAGCACAAGGAACGCTCACAGCAAGGAACACCCAAATTCTCTTTGCAAATTTTAAGGGTGTTCGATGAGGCTCATTTGTCTCCTGCCAGAGGCACATGCCTCCACAAATTATGTTAGTATCTCAAAGAAACTTCAACCTCAATTTCATATCTCTATACTCCTATTAGCAGTTTAAAGTGATTCATTCTCTTTGCCACCAGTGGCTTACTTCTCAATAAGCATATTCTCCACCAAAAAAAAAAAAAAATCCTGGCAAAGTTATCTTCACGAGCCTCCAAACTCTTCGAAGTATTTTTCACTTTTTTAAGTTTACTATTAAGAATCTACCGTTTACATTACAGCTCAACTTCAATGCATAACAATCATAATTTAAATCACAGAAAAGACATAGCAAAAACTAGATAAAAAATCTCTGTGTAACTAAATATAAGACTCAACTTCTTTAACAAAAAAAATAAAATAAAATAAAATAAAATAAAACTCAGTTTCTCTGTTATTTAAAAGCAAGGGACAATTCTACATACATAGAAAGCATAACATGAAATTCTCTCAAAAAAAAAAAAAAAAAAGGGAAAACAACAAAATTGCATAAAATAGAAGCAGAATTAGACATACCCAGAAGCTCGATATCTTTCATAATATTTCTCATGTCCATTCTTTCGTCTTTGGCATTCTTAGGAGCCCTTGAGGATCTCCCTCTATCCCCTTTTTTATCCTTGTACATATTTGCCTTGTTTCAACTTCTTAGACACATGCGACGGGAAAAAAAAATTAGCTAAAAGGAAAGTAAAACAAAACATAAATCGGAGTGAGAAAAGAAATGGGTGTTGAAACTAGAAAAGAAAAGGAAAAAATCAGAAAGGTTCAGTGTTTGATGGTAATAAGGAACAGTGAGGAGAAGTATACCTCACCGGTGGCTTTGGCCAGAGGCAATTTCACCGACCCAACACCGGCGAAAGTGGTGGGGCTGTCGTCGGCGGTGGTGCTCGCTTTCACGACAAGGAATGGCGGACAACACTAGGCGGGACCTTCAGAGCGGCAGCTATGCCAACTTGCAGACTAACGGCGGTGACGGGAAGAAGAAGAAGAAAAGAAAGAAAGAAAGAAAGAAAGAAAGTAAAGAGGAGGAGAGGACGTGTCGCTTAGGGTTCAGAAACAAAACCTTTTTTTTTTTTTTCTAGGGGGCGTTTGGTAAACGCATTACATTTTGATTGTATTTGAATGAAATTTGTTTTTTGAATGTTGTATTTAGTTGAAAAGTATTTGTTTTGTATTTGAATGAAATGTGTGTTTAGATGAAAAGTATTTTAAAGTTGAAAAGTTGATATGATTGGTAAAAATAGAGATAAATAGTGAAGTTGAAAAGTTGATGTGATTATTTTAAAAATGTTTTAAATAGTAATTGCTTTCGTAGCACTGTTGTAAAATTTGTATTTAATGTAAAATTGTATTGCATTTAAGTAAAATTAAAATGTAATATTGTTACCAAACGGAACCTAAGAAAGTAAAAATTATACAGAACAAATTACGTGTAGATTGAATCGTGTTAATTTTTTTTTCTTAATTATCATGTTAATTATCATAATATTTTAAGAATTAAATTATGTATAATTTACGAGATATGTCTTTCTTGTTAAATTTATGTTGTAACATTTTAAAGGGTTTTAGATTTTTTTTATTTGTGTTTGTACTTCTATCCTTATAATAATGTTATTATATGTATGTAATTAATTTAAATTTTTAGTCATTATGATGTAATATTATAATAAAAAATATATTTTTATTTATATTTTATAATATCATTGAAGAGATATAAAAAAGATATTAAATACATGAATTGAATCTAGGAGTTTTTAGTAAAAAAAAAAAGAAAAAGAAATAGAGTTTAAATTATAATTCCATAAAAAGTTTAGAAATAAAACGATCAATTTTCCCATTAAAACTTTTTTTTTGTTTTTTTCGTTTTTCAGTAAAAAGGAGAATCTACGATTCCACTTATAAAAAAAAAAAAAGGAAGAGCTAATAGAGCTTTGTGGGAGGTGAAACAAAGGATCTAGAAGGGTCAGTTATGCTTTTTTATTAATATATGCAATATATATTATCTTATTTAAGCTTTAAATTGTTACTTTTTAACCTTCTTCACCAAATTTATCCGTACTATAGAGGGAAAAAATAAATTAATGGGGAGAATTAAATTAAAATCTTAAAAACAAAATAAGATTAAATGTATAAAATTAGTAAAATAACTTTATTTTATATAATTATCAACGTTTTTTAAATGATAATATTTCATATAGTTATCAATAAACTTTGTTTTCAATTGTAGTTGATCCCTTCTAGCACGCAACTCTCTCCTTATTGACGTCATCATAACTTCGAGAGTGGCCATTGGCTATCCCATCTGGTGGTGACGGCGACTTTAGATTTTGGGCGTAATAATTAGATATTATTTGGAAATTCCAGATTTATATGAAATATAGGATTCAATTTAGGGATTAGGGTTTAGGATTTGTAATTTAGGAGTTTTGGTTTTGGTTGAATTGAGTATTCTATTTGGGATCAGGGTTTTAATTTTAGGATTTAAGTTATTAAATTTGGGTTATAGGATTTTCAATTCCTTTTTATATTGTTATTTTGAGGTAAATCTTTTTTTTTTTATTTGAAACCTACGATTAAAAGTTCAATAAAAAGTAACAAAATTAAAAATTGAAAACAATGTGAATAAAAGATTTACTTAATACCATATAAATATAGAAGAGATTTGGATTTATTAGGTAGACTAAATCTTCTATTAAAAAAGATATATATATTTTGAAACTTGAGGTATGAAGATTCAAATTATACACCTTTATATAGAGTCAGATGCGATATTATCGTTAAAATATGCCTACATCCACTAAAAAATTTATTCTAAATAAATGATTTACTTGTAAATTATGAATTCACATTGGTGAATATCGGATGGATTTACATAGTAAAGATTGAAATAAGAAACTATCGGATTAGCATACTTGTAAAAACTATGTAATTTATTAGATAAATTAAAATTTTAAAAAAATGTTAATAAAGGACTTAATTGAGAAATTCCAATTTTACATTGTGAATATTGGCTTTACAGTAATTACACAAAAACTTTAACTAAAACAATGTAATAAAGAATTACTGGTTATAACAAATTTTACAAACAATGAATGTTCAAGGTAAATCAAATTTTACCACAAAAGTTATAAATAAAAAAGAAACGTAAATCAATGATATACTAATAATAACGACTTTTATCTAATAAATAATGGATTTTCCTTGCATTTAACTTATAAATCATGCTTAAAAAATGACGTAAATAAGAAAATAATGAATTTACCAAATTAACACTAAATTTTACCATAAAATTGTTAATAAAGCTCGTAATTTAGTTAGCACATTCACAAGTAAATATTTTTAATCAGGAATTAATACATTTAATAAATATATTTATTAAATAAATAAGTTATTTACTAGTAAATATAATATTTATTTAAGTAAATATGTTATTTATTACTTATGCCTTTATTTTTATAAATTCTTTTTTTTTTTAATTTGCTGAAAGTTTTTCCTTTATGACAAATTAAGTGTAGCCCTATGATATCAAATATTATAGTCATACGATGATTGCCTCGTCCTCAGAGTTGGATTAAGGAGGACGTGCGAGGTGCTCCTAGCATTGAAGGTTATGGGGTTGTTTTCAAGACTAGTAGGGATTTTATTAAAAGTTGTGTTTGCTACTCAGAACATTTCTTTTGTTTTTGAGACTAAATTGGTTATTTTTATTTTGGTGATTGAAAAGACACCATTACAAATGTTAAATTCTACTATTTAGATTACACTATTGTTTTTTAAAAACGGTAGTGGAAAGTATGTCAAAAACATGACATGGAGAATAAAACTCAAAATTTATCATGCTAAGAAAATGGTCCACCAACTCCACATTTTCGACATTTATTTCGTAATACTGAACATGCCAAGAATTTGACTTGGCACCATGATAAATGTGTTGATGATGGTATGCTTAGACATCCAACCGATCACCACAATGGAAGACCTTTGATGCCACTCATCCAGATTTTAGTACGGAACGAAGAAATCAACGCCTCAGTTTGTTGGCGGACGGAATGAACTTATATAGTAATATGAGCAGTAGGCATAGCACTTGGCCAACCATACTTATCAACTACAATCTTCCTCCAAAATTGTGTATGAAATAGAAGTTCTTAATGCTAACTTTATTGATCTTCGGTCCTTAATAATCGAGGAATGACATTAATGTGTACTTGGCACCATTAATCGATGATTTAAAAAGCTTGTGGGAAAGTGGGATAGAAGTGAGAGATTCTTACCATCAAGAGACATTTAAACTCCGTGAAAATTGATTTTGTCTATTAATGACTTTTCTGCATATGGCAACTTATCGAGTTATGAGGTGAGGAGTTCTATGGTTTGTCATATTTATATGAAGAAAACATATTCCATCTAGTTGAAAAGGTGTAAGAAAACTATTTACCTTGGCCACAGAAGATTCTTGTCAAAAAACCATTATTACCACAAAAAAAAAAAAAAAGGCTTTTGATGGCAATATCGCAGAAAAAGCCCTTCCTTGGGTTTCAATAGGTGAAGATCTATTTGAAATGGTTAAAGATGTGAAGGTAGTTTCGGAGAAGAGAAAACAAAATAATAAGGATTTGGTGATCGATGGACCTTAGAAGAACAGGCCAATCTTCTATAAACTTCCATATTAAAGATCATTTTATGTTCACTATTGCTTGGATGTTATGCATATTGAAAAAAAGTCTATGAATCGATAATAGGCATGGTGTGGCGGCCCGCCCTACTGTAGATGCGCTACAGTGCTATTACAGTCAACTCTGTAGTTAACCGCAATAGTCTGCAGGCCTCTAGGGTCGCCGGCAATCGTGCTGAACTGTAAACTACTTGCTAATTTTACGGAATAATTTTTTTTTTCTTTAAATACATAAACTGTTCGAGAATGTGATAAGGAAATCATGTTAACAAAATAACATGCATCTGATCATGATTCCCCTATCACATACTCTTGACTTGAAAACTTGTCTCTTTGAAATTACATCAAAAATCTATACAGCGGAAGACTATTGGTGACCAAATCCCTCGCCCAATCCTGCTCGGCATGCATCGTCCCCGTTCGTCGTCCACCATATACTACTAGTGTACAGGTCTCTTACCTGCAACATGTGAACAAACTAATGAGCTATAAGCTCAGTAAGTTCAAACATAAAAACATAAAACTGACATGCTGTACTGCTGTGCTGATGTATGAACTGGACTCTGTAAACATGCTGTACTGGCTGAGAGGTTTAATCTTAGGACATTAATCTGTTATTTTAGTTCTGGTTTTGGGCTCCTGATTGGTCGTACCGACATGTTAGCACAACCGGGAGCGGTACTTTAGTGCTGACCTCCTTAGTCTTAACTGATGCTAAACATGATAACCTCCCCGTGGGTCGAGAGGCGGATACGCCAATAACTGGTTAATTACCGTCTTGCTGGTGTTCCAACTGGGTAACATACTGATTGCCCCCACAGTCGGAACCTGTTAATCAAATTACTGGGGTGTGAATTATATTAACACACTTGGGTGCCTTGTGCACCTATCTGTTTTCTTGTTCTGGTACTATCTGACTGTGTACTGGGACATGCAACTCTACATGCATGACCTGAACTGACCTGTGCTGACATGTGACTGACATGAACTGACATAAACATCGTGATGCAGACAATCAATGTCTAACATACACGTCATGCAACATTCATAATATCATGAAATAACAAGCTTGTCCACGTTGCAGTCAGGATAATGCTTGAACTTACAGAAAATCCTCTAGTGTAAGCTTCTGCTGCTCATCCACGTTGCAGTCAGGATAATGCTTGAACTTACAGAAAATCCTCTAGTGTAAGCTTCTGCTGCTCTGGGACTACTGATTTGGGGTCTCTGGCTTGAACTCCTATAAAAGGAACAATCACTGATTATTTACCATATTTATCTTATACTGAAAATATGGCAAAACATGAAATTTTCCTTTCCAGACTTTTTTTTTTTTTTTTTACTCTCTAGCTTCGAACACACCCTCCTACACGGCCGTGTCCGTGCCTGTGTACCTCTCTGGACTTTTAAGCCTGGCCGTGTAATTTCTGGAACATGGCTGTGTATGCTTACACGGGTGGGTACACGGTCGTGTTACTGGCCGTGTACTCCTCTGGACTCTTACACGGTTGCTTACACGCCTCCCTTTGACCGTGTGCCCCTTGACACGGCCCGATACACGACCGTGTTCTGGGCCGTGTACCTCTCGGGTCTGATTTTTTTTGCAACACGGTCATGCGTATGGGCATGTTCGGGGCCGTGTACTGAACACGCCCTTGTACACGCCCATGTTCATACTAGAATCAAGATTCTGGGCTCGAACTGCTCTGCTTTGATTTTCTAAGGCTTTTATGGCCTTTGTTCTACTTCTTACACTTGAAATCGATCTTCATAAGATCATTTCAAGGTATCTACTACATTCCTACTATCACAAATCCATGATTTCATAAGCAAGAATTCCACATTTTGCTTATGATCCTCTCTTGACTTAGCTTTTGAAAAATTTGCATTTTTGTGATGAAATTTCACTAAACTCGGTTTTCTAAACCATCTGTTCATGGATTCGTGTTTGAAAACATCTAGACTCGAATCATGTTTCGATTTTTAACCGAAAACCTCACATGATTCACTCACATTCTCTGTTTTCTCTCAAAACCCCAGATTTTTCCCCCAAAGAAAAACGTGAGAAACTAGGGTTTACCTTGCTTTGATCTTGAGCTTTTCTTGCTGCTGATTCGTGACCGAATCTCAATTGATCTGCTGCTTGAACTAGAAATCCGAACTTCCTTTGGATTCCCTCTCTTTCTCTCGGTTTCTCCCTTTCTCTCTTTCCGTTTCTTTCTTTCTTTTTCTTCTTTCTTTCTTTCTCTCTCTTCTGCCGGCTACTTTAGCAGCTAAGGGAATAAATTAAACCCCCTCATCTCACGTGCCTTACTCTCTCACATGCTTTCTCTCTTTTTTTTTTGTAAGGCCTTGTTTGGCTTATCTTTTGTCCATTGATCAATGTGGCTCACTTGTGTGCCATTGATTTCTTAATATGTGTTTTCCACATACTTTTCTATTAAATTTTTAAAACATCATAATTGAGTTAATGCTTAGCTCTCAACTATTTTCATTAATTTATTGTCAAATTTTGATTAAAACTCAGTTAATCAAAATTTTCATCTGCTTTGTATTCTATAATCTGTATCACTGTAAATGTACATTTATTTACATATTTGTACAAATATTTTCGAGAACATAGATTTCTCGGTTATCACATTCACCCCTCCTTATAAGATTTTCGTCCTCGAAAATTTAGAACAAGTGAGGGTATGAACGTCTCATCTCATCTTCTCTCTCCCACGTAGCCTCTTCAACGTTGTGATTTCTCCACAATACTTTGACTAGTGGGATGGTCTTGTTTCTCAGCTCTTTTTCTTCTCTAGCCAGTATCTGAACTAGCTGCTCTTCATAAGTCAAATCCTCTTGGACTTGGACTGGTTCATGTTGTAGCACATGAGATGGATCTGACATGTACTTTCTGAGCATGGAGACATGAAAGACGTTGTGTACTGCTGACAGCTCAGGAGGTAATGCCAACTTTTAGGCAACCTTCCCAATGCGTTTGATAATCTCATAAGGTCCAATGTATCTTGGACTCAGTTTTCCCTTCTTACCAAAACGCATGATCCCCTTCATGGGTGACACTTTCAGAAAAACGAAGTCCCCTTCTTCGAATTCTAGAGATCTCCGTCTTCTGTCTGCATAGCTCTTTTGTCTGCTCTGAGCACTCTTCATTCTTTGCTGGATCTTGGCAACTGCATCACAAGTTTCCTACATGAAATCTGTCTTATGCAGTTGTTTCTCCTTCAGATCATACCAGTGGATGGGTGATCTGCACTTTCTTCCATAAATAGCCTCATAAGGTGCCATCTTGATGGAAGCTTGGTAACTGTTGTTGTATGAGAATTCCACTAGTGGTAGCTTCTCATTCTAAGCTCCTGGAAAATCCATGACACATGCTCGGAGCATATCCTCTAAGGTCTGGATAGTCCGTTCTGATTGTCCATCTGTCTGAGGATGGAAGGCTGTACTGAACCTCAGTTCTGTGCCCATGGCTCTTTGCACACACTCCCAAAATTTTGAAGTGAATCGTGCATCTCTGTCAGATACTATGTACTTTGGCACTCCATGTAACCTGACAACATGATCTACATACAGCTGTGCCAGCTTCTCTAATGAGTAAGTGATCTTTATTGGTATAAATCTGGCTGTCTTTGTCAATCTGTCCACGATTACCTAGATGGCATCGTGTCCTCCTCTTGTTTTGGGTAACCCTACCACAAAATTCATGGTAATGTCCTCCCATTTCCATTCTGGAATCTCCAGAGGTTCTAACTTTCCTCTAGGATGTTGATGCTCAGCCTTTACTCTCTGACAAGTAAGGCACTTACTGACAAATCTTACAATGTCTCCTTTCATCCCTTTCCACCAAAACTGTAGCTTCAAGTCTTGGTACATCTTGGTGGCTCCAGGATGGACTGAGTATGGCGTCTCATGAACTTCTGACATGATTCACCTTCATAGCTCTTCATCTGCTGGCACATGAATTCTCCCCTGATACCTGATTAATCCATAAGTGGATATCCCTTCTTGGGAGTCTGTCAGACTTGAATCTTGCTTCTGAGCTTCTTTGATATCATCAAACAATGATGACTTCAACTGCAGTGCTGACAATTTTCCTGATATCAGCTCCAGCTCGAGCGAATGGATCTCTTGCTGCAATGGTCTTGATAACCTGTCAATAGGCAACTGCTGTGGAACTGTAGCTTTTCTGCTCAACGCGTCTGCTACTCGGTTGGCTTTTCCTGGGTGATAAAGGATCTCACAGTCATAATCCTTCACCAACTCCAACCATCTTCTTTGTCTCATGTTTAACTCCTTCTGTGTGAAGAAGTATTTTAGGCTCTGATGATCTGTGTAGATCTAGCACTGCGCTCCATACAGATAGTGTCACCAAATTTTGAGTGCGAACACTACTACAGCAAGTTCTAGGTCGTGGGTGGGATAGTTCTTCTCGTGCTCTTTCAGTTGCCGTGAAGCATAGGCAATCACTCTACCTTCTTGCATCAATACTGCTCCCAAACCCACTTTGGAAGCATCACTGTAGATCTCGTACTTCTCCCCTTCAGTAGGGAGTGTGAGGATCGGCGCGCTTGTCAGCCGTCTCTTCAGCTCTTGGAGGCTTCTTTCACACTCATCTGTCCATATATACTTCTTCTCCTTGCGTGTGAGGGTGGTGAGAGGTGCTGCCAATCTTGCAAACCCCTCCACGAATCTCCTGTAATAGCCAGCTAACCCTAAGAAACTGCGTATCTCTGTTACACTCTTAGGTGCAGGCCATTGGTTGATTGCTTCCACCTTGACTGGATCTACTGCAATTCCCTCCTTGGATACTACATGTCCGAGGAAATGCACTCTGTCTAGCCAGAATTCACATTTTGAGAATTTGGCATAGAGTTGATGCTCTCTCAGCTTCTGAAAAACCATTCTTAACTGGGCTTCATGCTCTGCGTGAGTCTTTGAATATACAAGGATGTCATCGATGAACACAATGACAAACTTGTCTAGATACTCCTTGAAGACTCTGTTCATCAGGTCCATGAAAGCGGCTAGCGCGTTCGTTAACCCAAATGGCATCACGAGGAACTCATAATGCCCATAACAGGTTCTAAAAGCTGTCTTGGGAACATCACTTTCCCTGATTCTCAGCTGATGGTATCCTGATCTCAAATCAATCTTTGAGAACACTGCTGCACCCTTGAGCTGATCGAACAGGTCATCAATCCTAGGTAATGGATACTGATTCTTGACTGTGACCTTGTTCAATTCTCTGTAATCTATGCACATGTGGAACGTCCCGTCCTTCTTCTTGACGAACAGTACGGGAGCTCCCTATGGGGCATAGCTCAGTCTGATGAATCCCTTATCAAGCAGATCCTTCAACTACACTTGTAACTCTTTTAACTCCACCGGTGCCATGCGGTACGGCGCCTTGGAGATCAATGCTGTTCTAGGTAAGAGCTCTATCTCAAACGAGATCTCCCGTTCTGGAGGTAGTCCTGGTAGTTTCTCAAGAAAGACCTCGAGAAATTCTCTGACAACTGGAATATCTTCTGGTTGTAACTTCTTCTCTTCTACTGTATCTGTCACATAAGCTAAATATCCAGTACAACCACTGGCTATTAGCTTCTTAGCTTTCATTGAACTGATCATCATCTTGCTGCATCTTCTTGAAGAATCGACATACTCGAAACTTTCTTCATCTTCTGACTTGAATACTATTCTTCTGTTTCTGCAATCTATCGTAGCTTGATATTTTCTAGGAAATCCATTCTCAAGATTACATCATAGTCTATGATCTTCATCATGATCAATTCTGCATACAGCTCTCTATTTGCCACGATTACTGGTACATGAGGTAACCAGTACTCTGACAACATGACTTCTCCTGATGGGAGAGCAGTTATAAAAATTCTTCCCATGTGATCTCTAGGGTATTCTAACTTATCAGCAAATGCACATGATATGAAAGAATGGGTGGCCCCAGAGTCAAATAGAACAGATGCCAAGTAGTTAGCGATAGAAATCTGACCTGTCACCACGTTGGACGTCCTTGCCTCTGCCTCTTCTCTGGTGTAGGCCATCACCCTAGCATCTGCCTGAGGAGCTCTGTCTTGTACTACTAGAGGCACTTCTGATGGGCTTTCATAGCTCAGTTTGAGTGCATGTACTTGGGACTGCTGCGGACGTGAAGAGTGTGCTCCTGATGCTGATACTGACTGGCGGTTCATGGGGCAATTCTTGATGAAGTGACCCTCTCTTCCACACTGAAAATAGGCAGTAGTGCCAGCTTTGCACTGACCCACATGTTTCCTCCCACAATTTGGACAAGTGGGGTTACTTGGAACTGTAGTGGTGTGAGTCCTCCTTGACTGACTTCTGTTGTCCTGACTCTGAGTTCCCTGAAAATTCCCCTTTCTTTTCTGTTGGGACTGAGGGCCTGGATGACTAGACTGCTCTGGTCTTGTGCTCTGACTGCCCTTGCTGTGCTGTCCAGGTTGAGAGGCCTTAGCCAAGATCTTTTCTTGCTTCCTGGCTTCCCAGACCTTTTCTCTCGCTTCTTTCTGTCGGGCTAGGTGGTACTCTGCCCTCAAAGCACGACTAACACAGTCGGCTACTGAAACTGGTAGGAATGGGCCAACGTCAATCAGAGTAGAGATTTCAGGCCTGAACATGCCTATTATCTTCTGTATCTTCTCCCTCTCTGTAGGCACCATATACGGACATAAACGGGAGAGCTGATCAAATTTCCTGCAAACTTCACTGACTGACATGTCCCCCTGCTGTAACTCTGCAAATTCTTTCTGCTGGGGTCGGAGTGATGCAGGATCATAATATTTCTGGTTGAACTCCTCCAGAAACTCTGCCCATGACATTGTGGTCACGTCCCTCCTCATGCGGACTGTGTCCTACCAAAATCTTGCATCCTTCCTTAGAACAAAGGATGCACACATGACTTTCTCCTCATCTGTGAGTCTCATGAACTCCATTATCATCTGTATGGAAGAAAGCCAATCTTCTGTCTCTAGAGGATTTGTTGAACCCTCAAATTCCGAAGGCCTCATCTTCCGAAATCTTTCATATAATGGCTCTGGATTTACCCTGGCCGGTGGTTCTTGAACCACTTCTGGTGCCGCCGGTGGCACTACCTGTTCTGCCCTTGCTGCTGGTTGTGCAGGAGTCCCTACTGATCCCTGCCCCTGTTCTAATTGTTCTAGCCTCTGTCTCAACTCTGCTTTTTCTCTCATCTGTGTTTCTAGAAAAGCTTGCATCTCTTCTAATCGCTGAGTTAGAGATGGGCGTCCTCTTCTCCTTCTTTGGCCTTGGCCTTGCCCTTGATTATCCATCATGCTACTGTATCTCCTATAATTACACGATGAACTTGTGTTAGATCCTATATAAAAAGGATCCACATGATTTCTTGCGTTATTATAACATATCATACTTACTACAAAGTATAGGTGTCTACAGACCTTTACTTTCATGCATAACTAGCTGCTTATATTAACATAAATTTAACTTACTTGGATCGGCGAACAGGATGTGGCGGCCCGCCCCTCGTAGAAATCATACAATACTATTACAGTTGAGCTTTATCGCTAACTGTGATAGATTTTACTCTCATGGGTCGCCGGCTTATCTCTCTCTTTTTAAAACATGACGTTTTTGGGGAAAATTTTTTTTTTCTTTAAACATCATATAAAATCTTTTTCCACTATTTACTTTGTTGACAAGTACAAAGTAATTTAAATATTACAGTACTTTCGTAAAATATGTATAATTACAAAAGAACTGTTTCCCCCTTTTTCCCTTATCTTTATCGCTTAGCGGGAAGACTCTGACAGTACCATATCTCTCGCCTAGTTATCCCATTTGACACGCGCCATCCCGTCTGCCTCCAGTCAAACAAGCTACTGAGCTGGTCGCTTACCTGCAACATTAGCAAAAATGGTGAGCTACAGGCTCAGTAAGTTCAAACATGTAAGAAATAAAATTTTTATGAATAGTACTATTCATCGTGAATAGTCAGTTGACCACTATTCATACGTGAATAGTAAGGTTCACCACAACACTGTATCACACTAGTACATCTACCGCGATGTTAGTGCTCTCACTAAACTGTCTTATGCTCAATTATGGCACAGTTTCAGTTTTGGGTAATTATCTTTAATTATGTTCTGGTTTTGAGCTCAGGTTGGCAGTACCATTTAAGTGCGCATGACTGGGAGCGGTACATTAGTGCTGACCTCCACAGCCTTAGTCTCATAGCCCCGAAGGCAAAATTTTACATGACTGGGAGCGGTACATCAGTACTGACCTCCACAGCCTTATTCTCATAGCCCCGAAGGCAAAAATAGTACCTCCCTGTATGGAAGGCTGGTTCGCCAGAAAGTGGTTTCATTACCGACTTTTTACACTTCTAACCCGGTGACTTCATATTGCCCCGTGGTTAGGAATGGTTCACATTTTAATTTTAGGTGAGTGAGTTTCATTAACCTCGCTCTAGTGCCCGAAGCACAATTAACAATGTGTCCATCCTCAATAGTGCCCGTAGCACATTACGTCTCTCTCTCTATTCTATAATAGTGCCCGTAGCACATATGTACCTAACTTATAGTTAGTACATTAAAGTTAGCAACAATAATGCTATATGTTGCAGACAGGTAAATGTCTGAACTTACCTTATCAGTCTCTTCTCTTTTTCTCTCGTGGATCTTTGATCGCCTTCCTCGTAGGTCGATTTTTGGATCCTACAGACAAAACCTTGTATGTTAATTTCATTTCCATTTATAGCTTTTATTTTTCATTTAAAAGCTTAAATAAAACCTATTTATAACTTTTTAGGCTTTATTTATCATTTTCCCCATTTTTCCTCAACTTTTATAAAATTACGATTTTACCCCTGTATTTTGGCAAAATTACGATTTTACCCCTATATTTTGGTAAAATTACAATTTTACCCCTGACTGAAATTTTCCCGATCCAGACTGCATTTTTGGCTCTCAGGAACTTTTCTGACTCTTTTCTAATCATTACCGGGTTCGTTTTTATTTTATTTTCATTTTTCACTTTCCCGACCCTCGGGAAGCACTATTCCGACCCTTACGTCGGTTTAGCGATTTTCTATCGTTTCGGAGCCTCAAATGGACGTTTTACTAGTATTTAAAACGTTCACCTAGACATTCCCGACCTAGGTCTCCGAGGCTCGGATTTTCCGTTCCCGACTCGGATCTTTATTTCATTTCCAAAAACGCCCCCCCTCGGGGTCCCTTTTTTTTCAATTTCACTCGCGGTCTATATTTTCAGGAGACGGGTTACTATTCACGAACCACCCCTTAGGTTTTCCTTATTCACTTTTCCATTAGGGACTCGGGTTTCTGACCCGACCCCAAACTTTTTTTATTTTTATTTCCATTTTACCCCGAATGCCGTTTTCTAAATTTCGGCAGCATTTTGGCGTAATTTTAAGGCTACCGGCGTTTGGTACGCCTCGAACCATATGTACCTGCCACGTACTATATCACAAGCCTATTTTATGTAAAAGTTTTCCAAACTTTTACATAAAAGCTCACAAAAATCCAATTTCACATTTTAACCCACATTACAAAATTTTTTTTTCCACAATTTTGTCCATAGTTTGGTTTCGGTTTTCGCAACCAAACCGCACCAAAATTTCTCAAATTTTCACCACACTTTAGGCTATTCAAATGTCACGTTTTTAACACATTTTCAAGCCCATTTTCAATGCATTTTCAACCAAATTCTTAGGGTTTTTATCCTTATATAACCCACGGCCTCATTAATGAAAATCATGCTCAACATTTTTGTTTCATGCTTTTAATTATAAATTCATCATTTGCATATTAAAATGCATAATTTAAATTAACCAAACATCACATAAAACCAAGAAAATTTTTCTTCCAAACCCTTAGGTAACCCACGGCCACATTAGGTTAGGTTCACCAAAATTTTTTCCCAAGCTTTCCACAATGCAATTCAAGCTTTATTCTTCACAAAATTTAACTTGGAAGCAAGTTAACAATTAAACCACAAAATTTTCTCATTGTTTACTTAAGGTAACCCACGGATTTACCCTTGAAAAACCAACAAAATTTCGGTTTTTCTTTAAACCAATTGCATGGTATTCTTCCTTATTACATCCTTAACAAAACCCAACATCAAATCAATGAAAAACAACCAAAAATTTTCTATCTTTTTCCCACTATTCACCCACGGATTTCTTGAAGAAAAACCAACAAAAAGTCAAGTGCAAGGGAAGTTACCTTAGTCAATTGCTTCCTTTGTCTTCAAGGAACACTTTGACACACTTTTTGTGAAGAAAAATTGAAGGAATATCTTGGTTTCCCTTGGTCACTCACGGCTCCACCATGGAAGAAGACTTAGAAAATTTTCTTTGGTTTGTTTGCTTGAAAATTGGCTTCGGCCACTTTATTCCCAAAGTTGCCGACTTAACCATGCAATAAGCCAATTAATTTGGCTTTCCACCAATGAGAATTAGACACCTTTCAACACTAATTCTTTCCCCATTTTTCAAAAATTAAAAATGGTTAATTTTGGCCAAATCTTGGCCTTTAGATCAAAAAGTAGATGAATCATGGCCATTAATGCTACCAACCACCATTTTCTTTCCATTTATTATGTGGATTAATGATGTCATAATTGCTAAAGTAAAAGTTGACTTTGACTTTTACTATTCACATTAATTCGACTACTTTTTGACCGATACCGGTTCGAGCCGAAATTTTCCTGAAATCGTCCCGGTGTGTTCCTGAGGTCTCCTGTGCAGTTGGATCAATTTAAACTGCTTCCGTTTGATCAAAATCAATCCCGGAAGTTTACCGTCTTTATTGCTCCGGTTAGGGTTTTCAATGCCGGTTTTGGCACTGTTTCGCCCGTTTCAACTCAGTGAATTTTTCCAACACTGAATTTTTTACTCGTCAGTATTGTTAGAACATTTTCACATATTCTAAACAATATAAATACATTTATTTCACTCTTTAAATAGTATAAATTGTTATATACATACAATTGTACATTTTCATCCGAGAATTGCCTGAATTTCCCGGTTGTCACATTCACCCCTCCTTATACAATTTTCGTCCTCGAAAATTAGAACAAATGGGGGTATAAACTCCTCATCTCATCTTCTCGTTCCCACGTAGCTTCTTCAATGTTGTGATTTTTCCATAAAATCTTCACTAGTGGGATTGTCTTATTCCTCAGTACTTTCTCTTCACGAGCTAGTACTCGAATAGGCTGTTCCTCATATGTCAAATCCTCGTGGATTTGAATAGGCTCATGCTTCAACACATGGGACGGATCTGGTATATATTTTCTCAGCATCGACACATGAAATACATTATGCACTGCCGACAATTCTGGAGGTAACACTAATCTGTATACGACCTTTCCAATGCGTTCGATAATTTCATAAGGTCCAATATATCTTGGACTCAGTTTCCCCTTCTTACCGAACCGCATAATCCCCTTCATGGGCGATACCTTGAGGAATACGAAGTCTCCTTCATCAAACTCTAAGGATCTCCGCCTCTTGTCTGCATAACTCTTTTGTCGGCTTTGCGCAATTTTCATTTGACGCTGAATTTTAGCAACTGCATCGGAAGTCTCTCTTATGAAGTCCGTCTTATGCAACTGCTTCTCTCGCAAATCATACCAATGTAATGGTGATCTGCACTTCCGTCCAACAAGGCCTCATAAGGTGCCATGCCTATCAAAGATTGGTAACTATTATTGTACGAGAATTCAATCAATGGTAACTTCTCGTTCCAATTTCCCGCAAAATCCATAACACAAGCTCGAAGCATGTCCTCTAACGTCTGAATTGTCCGCTCTGACTGTCCGTTTGTTTGCGGATGAAAAGCCGTACTGAGTCTCAATTCAGTACCCATGGCTTCTTGCACACACTTCCAGAAATTCGAAGTAAACCGTGCATCTCGATCTGATACAATGGATTTTGGTACTCCATGTAATCTGACGACATGAGTTATGTACAGCTGAGCAAATTTTTCCAACGAAAAAGTCATCTTGACAGCTATAAACCGTGCCGTCTTGGTCAGTCTGTCCACAATAACCCAGATGGCATCATAACCTTCTCCGATTTTTGGGAGTCCCACTACAAAATCCATCGTAATGTGTTCCCATTTCCATTTAGGAATCTCCAACGGTTCCAATCTTCCTGCTGGATGTTTATGTTCCGCTTTGATTCTCTGACAGGTCATGCATCTGCTCACGAATTTCGTTATATCGTTCTTCATCCCTTTCCACCAGAACTATAACTTCAAGTCCTGATACATCTTGCTAGCTCCGGGATGAACCGAATAAGGTGTCTCATGGGCTTCTGACATGATCCGTCTTCTAAGTTCCTCATCAGCTGGAACATTTATCCTTCCTTGATAAAGGATCATTCCATCCTTGGAAATTCCTTCTTGAGAACTTGTCATTGTTGGATCTCGTCTCTGAGCTTCCTTTATATCCTCAAATAGCGATGATTCCACTTGGAGTGCAGCTAGTCTTCCAGATATCAGCTCCAAGTTCAAAGCATTTATCTCTTGCTGCAATGGCTTTGGAAGCCTGTTTATCTGTAGCTGGTGCGATACGGTAGACTTTCTACTTAGAGCATCCGCTACACGATTGGCCTTCCCTGGATGGTATAGGATTTCACAGTCATAATCCTTCACCAGTTCCAACCATCGTCTTTACCGCATATTGAGCTCTTTTTGCATGAAGAAATACTTCAGGCTTTGGTGATCAGTGAAAATCTGACATTGAGCTCCATAGAGATAGTGTCGCCAAATTTTAAGTGCGAACACTACTGCAGCAAGTTCAAGGTCATGCGTGGGGTAATTCCTTTCATGATCCTTTAATTGACGGGAAGCATAGGCAATCACCTTGCCGTCTTGCATCAGGACTACTCCCAATCCTATTTTCGATGCATCACTGTAGATCACAAACTTCTCCCCTTCAGTGGGAAGCGTAAGGATTGGTGCGCTTGTCAGTCACCTCTTTAACTCCTGGAAGCTTCTTTCGCATTCCGTAGTCCACTCGTACTTCCTTTCTTTGCGTGTAAGAGCAGTAAGAGGTGCAGCTAAACGCGTAAATCCCTCTACAAATCACCGATAATAACCAGCTAACCCCAAGAAACTGCGTATTTCCGTCACACTCTTGGGTGCAGGCCACTGGTTAATTGCATCCACCTTCGTCGGATCTACAGCAATACCTTCCTGGGATACAACATGTCCGAGGAAATGTACTCTATCCAGCCAAAATTCGCATTTTGAGAATTTGGCATATAGTTGATGCTTCCTTATCATATTCAGCATGATCCTCAGATGCTCTTTATGCTCCTCCTGAGTCTTCGAGTATATAAGAATGTCATCAATGAATACAATGACAAACTTATCCAAATACTCTTTAAAAATTCTGTTCATTAGATCCATGAACGCTGCCGGCACATTTGTTAATCCAAATGGCATCACAAGAAACTCGTAGTGACCATAACGAGTCCTAAACGCCGTCTTAGGAATATCACTTTCTTTAATTCTCAACTGGTGATATCCTGATCGTAAGTCGATCTTGGAAAATACCGCTGCGCCTTTTAACTGGTCGAATAGGTCATCAATTCTAGGTAACGGATACCTATTCTTGATCGTAACCTTATTCAACTCTCGATAATCAATGCACAGCCGGAACGTTCCATCCTTTTTCTTGACGAATAGCACAGGTGCACCCCATGGAGAATAACTCGGCCTGATGAATCCCTTATCCAACAGCTCCTTCAATTGTACCTGCAGCTCCTTTAACTCCACTGGAGCCATGCAGTATGGTGCTTTGGAAATAGGTGCTGTTCCAGGCATCAACTCAATTTCAAACGAGATTTCTCTCTCTGGCGGTATCCCTGGTAACTCTTCTGGAAATACGTCAAGAAATTCATTAATCACAGGGACGTCTTCAGGTTGAAGCTTCTGTTCCTCTGTAGTATCCACCACATATGCCAGATAGCCCATGCAACCACTGGCTATCAGCTTGCTTGCTCTCAGCGAACTGATCATCATCTTCCCGGGTTTTCGAGAAGTATCAACGTATTCGAAATTCTCTTCTTCCTCGGGTTGAAATACTATCTTTCGATTTCGACAGTCGATCGTAGCTTAGTATTTCCCTAGGAAATCCATGCCTAGAATCACATCATAATCCATGATCTTCATTACGATCAACTCAGCATATAGTTCCCTATTTGCCACATATACTGGTACATGAGGTAGCCAGTAATTGGACAATAATACTTCCCCAGAGGGTAAAGCTGTCTTAAATACCCTTCCTATATTGTCCTTAGGAAGTCCTATCTTGTCAGCAAATGCATAGGAAACAAAAGAATGCGTAGCACTGGAATCGAATAGTACAGAGGCTACATGACTAGCGACAGGAAACTGACTTGTCACCACGTTCGATGTTCCTGCCTCTGCATCCTCTTTACTGTAGGCCATCACACGAGCATCGGCACGTGGCACACGCTCCTGGCGTTGCGGCCTTACTGGTGACTCTTCAACTCTGGCCTGAAGGGAATGAGCTTGTGGGCGTGTCTGGTGCTGTTGGGAAGTGCCTTGTCCACCCTGTCTATTTGGACAGTTTCTGGCATAATGGCCTTCCTTTCCACATTCATAGCAAACAAGTAGCCCAAATCTGCATTGCCCAGAATGTCTTTTCCTACATGTAGGACAATTTTGCACGTTGGATTCCGCATTACCAGTTGTTCTCCGCTACTGGTTTCGACTATTTCCCTGGCGATTTCCAGAAAAATTACCTTTTCTCTTGTTTTGCTGGGATCCTTGATTATTGCCCTGGATTGGTTTAGCATTCTGACTTGGCTTGCTTGATTGACCAGCTTGTGTAGACTTCACCAAAGCCCTCTCCTTCTTCTTGGCCTAAACATCCCAATTATTTTCTGTATCTTCTCCCTCTCAGTAGGGACCACATAAGGGCACAAACGGGATAACTGGTCGAACTTTCGGCAGACTTCGCTTACCGACATGTTCCCTTGCGTCAATTCTGAGAACTCTTTCTGTTGCTGTCTCAGAGATGCAGGGTCGTAATATTTCTGGTTAAATTCTTCCAGAAATTCCACCCAACTCATGGTAGACACGTCTTTTCTCATTCGCACAGTGTCCCACCAAAACCGAGTATCTTTTCTCAGCACAAAAGACGCACATGCAACCTTCTCTCGGTCGGTTAGGTTCATGAATTCCATGATTACTTGCAATGACAACAACCAGTCCTCAGCCTCTAAAGGATTTGTAGACCCTTCAAATTCTGGCGGCCTCATACGCCTGAATCTTTCATAGAGGGGTTCTAGATTTAATACTGGTTGCTGTTCAGGAACTCTCTCATTCACAGCAGCTGGAGGAATAACCAGATCTACCTCAGCTTGTTGTTCTACTTGGGTACCCTCAGAGCCTTGTCTCTGTTCTAGCTCCTCTACCCGTCGCCTCAGATTAGCATTCTCTTGCATCTGAGCTTCTAACAAAGCTTGTATCTGATCCAGTCTCTCCATAACATTAGGACGTCGTTCTCGTCCCTCTGGTCGATTTCGCAATTCCACTATCTTACCTATTGTCCTATTATGGCACAATAAGTCACCGTTAGCTTTTCCATAACCACATTCGTAAAATCATATCAATTCACGAAATTTAGGGTACTGTAAAGCCACATCATCGTAACACATCATCGTATAACATATAATCATTTTGATATTTCATTCATAGCAAAACATTTATATGTCATACATAACCACCACCAGTCATATATACATCGGCCATTTTATACATTTTGGCCAAAGTCTATACAAAAGAGCTTTTCTCTAATAGCTACTTAAGTACATGTATACATATCCACTGGTCACGCATCCCCTGTGTCTGGGACTAGAGGATATTCTTCCGGATCCTCATCGTCATCGGTATCATCTAAATCGTCACCGCCTCTAGGCAATGCTCCTTGTCCTGAGTCATCACCTCTTTGTGGTCTAGACGGTCCAGCTTCATGATCATTCATCATTCTTCTCGGTCCGAAGATGCGTGCAAACATCTCATCTTGACCCAGTGTCTCTCGTCGACTCTACGTCAGATGCTCGATCAGAATCTCTCTCTCAATTATCCTGATCATCACCACAAACTCTTGGAGGGTCGGAGGAAACAGCTTGATTACCCTCTGTCTCAACTCCATGGGTAAGCCTTTCCAAAACAGCTCACAACAGTTTGCTTCAGTGAGGTTGGGCAACGGACATCTTCTCCTGATGGTCTCCTCAAATCGTGCTGCGTAAGACATCACCGTCTCACCAGACAGCATGACCATCCTCTCAGTCTGGAGAATGTAGTCCCTGACCTCATTAAATCTGGGATACGCAGGTGTATCAGCCTCTCGTCTCTCTGGAGGTGCTGGAGCAGGTGTTGGATCCCTAGGTGGAAACTGATCAGCCAACCGCTGACAGAACTCAGCCCAACTGAATCCTAATAAAATCTCCTGATCGCAATACTGCCAAAATACTCGAGCATCTCCCTGAAACATACTGACGGCCAACTGGATCCACATATCTCGATCAATGTCGCATATCGCCATAATCCTCTCAATGGCATGGAGCCAGTCCTTCGTCTCCATTGACTGTCGTCCACCGTCAAACATAGGAGGACTGCTAGCTCGAAATGCCTGTACTGCCCGAGCCGAAACTCTCACCCCAATATGTTGGCGTCCACCAACAACTGTAATGTCCACTACTACTGGTGGATGAACTAGTGGTCGTGGCTGTACAACATCTACTGGCACTGGTGCTGGTGCTGATGCTAGTACCGGAGGTCTCTCGGGCACCGGAGGTCTGATTACCGGTCGTTGGGACATAGACGACCTCACAATAGGTCTCGTCCATACCCGTAATACTCCTCTCGGTCGAGGTAGCGGTGGTCTCACATAAGGAGGTCTGGTCATCCTGCTACCTATAAGATAATTATTTTCACATAAGAAAATAATTAACTAAACTTAAGGAAACTACTTACTTGGATAGCGGTGCAGGATGCGCGAAGTGTTAAATCAGGATATGGTCACACTGCTCGGATATACCAACTATGACAACCGTTGGTATTCAAAACTTAACCCATCTCAAACCAGGCTCTGATACCAACTGTGGCGGCCCGCCCCTCGTAGAGATCATACAATACTATTACAGTTGAGTTTTATCGCTAACTGCGATAGATTGTACTCTCATGGGTCGCCGGCTTATCTCTCTCTTTTTAAAACATGACGTTTTTGGGGAAAATTTTTTTTTTCTTTAAACATCATATAAAATCTTTTTCCACTATTTACTTTGTTGACAAGTACAAAGTAATTTAAATATTACAGTACTTTCGTAAAATATGTATAATTACAAAAGAACTGTTTCCCCCCTTTTCCCTTATCTTTATCGCTTAGCGGGAAGACTCTGACAGTACTATATCTCTCGCCCAGTTATCCCATTTGACACGCGCCATCCCGTCCGCATCCAGTCAAACAAGCTACTGAGCTGGTCGCTTACCTGCAACATTAGCAAAAATGGTGAGCTACAGGCTCAGTAAGTTCAAACATGTAAGAAATAAAATTTTTATGAATAGACTATTCATCGTGAATAGTACCGTTGACCACTATTCATACGTGAATAGTAAGGTTCACCACAACACTGTATCACACTAGTACATCTACCGCGATGTTAGTGCTCTCACTAAACTGTCTTATGCTCAATTATGGCACAGTTTCAGTTTTGCGTAATTATCTTTAATTATGTTCTGGTTTTGAGCTCAGGTTGGCAGTACCATTTAAGTGCGCATGACTGGGAGCGGTACATTAGTGCTGACCTCCACAGCCTTAGTCTCATAGCCCCGAAGGCAAAATTTTACATGACTGGGAGCGGTACATCAGTGCTGACCTCCATAGCCTTATTCTCATAGCCCCGAAGGCAAAAATAGTACCTCCCTGTACGGAAGGCTGGTTCGCCAGAAAGTGGTTTCATTACCGACTTTTTACACTTCTAACCCGGTGACTTCATATTGCCCCGTGGTTAGGAATGGTTCACATTTTAATTTTAGGTGAGTGAGTTTCATTAACCTCGCTCTAGCGCTCGAAGCACAATTAACAATGTGTCCATCCTCAATAGTGCCCGTAACACATTACGTCTCTCTCTCTATTCTATAATAGTGCCCGTAGCACATATGTACCTAACTTATAGTTAGTACATTAAAGTTAGCAACAATAATGCTATATGTTGCAGACAGGTAAATGTCTGAACTTACCTTATCAGTCTCTTCTCTTTTTCTCTCGTGAATCTTTGATCGCCTTCCTCGTAGGTCGATTTTTGGATCCTACAGACAAAACCTTGTATGTTAATTTCATTTCCATTTATAGCTTTTATTTTTCATTTAAAAGCTTAAATAAAACCTATTTATAACTTTTTAGGCTTTATTTATCATTTTCCCCATTTTTCCTCAACTTTTATAAAATTACGATTTTGCCCCTGTATTTTGGTAAAATTACGATTTTACCCCTATATTTTGGTAAAATTACAATTTTGCCCCTGACTGAAATTTTCCCGATCGAGACTGCATTTTTGGCTCTCAAGAACTTTTCTGACTCTTTTCTAATCATTACCGGGTTCGTTTTTATTTTATTTTCATTTTTCACTTTCCCGACCCTCGGGAAGCACTATTCCGACCCTTACGTCGGTTTAGCAATTTTCTATTGTTTCGGAGCCTCAAATGGACGTTTCATTAGTATTTAAAACGTTCACCTAGACATTCCCGACCTAGGTCTCCGAGGCTCGGATTTTCCGTTCCCGACTCGGACCTTTATTTCATTTCCAAAAACGCCCCCCCTCGGGGTCCCTTTTTTTTCAATTTCACTCGCGGTCTATATTTTCAGGAGACGGGTTACTATTCACGAACCACCCCTTAGGTTTTCCTTATTCACTTTTCCATTAGGGACTCGGGTTTCCAACCCGACCCCAAACTTTTTTTATTTTTATTTCCATTTTACCCCGAATGCCGTTTTCTAAATTTCGGCAGCATTTCGACGTAATTTTAAGGCTACCGGCGTTAGGTACGCCTCGAACCATATGTACCTGCCACGTACTATACCACAAGCCTATTTTATGTAAAAGTTTTCCAAACTTTTACATAAAAGCTCACAA
This sequence comes from Antiaris toxicaria, assembly GCA_035233585.1. NCBI lineage: Eukaryota > Viridiplantae > Streptophyta > Magnoliopsida > Rosales > Moraceae > Antiaris > Antiaris toxicaria. The sequence goes on from CP141153.1 coordinate 21,540,054, forward strand.
AAATCCAATTTCACATTTTAACCCACATTACAAAATTTTTTTTCCACAATTTTGTCCATAGTTTGGTTTCGGTTTTCGCAACCAAACCGCACCAAAATTTCTCAAATTTTCACCACACTTTAGGCTATTCAAATGTCACGTTTTTAACACATTTTCAAGCCCATTTTCAATGCATTTTCAACCAAATTCTTAGGGTTTTATCCTTATATAACCCACGGCCTCATTAATGAAAATCATGCTCAACATTTTTGTTTCATGCTTTTAATTATAAATTCATCATTTGCATATTAAAATGCATAATTTAAATTAACCAAACATCACATAAAACCAAGAAAATTTTTCTTCCAAACCCTTAGGTAACCCACGGCCACATTAGGTTAGGTTCACCAAAATTTTTTCCCAAGCTTTCTACAATGCAATTCAAGCTTTATTCTTCACAAAATTTAACTTGGAAGCAAGTTAACAATTAAACCACAAAATTTTCTCATTGTTTACTTAAGGTAACCCACGGATTTACCCTTGAAAAACCAACAAAATTTCGGTTTTTCTTTAAACCAATTGCATGGTATTCTTCCTTATTACATCCTTAACAAAACCCAACATCAAATCAATGAAAAACAACCAAAAATTTTCTATCTTTTTCCCACTATTCACCCACGGATTTCTTGAAGAAAAACCAACAAAAATTCAAATGCAAGGGAAGTTACCTTAGTCAATTGCTTCCTTTGTCTTCAAGGAACACTTTGACACACTTTTTGTGAAGAAAAATTGAAGGAATATCTTGGTTTCCCTTGGTCACTCACGGCTCCACCATGGAAGAAGACTTAGAAAATTTTCTTTGGTTTGTTTGCTTGAAAATTGGCTTCGGCCACTTTATTCCCAAAGTTGCCGACTTAACCATGCAATAAGCCAATTAATTTGGCTTTCCACCAATGAGAATTAGACACCTTTCAACACTAATTCTTTCCCCATTTTTCAAAAATTAAAAATGGTTAATTTTGGCCAAATCTTGGCCTTTAGATCAAAAAGTAGATGAATCATGGCCATTAATGCTACCAACCACCATTTTCTTTCCGTTTATTATGTGGATTAATGATGTCATAATTGCTAAAGTAAAAGTTGACTTTGACTTTTACTATTCACATTAATTCGACTACTTTTTGACCGATACCGGTTCGAGTCGAAATTTTCCTGAAATCGTCCCGGTGTGTTCCTGAGGTCTCATGTGCAGTCGGATCAATTTAAACTGCTTCCGTTTGATTAAAATCAATCCCGGAAGTTTACCGTCTTTTATTGCTCCGGTTAGGGTTTTCAATGCCGGTTTTGGCACCGTTTCGCCCGTTTCAACTCAGTGAATTTTTCCAACACTGAATTCTTACTCGTCAGTATTGTTAGAACATTTTCACATATTCTAAACAATATAAATACATTCATTTCACTCTTTAAATAGTACAAATTGTTATATACATACAATTGTACATTTTCATCCGAGAATTGCCTGAATTTCCCGGTTGTCACACAGGACATGCGCGGAGTCAGGTGGAATATGGTCAACTAACTTTTCTGAGAATACCCACTGTGCTACAGTAAGTATTCTAAACTAAATCCATTTTAAAACATGGGCTCTGATACCAACTGTGGTTACTGTTGGTATCCTAAACTAGACTCGTCGTAAAAGCTCTCTCTGATACCAATTGTGGCTACGGTTGGTATCTTAAACTAGACTCCTCATAAAACTGCGCTCTGATACCAACTGTGGCGGCCCGCCCTACTATAGAGGTGCTACAGTGCTATTACAGTCAACTCTGTAGTTAACCGCAATAGTCTGCAGGTCTCTAGGGTCACCGGTAATCGTGCTGAACTGTAAACTACTTGCTAATTTTACGGAATAAATTTTTTTTTCTTTAAATACATAAACTGTTCGAGAATGTGATAAGGTAATCATGTTAACAAAATAACATGCATCTAATCATGATTCCCCTATCACATACTCTTGACTTGAAAACTTGTCTTTTTGAAATTACATCAAAAGTCTGTACAGCGGAAGACTATTGGTGACCAAATCCCTCGCCCAATCCTGCCCGGCATGCATCTTCCCTGTTCGTCGTCCACCATATACTACTGGTGAACAGGTCTCTTACCTGCAACATGTGAACAAACTAATGAGCTATAAGCTCAGTAAGTTCAAACATAAAAACATAAAACTGACATGCTGTACTGCTGTGTTGATGTATGAACTGGACTCTGTAAACATGCTGTACTGGCTGAGAGGTTTAGTCTTAGGACATTAATCTGTTATTTTAGTTCTGGTTTTGGGTCCCTGATTGGTCGTACCGACATGTTAGTGCAACCGGGAGCGATACTTTAGTGCTGACCTCCTCAGTCTTAACTGATGCTAAACATGATAACCTCCCCGTGGGTCGAGAGGCCGATACGCCAATAACTGATTAATTACCATCTTGCTGGTGTTCCAACTGGGTAGCATACTGATTGCCCCCACAGTCGGAACCTGTTAATCAAATTACTGGAGTGTGAATTATATTAACACACTAGAGTGCCTTGTGCACCTATCTGTTTTCTTGTTCTGGTACTGTCTGACTGTGTACTGGGACATGCAACTCTACATGCATGACCTGAACTGACCTGTGCTGACATATGACTGACATGAACTGACATAAACATCGTGATGTAGACAATCAATGTCTAACATACACGTCATGCAACATTCATAACATCATGAAATAACAAGCTTGTCTACGTTGTAGTCAGGACAATGCTTGAACTTACAGAAAATCCTCTAGTGTAAGCTTCTGCTGCTCTGGGACGGCTGATTTGGGGTCTCTGGCTTGAACTCCTATAAAAGGAACAATCGCTGATTATTTACCATATTTATCTTATACTGAAAATATGGCAAAATATGAAATTTTCCTTTCCAAACTGTTTTTTTTTTTTTTTACTCTCTGGCTTCAAACACGCCCTCCTACACGGCCGTGTCCGTGCCCGTATACCTCTCTGGACTTTTAAGCATGGCCGTGTAATTTCTGGAACATGGCCGTGTATGCTTACACGGGTGGGTACACGGCCGTGTTACTGGCCGTGTACTCCTCTGGACTCTTACACGGTTGCTTACACGCCTCCCTTTGACCGTGTGCCCCTTGACACGGCCCGATACACGGCCGTGTTCTGGACCGTGTACCTCTCGGGTCTGATTTTTCTTGCAATACGGTCGTGCGTATGGGTATGTTCGGGGCCGTGTACTGAACACGCCCTTGTACACGCCCGTGTTCATACTAAAATCAAGATTCTATGTCCGAACTGTTCTGCTCTGATTTTCTAAGGCTTTTATGGCCTTTGTTCTACTTCTTACACTTGAAATCGATCTTCATAAGATCATTTCAAGGTATCTACTACATTCCTACTATCACAAATCCATGATTTCATAAGCAAGAATTCTACATTTTGCTTATGAACCTCTCTTGACTTAACTTTTGAAAAATTTGCATTTTTGTGATGAAATTTCACTAAACTCGGTTTTCTAAACCATCTGTTCATGGATTCGTGTTTGAAAACATCTAGACTCGAATCATGTTTCGATTTTTAACCGAAAACCTCACATGATTCACTCACATTCTCTGTTTTCTCTCAAAACCCCAGATTTTTCCCCCAAAGAAAAACGTGAGAAACTAGGGTTTACCTTGCTTTGATCTTGAGCTTTTCTTGCTGCTGATTCGTGACCGAATCTCAATTGATCTGCTGCTTGAACTAGAAATCCGAACTTCCTTTGGATTCCCTCTCTTTCTCTCGGTTTCTCCCTTTCTCTCTTTCCCTTTCTTTCTTTCTTTTTCTTCTTTCTTTCTTTCTCTCTCTTCTGCCGGCTGCTTCAGCATCTAAGGGAATAAATTAAACCCCCTCGTCTCACGTGCCTTACTCTCTCACATGCTTTCTCTCTTTTTTTTTTTGTAAGGCCTTGTTTGGCTTATCTTTTGTCCATTGATCAATGTGGCTCACTTGTGTGCCATTGATCTCTTAATATGTGTTTTCCACATACTTTTCTATTAAATTTTTAAAGCATCATAATTGAGTTAATGCTTAGCTCTCAACTATTTTCATTAATTCATTGTCAAATTTTGATTAAAACTCAGTTAATCAAAATTTTCATCTGCTCTGTATTCTATAATCTGTATCACTGTAAATGTACATTTACTTACATATTTGTACAAATATTTTCGAGAACATAGATTTCTCGGTTATCACACATGGTGCTTGATATTCCAAATAAAACTAAAGATGGTGAAAAAGCATGGTTGGATCTTAAAAAGATGAAGATTAGGCCTAATTTGTTACTTGAGAAAAGAGGGAATGACATGAACTTATCTCTAGCAAAGAATACATTATCAAGATAATAAAAGAGAAAGCTTGTGAATGGCTTACTCTGTGATAGTGCCAAATGTGTATTCTTCTAATATTAATAGATTAGTGTTGATGAAGGATTTGAAGCTCATTAGAATGAAAATGATTGACTACTATATCTTGATGTAATAATTATTACCTCTTTCCTTGTGGGGAGTTTTAACAAAAGATATGAGATTTGCAATTACCAAGTTATGCTCATTTTTCAATTGCATTTGCTCTAAGGTAATTGATCTTCTTATGTTAGATTTGCTAGAATCAGGATTGGTGATGACGTTGTGCATGCTTGAGAATTATTTTCCACCATTATTTGTTGACATAATGATTCATCTAACCGTGCACTTATTTCAGGAAGTTAAATTTTATGGATCGGTATATATGAGGTGGATGTATCCTTTTAAAAGGTACATGAAGGTTTTAAAGAGTTATATGAAGAATCGTAATAGGGTGAAAGGATGTATAGCAGAAAACTACACAGCGGAGGAATTGATTGAAGTTTACTCCAAATATTTGTCTAATGCGAAGTCAATAGGTTTGCCAAAGACAATAAACATTGAGTTGAAAGGACTATCTATCAGCATACCTTTATTAATTAATCGAGATGAATGGGATATTTACGTTTTGCACAATGATAGAAAAGTGTAACTTTTTATTGGTGTTTACATGAATGAGTTAAGAGATGAAAATAAAAAAAGAAATAGGTGAAAAGTGATTTCAAGAAGAACACAACTGGACATTTTGAAAATGGATAAGAAGACATGTGTTTATGAAAGCCAACCTTTTGCAAGACATAAAAAAGCTATATAGAGGACCGATAGTTATAAGTATATATCATATTATGTCAATGGCTATTCTTTCTATACTCACAAAAAAGATGAGAAACATCTCGTCCAAAATAATGGTGTAAGCCTTTGTGCTGAGACTATGCGTATTTACTCCACAAAAGACAAGAATCTGGTGTATGGTACCATGGATTACTATGGCATCATTAAAGATATTTGGGAACTTGATCATTGTGGTTTGTGAATAACACTCTTTAAGTGCAAGTGTGCTGATAATAATTATGTTAAGTTTGATAGGGACTGCATTATAGTGGTGCACTTTAGGAGATTGAAATACAAAATGATCCTTTATTATATTATCGCAAGTAATCTAAGTATTTTATACTAAAGATCCTGATAATTTAGAGTTGTCTTTAGTTATCCCAATGAAGCCAAGAATGATTCATGATGGTAAAGAAGATAAGGAAGATTGCATCGACATTCCATCTTTTATGAAGGGATTGCCACTGGTTAAAGAGATTAATGAATCTGATAATGATGTTTCCCACTTGCTCCATTTAAATGTCGGATAGACACATATTGAAAAACCAAAGAAAAAAAAGAGCATTTAATTTAGTATATACTATTTTATTTGTGTAAATTATATTAATAATCTTACTTATGAACATCTACTTGTTGATCACTTAATTTTGCAAATTAAGAATTTCATTTGTCGTTATTTTATGTTTAATGATCACTATGTATTTTGTTTGGATAATACACAGGATTGGTCGCCAATGGGAAAAAAACTTAAAATGTAAAAATTTTAAAAAATGATACCACGGTCGTTTTAGAGGGGTTACCATGGCCGTTTTCTTGGAAACGGTTGTGGTATCCCTGGGATACTATGAAAATTCTCAAAATTCTGCCACTTTTGTTTTGTTTTGTTTTGTTTTGTTTTTCTTTTTTTCTTTTTTTTTTTTTAGTAAACCCATGACCCCCCTCTTATTTCTCTCTCTCTCTCTCTTCCCCTTCATCCCTCATGCCACCCCTCCTCTCTTTTCCTTCCTTGCACGACCATCCCCATATTCTCTCTTCCTTTCTCATATTACCGCCCCCTCTTTCTCTTTTCCCAGCTCCCCTTCTTTCCTCCACCATTTGGTTGAAGCCGTTGTCTTTTTCCTCCACCACTTGGATAACTCAAGTAAGTATAAATTTAGAGAAAATGTTTAGGTGCATGTGGTTTTTGAAAATAAAGTGTGTTTTTAGTTAGTTAATGTGGGTATGAATTTAGAGAAATGTGTTAATTAGTTTTGTGATTTGGTTGATATTATTTGGTAAAATATGTAGTGCGAGTAAATATTTGTTTGTTTTATGATTTGGTGAATTTGTATGATGAATGTTGGTATAATGTTTTGTGATTTCGCATATTAGGTGTTCGATGAAATACATGAATGTGGGTATGTGTTTAGGATTTAATCAAAAAGATGCTTGATTTAGGAATTTCAATTGATATAATGAATGTGTTTAGATGATTGTGATTTTTGAAAAAATATGAATACAAATTGCTCTGATATGTGATTTGGTGAACATAGGCTCTTCGGTGGGTATGTAATTTGATTAATGTAATTTTTACCCAAAAAAAAGTTTTAAATGAGTTATGAATTTATGTTTTCATTTGGTATTTGTTGAATGTTTGATGCATGATTTGGTATTATGTTTGGAGTTTTTGATAATGAGTTTTGATTTTGTTTACTAGGTGTTTGAGAAAATACTTGAATATGGATGTGTGTATATTATTTTAGTTTTTGGTTCAAGATTTAATAAAATATTAATTAATTGAACATGAGTTGATTGTTTGGTTACGATTTTTTCTTTTTTTTTTCTTTTTCTTTTTTTTGTGGTACTTGGTTGAAGACTTGCTCTAGATTGATTGATAATGTCTCTAGAGAGGAGTGAAAATGTTCCAATGACCTCTAAACATGGAAAATTGTGTAAAAAGGTAGAATTTGATCCCGAATCTAATGTTAAGCAAACATCGACTTTAATGTAACGGGTCCATTAAGTTTGGAAAAAGGGAGAAAAAATTAAAGTAGAATTTGATTCGAAAGATCAACTGATAGGGAAAGGGGGTTGTGAACTTATGAGTTGGACTGGCGTGCTTGCTTAAGAGGACATTTCTATTTGGATAGTCAATTATAAAAATGGTGATTTAATCCTAAATAAATAAAGATTTTGGATGGAAATCATAACTTCTTTCACCGTGGATATTAGGTTTACAAAAGCAACTATAAAATTACATGGTTTACTTGCAAAACAATTTCAACATGATCTATGTGTAACTTTTGTTGAGGGTAGTCTCATAAAGAGAGTGTGTTTATTTATTTGGCCTCCCAAAGTAATAAAAAAAACTATCCCTTCATAAGTAAAGATGATTGGATCAATTCCATTCAATATCATCATTTACTGGAATTTTAACTACTATTGACAAAGGGACGTGAACTAAGAAAGAAAAATATATACGGATCAAAGGGAGGTTGAGATGAATACTGAAAACTCAATTAAGAAGAGGTATATAAATTACTTAGTTTGTGTTTTCTCCACAATAAGTACATAAGTATAATTGTTTATCCTATAGGTTTTCTAACTATAGAAAAAAAAAAGCATAGTTTTTGAAGATGGGAGTATATCCTTAAAGAGATTTGTTGTGGGTACAACAGTGGGTTGCACTTGTTGGAGAGTTTAAGGATGAATCATTACGTCATGTTACTGAAAAGTTAGTAAGTTAAAATTTTAAATTATTGCTAAATATATAGTCTCCTTAATGTGTTATTATTTAAGGATTATGATATTTTTTTTTATTTTGTACAAGAGGAATATAACTACCAGGATTCCCAAGGTAGTTTTGATTTAGTTGGAAACGATGATAAATTGACTAAAGCATTAGGCAATCCCGAACATTCGGGTAGCGTGGTGGTCAGTCGAAATTTGTAATCCAGTCCTAATACTTTGGCTTGTAATGTTGAAATGGTGGATCTAAAACACCAATTTCAAAAGTTGCAAAAACTGTTAGGGATCTGTGTGCAAAGCAAAGTGTTATAGTGATGGAGGAGGATGATGCTCTACCTACTATTGACCAACACAACAACTTCAAGGCTAGTTGCACTATCCATGAAAGAGAACTTGGGGTGTCAAATCCGCAACCTATGTCAAATGTAAGTCAAGAATGTAACATTTTTCTTGATTATTCAGTTAACGGTAGACATAGGCTTTTTGCAATTAGTAGGGCTTACATGAACTACTTGGCAACTGATACAGTCCATGGGATTGTATTAGGTGAGTGAGGGGAATGTGCATGTGATAATTACTGTGCTGAAAATAAATAATGCCCTACCTATTTCGACAAACGATGCGTCAATCCTGGGAGAGGCTGTTGGTGGGTTTGTTTCATGGCCAAGAAGCTTAATTGACCTAGACATTTCTTTGACCAATGCCAGTTAAGGTCTTCGTCATGTTCTGATCAAGTAACCGAGGGAAATATATGGATAAAAAAGAGAGCAGGGAAGAAAAAATTAGTACACAACTTGAGGTACAACAGTTACCTCTATTTGATTTTAGTGATATCCCTACAAAGTTGAAATCATTTGCTTTTTATGTACAACAATTCATGCATCAAGGTGTGCGGATACAATGGTCGATACAAGAGACTATCACTGCTGTTAACATGCTATCTATCTTAGATATGAGGATGATAATCATTTTATTAAATTTGAAGCAATCGGTTCAAATAGTATACTAGCATACATCAGCTAATATATCTATTTTTATGCTGTGCTTATTTTTTCTTACGAATCTTATGTTGTTTTTTTTTTTTTTATGTAACAAGTTTTTTTATGTAACAAGCTTTATAAATTATTTTGCAGCTATTTAGTAGAACATTATACCCAAAAGGGCCTTGATTGACAGTTTGAGTTTATTTCTCTATCTTTTGTCTCATTGGTTTCAGGGTGTCCAAGTGATGGTGCCAATATTAGGGAGTGAGCTAATAATATTTTATGCGCCTTGGTAAGGCTCTATCTCATGCCCTATAACAGAAGTGTACATTTGATCCTTGCAGTTATTGATCCTTGGGATGACTTAGTGTTATATCTCGATCCTCTTAGAAACGAACCACTTAATGATTTTAAAAACTTAATTAAGTTGTAAGTATAATTTTGTTTAAATTACACATGATACATTACAACTTTTTTTTTAATTAAATTAAAACTTACTAAGTTGTTTTGTACTTTCATGTCAGGGCACTTAATTATTGGAATATTGTAGTTGGACTAGAGCAAACAAGGTGGTAAAGCTATGAAACAATGATCAAGACTATTAAATGTCCTCAACAATCGTGTAATGTCAAGTTTTTTTTTGTTGTTGGCTTATATGCATGAAATAATATTGTTGGTTCATGGATTATCTAAGCTTTACAATAAGGATATCATACAAGTGATGATATTGGTGAGGTTAGAAGAGAATAAACATGTTTTGTAATAAACTTCATACGATATAAGAATACGTAAATTTTGTAACTAATGTAATAGATTTTTATTTATTTGTGGATAACTGTTGTAATTTAATTTTAATTTCTTATTTCAAATTTTGAATTGTGTTGATAATACACAAGATTTGCCATCTGTGGGGATTTTTTTTAATTTTTGTAAATGAAATTTCCATGACCGTTTTAAAAACATTTGTAGAAAGTTGGATTCCACCATTGTTTTCTCAAGAAACGGTGATTCCACTGCTGTTTTTTGATAAAACAGTCATAGAAGCTTGTTTTCCTTGACCATTTTGCAAATGATCGTGGAAAGTCTAAAAAAAAAAAAAAATGATCCCCGTTTGTAAACGGTAGTGGAAAATGAAGAAACCACGACCATTAAAAAATGATCGTAGAATGAATCTTCTTGTTTTTTAGGACTGCAGATTCCACGATCATTAACAAATGGTTGTGGTAGCTTTTCACGACTGTTAAAAATGGTTGTGAAATCATCCTTTTTTACTAATGAAGCTTGGGAGTTTTAATGACGTAATTTATATTTTGAATGCAACTCTATTTATAAAATTATTCTTTTTAAGTTTAAGCTGGATAGAGTTCCTTGGTAATTCCATAGTAGATGGTTACTTTTTTTTTACAATATGCAAGTTTTTTCAATTAAAGGTTTCTTATAATTTTCATGAAAGGTATTATAGGCATATTAGTAAACCATTCAATTCAGCATTGTCACGTTAATTGATGGTTTTGGAATCTGGATTATATTCTCCCTTTACTTTATAGAGATATTAGTCTAAAGTATGTGCTTTGCACATGTTGAACATATTAAAAAAATTTATCTACATAGGAGTAAAAATTAAAAAGAAACATATATAAAAATTAAAAAAAAATAAACAAACATCCTAAAAATTAAAAAAAAAAAAAAGCAACTCAACAAAAAGACTAAAAAGATAAAAACACTAAAATGTAACAAATTGACCGATACAAAAAAAAAAAAAGAAGGATTATAATGAAAAAATTTAAAAAATGAGCTAAAAGGAAAAAAAATTGAATGACCAAAAAAATAACAAGAAGGATTAAAATGGGAAAAATAAAAAAAAATAGGTGGAAGGGAAAAAAATGGAACTGTTGGATTAAAAAAACATAAAAGGACTAAAATGAAAAAAAAAAGAATAAAATGGGCCGAAAATAAAAAAAAGGAAGACTAAAAAATGGATTTAAAATATTTTCGTCCAAGATGAATCGTTTTGGACGATTATGCCTTGAGTATTGAGTAGGAGCCAACTTTCACCTTTCTTATATATGTATAGATGAATACTTTTGTTTTTATGGATTTCCTTTACATTTTTAAGGTGCTTTGGTCGTCTTGGATTATGCACTTTTTTTCCTATCTCTGATTTTTTCCTTCAATTTTTTTGACGAAGTTTTTTTATTTGATTTGTTCATGTAGATTCCAAAGGATGTTGATGGTGGTTGTGTAACAACCAATATTTCATATTACTTCAATATAGGCAAGATATTTAATTATTTATAAAGCATAGACTAGAATCATAATACAAAATGTTGGATTAAGTTTTTTTTTTACAGGTGATGATGCTATGGACTTTAACATGCTCAAGAATTCATGTTTTATATAAAGACAAGTAAAGTAATAATTTTAGAGTTTTATATTAATTTTTTCACAAAAGTTTAGTATGATAGATTTGCCTAATAATTTTTGATCTTACATAAGATAATTTAAGGTATGATTAGAAGAAGTTAAGTATCAAGAATTTTGTAAGAAATAGTGTGATGTTATATTCACATGAAACTTGGATGGTAAAACATTCTAATTAGATGAAAAGTTTTTCTTTGAAGATGTAGATCTTTTCGTTAGCTTTCTAAGGCCTCCTGAATCATTCAATTCTGACATTAGAGTAAAAGTTTATAGTCAACATACTATAAGAGGGTCATATGAATGGGAAAAAAAAAAAAAGTTGGGGCTATAACACACCTATCACGCACTGCAATGTAACACCTTGTAGCGCTTGCAAAAAAAAAAAAAAAAAAGGGGATTTTTAAAGAGACAGATTTTGTGGGTCTTCTACAGCTGTTTTGACCCTTAGATCACCACCTAACTTTTAATCCTTGCCCTTGATTAATTGGAGAATAGTTATTTAAGATTAAATCACTCTATTAGGTTTCATCATATGTATTATCACAGAAACTTGTCTCTCCTTTTCTTCCTAGCCATCTTCTTCTTCTTCCTTTTAGCTTACAATTTCTTACGAATTCCATCACCAAAACCTCCAGGATTTGATCCTCTCAAGAGCTTCTAGGTTTGATTTTGTTAGGAGTTCAAGAAAATTTTATTTTCTTATGTTGATTTTAGAGATTTTGAATTTTAGGATTTTGATAGATTTGGGATTTTGATAAACAATTGAATTAGATGGTGAAATCAATGTTCTAGTATGATGAATTAAAGGATTTGCTAGTGGAATTTATAAATTGAGATTTTGCTAGATTTATATATTGGTTCTCTTAGTTTTCTTGAAAATTGAAATTGGTGCTTTGATAAATTTGGATAGATTGAATAAATTAAAGAAGTTCGATGATGAAATTGACAATGTAAGATTTCAAAGGGATTAATGATGAATTCTAAGGAATTGAAATGCTTAGGTTTATAGAGAATTGGAAATTTAGGGCTTTTCTGATTTTAAATATTTTTCCTAATTATAAAATATTGAAACTATGATTTTGTCCCATGAATTTGGTTAAGAGTAAGCATATTAAGGTCTTGAAGCATTATGTCACCAAACTAGCAAATTTAGTAAGTTTACCCGACGAGGTAAGTATATCTCTTACCTACAACATGTTTATTCAAATTAAAATAGTTTATAATTGGTATAATATTTTGAAAAAATGTTTCAATCCCCTTTATGAAAGCTTTGATGCATTTAATAGAAAGTTATTACCTATGCTATATATATAAACAAGGAAGTATCTTATTGGTTATGTTATTTTTTTAATAGTACATGCTATTTTTTATGATGATATTTTATAAGGAATTATGTTTTCTTTTAAAGATTTGTGTGTTATGCTTTATATGAAGAGTTATGATTTCATGTAAGGTTATGTTTTCTCTTAAAGAGTAATGTTTTTATAAAAGTTATGATTTTGATACAATATCCAGAGTTGTGATTTGATTCACGAAAGATAAAGTTTATTATCAAGATGAAAATTGTAATTAAAAGGTGTGTGTCGGAGATTCGTCCTAAATAACAGTAATAATTTACGCCTAAGCCACTATCAACTCGCAAGAGGTGTTGGGTTAACACTCATAATAGTAATAGTGTAATAATTGCTACAGTGGGTTTGAGACTTGTAACCCCACTCTCATCATGGTTGTGTACATTGATATTTCGCCTATCAAGAATGATAATTAAAGATATATGAAATCTTATATGTTTTAAAGTATAAGTTATCTTTGTTTTTGCACATTATATTTTATGATATTCATTCTCAATTATTATCTTGTATGAACATCGTTTCTACATAATGTTTTATCTAATGTTTTACATATTAATATTTGTACTTATGCTAAAATTATAAACTAAATATTTTGTCAGATAATTAATGTACTTACTAAACATTCGCTTAATATAATTTTTGCATGTTGTAGGTGAGGAAATGCTAAAGTATAGGATTGGAGGAGGCTCGGCATAGAAGTGTGTATGGTAGTAAAGTGGGTTATTCGAACTTTTCTGTTTGAAAGGATTTATGATTATTTTCAAAGAGTTTTAAATTTATGATTTGAATTTATTAAGTTTAGTTATTTGATCGTTTGCTTATAAAGTTCATTTTTAAGACTATGTTTTTCCACCATTAGAAAGTTTTATGAAGTATAAGATTCTTAATTGATTTTCATAGCATAATTCGTTATCGTTTATTAAAATTTAGTTTTTTATTTAATTGCACAAATGTTAGATAAGTTAATATTTTCATATTTTAATATCTATTATTTACGTTGTTTAAGAAAAAAAAATTTATTCTTTTTTTTTTACATTACTTAACATGAATATTTATAATTATTACGACTCATTAATATATTCCCATAAAACTTATTTAGTATTTTATATTAAAGATAGTCAATTATAGCCTTTTAGTAGGTGTTACAGGTTGTTTAAGTATTTTCTCTCCTATTTCAAGTGGTTTTTTTTTTCATCTAATTAAGGAGTTGCTGATCTGATCACCATTTATTTAAACATAAAAAAGTGAATTGAATATAAATAAATATTGTATACAATATTTTCAAATAAAAAAAAAATTAAAAACCTAATCTCCAAATTTATTGTATATTGATATTGCCTTGTATCACAAGAGACCAACTCTCTATTCTGCAAGTTCTTTTAAAAAAAAAAAAAAAAAGGAGTGTTGTAGAAAATATCGATGTGCTAGGCACTATCTGCTAATAGAAGATGGATTTCACAATAGAGGAACCATAAGTGAGAGATTCTTAACATTGATAGTACCCCTAAGTATTTTTGCCAAAAGAAAAAAAAAAACCCCCCTATTATGCAAATTGAACAAATATACAAAACCGGGGATTGAAAAGCTTATATGCGGTTAACACGGGCAAATTAAACATGTATGAATCATGATATGTATATTAAAGATCGAAGCACAATTTTCTCATGTGCACGATCAATACAAGATTCAACAACACCAAATCATTGTAATGATATCCAGAATCTGGTCCATGGAGTAAATTACGCAAACAAGACTTAAAAAGAAAATACAATGTGGTCCTATTACCACCAGACTTTAAAACCATAAATCACACAAAATATATAGCCAAGAAAAACACTCAAAAACAACTATCATATCTTTTAATTTCCTTCCACATTCTCTTCCAGCTTCATTGTCCTCCATACCTAAGAGGCCAATTGTTTCGGGTAATGCTCTTTCATTGAATTATTGTGATAGTCAATCTGCTCGAAGCAAGAAAATGATCCATTGATATGAGAGTAAAAGCTGACCTAAATTTCTGACTCTAGACTTTTTAAAATGTGCATTACGAATAATCCACACAACATAAAACGGGGAAAGTGCATAGATTATAGGCTGAACTTGTCTTACCATCATTCCCACCATTGTTTTAACACCTTAGTTCTGCCGTAACGACATGAACTAAGGAAAGTAAACTTCATCAAGTTTAAATCCATCATCATTCTCTGAACTTCAACTCCTAACTAGAAGCAAAGGAAGAAAGATGAAATGAGTTGGTCCATAAATAATAAAAGTTCGGACAATCCATGTTTTGTCTGTAAATAATAGGAAACTTTTAGTTCAAAAAAGAAACCAAACTAACATTATTTTAGCGAATCTTAATTGTCCTACCAGCCCCAGTTCAAAAAATTGAAATCATATCTTCCTATACTTAAATAAAAGAAAAATATCACCCCAAGCAAGTCATAAAACAAATTTGAGTAGTTAAATATAAAGAAAAGAAATTAAGGACAAGTTTCTAACTAAGAAAAGAGAGAAAAATCAGCATTAAAATTGGTCATTGAATTAAAACTCATGCATTATTAACAGAAAATATTAGCTGCTACATATTGCTTTTTTCTTTTTTTTCTCTTTCAAAAAGACTATTCCCAATAATTAATACACTGAAAAAATTTTCTGCAAAATACAAAATCATTCTTGTTATTCAAATGTTACAGATTTGCTTTGGTTTTTCCTCAAAAGGGTAAGCACAAAAAATTTTCTGCCTAAAATTAAACTGGAAAGGGGATATTGCCCCTATCAAAATTCTTTATTGAATTACAAGCATAAACTAGATCAACAATCATACCACAGATCAGCAGGTAAATTGTAATCAAGTATGTGTTATTTTCTAATTAGATAGCAATTTTTTGTTGGTTGTATGTTGGATGATCACGCAATGCCGTAAAGAAAATGGAAAAAGCAAGAAGGTGAGGAAAAAGAAACCAATTTTTTAATCACCATTTGGTTTAGAATGATGTTGAAGCAGAATCTATGGTCCATTAGCTTGTGACGAGGTACCTTCTCCTTAGTCGTGAATATCCTGAAATGCAATCACGAAAGAAACTATATTTACATGATTTTAATAAAGGGTCATTTACTTCTTTCTACTTTGTATTTTGTTTTTCTTCAGAAAATAGACCTTGCATTTTGAAATTTTATATTTTTATACCATTGGAATTGCATTTAATTTGTATACAAATCTATATATTTTTTACGTTAACACATAATTTTGACCTTAAAATGCCAAAAATACCATTGAAAGAAAAACTACAATTTGGATTATTTATCTTTTTATACTATGTATTTTGCTTTCATTCCAAAAGTATACCTTACATTCAATGTTATCCATTTTATATCATTATGTTACATTTAATAAATACATCATTTTTTTCTTAAATACATCATTTTTTTCTCAATCAACGTTTTATTTTTACTTTAAAATATCCAAAATACCCTTAAAAAGAATAAGAATATTAAAAAGCGACAAAACCTTTAATTTTCTTAATAAAAATTTAGACTTCTTGATCCCCCCATCATAACCACCCAATCTTTTCCCACCTGGCCGTTATGCATCCCTTCTGGCACTTGTCTCAACCCCTTTGTTTAGTTTTTAATTTTAATTAGAATTTCTTCAATTATTTTTATTTTAAATTTCAAGTATTTTGAGTTTTTTTAGTATTAAAATTAAGTGTTGATTGAGAAATTATATAAGTTTGTGTACTAAATATAATATAATATAATAATATATGTACACATGCAGAATCTTAAAATACATGGTAAATTTTTTGAATAAAAACAAAAATACGGGTATAAATATATAAATAATACTTAATTTAGTTTTACTTTGAAGGGTATAATTTGGGTATCTTAGGTCAAAATTAAGTATTAACTGGGAGAATAGTATAAAATTATATGTAAAATGTAATCTGATAATGTAAAAATATAAAAGTTCAAAATGCTTGGTATATATTTTTTTGTATAAAAGCAAAATATATGCTAACAAAACATAAATAACCCTTCAATAAATCTAGGTGTTACTCGTATCTCAATTTTATTGGAAGCTGTAACAAAATAATGTTGATCAACATATTTTGATAGCTTGTAAGACTTTTATGCTTTTGTAATAATATAGAATGACAGTTATAAGTAATTATATCCAGCAAATGTAAATTAAGAACATACCGCTTTGGCAAATATTTGTTGCAATGCCAAATTTGAATTGTCCTAATAAAGCTGCCTCCGACCTTCTATCCTCTCCCAATTTCTTTGTGACTACAATATCTTTCATGACTTTACAATTTTCTACTTGTAATTCGTTCAGTTTTATAGGCCTTCCAGCCATATCAAAAGAGAACAGATACTTCAAACCATGATAACTCCGTACATTTAATCTTGTTAAATTGTTCATGTAATAATTTGTACACAGACTTTCAATAGCATTCAATCCAATCAAATTCAATATGTTCAAGCTGGTAAACTCAAGCTACAAAACGTAATTCTAATTAGTAAGTATATACAATCGATTTGAAAAATGCATTATCAATTAGTTGTTGCATGTTATACTAATTATTTTATATATGTAGATTCTCTCAATTCTACAGATAACATTTGATATGATGTAATACATTGTATTTACAAAACATTGTCGATAACGTTAAATTCAGGAAAATTGTTTATGAGGAAAGTGCAAACACAATTTTTTTTTAAATTATGTTTTACGAAAGACTGCTCTAATGCACTTTTATTTTTATTTTTTATTCAGTTGATTTTCTTTTTGTTTAAATATTTTTTTTTTGATCTTTTATGGACGTTTAGGCTTGTAAGAATCTTCTCTTTTCTTTTCAAATAAACTTTTGTTTTTATTAAACATGAGAAAATTCTCTACAAATAAATACCTAAAAAGAGTGATCGAAAGCATATTGGAATAGTAATTCCACATATATCTTTATCATAAGATATAGAACTCGAATCAGTACCTTAGTCCAAGTTAAAAAACAAAACAAAAAAGAAAAACGTAAAAATGAGACCATTTTGACTGACACATTGTGGCGGCCCGCCCTACTGTAGAGGTTCTATAGTGCTATTACCGTCAACTCTGTAGTTAACCGCAATAGTCTGCAGGCCTCTAGGGTCGCCGGCAATTATGCTGAACTGAAAACTTGCTTGCTAATTTGCGGAATAAATTTTTTTTTTCTTTAAATTCATAAATTGTAAGATTATGTGATAAGGAAATCATGTTAACAAAATAACATGCACCTGAATCATGATTTCCCTATCACATAATCTTAACTTGAAAACTTGTTCTTTTTGAAATTACATTTCAGAACTATACAACGGAAGAATTAAAGGTGACCACAATCCCTCGCCCAATCCTCCCCGGCATGCGTCTACCCTGTTCGTCGTTCACCGTATATTACTGGTGAACAGGTCTCTTACCTGCAACATGTGAACAAACTGATGAGCTATGAGCTCAATAAGTTCAAACATAAAAACATAAAACATGACATGCTGTACTGCTGTGCTCATGCATGGACTGGACTCTGTGAACATGCTCATGGCTGAAGTTTAGTCTTAGGATATTATCTGTTATTAAGTTCTGGTTTTGGGCCCCTGATTGGTCGTACCGACATTTTAGCGCAACTGGTAGCGGTACTTTAGTGCTGACCTCCTCAGTCTTAACTGATGCTAAACATGATAACCTCCCCGTAGATCGAGAGGCAGATACGCCAATAACTGATTTAATTACCGTCTTTCTCGTGTTCCAACTGGGTAGCATACTGATTGCCCCCACAGTCGGAACCTGTTACATAAATTACTGGGGTGTGAATTATATTAACACACTAGAGTGCCTTGTGTACCTACCTGTTTTCGTGTTCTGGTACTGTCTGTCATGTGTACTAGGACATGCAACTCTACATGCATGACATAAACTGATCTGTGCTGACATGAGACTGACATGAACTGACATAGACATCGTGATGCAGACAATCAATGTCTAACATACATGTCATGCAACATACATAACATCATAATATAACAAGCTTGTCCACGTTACAGTCAGGACAATGCTTGAACTTACAGATAATCCTCTAGCGTGAGCCTCTGCTGCTCTGGGACTGCTGATTCAGGGTCTCTACCTTGAACTCCTATAAAAGGAATAATTACTGGTTATTTCCCATATTTACCTTATACTGGAAATATGGCAAAACATGAAATTTTTTATTTTCAGACTCTTTTTTTTTTTTTTTTTACTCTCTGGCTTCAAACACGCCCTCCTATACGGCCGTGTCTCTGCCCGTGTACCTCTCTGGACTTACATGTCTGGCCGTGTAATTCGTAGAATATGGCCGTGTATACTTACACAGGTGAATACACGGCCGTGTTACTGGCCGTGTACTCCTCTGGACTCTTACACGGTTACTTACACGGCCGTGTTTCTGGTCGTGTTTTCCTGCTGTCTAACATGGTCTCCTACACGCCTTCCCTTTGGCCGTGTGCCCCTTGACACGGCCCGATACACGGCCGTGTTCTTGGCCGTGTACCTCTCGGGTCTGATTTATCTTGCAACACGGTCGTGCATATGGGCATGTTCGGGGCTTTGTACGGAACACGCCCTTGTACACGCCCGTGTTCATACCAGAATCAAGATTCTGGGTCCGAACTGCTCTACTCTGATTTTCTAAGGCTTTTATGGCCTTTGTTTTACTTCTTACACTCAAAATCAATCTCCATAAGATCATTTCGAGTATCTACTACATTTCTACTACCATAAATCCATGATTTCATAAGCAAAAAATCCTACATTTTGCTCATTTACACCTCTTGACTCAACTTTTGAAAAATCTGCATTTTTGTGAAGAATATTCACTAAACTCGGTTTTCTAAACCATCAACTCATGGATTCGTGTTTGAAAGCATCTAGACTCGAACCACGTTTCGATTTTAACCGAAAACCTAAACGTGATTCACTCACATTCTCCTTTTTCCTCTCAAAACTCCAGATTTTTCCCCAAAGAAAAACGTGAAAAACTAGGGCTTACCTTGCTTTGATCTTGAGCTTTTCTTGCTGCTGATTCGTGACCGAAACTCGATCGATCTGCTGCTTGAACTAGAAAATCCGAACTTTCTTTGGATTTCCCTTTTCCCTCTTTCTTTCTCGGTTTCTTTCTTTCTTTCTTTCTTTCTCTTTCTACCTGCTGCTTCTGCAGCTAAGGGGATTAATTAATCCCCCCTTATGCTCACGTGCCTCTCACTCTCTCCCTTACTTTCATTTCATTTTTTTTTTTTGAAATGTGTAAGGGCTTGTTTGGCTAGTCTTTTGGGCATTGATCAATGTGGCTCACTTGTGTGCCATTCATCTCTTAATATGTGTTTTCACATACTTTTCTATTAATTTTAAAACATCATAAATTGAATTAATACTTAGTTTTTAAACTATATTCATTAATTCATCATCAAATTTTGATTAGAACTCGATTAATCAAAATCTTTCTCTGCTTTGTATTCTGTAACATGTCTCACCATAAATGTACATTTATTTACATATTTTGTACAAATATTTCCGAGAACGTAGATTTCTCGGCTATCACACACATACACTTGGTGTGTCTATACATACTAGTTTAAAAAAAAAGTTTGTGCTTTGCATGCGCACATTCGTCTTCATTGAAAATGTGGATACGTCAAAATGCAAGATTTAATATAGCAGACACATTTGCAATGATTTAAAATTTAAAAGGAAAAGCTAAAAAGAGATGAAATGAAAAAGAAAAAAAGGACAAAAGGACAAAAGGACAAAAGAGGGGGGTGTGTGTATTGGTGACACTTTTATTAGCAACAAAAAAGAGGACGAAAATGACAAAATAAATATTTTTTAGAGAGGAAAAAGAAAAAAAAAAGAAGTTAAAAAAAAAAAGGAAAGGCAAAGAAAAAGAAAGTAGAAAGCTTTAAGCCAAAGTTGGAGCAAGAAACTTATTTTAGTGGGAGGTACACCAAAATTTGTTTTTATGAAAATAAATAAATTTTAATAAGAGCTATGTTATAATTTTTTTAAAATTTTAATAGGTTTATATGATTTTTTTTTTGATAGGGATAAAATAGAGAAATCATAAACTTTTTTTTTTACAGAATTAATTTTAATGACGTTATGTGAAATTTTAATTTTTCGTGGGTATAAGGTAAAGACTATATGAGAATTTTTTATTTTTAATAGGGTAAAATATAAAAATTATAAAATTTTTAGGGTAAAAATAGAAGAACATAAAATTTCAATGGGTGTTGCTGGCCCAACTTGCACCATCTTTGCTCTACCCTGCTTAAAGCAATAAGCATAAAAAAATAATAATAATAATTTAAAGAAGACAAGAAATCAAAAAAAAAAAAAAAAAAACTCAGCCAATACGCATGTTTTGGTTGAAAGAACTAAATAGTATGCGTTTTGGCCGAAAGAACTAAATAGTATCATATATGCGCATGCGTGCTTATTTTTGCATTTTTACACACTCACACATACATATACATAAGTGTATACAAATATTCAAATAAAGTTCATTTAATTCTGTTCATATATAGTATTTGAAAGAAAGCTACTTGTTGCAGTAATTCTTAGGGCTTATATGGGATGGATTGCAATCACCTACGTGGACTGTAACAATATTTTTTTATCTTTTTCCTTAATTTTTACTATTAACTTTTACTATTTAAATTCTCTTTAATTTCTCAAAAAGTTTCAATCCTACCTCATACAAGCCTTATAGTTCAAACGAACCCTATAAATGTAAACAGTCCAAAAGTCAAAAAAACTTCGGTAATATATGACTCTAAATAATATTGATTATTTACCTTGACCTATGTCTTTTGACTTTTGAGTAATTTTCAAATTTCTAGCCTATTTATTTCGTGCTACTTTCAAGAACTAATTTAATATTCTTTTTTATTTTTAGTTAACTTATATTTACTATTTTATTTTATTTTTTTTAGAGTTATTGATCTTTTTATACCTTATATTTTGCTCTTATTCAAAAAGTATACATTGAATTTTAAAGTTTTATATTATTATACAATCAAATTAAGTTTAATATATAAACTTAATTAATGGTAAGTTGTCTGACTGTCGAATAGTCGTAGAGTGAGAGAGAAAGAGCTTGGCACTAGACCTCCAAGACTCCGATGAGGTGAAAAAGGCACGTCGGTCTTGGCGATCAATCTCTAGCACATGATGGAGGATCTGGACTCTAACCGCGATGACTTCATATCTCTGAACAAGTTTGCTGCCTTTTGCCACTAGGCCTGTGCCAACGGCTACTCATCGTTGGCAAGTCTCTCTTCTTCTAGCTACTCTCTTTCTCTCCACACAACCGACCCCTCTTGAAGTTGTATCCTGATCCATCTTTTCTCTCTCTTTCTTGCTCTCCCTTTCATCACTAACCTCCATTTTCACATCCTACAGCACCAATTGGTTTTCTATTTGCCTCTGGGTAAAATAGAGTGCTAGATAACTTAACCCTCATACAAATTTATATCTTGTCTCTTTCAACACTTAATTTTGATTTAAAAATGTCTAAAATACCCTAAAATATATAAACTAAAATTAAGCGTTATTTAAATATAATAGAATATAGAGTATGCTTTTTGAATAAAACTAAACCACATTATGTAGTGAAGAAATTTTAGTTTTCTATGTTGAGGGTATTAATTTTCATACTTTTAAGTCAAAATTAAGTGTTGGCCTACAAAAAGTGTATATTTGCATATTAAATGAAATCTGATAGTAAAAAAATGTAAAATTTCAAAATGCATGATTTATTTTTTGAATTAAAGAAAAATACATAGTATAACTATGTAAATGGCACTTTTTTTTTAATTTAATATCGAAACATATATATTAAGTGTGTCGTGTGTTCATGTTTTTCTATGTAGAGAATTTAAGCACATACTCTTTTATGTATGTCAGTCCTTCTCTTGGATATTCTACTCTCAAATTTTATGTGTAACGTCCTGTACGTTATCATACCATCCAGTCGAGCTCTAACGCCAACCGTGATGGCTGGCAACCTCGTGGGTCTCGTCCTCTTACTTAACATACTTAACTTTTCATTTTTTTTAATGTTCTCTTTTTAAAGTGGAAGCAATTTCTATGGCCAATTTTTTTTTTTAACTTACATATTATACCTATATCCCTATTATACTCTTATAACATATAATTCATAAATTTCTTTCTTTCAACTTTTTTTTTTTGAACGCTCAGCGAAAGACTCATGGTAGTACCATATCCTCGCCCAATCTCTTGGCACATGCAGATCCGTCCGTTGTCCATCATATTACTTTAAACTAACAGGTTGCTTACCTGCAACATATGAACAACTAATGAGCTAGATGCTCAGTAAGTTCAAACATACATTCATTAACTTATAAATACTAGTAATATATATTATTACTAGAATATATGACATCACGTATAGATACATCATACACATCGTCTATACATATCATCGAAACATAACATAATATGTTAGCCTCTTCATGCTCATTTATCTCTTTGTTCATTGTTCTCATCATTCTATCGATCATCTCTTATCATTCTATTCTAATCTCTTCATTTCTTTTCTTTTCATTCCTATCATTTCTTAACTTTCCGTTCTAAACCTTCTTATCTTTTCTATCGTTTTATCCTCATCTCTTATCTTTTCGTATTTTATAAGCTAGTAACATATACACTAGCATAATATCATGTATAAACATGTCATTCACATCATACATATAACATCAAATACATCACATATATTAATTCTATTATGTTCTTTTAAATTTCGTTTTATTATTTATTTATTTTTCATCGATTTCATTACGTCATTCTTTCATGTCGTTCGTTTCTTTTCTTATCGTTCTTTACTTTTCTTTTCTTTTCGTATCATTTCTTTTCTTTTCTTTTCACTTTCCTTTGGTGGGCCCGTTGCTGGTCGCACCTTAAAAATTACTGCTTCCTTCTCTGAGGGGGTGATCTTTAACTACCGCACCTTCGGGGTAGCACCACATCTGCGTGGAGGATATAGACATTAACCTCACCTACGGGAGGCCGGAACACCAACAACTTAAGTTTTCAGTCTTATTATCTTGTATGCTTTTATTTTTCTTATATTGATTTTTCGTTGTACATCTTTTTCATGAAATTCATAATCTTTCCTTTCTCATTTTTCATAGAACATTTCATGGGACATTTGTTCTTTCGTTGTTTTATCTTTCTTTCGTAATTCTTTCTCATTGACATCTCATTCTTTCATTCTCATTTCGTAAGACATATATCGTTGTTTCATGTTGTTGTTTTACTTTTCTTAATTCTTTACTTGTGTGAATTATGTCAGTCACACTTTAGTATATATAGCACATATTATTTATATATCATCACATCACATCATAACAAACAAAAATACATTTAGTTATGTGCAGACAATTATTCTCTGTTTATCATTTACATCCTCCTATCTATCATATCTTATCATCATACTTCTATCGATCATAGCCTATCGTTCTATTCTATCAATCACATTTTATTATTATGTTCTAATCCTTTCATCATACCTTTCATCATAACCTATCATTGCTTCTCCTTTTTGTCTAACTCTTTGCTTTCATATCATTTTTCATAAAACATCTATCATTTCGTTCTCATAAAACACACCCTTTCTTAATTCCTTTCATTACCGATCATCGTTACTCTATCAATCATAACTTAACTTCCATAAAACTTTTCATAAATATCTATTCTTTCCTTTCATATCTCATCTCTTTCTTATGCATTCTATAATAACATTCTCATTCTTACTCTTTCCATTCTTCTATCTTTCTTTCTCACATCTTTACTCTCAAAAAGTTTTTATAATACGTTTCCTTCGTAACTCAATATATACATATATATATTTTAAATTATTTATTAAAACATATCTTTTAACATCATCATAGTATTGCTATAGTGTTACTATAGCATCATCATAAATCACATCATGACATTTGCATACAAGACATATAAATACAATAAGCTTGTTTATAGTTGCAAATAGGTAAATGTCTGAACTTACTCATAGCGTGCTTATCCTCTTCTTGGAATCCATCGACGTCCTTTGTCGCATCTAGATCGGGTTCCTACAGACAAACTTTGTCCGTTAATCACATTTTCATTTTTAGCTTTTATTTTATTAAAAAGCTTGATTCTGATCTTATAACCCTTAATTATAGCCTTAGGACAGCTTTTTAAACCTTAATAGCCATTTTCAAATTTTTCTCCAACTTTCTGAAAAATTACGATTTTACCCCTAACTTTTGACAAAATTACAATTTTTCCCTTGGTGTGATTTTTCATAACTTTAACCTCAATTTTGGCTTTTTCAAACTTCATTACCCTATTCCGAGTCATCGGGGCTCTTTTTCCATAATTTGGAAATCTTTGGACAAAATGACCATTTTGCCCATAATGGGTCGTTTAACCATAACATTTTCATTTTAAGCTGGATTTTCCAAACCCAAAATCATCTAATTAACTTTTTAAATTTTATCAGATCTTTTCCAGATCAATTCTTATCATTTTACCAATTTTTCACATTCCCGACCCTCGGGAAGCACTATTCCGACCTAAGAGTCAGTTTGCTAATCATAACTTACCCATTCCTTTTTCCATGCCCTAATTCCTCGAGGGGGCTCAGGTCACCTTCCCTATCATATTTTACCCCTCGTTTCCCATATTACCCCTAGTGCCGTTTTTAGAAATTTCGACAACATTTCCGCTTAATTTTTAAGGTTCCAGCGTTTAGGAAACGTCTCGAAACCATCTATCCTGATCTAATTCTATCACGTATTATACCAGAGGCCTAGATTTTACGTAAAACTCATACTGTTTACATAAAATCGTTATATTATCACATATTTTTCTTTTCCTCCATTACAGCCATTTTCTTCTTTTTACATATATTCTTTTCCATAATTTTTCATACCAATAATTATAAAATCATACAATAGTCCCAAATAATTAAATTGTGGAACGTAAAGAGGTCGGGATTTATACCAAATTGCAGTCCAGTCTCAACGGCATAAATCGTAATTCTTCGTTCTTCATATATGAGGTTCCGTCTTGCAAATCCGACTCCGCAGATGTGTCCGAAACATCGAAAATAGGCCAACGAGCCAAACTTCCAAAATTGGTTAACGGTCACAGTTGACCGCCGTTGACAGGCGGCGACGGCGGCGACGGTGGAAGGTGGGTAGTCCATCTTGAAGATCTCAATGAGAGGAATCCATTGGTGGCTTCAATTTCACCATTCGACGCCTCTATCACTGGAAATCACCCCTCGAAAAATTAGTTACGGTGGCGGCTTTGAAACTCCGGCATGCAATTGACTTGGGGATTTTGCTCCCCTCTTCACGGCGAGTATTTCTGTACCGGTGACGCGGCTCAACATCGCTGGAAACAATGAGTCTCACGGCGGTGATATGACGGTGATGGCGTGAGCTACGGCGGCGCAATCCAGCCGTCGTTGGGCTGAAAGAAGGCTTGGTTTTGTAGTACTCTTTACCACGAATCTTTTGGGACCAGTTTCCTGGCAAACGGTGGCCGGACGGCGGAGAAATCTCACCAGGAAGATTTCGGCTCCGGCGGCCTTCAGGCGGCGCGTGCGGCGTCGTGCGGCGGCCATTCCGTCGTGTCGACCCACCGTCAGACTCAGCTCGGCGAGGGCTTTCCAACGGTGCCAGCGGTGTCGTGAACGGAGGCCGTACGTGAAAGTTGATTACTGTACACGTGCTTGTAGAGAGAGAAAAAGAAGGGAGGAGAGAGAGTGTACGTGAAAAAATGAGAAAATTTCACTTTTTTTTGGCCCTTTATATACTTTTTCGTTCAAAATTTCAATATGGGCTCTCCTGACTAATTTGAGAGTCCTGAATTCAAATATATCAGTTTCATTTTGATCTGAGATCATCTTGACCAGTTTCCGATACTGCGAATTCTCGATCAAAAATTACCCTTGTGCTGATAGGCTATCCTAACTAATTTGGGTGTATTGAGCCCAAATTTATCAGTTTTAACTTTATTAAAGGTCATCTAGACCAGTTTTCTGATACTACCTGTTTCTCAATCAAAATTCACATTTTGTGCTCAATTGACTAAATTGAGCATACTGATTCTAAATATATCAGTTTTATATCAAGAAAATGCCATCTTGACCAATTTCTTGATACTGTGTGTTACACACACACATATACAAATAAAATCACTACAATCATTTTTTATCCTTTAATATTGTTAGAACATTTTATTTAGTTTTAAACAATATTAAATCACTTAATTTCACATTTTAACACTTATATTCATTGTGTATTTATTCTCTGAGAAATATGAATTTTCCCGGTTATCACATTGTGAATACCACCCCTTTTACTTAGTTGTCAACTATATAATTGAGACCAGATATGTACGTACTACACATAATATTGAGATCGAGTACGCTTATAAAAGTACATTTCCATCGTACACATAGCATACTTTTGTAATTGTTCCTATCATACTAACGTGTATTTTACTTTTAAAGTCATATGCTGCAATTATTTGGGAGTTGCATTTGATTGTTTGTTTATTTGTTTTTTTTTTTTTTTTTTTGGTTTTTTTTTTTAACAATTTGGATAAGGTCTTCAATGATTACGTTATTGTCAATGATTCTAAACCATCTAGCATAGTTAGAATAACGACCTTTTTCCTTTTCTTTTGTTTTAAATCAAAATCGAAATTAGAAAATCAAATCAACTTCAGCATTAAAGCTTCATAACGTGAATCACCTATAGTGTAGCAAAAAATACAATGATTGGAAAAGCACGTAATTACCTTTTCATTAAAGAGAGGCTGCGTTGGTATTGCTTGATGATTTGCTTCTTCATTGGCATCTGACACTTGTTTCAGCGTGGCACAACTGATGAATGTCTTGAGGGTTGGTAGATTATAAAGCCACAGAGATTCTAGTTGAGGGAATAAAATCTTCACTGACCTTCCTTCCTCTCCCAATTTCTTTGTAATTACAATATCTTCCATGACTTCACAATTTTCTACTTGTAGTTCCTTTAGTTTTACAAGTTTTTTAGCTAAATCAAAAAAGAATAGATACTTCAAACTATTATAATTCTGTACATTTAACCTCGTTAAGTTGTACGAGTAACAAGTTATTTGAAGCTGCCATAGACATTCAACAGCATTCAATCCAGACAAATCCAATTCCTCCAAGCCCAGAAAATCAAGCTGTAAAAGATATACACAATTGACTTAGAAAATGCAATATCAATTAGTTAACTAATCTTCCATATATATTATATATGCAGATTCTCTCAATTCTGGAGATGAAAATGTTGATTTTTTCTCGACCTATAACATTTGTCTTGGAATCATTTTAAATTTTTGATACCTGGTTCATGTATTTCATGTCGAGCTTGTAACACTTTCTGACCAGTTTATTTTGTGTTTACTTTTGAACTAATTTACTATTTTTTTTTAAATCTAGCTAATTTTGTAATATCTCTATGTGTTGGGAGCTTTAATAGGTAATTTTTCGATGTGCTAAAGGTCCCTACTATCAATCTTTATCTTTTTTGTTAAGGAAAAAAAATTAGTTATGAAAAATCAAATTTCTAGGGGAAGCAGGAGTATAAAATTATGAA
Organism: Antiaris toxicaria; assembly: GCA_035233585.1. NCBI lineage: Eukaryota > Viridiplantae > Streptophyta > Magnoliopsida > Rosales > Moraceae > Antiaris > Antiaris toxicaria. Next base: position 21,568,479 of record CP141153.1, read on the forward strand.
AATTTATCTTAGTTCAGTTTCTACATGACTTTTATTGTTTTATCAGTTTACCAATTGATACTTTATTTTTATTTATAAATATTTTTTTTTTGTGGTATTAGGCATTATGGACACTGACATTATTGAATTAAACTAAAACCTTAAAGGTTTCAAACCTACGACCTAAGAGCTAAGAATCTAAACCTTAAAAGTTTTTCTACTTTACTTAAGAAATTACCAATTTTTGTTCTACAGTGATGTAACACCTTTTCTTTCAATTATAAACATATGCTAAAATTATTTTTTGAGTCTTGAAGATAAATATTAACATCAGTTAAGATAAAAAGAATATGTAGGCAGTTCATATGTGTGTGCGCGACTGTGTTCCCATTTGTAGCATTAAACCACATTCTTTTATTCGAGGGAAAAAAAAAAATGAGAAACTAAGTGGATTCGAACATGACTAAATTTCTATAAATCTTCACGTCATGAGTTTCAAAAGTTTTTTGTTTTAAAAAACCCGAAAGTAATAGCAAAATAAAAAGAAGGAATAAAAAACAAGCTGACAAGTTTCAAAAAGGAAGAATTAATATTTCATTGAAGTGGTGATGCTTACAAAATCTCTTGAGGTATGTAAGATCATAAAGCGTGAGAGATTTGAGTTGAGGAAGCGAAATCTTTTCCAAACTCCCATTGTCTTCTCCTTGCAAGTCTGTTATGACCAATACCTCTTCCAAGACTCTACAGTTATGTACTTCTAGCTCCTTAAGCTTTATGAGATAGCTTTTAGCCGTAGCTAATGATGACACATACTTTAAGTTGTGGCAATTTTCAACCCGCAAGCTACTTCAATTTTGCATGCAAGAAGTTGATAGAAGTTGGTCTGGCGATAACTTTTTAACAACCAATCCGTTTAAATATAAATCTTCTAGGTTGGAAAGCGTAACCTACAAAGAGTCAAAGGCAATTCTAATTACATAATGAATTAAAAAATGTGTACTGCTTCACACATTCTCTCAAAGTATGTGAAAAATTTATTTATTTATTTTCTTGTGGTTATAGATTTACAATAAGGAAATTAAAGCAAAAGAAGATGATACCTTCTACAATGCAAAATCCAACCTAAAATACACAAGTTTCTTACAATTTCAAAACTAACCCTTATCAATAACTTGCTCCGTGTGAGACTTGGGATAGAATGAAAGGAAAGTAGGGCATTAACATCCTTTACAAATAGAGAAAAGAGCAGTTAAGAAAGAGAAGAGGAGAAAAAGACTAGGGTTCAAGCGAAGGCAGTTCTTTATATTTATTTTGCCGCTTTAAATCAATTATATATATCTAATTTCTTATATTAAGATTGAGGATAAACCCTACTCTAATTATGAAGTTCTTAGATAAAATCTCTTCGTGTAGTCTTGAATGTTCATAGTTATTTTTTCAAACCATAACTAAATATAGATTTCTTTCATCATCAATATCAATTATTTTTTAATAGGTGGGAATTCTGTTTAATTAATATATGCCTTTTTACTTAATGGTTGATATAATCTCCTTTAATTCCTTGCTTTCTTATCATCAAATTTGGAAGCGCTTAGGAAACTATATGTTAAGCAAAATATTATGCGCCTGTTTGAGAGCATTTTGAGAAACGTTTTGTTTTGTGTATAAAATGGAAATGAGAATCTTTTGAAAATGACTTTGAGATATCTTTTAAAATGTGTTTGATTGTGTTTCTATAGAAATTGGTTTGAGTATAAGAAAAAATAATTGTATTGTTTGGGTATGTTTCTAAAAATATTTTTTGAGTGTGTAAACTTTAGAAAATGAAAGCGGAAATGGGAAAACAACTTTGTTTTATTTTCAAATTCCTTAATCAAAGGTTATGCCTTTATTTCCCAACTTCTATAGGGCATATTGATTAATTTACTACCAGCCCAAGTTCAAGACATTAAAATCATATTTTCCTCTAGTTTTATAGAAGAAGAATATCACATTGAGCAACCAAGTCATAAAACAAAATTGAGCAGTTAAATATAAAGATTAGAAATTAAGGAACAAGTTTCTAACATGAAGAAAAATCAGCAGCAAAGTTGATCATTGAGTTAAATTTCATACATTATTAACAGAGAATATTAGCTACTACATATTGCTCCTTTTTTTTTTTTTTTCCATTTCAAAGACAGTAATCCCAATAATTAACACACTGAAATTCCCTATAAAATAGAAAATCATTTTGGTTATTCTTTTGGTTTTTCCTCAAAAGGGTAAGCACAAAAATTTTCTGTCGAAAATTTAAGGTTAAATGGGGATAATGCCCCTATCAAACTTCTTTCTTAAATTACAAGCATAAGCCAGAGCGACAATTAGACCACGATTAGCTGCTAAACGTTAATTAATAAGTTTTGTTGTCTGATTAGTTAGCATTTTTTTTTTTTTGGTTATGTTGGATGATCCCACATCGCCGAAAAGAAAATGGGAAAAGTAAGAACGCAGGGAAAAGTAAGAATGCAACGAAAAAGAAAAAACTTTTAATTACCATTTGGTTTAGAATGTGGTTGTGGCCGAGTCTATTGTCTAGTAGCTTGTGACGAAGCACCTTCTTCTGAGTCATGAACATCCTGAATTGCAATCATGAAAGAAACTGTATATTTACATAACTTTAACAAAGGGATTTACATCTTTATATTCTATATTTTTTATTTAGAAAATAGATCCTATAGTTTGAAGTTTTATATTTTTATGCAATTATATTACATTTAATACACAAATTTATATCTTTTATCAATCAACATATAATTTTAACATAAAAAACCCAAAATACCCTTAAAAAACTACAATTTTGATTATTTACTTATTATACCATGTATTTTGTTTTAATTCAGAAAGTATATTTTGCATTCAAAGGCATCCATTTTATATCATTATATTATGTTTAATAAATAAATCAAAACTTTATTTTGATCTAAAAATGCCCAAAATATACACCTGTAAAAGGAAAAAAATTTAAAAAACAACAAAACTTTTAATTTTCTCGACGAAAGATTTAGATTTCTCAATTTCACCATCATAATCACCCAGTTTTTTTTCCACTCCGCTACCACGCACCCCTTCTAATCTTTGTCTCAACCCCTTTGTTTAGTTTTTAATTAAAATTAAAATTTCTTCAATTATTTTTTATTTTTAATTTTAAGGGTATTTGGGTATTTTATTGTTCAAATTAAGTGTTAATTGAGTAAATGAGAAAATGTACAGATTTATGTAATAAAGTAATATAAGAATGTAAAACTGCATAATCTTAAAATGCATGATAAATTTTTTGAGCAAAAGTGTAAAAATGTAAATAATATATAATTTAATTTTTCTTTTGAAGGGTAATTTGGGTTTATGGTGTACGTGTCGATCGAGAGAATTGTATAAATTTATATATTAATAGAAAATAAATTTATATTTATATGTTAAGGTGTATGTTTGAGTCAATTTACTGCTTTCCCCCTTTATGTAATTTGGAGGTGTAAAAATGTAAAAAATTCAAAACGCAGGGTATATTTTTCAAATAAAAGCAAAATACAATGTGTAAAAAATGTGCATAATCCTTTAATAAATCCAGGTGTCACTCTACTTAATACCTCATTTTTATTAGAGGCAGTAACCGAATAATGTAGATCAACAAATTTTGGCGGCTTGTAAGCCTTTTATGCTTTTGTAAAAACATAGAATAACTATCATAAGAAATTATATCCAACGAGCATAAATTAAGAACATACCTCTTCAGCGAATAGCTGTTGCAATGCCAAATTTGAATCATCCTCCCAAAGCTGTCTCACAGTGGTATTAACATCGCCATCCCAATGTTCTCTTAGAGCTCTAGCAAAATTCATCAAGGCAAAAGTATCCTCCCAAATCCATTCAGAGCCTAATTCTGTAATGATAGTTTTCAACATCCAGCTGCTTATTATAATTCCACGGGAGAAAGTTCTCATCTCAGGGCATTGACTCAAAAATAATCTCTTCAGCTTTGGAAATCTAATGACATTATTTCCAGAAGAGAAGCTCCCGAGATTGGGTAAATGGCGAAGCACTAAAATCTCCAATTGCGGGAAAGCAAACTCATGATCATGTTCACCCTCTGTTATTTCACCTTCCCTGTTATCTTTAATTATTTCTGTCATTCTGTTGCAATCAGTTACTCTCATTCGTTTGAGTTGTACCAGACTTGTTGCTGTTGAGGGAGCTAGTAAATATGTCAATCGGTGGCAAAATGACACTTCCAGAATTGTCAAATTTTGAAAAGACACAAACAGAGTTTTTACTGATTGTAAGGCACCGCTTGCTGGTTGAGCATTTTCTGCATCCCCTAACAAATGCCTTAGTTTAGGAATATTACGCAACCTTAGCTCCCTTAAACGTGTGATCAGTTGTCCGTCATATTCTTGTGCAGCACCAACTTCATGTTGTTGATCTTTGCATATTACATTTACCAAAAGACCATTCAGCTGAAGATTCTCAAGATTGCGACATCTGTGAAGAAGTTTGCAAATTGAGAGAGCAAATGGTTTATCCTGATTGCTGAAGTCCAGTTTGAGTTCTATTAGCTCGCTGAAAAGAGAGAGTGTACTTGAAGATTGTCTCGTGCCAAGTACAACATTTATACCTTCCCCCCAATCAGTTCTCAGAGATTCAAGTTTAGGCAAAATGACCTAATGAAATGATTATGAAAAATGTTAGCATGTAAAAGAACGAAGTTGGATTTATCACAGTTATCAAAAGTATAAATGGAGTGAATACATTAGAAAGACAAGTAACATGCCTATTTTGCATCAAACAAAATAGTGACAGTCCCATCTAATACTGCCTCTCAAAGCAAATTTTATGAGCAATTGTTTTAAAGGGGGAACAGAAGAGTGTAGCAAACAAAACTTATCTTGAATATTGCTTTTAGAAAAAAAAAAAAAAAATTCCTTGGCATGACAATTGGCAATTAACGTTGTATTTTATTAAGGTTTTAATTTATGATAATGAAAGTTTTAAATTTATTTTCAGAAACTTTAGATAGGAAAAACCATTTATAATATGTTTTGGATAACAAAATAATAATAGTATGAAAATAAAAGAGCTATGTAGAAAAAAAAAAAAAAGTTGAATATCAATTTTCTTCCTTTTTTGAGCAGATTATTGACTAGCTAAGAAAACTTTTAACGTAGTATGGTACTCATGCACTTGAAGATTAATTAAATAATCCACTAAAAATCTCACCTGTACATGGTTAAGAATAGACATTTACGTATCTATGAAATGATGAATATTTACGCACATTACAACATATTATAATTTGTTTTGTGGTGGAGAGTTGAAAGCTGTAACATAAGAATTTATGTGCCGGTATTTAGAGTCATTGTGTTATTGTTTCTATTATTAGGAAATTATATTATTGGGGAAAAGAGGTAAATAGCATCTTTAACTCAAATAATTGGAGTATAGCATGTTTTGAAAATATTTTTAATAAGCATCAATAATCAAGTTACGTATTTTCTTTAGTTTCATTTTTACCATAAATTCAATTATATTATGAGTATATAATTTACTTGAATGACTATTGCTTAAGAGTAGTGATCCTAATTGTCTAGTTATGCCAGATGCTCTTATACTCTACGGCTTTGTGGTAACACAAGTGCCAGATCATCTAGCTACTTATCACGCAGTGCATTCACTTAATCTTGTTATTAGTCTTATGATTAAAGATTTGTATATAATAATTCTACTCTAAGTAGGTTTTTCTGGTGCATTCCAGCTTAGACTATTATATTTTAGAATCTTCTCTTCGTTTCTAACACATGCACAATGTTCATATATAGATCATCGAAATGTAATTGCAGTATAGGCTTTATAAATGATTTGGCCAACATATGAGATATTGTTAATAATCAATTATATAACGTTTTGATCTGTGGAATTTTTTTTCATTCCTTCAAGTCTTATGTATGGTACCTTTGTTTTGTTTTAAATCAAAATCGAAGTTAGCAAAAATTAGATCAACTCCAGCATTAATTAAGTTTCATATCCTAATGCTTAGCAAAAATAAAACAATGACAGAACTAGAAAAAATTTAAATTAAAAACAAAAAGTAATTACCTTATTTTGACAAAAACTTCTAAGGGCTGGAAGTTTATCAAGCTGGAGAGATTTTAGTTGAGGGAATAAAATCTTCCCCGACCTTTCTTCCTCTCCCCATTTCTTTGTGACTACAACATCTTCCATCACTTCACAATTTTTTACTTGTAGTTCCGTTAGTTTTACAAGCCTTTCAGCCATATCAAAAGAGAACAGATACTTCAGGCTATTGCAACTTTCTACAGATAAGATTGTTAAGTTGTCCATGTAACAAGCTGTTCCAAACTGCCATATACTTTCAACGGCATTCTGTCCAGACAAGTGCAATTTCTCCAAGCTCGGAAACTCAAGCTGAAAAACATAACTCTAATTATTATTTATACATATACGCATGTATACACACACACACAATTGATTTGGAAATGGATTAGTAATTAGATAATCTATCTTCTATGTATTATGCTTACAATGTTATATACGCAGACTTAATGAATTCTAGAGATGAGATTAAAACCAAACAGTATAAAGAAGTTGAAATACTTTAAAGGAATAGACAACATACAAGGCGCCAAAAATTTGAATATTTATTGTTTCTTGACCTATAGCATTGGACTTCGAATCATTTTGAAATTGTGAAATCTAGTTCATGTATTCCATGTTGAGTTTGTGACCTGTTTATTTCAAGTTTTCGTTGAACTAATTTACTGTTCTTTTGTTTTTATCTAACTAATTTTATAATATCTCGATGTGTTGGGAGCTTTAGTGAATAATTTTTTGATATGTTAAAGGTCTCTAATATATATATATATATATATCTTCTTTTTTTTTGTTGAGGAGAGAAAAGAAATTAATTATTGAAAATAAAACTTCAAGGAGAAACAGGCGCATAAAATCGTGAAAATTAACTTTATTATCTTAATTCAGTTTCTAAATTGGTTACTGTTACATCAATTTACCAATTCGTACTTCTTTTCTTTTTTTTAATTAATTTATTCTCTGTGATATGAGGCCCTTATGAGCACAAAGCCACAGACTTTATTGAATTGAAATAAAACCTCACAATATTTGAACTTCCTCCCAAGTTTTGAACTAAAAACCTAAGAGCTGAGACATTATACCCCCCCTCCATCTGCTGAACTAGTTTAAGCGAGCTGGTTGGTATTTTATTTTTCTTCTTTACTAAAGAAATTAACAATTTTTGTTCCCAAATAATAAGCAAAGTTTTTTCCGTTAGATGGAATGCCTATATTTATAGTGATGTAAGACCTTTTAAGTCAATAATATATATATATATACGTGTGTGTGTGTGTGTATGTATATGCTAAAACAATTTTTGAGTCATGAAAATATTAAAATCAGATGAGATGAAACAAATATAGTTACTTCACATGTAAGTGTGTGTGTGTGTTTGAGCTTCTAATTTTTATCACAGTTATCAAAAGTATAAATGGAGTGAATACATTAGAAAGAAAACTTACTCGTATTATTTGCATCAACAAAATAGTGACGGTCCCATCTAATAATGCCTCTCAAAGCAAATTTTATGAGCAATTGTTTTAGAGGGGGAACAAAAGAGTATGGCGAGCAAAATTTATCTTGAATATTGCTTTTAGAAAAAAAAAATTCCTTGGCTTGACAATTGGCAATTAACGTTGTATTTTATAAAATTTAAATTTATAATAATTAAAGTTTTTAAATTAACTTTCAGAGACTTTAGATAGGAAAAACCATTTACAGTGTGTTTTGGATAATAAAATAATAATAGGATGAAAACAAAAGAGTAATGTAGGAAAAAAATTGTTGAATATAAATTTTCTTTCTTCTTTGAGGAGATTATTGACTAATTAAGAATACTTTTAATGTAGTATAGTACTACTACTCATTCACATAAAGATTGATTATGTAATCCCCAAATATCTCACATGTACTGTATTGTTATTATAATTTGTTTTGTGGTGACGAGTTGATAATCGTAACGTAAGAATTTATGTGCCGGTATTTAGAGCCATTGTGTGTTATTGTTTCTATTATTAGGAAATTATATTATTGGTGAAAAGTGGCAAATAGCATCTTTAACTTAAATAATTGGAGTGTAGCATGTTTTAAAAATATTTGTAATAAGCATCAATAATCAAGTTATGTATTTTCTTTAGTTTCATTTTTACCATAAATTCAATTATATTATGAGTATATAATTTACTTGAATGATTATTGCTTAAGAGTAGTGATCCTAATTGTCTAGTTATGCCACATGCTCTTCTACTCTACGGCTTTGTGGTAGCACAAGTGCCAGATCATCTAGCTACTTATCACACTGCACATTCACTAAATCTTGTTATTAGTCCAATGATTAATGATTTGTATATAATAATTCTGCTCTAGGTAGTTTTTTCTGGTGCATTCTAGCTTAGACTATTATATTTTAGACATTTACATATCTATGAAATGATGAATATTTAAGCACATTACAACATATTATAATTTGTTTTGTGGTGGAGAGTTGAAAACCGTAACATAAGAATTTATATGCCGGTAATTAGAGCCATTGTGTGCTATTGTTTCTATTATTAGGAAATTATATTATTGGTGAAAAGTGGTAAATAGCATCTTTAACTCAAATAATTGGAGTATAGCATGTTTTAAAAATATTTGAATAATCAAGTTATGTATTTTCTTTAGTTTCATTTTTACCATAAATCCATTTATATTATGAGTATATAATTTACTTGAATGACTATTGCTTAAGAGTAGTGATCCTAATTGTCTAGTTATGCCAGATGCTCTTATACTCTACGGCTTTGTGGTAACACAAGTGCCAGATCATCTAGCTACTTATCACGCAGTACATTCACTTAATGTTGTTATTAGTCCTATGATTAAAGATTTGTATATAATAATTCTGCTCTAGGTAGGTTTTTCTGGTGCATTCTAGCTTAGACTATTATATTTTAGAATCTTCTCTTCGTTTCTAACACATGTACAATGTTCATATATAGACCATCGTAATGTAATTGCAATATAGGCCTTATAAATGATTTGGCCAACATAGGAGATATTGTTAATAATCAATTATATAACGTTTTGATCTGTGGAATTTTTTTTCATGCCTTCAAGTCTTAGGTATAGTACCTTTGTTTTGTTTTAAATCAAAATCGAAGTTAGCAAAAATTAGATCAACTCCAGCATTAATTAAGTTTCATAACCTAATGCGTAGCAAAAATAAAACAATGACAGGACTAGAGAAAATTTAAATTAAAAACAAAAAGTAATTACCTTATTTTGACAGAAACTTCTAAGGGCTGGAAGTTCATCAAGCTGGAGAGATTTTAGTTGAGGGAATAAAATCTTCCCCGACCTTTCTTCCTCTCCCCATTTCTTTGTGACGACAACATCTTCCATCAGTTCACACTTTCGTACTCGTAGTTCCGTTAGTTTTACAAGCCTTTCAGCCATATCAAAAGAGAACAGATACTTCAAGCTATTGCAGCTTACTACAGATAAGCTTGTTAAGTTGTCCATGTAACAAGCTGTTCCAAAGTGCCATATACTTTCAACAGCATTCAATCCAAACAATTGCAATTTCTCCAAGCTCAGAAACTCAAGCTGAAAAACATAACTCTAATTATTATTTATACATATACGTATGTATACACACACACACACACAATTGATTTAGAAATGGATTAGTAATTAGATAATCTATCTTCCATGTATTATGCTTACAATGTTATATACGCAGACTTAATGAATTCTAGAGATGAGATTGAATTTAAACAATATAAAGAAGTCGAAATACTCTAAAGGAATAGACTACATACGAGGCACCATAACATTGAATATTTATTGTTTCTCGAAATATAAAATTTGACTTCGAATCATTTTGAAATCGTGAAATCTAGTTCATGTATTCCATGTTGAGCTTGTGACCTGTTTATTTTAAGTTTTTATTGAACTAATTTACTATTCTTTTGTTTTTATCTAACTAATTTTGTAATATCTCGATGTATTGGGAGCTTTAGTGGATAATTTTTTGATATGTTAAAAGTCCCTAATATATATATCTTTTTTTTTTTTTTTTGTTGAGGAGAGAAAAGAAATTAATTATTGAAAATCAAATTTCAAGGAGAAACAAGACATAAAATCATGAAAATTAACTTTATTATCTTAATTCAATTTCTAAATTAGTTTACTATTATTTCAATTTACCAATTCGTGCCTTCTTTTTTTCTTTTTTTGTTAATTTATTCTTTGTGATATGAGGCCCTTATTGGCACCGAGTCACCGACTTTATCGGATTGAAATAAAACCTCACAAGTTTTCAACTTAATACCTAAGAGCTAAAACATTAAACCACCTCTCCATCTGCTGAGCCAGCATAAGTGAGCTGGTTGCTACTTTACGTCTCTTCTTTACTTAAGAAATTAACAATTTTTGTTCCCAAATAATAAGCAAAGTTTATTCCCTTGGATGGAATGCCTATATTAATACTAATGTAAGACCTTTTAGGTCAATAATAATAATAAGATCAGTTGAGATGAAATAAATATAGTTACTTCATATATAAGTGTGTGTGTTTGTGTTTCTAATTTTTAGAATTAAAAGACAAAGCGACAAGTTTCAAAAATGAAGAACTAAGAGAAAATAATACCATTTCATTGAAAAGGGATTCTTGTACGTCAAATTCCGCTTCTTCATGTTCAGATCTGTCAACTATTATCTCTGTAGGCGTGGAACCGGTGACCAACGTCCTATGGTCGTCAAGATGTTTGCAAAACCTCTTGAGGTTTGGAAGATTAGCAAGCTCGAGAGAATTGAGTTGAGGAAGCGAAATCTTTCCCAAACTCACGTCTTCTCCTTGTAAGTCTGTTATGACGAGTACCTCCTCCAAGACTTTGCAACTTTGTACTCGTAGCGACTTTATGAGACAGCTTTTAGCCGCAGCAAATGACGATACATACTTTATGTTGTGGCAGTTTTCAACACGCAAGCTACTTAAATTTTGCAAGTAAGAAGTTGATGGAAACTGGTCTGGCCATAATTTTTTGATACCCAATTTATGTAGATACAAATCTTCCAGGTTGGAAAGCGCAATCTACAAAGAATGAAGGACAATTCGAATTACATATTGACTTGAAATATATGCACAATCACATTTATTCTCTTTAAATATGTATAATAAATTTTTTTTTTTTTCTTTTTTTGCCAACGACACACACTAGCCTTCTTTCATTTTCTAGAGACACATATGAACGAAGGCAAAAACATTTGTGAAGATCGTATACATATTACCTATAAAATCACACTACACAAAATATTGCATTACTTAATTTGTGATGAGTGTAATCTTAACATATATTACCTTTATCCTATTTGTTGTTAGATTGATTTTTCTTAATACTTAGCAGTCCTGAGCTTGATCTCATTAATCCAAATTTCAATTGATTCTTACGCTTGGCAGTATAATTAAAGTTGCACAACAATTAACACAGCTCAAAATATGGTAATTCACATATAAAGTGAATCAAAGTTTCATTTGTCATTGAACTTCTAAGGAATTAATTATCTATGCATATCAATGTAACTATAAAGAGAATTTCTTAAAACAAAAATAGATTGAAACAGCAAGTTAGCCTAAAATTTAACATCAAAGTTATGACTATTAAAAAGGAAAAAAAATTAGAGTAGCTTTTTTTTTTTTTAGAGGGAATAAGTCAAACCAAAATTTTGAACTAAATAATGGTATGATTATTTTTTTTAAACTCTGTGTCTGTCTCTTTTGCCTTTTTTTTTTTAAATCTAATTAAATCTTTCTTTTCATCTTACCTAAAATTTTTGATCTAATTCAACCCACTTAAAAGTCGAAAAAGTTAGAAATTTAAATATACAGTAGTGTAGCTGAAATTCAAATAGTGGTATAGTTGGCATTTCAATTATTTGAGATTTTAAGTTTGAAACAATGTATTTACTTATTCTATGAACATTACAAATGATCTATGTGGGCAAATGACTCCCTTTTTTAAGAAGTCTTTTAATAAATGACTGAAATTTTGTAAAATTAGTAAAATTAATGTTTTTCTAATAAAAATTATCAATTAGTGATTGAAGGATTTATTATGGTTAATAAATGAATAACCAATGTTAATATGTATTTTTAATGATTGATTTTGGTTCATCACCGATTAACTCTCAATCTCTTAAATAAAATAAATTCAGGCTATTTTATTTAAATAAGTATTCGAAACTGTACTTTTACCTAATTTATGGAAATTTTCTCTAACGATGGTACTTTTTTTTTTTTTTTTTTTTTTGCAAATAGAGAGACAGATTTCTTTTTAAAAAAATTAATAAGCGAATTTGTATTTAAAAAAAAAAAATCGACTACACCACAACACAATGGAAAGAGAGAGATTAATAAAACTTAGCACATTACAAAAATGTATCTAAAAGAGAAAACTGTAGGCTTTTCTTTCCAAAAAAAGAAAAAAAAAACAGAGTGAGAGAGAGAAAACTGTAGCTTTCACCTAATATATGATGCCTTTATAGAGGAGAAAAAAAGTACGGATTTAGGTATTGAATCTAATATTGATGATCTGTCGCAATGTCTTGGAAAAGCATCTCATCAAATACTAATACAGTTCGGATATCTATTAAACAATAATTTATTGGAAAAATATCACAAATCTAATGCTGATGATTTTAATATCTAAGAAAAATAAAGGAAATCCAAAAACATAATTCATTAGAATACTTATTTTCCCTTTATTATTTATTTTTACATGGAGAATAGATAATAAAGTTTGTGGTACTAAAAATTTAAATGAATAAAACTAGAGGCTCATGGAAGAGAAGAAAGTGAGCAAGTGCAAATTTTGTGTCTGAGAATAATCGGGTAATATATAAATTATAAACAGATGATGTTCTTGTATATTTAAAAAATAAATAAAAAGAAAGTTGGTAATTATTATATACCTTCTCACCGAACAAAAGGTCGCAAGACTCTACGGATGAAGAGCCGCCAGCTGCCTCCGACTCAGACCAACTCATGAATTTCACCAACTTTGGTAACTTTGATAATGTCAAGGAGCGTAATTCTGGAAAGTCAATAGCCCCATCATGTTCTGATCCCCCATGGCTTACCATCTCCTCCATCATCCCACAGTCTTCCACTGTTATAGAGCGAAGTCTTTTGACGACACACGAAGGAAAGAGATTCTTCAATTTATCACAATCCGACACATCGACCTCCCTCAAATTCTTAAATGAATCTTCCGGGAGCTTACCATGACATATCCTTTCCAAGTTTCCAAATCTCCGAACCGTCAGGCTCTCCAACACTGGAAACACCTTACGAGAATGAATCTGGTCCACACAATCAACGATGCATTGGACTCCATCGCTGTCATACAATTCAAGTTGCTTCAAGAAACAAAAGCCCTCACTGTCTAGATCGTAAACGAAATTCTTGACATCGACTAATTCATGTAATGCTAAGCGTTCCGACTTTTTCATCAACGATTCCAGACCAAGTGCTGTTAATTGACTTCTTTCATGGAGCTTTAGAAACAACCATCTCGAAATTGGAGTCCATTCGTACCGTGGGCCACCAATTGTGATTTCATATCTTTCCAACTTTTCACTAAACTTGAAATCTTTAGGAAAAGTTTCGGCATCTGGTACTCTCAAGGATAAACAAGTGAGTTGCTGCAAATTCTCTAGCTCAGCGAGATTCACATTACTTCTTCTGCTGACAATGGCTTCTCCAACTTCCCATTTATCAAATTCTTCTGCGAAATGCAACTCCTCTAACTGTGTCAAACTTGAGATTACATTTGGCTCAATCAGCTCAAGATCTTTACAACCTTCTAAATTTAACTGTTGTAAACGACTTAGTTGTCCTACTTTCACCGGCAATTGCTTAATGGTCGACCACGAAAGATCAAGAATTAGCAAATTCTTTAGATCTCCAACAAAATTTAAATCTTCAAGTGCACACTTGCGTAGACATAAGGTTTGGAGATTTTGAAGTGAATGGAAGGATGGCGGTAAAGGCACGAAATTTGCACGATAAATAAGCAAAGATTTGAGCTGATCTTTACTCTCTTCCAAAAAGTGGCTTGGAATCGATACACGATTGCCTTTATCAGAAAGAAGAAGAAATAACTTCAACTCCGAACATTCCAGCCTTTCAGGAAGTTGATTGAAATCCGAATATGGAAGCAGTGAGAGAGCCTTTGAGTGTTTGAGTCTGTTTGAATTCAGATTCCAACAATCTTCCTTCTTTAGGATAACACTCTGCATACCTCCCTCGTTTGATGCTATTGACAAGGCAACATCACGAATAACGTCATGCATTTTGACCATACCGATTTCATCACCATCTAACAACAAGCAACGAGCTTTTAGTCTATCAATAAATGACTTCACGCTCAATCTCACATCTGCTAATGTATGAATTTCTGGAAACAAGCCCCAACCTAAGCTACACATCAACAGTTCCTCCACACTTATGCTCCTATCTTCTCCAAACAGACTGCATAGCAACAACAATGACTTCTCCTCGTCATTTGCTAAAAAATCATAACTCAACCTTATACTTGCGTATACCTCTTTATGCATTCCATCAATGATCTTTGGGGCAGAGTTTCGTAGTTGCGTCAAAGCAGTACTCCAAAAGGACGGGTCCCGATAATTTTTTAATGTATTGGCAACTGCTTTGATAGCTAGTGGCAAGCGTCCACATTCTTTAACTATGTCAGTTGCCAATCTCATAAAATCTGATTGTTCAGCAATATCACCAACAATTGTCTTAAACAAGTGCATTGCTTCAATTTCCCGTAAATCATCAATCCGGATATTCCTATGAGTACTCATTTTACCTAAAACATCTTGGCATCTAGAAGTCATCAATATCTTGCATCCTTTGTTCTCAAGATGTATTCCAACCTCTATCAAATCAAGCTCTTCCCAGATATCATCCATAATAATAAGAATACCCTTCGCTTCCCTCAATCGACGTTGTAGCCGATCTGCTCTTGCAGGTATGCCTTCAATCCCTTTAATATCTAGACCTATCTTCTCGGCAATGTCTCTTTGCATTCCCTTGATATCTGGAGTTTGGGATACAGTCGTCATAGCCACCTCAGTGAATAACTTGTCGTCCACGGCTTGCCTAGCAACTTCTTTAGCAAGCGTTGTTTTGCCAATGCCGCCTACACCATAAACTCCAATCCTGGCAACGTTACCATCCTCTAGCACCTTCAGAATTTCCTCCAAAATTGTCTTTCGCGATTCAAAGTCCTTATAATCACCTCTCATCGCAATGCGAGTTTGCAGAGCAGGACGAGAAGCAACCACATCGAATCCGCCGCGAATTACTTGTAGAAGGTTCTCTACCATTTGCTTCGCCTCCCTGCTCAGCTTTCGCCGGGACACCAAATTCGGAATTTGGAGAGTGCAGCATCTAATGTTTGCACGATCTCGATTATTGTTCAGGAAATCCTCGGCCCTCCCGGAGATGCCTCCTGCTCTAGTCAGCCACTCTTGAACTTCAACGTGAATCTCGTCGCCACGTCCTGTAGCCTCATCAACTTTAACTTGTATGGATTGTTTTTTATTATTGAGTTCTTCAACTTGATCTCTAAGCTTAGCAACCTTGCTCGTGTAGTGAGACTCAATATTGTGAAATATGCACTTGGCAAGTCCTGAGCCAATTGCAACAACGACCTCGATAATTGCCTCCATAAAATTCCTTTTTTTTTTTTTTCCTACTTCACTATTTCCTCTCTTGTTTTCTTGTTCTTTTTTTCTTTTTACAGAACTCTCTTTTTTTTTTTTTTTATAGAACTCTCTAATTTAATCAGATTGGATTGAAAAGTTAGAAAACGGCTATACTAACAGCGAAAAAAAGAAAACAAATACAAGAAGATTTGGATAGTTGCAAAACTAAAATAACAAGGAAAATGGATATAACAGAGAATTATCAGACAACAACAGAGCAGATCATGATATGTCGATGATGAAATCAAAGAAGAGCATACCTGATCTTCTTATGGATTTTAAACAGAGCCACTTGACACAAAGCAGAGTGTTAACTTTTACCCTTGTTTCTTCTCTTGCTTCTTTTGTATTTTTTTCAGTTTTGAGAGTGAAAAAACAGAAAGAAGTTGACAATTATGAAAATAACGAAATCAAGGAACAAAGTGATAACCACTAAGCCCTTCAATGCATCAGAAGTCTTTTTTTTTTTTTTTTTTTTTAATTTTTCAATTGGCGAAAATGAACCGAAAGTAAAGGCTGCAACAAAGAAAAGAAGCAACTAAAAGGAGAACAAAAAGACGAACAAACAAGAACTAGGAAACTTGGAAAATAAAAGTGTAAAACTAGCAGGAGAAAGTAAAGGCAACAAAAAGTTTCTAATTTAAATTGTTTTTCTTTTTTTAGAACTCTTTAATTTAAGGAAAGACGCTACAAACAGCAACAAACAGTAAGAAAATGCAAAATCAACGTCTTTGAAAACAACAGAAAATCTGAAAATCAAAAGAAAACGCTGCAGTAAGGAAAGGAAGAAACTACAAGGAAAACCAAAAGGACAAACAAACAAGAACTAGAAAACTTGGAAAGTGAAGTGAAAAACTAGGAGGAAAGAGTTACTTGTGACTTTTCTCTTCTTTTAACTCACGGGTTTGGACTAGCGAGAAGATCAAAAGACAAAAGGATAGAGCGAGTAAAGAATCGGAGAATGAATTTATGTATGAGAAAGTTATCGGAACATATCAATAATTTTTCTCCGAATATATATTTAAATATTTATATTTTTTCATTTTAAATAATTTTTCTCCCAATGACTCCTTAAATTTTCACTTTTTAAAATTAGTACCATTTTTTTGTCTCCGTTACTTATATATTCAAATTATTCAAACACTTTTTTTTAGAAATACATCGTATTTAAATATAAATATTTAAATTAAATAAACATTTTAATATAATATGTGATACATATAAATATTAGAAAATAAATAAATTAACATAAATATTAATTATTTATTGTTCAAAGTGAATGCAAGTAATTAATAAGGTACCTTGCAATGTGTTAAAATGACGAATTGGCTTTGATGAACGACATCGATTGATCAGTCTGCACCTTGCTGAGCTGTCCAATAATTTAGGTGTGTGGACCTATAGGGTACGATGACAGCTTTGATGACTTTTTGACGCATTTGGAGTCTTGTGGTAGTGTTAGAGCTTTACAATAATAATTGAGGATTAGAATCCACTTTTTCCAAGGATATACAAGCTTTTTCGGGTCACATTTGTGCGCATCAAATTAATTTTGTCAGTTTTCCAATCTAATAATACAATATCTGTAACGATTATGAAATATAATTATTTTATAATAAATAATTAAATTTATAAATATCATATAATTATTAATTTAGATGAATTAAATAAAATAAAAAAATATTTAGTTTTTATTAAAATAATAAAAGTGAATGCAAGTAGTAAACTACCTGGCAATGCATTAAAATGACGAATTGGCTTTGATGAACGACATTGATTAATCAGTCTGCACATTGCTGAACTGTCCAATAATTTAGGCGTGTGGACCCATAGGGTACAATGACAGCCTGATGACTTTTTGACGCAATTGGAATCTTGAGGTAGTGTTAGAACTTTACAATAATAATTCTGTGCGTGTATGGTAAATTTTTTTTTTTTTTTGGTGTTCTCAATATTAATTTTACGTAAAATTTTATATTTAAATACAATTATTTTTATTAATATTATGAAAATAATTATTATTTAAAATTTTTTTAAAATAATTATATTAACTTTTTTTAACTTTAATTATTTATCTATATTTTTATCATCCACGTTAACTTTTCAATTTTAAAATAATTTTCATCCAAACACATATTTTATTAAAATACAAAATAAATACTTTTCAATCAAATATAATACTTAAAAAAATTTATATTTAAACGTAATTAAAACACAATGCATTTTCTAAACACCTTGACAGTTAGAATCCACTTTTTCCAGGATATACAAGCTTTTTCCAGTCACATTAGTGCGTTTTTAGTCAATTTTGTCAATTTTCCAGTCCAATGTATTACCCATAACAATCAGGAGATATAATTATTTTATAATAAATAATTAAATTCATAAATATCATTTAATTATTAATTTAGACGAATTAAATAAAATAAAAAAATATTTAATTTTTATTAAAACAATGAAAGAGATAAATAAGATGAATTCGATTCATCACACGTTTTAAAACCCAAGACGTGACATTATAAGTATGAAATTAATTAATCGAATTAAGGAATGATAAATTCTAATTTCCTAGAATTATCGATTTTATTTTAAAACTATTTATCGCTTATTTAAATTTTTTTTTATTATACTCGAGAAAATTTACTAAACATTTTTATTAAAATATCATGACAGGTTTTCCATTTCTCACAGATATATATTTAAATAAAATAAAATAAAATAAAGTGAAGTGAAAAACCAGGAGGAAAGAGTTACTTGCGATTTTTTTTCTTCTTTTAACTCCCAGGTTTGGATTAGGGAGAAGATCAAAGAGAAAAGGGTAGAGCGAGTAAAGATTCGGAGAATGAGGGGGTGTTTGGGGGAAAAGGATGGAGACATTATTTTTAGATTGGAAAAAAGTTGTTTTGAAAAATGTGTTTAAGAGAAAAATTTATTTGGGGTAAAAAAATAAAAGATTCTAAAAATTTTTTTAGAAAAAAAAATATATCTGAATATTGTTTCATTTCTCTTAAAATTCTATGCAATTTAAAAAAAAAATTATCTTATTTGGACTTATATACACAAAATTATGAACTTTTAAAATTTAGAGTTTATTATAGCGTTTTAAATACGTAAATAATAAAAAATAATAAAATTTTAAAAAAAAATTGATTTTAGATGTTTGGAGATTGCAATCTAAACAATTTAAATATGAGAAAGTTACCCAAATATATCAATAATTTTTCTCTGAATATATATTTAAAACTTTATATTTTTTTTATTTTAAACCATTTTTCTCCCAATGATTCCCTAAATTTTCACTTTTTAAAATTAGTACCATGTTTATTTTTTGTTCCCGTTACTTATCATTCAAATTATTCAAAGACATTATTTTTTTTATAAATACATCAAATTTAAATATAAATATTCAAATTAAATAAATATTTTAATATAATATGTGATATATATAAATATTAAAAAAATAAATTAATTAACATAAATATTAATTATTTATTGTTCAAAGTGAATGCAAGTAATAAACTACCTGGCAATGCATTAAAATGACGAATTGGCTTTGATGAACGACATTGATCGATCAGTCTGCACCTTCCTGAGCTGTCCAATAATTTAGGCGTGTGGACCCATAGGGTACACTGACAGCTCTGGTGACTTTTTGACGCATTTGGAATCTCATGGTTGTGTTAGAGCTTTACAATAATAATTGAGAGGATGTGGATAAACGTTTTTTTTTTTAATTATAAATATTAATTTTATATTAAATATAAAGTTTTATATATAAATATAATTATTTTTAATAATATTATAAAAATATTTACTATATAAAAATTGTTTAAAATTATCATATTAATTTTTTAACCTTTATTATTCATTTTTATTTTTATTAATTATATCAATTTTTTAATTTTAAAATATTTTTTATTTAAATATATATTTTATTTAAATATAAAATAAATATTTTTTAACTAAACACAATCCGTAAAAAAAATTATATGTAAGCATAATTAAAATACAATGTGGGATTAGAATATTTTTTCTAGGATATACAAGCTTTTTCTGGTCACAATAGTGTGCCTTTAGTCAATTTTGCTAATTTTCTAGTCCAATGTATTACCCATAACAATCTGGAAATATAATTATTTAATAATAAATAACTAAGTCCATAAATATCGTTAATTATTAATTTATATGAATTAAATAAAATAAAAAAATATTTAATTTTTATTAAAATAATAAAAAAGATAAATAAAATAAATTCGATTCATTATTGTCACATTTTAAAATCTGAGAAGTGACGTTATAATGATGAAATTAATGAATCAAATTGAGGAATAATAAATTCTCACTCTCTAGAATCATCAGTTTTATCTTAAAATTATTTACCGTTTATTTAATTTTTTTTTCTATTATGCTTGAGAGAATTATAAAATATTTTTATTAAAAATATCATGATAGATTTTTCATTTCTCAAAAATATATATTTGAATAAAATAAATTAAATTATAAATAATAAAATAAAATAAAATAAAGTGAAGTGAAAAAACTAGGTTGCTTGTGATTTTTTCCTTTCTTTTGACTCGCAGGTATGGATTTGGGAGAAGATCAAAAGGGAAAAAGGTAGAGCGAGTAAAGATTTGGGGGACGAATAAATGCAAGAAAGTTATCAGAACATATCAATAATTTTTCTCCGAATATATATTTAAAGTTTTATATTTTTTAATTTTAAATAAATTTTCTCTTAATGATACCCTAAATTTTCACTTTTTAAAATTAGTACCATATTTTTTTTTTACCCGTCGCTTATAATTCAAATTATTCAAAGAAAATTTTTTTTTATAAATACATCAAATTTAAATATAAATATTTAAATTAAATAAATATTTTAATATAAAATGTGATATATATATAAATATTAAAAAATAAATAAATTAACATAAATATTAATTATTTATTGTTCAAAGTGAATGCAAGTAATAAAATACCTGGCAATGTATTAAAAATGACGAATAGTCTTTGATGAATGACATTGATTGATCTGTCTGCACATTGCTGAGCTGTGCAATAATTTGGGTGTGTGGAGCTATAGGGTACGATGACAGCTTTGATGACTTTTTGACGCATTTGGAATCTCATGGTTGCGTTACAATAATTGAAAAGCTTTACAATAATAATTGAAAAGCTTTACAATAATTTGGGTGTGTGGACCTATAGGGTACAATGACAGCTTTGATGACTTTTTGACGCATTTGGAATCTGATGGTGGTGTTAGAGCTTTACAATAATAATTGAGGGGTGATCGGTAAATATTTTATATTTTAATCGAATTGGAACGAAATATTTAATTAAACGTAAGATTTTATATTTAAATATAATTTTTTTAAATAATTATTATTTAAAAATTATTTAAAATAATTATATTAATTTTTTAATTTTATTATTTATTTTTATTTTTATCAATTATATCAAATTTTTAATTCTAAAATACTTTTCATTTAAATACATATTTTATTCAAATATAAAACAAATACTTTTTAATCAAATACAACACTTAAAAAATAAATTACATTTAAACGTAATTAAAACACAATATATTTACCTAATACTGAGCATTAGAATCCACTTTTTCTAGGATATACAAGCTTTTTCCAATCACATTAGGACGCATCTAATCAATTTTGCTAATTTTCCAATCTAACAATATAATATTCATAATAATTATGAAATATAATTATTTTATAATAAATAATTAAATTCATGAATATCACATAATTATTAATTTAGATGAATTAAACAAAATAAAAAAAATTTAATCTTTATTAAAAAAATAAATAAGATGAATTCGATTTATCATTTTCACATCTTAAAACTCAAGGCACGACGTTATAAGGATGAAATTAATGAATCGGATCAAGAAATGGTATATCTCGATTTCCTAAGACTACCGATTTTATCTTAAAAAAATTTACCGTCTATTTAATTTTTTTTTCGATTATACTCGAAAGAATTTACTAAACATTTTAATTAAAATATCATGACAAATTCCCCATTTTCCACATATGTATATTTAAAATAAAATAAAATAAATTACAAATAATAAAATAAAACTTAAAGTTTATAATCCTGGAACATTCACATTTACGTATATGATTATAAATATAAAATAAACAGACTTCTCGTCCTTAGCCTGCAAACTCTGAATTCAATCAACTCGTATCTACTAATCAGCTTCCTTTCCTAGAGGTTTATCAATTTTAAACAATGAGCGAAAGACTTAGGATATTTTAAAATCATTTTTCAAATATTTTATTTTGAAACAGGATAATAATATTATGTAAAGGCAATACAGAATCTTAAACATGTAATTGTGAATATGCAAATTATGTCCCTAAATACATCTAATTTGTGCACGGTCCGTATGAGTCCCCCACCACAACATTCTATGATAGGTTGTCATCGATCGATATATGCACTGTTAGCACATATGTGCTGCTCTTGGTATACTTTAACACTAAATTCTATTTTCAAAATTTCTTTTGAAAATAAGATTCATATGATAAAATATACCATATTATTTTTCAAAAATCCATAACAAGATATTTTTTCTTTAATTTCTGAAATCGTGATATTTTCTATAATCACAGAATTTATAAAAACTTTATAAATTTATTTTCTTTAAATCATTTTGGACAAATTACTAAAAAACAAAATAGGTTGCAAAAAAAGGATAAGATATCCTATCTGTTAGCAATATATCTGTTGATAACTTCTAACTCGTATTCTGAAATGGTCCTTTTTTCAATTTTGATCAACGAGTACCTAAAATAAAAATCACAGATAATTTAATTATCTGTCAAAAAATCCTGTAACCGTAATTACAATAAATTTCATTAATTAGTGTGCCATTGATTTAACAACATTTTATTTTAAGGAGCATTTGGTAAACGCATTGTATTTTGATTGTATTTGAATGAAATTTGTTTTTTGAATGTTATATTTAGTTAAAAAGTATTTGTTTTGTATTTGAATGAAATGTATGTTTGGATAAAAAGTATTTTAGAGTTGAAAAATTGATTTGATTTGTAAAAGTAAAGATAAATAGTGAGTTAAAAAGTTGATGTGATTGTTTTAAAAATGTTTTGAATAATAATTGTTTTCGTAATACTGTTACAAAATTTGTATTTGGTGTAAAATTATATTGTATTTGAGTAAAATTAAAATGAAATTTCGACATAAACTGCCTCAAAATATTAACTACCCAAAAACCCAAAAAATTTCAATACTACAGATAATCAATCCAATCCAATTCGTAGAAGAGTTTCAAGTATAATTCAAATCTAAAATCTCATATCAATTTTAAAACATTTATTTAAAAAAAAAAACTATTATTATTATTTTTATTTTTTTTTGTTTTGCTGGTAACACACACACATACACCACTACAAATTGTCGGCCACTTAATTGAATCATAGAATTGCATAATTTCACTGAAGATCTACTTTAATCAAAGATTTCTGTTCAATCATTTGACCCTTAGTGGCTCATATATCATATTCTGACACATCAATTTTTCCAATTTTGAAAATATGCGTGTTTCGTGCACTTGAGTTGATCGTATATGCCTAGTATGAAGAACACAAGCGAAACTCCCTCCATAGAAATCACCCAAAAAAATGAAAAGTTAAGATTTTGCAGAATAAAAGGGACACAGCAGGGTCCTATGTTTTAGAGGCTAACACAATGTAAAATCAATCTATTTGATTTACATGACTAACAAACACATTTGATCTCTTGCTCCTTTTTCAATTTCATTATTAAAACTTTCCCCGAGTGTCATTACAATGCGGTATGAGCCGAAGAAATTTAGGTCTCTTGAACATGATGAGGCTTGAAGTTTTCAAGGATGTCAATACCTGTCTTTAGCAAGGTTTTTGCTTCCCCATTTTTCTCTATTTCATGCAAATGAAGAAGCTCGTCATTAAGCTCTACATTCACAGTTCTGTACACTGACGGAAGGTCTCCGTATACTTTTAGGATTTCAAGAAGACAGTCTGAGGCACTGATGTGAACCTACACTTGGGAAACACAATTGTCAGTATATCATCAAATAAATATAAGGTGGTTCTATTGTAAATACATATCCTTGACTCTTAACTCCTTCACACCCTCTTCTTTAATATATATCTTTTTTTATTATAAAATAATCAACTCTACATATTATACACCTTTATAAATTCCAAAACTATTCATTTATAAAATAATATTATTCCATCGTTTCAAATATATTTTTACACTTTATTTTTATTCTTTAATCTTCACC
Source organism: Antiaris toxicaria (assembly GCA_035233585.1). Taxonomy (NCBI): domain Eukaryota; kingdom Viridiplantae; phylum Streptophyta; class Magnoliopsida; order Rosales; family Moraceae; genus Antiaris; species Antiaris toxicaria. Next base: position 21,592,657 of record CP141153.1, read on the forward strand.
GTTCTATATCATTATATCTCCAACTGTTTTTTTATTGTTTTAATTCTTTTTGGTTAAATTATTATTATAATTTGAAGCTTTAGATATGGAACCTTTTTGTTTTATAGATAAGCAAATTAAAAAAAAAAAGAGTACATTTATTCTTTCTATAATCATTATTTGTTATTATTTTTTGGTAATAAGTGTATCTACTATTGCATTACTTCTTTTCATTTATCAACGAAAAAGTAGATTTTGCATGTTAGAATTAAGCATAAACTAAGCATGCCAGTTGCAAGGATTTCGTCCCCATAAAGCATCGTAAATATTTAAGAATAGTAATAAAAATTTGTTGCTTGCCCTTTTTTTCGAACTTTTAATTTTTGAAATTTTAAATTGATAAATGTAATAATAGGTAAATTTATTTCAAAAAATTTCATGCATGCTCTATCTGCTGGAGGGGTATTGCTCTACGTAGAGCAGAGCAAAATAGTAATATACTTATTTTTATTTATAAATCTATAAAAAAGCGTGCATGTCTAAAGCTTCAAACAAAAATATTTTAGAAAAAAAAAGAAAGGGAAAGAGAGAAAAAGACATAAAAGGCTGAATATGAAAGAAAAAATAAAATATGGTGTAAAAATGTATTTGAAATCGTGGAACAATATTTATTTTATAAAAAGGTAGTTTAGGAATTTATAGGGGCGTGTAATAATTAGAGTTGATCATTTAAAATTAAAAAGGAAATGTATCTAGGGGGGTGGAGGGTTAAAGAGGGGAGTGCTAACAGAATCACCCATGGATACATCAAAAAGGGTATTTAGCCAATCCAACAGTTACTGGTATGGAAAAGAGTGACACACCTGAGCAATCTTCACTGTATTTAGGCACTCAACCACCTTACACGACACCGATTCATACAGCTAAACAAAAGAAGGAAAAAGAAAAAAAATGAGAAGCCAAGCAATTGAAAAGGATAAGGAGAAGTTTCACTCCAATTACCTTTTGAACTAAAGAAGCCATCTTAGGATGTGTGGAGGTTTCTTTGGAGTCATCCAAAACCTCATGGAGCTTTGAGCAGAGTTCTCTAATCACCGAAAATGCCGACATTTTGACTACCAAGGACGTTAAAAACTAAATTAATTATGACAATAAATCTCTTACTATAAAAATAACAGTACGGAGGGACAAAGAAGCTACCAGTCCAAGGAAACCCAGGTGACAAGGAAGTTATTAGCAGATGAATTAGGTTCTCCTGTTGCTCAAGAATATCATTTACATGTGCCACATGGATGCAAGATGTCAGACACTCCAAAACTTTGTCATTCGGAACTGAAGTCTCTTCAACATCATCTAGTTCTGCCCACAAAGCAACTCAAGCTCAGAACAGAGAAACTTGTTCGAAAATTGATTACCTTTAACATTATTGCAGATCGTCATTCAGTCAACCATAACCATAAAAACACAAAAATGTAGACAACTTTAAATCCACGAAAATAAATCAACAGGCCGTAGTAGACCATTAAAGGTCAAAGATATGATGACATGAAAGGTGATAAAGAGTGCAATTACAAATGTTCAAACTCTAAGCCTCCTGGCTCCTGCTCTAATACCATATCAGTTTTACCGATTCATCCCCAAAGCTTAAGATGTTAGGAAGTTGGCCAACAATAATTTTATGCCTTCTGAATCATAGGATAGTAAGAATTCAGACACAAGACCAAATAGGCAACCAGATGTTTGCTACTAAGTAAACTAGCACCAAGTTAAAGCTAATTGGAACGGATTGATAACATTTATAAAACAAAAGGATTTTCTTCTCTTTTGTCTACTTTAAGTGATACACTGGTGTCATAAAAGAATTAAGACACTCCCAAGGGATGACCATGTTTCAAAGTTACCCAGTTTACATTTCAAGAAGAGTATCAAAGTTTAATATTTCAATTGAAACGCTTTCAGCACCTGCTTTAGCATCACTAGCCAAAGTTGCTTTCCCAGACTTACTGGGAGCAGCGGAATTGCACATCTCAAATAGCAGTGGAAAAGTTGAATTAAAGAACTCTGGATGACCAAAGGTTCTTACAACCTGAAAAAAGGAAAAAAGCAAGTATTAACCGAGGCACAAATTAGATAGGAATAGGATCTCATACAAGATGCAGATGGGTAACACAAAGTCGAATTAATTGAGGAGGGGAAAACAAGAATCATGGATAAACCATACTCCAAAAGATCCGTGGAAAAATAAATAAAAAGGGGATAAATAGGAAATTCCAGAAAACACGTTTCGTGGAGAGGACCTAATATCTTGAATTCAACCAACAGAGTGTCTCTGTGATCTGAACTTTACCCGTGAAGCTGATGAGAAAAAAGGTGTTTCCTAATGCAATCCAATGATTCCAATCAATGTATTTTTTCTGAAGAACCAAAAAGGGAGCATTTAATGAAATTTAAATAAATCAAGAACTTGATTTTCACTAAAACACGGTTCCATCATGTTTTTCTTTGTTTCTGTTTAATCTGCTCTTCTTTGTAAACTTACTAAAAACAGAGAGCAAGGGAAGAAAATGAGTGTTGGCCAAGAACTCAAATTAATCAAAGTAGCATCGATAGAGCATTTAAGCTGCACTGTAAACCTGAGTTTTTAAAAGATAAATTAAGATAAAGGCTTAGTTGAATTCAATTCATTCTTTAAAAACTGTTCGGATCCCATAAGAACTAATAAAATGTCCATATCCATATATACTCCACGTAACTAAGCATAAGAAATACCATGCAAATCTTACAGAAGGAATAGACCAAAACAAAAAATAAAAATCTACCACACAATATTTTCAGAAATAGAAGAAAGTATTTAACATGCTTCACTGCTACAACAACAAAACATTTACCTGCTCAAGACATGAGAGAGCAGATTCACGGTATTTTTTCACTTTTTTGGTACATGCAGAAGATACCACACTCAAAATGGCATTAGGAATGGCAGGATCATGACTGGAAATGGCTTTGTGACAAGACTTCGAAAGAGCACCTATTGCATCAAGTAAAGCTTCCTTGCCCTGCAAAAAGTAAATAAATTAAAAATCATATCCTGTAGACAGATGTCTAGAAGACGATAAATCTTACATCTGCAATGCATTAGCTTCGATGTAACAATTATTTGTGTGTGTGTCCGCGTGTGTGTTTATTATTATTATTATTATTACTATTATTATTATTATTTTGGAAAGAAAAAGGCCTTTTCATTGATCATAAATCAATTACAAGTAAAGAGGATGAGAAATCTTCAACAACAATAAGATATCAGAAAATAAAAAGTATTCCAAGCACTTATTCCTATGTTTGGTGGCCTAAATCCCCCAAATGTGTTAATCTGTATTTTAGTTGATATGTGTTTTATCTCTAAGTTGCAGGACTCAAAGTTCTCCCGGTTCCATCTGAATTTTAATTGCTTATCATTTTTTTCCCTAGAACTTGACTATAATGCAGTGTTACACTCTTTAATTTGCTTTCGTTTTGAGGACTCAGTTATCTTTCTTTTTCCTTGAATGAGGAAACAAAATCCCGTGAAGTTACCAATTCATTTACGAACAATTACAATAAGGAGTTTCTTACCTCCCATAAACGCCCAGGAATTTCTTTCATAACAGCTTGGAGTAATACATGATGGTGAGAATCCAAGGATTCACCTAAAACTTCACCTAGCTTGCAAATTGCCTTCCCCGACTGAAAGTCATGTAATTCATACGTGAGAAAAGATTTTGAAAAAGAACAGCAGGACAAATAACTGATTTGGAAATTTTTAAATGATAAAACCTTGAGGCAGGACTAAAAGGAAAACAAGAACAACCTTATAAAGGAAGAGGAAAAATAAAAATCTACCTTCTTTTTACTTGACCATGATGATGATGTAACACTCTGGCATATAAGAGAGACCACCTCTCCCAAATACAGTTGAAGGGCTATCTGTTCACTACTCGTATTTTCTTCCCACAACTCCTCAAACATTCCAGAAACATGCTTGTCATCCTCAAACCTGTGCCAGAGTGCATTAAATCCAAATGCAAAATAAAATAACGCAACAACTTGTACATAGCAATTTTTTAAACAAGAAACAATCAGGAATTCTACTATCAAATGAGAAGTAAAATAATTTAAAAACGAAGACGAATATAATTTTCAACACGTTATTTATTGGATATTATCAGTGAGTGTTTTCAACCAAGAGCTACCATCCTCTAATCAATCTTTCTTTAACATCAATCTTAAGCAATAGAAGAAGCCAAATAAGTTTGACTACTAGGCTCACTTGTAAGGCCATTCACCAGGAGACTACAAAACTTCCAAAGGCTTTTCTAGGTGAAGTTTTTGACCCTGTGAATGTAAATGTACCTGAAAAAATGACATTTTGACAAAGAAAGTTTACTAAAATTCTCGTGGCAGAAGTGGAGATAAGAGTCAGACCTTGATAGAAAAATAATCGGTATGACTGATGCATGATATCCACTCAGAACATCCGAGGCCATGGATGAATAGCTTTTCAATAGAATTGCACATGCAATTTGAGCATTCCTGTCACCAGTGTGCAAGGCTAGAGTATCTTCAATCAGTTTCTCAGCCTGAGATGTTGCTGCATACTTTAAAACTATTGCACAAGCACTAGCAAAGGCACGTTTTGCTGCTCCACTTTTCTCATCCTTAACAACGGGAAACAACAGCTTCAATAGCATACTTGTGTATGATTTGATATCAATGCCAACCTTTTGAACAAGTAAGCTAATAAAGTTGGCGACACCAACCCTGGGGGAAACATGCAAGTCAGAGAGAGTACTTGTAACAATTAGAGAACTCCTCAAGGAAAGTCATATACATAACATATGAATTCCATCATTCTGGAATTACTTAGAAGTAACTCATTTCATAATTCTCATAGATCCCACTAAATATGGTCAGTTCTCTTACTCTGGACAGAGTTCTAGATCGCACAATTTTTTCAGTGGCAGTATTACGTACATCAGAAAGCAAAATATTCAGAATCGTTGTGGGCTTCAATGGACAAAACATTCTAGAATTTTCCTATTCCTTCGATTGTTGTAAATTGAAGGATGTAATCCGGGAACTAATTTTATGTTAGCTAGGTTTTTTAGACTAAACTTCTTTTATTTCTTTATGGGTTTTTTTTCTTTTCCCTTTTTTTTTTTTTCCCTTTTAGAATTCTTCATCATCTCTCCTTTGTGATTTATTTGCCGATCCATGATAGGAAGTCTTGCATATGAAAAAGAGTATTACACATATCATAAAGGAGGCCGCAGAGAGATTGTAAGAGTGAAGTTAGAAATAATACATCTACTGCGTATAAAAGTTACCACAGCAATGAAGCATTCAGGCCATAAAAGTACAAATTCTGGAAAAAAACATACAATTAAATAAATTATAAATAATTAATTAAGATCAGCATTCTTTCGATTGTTCTCTCAGTTTTTTTTTTTTTAATTTTCATGATCTTTTTATCCTTGTGGACTTCCTGTCCTCCTTGTATAGTACGTCATTAATCTGTCTTAATAAAGTTTTTTTTTTCTTATAAAACAAAGTATTAATAATAGTTATAACTGAATTCTAACATAAGTGATTAGATAGACAAGAACGAAGCAAAATATTACGGTTGAAAAACCTAAAATGTCGTCAATATTTTCTGAGGCTTTGTGCACACTGCCATTTGTCAGCTCAGCAAATCAACCCAAGAGAAAAGTACGTAAGAAACAAATTTTAACACTAATCTTCACAAAGGCAAGATGTTCTGTTTAGATGGCTTGGCACTTTGGGTGTGTCAATTTTATCGTATTATCTATTGGATGCTATGTCAAATTCCATGGGATTTTTGCCATTGATAACAGATGAACTTTTTTTTTATTCTTTTGCATAGAAGATAACTAGCTTTCATTGGTAAAGGAATCAAATAACAAGGTAAAATAGATGAAATATTAAATCCATAAGTTGCAATCCAGAAACTGGAGTAATGTAACTACAAAATGTTGTCTGGACTAATTTTAATTTATGGATACATAGTCAAAAAGAACTTTTAAAAAACCTACCCAAAAAAATAAAGGAAATTCATCTATATTTCCAGTCAACATATCTTAAAAAGAAGAAAGATTATAGGAAAATAGCCACGCACCTAGTGTTCAGGCCTACTCCAGATCGGACCAATTGAGCAAGACGAGGAACCAATTGGTCTAATGATTCAGTATCCACAACATTTAAGGAGAGATCAAGAGTTTCCCACATCGGAGAGCCTTTTGAAATCGAAATTCTCAAATTTTCAAGCTTTTCTGTTTGTATTCCAACATTTGTTGCATGCAACTGGAAGACAATCATATACAAACAAATCAATCATTTAAAAAAAAAAAAATAGAAGACACCACATAAAAACAAGAACAAGTCAGTACAAAATGTGAGAATGGAATATGTTCAAACCTCAACATAATTAAGTCCTTGGTCTTCAAGGCTTGATAAACTTTCCAACATGCAACAGACCAGATCGGATAAATGCGGGCGAAGTGCAATTCCTGCACCCTGTAAATAAGTTGGAAATCCCTGTGAGCTGTCCCTCTGAACGTTAATACAGATAAAACACTTCAAAAAGAAATGCTACCTTTGCAAGCTTCATAACAACTGCAATAGATGCCTTGCGAATACTGTCAACTTTACTTAATATGCCTTCTCCAAGCAAAACAGGCAAAACTATATCCATGGCTTGGCTTGCATGTGATATATCTGTTAGGGAGACATCACAAAGCCTAGTTGTTAATGAAGTAACAGCTCGACATAACTTTTCACCGGAATTTCGGACAGTCTCTTTAATGTCGTCCATGGCACGGAAGGCTGCTGACCATAATTTTTTTAAATGCTTTCCAACCTAAATATACCAAAGAAGCATATGGTGAGACGTTAAAGTGCAGAAGTTAAGAAGATATAAAGATGATGACCATCGTGAACACTAAGTTTTTTTACGCAATCAGCACACACTTCCCAGACATAATAATAGGGTTTTAACTACCCATGCCCCCTGAAATTTGTAATTTGGCACTTCCATCCTTGAACCTTTTCTTCTTGGGTCCATAAATTTCCAAAGAGACACAATGAACTCCAACCGTTAGATGGGAGTTAAGTCTATAACTAATTCAAGGACTAACTTATCCAAAAAATAAATATAAAATTAAGGGACTTAAGTTTCAAACAACAAAAAATTCATGGGGCACAAGTATTAAACATCTTACAGCGATTTTGTCAAAAATTTAACCTCCAATAATAATTGTGAAGCGGTAAGGTTATCCCTGCCGTTTGTCATCCAGAAGGAGAGAAACGGTAGAGTTTTTTAAGAAAAAGATCTGGGTTTATGCTCCACTTTCAAGAAAGCATATTTAGATGGTCTTCTGCTAATAAAGTTATTAACGACTTTCCCTTTTCTTTGGTTTTGTTGAATACGAAAGAAATAACAGGCTTTTTGAAGTATAAGCTTTCTACTAGTATTTTGTTTTGATGTATCTATTTTTGACCTGTGGACTTCTTGCTTTCAATCTCTATGTACTGTTTTCAATATCAAAACACTAGTTTTTTTCTAATCAAAAATGAAAAAAAAAAAAAATGAGATTCCACAACACAGTAAGATTTTAAGTTGGAATCTAAGTCCAAAGCATGCTTGGAAAGTTTTCATTTTAAATTTTATATGACAAGCATTATAACTGAATAAAATTCATCTGTTTCTTAAGAAATTGACTAGAATCTTGTCATATTCGTGTCACAAGTGCTAGAAATCATAATACTGGAAAATTGGAGTTGCATTCAAGTTATCTCTATCTTCTTAAAAAAAATAAAATTAAAAAAAAAAACCTAATTAATTAATGAATTTCAACAGGTTTTTATTAACATGTTAGAAAATCCGACATAAATGTTTAAATCATCACCCGATCGAATCTCCGTCCTTGGATGATATCTGCAAGAGCAAGACAAGATGCTTCACGGGAACGCCAAAGCCTAGATCCAGATTGAATTAGCAAATCATCAATAATAACATCGAAGTGTTCATCAATTGTCTTCTTCGAGTCTTCAACAAGCGACTTCCATATATGTGACATTGCATCCTAGTAACATAAGAAGAATGAGCAATGACGAAGTCTGAGTATGTAAGATTAACTGAGATGGAAAATTTTAAAGAAGGCAAGTGTGAGTGTGTGTGTGCGGTTTATGCAGCCCTTGATGGTGCAATTGTATCTAACATCATGCACCGAGTTCAGGGACGTCTACCTGATCATTTTTATCAGGGTCGTATTGATACCGAACAAGCCTTGGGATTAGTGAACGTAAGTGTGGCTTAAGAACATCCCCTGCTTGCTTTGCTATCTTAGAAAATCCAAAAGCAGCACCCCTCTTTGAGTTTAAAGAAGCTTGATGATTAGCCAGATCCATAAACTTATAGATTAAGTCCGGTTGCCCCATCTCATTTGCTAAATTGCAAAGCTCCTTATAAGTGCTGAGTTTCCCACCATTAAGGCCTTCACCAATAGCTCCTTCTTGAAAGACTTCAGTATCTTCAACAAGCTGCTAAACAACACAAATTTTAAAACTAATTATCTAGAACTTAGTCATTTGCTTAAGGGAGTCGCAATTGGTAGTTCTTTCAATTTTTATGCTTGTTCTCTCAGGCTTTTCCACTTTACTGCACTTTTTATCCAGGACTGATTGTCCTCTTTTTTTTTTTTCCTCCCTTCCCCTTATCCTCGTTGGTTTGTACTTTATTATTATTATTATTATTAGTCTAAAGGACGTTTAGTTTCGTTAAGAAAAAAACAAAAGGCGGGGGAAACAGATAGACAGGGAGATAGATAAAAGACCAACTTGCCTTGATTGCTCTTTTCCTTTTCCCTGAACCTGTGAGAGTGCCTACTAGTGCATTTACTAAGTTCTTCTTCATCGATTCATTCCCAAGCTCATACACAATACTCATGCCTTGTGAAGCTAACTCTTGTGTAAGTTCATTCTGTTCACCAAGTAAGTGTGAAAAAGCTTCCTGCATTCATATGAAGAGTTTTAGTTAGACGATTCACACTTAATGTTTTCTTTATAAGAAATGTAAAATTTTATTTGAGCAGTAATATTATGATTTAAAAAACTAGAGGAGATGCTACTTAATGTCGTTACAAGATCCTGCAATGAATAACGGGAATAACAGGGGGGGTAGTTGAGCACAAATTACACCTCCATGCTCCTGCAAAGCATAGACAGAACCAATATAGGCCCAGTGAGAGCATGAGCCCCCACTCAAAAAAAAAATTTTTTTTTTTTTGTATATATATATATATATGTGTGTGTTATTTTATCTTGATACACACAAGGCCCCCATTAAAAATAAAAAAATAAAAAAAAATTTAATCTTTTAGCACCCATTAAAACTTATTAAGTTTTGGTTTTAGTTATTAACTCCCACTAATAAGAATTCCTGGCTCCATCACTGCATGCAAGTCTTTTCTTTCAGTTAATACTACTAGTGAATACCTTAAACGTCTTGAATAGTTAAATGGACAAGTTCATGACATTGTTTGGTTCAATAAGAGAGTTGAGTTAGTCGTCAGCGAGATTAAAAGCTTTATTTGAAATTAATGCATTTTGGTCAGTACAGGGATAGTGTTCTATAAAACTTCTTTTGCCTAAATCAAATTAAATTCCCTTTGTACATTGACTAGAAAGTTTAAACAGATAAGATAGAAAAAGTTATAACCGTAATCATATAAGCATCTGGCATGCAGTAACAACCTCCATAAAATCTGTGAATCCATTGAACTATAGAGAAACAGACTAACCAACATCTTAAAAAGGAATATGGATACCTCTTAAAGGACTCCATTTGACCTAACTACAGGGACATTCTGAATACTGTTATCAAAATCGGTTCAATGCTGACTTTCCACTTGCCTATATGGAATGTAATTACACTCAATGGCAGATGTTACATCCTATTTTTTAATGATCCCGTCACGTGATGGACTTTTGTCACGTGATGGACTTTTAGGATTGTCTATAACTGCTCCATGAATGTTGAATGATGTTTCCTTCTTGCTCATCTTCTTCCTGGGATGGAACTCCACAAGAAGTATAAGCAGTAAACTTACCCAGTATGTTTATATTTCCCAGTTTTAAAAGAAATAATGGTTTTCCCAAAGTGATAACAGTTTAATAAGAGACAGAGGTCAACAGTGCCCGTCAGAGAAGACAGACCATTTGAAGTGCAGACCACTATGAGAGGTCAACGAGATAATATACAAAGAAGAATAAGAAAATGACCAGAAAAATTTTGAACATGTAAATGGCAAACCTGAATTTCCGGAAGCATTTTCTGGATGGCAGGGTGACGACCACAATACATTGTAATTGATAATAGCCAAACAGCTCCAGCACAGCGTTCTTCTTTCCTGGTGCTGTATAAAAGTTCATCAAAAAGCTTTCTTGTAATTACATCTCTAACCATGGAATGATAATCTTCACTGGATGCCTTTGTTCCATTCGTGCTATACTTAGACAGTGATAAGTTCACATCTCCCATAAGAAAGTTGGAACTCATGGAAAGTGTACTATAATTTGTCTTCAGAATCACATCAGCACTCACAGGAACACCCCCCCACAAAAATGAAAGAGCCTCTCCAGCAGCAAAAAGGACATCTTCAACCTATGCAACTCCAAAACTGCCAAAATTAGAGGGTTTCCAGTGTCTTACATGAAAAATCATTAGAGTATATGAAGAATGAACAACACAAATCCCTATTGCCAATCTTGGTTTAGACCTGGTATTAAAAGAACAAATTTGACCAGTTGCGAAAGAGTAAAGATTGAGGTTTCAACAACTAAATCCAATTGCTGAAATGAAAAGAATAAAAGGGGAGTTAAAAACCATCTTATATTTTTATGCATACATGAATAAAAAAACCAACATAATCCCAAATTGTCTTGTAAATCTAAAACAATTTCATATATTTCCAATAACAAAGGCTTTCTTGAGAAAATAAAATGAACGAAAACTTCTATGCAACAGCCTAAAGAAAAGACTATAAAAACAAACAGGTATAGGATGGCACTAACCTAAAAATTTAGCAAGGAGTGTATAAATGAACTAAATCAAAAAATCAATTTGCTTCAAGAAAGTGCACAAAATTATATCCAACTAACTCATTTCCATTTGGTTTGGACGCTTTATAAAAGCAACCCCAGACTCTTCCCAAACTCCCACATAAATGGGTAGATTCTTATCCATAACTACCCATAGTACTTCGAAAAACCAGTAATGACAAAAAGCATTTCACCAGAGGGAGAAAGAGACTAAATTAGATACTTAGTGTGGACAGAACTAGTTCTGCTCCAACCAAATTCCTTTCTTTTCATTTTTTCTAATCCAATTTGGCACTGCAACGTTGTTAAACAACCACCACAAATGACCTCTCTCTACATCAAGTTTGAAAATATTGCAATCCAATTTAACTGACCATCCTCTATTTGTCTAGGCACAACTTCCCTCTAGATGTTAGATTCTAAATGTCCTGCATGGAAAGATTATAATATAAAGCCCTTGGGTCCCCTCCACTTGCAAGCTGGATTTGCAAGGGTAAGGTCTACCTGGTGGGTTCCTAACAGTATATGTCAAAAAAGCACTCGAAAGTTTAAAAATACATGAAAAGACATGGATATATATCCGACGAGTGTCCTTACAACCAGTGGCCAATCAGTTTCTGATGCTAATGAAGATGGAGTCTTGCAGTATTCCAACCAAACATAGCCTTAAACTCCTTACTTCTAAATCAAAAAAGAAACCCCACATCTAGCACAATCCCAAAGAAAGACATTCTCGTGATTGAATATGTAAGATCACAAGGTTAACTTACTTAAAACAACAATATTTGCCATACCATTGTTCAAGAAACCCTAACAATTACATCGAAACCACTCCAATTATATACTTCGGTTACCATCAGATATTCTGTTTAGTTTGCTGATTTTGGAACAAGGACATGAAGACTATTCCAGGTTTCAGTTAAAAGAATTATCCTGAGAAAACAAGTTGCAGTCTTAATTCGTACCGCTCGTAGAACATACATTTACCTATTCATTGACTATATAACAGCAATTGAATGGATAAAACAAATAAGCTAACAGCAATGTAGAAAGTGCTTCTACCAACCTTGGACCGGCAAAGACTAAATATTAAATCAAGGGCAAGATTTAGACATGAAATTGATGTTTCCTCCATGCCAATATGTCCAATCGCTATGACTATTTTTTGAATTGCTTTAATATCATCACTGGATAGAAGCTTGCTCAACTTTTCACGTAAATTTGTCAGGATCTCAACTGCATATTAATAAATGCAAAAACTACTATTGAAGGTGACATTTTAAAACTCGATGCACGGAAATAATAAGGGAGGTTCAGGTCAATAATTAGCATGTCAAAACTAGCTACCTGAACCAGAATCAGCAATAAGTGATGGCAATCGAATTCGCAGTGCAATATGACCTAATGCTTGCATTGCAACTGAGGCAAGTGGTGCAGTCTCAGAATTAACAACATCAACAAGAAACTTGAGTGTATTCTGAAACAGTGCCTCTGGAATCTGTGAGAACATCATGTTAGATATTTCAGAAAAGCCACGTCAAGAAGTCGACAAAATTATTACTTGAACTTCTACAACCAGAAAAGATATAATTAAAAGAAGAAAAATACAACTTACAGAAGGCATTCTAGACGTGCACTCAGCAGTAACATATCCTATTGCACACAAGACTCCGTGCTGAGTCTCAAATCTGAACAAACTTGCATTAATATACTCCATACCGTGATTTATTTTCAAAACAGAAGGTGGATTTCATTTGTGATCACAAAATCAAAAACTTCCATCGAGGATACAAACCTTAACTTCTGTGTTCCACTAACTGAGGCTACTAGTTCACTAACTATAGCAGACGATGAATCTATTGGAAGATTAGAAGAGGCTATTCCAAGTAAGCGTGCTGCAGATTCACGAGTATCCAAGTCCACATGACTAAGTAGTTGTTTTATCCACGAACTTTTCCGTGCATAGTGAGACGCTATAATCTACAAATGCCTATATATCAGAAACATCCCAAAAAGAAAAAGAAAAAAAAAAAAAACGCAAGTTAAAGGCTTTAAAAAACAGTGCCTGGAATATTGACCTCTGGGATACAAGATCCAATCACAATCAATGTCTTGGAAGCATTGGCATGCAACTCGACAGACCCTTCATGTGACATGGCATGTTCTAACAGTAAACACATATTTTCCACAGCAGAAAGAAACACAGGCAATCCATCTATAGATGTGTTTTGCTCCAACTCCGACTGAAAGCACTTCAACAAGAATTTAATCATAACTACATATGTTTTTGAAGGAAATAATAGCCTCTGTTCCCTTGTCTCAGTTGAGTCTAACAACTTTGGCTGCTGTCCAAGAATGTAATCTAGCATGGCTCCCAGTTTGGGATACTGTAAATCAGATCTTTCACTCATGCTTGGCCCATCACCTTTCAAGAAAAAGAGGCCTTCAAGTGCCATTTCCCTGCAAAAAGGGAAGATGGAAAAGCAAGGGATGCCCAATTTAAGTGTTTCGGTGTGAGAGCCCCTAATCAGGTTTAAAACCAGTGAAACCTACTTATCTCAAATTTGTAAACATGATTTTCAATTTGAGTTGCCTTTGTTTTAAAGTATCATGCATTACAAGCTACAGATGATACATCTAAAGACATTCAATTTCCCAATTCAACTCAAAAGGAGCTTTTTTTTTTCTGCATAAGAAGTCAAAACCTTTTAATTAGTTTTTCAGGGCCCATTAGGTGTTACTGTTGGGGGGGGGGGGGGGGGGGGGGGTGGGGGCGCGCTGCTTTCAGATTACTGACAATCTGCAGCATAATAGGTAATTGGGAAAACCTGTTTCGCCAACAGATTGTAAAAACTAGAAGCAGCACCAAGATGCAATACCTTGTATCCAAACTTAAATCAGCTGCCCCAAGCATACAAATAAATCGACTGGGGCAATGTTGTAGATCAAACAAATACGTGGCCCATCTTACAGCACAATATCTTACTTCACTTTGTTCCTATGTCAGCACAAGAAATTATAACTCATTATGAAGCAGGAGATATTGATAAACAAAACAGATAAGAATATTCTAATTCCAAATAGTAGGCCAGAAAAGCTAAACAACAGAAGTGCAGATCCGCCAAATGTATAAGGTCAGTACCGCTTGAGAACTTTTCAGCAAAAGCATCTCCAAATCTTTTAACACAGTTTCTGTGGCTCCCTGATGCTCAAATGGTAAGTTAGTATCGGAGCAACATTTATAAGAAACGATCATCAAGAAAAGCAGACAAGAACAAGATCAGATATTATCCAGTCACTTCAAATTTAAGAAAAGAGATTCTTGAGAAAGTGAGAGTTGACTAGTTTCCTTATTGAGAAATTTTCAGCTGGCTATTTTGTTAATTGTGTAAATAGTTGACTGATAGGTGCACTCTTTTTCAAAATTCAGTAACAAACCAATTGCACGAATAGTTTTCCTTAAGTGTTTGTATTTGCATCAGATCGGTTACCAGAACAATCAAATGAAATGTATCACTAGAAAAACTATGAAACAGAAGACAATTTGATACTAAAGATACCTCAGGCAAATCAATAAACTAGCATACCTTATAAGCAGTAGAAAGAGAAATAGTTGCCTCCTGAATGATGAAGCGAAGAGACTGGGGCTCCACTTTCAGTGCACCAAAAAGACGCACAGCCATATCAATCTTATCTCTGGAAGATATTTCCACCATAAAAAATTATTTTGAACTAAATTTCAAAGTACCAGAAAAGGGGCATGGAAAGAGAATTTCCACTCAACTGAAGAACTAATGATGAAAATCGGTCCTGTAAGTAAGTAGCAAAGAAAGCTAAAAACCTAAAAAGTTGAGGCATGCGCTGTGCAAGCAATCCAATAGCTTGGAAAGCAAAAGTTTTGGTGTCTCTGGCAGTAGCATCTGATAAATTTCGTGGAACAAATCAACAAGATCGAACTCCATGTAATAGCAAAAATACGATATATTTTTTCAAGATAGTGCTGTAAACTACATTGCATGACTAACCTGATTCTAAATTTGGATTCCTGTCAAGTGACTTCAGAATTGCATTAAGTATCACGGGGGCCATAAGCTTGAGCTGATTAATTTGTGACTGCACAAAAAAATTTAAAGACATCCTAAATATTTGAAAAATCAAAAATTAGAAAAAAAAATCTGGAAACAAGTAATAGAACCCCAAAATGGAACATAATAAATCCCTTACATGTTTAAATACCCAGACAGTAAACTCCATTCCCAACTGCTTCAACCTAGATGTAGTATCATTACCTTTCAATATGCAGAATACAAAATTAGCGTAAGTTTCACTTTCAACATGTGATAACCTAAAAATTATATCAAACCTAAAAGCTAATACCTTTCCATATGAATATATGATCAGGATATTACGTAGTATATTTCATTACAAAATACAAGCTAGAGCAAATAGATATAGCTTACAAAAAAAAAAAAAAGTAAAACATCATAAGTACGTATATCAGTAGAGACTGCACAATCATAATTTCCTGTTTTAAAAGCACACAAGGAAATCAACCAACAAGACTGCCAACAGTAATTTGCAAAATTAAAAACACTAGCCCCAAGAAAATCAACCCAAACAGAAAATCAAAAGAAAAAATCCAACATGAGCTTGATTTCTTGAATCAAAAGAAATCAATAAGCTTCTCTTCCTTCACTAACAGATATATTGTGATAAGGATTTCCAAATTTTGTCGTCTTCATTTTGGCTGATAAAGATACAATATTTCTTGGTTTGTGATGTTTTCCGAGCGCTCAAGGTTTGATACTTTGTACCAGGTAGGTATGTAATTCTTGCCATCAAAAGAAACTTACTTGCAACAATGTGAATTGAGAATAATTAAAGTACAAATCTAAATTTCTTTTCTCTGTATAAAGCATAAAAGAAACAGTATAATGCTTGGCTGATTCTTATTTCTCGATTGTAATGTTAATAAGCAAAAGGAAAGTGCCATAATTGCAGGGTGTGTCAAATTATTTATTTGAAATCTGTGCTTAATAACATATCACACAGCTGATGGGAGCTTGATTATCACATATTATATAATAAGAAATTAATATCTTTTTTTTTTTAACCAAATAGAGTGAGAAAAGACTGGAAAAAGAACAAAGTAAAAACAATTTAGTTACATAATGTTGTTTTGGTCATTGGATGCTCACGTCAATTCCATCTTGCTTGCAGTTTTTCCAACTTAAATCCTGCTTTTTAAACCCAAAATACCCTTTTTTAAAAATATTCACAATACTTGGCTACTTTATGTCACATCTGATTTATTTTACAGCGCAAGTGACAAAAATAAATTAAAAGCTACAACAACAAACAGGCCTAAATGAGCCTTATAATAACTGACTTCACAAAGTTGCAATCCAGAGAGGAAAAGAAAGAGAAAGAAGGGTGGGTGGAAGACATGAAAATAAAAAGATGCGCACCATATATGCAGCCAAAGACACATTGTAAAGTTGGAGGAAAACTATTTGCCGCTGTAATGGACCGGCAGAAAATAGACATTAGCTTCACTTTCAAAGCATGACTCCCAGGAGTGACCCTATAATCAGGATCAACATTTTGAGATCCAGCAGTACCTAAAGAATATATGAGATGTCTGTCAACATCATGAAATAAGAAGTGAAACCAAAATAATAATAATAATAATCTCTCAACTGCATTACAAGTGAAATCACAGAAAGATCAACAAAACAAAGTGAAATTTCACCCTCATCAAAGCATGAAATAAAGTTTATATCATCCAACCCAGCAAGTTTATAAGTGTGTGCATGTGCATTTCATCTTTGTGCATATGCATATAATAAAATATCATACAAGACCTACTACAAGTGGAGTTAGATCCCAATCGCAATCATCAAATATGCATTTTTATGTCAAGAAAAGCAATTAAGTTTCGGTATATGAAATCACAAACAAAGAGAAAAAATGAAAAAGAAGAACCAAGTCATACCAAGCATGAGAACACGTTCTAACAAAACAAAAGGTTATCAGCAGAAAGAAGGCTACAAATATCTCTATATAAGGTCCTTAAACAAAACTTAATTGCAGAAGAAGTATGCTAATTTGGAATAATAACAAAATGAAAATAGTTAAATATTATACAGTAATTCATTCATTAAATAAGCGAAAGAAAAAACAGAAAAGAAAATCACAGTAAAGGTCTATGCTTCATACCATTAAACAGCAAGAAAAGTTTGTTTATGAGGTTTGAATCATCTAGATTAGCGCCATTAGCCTTCTTCCTTAAAAGTTCCTCCCCCCTCTTTATCACAGGCTCCTGACTAGAATTAATCGACATAAGTAGAACGAAAAATTAAAGCATTTTATTGATAAGTCTAATCCTAAATAAAGATGCTACATCAAAAGAAAAATTAAATAAAAAGATAAGTCACTCAGTAACTAAAGGTACTACTACATACTAATCAACCGAGGCTGCCAGATAAAGTGGATAAACAAGTTCAGGTACCAGCTCCATTCCTTCAGAAACATTTAAGATCCCCAACTGCTTCAAGAAAACTGAAGTGAGTAACCTACTCTGGACACTGGCATAAAGGCCTCTTGTTCTATGATTGTAGGACCAAAACAATTAAAACACGCACACACATAATACATACAAATACATAAACATACATACATACATACATCCATACGTACATATGTATAATATATATTTATATATATATTATATGTATATCTCCGTAGGATTTATTTGTAGGAACTAGAAGTGCACCATTTTATTTATACATACATGCCTGCATGCATAATTGAACATTACCATGCCAGCTATTCTGTATTGGAAGAGTACTAGTTAGGTGGCACATTTGTCTCCCTCTTTTACCATTTTCCTTTTTAGTTATCAGCAATATTTTGCGTGTTTCTAATAACAAACATAATTGGTATATGTAGCCGTAATTTGTGTGTAAGCATGCATTTGGTGAAAACTTTTTTTTAGCATTGCATTTAAATCCAATGCAATTTTCCCTCAAATACAAAAGCATTTCATTCAAATACCAATCACATCACATTTTAAACCCAACACAATCACTATTTATTATTTCACTTTTTCTATTACTTTTATTAATTACATCATATATTCTCTCTCTCTTTTATTTTCTCTCTACTTTTACCCATCACATTACATATTTATTATTAAAATATAATTCAAATACTTTTCACCCAAACACACATTGCATTCAAATACAATGCTAATACTTTTCCTTTAAATACAAATTGCATTCAATGTATTGCAATCAAACGCAATACAAATGCAATGCGTTCACCAAACGAGGCCTAAGTGTATGTGCTTGTTTCATGTAATTATCTATTGGCATATGTAATTATCTATACCTACAATATGCATCACTTGTACCAAACTCTACACACAAAATGCATGCACGCACCCTATAGACTATGTAGACCTACCTGTCTCCGTACACACAACCAATTGTATTCACACTAGCAGTACAACATTCAATTTCCTTGGCCTCTAATGAACCGTTGTGCTTTCAAATTTTCTCACTCTGTTTTTTTACCAATAATAACAATAACATCAGCATATTGACTTCTTTTTCGTTTGATAAGTCAGCAGATTAATTGTTGTTATTTGTTAATCTAATGTCACATATGTAAAAATAAATAAATAAATCAAAAAATAAATCTATGATCCCAAAAATTGACAATCCTAATTTATACTAAATTTACCTTTCTCATTAAAAGCGTATCTCTGTCCAAAGATTGTTTCCCTGTAACACGGTTGGTTTGAGAGATTGAAAGTCCAGGTGGGCATTCTCTGCTGCATAGATGCATGAGTCCTTAAAGATTTCAGCACAGCAAAAAGGTAATTCTAAAAGAAAGATTAACTAAAAGTATGTAATCTACATACTGCTCAGACAATACACCGAGTTCCAGACCTTTGAGATGATGGTTGATACAAAATTGTATGGACGCAAAAATCAATAAACAATTCCCTGTCCTGAGAGTCAGTAATTGCCCTGTACTTTGCAACAGCTTCATCATCAATTCGACTTGAATTACAATCACCAATAACCTGAAACCAAGCAATATAACATGATTTAGAATGATCATTTGTCAAGGAGAGCAGAAAAGGAACCGAGAGTGATAGATATAGTGTTTTCTATACGGAAAGATATCCCCAAACTTGTCCACTTTAGCCATTCTCAGCTTTACTAAGCATAATTTCCAACATTTTTTTAAGTTTGGCTACTACTACCCCTATTATTCAGCTATCTAAAGCTTTCCATACCTTTCCATGGATGACTACGAATTATTGCAAGGAATTATTTTTAAAGGGGCCAGGCTAACAAAAAGAAAATTATGATAAATTACATCATCAACAAATTTTTGTTAGGGATCTCATTTTTGTGGTCAAAATCAAATATCTACTTTTATCTCCGGGCCAAAAGTATGAATTCAGATTCTGTTCAAATACTCATTCATTGGACATGCAGCTTGGCTGAATCTTGCATGCCTAGCTCAAGGCCAGGTTACACTGCACGCATTCCAGACAATTGATAAGAAGACATGGAAAATGAATACATAAGCAGCATCCATACTGGAAGGTCCTAGCAGAAATTTAGGTGCAAGATCTAAATTCGTAAAATTAATGAACAAGCACTTATATGTATGAGGTACAAATTGTACAAAGAAATAAAAACACTTCCAATGCTTTAACAAAACAAAAGTGAAATAAGAAATAACCGAAACATAAAATTGAAGATACCTTGGTAACAATTCTAAGGATAATCTCTTGGTGCTGATGAGGAAGCTTTGAAACATTCACCAGAAGCATGGGTGCCAAATTTCCTTTTTCCTGTTGTTAATCAGGAAAATTTACAGAAAACTTCAAGTCAAACAGCCAATCTAGTGTAATCTTTAAGTCAACCTTTAAGTCAAACATTCACAGAAAGACGTAACACGGGATTGGTTGTAATTTTTTTCTTTTTGTTTTAAATTGGTATCAACTTTATTATGAATTTCGTTTTCTAATTCTTTATGTTTGTGAGGAATGCTTCTTCTCGCTTTCCTTTGTAATTGAGTTTTATCAATGAAAGGTTGTTTTTTATCAAAATAAATAAATTAAAGACAATATACCTTGATAGGCACACGGTCAAATGCCATTTCGATGTACACAATGCAAAAATTCCGAACCATCGGAGCGGCATTAGCATCAGAATATATGTTCCACAGCTCTGATAATGGCAAACCAATCTCAAGCTGATGTTTCACTCTTTTGTTCACATGACTCAAAATCTCAAGCACCTGTTATTTCACAGTTTTGATCAAACATTCATAAAGACTCTAAAACCACACCGCATTCTGCACAAATTCTACATTTTTCTTACAAGCAATAACCGCAAGATCTTTTTTTTATTTTAATTTTAAATAATTGCAAAAGTTAAGCAATCAACTTAGATACCAAAATTCTACGAAATTTTTCGATTTCGAGAACTCAAGAAAGATTTTCAACATCCACAAAGACTAAAAATCAACCAAGTTAATTTTTTTTCTCTATTTTTCTGATTTTTCATTGCTTCAAAAACCCTCAAAATCCATAAAATTTTCACAAGATCGAAGTCTCGTTCGAAATGTCAAAGAATTCATCAAAACAAAAACAAAAACTAGGCTAAATTAGCATTAACGAGAAGCTCTGAAATCCCTAAAAAACTGGAGAAGCTCAATCACAAACTACAAAAGAGAGAGAGAGACCTTGTTGCGAACGGCGGAGGAGTGGGAGGAGAGGGAAGAAATGGTGAGAGGGAGAAGCTTGGAGAGCAAGGTTTGGAGCTTGGAGTCGTCGCAGAGAGCGAGGCGAGTGAGCATTCGATCCAGCATCTCTTCTATCTCTCCGTCCGACTTCGCCGCCGGCGCCGGCGACGGCGACGATGATGGTGTTGGCTCTGCCATTTTTTTTTTTTACCCGCAAGCAAAACAGGACTACTGAATTTGAGTAGGGTGTTTTGGGGGATTGTATAGTCTGCCTTTAGACTTTGGTAACGTAAGGGACGGGACTCCTTTTATGCTATCACCCTCTCTATAGGATTTAGCTAAATAATCTTTTTTTTTTTTTTTGTTAAGAAGTTGTTTATGGAACTGTTGCCTATACAAAATTTAATTACACAAATGTACGCATCGCAATCAAGTAATAAAGTGATCGAATTGAGTATCGTCTCACAGAGAAAGTTATCATTAAAAATCTTAATGAAAACTAAATCAAGTGATTGCAAAATTTAATCGAAGTTAAACTAAATTAAGCTTGCTATAATGAGATGAATTAAAGGACATAAATCAAATGTAAATGCAAATAAATAGAGATCAGAGATGAAATTACTGTGATTCAATTTCTTTTCCCCTACAACCTGACTATGTATGTTATAGCAATACTACAGCAATGCTGTTCAGTTAACCCAGAACTCAAAACTTCCACAAGATTCTTCCGAATTACTTATGCTGTTACCTCCTTACTTCATTTTTAACATATTTCTATGCAAAAATAAAAATAAGAGATCAAATTAAGCTCAAGTTTCAAATGGGTTATGAAAGGCAAGTGAACATTTCTACTTAACTTGCAAATTTAGCTAGATTAATTTATAAAACCAACCAAACACACATTATTCAACACAAGTCTAACTCTAATCAGTTTTCTAACTAATTACAATCACGACATTATGCTCAAGATGGTCAATCAATGAACACAAATAAACAATCAAAACAGTGTTGAATAAACTGACTAATATTGAAGTAACAGGCTCAGCATACAAACTTTTCGTCACAGGTTTAGGTACCTATTATCTCAGTCTAAAAGAAATTCAACTCATGGCTGATTGTCCAAGCCGCACAAAAATAGAGGACATCATTCAATGAGATGGAGAGCAGGATACAACCGAAAAAAAATTGAAACAGAAATAAGCGAGAATCACAAAGTTCACGGTGCTTGGTAGTGGGATTCTGGCTCTTCCTTCTGGAAACTGCTCAAAATCCGTCTCCAGCGACTAGATGTTCGCTTTCCTTCTTGGGATCCAACTATTTCTGGTAAGTTTCCCCTTCTTTCCTTTTCTGTTTGGCTGCCTCTCTTTTCTGCCGTCACTTCCCTCCTTTTCAGTTAAAGGCTGAATGCTTCTTTTTAAGTGCTAGGGTAAAAGAAGAATGGACAGGTGTCTCCAATCCAAGGGCTGAGACTTTGCTTAGTTTCATTGGTGAGAGACAGCTCACATACTTGTCTTTTTCTATTTAGGTCAGCAACTAAATATACTATCAGATGTGTTTTGACTTGTCAACCTGGTTTACTAAACTCTGCCCAGTTGCTCCAGCAATACTGCAACATCACCTGAAATCAAGCATCCTTGCCATTTCGCTCCAATCTTGCATTTCCATTCTTACCAAAGCATGACTTTTCTTTCCAACGGCCTTTTAACATTTCCACCCTATAAAACACTTCAAAACATCAAAAACATATATGAAAATTTAATTTCAATACACTGAAATAAAACTTTGAACCTAAAAACTAAAAATGCTTACTTGAACCATTAATATACTAAAAACTCAAGGGACAAAGCACATTTTTAAATCCAAAATAGCTATGATAACTCTATTTCCTAGAGTTATCAGAGACGTTTGGTAAACGCATTGAGTTTTAATTACGTTTGAATACAATTCATTGTTTGAATATTGTATTTGGTTAAAAAGTATTTATTTTGCATTTGAATGAAATATATGTTTGGATGAAATGTATTTTAGAGTTAAAAAATTGATGTAATTGGTAAAAATAGAGATAAAAAGTTAGAGTTAAAAAGTTAATATGATTATTTTAAAAAACTTTTAAATGGTAATTGTTTTCATAGCACTGTTGAAAAGGATTGTATTTGAATGTAAAACTTTACGTTTGGTGTAAAATTAGTTTTCGTAACACTAAAAAACGTTTTCCAAACATACCATTAATAAATAATCCAAATTTTTAAAAATTAATTAAAATGATTTTTTCTTTAAAGGTAAATCAATTTAATAACTATTCACTTCTTGATTAATCATATTTAGTCAATCAGTGATTGACTACTAATTAATTAATTATTAACTCTTGGTTGATCAATTATTAACTTTCAGTTGATCATTGATTAACTCTTAAACAACCATTGACCATAATCAATCATCAATTTTCATAATTAATTACTAATTGATCATAAACAAAATCACCAATTTTTAATTAATCAATGATTAACTACTAATAAATCATTGATTTACCGTTAAAAAGAATTTAGAAAACACTAAACTGTTCAACTCTCTTTCTTCCTCTCTCTTCTCACCATCCAACCACCATCGTCGCTACCTCCCCACCGAACTCCTTTCCTAGCCAAAAGCTGCCATCGTTGTTTGCCAATCGAAGGGGACATAGAGATTGTCAAAATCTCAAGGATCGCCATTGTCACCAACTCAGCGAGATCGTCAAACAACTTGCAACGCTGTTGAGATCAAGTTGTTGAAGAAGCTTCGCCGTCACTACTCCCAGATGTCCCCTTTCATCATCGTGTACACCCACTATCGTCAAAGGTCGCAACTTGCGAAAGATTGAGATTGGAACCTATCTCATAAGGCTGCTGAGATCGAAACCTTAATCTCCCTTTTAAAGATCGCCCATTTCAGAGAGAGAAGCCGATGACTAAGCTGCCATCTTCCTCCTCCAATGTGGAAGTGATTTGTAGATCACTGATGCCAAGAGGGATAGAGAGAGATGAGGAGGAGGGGAGTGAAAGAGGGATTTTAGTGAAAATGAAAATTGATTACCAAAGCATACACATTAGGTCATTTAACTAAAGTATTAAAAAAAAAGTTAGGCTATCTATTATATTAAATAATTTAAATAGGCCAACACCCAATTTGCCTTTTTTTTTTTTTTCTACGTAAATTGCTCACACTATCTAATTATTTTATAAAGTTATAATTTGATACCCAATCTAAACTTTTTAAAATGATGTAATTTGATCTTCTAAGGAAGGTTAATAAATTTAAGGGTAAATTACTCATTTGGTCTCCAATCTTTTTTTTATAGTTAAAAGGTCCTAACTTCTTTAAAATGATGCAATTTGGTAATTTTTAGAAAAAAAAAAGTTAAAAATTAGATGAAATATATCACACATATGATACATAAAAGTTGAATCACATATTTTTTTTAATTGCCTTTAAATAGTAAATAATATGTAATATACATTACATTTTCTTGTTAAATTTTTTACCTATTTTAGTGAAAAGGACCAAATTGCACTCTTTTAAAGAGTTTAAGAACTTTTTAGTTGTAAAAAAAAAAAAAGATTGGAACCAAATCGTAATTTTATAAAAAGTTTAAGGATCAAATGGGCTTGTGTGATAAACGTTACATATAAAATCTTTTTCTTAATTATCGTTAAATAGTAATTCATGTGTAATATATGTTATGGTTTCCGTTAAATTTTCAACCTTTGTTGACAAAAAGAACTATTTAGTCACATTTATTAATTACTCTTAATTATGATTCAGTAAAATTTTTTAATAAATATTTAAATTTAGTCAAAATATTATATTAATCAGACGCAATTGACTATTTAAAGATAATTAAAAAAGTCTACATAATTCAACTTATATATGTATATAATGAATATGAGTAAATTGCACCTTTATAAAAGTTTAGGACCTTTTAATTATAAAAAAAAAATTGTAATCAGATTGCAAACTTCATAAAATAAAAATAAAAACTATATGAATAACTTATCTTTTTTACTTTTAATTAATTAACATTTTTAGGTGAATTAGTTATTTTTGGAATGTAGAATAAAAAAAACTTTAAAATTTCAATTGTATAGGGAATTTTGAGGTGAGTTGAGTATGACTTTCTTGTAATCTGTTTTTAGGTTAATATATTTTTAAAATTTTGTTTGATTTTATTTTAATTTAATGTGATTAAATTACAATATATGATATTTTACCTTAAGCAACCTGTCTAAATGTATCAGTAATAAGTAGACTCTCTCTTTCGCTCTCTCTCACACTCTTACTACTTCTTTGAATGGTCTTCGTGAGAGTGGGTTTAGAAGTCGACGTTTCAGCACTTCACTAGATCACTAGCTTTCGGTGTTTGTTGAGGGGTCTGCTGGTGACTTCGAGACTAGACTCGTGAGGCTGGAAGGTAGGGCAACAGTAGGCTGATTTCCATTCATAGAAGTAGATTCGCTACGGGTTTTTTCTAGATCTAAGTGCATCCAACACGGGATCTCGTTGAAACTGCAGGTATTGGGTCATGGGGCGGTGATGAGCATTTTAGGTCAAAGCATGAGGCAATGAGGTTGGGCAATGGTGGAGTGTGGATTTAACGCGCCATCCTGACTTTTGCAATGGATTTTGTGGTACCCTCTCAGTAGTGGTCTGGTGTTTCTCTCTTCCTTACCGGTGTTCATAGGATGCGGCTTCTAATTGAAGATGTTGGCATGTCTTGGGTTTTTTTTATGCTTTTATGGTATTTTCATGCAATAAAAGTGGTGGTTTCCTCATCAATTCCTAGTTTATGTTTTCGCTTCGTGTCTGATATTGTTGATTGAATCATATTTGATTGGGTGTTATTTGGTGGGCGAATATTGTTTTTGCTCCACCTTTGGTAGAAGTGTTACTCCAAGTTGGGATAAGAGGTTGCTCTAGCGTTTCCCAATTGGGCTTGTTGCCAATGTGAAGTCCCAACAGTATCAAGTGAATTTGGGTTCCACATGTTTCCCAGCCATTTATTGGCTTTTCAATTAACTTTGTCTAATACAAGTTATGTGTTATGTGCGCTTTGTCCCTTTTTGTTGTTGTATTTGTCCTCTACTGGCTTTAATAATATTCCTTTTCTAGCATCAAAAAAAAAAAAAAGTAGACTTTCCTTTTAAAAATTTTATTTATGAAAGATGAAAGAAATCATAAAAATTATTAATTTAAAAGGAGCAAGTTTTAAATAAAATATAATTATATTACGTATTTGCTTCAGGTGCACTTTTTTTCATTATGATATTGATACCCGTGATCATTTTTTTCTTTTTTTTTTTTAAATGGAAAACTACATTAAACTAAGAACAGATGATCGTTTTTAAACTAAAACAAAAGATAGCACACTCCAATTTTTTCCTGTTGTTATTTTTAATGTTCCATAAGTACAAGGTCAACTCAAAAGGAAGGAAGAGAATATTTGGGTTTTTTTTTCCCTTTTGTCAAGGAAGGAAAGAGCTATAGAAATAAATGATAGCATATTCCGATAATTTTAGAAAATTGATATGTAATATATGGCTTTTCATGAATTAGATTACCTATGTAATCCACTAACTATGATAAAGATCATAAATTAATTAGTTGTTTGATCAACAATACATGTAAAAAAAAAAGCATGAATATATAAGTAAAAGAAATATATATATATGTAGTGTTTGGGACACAAATTTTTTTAGCATTGCATTTAAATGCAATGCAATTTTCCCCCAAATACAAAAACATTTCATTCAAATACTAATCACATCACATTTTAAATCAAACACAATTACTATTTATTATTTCATTTTTTCTATTACTTTTATTAATTACATCATATATTCTCTCTCCCTCTTTTTTTTCTCTCTACTTTTACCCATCACATCACATATTTATTATTAAAATATAATTCAAATACTTTCCCCCAAACACACATTGCATTCAAATGCAATGCTAATGCTTTTCCTCCAAATACAAATTGCATTCAATACACTGTATTCAAATGCAATGCAAATGCAATGCGTTCACCAAACGAACCCATATATATATATATGAATAAACCTTTAATGTTATAAACATTACTATTATTATCATGAAAATTTTCAATCCTGCAGTCTTTAGATAACTTTTTTAACTCTACATTTGGTCTTTTGAAATAATCTAAATCTAAAATGATAAAGTATGAAAAAGAAAAAAAAAAAAAAACATCACGATACATCAGTTTCCTAGTTACTGTTATTCTCTCTATATTGTCAATGGTTAAATTTTTAGATTTTTTTTTTTTTTAGTAAAAAAGCTTCCTTTTATTAATAACTGGGTAAATCAACACGTACAAAAGACCCAATTACACCACGAACAAAATCATGAAAGACCATATCAGAAGAAAAAGTGAAAGCCCCTTATGGGGCACGTAGCTTGTACTGCCACTAACAGCTTGGGACATAAGGTCTTGGGTATTACCTATGATTATAGAATCCGG
Organism: Antiaris toxicaria; assembly: GCA_035233585.1. Taxonomy (NCBI): domain Eukaryota; kingdom Viridiplantae; phylum Streptophyta; class Magnoliopsida; order Rosales; family Moraceae; genus Antiaris; species Antiaris toxicaria. The sequence continues at coordinate 21,620,069 of CP141153.1, forward strand.
AGCTCTAGTGAGAGGGCTTGAAGTAACTTTGAATACATTAAAAACATATGACTCTAGAATCCATCACTAAACCCATTACTCCAAGCTAGACGACCTCCTTCATGAGGTACTAAACACTCAGCCAAATGGGGAGAAAGGGAGCCTTACAACTTCTTCAAACAACCTACTCGCATTGTATCAGAATCATCCCTTATGACCACACCGCACCAATGAAATTCAAGGATCTTAGGACTCTATCATCCACATTGATATTTATCGTGCCAAAACCTCCAGCCTTGTTTAGCAGGACGGACAGGTGTAGTCGTGTCCCTATTTATGGAAATGCAACTCTGAAAATCAAACAGGAGTCTCCCAACTCTCTCCATAATTTCTTTCGAATTAAGACTCTGATTGTTATGCACCAAGTTGTTCCTATCAAGCCAAATGCTCCAAACAACCATGGCAAAGATTTCTAGATCGACCTTGTTTCCTAGTTTTGCTATATGCAAGCACAAAAAGCCAAAAGGACCCTTTCCCAAAAGACTTGAGTATAGGCCAAATTGCAGAACTCTTCCATACCAAGCAAGGAACAGGAAAAGACCAAAAAGCATGGCTACAATTCTCTATATCTTCGAGACAGTAAGGGCAAACCATGTGACACTGCACAACCCTCCTAGCAAGCTGAGACTGAACAAGAACAGCTTCAAAAAAGTTCTCCAAACATGGATTTTCACCTTGCTTGCGATGTTAAATCAAAATTAAATCAAAGGGTAAATTATTTGTTTGGCTCTCAATCTTTTTTAAAATTACAATTTGGTTGTCAATTTTTTGCTCTTTGAACTCTTTGGTGCAAAATAGTGATTTTAACTATTAAATGTTATAAATTATATGGAATAGATCACGTATATGACAAATGTAGACCCCGTTTGTTTCATTGACTCGGATCCAAAATTTTGATTTCAGTTTTTTTTTTTTCTGAAAATTCAACAAAAATTATAACTAAGTCAATAAGTTTCAACTCAAAATTTTATTGGTATGCTTAATCGGCACAAAGTAAAACAATAAGTCTAACACAAATATACAAGTCGTTTCACTTTTCCATTACAAAATAAAAATAATAGCAAGCAAATTCCTCCACCCAAAAAATAAAAAAAAAGGGAATTATAATAATTATAATAAAAGTAAAATAAAACAGCCGGGATTCACACATGGACTAAAACTATTTTGAGAGTGTTGAATTTTACAACTGTTTTGACCACTTTGGTTTTGTCACCAAAACATTTAAAAGTGAAAATAGTGTAATCAGGAAAAATGCTGTGATACCTTATCGCAGCTACAAACTGCAGCTGTTAACACCAGTAGCATGTTAGATCACTAGTGGTAACCTATCAGACTACAGCGTTGTTGATGGTAGTTTGATGTGTAACCAAGGGTGCTATATCATGTTACCAATGGGAATCCTTCTAGTGTGTTAACAGCAGTATCCTTTAGTGGTCACATAGCTGTTGCGTCAGTTGGAAGTGGGAGAAGTGCGGTGGTTGCTTTAGGCGGTTAAGGAAGCTGCGTCTGCTGGCTTTGGCAAGGCCATTATGGAGGGTGATTCTAAGCTTCTTTTGGATGCTGTTAATGGCATTGGTGCTATTAGCTGGGCTATTGGTAACTATAAGATTGAAGTTCGTCAGCTGGCCCGATATTTCCAATCTTGCGTGTTTTCTTGGACTCGGAGGAGTGGAAATGTCGAGGCTCACAAGCTTAGTTCGCGGGCTTTATTTTTTCCTTCTGCTTCTCAGGCTCCTTTCTCTGTTCCCAAATCTTTCCTTTTAAACTTCCTTATGACTCTTTTTGTTGCTGTTGTTGGTTTTGTTTCTTGCTGGGTCTGTTCCAACGGTGTACTTTCTAAAAAAAAAAAAGTGGCCACATCTTATTGTGTTTACGGAGATATCCTTCCTTGTTTCCAACAGTAATCGTATGTATAATTGTCACCACAAGATAGTAGTAACCTACCAGGACACTAACAAAAAAGAGAGACAAAAATTTACATCAACTTGTACTAATAATATGTTGGAAAAATGGCTGAAATAACCACTTTGGATAACATGTGTATAATATGTTTTATATTAATAATGGATCTAAATTATATATTCTTATGCTTAAAATCGTAGAGGTGTGAATGAAAAATTAATATTTAACGTGCACTTATGAAATTAGAAAAGTTAAAAGGAAATACTCTTACCCACATGGGAAAGAGATCGAAGCCCTATGGTGTTCATACATGATACCTTTTGCTAGTTTGTAAGCTTGTAAGCATAGAGACTCTCTCTTATACATCCAGGGAGGTGTAAATCACGGATGATAAGAAGTATAGATTGTATGCCCTCTACTTCGCCTTGGTTTTGCCATTTTTTTTCCTTTTTCAAACACAATTGCAGTCACTCTATTGGTTATAATTTGGAATAATTCTATACTAAAATTAATCATAGGATTTATTGGATTAATTTTGGAATTAGTTATTGTAAGAGCTACAATTACCGGTTCGTTTAACAGTATTTTTACTTCTGTTTCTAGATAGTAGAAGAGGAGAAGTAAAAGTTGAGATTTTTCAGTAAGTATTATTGAAAAAGCTTTTGAAATCAAAGTAACTTTAGAGTTTTTTTTAGTAAGTATTAAAAATGTTAAAATAAAGTTTATAATGTCTAACTTAAACTCTAATTCAAATTTTACAATCTACTTAACAAAGTTTTTTCCATAAGCTTTTTTTTTTTTTACATTGTCAGTAAATTCTTTTGAAAACTAACTCTTCTAACAGATTATCCAAATATTTCAAAAATAGCTTTTGGACTTAGGAAGGCAAAATCAACTTCTAGAAAGCTCTCTCAAATAGATCATATTATTATATATATCTAAAGTTGAGCATCCTTTTTGTTAGGAAATACCCTAAGCATGAAAGATATTTTGATGTATTACATTTATTTTGAACTGAATAATAAAATTATATATAGAGATTATTCATTACATTGCTGTTTGTCCTTATTCTATTTACATGTTAAAGTAAATGTAAACAAATATGGCTCACTGACTGCTTGTGTTAAAACTGTTAGAACGTTGCATACAATGGACTTTTGTATGTGAGAAGACAATGTTCTAAAGTAAGTGGTCTAAACTAAAGTCTGTAGTCTATGAGGTTAAACCGAGCATCTAACTCATGTTAAGAATATTATGTTGTCTAAAGTTATGGTGGAGACGGTTTGTCTTAACTGTCTAGAGCATAGACTCCCAAGTAGAGGTATAGATATGTTGCTTGGTGGTAACATATTAGACTAGGACTAAAGCGTGATTGATCTACGTAGTCCGCTATGAGTGGATCAATATGCTTTTGACGTTTATTATACAACAACCTTAATCCTGAGTAGATGAACTACTTTATGTATAGACTTGTATACTTTGATGTTCCAATGGCTAAAGCGTCTCAGAGGTAATAAGTTTGTAGACCGTTTCGTTAGGTGCAGAACTTGTATATGATGAAGGGTTTATTTGCAAATAACAGAATCATAACTCTAAGGAGTTAAGGGTATCCTCTTAAAGGCATTATACTGGATGTGAAAATGGACAAGGCCTTGGGTCGTCTGCTGATCGTATGACTTCTTATTCACATATGGTGAATAATCATTTTCTTATTCGGTAGTATAATGGAACTTTAAGATAGCCTGATCAGTAGGATTGAACGGACTTTAACCTAAGCCTGATCATGGATATCATATGAGGGTTTTGCATACATGACAAAGTCATTGGACAATAGCTTATCACAGGCTTTCGTAATACGGTATATAATTGAGAGTTCAGTTTCAGGTTTATAGTGGTGTGACTCTGAAATTAGTGATCATATGATTGAGTTGTTCAGTATAGAATGATGATCATATAGATTCACGGGAGTCCGATTATATATATCTAATTGGTCCCTCTACTAACTCCACATAATTCCTTAACGAATGATAAATTGATTTGTGTATGCTTATTGGCTAGTTGATTATGCATGGATGGTGTTCACAGAGGATTAGGATGGAAGACAAGATTCTCTCCAGTTGGATTCAGATTTTGTTTTGGATAAGAGAGTACACAATTATTTGAACTCCAAATAAAGTTGCCATGATTTTATTTGAGATTGAATTAGTTATAGAAAATTATCCATGAGGACAAAAATTGAAATACAACTTTTTCTTGGATTTTGAAATTTGAAATTTGAAATTTAAAATTTGAAATTTGAATTTGAAATTTAAATTTGAAATTTGAATTTGACATTTGAATTTGAAATTTAAATTTGAATTTTGAATTTGAAGTTTGAATTTTGAAATTTAAACTTTGAAATTTGAATTCAAATTTTGAATTACAATTCAAGTAAAATTCGAATTAGTTGTGGATAAATTCACATGGTGATTTTCGGTTTTGATATGGATAATGGACAGGAAAATCTTGTTTAAATCTTACTTAAATTTTGAATCCTAAACCTAACCAAAAGTGGCCGAATTTGCTAGCGAAGATTATCCCTAGGTGAGTTCGGTTTTTAGGGGATAAGGTGTAGGAAAATAAATGGGTAAAAACGTATCAGAGTGGCACATGTGGGAAAATTAATCGGTAAAAACGTATCAGAGTAGCGCAGGGGAACAATAAAAAAATTTTAGATCGTTAAATATCTCATGATGCCATATACAATAAACCATCAACAATTAAAACTCATACCTCAAGGACGCCAATCTTGCAGGAGGAGAATGACCGGAGGCTTCAACCAACTAGCCTTCTCTACTATTCTCCAATTCCCGAATGGCTGAGTGTGTGGGCACTCTGAACCTCGATCGGTATGCTAGCACTGCTAGTCTTCTTCCGACCACCCAGATCTCTAAAGAACTTTATTGTCACGATGAGCTGTGCAATAATAAGCCTGCTCACCTGAGAGTCTGTGGTCTGAGAGAACTAGAGTGGCAGGACCTCTATTTATAGACCTGCATGAGGTGAATCTCTGAATTTGAATTGGATTAGGAAAAGATATTTTCCCTTATCCAAACCCAAAAAATCTGAATTTTCCAAGGGAGAATCTCCACAATTAAATTCGGTTTTTCTAGGATAAATCCAATCCAAATCTAAACAAGATTTTAACTAGAATTTTATCTCTCTTTTTCAACCAAAAAAATCCGAAATCTTTAGGAGAAAATCTTCTCCAAATTTTCGGCCACTTTTAGGATAAGGAAGAATCAAAATTCCACTAGGATTTTTCAAGCTAAATCTCATCTCCACCTTATCCAAAAATAACCGAATTTCCTAGGATTAAGGCTCCAAAATTTCGGCCACTTTTAGGGAGGAGAGAGAAACCAAATTCAACTAGGATTGAAGCTTGAATATTCCCTTGAATCTTATCCACAAAATCCGAATTTTTCATGAGGATTATCCTCAAAAAATTCGTCCCTTATTTGTTGGGATTTGGATTCAAAATTCAAGTAGGATTCTAACAAGATTATCCTCTCCAAATCCAACTCAAATTCGAATTTCAAACCTTGTGGATTTTCCACAACAAATTCGAATCCTACTTGGACTGTGATTCAAAATTTGAATTTCAAATTTCAAATTTAAATTTCAAATTCAAATTTCAAATTTCAAATTTCAAATTTCAAATTCGAATTTCAAATTCGAATTTCAAATTTGAAATTCAAATTCGAATTTCAAATTCAAAATTCAAATTCGAATTTCAAATTCAAAATTCAAAATTCAAATTCCACAAAATGGTTGTATTTCATATTCTTGTTCTCATGGATAATTTTCTACAACTCCAATCCAATCTCAAATAAAATCATGACAACTTTATTTGGAGTTCGAATAATTGTGTACTCTATTATCCAAAACAAAATCTGAATCCAACCGGAGAGAATCTTGTCTACCATCCTAATCCTGTGACATCACCATCCATGCATAATAAACTAGCCAATAGCATACACAAATTAATTTGCCAAACGTTAAGGAATTATGTGGAGCTAGTAGAGGGACTGATTGGACATATATAATCGGGCTCCCGTGATTCCATATGATCATTATTCTGTACCGAACAACTCAACCATATGATCACTAATTTCAGAGTCACACCACTATAAACCTGAAACTGAACTCCCAATTATATACCGTATTACGTAAGCCTGTGACGAGCTACCATCCAATGACCTTGTCATATATGCAAAACCCTCATATGATATCCATGATCAGCCTTAGGTCAAAGTCCGTTTAATCCTACTGATCAAGCTATCTTAAAGTTCCATTATACTACCAAATCAAGAAAATGTTTATTCACTATATGTGAATAAGAAGTCATCCGCCCAGCAGACGACCCAAGGCCTTGTCTATTTTCACATTCAGTATAATGCCTTTAAGAGGATACCTTTAACTCCTTAGAGCTATGATTCCGATATCTGCAAACAAACCCTTCATCGTATACAAGTCATGAACCCAACGAACCGGTCTATAAGCTTACCACCTCTGAGACGCTTTAGCCATTGGAACATCAAAGTACACAAGTCATATACATGAAGTAGTTCATTTACTCAGGATTAAGGTTATTGCACAATGAACGTCAAAAGCAGATTGATCCACTCATAGCGGACTACGTAGATCAATCACACTTTAGTCCCGGTCTAATATGTCACCACCGAGCAACATATCCATGTCTCTACTTGGGAGTCCAGCTCCAGACAGTCAAGACAGACCGTCCCCTCTAAGGCTTTAGACAACATAATAGTCTTAACATGAGTTAGATGCTCGGTCTAACCCCATAGACTACAGACCATAGTTTAGACTGCTAACTTTAGAACATTGTCTTCTCGCATACAAAAGTCCATTGCATGCAATGTTCCAACAGTTTTAACATAAGCAGTTAGTGAGCCATATTTGCTTACATTTACTTTAACATGTAAATAAGATAAGGACAGATAACAATGTAATGAATAACCTCTAAGTATAATTTTATTATCCAGTTCAAAATGAATACATCAAAATGTCTTTAATACTTAGGGCATTTCCTAACATAAGGATGCAGGGAAAATCTAAGTTTTAATCCTATTTGAATTTTGATTCGCTCCCTCACAAAAGTGGTCGAAAATTACATGGATAATTCCAAGGGAATTTCGGATTTTTTGATGGATATGGGTGAGATAAAATTTAAGCTAGAAAATCCTATTTGAATTTTGATTCTCCTCACATTTATTGGTCGAATCTAGTCATGTTTTTGACACTAGGGGAAATCAGTTTTTATGGATAAATGAGGAGATAAAATTCAAGTTAAAATCCTGTTTAAATTTTGAATGCAAAATCCTAAAAGTAACTGAAAATTTTAGTTGGATATTGGCCTAGGATTTTTGGATTTTGTGTGAGGATAAGGGAGAAAATCTTCTCCTAGTCCAATTCGAATTTAAGGGATCACCTCATACCAGTCTATACATAGGGGTCCTGCCACTCCAGTTCTCTCAGACCACAGACTCTCATGTGAGCTGGCTTATTGTTGCACAACTCACCGTGACAATAAGTTCTTTAATAATCTAGGTGGTCTGAAGAAGACTAGCAGTGTTAGCATACCAGTCGAGGAACCGAGTGCCCGCACACTCTGCCATCCGAGAATTGGAGAATAGTAGAGAAGACTAGTTGATTGAAACCCTCCGGTCATTCTCCTCCTGTAGTTTGACGCCCTCTTAAGGTATGAGTTTTATTGTTGTTGATTTATTATATATGACATCATGAGATATTTAACGATCTTAAAAAAATTTTATAATTCCGCTGCGTCGTTTTGATGCGTTTTTACTGATTTTTCTTCCTACACTTTTACTATAGTTTCTACAGTTCTCCCCTCTTTTTGTCTTTGATTTTGTGTTCTTCCAGTCTTGCCCTTATGCTTTTCTTTCTTTCCATTTTGCTGTGCCCTTTTATTTGAGAGAGTATTTTTTTTTGGTTTTTATGGTTAAAAACCCTACTCTTGCCCGTGTGCCTCTTTATCTCATTTTGATTTTTTGTTTTTTTCTCTTCTCTTTGCATCTTGCTGCCTTTCTCTTCTTCTTCGTGTGCTGTTTTTGCCTTTTATACTGTTTTCTTTTCTTTGGCTTGCACTACCTCTCTATATATAAGATTGTTTGCTTTTTTTTTTTTTCCTCTCTTTTGCTGTGTTCCGCAGAGGGTTGTTCCTGCTTTTTTGAGAGGTTGTCTCTGGCTTTTTGGTGGGTAAGGAATCTATTGTCTCTTTCCTCTATGTTCCGTTGCCTCATTTTTGGTTTCTACTGATTATGGGTTTTCTTTTAGAAATTTGTTTGTATTATTTAGGGACGTTTGGTAAACGCATTACATTTTCATTGTATGTGAATGAAATTTATTTTTGAATGTTGTATTTGTTTGAAAAGTATTTGTTTTGTATTTGAATGAAATGTATGTTTGGATGAAAAGTATTTTAGAGTTGAAAAGTTGATGTAATTGGTAAAAGTAAAGATAAATAGTAGAATTGAAAAGTTGATATGATTGTTTTAAAAATATTTTAAATAGTAATTGTTTTCGTAGCACTGTTACAAAATTTGTGTTTGGTGTAAAATTGTATTGTATTTGAATGAAGTTAAAATGAAATTCTTATCCAAATGCACCCTTAGATTTTGTTTTGGTGCGTTTTTGATTTTTGCATTACTTGGGTTAAGAATTTGTTGTGTTGTTGGATTTGATGGTTTTTGTGGGTGGATTTTATTTCTTTCCGCGGAGGATTTGTCTCTATTGTTTAGGTTTTATTTGGGTGGGTTTTTGTGTTTTGCGTTTTTTGACTTTTCTTAGGTCTTTTTCTCCCTGTGATCGTTTGGCTATCTGGGTGTTTTAAGTTTCTTTATGTAGCCTGGCCTTAGGTTTTGTGCTTTATTGGTTTTGATTTTATTTCAGTTTTTGTGCTTTTGTTATCTTTATTCTCTCCATTCTTGCTTTTTCCTCTTCACCACTGTGTTGGTTTATTCGAATCTGTGGGTTTGAACTATCTATGGCTTTGGATATTGTGGTTCCTAATTCGCATATTGTGTTTTAGTGATATTCTGTATTTTTTTACAGTGATACTGGTTTATTATTGTTATTATTGTTATTAATATTGTTAACGTTAATTTGTTACTGAGATTGTAAAATAATTATTCTTTAAATTTGATTGCCGGATTCTTTGCTATAAAACCGATACTATAATGTTTTTTAATTATTTGTTAACCCCTCTTAATTAATTATATTTGTTGTTATTTTGTTATGCTATCTATGACAACAAATGGAAGTGTACGATATGAATGTTTGTAGTTGATTTTAAAATGTCGTTCATTTGGTTATCATTGCATTCTAATTAATCGTATCTCTGGAATTATGTTTGTTAGATTTTTTTCCTCTGATATATATATTGAGCTATAAGTTTTATAGGTCAAGAGTACTCTGTTAAACTGATGACTGATATTAGACTGTTGCAGGTGCATTGAATGAGTTGCTTGTAATCATTTGCCTTTTTGTTTTCTTTTCTTCTTTTCTCTCTTTTTGTTATTATTTTTTTGGCTGTGGTTCATTATTACTGAATTGTTTTATTAGATAAGCCAACACCTGTCTTTGATTTGATTTTTATTTATGTTCGTAATGATTTTTGCCGTCTTCTTTTTATTAACATTGTCTAATCTTCATTTATTTGGGTTGAGAACAGACAGGGTCTAATAGAAGAAAGAGAGAGACGCAGAGAGAAGAAAAAATCAAAAGGAAAAAAATATAAACGGAGGAAGGGGAGAGAGTAGAGTACACATGAATTAAATATGCTGAAAAGGAGGGAAAAAAAAAAAGAGTTTGTAGTAAGGACACTGATATATATATATTTTTGTCTTTGAAGTGATCATGACAGATTACGTGTTTTTGTACGGATGTTATTACATTTATTTACATCAATGTCTTGCTTTATAAATATAGCTGTTAATTACAGATACGATATTCATAGCATCCATAACACTGCTTTTCTCTTTCTATCTGGTCTTATTCGTTGCTTCCTGCTTCTGTTTGGGTTCAATTACTGCTTTGGTATCTTTGTCTCTTCCATTCCATTGGTTATGTCAACCAATATTTACAAGGCTGTCTTTTTTAGTCAAGTTTAGGTACTATTAAATGGTCTCAGTATTTATTGTTATATCCATGTTTTCCAGTGAAGAAAATTTAATTCTGCATATTATTGATCTTACTTTTTTCCCCGTATGATGTTATAAACTGTGCGTGAATTGTTTTCAAGTGTGTTCTGTATTTATTGTTATATGCATGTTTTCCATTGATAAAAATTTACTCTGCATATTATTAATCTTTTTTTTTTTTTTTTTGCCATCATGATGTTGCAAAGTGTACACGTGAATTGTTTTCAAGTGTTTTGTTAATAAATGTATTATACCACTTTTATATCTCTTAAATATGACAAATATTTAATGTATAAAGTTGTTTCATTGTTCATTAATGTTATTTGTTAACAAAAGTTATCATCTTGGCTGTAATTCTTAATGTATATGGATAGCATTTTTGTAACTTATATTATTTATTTTGATTAGTCTGTGTTCGTGGTTTTTAGCTTCATCCTTTTCATTTCATTCCTTTTAGTTTTATTAAAAGATTGGCAATGATGAATACATGTTTTGTGATGCGTTAAGTTTTAATGTGGTTTGTTTAGATGTTGCCATGAGAAAGTTCAGATCAATATTGTCTCTTTTTTTTTTTTTCCTTTTTGTCAGCAGTTTTGCCAAGCATGGCTTCACTCAATTTTACAAATGGTTTTTTTTCTTTCGTTTAGAGTTAAGCGTCCTTTTACTGTAGTTTCTACAGTTCTCCCCTACTTTTGTCTTTGATTTTGTGTTCTTCTGGTCTTGCCATAATGCCTTGCTTTCTTCCCTTTTTGCTATAACCTTTTATTTGGAAGGGTATTTTTGGGTTTTGATGGTTAAAAACCCTACCCCTACCCTTGTGCCTCTAAAGTTGAGCGTCCTTTTACTGTAGTTTCTACAGCTCTTGCCTGCTTTTGCCTTTTATTTTGTGTTTTTCTGGTCTTGCTCTTATACCTTACTTTCTTCCCTTTTTGCTATGTCCTTTTATTTGAAAGGTTATTTTCGGGTTTTGATAGTTACAAATCCTACCCCTGCTCGTGTACCTCTTTGCCTCATTTTGATTTTTTATTTCTCTATGTTCTCTTTACATTTTGCTGCCTTTCTCTTCTTTTCCGTGTGCCATTTTTGCATTCTATCCTACTATTTTCTCTTTACATTTCACTGCTTTAGGTATTTTTCCCTTTTGACCTTTGGTTTTATACTGTCATGTTCTTGCCTTTATGCTCTGGCTTCTTGCCATTTTACAGTGCCCTTTTTTTTTAGGAGAGTATTTTCAGGTTTTGATAGTTAAAAATCCTACCCTTGCCCGTGTACCTCTGTGTCTGAGTTCTATATTTTGTTTATTTATGTTCTTTTTGTCTTTTGCTATTTTTCTCTTCCTTTCCCTATATGGTTTTTGCATTCTATCCTACTCTGTTCTCTTTACGTCTCGCTGCTTATCTGTCTCTGAGATTGTTTGCTTTTTCTTTTTCCTCTCTTTTGCTGCATTTCGTAAGGAGTTGTTTCTACTTTTTTAAGAGACTTTCTTTGATTTTGTGGTGGGTAAGGACTCTATCGTCCCTTTCTTTTGTGCTCCATTGCTGTATTCTCCATTTCTACCAATTAGGGGTTTGTTTTTCTCACTGTGTTTTTGGTTTTGTGCAGCATCTTTTTACTATAATTTCTATAGTTTGATCCTCCTTTTGCCATTGGTTTTGTGCTTTCCTGGCCTTGCCCTTATGTCCTACCTTCTTGTCCTTTTGCTGTGTCTTTGTGTTCCACCATCGTCTTTAGTGTTTCCCTTCAACGTTTTTTTTTTCTTTTGTTTCAAAATTGCCGATCATTTCTTTTTTTTTTCCCCCCTTCTTTATACTGCTATAAGGCTTTGTCCTTTTTAATTTTGTACGCATGTTTTTAATCCCATACTCATTTGGTAGCAATTGAACAACCACATTTTTTATTCCGTTCATTTAATGTGTAAAGGTTGTATAACATAATAAGTGTGATATGTTCAATTGTTAATAGCTTAACTTTGATTTATTTAATTGCCACTGATATTTCACCCGATAAAAGTGTTATGTCCGGCAGCTGATAAGTCATTAGTAATGCTTGCGACCAAAATTTTGTCACACATTGTTGACAACAACAAGAATATGAGCCACCAAACATTACTTTCTTAACTTTATTAAAAATTTTATGTATTTGTGTGTTTTTTTTTTAATTTTGTGTTCTATTGACTTTTGTAATGTATTTAATTTTTGTAAACATTTAATTTTTCTGTTGGTGTGTAAAAAATTACAATTGTATTGATTATGAAATAAATGTAATGAGATCGTATTCTATTATTGTAACAGTTATTATTAATATATTATTTGTTTAGATGTTGTTTTATGAATTTTTTTAGATATATTTAATTATGGAAAAATAAATGTATGAGAATGAATAATTTATTTTTATATAGTGCTGTTCAGATATGACAAAAGATATTGAGATGTGTACATCTAACTTAGAACATGTAATTATAATTAAACTTATAATTACATAAAATTTTACAATATTGAGAGTGTTGAATGTTACAACTCTTCTGACCACTTTGGTTTTGTCACCAGAACATTTGAAAGTGAAAATAGTGTAATCAGAAAAAATGTTGTGATACCTTACCGCATCTACAAACTTTAACACCAAACTTTAACACCAGTAGCATGTTAGATCACTAGTGGTAACCTATCAGACAACAGCGTTGTTGATGGTAGTATGGCATGTAACCAAGGTTGCTATATCATGTTACCAATGGGAATCCTTCTAGTGTGTTAACAGCAGTATCCTTTCAGCCATGTCAACAATTAGTGGTCACATAGCTGTTGCGTCAGTTGGAACTGGGAGAAGTGCGGTGGTTGATTTGGGTGGTTAAGGAAGCTGCATCTGCTGGCTTTGGCAAGGTCATTATGGAGGGTGATTCTAAGCTTCTTTTGGATGCTGTTAATGGCATTGGTGCTATTTGCTGGGCTACTAGTAACTGTAAAAGATTGAAGTTTGTCGGCTGGCCCGATATTTCCAATCTTGCGTGTTTTCTTGGACTCGGAGAAGTGGAAATGTCGAGGCTCCCAAGCTTAGTTCGCAGGCTTTATTTTTTTCCTTTTGCGTCTTAGGCTCCTTTCTCTGTTCCCAAGTCTTTCTTTTTAAACTTCCTTATGACTCTTTTTGCTGCTGTTGTTAGTTTTGTTTCTTGCTGGGTCTGTTTCTGCGGTGTACTTTCTAAAAAAGAAGAAGTGGCCACATCTTATTGTGTTTACGGAGATATCCTTCCTTGTTTCCAACAGTAATCATATGTATAATTATCCCCACAAGATAGTAGTTACCTACCAGGACACTAATAACAAAAAAGAGGGACGAAAATTTACATCAACTTGTACTAATAATATGTTGGAAAAATGGCTGAAATAACCACTTTGGTTACCATGTGTTTAATATATTTTATATTAATGATGGATCTAAATGTTATATTCTTTGCTTAAAATCATACGAGTGTGAATGATATATTTTATATTAATGATGGATCTAAATGTTATATTCCTTTGCTTAAAATCATATGAGTGTGAATGAAAAATTAACATTCAACGTGCACCTATAAAGTTAGAAAAGTTAAAAGGAAAAACTCTTACCCTATATGGGAAAGAGATCGAAGCCCAATGGTGTTCATACATGATACCTTTGGCTAGTTTGTAAGCTTGTAACCATAGAGACTCTCTCTTATACATCCAGGGAGGTGTAAATCACGGATGATAAGAAGTATAGATTGTATGCGTTTTATTTCGCCTTGATTTTACCATTTTTTTTTTCTTTTTCAAACACAATTGCAGTCACTGTATTGGTTACAATTTGGAATAATTCTATACTAAAATTAATCACAAGATTTATTGGATTAATTTTAGAATTAGTCATTGTAATAGCTATAATTACCGGCTCGTTTAACAGAGCTTTTACTTTTATTTCTAGGTAGTAGAAGAAGAGAAGTAAAAGTTGAGATTTTTTGGTAAGTGTTATTGAAAAAGCTTTTGAAATCAAAGTAATTTTAAAGTTTTTTTTAATAAGTATTAAAAATGTTAACATAAAGTTTATAATGTCTAACTTAAACTCTAATTCAAATTTTACAATCTACTTAACAAAGTTTTTTCCATAAGCTCTTTTTTTTTTTTTTTTTTTTTACATTGTCAGTAAATTCTTTTGAAAACTAACTCTTCTAACAGATTATCCAAATATTTCAAAAATAGCTTTTGGACTTAGGAAGGCAAAATCAACTTCTAGAAAGCTCTCTTAAATAGATCATATTATTATATATATCTAAAGTTGAGTGTCCTTTTTGTTAGGAAATATCCTAAGTATGAAAGACATTTTGATGTATTATATTATATAAAATGGTTAGGGACCAAGCAGGCCATTTGGAATACTCAGTAACACAAATAAACCTATGATATCCTTTCCTAAACAAATCATTGGTATGCTTATTCGGCACAAAGTAAAACAATAAGTGCAACACAAATATGCAAGTAGTTTCACTTTCCCATTACAAAATAAAAATAATAGCAAGCAAATTCCCCCACCCAAAACCAAAAAAAAAGAACAAAGGAATTACAATAATTATAATAGAAGTAAAATAAAACATCCGGAATTCACACATGGACTAAAACTATTTTGACAGTGTTGAATTTTACAAATCTTCAGACCACTTTGGCTTTGTCACCAAAACATTTGAAAGTGAAAATAGTGTAATCAGGAAAAATGCTGTGATACCTTACCGCATCTACAAACTTTAACACCAGTAGCATGTTAGATCACTAGTGGTAACCTATCAGACTACAGCATTGTTGATGGTAGTTTGACGTGTAACCAAGGGTGCTATATCATGTTACCAATGGGAATCCTTCTAGTGCGTTAACAGCAGTATCCTTTCAGCCATGTTAACAATTAGTGGTCACATAGCTGTAGCGTCAGTTGGAAGTGGGAGAAGTGCGGTGGTTGCTTTGGGCGGTTAAGGAAGCTGCGTCTGCTGGCTTTGGCAAGGTTATTGTGGAGGGCGATTCCAAGCATCTTTTGGATGCTGTTAATGGCGTTGGTGCTATTTGCTAGGCTACTGGTAACTATAAGATTGAAGTTCGTCAGCTGGCCCGATATTTCCAATCTTGCGTGTTTTCTTGGACTCGGAGGAGTGGAAATGTCGAGGCTTACAAGTTAGTTCACGGGCTTTATTTTTTTCCTTTTGCGTCTCAGGCACCTTTCTCTGTTCCTAGGTCTTTCTTTTTAAACTTCCTTATGACTCTTTTTGTTGCTGCTGTTAGTTTTGTTTCTTGCTGGGTCTGTTCTAGCGATGTACTTTCTTAAAAAAAAAAAAAAAGTGGCCACATCTTATTGTGTTTACGGAGATATCCTTCCTTGTTTCCAACGGTAATCGTATGTATAATTGTCACCACAAGATAGTAGTTACCTACCAGGACACTAACAAAAAAGACAGACAAAAATTTACATCAACTTGTACTAATAATATGTTGGAAAAATGGCTGAAATAACCACTTTGGATAACATGTGTATAATATGTTTTATATTAATGATGGATCTAAATTTTATATTCCTATGCTTAAAATCGTAGAGGTGTGAATGAAAAATTAATATTTAACGTGCACTTATGAAGTTAGAAAAGTTAAAAGGAAACACTCTTACCCCACATGGGAAAGAGATTGAAGCCCCATGGTGTTCATACATGATACCTTTTGCTAGTTTGTAAGCTTGTAAGCATAGAGACTCTCTCTTATACATCTAGGGAGGTATAAATCACGGATGATAAGAAGTATAGATTGTATGTCCTCTACTTCGCCTTGGTTTTGCCATTTTTTTTCCTTTTTCAAACACAATTACAGTCACTGTATTGGTTATAATTTGGAATAATTCTATACTAAAATTAATTACAGGATTTATTGGGTTAATTTTGGAATTAGTCGTTGTAATAGCTACAATTACCAGCTCGTTTAACAGAGTTTTTATTTCTGTTTCTAGATAGTAGAAGAGGAGAAGTAAAAGTTGAGATTTTTCGGTAAGTATTATTGAAAAAGCTTTTGAAATCAAAGTAACTTTAGAGTTTTTTTTTAATAAGTATTAAAAATATTAAAATAAAGTTTATAATGTCTAACTTAAACTCTAATTCAAATTTTACAATCTACTTAACAAAGTTTTTTTCAGAAGCTTTTTTTTTTTTCACATTGTCAGTAAATTCTTTTGAAAAACTAGAAATTCTTTTAACAGATTATCCAAATATTTTCAAAAATAGCTTTTGGACTTACGAAGGCAAAATAAACTTCTAAAAAGCTCTCTCAAATAGATCATATTATTATATATATCTAAAGTTGAGTGTCCTTTTTGTTAGGAAATACCCTAAGTATGAAAGACATTTTGATGTATTACATTTATTTTGAACTGGATAATAAAATTATATATAGAGATTATTCATTACATTGCTTTTTGTCCTTATTCTATTTACATGTTAAAATAAATGTAAGCAAATATGGCTCATTAACTGCTTATGTTAAAACTGTTAGAACGTTGCATACAATGAACTTTTGTATGCGAGAAGACAATGTTCTAAAGTAAGTAGTCTAAACTAAGGTCTGTAGTCTGTGGGGTTAGACCGAGTATTTAACTCATATTAAAACTATTATGTTATTTAAAGTCATGGTGGGGATGGTTTGTCTTAACTACCTGGAGCATAGATTCCCAAGTAGAGACATAGATATGTTGCTTGTGGTAACATATTAGACCGGAATTAAAGCGTGATTGATCTACGTAGTCCGCTATGAGTGGATCAATATGCTTTTGACGTTTATTATGCAACAACTTTAATTCTGAGTAGATGAACTACTTTATGTATATGACTTGTGTACTTTGATGTTCCAATGACTAAAGCGTCTCAGAGGTAATAAGTTTATAGACTGTTTCGTTAGGTGCATGACTTATATATGATGAAGGGTTTGTTTGCAAATAACAGAATCATAGCTCTAAGAAATTAAGGGTATCCTCTTAAAGGCATTATACTGGATGTGAAAATGGATAAGCCCTTGGGTCGTCTGTTGATCGGATGACTTCTTATTCACATGTGATGAATAATCATTTTCTTATTCGGTAGTATAATGGAACTTTAAGATAGCTTGATCAGTAGGATTGAACAGATTTTGACCTAAGACTGATCATAAATATCATATGAGGGTTTTGCATACATGACAAGGTTATTGGACAATAGCTTGTCACAGGCTTTCGTAATACGTTATATAATGGGATGTTCAGTTTCAGGTTTATAATTGTGTGACTCTGAAATTAGTGATCATATGATTGAGTTGTTCGGTATATAATAATGATCATATGGATTCACAGGATTCCGATTATATATATCCAATTGGTTCCTCTACTAGCTCCACATAATTCCTTAACAAATGACAAATTGATCTGTGTATGCTTATTGGCTAGTTGATTATGCATGGATGGTGTTCACATAGGATCAGGATGGAAGACAAGATTCTCTCCGATTGGATTTGGATTTTGTTTTGGATAATAAAGTACACAATTATTCGAATTCTAAATAAAGTTGTTATGATTTTATTTGAGATTGAATTGGAGTTGTAGAAAATTATCCATAAGGACAAAATTTGAAATACAACTTTTTTGTGGATATTGAAATTTAAAATTTGAGATTTGAAATTTAAAATTTGAATTTAAAATTTAAATTTGAAATTTGAATTTGACATTTGAATTTAAAATTTAAATTTGAACTCGAAATTTAAATTTGAATTTTGAATTTGAATTTTGAATTTTGAAATTTGAACTTTGAAATTTGAATTCAAATTTTGAATCACAATCCAAGTAAAATTCGAATTAGTTGTGGATAAATTCACATGGTGATTTTCGGTTTTGATATGGATAATGGAGAGGAAAATCTTGTTTGAATCCTACTTGAATTTTGAATCCTAAACCTAACCAAAAGTGGCCAAATTTGTTAGGGAAGATTCTCCCTAGATGAGTTCGGTTTTTAGTGGATAAGGATGCAAGGAAAATTCAAGTTTTAATCCTATTTAAATTTTGATTCTCTCCCTCACAAAAGTGACTGAAAATTGCATGGATAATTCCAAGGGAATTTCGGATTTTTTGGTAGATAAGGGTGAGATAAAATTCAAACTAGAAAATCCTATTTAAATTTTGATTCTCCTTACATTTATTGGTCGAATCTAGTCATGTTTTTGACACTAGGGGAAATCGGTTTTTATGGATAAATGAGGAGATAAAATTCACGTCCTGTTTGAATTTTGAATGCAAAATCCTAAAAGTAGCTGAAAATTTTAGTTGAATATTGGCTTAGGATTTTCGGATTTTGTGTGAGGATAAAGGAGAAAATCTTCTCCTAGTCCAATTCGAATTTAAGGGATCACCTCATACCAGTCTATAAATAGGGGTCCTGCCACTCCAGTTCTCTCAGACCACAGACTCTCATGTGAGCTGGCTTATTTTTACACAACTCACCGTGACAATAAGTTCTTTAGAAATCTGGGTGGTCGGAAGAAGACCAGCAGTGCTAGTATACCAGTCAAGGAACCGAGTGCCCATACACTCTGCCATTCGAGAATTGGAGAATAGTAGAGAAGGCTAGTTGGTTGAAGCCCTCTCCTCCTGCAATTTGACGTCCTCTTAAGGTATGAGTTTTATTGTTGTTGGTTTATTATATATGACATCATGAGATATTTAATGATTTTAAAAAATTTTTATAATTCCACTGCGCTGCTCTGATGTGTTTTTACCAATTTTTCTTCCTACACTTTTACTGTAGTTTCTACAGTTCTTCCCTCTTTTTGTCTTTGATTTTGTGTTCTTCTAATCTTGCCCTTATGCCTTGCTTTCTTTTCTTTTTGCTGTGCCCTTTTATTTGGGAGGGTATTTTCAGGTTTTTATGGTTAAAAACCCTACTCTTGCCCGTGTGCCTCTTTATCTCATTTTGATTTTTTGTTTCTTTCTCTCTTCTTTGCATCTTGCTGCCTTTCTCTTCTTCTCTGTGTGCTGTTTTTGCCTTTTATACTATTTTCTTTTCTTTGGCTTGCACTACCTCTCTATATATAAGATTGTTTGCTTTTTCTTTTTCCTCTCTTTTGCTGTGTTCCGCAGAGGGTTGTTCCTACTTTTTTGAGAGGTTGTCTCCGGCTTTTTGGTAGGTGGGGAATCTATCGTTTCTTTCCTTTATGTTCCGTTGCCTCATTTTTGGTTTCTATTGATTGTGGGTTTTCTTTTGGAAATTTGTTTGTATTATTTAGATTTTGTTTTGGTGGGTTTTTGATGTTTGCATTACTTGGGTTAGGAATTTGTCTGTGTTGTTGGATTTTATGATTTTTATGGGTGGATTTTATATCTTTCCGCGGAGGGTTTGTCTCTATTGTTTAGGTTTTATTTGGGTGGGTTTTTGTGTTTTGCGTTTTTTGACTTTTCTTAGGTCTTTTTCTCCCTATGATCGTTTGGCTATTTGGGTGTTTTAAGTTTCTTTATGTAGCCTGGCCTTAGGTTTTGTGCTTTATTGGTTTTGATTTTGTTTCAGTTTTTGTGCTTTAGTTATCTTTATTCCCTCCATTCTTGCTTTTTCCTCTTCACTGCTACGTTGGTTTATTCGAATCTGTGGGTTTGAACTATCTATGTCTTTGGATATTATGGTTCCTAATTTGCATATTGTGTTTTAGTGATATTCTGTATTTTTTACAGTGATACTGGTTTATTGTTGTTATTATTGTTATTAATATTATTAACGTTATTTTGTTACTGAGATTGTAAAATAATTATTCTTTAAATCTGATTATCGGATTTTTTGCTATAAAACCGATGCTATAATGTTTTTTAATTATTTATTAACCCCTCTTAATTAATTATACTTGCTGCTATTTTGTTATGCTATCTATGACAAAAAATAAAATTGTACGATATGAATGTTTGTAGTTGATTTTAAAATGTCGTTCATTTGGTTATCATTGCATTCTAATTAATCGTATCTCTGGAATTATGTTTGTTAGATTTTTTTCCTCTGATATATATATTGAGCTATAAGTTTTATAGGTCAAGAGTACTCTGTTAAACTGATGACTGATATTAGACTGTTGCAGGTGCATTGAATGAGTTGCTTGTAATCATTTGCCTTTTTGTTTTCTTTTCTTCTTTTCTCTCTTTTTGTTATTATTTTTTTGGCTGTGGTTCATTATTACTGAATTGTTTTATTAGATAAGCCAACACCTGTCTTTGATTTGATTTTTATTTATGTTCGTAATGATTTTTGCCGTCTTCTTTTTATTAACATTGTCTAATCTTCATTTATTTGGGTTGAGAACAGACAGGGTCTAATAGAAGAAAGAGAGAGACGCAGAGAGAAGAAAAAATCAAAAGGAAAAAAATATAAACGGAGGAAGGGGAGAGAGTAGAGTACACATGAATTAAATATGCTGAAAAGGAGGGAAAAAAAAAAAGAGTTTGTAGTAAGGACACTGATATATATATATTTTTGTCTTTGAAGTGATCATGACAGATTACGTGTTTTTGTACGGATGTTATTACATTTATTTACATCAATGTCTTGCTTTATAAATATAGCTGTTAATTACAGATACGATATTCATAGCATCCATAACACTGCTTTTCTCTTTCTATCTGGTCTTATTCGTTGCTTCCTGCTTCCGTTTGGGTTCAATTACTACTTTGGTATCTTTGTCTCTTCCATTCCGTTGGTTATGTCTACCAATACTTACAAGGCTGTCTTTTTTAGGGGGAGTTTGGGGGAGGTTTTGGAGATGTGGTTTTGGGGTTTGGAAAAAAGTTGGTTTTGGAGAATGTGTTTGGGGGAAAAAACTGTTTGGGGTGAAAAAATTAAAAATTTTAAAAATATTTTTAGAAAAAAAATATCAATATAGATCTTGTTTTGTTCCTCTCGAAATTCTATGCAATTTAAAAAAAAATCATCTCATTTGGACTTGTATACACGAACTTATGAATTTTTAAAATTTTAAATGTACTGCAGCGTTTTGGAGATATAAATAATAAAAAATGATAAAATTTTGAAAAAAAGGTAAAAATTTTGACCTCCAAAACGTTGCCCAAACGGGCCCTAAAGTTAAATTCAGGTACTATTAAATGTGCTCAGTATTTATTGTTATATCCATGTTTTCCAGTGAATAAAATTTTTATTCTGCATATTATTGATCTTATTTTTTTTTGCCATCATGATATTATAAACTGTATACGTGAATTGTTTTCAAGTGTTTTGTTAATAAATGCATTATACCGCTTTTATATCTCTTTAAATATGACAAATATTTAATGCATAAAGTTGTTTCATCGTTCATTAATGTTATTTGTTAACAAAAGTTATCATCTTGGCTGTAATTCTTAATATATATGGATAGCATTTTTGTTACTTATGTTATTTATTTTGATTAGTCTGTGTTCGTCCTTTTCATTTCATTCCTTTTTTTTTTTTTTTTTGTCAGTAGTTTTGCTAAGCATGGCTTCACTCATTTTTACAAATGGTTTTTTTTCTTTCGTTTAGAGTTAAGCATCCTTTTACTATAGTTTCTACAGTTCTTCCCTACTTTTGTCTTTGATTTTGTGTTCTTCTGGTCTTGTCATTATGCCTTGCTTTCTTCTCTTTTTGCTATACCCTTTTATTTGGAAGGGTATTTTTGGGTTTTGATGGTTAAAAACCCTACCCCTGCCCGTGTGCCTCTAAAGTTGAGCGTCCTTTTACTATAGTTTCCATAGCTCCGCCTCCTTTTGCCTTTCATTTTGTGCTTTTCTAGTCTTGCTCTTATGCCTTGTTTTCTTTCCTTTTTGCCATGTCCTTTTATTTGAAAGGGTATTTTCGGGTTTTGATAGTTACAAATCCTACCTCTGCCCGTGTACCTCTTTGCCTCATTTTGATTTTTTATTTCTCTATATTCTCTTTGCATTTTGCTGCCTTTCTCTTCTTCTCCGTGTGCTGTTTTTGCATTCTATCCTACTCTTTTCTCTTTACATTTCACTACTTTAGGTATTTTCCCCCTTTGGCCTTTGGTTTTATACTGTCATGGTCTTGCCTTTATGCTCTAGCTTCTTGCCATTTACCATGCCCTTTTTTTGGGAGAGTATTTTCGGGTTTTGATAGTTAAAAATCCTACCCCTTGCCGGTGTACCTCTGTGTCTGACTTCTATATTTTATTTATTTATGTTCTTTTTGTCTTTTGCTATCTTTCTCTTCCTTTCCCTATATGGTTTTTACATTCTATCATACTCTGTTCTTTTTACGTCTCGTTGCTTATCTGTATCTGAGATTGTTTGCTTTTTCTTTTTCCTCTCTTTTGCTACATTTCGTAAGGAGTTGTTTCTACTTTTTTAAGAGACTTTCTTTGACTTTGTGGTGGGTAAGGACACTATCGTCCCTTTCTTTTGTGTTCCATTGCTGTATTCTCCATTTTTACCAATTAGGGGTTTGTTTTTCTCGCTGTGTTTTTTGGTTTTGTGCAGCATCTTTTTATTATAATTTCTATGGTTTGATCCTCTTTTTACCATTGGTTTTGTGCTTTCCTGGCCTTGCCCTTATGTCCTACCTTCTTGCCCTTTTGCTGTGTCTTTGTGTTCCACCATCGTATTTAGTGTTTCCCTTTAACGTTTTTTTTTTTCTTTTGTTTCAAAATTGCCGATCATTTCTTTTTTTTCCCCCTTCTTTATACTGCTATAAGGCTTTGTCCTTTTTAATTTTGTACACATGTTTTTAATCCCATACTCATTTGGTAGCAATTGAACAACTACATTTTTTACTCCGTTCATTTAATGTGTAAAGGTTATATAACATAATATGTGTAACATGTTCAATTGTTAATAGCTTAGCTTTGATTTATTTAGTAGCCACTGATACTTCACCCGATGAAAGTGTTATGTCCGGTAGCTGATAAGTCATTAGTAATGCGTGCGACCAAAATTTTGTCACACATTGTTGACAACAACAAGAATCTGAGCCACCAAGCATTACTTTCTTAACTTTATTAAAAATTTTACGTATTCGTGTGTTTTTTTTTTAAATTTTGTGTTCTATTGACTTTTGTAATGTATTTAATTTTTGTAAACATTTAATTTTTCTATTGGTATGTACAAAATTACAAATGTATTGATTATGAAATAAATGTAATGAGATCGTATTCTATTATTGTAGCAGTTATTATTAATATATTATTTGTTTAGATGTTGTTTTATGAATTTTTTTAGATATATTTAATTAAGAAAAAATAAATGTATGAGAATGAATAATTTATTTCTGTATAGTGCTGTTCAAATATGACAAGCGATATTGAGATGTGTACATCTAACTTAGAACATATAATTATAATTAAACTTATAATTACATAAAATTTTACAATATTGAGAGTGTTGAATTTTACAACTCTTCTGACCACTTTGGTTTTGTCATCAAAACATTTGAAAGTGAAAATAGTGTAATCAGAAAAATGTTGTGATACCTTGCCGGATCTACAAACTTTAACACCAGTAGCATGTTAGATCACTAGTGGTAACCTATCAGACAACAGCATTGTTGATGGTAGTATGGCATGTAACCAAGGTTGCTATATCATGTTACCAATGGGAATCCATCTAGTGTGTTAACAGCAGTATCCTTTCAGCCATGTCAACAATTAGTGGTCACATAGCTGTTGCGTCAGTTGGAAGTGGGAGAAGTGCGGTGGTTGCTTTGGGCGGTTAAGGAAGCTGCGTCTGCTGGCTTTGGCAAGGTCATTATGGAGGGTGATTATAAGCTTTTTTTGGATGCTGTTAATGGCGTTGGTGCTATTTGTTGGGCTAATGGTAACTATAAGATTGAAGTTCGTCAGCTGGCCCGATATTTCCAATCTTGCGTGTTTTCTTGGACTCGGAGGAGTGGAAATGTCGAGGCTTACAAGTTAGTTCACGGGCTTTATTTTTTTCCTTTTGCGTCTCAGGCACCTTTCTCTGTTCCTAGGTCTTTCTTTTTAAACTTCCTTATGACTCTTTTTGTTGCTGCTGTTAGTTTGTTTCTTGCTGGGTCTGTTCCTGCTGTGTACTTCTTTAAAAAAATATATAGTGGCCACATCTTATTGTGTTTACGGAGATATCCTTCCTCGTTTCCAACAGTAATCATATGTAAAATTGTCACCACAAGATAGTAGTTACCTACCAGGACACTAACAAAAAAGAGAGACGAAAATTTACATCAACTTGTACTAATAATATGTTGGAAAAATGGCTGAAATAACCATTTTGGATAACATGTGTATAATATGTTTTATATTAATGATGGATCTAAATTATATATTCCTATGCTTAAAATCGCTTAAAATCGTAGAGGTGTGAATGAAAAATTAATATTTAACATGTACCTATGAAGTTAGAAAAGTTAAAAGGAAACACTCTTATCCCACATGGGAAAGAGATCGAAGCCCCATGGTGTTCATACATTATACCTTTTGCTAGTTTGTAGGCTTGTAAGCATAGAGACTCTCTCTTATACATTCAGGGAGGTGTGAATCATGGATGATAAGAAGTATAGATTGTATGCCCTCACTTCACCTAGGTTTTGCCCTTTTTTTTTTCTTTTTTCAAACACAATTGCAGTCACTGTATTGGTTACAATTTAAAATAATTTTATACTAAAATTAATCACAGGATTTATTGGATTAATTTTGAAATTAGTTATTGTAATAGTTACAATTACTGGTTCGTTTAACAGAGTTTTTACTTTTGTTTCTAGGTAGTAGAAGAGGAGAAGTAAAAGTTGAGATTTTTTAGTAAATATTATAGAAAAAGCTTTTGAAATCAAAGTAACTTTAGAGTTTTTTTAATAAGTATTAAAAATATTAAATAAAGTTTATAATATCTAACTTAAACTCTAATGTAAATTTTACAATATACTTAAAAGAGTTTTTGTCAGAAGTTTTTTTTTTTTTTTCTTTTTTTACATTGTCAGTAAATTCTTTTGAAAATTAGGAACTCTTCTGATAAATTATTCAAATACTTTCCAAAATAGCTTTTGAACTCAAGAAGTCAAAATCAACTTTTAAAAAGCTCTCTCAAATAGGTCATGTATACTCTAACAACCACCCTCTTTAAATTCCATAAATTGGTTTTTCTCCAATCTACATGGTGCATGCTTGTTGCTTGTACACCGTTGAGTCTTAGAAAACAGAGGCGGTCCAAACTTTGAGCACCGACAAGGAGACGGAATTGTTTTAAAGAATGCATGTGATACACGGATCTCAACTCATCCATAACAATTCTAGTTATACCTTTGTTGCTGTTATTTTTGTTTCGGTTACGTCAATTTAAATTTGCATTTCTCTTCTTGCTATTTCCAAAATTTACTTTTTGCTTTGTTATGTTATTTCCATTTAATATTCTATATTTTTGCCGAGCAACGTACATAAGAAACATTCCTAATATGCAATAGAATAGCGACAACAGAACAAAACAAGGGACTAATTAACTGAAAAGACAATTTAAATATTTGAGATTCCTTTACCATTACAGCCTAGCCTTTGATTAAATAAAATCCTGGCTTTTGAATATTGGCATTTAGTTGCCTCTCTTTAATGTAACGTTATGATTTCAGTGTTAAATTTGATAATTGTCATGCCTTTCCACCAAATATAAATAAATGTAAAATTTTAGCAGCTAATTGCTAAATTGATTCCTTGACATTGTTATTTCATCATTATTATACAGTTATTTACAAATTATCTAAATATCAAAAACACTTTTTGAAATCTAATAATAATGATAACAAAAAGTAGATATAATATGAACAATAACATTATGTATCAGAATATAATATAAGGTAGGATAATATATCAAATGTGTTATTTTCATACTTTTTGTGAAATATATATAGTGTTAGTAATGACAGTTGTATTAGAGATGACCTAAGAGAAAAGAGAAACAATAAGAAGAGAAAAGAGAAACACCCAGAGAGAGAGAGAATTTTATTTTATTTTCAAAATATTGTGTTCAAGAGTGTTATTAGCTGTAGAAAAGACAGAAGATGTAAAGTAAGTGTTTGCTTAGAGCATGAGTTTGAATTGAAAAAATCTAATTCGAATTGAGAATCTAAAACGGATTTTTTCAATTTGAATTGAGAATTTAAACAAGATTGATATTTTGAAGAGAAAAATTAGTTTATTGCAAATTCCAAAAGTGAAAATTCAATTCAAATTCCTTCAATACTAAGCTAACAAGCAAATAGGTAGGTAAGGCAACATCTTTTGCCAACGTTTTGACACTATTTTTTTTTCCTTCGATCCTGACTTTGTAAGTCGGTGTTGCTTGTAGGTCATGATGAGACTCGAGATGGCCGTCTCCGATCACCCTACCGGCGGGGAATTCGCTCTCGGGTTGTCGCTCCGCTGCATCTGGGCCATTCTTTAGGCACGTTTGGAAGACAATGAGCGTGACAACGTACACGCATCCCATTGCTCCACATGACCTTCTCATCAGTTTGCAGGATTTGGTGGCCCGAAATTGACTTGGCAACTTTTGCTCTAAACAATTCTAAGAGATTAAAAGAAAAATCAAAACAGTCTGGTCTTCTTTGTGTAGTTCTGCAAGTAAAAACTATAGTATTGTTAATCTCTCTCTCTTTTTTAAGAAAAATTTTTGCTTTTACATTTAAAAATAATTATAAAAAAAAGTTTCTTTTTTTTTTTGTTTGTTTTAATTTTCAGACAAGCATTTGACAGACAACAAATTACTTGAGTAGGTGTCTTTTTTCGTTTAATTAAATCAGTGCGTATGACTCAGCTCAGCCACTCGAACTGGCAGCCAAATCAGTTATCAAAGCCGTTTCAATGATGGGAAATTCCCAACAACTCATCCATGTGAGACTGTCTTTACCAATTATTATACTCACCATGTTTTATTCTTTAATCCTTACTAACCATTACACAAACCACCTAATTGTTCCTCTTATTATAATCATTTGACCTTTTAAATATCTTTGTAATTTTTTAAGACTTTGGAAAACAGTACATTATCATTAGCTAATCTATAATTTGGATGCGTCACCACATGCATCATTACATCTAACTAGATTATTGTTTGTTTTGTAAAATTAAAAATAAAACAAAAAAGAAACCAATCTCTGAGTAACCTAACAAATCTTAAAAACATTGAAAAAAGAGAAGCAATAATTAAGTATGTCGATATTTAAAAATAAAAAAAAACTCAGCTTGTTCAAACAAGCAAAAAGTAAAAATTTCTTACATATTTTCATTGTATTGGTTGATTGTTTTTTATTGTAGATTGTAGTTACTGGTAATATGCATTTATTTAAATGATTGGTAGCAATAGCTTTATGCAAACTATTAAGATTATATATATAATTATTTTACATGTAATTTTTTTTTTATGAAAAAAAGGAATATATTATAATTACCTCTGTTTGATGACAACATTGCATTTACATTATATTCAAATATAATGTAATTTCACTCAAATATAAAATGATTCCATTTAAATATTACTCATATCACATTTAAATCTAATACAATTACTATTTATTATTTTATTTTTTCTATTACTTTTACTAGTCACATTTATTCTCTTTCTCTCTCTTTTTTTCTTTCTATTTTTACCCATCATATCACATATTTATTATTAAAATACAATTCAAATACTTTTCACCTAAATACACATTACATTCAAATGCAATATAAATATTTTTCCTCCAAATGTTTATTATATTCAAATCATTGAATTCAAATACAATACGTTTACTAAACGGAGTTTTAATTAAAATAATATAAAAAAATACTTAAAATGCGTTTACTAAACAGAGTTTTAATTAAAATGCGTTTACTAAACGGAGTTTTAATTAAAATAATATAAAAAATACTTAAAATTGACAATTTATACTATATATTATGCGGTCCAAAAATATAAATTTATGCATAGGAAATTAACAATACTCAGTTATACGGCACCCTGTCTTTGCTGGGCACAAATTACAGGGCTTTCTTCACCGCAAATGAGAAGAAAATGGACCGTTACTCTCTCTCTCTCTCTCTCTAAATTTGTAATATTTTTAACATTTATAAAATTAAAATAATATTTTTAAAAATAAATTTGAACCATAAAAATTCCATAAAATTTCTATTGTACCATCCTTTTATAAGAAAATTATAACCATGCCCCAACTCAATTTTTGAGATTTAAATATTTACTTCCAAAATATAAAGAATTTGGTTGCACATCCATTTTATCGAAAAAAAAAATTTATTGTGTCCACATTCAATTGTTAGATTTTATAATTGCATCCTTCTTGCAGGAAAAATTTTTTATAACGCTCCCACTAAAATCAATTTCGCATAATACTAGCACAGATAAAGCCTGGATAAGTATTAAAAAAGATTGAATCATCATAAATTATACACCTAATCTGTATACCACACAATACATCACTGGTCATAAACACAAGACCAGAAAAAAGAAAATGAACGTATCACATATAATTTATTTCTTTAAAGAAAAACCAATCGCAACTGTATGATTATTATTATTATAACTTATATTTCAAAAATAAATAATAAAAACAAAAACTCAGCTCCTCAGAAATTAAACCAAAAGAAGCCCTAAAACTGCTGCCAAAACCATGCACAAGAACTGTCTCACGTGAAACGACAACGCTACCGAACTCGACGAATTGGAGCGAGCGTTTTCGTCATCGGCCTCTGGAACCTCTTTGGGGTGGTCAAAATTGGACGGGACGATCGTCTCGGGCGCGGTCTCCTCGTCGCTGTCGCCGGTCCGGGGGGCGACGGGGCCGGGGGAGCCGTCCTGGTCGTCGGAGGGGTCCTGGAGGCTCTTGGGGAGGCCCTGGCCGTGGGAGACCGCGATGGTGAAGCGCAGGCCGTTGATGCACTGGTCGCCGTCATAGTCGCCGGAGAAGAAGTAGGTCTTGCCTTCCTTGAGGAGGGGGACGGCGATGGTGATCGGGCGAGTGGCCGTGTTGGAGGGGTCGCCATTGGACCACTGGATGGTGTCGTTGTCGGAGGCGTCGTCGTAGTCGCAGAGCTTGTAGGTTGTGGCGTTGTAGGTCTGTACTACTGAGTGGTTGGTGTTGGTGTTGAAAACTGCATCATTTTTTTTTTTTGGGGATTTTCACATGTAAGATTAAGAGAAATGTGTCATTAACGAAGGTGATTATTAGAAGAAATATGGCATAAAAAGGAAATTTCAAAGATGTTACACGTAATGGATGAAAGCAAAGTTTATTGAGGACATATAGTTGTGGAGATGTAATAATGCTGGATGAGTTGTAAAATCGAACATATTTCAAGTTTGAGTCCCACTAAGTAAATCCTACACTCTATTTTTTTCTTTTTCAACTTGGGGTGGGAATTTAAACTCTGCATATGCTACACTTTTTGATTTCAAAAACAGATTTCTGATATATAAAAAAAATCAATGGTGTATTTAAATCCTTTAATCAATGTAAAACTATAGATTAAACCAACATGAAATAGTAAAGGATCGCGTTTCTGGGTTTTAATTAGCTGCATGGCTAAGGACTCAAAGAGTCAATCAGCAAATACATACCAAACCTGACAGGTATATGCTGCAAAATGAAGGCTTGAAATCTATTTATATCAGTGTGTGTATTACATATTAGCAGTCCTTCAGACAGATAATCAGTGACCTTTTTTTTCGGGGGGAGAAACCCAAGATTAGCGATTTTATTAGTACAAGTTTAGTTGGCCAATGTTAAGCAGAAATTGTGCCTTATTTCCTTCTTAGCTCCACTCGTAAGGGTAACTTATATTTGTTTCAAGGTACTAGAAAGATAGGCTTAAAGTTTATTTCTCAGGAAAAAAAAAAGTTTATTTTAATAATATTAATTTAGTCGGTGAGACCATTAATGAGAAGAGAAATAATACTTTTCACTTGTTTTTTGGTGGAATATCATGCATAAAAATATACCTTGCTGGAGCTCTTTGGACTATAAATTCTCAAAACATAGAAAATAAAAAACCGTTGGACTATATGTATGAACATGTTTTATAAATGAGGACTATGTATATATGAACATGTTGACAAGACTATATATTTAAAAGAACATGTTTTATAAACGAGGGCTATCCATAGACGAACATGTTGACAGCCGGCCGAGCATATTAAGTAAGCAGAAAAGCATACTGCTTTAAGGGCAATTATAGAACTCGTGCCAGGCTTGGTAAAAACAATAAAATCCGAGTTACTGAGTTTTGTCTGTGAAGTTCAGAGAATATTAAACACACAAAGCCCACATAATCACCCTAACTAAACATTATTCTAATAATTTAGCACGTCCCCCTAGGTTGAACTGGAATAATTTAAATACGTAGCGACTTTGTTTTTTGCACTTAAATAATTCACGAATAAATTTAAAATAAAATAAAATTTTTTAGTTGAAATTTATTGATTTAATTATAATTTTTATTAGTATTTAAAAAAAATTAAAATAAAAATTTTAAATTTGAAACCATGGATAAACAGGATCTTAATATATAAATATATATATTTGGATTCAAAATAAAATAAAATTTTTTAGTTGAAACTTATTGATTTAATTATAATTTTTATTAATATTAAAAAAAAATTAAAATTAAAATTTTAAATTTGAGACCATGGATAAACAGGATCTTAATATATAAATATATATATTGGGGGACAAGGCGAAAAGGGTGTTATTATATGATTCCCAAACCGACTTTGATGATTAAAATAAAATGGTATAAAGAAGTCAGTGAATGTAGTCACCGTATACCAATAAAGGAGAGAAAAATTAAACAAAAATTAAAAAAAAAAAGAAAGGAATTTTAGTAATATGACTTTTTTCTTAAATTATTGATAAAAATTTGTTGTTTTAATCTTTAATTCTTTTCAATAATTTTATTTTAATCAAAAATAGTTTTACATCGTATACTTGTAAATTTTTAATATAAATACAGATTTAATTGCAAAAAAATTAATTAATTAATTATTTTAATTATTGTTACGAATAATGGAAAATGGATATATCATATAGTGTCCCAAAAACCAAAAAAAACAAAAACAAAAAGAAAGAAAAAGTTGCGTATATAGATTGTGTGACATGTTCCCAAAATTGTCAGAGCATTACCCTATCACGTGTAGCACAGCTGGGTATGAGGTAAAATCCCATGCCCCGGTGGGTGACCGTGACAGATGTTGGACTTGTTTAGTTAATCTAAAATAAAATAAAATTTTTAAATTTAAATTAATTAATTTAATTATAATTTTTATCAATTAAAAAAAATAAAATTAAACATAATTTTTTTAATCCGGATTCAATCATCAAACTAGCCCATCATTTTCTTAATGCTTCTATCTTTAACCTTTAGCTTTTCTTTTGCACTAAAATTGATTGGAATTGTGGGAAAGAACAACATGGCATGTGAATTTGGAACTTCTAAGAGCACACAAAAAACGCAAAGAAGACATCAAACATGCCCACGTTCCACGTATTTCCTTTCCAGAATGATAAACATTGAAAAAGAAAAAACAAATGCAAAAACAAATACTATTATTTTCGAAAAGGGACTATAGCAATATGGAAAATTAAAGTTGCAATTACAGTACCCTAAGTTAATAATTTGAAGAAAAAGAAGAGGAATAATAAAATCCCAGGATTTAGTAAAGGAATTTGGCTCAAATTTGTACCAAAACCCAGAAAAACAATAATAAAAAAGAGCTATTTTGTTAATAACAGATGAAGCAAATGAGATATAGAAACAAAGCAACCAAAGCCCATGAGTAGAAAGATCCTACAAAAGTACATGTAACCCAAAAATTTAAAAAAAAAAAAACCTGAAAATTCAACCAAAAAGACCAAATTGAAAATCACCTTAGAATTACCATTTACAGAAGACAGAGAAACAAATACACTAATCAGAGCAGATCATACAAATGAATATATATAGAAATATATATATATAAATATAGATGAGTGTATAATAGAGGGCTTACTGAGGAAATCTCCCAAGCTGAAGTTTTTGCCATCTGCCCATTTCTGGAAATCGACACCAGGCTTTTCAGTGTTGTCGTACCAGCCAGAGGAGTCCCCAACCGTGTAGTTCTTGTAAGCTTCCGCAGATCTTGGAAAAGAAACAAGTACAGAACAGAAACAGACGACCAAGATTAAGGAAAGACCAAAATTGTCTCTTCCTTTTCTCAGTTCCATTTTCTTCTTCTTGGGGTCTGTGAAAATCTTTGATATTTTTTGTTTTGATAAGTTATGAGGCTCAGAACTGCTATGGAGCATTTCACCTTTTTTAAGGGACTCTCATCTGCAATGTTTGATATTTGTACCCTTTTCTATTTTTTTTTTTAATTTTTTTTTAATTTCTGCTTTATGTTGAATTTACCAAAATGGTCCTTTAAGTTTGTCGGTCTTATAAGTCTTGCCTCCTTTTTTTTTTTTTTTCAAATTATTGGGATGTGTTAGAAGAGAATTATATAATAAAAGAGAATAGTTTTTTATATCCAAGGAAAAAAAAGGAAGGTAAAAAGAACTCCTATGGACAAAAAAAAGAAAAAAAAAGGAAAACAGAAAGAATATGTAATATTCCATGGACATTTATACAATAAAAACTGTAATATTTTTCTTCTAAGTCGTATTATTGTTTTAATTAATTTTTCAATTTTTTTTCATTTTGTACATCCTGAATTTGTTATACAATATCATTTATATTCTTCAACTTTTTATATTTTTGATGGCTTACACTCTAAATTAAGAAATTTATCACTATTTATACGAAATTAAAAATGGGTAACAAAGCTTAGTGCGTGAAAGAATATTTGATTATATGCACATGAGATAAATGAATCGGAATAGATTTTTCAAGGAGCTCTTTATATTTGAGAACAATTTTGCGTTGCACCCTTGCAAATTTTAAAAATCTGTTGTTAAAATAATAGTTCTTACTATTAGTGAAAAGGATGGCTCTTATTACGGAAATTCCAAAAGAAAAGGGGAAAAGATTCAAAGCAAAAGTAAGCTGGAGATGAAGCAAACAAAAGTAGCCTTGTACTGGCGCTCATTTTACATTTGGATTGATGAGTCTTCTCATGTGTAATTAAGGTAATATCACGTGGATTATTATTGTATTAAAATCTAGTTCTAATTTTGACCATCTTGTTTTGCGTAAATTTTGAAAAAGACTAATCTACTCAAAATAATAATAATAATAAGAATGCAAAAGAAAAGAAAAGAAAGAAAATCTCGGATCTGAGATTGCTTGTTTCTTCGGCCATCTTTTGTGTTTGGGCTCCCCTTCCTTTTTGAATGCTGGTTATTTTTTCCCCTTATTATCAACATTTTGTAGGAAACTTATAAATGTGCATATTTCTTGTTTCAATTGTTGTATCTATATTGGAAAATGTTTATTATATATTATGTATTTAATTTTGATGAGATTTAATGGTTAAAAATATATATTAAAAGTGTCGAGCTCGTAAAATGCCAGTATTGTCCTTTAGTACTGGCAAAAAGCAAAATTACAAGTTAATTATAGGTAGCAAGATGCATTATAGACAATTGGTTAGCTAACCGTTTTTTTATTGAAATGATTCTGATAATTAGTCACCGACCTAGATATTAGTAATGAAGTCAATTATTGGAAGAATGGTTAATTTAGGGGGGTTGTTTAGGGGCACCGATGGATGGAAGACGAAATTTTGAAGGTTAGTTTAGAAATATATATTGGAAAAGATGTAAATTGAAAATGAATTATGTTACAAAAAATATTGTAAAAATTTAAAATATGCTTAAAAAATATATAAAAAGGATATTGTTTTGTTCTCTCATTTTTGTGTAATTTGAAGAAAAAAACATTTAATTTTGACTTAAAATAATTATGGGTTTTTAAGATTTGAGTTTTTAAAAAAAGAAAAAGAAAAAGAAAAAAAGTGAGATTTTATAGTTAAGTACTGAAAACCCCGTTTGAAATTGTTGTTCCAAACGGGGGCATAGCTTGAAGCTTTGCAGAATGTGATAATGTAAAGAATCAGTATCTCTCTTTGGTCCAATTTCCAACTCCCCTCCAAAGCGAACTTGAAGAGCTCCCTCAAAAATAAATAAATAAAACTTGAAGAAAATAATTCTAAAAAAAGAGAAATTGAGGGGTACTTTTTTATTTGTCATGCATGTGAATCAATAAATAAGTACCAGAAAAAAAAAATGTAATTCTGGCTATTTTCAGACGCATTTTGGATATAAGAAGGAAAGCGTAGGGAGGATTCTTATCTACCAAAAAATGAAAAATAAAAAATAAAAAGAATTTATAGTTAAATAGTTATTTTAATAAATGACTTAAGTGTTTAAAAATTAGTTAAAAAGTCTATTTTTTTTTAAATGGTTAATCAATTTTTTTAAATAGTTGATTAGTGATTAAATAAGTTATGGTTAATTACTAATTAATTATAATATAAATTACTGATTTTCTTTGTTAACCACTAATTGATCAATAGTCAATTATTGATTGACTAACCTAAAAAAATAATAAACTATCACT
This sequence comes from Antiaris toxicaria, assembly GCA_035233585.1. Taxonomy (NCBI): domain Eukaryota; kingdom Viridiplantae; phylum Streptophyta; class Magnoliopsida; order Rosales; family Moraceae; genus Antiaris; species Antiaris toxicaria. The sequence continues at coordinate 21,654,792 of CP141153.1, forward strand.
TTACTAAATACAAAAAAAATTCGGTTATTTATTAGATTAGATGATTAAAATGGGCTATCCAATCAAATTTTTCCAAAATAAAAAGAGTGGATTCTCAAAAATTTTAAAAAAAAGTGCAAGGAGGATTCTATTTGCAAAAAATAAAAGGTGAGTAAACATAAAGTGTATTTTGGTAGGTCGTATTAGAGTCCTCTTATTATTTTAAAAAATTACAATATTTGAAGGACTATTGTTTAGTATAAATTAATTAAGATAGTAAATTAATACGACTAATATCATATTATTTTATACGAGGTCAAGGTCATTGTTGAGGTTAAGGTTAGTCTGGACCAGAACTCAGGCCCAAAGATGGGATATGTTCGAGATCGGGGTTGGTGTCGAGACTTAGAATGTGTCTTGAAAAATCAATATCAATCTTATTTGTCTTGAAACTTATCAGAGATAAATTATTAATAATACTCTAATTTTAAATCGTTACATCTATATTATAAGCTATTATATATAATATTATTTTGATATAATTTTGATAATATTCAATGGTTAAAAACATACTCTATTGGTATAAAGCTTTACTGTAAAAAGACCATGTATGTGTGTGTATATATATATATACACACACACCAATGTTGTCCCTTTGACCTAGCAAAAACAATTAACTATAGGTAGCTAGATGTGTAATTGGTTAATTATTGGTTTTTCTGTTGAAATGAAGTTGATAATAAGCCACTGGGTTGGTAATGTTTATTATATGAACTAACGATGTCAATTATTAGAAGAATAGTTATGGCTTGGAGCATCTCCAACCTAAAACATCATAAAATGCACTAAAATAGTGTCACTGTTATATAAAATAATAAATTCATATCTAACTTATTATATCATTTTTAACAATAAAAAGAATATTTCATATATATTTATTTTTATCTTCTTTTTTAATCATTTCTACTAATTCCATACTATATATCTACTTCACCAATTATACCCACATACAATATTTTTTTCGCATATTGATGCAATATTTTTTTTTCCTTTTTATATTTTAAATTATGTAATTACATTTCTTATTATGTATATATTAATTTTTTTTCCATATTAAATTTACTAACACAAAATTAACAGTGTGGAATACAAAAGAATTTTTTTTTTCTTTTTCTGGTAGCAAATGAAAAAGATTTATTCAAAAACAATAAAAATGATAATAATAGAAAAGCAAGTGTTATTTTGGACTCTTTTTGATAATTAAAAATATAAAAAAAGTAAATAAAAATTATATAAAAAAACATCATAACAAATGACGTTTATTAAACAATGATAACGTAAATTTGCATTTCTACTATTCAGTCTCGCATCAAAACAGGCGCACAGTGGGAGACGCCTATCACAGCCATTCCCACGTTTCAACTCCAAATTGGCGTGGGTTGAATATGCTCTTAGAACTTTGCTCAGTATGGCCATGTAAAAAATGGACAAAGGCAGTGCCTCTGTTTATTTTAAAACTTGAAGAAAATAATTATAGAAAAAATAGAGAAATTGACGGGAGGTCTTTATTTGTCTTGTGCGTGAATCAATAAATAAGTACAACAAAAAATGACGTGTAATTCTAGCTGTTCCATTTTTGACACGTTACAAAAGTCAAGTGTACGGTGGATTCTAACCAACAAAAAAAATTAAAATTTTAAAATTAAAAAATATATATATATAAATATGGATATTATTTTATTCCTCTTGAAATTATATGCAGTTTAAAAAAAATTATCTCATCTGAACTTGTATACACAAAATTATGAACTTTTAAAATTTGGAGTTTACTGTAATATTTTGGAGATGTAAATAGTAAAAAGTGATAGAGTATTGAAAAAAAATTAGTTTTGGAAATGCCAAAACAATATCCCCAAACGGGGGCTAAATTAAAGTAGATTCTCCAAAAAAGCTATTTATGTACAGCCAAAAAAAAAACATTATACATAATCATATAAAGCATTTTTAGTGAAATGTATTAAAGCATCGAATTATATAATTATAATAATATAATATTTTGATAATATCATTGTAACACTTGAATTAATATCATAGTAAATTACTATGATATATGTTTATGTTATCAAATATAATACATCATTAATGTATTATATTGTATTATTTTATACAAGATCAAAGATCAAGGTTGAGGCCAATTTAGGCCCAGTGTAAGATTGATCCAGGATCAAGCCAAGGGTAAGGGTCTAGGTAGGGGTCAACCTGGGGTAAGAATTGGATCTACCTAAATTTAGGGTTGGGGTTGAGGTTGGCATAGGCCTAAGGTTAGGGTTAGGGTTAGGGTTAGGATCGACGTAGAATCAAGGTCAAGGCTGGTCTGGAGTTCAGGTTGAGGTTGGGGTTGGGGTTAGCTCAATCCTGGATTCAAGGATTGGATCCGCCTGATCTTGAGATAGGGTTGGGCTTGACTAGGTCTTGAGCTGAGGTTGGGGTTAGCTTGAACATGTGATCCTTGGCCATGACCAACCTCAATATTGTATTGTTATAGTATGCCAACTATTGTATTGGGTCATGAATATCCAAATATTTTGTGACACCATACACCATAGTATATTTCGATAATACAATATAATACGAAATAATATAATACACCTTACATATTGCAATATAAAACTGGCAACCAAACATGTCCATATTTTATAGTTCTGGACTTCTATATCCTAATAAAACATGTGAATTTAATAAAGATTTAATGATTTAGAACTAAATTATAAAAACTTTGATTCAAATTAATTAAAAATTTATTAAAATCTTTGCGCCTTCTAAATTATTCATAGACAGTAGATTATTTAAATGCTTTTGTAATAAATGTGTTTATATTTTCTATTGACGAGTCGTCAGGGACCTTGCTTGATGTTGCATACTATTAACAATTATTAAACTATAATATCATCGTTTTTTTTCTCTAGTCCCCTTTTTCAATTCATAAAATTCAAGATCAAACAACGTTTATTTTCCTTTCTTCTAAGGAAAAGCTATTAGTAAAGATCAAAGAAAATACAGATTTTTTACTTCGGGCCTTTTTGGTAAAAAAGAAAACAATATTCCTAATTATTCGTAATCCAATCGGTCATATATAAACACGAATTACTATTCTAATATCATATTTTCTTCAATTCTCCACAAAATTTATAAAACTAGTATAAACTATTTTCTGTGTATAATTAACAGGAAAAAAAAAAACCCCTTTTTAAATGTGTCAAACAAAATTTAGTTGTAGTTATTGCAAAAGAATATCATTATCATGATGTGGACGATTTTTTTTGTAATACATAATGTATACTGTCTTCTACCAAAAGATAAATAAACAAAAAAATTAGTAATCTTTTACTCCATATTAAAAGTGTCAATGTGCATTTTCATTTTCCCTTCCTGACTGTCGAGTGACAGCCAATTTATTGGCATATGATGGTTCAATCAACGTTATATGGCTTTTTTGTTTCTCTTTATTTTGTGTTATTTGTCTACTCCACATTTGTAAAAAAGCATGTTACATATCTAATATTCAAAAATGTGATGAATACTAATAGGTTTCATGTTATGTTAATTTGAACTTGCTCAATTTGTTTAATTACATCCTTATAATGCAATCGTATTCTCCATTTCAATTATGGTTTTTGTTTCTGTATTCTTGATTTATCTGTTAGGTTACTCTAGTTGGTTTTTTGCACGTAATTTTGGTGTTACAACTATATTTCGATTTATCCATTTTTCCAAGGGTTTCATAATTGGACGTTGAACCCATTTCACATATGGGAGTTGCTAGGTATTGGATGTTACTATGCTATGTGCTATTCATGGTGTTTCTATAGAAAATATTTTACTTGAACATGGTGATGGTGCAAATACATTCCATGCTTTTAACCCAACTCAAGCACAACTATGAACTCCCTCCACTTCTCAATTCCCTCTCTCTATCTCCTCTTTCTCTCTTTAAAAGTCTCAACCAGAGCACACATTCTGTGCCGGTGTAAACAAACAAAATAAGGTAGAGCAAAAAAAAAAAAAAAAAAAAGGGTCATACAATAATTTAGGATTTATTACATTACAGATGATATGATTGTTATATAACAATAACAGTATTGTCACATGATTGTGTAAGAGTAATAACTAAAAAATGCTATCCATAAACTATTGATTCATTTAATATGTATTATAAACATATATATATATATCTATTTATTATGATTTTAGAGCTTGTTTTGGGGTGGATTGACTATATATATTTTTATGTCTTTTTTACTTTTATTCTTAACTTATATTATTCTAATATTTTCTAACCATTAAATATGGATTCCAATTCACGGTCCTTACGAGTCCTTAATCTTGATGAAATCTCTAACGTCTAAAAACATATATTATTGATAACATATCCTTATCAATTATCATTAAAAAAAAAAACCTTTATTTTTTATAGTTTACAATTACACTCGTAAGTCCATAGTGATAAAACATGACAACCACCATATCTTTGCCAGAGGAATAATGAATTGGTTTAAATTTCTTCTTATTTAATTTGTTGTTCAAGTATCGCTATTATTTCAATAATTTTATTGACTTAGTGATGATTGGATGCTGGCCACAGTCTTCTTCTATTCCTTCATATTTTTCCCCCCAAGATGTTAGGGAAAAAAAACTATTAACTATATATAGAATAAATCACATTAAGCAAAACTATATTTTAATAAACTTTGTTTTATTTTTTTTTCTAAAAAAAGAGGAAGAAAAAAATAAATAGAGTTAAAACCATTATTGACTTAGTGATGATTGGATGCTGGCCACATTCTTCTTCTATTCCTTCATATTTTTTCCCCCATGATGTTAGGGAAAAAAAACTATTAACTATATATAGAATAAATCACATTAAGCAAAACTATATTTTAATAAACTTTGTTTTATTTTTTTTTCTAAAAAAAGAGGAAGAAAAAAATAAATAGAGTTAAAACCATTATTCCAAGCGGAATATTCAAACTCTTTAACAAACACAGCAGTTAGTAAAACAAAGTTAAAAAGAAATGCACATGACTTGTCTTAAAAGAAGATATTTGGAGCATATGTTTTTTGAATTATTCACTTTTTATTTTAACAAATAACTCCTTAAAGTTAAATTTTTGTGGACGGTGATTTATGTTATATTATTAAAATTTAGATAGAAAGGCTTTCATTAACATCAAATGTGCTCGCTTGAAGGATACAAACTAGAATTTCAGATGATAACAAATTGGGTCATACCACTTCCATGACAACATTTCCACCAAAATATTTTCAGTTCCCATGGATTTTGGGCACTAAACGCCCTTCACTACATTCGAATAGGTATTTGTCAACTTTAAAACTTAACGGAAATGGATGGGAAAATGGTTTAATTACTAACATTTTAAGGTTTTTAAGGGTTGTCTGGTCAAAACTATAACAAGAGCCAAAATGTCACCATAAAAGAGTTTGGAGGCTAATGATGCCAATTACTCTCTTTTTAAAAAAAAAAAAAAAATCATTTTTAACTTTGAAAATGGTCATGCTTCCCAAATGCAATTGCTGTGGACTCCATAATGCAAATATTAAGCTATTGTAAGCAAATAAGCTAATAGATCAAACTAATCTAATGGATCCTTACGCAAAAAAAAAAAAAAAAAAAAAAAAAAGAGAAAAATAAAGAACAAAAATTACAATTTATATCTAAGAAATATCAATTATACAGCTTTGATTGAAAAAGAAAGAAAGAAAGAAACATAAGAGAGCTCTTTGTACTATTTACGAATTGATTGACTCTATTAAAATTCCCAACAATTCTGCATTACTTTTATGTTTAATCTTGCGAATTCAATTTTCAATCTCAAAAGAAAAAAAAAAAAAAGGGGGTGGGAAACATAAAAGAACAAAAACTTCTTTAGTCAGATTGACTCTAAGATTGTGGAAAATATTATTTGGCTTTATAAACTAGTTTGTTTTATTAATATGAGATCATAGACATCTATTTATAATTTGAAGAAATCCAAGCTTCAAACTTGCATAAAAACCCTGAAACTCTTTTCTTTCTTTCTTCTTTCTTTTTTCTTTCTTCTTCTTCTTCTTCTTTTTATTTTTTTATTTTTTTATTTTTTAATAGTTAGACGCATATATATATATATGTATATATTCCATTCTGGTGAATCAATTTTAGCCCCTTATTTTTATACGCTCAATACAATTTTGCATGATAACTATAGATATATATATATATTTTTAGAAGTGGCAGCGCAAAACAGATGAATTTGTCAAAGTTGCAACATTAAAAATTAAAATTATTAAAATAACCTTTTTTTATTTGAATGATAATTTAAAAACCGGTTGTTCTTTCCCTTAAAATAATAATAATAATAATGGTTGTTCTGGTCTTTTCAAAGTTATTTTTACTAAAAGACAGTTTTTGGAAGATTCTTTAATAAATAAAAGAAAATGATGGAGTCATTTTACCAATTGACTCCTAAAAACAGGATCAACTCAAGCCATTTTGGGACCACAAACAAAAATTTTAAGGGGTCATTTTTAAACAGCCAATTATAAAATTTTCCTAGAGAAAAACAAATAAAAAAATAGAAAAGAAAACGTGCAGCCATTAGATTTTAAGAGCCGTTAATAATTAGAGTAAATAACTCTAGTGATTTTAATTTAAACAAATGTATCAGTTTGATCTCTAAACTTTTGTTTTTGTTTTTTTAATTAAATCCTCCATTGAACTTTACAAAAATTATTAAAGTTTAAATAAATTAAAAAAATAATTCAAATGAAATCTTTGAAAAAAAAAAAAAAAAGCTTTTTTTAGTGATAATCTTGAATTTTTTGAATTGACAATTTAGCCTCAGTTTGGGAACTTTTGAAGATTAAGAGGGAGTTTGGGGGAGGAAGCTGAAGATATTATTTTGAGTTGGAAAAAAGTTGTTTTGAAAAATGTGTTTGGGAGAAAAAACTGTTTGAGGTGAAAAAATAAAAAATTTTAAAAATTTTTTTAGAAAAAGAATATCAATATGGATATTGTTTCGTTCCTCTTAAAATTCTATGCAATTTAAAAAAAAATTATCTCATGTGGACTTGTATACATAAAGTTATAAATTTTTAAAATTTGGAGTTTACTGTAGCGTTTTAGATATGTAAATAGTGAAAAGTGGTGAAATTTTAGAAAAAAGTTGATTTTTGAGAGCTGGAAAACAGCCCCCAAACAGGCCCTAAGTTTTAGAAGTTGGGTTGGAAATATATGTTTGTGGAGAAGACTTTTGGAAAAGTTCCGTGATATAGAAAATAGAGCAAAAATCAAAATGTGTTAAAAAAAGTATATAAAATAGATCTTATTTTATTCGTCTCATCGTTATAAACATTTTGATATAAAAAATATCTTATTAAGATTTGAAATGAGGAAGTTTTTGAATTTTTAAGTTTGAGTTTTTTTTTTTAAATAGAAGAGAGAGAAAATGAGACGTAGAATTAAGAGCTTTGGATTAAACGACAAAATATTATCTGAAAAAATTGCCCCATACAAGCTTTAGTTAAACCTTTTTTTTTTTTTTGACAATTAATCTCTCAACTTATAATAATATTTGTAACTCGGTTCTTTTTTTTTTCCTAATCTGTTAATATTTCAATGATTTTTTTTTTTTTGCATATAACTTACACATAATAGTTTGAGGAGTGCATTATCAATCATTTTTACTTAATTTTAAAATAAATTCATCTAAAAACTTTAACCCAATTTAGTTATAATTTAAACTTGAAACTAAATTTAAAAAAAAATGTATTAAACTTAGGCAAAAATGAACAACAACAATATTTTTATGTTGTAATGTGTAAGTTATATGTAAAAATTGTCCAAAATTTAACGCATTTTAGAAAAAAAGGATTGAGTTGTCAAAAATTATAAATTTAGAGAGAGAGAGAGAGTTGATTGTCAGGAAAAAGTTTACGGATTAAATTATTAAATTTAAAAAATTCAGGGATATGAGTACAAAATAGCAAAAAAATAACAATAAGGGGTGGGTGTGGGGCTTCCAATGCCTAGTGTTACAAGAGGATATTTTTTTTTACTAGGTTGTAGAGCCGGTTCGGGTCGGGTAATTGAGAGAGGGAGAGGGAGAGGGAGAGAGAGAGGGAGAGAAAGCAAGAGCATCGGAACCGTTTGAGTGAAATGCCATCCGAGCAAAACCCTTTTTTATTTATTTTTTTCTGAGTCATATGCAGGAGAAAACCTGTAGGCAGAAACTTCCGCTTTAGCTCCGAAGGAGACACCAATTGGGCATATTCTTCTTCATTTTGAGCTCTGAGATTTTTAATTTCATAAAACGAGAGATGCTGAAGTTGCAGAAAACTATTCATAAAGCGACTCTTGTTTTCTTCAATAGAGATGGTGGGATTCGATATAACATTGGAGGAGGTATGCTTTCTTCTCCTCCTTCATCAACTCTTGCCTTTTTAAAGATTTTGATTGCTCCCATTCATTCTAATAATGGCCAAACTCAAACAACCAAACCCACTGCCACTCTTCCCAACAAACATGCTCTTGAAGATGCTTTCAGTTTGCTTCGTGGGATGCTCCGAATGCGTCCTCTGCCTTCTATCGCTCGTTTCAATCAGTTGTTGGGCAAAATTGCAAAAATGAAACAATATTCTGTTGTGATTTCTTTTTACAACCAAATGGGTCTTCGAGGAATCCATTCTGATTATTATATTCTCAACACTGTGATTAATTGCTTCTGTCATCTGAACCTCATGGGGTTTAGCCTTTCTGTTTTGGGAACAATCATTAAATCTGGTTATGTACCAAACACTGTGACCATGACTACTTTTATAAAAGGGTTTTTGCGGAAAGGGAAAGTCGACGAGGCAAAAGAATGCTTTGATAAAATGACTAGGGGAGGTTGTAAGCCCGATGTAATCACTTACACCACGTTGCTGAATGGTTTTTGCAAATTGGGCAACACTACTGCAGCACTTAAGTTGCTTAGGAATATGGAAAACGACAAGAACTGCAAGCCTGACATAGTTGCGTATAGTACAGTCATCGATGGCCTTTGTAAGGACGGTCTATTTGCTGATGCTCAGAAACTCTTCTCAGAAATGACTAGTAAAGGTGTCGCTCCTAATGTTGTTACGTACAACTCCTTAATTCATGGAGCTTGCTTGTTAAGCAAACAAAAAGAGGCTATGAGGTTATTTGATGAAATGGTACATCAAAAAATCACCCCCAGTGTTCACACTTTCAATATCTTGGTCGACATGTATTGCAAAGAGGGTATGATTGCAGATGCACATCGCACGATGGATACTATGGTACAAAAAGACATCAAACCTGATGTGGTAACCTATGATACACTCATGGACGGTTATTGCATGCAACGAAAAATGGGTAAGGCAAGAAAAGTGTTTGATAAGATGATTACCATGGGTTGCGAACCTGTCCTACGGAGTTATAACATTATGATCAATGGGTATTGCAAGGTGAGGAGGATGGATGAGGCCCTTAGGCTATTTGAAGAAATGCCAACTAAAGGATTAATACCAGATATAGTGACATACAGCTGTCTTATTCATGAATTGTGCAAAGATGGGAGAGCTCAAGCGGTTGAGAATCTACTTCATGGGATGCAATCTCATGGGCTACTTCCAAATAGTCAAACTTGTGCTATTTTACTTGACGGTCTATGCAAAAGTGGACAACTTGACTCGGCAATCTCATTATTGCAACAAATGGAAGAGAATAATTTACCTATTAATATCATGGCATACACTATCCTAATTGAAGGAATGTATAAAGCTGGAAATTTGGCAGCGGCAAAGGATCTCTTTTCCCATTTACCATCCAAAGGCCTACAATATGATGTGCGAGTATACACTGTAATGGTCAATGGACTTCTTGGTGGAGGTCAAATTGATGAAGCCATGAACTTATACAGACAAATGGAAGAGAGTGGATGCCCTCCAAATGATTGCACTTATAATTTAATGATCCGAGGATTCATTATCAATCGTGAGATATCGAAAGCACTGCAGCTTAAAGACAAAATGGTTGGAAGGGGTTTCTCTGCAGACGTTTCAACTACTAAGATGTTTGTTGATTTGGTGGCTAATGGTGAATTAGATTCTTCTTTGCAGCCAATTATAAAGAAGCTCAAGAAAACAGAAACTGGTGAAACTTTAGTAGAGATCTCGTGCAACTCAAGCAAAGAGATCAATTAGCTCTGATGAAGGCTGTGGAGCATCAAAGGTTGGATATGAGACTTATTGTACGCTACTTTGTAACTAAATGAGTGGCGGGTTTGTGAACAAAAATGAGTTTTTTTCCATCAAGATCATGTATATCTATCTATTTGGAAGGTTGTCTTTACTATCGTATGAAATTACAAAAAAATATAAAATAAAATAAAGAACAATTAATCATTATATCTTTATAATATTTATCTATGGTAGTTTCATGTTGGGCATTTTAATTTTACTGTCAATTTATATCCCAAATTCTTGACTTTAAAACACATTGTGTATGAACTTAAACTTGTAATTGATAGATATTTCTCTGTTCAACTGTTTGCTCATTACTCAAATTGCAAAATGTTGTAATTTTATTATTAGAACATGGGGATTTGACGTTAACATTTCAAGTTACAACTGCTTCAGTTTCTGCTTTGCTGAAATTATGTTCACATACTATTTAGTTTTTTAATTTGAGGATGCTGGTCAAGCAAATTTCTTCTTGTTTGCATATGTGTGAGAGAATCTGCTGTTTTAATATTCTGAGTTTGATCAAGCAGAGAAGGAAATGACATTTGTGGATGTATTTATTATATGCTTGTTCCTTTCATAGTAATTTCATGATGGGATGTGGTAGAAAATGGTTTGTTTGTTTGTTTTTAATGTTCAAGTTTTGTTAAATTAGAAAATTAGTAATCTTCTTGATAATAGTGATCAGTCATTGATTTCCAATATCACTCTATGTTTTTACCGGTCTATCACTAATTGACTTATTCAACATTATAATGGCTTCGTAGAAAAAAAAAAAAAAAAGGGTTATTCTTTCATGATGTACATTTTTCTGTTCAGCTATTCATATTACTTGACAGATGTGTAACTTTTTTTGGTTATGTTCAATCCCAGCAACGGATCTGCTATTTTCTGTTTTGTTTGTATGATCTAGACAGAGGTTAGCAGTGTTTCTGTTTCTGCTGTTGGCATTTTGTTAAAACTGTAAATGGTGCTATTTGGATCCGCTGTTCTTGAGTCATCGAAAGAAGGAAGATTTTTCTTTTGCAAGGGATGGGGTTTTAGCCCGGCTGGAAGGATGGCAGTGTAACTTAATATCCAAAGCAAGGAAACTGGTTCTAATTAAATCGGTTGTCCAAGCACTCCCAGCATATTCTACGAGTACCTCCAATTTTTTCTGTTAGTAACCGAAAGATTGATTGTTTGAGTATTTTCAAGGCTCCTTCTAATAGCTCCAGGGGTGAGTCTTTCGTAGTATGTTGGCAGCAAGGGATATTATCTCCAAGATGGCTTGTTTTGTGGTAGGGAGAAGCACTTCTGTGCGGGTTTGGCATCTGATCCTTGGCTGCCAAATGGTGATGTATTTATCCCTAAACCGTCGACTGAAAATGGAGTGGATGCCTCGTTGGTTGTTTGTAGTCTATAGAGTTATGATGGAGGCAGCTGGAACGAGGAATTAACTGATCAGCTATTTGAAGCCGGGTCTAAGTCTAGAATTAAGCAACTCCGTCGCACTCCTTTGTGGATTCAGGATAAGCTAATATGGGTTAAGGATAAAAAAAGGGATTTTTCTGTTAAGTCAGCTTTCTAGACCTTGAATTCATACCGTTCCAAGTGCATTCACGACAGACTGAGACTCTTCCTTTGGAGAATGGCTAATGGACAACTTATGCGAGTAAACACTGCTAAGCGGTTCCTGATCCCGAATGTGGTATGGAGGTTGGTGGAGCATAAATTGGAAGGGAATGGATTTTGTATCGCCCAAGAATATGCATGAAATCTTTCTTCAAGCTCAGAGGGCGTCGTGGTGTCCACTGTTGTCAAGCAAGCAATTTCTGATCCTCTATGCTGTGTTTGCCGACTGTTTTTGGCGAGCACGACCCAAGAGCAACTATAGCAGAGGTTGACAGGGAGGTTGCAGAGCTTCTAAACGTTCCAAAATATACTGCTTCCTCAACCAGTAAGACCATTCCATCTTTTCCTTTCTCTGACTGGAATCGGAGCTGTTTTCACCTAGCTTCTTTGGCTTTTTGATGCTGCTTTTGGAGAGGATTTGATGGGTTTAACCTTAGGGGTGGTGGTTAGAAAGTAGTGATGCAATAGGAAAGGTTCCTCAGATTCTGGTTTAAGGTGGAACCCAAAAAAGATATCATTAAAGCCATTAACTCTGAAGTGGAAACCGACTGGATCTTCACCAATATCTGTGAAGAAGTTTGGAGTCAGAAGAATGATCTACAACACGTGAGCTTCCAATGGATTCCAAGAGTTGTGATTATGCTTTCGAATCGGGTGGCCAAGTGAGTCTTTATGGTAATGCTCACCCTTTTTTGAGAAAATTGTTCATCTATTTCTCCCACTTTGTTTTATAACTTTGACAACATCATGTTGTTTTTCTCATAGCAGAGCTTCCCGTACTAGCTGCTAGTTTTAGGCTTTTTTTTTTTTCTTTTTCCTGCTACATTTTTTGTCTTCCTTGGCCGTCTTTAGTCCTTTTAATCACAACAACTTACAGATCTAAGATGTTACATGCATAATTTAGAGATAATTCTATACATAACTCCATCACAAGGTGTTATTCGAACCCCAAGTTAAAAAAAATATTTATGTTAATGTGCATCCGATGAAGTGTGCTCTTCTCACAAAGTCTTTCCTTAGAAATACGGTCATGAACGGCAAAGAAATTTCTCTGAGAATTTCGGAGAAATTTCTGAAAAACTAAAAAAAAAAAAATGACAAAAATATTGATTCAGATTGGTTATAGTTTTTTTTTTTTTTTTAACTGAAAAATATAAGAATACCAGTTCTTCATTAGTTAAAATTAATTGATATGTAAAAAAATTTACTAGGTAAATTTTACCTCTTATAAATATGCTATTTATCTGTAAATTTATTGTTTTCTTTTTTTTTTGAAGAGAAAGTTAAATAACATTTTCAAAAAAAGTAATAATAAATTTTAACGTAAAATTTTAAACATAATAATAAATAGCATGATAAGATTTGTTACCACCCTTCCTCCTTTCTCTTTCCTCCTCTCTATTTCTCCCTCTAACATGAAAATGTGACATAAACCTGTAATTAAGTGTTAACCATAAATCAGACGAGTGAGTGTTAGTTGAGTACTTGAGGTTGTGAATTCGAATCACCTATATGCTTCACGAATTGTGGTGGTTTCCACCTTTCCTATATAAAAAAAAAAAAAACCCCCCCCCTCCCCCCGTAAATATCTTATTTACTAGAAAATCTAAGGATTTACATAAAAATTCAAAAAAAATTTATAAGAAAAAAGAAGAAGATCGATGATGTCCTTACGCTCTCGTCCTAGTGGTCATTAGGTAAGTCTACTATCGTACCAATGAGATAATAAGGAACCTAATCTTAAGTCTTCACAGCTAGTAGATCTTAGGCTTTAAAAGTAGGTAACACATAGTCTTTCTTGTCAAAGGTTAGACTCTTGCGTATGTCATAACTTGAATATGAAATCTGATAAAAATAAAAGTTTTAAATAGGTATTCTATTCCATCATGTTACTATCATTAGTGTTTAAAAATCCAAAGATTTACTTTTAAATATATATACATAATTTGTCCTCTTTTAAAAATAAGTTATAAACTTCAAAAGTATCTATAAAATATGATAGCACTATACTTTCCTATAAATTTTCTATTTAACTAGTAAATTTACTATTTATTTAAAAAATTTTAGTACAAATTTACTTCAAATATTTTAAATTCATATTATTTATTTTAAATATTTTCATAAAAATGCTTTTAACTGAGGTAAAGAGTGTAACCGAAAATATTAAAATTTTTTGGGTAAATACCTACGGATATGAAAACTCTTTGTACTATTTACGAATTGACCCGATACAAATTCTAAACTTTTCTGCATCATTTTTGTGTTTGAATCTTGTGAGTTCAATTATCAATCTCAAAAAAAAAAAAAAAAAAAAATGAACGAGCAAAAAGAAGCTTGCTTCGTTAGATCAACTCTTGTAGAAACTATTATTTAGATTTTAATCTTTACAAAATAATTTTTTTTTTCTTTTTCTTTTTTACGAGAGCTCATGCCGAATAGGCAAGAGGAGTAAAAAAAAAAAAAAAGATAGCATTGATTGAAATGAAACATGATTGATGATTGAATTGTCACATGATAATCATAAAGAGAAAGTCAAAAAATTCCATTTATATAAGTTCAAATTATGAGATCACAAGTATCTATTTATTAAGTTCATGTTTGGCAAATTTATTCAAGTTGAAAAAAAAAAAAAAACTTAATTTAGTTTTTGTTATCTTTTGAAAAGTAAACTTAGTTTTCCTATATATGATTATAACTATAATTTAAAAAGTAAAATTTTAAATGTTCATAACTTTATATATATAAATTTAAACAAAATGATTTTTCTTAATTGCATATAATTTTGAGACCAACAAAATAAGATCTATATATATTTTATCAAAAATATTTTAAGCTTTTACATTTTTTAAATATAATCAATCAAATGCATAATATAACTCTAGTTCAACTCCAAATTTTTTTTTTTTAACGAGGAAACCAACTCAAATTTTTTTAGGATGTTACATTATCCAAACTTCTAACATGGGACCAACATTATTAAAACCAATGTTGCCTCATTTTTTTTTTTTACTCACTATACAATTTTACAGGTTTTATATTTTTAGGGAAATTATTGTAGCATTTCGTATTATTTTTTAAATCTGTTATTTTTTCAAAAAAACTGAAAATGAAATCGTTTTGAAAACTGTTCTGAGATTATTTCTGAAACTATGTTTGGTTATATTTTTTGAGTATATGTTTTCAAAAAACAATTCTGAAACTGTGTTTGTTTATATTTTTGAAAACCAGTCATTTTATAAGTAGTTTATGAAAATATATTTATGTTTAATTTTAAAAAAATTATTATGAATACCAAAAATTAAAAATTAATGAAAATTTTAATTGAAAATTAATAATCATAATATTTAAATATTTATTATATCAATTAAAACATAATTAACCATTATATTTAATTACAAATACATTACAAAATAATTCGTAATAGTTGAAGTAACATTTAACTAAGAACTTACAAATTCTAACAATCATAACAATTAGGATACATATTGTTCCCACATTGCTTGTGTTATTTGGTTCTTGAATTGGCTCATACGTTGTCAGTCCCTATTAGTGGAACCAATATCAGAAGATGGTTCAGATTCATGGTAATTTGTATGCTGGTGATTTCCTCGTCGCTTTTCAATATCTTTTACAGGCTCGTCAACACGATAATCTCTAAACAAATCATCATTTGCACCATACATTTTAATACAATTATGAATAACACAACATGCAATTACTATCTGGGCTTGTTTATGCAAAGGAAAGTTAGACATATTCTTCAAAATACCAAATCGTGCCTTAAGAACACTAAAACACCTTTCAATGGAATTGCGTAATGACGAATGTCTGTAATTGAATAGTTCAATAGGTTCAGTTGGTTGTCCATTATTTCTAAATTCTGATAGATGGTACCTTTGATCCCGGTACGGTGCAAGGAATCCTTATATGTTATTATATTTGGAGTCAACAACATAATATTTAGGCCATGATGACCTAACAAATCTGTTATCTTGATCTTGTAATACATGTACTAATACTCTAGAATCTGCAGCTGAACCTTCCCATCCACTATAAATATAGGTAAATCTCATATCGAAACTACATGCTGTCATTATATTCTAAGTGTAAATATGTCTTCTTCACCGATAAACTGTTTGCTCGATCGCTGGGACAATAGCCATCACATGTGTGCCATCAATAGCTCCACCTAAAATTGATTAGGATTTTTTATCCATTAACCAATTTTTTATTTTAACCAGACCAATAAGAATATCAATTTAGCCTCAAACACTGCTTTCACCCTTTCTTCCACTCTATGTTTGTCTCTCTAAGTCCTCCCCTCTCCTCCCTCCCTTTTCTCCCTCCATCTGCCCTTCTTTTCTTCTCTCCTCTCTCCATCACAATCGTTAGGTTGTTCTATTCTTTCCTTACGTGGTATAATGTCTAATATGAATTTTATATATGGTTATTTTTTAGAGGATACAGCAATATGGTAACCTCATGTATTCTTATATTTGTTCAAAGATAACGTGCCTTTTCTCTCTTTTTTTTTTATTTTTTTATTTTGATTTTTTGTTTAAAGCATGTTATTTATTTTCTTATAAATTTTTATATTATAGAAATTTAAGCATACAAGCTAATGAAGAATTCTTGTGGGATATTTAAAAAAATTGTCATAGAAAAAAAATTAAACCAAAACAAAACATTAAAGAAAGAAAAAAAATTATATAAAAAAACATACATTATATTTAAATATAATATAAATATTTTTTAAATATAAATTATATTTAATATAATATATTTAAATATAATCCAAACTTAATATATTTAGCAAACCGAAACTTAATTTTATTTCACAGGTTTGGACGGTGGGCGGATAATTTTGTTTGACGGGTTTGGAAGGTGGGCGGATAAAGTTGACTGGGGTCGGGGCATCAACTGAGAGAGGCAGAGAGAGAAACCCTCGCCGTCTGAACAAAACCCATTTCTGAGTTGGATGTAGGGTCCCGTATTCTTCTTCATTTCGAGCGTCTGAGAAATTTAATTTTGTAAAAGGAGAAGATGTTGAAGTTGCAGAAAAGTGTTTCTAAAGCGTCTCTTGTTTTCTTCAACAGAGACGCTGGAGTTTGCTACGGGTTTGGAGGAGGTATGTTTTCTTCTCCTTCTTCATCAACTCTTACTCTGTTCAAGATTTTGATAGGTCCCATTCATTCCCATAATGGCCAAATTCAAACAACCAAAATCACGACCACTCATCCCAACAAACATGCTCTTGAAGAGGCTTTGGTTTTGTTTCATGGGATGCTCCAAACGCATCCTCTGCCTTCTGTCATTCGTTTTAATCAGTTGTTGGGTCAAATTGCAAAAATGAAACATTTTTCTGTTGTGATTTCTCTTTCCAACCAAATGGGTCTTCGACGAATCATGCCTAATGATTATACTCTTTACATTGCCATCAATTGCTTCTGTCTTCTGAACCTCATGGGGTTTAGTCTGTCTGTTTTGGGAAAATTCATTAAATCTGGTAATGCACCAGACACCGTGACTCTGACTGGTCTAATTATAGGGTTTTTGCTCGGGGGAAAGGTTAATGAAGCAAAAGAATGCTTTGGCAAATTGACTAGGGGAGGTTGTAATCCCAACATCATCATACAACACGTTGCTGAATGGTTTTTGTAGATTGGGCAACACTACTGCAGCTCCTCAATTGCTAAGGAACATGGAGAAAGATAGGAACTGTAAGCCTTGCATGGTTTCCTATACCACACTTATCGATAGTCTTTGCAAGGGTGGTCTATTTGTTGATGCTCTGGACCTCTTCTCACGTATGACTAGCAAAGGCATTACTCCAGATGTTGTTACTTACAACACCTTAATTCATGGAGCATGCTTATTAAGCAAACGGAAAGAGGCTATCAGGTTATTTGATGTAATGTTGGGTCGAACAATCACTCCTAATGTTTGAACTTTCAATGTCATGGTGGACTTGCATTGCAAGGAGGGGATGATTGAAGATGCACAGCGTGTGATGGATATTATAGTTCAGCGGGGGCATCAAACCTGATTTGGTGACCTATAACTCACTTGTTGACGGTTATTGCTTGTGAGGGGAAATAGATGAAGTAAAAAAAGTATTTGATATCTTGATTGCCATGGGTAGTGAACCTGATCTGCATAGGTATAACATTTCGATCAATGGGTATTGCAAGAGTGAGAGGATGAATGAGGCCCTTAGACTGTTTGGAGAAATGACATCTAAGGCATTAATTCTAAATAGTGACGTCCAACTGTCTTATTCATGAACTGTGTAAATAAAGGAAAACTCATTTGCTTCGTTGATTCGAACTCACATTTTTTGTTCTAGTTTTGTCTTTTTTTGAAAAGTCTACAAAAATTATAACTAAGTTAACCAGTTTAGACTCAAAATTTCATTTCATTCTGAACTCGACTCATGCACCATTTCGACTCTCAAGCTGTTGATAATCTACTTGGGGAGGTGCGAGCTCGTGGGCTACTTCTAGATAGTCAAACTTGTGCTATTTTACTTGACAGTCTATGCAAAAATGGACAACTTGGCTTGGCAATCTAGTTATTGCAACAAATGGAAGAGAATAAGTTGCGGCTCAATACTATGGCATACAATATCCTCAGTAATGAAATGTGTAAAACTGGAAATTTGGCGGTGGCAAAGGATCTCTTTTCCCATTTATCATCCAAAGGGCTACAACCTAATGTGAGAACATACAACGTAATGGTCAATGGACTTCTTTGTGCAGGCCTAATTCATGAAGACACAAACTTGCACAGACAACCGGAAGAGGTCGATGCCCTTTAGTTGCGTGCACTTATAATTTAATGATCTGAGGATCCATTTCCAATCATAAGATATCGAAAGCTCTGCAGCATGAAGCCGAAATGGTTGGAAGGGGATTCGCTGTTGAGGCTTCAACTGTTGAGATGTTTTTTGATCTGGTGGCTAATGGTGAATTAGATTCATCTTTGCAGCCAATTATACAGAAGGTTAAGAAAACAGAAACTGGTGAAACTTTGGTAGAAATCCCGTGCAACTCAAGCGAAGAGACCAATTAATTCTGATGATGGCTATGGAGCATCAGAGGTTGGAGATGAGACTATTGTACGCTACTTTGAAACTAAATGAGTATCAGGTTGTGAATAAAATTGTTTTTTTTTTTTTTAAATGTATTTGGAGGTTTATCTGTTTCATATGTGCAGGAAATTACAAAACGAAGAGTAAATTAGTCATTATATTTGTATATATGTTTATTTATGGAAAGAAGTCACTGTTATTCAATGATGGAAGTAATTCTATTCATATGTTTTTGTTCTTTTCATGGTAATTCCATGTAAATTTTACTGTCGTTTATGTATTCAACTTTTCATTTATTACTCAATTACAAAATTTTAAATGCCTGCATGAACCTTTTGCTTATGTTCAAACTGTTAGTTCAAACTGCTTCAATTTCTGCTTTATTGAAGATTATGTGCACATACGATTAAGGTTTTTTCTCATTTGAGTTGTGCTGGTCAAGCAAATCTCTTCCATATCTGCAAATGTGGCAAAACAAGGATTGGCACTGCCTTTCCTAGAAGATTTTGTTGGCAAAAAGTGGCTGAGTCTGAATTGCAATGGATTCAGATAATTCTGAATTGATCTTGAACTGTGTGAGAGAATCTGCTGTCTTAATTTTCCGAGTTCAATCAAGCAGAGAATATTTTGATGTATTTCTTATGTTCTTGTTTCTTTCATATATATATATATATGTCAGAATTTTGAAAAAAAATTTTAGTAAAAATGCAAAAGCTATTGATAAAAAAATGTTGCTTCGGCGAGGCAGTAATGGTTTATTGAGAAAACGTATCAGAAAATATATCAAAAACTTTCGGAAAATTTTGTAAATACGTCGACATTTTGATGCAATTTTTATTTTTATTTTTTCACTTTATCAATGCTTTATTAGTCAAAGTTAATCGATACCAGCCACCAGCAAGATCTTCAAGTCCTAATGGCTTCTCTGAGATGGGTGTAGTGAAAATTGCCACCGGAGCCGGGTAGACGACGCTGCAATGGAAAATGGAACCATCCATGTCTTTGTGAAATAGCAATCATGTTACCTCAAAAAAACAAAATAAATAAATAAACAAATACATTAAATTAGATAAAAAGAAATAGCAATCTTGTCAGCAAAGTACTAATGCTGCTTCTCTTTGAATGATCCATTACTATGTAAATATAGAATTGTATTGAGGAGAGTCTGTAATCATTTGCACATTTTACATTACAAACAAACTAAAGCCCTGCGAGCTACGTTATGGGCAGCCTGATCAGAGGATCTAGAATTCGACACAGCCGCATGGCCGGATAACCTCAGAAAAGCTGCATCCACATCCAACTTGAAGACTATGTCAACTCCCAGGGACAATGGATCATCTGACCATTAAGAGCCGCCAATGCAAGAGCTGACTCACTTTCAACCAAAGCCACAGAGTTCTCATCGTGGGAGGCCATGAGACGAGACACCCTAATCACTGTAGCCGCGGTTACCCCAGTCAATGCATCTGAAGAGTTCCCAATCTTGGACTCGGACGAAGACGACCACCCCCACTCGTTTCTGGCCACAATCAACTTTTTTTCTCTTTTCCTCTCCTTTCTCTACGCCTGTGTTTTTCAGTTTCTTTCACTTCGTTTCAAGCAAACTATCAGGAAGGCCAGGCTTCTTTCTTCTTAACTGTAACTCGAACTCATGACTCCATAGGCACAGGGTGCTCGAAATTGAAGCCTGGAAAAAATTAGTCAGATCACAAGAATTGAACTCACAGAAAATTGTTCATGCAAGCCAACTTTCAACAAGATCCTGCACAGCTACTCTCAATTAGCATAAGAGGATTTTGGCTTTCCTCACTACACGGTTTATTTTGACAAAAATAAACGTATGTAATGTACATAAGGGACTCCAAAAAGAGGCTATGGCTAGATGCTTCTCTCCTAACATAAACATTTTTCTCTATGCGACGATAGGCTTGGGCCAGTATTTTGTAGGTGATTTCATCGAAATCAAATGAAATCTCACTTAAATTCCGTCCCCAGATTAGGGCCCTCTCAGGCATCCCCTGCTTGCAGAAGTGAGACATCAACATGTTAATCGTAACAACATTTGGGAAAAAAGCCATCTTAAGCAGCTTTGCTGTTAAAATCAACGCCCTATGCCGTTTGTCGCCACAAGCAACATTCAGCAAAGTATTGTACGTTACTGTATTCGGGACAAAACCTGCCCAAACAAGCTCATCAAACAACTTAACGGCACGGTTTATTTTCCCAATACTACAGAAACCATGGAGAGAGATGTGATAGGTTGTGATATCCGGGTTCCACCCACTGGCATACATTTTATTCATGATTTGATCTGCGGAAACCATGTCAAACACTTTACAGTAACCACCAAATAAGGTGTTGAACGTAACAATGTCCGGTTTCAACCCACTTTGACCCATCTCCATAAATACATCAATAGCCGACTTCATTCTTCCCTGTTTACAAAACCCATTAATGATCATATTGGCCGTATAGATATCGGGAAGGAGACCTTTTTGTCTCATCACTTTCTCTAGCCTCAAAGCTTCGTCCAGTTTCCCACTGTTACAAAACCCACGAATCAAAGAATTGTATACGAAATTGTTTGGCATCAATCCTTTCCTAGACATTTCTATCAGCACCTCACATGCCTCGTCCACCAAACCAGCTATTGAAAGTCCATTTATGAAGGCTGCAAAAGCAACAGCATCAGGGAATATACCTCTCCCTACCATCTCGCTCCAAAGGCTTTGGCCGCCATTCACATCCCCCGTCCTGAAGTACCCGTCCAAAAGCACTGTGAAAGCCACTTTGTCAATAGGAAATCTCTCCATTATCATTTTACATAAAAGTTCACTTGCTTCAATTAGCTTCCTCTTCTTCGATAAGCCCATAATCAAGGAACTAGATGTAGAAGATGACGGACTTATACCAAACCTTATCATAATCCTATAGGCTTTGTATGCTTTCTCTTCCAACCCTGCCCGGCTATAAGCTGTAATTATTGAGTTAAAAGAAACCACACTCAGCGGTAATCCCTTCTCAAGCATATTCTCCAACAATTTCATGGCCTCATCCAATTTACCAGCCCAACACAACACTACAATTGAAATATCATAGAACGAGCTATAAGAACTATATTCCGTAATAGATAAATCCCTTAAAAAACTGTCACCGTCCTCTTCTCTTCCATACTTGTAATGACCTGCGAGCAAAATATTGAAGGTTATGCCATCGGGAGCTATACCTTTACTTCTCATTTCTTCAAAAAGCAAGGTTGCCTGACCAACATCTCCCACCTTGACATATCCATTCATCATGGTATTGTAGATTATGGTATTCGGATAAACACCACAATCGCATAATCCGTCGAAAACCCTCCTTGCTTCCACCACATTTCCCTCCTTACACAAGGCGTCTACAACCGTATTAAATGTGACAATACTCGGTTTACAACCATTTGCACTCATTAAGTACATCCACTCTAGTGCCTTGGCAGTCAGTCCCCGCACGCAATTCGCCCAGATCACAATATTGTACGCGAACACATCAGGTTCACAACGGAACTTCCGCATTACATGTACCAAACTTTCTCCGATTCTTACGAACCCTCTTCGACAGAACCCAAGAATCAGCACGTTAAAAACATAATTATTCGGTCTCGGCCCTTTACGAACTACATCACGGAACAACTTCCACACGCTACAATAATCGCCAATTCTCAGCAACAACTTAACCAAAACACAAACAGCTGACAAGCTAGGCCTCACTCCCACCTCCCTCATCCTACTCAAAATTCCCAACGCCTCGTTCCCCATTTCCGCATTCGTAAAACCCCGCATAAGCGTATCGAGAACGGAGAAATCCGACTCGTATCTGCAGTGACCTGCCCACATAAACTCCACCATATCTCTACTCCTACTGGCACCAATTCTCGATATCACACAAGAAACCACGTCCTGAGCGAGAAACCGGAGGTTCTCCGCCGCCAAAATATGCGCCACGACGCAACAAGACCGAACAACCGGATCGGAGTCGTCCCTAAACGCATGCTTAAAGAAGGCAAAAGCGGTCTCTCGAGTGCCCAGCAGTTTCATAATTTTCACAAGAAAGAAAGGAGAGAACTCTCTAGAAAATCCTTTCAAGACATACCCTTTGTGGGATTTGATAATCTTCGACAACCCAACGGCGATTTTGCGCCGCTCGTTGGGGTTGACGGAGCTCAAAGAGTGGGAACAGGAACAAGTGGCGAAGGGCAAAAACTGATGAAGAAAATCTAAGCTCTGAGAAGAAAGGGTTTTGGAGGAGTTGAGGGAGGTGTGGAGGTAGTGTACCTGAACAGTGCTGTGAAGGCGGCGGACATTGGCGGACATGGGGCGGACATTGGCGGACATGGGGCGGCCAAGGGAGATGAGAGGCGAAACTCCGACAGGGTGACTGATGCAGAAAAAGGGTTTCCAAAAATTATTAAAAATAAAAGTACAACTAGAGTGCGGTGAAGTTCGAGGTCGAAGTACACGAGATTCTAGGGGCCCAATGGTAAAATCTCTATTTACAAAATACCCAAAACACCCCTTGTGTCAAATGACACTTTCACCTCAAGGGTGCCTCTTCGAAACCAAAAATTAATGAAATGGAAAAGGTAACAAGATTGGAAGGTGAAGTAAACAAATTTTTTTAACAAATGGTTTAAATTTTTAAAAATTAATTAAAATATTTTTTTAATTATTAATTAATTTTATAAATAAATAATTATTAATTGGTTATGAAAAATTATTGATTGACTATTATTTATTATTAGTTTACTTTCATTTATTATTAATTAATCATAACATAAATTATTAATAATTTTTTAATTAAACACTGGTGGATCATAATTGTGAAATATCATTTTTTTAGTCAACGCAACTTTCTCATTCTCCCCATTGCCAACGACCACCCACCCCTTTTCTCTTCCCTCAAACAATCCTTTCTCTCTCTCCTTCCTCTAACCATCTCCCACCACTCTCCCTTTTAACCATGTATCTCCTCTCTTTCTTTTTTCTTCTTTGTGCGAGCTCAAACCCAAGGGAATCGCGATATCATCAGAAAATTGCAATCCAAATCGACCTTGCACTCCTACTTTATCCATGGATCACAAATCTTTGTCGAATATATGTTAGAGTTCTCATGATCTCCATAGCTTTGTGTGATCTCCCACCCCAACTTGGTGACCAAGGTCCCACACCTAGCCTAGCACCATCACTACACACCAGTTGCCATTACTTAAGCTACAATGACAATCACATTGGAGATCTATTGGAGACTGCAATAGAATTCGTGACCACTGGATTTCAAAGAGATAGAAGAGAGAAAAAGAGGGAGAGAGAGAGAGAAAGGGAGAAGGTTTTGGGGAAAAATGAAAATTAAATGACCAAAATATGATCATTATACCATTTACTTGAAAAAAAGAAAGTTGGATTATCTATTAAATTAGGTTATTAAAATGAACCACCCAACCTAATTTTTTTAATATTAATTATATATAAGTAATTATAAATTTTTTTATGCAATTAAAAAATCATTAGCTCATGGAATCTTATTAATAATATATAAGTAAATTTGGTATATATTCACTTTAACAAGAAATGAGGATGCAAAAATTGATATACCTCTTCTTCATTTTTTATATTGTATAAGCTTATTAAATTCTTATTTCTTATTTTATAAGTATACACATAATTAATAAAAAAAAAAAGAAATGACTACTCATTTTGTCTTTTCTTTTTATACAAAGTAATCATGCTCCAAGTACCCCGCCCCGCCCCCCCAACAAGAATGCAAACAGATTATTTTTTAAAATTAGAGAAATGATAGGTCTATTGGCACCTTATTTACTTTTCACCCCAACTTTCCTAAACCACCAACCAATAAAAAATTAAATTAAAATATTACTTTTTACACCCTCTTGTTTTAACAAAAATGTCCCTTCCAACTAAATATAATTTTTGTTCAGCAGAAAACTCTACAAGTTTACCATTTTTACCATCCATTCGTATGATAGCTGCTTCTCCTTCTTCCTCTTCCATTTTTACCCCACGTTCCTTCACTGATTTTTCTTTAAACTTCTTCTTATGGACAACCCTTTTTTTTTTTTTTTTTAACTTCTTCTGATGGACAACTTTTTTTTTTTTAATCTTTTCTTTAAGAAAAAAAATTCTTCTTCCTCTTCTTCCAAATTTTTTCCCCACGTTCCTTTACTGATTTAGAGGTCAAGAGCTTTTCCAAAAACTTCTTCTTCTTATGAACAACTTTATTATTATTATTTAATTTGTTAGCTTTCTTGGAAAAAATTCCCCCAACAACACCCCCCACCCCCCTCTTTTTAATCCCACGTTCCTTTACCGATTTAGAGGCCAAGAGCTTTTCTTAGAACTTCTTCTTATGAACAACCTTTTTTTCTTTTTCTTTTTTTTTTCCTTTTTATGCTTTTCTTAACCAAAATCTTCAACAACCACTAAGAAAAAGTTAAAAGAGAGTTATATTAACTTTTGATCATTAGAGGTGCGTAAAAAAGTACCCTTATAAAACAAGTTTGTATTTAAATGTAATTTTATTTGAGATTGAGATTACAAGTTTATAAATGCTTGAATTCAGCCTAAATTTGTTCAAACATTAAAATATAAAATCACTCTTTTTTTTTCCCCTTATCATTTGCACTTAATTATGTTTACTCACATCAAATCCAGTGTCTTTTTAACTTGTTCAAGTATCACTAAAAGGAAATCATTTGATAACATTTTGAAATTGGTTTTATTTTAGGCACAAAAGTAGAAATGTGAATTTTTTAAGAATGACGTTGAAATTATTTTTAAAAGGATAAATTACAAAAATTTCCTTAAATTATAGCTCTTGTAATACTTAACTCTCTTGAATTTCAAATCAAACATCATCCATACCCCCAACTCTAAAACCATAAATGAATTTCCCCTTTACGTTACTTTTTAAAGGGGAAAATGCCACATGTTAATTTATAATTCTAGGCTAAGACAGTTAATCAAATACCGTTAAATGACAAGTTTACCCATATCATAACAATCCAAACTATTTTCTGAAATAAGCTTCAAATTTAATGATGAAAAGATATATGATACTAGCAAAACAAAGTTTATTTTAAAAAAAAAATCAAATAAATTTAAAAGCTTTTATCTTGTTTAAAAAAAAAACCAAGTATTTAACTTTTTTAAGAAAGCAAAAATTTTTTTGCCCAAAACTTAAAAAAAAAAAACTTTTTTTTTAATTTATTGACATTCTCTTAATTTCTTTGCCCTTGTCACATGTGTTTTTCTATCCAAAAATTAATGGTAGGAGCACAATTATTACAGTTTTAAAGTTGGGGAACAGATATTATATTTTGAAGTTCAGCTGCAAACTGTTACAAGGCTGGGTTTCGAGGATGGGATGGTGATTTTATAATTAATCATTTTTTAAATCTCTTTTTTTTTTTTTTTAACTTTTAAGTGGAGTGATCATTCAAATTAAAAGGTATACAAAAACTAATATCATATATAAAATAATGTTTTGATATAAAAGACACAACTCTCGATTAAGACCAATTCCATTAATAAAATCTGATAAAATTCAATGAAGAGAATGTAAGTCAAGACTTAATAACAAGAAAATCCACTAATTCCTCGTCAATCCCGTAATCGAGCACGTACAAAGCTCTTTTTAAAAATACATATATAATCGATTAAATACTCACAGCACATAAGTCGCAACAAACTCTGCTTAACTAAAATACTAACGAAACTAACAAATAAATACTATACGAGAACAACTCGAGTAGAGTACATACATAAATACAAACTGGTATAGAAACTATCTTATTTATTGCAAAGCTATAACAAAAACATAAAAACAAAGCATGAATAGAAAATAACATCGATAGTAAAATTCTCGCCCATGCAGAAAACCATTCAGCTGCGTGCCGCAACTCAAAAAGACATTGGCCATGCTAAATTGAAAGGTAAAAGATTATCACAACAATCATCGCCCATGCAGACAACCATTCTGCCGCGTGCCGCAACTCAAAAGGACATTGGCCATGCTAGATTGAAGATAAAAAATTACCACAACAATCATCGCCCATGCAGACAACTATTCTGTCGCATGTCGTAACTCAAAAGGACATCAACCATGCTAGATTGAAGGTAAAAGGTTACTACACTAATCAGCAAATCATTAATGCCTCACCTGATTTAAAACTGCCAGTCATCGAATCGTCAATCACGCCCATGGCATCATCAGACTAGGATATTGTATGGTCCGATTGAGTCTTTATTGACGACAGCGGTCGCGAGAGTCATATGCAATGGGAAAACCTAGAATTTGAAAGACCCTTAAAATTTTTTTTTAAAATCATGTTTTGATTGTATTTTTAGATAAATTGGACTGATTATAAAAAAAGTGAAATTGCATTTGGAGAGAGAAAGAGAGAGAAAGAGTGATAACTTTATAAAAATAGAGATATTTCACTATTTTTTTGTTTATTAAATTAGTTATGTTCATGAATTTTTATTTATTTATTTTAAGCCCTCGTTTGGCAAAAATTTTACGTTTTAATTGTATTCAAACGCAATACAATTTTACACCAAATGTAAAGTTTTGTATTCAAATACAATTTTTTTCAACAGTACTACAAAAACAATTACTATTCAAAATTTTTTTAAAACAATCATATCAGCTTTTCAATTTTAAAATACTTTTCATCCGAACACACATTTCATTCAAATACAAAATAAATACTTTTCAATCAAATACAACACTAAAAAAATGAATTACATTTAAACGTAATTAAAACGTAATACGTTTGACACACGATCTATAAGTTAATTTAGTTTAATTTAACTAAATTTTAATTTAAATTAATTTGTATATTTTATTTATAATATTTTTCTTTTTTCACATATTTTTTTTTTTTTTGAGGAATCCTATCTAAATTTTACGTCAGATAAAATATGAACGTTTGTGAAGTGCGTGAGCCACTGGTAAATTATGACTTTTATTTGTGATTTTTCACGGCTGGTTAGTGAGTTTTACACAGTTGGCAAAAGTTTTCTAAGAAATGAATAAAAGTAAGGAAATCCAACAGCTCATAAATAAATTCCTCAAAAAAAAAAAAAAAAAAAACCAAAGTACAGTTTGTGGAGAGAGATAGTTGAAAGCCTTTGAACGAAATCACCGCATTCCACAAAACCCTTTCTCATTCGGATCTACGAGAAGAAAACCCAGACACAGAAATTTCTGAAAGCGAACCTTAATCTGCCATTTTTCTTAATTTTGAGCTTTGAAACGAGAAGAGAAGAGAAAAGAGATGCTGAAGTTGCGGAAAAGTGTTCCGAAAGCAAGTCGTTTATTTAGCAGAGATGGTTTGTTTTCTCCTTCCTCTTTATCAAACAAAACATGGCAAAAAGTACGATGAACTTGAAAACCCAGAAGAGGCTTTGACTTCGTCTCATCGGATGCTTCGAAAGCGTCCTCTGCCTTCTGTCTTTCGTTTCAATCAGTTGTTGAGACAAATTGTGAAAATAAAACATTATTCTCTTGTCATTTCTCTTTTCAACCAAATGGGTCTTCTAGGAATCACGCCTAATGATCCTACTCTCAATATTGTAAAAAATTGTTTGTCATCTGTACCTCATTGACTTCAGTTTGTCTGTTCAATTACTTTCTGAAAACTTTTATTCACTATTATTAAAACTGTGACAGTACAGAAAAGATCTGGCTTTTGTATAAGGGATTTGCTCTGTTTTCAGGGACTGAAATGTTTTTTCTTTTCCCTTGTTTTGGAATCCAATATTGACACTCGATGTAACGCTCAATTGGTGTTGACCATCATAAGCTGTTCCATTTTGTTTTGTATTTTTTGAATGTCTATCATTATTTGGCCAAAGAATGATGAACCTTTGGCTCAAAGAGGTAGGATTTTGTCGGTGATTCATTTGGGAATTTTTTTTTATCATCGCCGTTTGTAATTTTTTTTGTTAAAGGGTTCTCCGGGTATTTCCTGTGTTTTCCTTGTGCCTCCTGGCTTGTGAAAAAACTGACTTTTTATCCCAAAAAAAAAAAATCCGAGTTTCTTTTTGGGTTTAGTTTTTGTAGATATTTAAAATTTTTTTTTATAAAATTTTATTATTTTTTATTATTTAAATCTTTAAAAATTCTACAGTAAATTTTAAATTTTAAAAATTTATAACTTTATATATATAAGTTCAAATAAGATAATTTTTTTAAATTATATAGAATTTTAAAAGTAACAAAACAATATTTATATTTATATTTTAAAAAAAAAAAGTTAAAATTTTTTATTTTTTTATCTCAAATAATTTTTCTTCAAACACATTTTTTAAAATAATTTTTTTAATTTAAAAATAATGTCTTTAAACATCTCCCAAAACTCTCCATGAGTTTATGATAGGCTTGAATTATATTCAATTTTAGTTTATTTTATTTTTATTTTTGGTTTTCTTATTAGGTTGTTCCTTCAGGATGGATTGTTTTTCATTTTCCTGTTTTGTGTATATATGACATGTCTTTTTCAATCCATCAAGGGGGGAGGGAGAGAGAGGGCAAGGATAATTAAGGGAAGTTGGAGAAAATATTTGGAGATATTATTTTTAAGTTAAAAAAATTATTTTAAAAAATATATTTGAGATAAAAAATAAAAAATTTTAAAAATTATTTAAAAAAAAATATTAATATAATATTATTTCATTTTTTTCAAAATTTTATATAATTTAAAAAGAATTATCTTACATAAACTTATATACATCAAATTATAGATTTTTAAAATTTAAAGTTTATTATAATAATTTAAAGAAATAAATAATAAAAAATGGTTTTACATGTTTCTATAACTAAGTTACAAACGGGCCTTATTGTCTTCAGATTTTCATAGTAGTTGTTTTATGCAGACAAAGATTGAGTTACCAGGCGCTCCCATCTCCTCGCGGGTCGTCCAACGCCAACAGCTTCGCCACCACTGCTGGAGGATGGCTAAAAGACTAAGCTCGCATCTCTTCGTCAGCAGTATGATTTTCTTCCCTTTTATTTCTTTACTGCCTGTAATTTCCTTTTGAAATCCCTAATTTTGACAAAATCTGTTTTGGGCTTAGGATTATCGTCGTACACCACAAATGAACACCTCAAGAAGTTGTTTTCTCCCTTCGGAGAAGTCCTAGAAGGTTCCATTCTTTAGCTTTTCTTTAATTGTTTTAGAAACTCAGCCGCTGATTTTTTGTTCCGTGATTGCTCTGGCTATGTTTGTAATAGCTAGGTTAGTTCTGGACTCTAAAACTCGAAGACCCAAAGGTTTCGGTTTTGTCACGTTTGAATTGGAGGTTGAAGCTCAAAAGGCTTTGAAGGCCATGAATGGCAGGGTAATTAGACATTTTGTAATTTATCTGCCTTTGGTTTTCAATTTGCTAATTGTGATCGACCGATCGCTTGTATCGTCCTTGTTTTATTTTATTTAATTTTTTTTATAAGAACACATTTAATAGTTAGTTTAGTCGTATGAATTTTCCTCGTTTGTTTGTTCTTAGTGCAGATTGTTGATGGGAGGCTGATTTTTGTTGAAGTTGCCAAGACCGATAAGCCTGGAGAAAAAGCTACCTCTTGATTAAGAAGCTCTTTGGGTTACTCTGATGTTCATTGGTATTTCTGATATAGGAGTCATATGACATTCTTTACTCAAATAACTAATGATTTATCTGATTTTACATCTTACACTTTCTGGAAAAGCTCAAATCAGTTAAATTGTATATTGCGTTTTGCTCAACTTTGTTTTTAAAACTTTTTCTCTCCAATTTCCTCTCAAGTCCCAACTAAACATATGCTAGAATCTACCTGGGGGCTGGGAGAGAAAAATAAGGGCCCAGTTTGCAATGGGATCTAACTAGAGAGTTATAACAGATTAGATGGACTGTGTCAGTTGTTGTGAAATAATTGTTTCAGCTTACTACAAGTTATTGACTTGATGTGCGGAAATAAATTGGATTCTAGAATGTCCTAATACGTGGGAAAATCTAATTAGTTTGAGAGAGGGAAAATACGGCTGTGCTAACACGAGTCATTTCTAGCTTATTCGGATCATGGCTCTCAATTTTTCTTCTCCTTTTTCGTCAAATCTTTGGTGTATTTATTTATTTATTTTTCCTCAAGACCCCAATTTTTTGGTTGGAAGTTTCCAATGGACGACTATAGTCAGCAAGATTGCCTTCATTTTCAATTTTTGTTACTTCAGTTTTCTAGCACTTTTATTTGTCATTTTCAGGTTATAATCCTATTCTATATATCAAAATTTTGCAGGTAGAAGCACTCCTTTTTCAATTCTGTATAAGAAAAATCGGGGCTACGGACAAATGCCAATTTAAGAGTAGTGTGTTCTAAAATTTGTCTTGTTTTCTTTGATATTTGTCGTTTTCAATGCAATTTTTTTATCCTAAAAATTCGCCTTGTCTTCCAGGAGATTATATTCTTATCTATTTCTATTATCTATTATATATTAGGTCTCTTAACCACTTTTTGTCAATCTTTCAATTTCTCATTTTAGCCTTTTCTTTCTGTAAATTCCCTCCTGACCAAACTGAGAGTTAACCAGGCCCTCAATATAGCTTGAGCTACTTTTGGGTTTCCAGTTATCTCGTCTTCCATGTGTTGCAAGGATTCACCAAACAAACGCCAAACAGCCAAAGACGAGAGAATAGGAGAGTAAACGAAAATTATATTCGAGAATAGTTTACTATAATCGAAATCAGATTTCCTTACACACTCTTCCTATAGCTACTCGGCTGTAATAAACTTACGAAAAGAAGAAAAGAAGAAAACAAACGCAGTAGAGAATTCGAGGTTCTCCGGCCTCCTGGTCTGCTAGGTTCACTCTCAAACAAACAGACAGCCACTCTTCCCCACGATTCCTCCTCAAATACTCCATCACCCTCCTTAACCGTTTTTGTCTTTTTTCTCCAACTCAGCAGCTAATTTAACCGACCCTCCACCTCACCTCTTAATTCCTGCCTTTTTCCTTTTTTGCCCCTCCTACG
Organism: Antiaris toxicaria; assembly: GCA_035233585.1. Classification (NCBI taxonomy): domain Eukaryota; kingdom Viridiplantae; phylum Streptophyta; class Magnoliopsida; order Rosales; family Moraceae; genus Antiaris; species Antiaris toxicaria. Next base: position 21,686,841 of record CP141153.1, read on the forward strand.
ATAGACGTGCTTAATTAGTGGCCTAACAATACCCCCCCCTACAACAGCCACCTTGTCCTCAAGGTGGAAGTCGGGAAATTGCTCTTGCAGATCAGTCGCGGACTCCCATGTGGCCTCCCACTCTGGAAGGTCTTTCCATTGGACTAGAACCTCCAGTTCCTCTCGCCCTCCGACCATTACAATGCGTGTGGCCAAGACTTCAGCAGGCGTAACCCGCAGTTCCAACTCATCGGTCAAGTAGGGTGGGAAGGAATGTGCGGCCTCGTGATCTCCTCTGAATTTCTTGAGCTGCGAAACGTGAAAAACTGGATGTATAAATGCTTCCTTTGGAAGCTTGAGGCGGTAGGCTACTGCACCTATTCGGTCTATAATCTCAAAGGGACCATAGTAGTGGGCCGCCAGTTTCTCATTGGAGCGGCGTGCCAAGGACTTGAGACGATAGGGTCGCAACTTCAGGAGGACCTTATCCCCAACCTCGTAGTGGACTTCTCGACGATGTAAGTCTGCGAACTTTTTCATTCGTTGTTGAGCAGCCACCAGATGAGATTTAAGAGAGTCCAACATCTCATTCCTCAGAGTTAATTGCTCTTCCACAGTGGCAACGGTTCCCGGAACATCTTGGAACCGGTATAGGGCCGGCGGGTCTCGTCCATAGACAATACGAAACGGAGTGAATTTGATTGAAGCATTGAAAGTGGTGTTGAACCAATACTCTGCCCATGGCAAAAATGTAGCCCATTGGCGCGGTTTATCCCCTGCAAAACACCTTAAATAGGTTTCCAAGCAACGATTAACCACTTTCGTCTGTCCATACGTCTCGGGGTGGTATGAGGAACTTGTCATGAGTTTAGTTCCTTGGGTCTTAAACAGTTCACGCCAAAACCCACTCATGAAAATGGGGTCTCGATCGCTCACAATAGAGCGTGGAACGCCATGAAGTCGCACCACTTCTGCTATGAAGACCTCGGCTACCTGTTTGGCTGAGAACGGGTGAGAGAGAGGGCAAAAATGTGCATATTTGGATAACCTGTCGACCACCACTAACACCGTATCAATTCCTTTGGACTTGGGTAGGCCACCTATAAAATCCATGGAGACATCTTCCCATATTGCTTCTGGAATGGGTAATGGCTGCAATAGTCCTGCTGGGGATAACGATTCAGTCTTCATCCGTTGGCATGTATCACAGTGAGAGACATAGTCTTGGATACGCCGCTTCATTCCACGCCAAAAAAATTCAGCCGTCAACCTCTTATATGTCCTCAAGAATCCCGAGTGCCCTCCTACTACTGAGTCATGACAATGTTGCATCACCTTTTCAACCCATGGAGAAGTCTCCGGAAGAACTAGCCGACCCCTATAGAATAGTAACCCATTCCTGAGAGTATAATTTTCCATTACCTCCCTTGTTTCCAACCGGTTAATGATGGATGCCCATTCCGATGCTTCTCTTTGAATTTTCCGGATTGCTACAAAATCCCAAACTTGAGGAACCGACAACATAGCCAAGGATATCTCGTGCTCCATTGGCCGACGTGACAAAGCATCCGCTACTCTATTTGCTGCGCCAGTCTTGTATTGCACCTCAAAATCATAGCCCATGAGTTTGGTTACCCACCTTAGATGTTCGGTGGGGAGCTGGCGTTGATCCATAATGAAGCGTAAACTTTGTTGGTCGGTTCGAATAACAAAACGACGTCCCAACAAATAATGCCTCCACTTTTGGACTACCAATACTATTGCCATCAATTCTCGCTCATAAACCGACTTTAGGCGTGAATTAGGGGATAGAGCCTTGCTGTAAAAGGCAATGGGCCTTCCTTTTTGCATAAGGACAGCCCCTAACCCGATCCCTGAAGCGTCTGTTTCGAGTACAAAAGGTTCTTAGAAGTCCAGCATAGCCAGAGTAGGTAAGTCCATCATTGCCCTTTTTAGTTCTTCAAAAGAGTCGGCCGCTTCCCTTGTCCACTCAAACCCTCCCTTCTTAAGCAAGGCCGTTAGTGGTCTAACAATGGTCCCGTAATCTCGAACGAACCGACGGTAATAACCTGTGAGCCCCAGGAAGCCTCTAGCCTCGCGAACGCTCTTCAATGGTGGCCAATCCGCGATTGCTTTTACCTTAGATGGGTCCGCTGTCACCCCCTCGGCTGAAATCAAATGCCCCAAATATTCTAGCTTTGCCTGGCCAAAACTGCACTTCTTGGGGTTAGCATATAACCTCTCTTTTTTAAGCACGTCCAAAACTGTGAGAAGATGGTGTTGATGATCTTCTAAAGAGCGGCTATAGATTAGGATGTCATCGAAGAAAACGAGTACAAACTTGCGCAGGAATGCCCGGAACACTCGGTTCATAAGCGCTTGGAATGTCGCCGGAGCGTTCATCAATCCGAAAGGCATTACTAAGAACTCGTAATGCCCTTCGTGTGTCCGGAAGGCAGTCTTTTCTATGTCGGCTTCATGAACACGGATTTGGTGGTAGCCCGCCCTCAAGTCCAGCTTGGAAAAAATAGTGGCTAATACTTGCAGTGTTTCCTCCACACAGTCCACTCTTCTCGCCAGCTCATCTTCCACCCCTTTTTGCTTCCGATCTTCTGAAGTACCCGCCATGGATCTTGCTCTGATACCAATTTGCAAGGATTCACCAAACAAACGCCAAACAGCCAAAGACGAGAGAATAGGAGAGTAAACGAAAATTATATTCTAGAATAGTTTACTATAATCGAAATCAGATTTCCTTACACACTCTTCCTATAGCTACTCGGCTGTAATAAACTTACGAAAAGAAGAAAAGAAGAAAACAAACGCAATAGAGAATTCGAGGTTCTCCGGCCTCCTGGTCTGCTAGGTTCACTCTCAAACAAACAGACAGCCACTCTTCCCCACGATTCCTCCTCAAATACTCCATCACCCTCCTTAACCGTTTTTGTCTTTTTTCTCCAACTCAGCAGCTAATTTAACCGACCCTCCACCTCACCTCTTAATTCCTGCCTTTTTCCTTTTTTGCCCCTCCTACGATAGACGTGCTTAATTAGTGGCCTAACATGTGTCAATCTCTCTTTCCAGCCATGCGTCCTCTGAAACTCCCACTTGTCACAAGCAAAGAAGAAGGCAATCAGCAGAACTTGCCATGAGGAGAATATGATCTCCACGGACAGAAGCTTCATCTCAAAGCTTATTGAGGCTCTTTTTTTTTTTTTTTTTTTTGGTAACCTTTCCTATACCAACATTGCATCTATGTCTCGTCTGCTATCGTTTTTCGAAATCCTAATTAAGGGGGTCTTGGATATAGATTTAGTGCTGGGTTTTGCCCAAAGAGTCTTTTTATTTTATTCTTAGGGATTTGTTCAGCTTTCATGGTTAACCAGATATATAATTGTGTGAGGCTGAAATTTTAGAGAAGCCTCTAAACCTTTGTTGCATTATCAGAGCACTTCAACTTCAACTGTCGTGTTGCTTCCATTTTCTTTGAGTTCTTAATTGCTTTCGGAACCAGCAAGATTTCTTTTTTTTTTCTAACCAGCAAGATTTCTTTTTTTTTTCTCTCCTGTCACCTTGTCAACATCCTTCTCCGGAGGTACCAAATTGCTTTCTTTCTTTTTCTGGTCTGCTGGAAATTTTCAGAGTTTTTTATGGCAAATTTTGGTTGTTTATGTAAGTGTTTCAGTTAATCTAACGGAAATAAAGCTGAAATTGGCGTGTCTCTTAATCTGCTTATTTTGGGTTTTTTGTTGCCTGATTAGAAATTAACTGCCGTATTTGGGTTCTTGCTTTCTTGTCAGTGAACTTGGGTTGATGCTTGAGTTTATTCTTGTGATTATATTTCGGTTAAATTTTCCATGTTTTCATCATGGGGTTGAACTGAAGTGAGTAAAGTCAATACTTGGTTATCATAATAGTTTACACGGAGCTCAAAGTATGATACTTTGTTGTATAATTGCTCCTTTAATGTATATCATGTCTTTTTACATTTGGTGCCACATATAATCTTTAAAATTGTTTGGATAAGACACAAGAAAGCTAAATACATATTAGTTTTGTTTCGCCGGTTTCTCGACAGTGAGACTAAGGAAACAATAAATTGTTTTTACGTATTATTATGCTTCCACTATTTGACGAGGCTTTAGTAGTTTGTCTGATTCTTTGGCTTGAAAGACTACTGATTATTGTTACTCTTGCATAATGAGGTTGATGGAGATTGGGATATGTTTTATCAGTGTCAACTTAATCAGGAATTTAAGTTTATGCTTATCTATTAGGATTAAAGGAGTGTAATGGGAAAAATAATGGGAGTGGAAAGTGTAGTATAGAAATAAAAGAAGGATAATTGATTATCTTACTAGTGATCTTGTCTATTTGGTGGTATGAAGGTAAACAATGTCATATCCTTTTTACTGTTTACAAAAACTTAGTAATGTTTAATAGATTTATTGCTAAGTAGCTCTCTTTTTTTTTTTTTAGAAAGTTTTTAATAAATAGCCAAGTTTTAAAAAATTCTACTGTTAAAATGTCTTTTTTTCTTAAAATAACCCATCAATTTTGTCAGTAGTCAATTATTAATTGATTATAGTAAATTATTAATTGATTATCGTCTATCATCGAGCGACTATCTTAATAATTGATGGACTGATAATAGTTCCATAATGGGATGAACATGACATATAGATTAAAATTGCAGGAAAACAATAATAAAATAAATCAAAAATAAATATTCTTTAAACATCAATACAAAAAGTTGGAATAACATATTTTAAAATATTTTTTGAATAAATACAGATATATTTACTTTTCTTATAGTCGTGCAATTTAGTAGAAAAATAAACTTTAACAAATATTATTAAATGGTATAATATTAAATTATACTATAAATATCAATTTAAATTCCTATATGATATAAATCTTTGGATGATGTAAAATATAGGCTTAAAAAGAAATTTTAACAATTCTAAGAATAATCTAAATAAAGGTTAAAATCACTAAACTTACAAATTCAACTTATAAACTTAAAACTATTAAAAGTTCTTAAACAAGAACATTCTAATAACTCACTCAACTATTAAGCACATTCTCAAATCAAGCCTCCTTCAAAACAAAGCTTTAATCTTGTCTTATTTGTAACATGTAAGGAATTAGATTAAGCAATTATATAGTAAGTACATCAATTATTTCACAAATCATTAAGTTTATAAATTGGTGTAAAACATCATGTATTATGTACTAATATAACATATTATCTATGAGGACCAACTACAAATACGACAAGATGTTTAATAAAGATGAGAAACGACGTTGTTGCATTAAAGGACAAGCAGGTCAAATGAAGCTCAAGATGGTAGGGGAGGTGCCATGTCATATTATGAAAGGATAACACAAGAAAAGCAGACTGGCATGTGTCAATAGCATAGAAACAGATTTAGATTTAGTAATAAAGTGGAATCTCACTTGAAAAGCTATAAATAGAAGTGAGCATATAAAATAGGCACGCTTTTGAGAATATAGAAAAATAAGATTTTTCTTTTTTAGAATCAAGAGTTGCAATTAAGCTTTATGTCTCGTTCCTTGTCATTGTAATGAATTTTAACATAAACAATTGACGCGTTTGTGAGAAATTGAATGAAAAACCAAGCTTTTCCCTAAGAATCAAGGGGAATCCGGAGAAGATGGCAATCACAAAGCGACCTACAGCAAGGAACATAGTCGGAGATAGAGTTGGAGAACAAATATTACATTTTGAATGCAAAGTATCACAAGCCTAGAATTCTCGAGCGGAGGTGGAGGGATTTTTATAATTAATCCTTTTTTCTATTATATTTTGATTGTATTTTTAGAGAAATTGGTTTGAGCATATAAGAAAAATTTAATATCATAAGTCTACAAATTGAAAGTGGAAATCAACTTATACTTGTTCTTTATATTCCTAGTGAAAATCTTTCTCATCATTTTTTATTTTAATTTCTATTTTCAAAGTATTTGATATACAAACACTAGAAAATTTATTTATCTTCGTATCTTATAAGACATTTCATTTCCAAAACAATTTGAAAAACTTAAAAAAAAAAAAGGCGTACGTTGATTATTCTCATCTTTTATAGAAAACTTTTATATTAAAGATACCATTTATCTTACACAAGTTAACAATATTTTTCATTTTGCATATTTAATTGGACAATTCAAATGGAGTAAGCTTTTTAGCTCCTTTACCAGTATAAAATTTTCTTAACTTTTGGGTCAATTTTTGACAGTTTAAATGTAATGTGTATACGAAAATTATAATTCATCCAACCACGTCTAATTTAAAACTAATTGCAAACAAAACGAGAGAGAAAAAAAAAAAAAAAAAAAAAACTCAAAGCCCAAGCCTCCGACCAGCTATTCATCTCGTCGTCGCACTGGCCATTGGTCAAATCACGAGCCAGAGCCAGCAACCACGAGATTCGAGGGTGGTTTTTGGCAACCACAAAACTTGGAAATTTTTTATTTCAATTTGATTTTCATTTGGTTGTTGATGCGGAGAAATTGAAAGTAGTGGCTCTGGCAAATGGTTGGGGCAAGTAGCAGCCATCGAAGCTTCCGAAGTTTAATCCGAAAGTGGCTTGGGGAAAACTAAATTCCCAGTGCTCTTGGGTGGGTGGGATTTTACCTTAATTTGCCATTTTCCATAGTTTGTTGAACTAATGATCAATATTATACCTTTGGTGTTGTTTTGGTTTTTGAATGTTAACTCTAAGGTGTGGACAAGTTGGGTAGAACATTGCTTGCGGGATTTTTCTTCATTAGTTCTTTGTTGATTTTGAAATCAAATTTTGGGAATTCGCTATTGCAATGCAAAACTCGGTTGTGTTAGGCTTGATCCGGTGACCCAACAAGATTTGGGGGGACTTGTAGTGGGTCGGCCACTTGGGATTGACGGCGCCGGTGGGTTTTTACCTTAAATTTCCATTGTCCATAGTTGCCAGTTGGGGGATTACGTACTCCGATCTTGTAGGTTGGGGTGCGGGAGGGTGTCGCTAGCGAGGTTGGTTGGCTGATGGTGGGGTGGTTACCAGTGGACGGTGGTGGTCGAAACCTGGGGCTTTTTTTTTTTTTTTTTTGAGTTCATATATATATATATATATATTTTTTTATATTTGTAATTTTTTTTGAATTGTGACGAAGTTTAATAAGATTTATAATAAACATTCCTTAAATTGTATATAGATAATTGGATTTTATTCTACCAATAAAATAAAAAACCTTACCCGAATTCCCCATATTTTAATTACTTATTAAAAAATTTCAAAGTTATTTTGATTTTGTAAACTTTTAAAAGCGTAACCTCAAACACTTATTAAAAAGTCCTAATCTTTGGCTAATTCTGTTGTATGTAAGTGTCTATTTGGCAAATACTAATACTTTATAAAATAAATATTTCAATACATTTTTCAAAGATTGGATTAATTTTATAAATACCCTTAATCATATACTTTAATTCATTTTATCACTAAATTTTCAAAATCGTTCAAAGACACCTCTTGTACGTAGAAAATCATTCAAAATACCTCATACATCTATGTCTGTTCATGCCTAACGAATCCCCAAACTAATAATCAAATCAACTAGTTCGCGTGAGTATTTAAAAATGGTTATTGCACCCTCTCAACTAAATAAAATTGTTCAAAAACCCCATTTCATTTAAGAAAAATACTAAAGATACCAATACTAATCTCAACTTTCAAGTACCAACCTATGTAGCATGTGAGTTGTTGTTCTTTTGTTAGTAAGCATTTACAGTATTGCAATATCAATTAACTGCATCTCCTAGTGAAAATATAACATATAAATTGATATTCAAAAAGTTAAGAATAGAGCTAATGTCCCTAACAGTATTCTTCATTTAAATATATGTACAAACTAAGTAAATAACCGACATAACATGTTCAAAATTGATTAATAAATGATGAATTGATTAAATTAAATAGGGAGATTCTACAATGAGGTAAGCTTTTTCATCTCATTGATATGATTATAAAAAAAAAAAAAACATTTACAGTCGTTAAATCATTTTTGGAGAGCTCAAATTAAAAAAGTGCATGAAAAACAAAATGAGGTTTTCTATGTCAAATTACATGTAAAAAAATTAAAAAAAAAGTAAAAAACTACAAACAAAAATTGAAAAAATTGTTCAAAATTTTTGGCACCCACAACGGTTGGGTAAGGTGTCATTGGAGGTTGTAGTTGCTCACCCCTCGGCCTCCCTTGTCACTTGTCACCAGAGGTTGCTCTCCCCTTGATGACGTCTGAATCTTGCGATCCACCCACATTGAGCCACCTAATATGTTGACTGACCCACCCACGTTGTGAGCTCGGAGGGGAAGAACTCCTTCGAGTAGGGTGGGGGATCGGGAGCTCACCACTCGAATTAAGCCATTCACCATGGGGGCCCAGCCCGCCCACATCGTGAGCTCAAAGGGGGAAGAACTTCGACGAGCAAGGAAGAGGGGATCGGGAGCTCGCTGCCCAGATTGAGCCACTCATTGTCCACCAAGAGATCTCATCGTTGATGGTGGCTCGTTGACTGAGAGTGCTAGTGGTTGGTTGCCCATCAGAAGTCTAGCCATTATCAACAATAGGATTTTATCTCATTGATAGGATAAAAAAGCTTACCCTACAGTAAAAGCTCCTCTAATTTTGTTTTTTGTTTTTTGACATTTGGGGTATGAGGATTTAAACTCTTCACATTTTGATGTATATGAGTATGGAATTACCACTAAACTATGCCTGTAACCACAAAAGCTCCTCTAAATTTTACATCATATAAAAGATGAATGTTTTTAAAGTGAGTGGACCGCTAGTAATGATACGTTTGGTTATAGCATTGCATTTAAATACAATGTAATTTTTATTCAGACAAGACATAAAAATATTATGTTCAAATGTCAATCATATTACAATTTAAATTTAATACAGTTATTATTCACTATTTCACGTTTTCTACTGCTTTTACTAATCACATCACATATTTTTTTATCTCTTTTTTTATCTACTTTTACTCATCATATCACATACTTAAATACAAAATATATGTTAAATACTTTTTATCTAAATATATATTATATTTAAATATAATGTAATATTTTTATCTAAATATATATTATATTTAATATAATTCATTCAAATATAGTACTATTTTAATATTACTATTTTAATATTTTACTCAAATACACCCTTTGACTTTTCTTTGTAATTTTTCACCGCTAGTTAGTGAGTTTTACACAGGTGGCAAAAGTTTTCTGAACTTTCCGATTTCTAGTGCCAAACAAAATTAGGAATGAATAAAAGTATAGTTTGCGGAGAAAGAAAGTATAAATTCCACGAAAAAAAAAATTAAAAAAAAAATCCTTTGAACGAAAACATAAATAAATTCCTCAAAAAAAAAAAAAAAAAAAAATCCAAAGTATGGTTTGCGGAGAGAGAAAGTTGAAGGCCTTCGAACGAAAAAACCGCACTCCACAATGCCCTTTTCTCAATCGGATCTATGAGAAGAAAACCCAGACATCTGAATACGAACCTCAATCTGCCATTTTTCTTCATTTTGAGCTCTGAAAAGGGAAGAGAAGAGATGCTGAAGTTGCGGAAAGGTCTTCCTAAAGCAAGTCGTTTCTTCTTCAGCAGAGATGGTATGTTTTCTCCTTCCTCTTTGATAGCTGGCAATCATTCCCAGGCCTCTCTATATGAGGTTTATCAAACAAAACATGGCAGAAAGTACGATGAACTTGAAAACCCAGAAGAGGCTTTGACTTTGTTTCATCGGATGCTCCGAAAGAGTCCTCTGCCTTCTGTCTTTCGTTTCAATCAATTGTTGAGCCAAATTGTGAAAATGAAACATTATTCTCTAGTCATTTCTCTTTTCAATCAAATGGGTCGTCTAGGAATCACGCCTAATGATCATACTCTCAATATCATGATTAATTGCTTTTGTCATCTCAACCTCGTTGGCTTCAGTTTGTCTGTTTTGGGGAAATTCATTAAATCTGGTTATGCACCAACCACTGTGACCCTAAATACTCTAATGAACGGGTTTTTGCTACAAGGAAAAGTAGATGAGGCACAAGAATGCTTTTGCAAAATGACCAGGGAAGGTTGTAAACCCGATATGATTACTTACAACCCATTGCTAAATGGGTTTTGTAAAGTGGGCAACACTACTGCGGCTGTACTGTTGCTTCGGAGTATGGAAAAAGATGGGATCTGCAAGCCTGACATAGTTTCTTATAGCACAGTTATTGACGGGCTTTGTAAGGATGGTCTGTTTGTTGATGCTTTAAACCTTTTCTTAGAAATGGCATGTAAAGGTGTCATTCCAGATGTCTATACCTACAACTCTTTAATTCAAGGAGCATGTAGGTCAAGGCAATGGAAAGAGGGTTTAAGGTTATTAAATGAAATGGTAGATCGAAAAATCACCCCTAATGCGCGCACTTTCAACGTGTTGGTTGACATGATTTGCAAAGAGGGGAAAATTGAACATGCACTTGATATGATGAATATCATGGTTCAAAGAGGTGTCAAACCTAATGCAGTAACATATAATACGTTGATCAATGGGTATTGTAAACATGAGAGGATAAATGAGGCTTTTGCACTGTTTCAAGAAATGATATGTAAGGGATTAGCTCCAGATGTTGTTACTTATAATTCTCTTATTAGCGGGTTTTGTAAAGTAGGAAGAACTCATGCTGCTATGGAGCTACTTTGCAAGATGCAAGATTGTGGGCCGCTTCCAGATATTCATACATATGGTATTTTATTAGATGGCCTGTGCAAAAATGGACAACCTGAGGAGGCAACCACACTATTTCGAAATATGGGAGAGAGGAAGTTACCACTCAATATCGTGATCTACAATATCCTCATTGGAGGAATGTGTAAAACTGGAAATTTGGTGGCGGCAAAGGATCTATTTTCCCAATTATCATCCAAAGACCTACAACCTAATGTGAGAACGTACAACATAATGATCGACGGGCTCCTTGGCGGAGGCCTCATTGATGAAGCCATAAACTTGCAGGGACAAATGGAAGGGAACGGATTCCTCCCAAACAGTCGCACTTATAATTCAATGATCCGTGGATTTGTCCTTAATGATCAGCTATCAAGAGCGGTGCAACATGCTAATGAAATGTTAGGAATGGGTTTCACTGCAGATGCATCAACACTAGATATGTTCGTTGATTTAATTTCTAAGGGGAAATTAGATCCTTCTCTGCAACCATTGATCCAAAAGGTTTGTAAGGTATAGCTCGTTTCCAAAGGATTCTAGCGAGGGAAAAAACCATTTGTCGGGCTGAAACGAACAACTATTTGTATGCAATACAAATTAGTATTTTTTTCTTCTTTTTTTTCTTTTTAAATTCTTTTTATGCTCAACTCTGTCACTGCTTTTGCATAAAGAAGTGATTTATTACTGTTTTTAAATTTTTTTCTTCAGATGATTGTTTATTTTTTGCATAATATCAGTACCAGATTGGATGTTTGGAGGAATAATTATTCTTTGTCAGGGTTGTTTGCACAGTTTGTTGGTCTGTCCGACTCTTATTAGGAGGATTTTATTTTATTTCATTTTTTTCCCAAAATCCTTATGGAAGAGAAATTTAATTTTTCTTCAATATTCGGAAAATATTAAGAAATCCGTATGGAAGATGTTTCTACTCCTACTGTTCTTGTTTTTGATAAAAGAGTAAGGCTCTTGGCCTATTAAGTCTTCTAATTCCTATTGCTTAGACCTTCTGTGTTTCTTGTGTCCCCATTAATTTGTATTTGTTTGACTACTTGATGGTAGGATTTAAACTTGTATAGAATTAAGCTTCATATCAATTTGATTGAATTTGTCACATTACTAAAACGATGAATTTGTATAGAGAAATGAAAGAAAATGGATACTGTCTAAACCGTTACACTAACAATTTAACGAGTCGAGGATTTGTTCATAACCGTGAGATATCAAAACCATTGCAATTTGTTAACGAAATGGGGGAAAGGGGTTTTTCTACAGATGCCTCGACTTTATAATTGTTTCTTCATTTCGTATCTATTTATTGTATCTAATGGTGAATTAGATTCTTTACAGCCATTGGTTCAAAAGTTTATATGAGTAGTATATGTGTATGACAAGTGTAAATATATTTACATGAAAAGTTAGTTATGCACTCTATAGCATTCCTTATATTTGTTTTTTTGTAGTTAATTTTATTTTATATTTGTTGTTCATATCATATTGGTGGGATCAATATGCTATAAAATTATATTTGATAAATGTGTTTTTTTTTCTTTGTTTGGTGACATGATCAATATGATAGTGATTGTGATAACTTTTATAATATAGTATATGAATTTCTTCTATAAAATAATATGATCTTTGTCATATAGATCATGAAATTGTTACTCATTAGACATATAAAATATAACAATAATATTTTTAAATTATAAATATAGTTTGACAAGAAATATTTTTTAAAGTGACAAAATCATTATTACAATGATCATATTATTATTTTCATTATATCGAAACATTAATAGATAATAATATAGTCATTATCATGAGGACCACAGAATTCATGTATAGATATACCTATATATTTGGCGTTGAATCCCAATATATATATATGTATGAAAATAAAATATGTAACAATATATATATATATTTTTTTCATAAAAAGATATTCCTTATATGTGAAAAACATATCAGAAAAATAATGAAGGGTAAACATGAAAAAAAAAAGATGGAATTTTAAATTACTTCAAATTTGTAAATAAATTTGATTCTAGATATCTTTTGAAAAGGATGTTTAAAAGTAGTCATTTTATGTAAATACTTCTTTCTAATCTAATATAATCCAATTAAAATTAGTTATCCATAAAAAATAGATTAAATTAGATCAAACCAATTTCTTTGATCGGTTGATTGGATCCGGTGAATAATCTTACTAAAATTTGTTTGGAAACCACAAGGCCTTCCAATATAGGCTGTGGAGGGATGCAGATGGGACCTAAATAATATTTTTAGGACCTATTTGGTTCATAGGTTTGGCCATCTCATTTTAAATATGAGATAAAAATGGTATTCGTTCAAATGATTTGGCTTATCTTATTTTTAGGGATGAGTTGGAAAAAAAAAAAAAAAATCCCTTTTGTAGAAGAGGAAATTATAGAAATAGTCTTTTTAGTGCACGTAATTCAGATTTTTACCCTATAATTCGGGCTTTTGCCTTAAAATCATTTTTTTATTCACATTATAAAGAGGGTAAAACTCGTAAAGTTATTTTAAATAGGGTAATATTACAGAGATGCACTTTTCTCAAAAAACCCCTTTTCAGAATCAACCCTTATTTTAATTTCAAACCTATTTCGTATAGCAATGTTTTGAGATTAAAAAAATTTTCTCTCTTTATCTTCATGTTTAAAATTCATTGATATTTTTTCATTTCATTTCCGACTAAATTTTTTTTTAATGTGTTTTTAATGAAGAGAGGAACAAATTTTGATCTATATGCTTAGGGGTGAATATTGGGTGAGTTGCGTGGGTTTTTGTGATTTTTCAATCTTGAAAATATTTTTTACTAATCCACTCAACCCAATATAAAAAACCAACCCACCCAATTAAAATCGGGTGAGTTAGATGAGTTCGATGGGTTGTGTGTTTTGTTAAAAAAAAAATGATATTAAAAATTCAACAACAAATAAAATTTAAGGGGGAAAAAAAGAATTAAATTCATAATAATTTTCAAATAAATTCTATCATAGACTCTGCATAAAAAATTTTTTAATATAATTTTATTAATAGTCGAATATAAAATAAATATAAGTTGTAAGAATCACTAAAAAATATAAGGATACTAAAGAATTTAACGTTAATTTTTTACAAAATTATCAAAAATTACATCCATATTGAATATCAAGTAATGCATTGTATATATTCAAATAATTTAAAAAATACTTAGAGGTGAATATCATTTAGAAAAAAAAAAAAAAATGTAAGTGAATATTGGGTGGGTGGTTGCCTGGTTGGGTGGGTTTTTCAAATTTTTTTGGTTGGGTGAGTTTTTAAATTTTTTTAACCCACCCAATAAAGATTGAGTTAGTTGAAAATTATTTTTACTCATACAATCAATCAAATGTAATAAATCAATCCACCCAATTAAGGTCGGGTTGGGTAGATTGAGTGGATTTATCAGGTAATTGGGTTTTTTATTCAGCCTTATATATGCTATTAATATATGATAATATTTTATGAGATTTGATAGAGAACTAATTTTCAAATGAGTATTTTTAACATCTATCTAAACACCATTTTAGAAATTTTTTCTTTTACAGAATTATAATTAAATTGCACATCCAAATTCTATTTTAGAACCAGAAAAAGTGACTTCTCATTTCAAAATGAGAACAATTTACATCTCAAAACCATACATATGAACCAAACTGGCCCTTCATTTTTAGACAAATTACATTTGCCCTATGTATTTTAGCGCACTAACTTTCCCATCCAAATTTTAAAAACCTTCAAAGTTTAAATTGTTAGCAATAATGCTTCTCAAATTTTAAATTAACACTTCAAAATTCGAGGGGTGTTGTTGCTATTGGTTTAAATTTTCTTTTTTTGAAAATTTTAAAATTTGCAAGGAAAAGTTATAGAGATACTAATTGGATGGTTTTTTTTTTGTTTGTCCATGATATAATTTTGTTTTTTTTAAATGTGAACTACGTAATAATATTTGTGTTTTTTTTTTTAATTACAGAGACATTCTCTTCATTAAAACTAATTACACTAATACCTCTTCTCTTTTAAGTCTATCTAATTTAAATTTAAAATGATTAAAATATCCTGAATAAATATCGTCTATTAAATTTTACAATACAAGTCATAATTATACATTTGTTTTGACTCAATTTAGGGAAAAAAAAAAAAAAAAAACTAGCAGCAGCCAAAGGAAAGGCCACTGCACGTCCTCTCACTGCCCATTCCCCCCCACCGGACCTTTCTTCATCGAATTTGAAGTCGCTGTGTCGGAGTCCTTGCGTCAAAGCCCGCTGTGCCGGACTCACCCGTTTGAAGCTACAAAACATGAGAGATAAGTGCTCAAATATACACCATTGTTCGTGTCATTTAATAAATAATTTAAATTTTAATTAGATATTTTCATCATTTTAGTTCAAAATATTTTATTTTGAAAATTTTTAATTTTAATTTAATTTATTTAATAATCCATTTATTTTAAGTTTTCTTTATTACCTTTCCTTTTTTTTTTTTTTCCTTTTCTTCTCCTTACGCCTTTTACTTTCCGCAGGTTTGCTCCCATGGCGCCAGCCTCTTTCCCGTGTCCGCAATCTCCTCCCCAGCCGATTATACGTTGAAGCTTATAAAAGCAAGCCTTTGCATCAAGCATTGTTCATCCTTTTTCCTCAAGTCTTTTGGCTGGGTTTTTAGTATTTTTGTTTGTCTTTTTTTCTTTCTCTTACATTTCATTTTATGTTTTCTCTTTATAATTTTGTGAGATGCTTTATAATTTAGGCTTAAATAATTTGGTGAAGTCAGTGATGAACTCATATGTTGAGTAATCTAATTTAGATTTGATTTTCATATTTGCTTTTTAAGGTTTATATGTTTTAGTAGATTCAATTACTTCATCTTATTTTCTATTTAAAATATTTTGTATCAATCTTTTGTATAAATTTAATAATGCTTTATTTACGTAATATTATTATATATCTATTTTGATAAGATTTATTTTTTGAGTTATCTTTTATTACAATTTGTTAAAAATAATATTTTATCGAATTTAGATAACTTGTAATGATAAATCTGTTTGTTTTAAATATAAGAGATTTAATCCACTCAAACGCTTTCGTTATTTTTATTGAGTTTAAATTTTAAAATTTCCAGTTGTTTATTTGGGATATGAAATTTATAATGGAGTTATAAATTGAAAATTGATTTCAAATTAGAGAATAAAGCATATGAATGATTCACGATGCCTTGCTGCTTTTATTATTGAGTTTTTTTTTTTACTTAAATCTCCCTTTTATATTTTATTTATTTTCTTTATTACAAAAATTTATCAAAAACATTTTCTGTTATTGTTATTTTTTTCCCATGTCATTTCTAATGTTTATTTTCACTAATTTTATTTGTTTATTTTATTGTCTCATTGTGGATAGGATTACCCGATCTGAGCTACAATTGACCTCATTACGACCTTTAATCAGTGAGCTGTCACCCACCCCCGATGAGCCAAAGCCTCGCACTGTAAGCTATCGCCCTCCTCTGTGACTCATCGCCATTGTGAGCTGTTGTCGCTGGTCCTTTCTCCCCTACCATGTTGTCTAGCCTTTGCGTTTTTAGACTGTTTTGGCCAATAATATGAGTTTTTCCATAATTTTTATGGCTTTTAATTATTTTGTTGTCTTAGATTCCGTTTGACATTGTTTTTGGAGACGACTTTTGGATTATTAAAGAATATATAATAGGCTAGAGATGTTTGGTAAACCTTACTTTTACCCAACAGATGTTAAGAACTGTTATACTATAGCAGAATTTGAAAAACAGGTAAGAGGTTGCTTTTGTATAGCAACTTTTTTTGCCGTAATATAAATTTACTAAAATAACCTTACCAATAAAAAGTAATCCCCATCTATACACTTTATTTATATTTAAAATAAATAATAAAGTTACATTATACAATTGTATATAATTAATTGATACATTCTTTTTCTCTTAAAAACAATTTTGAACTGTAAATTATAGCTTTATAACTTATTTATAATATTTTGAGAAAACCTTTATCATCATAATTTTATCAGTATTTGAAAATGATGGCAAATATTTGAAAATAAATGATAGTAAAAAGTTAATATTATAATAATTATTTCCATTTTATATGAGAAAATATTACTATTAGAATACGTCATTTGTGCTTCAAGGTGTTAGAAAAAAAATGTCATTTTTGGTCATTATACATCTGTATAATAATTTTATTTGTAGTTTACCAAACACTTAAATTCTATTACTCACTTTAACACGAACCTTGAAAAGAAAATTTACCAAACGTCCGCCTATTTCTAAGCACAGTAATTTTACACTCACAGCATAACTATAGCAAAAATTTTTTGTGGCACAGCAATACCAAACTAGCCCTTAATTTATTTTAACAAAAATAAAAAAGAAGTTTTCAGGAGAAAAGAAAATAAAATACCTTTTTTAATTAATATGGTGCAAAACAATGAGTTTTGGAGGCATCAGTTACATTTTTTTTAAATTATAATATGTAACTAAACAATCACTCTATTTTATTATAATATGCCAATGCAGTTTTCATAATATGCGATGCCTCATTTTGAAAAACAAAAGAAAAAATTATATATCATTGATAGATAATAAAAGTGTTTTAAAGAAATAAAATAAAAGTATATAATATCCAAATTAATATTATTAACTTTAGAAAAAGACATATTTTGAAATACATTATTATTAAAAGGTAAAATAATTGTTGTTTATTATGTTAGTATTTGGTTTTTATAGCAATTTTTATTTGAATTATTTTTTTAAATAATTCCTAAATTATAGACCCCAATTTAAGTTAACCTCTTATTTATTCAAAATCTATTATTATGTCTCTCTGAATCAAAGAAAATCATTCAAAATGCCCATTCCATTAAATTAGAAACCAAAGGGGCATATATGTAAGGGACATTTTGTACAATATTTTGTATATTGAGAGACATTTTGAATGATTTTAAACAAATAAGGGTCAATTCGAATGGAAGTTTATAGTTCATTAGCTATTTATAAAAATAATCTCTTTATTAACTTTCATAAAATTCAAACTTCCTTAAAATGATAAACATATATACACGAAAATGGATATTTTGAATAATTTTTTATATATCCAGGAGCATAATGATTGGTTTCAAATAAATAGAGATCAACTTGAATGGAGGTTTATAATTTAGGGAGTATTTTTTATAAATCCCTATCAAGTATAAATTGTCCATAAAAAAATTAAAAGGGATCTATAAAAAAAATAAAAAAACTTGTTTTATTAGAGGGCAAATCATTATTAAAAATGTTTAAAAATAATTTTTGGTGTCAAATAAGTGTAACAATTTCATTTTATACCTCGATATATAGGTAAAGACATTTTTAGTATATGAAGGAGTATTTATAGTATTTTGAATATAACTAATGGTCAACTAATAGTGAGGGTATCTCTTTATTTAAAAAAAAATTCAAGGGGAGTTGATATTTTTACTTTTGATCAATGGGGTATCTTTATAATTTTGAGAAAATACATGAGGTGTCATTATAGTTCACTCTTATTTTAAATAATATAATTAGTATATTGAAATGCCGCTATATATCGAATCCATGTGACATGCACATGATTTGTTCCATTCAATAATGTCTATTAGCAAAATGATAATATTAGGTTGTCTATAAACAAATCTCTATTTTCATGTTTATAATACCTCTTGAATCATTTAGTTCTAATATTAGAAGAAGTTATGGGCAAAATACCAAAAGAGGTTAGGTAGTCACTAGGGTTGTATCATGTGCCACTGACGAATGTTATGTAGCACCCAGGTGCTACCAGAGGGCAGCTAGGCACCAGTCTTGCTGTTAATGGTATTTTTCACCCAAAAATTAAAAAAAAAAAAGGGTTTATAAGTGATACTTGTGATGACTCGCCTAATGAGATTATCGCTTATACATACTTAATTTATTCTTAATCATTTAATCAACGTGAAATTTGAGAATTTTTTTTATAAACATAACATGTTCATGTTGATATAAAAACATAATAAAGTTCTCAACTCTTGCATATAACTATCAATAATTTAGTCATCTTGTGGCGGCCCGCCCTGCTGTGGAGGCTCTACAGTACTATTACAGTCAACTCTGTGGTTAACCGCAATAGTATGCAGGCCTCTAGGGTCGCCGGCAATCATGCTGAATTGAAAACTTGCTTGCTAATTTGCGGAATAAATTTTTTTTTCTTTAAATTCATAAACTGTTCGAGAATGTGATAAGGAAATCAAGTTAATAAAATAACATGTACATGAATCATGATTCCCCTATCACATAATCTTAACTTGAAATCTTGTTCTTGAACTACATAGTTTAAATTTCAAAATCTGTACAGCGGAAGACTTAAGGGTGACTAAATCCCTCGCCCAATCCTTCCCGGCATGCATCTTCCCTGTTCGTCGTCCACCGTATACTACTGGTGAACAGGTTTCTTACCTGCAACATGTGAACAAACTGATGAGCTATGAGCTCAGTAAGTTCAAACATAAAAACATAAAACATGACATGCTGTACTGCTAACTGGACTCTGTAAACGTGCTCGTGGCTGAAGGATTAGTCTTAGGACATTATCTGTTATTTTAGTTCTGGTTTTGGACCCCTGATTGGTTGTACCGATATGTTAGCGCAACTGGGAGCAGTACTTTAGTGCTGACCTCCTCAGTCTTAACTGAAGTTAAACATGAAAACCTCCCCATGGGTCGAGAGGCTGATACGCCAATAACTGGTTTAATTACCATCTTGCTGGTGTTCCAACAGGGTATCATACTGATTGCCCCCACAGTCGAAACCTGTTACATGAATTACTGGGGTGTGAGTTTTATTAGCACACTAAGGTGTCTTGTGCACCTACCTGTTTTCGTGTTCTGGTACCTGTCTGACATGTGTACTGAAACATGCAACTCTACATGCATGATATGAACTGACATAGATATCGTGATGCAGACAATCAATGTCTAACATACACGTCATACAACCTACATAACATCATAATGTAACAAGCTTGTCCACGTTGCAGTCAGGACAATGTTTGAACTTACAGAAAATCCGCTAGCGTGAGCCTCTGCTGCTCTGGGACTGCTGATTCGGGGTCTCTGACTTGAACTCCGATAAAAGGAATAAGCACTGATTATTTCCAATACTCATCTTATACTGGAAATATGGCAAAACATGAAATTTTACATTTCCAGACTCTTTTTTTTTTTTTTTTTTACTCTTTGGCTTCGGACACGCCTTCCTACACGGGGGTGTCTCTGGCCGTGTACCTCTCTGGACTTACATGCCTGGCCATGTAATTCGTGGAACATGGCCGTGTATACTAACAAGGGTGGATACACGGCCGTGTTACTGGCCGTGTACTCCTCTGGACTCTTACACGGTTACTTACACGGTCGTGTTTCTGGCCGTGTTTTCCTGCTGTCTAACATGGTCTGCTACACGCCTTCCCTTGACACGGCCCGATACACGGCCGTGTTCTTGGCCGTGTACCTCTCGGGTCTGAATTTTCTTGCAACACAGTCGTGTATATGGGCATGTTCGGGGCCGTGTACTAAACACGCCCTTGTACACGCCCGTGTTCACACCAGAATCAAGATTCTGGGTCCGAACTGCTCTGCTCTAATTTTTTAAGGCTTTTATGGCCTTTGTTCTACTTCTTACACTCAAAATCGATCTCCATAAGATTGTTTCAAGATATCTACTACATTTCTACTATCACAAATCCATGATTTCATAAGCAAAAATTCAACGTTTTGCTCATTTACACCTCTTGACTCAACTTTTGAAAAATCTGAGCTTTCTTAAAGAAAACTCACTAAACTCGGTTTTCTACACCATCAACTCACGGATTCGTGTTTGAAAACAACTAGACTCGAATCATGTTTCGATTTTAACCAAAAACCTCAATATGATTTACTCACATTCTCTTTTTTCACTTAAAACCCTAGATTTTTTCATCCGAAAAAGCAAGAGAAAAAAAACGAGGGTTTACCTTACTTGAATCTTGTGATTTTCTTGCTGCTGATCCTTGACTGAATCTCGATCGATCTGCTGCTTGAACTAGAAAATCTGAACTTGTTTGTATTTCCTTTTTCTTCTCTCCTCCTTTCTCAGTTTCTTTTTCTCTCTTTCTTTCTTTCTCTTTTTTTCTTTCTTTCTTTCTTTCTGTCGGCTGCCTCTCTTTGCAGCTAAGGGGATTAATTTGCCCCCTTTAACTCACGTGCCTCTCCCTTTCTCACTTGCTTTCTTTTATTTTTTGAAATATGCAAGGGCTTGTTTGGTAATTCTTTTGGCCATTGATCAATGTGGCTCACTTGTGTGCCATTGATATCTTAATATGTATTTTCCACATACTTTTCTATTAATTTTAAAACATCATAAATTGAATTAATGTTTAGCTTTTAAACTATATTCATTAATCCATCATCAAATTTTGATTAAAAACTCAATTAATCAAAATTTTCCTCTGCTCTTTATTCTGTAACATGTCTTACTATAAATGTACATTTATTTACATATTTTATACAAATATTTCCGAAAACGTAGATTTCTCGATTGTCACACATCTTAATTAAAATACATGTAGATATATATATTCTTTTTTTTTTCAAAGTAATATTGAAATCTTATTTTGAAAATTCTATGACATGATACTTTAGATACTCTTACTTAAAATATTTATACAAAATATTGTGGAAGCTTTTACTCGTAATTGTACTCATGGACCCTTATATTCACATTCACATCGTCATCCGTTCTGTCCAACAAAAATTTAGTCACTAGGCTTCTTACCTATAACATGAACATATATAGTAATCTTTACGTTCAGCAAGTAAAACATTATCCTGCAAAACATACTTAACAAAATCATATTTTATGAATATGCTAATTATGCTTAATTATGAATTTCATTATCTAGTGTAATCGTAACTTGTCCTGGATTACATGTCTAAGGGTTCTACTTAATGTGTCAGTACTGCATGCGCGCGACCAAATGGAAAGCTAGGAGTCACGAGATCCCAACTATACCATGGTCAAAAGTTACTTAACATGAATTTCCCTCTGGACGGAAGGGTGGTATGACACTCTTAACATGAACCTTCTTTTGGGTGGAAAGGTAGTATAACGTTCTTAACTTAACTTAATTGTTTTTTATATTAAGGAAATTTTATCATACAATGGTATTGAAACGTGATCCATCATTTTGAGCATATAATACCCATGCCATCATGCTCATAAAAAAAATTTGTATGAAAATAGTTTTATTCATATTGTAGGCGGGGTTATACTTACCCGTTAGTTTAACATAAAAGATGAATTAAATTACACGTATCTGGATCCTATGGATTCTACTTCACTATTATCGTTCCCTATTTCCTGTTTATGCTAATATATTAGTTTTATAATACAAAACTGATTCTTAACTATTTCCTAACAACTTAACCATTCCTACAGAAAATCAAATAGAATCTCCCCAGTTTTTATCGGATTGTCAAAAACTACTTAAAATTCTTGTTTTGAACTGCAAAAAAATGGACAGAGTTTCTCCTATTTTTTTACATGTTCCCGTAGTCCAAAACTATTTAAAAAGTCCCTATAAAGAAATTTTCAATTCCCAAAACAATATATAGCAACTTATATATCTATTTCACCTCAACATTTCATATCTCAACATAATATGCATAAAAGAACACTTATATTTATTTTAAAACTTATTTTATTCAACATTTCAAATTTTCAAACTTATTATGCATGAAAAACTCTTTTTTTTTTAGCCTGACCTTAAACATTTTGTGAAAACAAACTTATTTCATCTTAGAAGTCTACACTAGAGATATTTTTAAATAAAATGGCTTTCACAAAACTTTTATATTTTTAAAAGATCTAAAACTTTCATGTTTTGATCAGAAGCTAGATCGGCCTTTAAGACTCTCATTTGGACTAAAATCTATGGCTGGGTAGGTTTTCTCTAAATTCTGTCCAGTTTTGAAAAATGGCTTGAAACTAGGTCTTAAACTCCAAATTTAAGAATTACTATTGGAGTAAAACTTGTTTGTAACATCTAGATTTAAAACTTTTTAGTTAATCATACGACCTGAAAACATCATTTATATAGTCATTTAAGCCTAAAAATTACTGAAAATTTTGGACATCTTTTGGAATGGGTTGTCACCTAAACTTAAATAGCTTAAATGTAATTTTAGTGCATGAAAATAACCAAAAATCATTATGAACATAATCGTCCCTTAGATCTAAAGCTATTAAATATAGAAACTTAAACAAGTAAAATCGTAAAGTATTATACACTCTAAAAATCAAATTCCTTTATAGGTTCTAAACGTAAATTATAGCTTGAAAGTTAATGAGAATAATTAGTGTCTTACTCTAAGTATCACCAACACATATATATATAATATTTTAGAATATCAAATTACAAAATTTAAAATTGTAGACTTCTCTTTTTCATTTTACCAAATACTTGATATGCAAGAAAAACAATAAATAGCAAAATTTTCTAAACTCTAAATTTGACAATCTTAACCTGTCAAAACTCATATTCTAAAGTTTCCTATAACTTTGTAATGTGTGTGAATTATCAGAAATCACCATACAAGTTTTAAACTTCAAAATTTGAGTTAATCATATAATTCTAACTTCTAAATTAAAACAAAGAACTGCAAACAGTTCTTACCTTTGTTTCTAGTGGGATTTGAGGGAGATGGTAACTGCTGGAGTTTCCGAAACTTAGTTATTGAAGAAAAGGCAGCAATTGAAGTGGAAAAGAAACAAAACGTGAGGGTGTCTGTCATTAATTAGAAAACACCGAGAAGGAAAGGGAAAGAGAAGGAGAAGGAGATTAAAGAACTTACCAAGCTTGTGGGTATTTGTACTTAAATTTTCCCTACATCCTCATTAATTGTAATGAGCAAGTGCACAGAGGAGGTGAGATTTGGTCTGCAAGTCCCTTTCCCTGCCTTATTGAACACCATACCCTTTCACTTCTTTGAAAAAAAATTCCAAAAACTGAACTGAGATTAGACGTGTACTGTGATAAGGTATGGGGATATGATTTTTTTTTTTTTGGCTTTATTTTGGAAGCATTTGGTGATGTTATGCTTACCAAACAACACTCACACACACAGAGAACAACTCTTTGTGAAGCAGGGGAGGGCTTTCATGGGTTAATATTGGCTACCCTATTGTGGTTGTCGTTTTTGTTTTTCATTCTTGTTCTTGTTCTTGTTGTTGTTGTTTCTTTTTTTCTTTTTATTTTTTTGTTATTGTTATCATTCATGTTGTTGTCGTTTATGTCATCTGTTGAGTTATTATTAGACTTTCTTGTTGTTATTGTAGTTGTCATTCCCGTTAGTTTTAGTCCTTCATTTTTTTCAATAATAGTATATATATATATATAATAATATGTATAAGTAAATATATATATAAACTATTACGTATATATATACACACATATATAAACATTAACATTTTCTTATCATTTTTTTTATAATGGTTTATATATATTCATTTTCATTTACATATACATACATATATAAACTATTATTTTTCTAGTATTTTTATCCCTAATAATTAATGGGGCTTGATTATGAAAATCATTGTAAATGCGAAAGTCTCAGTTTAAACTTTATAACTAAGTTCTAATGTAGTCTAAATTTGCGAGTTAAGTTTGAAATTTCATCAAACAAACTTTTTAAAATTAATATTGATTTTTAAATCAACATTATGAAATTCAGTATATATATAAATATATATACATTTTTTTCTTCTAATATTGTTTCATATCAAAATACACCATAACATATTCTAATTTTAAAGTCTCTCTAAATCTACAAAGATTAGGTCCTAAAATTTTGTTTTTAGTTGTTACAATACCAACTTAGAGGCTTCTCTGGGCTTATTTTAGACCATTAGATTATCTTTTATCTTTTAATTCTAGCCTTTAGATGATTGGGATTAATTATTTAAAAGCCAAAAACTCATGTTTGAATCCCATTAAATGTATTTTTCAGAAAACTATTGTTCTTTTTCTCTCAAACCTTATTCTTTCTTCATCCATTCAAGAAATAGAGATTCTGTGATCCACTTTTATTAAGAAACTCTAGCCTTAATTTCATTAGAGATTAATGGTACTTTTCTTTAATGCTTTTAATTTGGGGATTTTGAAATTTAGGATTTATAGAATTTGGAAGTTTGTGAAAATTATCAACACAAATGTTGAATTAATGATATAGAGAGATGAATCAAAAGATTTTATTATGAAATTTAATATGGTGATGTTAGAGTCATGGATTTTGTTTTTAAGGTTTTTGTAAAAAAAAAAAAAAAAAGAAATTTTGGGGTTTTAGGATTTTTATGATTTTTCTTAATTAGAGAATATTAATTCTATGATTTTATAACATGAATTCACTGATGGACAAGTGCATTGAAAGCTCAAGGTGCTACGTCACCTAGTTAGCGATTTTACTAAGTTTATTAAGTGAGGTAAGTATATTTCTCACTTACAACATATTTGTTCAAAATTAAAACTATTTATAAATGGAGTAATATTTTAATAGCATATGTTTTCTTTTTTGAAAGCTTTTATGTGATTTTATTAAGAGAGTCGTTGTTTATGCTAAAGTGAGTATATATAGTTAGTGAAGTTGTTTTCTTTGATAGTATATGTTACTTTTCTTAATAAGAATATATATATATATATTTATAAAAAACTATGTTTTATTTATAAAGAGTTATGTTTTCTTTCAAGAATTTATGTTTTTATTAAAGTTATCATTTTTATAGTTATAGTTTTTATTTATAGTTATAATTGTTTTTCACGAAGATTAAGTTAGTAGTTGGCGAAGATTGAATAAACGGTAATTTGGATGTGTGTACGGGGATTTGTCTCCATTTAGATTCCGACTTTAACACTCAAGCCATATGCACTTACATGAGGTGTTAGGTTAATGCCCATTAGAGTCAGAGTCAAAGTTTAAAAGTTGCCTTGATGAATGTTGAGTCTAGTGATAAGGGGGTTGTTTACATAAATTAGGTACTTTTGAGTTTAAGTATTTGTGAAAAACTCAAGCATTTGTATTATTTTGATGGTTTTTGTGTGTTATTTTGTAAGAAGGCTTGAGAAATGGAACTTAAGGAGAATTTGGCATGAAAATAAGAGAAAAGTAGGCCATTTGAAGCTTTCCTCATGTGAAGGTAGCAAGTGTAGCATAGCCACACCACCCCCTTATGCACCCGCACATCCCTTTTGTGCGGTTGCACCTCTCCCCTAGCTGAGTGACGTGCAAGGGTCAGTTTTGGCCTTTGGATGAGATTTGATAGTGATATTACCCAATTTTGAGCTTGCTTAAGGAAAACTAATCCTGGTTCTCAAATTGAAGAGGAAGAGGGGCAAAAATTTCCTTAGAGTTAATGGAACTTGAAGGTATAAATCCTTAAAAATTTCATTAAAAATCTTTGAAGAATTAGAAGATTCAAGCCTTGAAGATCAATCTTCCAACATAATTCTTCCTTCTCTCTTTGCTCTTTTTAGTTTTGAGATTTTATTTTTGATCTGTGCTCATGGATTTGTCTTGGATAATATTTGTAACTATGAATTCTTTTGCATTTTTTGTTATGGATTCTATTATGTTGGGCTAAAAATTATTTCTAAAGCTTGATGTAGCTTTATTTGAACTATATTTTGAATATTTTGTTAATTGTTAGTTTAATTCCTTTTTCTATTGATTTGTGTTGTTTGTACTTAATGCTTTTAATTTATTTGACCAATGAATTAATTGATCCTTGATTTGTAGAATTTGTGCTTGGGAAAGTGAAATTTCATAAATTAGATTGGCCAATACAATTTAGGCAGTATCGAGTTTGGGAGGCTGGTAGACCTTAGGTAATCCTCAATAGACTTGGACTTAATGAATATTTGAATTGAATAGGGATAGTAATTTAAGTATTTAGACATATTTTCTTGTAAGGCTATCAGAGAGATTGCAAGATTAATTGAGAATTTTGATTAATGAATTGAGTGGAATCGGCTTGCAATTACTTAATAATATGTACATAGGAAGAATAAGGTGAAGTTAAGTTCGTATTTTATTTATGCATAGAAGTTTCTATATTTTATTTCCATATTTATATTTATATTTGTTTTTGTTTTATTTTTATTTCATTTGATTTAGTTGCCTAGATAAAGTTAAGTAATGATAATAGAGATCCTTAACGACAATTTAAAATCCTTTTGTTATGGGATTGACACTCTACTCACTCTTTATTATTTGTCCATGACCTGCACACTTGCGGTTATCAAATTGCACCTAGTAATTCGGGAAGCAAACAAGTTTTTGGAGTCGTTGCCGGTAATTACTATTTTAGATTGTTGCTAATATTGTGATTAAGTAACTCGATTTTGATTTAGACATTTCTTTACTTTTAATTTGATACAAGATTAATTTTTATTTTGTTTCTTTACTTTTCTTTGTTTTTAATTAGATTGTTTCTTTAATTTTTATTTTGTTTTCTTGGTTTTAATTTTTACTTTTGAGTGTTTGTTTTGCAAAGGATGTGGAGACGGTTGATCACAAGTCCTCTTAGGATTTGCTCAACTAGACTTAGAGCCATTTTGTTGTGCATGATGAAGATACAAGGAATTGCTCATTCAATTCCTTAATCATGGTCTCTCAATGGTGTGTAAACTATAAAACTTCCTCAATAGATTATACACTGTAACAAAAGCTTGGGTGGAAAGAGGAAATGGTATCACCTCTTTTTTACCAATTATCTGTGGACAAAACCTAGTGGTTGTTAAATGACATGGCTGATTATGACAATTGCAGTTGGAATAATTCATCGAACAACCAATATTAGGAGGAGAGTTCTAACATTTCAGCACCATGGGATGACACTCAACCTCACCATGTGGAGGCTTCTCTTGATTTTTAAGCCCTTGTATCCCAATTTTTAGAGGAAAATAAGGCTTTGTATAGAGAAGTTAGAGAACCACTGTGAGGAGCCGAGACAAAGAGAAAGGAACTTGGAATTGTTTAATGATGACTCTTCAAGTAAGGAGGAGAATCAAGAATTGATTGATGATGAAGAATCACAAGAAAATATTCATGAGTCTCCACCTTTTAAGATCCAAGTTGTTATGCCACCACTGATCAAAGAAGGCCATGTCTATAAGGATCCAATATGGCCAGCACTACCTCTTTTGTCTCTTAACACCGTTCATTTAAGCCCACCAAACACAAGTGTCAGAGTGGAGTCAAGTTGAGCATATGAGCTGAACACTTCCATACCTTGCCAAGTTGAGGGCATAAAAAATCAAGATCCATATGTCATGTTATACGATACGTACTATAGGCAAAAGCAACTCTTTGACTAGCTTCCCTGACTTGTACATAGTTGAGCTTAAAGAACAAGTTATGGAGGAAAGCCCCGCACCAACCCAAGTTTAAGCCATAAAGCTCGGAACTCCTTCGCTGACCACACAAGAAGGCGAGATTGTTTTGCCTCCTCGTTACATGTTTATATTCCCTTATACTTAATTTGAATATTTAAACATTGAGAACAATGTTTGATTTGAGTTTAGGAGTAGGAATACTTGTTGGTTGATTATTTGTGGGATTTTGGCTTTGCTTGTTGATAACTCTAGGAAATAGAGTTATTATAATTGTTTTTGAGTCTAAAAGTGTGCTTTGTCCAATGAGTCTTTAGTAATTTATTAGTTTATTAAAACATTTTTGGTTTTCATATGCAGAATTATGTTTAGAATGTTGAATTTAGATTTTCAAGTAAGTTCTTGATGTTTTAAAGTATTTTGCAGATTTGAAGTGTTAAAGGCTATTAGGGGTGAAAAGTCATGCTTTGGGTAAGAAGGAAATGTAAGATTGGAGCAACTAGGCAGAGTTTGCTGAACCAGGTTAACAAGTCAAAACATAGCTGGCAGTAAATTTAATTGCTGACCTCGGCAGAAATGGTTAAGCACGTGAGCTGTTTCACATAAAGGACACTAACCAAAATCTCAACCCATAGATTTGTGCACACATGTACATTCTTCTTTTACCCTAGCATATAAAAGGAAACTTATGCCTTTTTGGAAAAGGGAGAGACGACAGCAAAGAGAGAAACACACAGACAAACAGAAAGAGAAAGGGGAAGCTTACCGGAAATAGACAAAACCCAAGGAGGAAAGGCAACGAATAGTGACTGGAGACAGATTTGAGCAATTTCCAGAAGGAGAAGCTGGAAATCCATCCCCAATCACCATGGACTTGTGTATTTTTGTCTATCTTTCCTTAAATTTTTTGGTTTTACCTCTCACGCTCTTTCCTGAACAATGTTTTCTTATTTTGAGCTATCTAAACAATCAACTATGAGCTAAGTTTATTTTAGATTGGGATGAGAGAGTATCTAAACCTGTGACTCAAAGCTTGTATGCTTAGCTTGCCAATTCAATGTTATTTAGTTTATTCAACATCGTTTTCCTTGTTAATTTGTTTTCATTGACTGGCCATCTTGAGCATAATACTGTGATTCTAATTTATTAGAAAACTGATTAGAGTTAGACTTGTGTTGAATAGCGTGAGTTTGGTTGGTTTTGTGAATTAAACTAGCTAAGTTTGCAAGTTAAGCAAGAATGTACGTTTGCCTCACATAACCTAAGTGGAACCTGAGCATATTCTGATCTCATGTTTTATTTTTGCATAGAAATATATTAAAAATGAAGTAAAGAGGTAGAGGCATAAGTAGTTCGGAAGACTCTTGTGAAATTTTTGAGTTCTGAGTTAGCTGAACAGCATTGCTGTAGTATTGCTATAGCAACATAGCTCAAGTTGCAGGAGAGGGGAAATTAATTTCAGTTATTTCATCTTTGATTGTTATTTACTCTAGTTTATTAAGTGTGCATTTAACTTGTGCCTTTTAATTCATAATACTACAGTGAGTTTAATTTCATTTTAACCTTTTATCAATTTTTGTAGTTACTTGATTAATTCATGGAGCATGCAAGTTAAGCATGTTAATTCATGGAGCATGCAGGTTAAGCCAATGGAAAGAGGTTTTAAGGTTATTCAATGAAATGGTGGATTGAAAAATAACCCCAAATGCATGCACTTTTAACATGTTGGTTGACATGCTTTGCAAAGAGGGGAAAATTGCAAATGCACTTGGTCTGATGAAATTCATGGTTCAAGGAGGTATCAAACCTAATGCTGTGACATTTAATTCACTTATAAATGGTTAAAAGGAGAAATTGATGAGGCAACGAAAATTTTTGATATGATGGCTGGCTGTTGTGAAACTGTTGTGCAATGTTATAATATTGTGATCAATGGATATTGTAAACAATAGAGGATAAATGCTGCTTTTACACTGTTGGAAGAAATGGTATGTAAGGTATTAATTCCAGATGTTGTTACTTACAATTCTCTTATCAGCGGCTTTTGTGAAGTAGGAAGAACTCAGTCTGCTATGGACCTATTTTGCAAGATGCAAGATTGTGGGCCGTTTCTAAATAATCAAACGTATGGTATTTTACTCGATGGCCTATGCAAGAGAGGACAACTTGAGGAGGCAATCACACTGTTTCGAAAGATGGAGCAGAAGAAGTTTCCGCTTGATATTGTGATCTACACTATCCTCATTGGAGGACTGTGTAAAGCTGGTATTTAGCAGCTGCAAAGTATCTCTTTTCTAATTATCATCCAAAGGACTACAACCAAATGCAATAACATTTAACACCATTATCAGTGGACTTCTTGGCGGAGGCCTCATCGATGAAGCCATAAACTTGCGGAGAAAAATGGAAGGGATTGGATTCACCCCAAACAGTTTCACTTATAATTCAATGATCCGGGGATTTGCTCTTAATCACAATCTATCGAGAGCGGTGCAGCTTGCTAATGAAATGGTGGAAAGGGGTTTCTCTGCCGGTGCTTCGACTCTGAATATGCTTGTTGATTTAATCCCCAGGGGAAAACTAGATTCTTCTCTGCAACCACTGGTCCAAAAGAATTTATGAGTGTGTAAATCGTTCAAAAAGGATTTTAGCAAGGGAGAAAATCGTTTGAAGTGTATCTCTAACTTGCTCCAAATTTAAGGGCCTTGGATATCTCGTATTGTATTGTTTCTACCAGTTTTATTTACGAAGACGTAGTTGATTATGGGTGCTGAAACAAACAACTATTTGTATGTAATCAATTTTTCTGAAATTTCGCCTTTTGATAGACTGAACGAGAGAACTTTTAGCTGCTACAAACTCTAAACATTGCTTTTGTTTCAGGGCTCCTTGTATCCCATATGAAATACAAATTAGATCTGTTTTCTATTATTATTATTATTATTATTTTTAAATATTCTTTTGTTGCTGAAGTCTGTCACTGCCTTTCCATAAAGTGATGTATGTATGTAAATGTTTTTCTCAGGTAATTGTCAATACCAGATTGGTTGTAGGGGTTCAGTTTTCAGAGGTTGTTTGGAATAATAAATTCTTCTTTCTGAATGTTGTTTACACTGTCTTTTTAATCTGACTCTTATTAGGAGGATTATATTTTATTTCATCTTTCCCATAATCTGAGTGAAAGAAAAACGTCTACGTCAGTTTTTGGATATTATGTTTGATGTTTTTGCTCTTACTGTTTTTGTTTCAGATAAGAGAAAAATTGGTTTATAAAGTCTTCGGATTCCTATTGCTTAGACCTTCTCTGTTTCTTGTGTCCCATTAGTTTGTACTTTGACGATTATTTGTTGATGGTAGGATTAAAACATGTAAAGATTAATGTCTTATGTCATATCTTCTTGATTTGATTTCTTAGCTTAGGGCGCCTAGTTGAAGCTATAAAATTCGTGTAGAGAAATAAAAGAAAATGGACACAAAAGCGAGTGCAATTTGCTAATGAAATGTGGGGAAGGGTTTTTCTTCAGATGCTTCAACTGTGGTATTTTTTCTTCCAAATCACAAAGGCTTCGAATCATGACAACCCCTATAAGGTTCCCCAATTGTTGGATGGTCATTAGAGATGACAACGGGTTAGGGTCGGGTAATACTTTTGGGTAATACTTTCCTGTCTCCATCCCCATTTCCCTCCTTGCCTAAATAGAAGAGACAAGGATGAGGATTCCTCATTGGGGACATTCCCATATCTGCCCCATTTTGCATTTATTATAATTATATATTTGGAAAAAAAAAAAAGATTAATCCTCTTTCTAGTTGAAAAAAAAAAATGGTTGATTAATGCATATAACAATTGCATATTTATAGTACCTGCAGGTATTTGGTAGAGTGTTTCTTTTTTTTAATAAAAAATTAATAATGTTTAGAAATAATAATTTATAATATTAGATTTATATATGTATTTATAAATATATAAATTACACATATATTGGGGCGAAGAGTGTTTTTTCATCCCCCACCTCACTAACATTCGGGGATAAAATTTTTTCTCCATCCCTATTCCAAACATTGTCCTGCCGTCCCTACTTTATTTGGGATGGATCTCTGCTAACTACGTCCCCACAGGGAATATTGCCATCCCTATCCAGATATTGATGCTACCCCAAAAATTTATTCATATCAGTCCATTACTATTATAAAGTAGTGGAGCCTAGTAATTATTAGGTGTAGAAACAACAAGCTGACTACCACAAATAATTTGAGGATTTTACAAATATAAATCGCCTTAGTTTTTCTTTATATATGAGAACAACAAGAGGTGAATAGACCGCCTGATTTGTATGTTAAAAAGGGTGTACAAAACTTTATCATTTTGCGTACCATGAAAGCATTTTTTTATTTAGGACAGCCACTACCCAACCACCAAAACTTCATTATTATAATAATAATAATAATTATTATTAATTTCGATCTTGCAATGCCAGAGTATAATGTATGGATCAATTTGATTTGAGTTACGTTAATGAAAACGCCACTATGCTTGTAAAGAATCATAATGACGCTACATAAAAAAGGTTAAGACCCACTTGGTTTCACATTTTCACATGTAACTATATTATGGTACCACCTTGCATGTGAATGTTGGATCCTTGGTAGTCACCCATGTCTTCCTCAATCTTTCCATCATATTAATAGTTGTTTGCATTAATGATCCTTTTCAAGCAGTCCATAAGCGGTGGCGATCATATCCTGACCACTGCTTCAGAGCCACGCTAGGCGCATCGCAAGCCCGACATCACATGAGGGCCCCACGCATCTTGTGATGTTGTGGGTCTAATGGAAAAGTATATTGGAAAAACAGTAATGCAGGTGGCGTTTGGTATTGTTTTTAAAATGTTTTCTGTTTTCAAAAAAAATTGAAAATAAGAATGTTTTGAAAACTGTGTTAAGATCATTTCTGAAACTGTATTTGGTTATGTTTTCTGAATGTATATTTTGAAAAACATAAAAATGAAACTTTGTTTAGTTATATTTTTTCAAAACCCATTTCATTTTCAAAAAATCCAAAAAACACAATATTTTTTGAAAATGAAAACAAAAAGTGAAAACAAATTTTTTTTGTTTTCAAAAAACTCAAAAAAACAACATAATTGAAAACGGTATTTTCGAAACGGTTTTGAAAACGTTAAATAAACAAACGCTATTTTGAAACCGTTTTCATTTCCTACGTTTTTTAAAATGAAAAATCATTTTCAAGAATAAAAACAAACGCCCCCGCAGTGATCCAAAAATTGGTTCTTGCCAATTCTTCTTTTTCAGATGCATCATTCTGCAAAGAGAACAAACTGAGATAAACTAGAGTTGTTTAGAATTTGCAAAAGCAAAGCATCACCCCTAACAAGCAAAGGAACTCGAAGCTGCAAAATTGGTTAGCTGAAGAAGATGCAGCTAAACTAAAATATGAACACTGTTTCTGAGTTCCAGGGTATAGCCTCAGGTGTAGGAGCACTCCTCTTGAGGGACGGACCTGGAGTTTGGGCATGTGAGCCTATTTTACCCTTTTTCCTTATCTCCTAGAGAATAATCTACAACTTGAACACTGACTGACTAGACTCTGGGAATAATTCTTCATATCTTTACAAACCGAATGTCGTTTTGACCAAATGCAGTTCCACATGCAGGACACTTCCGATGGCGGATCTCGAGGTTCTTTTGGATACAATGGTTGCAGAATAGATGATAGCACTTTACAATCACAACCTGACAATTGAATAAGAAACGTCTATCATGTACAAGTTCGTAGAAGGATTGACAGACTGAGATGAAAAGAGTTGGACAAGCTAGATTTTCTCACCTCCTTTGGCCTATCACGACAAACGAGACACTGCAAGATAGACTTGCAAAACTTGATTTCCTCCTGAAGTTTCTGAACTGCCGCCTCGCCAGTTTCAGAGCTCATTTCAGCAACAGATGCTTTTAGTTCCTTGAGCTCTTCCTCAAGGATTTTCCTAGAGTTTCTGAACAACAAAATCCATTTAGTAAGCAGAAGCTGTCAGTTAAGAAGTCGTATTAAAAGGCGCACACAAATGTAAAGAAATCTTCCTAAATAGACAAATATGCTCATGTGTTGAGACATAGAAACACCAAAAAAATACGTTATTAATTTTTGCGTGTCATGACAAGAGATAACCTCTCTATTGATTCTGCCTTCGCACAGCCAATGATAAAAACGAGTTTCAGTGCAGCAAAGCATATAGGAAGATCAACTTAGAATAGCTACATTTAGTTTGCGTAAGCAGTTCTGAGATGTGCATGGATTTCAGGCTATTTTATACGGACACTCCGCTGAACTTTTCAAATTTGGCAATGTTGTCCCTAAACTGTTTTTCTTAACAATCAATCTCATGAACTTATACTTGCTCAAATCCATTAGAAGTTGGATGGTTTTTTGCACATGACTTGCACATTGAGGGGGAAAAAGGGTTTACGGCCTAAATTGCCAAATTTGAAAGTTCAGGGGGTGTCCATACAAAAAAGCCCAGTTTTTCTTATCCTCCTAAATTATGCATTATATTGATACATTTGACAATGGCATTATGGATAAGATGTTACACAATTAACTTTTGGAACAAGACGAAATCAAGCTCCAAAATACTAAAAGACCACCTTTCATTGTCCAATTCAATTTGAGCATCCTCAATGTCCTGCTGAATTTGTTCATAATCCTTTTCAGAAGAAGAAAGAGCAGATCTGAGCCACTTCAACTCCTTCTCTGCATCTGCTAATTCCCACTTTGCGGTTTCTAGGTTGACAGCAAGGTGTCTATCTTCTTCCATGCATTTAATTGCTTCGGCTAAAAGAGCCTTCATCTGCAATGAAAAAATTGTTAGATAAGAGAGGGGTGAACAGGGAGGGGGGTGGGCGCGGGGGCTGGGGCAGAATAGCATCACAATTAGCAAATGATCGTGAACGCAGACCTCATCTTCACCATGAAAAATTCTCATTCTTAAGGAATCTAGTAGAGTGTTTATTTGTTGAAGCTGCTTTGTCAATGCCTGCTTCTCGGAGTGTAAAGAGTTCTGAGCTTGTTTTGTCTTCACACTTTCAGAGACAAGCTGCATTATAATAGTTGATTATGTGAAAACCAGGGACATTTAGATCAAGCACACAAATGCATCGATCAAGAATGTTAGAAGACATAAAGAAAATTACTTGGAAAGTTATAAAAAAAAAAAAAAAAAATCAAGAGCCACCTTTATATTATAGTCATCCCTTTCTGTCACCTGCTGCAAAAGATGCTGGTTCTGTGTCTGCATATCCTCGTATGCTTGACCAATGGTCTGAAGGGTAGGATTAATTTAAACAAAAAAAAGTCATAAGATGTAGAAAGGATGGAATTTAAATTCAAGCTCAATTTTGGTAAGATGTAACGTCAGCAGCAACCGAGCACCTCAATTTCAGATATGTAAGCTTCTGCTTCCAAATCTTTCATTCTAATGGCCTCGGTAAGCTCCAGAACATCCCTAAAGCACAACGTTACAGGAGTATCATGTATTCGAGCATATTTTCAAGCATAAAATTTAACTTTTTCTAATACAAAGCAAAAGTTACTCGACTTATAAACAGCAACACATGCACACATCCAAAAAAAAAAAAAAAGGTGGCTTTTGCATGCCTAAAATGAATGTATATGAAAATCACACTATCTCTTCCAACTCAAACTAAATAGTTTTAGAACTTACCAACAAATAATTTATATTTACACACACACACTCACATACACACACACATATATATTATAAAGAGAGCTATCAGACAAAAAGACAGAGTCTTGGCTGAGAGCCTGCAACTCTAAAAGAACAAGCAAAAATAACATTTATCTATACCTAATATTAAAAGAGGGAATGCACTCTCAATAGTGAATTTTCGTCCTCCCTCCCACACTGCCACATGGCAACCCAGTCACCAGCTACATCGCAGCCCACCGCGTGGGCTTGCCAACTAGTATGTAGAAATTCCCAACATTTCCTATGCACAATAAAACCATGTCTAACACATGTTTGCTAATTTCTTATGCACTACAAATAACGTGGCTACTTGATTTTAGTACAAATCTTAACAAGAGAGAGATGGACATCATAAACGACCAAGTTCTCCTCTCCTTGAAACATCCCAAGAACGTTAGAGACAAAAAATTCTCCTAGATCATCTTGCTTATTCCTCCACTTGCAAGGGGAAAAAATGTATATACATATAATATGATCATTTTCCTGTCATGAAAATTATTCTAGTTGAATCCAAATACCTTCCACTAGCATATTTTTAGTTTAACTAAACTTGAACTTTGAGACAACATTCAACACACCTCTCTGAAGAATCAAGTTTGGCTCTTAAATCAGCTATCTCAGCTTCAGCAGTTTTAAGCCTTAATTGACATGCAGCTTCAGCCTCGTTGGCAGCTTTCACTCTCAACTCTAGACTATGTTCATCCAAAGCATTTTTCAGCACTTCAGCTTGAGAGAGAGCTCTTTGTTCTGATTCTTTGATTTCCCTTAAGTCCCTGAAACTCAATTGAACATTCAAAGGTATTGGAATAAGAAGATGCATCAACAGAAGAAAAAGAAAGCTGTAGACTGAAAGAAAAATAAACAAACTAAGTTGACAATGATGACAAACGCGCATTTAATTTGTCAAACAACCATTCCTAAGAAGCAACAAGAGGCCATTGGTACAGAACTGAGGAGTCAAAGGGCCATCCCCGCCAATCACCCCCAATCAGTTTACCTGTTGTCGTTACTTTCCTGTCCATACATGTCCAAGAAAATTTGAAGTTCCAGCTTTTCCTTCTGCAACTTCTCAATCTGCAATACTTTCATCTCCATCAGTTTTCTGATTCATAAGTTCTGGTTTACCACCATTCATAAGAAGCTTCAACGGAAAGCATTTTTACACGGTTGTGGCAACAATGAACCAAGAATAAAAATTACTTCAAAGAGATTTTAGGTGATAATGATATTTCAGCAGGGTTGAATACTTATTTGCAGAATATTAATGATATGAATTGGAGCAAAATTTGGGATATGTACAGCAAGCAAAATGAGGAGAGAAGGAAGAGGAGCACGGAAGAAAAAGTAAGGAGAGAGAAAGCAAAGAATAGGTTGATCATGAAGATATAAGGATCTCTGAAAGTTTGGCATGAACGTAATGTGTTTCTTTGGAATCAGATAATATTTTTTGGGTTTCTTAATCGACATTCAAGTCTAAGGAGTTAAGGGTTGTCCATTTTCTTTTATTTATCTTGACTGCACAGATTTATTTTCAGGCTGTTTGACTTTTCTAAATACAATTTGAATAGGGGAATGGAGAAATACAAAAAAATACCCCTCCAAAAATTAATTGTCCACACAGGAAAAGAGGACAGCAAATAGATTAATTGCATCTGATAAGTTTTTTTTTTTTTTCATTAAAATAAAAAAAAAATTTACAAATAAAGCAGGAGACAAGGAATTCTCCTAAGACAAAAAATACAAAAACCGGAAAACAAAAAACACCAAAATGCAGCGCTTCTCCAAATACATGTGATAAGTTAAAGCACACATCTTACCAATTCCTTCAGAGACTTGATCTCAGTTGCTTCTTCAGCACATTTGTCCACTAAACTCTTCTGTTCATTTGTCTATCAAAATAAAAAATAAAAAATAAAAATAAAATTAAGATGGGGAAAAAAAAAAAAGAAGAAAAATAAAGAGAGATAGAAAGAAGAAGAAACTGGTAAGTTTTGCAAAATCCGAAATGGGATGCTCGTATAATGTAAATTTAATACAGGTTGAAGAGCAATAATTAAGCTGATGAACAACTGCTGGCAAACAACATTTAAAACTCAAAATTCAACTTCAAGAATCAGAACTCAGTCTGTATCAACTTTTTCCTTCTGTATCTGTCTTTGCATCAGCTAGAGAAGGGAAGAGGTGTTTAAACAAAAGGAGAAGATAAACTATACTCGTAATAAGTAAACGTAGTGAGAAAGCTCGAAACCTAAAACAAAGGAGGCAGCTAGACGCACTAAATGAATATTTGATGTCAAATTATAATTTAAGGCAGGGAAATAAGTAAACGTCCTGGTGGAATTCTCCAGGAACTCTTACGTAAATCTGCAAGCATACTTAAATATCTTTCAAACTCACATCCATGCCCGTGTTCTGGTAACCAAATACAACATGCGAGACGATAAATAAAGACTTAAAACATACCTTCCTACTTAACAAAATTCTCAAAGATTGCGCTTTTTCACGTAGGGAAAGGGTTTCATGAGCCGTTTCCTGCCATCGCTTCAATTGAGCTTCCAACATTTTCATTTCTTTGGACAAGGACGAGGCCATTACACGAAACTCTGCTTTAATGTCCTTTCTCCCTGCAGCAGAAAAAGCACATTAACAAACCAGAAGCTCATGAAAATGCACAAGTCGTAATACAACAAAGATTGTAAAAGATATGTAATTTGACCCAAATCCTGGATAGCTTCTTCCATTTGAATCTCAAGCTCATTTTTTTCGGCAATAGACTCCTGCAGCTGGAGCTCAAGTTCTTCGGTTCTAGAATCAGCATTGTCAATGGAATTCCTAGTGGCATCAGTGGACTCTAATTTGGCATTCACTTCCTTCTCCCTTCTGATGATGATCGACCTGTCAATCTGAAATTAAGACTTTAGACAGAAATATAGGACAAGCATACAAACAAACCATATGGAACTCTAAAAAATGTAAACAATGCAGTTTAACCTGCAAAGCATCAATCAATGCTCTATATCGCTCCAGTTCAGCATTCCAATGCTGGAGTTGGTCATTCAGCATAGTGTAAAGTCGAGATGAGCGCACATATTTGTCATCATTTAACTCGTTCTGCAAGAACAAAATGTCATGGGCATAATTCTAGCTAAGAAATACAATATATATTAGAATCCCAGAGAAATCGAAAAAAATCAACTGCTAAACATAAAGACATTTAGAATCACTAACCTGAAGACCTTGCAATTGTTTAGACAATGACAGGTTTTCTTCTTGTGCCTCTTCAAGCTCGGAAAGACGGTTTGTAGCAAGCATCTGTATTAATAAATCAAAAAACCATCCCAAAGTAAGTGACTAATTATGACAGAGGGCACAAAAGGGATAGAAATATGATGGTACCTTTGTTTCCTCGATAGAATTCTTCAAATCCCGCAAGCTTATTGTCCTCTCTACAGACTTTTCGGGCGATAAGTTTCCATTTGCTGCACCAGAAGAAGGGAAATGCATACCAGATGCAATGTCTTTTTGCATTTTTAAATTAACGAGTTTTCTCCGACATTCCTCGAGTTCGGCCATAATATCATCCAGCTCACCTTTCAGTATTAAGGACACATTCCATGAATAATTATGAGGTGGCGCCGCTTAAAAAAATAACAATGTAGGTGCTTCACATCCATGCATGTACAATTAAGTTTACGTCCACAAATTCACACAGTCAACTTATTTATTTATTTATTTATTTTACAAGAAACTTCCTTTTATGAATATCAATGCAAATTTTTCTTAACGATTAGCATCCGAGATACCTGCAAGGCGTTTTATTTCAGATTGATCGGTGGAATGGCTACTATTATAAGTCGCAATCTGACCAGCATATACTTTATGCTTGGCATGAAGAACATCAATCATAGAACGCAGATTATCAGCCTCTTTTTTCATCATATCATCAATCTTAGATAGCTCAACGATGGCATCTGAGAATTGAAGATAAACAAAGAAAAACAATTATCAATAGGGATGTGCTAATATACTTATTGTTCTAGACTATTTGATAAGTGAAAATGACAACACAAGTGCCAAAAATTAAACTAAGTTAGATGGATTTACTATTGAACGTCACATCAGGATTTCTTCTGACCTTTTGAAGATAAATTTCCAACTAAAGCTCGAGCTATACTCTCGGTTTGTGCCATCTGAGCATTAACACTATCTTCCAGGAGTGTCAACAACAGCTGAGTAGATGCATGGCGCAAAGAAAGGGCTTCCTCGACATATTTTATGATGCCATCATTACCATTAGCTTCAATGGCATCTTTTTGCAGAAGTCTACAAAGAAACGTCTCCTCAACGGGACATGATGGAATTGAACCTAAAGAATGCAATTTGTAGATTTCTCTTAAGTAACTTAGAGAAGTAAAGCTCGTAGTCATCAAATGAGTAAACAAAGAGAAAAATACCTCGAGAAGTATCTGTGTGATCCAAAGTCTGTAAGACATTTTGGTCCCCACTGGCGCATATTCCCAGAAGCATTAAATCATCAACCAGCTAGAAAGAAAATTTTCAAATGCACTTATAAGAATGCCAAAATAGATTCAAATCCAAAATTGAGATTTCAAGACATGCACGCCGAATAACTTATTCGGTAAGAACCTGATTCCATAGTTGATTCACTGCAATCAACATGTCATCATAAGAAGTTTGCTCGTCTTCTAAATCTTTAATCTTTGCTTCGAGATCATGCAATTCCTGCTTCTGCTTGTCTATCTGCTGAAGAAGTTTCTGATTCTGATACTGTAGGACTGAAGCATCAAACTAGACACAAACAAACGAAACTTTTAAACACCCTATTTAGTAAGAAGGAAAAAAGGAACAAGGGATTGAAAACATATAAAGTAAAGAAAACAAGAATGAGAGAAAGAAAGTTGTTCTTCATTCACTATTTTACCAACTAATTAATAACATCTGGTTTGAAAATGAGGACAAATATGTACTTTGATTTCCAATGAAGTCGTAATATGTTCTCTATCCTAAAATCTCTCCACTTCTAATGGATTAACGATAGTGGGACCTATTGGATCCTTTCATCCACTCACTTTCTTCTACAAACCACCAGACCTATGTTAGATACCAAAAATTCCACATGGAATGATCATAAGATAATTAGTCAGTTATTTATAAGC
Source organism: Antiaris toxicaria (assembly GCA_035233585.1). Classification (NCBI taxonomy): domain Eukaryota; kingdom Viridiplantae; phylum Streptophyta; class Magnoliopsida; order Rosales; family Moraceae; genus Antiaris; species Antiaris toxicaria. The sequence goes on from CP141153.1 coordinate 21,728,037, forward strand.
CCGTGGGTCCCTCCCCTTGCAAGCCAGTTTTGCAAGGGTTAGTTCTACCTATTGGGTTTGTAAAAACCCATGAATCGATTTTCTCCTCAAAAACCCCACCCATTTTCTTCCACGTTTCTCCTCTATCAAACATAGGGTAAGATTCAAACCTGCTCCTATCTTGCATTGAAGTTGGAATGCCTTTAAGATACAAACAAACATCTTAGATGTGTTTATCAAAAGATACAAACATTTTGACTCAAAGAAATCACTACATAAATTCCCACACGAAAAGAGAAACAAGCTCAGCTCAAGTAGAATCAAATTCATGGTATTTTAAAAAAAAAAAAAAAAAAGAAAAATCGAGTATTGAGAATTCGACTCGAGCGGAAATTGTTTTCTTGTATTCTCATACGGTAGTGCATTCCTTCTTCAATTGAATATCTTGAATGCGTTTACTAATCAGGAATTGGAAAAAAATTCCATAAAAAAAAAATACACAGAATCCATTAAATTGTTTACTTAATCTATCAATGGCTTATTTGGTGGACAGGTAGATTAGTCAAACTAGGAGAGATAATTTAATTTCATCGCTAGGAGGCAGAAGATAGGTTCGACCTTATCAATGGAACTCAACCCCTTACTTTTAGGTGGGTCCACATGATTTTATTCTCAAATACAGAAGTAAAAACCAAGATTTAAAATCAGGAACTTAATTGTGCTTTACCCAAATTGAATTCTTGATTAGTAAATGTGCCACTAAGTAATTTCTTATTAGTAATCTGACCAGACATTAGATATTCATCCAAGGCATCTAGATATTTATGCTTGTTTTCAACTTTCGCTAATTTTATTGTATGTTTTTTTATTTTCAGAAACAAAGAGGCTAGAACATTGCTTATGATCCAAAGTTGCCTACCATGGAACTCGTTTTCTCTTGAAATTTCCCGTGTCATTCGCAACCAATTATATATTTCTGCATTCTAGTCTAGATCTGTAGGAAGTCAATTGGACAAAATAGAGAGTTGATTTCTCCCCATTTAGAACACCTGTCGGCCAGCTTTGGACGGATTACTTGCATATCAGTTTTCGTTTTTGATTGAAAAGTTCATGGCTTGTACAACCACCTCAAATTCTTTAAAGCTTATAATTTGACTAGAATAAGATATTATATTTTGTTGTTATAGACATATACTAACAGTAATTCCATACTTAACTTCTACCATGAGGCATAGAGTTCGAATCTCCACCCACAAGTTCAAAAAAAATAAAAAAATAAAAAAATATATATATTCTGCGGTTCTGAAAGCAAGGACAAAAATGCATTCTAATCTACTTTGATGACGTCAACAATGAGAATGATAATAACATGTAATGAAATTGAATCCTTTAACATAGTGTTGCAACAACTAAAAACAAGGAAATACTAACGATTGTATCAGTGATGAAAACAGCAACGAAAATTCACACAAAATATAATAAATTAATAATCAAATACAATATAAACGTGTATATATATATAAAACTCTTACAAGCTTCTGGCTACTCTTCAAATGAAGAGTGATTTTTTCTGCCCATTTCTGTATTTTCCATTAATTCACGAATGCCCTTGTATTAAGTACAATATTTATCGAAAAAAAATGTTTGCTTTTAACCAGATTATAACGGTAAATTAGTTTGAAGAAAAGAAACCGAAGTGAAAGGAAATGAACAAAGAAAGGGAAAAAAAAAAGGCGATAGAATCAGAAGTAGGTTTTGATTCATTACCTGGAGAGGTTGATGATTCTCTGAGAATATCTCTTTCAGATTACTGTTGTCGTTATTATTCTCCATCTGGGTCGGTCGGAATTTCGATCAAAATTGGGCTTTTGAGAAATTGCCGGTACCCTGTAGGTGTATTATATATATATATATAAGTCGGAGTTTCTTTCCTCCGAACAAGATTTATTAAAAAATTAAATCTTGTACCCTATATTTTATCGATAATGGATTGGTATCTCTATTTCTTCATAATACAAAATATCTTAAACCATTTTTTTTTAATATATATATATATATATATGTGCCTAACTATTTCAGCTTTTGTGAACTCTCTCCCACAGCTTTTTAATTTTGAATATTTACCCCTTTAATTTTTAAATTGTTGCAATATGTTTCATTTTACTTAACTTATAACGTATTTGGTACATGCTTTTTTTTTATATTGTATTTAAATACAATGCAATTTTTTTCAAAATACAAAAGCATTTCATTCGAATGCCAATCACATCATATTTTAAATCCAATACAATCACTATTTATTATTTCACCTTTTTTATTATTTTTATTAATTACATCATATATTCTCTCTCTCCTTTTTTTTCTCTCTACTTTTACCCATCACATCACATATTTATTATTAAAATATAATTCAAATACTTGTTACTCAAATATACATTGTATTCAAATGCAATGCTAATACTTTTCTTTTAAACATAAATTACATTCAATGAATTGCATTCAAATACAATGCAAATACAATACATTCACCAAATGGAGCATTAGTTAATTTTATGACATAAAGCACATGTGCCCCTCATACAAGGGTGGAAAATCTTATGTTTGATAAAAAATTTAAATCCAATTCAAACTATAATGAAATTTTTCGATTCAAATTCTCCACTTAAAGGGAAGTTAGTATAATGAGATACGTTGCAATAATTTAAAAAGTTTAGGAAAAATTAGTTAAAATTAGAAATTCAAAAGACAAATTGTCAAATTTTAAAAAGTTTGAAGGTAATAATGCTTAAACATTTTTTTTTTAATTTTTTTTGTACTTGAAGTGTCCTATTCTTATTCTTATGTGTGGTTACAAGCATAGTCTAGCTATAATCCCCTTTTAAGTTAAAAATAATAATAAAATATTTTTATTTCATTAATTTGAATTGAAAGTAATTAAAATTATGATTATTTACAATTTTTTACCATGTATTTTGCTTTTATTAAGAAAGTATACCATGTGTTTTGAACTTTTATATTTTATACTATCAAATTATATTTAAATATACAAATGTAAACCTTTTTTTGATCAAACACTTGTTTTGACCTTAAAATGACCCTTAAAAAGAAAAACTAAAACTAAGTATGATTTATTTTTTACCCTACATTTTGTTTTTATTCAAACAATATATCATGTCTTATAAATTTTTACACTTTAAATTATTAGTTTATAATTAGTATATAAATCTATACATTTTCTTGATTAGCACTTAATTTTATTATTTAAAATATCCACAATACCCTTGAAATTTAAAAAATAATAAAAGAAATTCTAATTTCAATTAAAAGCTAAACAAAGGGGTAGCAACATGGCCAGAAGAAGTGCATGACAGCGGGATGAGAAAGGGCTAAGCGGTTATAAGCTAAGATTGAGAAATCAAAAGTTTTTATTGAGAAAATTAAGAGTTTTCTTATTTTAATTTTTCTTTTTAAGGGTGATTTGGTTATTTTATGTCAAAATAAGGTATTGATCGAGAAAAATTATTGATAAATTTATTATGGGTAAAATAATGATGTAAAATGCAAGATTTTGAATGCAAGGTATAATTCTTTAAATAAAAGTAATTTACAAGACATATAAATGAAAATAATCAAAACTTTAGTTTTCATTTTAAGATTATTTTGGGTAATTCTAGGTCAAAACTATATATTGACCTAGAAAATATATAGTTTTGCATATTAAGTATAATCTAAAGATATTTAAAATGTGACAATTCAAAATACAAGATATACATTCTGAATAAAGGTAACATACATGGTATAAAAATTTAAATAACTATTAAAAATATTAAAAGCACATGAGGGATATTTTGGTGGCGTTTGATATTAGTTTTGAAATGCTTTTTTTTTTTAAAAAAAAATTGAAAATGAGAATGTTTTGAAAACTGTGTTGAGAACATTCCTAAAATTATGTTGGGTTATGTTTTCTGAGTATATATTTTGAAAAACATAAAAATGAAACTTTGTTTAATTATATATTTTGAAAACCTATTATATAAGTAAGTATCTTATAAAAATATATTTATTTTTAATTTTAAAAAAATAACAAAAAATAAATTACTAGTCATAATTAAAAATGGTGGTAGGTTTTGCAATAAGGGATAAGGATTGAAGACATTAGTAGTCTAAGCTTTAGGTGGCGGTGACGATAAAATTTAGGTCATAAGTCGATGGTCGCCATCGTGATGGAGCTGTCGCCATTGTCACTAGTTCATGGTCGTCGTCCTTTACCGGAGGTGGATGCTATTGTAGGATATGATCATCATTAATGCTGTACAGGCAGAGAGAGAGAGAGAGGAGATGGAAGGAGAAAATGAAAATAAAAAATTGATAACATCTTTTTTTCATTTTCAAAAAATCCAAAAAAATAATGGTAGCTTTTGATATTATTTTTAAATTCTGTTATGTTTTTAAAAAAACTGAAAATGAGATCGTTTGGAAAACTGTTCTGAGATCGTTTATGAAATTATATTTAATCATATTTTCTGAATGTATATTTTGAGAAACAAAAACCAATCATTTTATAAACATTTTATGAAAATATATTTATGTTTAATTTAACAAAAATTATTATGAATACCAAAAATTAAAAATTAATAAAATTTTTAATTGAAAAATTAATTGAAAGTTACTAACCATAATATTTAAATATTTACTACAATAATTAAAATATAATTAACTATTATATTTAATTACAAGTACATTAAAAGAACCACTTAATTATCTACTGAACGGAAACGACAACATAAGATGAAAAGGTCCCTATATCTCGATGCTTGACCAAGTCATAGATGTGTGTATATGTAGATATAGATACATATAAATGCATAGCTTTTAATTATGAGTTGGCTACAAACATTCTTCCACATGATTGTGATGCAGCAGATTAGAAGAAAAAGGATTCGTTTCAACAAACTAAACCTCAAGCCAAATCCATGGCTGAAAAGAAAGGGGAAAACCCCAAAAGAAAGAGAAATACTAGATATCAAATTCCCAAAGTATTCAAGTCTAATTTTGAACTCAATACATAAGAGAGCTTTTATCCTCAACCTCTACCACAGCAAAACTTACCCCTTTCTAAACAACACTCAACAAACTCACAGTCCTAAAATCTCCAAACGGCAAACAAAATGACAAAACGAGGAGAAACAACAAATAGAATAAGCAACATCAAAATAACACTCCAAAATGTTCAATATTAATTAATCAAAGGATGGAGTGAACTCACCTACCATCCTACTTACCCCCCAAAGCGCCAAACCAGCTAACTGACATCAACACCTTATTCTTTTTATTTATTTATTTATTTTTTAATTATCTATCTACCATAATTATATATAAAGATTATACTCCTTTTCTTGATATCTAATTATCACATAACAATCATGTTATCATTATATAATGACTTATATAACAACCCAATAAACGTTATGTTTTTTTTTTTTAATTTTACTTGACTTGCATATTTTAGATCTATGAAACGGATATTACACATTACACAGTTAGTTAACATAACAAAAGAGTCAAAACAAATGAATTGTCTGTGAATGTTGATAGAGTTTTATACATCAGATTATTTTCAAATTGTCTCTCATCATGTTGGGATTGATTGCTTACAAAATTTCTCTAGAATATACAAGGATGGCAAGATTATTCCGCTAGACGACTCTTTGGATTATGGTGTCAATTTTGCTCACTTGTGGGTTTTGATGATCCTAAAATGCTAGAGCTTATCAGGCTTTACATAACGATCCATAGGTTTGTAGACATAGTTCTAGTTAAATGTAAGACCATAAAATGAATGATATACTGAATTGTGTTAAATGACTTCTAGCAAGCATCATATTAACACACTGACTCGAGAATGTTCAACCATTTTTTAGTTCCTCAGTTTTAAAATCAATTACGAAAGAGGCAACCCTCATTTAATCCAATTTCCTTTTTTATTGAAGCATCAACGGCAGAATATTCAATATGCACTTAAGCATGACTTAATTGATTAAACCAGAGTAAAAGGCAGACTTTCTATAACAATCCAATTGCCTCTAATAATAACAACCATTATAAAACAAAACCCGTACAAATTGAACTCAAGATTGGTTCATATTCATTAAAGCAACATTGACTCAAGCAAACATAAACCCTTGAAAACAGCATCAACAAAATGGAACCAACATGAGACGAAAACACCATCAACAGAATTGAAAACAGCATCAACAGCATCAACATTAACAAGCAAACATAAACCATGCCAAATTCATAAACAGTAAACTTTCATAAATAGCAAACGTTTTACATAAAACACTAACAGAAACTTTGCCAAATTCATGCCAAATTCATAAACAGAAACTTTCCATTGTTTCTGCAAACATAATACATCAACATTAATAAGCAAACATTAACTCAAGCAAAGTTAATATGTAAAACACAAAACACAAAACATAAACAGCAACTTTCCCAAATTCATAAACCATGCCATCCAAAATAAATGAGACGAAAATTGAAGTTACAAATTTACGGTTGCATTTACAACAAAATGTGAGATCAAAGCAACTCATCCATAAGGCAATTGAATAAAACCCCAAATTCTAGGTCAGATCATCAAATCATCAATCACCAGTCCAAAAAACGTGATTCGGGAAAATCCAATCACCAGGAGAAAAAGAGATGAGGAGCTTACCTCTCATGACGAAGACGACCAAAATAGGAAAGAAAGTGTGCTGTCGACGACCTTGATGGAGGAGACTAAGAACGCCACAAGCATGATCAAATGAGATGAGACAGAGCTCGGGGCGACGGTAATGAAGGTTTTAGGGTAGTTATTTAATTATAGCTCGTTGGTTAGTTTTAACAAATTCTAACAAAGTTAGTTAGTTAGTTACGGCTTTAGTTAGTCTATGAGTAGATGTATATATAAAACAAATGTGTAATATTAATTGCTTGATCAATGAGAAGCTCAGAGCATTTTCTCATCATCTAAACAAATCTGTAATTCTAATATGGTATCAGAGCGTCTCTGTTGAATGAACTCTGATCTCCGTGATCTTGTCCAATTATCAATCGTTGAACTTACTCGACTTTAATCTTATCCGATCTTCTTCAATCCCGCTCTCCTTGTTCGATTGTCGAATTCACTTGACTTTGGTTGATTGTGTCTGATCTTGCTAGATCTTGTTTGATCTTGTCCGATCGCCTATATTTTCAGATCTGTTTGGTGTTCTCTGCTTCTCAGACAAATGGCTTCTTGTGAATCACAGATCACTTCCTCACGTTTCGGTAGCTCTGTCACAGACGATCCTTCCAGTCCTTTCATCTTGCATCACTCAGATGGTCCCAGCACAGTTCTGGTATCGCAACTTCTAACAGGTGACAATTACGCCTCGTGGAGTCGTGCGATGGTTATAGCACTTTCTGTCAAGAATAAACTTGGTTTTATTTGTGGTGGCCCGCCCTACTGTCGAGACTCTACAGTGCTATTACAGTCAACTCTGTAGTTAATCGTAATAGTGTGTAGGCCTTTAGGATCGCCGGCAATCATGCTCAACTTGAAAACTACTTGAAAATTTTATGGAATAAAATTTTTTTAACATAACAACTGTTCGAGAATGTGATAAGGAAATCATGTTAACAAAATAACCTGTACATGAATCATGATTCTCCTATCACATAATCTTGACTTGAAATTACATGTTATAAATCTTTTCAAAACTGTACAGCGGAAGACTAATGGTGACCACAATCCCTCGCCCCATCTCCCCGGCATGTACATACCCTATCCATCGTCCACCGTATACTACTGGTGAACAAGTCTCTTACCTGCAACATGTGAACAAACTGGTGAGCTATGAGCTCAGTAAGTTCAAACATAAAAACATGATCATAATATGTAATGCTGTGCTCATGCATGAAACTTGACTCTGAATTAAACGTGTTCATGGCTGATGGTTTAGTCTTAGGACATTATCTGATATTAAGTTCTGGTTTTGGGCCCCTGATTGGTCGTACCGACATGTTAGCATAATTGGGAGCGGTACTTTAATGCTGACCTCCTCAGTCTTAACTGAAGCTGAACATGAAAACCTCCCCGTGTGTCGAGAGGCCAGTACACCAATGACTGGTTTAATTACTATCTTGTCTGAAGTTCCACTGGGTAGTATACTGATTTCCCCCACAGTAGTAACCTATTATATGTTTTACTTGGGGTGTGAGTTTTATTAAATACACTAAGGTGTCTTGTGCACCTACATGTTTTCGTGCACTTGATACCTGTCTGACATGTGTACTTGAAACATGAAATTCTATATGTATGACATGAAACTGACATGAGTATCGTGATGTAGACAATTAACGTCTAACATACACATCAAACAATATATATAACATCATAAACATAACAAGATTGTCCACGTTGCAGTTAGGACAATGCTTGAACTTATAGAAAATTAGCTAATGTGAGCCTCTACTGGTCTGGAACTGCTGTCTCGGGGTCTCTGGCTTGAACTCCTATAAAAGAAATAATCGTTGATTATTCCCAATATTCATCTTATACTTGAAACATGGCAAAACATGTAATTCACATTTCCAGACTCTTTTTTTTTCTTTAACTTCGAACACGCCCTTCTACACAGGCATGTTCCTGGCTGTGTACTCCTCTGGACTTTACATGTATGACCGTGTGATTCGTGGAACATGGCCGTGTAATTCATACAGACTTACACGGGTGGCTACACGGCCGTGTTTCTGACCGTGTTTTCCTGCTATCAAACATGGTCTGCTACACGCCCTTCCCATGACCGTGTACCTTGTGACACGCCAGATACACGGCCGTGTTCCTGGCCGTGTACCTCTCGGGTCTAAATTTTCTTGCAACACGGTCGTGCATGTGGGCATGTTCGGGGTCATGTTCTAAACATGCCCTTGTACACGCCCATGTTCATATCAGAATCAAGATTCTGGGTACGAAAATCTCTATTCTGTTTTCTAAGGCTTTTATGGCCTTTGTTCTACTTCTTACACTCAAAATCGATCTCAATAAGATCGTTTCAAGGTATCAACTACATTTCTACTATCACAAATCCATGGTTTCTTAAGCAAAATCTCACATTTTGCTTTTTCACATCTCTTGACTCAATATTTTGAAAAATCTGAACTTTCTTGAAGAAAACTCACTAAACTTGGTTTTCTAAACCATCAACTCATGGATTCGTGTTTAAAAACAACTAGACTCGAACCATATTTTGATTTTACCGAAAATCTCAACATGATTAACTCATATTCTCTTTTTTCCACTCAAAACCCCAGATTTTCACCAAAGAAATTGTGAGAAAAACGAGGGTTTACCTTGCTTGAAGCTTGAGAACTTCTTGTTATAGATTCTTGGCTGAAACTTGAGTGATTTCCTGATTAGAAGAGAAAAATCCGAACTTTAATGGATTTACTCTTCTTCTCTCCCTCTCTTTCTTGATCTCTCTCTCTCTTGCTCTTTCTTTCTTTCTCTCTCTTGGCCGCTTATCTATGCAGCTCAAACCAAGTGAATTAATTCACTTGGGTTGCTTGGGTTTGAGGCATCTCACGTGCCTCACTCCCTCTCTCATTTTCTTTAAAGAAAATTGGCTATTCTCTTGGCTAATCTTGGCCATTGATCAATGTGGCTTGCATGTGAGCCATTGATCTCTTAATATGCATTTTCCACATACTTTTCTAATAAATTTAAAATATCATAAATTGAATTAATGTTTAGCTTTTAAACTATATTCATTAATTCGTTGTCAAATTTTGATTAAAACTCAGTTAGTCAAAATTTTCATCTGTTCTATATTCTATAATATGTCTCATCATGAATGTACATTTATTTACATATTTTGTACAAAATTTTCGAGAGTGATAAGTTTCTCGGTTATTACATTGTTGATGGATCCATTGCCAAACCGGATGGTAGTGATTTGTCATTTCTTCGTTCGTGGATTTGCAATAATAATGTTGTAATTTCATGGATCTTCAATTCAGTGTCTAAAGAGATATTTGCAAGCATTATATTCTCTGAATCAGCTACTGAAATCTGGTCTGACCTCAGAGACAGATTTCAACAAAGCAACGGGCCTCGAATCTTCCAGCTCAGGCGAGATTTAATCAATCTCCGTCAAGATCAAGCTTTAGTTAGTGTTTATTTCACTCGACTGAAGGCTTTATGGGAGGAATTGAATAATTTCTGACCAGCCTGCACATGTGGAAGATGTTCATATGGTGGAGTTAAAGAACTCCAAGCTTACTTTCAAATGGAGTATGTCCTAGCATTTCTAATGGGACTTAATGACACCTTTGCTTAGGTATGAGGCCAGATATTGCTCCTTGATCCCATGCGACTGATCAACAAACTGTTCTCTGTTGTCTCTCAAGAAGAATGACAGAGAAGTGTTAATGCTCAGCATCAATCTGCACTTGAAGCAAATAATATGGCATTTACCATCAAGATTGCTGATTCAAAGAATCTTAATGGTGATTCATCTATTGTCCCTGCAAGTAACAAGGTTCAAAAGAAGGAGCACCCTTTCTATACTCACTGTAACTTCCATGGACACACAGTTGAAAAGTGTTATAAGCTTCATGGATACCCTACCAGATATAAGCCACGGCAAAGGAATCAAGTGGCTGTTGTTAATCAAGTCATAACTCAGCCAAGTCCAGAAGCTAAAGATTCGTTTGGTGGTGAAAATGTTGGTGAATTCTTCAAGAATCTTAATGCAGGGCAATATCAGCACCTCATGACATTATGTTCAGCTCATCTCAACTCGTCAGCCAACATTTCCAACCAACAGAACACTCCATCATGCTCATACACCTCAGGTACATGTTTGTCTGTTGCTTTGGATCCTGTAATTTCATCATCCAAATTCTGGATAGTTAACACAGGGGCTTCTAGACATATTTCTTCAGATGCCAATGTATTCATTTCACTGCAACAAATACAAAACACCACTGTCACACTACCTAATAATACTTCCATTTTTGTGAGCTTAAGTGGTGATGTTAAGCTAAGCACTGGACTGTCACTTAAGGATGTTTTGTTTGTGCCTCAGTTCAAGTTTAATTTGATTTCTATCAGTGTACTCACAACTGATTTATAGCTTTGTGTACAATTTTTTCCTGAGCATTGCTTAATTCAGGATCTTCATCACAAGAAGACGATTGGCAAGGGTGAAAAGGTTCAAGGATTATACATTCTTGATTCCACTACTCTGAGTTCACATTTTCCTTCAAGAAGATTGTTAGTCAATAATGTGGCTTTTGCTAATAATGTGTCTACTCATGTATAGCATAATAGACTTGGGCACTTGTCCACAAAACGTCTTGAATTTTTAAGATCACAATTGAATTGTAAGTCCTCTAGTAATAATGATTCAAATGTCTGTTACATCTGTCCTTTAGCCAAACAAAAGAAATTGCCCTTTGATTCTCACAATCATATGTCTCAATCACCTTTTGATATTATTCATTGTGATATATGGGGACCATATTCAGTTGCTACTTATTCTGGATTTACTTACTTTCTCACCATAGTAGATGACTGTACATGTTTCACTTAGGTTTTTTTTGTCAAAACACAAGTCAGATGCTGCATCAATTATTCCCAGATTTTTTGCTATGGTAGAGAATCAGTTTAGTAGCAAAGTTAAAGTGTTCAGATTAGACAATGCAAGGGAGCTTGCTTTCATAGATTTTTTTAACAAGAAGGGCGTGTTACATCAATTTTCTTGTGTGGATCGACCTCAACAAAACTCTGTTGTTGAAAGGAAACATCAATATTTGTTAAATGTTGCTCAAGCCTTGTACTTCCAGTCTCGGGTTCCAATTCAGTTTTGGGGTGAATGTTTCCTCACAGCCACATATCTGATAAACAGAATCCCATCACCACTGTTAAAGAATCATTCTCCTTATGAGATTTTTTATAAGACCAAAGTCAGTTATTTCCACTTAAGAGCTTTTGGCTGCTTGGCCTTTGCTTCTACATTAGCTGCCAATAAATCCAAGTTTCATCCCAGAGCCAGAACCTATGTTTTTATGGGATATCCACCTGGTGTAAAAGGTTACAGGTAGTATGATCTGGAGTCTAAACAATTTTTCATCTCAAGAGACGTAATATTTCATGAAAATGAATTTCTCTTCCATCTGGTGACTCCACAGGAGGATCTAATTGATCCATTTCCTAATCTAGTGCTGCCCCAAAATTCTAGTGATCTTATACCCGAGTATAAGGCTGCAGCCACTCAGCTTGACCAAATTTCTCAAGATCATCCCCCATAACATATCAGATGATCATCTAGGGCTACAAAACCACCTTCTTACTTGAGGGACTATCATTGTCATTTGCTTTCTCATAGTCAACATAATTCCCCCCCCAAATGTACTAATCCCTTATCACATCATTTGTCTTATGATTGTCTTTCTTCTAGTCATAGACAATTTGTTCTCAATGTCTCCTCTCAGTATGAACCACAATTTTACCATCAGATAGTATGCTATTCCCATTGGTGAGAAGCTGTGCAAGCTAAACTGAATGTAATGGAGTCTAATCATACCTGGTCTGTTGTTCCACTCCTTGAAAGCAAGCATACAATTGGCTGCAAGTGGATCTATAAGATTAAGTATCGGTTTGATGGCTCTATAGATCGATACAAAGCTTGCTTAGTGGCCAAGGGCTTTACACAATGGGAAGGTGTTGACTTCATTGAAACATTTTCACCGATTGCTAAACTTGTCACAGTCAAGATTCTCCTAGCTTTGGTTGCTTCTCAAAAATGGAATTTGGTACGGCTAGATGTCAACAATGCATTCCTTAAGGGAGACCTATTTGAGGAGGTTTATATGGATCTGCTATTGGGATATAGGAGTAAGGGGGAGACTACTCAAGGCACAAAGTTAGTCTGCAAGCTACACAAGTCCATCTACGGCCTGAAACAAGTTTCAAGGCAATGGTACTCCAAATTCTCTTAATCATTGATTCAGCAAGGATTCACTCAATCCAAAGCTGATTACTCATTGTTTACTAAAGGCTCAGGTACAACTTTTGTGGTTGTTTTAGTCTATGTTGATGATATTGTTATCATAGGCTCTTCAATAGAGATTATCAATGAAAACTAGTCTTCACAGTCAGTTCAAACTAAAAGACTTGGGAAGTCTAAAGTATTTTCTTGGACTTGAAATTGCCAGATCATCAACAGGAATTGTGCTCTCTCAACGGCATTATGCTCTGCAATTATTGGAAGATGCTGGGTTTTTGGCTTGAAAACCAGCAACAGTTCCTATGGAATCAAAGACAAAGCTTACAAATGCAGAGGGTGATCTTCTCCATGATCCTTCTTTGTACAGACGGCTCATAGGTTAACTTTTATACCTTACTCTTTCTCGCCCTAATATAACCTTTGCTGTTCATCAACTCAACTAATTCCTCTCCATACCTTGGTCAAGTTATCTACAGGCAGTCCATCATCTCTTACGACACATCAAGTCCAATCTAGGCCAAGGACTATTCTTTTCATTTGACTCACCGTTGCAACTTAGTGCCTTCTTAGATGTAGATTGGGTATCATGTTCAGACTCTAGAAGATCGATCATAGGCTTTTGTGTTTTCCTTGGCAGGTCTCTAATGTCGTGGAAAGCCAAGAAGCAAGCAATAATTTCTAGATTGTCTGCTGAGGTTGAATAAGAGCACTTGCTGCCACCACCAGTGAGCTGATATGGATGAAACAGTTGCTGCATGATCTTCATGTTGAAGTTACCACTCCAGCTCTCATTTTCTGTGATAATTAGGCAGCCATACACATTACTTCCAATCCTGTGTTTCACGAGAGGACAAAACACATTGACATCGACTGTCATTTTGTTTATGACAAAGTCACTGAAGGCTGCATTAAACTGCTACCAGTCAGGTCTCATCATCAACTTGCTGACATCTTTACTAAACCTGTTTCTGTTGCAACACTGTCTGCTCTACTTTCCAAGATGGTTATTAATAACATAAACAGCTCATCTTGAAGGGGAGTTTTAGGGTAGTTATTTAATTATAGCTCGTTGGTTAGTTTTAACAAATTCTAACAAAGTTAGTTAGTTAGTTATGGCTTTAGTTAGTCTATGAGCAGATGTATATATAAAACAAACGTGTAATATTAGTTGCTTGATCAATGAGAAGCTCAGAGCATTTTCTCATCATCCAAACACATCTGCAATTTGAATAGAAGGAGAAACAGACAGAGTGGAGTTGACCTCAGGGGAGGAGAGAGTGAATCGGTCGATGGCGACAAATGAGAAAGAGAGACAGAGTTGTGGAGTCGGGCACGGTGGAGGCGAGAAAGAGAGGGGGGCAGCAAAGGGGGATTTTGGTCACAGAGTATAAGCGTGCAGCTGAGGAAACAAGTGAAAATGAGATTTGGGAATTTTCTAGGTTGGGAGAGTTTGGGGGAGGTTTAGGTGATATTTTTTTATTGGAAAAAAGTTGTTTTGAAAAATATATTTGAGGGAAAAAAATAAAAAAATAAAAATTTTTTTAGAAAAAAATATCAATATAAATATTTTTTTCGTTCTTCTCGAAATTCTATGTAATTTATAAAAAAAAAATAATCTCATTTGGACTTATATACACAAAGTTATAAATTTTTAAAGTTATAAATTTTTAAAGTTTAGAGTTTATTATATCGTTTTGAAAATATAAATAGTAAAAAAGTGATGAAATATTGGAAAAAAAAAAGGTATTTTGGATTTTTTTTTTGTTCCAAACTCCCCTTAAGCCCAAAAAAATGAAAATGAACTCTGCCATTTCAAGTTTTATTTTCTAAATTAGTGCTAACCAAATGGGATTTCTAATTCATTTAAAATACAATTACCTAAGAAATCGTGAAAACTATTTCAAACTAAAAACAAACACAGTCAACATAATTGAAAACGTTATTTTTGAAATATTTTTGAAAACGTTAATAAACAAACACTATTTTGATATCATTTTCATTTTTTGTGTTTTTAAAAATAGAAAATCATTCTAAAAAATAAAAACAAACGCCCCTTTAAGTCTCAAAAAATATGTAGGTATCTAAATGATATTTTTTGAAAGTTTTAGTTACCATTTTTTTTTAATTTTTCAATGGTTAAAAAACTTTTTTAACCGCACTTATGAGATGGTGAATTTTATCTTATCTTATTCTATTTTATTTTCAGGAATGACGCCCAAATATGCCTTTGAGGAGAGGCTACATCCATTTTGATATCTGGTTATAAAATTAGTGGAAATACTGCCTAAAGGCTTGCTGCCTTGCTCCTCTTATCGCAAACGTTACATACTGAATAGACGATGAAACTGAAGAAGACAAAGATATCCAAAACCTCAAAAGTGACAATTTCCTTTTTTTTTTTGATTCTCCGCATTATCATAACTTCTCTACTTAAAGCTACACTTTCCCAATTATTCAATTGCCACAAGGCAACAAGTCTGAAACAGTAATCGGATAGGTTACCTTTCAGCTGGGATTTTGGAAAGGATGTTCTTCAGAGAATATCTTTGGTCCCTGTCTTATAAACAATAATGGTTGTTTGATCCTCGGAGTTTGGTACTGCTAGTGTAGCTTTTGATCAAAATCCGGAAAATGGCGTCTCTTCGCAGCTAAAGAGAAATTTGAACCTTTTATATATAATATATATATATATATATATATTGGTCCTACTTGTGATATTGGAAATGTTAAATCAGTATGAAAATCATTCTCAAGTTGTACCCAGAATAACTAATCTGAAATCAACAAGTTTGTCCATGCCTATGCAATCCAAGTGAAACCATTTCAGACTATCAGAAGTGATGCATCTAGGGCGCGTTTGTTTTTGTTTTCAAGAATGATTTTTCATCTTCAAAAATACAGAAAATGAAAACGGTTCTAAAATAGCGTTTATTTATTCAACATTTTCAAAATCATTTTGAAAACATCGTCTTCAACTATGCTATTTTTTTAGGTTTTTTGAAAACGAAAAATAGTTGTTTTTATTTTCTCCCTCCATCTCCTGTCTCTCTCTTTTTTTCTCTTTCTGCCTGTGCACTGTTAATGATAATTATGTCCAATGATGGCATCCATCTCTGACAAAAGATAACGACCATGGACTAGTGACGATGACGACAATCCTCTTGCAATGATAACTATTGACTCATAACCTAAATCTCGCCGTCATCATCACTTAGAGCTCAGACCACCAATGTCTTCCACTTCTATCCCTTATTGCAAAACCTACCACCAAAATTTTTTTTTTATTATGACTAATAATTTATTTTTTGTTATTTTTTTAAAATTAAAAATAAATATGTTTTTATAAGATACTCACAAATAAAATGAGTTTTCAAAATATATAACTAAACAAAGTTTTATTTTTATGTTTTTCAAAATATACGCTTAGAAAACATAATCAAACACAATTTCAGAAATAATCTTAACACAGTTTTCAAAATATTTTCATTTTCATTTTGCTTAATAAATTTTAGGGCCTTAAGCAAAGTTTTCGGGGGGGGGGGGGGGGGGCGGGGGGCGGCGTGCGGCCTCTTTAAACAAATTTTTTTTTTAAAATGAAAAACTCTTGTATCATTCAAATTTGAAAATGATGACAGTATGTGAATAAGAAGAAAAAAGAGGTATCGCATTTTATTTTTTTAGTAAATGTTTTGTTAGAAAACATAGACAAGATTCGATTATCTTTTGTTTTTTTTTTCTTTTAAGTTGTGATATTACAATTTTTTTTGTTTTTAATTATTTGTAAAAGCTAAGCATTTTTCCTTTTTTCTTTTTTGGAAAAATGTTGTGCCTTTGTTGGTCTCTAAAAAACTCAACTGCAATGCAATCCTTACTAATGATTAGGGACTTAAAAAAAAAATCACATTTAAGGCATTTTTCTCTTTAAATAGATGACTTTTTAGGGGGAAAAAAGAGAAAAACTCAAGGATATATATTATTTGGTGGCCTTTAAAAAAATTACTAGAAAAAAAAAGTTTAAAGAAAAAATTCTCATTAAAATACATATTAACATGGTGGTTGTAGGCATTAGCATAACAATAATTCTACACATGATTCTACCATAAGGTATAGAGTTCTAATCCCTCTATCCAATTTCAAAAAAAAAAAAAAAACATATTAATGTGAATCACTCATTTTAAAAAAATATATATGTGATGATGGCTTAAGCATAGCCTGTATTTTAGGAAAATTTTTGAAACCTTCCTAAAATAGTGGGTCTTAAGATTGCTTAACCTCTAGGAAGGTTAAGCAGGTACTATTCACCATTGGCTACCTGTTGAAGTGTCTATAGAGAAGCCCTTCTCCACCATCTCATTAATAAGTTCCAGCGCTCTTGCTATCTCGTCGTGATTGAGGACAAATCATCGGATCATCAAATTATGTGTGCAATTGTCCGTACATTATACATTTTCTTCCATTTCTCTATGCAATTTCGTGGCTTCACTAGAAGACCTCTCCCAAGAAGGCCGTTGGTCATTACATTTTACGTCCTTACATTAGGTTGTAATCCTTTGGATGATAATCCAGAAAAGAGAATTTCCAGCCTTACGCATGCCTCTAATCAAGGTGATAAGAGATCGCAATATCCATGTGGAATTCCTTCTCCTCCATAATTTAGAAGAATATAGCATAAGCTTGGATGTTTGGAAGTTGCCCACAAGCTTGCCTCTCATAAAATAGCTCCCAAGCAGCCTCAACTCGACCTACCATACACAAACCAACAACAAGACTGCTATAGGTGACAACATCTAGAATTAGTCCCTTAAAATAAATATGAAACGTTTGGTAAACACATTGTATTTTAATTGTATTTGAATGTAATTTGTTTTTTAAGTATTGTATTTGGTTGAAAAGTATTTGTTTTATATTTGAATAAAATGTGTGTTTTGATGAAAAGTATTTTAAAATTGAAAAGTTGATGTGATTGATAAAAATAGAGATAAATAATGAAGTTAAAAAGTTGATGTGATTGTTTTAAAAAACTTTTAAATAGTAATTGTTTTCGTAACACTTTTGAAAATTATGTTTGCATTTTAAAAGAATTGTATTTAAATGTAAAACTTTATGTTTGGTGTAAAATTACATTACGTTTGAATATAATTAAAATGTAAAACTTTTACCAAAACACCCTCTTAGAGTTTTGACAATAACGATAGATTATTCATACTAATTAATGTTTCAAATTGTATTTAATATATGTTGGGAAAGACAATCCAAGTATTTTCAAAAGTTTAATCGTACTAAGGGAAATTTTTCTTAATAATAATAAAAATTTGTTTGACTATTTTATTTTTTTAATTTAATTTTTTAGTTAAGTCATATTTAAAATGTATTTACTATAGTCAGGGAAAGATAGTTTGATATTTTCGAAATTTTAATCACGTAGAAGTATTTTGTAACTGATTTACAGAGACAAGAATAATGGATATTTGTCCAAAAAGAGGAGTAAAAGTGACAATTAAACTAAAAACATGTTAATGTAAAAGACGAGAAAGTGTAAAAGTGTCTTTCTAAAAATAAATAAACGAAACAAATATACTTAGAGGGAAAAATTCCTGATCAAATTTAAATTGGGGCAAAATTCATTGTGAGATTTATTTAAGGGTTATTCTACAATTTCCTCAATAAAAATACCATAAAAATACGTGGAATAAGAATAGGCATAGATTGAATGATTATTTCAATCAAACGTTAAAATTACAACGTTTGATTAGGCATTGCCTGCTTTGCCAAATAAAAAAAAAAAAAGTTTGATTGAACATTGTACTTACTATTGAAATCACAATTACCTTGTTCGGTTGGTTATGGAAGTTTAATAAGTTGACAAAAATACCCATCAATTTATCATTTATAATTACTGCAGGACAGTGCAGGAAATTTAAACATTAGATCATTGTAGGGGAAAATATAGGAAAAGGGTAGTCCTATTAATATCAGTTTTTAAATGGAGTGGTCATTGCATTGGTTTACTACTAATGATTATTCAAACATTTTAATGCCACGAATGAATGGTTATTATTTTGTCCAACCAAACATAGGGATAGTTAAATTTACCAACTTCTTTTTTTTTTTTTCCTTTTTCTTTTTTGGCTTATGATTGCAGGCATGGTGCACGTAAGTCTATTAATTGTTATATAGTTTGATTCCCTCAATACTCACCTTTCAAAAAAAAAAAAAAAAAAATCTCTTTGCTCTAGTAAGCTCCTTGCCACCACAAACTAAGTCTTAAACGCCTTTTTGAGCTCCTTCTAGCGGCTTGTTGAGTTAGTTAAAATTACCTAAACCACTTCCTGGTTGACTCTAAAAGAGTAGAATCAAAAGCCTAACATGATGTTTTCATCCGTGGTGCTGCAAATATTCATAAGTTAAGTAAACATGGACATGTTATCATTTGGATTTGTTCTACCATCATATGGTGGAATCAACAACATCTTAAATCTTTTAGGTAAGGATGCTATCATTTCTAAGGAGTGAATGGATGACTGTCGTTTTCTTCTTATGACTCCATGTTAAGTTCAAGGTTCCCCCAAACGTTCCAAGATAAGTTACGTTTGTTGGGAGGAGATAGGACCTGATGTATTGTTTCGGCTTGTGCTTTGGCCTCGCATAGCTTCATTGTGGCCCCTGAGGTCTTTTTCTACTAACCATTTCGGTCACCATTCTGAGCAGACTTCAATTCTATGTGTCGAATCGCTAGTGGAGCTAGTGCCCAAGTGGCAGTCTAGAAGCTTCATTGTTGTACTGTTGATAACACTATCTGCAATGATATTAGGGACCGAGTAGTACCTCTTATTCGGGATTCAAAAGAAAATTAACCTTACCTTCAATATCACTTTGAAAAAGCACAATCGTACTGTAACAACCAAAAAAAAAATTTAGGAATTAATCTTTACAGATTTAGAGAGATTTTAAATTTGAATATGTTATGGTGTATTTTGATATAAAATAGGTTTAGAAAAAAAAAAGTATATATATTCATATATATATATATATCAAATTTCACAATGTTGATTTAGAAATCAATGTTAATTTCAAAACAGTTAGTTTGATGAAATTTCAAACTTAACTCGCAACTTTAAACTACATTAGAACTCCGCGATAAAGTTTAGACTGAAACTTTCGCAGTTATAATGATTTTCATAATTAAGCCCCATTAATTATTAGGAATAAAAATACTATAATAATAATGGTTTATGTATTATATGAATATGTATATAAATCATTATTAAAAAAATAATATAAGAATGAAAATGTGTATATATATGTATATATATACACATAATAGTTTATATATATACCTATACATATTATTATATATATATACTATTATTAAAAAAAAAAACGACAACAACAAAAGGAGACATATATATAAACAACAACATGGGATAGCCAACAGCAAACAATAACAAGGATGTCAAAAAGGTATATATGTTGTTGACATCAAAACGACAAGGATGTCAATAAAAACCAACAGCAATAACAACCTGGGGATAGCCAAGACAATAACAATAAGCTAGCAAAGAGTAATAACAAAAACGACAACATCAAGAAGGATATCAACAGCAATAACAAAATAACTAAATCTAAAATAATAGCTACGACAACATGGGGACGTTATCTTCATGTGTCCCCTGTTTCTCTGAGTATGGGTGGGTGCGTGTGTTGGTAAGCCTTCTTAAATGAAGCAGATAAACCCCTCTACCCCTTGCCTCTCTGAGTGTGTCTATCTATGTAAGTGTGTGGGTTGGTAGAGTTTGAAATTTACTCACCAAATACCCCTAAATTGAGGCAAGTACCATGTCTCCATGTTGGAAGCAAATCTCTCTCTCTCTCTGCCATTCCATGAATTTCTTTCTTTCTTTTTTTTGCTTCACAAACCATCAATTTAGTTTACCAAAAAAAAAAAAAAAATTGGAGAAAGAGCTGGTGGACTAACAAGCAAGGCTGACCATACTTTGTAAATTAAATCCAACCATCGCCTTACCGCTCCTACACGAAAATCTTAAATCAGCTAAGGGCAGTTTTGTATCTTAGTACAGTCACTCTTTCTCTCAACCTTTTTTTCCTCTACCTCTCTCTTGTTCCTTTTCTCTTTGGCAGCCAGCCCACGAAAATCACAAAGCTTACCCTCCATCTTGTTCTGTTTCCTTCACTCAAAATAGATTCAAGCTTAACAAAACACCCAGTTGAAAAACCATCTCTCCCTCTCTTGGATCTCATGTTGGAACAAGACGAGAATCAACTTTGATTTAAGTTGCTTTTAAGTTTTAATTAGTTGATTGAATTAGTTTGTTAAGTTTAAGTTTTGATTAGTTCTTAGTTGTTTGGAAGATTGAATGATTAATTTCAAATCTTTTTTAAGTTTGGGATTAATTTTATATGGTTAATTTAGACAAGACTTGAGATTGTAAGTTTAAAAGACTATGGTGTTTATCACTATTCTTACATACAAAGTATTTGATAAAATATCTAAGAGAAGTCAACAATTTGAATTTTGTAGTTTGAGATTCTAAGGTGTTATATATGTATGTGCTGGTGATACTTAGAGTAAGACACTAGAATCATTCTTATTAAGTTTCAAGATCTAATTTACATTTAGAACCTATAAAGGAATTTGATTTTTGAATTGTATAACACTTTATAATTCTGGTTGTTTAGGTTTCTATGTTTAACAGCTTTAGATCTAAGGGATGATTATGTTTATAATGATTTTTGGTTATGTTCATGCACTAAAGTCACATTTGAGCTATTTAACTTTGGGTGACAATCTATTTCAAAACCTGTCCAAAATTTTCAGTAATGGTTAGGCTCAAATGACAACATAAATGAAGTTTTTAGGTCCTATAATCAACTACAAAGTTTTAGATCTAGATGTTAAGAACAAGTTTCACTCAAATAGCAATTCTCAAATTCAGAGTTTAAGACCTACTTTCAAGTTATTTTTTAAAACTAGATAGAATTTAAAGTAAATCTGCCCAGCCACAGATTTTGGTCCAAACTAGAGTCTTAGAGGTTGACTTAGCTTCTGGTCAAAACATAAAAGTTTTAGATCTTTTAAAAATCTAAAAGTTTTGTAGAGGCCATTTTATTTAAAAATTTCTTTAGAGTAGACTTCTAAGATGATATAAGTTGTGGTTGTTAAATATAAAAAAAATGGAAAAAATGAATGAAATGAAATATGTTGTAACTTCGATAGTAACTTTAATATGAAGTAAGTTTGCTTTCACCAAATGTTTAAGGTTAGGCTAAAAAAAAAAAAAAAAAAAAGAAAGACTTTTTCATGTATACTAAGTTTGAAAATTTGAAATGTTAACTGAAACAAGTTTTAAAAAAAATGTAAGTGTTCTTTTATACATATTATGTTGAGATATGAAATGTTGAGGTGAAATGGATATGTGAGTTACTATATATTGTTTTAGGAATTGAAAATTTTCTTTATAGGTACTTTTTGAGTAGTCTTAGATTGCGGGAAAATATGGAAAAATAGGAGAAACTCTGCCCATTTTTCTGAAGCTCAGAACAAGAGTTTTAAGTAGTTTTTGACTATGGGAATCAGATAATTAAAAAAAAAAAAAAAAGAGGAGACTTTATTCAATTTTCTATAGGAAATTCTAAAGAATGGTCAGGTAGTTGGGAAATAGTTAAGAATCAGTTTTGTATTATGATACTAACATATTAGTGTAAACAGGAAGTAAGAACCGGGAATAGTGGAGTAGAATCCATAGGATTCAGAGATGTGTAATTTATTTCATCTATTGTGTTAAGCTAATAAGTAAATACAACCCTGTTTACAGCATGAATAAAATTATTTTTATACAAATGTTTTTATGAGCAGGATGGTATGGGTATTATATGCTCAAAAACGATGGATCACATTTCAATATCATGTTAAGATAAAATTTCCATAACATAAGAAACAATTAAGTTAAGTTAAGTTAAGAACATTACACTACCCTTCCGCCCAGAGGAAGGTTCATGTTAAGAATGTCTTACTACCCTTCCGTCCAGAGGGAGGTTCATGTTAAGTAAATTTTGACACAGTATAGTTGAGACCTCGCGACTCCTAGCTTTCCATTTGGTCGTGCACATCCGGTATTGACACATTAAGTAGAGCCCTTAGACATGTAATACAAGACAAGTTATGATTATACCAGATAATAAAATTTATAATTGAGCATAATTAGCATATTTATGAATAATGATTTTGTTAATTATGTTTTGCGGGATAATATTGTACTTACTGAGCATAAAGCTCACTGTGTGTATTCATACTATAGGTAAGAAGCCTATTGACTGGATTCTAGCTAGACAGAGCAAATGACGATGTGGATGTGAATTTAACGGTCCATGGATACCGTTACAAGTAAAAGCTTCCGTAATATTTCATATAAATATTTTAAGAGCTTCTACAGTATTATGTTATAGAAGTTTCAAGACAAGATTCAGTATTATTTTGAAAAAAAAAAAAGAATATATATCTACATGTATTTTGATTTAGATGACTATGTTATTGATAGGTATATATATGGGTTGAGGACTCTATTATCTTTTTTATATCAAAATGAACAGGTTAAGTTTATAAAAATAAATTTCCTCAAATTTCATGTTGATTAAATGATTAAGAACAAGTGAAATATTAATGAGCAAAAACCTCATTAGGCAGATCGTCGCAGTTGGTATCAGAGCGGGTATCTTACCATCCTAATCCGCAATGTCGCACGTCTTGTCCAAGTAAGTTGTCTTATTTTATACCCTATTTCTTTCAGATATTAATATTGTTAAGGTAGTTTGCTTTAGATATGGTGGTTGCAATATACCTTGATTAGATTGACGCTGATCGATTAGCAGGCGTTGCTTTCACTGACATGACACCAGGATATTTTGGTGGAGAGCCACAACCACTCTTGCTTATAGAGTGGATCCCGTGCATCGGGGTTGCATTCAATGTGTGCCATATCGAACCTTACCTTCAACTTGAGTTGGCTCGTAGTAGACTCCAAGGACATACGCTTGCTTGGTATGAGGTTAGAGCAAGGGGAGAACATCCAATCCAAGATTGGCTTGAGCTCCATAGAGAGATTAAGGCTACGTTTGAGCTACCCCCACCAGCTGTTTGCCCTGAATGTGAAAGAGACTTTCAGATTTGGGAGTACATGATGGAGAGACGTTATGCTGTCCTTTCAGAGATATAAGATTCCTACAACGAAGATTCTATGGCCCACTATTGTCACAAATGTTAGAATGCCATGCTGCCGCATATACCTGCTAATAGACCATTTCGGGAGATTAGTGACCTTTTGTGGTGAGGAATTCCTTACCTTGTCAGAGACCTCATTTGCTACCCTCCACGCCATGAAAACCTCAACCGGTTCATCCAAGAGATTTTAGACGCCGAATTAGAGGCTTATTGGGTACGTGCAGTGATGCTCGCTCGAGCACCAGCGAACAATGATGTTGAAAAAGACAAGGCACTAGCCTTGTCACTCGAGGATGATCATCTACGTCTTCCACCCCATGACACCGCCATTCCTACTAAGGGTGAGGAAATCCAAGGCTTTTTGGCTGATGATAAAGAGGAGAATGTGACGATTTGCCTAACGAGGTCGTCGCTTATCAATACTTAATTTGTCTTTAATCATTTTGTCAACATGAAATTTGAGGAAATATTTTTTTTTTTTATAAACATAACATGTTCATGTTGATATAAAAACATAATAGAGTTCTCAACTCTAACATGTGGCTATCAATAACTTAGTCATCTTAATCAAAACACATGTAGTAATATATATTCAGGTAATACTGAAATCTTGTTTTGAAAATTCTATGACATAATATTGTAAAAATTCTTACTTTAAATATTTATACAAAATATTTCGAAAGCTTTTACTTGCAGCAGTACCCATAGACCCTTAAATTCACATCCACATCGTCATCCACTCTGTCCAGCGAAAATTTAGTTAATAGGCTTTTTACTTATAGTTTGAACACACACAGTGAGCTTTACGCTCAGCAAGTACAACATTATCCCACAAAACATACTTAACAAAATCATAATTTATGAATATGTTGATTATGCTCAATTATAAATTTCATTATCGGGTGTAATTGTAACTTTTCTTGCATTACATGTCTAAAGGCCCTACTTAATGTGTCATTATTGGTGTACGTACAACCAAACGAAAACTAGGAGTATCGTGGTCAAACTTACTTAACATGAACCTCCCTCTAAGCGAAAGGGTGGTATGACACTCTTAACATGAACCTTCCTTTGGGCGGAAGGGTAGTATAACATTGTTAACTTAACTTAATTGTTTCTTATGTTATGGAAATTTTATCATCACACGGTATTGAAACGTGATCCATCAGTTTAAGCATATATTACCTATATCACCATGCTCATAAAAACATTTATATTAAAACAATTTTATTCATGCTGTAGGCGAGGTTGTATTTACATGTTAGCTTAACACAAAAGATGAATTAAACTACACATATTTGGATTCTACTCCGCTATTCTCGTTCCTCACTTCCTGTTTACATTAATGTATTAGTTTCATAATACAAAACTAATTCTTAACTATTTCCTAACTATTTGACCATTCTCTAGAATTTCCTACAGAAAATTGAATAAAATCTCATTTTTTTTTATCTGACCCCTGCAGTCAAAAACTGCTTAAAACTCTTGTTTTAAACTGTAGAAAACGGGCAGAGTTTCCCTTGTTTTTCCACATTTTCCCACAATACAAAACTGCTCAAAAAATACCCATAAAGAAAATTTTCGTTCCCAGAACAAGATATAACAACTTACATATCTATTTTACTTCAACATTTCATATTTCAACATAATATGCATAAAAAAAAAAACTTATATTTGTTTTAAAAGTTATTTCAGTTAATATGTCAAATTTTCAAACTTAGTATACATGAAGAAAACCCTTTTTTTTAAGCTTGTTTCTTATAACATTGTAATACTATAACTTGTTTCTGACTTGAATTTCAACGACCAACCCTTTTTTTTTTTTTTCTAGAATATAGAACAACCACAACTTATTTAAAAAAAATAGTCATATACTTGCATAATGTACAAATTATTTCATCTTAGAAGTCTACTTTAAAAACAATTTTAGATAAAATGACCTTCACAAAACTTTTAGATTTTTAAGAGATCTAAAACTTTCATGTTTTGACTAGAAGCTAAATCAACCTCTAAGACTCTAATTTAGATTAAAATCTATGGCTGGAAGGTTTACTCTAAATCTTGTTCAGTTTTGAAAAATGACTTGAAACTAGGTCTTAAGCTCTGAATTTGAGAATTTCTATTTAAGTGAAACTTGCTCCTAACATCTAGATCTAAAACTTTTTAGTTGATTATAAGACCTAAAAACATCATTTAGGTGGTCATTTAAGCCTAACTATTACTAAAAATTTTGTATAGGTTTTGAAATGGGTTGTCACACAAGCTTAAACAGCTCAAATATGATTTTTGTGTATGAACATAACCAAAAATCATTAGAAACATAATCATCCCTTAGATCTAAAGTTATTAAACATAATCATAAAGTGTTATACAATCCCAAAAAAAAGAAAAAAAATCAAATTCTTTTACAAGGTTATGCATATAAAATATAGCTTGAAATATAATGAGAATTATTCTAATGTCTTACTCTAAGTATCACTAGCACATACATATATATATATGTATATATAATGTCTTAGAATCCTGAACTACAACATTTCAAATTGTAAACTTCTCTTCGTCATTTTACTGAACACATGATATGCAAGGAAAACAAAAATACCAAAACTTTCTAAACCCTAAATTTGACAAACTCAACTTGCCAAATTCAAATTCTAAAGGTTTCCTATATCTTTATGGTGTGTGTGAATTGTTAGAAATCACCATTCAAGTTTTGAACTTCAAAATTTGAGCTAAACATATAATTCTAACTTCAAATTGAAACAAAGGACTATAATAGCTCTTACCTTTCTTTCTCGTGAGATTTGAGGGAGATGGTAACTGCTGGGTTTGTGAGACTTAGTTATTGAAGAAAAGGAAGCAATTTGAGTGGAAAAGAACAGAAAACGTAGGGTGTGTCTATCGTCAAGTAGAAAACACAGAGAAGGAAAGGGAAAGAGAAAGAGAGGGAGATTGAAGAATTTACTAAGCATGTGGCTCTTCATACTTGAGCTCTCCCTACCTCCATTAAATGTAACGTGCAAGTGCACAAAGGAGGTGAGATTTGGTCT
Organism: Antiaris toxicaria; assembly: GCA_035233585.1. Taxonomy (NCBI): domain Eukaryota; kingdom Viridiplantae; phylum Streptophyta; class Magnoliopsida; order Rosales; family Moraceae; genus Antiaris; species Antiaris toxicaria. The sequence continues at coordinate 21,755,339 of CP141153.1, forward strand.
GCAAATCCCTTCCCCTGCATTACTGAATACCATACCCCTCCACTTCTTTGAACAAAAAAATTTCCAAAACTGAATTGGTCGTGTACTGAGATATAATTTTTCTTTTCTGCTTCATCGCAAAAGCTTTTGGTGAGATTTCCTCACCAAACACACACACGCACAGAGAGAAAGAGAGGACGACAAATCTATTGCACAGGGGGGCTTGTGTGAGTTAAATATGTGCTATCCGCCTTACTATTGCCGTTTTTGGTGTTGCCGCATCCTTTCCATTGTTGTCGTTTGCTTGTTGTTTGCTTGCTTGTTTTGTTTTGTTTTGTTTTGTTTTGTTTTTTTTTCAAATACTTGTTGTCGTTTTTTTTCTTTTCCATTCATGTAGTCGTTTTTCTTCTTTCAAGAACTGTTGTCTCTTTTTTTTTTTTTTTTCAAATTCTTGTTGTCGTTTTTGGGTCATTCACGGTTTTTTTTAATAATATATATAATACTATGCATAGGTATATATATATATGTAAACTATTATGTATATATATACACACACATATATATAAACATTTTCATTCTTTTTTTTTTCATTTTTTTAAATAATGGTTTATATATATTCATATATATATACATAAACTATTATTATTATAGCATTTTTATCCCTAATAATTAGTATAGCTTGATCATGAAAAGCATTATAACTGTAAAAGTCTTAATCTAAACTTTACATCTCAGTTCTATTGCAGTCTAAATTTGTGAGTTAAGTTTGAAATTTCATCAAACTAATTATTTTGAAACTAGCATTCATGTCTAAATCAATATTGGGAAATTCGATATATATATATAAATATATATACATTTATTTCTAATACTATATCATATCAAAATACACTATAATATATTCTAATTTTAAAGTCTCTTTAATCTACAAAGATTAGGTCCTAATTTTTTTTTAACATTACAATCTACCCCCTTAAAAATTTTCGTCCCCAAAAATTAGAATAATTCCAGATATCGGTTCCTCCTATGTTCCTCGCGTTCCCATGTGATTTCCCCAACATTCTAATTCTGCAAAAGAACCTTAACAAGGGGTATTACCTTGTTCTAAGTTTTCTTTCTTCCTTATCTAAAATCTGAACTAGCTTATCCTTATAAGTCAAGTCTGCATTGACTTCAACTGTTTCTTGACTCAAAATATGAGAAGGATCTAGCACATACTTTTTCGGTATCGATGCATGAAATACATTATGTACTGATGCCAACTCTGGTGGTAGTGCTATTCTGTAAGCAACACTTCAAACCCTTTCGAGTACGTTAAAAGGTCCAATATACCTTGAGCTCAGCTTCCCTTTCTTACCAAACCACATTACGCCCTTCAAGGGTGCTACCTTTATCATTTTCTTGAAATTCGACAGGCTTTCATCGTTTATCTGCATAACTTTTTTGCCTCCTATGCACAGTGTCTAATCTTTGTTTGATCAACTTAACATTCTCAGTTGTTTTTCTGATAAAATCCATAGTCATCATTAGTTTATCCCCTGTCTTGTGCCAATGTATAGGAGATCTACATTTCTTTCCATATAGAGCTTCGTATGGTGCCATTCCAATTGAAGCGTGATAGCTATTATTGTACGAAAACTCTATCAGAGGTAGTTTCTTATCCCAGCTTCCTTTGAAGTGCAAGGTGCACGATCTCAGTATGCCTTCCAATGTTTGAATCATCCTTTTGGATTGACCGTCTATTTGCAGGTGAAAGGCCATACTAAACTTCAGCTTAGTGCCCATGGCGTCATGTACACTTTTCCAAAATCTAGAAGTGAAGCATCCATCATGATAAAAAATAATGGATTTTAGAATACCATGTAACTTAACTATGAGCTACATATATTTCTACTAAACACTCTACTGAAAAGCTTATTTTTATTGCCAGAAACTGAGCTGACTTGGTCAATTTGTCGATAATTACCCAGATCGTACCATTACCGTCAGAAGTTTTTGGCAATCCAACCACAAAATCCATAGTAACTTGCTCCCATTTTCATCTGGTAGCTCAATTTTTTTTAATTCTCCCGCTGGACGCTAATGTTCCACCTTGATTTTCTGACACGTAAGGCACTTTGACATGATTTCTGCAATGTCATTCTTCATTCCGTGTCACCAAAAGCTAACTTTTAGGTCCTTGTACATCTTGTTTGCTCCAAGATGGATTGAATATGGCTTTTCATGTGCTTCTGAGAGAATCCGTTTCCTTAATTCCTCATCTTTAGGAACACAAACTCTGCCTTTGTAGTAAAGTAAGTCTTTGTTGCATAGTTTGAATTCCGTGTCCTTCCTTTCAAGGGCCTTCTTTCTTGAATCTACTAAAAAGGTATCAAGCTCTTGTTTACTTTTAATCTCCTCAAGCAAGGGTTGATTGGATTGACAAATTGGACAATCTCCTAGCTAAAATCTCAATTTCATAATCACAAATGTCTTTTGGAATGGTCTTGAGAGTGAAATAATCGCCATTAACGAAGCAAGCGATTTCTGACTCAATGCATCTGTCACCTTATTTGCCTTTCCAAAATAGTAGAGAATTTCACAATCATAGTCTTTCACCAATTCCAGCCATTTGCATTGCCTCATGTTGAATTCTTTTTAGATGAAGATATACTTCAAACTTTGGTAGTCATTGTAGATTTCACACTTAGCCCCATATAAGTAATGTCTCCACATCTTTAGTGCAAACACTACTGCTGCGAGTTCTAAATTATGCGTCAGATAATTTCCCTCATTTTTTTAATTGTCAAGAAGTATATGTGACTACTTTACCATCTTGCATTAAGACGGCTCCTAATCACGTCTTTGAAGCATCACTATAGATTACAAAATTCCCTTTTTATGCATCTAGGATTATTAGTACTAGTGCACTCATTAATCTCTTCTTCAGCTCTCTAAAGCTTTCTTTACACTTTGTAGTCCATTCATATTTCTTTTCTTTCCGAGTTAGAGCCATGAGGGGGGCAGCAATTTTGAAAAATCTTTCAATAAAGAGTTGATAATATCCAGTCAAACCAGGAAAGCTACATACTTCTGTTACGTTTTTCAATGCTGGCCATTCATTGATTGCCTCTACTTTGGCTGGGTCCATTGACACTCCTTCATTTGATATCACGTGTCCCAAGAAATGAATTTTCTCCAGCTAAAATTCACACTTCGAGAACTTAGCATACAACTGATGGTCTCTTAAAAGTTGTAGTGCAGTCCTCAAATGCTCTTCATATTCTTCCTTTGTCTTTAAGTAAATCTAAATGTCATCAATGAATACGATGATAAACTTTTCTAGAAAGTCTTTGAACACCCTGTTCATTAGATCCATAAATGTAACTGGGGCATTGGTCAATCCAAATGGCTTTACTAAAAACTCATAGTGCCTGTAGCGCATCAGAAATGCTATTTTATGAACGTCTTTATCTCTAATTCTAAGTTGATGGTAACCCGACCATAGGTCGATCTTCGAAAATACTGCTGCCTCTTTTAACTGCTCGAAAAGATCATCAATCCTTAGAAGTGGATACTTGTTCTTGATTGTGATCTTGTTTAGTTCTCGATAGTCAATGCACATTCTCAGTGTACCATCTTTCTTCTAAACGAACAGAACTGATGCTCCCCAAGATGAAAAACTCTGATGAATGAATCCCTTATCCAGCAGATCCTGCAACTGCATTTGGAGTTCCTTCAGTTTTGTTGGGGCAACTCTATAGGGTGCCTTAGATATCAGTGCTAACCCAAGTATTAACTTTATCTCAAACGTTATCCCCCGCATCGGAGGAAGTCTGGGCAAGTCTTCAGGAAAAATGTCGACAAAATCCTTAATTATTGGAACATCTTCTGGTCTCAGTGTCGTCTCTTGGTCTTTATTCACCATGTTAGCTAGATATCCTAAACAACCGTCAGCTAGCATTTTCCTTGCCTTCATCATCGATATTATCATCTTAGGTTGCTTCTGCGATAATCCTGCATAAACAAACTTTTCACTTCCCGCGGGCTTGAAAGTGACTCTTTGGCTTTGGCATTTGATAACAGTATTATACTTTGCTAAGAAGTTCATTCCTAGGATGACGTTGTAATCCTGCATATCGATGATGATCAAGTTCACGTATAACTCTCATCACAAATGACTATTAGAACATTGTGTATCTAATAATCAGACAACAAAAGCTCCCCAAAGGATAGGGCTGTCTTAAATGGTTGGCTTAATTTATCTAAGTTTCCATTTATCCTCTTGAAGATATTGTATAATGCAAACAAATGTGTTGCTCTAGAGTCAAAAAGAACGAATGCATTAGTGCAAGATATAAAGAACTGACCTGTCACCACAACAAAGGTTCCTGCTTCCACATTATTCCTGGTGTAGGCGTAGATGCAACCTTGAGTTTGTGGAGCTTCTAGTCTGCCTTGCGAAATGGAACTTCCTTCAATTTGGAGTCGTGCTGCGTGAAGTTGATTCCCTTAGTTCCTTGGCTGGCTCTGGTGTTTTTCGTTCTGAGGGTTTAAATAGCAATCCTTGGAAAAATGGCCCTCCTTACCACATGTATAGCAAACATTTGTCCCCACTCTACATTGTCCTAGATGCTTCTTCCTACATTTTGAATAGGTGGGGTAATTGTTGCCACCATTATCACAATTCTGCTTTTTCTGAAGGTGATTCCTTTGGTTGCCCTGGTTGTTGTTCCCTTTTCTTTTGTTTTTGCTAGGATTCTTGTTATTTTGGCCAGCATTACTCCCTTGCCCTTTATGATGAAAATCTAAATTCTGCTTGTTTTAGGCTTATCTAGCTTGGGCTTTCTCTTCTTTCTTTACCTTGAAGAACTTGGCTCTGTTTTCCTTGTCTCTAGCTACCCAATACTCCACTCTTACTGCTTGGCTAAGGCATTTAGCTACAGTCGCAGGTGGGTGGTTACCACTACTAATATGCACTGAGAGTTCTGAACGGAACATTTTCATCATCCTCTTAACCTTCTCCTTCTCTGTGGGTACTAATTCCAGACAGAGACAAGCTAGTTGCTCAAACTTCTTAAACGCTTCCATAACTCTCATAGAGTCTTGTTTTATGTTGTTGAAAATGTATTCCTGTGAGGCCAAAGATTTTTTATTGAAGAACATTTCCCTGAATTCTCCAACAAAGTCATTCCAACTCATCTCATTAACATTTCTCCTGATTGTAACTGTTCTACACCAATGACGTGTTAAGTTGCATAAGAAGCACACGTGACTTTCTCCCTATCTTTTAATCTCATGAAATCCAAAATTTCTTGGATGTCGGTCAGCCAATCATCAACTTAAAGAGGGTTCATCGATCCCTTAAATTCAGGGGCCTTCATGTGCTGGAACTTCTCGTACAATTCATCTTCTCTGATTAGTTGCTGAGGCAGGGTTGTGATCATCAAAACGCTTGTTGCTGTAGGATGCGATGGAGTTACATGTGCTAAGGGCATTCCTTGTCCTAGAGGAGTCTCTTGCACTTGTAGATGTGGTTCTTAGGGAGTTCCAATTGGAACTCCCTGTCCTTGTGGATTGGTTGGGGCCATTGGAATCCCTAATCCAGTGGGAATTCCTTGAATTAGCACTCCTACAACTGAAGGTGCCTGATTTTGTTGGTCGAGTCATTCTCGAAGCCGATTCAACTTATGTTGTTGAACTTCCATCATTTGATACATGGCCATAAGTTGGGCCAAAATCTCACCATCCTGCTGTTTACGGGCAGCGCCCGAGGTCGTACCATTTTGTTCGTATCCTATTATTAAAGGAAAAAGAAATAGAACTAAGTATTATAACCCTTTTTATCCTTCATATTTCGAGACACAAACGCATAAAACTTTATCTCTCTTAATCATATCATAACTTGTCATAACATGTCATTACATTAAGACGTAACATTTCATACATATCAATTATGTCAACATGCATGTCATGTGTCATTGAAGTAGACTAATACTTAACTACACTGTTCATATACATGTCAAAATACATAATAACCTACCCAGAGCATTTGTCTGGATCTTAAAAGTACATTTAATAATTCAAAAGAGACAATGTGGGCCAATCTAGTAAGAGTGGCTACCACTTCGCTACCATACATATGTATAGCTCAAAAAGAGTACTAAGTTTATCTACTCAAAAGATATGTCTAAGTGAGTGTCAGACTCATCATCGGATGGCACCTCCTCTTCGTCTTCATCAATAGGAAATTCCCTTAACTCTTCCTCTTCATTATCAAAAGGAAAGTCTTCTAGGTCCTCTTCTTTATCATTTGCCAAAAAGCCTTGAATTTCCTCACCATTAGCAGGAATGAGGGCGTCATGTGGTGAAAGAGGTAGATGCTTATCCTCGAGTGGTAGAGCTGGTACCTCATCCTCTTCAACATCATTGTCCACTAGTGCTTGAGCGAACATTACTGCATGTACTCGATGAGCCTCTAATTCGGCATCTAAAATCTCTTGGATGAACCAGTTGAAGTTTTCATGGCGTGAAGGGTAGCGAATGAGGTCTCTGACAAGGTGAGGAATTCCTCGCCACAAAATATCACTAATCTCATGAAACAGTCTATTAGCGGGTATATGCAGTAGCATGGCATCCTGAAATCTTTGACGATAGTGAGCCATAAATTCCTCGTCGTAAGAATCCCACATCTTTAAAAGGACAGCGTAATGTCTCTCCGTCATGTCTTCCCAAATTTGAGGATCTATTTCATGTTCAGGGTGAGCAACTGGTGGGGGCAGCTCAAACTTAGCCTTAATCTCTCTACGAAGCTTAAGCCAATTTTGGATCGGATGTTCTCCCGGTGCTCGGTCCTCATACCAAGCAAGTGCCCATCCTCGGAGTATATTACAAGCTAACTCGAGTTAAAGGTGAGGTTCAATATGGCACACATTGAATACAACTTTGATGCGCGCGATCCACTCCATAAGCAAGAATGGTTGTGGCTTTCTACTAATAAATCCAAGTGCCATGTCAATGAAAGCAGCGCCTGTTAATCGATTGGCGTCAATCTGATTGCTGTCTATTGGAGTCGCCATATCTAAAGTAAACTACTTTAACAATATTAATATTTGAAAGATGGATATAAAATAAGACAACTTACTTGAACAAGAGTGGCTGACATGCAGCATGCGAATTAGGATAACAGGATATTCACTCTGATACCAATTGTGACGACCCGCCTAATGAGGTCGTCGCTCATTAATACTTAACTTGTTCTTAATCATTTTGTTAACGTGAAATTTGAGGAATTTTTTTTTATAAACATAACATGTTCATGTTGATATAAAAACATAATAGAGTTCTCAACTCTTACATATAGCTATCAATAACTTAGTTATCTTAATCAAAACACATGTAGATATATATATTCTTTTTTTTTAAGATAATACTGAAATCTTGTCTTAAAAATTCTATGACATAATATTGTAGAAATTCTTACTTAAAATATTCATACAAAATATTTCGGAAGCTTTTACTCATAGTGGTACTCATAGACCTTTAAATTCACATTTACATCGTTACCCGCTCTGTCCAGCAAAAATTCAGTTAGTAGGCTTCTTACCTACAGTATGAACACACACAGTGAGCTTTATGTTGGAAAAATCGATAAAATATGTACAGCGGAATTATAAAAATTTTTTAAAGATCGTTAAATATCTCGTGATATCATATACAATAAACTAACAACAATAAACTTTATACCTTTAAAGGATGCCAAAACTGCAGGAGAGGAATGACCGGAGGGCGTCAACCAACTAACCTTCTCTACTATTCTCTAATTCTCGGATGGCAGAGTGTGTGGGTACTTAGATCCTTGATCAGTACGCTAGCACTGCTAGTTTTCTTTTGATCATCAAGATCTCTAAAAAACTTATTGTCACGGTGAGTTGTGCAACAATAAGTCTGCTTACCTGAGAGTCTGTGGTCTGAGAAAATTGGAGTGGTAGGACCTCTATTTATAGACTTGCATGAGCTGATCCCTTGAATTTGAATTGGACCAAGAGAAGATTTCCTCCTTTCCTTCGACACAAAAATCCGAATTCCTCAGGCCAAAATATCCCTTTGAATTTTCCACCACTTAGGGAGATTTTGCATTCAAAATTCAAACAGGATTTTAACTTGAATTTTATCTCCTCATTTATCCACTAAATTCAAATTTCCCCTAGGCCACGAACATGTCTAGATACGGCCATCCAAGTGTGAGGAGAATTGAAATTCAAATAGGATTTTCTAACTTGAATTTCATCTCACTCTTATCCACAAAAAATCCAAATCTCTCTAGGCTTATCCATAGAGATTCAGTTGCTTAATGTGAGGGAGAGATTCAAAATTCAAATAGGATTAAAATTTAAATCTTTCACTTATCCTTATCCACAAAAAATCCAAACTTATCAAGTGAAGATTTTCTTCAACAAATTCGGCCATTTTGATAGAGATTGTGATTCAAAATTCAAGTAGGATTCAAACAAGATCTTCCTCTCCCTTATCCACAAGAAAACCGAATTTTCCTTTGCCATTATCCACAAAAATTCGGTTATAACAAGATTTTGTAATTCAAAATTTGAATTCAAATTTCAAAGTTCAAATTTCAAAAATTCAAACTTCAAATACAAATTTCAAATTTAAATTTCGAATTCAAATTTCAAATTTCAAATTCAAATGTCAAATTCAAAATTCAAATTTAAATTTCAAATTCAAATTTCAAATTCAACATTTAAATTTTAAATTTCAAACTCCACAAAAAACTTATATTTCAAATTTTTGTCCTCATGGAAAATTTTCCACAACTCTAATTCAAACTCAAATAAAATCATGGCAACTTTACTTAGAATTCAAATAATTGTGTAATCTTTTATTCAAAACAAAATTTGAATTTAAGAGGAGAGAATCTTGTCTTACATCCTTATTCCATGTGAACACTACCATATCCATGCAAGATTACAAGCCAGTCAGTATACTACGATCAATTTGCCACCCTAAGAAATTATGTGGAGCTAGTAGAGGGATCATTTGGACATATATAATCGGGATATCATGAATCCACATGATCATTATTCTGTACCAAATAACTCAAGCATATGATCACTAATTTTAAAGTATCACCAATATAAACCTAAAACTGAACTCCCAATTATATACCGTATTATGAATGTCTGTGATAAGCTATTGTCCATTGACCTTGTCATAATGCAAAACTCTCATATGATATCCATAATTAGCCTTAGGTCAAAATCTATTCAACCTACTGATCAAGCTATCTTAAAGTTTTATTATACTACCGAATAAGAAAATGATTATTCACCATATGTGAATAAGAAGTCATCCGCCGGGCAGACGACCCAAGGTCTTGTCCATTTTTATATCCAGTATAATGCCTTTAAAAGGATACCCTTAGCTCCCTATTAGAGCTTCTAATATCTGTAAACAAACCCTCATCGTATACAAGTCATGCACCCAATAAATCGGTCTATAAGCTTACTACCTCTGAGACGCTTTAGCCATTAGAATATCAAAGTATACAAGTCATATACACGAAGCAGTTCATCTACTCAGGATTGAGGTTATTGCATAATGAACGTCAAAAGTAGATTGATCCACTCATAGCGGACTACGCAGATCAATCACGCCTTAATCCCAGTCTAATATGTCACCACCAAGTAACATATCTATGTCTCTACTAGGGAGTCTATGCTCCGGACAGTCAAGACAAACCGTCCCCACCATGACTTTAGACAACATAATAGTCTTAACATGAGTTAGATGTTCGGTCTAACCCCATAGACTACGGACTATAATTTAGACTACTTACTTTGTAACATTGTCTTCTTGCATACAAAAGTCCATTGCATACAACATTCTAACAGTTTAACACAAGCAGTCAGTGAGTCATATTTGCTTACATTTACTTTAACATATATATTGAATAAGGACAAACAGTAATGTAATGAATAACTTCTAAATATAATTTTATTATTCAGTTCAAATAAATAAAATACATTAAAATGTTTTTCATACTTAGGGCATTTCCTAACACTTCACGCTCAACAAGTGCAACATTGTCCCGCAAAACATACTTAACAAAATCATAATTCATGAATATGTTGATTATGCTCAGTTATAAATTTTATTATCTGGTGTAATTGTAACTTGTCTTGTATTACATGTCTAAGGGCCCTACTTAATGTGTCAGTACCGGTGCGCGCACAATCAAACGAAAAGCTAGGAGTCGTGAGGTCCCAACTATACCGTGGTCAAACTTACTTAACATGAACCTCTTTCTAGGCCTAATAGTGGTACGACAATCTTAACATGAACCTTCGTCTAGGCGGAAGGGTAGTATAATGTTCTTAACTTAACTTAATTATTTCTTATATTATGGAAATTTTATCATAACATGGTATTGAAATGTGATTCATCAGTTTAAGCATACAATACCCATATCATCATGCTCATAAAAACATTTGTATTAAAACAGTTTTATTCATGCTATAGGCAGGGTTGTACTTATCTGTTAGCTTAACACAGAAAACGAATTAAATTGCATGTCTCTAGATCCTATGAATTCTACTCCACTATTCTCGTTCCCTATTTCCTGTTTACACTAATATATTAGTTTTATAATACAAAACTAATTCTTAACTATTTCCTAACTATTTGACTATTCTCTAGAATTTCCTACAGAAAATTGAATAAAATCACATCTTCTTTTTCCTATCTGACCCCTGCAGTCAAAAACTACTTAAAACTCTTGTTTTAAGCTGTAGAAAAATAGATAGAGTTTCCTCTGTTTTTCCATATTTTTTTCGTAGTATAAAATTGCTAAAAAAGTACCTATAAAGAAAATTTTCAATTTACAAGATAAGATATAGCAACTTACATATCCGTTTCACTTCAGTATTTCATATCTCAACACAATGTGCATAAAAAAAAATACTTACATTGGTTTTGAAACTTATTTCAGTTAACATTTCAAATTTTTCAAATTTAGCATACATGAAGAAAACCTTTTTTTTTTTTTAAGTTTCTTTCTTATAACATTGTAATACTACAACTTATTTTTGACTTGAATTTCAACAACCAACCCCTTTTTTTTCTAAAATATAGAACAACCTCAACTTATTTAAAAAAAAAGTCATATACTTGCATAATGCACAACTTATTTCATCTTAGAAGTCTACCTTAAAGATATTTTTAGATAAAATGACCTTCACAAAACTTTCAGATTTTTAAAAGATCTAAAACTTTCATGTTTTGACCAGAAGCTAAATCAGCCTCTAAGACTCTAATTTAGACTAAAATCTATGGCTGGCAGGTTTACTCTAAATCCTGTCCAGTTTTGAAAAATGACTTAAAACTAGGTCTTAAGCTCTGAATTTGAGAATTGCTATTTGGGTGAAACTTGCTTCTAACATCTAGATTTAAATTTTTAGTTGATCATGAGACCTAAAAATGTCATTTATGTGGTCATTTGAGCCTAACAATTACTGAAAAATTTAGGACTGGTTTTGAAATGAGTCGTCACCCAAGCTTAAACAGCTCAAATGTAATTTTTGTGCATGAACATAACCAAAAATCATTAGAAACATAATCATCCCTTAGATTTAAAGCTTTTAAACATAACCATAAAGTGTTATACAATCCAAAAAAAAAAAAAATCAAATTCCTTTATAAGGTTCTGCATATAAAATCTAGCTTGAAACATAATGAGAATGATTCTAATATATAACTCTAAGTATCACCAGCACATACATACATATATATATATGTATAATGTCTTAAAATCTTGAACTATAACATTTCAAATTGTAGACTTCTTTTTGTCATTTTACTAACACTTGATGTGCAAGAAAAACAATAAATACCAAAATTTTCTAAACTCTAAATTTGACAACTTGTCAAATTTAGATTCTAAAGGTTTCCTATATTTTTATGGTGTGTCTGAATTGTCAGAAATCACCGTTCAAGTTTTGAACTTCAAAATTTGAGCTAAACATATAGTTTTAACTTCAAATTGAAACAAAAAACTATAATAGCTCTTACCTTTCTTTCTTGTGAGATTTGAGGGAGATGGTAACTGCTGGGTTTGTGAGACTTAGTTATTGAAGAAAAGGAAGCAATTTGAGTGGAAAAGAACAGAAAACGTGGGGTGTGCCTGTCGTCAACTAGAAAACGTAGAGAAGGAAAGGGAAAGAGAGAGAGGGAGATTGAAGAATTTACCAAACTTGTAGGTATTCATACTTGAGCTCTCCCTACCTCCATTAAATGCAACATGCAAGTACACAGAGGAGGTGAGATTTGGTCTGCAAATCCCTTCCCCTGCATTACTAAACACCATACCCCTCCACTTCTTGAGTGGAAAAGAACAGAAAACGTGGGGTATGTCTGTCGTCAACTAGAAAACGTAGAGAAGGAAAGGGAAAGAGAAAGAGAGGGAGGTTGAAGAATTTGAGATTTGGTCTGCAAATCCCTTCCCCTGCATTACTGAATACCATACCCCTCCACTTCTTTGAACAAAAAAATTTCCAAAACTGAATTGGTCGTGTACTGAGATATAATTTTTCTTTTCTGCTTCATCGCAAAAGCTTTTGGTGAGATTTCCTCACCAAACACACACACGCACAGAGAGAAAGAGAGGACGACAAATCTATTGCACAGGGGGGCTTGTGTGAGTTAAATATGTGCTATCCCCCTTAATATTGCCGTTTTTCGTGTTGCCGCATCCTTTCCATTGTTGTCGTTTGCTTGTTGTTTGCTTGCTTGTTTTATTTTGTTTTGTTTTGTTTTGTTTTTTTTTTCAAATACTTGTTGTCGTTTATGGGTCATTCACGTTTTTTTTTAATAATATATATATAATAATATGTATAGGTATATATATATATATAAACATTTTCATTCTTATATATATTTTTTTCATTTTTTTTAAATAATGGTTTCTTATATATTCTTATAATAATATATACATCAACCATTATTGTTATAATATTTTTATCCCCAATAATTAATGGGGCTTAATCATGAAAATCACTGTGACTGTGAAAGTCTCAGTCTAAACTTTACAGTTGAGTTCTATTGCAGTCTAAATTTGTGAGTTAAGTTTAAAATTTCATCAAACTAACTGTTTTGAAACTAACTGTTTTGAAACCAACATTGATTTCTAAATCAACATTGTGAAATTATATATATAAATATATATATACATTTATTTATAATACTATTTCATATCAAAATATCTCATGACATGTTCTAATTTTAAAGTCTCTCTAATTAACAAAGATTAGGTCCTAATTTTTTTTATGGTCGTTATAGAGAATCTAGAAGACAATCTAGAGGAGGACCCAAATGAAGAGGAGGATCCAAAGGAATTTCCCATTGATGAAGACGAGGAAGAGTTGCCATCCGACGGTAAGTTTGACGTTCACTCAGACATATCTTTTGAGTAGATAAACTTAGTATTCCTTTTGAACTATAAATATGTATGGTAGCGAAGTGGTAGCCGCTCTTATCAGATTGACTCACATTTTCTCTTTTGAATTATTGAATGTACTTCTAAGATCCAGACAGATGCACTTATTAGGTCATTATGTATTTTGGCATGTATATAAATAGTGCAGTTAAGTGTCAATCTACTTCCACGACATATGACATATATGTTGACATAACTGATATGTATGAAATGTTACGACTTAATGTAACTTTATGACATGTTATGACAAATTATGATATGATTAAGAGATGTTAAGTTTTATGTGTTTGTGTCTTGAAATATGGAGGATAAAAGGGTTATAATACTTAATTATATTTCTTTTTCCTTTAATAATAGGAAACGAACAAAATGATACGACCTCGGGTGCAAGCTGCTCGTGCACCGCAGGATGGTGAGATTTTGGCCCAACTTGCGGCCATGCGTCAAATGATGAAAGTTCAACAGCATGAGTTGAATTGGCTTCGAGAAAGACTCGACCAACAGAATCAGGCACCTCCAGTTATAAGAGTGCTAGCTCAAGGAGTTCCCACAGGATTGAGGATTCCAATTGCCCCAACCAATCCACAAGGACAGGGAGTTCCAATTGGGATTCCCCAAGAACCACATCCAGAAGTGCAAGAGACTCCCCTAAGACAAGGAATTCCCTCGGCACATGAAACTCTACCACCTCCTGCAGCACCAAGCGTTTCGATGATGATAACCCTGCCTCAGCAACCGATCAGAGAAGATGAATTGTACCTTTGTTTCCTCGATGGAATTCTTCAAATCCTGCAAGCTTATTGTCCTCTCTACAGACTTTTTCGGGCGACAAGTTTCCATTTGCTGCATCAGAAGAAGGGAAATGCCTACAAGATGCAACGTCTTTTTGCATTTTCAAATTAACTAGTTTTCTCCGACATTCCTCGAGTTCGGCCATAATATCATCCAGCTCACCTTTCAGTATTAAGGACACATTCCACGAACAATTATGAGGTGGCGCCGCTTAAAAAAATAACGATGTAGGTACTTCACATCCACGCATGTACAATTAAGTTTACGTCCACAAATTCACACGGTCAACTTATTTATTTATTTTTTTTACAAGAAACTTCCTTTTATGAATATTGATGCAAATTTTTCTTAACGATAAGCATCCGAGATACCTGCAAGGCGTTTTATTATTGATCGGTGGAATGGCTACTATTATAAGTTGCAATCTGACCAGCGTATACTTTACGCTTGGCATGAAGAACATCAATCATAGAAGGCAGATCATCAGCCTCTTTTTTCATCATATCATCAATCTTAGATAGTTCAACGATGGCATCTGAGAATTGAAAATAAACAAAGAAAAACAATTATCAATAGGGATGTGCTAAAATACTTATTGTTCTCGATTATTTGATAAATGAAAATGACAACACAAGTGCCAAAAATTAAACTAATTAGATGGATTTACTATTGAACGTCACATCAGGATTTCTTCTGGCCTTTTGAAGATAAATTTCAACTAGAGCTCGAGCTATACTCTCGGTTTGTGCCATCTGAGCATTAACACTATCTTCCAGGAGTGTCAACAACAGCTGAGTAGATGCGTGGCGCAAAAGAAAGGGCTTCCTCGACATACTTTATGATGCCATCATTACCATTAGCTTCAATGGTATCTTTTTGCAGGGGTCTACAAAGAAACATCTCCTCAACGGGACACGATGGAATTGAACCTAAAGAATGCAATTTGTGGATTTCTCTTATGTAACTTGGAGAAGTAAAGCTCGTAGTCATCAAATGAGTAAACAAAGAGAAAAATACCTCGATAAGTGTCTGTGTGATCCAAAGTCTGTAAGACATTTGGCTCCCCGCTGGCGCATATTCCCAGAAGCATTAAATCATCAACCAGCTAGAAATAAAATTTTCAAATGCACTTATCAGAATGCCGAAATATATTCAAATCAAAATTGAGATTTCAAGACATGCACGCCGAATAACTTATTCGGTAAGAACCTGATTCCACAGTTGATTCACTGCAATCAACATGTCATCATAAGAAGTTTGCTTGTCTTCTAAATCTTTAATCTTTGCTTCGAGATCATGCAATTCTTGCTTCTGCTTGTCATCTTCTGAAGAAGTTTCTGATTCTAGTACTGTAGAACTGAAGCATCAAATTAGACACGAACAAACGAAACTTTTAAACACCCTATTTTGTAAGAAGGAAAGAAGGAACAAGGGATTGAAAACATATAAAGTAAAGAAAACAAGAATGAGAGAAAGAAAGTTGTTCTTCCTTCACTATTTTACCAACTAATTAATAATATCTGGTTTGAAAATGAGGACAAATAAACACTTTGATTTCCAATGAAGTCGTAATATGTTCTCCATCCTAAAATCTCTCCACTTCTAATGGATTAACGATAGTGAGACCTATTGGATACTTTCATCCACTCACTTTCCTCTACAGACGACCAGACCTATTTTAGACACCAAAAATTCCACATGGAATGATCATAAGATAATTAGTGAGTTATTTATAAGCCCTTGGGTCCATCCCCTTGCAAGCCGGTTTTGCAAGGGTTAGTTCTACCTATTGGGTTTGTAAAAACCCATGAATCAATTTTCTCCTCAAAAAACCCCACCCATTTTCTTCCACGTTTCTCCTCTATCGAACATAGGGTAAGATTCAAACCTGCTCCTATCTTGCATTGAAGTTGGAATGCCTGTAAGATACAAACGAACATCTTAGATGTGTTTATCAAAAGATACAAACATTTTGACTCAAAGAAATCACTACATAAATTCCCACACAAAAAGAGAAACAAGCTCAGCCCAAGTAGAATCAAATTCATGGTATTTGAACAAAAAAAAAAAAAGAAAAGAAAAATCGAGTATTGAGAATTCGACTCGAACGGAAATTGTTTTCTTGTATTCTCATACAGTAGTGCATTCCTTCTTCAATTGAATATCTTGAATGCGTTTACTAATCAGGAATTGGAAAAAAATTGCATAAAAAAATGTAGAAATTCACGATTTATTACTTAATCTCTAGGAATTAGTTGCTGTAAATTAGTTTGATTTGTTTCCTAGAATAAAGGGGATATTGGTATTATGTTACCGATTCCCTAATTAGCTATCTTTCTGTTTTTGTGTTCCTTGATTGTAGGAAGAGATTCTCTCTTTCCTTTCTATTTATTTGTATACTGCTTCTTCAGAAAAGAGAATGAGAATTATAATTCCTATTCTCAATTTCCTCATGGTATCAGAGCCACCTCTGAACCTCTAAATTTTTCCGATGACCAAGTACGGAATGGCCACGGAAAAGCAAACTTCATCCTCACGAGAGGTGATCTCAAGTTCTGAAACTGTCGTCTCCAACAACCATGGCGGGACAGATGGTGTTCCTCTCCAGATTACAGGACACAGGTTGAATGGGAATAATTATCTTCAATGGTCACAATCAGTTTTGATGTATGTACGTGGAAAAGGGAAGGATGATTACCTCACCGGCGAAGTCGTTCCTCCAAAGGCCGGAGATCCAAAATTCAAAACCTGGAAGATCGAAAATAACATGGTCATGTCGTGGCTGGTCAACTCGATGACGAACGAAATCGGTGAGAATTTCTTGCTCTACAGCACCGCCCATGAAATCTGGGAGGCAGCGAGAGAATTTTACTCAAGCAAGGAAAATACATCCGAGATTTTTGAGATCGAAACTAACCTCCATGATATTCGACAAGAAGATTCTTCCGTCACCCAATACTACAGCCTTCTTACCCGTCAATGGCAGCGATTGGATGTTTTTGAAGAACATCAATGGGGCTGTACAGGGGATGCGATGAGGTATAGAGAAATTGTTGAGAAGAAAAGAATTTTCAAATTCTTAATGGGACTCAACAAGAGTCTCGATGAGGTTCGAGGTCGTATACTGGGTATGAAGCCGTTGCCGAACATCCGAGAAGTGTTCTCTGAGGTTCGCCGAGAAGAAAGTCGAAAGAAGGTGATGCTAGGAGAATTCCCTGCTGTTCTTGCTACAGAAAATTCTGCTCTAGCTGCCCGAGGAGTCCAGTACAACAATGGCGACAACCGACAAAAGAAAGGAAAACCATGGTGTGACCATTGTCGGAAAACAGGCCATACACGAGACAATTGCTGGAAAATTCACGGCAAACCTGCGGATTGGAAGCCATCAAGATCTGCACCTGACAAAGAAAGTCGTGGAAATCATGCCTCTGTTGATGAAGGGTCTCTTTCCACCGACTCCAACCCGTTCAGCAAGGAACAACTAGAAGCCCTGCAAAAGATGTTTTCACAGCAAAGTCTGGCCAGCAATACAATTGGAACAGGAACTATAGCACATAAAGGTAATTACTTGAGTGCCCTCACTGTAAAATCAGGAAAAACTGGTCCATGGATTGTAGATTCGGGTGCGTCCAATCATATCACAGGAGATGCCATGTTATTTCACACATATAATCCATGCCAAGAAAATCTTACAGTGAAAATTGCTGATGGGTCCCTCTCTAGAGTGGTTGGAACAGGTTCTATTGTTATTTCAAAAAACCTAACCATTACATCTGTGCTTCATGTTCCTAATTTGGATTGCAATCTTTTATCAGTTAGCAAGCTCACTCAAGAACATAATTGTGTTGCTAAATTTTCCTCGAATATGCGTGAATTTCAGGATTTGGATTCGGGGAGGACGATTGGCAATGCTAAAGTGTGCTCGGGACTTTTTCTTCTGAAAGTTGATGAATCTCCTAGAAGACAAACTCATAATACAGCACGTGTTGAGTCAAAAAGTCAGTCCAATAAAGGTCAAGTTTCATTTGAAAATAAGGATAGTGCAATCATGTTATGGCACTATCGTCTAGGTCATCCTAATTTTTTGTACCTTGAGAAATTGTTCCCATCCTTATTCAAGAATAGAAATCCAAAAAATTTTCAATGCGAAGTTTGTCAATTTTCAAAGCATGTTCGCAATTCTTATCATAGTCTACCCTATAAGGCATCTCATCCGTTTTCAATGATCCATAGTGATGTGTGGGGGCCATCAAGAATTAAAAATGTTACTGGCACTAGGTGGTTTGTATCATTCGTGGATGATCATACTAGGATCACATGGTTGTTTCTTATGAAAGAAAAGTCAGAAGTCGGTCAAATTTTCAGAAACTTTAACACTATGGTCCAAACTCAATTCCAAACAAAAATACAAGTGTTAAAAACCGACAATGCAAAGGAGTATTTTGAGACATTTTTGGGGGGATATCTTGAGAGTCAGGGAATTGTACATCAAAGTTCATGTGTTGACACACCCCAACAAAATGGGATTGCAGAAAGGAAAAACAGACACCTTCTAGAAGTTGCTCGGTCCCTCATGTTCACAACACATGTTCCCAAATTTTTTTGGGGTGAGGCAGTTTTAACAGCAGCCTATCTAATAAACAGGATGCCTTCTCGAGTCTTGAACTTCCAAACACCGTGCCAAGTTTTCTCTCACTCATTTCCCAATAATCATATCCTTTCCACTTTACCCATGAGAGTCTTTGGTAGCACCGTGTTTGTCCATATACATGCCCAACATAGAGGTAAACTTGATCCAAAAGCTCACAAGTGCATTTTTGTCGGGTACTCCTCAAATCAAAAAGGGTATAAATGTTACTCTCCAATCACAAGAAAATTCTACAACTCCATGGATGTCTCCTTCTTCGAGCAACAACCCTATTACAAACCTGATATTCAGGGGGAGAACTTTACTCAAGAATACCAGCTTTGGGATATTGATCGATTGGACTTGTCTTTCTCTCCTAATCCGGAGTCATCAGAGTCATCCAGCCCATTTCTTGTCATCCAACCCGAGTCATCCCAGCCTGTCATTCAAACACAACCTGCAGCATCCAGTGAGTTACGTGTTTACTCTAGGAGAAACAGACCTCAAGAAGGGAAAGAAACGCAGCCACCTGATCAGAACCATGAATCCAATCCGAATCTGGAACCTCAAAGTTCACCAGGTAACACTAGTTCTGCTTCTGCTCCTGTCAATTCACCGGTTGATGATAGACCCATTGCCATAAGAAAGGGCAAAAGGTCTTGCACTGATCATCCCATTTACAATTTTATCTCATATGGTGGATTGTCTCCGAGTTACCGTGCTTTTGTTAGTAGCCTTGACAAAGTACAGGTTCCAAGTTCAATACATGAAGCCCTTAAAGTACCAGAGT
The DNA here is from genome assembly GCA_035233585.1 of Antiaris toxicaria. Taxonomy (NCBI): domain Eukaryota; kingdom Viridiplantae; phylum Streptophyta; class Magnoliopsida; order Rosales; family Moraceae; genus Antiaris; species Antiaris toxicaria. The sequence goes on from CP141153.1 coordinate 21,775,013, forward strand.
GGAAGGCAGCTGTCTGGGATGAAATCAATGCTCTAGAAAAGAATGGGACTTGGGTGATATCTGAGTTACCCTCAGGGAAACATCCTGTTGGATGCAAGTGGATTTTCACTATCAAACATAATGCAGATGGTAGTGTCAACAGATTTAAGGCACGACTTGTAGCTAAGGGGTTCACACAATCCTACGGAATTGACTACCAAGAGACCTTCGCCCCCGTAGCAAAACTTAATACAGTTCGAGTGTTACTCTCACTTGCCTCCAACCTAGACTGGCCATTATATCAGCTGGACGTGAAAAATGCTTTTCTCAACGGGATTTGGAAGAAGAAGTCTACATGGAGATACCACCTGGCATGGACACTCCAGCCACCACCAACAAGGTCTGCAAACTCAGGAAATCTTTATATGGGCTCAAGCAATCACCAAGAGCTTGGTTTGATAGGTTCACCAAAGTGGTTAAGAAGGTTGGGTATAACCAATGTCAGACAGATCACACGATGTTTGTCAAGCACTCATCCACGGGAAAAAGGGCAATTCTCATTGTGTATGTCGATGACATCATTCTAACAGGCGACTATGATGAGGAGATACTCCAACTCAAACGCTTGCTAGCAAAGGAATTCGAGATCAAAGACCTAGGCAATCTCAAGTACTTTCTTGGTATGGAGGTAGCACGATCAAAAAGAGGAATTTCGGTTTCACAGCGAAAGTATGTGTTAGACTTATTGAAGGAAACAGGGATGCTGGGTTGCAAGCCAGCAGACACTCCTATGGATTCCAACTCTAAACTTGGAAGCAAAAATGATAGTGCACCAGTTGACAAAGGGAGGTATCAAAGATTGGTTGGGAAACTCATTTATTTGGCACATACCAGGCCTGACATTAGCTTTGCAGTTAGTGTGGTAAGTCAATTCATGAACAACCCATTAGAAGAGCACATGGAAGCTGTCTATAGGATCTTGAGATACCTAAAGATGACATCGGGCAAAGGTTTGTTTTTCAAAAGGACGGAGAAAGAGGAGATCGAGATATTCACTGATGCAGATTGGGCTGGATCTGTGTTGGACAGACGGTCGACTTCGGGTTATTGCACGTATGTCTGGGGAAATCTAGTCACTTGGCGAAGTAAAAAGCAATCAGTTGTGTCTCGAAGCAGTGCGGAAGCAGAATTTAGAGCACTTGCACTCGGCATATGTGAAGGAATATGGCTAAAGCGGGTACTTTGTGAGCTACGAATTCCGATTGCAAGTTCTATGAAATTATTCTGTGATAATCAGTCCGCAATCAGCATAGCAAAGAATCCAGTGCATCATGATAGGACAAAGCACGTTGAAATTGATAGACACTTTGTCAAGGAAAAGATAGAGGCAGACATGATATCACTCCAATATATCCCAACCAACCGACAGATTGCAGACATCCTAACTAAGGCTGTGCCTAAGAAGACATTTGAAGATCTTGATTCCAAGCTAGGTTTACTCAACATCTACAACCTAGCTTGAGGGGGAGTGTAGAAATTCACGATTTATTACTTAATCTCTAGGAATTAGTTGCTGTAAATTAGTTTGATTTGTTTCCTAGAATAAAGGGGATATTGGTATTATGTTACCGATTCCCTAATTAGCTATCTTTCTGTTTTTGTGTTCCTTGATTGTAGGAAGAGATTCTCTCTTTCCTTTCTATTTATTTGTATACTGCTTCTTCAGAAAAGAGAATGAGAATTATAATTCCTATTCTCAATTTCCTCAAAAAAAAATACACAGAATCCATTAAAGTGTTTACTTAATCTATCAATGGCTTATTTGGTAGACAGGTAGATTATTCATCCAAGGCATCTAGATATTATGCTTGTTTTCAATTTTCGCTAATTTCATTGTTTTTTTTTTTTTTTGTTTTTTTTCAGAAACAAAGAGGATAGAACATTGCTTATGATCTAAAGTTGCCCACCATGGAACTCGTTTTCTCTTGAAATTTCCCGTTTCATTCGCAACAAATTATATATTTCTGCATTCTAGCCTAGATCTGTAGGAAGTCAATTGGACAAAATTGAGAGTTGATTTCTCCCCATTTAGAACACCCGTTGGCCAGCTTTGGACGGATTACTTGCATATCAGTTTTCGTCCTTGATTGAAAAGTTCATGGCTTGTACAACCACCTCAAATTCTTTAAAGCTTATAATTTGAGTAGAATGAGATATTATATTTTGTTGTTATATACATATACTAATAGTAATTCTACACTTCAAAATAAATATATACAAGTTAAAAAAAATCAAAATAAATATATGCATATATATTCTGTGGTTCCTAAAAGCAAGGAAAAAAATGCATTCTAATCTAACGCCTCATTTTGCAAAAGTTTTGCATTTTAATCATATTCAAATGTAATGTAATTTTACACCAAACACAAAATTTTATATTTAAATATAATCCTTTTTAATAGTGTTACAAAAATAATTACTATTCATTTATTTTTTAAAACAATCACATCAACTTTTTAAGTCTAAAATACTTTATCTCCACTTTTACCAATCACGTCAATTTTTCAACTCTAAAATACAATTTAAATACTTTCCATCCAAATACACATTTCATTCAAATACAAAACAAATTTTTTTCAACCAATATAACACTCAAAAAACAAATTATATTCAAACACAATTAAAACACAAAATATTTACCAAATGACCCATAAATTAATGACGTCAACAATGAGATTGATAATAAGATGTAATGAAATTGAATCCTTTAACATAGTGTTGCAACAACTAAAAACAAGGAAATACTAACAATTGTATCAGTGATGAAGACAGCAACCAATATTTACACTAAATATAATAAATTAATGATCAAATACAATATATATATATATGTATAACTCTTGGAAGCTTCTGGCTACTCTTCAAAAGAAGAGTGATTTTTTCTGCCCATTTCTGTTTGTTCCGTTAATTTTACGAATGTCCGTGTATTAAGTACAATATTTAAAGAAAAAAAATGTTTGCTTTTAACCAGATTAAAATGGTGAATTAGATTGAAGAAAGAAACCGAAGTGAAAGGAAATGAACAAAGAAAGAGGGGAGGGGGGGGGGGGGATGGGATGTGGTTGGGGGTGGAAAAAGAAGCAATAGAACCAGTAGTAGGTTTTGATACATTACCTGGAGAGGTTGATGATTCTCTGAGAATATCTCTTTTAGATTACTGTTATCGTTATTATTCTCCATTTGGGTCGGTCGGAATTTCGATCAAAATTGGGTTTCTGAGAAATTGCCAGTACTCCGTAGGTGTATTTAATATATTTGAGTCGGAGTTTCTTTCCTCTGAACACGATTTAATGAAAAATTAAATCTTGTACCCTATTTTTTATGGATATAATGGATTGATAACTCTATTTCTTCGTAATACAAAATCTCTTAAACTTTTTTTTCTCCAAAAAATATATATGTGTGTGTATATATATATATATATCTTAGACTTCTTAAAATGCCATTTGGTACTTTTTAAGAGTTTTTGCATTACTGCCCCCTACCTATTTCAGCTTTTGTGAACTCTCCCCCACAGCTTTTTAATTTCGGATATTTACCCCCTTAATTTTTAAATTGTTGTAATATGTTTCATTTTACTTAACTTAGTTAATTTTATGACATAAAGTACATTTGCCCCTCATACAAGGACGAAAAATCTTCTGTCTGATAAAAAAGTTAAATCCAATTCAAACTATAATGAAATTTCCGATTCAAATTCTCTACCTAAAGGGAAGTTCGTATAATTAGATACGTTGCAATAATTTAAAAAGTTTGGGAAAAATTAGTTAAAATTAGAAATTCAAAAGACAAATTGTCAAATTTAAATTGTATGAAGGTAACAATACTAAAACTTTTTTTTTTGGACTTGAAGTATCCTATTTTTATGTGTGGTCACAGGCATAGTCTAGTTATAATCCCCTTCTAAGTTAAAAAAATAATAAAATCTTTTTATTTCATTAATTTGAATTGAAAGTAATTAAATATATGGTTATTTACAATTTTTTACCATGTATTTTGTTTTTATGCAGTAAGTATACATTGCATTCTGAACTTTTATATTTTTATACCATCAGATTACGTTTAAATATACGAACGTATACCCTTTTTCGATCAAACACTTGTTTTGACCTTAAAATGACCCTTAAAAAAAATAAACTAAGTATGATTTTTTTTTACCCTACTTTTTTTTTATTCAAACAATATATTATGTCTTATAAATTTCTACACTTTATATTATTAGTTTATAATTAGTATATAAATCTATACGTTTTCTCAATTAGCACTTAATTTTATCATTTAAAATATCCAAAATACCCTTGAAATTAAAAAATAATAATAAATGAAATTCAAATTTCAATTAAAAGCTAAATAAAGGGGTAGCAGCATGGCCAGAAGAAGTGCGTGACAGCGGGATGGGAAAGGTCTAGGTGTTTATGAGCTAAGATTGAGAGATCGTTTTTATTGAGAAAATTAAAAGTTTTGCTTATTTTAATTTTTCTTTTTAATGGTGATTTGGTTATTTTTATGCCAAAACAACGTATTGGTCGAGAAAAAATATTGATAAATATAGTATGGGTAACATAATGATATAAAATGCGAGGTTTTGAATGTAGGGTATAATTCCTTAAATAAAAGCAATTTACAAGATATAAAAAGGAAAATAATCTAAACTTTAGTTTTCATTTTAAGATTATTTTGGGTAATTTTAGGTCAAAACTATATGTTGATCTAAAAAATGAATAGATTTGAATATTAAATATAATCTAAGAATATTAAAATGTGACAATTTAAAATATAAGATATACGTTTTGAATAAAGATAAAATACATAATATAAAAATATAAATAACTATTAAAAATATTAAAAGCGCATGAGGGATATTTTAAGTCTCAAAAAATGTGTAGGTATCTAAATGATATTTTTTAGAAATTTTAGTTACCATTTTTTTTTTAAATTTTTCGATGGTTAAAAAACCTTCTTTAACCGCACTTTTGGAACGGTGAATTTTGTTTTATCTTATTTTATTTTATTTTCAGGAATAACACCCAAATACGCCTTTTAAGTAGCAGCTGTGTCCGTTTTGATATCAGGTTATAAATTATTAAGTGTGTGTTTGGTAAATATATTATATTTTGATTATATTTGAATGAAATTTATTTTTTGAATATTGTATTTGGTTGAAAAGTATTTGTTTTGTATTTAAATGAAATGTGTGTTTGGATTAAAAATATTTTAGAATTGAAAAGTTGATGTGATTGGTAAAAGTAGAGATAAATAGTGGAGTTGAAAAGTTGATGTGATTATTTTAAAAATATTTTGAATAGTAATTATTTTTGTAATACTGTTGTAAAATTTATGTTTAGTCTAAAATTGTAATGTATTTGAATAAAATTAAAATGTAATTTTTTTGTCAAACCACATCTAAATTTAGTAGAAATAGTGCCTAAAGGATTGCTGCCTTGCTCCTTCTATTGCAAACGTTACAAACTGAATAGTGGATGAAACTGAAGAAGACATAGATATCCAAACCCTCAAAAGTGACAGTTTCTATTTTTTTTTTTTTAATTCTGCGCATACACATAATTTCTCTAATTAAAGCTATGCTTTACCAATTATTCAATTCCCACAAAGGCAACAAGTCTGAGACAGTAATCGGATAGGTTACCTTTCAGTTTGGGATTTTGGAAAGGATGTTCTTCAGAGAATATCTTTGGTCCCCATCTTACAAGACAATAATGGTTGTTTGATCTTCGAAGTTTGGTAAAGCTGGTGAGGCTTTTGATCAAAATCCGGAAAAAGGAGTCTCTTCGTTGGATTTATATTATCACCCACCTGGCTTATTATTATTAATTTATTAGTATTATATTTCATTTAATTAAAAGATAATTATGATTTAATAATTATGATGTGCGTTATTTCTATTAGTCAATAAAAGAGATATTTTCTAATAACTTCACATTCTAATAGAACGTGTGAATAAATACCTCAATTAAAAACTGATCCTCTCTTTACTTAAAAAAAAAAAACACATCGACAATTTTTCCATCAAAATTGTCTATCAAAGAAAAGGAGGTTAAGAGAGAGAAACCTAGTTTCTGAGAAATTTTTCATATTTGATCAGTTTTTCTTGAAGAAAATTATTATGAATCAAGATATGTGTGATAACCAAGAAACTTATCACTCTCAGAAAATTTTGTATAAAATATGTAAATAAATGTACATTCATGATGAGACATGTTATAGAATACAGAGCAGATGAAAATTTTGATTAACTGAGTTTTTAATCAAAATTTGACAATGAATTAATGAATATAGTTTAAAAGCTAAGCATTAATTCAAATTAAGATGTTTTAAAAATTAATAGAAAAGTATGTAGAAAATGCATATTAAGAGATCAATAGCACACAAGTAAGCCACATTGATCAATGGCCAATATAAGCCAAGAAAATAGCCCATTTTCCTTAAAAGAAAAATTTAAGAAAATATGAGAAAGGAGAGGCACGTGAGGGGCAGCTGCTACATAGTAGCTAACTGAATTAATTCACTTAAGTGAGCTGCAAATAAGCGGCCGAGAGAGAGAAAGAGAAGGAAAGAGAGAAAGATAAAGATAAAGAGAAAGAGAAAGAGAGAGAGAGAGACTGAGAAAGGGAAAGAGAGAAAAGGAAACCCTTTTCAAGTTTGGATTTTTCTCCTCCAACCAGCATATCGATCAAGCATTCAGCCAAGAATCAGCAGTAAGAAGTTCTGAAACTTCAAGTAAGGTAAACCCTCGTTTTTCTCACGTTTTCTTGGGTGAAAAATCTGGGGTTTTGAGTAGAAATGTGAGTTAATCATGTTGAGATTTTCGGTTAAATCGAAACATGGCTCAAGTCTAGCTGTTTTTAAACATGAATCCATGAGTTGATGGTTTAGAAAACCAAGTTTAGTGAGTTTTCTTCAAGAAAGTTCAGATTTTTCAAATATTGAGTTAAGAGATGTTAATAAGCAAAATGTGAAATTTTGCTTATGTAACCATGGATTTGTGATAGTAGAGATGTAGTCTATACCATGAAACGATCTTATTGAGATTGATTTTGAGTGTAAGAAGTAGAATAAAGGCCATAAAAGCCTTAGAAAATTAGAGCAGAGCATTTCGAACCCAGAATTTTGATTCTGGTATGAACACGGGCGTGTACACGGGCATGTACAAGGGCGTGTTTAGAACACGGCCCTGAGCATGCCCACATGCACGACCGTGTTTCAAGAAAAAATTAAGACCCGAGAGGTACACGACCAAGAACACAATCGTGTATCGGGCCGTATCTGTAACACCCCCCTCCTCGTGCGGGGGACGTCACTTGAAAACTCTGCTTTACTTTAATTCTTTTCTTTCAAATCATAATAAAATAGATTGCGGAAATATTTTTTTTTTAAAACCATCGATATACGTAGTATTACAATTTTCCAAAACTAAGTTATCATAGTTGAAAAACTATTTTATATTACTTGCATATACTACTGTCATACTGTATTTAAAATAGTTAAAGTTAACATAACAGTGTACTTTATATAATATCATACAATTGTATCTTTCTTTATCCTTTTCTTTCTTCTTTGCGAAATTAGCCTGGTAGGTCCATAACCTTTATCATGACACTGGCACTTCATTCCTGCAGTCCAATCCATACACTGTGGCTCAGGTTACAGGTTGTTTACCTCGATTACCTGAACAAGAACAGACTGGTGAGCTACATGCCCAGTAAGTTCAGACATAACATTCAAAATAATAAAACACAACAATGCAACTCGACACAATGCATGAGTTCATTATGCTTAATTTACACTTTGCATTGTTCATTTACTATGTCTATGGGCCCGGTTTGGTCGTACCATGTGCGCGCTGTAAAAGGGGTCTGGGAGCGACCCAGACTCTCCCTCAACTATGGTATGTCTTTTGCTTCGACATAAAATAACCTCCCCTCGCGAGAGGCCGGTACGCCAAACATTAAGTCTTTTTCATTACCTTGTTGTTTACTGTGCTATGTTACTTACTATGATGTCTTAACTGTTCCAGTGTACATATTCATAATTAATGTACTCAATGTTATGCCTATTCAGTCCAAAATACTGTTTAAAAATCATCATCCACGCACTTAAACATTGGGGCGTGATTGGAACTGAAAATAAGACACAAGACTTTAATTATACATTTTTGGAACAGTTGGAGCGCTTGGCACTCATCCCCGAGCGCCTGGCCCTTCATTTTATTTTTCTGTAAAACTTAGGACAGAGACTCCAGCGCTTCGGCGCTCTATTTACAGCGCTTGGCGCTTTTGAAAATCCGGTGCAAGCTCCTGGCGCTCATACCTAGCGCCTGGCACTTCAGACAACTTTACACTAGCGCCTGGCGCTCATGCTGATTTTTACACTAGTGCCTGGCACTCATACCCTAGGGCCTGGCACTCCTACTGGATATTTACCCTAGCGCCTGGCGCTCATACCCTAGGGCCTGGCGCTTCCACTAAATTTTACACTAGCGCCTGGCGCTCATACCCTAGCGCCTGGCGCTTTAGCCAATTTTTACACTAGCACCTGGCACTCATACCCTAGAGCCTGGCGCTCCTATTGAATTTTAAATACCAATTTTTGGCCGAGAGCTCAGCGCCGGGGCGCTCTTTGGCTAGCGCTTAGCGCTTGGCTCCGGTAAAAATAGGTTTTTAAACACATTTTGACACCAAAGCCATTTCTCATGCATACATTCAACCCTAAAACATGTTTTAAGCATTCTAGGATCAAAATCCATGAAACACAATCATTTACACGTAACACATCACTGCACACTCGTATACTCGCCAATTTAGGCGTTTTAACGAGTTCACAACAACATATAACATTTCTAGCCAAAGAATTTAGGCTATTCATAAATTGACATTCAAGAATAACACAGTGTTCCAGTTGTTCATGTTCAAACATTTAAATGCCAGAATTTACCAGAAATTTGTTTCTGTTTCCTTTCCTTAAATTTCCGTCGTTGCCCTATAACAAAACAGTTCAACGTTCAGTGAAATGTTTATAGGTCAACACGAGAACATTTAAACACTACTTCTACACATTGTCATCATTAAACTCTTAGCCTTAGTTATAAGTCTGAAAATTTCGGCATTATAACGGCTTAATTTTTCATTTTCCCACTGTGCCAAAACCGCTTAAATCGCGTTATTGAACACAGTTTCCGTCATAAACCTGCTCAAAATCCCAGTACATAACAATAATTCATTCTCAAAATCAAGGTATAACAATGTTTCCCAAAAATTTAGGGTTTCACTCACAACCCTAAACTTTCCTCTTTGTCTTTCTTCCATTCCACACTCAATACCACATCAAATTCCTTTTCCACTTCATAATACATAATCATCACTATTCCATAAGGATTCTCACCCTCCTTTCACGTCAAATTTCTCTCCCCCATGAAACATTTTTGTTTTCAAAACTAACCCCACAAAAACTTCAAAAACAAGGTCAAAACATGTTTTTTTCCACATGATTTTCATCCAAACACTCCAAACTATCTTAAACCCATTTTGTTCCACTATTCACATAAACACAAAAACACTTAAAAACAAGCATTAAAACAGAATTTTGAAGAACTTACTTGAGCTTTAAGGTGAATACTCCTCAACTTGAAGTTTTCTCACACTTTTTCTTCAAATTTTGCAACTTTTGAAACTTTGAAAATTTTGTGAATGAAAGAACGTGGGAGAAGAAGAAGAACAGAGAAAAATGGAGTTTTCTGCTGTGGGGGACGTGAAAAATCAGGGGAAAAAGTTTATACAAATCCTTAGAGGTATTTTTGTAATTTTTGAAAATTTTGGGGTCAAAATGAAAATTTCTTGGGGGCATTTTTGCAAAATTTTTGGGATCTTTTTCAGCTGATATACAGCTGTTTCTCCCCCTCTCTTCCACGTGCATGAGCAGATCAACATGCATTTAATGCAAATTTTCTTTCTAAATTTGATTTTTAAGGAAAATCCTAAAATTTCCTTAATTTTAATAGCCTTTGGATCAAAAAATGATGATTTGATCTCATCCATTGATTCTTATATTAATAAGAAAATATTATTTGTTTATACAGTATAGGTTTTTCTTTAATAACAGTATAATTTTCATTTGTCGAAATTTTGACCGAAAAGCTATACTGGCCAAATTTCACAGTTTACCTCTTGAAATGCTATTAGAGCCTTTCGATGCGTTTATATCATTTAAAACATTCCATAAACCCTAGATATTTCATTATTTTTCATCTGGGGTCTATGTTTGTCACATTTTAAGTCTCAGTAGAATTCTGTTTTTCGATACCGAAAATGCACTATTTGAGGCGTTTCGATTCGAAATCATCACATCTATAGCCAATAAAATATTTATCAACTCTAATAAATATACTTATCAACTCTAATGATGATTTATTAGAGTGAAATTTATATATTTTCGTCACACTCGTATATATATAAATTTTCACTATACAATGATCCCGAGAACGATTTAAAATCTCGGCTGTTACAATCCTCCCCCCTTAAAGAATTCTCGTCCTCGAGAATTTAAAACAAGTGGGGATATAGGGCTCTCATTTCATCTTCTCTTTCCCATGTAGCCTCTTCTATTTGGTGATTACGCCATAACACTTTGACTAATGGGATTGTCTTCTTCCTGAGTACCTTGTCTTCTCGTGCGAGTATTTGAACAGGTTTTTCCTCATAAGACAGGTCACTCTGTACTTTTGTTGGCTCATATCTCAAAATGTGCGATGGATCAGGTACATATTTACGCAACATAGAGACATGAAAAACATCATGTACCTTGGATAAATCAGGTGGTAATGCCAATCTGTAAGCCATCTTCCCAATCTGTTTGATAATTTCGAATGGTCCGATGTATCTCGGACTGAGTTTGCCCTTCTTTCCGAAACGCATAACTCCTTTCATAGGCGCAACTTTAAGAAATACAAAGTCGCCTTCTTGAAATTCAAGAAATCTGCGTCGTTTGTCGGCATAACTCTTTTGTCGACTTTGGGCTGTTTTCATTCGTTTCTGTATCTTTTCAACTGCTTCTGAAGTCTCTTGAACAAAATCAGTTTTATGCAGTTGCTTCTCTTTTAAATCATACCAATGGATTGGGGATCTGCACTTCCTGCCATAAAGAGCTTCATAGGGTGCCATTCCAATCGAAGCTTGATAACTGTTGTTGTAGGAGAACTCTATCAACGACAGTTTCTCATTCCATGCTTCTTTAAAATCCATGACACAAGCTCGTAACATATCCTCTAAAATCTGAATGACTCGCTCAGATTGTCCATCAGTTTGAGGATGAAAAGCGGTGCTAAACTTTAATTCTGTGCCCATTTCTTGTTGTACACACTTCCAGAATTTAGAGGTAAAACGACCATCTCGATCAGATACAATGGATCTTGGAATTCCATGTAATCTAATCACATTCGCAACGTATAAACTTGCGAATTTCTCCAATGTGAATGTCGTTTTCACCGCTATAAATCGAGCTGTTTTCGTCAGTCGATCTACTATCACCCATATGGCATCATAACCTCCTCTTATCTTGGGTAGCCCTACCACTAAATCCATGGTAATATGCTCCTATTTCCACGCTGGAATATCTAAAGGTTCTAATTTCCCGCCTGGGTGTTTGTGCTCAGCTTTGACTCTCTGGCAAGTTAGACATCGACTAACAAACTCAGCAACGTCATTCTTCATTCTCTTCCACCAAAATTGTAATTTTAAATCATGATACATTTTGGTGACTCTTGGATGAACAGAATAGGGTGTTAGATGGGCTTCTTTCATAATCTGCTCCTTCAATTCTTTAGTGGCAGGTATGCAAATTCTTTCTTTCATCAACAGCATTCCATCTGTCTCGATGCTGAAGTCAATTTCTTCTCTTTTATTGACTCGGTCTCTCATCTCTTCCAAGTACACATCTTGTCTCTGAGCCTCCTTAATCCTATCATACAGTGTCGGTCTCAGTTGTAGCATAGCCAAACTTCCAGAAATCAATTCTATTTCTAACGAATTAATCTCCTTTTGTAGCGGCTTAGACAGTCCATCGATCGGTAATTGCTGCACCGATGTTGATTTGCGACTCAGTGCATCAGCAACTCTATTCGCTTTCCCTGGATGATATAAGATCTCACAATCGTAGTCTTTCACGAGTTCTAGCCATCGCCGCTGTCTCATGTTCAACTCCTTTTGAGTAAAGAAGTATTTCAGGCTCTTGTGATCTGTGAAAATTTGACATTGAATACCATATAGATAATGCCTCCAAATCTTTAATGCAAACACGACCGCAGCTAGTTCCAAATCATGAGTTGGATAATTCTTCTCATGATTTTTTAGTTGTCGTGAAGCATAAGCTATAACTCTCCCATTTTGCATCAATACCGCTCCTAATCCTTCTTTCGAAGCATCGCTGTAGATGTCGAATCTTTCCCCTTCAGTAGGAATGGCAAGGATCGGTGCACTTGTTAATCTCCTCTTTAATTCTTGGAAGCTTTCATCACATGCTGCTGTCCACTCGTACTTCTTTTCTTTTCTAGTTAACGCCGTAAGTGGTTCAGCAAGCCTAGCGAATCCCTCCACAAAACGCCTGTAGTATCCAGCTAATCTTAGAAAACTACGAATTTCAGTAACGTTTTTCGGGATAGGCCACTTGCTAACAGCTTCAATCTTTGCGGAGTCAACAGAAATTCCATCCTTAGACACCTTGTGTCCTAGGAAATGAACTTGATCTAACCAGAATTCGCACTTTGAAAATTTGGCGTATAGTTGGTGATCTCTGAGTGTTTGTAGTACCCATCGCAAGTGTTCTTCATGGTCTTCCCGGGTCTTCGAATAAACAAGGATGTCATCAATAAACACGATGACAAACTTATCTAAAAATTTCTTGAAAACTCGGTTCATCAAGTCCATGAAAGCAGCTGGTGCATTCGTCAATCCAAACGGCGACACCAGAAATTCATAGTGTCCGTATCTCGTTCTGAATGCCGTCTTTGTTACATCACTATCTTTAATTCTCAGCTGATGGTACTCAGAACGTAGATCAATCTTCGAAAACACTGAGGCTCCCTTCAGTTGATCAAATAAATCGTCGATCCTGGGTAGTGGGTACTTATTCTTGACGGTGGCCTTATTCAGCTCCCTGTAGTCTACGCACATTCGTAGAGTTCCATCCTTCTTTTTCACGAATAGAACCGGAGCTCCCCAAGGTGAATAGCTCGGTCGAATAAAACCTCTATCCAATAACTCCTTTAATTGCGTCTGTAGCTCCTTCAGTTCAGCTGGAGCCATCCGATAAGGGGCCTTGGATATCGGTGCTATTCCTGGTACTAGTTCGATCTCAAAGGAAATTTCCCGTTCCGGTGGAAATCCAGGTAATTCATCTGGAAATACATCCACAAATTCGTTGACTATGGGAATATCCTTTGGTTGTAACTTTTCTTCTTCTGTCACATCAGTTATAAAAGCTAGATATCCCACGCATCCTTTAGCTATCAACTTGTGAGCCTTCATTGAATTTATCAGGATCCTCGATGGCTTTGGAGGTGAAGCAACATATTCAAAGTTTTCTTCTTCATTTGGTCGAAAGATTATCCTTCGATGGCGACAGTCGATTGTAGCCTGATACTTTCTCAGGAAATCCATTCCTAGGATTACATCGTAATCCGCTATCCTTATCACAATTAAATCAAGAAAAAGTTCTCTATCTGCCACAATTACTGGCACATGTCGTAACCAGTAGTCTGACAACAATACTTCACCCGAAGGCAATATAGTCCTAAAGGTCATTCCAATTCTATCCTTAACATGCTCTAACCTGGCGGCAAATTCTTGTGATGCAAATGAATGTGAAGCACCCGAATCAAATAAAGCATATGCCGAGTGTTGAGCGATAGAGATATGACCTGTAACAACAGTGGATGTGCCCGCTTCTGCATCCTCTTTTGTGTATGCCATCACTCGAGCGTTGGTTGGCGGTGCCTTTTCACTTTGCTCCTGTTGTCGTGATGACGTTTCTGCCTTTGTTGTAATAGCATGCATCTGAGGATTTGGCAGACGCTGAAGAACCGTGCCAGCTTGATTCTGACGATTACTTGGGCAGCTTCTTGCATAATGGCCTTCTTTGCCACAGTAGTAACAAACATTTCGGCCTAGTCTGCATTCTCCCAAGTGCTTCTTTCCGCACGTAGGACAATTTGGTGTGCTCACAGAGCCTGGTGTACTGGGACCAGCATTTGCTGCATTCTTCTGTTGCTGGTTCCTGTTACCCCTGAAATTCCATTTTCTTTTATTGGAATTCTGAGGCCTCTGTCCACTTCCTTGTCCAGGCTTGGAGGACTGGTTGGAGCGATGTCCTTGTGGTGTTTGACTTCCACTTTGACCTTGTTTCAATTGTTGTCTCTCCTTTTTCTGAGCTTCCCATACTTGAGCCCGTTCTTCTCTGGCTCTTGTCAAATGAAATTCAGCTTTCAATGCTCGGGAGACACATTCCGCCACTGACGTGGGTGGAGATGCTGCACTGTCGACCATTACGGCAATTTCTGGTCGAAATGTCCCGATTATCTTTCGAATGCGATCCCTTTCAGTAGGGACCATATAGGGACATAACCTCGATAGTCGGTCAAACTTGCGGCATACTTCCATCACTGTCATGTTTCCTTGCTTCAAATTCTCGAACTCTCTCTGTTGTGGTCCGAGAGCAGCAGGGTCGTAATATTTTTGATTAAATTCTTCCACAAAATCATTCCAAGTCATCTGACTTTCGTCTCTTCTCAAGCAAACCGTTTCCCACCAGTATTATGCATCTCTGTTCAGCACGTACGAAGCACAGATGACTTTTTCCCTGTCAGTCAAATTCATAAAATTTATAACCCTCTGAAAAGACGATAGCCACTCTTCAGCTTCTAACGGGTCTAAGGATCCATCAAACTCTGGGGGTCTCATTCGTCGAAACCTTTCATAAAAGGGTTCCTGTGGAACGATGAATTGAGGTTCCGGAATCCTTTCCCCCGAAGCTGAGACTGCCGGGGAATTATGTTCAACTTCCGGAGCTACAGGAGCTTCTGGTGCCATGGGTGGTGGTGAAACTTCCCTTTCAGCACGTTCACGATGTATCTGATTTAGTTGGTCTCTTAACGCCTGATTCTCTTGTATTTGGGTTGCTAATAAGGCTTCTAATTCGGTCACCCTTTCAGTCAGGATGGGAGGTCTACCACGTCTAGGGCGTTGGACTCTCCTTCGTGCCATTTAGTTCTTTTAGATCTATCAATAAAGATCAAACGTTCAGTATTGATATTGAGAAAAATATCATTAATTTTCTCTTTTTACTTATCGTCATTTATAGGTAATTTCATTCGCCAATGAAATCATAACAGAATATGCAATCACTTAATCTTAAGTAAGCGACCATATAATAAACATATTCTTGTATTCTCATACAAATAATTCATATCTAGTACTTATACATATTCCAGTCAGTTTCCATAATATACAAACTTGCATTTATATACACATAAGTTAATTTCAATAACTTATGGGGTATCACTTCTATCCTCATCACTATCCAAAGGAAATTCCTCTGGATCTTCTTCACTGTCATCCTCATTTTCATTGGTCGAGTCACTAATTACATGGACTGGACCCGCAATACATGATTCACCTGAGGATTTCACATCGTCATTCTCCCTCACCGGTGGTGGTTCGTCAAGTCTGGAGGATACGTCACCGCGGGGATCATAATTTCTCATTATCTGATCATATTTTTCTATCAACATTTTTCTTTCTACCTCTCTCACTGAAGTAATATATTGCTCCAGTGTCTCATTGAGTGCAGGAATCGTTCGAAGCTTCAGTTCGTGAGTTAACCCTCTCCAAAGCATTGCACACTGCT
Organism: Antiaris toxicaria; assembly: GCA_035233585.1. Taxonomy (NCBI): domain Eukaryota; kingdom Viridiplantae; phylum Streptophyta; class Magnoliopsida; order Rosales; family Moraceae; genus Antiaris; species Antiaris toxicaria. The sequence continues at coordinate 21,790,964 of CP141153.1, forward strand.
CCTCTTCGGTCAGGGTTGGCCAAGGACTACTCATAATAATCTCCTCCCGAAAACGAGCTGCATAGGATACTACTGTATCTGACAGATGCATCCTAAAATTCTCTGCTTTCATAACAAAATTTCGACCCTCTGTAAATGTTAGAGCCATAGGTGGTGTTGATAATGATGGTACATCTGCAGTTGAAGGAGTCATTTCCGATGTTCTTGTCATTCTAAATCGAATAAGAGGTCTTTTCCCAGTTGTTCGGGAATCTGGTCGGTTACTCATTTTCAAATCCTAGTATTCATGCATTACGTACAAAATTTAGAATAAGAAAACAATGAAACATTGACTTACTTGAACTGCACAGAAAGAAATGCTCGCAATGTCATAACAGGTTATGGAGAACCGTCCGCTCTGATACCACCTTGTAACACCCCCCGCCTCGTGTGGGGGACGTCACCTGAAAACTCTGCTTTACTTTAATTCTTTTCTTTCAAATCATAACAAAATAGATTGCGGAAAATTTTTTTTTAAAACCATCGATATACGTAGTATTACAATTTTCCAAAACTAAGTTATCATAGTTGGAAAACTATTTTATATTACTTGCATATACTACTGTCATACTGTATTTAAAATAGTTAAAGTTAACATAACAGTGTACTTTATACAATATCATACAATTGTATCTTTCTTTATCCTTTTCTTTCTTCTTTGCGAAATTAGCCTGGCAGGTCCATAACCTTTATCATGACACTGGCACTTCATTCCTGCAGTCCAATCCATACACTGTGGCTCAGGTTACAGGTTGTTTACCTCGATTACCTGAACAAGAACAGACTGGTGAGCTACATGCCCAGTAAGTTCAGACATAACATTCAAAATAATAAAACACAACAATGCAACTCGACACAATGCATGAGTTCATTATGCTCAATTTACATTTTGCATTGTTCATTTACTATGTCTATGGGCCCGGTTTGGTCGTACCATGTGCGCGCTGTAAGAGGGGTCTGGGAGCGACCCGGTCTCTCACTCAACTATGGTATGTCTTTTGCTTCGACATAAAATAACCTCCCCTCGCGAGAGGCCGGTACGCCAAACATTAAGTCTTTTTCATTACCCTGTTGTTTACTGTGCTATGTTACTTACTATGATGTCTTAACTGTTCCAGTATACATATTCATAATTAATGTACTCAATGTTATGCCTATTCAGTCCAAAATACTGTTTAAAAATCATCATCCACGTACTTAAACATTGGGGCGTGATTGGAACTGAAAATAAGACACAAGACTTTAATTATACATTTTTAGAACAGTTGGAGCGCTTGGCACTCATCCTCGAGCGCCTGGCCCTTCATTTTATTTTTCTGTAAAACTTAGGACAGAGACTCCAGCGCTTCGGCGCTCTATTTATGTAACAACCGGGAAAATTCACATTTTTTGGAAAATAATTACACAATGAATTTAAGCGTTAAAATGTGAAATTAAGTGATTTAATATTGTTTAGAACTAAAATAAAATGTTCTAACAATGTTAAAGGATGAAAAATGAGTAATAGTGATATTATGTGTGTGCACGCGTGTGCCACTCACAGTATCAGGAAGTAGGTCAAGATGATATTTTCTTGACATAAAACTGATAAATTTGAGTTCAGCACCCCGAAATTAGTAAGGATAGCCTATCAGCACGCTCAAATTTGATAATTGAGCACAAGGGTAATTTTTGACCAAAAATTCACAGTATTGGAAATTGGTCAAAATGACCTCAGATGAAAATAAAACTGATATATTTGGACTCAGGACGCCCAAATTAATCAGGATAGCCCATGTTGAAATTTTGGGCGAAAAAGTATATAAAGAGCGGGAAAAAGTGGAATTTCTTCATTTGCCCATGAACTCTCTCTCTCTCTCTACATTTCTCTTTCTCTCTCTACCCCCTTTGATGAACAGTAACCGACCATCGGAAACGGTGTCCGTTTTCGACACCGCCGGCACCGTTGGAAAGCTCTCGCCGAGCTGAGTTCAACGGTGTGCCGAGTCGACGGAACCGACGCCGGAGGAGAGCGCACGCGCCGCCCGAAGCCGCCGGCCACCGGAAATTTCGATCGCCGATATCTTCGCCGTCCGACGTCCGATGAAGCTGAAACCGGTCCCAAAAGATTCGTGGTGAAGAGTACTACAAAACCCATGTGATGGATCGCCTCAACGGCCGCCGGATCGCGCCGCCCAACTCCGCCCGTCGTCGTCGCCGTCGCCGCCGTGGAAACTTGCCGTTTCCGGCGATGTTGAGCTGCACCACCGGTACAGAAATGGTCGCCGTGAAGAGGGGAGCAAAAGCCCTCAATCAATTTCGGGGAAAAAGTCCGGCACGGCGGAGCTCCACCGTCGCCGCCGTGACCGAGTTTTCGAGGGTCAATTTCCGGCCATAGGAGCTTCAAATGGTGAAATTGAAGCCACCAATGGATTCCTCTCGTCGAGATCTTCAAAATGGACTACCCACTTGCCACCGTCGCCGCCGTCGCCGTCGGTCAACGCCGGTCAACGGCCGGTCAACGGCGGTCAACGCCGGTCAACGGCGACCGTTGACCGAAAATGCAAGTTTGGCCCGTTAGCTTATTTTCGACGTTCCGGACGCATCCGCGGAGTCGGAATTGCTAGACGAGACCTCAAAGATGAGGAACGAGGAATTAGGGTTTATGCCGTCGAGACCGGACTGCAATTCGGTATAAATCCCGACCCTTTTACGTTCGCAATTTAATTGTTTGGGACTGTTATATAATTTTATGATTTTTGGTATGAAAAATGTGGAAAAGAATGTATGTAAAAAGAAGAAAATGGCTGTAATGGAGAAAAAGAAAAATATGTGATAATGTAACGATTTTACGTAAACAGTATGAGTTTTACGTAAAATCTAGGCCTCTGGTATAGTACGTGATAGAATTAGATTAGGATAGATGGTTTTCAGGCGTTTCCTAAACGCTGGAACCTCAAAAAATTAAGGGGAAACTCTGCCGAAATTTCTAAAAACGACACCAGGAGTAATATGGGAAACGAGGGGTTAAAAAAATATGATCGGGAAGGGAACCCGAGCCCCTTCGAGGAATTAAGGCATGGAAAAAGGAAGGGTTAAGTTATAATTAGTAAACCGACCCTTCGAAACCCTAGAACGTAAGGAAAAACATGAAACCGATTCTTAGGTTCGAATAGTACTTCCCGAGGGCCGGGAATGTGAAAATTGGTAAAATGATAAGAATTGATCCGGAAAAAGTCCGATAAGATTTAGAAAGTTAATTAAATGATTTTGGGTTTAGAAAATCCAGCCTAAGCATAAAAATGAAAATGTTATGATTAAACGACCCATCAGGGGCAAAATGGTCATTTTGCCCAAGGATTCTCAAATTATGGGAAAAGAGCCACAATGACCCTGAAATAGGTGAATGAAGTTTGTAAAAGTCAAAATTGAGGTTTAAGTTATGAAAAATCATGTCAAGGGCAAAATTGTAATTTTGTCAAAAGCTAGGGGTAAAATTGTAATTTTTCAAAAAGTTGGAGAAAAATTCGAAAATGGCCATTAAGGTTTAGAAAGTTGTCCTAAGGCTATAATTAAGGATTATAAGATCGGAATTAAGCTTTTTAATAAGATAAAAGCTATAAATGAAAATGTGATTAACGGACAGAGTTTGTCTGTAGGAACCCAATCCAGACGCGACAAAAGACGTCGATGGATCCCAAGGAAAGGATAAGCACGCTATGAGTAAGTTCAGACATTTACCCGTCTGCAACTATGAACAAGCTTATCGTTTTTATATGTTTGATATGCAAATGTCATGATGTAATCTATGATGATGCTATAGAAATGCTATAGCAATGTTATGATGATATTAAAAGATAGGTTTTAATAAATAATTTATAAAAATATATATATGTATATATTGAATTACGAAGGAAAGGTATCATAAAAGCTTTATGAGAGTAACGATGTGATAAAGAGGGATAAAGGAATGGAAAGAGTAAGAATGAGAGTATTATGATAGAATGCATAGGAAAGAGATGAGATATGAAAGGAAAGAATAGGTGTTTATGAAAAGTTTTATGGAAATTAAGTTATGATTGATAGAGCAATGATGATTGGTGATGAAAAGAATTTAGAAATGGATGTTTTATGAGGACGAAAGAATAGATGTTTTATAAAAAAAATGATATGAAAGCAAAGAGTTAGACAAGAAAGAAAAACAATGATAGGTTATGATAAAAGGTATGATGAATGTTTTATGAAAAATGATATGAAAGCAAAGAGTTAGACAAGAAAGAAAAACAATGATAGGTTATGATGAAAGGTATGATGAAAGGATTAGAACATAACGATAAGATGTGATTGATGGAATAGAACGATAGGCTATGATCGATAGGCTATGATTGATGGAATGATGCAAATGATAAGACGAACAAAGAATAATTGTCTACACGTAACAAAACATGTTTTTGTTTGTTATGATGTGATGTGATGTGATGTGATGTTATATAAGTAATATGTGCTATATGTGTTATGTTTTTGAAAGAAAAAGATGTTCAACGGAAAATCAATATAAGAAAAATAAAAGCCTACAAGATAATAAGACTGAAAACTTAAGTTGTTGGCGTACCGGTCTCCCTACAAGGTTGAGACTTCCGGTCTATATCCTCCGCGTAGATGTGGCGCTACCCCGAAGGTGCGGTAGATTATAGGATGGACCAACCCCGAAGGTGCGGTTTTTATGTGACTGTGAGGTAGGTTGGTGGGTCGCTCCCCCTCCTCCCACTGTCCGCGCGCAACTAGGTACGTCCAACAACGGGCCCAACCAAAGGAAAGTGGAAAGAAAACAAACGAAAGAAGAGTGAAAAGAAAAGAAAAGAAAAGAAAAGAAAGGAAAAGAGAAGAAAAGAAAAGAAAAGAGCGTGAAAAGAAAAGAAAAGAGAGTGCGTGAGAAAAAAAAAAAACAAGGAAAAAGAGAGTGGAAAGAAAAGAAAAAAAAATGATACGAAAAGAAAGAAAAGAAAAGAAAAGAAAAGAAAGGAAAAGAGAAGAGAAGAAAAGAAAAGAGCGTGAAAAGAAAAGAAAAGAGAAGAAAAGAAAAGAAAAGAGCGTGAAAAGAAAAGAAAAGAGAGTGCGTGAGAAAAAAAAAAAACAAACAAGGAAAAAGAGAGTGGAAAGATTAAGAAAAAAAAAATGATACGAAAAGAAACGAAACGAACGATATGAAAGAACAACACAATGAAATCAATGAAAAATAATAAAACGAAGTTAAAAGAACATGATAGAATTATATATGTGATGTGATGTGTTTGATGTTATATGTATGGAATGACACGTTTTTACGTGATGTTGTGCTAGTGTGTATGTTACTAGCTTTTAAGATATGAAATGTTAAGAGATGATGACAAGGCAATAGAGAAGTTATAAAGGTTTAGAACAGAAAGTTAAGGAATGATAGAAATGAAAAAGCAAAGAAATGAAGAGATTAGATTAGAATGATAAGAGTTGATCGATAGAATGATAAGAACAATGAACGAAGAGATAAACGAGCATGATGAAGCTCATCTTCTATGTTATGTTTTGAGGATATGTGTATATGATGTGTATGTATGTGATGTCATATATTCTAGTAATAACATATATTACTAGTATTTATAAGTTAATGAATGTATGTTTGAACTTACTGAGCATCTAGCTCATTAGTTGTTTATATGTTGCAGGTAAGCAACGTGTTTATTTAAAATAATATGATGGACAACGGACGGATCTGCACGTGCCAAGGGACTGGGTGAGGGTATGGTACTACCATGAGTCTTTCGCTGAGCGTTCGAAAAGGAAGATGGAAGAAAGAAAATTATGAAATATGTGTCATAAGAGTATGATAGAGATATAGGCAATAAATATGTAAGTTAAAAAAAAAAAATTGCTATAGAAATTGCTTCCGCTATAAGATGAGAACGTTAAGAATGGAAAAGTTAAGTTAAGTAAGAAGATGACGACCCACGAGGTTGCCAGCCATCGCGGTCGGCGTCAGAGCTTGACTGGTTGGTATGGTGACGTACGTGGGGTGTCGCCACAGGTGGTATCAGAGCAAGGTTTACGATGGGTCTAATTTAGAGTACCACCTGTTGCCACAGGTGGTATCAGAGCGAAAGGTTGACCATATCCCTCTTGGCACACTGCACATCCTGCCGTTATTCCAAGTAAGTTAGATTTGTTTTATGTTAGTAATTGTTTATTATATAAAATAAATAATATTTCTAAAGGACAAGGTGACGAACTCACGGTACAATCGTGGGTGGTATGGTATGAGTACGATGTTAGAGGACTGATTAGAAGATGGACGGGATCAGTTGTCCACCAAGTTTCGAGGGCGGACAGCACTTCAGCACTTTATGGGAATACAGGATTGGGTTCATGATATCAAGATGATTCTCTGACTGTGCACCATTGATCAGGATAATTGGGTCATGATAGCTGTGACATGTATGCACCTTTCAGGAAGATGCTCTCATGTGTATTGGGATTCTTGTGACTAGGATGAGCTCTAACTGGACCGAGTTTCACCATACCATGATTGAGTGACTTCCTCAGAGGAGCCCAGTATCAGTCCCAATTTCCTCATGGGCACGGGGGGACGTGACACCGCCTATATTCCCTAGAGTTGCGGATATGTGAGAATTTGATCATCGGACCGAGAAATTGTAGTCAACGTCCGGTGATATAGTTCTGACATACGCTGTGCGTTACGAGGAACTAATGAGGGCTTCTGCAATATAGATTGGAGAGGACTTACAGTCGAACTAAGTCAAGGTAAATGTAGATCAAGAAAAGTCCACCGAGGTTAGGAATGATTGAGATGATATAGGAGAAAGTCAAGATCTGGAGAAACTTCCTATTGATCTGGATGGAAAAAGACGAATAATGTATAAATGTATATGTATGTATATGAGTATATGTGAAATGAAAGGCTATATATAAAGCCTTATTGATGAAATGTATATGATTATATGTGTATGATATGTAAATGTTATGAAATGTTAAAATGATGAAATTATGTTAAGTAATGTCCCAAAATGGTATGACGTTACTTAATGTGAATTTCATAGGAATTTTACTAAATATGTTTATGAAAGGAAACGTTGGACTACGACAGCGTAATTCATGGTAATGATGCACGAATGTACAGAAATGCACGGATACGTAGAGATGCATGGTTCATCCCAAATTTTTGGAGGTACATGCAAGAAGATTCCAATCCAGGAAAGATCTAGTTACGAAGATGTCATAGAAGAAGGAAATCCCGATATTGAAAAATTACACAAGATGTGAAGAAGAAATGAAGACGTTGAAAACCTACTTGTCTTAATTTTCGAGGACGAAAATTTTATAAGGAGGGGTGAATGTAACAACCGGGAAAATTCACATTTTTTGGAAAATAATTACACAATGAATTTAAGCGTTAAAATGTGAAATTAAGTGATTTAATATTGTTTAGACCTAAAATAAAATGTTCTAACAATGTTAAAGGATGAAAAATGAGTAATAGTGATATTATGTGTGTGCACGCGTGTGCCACTCACAGTATCAGGAAGTAGGTCAAGATGATATTTTCTTGACATAAAACTGATAAATTTGAGTTCAGCACCCCGAAATTAGTAAGGATAGCCTATCAGCACGCTCAAATTTGATAATTGAGTACAAGGGTAATTTTTGACCAAAAATTCACAGTATTGGAAATTGGTCAAAATGACCTCAGATGAAAATAAAACTGATATATTTGGACTCAGGACGCCCAAATTAATCAGGAGAGCCCATGTTGAAATTTTGGGCGAAAAAGTATATAAAGAGCGGGAAAAAGTGGAATTTCTTCATTTGCCCATGAACTCTCTCTCTCTACATTTCTCTTTCTCTCTCTACCCCCTTTGATGAACAGTAACCGACCATCGGAAACGGTGTCCGTTTTCGACACCGCCGGCACCGTTGGAAAGCTCTCGCCGAGCTGAGTTCAACGGTGTGCCGAGTCGACGGAACCGACGCCGGAGGAGAGCGCACGCGCCGCCCGAAGCCGCCGGCCACCGGAAATTTCGATCGCCGATATCTTCGCCGTCCGACGTCCGATGAAGCTGAAACCGGTCCCAAAAGATTCGTGGTGAAGAGTACTACAAAACCCATGTGATGGATCGCCTCAACGGCCGCCGGATCGCGCCGCCCAACTCCGCCCGTCGTCGTCGCCGTCGCCGCCGTGGAAACTCGCCGTTTCCGGCGATGTTGAGCTGCACCACCGGTACAGAAATGGTCGCCGTGAAGAGGGGAGCAAAAGCCCTCAATCAATTTCGGGGAAAAAGTTCGGCACGGCGGAGCTCCACCGTCGCCGCCGTGACCGAGTTTTCGAGGGTCAATTTCCGGCCATAGGAGCTTCAAATGGTGAAATTGAAGCCACCAATGGATTCCTCTCGTCGAGATCTTCAAAATGGACTACCCACTTGCCACCGTCGCCGCCGTCGCCGTCGGTCAACGCCGGTCAACGGCCGGTCAACGGCGGTCAACGCCGGTCAACGGCGACCGTTGACCGAAAATGCAAGTTTGGCCCGTTAGCTTATTTTCGACGTTCCGGACGCATCCGCGGAGTCGGAATTGCTAGACGAGACCTCAAAGATGAGGAACGAGGAATTAGGGTTTATGCCGTCGAGACCGGACTGCAATTCGATATAAATCCCGACCCTTTTACGTTCGCAATTTAATTGTTTGGGACTGTTATATAATTTTATGATTTTTGGTATGAAAAATGTGGAAAAGAATGTATGTAAAAAGAAGAAAATGGCTGTAATGGAGAAAAAGAAAAATATGTGATAATGTAACGATTTTACGTAAACAGTATGAGTTTTACGTAAAATCTAGGCCTCTGGTATAGTACGTGATAGAATTAGATTAGGATAGATGGTTTTCAGGCGTTTCCTAAACGCTGGAACCTCAAAAAATTAAGGGGAAACTCTGCCGAAATTTCTAAAAACGACACCAGGAGTAATATGGGAAACGAGGGGTTAAAAAAATATGATCGGGAAGGGAACCCGAGCCCCTTCGAGGAATTAAGGCATGGAAAAAGGAAGGGTTAAGTTATAATTAGTAAACCGACCCTTCGAAACCCTAGAACGTAAGGAAAAACATGAAACCGATTCTTAGGTTCGAATAGTACTTCCCGAGGGCCGGGAATGTGAAAATTGGTAAAATGATAAGAATTGATCCGGAAAAAGTCCGATAAGATTTAGAAAGTTAATTAAATGATTTTGGGTTTAGAAAATCCAGCCTAAGCATAAAAATGAAAATGTTATGATTAAACGACCCATCAGGGGCAAAATGGTCATTTTGCCCAAGGATTCTCAAATTATGGGAAAAGAGCCACAATGACCCTGAAATAGGTGAATGAAGTTTGTAAAAGTCAAAATTGAGGTTTAAGTTATGAAAAATCATGTCAAGGGCAAAATTGTAATTTTGTCAAAAGCTAGGGGTAAAATTGTAATTTTTCAAAAAGTTGGAGAAAAATTCGAAAATGACCATTAAGGTTTAGAAAGTTGTCCTAAGGCTATAATTAAGGATTATAAGATCGGAATTAAGCTTTTTAATAAGATAAAAGCTATAAATGAAAATGTGATTAACGGACAGAGTTTGTCTGTAGGAACCCAATCCAGACGCGACAAAAGACGTCGATGGATCCCAAGGAAAGGATAAGCACGCTATGAGTAAGTTCAGACATTTACCCGTCTGCAACTATGAACAAGCTTATCGTTTTTATATGTTTGATATGCAAATGTCATGATGTAATCTATGATGATGCTATAGAAATGCTATAGCAATGTTATGATGATATTAAAAGATAGGTTTTAATAAATAATTTATAAAAATATATATATGTATATATTGAATTACGAAGGAAAGGTATCATAAAAGCTTTATGAGAGTAACGATGTGATAAAGAGGGATAAAGGAATGGAAAGAGTAAGAATGAGAGTATTATGATAGAATGCATAGGAAAGAGATGAGATATGAAAGGAAAGAATAGGTGTTTATGAAAAGTTTTATGGAAATTAAGTTATGATTGATAGAGCAATGATGATTGGTGATGAAAAGAATTTAGAAATGGATGTTTTATGAGGACGAAAGAATAGATGTTTTATAAAAAAAATGATATGAAAGCAAAGAGTTAGACAAGAAAGAAAAACAATGATAGGTTATGATAAAAGGTATGATGAATGTTTTATGAAAAATGATATGAAAGCAAAGAGTTAGACAAGAAAGAAAAACAATGATAGGTTATGATGAAAGGTATGATGAAAGGATTAGAACATAACGATAAGATGTGATTGATGGAATAGAACGATAGGCTATGATCGATAGGCTATGATTGATGGAATGATGCAAATGATAAGACGAACAAAGAATAATTGTCTACACGTAACAAAACATGTTTTTGTTTGTTATGATGTGATGTGATGTGATGTGATGTTATATAAGTAATATGTGCTATATGTGTTATGTTTTTGAAAGAAAAAGATGTTCAACGGAAAATCAATATAAGAAAAATAAAAGCCTACAAGATAATAAGACTGAAAACTTAAGTTGTTGGCGTACCGGTCTCCCTACAAGGTTGAGACTTCCGGTCTATATCCTCCGCGTAGATGTGGCGCTACCCCGAAGGTGCGGTAGATTATAGGATGGACCAACCCCGAAGGTGCGGTTTTTATGTGACTGTGAGGTAGGTTGGTGGGTCGCTCCCCCTCCTCCCACTGTCCGCGCGCAACTAGGTACGTCCAACAACGGGCCCAACCAAAGGAAAGTGGAAAGAAAACAAACGAAAGAAGAGTGAAAAGAAAAGAAAAGAAAAGAAAAGAAAGGAAAAGAGAAGAAAAGAAAAGAAAAGAGCGTGAAAAGAAAAGAAAAGAGAGTGCGTGAGAAAAAAAAAAAACAAGGAAAAAGAGAGTGGAAAGAAAAGAAAAAAAAATGATACGAAAAGAAAGAAAAGAAAAGAAAAGAAAAGAAAGGAAAAGAGAAGAGAAGAAAAGAAAAGAGCGTGAAAAGAAAAGAAAAGAGAAGAAAAGAAAAGAAAAGAGCGTGAAAAGAAAAGAAAAGAGAGTGCGTGAGAAAAAAAAAAAACAAACAAGGAAAAAGAGAGTGGAAAGATTAAGAAAAAAAAAATGATACGAAAAGAAACGAAACGAACGATATGAAAGAACAACACAATGAAATCAATGAAAAATAATAAAACGAAGTTAAAAGAACATGATAGAATTATATATGTGATGTGATGTGTTTGATGTTATATGTATGGAATGACACGTTTTTACGTGATGTTGTGCTAGTGTGTATGTTACTAGCTTTTAAGATATGAAATGTTAAGAGATGATGACAAGGCAATAGAGAAGTTATAAAGGTTTAGAACAGAAAGTTAAGGAATGATAGAAATGAAAAAGCAAAGAAATGAAGAGATTAGATTAGAATGATAAGAGTTGATCGATAGAATGATAAGAACAATGAACGAAGAGATAAACGAGCATGATGAAGCTCATCTTCTATGTTATGTTTTGAGGATATGTGTATATGATGTGTATGTATGTGATGTCATATATTCTAGTAATAACATATATTACTAGTATTTATAAGTTAATGAATGTATGTTTGAACTTACTGAGCATCTAGCTCATTAGTTGTTTATATGTTGCAGGTAAGCAACGTGTTTATTTAAAATAATATGATGGACAACGGACGGATCTGCACGTGCCAAGGGACTGGGTGAGGGTATGGTACTACCATGAGTCTTTCGCTGAGCGTTCGAAAAGGAAGATGGAAGAAAGAAAATTATGAAATATGTGTCATAAGAGTATGATAGAGATATAGGCAATAAATATGTAAGTTAAAAAAAAAAAATTGCTATAGAAATTGCTTCCGCTATAAGATGAGAACGTTAAGAATGGAAAGTTAAGTTAAGTAAGAAGATGACGACCCACGAGGTTGCCAGCCATCGCGGTCGGCGTCAGAGCTTGACTGGTTGGTATGGTGACGTACGTGGGGTGTCGCCACAATTTACAACGCTTGGCACTTTTGAAAATCCAGTGCAAGCGCCTGGCGCTCATACCCTAGCGCCTGGCACTTCAGACAACTTTACACTAGCGCCTGGCGCTCATGCTGATTTTTACACTAGTGCCTGGCACTCATACCCTAGGGCCTGGCACTCCTACTGGATATTTACCCTAGCGCCTGGCGCTCATACCCTAGGGCCTGGCGCTTCCACTAAATTTTACACTAGCGCCTGGCGCTCATACCCTAACGCCTGGCGCTTTAGCCAATTTTTACACTAGCGCCTGGCGCTCATACCCTAGCTCCTGGCGCTCCTATTGAATTTTAAACACCAATTTTTGGCCGAGAGCTCAGCGCCGGGGCGCTCTTTGGCTAGTGCTTAGCGCTTGGCTCCGGTAAAATAGGTTTTTAAACACATTTTGACACCAAAGCCATTTCTCATGCATACATTCAACCCTAAAACATGTTTTAAGCATTCTAGGATCAAAATCCATGAAACATAATCATTTACACGTAACACATCACTGCACACTCGTATACTCGCCAATTTAGGCGTTTTAACGAGTTCACAACAACATATAACATTTCTAGCCAAAGAATTTAGGCTATTCATAAATTGACATTCAAGAATAACACAGTGTTCCAGTTGTTCATGTTCAGACATTTAAATGCCAGAACTTACCAGAAATTTGTTTCTGTTTCCTTTCCTTAGTTTTCCGTCGTTGCCCTATAACAAAACAGTTCAACGTTCAGTGAAATGTTTATAGGTCAACACGAGAACATTTAAACACTGCTTCTACACATTGTCATCATTAAACTCTTAGCCTTAGTTATAAGTCCGAAAATTTCGGCATTATAACGGCTTAATTTTTCATTTTCCCATTGTGCCAAAACCGCTTAAATCGCGTTATTGAACACAGTTTCCATCATAAACCTGCTCAAAATCCCAGTACATAACAATAATTCATTCTCAAAATCAAGGTATAACAATGTTTCCCAAAAATTTAGGGTTTCACTCACAACCCTAAACTTTCTTCTTTGTCTTTCTTCCATTCCACACTCAATACCACATCAAATTCCTTTTCTACTTCATAATACATAATCATCACTATTCTATAAGGATTCTCACCCTCCTTTCACGTCAAATTTCTCTCCCCCATGAAACATTTTTGTTTTCAAAACTAACCCCACAAAAACTTCAAAAACAAGTTCAAAACATGTTTTTTTCCACATGATTTTCATCCAAACACTCCAAACTATCTTAAACCCATTTTGTTCCACTATTCACATAAACACAAAAACACTTAAAAACAAGCATTAAAACAGAATTTTGAAGAACTTACTTGAGCTTTAAGGTGAATACTCCTCAACTTGAAGTTTTCTCACACTTTTTCTTCAAATTTTGCAACTTTTGAAACTTTGAAAATTTTGTGAATGAAAGAACGTGGGAGAAGAAGAAGAACAGAGAAAAATGGAGTTTTCTGCTGTGGGGGACGTGAAAAATCAGGGGAAAAAGTTTATACAAATCCTTAGGGGTATTTTTGCAATTTTTAAAAATTTTGGGGTCAAAATGAAAATTTATTGGGGGTATTTTTACAAAATTTTTGGGATCTTTTTCAGCTGATATACAGCTGTTTCTCCCCCTCTCTTCCACGTGCATGAGCAGATCAACATGCATTTAATGCAAATTTTCTTTCTAAATTTGATTTTTAAGGAAAATCCTAAAATTTCCTTAATTTTAATAGCCTTTGGATCAAAAAATGATGATTTGATCTCATCCATTGATTCTTATATTAATAAGAAAATATTATTTGTTTATACAGTATAGGTTTTTCTTTAATAACAGTATAATTTTCATTTGTCGAAATTTTGACCGAAAAGCTATACTGGCCAAATTTCACAGTTTACCTCTCGAAATGCTATTAGAGCCTTTCGATGCGTTTATATCATTTAAAACATTCCATAAACCCTAGATATTTCATTATTTTTCATCTGGGGTCTATGTTTGTCACATTTTAAGTCTCAGTAGAATTCTATTTTTCGATACCGAAAATGCACTATTTGAGGCGTTTCGATTCGAAATCATCACATCTATAGCCAATAAAATATTTATCAACTCTAATAAATATACTTATCAACTCTAATGATGATTTATTAGAGTGAAATTTATATATTTTCGTTACACTCGTATATATATAAATTTTCACTATACAATGATCCCGAGAACGATTTAAAATCTCGGCTGTTACAGTATCAAGGGGCACACGGTCATGGGAAGGGCGTTTAGCAGACCATGTTCGACAACAAGAAAACACGACAAGAAACATGGCCGTGTAAGTAACCGTGTAAGCATGCACGTATAGTCCAGAGGAGTACACGACTAGAAATACGACTGTGTATCCACCCGTGTAACTATACACGGATTACACGGCCATGCTCCACAAACCACACGGCCATGCACGTAAGTCCAGAGGAGTACACGGCCAAAGACACGCCCATGTAGGAGGGTGTGTTCGAAGCCAAAGTAAAAAAAAAGAAAGAGTCTGGAATTGTGAATTTACATATTTTGCCATGTTTCCAGTATAAGATGAATATTAGAAATAATCAACGATTATTTCTTTTATAGGAGTTCAAGCTAGAGACTCAGATACAGTAGTTCCAGAGCAGCAGAGGCTCACGCTAGCAGATTTCCTGTAAGTTCAAACATTGTCTTGACTGCAATATTGACAATCTTGTTATATTTATGATGTTATGTATATTGTTTGACGCGTACGTTAGACATTGATTGTCTGCATCACGATACTCAGGTCAGTTCATGTCATGCATATAGAATTTCATATTTCAAGTACACATGTCAGACAGGTAACAGGTACACTAAAATAGGTGGGTGCACAAGGCACCTTAGTGTGTTAATAAAACTCACACCCCAAGTAAATCATGTAACAGGTTCCTACTGTGGGGGCAATCAGTATGCTACCCAGTTGGAACTCCAGCAAGATGGTAATTAAACCAGTTATTGGCGTACCGGTCTCTCGAACCACGAGGAGGTTTTCATGTTTAGCTTCAGTTAAGACTGAGAAGGTCAGCACTAAAGTACCACTTCCAGTTATATTAACATGTCGGTACAACCAATCAGGGGCTCAAAACCAGAACTTAATATCAGATAATGTCCTAAGACGAATCTTTCAGCCAAGAGCATGTTTTATAGAGTCAAGTTTCATGCATAAGCACAGTACAGAATGTTATGATTCATGTTTTTATGTTTGAACTTACTGAGCCCATAGCTCACTAGTTTGTTCACATGTTGCAGGTAAGAGACTTGTCTACTAGTAGTATATGGTGGACGACGGACAGGGTAGATGCATGCCAGGGGGATTGGGCGAGGGATTTGGTCATCTTTAGTCTTCCGCTGTACAGTTTTGAAATGTAATTTCAAGAACACGTTTTCAGGTCAAGATTATGTGATAGGGGAATCATGAATTTATGTGCATGTTATTTTGTCAACATGATTTCCTTATCACATTCCCAAACAGTTTATGATATTAAGAAAAAAAAAATTTATTTCACAAAATTAGCAAGCAGTTTTCAAGTTCAGTATGATTGCCGGCGACCCTAGAGGCCTACATACTATTGCGGTTAATTACAGAGTTGATTGTAATAGTACTGTAGAGCCTCCACAGCAAGGCGGGCTGCCACAGTATGTTCTCTCTTAATTCTTGAATTGTGAAAATCATCTTGTTCAAGATCTTGGGTATTAAGGTTTATGCAAAATTAGGACTTGATTTACATAATCTATGAAAGTTCTAACATGTGGTATCAAAGCTCCTAGGTTAAGAACTTGAGATTTTCCATTAAAGACTATTTTGTTTCCCCTCACATAATCGATTTTGAATTAAGAATTTTTTTTTCCTTCACTAATTCCTTCCGCTGCATGATGGACTTAATTAACTGGGCTTTTGATTTCTTGTTGTTGACCAATTCAACAATGGATGGCTTTTTTGTAATTGTTAGCATGTGAATGATTTGCTCAATGTTCCTTTTGTTATTTTCGATATCTCTGTATGAATATGAATCAAGATGATGAGTTTTGACTTACGACGGCAACCGAAGTATGTGTATGTATATATAATTGCAATTGATTATATGTTCAATATATTTGACCTTTATGTACGTTTTGATTGAATTGTTTATTTTACAATTCTTTTGGATGGAATTATATATATATTTGTATATAATAAAAGTTGATTCATGAATGTTGTTTGCAACGTGTATGCTGACATGATCATATAAAGGATTTATGTGATCCATAAAGTTTGTCTTATATATATATATGTGTGTGTACTATTGTGTCTGTGAATGCTTATATATATTTATGTATATATATATATGTAGATAATATTATTCATTTGCTATTATGTTTGTTCCATTGCACATTTAAGTTTTTGTGTGTAACGGGTTATATTTGATGTAATATATATACATAATTATGTATAATAAAGCATGATCTTAATGTTGTTGGGCATATAAGTATGACATTTGAATGTGATTTCTTTTGAACAAAATTAATGATTAATGTGTTTAGAAAATTATATATATATACACATTCAAGAAAAATGATCATTAAGTTTGGGTCTATTATTGTATGAAATTTTATATATATATCATGGTGATTTTCTTCTATGCATTTCATTTAATTGAAGTACTTATTGTCACTATTATTTAATTTAATGTCTATATTACGCATAATTCGTTAGTCACCAAAGCGGCCGAATTAGAAAGTTTTAATAGATATCAAGTTAAATAGTATTCAATTACTCATGAGTATGTGATGCTATTAATGAGATGACATGACGAAATTATATAATTTTTATTATGAGTAATTTGAAATTCAATGATTATAAAGTATTTAAGGATCGCCCAAAGGTTGATTTGTTAATTTTATAATCATGAACATGATCTGGTTAATTAATATACTTGGTTAGATATGTTTAGTATATCCAAAGATTGCAAGCATATTTGATTGGAGTGTATATAATTGCCAATTATGTGAAATTTGAATTGAGTATCAATTATGTTTTCTTATTGTGTATTGTAGTATCACCCAAAGGAGAACTTAATACACATTTAAGTACTTGTATGAATGTTAATCTATATTATGTGTTATTATTTATGACACAAAGCATTAATGTATGAGCATTTTATGTGTTTTTTGCAGCATCTACTTCTGTTGCTCTTCATTTGCAAGCTTCATCTATTACGAAGGTTAATGGGCTTAATTTTTCTAAATGGAATGAAAAAGTTCAGTTTCACTTAGGTGTTATGGATTTTAATTTGGCATTGCTTACTGATAAGCTCACTACTCTTACTTCTACTAATAGCACTGAACAAAGATCTTTTCATAAGACTTGGGAAAGATCGAACAGACTTAGCTTAATGTTCATGCAAATGACTGCAACAGACATCATTAAGCTAACAATTCCTAAAACTAATAATGCTAAGGAATTCATGAAATTTGTGAAAGATTTGTCTCAGTCTGAGTCTGCTGATAAGTCATTTGCTAGGACATTAATGGGTATGTTAACCACCGTTAAGTTTGATGGTTATCATACCATGCATGAGCACATCACTAAAATGACGAATACTGCAGCAAGATTAAGTTCCATAGGAATGAAAGGGAGTGAAAGTTTCCTTGTGCAGTTTATCATAAACTCCTTGCCTCCTGAGTATGGTCCATTCCAAATAAACTATAACACTATAAAGGATAAATAGAATATGATAGAATTGCAGAGTATGCTTATTCAAGAGAAAGCAAGGCTTAAGAAACAAGGAATTCACTCAATTAATCTTATAGGTCAACCTGAAGCTAAAATGAAACCAGGAAAGAAAAATGAAAAGGGCAATAAAGAACACCTAAAGGCTAATGTGTCATTTGTCAAAATCCAAAAGAAGGGACAAAATAGATGTCATTTCTATCACAAATGTGGACACTATCAGAAAAATTGCCAGAAACATAACGCTTGATTCGAAAAGAAAGGTAAGTCTAGTACTTTTGTATGTTTCAAATCAAATTTGGCAGAAGTTCCTTATAATACTTGGTAGATTGATTCTAGTTGTAATACTCATATTACAAATACGATGCAGGGATTCCTTACGACCCAAACCATAAAGCCAAATGAAAAGTTTGTTTTCATGGGAAACCAAGTCAAAGCTCCAGTTGAAGCCATCAGAATGTATCGTTTGATTTTAGACACTGGACATCATTTAGATTCTATTTCTAGAAATTTAGTTTCTTTATCAAAACTCGATATAGCTGGATATTCTTTTAAGTTTGGAAATAGATGTTTTAGTTTGTTTAAGCATAATCATTTTATTGATTCTGGTGTTCTTTGTGATGATTTATACAAATTAAAGTTTGATAATTTATTTGCTGAGACTCTGTTGACTTTGCATCATAATGTTGGAACAAAACATGGTTTAGTAGATGAAAGCTCAGCTTACTTGTGGCATAAGCATTTGGGTCACATATCCAAAGATAGAATACAAAGATCGATAAATAATGATATCCTTCTAAACTTGGATTTTACTGATCTTGTTATTTGTGTGGATTATATCAAGGGAAAACATACAAAACACACAATTAAGAAAAAGGCCACAAGAAGCACGCAGCTCCTTGAACTTATACACACCGACATATGTGGACCGTTTGATGTTTCATCTTGCAGTGGAGAAACATATTTCATTACCTTTATTGATGATTTTTCACGTTATGGACATATCTATTTGTTGCACGAAAAATTTCAATCAGTAAATGCCTTAGAAGTGTTCATTACTAAGGTTGAAAGACAATTAGATAAAAAGGTGAAAATTGTCTGATCTGACAGAGGTGGTGAATATTATGGAAGGCATGATGAAATTGGACAATGTCTAGGTCCATTTGCTAAATTCCTTGAAAAGCATGGCATTGTTGCTCAATACATAATGCCAGGTACACGGGAACAGAATGGTGTTGCAGAAAGACGTAATCGTACTTTAATGGATATGGTTAGGAGTATGCTGAGTTACTCTTTTTTACCCTTATCATTGTGGATGTATGCTTTGAAAACTGCCATATATCTGTTAAACAGGATTCCTAGTAAGACAGCTCCAAAGACTCCTTTTGAACTGTGGATGGGAATGAAACCTAGTTTAAGGAACCTGTATGTTTGGAGTTGCCCAGTAGAAGTAAAGATTTACACTCCACATGAAAAGAAACTAGATTCAAGAATAACCAGTGGTTTCTTCATTGGTTATCCAGAAAAATCCAAAGGATATAGATTTTATTGTCCTGGCCATAGTACGAGAATAGTTGAAACTGGAAATGTAAGGTTCATTGAAAATGGTGAAATTAGTGGGAGTGTAGAACCACGTAATGTGGAAATTCAAGAAGTAAGGGTAGAGGTTCCTCTACTAAAACTTCTACTCAGGTTGTTATTCCCACAATTGTTAAACATTTTGACAACTTACAAGAACAACGAATGAATGACGAAACACACCCCTATGAAATTGTTGTCAATGAACTTATAGTAGATGAATCATAAGAAGTAGCATTAAGAAGGTCTGAAAGGCAAAGAAGACTAGCTATCTCTAATGATTATGTGGTTTATCTGCAAGAGCCAGAATTTGACTTAGGAATTGTTGAAGATCAAATTTCATTTTCACAAGCCATGGAAAGTAATAATTTTGTTAAGTGGTTAGACGCTATGAAAGAATAGTTGAAATCAATGAATCACAATGAAGTCTGAGACCTTGTTGAGTTGCCTGAAGGTTGTAAAAGAGTTGGGTGTATGTGGGTCTTTAAGACCAAGCGTGACTCTAATGGCAATATCGAATGACACAAGGTTAGACTTGTTACCAAAGGTTTCACTCAGAAAGATGGTGTTGACTACAAAGAGATCTTTTCTCCTGTTTCTAAGAAGGACTCATTCAGAGTTATCATGGCACTAGTAGCTCATTATGATTTGGAGTTGCATCAAATGGATGTGAAAACTGCCTTTTTGAATGGAAATTTAGATGAAGATATCTACATGAATCAACCTGAAGGTTTTGTGGTTGAAGGAAAGGAAAACATGGTGTGTAAACTCAAGAAGTCAATATACAAATTTAAGCAAGCTTCCTGACAATGGTATCTCAAGTTCAATGATACCATTACTTCCTTTGGATTCAAAGAAAATATTATTGATCGATGCATAAATC
Organism: Antiaris toxicaria; assembly: GCA_035233585.1. Classification (NCBI taxonomy): domain Eukaryota; kingdom Viridiplantae; phylum Streptophyta; class Magnoliopsida; order Rosales; family Moraceae; genus Antiaris; species Antiaris toxicaria. Next base: position 21,811,268 of record CP141153.1, read on the forward strand.
TGAAGGTTAGTGGGAGCAAGTTTATCATTTTGATTCTGTATGTTGATGACATCTTACTTGCAACTAATGATCTTGGCTTATTACATGAAACTTAGAAATTTCTTTCTAAGAACTTGAAATGAAGGATATGGGTGAGGCATCTTATGTGATTGGGATTGAAATATTTTGTGACAGGTCACAAGGATTGTTAGGATTGTCTCAAAAAGCATATATTAATAAAGTTCTAGAAAGATTTAAGATGAAAAAGTGCTCTGCAAGTGTCATTCCAATTCAAAAAGGAGATAAATTCAGCCTTAAGCAATGCCCAAGGAATGAATTGGAATGTAATGAAATGGAACGAATTCCTTATACATTTATCATTGGTAGTTTGATGTATGCTCAAACTTGTACTAGATCACATTAGTTTTGCTGTTGGAATGCTGGGCAGATATCAAAGTAATTCAGGATTAGATCATTGGAAAGCTGCAAAAAAAGTGTTGAGATACTTGCAAGGAACAAAAGATCATATGCTCACTTACAGGAGATCCGATCATCTTGAGGTGATAAGATATTCAGATTCAGATTATGCTGGATATTTGGATACAAGTAAATCCACATTTGGCTATTTGTTCCTTTTGGCTGGAGGAGCTATTTCATGGAAAAGTGTGAAGCAGTATGTCATTGCTGCATCTACTATGGAAGTTGAGTTTGTGGCATGCTTTGAGGCTACTGTTCATAGATTATGGTTATGGAACTTTATTTTAAGACTTGGAATTGTCGACAGCATTGCCAAGCCGCTAAAAATTTATTGTGATAATACCGCAGTAGTCTTCTTTTCTAAAAACCAACAAGTATTCAAAGGGTGCTAAACATATAGAATTGAAATACTTTGCCATTAAAGAAGAAGTTCAGAAACAAAGAGTGTCAATTGAGCACATCAACACCAATCTTATGATTGTAGATTCGTTAACTAAAGGGTTTTCACCAAAGACATTCAATGAACATGTCGAAAGAATGGGCATCACTGAAAACCATTATTAATATTATGTTTAAGTTTCATGCTCTTTATACATTTGACTCTCTGAGCTCTTTTAAGTACTGTTTCTGATATATTAATGCATCCTATTTCCATATGCTAGTGTATATATATATATATGAATGAATTATGTAAATATTAACAGGATTTGTCTTTGACAAAGACATTATCATTGGACCATTATGGTTATCTCTTATTATAGGTCATGTTAAGTATAAAACTAATATTGTGATACATGGAAGGAACTATGTCGAATTAATGACGTACAACCGCTGTAATCCTTATTAGTTTTTGCTTAATAATGATTTATGATTTGACCAATTTAAGAAAGGATTTAGCTTATGCTTTACATGTTATATTTTATTGTTAAACCTTAAAGTTAATTTACACCACATGGGCCAAGTGGGAGAATGTTGGATTTATATTACGACCCACATGGCTTATCATTATTAATTTTTTATTATTATATTTTATTTAATTAAAAGATAATTATGATTTAATAATTATGATGTGCTTTATTCCTATTGATCAATAAAAGAGATATTTTCTAATAACTGCATATTCTGATGGAATGTGTGAATAAATATCTCAATTAGAAACTGGTTCTCTCTACCCAAAAAAAAAAAAAAAACACATCGACAGTTTCTCCATCAAAACTGTCTGTCAAACAAAAGGAAGTTAAGAGAGAGAAACCTAGTTTCTGAGAAATTTTTCATATTTGATCAGTTTTTCTTGAAGAAAATCATTATGAATTAAGGTATGTTCTCTCCTAATTCTTGAATTGTGAAAATCATCTTGTTCAAGATCTTGGGTATTAAGGTTTATGCAAAATTAGGGCTTGATTTACATAATCTATGAAAGTTCTGACACTCTTCATAGCTAAAGAGAGAAATTTGAACTATTTTTTTTATATTGGTTCTACTTGTGATATTCGAAATGTTAAATTAGCGTGAAAATCATTCTCAAGTTGTCCCCAGAATAACTAATTTGAAATCAACAAGATTGGTTATACCTATGCAATCCAAGTGAAGCCATTTCAGACTATCAGAAGTGATGTATGTAATTTTTTGTTTTGTTTTGTTTTGTTTTTGTTTTTGGTTTTTTTTTTCACAGCATAATATTGTTCTGTAAACAAAAATTGGAACAAGCATAATATCCAAGGACCTCAAGGTCATGCAAAATAAACTAGTTTTCATGTGATGACAGAAACACTTGAGGAACATCATAAGACCTTTTGTCTCGATGGTTGCAAGGAAAGATCTAATTCATTATCATGGCCAGCTCAATAAATTTTGGGACCTTGAAAAAAGTTTTCAAAATGGCCTCTTTAAATATATTTATATTTTTTTAATGAAAAACTCTTGTACCATTCAAATTTGAAAGTGATGATAGTATGTGAATAGGAAAAAAAAAAAGAGAAATCACATTTTATTTTATTTTTTTTTAGTAAACATTTTGTTAGAAAACATTCAATTTTCTTTTGTTTTGTTTTTTTTTTTTAAGTTTTGATATTTCAATTTTTTTTTTGTTTTTAATTATTTGAAAAAGATAAACATTTTACCTTTTTTTTTTTTTGGGAAAAACCTTGTGCCTTTGTTCCCTAAAAATCTCAACTGCGATGCAAGGCTTTCCTAATGATTAGGGCCTTCAAAAAAAAAAAAAACCATCACATTTAAGGCTTTTTTCTATAGATGACTTTTTATGGGGGGAAAAAAAGAGAAAAATATCGAAGAAATATATTATTTTGAGGCCTTTAAAAAAAACTAGAAAAATAAGTTGCTTTTTTTTTTAGGAAAAAAATTTCATTGAAATACATATTAACCTGGTGGTTGTAGGTATTAACTTACGATAATTTCATATCTGACTCTATCATAAAATAAAGAATTCTAGTCTCCTTATCAAATTTATAAAAAAAAGAAAAGGAAGAAACATAAGTATTAATGGGAATTGCTCGTTTAAAAAAATATATATATGATAATGGCTTAAGTATAGCCTATTTTTTAGGAAAAAAATTTGAAACCTTCCTAAATAGTGGGTCTTAAGATTGCTTAACCTCTAGGAAAGTTAAGCAGCAACTATTCACCATTGGCTACCAGTTGAAGTGTCTATAGAGAAACACCCTTCTTCACCGTCTCATTAATAAGTTCCAGCGCTCTTTCTATCTCGTCGTGATTGAGGACAAATGGTCGGATCATCAAATCATGAGTGCAATTGTCCTTACATTTTCTTCCATTTCTCTATGCAATTTCGTGAATTCACTAGAAGACATCTCCCAAGAAGTCCATTGGTCATTACATTTTTACGTCCTTACATTAGGTTGTAATCCTTTGGATAATAATCTAGAAAAAAGCATTTCCGACCTTACGCATGCGTCTAATCAAGATATTGTAGATCGCAATATCCATGTGGAATTCTTCTCCTCCGTATTTTAGAAGAATATAGCATAAGTTTGGGTGTTTGGAAGTTGCCCACGAGCTTACCTCATAAAATTTAGGTTAGCAATTCGTGTTATTGTGTCTTATTTATATCATGTTATATTTCTTAGTTAATACTATTACACCTAACTTATATCCGATCTATTTAATATTCATGTTAAAATCTCAAATCCAAATCCAAATCCAATCAATTTATTAATTATATTAATTGTGTCAACCCCGAATTAATTTGTTTGAATTAAATATGAATAAAATAATGACTTATTTAATATAATTGTGATATTTTGACATATTTATTAATTAACATATCTTTTTTTTATGAAAAACAAGTGAAATTTATTTATAAAGTTTTAAATTCATATTATTTGTACTTTATTAACTATGAAAACTCTCATTTTATATTCTATACAATAAAGCAAAAAATAATATATAATTAATTGTATCAATCTGTATTAAGAGATAAACCCAAACTCGTTAAGTTCGTATCGTGTTCATATCAATTTATCATGTCGTGATCTAAATTGTCAATCCTACATAAAATAGCTCTCAAGCAACTTGAACTCGGCCTATCATACACAAACCAACAACAAGATTGTTATAGGTTACAACATCTAGTATCAGTCTCTTGAAAAAATTAGAGTTTTGACAATAATCATAGATTATTTATACTAATAATCTTTCAAATTGTATTTAACATATGTTGGGAAAGACAATCCAAGTATTTTCAAAAGCTTAATTGTACCAAGGGAAAATGTTCTCAAAAATATTGAAAATTTGTTTGAGTATTTTATATTTTTATTTAATTTTTTAGTTAAGTCATATTCAAAATGTATGTACTATAAACAGGGAAAGATAGTTTGATATTTTCGAAATTTTATTCACTTTAGAAGTATTTTGTCACTGATTTACAAATACACGAATAATGAATATTTGTTCAAAAAGAGGAGTAAAAGTGATAATTAATTACTAAAAACATATTAATGTAAGAGACGAGAAATTGTAAAAATGTCCTTTTAAAAATAAATAAACCGAAACAAATATACTTAAAGGGAAAAATTCCTAATCAAATTTAAAATGGACAAAATTCATTAAGAGATATACTATAAAAATTTCCTACAGTTATTTCTACAATTTCCTCAATAAAAATACCATAAAAATACGTGGAACAAGAATAGGCATAGATTGAATGATTATTTTTGCGTGCTTTGCCAATAAAAACGCAGTTTGATTGAACATTGTACTTATTATTGAAACCAAAATTACCTTGTTCGGTTAGTCATGGAAATTTAAGAAATTGACAAAAATACCCATCAATTTATCATTTATAATTACTGCAGGATAGTGCAGGAAATTTAAACATTAGATCATTGTAGGGGATAATATAGGAAGAAAGAAGTTTTATTAATATTGGTTTTTAAATGGGGTGGTCATTGCATTGGTTTACTACTAATGACTATTCAACCATGTTAATGCCATATAGAAGTGGTTATTATTAAGTGTTTTGTCCAACCAAACATGCGAATAATTAGATTTACCGATTTCTGTTTTTAGTATAGTTGCAGGTATAACCTAATAATAGTTTCACATTTAATTTTATTAAAAGTTATACAATTCGAAGTTCGAATCCCTTGATCCTCACTTTTCAAAAAAAAAAAAAATCTCTTTGCTCCAGTAAGCTCCTTACCACCACAAACTAAGTCTTAAATGCCTTTTTGAGCTCCTTCTAGATGTGTGTTGAGTGTGGTTAAAATTACCTAAATCACTTCCTGGTTGGCCCTAAAAGAGTAGAATCGAAAGCTTAACATGATGTTTTCATCCATGATGCCGCAAATATTCATATGTTACGTAAACATGGACATGTTATCATTTGGATTTTTTCTACCATCATATGGTGAAGTCAACAACATCGTAAATCTTTTAGGTTAGGATACTGTCATTTCTCGGGAGTGAATGGATGACTATCATTTTCTTCTTACGACTCCATGTTAAGTTCAAGGTTCCCCCAAAAGTTCCAAGATAAGTTACATATTTTGGGAGGAGATGGGACCTGATATCTTGTTTCGGCTTGTGCTTTGGCCTCGCATAGCTTCATTTTGGCCCCTGAGGTCTTTTTCTACTAACCATTTCGGTCGCCATTCTGAGCAGACTTCAATTCTATTTGTTGAATTCTCGGCGGAACCGATGCCCAAGTGATAGTCCCGTAGCTTCATTGTTGTGCTGTTGATAACACTAGCCGCATTAAAATTTGGGACTGAGTAGTACTCCTTATTCAGGATTCAACAGGAAATTAACCTTTCCTTCAATATCACTTCAAAAAAGCACAATCGTACAAAGACCACAATCTTGCATTTGAGTTATTGAAGGTCCCATAAAGGAAATGAACCTTATCTTCAATACCACTTTGAAAAAGCACGATTGCACTAGGGTCGCAGTCTTGTGTTTTGGGGGAGCAATTTCAACCTAAAAAACCCAACTTATTTTTGTCTTTTTTTTTTCAAAAGTCAATAAAAATTTGAATTAATTTTTAAAAAGTCAAACAACTCAAACCTAAGAAACTTAAGTTCAGAAGATGTACCAAACACTTATAGTGGAATTATTGAGGATGTTGTGATTGAATACAAGACCTTAGCCAATATTTAACCACGAATGCCGTTTTAGCTACTTTAACAACATGTTTTGAGGAAATTTTGTAAACTTAAATATTTCGAATAAATGTATGTTTTGGCATATAGGTTCAAAAAATAATATTTAAAAAGATTTTGATTCAAATTGAGGAATTTTTTTTTGGATTAGTGTTTGGAAGATATAAAAATAAATGTGTTGGAAAATGGCTTATTTAAGCCATGATAAATGCCCATTTTAAGGCCCAATTTTGAATGAGGCCCAATTAAAGTTTGAGTCGGGTCTTGATAGATTTACATTCTCCGTTACGAAGAAATCAAAATCGGATATTCACACGCTCAAAATGGTAATCGGTTGAATGAGAAATTGATGCTTCAAATGTGCCACTTGAAATGGTAGCTTGGAAGGGAAATTACAAAAATCCCACATTGGCTAGGAGTGAAGTCATGGTGGTATATATAAAGGATTGGATTTCAAGGCATAGGTAAGCATGTATACCTAAGATTCTCTCACATGCACAGGGGGGGTGCAAATCCCTGACGTGGTGGGTTAAGGGCCATCGTGTGCACCCATAACTTGCAAACATAAATGCCGAACTGGAAAAGCCTACCTCTTGCTGGCTTTGTTTTGCAATTTTTTTTATTTTCATTTTTTCGGCCAAGAAAAGCCAAGATCATCCATATTCTGCTTAAAATCGAATTTTCTTAGTTAAGGAGTTAAGTGACTTGGTTAAGGAGCTTAATAGGAGGAATAATGGAGTTTAATGGAGACCACAATGAATATGCATGAATGTGGGAGTTTTTTTTTCATAAGAATGCAAATGGATTTCAGTTTCCACTATGAAAAATCCAAACTTAGACATGGAAATGGCCAAGTACAATGCAAGGAATGAAACTCATGAATTTAAGGGTTAAATTTTGGTTTAATGGGTGATTAATCCTATTCATTCAGGCATGTAACATCCCATTTTGTGAGCCTGTATAAAGGCCATTCTCTACATGAAAAAACACACAACACAAACACATAAAACACTAGCTCTCTTTCTTTCTTTTGTTCTTGAGTTCTTTTTACAGCTTTGTAGTTGGTTTTGGTGATAGAGGAAAGGTGTAAGTTCGAGTTCGGTGTGGCGGTTCTGATAGTGCTACGTGATTCCGTCATTGTCATTGTATCCTAGGAAATAGATGTCTTACGTATCCTTAAGCACTCTTAGAGGGCACAAATCTGTTTTAAGGAAAACGTGCTTACGTGCTTCACGTGCCTTGACATCATTTTTGATTCTATATAAGTTCGGTTGAAGGTTGAATTCGTGTTGTAACATTTCCCTTATTGTAACAAATTGATTAGATAAATTGTTTTTCTTTGTATTTTTTATATTTTGCCTAACAATCTTAAAACAGATTCGCATAACAAAGAAGACAGATTTACGAAGAAGACATTTCCTTTTGTTGGAAATTTTTGAATTTTTGTACTAACTTAAAGTTTTTTTTTTAAGAAGGAATGGTTGATAATATGAACGTGGTTGTTCCTAGCAGAAGCAACACTGTGATGCCTGAGTCGTCCCAAGTGGTTCAGACAACAAACTTGGTCCCAACTCTTGGCTCAAACTTGATACAGCATTTACCTGTTTCAGTTCTGTGAACCACAATGAGAAGCCTGAAAAGTTCATTGGATTGAACTTTAAGACATGGCAACAAAAGATATTGTTTTACTTGACAACATTGAAACTTACGAGATTCTTGAAAGAGAATCCTCCTAGTGTTAGAGAGGATGAAGTGGATGCACAAACATTTCAAGAGATTAATGCATGGAATCATTCTAACTTCCTGTGTCATAAATATGTGCTTAATGGCTTATCTAATGAACTTTACAATGTGTATAGCTCGAAGAAAACGGCTAAGAAACTATAGGAGTCTTTGGATAAGAAATACAAGTCCGAAGATGCGGGTGCTAAGAAGTTCTTAGTGGGTCAATTCCTGAATTACAAGATGGTAGAGTTAAAGACTGTGATTAATTAAGTTCAAGAGATCCAACTTATCATCTATGGGATACATGTCGAAGGAATTGCCATCAGTGAATCCTTTCAAGTAACTGCGTTAATTGATAAGCTACCCTCCGCTTAGAAGGAGTTTAAGAATTATCTGATGCACAAAAGAAAAGAGATAACCGTGGAGCAACTAGTTGTTCGACTTCGTATCGAAGAAGACAATAGACGGTCCGAGAAAAAGTTCTCTAACGTAATCGCAAACTCTGCTAAGGCTAATGTGGTGGAGCATGATGGTCTTAAAAAGAAGGGAAAACTGGGATCTAAGTTGGGATCAAAAGGAGGAATTTCCAAGAAGAAATTCCAAGGAAAGTGCTTCAACTGCAACAAGGTTGGGCATAAGTCGGCAGACTACAGGCTGCCAAAACGTAACAAGGAGAAGGAAGCCAACTTGGTGGACGCTATCTTAAAAGAGGTGTCTGACATTAGCTTGTCTGCTATGGTCTTAGAAGTGAACTTAGTTGACTTCAACCCAAAGGAGTGGTGGCTCGACACTGGGGCTACAAGAAACATCTGTTGTGACCGGGCTGAGTTTACTGATCTAGTTCCGTTGGAAACTGAAGAGAAGCTGTTTATGGGCAACTCCGCAACTTCTAAGATCAAGGGTCAAAGAACGGTATTCTTGAAGATGACCTCGAGCAAGGAAGTAAAGCTCTACAATGTGTTGTGTGTGCCCGATATCTGAAAGAATCTCATATCCGAAATGATGTTGAGCATGCATGGCTTCAAAATGGTGTTTGAGACTGATAAAATTGTTTTGTCCCAAAAAGGAATGTATGTGGGGAGGGGTTATGTAAAAAATAACATGTGGAAAATGAATGCCATAGCTGTAAAACCCAATAATGTGAATAAAAAGAGAAAGTCTTTCGCTTAAACGCTTGAGTCTTCTAACTTATGATATGGTAGACTAAGACGTGTTAATTATGATAAATTGTGTAGAGTAATTAACTTGGATCACATATCCGCATTTCATATTGACTCAAAACATAAGTGTGAAACTTGTGTAGAGACAAAACTAACAAGGTTATCATTCCAAACGATTGAAAGGAATACTGAACCATTAGACCTAATATATAGTGATGTTTGTGACTTAAAGTTTGTTAAAACTAGAGGTGGTAATAAGTATTTTATTACTTTTATTAATGATAGCACAAAGTATCACTATGTATATTTGCTAAAAAGCAAAGATGAAGCTGTGGAGACATTTGCTCTCTACAAGCAAGAAGTTGAAAACCAACTTAATAAAAAGATTAAGATGGTTAGAAGTAACTGGCATGGTGAATATGTAAAACCATTTAGTGTATTTTGTGCATAACATGGAATTATTTATGAGGACACACCACCATACTTTCCCCAATCAAATGGCATTGCTAAACGTAAAAGTCATACTTTAAAGGATATAATGAATGCTATGTTGACAAATTCTGGGTTACCATAGAACTTATGGGGGGAAGCCATTTTATCGACAAATTACCTTTTAAATAAGATTCCGCGTAAGAAAGTCGATAAACCCCTTATGAACTATGTAAAGGAAGGAAACCTTCCTATAAATACTTGAAAGTATGAGGGTGTTTGGCCAAAGTAATGACACCAATGCCAAAAGGGATAAAGATAAGTCCTAAAATGGTTGATTGCATCTTCATTGGGTATGCTCATAATAGTAGTGTATATCGGTTCATTGTGCATGAGTATAAAAACCTTGACATACACAAGAACGTGATATTGGAGTCTACGAATGCATCATTTTTTGAACATGTATTTCCATGTAAGACTAAGGAAGATAAGCCAAGTTTATCAAAACAAACTGTTGAAACTATTGAAGAAGGTAATAGTCAAAACTTTGAAAACAATGAAATCATAAAAACAAAGGAAGAGTCTAGATGAAGCAAAAAGGCAAGGTTAGAAAAGTCTTTTGGACCAGATTTTCTAACCTGTATGCTAGAGGCTGAACCTCAAACATATAAAGAAGCTATGAGCTCAACTAAGGGTCCTTTATGGAAAAAGGCCATAAAAAGTGAGATAGATTTCATCTTGCAAAATCACACTTAGGAACTAGTAGACCTTCCACTGGAAAATAAACTACTTGATTCTAAATGGATTTTCAAACGGAAAATGAAGGCAGATGGAACAATTGACAAGTATAAGGCCAGATTTGTGATAAAAGGCTGTAGACAACGAGATGGCCTTGATTACTTTGACACATATTCTCTTGTGAAGAGAATAACATCTATAAGGATGATATTAGCAATCGTCGCACTGCGGAATCTTGAAGTTTATCAAATAGATGTGAAGACGGCTTTTCTTAATGGAGACCTGGAAGAAGAAATATATATGGAGCAACCTGAGGGCTATATAGCTCCCAGACAAGAAAAGAAAGTCTGCAAATTAGTAAAGTCACTATATGGACTAAAACAAGCACCAAAGCAATGGCATAAAAAGTTTGACGATGTCATGATGTCAAATGATTATAAAATCAATGAGTGTGACAAATGTGTTTATGTCAAGAACACTAAATATGGTCATGTCATTCTCTGTCTATATGTTGATGACATAATGATCAGATGATCATTATATTGAACAAATCTATCAAACACATGTTGAACTCAAGGTTTGATATGAAAGATATAAAACCGGCTGATGTAATTTTGAAAATCAAAATCATAAGGTCTCCTAATGGTCTCATAATAACTCAGTCACACTACATAGATAAAATACTTGACAAGTTCAACAAATATAATTCTGGTATAGCAGAACCCCTATTAATGTGAGTCAACGTCTGTCTAAAAATAAAGGACAAAGCATATCTCAGGTGGAGTATGCTAGAGTGATTGGCAGTCTGATGTACCTAATGAGCTGTACAAGACTAGACATTATATTCACTATGAGTATATTAAGTAGGTTCACGAGTAATCCAGGAGATGACCACTGGAGAGCAATTATGAGAGTACTGAGGTACTTAAGATATACTCGTAATTATGGACTACATTACTTAAGAGAACCTGCTGTATTGGAAGAATACTTTGATGCAAGTTGGATATCTGATACACAGGATTCTAAAGCTACCAATGGATATATATTCACCTTGGGTGGTGCAGCTATTTCGTGGAAATCCTCTAAGCAAATGGTAATAACCAGATCTATAATAGAAGTTGAATTTGTCGCCTTGGATAAATGTGGCGAGGAAGCTAAATGACTTAGACATTTCTTGGAAGACATTCCAGATTGGCCAAAGCCTGTACCTGTAATATGCGTATATAGTGATAGCCAATCAGCCCTAAGTAGAGCGCATAACACGATGTATAATGGTAAGTCAAGACATATACATTGTCAACATAGTACCATTAGACAACTGATCTCAATAGGAATCATGGCCATTGACTATATAAGATCAAAAGACAATATTACAGATCCATTGGCCAAAGGTTTGAATAGGGATCAAGTTGAGAAAACATCAAGAGGAATGGGACTAAAGCCCATGGAAAAATAGGTTGAAGCAATGGAAACCCAACCTAGTTAACTGGAGATGCCAAGATTTTGGTTCAATGAGACAACTAAATTGTGTAGACCAGCTTAGTTTACTGTAGGGGTTACCCAAGCCCATTACTATGATAAAACAGTGAAATCCATTCTAGAAGAGGTTAAAAATTTGTTTTTAATGATTCTTATGTATCGAATACATTAAGAATCCAAGTGGAGTAATACGGGTTACTCTCGAATAAGAAATCACCTATGTAAAAGAGAAGTGGGGCCGCTTCAAAGGAGAATTATGAGGGCTCAATTCTTCAACAACTCTTACATAACTAGGCAGATGTTTATGGTCAAAATGAACATAACCATGAGAACTGAACTGTGTCAGAAAGATATCTGTGTGAGTTATATTATCGTTTACACAAATGACAGAACAGTTCAAGGACATCACACCTACTGATCAGTCAGTAAAGTAAATATAATCTCACAAGGGAAGGTTTAAGGGTTAATGCCTACCTATCCTATACAGATATCGACTACAGAACTCTATCACCAATCGAGTCTGTGTTTTCTCATCGTTAGTCAATTTTCATTCACGTGGGGGATTGTTGGAAAATGGCTTATTTAAGCCATGATAAAGGCCCATTTTGAGGCCCAATTTTGAATAAGGCTCAATTAGAATTTGGGTCGGTCCTCGATAGATTTGCATTCTCCGTTACGAGGAGATCAAAATCGGATATTCATACGCTCAAAATGATAATCAGGTGAATGAGAAATTGATGCTCTAAATGTACTACTTGAAATGGTAGCTTGGAAGGGAAATTGTAAAAATCCCACATTGGCTAGGAGTGAAGCCATGATGGTGTATATAAGGGATTATATTTCAAGGTGTAGGTAAGTATGTATACCTAAAAGGCTTTCTCACGTGCAGGGGGGGTGCAAATCTCAGACGTGGTGGATTAGGGGCCCATCGTGTACGCCCACGACCTGTAGACATGAATACCAGACGAAAAAAGCCCATCTCGTGCGGGCTTTGTTTTGCAATTTTTTTTTTCAGTCCAAGAAAAGTCAAGACCATCTATATTCTCCTCAAAACTGAATTTGCTTGGTTAAGGAGTTAATTGGCTTGGTTAAGGAGCTTAATGGGAGGAATAATAGAACTTAATGGACAATATGAATATGCATGAATTTGGGAGTTTTTTTCTTAAGAATGCAAAAGGATTTCAGTTTCCACCATGGAAAATCCGAACTTACACATGGAAATGGCCAAGTACAATAAAAGGAATGAAACTCATGAATTTAAGGGTTAAATTTTGGTTTAATGGGTGATTAATCCCATAAATCCATGCATGTAACATCCCATTTTGTAAGACTATATAAAGGCCACTCTCTACATGAAAAAACACACAACACAAACACATAATGTAATAGCTGGAAAAATTTTACTGTTTTCAGAAAATGTGTATATCGTATGTACAGTATCGAGAAAAGGGTCAAGACGATATTTTCTCGACCTGAAACTGATATATTTAGAAACAAGATGCTCAAATTAGTCAATTGAGCACAAAACAGAAATTTCGACCGGGAATGCGAAAAATACGCAATATCGAAAACTGATCGAGATGACCTCGAATTAAGATAAAATTGATAAATTTGGATTCAGTACGTCCAAATTAGTCAGGATAGCCCAAGTTAAAAATTTTGGGGAGAAGAGTATAAATAGGAAATCTTGGGGGTTAAATTCACAAATTCCTCATAATTCCAAAAAAAAATCCGAAATTCTTCCCCAAAATTCTCTCAAATGTGAACAGTGACCAACTTTCACATACGACCTCCGTTCACGACACCGCCGGCACCGTTGGAAAGCTCTCGCCGAGCTGACTCCAACGGTGGATCGACGCGACGGAGCAGCCGCCGGAGCAAGCCGCACGCGCCGCCCGAAGCTCGCCAGAGCCGTGAATTTCAAACGGCCGATTCTTCGCCGTCCGGCCACCGTTTGCCACGAAATCGGTCCCAAAAGGTTCGTGGTGAAGAGTACTACAAAACCCATGTGGTGGTTCATGGCAACAACCGCCGTATCGTGCCGACCGAGCTTCGAGAATTCCGCCGTCGCCACCGTGGGATCCACCATCGATTTTCATCGATTCTGGCCAAATTGAAGAGAGCCATCGGTGCAGAAATGGTCGTGGGGTTGTGGGGAGCAAAAGCCCTAGACCAATTTCGGGGAAAAAGTCCGGCACGGCGAAGTTCCACCGTCACCGCCGTGACCGTGGCTTTCGGGGGGATTTTCCGACGATAGGGGCCTCCAAACATGAAATTGAGGTCACCAATGGATTCCTCTCGTCGAGCTCTTCAAGATGGGCTACTCACTTGCTACCGTCGCCGTCGTCAACCGCCGATCAATGGCGAGTCAACACCGGTCAACGCCGGTCAACGGCGACCGTTGACCAAATTTTGAAGATTGGTCCATTGGCCTATTTTCGATGTTCTGGACGCATCTGCGGAGTCAGATTTACAAAACAGAACTCCAGATGCAAAGAACGAAAGAATAAAGTTTGTGCGATCGAGACCGAACGGCATTTTCGGTATAATCTCGACCACCCTTGTTCCTCAATTTGTTAATTGAGATGAATGTATGTTAATGTGATATATTGATATGAGAAATTGTAAAAGAAAGAAAGAAAAATGGATGAAATAGCAGATATGAAAAAGGTATGAAAATGTGTAAATTTTACGTAAAAAGTGTGTAACTTTTACGTAAAATTAGGCCTCTGGTATAGTACGCGATAGATTAGATGAGGTTAGATGGTTTTGAGGCGTTTCCTAAACACCGGGAGCCTAAAAATTAAGAGGAAATGCTGCCGAAATTTTTAAAATGGCGTAAAGGGCATTTTTGGAAATAAGGGTTTAAAATGTGATCGGGCAAGTAAACCCGAGCCCCTTATGAATTTAAAATGAAAAATGGAAAATGGATGTTTTAAGAATTTATAAAACGATCTTTGAGGCCTGAAATGTAAGAAAAGCAAGAAATCGACTTTTATGTCGGAATATAACTTCCCGAGGGCCGGGAATAGTAAAAATTGTGAAAAATATAGAAACTAACCTGGAAAAGGTCCAGTAAGTTTTTAAAAGTCAAATTGATGATTTTTGAGCTTAGAAAATTCAGTCTAAGCATTTAAAACAAGAAGGTTAAGACTCAAAGACCCGTCAGGGGCAAAACGGTCATTTGGACCAAAAATTTCAGAAAGTTAGAAAAAGAGTCGTTAAAGCCTAGAACATAATCCTAAGGCTTTAATTAAAGTTTTAAAGGCCAAAGTTAAGAGTTAAGCATGAAAAATAAGAAAAGTTCCGATTGGGGCAAAATGGTAATTTTGCCAAAAGTTTACAGAAAATGTAAAAATGAAACGTTAAACTCCTAAGTTCTTTATTAAGAACTAAAACGTAGTATTTTTACGTTTTATAAAGTTTTATTTATGAAATAAAGATTTTAAATAACCGTTAATTTTTCGGTTATAGGAGTTCAACGGGACAGTGATGATGGACTGTCGAGGAACCACAGAAAGCTGACGTTAGCAGCATTGAGGTAAGTTCAGACATTTAATTGTCTGTGCACGAACAAATTGATATGGTTATGTTTAGGTGAAAATATATTTTCCCTTAAACTATATAATTGTTTGATTTGTGATTGATGACGAGTGCACAACTATTGGTATAGTTGTGTACTAGACTGTATGGTTTATAGTATGACTGTGTAATTTATGTTATTGTTACAATTGTTTCAGATTCACGGGAATCTGATTGTTTATATTGTTATGACTGCATTGAGTATATGCATGCCTTATGTTTAATGAGGCAACCTCCCAAGAGTGTGAGGTATCGTTTTAAAGAAACGATGAAAATAATGAGAATAAATAAATTAAGTAAAATTTATATACTGTTCTGTATATGTGACAAGTTTGGACGAGAGGTTCTAAACTTACTGGATTCCATTTTTATGATTCCAGTTACTACGTTATGATCGTAGAGCAGTATTAATGTTTGATTAATCACAGTATTAATATGTGATGTTTACAGTCTTTATGACTGCACAGTAAAGATGTTATCATATGTACACTTGAACATTAAACAACAGGGTAATGAAAACCTAATGTTTTGGCGTACCGGCCTCTCGCGAGGGGAGGTTATTTCATTGTTAAAGCAGAAGACATAGCACAGATGAGGGAGAGCTAGGGTAGCTCTCAGGCCCCTCTACAGCACGCTTTTCGGTACGACCAAAACGGGCCCATACGGAGATAAAGTACAGATAAGATAATAAATGAACAGAATAAATCGAAAAACTGAGCATAAAACACTCAAGACAAAATTGTTGTGTTTGATTGCAATGTTTTGCGCTAACTTATATGTTATACGCATTTGTATATATATATATGTTTGTAAATTACATGTTGTGCTAATTATTAAAAATATAGCATTACGGGCGCGAGACTCATACAGTTTAACGGGCGCGAGGCCCATGATATATAGGGCACGAGGCCCATACAGTTTAACGGGCGCGAGGCCCATGATATATAGGGCATGAGGCCCATACAGTTTACCGGGCGTGAGGCCCATGATATGTAGGGCGCGAGGCCCATACAGTATGACGGGCGCGAGGCCCAGGGCGCAAGGCCCATAAACTGAAAGCAATAAATGATGTAATGAAAGAAATAATGAGAAACATGAAAAAAAGAATAAATGAGTATTATATGAGCACTACCACATGATGTGATGTTTGTGCTAACCCTATATGTGATGTTAAGTTAAGACATCAGGGTAAAGTTTTAAGAGATGTTATGGGTGATATCAGAGGATACCACTGTTATTACAGTTGGTATGTTTATAGTTATTCTTATTTTATAGAATACTAATAGCTATCACAATTTATGTGATTATTTGTCATTACATCAGAGTAAAGTTTAAAGAGATGGCATGAGTTATATCAGAGTATACCACTGTTATTACAGTTGGTATATTTATAGTTATTCTAATTTTATAGAATACTACTAGTATCACAAATTATGTGATTATTTGTGTTAATACACGATATGTTTTTAGTAGTTATATACTACAGATAATGTATATGTTTATATGACAGAATATAACAGTATAATATACTGTTTTATGATTTATGCTTTTATGTTTGAACTTACTGGGCGTTTAGCTCACCAGTTTGTTCGTGTGCAGGTAACAAAGTTAAACAACCTGCCATTTGAGTTTGTTGAGATACGGGATTGGTGGAATGGGTTGTGAATGTCATGTCAAAGGTTATGGACCCGCTATGCTTAATCCGTCAGATAGAAAGAGAGTAGGTGTAAGTATGTATATGTATATATATAAAAAAAAAAAATTCTCGCACGTTTTTATATCAATATGAAAAGAACAAATAGTAGAAGTAAGAATAGATGTCAAGTGACAGGCCCGCGTGAGGCGGGGTGTCACACATAAAACACTAGCTTTCTTTATTTCTTTTGTTCTTGAGTTCTTTTTGTAGCTTTGTAGTTGGTTTTGGTGATAAAGAAAAGGTGCAAGTTCAAATTCGGTGTGACGGTTCCGATAGTGCTACGTGATTCCGTCATTGTCGTTGTATCCTGTGAAATGGACGTCCTACATATCCTCAAGCACTCTTAGAGGGGACGAATCTGTTTTAAGGAAAACGTGATTCACGTGTCTCGACATCATCTTTGATTCCGTTTAAGTTCGGTAGAAGGTTGAATTCGTATTGTAACATTTCCCTTATTGTAACAAGTTGATTAGATAAATTATTCTTTTTTGTATTTTCGATATTTTGCCTAACAAAATGTAATATGGATTTCAAAAATAGTGAAATACCTAATTTGAATTAGAATCTTTTTGAATTTAACTTTTCAAACATAAGCATCAAACATAGGCTAACTTTTGTGCATGAGGCCGCAATGCCATTGCCTCCTTTCTTTGTCAGTGTTTTGTTGTTTGTGTGGCTTTAGATCCAAATGTTCTTTTTCATGACGAATTTCTCTTTCAGCAAAAAAGAAAAAAAAAATCTGAGATGGAAAAAAGAAATAACAATAAGAAAATTTATATCATTTCATACAAGAATTTAAGAATTTTGAGATTCCCAACTTTGAGATTTCAATAATTATAAGCTTTCTGCAAGACTCAGAATTTTATTGTTATTTTTTCAATCCAGGAATTCCGGGACAACTAATTTGAAATTTCAATAAAAATCAAATGGTAAAAGAAAATCATAAAGATGAAATGCGAGATTTAGAGAAAGAAGGGGGTAAAAAAGGGAAGAGAAAAGGGTTTGAGGCGAGTGTTAAAAATATCGGTCAAGAGCAACACATCTGGGAATTTTGTGGTAAAAATTGCAGGAGATGAGAAGAAATTATCATATCCCATCAATAATAATAATAATAATAATAATAATAATAATAATAAAAGCTGCGTTAACTAAATATGTCATGAAATTATTGAAAAAAACACAAAAAAGATACAAGTTAGAAAATATGAGCTGATCAATCTGTGCTTTGGTGCAAACCAACTCAATTTAAGTCAACTTCTAGCCATATACATATCAACAGTAGATGGAGCATTGTGGGTGGTGTACCTCAGCTGTACCCTAAAACAGTTGCCCTCTTTGTTAAACATAAATGCATTATATTTTCTTTCAAATATCTCGAAGTCAAGGCTGCAGACAGCAGCCTAAATAAAATTCACATCGAATCATTTGTCACGTTTGTTTGTTTGGTGTCGGCTAGATTTATCTTTATATAAAGTTGATGGTGGTCTTTATATTGTAAAGTTCCAGCTCTCAATTAGTCAAAAATTTTTATATATTGTAGAGATTTTGGAGAGAAAAAAAAAACTATGTATGCTCAATCCGTGTATTGAGATACTTTCTCCTAGTCTAGTTTCAAGCATATATATTTCTCTATGTTAGAAGAATCAGATTACGTCTTCATATTTATATTATAAAGCCGTTTGTAGTGTTTTTTAATATATTTGTATCACATGTAATTTCTCTTACAAACAAACGTATATATATATATATATATCCATTCAATCCTAAATAAATTATATTCAATAAATAGTATAGCCGCCTAAAAAGATGATGATGATGCATATATATTTCTCTATGTTAGAAGAATCGGATTACGTTTCATATTTATATTATAAAGCCATTTGCAGTGTTTTATAATATTTGTATCGCATGCAATTTCTCTTACAAACGTGTGCGTATATATATATATATATATATCCATTCAATCCCAAATAAATTACATTCAATAAATAGTATAGCCGCCTAAAAAATGATGATGATGATGATGATGATAATAATGGCAGTAGAGCCGTCGTAAAGGTGCCTACTTTGGAAGTTTCTTAATCAAAGACTCTTTAAGGTCGAGCAAATATATTATAAATTTTGTAATTCCAATAGCTTATTCACAAATTGAACTAGTTTAAGTCCCATGCAATGGCGGCTAAGGAAAGCAGTTATACAATGTAATGCCTATCCAAAAAAAGGATCTTTAGCAAATAATAATAATAATAATAATAATAATATAATTGCTAATATAATCTTACAGTAGTATCATATTTGAGTTCAGTATAGAATATAAATTCTCAACCCAAATTCAAAATAATAATAATTATTATAATAATAAATTCGATAAACCGTCACTATAAATTCCCCTCTTGGTCATTGCTCATTATGCAAAATCTGATCTATACAAAGAGAAAACCAAAAACATGGGCGTGTCTAGAATTTCTCTAGCACTCATAATTTGCATCTTCATTTTACCCGTGCTCGAGTTATGCCGTGCCCAAGACTCTCCACAAGACTTCCTTGCCCCCCATAATCAGGCTCGCGCCGACGTGGGGGTCGGGCCTATGACATGGGACAACTCCGTGGCGACTTACGCGCGAAACTATGCCAACCAACGGAGAAGGGACTGCAATCTCATTCACTCTGGTGGCCCTTATGGGGAGAATCTAGCATGGAGCAGCGGCGACCTCTCGGCCGCCGATGCCGTCGAAATGTGGGTGGCGGAGAAGCCACTCTATGATTACGACTCCAACAAATGTTTGGGTGAAAACCCTAACGGGTGCTTGCACTATACTCAAGTAGTATGGAGTGACTCCACACGCTTGGGTTGTGCCAGGGTGAGTTGTGACTCTGGGGGTACTTTCATTATTTGCAACTATGATCCCCGGGGGAACATTATAGGACAGTGGCCTTACCAAAACCCAGTTACAAGCATCTAATATTGGCGCTATCCAGTTACATATATACTTTCGAGTGTGTGATGCAGTTCAAAAATAAGATAATTAGAGGGATTATCTTAATCCTTTTTACAACTCTCTCAACCTATCCTGAATAATTTTCATTATTCTTTATGGATCAACGAATTTGTTTTGTTTATGCTTCTGTCACATCAGCGTGTCAATGTGTATTTGTGGAATTTAAAGTTGATTGTGAAGTGGGCTCGTATATTTCAGTAAGGAAATAAAGTTGATTAGTAAAATAAAGATTTTTTATCTTAAATATATCTACATCTATAACCTATATATGGTAAGAAATTAAGGAGCTTTTTGAAAACTTTCATATTTCACCTACTTGCTTGCTTTAGAGTTTTTTTTTTTTTTTTCCTTTTTCGTTTTCTAATCTTGTGTATTAAAATCTTTCTTATCAAAAATTTTTTTTCTTATTTTTCTTTAAATTTTTTTCTCAACTATACCCCTATATAAATACTATTTTCACGCAATCCTTTAAAAGAATGTTTTTTTAAAGCACAAAACATAATTAATTTTTTAATTAATTACTCAATGAGATAATTAGCGTGCCTCCTCTTTTTTTTTTCTTTTTTCTTTTTTCAAAAATTGAAATAATAATAGTTTCTAGTAAATAATTAAAAAAATTACTGATTTTTATAATATTTGGTGTAAATAGTAAATTTAATATGTAATAAACAGATTTATTGCATAGTAAATTGACTATTTGCCTAGCAAATTTGCTATTTACCACTATTTAGTCTATATATTTTTAAAAATTTGTTATTTACTTAAATTATTACATAATAATAGTTTTTTTTTTTCAAATATGATTAAAAATTCTTCTTTAATTATTCACCTTATCAAGATAATTTTTCTTAAATGTGTATTAAAAAAAATCTTATATTTTCTATTCAAGTGTTGACCGAATCATAATTTATATTTTACTTCAATTTTGGTGGTTGAATATAATATTTTGAAGGAGTATTTTCACAAACAGCTCCTAAACGACAGACCTCTATATAAGTTATTTTGTATTTGTTCAAAATCGATCAGTATGTCCTTCGATATATAGAAAATATTTTAAAATGCCCATTCCTTCCAAATTTGTATGAAATTTTAATGGAAAATTCGAATCAGCTCTCGTTTGAATTTGGATAATGCGACATCATTTTCCGATGTTGAATTGATTAGGAATACTACTAGAGAGTTTTTTTTTTTTTTGGTAGTATTAGAGGGGCAACTCAAACTTCAAATAATAGAGGTGGAAATACAGGGAGAGGGTCCTTTTGGTCTTTATTTCCCCGCCCGCCCCCCCGCCCCCCTCAACTTATTGGAAAATAAAGTGTCAAAGAACATAAGGCAACATATTCAAAATTACTCAATACCATTACAAAATATTATATTAAATTGTAAATTCGACTTTCCCATTAAAATCATAAATGAAAAAGGTATTTTAAATAATTTTTTATATATCAAAAAGTATAATAATTGGTTTCGAACAAATAATAATTTACTTGAATAGAAGTATATAGTTCAAGTGGATATTTATGAAAATATGATGGATATTTTTACTTCATTAAAGAAATTGATTTTAAAATGGAAATTTTCTTTATGAGCTCGTGAGGCACATGCGTCATGTTACATTTGAAGTCAAGGTTGGCGCTGGATGGTTACAATAAGAGAAAAACAACTTCTTTTTATTTTATTTTATTTTACGAATATGGGGTTTATTTGCTCTCACTCATTAAAAAAAATAAAAGTACTATCAAATTTCAAATTTTAGAGTTTTTATCCAAATTTTTTCCCCACCTACTGAACTAGTCCTAGCGAGGAACAGAAAAACAACTTTACAATAAAATAAATAAATAAATAAACTAAATCATTAGTTACATGGAATCTAGAGGATTTGAATCTCCGGATAGTTGAGCCTTGTTTGTGGACGGATTGGTTGGAGAATCGGTTGGTGCTAAATCTTTTTAGTTTATCCAATTTATATTGTGTAACATCCCTCTGCAATACGGTAATCCCATGAAGATACTGTCAGGATTAATAACAGCCGGAACGTGGAAAATGGGATGGGCTTTGTGAGAATATCTGCTAGTTGATCCTTGAATGAGACTTAGAGAGACACAAAAGGAGTCGAAATAATTAGGTCCGATGCCACGAAAAATGGAGGTGAATATGTTAATCAGTATGAAAACAAAATTATCCCTCCCTAAACCCCAGTTCATTTCAATCTACTTTTCTGACTCTATCTTTTCCCCACTCTCTACTTAGTCGACACGCCCACCGGGGAAACTCTGCCAATGAGCACGGTCTCCACCGCCGCACTTCTAACAAGAGCAACCAAGGGGTTGATAGTCGGGGTGGGAGAAGAGGAAGGAAAGGTCATTCCAACTCAAGACCTTGGCGAGGACCAAGGTGGCGTGACGCGTGGAGGTGAGATCTCCACGCATGGGGAGATCTATAGATCTCCCCTTGTGCTGTCATGGTGTTGGCGCGAGTGGGTTTATTCTGTGAGTAGGGAGATCCGCGATATTCTCTAGCACCGTCGTGGTGGTTGTGCGAGAAGATCTCTAAAAGGGAAGATTTGATTTTTGTATTTTTGTATTTTTTGTTTTGTGGGATTTTTTTTCTTTTGTTTGTTGGAGTCTTTGCGGTCTTTTTACATTTTTTCTATTAATAATTTTGGTTGATATGGTGATTTTTAGTTTATACTGAAAAAGCATGCGCAATAACGTCCGGTCACTGTCAATAATAGCAGTTTTCCGGTGGATACTGACCAATAACCAGTTGGATAGCAGCTGGTATCATGTGGCTGTAGGATGGTAACCACCTGCGGTAGATATTGGTGGTTACTGTCTAGTTTCACACTGTTTTCAACTGGTGCCTTTGGTTGTAGTGGTAAATGTCAAGTATCACGTGGTTACCGGCCACAACCCTCAAGGTAACCACCGGCAGACAGTTACCGACAGATGACTAAAGGACATATTTAGTACTTTTAAAAACAATTATATGACATGGTATGACACTTTTTTTTTTTTACGTGGCATAACTCAATGCACAACATGAATCTATGGCATTCCTGTCTGAAGAACCACGAACTACATTATCACGAACAAAGTGATAGTCAATGGAAATGTGCTTCATTGTAATGAAATAGTAGACTAACTGAGAAATTCATTACACCAGTATCATTTCAAAAAATGGTTGGGGCAGTAAAAAAGCGAAACATGCATTTCACCCAAGAAAATTTTTAACAATGCACGATACTCAACTTCTATGGAGGAACAAGCAATTCGTTTTTGTTTCTTAGACCCCCCAGGATATTGTATTGCTACCAATATAGACAATTACGCAGCGGCAGAGGTTCAATCATCCAGATTGCCAGCCCAATGAGCATTGGTGAAGGCTGTAAGACAAAGACCTTGATTGTATTGACAGAGACCATGAATTGTGGACTTGAGATACCGAAGAGCACACTTGGCGGCAATCCAGTGCGTCTCAGACAGGCAATGCATGAATTGAGCAAGCTTGTTGACTATAAGAATATCAAAACAGAAAATATCTTGTAGTTCCTATTTTCTAGTAACTTAGTTAGGTTGTTATAGTTTGTTATAACAGCACCTATTTTTCAGTTAGGAAATTGTGTATATAATTCCTTTAATCAATGAACAAATCGATCATCAAATCTTCATAAACACTTCAGCACCAACTCTTCTTTATGGTATCAGAGACACTTCTCACACGAGAAGATCCTGATTATTATTATTTTTTTCTAGTTCCCTTGTAATCGTCACCCTCTTCTTCATCTTCTAGCCATGGAATCTACCACCTCCTCTGCCGAAAATAAGCCAGGCCTAGTTATTCTTCAAAACTCTCACGAGCCCTCAAACCCGCCGACAATGATCAGCATTCATAACTCTATCAAACTTACCTCTACCAACTACCTATCCTGGAAAACACATATGGAAGGCATTCTCATTGGCTACAACCTTTGCAAATTCATTGATGGATCATACCCTGCTCCACCGCCCACTGTTACCGTCAATAATACGACCTCCCTTAATCCTGCTTACCATTCCTATATGCGTCAAGATAAGCTGCTGTTTGGCGCCTTGGTCGGCACGTTCTCCCCCCCATAGTTCCTCTAATCACTCAATCCAAAACCTCACAAAAAGCTTGGCAGATTCTTGCCAACACATTTGCCAAACCTTCCCGTGGTCACATAAAGCAACTTTGTGACACTCTGAAAAACATCACAAAGGGCTCTCCGTCTATCACCAAATATATGCAGTCCATCAAAACATGTGTGGATGAACTAGCAGTGCTTGGTAAGCCACTTGACCCTGAAGATTTGATTGAAAAGATCCTTGAGGGTCTTGATGATAATTATCAATCTATTATTGATGCTGTCAATGGTTGTGACACTTTCATCTCCTTTGATGAGCTCCATGAAAAACTCATTAACAAAGAGCTTTCTCTACGCCATACCTAGCCTTCATCACTCCCACCAGCCACGGCACATCCAACAAATGTTCAATCCAACAAATGGCCGACTGGAAATCGTGCTCCATGGTCTACCAAAAACAAAAACCAATGATTAGTTTCAGCTACTACACCTGCTCATATACAAGATGCTACACGGGAAACTCGCCAACCTCACCCATTTCTTGGTAAGTGTCAATGGTGCAAAATGCAAGGACATGTTGTCTCCCAATGTCCCTTATCTCGTCAGCAGTTCCCTCATGCTCAACCACTGCCACGGCCAAGCTCGCAATCCCAAAAGTCCACCACCTTCCCATGGCAAGCTCAAGCAAATATGGCAGCGACATCCTCTTTCAACAGTCCATGGCTGCTAGACAGTGGCGCCTCCCATCATGTCACTGCTTACCTAAGCAATCTTGCTCTCCTTATGAAGGTTTAGATGAAATTGTGATTGGTGATGGTTCAGGACTTCCCATTACTCACATTGGTTCTGCTTCCCTTACAACTCCCTCTCATTCTTTCAAACTTTCCAATGTTTTATGTGTTCCAACAATGAAACGTAATCTGATTTCTATCTCCTAATTTTGTAAATCAAATAATACTTCCATTGAATTCTTACCTTCTTCTTTTCATGTGAAGGATCTTCGCACGGGGGTAATCCTACTACGAAGTCAGACTAAAGATGGTGTTTATGAATGGCCCTTTCCCAACCCTTCCTCACCATTACTTGCGTTTTCTAGTGTCAAGACTACCCTTCCTGCATGGCATCACAGACTTGGTCATCCATCCTTGTCCATTTTCAAGCATCTTTTATCCTCCTTCCATTTAGATGTTTCCTGTTCGTCTAACTTCAAGTTCAATTGTAATGCTTGTCAATGCAATAAAAGCCATAAATTACCCTTTGCTTCTTCTACAATTTCTACTTCTTCTCCTCTTGAAGTTTTCTTCACTGATCTTTGGACATCTCCTATCTATTCTATGGATAATTTTAAATCTTATGTCATATTTGTCGATCACTTCACAAAATACATTTAGCTGTACCCCTTAAAATGCAAATCTGACATAAATGATGTATTCATTCGTTTCAAGGCTCTTGTGGAGAAATACTTTAACTGTTCTATTAAGACTTTGTACTCAGATAATAGGGGTGAATATCAAGCCCTCTCATCTTTCCTAACAATCAATGGTGTGTCTCATCTTACCTCTCCGCCTTATACACCTGAACACAATGGATATTCCGAAAGACGTCACCGTCACATTATTGGAACGAGCCTCTCTCTTCTCTCCCATACCTCTATGCCTCTTTCATACTAGCTATTTGCGTTCTCCACAGCAGTTTATCTCATAAACCACGTTCCTACACCTACTTTACAAAATGATTCACCATTTTCCAAACTCTTTGGCCATTCGCCCAACTATGGTAAGCTTTGAAGCTTTGGCTGTCTTTGTTATCCTTGGCTTCGCCCATGCACATCTCACAAACTTGAGTCTCGTTCTTCCCCATGTGTCTTTGTTGGCTACTCTCCCACTCAAAGTGCATACCTTTGTCTTGACACATCTAACAACCGGCTGTATGTTTCTCGCCATGTTCGCTTTGTTGAGTCTATCTTTCCCTTTGCTGCTTCGCAGACAGCTCTCCCTCGTGCTTCTTCATCTACCATATCCGAGTGGTGCTCTATTACTCTGCCAATCCTGGAATCTACCTCGTCTCCTACGCCATCACCCATCCTTGCTTCCAATCAGCTGCAACAAACAAATCAAGCTTTCCTTACTACTAGCCCAGTCAATGAAGCCAATGAAAATGATCAATCTTATACTGTCCCAATCCCATCTCCTTCCAGGCATGTGACTACACCATCATCCCCTTGAGTCATCATGACACGTTCAAAACATAACATCTACAAGCCCATTCAAAAGCTAAATCTTACAGGTTCACTTCAATCCAATTGTTCTGAACCCATCGCTATCACACAAGCATTAAAGGACTCTAAATGGTGCCAAGCTATGACTGCTGAATTTGATGCATTAATTCGAAATGCCACGTGGGAGCTTGTTCCATCTTAACCCACTCAAAATCTGGTTAGGTGCAAGTGGATTTTTCAAACTAAATATTTACCTGATGGCTCTGTGGATAGGTACAAAGCCCGCTTGGTTGCAAAAGGCCTTCATCAACACCCAGGCATTGACTACTCAAAAACTTTCAATCCTGTCATCAAACCTACCATTGTCAGACTGGTCTTGAGTATTGCAGTTAGCAATGGTTGGTCTCTCCATCAACTTGATGTTAACAATGCCTTTCTTCAAGGTACCCTTACTGAGGATGTATTTATGACTCAACCACCAGGTTTCATTGATCGTGATAATCCTCATCATGTATGCAAGCCTCGCAAGGCCATTTACAGCCTCAAACAAGCACCATGTGCTTGGTATCATGAACTACGCCAATTTCTTCTTCAATTTGGCTTCATTAATTCTGTGGCAGACACCTCTCTATTTATCTTCAGTGCTAAAGGTATCATGCCCTATACTCTGGTATATGTTGATGACCTCATTATTATTGGGAATGATGCTACTGCGGCTAGAGATTTCATCCAGCAACTTTCTACACGTTTCTCTCTAAAAGATTTGGGCAACTTGTCTTATTTCCTTGGTGTGGAAGTAATCTCTCATGCTCAGGGTATTTTTCTGAGTCAACTTAAGTACATTGCTGATTTGTTGCAAAGAACAAATATGCTTAATGCTAATCCAGTCTCCACTCTGATTGCCACCAATCCTATGCTCAGCCTTCACACTGGAACTCTCTTATCTAATCCTACCGAATACAGGAAGGTCGTTGGCAGCCTACAATATCTATCTCTCACTCACCCAGATATTGCATATACTGTGAACAAATTGTCTCAATTTATTCATCAACCTACCATAGACCATTGGCAAGCAGTCAAACCCTACTTTGGTATCTATGTGGCACAATAAATCATGGGATGACACTTCGTCGCCACTCTCTTCTTCGACTCCATGCCTTCTCCGATGTGGATTGGGCTAGCAACAAAGATGACTTTACCTCCACAAGTGCCTATATTGTCTATCTTGGTCATAATGCCATCTCCTGGAGCTCCAAGAAACAACAGACTATTGTCCGATCTTTTACTGAAGCTGAATACAGATCAGTTGCTATCACAGCTGCAGAACTTCACTGGATTTGCTCTCTTCTCACTGAACTGGGTGTCATACTTCCTCATCAACCTGTTATCTATTGTGACAATATTAGAGCCACACATCTCTGCTCCAATCCGATCTTCTCGCATGAAACATGTCACTCTCGATTATCATTTTATACACGAACAAGTTCAAAGTGGACAGCTTAGAGTCTCTCATGTCTCATCCTCCGATCAGCTCGCTGATGCACTCACTAAGCCTCTAGGGCGTTCACAGTTTGATTCTATCAAGACTAAGATTGGACTTGTTTCCCCACCGTCCATCTTGTGGGGGCATGATAAGAATATCAAAATAGAAAATATCTTGTAGTTCCTATTTTCTAGTAACTTAGTTAGGTTGTTATAGTTTGTTATAACAGCACCTATTTTTCAGTTCTAAAATTGTATATATTTTTCCTTTAATCAATGAACAAATGGATCATCAAATCTTCATAAACACTTCAGCATCAACTCTTCTTTACATAGGAGACGTTGGGGTGAGCGAGTGAATGACACTGGAGGGATACCAATCTAACCTTGTGGCATTGTTGGAAGAGAGCCATCGTGGAGAGAAAGTGATTGGGGTGGATGATGTTGGAGTTGTACATTCCTTGGTGCCATATTTGAATTCTCCAGGAAGTCGCAAATGTACTTGAGTTGTGTCAGTAGCATACCGTAATCTCTAGCAGAATACATGCTTTCTTGTTTGGTCTTTTCATATTGAAAAAAAAAAAAAGGAAAAAAAGAATATTGTGTTTCAAATGTTTCTACATAAAAGTTTATATATATATATATCTTTTGAAATATTTCCTCAAATAATATATTTCTACTCAAATACTTTAATAATTGATAATAGGTTTTAAAAGATTTGACAAATTATTTTGTATTGCTCAGTTTAATGAAGATTTAGCGTTTGTTTAGTGCTCCGTTTTAGTTTGTTCTAGAACATTGTAGGGGATAATTTTGGGAGAAAGAAGTTTTATTAATATCAGATCTTAAATGGGGTGGTCATTGCATTGGTTTAGTACAAATGATTATTCAACCATTTTAATGGAATAGCAATGTCATGGGAATGGTTATTATTAAATGTTTATTTGTCCAACCGAACATTGAAATAATACATTTACCAACTTCTCCCTTTTACTCATAATTGTAAACATACTCATAATTGTTAACTAAAAGTAATATGGTTCGAATCCTTCAACACTTAAAAAAAAAAAAAAAATCTCTCTTTGCTTAAGCAAGCTCCTTACCTCCACAAACTGAGTCTTAAATGCCTTTTGACCTCCTTCTAGCTGTTTATTCAGTTTGGTTAAAGTTACCCAAACCACTTCCTGGCTGACTGTGAAAGAGTAGAATCGAAAGCATAACATGATATTTTCATCCGTGATGCCGCAAAGATTCATATGTTAAGTAAACATGGACATGTGATCATCCGGATTTGTTCTATTGTTACATGTTGGAATCAACAATATCTTAACTCTTTCAGGTAAGGATACTGTCGTTTTTCAGGAGTGAATGGGTAACTGCCATCTTCTTCTCGCGACTCCATGTTAAGTTGGGCCTTAAGTTTCCCCCAAACGTTCCAAGATAAGTTACGTTTGTCGGGAGGAGATAGGACCTGATGCCTTGTTTTGGCTTGTGCTTTGGCCTCGCATAGCTTCAATGTGGCCCCTGAGGTCTGTTTCTACTAAGCATTTCAGTCACCATTCTAAGCACACTTCAATTATATTTGTTGTATCCAAGGTGAAATCAATGCCTAAGTGGTAGTCCGGTGGGCTTCACTGTTGTGCTGTTGATAACATTATAGGCATTGACAATTGGGACCGAGTACTCCTTATCCGGGATTTAAAAGGATATTAACCTTTCCTTCAATATCACTTCAAAAAAGCACAATCGTACTGAGACCTCAATCTTTTATTTGAATTATTAAAGGTCCAGTGAAGGAAAAGAACCTTATCTTCAATGCCACTTTGAAAAAGCACGATTGCACAAGGATCGCAGTCTTGTATTTGGGGGAGCAATTCAAAACCTAAAAAACTCCACTTATATTTTTATTTTTCTACAAAGTCAACAAAAATTTTAATTAATTTTTAAAAAGTCAAACAATTCTAATCCAAAAAATTCAACTCCAACCTATGTACCAAACTCTTATAGTTGAATTATTGAGGGTGCTATATGATTGAATTAAAGACCTTAGCCAATATTTAACCATGAATACTGTTTTCGCTACCTAACAACATACTTACGGGAAATTTGTAACCTCAATTGTTAAGAACAAAGATTTGTTCAGCACATAGGCTTGAAAAAGAACATTCAAAAAGATTTTGATTCAAATTGAGAATATTTTGTATCGGAGTTTAGGAGAAGAAAAATAAGTGTAGTGCACATTTTGAAAAAGTGAAAAACTTAACTTAAATTAGAATCTTTTTGAATTGGACTTTTCAAACTTATGCGTCAAACATAAGGGAGCTTTTGTAAATGAGACCGAAAGGCCATTGCCTGCTTTCTTTGCTGGTGTTTTGTTATTGGTGTGGCTTCTGAACCTATGTTTTTTTTTTTTTTTTTTTCATTGATGATTTTGTCTTTCAAAAAAAAAAGACTGAGTATGGATAAAAGAAATAGCAATAAGAAAATGTATATCATTTCATACAAGAATTTAGGGAATTATCGTCTCATATCAACAAAAAGTTGCATTGTACCATGAAATTATTGAAAAAACGTGAAAAAGATACGAATTAGAAAATGTATGAGCTGAATATTTGTTTCGGTGCAAACCAACTCATTTTAAGTTAAGCTTTCTAGTCATATGTTGCAACGGTAGATGGAGCACTTTGCGTGGTGTATCTCAGCTGCAGTACCCTACCACAATTGCTCTCTTTCTTAATACTTACTTTTGTCCTACTTTTTGCTGGCGATTGTCGAGACATGAATGCATTATATTTTCTATCAAATGTATCAAAATCATAGCAGACAGCAGCATAAATAAAAATATAAATCGAATCATTCGTCAATTTGTTTGTTTAGTTTCTACTAGATTTATCTTTATGTAAAGGTAGTGGCGGCCTTTATGTTGTAACGTTCTAGATTATAATCAGTTAGAAATTTTCATCAATTATAGAGATTTTGTTAAATATATATATATATATATCATGTATGCTCAACTGGTATACTAAGATACTGTCCTCGAGTCTAGTTTAAAGCATAAATATTTTCCTTTAAACTTCATCATATAGTGTTGGATGAAATCAGTCTCAATTGAAGACTATATCTTAATATTTATAAAGTAAAGTGATTTGCAGTGTTTTATAATATCTGCATCACATGCAATTTCCCTTTTAAATATATCTACATATATATTCATTCAATACCAGAAAGAAGATCAATTATATTCAATAAATAATATGGCCGTCTAAAAAATAAAAAGGGCAGTAGAGTGTAAAGTGCCTACATTAGAAGTTTCTTTAAGATCAAGCAATATAAAATACATAATTCACAAATAAAACTGGTTTAAGTCCCACTGCAATGGCGGCTAAGGAAAAGTTTATTATACAATGGAATGCCTATCCAAACAAAGGATCTTTAGCAACCAAAATAATAATAATAATTAATTAATTTGACAAACCATGTCACTATAAATTCCCCTCTTAGACATTGCTCATTTTGCAAAATTTGATCTATAAAAAGAGAAAACCAAAAACATGGGTGTGTCTAGAATTTCACTAGCGCCCATAATTTGCATCTTCATTTTTCCCGTGCTCGAGTTATGCCGTGCCCAAAACTCCCCAGAAGACTTCCTTGCCCCCCATAATCGGGCTCGTGACGAGGTGGGGGTTGGGCCTATGACATGGGACAACAACGTGGCAGCTTACGCACAAAACTATGCCAACGAACGGAAAAGTGACTGCAATCTCATTCACTCTAATGGCCCTTATGGGGAGAATCTAGCATGGAGCAGCGGCGACCTCTCGGCCGCCGGTGCCGTCGAAATGTGGGTGGCGGAGAAGCCACTCTATGATTACGACTCCAACAAATGTTTGGGTGAAGACCCTTACGGGTGCTTGCACTACACTCAAGTAGTATGGAGTGACTCCATACGCTTGGGTTGTGCCGGGGTGAGTTGTGACACCGGGGGTACTTTCATTATTTGCAACTATGATCCCCGGGGGAACATTATAGGACAGCGGCCTTACCAAAACCTTCTTACAAGCATCTGAATATTAGCATTATTCAGTTACGGTATTTTCTTTTGAGTATGTGATGCAGTTCAAAAATAAGATAATCAGAGAGGGATTATTTTAATCCCTTTTGAGAACTCTCTCAACGTATTGAATAATTTTCGTGATTTTTCATGAATCAACGAATTTGTACTGTTTATGCTTCTACTACATCAGTATGTTAGTGTGTATTTCTAAAATTTAAAGTTGAATCTGAAGTGGGTTTGTTTGTATGTTACCTATATATATGGAAAGAAAGGAGATTATTGGAAACTTATTGACTTCATCTACTTGCTTGCTTGCTTTGGAGTTTTTTCCCCCCTAAGCTTGGACATTTAAATGTTTCTTATGAAAATACTTTTTCCTTATTTTTCCTTCAAATTGTTTTTCTTTAAATATGCCCCGATTTAATTGTTATTTTCAAGCATTCTTTTAATAAAATTTTTTAAAGTATATGGAGATAACTGTGTTATTTATCTTGTAAATTTGCTATTTACTGCTATATGCTTCAAATATTTTAAAAATCTACTATTTACTTTAATTAATTGTTGAAAAATTACTATTTATTTCTTTCTTCCTTTTTTTTATATAAAATATGTTTTTAGATGTCTTTGATTAAGATTTTTTTCTTTAATTTACCCTTATAAATAATTTTTATAAATATACATGAATATTTTTCATGCATCTCTAATATATATATATTCCAAACACGACTAATTCTTCTTTAATTAATCACCTTACCAAGATAATATAATTTTTCTTGAATGTGTCAATTTTTTTAAAATCTAGTTTTCTATTTAAGTGTCGACCAAATCATAATTCATGTTTTCCTTCAACTTTGGAGATTGAATACAATAGTTTGAATGACGAATCTTTTTACTTCGTTAAATATATTGAGTATAAAATGAAGCTTTTCTCTACGAGCTCGAGAGACACATATGTCATGTTACATATGAACTGATCAAGATTGGCATTTTATGATTACAATATTTTAATTTTGTTTTCATAGTATGGGAATATTGTTCTCATTTATTAAAAGAAATAAAAAGAAAGAAAGAAAATTATCGGATTTCAAATTATAATATGTAACATCGCTCTTCGAGATATGGTATTCCCACTGGAGATACTGACCTGGACGCATAATTGCTGGAAGGTGAAAGATGACAGGGGCTTTGTAAGAGTATCTACTAGTTGATCCTTGAATGAGATAGGATAGACTAGGCTGGCAATTTGGGTCATGACACAACAATACGATATGAAACCCGCATGAAATTAGAGGATTTAAGTTTTCTTTAAATGGGTTTCGATTAAAAAGGGTCGAACCCACCAAATACGATTAAATGAAAGGTTGAACCCGCACGAACATGCCAATCCGCAATTGACAAGAAATAACATGTTTAATAAATTGGTCATGTATGGGTTAACATGAACACAACCCATGAATTATCCATTTATAATTTTTAATATATATTATATAAATTTTTAAGGTTTAAAAATTAAAATTTCAAAATTTAAATATAAAATATATATTTTAGTTTTTTATATGTATATTTTTAGTTTTGTATTTATCTTTTATGATCTGAATTTAGGTGCAGCTTGATTGTGAACTTAATTTGGTTATTATAACTTGATTATTATTTAGGTGTTTAATAAGTTTTTTTAATGTTAAAATTAATGATAAGTTAGTTAAATTGGTGAATAATAGACTAATTAAATAAGTCAATAACAAGTTAGTTAAATGGATCAATAACAGATTGAATGACCTGTTTATGACTCTTTTAGTAAGTGAGTTTAGTAGACACGACACGTTTATGACCTATTTAATAAATGGGTCATAAACGTGTCGTGTCGTATTAATCTGTTTATTAACAGATCGTATTCGTATCAAGTGTATTCGCATTAACAAACAGATCAAACATAACACGAACACGATCCGCTAACACGATTTGCCAACCCTAGGATAGACACCAAAGGGGTCGAGAACAAAAAAAAAATGGAGGTGGATCGACATATGTAAAGTATGGAAAACTTTGACAAAATATAGGATAAGGATTGTCACATGTTAATCTCCGCCAGTGAGTACGATCTCCACTGCAGCCTAGTACACCAGCTAGTTCTTATCAGAGACGGACCCAATATAGGGTCAGTGGGACACGTGACTCCACTAAATTGGAAAAAATATCGTACATGTATATAACTATTTTTTAATATCATTTTATTGTTATTGTTGTGCCTTCTTCTTCTTCTTTTTTTTTTTTTTTTTCTGGGCTTGAGTCTCGATTTGCCCTTTTAGAAATTGGGATCCTTGCCACAATAACCGTATTCAACTTTTAGAATTATTTTTCTTTTTCTTTTTCTTTTTTTCATTTTTTTCTCATTCATTTGGCTTGTCCTCTCTTCGTCTCCTTGCTGCTTTCTTTTGTCTCCAAATCCCATTTGCATTGCTGTTCTGTTTCTCTATAATCTCTTAAAAATTACTTATACATCTATTAATTTTCTTATATTCTTAAGAGATTAATTTTCATATTTTTGTAATATATATATATTTAAAGATTTATGAATAACAACTTATAATACGAAAGTAAGAGTAAAATTAATGTTAAGTTATGCTTGACTGTGCTATCATATAATGACATTATTTTAGAATATGCATATTATTACTACTGGTTGTTAAGATTTATTAAATTTTATTTTTATTATATGTTTTAATTGTAGGAAAATAAATCGGTAAAAACATATCAGAATGACGCAGCGGAACAATAAAAATTTTTAAATCGTTAAATATCTCATGATGCCATATACAATAAACTAACAACAATTAAAACTCATACCTCAAGGACGCAAATCTTGCAGGAGGAGAATGACCGGAGGCTTCAACCAACTAGCCTTCTCTACTATTCTCCAATTCCCGAATGGCTGAGTGTGTGGGCACTCTGAACCTCGATCGGTATGCTAGCACTGCTAGTCTTCTTCCAACCACCCAGATCTCTAAAGCACTTTATTGTCACGATGAGCTGTGCAACAATAAGCCTGCTCACCTGAGAGTCTGTGGTCTGAGAGAACTGGAGTGGTAGGACCTCTATTTATAGACCTGCATGAGGTGATTCTCTGAATTTGAATTGGATTAGGAAAAGATATTTTCCCTTATCCATAACCATAAAATCCGAATTTTCCAAGGGAGAATCTCAACAATAAAATTCGGTTTTCTTAGGATAAATCCAATCCAAATCTAAACAAGATTTTAACTAGAATTTTATCTCCCTTTTTTCAACCCAAAAAATCCGAAAATTACAAGGAGAAAATCTCCTAAATATTTCGGCCATTATGGATAAGGGAGAATCAAAAATTCCACTAGGATTTTCAAGCTTGAATCTTATCTCAACCTTATCCAAAATAACCGAATTTTCCTAGGAGATTTTCTCCCTAATTTCGGCCACTTTTCAGGGAAGGAGAGAATCCAAATTCAACTGGGATTGAAACTTGAATTTTTCCCTTGAATCTTATCCACAAAAAAACTGAAATTTCCTTGAGTATTATCCTCAAAATTTCGTGCAACATTTGTTAGGATTTGGATTCAAAATTCAAGTAGGATTCTAACAAGATTATCCTCTCCAAATCCAACTCAAATTCGAATTTCAAACCTTGTGGATTTTCCACAATAAATTCGAATCCTACTTGGACTGTCATTCAAAATTTGAATTTCAAATTTCAAATTCAAATTTCAAATTTCAAATTTTAAATTTAAATTTCAAATTCAAATTTCAAATTCGAATTTCAAATTCAAATTTCAAATTCAAATTTCAAATTTCAAATTTCAAATTTCAAAATTCAAATTTCAAATTCCACAAAACGGTTGTGTTTCATATTCTTGTTCTCATGGATAATTTTCTACAACTCCAATCCAATCTCAAATAAAATCATGGCAACTTTATTTGGAGTTCGAATAATTGTGTACTCTATTATCCAAAACAAAATCCGAATCCAACCGGAGAGAATCTTGTCTACCATCCTAATCCTGTGTCATCACCATCCATGCATAATAAACCAGCCAATAGCATACACAATTTAATTTGCCAAACGTTAAGGAATTATGTGGAGCTAGTAGAGGGACTGATTGGACATATATAATCGGGCTCCCGCAAATCCATATGATCATCATTCTTTTACCGAACAACTCAATCATATGATCACTAGTTTCAGAGTCACACCACTATAAACCTGAAACTGAACTCCCAATTATATACCGTATTACGTAAGCCTATGACAAGCTATCGTCCAATGACCTTGTCATATATGCAGAACCCTCATATGATATCCATGATCAGCCTTAGGCTAAAGTCCGTTTAATCCTACTGATCAGGCTATTTTAAAGTTCCATTATACTACCGAATAAAAAAAATGATTATTCACCATATGTGAATAAGAAGTCATCCGCCCAGTAGACGACCCAAGACCTTGTCCATTTTCACATTCAGTATAATGCCTTTAAGAGGATATCCTTAACTCCTCATTAGAGCTATGATTCCAATATCTGTAAACGAACCCTTCATCGTATATAAGTCATGCACCCAACGAACCGGTCTATAAGCTTACTACCTCTGAGACGCTTCAGCCATTGGAACATCAAAGTACACAAGTCATATACATGAAGCTATCCTTTTACTCAGGATTAAGGTTACTGCATAATGAAAGTCAAAAGCAGATCGATCCACTCAAAGCGGACTTCGTAAATCAATCATGCTTTAGTTCCGGTTTAATATGTCACCACCAAGCAACATATCTATGTCTCTACTTGGGAGTCCAGCTCCAGACAGTCAAGACAAACCGTCCCCTCTAAGGCTTTAGACAACATAATAGTCTTAACATGAGTTAGATGCTCGGTCTAACCCCATAGACTACAGACCATAGTTTAGACCGCTAACTTTAGAACATTGTCTTCTCGCATACAAAAATTCATTGCATGCAACGTTCCAACAGTTTAACACAAGCAGTCAGGGAGCCATATTTGCTTACATTTACTTTAACATGTAAATAAGACGAGGACAGATAGCAATGTAATGAATAACCTCTATATATAATCTTATTATCCAGTTCAATACATCAAAAATGTCTCTAATGCTTAGGGCATTTCCTAACATTAATGATTTTGGACAAATAAAATAATTACAAAATCAAATAGAGAGGAATTTGATAGCGAAGAACTTCTTAAATTTGACTGTGGAAATTTCAAAGTATACTAAAGATAAGAATAGAACTTTGATATGATTTTCGTATCATTTTAATCTATAAATTTTATCTTTACTTATGTCTCTGCTGAATTTGAAGTCTAGCTCAAACAAGAGTGGCCTAAGCGTTGATGGTCGGGGAAGGGTAGAGGATGGGAAGGAGAGGTCAACTGCAACTGAAGAACCAAGTTGCTTTGGTGCTTGGAGGTGAGATCTCCTCTGCGCATGTGGGGATCTATAGATCTTCCCTTGTGCCGTCATGGTGTTTGCATATGTGGCTCTGTTCCATGAGATATGCGATTTCTCCTTGCACCATCATGGTAAAGATCTATGACATGGAAGATTTGATTTTTGTAATTTTTTGTTTCGGGGGATTTTTTTTTCTTTTTTTGGTGTAATTTTTATGGTTTTTGTATTTTTTGTTTTTAATAATTTTGATTGATTATGTTGATTTTTTTTTTTAATGGAAAGATAACATTTGCAACAACGGCCAGTCACCTCCAATTTGGGTAGTTTGTCTATGGATTCTGACCAATAACCTGCTGGATACGAACCGGTATCATGTGGTGTCCAGATGGTAACGACCAGAGTTGGATACCAATGGTTACTGGCCAGTATCACAGAGTTACCAACTGATGCCAATGGTCGCAGTGTGAATGGCTGGTATCATGTGGTTACCAGCCAGAAACCACCAGGAAACCACTGGCGGGCAATTACTGACCGATAACTAAAAGGCATATCTAGTACTCTAAAAATAGTTGTATGACATGTTATGACACTCTTTGAAATATATATATATATACACACATATACATACATACATATATATATATTTTCTGTCGCATAACTCAATCCACAGCATGAATCTATGGCTTTCCTATAAAGAGTCTGAAGGAGCCACTACATTTCGTGAACAAAGTGGTTGTCAATGGAAATGTGCTTCATCTTGTAATGAACTAGTAGATGAATTTAGAAACTTGTAACACCAATATCATCTGAAAAAATGGTAGGGATAGTATGTAACACCTTCTTAGTTAGATGCCACAGTTTATTATCTTCACATATTTTTAAAACAGAAGTCAAAATATATATTTTATAAAACTGAAGCTAAACTTTAATCATAATACCAAATTCTGTAAATCTTGTGATAACGGCAAACATAGTTTAAAAGAGCTTAAATAATTCATAAGAACCTAATCAACTTAAAAACGAAATAACTTTGAAATCCAAAGACATCATAATTGAAAGCCGAATCTTAAAAAAAATACTTAAGAAAAATAAATAAGGATTCTATCAAATAGGAAAGTTCGACAACTCGTACTGCCATCAAACACACATCCTATCCAAGCTTTTCCTGAACCTAAGTCTTGTCTTTACCTTCATCTGTAACATATGAAAACTCTAATAAGCAATTTCTTAGTAAGTACATCCGTAATCTCACAAAAACATTCAATTTATAAAATTAGTATAAAAACAAATCATAATATCTAAAACATAAAGATACATAATATAACATAAACATCGTATAATTTATCTACTGTATTTGGGCCATTTGCGATGTACTAATGGGTGCAGCTACAATGGAAGTGACCTATCTAGACTCAATATCTATCGAGATAACTCTTAAACTCTGACTCTGACTCTAATAGACGTTAGCCCAATACCTCCTATGAGTGCATGTAACTCAAATGTTAAACCCTGACTCTGACTTTGAATTAGGACGAATCTCCAGTACATGCCACCTAATTATTATTTATATCATTACTAACCCCTAACTTAATCCTTCATGATAACAACCATAACCATAAATTAAACCATAATTCTTGGCACTATAATAAAAATCATAACTTGAATAAAAACATAAATACTTAAAATGAAGCATAACTCTTTATAAGAAAGTATAACTCTTCATAATAAAACGTAACTTCTATAAAATATTCTTATCAAGAAAAGGAAAGATATACTAGCAAATAAAACAACATCATCAATAATATATATGCTATAACATAAACAATAACTCTCTTAATAAAATCATATAAAATCTTTTATAAAATAAACAACATATGCTATCAAAATATTACATCACTTATAAGTCATTTTTAATTTTTGAACAAACATGTTGTAGGTAAGAGACGTACTTATCTCGCTTAATGAACCCACTAAAATCACTAACTAGGTGACGTAATGCCTTGGGATTTCAATACCCTCGCTTTTTAATGAATTTATATCATAAAATCATAGAATTAATATTCTGTAATTATGAAAATCCCAAAAGGACCAAATTTCTATTTTTAGAAAAACCTATGAAGATTAAATTCATAAATCCAATATTCCTAATTAGAAATTCTATAATAAAACCTTTTGATTCGTCACTCTATATCATAAAACCCATCACCTATACTGACAATTTTCCCAATCCCAAATTTCACCAAGCCCGAGATTTCAAAGTCCCGCAATCTAAAGTGTATATATATATATAAAAGGATATGTTAAATCTCCAATGAAATCAAGACTATAGACTTACAAGAAGAGCAAATCGCGAGGGTTTAGTGGTGAGAATCACAAAATCTCTATTTTCTTAAGAAGAGAAAGAGAATAGAGGTTTGAGAGAGAGAAAATAGAGGTTATATAAAAAATACATATAGGGAATCTAAAACTTATGGTTTGGCTTTTAAATAATTAGCTCTAATCATCAAAAGGCTAAGATTAAAAGCTAAAAGGGTCTAAAGTAAGTCCAAAGAAGTCTCTAAGTCAGTACATTTTAAAAACCACTTTTTTTATTATTTTTTCAGGTGAAAAATCACCCTAGGATTGCATACATATATTCCTTCCATGGCATCACAATGCTAGCCCAATGACTGCCCAACCTCTCACGGTATGTTAGCCATAACTTCGTACTCCAGCATCAGAATTGGATGATTCAAGAGGTATTAAAAAGCTAACGAAAAGATCTACAACTTTGTTGAAGTATATTTTATGTGTATAAAACGTTTCATAATCAAACTTACATTTGAAAATAGAATCATACTCTTTTTTATAAAATTCTTCATACTTAACATCTTACATGAATTATCTAGAATGTATTAAAGCCCTTGCAACCATCACCTGTAAAATAACTTAAGAGAACATTAAATATATCACTTTATACTATACTCTAAAATCACTTAAGACATCTATGTTTATCAACCTATTAAATAGAAACATGGATGTTACATAGTAGAAAGCAAAACATGTAATTCACCCAACAAATTTTTTAACAATGCACGATATTCAGCTTTTGTGGAGGATTGAACCAACACTTTTTTGCTCTTAAAGCGCCAGGATATTGCATTGCGGTAGAGGTTCAATCATCCAGATTGCCAGCCAAGCACCATCTATAAAGTCTGTAAGACAAAGAGACCTTGATTGCACTTGAAAAGGAGTATGATGAATTGTGGACTTGAGGTACCGAAGAACACGCATGGCAGCAATCCAGTTTGTCTCGATTGGGCAATGCATAAATTGAGCAAGCTTGTTGACAGCATGGGAAATGTTAGGGTGAGTGAGTGAAAGATACTGGGAGGAAACCAACCTAACTTGGTGGCATCGTCGGAGGAGAGCCATCATGGAGATAAAGCGATTGGGGATGGTATTGGAGTTGTACATTCCTTGGCACCAGCCATATTTATATTCTCCAAGAAGTCACAAATGTACTTGAGTTGTGTCAATACCATAACATAACTCTAACAGTGTGCTTTCCTGTTTGGTCTTTTCATATTAAAAAAATATAAGAAAAGAAAAGAAAATTGTGTTTCAAATGTTTCTACTTAAATGATTTTTTTATATATCTTTTGAAATACTTTCTCAAATAAGTTTCTGCCTAATATTTGAATAATTGATAATAGGTTTTAAAAGATTTGACTTTAACAGGTTTTTTTCTATTGCTCAATTTAATGAAAAATTAGTAAAAGGAGTATAGCGCAATAAAACAAAAGGTTTGGAATTGTTAAATTAGAAGATAGAGGGTAAATTGTCAAAAGGTCGAAATTAAAGGACAACAATGTTAAAATCTCTAATAAAGAAATCTACATTTTGGGGTAACTTCTACATATTAATATTACTATTTAAGTACTTTTCACTATGTTAAATTTAAGTGGCGTTTGGTATTAGTTTTGAAATGTTTTCTGTTTTTAAAAGAATTGAAAATGAGAATGTTTTGAAAACTGTGTTGAGATCATTTCTAAAATTATGTTTGGTTATGTTTTCTGAGTGTATATTCTGAAAAATATAAAAATGAAATTTTGTTTGTTTATATATTTTGAAAACTCATTTTATAAGTAAGTATCTTATAAAAAGATATTTATTTTTAATTTTAAAAAAAATAATAAAAAAATAAATTATTAGTCATAATTAAAAAAAAAAGCTTTAATGGTAGGTTTTATAATGAGCGATAGGGGTGGAAAAGATTGGTGGTCTGAGTTCTAGGTAGCGGTGATGGCTAGATTTAGGTCATGAGTCGATAGTTATCGTCGCGAGGAGACCGTCGTCATCTTCACTAGCCCATGATCATCAGCCTTCGTCAGAGATGGATGCCATCGTTGGACATGATCATCACTGACGTTGTACAAATAGAAAGAGAAAAAGAGAGAGAGGAGATAGAGGGAGATGATAAAAACAAAAAGTGAAAATAACTTTTTTTCGTTTTCAAAAAACCAAAAAAAAAAAAACACAGTTGAAAACGATATTTTTAAAATGATTTTGAAAATGTTTAATAAACAAACTATATTTTGAGATCATTTTCATTTTCTGTATTTTTGAAAATGAAAAGTCATTCTCGAAAATAAAAACAAACGCCCCCTTAGTTTTCATATATCTATTTTAAGAAGGAAAAATTAAATTAAAAAATGTCTACTCAGATACGTCATCACGTCGTTTGCTTGTTTTGTTTTATTTTTGGTCATTAGCTCCGTGCAAACCTCTGTTCTCATATTCGATTAGAATGCTTCATTAGTAATGCCAAACTCATGAGTAAAACTAACGCATGTAGTGAACAATGTCGACCAGTAGAAGATAATCAATACCTTTACGAGCACTAGAAGAGCCAGAAAAATTTTTCAGGAAATTCGAATCTAAATAAAAATTTGACACAAAACTACAATATTAGTATTAATATCTTTTATTATTGTTTATCTACTTATATCTTTGTGTTTTTTTTTTCCCATAAATGAACTTAAGCTTATAATAAAGTTCAATTACTTTTTAATGTTTAGAGTGAAAAAATTGTGAATTTAAAAAAAAAGTATAGTTAAGTTTTATTTATTTGGATGTTAAATTCAAATACAAGTACTTAAATCAAAAACAAAATTGAAATTGAAATTGAAAGTTTCTTTTAAAATAATGTAAAAATAGTAATTAAAAACTCAAAGGGAAAACAAAGACAAAGTAATATTTCTGTCTTCGTGGAAAACTATGGGTAGGTATTAGAATTTTTATACATATGGGGAAAAAAATTAAAAATGGGAGATTAGTCAAAATACTATAAAACAATGTAATATTTTAAAATAATAATAGAAATTAAACTATTGATACAAAATAGCATAATTAAGGCAAATAGCAAGATAAAAAACCAAATTTACCTTTGAGTCTCTCTCTTCCCCTCACTTTCTCTCTATTAGATCTAATCTTCCCTCCGACGGCAGTCAATGTCGTGAGTAGGCTCGCCGTTCCAGTCGCCCTTGCTGTTGTCGTCGCGAAGGACCTCAAGATTCGCATCGTTTCTTTCCCATGCGGTAAAAGTCGCAGTCACTGAAGATTTAGTCCCAATCATCATCGCGATTCCAACCCAGGCACTATTGCAATTTCATCCAGTTAGCATTGATTAGTAATGTGATCTAGGCCCAATAAGACGAGATCTTGCGACCTACCTCTCAATCACCATCTCGGGATTGTCCTTGCAAATCCGTGGTTGCAATCTTCCCATCACCACAACTGGTCCTCACAAAGCCACAACTCTTATGACGACGCAACTCCATTGGAGTTCGTCTTCTTTTCCAGTGTCGGGCTCACCTTCTCTAATGGCTGCATGGGGCTATATTAAGGGTTTTGGTTTTTTTTTTTTTTTTTTTTTTCTCTGATTGAGTTTTTGGGTAGTTTTAGAATATTGAATAAAATTAGAAATTACTATTAATTAATAATAATATGTAATTCTAAATTAAAAATAAAAAATTAGTAAATAATTTTCTTTTCCTTCCCTCAATAAGGAAATACATAGATTTTCTTCATCTTAAAAAAAAACATAGACAATAGTAAATCCAAGAAAATACATGTATTTCCTAACCACAATTTATTTAGTAAATACTATATTTTCCTAGTAAATCCATTATTTAGCATGTAAATACTACAAGATAAAGCTAGTAATAATTATACTATATTACCAGATATGTTAAATTTGTTTAGATTTGTTTGATAAATATTGGATACCATACAATTTACTGATATTTACTAATAAATACTAAATTTGTTTAATAAATTATGGTCAATAATATATTTAGTAAATACTGGATTTACTAATAAATATCAATATTTTCCTAGTAAATCAGCTATTTACTTAGTAAATATAGCAAATATCAGTATTTACTTAAAATAAAAGGTAAATCCAAAGATTCACTCTTATTTACATGTGTAAATATAGATAATGCGTGGTATGATAAATATAGATATTGTTTGTATTTATTTTTCATAAAGATAATATGTAATAAACAAAAATATGTTTGATAAATACATTTATTACAAAAAAAAAAAACTTTTTAGTAAATGTAGAAAATTTTTGATAATATTTGATTTATTAACGTCTCTTATTCACTTGTAAATACTTAAAACTTTTGTTTAGAGGGCGTTTGGTAAACATATTGCATTTTGATTGTATTTGAATGAAATTTGTTTATTGAATGTTGTATTTGGTTGAAAAGTATTTGTTTTGTATTTAAATGAAATGTGTGTTTGGATTAAAAGTATTTTAGAATTAAAAGTTGATGTGACTGATAAAAGCAGAGA
Organism: Antiaris toxicaria; assembly: GCA_035233585.1. Lineage (NCBI taxonomy): Eukaryota > Viridiplantae > Streptophyta > Magnoliopsida > Rosales > Moraceae > Antiaris > Antiaris toxicaria. Next base: position 21,855,297 of record CP141153.1, read on the forward strand.
TAAAAAGTAAAGTTGAAAAGTTGATGTGATTGTTTTAAAAATATTTTGAATAGTAATTATTTTCGTAGCACTATTACAAAATTTGTATTTGGTGTAAAATTGTATTGTATTTGAGTAAAATTAAAATGAAATATTTTTCCCTAACGTCCCCTTAGAAAGTAAATACTTATGTCCCATTTGGTGAACGCATTGTATTTACATTGCGTTTGAATGCAATATATTGAATGCAATTTATGTTTGGAGGAAAAGTATTATCATTGCATTTGAATACAATGTGTATTTGGGTAAAAAGTATTTGAATTGTATTTTAATAATAAATATGTGATGTGATGGGTAAAAGTAGAGAGGAAAAAAAGAGAGAAAGAGAATATATGATATAATTAATAAAAGTAATAGAAAAAGTGAAATAATAAATAGTAATTGTATTAGATTTAAAATGTGATGTGATTAGTTATTTGAATAAAATGCTCTTGTATTTAGAGGAAAATTACATTACATTTAAATGCAATGTAAAAAAAAAGTGTGTATCAAACGTGGGCTTAAACTTACATGTAAAGTAAGAATATGTAAATTCATGAGATTATATAAATTTACTGAAAACATACAATTTACCAAACTAATCGGATATTTAGGAGGGAATCCAATTTTGCCATTTTTATTAAATATTACATGTAAATATCATATTTACTTGCAAATATTATATTAAAATGAAACATTTATCTTGAAAATGTTTTTTTTATTTATCTCTAAATATATATTTACGTGTAAATACTTAGAAAAGCAAGAATAAAAAAATGTATTTAGAAGTATTTACTAGGTGTAAACAAATTTATTTATCAAATAATATATGAAAATGCATAAATTTACTTGGAAATCCAAATGTTTTATGAAGTAAATTCATATTATTTACTTGTAATAATCAGATTACTGATTTTTATATAATACATTTTCCCAAATTTACTAAATTACAAATTTTACCCTCATTTAAAAAAAAATCCAAATCCCCAAATTCTCATGTTAGACCACCCAAACTGTAGATTGTCTGCTTGGTGCCATCACCACACAACTGCCGAAGAAGAGGTGATCAAAGACTTGAAGAAAGTAGACGCTCGCATTGGGAAGGGCGACAACGCTACTCGAGAATGATCAGTGATGTTGCTTGCGATCACCACTGCCATCGTCGGAGAAGAAACACACCAGTGAGATTGCAACGCTCTATGGTTGCGAGGCTCCATCATCATGATTTTACTGATGATTGCATCAGGAGCTCGAGCTTCAAATCCATCGAAGGTCCACCAGATCTCAATCTGAGCTTCACGATGTCTATAGCAATGCCGCAACGAGAGAGATAGAGAGAGAAAGAGGAGAGGGCAAGACAGAGAGGAGAGAGGTATAGAGTTGGGAACGACACCTGAGGAGAGAGAGGGAGGAGCAAAGGAGAATGAAAGATGTGAAAGAAAGGGTGGTTTGGGGTTCCTGGGAAAAAAAAACCTATAATAATAAACATAAATAATTTTGATATTTTAATGTATAATTAATTTAAATATGTTATAATTTTATATTATTTTAAAAATATGTTATAATTTTTATTAGTACTTTTTAAAAATGTTATACAATGGGATTTTCCCTAAAAAAAAATTTAGGAGAGCATGTGCACTTGAAAGTCACTATTACGTGAAATATGATACATCCACATGACATATATTTATATGAACAGATTCATCACACTAATAGAATGGATCCTATTTGTGATACGTATGCTATAATTCATAAAATGAAATTTAAAATGAATGATTTAAAGATGTAAAAGTGCTACACTGTTAATCGAGATCTCTTGTTTTACCCTCTTTGAGTTGATGTAGTTTTAGATTTTTTTTTTTCTTTTTAAATACGTCACATTTTTTGATAAATTAAATTAGATCTTGTCCGTTACCTTTTTTTTTTTTTTGTTTTGTTTGAACTTGTAAATGAATGAAGTCACATTTAAAGTTTCATTTGATTATATTTGGAATTACAAGTCTTTTTTTAATTTTCATACTTCATCTTTATATATAATCTTATCTCTTTTTTTTTTTTAGTGGAAATTTTGTTCTAATCTAATATTTAGAAATTGACATGTGGTCTCTAGAATTTCTTTTTGAGAAATGCTAAACTTATTTTCTCTATCACTTTCATCCTCACTCTTAATATTCTTTTTGTATCAAGTATTTTTGGCATTTCTCTAAATAAGTAAAGTCTAATAATAGTCTAAAATTTTTTAGTTTATATTACGGCTACCATTTGTTTGTATAAAAGCGAAAAATAAGAAATTTCTCTTTCATCACGATAAGTCTTTCATAATTTATTTTCTGCCAAAATTTAAAAAAAAATGTACATATTCAATCAATGTCAAAGCTGTTGCAAGCATTTCTAGTGTGCCTTAATTTAGAAGGCACAAAGAGAGGCATCATGATGATATTGTGGCCGACGGCAGTTCATCCATGAGCAGACCCCATTGAAATAATCAGGCCATCTTGTCAAATGAGCACTGCTGACCAAATCTATATTTTATTTTTGAGAATTTAAAGAGCTAAACAACACCGGTGCTCCTATTGCATCTTAGGTTTTTAATTTTTGTAATTTATACATTTATAATTTTTGTAATCAATAAATTTGTAATAAATTTCCCTGCAATGGTGACTATTAATTATTCAAGGAAATTTACAGGTGCATTACATATAAGTCGTTAATTGTCAATATGAAAGTCAATTTATTACTAATATTAACATAAGAAGGTGTTTGAATAGCGCATTGCATTTATACTACATTAAATATAATATATGTTTAGATGAAAAGTATTTGCATTGTATTCAAATGTAATATTTGTTTGGATAAAAAATATTTGAACTATATTATATATGATGTAATTGATAAACGTAAAAAGAACAAGGGAAAAAGAAAGAGAGTATGTAATGTGATTAGTAAAAATATAAGAGTGAATAGTGATTGTATTTGGTATTTAAATACAATACTTTTGTATTTGTATAAAAATTACATTGTATTCAAATATAAAGCGAATGCACACGGCAAACAAACGCACCACAAATTTATATTTAAAACAAAGAATTTGATTTTTTTTTTTATATAAAACTTAATTAAAATGTTCAAATCCAATAAATTTGGGTTAGAATTAATAAAAGTGACCATTTATGCCATTAATTAATAACTTATGTACAAATCACATGTTTATTATTTGTTAAAAAACAAACAAACAAACAATTGACATTATTCTTAATGGGAGTAGTTTATCACAAATTTGTAAGTTCAAAATAAAAATTACCAAAATTAAAAATTTATAAATTTATAAATTAATTTTAACTATAAGACAAATTCATGGGATATCAATGTGAAAATAGTCTTTTAAATCTATGCTTGTTATTCAATTATACATAATGCTAAGTAACTTCATGAATCTAATTAGTAGTAGAGCTGGTAAGCTTTCTATGAGAACAATACTAACATAGTAAGAGTTTTTTTTTTTTTTTGGTAAGCAAGAACATAATTATAAGATTCTATTTTTGATTAAGAGGATATATATAAATTTTCTCATTAAATGGGAATACTGTTAAAATTAAATTAAACATGGACATATAAAATAATTTATTTTTAAACTACCACTGGAAACACATACCCAAGTCAAATGTTGTCTAGTGTAACGATTCATACCTACACTTATAATATTATTCATTTTAGGTTAAAATTCAAATGATTTTACACTTAGACTTTACCCAAAGGTCTTTTATTATTAGCATAGGGTGTTCTTATTCATCACTCATGTCCTTATTTTTATTATAATATTATTTTTGGTGAAAAATCACTTATGACCTTATTTAAACGATGCGAGAATAACTTATCTATAATTGTCTTTCTCATTCTTGCAACCCTCTTGGATTAGGTAGATTCGGATCGATCAGTGACGATCACACAAATAAACCCAAGTTGTTAGAACGACCATGGCAAGTTGGCAAACCACCCACTTATAATATTTGTAATGTCTTCTTTTGGTTTGAGAAAAGTCTCCCTTTATATTGCTGGTTTGATTTCAGTTGAGCGAACTTAATAATCTTCAGTTTTCTCTTCAAAAAGTATGGATCAAATGGTGGAGTTTCAAGGTTGAGAATCCAATTTTAGCATCCAATTTTAGCATGCGCTAGATGTATGAGTCTGAATTGAGTTTTTGATGTTCCCATATGAATATGCAAAATTTTATATTTGTATAGTTTTAACTACAAAATTATAATAGTAAATTGTAAATAGTTAAAACTAAAAAATAATAATAATTACATTTGAATATAACTGATACATAAACGCTCACTTAGTATGTAAATACTTATTTTTTATATGGTGTGGGAGTCAAGACTCCCACTTATTAAAAATAAAAATAAAAACACAATCATGTTTTGAATCTAAGAACTTCTATCTATACTCCTCACTTTTTTATCCACTGAGCTAAATATTATTATTAGTGCTAATTTTGGTAAATCTACATCCTAAATATTCAAACATGAAAAAAAAAACAAAAAAAAAACAAAAACAAAAACAAAAACTCTATTTTGTATGGTAGTTTCCTAAATTTTTTGAATTTAACAACTTAGTTTCTAAACTCTTTTTTCCTAGTAACCAGCCCCCTGAACTAATAGTTTTTAGCACTTTAGTCCTTGCTCAAATTTATTAATATTTGGATAGTTTTTTGCACATGAATTGCGCATTATAGCTCACGAAAAGCATTTGATTATAAATTTTTTAATTTTGCTTAATTTCAATACATATTCCTTTTAAAGTTTAGGCTCAAGTTTAAGTTAAAATTAATTATGTTCAAGTTTTCAAAAGAATTTATATTTAAATTAAATAAAAAATGATCAACAATGTTTTTTGGAATATAACATGTAAGTCATATAAAAAAAAAACCACTCAATTTCTAATGGATTTTAGCAAAAAGATAAGTAACATCAAAAACTATAAATTCAAAGAGTTGGTTATCAATTTATTAAACTATAGAGATTAAATTATTAATTCCAAAAATTTTAGAAAACATCAGTATAAAAAAGCCAAACAAAAATTACAGAGTTAAGTCCTAATAAAAGTATGGTCATGGTCCTTGTTAAATTCTACAATAGAAACCTCTACTTTTCCCCCCTTTCATATGGTCAAATTTTTAAGTGTTGAATTTCATTTTTTTGAATGTTGCATGCATACGTAACTTATTGTCCTCACTACATATCCGACAAACTACCCAATGCCTTGCCCCAAAAACCCCAAAAATTTCTTCTCCTTATTAACCCCAAAAAATGTCCGCCGACAACGCCGTCACCGCCGCCGAGTTCGCAACCTGCCAAGCGAGCCAGCCAATCAGCGATGGCCTCGTTATCGTACTCATCCTCGGCCTCTTCCCCAACCTCATCTCCCCCTGCGGTAGATCGAAACCCACCTCCACCCGCATCCCCTCAACCTCCATGCACGAAACCCACCTCCGCCCACCGTCCCAGAGCGTGGGTCGAAACACACCTCCACCCAGGCCCTCATCGGCGGGGACGGATCCCAAGCCGTCACTACAGTGGCCTCGCCGGGTTGCTATGGTGGCTCGGTGGGGAATTTTGTTTTTGGTTTTTTGTTTTACTTTTTTAAAATGTTTTTTCAATACAATAATGTAGTGTTATAGGTTCTTGATTTCTTAATGTATCTTTTTCGTTTAGGCTCTTGAAAGTTGATCCAACGGTTCAAAAATTTTGTTATCGACTTCCCATTAATGAGAAAAAGTGGCTGGTTCCTATTACAGAAGTCCCGAAAAGGTGAAAGAAAAGGGTTGGAAAAGCTTTGCCGTGGGTCCAATATGAGTTGGCAGTGTGAATGTAATTCCTGCCAGCAATGTACTCTTTTCAACACACTGGAACGACGAATATCCCAATCGTAGAATCCATTTTCTTTCCTTTTCTTTTTTTCCTTCCCTTTTTTACCCTTTTAAGTGCTTATTTGGTACGAGGGAAAAATTAGAGATGGAAAGTGGACAAGTGAAAAAAAGGATTTTGAGACCCATAATTATTTGGTAATAGAGTAACAAATGAACGAAAACAGATTGAATTAGGGATTCAATCCTTTACAAAACCTTAACTCTAATTAAAATTAGAACAATAAATATATCACAAAAACAATTTTTTGTTTAAAAAAAGAAAAGCCCATCCTTTTCCTCTCACCTTGATTTTAAACTATTCTTTCTTTCTCATTTTCTCTCCTACCAAATACAGTTGAGGTGTAACAATTTGTAATCAGTCTCCGAAAAATATCAAGTCTCTATTTCTATGACGAAGGCACTGGGCCTGCATTAGGTCTGCCAACTTCCTAAAAAATATAGCAAATGAAATGAACAAATCAAAAGTAAGTATTAAGAACACAAACTTTAATATTAACCTTCAAATATCAAATTGTCAGATAATATTTTAAACACCTACAAATTAAACCAAACTTAACAACTCATATATAGACGGGTTGAAACAAAAAAATTGTTATTAGAAATGGGCTTCTAGCATTTCCTAAGTTGTATTTAGATGAATCAGTTTTCTTAAAGAGTACCGTGTGAACTTGACATTTTGGACCTTAATTTAAAAAATACAACCTTTTTACTTAACAAAAAGGAAAATACATCAACCTTTTGACGTCCATCATTATACTGCATTGCCCCATTTGAGTATCAAACGACAAACATTAAAAGGTTGTGGTCCCAAGCACCATCCGCAAGATAAGAAGTTGGTGTTTTGTCATGTTAGAGGTTGCACATAAATCGTAAGGCTTTAAATGTATCACAATCACAAATCCCTTCAAGGCCAAGCATGAAACGACAAGCTCCGGGCAAGGACAAAGATCAAAAAGTAGATATTTTCAACATACACAAGAAATTCACAATAGGAATTCAAACATGCGAACAAAAACACGGCTAGAACTCGAAACATGCGCATATATTTTTCTCCCCTCTCCCCACTACTAATGTTAACTAAATGAAAAACAGGCATTTTTTCCAACTCTCCTTTGAACAAAATCAAACAGAATACTCAGACATGAACGCAGGAGACAATATAGGTATATTAAAACCATAATGCGGTAGAAAAGGGCTTCGAATCCTCTTAACATATCATTACACGTCATCTTGAACTTCCTCTTCCTCATCTTCGTAATCAAGCTCCTCATCAGCTGTGGCGTCCTGGTACTGCTGGTACTCGGAGACAAGGTCGTTCATGTTGCTTTCAGCCTCGGTGAACTCCATTTCATCCATACCTTCACCCGTGTACCAATGCAAGAAAGCCTTTCTCCTGAACATTGCGGTGAACTGCTCACTCACACGCCTGAACATTTCCTGAATGGAGGTTGAGTTTCCGATGAAGGTCGATGCCATGGAGAGTCCCTTTGGAGGAATGTCACAAACACTTGACTTCACATTGTTCGGAATCCACTCAACAAAGTAAGAGGAATTCTTGTTCTGAACGTTGATCATCTGTTCATCAACTTCCTTGGTACTCATCTTGCCCCGGAACATGGCTGAAGCCGTGAGGTAGCGACCATGGCGTGGGTCTGCAGCGCACATCATGTTCTTGGCATCCCACATTTGCTGGGTGAGTTCTGGCACTGTCAGTGCACGGTACTGCTGAGATCCACGTGAGGTGAGAGGAGCAAATCCAACCATGAAGAAGTGAAGACGTGGGAAGGGGATGAGATTCACAGCAAGTTTCCTGAGATCAGAATTCAGCTGTCCTGGGAACCTAAGGCAGCACGTAACTCCGCTCATGGTTGCAGAAATCAAGTGATTCAGGTCACCAACTGCCGCAAGGAAAAAAGAAATCGGATTTAATCAAATTTGCATCTTCTATTGCAGAATAAAAAATTTGCACAAGTGAAATCTCATTGCGATTGGAAAAAATAACTTATAAGTAGATAACTCCATAAACAAATTAAGAAAACGATTTCGGAAAGCAGCAATATCAAAGTTTAAACAACAACGTCGCCTCAAACTTCAAAGCAGATAATCATAACTAGAATGTCATATTGCTACCGCAATCAGCAGGTCGGTTATAACATCATAATGCTTGTCTGCATGAAAGAAGCAAAATAATAGGAGAAATGGTACACTTACAGCTAGGAGTGGTCAACTTGAGAGTCCTGAAGCAGATATCATATAAAGCTTCGTTATCCAACACCATGCACTCATCTGCATTCTCAACAAGCTGGTGAACAGAAAGCGTGGCATTGTAGGGCTCGACTACTGTATCCGAAACCTTTGGCGATGGGAACACAGAGAATGTAAGCATCATTCGGTCTGGATACTCTTCTCTGATCTTCGAGATCAAAAGAGTACCCATTCCAGAACCAGTACCTCCACCAAGCGAGTGGCACACTTGAAAACCTACACAAAACCAATAAAATGATATTTAACCAATTCCACATCAAAATCTCATCATAACACAAGACATGGATGATTTATACCTTGAAGACAGTCACAGTTCTCGGCTTCCTTCCGAACAACGTCAAGAACTGAATCGATAAGCTCTGCTCCCTCAGTGTAGTGACCCTTGGCCCAGTTGTTACCAGCACCAGATTGGCCGAACACAAAGTTATCTGGCCTGAAGATCTGGCCATAGGGACCGGTCCTAACGCTGTCCATGGTACCAGGCTCAAGGTCCATGAGCACAGCACGTGGCACAAATCGACCACAGGACGCCTCGTTATAGTAGACATTGACACGCTCCAGTTGAAGCTCCGAATTTCCGGTGTATCGTCCGGTGGGATCAATGCCGTGTTCATCACAGACGACTTCCCAGAACTTGGATCCAATCTGGTTTCCACATTGTCCACCCTGAACGTGAAGGATTTCTCTCATTTTCTCTCTGCAAACAAAAAGACATTGAAGACAAATGAGAATTAGTTCCAGAATTCAATCGAATTGCAGTAACTACGACTGGAAGATAGGAAAACATATTGATTAAAGAAAAACGTGGGGTGAAAATTGCGGTTTAGTATGAATTGACCAAAAAATAATTTCAAAAGAACAAAGCAAAGAAATTAATTCAAACAGAGAATCAGATCCAACATTCCGTAAGAAAGGAATCAAATAATTCAAGTAAAAGAGATAAAAACTATCAAAGTTGATTTCGATAAAACTTGTTTTCAAAGATTGGAGAAAAGATATTAAAAATCGAAACATTCTGGTCAGTAACCCAAAACACAGAAGCGAAACATAACTTCTTCCAGATTTTCTCACGCAACAAACTGACAACCAGATCTAACATTCCATAAGAAAGGAAAATCCAAGTAGAAGATATGAAATATATCAAAGGTGAATTCGAAAAACATATTCCCAAAGATCCAAAAAAATAAACGAAAATCGCAACACTCCGGTGAAACACAAGCCAGAAAATCGAAACACCATTTCTCTAGATTTCCAGAACCGATAACCAGATCTAACATTCCAAAAGGAAAAATCTTAAGATCGAAGTTCACAAACACTCATTTCCTTCACTTCTCGGAAAACAAACAAGTGAAAACACACATCGGATCGAAGAATTCGTCACTTACCGGTGAATGTACGGACGATCTGGCCGACGAGGAGAAGCGAAACTCCGGCGAGGTTTCCGACGACCGAGGTTGTCAGAAGATGAAGAAGAGGAGTGAGTTGAGAGAGTGAAGGCCGGAGGGAGAGGATATCCAGATATTTAAGCTTACGTGAAAGGACAAGGCTGTGAGATCGGACGGCCAAGATCGTTTCCCTCCTTTTTCCGCTTGTAACCGTCGGATGCGAATGTTTTGGACGGCCTGGATTTAATTTTAGTGTCGTGAGTGAGGAGAGATTTGCTGACTGGCCTTTTTCAAATGTACAAAATGTGGAGCATAGAAGGGCCCGCCTTTTTTATTTTTAATTTTTTTGAAAAAATAAAGCCGTGATTGAAGATTTTTCATTTCTTGTGTTTCGTCAGTAGAGAATGAAGTAAAATAGTAGTAAGAGAATAATCAAAGTAAATAATAAATTTTTAAAATATTAGTAATAAATAATAAATTAATTAGGTAAATAAAAATTTATAGATGAATAATGTTTTTATAGGAAGTAAAAATTAGTGATGTTTTAAAAAAAAATAATTGAAGTATTAGTGATAAGTAATAGATTTATTATTTATTTAATAAATCTCATGTAAATAAAATATTTATCTGAATAATTTATTATTTATTATAAATGTTTAAAATTTATATTATTCATTTTAATTATTTTCTAAAATTGATTTTTTTTCATAATATATTATTACCCTATAAAAATATCTTAATTTTTTTTTTATTTTGTTTGGTTTAATTGCAAATTGCACTCGGTTTGTTTAGGTGTGTTTCAATCACCACTATTTTTTTTTAATCTTTTTCATGTTTTTTCTTTTAGGTTAATCATAATTTTAGTCCTCGAATTAAAGATATTTGACCCTTAACATTTAAAACATTGCAGGTACTTAATTTTAGCAAATTGTTCAATGTTAGTCCTTTTATCCTTTCATTAAAATCTCAACAAAGAAGTACAATTTCCTTATTGAAGTTCATGCCTTAACATATATAACTATAAACTAACTCCCACAAAAACAAACATGATTTTCATGTGTTTTTTCTTTCTTTTTTTTTTTTTTTTTTTTTGTCTCGATCAAGATTCTTGTTCTTTTTTTGTTAACATTTTAGCAGATAGATAAAAAGAATAATTTGGAACAACTATATAGATCAAGCCTTATTTTGAAACATTTGAAAGTTAATGACCAAAATAAAGATACTCCTTTTCTTTTTAGACAATTTTCACTTTGGTTAGTTTCAAAAATTATATATTTCAATATATTAAATAAAATGAGAGTATGCAACTATCGTATTTACTTGAAAAACACTTGATGAAATAAAATTGTACAGGATGAGTTAAGTGGTTTTTTTTTTTTTTTCCTCTAATGTGTCGTTTGTTTATCGTGTTACATTCATATTACATTCAAATATAATATAATTTTTATCCAAATATAAAGTATTACATTCAGATACTATTCATATCATAATTTAAATCCAATATAGTCACTATTTATTATTTTACTTTTTCTAATACTTTTACTAATCACATCATATACTCTTTTTCTCTCTACTTTTATTTATTACGTCATATATAATATAATTCAAATACTTTTCATCTAAACAGATATTACATTTGAATGCAGTACAAATACTTTTTATCTAAATACATGTTGTATTCAATGCATTGTATTCTAATGTTTCATTTGTTTACCGCATTATATTTATATTACGTTCAAATACAATGTAATTTTCATCCAAATATAAAAGTATTATATTCAAATATTACTCATATCACAATTTAAATCTAATACAATCACTATTCGCTATTCTACTTTTTCTAACACTTTTACTAATCATATCACATACTCTCTTTCTCTCTCTTTTTTTTCTGTTTACTTTTATCAATCACATCACATACAATACAATTCAAATATATTTTATCCAAACGTATATTACATTCAATGTATTGTATTTAAATACAATAAAAACATAATATGTTATCCAAACATCTCATAAGAATTGTTTAAATACTTTTCCTAATCATATCACATACTCTCTTTCTCTCTCTTTTTTTCTCTCTTTACTTTTATTAATCACATCACATAAAATACAATTCAAATACTTTTTATCTAAACGTATGTTACATTTAATGTATTATATTTAAATACAATGCGAACGTAATATCTTATCTAAACATCTTATAAGAATTCTTTAAATATTTTAATTAAATTTATACAAATGTTATTTACCACAGTGATGCAATTAACATATATCATTATACATTAAAACCCGCAAAACAGTTTTCTTTAACTGCAACACGAATGGTGATGCATAATAGTAATAATGAACGGCAGCGCTTAAAATCGAATGCTACACAGACTATATCCAAGAACATGAAAGCATTTGTGATAAAAACACAAGCTAAAGGGGGGATTTCGTTAATCATTAAAAAAAATAGTTAATTGGAAAGATTACTTTTTTTTTTTTGTTTAATCTCTTCAATCAAAAGGAATCTAGATCTCACTGACCTTACTTGTAGTGTAGTGAGGAAAGACAAAATAATCGATGAGGAAAGCGTTTGCAAAAGCGGGCCACAGCCACACATGAGTCGGCAGTGTACCCATGTGATCGGCCTGCAATTACTCCATCCCACCAACATTTGGACAAATGTCTCCGGCTTTTCCTTTCGGTCAAACACAATAATCCAATCTGTATTGTAGTTTTATTAAAACAATGCTAATCATATTTCGTAACATGGAAAACCCAATATCTTAATCAAGATTTCATTTGATGTTTAGTTCTTTGAAATAATTAAATTAACCGGTTTGGTTTGGTTGTTGCTTGTTATTGATTGTAATTGTAATTATTATTACTATTGATGTAGCAATGACAACAATAAGAAGGGACACGTTTGATCAGTTAAATTGTCGATGAATTTTAGAAATTGAAAAAAAGGAAAAAAAAATAATGATAATAACATAACCATAACACATCACAGATTAACAAGTGTAGTTCGTCTAGCCCTGTAGAGAGACTTATGGTATTTAGCATTGTCACCCTCCATAAATTTGTTATCATTTGATAATTTACCACTCAAATTTCTGATTTTGATAATTTACTCTTAAACTTTATAAATTACTGTAATATATCTCATTTGACTTAACTTAATATTAAATTGGTCATTAAATGTCCACGCACTTCTCATGTGGAGATGTAAAAAATATTTAAATCTAATACAAACTCTAATGTAAATCTTCTACACTCAAGTTTTTACTTTAACGTAAATATGACAAAATAGGACATGTTACTATAATTTAGAAAGTTCAAGTGCTAAGGTGTCAAAATTAAACTTTAAGAGACAAATTATCAAAGGATGATACGATTAGCAAGGTAAAAAAAAAAATTGCTATACACAATGTATAACTAAAAAAAAAAAAAAAAAAAAGCCTTTTCTAGAGCATGAGAGGTGAGAAATTTGAGTAGAAGTTTTTATATTCGAAATCTAAAAGTGTTTTAATTCTTTTTATAAATATGAGTCATTGATCGCGTATAATATGCAAGTGTATTTATAACTATAACTAAAAAAGGAAAAAAAAAATGGAGGCTTTGTACTCCAAATAATTAAATGTACCCAAAAGAGTGAACAATTATTGTCGATATTGTTATAAGAATACAACGTTGGCAATCACATTGGTGAACGATGATGAGAGTCTACAACTCTTAAGTTTTTCTTCCTTTGGGGTTAATAATGGCACAAGCCTCCAAGCTTTTAATCAAGTGACCATCTGGTCCTCGATATGATTTAAAGGGGGGGAAATCTTCCTAAGTAACTTATTAGTGTAAATGGTGGTCCAATTGTAAACGCACATTTTTATTGCAGATGGAATGTGTTACGTGTGTCAACGTGACCATATTTTGAAAGAGAATCACAAAAGTAATCCAATAAAACTATCAAAAATAAGTACCAAAAATGATCAAAAGAATTAAAACAATATGAACTGTCAATTTTATTGTTGATTTGATCTCAATTTTGTTGGTTTCGAAAATGATATTTTAAAAATATTAACAAAAACGGAAGATCAAAGTAATAAAAATTTTATAAATTTTCATTATTATTATATAATTATATTAATTTAATATTAGGAATGAAAAAGATAGAATTGTACTATCGTCTAATTAAGTCGTTAATTTTAAAACTTCTTCAAAATGATATCTCATGAATTCAAAAACGACTTGTCCTCTTCAATACCACGTTCTTTCACACATAACTTCCGTTGCTTAATTGAACAAAATTAGTGGGCATTTTCTATTGATGATAGGATTCACGCACTAATAATTTTAGTATTTTTGTTTAAGTCTCAACACATAGAAAATAAAATATATATAAAGGAGAACGTCTCTCTTTGTAATTTCTCTAACCACCATTTTTTTTATCATCCTTCCTTTCTACCTTAATATAAATTCCTATTTATAAAAATAGGTAGGTTACTCTAAATCTCTATCTTAAATTTGGAATCTTTCTAATATTTAAAATTAAGATCAATTCAAAATTAAAAACCTATTATATTATATTTAAAATATAATATATATTATATCGGATATGTACCTAAAGAAAGAAATGTGAGTTTCCGTTTCCATTTTTTTAATTATTTTGATTAATATATATATATTAATAGACATATAATAACGCTTATATATATATAGTTGCAATATATATACGTATAAACGGTAATAGTTTACCGTTTCAATAAGCGTTAATATATACACTAAATCTAATTTTAAATATAAATATTCATAATCTCGTAAATAGAAAACTAAAAGATAAATATCTGTTCACTAATGAATCACACCCGTTTACAATAAGCATATATATTGGGTTTTGGATTCCACCAACTGTATTATCAAATTTTAAATATAAATAATCTCTATTATTTAAATAATACAATTAATTCTCAATCAATTACTTGGGTAATAAATAAATATTTGTAACAATATAAGCAAACACTCTCTTATATTATATCACATAATTTGTAAGTATAAATACAATCCATCAAATGCACTTGTTCAAATATTGCTGACGCTGATGGTGTTAGGAACTATGGATTTATAATTTCAAACTCTAATAAATTTGATAATTATTCAAACTCTTAGATTAATTTATCAATTTTATTAATTCTAATGTTACTCTACTAAAAGCTTAAAACTACACTCTTGAAATTATAGATATAAAATTACTTAAAGAATAAAGTCGTCTATTTGATATAATTACTATTATTAGATCAATTCTCCATAAATAATTTATGATTAGAGTTAGTAAAATTCTTTAACATTTTTAGTTACTTATTTATCCTTGAGTACTATTGATTTTCCAATTAATGATAAATTCATAAAGTTAATCACGAATTGAGCGATCATACCATTCAATCCTTAAATCAACATGCAAGGAAATATTTATCTATTTTTTAAATAAGAAGAAATGGTTTCCACCTTGTAATATTAACATTCCCGACTACTCACTTCATCATGTCTTCAAACTACAAGAAATAAGATTAGATACTTAAATCCGTATTGAGTAAATTAAATGACATGATTTCATAAATAGGAGTCTGGTAATAAATTAAAATTAAGATCATTTTATATATGACTTTCAGTTGATGTGATTAGAATCCACTATACTTTGAGTAAATTATTAGCGATTCATATCTTGTCATATTCTCATCCTACATAATCATACTATGTATAATTTACTCATTAAAAATTCCATATCTTAATTGATATAGTTCACTCAATATGTATAGTTCTCATCACATTAACAATTCGAATAAGATAGTTCTATTCTTAGTGGTAATAACATGCTCTAGTGATATTTAATTAAAGATTCCATATTTTAATTGGTTAATCAATTAAATAATTGATTACTTATCACGGATCATTTTAATTATCATTCTTAAATATTATTCTTTGTATACAATATCTAAGATCTCATAGATAATTATAGAATTTTAATGATATTTATAAAGTATTCAAAAAATACATGAATATAATTGTAATGAAAAATCAATTTACTTATTCAAAATAAATAATATTTAAAAACATCACATAGTTCTGAGTATAAATCCCAATATGTATTTCTTTAAACTATGAGTTGAAATACTAATAGATTACTATTAGCAATTAAAGCACCACCTCCTCCTCAAAATGTTGATATTTCTTATGTGAATGGAGAGAACATCAGTAGTTTTTAGTATTGTTTTCAAGTGTTTTTAATAATATATCCGGCATGAAAACAAAACAATATTTTCTAAATAGAGTTTATTAAGTAAATGCTTTGAAAAAAAAAAAAACAAATATAGTGAGAATGATTTTGTTGAAGGAAATAAAAAAATGGTAGTTGTTGAGGTCAGATTTTGTCTCAACATGTATGTGTTAACACACGTCATTAGAGATTACAAAACGAAGTATAATCTAGCAAACTCTATGACCTAAACGAGTCATCAGATGACCTATCGTACGAGTCGCAAATGAGTTGCAAACAAGTCACCAGATGATTCACTAGATTAGTTGCCAAACAACCTTCCAGTTGGCTTGCCAACCATCCCTCTATGAGTCTCAGTCTGAGATTAATGAGATTTTGTGGATAATTGCCATAATTATCTACCCATGATTTTAGGGATTTGAATAATCTTCCAATCCTAAACATATTTGAATTTGGTTCCCCAATTCAAATATATAAAATTCAATAGAATATCTACTTACAAGAAGTTTTGAATAAGCCTGAATCTTATTCTAGATTTGAATTTCAAAGATGAATCCCACTTGTGATAGGATTATCTCCAAGCTCTATAAAATAGGCGTCCTTACAAAAATTGAAGGCATTTTCATACGCATACGCAGAGAATTTATCTCTATGCACAAACAAATACAAGGAATATGCCACTATTATTATCCGTCTAGAATTCTCTAACAATAACTCGTCATCAACTTGTCTACGACTCGCACCACCAATCATTCCCTTGAATTAATTGAAATTCTACGAATGCCCCTCTTTCATCTTCCCATTCTTGTTTATGAGCTTTCATGTATTCATCATTTAATACATAGTAGTGAAGGCTTTTAGAGTACCAAAGTGGGCATAACTCACGAGATTATAGGTGAACTTCTAAAAAATCTATATCTCTTTATTTATTTATTTTTATTTTTTACACTTTACTTTTTTTGTTCATGCATAATATGCTAGATCATCTCTAGATGATAGATCTGGCTAATAATAGTCATTAAATTAGTCAATGACCCTCAAAATAAATTGATTATAAATTTCATCTTTTACCGTAACTAAAAGGTATTTTCTTATTTCTATTTCCATTTCCATTTTTAAGGCTATAAAATTTAACAAATGTTTTTAAAAACATACCTAAATAGAAACTACATTTTCTTATACCCAAATCAACCTCTAAAAAAACACAACCAAGGTATTCTCATTTCTTTTTTTATATCAAAAATATAATCATCTTTAAAAGAAATGAAAACAATATCAAACACCACAGATATTATAACTCATTTTGTTAGAGTTAATATTTATACGTGGGCTTATAAGTACTTTTCGTTGACTCTTATAGATATTTTTTATATTTGTTATGTAATTGTGTTTGTTTTATCAGTTAGATGTTGTATTTTGTTTTTTTGTTTTTGTTTTTAATAAAGAAATAGTCCAATTTATAGAATGAATATTAAATGGCGATTGATACATCCCATCTAAAATAACTCAGAAGTTATTAAGTGGATTATTGTTGTTACAAATTTTAAAATTAGATGGGAGGTCAAATGGTCACTTATTTCTAACAGTTGAGGGACCTCTAATGTTTTTAGGCATTAACCCTCTCTTTTTCAAAAAAGAAAAAGAAAACACAAAAAACTTATAAAAGAAATTGTCGTTTTTTTTTGCTAGAAGGTCGTTTAAAGCGAAGATATGGCTCTATGTAATTGTCAGAAGTTGATCCTGTGTTATACATGAGAGGGTAAATACTAGACTGGTGTTCTGTCACAATTAAAGAGTTGTCCAAATGTCTCATTCACATGTTACGGCTCATCAATCATGAAATAGGCCTTTTCCTATACATAGTACAGTTGCTTTTAGATCTGACCCCATGTGCCATTACCTCTCCAGATCCAAATGGAACTGAAGTTTTTGCATTCACATCATTACGTGTGTTATTACTGGCATTGACTCTTTTTTAATGTCGTTTATTATTAGTATTATATTTATATTATATAATATATTAATATAATATATTTATATTACATTTAATACACATTTAATATATATATTTAAATTATATTATATTTAAATATAATATAATTTTTATCTAAATATAAAAATATTTCATTTAAATATTAATTATATCATATTTTAAATCCAATACGATCACTATATATTATTTCACTTTTTTTTATTATTATTTTTAATTATATTATATATTCTCTTTCTCTTTCTTTTTTTTCTCTCTATTTTTATCCATCATATCATATGTTTATTATTAAAATACAATTCAAATACTTTTTATCCAAGCACACATTACATTCAAATGTAATACGAATACTTTTCCTCTAAATACAAATTACATTTAATGCATTGCATTCAAATACAATACATTCACCAAACGGACCATTAAATATAATATAATTTTTATTTAAATATAAAAATATTATATTTAAATATTAATTATATTATATTTTAAATTTATTATAATTATAATTTATTATTTATTAATTTATTATTTTTATTAATTACATCACATACTATCTTTTTTTCTCTCTATTTTTATCCATCACATCACATATTCATTATTTAAATACAATTCAAATACTTTTCATTCAAACACACATTACATTCAAATGCAATGTAAATACTTTTCCTTTATATATAAATTATATTCAATGTATTATATTCAAATGTAATGTGTTTATTAAACGGAGTCTTATTATCACTAAAAACTTCAATTTTATCTTATTTACATTTGTTTAGTGCACATAATTAATGAAGATAGAACATGATTAGATTTTAATATCATATTTGATGAGAAATTTTAAAAGAGTGGACTAAATAATAGCTTGTCTAGTCAATAACTTAATCCTCCTTAGAGGGGGATTTGATTATCCCATTCAAAGGGAGGAGATTATTTAATCACTTTCTTTGCTATATATTCTAATTCAATCCTCACATGTTATTTTATTCAATCATTCAATCTAGTTCTTTCATGTATAGCAAATGGACCGATTATGGTCATGTTAAAAGTTTATAATGCACATAAATTAAATAGCTCTCATTTAATCGATAAACAGTTAAAATATTAGCTTAAAGACTAAAATTACAGTTGTTAACGGTAGGGAAGTTCCTATCTTAGAAATCTCTAATTTTCAAACTACGATTTAGATTGAATTTGTTTTTCTAAATATTATAACGGGTTGAAATGATTTCAAAAATGAAAAATATGTAAAATCTATAGTTATATACACAAACTTAACGATTTAAAATAATGTATTATTGATAGGTTATTTTTTGAATACCAAACTTAGAATTCTCCAACAATATAAATATATATGTATATATATATATATATACAGAATACGAACTCTTTTGGTATGCGATAAAATATAAACATTACATAAGGAAAACCAAATACAGTAAATTGGATTAGAGTTATTTTATCACTGATTTACAAATTAGTAGAATTTGCCACAGAAAAACGACAATGGATTATAGCACAGTTGTCATCAATGACTCTTTAAAGAGTGGACGATGGAACACAACTTGTCTGGAAAACATCGTCTTATTTGTTATTAATTTTAACGAGAAAAAAAAAAATATATATATATATACACGTGCGTTGTTAAGGTATATTTGCGGTTATTATGGAAAGGAAAATTGTAGTAAATAGCCTTTTTTATAAGTATTTTGAAGTTTGTTGTAGGTTTTTAAAAAGATGATAAATTATAGTATAAATTTTCTAGTAAATCCTTGGATTTTCGGGAAGATCTTTGGATTTCTGGTAAATCCTTGAATTTTTTTGGATTTTATAGAAAATAACGGTTAATTTTTAATAATAAATTTACATGTATAATTTCATATTATAGATTAAGAGAAAGGAGGAGTGAGAGAGAGAAAAAGAAGTGAAAAGGAGGAGGGATTTTATTTGATATTGTATGGTGATAAATTTGATTGTGCTATTTAATTGTATTACTTTGTTTAAAATTTTATGTTTTAATTTATTATTACTCTCTTAAAAAATGCTATTTTGCTTTTTTACTTTGTAGATATTTGTTGAGGTTTAATAAGGTATTTATTTTAGATTATTATAACTGTTAAACGAGTGTAACAACTGTGGTTTAGGATAACTAAAACTTACTGTTATACAATGAAATGCTACATTTCTAATATTTTCAAATTATATGTATAAGATGTCTTATTACACATCTACTTTTACATGTTACCTATATAGGACTAATCTTGCTGAAAGATACTTGAAAACAGGTAAATTGTTAACTACTCTTTTTTAGAAGGAAAATTTCATTAAAATCAATAAAGAGATACAAAAACATTTAACATAACAAATAATCCCATATTATACAAGACAAAACCCTTAAATAAGAACGAATTTATCAGTAAAGTCTGATGACACTCAAAGTGAAAGATATATGCTTGAGGCCTAATAACAGTTATATGCCTCAGCATACTAAAGTCGAGCACATATAAGACTATTTTTAATAAAACCCCGATAATAGATAGAATATCTAGATCAATTGAGGGTTAAGGTTCAGTAACATTAGGGTCATTACTAACTCTGTATAGAAGCAATACTAGTGGGACCAAACCACTACCAAAAGTCAAATCTAACGGACAAACAGACAATAACGCTTGGGTTATTATTAATTCTAGAGGTGTGCCTTTTTAGGGGGTATTCCTTAAAAAACCCTTAAAGAAATGGTTTTTTTGGGAATGGCGCAAAAAGAGCACATTTCTAGAATATTGCTCCATCATTAATGATATCAGAATTTTTGTCCTCTTACATTGTCAAATTAAAAGTAATTTCAAGGAACAAGTCTAAATTATAAAGTAAAAATCCTTATTATGTACACTAAAAAGGCTATTTCCACAATCTTCCCTTAGAGAAATGCTACAAAATCATGGTTTGATTGATTTTTGTGAGTAAAAAAACCTTTTGGAAATAAAAAAAATGTAAGATGACATCATATAATATTAATTAATTAATTAATTTTAGAATATCAATTAGATATTTAAGTTACAAACTAGCACAAATTAGTGTCCATATTGACAACAGTTATCGATCGGTAACCAAGTGGATACTAACAGTTATCGATCGGTAACCAAGTCGATACTAATCGATAGCTAGCCGGTGGTCGGTGACCAAGTGGTTTCCGATTGGTAACCAGCTGGCAGTTGGTAACTGACTACAAATTTTTGAGTCCGTCGGATTTTCTCCTTTCGCCGAGTATTAACTGGTTATCAATTTTCTATTGATCGGTAACTGCAAAATTTGGTGGTTTTTTATCGCCAGAGTAATAAAAAAAAATCACAAAAATTCGTTAAATAACACAAAAGCCAACAATCATCACGAATATATACGCAAAATGAGGAAAAAATTCAAAAAATAATGATTGAGTAATCTGTAATGGCTACTCTATATTCTCATTTCATTTTTCAATCTTTTTTTCCTGAAAATATTATTTATATTAAATACCAGTAGCTCATTTATTCAAAATCTCAACTCCCCCAAAAGGAGGAGAATTTAAAAAAAAAAAAAAAAAATTCCCTAGACACCTTCCTTAATGATCCGACGCGACCTGCTAATGATCACCTTAGATGAAATTGGAGATTGGAGATCTCTGACAAACGCGGTTCTCATCGATGCGGCCTAATCTCAAGCATCGGATATCGTAAAAGCATGAAGGCAGCGGCGAGGTGAAGATCGCGAAATCGTGAGGGCGACATACGGTGAGGTGAAGATGGAGACAGAGATAGCTTGAGAGGCGGGCTGTGTGGAAAGAGAAAGAGAGAGAGAGATCATCGATTTTAGAGATAGAGAGGGGTGGAGAGAAAGAAGAGGTGTTTGCTAAGAAATAGAGAGAAAGGGATAGAGAAGGAGAGAAAAGTCGTGAGGGAAATATTTTGGTAACTTCACTATAAACTATTTCACAAGTAATGTCATCGTTATGGTATATTTTGTAAGAATTTTTTAGTTGTGCCAAATATTTTTACATAGTATTTTTTTGGCATTTACCCTAATTACCTATTACCTTCAAGTTGTTGAATAAAAAACTTAAAACTTCAAAGGACAAGCATTTTACCAAGAGGGTTTTTGACTACGGTTAATTAGGGTTAGATGTCATAGAAATAGGATGTTGATTGATTTTTGTCATAATTAAAAAAACTCTAATATAAAATGCTATAACGATGACACCACTCGTCTAACACTTTAAATTATGAATATCAAAATATCCCTTATCTTGTGCCTTTTTCTCTCTCTTTCTGTTTCTCTTTTCTCTCCTTGTTGAACCTAGCAAACCCCCCTCTCTCTTCCTTCTCACTGGACCAAACCATTTTTCCATCAGACCGGACCTCAAATCTCGACGTGCCAAGGTGTTTACCACGTTATGACAATCAACCAACTCGGAGATCTTAGAGCTGTGAGAGAGATTGTGAGCCTGACGAGGGGAGCAACACGAGGATATCTCAAACCGCTGGTGACAATGGAGCCGTTTGAGAGTGCGATTGCTGCGGGATCTGAAGAGATTGTGAACACGGTGAGTGGAGCCGCCCAAGGAGATCTTAAGCCATCGTCGTCAACCTCACCATGCCTAAACATCCACGACAACCGGAGGTTCCTGATCTGAAGTTCTTTGATATCACAAGATTTGAGGCCACCTTCGGTGATCGCGGTGGTGCGAAAATCTACCTCACCTCCCGATGGCTCCCTTAGATTTTATGGTGACTTTGCTTGAGCTTTGACAACAACTATGACATCAAGCACGTGAGAGAGGCACTGACCTTTTTTTTATGATTATGTGAAAAATTTTGGATTTTTGGTGAAAATTCTGTATTTGAAATTGAACTTGAGATTCTTGTTATATGGTTTATGATTTTTGTGGAATTCCATTGATATTTGGTAAAATCTAATGTTTGTTTTAGGATTCCTGTGTTGAAATCAAGAAAATCTAGTGAAATCAGAAGATTCCAATTGATAACTAGGTGTTTACTGATCAGTAACTCAACAGTTACCGAATGATAACCAATTGCTAGTTGACTAAAAGTCAGTAACTAAGTGGATACTGATTGGTAACTAGATGATTACCAATTGGTAACCAGACGATTACCAATTGGTAACCAATTGGTGGCTGGTTACCAATTGGTAACCAAGTTCTTGGTAATCGGTAACCAATCGTCGAAGGTCATTATAGGTCGTCAACTAGTTGGTGTAGACATGGATACTAATCGGTGCTAGTTGGTAATTTAAGGCTATAATTTGTATTCTAAAATTAATTATTTAATATTATATGATGTTATGTTTATGACATTTTTTTTGTAAACGTTTTTCTTTTATAAAAAATCAATTCAAGACATGATTTTGTGACATTTTTCTATTATAGATGTGATGAAAATGGTTTTTTATCACTCTCCCATCACGTGACCTTCATTTTGATGGGTAGAAAAAAGCACAGTCTCTGGGTTGATGGGGACAAATTATTGGCAAGTCAGTTAATTAAAATTTCCGATAATTTATTCATATTTATTAGGCGCAATTCCTATTTTGTGTTATTTATAGTAATAGTTATTTTAGTAATTTGATTATTTTTTCAATGATTTGATTGATGGATAGAGTAATTTTGTGTTGTGTGCTACAAATTTTCATATAAACACTTATAGATCAAACTGTTAAAAAATTAATCGAATGATTATAATATAACTTCTAATAATAGTGTAAATAAAAGATGGTACTGTAGAAACACCTTACATAATATGATTAAGTTATCGTTTGGCAAAAAATTACATTTTAATTTTATTTAAATGTAATACAATTTTACACCATACACAAATTTTACAACAGTGTTACGAAAACAATTACTATTTAAAAGTTTTTTAAAACAATTATATCAACTTTTCAACTCCACTATTTATCTCTACTTTTACCAATCACATCAACTTTTCAACTCTAAAATACTTTTCATCCAAACACATATTTCATTCAAATACAAAACAAATACTTTTCAACCAAATACAACATTCAAAAAACAAATTTCATTCAAATACAATCAAAATGCAATAGGTTTACCAAACGCCCCCTAAGCATCCTTAATAATAGTCTTTTATGATCAGTATATAAAGGTCTCAAACAACACACATATGTTTTTTTTAAAAAAAAAAAAAAAAAAACAACAACAACGCACATCATAATAATAAAACACACACACACACACACACACCCAAATTTGGCTGTGTTTAACTTAGAATAAAGACGATCTTCTAGAACTTTATTTTTCTTTGCTCCTCATTATAATCATGCATTTCTTTTTTGATCATGACTTCGAACTCTCCGTAATCGATCTTTCCATCCTGCCAACAAAAAAAAATTGTGTCAAATCTTGTTAGTCCTCAAGTTATCAACTTCTAATGATTTTATTCCTAATTTTTGGCTTAGGCAGGGTAGTCCTTCTTTCTTTGAATATGGTTTTTCAGTCTCTAGGCTAAACTTGACGATGTATTTAGAAAACTCCTGTCGCATGATATAACTTGAAATTTTATAAGAGCAATCAAATCAAGTGTATGGTAAAAGCAAGGACTAGTCTGCGTAAGAATAAGCTTATATGGACAAAATTATCTATACTAATTAGCCAACAATAATGCAAAAATCTCAAGGAAAAATATGAAAGGATGGTTTAAGTTTCAGAAAGATCATATAGTACTGTTAAATTACTTTGTCAGTGTCTACATCGTCAATGATTTCATCCATAGCAGCTTCACCCGTGATGCGATATGGAGCCATAACTTGTCCTAGCTCGTCTCTTGTGATGAACCTAGAATGACATGAAACAAATTTACTATTTGGAAAACTATTAATTTAAATTGATCATGAAGATCGATCATATTAGTAATCATCGATTTTGATTTTTTGATTGATTATAAATTAATTAGTTATCACGAATATTATTAAGCTAAATTACCCGTCGCCATCCTTGTCGAAGAACATGAAAGCCTTGTGAATATTTTCGTTTTCAAGTCGATGACGACGCACGATTTTAGCAACACTTAGAGAAGTAAAAAAATCCTTGACCTGGCAAGAGAGAAAGAAAATTAATAATTTTATTTATGATATTAAAAAATTACATGTATACGATGAAGAGAGAGATAAAATATGGAAAAGATAAAAGAGAATATTAATTTTATACAAGAAAGGGAAGTGGAGTAAGATAGCTGGCTTTATAGTACTCACAGCATCGTTCAGTTCCTTCATTCCTGACTCAGAAAGTGTAGATGATAGTGGGGATAATCCACTTATCAATTCTTCCAATGTCATTGTACTTCCATATGTATCAATGTTGTTCAACAACTGTTTTAAGCGCTGGTTTTCTTCTTCTGACAATGTTTTTGTCAATACCTAATAAATTCAATTTTATTTGCTATAATTGGCAGCAACGCTTTAAAAAAAAAAAAAAACATAAAAACGTACATGAAGACCTGTATACATGCAAATAAATGTACCTCTACCGTAGAAGAAAATCTCCTCATAGAATCGTCGACCCATGGATGTTCTGAAGCGAAATACAAAATGCCTCGTAGAATTAGTGTTGAAAAGTTACACATACATATATAACACGATCTACATAAACGCCGTAAAACTTTATGCATTCACACAAAAACAAACTTTAGGGTAAATTACTTATTTGTTCTCCCAATCTTTTCACCAATTTATGATTTGGTCCTAATCTCTTTTTGTAATTAAAAGATTTCAAAACTTTTTTAAAAAATGCAATTTGGTGCTTTTTATTAAAAAAAAAAGGTAAAATATTTTAACATAAAATGTTATATGAATTGTATATGATTTACTATTCAAAGATAATTAAGAAAAAATATTTACATGATTCAACTTACATATATAATATATGTGATGCATTTCGTCTAATTTTTAACCATTTTTTATTAAAAAAAAAAAGACTAAGTTGCACAATTTTAAAGAGTGTAGGAATCTTTTAAACCAAAAAAAAAAAATTAGAGATGAAATTAGAACTTTGTAGAAAGATTAAGAACCGAATTAGCAGTATACCCTAAAGTTTAACTCAATAGAGTGCACACACACATAATCAATTAATGTTAATTAAAATGTTAGGAGTCAAACCATAATGAATCCATTTGTTTTTTCATGGCAGCCATCCAATAACATTTTAGCATATTAAATAAGTTTAAAATTAAATATTTCCAATGAGCTTACATGTAGCATTTTATCATGAAAATATCTAATTTTAATTTTTTTTTTCTGCAATGTCAAATTAAGGAAGTGCGTCTCATCAAACATCATTATTTATGTTAGGAAACTATGAAAACTAAACTTATCATACACCCTATCATACTAGATCCTTCTTAATCACATGCATCAGCATTATAACTATTGTATACTGTAAAAAAAGTACATTGAATACTATAGCTACTATAGCAAGTGTTACTGTATGTAGCTACTATAGTAAGTGTACACCAACTACTATAATCACTGTAGCAAGTTTGAAAAGTTTGTGTTTTATGTGCACCAACTACTGTAATAAGTTTGAAAAATTTATGTTGTGTGTGTATCGATTACTGTTGTAAGTTTGAAAGTTTGTGTCGAGATCACTCTTTTTCCCTTATTTTTGTCTTAGTTTTATTCCCATATTTTCTTTCTAGAATTTTGTGAGAATGCTTTGCAAGTTAAGCTAGAATTCTTGGTTGAGGTTAGAGATAATCCTATATATGTAGTAAGCTTGTTTTTGTTTTGATTCTCCAATGATTTGTAAGTTTTAATAATTTGAGGAAATAATTTTTTTTCATCTTATTTATTTCTTATATCAATATATTTTGTTATCAACTTTTATATAAATTTAGTCAAGCTTTTTTTATGTGGTTGTTACATGATATAATATATCGATAGATATCATTTTATGAATAGTCTTTTACTACAATATCTCCCTAATGTATATTGTCGTTTTTAGATTTTTTACAACATAATTTTTTCTAGTTCTTAACGTGAAAATTTTATTTACTTGAATATATTTTAATTTATAAGTTCTTCAAATCTTATCTTCTGATTGATTATTTGGGATGCGAAATTTTCAATTGAGTCAATTTATAAATCAAAATCCAAATAAATTAATGAAGCATATAAGGAATTCTCGATATTTTACCATTTGTAAGTATTGAATTTTTTCAATATCAAATTGTCTTACTTTACTGTATTTTCTAATTTCACTTTAAATCACCAAAACTATTTTTTTTCTTTTGTTTATTTGATTGCTTATTTCTCTAATAGTTTCTACTAATTTCCTTTATTTTTTTTATCACTTACTCGTGAGATCGATTGTTCTTATTGTACTATAATTAACTACTTTGTTTTCACACAATTTAGATGTAATTAATAGCCCTCTAATAGCAGAGAAAGTATTTGTAAATCTATTAACATGAAAATATTTAAAATACTATATTTTAAATTCAACAGTATAAGAGATATTAGTGGAAGCAATGACCTTGGAAACTCAATCACAATTCAATATTTTGGAAATATGGAGTTTATATTAGTTGGATAATATAAGTTAGATACCATTGATTACTAAAAAACAGTGGCAAGCCACATAGTGTGATTGGGAAACATGCCATGATTTAAATTTTATAATTTTGATTTAAAATGTAAATAATGACCTCATTTTATAAGAAAAAAATATTTAATATGACCCTTAAATACAAAATTATCAAAATTTTTTTTTTCAATTGTGTCCTACTAAAAACTTTCAAGTTTACAGACAGGAGAACAAAATAAATAAAGATATATAAGTGGAATGGAAATTCTATAATGAAATAAGGCTATTTTACGTTATAAATAAATTAAGGGTGTGTTTGGATAAAACATTGTATTGGCATTGCAATGCATTACATTTTGCCATTGACTAAAAGTAGAGAGAAAAAAGGAAGAGAAAGAGAGTATATGATGTAATTGATAAAAGTGTAAAGAAGAAAAAAAAGAGAAAAAGAGAGCATGAGATATATTTGGTAAAAGCAATTAAAAAAAGTAAAATAGTAAATAGTGATTATATTTGATTTAAATTATAATATTAATATTTGAATACAATACATTTGTGTTTGGATGAAAATTGTATTGCATTTGAATATTATAAATACACTGCTACAATCAAACACAGCATAAAAATTTTTAGCTATTGGATTATTTTTGAACAACTAGATTAAAAAGATGCACGAAAATAAATGCGAGATTTTAATACCAGATTACTTGTGAAAAAAATAGAAAAGAAAGAAAAGACTAAAAAGAAAAAAATCCTAGACCACCGAGTAAGACGAGGGCTCGATGGCCAGGGGCAAAGGGGCCTCGATGGTTTGGTTGAAGGGGCCCGATGACTTGCAACAAAAGGGTTCTCGATGGCTTGTGGTGGAGTGGGCTCAACAGCTCACATGATAGAGGGCGTTGATGGCTCATGCAAATGAGTGGGCTCATAGTAGTGCGATGGAGGTAATTTTTTCTTTTCGTTCCTTGGTCCAAAACACTGTGCATGTAGAAGAGTGGCGACAGAGGCCAGTTGGCGATGGAGATTTGGATTTCTGGCTCAGTTTGGCCGTAGATCTAAGGTTGCACAGACGAGCTCGCTATATGGACGATGGTAACAAAGGTCATGGTTTGGGTAATGGGCGACCCATGCTCGGTAAGGCATCGACGATAAAGTCGTCGACGTGAGGTGGGTAGATGAAATGTTCCTCGTGGTAAGTAGGTGATGCATCATGTTTAAGCCGTCATAGGTAGCGATGGGATTGCGCTTTCGTTTTGTTGTGGGGCTCTCAACCCATCGGTGGAGGAGGGTGAGGAGGGGTCAGAGGAGACGACAAACTTACCCATCTAGACAAACATAAGTGAGTTTTTTTTTTTTTAGATGATTAAGTCCGATGCAATGGGTTTTATTTTAAACCCTTGCACTTGTGGTCTACTAAACCCAAGATATTCAATTGGATGGTGGAGGATTTTTACACCATTCGGGGGTAAAGCAAATCTTGTCAGAAAAGCTTTGTTGTCTTCAAAAGAACTAACTATCAAGACAAAAAAATATGATTTCTAATAAAAACTTAGTTAAATAAATTTTAAAACTTATATTAAAGTTCAAATTATATATTGTAAACTTATATACGTTATTTATTATATATTTTAAAATTATTTTGATCTTATAAACTCTTTTTTTTTTTTTATGAAAAAAATCTCATAAGCTATTTGTTTTCAAATGCTTTTTGAAAAGTTAAAATTTTTGTTTTTCTTCTCTTACTAAAAATAATTAAATAAAAAACTCTACCACATGGGTTACACTTACCAAGGGCTCTGGCGGCCGTAATCCTTTGTTTGTAGTCTAACTTCAACATTTTCTTGAGGAGATCCTTTGCAGCGTCTGATTTGCGATGTAATTCTTCATCAATCCACTCATCAAGGTCATCTTGGTCTATGCATTTATTTATGGTATGTAATCAATAAAACTATCATAAGCTGACGGAAAGTGAAATGACAATAAATTCTTGTATCCTAATAATAAAATTCTCAACCTATATACCTATTTATTGGAGAAAGGAAAAAAAGAGAAAGAAAAAAAAAGAAGAAGATAAATATACGTCTATGTATATGTATATGTACCTATAGCCTCAGGATCTAGAAAGTGGCGTGTCAGGAGCCTATATAAAGTAGCACCAATAGCCCATACGTCTGTTTCCTTTACATAAATTTGGCTGTTCGTTTCAGGGGCTTGCTGATACACCGTGGGTCTATAAACCCTTTTGTCGTGTAAAGTTCCTGTTACAATAAATTTCGCAATAGACCACATTTATTTCATAAAGTCGAATTTAAATTTTTTAAATTTAATTTTATTTGTTTTTAAAAAATTAATAAAAAATTATAATTAAATTAATTAATTTAAATAAAAAATTTTTATTATATTTTACATTCAATCCTAAAATCAAAAGAGTCATTAATATTCCTATCTTTTTTCTTTAAGCGATATTGTAAAGATGTTATTATAACTTAAATAGATGGAAGGCAAACCAACACTAACTTTTAAATTTTCAATTTAATGTTCTCTGTCAACTAACTTTTGATAGTCTTTTGCCTTCCCAATGTGTTTCTGTGTCAACAAACTTATCGATGTCCGCAATTTCTAACCATGAGAGCTGCTTAAACATTGTAGATTATTGTAACAATTCTTTTATATTTTAATTCAAGTTCTTGTGATCAGATTAGACTTGATTCTGCTTCCAAAAAAAATTATTGCATTAATCTGTTACTTCTTGCAAGAGACTGGGCACTATGTATAATGTATATATCTAAACTGAGTGTGAAAATACAGAACCAACCAAAATAATAGTCACAAAGGAAAATATCCAAAATATCTCCTAATTTTCAGTCAAAACATTAAATGGAACGTTTAGTAAATGTATTACGTTTGTATTATGTTTGAACACAATACATTGAATATATTTTGTATTTGGATGAAAAGTATTTAGATGAAAAGTATTTAAATTATATTTTAAAATTGAAAAATTGATGTCATTGATAAAAATAGATAGAAAAAGTGAAATAGAGAGAGATTATGATGTAAATACATTTTAAAAAATTTTATTTTTAAAATATACTGGAATAATAAATATATTTAAGGTACTGTACAAAAATATTATATTTGAATATAAAACTTTTATATTTAAATAAAAATTACATTACATTTAAATATAATACAGATATAATGCAGAAAACAAACACTCACAAGTTTTTTATTCTTATTATGATAGTTGAAAATACCCCTCATGTTCTTTTAAAACTATTAGGGGGTGTTTGGAACATGTTTTCCAGACTTCCAAAACTAATTTTTTTCCAAAACTTTACTATTTTTTATTATTTCCATCTCTAAAATACTATAATAAACTCCAAACTTTAAAAGTTTATAATTTTATG
Source organism: Antiaris toxicaria (assembly GCA_035233585.1). NCBI lineage: Eukaryota > Viridiplantae > Streptophyta > Magnoliopsida > Rosales > Moraceae > Antiaris > Antiaris toxicaria. The sequence goes on from CP141153.1 coordinate 21,886,139, forward strand.
TATACAAGTCCAAATGAGATAATTTTTTTTAAATTACATAGAATCTCGAGAGAAACGAAATAATATCCATATTAATATTTTTTTCCTAGAAAAATTTTTAAATTTTTTTATTTTTTCATCCCAAATAATTTTTTCTTCTAAACATATTTTTCAAAATAACTTTTTTTCAATCTAAAAATAATGTCTCTAAGAATTACCCCAAACACTCCCTAAAATTTGCTGATATTTCTAGAAATTTCAACGTCTTCTGAAAAGGCCATGATATTTGGGAAATAAGTGTGAAAACGTGGTCAAAAAATATTGTAAAATAGAGAATTTAAGAAAAAGTAAAAGTACTTTCTACGTGTCTCTAGATAGAGAGGTCCATAACTTGACTCGCCGACTTCTCATGACGCCAATAAATGGACTATTTATGTTGTCGTTATAATCATATATCTAAAAGCATATAGATGAAAATACATGGGTGAACACGGTTAAGTTTTGTGTCCTTATATTTCAATTCACTTTATATATATTTTTTAATAACATAATGATATACTGATAAAATATATATATTTAAGTATAATATTGTATTATATTAATTAAAAAATTATATTACACATATTATAATATTATTTAAAAAAAATGAAAACGTAATAACAAAGAAATATATGAACTAAATATGTTGAAAACGAGTTAATACAACTGAAAAAAAAGCTTCTATAAGTTTTCTGTATACTAATTAAAACACGTGCTTTGCGAATGTGAGGTTCAGTATTAGAGTATAATATAGTGTTGTTAAAAAATATATATGTATATATAAATATATTTTAATGTTTTGATGTGGACATCTTAAAAAGAGAAAGATGTTTAAATTGAGACACATTAAAATAATTATTTAAGTAGGATGATTATAGGAAAAATTAAAATGTTAAGAGAATCAGAGAAATAAAGACAGTATGCGAGTGCAAAAAAATTATTATAAATGTGTTGTGATAATTTGAATTTGGATTAATAAAATATGAGGTAGCAAGATAACATATAATTTTATCAAAACAAAAAATATAGAGGTTATATTAAAATTGGGAAAAAAAAAGTGAATGTAAAGATTTACAAGTGATATTGAATTTTTTTCAAAAAATAATTGAATATTTCACTTATCAAATATTAGAAATGAAATATTTGGGTAAAAGATAAAAGGACCTTAAAAAGCATTTCAATGATGTGATTAAAAAAAAGAAAAAAAAAAAAAGCCAACAACGTTAGAGTGTTGAAGAAATAATCAAAAGAATGGCAAAGTAAATGAGAAAGAAAATATCTCTTTTGAAAGATTGTATTAGAAACAATAAAAACCGTAATAAAGATTTACCAAAAAATAAATAAATATGATAATAAAGGAAAGAATAATGGAAACGTTTAGAAGAAAAATAAATTAAAAAAGAAACTGAAAGTAATTAGAATGTGAAGTGTAAACGTCTATCATGCAAGGAAAGAAGAAAAACAAAAATCCAAAAATGAGGGGGCAACCCGTAATTGAAGATGAAACAGAGATGAAAATAAGATTTGGCTCTTTTATATATGTTATGTTAATATAAATATTAAGTTTGAGATACTTAGGTAGCGTTTGGTATTGTTTTTAAAATCTGTTATGTTTTCAAATTCTCTGAATTTGAGATCGTTTTGAAAACAATTCTGAGAACATTTCTGAAATTGTGTTTGGTTTTATTTTCTGAGTGTATATTTTGATAAACAAAAAAGTGAAACTGTGTTTGGTTATATTTTTGAAAACCAGTCATTTTATAAGTATTCTATAAAAACATATTTATGTTTGATTTAAAAAAAAATTTATTATGAATACCAAAAATTAAAAATTAATAAAATTTTTTAATTGAAAAATGAATTAAAAATTAATAACCATAATATTTAAGTAATTACTATATCAATTAAATCTTAATTAACCATAATAATTAAATCAGAGAAATGGGAGAAATGAAAAAAATGAAATCAGAGAAAACGACTTTTAGTCGTTTTCAATTTTACGTTGGGAACAAAAGAGATTTTGGATTTGTTTTGAAATCTGTTTTCAAAAATAATACAAACCAAACACAATTTCACACTGATTTTGAAATCAATTTCCTAGGGAATCGTGAAATCTGTTTTAAAAACAAAACCAAACACGCACTTACGTTCCCGCTTTCTTCCAATTAGCTTTTTGTCCTGTCTCATTAAGTCTATATCATCTGTTATCATCAGACTCCTTTATTGTCTAATATTCTCTTTTATCAACATCATTAAAGAAAAAAAAAAAAAAAGAATATTTCTACCCATTATGAACAAAAGTTTTCACGTGAACTTCATCCAACCTATCCGCACGCAAAAATAACCATTAATGGTATCAGAGTTCCAATTTCTAATCAGGGCTCTAATTTCTAACGGTGATTTTAGGGTTGTGTTTGGTCATTTATTAGATGTGGTAACAATTTTGTCAAATAATAAGATTTTATTCTCATCCTCATCTTTAATAAAAAATAATGTTTAGTCTTTTTCTAACAAAAAATCAATAATATTTAAAGATAATTATTTATAATCAGCCAATGTTAAATAATTATCTTTTAACCATATTAGTATTTTTTTTAATTAAAAAATAACACTAGACTAACATGTAACCATTACAAACATATATTTTAAATTAAAAGGAGGACTAATTATTTTTTTTCCCTTTAAATGTGTAATTATAATAAATAAGAAATAAGATGAGTACAAGAAAAGTTCTCCCTACGAACAATTCCCGTCTCTGACCCTGCTTTTATTCTATTTAGGTGGGGATGGGAATGGTTTTGGGGGTTGGAATGGGGATGAGAAAACATTTTCCCAGCCTTGCCCCGTCTGTTGCCATCCCTATCCACATATCCCAACTAATTATTACCTTGGTCGATGAATACAGCATCTGTATTAATCATAGCTTTAATACAAAGCTCCTCCTTATCCTCATGTTGAAACCAGAAATTTGCAGGGCTCAAGCTCCTAACCATTACTCCCATGGAATGGAAGGCATTAACTGCATTCAAGACCTGTTAAAATCCATGTATGCAATTAATAGTATAACCCAAAAAAAAAAAAATCAATTCATGGACACTTTTTTCCCCCCTCTCGTGTAATATCACAAACTAACCTGCCATAATAGGAAGGCCGCTTCTTCTTCGTCTAATCCTCCCACTTTGGCAGCTATCCAAGTGTCAAGGCGATCCTTGGAACACAACTCCATCACGAGATACACATTGTCAGCATCCTCGTAAGCAGCCTTGAACTCCAATATGTTGTTGTTGGGATAATATTGTTGCTTCTGACTCACGTGCTGACATATCTCAACATACCTCCTAACTCTGCCCATAAAAGAAATGTCATCTTTTCTTAAAAGACGGCATGTATATTTTGTGCCTGTTGCCTTTTCTGTGCAAACATATCCGTAAGGATGTTTATCTCCAAAGCTATAAATCGAAGTAAAATCGACGTAAGGCCTGCCTAAAATGTTGTTCATGTCCTCTATCACAGAAGACATTGTAGAATTAATCTTGTGGGGAGATCCTTTATTTCGTCCAACAACTGATTATTCCGTTGGAGAGAAAAGAGAGACTGGAGACAGTTTCAGAGGACTGATATTATGCTAGAATTAACTAGATCAACATGACCGGCATATAAGTATGCATAATATACATACATATGCATATATATATATATATGAAAAAGTTTTCAATAATTATTATGCTTTTTTAATTAACCACGGTCACAAGAGGAAATTATAAAAATTTGTATATCCTTTAATTATATTTGATGATATGATATTTTTTATGACTTGTTATAGTCAGTTAAACAACCAATTTAATCTAATGATATTAATAAATAAAAACATAAATAACCAATTTATCCTAAATACTGATTAATTAATTTTTATTAAACGTGGATAAACAAATATTTGGGATCAAAATATGATACTAGAATAAAACTTTTCCATTTTTCATTTTAATATCTTTTTTTAATTTTGTTGTACAGATTTTTTTTCAAAAAATTTCCATAACAATCAATACATCCATGAAAGCTATATATCTATACAGTAGTGGGGGCAAACACTGAATATATATATTTTTTTAAATTACGGTTATTAAATATTTATATTGCTCTAGAAATTTATAATAGCTTAGTAAGAAGTGCCACTATTAACTGTCTCACAGATATGAAACTTTTTTATTTCATAATTTAACTGTCTCACGTGTTTTCTCTATTAAATATACTCTCTATTTAAAATATCTTAAACTCTGCTATTTATTTGTTTATTTATTAATTTATTTATTTCGAGTTTCAATAAAATGGTATTTTGCTCTTTTAAAAAAGAAAAAGGAAAAATAAAGGAAAAAGAACTGCTTGGTTAGAGCTTCTATGTTACAAATTACTTTATCAAAGACAATTTAATTGTTTTTTGAAACTTATTAAACTTTATTAAACTTTATCACAGATTACTTAATCTGCATGCTTTAAAAGGAAAAAGAAAAGCAGAGTAAGATAGAGATAAAGAAGGTAGCGAATAATTAAATTGATTCCATTCCTCTCCTTTGGCATCGTAAGGGACTCTAAAAAAGAAACATCAGATGCCAAACTATCATCTTGAAGAAAAGAATACACTGAAACCCTCCAATCATAAGCCTTAGTGCCTTACACTTACGTGCAACAAGCGAAGAACTAGATTAGGCGATTGCCTAATAAGTATATTCGTTATCTTACAAAATGTTTAGTTTATAAACTTGGTGCAAAACATAGTTTATTATTTACTTATATGACATATTATATGTATTAAAAAGATAAGAACAAGGTCATACATGTATGAAACATGTAAGCGTAAGCTATAATTTTTTGGCATTAATCTTGTCTATATAGCAGGCCATAGGCAATGTACCAATACACACTACTGTGATAAGAGGGAGAATGCAAGTTCCAAACCCATCAAGACAAACATGAAACATAAACATAATCTTAATGGGTGTTAACCCAATACTTACTATGAGCTACATGCAACTCAGGTGTAAAAATTACCTACTATGAACTACATGCGCCTCAAGCAAAAAAAAGAAAAAAAAAACTTCCTACTGCTTCTGTTTGGAACTTATTATAAGCACTTCAGGTTGAAAAAAACTTCCTACCGCAAATCACACGTGGCTTAGGTATTAAAACTATCATGTGGGATGAATCCTGGATACATGCCTCTTAATTACTATTTTTATCTTTCATAATCATATGTCATAATTATATATAAAAACAAAATTCTTATGAAAAAAATATATTAACATCAAAACATTTGTAAGGAAGAATAAAGACATCAATAAAAGATGAGATATCTTAGGATCATATAAAAGATAACTTTTTATTATAAAAATTCTTGTTGAAATCCATTTTATAAAAGCAATAGCCAAAATAACATGATCTATCAATATTCTATACCAATTATGAACTTTATTAATTTTATATAAACGTGTTATATGTTAGAGATGTACTTACCTTGATTAAAGAACCTACAAAAATTGCTAACTAGGTAATGTAAGCCTTGGAACTTCAATACGTTTTCCCTTCGGTAAATTCATGTCATAAAATTATAGCATTAATATTCTCTAATTAAGAAAAATCATGAAAATGTAGGATAAATTGATCAAAATAGTACAGCGGAATTACAAAAATTTTTTAGAATCGTTAAATATCTCGTGATGTCATATACAATAAATTAACAACAATAAATTTATACCTTCAAAGGACGCCAAAAATGCAGAAGGAAAGTGACCGGAGGGCTTCAGCTAACCAGCCTTCTCTACTATTCTCTAATTCTCTGACGATAGAGTATGTAGGCACCCGGATTCTTAATCAGTATACTAGTGCGGCTAGTCGCCTTCTCACCACTCAGATTTCTTTAAGAACTTATTGTTACGGTGATTTGTACAATAATAAGCCTGCTCACCTGAGAGTCTGTGGTCTGAGAGGACTGGAGTGGTAGGACCCCTATTTATAATTTTGCATGAGATGATCTCTTGAATTTTGAATTGGACCAAGAGAAGATTTTCTCTCCCTTTTCCACACAAAAAATCCGAACTCTTCCTTAGGCTAAGATCATGATCAAATTCGACCACACTAGGAAGATATTGTATTCAAAATTCAAACAAGATTTTAAGTTGAATTTTATCTCCTCTTTATCCACTAAAACTGATTTCTCTAAGGCCAAAAAACATGCTAGATTCGGCTATTCAAGTGTGAAGAGAATCAAAATTCAAATAGGATTTTTAACTTGAATTTTATCTCACCCTTATCCATAGAGAAATTCAATTATACCATGTGAGAGAGAGATTCAAAATTCAAATAGGATTGTAACTTGAATTTTCCTTCATCTTAATCCACCAAAACCAATTCCTCCCATAGGGGATAATCCTAAAGAAATTCGGCCACACTAGAAAGATCATGATTCAAAATTCAAAGAGGATTCAAACAAGATTTTCCTCTCCACCTTTATCCACAAGAAAAACTGAATTTATCATATGAATTTATCTACAACAAAATTCGGTTACCACTTGATTTGTTATTCAAAATTTGAATTCAAATTTTAAAGTTCAAATTTCAAAATTCAAACTTCAAATACAAATTTCAAATTTAAATTTCAAATTCAAATTCAAATTTCAAATTTAAATTTCAAATTCAAATTCAAATTCAAACTTAAATTTCAAATTCAAATTTCAAATTCAAAATTTAAATTTCAAATTTCAAATTTCAAATTTTAAACTCCACAAAAAACTTAACTTTCAAATTTTGCCCTCATGGATAATTATTCACAACTCCAATTCAAATTCAAATAAAATCATGATAACTTTATATGGAATTCAAATAATTGTGTAATCTCTTATCCAAAATAAAATTCAAATTCAAATAGGAGAGAATCTTGTCTTCTACCTTTTCCTTTGTGGACACCACCTATATCCATGCAAGATAACAAGCTAATTAGTATACCCTGATCACTTTGTCATTCGTTAAGGAATTATGTGGAGTTAGTAGATGGATCATTTGGACATATAAATTAGGCTCCCGTGAATCCATGTAGTCATCGTTCTATACCAAATACCTAAATCACATGATCGCTAATTTTAGAATCATATTACTATAAATTTGAAACTGATCTCCTAATTATATGCCGTAGTACGAAAAGCCTGTGACAAGTTATTGTCCAACAACCTTCTCATGTATGTAAAACCCTCATATGATATCCATGATTAGCTTTAGGTCAAAGTTCATCAAATCTACTAATCAAGCTATCTTAAAGTTCCATTATACTACCGAATAAGAAAATGATTATTCACCATATATGAATAGGAAGTCAACTGCCTAGTAGATGACCTAAGACCTTGTCCATTTTCATATCCAGTATAAAACCTTTAAGAGGATACCCTTAACTCTGTAGGAAAATAAATCGGTAAAAACGTATTAGAGTGGCGCAGTGGAACAATAAAAATTTTTAAGATCGTTAAATATCTCATGATGCCATATACAATAAACCAACAACAATTAAAACTCATACCTCAAGGACGCCAATGTGCAGGAGGAGAATGACCGGAGGCTTCAACCAACTAGCCTTCTCTACTATTCTCTAATTCCCGAATAGCTGAGTGTGTGGGCACTCTGAACCTCGATCGGTATGCTAGTACTGCTAGTCTTCTTCCGACCACCCAGATCTCTAAAGAACTTATTGTCACGATGAGCTGTGCAACAATAAGCCTGCTCACCTGAGAGTCTGTGGTCTGAGAGAACTGGAGTGGCAGGACCTTTATTTATAGACCTGCATGAGGTGATTCTCTGAATTTGAATTGGATTAGGAAAATATATTCTCTCTTATCCATAACCATAAAATCTGAATTTTCTATGGGAGAATCTCAACAATAAAATTCGGTCATTATGGATAAATCCAATCCAAATCTAAACAAGATTTTAACTAGAATTTTATCTCCCCTTTTTCAACCAAAAAATCTGAAATTCCTAGGAGAAAATCTCCTCCACAAATTCGGCCACTTTTAGGATAAGGGAGAATCAAAATTCCACTAGGATTTTCAAGCTTGAATCTTATCTCATCCTTATCCAAAATAACCGAATTTTCCTAGGAGATACACTCCAAAATTTCGGCCACTTTTCAAGGAGGAGAGAATCCAAATTCAACTAGGATTGAAACTTGAATTTTTCCCTTGAACCTTATCCACAAAAACCGAAATTCTATTGAGGATTATCCTCAAAATTTCGTCCACCTTTTGGTAGGATTTGGATTCAAAATTCAAGTAGGATTCTAACAAGATTATCCTCTCCAAATCCAACTTAAATTCGAATTTCAAATCTTGTGGATTTTACATAACAAATTCGAATCCCACTTGGACTGTGATTCAAAATTTGAATTTGAAATTTCAAATTCGAATTTCAAATTCAAATTTCAAATTTCAAATTCAAATTTCAAATTCAAATTTCAAATTTCAAATTTCAGAATTCAAATTTCAAATTTCAAAATTCAAATTTCAAAATCCACAAAACAGTTGTGTTTCAAATTCTTGTTCTCATGGATAATTTTCTACAACTCCAATCCAATATCAAATAAAATCATGGTAACTTTATTTGGAGTTTGAATAATTGTGTACTCTATTATCCAAAACAAAATCTGAATCCAACCGGAGAGAATCTTGTCTACCATTCTAATCCTGTGTCATCACCATCCATGCATAATAAACTGGCCAATAGTATACATATATCAATTTGCCAAACGTTAAGGAATTATGTGGAGCTAGTAAAGGGACTGATTGGACATATATAATCGGGCTCCCGCAAATCCATATGATCATCATTCTTTTATCGAACAACTCAATCATATGATCACTAATTTTAGAGTCACACCACTATAAACCTGAAACTGAACTCCCAATTATATACCGTATTACGTAAGCCTGTGACAAGCTATCGTCCAATGACCTTGTCATGTATGCAGAACCCTCATATGATATCCATGATCAGCCTTAGGCCAAAGTCCGTTTAATCCTACTGATCAGGCTATCTTAAAGTTCCATTATACTACCGAATAAAGAAAATAATTATTCACCATAGGTGAATAAGAAGTCATCCGCCCAGCAGACGACCCAAGGCCTTGTCCATTTTCACATTCAGTATAATGCCTTTAAAAGGATACCCTTAACTCCTTATTAGAGCTATGATTCCGATATCTATAAACGAACTCTTCATCGTATACAAGTCATGCACCCAATGAACCGGTCTATAAGTTTACTACCTCTGAGACGCTTTAGCCATTGGAACATCAAAGTACACAAGTCATATACATGAAGCTGTCATTTTACTCAGGATTAAGGTTACTGTATAATGAACATCAAAAGCAGATTGATCCACTCAAAGCGGACTTCGTAGATCAATCACGCTTTAGTCCCGGTCTAATATGTCACCACCAAGCAACATATCTATGTCTCTACTTGGGAGTCCAGCTCCAGACAGTCAAGACAAACCGTCCCCTCCAAGGCTTTAGACAACATAATAGTCTTAATATAAGTTAGATGCTCGGTCTAACCCCATAGACTACAGACCATAGTTTAGACCGCTAACTTTAGAACATTGTCTTCTCGCATACAAAAGTCCATTACATGCAACATTCTAACAGTTTAACACAAGCAGTCAGGGAGCTATATTTGCTTACATTTACTTTAACATGTAAATAAGACGAGGACAGATAGTAATGTAATGAATAACCTCTCTATATATATAATTTTATTATCCAGTTTAAAATAAATACATCAAAATGTCTCTAATGCTTAGGGCATTTCGTAACAAACTCTTTATTAGAGTTATGATTCCAACATCTACAAACAAACCCTCAATCGTATACAAGTCATGTACCCAACGAACTGGTCTATAAGCTTACTACCTCTAAGACGCTTTAGTCATTGGAACATCAAAGTACACAAGTCATACACATGAAATAGTTCATTTACTCAGGATCAAGGTTATTGCATAATGAATGTCAAAAGTAGATTAATCCACTTATAACGGACTACATAGATCAATCACGCTTTAGTCCCGATCCAATATGTCACCATCAAGCAACATATCTATGTCTCTACTCGGGAGTCTATGTTCCAGACAGTCAAGACAAATCATCCCCACTATGACTTTAGACAACATAATAGTCTTAACATGAGTTAGATGCTCGGTCTAACCTCATAGACTATGGACCATAATTTAGACTGCTTATTTTAGAATATTGTCTTCTCACATGCAAAAGTCCATTGCATGCAACATTCTAACAATTTAACACAAGCAGCTAGTGAATTATATTTGTCTTAACATGACTTTAGACAAATCATCCCTACTATGACTTTAGACAACATAATAGTCTTAACATGAGTTAGATGCTCGGTCTAATCTCATAGACTATGGACCATAATTTAGACTGCTTATTTTAGAATATTGTCTTCTCGCATGCAAAAGTCCATTGCATGTAACATTCTAATAATTTAACACAAGCAGCTAGTGAATTATATTTGCTTACATTTACTTTAACATGTAAATAGAATGAGGACATACAGTAATGTAATGAATAGCCTCTAAATATAATTTTATTATCCAATTCAAAATTAATGAAATACATTAAAATGTCTTTCATGCTTAGGATATTTCCTAACAGAAAATTCTAAAAGCCCCAAATCCTATTTTTCTAGAAAACCTTAAAAATCAAATCCATAAATCCAACTTTCCCAATTAGAAATTTCAATTCAGCCCTATATATCACTAATTCATCTTTTAACCAGATAATTTTTCCCAATTTCCATACTTCACTAAACACCCTAGATTTCAAAATCCCCAAATCAAAAGCATTAAAGAAAAGTACTTTTAATCTCTGATAAAGTTAAGCTTAAAGACTCACAAGAAAAGCGAATCACTAAGGTTGATAGTCAGAATTTACAAAATTCTCTCTTCAAGGGGGAAGGAAGAAAATAGAAGGTTTGGGAGAGAAAGAATGGAGGTTTTTAAGAAAAATACGTAATAAATCTTATATTAAGTTTTTGATTTTTAAATAATTAATAATTAAAATTTGAGAGCACATTTTTGAAAAAGAAAGATTTGTTTACAAGAAAAAAAATGCTTAAATACTATTTGAGAACATATTAGAGAAATATTATTTGAATATAGACAAATTAAAGAAAAATGAATTTTATTAAAGCATACATTTAAAATTGCAAGATTTTAAGGGTAATAAAGCAAAATAAAAGTATAAAAAATATACAAAAAGACGAAATAACTTGACCAAATTTTTTAAATAGTGAAAAAAGGGAACTCCACTTTATATAAGAGTTATATAATTATAACCAAAATAAGATATTTGAATTACCTTATCAAAGGGGTTATGTATATGTTTTATAAATATACTAGTTGGAACTTTGTGCTACCCATGTGTATACTAAATTTGTTGAATATTTTATACGCGTGGATGTAAATCTTTTTGAAAAATTATAGTTTTTATATTTAACATTCGGGGAAAATAGATGAAAACACATTTTAGAAAAAGAAAGATTTGTTTTAAAAGAAAAAAAATGCTTAAAATACTATTTAAGGAAATATTCGAGAAAAAATTATTTGAATATAGACAAATTAAAAGATGAAGGAATTTTATTTAAGCACACATTTAAAATTGCAAGAATCTACTGGTAATAAAGCAAAATAATAATAATACAAAAAAAGTACAAAAAAACAAAATAACATGATCATATTTTTAAATAATAAGAAAAGGGAATTCTCTTTTACGTTAGAGTTATAGATATAGATATAGATCAAAGATATATAGTTTAAGGGATATCGTTTCTTTGTAACTTGCTATACTAATCTTGTGTCCCTCACGCATGCATTGTTAGGTTTCATGGGTATTAAATGGAGACTATAGCTATGTAAACGTCATGATAGGCTAGAGTGTTTTTAACTTCCGTTAATTAGGGTTAGATGTCATAGAAATAGGATGTTGATTGCTATAATGATGACACCACTCATATAATACTTTAAATTATGAATATCAAAATACCCCTTACCCTGTGTCTTTTTCTCTCACTTTCTTTTCCTCCTCTCTCTCCTTGTCGAACTCAGCAAAACCACAAACCCCCCAAACCATTTCTCCATCGGACTGGACCTCCTGTCTCGACATAACCAGATGTCTACCATGTTATGACGATCAACCAGCTCGGAGATCTCAGAGCTACAAGAGAGATCGTGAGCCTGACGAGTGGAGCAACACAAGGAGACCTCAAGCCGTTGGCGACAATGGAGCCGCTAGGGAGTGCGATCGTCGCTGGATCCGAAGAGATCGTGAGCGCGGTGAGTGGAGCCACACCAAGAGATCTTAAGCCACCATCGTCATCGTCACCATTAGACATCCGCGACAATCGGAGGTTCCTGATTTGAAGTTCTTTGATGCCGCGCGATCTGAGGCCACCTTCGCTGATCGCAGTCATGCGGAAATCTACCTCGCGTAACAATGGTTCCCTCAGATTTTATGGCGACTTTGCTTGAGCTCTGACGACGACTATGACATTGAGCGTGTAAGAGAGACACTGACCTTTTTTTTTATGATTATGTGAAAAGTTTTGGATTTTTGGTGAAAACTCTCTCTTTGAAATTAAACTTCAGATTCTGGTTATATGGTTTATGATTTTTGTGGAATTCCAGTGATATTTGGTAAAATCTGATGTTTGTTTAAGGATTCCAGTGATGAAATATGGAAAATCTGGTGAAATCAGAAGTTTCAAGTTTATAATAATTGGTGCTAGTTGGTAATTTATGGGTATAATTCGTACTCTAAAATTATTTATTTAATATTGAATGATGTTATCTCTATGACATTTTTTGTAGATTTTTTTTAACAAAAAAAATCGATTCAAGACATGATTTATGGCTTCTAAAATTACCTAACTTTGATTTTATGGTAAAAGGATTAAAAATACCCCATATATCAAAGGCCTTTTTTTTTTTTTTTACAGAAAAATCAATCTAAGACATGATTTTATGATATTTTTCTAAAGTTTTCCAACTTTGATTTTATGATAAAAGGATTAAAAATACCCCTATAAACACTCGATATGTTATTATTGTTATTATTATTATTATTATTGTTTTTGCTACAATGACGTTAGGAGAGGGGATGACCTGTGTTAGCATCCCCTACCCCTTAAGCTTTTCTAAGGTAGTTCTCCAAATACTGATAGAAATGTTACATAAAGGCCATACATGCGAGCCGTATCCCTCGATGAGAAATGCATTACCCCATCCCTACCAAGTGTGTTAACAATAAAGATGCATAGGATGCATAGGGTTGTGGTCCCTATAAGTCACCCTAACCCTATCCAATATGCTAACAACAAGGATGCATGGAGGTATGGTCTCAAGTACTTTTTATCAAATATTAGATTGACAAGAAACAAGTCTTCATATTTAAAACCCACAAAGAGATCACTCATAGCACAAACCTTAATTGCATGCTCATCACGGTAATCCATTGCCGTTAGGCCACCATACTTGGTGGTCCCTACATTTCTGTTCTTAGGTCCCCCTCTCTCCTTTAAATCATTTCTCACATCTTTGTCTTAAAAAAAAAAAAAACTAAATTTATCTTTAATTTATTAAAAGATAATTAAGTACGTTAATTAAAAAAAGATAATTAAGTTCATTATGTATTCTTGTACTAATGACATGTCCCTAATAATTGCAATATAATCAAATTAAAAAAATTACATAAAGTAACCATAAATATATATTTTCATAAAGTTCAGGCTGTAAACAAAGCTTTATATTGTTAGCAAAAGGAAACCGGTAACAGAGGTCTATTATGAATGTGATGAAAATGGTTTTTCATCACTCTCCCGTCACGTGACCTTAAATTTGATGGGTATAAAAATGCATAATCTCTGGATTGATGGAGATAAATTATTAGTCGGTTAGTTATTTAAAATTTCTAATAACTTAGTCACATTTATTAGGTGCAATTTCTATTTTTTTATTATTGATAATAACTGTTATTTTAGTTGTTTAATTATTTTTTCAACGATTTGATTCATGGATAGAGTTGTTTTGTATTGTGTGTGATAAATTTTCACATAAACACTCATAAATCAAACTATTAAAAAATTAACTGAACAATTAGAAAACAACTTCTGAAAATAATGTAAAATAAAAAGTTGTACCATGAACACCTTATATAAATGTCTCAAACAACACACATAATATGTTAAAAAAAAAAACAACAACACACGTAATAATAAAACACACGCACAATTTTGGTTCCGTTTAGAATAAAGATGATCTTCTAGAACTTTATTTTTCTTCGCTTCTCATTATAATCATGCATTTCTTTTTTGATCACGACTTCGAACTCTCCGTAATCGATCTTTCCATCCTGCCAACAAAAAAAAAAAAATTGTGTCAAATCTTGTTAGTCCTTAACTTGTTAACTTCTAATGATTTTATTCCTAATTTTTGGCTTAGGCAGGGTACTCCTTATTTCTCTGAAAATGGCTTTTCAGTCTGTAGGCTAGACTTGACGATGGATTTAAACTCCTGTCGCATGATATAACTTTATATTTTATAGGAACAATCAAATTAAGTGTATGGTAAAAGCAAGGTCTAGTCTGCGTAAGAATTAGCTTATATGGACAAAATTATCTATATTAATTAGACAACAGTAACACAATAATCTCAAGGAAAAATATAAAAGGAGGGTTTAAGTTTCAAAAAGATCATATAATACTATTAAATTACTTTGTCATGCAGTGTCTACATCGTCACTGATTTCTTCTATAGCAGCTTTACACGTGATGCGATATGGAGCCATAACTTGTCCTAGATCGTCCCTTGTGATGAACCTAGCATGACATAAAACAAATTTACTATATGGAAAACTATTCATTTAAATTGATCATGAAGATCAATTATATTAGTAGTCATGGATTTTGATTTTTTTATTGATTAAAAATTACCTAGTTATCACGAATATTATTAAGCTAAATTACCCGTCACCATCCTTGTTGAAGAACGTGAAAGCCTTGTGAATGTTTTTATTTTCAAGCCGATGACGACGCATGATTTTAGCAACACTTGGAGAAGTGAAAAATTCCTTGACCTGACAAGAGAGAAAGAAAATTAATAATTTTTATTTTTGTTATAAAAAAATTACATGTCTCATATCAGAACAAATTAAACGCATATGATAAAGAGTAAGATAAAATACGGAAAAGATAAAAGAGAACATTAATTTTATACACCAACGGGAAGTGAAGGAGTAAGATAGCTTGTTTTATAGTACTCACAGCATCGTTTAGTTCCTGCATCCGTGACTCAGAAAGAGTAGATGATAGTGGGGATAATCCAATAATCAATTCTTCCAATGTCATTGTACTTCCACATGTATCCATGCTGTTCAATAGCTGTTTTAAGCGCTGGTTTTCTTCTTCCGACAATGTTTTTGCCAATACTTAATAAATTCAATTTTATTTGCTCTAATTGGTAGCAACGCCTCAAAAAAAAAAAAACATAAAAACATACATGAAGACCTGTATACATGCAAACAAATGTACCTCTACCGTAGAAGAAAATTCCTCATCATCATTTTATTAAAAGAATAGTCGAACCATGGATGTTCCGAAGCAAAATACAAATGCCAAATAGAATTAGTGTTGAAAAGTTCCACATACATATATATATATATATTTATATATAACAGAATCTACTACCGTAAAACTTTATTCATTCACACAAAAATGAACTTTAGGGTAAATTACTCATTTGGTCCCCCAATCTTTTCATAATGTTACGATTTGGTCCCAACCTCTTTTGGTAACTAAAAGATTCCAAAACTTTTTAAGAATATGCAATTTGGTTCTTTTTACTAATAAAAGGTAAAAATTTTAACATAAAATGTCATGTGAATTGTATATGATTTACTATTCAAGGACAATTAAAAAAAATTTATATGATTCAACTCACATGTGTAATATATGTGATGTATTTCATTTAATTTTTAACCTTTTTAATAAAAAGGATTAAGTTGCACTTTTTTAAAAAGTTTAGGAATCTTTTAACTATAAAAAAAAAATAAAATAAAATTGAAGACTAAATCAGAATTTTTCAAAAAGATTAAAACCCAAATGAACAATTTACCCTAGACTTTTGCTCAATAGCGTGCACATCTACATAATCGATGTTAATTAAAATGTAGGAGTCAAACGATAATGAATCCATTTGTTTTATCATGACAGCCATCCAATAACAGAGGAAGTATTTGTAAATTTATTAACGTGAAAATATTTAAAATACTATATTTTAAATTCAACAATGTCAGAGATATTAATGAAAGCGATGACCTTGGAAACTCAACCACATTTCAATATTTTGGAAACATGGAGTTTATATTAGTTGGATAATATAAGTTAGACACCATTGATTGCTAAAAAACAGTGGCGAGCCACATAGTGAGATTGAGAAACATAAAAAAAATTTAATATTACCCTTAAATGCAAAAATATTATATATTTCTTTTTCAACTGTGGCCTACTAAAAAAATTTCAAGTTTACAGATAGGGAAACAAAATTAATAAAGATATACAAGAGGAACAGAAATTCTACAATGGGATAAAGCTATTTTACCTCGTGAATAAACTAAGAGTACGTTTGGATAAAGTAGTGTATTGGCATTGTATTAAAAAATATTTGCATTGCATTCAAATATAATGCATTTCTAGATGAAAATTACATTTTGTGATTAAGTATGTGATATGATTAGTAAAATTAGAGCGCAAAAAGAAAGAGAGAAAGAGAGTATGTGATGTAATTGATAAAAATAATAAAAAAATAGAATAATAAATAGTGATTATATTGTATCTAAAATGTGATGTGATTGACATTTGAATACAATATTTTTGTGTTTGGATAAAAATTGTATTGTATCTAAATGTAATGCAATTGCAAATGCAATGCTACAATCAAACACACCATAAAAGTTTTCAACTATTGGATTATTTTTGAACAACTTAGATTAAAAAGATGCATGAAAATAAGTGTGAGATTTTAATACCAGATTACTTGTGAAAAAAATAGAAAAGAAAGAAAAGACTAAAAAAATAAAAAAAATCCTAGACCACCAAGCAAGATGGGAGCTCGATGGCTAGGGGCAACGGGGCCTCGATGGCTCGACTGAGGGGGTTCGATGACTTGCAACGAAGGGTTTTCGATGGCTTGCGGTGGAGGGGGCATAGTAGCTCGCATGGTAGAGGGGTTTGATGGCTCATGCGAATGAGTGGGCTCATAGTCGTGCAACAGAGGTAATTTTTTCTTTTCCCTCCTTCGTTCAAAACACTATGTATATAAAGGAGTGGCGACAAAGGCAAGTTGGCAATGGAGATATGGATTTATGGCTCGGTTCGACTGTAGATCTAAGGTTGCATAGATAAGCTCGCCATGTGGATGATGGTAGCGAGGGTTGTGGTTTGGGTAGTGGGTGGCCTAAGCTGGATAGGTTATTGACAATAGGGTCATCGATGTTAGGTGGGTAGACGAAATGTCCCCAGTGCTAGGTAGGAGATGCATCACGTTTGCGCCGTTGTAGGTGGGGATGGGATTGCGTTTTCACTCTACTGTGGGGCTCTGGCCCCATCAATAGAGAAGGGTAAGGAGAGGTCAGAGGAGACAACAAACTTACCCATCTAGACAAACATAAGTGAGCTGTGTATTTTTTTTTTTTTTTTTTTCCAGATGATTCAATCCTATGCAGTGGGTTTTATTTTACACCCTAGTACTTGTGGTCTACTGAACCCCAAGATATTCAATCAGAGGGTGGAGGATTTTTAAACCATTTGTGGGGTAAAGCAAACCTTATTCCATGATAGAATTCCCTTAAGTGGAATACCCTAAGTCAAAATAAATTTTTAATTTCCAAAAGTCTAAGATTACATCTAAGTCGTACATTAATTTATGAACGTTTGCATAAGTGGAGTAACCCTAAGAAACAAAAATCTACCAAGGCTAGCTTTACAACGGGCCTATTTGAGAGAGCATTTTAAAAGTTGTTTTAGGCTTCTTAGATCTTAGACGATCTATTAAAAGAGTTTTGTTGTCTTTAAAAGAACTTACTATCAAAACTAAAAAATATAATTTTCAGTAAAAACTCATCTAAATAAATTTAAAAATTATATCAGAATTTAAATTAGATATTATAAATTTATATATATTGTTTATTATAAACTTTAAAATTATTTTGATCTCATAAACTCTTTTTATTATTTTTTTTAAAGAATCTCATAAGCCCTTTGTTTTCAAATACTTTCCGAAAAGTTAAAGTTTTTGTTTCTCTTCTTGTACTAAAAAAAGTTAAATAAAACTCCACAAATGAGTCATGGCATGCACTTACTAAGGGCTTCGGCGGCTGTAATCCTTTGTTTGTAGTCTAACTTCAACATTTTCTTGAGGAGATCCTTTGCAGCGTCTGATTTGCCATACAATTTTTCATATATCCGCTCATCAAGGTCATCTTGATCTACGCATTTATTTATGGGATTTAATTATATGTAATCAATAGAAATATCATAAGTTGAGTGAAATGACACTAGATTCTTGAATCCTAATAATAAGGGGCCGTTTGGTGTAAGTTCTCCAGACATCCAAAATCAATTTTTTTCAAAAATTTCATTATTTTTTACTATTTATATATTCAAAACGCTATAGTAAACTCTAAATTTTAAAAGTTCATAACTTTATGTATACAAGTCCAAATGAGATAATTTTTTTTAAAATTACATAGAATTTCAAGAGGAACGAAATAATATCCATATTAATATTTTTTTAAAAAAAAATTTATAAAATTTTTTATTTTTTCATCTCAAACAGTTTTTTCTTCCAAATATATTTTTCAAAATAACTTTTTCTAATCTAAAAATAATGTGTCCGACAATCTCCCTGGACTCCCCTGAAATTATCAACCTACGTACCTATTTATTGGAAAAAAAAAAGATAAAGAAAACAAAAAGATAAATGCACATATATATATATATATGTACCTGTATCCTTAGGACGTAGAAAGCGGCGTGTCAGGAGCCTGTATAAAGTAGCACCAGTAGCCCATATATCTGTGTCCTTTACATAAATCTGGTAGTTCGTTTCAGGGGTTTGCTGATATATCGTGGGTCTAAGTGTGTCGTGTAAAGTTCCTGTTACAAGAAATTTTGCATTTGTAATTTTGGCTCTTTTATATATGTTATGTTAAGATAAAAATTAAGTTTAAGATATTTACGTTCCTACTTTCTGCCAGTTAGCTTTTTGTCTTGTCTCATTAAGCCTATATCATCTAATATCATCAGACTCCGTTATTGTCTAATATTCTCTTTTATCAACATCATTAAAAAAAAAAGAATATTTCTACCCATTATGAACAAAAGTTTTCACGTGAACATCATCCAACCTATTCGCATGCAAAAATAACCATTAATGGTATTAGAGTTCGAATTTCTAATCCGGACTTTAATTTCTAACGGTGATTTTAGAGTTGTGTTTCGGTCATTTATTGGATATAGTAACAATTTTGCCAAATAATAAGATTTTATCTTCATCCTCATCTCTAATAAAAAAAAAATGTTTATTCTTTTTCTAACAAAAAATTAATAATATTTAAAGATAATTATTTATAATCAACCAATGTTAATAATTATCTCTTAACAATATTAGTATTTTTTTTAATTAAAAAAGAACACTAGACTCTACTAAATACATAATGATGCTATTAACATGTAACTGTTACAAACATATGTTTTAAATTAAATGGAGGACTAATTTATTTATTTTGTCTCAAATGTACAGTTATAATAAATAAGAAATAGGATAAGTATAGGAAAATTTCTTCCTACAGAAAACTCCCGTCTCTTGCACTGCTTCTATTTAAGTGGGGATGGGAATGGTTTTGGGGGATTGGAATGGGGACGGGAAAATATTTCCCTAGCCTTGCCCCGTCATGTTGCCATCTCTGTCCACATATCCCAACTGATTATTACCTTGATCGACGAATACAGCATCCGTGTTAATCATAGCTTTAGTATGAAGCTCCTCCTTATCCTCAGGTTGAAACCAGAAATTTGCAGGGCTCAAGCTCCTAACCATTACTCCCATAGAATGGAAGGCATTAACCGCATTCAAGACCTGTTAAAATCCATGTATGCAATTAATAGTATAACCCAAAAAAAATATTAATTCATGGACACTTTTTTCCCCCTCGTGTAATATCACAAACTAACCTGCCATAATAGGAAGGCCGCTTCTTCTTCGTCTAATTCTCTCTCATTGGCAGCTATCCAAGTGTCAAGGCGATCCTTGAAACACAACTCCATGACGAGATACACATTTTCAGCATCCTCGTAAACAGCCTTGATTTCCAATATGTTGTTGTTGGGATAATATTGTTGCATCTGACTCACGTGCTGACATATCTCAACATACCTCATAACTCTGCCCATAAAAGTGATGTCATCTTTTCTTCAAACACGGCATGTATATTTTGTGCCCGTTGCCTTCTTTGTGCAAACATATCCGTAAGGATTGTTTATCTCCAAAGCTATAAATCGAAGTAAAATCGATGTAAGGCCCGCCTAAAATGCTGTTCATGTTGTCTATCTCAGAAGATATTGCAGAATTGATCTTGTGAGGGGATCCTTTATTTCGTCTAACAACAGATATTATTCCATCGCAGAGAAAAGAGAGATCGTAGACAGTTTTAGGGGACTGATATTATGCTAGAATTAACTAGATCAACATGACCAGCATGTACGTATGTATAATAATTATACATTCCTATATATATATATATGATAATTTTTACTATGCTTTTTTAACCATCTACGGTTATAAGACGAAATTATAAAAATTTGTACATATTTTAATTACATTTGGTAATACAATATTTTTTATGACTTGTTATGGCAAGTTAGACAACTAATTTAAACAACGAATTTAATCTAATAATATTAATAAATAAATACATAAATAACCAATTTACCATGAATATTAATTAAATAATTTTTATTAAATGTGAATAAACAAATATTTGGGATCAAAATACGATACTGGAATAAAACTTTTTTTCTTTTTTTATTTTAATATCTTTTTAAATTTTTCTGTACAGATTTTTTTTTAATCAAATTTCTTTAAAAATATTTCCATAATGGTCAATACATCCATGAGCAAAGCTATATATCTATACACTAGTGGGGAGCACACACTGAACAATTTTTTTAAAATAAATTTTGGTTATAAAAGATTTATATTGCTCTAGAAATTTATAACAGCTTATTAAGAAGTGCCACTATTAACAGCCCCACAAATATGAAACCTTCTTTTTTTTTTTTTAATAATTTGTTTCTCTATTACGTTCAAAAATCACATAATTCATTTTGTTTTATTTTATGTTATTTTTCCATAGCTCCTATATTTTTTAAACATAAATTGTTTTCTCCAAGTTTCCCACATTTTTCTACCAATAGTTTTTCTTTTTTTTTTTCTTTTTATGTTTATTTTTGTCTTTCTTTTCTTTTTGCTTTTTTTTTTTGTTTTCTTATATATTGATTTTAAGTTCATAGTACACTTCAAGGCTCTATACTTATGAAAGTCTTCGTCTTCCAAATATCCGTCCAGGATTATACTGTCACATTTATCTCTTATAGAGAATCTCTAGCCTTCGATGAATAGGGTTATAATACTATCAGAAGCGGGAATCTTATTTTATTTTCAAAGTTGAGAGGATAAGGATAATATAAAAACAAAATTCGAAGGCACATTATTATAGTGCTTAAATTTCAGGGGAACATATTAAATTAATCCTTTTTATATATATCCTTCAAAATTTGAACATATGAATTTGTAGCCATTAATCATGTTTTCTTAATAAAATAATCATTTTGTTTTATTATTGTTAACATAACGTGTTGTGTTGCTATTACTAGAAAACAGTCACGAGCATAAGCATATGCAAGTAGGAAACAGTAATCAATTAGTGCAGAAAAGTGGAGAACATAGGATTTATGGAGATTCATCTTTTAAAATAAAGTTACATCCCCTCTAGTGTTGAAGGTTTTCAGCATCTCGAACAATTACACAGGACCATAGACGCTAGATAGTGGCTTAGGCTTTACAGAAGATTAATCACAAGATTTGAATTTAGAAAAATACTTTCAAATAATTATATTTATTATTCATGGTAAGTATACTCTCTGTTTAAAATATCTTAAACTCTGCTATTTATTTGTTTATTAATTAATTAATTTATTTTGGGTTTCAATAAAATGGTATTTTGCACTTTCAAAAAGAAAAAGGGAAAAATAAATGAAAAAGAACTGCTTGCTTAGAGCTTCTATGTTACAAATTACTTTATCAAAGGCAAATTAATTGTCTTTGAAACTTATTAAACTTTATTAAAATTTATCAGAGAGTGCTTAATATGCATGCTTTAAAAGGAAAAAGAAAAGCTGAGTAAGATGGAGATAAAGAAGGTAGTAAATAATTAAATTGATTTCATTCCTCTCCTTTGGCATCGATAGGGACTCTAAAAAGAAATATCAGATGCCAAACTATCATCTTGAAGAAAAGAATACACTGAAGTACACGGGGATGCCACGACATCATTGGGTCGATTTTTGCCGAGTTGGCAAAAATTCTTGCCAAATCTGTGTTTTTGTGGACATTTTTACCCCTTTATGTTTTTCTTAATTTTAAATGTTCTATGGATTGTACTTATTACAAAACTTGATAAAAATTTCCCAAGAAGTTTCTTTTTTTTTTTTTTTTGTTTTTTCAAATTGTTCTTTTCATTTTTATATTTAATTTATTTATTTCCACAAGCATGAGAATAAGAAAACGTCTATCCTTTACTCCAAATTGTTGTATGATCACTAGACTGATCTTCATTAAACTTGTTATCATTATTGATTTATGTAACTAGTTACAAAAAAAAATTTCTTAACCAATAATTGTCCACAAAATGTTGATCAGTTCAAGTATGTCTTTGTTTGAGAGCACTCGCTTTGGAGCCATCTAATGAGACAATTGTAACACCCTCTCAGCGAAATGTCATATTTTACTATCATTATGATAATATATGAACTAGTATGATGGAAAAGATAATCGTTTATAATGAAATAATGCGGAAAACTGTAATAATTTTTTTTCCTCTTTAAAACATAAGACATAACTGATAATATAAAATTATAGGAAAACACTAAGTTTTATAAATATCATGATAGAGGAAAACATAGTCTTGAAAATAATTTTAAATCATCTTAATAAAACGCCATAAGAAATCATCAAAAATAAATAAATTATTATATTTAAATGAACTCGTAAACTCTTAAAAAGATAATCATAAACTCTTTTGAAAAAGGAATGTTCAAATAGCCTGTTCCACAATCATGCATATTTCCATGCCAACCCTCCTCCAATCTTAGGCCTTAGTGCCTTAACCTTATATGTGCAACATGTGAAGAACTAGATTAGGCGATTGCCTAGTAAGTACATTTATCATCTCACAGAACGTTTAGTTTATAAACTTTGTGGAAACATAGTTTATTATTTACTTATATAACATATTATACATATTAAAAAGATTAGAACAAGTTCATACATGTATGAAACATGAAAGCATAGGTCATAATAATTTTGCATTAATCTTGTCTATGTAGCTGGGTCCTAGGCAATGTACCAATGCACGGTACCATGATGAGAGTGAGATCGCAAGTTCTAAACCTATCAAAACAAACATGAAACATAAACATAATCGTGATGGGTGTTGACCCAGTACTTACTAAGAGTTGCATACAATTCAGGTGTAAAAATTACCTACTAAGAACTATAGGCACTTCAAGTAGGAAAAAAATTCCAACTACGAATCGTATGTGGCTTAGATATTAAAACTGTCATGTGGGACGAATCTTGCGTATACACTTCCTAATTACTATTTTTATCTTTCATAAATCTTGATATAGTCTTTCATAATCATATGTGATAATTGTTTATAAAAATGAAATTATTATAAAAAATATATTAACATCAAAACATTCGTAAGGAAGAATAAATACATCAATAAAAGATGAGATATCTTAGGATCATAAAAAAAGATAACTTTATATTATAATAATTCTTGTTGAAATCCTTTTTATAAAAACAATCCAAAAAAACATAATCTCTCAATATTCTATACCAATTATGAACATTATTAATTTTAAATAGACATGCTGCAGTTGAAAGATGTACTTACCTCAATTAAAGAACCTACTAAAATCACTAACTAGGTGACGTAGTGCCTTGGGACTTCAATACGCCCCCATTTGGTAAGTTTATATCATAAAATTATAGAATTAATATTCTCTAATTAAGAAAAATCATGAAAATTCTAAAAGCCCCAAATCCTATTGTTTTTAGAAAATGCTAAAAATCAAATTCACAAATCCAACTTTCCCAATTAGAAATTTCATTTCATCCCTCTATATCACTAATTCATCTTCTAAATGAGTAATTTTCCCCATTCCCAAACTTCAATAAACACCCTAGATTTCAAAATCCCTAAATCAAAGGCATTAAATAAATGTACCTTTTAATCTCAAATGAAATCAAGCCTAAAGACTCACAAGAATAGCGAATCACAAGGTTGATAGCGAGAATTTACAAAAATTCTCTCTTCAAGGAGGAAGGAAAAAAATAGAAGGTTTAAGAGAGAAAGAATGGAGGTTTTACAAAAATACATATAATAAATCTTATATTATGTTTTTGGTTTTTGAATAATTAATAATTAAAATAGAGAGCACATTTTAGAAAAAGAAAGATTTGTTTACAAGAAAAAAAATGCTTTAAGTACTATTTGAAGATATATTACAGATATATTATTTGAATATAGACAAATTAAAAAAAAAGGATTTTATTAAAGCACACGTTTAAAATTGCAAGATTTTAAGGGTAATAAAGCAAAATACAAAACATAAGAAATACAAAAAGACAAAATAACTTGACCAAAATTTTTGAATAGTGAAAAAAGGGGAACTCAACTCTATATAAGAGATTTAGAATTATAACGAAACTAAATAAGAGTGATTTTGTGTCCCTCACGCGCGCATTGTTAGGTTTCACGGGTGTAATGGAGGCTATAGCGATGTAAACGACATGATAGTCAAGAGTGTTTTTGACTTCGGTTTATTAAGGTTAGATGTCATAGAAATATGATGCTGTTTGATTTTTATAATTAAAAATCCCTAATATAAAATGCCACAATGATGGCACCACTCATATAATACTTTAAGGTCAGTTTGGTGAACGCATTATATTTACATTATATTTAAATACAATGCATTAAATGTAATTTGTATTTAAAGGAAAAGTATTAGCATTGCATTTGAATGTAATATATATTTGGGTAAAAAGTATTTGAATTGCATTATAATAATAAATATGTGATGTGATGCATAGAAGGAGAGAGAAAGATAATATGTGATGTAATTAATAAAAGTAATAAAAAAAGTGAAATAATGAATAATTATTATATTGGATTTAAAATGTGATACAATTGATGTTTGAATAAAATGGTTTTATATTTTGATGAAAATTATATTGTATTTAAATGTAATACAATTTAAATGTGTGTACTAAATATGCTTTATTTTATGTTACGAATATAAAAATATCCCTTGCCCTGTGCCTTTTTCTCTCTCTTTCTTTTCCTCCTCTCTCTCCTTGTCCAACTCAGCAAAAACCCCCATCGTACCAAACCATATTTCCATCAAGCTGGACCTCCAATCTCGATGTGCCCAAATGTCTACCACGTTATGACGATCAACCGGCTCAGAGATCTCAAAGTTGTGAGAGAGATCGTGAGCCTGACGAGTGGAGCAACATGAGAAGATCTCAAGCCGCTGGCGACAACGCAGCCACTAGAGAGTGTGATCATGAGCACGATGAATGGAGCCACATGAAGAGATCTTAAGCCACCGTCGTCATCGTCACCACGCTTAGACATCCGCAACAATCGGAGGTTCCCGACCTGAAGTTCTTTGATGTCACACAATCTGAGGTCACCTTCGCTGATCGCGGTGGTGCGGAAATCTACCTCATGTTACTATAGCTCCCTCAGATTTTATGGTGACTTTGCTTGAGCTCTGACGACAACTATGGCGTCAAGCATGTAAGAGAGACACTGACCTTTTTTTATAATTATGTGAAAAATTTTGGATTTTTGGTGAAAATTCTCTCTTTGAAATTAAACTTGAGATTCTGGTTATAGGGTTTATAATTTTTGTGGAATTTCAGTGATGTTTGGCAAAATCTAATGTTTGTTTTAGGATTCCAGTGATGAAATCCCGAAAAACTGTTGAAATCAGAAGTTTCCAAGTTTCCAGTTGGCTACCGGTCTGTAACTAACTGGTTACTGATTGGTAACTAGACGATTACCAACCGGTAACCAATTGGTGGCTGGTTACCAATTGGTAACCAAGTTCTTAGTAATCGGTAACCAATTGTCGAAGGTCGTTACAGGTCGGTAACTAGTTGGTGTAGACATTAATACTAATTGGTGCTAGTTGGTAATTTAAGGGTATAATTTGTATTCTAAGATTAATTATTTAATATTATATAATGTTATCTCTATGACAATTTTTTTCACACTTTTTTTTTAATAGAAAAATCAATTCAAGACCTGATTTTGAGGCATTTTTGTAAAGTTACCCAACTTTGATTTTAAGGTAAATGGATTAAAGATAAACCATAAATCAAAGGCATTTTTTTTATATAGAAAAATCAATTCAAGGCATGATTTTGTGGTATTTTTCTAAATTTTTCAAATTTGATTTTATGGTAAAAGGATTAAAAATACCCTATAAACACTATATGTTAATATTTTTATCATATTATTATTATTATTATTTTTGCTAAAATGAAGTTAGAAAAGAGGGTGACCAATATTAGCATCCCCTAACCCTCAAGCTTTAATAAGGGGGTTATCCAGATGCTAATAAAAATGTTAAATGAAGGCTATACAGGTGAGTCATATCCCTCAATAGGAAACGCGTCGCCCTATCCTTATCAAATGTACTAACAACAAAGATGCATAAGATGCATAGGGATATGGTCCCTATGAGTCACCCTAGCCCTATCTAATATGCTAACAATAAGGATGCATAGGGGTGTGGTTCTAGGTACTCTCTATCGAGTACTCGACTGATAAGAAACAAGTCTTCATATTTATGACGTATAAAAAGATTACTCAAAGCTCAAATCTTTAATTATAGACCCATCACAGTAATCTGTTACCGTTAGGTCACCATACTCGATGGTCCCATTTCTGATCTTAGCTCCCCCTCTCTCCTTTAAATCTTTTCTCACATCTTTTGCTGCAAAAATAAATAAATAAATAAATTTATCTTTAATTTATTAAAAGATAATTAAGTACGTTACTTTAAAAAAGATAAAAGATAATTAAGTTCATTATGTATTCTCGTACTAACGACATGGCCCTTTAATAATTGCAATGTAATCAAATTCAAAAAAAATTACATAAAGTCAGCGTAAATATATATTTTCATGAAGTTGAGGTTGTAAACAAAGCTTTTGCTAAGTTGTAAACAAAGCTTTATAGTGTTAGCAAAAAGAAACCGGTAACAGAGGTCTATCATGATAGTGATGAGAATGGTTTTTCATCACTCACCCGTCACGTGACCTTCATTTTGATGGGTATAAAAATGCAGTCTCTGGGATGGAGATAACTTATTGGCTAGTCAGTTATTTAAAATTTCTAATAACTTGGCGCAATTACTATTTTGTATTACAGGTAGTAACTACTATTTTAGCAGTTTGATTATTTTTTTAATGATTTGATTCATGTATAGAGCAGTTTTGTATTGTATGCTACAAATTTTTATATGAACAATTATAAATCAAACCATTAAAAAATTAATTGAACGATTGTAAAATGACTTTTGATAGAAGTGCAAAATAAAAGGTTGTAACATAGAAACACCTTGCGTACGTAATGTAGTTAAACATCTTTAATAATAGTCTTTCATGATCAGTATATAAATGTTTCCAACAACACACATAATATGTTTTAAAAAAACAACAACACACATAATAATAAAACACACACACATGCACGCATACATACACAATTTTGGTTCCGTTTAACTTAGAATAAAAATGATCTTCTAGAACTTTATTTTTCTCTGGTTCTCATTAAAATCATGCATTTCTTTTTTGATCATGACTTGGAACTCTCCGTAATCGATCTTTCCATCCTGCCAACAAAAAAAAAAAAATTGTGTCAAACCATGTTAGCCCTTAAGTTATTAACTTCTAATGATTTTGTTCCTAATTTTTGGATTAGGCAGGGTAGTCCTTGTTCCTTTGAATATGGTTTTTCAGTCTGTAGGCTAAACTTGACGATGAACTCCTGCCGCATGATATAACTTGAAATTTTATAGGAACAATCAAATCAAGTGTATAGTAAAAGCAAGGACTAGTCTGAGTAAGAATAAGCTTATATGGACAAAATTATCTATATTAATTAGACAACAATAATGAAAAAATATCATGGAAAAATATGAAAAGATGGTTTAAGCTTCAAAGAGATCATATAGTACTATTAAATTACTTTGTCAGTGTCTACATCGTCAATGATTTCATCTATAGCAGCTTCACCCGTGATGTGATATGAACCCATAACTTGTCCTAAATCGTCCCTTGTGATGAACCTAGCATGACATAAAACAAATTTACTATATGGAAAACTATTCATTTAAATTCATCATGATGATCAATCCTATTAGTAATCATGGGTTTTGATATTTGATTGATTATACATTAACTAGTTTTCACAAATATTATTAAGCCAAATTACCTGTCGCCATCCTTGTCGAAGAACAAGAAAGCCTTGTGAATATTTTCATTTTCAAGTCGATGACGACGCATGATTTTAGCAACACTTGGAGAAGTAAAAAATTCCTTGACCTGGCAAGAGAGAAATAAAATTAATAATTTTTATTTATGATATTAAAAAATTACTTGTCTTATCTCAGAACAAATTAAACGTATAAGATAAAGAGTAAGATAAAATATGGAAAAGATAGAAGAGAATATTAATTTTATACACCAACGGGAAGTGAAGGAGAAAGATAGCTGGCTTTATAGTACTCACAGCATCGTTTAGTTCCTTCATCCGTGACTCGGAAAGTGTAGATGATAGTGGGGATAATCCAATTATCAATTCTTCCAATGTCATTGTACTTCCATATGTATCAATGTTGTTCAACAACTGTTTTAAGCGCTGGTTTTCTTCTTCTGACAATGTTTTTGCCAATACCTAATAAATTCAATTTTATTTGCTATAATTGGCAGCAACGCCTTAAAAAAAATAAAAAATAAAAAAACCATAAAAACGTACATGAAGACCTGTATACATGCAAACAAATGTACCTCTACCGTAGAAGAAAATCTCCTCATCATCGTGTTATAAAAAGAATCGTCGACCCATGGATGTTCTGAAGCGAAATGCAAAATGCCTCATAGAATTAGTGTTGAAAAGTTACACATACATATATAACACGATCTACGTAAACGCCGTAAAACTTTATGCATTCACACAAAAACAAACTTTAGGGTAAATTACTCATTTTGTCTCCTAATCTTTTCACCAATTTACAATTTAGACCCTAATCTCTTTTTGTAACTAAAAGATTTCAAAACTTTTTAAAAATGTGCAATTTGGTGCTTTTTATTAAGAAAAAGGTAAAATATTTTCATAAAATGTTATGGGAATTGCATATGATTTACTATTCAAAGATAATTAAGAAAAAAAAATTCACATGATTCAACTTACATATATAATATATGTGATGCAATTTGTCTGATTTCTAACCATTTTTATTAAAAAAAAAAAAAAGAGACTAAGTTGCACAAGTTTAAAGAGTGTAGGAATCTTTTAAAACAAAAATTAAAATAAAATTGGAGACTAAATTAGAACTTTGCAGAAAGATTAAGAACTGAATTAGCAATATACCCTAAAGTTTAACTCAATAGAGTGCACACACGCATAATCAATTAATGTTAATTAAAATGTCAGGAGTCAAACCGTAATGAATCTGTTTGTTTTTTCATGACAGCCATCCAATAACATTTTAACATATTAAATAAGCTTAAAATTAAATATTTTTGATGAGCTTACATGTAGCATTTTATCATGAAAATATTTAATTTTAACATTTTGTTTTTCTACAGTGTCAAATTAAGGAAGTAGGTCTTATTGAGCATCATTATTCATGTCAAGAAACTATGAAAACCAAACTTATTATACATCCTATTACACTAGATCCTTATTAATCACACGCATCAGTATTGTAACTACTGTATACTGTAGCAAAGTTTGAAAAAAGTACATTAAATACTATAGCTACTATAGCAAGTGTGCATCAACTACTATAGGAACTATAGCAAGTTTAAATAGTTTGTGTTCTATGTACATCAACTACTGTAATAAGTTTGAAAAGTTTGTGTTATGTATGCACCGATTACTATTGTAAGTTTGAAATTTTGTGTCGAAGTCACTCTTTTTCTCTCATTTTTGTCTTGCTTTTATTTTCATATTTTCTTTCTATGATTTTGTGAGAATGCTTTGCAAGTTAAGCTAGAATTCTTCGTTGAGGTTAAAGATGCCTATATGTGTAGTGAGTTTATTTGGGTTTTAATTCTCTAATGATTTATAAGTTTTATAAATTTGAATAAATAATTTTCTTTCATTTTATTTATTTCTTATATCAATATATTTTATTGTTAACTTTTATACAAATTTAGTCCAGCTCTTTTTATGTAATTGTTGCATGATACAATATACTGATAAATATTATTTTATGAGTAGTTTTTTACTACAATATCACTTCAAGGTATGTTGTTGCATTTAGATTTCTTATAAGATATAATTTTTTTTAATTCTTAGTGTTAAATTTTTTTTATTCAAATATATTTTAATTCACAAGGTTTTCAAATCTTATTTTCCAGTTGATTATTTGGGATATAAAACTTTCAATTGAATCAATTTTTAAATCAAAATCCAAATAGGTGAATAAGTATATAGGAAATTCTTGATATCTCATCATTTGTAATTATTAAATTTTTTCAATATCAAATTGCTTTTTTATTGTATTTTCTAATTTCACTTTAAAGCAGAAAAGCTTTTTTTTTTCTTTTCTTTTGTTTGTTTGATTGCTTATTTCTCAAATGCTTTCTATTAATCTTCTTTGTTTATTTTTATCAATTTCTTGTGAAATCGACTGTCTTTATTGTACTAAGTTGGCTGTTTTATTTTGACACAGTTTGCACATAATTAACAGCCCCCCAATAACAGAGGAAGTATTTGTAAATTTATTAACATGGAAATCTTTAAAATACTATATTTTAAATTCAACAATATAAGAGATATTAATGAAAGCGATGACCTTGGAAACTCAACCTCAGTTCAATATTTTGGAAATATAAAGTTTATATTAGTTGGATAATGTTAGATACCTCTGATTATTAAAAAAACAGTAGCGAGCCACATAGTGCGATTGGGAAACATGCCACGATTTAAATTTTAGAATTTTGATTTGAAATGTAAATAATGACTTCATTTTATAAGCAAAAAATATTTAATATTCCCCTTAAATAAAAAAAATTATAATTCTTTTTTTCAATTGTGGCCTACTAAAAAAATTTCAAGTTTACATATAGAAAAACAAAGTTAATAAAGATATATAAGTGGAACGGAAATTCTACAATGAAATAAGGCTACTTTACCTTATGAATAGAGTAAGTGTGTTTGAATAAAATATTGTATTGGCATTACATCGCATTGTATTCAAATGCAATATGTGTTTAAATAAACAGTAATTGAATTGCATTTTGTCATTGTGTAAAAGTAAAGAGAAAGAGAGTATTTAAGGTGATTGGTAAAAGTATAAAGAAAAAAAGAAGAGAGAAAGAGTATATGTGATGCAATTAGTAAAAGTAGTAGAAAAGTAGAATGGTGAATAGTGATTGTATTAGATTTAAATTATAATGTGATTGGCATTTGAACGCAATACTTTTGCATTTGGATGAAAATTGTATTGCGTTTTAATGAAAATTGTATTATATTTGAATGTAATGCAAATGTAATGTTACAACCAAACACACCATAAAGGTTTTCAGCTAGTGGATTATTTTTGAACAATTGGATTAAAAAGATGCACAAAAATAAGTGTGAGACTTTAATACCAGAGTACTTGTGAAAAAAATAGAATAGAAAGAAAAGACTAAAAAAAAAAAAGATCCTAGACCACTAAGCAAGGTAGGGGCTTGATGATTAGGGGCAAAGGGGCCTCGGTGGCTTGGCTGAGGGTGCTTGATAACTTGTAATGAAGGGTTCTCGATGGCTCATGGTGGAGTGGGCTTAGCAGCTCACATAGTAGAGGGGGTTGATGGCTTACAAGAATGAGTGGGCTCACAGTAGAGCGACAGAGGTAAATTTTTCTTCTCCTTCCTTTGTCCAAAACACTGTGCAGGTGGAGGAGTGGTGACAGAGGCAAGTTGGTGACGGAGATCTGGATTTCTGGCTTGATTTGGCCATAGATCTAAGATTGCATAGACGAGCTCACTATGTGGATGATGGTAGCGGAGGTCATGGTTTGGATAGTTGGCGGCCCATGCTGGGTAGGGTATCGACAATAGAGTCATCGACGTGAGGTAGGTAGATGAATTGTCCCTCGTGCTAGGTAGGTGATGCATAATGTTTGTGCCGTCGTAGGTAGGGATGGGATTGCGCTTTCGTTCTGTTGTGGGGCTCTTGCCCCATCAGTGGAGGAGAGTGAGGAGAGGTCGGAGGAGACAACAAACTTATCCATCTAGACAAACATAAGTGAGCTTTTTTTTTTTTTTGATGATTGAATCCTATGCAATGGGTTTTATTTTACATGCTCGTACCTGTACTCTACTAAAACTAAGATATTCAATCGGATGGTAGAGGATTTTTACACCATTCGTGGGGTAAAGCAAACCTTATCCCATGACAAAAGTCTCTTAAGTGGAATGCCCCAGAGTCAAAATAAATTTATAATCCGAAAGTCTAAGATTACAACCTACATCGTACATTAATTTTTGAACAATCGTATAAGTGGAGCACCCCCAAGAAGAAAAAACCTACCAAGGCTAGTTATTGAACTGGCCTATTTGGGAGAGCGTTTTAGAAGTTGTTTTAGGCTTCTTAGGTTTAAAAACTACTTTAGAAGTATTTAAACTATTTGTCAAAAAGCTTTGTTGTCTTCAAAAGAACTTATTATCAAAGCCAAAAAAACTTGATTTCCAATTAAAACTCATCTAAGTAAATTTTAAAACTTGTATTAGAGTTTAAATTAAATATTATAAACTTATATATATTATAAACTTTAAAATTATTTTGATCTCATAAACTCTTCTTTTTTTTTTTTTGGAAAAAATCTCAGAAGCTCTTTGTTTTTAAACACTTTCAGAAAAGTTAAAGTTTTTATTTCTTTTGTTTTACTAAAAAAATTGAATACGCTTACCAAGGGCTTCGGCGACTGTAATCCTTTGTTTGTAGTCTAACTTCAACAATTTCTTGAGGAGATCCTCTGCAGCGTCTGATTTGTCAGACAATTCTTCATTTATCCACTCATCAAGTTCATCTTGATCTACGCATTTATTTATGGGATTTAATTATATGTAAATCAATAGAAATATCATAAGTCGATGGAAAGTGAAATGACACTAAATTCTTGTATCCTATTAATAAACTTGTCATCCTATATTCCTATTTATTGAGGAAAAGAAAGATGAGAGAAAGGAAAAAAAAAAAAATTTACATATATATATATGTATATGTATACGTACCTATAGCCTCAGGATGTAGAAAGCGGCGTGTCAGGAGCCTGTATAAAATAGCACCAGTAGCCCATACGTCTGTCTCCATTACGTAATTCTGGTTTTTCGTTTCAGGGGCGTCCTGGTATGCCATGGGTCTATCAGGCCGCCCGTCGTGTAAAGTTCCTGCTTCAAGAAATTTTCACAAGTGTGAATTTAAATTTTTAAATTTAATTTTATATTTTTAAAAAAATTAATAAAAAGATATAATTAAATTAGTTAATTTAAATAAAAAATTTTATTATATTTCAAATTCAATTTAAAAAAACCTTTAATATTCCTATGATTTTCTTTATATGATATTGTAAAGATATTATTATAACTTAAATAGATGGAAAGCAAACCAACAATAACGTTTAAATTTTCAATTTAAGGTTCTCTGTCAACTAACTTATGACAGTCTTTCGTCGGCTCAATGTGTTTCTGCGTTAGGCAAACATTAGACAATTCTATCTTGAACTACCAGTCTCAAAAATCAACCAGAAAATCGGTCTCCGCCATTTCTAGCCATCAGAGATGCTTAAACATTTTAGATTATGAGTAGTAATTCTTTTTTATTTTAATTCAAGTTCTTGGGATCAGATTATACTTGATTCTGCTTCCAAAAAAGAAAAAATTGCATTAATCTGGTACTTCTTGCAAGGGATTGGGCACTATGTATAGTGTGTAAATCTAAACGGAGTGTGAAAATACAGAACCAACCAAAATAATAGTCACAAGGGAAAATATCCAAAATATCTCCTATTTTTCAGTCAAAACAACAACGTTAGAGTGTTGAAGAAGTAATCTAAAGAATGGCGATGGAAATGAGAAAGAAAATATCTTTTGAAAGATTTTATGAGAAACAATAAAAACCATATATAATAAAGATTTACCAAAAAAATAAAAATGATAATAAAGGAAAGAATAATGGAAACGTTTAGAAGGAAAAAAAATTAAAAAAGAAACAGAAAGTAATTAGAATGTGAACTGTAAACGTCTGTCATGCAAGGAAAGAAGAAAAACAAAAATCAAAAAACGAGGGAGCAACACGTAATTAAAGGTGAAATAGAGACGAGAATAAGATTTGAACCTTCTATATATGTTATGTTAAGATCAAAATTAAGATTAAGATATTTACGTTCCACTTTCTTCAAATTAGCTTTTTGTCTTGTACCATTAAGCCTGTATCATCCGTTATCACCAGACACCATCAGTGTCTAATATTCTCTTTTATCAACATCACAAAAAAAAAAAAAAAAAAAAAGGGAATATTTCTACCCCTTATAAACAAATGTTCCCACGTGAACTTCATCCAACATATTCACACGCAAAAATAACCATTAATTGTATCCGAGTTCCAATTTCTAATTAGGGCTCTAATTTCTAATGGTGATTTCATAGTTGTGTTCGGTCATTTATTGGATATAGTAACAATTTTGCCAAATAATAAGATTTTGTCTAGTCCTCACCTCGACTAGAAAAGTAATGCTTATTCTTTTTCTAATAAAAATTAATAAAATTTAAAGGTAATTATTTATAATCAGCCGGCGTTTAACTATTATAAACATATTTTTTTCAATTAAAAGGACTAAATTTTTTTTCCCTAAATGTGTAATTATAATAAATAAGAAATAGTGTATCAGAATTTTTTTTATTAAAAAAAGAATAGTAGACTCTCTACTTTATTAAAAAAATGACTATTTTTTTTTTATTTAAATGTGTAGTTATAATAAATAAGAAAAATGACGGGTATTTCTCTTTATAGGAAACTCCCACCTTTGGCCCTGCTTCTATTTAGGTGGGGATGGGGATGGTTTTGGGAGGCTGGCTCCTATTGCCATCCCTATCCACATATCCCAACTAATTATTACCTTGGTCGATGAATACAGCATCCGTGTTAATCATAGCTTTAATACGAAGCTCCTCCTTGTCCTCATGTTGAAACCAGAAATTTGCAGTATTCAAGCTCCTAATCATTACTCCCATGGAATGGAAGGCATTAACTGCATTCAAGACCTGTTAAAATCCGTATATGCAATTAATATTATAACTAAAAAAATATTAATTCATGGACACTTTTTCCCCCCTCTTGTGTAATATCACAAACTAACCTGCCAAAATAGGAAGGCCGCTTCTTCCTCGTCTAATTCTCTCTCTTTGGCACGTATCCAATAGTCAAGGCGATTGTTGGAGCACAATTCCATCACGAGATACACAGTGTCAGCATCCTCGTAAGCAGCCTTGAACTCCAATATGTTGTTGTTGGCATAATATTGTTGCTTCTGACTCATGTGCTGACATATCTCGACATACCTCCTAACTGTGCCCGTTGAAGAAATGCGATGTTTTCTTAAAAGACGGCATGTATATTTTGTGCCGGTTGCCTTCTCTATGCAAACATATCCGTAAGGATGTTTATCTCCAAATCTATAAATCGAAGTAAAATCGACGTAAGGCCTGCCTAAAATGTTGTTCATGTCCTCTATCACGGAAGACATTGCAGAATTAATCTTGTGAGGAGATCCTTTATTTCGTTCAACAACTGATTATTTCGTTGTAAAGAAAAGAGATACGGGAGACAGTTTTAGGGGACTGATATTACGCTAGAATTAACTGGATCAACATGACCGGCATATAACTATGTATAATATACATACATATATATATATATATGAAAAAGTTTTCAATAATTATCATGCTTTTTTAATCAACCACGGTTACAAGAGAAAATTATAAAAATTTGTAAATACTTTAATTACATTTGAAGATATGATATTTTTTATAATTTGTTATAGAAAGTTAAACAACCAATTTAATCTAATAATATTAATAAATAAATACATAAATAACCCTAAATATTGATTAAATAATTTCTATTAAACATGGAAAAACAAATATTTGGGATCAAAATACGATACTAGAATAAAAACTTTTCCTTTTTTCATTTTAATATCTTTTCTAATTTTGTTGTACAGATTATTTTTTTTCAAAAAATTTCCATAAAAATCAATACATTCATGAACAAATCTATATATCTATACACTGGTGGGGGGCAAACACTGAATAAAATTTTTTTCATTATGGTTATAAAAGATTTATATTGCTCTGGAAATTTATAACAACTTAATAAGAAGTGCAACTATTAACGGTCTCACAAATATGAAACTTTTTTTTTTTTAATAATTTGTTTCTCTATTCCCTCCTATATGTGTCCAAAAATCACAGAATTCATTTTATTTTATTTTATTTTTGTTTTCTTTAGCTCCTATATTTTTTAAATATAAATTGTTTTCTCCAAGTTTCCCACATTTTTCTCCCAATAGTTTTTCTTTTTTTTTTTTTCTTGATGTTTATTTTTGTCTTTCTTTTCTTTTTGCTTTTTTTTTTTTTGAACTTGCCCTGTTTTTTATATTGATTTTAAGTTCATAGTCCAATTCAAGGCTCTATACTCATGAAAGTCTTCATCTTCTAAATATCCGTCCAGGATTATATTGTCACATTTATCTCTTGTGGAGCATCTCTAACCTTGTATGAATAGGGTTATAATACTATCAGAAGCGGGAATCTTATTTTATTTTCAAAGTTAAGAGGTTAAGGATAATATAAAAACAAAATTCGAAGGCACATTATTATAGTGCTTGAGTTTCAGGGGAACATATTAAATTAATCCTTTGTATATATCCTTCAAAATTTGAACATGTGAATTTGTAGCCGTTAATTACGTTTTTAATAAAACAATCATTTTATTTTATTATTGTTAACATAATATGTTTTGTTGGTATTCCTAGAAAACAATCACAAGCATAAGCATGCAACTAGGAAACAGTAATCAATTAGTGCAGAAAAGTGAAGAACATAGGATTTATAGAGATTCATCTTCTAAAATAAAGTTACATCCTCTCTAGTGTTGAAGATTTTCACTATCTTGAACAATTACAGAGGATTAATCACAAGATAGCTTTTTTTGTGATAATCCTTCACAGTATTTGAATTTAGAAAAATACATTCAAAATACTTTAAGTATTATTCATCGTAAATATACTCTCCGTTTAAAATATCTTAAACTCTGCTACTTATTTGTTTGTTTGTTAATTAATCAATTAATTGTTATTTGAAACTTATTAAAGTTTATTAAACTTTACCAGAGTTTACTTAATCTGCACGCTTTAAAGGGAAAAAGAAAAGCAGAGTAAGACAGAAAGAAGGTAGTAATTAATTAAATTGATTCCATTCCTCTCCTTTGGCATCGTTAGGGACTCTAAAAAATAAACATCAGATGCCAAACTACCATCTTGAAGAAAAGAATACACTAAAGTTCACGGTGGTAAAAATTCTTGCCAAATCTGTGTTTTTGTGGACATTTTTACCCCTTTATGTTTTTCTTAATTTTAAATGTTCTATGGATTGTACTTATTACAAAACTTGATAAAAATTTCCCTAGAAGTTTCTTTATTATTATTTTTTTCAAATTTTTAATATTTAATTTATTTATTTCCACAAGTATGAAAATAAGAGAACGTCTGTCCTTTACTCCAAAATGTTGTATGATTACTAGATTGATCTTCATTAAACTTGTTATCATTATTGATTTATGTAACTAGTTACAAAAAAAATTTCTTAACCAATAATTGTCCACAAAATGGTTGATCAGTCCAAAGTATGCCTTTGTCTGAGAGCACTCGCTCCAGAGCCATCTAATGAGACAATTGTAACACCCCTTAATGGAATGTCATATTTTACTATCATTATGATAATATATGAACTAGTATGATGGAAAAGATAATCATTTATAATGAAATAATGCGGAAAACTGTAATAATTTTTTTCCTCTTTAAGACATAGGACATAACTGATAATATAAAATTATAGAAAAACACTAAGTTTTATAAATATCATGATAGAGGAAAACATAGTCTTGAAAATAATTTTAAATCATCTTAATAAAACGTCATAAGAAATCATCGAAAATAAATGAATTATTTAATTTAAAATGAACTGGTAAACTCTTAAAAAGATAATCATAAACTCCTTTGAAAAAGAAATGTTCAAATAGCCCACTCCACAATCACGCACGTTCTCACGCCCCTCCTCCAATCTTAGGCCTTAGTGCCTTACCTTTATATGTGCAACATGCGAAGAACTAGATTAGGCGATTGCCTAGTAAATACATTTATCATCTCATAGAATGTTTAGTTTATAAACTTTGTGGAAAACATAGTTTATTATTTACTTATATAACATATTATACACATTAAAAAGATTAGAACAAGGTCATACATGTATGAAACATGAAAGCATAGGTCATAATAATTTTGCATTAATCTTGTCTACGTAGCTGGGCCCTAGGCAATGTACTAATGCACGTTACCGTGGTGAGAGTGAGATTGCAAGTTCCAAACCCACCAAGACAAACATGAAACATAAACATAATTCTGATGAGTGTTAACCCAATACTTACTACGAGTTGCATGTGACTCAGGTGTAAAAATTACCTATGACAAACTACAAACGCCTTAGGCAAATAAAAACTTCCTATTGTGAATCCCTTGTGGCTTAGGTATTAAAATTGTCATGTGGGATGAATTCTGGTACATGTCTCCTAATTACTATTTTTATCTTTCATAAATCTTTACATAGTCTTTCATAATCATATGTCATACTTATTCATAAAAACGTTATTCTTATTAAAAAAAATTTAACATCAAAATATTCGTAAGGAAGAATAAATGCATCAACAAAAGATAGGATATTTTAGGATCACATAAAAGATAACTTTTTATTATAAAAATTCTCATTGAAATCCTTTTGATAAAAACAATAGCCAAGATAACATAATCTATCAATATTCTATACCAATTATGAACTTTATTAATTTTAAATAAATATGTTGCAGTTAATAGATATACTTACCTGGATTGAAGAATATACTAAAATCGCTAAGTATGCGACATAGTGTCTTGGGACTTCAATACTCTCCCCCTTTGGTAAATTCATGCTATAAAATTATAGAATTAATATACTCTAATTAAGAAAAATCATGATAATTCTAAAAGCCCCAAATCCTATTTTTCTAAAAAACCCTAAAAATCAAATTCATAAATCCAACTTTCTCATTTAGAAATTTCAATTCATTCCTCTATATCACTAATTCATCTTACAACTGAATAATTTTCCCCAATTCCTAAACTTCACCAAACCCTAGATTTCAAAATCCCCAAATTAAAAGCATTAAAGTAAAGTATCTTAAATCTTTGATAAAATCAAGGCTAGAAACTCACAAGAAAAGCGAATCACCAAGGTTAACAATTAGAATTTACAAAAATCTCTCTTCAAGGAGGATGAAAGAAAATAAAAGATTTGAAAGAGAAAGAATAGAGGTTTTCTGAAAAAATACATATAATAAATCTTATATTAAGTTTTTCATTTTTAAATATTTAATAATTAAAATAGAGAACACATATAGAAAAAGAAAGATTTGTTTACAAGTAATAAATGCTTAAAATACTATTTGAGGACATATTGGAGAAACATTGTTTAAATATAGACAAATTAAGGAAAATGAATTTTATTAAAGCACGTATTTAATTGCATGGTTTTAAGGGTAATAAAGCAAAATAAAAAGTAAAAAAAAAATACACAAAGCAAAATAACTTGACCAAATTTTTTTAATAGTGAAAAAAGATTTCTTTATAAGAGTTTTAGAATTAATATTTGAATTACATTATTAAAGCGGTTATGTATATGATTTATATATATACTAGTTGGAACTATGTGCTACACATGTATACTAAATTTGTTGAATATTTTATACGAGGATGTAAATCTTTTTGAAAAATTTTAGTTTATATTTAACATTAGGGGAAAATAAAGGAGAACACATTTTAGAGAAGGAAAGATTTGTTTTAAAAGAAATAAATTGCTGTTTGAAAGTTATCATAAAAAAATATATGCTTAAAATACTATTTGAGGACATGTTCGAGAAAAAATTATTTGATTATAGACAAATTAAAAGATTAAGGAATTTTATTGAAGCACGCTTTTAAAGTTGCAAAAATCTACTGGTAATAAAGCAAAATAAAAAGTACATAAAAAAAAGTTAAAAAAAAAACCTGACCATATTTTTGAATAATAAGAAAAGGAGATTCTCCTTTTATGTTGGAGTTATAGATTTAGATTAAAAATGTATAGTTTAAGGGATATTGTTTCTTTATAACTTGCTCATTTGCTCATATACTAAGCTTGCGTCCCTCACGCTTGCATTGTTAGGTTTCACGGGTATTAAATGGAGACTATGGCGATGTAAACGTCATGATAGTCAATGAGCGAACACTTTCAACATCCCAGAATAGTACATTAGAGATCATGCAAGAACACAAATTTGGGAAAGCCTTATTAACCTTAGGTAAAATAATACTGAATTTGAAAGAAGAAGAACAAATGTTATTTTCACAACATTTCAAAGCGGGTATCAATAAGAGTACAAGTAGTTCCATGTCTCTAAACCTTCAAGATTCCTTTTATAGGGATGTATTCCATTACAGCGAAGCGGAAGAAAGTCAAGATGTTGGTTGTAGTGATTTTAGAAGGATCACGACTAGGATTAATGGGGCATTTAATAAGCGTATTACATTTGCATTACGTTTAAATACAATTTTAGGAATGCATTTTATATTTGGATAAAACGTATTTAATTTGTATTTGAATGAAGTATGCGTTTGGATGAAAATTATTTGAATTGTATTTTAGAATTAAAAAGTTGATGTGATTAATTAAAGTAGATAAAAAAAGTTAGAGAGAGAAAGAATCTGATATAAATGAAAAATATAAAAGCCTAATAAACAATTCTTTTCAAAAAAAACAAAGGAATAATAA
Source organism: Antiaris toxicaria (assembly GCA_035233585.1). Taxonomy (NCBI): domain Eukaryota; kingdom Viridiplantae; phylum Streptophyta; class Magnoliopsida; order Rosales; family Moraceae; genus Antiaris; species Antiaris toxicaria. The sequence goes on from CP141153.1 coordinate 21,928,022, forward strand.
TTGTTTTCTTAACACTGTTAAAAAGTATCATATTTGAATGCAAAACTTTTGTATTTAGGTGAAAATTATATTGCGTTTAAACGCAGTACGAATACAAAACTAGTACCAAATGCATATTGTTGTAGTTTTTTTTTTCTTTTTTTTCTTTTCTAACAAAACAGGAAGAAAATGTAGATCATAAAATCTTCCAGTGCTTTATAGTGAAGAAATAGAAGATCTGAAGAAATTCAACCAACAGAAATTTTGTAATGGCTCTTAGAATATCTTTCTGGTGTAGTGATTCTATATTTATATCTGAATAATTACTATAGTAAGCTTTTCAATTCTGTTACAAAATCTATAACCTTCACTCTAACAGATTCTAACTAAACCCCCAAAATTTAGAGGAAGGTTAACAGACTCTAACTCTTAGAGTTGTATATATACACTGAGTACTTCCATCTGAGCTGGCACTCTTGACACGCTGGCAATCCACACCTTGACCAGCAGGATTGCTCACATCAGCATTCCTCACATGCCCCCTTAAGCGAAAGGGTGATTTGGTAACACTGAGCTTGTCTTTGAGGAATTGAAACCTCGGAACATCCAAAGCCTTGTTAAAGAATCTGCTATTTGATCACAAGATGGTACGTCTTACATCTAATACTTTCTGCAGAACTTTGTCTCTAACAAAGTGCAAGTTGATTATTTCCAAGTGCGTTGTCCTAACATGACACACATGATTGGCAGCCGAAGATCCTACACACATGTTGTCACACCTAATCACAAATCATATTGGAAGAGTTATCTCAAGCTCCTTAAGTAAAGATTGAAGACAAACAATGTCAGCTGTAACCTGAGCAAGTGCTAAGTGCTCTATACTCAGATACCGTGCTAGACCTTGTCACTACATTTTGCTTCTTTGATGCCCAAGACACCAAGGAATTCCCCAAAAAGACATAATAACCACCAACAGATCTCTTGTCATCAGGACAATTTGCCTAATCTGCATCTGAGTAACCAACCAAGCTGAGTTCAGGACTTCCTCTAAGACAGATGTCTTGATCAGACGTCCCTTTAAGATATTAGCTGAGAACTCTCTTGCCTGCATTCTAATTAATGCTCCATAGTTGGACTTTGCATAAATTGACTCAACTTATTTACAGTGTAAGCAATATCTGGACTGATAAAGGTCAAGTACAACAAAGCACCAATCAGACTTCTGTACAATTGCTGATTAGCTATTTGTTCCCCCTGAAGCTGTAAGTAGCTTCCCACATACAATTGGAGTAGGAACAGGTTTGACATAAATCAATTTATACTTAGCTTGTAACGACCCACCTACATAGGTCGTTATTTAACTACTAGTTCTTAATCTTAAATTATAATAATTTATAAGTACTTTTATTTGGATACTAAATTTCAGAATAATTTTTTTCTTCTTTTTATAATTTAGTTTAAAAAGCTCTATCATACATTAATTATTGTTATAAATTTTTACAGACTACTTAGGATAATCTTTTTGGATCTTATATTTACCTTAGAAGACATTAACATACGTGTATATATATATATATAACTAATTTTGAAATATGATAATCACACTTTAAAATAGTTTTGCAAAATAATGCAGTAGTAGTATCTCATCCCACCATCACTTGCTCATATCTTCATCTAAAATTGCCCTCCAAGCATTATACAGTAGGCTTCTTCCCTATAGTATAAATATAACTAATGAGTTTTTTCTCAATAAGTACAACCATGTGCCTTGTAGTGCACATATATATAAACAACACATTTGGATATATGATCTGATTATGTTTTATTATGGAATTAAGACGCAATTCAATTATGGATGCCTTATTTTTAATTATGAACTTATATCTCTTTACTTAATTTGCTTGTTTATGAGCCTTATGTGTACGTACTGGGTGTGCAAGATCAATGGGAGTTTAGGATTCACAAGATCTCTAACAACACCGAGATCATAAATTGGACTTGTTTAAAACATAACGTAACATAATCCTCCACTATCTAAAAGGAGATTGGTATGATACTTTACTTGTCTTAAATTTGTCTTAATCTTTATTTAATTGAATTTGAGTACATCTAATACTCTAACGTAAATATCTTATTTGAAGACTAGGACTAAGATTTAAGATTTAAGTCCTTTAACTATGAACATTTTAGTAATGATATAATTAGCATGATATGTAAATCCGTGACATATATCATAAAGCACGACATCAGTGTCAAGTATGCATTTGTGTAGACATGGTATAAATTGTGTTATTATGTAAATGTGGCATACTTGTAAATCATAGCATAAACATAGTTGTGACATACACATGATTGTGGCATAAAAATTATTCATAGCATGTCTTAACATGATCTAAAACTGAGTAATCACATAATCATATCATATTCAAAACATACCTAACATGGCAAGTGTCGAATACATAGTTTGATAATAATAATATCTTCCTTTTCAAGCCACAAATTAAATTTCCTTACTAAAATATATCCAAATTAAGTATTAATTTTTATACTTTTGGATAAAGTTTTTTTTTTTAATTTCTTCTAAAAAGAATTTAAAACTTAGTTTATACATTATGGTTATGAGACTATGGTATATTATAAAAATTTAAATCATAACTTCTATCGTAAGAAAAATCTTATTTAAAATTTAAATCCAAATCCTTATTCTAATATTTCATAATAAAAAGTTTAACATTTCAAAATATAGTATAGTTTTATGAAAATACCTCCTAATTTTAATTTTTAAATTTCTATCCATTTTTTTATTTTTTATTTTTGACATCGCCCTACAGCCCCAAAATAAGGGCTAAAATGCTATTGCTCAACCCAGGTTGGCGTTGTAGTGGTAGTTCCAGAACTAGCACTACTGCAGTGGTAGTTCTGGCACTAGCACTACTACAGTGGCCTATTTTGGCCTCACTCAAAATTTCTTTGTTTTCATTAAATTTTGAAAAATCATATATTTTAAATTGTCGAGAATTTAACAAAAGTTCTTTATGAAAAATGTTCATTTGCATTTTATATAAATTTTTCATGTTTATGAAAAAGTCTAATTTTGCCCAAAGGTCTTCATATTTTTATAAATCCAAAAACTCAATAGTTTTTGTCAATTTTAACCCAAATCACCTATCAAACACCATTATTTTCTTCTCTAAAAATTTTGAAACACATATATATATACACCATAGTTCATATTCCATAATTTTTCTAACATTTATTATTCAAATTTAAAACTTTCTACATATATTCATAAACATTTTCTTGACATAAACTCAATCCAAACTTCAATTTTATCAAATCATCGTTCAAGAATGAATACTAACATTCTAACACCATGAACTTGAACTTAGAAATTTTTAGAAAAACTATGATCATTTATTATTTATACTTAAATTTTAATCCACTAAAAATTATAGATTTAAAGAAAATTAACAAGAGGTTTGGCTAGAAAAGTACTTCGGCAATCGGTTTTTCCACTAGAAAATAAAACTAACGCTCCTTGGAGGGTATTTCTTGGAGGAGGCTTCAAAAACTTTCTTAAATTTTTAGGAGGCTAAAAAGTGTTTGGGAGGTGCGAAAGTAGAAGAGAAACGGAAGAAATTTAAAGAAAATTTTTGATGAACTTAAAGAAAACTAGAGAGAGCTTTAAGAAAAGAGAATTTTAGAGAGCTTGTTTGTGTTGGTATGTGGAAAATAGGTGGGGTTGGATGCCTATGTATAGGGAAAACTTAATTACTATTGATTAGCTTACTAATCATACTTTAGATTGTAGTCTAGAATATTCTAATCATGCTCAGTCATGCTTAAACTAATTTAATTTAAGCCTAAACTTATAGGGCCATATCCTATGCTTAACATAAGCATTCAATATTATCGTCCTTCCATCCATTGATTAAAGTAGTCTTTTATCTTGGCGATTAGATCAAAAATTTTATTTTTCTTAATTTAGATAATTAAGGATAACTCTTGGATATTATCTTTAATAGATAGTTTTTAGACTGTTAACTAAGCACAATAGTTTTCCTTTATTTTTCATTAGCACAAATCCCAATATACCATACTGCAAAAGTTTAATTTTATATTGCAAAAGTTAACCTATACTATAAAAGTTAGCTCATATTACAAAAGTTAAGAGTATAAGTTTTTCTCATGTTGAAAACTTATTCAACAAGTTCTTTTATCAATAAAGGTAATCTATCTAAAATTTATCTGTCAAACAATTGGACAGTCCAATGTTTATCTATTTAAAAAGATACACATCAAATTATGTTTAGCAAAAAATTTTAGACTGCTAATTCCTAATACTACTAAAACTATTGAAATACTACATTTGGTGATTTGACAGCCTTTCTACACTTTTATTGATTAGTTACCTTTTTACTATTCACATTTTTTTGACTATATATTAAGTGATAAAATTAACAATTGTCGTACATTTAAACTTTATACATAAAATTATAAAGTTGCTTTTTCTTACTTTTTTTCATAATTATAGCAATTTTATATTATGTGACATTTAATGTCACATTCCGGTATTCATTTTCAATTTTATCATAATGTGTCAATCATAAAGTCATATTCTAATTATAATAATTATATTTGTGACATATAATAAAATTGTCACATCATAATATGTATTTCATAATCTTAGGTTAAAAATTATAATCTAAATTTATATTTGCATAAGAAAATTTTATGAACTACTCAATTAATTCATTTAAATTCTTTAGTGGAAAGTTAGGTATTACGTATTACAATTTACCCTCCTTAATAAATTTTCATTCTTGAAAATTAAAATAAGTTTGGGTAGGTCTTCTTCATGTCATCTTTTCATTGCTCCGTTGCTTTCTTAACCTTATAATCTCACAAAATGCCTTGACTGGATGTATAATCTTGTTCCAAAAAGGCATCATCTTCGTATATTGCCATATTGTAAATAGTTATTGGAACATAATGTTCCTAACAATTATTCATTTAAGATTTCCCAAAGGGTAAAGCAGCCAATCCTATTATTATACTTAGTTTTCCATGAACTTAGATGGACATGTTGTTTCAAAATGTTTCATTATATAGACATCTTAATTAGCAAAATGAAACTGTCCTAGTGCTACTCGTGGATGGTCCAGCCTAAACGTCCTTTTAGTATAGGAGTTATAATTCTCACAAGATTTCGGAGCTTCCAGCCTTCCTTGAGAAATCAAGGGTTCTTCCAACTTCAATTGCACTGTATGGAGCTATTTTCCTTGACTCTTTTATTGGTTCTACTGGTTTTAAGGATTGGAGAAACATTTTCTTGCATAGTGGCCTTACTTGCTGTAAAAGTAACAAATGTTAATTCCAGCCTTATAGTCGCCTAAATGCTTTCTCCAGTAGCCAAGCATGTGGGGTAAGCATTGTTGTTGGGGACATTCTTTTTCTGAGAATGGTTGTTCTGATCTCCTGGTCCTTGTTTGATAGGCTACAAGTATATAGGTCAAGTTTTGATAGTATAGTAATGAGTAAAGTATCGTTTCCACAAAGATTGGGTTTAGAATTGCTGTTAAGTACCATTATTATTGTAGTTTATTTAGGCAACTTAATTAAATGAAAATAAAATAAAATAAAATAAAATAAAATAAAATAAAATGTCAAAATGAAAATAAACTAAAATATGAAAAATTCTATGCTCAAATGTTTTAGAGACTTGGTTTCATTTTTTCATTCCTATATTCATCCTATTAAATAATTAGTAGCCAGATCCACTCAATTTATTAATCAAGAATCCTATTCTAACCTCACTACTTCTCTTGAGCGTTAATCAAAGTCATATGCATGAATATCTGAATTGATATCCCTATCTAATCCATCTATTCATATATTCAATAAGTTCAGCCCTTAAATGGATTCAAGATGTTGATCACCTCCCAGCCTCACAATAACCTAAATCTTAATTGATAGTCAAGGATTTGATCTCTTCTTGGTCTTGCAACATTCTAGATCCTTAATGAGATTATTCAAGCATTAATCATCTTCTGGTATCACAACAATCTAGACTATACTCCTCATTTTTGGTTTACAAACTCAATCTCTCCTGTGTATCAAATTTACAACCTAAAGTCATCTAACTCATTGGCCACATGAATTAAAAGCATTAAGCATAGAGAATCATAAAAAAATTAAAATTGGAATTAAAACTAACAATCAATAAAATATTTGAAATATAGCTTAAACAAGGCTGCACAAAGTTCTAGAATGAGAAACTTAGTTCAACATAGTATAATTGATGAACAAAAACAGAAAAGGATTCATAAATGCATAATATTATTCAAGACGATTTCTAAATATATAAATCCATGAAAATAAAGAAAATAAAAAAAAAAAAGAACAAGGAAAGAGAGAAGAAGAAACTAATTTGGAGAAAGAATTCTTTAAACACTTCAAATCTTCAAGATCTACAAGAAATCACCATGAAAGATTGAGCCTCTAAGCTTTATTTTTCTCTCCAAAAAGTGGCCTTTTTTTCTATCAACATTTCCACTTTTCCTTAAAGTTAGGGTTTCCCATCATATATACATTAATCAGCCTCTAGTTGGCCTAAAAATCCTATCTATTTCAATCAAAGGGCCAAAAATGGCCTTTGGACGTTGATCTGACTACGAAGAGACACGGTTGCATGCACAGGCATGCACTAGGATGGCACAGGGACGACTAGCCTGGACAAGGAATGTGCAAGTGTGCCATTTTTTCTAGCCATGGATGGGCGAGCAAATGAGGAAAAGTGCGGCAGGGTGTGGGCGCATGTCCGCACCACTTTTGTTGGCCTAGGCGTCTTGCGGGTCTCTAAGTGGCCTTCTTTCTTTCTTCATTTTTTGGTGCCAACATTAGTTCTTGGCTCCATATTCTTGCTTTTCTACCCAAAACACTTAAACTCATCAAAATACCACAAATGGTCGAGGATTTAACAAACATGTAAGCTTAAAAATACATGATATATGAGCAAATACTCACTCATTATTGTTACTAAACTGCTTGTTGTTTTGGCTAGAGGGTCGTTCTTGGCTTTTCTATTGGGGGTTCTGTGAAAATTTGGGTTGGTTTTGTTTGGCTAAGGCCTTTTCTTCTTTCTTTGATTTTAAAAAACTGAGCTTGCATTCCTTATCCTTGCCAACCTAGACCCAACCTTAAGAGCCCTAATGACACAAACTGCAATAGTGATAGGTGAATGCGAATCACTGCTGATCACAACTGTCAGGTTAGAACAAAACATCTTCATTATCTTCCTAACTTTGTCTCTTTCAAAAATGTTCATATGAGGACAAAGTTCAGCTAGTTGTTTAAACTTCTTGATAGCTTCTACCACAGACAAGTTCCCTTGATGGAAATGAGCAAACTCATCTTGATGGGCTTCTATCATTTCTTCAGTAATATACCTTTTTTGAATCTCTTTTCCAAAATCATTCCAAGCCATCGAATTCACATCTCACTTGATCAAAACAGTTTTCCACCAAAGCCATGCATCATTTCTTGGCATAGACAAGGCATGCATAACTTTCTCATTCTCACTGAGTCTCATGAAATTTATAGTGACTTAAATGTTGACAAGCCAATTGTCAGCCACAATCAGATCAGATGATCCTTCAAACTCAGGATCCTTCAAGTGCCAGAACTTATCATAAAGTTCCCCTAGTGTGCTTACCGGGGGCACTATTAGTTTAGCTATAGGGATCTCAAGAATCTCAGGATTTTCTGGAACTTCTAGATTTTTCTCAAGATTTTCTTATTTAGGTTCTGGGGGGATGTTCCTCAACCGGTGGAGCTTGGCTTTATTGAGAAAGTTGGGCTCCAAGACCTAGGATTTCTTGTTGTTAAGCTTGCATCATTTGCCTCATCTTGTTAATATGGGCTACAAGGTCTACGTCTTGGATTCGCACCATTCTATGTCGGGGTGGCATGGTTCTACATTGAAAATCCTTGAAATAATTTATTTATTTATTAAACAATGAGATTATTTCTATAATATAGAACCATAATCTTCCTATTATAATATTAAGTTATGATATAACAATATTTCTCCCTATCATCCAATATTGTAAAAGTTAACTTATATGGTAAAATTTAACTTATGTAATTTTTTACTATGTAGAAAACTTATCCAACAAGTTTTGCAATTGAAAAAGATAATCTATCTAAACTTTATTTGTCAAAAAGTTAGACGCTCTAATTTTTATCTGATAAAAAGATAGATGTCAAATTCTGTCTAGAAAACTTTTTAGACCGCTAATTCTTAATACTCCTAAAACTATTGAAATATTGTATTTGGTGATTTGTCAACTTTTCAACAATTTTATTAATTGATCACTTTTTAACTATTTATATTTTTACTGTCCATGCATTAAGTGACAAAATTAATAATTGTCAAACATTTAACCTTTATCCATTATTTTTTAGTAAGTTGTTTTTTTCTCACTGTTTTTTCATAATTGTAGTAACTTTATATTATATGATTTTTAATGTAATACTATAGTATTCATTTTCAATTTTACCATAATGCATTTGCCATAAAGTCACATACTAACTATAATAACTATATTCATGACATATAATTACATTGTCACATCATAATATGTATTTCATAACCTTAGGTCAAAAATTATAAGCTGAGCTTATATTTGCATAAGGAAATTTTTATGAATTATTCAATTAATTCATTAAAATTCCTTGGCAAAATTTTGGGTGTTGCATAGCTGGTAGATCTTCCACATATTTGGATTGAAAAAGATAACAGACTAGAATAATCACGAGCCACCTCAACACCTAAAAAGTAGTGAAGAGATCCAAGATCCTTTACGAGCAAAGAAATGATTGGGATACTAAACCGATCTACTAATAAGAGAAGAATCACACCAATCTACTACTGAGAGAAGAATCACTACTAGTGGTTAAGATATTATCAACATAGACTAATAGCATCAACACTATATATTTGGATCTAAAGAAGAATAAGAAAGATGTGGACTTAATAGCCTGAAAGCCTCAAGACAAGAGAGCAATCCTGAGCTTGTCAAACAGGTCTTTGGAGACTGTTTAAAACCTCAGAGAGCACGACCAAACTTACAAACTTGTGTGGGATAAGTAGCACTCACATAGCCTTCAGGCTGAGTCATTTAAACCACCTCCTGAAGACGCCCATTAAGGAAGGCATTATTCACATTTGATTGGCGAATTCCCCATCCTTTGGAAACAGCAATGCTAATAGCAACATGTATCATTGTAAACTTAACCACTGGACTGAAAGTTTCCTGAAAATCAAGGCCAGGAGTTCGATAAATACCCTTAGCCTCTAATCTAGTTTTGTACATTTGGATAGATCCATCAGGGTTCAGCTTTAGCTTGAAAACCCACTTATTACCAACAACACCGTAAACTGGACGAGAAGGCATTAAGTCCAAGTATTGCTGGACATAAGTTCTGCTTATTCATTGTCCATCCTGTTTCTATTCTTTACATTCTAGAGCTTCAAAGACAGAAGAAGGTTCAATTGCTGAAGGTGTCAAAACAGCGGAATAAGTAAAATGTTTAGGCTTGAATATACAATTATGTGATCATGTCACAATTGTTCGACGAGGTGTAGTGACAGGTAAAACATTAGCGGAAGAATCAGTATTAGTAATACAAATAGGTTCAGAGAATACCTGAATGGAAGCTGCTGCAGAGGTGGCTTGACAAGGTTCAATGGATGTTCCTTGATCATTACCAGACACAGGGCAAGGAATAGAAGTGGATACAACTTGAGTAGGACATTGAGGAAGAGAGGACTGTGAAACTCTTGAATTTGTGGACTACTTAGGAAAACCCAAAGTAAAAGAAAAACTCATCAAAGGTAACATGATTACTAATAAACACATAACCAGAGGAATGGGGACATTTATACCCTTTATGACAATCATTGTACCCAATAAACACACATTTTGAAGTATGAAACTGAAACTTAGTGTTATGATAGGGACGAAAGTAGGAAAAACAGGCACGGCCAAAAATCTTTAGACCTAGATAAGATGGTTTGTAACAGTACAGTTTTCCCAGAGGAATTAAGTTTGCAACGCAGAACTAGGCAATACAGTTATAAAGAAAACAGCAGATTGGAAGGCGTCCCACCAAAATTTCACAGGCATTAAAGCTTGTGCAAGAACAGTGAAGCCCATTTCTATAATGTGCCTATGTTTCCTTTCTGTTTTCCCATTTTAAGCATGGAAGTGAGGACACAGATGTTGGAATTTGATCCTATGTATGTTTAATAAGGAAGGCAAAGGACTTAGCTTTGCCTCCTCTTGGCGTTGAGATGCTTGATGTGGAAACTGATGCTTCTAATATCGTCTCGGCTCTTTATGATGGTCCGAACCTGGCAATGGAGAGTCCGGTAATGGATCACGTTTGGTCTTTGCTTGCAAAGTACCCTGCTCTTAATGTTTCCCATATTCGGAGGTCTGCTAATAGTGTTGCTCATGGTCTGTCCCAGTTTGGGTATAATTCGTGTAAACTCTTATGTTTGCGTTGATGAGACACCCTCTTTTTTCTCTACTGCCGTAAATCTTGATTGATTTTCTCAATAATAAGCACAGCAGCCTTTTATTCAAAAAGAGAGAGAGAGAGAGAGAGAGAGAGAGAAAAAGAGCTTATAAAAACTTTTATATATGTTAGATAGATTAGATTATTAAAAAAAGTATTGAATTTATTATAGACATTTAGGGGACGTTTGGTAAACGCATTGCATTTTGATTATATTTGAATAAAATTTATTTTTTGAATGTTGTATTTGGTTAAAAAGTATTTGTTTTGTATTTGAATGAAATGTGTGTTTGGATGAAAAGTATTTTAGAGTTGAAAAGTTGATGTAATTGATAAAAGTAGAGATGAATAGTAAAATTGAAAAGTTGATGTGATTGTTTTAAAAATGTTTTGAATAGTAATTGTTTTCGTAACACTATTGTAAAATTTGTATTTGGTGTAAAATTGTATTGTATTTGAGTAAAATTAAAATGAAATATTTTTCCCAAATATCCCCTTACAAAAGTATATCATTAGAAACCAAAACACCCAAAAGGATTTTTGGAATCAGACCACAAAATACTATTTCCAGACTCATCCTCCAAACACCCCCTAATTTTCTAATGATTTGATTTATAATTGGAACAATTTTTTATTGTGTGTTGTAAATTTTTCATGTAAAAATTTAAATATCAAACCATCAAAAGATTAATCGACGATTAGAAAATGGCTCCTAATAATAGTGTAAAATAGCAGGTTGTACAATTAGAGCACCCCATGTAATATGATAGGCATCCTTAATAATATTCTTTCATAATCACTCTATAAATGTTTCAAACAACAAACATAACATGTTTAAAAAAAAAAACCAACAACAACACACATTAAAGTCAACCAAAAAAAAAAAAAAAACAAGCAAACACACACAAACACACACACACACACACAAACACACACAATTTTGGTTTCGTGTAAACTCTAAATTAAGATGATCTTCTAGAACTTTATCCTTCTTTGTTTCTCATCATAATCTTGCATTTCTTTTTTGATCATGGCTTTGGACTCCCCGTAATCGATTTTCCCGTCCTGCATAAAGGAAACTCAACAAAAATAATTGTGTCAAATCTTGTTAGTCCTTAAGTTATTAGCATTTTATCGATTTTATTACAAATTTTTAGTTTAGGCCAGACTAGTACTTGTTTCTTGATGGTTATTAGTCTCTAGGCTAAAATTGACGATGGATTTACAGAACTTTACCGAATTATCATATTCACGTCGCATAATATAACATCAATTTTATAGTAACAACCAAATCAATTGCACTAAATTTAAGGACTATTTTGCTTGAAAAGAAGTAATTTATGGACCAAATCGTCACTAATAATCTAAGGACTACAACATGGTCAAAATCTCAACTGATATAAATTATAAAAGGATGATTTAGGATTCAAGAGTTTATAGTACTATTAAATGGAAAATTAAGCCAGGTGATCTATTTTGATCATTTAATTTAATATATAGTCAAACTCATTTATATTTAGCAAAATGGCCATTATCAATTTTTTTCCATATTTGGTCAATTAGTAATTAATTATTAATCAATTAGTGATTGATTAAGAATATCGATAATTTATATTATAATTAATTAATAATTTATTATAATTTACTTAGTTACTGATTAACCATTTAATAAAATTGATTGACCATTTTATGAAAAAAAAAAAAAAAACACCTTTTAACTAATTTCTAAAAATTTTGATCATTTGTTAAAAAAGCTACTTACTTATAAATCTCTTAAAATTACCTTGTCAGCGTCTACATTGCCAATAATTTCATTTATAGCGGCTTCACCCCCGATGCGATATGGAGTCATTGCTTGTCCTAGATCATCTCTAGTGATGAACCTAGCACATAACATAAAAACAAATTTAGTACTCTATGGCACAAATATTTAATTAAAATGATCAAGATTGGTCAGAAATAACAACAATGGATGTTGATTTTGATTGATTAGGACCAAGTTTTGATGAATAGAATTAAACTAAACTACCCGTCACCATCCTTGTCAAAGAACAGGAAAGCCTTGTGAATATTTTCGTTCTCAAGTTTATGCCGATCCATCAAATTAATAAAAAATTCAGTACGACAAAATTCTTCGATCTGACAAGAGACAGAAAACAAATTATATTTTTAAGACCAAGCAAAATAAACACATGTCATGTAAAAAAAAAAAAAAAACAAAAACAAAGAAATAGCTTATCAATATATTAAATACGGAAATTTAAAGTACTCACAGCTGCATTTAGCTCCTTTATATTTGGTTCAGAAAGTCTAGATGTTAGTGATGATAACCCGATTTTCAGTTCCTCAGATGTTATTGTACTTGCAAATGTATCCATGCGGTTTAGCAGTTGTTTTAAGCGTTGGTTTTCCTCTTCTGACGCCAACACCTAATATATATATATATTTTTTGAAATTTCAATTGGTCACTATATTGATAATAACACTTAAAAAAATAAAAAATAAAAATAAAAACTAACGTGAAAACATGTAGACATACATATGCATGAATGTAGCAGTAACATACCTCTGCCATACAAGGAAATCTCCTCAATTTCTTGAATTGAACGAGGTCAGGGAACGTTACGTCAACATACCTTACCCACGGATGTTCTGAATTGAAATACAAAGTTCAAATTGAATTAGTGTCGAAAATTGGCAAATATATGTATACATATATTTTTAACGAGTGATCACTCCCATACACACATATACATAAAAACACTGTTACAGAAATTGTAGTATGTCTCTTTCATATAATATAAGATCAAAAGACACATTAAAAATTATGAAAATACATATTTTTAGTGTATTTTTCATCAACATATAACGCTGCAGTGCTTGAAATTGAAGCCGCGTTGCTAGAAAATGAAATAGCAAATAAAGGCAACGAGCCTAGCTGCAACACTGGACATTAAGAGCTATGGCTCCGGTCCGTGGAAATACTGGCACCACAGCTCCCATTCGAAAAACTGTACCATTTCTAATGTAGTAAGCTGGTGCCACGACAGCCAAAAGCAAGCACCGTAGTGCCCGTTCATTCTGATATGACTTAAATAAAGTGTGTTTTGAATTGTTGTGAACTGGTATGTTTGTTAGATTGTATATTTTCATACAAAACTGAAAACTTATCAACAACTGACATATCAGTTGTAATAATTATGCTAATAATTAACAAAATGCCTTTGCAATGAAGATGCATCACTTGAGAAAGATTACGTGGATTAACATGATTGCATTGGTTTATAAATATGACATCTCTATCTTTATAAAATCACCAAAAATTTATAAATTACATACTCCTGTTCTAAAATACAATACTATTGCTAGATATTGTGTTCAATGGTTTTTTTGTATTTTGGGAGTAATTTGTCGTTAAATTCTTTAACAAAGTTAGCAGTGAGGACAAATAAAATCTTTAAAAGCTTATTTGTAATACAACTCAAATCCATCTTGTATCTTTTTTCATTACTTCCATTTCTTGTTCTACTCTCTTCTACACTAGAAAACACTTATTGCATGACAATACCCACGCACACATACACATATTGGTCAATGTTAGTTGAAATGGTACGAGTCAAACTACCTTTCAAATCCTTTCTGTGTCATCATGAGAGTGCTTTTTTCTACTAATTGAAGTAACAGAGAGCGGTTTTATAACGTTGTTACCAACAAAAAGATTTAAAACATTATCAAAAAATTAACAATATTAGACACGTAAATGGGACGACCATGGACACTCAACTACACTCGTACACATAGAGTTTTTATTAGTCATGATATAAGAGAGGGCGGCTCTATTGAGACACTACTTTCAACTTTTCACACCCTTTTTTCAAATACACATATCTCAATTATAAAGTAATTAAGTTTATTTAATACACACTCTTGGATATTACAAAATTACCCATAATTACTTCCTCAAAATAAATATTATTCTGTTACTTTATATTTTCTGACATTTAACATTTTATTTAACTATATTTATGTTATTATTCTTCATTCTCTCTTTTTCTTCTTCTTTTTTTTTTTTTTTTTTTTTGCAATTTGTTGAAGTTGTAGCGCTTTTTTTTTTTTTTTATATGTAAAGCAAATTGAAAAGTTTAACAAATAAATATATTTACTAATTATTCTTTTGGATGAGCATTTTTTTTAAATAAGTATATATACAATATATCAATTAACTTAAAATTTTTAAAGAAAAAAGAAGTTAAAAAAAAAAAAGAACAAGTGGTTATTGAAACGTGAAAAAAAAGTCTAGTTCCAGAGTTTTTTTAACTTTATTTAAACATTTTTATCTATACATATATTTAAGAACGAAAGCAGCTTAAAAGTAAGATATTAAAGCTTTATAAGAATTTTAAAAAAAAAAAAGTAAAAATCCATAAATATTTATATATGTGTGACTATTGCTATATTGTAAAATGTTATATAACTTAGTTCTATTTATATGAAACAATGCAAAACCAAATTGCATCTTTGTATAAAAATAAATTAAATATGAATGATTATTTTAATTAGAGAAAATAAAATAAATTCTTTTCTTTGAAACATATTCCTAAAAATGAAAATTTTCTAATTTTATTTCTTAAAATTAGAAATTAAAGTTTAGATTTTAGATATGAAAATAGAAAGAATTTTATTTTCTATGTATAATTATTTATTCATGCCAAATAGAGTGATGTCCTTTTTTGTCTTTTTTATGTAAGGGTATTTTTATAATAATAAATTTTAACTTAAAGAAATGTGTCAAAAGTAAAATGGGATGTGTGAATAGAACTACTCTATAAGTTATATAACACCTTTAATTAAGAGTGATTCTATTTACACCCACAAATGTTAAGAGTGCTCCTACCAAAACATAGACACTTTTTGTTACCATTTTATCCTATAATAGAATTACATTAAAACCCATTAATTATACACCTTTATATCCCATTAAATAGTACATGTTTTTATAGAAATAAAAAAGCATACTCTAAATTTACTGTAAAAATATTTAAAAAATTATAGAAAAAAAATACCCCCAGATCTTTGATTATCACAATTTTACTTCTATAAACCCTAAATTTTTCTAATCATACTCTTTTAAAAATAAAAAATAAAAATCCTCTGAAGAGTCAATCGATATACTACAACATTTATATTTTATTGTTTTTAATACCTATTTTATCAAATACTTTATGGGAGTCTATACTATTTTGTAATTTCTGACTATGAGGAGATTGGTGAATCTTGATTTTTTTTTTTTTTTTTTTTTTTGTGATTGAGACTTTATTATAGTTTAATGAAAGCTTTAAGAATTATGAAGCTTTTTATAAAATAATTTTTTTTTTTGAAGAAGAAAATCATCACAAGAAGAATGCTATGAACTTATGAGGGCGTGGTTGAAAACGGAGGGTGTTTTTTTTTTTTTTTCAGGGAAAATGAAACTTCTTTCTTTTTTAAAAAAAAAATTTAAGAAAGATTTTTTTCCTAATTTGGGCGTTACAGATTTTATTTTAACAAATCAAATAAGAAAATTAAAATTAGAGTGGGTGGATGAGAGGGGTTAAATTAGGTATTATGAAAATAAAATCTAAAAAAGGATAACATTTTTTTAAATATTTATTAAAAACTATAATTTATTGGGGATTTTTATAAATTTAGTGGTTGCAAATATAATAACTCTTACTTAAAAAAACAATGTGTATTTAGCATTGTTTCCCTTCAAATTTGTATATTTAGTAACTTATGTGATAACCGAGAAATCCATACTCTCGGAAAGATTTTGTACAATTATGTAAATAAATGTACATTTACAGTGACACAGTTTACAGAACAAATAGCAGAGGAAAATTTTGATTAATCAAGTTTTAATCAAAATTTGAAATGAATTAATGAAAATAGTTTAAAGCCAAACATTAATTCATTTATGATGTTTTAAAAATTATAGAAAAGTATGTGGAAAATACATACTAAGAGATCAATGGCACACAAGTGAGCCACATTGATCAAGGGCCAAAAGAAATAGCCAAACAAGGCCTTACCATTTCAAAAAAGAGAGAAAGCATGTGAAAGGGAGTGAGGCACGTGTGTCTCAAATCCCACGGCAGCAAAAGTGAATTAATTCACTTTTGCCTTAGCTGCAAAGAGGGGCAGCCGGAAAAGAAAGAAGAAAAAGAAAGAGAGAAAAGCAAGAGAAATCCAACTCAGTTCGGATTTCTAGTCCCAGCAGCAGATCGATCGAGTTTCGATCGCTAACCAGCAGCAAGAAGAGCTCACGATCAAAGCAAGGTAAACCCTGATTCTCACGTTTTTCGTTTGGGGAAAAACCTAGGGTTTGAGAGAAAACAGAGAATGTGAGTGAATCACATTTAGATTTTCGGTTAAAATCGAAATGTGGTTCAAGTCTAGATGTTTCCAAACACGAATCCATGAACAGATGGTTTTGAAAACCGAGTTTAGTGAGATTTCTTCACTAAAACGCAGATTTTTCAAAAGTTAAGTCAAGAGTTTTAAATGAGCAAAATGTTGGATTTTTGCTTATGAAATCATGGATTTGTGATAGTAGAAATGTAGTAGATACCTTGAAATGATCTTATGAAGGTCGATTTCAAGTGTAAGAAGCAAAACAAAGGCCATAAAAGCCTTAGAAAAACAGAGCAGAGCAATTCGGACCCAGAATCTTGATTCTGGTATGAACACGGGCGTGTACACGGGCGTGTACAAGGGCGTGTTAAAGAACACGGCCCCGAACATGCCCATACGCATGACCGTGTTGTAAGAAAAATTAGACCCGAGAGGTACACGGTCAAGAACACGGCCGTGTATCAGACCGTGTCAAGAGACACACGGTCAAAGAGAGGCGTGTAAGAGACCGTGTAAGAGGACAGAGGAGTACACGGCCAGTAACACGGCCGTGTACCCACCCGTGTAAGCATACACGGGCATGTTCCAGAGATTACACGGGCAGACTTAAAAGTCCAGAGGGGTACACGGGCACGAACACGGCCGTGTAGGAGGGCGTGTTCGAGTCCAGAGAGTAAAAAAAAAAAAAAAAAAAGAGTCTGGAAAGGAAAAATTTCATGTTTTGCCATATTTCCAGTATAAGCTAAATATGGTAAATAATAAGTGATTTTTCCTTTTATAGGAGTTCAAGCCAGAGACCCAGATACAGCAGTCCCAGAGCAGCAGCAGCTTACGCTAGAGGACTTTCTGTAAGTTCAAGCATTGTCCTGACTGCAACGTGGACAAGCTTGCTTTAATACAGTTTTATGTATGTTGTATGACGTGTTGCTAGACATTGATTGTCTGCATCACGATGTTATGTCAGCTCATATTAGTCACAGCAGAGGTCAGTTCATGTCATGCATATAGAGTTGCATGTCCCAGTACACAGACCAGCAGTAAAAGAACAAGAAAACAGTTAGGTGCACAAGGCACCCAAGTGTGTTAATTAATTCACACCCCAGTAAATAGATTAACAGGTTCCGACTGTGGGGGCAAACAGTATGCTACCCAGTAGGAACACCAGAAAGATGGTAATTAACCAGTTATTGGCGTATCGGCCTCTCGAACTACGGGGAGGTTATCATGTTTAGCATCAGTTAAGACTGAGGAGGTCAGCACTAAAGTACCGCTCCCGGTTGCGCTAACATGTCGGTACGTCCAAGCAGGGGCCCAAAACCAGAACTAAAGTAAAAGATTAATGTCCTAAGACTAAATCTTTAGTCAGTCAGCATGAGCACAGCAGTCAGCATAAGTACAGCAGTACAGTATAAGTACAGCAGTACAGTATGAGTATAGCAGTCAGCATGAGTATAGCAGTACAGTATAAGTACAGCAGTACAGTATGAGTACAGCAGTACAGCATGAGCATAGTAGTACAGTATGAGCACAGCAGTATAGCATGTTAGATACATGTTTTTATGTTTGAACTTACTGAGCTCAAAACTCATTAGTTTGTTCACATGTTGCAGGTAAGAGACCTGTTCTCCAGTAGTATCGGTGGACGACGAACAGGGTAGATGCATGCCGGAGAGGATCGGGCGAGGGATATGGGTCACCAGTTAAATCTTCCGCTGCACAGTTTTGAATGTAATTTTCAAAGAGACAGTTTTCAAGACAGGAGTATGTGATAGGGGAATCATGATCAGTTGTTAACATGATTTCTTTATCACATTCTCAACAGTTTATGTATTTAAAGAAAAAGAAAGAAAAAAAAATTTATTCCGCAAAATTAGCAGTAGTTACAGTTTAGCATGATTGCCGGCGACCCTAGAGGCCTGCAGACTATTGCGGTTGACTACAGAGTTGGCCGTAGTAGCACTGTAGAGCCCCTACAGCAGGGCGGGCCGCCACAGGTGGTATCAGAGAAAGGTCTACGGTGGGTCTAGTTTAGAGTACCACCTGTAGTCACAGGTGGTATCAGAGCAGGGCTTACGATAAGTCTAGTTTAGGATACCAACCGTAGTCACAGTTGGTATCAGAGCGGTTAGTTGACCATATCCCGCCTGACTCCGTGCATGTCCTGTTCGCCGATCCAAGTAAGTTAAAGTTATGTTAATATCAGCAGCTAGTTATGCATGAAAGTAAAGGTCTGTAGAGACCTATACCTTGTAGTAAGTACATAGTAATATGTAAATGTCAGAAATCATGTGGATCCTTTTTATACAGGATCTAACACAAGTTCATCGTGTGATTATAGCAGATACAGTAGCACAATGGATAATCAGGGCCAAGGCCAAGGTCAGAGAAGGAGAAGGGGACGCCCATCTCTGACTCAGAGATTAGAAGAGATGCAAGCTCTTCTAGAAAACCAGATGAAAGAGAATGCAGAGTTGAGACAGAGATTAGAACAGTTAGAACAGGGGCAGGGATCAGTAGGGACTCCTGCACAGCCAGCAGCAGAAGCAGAATAGGTAGTGCCACCAGCGGCACCAGAAGTGGTTCAGCAACCACCGGCCAGGGTAAACCCAGAGCCGCTATATGAGAGATTCCGGAAGATGAGGCCTCCGGAATTTGAGGGTTCAACAAATCCTCTAGAAGCAGAAGATTGGCTCTCCTCAGTACAGATGATAATGGAGTTCATGAGACTCACAGATGAGGAGAAAGTCATGTGTGCGTCCTTTGTTCTAAGGAAGGATGCAAGATTTTGGTGGGACACAGTCCGCATGAGAAAGGACGTGACCACAATGACATGGGCAGAGTTTCTGGAGGAATTTAACCAGAAATACTATGATCCTGCATCACTCCAACCCCAGCGAAAGAATTTGCAGAGCTACAGCAGGGGGACATGTCAGTCAGCGAAGTTTGCAGGAAATTTGATCAGCTCTCCCGCTTATGTCCGTATATGGTACCTACGGAGAGGGAGAAGATACAGAAGATGATGGGTATGTTCAGGCCTGAGATCGCTACGTTGATAGACGTTGGCCCATTCCCACCAGTTTCAGTAGCCGACTGTGTTAGTCGCGCTTTGAGGGTAGAGTTCCATCTAGCCCGACAGAAAGAAGCAAGAGAAAAGGTCTGGGAAACCAAGAAGCAAGAAAAGATCCTGGCTAAGGCCTCTCAACCTGGACAGCACAGTAAGGGCAGTCAGAGCACAAGACCAGAGCAGTCCAGTCATCCAGGTCCTCAGCCCCAACAGAAAAGAAAGGGGAATTTCCAGAGAGCTCAGAGTCAGGATAACAGAAGTCAGTCAAGGAGGACTCACACCACTATAGTTCCACCCACTTGTCCAAATTGTGGGAGGAAACATGTGGGTCAGTGTAAAGCTGGCACGACCGCCTGTTTTCAGTGTGGTAGAGAGGGCCACTTCATTAAGAATTGCCCTATGAATCGCCAGTCAGTATCAGCATCAGGGGCAAACTCTTCACGCCCACAGCAGTCCCAAGTACATGCACTCAGGTTGAGTTATGAAAGCCCAACAGAAGTACCTCCAGCAGTTCAAGACAGAGCTCCACAGGCAGATGCTAGGGTGATGGCCTACACCAGAGAAGAGGCAGAAGCAGGGACGTCCAACGTGGTGACAGGTCAGATTTCTGTCGCTAACCACTTGGCATCTGTATTATTTGACTCTGGGGCCACACATTCTTTCATATCATGTGCATTTGCTGATAAGTTAGAATACCCTAGAGACCAGATGGGAAGAACTTTTAGAACTGCTCTCCCATCAGGAGAAATCATGTTGTCAGAGTACTGGTTACCTCATGTACCAGTAATCGTGGCAAATAGAGAGCTGTATGCAGAGTTAATCATGATGAGGATCGTAGACTATGATGTGATCTTGGGAATGGATTTCCTAGGAAAATATCAAGCTACGATAGATTGCAGAAACAGAAGAATAGTATTCAAGCCAGAAGGTGAAGAATGCTTCGAATATGTCGATTCTTCGAGAAGAACAAGCAAGATGATGATCAGTTCAATGAGAGCCAAGAAGCTAATAGCCAGTGGTTGTACTGGATATTTAGCTTATGTCACAGATACAGCAGAAGAGAAGAAGTTACAGCCAGCAGAGGTTCCAGTTGTCAGGGAATTTCTCGAGGTCTTTCCCGAGGAACTACCAGGATTACCTCCAGAGCGGGAGATCTCATTTGAGATAGAGCTCCTACCTGGAACAGCACCGATCTCCAAGGCGCCGTACCGCATGGCACCAGTGGAGTTAAAAGAGTTGCAAGTGCAGCTGAAGGATCTGCTTGACAAGGGATTCATCAGACCAAGTTACGCCCCATGGGGAGCTCCCGTACTGTTTGTCAAGAAGAAGGACGGGACGTTCCGCATGTGCATAGATTACAGAGAATTGAACAAGGTTACAGTCAAGAATAGGTACCCATTACCTAGGATTGATGACCTGTTCGATCAGCTCAAGGGTGCAGCAGTGTTCTCAAAGATTGATTTGAGATCAGGATACCATCAGCTAAGAATCAAGGAAGATGATGTATCCAAGACAGCTTTCAGAACCCGTTATGGGCATTATGAGTTCCTAGTAATGCCATTTGGGTTAACGAATGCGCCAGCCGCTTTCATGGACTTAATGAACAGAGTCTTCAAGGAGTATCTTGACAAGTTTGTCATTGTGTTCATCGATGACATCCTTGTATATTCAAAGACTCACTCAGAGCATGAAGCCCAGTTGAGAGTTGTCTTTCAGAAGCTGAGAGAGCATCAACTCTACGCCAAATTCTCAAAGTGTGAATTCTGGCTAGACAGAGTGCATTTCCTTGGTCATGTAGTGTCCAAGGAGGGAATTGCAGTAGATCTAGTTAAAGTGGAAGCAATCAACCAATGGCCTGCACCTAAGAGCGTAACAGAGATACGCAGTTTCTTAGGGTTAGCTGGCTATTACAGGAGGTTTGTGGAGGGATTTGCAAGATTAGCAGCACCTCTCACCACCCTCACACGCAAGGAAAAGAAGTACATATGGACAGATGAGTGTGAAAGAAGCTTCCAAGAGCTGAAGAGACGGCTAATAAGTGCGCCGATCCTCACACTCCCTACTGAAGGGGAGAAGTATGAGATCTACAGTAATGCTTCCAGAGTGGGTTTGGGAGCAGTATTGATGCAAGAAGGCAGAGTGATTGCCTATGCTTCGCGTCAACTGAAAGAGCATGAGAAGAATTATCCCACCCACGACCTAGAACTTGCTGCAGTAGTGTTCGCACTCAAGATTTGGCAACACTACCTGTATGGAGCACAGTGCCAGATCTACACAGATCATCAGAGTCTAAAGTACTTTTTCACACAGAAGGAGTTAAACATGAGGCAAAGAAGATGGTTGGAATTGGTGAAGGATTATGACTGTGAGATCCTCTATCACCCAGGAAAAGACAACCGAGTAGCAGATGCCTTAAGTAGAAAGGCTACAGTTCCATAGCAGCTGCCAATTGACAGGTTGTCAAAATCATTGCAGCAAGAGATTCATTCGCTCGAGCTAGAGCTGATATCAGGAAAATTGTCAGCATTACAGTTGAAGTCATCATTGTTTGATGATATCAAGGAAGCTCAGAAACAAGATTCAAGTCTGACAGACTCCCAGGAAGAGATATCCACAGATGGATTAATCAGGCATCAGGGAAGAATTCATGTGCCAGCAGATGAAGAGCTACGAAGGCGAATCATGTCAGAAGCTCATGAGACGCCATATTCAGTCCATCCTGGAGCCACCAAGATGTACCAAGACTTGAAGTTACAGTTTTGGTGGAAAGGGATGAAAGGAGACATTGCAAGATTCGTGAGTAAGTGCCTTACTTGTCAGAGAGTCAAGGCTGAGCATCAGCATCCTGGAGGGAAGTTAGAACCTCTAGAGATTCCAGAGTGGAAATGGGAGAACGTTACCATGGATTTTGTGGTAGGGTTACCCAAAACAAGAGGAGGACACGATACCATCTGGGTAATCGTGGACAGATTGACAAAAACAGCCAGATTCATACCAATCAGGATTACTTACTCATTGGAGAAGCTGGCACAGCTGTATGTAGATCAGATTGTCAGGTTACATGGAGTTCCAAAGTCCATAGTATCTGACAGAGATGCACGTTTCACTTCAAACTTTTGGGAGTGTGTGCAAAGAGCCATGGACACAGAACTAAGATTCAGTACAGCCTTCCATCCTCAGACAGATGGACAATCAGAACGGACTATCCAGACCTTGGAGGATATGCTCCGAGCATATGTCATGGATTTTCCAGGAGCTTGGAATGAGAAGCTGCCACTAGTGGAATTCTCATACAACAACAGTTACCAAGCTTCCATCAAGATGGCACCGTATGAGGCTCTGTATGGAAGAAAGTGCAGATCACCCATTCACTGGTATGATCTGAAGGAAAAGCAACTACATAAGACAGATTTCATGCAGGAAACTTGCGATGCAGTTGCCAAGATTCAGCAGAGAATGAAGAGTGCTTAGAGCAGACAGAAGAGTTATGCAGACAGAAGGCGGAGATCCCTAGAATTCCAGGAAGGGGACTTCGTTTTTCTGAAAGTGTCGCCCATGAAGGGGATCATGCGTTTTGGTAAGAAAGGAAAGCTGAGTCCAAGGTACATTGGACCTTATGAGATTATCAAACGCATTGGGAAGGTTGCCTACAAGTTGGCATTACCTCCTGAGCTGTCAGCAGTACACAATGTATTCCATGTCTCCATGCTCAGAAAGTACATGTCGGATCCATCTCATGTACTACAGCATGAACCAGTCCAAATCCAAGAGGACTTGACCTATGAAGAGCAGCCAGTTCAGATACTGGCTAGAGAAGAAAAGGAGCTGAGAAACAAGACCATCCCACTAGTCAAAGTATTGTGGAGAAATCACAACGTTGAAGAGGCTACGTGGGAGAGAGAAGACGAGATGAGACGTTCATACCCTCACTTGTTCTAAATTTTCGAGGACGAAAATCTTATAAGGAGGGGTGAATATAACCGAGAAATCCATACTCTCGGAAAGATTTTGTACAATTATGTAAATAAATGTACATTTACAGTGACACAGTTTACAGAATAAATAGCAGAGGAAAATTTTGATTAATCAAGTTTTAATCAAAATTTGAAAATGAATTAATGAAAATAGTTTAAAGCCAAACATTAATTCATTTATGATGTTTTAAAAATTATAGAAAAGTATGTGGAAAATACATACTAAGAGATCAATGGCACACAAGTGAGCCACATTGATCAAGGGCCAAAAGAAATAGCCAAACAAGGCCTTACCATTTCAAAAAAGAGAGAAAGCATGTGAGAGGGAGTGAGGCACGTGTGTCTCAAATCCCACGGCAGCAAAAGTGAATTAATTCACTTTTGCCTTAGCTGCAAAGAGGGCCAGCCGGAAAAGAAAGAAGAAAAAGAAAGAGAGAAAAGCAAGAGAAATCCAACTCAGTTCGGATTTCTAGTCCCAGCAGCAGATCGATCGAGTTTCGATCGCTAACCAGCAGCAAGAAGAGCTCACGATCAAAGCAAGGTAAACCCTGATTCTCACGTTTTTCGTTTGGGGAAAAACCTAGGGTTTGAGAGAAAACAGAGAATGTGAGTGAATCACATTTAGATTTTCGGTTAAAATCGAAATGTGGTTCAAGTCTAGATGTTTCCAAACACGAATCCATGAACAGATGGTTTTGAAAACCGAGTTTAGTGAGATTTCTTCACTAAAACGCGGATTTTTCAAAAGTTAAGTCAAGAGTTTTAAATGAGCAAAATGTTGGATTTTTGCTTATGAAATCATGGATTTGTGATAGTAGAAATGTAGTAGATACCTTGAAATGATCTTATGAAGGTCGATTTCAAGTGTAAGAAGCAAAACAAAGGCCATAAAAGCCTTAGAAAAACAGAGCAGAGCAGTTCGGACCCAGAATCTTGATTCTGGTATGAACACGGGCGTGTACACGGGCGTGTTCAAGAACACGGCCCCGAACATGCCCATACGCATGACCGTGTTGCAAGAAAAATTAGACCCGAGAGGTACACGGTCAAGAACACGGCCGTGTATCAGACCGTGTCAAGAGACACACGGTCAAAGAGAGGCGTGTAAGAAACCGTGTAAGAGGACAGAGAAGTACACGGCCAGTAACACGGCCGTGTACCCACCCGTGTAAGCATACACGGGCATGTTCCAGAGATTACACGGGCAGGCTTAAAAGTCCAGAGGGGTACACGGGCACGAACACGGCCGTGTAGGAAAGCGTGTTCGAGTCCAGAGAGTAAAAAAAAAAAAAAAAAAGAGTCTGGAAAGGAAAAATTTCATGTTTTGCCATATTTCCAGTATAAGCTAAATATGGTAAATAATAAGTGATTTTTCCTTTTATAGGAGTTCAAGCCAGAGACCCAGATACAGCAGTCTCAGAGCAGCAGCAGCTTACGCTAGAGGACTTTCTGTAAGTTCAAGCATTGTCCTGACTGCAACGTGGACAAGCTTGCTTTAATACAGTTTTATGTATGTTGTATGACGTGTTGCTAGACGTTGATTGTCTGCATCACGATGTTATGTCAGCTCATATTAGTCACAGCAGAGGTCAGTTCATGTCATGCATATAGAGTTGCATGTCCCAGTACACAGACCAGCAGTAAAAGAACAAGAAAACAGTTAGGTGCACAAGGCACCCAAGTGTGTTAATTAATTCACACCCCAGTAAATAGATTAACAGGTTCCGACTGTGGGGGCAAACAATATGCTACCCAGTAGGAACACCAGAAAGATGGTAATTGACCAGTTATTGGCGTATCGGCCTTTCGAACTACGGGGAGGTTATCATGTTTAGCATCAGTTAAGACTGAGGAGGTCAGCACTAAAGTACCGCTCCCGGTTGCGCTAACATGTCGGTACGTCCAAGCAGGGGCCCAAAACCAGAACTAAAGTAAAAGATTAATGTCCTAAGACTAAATCTTTAGTCAGTCAGCATGAGCACAGCAGTCAGCATAAGTACAGCAGTACAGTATAAGTACAGCAGTACAGTATGAGTATAGCAGTCAGCATGAGTATAGCAGTACAGTATAAGTACAGCAGTCAGCATGAGTACAGCAGTACAGTATGAGTACAGCAGTACAGCATGAGCATAGTAGTACAGTATGAGCACAGCAGTATAGCATGTTAGATACATGTTTTTATGTTTGAACTTACTGAGCTCAAAGCTCATTAGTTTGTTCACATGTTGCAGGTAAGAGACCTGTTCACCAGTAGTATCGGTGGACGACGAACAGGGTAGATGCATGCCGGAGAGGATCGGGCGAGGGATATGGGTCACCAGTTAAATCTTCCGCTGCACAGTTTTGAATGTAATTTTCAAAGAGACAGTTTTCAAGACAGGAGTATGTGATAGGGGAATCATGATCAGTTGTTAACATGATTTCTTTATCACATTCTCAACAGTTTATGTATTTAAAGAAAAAGAAAGAAAAAAAAATTTATTCCGCAAAATTAGCAGTAGTTACAATTTAGCATGATTGCCGGCGACCCTAGAGGCCTGCAGACTATTGCGGTTGACTACAGAGTTGGCCGTAGTAGCACTGTAGAGCCCCTACAGCAGGGCGGGCCGCCACAACTTATCCCCCAAACTTTTAATTTCAACAATTTATCTCATAAACTTTTAAAATTATTGTAATATACCCCATTTAACTTAACTTCCCATTGGCGACAGAAAGTGTGGCGGCCCGCCCTGCTGTAGAGGCTCTACAGTGCTACTACGGCCAACTCTGTAGTCAACCATAATAGTCTGCAGGCCTCTAGGGTCGCCGGCAATCATGCTGGACTGTAACTACTGCTAATTTTGCGGAATAAATTTTTTTTTAAAATACATAAACTGTTTGAGAATGTGATAAAGAAATCATGCTAACTGATCATGATTCCCCTATCACATACTCCTGGCTTGAAAACTTGTCTCTTTGAAATTTACATTCAAAACTATGCAGCGGAAGAATTAAATGGTGACCAATATCCCTCGCCCCATCCTCCCCGGCATGCTTCTTCCCTGTTCGTCGTCCACCGTATATTCTACTGGTGAACAGGTCTCTTACCTGCAACATGTGAACAAACTGATGAGCTATGGGCTCAGTAAATTCAAACATAAAAACATGTATCTAACATGCTATACTGCTGTGCTCATACTGTACTACTGTGCTCATGCTATACTGCTGTACTCATACTGTACTGCTGTACTCATGCTGACTGCTGTACTTATACTGTACTGCTATACTCATACTGTACTGCTGTACTCATGCTGACTGGACTCCGTAAACATGCTGTACTGACTAAAGATTTAGTCTTATGACATTATCTGATATTTTAGTTCTGGTTTTGGGCCCCTGATTGGACGTACCGACATGTTAGCGCAACCGGGAGCGGTACTTTAGTGCTGACCTCCTCAGTCTTAACTGATGCTAAACATGATAACCTCCCCGTGGTTCGAGAGGCCGATACGTCAATAACTGGTTAATTACCATCTTTCTGGTGTTCCAACTGGGTAGCATACTGCTTGCCCCCACAGTCGGAACCTGTTAATCAAATTACTGGAGTGTGAATTAATTAACACACTAGGGTGCCTTGTGCACCTAACTGTTTTCTTGCTCCGGTACTGTCTGGTCTGTGTGCTGGGACATGCAACTCTATATGCATGACATGCATTGATGTGAACTGACCTGTGCTGTGACTTACATTAACTGATATAACATCGTGATGCAGACAATCAATGTCTAACAACACGTCATACAACATATATAAAACTGTAATAAAGCAAGCTTGTCCACGTTGCAGTCAGGACAATGCTTGAACTTACAGAAAGTCCTCTAGCGTAAGCTGCTGCTGCTCTGGGACTGCTGATTTGGGGTCTCTAACTTGGACTCCTATAAATGGAAAAATCACTGATTATTTACCATATTTAGCTTATACTGGAAATATGGCAAAACATGAAATTTTTCCTTTTCAGACTTTTTTTTTTTTACTCTCTGGACTGGAACACGCCCTCCTACACGGCCGTGTCCGTGCCCGTGTACCCCTCTGAACTTTTAAGCCTGGCCGTGTAATTTCTGGAACATGCCCGTGTATGCTTACACGGGTGGGTACACGGCCGTGTCTCTGGCCGTGTACTCCTCTGGACTATTACACGGTTGTTTACACGCCTCTCTTTGACCGTGTGCCTCTTGACACGGTCTGATACACGGCCGTGTTCTTGACCGTGTACCTCTCGGGTCTGATTTTTCTTGCAACACGGTCGTGCATATGGGCATGTTCGGGGCCGTGTTCTGAACACGCCCTTGTACACGCCCGTGTACACGCCCGTGTTCATACCAGAATCAAGATTCTGGGTCCGAACTGCTCTGCTCTGCTTTTCTAAGGCTTTTATGGCCTTTGTTCTGCTTCTTACACTTGAAATCAATCTTCATAAGATCATTTCAAGGTATCTACTACACTCCTACTATCACAAATCCATGATTTCATAAGCAAAAATCCCACATTTTGCTCATGAACTTCTCTTGACTCTATTTTTGAAAAATCTGTATTTTTTGTGAAAAATATTCACTAAACTCGGTTTTCTAAACCGTCTGTTCACGGATTCGTGTTTGAAAACATCTAGACTTGAATCACATTTCGATTTTAACCGAAAACCTAAATGTGATTCACTCACATTCTCTTTTCTTACTCAAACCCTAGATTTTCATCCGAAAAGAATCAAGAGAAAAACGGGGTTTTACCTTGCTTGATCGTGAGCTTTCTTGCTGCTGCTTAGTGATCGAATCTCGATCTATCTGCTGCTGGAACAAGGAATCCGAACTTTTTGGATTTCCTTTGCTTTTCTCTCTCTCTTTCTCGGCTCCCTCTTTCTCTCTTTCCCTTTCTTTCTTTTCTTCTTTCTTTCTTTCTTTTCTCTTTCTTTCTTTTCTCTTTCCGCCGGCTGCATCAGCAGCTAAGGGAATTAATTCCCTTTCTCTCTTTTGCTCACGTGCTTCCCACACTCTCCCTTACTTTCTTTTATTTTTTAAATGTGTAAGGGCTTGTTTGGCTTCTTCTTTTAGCCATTGATCAATGTGGCTCACTTGTGTGCCATTGATCTCTTAGTATGTATTTTTCACATACTTTTCTATTAAATTTTTAAAACATCATAAATGAATTAATTTTTGGCTTTAACTATATTCATTAATTCATTTTCAAATTTTGATTAAAACTTGATTAATCAAAATTTTCCTCTGCTCTTTATTCTGTAAACTATGTCACTGTAAATGTACATTTATTTACATATTTGTACAAATATTTCCAGAACGTAGATTTCTCGGGTATCACATTCACCCCTCCTTATAAGATTTTCGTCCTCGAAAATTTAGAACAAGTGAGGGTATGAACGTCTCATCTCATCTTCTCTCTCCCACGTAGCCTCTTCAACGTTGTGATTTCTTTACAATACCTTGACTAGTGGGATGATCTTGTTTCTCAGCTTCTTTTCTTCTCTAGCCAGTATCTGAACTGGCTGCTCTTCATAGGTCAGATCCTCTTGGACTTGGACTGGTTCATGTTGTAACACATGAGATGGATCTGACATGTATTTTCTGAGCATAGAGACATGGAATACGTTGTGTACTGCTGACAGCTCAGGAGGTAATGCCAACTTGTAGGCAACCTTCCCAATGCGTTTGATAATCTCATAAGGTCCAATGTACCTTGGACTCAGCTTTTCTTTCTTACCAAAACGCATGATCCCCTTCATGGGTGACACTTTCAGAAAAACGAAGTCCCCTTCCTTGAATTCTAGGGATCTCCGCCTCCTGTCTGCATAACTCTTCTGTCTGCTCTGAGCACTCTTCATTCTCTGCTGAATCTTGGCAACTGCATCGCAAGTTTCCTGCATGAAATCTGTCTTATGCAGTTGTTTTTCCTTCAGATCATACCAGTGGATGGGTGATCTACACTTTCTTCCATAAAGAGCCTCATAAGGTGCCATCTTGATGGAAGCTTGGTAACTGTTGTTGTATGAGAATTCCACTAGTGGCAGCTTCTCATTCCAAGCTCCTGGAAAATCCATGACACATGCTCGGAGCATATCCTCTAAGGTCTGGATAGTCCGTTTTGATTGTCCATCTGTCTGAGGATGGAAGGCTGTACTGAACCTCAGTTCTGTGCCCATGGCTCTTTGCACACACTCCCAAAAGTTTGAAGTGAATCGTGCATCTCTGTCAGATACTATGGACTTTGGAACTCCATGTAACCTGACAATCTGATCTACGTACAGCTATGCCAGCTTCTCCAGTGATTAAGTAATCCTGATTGGTATGAATCTGGCTGTCTTTGTCAATCTGTCCACGATTACCCAGATGGCATCGTGTCCTCCTCTTGTTTTTGGTAACCCTACCACAAAATCCATGGTAACGTTCTCCCATTTCCACTCTGGAATCTGTAGAGGTTCTAACTTTCCTCCAGGATGCTGATGCTCAGCCTTTACTCTCTGACAAGTAAGGCACTTACTCACGAATCTTGCAATGTCTCCTTTCATCCCTTTCCACCAAAACTGTAGCTTCAAGTCTTGGTACATCTTGGTGGCTCCAGGATGGACTGAGTATGGCGTCTCATGAGCTTCTGACATGATTCGCCTTCGTAGCTCTTCATCTGCTGGCACATGAATTCTCCCCTGATACCTGATTAATCCATCTGTGGATATCTCTTCCTGGGAGTCTGTCAGACTTGAATCTTGTTTCTGAGCTTCCTTGATATCATCAAACAATGATGATTTCAACTGTAGTGCTGACAATTTTCCTGATATCAGCTCTAGCTCAAGCGAATGAATCTCTTGCTGCAATGGTCTTGACAACCTGTCAATAGGCAGCTGCTGTGGAACTGTCGCTTTTCTGCTCAAAGCGTCTGCTACTCGGTTGGCTTTTCCTGGGTGATAAAGGATCTCACAGTCATAATCCTTCACCAATTCCAACCATCTTCTTTACCTCATGTTCAACTCCTTCTGTGTGAAGAAGTATTTTAGACTCTGATGATCTGTGTATATCTGGCACTGTGCTCCATACAGATAGTGTCGCCAAATTTTGAGTGCGAACACTACTGCAGCAAGTTCTAGGTCGTGGGTGGGATAGTTCTTCTCGTGCTCCTTCAATTGACGCGAAGCATAGGCAATCACTCTGCCTTCTTACATCAATACTGCTCCCAAACCCACTCTGGAAGCATCACTGTAGATCTCATACTTCTCCCCTTCAGTAGGGAATGTGAGGATCGACGCACTTGTCAGCCGTCTCTTCAGCTCTTGGAAGCTTCTTTCACACTCATCTGTCCATATATACTTCTTTTCCTTGCGTGTGAGGGTGATGAGAGGTGCTGCTAATCTAGCAAATCCCTCCACAAACCTCCTGTAATAGCCAGCTAACCCTAAGAAGCTGCGTATCTCTGTTACGCTCTTAGGTGCAGGCCATTGGTTGATTGCTTCCACCTTGACTGGATCTACTGCAATTCCCTCCTTGGACACTACATGACCGAGGAAATGCACTCTGTCTAGCCAGAACTCACATTTTGAGAATTTGGCATAGAGTTGATGCTCTCTCAGCTTTTGAAAGACAACTCTCAACTGTGCTTCATGCTCTAAGTGAGTCTTTGAATATACAAGGATGTCATCGATGAACACAATGACAAACTTATCTAAATACTCCTTGAAGACTTTGTTCATTAGGTCCATGAAAGCGGCTGGCACGTTCGTTAACCCAAACGGCATTACTAGGAACTCATAATGCCCATAACGGGTTCTGAAAGCTGTCTTGGGAACATCACTTTCCTTAATTCTCAGCTGATGATACCCTGATCTCAAATCAATCTTTGAGAACACTACTGCACCCTTGAGCTGATCGAACAAGTCATCAATCCTAGGTAATGGGTACCTATTCTTGACTGTAACCTTGTTCAATTCTCTGTAGTCTATGCACATGCAGAACGTCCCGTCCTTCTTCTTGACAAATAGTACGGGAGCTCCCCATGGGGCATAGCTCGGTCTGATGAATCCCTTATCAAGCAGATCCTTCAGCTGCACTTGCAACTCTTTTAACTCCACTGGTGCCATGCGGTACGGCGCCTTGGAGATCGGTGCTGTTTCAGGTAGGAGCTCTATCTCAAATGAGATCTCCCGCTCTGGAGGTAATCCTGGTAGTTCCTCGGGAAAGACCTCAAGAAATTCCCTGACAACTGGAACCTCTGCTGGCTGTAACTTCTTCTCTTCTGCTGTATCTGTGACATAAGCTAAATATCCAGTACAACCACTGGCTATTAGCTTCTTGGCTCTCATTGAACTGATCATCATTCTGCTTGATTTTCTCAAAAAATCGACATACTCGAAGCATTCTTCACCTTCTGGCTTGAATACTATTTTTCTGTTTCTGCAATCTATCGTAGCTTGATATTTTCCTAGGAAATCCATTCCCAAGATCACATCATAGTCTACGATCCTCATCATGATCAACTCTGCATACAGCTCTCTATTTGCCATGATTACTGGTACATGAGGTAACCAGTACTCTGACAACATGATTTCTCCTGATGGGAGAGCAGTTCTAAAAGTTCTTCCCATGTGATCTCTAGGGTATTCTAACTTATCAGCAAATGCACATGATATGAAAGAATGTGTGGCCCCAGAGTCAAATAGTACAGATGCCAAGTGGTTAGCGACAGAAATCTGACCTGTCACCACGTTCGACGTCCCTGCCTCTGCCTCTGCCTCTTCTCTGGTGTAGGCCATCACCCTAGTATCTGCCTGTAGAGCTCTTTCTTGTCTTTCTTGCACTGCTGGATGCACTTCTGTTGGGCTTTCATAACTCAACCTGAGTGCATGTACTTGGGACGGCTGTGGGCGTGAAGAGTTTGCCCCTGATGCTGATACTGACTGGCGGTTCATAGGGCAATTCTTGATGAAGTGGCCCTCTCTACCACACTGGAAACAAGCAGTCGTGCCAGTTTTGCACTGACCCACATGCTTCCTCCCACAATTTGGACAAGCGGGGTTACCTGGAGCTATAGTGGTGTGAGTCCTCCTTGACTGACTTCTGTTATCCTGACTCTGAGCTCTCTGGAAATTCCCTTTTCTTTTCTGCTGGGACTAAGGGCCTGAATGACTGGACTGCTCTGGTCTTGTGCTCTGACTGCCCTTACTGTGCTGTCTTGGTTGAGAGGCCTTAGCCAGGATCTTTTCTTGCTTCCTGGCTTCCCAGACCTTTTCTCTTGCTTCTTTCTGTCGGGCTAGGTGGAATTCTACCCTCAAAGCACGACTAACACAGTCGGCTACTGAAACTGATGGGAATGAGCCAACATCAATCAACGTAGATATCTCAGGCCTAAACATACCCATCATCTTCTGTATCTTCTCCCTCTCCGTAGGCATCATGTACAGACATAAACGGGAAAGCTGATCAAATTTCCTGTAAACTTCACTAACTGACATGTCCCCCTGTTGTAACTTTGCAAATTCTTTCTGCTAGGGTTGGAGTGATGCAGGATCATAATATTTCTGGTTGAATTCCTCCAGAAACTCTGCCCATGTCATTGTGGTCACGTCCCTCCTCATGCGGACTGTGTCCCACCAAAATCTTGCATCCTTCCTTAGAGCAAAGGACGCGCACATGACTTTCTCCTCATCTGTGAGTCTCATGAACTCCATTATCATCTGCATTGAGGAGAGCCAATCTTCTGCTTCTAGAGGATTTATTGAACCCTCAAATTCCGGAGGCCTCATCTTTCGGAATCTCTCATATAGCGGCTTTGGGTTCACCCTGGCCGGTGGTTGCTGAACCACTTCTGGTGCCGCTGGTGGCACTACTTGTTCTGCCTCTGCTGCTGGCTGTGCAGGAGTCCCTACTGATCCCTGCCCCTATTCTAACTATTCTAATCTCTGTCTCAACTCTGCATTCTCTTTCATTTGGTTTTCTAGAAGAGCTTGCATCTCTTCTAATCACTGAGTTAGGGATGGGCGTCCCCTTCTCCTTCTCTGACCTTGGCCTTGGCCCTGATTATCCATCGTGCTACTGTATCTGCTATAATCACACGATGAATTTGTGTTAGATCCTATATAAAAAGGATCCACATGATTTCTGACATTTACATATTACCATGTACTTACTACAAAGTATAGGTCTCTACAGACCTTTACTTTCATGCATAACTAGCTGCTTATATTAACATAAACTGAACTTACTTGGATCGGTGAACAGGACATGCACGGAGTCAGGCGGGATATGGTCAACTAACCGCTCTGATACCAACTATGACTACGGTTGGTATCCTAAACTAGACTCGTCGTAAAAGCTCTCGCTCTGATACCACCTGTGGCAACAGGTGGTACTCTAAACTAGACCCACCGTAAAACTTGGCTCTGATACCACCTGTGGCTATGGTTGGTATTCTAAACTGAACTTATCGTAAGCCCCGCTCTGATACCAACTGTGGCGGTCCGCCCTGCTGTAGAGGCTCTACAGTGCTACTACGGCCAACTCTGCAGTCAACCGCAATAGTCTGCAGGCCTTTAGGGTCGCCGGCAATCATGCTGGACTGTAACTACTGCTAATTTTGCAGAATAAATTTTTTTTTAAATACATAAACTGTTTGAGAATGTGATAAAGAAATCATGCTAACTGATCATGATTCCCCTATCACATACTCCTGGCTTGAAAACTTGTCTCTTTGAAATTTACATTCAAAACTATGCAGCGGAAGAATTAAATGGTGACCAATATCCCTCGCCCCATCCTCCCCGGCATGCTTCTTCCCTGTTCGTCGTCCACCGTATATTCTACTGGTGAACAGGTCTCTTACCTGCAACATGTGAACAAACTGATGAGCTATGGGCTCAGTAAGTTTAAACATAAAAACATGTATCTAACATGCTATACTGCTGTGCTCATACTGTACTACTGTGCTCATGCTGTACTGCTGTACTCATACTGTACTGCTGTACTCATGCTGACTGCTGTACTTATACTGTACTGCTGTACTCATACTGTACTGCTGTACTCATGCTGACTGCTGTGCTCATGCTGACTGGACTCCGTAAACATGCTGTACTGACTAAAGATTTAGTCTTATGACATTATCTGATATTTTAGTTCTGGTTTTGGGCCCCTGACTGGACGTACCGACATGTTAGCGCAACCGGGAGCGGTACTTTAGTGCTGACCTCCTCAGTCTTAACTGATGCTAAACATGATAACCTCCCCGTGGTTCGCGAGGCCGATACGCCAATAACTGGTTAATTACCATCTTTCTGGTGTTCCAACTGGGTAGCATACTGCTTGCCCCCACAGTCGGAACCTGTTAATCAAATTACTGGAGTGTGAATTAATTAACACACTAGGGTGCCTTGTGCACCTAACTGTTTTCTTGCTCCGGTACTGTCTGGTCTGTGTGCTGGGACATGCAACTCTATATGCATGACATGCACTGATGTGAACTGACCTGTGCTGTGACTGACATTAACTGACATAACATCGTGATGCAGATAATCAATATCTAACAACACGTCATACAACATACATAAAACTGTAATAAAGCAAGCTTGTCCACGTTGCAGTCAGGACAATGCTTGAACTTACAGAAAGTCCTCTAGCGTAAGCTGCTGCTGCTCTGGGACTGCTGATTTGGGGTCTCTGACTTGGACTCCTATAAATGGAAAAATCACTGATTATTTACCATATTTAGCTTATACTGGAAATATGGCAAAACATGAAATTTTTCCTTTTCAGACTTTTTTTTTTTTTTTACTCTCTGGACTGGAACACGCCCTCCTACACGGCCGTGTCCGTGCCCGTGTACCCCTCTGAACTTTTAAGCCTGGCCGTGTAATTTCTAGAACATGCCCGTGTATGCTTACACGGGTGGGTACACGGCCGTGTCTCTGGCCGTGTACTCTTCTGCACTATCACACGGTTGTTTACATATCTCTCTTTGACCGTGTGCCTCTTGACACGGTATGATACACAGCCGTGTTCTTGACCGTGTACCTCTCGGGTCTGATTTTTCTTGCAACACAGTCGTGCGTATGGGCATGTTCGGGGCCGTGTTCTGAACACGCCCTTGTACACGCCCGTGTACACGCCCGTGTTCATACCAGAATCAAGATTCTGGGTCCGAACTGCTCTGCTCTGCTTTTCTAAAGCTTTTTGGCCTTTGTTCTGCTTCTTACACTTGAAATCGATCTTCATAAGATCATTTCAAGGTATCTACTACACTCCTACTATCACAAATCCATGATTTCATAAGCAAAAATCCCACATTTTGCTCATGAACTTCTCTTGACTCTATTTTTGAAAAATCTGCATTTTTTGTGAAAAATATTCACTAAACTCGGTTTTCTAAACCGTCTGTTCACGGATTCGTGTTTGAAAACATCTAGACTTGAATCACATTTCGATTTTAACCGAAAACCTAAATGTGATTCACTCACATTCTCTTTTCTCACTCAAACCCTAGATTTTCATCCGAAAAGAATCAAGAGAAAAACGGGGTTATACCTTGCTTGATCGTGAGCTTTCTTGCTGCTGCTTAGTGATCGAATCTCGATCTATCTGCTGCTGGAACAAGGAATCCGAACTTTTTGGATTTCCTTTGCTTTTCTCTCTCTCTTTCTCGGCTCCCTCTTTCTCTCTTTCCCTTTCTTTCTTTTCTTCTTTCTTTCTTTCTTTTCTTCTTTCTTTCTTTCTTTTCTCTTTCTTTCTTTTCTCTTTCCGCCGGCTGCATCAGCAGCTAAGGGAATTAATTCCCTTTCTCTCTTTTGCTCACGTGCTTCCCACACTCTCCCTTACTTTCTTTTATTTTTTAAATGTGTAAGGACTTGTTTGGCTTCTTCTTTTAGCCATTGATCAATGTGGCTCACTTGTGTGCCATTGATCTCTTAGTATGTATTTTTCACATACTTTTCTATCAAATTTTTAAAACATCATAAATGAATTAATGTTTGGCTTTAACTATATTCATTAATTCATTTTCAAATTTTGATTAAAACTTGATTAATCAAAATTTTCCTCTGCTCTTTATTCTGTAAACTATGTCACTGTAAATGTACATTTATTTACATATTTATACAAATATTTCCGAGAACGTAGATTTCTCGGGTATCACAGAAAGCCCACGTACTTCTCACGTGAAAAACGAAAAACATTTATAACAAATAATTTCTAAATGTAAACAAAATTCCTAAGGTAAACCTTTCAAATTCAAATATTTAACTTAATGAAAGTTAATAAAATAGGGCAAATCACAATAATTTAGGTTTCAGAGTGGAAAGTCTTACCCCGAATAAGTTTCAGAATTTTGAATTTTACCCTTTCAAGCAAATTTTATTTGTACCCTCATTTTATATTACAATATTATCCCTCATTTAATAATTGAATTATATATTTATGTCTTTATTAAATATAAAAATATTTTTGAGAAATAAAATTAAATAGCATATTTTTAATATCTATTTTAAATATATAGCATATTTTATTATTTGTATCAAACTATAGCATATTCATATTTATAAAGATGTTAAATTCCTGATCTACCCTATGTTTCTCTTTCTTTCCTCTTTCTCTCTCTCTCTTTCTGTATCCTCTCTCTTTCCTCTTTATCTCGTAGCCCTCTATCTCTGACTTTCTCTCTTCCTCTCTCCTTTGTCTCTTCCTCTCCTCGTTGATTGGTATTGTCGAAGATGTCATCTTTGGCCGCTTGTGCTTGTCTCGATCATCCCCGGTGATTGGATCGCCTTTCCATCACCATCGCATGACGGAGATCGTGTATTGCAATGGAAAAACCTTATGATCGTGATCGCAATTTCACGACCTCGCTGGAGCTTTGAGAGGTGATCGACAAGTTGAAGAAAGCAGGCGTCGGGGGGGGGTATGTGGGGTAGGCCAGCGATGCTGCGCCAACACCGACGAGGATCTATGCATAATCTTTCTGTGGTCCACGAACTCGAACGTTAATGTTGGTGAGTGGTTCTGATTGTTTGGTTTGCTGGAGCTCTGTTGGGCCATCGACTGCCCTGGTGATGAAGCTTCAACCTGCGATGGCAGCCAACATCAAATGGAGAGAATGCTGGCACCAGTCATTGGGTTGGAACGATGAGGGTGGGAGGCAGAAGAGAGAGAGTTGGATCGGAGGAGAAAGATCAGAGATAGAGGAAAAAGACGGAAGATGAGAGTAGTGGGGTAAATTTGGTGTTTTATTGTAGAATTAATTTAAATTATGCTATTTGAACATATTAGTTTCATTCCTGCTCTCAAAACATTATAATTAAATATGTTATATCTCCTTTACCTCAAAATATTCTCCTGTTGAAAAAAAAAAAAAAATCTAGCTCTGCCATAGAGGGGGAGAAGGGATATTTAAGTAAAATATCCGTGATCAATATATATTTTAATTTCAGAAGGTTTATGATTACTTTTGAGATTGTAAATTAATTTTGCAATAGCTATATAAGTGGAATAGCCCGAGAAGAAAAATGTAATCCCCTTAATTAAATAATTAATAAAGTGAAAGATATATAAAGTCATAATTTTAAAATTACTCTTATACCAATAAAAATTGTTAAGGAAAATCATTTTTCTTATTATTTGTAAGGTGAAAAACATTACCCTTATAACCATCGAAAAGTTCTCTCCTTTTTTTTTCCCCCCCCTTTTCTTCTGCTAATCTATCCTATATATTAAACGAGATTTTAAGTGTTAACAAGCAACTATATATTCAGCACCTGCACTTACCAAGGGCTTCGGCAGCTGTAATTCTTTGTTTGGGATCTGACTTCAACATTTTCTTCAAAAGATCCTTTGCAGCGGCAGATTTTCCAGACAATTCTTTATTTATCTAATCATCAAGATAGATTAGTTCTACACAATATATATTTATCCTATTCAATTATATAAAACCAATAGAATTATCCAAAGAAATATATGTTTCCCATATATAATAGCATAATAAGTTGATGGAAGGCGAACTAACGTTAAAATTTTTGTATCCTAATAATTATAACATAGTCCACGCTCTACTATTTTAACTTTTTCTTTTTTCCTCTATTTTACCCCAACCTATCATTTAATAAAGTTTTCGATTCAACAAATTCTAATGTAGTTGACTGTTGCGTCCTCCATTCAGGTTGTTGTGTGTTTTTGCGGCTTTCTTCTATTATTTTAATATTAGCCTTGAATATTGAGTATGTTTTATTAAAGAGGTGGGGAAAAAAATAGAGTAATTAAGCATGAAAATTTTCAACCTATATATCTTTTTATTGGACAAGAGGAAAAAAGATAAAAAGGAAAAAAAGAAAAAGAAGATAAAATATATACCTCCAGCCTCACGATCTAGAGAGCGGAGGGTCAGAAGTCTGTATAAAATAGCACCAGCAGCACATATATCTGCCTCCTTGCCATAATTTTGCGGTCTGTTCCTGATTTCAGGGGGTTTGTACCCACCATATGACCTCTCATAATATTCGAAATTATCGCAAAAATTTCCTATCACAAGTAGTTTTGCGGATCAATATGTAAATATATCATGAAGAAATTGACTCTCTCTCTCTCTCTCTCTCTATATATATATATATCTCACAACATTCTTAATATTATTTCTGTCTTTTTCTTTAAACGACATTTTAATATGTTATTGATTATATAAAAGGTTTAGACAATTTTAGCGAGCTATAATAAATTAGAGACAACAATTCTAAACTAAGGGGGAGTTTGGGGGAGGTTTTGGAGATGTAGTTTTGGGGTTTGGAAAAAAGTTGGTTTTGGAGAATGTGTTTGGGAGAAAAAACTGTTTGGGGTGAAAAAATTAAAAATTTTAAAAATATTTTTAGAAAAAAAATATCAATATAGATCTTGTTTTATTCCTCTCGAAATTCTATGTAATTTAAAAAAAATCATCTCATTTGGACTTGTATATACAAAGTTATGGATTTTTAAAATTTTAAATGTACTGTAACGTTTTGAAGATGTAAATAGTAAAAAGTGATAAAATTTTGAAAAAAAAAAGTAAAATTTTTGGTCTCTAAAATATTGCCCAAACGGGCCCTTAAGGCTGAGCACTAAGCTTTTGGGCCAAATTCAAACCAATGCATCTACAACTTAACGAGTGCATCTACAACTTCTGAAAAGCTTGACAATTTCCTAAATTCCATGTTAGATTTATTAAGCCCACGTTTGAGACGCCTTTTTTTTCTGTATTACATTTAAATGCAATACAATTTTTTCTCGGGAAATTGTAATAAATAGGCCAATTGTTTTAGTCAATAAAAATAAATAGCATATTTACTTAACTTAGAAAATAAATAGTAATTTTGATTTAAGAGTCATGTAATTTTACAATTATACCCATATTTCTTTCTTGATTTTATTTCTCTCTCTTTCCCTTTCCCTTTTTTTTTCTTCTGCGAACTTTTGTTGGAGACTAGACTTCACGTTTTTGTTTTTTCTGAGGAATTATCTGCTTGTTTCTTGAGAAAATTTTGGATGGAGAATTGGTAAATCAATGATTTACACAAGTAAATAAATGATTTACCAATAAAATTTTAAAGCTATCTACTTGTTTCTTGAGAAAATTCTGGGTAGAGAATTGGTAAATCAATGATTTACACACGTAAATAAATGATTTACTAAGTAAAAAATGATTTTCAAATAAATTTATCAAGATTTACACATAAGGGGTATTTTTGAAATTTTAGTTATGGTAAATCATTATTTATCAAAAATAGGCTATTTATTAAAGGTCCAAA
The DNA here is from genome assembly GCA_035233585.1 of Antiaris toxicaria. Classification (NCBI taxonomy): domain Eukaryota; kingdom Viridiplantae; phylum Streptophyta; class Magnoliopsida; order Rosales; family Moraceae; genus Antiaris; species Antiaris toxicaria. The sequence goes on from CP141153.1 coordinate 21,968,797, forward strand.
ACTTTTCTACTATTTATTTTTATTCAATTTTAATTTTGACCTTGTAACACCCCCCGCCTCGTGCGGGAGACGTCACCTGAAAACTCTGCTTTACTTTAATTCTTTTCTATCAAATCATAACAAAATGGTTTGCGGAAAATTTTTTTTTTTTTTAAAACCTTCGATATACGTAGTACTACAACTTTCTAAAACTAAATTATCATAGTTGGAAAACTACTTTATATTACTTACATATAATACTGTCATACTGTATTATACATAGTTAAAGTTAAACATAACAGTATAACTTATACAATATTATACAATTGTATTTATCATTATCCTTTTCTTTCTTCTCTGCGGAATTAGCCTGGCAGGTCCATAACCTTTATCATGACACTGGCACTTCATTCCTGCAGTCCAATCCATACACTGTGGCTCAGGTTACAGGTTGTTTACCTCGATTACCTGAACAAGAAAAAACTGGTGAGTTACATGCCCAGTAAGTTCAGACATAACATTTAAAATAATAAAACACAACAATGCAACTCAACACAATGCATGAGTTCATTATGCTCAATTTACATTTGCATTGTTCATTTACTATGTTTATGGGCCCAGTTTGGTTGTACCGTGTGCGCGCTGTAAGAGGGGTCTGGGAGCGACCCGGACTCTCCCTCAACTATGGTATGTCTTTTGCTTCGACATAAAATAACCTCCCCTCGCGAGAGGCCGGTACGCCAAACATTAGGTCTTTTTCATTACCTTGTTGTTTACTGTGCTATGTTACTTACTATGATGTCTTAACTGTTCCAGTGTACATATTCATAAATAATGTACTCAATGTTATGCCTATTCAGTCCAAAAATTCAATTTAAAATCATCATTCACGCACTTAAACATTGGGGCGTGATTGGAACTGAAAATAAGGCACAAAACTTTAATTATACATTTTTGGAACAGTTTGAGCGCCTGGCACTCATCCCCGAGCGCCTAGCCCTTCATTTTATTTTCCTGTAAAAACTTAGGACAGAGACTCCAGCGCTTCGGCGCTCTCTTTACAGCGCCTGGCGCTTTCGAAAATCCGGCGAAGCGCCTGGCGCTCATACCCTAACGCCTGGCACTCCTACTGGATATTTACCCTAGCGCCTGGAGCTCATACCCTAGGGCCTGGCGCTTCCACTAAATTTTACACTAGCGCCTGGCGCTCATACCCTAGCGCCTGGCGCTTTAGCCAATTTTTACACTAGCGCCTGGCGTTCCTACTGAATTTTAAACACCAAATTTTGGCCGAGAGCTCAGCGCCGGGGCGCTCCTTAGCTAGCGCTTAGCGCTTGGCTTCAGTAAAAATAGGTTTTTGAACACATTTTGATATAAAAACCAATTCTCATGCATACATTCAACCCTAAAACATGTTTAGGACATTTTAGGGTCAAAATCCATGAAACACAGCCATATACACAAAGCACATCACTGCGCACTCGCCTACTCGCCAATTTAGGCGTTTTAACGAGTTCACAACAACATATAATATTTCTAACCAAAGAATTTAGGCTATACATATTTTGAAATTTCTAAAATGACATATACTTCCAGTTGTTCATGTTCAGACAATTAAATGCCAGATCTTACCAGAAATTGGTTTCTGTTTCCGTTCCTTAGTTTTCCTTCGTTGCCCTGTAACGAAACAGTTCAACATTCAGTGAAATGTTTTTAGGTCAACGCAAGAACATTTAAACACTTTTCCTATACATTGTTATCATTAAACCCTTAGCCTTGGTTATAAGTCCAAAAATTTCGGCATTATAACGGCTTAATTTTTCATTTTCCCACTGTGTTAAAACCGCTTAAATCGCGTTATTGAACACAGTTTCCATCATAAACCTGCTCAAAATCCCAGTACATAACAATAATTCATTCTCAAAATCAAGGTATAACAATGTTTCCCAAAAATTTAGGGTTTCACTCACAACCCTAAACTTTCCTCTTTGTCTTTCTTCCATTCCATACTCAAATACCACATCAAACTCTTTTCCACTTCATCGTACATAATTATCTCCAATCCATAAGGGTTTTCACTTTCTTTTCCACGTAACTTTTTCCCTCCCCATGCAACATTTTTGTTTTCAAAAACTAACCCCACAAAAACTTCAAAACAAGTTCAAAACATGTTTTTCCACATGATTTTCATCAAAACACTCAAAACTCTCTAACTCCATTTTTGTTCCACTATTCACATAAACATAAAAACACTTAAAAACAAGCATTAAAACAGAATTTTGAAGAACCTACTTGAGCTTTGAGGTGAATACTCCTCAACTTGGACTTTTCTCACCCTTTTTCTTCAAAATTTACAAGTTTTGAAACTTTGGAATTTTTGTGAGCAAGGGAACGTGGGAGAAGAAGAAGAACAGAAGAAAATGGAGTTTTCTGCTGTGGGGGACGTGAAAAATCAGGGGAAAAAGTTTATACAAATCCTTAGGGCATTTTTGTAATTTTTGAAAATTTTGGGGTCAAAATGAAAATTTCTTGGGGGCATTTTTGCAAAATTTTGGGAACTTTTTCAGCTGAAATACAGCTGTTTCTCCCTCTCTCTTCCACGTGCATGAGCAGATCATCATGCATTTAATGCAAATTTTCTTTCTAAATTTTGATTTTAAAGGAAATTCCAAAATTTCCTTAATTTTACTAGCCTTTGGATCAAAAATGATGATTTGATCTCCTCCATTGATTCCTATATTAATAAGAAAATATTATTTGTTTATACAGTATAGGTTTTTCTTTAATAACAGTATAATTTTCATCTGTCGAAATTTTGACCGAAAAGCTATACTGGCCAAATTTCGCAGTTTACCTCTCGAAATGCTGTTAGAGCCTTTCGATGCATTTTTATCATTTAAAATACTCCATAAACCCTAGATATTTCATTATTTTCCATCTGAGATCTATGTTTGCCATATTTTGAATCTCAGTAGAATTCCGTTTTTCGATACCGAAAATGCACTATTTGAGGCGTTTTGATTCGAAAATCATTACCTCTACTGCCATAAAGCATTTATAAACTCTAATAAATATACTTATCAACTCTAATGATGGTTTATTAGAGTGAAATTTATATATTTTCGTAACACTAATATATATAAATTTTCACTATACAATATTCCCGAGAACGATTTAAAATCTCGGCTGTTACAGACCTATTTCCCTCCTTCTCCCTTTTCTCCCAAATACAAAACATTTCATTCAAATGCCAACCATATCACATTTTAAATTTAATACAATCACTATTCATTATTTTACTTTTTCTATTATTTTTATTAATTACATAATATATTCTCTTTCTCTCTCTTTTTTTTCCTCTCTACTTTTATCCATTACATCATATATTTATTATTAAAATACAATTCAAATACTTTTTAGCCAAATACACATTGCATTCAAATGTAATGCTAATATTTTTCCTCCAAATACAAATTGCATTCAATGTATTGTATTCAAATACAATACAAATGCAATGCGTTCTAAGAAAGTAATGAGATAACTAGAAGGCATGTATTGGGATCCATCCCAACTAATAGTTTTTAGCACTAGGCCACTAGCAACTCAAATGAATGCAGGGTTAACGCTTGTAATAGTAATATTTTAACAATTGTCTCGTTGGATGTTGAGTTTAACTTACTCACTTTCATCATGATAGCATGCATTCCTGAATTTTAATTACAATATGAATGTAATGCCTGAGTATAGTAGAAATGATTAATAAAACACAATATAAATGTAATGTCTGGAAAATTCATAGTATCCATTCCTAAATTTAATTACAAATAAAGTTCTAAATTTTCTATATTATGAGCATGTTTTTAATTGTCGTTGTATTTTTGGACTATAGTGTTATGAATGATAAATTTCAAGTTACTATATGTTATATGAAGTTAATTCAAATAATTTTTTTTACTAAGTAGTTAAATGGAAGTTTTAAAAATTTCCATAAGTTATGGAATTAAAAAAAAAAAAACATGATTTAGAATTCTAAATGATCACGTCAAGGGCAAGAATTGTTCATGACGATAATATCACGAACAGTAAATTTCATGTTACACTATGTTTGTTCAAGTGTTTGAATAAATTTTACATTATGCGAATTATGTGAAAAAATGATTTAAAAAAATCTCAAAAATATGTGATCACATAATATCTGATTTTAGAATTTTAATAAATATGTCAAGTTCATATTATTTTAATTAATATAACGATTTAAAAGAATATTTTAGATGGTTCTAAGACAATTTACAATTAGCAGAATATAATTCTGAACAATAAAAGTGTTTAGAAAAGTAGCTATCAAGTGAATTAGCTATATAAGAGAATTAGATTAACATTCTCGACACAAAATTAATAAGAAGTTTAAAATTTCTGTATATATTGTCAGGGTGATATAATTGACAATGCGAAGGTTATTGGTTAGAAATCATATTACATTGTTATACATATATATATATATATAAACACTACGTACATTGTATTATTATTACTATTATAAATATAAATGAAATTATATCATAAGGGATCATTATGTATAGTCTTTTAAAATCAAGAGTGAAAAACCAATTTTTGGTTTGGACACGCGATTAAAAAAAATGAAGGAAAAATTTTTATATATTTTTTTAATCCAATGTGCTAGTTTTGATAATTTTGTTGGTTGGCCTCGTGCCTTTTCTTTGTCTATAAACAACTTTCATGTCTTTTGTGGGAATTAATAAAGTGATAGTTAGCAAGTGGGGAAAAAAAAAAGTGTTCTACAGGAGTTTATTTGGTTGATAATTGAGTATGAAATAAAATAAAATTTTTATATTTAAATTAATTAATTAATTTATTATTTTTATTTGCGTTTTAAAAAAAAGATAAAATTAAATAAAAAATTTAAATTTAGACTTGTCGAAACTAGATGGAGATATAGAGTACATTAGACCACATTCACGTGATCATCAAACCACGTATTGGTCATAATATCAATTTCTCTATCTCTCTCTCTCTCTCTCTCTCTCTATTCTTCTTCTTTCTTTTCCTTCCATCAGGCACGATCAAAGCCTCAACCGACCATCAATCTCCGGCCAAAGTCAGCTGCCATGCGGAAACCTCCTTCTCTGGAGTGTCGTAGTCTCACTCGGCGTCGTTCATCGAAGGTTGGAGATCAAAGTTTTGAAAGCAAAACTTTCCGATGCTATCCCGATCAACACTGGCCACCATTTTGAGAGCCGTTGGTTTGATTGAGTTCCACTTGTCAGAGGAACAAAACCCAGTCCGTCACTGCTCCAATCTTTGCCGGAAATTTCCCTGATCTGCCGCCATCTTCATTTCGGGTTTTGGCATTTTCGGACAAACAGAACGTCGTTTGGAGAAAAAGACACCAGAAATGGGTTTGTCTCATTGAGATCCTCAAGATGGCACCCATCTCCACCCTCTGCCATCGTTGGTCATTGCGGTCAATGATGGTCAAACTGATCCACTTTTTGACCCCGTGAACAAGTTTCGGAACATTGTCTCTCCAGCCTATTTTCAACGTTCTAAGCACGTTCGCGCCATCAGATTTGCAAGACGAACTCCAAAGTTCCAGAATCATGGTTGAAAGTTCTGCCGATTGAGATCAAACGGCCCTTTTAACGTCAGCCGGAATCATCTTGCCCACCCGGACATCTTGGAATGGTGTTGGTAGTAATCTCAACCAATTTAACTTCTTAAACTATTTGTTGGATTGATTTTATGCCTATCTTGATGATTTGGATTGAAAAGTATAAATATTGTTTGGATATGATATAATTATTATAGGTAGCAGGTCTTTCGGTTACAGCATGTCAAAACTTTTTGTAAATTGTTTCATTACAGGTTTAAATTTTGGATATTAAGAAAAATAAGCCTACTAGATTTTTATAAAATCTAACTATAACGGATAATTGAATTAATTTGCAGTTTTACAAATTAACCTGATAGGCTTGGAACGATTTTATAGTTTAACGTATGATTTTTGTTAATTAGAAACTATCTATGAAACGATATATTTATATTGTTTCATTTATACGTTTCAATTTTATGCATGTATTATGAGAATTAATTATTGTAGGGGGTATTTTCCCTAACTTCCAACTACGTACTAGATGCATTTTTATTCGATGTTCATAAATATGCTCAATTTTCAAGTTGTTACATGTTTTCACGTTGCGATATGTTTTAAAACTGAGAAAGGTCGTTGTTTCCCTAGTTCATTCTTCACTCTAAAGTCGAGTCTTGACTTTGGTAGTCAATGTATGATTTTCAAGTTAAATATAAAATAAGATTATGACCTTATGCTAATCTTCCAACCATTTTAAATGGGAAATAAAATTTAAAGACTATGATTAAAGACTATGGACCGGTTTAAAGGGAAAAAAAAAGACGAAGTTGATGATTAATCTAGAAATTAGTTATCGTTATAGGACAAATCAAGGAGAATTGAATGATACAAATTAAATATATTACAATTAAATAAAATAGAGTTAAAATCAAAGATAATGGTTTTCAACCACAAAATTTATAAGATTCCTTTCTAATTGTTGGATTCAATTTAATTAGGACACAACAGAGACATTAACAAGCTCAAGTATTAGTCGAGAATAAATGCTAAACGTAAAATTTAAGTATAAACCTCACCTACAACTTGGAAAAAATTGTAACTCTAGTGATGTGATCTATCTATCATGGTATGCTATCTATGAACGCCATGCCTATATGTATGTGATATGATGAAGATCATTGATGTGCATAAGTTAAAGTATGTTATACCTATAATAACACATTGTTATTGCTCCCTAGAAGGAGATATTATTGTGTATCTCTTTGTTTGAGTCATGATCATAATTGTATGCTCACCTTAAGAAAGTAAGAGGCTAATAAAAGTGAAAAGATAAGTTTTTTAAAGTGTCGTACTAACCTTCAGTTAGGTAAGGTGAATTTATGAATGATCTAAATATGATTAACTGGAGATGAATTTATGAACAATCTAAATAAAACCTTCGGATTAGTTGGGGGATCGCGCCTCCAACATACATACATTATGGAGCCCAAGATAAGAAGATAATAACCATAATTAATCTATGCATAAAATTGCATGTATTATAATATGCATCATAAGATTTAAATGTATGTTTATGGAGTCATGATCATAATTACATGCTTACTTGAGGATAATAAAAGTGAAAAGATAAGCATTTAAAAGTGTCAGACCAACCTCCACTAAGGTGAGGTGATATATGAACGATCTAAATAAGACCTTGAGTATGTTGGATTGGGGCTGCTCTCCCCAACTTCCCATTGGTAGTACACTATGGGTACGTATACACATGGGGCCAAAAGTAAAAAGTTGTGAAAAGCGAAACAAGCATAACTATACTATTCATAAAATCTCATGCATTACTATATGCATCTTGTTTCTGTGAGATTTATATTTGTATTTGCTGAGTTATAACTCATTAATGTTTATTCATGCTGCAAACAACATGTGATTTGATGGACTAGCGACTAAGCCAAGACAATAGAGGCAAGGGTTCCACCATCAAAATATAAATTCAACAATTAAGAAATCATTTTGAAATTATGATATGTCTTAAACTGTATTCTTTTAAATTAGTTATTTTCTCGTAATTGGGTTTTACAAAGAATCTAGATGAAATGAATGCTTAGTTTAACTTTAACTAATCAAGGTTAGCCATGTTTGATATTTTGAAATATACATTAGTTTCTTTTACTCATTAGTATTTGAACGATAATAAGATTTTTATTTGATTACCTAGATTGGTTTAGGAGCCAAACATAAGATATATCTATATTAATTTTAATTAAGTAGGTTTGACATGTTCATGTAATAAAGTTCTTATTTAGTTTTTGCAAATTAATTTATCAAGTTTAGATCTTATATTAATAAAAATAAAATAAAATAAAATAAAAATATTTCTAAGGTTTAAGTTTTTTGAAAATTGTATTTTTGTTTCGAATTAACAAAATTAGAATTATCATAAACTTCATGTAAGTTATGATGTATTTAGTAAAAAATAAAAAAAATTCTCTGAAATTTTGGTGATCAAGTTTCAAAATTAAATAAGTAATTAAGTTGAAGTAAGTTAATTAACAGCCACATATAGGTTGGTTTGTTACAATGAGTGTTGTATTATGTTAAAAATAACTATGATCATCAATTTTCTATTGTATTATACAATATATTGTATGTTGAAATTTGTTCCTACACCATGTTATGAACTAAACATTTTATAAGAATATAAATATACTTACTAAGCAATCACTTATTATAGTTTTTTTGCATGTTGCAGATAAAATTAAAGCTAAAGCTTAGGCATCGAGAAAGCTTGGAGTGGAGGTGTGTGTAATGGTGGAGATTGTTTTAATAGAACCTGCATTTATAATAAAGAGTTTTAGGTTTAAGTTAGATTGAATCGTTTGTATATTTTCTGTCTTCTTTAGGTTGCTTTTAAGATGTTATAAGTTATTGTAAGACTAAATGTTCTGTCGTCACAAGATTTGAAAAGTTTTGTGTTTTAAATTTAATTTTTATGGTAGGAGTTAAGTTTTATGTTTAATTAAAGAAGAAATTTGTTCCGACTTCCGCTTTATTAAACACTTTATTATCTATTTACTACTTAACATTGCATCTCCATTGTATTTTTGCTTAAAGGTTATGTTAAAAATAGTAAACTCTGACATTCCATTAAGGGAGGGTGTTACAGTAATTCTATTTGGGCAGCACTTCAACATGGCCGTGCGGCCCTATTAGAGTCCAATATTCTTCCAATGGCTTTATCGTCAATCCTCTTGTCGCCGGAGGCTTTGACAATGGTGTTTGGCATTTTTCTTTTTTAATTCTCTAAGATTTGGTTTGTAATAACGGTGGTATTAACCCTGATAATCTAGTGTGTTTGTTTCATTTTGTAAGGTTAAATTAAGTTTTCATGAGTTCATTAGATTTGTTTCTTGGTATTGTCTGAGGTGGCTTTAAATTTATAGGTTTCTCTATTTTGGTCGGTTGGATCTTTGCATCGATCATAGAAGTCTTGTTAGGCTTGATCGTTTGTCAAGTTTTGGAACTTGGAACACGTTTACTGCCCTTTAACATTTCATTCGAATTTATAAGTAGAATCGGTTGGTTGGTGTCGTGATAGTCCCATAGTTTGAGGTTGTACAAGTCAGTATTTTCGTGTGCATTGCCTTGATTTGAAGTTTATTCTCCTTTTTAAGAAATTGTTTCAACTTGACTGGTTAAATTTTGTCATAAAATATAAAGAGTACCCTTAATATAAAATTAAATATTATTTTTAATTTTAATTAATTGAAAAATAAGAAATGAATTTTTAAATAGGAATTTGAAGTTAAAACAACTGATCGAAAATAAATAAATAGAGAAAAAAAAATTAGTATGTATCCCCACGACTGCAATGCTTCCTTTCCAAACTGCTTTTCTGTCCCCACTATAGGAGAAAATGAATAGTTATATTTATTTACGTGCAGTTTTCTAGATTATTTACTTGCAGTTATCTAGTTTTGATTTAAATTTGTTTTAGTAATTATCTAATTAATTATTTAGTTTAGCTTTTGAATTGTAAAGTTAGCGTTAGATTTATTGGATAGACTAATATGAATTTGGATTTGAATAGATGGAATCCTATTTGTGATATTTGCTACTAGCAAATTATTTTATTTGTTCCTAGTCGGTGAATGTAAACACATCAACGTCAATTATCTTTGTATTCTATTCTCTCCTTTTATTTTATTTTTCTCTTATTTAATTTTCATGTGGTTTCAGAGTAGTAAGTTTCTCGGCCTTTCCTCTCTATCTTATCTTCTACTCTCCATCAGAGCATTCATGCGCCTCAAAACCCGCCTGCCAACCTCTTCTCTTCGTCCATAAATCTTTAAGATCAATTATCCACCCCACAAATTTTATAGCACTGCCGCTGCGATTCTACTATAGTCTCATACGCATCACTTTCTTCTAAACATTCCAACATTATTTTTCCACAAATTTGGATTTTTCTGGCAGCCGTCATATCAAAATGTCAGCAGTCGTTTGAATGAAGCTATAAAGTAATCAATATACATTTCATACTGTTAGCAACTAGAACATGCCTGCTAGCTAGCCTGAAAACGTCAAATTGGACACTTTGATGGAAAGAGTTTGTAAAAGAGATGTTAAGTCACAGGTTGGGTCCTTAAACCCAAAAACTATTTCAGTCATAAAACACTATCAAGAATAAGGTTTCTAAGACTTAGAAGCACTTAAAACCGAAACCAATTCATCTCTTGACTTTAAGTGTGAGTCAGAGCATACGTTTTGATCCGATTTCTATTCCGCATTTGAATTTACATGTTATTTGGTTATTAAAGCATATTAGAAATTATTTAAGATTACTTACACGATATTCTAGCAAATAAGAAAAAAAATGTATTTTTTAATAGTTTAGAAAATATATGTGTGTGTGTATTCTTAGTTGACTCCTTTGCTTTCTTTCTTATGAACTAATACTATATACGCTCTTGTGCTCTTGATGATTACCGCCAGTACGCCATTGTACTATCTTTTAACGATTGTCATCTCTGTGCTCTTGTGCTCTCTCCCAATGATCGCCATCCTTGCGCTTCTGCACCCTTCCCCGACTATTGCCATCCATTCTTTGAGCCTTTGTGCTTCTCTTGATGATTTTCGTTTTTGCGCTCATGCGCGCTCTCTTGACGATTGTCGTTCTTGTGGCCATGTGCCCTTTCCTTCTCTTGACGATTGTAGTCCCTTTATTGTGCCCATGCGCCCTTCCCCAACGATATTTGTCGTCCATTCCCTACGCCCTTGTGCGCTCACGTCTTAACTTGACGATGGTTGTCAATGCACCTAAGCACCCTCTCCCTCTCTTGACGATTGCTGCCCCCTCTCTAGTACTCCCCTGCGCCATTGATCGACAATTGCCATCCATTTCTTTTGCCCCTTGAGCCGTCTGCTGTCCATCACTGTCCCTTCTCTGTGCCCATATGCCTTGACCCGACGCTTGTCATCCCTTCTCTGCTCTCATTTGCTTTCCTCTGATGATTGTCTTCTGCCTCGACATCTTTTTATTATTTTCGTCATATTCCTTTATCTCTATTTTTGTAGAAATTTAAAAACAAAAAAAAAGAAAAACAAAAGACAAAAGAAAAAGGAAAACATAGAAAAAAAAATCTTAAACCTTTAGACTTATCTATATAGGTTCCTTCTGTTGTAATTCAAGATTGGAACTCCTTCTGCAGCTTTATCTTGCAAGGGACATATAGAGAATAAATAGTTTTATTTATTTATTTATTTGTATTTATCTAAGGTAATTTAAATTTATTCTAGTATGTTTTTAGTTAGTTACTTAGTTTAGATTTTAAATTTATTTAAATTGTAAAGTTGGAGTTAGATTTAGATTTGAATAAACTAATTAGAATAAGACGTTGATTTGGGTAGATCTCCATTACTAACGAACTATCCAAATTATAACATTTGGCTGGAAACATTCAAATAAAAACATTTGAATAGAAATATTTTAAATGTCATCTAAATTGACATTTGAATATGTTAACATTTAGACCAATCCATTTGCACAGAAACATTTGAATTTATATCTAAATATCAAAATGGAAGTTTAAATGCTCTATTTCAAATGTGCAAAGTCCAAACACATATTTATAAGCGCCATTTAAAAAGAATGACTTAAATTGAAGCAACTGATTGTCCCAAACAGAGGTTTGTAATTTGTTTATGTATGGATTCTCATTTATAGTGTTTCTTCCTAGTGAAATTATTCTCTTTGTTCTTAATCCTTGGATGTAAACACATTCATGTTAAGTATCTTTGTATTCCCCTCTACTCTTTTCTTTTAATTTTCATACCACACGCCCCATGTCTACGGCACCGATCTTCTTTTATTTTGTGTTTTTCTTAAGTTTTTTCAGTTGGTTAATATTTAAAACTAATATTGTATATCTATTATTGAGAGCAAGCTTGGTATTTTTAGAAATTTGATCCGTTAATGGGTTGTTTTCTTTATCTTTTTCTCAAGATACAATGAAGAATGTACTCGTATTGACATCATACGTATGGGAAGATTTCACATATTTGTGTGATAAAATGAGCAAATTTCAACTAAATACAGTGGATATTTATGCATATTTTTTCTGATGATAAATAAATTTTCCCACCCAAAAATAAAAAAGTATATATATATATAGACGGTACAGTTTCCTCTCTTTTAATATGCAGTTTTGGCCAATAATTTATTCTACGTGTCTTTTGACTAAGAAAGTTAAGATGTCGTCGTAATTATTAATTATATTGAAAACTGAAACTAATTATTACGTACCGTCGTTGATGAAGACAGCACACTCGTAAATATCAGCTTTAATAAGAAGCTTTCCCTTATCTTCAGGCAGAATCCAGAAATCCCAGATCAGAGCCAAGTTCCTAACCATTACTCCCGTGGAATGAAAGGCGTGAACCGCGTTCAAAACCTGTTAAAAAAATCCATAAGCAATAAATATTACAATAAGATAAATTTGTCTTAATTAAACTTGATTTAACTAATCGCTTAAAAATATATATTAATTCATGGACAAAAATATTTTTTTTTCTCCTGCATGTAACAACGTTATGCAGAATCGCAAACTAACCTGCCAAAATAGGTAGGCCGCTTCTTCCTCGTCTATTTCTTTCCCATCTTTGCTATAAAACCATATAAGGGGATCCTTCGACCACAATTCCGTCACGAGATACACATAGTCGTCGTCCCCGTAAGCAGCCTTGAATTCCAATATGTTTGGATGTTGATTCTTATAATTACTCATGTGCTGCCTTATCTCAACATTCCTCCTAACTCTCTCCATTTTAATATCATCATTGTAATGCCACTTTGGTAAACGATGGCATGCATACGTTATCTCCGTTCCCTTCTCTGTGCAAACATATCTGAAACCACCAATTTCTTTTCCAAGGCTATAAATCGAGGTAAAATCATCAACGTACGGCTTGCCTAAAATGTTCTTCCTGTCGCGCCCTTCTCTTCTCAGAAGACCTTTGCTCATCACGAAATTAACCGCGGTATGCTATAATCTTGTTTGGAACTAATATGCGTTATTTGATCTGATGACTGATATTATTCCGTCAGTAGAGAAAGAGACATCGATCGAACCGATTGGACAATTTCAGTTGGACTAATATATATTATATATGCCGAAACAGATCAATACAACCACTACATATATGTATATATATATATATGTGTTATAATTATACCCATCTCTCAAATTTTACCCTTCTTTTAACTTAAACAATTAACTTCGTTGGTAAGAACATTTGTAAATATATAGGTGTATAAATATACTCTCATATCTGTCATAATTGTAAAAAGGGCACTTGTTGTGACACCCCGCCTCGCGCGGGCCTGTCACTTGACATCTATTCTTACTTCTACTATTCGTTCTTTTCATATTGATATAAAAACGTGCGGAATTTTTTTTTTTTTTATATACATACTTACACTTACTCTCTTTCTCTCTTTCTATCTGACGGATTAAGCATAGCGGGTCCATAACCTTTGACATGACATTCGCAACCCATTCCACCAATCCCGTATCTCAATAAACTCAAATGGCAGGTTGCTTAACTTTGTTACCTGCACACGAACAAACTGGTGAGCTAAACGCCCAGTAAGTTCAAACATAAAAACATAAATCATAAAACAGTATATTATACTGTTATATTCTGTCATATAAACATATACAATGTCTGTAGTATATAACTACTAAAAACATATCGTGCATTAATACGAATAATCACATAATTTGTGATAACTAGTAATATTCTATAAAATTAGAATAACTATAAATATACCAACTGTAATAACAGTGGTATACTCTGATGTAACTCATGTCATCTCTTTAACTTTACTCTGATGTAATGACAAATAATCACATAAATTGTGATAACTATAAGTATTCTATAAAATTAGAATAACTATAAATATACCAACTGTAATAACAGTGGTATCCTCTGATGTCACCCAGGACATCTCTTAAAACTTTACACTGATGTCTTAACTTAACATCACATATAGGGTTAGCACAAACATCACATCATGTGGTAGTGCTCAAACAATACTCATTTATTCCTTTTTTCATGTTTCTCATTATTTCTTTCATTACATCACTTATTGCTTCAGTTTATGGGCCTTGCGCCTTGGGCTCGCGCCTGTCACACTATATGGGCCTCGCGCCCTATATATCATGGGCCTCGTGCCCGTTAAACTGTATGGGCCTCGCGCCCGTTAAATTGTATGGGCCTCGCGCCCTATATATCATGGGCCTCGTGCCCGTTAAACTGTATGGGCCTCGCGCCCGTTACTCTGTGTGGGCCTCGTGTCCGTAGTGCTATATCTTTAATAATTAGCACAACATGTAATGTACAAACATATATATATATACAAATGCGCATAACATATAAGTTAGCGCAAAACATTGCAATCAAACACAACAATTATGTCTTAAGTGTTTTATGCTCAATTTTTCGATTTATTCTGTTCATTTATTATCTTATCTGTACTTTAACTCTGTATGGGCCCGTTTTGATCGTACCGAAATGTGACACCCCGCCTCGCGCGGGCCTGTCACTTGACATCTATTCTTACTTCTACTATTTGTTCTTTTCACATTGATATAAAGAGGTGCGGAATTTTTTTTTTTTTTTTATACATACTTACACTTACTCTCTTTCTCTCTTTCTATCTGACGGATTAAGCATAGCGGGTCCATAACCTTTGACATGACATTCGCAACCCATTCCACCAATCCCGTATCTCAATAAACTCAAATGGCAGGTTGCTTAACTTTGTTACCTGCACACGAACAAACTGGTGAGCTAAACGCCCAGTAAGTTCAAACATAAAAACATAAATCATAAAACAGTATATTATACTGTTATTTTCTATCATATAAACTTATATACTATCTGTAGTATATAACTACTAAAAACATATCGTGCATTAATACAAATAATCACATAATTTGTGATAACTTGTAGTATTCTATAAAATTAGAATAACTATAAATATACCAACTGTAATAACAGTGGTATACTTTGATGTCACTCATGTCATCTCTTTAACTTTACTCTGATGTAATGACAAATAATCACATAAATTGTGATAACTATAAGTATTTTATAAAATTAGAATAACTATAAATATACCAACTGTAATAACAGTGGTATCCTCTGATGTCACCCAGGACATCTCTTAAAACTTTACACTGATGTCTTAACTTAACATCACATATAGGGTTAGCACAAACATCACATCATGTGGTAGTGCTCATACAATACTCATTTATTCCTTTTTTCATGTTTCTCATTATTTCTTTCATTACATCATTTATTGTTTTCAGTTTATGGGCCTTGCGCCCTTCACACTATATGGGCCTCGCGCCCTATATATCATGGGCATCGTGCCCGTTAAACTGTATGGGCCTCGCGCCCTATATATCATGGGCCTCGCGCCCGTTAAACTGTATGGGCCTCGTGCCCGTAGTGCTATATCTTTATTAATTAGCACAACATGTAATGTATAAACATATATATATACAAATGCAAATAACATATAAGTTAGTGCAACACATTGCAATCAAACACAACAATTATGTCTTAAGTGTTTTATGCTCAGTTTTTCGATTTATTCTGTTCATTTATTATCTTATCTGTGTTTTAACTCTGTATGGGCCCGTTTTGATCGTACCGAAAAGCGCTCTGTAGAGGGGCCTGGAAGCTACCCTGGCTCTCCCTCATCCGTGCTATGTCTTTGCTTTAACAATGAAATAACCTCCCCTCGCGAGAGGCCGGTACGTCAAAACATTAGGTTTTCATTACCTTGTTGTTTAATGTTCAAGTGTACATATAATAACATCTTTACTGTGCAGTCATAAAGACTGTAAATATCACATATTAATACTGTGATTTATCAAATATTAATACTGCTCTACGATCATAACGTAGTAACTGGAATCATAAAAATGGAATCCAGTAAGTTTGGAACCTCTCGTCCAAACCTGTCACATATACAGAACAGCATATAAATTATACTTAATTTATTTATTCTCATTATTTTCATCGTTTCTTTAAAACGATACCTCACACTCTTGGGAGGTTGCCTCATTAATTATAAGGCATACAAATACTCAATGCAATCATGGCAATTTAAAGAATCAGATTCTCGTGAATCTGAAACAATTGTAACAATAACATAAATTACACAGTCTAGTACACAACTATACCAATAGTTGTGCACCCGGCATCAATCACAAATCAAACAATTATATAGTTTAGGAGAAAATATATATTTTCCACCTAAACATAACCATATCAATTTGTTCGTGCACAGACAATTAAATGTCTGAACTTACCTCAATGCTGCTAACGTCAGCTTTCTGTGGTTCCTCGACAGTCCATCATCACTGTCCCGTTGAACTCCTATAACCGAAAAATTAACGGTTATTTAAAATCTTTATTTCATGTATAAAACTTTATAAAACGTAAAAATACTACGTTTTATTTCTTAATAAAGAACTTAGGAGCTTAACATTTCACTTTTAACTTTTCTGTAAACTTTTGGCAAAATTACCATTTTGCCCCAATTGGAACTTTTCTCATTGTTTCCATGCTTAACTCTTAACTTTGGCCTTTAAAACTGTAATTAAAGCCTTAGGATTATGTTCTAGGCTTTAACGACTCTTTTTCTAACTTTCTGAAATTTTCTGGTCAAAATGACCGTTTTGCCCCTGACGGGTCTTTGAATCTTAACCTTCTTGTTTTAAATGCTTAGACTGAATTTTCTAAGCTCAAAAATTATCCATTTGACTTTTAAAAACTTACCGGACCTTTTCCAGGTTAATTTCAATATTTTTCACAATTTTTACTATTCCCGACCATCGGGAAGTTCTATTCCGACATAAAAGTCGGTTTCTTGCTTTTCTTAAATTTCAGGCCTCAAAGATCGTTTTATAAATTCTTAAAACATCCATTTTTCATTTTAAATTCATAAGGGGCTCGGGTTTACTTGCCCGATCACATTTTTAAACCCTTATTTCCAGAAATGCCCTTTACGCCATTTTAAAAATTTCGGCAGCATTTCCTCTTAATTTTTAGGCTCCCGGCGTTTAGGAAACGCCTCAAAACCATCTAACCTCGTCTAATCTATCAAGTACTATACCAGAGGCCTAATTTTACGTAAAAGTTACACACTTTTTACGTAAAATTTACACATTTTCATACCTTTTCATATATGCTATTTCATCCATTTTTCTTTCTTTCTTTTACAATTTCTCATATCAATACATCTCATTAACATACATTCATCTCAATTAACAAATTGAGGAACAAGAGTGGTCGAGATTATACCGAAAATGTCGTTCGGTCTCGATCGCACAAACTTTATTCTTTCATTCTTTGCATCTGGAATTCCGTTTTGCAAATCCGACTCCGCGGATGCGTCCGGAACGTCGAAAATAGGCCAACGGGCCAATCTTCAAAATTTGGTCAACGGTCGCCGTTGACCGCCGTTGACCGACGTTGACTCGCCGTTGACCGGCGGTTGACGGCGGCGACGGTGGCAAGTGAGTAGCCCATCTTGAAGAACTCGACGAGAGGAATCCATTGGTGACCTCAATTTCATGTTTGGAGGCCCCTATCGTCGGAAAATCCCTCCGAAAGCTACGGCCACGGCGGCGACGGTGGAACTCTGCCGTGCCGGACTTTTTCCCTGAAATTGGTTGAGGGATTTTGCTCCCCACAACCCCACGACCATTTCTGCACTGGTGGCTCTCCTCAATTTGGCCGGAATCGACGAAAATCGACGGTGGATCCCACGGCGGCGACGGCGGATTTCTCGAAGCTCGGTCGGCGCGATACGGCGGTTGTTGCCGTGAACCACCACATGGGTTTTGTAGTACTCTTCACCACGAACCTTTTGGGACCGGTTTCGTGGCAAACGGTGGCCGGACGGCGAAGATACGGCCGTTTGAATTTCACGGCTCCGGCGAGCTTCGGGCGGCGCGTGCGGCTTGCTCCGGCGGCTGCTCCGTCGCGTCGACCCACCGTTGGACTCAGCTCGACGAGAGCTTTCCAATGGTGCCGGCGGTGTCGTGAACAGAAGTCGTATGTGAAAGTTGGTCACTGTTCATATTTGAGAGAATTTGGGGGTAGAATTTCGAATTTTTGGGAATTTATGAGGAATTTGTGAATTTAACCCCCAAGATTTCCTATTTATACTCTTTTTTCCAAAATTTTTAACTTGGGCTATCCTGACTAATTTGGACGTGCTGAATCCAAATTTATCAGTTTTATCTTATTCCGAGGTCATCTCGACCAGTTTCCGGTACTGCGTATTTTTCGCATTCCCAGTCGAAATTTCTGTTTTGTGCTCAATTGACTAATTTGAGCATCCTGATTCCAAATATATCAGTTTCAGGTCGAGAAAATGTCGTCTTGACCCTTTTCTCGATACTGTACATACGATATACATATTTTCCGAAAACAGTAAAATTTTTCCAGCTGTTACATCTACCCCTCCTTTTTAGAATTTTCGTCCTCGAAAATCAGCACAAGTAGGAGTATAACAATTTCAATTCCTTTCTATACTCTAACGTAGTTTTCTCAATGTCATAACTTTCCCATGACATCTTCTCTTCTTGAGTCAATATTTGAACTAATTGTCCTTCATAACTTATGTCATTTTGAACTTGCAAAAGTTCATATTTTAACACATGTGATGGATTGGGCATGTACTTTCTTAGCAAAAACATCCGGGGTGATGCCAATATATAGGCGATCTTCCCATGTATTCTATACTTTCAAACGATCCAATATAGTTTGGATTCAGTTTTCCTTTCTTATAGAAACACTTTATCCCCTTTATGGGCGATACCATAGAAAATACGAAGTTCCCTTCATTAACTCCAGGAATCTTCATCGTTTGTCTATCTAACTTTTCTGCTAATTCTGTGCATTATTTATTCCCTATAAAATTTTTATCGTTCTATTCTTTTAACTCATATCATTCTGTACTTTTCCTTTCAATACTATACATATCATTTCATTTCTTTCTTTTCTATACTTTACTTTACCTTCATTTACAGATTCATCGTTGACCGTACCTACCTTACGGAAAACTTTAAATATTTATAATAGCTACCTCCTCTTTCGGAGTAATACATGACTGGGAACGTTTCTCAACCGTTCTCCACAGTCTAACTGGGGAGCGTTTCTATTGGCCGTCCTCCACCAGTTAACATAAACATAAAACATCATATTCCTAGGCTGGTACGTCAACATTTAAATCTTTAATATAATTCTCTTACTTTACATTAACTTTTCATTTCATTCTATCTGACTTTGTGAACATATCAAATTATCATGTCACATTTGCTCATCTTTCATAAAAAGCAAAGTCAGAAACTTTCTATATCACTTTATAAACTTTCTTTCTATCAAACATTTTATAACATTCTATTCATAACATTTCTATAACATTTCCATAAAACGTTTCTTTAGTAAACATTTTCATAAAACATTCATTCATATAGTGTCTCGTATAGTGCTATTCCAATGAGAGCTTGATAACTATTGTTGTATGAGGATTTCTAATATAATTCTCATTTCGAACTCTCAAAAAACCTATCACTTAATTTCGAGACATATCTCTCAAAGTCTGAATAGTTCATTTTAACTGCCCATCCATCGGGGAGTGAAATGTGATACTGAGTCTCAATTTCGTATCCATGATTTCTTATACATATTTCTAGAAATTCGAAATAAACTTCTAGAAAATCTGTCGTTACACAATTCATTTCGAAATGCCATGCAATTAGGTAACATGGACTACATATCAATTTGCCAACTTTTTCAATGAAAACGTTATTTTCACTACTATAAACCGTACTGTTTTCGTTAATCTATCCATAATAACCCAGATGGCATCATAGCCCTCTCGGTCTTTGATAATCTTACTATAAATCTTATCATAATATGCTTTCAATTTCATTCAGAAATTTCCAAGGATTCCAAATTTCCACTTGGACACCGATGTTTGATCTTAACTCTTTGGTAATCATACGACTACTTAAAAGTGTCACAATATCATTCTTCATTTCTTTCTACCAAAATTGGAGCTTTAAATTCTGGTATATCTTAGTGATTCCCAGATAAACTGAATATAATATTTCATGATCCTTTAACTAGATCCGTCCTCTGAGTTCTTTATCTATCGGAACATTAATCCTTCTTTAATATAGGATCAATCCGTTCCTAGAAACCCTTTCTTGAGGACTAGTTGGAGTTAGATCTCATATCTGCTACTCTATTAGTTTTGGCCTAGAAGGTAGAGGACTTCGTAATCACAATTCCTTTACCAACTCTAGCCATCTTCTATGTTGTATATTTAGCTTCTTCGTAATAAGTTTCTAAAACATACATGGGTAATTCCTCCCATGATCCTTTAGTGGACGTAAAACATAAGTATTCATCTTACCATTTTGCATCCGAACTGCACCTAACCCTACTGTAGGTGCGTCACCATATATTACAAATTTCTCTCTATGTAGAGACTACGTATAGACACAGTCTAATCAACTGGTCAAATTTCTATAGACTTCACTTACTAATGTATTACCCTGCTTTAATTCAGAAAATTTCATCTGCTAAAGCATAATGCTGCAGGGCTGTACTACTTTTAGTTAACTTGTCTAAAATCTTGTTCTAACTCATAATAAACACATCCTTATCTCATGAAGGATATTTTACCACAAGTGGGCGTCTTTCCTCTGAATGAAGGTCATACACAAATCCTTCTCTTGTTCTATTAGATTTATAAAATCTAAAATTATTCATAGCGAGGATAGTCATTCTTCTTCTTTTTCTAAAGAATCAATGAAGCTCTCAAATTCCGACGGTCTCTTTCGTCAGAGCTATTCACATGTAAAATTCTTGATGTCTCATTAGTTAGGGTTCATGGCCTCTTTCAAGTATTAACAAAGAGGATACTACTTGATCTATTGCCACTGTTGGCTGATCCTGAATGTTCTCAGAACCTTACATTTATTCTATTCCCTCTAACTATTGTTTTAATTCTGTATTTTCTTTCATTCATATTTCGTGAATAGTCTGTAACTTCTCTACTACTTTCAAACAATGTGGAGCGTCGCCCCCTTCTATCATCTTAACTTTGCGTATTAACCATTTTCTTGGTTATATTATAATCGCATTAAAACGCACTATTATACTTTGTCATAAACAATTTCGTAGAATTCTAAAAATTCACGAAATTTCAATTAACATAATACATCATCTTTAAATATCATCATAGTCTTCATCATAGACTATATCATAAACTCATCATTTCGTTTATTTCATAACTTTTATATGCTTTATTTTATGCCATTTCATACATCTTGGCATTAAAGTCTTATACAAAACAATCTTTCATATTAAAAAAATACATGTTTACATGTACGTACCTCCTTTCACTTTATACATCTCATTCATCTAGTTCTAGAGGAAATTCTTCTGAATCCTCTTAATTAACGTTTCACTGAATATACTTTAACATCTGATAATCAATACTGTATTTAATTAGTTCCTAGTATTGTTTTACAATCATAATTCACGCAATAAAATGATCAAGCGTGATTAGAACTAGAACAAAGCAAAAATTCAATTTAGAATTTTTGGAACAGTAAAAGCACCTGGCATTCTCAATCTAGCGCCTGGCCTTATCACAAATATTGTTGTAAGCGCTTGGCGCTCGACTTTGGTTAAAATGAATTTCTAACATCAATTGTTACGAAACTTAACTCATTCAATCTCTATTTACCCCAGAGGATAATTAAAACATTCTAGGGTCAAAACCTGCATTAGCTCATATTTTAAAAATATGATAAAAATCCAATACATACTTCCGTAACCTGAAAAAAAATGGAATACGACATGTACCATGGATAAATCTGATGGCAATGTCAGTCTGTAAGCTACCTTTCCACTCTATGTTGCATAAGTCCTCCTCAGTTTCTAATAACACATAGCATACATTTGAATTGCGTTACCGGACGTCAACTATAATTTCTCAGTCCGATGAACCAATTCCCATATATCCGTAACTCTAGGGAATACAGACGGTGTGACTTCTCCTGTGTCCATGAGGAAATTGGGGGCTGATGCTGGACTCCTCTGAGAGAGTCACTCAATCATGGCATGGCGAAACTTGGTCCAGTTTGAGCTCATCCTGGTCTCAAGAATCCCAGTACACATGAGAGCATCTTCTCTGAAAGGTGCATGCATGTCAACAGCTATCAGAACCCAATTATCCTAATCAATGGCACACAGTCGAAGAGTCATCTCAATGATATAAAACGGTACTGTACTTCCATAGAGTGCTGGAATGCTATATGTCCTCGAAACATAGTGGACAACTGGTTTTAAAATCTATGCAGCTCGGGCATAAATCCTCATTCCTACTCTGAGTAGTAGAGGAGTTCCCAGAGCAATCATCTAACATTGTACTAATATCATTTTATCCACGATCATACAGTGGATTCATCATTTCATCTTTTATAATATTGTTTATTTTCAATAAATAAACAATTAACAATATAAAATAAAACTAACTCACTTGGACTGCGTGGAAGAGGATGCAGACAATGTCATGATAGGTTATGATGAACCGAACCGCTCTGATACCACCTTGTGACACCCCGCCTCGCGCGGGCCTGTCACTTGACATCTATTCTTACTTCTACTATTTGTTCTTTTCACATTGATATAAAGAGGTGCGGAATTTTTTTTTTTTTTTTATACATACTTACACTTACTCTCTTTCTCTCTTTCTATCTGACGGATTAAGCATAGCGGGTCCATAACCTTTGACATGACATTCGCAACCCATTCCACCAATCCCGTATCTCAATAAACTCAAATGGCAGGTTGCTTAACTTTGTTACCTGCACACGAACAAACTGGTGAGCTAAACGCCCAGTAAGTTCAAACATAAAAACATAAATCATAAAACAGTATATTATACTGTTATTTTCTATCATATAAACTTATATACTATCTGTAGTATATAACTACTAAAAACATATCGTGCATTAATACAAATAATCACATAATTTGTGATAACTTGTAGTATTCTATAAAATTAGAATAACTATAAATATACCAACTGTAATAACAGTGGTATACTTTGATGTCACTCATGTCATCTCTTTAACTTTACTCTGATGTAATGACAAATAATCACATAAATTGTGATAACTATAAGTATTTTATAAAATTAGAATAACTATAAATATACCAACTGTAATAACAGTGGTATCCTCTGATGTCACCCAGGACATCTCTTAAAACTTTACACTGATGTCTTAACTTAACATCACATATAGGGTTAGCACAAACATCACATCATGTGGTAGTGCTCATACAATACTCATTTATTCCTTTTTTCATGTTTCTCATTATTTCTTTCATTACATCATTTATTGTTTTCAGTTTATGGGCCTTGCGCCCTTCACACTATATGGGCCTCGCGCCCTATATATCATGGGCATCGTGCCCGTTAAACTGTATGGGCCTCGCGCCCTATATATCATGGGCCTCGCGCCCGTTAAACTGTATGGGCCTCGTGCCCGTAGTGCTATATCTTTATTAATTAGCACAACATGTAATGTATAAACATATATATATACAAATGCAAATAACATATAAGTTAGTGCAACACATTGCAATCAAACACAACAATTATGTCTTAAGTGTTTTATGCTCAGTTTTTCGATTTATTCTGTTCATTTATTATCTTATCTGTGTTTTAACTCTGTATGGGCCCGTTTTGATCGTACCGAAAAGCGCTCTGTAGAGGGGCCTGGAAGCTACCCTGGCTCTCCCTCATCCGTGCTATGTCTTTGCTTTAACAATGAAATAACCTCCCCTCGCGAGAGGCCGGTACGTCAAAACATTAGGTTTTCATTACCTTGTTGTTTAATGTTCAAGTGTACATATAATAACATCTTTACTGTGCAGTCATAAAGACTGTAAATATCACATATTAATACTGTGATTTATCAAATATTAATACTGCTCTACGATCATAACGTAGTAACTGGAATCATAAAAATGGAATCCAGTAAGTTTGGAACCTCTCGTCCAAACCTGTCACATATACAGAACAGCATATAAATTATACTTAATTTATTTATTCTCATTATTTTCATCGTTTCTTTAAAACGATACCTCACACTCTTGGGAGGTTGCCTCATTAATTATAAGGCATACAAATACTCAATGCAATCATGGCAATTTAAAGAATCAGATTCTCGTGAATCTGAAACAATTGTAACAATAACATAAATTACACAGTCTAGTACACAACTATACCAATAGTTGTGCACCCGGCATCAATCACAAATCAAACAATTATATAGTTTAGGAGAAAATATATATTTTCCACCTAAACATAACCATATCAATTTGTTCGTGCACAGACAATTAAATGTCTGAACTTACCTCAATGCTGCTAACGTCAGCTTTCTGTGGTTCCTCGACAGTCCATCATCACTGTCCCGTTGAACTCCTATAACCGAAAAATTAACGGTTATTTAAAATCTTTATTTCATGTATAAAACTTTATAAAACGTAAAAATACTACGTTTTATTTCTTAATAAAGAACTTAGGAGCTTAACATTTCACTTTTAACTTTTCTGTAAACTTTTGGCAAAATTACCATTTTGCCCCAATTGGAACTTTTCTCATTGTTTCCATGCTTAACTCTTAACTTTGGCCTTTAAAACTGTAATTAAAGCCTTAGGATTATGTTCTAGGCTTTAACGACTCTTTTTCTAACTTTCTGAAATTTTCTGGTCAAAATGACCGTTTTGCCCCTGACGGGTCTTTGAATCTTAACCTTCTTGTTTTAAATGCTTAGACTGAATTTTCTAAGCTCAAAAATTATCCATTTGACTTTTAAAAACTTACCGGACCTTTTCCAGGTTAATTTCAATATTTTTCACAATTTTTACTATTCCCGACCATCGGGAAGTTCTATTCCGACATAAAAGTCGGTTTATTGCTTTTCTTAAATTTCAGGCCTCAAAGATCGTTTTATAAATTCTTAAAACATCCATTTTTCATTTTAAATTCATAAGGGGCTCGGGTTTACTTGCCCGATCACATTTTTAAACCCTTATTTCCAGAAATGCCCTTTACGCCATTTTAAAAATTTCGGCAGCATTTCCTCTTAATTTTTAGGCTCCCGGCGTTTAGGAAACGCCTCAAAACCATCTAACCTCGTCTAATCTATCAAGTACTATACCAGAGGCCTAATTTTACGTAAAAGTTACACACTTTTTACGTAAAATTTACACATTTCATACCTTTTCATATATGCTATTTCATCCATTTTTCTTTCTTTCTTTTACAATTTCTCATATCAATACATCTCATTAACATACATTCATCTCAATTAACAAATTGAGGAACAAGAGTGGTCGAGATTATACCGAAAATGTCGTTCGGTCTCGATCGCACAAACTTTATTCTTTCATTCTTTGCATCTGGAGTTCCGTTTTGCAAATCCGACTCCGCGGATGCGTCCGGAACGTCGAAAATAGGCCAACGGGCCAATCTTCAAAATTTGGTCAACGGTCGCCGTTGACCGCCGTTGACCGACGTTGACTCGCCGTTGACCGGCGGTTGACGGCGGCGACGGTGGCAAGTGAGTAGCCCATCTTGAAGAACTCGACGAGAGGAATCCATTGGTGACCTCAATTTCATGTTTGGAGGCCCCTATCGTCGGAAAATCCCTCCGAAAGCTACGGCCACGGCGGCGACGGTGGAACTCTGCCGTGCCGGACTTTTTCCCTGAAATTGGTTGAGGGCTTTTGCTCCCCACAACCCCACGACCATTTCTGCACCGGTGGCTCTCCTCAATTTGGCCGGAATCGACGAAAATCGACGGTGGATCCCACGGCGGCGACGGCGGATTTCTCGAAGCTCGGTCGGCGCGATACGGCGGTTGTTGCCGTGAACCACCACATGGGTTTTGTAGTACTCTTCACCACGAACCTTTTGGGACCGGTTTCGTGGCAAACGGTGGCCGGACGGCGAAGATACGGCCGTTTGAATTTCACGGCTCCGGCGAGCTTCGGGCGGCGCGTGCGGCTTGCTCCGGCGGCTGCTCCGTCGCGTCGACCCACCGTTGGACTCAGCTCGACGAGAGCTTTCCAATGGTGCCGGCGGTGTCGTGAACGGAAGTCGTATGTGAAAGTTGGTCACTGTTCATATTTGAGAGAATTTGGGGGTAGAATTTCGAATTTTTGGGAATTTATGAGGAATTTGTGAATTTAACCCCCAAGATTTCCTATTTATACTCTTTTTCCCAAAATTTTTAACTTGGGCTATCCTGACTAATTTGGACGTGCTGAATCCAAATTTATCAGTTTTATCTTATTCCGAGGTCATCTCGACCAGTTTCCGGTACTGCGTATTTTTCGCATTCCCGGTCGAAATTTCTGTTTTGTGCTCAATTGATTAATTTGAGCATCCTGATTCCAAATATATCAGTTTCAGGTCGAGAAAATGTCGTCTTGACCCTTTTCTCGATACTGTACATACGATATACACATTTCCCGAAAACAGTAAAATTTTTCCAACTGTTACACGAAAAGCGCGCTGTAGAGGGGCCTGGGAGCTACCCTGGCTCGCCCTCATCTGTGCTATGTCTTCTGCTTTAACAATGAAATAACCTCCCCTCGCGAGAGGCCGGTACGCCAAAACATTAGGTTTTCATTACCCTGTTGTTTAATGTTCAAGTGTACATATGATAACATCTTTACTGTGCAGTCATAATGACTGTAAACATCACATATTAATACTGTGATTAATCAAATATTAGTACTGCTCTACGATCATAACGTAATAACTGGAATCATAAAAATGGAATCCAGTAAGTTTGGAACCTCTCGTCCAAACCTGTCACATATACAGAACAGTACATAAATTATACTTAATTCATTTATTCTCATTATTTTCATCGTTTCTTTAAAACGATACCTCACATTCTTGGGAGGTTGCCTCATTAATGATAAGGCATGCAAATACTCAATACAATCATAACAATATAAAGAATCAGATTCTCGTGAATCTGAAACAATTGTAACAATAACATAAATTACACAGTCTAGTACACAACTATACCAATAATTGTGCACCCGGCATCAATCACAAATCAAACAATTATATAGTTTAGGAGAAAATATATATTTTCCACCTAAACATAACCATATCAATTTGTTCGTGCACAGACAATTAAATGTCTGAACTTACCTCAATGCTGCTAACATCAGCTTTCTGTGGTTTCTCGACAGTCCATCATCACTGTCCCGTTAAACTCCTATAACCGAAAAATTAACGGTTATTTAAAATCTTTATTTCATATATAAAACTTTATAAAACGTAAAAATACTACGTTTTATTTCTTAATAAAGAACTTAGGAGCTTAACGTTTCATTTTTAACTTTTCTGTAAACTTTTGGCAAAATTACCATTTTGCCCCAATCGGAACTTTTCTCATTGTTTCCATGCTTAACTCTTAACTTTGGCCTTTAAAACTTTAATTAAAGCCTTAGGATTATGTTCTAGGCTTTAACGACTCTTTTTCTAACTTTCTGAAATTTTTGGTCAAAATGACCGTTTTGCCCCTGACGGGTCTTTGAATCTTAACCTTCTCATTTTAAATGCTTAGACTGAATTTTCCAAGCTCAAAAATCATCCATTTGACTTTTAAAAATTTACTGGACCTTTTCCAGATTAATTTCTATATTTTTCATAATTTTTACTATTCCCGGCCCTCGGGAAGCTCTATTCCGACATAAAAGTCGATTTCTTGCTTTTCTTACATTTCAGGCCTCAAAGATCGTTTTATAAATTCTTAAAACATCCATTTTTCATTTTAAATTCATAAGGGGCTCGGGTTTACTTGCCCGATCACATTTTTAAACCCTTATTTCCAGAAATGCCCTTTACGCCATTTTAAAAATTTCGGCAGCATTTCCTCTTAATTTTTAGGCTCCCGGCATTTAGGAAACGCCTCAAAACCATCTAACCTCGTCTAATCTATCAAGTACTATACCAGAGGCCTAATTTTACGTAAAAGTTACACACTTTTTACGTAAAATTTACACATTTTCATACCTTTTTCATATCTGCTATTTCATCCATTTTTCTTTCTTTCTTTTACAATTTCTCATATCAATACATCTCATTAACATACATTCATCTCAATTAACAAATTGAGGAACAAGAGTGGTCGAGATTATACCGAAAATGCCGTTCGGTCTCGATCGCACAAACTTTATTCCTTCATTCTTTGCATCTGGAGTTCCGTTTTGCAAATCCGACTCCGCGGATGCGTCCGGAACCTCGAAAATAGGCCAACGGGCCAATCTTCAAAATTTGGTCAACGGTTGCCGTTGACCGGCGTTGACCGCCGTTGACCGGCGTTGACTCGCCGTTGACCGGCGGTTGACGGCGGCGATGGTGGCAAGTGAGTAGCCCATCTTGAAGAACTCGACGAGAGGAATCCATTGGTGGCCTCAGTTTCATGTTTGGAGGCACCTATCGCCGGAAAATCCCCCCGAAAGCTACGGCGACGGTGGAACTCCGCCGTGCCGGACTTTTTCCCTGAAATTGGTTGAGGGCTTTTGCGCCCCACGACCATTTCTGCACCGGTGGCTCTCTTCAATTTGGCCGGAATCGACGAAAATCGATGGTGACTCCCACGGCGGCGACGGCGGATTTCTCGAAGCTCGGTCGGCGCGATACGGCAGTTGTTGCCGTGAACCACCACATGGGTTTTGTAGTACTCTTCACCACGAACCTTTTGGGACCGGTTTCGTGGCAAACGGTGGCCGGACGGCGGAGATACGGCCGTTTGAATTTCACGGCTCCGGCGAGCTTTGGGCGGCGCGTGCGGCTTGCTCCGGCGGCTGCTCCGTCGCGTCGACCCACCGTTGGACTCAGCTCGACGAGAGCTTTCCAATGGTGCCGGCGGTGTCGTGAACGGAAGTCGTATGTGAAAGTTGGTCACTGTTCATATTTGAGAGAATTTGGGGGTAGAATTTCGAATTTTTGGGAATTTATGAGGAATTTGTGAATTTAACCCCCAAGATTTCCTATTTATACTCTTTTTCCCAAAATTTTTAACTTGGGCTATCCTGACTAATTTGGACGTGCTGAATCCAAATTTATCAGTTTTATCTTATTCCGAGGTCATCTCGACCAGTTTCCGGTACTGCGTATTTTTCGCATTCCCGGTCGAAATTTCTGTTTTGTGCTCAATTGATTAATTTGAGCATCTTGATTCCAAATATATCAGTTTCAGGTCGAGAAAATGTCGTCTTGACCCTTTTCTCGATACTGTACATACGATATACACATTTCCCAAGAACAGTAAAATTTTCCGGCTGTTACACTTGTATTTTTTTTTAACTATATAACAATAAATTGATTTCAATATTATAATATTTTCCAGTAATATTTATCCTTTACATCAATAATTTTTAATAATATCGAACTATAAGTTCTAAATAAAAAGTTACATATTAATCGATTAATAATTACAAAATTCTAAATAAAATATTATAATTATAAGACCTGTCTCACTGTCAAACTTGAAACATTTCCTATATAAAGAGAACAAATACGTAGGTAATAATATTGTTTATAAATATAGAATACACATTTTCCAATTAGTTATTTTTTTAAACCTATTATTTTTTTTTTTGAGACTTGAAAATTTCTTTTTTGCTCTTTCATAAAGTTAAAGAAAAAAAAGAACTATTTGCTTAGAGGGGAAAAAAAAAAGGCAATTTGCATAGAACTTCGATGTTACAACTTTCTTTATTAAAGATAATTTTTTTGTTCTTTGAAACTTTGTTAAAGACAAGTTTCAAAGAAAAAAGAAACTATTTGCTTAGGGCTTCTACATTACAACTTTTGTTATTCAAGACAATTTGCTTGTTCTATTAAACTTTGTTAAAGACGAGTTTCAAATAAAAAGAAACTATTTGCTTAGAGCTTCCATGTTACAACTTTCTTTATTAACGACAATGTGTTTGTTCTTTGAAACTTTGTTAAAGACGAGTTTCAAAGAAAAAAGAAACTATTTGCTTAGAGCTTCTATGTTATAACTTTTTTTTATTAAAGACAATGTATTTGTTCTTTGAAACTTTGTTAAAGAATAGTTTCAAAGAAAAAAGAAATTATTTGGTTAGAGCTTCTATGTTACAACTTTCTTTATTAACGACAATGTGTTTGTTCTTTGAAACTTTGTTAAAGACGAGTTTCAAAGAAAAAAGAAACTATTTGCTTCTATGTTACAACTTTATTAAAGACAATTTAGATGCCATGAAATCAATTTATCGATTTTTGCCGAAGTGGCAAAACTTCCTGTAGATTTTAAGTTTAGACGACATTTTTACCCCGTCCATATATTTCTAAATTTCGATATGATAGGAATTTCACTTTTTCTCGATCTTTCTTTTGTTCTTCCTTTCTACATCTCTTTCTTCCTTTTTTTTATTTTTTTTCTTTTTTTCTTTTTTCTTTTTTTTCTATTGCCGTCGCTTCCTCTCACCGTTGCTCCTAATCCAAACAACACACTATCGCCGAACCCTGGTGAGGTATTAGTGCATCGTCGGGAGATCTATGGCCATGCGTCGAAGGTCAAGGGAGATCTCCTCCGCTCATGGGAAATCTTCAATCGCACGTAGAAGGTCTGTTGAGATCTTAACGGGTCTAAAAATACGAGGGAAACTAACCAAAAACAAACTAAACAATAATAATAAAAAAAAAAGATTAAAAAAGCGACCTAAAAGAAACATATGTAGATTTTCTCAACTTTAAATCCTTTTCCTAAATTGGTGAGATGTTTTGTTTTTTTTTTTTTTTTTTTTCCAGACAAAACTTTTCTCAGTATATCCAGATCTACTAATTTATCCTGAAGTACCTAAAGCCACGATTTCCGTTTCTTTCTAAGCAATTGTAAGATATATTGATTCTTGATTCACCGTCCACTCCAAGGCTCTATATTATACTCATAAGAGCCTTTGTTCCCTAAATCAGTCCAAGATTGTACGGCCAGTCACATTCATATCCTACAGAGCATCACTTGCCTTGGATGAACAGGGCTTAAAAGAAGTGGGAATCTTATTATGATATCCAAATTTGAGAGGATAAGGATGATATAAAACAAATTTTAAAGGCATGTTGTTAAACTGCTATAACAGTTTTTAAGTATGATGTCATAATTTACTACCGTTAGCATAATATATGAACTAATATTATGGAAAAAGATAATCGTTTATATCGAAATAAGCGGAAGATCATAATAATTTTTTTCTTTAAAATATAAAACTTAACTCATAATATAAAATTAAAAAAAAAACACTAAGCTTTATCAATCTCATGATGGTAGAAAACATAGTCTTCAAATAATTTAAATCAACTTGAAAACATCCTAAAAAATCATAAAAAAAATAAATGAGCTATTTAATCTAAAATAAACTTATAAACTCTTAAGAAAATAATCATAAACTTTTCTGAAACAAGAAAGTTCTGATAACCCACCTAACCACCACATGCACAATGATAAAATGAAAGGGCAAACCCGTCAAACCACCTCCCCAAAGGCAAAAACAGAAAAACATTGCAAAATGTAGTGCGTGTTTGGTTTTGTTTTCAAAACAGATTTCACGATTTCCTAGGGAATCGATTTCAAAATCGGTGTGAAATTGTCTTTGGTTTGTATTGTTTTTTAAAACAGATTTCAAAACGAATCCAAAATCTCCTTTGTCCCCAAAGTAAAATTGAAAACGACTAAAAGTCGTTTTCTCTGATTTCATTTTTCTCATTTCTCCCATTTTTCTGATTTAATTATTATGGTTAATTAAGATTTAATTGATATAATAATTACTTAAATATTATAGTTATTAATTTTTAATTCATTTTTCAATTAAAAAATTTAATTAATTTTTAATTTTTGGTATTCAGAATAATTTTTTTAAAAATCAAACATAAATATGTTTTTATAGAATATTTATAAAATGACTGGTTTTCAAAAATATAACCAAACACAGTTTCACTTTCTTGTTTATCAAAACATACACTCAGAAAATAAAACCAAACATAATTTCAGAAACGTTCTCAGAATTGTTTTCAAAACGATCTCAAATTCAAAGAATTTGAAAACATAACAGATTTCAAAAACAATACTAAACACTACCGTAGTGTTTCCCCAACTCTCCTTTAGTTGTACATAAAAATATGTATAGATAACTGTGTATCATAATTATGCTCATCTCTCAAATTTTACACTTCTTTCAACTTAAACAATTAATTCGTTCGTAAGAATATATATTGTACATATAATGTGTATATATATATATAGGTGAACAGATATATTCTCACATCTGTCACAATTATAAAATTGTACTTGTGAATTTTTTTTGTTCGTTATTGTAATATCAAATTGATTTTAATGTAGTATGTTTTAATGATATTTATAATTTATACAAATAGTTTTTTATAGTATCATAAAATAAAATCTAAAATAAAACATTGCGTGCATGTTAACCAACTATTAATAGTTATAAAATTGTAAATAGAGTATTATAATTACCAAATATATCTAATTGCCGACCTTGAGACATTTCCTGTATATGCGTATAGAGAGAACAAACACACAGGGAATATTACTATTTCGTTCCTACAGATCGAACCTTGTGTTCTTAACCTTGTGTTCTTAACCTTGTGTTCTTTTGAAACATAGAATACATATTTTCTAATTATTTGATTTTTTTTTATTTTGTTAAAACCTACTACTGTTTTCTTTTTTGAGTCCCAAAAAATTGCTATTTAGCTTTTAACTCAAAAAGTTAAAGAAAAATGAAACTATTTGCTCAGAGAAAAAGAAATTATTTGCTTAGGGCTTCAATGTTACAGCTTTCTTTATCAAGACCCCGTTTGAAACAATATTTTACCCTCTAGATTTAAAACTTACAATTATACATCCCATCTTTTTTATTTTCAATTTTTAAAAAACTTAAACTTTTAATATACGTAACTTTCAAATCGAAATAAAATGATTCTTATGTCAGAATACTCATAATAATAAGACAAATAAAACAATATCTATTTTAATTATTTTTATCTGAACACATTTTAAATGTTTATACTATTTTCTATATTACAAAATTTTTTTCAAAAGTCACCTTCCCCCAACATAAATTTTCAACCTAACCTCCAAAACACTGTCTTTAGAAATCTCCCAAATGTGCCCTAAAGACTATTTGTTTGTTCTTTGTTGGAGAGAGAGAGAGAGAGATTAATCCGCATGTTAAAGAAAAAATAAACTAAATATTTGTCTCTGCAAAAGTGAATGAATGAGAAAAAAAGAGTTAAAAGATAGATTAGATAAAGAAGGTAGTGAATTAATTAAATTGATTCCATTCCTCCACTTTGGCATGGTTGGGGACTCCAAAAAAAGAAAAAGAAACATGAGAGATGCCGAACAATCATGTTGAAGAAAAGAAAATTTTGGAAGGGCTTGAAACTTAACTACACCATCATATTTTCACTGGGATGCCATTAACCGTTGGATCGATTATTGCAGAGGTGGCAAAACTTCTTGTAGATTTTAAGTTTTTGAGGTCATTTTAACCCTTCCATGTTTTTTTTTTTTTATATTTCAACGTGATAGGAATTTCACCTTTTCTCTATCTCTCTTTGGTTCTTCCTCTTTTTTTCTTCCATAGCCGTTGCTTCCTCTAGCCGTTGATCCTATCCAACCGACACACCATCGTCGAACCCCGGTGAGGTCTTAGTGGATCGTGAGGATATCTATAACCATGCGAAGGAGGTCCAGAAAGATCTCCTCTGCTCGTGGGAAATCTTCGGTCACACGTAGGAGGTCTAGTGAGACCTTAATGGGTCTAAAAATAAGAGAGCAAAAAAATAATAATAACAATAATGAAACAAACTAAACAACAATAAAGAGTATAAAAAAAAAGTAACCTAAAAGAAACATGTTTAGATTTTCTCAATTTAAAACCATTTCTCTAAATTGGTACGATGGTTTTTTTTTTTTTTTCAGACTAAGCTTTTTTTCTCAAAATATTCACATCCAAAATTTATCCCAAGTAACAGAAGCCACAATATCCGTTTCTTTTTGAGCAATTATACGATAGACAAATTCTTAGTTCATAGTTCACTTCAAGGCTCTATACCCATAAGAGTCTTTGTCTTCTAAATCCGTCCAAGATTATGTTGTCACATTCATCTCTTATAGAGCATCTCTTGTCCTGGATGAATAGGGCATAAAATACTAACAGAAGCGGAAATCTTATTACAATTTCAAAGTTTGAAAGGATAGGGATGACATGAAACAAATTCCAAAGACATGTACGTGCTTAAGGTTCGGGGCAATTTATAAAATTTATCCTTTGTACATATCCTTAAAAATTCAAACATACGAATTAGTAGCCATTAATGGTGACCTCCACTCTGGTGGTGTTGGGGGCTTTTCACTGTATCAAACAATTACACAGGACTGTATTCAATAAAATCGTGTCTTAGGAATTACGAAAGCTTGATCACTTATTATAGCCTCCTTAACCCTTTTCAATATAATATTGGAATTCATAAAAATATATTCACGTAACTAAAAAGATAACTACTTCGTAAATAAATTATTTTATTGAAAATATAATATTTTAGCTCTGCTATTTACTTTTTTAAAGTTTCAATAAAAAAGCTACTTAGAAAAAGAAAAAAGAAAGAAAGAAAGAAAAATAATTGTTTGTTTAGAGCTTCTATGTTACACCTTTCTTTATTAAAGACAATTTAATTGTTTTTTGAAGCTTCATAGACATAATTTATGGAAGACTGGTAGAAAAGAGTGATCAATTAAATCTGCATATATATATATATATATATATTTTAAATAAAGCCTGCGAAAGTGAGTGAATGAGAGATAAAAGAGAGAGATAAAGAAGGCAGTGAAGTAATAATTAAATTGATTCCGATCCTTTACTTCGGCATCGTCAGGAACTCTAAAAAGGAAACATCAGAGATGCCAAACTATCATCTTAAAGAAAAGAATACACTTGAATTCACGTAGATGCCACGAAATCATTGGGTCGATTCTTGCCGAGGTGGCAAAAATTCTTTCCAAATCTATGTTTTGGTGGACATTTTTACCCCTTTATGTTTGTTCTAAATTTAAAATATTCTATGGATTGTACTCGTTACAAAACTTGAAAAAAATTTCTCAAGAAATTACATTTTTTTTTATTTTCAAATTGTTCCTTTCATTTTCATATTTAGGATTTGTTTTATTTATGGGTTGAGCCTAGAATACAATAAAATTTTTAGATTTGAATTGATTGACTTAATTATAATTTTTGTTGACTTCTAAAAAAAAATAAAACGAAACCTAAAAATTTAGATTCAAACTTATGAACCAAATGAAGTTTTAATTTGTTTCTTTTCCATTAAAAGAATAAAAGAATGTCTACCCTTCACTCCAAAATGTTGTATATATGATCAATAGATTGATCTTCATCATCATTATTGATTTGTGTAACTTGTTATAAGAGAAATTTCATAACAAATAATTGTCCACAAAATGGTTGGTCAATCTAAAGTTCGCCTTTGTTTGAGAGCACTGGTTCCAGAGCCATCATCCAATGAGATAATACACATGAGTGATCTCACACCATCAAAATGCTTTACAACCATAGCTGTGTCTCTAGCAATTGACCCCAACAAAATCCCTTGTTTGTTCTCAATAATTGAGTATGAAGGTCATCACCACCCTCTCTATTTCATAGAAAACCCTTCTTCTCGGCTTGGCGACTGCAATGCATACTACAGCTACTGCAAACAACCGGGGGTCCCTGACGAATTTAGCAAAACTAAATCCTTCATATTCCATTGCGAGAAATGTGCTTTTGATGTGCATCTACTTTGCGGCCCCTTGCCACCTATCATCAAATATAAGTCTCATGTACACGATCTTACTCTTGTCGATTCATTCTTGGAAGATGATTTGGGTGAATACTATTGTGATATTTGTGAAGAAAGAAGGGATCCGAAACTTTGTGTTTATTTTTGTGCAGAATGCCAATATGTTGCTCACGTTCATTGCATGATTCCGGAGGTACTGTTACTCGTTGTTATAAATAACGTCATCCATTCTTTGATGTACTATTTTTTATTCATTGTCTACAGGATTTGATACATATGATATGATTTTATTTGGAAGGATTTCTTAGGATTTGCATTGTTATTGTCTGCTTGTGCTTTAGTTCTTGTTCGACTTTCACTCTTAGCCCTAGCTTCATCACGACACTTCGTTTTACATGATCTAATTTGGAAATTTCATATACTGAAGCTAGATTCGGATGTAAAATATTATGAGGATATTTAAATTTTATTATCAAAGTGGGAATATAAATACATATACTTTAAGTGAGCAGTATTTCTATACTAATCTTGCGTCTCTCACGGATGCATTGTTAGGTTTCACGGGTATATAATGGAGACTACGGCGATGTAAACCTCAGGATTGTCAACGAGCGAACACTTTCAATATCCCAGAGTGGTACATTAGAGATCATGCAAGAACACAAATTTGGGGAAGCCTTATTGACCTTAAGTCAAATACTACTGAATTTGAAAGAACAAGAACAAATATTACTTTCACAACATTTCGAAGTGGGTGTCAATAAGATTACTAGTTCCATGTCTGCAAACCTTCAACATTCCTTTTATCATGATGTGTTCCATAGTGGCGAAGAGGAGGAAAGTCAAGACGTTGATTGTAGAGATTTTAGAATGATGACGACTAGGATTAAGTTGTTTTTTGAACAAAAGAGATTGCATCTAAGTTCTAAGAACTTAGATGTGCAAATGGTGAAAATTGCAGATTATATGGTACCATGGACGTTGGCTCCAGTCGTCGGAATGCTATTTCAATATGGTCTTGAAGAACAGGTTAGGCCTAGCCCTAGCGATTTCCAAAATTTGACATCAGAAATGAAGAGCATTTGCTTTAGCTTTCTGTGTCAACTCATACATAGCATGAGCATAATAAGAGTTGGGGACATTAGTGAAGAAATTCTTAGAGATTGGTATTGTCATGCGATGTTTCTTAAACGTTTAGGTTTTGGAATAAGTTTCTTGTTTGAACGTCTAAGACAAGTCTCACTTGCTTACTTTGGTCTACAAGTAAGTAGGTTTGAAAGTGAAACACCGACAACACTAACTCGAGAAATTGAGAAAGGAAAGCAGGAGATTATAGAACTTGGCGAAAAGATCTCGAAGCTAAAGGAGAAGATTGCGGTGCAAGAAGCTGAGTTGCAGAAGTACAAAGCTTCACCAAAATCAAACTTCGCCAACAAGTGCTTGAAGAAGGCTTCAATACTCGAATGGAAGATCGCTGGAGATGATCGATTCAAAATATAGTGATCTTTTTATTTATCATTTATATATATATATATATGATTTCCATATTTACAGTAATATTTATTCATAAGTGATTATCGTTATTTTAACCATATAGTGTAAATCCAACAGTTGTAATGAAATGGATAGTTGGCTAAAAAAATTTATGACAATTTAAGGGTATTGAACTTGTAAAGCTCATTAAATGTGATTTTTAAATGGCAACTTGTTCTTAACATATACATATATATATATATATATTTGCTATTTAAA
Source organism: Antiaris toxicaria (assembly GCA_035233585.1). Lineage (NCBI taxonomy): Eukaryota > Viridiplantae > Streptophyta > Magnoliopsida > Rosales > Moraceae > Antiaris > Antiaris toxicaria. The sequence goes on from CP141153.1 coordinate 22,006,683, forward strand.
TAAAATTTAAATTATAAATTTTTTTTTGAATTTCATTCTTTATTTCATTTTCATTACAGATTTGATTTCCTTCATTTTTAAAGTCTCATTTCCATTATAAACTCCACATATTCCTAATTTTTATTAACTGGTCTTTTCTATTTTTTTTTAATGAAACACCTTTTTTTTCCCCTATAAAGCATTCAATTTTAGATTTTATTTTCTCTTTATCAATTCGCTCCTTCTATTTAATCTAATCTATTCACTCCTTTTATTTAATCTAATCTAACAGTATATTAGAAGAGTCAAAGAATATGGCTATTGTGCATTTTGGTGTTCTTTTTTTTATTATTATTTAAATCTTTCTTTCTTCTTTTTTACCTCTTTTACTTCTTTTTTTTTTTTCCTCTTCCTTCTTTAATTTCTTTAACCTTTGGACATATTTAAACATTTCATATCGATTCTTTATATTTTTCTACTTTTTTTCTATTGTTATTACCCCAATACTACCTAATATATTTTAAATACGATAAAACAAAATAACTTCTTTCCTCACTAATTTTTCTTTACTAAAATTATACTTTAATATATTCTTCCTTCAAAAAAAATGTTAAATATATTCTTACTTAAATATTTATCCTTCAATCTTTAAAAAAAATTGATCTTCGTATGCATTTTTTTCTATAATATTACTTCTATAATATTACTGAATAAAAAAGTTTTGTGTTACTCCAATGTGCCTCTATTCAAATGTTTCTTTCTTCTCTTAATACGATTGAGTAATTTTCTATTATATTTCTCTCAATCAAAATATTGAAATATCAATACATGATTGGACATTTGTGTTTTTAACTTAAAAAATTCAATTTAGTCGAAACTTCGTTTTTATTTCTACTTTTTTTTTTAAGGAATTCATTTTAACTTAATCAATGCACATGCTCAAAACTAGTTTTCATCAATGTTGATATGTAGAACCAAGATTTCATTTCTTAAATAATAAAAAAAAAACTTTATTTAGATTTCCTAAGCCGATGAACTTGTTGACCAAACCACCACTATCTCCACTACTAAAATGACCCCTTAAAAGAACGTTAAAGTTGACTTAACTTTTTTAAATTCATGTATAATAAAATTTGTAGAAAATAATAATATTTGAGTAATATTCTTAAATAAAAAGAATGAAATTTTTTTATAAAGTACTTTTTTTTAAAATAACATTTGTATTTATTGTAAATAGTAAAACCCATATAGTAAACTAAAATTAAGAAAATTCAATCATAATATTTCATAAAAAAAGCATAAACATAATTAACATCCAAAACTTATTAAAATTTAAACATAAATAATACAAGACTGTTCCTCTCGTTTTTCTATCACACATCATTCCGCTTTCATTCCAGGCTTCTCCATCATTATATCATACTTTTTCCTTTATCTGTAACATGAATTAACTTATATAAGCAAGACTTAGTAAGATACTTTTATCTCACAAAATTAAATAAAAATTATTTATTTTATTTTCATCACCATTACCATCACCATCCTCATCATCATTATCACCATCCTGTATATGTTATTATAAAATATAATTATCTTTAGAAAATTAAAGTTTAAAATACCGTCATATTGGGCCCGACGTTGTACCATCATAGCGCGTTAGTCATGAAAAGAGTGGAGTAGCAAATCCTAAATCAACTGTGACGATAAGTCTGCTCATCGGAGAAAAGACCGCTTACTAGTCACAATCAACATCAAGGTGTACAACGTCATTTTAAAAAATAAATATATATTTACTTTTCATTAAAACATCATAATACGATAAGATTAAAACATCATATCATCTCCAACATTAATAATATATATTCTTTAATTATTAAATTTATGTTGCAGGTGAGAGTGTACTTACATAAATGCCTTACTTTGTGATAACCGGGAATTTCAATGTTCTCGGAAGAAATATAAAATTGTATGTATATGACAATTTTAATATATAAAATATGAAAAAACTGTGTGTTAATATTGTTTAGAATACAATAAAATATTCTAACAGTATTAAAGAGTGTGTTTTCGGATATGAAAATTTTTTCTGAACTGAAACGGGTGAAACGGCCCTTAATCAGAGCCAAAAGCCCTAGAGAATGCACCGAATGCACTAAAAGATGAACAACTTACAGTAGCGAACTTGGTCAAACGAAAGTAAAATAAGGTAGACCGATCGTACAGGAAGCGTCAGAAACTCGCCTACGTGATTTCGATAGATTTCCGTTCGGTTTGACTTTTGGTCAAACTTTGACCACAAATTAATATGTTGAATTAATTAAATGATGCCATTGATGACATCATTTAATGATGCAATAAATGAGAAAGTAATGAGTAATTAAGGTGATAGGTAAATCTAAAGGCTAGCATTTATTATGATCCTTAATCAAGGGCTAAGATTAGGCCAAAAATGCAACAAGAAAATTAGAAAAATTTAGATTTATGAGCTGGAAATGAGAGTCGGTGAAGGCTGAAATAATCAGCCAAACTCTTGCCAATTAATCCCCAAAAAGTCCCTAGAAAGTTTTTAAATTGTTTGGGAAAAATTGCTACTTAGTCTTCCCTTTGGTTGCCTATAAATAGAAGTAAAAATGGCCATTTAAAAATCAGAAAATCTAGCCGAATTCTATCAAGTTGAAATTGTGAACTCCCACCCCTTTCCAAGCCAAAAAAAAATTAGTAAAACTCTTCACTAAACTTGCCCCAAAATAACCTCCAAGTATCAAGAAACCAAGCTATTAAGGTGAGCCTTTATGTTGCTTGATTTCTTTGTATTTTTATTGAAAATCCGTGCTTTGTATGGGAAAAAAAGATGAATAATTTTGAGTGCATACTTGATGTTTAGGTTGATCATTAGTGGCATGATTGAAGTATATGTTGGAAGCTTGAAACAAGCAAATTATATGCATGTTTTCATAAAAAAACTGTGGCCTCTATGGAATGAAAATTTTAAGGTTTTTGATATGGAAAATGCATTAGAAACCATAAGATTGAAATGTGATAAATGAACTTTATGGTGAAAAATTTTAGTGTTGATTCACTTATGAAAATCATGGCCTATGTTGAAGAAAAATGATGAAATTTTTATGGTGAATTGAATGATTGATCATGTGGAAAAGTTTTACTTAAAGGTTTTGGTAACCTTACGTAAAATAGGCCTTTGGTATAATACGTAGCAGGTACTAAGGTTCTGAGACGTACCTAACACTAGGAAAACCTAAAAATTTAAACGGAAATGCCGTCGAAATTTTGAAAATGACAATAAGGGTATTTTAGGAAACGAGAGGTAAATTTATGGACGAGATGGAAAACCTGAATCTCTCGGGAACCAAGGCTTGGGATTAGAATAACAAATATTCAGAAGTAGTGAAATACTCGTTTGAGGCTCCGAAATGTTAGAAAAACAAGAAATGACCTTAGGTGTTGAAATAATGCTACCCGAGGGCCAAATAACCAATAGTGGTGTATATAGTAGCAATGACTGCTACAAAGATGAAACGAAACTTAAGAAATATTATTTTATGATATTTGAGTTTAGAAAATCCCAGAAAAACAATAGAATGGAAAAGAATGGTCACGAGACTCACTAGGGATAAAATGGTCATTTTAATCAAAAATGTCCGTAAGACTCAAAAAGGATCATGAAGGACTTAGAAAAATCAAAATAAGATTTTTAAGGCCAAAAATCCAAAATTTGTGAAGAATACGGGTGTGTAAATGAGTACATGGCCATATATGGAGGAAATTAAGCAACGCGAGAGGTACACGATTTTAGACACGGGCGTGTACCAAGCCGTATACTGTTACACGGGCAAGTAGGTTACACGGCCATGTAGGAGAAAAAGATAAAGGAGTACATGGACGTGTACCAAGCCGTATACAGTTACATGGGTAGAAAGTGGATTACACAACCGTATAAGAGAAAACAAAGGGATATACGGGCTTGAACACGGGCGTATATCAGGTCGTGTACAGTTATACGGGTAGATAGTGAATTACACGGGCCATATAGCAAAGGACCGAGGGGTACACAGCTTCAAATGTGGTCGTATACCAGGCCATGTAGCATAAAAAGAGATGAAATGAATTGTAATTATTAGAGAAAAATGAATACATGCAAAGTAATAAATGATTATGAGAATTAACAGACAATATTTTGTCTGTAGGGACCCAATCTAGACAGAACAAGAGAACGTCTGTAGATTGTGGAAAGACAACATTAGCTGAATACTGGTAAGTTAAGACATTTAATTGTCTGCAATATGAAATATTGTAATGTTTAATTATATACTATTTGTACATTAGATGAAAAGTCCTACGAGCACTAGAGTGTAGTTAAACTAATTCACCTGATAATTGATAAGTCTGAAAGGTCTGCTGGATACACTAAGGAATGAGGTGCCATAGCACTAGAGTGTGACTGAATTTAATACACACTCATAAATAAAAGAATGTGTAAAGGCCTATGGGCATTAAAGGTTTTTGACTTTAGGATGATGATTAACACCACCCGATCGGAACCATAAGAAAGATGGTAATGAAACCACTTGTGGCATACTAGCCTCTAGTAAGGTGGAGGTTTACAAGTCCTTCGGGGATATAAAAGTCGCTTCAGGTGATGATAGACTGTGGAGGATTGGCCTGAAAGGATAGCTCCCCAGGTCTTTAACAGTAGCGCACATAATGGTACGATCACTATGGATCTAAAACTAGAACATAATGAAAAATAATGACTCAAAACTGAGATAAATACCATAAGTGAACATAACCAGATATGATAGGCACTAACAGTATGTTTAGTAGTCTAGGTCAAAGTTGATGTGTACAATACCGGCCAAAGTTAAAGTTACTATTCATTGATCAAATTCAAAGTTACTATTCATGAGAAATTCTATTATTCATGTTTTTGAATCTACATGATTCCAAGTATGTTTAAACTTCCTGAGCCTGTTATCTCACCAGTATGTTCATGTTGTAGGTAAGAAACCTATCCAGTAGTAGATTACGCTAGATGATGATAGGATATATGGTGCTATTGGGATAGAGAATTCCACTGTGGATTATGGTCCTGCTACCAATCTTCTGCTGAGTTTTGAAGAGAAGATTTGAAGAAAATGTATTTTGAGATACAGAGTTGAACAATGTAATTTTTGAAAATTATGTTATTGTAGAAAGAACAACTAAAGTATAGTTTTAAAGTTTTATATGGCTTTTATATTTGAAAAGTATTAAAAAAAAAAGGCTTTAAAATACAAAGGTTCGAAAATGAAACAGAGTTTTTAGCGATCCGATGAGGTTCATGGACTGTTTCAATTAACTACAGAGTCTGATTGGAATAGTTACGTGTGGCCAAAATCGGGGACGCCACAGGTTGGTATCAGAGCAGTTGACCATATCCCTACTGGCACAAAGAACAGCCTGCTCGTCAATCCAAGTAAGTTAGTTTTCCTTAAGTTAGTTACCTTTTATTTATACAAGGTTAAATATTTTGTAGGATATACAATGACGAGGCCACCGTATGTTCGACCTCAGCCGTATAGATCGAGAGAACTGATCAGAGTATGGACTAGGTTTGTCATTAGGCCATCCATGTCTCAACATCCTGTACATAGATCACCGACACCTGAGCCGCTAACGCCATGGGCTAGGGTACCGTCGCCGATTCGAGTGCCATCTCCTCGAATGGTACTTAATCCACTAGTTGAGATAGACATTTCAGTTGTCAGAGGACGTCCACATATAGGAGCTAGAGTATCAGTTCACGCTGTACATGCTTTTCGAGGTACATCCACCTACCTTCGAAGGAGGCTAATAGGGGATTGCTATCAGAGATTGGCTACATGATCTGAAGACGATCATGCGTCAATGTGACATTGACGAGGACTGCTAGGTTATATTAGCAGTTCGCACGTTTCATGGAGACGCACAGATATTCTGGGAGTATTGCGACTAGGACATGTTGTTAGGGCTCGACTGGGCTGAGTTTAGACACATTATGATATAGCCATTTCTGCCAAGAGTCCATCACCAGTCCTAGATCCTCCAGCGAGCCGAATAACAACACCATCAGCTGCATGGCCTAAACTTACTGATATCAGAGAGTTTATTCTCTGGGCAGAGAGGCTTTAGATGTTGCTCAGTGATACGGTGTTTAAGTATGTGGTACGATTCGAGGAGAACATCGTGAGAAAATGTCCTCCCCCTAATACCACTGACGAGGATTTCTGTGATATATTTTAGAATGGACTTACAGTGGAGCTTTGATAAAGAGTAACTCCACCTTATTCCCTTACTCTAAGAGAGTTCATTGTTATAGTAGCCAAAACTAAAGAAGAGCTTCAGATGGAGCACATGGTGCACATTAGACGAGAGTAATTATTGCAAGAGGCAATATTGAATCATCTTTATAAAGTGCGACCTATGGCTAATGACCATGAGGCTGGCCCATCTAGGCAACGAGATGGATGAGTCCCCCATTGGGAAGAGGAACATCATCTGGAATCGAGAACGGTTCGGATGAAAAAGAAGAAGATCCAGAGGAATTTTCTACAGTTCTGGAGTAACCAGGGGATTAAAATATAAAACATGTAAAGATGTATAAATGTATTTGTTTGTATTTATACATGTTTGACTGTGTTAAAAGGTTATTTTGAAAAAGAGCCTTAAAGCAATATGTATATAAATGTTGATATGTGCGTAAATACGGTATTATGTTATGAAATTATGATATGTTAAAATGATGAGAAGTTAACATTATATATAATGTTTAAAATTTATTTTTACTTATATTGTGAAAATATGTTTGTGAAGAATCTAATGATTGATTTTCATGCGACTATAGGCAAATAAGAGAATATGGTGAATGCGTAAAACCCAAGAAATAGGAGAGAGTGTCCTGTCCTTTCAAATAGGGTTGATGAATTACAAGCCTTTCTAGAAGAATAAATGAGGGCGAATGCTAAGTTAAGGCAACGGTTAGAACAAATGGAACGCAGACAATATGTTGAAGGAGTTCAACCACAGCCAGCTCCTGTAGTAGAACAAGTAGCACCTCAGGGTATGCCTGAAGTAGTACTTGAACCTCAACCTCAACCCCAAATAAATCCAGAACCATTGTATGAATGATTTTGATGCATGAAGCTGCCAAAATTCGAGGGCTCTACAAACTTGTTAGAAGCAAAAGAGTGGCTTTCTTCGATTCAAATGATTCTGGAATTTATGGATTTAACTAAACAGGAAAAGGTCATGTGTGCATCCTTTATGCTGAAGAAGGATGCAAGGTTTTGGTGGGACACTATCAAACTGAGAAGAAACGTGGCCATGATGACATGGATAGATTTCTTAGAAGAATTCAATCAGAAGTATTATGACCCCACGCTGCTATGACCTCAGCAAAGGGAGTTTACGGAGCTGAAGGAGAGGAACATGACAGTAAACAAAGTCTGCCAGAAGTTTGATCAACTGTTCCGATTATGTCCATATGTCGTTCCTACTGAGAGGGAGAAAATATAGAAGATGCTCGGGATGTTTCGACCCGACATCTCGACATTTGTGGACAGTGGGTTAACACCACCCATTACAGTAGCTGATTGTGTCAGTCGAGCTCTAAGAGCTGAGTACTATTTAGCTCGATAAAGAAAAGAAAAGGAGAAAATCTGGGATGCCAGGAAGAAAGAAAAAGTCTTAGCTAAAGCTGTTCAAGCAGGAGCCCAGACTGATCAGAATAGTAAGCAGAATCAGAATGCTAAGTTAGGACAGTCCAACGCTGCAAGTTAACAGCAGCAAGGGAAAAGAAAATGCAAATTTTCCAGAAATCGAAATCAGAATAATCAGAATCAGCAGTGAAGGCTGAACAATAATACCAGAACTATTGTTCGCGATTGTATAATATGTGGGAAAAAACATCCAAGCGATGCAAATATGCTCCAAATGCCTGTTTCAATGCGAAAAAGACGGCCATTTTACCAAGAACTGCCAAGAAAATCGATAAAATGTACAGGATACATTTTAGCTACAGCAGTAACGTCCCTAAGCTCATACATTACCGGCTAAAATTAAAGGGCCTTCGACGACTCAAGAAAGACAGGAACTCATGCCTCGTGCAGATGCTCAGGTCATGTCTACACAAAAGAAGATGCGGAAGTTAGGACGTCCAATATAGTGACAGGTAAACTTTTTGTCACTAATCAATTGGCGTTCGTTTTATTTGATTCTAGAGCTACGCGTTCATTTATTTCATACAAATTTGCCGATAGGATAGGATATCCTAAGGATAGCATGGGTATGACGTTTAAAACGGCTCTACCCTCAGGTGAAGTGTTGATGTCCAATTACTGATTACCTTATGTACCAATAATTGTGGCAAATGGGGAGTTATACGCAGAATTGATCGTGATGAAGCTAGCCGATTACGACGTAATTCTAGGAATAGATTTCCTAGAAAAATATCAAGCTACGATCGACTGCCGGAAGCAAAAAATAGTATTCTAACCCGATTAAGAAGACGGCTTTGAATATGTCGATTTGTCACATGAAACAAAAAAGATGATGATCAGTCAATGAAAGCGAGAAGGCTAATGTCTAGTGGCTGTACTAGATACTTAGCTTATATAGTATACTTGACAGAGGAGTAGAAACTTCAACTTGAAGACGTTCCTATTGTCAACGAGTTTCTCGACGTTTTCACGGAAGAATTACCAGGATTGCCACCAGAGCGAGAGATCTTCTTCGAGATTGAATTGATGCTAGAAACCGCACCTATTTTAAAGGCACCGTATCGAAAGGCACTGGCGGAGCTGAAAGAGCTATAAGTGCAACTAAAAGAGCTTCTTGACAAGGGATTCATACATCCGAGTTATTCCTCATGGGGTGCTCCAGTATTGTTTGTCAAGAAGAAAGATGAAACATTCCGCATGTGTATCAATTATCAGGAGTTGAACAAGGTCACAATCAAAAATAGGTATCCGTTACCTAGAATTGACAACTTGTTTGATCAACTCAAAGGTGTAATAGTATTCTCCAAGATCGACCTGTGATCAGGGTATCATCAACAGCAGATCAAGGAGAATGATATCCCAAAGACAACATTCAGAACTCGTTACAGTCATTATGAATTTCTCGTGATGCCGTTTGGATTAACAAATGCTCCAGCTGCATTCATGGACTTGATAAACAGAGTTTTTAAGGAATTCCTGGATAATTTTGTCATTGTATTTATAGATGACATACTTATATATTCGACGACTCGTGAGGAGCATGACGAACACTTGAGGATCGTTCTTCATACTATAAGAAAGCACCAACTCTATGCAAAATTCTCCAAATGTGAATTTTTACTAGACAAAGTACATTCTTCTGGCACGTAGTCTCAAGAGAAAGAATTACTGTGGATCCTGCTAAAGTAGAGGCAATCAACGAATGACCTGCACTTAATAATGTAACAGAGATATGAAGTTTCTTAGGTTTAGCTGGCTATTATAGGAGATTCGTAGAGGGATTTGCACGATTAGTTACACCTCTCATAGCTCTTATGCGCAAGGAGAGGAAGTATGAATGGACAGAAAAGTGCAAAAAGAGCTTTCGAGAACTAAAGAAGCGGTTAACGAGTGTGCCAATTCTTACGCTTCCTACTGAAGGGGAGACATTCATGATATACAGCGATGCATCAAAAATGGGATTAGGAGCAGTCCTGATGCAAAACGGCAAGGTGATTGCCTATACTTCACGTCAGCGGAAGGATCATGAGAAAAATTATCCTACGCACGACTTAGAACTTGCTACAGTAAAGTTCGCACTAAAATTTTGACGACACTATCTATATGGAGCTCAGTGTCAAATCTATACCGATCATCAAAGCCTGAAGTACTTTTTCACGCAAAAGGAGCTGAACATGCGGTAAAGAAGATGGTTGGAATTGGTGAAGAATTATGATTACGAGATCCTTTACCATCTAGGAAAGGCCAACCGTGTAGCGGATGTTTTGAGTAGAAAATCTGTTGTTCCACACCAGTTGTCAATAGAGAAACTGCCAAAGCTGTTGCAGTAAGAAATAAACTCAATGGAATTAGAGTTGATATCTGGAAGGCTAGCAGTGCTACAACTGGAGTCATCATTAATCAAAGATATTAAAATGGCTCAGAAACAAGATTCAAAGCTAGCAAGTCATCAAGAAGAGATTTCCAAGGATAGATTAATCCTGCATCAGGGAAGAATTCATGTCCCTGCTGATAAAAAATTAGGAAGGTGAATTATGGTAGAAGCTCATGAGAGGCCATATTCAGTGCATCCTGGAGCCAGTAAAATGTACCAAGATTTGAAATTACAATTTTGGTGAAAAGGGATGAAGAATGATATAGCATAGTTCGTGAGCCACTGCATGACGTGTCAAAAGGTCAAGGCAAAGCATCAGCATCCAAGCAAAAAATTGGAGCCGTTAGAAATTCCCGAATAGAAATGTGAACACATTACAATGGACTTCGTAGTAGGATTACCGAAGACCCGGAAAGGCTATGATGCCATTTGAGTTATTGTTGATAGATTGACAAAGACGGCATGATTCATAGTAGTGAAAATGACTTTTTCACTAGAGAAGTTAGCAAATCTCTATGTGACTCACGTCGTCAGACTACATGGCATATCAAAATTAATTGTATCTGATCAAGATGCATGATTCACTTCGAATTTCTAGAAGTGCATGCAAGAAGCCATGGGAATAGAATTATGTTTTAGTACGGCTTTTCACTCGCAGACGGATGGACAATTTAGACGGACTATCCAGACATTAGAAGACAAGCTTCGTGCTTGTATAATGGATTTTCCAGGGAACTGGAACGAAAAGCTTCCTTTAGTAGAATTTTCATACAATAATAGCTACCAAGCTTCGATAAAAATGGTACCTTATGAAGCTTTGTATGGAAGGAAGTGTAGATCACCCATTCACTGGTATGATCTGCAAGAAAACAGCTGTACAAGATGGATTTTGTACAAGAGACAACAAATGCAGTTGCAAAGATACAGCGATGAATGAAGATTGCACAAAGCCGACAAAAGAGTTATGCAGATAAAAAACAAAGATCCCTAGAGTTTAATGAGGGGATTTCGTATTCCTGAAAGTTTCACCAATGAAGGGAATCATGCATTTCGGTAAGAAAAGGAAATTAAGTCCAAGATATATTAGACCATTTGAAATCATCAAACGCATTGGACAGGTTGCCTATAAGTTGGCATTACCTCCAGAAATGTCAACAGTACACAACGTGTTCCACATATCTATGTTGCGGAAGTATATATCGGATGCATCTCATGTATTGAAGCATGAACCAACTCAGATTCAAGAAGACCAGACTTATAAAGAATAGCCTGTTCAAATTTTGGCACGTAAAGAAAAAGTGTTGAGAAACAAAACGATACCGTTAGTCAAAGTTTTGTAGAAAAATCACAACATCGAAGAGGCTATGTGGGAACGTGAAGAGGAAATTAGAGAATTATACCCCCACTTGTTCTAAATTTTTAAGAATGAAAATTTTATAAGGAGGGGTGAATGTGATAACTGGGAATTTCAAGGTTCTCGAAAGAAATGTAAAATTGTATGTATATGACAATTTTAATATATGAAATATGAAAAAGTTGTGTGTTAATATTGTTTAGAACATGATAAAATATTCTAACAGTGTTAAAAAATGTGTTTTCGGAGATGGAAAATTTTTTCGAACCGAAACGGGTGAAACAGCCATAAATCAGAGCCAAAAGCCCTAAAGAGTGCACCGAATGCACTAAAAGACGAATAACTTACGGTAGCAAATTTTGGTCAAACAGAAGCAAAATAAGGCAGATCGAACACACAGGAGGCGTCAGAAACTCGCCTATGCGATTTCGATAGATTTCTGTTTGGTTTGACTTTTAGTTAAACTTTGACCACGAATTAATATATTGAATTAATTAGATGATGTCATTGATAATATCAATTAATGATGCAATAAATGAGAAAGTAATAAGTAATTAAGGTGGTAGGTAGATCCAAAGGCTAGCATTTATTGTGATCCTTGATCAAGGGCTAAGATTAGGCCAAAAATGCAATAAGAAAATTAGGAAAATTTGGATTTATGGGCTGGAAATGAGAGTCGGTGGAGGCTGATATAATCAGCCAAAATCTTGCCAATTAATCCCCAAAAAGTCCCTAGAAAGTTGCCAAATTGTTTAGGAAAAATTGTCACTTAGTCCTCCCTTTGGTTGCCTATAAATAGAAGTGAAAGTGGCCATTTAAAAATCAGAAAATCTATCCAAATTCTATCAAATTAAAATTGTGAACTCCTACCCCTTTCCAAGCCAAAAAAAGTTAGCAAAACTCTTCACTAAACTTACCCCAAAATAACCTCCAAGTATCAAGGAACCAAGCTATTAAGGTGAGCCATTATGTTGCTTGATTTTCATATATTTTTATTGAAAAATCCATGCTTTGTATGAGGAAAAAGGATGAATAATTTTGGGTGCATACTTGATGTTTAGGTTGATCATTAGTGTCATGATTGAAGTATATGTTGGAAGCTTGAAACAAGCAAATTATATGCATGTTTTCATGAAAAATCTATGGTCTTTGTGGAATGAAAATTTTAAGCTTTTTGAGATGGAAAATGCATTAGAAACCATAAGATTGAAATGTGATAAATGAACTTTATGGTCAAAAATTTTAGTGTTGATTCACCTATGAAAATCATGGCCTATGTTGAAGAAAAATGACGAAATTTTTATGGTGAATTGAATGATAGATCATGTGGAAAAGTTTTACTTAAAGGTTTTGGTAACCTTACGTAAAATAGGCCTTTGGTATAGTATGTGGCAAGTATTAAGGTTCTAAGACGTACCTAACGCCGGGAAAACCTAAAAATTTAAACGGAAATACCGTCGAAATTTTGAAAACGGCAACAAGGGCATTTTAGAAAACGAGAGGTAAATTTATGGACGGGATGGAAAACCCGAACCCCTCAGGAACCAAAGCTTGGGATTAGAATAACAAATATTCAGGAGTAGTGAGATACTCGTTTGAGACTCCGAAACATTAAAAAAACGAGAAACAACCTTAGGTATTGAAATAGTGCCACCCAAGGGCCGAATAGCCAATAGTGGTGTATATGGTAGCAATGACTATTAGAAAAATAAATCGAAGCCTAAAACATATTATTTTATGATATTTAGGCTAAGAAAATCCTAGAAAAATGATAGAGTGGAAAAGAACGGTCACGAGACTTGAAAAGGACCATGAAGGACTTAGAAAAATCAAAATAAGGTTTTTAAGGCAAAAAATCAAAAATTTGTGAAGAACACGAGCGTGTAAATGAGTACACGGCCGTGTATGGAGGAAATTAAGCAACCCGATAGGTACATTACCTTGGACACAGGTGTGCACCAAGCCGAGTACTGTTACACAGGCAAGTAGGGGTTACACGGTCATGTGGGAGAGAAAGACAGAGGAGTATACGGGCTTGAACACAGACGTGTACCAAACCGTGTATAGTTACACAAGTAAAAAGTGGATTACACGACCGTGTAAGAGAAAATAGAGGGATACACGGGTTTGAACACGGGTGTGTATCAGGCCGTGTACAGTTACACGGGTAGATAGTGAATTACACGGCCATGTAGTAAAGGACCGAAAGGTACACGACTTCAAACATAGTCGTATAGCATAAAAAGAGATGAAATGAATTGTGATGATTAGAGAAAAATGAATACATGCAAAGTAATAAATGATGATAAGAATTAACAGACAAAATTTTGTCTATAGGGACACAATCTAGACGGAATGAAAGAATGTTTGTAGCTTGTGGAAAGACAACATTAGCTGAATACTGATAAGTTCAGAAATTTAATTATCTGCAACATGAAATATTGTAATATTTAATTATGTACTATTTGTACATTAGATGAAAAGTCCTATGGGCACTAAGGTATAGTTAAACTAACTCATCTAATAATTGATAAGCCTGAAAGGTGTACTGTAGATACACTAAGGAATGAGGTGCCATAGCACTAGAGTGTGACTGAATTTAAGACACACTTATAAATAAAAGAATGTTTAAAGACCTACGGGCATTAAAGGTTCCTGACTTTGGGGTGATGATTAATACCAACCGGTCGGAACTATAAGAAAGATGGTAATGAAACCACTTGTGGTGTACCAACCTCCAGTAAGGTAGAGGTTTACAAGTCCTTCGGGGATATGAAAATCGCTTAGGGTGATGATAGACTATGGAAGATTGGCCTGAAAGGGTAGATACCCAGGTTTCTCATAGTAGCACGCATAATGGTACAGCCATTGTGGATCCAAAACCAGAACATAATGAAAAATAATGACCCAAAACTGAGATCAATGCTATAAGTGAGCATAACCGGATATGATAAGCTCTAACAGTATGTTTAGTAGTCTCGGTCAAAGTTGATGTGTACAGTACCGGGTCAAAGTTAAAGTTATCATTCACTGGTCAAAGTCAAGCACTATTCACAGATGAATAGTATTATTCATGGAAAATTTTATTGTTCATGTTTTTGAATCTACATGATTCCTAGTATGTTTGAACTTACTGAGCCTGTTATCTACCAGTATGTTCATGTTGCAAGTAAGAAACCTGTCCAGTAGTAGATTATGCTGGATGATGGTAGGATGTGCGGTGCTATTGAGATAGGGAATTCCACTATGGATTATGGTCCTGCTACTAATCTTCCGCTGAGTTTTGAAGAGAAGATTTGAAGAAAATATACTTTGAAATATAGAGTTAAACAATGTAATTTTTGAAAATTATGTTGTTGTATAAAGAATAACTAAAGTATAATTTTAAAGTTTTATCTGGCTTTCATATTTGAAAAGTATTAAAAAAAAAAAAGGGCTCCAAAATACAAAGGCTCGAAAATGAAATAGAGTTTTTGGCGATCCGATGAGGTTCACGAGCTATTTCAATTGACTATGGAGTCTGATTGGAATAGTTACGCGTGACTAAAATCGAGAACGTCACATACTTAACCTCTAAAATGTTCTGACCATGTCGCGATGATTGAAGCTCTCGGTGCTTGCTTCTAGAACCATTTATGCCATAAATAATTAATATAAAAATTTACGAAAAGGTCATAGTAATTTATTAACATATCCATCAACTTAACACAGTACTTAAAGAAACTGATTTCATTATCTAATAACGTTGAATCATAAAACACAATAATTTCTTGACGTACAAAACGGATAGCTAGACCTTCATTTCTTCAGAAATTCATAAAAATTCATACAAAATTTCAAATAATCTGAAACTAGTCTCAAAAGAAAGTTTACATCTTAAGCTTTCCAACGATACCTAATTTGCTAAAAATGGAATCCATTTTGACCTTCAAAAATAGTTTTGAATTCTGATCATAAAACTTTATATACACTGACAGTCGGAGCCCTACTTATTTAGAAATTCATAACAAATCATACATAACTCTAAACGACCAAAAAATGGTTTTTGCTAAAATGGAATCTATATAGACATTCAAAAACAGTTTTGAATTTTAATAATAAAACTTTATAAAAACTGACAGTCGAACCTCTACTTCTTTAAAAATTCATTAAAATTCACACATAACTCCAAATGATCCGAAACTAGTTTTAAAAGAAAATAGACATCCAGAGATTTCTAAGGATACCAAATTTATTAAGTACGGAGTCCATTTGGACTATTAAATAGAGTGTGAGATTTTGAAAACAAAATCTAGAATTTTCCAGCAACATAAAAATCCGAAAATACACATTAATATTCCATCCATAAAATAAATCAACACCAAACCTATACATAAACTACATACATATAATAATCAATAATAATTCTTAAAATAGGAAATTACCTCTAATATAGTTTGTTAAATTCTTGGGACTTCTTACAATTCTTTATGCTTTCTCCATATATTTCTTTAAGCTCCCTCTTGCTCTCTATCTTTCTTTGGTTTTTTTTTTTTTTTTGATTGATTGTCCTCTTTTTTTTTTTTTTTCTTTTCTCTCTTGCAACCTCTTTATCCGGATGAATGACTTAAGGAGTGGATCATTTGATTTGTTTAAAGAAAAGAAAAAGTTTGATTAATAATGGTGTTTTTAGGTGGGAGTGGTTTGATTAATAATGGTGTTTGTTTTGTGGTGTTTGTTTGGTGGTAGTGGTTGATTAATGATGGTGTTTATTTGGTGGAAGTGGTTTGATTAATAATTATAATAATTGATACTTTTTTTTTCTTCTTTTTTTTTTCCTGCCGTTTCCTATGCGTGCTACAATTATATGTTTATATATATATATATATATATGCTTACACATACACAGTTAAGACAAAAAAATTTGTAAACATACAAACATATATATATATTAAATTATCTTTATATATACTCTTCATATATATTATATATATATATATCTTCTACTCATTCATAACATATATTATATAACACATAACATTTGGATTATATATACTTGTATACATAAATACACTTATACATACTATTAAATTATCAAACAAATTTATTAAATTATTATGTTATATTCATCAATTTGGCATGAGCTCTATTCAAACACATCAAGTCCTCATCACCGTCACCCATAGAAATAAGTCAGTATAATATTAGAAATAATTAATTGTTTTATTATAGCATTATTTACATTAATCTCTAATATCAATTTAATAGGTTACAGTTAGTTAAATTTTGAGCGTTACAACTACTATATCACTTTCCTTTCTTCCAGTTTATTACTAATCTTAACACATAATCTATATAATATATATATATATATATAAGAAGTTTTCAATGTGAATCACACTCATATGTAGAAGTTAGGCTAAATAAGGGAGAGGTCCAAAATCCCTGAATTCTTTGTTGTTAATGGAATACGCAGTAGTATATCTCACAATTAAGGGGGGCATTGATGTTCTTTCGAAACCTTCCTTGATGTTTTAAGTTCTTTTTGTTCGTCAAGTTAGAGGAAAAAAAAAGTCAAAGTAAAAATTTGTGGAAAAATATTATGGAGACAATGGTTTTGACTTTAAGAAGGGTGACTAATGACTACATATATACAAACTTCTACCTAAGCTAAAAAAGAGGGAGAGAGAGGGGGAGAGAGAGAGAGAGAGAGAGGATCAAGAATAGACGCGAAGAAAATAAATAAATAAAAGAAACCAAGTGGTTTAGATGAGGAAAAAAAAAAGAGTAAAGAAGACACCGAATCTTGAACAATTGATATATATTATATAAGAAAAGAACAAATAAAAAATAAAGAAGGTGTAAGAAAAGAGTAATTAAGACATGCACTTATTTCTGTAACTATGTATATAACATTAGATGGTTACAAAAAAAAAGAATAAGCATTGAAAACTCTTCTATATATTTTATTTTCTAATTTGTGTTTGGATCTTGAAATCTAGGTCGATGATTGTTTTTTGTTATTTGATGCCGAATACTATCATTAGTTGCGTGAATCAACGTATTGGTTTTTTTTTTTTTTTTTTTGGAGTGTCTTTTAGCATTCTAATATTCTATTACATCACATTATTTGTTTTTTCGTTCCTAAAGTTGATTTTTTTTTAAATATCAGAGAGAGCACCAAAAAGAGAAGAAAAATTAATTTATAATTATAGTAAACAAGAAAATGTAGATCTTTTAGTGCTTTATGTTGAATGGTTAATTCGGAAGGAATTAACCATGTGTGTGACAATATGATAAGGTTTTCCATTCTTAGAAAGTCTTGAATCTCTATTAGATCGATTCAGCATGACACTTTTGCTCAATATGCATAGCATAAACGAGCACGTCGCATGTAGTAAAGAGATTAACGTGTTGCAGATTGATCACTGGACTTTTTTAATAACTAGAGAGGAGAAACTAAAATCCTCCACTTAAATATATTAAAAAGAAAATAATAAAAAAAATTAGAATCTATTCTTAATGGCAAATAAAACAAAAAATGAAAGATAAAAAGAAGTGCGTTCATCTACACATCTCAAAACTCTTTCCTTTGTAAACATGAAATTTATAGGCTTTCATTTAGAATTAGTGATTCCGTCTCTTCGCAAATTATTGACATTTTTTCAATTTATCCTACAACCTTAAAACCTCAATCTCCATTAATTCTTTCAAGTGCATAATTTCCTAAATTGACGTTCTTAGGGTTCATAACCTCTTCAAATCTCTAGCCCTATTTTGAGATGGTATTGTATTATTTTGATGCTTATTGTGTTGTTTTCTTGTTTGATAGGTGTATACGCACTCCCATTTTGCTTTCTCAAACTGATCCGTCTAAAAAGTCTTGGGACAGCTTTTACTTCTTCTATTACTTGATTAACCGGCAGATAATTATCAACAAAAGCTAACGTGATGGAAATAGTACCTGATCGAATTGTATGAGGTTGATCACTAGATATATAGCCAAATTTGACATATAAACCAAAAGTATGTGTGCGCAAAAATTAGTTCCATGGCAAGTCCATCGAAACCTTGCCTGGTTGTGGGTAGAATACAACTCTACACAGTAGAACAGATTGTAACCAAATAAATGAAACAAGAAGACACTCTTATTCTCTCCTGTGGGTTGCATTGGGGTCAAATTCCTTAAAGTGACTTGCTTATAAGTTGCATTTCAGTATATTGGATTTATACGACAAAAGAAAAAGAAAATAAAACGACAAATAAAACAGAAAACGACAAAAAAAGAAGGAGAAAAGGAAAAGCATGGTTGTTATTAGTCGTTCTTTTCTTTTGTTACACTGCAAAATGAAAGGGGGGAGATAAGAAAAAGAAACAGGCTGAATGTAGAGTGAAGTAGAACATATGGCACAAATATATATATATATATATGGAAGAGTTTTTAATAGTTACTATATTTTTGTAACCATGGATGGCTACAAGACAAAATTATAAAAAATAGAACATATATTAATTGCATTGATAATGTGGCTTTTTTTATGATTTTTTATAGTAGGTTAAACAATAAATTTTCTTTACCAATTTCTTAAAAAAAATAAATAAACTACTAATTTACCTTAAATATTAATTATTATTGGAGGTGGATAATGAATATTTGAAAACAAAATCCTATAATTGAAGAGAATTTGTTTTCTTTTATTCATTTTAATTTCCTTTTTAATTTTGTTACAATTTTTTTTAACAAATTTCTTTTAAAAATTTCATTAATGTCTAATACATGGTTAATTAACGCATATGAAAATTTCCATACAACCTTTGAAATTTAGATTACAAGACATAATAATTTCAAAAAAAAATGCAAGATATAATGACTTAATTACATGGTCACTAATTATCCAATTGAACTCTCTTGTACTACTTTAAAATGGGTAATTAAGAGTTTAGAGTAACATATAAATTTTATCAGCCAAGAGAGACAAAGCATGGATTTCAACATGAAAATTTCATTATTAAGCATTTTAGGATATTAACTTCATCCAATACAAAATTCTCATTTCTTATTTAGTAAACAAGTGTTTGTTTATGAGTTATACATGCAAAGCCAAATATTAATAAGTATTTGTTTGAATCTCTATGCTTAATAATAATTATAATAAGTGCCAATAATTAAATTTTGATATTTTACTAATCAATATAATTACAATTATTGAAATTTATCCTTATAAAAAGTATGAGTCTTGGATTCAAAAATGTGAAAAATGTATTTATACATCTAGTATAAATGATTCAAATTTACATGTTTGATACTAAATTATTTTAATATACACTTATAAATGATTAATGAATTATTCAAATTCATTTACTAAATTAACAACAACCATATTAAAAAATAAAAATTAGCCAAAAAAATGATAGCAACATATCATTTATAGAAATTTATTAGAAAATTATTGGAATGTAAATTCGATTATGTAATCCTTGTTGTGAAATCAATATCGTAAAAGATAAAGATCATTTTGTGATTTTGTAAGTGAAATCATACAATAAATAAAAATATAAAGACATGAAGGTTCTACTTCTTGACCTGCTTAATTATTTAGCAAGTTATCTTGTATTAACAAATGAAGTTTTTAACAAGAAAATAAAAGAAAAAGGAAATATTTATACCACTTATTATTTAGTAAGACATTGTATGGTTGTGATATATATTCTCACGATCAGGGTTACAAAGTGTTTTTTTTTTTTTTTGTCAAATTAGTAATTCAATATGCATGATTTATAACTATATAAATTCAATTTTTTACCCATTCTTCTTCCGTATTTGATGGAAAAGAGCTCACAAAATAACATATATTTCTTTATAATCTTTGTAAATTTGTTTTTTTTTTTTTTTCTCCTTCTTCTTTTGAACTTGAAAGTTGAAGGATTCAAACTCTACACCTTTTAATGAAATTAGATGTGAAGTTCCCAGTAGATTATACTTATTGTGTTATTGAAAGAAAATTCAAAAGCTTCTTTTTGTTTCTTTTTCTTTTCTTTTTTTGCTAAAATTTTTTTCCTAAAAATTGTTGCATATTGTTGAAAAGACAAATCTCAATTTTTGATCAAAATAGCCTAGAAACAGAAAACTATGTATGTGACTTAAAATAACAATATGATATAGTTGTGAAAATGATATGTGTTCTAAGGGATCCATACTCTTAGATTTGGATCAAAATAAACCTAAAAATACAAGATTGTAGGCATGATCTTGAGCTATTATTCTATTTGATTGTGATATGATGTGTGCTCTTTATGACATGTTGTTCAATTTCGATCAAAATATATATTTTTACTATTAATGATGATGTCAGAAATTTTTCAAGTATGTTAATTGAAGCAAAATTTTGAACTAAAACTATGATACAATAGTCTTTTACCTTTGTTTATGCATTTGCATCTTCAATTTTTTCCATAAATAAACAAACTAATTTTACAAGAATTTAATTATATTTTTAAAATATGAAGTCCAAAATATTGTGAATTTAGATAGTAATCAAGTTGATTTCTAATTCTTAAGCATTTTTATAATTATTTTTTTAGATAGTAATACATATGAATTTTTTAAGTTTAAAATATGATTGTTTAAAAAAATGGCATAATTGCAATTTTATTGAAGTAATTATATTAGCATCTTTTTTTTGGAATTCACAAGTTTGTAAAAAAAAATTGGTTTTAAAAATTATTAGGGTTAAAGACGTAAAAGAGTTCATTGATAATTTTTAAAGAAAAATTAAAATATATATATACACATAAATGAGATTCAAAAATTAGAAAAATAAATATTTTTTTAAGTTTCATTTTATAAAAAAATCATTTAAAAAATCATATAATCTACAAGTTAGTAACAAGTTGTCTATTTATAATTATATGTAATGAGATTTATAAGTTCAATATTCATTAATTATCATAATTTTTTAGACCAACTACTTAATATTGATATCAAATGATTAAAAACAATAATAACCGCTAATCGATAAATATATAAGAGAAACCATTAAAATCATATATATATATATATATTTATATATGACTGATAACGATGGATTTTTTTAAAGCAACCTACCGTTATAAACCGCAAACAGAATAATAAAAAAATAATAAAAGAAGAGTATTACTGTAGTTCCGAGTAGAATGTATGCTTGGGCAGAGGTATAAGTTCCAAAAGGTTATTATCTTTTCCTTTTTTCTCTCTCTCTTTTTTTTTTTTTTTTTTTTGTTTTTTGGAATCGATAACCTAGTTATAAAAATATATTTATATATAAATACGAGAAAATTTTTATTTCTCGTGCACAAAGATGACAAGGGAGGGTTTAACGAAAAGGTAAAAATAACAAGAACAAGACAAGCACATGTTTATTCAAAAAGAAAAACAAATTGCCATCATGTCCAAATCTTATTTATATCTTTCTTAATTTTTTTGATTCTTTTTCATACCTAATTGTTTTAACCATTTTATCCTTCCTAAAATCCTCGTGTTTTTCCCTCTCTCTCTCTCCCTCTCTCTCTCTCTTCCATATTTGGGATTTTGATTGCTGCTTGTATTCATTGTTATTGTCCTCTTGTTTCTATTTCGTTCCTCGCCTCTCACCACTTTCCTATATCTATCCCTCTGGAGCTTGCTCTTTTGGAGTTTGGTTTCTCTAGGTACTGAGTTTGCTCAGTTTTGGTTGAATTTTGTTGGATTTTCGATTGTTGTGTGTTTTCTAGTTAATGCCACCTTTTACGAAGACGAATATCCTTTTGAGTTGTTTTAACCTGTTTCTCTATTTTTTTTTTTTTTTTTTGGCTGGTTATCCTTCTAAATTGATATTTCTTGTGAAGGAAAAGGAAAAATTTCGAATGAAATTATATTATGATGCAGAGTTGGAGAAGCGACGCCGTGTTTGAAACTTTGTAAGCATTTAGCAGTAAATGGTGCATACCGGATTTTTGATTGTAAGTACCGAAAGTAAATATATGACGGATTAGATTTTGATTAGTCTTTGATTCTAAATCGTTTGTTCTTGTGTTTTTATTTTTTTAACCGATTCAACAGGAATGCAGAAGAAGCAAATGATTCATGACTTTTTTGAGAATATCGTGCTCCTTATGCTTTTTGGTAATCTGTTCTCTTTTTGCATAATGGTATATTTTCAATAAAAGGGAAAAAAAACAAATGAAAAATAAATAAAAAAACTGCTCAATATTTCCTTCATTGACTAGCCTACCTAGTTTAGTGAATGATTTTGTTATGTTGAAATAGGTAATCAGTTTTTTTTCTCAGGATTGTGAATTTCTTTATTTTGCTTATTGCAAAAACAGTAAAATAAAAAAACAAAAACTCGAACCATTACAGTTTTTTCAATGGTTTTTTTATTTTTTTTATTTTTTCCTATAAGGTTTGTATATTTTTGAAGTTAATATCGACTGCTTATAACAAAATAAAATTTCTAAAATACCCTTAAACACAAAAAGGAAATAAAAAAAAAATTATTTAAAGAAAAGCAAAAAGTTAAATAAAAAAAACAAGTGGACTTGTATAAAGGGATAAGGTTTTTTATCCCATCAATGAGGGAAAAAATTTCTACACTTGATTTAAGTTAAAGAGCTTAGATATTTTGTACACACAATACTTACTATGTATCCAACAAGCAATTACAAAAGAATTACTAAATTTTTAAAAACAAAACAACAAAAAAACCTTCTTTCTCATGTGTTGTTCTCTCCGATGGTAACCCTATCCACCACCACCACCACCACCCAAGCATTGCTCACAATCCCCAACACCACCAGCGCAATGGAGATATCCTCCTCTTCGAGGTTGATGTGAGTGTCTAACCCTTGCTGGAGCTGGAAAATCGCAACTCCCAATGGTCCCCTCGATGTGGCATGGTTGGAGATGTGGCTGCCCATGGTTGAGAACCTCCACAATTATGATTGTAGCCACCTATTGGTTGTGACCCTCTGCAATAGAGGTGGGTTGCAATTCCCTTTTTGACGGTCGATCACAACAGTAGTTGGCTTGGTCACAAACCTCTGCGATGGTGATTCCGATGGTGATTCGGCAATGGTGATTCCAAGCTCACAAGATCGGTGATCGGGAGCTTTACTGCACAAATCCTCGAGCCGATCGAGTACAAGATGTGGTGGGGTGGCTATTGGTGGAGGGGGTCGCCGGATTTTTTGACTTTAAGTTTTTTTTTTTTTTTAAGGAAATATTTGAATTATTTAGATTTTAATCTGATGTAATAAAAAAAAATACACTCTCACTTAAGTTAAATTATGGTAATTAAATATTATGGTAAAAAACATTATCTTGTTATAGAATTATCCAAAACCAAAAGCCGGAACCATGGAGTTTTTTAGGAGACTTCTACGGTGGAAGACATACTTTTTCCCCACCAATGAGATTAAAAAAAGTTAATCGTCCAATTGAAACTCGATGGTCTTGAGTCACCATTTCACAAAAAAGAAACAACTATATTTGATTACACAATTATTTAGTTTGAAATTACCAATAATTAAAATATATAAATACAGGAGGAGATCTCAGCCTTCCCCTTCTCCCACACCGCCCCTACCCACCCTTCAACGACGAAATCAACACAATCTCCAACCAGTCCTCCACACGGTAGCACCGCCGCCACCCAAAAGCCGAATACGAAGCCCATGGTTTACGGTTGCGACAACCATTGTGACTACGTTGCCCACGAGGCCACGACGGCATGCAGCTGGTTCGTGAGGTGATTTCCACGTCCCCACCCAAAGCGAGCCGCCCACTATCCATTGCAACCTCCAAGCGCTAGCTGTCCCTTGCCATCCCGATCCCACCAACGCAGCGCCTTGTGGCTCCACTGAGCAACCCTTGCAACATATGGCCCAGTGGTCCACGACAGCACTAGTCACCACTTACAGCGGTACCCCGCCATCTCTCTCCTTGTGATGGCGATCCATCCACGACTTGTCGGAATCTAGATTCCTAAGGTTTTTTTTTTTTTTTTTTCCTTTTGGATAAAACTAAAATGGGGGAAAAAAAAAAAAAGAAAATGGCAAAAAATGAAGAGAGAGAAAGAGTAGAAAAAGAAAAGGATAAGGAAAAAATTTTAGAATTCCAGAAATCCCTCAGCCTTTGTGAGCCCTCCGCTGAATCTGAAAATTTTCAAGTCGCCAGCGACCTCACTGAGTAAAAGAAAGTTTTTGTTTTGTTTTATTTTATATTTTTTCCCCTCCCCTGATTTCAAGTGTGATCATGTGTTCCAATCATACAATAATTTCGCTGCATACTTTTAATTTAAACCCTGTAAAATAATTTAACTGCTGATAATTTTTATCCTATTAATAAGATGAAGGAGGCTTACTCCATTTTACAATTATCATTTTTAATTATTTAATAGAGTTTTTCAATGTTTTTCAACTATTTTTTTATATAAAAGTATTTTGGATCTATTTAGTCCAAATCAATGTCGACAGTGAATTTAAATATGTTGATAAAATCCCAAAATATAAATCATATTTTTTAGAAATAAAATTTAGATTCATCTACGTATATAACTCTTTTCTAGATTTTAAAAACTTATAATTTGTTTGGATATTAAATCTAAATATTTTTATTTTTATTTCATCGTCACTTTTTAAAAATTATCATCATATTTATTTAGACTAATTATACGAATTCTTCCTAAACCATGGATCCTAGCTTATTTATCCCTGCATTTATAAAACCATTCATTATATTCTTGATTTATATAAAACTATTTGCTTTGTTCCCTACGTCCACATCCATTGATAACTTTATCAAATTGTTGATGGGCACCCCATTAAAAATATTTTAAAATTATAAATCTTAATTAATAAAAAAATTAACAAAACTGAAAAAAATATAAAGATTAACATTTTTGAAAAAAGAAAAATTCACTCTCTCTTTCTCCCTCACACCTTCCTACTACAACCAAAAGGAACTAGGGAAAAAAAAAATTCTCTCACCCTCTCCCACACCGATCTCCCTCGTCCTCTCTCCCTTGACACCTTCCCTCCCCCACCATCTCTCTCTCTCTCTCTCTCTTTCTCCCTCTCTGTAGCCAGATTTCTCTCGACTAGCTGCCAGAGCAGGGACTTTGTTCATGCCAAGATCCACAAGATGGTTAAATCATGGCTTTTGTCTAGCCAGATCTCTCTCGGCTGCCGCGAGCAGGGCCTTTGAGTCTGACAAGGCCAATGGAAATTTGGTGTTTTTTATATTTTTGGGATTTTTTTGAAGTAAATTTGGGATTTGTGAGAAATTGAAAATGGTGAAATCGAAGTCTCAATTTCTATTCAAGCAAGAACAACACAAGAAAATGAAAATGGAGAAAATGGAAATTTGGGATTTTTTTGATTTAAACAGGATAAACCCTACACAATTATTGGTGGCGGTAAGGACTAAAGAGAGAGAAAAGAAGAGTGAAAGAAAAATATTTTTTATTTAAAAAAGTAACATTTGGTTTTATAATCAAGATTTATATTCTAAAATATTTATTTAATTTTTAATAGGGTGCAACGTTAGCAATTCCATTTAGTTTATAAACAGAAGTAGACGGAAAGGGTAAAACAAACGGTTTTATGTAAAACAAAGGGTATAATGAATGGTTTTGTAAACTTGGGAGCAAGGTGAATTATGGTATATAGTCCGGGGGGAATTTGTATAATTAATCCTTTTTTTTTTCAAACATATATTTGATTTCATATATTCAATTTGAATCCAAAAATTGAGTGTTTGTTTTGCAGAGCCATATAACTTGTAACATTTAAAAAAGAAAAATTGGATAAAAACATTTGAATTACTACTAAAAATGGTGTTTGGATATTCGAATCTGAATTGAAAATTTTTGAATAAAACATTTAAGGGAACTTCTAAATGGTATAAATTGCTCTTCCCTGTTGATGGGGGTAAAAATTTTTTTAGCCATTGAAAGGCAATTTAATGGCCTGATTAGATGAAGCACATGGGTATAAGGGGTGTGACCTATTGTAGCCTAATGGCGGCTTGCTTCGTTTGTAAGTAACTAAGCCAAATACGGTAAGTCGTTTCATGTTGTGTTTTTAATTTTTTTAACTCCTGCAAAACTATCTGGTTTCACTATATATGATGCCAACTAAAACGACCGATGAGAACAGGGAAGGTTCGAATTTGGGCGCTGGGAGGAAGATCAACCCAGATCTCGGGTGCTCTTTCTCTCACGCTCATCCTCTACTTCGACTTGAAAAACACCAACTTATCTGTCAATAGCACTCTAAGAAACATCCCCGTCGACGGCGAACCTATCAAGAACACCAACCAATTGTCCAATCCAAACCAGTCTTGCCGACTCTGACAATGGTGGCTGTGGGTATGGAGATGGCTGTGCAATGATGAATAGTGTGTGGGCATGAGGAAGAAGGGAATCAATTTAATAATTTTAAAAAAGTAAAAAATTCTACTTTAATATTCTCTTTCTCCTCGGAGATTTTTTTTTTTTGAAAAATGTTGTTTTAGAAAAAAGTGTTAAAAAATTTTTTTTTTAATTTTTTTAAAATAAAAAAACAATATAGTTATTTTTTTTTAAATTTTATGTAATTTAAAAAAATCTCATTTAAATTTATATACACAAAAATTATATATTTTTAAAATTTAAAATTTATTATAATATTTTAAAAATATAAATAATATAAAATATTAAATATTAAAAAAATTAATTTTAAAAATGTCAAAACTTCGTCTCAAATGGGATAAATTCCTTTGTGAATTTCCTTGTTTACATTTTTTTTTTTTTATTTTAAAACCTCATTAATTTAACTTTTATTTTTGTTCTTCCGTACCCTTTTTCCTGCAAAAGCCAACATAATCTGCCTTTGAAATACCAAGTTCACTTATTCTATCACTTTCTCCGTTGCTTTTCTACTTTTACATTTATCATATGTCATCTCATTTCTCTATAAAAATAAAATAGGATTAAAATCCATTGTTTTATTAGTTATTACAAGTCCGTCGCTCTTGCCAACCCATCTTTTATTTCAAAAGCAAAAGGGAAAAAAAAAAAGAAGAAGGAAAAGAAGAGTACGGAACCAAAGAAAACAAGGAATAAAACCAAGGATTTCACTAGTCATTAAGCCCATCCTTTGCTTCGTTGTTAAACAAAGAAAAAGAAAACTATGATACAGGTAAAATGGGTAAAAAGAAATACAAGGGGTAAAAAAAAAAAAAATTCCTATTAATCCTATCTTTTGTCATCCTGCAAAGGAAAAAAAAAAAAAAAGTGCAACATTTATATCCAATAAACCACTGAATAGACAATAATAAAAACGAGAGCTTTCACGGTAAGAAAGCTACTACAAAGTATTGCGTATTTTTTGTCTTCCAGATTCGACCTTCTTGTTCTTTTGTTCAACGATGTTTTTTCTTTAGTTGGATGAAAATTAGGTATAAGAAAAAAAAAATTTATTACAAATATGAACTTCTAAAATTTTCTCTTTACCGTTGAATTAGAATGACACAGTTATAATAACTAGTGAAACAATGAATTTTGATTAAACTTCATTTTTATGGGAAAATAAGATGACATGTAACAAATATAAAAGTAGGAGAGCGATAAAGAAAATGATAGAGTAAGGACGTTTGTTTTTTATTTTGAGAATGATTTTTCATTTTCAAAAATAAGAAAATGAAAACGATTTTAAAATAGCGTTTGTTTATTCAACGTTTTCAAAACCATTTCAAAAACATTGGGGGTGTTTGTTTTTGTTCTTGAAAATGATTTTCCATTTTCAAAAACGTAGAAAATAAAAACGGTTTCAAAATAGCGTTTGTTTATTTAACGTTTTCAAAACCGTTTTGAAAACACCGTTTTCAACTATGTTGTTTTTTTGAGTTTTTTAAAAATAAAAAAAGGTTATTTTCACTTTTTGTTTTCATTTCCAAAAAATATTGTGTTTTTTAGGTTTTTTAAAAATGAAATGGGTTTTGAAAAAATATAACCAAACAAAGTTTTATTTTTACGTTTTTCAAAATATACACTCAAAAAACATAATCAAACACAGTTTCAGAAATGATCTTAACACAGTTTTCAAAACATTCTCATTTTCTATTTTTTTGAAAACAGAAAACATTTCAAAAACAATACCAAACGCCACAATTGTTTTCAACTATTTTTTTTTTTGAAAATGAAAAAAAGTTGTTTTCACTTTTTGTTTTTGTTTTCTCCCTCCATCTCCTCTCTCTTACTTTCTCTTTCTGCTTGTACAGCGTCAATGATAATCATGTCCAACGATGGCATTCATTTTCAATGAAAGTTGATGATCATGGGTTAGAGACGATGATGACGGTCCCCTTGAGACGATGATGACGGTCCCCTTGCGATGATGACTATCAACTCATGACCTAAATCTAGGCATCATCGCCACCTTGAGCTCAGACTACTGATCTCTTCCACCCCTATCGCTCATTACAAAACCTACCACCAAAGTTTTTTTTTATAATTATGACTAATAATTTATTTTTTATTATTTTTTTAAAATAAAAAATAAATATGTTTTTATAAGATACTTACTTATAAAATGAGTTTTCAAAATATATAACCAAACAAAATTTTATTTTTATGTTTTTCAGAATATACACTCAGAAAATATAACCAAACACAATTTCAAAAATGATCTCAACATAGTTTTCGAAACATTCTTATTTTCAATTCTTTTGAAAACAAAAAAACATTTCAAAACTAATACCAAACGCCACCTAAGTGACTCTAGCATTTCTCTTCTTTCCTTTGAACAAACATTGGGGTGATGAAAATATTTTTGAGATAGAGAGAGAGAGAGAGAGGAAAAAAGAAAAAGGAAAGAAAATCCACAACCAAGGGTTTTGGTTCAGCTTGGCTTGGACAATGAGAAGCAAGGAAGGAAGAACTAGAGTTGGGAATTCATGTTATCGTGTCGTGTTCATGTCGTGTTATACTCCTTAATTGATACTATTATACTAAACCCAATCCCGACCTATTTGATAATCGTGTCAAAATCTCAAACCCAAACTCACCTATTTATTAATCGTGTTAATTGTATCAACTCAAATTAATATGTTTAAATTCAATATGAATAAAATAATGACACAATTATAATATGAATAAAAATTAGAATGACACAGTTATAATAACTAGTGAAACAATAAATTTTAATTAGACTTCATTTTTATGGGAAAAAAAGATGATATGTAGCAAACATAAAAGTAGAAGAGTGATAGAGAAAATGATAGAGTAAGTGACTCTAGCATTTCTCTTCTTTCCTCTGAATAAACATTAGGGTGATGAAAATCTTTTTAAGATAGAGAGAGAGAGAAAAAAAAGGGAAAGATGAAAATCCATAGCCATGGGTTTTGGTTAGGCTTGACTTGGACAAGGGGAAGCAAGGAAGGAAGAACTAAGGCTGACAATTCATATTATTATGTCGTGTTATACTCTATAGTTGACACTATTATATTAAACTAAAATCTGACCTATTTAATATTTGTATTAAGAACTCAAACTCAAACCTAATCAATTTATTAATTATGTTAATTGCATCAACTTGAATTAATTTATTTAAATTAAATATGAATAAAATAATAACTTATTCAATATGATTATGATACTTTGACATGTTTAAGAGGCAATATATCTTTTCTTTTATAAAACAAGTAAAATTTACTTATAAAGTTTTAAAATCTATATTATTTGTATTTTATTAGCTATGAAAACTTTTGTTTTATATCATATATAATTAAGTAAAAAAAATAATATATAGTATTGTGGTGAGGGGGATGAGAGGGTAATGGGGTGAATGGAGGGAAGAAGGGCAACAACAATAGGGTGAGGGGCAACTAATCGTGTTGTCACGAAGGTCGATGAGATAAAGAAAGGGTAAGGCGACGAGGTGAAAGGAGAGAAAGGGAAGCAGAGAGCAAAGCTACAGAAGCAATAAAAGACTAAAACAACAAAAGCAAAACTTAAGTTTTCTTTTCTATGTTAAAAAATTTTAAAATATATATAAATAAAATATATATTTTATATTTGAATTTTGAATTTTGAAAACTCAAAATTAAAAATAATAAAACATTATAGAATGTGTATTATAAATACAAATATATTAGAGATTATTAATGGGTAATTTATGAGTCGTGTTTATGTCAACTCATATATAATCCATTTATTAAACAGGTTATTTCGTGTCAATTATGGGTTAGTGAATTCATACGGATTCGATTTTTTATTTAATTATATTTGATGAATTCGACTCTTTTTGACCAAAACTCATTTAAGGAAAACTCAAACCCTTTAATTTCATATGAGTTTCATGTTGTGTTGTCATGTTGTGACCTAAATTATCAGCCCTAAGAAAAATGTAGGAAAACATTTTTTAAAAAAAGTATTAAGTGGGTCCCATTTTTTTAACCTGTTATCCTATTTGATTATATGCATAAGGTGGTGGAACTTTTATTCCCAATTCCCCATGTTATTTTACTCCCCTATTGTGTGGGCCTAACTTTAAATAAAGTTTATTTTTCCTCCCTAAATGTTGATGCTCTTATAATTTTAATCTCTGAATTTTGAAAACTGATAAAAAATACTTTCTAAATTATGAAATCTTATCGTATTTGTTCATTTCATCAGTTAAATGGATGAATTATTCTCTAGAACTTTAATATTTTTAAAACTTTACTCCTGTACTTTAAAAACTACTGTTTCTATTTCTTAACTTAAACTGATAGTAAGAGTGCTTTTCAAACTTTAAATTGACAAAAAACACACATTCTTTCATTTTTTGACCTTATAAAACTTGAAAAAAAAAATCCAGTCAAACATTACTAGATTTGAAATTCAACTCTCGAAGTTAAAAATAATTAATGTGTTCATAAGAAATTTTTTTAGAAACTTAAAGTCATTACAAAGAAAAAAAAAAGAACTTATATATTTAGATCTTTCGATAGATTTTTAAGGTTATTTTTGTAATTATAAAAATTTTTAATTTAAATTAACTTTTTATTATTTTAGTGTCACATCAATTTTTAAATTGACAAAATTTAAGTGATTTTACTAATAATTTAAAGCTCAAGAGATATAAATACTAGTTTTTTATTTTAATGTTTGGGATAAAATTACAAACATATTAAAATTTAACAAACCAAATTAAAGTTTATTTTTATGTCTTCTATGACTAAAATACGAAAAAAGAGATATTTTTTTACTAATAATTTAAAGTTCGATAGATTTAAATATACAAGTTCCTTTATTCATTTTTTTTCTTTTGTTTTTATTGTAATAACTTCAATTTGAAAAACAAATTTTATGAACATATTAATTATTTTCAAACTTTAAGAGTTAACCTTTAAATGTAATAAAGTTTAGGAGGTAAAAATAAAGTTTTTCTAAATCTTATATGACCAAAATATTAAAGAACGTGTATTTTTTCTAACAATTTAGAGTTTGAAGAATATTCTTATTATTAATTTAAAGTTTGAGAGGTATAAATATTAGTTTTCAAAATATGATGGATAAAGTTTTAGGAATATTAAATTTTAAAGGAATATTCCATCTATTTAACTGATATAAAAAAGCAAAAATGATAACATTTCATAGTTTGAGAAGCATTTTATTAAATTTTAAAGTTTAGAGAGTAAAGTTATAAGAACACCAAAATTTAAGGAGTAAAAATAAAATTAATATATCCCTTTCCAACCCTTGGATATTATCCTATTAATATAAAAAACAATTATAAAGATGGAGTTTTGTCTTTAGCAAAGAAAATAAAATAAAATAAAAATAATGATGGAGTTTTGTTTCTCTTTTTACTATGAACTCAAGGGAAAAAAAAAAGTTATGGCGAAACATAAATGACTGTGGAAAAATATTCAAACAACTTAAATTTAAATAAAAAAAATCTTAAAAAAGCATAGCTTGCCCTTAATAATCAAGAAAGAGAGGTAAGGAGAAAGAAAAGCAATGGAGGCCGATGGTCTAGTGTGTCACTAGTCTACTAGCCTTAAATCTTTGTCTAAATAGTCATCATCAGTCAATCTACTACAAAGTGAGGTTCATGTCACTAGAAGAGGGAGATCTTCTAGAATTGGACTTGCTGACTGTGGATTTTGCATTTTGGACGTTGAGGGGCCTCACCTTGATGGGCTCAGTGTTGGTGTTTTTCTAGGCTTTGTTTAGTTTATTTTTGTTTCAGTTATTGTGTTTATAATAAGGATAATAGTTTTTCTACTGGACCCTTTCATGATGTGTTCTTTGTGTTTACTATCTCATATGTGTGTTTTGACGGTTATCTAGTTTATATTGGTTACAATTTCAAATAAAAGATGCAATTTCTGTCATATTTATATCTTGACATTTTCTTAGGTTTTGCTAGATTGTTATCTATGCAGAGGTTTTGATAGCCTCAATGCTACATGTTTCTGTCTATTAATCGATCGAATTTTATCAACTATAGAGCCTTTGTCAAAAAGAGCTTTGCATATTCGATAATTGGTATGCCAAGAAATTTTCCTAAAATTGGGTTTCGATGTATGTTTTTCTCCTTGAATTTCATCAGATTTTACTGATAAAACTAGTTTCAGTTCAAAGTTTAGTATTGTATATCGTGAGTTCATTTGTTTTGAGTTTTGTACTTTTTTTTTGTTTTTAAATACAATCCTCTTTTTTTTTTCATTTCTCATTTTGAGCTAAATTGTAAAGTAAATACATTTTTACTACTTAATAGCTCTTTAATATGAGCCATTGGAATAGTTGTTATTACACACTTGCAATATGCGTTTTAATCGATCATTACCACCATAAAACTATTTGATTACTTTTCTATTTAATAATAATTCAGCTGAAATCCAATTTCAAAGTTTTATTCTAAAAAATTCATGTTATATTTATTTTTCTACCTAATAAACTTTTCATTTTGATTTGCAAAGTGGGATTTCTAAACGCTTTGTAAGCCCTGTTTGATCGAGGTATTGAAACCTCTTTTCCAAAAAATTTTTTGTTCTTTTTTTTCTTAATTTCATTATTTACTTTTTCAAATTCATCTTTTTCATCTTCCAAAAACTTAACTTATGTTTGCTTTTATAGTTTGAAATAGAATTTTTAACTCTATTTGTTTTATTAATTTAAATTTAAAATATTAATTTAAATTTTATTTTTTAAAAAAAAAAAAAAAATTATAATTAACTCAATCAATTTTTCTTGAAATAAGCTGTGATCGCGCGACAAATGGCAGCACAGGCAGTAGAGCTTAACGTCGTCGTTTCAATACTTCTCTGTTCCAGAAAGATCCTCTTATCTTCAGAGCTTCGTGTTCAGTCCGACAATGGCGGGTCCCAAACGCCATTTCTTACCCCTCCTCCTCCTCCTCTCCATCGCGGCCCTCTTCTTCCTCCTCTCCCACCACCGCTCCACCGACCTCCTCCTCCCCACCCCCATCCCCAACCACAACCCTAATCTCCCCCTCCGCCGCCACTTCACCTTCACCTTCATCGTCAAAGTCCTCGCCTTCAACCGCCTCGATTCCCTCGCCCGTTGCCTCCGCTCCCTCGCCTCCGCCGACTACCTCTCCGATCGCGTCCATCTCCACGTCCACATTGACCACTTCCCGCTCCTCAACGGCTCCACCGATGCGGATCGCAACCTCGGTGAATCGCGGCGGATTCTGGACTTCGTCGACGGATTTGACTGGAAGTTCGGGGACAAGATCGTGCATCACCGGACGCAGAATGCCGGATTGCAGGCGCAGTGGCTGGAGGCCTGGTGGCCTAGCTCCAATGACGAGTTCGCCTTCGTCGTCGAAGATGATTTGGAAGTTTCGCCGCTTTACTACAAGTTTCTCAGAAGTTTGATTGTCAATTATTACTACAATGATACGAACTTTCGTCCGTACATATATGGAGCTTCGCTTCAGCGACCAAGGTTTGTCCCAGGTACTTTAGGTCTTTTCCTTTTTCATTTTTTACAGAGATGTTAAAAAGTGTGTATAATATATATATATACGTAAGCATATGTTCACAGAAACGTGAAGAATCTGAAGGTTTCACTCAAATGAGGTTTTTTTGAATTTGGACTGGTAGGTGATGATTGATGTAGATATATAGCTCGTAATTTGAGATCTTCTGATATGAAAATTATGTGTAGTTTGTTTAGCTTGTATGAAGAACAATGATACTGATTTTTGCTTTTATAGAAACTTTGAGTCTGTTTTTGTTAATTAACGTTTCTTATTGATTTATTCAAAAAGGGAATTGGATTATGTTCGCTAAAGCAAACCGATCCGTTTTCTTGTAAAATGAAGGAGGATTAAATGTCGTTGATAAGAATGTTGGAAGCCTTAATCTAGTTGGTCTAAAACTTTTACGTTCAAGTTTGAGTTTTACACAATTCAATTTAGGGTTTCGATTTCAGGTGTAGAGCTCCTTACAAAAAATCTTTCCTTTGAAATTAAAATGTTACTGATTTATGTGTGCGGACAATTTGTTCTCAATCTCTCTTCTTGAAATCGTTAAGAGAGATAAAGTTTTGTTTCTTGCCTTATATATTTGCTTTTTTTGTACTTTTATAAGTAAATCATGCCTGTTGTTGGATAAGGAACTATGCAGTCTTCCTCGTTTCCTGCCCATTTTAATCTGTGTTATGACTGTTATGTTTCATGGGCAAATTCATGCTGTTGCAATTTCACTTGATTTGATTCATTGTACCTTTTTGTTATAGGCAAACATGGAAACAAAATACGATTGGATAGTGGAACTCGACTTTTCTTATACCAGCTGGTAGGCACTTGGGGTCAGCTTCTCTTTCCGAAACCGTGGAAAGAGTTCAGATTGTGGTATGATAACAACAAGGCCAAGGGTATAAAGCCATTCCTTGATGGCATGGTACGTTTCTTGTCTTCTATCTATCTTGGTTTGGTGATCAGTATTCGAGGTTATCCTTTCTTGGTGATCCTTTTTTTTTTTTTTTTTTTTTTAAAGTAATTCTTGGTTATCTTTACTGTGTCGAGTATTTTGTGATTGCAATATGGAATCCGTATACAGGTAACAACAGGATGGTACAAAAAGATGGGAGAAAGGATATGGACTCCTTGGTTTATTAAATTCATTCATTCCCATGGCTATTACAATTTTTACACTAATTTTTTACATGAGAGAGCGTTAAGTGTCTCTCATAGAGATGCCGGTGTTAACTATGGGAAAACTGCTGGGCCTGATTCCGTTTTGTTAGATGAAGACTCGCTTGATTTTGACCTTTTGGTGATGCAGCCATTGAGTAACCTGAAGTGGTATGATTTCTGTTTCAGGGAAGTTCTACCTGAAAGAGTTGTTAGGAGTTTTGATGAACTTGGGTCTGTTCTTCACTCAGTGCAGAAACAGGAGACTGTCATTCTTGTGAGCCTATATGGGGTACCAGATATGGTTGTAAG
Source organism: Antiaris toxicaria (assembly GCA_035233585.1). Lineage (NCBI taxonomy): Eukaryota > Viridiplantae > Streptophyta > Magnoliopsida > Rosales > Moraceae > Antiaris > Antiaris toxicaria. The sequence continues at coordinate 22,042,585 of CP141153.1, forward strand.
GAACCTTCTCTGCAACTTTGAGAAGCTAAATATTTGGAACTACGTATTTATTGGCCCCGAGTCGGATTTCCCACTTGAACTTGCAAGAAAAGGACATCCCGTGGTCATTGGAGATCAATTTCTGCAGAGTATAGCAAGTCCCAAAATTAAAGGCATTCTAGATTCCCAGGCAGAACTGATAAACGAAATTTTAGTCAAGGCCTATGTGATTAAAAAATGCATAGAATTTGGGTACAGTTCCTTGGTGTTGGAGGGAAACATGCTTCTCATCGAGGGTTATCCTCATCTTGAGTTTGAACAGACCTCTGACTTCTTTGCTGGGAAGAGCTCCGAACTTTTCTTTATTAGAAGCTCAACTTCTGCTCGTAAAATTTGGGTTGACAAGTTCATCTCGGATGTTGCAATTGCAGTGAACTCTTTCGTGGGTGAAAAAGAGAGTATGAGTTTTGTACATGTAGTCGCCAACTTATTAGAACAAAAGCATGTGACGATTACGAGAGTTGAGGAGACGAGCTTTGGCATCGATGTTGCCAATAGTAAAAATGCAAATCAATTTTCTTTAGGTGCTGGAAAAAAGATTGTTTTCTGTTCTAGAAAGATAGGTACAGGTTTAGTTAGGAAGCGGTTTGAAGAATTGGGTGTTTGGATGGTAGATGATGACCTTTCTTGCAAGGCTGTTGTGTGTCACCAGTCATAGCATATGCCGGCGGTTACTACTTTTCTTTTTTTTTTTTTTCCTTTTTTTTTTTTTTTTGTGTCTGTATAATTGTTGTCCGATTCATTTGCCGTCAAATTTTTGCAGGTATTATTTACTACCTTCTTCTTCTTCTTCTTCTACCTTTTTTTTTTTTTTTTAAATTATAGAACGATGGTTTAAAATATAAAGTTGTCTTGTTGTCTAATAATTTGAATCGTTACAAAATCAAGGTGTCTTCTGCCAAGTAAATCCTCCTTTTGAAATTAGGGACGTCACTTGATCACAAAGTTAAAAAAATATTTTACAAGGAATTTGGTAAAATACATGGGTATTCATGGCATAACTCAAATTTAAAACTAGTTATTGTATTTGTCTGTATATATCTCTATATATATTTATATATAGTATATATTATAAAAGAGTGAATGGTATTATGTCATTCGTCTATGCCTGTAAAGATGTCACGTAACAACACTTGTTATGGTGCATTTTTTTTCCCTTTTTTTTTTCTTTATCATACTAATCTATTTTGCATGCTTAAGGATGTGCTTTTTTATTTTTTTTATTTTGAAGATAATTTCTTTTATATGATTCTAATTTTGCAAGTATTGTTAACTAGGAAGTCTTTTTAAGGGCTCGTACGGTGGATTCTAATCCAACTATTATAGGATAAGTTTATCTTTTCTCTTGAATATTTAATTAACTCAATTTTCTTCAATTTATGATTTCAATCCATTTTATATAAATTTTAAGTTTATTCTAAAAAAAAGTTTTATTTTTTTTTAAGATTAAATTAGTCATTCGACTTAATAATAAGAGATTAGGTTGGATCTGATTCCTTAACAACCAATCAATTCATATTTACTTTCATCTATTGCAATGGAGTTGCTTTTTTTTTTTTTTTTTTTTAACTCTATTTCATATTCGTCATCTTCATCTCCAAAGCAATGCCAGTTAGTCAACCCATTTAAATGGTATCCATGTCAATCTAATATTAATCTTGAGTTGACCCATATATTATCAATTGATTGAACATATCATAAAATTGGTTTAGTCCCAACTTATACAAAACAATTTGAATATTTATTCAGTTTGTACTTAAAGATGGGATAAATTACAAAAATAGCATTTCTTAATAAAATATTCTTATTTTTAATATCATTTTTGTTTTCTCATATAGTATTGTCACATCGGCATATTTCAGTTAATACATCAGTTAAGGTTTTATAGGCAATGTAAAATATCAATTCTGCCCTTGAGATCAAATATTTCAAATCACAAGCTCATTATGTTAATCTCTTTCGCACATTATCCATCTCCCTCTCTTTATTTTGCTTTAAACTCTCTCTCCCATAAAAAAACAAAACAAAACAAAACAGAACTCCCTCTTTCATTAAATTTCTCTCTAAAACTCACAACTCCACTTGTAGAAGATCAAACTCATGACTCTCATTCCTCAAGACAAATCTATAAAATGTCACTCTTTTTTGCACTCTTTCTTCCTTGTGAGCCTTCGAAACTTTTTCAACCTGGTGGTTGTATACCAAATTTAAGGTAGGGAAGTTTTTTTTTTTTTTTTTCACATTTCCGGTTGCTCCGGTTGGTATTTTATGGTTTTTCATCTTCATTTTGTTTTGAATAAACTTTTTCTCCTTCTTAAGTATGCGTTATGAGCATGAAAGGAAATATTATCATTTTGTGATATTAATTTGAAAAAAATGACTGGACTAAACTAAATATGGGAGGAATTAACAATAACTTTTGTCAATTTAAGCTTTTGAAGGGATAATAGTTGAAGTTAAAGAACTGATGTTATATTTTGAGATAGGTAACGCTGGAGTCATTTTATGTTGACTTTTGTTAAATACTATCATGATCATATAGTATTAGTAGAGCATGGTCAATGTGAAAGTAATTGCTGGTAATCACTATAATGAATATGTTGTAACCATTATAGTTATTTGGAATCATTTTATGTTAACTTCAAGTATAATGATTGGAAGTCATTGTTATGTTGCCTAATATACCACAGTTATGTAATCTGTGACACGACTAATTGTTAGTAATCACCATGAATTGGAGTCATTTTCTTTAACTATTGCCTAAAGTCATTTTAATGTTGACTAACAAATCATATATGTAATACTTGTTGTAATTTCTAGCACACATTATAATGACCTAGAGTCATTGTTATGTTGACTAACGGATCATTGCCTTTGAAATTGTTAAAGAATGGCTGGATTGAATGTCATTAACAAGTTTAATGAATGTTGGGATCATGCTTGTAGATATGTCAGTTGTGAAATGAAGGTAATATTGATTCCTACTAATACCACTTATGTTGGTCTTTTGAAGTTGATGAGAAATGTGCTTGGGATTAGGGTCATAAGAAAAGAGTTTAGTCCTCAAATATGTTGTTGAAATTAGGACGGCTCCTGTCAAGATATAATTTGACTACGATATCTCATTCTATCTCTTATTGTCAAAGAAGGATGTTCATATACTTAGCAAATTTCCAATTTGTGTCAATATATTAGTTGAGTCAATGGCCGAAGCATTGCCACCTAAAATAGGGGAAAGCAATCATATACCTGCGCAACCAACTAGGTTTCACGTCATATTAATGAAGCCATGCAACATATTGATGTGAACATCCCTAGCCATGCACCTAAAGTTGGTGAGGATTTTCAAATGGATTATACAGATAGACTTGATGAACAAGATGAAGTCCACATTCCTCTATTACCATTACTGGTCTATAATGATTGGATCGATTACGAGCACCATAATGGGGATGAACCTGTTCCTTCTGATTTGGATGGTAGTCAAGAGAAAAATAAGGGAACAAATGATAGAGGGAGTGAAGGAGCCCAATTTGTTTTCAATGGATCTAATGGATCCAAGGTTGAGGTTGCTCGTATACAAATTTGTGATGATTTTTCTAGTGGAGGAGTCAGTGCTAATTTTACACCAAGAACTATATGTGTAAAGAAAATTTATAATAACAAAAGGCTATTACAATATCAGCTCCATCATGATGCCTTGAATAAACACTATCGATTTAAGGTTAAGAGGTCTACCACTACTTTGTTGCATGTGATATGTTTAGATGATCAGAAATACCAATGGTAGGTCCGTGCTACTGGAATGAAGGATAATAATTTGTTTTTTGTAAAGAGGTATGATGAAGTCCACACTTGCTCTATTAAAATAGTTCAAGGACGCCATTGGCAATCCAATAGTTGGATGATAGGAGAATGTGTGAAAGCATAATTTGTGGATCTATCTAGTACGACATATCGATCAAGAGAAATAATGCGGGATACACATGGTCAATTTGGAGTATTATTCAATTATCTCAGAGCTTAGAGGAGAAAAGAAGTAGTCCTTAATAGCCTGCATGGTGATGACATCGAGTCATACCAAGGTAGCTATACTACAGATGATTATTTTATGTTGAGTATGTGTTTGCTAGTATTAAAATAACCATTGTTGGACATAAGTAATTTCTAAAATGATTAAAGGTCATTTTATATTGATCGTGTGCATTCTAGTGTTAAATTGACTATATTAGGACATGAGTAATTTTTAAAATGACCTCTATTCATTTTATGTTGACTATATGTATTCTGATGTTGAATTTTTAAAATAAGTAATTTTATGTTGACTATGTTCGGATATGAGTAATTTTTAAAATGATCTCTAGTCATTATATGTTAACTATGTATATTCTGGTGTTAATTTGACTATGTTATGACATGAATAATTTTGAAAATGACCATAGGTCATTTTATGATAACTGTGTATTTGTTGGTGTTGAATGACCATTGTTACTACATAACTAATTTCTAAAATGACCTCTAGTCATTTTATAATGACCTTTTGTATTCTAGTATTGAGTTGATCATGTTAGGATAAAGAGTAATTTTTAAAGGGGTATATTTTATATTAACTGTGTGTATGCTGATGTTGAATTGACCATTCTTATGACATGAGTAATTCAGAAAATGACCATATGTATTTTATATGTTGAATGTGTTTATTTTATTATGTTGACCATAGTATTTTTTATAATGACTATATCCTATCAGATATGTACTTGACGGTCTTACCTTTATGGGGTTAAATAGTGAAAAATAAAAATCCTAGATCCAACATTCATATAAAGATAGACTCCGATGATCGATTTAAATAGTTCTACATGTGCTTGGCTGCCTCTACGCATGGTTGGTCTCATTGTTAGCCTGTAATCGTGGTTAATACATCATCATTAAAAGCTAGGTATAGTAGAACATGGCTTTCAGCATGCGGCCACGATGTAAATGGCTCAACATTTCCTCTTTTTTTTTTAATCAGTGACATAGAAAATAATGATTAATAGGAATGGTTCTTCACCAAGTTAATGGAATTAATAGGCACATGGGATGAGCTTGCCATTGTGGCTGATAAGCATAAAAGTATTGAATATAAGTCAATAAGGTGTATCTAGAAGTTGATTTTGGGATATGAATTCAATACTTGGCTAGAAACTTGAAAGTGAAGTACAAAAGTTTTAATGGCACTATAAACACTTATGTTGATAGTGCATCGAGAACATATCTTGTAAGTGAGTTCCACCATCAGATGAGATTTACCCATAACAATAACCCTAATATACACTGATACCTTATCGAGGCAACTCCTAAAAAATGGTCGTGAGCATTTTTCAATGGACGGAGGTACGTGATCATGACAACCAACATTATTGAGTCGTGGAAGAGCGTGGATCAGAAAGCCAAGTTAATGCCCATAGGATACTTAATAGAATAGTTAAGAGAACTCTTACAAAGGTGGTTTGTTGAGAGACATGAAGCCGCCCTTAAACTTGATTCTAGCCTTGCCCTTAAAGCTGAAAAACATCTTCGTGACCAATTTTCTTTGTGTCTAGCACTAACGGTAACTATGTACTTAATTTAGTAATTTTTACAATGACCATGAGTAATTTTTTATGTTGACCAGTTTCATCGATTGTTGTTATGACCTTCAGTAATTTATATCATTACCTTCTGCTTCTTTATAGCCACGGGCTGCTGATCATTTTGAATACATTGTCACTAACGCAGTTGTTTAGACTTAAATTGTGGATATGAGACAATGAACATGTACCTATAAGCAATTTTAGGTGGATCAATTACCTTGTCCTTATACTTTTTTTTTGTGTAACCACCGATAAATGAGTCCTTATAATTACTACTTTAGGTACTACACCAAACAGGAACTTTATGTAGCTTATGAACTTGTTGTACATTTGATTGGTAGTGCTAAAGGATAGAATGTTTATGAAAAAGTGAGGAATCGAGTTGTAAATCCTTTGAAAAAAAAAAAAAGCGTCGGCCTGGAAGGCTTCTAATTACTAGAGTTTTGTCTCAAGGTGAAAAGCTAGAGTTAGATAAGTGTAGCAAATGCTATGCTTATAGACACAACTATTAAAACATTTACTAAACTAGCTCGACTCCACCCAGGTACATCAACATCATCATATAAAACTTCCATAAGTAGGGCTAGTCAAACATGATGGCAATTTATATTTATTTTATAACACTGTTTCATACGGCTAAATTTTCTTATTATGGTTTATGTGTGTGTATGTTATATCATAATTACTAGGGTTTTATATGTGTATTGTTATGGTAATCATATTTTGACCAGGGGTAATTTCCATAATAACCAAGAGTGATTTTTCATAACGACTGTTAGTTTGTTACCTATGTCCCATCATATTAGAATAAATGTATTTATAATTTGTTAGTAGTAGTTATCAATGTTGAAATATTATTATGGTTTAGATAATTTGTTATGGCTTATGTGTTTTGTATCAATTAAAACTGCTCTTCGTCAGCATATAATGACTAGAGGTCATTTTCATAATGACCGACTGAAAGAAAAAGTTTATATCTTATGTCCTGTCATATTAGACTATTAACAGTGGATATATATTAAAGTAAAAATGAAAAGCCATTATAATTCCAATTCGCCCCAACTGTTGTCTTTCTTAATATGGCTTTCAACATTCTTTGAATCTTTTTACAAAGCATGATCTATAGTTGGCAAGTCAAGTAGTCTCAGAACAGGGGCACTTGGCGCTATATAGCCTAGTAGCTCAGTCTTTTGCCTTCGACCAAGCAATGTGCATTCATAATTGTGAAAATTTCGTAGTCTACTCTACATTACCAAAGGTCAACATAAAAATTACTAGCAGTCAAAATAGAAATTACCAGTATTTAACATAAGATTACTAGTACTCCAAATACAAATTACTAGGAGTCAAATAAGAGATTACGAGTATTCAACATAATAGTAATTACTACACAACATTATTTTACTAAGAGTCAACATAGTAATTACCAGTATTCAACACAAAGATTGGCAGGAGCTAACATATCAGCTACCATTTGTAAACATCAAAATTACTATAAGTAAAGAAATGACTCACCCTATTTTGTTTGATGTGGAACATCCATGATGGTAGCTTGAGTAGGATCCAACTTTGAGCCACTTCTTGGCTTACTGTCAATAAACTGACTTTATTGACAATAAATGGCAAGAAAATGGACATTGCATCCAGTGTATCTTTGAGGTTGTCATTGTGGACTCCATTAGATGCCATTGAGTCATAAACCTCTATGTTCCACGTATGCAGGTCGAGAATAGACAAAACCTAATGATTCAAAGTCAGTATGTTCATTAGAATTAACACATTCTCAACCTCAAACCACGACCAATTACATGCGATCTCACCACCTACGATGTATTTGCCCAAGTTTTGCACCTTCCTCCACTCATAGTTATTTTTCTAGCTCTTTTCGTTAGGGCCATGCTTTATGGATTGTGGAATCAAAAAGAGTGTCAGTCGTGGTAAAGGGTACCTTTAAATAGTCAGGATAATGCTTCTACTTCTTCCTTAAGTAGTAAAAGACAACATCGATATGCTATTGATTAAAAATCAATACACAATCTTAGCAAAACTCAAACACAAAACTGAAAGAATATCAATTCGAAAAGGAACATCAAATCACGTTATGACTACTTACATTATCCTAAAACCAAATTTTTGAGGTCATAAACTTATAGAACCAGCTCTTGTTCATAACTTGCATAATCCCCATATCATTGTCGTTCTCCCATTTGTCGTGTTTGGTAATGTATTATGCTAGACGTTTGCTGAAAGTATTGATTCACTTACACGTTTATCATCACATTAACTTCTTTAAATTTAAATATTACACAACATTATCACATATATACCCAGGTTTAATAAGAGTGTAGTGCATTCCACTACCTTTCCCCTTGCCTTTTAACTTATTTATGACTACACAGCTGATGGCATATCTTATCATCTCCCATGCAAGTATTCTCTAAGGATAATCGTTGAATGCTTGTAAATCATCTACAAGCTCAAGGTATGTCTCTGGATTGTGGACTTGGTTGTCATTTGCAAGGATCATGCTAGAAATCACATACCAAAGTCCCAACTTTACAGCGTCGTCATAAGTGGTTTTGGGGTTAGTCTTGGTCAGCGTACCCTCTAAGGTTTACCTTGTAATGTGAGCTACCTTTGGAAAGTACTATTAGGGCAATCGGCTTCGTGATGTGGCCAGCTTCAAGATATTTGAACCCACACAATTCAAACCAGTGATGATGGAAAACTCTTTATGGAAAACCAACTCATGTCTTCCCTAACCTTAAACCATAACAAAACCCCAATATTGGCATGATTTGTTTGGCGCATTAATATATTATGAACCACTTGCCCAACCCAACCAAGCTTACCCAAGTTCAAGAAGTTAGTGATAAGCGATTGTTGTTTCAACTACTCAAACTAAAAACTTGAAAGACTCTCCTGTACCTTCCTAGTAGTTTCCTCCAAGTTCAATCAATGGTTAATCTTACCATTGATAATCTCATCATCAGGAATTCTTTACACGAACTACAATGAAAAATACATAGGAAATATTATCGGTCATTTTAATAACAGCTTATAGTCAGATTTAGAAATTACTCTTGTCATAATAATGGTAAATTCAACACTAGCATACACATACTCAATATTAAAAATAACCCTGGTCATTTTAGAAATTACTCATATCCTAATAGGGTTAATTCAACACCAAAATACATACAGTCAATATAAAATGACTACAAGTCATTTTAGAAATTACTCATGTCCTAATAATTGTCATTTCAATACCAACAAATGAACAGTCAACATAAAATGACCTCTAGTCATTCTCGAAATTCCTCTTGTCCTAGTAATGGTCATTTCAACAGGAGCAAAAATACAATCAACGTAAAATGATCTCTGGACATTTTTGAAATTAATTATATTATAATATAGTCAATTCAACACCAGAATACACATAGTCAACGTAAAAATTATCCCTGCTTAATTTACAAATTTTCATATTATAACATGTTAAGTTCAATATCAAAACACACACAGTCAATATAAAATGACTAGAGGTCATTTTAGAAATTACTCATATCCTACCATGGTTAATTCAACATCAGAACACACATAGTCAACATAAAATAACTAGAGGTCATTTTAGAAATTACTCATATCCTAAGATGGTTAGTTCAATATTAAAATATATACAGTAAACACAAAATGATTAGAGGTCGTTTTAAAAATTACTCATGTCCTAATAATAGTCATTTCAATACCAGTAAATAAATAGTCAACATAAAATGACCGTTAGTCATTTTTAAAATTACTCATGTCATGCTATAGTCAATTTAATGCCAGAATACACACAGTCAACATAAAAAATTCTTCTAGTCAATTTATAAATTTTCATGTCATAACATGGTAATTCAACATCAGAACACATATAATTGACATAAAATTACTATAAGTCATTTAGAAATTACTCATATCATAACATAGTTAATTCAACACTAGATTACATACAGTCAATATAAAATGACCACAACTCATTTTTTTGCAAAATACCATGGTCAATAGCAATACATACAGTCAACATAACATTACCATAGACATTTTTCCTCAAAACTCATAACAAACGAGTTTTGTCAAATGCTTAAACTTATCACAGGACTCGTAAATAAACAAACAAATCTCAATTTTTCAAAATGAGATCTTTTTACTTACCTTGTATACATTGGCTTGAACATTAGAGGGAACTGATTTCAAAACTTCTTTATTATCTCATTTGTCTTTAGGCTTTTCTTTTATTTCTTTTCTTCATCAGCTTTTCTCTTCTGCTTGGTTTTTTTCCTTCAACAACCAACGATGCATGATAGTTTAAATAAACATGAACAAAATATTAAAACAAGAACTAAAAGATTTGCTTTTAACTTATTTCTCAAGTTTAATCAATTAATCCAATTAATTAATTATCAAAAGCAAGTAAATAAAAGAGACAGGCAAATTTTTATGAGGTTCAGTTTCTTTACTTCTCGGGACCACGCCCAAACAGTGAACTCTTCACTAATTATAAAACGATTAAAGCTCTAATGGGCTTATGCAATCTAAAGACTTCTTCTTTGTTGTTGCCACTGGTCGTTTTGAAATATAATCAATGAACTTGTTCAACAAGATCCTCTCACTAGCATACATTGAAATCTCTTCAACTGCTTTTGCCTTCTTCCAAAGATGTGAAATTTTTCTCCTGAAAGATGAAATACGCAACAGCTTCAATAGTCTCAAAATGTGCTTTAGCAAATCTGTGCTCCGTATCCCTATCATTCACTGAGTCGGGACTTAAATAAGCAACCCTTAAAAATCTAAGTCAATCCCGAACTTGTAGAGTATTCAAAATTCACATTGTTTCTAGGCCTGTTGCAACACACTAAGAAACATTAGAATTTCAAATTTTCCAGATTTCATCTAAAATCATGCAGTTTCAAATCTCTGCATATATCTTCTCTAAATCTTTAACATATACGCTCAAATACTCAGAAATTCGAATTTCTTACTTTGGGAAAGATTTCTAATTCAAATAAGATTTAAAATCCTACTTAATTTAGATTTTCTTTCTAAATCCGGATTCCACAATTATCTCTGACTTATTCAGCCACAAATCACTCAAAAACTTCACCAAATCCATTTTTCAAAACTTCCAAAATTGATTCTTCAAGATTCACACCAAATCTTTCAAAATTGATTCAATCTTCGAAATCAGCCAACATCTTCATTCTCTGAGTATATCCACGTCAATAACTTATCATGTCAGCTAGAATTTCATTAAAAATGTAACCTGTCTAAACAAACTCATGTTGCAACATGCTGAGTAACATGGAACTAAAAAAAAATATCTAAACAATTTCTTGACTAACAGATTTTGTTTTTGGTTTTTTCTAAACATAATTGCCATAAATGCTAACATTGAAAAACCTAACAATATCCCCCTTTGGCATTTTTGACTCAAAACATCAAAACAAAATAACCAAGGTTCACAACACCAAAAACCAAAAACTGATTGTTCCAAATTAACCAAAATACAAGAACACAGTATTCCCTACCTAGTAAACCAGAAATAAACAAAAAAAAAAAAATAGAACTTCTTGTTTCTTGTTTTGCTCTCCCCATGAACACTACATCTTCTCCCCCTTTTTAACACAATAAATGCCAAAGGCTTTAATCTTCTATGTCTGCTTCAACATCTAAATCAGCCAATTCTTTCTTAAGACCTACAAGAAATTTAAAAAGCTGTTTACTCCTATTTTCAAGCTCTTGCTTCTGCTTGTTCATAAACTCCAACTCAGACTTGATGAAGTTGATTAACTTCAATTTTCTAGCACGAGAAGCAAATGTTCGTTCTGGAGTTACAACATCTTCTTCAACTTCTTCAGCAACTTCATCATGTAGATGAGTTTGAGCAAACTGAGCATCCTGCATATGTCATCTTATAGCCAGCTTCTTAATGACTCTCAATTTATACTAAAATTTGACAAGCTTCTCATTAGGCAATTTAATCTCCTTTTTAGTAGTCACAGCCTCATAGATCCGGGACAGAAAAAGCAATCCCAAGTAAGTAAGCTTTTCACTAGCATGTTTTATAATTTCTTTGAAGATATCCTTCCCTTATTCAAACGTGATCCTGTTCCAACCATGTACAGTATGATGGCTACATCTCTTGAAACAGTAGCTACATGGACACTTGGTAATTAGTTAGCCAGAGCAATTTTGTGCAACAATGAATATGTTACAGAAAGCTCAAAGGTAATGAGCTTCTGATTTTCTAGCCATTTAGACACGGCACCTGCAGTCATTAATCAGTGCAGGTGAAAAATCAAATACATGACTCTGACATAAACCTTCAAATACTTTGGTGATAATGTGTATAAAACATTAGCAGAAAAATTTGAATAGAACTCATGCACTATCGCTTCTACAAATGGTTTAGCCTTAGTCATAGTGCCTATTAATCCACAGTTATTCAGAATTTGTACAATCCCAGCCTTTTCATTTTCATTCTAGTGAATCAGTGTCTTAGTTATTAACTTTCGTTGAGACATAGAATTCAAAAAATTCTTATTTATTTCATTGTAAAACTTGTTCAAATAAGCCTTTGTAATCGTATAGGCAGACTGCGTACCTAAACATTTTGGCTTTTTCTTCTCAGTCATGGTCGGTTCATCCATGTCCAATGATTGAGACTTTTCTCTAATCTTTCTTTTGACTAGAGTAATGATTGGTGTAGCCTCTTTAGAGGATTCTTCAGAACTTTCTTCTTCTAATGATAGCTTGAACAATGGATCATTTTCTTCTTTGTTTGGCTCAGGCTGAGTGGATGTTGAGGGAGTCGACTTATAACTTGCTTGACTGTGCTCAGTAGGTGGTCGAAACCAACTAGAAAAACCTCTGATCAGTGTTGATTTCTGCAAGTCCATAATGTTAAAGCCTGTATCATCAATTGAATTAATGGTGGAGGTGTGAACTTTTGGTACCACTTCAGTAGATGTGGAATCGACATTTTCTGGTCTTGATGGAAAATGAACCTCCCTTATAGAATCAGATGATGAAGAATTTTCTTTTGTTGTTTTGAATGGTTGAGAGACTGAGGGCCTCGACTTAGACTCCATAGGCTTTATGATGGCAAGAGGCACAGGTTCATCACTTTGTACAATCACTCCCTAATTTTCCTTTGAAGTTGATGGTGATTCCTGCACATTTATCACCGAGCTCGAGGATTTAGACTTTACTTTCGAAGAAGATCGAGGATTTTGATTTCCATTTGGCCGTCGTGGAATTGAGGAGAAGTCAATGTGAGTTCGAACCATCTTCACTTAAACGACCTACAAACTTCACCACAAACACAAGAACATAAGTAGCAAAGATTGATAGAGGAAAAATTGTGGCTTTTCGAATTTGGGATTATAGGGTTTCACTTTGGTGGAGAAATTAAAGATGAAAAAAAACTAAGTAAGAGAAACTGTTTGGAGATTTTTAAAACTGATCATAACAATAAAATCCCGAATATGGAGACCCCGCGAAATAAACTTTCCCAATTTTAAAATTTGAGCAACATGACATGTAGCATGCCCCTTTAAAAAAAATTAGCTTAAATAAATTTCAGTTATTATGGAGGATATTGCAACATACTCTATAACATCACACATATCCAACTCAGCTAAAAAAATTCTTTATTATGTATCACTATATAAATATAGATATAAAATCAACTAAAATGTATGTATCACACCCAAATGCTGAAGGATTTTTCATATATTATAACACACAGAAATATGAGATGGTAGTGTTGTTATAGAATTTCAACTTAACTATTAATTCAAATATTACCTTAGTCCTTTATGTGTGTGTGAATAATCTTTCACTTTCAATCATTCATCACATAGATGAGTTTATACAATCAAGTGAGAATTCATTGACCTTTAGATGTGTAATGAAAAAACTCCATAGGCTTGCTTATGCTATCACTCTCCACTAATGTCGGCCGCATGTTTCCTAAGATCATTAGGACTTTTTCAGTATATAATGTAAGGCTCTGGTTTAGGTAGGATATAAGGTATTGATGTGGCTATAAGCACCCATTAATACATAAACCACTCTTGAACAGTTGTAAATCATGCTTTCTTCCCAATCTTTAAACTCAACTTTTATTCCACCCCCCCACCCAATTTTTTTTAATAAATTAGCATGGGATGTAGTGAACCTTTTTCTTACTTCCACCTTTTTCATCTTTGAGATAACATATCTTTAAACATCATAATCCAAGAGAAACCAAACTTATTGATGAGTGATGGTCAAGGTTAAGAAAAGATATGTATGGCTTGATTAAGCATGGATGACAAAAAAAAGATTAATATAAGGCTTAAAGGGGTTAACTTGAGATAAAAAGCATAGATTGGCTAGAAAGGCTCAAATGGTCCAAAGGTGACCAAAATCATATCCTAAAATCTGTGCAACATGGGATTTCACCTCGAATGATAAGCAAAAATAAGTTCTAGACTTCTGTAAGATCATAGAACTCAATTAAGTTTACATAAACCTTCTCCAAGCATGTAAAACCCTCAAAAGATCAAGACCATGTGCACAAAGAAGCAAAGAACCATGGCAACATTAAACCAATAGAAAAGTCAAGCGTACACAAGAACATAATCTCTCTCAATTTTCAAATGTTATAATTAGATTAATTCAATGCAGTTATGCATCTTAAATATGCATCTTAATAACAAATATATATATAAGAATATATGAATCACTAAATGCAATCCTAATGTACGATTCTATGCAATGCATTCACATTATGCAAATTCCTAGGGATTTTCTTAAAGACACAAAATGTGTTGCATCGAGAGCTTTAGTAAAGATATCTACAAGTTGTTTTTTTTGTTGCAACATACTCTAAAACAGCGATTTTATTTTCAACCAATTCTTTAATAAAGTGATGCCTAATGTTAATGTGTTTGGTTCTAGAGTATTAAACAAGATTTTTAGAAATATTTATAGCACTCATGTTATCATAATAAATTGTCAAAATATCCTATAAAATACCGTAATCCTTAAGCATTTACTTTATCCAAAGCAATTGAGTACAACAGCTACCTGTAGCAATGTACTCAGCCTCAGCAATTGATAGGGAAATTGAATTTTTCTTCTTGCTATACCATGACACAATTGTTTCCAAGATAGAAACAGCCTTCTATGGTCTTTTTCGATCATCAGTATTACCTACCTAATCTACATCACTAAAACCTACAAGACTCGAATTAGTGTCATTAGTGTACCAAATACCATAATCAGCCGTCTCATTCACATATCTTATAATTCTCTTAACTGTAGTCAAGTATGACTCTTTGGGATTTGCTTGATATCTAGCACAAATACCAACACTAAAACATATGTCTAGTCTACTTGCAATTAGATAAAATAGACTTCCAATCATACTCCTATATAGACTCAGTTCTACAAATACTCCACTTTTATATTTGGTTAACTTAACATTTGATCCTATAAGAGTACTCATGTGTTTGGCTTTTCTAACCTAAATTTCTTTACTAGATTTTTGGCATATATACTTTGAGGGATAAAAATCCTATCCTCAAGTTGTTTAACTTGTAAACCTAGAAAGTAATTCAGTTCACCAAACATGCTCATCTCAAACTCTTTCTTCATTTGATCAATAAATTCTATTACTTTAGACTTAAAGGTAGATCTAAACACTATATTATCAATATAAATCTGAGCAATCATGATGCCAGATTTAAATGTCCTAATGAACAGAGTTTTGTCTATTCCCCCTCTCTTATAACCCTTTTCGAGTAGAAATTTTGTCAACCTTTTATACCATACCCTAAGAGCTTGTTTCAATCTATACAGTGCCTTTGTGAGTTTGTAAACATGATCAAGATGATGTGGATCCTCAAACCCTTTTGATTGCTTAACATATGTTTCTTTATTTAAAATTCCATTCAGAAAAGCACTTTTGACATCCATTTAGTATAATTTAAAACCTAACAGATAAGCTATGCCGAAAAGTAATCTTATTGATTCAAGCCTAGAAATCAATGTCTTCCACTTGAGTGTATCCTTAAGCAACTAGTCTAGCCTTATTCTTAGTGATGTTGCCAAACTTATCAGTTTATACTTAAAAATTCTCTTGGTTCTAATCATATTAAAATCTTTAGGCCTAGGAACTAAAGTCCACACATCATTCCTCACAAACTGTTCTAACTCTTCTTGCATGGCATTGACCCAATATTCATCTAATAAAACTTCTTTAGCATTACCTGAGCATCTAAGGATAGTTAACTCTTTGTTTATCCCTCAAGCGTCTACCTTGATTAAGTCTTCCAATGACATCTTTAACCAGATGGTTCTTTTGTACTTTGGTTGATTGTTCCCTTGTAATTGGGTCATCTGGCTCCACTGTGTATCTCTGTGATGTTTCAGGTTCTGTCACAGGGTGTGTCATAACATCGATTGATTTTTCAGTTTCTGTTGCAACATTGCCTGAATCAACAAGGTTGGGTGTCAATGCAGCAGCATCAAGTCCTATATCAATAGGCTCATCCATCTCTTCTTCATCAGTATAACTTCAAATTTCTTTCTCCTTGGAGAATTCTACAAAATCCTTCAAGTCATCAAACACTACATTGATGCACTCCATCACAGTTTGAGTTCTCATATTATAAACTCTATATGCCCTACTATTTGTTGAGTATCCTAAGAATACACCTTCATCAATCTTGGCATCAAGTTTACCTAAATGTTTTCGATCATTCAAGATCTAGCAAACACAACCAAAAACATGAAAATAACTAAGGTTAGGTTTCTTACCTTTCTAAATCTCATAAGAAGTTTTAGTAGTATCTAGTCTTAGATAAACACGATTAATTTTTTAGCAAGCTGTGTTGAATGCCTCAGCTTAAAATTTGAAAGTAAGTTTCTTAGAATTTAGCATTACTTGAGCCATCTCTTGGAAAGTCCTATTCTTTCTTTCAACAACACAATTTTGCTGTGGTGTCTTAGGAGCAGAAAACTCATAGGTTATGCCATGCACATCATAGAAATTAGCAATTATAGCATTTTTAAATTATCTACCATGATTACTCCTAATTCTTACTATTTTGCCAATGTTGCAGTTTTTGTCATTTTTCAGTTTTATAAACAAAGCTTGAAAAACATCAAATGTATTAGATTTTTCTCTAATAAAATCGACCCATGTGAATCTAGAGTAATCATTTACATACACAAAGACATACATTTTTCCTCCAGTACTTCCAACCTGTATTGCTCCCATGAGATCCATATGGAGTAGCTTAAGAACACGGGTTGTGGTTATTTGTTGCACCACTTTGTGAGACTTCTTTACCTGTTTGCCAATTTGATAAGGTCTACATATTTATGACTCTCTTTTCTTGAGCTTGGGAATCCCACAGACTACACTTGTGTTCATAATCCTTGTTTGATTCTTATAATTCAAGTGATCGAGTTTTTGATGTCAAATATCAATATCACTAAAAGTGATTTTGTAACAAGTTAATGGGTGATGTAACATGTAACAATTATCCAATGACCTAGATCCTGTCAAGACACAATTGTTAGCTTTATCAAAAACATGACATTCATCCTTGGTAAACTTCACAAACAGATCTTGGTCACACAGTTGGCTTATACTAAACAGATTAGCTTTAAGTCCTTCTACTAGCAGTACGTTCTTGAGTTCTAGTAGACCTTCAAAATCGAGTGTTCCTTTGCCCAATATGTAGCCTTTAATTCCATCACCATAAGTAACATGGCCTAAAGCACATTTTTGAAAATCTTTTAGAAACGCCTTATTTTCGGTCATGTGCCTAGAACAACCACTATTAAAGTACCAAGAATTAGTAGTACCTACTTTAAAGGAAGTATATGTAGTATAACACCTAAGATCAAATTTCCTAACCTAAATTTTCCTAGGGGTATTATTTTTAAGTCAATCTTAATTTTAGGTGTCTGTTTAGGATATGAAAAATATGACGGGTTAAACACTACTCCTCTCTTTAAAGCATTTTGATACTTTTAACACTTAGGTCTAATAAATCCACGAATGCTGCAATAATGACAAGTGGGAACAAACCTTTTTGACTATGCCTAGGAGGAATAATTACAGTTTTCTTACCTAGAGGAAGACTCAGGTTTAAAGGGATAGATTCCTTCACAAAGACAGTCTTTGATGAGTAAGCTTCACTTGTGTATCCTAATCCATGATGATCACTACATGATTTTCCAATGGATAGGATGTGATCCAGTTTTGGAGATCCGGAGTTGAGCATCTTTAAAGACTTTTGTGTTTCTTCCAGTAAAGACCGAGATTCTTGAAGTTTTTCATCTTTTTCAATAACTTGAGATTCAAGTTTACTTACTGTATTTTTCAACATATCTCTTTTTTTAATAAGGTCAAATACTTTATCTTCTAGCTTCTTGTTCAGTTTGCACAACTGGATTCACTTGAAATACATCTTCTCATATGCCTTCTCAATTTCATTGTCACTGAGTTCTTCATCACCACTACTATAATTAGAACTAGAAAAATATAATCCATCAAATTCTGCTGATCTTTCAACCATTATTGCAAGAGGTGTTGTAGCACTGCCCAATGTCTCAAAGTGTATTGCAATAGAGGTTAAAATAGAGGAATCTGAGAAATTCGTGGGTTCTTTTCTAGTGGAAATAGTAAGTGCAACATGATTGTTGATATGCTCTTTACTCTTTTCTTGACTCCCATCGACTCTTCATCACTCCAGGTGGTTTTCAATGACTTTTTCTTCTTCTTCAATGTGTTAGCACACACAGATTAGATATGACCAAACCACTCAAACTCACGGCATTGAATTCTTTTTTTTTATTTTTTTAATCAAACACCTTGGGTCCGATCTTCTCTTTCTTAGGGGTAAACTTCATACTATTCTGACCTTTATCTCTCTTTTTCACTTTTCCCTACATATTGTTGAATTTCTTAGTAAGCTGTGCAAGAGATTTTTTAAGTTTAGCCTTATCGTCATCATTATCATCTTCGTCACTTGATTCTTATATATCACCTTACAAAGCTAAACTCTTATCTTTCTTATTTTGCTTCAAATTCATCTTAAAAGTCTATAGAGATCCCATCAATTCATCTAATCGCATGGTGCTCACATCTTGGGCTTCCTCAATGGCCATGACCTTATATGCAAATCTCTCTGGCAAAGACCTCAAGGTCTTCCTTACCAATTTTGTCTATGAATATTTTTCTTCCAGAGCAAAGGCTTTGTTAGCAATATCGCATAACTTAGCATTGAAATCGGCTATGGTCTCATTCTCCATCATTTTAAGATCTTTAAACCGGCTAGCCAACATCTGCAGTTTAGACATCTTCACAACCTTGGTGCCTTCAAAGGCTGTCTCAAGTATAGTCTACGCTTCCTTAGCAATTTCACACGTAAAAATCAGTTTGAATCAATTTACATCCACAGCATTAAAAATAACGTTCAAGGCCTTTGAGTTGTTATTAGCTAGTCTGTCCTCATCACTAGACCAGGTTTCTTTAGGCTTGCGAATTGTTTTTCCTTCATCATCCTTAATGGTGGGATGTGACCATCCATTTAGCACAGAGCGCCAAACCTTTTCATCCAAAACCTTCATGAATGCCTTCATACAAGCTTTTCAATAAGGATAGTTACTTCCATCCAGCAAAGGCAAGTGTGAAACAGATCCTCCTTCACGTAAAATATATATGCCTACAAAACAGATTAAATCCCAAAATCTAACCAACAAAATATGTTAGTAACTGCTCTGATACCAATTGAAAGATCCGCTTTTAACTTATTTTATTGGGTTTAATCAATTAATCTAATTAATTAATTACCAAAAGCAAGTAAATAAAAGAGACAGGTAAATTTTTACGAGATTTGGTTTCTCTACTCCTCGAAGCAACGCCCAGGCATTAAATTCTTCACTAATTGTAAAACGATTACAAATTCTAATGGACTTATGCAATCTAAAGACTCTCTCTTTATTGTTTCTGTCGGTCGTCTTGAAATTCAATCAATGAACTCATTCAGCAAGATCCTCTTGCTAGCATATGTTGAAATCTCTTCAACTACTTTTGCCTTCTCCCGAAGATGTCAAATCTCTCTCCCAAAAGACAAAACACGTAACAGCTTCAATAGTCTTTAAATATGCTTTAGCAAATCTATGCTCCATATCCCTACCATTCACTAAGTCGGGACTTAAATAAGCAACACTTAAAAGTTCAAGTCAATCTCAGACTTGTAAGGTATTCAAACTTCACCGTGTTTCTCGACCTGTTAAGACACACTAAGAAACATCCGAATTTCAAATCTTCTAGATTTCATCTAAAATCATGTAGTTTCAAATCTCTGTATATCTCTTCTCCAATTTTCAGCAAATACGCTCAAATACTTAGAAATTTGAATTTCCTACTTTGGGAAAGATTCCTAATTCAAATAGGACTTAAAATCCTACTCAATTTAGATTTTCTTTCCAAATTCAGATTCCACAATTATCTCTGATTTATTCAGCCACAAATCACTCAACTAACCTCACCAAATCCATTTTTCAAAACTTCCAAAATTGATTCTTCAATATTCACTCCAAATTTTCCAAGATAATCTCCAAAATTGATTCAATCTTTGAAATCAGTTGAAATCTTCATTCTCTAAGTATATCTACATCAGTAGCTTGCCATGTCAGCTGGAACTTCATTAAAAATGTAACCTGCCTAAAGAGACTCATGTTGCAACATACTGAGTAACATTCTGTGCAATATGGAACTAAAAAAAAAAACTGTCTAAACAATTTCCTGACTAACAGATTTTGTTTTTGATTTTTCCCAAACATGATTACCATAAATACCAATATTGAAAAACCTAAGAATAACCAAACACGTAAAAACGACAACTTTTTACTTGCCTCCTCTTGAACATTTTTTTTCAATTCTTTACTTGCCTTCCTCTTCTTCATGGTTTGTTTTTTCTTCTCAAGTAGTGGATTCTTCTCCGGTGATGGCATTAGCCATGGAGACTTCCTCACCATCAGTGGCTGCCATGTTTGTTTCAACTTCTTTGATTTTGAGGATAGGTCTATGGGTTTCAAGGCTTGGTCTTTGGGTTTCGTGGGTGGCTCTTTGGGGATCGACTGTGGGTCTATGGGTTTTGAGGGTGGGTCTTTAGGATTCGGGTATGGCTGTTTGGGATTAGGGGATGTCGATTTGGTTTGCTCTATAGCCTTTGAATTTTTTCCTACAAGTTTCAAAGCCATTCTCTCGTTTTATAGAATACGATTTATGGTTTTCTTGGACAATCACCGGAGGTTGCGAACTGACAGTCAACGGAGGGATGGATGCTTCTTCCGAATATTTCTTTCACTCTCTCTACGTTTGCATTAGGCTTCAAATTCAAAGAACAATCAAATAAAAAGGGTGTGTATTTTTAGCAGGAAGAGGGAAAGGGCAATTTGGACAATTTCGCTCACTTAAAAACTAGCTGATGTATTAAATGGAATCTACTAATGTGGTAATGCTACATAACAAAGTTAACAAAAGTAGTTCTAAAACTAAGAATACTTTTTTGAGAAGTGTCATTTTTGTAATTTACCCTTAAACATAAAATTTAAACTCCTAATTTGTTTTTTCTTTTAGTTTCATTTAAATTGAAACTATCGTGATTATATACATAAAGGCTATTTGTAAAAATTTCTAAAAACTACTCTTAGCTTACGAGTTTAAAAATATTTATAAAATATTTAAATAATAGAGTTTATAATCTCTAAAAAAAACCTTCTTCCAAAGCCATAAGAATATGGTTTTCTTAAAAAAAAAAAAAAAAAAAAACCCCTTCTAAATACACTTTAAAACTTATTTTAAACTTTCAATTAAACATTGTAAATTTTATTTAAATATTTTTAAAAATTTAGAACTAAAGGGAATATCTGAAATTATTTTAATTTCAAAAGTTTTTTAAAAATATAATTGTCAAATACATTTTTAAAAGCTATAATTTTTCCTCCTTTTCTTCTATTAATTAAAAAAAATCAAAAGTTTTATCTAGTGAGTCATGATCTAATGATAATTTCATGTCTTTTATTAATTAAAAGAAAAATCAAAAGTTTTATTTAGATAGTTATAATCTAACGATAATTTCATGACTTATTTGGTATGTAACGATAAAATTCAAAATAATATTTTTAAAAATTATTTTATTTGTAATTTTTACACTTTTGATTAAACCAGTAAACCACCCGAAAACCCTAATTTTTCCGTGTAATATAATCGGTCTTCTTCTTCAGAAGGAAGAAAGAAAAAGAAAAGGAATTCGCCGTCAGCCTCGGCGAACATCCTTTCCTATTGAATTCTGACCAAACAAACAAACAGCATTCTAACCAGAAAAAAATTTTCCCGTCGCCCAATCAAAACCAAAATCGGATATCAAAAAAAAAAAAAAAAGGAATGGGCGATTCCGACCCCCGAAAAATCCGGAACATTTGCATCGTTGCGCACGTGGACCACGGCAAGACGACCCTCGCCGATCACCTGATCGCCTCCGCCGGCGGCGGCCTCCTTCACCCGAAGCTCGCCGGGCGTCTGCGCTTCATGGACTTCCTCGACGAGGAGCAGCGGCGTGCCATCACCATGAAGAGCTCCTCCATCTCCCTCCGCTTCCTCGGCCACTCGTTCAACCTCATCGACTCCCCCGGCCACATCGACTTCTGCAGCGAGGTCTCCTCCGCCGCCCGCCTCTCCGACGGCGCCCTCCTCCTCGTCGACTCCGTCGAGGGCGTCCACATCCAGACCCACGCCGTCCTCCGCCAGGCCTGGCTCGAGAAGGTAACTCCCTGCCTTGTCCTCAACAAGATCGATAGGTTGATCACCGAACTTAAATTGACCCCCATGGAGGCCTACACTAGGTTGTCGAGAATTGTTCATGAGGTTAATGGGATCATGAGTGCCTTTAAGTCCGAAAAGTACTTGTCTGAAGTCGATTCCATACTTGCCGCCGCGGGGTCGGCAGCGGAGGATAATTCGGGCAATGTTGAATTTGTGGAGGATGATGAGGAGGATACTTTCCAGCCTCAGAAGGGGAATGTGGTGTTCGCGTGCGCCTTGGACGGATGGGGTTTTAGTGTTCATGATTTCGCTGAGTTTTACGCCTCTAAGCTCAGGGCGAGTGCAGCCGCGTTGCAGAAGGCTTTGTGGGGTCCTTGGTACTATAATGCCAAGAGTAAGATGATTGTCGGGAAGAAGGGGATCAGCGGAGGAGGGAGTAAAGCTCGGCCGATGTTTGTGCAGCTTGTGCTTGAGCAGCTCTGGCTGGTTTACCAGGCATCGAAGCCTGACGGGGATAAAGGGATGCTCGAGAAGGTGATTAAGACGTTCAATCTGTCTGTGCCGCAGCGGGAGCTTCAAAACAAGGATCCAAAAGTTGTGCTTCAGGCTGTGATGAGCCGTTGGCTTCCTTTGTCAAATGCAATCTTGTCAATGGTGATTAAGTGTATGCCTGACCCGATTACAGCACAGGCATTTCGCATTTCGCGCTTGCTCCCAAAAAGAGAGGTTTTGGATAATGTGGTTGATTCTGATGTGCTTGTAGAGGCAGAGCTAGTTAGAAAATCGGTCGAAGCTTGTGATTCGAGGCCTGAAGCTCCTTGTGTTGTGTTTGTGTCTAAAATGTTTGCTGTGCCAGTGAAAATGCTTCCTCAAAGGGACTCCCAAGGGGAAGTCCTTAACAATTTGGCCGATGAAGGTGAAGATGGTGCATCTGGGGAGTGCTTTCTTGCATTTGCGAGGATCTTTAGCGGAGTTCTTAAAGCCGGACAAAGAATTTTCGTTCTTTCGGCTCTATATGATCCATTAAAAGGGGAGTCGATGCAGAAGCATGTACAGGAGGCTGAGTTGCAATCTTTGTATCTAATGATGGGCCAAGGTTTAAAATATGTGCCGTCCTTACCTGCGGGGAATGTTGTCGCTATCAAAGGCCTTGGCCAGCATATTCTGAAAAGTGCAACCCTTTCATCTACAAAGAATTGTTGGCCTTTTGCAAGTATGGTATTTCAAGTTGCTCCTACTCTTAGAGTTGCAATTGAACCATCTGATCCAGCAGATATGGCTGCATTAATGAAAGGTTTAAAGCTTCTAAATCGGGCGGATCCGTTTGTAGAGGTCACTGTTTCTGCTAGGGGAGAACATGTTCTGGCTGCGGCAGGAGAAGTCCATCTCGAGAGATGCATAAAGGATTTAAAGGAGAGGTTTGCTAGGGTAAGCTTGGAAGTTTCACCTCCTCTTGTCTCCTATAAAGAGACAATCGAAGGTGAGGTATCGAATACTCTTGAGAATTTAAAATCCCTAACTGGGAGCTCAGATTATATTGAGAAGACAACACCGAACGGAGGATGTGTTGTTCGAGTACGAGTTGTGAAGCTACCGCGTTCTTTAACTAAGGTTCTTGATGAAAGTTCTGATTTACTTGGAAATATTATCGGGGATAAGGTTGGACATGCAAATAAAAGCTTGGAAACACAAATATCAAACATTGCGGAGGATGAGAATCCTTTAGAAACTCTAAGGAAACGAATAGTGGATGCTGTGGAGATGGATATTTTGTCTGAGAATGAGAATGACAAGGACCGTGTGGAAAAATGCAAAAGAAAATGGCTAAAGCTTCTAAATAGGATCTGGGCGCTCGGACCTCAGCAGATTGGTCCTAACATCCTCTTTACTCCAGACTCTGAAAAAAAGAGTACTAACAACTCTATTCTTATACGTGGTTCTTCTAGTGTATCTGTGAAACTAAGATTTGCAGATGATTCTGGCCACTGTGAGATGGCAGATGAGCCAGCTTCAGAAGTTACTCAAGCATTGCGCTTTGAAGCAGAGCGTCTTGAGAGCAGTGTTGTGTCTGGATTTCAACTAGCTACTGCAGCTGGACCCTTATGTGATGAGCCTATGTGGGGCTTGGCATTTGTTGTGGAAGCGTCCATTTCTCCATCAACCGCACATTCTGATGAATCGGAAGCCTCTCACCAACACTCTGAACAATATGGTATCTTCACCGGACAGGTTATGACAGCAGTCAAAGAGGCTTGTAGGGCAGCTGTGCTTCAAAAGAAACCTCGGCTTGTGGAAGCCATGTTCTTTTGTGAGTTGAACACGCCAACTGAATATCTTGGTCCCATGTATGCTGTACTTGCACGGAGGAGGGCACGGGTTCTGAAAGAAGAAATGCAGGAAGGCTCACCATTGTTTACTGTCCATGCATATGTCCCTGTTTCTGAAAGCTTCGGTTTTGCAGATGAACTCAGGAGATGGACTTCTGGAGCTGCTAGTGCACTTCTTGTTCTTAGCCACTGGGAAGCCCTTTCTGAGGATCCTTTCTTTGTACCTAAAACCGAAGAGGAAATTGAAGAGTTCGGTGATGGTTCTAGTGTGCTCCATAATACAGCAAGAAAGCTCATTGACAATGTAAGACGACGAAAGGGCCTTCCAGTCGAGGAAAAAGTAGTACAGCATGCAACAAAGCAAAGGACCCTGGCCCGTAAGGTGTAGATGTTGATTTTGTTTTGTCGCGGCCACGTTGTCACATTACTGGTATGTAGAAAATCATAGTATAATTAAGTTTACTTGAGATGTCGTTGTGACTCGTCAAATTTACATGCAAGCTTGACATTAGACTGATTTATTCTTGTTTCCCTTTTATTTTCTCGTGACACAGGTACTTCGTGTAAATGCAGTGCAGAGTCTCAAGTACAAACAGCCTCTAGAACAAGAAAACTTTAAACAAATGAATGTCAATGAGAGAATGCAATACTAACGGTACCGACAGATGAATGAAATGGACCTTTGGCAAAGAAAGAATACCGTTTTTGCTCACCCATTCCGCATCATGCATTTACTTGATTGTTCTAGAAGAGAGGCTTGTTTGCAAATTGGTATGCTCTTCTGCATTTGCTTAGATCTCTTTGTATTTACTTGTTTCATAAAGTCGCAAATATGTTAAACCAAGAGGGTGTTTATCTGATCACTCTCTCTCTCTCTCTCTCTCTCTCTCTCTCTCTCTCTCATATCTTATTTTTCATTTATTTTAGGCAGCTTGCATGCAATAATGTTTTTCCTATAGTTTTTTTTTTTTTTTTTTCCCTGCTCTCGTTAAGGTTCTTATCTGTGAAATCTTATTATTATTATTATTTTTTTTAACTGGCAGGTAACGAGTATATAGAGCGATATTGCATAAGCAGCAGCTTTTAGAAAGAAATTCTCCTATCAGACACCGTTTGTTTATAGAAGCCGCTGAATCAAATAGTCGAGGATTCAATCTGCGGCTAATCGTATCTGCGGAATTGGAACAGGACCAGAAATTCAGCATGTTTAATACCCTATAACAAAAGCTTTTCTGAAGGCGGGAGTCCTAAACTCTTAGGACCTAGAAAATTTATCAAACAGACTGGCAGGCTAAGTAGTTTTTGTTGCTCTTTGACAAATATTGGTGGGGCAACCGGATATCCAGGCGGCAGATCCTCAAGCTTGCTTTGTGCTGTTCATTTAATTTTGATCCAGATTCTGTGTATTTTCGCAGAGTCAGCCATAGATTTGTTGCATTGATTCTTGATTCGTGATTCGTGATTCGTGATCAGCTTTTAAGGGTTTGATTTTTTTTTTTTTTTTTTTGACCCCCTCCCTATATTGATTCTTTGATCAGTTTCTAAGTTAGAAAGGTCAATTTTGAGCTAACCATACAAATCACATCTTCATTTGGTCGTTTCCTCACTCCTGAGTATCTTTATCATTGCGTTTTTGAAGGCACGATAAAATCATAAATAACCACAAGGAGTGGGTTTCTTGGTGAACCACTTGGACTGCCTTATAAAGCATTAGGTCTAAGTTTCGATTTCCATGAGTATTATCAATTCCTTGTGGTTATGCCTGCGGGCTAAAAAATCGAGATTTATTTGATCCATGTGGAGGGGCTCTTTGTGTGGATCCCATGAATTGTATAGATCTCGTAAATTAGTGAGAGAAAAGTCTTGAACACTATAGTTATAAAATAATAATAATAATAATAATAATAATAATAATAATAATAAAACAGTTAAATCATAAATGACATTATCCATGATACATCAGAACAAATGAAGTTTATGAATGCAATTGTAATGACCTAATTTGCAAATTATTCTCTTGAGAATCTGTAAGAAGTTAATCCACATTTGCCATACTGAGTGAAGAGGTTAACGTTTCTTCTTTTTTACCCAATATCCTAAATTAGCCGAGGAGAAAATATTCACATAAAGAAATTTAACCAATGAAATATTAAGCACATTATAATAGGAAACCTATAGCTCTTGGTTCCTAAACATTGAGCACACCAGTGTAACAGGCTCCTAATCGTTTAATCACTTTCTTTTCACAATCTTTCCGACATACTTTCGTCCCTTCACCCGGTACCGTGAGTGCAAGGAGTTGGCCTCTAGCATTATTTTGTTGGCAATTTCTGTGGTAGGTATGAAAATCCTCTGTTTCTGTTTTTGCACTGTTAGATCAATATCAACAACTATCAGCAGCCTACTCTTTTCTTGGGCGATTTTGACGTAGGATACACTAATGTAGAAACCCTATTTTGTTTATAATAGCAGTTTCGATGATATAACATTGCGGAGACGAGATTGACTATGTTATTTGCAAAAGTGGTAATAGAGACGGCCAACAATAGGATACAACGGAAATGAACTGGTATTATATCTTCTGAGCTGTCTTGACGTTTGGTAAACATATTATGTTTGTATTGCATTTGAACGTAATGTATTGAATGTATTTTGTATTTAAATGAAAAATATTTGATTTGCATTTGAATACAATATGTGTTTAGATGAAAAGTATTTAAATTGTATTTTAAAGTTAAAAAATTGATGTAATTAATAAAAGTAAATAGAAAAAGTGATATGGAGTGAGAATATGATGTGAATGAAAAAAAAAATTATTTTTAAAATATTTTGAAATAGTAAATATATTTGAGATATTGTTAAAAAGTATTGTATTTGAACACAAAACTTTTACATTTGGATGAAAATTATATTGCGTTTAAATGAAATACAAACGCAAAACTGTAAACAAATGTCCTATTAAATCTTTAAGGCTACAAGGATTCTGCATTCCAAAGACCGGAATCTAAGTCCTCTATTCTCTCTCCAGTGCCGAAAGCATGAACCTGGTTTCCAATCTGAACCCAACTACAACCGGGGCCCTTCTTCACTCCCCTCGACTTCATCAATTCCCTCACCACATTTGCCTCATCCCACCTTCCAGCTTCTGCATACATATTCGAAAGAAGTATATAGTACCCCGAATGATGAGGCTTCAACCTAAACAGATTCTTGGCTGCCCAGGTCCCAAGCTCCACATTCCCGTGGATTCTGCACGCCCCAAGCAAAGCAGCCCATACATTGGCATCTGGGTCTATAGGCAAACCTCTAATGAGCTCAGCTGCCTCTTCCAATAGGCCAGATCGGCCGAGAAGATCTACCATGCATGCGTAATGCATTTGTGTTGGATCAATGTTTTGACCCTGCATTTGCTTAAAGTATTTCTTTCCCTTTTCAACTAGCCCTCCATGGCTACAAGCTGATAAAACCGCAATATATGATACTGAATCATATTCTATATTGTCTTCTCTCATTTCTTCAAAAAGACGAATTGCAGTGTCTTGCTCCCCTAGCATTCCATATCCCAAAATCATGGTGTTCCAAGATGTTACGTCCTTGTTTGGAATCCGCTCAAAGACCTTACTAGCAACATCGATTCTTCCACATTTGGTGTAGAAGTCCAGGAGTGAGTTTGCAACAAAAAGATGAGTGTGGAAGTAATTTTTTATCAAAGATCCGTGGACTTCTTGGCCGTGCTTAATTGTGCCTAGATTTGCACAAGCTGATATCACACCCACGAAGGAAACAATATCATGCGCCATTCCGGCAAGCCTCATTTCTGAAAACAACCTAAGAGATTCAGCACAATCAGTTGCTTGAGAATAACCTACGATTAGTGTGTTATAAGAGACTTCGTCTCTGATAGAGATGTTAAAGACATTTTGAGCAGCAGAAAGGCTGCCACATTTTGCATACATGTCTGTGAGTGCATTGGAGACAAACAAATCAACTGCGGCTCCCATGCGGATTGCCCTTGCGTGGATTTCTTTTCCAGGACGAAGGAAACCCAACCGTGAACAAGCTGGAAGAACATTTGTGAAAGTGACAGAGTTAGGAGTCTCACCACGATCTTGCATTTGTCTTATAAGTTCTATAGCCGCCAACTCAAGCCTATTTTGAGCAAAGTTAGCTACCATAGCATTCCAAGAAACAATATTAATTTCCCTCATATTTTTGAACACATTAGATGCCGACATTGAACAGCCTGATTTTGCATACATATCAATTAATGAGTTGGAAATGAATATATCAGAACTAATGCTCATTCTTACACTGAAACCATGGATTTCCTTGGCTGCTCTGAAAAATCCTAGTTCAACTAAAACTGGTAGCATGCTAGAAACGGTGATAGAGTTCGGACTTACCCCAGAATCAATCATTGACCTAAATATATCTAAGGCCTCGGTATTGCACCCTATATAAGCAAGACTGGTAATGGCTGAATTCCAAGAGACCTCATTCCTGCAAATCATTTCATCAAAAACCCGCCTTGAGGCCCTCACATTACCACATTTCCCATAGACATCTACTAATGCATTGCCAATAGTCACATTAAGATCATAACCAACCTTCACAACATAGCAATGAATCTGCCTCGCCATCAGCTCATCTTCGAGGTCAACACAAACAGGCAACACAGAGACAACGCTTACAGAATTAGGCTTAAACAAAGTTGAAGTCATTTCTTTATAACATCTAAGCGCCTCAAGATGAAACCCATTAACAGAAAACACCCCAATAGCCGTATTCCAAGACACAACATCTCTCTCAGACATTTCGTCAAACACCTTCTTTGCACTCGCCAAGTCCCCGCAGTTTCCATAAAATGATAACAAAGTATTCCCAACAAACACATCTGAGTCAAAACCCAGTTTGAAAACACACCCATGAATTTCCAAACCCTTACGAAACTCTGAAAAATCAGAACAAACCTTAAGAACAAAAGGGAAAGTGTGATCATCACGAACAATGCCAATACGTACCATCCGATTGTAAATTCCAAGCCCATCATGAATCCCAGCAATTGAATAAGCCCGAATAAGAGTATTCCACAAAAATGCAGTGCGACAATACTCCACGGTCCCTTCAAAGAGACGCCAAGAAGCCGAAGGAGCTCCGAACGAGGCATAGCTTAGAATGAGTGAAGCACAGAGGGAAACACTGTGAGGAAGGAGGCCATTGTGAAGGGCTAAGGCGTGGACTTGCTTGGCTTGGCGAAGAGACTGAACGGTGGAGCAGAGTGGGAGAAGGTCGGAGTAGGACTGGGAGATTGAGGGGGAGAGTGTGTGAAATGATGAAAGGTTTGGAATGCAGGTTTGGAAGTGGAATTGAATTAGTTTGAGTTTGAGTGAGAGTAAAGAGAGCGAGAAGAGTCTGTGGCGAGCATAGTGGTGAAACATAGGGAGAGAGAGATTCAAAAGCAGTCAGTTTGAGTTGGTTTTTCCATTTATTTACACATGATTCAGAAAGGTATGTATCTACATGAAAGAAAGAGGAAAGAAACAGTTAGATTATCAATACGTATCAATCAATACTTTCTTTCAGAGAAAGATGAAAAACAAGGTTGCATTCTTAGCAATCTACTATTAACAAATTTCTGAGGAGCCAGAGGAAATGTAATGAAATAGAAACAGCATTTTGATTACCTAGAAGGTGGACATACAAAGTAAAAAATGGATTCTTGAACATGATAAAAATTGATTTTCTTATATACTTGTCATCATGTGGTGATCAAGTGAGAATGTTATCATTCAGTAACTGATAAAGTAAAAGC
Organism: Antiaris toxicaria; assembly: GCA_035233585.1. Classification (NCBI taxonomy): domain Eukaryota; kingdom Viridiplantae; phylum Streptophyta; class Magnoliopsida; order Rosales; family Moraceae; genus Antiaris; species Antiaris toxicaria. Next base: position 22,073,254 of record CP141153.1, read on the forward strand.
AACACGACCCAGTTAAAATTGGCTCCCCAAAGGAATATAACACAAAGAAACTACAGAGTCAGTCTTTGAGGCCTTCAATCAAACAGTTGGCGTGTAGTTAATTTACAACGCAGTTCAGAGTCCACCACGGATTATCACCATTAACTAAGATGACTTGGGAAGTGGTTTCATTGCCGTCATTCAATACAAAAAAAAAAAAAAATCTAATTGGGTTTTTGGAGGGGAGTTAGTCTAGGGACTTTGAACAATTGCCCATATGGTGCACACAAGATTATGGAGAAAAAGAAAGCAACTTTTCCAAATTGTTTATTGAAAAAAATACCTTTGATGTTTGGTCGTTTGAACTAGCGATGATCAAGTAAACGACAGGGTAAAGTATTGACTTTGCTGCTAGGGACTGAGAGGCTGGAGACCGGTGCTTGATTAGGTGTCAAAAGGATGAAGACGATGGATTATGTCGTCTATTTGGATTTTGGTCGTTTTGGAAAAAACAATTGCCTTAATAGAAAACTAGCCCTTTTATTTGAACTATTTAAAAAAATTTATTATTTAGAAAAATTATAAAAAAATAACAGTTTTTTAATTATAATTGATGTAAAAAACAAGTTTTTAAAATATTTATATTAAATAATAAATTTATCAGGTATACAGGTTTATTATTTATAATATGTAAATAAATTATTTTCTCATAAAAAATAAAAAAAATCATTTACATAATAAATTTATTATAAATATTAATATTTTATTTATATGATAAATTTGACATAAATAAATTATTTACTTGATAAATTTATTACTTACTACAAACTTATTATAAAAACTTATCATTTACTTTTATTATTTTATGAAAACTGCTATTTATTTCTTTTTCTTTTTATTTAAGACTGGCCAATCAAAACATTTTATGATCTATTTAGATAAGCTTTTTCTCCCTTTTTTTTTTTAATGAGTCATTGGAATAACTATTATTTTACTCAAATATGATGTACCTTTTGGTTAGGCCACTACAAAAATAAAACTATTTGAATGTTGTATTATTTCACAATAACACAATTTAAATTCAAATTTAAATTTTCAATTTTTAAAAATCCATACTGGATCAATTTATTATAGAACAAAGCATCCGAAGCACAACTGCACTCTCCCTCAAAATAATTACCTATCTTAAGAGTGCTCCCTCGCTTTATATTATTGAAAAGATGCCTAAATTAATTTGTTTTCTTCTTCTTAATATTAAGATGTTACACTCCTATCATTGTGTAATATTTTGAATCATTTTTATTAATGTAATCAAAATGATCTTTTAACTGATTAGAAGATTTTTTTTTAATTGGCTAAAATATATTCCATGAAAGAAACTAAATCATATGAAATTATATTGAATATTTGACAATATATTTTGTATCTTGCTAAAAAAATCAACCATATTCATTTTTCTACTTTTATATTATTCAAATGCTACATTTTATATTATTCAAATGCTATATTCATTTTTACTAAATTTCAAATTTTACATTCAATGAAAACTATCCAAATACATATTTCATTTAAATATACAATTCAAATTTCATATTTCTATGTAAATATCTGACTGAATATTTAAACACAATCTATAATCAAAATAGGTCATTAAAATGTCATTCAAATAGGTCAAATGGTCCATTTAGTCATTAAAGTAGAGAAATAAAATCTTACTCCCCTGAATTTGCTTGAGTACATATACAAGAATAGTAACATTTGGGTCTTTTTCAATCGAAAACTTTTTTCTCTTTTTTATCAAGTCTCAAAATGCCATACCTTTTTTGTTTCAAAATCCGATTAACACAAATTAGATAATTGTTTTATATGCGTTAAAATTTAAAAGAAAAACAAAACACCATCAATATACCATATGAACATTTTTTTATGGACATTGAGGTTTTATAAGATTTGTTAGAATGATTTTTGGTATTTATCAAAATTCACATTTAAAATGCTTTGTTCAAATAATTTTTCCATATTGCAAACACCTAAACACAATTTCAAATGACAATTTAAATATTTATGTTTAAATATTTCTATTCAAAATGTTTTTCATCCAAAATGTTACCATTCAAATAACTTCACTAAATGAATCCTACGTTAGCAAAACAACTTTTCAAAATTTTGAAACACTTCTAACAACTCTTATTTTTTTAAAACATAACAATTCATATTTATTCTACACAACTATAATTGTATGGATTGTTCATAGGATTAATTATTTAGATTTCTTCTGGATTATGTACCCTATTTCACTTTGTCCTCTGAACTTTTAAAATCGTTGTTGCGTAACATCTCGAAAGTGTATGAGTTGCGCAAAAGTAATAAATTGTGTGAGTGAGTATCATTCCTTTAAGGATTGTCTTTCAAACTTAAGCTAAGTACTATTACTTTGGAAACCTAATTTTATCTAGACAATCCCAAATTTAAACAAAAATGTAAGAAATTAAAGAAATAAAAACTAGCAAAATTAAATACGAAAAATGATGCACAAGAACAAGAATAAGTTTGTGTAACAGAAATCTATGTTGAAAGCTTCTAGGGTCTTGACTTCACTCTACTGTTCCCATGTTTTCCTATGTAACAATTGTCAACTAGTTCCAATCAAATCATTAGTCAAGGCTCAAATGCTAACCTCACTACCTCTCCCAAGTGTCAAATGAGGTCATATGCCTAAATGTTCAAATTGATCTCCCTATTGAATTTACCTACTTAAAAGTTTATTAAACAACCCTCCAAAGACTATGATAGTGCCAATGGCCTCCTGAACTCATAAACAAGTAAGATTATGTTTCCCAAACCAATAAATGAATAAAAACTCTCTTGAGCATTAAATTCATAAATCAAATCAATTAATTCATTTCCTAACAAATTAGAGGCATTAAGCATAAAGAAACATAAATGATTTGAAATTGAAACTTTATTGACAATTAATTTAAGGGGGCGTTTGGTAAACGCATTGTATTTTGATTGTATTTGAATGAAATTTGTTTTTTGAATGTTGTATTTGGTTGAAAAGTATTTGTTTTGTATTTGAATGAAATGTGTGTTTGGATGAAAAAGTATTTTAATTGTATTTTGGAAAAGGTTGGTTGACGTAATTGATAAAATTTGATAAAAAAGTAAAATGTGAATAGTGAAATTTGTTGGTAAAAATATTGAAAAAACAAAAATCTAAAATAATTTATTTATATAAAAAAATTAGATTAATTTGTTTAAAAGAAACATTCATACATGTGGATACTCTTTTATCTGCATTATTATCTTCAGTCACCAATTTTTAATCATTGTAATTACATTCAATAGCATTCTACTGTTTTTCATGATTTAAGCTTGTGTTACAATAAAAGTAAAACCTATGTTTTCCTACATCCAAATGGAAAAAACAATTCATTAATGGTTTTTCAATCTATAATTATGTGTACATATTTTTTCATGTATTAGAATAAGAAAACGAGTTTATTTATTTATTTATTTATTTTGTTCAGCATATTAAAATATTTAGAAAGAACAACGTATGGTCAACTATGGCAAAAAAAAGCAATTCAACTCTAGGCTATTTTTATTCGAATATAGTTACACCTATCACTACCGTTTGGCATACATTCACAACGACTATCTATACCAGGGATTTTGCTGGTACTTGTCCCACATTTGCATGGTCAAGTAATGTCTAAAATGATTCATTTGATTTTGGTTATTGTTGTCGTCTGAAACTTCATGCCCCTCTGGTAAGGCGTCTTCAACTTCATCTTGCATGTCCAACGTCGTTTGATGAATTTCATCGACTGGTACACCATCAACATCATACCGTCGCAGAAGTCTATCCCTCTCCCGAACCATGATGATGAAGTTATGCACGATTGCGCATGCGACAGGTATTAGAACTTGCTTCCGAATTGGATAGTTTGTCATGTTCTTTAAAATTTTAAACCTTGCCTTCCATACACCAAATGTCCTCTTGATGCAAGTCCGTAACAAGCTATGTGTATAATTGAAAACTTCTCACGGTGAACTCAAACCTTGAAGACGACGCCTATACTCAGGCAAATGATACATGTCACCCTGATAAGGAGTTAAAAACCCTGTCTTATTAGCAAACCCAGCATCACTTAAGTAAAATTTTCCTACATATCATACATAACAAGTATTATTCATTATATGAAAACATGTATACTCTCTTTTACAAATATTGTTGGCCATATATAATATGTCTAACCTGCTGGTGACATGGGAAAACCATAACGGTCAATTGCCAGATCAAGTACACGAGCGTCATGTACCGACCCCTCACATCCTGCATATATGTATGTGAACTTCATGTCAAATGAACAAGCTGCTAGGATATTTTGTGAGAATGTTCCTTTCCTGTTTCTCCAGGCTTCCGCGTTACGAGCTGGTGGAACGCATGACACATGAGTCCCATCAATCGCCCCTACACAATTCTGTATCATTGGAAACAATAAACTCACTAATAGTAGATTTTATTACAATGCAAATATAAAAAATTTCAACAATAATAATATGTGTTACTTATGTCGAACCATGGCCTATATTTGTATTGGTTTTGATTAATGAATGGTTGCACGCGTTCATAATCTGGAAGAGTTATTACCTCGTCCTTTAGATTGTATATAGTTATAAGTACAGTAAAAAACCGTCGAGATATTGTCTCACCCGAATGGTTCCAATGATTTGCTGCTTCAGCATTTGTTGTCCCTTGACATATGATATACAGAAATATAAACAATTGCTCATTCACATTTAAATGGGATGTTTGTTGCAACAGTCCTCGATTTTCCAACAAAGTAGATAAAGCTTTAAATGTCCTCTTGTCCATTCTAATCTTTTGCTTTATTTTGTTTGGATTTCCATTCAAAATTTTATTAACGCGCATCAAACTAGACAACATTGAATTATGTAAAGGTTGTTTATACTTCGCATTCATCTTATAACTTGCAATAAGCAGACATGCTGTAACAGCCAAACTCTCTTCGTCATCAGTATCAGTTTCACTACCACTATCAGCATATGGGTTTATGTGCGATGAATCACCTGGGTCAGACATGTCGTCAACCTACATTACCATAAATGTAATATAATCAACAATAATAGTAGAACATTCATTTGATAACTTGCAACATATTACAAAAATCTGTTCCAATATCCAAATTGTTCTAGAACCAGTACTTGAGTATTTGTAAATATAAAACATGTCACTATTGTTTGTCCTATTTATGATGCAAATGAAAATAAAATTCGTTAAGAAAATGAATGTCATCTTGTAAACAATCTACTTATTGGGCTGATGTGGTGGAATATGAGGGTCACTGGGTGGTTTTGGTTGACTTTGCCGTCGTAAAATATCTTTAACAAACGCCTGTTTTGTACCATCTGCACATCCAAGGAAGATCGGTGTCCAAGAACGATTCTCATAGAAGAAATGCATCATTGTTACTACATCCTCAAATCCAACTCCGAGAGCCAGCATAGCCTTTTCACAGTCGGCAATTGCATCCCACGAACTTCCATAATCGCAAGAATCCGTTCTGGAACGCTTTGATGCAGGTTAGTTAAATGGTTCGATATCTCTTGTATTGCCTGTGCCATAATAGTCTCGTTGCGCAATTTTTGATTGCGAATTGAATAACGTTCTTGATTTCTCAAACTACTAGGTTGATGTGCGTCCGTATCAAATCCGAACTCTTCATCATAACCAAAGCGATGGTCATGTGACATGTCGCCATCAAGGTGAAAGGTTGTTCCACTCCCTGTCATGTATTCCGTTGTTGCGACGTGCTCATCGAATATACTAAAGTACAAATCTTCAAACTTAAGACCCTCATACCGAAACTCACACACCTCAGATCCATATTTCTGCATAAAAGTGTACATCATTTCAACCAAACGAATCGTCTTACAAAAAATTTCAACCAATAAATTATTACGCAATATTACTTCACTTATACCATAGTGTTAAAATGCAAAACAAACATGCCACATTGAACACATGATCGATATATGTAATACGTCCTTACCTTGATGAAGCTCGTCATACTTCATTACTACAACTAATGCTCTTTGTCTCTGAATTGTACCCAAGACCAGTATGCGTCTTCAGTGCCTTCCAACATTTGTATGTTTTAGCCATACGGTCTTTTTTACTCTTCAGTTGTGCAGACATGTATGGGGGATTGAATTCGGTGCCCCATTCAGTTAGAACTGATGCTGTGGGAAACCTGCCACTGTGCATATTCTTGTATGTTTGAAGATGGGAAAGTAGTTCAAATTCTTTCTCCTCAGTCCACTTATATCCATCTCTTCTACGCAGCATCTACATAAGAAATGTAGAGAAATTTTGATGGGGGTGTTCAATTCAGTAAAATAGTAGGTAATAAATAAATACTTCAACATCTACAGAAATTCTGATTGTGGTGTTCAAATTTCCTTTTGTTTTCTATGAATTTCACAGCTACTTATGGTGATAACAAAAGTGTCAAAATGATGCAACAGCAGTATTATGGTTATATTACATGCGTACTCGATCTCGAATTGTAAACGTATTCAATAAATTTAAAAGAGACAAAGATGGAAGCATAAATTCAGTACCGTATTTGAACCGGTTGAAGACTCGGCTTCAATATGATCAACTGCAGGGCAAGAAGATGATGCTGACACAAGTCGTTTCCTTGGAACTTGTAAACACAGAATTAGGCCATAATTTCTTGGTTTTAAATTTCGACTAGAATGTCGACACGGCCTGATACTACATGATTTGCCAATATATGAAAGGACAGCTGATTGTTTTCTCGTGGTTTCGATGTATGCGCACAGAGGCAGATTAAGGTTGGGATCGAGAATGAACTACTGCACCCTGACTTGTGATGGAGACCAACAGAGATAATGAAATGTGTATTTACCAAACCGAGAGTAAAATTTGTCACAGTGGGGTCGAGTTTAGGCCACAACAACGGTCCACAAACTATTTCCTAAGATGCACGTTCACGCCATCAACAATGCAAGTTCAAATATATATAAACAGAGCAATAAAAAGTATGCACCATCGACTGGAGTTGATTGCAAAACTTACCAATAATCTGCCACTTATTGTGAGTGACCGAGTTCACTTACACACATCGACGCGATCGAGACATGCAGTTGACCACGTGCTTCCTTCGAATGAACCAAAGAGATGCCGATCGGGGAAGAAGATACTGTCCACATCTTGTTAAATGGATAGGGCTGTATGTCTCGGTAGTTGTCGTCCTTCTGAAACGAGATTGACAAAGGCTGTATGAACAAATTAAATATCAACAATTCAACTTCAACCATAACCATAAACACAGCAATACATTTTATCAACCAATTATAACTACTGGTTAGTAAACGTACTCCGAATGATTAATGAAATGTAACTTAAAACTGATAAGCATCTTAATATTTTTTAAAACATATATTTATTTTGTTTGGATATTATGCATGAAGATTCGAAATTCAGCAAAACACTTATAGCCTCATACGTTTATAAGCATTCATTATCATGTTTACTTACTACCAAATGCAACTACTCTCTGCATGCAACATGATGAATAATCACTACGTCAAATTATCTACTTTAAAATTTCTTTCAAAATAAATCCATCTTAAACAGTTAGTTTGGAAAATTAAAAAAAAGTGTATGATAGAAAGTGGATTAAAATGTGGTGCCAAATGGGAGCCCGGTATTTACCAAAAATTTTCACAATTTCACTTAAATTAGATTCTCTGTTCAAGAACTTTTTGTTACTTAGCAGATAGATCACAACCATATCTTCCCATTTTCTTAGCTTCATTATGAATCCAATATCATTGATGCTTTTTAATGTAGTTTGTTTAATAGTTTAAGATTATCGACATTTATTTTGGTTAAACACATATATCTTACATTTAAATAATATAGATGCTCAGATATAATATTTGAAAGAACATAACACAGGAAGTTTAAATAGGCCATAGAGAATTTTTTAATCTTTAACTTTTGTTTTTTCCTTTTTGCCACTAGAGAAAAGGGATCACTGATACTCTTACATCCTCCCTAAGCGCCATTTTTTGGAATTTACTGTGATCATAGTAGAACCGACAAAAAATAAAAAAAACTCTGTAAAAACTTTAAATTATTTAAAGGTTAGAGAGAGATGAAATAATAGAAGTTGGAAAAAAAAAAATCAAAACATGATGGGATGGTGCAAAAGCTAATAATGGAACCTGTAGAATAAGGGCTATACAAATTTGATACAGAAAGTGTGGTATATGCAAAGTACGTAGTAAAACTTATTTCTTTCTTCCTCACCAATATTTTTTAAAACATATATTTTTTAAAATTTGTTTTTCATGTTTTTGCACTTAGAGGATTTTGGTGTTAACGATGACTTCATCCAACCAAATTGATGTATATTCACACAAAATTAACAATAAATCAAAGACAAAATTAACTGCCTTACAAGAACAAAATACATACATAATGTCCGAAAATTAGATGATGTTGAGTATCTAGCTTTCTAAGCAAGAACCAAACAACATTATAGGGGCTTGAGCAATACCGAACAGATAAAATGTGTGATCACGTTCATTTTCTAGAATTTTGGGGTTTTTTTTATTGATTCATATGAATAGGTTTCACATCTTCTCATAAAGCTACTCATTTTGCATTTCCCCGGATGAATTACAATTCTGTATCAGACAGCATTCGTCCAAAGTATAGTATAACTTTCTTCAAGATTTCTCAATTAATTACCTTCCTCGTTTGTTTTCAATAATAACAGAATAACCATGCAACTCTTGTGCAAGTTCTTTCATTGTCTAGGACTTCTCGAGGAGAATAAAGACAAGCACAAAGGCGACTGTTAAAATGTGGTCCTCACATTACTGGTTAAGTCAATAAGAACGTCAAAACATAGGGTAAGGGCAATATTTCCTTTTCCTTGCTCACCAATGGCAAAATTCATGCTACAGACTAGTATCTTTGCTTTTATTATTTTGCTTTCCACTTGTTAAATGCCAAGTTCCAATGCATATTAGTATAAAAGATTTCAACTAGGTGTCCCAGAAGCTATTGGGCTCAAATTGCAGGAAACAAAAACAACATGGAACAATGCTAAGCAACTTAAGCCATTTCTAAATAAGCAAAAGAAACCAACGAACTACCAAAAACGATGCCTTTTAATTGAAATCAGGATCACGCAATACATTTTCAGACATGTCAAATTGAAATCAACAAGGAAACTGCAATTAACCTTGCTAGAATACAGATCACGCCCATACAAACTCCAAATACGTACCTCAATGTTTTTTGTTGCTCCAATAAGTTTCGGTGCAGAAATCGGGCTTCTATAGTAGTCGGTGGAAAAAGCTGGCTAAATCCTGAAGGCAAGCACAAGAAACAAGCTGTCGTTGGGGTAGAGATTGAGGGCCAAAAAGAGAGAGAAAACAGGGGGCAAAAATCCTAACTTTGAGAGAGAGTACAGTGGGGGCAACAGTGGGAAAAAGAACCCTTACCTACATAGGCCTTCGACAGTGAGCAACCATCGCAGATCTGTGCACCTAATTGTCGAAAATGTCCAACAACCTACTTGCGACGTCGATCATTGATGGAGACGGAGATGGATGTGAACGACTGGTGGGAGGCTACGGCTGAGTGAAATTGAGATGGCTGACAGTAGAGGAGTCTTGATTTTGGGAAGTTGGATGATGAAGGTCGCGTGCAATCTGGTGAAGCAAGAGTTCACTTGCGCCATAACCGAGAGTAAAGTGGAGAGCAGTTACAACGGCCAGCAATCTGTCATAGAGGCAGAGAATATATTCGTTGGGAGTAAATATATAAGCCAAAAGCCGTGTGTTTCAAAATACTAATGCACAGTATTTGGAATGGTTTTACTGTTAACATATGCTTTATTTTGAATAACAAAAACGCATTTGGTAGTAAACTATATTCTAATACAGTTAAAATGCGTTTCCCAAATGCACTGTAAATATTCAAAACATGGATCAAATAGAGCTACATTAAGCCCTAAAATAAAAGTCTAGCCAAATATAGGTAAATCCATAAACAAAACTATTAAGAAATCCATAAATGCAAATATGTTTGACACAATATCACAAATACAAATTTTTAAGAAAATAGAGTAAGGAAGAAGAAGAAAACTAGATTGGGAAATCCTCAAGTCTTCAATCTTCAAGAATTCTCCAAGAAAATCCTCAAGAATAGAAGCCTTTTAAGTTTTCTCTCTCTAGAAATGTGTACCTTAATTTTCCTTGGGTTGTGTGCCATTTTCTCTCTTTAACTCCCCTCAAAATTAGGGTTTTCTTCATAAATCCCTCCAAATCAGCTTTCTAACCCGTCCAATTTTGATCTAACAGCCAAAAATAGCCTTAGAATGTAAGTCTGGCTGTGCAGAGGCGTGAGTGTGTACCTAAGAGGCGGGCTCGCACCTTCCTTTCTATCTTCGGCTGGGCTGCACTTGGCAAGAGGTGTGGACGCATGCTTAAAAAGCACATCTGCACCTGGGCTTCAGCCTTTAGCTTGTAAAGGTCTTCAAATGGGTATTCAAATGGCCTTCTTTTTTCCTAATTTGATTCCAAAATTCTTGCTTTTCTACAAAATAACACGCAAGCCAAAAATAATACAAAAGCTTAAGGGTTTCACAAATATTTAAACTTAAAAGTATTTGATTTATGAGTGATATATTCATTCATCAAATATCTCCAAACTTAAACGTTTGCTTGTCCTCAAGCAAAACAAGACAAAGAGAAATAACACAATTTAAAAATTAAAATTAAATAGCCCTAAACCAAAAGAAAAACTACAACCAAAAATGAAATCAAGATAACACAACAAAAGAACAACACAAAGAAATCCTACATGAGTTGAGTATCCAACTGATAGCCAAGAAATTTTATCTCAAAGACTAAACTTGCCAAAGCTCAAAGGAAATGCTTAACACCAAAGTTATCTGGAATTTCAACACCCAAGTTAGTTTCAATATAGAAATGAGTCTCAGTGTGTGTGTGAACACAAACCTTGACCACTTCACCAATTAAAACTCGGATCAATTTATGCAACTAAGAGGTGATGTAAAGTTTAAGTAGTTCCATACGCTCACCATTCGTGCCACTTTCCACTAAATGTATGCGGACTAAGGTTTAATTGAGGATCATTAGGACTTCTAAAGGCTATAATGCACGAATATGGTAATGGTATGATGAGATGGATTCATTTTAACTCAAAATCACCCAAAGCATATATCACATCACTAATACCTTTCTTATCCCAAACGCCGCACCTAACTTATTTCTCCCAAGCTAAATTACTCTTTACTCCCCATATTATTAATCTTCTCCCATTTAGTCTTACAAAAACATAATATAAACAAACAAACAAAATTATTTATTCATATCTATACTTTTTTTCTTTTTTCTTTTTTTTTTGAAATTGTCATACCCCAAACTTATTTCTTTATATATATATATTTTAGGGTGGCAAGGACATATTATCTAAATTTTCTTTATTGAAATTGAAATGAAAGAAGAGACATGATGAAAAGACACAACTAACAATGGAAGTAGTAACATAAACCAAAAAAGAAACATCAATCATAAGGAGTTGCATCCTAAGTCCCTATTTCATGCCTTGAATGTGCAATTGCATGCTTAATTTGCCTAAAGGTGATACGGTTTGTATTTGGAAGATGTTAAATAATGGTTAGGCTTAAGTAACTAGGGTAATGAAAGAAAGGGTAATTAAGCTCAAAGGGGCTTACTAGGGATAAAAACAAGGATCAGCTAGAAAGGCCAAAATGGATCAAGAAAATGTTTATATCATGTCCTTAATATAACTTGGCCTAGAATTTCGCCTCACGTGATACTAAGATGAGTTCTAGAACTACTTTATGAGATTTTAAGTTCTCCAAAGTTGCATAAATATACTTTAAATGCACAAAAAGGTTAAGCGATCATAGTTACGAGTGCTCGTTATGTTTGAGAGTAAAAAATGAACCTTAACCTACAAAGGAATCAAGCACACAGACAATTAATGTAAACAAATTTCCAATGATCTAAGGATATTATTTTAGCAAATTCCTATCATTGAATTCTTAGCCATCTTTCTTTCAACTCAACTCATTCATCATATCACTTTTTTTATATAAAAGAAAACAACGGCAAACAAAACAAGCAAAACACACAACTAAAGCAAAGCAAACAAGAACTTCAAACACAAATGATGGAAGTTAAAGCATGAAAATTTCTAAGGAACAACGATTACGCTCAAATTGTGACAAAATAAAACGGTTAATTGTAGTATAATTAGAACAGTCGATTCTACAAAAAAGTAATAAAAACAAATAAAAGAGATTAACAGAACAAAAGTGTTAGAAAAATAAGCAATCAAACAAACAAAAGAAAAGAAAAAAATTTACTTTTGTGATTTAAAGCAAAATTAGAATATATGATAAATTAAGACAATTGGATATAGAGAAAAATCAATAAATAAAAACGGTACGACATTGCGAATATCATATATACTTTGTTCACTTATATGGATTTTAATTCATAAATTAACTTAATTGAATGTTTCACATACCGAACAATCAATTGGAGAATAAGATTTGAAAAACTTATGAATTAAAATGTATCTAAATAAATATAAAACTTTCACATTAATAATTAGGAAAAATTATCTTATAAGAAATCTAAAAACGACGACATACCTCAGGGTGATATTGCAGTAAAAGATTATTAATAAAATAATATTTATCAATATATTATACTATGCAACAATCACATAAAAAAACTTGACTAAATTTATATAAAAGTTGACAACAAAATATATTAATATGAGAAATAAATAAGATAAAAAAAATTATTACTCAAATATATAAAACTTACAAACTATTAGAAAATCAAAACCTAAACAAGCTCACTATACATATAGAATCATCTCTAATCTCACCCAAGAATTCTAGCCTAACGTGCAAAGCATTCTCACAAAATTCTAAAAAAAAAATATGAGAACAAAAGCAAGATAAAAATGAAAGAAAAAGAATGTATATATAATGTCCTCAGGCCTCTCTCAAAATACATCTTAATAGGTATAATTTTACACTATTTCACTTAATCTCAACACAAACTATTCAAACTTGATACGGTAATTGGTGCACACTTTATCACAGTAGCTATAGTGCCTATGCATGTAATTAAAAAGAATCCAATATGGTAAATTACATAATAAGCTTGATTTTAATTTGCTAAAACTAAGAGAATGCCACATGTTATATTCTTATTGGCTCCTTTCTAGCCTTGTCACGTGTCATGTCATTATTAAACGAAAAAAAGTGAGCTTATATAGTCTTATGCGCTCCAATTGGAATGATTTTTTTTTAAATGCTCATATCGATAAAAAAATTAAACAAGATTAGTCAAGCCCATAATTTCCTGACATAAATAGTGACATCCAGTGGAATCCACTTCTAACATATGAATATTTCTTCTTAATTTGACTACAAAAACCAAAGTGCTAAATTAGATATTTTCAAAATAAAATACTATAAGTAAAGTCATTGAAAATATTTAATTTTAAACTTATTTAATATATTATTACTAAAAGAAAAAGATAAGATAAAATAAAGTAAAATTAAATAAAAATTTCATAAAATTTATAAAAAAAATCTAAATTAAAGTACACAAAATAAAAAAATAAAAATAACTAGAATTCTCAAGGATAAGCCAATTCTTGTATATGAAAAAGTAGTAAAATAATTTTATTTTATAGAGTTATCAAATAACGACCAATACTAAGTTTCAAACAAGACCAATAATTGTGAATGTGTTCCCTCACCCAAACTTAAATTAAACATTGTCTGTAATGTTTGTATAATCATGAAAAAAAAAAAAAAGAATCGAAACACATAACTCAGATATGAGACTCGAAGTCTTGCCTTTCAGTGGGCTTTACTATCTCATTACGGTGGTGGGTTTGGGTGTATAGTTGGAGCAAGTTCACCAAATATTATGGAAATTGAATTCCTATGAAGTCATCGGCCAACTTGATGTTCATCAGCCTAAAAGCTTGTCTAAGTGTGCCACAGAAATCAGCTTGCAATTGTGCTTACATGAGTTATCATTGTTGAGTATCGACAACTCTTGCCTGGACATCATAAGTGGTACTTCTTAAATTGGCAATTTGGTAGCCTTGCTCAAGAGCCTCTTATTGAAGCTCGGTAAAAGATAATTGTTCTCTTGGTGCTTGAAATGGTCTTACTTCATCTTGACTTTGAGGTGGAGGCGGAGTTGGTAGGAATTGAGCATCGAGAGTATCCATGTGGTGTTGCCTCTGTTGCAATGCTAAGTAATAGTAGGGATCAATGCCGTCAAAGTTCCTAGGAAGACAACGTACTCAGCTAAATAGTTGCCATGATAGTGGTGCTCGATGATCATTGTAGGGTATGAAGCCTAATCCTGAAGGCACATGCTCGCACTTTCCCATCACGCATATCTCAAAATTAGCTTGTGATAAATGATGGCATCAGGATCAACCGTTGGCTCCCCATCACCTATTTTCACACCGACCCTCGGACACAATTCAGTGATAAGGCATAAGTGAGTTTGACCCCCTATAATTGTTGCTCAAATAGAGTGAAGAATAGAGTCCCTTATCACCTTCTTAACATCAATTGACTTCCTAGAATAAATGCAAAATAACAACGCTAATCTCTCTTTTAACACTTCATGTTGATGCATTGTTGGCATAAAGTTGGCATAAATGAACTTATGCCGTGCTTTTGCATAATTATACAGGGTGTTCTCATAAAAGGAGAGGGCTACATCTTCATCATTATACCTCGATGTCCAATGCGTTTCCACAATGAATTCCATGACTAAAATATCCCAATTTAAGGTCTCATTAGGCGTAAACCCCCTCTCTATGATTAGGCTCTTTTTCTTATTTATAAATATATTATAACATGTCTCCGCTTCTGCATTTATGAACCGTTTGGTGTCATAAGAAGAACTGGGCTTAGAACTACTACTCTTTTGTCTCTTTGAAGCTATTTTGAGAGATGTTCTTCACCTAGACAATTCTTTAAACACTTGGTGTCCACTCTTTAAAACCACTCCCAAAACACCAAATCTGATCTTCCCAATACTCCCAAATCAATAACAAAGAACAAGAAATCTCACTGAAATCCCAAAAAAATTCTTCTCAACAAAATAAAGTCAATCACCAAATCAATCTATAAACTCAAAATTCTATAAATGTCCAATTCACAGCTACAATCAATACCAACTTCTATTAATGAGATTGAATTCTACACATTGAGAAAAGACTTACTTGAGGACAAATTATCCCAAATTGAATCTCTTAAGGAAGTAGAAGGCTCACACTCCAAGTGCTTCTCCCAAAAGTGTTCTTTAAAGTTGGTGAAAATAAAGCTCAAATGGTGAAGAATTATTGTGAGATTTTGTGAAATTTGAGGAATGGATGATGATTTGAGTGAGTTTTGAAAAAGAAATGGAGAACGAAATTTAGATTTTGGAGAGATTATAGAAGTATAAAGGTGATTTTGTGTTTAAGGGCGAGAAATGGTAGAAATTTAAGGGTTTGGAAGTAAAAAATCCGGAAAGAGGGTTGGGAAATTCAAAGAAAAGGCCAAAAAACCCAAAAAAAAATTACTTAGCATATGAGGGAGGCATGGGCATGCCTAGGAAGCACGCCCAGGCCATGGCCTCTGACTTTGGCCCCTGTTTATCCTTTGGAGGAGCACGACCATACGCCTGGTAGGCGCGAGCATGCCCCACTCTTGGGTGTCCTCTTGGGCTCGAGATTATTAGGTTGCCCAGGTTGAGTGCAGGTGTACACCTAGTATGGTGTGCTTGCGCCAAGGCTTCTGCTTTGGCCAGATGCCCCTCCCTTTCTCTTTTATAAATACTTCTTTATTTTTTTCTCTCTTTTTTTTAATTGCCTTTGACCCAATCCTTTGGGGGGGGGAATGGGCATGCCTAGGAAGCATGCCTAGGCCCAGGCCTCTGATTCTAGCCCCTATTCGTGCTTTGGGGGAACGCAGCCACCTGCCTAATAGGCACGAGCATGCCCCACTATTGGGTATCCTCTTAGGCGCGAGACTATTGGGGTGCCTAGGTTGAGTGCAGGTGCACACCTAGTATGGTGTGCCTGCGTTAAGGCTTCTGCCTTGGCCTGGTGCCTCTCTCTCTCTCTTTTTCTCTTTTTTATATACTTCTTTTTTTTTTCTCTCTTTTTTTATTGCCTTCGACCCAATCCTTTGTTGCTTATCCATCTCTTTTCCAATAAATGTTCCAAAACTTGTGTCCTTAATCCTTCAATTATTTTAGTACCTATTAACACTCCTGAACTTTCTACTTGAATATAAACATAATGAGAATTTTTGAACTTTAATAAAATTAAATAAAAACAAAGCAAAATGAAAATAAACATTGAAAATAGTAAAGGGATAGAAAACTTGGGTTGCCTCCCAAAAAGCGCTTGGTTTAACGTCTCTACTTAGACTCAACTATGACATTCTCAATGGAGCTCTACAAGTGAAATACATGCCATGTTCTGCTCCTCTCCAACAAGATAATGTTTAAGCCTCAATTTGTTGACGCAAAAGTTCTTCCATCATCACCTTCAAGCGTAATAGCACTAAACAAGAACACTTCTTTGATCTTAAAAGGACTAAACCATCTTGACTTTGACTTCTTGGGAAAAGACCTTAGCTGAGAGTTGAAAAGAAGCATTTGCTCCCTTAGCTTGAAATCACACCAAAGAATTTGCTTGTCGTGCCAATTTTTGGCCCACTCTTTAAACAAACGGTTGCTTTCCTATGCTTCATGCCGGAACTCTTCCAGCTCATTAAATTAAAGCAAGCATTGTTTACAAGTAGCCTTTAAGTCAAAATTCAACTTCTTGACTGTCCAAAATGCTTAATGCTCTAATTTCATTGGTAAATGATAAGCCTTCCCAAATACTAAGTGGTATGGAAATAAGCCAATTGATGTCTTTAATGTTATCCTATAAGCCCATAACGCATCATCTAACTTTAGTGACCGATCCTT
Organism: Antiaris toxicaria; assembly: GCA_035233585.1. Lineage (NCBI taxonomy): Eukaryota > Viridiplantae > Streptophyta > Magnoliopsida > Rosales > Moraceae > Antiaris > Antiaris toxicaria. The sequence continues at coordinate 22,090,381 of CP141153.1, forward strand.
ATGATTGGTATTAACCGTCTTCTCTAATATTTGCTTGACTTCCTAGTTTGACACCTATGCTTGACCATTTATTTGTGGATGATAAGCAAATGCTACCTTATACCAAACTCCATACTTGGTGAAAAGAGCATTGAAGATCTTGTTACAAAAGTGAGTCCACTCATCACTAATTATTGCTCATGGAGTATCGAACCTTGCAAAGATGTTCTTGTGCAAGAATTTCAACACCACTCGACCATCATTAATAGGAGTAGCTATAGTTTCCACCCATTTAGAAATATAATCAACCACTAAGAGAATGTATTTTTAGCCAAATGAGGGAGGAAATGATTCCATGATCCATAATGTTGGTTAAGGGTAACTCATGCTGCCTTGAAAAATTACCAACTCTTCGACATCGATCACAAGTCCAAACAAAAGTATAACAATCTCAAAAAAGAGGAGGCCAATAAAACCTCAATTGCAAGACTTTTGTGGTGGTTTGAGTTACACCGAAATATCCTCCATAGAGAGATGAATGGCAATGGTGGACAATGTCATGATCCTCTTCTTCATGAATACATCTCCGAATGACTTGATCAGGGTATCTTTTGAACAAAATTGTGTCATCCCAAAAATAAATTCTTACATAATGGAGGAATTTCTTCTTTTATTAATGAGACAAATCCAGAAGTAGAACTTTAAAGGTAAGATAGTTCCCACAGTTGACATACCAAGGGAGCTTCACCTTGACTTTAAATAGTTGTTCATACGAGAACACTTTTTGAATGATATGGCTTTCATCCACCTTAGCTTATTCAAGTCTTGAAAGATGATCCACCGTAATGTTTTTACACCCTCTTTTATCTTGAATCTCCATATCAAACTTTTAGAGTAAGGAAATCCATCAGATCAAGCACGACTTGGCATCTTTCTTGGCAAACAAATAGAGAATCACCACATAATCCATGTAAACTACTACTTTAGATCTGATAACATAGAAGTAGAATTTGTCGCAAGCAAACACCATTGCAGCCATCTCCTTTTTAGTAGTGGTGTAGTTTTGTTAAGCCTCGTCAAACTTGCATAATTGATGGCTTTAAAGATCTTGTCCCACCTTTGATCAAGCACTACACTAACGGCAAAATCACTTGCATCACACATTATTTCAAATGGCTCATTCCATTTAGGAGCTATAATGATCGAAGCTAAAATCAATTTCTCCTTACTGGATTTTGATTCCCTTTTACCATTTTTTGAGCTTAAAGTCTTCCTGCTCTTCTAATTCCTTGAATCGTTCTTTTAATTTACAAATCAAATGGCATAAGATCGAGATTTTGAGCTCTTTGCATAAATGGTCAAAGACCATAACTAACCAAGCTTAGCAAAATTAAAAATTAAAGAAAAACCAAGGTTAAAATCATGTCACTTACTCACAATATTAGCAAAAAATCTCCAACAATAGTACCAAAAACTTGTTGCATAACGTTTCACAAGTGTACAAGTCATGCAAAAGTAATAAAGTATGTAAGGGAATATCATTCTCTCGAGGATTGTCTTTTAAAATTAAGCTAAGTACTATAGCTTTAGAAACTTAGTTTTATCTAGGCAATGACAAATTTAAACAAAAATGTAAGAAATTAAAGAAATAAAACTAGCAAAATTAAATACGAAAAATGACACAAAAGAACAAGAATGATTTTGTGTAATGGAAATCTATGTGGAAAGCTTTTAGGGTCTTGACTTCACTATACTCTTTTCATGTTTTTCCTATCTAACAATTGTCAATTAGCTCTAACCAATTCATTAGTTAAGGGCTCAAAAGCTAAATTCACACCTCTTCTAAGTGTCAAATGAGGTCATATGCCTAAATGTTTAAATTGATATCCGTATCATATTTGCCTACCCAAACATTCGTTAAATAACCCTCCAAAGACTATCCTAGTGCCTATGGCATCCTAAACTCATAAACAACTGAGATTGTGTTTCTCAAACCAATAAATGAATAAAACTCTCATAAGTATTAAATTCATAAATCAAATCAACTAATTCATTTTCCAACAAATTAGAGGCATTAAGCATAAAGAAACACAAATGATTTGAGATTGAAATTTCATTGACAATTAATTTAAATATTCAAAACATGGATCAAATAGAGTTAAATCAAGCTCTAGAATAAAAGTCTAGCCAAACATAGGCAAATTCATAAACAAAACTATCAAGAAATCTATAAATGCAAATATGTTCAAAACAATATCACAAATACAAATTTCTAAGAAGATAGAGTTAGGAAGAAAAAGAAAACTAGATTTGGAAATCCTTAACTCTTCAATCTTCAAGAATTCTCCAAGAAAAATCCTTAAGAATAGAAACCTCATAGAGTAAGGAAGAAGAAGAAAACTAGATTAAGAAATCCTTTACTCTTCAATCTTCAAGAATTCTCCAAGAAAAATCCTAAAGAATGGAAGCCTCCAAGTTTTCTGTCTTTGGAAATGTGTGTTTCAATCTTTCTTGGCTTATGTGCCACTTTCTCTCTCTAACTCCTTAAAAATTAGGATTTTCCTTTATAAATCCCTCCAAATCAGCTGTTCTACCTGTCCAATTTTGATCAGAGGGCCAAAAATGTCCCTGGGATGTGATTCTGGACATACAAAGGCGTGGGTACTCGCCCATGCTTGGCCTAGGCATGAAGGCATGTGTCAGTGCCTCCCTCTCTGCCTTTACATAGGTTGCGCTTAGGGAGAGGCCCGAGTGCACACTTGCACCATGGCTTCGGCCTTTGGCTTGTGGAAGTCTTTAAATGATCTTCAAATGGCCTTCTTTTCTCCAAGTTTAAAGCCAAAATTAATTCTTGACCCTAAATTATAACTTTTCTACAAAATAACCTACAAACTCATCTAAATAACACAAAAGTTTAAGGTTTTCACAAATATTTAAATTCAAAAGTATTTGATGTAGGAAAAATTGAAAATATATGCAATGAAATTTTAAATTTTTTTTAAAGATCATAATAACTTACGTTGCCACATATAATAAATTACATAATAATCTTTATTCCTTTGGAGGAAAACATGAGGAATGTCAAAGGATGTGATAGAGAAAGCTTCAACCAACTAGTCTTCTTTACTATTCTCTAATTCCTGAATGGTAAAGTATACCCATACTTGGTTCTTTGATTGGTATTCAGTGCGGTTTGTTTCTTTCTGACTACCCAGATCTTTGAGAATTTATTCTTATAAGTGAAACGTATAATAATAAATTCACTCACTTGAGAATTCATGGTCTTAGAAAAATAGGAGCCCTTCATGGTCATATTAATAATGAGTGCACTAGGTGACTTTTAAAATTTGAATAGGATTTCAAAAAAGATTTTTCACTCTCCTCTCCTACAAGTAGCCAAAATTTTTCCCTAGATTTTCCTCCAGAAAAATCATCCATGCTAGAATTTGTGATTTAAAATTTTCATTCAAATTTCAAACTCCATAAATGTTATGATTTTATCTTTGTGGATGATGTTCCATAATTACAGTTTAAATTCAAAATAAAATCATGACAACTTTATTTCAATTAAATAATTATATAATAATCATCTAAAATAAAATCAAATTAAAAGAAAATCTTGTCTTCTTTATCCTTCAAAAATATGCCTACCCAGAATGCACCAAGGATAAGATTTTATTCAATTCAAATTCAAATAAGATAATCTTTTAATTTAAAATATTTATTTGAATAAAATTATTTAGATATTTAAATTAATTATTCAAATAATTAATTCATCCATATCTATTCAAAATTCAAATCAATATCATATTTATCTTTTAAAATTAATTCAAATTTTAAATTTTATCTTTCAAAAATAAATATTTATACAAATTAAATATTATCTTGTTGATTAAATAAAACAAAATTACCATTTCATCTTTGCATCGAAAAAATGCCTATACTAAGTGTTGGTGATTTGAATTTTTTTCTCTTCACCAAGTATAAGAATACAAGTCATAAAGAATACTTCGATAAATTACTATCCGTTAAGAAATTATACAGAACTTGTAAAGGAACCAGTTTGGCATATATAATATGGGCACCAATAATCTATATTACTATTATTCTATGTTAAATAAACTCATTACATAATTATTAGTTTCAAAGTTATACCACTATAAACCTAAAATTGTATTCTCAATTATATATAGAATTATGCAAGCCAGTGAATTGCCATCATCCAATGACCTAGTCATATATGCAACACCCTCAAATGATTTCTATGATCAATATTAGGTCAAAGTCTGTTCAACCTTTTGATCATACTATCTCAAAAATCTATTATACACTCAATCAAGAAAATGTTTATTCACTGTATGTGAATAACAAATCATTTGTAGAACAAATGACTCAAGGCCTTGTCTATATTCACATCCGCTATAATACTATTAAGAGGATAACTTTTATTCTTTACTAAAGCTATAATTCCATATCTATAAACAAACCCTTTACTGTTTTGAGGATGTTTTAGCATTTGAAATATCAAAGTACACAAGTTATATATATGAAACCATTCACTTACTCAAGATTAAGATTATTGTATAATAAACATCAAAAGTGAATTAATATACTCAAGCAGACTATGTCAATTAATTACACTTTGGTCCCAGTCTAATATATCACCACTAAATGACATATCTATATCTTTACTCGGGAGTCAAATGCTCTAGATAGTCAAGACAAACTGCCTCCATAACAAGCTTTAGACAATATAATAGTCTTAACGTAAGTTAGATTCTTATTCTAACTCCATAGACTATAAGTTATAAATTTAGACTACTTACCAAACAGTCAAGATAAATTGTCTTTCCAATAGGCTTTAAACAACATAACAGTCTTAACATAAGTTTGATACTCACTCTAACCTCATAGATTAGGGATTATAAATTTAGACTACTTACTTTATAATGTTGTCTTCTTGCATACAAAAAGCAATTATAAGCAACATTCTAATTGTTTAACAATAAGTAGTCAAAGAGTCATATTTGCTTACATTTACTTTAATAATAGGATGAGGATATATAGCAAAGTAATGAATAACGTCTAATATATTATTAATCAATTTAAAATAAGTAAAATACATTAAAAATGTCTTTTTCGCTTAAGGTATCCCTAACAATCTCCTACTTGTCATAAGCTAGTATATGTGCCATATTACTCATTCTCATAACCTTTACGTGCCCTTTAAAGCTTCTAGCTACCAAAGTCTTAGTGAAGAGATCGACAATGTTGTCCTTAAATGCGATTTTACATACATCTATTAGCCTTCCTTCACTTATTTGATAATTATATGGTATCTCCGATCGATGTATATGGTCCTCTTATGGTGCCTAAATTCCCTGGTGTTAGCAATAACCGTAATATTATTACAACATAGTATGATAACATTGTTAACACTTGGAATGACCTCAAGGTCTCTAAAAAACTTGTGGAACTAAACCGCTACTTTAGATATTTCAGCCATAGCCACATATTCAGCCTCTATCATAGAGTTAGCAGTGTAACCCTGTTTCACGTTCTTTTGCATAATGGTGCCTCCTTCAAGTATGAACATTAATCATAAAGTTGATTTCCTCAAATTCCTATAAGTTTAGAAGTCTGAATCTGTGTATCCTATAGGTGTTAGGTCTCTTTCAGAATATATTAACATATAATTCATTGTTCTTTTAATATACTTAAATATATGCTTCATGGCTTGTTAATACTTGGTTCCAGGATTCGCTTGATATCAACTCACCATATCTACTGTAAAACAAATGTCTAGGCAAGTGCAAAGCATAGCGTACACGAGGTTACTCATAACAGATGCGTAAAGGACCTTAGTCATACCCTTTCTTTCTTACGATGTCTTGGGACAGTTATCCAATGAAAGAATTAGACCAGTAATGGAAGGTTAAGAACCTTTCTTTGTCTTTTGCATTGCATACTTCTCAATTTATTTTATCTATGTATTAAACTTAGGATAATGCTATCATTTTGTTCTTTTAATCTCTAAAGAGATGAATGCCTTGAGTATTATTAGCTTCTTCCGAGTCTTTCTTATCAAACTATTGAGATAACCAAAGTTTAACCGACAATAAGTTCCCTATGTCATTTCCAATAAGTAGTATATTATCAAGATAGAGTACCAAAAAGACTTTATTTCCATCTTTTATACATTTTTAAATACAAGGTTCATCAATATAATGCTCAAAACTGAATATTTTGATCGCTTGATTGGATCTTTGGTTACATAAGTGGATGCTTGCTTTAATTAATAAATGGATCTAAACAACTTGTAAACTTTTCCTTCTTGACCATTTTTCATGAACCCGTTGTGTTGTACCATATAGATACTTTCATTGAGATAGCCATTTAAGAATACCGTCTTGATATCCATTAGCCAGATCTTGAAATCGAGAACCGCAGCAATAGATAGAAGAATACAGATAGACTTCAATATCGCAACAGGCAAAAAAGTTTTCATTATAATCAACTCTAGCCTTTTGCATGTACCCAAATACCACCAGTCTAGCCTTGAAAGTTTCAACTTTCCCTTCCACATCCCTCTTTCTCTTATAGACCCACTTGCACTCAATGAGTTTAATCTCATATGGTAGGTCCACAGGGTTTCATAGAATCCATCTTCTTGATCATGGCCTGTTTCCAAAGTTTAGCATCAACATCATTTATAGTTTCATCGTAAGTTACAGGGTCATCATCATGCTCATGAGCTTTCGCCTGGAATGCTTTAGCATCTACATAAAGAAATTGGATTTTTCTAGAAATTTTCCTACTATGTTGAAGTATCCTAAACTGTTGATCGTTTACAGGTACTTCACTAGAACTTGAACTTGAGTCCAAGACCGAAACCTATGGATCAATTCTATCACCTAATAACGTTTTTAGTGCTACTTTATTTCGAAGTTTAAAGTCATTTATATAACTTTTCTCAAATAATGTATTATGGGTTATAACAATGATTTTTTGTTTTTCCAGGTTATAGAACAGATTTCCCTTGGTTTTTTTTAGGACATCTATAAACATGTACAGTTCGAATGGTATTAGATTCATTTAGATTCTCATTTCAAAATAAATTTTTACATTTTAAGATGACGTGTCAAACAAAAATTTAGATGAACAAGACCAGCTAAAAGGTATGCTAACTTCTTGAATACGTTCCTTAATATCATCTATCACACTTTGATATCAGCCTCTAATAGAAACTCCTTGGACCACTCTAACAACATTGATGGCATCAGATTCAAGGGTCAATCTGGTAAAGCCATAGTGGGTACCTAGCTTAACCACCTCTCATGTATGCAATCTATAAACTTTCATTTTGTGAAATTATCATATTAGCAAACTCTTCCTGGATTGTTTAATGGGTTGTCTTGATAGCATTACCATTTTTACTATTTTGTTCCTTTTTTAGGTTAAATCACACTTCTAAACTTATTGTATAATTACAATTTATTCTCTAAACTTTTAATTTTAATAATTACATCTCGAATTTACAAATTTATAACAAATCACCAATCCTTGATAAGGGTGCTAAATTTTTTTAATTTACAAAAATTGACATTTGCTTTGTACATTGGTTGTTAAATAAGATAAAAAAAGGTTTGTTTGTGAAAGTAATAGGATTATATTTTTGTTTATCTTTCATGAAATAATTTTTATTATAGTTAAATTTTGATCCTTGTTAGTTGTATTACATGTAATCTCTCCTTCAATTTCTTAGCCAAAAGTGTTTGTCTTTAAATTTTTCAATATGATATAAAATTATTAGAATTGTTTTAATTAAACATACACCCAAAAAAAAAAAAAAAAAAACAAAGGAACAAATTCTTCAAATCGTTATGTGAGGAGGGGGGAACCAACAGCTACCTTCAATTTCGTTCTCACCAGAAGGCATAGTTTACTCTTTCTTCGATCATCACTAATTAGGGAGTGTTTATGTATTATATCTAAAAAGGTTATTGATTTTTAATTATTAGGTTACCATGGGTGAAAACTAATTTTGAAAACATTTGCTCTTAAATTTAATTTTGCTTATGAATAAGTGAGAGCAAAATTTATTTAAAAAGGATATGAAAGAGGTCGAGAGTTGATGAATGCGTGACAATAGACTCCTTATCCCAATCACTTCAAATCCAATACAAATTTTCATTATACTTAAAAAGTTGATTTTTTTGTTAGAATGATAAGCATAAACACCACATTTGGATATCTATTTAAACCCACTTTCCAAATAAATAAATTTAAATTTTTATAAGAGAAAATATTATAGAAAAATGTTTGAAAAAATAGGTATAAAATAGAGATCTGAACAAAGATTAAAATGATTAGCCTCAATACGTTTGAGATATTGAAATTTTTCCAATTAATAAATTAGGGAGATGTTTGGCAAACTTTTTTTAGTGTTGTTATATTTAAACGCAATGCAATTTTACACTAAACGTAAAGTTTTACATTCAAATATAATACTTTTTAACAGTACTACGAAAAGAATTATTATTCAAAAATCTTTTAAAACAATTATATCAACTTTTTAACTCTAACTTTTTATCTTTATTTCTATCAATTACATCAACTTTTTAACTCTAAAATATTTTTCATCCAAACACACATTTCATTCAAATATAAAACAAATACTTTTCAATCAAATACAATACTTAAAAAACAAATTATATTCAAACGTAATTAAAATACAATGTGTTTACTAAACAATCCATAAATTTATTGGTTTATTTGTTTATTTTTCAGATTTTTGGCTTATTTATTTATTTACGCACTAATCACGCACGAACACTTTTCTCGGCAAAAAATTAAGAAACAAAAAAATAAAAAAACGCACACGTAAGGTTTGAGTGTTCCGAGCGGGAAGGAATTAGAGTGAGGTTTTTCAATATTAATTTTCATTTGAGTTGAGAAAGTGATTGGACAATTGGATTTTAAAGTCAACTACCATCAAGGGCAATTCCGTCATATTAAGGCCCGTATTAGTCCTTTTCAGTTCGGTAAACGGTCGGTCGAGTCTACAACGGTCTATCACCGCAAAAAGTAATAAATAAATAAATAAATAAATAAACCACAATAATTATACCATAAAATATTAATTAAATTCAGTTAATCCATATCATTTCACAACTAATAAATGATGTCAGAATCTTTGTTTTTTTATTGTCTAACTAAACATTTTAAACATGCCATTACGTTTATATTATAAAAAATTTAAAATTTTTTACTATTTTTTTATACTTTCGTATTTAAATATTTAAAATTTTTTATTTAAAAAAAAAAGAATTTTGTGTGGACAAAAAAATATTTTATTAGTCTAAACAATTTATCACTTATAGAAAAAAATCCAAACAACCTTTTATTTTTCAAAATTAAAAATTTTTTATTTTTCAAAAATATACCTCCTATCTAAGCAAATCATATATTTAAATATAATATATTAGATATAAAATATATTTAGATAAAAAATATTTATATTATATTTAAATACAATATTTATTAAATGAAAAATATTTGAATTGTATTTAAATATTGAGTGTGTAATGTGATTGATAAAAGTAGAGAGAAAAAGAGTATGTGATATGATTGATAAAAGTAATAGAAAAAATAGAATGATAAATTAGATTTAAATTATGATATAATTAGTATTTAAATAAAAATTATATTACATCAATACAAGTGTCAAACGCCCTCTAACTATTTGTTTATTATTTCCTTTAATCACTTAGAAAATTTATATATTAATTTTACATCAACTTTGCAACTAAAAATTTAGTTTAAAAAAAAAGACTTTACAACTAAAATTTGGTAAATAAATTTTATTGTAGGAAACTGTGATACAGGTTGTTAACATTGTATGCGATAGAAATCATACTAGAATAAAAAAAATTTAAGATAACGATTTAATTATAATTAACAAAAACATTGAAAGTGTCAAACTTGCTCAACAGAAAATAACGATGACCGTATTTACTATTCTTTGAAAGCACATCAAGCCTTTGTCGTGGTCGATGGAGCTTCTTCATCTAAACATAGAACATAATAAATATTTATTAAAAAAATTTATTATTAGAAAAAAGGGTTTGAAGTTCACATGAAATTAGAATAAGAAAAATTATTAATTATAATGTAATTTTCACTTAAATATAAAAATATTTTATTCAAATATCAATCACATCACATTTTAAATTTAATATAATCATTATTTATTATTTTATTTATTATTTTTATTAATTACATCATATATTCTTTTTATCTATTTTTACTTATTATATTATATATTTATTATTAAATATTTTTTAAATATTTTTTACTTAAATATATATAACATTTAAATACAATACTAATATATTTTATTTAAATATAAATTATATTAAATATATTACATTTAAATATAATATAAATAAAATAAATCCTAAAAAAAAATTTTTAAATTAGAGAGAAGGTTCAAGTGGGACCCGTAAAAAAAAGAGTACGAAGTTTAAAGCATAAGCATGACATCCCATGCTCTCAACGTCAAATCTCTACCGTACGTGGTCCTTCTCATTTGGTAAACGATCTTTAAATTTTTATTTATTTATTTATTTCATTCTTCGCTAAAAAAAGAAGAGAGCAGTAGGAATTAGAAAATAATGCTTACGGTAAATACTCAATTTTAAATTATTTAATTATTATTAAAAGTTTAAGATTTATTTTTTATATATCTTATATTGATACTTAATTTTTAATTTTGATATTTTTTATATTTCACTTTTCTAAACCTTTCTCTATACTTTTATTTAGAAATAAATATATATATAACTTTATTAGATATGTGATATGAATAATTAAATGTGTTCAATTTTTATATAATTTTTACAAAAAGTTGATGTAAATACTATTTGTACGGTGGTATAAAATTTGAAGATAATGATAGTGTAAGAATGAGCCCTTATTTGGTTTACAAATTTAAATCTAAATTTTTACATTTAATTTTATTTTTTCTAAGAAAATCCATAAAAATTATTAATTAATTTAAAGTTAAATATTTTATTTGATTCTAAATTTAACCTCTAAAGTATGAGTGATTGACATGACGTTAAAATTTTATTTGACAAACATATTATGTTTATATTACATTTAAATATAATACATGAAATGTAATTTATATTTAGAGAAAAAATTTTTATATTTTATTTGATTACAATATGTACTTAAGTGAAATGTATTTGAATTATATTTTAATAATAAATATAAGATGTGATGGATAAAAGTAAAAAAAAAGAAAAAAAAGATTATATGATGTAATTAATAAAAATAATAGAAAATATAAAATAATAAATAATGATTATCTTAAATTTAAAATATGATATGATTAATATTTAAATATAATATTTTTATATTTAAATAAAAATTATATTATATTATATTTAAATATAACGTAAATATAATATTGTAAATAAATAACGAGGATAAATGTATAATTTTTATAATTTGTGAAAGTAGGTTAAAAATTAAAAATAATGAAAAAAAAATTAGCCACAGCTAATAACAGTGGGCGGCTTTTCCTTTTCTCTCTCCTCTCTCCCTCTCTGCTTTTCAAAAAGCAGTACCAAAACCCATCTTTTCCAAACTCTCTCTCTCTCTCTCCTCAAGCTCCTTTCTCTCTCTAGAATTGCAAGAGCAACAACAAGTTTGATCCTTTTTTTGAACAAGCAACAAATATTATTGGAGAGTTCTGCATCTGATCCAAGAATCTCTCAAAACTCATTCTCCATTTCGGCAACTGCTTTTTGATTTTTTGATCTGTAAGTCCGAGTTTCCCTTTTTGTCTCCGTTTTCACTTTTGTTTAGTACTAAAGAAGAGAGTAACAATGGAGATTTTCTGAGTTAGGGTTTTTTAGTTTCTCATTGTCCTGGTCTGTGTGTTGTGTGTAGTCATTGTTGAGCTGTTTGTACCTTCATTTTCTTGTCTTTGAGTTCTGGTTTGTGAAGTTTTTGAGCTTACTTTGGGAAATTTTGTCATGGAAATGGTTCTGTTTGGTTGCTGGTAAAACTTGGGGGAAACTGATGGAAAATTTGATTGTTCTTGATTCCTTTTGATTGAGCTGGATTTTGGTATTACGAAGCTGAATGTTGAAATTTTACATTTTTACGCATTACAGCAATCATAATGAACTCTAGGGTTTTCCGAACAATAAACTCGATTTTTTTTTCCTTTTGTGCTGAATTTATGTAGTTGAATCTTAGTTTGTAGTGATTGACAGGGTAACTTGTTCAAAATAATGACGAGGGTAAGTAGGGATTTTGGTGATACGATGCAAAGAGAGGCCATCCCGGCGGTCTCGGCCGATGTAATATTTGCTTCTAGTCGGTTTCCGAATTACAAACTCGGAGCCAACAATCAGATTATGGAGGGAAAGGATGATCCCAGAGTGCTATCGATGAAAGAGGTTGTTGCGCGCGAGACTGCACAACTCTTGGAGCAGCAGAACCGGCTTTCAGTACGCGACCTCGCCAGTAAATTCGAGAAGGGCTTGGCTGCTGCTGCTAAGTTGTCTGAAGAGGTTCGATGACTTTAAATAGTTTTGTTTTTGCGCTCAGTTCTATATGGTTTTTTGGCTAGATAATAATTTGGTGATAAATTGTGTCATTTAGTAATCGGTATGTTTTTACATCCTAATCTTCTGGGGCTTTAAAAGCAGGCGAATATGGGGGGAAATGGTGTTGGAAAGCTGTGTTCTTGTTATGGTTTTGAAACAATAAAATTAAAACAAAGTTGGACAGGGTGACTAACAGTTATTATAGTTTATATATATATATTTTTTTCAATTATGAAGCAATGTGTTACGGATGCCTTTGTGGGAAAGACTTACCAAAGAAGGGCTCGTGTGGAAGGCTGAGATAATCCTTCCTATTTTTTAGCATTTAGTTATATCTTTCATATTTTTTAGCATTTAGTTATTTCCTTTTTTGCTGCAATTTTATTTGTTGCATTGTTTCCTGATTTCTAGGAGTATTGTTTAGGCAATTGAAATATTTTATTTGTTACATTGTTTCCTGATTTCTAAGAGTATTGTTTCCTGATTTCTAATAGGTGTAATCTTGTTGCCTATAAAAGGGCTACGATGAATAAAGATTGATTAAGCTTGGTTTGATAATTTTCTTCTCTTCTTGAGAGCGAGAGAGAGAGAGAGAGTGGCGGAACCTGCAGGGGGTGGGTTCTGTGAGGGAAACACGATAGGTAAAGGTAAGGAATGTCAAGGGAAGAGAGAGAGAGAGACTTTCACTGCATCTAGACTGGTGACTAGGTCCTTATCTAGGGTACATAACACAATGGCTTTCTTTAAGGTGTAAAAGTTGATTTTTTTTTTTTTTATGTGTTATAGACCATGTAGATATCTCGAAAAAATTTCACCTTTACAACATGCAACTGTTGTTTCTTTTTTCTTTTGTAAATGATCCCTAAAGGAAGGTAGCCTTGTAATGTTGTAATAGAGCTCAGCATGTTGCATACTATATACAACAGTGTAAACCTTTTTTTTTTTTTTTTGGTTTTTTTTTGTTTTTTGGGCAAAGTACAGGCCAGACTTAGAGAGGCAGCTTCCTTGGATAAGCATGTTCTTTTGAAGAAGCTTAGGGATGCACTGGAATCCTTGAGAGGACGTGTAGCTGGTAGAAACAAAGATGATGTAGAGGAAGCAATAGCAATGGTTAGTTTCCGTTTATTGGATTATTTCAATTGGAAAATTTTATTATGATTTTCCAATACCAAGCAGTAAAGAATTAGTTTCTATTGCCCGAAGATTGAGGAAAATGTTTTGAACAAAGGGGCATTTGACTCTTTTCAAATATGTTTTCTCCAAAATTCTTTACTGTAATAAGTGTCTTAAGGAGATTAACAACCTAAAGAAGTAATGACCTGCAACAGTTTGAAAAAGAAACGAACACAAAAGAAGATCCATGAAATTAGAGCATTATATATTTTAACCCCATCTCATATGTTCACAAAAATTCGGCAAGCACATGGTGTTAAGTTTTAATGGTATAATGATGAGAAAAGGTTGTCGTACCCACAGAGATTGTCATCAAATTTTTACTAAGTACAGTAATTGAGCACTCTTAATTTTATCTAGAGAAATCGATCATAATTATAAAAACGAAGTGAAAATAAATTAAAAGAACAAAACAAAACTAAAGATGATTTGGAGAATAGTTAAGAAGAAATCAATAAGCAAATAATCTAAAGGTTCGATTTCACCTAGCCGTCAACTATGTCTTTTCATGCCAATTTATTACTGATCAATTTTTCCTAGTTTATAATTCTAGAATCCCATTGTATTCAACTCCCTCTCCCAAGTGGCAAGCGAAATATTCTTATATATCCCTATAAAAATCAAGAAATTAAGAATTCATTATGATCAAAGATTCTATTAACGACTTCAAAGGACTCAGGCCTCCCGAACCCTATAAAATCCTAGTTTGTATTACCTGAAACATATCTAAAATTACCTTTCCCGAGTGCCGAATTTTGAATATAAAATCATCCAATTCATGGCCAGTAGATTAGAAGCATTAATAACAAGATAATACAAATAAACTTGAATGAAAAACCTCTTAAAATAAATTGACAATCAAAACATAGTATCAAGCGTTGGCTACATCTCGCCTCTAGAATAAGAAAATTAGTTCATAATGAAATTTAAATAAAAACAAAACATGTTCTTAAACGTCATAAGAAAAGTAAAGGAACGAGAGATTGGAGTAAAATTAAGCTTCTCCATGTCTGGAACTTGCCGTCTTCTTCAAACCCGCAATTCTGTCTCTAATTTACTTCTCAAAAATCTGCCAAAAAGTCCCATTAATTTGCCCTAAGATTGCCTGTTTATAAGCTTTGAGGCTTGAGAAACAAAACAGGTAATTTCCTCATGTTTTTGGCTTGAAATCACCAATTTTTCGTGCTGCAGCGCCTTAGCACCACTTTCGCAGCGCCTAGGTGCCATCAATGCTTAAATTCGTAGCGCCTAACTGCTGGCTTCTCTGCCCTGGTGGGGTTTTTTATTTTTTATTTTTTGTTTTGCAAACGTAGCACCCAGGCGCAACACACTCAGCACCTAGGCACCAATGTTTGTGCCTTTGGCGTTTTCCGGCTCATTTTGAGCACCTAAGCGCCTGAAAAATGGCGTAGAAGTGCTGTATACTCTGCCCAACTCAGATCTCCCTTCAAAACACTTTCCAAAATTGCTCCAGGTGGACAAATAATTGAGATTTCACCTAAACTACAAACAAAGCACAAAAACACGCATAAAACCAACATAACATTTCAAGAACTAACTAAATATCAAGTCCAAAAGATATTTAACTAGTGAATAAAATTCACTTATCATCATACTAAAAAAGTACAATATACTCTCCTCCTGAATGGTTGAGTTGGTTTTGTTTCTCAATTTTTTTTCCTCCATGAAGTTTATTACTGTTTTTACAATCTATGAGTGAAACATCTCTAGGTGGAGGCCTTAGCGGTTCAATTGACCCAAAGAGAAGGAGAGTTAATGCAAGAAAAGTCGGAAGTGAAGAAGCTAGCAAATTTTCTTAAGCAGGTAAACTGAGTTTGTTTACAAAATTTGGCTGCTGAGTTTTTTTGTCATGTTATGTACTGGAAAATTCTAGTTACAACTTATACATTCCAATTATTCTTATTCTTAAATATTCTGAGATGAGAATTTATTGGTTTTATGATTCAATATTCATGGTGATTGACCTCTGTCAACTGTCAAATGGATAAATTACTTAGAGATTGAAGTATTATTTATATGAAACTGGTTTGTTTCATCAGTTAGGAAGTGGATTTTCAAAAATAAAAACTTGTAACATAAGATTTTAGCAATTATGTAGATTCTCATAGCGCCTAAATTTTCTGTTTTTAATTATTGCTTGTTGAAATTGCCTATTATTGTGTTCTTCCTTCTTTCTTTTTTCTATTTCCTTTCCTCTTGGAGGCTGAAGTCAGTAATGTATAAGAGCTCTTCTTTACTTATATCTTGGAGTATTTCTAAAACTGAGTATTTCTTATTGATTTGTAGGCTTCAGAAGATGCTAGAAAACTTGTTGATGAGGAAAGAGCTTTTGCTCGTGCTGAAATTGAAGCTGCTAGAGCGGCAGTGCAGAGAGTAGAAGAGGCCCTTCAGGAACAAGAGCGAATGTCTCGAGCTTCAGGGAAGCAGGTTTGGTTTTTGCATCTATTTTCTGGGGATTTTTTTTTTCCGTCTGTCAATTGCTTTTTTTTTTTTTTAATTTTTATTTTAAATATTAAAGTCCCTCAGTTTTGTTTATTTGCATAAGATTGTTGCAGTCAAACTATATTCTCTTTTGAGGTGTTTAGGTTTTGAGATTTTCTGGTGCTTTAACTGTAACTGATTTCTATACGTATCTTTTTATAGCATAAATAAGATTGTTGCATTCAAACTAACTATATTCTCTTTTGGGCTGTTTTATTTTTAAGATTTTCTCTATACTAATTTTTTTTTTTTGGGTATCGTTCAGTTTGCATTTTGACAAGTATATTTGTGTGGACTCTAGGACTTGGAGGAGTTAATGAAGGAAGTTCAAGAGGCTAGACGAATTAAAATGTTACATCAGCCCAGCAAGGTCTGTACTAGTTTGTCTCTTGATTATTTTGTCATCATATTTTATTTTTATAAGGAAAAGCTTCTTTTATTGATAAATTGATCAGAAATAGAAGAATTTTACAAGAACAAAGGATGAGGTATTCTCATAGCAGAAAGAGAGAGAGAGAGAGAGAGAGAGAGAGAGAGAACACAAAAGTAGAGCATAACACCAAGCACAAAACTAACAAATCATCACTTAAATACCTTGAAATTCTCTTTGATGGTATTATCTTATTTACTTATTTTTTGCAATCTCTAATTTTTCTAGTAGGCTGAGTTATGTAAGTTCATGCAACTGAATGGTGTGATGTAATATAAACAACGTATGCACTCACACTGACATGCGTTAGGAACATCTACGCATATTCCATTTCAAAGATCAAAAGATCACAAAATTTTCCATTTCAAGGACCAAAAGATCTAGATTTGTAATAATACTGTTTCTG
Organism: Antiaris toxicaria; assembly: GCA_035233585.1. Lineage (NCBI taxonomy): Eukaryota > Viridiplantae > Streptophyta > Magnoliopsida > Rosales > Moraceae > Antiaris > Antiaris toxicaria. Next base: position 22,107,497 of record CP141153.1, read on the forward strand.
TTCTTGTTGTAAATTTACAAAACTATAGGTATTTAATTAACTCATGAAACGAACATAAATTTGCAGGTCATGGACATGGAGCATGAGCTTCAAGCATTGAGAAAACAGCTTGCAGAGAAGTCTATGCACTATCTTCGCTTGCAGAAAGAGGTATGCTAATTTTTCTGCAAGAGCATTAGTCATAGCTGTAAAGGAGAAATGAGCACAAGCTGTGGAAATTGTGAGCAAAGATGGCACCAAATATGAAGGAAGAGTGAGAGGGTGTATAACGTATTGACTAGGCTTTAGGGGAATGACCAAGGTATAACTGCATTAGTCACCTTAGATTCTCTGGCCTTTAACATCGGCGCCCAAACCATTAGCTATTGAGCCAATTATTTTTCACATCCCAAAGAATGTTGAATGGTGAAAAATTGATATCTCATTTGTTTACCACATTACATTCTTATTGCGTTTAAATGCAATGCAATTTTTATCCAAACACAAAAGGATTCATTCAAAAACCACTTACATCACATTTTAAATCCAATACAATCATTATTCATTATTTTACTTTTTTTTAATGACTTTTACTAATCACATTACATACTCTCTTTCTCCCTCCTATTTTTCTTTCTACAATTCAAATACTTTTCATCCAAATATATATTGCATTCAAATGCAATGCAAATACTTTTTATCCAAACATACATTGCATTCAAATGCAATGCAAATACGTTTCATCCAAATGCAAATTATATTAAATGTATTGCATTTTAAACGCAATGCAAATGCATTGCGCTTATCAAACATCCCATGAAGATTTCAATACCTTGTGAGATATCAGTTGTCTATGATTTAGTTCCCTGGATTTGTTTGTCCAACATAGATGTAACTCCTGTAGAAACAGTTGTGCAGTTAAACCAAAGCCAGTAAAAATTTTTATGGTGTGAATTTCTTAGTTGCTTTTCTTATTCTTTAGTACTACCTATTTTCTGCAAGCAGAACTTGAAGTTTTGTTAGTTTCCAATTAGAAGAGTGCTCAAGATATCAATTCTTTAGACATATTAGTGATAAATTCATAGGATTAACTTGGTTTTGGTTTTACGGATAATAGGGCTTGAAACATGTGATGTGTTGAGGTTCAATATGGCTATCTTTTTGGTCTTTTGATGTATTCCCTTTAATTTTCTTTAACACATGTTCCCGTTTGTAAACTTTTCCATTTACTTTACCATGTACTGATACATTGAAAAATTTATCCTATATTCTTCTTATCCCTCCCTTATGGTCTTTTCAGCTGGCAATTAATAAGAAAGGCATGGAGAGTAATCAATTATTTGAATTAGATGGCGTTGAAGCTTTGGGTTCTTATTTGCAAATTCAACCTTGCTCTGATAATGCTCCAGATCTTTCTGAATGTTCAATACAATGGTATCGCGTATCATCTGAAGGTGGCAAAAAAGAGCTTATATCAGGTATTCTTTGTTACGCCAGTATTCAATTGTCTTGACATCTGGAAGGAAACAATGAGTTCTTTGTTGATTGAGTAGTAAATGTAATAACATGCCCAGTCAATGTCATTTGTTTTTTTTGCTTGTTTTGTTGTGGGGGGTGCAAACATGTGCTTGTAGGTTATGGTCTTTAGATGCTTATTCTGAAGATTTTGCAGTGTTCGTCTCCTTTTTCAGAAGCTGATGTTTTAAAAAGGTTGTGGAAAACTGGAATCACAAGCCCCCATTCCAATAAAATATAGAAAATTTTACTTTGTTTCATTTTTTCTTAATGCGATGAATATTGTTGCTCTTATATACTTGACCTGTGTAGTTCCGAGTCGTTATCAATTGTCAAACATATCAAGCAGTAAACTAGCTAATTTGCAGTCCTTGCCTAGATAGACTAGCCAGCAATCAATTTTGTTTTGTTAGTCCTCATGTGCTAGAGGATGCCATCTGTTACAAACTTGGATGTTTATTCATTGAGACCGAGAGTGCTCAATTAGATCTATCAAAACAACATAAAAGATAAAGAAAGAAAAACGTTCACATTAGTCCAAGTCCGGTTTATGATTGTAAATTTTTCTCATTCAAATTTTCCTCTCTCAGGGGCTACAAAATTAGTATATGCCCCAGAGCCCTTTGATGTTGGACGAATTTTGCAAGTTGATATTGCCGTCGAAGGCCAGATGATTACACTGACAACCGTTGGTCCAATTGATCCTGGTCAGATATTTATCTCCATTCTTCACTTCTTTAAGCTTGAATATATAAAATCTTTTGTACATTTCAAACATGTACGCAAACCGTGTGCGTGTTATGTTGAAACAAGGGGAAAGGAACTGATTTGATTTTCATGAGCAGCTGCTGGTTTGGGTAGCTATGTGGAGGCACTTGTCCGGAAACATGACGTTGAGTTTAATGTATGTAATGAAATCTAATTAGTGGTGGTATCGGTATTAGAATTTGCTCCCTTTATCCCTGAAAGAGTTCATACTTCTGTCCTCTTTTTTTTTTTTTTTTCCCCTCTCTCTCTCTTATGGGCACATTTTGCTTAATTTTGATGGTATGTTGGTGGTGCTATGTATTCAGTTTCGTTTTTTGGATATGTGCTTAACACCTCTCTAGTCAATATTTCCATTTAGTGCAGTTTGATTTCTACTCCACAGGCAGCAATAGAATGGAATATCATTACACCTATAGTGCTTAACTTTAGGTGCTTTTGCAGGTTGTGATAACCCAGATGAACGGGGTTAATCAACAATCAGAATCCATTCATGCATTTCACATTGGGAAGATGAGGATAAAACTTTGCAAAGCAAAGACAACGGTAGCTAAAGAATACTATTCCACTTCAATGCAGGTATTTTAGATTACCTGAATTTTCTTATACCATCCTTAATCCGTCAAAATCCTCTTTGGTGTTGCCCGTTACTCAAAATGCATCTTAGATGTGTCCACTTATGCATTTGTGCGTTCATGTGTATCAGCCAGATGCTAAGCAAGGGTTTTCTGCAGTGTCCTTTACGTTCTGCTTTCAATTATTGCGCTTCATTTCATTTTTATTCACCATCTGTGCAACTTTGTATATTTTTTAGCTATGTGGAGTTAGAGGTGGCGGGAATGCCGCTGCCCAGGCATTGTTTTGGCAAGCAAAGAAAGAACTTTCCTTCGTGCTTGCATTTGAATCAGAACGCGAGCGAAATGCAGCTATCATGCTTGCGAGGAGGTTTGCTTTTGATTGTAATGTACGTGCATCTCGAAACTTTCTTATTCTTATTGTTCTATTGTTACAGTGTCTTCGGGTTTAGAAAATATTCAACCTTTGAACCTTTTTTTTTTTTTTTTCCGGGTCGTGTTTTTGCTTGACAAATACTTAATAGCAACTTTTGTAACATGTCAGATCATGCTAGCCGGGCCGGATGACAGAGCACCCTTGGGGACGTAGTGAACCTCCATTGGTGTCAACCATCACTAATGTAATTAGCCAGTTTTTGTTTTGTTGTATTATATGTTTGTAATAGTATTAGTAGAGCATGGCATTGTGTATTTGTGACGAGGCCTCTTTAACAGTTTTCTTTTTCTTATTTGTCTCTTTTCTTTTCTTTTCCTTTTTTCTTTTTTCAACATGAAGGCATTTTTTTGTTTGCCTTTTTGTTTTCCTACTAAACGTTTGGAGGATCGGCTTGTTGTCTGTATGTTACTCTAAAATATTATTGGAGTGTTTGATTGATTGTTAGGAAATTTTTGGGTATATTAAAAATGATTTCACTATGTTGGAGATTTTCATATCAACCTTCTTTGCTCTAAATTTCTGCAATTGCATTGATATTATTACATCAACTGAAAAAAAAAAAAAAAAAAGAAAGTGTCCCAAAACTGCCTCGTGAAATAGTAAAAATATTTTATAATAACGTTGCTGAATATGACATTTTTAGCTTCTTACAGATGGGCTGTTATTTGTTGAACTAGCATCCAACGATCCTATGATCAATTGTCGAGTCCTTAATATTAGGACTCGATGGTCGAGTGATCATCCTATGCTTCCTTGGTCTATTGATCGGTAGTTATCTTTGAAATTAATTCTTAACCGGTGATCGATCTTCTTTGTGAGATCGACTAAACGATAGTGTGCAAAGCACATCTCATTGCTCAACATAGAGCCACAGTCTCAGCCATTCTTAAGGAATGGGGATAATCCATTCCTCGGGAATTCGGCCTCAATTTCAAAATACTTCCACATGAGGCCACATGATCCCTATAGTTTTGGAAGTGGGTTTACAACATACTAAATCCCTAAATTTCAGAACCCTCTATCAGTTTTTCTTCCTCTATAAATAGAGGAAGTTTATAGAGGAAGAACCATATCCAGGGGAAGCATACAGTTTACTTAGTGAAACTTTGTCAAAATTATTATAGAAATTGCTTGTATTTTGTATTCACTTTTCCAATCATAATGAGTAGCTCAAATAGAGGACGTAACACATTCCAGTAAATCTCTATAAATTTTGATGTTTGTTATTTTTATGCATTTTAAGGTTTTTTACTGCTTTACATTCATGAATGATTTGTTATTCTTATTTACGATATGTAAAGGTCTAATAATCATAATTTATGATTTAATCTAAATTGACTTAAATTTGTTTAGATTATAGATTTCAACATCTAGATTGTGAGTTTCGTTCTAAATGTAATTTGAGTATTTTAAAAATCAAAATTTAAACCAAGGAAGTCAACAGGAGGATGGAATTTGGATTGTTTGAAAAACATAAGATATACTTTTTGAAATTTCAAAAACCTAAGGGCAAGCGTGAGATTAAACTAAAACCGAGGGTACTTTTTTAATTTACTCGAACTAAAGGGACAATGATGATCGATATAGAATTTTGTTATTAGTTTGTCATGTTTTGAACACTTTAGATTCTCAAGTTCCTACCGTTAAAAAGTTCACGCCACTTCAGCGAGATTTGAGTGGTTCTCATCTCAAAAGGCTCTTTATCTCGGCTTCTCTGCTATATGTTCTTCCTTTCCCTTTTGCTGGCCCGTGCTTCAGGTACCTCCTCAATCCTTCAATTTGTCTATTTGCATACATACATACATATATATATATTTGTGTGTGTGTGGGGAAAGCTGTTTCTGTTTTGCAGAGAAACTGTTTGTGAAATTGTCTCTACTCTCAGTATTCAATTGGGAGTGTCAAATCTGTATGATTTCAATCTACTAAGTCAGTCTGAATACGTCTGAGATTAGGTTTTTGTATCATTACTATTACAATTGTGTTAATCAAATCTATGTTTTGACTAACTATTTAAAATTGCCTCTTCCGCTTTTCCAAGAGCCAAAAAAAGGGCGTTCTTTCGACTGTGATTTGTCTGTCGTTTTAACTGCTCCAGAAGACATTTAGTCGTATACGAAACTGACAATTCCAATTTCCATGGCTGACATGAGTCTGGACCACCAAAACATATTCTTCAAATTGTTTCCTCAATTGGATAGTTTTTTTTTAATAATGTGGGAATTTTCCATAATTCTTGATTTACAGAAATGGCGGACGATGAGAAAACTCTGGTGGAGATCTTAGAAGAGCACACCCCAATTGACATCTCTAAGTACATAAACTATGTCAGTGCGCCACAAGCCGGCGCTATAGCCACATTTTCGGGTACAACGAGGGACACTTTTGAGGGCAAACAAGTGGTTGAGTTACGGTATGAGGCGTATGTTCCAATGGCCATCAAATGCATGAGATCCATATGCTCATCCGCAAAGTCGTCCTGGAACCTCCACTCCGTGGCGGTGGCCCACCGCCTTGGGCCAGTTCCAGTGGGCGAAACAAGTGTCTTCATTGCATTGTCGTCTGTTCACCGAGCTGATGCGTTGGAGGCCTGCAAGTTTGTGATCGACGAGGTGAAGGCGTCGGTTCCCATTTGGAAGAAGGAGGTTTATTCTAATGGAGAGGTTTGGAAGGAGAATTTGGAGTTCTTGGAGAGGAGGTTCGATTTCGGGAAAGATGGGGAGGAGAGGAGCACGGTTAAAGAAGTTGAGAAGGTTCATATGCATGAGAGGAAGAGCTGCTGTGGTTCCAAGATTAAAGTAAAAGATGAAAGTTCTGAGATTAGCCTCGGCAATGGAGTTGGTGAAAGAAATGAGTAGCATTGTTAGATTTTATTGTTAGATTTTCTATTTGGGATAGATATTATTTGGGATAAATTTCCTGTACTCCACTTGGATTGACTCTCATCTTGTGAGGTTAATTCCTCCAAAAAAAAAAAATGTTGAGGTTAATAAAAATTGGGTAGCAAATAATCAATAAATTTTGTACTCCACTAGGATTGACTAATCTTGTGAATTGGATTTTGCTAAGGTTAATAAAAATTGGGATGTAAGACAATAACAATACGGATAAATCAGAAGAGAATTCAATTACAATAACTAATAATTCCAATTGGTTCTCTTACATATGTAAAGCAAGCACTAAAACAACATAGATCATTAACAGTAAAATGATCTCTACACCCTACCAAATTAACAACCTAGAAAATCCTTAAACAGATGATCATTTAATTACACAAAATAAACTCCATGATTCAAAACAATTATGGATAGTTAGCTTAGTCTTCTAAAAGTGACTTGGCCGGGGAATGAAGAGCAACAGCACCAGATTTCGGGCTTGAAAATTTCTTAAACACCGCCTTCAGCTTACTATCTGCTGCGGCAGAGTGAAAGGTCGCCAACAGCTTAGCACAATCCCTGTTTATACACATCAAAACACAACAACTCGTCATTACAAGTCACAAAGAAGGCGAAAGAAAGTTAAAATTCGAAGAGAGATTTTACATACATCAATTGGTCTTCAGAATAGCCTGTGTGATGCTTTAGAGTTTCAGTCCAAAAGGGTTTCTTGTCCAGGGTACATCGGGCGGCATAGACCGCCGAGGCAGCAATGAGTGAAGGGCAGTACACAGTTACAGCAGAGTATTGCATTAGACCAAGTTCAGCCATGAAAAACACCATATTCTCCAACTGCAATATCACCAAAAGAAAAACTCGAATAATTTAGTCAGAATGATCTGAGTTTGTTTCATTAAACCCTGAAATCGCATTATCGTTTTTTACCTTGTCGTCAGCAGGAAGTGAGGCTTTAATGTATCTGACAAGGAAGACACATGGTGTTGGAACTGTCAAGTACCAACCGAGCTTTCCCAAGATTGCCTTTTCCATGGCCAAAATCTGCTCTTTAATGTATGCATTGTCTGAAATGCAGATAAAGTCATTAACCTCGGGTGCCCAGATTTCTTCGTACTTGCTTGCCAGAAGCATTGAGCTGATGCCGAGCAACTGAAGCTCTCTCCTTGGGACGACCTTCATAGAGAGGAACCGGTCGACAATGTTGATGGTAAGGTAAAGGGTCTCTGGCATGAGTTCAAACTTGTTATGAACTTCTATCAACCAGTCGACTAAGATCGTTCTCATCTTCGCATTTATGTCGGGCTGTAGACCCATGTAGTCACTTAACTTGGTCTCTCCCTGCGTAATATCAAATCAATGAGAGAGAGAGAGAGAGAGAGAGAATTGAAAAGGGTAGAAGGGAATTTACCTCGGAGAGCTTGTAAAAGCCATAAAGCTCATCGATGTATTCAGCCACGGCCAACTCGTTGCCACCATCTGCTGCATCAATGTCCACTATTTGATCCTTTGGCTTCTTGGTCAAACCACATGCAGCCTAAGGAAGAAAAAAAAAATTCCCGACACAAAATCCATTAAGAAATGAAGAAAGTAAGCAAAAAATCTTTAACCAAAGGACTTAATAAATGAAACGAAAAATGAAATAAAATATCAAACAACCTTGCTTCTGGCACTGAGTGTTGAACTAAAGGTCCTGTTGAAATTCTTCCTCGAAGTCCCTTCCTTTACTTTTATTCCGCTAACGGGTTTTTTGCTCTCAACGGCAAAACCATCATCTTTAGGCTTTGTTGGTATAGCAGCTTCTACTTCTTTGTTTGATTTCTACAAATCAACAAAAATTTCCAATTGTATTGATAGAGAATATTCTTAACAAACAAAAATAACCCAAAAGAAATTGAACAAGACTCCATTTTTACCTTGTTGATCTTTTTTTCTAGTACAGCTTTCTGATCATGAGGTTTCCCTTCTTCAGCTCGAGGATTCACTAAATTACCAATGTCTTGAAGAACCCGCCTGTTTTTTCCGTCTGCAACGACATTCTTCTTTTTACCTCCCTCTAAAAAGAATCAGATAAAGATTTTTAGAAAGCCATGAAAAAAAATAATAATAATCTTTAGAGAACACATATAATAATGAACCTTTTTGGTGATATCCCCAAAAAATAAATGAAACTCTTGAGGAAATCACAAAGAAATGAACACAAAATGAATATCGATTCAGGATTTACGCAGGAAAATTGGAATAACGAAGATCAAAGATATTCATGAAAACACTCCCAGAAAGAGAACCGATCAAAAGAAAATGAAAAAAATGAAGGGAATTATATTGGAGATTTTTGTACCTCTGAGCACTTGTTGGCGAGGGACAACAACAACAGCTCTTGAAGCCATATCCTCCGACGAATCTTGATCTTGAAAGTTGGCAAAAACTCCACCGATGCTCGAAAACAGCGACGAGATGAACACTTGGAGGCGACTACCACCACCACCGTTGCGAGTCTCCCCCCCTTCTCCTCCGCCTCCTCGGTCGGCTTCGGCGTTTGCGATCGCCACCTTTTGCCTTTTGGAAAATCACAAATTACGGATTTCTCTCTTTCTGAGAAGTTTCTTCTTCTTTTCAGAGGGTGTGAGTGATCTTTGTGAGGGGTTTTGGATTTTTGTAGAATATTTATAAAGAGAAAGAGAAAGCCCTGTGAACTTCTCTATTTCTCTTCCTTGCCTTTCAAGCTGTGTTACGAGGAACAGACGCGACTCCAACGGTCGGATATTCGTCGAATTTTGACCGTTGGATGTTCTGATAAACGGCTAAAACCCTCGCTCCCCTTATATGGTTCGTTAACGCTTTTTGAGTGGAGATTTTCTAGCCGTTGGCGGTACGGGCTTCTTATGACGCTCCACGTCATGTGTTAGAAATTGGGCCACTCTTTGAAGGCCCAAATCTCTTTTCGGCCTTTTCCCTTTTAATTTTTTTCTTTTATTTTTAATTATCACAATAATTGTATTTGCTTTAGAGAAAATTAGGTGGAGAACCCACTTTTTGGGACCTCCTTATAATTTTGCCTACTCTAACATTAAGTTGATAATTTTGCCCACCTTATTTATTATATTAATTTATTAATATAATTATTATTTCGAATTTCCTTTTTAGCCCTGTAGCTTAGGTTTGGCCATTTAGGATGGGGTTTTTTTAACTTATTTTTTTCTTTCTAAAACTCTTTCTCTCTCTCTCTCTCTCTTCCCTAGCCCTTTTCTCTCTCTCTCTCCTCCTTTCCTAAGACTCCCCCTCTCCTCCCCATTCCAACACTCAATCTCTTCCCAATAGCTGGTTACTCTCGGGCCGAGGTTTGACTACCTCTATCAAGAGCTGCGATCTCCTTCACTACGAGGAACCGTCTTCTCCAACCACAGCAATCGTCGCCTCATCTCACTAGGAAGTAAATCTCCAACAGCCATGGAAATTGCTTGGATTGCTCCTGTGATGCTAGAGATCGTGATGATCATCCTTTTGCGTTGTCTCTATATGAGATCAATATCATCTTTGGAAGGAGGTACCAACATCCAAGTGACCAAATCTGCTTGAAGCTCATGCCGAAAAAGGTATCCAACACGATGAAAGAGATTTCATGGAAGAGATCACAAAGTTCTTCACCACTTTTGGTTACAAGGACAATCATTGGAGCTCATAAAGTGGCCGTAGCGATTGAAATCATTGAATCTCTTTTAGATTGTTGTTGTGCAATGAAGCCTATGCTTCTCGACAGATCTCCATGGATCTCTTACCTCTTCCTTTTTTTTTTAGGTCAAATATCCACTCTCCCTCTATCTTTTGTGCTTTCTCAATCTGATCTTGATTTTGTTTATTCAATTTGAATTAATTTTTAAGTCGATCTGCACCACTTTTGGTTACAAAGACAATCGACGGAGCTCATAAAGCGACCGCAGCGATTGAGATTATTGAATCTCTCTTATATTGTTGTTGTGCGATAAAGCCTATGGTTCTTGACAGATCTCCATGGCTCTCTTACCTCTTTCTTTTTTTTTTTAGGTCAAATATCCACTCTCCCTCTATTTTTTTTTTTTTTGCTTTCTCGGCCTGATCTTGATTTTATTTATTCAATTTGAATTGATTTTTAATCCATCAAATTGTTTGTTAATCCATCTTTTTGTTTGTTTTTTTTTATATTATTTGTTACTGTGCCAATAAACACAAGTAGTTTTTGTGTTTCTCTTATTGTGTTGATGTTAAGAAAATTCTTCTAATTTTTTGGCTATTGTTCCCAATGAAGATGAGGAATTGCTTGAAAAAATGTTTTTGAAACCTAGGGTTCTTAGTTTTTAATTTTTTTGAATTTATTTTTGCATTTCTTCCTAGTTTATGTGAGTTCAACTTTGATTTTGCAGTGTTTCTGTGAGAAAGAAGCTAAGAAAAGGATATACAATGTGTCGTGACCTCAAACAAGTTTAAAGGTATGTCATTTAGTTACTACACATATACATATATATATACACACGTAAATAATAGCATATATATGACTATGTGTTTGATTTGTATTTTGTTTTTGAACAGGCATGCTAGGTGTTCTATTTGTGCTTCCTGATTCTTATGTTGATCCAAAGTACAAAGACTATGGTGGTAGTTAGAAGGTTTAATTAGTTTCTCCAGTTTTTTATAAGTTTTTTTGGTTTTATTTCTATTAGTTATGGCTATTTGAAATGTGAGTTTTTGTCCACTAGATGAGTTTGATTGTTTTGAGCTCTCATACACATTTAAGTAGAAATGATGGGTAAACTGTTTGTTTTTTATATTGATGAGTTTAATACATGTTTGACTATCTCATTTTGTGTTAAGAAATTATATAGACATGGAAATTAATGTCTATGTGACAAATTGTTTATTTTATGATGTGGAATCTGCAAATTATGATGAATTGTTTACTGAAGTATTGTTTATTTTATTTTCTTAGTTATGTTTGTTTGTTAAGATAATTTTTGGTATGGTAGGAAAAAAAACATGTTTTTTAGTTATGTTTGTTGTTGATTCTATCGAATCCGCCTCTACGTTATAGATTCTACTAGAATCAGATAGAATCCATTGCGGATTCGGGAATAATTAGCTACGGATTTGGGAAGAATCCTTTACAAATTTGGGTAGAATTCATTACGGATTTGAGTACAATTCCAAAATGATGCAGGTAGAATCCATTGTAGATTTGAAAAGAATTGAATTGAATCTATTGCGGATTCGAGAAGAATCAATTATAAATTCAGGAAGAATCCTTTGCAGATTCGTTGTGGATTCGAAAAGAATCTATTGTGAAATCGAGTAGAATCTATTATAGATTTAAGAAGAAACTCATAGAACCCGTTATCTTTTGGTTAAAGTAGAAAATAACAATAATAATAATAAAGAACCAATCATCTTTTGGTTGAAATGCAAAATAAAAAAAATAAAAATTATGGTCACCAAACCGGCGACCGGTGATCGGCCAAGTGATCGGAGATGTTAAAAAATTGTTTCAATAAAAAAGAGAAAAGAATGAAAGAAATAGGGGTATTTTTATCCATTTGCTATTAATTTTTTTAATTATTTGCTAAAATGTTAAAAAGGGAAAAATTATAAATTCCTGACTTATGATGGGCATAAATATAAAAAAGTGTTCAAAATAGGGTAATCTTACAAATCACCCTTTACTTTATGTTTATTGTGGTTCTTATTTGCAGCATTTTTGCTTTAAACTATTATTGGGATGCGATGTTGAACGATTGGAATTGTAATTTTGTATTCATCTTTCGAAGTACTATTTCTTGTTTATTGTAACTTTACTCAGTACACTGTGTTTTTTTTTTTTTTTTTTGTTTCTCAATATGTTTATTCAGCTGAGAAATATTCCCTAAAAGAATGGGGGGGGGGGGGGGGGGTTTTGGAAACAGTTGAGAGAAAAATGAAGCATCATGCATTAAAAAAAAAATATAATGGCAAGAAAGAAACGTCCGAGTTTGCCATATAGTATGAAGGACAGCTCTGGCTGACATATCCACTAATATGTGAAATCAAAATTAAAAAAAATTAAAAAAAAAACATCTCAAACCATCCAAACTAGGGCTGTGCACATAGCGGAATGGAAACTTTTTTTTTTCCTCCCCTTGACAAATTAAAATAATTGTTTGGTTAAGTTATATATTACTCACAATTTTACATTACTTGTCTAAGTTAAGCATGTGTACATTACATTTTTTATATATACTAATTTTTACATGCCAACCTTACATTTCTTAGATTTTTATAAACGTAACAATATCAAGTTCATCTTTTATGAATTTTGATGAAACTCAATACAAAAGAGTTTTAAAAAATCCGACGATGATCTCTTTACTATTTGTCGTTGAATTTATAATGTTTCACTTCACGGCTCAATTTATTGGAATGTTAAGTTGTCACAAGAATTGAAGCTCAAATTGATATTTTAAACACAATAATAGAAAAGCAAAAACAAGAAACAAAATCGTTGAAACAAAAATACAAAGCAGTTTTAAAAAATCCGACGATGATCTCTTTACTATCTATCGTTGAATTTATAATGTCTCACTTCACGACTCAAAGCGCAAATCGTTGAAACAGGCCTTGACAATGGAAAATAACCTATATCTAGAGATCAAACTTTTTGATTACATGTCTTTCATCTTCAATGGAGCTTCAAGGGTCTCCATATATTTTGGAGCAATTTACTTCCAGAACGCAAAACCCTATCCAATGACGTAATTATTCAAAAAGTTCATTTTCAAAATACTTTATTAAAATATATTTTGTTTTTTAATATTATTTTATAAATGTCTATTTTTAAAAAAAATAAATGTATACAGTATATATTTTGTCATTTTACTATAATTGATATCATTTCTTTTTTATTCAAATTCTTTTTCTTTTTCTTTTTTTGTTTTTTTGACATTAATGATATATATATTTTTTGATAAATATGAATTTTTTTTAATAAACTCAAATATATTTTAACCATAATTTGTTTTTGTTGTCTCATGTGAAGTTATCATAAAAAACATGAAATTACCGTAATGAATTGATAATTTATATGACAAATACATTTTAACTATCAAAATGTTGTACCCAATATAATGATAAAGAACCCAAAATTACTATATAAAACCATTAATATCACAACATTATTATAAAAGTGTCACATTACTCATAAAAAAATAAAAATTATGATGATTTAAATCATGAAATTTTTCTTATTTTAAAAATCAAATTTTCCTTTTATATAAAAGTTGATTACAAATATCATGAAATCAATCTTAAACCTATTTATTCAAATGTTTTTTTACTTCCATTTTTATAATTTCTTTATTTGTTAAATTCTCAAATTTTTATAAAAGGTAATGTTGTTTTTAAAAATACTATTTTAGACATTCATATAAAATAAAAGAAAAAATAGACATTTTTCAATTCAATACCTTTATTTAAACATTTATGTAAATAACCCAAATTTAATTGGCTTCTATGTTTTATTTTTAATTTAATTTCAATTAATATTGTTATCTCTCCTCTACTTTATGTTTCTTATTCTGTAATCAGTGATAGCAATGCATGGCACGTAGCTACCTCCTCAAGTTCATGTGGTCCTCTTTTGGTAATAAAATTCTCTTTGATCAAAACCAAAAAAAAAAGTGAAGAATAATTGAAAAAACAGAAAAAGAATAGAGGAATCAGCTTGGCCTACCAAAGGAATATCAAAAAATGCATCATTATACTTGGTTTTTTTTTCCCCTCCTTTTTCGAATTTCATGTTTGAGATTAAACTCTACACCTACACTATGTAATGAAGTTAAGTACCTATAACTATTATATATATACTGATTATATGATTAATATAAATGATCATGACTTTCTCTTTTCTTGTCCCTAATAGACTAGTAGTTGTGCATGTTAGGAATATTCCAGATTAAATATTAAATTATGTTTTTTTTTTTATGGAGGGTTATGCATGATATATTTTTATAGAATCGACCAAATGGTCAGTTAATTAAAAAAAAAGGGGAAAAATTTAAAAAAAAAAAAAAAAACCCTAAAGGAAGGTGGGGAAAGCGTGAGCCAAAGCAGAAACAGAAAGAAGAAAAAAGTGTATGAACAATTCAAGATTATGTTCTATATATCCTATCATTGTTAAAAAAATTTATCTTGCAAATGTCTTCACAAAATTCAAAAGTAACATTTAAAAATCCATAACGAGGTGCTATGGTTATTTAGGGATATTTGAACAATTTCATTTGAATTGTCATTCCATGTATAAGTTTGTTAAAAAATCAATTGACAATAAAGAATTCAAATATCATTTGGGTTTTAGCAAAAAGTCCTCCCTAACATTTATTTCATTCTGATATATAATATATAGTGATTTAAACAAAATTGAAAACCATTTCAGATGTCATTTTTCTATCTCTTTTTGTGTTTTTTTTTTTTTTTTCCAGATAGTTGCTTTTAAATGTATATTTAAATATTTCTGTTAAAATATTCAGAATGTTTAACATCTAAACTTCAATTCAGATTATTATTCGAATGTTTCTATTAAAATTTTTTTGTCCAAATGTTTCTATTCAAATGCTTTCTTTAAATGAATCCTAGGTCTACCTTTTTTTTTTTTTTTGGCTAAATACCTATATTTGATCTGTTAAACACCTTCATATACCGACAAATATGTAAGAGCTTTGTGACAATTAAATAAAGCTTCTTTCATAAACTAATGGTATGAAAAAATGCCTTATAAGTAGAGAATCACAATAAAACGGATGTTACAAATGTTGTTAAGATGGGTTCTTTCTCTGTCCATGGAGAATTCTATTATTGAGGATACCATTCTGTTGCTTGTGATGCTACTCCCAGATTTTTTTATATATCTTCGCGCTTGTAAGTGCTAGCTAGTCTTTTGATTCATAAACGCATCCAATTTCCCCTAGTTATCACAAAAGAGAGGATAAAGAAGCAAAGAAGAGTAGTAAAAGAGAGAAAAATAAAGGGGAAACTGTTGAATGAGACAATAAATATAACTTACTTTTTTTTTGGTTAGAAATTTATAATACATAATAATAATAATCTAATGGTTATTTCATATTTGACTACATTATAAAATCTAGATATTGAATTCTTCCATCTTCAAATTAAAAAAAAAAAAAAGATGTATGTATTACTTAAATTACTATATGAAATAAATGGTAAATTTTAAATTATTTAAAGTGATAAATAATTTATTTATGATAAAAATATTAATAATTTATAAGGTAAATTATTTATTTATTTGTTTATGTATTTATAAATAAATTATTAATCATAAATATGCTACTTATTTAAAATATTTTAAAAGGTGTTATCTACTTCTTTAACTTTTGAAAAAAAAAAAAAAAAGCTATTTAGCTTTTTCTCTTCTTTTTTTTTCCATTTTTGTTCTTCATTATGACCAACTTTATAAATTTGAATTTGGATTATGATTAGAGTTGAGTTGTGTGTTTTGCATGTGTTTAAATTGCTGGAGCTAAAAACGATAAAAACTTAAAATGTATTAAAAAAATAATAATATGGGTCTTGTTTTGTTTATCTCAAAATTTTATACAAATTAAAAAAAAAAAGTTATCTCATTTCGGCCTATATTTGCAAAGTTATGGATTTTCAAATTTTGAGTTTTTAAATTATAATCTTAATTGCCGAATAATAAAATTTGTTGACTTTTTAAAAAAAGATAAAAACTAAGTTGTAATTCTTGGATTAAAACCTTGTAACCAAATGTGTGCTTAGTTTTGTTATGTTATTGATTATTATAATAATTATAACATTCTCCTATTTATTTATTGAAAAAAATTTATGATAGAAATTGTAACAATAGAAATTTCTCTCAAACTATGACTCTAATTACACTTTACTTCCCAAATTTTGAAACATTTTATCTATTGCCTCATAAAAATGAAACGTTAACCAAAATAAAAAAAATAAAAAAAAGTTCATTCTATTGGGGTTTCTAAAGGAAACTGAGGTGTAATTAATTTTTGTTACATAAAATAAAGATTATTTTGTTAACTCAATGTTGCTTAAAATTTAATTTTGATTTAAAACCTAAATTTAAAAGAAAATTTTAATATTAATTGAATAGAGATTAAAAATTTTAAAAAATCTTTAAAATAACTACTCTTTTTTTTTTCTTCATGAAGGACAAACTAATCTAATTTTTAATCAACCAAAAATTAAAAAAGTTTAAGAGAGAGAGAGAGAGAAAGAGATAAAATAGTGAGAGATAGCATCTATCTGTTTAGACACTTCATTTTTTAAAAATGAAAACTAATGTCTATTTTTAAAAAGTTGATCTTCTAAATTTCTATATAAGAGCATCAAATCTTTCACTTTTAGACATAAAAACAAAACTTTTCTTTTTCATAATGGAAATTTTTTTAACTATTTAAATAACTTTTTATTATTAAATAAAAAAAAATTTTAATTTTTATTTTTTAAAAATAAACACTGTATTTAAACGAAAACGTAAAACTACTCTATAGTTAAAGTTTAATTGAATTAAAAAATCTTTATCTGCAAGTAATAATAAAATAAATATACGGTGGCTATCGTGAATGGTTCTTTATTCCTTTTCTATTGATATAAGGAGACGTAAATGAGAAGGCACGGACCAATCATATCGGTTAAGAAAGTTACTTGGAAGGAAGACAAAACACACAATAGGCCACTCATATATTTTCACCTTCCAAAGTCATATCATTTTTTTTTTCTTCTTTTAAATTGGAAACAAAGTCATATCATATGGTGATGTCTATGACTATCTTTAATAGTAGCCTCCACTTTATCCCAAGAACTATATTATATCATTTACATTGTTTTCTTTTTGAGGTAGTCACATGATTACTGGACAAGATTATTACGACTTTCATAATTTTTCCGTTGTTCTTTTTCGTGTTGTTTTGTGCTAGTAAGTCACATGTGCTGGTAACAAAATTATAAAATTATGTATTCGTGTTTCTTCCTCCTACTCACGCACATTTTGACATTTTAGCCCTGTTCAAAAACGGAATGCAACCTCCATTTGTTTAGCATTTCGTTTTTAAAAAATGAAAAAAAAAAAGTTTATTTTTTAAAAATAGACTTTTGAAATTTTTATATCTGAATATTAAAATTTTTTCATTTTTAGATATTTAAAAAGACTTTTCTCGTTAAAAAAAATTGTTTTACTTATCTAAATAATTTTTTATCCTTGAATAGAAAATTTATTTTATTCTAAAAGTGAAAATTTTATATTTTTCAAAAGTGAACACTTTATTAAATTCAAGGTTTTAACCCAAGAATTATAAGTTTTTGTCTTTATTTTTTTTTTTGGGAAAAGTCAACAAGTTTTACTATTTGATAATTAAGATTATAATTTAAAAACTCAAATTTTGAAAGTATATACAAGTTTAAATGAATTTTTTTTTTATAAATTGTATGAAATTTCAAGACAAAGAAAAAACAAGATCTATATTGATATTTTTGTCGAAACAAATTTTAAATTTTTACACTTTTTAACTCCAACAGTTGAAAAACATGCCAAATGTGTATCACAACTTAAATCACAATCCAAAACTAAATTTTTCAATCAAGACTTATTCACCAAACACCTCCTAAGCATGCGTTTGATTAATAGGCTTGAGTTGAAAATTTTGAATTGTAGTTGAGCTAGAATTGAGTTGTACTTTTGGTGATTAAAAAACTGTTTGGAATTAAAAAAAATTTAAAACCTTAAATTTTTTTTAAATCAATTTAAATATTGTTTCGATCATTTTAAAATTTTATATAATTTTTTTTAAAATTATTTAATTTGAACTTATATATGTAAAGTTATCTATTTTTAGGATTCGTTTGGTTCCTAAATCTGGCTTAATCAATTTTAATCTAACTTGCAATTAAGTAAAGTTAGTTAAAATGGTTCTAGCTTATTTAGTTTGGTAAGGTTCACTTTCATTATTTATTATCTCTACTTTTACTATTTCAGTATAATTTCTAATATAAATTATCTCTACTTTCAAAATCTTTAATACAAATCAAGCTAAACTATATTGGAATGAAATGATTAACTTAACTTAAGCTATATCAAATTAGAATGTTGAATCAAATGCATGCTTGAAGTTTGAATTTTTAAATTATAATAGGATTGGTAAATAATGAAACTAGTTGAGTAAAAACAAATGACAAAAATGGAATTGAGTTGTTTTAAAAAAGGGGCAAAGGTGAACAATAAACATTAAACATTAAACATTCGTTTAAAAGTGTAGGCAATAAATGATTTTCTAATGACTTTACATAAAAAAAATAACGAAGAGAAAGGTGATACTCCACTAATAATTATGAAGGTTTTAGATCTTGAAGTAATTTGCTTTTTTTTTTTTTGGAATTTGGTGTAGGGATTTAAACTCTATATCTTTAGGTACAGTCGGATGTAAAATTATCGTTAAGTTATATTTACAACCATGTATTGTGTTTTTCTTTATTTTTTTTAAGTGAATAGGTATGGTGTTTTGTAATAAAGAATAAATAAATAAATAAATAAAATTAAGTATTCAAGCAATATGTAAGAAGATGTTTGATAAGTGTATTGTATTCAATGTAATTTATATTTAAATAAAAAAGTATTTAAATTACATTTAAATACAATGTGTGTTTGGATGAAAAGTATTTAAATTGTATTTAAATAATCAATATTTGATGTGAAGAGTAAGGTGGATAGAAAAAAAAGAGAAAGAAAAAAAGTTTGTGATGTGATTAGTAAAAGTAATAAAATAATAAAATAATAAATAATGATTGTATTGAATTTAAAATATAATATAATTAATATTTAAATATAATATTTTTATATTTTAATAAAAATTATATTATATTTAAACATAATATAATAAATAATCCAGATATTTTTTAAAAATAAAATTTAGTAGTCAGATTGCCACATAGGTAATTTTCTTGGAAAGAGAAATGGTTTATACTTTCAAATTTGCTGAAGAACCAATGATAATGACAATGATGGTAGTTCGCCGATGTGATCATGAAATAAATTTCCTCTACTTTTTTGTCACTAGAACAGTAACTCGAATTAAATTATTGAGAAAGAAAGAAGAGAAACTTAGTTAAAAATAATAAATGTTGGAATCGACATAAAGTTCAAAAATGCATTGAGTACTTTGGATTATGATATTTTAACAACCGCTCGTCGAAGTAATAATGCTTACTTTTTTTTTTTTCAAAAAAGTTGGATTATAATTTCTACATGACAAATATATTTATTAAAAATAATGTTTTTGATGAATTATAAAGTCTATTTGGCGGAGTTCTTTTAAAATCATTTGATCAAAAATATTTAAATTATTCGAAATAATGTTTGGATGTTAGTATTAGAACTTGGGAGATGGATTAATACTTGTATTGTCTAGACATAGCAAAACAACTTCTAATGCTATCAGTCAAATAAAATAAATAAATAAATATTCATAAACCAAATGATCAACATTGTGATATAGTTATTTAATGTGATCAAAAACTCTTAACGGAAAAAATCATGGGCGCTAGCTAAGCACATAATTTAAATAGACAGATATTATTTTATAAAGAATTACAATTACAAGGATTAAAATTATGAGACTTGACTTTACCAGATCGATTGGAATTATAAATAACTTTACTCCACCGATCCTATGGGATCATGAGCTTCATGGGTGTTAGCTAAGCACACAACGCAAATAAACGGATATCATTCTATAAAGAATTACAATTACAAGGGATTAAAATTATGAGACTTGACTCTACCAGACTGATTGGAATTATAAATAACTTTATTGCACCGATCCTATGGAACTACTCTACTCATGTTGTCTCCTCCTATGGATGCTTGCCTTCAAACCTCCAATCCTACCCCAAGCTTTAGCGCTCACCTTCGGTCCAACTATGTACTCCGAATGAGATCAACTTTTAGCTCCTCCTTGGACTTACTCGGGATCTTTATATGCCTAACGACAACAAGTTGAGAGCTAGGGTAATTGAGTCTCACACATTCAGAATTTTCTCTAGATCTTTTAGCCCCGAAAATATGATTTTCAACTTGAGAACACTTACATAAGAAACTCTTAGATATAAGAATGTGTTTAGGTTCATTTTACTAAATCTAGGTTGAAATTTGTTGAAGATCTTGCTCTAAATATGATTTAATTTGGATTGTTAAACGACTTCAAGTTTCGAATCTTTAAAAAACCTTTTGCAACAACTACGTAGACAAAGCCTTGTCTCTGCACTTTGCAAACAGTATAAATTTCTATACTTAAAATTCAAACTTAAGCAAAGATTACATCTATTAGTTGCGAATTTGGTTTAAAGTTATAATAAAAATCAAACATATATTCACCAAGATAAATGTGATTATGTGAATTAAACTCAAATGAATCTAGACATAAAGTAAACACAAGATTAATCCCACTAAATCCAGATATTAAAAGATAAAGAGATAAACTCAAAATCGAATGCAAAAACTGATTTATTCGAATTTTCTCAAGTTAAATACATTTTAATCATTATTAATAAAATTCAAATTTTAATTTAATGAATACAAATTCAAAAACAAGATTATAATGTGTAAATTCGTAAAGCTTGGTTAATTAATTTTGATATTAAATGCCAACAAAAGTAGGATTAAAATCCTAATAGTTAGTATTATGAATAAAACATTTAAAGAAAGCATTCAAATGTGTTTAGATAGATATTGAAAACAATTTTAGCAAAATCTTACAAAACCTAAATGTTCATAAAAATTTTTGTGGATACGTTGATGGGACTTTGTTCTTCTTTTTAGTTTGAACCACATAGAAAAAGAATTGTCTCAATTGTGTTTGAAATGAAAATGTTGTGGCGATACCAAACAAATGAAGTATTGCATATATACTCAAATGAAGTAAATTTAGAACAACATTTTATTTTAATTCTTAAATAGTCAAATGGATCATTTTACACAATTTGAATGACATTCTAAATTTTTTACTGCCAAATATGTATTAAAATGACCAATTCAAATGAAATGTGACAAACATAGCATTTTCTTTTTTAGTTGGGAAAGAAAGGTGAAATTTTAAAATTAAGTTATTTTAACAACTATGTGACAAGACAATGTCGCTTTACTTTTCCTAAAAATTATGTTATTAGGTGAGATAGCCAATTTTGTCACCCCTTAAAAAAATGACCTTTTCTTTTTTTAATATATAAGGTCTTTTTTACTTAATTTTTAAAATACCAGCAGCCTATCATTAATACATTGATCAAAATTCATAATGTATCACTTATTGATTAGTTTATAACTAGTTTATTAAGATTTATCAATGATACAAATAAATCCTTAATTAATATTTACCAAACACTAGTTCATATATATGAGTATAGAATAGTCTATAATTGATTGATCACTTATGCAAACAATCAATTTAACAAATTATAAATAAAGAAAACTTGGAACATTCATTAAAAAAAAAAAATGAAATTCTCTTATAGGGTTAATAATTACACTTTAATTATTTCTCAATTTATCCCTCTATTCTTACAAGCTGAAATTTGAGTTTTAAAAACTTGTTTCAATTTCATCCATCCTACACATTTTAGACAAAAATAAAAAATAAAAAAGAGAGAACACAAAGAAATTTTTTTTTTCCTTGAGAAGAAATTATGTAAAATATTTTTACTACATAAATAAATAAAGAGAGAGGTCGCCGTTCAACAATTTAAAATTTTTTTTCCTTTGTGTTTTTTTTTGGATATAAATATCCAAATTCCCAACTTTGGAGTGAACACAATTCACATGTAGAAGAAGTACTTGTATAGTTGGAGTGAACAATTCGTACGCAACAAGAGAGGGAACACAGAGAGAGGACTGACTCTGTTGCAGAAGTTGAGCGAGGACCAGATTTCTCTCACCACTCGCTTCACTCCCTCAACTTCACTTTTCTCTCTCTCTCTCTCTCTCTATCGCTTTCTCTCTCTAGGAGAAGAATTCACCGATAAAATACAGAATCCGATCGATGTGAGATGTCCGATAGCTGCAACTCCCGCCATTTCTCATGGCTAATGAAGTCCTGTTTCCCCAACCCTAATCCCAACACCTCCGCCGCCCAACCGACGTCGTTTCACAACTCCGACGGTCCTCACAATTCCTCCGTCACCACCGCCGCCGCCGCCTCCGTCGTCTCCGCCGAGGCGATCTCCTCCCTCCCCGACGACCTCCTCCTGGAGTGCCTCACCAGAGTCCCGTCCTCCTCCCTCCCCGCCCTCTCCCTCGTCTGCCGCCGCTGGTCCCGCCTGCTTCTCTCACCATCCTTCTCCCTCCTCCGCCGCCGCCGCGGCCTCCTCTGCTACACTCTCTACGCCCTCTCGGCCTCCGAGTCTGCCCTCTTCTCCGCCTGTCTCCGCCTCCACGCCTCCGATTCCGACTCCGATTCCGATTCCTCTATCTGGAGAGTCTCCGCCTTCCTCCCCGAAGACGACGCCGTTTTGACCTTCCCCTCCCACGCGCGTATCTCCTCGATCGGGCCGAGGATCTTCATCGTCGGACGCAATGCCACTCTCCGGTACGACACCTGGACCGGCACCGTCACGGCCAAGTCGCCGATGCTCTTCTCGAGGAAGAAATTCGCCGTCGCCGCAGTCTCCGGCAAGATCTACGTCGCCGGAGGAGGTCCGAGGACGACCGAGGTCGAGGAGTATGATCCGGAGGAGGATAAGTGGCGTGTGGTCACCACCGCCTCGAGAAGCCGCTACGGCTGCATCGGCGCCGCAGCCGACGGGATCTTTTACGTCATCGGAGGCCTGAAGCTCTGCGCGTCGGGGAACGATCCTTCACGCGCCGCCTCCGTCGGGGCGGAGGCCCACGTCTACGCCAGCTCGATGGACTTGTACGACGTGGAGTCACAAGCGTGGCTCCGGAGCCGAGCCGTCCCCGGCGGCGGGTGCGTGGTGGCGGCTTGCGCCGCCGCCGGCGGTTTCATCTACGTTCTCGCGAGCCACGCGGTGGAGCTTTCTTTCTGGAGGTTCGACGCGCGGCGGAAGAGCGGTGGGCGAGGGTTCGGAGAGTGGCGCAGGATAAGGAGCCCGCCGCTGCCGGCGCAGGTTAGAGTAGACAGCACGGTGAGGTTCAGCTGCGCCGGAGTGGGAGATAAGGTTGTTCTCATTCAGGTCTCGGGCTGTATTGACGATTTGCTGAGGAGGAGCGGGAGGAGCACGAGAGGGTTGAAGGAGGGCTTGGTTCTGGTGTACGACACGGCGGAGGAGGAGTGGTCCAGGGCGGCGGACCTACCTGAGATCATTCGACGCGCCGCCTGCGTTTGCGTCGAGTGCTAAGATGCGCCGCAAATGGCTAACGTGCGCCGCTGGAATGATAAAATGCGCCTCCCTCATTGGTTGGTTTGGAGGGGAGACGAAGGAAGTTTCCCCTTTTTTTTTTTTTTGGAATCCCTAATACGAAAGGGCGAGTGTCTAACTTGCGCCGCTGGAGGGCTAGAATGCGCCCCGCTTTATTGGTTTGTTTGGAGGGAAGATACGGGGAATTTTTTTTTTTGGGTAGAATCTGGGGGGACGAGTGTCTAACGTGCGCGTGTCGTTGGACTAGCAGACAACGATGATAGCCGTTGTGTGGTTTGGCTTTGGAGTATGCGACAAAATAGGAGGAGAAGCGTCGTCGTTTTGTGGTGGATTGTTTACGCAACATACATTATTATTGATTGGTTGGCCTATTTTTTGCGGCTACTCAAGACCCAAAAAAGTTTGATTCTTTATTCTATCACAAAGAAAGGAAAAAAATCAATTGCCCTTTTTTTTAATTTTTATTTTACATTATTTGTATTATTTGGCCAAACATTGGCATTTAAATTGGCAATTAATGCACGTGTAATTGTGTCATAAGATATATAGATGTTAAAGTTTACATAAAATGTGAACCGTCCTTGCATATATTTTTTATTTTAATTTTTTAAAGTATATTTTCAAATGAACTTCTTCATTTAAGATCACTTTTATTTGGTCTTCAAAATTTTAATATGCATTTAGTTCATCGATCTAATTTAAAAATTTAACTTGATTTATATAAGAAATTATGAAAATAAAGATAATTTGTATTAAAATTTATATTAAAATAGTAAAAATAAAAATAATAAATAATAAAAATAGATCTTATTAAATTAAATTAATTTAAAACTAATTTGAATAATTTAACTTATCTACAGACTAAATTAAACTAGATTAATCTAGATTAGCAAATCAAATGAATTATAAATTCTTGCTTCACCTTTCTAGTTTGAAATTCATTTCATTCAATCACCCATTTTAGAGTTTTTTTTTTTAATACGGGATTTAGTGCAATCACATGTTATTTTTCATTTGTAGTGTTTTTTATAAAGAAATTCAAGGAAATTCTAATTGAAGTAGCTAAATATGATTCTTTTTTTTTTTTTTTTTACAATTTTGTAAATATCTTATGATTGGATTAAACGAGGCACGTTTAAAGTTGAAAGAGATAAGAATGAACTTAGGGCTAGTTTGTGGAGGGCGCTTGGAGTTTTTTTTTTTTTTTTTTGATTTGAGTTGGAAAAAAGTTATTTTGAAAAATATGTTTAAGGGAAAAAACTGTTTGGGGTGAAAAAAATAAAAAATTTTTATTTTTTTTAGAAAAAAAATCAATATGAATATTATTTTATTCATTTCAAAATTCTATGTAATTTAAAAAAAAAATCTCATTTGCACTTGTGTACATAAAATTATAAACTTTTAAAATTTGAAATTTATTATAACGTTTTGAAGATATAAATAATAAAAAGTGATGATATATTGAAAAAAAAAAGTGTTTTAAAGAAGGTAAAACTAAGGGGCCGTTTGGAGAACAAATTCCATTTTAATTTTACTCAAATACAATACAATTTTACACCAAACACAAATTTTACAACAGTGCTATGAAAACAATTACTATTCAAAACATTTTTAAAACAATCACATCAACTTTTTAATTCTGAAATACTTTTCATCCAAACACACATTTCATTCAAATACAAAACAAATACTTTTCAACCAAATACAACATTCAAAAAATAAATTTCATTCAAATACAATCAAAATACAATGCGTTTACCAAACGCTTCCTAATACTGTCACACGGGTCTTAATTAAAATTCACAAAAACATTTAAAAAAAACAAGTTATGTCCTAGATGTGACCGATAACGACTGACTGTCAAGACAAAGAATCAAAAAGAAGAACAAAATAATGTGAAGGAAATTTGAACTTTTTTATGTGGGATTGGATAGCATAATTAGATTTTTTTTTTTTTTTTTTGCATTTTTCTGCATTAGTTTTAACTATTTTTGTGGCTGTTAGGAAATGCAGAAAAAGGATAAAACATTACTGACATTTGAAAAACACTTAAATAGAAAAAAAAAAAAAAAAAAAGGAAGAGGGGGAGAAAATTTTAAGCATAGCGATTAATGTTGGAGGAATTTTATTCTTTAAATCAACTTGTTGGTGCAGACGGACAAATAACTCGGCAAGTTTGTCAGCACAAGCGTCGGGACAACGACAAGGAGTCATGGCGGAGAAGTGCAACAAGAAAGCGGATATTTTTAAAGCGGATATTTAAAAAATAAAATGAGGTACTTATAATCTAAACATATATAGGAAGGAAAGAGTTTTCTCCCGTTCATGCCATACATCGTCCAAAACGATTCGTTTTATACGAAAATGTTTTGAATTTATTTTTTAGTCCTCCGTTTTTTTTTTGGGTTTTTGATCTTTTTTTTTTTATTTTAATCCTTTGTGTTATTTTTTTTTCTTGCAGTTTCTTTTTTTTCCCCCTTTCCACCAATATATATTTTTTTTCCTATTTTAATCCTTTTTGTTATTTTTTTGGTCTTTTAGTTTTCTTTTTCTTTTCTCCTTTTAGCCTATTTTTTAAATTTTTTTTCATTTTAATCCTTTTTTTTTACATCGGTTAATTTGTTACATTTTAGTTTTTATCTTTTTAGTCTTGTTATTGTATCTCTTTTTTAAATTTATTTTCAGGTTGTTTGTGATTTTTTACTAAATTTTTGTTTATGTTTCTTTTTAGTTTTACCCCTATTTAAATAAAATTTTCAAATATGTCCAACATGTACAAAGCACAAGATTTAGACCAGTAATTACTAAAAACTTCAAAATAAATACTAAAAACTTTTGGACTCTATATTTCCTAATGCAAGACTTCTAGAGCCTATTTGGCTATACAACTAAGAACCTATTTTTTGTATTTAAAAATAGAAAATTGTTTTCTAACAAAAATATACATTATTTGGCTAGTGATTTTTATAAAACACTTTTCTAAAACAAAATTTAAAAAAAATTTTAAAAACTGAAAATAACAAAATGCTATTTCCATGTTTTCTGGGAACATCCAAATTACCAACCTCTTTTCATACATATTCTCTCTCTCCTCTCCCAATTCATACAGGTTATCTCTCTATGGGTTCTTGCTCTTTTCTCACTCTTGCTATCTTCTTTCTTATCCCAGATCATCATCATCTCTCTCTCCCCCTCCTTTTTAGTGTGCTTGTGGGTATCAAGGAATTCGCTTTTGTCGTCCACGATTCCATCACCATTGCCGCCTTTATCGACCTCCATTGCCACCCTCTCAAATATTGGTATTTTTTTTTTTGTTTCAGAGTTCAGAAGGTATTTGTTTGTTTGTTTGTTCGTCTTGTATTTTTGTATTTAGGTGTTTTTTTTTTTTGAGAATTTTGAATCATTAGAGTGATTTTGCTTATAATTCATAGATTTTGCATGTAATTCATAAATTTAGCTTGGCAACTACCACATGAAAATTTGTGATAGCAAGATTCCCATATTTTTATTTTCCCATTTTTGTTTAAGCTTTCCATATCAATGGTGTCCAACATGACATTGCAGGGACTTTAATAGGTATCGGAGATCTAATATATATAGTGTATATATATCCTTCATGTTTATTACAGTAGCAGCCTGCGTCCATAAATGACACTTAAATAATCCATTTTTCTGGGTGTGAACGAAGCTTTTGAAAAACTAGGCAAAACTCATTTGTTGATTCAATGAAGTTTGATTTTCAAATATTTGTTAAAATGTCTCAATGAACATATTCTTTTGTTTTTTCCTCCAATTGTCCAGAGTATTTTGGTTGTGGCTAATATGAATGTTGAATGTTGAATGTGTTAATATGGTCTCTCTAAGACCTTAATGGTGGATTCTCTAATGCTGCAAGTAGTGTTCTGTTTATGTATGGAATATAGTGCTCTGTTTCCAAGCAATTATTGTACTGTTAGTAAACTCTCTCTTTTGTTACCAATCATAACTTCTTCATGGTTTCATGCAAGTATAAATGAGTTATTGCATTGAGAATCTATACTTAAAGCTAATTTGTATTGAAATATTTCTCGTAAGGCTTACCGAGCATGCTGTTGTGCTATTATGTCACTGCATTGGTGTCTTAATCTTTTTTAAATATTTGCTTCGAATTAAACTTTCGGGATCTTAGATTCAATAGTTAAATGGTATAGGGATCCCACCCTCTTTTTTTTACCAATGAGAGAGGGAAGATGGTGATAATAAAATTTCTTCTTTATGGAATGTGGACTTGTGGAGGCAAGCTTTATGCAAATTTATGCGGTTTGTGTATTTTTCATGTTTGTAAATTATGATACTAAGCCCATAAGCTTTCAGCAGCCATAAACTGATTTGATAATAGCCATGAAATACAAACTTTCTTATGTGAAAAAATGTATCTTTTTTCTTTTCTTGCATAACTTGATTTTTTATATGCAAAACAGTTCCTTTGAACTGCCATTGAACTGCCATTTTCGCCAGACAAAATAAGTGTTTAAATGATGTCCATTACTTTTGGTTTTGATAACCATACTAATAGAATGCAGACTGGCTATTTTAGATTTGTAGTGATCGCCACCTTATTGTTATGCATAGTGTAATGCTCTAATTAAAATGATAGACGATATTTAAAGTAATCTTATTTTCAATGTCACAAATCTTGTTGCTGTAAGGTACACCAAAATACTAATGATAATTAGTATGCTCTGTTTTGGTATGCTCTGTTTTTAAGCCTTGTATTCTTTTATGATTTTTAGTATAAGTTCGGTTAATTCTGCTTTTCTAATATTTTTTTTTTCAGTGTTTCAATAGTCTTGTGTTTTTAGTTGGATCCTAGGATTTGTCATGGTTTTGCTGATGCTTACCATGTTTAAAGCTGCTTTTAATGCATATTGAAGTATCTCAGTAGCTAATTCAACATTATAACTACTTTAATGGTAGTAACTTAACTGGTCTGATTAACTTCACAAATGTGCCATAACTTTCAGTTGTAAAATAACAGTACTTTTTTTTCATTAGCAAGATGACTACTAATATTGTTGACATGGAAGATGCAACATTATGGAGTTTGACTATAGAAAAGACTTTTATTGATATTATGGTTGATGAAATGAATAAGGGTAATATGGGGGTTGGTCAATTTGATCAAAAACATGCCTCAAAATTCATGAAAAACTTAAAGCTAAGAGTAAGAGAAACTTTTCGCTTAAAAAAGTTAAGCAAAAGTTTCATAAGCTACAAAACAAACACCAAGAATTTACTAAGCTATTGAACCAAACTGGATTTGGTTGGGATCCTAAGACCAATACTGTGAGTGCTATAGAGGCCATTTGGCAAACCTATTTAAAGGTATATATATATTTTTAATAGGAAACATGTAGTTCATTTTTACTCTAGAAATATTTAGACATCGACATTTTTCTTTTTTCTTTTTTTAGGCACATCCAAGGCTACACAATTTCGCAAGAAAGGATGCAAGCACTATATTTTGTTAGGACATATATTCTATAAGTCAATAGCTATCGGCACCCTTCACCTTGCTTCTGGTTCAAACTTGCTTAGTAGTGACAATGAGAGAGAATTAGAAGAGGAGTATACCATCTCAGAATATCATGCTAATGTTGAGAGGGCATTTAATATTGATAGTACAAGCTATAACAATGCAACTCGTATCATAGATAAAATTGGTGATTGTGTTGGAAAAATGCATTGCAACAACTAATAAGGCAAAAAAAAAAAAAAAAACAATGTAGATTAGAACAAATGAGTGATGCTCTTCTTGCATGGACCGAGGCAACTAAAGTAGGAGCAGATATCATTTTAGTTAAGTTTAAGCTACAAAAAAGGACCAAAGGTGCCGAGGGAGGTGGCCAAGAAGAGGGATTGGCTAATGAGTTCTTCTCACCAAGTGTGTGCAAATCATTGAGAAAATGGAACGAGTTGATGATGCTGTTTACATGAAAGCTATTGAGAAATTCAAGGATCCAGATTGGAGAGAGATATTCATTAATATGTCTAGTCCTAGGAAAAAGGCTTGGTTAGATAGGCTTTAAGCATGTGCTTATTGAAACACTTACTGTTTCATAGGAACTAAGAACTAGTATTTGGTCATTGTACTTGATTAACATGGAGTCGCATATAAGTTTGGAGCTTTTTTTTCCTCTTTTGTAACTTTTGATTAATATGGAATAGTTATATTTTGTTTGAATTTTATATTTTGCTATGTCATTTTCTTATGATTCTGAATGATGAAATCTTCTTAATTTCTAATGTCTTTCTTATATTATTTGTGCATGTTAGATAATAATACAAAAATCTTCTTGGTTATTTGAACAAATATAATTTATTTATTTACAGGAGTAAGACTATTCAAATGGATGATAGTTCATCTTCTTCAAGTAGCAAGTTTGATCATTTTTCTGATTTCATGATATAATTTATTCATGTTAGATAATAATACAAAAATCTTCTTGGTTCTTTGAACAAATATAATTTATTCATTTACGGGAGTAGGACTATTCAAATGGATGATAGTTCATCTTTTTCAAGTAGTGAGTTGATCATTATTCTGATTTCATGATATTCACTTTGATAAGTGAATATGAGGATATGTTTCTTCAAAAAACAACCTCAGAGAACAAGTTCTCTAGTGATGAATTCATTAAAGAGTTATTGAGTGGCAATGAAAGAACATGTTATGAGTTGGTACAAATGGATAAGAACACATTTCTTCAACTTTGTGCTACTTTGAAAGAAAAGGAGTACATAAAAAACACTTTAAGAAGTTTCTATTGAAGAGACATTATATATATTTCTCTTGATTTTTTGGCATAATATGGGGATGAGATTTATTGGCAATCATTTTCAACATTCTACTGAAACTATTTATTGACATTTCAATTCGGCTTTATATGCATTATGCAAACTAGGAAAGCATATAATTTGCCCGACTCAATCTCCATTACCTATTGATATTGTTCACTTATTAAAATACTATCCATGGTATCAGGTAATCTAGATTAGCATAACTTATCTGAAAATAATTTATTAAATTAGCATGACATAAGTAAATATCAGATAAGTTAAACTTATATATCAAACATATAACAATTCAATTTATGTGACGTGGGCTTTTTGACTAAGTTTTAGATGGTCTTTATGCGAAATGATTTTTAAAGCAAGCTTGAAATCAACTTTATTCCAGTTCGAGCTGGACTTTATAAATGTTAAGCTCATCCAACCACATTTAATAAGTTTTTTTTTAATGCTTATTTTATTTTAGTTATTTTTTTATTTTATAATTTTGGAGAATGCCGTTTAAAAAGATTTCTTGGGTCATATGGTCAAGGATGCAATTTAATTGTGTCACGACCTGCCCTTATCATCTTTCAATTGCAAGAGTTTTATTACTCTCCTCAAGGTCAGTTGACGATATTGTCATCTTACAAAACTTCTTTTGATAAACTCAAAAAGGATTTTATTTTAACCTGGTTTCCTTTTTTTTTACATTTATACATACTAAACTTACTGTAAACCATCTTGAATTTTTAATTTTGATAATTTACACTCTAAACTTATAAATGTATATTAATTTACACCTCATTGATAATAATATTAATATTTTAAAGAAAATTAACATGTAATTTATATATGAGTTATTAATTCATTGTATGAATTAATAACAAATGTATGCTAAACTTTAGTATAGTAATAACAAATTAATAACAAATTTATGCTAAACTTACAAATGTATATTAATTTATACCTCATTGATAATAATATTAATATTTTAAAGAAAATTGACATGTAATTTGTATATGAGTTATTAATTCATCGTATGAACAATCATTTTTATCTATATTAACATAAATTTATTGAGATAAGATCATTAATTAAGTTTTATCAAAATAAAAAAGTTTAAATTAACTTTAGTATAAATATAAATTTAGATTAACATTGATTAAAAAGAAAACTTTGTACTTTTAATTAACAACCCATATGCAATTAAATTACCAATTTGTATTAAAAAATCAATATTATTTACTAATGGAGTATAAATTGTTACATATTTGTAAGTTTGGGTTGTAAATTATCAAAATTAAAAGTTTAAAATACAAATTATAACTTTATGATAAGTTTAAGATGTACCAATGTAAAAAAAGCCTTTTAGACTATTAAATTAACTTTTTAGTAGCTTAATATTGTAAATTTTCATGTTAAAAAATAAATGATGCTACTAAAAAATATATATATATTTAGACCATTTCTATTGCATTTGTGTATATTAATTCTATATTTATTATAAAAATGTGTGAAAAATAGCATAATCTTATTTTATATTTTTTAGTGCATAATGCTATTTCTATTTTTGTCATCAATATTATATACTGTTGAAATTTTTGTATTTAAATAATTCAAAAAAGAAAATTTTGTAATAATTTCATAAAAAAATAAAAACAACAACTAATAAGAATCAAGTGTTAAATTTGACCATGGCTATACGTTGTGGTAAATTTGTCATAAAATTTTTCATATGTTAAATTTGACAACAAATATAACACTTTATTGGAGAGTATTTTTCTTTTTAAATGTCAAAATATACAATTAGCGTAACAATTTAGCATTGGGTTAAGTATGTTTTTAGAGAATAACACATTGAAAAATTAATCTAAGCAAGCATTTGGTGCACTAGTTACATTCAAATGCACATATATATATATTTATTTTTTTCAGTTTCAACTATTTATAGTTTATTATATAATTTTACAACTCAAATTTTATAATTCCATAATTTGCATATACAAATTCAAATAAGATATTTTTTTTAATAAATTATATAAATTTTCGAGATAAATGAAACAAACTCTCTATTTTTTTTAAATACATTTTATGTTTTTACATTTTTTCAGCTCCAGGCATTAAAACCTTACACTAAACCCATAAAAATATAATACAAATTCAATTTAAAAAACTCAATTTAATCAAATGCATAATAACTATTAAAAAGGCCCTCATTAGTGCTACCAAAAGAAGTCTTTCGGATAGT
This sequence comes from Antiaris toxicaria, assembly GCA_035233585.1. Taxonomy (NCBI): domain Eukaryota; kingdom Viridiplantae; phylum Streptophyta; class Magnoliopsida; order Rosales; family Moraceae; genus Antiaris; species Antiaris toxicaria. Next base: position 22,140,137 of record CP141153.1, read on the forward strand.
AGTTCAATATTTGACCATATTTTATGATGTAGATTGCTATTCAACCTGAAAAAAAAAAAAAAAAACCTTTGTTTTTCCTAGAATTTTCTAGATATTAAAAAAAAGACAAATTTTTAAAATTTTTTAAAACTAAAAAGAATAAATTATAAAAACCTTCCCCATATTATGCCCGGAAAATATCATAATTAAGTCGACAATTTGAATATAAAAATTTCATTCTATTTTAGATTTAATCTAGAACCAAATAAACCTATATGTCAATATCTTAATTGATAAAGTTAACTAAATAGTATTAAACAAATTTATCCTAACAATAACAATAAAATCAAAACTAATAATGAAATAAAATTATAATTATAGATATAATGTAACGATAATATTACGTCTAATTTTATTTAAAAATGTAAAACACAAATTTTTTAACTTAAGTTTAAAAAAAAAATAATTACCCTCTAAAAGTAAAGGGAAAATAAAAAGCTATTAACCGTTTTTTTTTAAAACAAAATTCCTTTCTCTTCCTAACCCAACCGTCCTCCCCCGCCCCCTCATCGTAAGCACTTTTACTTTCGTTTGTGCCCCTAAAAACCTGAAAATGATAAAAATCCCCACCCTTTAAAGAAATAAAATAAAACGCCCTTAACTTTTTTGTCATTTGCACTGTAAGGGTAAATTTGTTATGATCTTAACATCAAGAGAACTAGATGTGATATTTTGAAACGCAGGGGCAAAGTGTTTCAAGGATAATTTTACTTTCCGTCTGTTTGACACCTTCAAATTTAGAAAATGAAAAATTTTTCATTTCAAGAAAAATGAACCTTCCTAAATTTCAGTATCTGAACATCCAATATTTTTCATTTTTGAAAAATGAAAAAAGAGCTCTTTAGAAACAAAAAGTTTTCACCCACCTAAATAATTTTTCACTTTTAAAAAAAATTCTAAACAACTTTTTATCTTTTATATCTAAAAATTTTCTATTTTCTCAAAATAAACACCCTATCCAAACTTTTTATTTTTTGTAATTTTACAGGGTATAGAGGATGATGGGACCTTTTTTTTTTCTTTAATTTTTTATTTTTCATGTAGAAGATTAAAAAACAAAACTGCAAATCTATTCTTCTCCTGTGTCAATGGACCGCAAAGACAATCAATCTCCCAATGGTTTGACTTTCTTTGCCTGCCCTTTCTTTATTATTACTTGTCATCGCATTTTCGTTTACCTGCGGAATTAATTTGCTTTAGCAATTTTAATTTTTTACAAACAAATTTGTGTAGTTGGGACTGCTCGGATTCTGGTGGAGTTCTTGGAGGTGGCAATCACTTCAATTGTTTTCCTCAAAGGCGTTTATCCTTCTGGTTTGGTTCTAACGTCACTTTTTGCACACCCTTTTGTTTGTGTGTTTGGTTGCCAAGAAAATTTTTGTGGTCTGTATTGTCTTGATATGACCAGAGAAAGGAAAACCCTTTTCACCAGGTCAAATTTCATAATTGGGTTTTTGTTTTGAGAATGGTTAAGTACTCCAACTTAATTTTAATTTTTTTGAGTATTATCTCAAATATTTTATTTTTATTAATAAATATAATTAATTAATATTATAATATTTTTATCATTTCTTAATAATAAATAACATCTCACATGTTATATTAATTGTTATTTAAAAATTGAGATTAAAGTTAATATTTTTAGTATTTTTTTAAAACTTTTGAACGGTTTTTAGTGGTGGTGAATCAGGGGTGCTTTTTATTTTTATCTTTTTAAGGTGCTTTTGAAAGGAGGAGGTATATGAATTTGGTGGTTCAGAGGGCTCGTCACCCTGAGCTCAGAGACTATATCCATTCTGCGGTTTTTGGACTTCTTCCTTTTATTGAAAAGGTTGGTCCTTGTTTTCATTTGAATTTTTCATGCTATTGTATATATATTTTTTTGTTTCCTATTTTACTTATATATGTGAAAGTTACTGGTCATGCATAGAGATGTTGTGAAATTGAAACTAGATTGCTTGTTTGCGGTGTATAAGAAGTGTCCCCCAACCTGGAGCATTTAGACTTTTCAGAACTGTTTCTTTTATCATCATAGTTCTTGGAAATCTTATTTGGAGCTTTCTGAGGTTACTGATAATGTTAGACATGGTTAAAATCACATAAAAAAAAGTCTGCGAAAATTTACAGAATATGATTCTACTGGTATATCCCTACTGGTAGTGTTTTTCTTTTTTCACACCCTATTGAAGAATTCTCAATCTTGTTTTGACAAAGTTAAAATTTCCCATTTTCTTTTCCTGCAGTTTCACCACACGATAGGATTTACTAACTGGTTTATTAGGAGCCCAGATGTTTGCTCAAATGCTGCTATAATGTCCCATGCCTTTTGGGGCAATTCTAGTAGTCTTTGGACACTAAATTAGTTTGTCAGGTTAATTCTCTAAGTTTGTTCTCTTAATTTTCTATTGCTATCACACTTACAGCGTATAGAAATAACAGCAAAACCTTTTAAGTTAGACTCCTTGTAAGATACACCCCAACATCTCTTTGCTTTGCAAGAGCCAATAATTATATTCAATGGAGCCAAATTTTGAAGCAATTGTTCGAGTGACATTCTATGAGTTAGTCATTATATCTTCTTCGATATTGGGGAGTAAAAAAAGCGAACAAAGGATATTTCTGTAGGCTTAAGAAAATCACATCTCAATTATAATCCATTAATAGGGCTAAGAATTTTAATGGACAAACCATAGAATAATGGTTATGGCCAAAAGTTTACTGCTGCAAATGTAATAAAAAGCAACCACGTTACTAATATTTGGTACACTTGTTTTGAATGAATTTATATAATGTACTTGAGAAGTTTTCATGTAGTGTGTTATAAGCATGAAGTTCATATGGAGCATTATCACCATGATATGTGAAGGTATGAATTATAAAAAAAAAAAAAAAAAATCCCTGAGATTTTCAAGAACTGAATAAAGTTTAAAGTAAGAAAGATAAGCTGATAATCAAGTTTAGACGGCTTGTTTAGAGCAGTCCATCACATGCAAACTCTGTTACTTCCTATGAGGCCCTGATTTTCAAGATGCAGAATTATTTTTTAAGGGACAGGTTTCTAAACAAGCTAGTTCCAATTGATGAAAGGTAGCTTTTAAGTGAGGTCGTTGGTGTAAATGATATTTACTAATAATTGCACCGTACAACTCCAGGTACATTAAAACCTTAACAGGAAGTCATTTTCCCTTATCAGGACATTTCTGAACGTGTTATTGAAATACTGGTCAATAGGATCCGTTAATTGTGTACAGCGCTTGAATTTAGAAGGAAGTGCTGTAAGTTTTGATGGAAACACCCCTAGTGCAGTAACTCTTGTTGTCCTAAAGTTGGAAATAAAGGAGGTCATCTTAACTAGGCACAAGCGAAACCTTCCAAGTTCTTTCTATCTCCGTATGTTGATTTTTTTTTTCCCTAGTAAAATTGACCATTGGGAAGTTTCTGCTTGACATTCTCAGCCAACAAAGGATATTGATTTTAGGGTTTTACACAATATCCCCAATTCTTTTGTAGATCAATAGAGCGTTTATGTTGATGGTTTCTTTGATTAGTATTGTTCTCTTGTTGAATAGAGCTTTTTTGCAAACTAGGGTCTTGTTGAAAGAGTAGCTGTTATCTTCTTCAACACCGACAATACACCAGTGGAAAGATTTGTGTTCAAGCCCGTGGTGAACCAGGCATACGGCTCAAAGGTGGAAGAAGCTGATTTGGAGTTCTCTCTTAGGTCCTTTCTGCTCAAGCTCTCAGTCTCGGAACCACTTACCAAAGTTATTTCTCAAGGTGATTCCGAGTTCCAGCTACAACATTTTGACATATGGTATCACTTTTATATTTCAACTTAGGGGATATTTGGTAAATGTATTGTGTTTGCATTACATTTGAATGCAATGTATTAAATGCAATTTGTACTTGGATAAAAAGTATTTGCATTGTATTTGAATGCAATGTATGTTATAATAAAAAGTATTTGAATGTATTTAAATAATGAATATTTGATGTGATGGGTAAAAGTAGAGAGAAAAAAGAGGGAGAGAGAGAGTATGTGATGTGATTAGTAAAAGTAATAGAAAAAGTGAAATAATGAATGGTGATTGTATTAGATTTAGGATGTGATGTAATTGGTATTTGAATGTAATACTTTTGTGTTTAGATGAAAATTGCATTACATTTGAATGCAATACGAATGCAATGTGGTAAACAAATGAGGCATTAACACTGTATTTGACTATTTGTCAAAATTTTTATGTTCTTTTTTAATTATTGATTGTAGTTGGACATCAATCAGATGCTGCTAAATCACTGTATTTAAGGACCATTTTTGGAGCTAATTCTGTTATCACATGCTTTGAAATGGGCAGTGAAAGATTTTCTCTTCACTTTAGATTGCAGGTGGGAGATAACTGCTTATTTTCGATCCCTTCCCGATGCAAGTACGAGTAAGAACTCAGAGTCCTGGATCCCAACAGATACGAAGCAATGGCAGCAACCTCCTTTAATAACCCCGATTAAGTCGATGAGCAGCGAACCTCTCTGTGTGCAGTTGTACTTGGAGCATCCAAGTTTGAATGAACCAAAGCCTTGAAAGCTGAAGTATACAACAAATGTCAGTTCTATTTTTCATTTTAATTTTTTAATTTTCTTCTATTAGATTTTGCTATTTCATATCTTGTTTCCGGGCAATTAAAGAAACAAAAAAAGAGCAATCATGGGGGTATACATCCTTAGAAGCAGCGGTAGTTCCTGCTTACATTCTGTGATTAGGATTGAAGTAAATTTATTCATTGAAGTTTTAGTGCTACAGGGTAGCAATGTCCCATGCTAGTACTGATTTTAACGTTTATTACCATGTGATTTAGATATGGAACAGCCATTTTCATACCCTTACTGGAAACCAGTTGATTTCATGCACTCTTGTGAGGTACAACTGTAGAGGGGAAGAATGATATTCATCATCGTCAATCGCTGCGTGTCGTGACGCATGATCGTCGTGCTCTGCAGCAATGGAAGAAGCACTGGGAGGAGCCGTGGATTTGTGTACAAATCTGCTGAAGGGGATCCTCATTGCTATTATCCAACCTGCTCTATTAGGGACCTTTTAAAATTTGGCAGAAGAAAGCCAAGGATTTCAACCAACATTTGAGATGGAGCAGGGTTGTTGTGAAGAGTATCAAAATCAATTTAGTCGTCTTATACTAGTGTTTAGAATATGCACAAGAACTTGTATTTGAAATAAACTGCTTGTGTTTGGAACTTAGATTTATTTTAATGGACTTCAATTTTCTTTTAGTTTGAATTATGATAATCTAAGTTAAATAAGCATGTTATAATAGTTGAGAAAGACAGGACGTTACAGTGATAATTTGAAATCGCTAATCACGGAGGCCACTATCTGCTAAGAGGTGACGGAGCACATTCTTACCATTGAACTGCCTATTTCAAAATAATTATTTAAAATATGCTTTCTTCCTTTCTTTTTTTTTTTTTTTTAACTCAAACATCTTTTTGAGAGTTTCTTGACCAAGAAGTGGACATTCAGGCGGTCAGGTTTTGTAATATTACTAAAAATTCAAAACTAATCAAAACGTAAATAACTTAATTTGTTACATTATTTTCATAATTACTTGGGTTATTCATAGATTCTCGTTTGTAATCAATTTCTTTTTCCTTTTTTAATCCATACCACCTTGTTCATGCTTTCTATTAGACATATTTGTTCCTAAACTAGATTTGAAAACTAAACAATTGCTCTATACAACACAACAATAAAAATAAAATAAAATATCTCTATGAGATTCATGCAATAATAGTCAATCAATTAACAAAGACAAAAAAATATACAAAAGAATATGGAAAATTTCTTGAAAGAACATTAAATATTTAGAGAAAGGCAGAAAGAGAGATGATATAAGTAGAACTTAAAATTCTTTTAATCTATGTGTATAATATATAAAGTAGATGCAAGTTGTTATCTAAATTCTAAAAAAGCCTGATTACGAGTATAACCTAAGTAGTAATAACACACGGGACTCCAAAAAAAATGTTGAGTTTAGTCCATGCAGGTCGGTTTTCATGACACAAAGTAGGAGAGCTTTGATCCGCTAGGAAAGCCGGTGACGGTGAAATAGGGAACGTCAATAGAGAAGGAGACAAAGGGAGCTTGGCGACGGACTACCTCTCGTGTAATATACGTGCATATATTGAGAGGTCCAAAAAAAAAAATTTCCTTAGTAGAACGACAATATTTCCACTTGTATTGAAAAATGTGGGAAAATTGGCTTAAGATTGGGCTCCTGGGTGTGATTGGCTAATAAGCTTTTAGGGCTTTGATGTCTTCATCTTCTTTCTCGTAAGTTGGAAGATCAGAGTCTCGCCTATGACATGACACACCAATCGACCTACTTGCAGGGAAGATCAGAAGGGGGTGGTTGGTTTTTCTGCCACCGACCAAAGGCAAAACGACAGAACGGTTCACCGGAGGAGAGGATTTTTGTCGGTCCATTTCACCTACCTCTAGCTTTGGCCACGGCTCTCTGGCAATTTTTCTTTGTCGTTTCGGTTGGCGTGCCCAGTTACCACCTGTCCTTGGTTGCTTTGAATATCCGTACAAAGCCAGTCCTTTCTAAAGAGGTCGAACTTGCTTCTTCTATCCTATGTTTCATGGAAAATAGGAAGTAAGAAAGTAGGTGGAGGGAAAATTGGATGAAAAATAGTAATTTAATTTGTTTGGTAGGAAGGAGGAATGGAAGGAATGGAAAATAGGATAGAATAAATGGTGTGGGCCACACCAATTTTCATTTCTTTAAAATTAGGTGGAAAATTAAAATTCATTAAATGATACCAAAAAAAAAAACAATAGTCATCCTTGTTTTTAAACTAAAATTATACAAATAAGTCCATAAAATAGTATCGTACAACTTTCTTATTTTCTTTCCTTCCATGATATTAAACAACATAAAGTAAAAACGAAATCTTTTCTCTTATCTTATTTTCTTTCATTTCCATTTTTCCTTTCTGTCTTGTTTTCTTTCCTTCTCACCAAACATAAGCTTTCCATCTTGTTTTCTTTCTTTCTCACCTATGTAGAGTGGCGGAGCCAAATATCCGTAGTACAAAAATTATCGTTTTTAATTTGAAGAAAGAGATCGTTGCCAAATCTCTACTTTTACTTGTACTGTATATATTCATTTGTGCTCGTATTTTTGTTCGGACTCCCAGTAGGCAAGGGCCATCTTGAACACTCAGAGAGAACTTCTACCAAATATTCATATGTTAAAATTTTAAGGCATTTCAGATGTCGATTTTTCGTATTCCGCTGCAGAATCAGATTTGTAGGAAAATGGTGGAGTTAATATTATCTCTAACAAACCTAGATCAGCGTAGTCCTTTATGCACAACAGTCTCAAAAAAAAAAAAAAAATCCCTTGTAAATGTGCACAAGATTCTCAAAAAAGAACAAGAAACACATGCAACATTCATTATGTAGAAATGATACATTGGGAACAAGGGTGAAATTTTTTCTTTTACCCCCTAGGGCCTCTTTTTTTGACTTACAGTACCTTGGCAAATTCAATAGCCTTCTTCCCATCATGAGGCTTGCTGAAGAAATGCTTGAAGTAATCCGAGTACAAAACTTGATTATAACTAGATTTTTCTCTGGGTTCCAACACTTGAGGCAAAGGTCCTATAAGCGCATCCGGTCCAGGATTCACAAATATCGGAATGGAAATCCTGCTCCTGTTCTTGTTAGGTATCGCGCGATGTTCAACACTTTTGTAGAGGCCATTGCTCATTATCTGCAGCAGATCCCCAACATTGATTACCAATGCATCAGTAACAGGCGGTACGTGGATCCAACTATCGGCTTCGCTACCTTCTTGACGGACATAGAGCCCGCCTGAATCATCCTGGAGGAGGATTGTGATGGTTGAAATGTCCGAGTGGCGGCCAACACCTGCTGTGATCTCAGGGTTGGGACACTTTGGGTAGTAGTTGAAGTTGAGCCTCGTAGCACCCATCAACGTATATTTCATCTCTTCATCTATGTCCTTCACATTCAATCTCTTGAGGAGGACTTGCAATAGCCTTTTGATTAGAATCTCGGCGCTCTTCATGTACTCTATTGCTTCCTTCCTAATGTTTTTCATTATCAAGGGAAAATAAGAAAAATGTTGCCCTTCGAATACATAAAACTCATCTTGATAAAATGATAGTTTGCATAGTAGATCATCATTCAACTTTATTACTTTCTTTGAAACACACATATTCATGTTAATAACAGGGTGATTTTGTTAATAAATTAAAGGGAAAATATCATTTTGGTACCTCGTAGTTTAACAGTTTTTCAATTTAATACCTTCATGTTCAGAAATTCTGGTTTAATATTTGTTGAGAAGTAAAAGACAGTTCTAGCATTAAAATTTGAAGACAATTAAAAAAAATTAACAAAATATTAAAGCAAGCTGATTCAAATTTAACCATATTCAATCATAAAAGTTTTTAAACTAGAAAGGTAAAACTGTCATTTAAACTTCAAAAAAAAGATCTCGGCTACTTAAATCAAATTTTCCAAAATAACAAGATACCTCAATGACATTTTTCCAAATTGAAAAAAATATTAAACTTCATGATACCACAATGATATTTTTCCTAAATTTAAATTGCAGCTTTTTAATAATTACTTTGTGTTATACAATCTCCAATCACCATCATAGCATGCCCTACATATGTTGTATTCATATTCAACCTGTTATAATTATTCTTGTAACACAAAACCAAAAAGATAACAAAAATAGCAGAATTAACTCATTAATGGAAACTTCAGGAAAATAACAATCATGAATGAAAAAAAAAAAAAAAAACCTGCACTGAGGAGGCCAAGATGCATAAGCCTGATCCGCCGAAACATAAAGCATCGTCAAGTAATCTTTCCATTCCAAAACCTGCTCTGCTCTCGGACTAAAACTCGTCGCCAATCTCACACTCTCCACCGGAGAATCCTTCAAATACTTCCTCTTCTCCTCCGTCGGCGATTCGAAAAACCGATGCACAGCAGCCTTGAGATCATCGAGGATTTTGTTGGCCACGCCATGGTTAACGATTTGGAAGAAACCCCACTTTGTGGAAGCTTCGAAAATGGTGTCTGCGACCTCGGGACGTTCCCACTCTGAGAAATCTATGATGGGTATGGAAGATTGGGGCTCTACTTTGGCGGCGTCGAATCTTTCTTCAGGAGGTTGAATGTACTGAGATGGAACGGATTGGATGCCCACGTCGACGAGACCCTTTACTCCATTTCCTTGTTTGACCACGAAATCGATGAGATTGAAGGACCCGGGGAGTTCTGCTGCCGCTGATGATGATGACATTTGCTTGGTTCCCGAGAAAGTTGGTTTCAAAGGAGGTGGGAAGAGTAACTAATTTTGAGTTTAGAATACACTATACAGATTCCAGAGAACATTGGGAGTGGGAAGAATGGCCGAAGACGACTCAAAGTAAAAGATTTTTTTTTTTTTTTTTTTTGGTAATTCTACAATAGGTGAGTTTTTTTTTTTTTTTTTTTTACCTTATGTTAGTTGGGTAAAATTTAAAGATCATCGTTTAATTTGATTGAGAATTCCTATGTTCTTTGTTGTATTTGATTAAAATTTAAATATTTCAAAAAATTGAAAAAAAAAAAAACTTAAGTCTAAGCTAAAAAAATCAGATGGCCCCCTCCACCATTCAATTAAATGACTCTGAAGTATCATAAATGCTTTAGTTAATATATTAGAAGTTTTATATCCAATTTTGCTATAAGTTATTTTTTTATTTGTGTCTCTACTAGATTCAAATCCTAAATCCGTCACTATAGTTTTCGTACACATCAATCTAAGCTTTTTGTTAAAAAAAGAAAAGAAAAGAATTGCATCCGTTCAAATATAATGGTATTAAATGTTAAACTCGAATCAAATAATGATCAAGTTAAGAAAGAAATACAACATGTATATTGACATGGACAAAGCGTTGGGAAATTATAAGCAAATTTTATGTTTCGAACTAGTAAAGGTGGTGTTTCTTAATATTAGAGTGCGGTGAATCGAATTCTGTTTAATCAGACACGAAAGCTTACAGTGTGACATATTATGAGAATTTGTTGAGTGTCTATGGTAACAAGTGGTTATCGTAAAATCGTAATAATGAAACCCTAAAAAATAGCATTATATGTAATGACAAAAAAAAAAAAAAAATTAAGACCTAATCTTTGCGGATTATAGAGACTTTAAAATTAGAACATGTTATAGTGTATTTTGATATGAAATAATATTAAAAAAAAATTTATATGTATATCGAATTTCATAATTTTGATTTAGAAATCAGTGTTAGTTTCAAAACAGTTAGTTTGATAAAATTTCAAACTTCACTTGCAAATTTAGATTGCATTAAAACTCAACTATAAATTTTAGATTGAGACTTTCGCAGTTACAGTGATTTTCATGATCAAGTCCTACTAATTATTAGGAATAAAAAAAAAACTATAACAATAATGGTTTTATAAAAAAATGAAAAAAGAATGAAATGGTTTATATATATATACATAATAGTTTATATATATATATCTATACATATTATTATATGTATACTATTATTAAAAAAAACCACAACAAGAATTGAAAAAAAAAATAGCAAATAATAACTCCAGAGAGACGACACAAATGACAACAACATGAATGATAAAAATAACAAAAAAAAAAAAAAATGACAACCATAAGAATGAAAAACAAAAACGACAACCACCGTGGGGATAGCCAATATTAACTCATGAAAGCTCTCTCCTGTTTTTGCGGAGAGTCATTCCCTGTGGGTGTGAGTTATTTGGTGAGCTTAATCTCACCAAATGCTTATAGAATGAAGCAAAAAATATATATCCCCACATCTTATCTCAGTGCACATCCAGTTTAGTATTTGGAAATTTTTTTTTCAAAGAAGTATAGGGAGGTATGGTGTTCAGAAAGGCAGGAAGGGAATGGCAGACCAAACCTCACCTTCTCTGTGAACTTGCACGTTGCATTTAATAGAGGTAGTGAGAATTCAAGCATGAATACCCACAAACTTGGTAAGTCCTTCAGTCTCTCTCTCATTCTCTTTCTCGTTCCTTTCCTCTTTGGCAACTAGCCCACAAAAAAAAAAAAAAAAAAAAAAAACTTCCCCTCCATCTTGTTCTCTTTCACTCAAAGCACATTCAAACTTAACAAAATACTCAGTTGAAAATCCATCTCTCCCTTTCTTGGATCTCACGTTGAAATATGGTGAGAATCAACTTTGATTTAAGCTTCTTTTGAGTTTTAATTAATTGATTAAATTAGTTTGTTAAGTTTGAGTTTTGATTAGTTGTTAGTTATTTGGAGGATTGAATGATTAATATCAAATCTTTATGTGATAACCGGGAATTTTTAGATTCTCGAAATAAATTAAAATTGTATATATGTATCAATTTTAAAAAATAAAACGTAAAAAGTTGTGTTTTAATACTGTTGTGAATACTGTGAAAATGTTCCGACAATGTTAAAGTGAGTGAGTTCAGAAATGGAAAATCTTGCCGAATAGAATTGGGGAGGACGGCTCAAAAATAAAGCCAAAAACCCTAAAGAGTGCACCGAAATGCACTAAAAGATGAAAAATTTACGGTGGCAAATTCTGCGGAAGCAAAATAAGACAGACCGATCGCACCGGAGGCGCCTGGAACCCGCCTACGCCATTTCGATAAAGTTCTGTTCGGTTTGACTTTCGGTCAAAATTTTACCACGAATTAATTCATATATTAATTAGATGATGTCAATATGACATCATAATTTAGATTTAGTTAATTAGGTTTTTAAGCTTAATTTTTGGTGGTACGTAGCATTAATGGCCAAGATTTAATGCTTTTTGAATCTAGGGTCATGATCAAGCCAAAATGGCTTTGGAAAAAATTAGGAAAATGGGCAAAAATGGGATTCGGCCACATGGAAGAAGACAGCCCAAAATTTTTAAATTTGACCCCAAAAAGTTTGCATTTAGGCCCTTAAACAATGATGTAATTGTTGGGAAAAATTGCTAAAAGGTCCCCACCCATTTGCCTATAAATAGGCATGAGAAATTCATTTGAAAAATTGAGAAAACCAAGCCAAACTCTTGTCATTTTCTCTGCCAAAAATCCGTGCACTCCTAGTCCATTCCAAGCCAAAATTTGTCAAAATTTTACATCAAAATTAGCTTCCAATCCAAGCTTAGGCATCAAGAGATCAAATTGAGAAGGTAAGCCACCATTTTGAAGAAATTTCCCTTGATTTTTCTTGCAAAATCCGTGGCTTATGAGGGTTAGAAAATGGTTGAAAATTTTGATGTTTTGTTGATGTTTTGATTTATTTGATATTAAGATGAATGAAGCATGATTTAGAAATAGGAATCAAGCAAAAATTTTGCATGATTTCTTATGAAAACCGTGGCCTTGTAGGATGGAAATGATGTGGAAAAATTGATAATTTGCTTGGTGGTTTATGTTCATTTAGTAACATGTTGATCAAAGCATGAATTAAAATCTAGAAACAAGAAAATTTTTATTCTTGTTTCCCATAGAATCCATGGCCTATGTGGGATAAAAATGAGAAAGTTTTGTGTTGAAAAATAATGAGAAATGTTGATAAAAACCCTAGGAATGAAAACAAGATTTTCTATGTTGGTTTAGCATGAAAATCCGTGGCTTAATACTAGGGTTAGAATGAAAATTTTGTTAGGTTTTTAATGTTAAAATGTACATTTAGAAACCTAAGAGTGATATGTGATAATTGTTTATGGTGATGAAAATTTCTCGGTGATGAAAACCATGAGAAACCGAGGCTATAATTGGAAAATTTTAATGAATTTTATGTTATGTTTGAATGATGATAATGTAGAAAATTTTTATACAAAGTTTGGTGACTTTGTATAAAATAGGTCTCTGGTATGATTCGGGGCAGATACAAAGGTTCTGAGACGTACCTAACGCTGGGAAACCTAAAAATACAAGCGAAAATGTTGTCGAAATTTCTAGAATGGCATAAGGGCATTTCGGGAAACGAGTGGTAAAAATATTAGGCTTGAAAAGGAAACCGAGACCCCTCGGTGTGTTAGATTTGATAATGAAAAATCAAACCCAAAAGGAATAGTAAACCGACCATTTAACGACTAAAATGCTTAGAATGGGAAAATTTCACATTAGGGGTATTTTAGGAAACGAGGGGGAAAAATTAGATCGGGATAGGAAACCCGAATCCCTCAGGAACCGAGACTCAGGGACGAAATGAAAAGCATTTCAAGAATAGTGAAATACTTATTTGAGGCTCCGAAACGCTAGAAAAACGAGAAACAACCATAGGTGTCGGATGAATAGTAATCAGGGATCGAAAAATGAATAATTGTGGTTTTGTAGCAAATAAAGCTGTAAAAAATATAGAAGCCTAGAGAATATTATATTTATGATATTTGCGCTTAGAAAATTTGGGAAAAATGATAGAATGAAATAGTTACGGTCCCGAGACCTGTTAGGGGCAAAATGGTCATTTTGACCAAAAATTTCTGAAAGGTTCGGAAAGGACCGTAAAGGATCTAGAATGTCTTAAATAAAATTCTAGAACTCAAAATAAAGATTTTAGAGTCAAAAATCTAGAGTTTAAATAGTACACGGACAGGGACACAGGCGTGTTGCAGACCGTGTACCACAAATAAAGTTGAAATGTGTTATAAAATTTATCACAAAATAAATATATTCAAAGTAATAATTAATTATGAGTCTTAACAGACAATACTATGTCTGTAGGGATCCAAACTAGAGATAACACTGTGGAGGAATTCCGGAAGTGAACATTATCGTAGTAGTGGTAAGTTCAAGCATTTTCATATCTGCAACATGAAATACTGTTATTTTCCCTTATGTGCTAGTTGTATATTAGCTGTTAAGCTCTCTGGGCATTGGGGGATTAGTTAGTATAACACATCCCACATAATGAGAAAAAGAGAACATGTAAGACCTACGGGCAACAGAGGTTGTTGACCTTGAGGTGGCTATTAGGGTCACTTGATCAGGACTATAATAAAAGATGGTAATGAAACCACTTAAGGCATACCGCCTCTCCAACGTTGTGGTAGAGGTTTTACAGGTCTTTCGGGGATATAATAATCACTACAGGCGATGAGGGCTGGAGAGGAAGAAGCTCTAGGGTCGTTCCCTAGGCCCTCCCAGTTAGCACGTAATAAACTATCGGTACTGTCACAATGAGCTCAAAACTAAAAAACAAATAGAGATAATAGTCAGTAATGTGACGAAAGCCATAATAGAGCATAACCGACACTAGCACTAAGTGTAGTGGAGTCGGTTAGGGTAATGTGAATAGTAATCGATTAGGGTAATGTGAACAGTAACCGGTTAGAGTAATATGAATAGTAACTAGTTAGGGTAACAGTTACTATTCATTGATCAAAGGTCAAAGTTACTATCCATGGTGAGTAGTAGTATTCATGGATGAATAGTACTATTCATAGGAAATTGTATTTTTTATGTATTTGAATCTATGCGATTCTTACTAAGTATGTTTAAACTTACTGAGCCTGTTAGCTCATCAGTTTATTCATATTGCAGGTAAGAAACCTGTTCAATAGACTTTCTGGATGGCGGTAGAATGCGTATGTGCTGATGGGATAGGGATTCCACATTGGATTTAATCCTGCCATAAGTTTTCCGCTGAGCATCGAGAAAAAGTGAAATGAAGAAAATGTATTTTTAAAAAAACAAAATACCATATTGTATATTTGTAAATTATGTTGTACTTCAAAAAGACAACTAAAAATGAGTGTTATATTTTATATGGCTTTTATACTTGGCTTTCGTCAAAGAAAAGTATTTTGAAAAGAAAAAAAAATTATGGGTGAAATTTTAGGCCCAGAAATATGAAGGTTGAAAGAAAAAGTGTTTAAATGGCGATCCGGATTCGATGCACGGGCTGTCTCGGTCAACTACGAGGTTGGATCGTGGCTGTTTTGCATGGGCTAGATTCGGGCGTACCATAGGTTTGTATCAGAGCCGTATCACTATTAGCACGAAATGCGATCTGCTCGTCAGTCCAAGTAAGTTAGCTTTCTTTAAGTTAGTTAACTTTTTGTTTATTCGAGGTTATATATTTTGTAGGACATACGATGACTAGACCACTGTATATGAGACTCACCCATATAGACTGAGAGGACCGATCCGGGTATGGACTAGGCCCGTGATTAGACCGTCTATGATTCAGTGAGCAGTGCCTCGACCCCCAATACTTGAGCTGCCAGAGCCAAGGATTGTAGCACCGGCACCAGTACAAGCACCACCTCCTCGATCGATTGTTAATCCACTAGTCGCTATAGACATTCCAGCGGTTGGGGGATGAGCCCATGTAGGATCCCGAGTATCGGTACGAGCTGTACACGCTTTTAGAGGTAGTCATCCACCCACTTTTGAGGGAGGTAAAAAGGGGATCTCTACTCGAGATTGGTTGCATGAGATAGAAACGATTATGTGCCAATGTGATATAGATGAGGACTGCTGGGTGTTGATGGCAGTTAGCACATTCCGTGAGGATGCACGGATGTACTGGGAATACTGCGACCAGGAGATGCTATTAGGACTAAACTAGGTTGAGTCCCGACACATTATGATACTGCAGTTTCTACTAAAGAGTCCAGCATCACTGGTTCCAGACCCTCCGGGGAGCACGGTAGTGACTCCGCCACAAGCAATGCCTAGATATATAGATGTAAGAGAATTTGTTCTCCTAGCTGAGATACTCCAGATGCTATTAAGTGATACGGTTTTCACTTATGCAGTACGGTTTGAAGAGAACATTGTGAGAAGATGTCCTATGTCTAACCTCATTAAGGAGGATTTTTGTGATATTTTCTAGAAGGGGCTCATTATAGATCTACGACAGAGGGTAACCCCTTTATATCCTACTACCCTACGTGAGTTTATAGTTACCGTAACCAAGGTAGAGGAAGAATTGATGATGGAGCGCATGGTGTGTAAGAGACGCGAGCAGTTATTGTAGGATGCAATGCTAGACTGTCTGTATGGGGCACAGCCTATGGCAAATGATCATGAGGTTGGCACTTCAAGACGACGAGAGGGTACGAGTCCCACTTGAGGATCGACACCATCCGATGCCGGAAATGGTATGGATGAGGACGAAGAAGATCTAAAGGAGTTTTCGCTTGTTCCGGACCCACCTTAACCAGGGGACTAGATATAAACCATATAAGATGTATAAGTATATATATATCTGTATATGAGTATAAATAACTGTATCGAAAGGCTATTTTGAGAAAAGTCTCTGAACTGACGTGTATATGAAAAATTTTGAAATGAAATGAAATGATATTTTGACATATTCAAATGATGAAATGTTGAAATTATATGATGATTGAAACTATTTTTACTTATATTGTAAAAATATGTTTGTGAAAAATCTAACGATCGATTTTCATACGATTATAAAAAGTAGGTAAAGATGGTGAATCCGTGAAACTTGAGAAACATGAGAGGGCGTCCAGTCCTTTCTGAAAGAGTGGACGAGTTACAAGCTTTGACAGAGGCTCAGATGAAAGAGAATGTTGAGCTAAGACAGAGACTCGAGCAAATGGAGCAAAGACAAGGTCAAGAAGAGGGCCAAAACCGACAAATGGCTGCACCGGAATAAGAAGTGCCACCAGTTGTACCGGAAGAAGTAATAGAAACCCAATCGTAACCTCGGGTCAACCAGGAGCCACTATATGAACGATTCCGACGAATGAAACCGCCGAAGTTAGGGTTCTACAAACCCATTAGAAGCAGAGGAGTGGTTATCTTCACTCTATATGATTCTGGAATTTTAGAGTTGAATGATCAAGAAAGGATTATGTGCATATCTTTTGTGCTGAAAAAGGATGCCAGATTTTGGTGGGATGCTGTCAAGTTAATAAGGAACGTGGCTACAATGTCATGGATGGACTTCTTAGAAGAATTTAATCAGAATTACTACAATCTTGCACTGCTACGACCCCAACAAAGGGAGTTTGCGGAATTGAAGCAGGGGGACATGGCAGTGATAGAAGTTTGTAGCAAGTTTGATCAATTGTCCCGATTGTGTCCATATGTTGTCACCACTGAGAGGGAGAAAATCCAGAAGATGTTGGGAATGTTCCGCCCTGAAATCTCAGCATTAGTGGACAGTGGGTTGAAGCCACCCACTACGGTGTCTGATTGTGTGAGTAGAGCTTTGAGGGTAGAGTATTATCTAGTTAGGCAAAAGGAAGAAAAAGAAAAGATATGGGACGCCAAAAAGAAGGAAAAGGTTTTGGCAAAAGCTGCATAAGTTGGATTTCAGGCTGGACAAAGCAGCAAGTTGAATCAGAACACTAAGGCTGGGTAATCAAGTACTTCTAGCCAGTAGGCACACGGCAAGAGGAAAGGGAATAATTCTGGAAATAGGAACTAGCAGTGGAGGTTGAACAATAATGCTGGACCTATTGTTCGTGATTGTGCTGTCTGCGGAAAAAGACATGCAGGTAGATGCAGATTAGCCCCAAACGCTTATTTCCAATGTGGGAAGAATGGCCATTTTGCCAAAAACTATCCTGAAAATAGGCAAAATGTGCAGGGTTCATTCCAGGCACAGCAACAACGTCCCCAAGCACATGCAATCCAGGTAAAGGTTGAAGGTTCTTCAGCTTCAGAGAGGCAGGAAAGACCACAATGCTTACCTCGTGTAGATGCTAGAGTAATGGTGTATACTAAGGAGGATGCGGAAGCACGAACGTCCAATGTAGTGACAGGTCAGTTTTCTGTCGCTAATCATTTGGCATCTGTTTTATTTGATTCTGGTGCTACGCATTCGTTTATTCCTACCAATTTGTAAACAAGATAAGATATCCAAAGGATAACATGGGTATGACGTTTAGAACGGCTCTACTCTCAGGGGAAGTATTGATGTCAAATTATTGGTTGCCTCATATGTCAATAATTATGGCAAATGGGGAGTTATATGCAGAATTGATTGTGATGGAGCTTGCAGATTACGATGTGATACTAGGAATGGATTTCCTAGGGAAATATCAAGCCATGATCGATTGTCAGAAGTGAAGGATAATGTTCCAACCCGACCGGGAAGATGGATTTGAATATGTTAGTTTGTCACGTAAATCGAGGAAGATAATGATCAATTTGATGAAAGCAAGAAGGCTAATGTCTAGCGGCTACGCTAGATATTTAGCATCTATAGTGAATGTAAAAGAGGAACGGAAGCTTCAACCCGAAGATATTCCTATTGTAAACGAATTTATCGATGTCTTCCCAGAGGAATTACCCGGATTATTGCCAGAATGAGAAATCTCTTTTGAGATCAAATTGATGCCAGAAATCACACCTATAGCAAAGGTGCTGTACCAGATGGCACCAACAGAGTTGAAGGAGTTACAAGAGCAGTTGAAAGAGCTTCTTGACAAGGGATTTATATGTCCGAGCTATTCCCATGGGGTGCCCCGGTGTTGTTTGTCAAGAACAAGGACGGATCATTTCGCATGTGCATTGACTATTAGGAGTTGAACAAGGTCACTATCAAGAATAGATATCCGATACCTAGAATTGATGACTTGTTTGACCAACTCAAAGGCGTAGTGATATTTTCCAAGATTGATCTGCGATTAGGATACCATCAACTGCGGATCAAGGAAAGCGACATTCACAAGACCACATTTCAGACCCGTTACGGTCATTAAGAATTCCTTGTGATGCCGTTTGGGTTAACAAATACGCCAATTACATTTATGGACTTGATGAATCGAGTCTTCAACGAATATCTAGACAAGTTTGTCATTGTGTTTATTGATGACATACTTATATATTCAAAGACTCAAGAGGAGCATGAAGAACTGTCACGGCCCAAAATTTAGACACGTGACACGGCAGCCAAATCATAATATCAACCTGAGATTTAAGGAAAACATTTATTACAAAAAACGGGTCAACATTATAATTTAGCTAAGCCTAATTATTTATAAAGTAGCATCATAACCACAAAACAAAATAAAGTAGAAAGTAAATACCTTTTAATGCGGAAATCAAACACAAAATCGGTTTTCAAAAGAATTTACCAACCATAAATATTCCCAAGCATGAAATTTGAATAACGTGAAATAAAGTACAAACTTAAAGTCTCATTACATCAGAACGAGAAACAGAAAGAAGAAGATGGAGAAAACGGATAGCATCATCTTCGGTAGTAACGGATATCTCAACGAATTTCGGAACTGCTACCTCCCATACCTGGAAGTAGTCATTTCGAAATCACAAAGAAAAAGGGACGTGAGCGCTGGCTCAGTAGGACAGAAACAAAGGTGGGTTAACAGATAACATTTAAAATTATGGCATAATATTCGTTTCCAAAAATAATCAACAATTTAAAAAAAATACATGACATAATAATCATAACAAAAAAAATAATTAACAATTTCGTGAAAAACATTTTTAATGCAAGTTTTATTCTGCTGAGGACTTAGCGTAGCTGCAATATACATGCCCCAATATTAAAATAATAAATCATTAAAACAACCATCTTATTATGAGTGAGGACTTGTCGTAGCTATAATATACGTGTCTCGAATTTGAATTATCCTAGATCATCTCGTTACGGTCTAAATAGGCCGAACGGCCCTGCGCAGGTTTAGGGACCTTCCCCCATGGCGTCAACTTTGGGACGCACGCATCATTTACAATGATCGTGAACTAGAGCTCAATTATGTTCACCAGATTATTCAAAAGATGGTATTTACCAAGTTATATTATGCCATTAATCAAAACACGCTTTAAAATACACATTTATTACAGAATACTTTGCATGCGTTTATTTCATCAAAAACAGTATAATAATTTCAATAACTGAAAATAGCATGTCATCGACAAAACAGGGAAATTTAAAACACTTGACTACTCCCAGAAAAGGCTAGAACGTCCTACCTCGATTATCGCACAAGCGTTACGATAACGTGATCCACAAATCCAGCAAGAACGTCAAATAAGTCCTATAATCACAACATATGATTAGTCTAGGTCTAGACATAATCATCCAATCATTTTATTATGCCACAAAAGATTTCAAAACGTGTAATAAACATTTGGGATTTAAAATTTTTGAAAAACTCTAAGTTAAGATATTTCTGGTCATGGGCAGACTGACCTAGGCTGATTATAAAATCAATATCAATTCATTTTTAATACCAAAAATTCTAAATTTTTAATATGTTAAACTAGACATCCGTACCTTTAATTTCATATAATTTTTATAATTTTTGGACATCGTTTGGTCATTCAACTAGGCCAAAAACCGAGGGTTGTTTTCAGGCATAAAAATCTGGGTTTCAGTTTCGGTTCAAAACCTGGCAGTTCTGTCCGCCTAGCTTAGAAAAATATTTTGACTAGGCAAATGGAGGGTTTTGGTTCTGAAATTTTGCAGGAATTTAGGGGACATCTTGAATTTAATTTTAGGCTCAAGAATCACTCAAAAATTGTTTTCAAAACTCAAGTTATGGCTGACCCAAATTTACTGTTCATATGGTAATTTTCCAGATTTCTGTTTTTCTGTGTCCGAATTTCGATTAGCCTCAAACCAATTCAATTTTCATCCAATGATCATGAAATTTTGTGGAAAACCTTATTTATATGTCATTAACACAACCTAAGAATCAAATTGACAAAATCATAAAATCTTACACATATGATAATAGGGTTTTTGAAAAGGGGATCAACGAGGCAAAATTTTAGGGTTTGAGAGAAAAATCACACCTTGTTTGTGCTGCCCTATTTTTGATGCTTGGTCTCCCTTTTGGCTGAATTTATGTGAGTATTGGAGTCTTCAAAACAGTATGGAAATAGTGGAGAAAACTATATAAATTTCAGATTTAAAATCAAAAGGAGAAGGAAGGAAAAAGTTTGATTTCTCACCTTATTTTTGTCTCAAAAGTTGTTGAATCTTTGAGCTGCCTTTTGGTAGGTTTTGTTTGCTGTTTTGGGTGTGTTTTGGGAGAGAAAATTCAGGGAGGGGAGAGGGGAAAGCTGGCCAAAATTTTGAGGGTGAAAGGAGGGGTGAATTAGAGTTAAAAGGGGGTTTTTATACTAGGTTTTTCTTTCCCTTTCTCTTCCTTATTTGGCCGAAAATTGTAAGGGGCAAAAGGGAAAGTTTTTGTGCTGTTTTGAGGCTAGGGTTTTCTCTCTTATTTCCCCTTTAGTGGCCAAAATTATCCCTTAGTTTTTAAGGAAAAATAATTTGAATTTTGATTGAGTTTTGACTTAGCTTTTAATTCAATAAAATCTCCTTTATTTCCTACACTTTATGGCCAAATTTCTTCTTTATATCTAAGGAATGAAATTTGAATTTGAATCCTTCTTGGATTTGTGGAATTTAAATTTTAATTTAAAATCCCAAGTGATGGCCGAATGTTTTAGGGTTTCTTTTTGAAGTTCAAATTGTTGACTTTTTGAGCGGAATTTGACTAGGAAACCAACCTAGGGTTTCCAAAAGATTTTTAAATTAATTTTTTTTGGCACACTAATTTTATTTAAATTATATATTGACCCTTAAATAAAATTTAAGGCGTCACAAGAACACCTGCGGATCATTTTGCAGACGATAAGGAAGCATCAACTCTATGCCAAATTCTCTAAATGCGAATTTTGGCTAGATAGGGTACATTTCCTTGGACATGTGGTTTCCAAGGAAGGAATTGCCGTGGACTAGGCAAAAGTAGAGGTGATCATTGAATGGCCTGCACCTAAGAATGTGATGAAAATACGAAGTTTCTTAAGTTTAGCCGGCTATTACAGAAGATTTGTTGAGGGATTCGCACAACTCGTTGCACCTCTCACGACTTTGACACGCAAGGAGAGGAAGTACGAATAGATTGAGGTGTGCGAAAGGAGTTTCCGAGAGTTAAAAAGACGATTAACAAGTGTGCCAATCCTTACACTTCCTACTGAAGGGGAGATGTTCGTGATTTACAGTGATGCGTCAAAAATGGGATTAGGAGCTGTCCTGATGCAAGGCGATAAGGTGATTGCTTATGCCTCACGTCAATTAAAGGACCATGAGAGAAATTATCCCACGCATGATCTGGAACTTGCCATGGTAGTGTTTGCATTGAAAATCTAGCGACATTATCTATATGGAGCTCAGTGTCAGATTTATACTGATCACCAAAGTTTAAAGTATTTCTTCACACAGAAGGAGCTGAATATGCAGCAAAGGAGATGGTTGAAGCTGGTAAAGGACTATGATTGTGAAATCCTCTACTATCCCAGAAAAGCCAATCGCGTTGTAGATGCGTTAAGTAGGAAATCTACTTTTTCGTAGCAACTGCCAATTGAAAAGTTCCCAAAACCATTGCAGCAGGAAATCAACGCATTGCAGATGGAGCTGATAATAGGAAGATTGGCTGCACTTCAATTAGAATCATCATTGTATGAGGACATTAGAGAGGCTCAAAAATGTGACCCAAATCTAGCAAATTCCCAGAAAGGAATGTCTGGAGATGGGTTAATCCTACATCAGGGAAAAATTTATATTCCTGATGACGAAGGATTAATGAGACGAATATGGCAGAAGCTCAAGGAACGCCATATTCAGTACATCCCGGAGCTAGTAAGATGTACCAGGATTTGAAACTTCAATTTAGGTAGAAAGCGATGAATAAGGACATTGTCAAATGTGTGAGTAAATGCTTGACATGTCAAAAGGTTAAGGCTGAACACTAACATCCATGCGGAAAGCTAGAGCCATTAGAGATCCCATAATGGAAATGAGAACATATTACGATGGACTTTGTAGTAGGATTGCCGAAAACCCGAGAAGGTTATGATGCTATTTGGGTTATTATCGATAGATTGACAAAGACGGCAAGGTTTATAGTAGTGAAAATGACTTTTTCACTGGAAAAGCTAGCAACCTTATATGTTAACCACATCGTCAAGTTACATGGAATTCCTAAGCCCATTGTATCGGATCGTGATGCACGATTTACTTCAAATTTCAGGACGTGTGTACAAGAAGCTATGGGAACAGAAGTGCGTTTGAGTACAGCATTTCATCCACAGACGTACGGGCAATCTGAATGGACAATTCAAATGTGGAAGATATGCTTCGTGCGTGTATAATAGATTTCTCAGGAAGCTGGAATGAGAAACTTCCATTGGTAGAATTTTCATATAATAATAGCTACCAAGCTTCGATAGGTATGGCACCCTATAAAGCTCTGTATGGAAGGAAATGTAGATCACCGATTCATTGGTATGATTTACAAGAAAAATGACTGCACAAGACAGATTTTGTACAAGAAACAGCGGATGCAATTGCAAAGGTACAGCAACGGATGAAAATAGCGTAGAGCTGACAAAAGAGCAATGTCGATAGACGACGGAGATCTTTGGAGTTTAACGAAGGGGATTTCGTATTCTTAAGAGTCTCGCCAATGAAAGGAATAATGCATTTTGGAAAGAAAGGAAAATTAAGTCCAAGATATATTGGACCATATGAGATTATCGAACGCATAGGAAAGGTTGTCTATAGATTGGCATTACCCCCAGAAATGTCGGCAATACATAATGTGTTCCATGTGTTGATGTTACGGAAGTATATATTGGATCCGTCCCATGTGCTGAAACATGAACCGATCCAAATTCAAGAAGATCTAACGTATGAAGAGAAGCCTGTTCGAATCTTGGCACGAGAAGATAAAGTCTTGAGGAATAAAACGATTCTATTAGTCAAAGTGCTGTGGAAAAATCACAACATTGAAGAGGCTACATAGGAACGAGAAGATGAAATTAGAAATTTGTAACCCCATTTGTTCTAAATTTTCGAGGACGAAAATTTTATAAGGATGGGAGAATGTGATAACCGGGAATTTTTAGATTCTGGAAATAAATTAAAATTGTATATATGTATCAATTTTGAAAAATAAAATGTGAAAAAGTTATGTTTTAATACTGTTGTGAATACTGTGAAAATGTTTCGACAGTGTTAAAGTGAGTGAGTTTGGAAATGGAAAATCCATGGCTTATAAGGGTTAGAAAATGGTTGAAAAATTTGATGTTTTGTTGATGTTTTGTTGATGTTTTGATTAATTTGATATTAAGATGAATAAAGCATGATTTAGAAATAGAAATCAAACAAAAATTTTGCATGATTTCTTATGAAAACCGTGGCCTTGTAGGGTGGAAATGATGTGGAAAAATTGATGATTTGCTTAGTGGTTTATGTTCATTTAGTAACATGTTGATCAAAGCATGAATTAGAATCTAGAAACAAGAAAATTTTTATGCTTGTTTCCCATAGAATCCGTGGTCTATGTGGGATAAAAATGAGAAAGTTTTGTGTTAAAAAATGATGAGAAATGTTGATAAAAACCCTAGGAATGAAAATAAGATTTTCTATGTTGGTTTAGCATGAAAATCTGTGGCTTAATACTAGGGTTGGAATGAAAATTTTGTTAGGTTTTTAATGTTAAAATGTACATTTAAATACCTAAGAGTGATATGTGATAATTGTTTATGGTGATGAAAATTTCTTAGTGATGAAAACCATGAGAAACCGAGGCTATAATTGGAAAATTTTGATGAATTTTATGTTATGTTTGAATGATGATAATGTGGAAAATTTTATACAAAGTTTGATAACTTTGTATAAAATAGGTCTCTGGTATGATGAGGCAGATACAAAGGTTCTGAGGCGTACCTAACGTCGGGAAACCTAAAAATACAAGCGAAAATGCTGTCAAAATTTCTAAAACGGCATAAGGGCATTTCAGGAAACGAGGGGTAAAAATATTAGGCTCGGAAAGGAAACCGAGACCCCTCGGTATGTTAGGTTTAATAATGAAAAACCAAACCCAAAAGGAATAGTAAACCGACCCTTTAATGACTAAAATGCCTAGAACGGGAAAATTTTATGTTAGAGGTATTTTAGGAAACGAGGGGGAAAAATTAGATCGGGATAGGAAACCCAAGCCCCTCAGGAACCGAGACTCGGGGATGGAATGAAAAGCGTTTCAGGAGTAGTGAAATACTCATTTGAGACTCCGAAACCCTAGAAAAATGAGAAACGACCCTAGGTGTCAGATTAATAGTAATCAGGGGTCAGAAAATGAATAATTGTGGTTTTGTAGCAAAAAAAGCTGTAAAAAATATAGAAGCCTAGGGAATATTATATTTATGATATTTAGGCTTCGAAAATTCGAGAAAAATGATAGAACGGAATAGTTACGGTCCCGAGACCCGTTAGGGGCAAAATGGTCATTTTGATCAAAAATTTCCGAAAGGCTCGGAAAGGACCGTAAAGGATCTAGAATGTCTTAAATAAAATTCTAGAACTCAAAATAAAGATTTTAGAGTCAAAAATCTAGAGTTTAAATAGTACAGGGGCAGGGACGTAGGCATGTTGCAGACCTAGTACCACAAATAAAGTTGAAATGTGTTATAAAATTTATCACAAAATGAATATATTCAAAGTAATAATTAATGATGGGTATTAACAAACAATACTATGTCTGTAGGGACCCAAATTAGAGATAGCACTGCTGAGGAATTCCAGAAATAGACATTATCGTAGTGGTGGTAAGTTCAAGCATTTTCATGTCTTCAACATGAAATACTGTAATTTTTCCTTATGTGCTAGTTGTACATTAGCTGTTAAGCCCTATGGGCATTGGGGGATTAGTTAGTATAACACATCCCACATAATGAGAAAAAGAGAACATATAAGACCTACGGGCAACAGAGGTTGTTGACCTTGAGGTGGCCATTAGGGTCACTTGGTCAGGACTATAATAAAAGATGGTAGTGAAACCACTTAAGGCGTAGTGCCTTTCCAACATTGTGGTGGAGGTTTTACAGGTCTTTCGAGGATATAATAATCGCTACGGGCAATGAGGGCTGGAGGGGAAGAAGCTCTAAGGTCGCTCCCTAGGCCCTCCCAGTTAGCACACAATAAACTATCGGTACTGCCACAATGAGCTCAAAACTAAAATACAAATAAAGATAATAGTCAGTAATGTGACAAAAGCTATAATAGAGCATAATTGTCCATAACCGACACTAGCACTAAGTGTAGTAGACTCGGTTAGAGTAATGTGAATAGTAATCGATTATGATAATGTGAATAGTAACCAATTATGGTAATGTGAATAGTAACCGACTAGAGTAATGTGAATAGTAACTGACTAGAGTAATGTGAATAGTAACCGATTAGGATAATAGTTACTATTCATTGGTCAAAAGTCAAAGTTACTATCCATGGTGAATAGTACTATTCACGGATGAATAGTATTATTCATAGGAAATTGTATTTTTGATGTTTTTGAATTTATGCAATTCTTAATAAGTATGTTTGAACTTACTGAGCTTGTTAGGTTATCAGTTTGTTCATCTTGCAGGTAAGAAACCTATTCAATAGACTTTCTGGATGACGACAGAATGCGTGTGTGCTGATGGGACAAGGATTCCACCTTTGATTTGGTCCTGCCATAAGTTTTCCGCTGAGCATTGAGAGAAAGTGAAATAAAGAAAATTTATTTTTAAAAAAACAAAATACCATATTGTATATTTGTAAATTATGTTGTACTTTAAAAAGACAACTAAAAGTGAGTGTTATATTTTATATGGCTTTTATACTTAGCTTTTGTCAGAGAAAAGTATTTTGAAAAGAACAAAAAAATTATGGGCAAAATTTTAGGCCCAGAAATATGAAGGTTGAAAGAAAAAGTGTTTAAATGGCGATCCGGATTCGGTGCATAGGCTGTCTCAGTTGACTACGAGGTCGGATCGTGGCGGTTTTGCGTGGGCTGGATTCACTGGCGCCACACTTTATTAAGTTTGGGATCAATTTTATATAGTTAATTTAGACAATGCTTGAGATTTGTAAGTTCAAAAAGTTTTTGTGTTTATTATTTTTCTTACATATCAAGTGTTTAGTAAAATGACAAAGAGAAGTCTACATTTTGAAAATTTGTAGTTTGAGATTCTAAGACATTATATATATGTATATGCTAGTGATACTTAGAGTAAGATACTAGAATCATTCTCATAAAGTTTCAAATTATAATTTATATTTAGAACCTTTTAAAGGAATTTGATATTTTTCTTCTTTTTTTTTAACACTTTATGATTATGGTTGTTTAAGTTTCTATGTTTAATAGCTTTAGATCTAAGGGATGATTATGTTCCTAATGATTTTTGATTATGTTCATGCACTAAAATCACATTTAAGCTATTTAAGCTTGGGTGACAACCCATTTCAAAATCTATCCAAAATTTTTAGTAATGTTTAGGCTGAAATGACCACGTAAATGACATTTTTAGGTCTTATGATCAACTAAAAAGTTTTAGATCTAGATGTTAAGAACAAGTTTCACTCAAATTGCAATTCTCAAATTCATAGTTTAAGACCTAGTTTCAAGTCATTTTTCAAAACTAGACAGAATTTAGAGTAAACCTGCCCAGCCTTAAAGGAAAACTTAGCTCCTAGTCAAAACAAGAAAGTTTTAGATCTCTTGAAAATCTAAAAGTTTTGTGAAGGCCATTTTATCTAAAAATGTCTGTAGAGTAAACTTCTAAGATGAAACACTTTATGCACCATGCAAGTATATGACCTTTTTATATAAGTTGTGGTTGTTCTATATTTTAGAAAACAAAAACAAAGGGGGTTGGTCGTTGAAATTCAAGTTAAAAATAAGTTTTGGTGTTACAATGTTATAAGAAACAAGCTTAAAAAAAAGTCTTCTTCATGTATACTAAGTTGAAAATTTGAAATGTTGACTGAAATAAGTTTCAAAACAAATGTAAGTGTTCTTTCATACATATTATGTTGAGATATGAAATGTTGAGGTGAAATAGATATGTGAGTTGCTATATTTTGTTCTGCAAATTGAAAATTTTCTTTTATAGGTACTTTTTGAGCAATTTTGGACTATGGGAAAATATGGAAGAACAGGAGAAACTCTGCCCATTTTTCTACAACTCAAAACAAGAGTTTTAAGTAGTTTTGACTGTGGGAGTCAGATTGGAAAAAAAAAAAAAAAAAGAGGAGACTCTATTCAATTTTCTATAAGAAATTCTAGAGAATGGTCAAGTAGTTAAGAAATAGTTAAGAATCAGTTTTGTATTATGAAACTAAAATATTAGTATAAACAAGAAGTAAGGAATGGGAATAGTGGAATAGAATCCATAGGATCCAGAGACGTGCAATTCATTTTGTCTATTGTGTTAAGCTAACAGGTAAGTATAACCCCGCCTACAGCATAAATAAAATTGTTTTCATACAAATGTTTTTATAAGCATGATGGTATGGGTATTATACGATTGAACTAATGGATCACATTTCAATACCATGTTATAATAAAATTTCCATAACATAAGAAACAATTAAGTTAAGTTAAGAATGTTACACCACCCTTCCACCCTGAAGAAGGTTCATGTTAAAAGTGTCGTACCACTTTTCTGCTTAAATGGAGGTTCGTGTTAAGTAAGTTTTAACCACAGTGTAGTTAGGACCTCGTGACTCCTAGCTTTCTATTTGGTCACATGCACCCGATACTGACACATTATGTAGGGCCGTTAAACATGTAATACAAGACAAGTTATGATTATACCAGATAATGAAATTCATAATTCAGCATGATCAGCATATTCATGAATTATGATTTTGTTAAGTATGTTTTGTGGGATGATGTTGTACTTGCTAAGCGTAAAGCTCACTGTATGTGTTCATGCTATAGGTAAGAAGCCTATTGACTAAATTTTTGCTAGATAGAGCGTATAACAATGTGGATGTGAATTTAAGGGTCCATGGGTATCGTTACAAGTAAAAGCTTTTGCTTTTTTTTGTATGAATATTTTAAGTAAGAATTTCTACAGTATTATGTCATAGAATTTTCAAGACAAGGTTTCAGTATTACCTTAAAAAAAAAAGAATATATATATCTACATAGATTTTGATTTAGATGACTAAGTTATTGATAGCTATATGTAAGAGTTGAGAACTCTAATATATTTTTATATCTACATGAACATGTTACGTTTATAAAAACAAAATTTTCCTCAAATTTTACGTTAATTAAATGATCAAGAATAAGTTAAATATGAATAAACGACGACCTCATTAGGCGGGTCATCACATCATATATATGATGTGAGAATAAAATAGGTCCATATAAAACCTATGTGTTTTTATTTCATTTTCTATTGCCTATTCTCACTATTTATTGTAACAAACTAGTATCAGAATGGGGTTAAATCTCAACAATAGTAACCATGAAATATGATATTCCGCATTTGGATCGCAACACCAGATTTTCACTATAGATGGTTAAGATGCTGGCTGTGCTTGTGCAAATAGATTTGGATGATGCATTGCTAGGGTTTGATAAGATGCCCTCATCTTGGACACCAGAGGAAAAATAACCTAAGGATCGACAAACCCTATCTCAAATTCATCTTCATCTATTAAATCAATTGGTACAAGACGTTTTGAAGAGAAAACTACCACAGTTCTGTGGTAAAAGTTAGAGTAGTTATACATGACGAAAATATAACTAGTAAGTTGCATCAAAAGGAACGGCTATATTTTCACTATATGGCAAAAGGTACGTCTTTTGAAGATCACTTAACCATCTTTAAGGAAATTGTCTCTGATCTAGAGACCATGGAGGTAAAGTAAGATAAAGAAGATTTAGGGTTGATTTTATTATGTTCACTGCCTTTTTAATATATGACTTCTAGTGAAACTTTTACACTAGATAAAGTATATAATTCTCTATTCTCAAATGAGAAAATGAGGTAGTTTATGGTCAGATCTAAGGCTTAGACAAAGGGTCTTGTTGTTTGAAAAAGGACACAGAAGAGGAATTATGGTGGTGATGTGTGAGGCAGATCGAAATCCAGTAATAGAGACAAAACCTAAAAGTATTGCAAGAAAAATGGGTCTATCAAATTTGAATGCTATAAGTTATGGAATAAGAATAAGAGAACTGTTGCTAATAGAAAGGAAAACAGCCAAAAAATTTCGGTGGAGCCGATGTTGCAAAAGATGACCACAATGATAGAGAACTCTTAGTTGTTTTCGATGGTGACTCCAAACCTTGCGAGGATTGGATCCATGATTCAGGTTGCATATTTCATATGCATCCTAATCATGACTAGTTTTCAACATATGAAACAACATCTAAAGGTATGGTGTTGATGGGAAATAATGCATATTGTAAGATAGCTGGTATTGGAACGGTCACAATTAAAATGTTTGATGGGGCCTTCAGGACACTTGATGATGTGAAACACTTCCCAAATCTAAAGAGAAATCTTATATGTTTAAGTAGTCTTGACACAAAAGGGTACAAGTACACTAGTGAAGGTAAAATTCTAATAAGCAAAGGTACTCTTATTACGATGAAATTGCAAAAAAGGTCTACCAACTTATATGTCTTGCAAGATTCTACAGTTATAGATAATGCAGTTGTTATTACTCTTTCCTTGTTAGATAATAAGGTTACTAGACTCTAACATACGCATCTTAGGCGTATGAGTGAAAATAAGATGGCCGAGCTAAGTAGAAGAAGACTTCTTGATGAATAGAGTATTAATTAATTTGAATTTATGCAAGTATTGAATTTTTGGGAAGTCGAAGAGAGTTAGATTCATGAAAGGCATTTACAACACAAAGGAAACACTTGATTACATATATTTTGATCTTTGGGGACCATCTTGGATGACTTCTAAGGGATGTGCTAACTATATACTGATTATCATTGATGATTTTTTCAGAAAATTTTAGTGTTCTTTTTGAAACAAAAGAGTGATGTGTTAGCTATTTTGAAGGAGTGGAAGACCATGATTAAGAAGTAGATTCTGTACTAATAATGGCTTAGAGTTTTGTTCTGATGAGTTTAATGCTTTATACAAGGCAAAGAGAATTGTGAGGCTTTTAACAATTCCTCATATTCTGCAGCAAAATGGTATAGCAGAGCAAATGAATAAGACTTTGATGGAAAAAGTATGTTGTATGCTCTCCAATGCTAGTTTACCTAAGTTTTTTTAGGCCAAAATTTCTTCTTTAGCCTGTTTCTTTATTAATCACTCTCTTTCAACTACTACTGGCAAAAAGACTCCACAAGAGAAATCAAGCACATAGGTAGAGTTTGAGATTAAATCAAGATCTATATCGGAGTCTACTTCTCAATCTAGCTTAGAAATGCAAGCTGGTGTTGCTCCTTCACTGCCATGAGTACCACCATAGTATTGTATTGCTAAATACAAGACTAGGAAAGATGTTAGACCTCTATAGAGGTATGGTGAGATTGATTTGACTGCTTATGCCTTAAATGTGGCTGAAGGTATTGATTCTAGTAAAGAACCTTCTACCTACGTAGAGGTAGTTAGTTGTGATGACTTTGGCAGATAGATAATTATCATGTACAAGGAGATGAAATCGCTTCATAAAAATGGCACATGCAATTTAGTGAGACTACCTAAAGGTAAGAAAGCCATTCACTGCAAATGGGTATTCAAAAGGAAGGAAGGAATACCAGAAGTTGAAGAAGCCAGGTATAAAGCAAGATTAGTTGTAAAGGGTTACAGTTAAGTTCCGGATATAAACTTCACAGATTTGTTTCCTTTAGCTGTAAAGTATAGTTTGGTTCCAACTTTGTTTGGTATTTTGGCCATGCATGATTTTGAACTTCAGTAGTTGAATATGAAGACAACATTCTTATATAGAGAGCTTGAAGAGGATATCTAAATGCAGTAGCTAGGCGATTTTATAGTTTTAGGAAAGCAGAACTATGTATGCTTACTAAAAGAGTCTTTTTATGGACTGAAACAATCACCCAAGCAGTGGTATAAGAGGTTTAACTCATTTATGACCACTCATAATTTTAAAAGAAGTAGTTATAATAGTTGTGTCTACTTGAAGAAGAGTGATTGATGGGTTATTTGTATATCTACAATTATATGTTAGTGATATATTAATAGCAACCAAGAATAAGGGTGAGATAAGAAAGGTCAAAGCTTAGCTTGGTAAAGAGTTTGAGATGAAAGACTTAGGAGCGGCAAAATAGATACTTAAAATGGAGATTTTGAGAGATAGAAAGATAGCTAAATTATACCCAAGATAGAAAGGATGTATTAAGAAAGTTTTTTGTAGTTTTAATTTACAGAATGCTAAACCTATTAGTACTTCATTATCAGCCCATTTTAGGCTTCACTTTATCCCTACAATAAGATGAAGAGGTTGATTATATGTCACGAGTTCCATATTCTAGTGCACTGAGATCTCTCATGTATGTTATGATTTGTTGACATTTATATTTATCATATACAGTCCGTGGATATATGGCAAAACCTAGTAAAGTGTTAGGAAATACCCTAAGCATGAATGACATTTTGATGTATTTCATTTATTTTTAAACTGGATAATAAAATTATATATAGATGTTATTCATTATATTGCTGTTTGTCCTTATTCTATTTACATGTTAAAGTAAATATAAGCAAATATGGCTCACTGACTGCTTGTGTTAAAACTGTTAGAACGTTGCATGCAATGGACTATTGTGT
Source organism: Antiaris toxicaria (assembly GCA_035233585.1). Taxonomy (NCBI): domain Eukaryota; kingdom Viridiplantae; phylum Streptophyta; class Magnoliopsida; order Rosales; family Moraceae; genus Antiaris; species Antiaris toxicaria. The sequence goes on from CP141153.1 coordinate 22,172,823, forward strand.
TGTCCAAAGCCATGGTGGAGACGGTTTATCTTGACTGTCCAGAGCATAGACTCCTGAGTAAAGACATAGATCTATTGCTTGGTGGTAACATATTGGACTGGGACTAAAGCATGGTTGATCTACGTAGTCTGCTATGAGTGGATCAATCTGCTTTTGACGTTCATTATGCAATAACCTTAATTCTGAGTAAATGAACTACTTTATGTATATGACTTGTGTACTTTGATGTCCCAATGGCTAAAGCGTCTCAGAGGTAGTAAGCTTATAGACCGGTTCGTTGGATGCATGACTTTATATGATGGAGGGTTTATTTGCAGATATTGGAATCATAACTCTAATAAGGAGTTAAGGGTATCCTCTTAAAGGCATTATACTGGATGTGAAAATGGACAAGGCCTTGGGTCGTCTGCTGGGCGGATGACTTCTTATTCACATATGGTGAATTATCATTTTCTTATTCGGTGGTATAATAGAACTTTAAGATAGCTTGATCAATAAGATTGAATGGACTTTGACCTAAGGCTGATCATGGATATCATATGAGGGTTTTGCATACATAACAAGGTTATTGGATAGTAGCTCGTCACAGGCTTACATAATACGGTATATAATTGAGAGTTCAGTTTCAAGTTTATAGTGATGTGACTCTGAAATTAGTAATCATATGATTGAGTTGTTCGGTACAGAATGATGATCATATAGATTCACGAGAGCTCGATTATATATGTCTAATTATCCCTCTACTAGCTCCACATAATTTCTTAACGAATGGCAAATTGATCAGGGTATGCTTATTGGTTAGTTGACTATGCATGGATGGTGTAGACATAGGATAAAGATGGAAGACAAGATTCTCTCCGGTTGAATTAGGATTTTGTTTTGGATAATATAGTACACAATTATTCGAATTCTAGATAATGTTGCTATGATTTTATTTGAGTTTGAATTGGAGTTATAGAAAATTATCTATGAGGACAAAATTTGAAATACAACTTTTTGTGGAGTTTCAAATTTGAAATTTGAAATTTGAAATTTAAATTTTGAATTTGAAATTTGAATTTGAAATTCGAATTTAACATTTGAAATTCGAATTTAACATTTGAATTCGAAATTTAAATTTGAAATTTGAAATTTGAAATTTGAATTCGAAATTTAAATTTGAAGTTTGAATTTTGAAATTTGAATTCAAATTTTGAATCACAATCCAAGTGAAATTCGAACTTTTTGTGGATACTTCCACATGGCAAGAATCGGTTTTGATATGGATAATGGAGAGAAAAATCTTGTTTGAATCCTACTTGAATTTTGAATCCTAAATCTGCCTAAAATGGCTGAATTTGTTGGGGAGATTTTGCCTAAGAGAATTCGGTTTTTGTGGATAAGGATAAAAGGAATTCAAGTTAGAAAATCCTATTTGAATTTTGATTCTCTCCCTCATAAAGTGGCCGAATTTTTATGGATAATCCCAAAGTGATTTTCAGTTTTTTGTGGATAAGGGTGAGATAAAATTCAAGCTAGAAAATCCTATTTGAATTTTGATTCTCCTCACACTTGGATGGCTGAATCTAGTCTTATTCAGGGGCTAAGGGAAATTCGGTTATAGTGGATAATGATGAGATAAAATTCAAGTTAAAATTCTGTTTAAATTTGGAATGCAAAATCTCCTAAGGTGGCCAAATCTTCCCTTGATTATGGCTTATAGGAAATTCAGATTTTGTGTGGAAAAGTAGGGAGAAAATCTTTTCCTAATCTAATTTGAATTCAAGGGATCACTTCATGCTACTTTATAAATAGGGGTCCTGCCATTCCAGTTCTCTCAAACCACAGACTCTCAGGTGAGCAGGTTTATTATTGCATAACTCACCGTAACAATAAGTTCTTTAGAGTTCTAGGTGATCGGAAGAAGACTAGTAGTGCTAGCATACCGGTCAAGGAACTGAGTACCCACACACTCTGCCATTCAGGAATTAGAGAATAGTAGAGAAGGCTAGTTGGTTGAAGCCCTCCCAGTCATTCTCCTCCTGTAGTTTGGCGTCCTCTGAGGTATGAGTTTATATTATTGTTAGTTATTGTATATGGCATCATGAAATATTTAACGATCTTAAAAAAAATTTTATTTTTCTGCTACGCCACTCTGATGCATTTTTTACTGATTTTTTCCTACAATTGGTATTAGAGCCATCTTGTGATTATGCCATGTACGTAAATTAGAGTTAGTCTTTTTATTTATGTATGGCTTTGATATTTAGAGAGTGACATTCTAGGTTTCCTTTATGTTGTTATCATGAATTCTGTATATAGTATGTGGTTATTTTAATTTTTTAAGTTATTACAAGCATGCTAGATTATGCCGGTTGTGGTTCTTTAGAATTTAGAAAAATTATATTTAGGAATTTTTATGTAACCATGGGAACTATTTTCATCACTATAATTTTCCTATGGATTTTAATTTTTTGTCTCTTAGAATTATTATGATTAGAATTTTGTATACCGGAAACAATTTAGGAAATTTTATGTAATTATTTTTAGAGGAGATTAAAGTTTGAAGACCATAATTTATTTTTTCCCAAAAGTTAAATTTAATTTAAAGATTGAAAATTTTTTTGTGTGGAAAATTCCAATTTAATTAGGATTCAAATTAATTTTTAGAGATCCTAATGGGTAAATTGGAATATAAAATGGAAATCGAGAACCGACCCCTCAAGATGGGCCATCGGCCTTGGAAGGGCTACAGCCCCTGCCCTGGGCAGGATGGGGCTGCGGCAGCCCCTGTCCAGGGCTGGACCACCCACGGCGCAGGCTGTGCCTACAGCCAAGGGTGGCCGTGGCCCCCCTAGGGGCTGCCGAGGCCCTAGGCTATAGCCCATGGCTGCAGGCCTGTTACGCCCACCTGGGGTGTGCAGCCCATGGCTGCAGGTGCTGCTTGCAGCCTGGCGGGCTGCTGTGCCCACCCGGGCGTACAGCTTGAGGCTGTAGGCCCTGCCTGCAGGCCGGCAGGGCTACACCCAGCCTGGCATGGGCTGCCAGCCCCCCAGGGGCTGCCCATGGCGGCTGCGGGCCTCCAGGGCCCGTGGGTCGATGGGCCGAAAAATGAAAAATTTTGATTTTTAAATTTGAGATTTAATTTTAAATCATGTATAAAAATATGTAATTGAAAATTTGAAATTACATATTATTACACATGAAATTTAAATTATTTAAAATTTGAAATTGAAATTTAAATTTGAAATTCGAATTTGAAATTTGAATTTGAAATTTAAATTTTTGGAATTTAAATTTTTAAATGATTCTTGGGATGAGAAATAAATTGAAAGGCTACATAAAGATGGATTCAAGAAGACAGAACAAAATTCAAGACCTAAAGAATGCTTTAGATGAAATTTTGTAATCTTTATTTTCTTTATTCTAGAATGGGACCATGGCTTGGTTATTTTTCCGTCAAATTTTTTTTTTTTTTTTTTTTTGCGATATGTCATGTATGAATGAATATGTATTGATAGATAAATTGGATGCATATTTGATAACATGTCATATAAGATAGGTGAATGCCGTTCAGACTATATTAATCATACATTTTTCAAAACTTGCATATTTTTCAAAATATTGAGTGGGAGAGGGTTTCAAACAAAACCCATGACCTCCATTGTTGATCCATATGTGAAAGCATGATAACGCCTCGAGTCAGTTCTGCCCTGACCACACCCCTCGTTAGGTGTTTACCGCCACTGGTATACTAGATTGGATCTCCTATGTGGAAAACGTATTCAGGCATGATTCTATTCATGACCACCCCTCGGTGGCTTGGTAGGACATGAATCAAATAGCGTAAACAATGGTTACACACTCAAGACTCGTGTAGTTATTAACCTTCCTTAGAAGCTCTGTTAACTAAACTGGTGGCCAAAATAAGTGGTTATTTATATATGTCTTAACCTTGGAGGAACTAAGGCAATATATATTAATTGGACGAGGTCCATATTCTGGCTATTTGTCCCATGACCACCCCTCGGTGGCTTGGGGTAATATGTGCTGAGAATTACGTTGCAATGCTACATTTTTTTTCAAGTTTCATGTAGGAACATACTTGTATGTTTTATTTGCTAAATTATCTTTATATTTACTTGGACTCTATAATGATATCTAGTATAACTTTATTTCAGTTCAAAATGTCACCGACACCCCTCATTTCAATACTTATTGAGAATAAACTTAATGGCGATAATTATAAAGACTGAAAAAGGAATCTGCTTATTGTAAGGACCGCCCCATCCCTATGCCATAAATTTTATTTAATGAGAAATTGAGGAACGATTTGATGCATTTAGTGCAAAATTTGACGAACACGGGCACATACACAGCCGTGTGCGTGGCCATGTACTGCCTAGACTGTGCGCGTAAGATGGCTAAGCAACTGTACATGCCGTATAGGTGAACACGGTCAGGTACACGGCCATGTAAGTGGTCGTGTACAGTTGGTGCTGTGTACGCGTAAGAAGCCATTTAAGTGAACATGGCAATGTAAGTGAACACGGTCAAGTACACGATCGTGTAAGTGACCGTGTACTGACCAGGTTGTTGGAATGCCAAAGGCCGTGTGACTGTACATGGCTGTGTAAGTAGAACACGGTCAGGTACACGCCCGTGTAAGTAGCCGTGTACCGATGGTACTGTGCACATGCATGAAGCCGTGTAATTAAACATGGCCGTGTAAGAGAGACACGGCCAGGTACACGCTCGTGTATTAGGCTGTGTACCAAGCAGGAAAATGAAAATTTTCCATGACATAGCCGTGTTAAGGAAAGACACGCTCGTGTAGCCTTGCACACGCTCGTGTAGATGGCCGTGTGAGAGGCTGTGTAAGGGGTAGAAAACCACTCAAATGATCATCACAAACTATGAAGCTTAATCCCGACGTAATAAGGGATTTAGTAAAAAAAAAAAAAATGGACTCAGCATGTCCAACTTAGTCAAGAGAAACTATGTTGAAAACATCGCACCAAAAACGCTTCGGTATGCGTGTGCAAGTACAACACAGTGTAGACACAACCACAGTATAGAGTATGAGTAATAATTTAGTGTAGAATGGGCTCATAGAAAATATAACCAACTAGAAATCATCTACATAACAATCAGATTCAGAAAATCTGGCTTCCGGATGATTGTTTGAACACTAACGAGAAAGGATCGAAAATCGTAGTATAAGACTGGACTGCGAAGAGAGCAACACAGATGATTTTCCTTCACCCCAAAACTATGTACTCTAGCTAGAAAACCAGCTGGTTTTCAGTAGCTAAAAACCCCAAAAAGTGATAAATAAAATATTGGGGTGCTTGATGACACAATTGTATAAACAATTGCCAAAATCTCACATCACCTTACCATCGCCATTCCTTTCTCACCCTCCCCCTTAAATGAACGCCTGCCCTCTGAATTTAGGGACTGAAATGGGCAAGTTTTTGTCCCCAAAATTAGCCTAAAGTTGGCTTAATTAATCAAGCTTAAGATAGCTAAGTGAGATTAGGATTTGTCTATAAAAGGGATGGCCATACCTTTAGGTTTAGTTTCCTCTTTTCACACTCCAAATTTTTAGCTCACTCTCCCTCTTCTTTAAGCTGTAGCCGACCACACTCTAGCCCAAAAACCACCATTTATCAAGTTCAAAACCTTGTCAAAAATTTACCAAAATCAAACCTCATCAAGCTTGTGCTAAGAGGAACCATTTCCAAGTTGTTCAAGGGTAAGATTCTAGACTGATTCTTGTGGTTTTAGTTCTTTGTTTTAAGTTGATGATTAAGAGAAATATTTTGATGTTGTTAGAACAAAAATCGACCTCCATCCTCCTTAGTTTCCAATGGCCATTTTTGCCATCCAAGCCTTAGTTCAAGTTATGCTCGGTTCAAAGCACAAAGAGGCAATTACTGAAAACCCTTGCTTTTGTGGTTAGTGATTTTAAGTTTTGATCAAAAGCCATTTATGCGTATTTGTTTATGCACATGGATTATAATAATTTTATTTTAAGCCCTTAAGTTTCGATGTTTAAGTTCATGTGGTTGTGAATATGTTTACAAAATATTTTACATAAGGATTTATGTGCAACGTTTAAGAATGTGGCTGGACACCAAAAACTATCCTCAGAATAGGCCACGGATTTTTGGCCATCTCGACCTACTTAGGGTCTAATTTTGGGATTTGGTAAAAATGATATTTTAAGAAAATTTCGTTATAGTCATTTTTATGTCAAATAGCCTTTGGCCAAAAACGACATTAATATAGGCTTTTCGAGTACTTTTCACTCGGTGCCCGAACTGGGAACAAAAACTGGGAACAGGACCCGACCCCAGACAGTAGTTTCATATTTTATTTAAAACGGACTCCTTTGAGTCCGAGTCAGACTTCGGGCTCAACACAAAAGTTGTAGATCTCGTCGAGACCTTGAGATTAACTCATATGTGTTTTAAAAATTTAGCCATTTCGGGCGTTAAACTGAGCTGTTTTCAAAGTGGTGTAAAAACTGGAAGTTTTTGTAAAATTGGGCACACAGCCCACGAGTTTAATGAATTTAGGAGCCATTAAAGTTTGATGTAGGCTCCGAGGTGAACACGAGTTTTGTTCATCTCATCGAGGACGAAAACTTTTATGTTCGCCAAAATCACCAACGAAGTCGTTACGACTTATTTCCAAAACAGTTTTCAAAAGTGGTTCAAAACCACCTTTAAAATACAAACATTAAAAATGTATTTTCACATACCTCAAATAATTATGTATTTCAACATTTCTAATATATGGACATGATTTTTTCATAAAAACGTTTCCCCTACCTTCCAATGGGGTGAGAAGGGGGCAAGTTCCAAACACACGCTTTTTACCAAGAATTTTTATAAGTAAATCAAAACAATTTTTCTTAAACAAACAAAGATAGTATGGGTAGCTCGGTAGACTACCATACCAAATGAGTCTTAGTAGCCCTGTAGGCTACTAAAATGAGCCATGGTGGCCCGATAGGCCACTGTACCAAGGAATAGTAGCTAGGAAGGCTACCATTCATAGGCAAAGTAACTCGGCCGGTTACTACACCAAGTTTACGCTTAGTAATCCAATAGACCACCTAGTACCTACGCACGAGATGACCGGTCAGTTGACTGGTCAGAAACCGGTCAGTTGACTGGTCGGAAACCAGTCAAGGACCGTGCTCTATACAACATTGTGAGAAATGATGAGGAATCTGTCAAAAAGACAATTAATCAAACGATAATAGGAATTGGACACCAAATTCCCAGGACAGGCCATTAGGGTACCGATGGACCCCGGTACCACATAGAAACGCAAGAAATAGTCACTAACAGTATTAGTGGCTCGTCAAAAGTACTGATGAAGATACGTTGTTGATGACAGGTGGTAACCTTTAGGTTGAAAAGGGCATGAGTACAAGTACGCAATTGTTGCTATTAGGTAAGTACAACTCTGCCTACAACATGAATAAAAATGATGTTGACTATATGTTAAGTATGTACGCCATGCACATGTTGACGTACAGCATATCTAAGAGCATGTAGTTTCACAATCAAGTAGATTGATAAAAGAGTAAGTTAGAGGCCATACGTCCCTACCGTGTAGGCTTGGGATAGCTCAGAAAAGTATATGGCTAGAACAGATAAACAAGATGGGATTTAATAGGTGTGTCATATCGGCTCTTTCAGTCGAAAGGGTTTTCAAAGTTAAAGTAAGAGAAGGCAGAAAGTTGAGCATCCGTTGGAGGCTCTCCAGCCTATGTAGTGACCTCGGGGGTTACGATTGGTCTGCGCACATACGGTACTGACACATGGGTCCGCAGTAGACAAGAGAAAGAAAAGAAAATATATTAAAGCATAAATGAACATAACCGGATCATGCATTGATCACTGTATGCATTAGATCTCTATACTCCTAGTTTCCATAAGATACATTCAGTATGGGATATTATTTCTGTTATGCATGAAGTATGTGATATTGTATTCTCTGTTGTGATATGTGGTGTCAGGATATACAATATGCTACACGGTATCTGTGATGAATTGTATGTTCATATGATTTTAAGCATATATTACTTTTAAACATGTTTTGCGGAAAATGTTGTACTTACTGAGCGTAAAGCTCACGAAGTGTGTTCATGCTTTAGGTAAACGTTCTATAGCTTAGTCAACGATGGGCAATGATAGCAGCGGAGGCAGATGTGAGGGGAGATTGTGGACACACCATGAGTATTCTTCCGTATGAGTTTTGAGTAAACAGTATTTGTAAACAGTAACGCTAAATAGTATATTTTGAATAGTGATAGTTAAACATTATTCATGAACAGTAGCCGTTTAAGTATTTTTCTTTTGAATAGTAACTACTAGTAGTACTGTATGTAAATAATAATGATGTACAAAAAAAATCCCTAAAATTTATGGTATCAGATTAAGTTAAAACTACATAAAAATATAAGTATTAGTTAAAGCAGATAGTTTTAGTAACGGTTCGGGCCACTGAAGGCACGGGTCGCCACACTTATAGTTCTCAGCTGTGAGAAACACAAGTTCATACTGGACGAACCATGCCCACCTGGACCTAAACTTGACACACCACTTGAGGAGGTCTCAGTTGCCTATACTCATTGGAGAGAATCTAATGAAATAGCTCGGTGCTACATTCTTGCTAGCATGACGAGTGCTCTACAAAAGCAGTATGAGACTTATCAAGTTGCTAGGGAGATCATGGAGAACTTAGAAGACATGTTCGGAGGCCAAGAAAAATTAGCTCAATAGTCTGCTATCGCCAGTATCATAAACTCCAAGCAGAAGGCAGGTACTCTACTGAAGGACCATATGATCACTCTTATGTGATTCTTTGTTGAGGCTGCCGAAAATAGTGCTGAGCTAGACTACAACACCCAGATTGAGATGGTATTTAAAACTTTGTCAAAAGATTTTGTGGGGCTTAAGGCTGTATATAATCTGACGACAAGGAGTTAAGACTCATCGGGCTCATGAAGCAACTCCAATCTTATGAGCAGATGATCAGGGATGGGGATGCAGTCCAACCAAAAGGAGAGGCCAATTGGTAGAATCTTCCAAACTCTCAAGGAAGAGGAAGAGGCCAAATAAGAAGCAATCGGCTTCTAGTTTTTCTATTCCTCCTGTCTCGGATGGGAAGAAGAAGAGGAAGAACAAGAAGCCTAAGGACCCTAAAAAGTCCAAGTGCTTCCACTGTGAGAAGGTCGGTCACTTTAAGAAGGCTTACCGAGAATTCCTAGCCACCAAGGGCAAGGAAGGTAAGGAACTTCATTATTTAGAAGCGTGTTTGGTGGAAGAATCGAAAGACAGTTGGGTCATTGATTCGGGTGCCACTAATCATGTATGTGTTTCTATGCAGGGGTTCGTGTAAACGAGAAGTCTACATGATAGGAGCCTCTTGTTGCAGACCGAAGATGGTAGCTTGGTGGTGGCTGAGGCAGTGGGAGATGTTTATCTTTATTTTGATGAATTTAGGTTTATATTATTGAAAGACTATTTTTATGTTCCTAATTTTAGGAGGAATCTTGTATCAGTAGCTTATTTAATAAAAGAATCTTATTCAGTTTCTTTTACTAAAAGAGTTGATATTCATAAAAATAAGTTTTTTATTTGTTCTAGATGGATGAATGGAAACATATATTTAATCAAACCAAAGATGTACTCACTGCTTGACACTGAATTAACTAATAACTCTAAAATGTTGAAATTTTCTCACTCTAACAAGACATATCTTTGGCATTTAAGACTTGGTCATATTAATTAGGATAGGATTCAAAGGTTGATGAAAGACGATAATCTAAAATCTCTGGAGGAGGTACGTCTTCCTCGATGTGAGTCTTGTCTTGAGGGTAAGATGACTAAGAGGTCTTTTAGAGCTAAGGATATTAGGGCTCAGGAACTCGTAGAAATTGTGCACACCAACGTATGTGGCCCCATAAACATCGCTGCATGAGGAGGGTACGAGTATTATGTCTCCTTTATAGACAATTACTTGAGGTATGGATATGTGTACCTGATGCACCGCAAGAGCGAAACCTTTGACAAGTTCAAAGAGTATCGTGCGGAAGTAGAAAAACAATTAGGTAAATCCATTAAGACACTTCGATCTGATCGAGGTGGCGAACATCTCTCCGATGAATTTTTATGACATCTTGTAGAGAATCAGATATTATCCTAATTGACTGCACTTGGTAGTCCACAATAGAATGGTGTAGCTAAAAGGAGAAACAGGACCTTATTGGATATGGTATGGTCCATGATGAGTTATTCAATGTTGCCGTTATCATTCTGGGGATATGCATTATAAACAGCGTGCTATATTCTGAATCAGGTTCCAAGTAAGCCAATTCCTAGGACTCCGTATGAATTATGGCGTGGCAGGAAGCCCTCCCTTAGACATATGAGAATATAGGGCTGCCCGGCACATGTATTGATGGGGATGCGAAGAAATTGGAACCAAGATCAGAATTGTGCATGTTTATAGGGTATCCTAAGGGAACTAAGGGAGGTCTGTTCTATAACCTAAAGGAACAAAAAGTCATTGTATCAATCCATGCGATATTCTTGGAGGAAAGTCACATGAATGACTTTAAGCCTTGAAGCAAAGTAGTGCTAGATGAGTTATCGGGTGATAAAACTGCTCTACAGATTTCGATCTTGGACGCAAATCTGAGTTTTGGTGAAAAACCTGCAGACGATCAACAATTTAGGATGTTTCGTCGTAGTGAGAAGGTTTCAAAGAAACCTAGTTTCTTCATGTATGATGTGAGGTTTACCAGGCCGAGGCTCATGAACATGAGGATGATCCGGTCACTTATGATGAAGCTATAAATGATGTTGATTCTAAATCCTGGAAATAGGCCATGAACAATGAGATGGATTCTATGAAATCCAACTTTGTTTGGGAACTTATGGATCTACCGGATGGGATAAAATCCATTGGAAGTAAGTGAGTCTACAAAAAGAATGATGTAGAAGGAAGAGTTGAAACTTTCAAAGCTAGACTTGTGGTAAAGGGGTACACGTAAAAGACTGGAATCGATTACGATGAAACCTTTTCACTTGTTGCTATGCTGAAGTCTATTCGTATTCTTCTGTCCATTGTTGCAGCTCTCAACTACGAGATCTGGCAAATGGACGTCAAGACAACATTCTTGAATGGCCATCTTGAGGAAAGTATCTATATGATACAGCTCGAAGGGTTCATGGTAAAAGGCCAAGAAAGGAAAGTCTACAAGTTGCTTAGATCCATATATAGATTAAAGTAAGCATCCAGCTCATGGAACCAAAGGTTTGATCAAGCGATCAAAACATTCAGTTTTGAGTAGAAAGTTGATGAACCCTATATTTATAAATGTATTAAGAATGGAAAAATGGTCTTTCTGATACTCTATGTCGATGATATACTACTCATTGAGAATGATGTAGGGAATTCATCATCAATCAAACTTTGGTTGCACCAATAGTTTGACATGAAGGACTTGGGAGAAGCTAATTATGTTCTAGGCATTCGTCTCTTTAGAGATCGAAAGAACAAAATGATAGCATTATCCCAGACTTCACACGTAGATAAAATAATTGATAAGTATGCAATGTAAGAGGCAAAGAAAGGTTCATAACCTTCCATTGCTGGTCTAACTCTTTCATTGGATGACTGTCCTAAGACATTGGAAGAAAGAGAGCATATGAGTAAGGTCGCTTATGCATCCACTGTGGGTAGCCTTATGTACAATATGCTTTGCACTCATCCGGATATATGTTTTGTAGTAGGTATGGTGAGTTGATATCAAGCAAATCTTGGAATCAAGCACTGACAAGCTGTGAAGTATATACTCAAGTATCTTAAGAGAACGAGAGATTATATGCTTGTGTATTCTGGAGGGGACCTAACACCCATAGGATACACGGACTCAGACTTCTAGACTTGTAAGAATTTGAGGAAATCGACATCAAGATCAGTGTTTTTGTTCGGAGGAGGCGCCATTGTGTGGAGGAGCGTGAAACAGGGTTACACGGCTAACTCTACGATGGAGGCTGAGTATGTGGCTGTGGTTGAGGCATCTAAAGAAGCGGTTTGACTCCGCAAGTTCTTTAGAGAACTTGAGGTCATTTCGGGTGTTAACAAACCTATCATACTCTACTGTGATAACAGCGGGGTTATTGCCAACACAATGGAATCTCAGCACCACAAGAGGACTAAGCACATAGATCGGAGGTACCACATTATTAGAGGGCACGTGGAGACAGGACAAGTGGATGTATGTAAGGTCGCGTCCGAGGACAACATTGTCGATCCCTTTACTAAGACTTTGGTGGCTAGAAGCTTTGAAAGGCATGCTGAGGCGATGGGGATGTATAACATGGAACATCTACTAGCTTAGGGTAAGTGGGAGATTATTAGGAAATGCCCTAAGCATGAAAAACATTTTGATGTATTTTCATTTATTTTTGAATTGGATAATAAAATTATATATAGAGGTTATTCATTACATTGCTGTTTGTCCCTATTCTATTTGCATGTTAAAGTAAATATAAGCAAATATGGCTCACTAACTGCTTGTGTTAAAATTGTTAGAACGTTGCATGCAATGGACTATTGTATGCAAGAAGACAATATTCTAAAGTAAGCAGTCTAAATTAAGGTCCGTAATCTATGAGGTTAGACCGAGCATCTAACTCATGATTAAGGCTATTATGTTGTCTAAAGTCATGGTAGAGACGGTTTATCTTGACTACTCGGAGCATAAACTCTCGAGTAGAGACATAGATATGTTACTTGGTGGTGACATATTGGACTGGGACTAAAGTGTGGTTGATCTACGTAGTCCGCTGTGAGTGGATCAATCTGATTTTGACGTTCATTATGCAATAACCTTAATCTTAAGTAAATGAACTGCTTTATGTATTTGACTTGTGTACTTTGATGTTCCAATGGCTAAAGCATCTCAGAGGTAGTAAGCTTATAGATCAGTTCGTTGGGTACATGACTAGTATACGATGGAGGGTTTGTTTACAGATATTGGAATTATAGCTCTAATAAGGAGTTAAGGGTATCCTCTTAAAGGCATTATACTGGATGTGAAAATGGACAAGGCCTTAGGTCGTCTGCTAGGCAGATGACTTCTTATTCACATATGGTGAATAATCATTTTCTTATTCGATAGTATAATGGAACTCTAAGATAGCTTGATCAGTAAGATTGAACGGACTTTGACCTAAGGCTGATCATGGATATCATATGAGGGTTTTGCATACATGACAAGGTCATTAGATAGTAGCTCGTCACAGGCTTACGTAATACGGTAGATAATTGGGAGTTCAGTTTCAGGTTTATAGTGGTGTGACTCTAAAATTAGTGATCATATGATTGAGTTGTTCGATAAAAAATGATGATCATATAGATTCATGGGAGCCGGATTATATGTGTCTAATTGATCTCTCTACTAGCTCTACATAATTCCTTAACGAATGACAAATTGATCAGGGTATGCTTATTGGCTAGTTGACTATGCATGGATGGTGTAGACATAGGATAAGGATGGAAGACAATATTCTCTCCGGTTGAATTCAGATTTTGTTTTGGATAATAGAGTACATAATTATTTGAATTCTAGATAAAGTTGTCATGATTTTATTTGAGTTTGAATTGGAGTTATAAAAAATTATCCATGAGAACAAAATTTGAAATTTGAAATTTGAAATTTGAAATTTGAAATTTGAAATTTGAATTTGAAATTTAAATTTAAAATTTGAATTTGAAGTTTGAATTTTGAATTTTGAAATTTAAACTTTGAAATTTGAATTCAAATTTTGAATCACAATCTAAGTGAAATTCAAACTTTTTGTGGATAATTCCACATGGCAAGAATCGGTTTTGATATGGATAATGGAAAGGAAAATCTTGTTTGAATCCTACTTGAATTTTGAATCCTAAATCTACCTAAAATGGCTAAATTTGTTAGGGGAGATTTTGCCTAAGAGAATTCAGTTTTTGTGGATAAGGATGAAGGGAAATTCAAGCTAGAAAATCCTATTTGAATTTTGATTCTCTCTCTCACAGAGTGGCTAAATTTTTGTGGATGAGGGTGAGATAAAATTCAAGCTAGAAAATCCTATTTGAATTTTGATTCTCCTCACACTTGAATGGCCAAATCTAGCCTTGTTCATTGGCTAAGGGAAAATTCGAATATAGTGGATAATGATGAGATAAAATTCAAGTTAAAATTCTGTTTAAATTTGGAATGCAAAATCCCCTCGGGTGGCCGAATCTTCTTCATTATGGCCTATAGGAAATTCGGATTTTGTGTGGAAAATTAGGGAGAAAATCTTTTTCTAGTCCAATTCAAATTCAAGAGATCACCTCATGCCTGTCTATAAATAGGGGTCCTGCCATTCCAATTCTCAGACCACAAACTCTCAGGTAAGCAGGCTTATTGTTGCATAACTCACAGTGACAATAAGTTCTTTAGAACGGTGGTTGAAAGAAGACTAGCAGTGCTAACATACCGGTGGAGGAATCGAGTGCCCACACACTCTGCCATCTGGGAATTGGAGAATAATAGAGAAAGCTAATTGGTTGAAGCCCTCCAGTCATTCTCCTCCTGCAGTTTGGCATTCTCTGAGGTATGAGTTTATGTTGTTGTTAGTTTATTGTATATGTCATCATGAGATATTAACGATCTTAAAAAAAACATTTCCCACTGCACCACTATGATGCATTTTTTACCAATTTTTTCCTACATAAAGAACATAGGAAAGCAGTTTAGTGGATCAAACACTTGTGTGACATACTGATGTTTGTTTTCACTTTAGCAGAACTAAAGATAGTTTCATTAGGTATGTTGATTTTGATTTTGCAGTAAGCCTTGATAAAAGAAGATCACTTATAGGGTACATTATTACCATTAGTCATTGCGCTATTAGTTAGAAAGCTACGTTGCAGACTACAGTTGCATTTGTCCACTACTAAGGTTGAATACATGGCTATTACAGAGGCTTGTAAGGAAGCTATGTGGTTGAAGGGACTAATTGGTGAACTCAGTGAAAACTTGTAGATTACCACAGTTTTTTATGATGGTAAGAGTGCTACTTTCCTCACAAATGATTAGATGTTTTATGAGAGGGCAAAGCACATTGATTTGCAGTATCATTTTTTACCTGCCATCATTGCTCATGGTGATATTGTTGTGAGCAAAGTTAGTACCCATGATAATTCTACTAATATGATGACCAAGTTACTCCTTATAGCCAAGTTTGTGCATTGCTCGACTTAGTTAGTATTCGTTGCTGAGATTTGCACTTAAGGGCTTTTGTGGAAGAGGAAGAGAGCTTTTGTCAAAGATTTTTTTCATTCTTGCATTGGAATTCGAGTCAAAGTAGAGAATTTTAGAGTGTGATGATCCAAATTCTGTTTGGCCCTACTCGAAAGCTCGTGGTACGACATATTATGAGATTTTTTTTTTTTGGATTTATGGTGATAGCAGAAGGAATAGGCTGATAGTTCTATCAATCTTAAACTCCTCTTGTACCAATCCTTGATAAAACTTGAGAGGCTGTTTGGGGGATAATTGGAGATGGAGTTTTGGAGATATTTGATTGAAATTAAGTTAAGTTTTGAAAATGTGCATTTGGATTAAAAAAAAAACTGTTTGGAAAGAAAAAATTTAAAAATTTAAAATATGTTCAAAATAAATATTAATATGGATCTTATTTTATTTCTTTTGAAATTCTATATAATTTATAAATAGATATATATCTCATTTTGACTCCAAATAACAAAGTTATGAACTTTTAAAATTTGAGTTTTTCAAAGAGATTTAAAAAAATTAATAATAAAATAGGGTGGCAATAGACTTCCCAAAACAAATTTGGAAAAGGCTAGTATTCCATGTCAAGAAAAGTTATAATTTTTATTTAATTATATTAGGAATTTATTTGTAATTTATGATATCTCTTAATTTAATTAGGAGAATTGTTAATTTTATGTAACTTCCGAGATTCTATACTTGTAACCTATAAATATCAAGGAGTTCATTCATATAAGTCTTTACTATAAATCACTTTTTTTCCCTAATCATTAGTTCGTGGACCATCTTCTCCATATTAAATTTTTATGTTCTCTTCTTTATTTTATTTTTCATATTCACTTTCTATATATAATATTTAAAAAATATATTTATAAGATTAGTGTACTAGTCTCTCTAGGTTTCTCCTATGAGAGTTTTTAGGTCTCACGCCATGTGAGGTTTTCTAATGTTGTGGTGCGATATTGGCTATGGAGGATATTGTAGGGCATTGGCATTCTCTACCCATCACAGAGGAGGAAGAGGAGTTGGTTTTTGTGGATTCATCAAAGATGGAGGCTTCGGAGGGTTTTAAGTGTGGTCACGGAGGGTTTTAACTGTGAGACTTTGAAGAATACCATGAGGTCTTTATGGCATATGGAGAGAGGTTTATGGATTAGATGTATGGGAGATGATGTGTTTTTATTTGAGTTTGCAGACGATAAAGAGAGGCAAAGGATTTTATCAATGGAACCTTGGTCTTTGATATATCATTGGTTGTTCTTAAGGAGGTAGGGGTGATGATCTGCCACGATGGAATAGTTGGTGTTATACTCGGATTTGGGTGTAAATGTACAATCTCCCTTTTTAGGGGAATGGTTAAGAGTGTCAGGAAGGCTATCGATAAGGGTTTTGGGGAGTGCATTAACATTGATGTTAATGAAATTGGGGGGTTTCATGGGAGGTATCTCTAAACCTCTCAGACAAAGAGATCGTATTAAGCTTACTAATGGCAGAAAGGCGATGGTGGTGGATTTTAAGAACAAATGTTTGCCAAATTTTTGTTGCAGGTATGAAATTTGGTAAGTGAATTTTATTCACTCGTTAAGTATCTTATGGACTTGATATTTAGTTGGTTCTTGAGATTTTGTGTTGGTTTTATATGTATTTTTGTGTTTTGTTTGTAGTTTAGGTGAAATCTCAATGAGTTGTCCACTTGGAGCAATTTAGGAATAGTTTTGAAGGAAGATCCTAGTTGAGCAAAGCATATAGCGCTTTTATGCCATTTTTCAGGCGCTTAGGCACTCAAAAGAGCAAGAAAACGCCAAGGACAAAAGCATTGGTGCCTAGGCACTGGGTTTGTGGCGCCTAGGCATTGGGTTTGTGGCGCTTAGGTGCTATGCAAGTAAAAAAAAAAAAAAAAATTGAATAGAGAGACTAGCGCCTAGGCTCTCAGCTTGTAGCGCCTAGGCACTGTGACATGAGCAAATTTTGGTTTAGACTAAAAACGTGAGGAAACTCACCTTTTTTAATTCCCAAGTCTTAAAGCTTACAAATAGGCCATCTTAAGGGATAATGGAGGACGTTTTTCAGACTTAGAGATGGATTTTAAAGGAGAGAAAAGAGGAGAGTTCGGGCTTAGAGGCGAGATAGCAAAATACGATGACCAAGCTTAATTCAATTCCAAATCGAGTTTTTCTTCTTTCTTTCATTATGATTAGAGACATGTTTTTGTTTTTATTAATTTCATTATAAAGTAAACTTTTTATCTAGAGGAAAGATGGATCCTATGCTTGATACTATGTCTTGAATGTTAATTTATGTTTTGAGGTTTTTCAAGGTTTATTTGTGTTGTTTTGTTCTTAATGCTTCTCAATTGATTGGCCATTAATTGGATGTTTTGGTATTTAGAATTTGACACTCGAGAGAGGGAATTTCAGATATGATCATTGGATAACTAAATCTAGGATTTTATAGAGTTTGAGAGGCTTATAATTCCTTTGATACCTTTTTGAAAAGAATAATTGAATGTAATAAATTATTATTTTTGAGTTTGTTTTAATTTATTAGTTTTTATTTGGTTTTTTCATACTTTTATGTTGAATTGATCTCTCTAAATAAAGTTAAGAACATTTAATTATAATAATTAGTAAAAATTAGATAACAATCCTTTAGGGTATGACAAACTTTTCTCACTGTTTTTACTACTAAACTTGACATCGTGCACTCGAGAATTTTATTGAATAGAATTCTTGGGCACACTACCCCAGAATGCCTCATTGTGGATGAGAGAGAGGGGCGTGACATCTCGGAATATCGATATGGTGACTTTCTTCGCGGTCCTTCGAATCAGATTTTGTCACACAGGGATGGTAGTGGTCGTGGAAAAGGCGCCAGTGGGGGTTTTCGTCCTAACTCTCACCGCCGATGGGGAAGGATAGGAGTTGAAGGCCTCCCGCCAGCAACTGATTCGTCATGTGGTATGGGATGGAATGTGGACCTGCTTAATTCTGTTATTCTTAGGCTAGATGTGGAAGTGATTAGGAGTATACCAGTAGGCCGTTTTCGAAGAGAAGACAGGTGGATTTGGCACCATGACAAAAAAGGTTGCTATTCTGTTAAATCAGAGTACCATATTGCAATGCATGCAAGATTTGTGACCAATTCTTTTGAGGGGGGTGCTGAACAGTATTGGTGGAAGGTTTCGTGGCACTTAAAAGATTCCTAGCAAGGTTAAGATCTTTGTTTGGATGGCTTTCCAGAATATTTTGCCATTGTGCTAATCGGGGAATTGGAGTGCAGAAGGGATGTCGTCGTTGTTTCAATGGTAAGGATACCTTTTTTCATGCTCTACTTGCCTGTGATGTGGCTTGTAGAACCTGGAGTGAAAGTGTTTAAAGGGAAAAATTAACTAGATTCAAAGGGTATAAGGTTGCTATGTATAAGACAGAGAAGAAAGATATGCTCAAAATTTTTGTCACGGTGCTTTGGTTTGTTTGAAAAGATAGGAACAAATTCACTCATAATGAACGACTTCGTGAGGCATCAGATGTTCTTGAAGCTGCCTCTATGTGGTTGAGAGATTACCAGGTTGCTCAAGAATGTGGAGTTGAAAAGGAAACATTCCTTGATAGAGGTGTTCTTCAGTGGAAACCCCCTATAGCTGGTTTATTGAAGCTAAATTTTAATGCTTCGGTGTTTAGCGGTAGGGATGCTATAGGTGTTGGAGGTATCATCCGTGACTCGGGTACACGCGTTCTTCGATCGTTTATGAAGAAGTTGGCAAGCTCTTTTTCACCTTTTGCTGCAAAATGTCTGGTATGATGCTCATCTTGATATTATTGCTGATATTATAAGTGCCGAATTGGCTGTTAATTAATGAAAGGCATTGACTTCACTTTCAATATATATATATATATATGAACCTAAATATGTGTTTGAGAAGAGAGAGAAAAATGAATGTGTTGCATATATTTGTAAAAAGTATAAATTTTGATTTAAGTTATCGAAAATGTTTGGATTCAAATGGTGATCCAAATAAGCTATACTTTTTCCTATCATTCCTCAGTAAGACAGCTAAAGAATTATAGTCATAGAATAACAAGCATTGCTACTTTTTCCATTTATAAACCAAAATATACTTTCTATAAAATTTTGTAAATATACCTGCACTCAGGTGGCCAAGAGGCAAAAGCCTCAGACTGAGACACAAACAGCATAACGTAGTCTTTCCACTCAAAAACCTGCTCTGCTGCCGGACGAAAGCTTGTACCATATTGCACCCTCTCCAAAAGTGAATCCATCGCATACTTCTTCTTCTCCTCTGTCGGCATATCGAAAAACCGATGAACAGAATTCTGAACATTGGTAAGAACTCCGGTGGGCACGCCATGGTTGATGATTTGAAAGTAACCCTACTTGGTTGCAGCCTCAAAAATGGTGTATGCAACATCGCGCGGAATCGCCCTACTTGGAGAAATCTATGACGGGTGTGGAAGTTTGGGATTCTATTTTCCTCGTGCCGAGTCTCTCCTACTGAGAAGGCACGGTTGCGATTCCCATATCTGCCAGACCCTTCACTCCGTTTCCTTGTTTCACAACGAAATCGATGAGATTGAAGGATTCAGGTAGTTCCGTTGATGACATATTCTTTGGTTTGTGTTGGAGATAGATAAAGTGTCTGCCTGATAATTCGAAGTCTATAAAATTTTGTTTGAAGTTTGACAAGCGTCTAGTGAAAAAGGATCCGTCAACATTGAATCAGATGCTATTGCTCAATTGAATTGTGTAACGCAAACAGATGTCTCCTTTTCCATAAGCCCAAATATCAAAGAGATTAACTCCTGTTTATTTCGCAGATTTGGCTTCTTTTATTATTCATTTCAAAATGTAATTGATGTTTTATAACCGCATTATAAATTGATTTTTTTTATTTGGAAAAAAATAATTTTTAATTGAAAATTATTTAAAACTTACTTTGCATTATAACATTTTCATATGTAAAAGTTTCTCTCTTTTTTATTTTTTATTTTTTGAAGTTTTTTCTCCATTTTTATTTAGTTTCAAAATATTATAACTTCCTCATTGTATATCTTATTAAGACGATTATTTTTAAAAAAAATATATTCATAATGAAGAGACGAACAGATCATCATTCATATATCCTACGAAGAGAGGAACGATATTTTAAAAATTGTTCTTTTTACAATGACAATTTAATTGCCCAATCAAACGTCATTTCAGCAGCAAATAAAAATGACTTTTCAACTCATGAAACCTATGCAAAAAAAGAACCTAAATTCTATCATTCACATTAAAAGAGATTAAAATATTTGGAGCAAAAAAATAAAAATATAAAAAGGATTAAAATCTAGGAGAAGCTGTTGGGTATGGCTAAGATTAAGCCAACGCGCATGAAGTGCTACTTGAAGCAAGCTTGAGTCTCATAGGCCTGCTGATGCCTGTGATATTGGGTAGCAAAGCAAAGTCATTTCCAACGAAATATGTCATTGCTTCTTTGATTGAGCACCCTAAACATTTCCACTCATGTTTGTACGTAATCTAGAAAGACTACGTACTAACCCTTGTCAGAGAAAAATTTAGAGGAACAAATTTTAATAACTACTAGAAAAGTTGGTTATCAGCCCTTCACATATACTTGAAAAAATATATATATATATTCATGGTAGGAAAAACTGCTGTTTAATTTAGTTATTAAATTAACTTTTTAATAATCTAATATATAAGTGTTCACGTTAAAAAAATTATTACATTTTTCGTTGGTTTTTCCAGTGGGTATGTTAGAAACCATTAGCTCAACCGGATTCGTTCAACTTTTAAACTATGATTTAAAGATGTTTAGAGGTAGGAGCATATATGCGTCCTTTTGTCGTTGGTCTATCTCTTTGGATTATTAGCCAAGGTAGATATATTATTTAGCCGCTTCTTTATGCCACTTTTCGTTTTAGAGTTTGTCGTTTTAATACTATTGTCGTTTTGTGCATGTTACTTTGGAAAGCTTACTTTGGGTGTCGTTTCCTTTGCTGAGCATACGTATAGTATCCCTTTAATTGTACTGCATAAGACAGACTTGAATATTTGAGATATTGGTATGAGAATGGCTCTCTCTCTTATTTTATGGTTTTCCCTGGCTTGATTTCTTCCCCTGCATCATGTTTCCAAAATTAAATATAAAATCACATATTGTCAAATCAATATAAACACTTAATGTTTATTAATTATTTATATCATAAAATATACTAGATGCATATGTAGTGGCTCGACCATTAATGCCATAATACAGCATATAATACATATAAATATACATAATGGAAACGATTAAGAGCACTCATAAAAAATTGCAACATTTTTAAGTGACGAGGCCTCTTATATATGCTTTGTGATCTCATTGATATTTGTCCACTATCAACAGTAACAGTGAATAGTACTGCATTTAAGCATTATAAGTTGCTTGGTTTTATACAAGATATTTAGTAAGGAGTAGTTACACAAACACTTTCAAGTGTAGATCAATCGCCGTGAAATATATTGTTCTTACAAAAATAAATAAATAAATAAAATGAAAATCATGAGGCTAGCTTGCTCAAATATCTTATGCTTATTGGCTTGCTTGCTTCTGCTCTTCAGTCAGATCAGGTACGGACTTTAATTACATGATTAATTGATGGATTTTCATTTTTTTTTTATGGTGTCAGCTGAAGAATTCCTTACATCGCATCGGGAATATGATAACTTGTATGTTTTACGTTGGAATTTGTAGATTTTTTTATATCATAAAATTTATATATTTTTTAGAGCGTGTGATAACTTATATATATCCAAACAATAAAATTGTGAACTTTAAACGTTAAGTTATGAACGTGTTTGTATAATAACAGGGAGGAGAATATTGAAACTTGGTCTGACGACTCTGATTATAATGCACCTAATGAAAATCTCAGGCATTCCCACCAGCCACGTGATACGGTTGGGGGCAAGTTTCCGTCGCCTTCAAGCGCTAATCTTCCTGCTCATCATTAAACAGTACTTCTGCAAATGAGTTCAGTTCCAGTATTATATATGTTCTAAAAACTAGAGAATAAAATGTGCTAGGATTATAATATATGACATATATGAAGGTACAATGCAAGCCTCATTTGGGAGAATATTAAAGTACACATTTATTTTATCCTCATTTGTGTGTATTATAATCTGAATTTCCATTTGTTTCAAGTTCAGCTGAAGTACTACGTCAAAATGGTATCATCGATCATCCGCGTTGAAACACAGACCCAAATGATTTAGTCGTTCCAAACTTGAGTTGAAATATAATAAAATTTCTAAAATATTTTAGAAATAGCAATTTAAGAAAAAATTGAAAAAGAGTAAAATTCATGTACACTAATAAAATAATACAAATCAAACATGATAATGCAATGACCCCGTAACATAAGGACACAACTCTTACTTGAGACTAGTTTCACTAATGAAATCTGATAATATATAAAGGGGACAACGTATGTCTGAGGTTTGAAAACGGGAAAGTACCCCAGCACACTAATATTGAGCACAAATAAGGCTTTTTTTAAATAAATTTCAACAATCTATGGACTCTAACAACTCTGTAACGTGAAGGCCCCCACTTACTACACATAGACATAACTCTAGTAATACAAACATCCATCACAAATACAACCCTGGCGTGGACTTAAACACAAACCAAAATAACAAAAATCAACGACTAATTGGCACCCAAAGCACCATTATTATAAATAAATAACTACACAACACAAACAACACAAACATACAAAAAGAACTCCAATCTCTATTGGAAAAAACACCATCAACGATGTAGACACTACTTCCACAAAGGGAATGGGAAAGCCGAGCTACATAGATTTGGGGCCGCTAGTAAAAAGCCTCCTACATGTGGGAAACACATGCCTTTGTGCCATCCTCGTTCCAGGCCACACACCGCACCGAAAGGTCCGTGACATTCCGGGGACTTCAGCACCCATCTGTGACTCAGATCTGCACAAACCATCGTGTGTGGCTCTCCTCTGACGACCACCAGATCGTCCACACTCCCCTCCTCCGGCACCGCTCTAACAAGCGAATCGAACCCCACGACATGCAGATCCACTAGCCACCCCATCTGCTTGTCGTCCCAATCAGCCGGACTCGCCTAGACATCTCCTCTCCAGCCCTACGACCACCACACCCTCCGCGCCACCCCCGTAGGATTAGAATCCCTATCTCCGGGATTGGGAGTACGAGGCAGGCCAAGTGGCACCACGAAACTCCTGCCCCCGCACAAAGCACAAACCAACAAACCCCAGGAAAGTTGAGAGAGAGAGAGAGAGAGAAGAGAGCTATACCTCATTTTTTTAATTTTGTTTTACATTTATAGTCTTTCACCATTTACTTACCCCTTTATAATTAGGAAAATTACATTTATGTGGTTAAAACACAGACCCAAATGATTTAACCCTTTCAAACTTGAGTTGAAATATAATAAAATTGCTAAAATATTTAAGAAATTGCAATTTTTTTTAAAATTTGCTTTACATGTATGGTCAAGTTACAGTAATTAGTTGATCTCTTAAGTTTCTTCTTGTTTGTGGTAAGGTAAATCTTGGTGTTTAGTTAATAAAAAGAAAAAGAAAAAAGTGATTTCCGGTGTTCTAGTCCTATCTTTAACGTTTTATTTGTCAGATAATAAACTTGGTGGCATATATAATTAATCACCAAGTATTGCTAATGCGCAAACGAAACATTATATTTGTATTAGTTAATGTTTTGACTTTTTTTTTATAAAGTCAAAAAGTTTGAAAGAAAGGGATTAAAAAAAACAATGAATGACCAAAATTCCAAATAAGTATTAAAGGAGGACAAAATTCCTTAACATATGGAGCGCCTGTTTCCACAATTTTGTTTTAAAAAAATGACCATATATTTATTCTACTTGTGAAAGTAAGGTCATTTATGTCGGACACACACATATTCATAAGCCTGTAAGATACTTTTAAGGCGTAGTTGGTTTTGCGGATTAAAATGAAAAAATAAAAATAAAACTAAAAACTATTTAAACCAAGAGTTTGTGGACAATTAATATGAATAGGAAAGTTTATAACATGAATACAACTAACTTGGCAAAACCTAGGGCTGTTCTATAAAACCCAAGAACTGACATTGCTCGTGCCGATGGGGTCAGTGGTAGTCTGAACCAATCCTTTAGTTGATTAAATGAACCGTCAGTCACATGGGTCCCTTACCTTTGGAGTGATGGAGCACATTCTTACCACTGAGTTGGGAGCAACTTGTCATTTTTGTATTTCAGTTACACGTCTACCCATTTTAAAACTCAAAAATGAAAATTTTCGAAAAACCCTATATCGTAAAGACAATAGCGTTTCTCTTCTCTCCACTCTTTGTAAGAGACTACAACCTAATGCTCCTTCACACTTAAAGAGTTATTTTCAAAGGGCTTTTACGTTTTGCGCTTTAAAACCAAGAGTTATTTTCAAAGGGCTTTTACGTTTTTTGCTTTAAAATCTTTTTGATAAAAAACTATAATCTATTTAATATTTTTGCTTTTTGTTTTAGTTAGAACCACACAAGACATTTTGTTACGACATCCAAATATTTGTTCCCGACTTTGATAAAATCTCTATTGCTACATTTGCAGCCTTTTGTGACGTTTTTTATCCTACTGTGTTTGGAATTCATGCTTTGAAAAAAAAAAAAAAAGGACCTGTAAACGAAAGTAATCAAAAAATTTTTTCCGTCTTCCATACTATATGCTATTCTCATAACGGATTCTTATTTATTTATTTATTTTTCCTTCTATGTTGAAGAGAATTGGAATTAACGTGATAGTTAGAAGGGACAATATCTCAACCATTTTGGCCTAGCATTTCACAATTACAAGTAAAGATTTTGTTGGTACATTGTGTTGGGGAAAACAATAAAATGAATGTTAAGGCTTGCATGTATTCATTGGAATTCGAAACAAAACTAAAGTTTTTTTTTTTCCTTTATTCAATGGTAATTTTCCTTCTTTGTTGCCCTTTTAAGTTGTGTTTTACTCGACAGTTTGACTGTCATTGCAACAAATTGTTTTTTTTTTTTTTTTAATAAAGCATGCGCAGCTCAGGAAGTCTGAAAGACAGATGGAGGAATTTGCTCGAGACTACCCAGTTGCCTCCAACTGATAGGAGGGAACCTCAAATTCTGGAAGCGACTTTGGTTCGAGTGGCGAGCGATTTTGGCACCCCTAACCTCTACTTTCATTGCAGTAAAAGATCCACATATTTTCTTTTGGTTACAGATACGATGTAACTTATGTTGTCATCCCCAAAACCTGCAAATCTGGTAACTTAAAAGGAAAAAAACGTAGATTAGAAAGAAAGAAAGAAAAAAAAAAAAAAAGGAAGAGAATACACTTAACTGTGTAGGCAATTTTCTAAGTGAAATCATCTTGATTTAATTTTATAAGCCTTCTTTCGTTCCTACCAGCTGCCATGAATCTGTCTATTATCTACTATTTTGTTTTTCTCACCATAGATAATGGCATGGAAAATTTCAGAAGAGTAGATCATATCTTCTTGCCAGACAAGAAAATAAAGTCCCGTCAAAGGGCAACAAAGAAGGAAAGAATAACACGGTATAAGGGATTGGATAGATCAGCCTACAGAGATTTTACTTCACCGATATATTATTGAAATATACATACATGTGAAAAGTACCATAGTAAAAACTCTAGATTCAACATCCGTCTCAAGTATAGTATTGCTCTTTTTTTTTTTTTCTGAACCCTATCATTATGCTAAAACATTTTGAAACTTCCAATTCCCTTGCTCAAAAAGATACAAGGCAAATTATTAAATACAAGAAAAATGAAACAAAATAAAAAAAAATCCAAGGAAAACAAGATAGTAGAGCTTTTATTTTATTCACTATTACAAATGTTAGATTTCACTATTGAGATTCCACTATCAATTTTTAAAAACAGTAATGGAAAGTGTATCTAAAATACGGTACGGAAGATGAAATCCAAAGACAGTCGTAAAATCAGTAGATTCCATGGCTGTTTTTTTCTAATGGTTATGCAAGTTCTTCAACAAAATCCTCTTTTATACATAATCTTAGCACTCATTTTGCAAAAATTGAAATTGCAGTAGAAAACAGCCTCTCTACCTCCATTCATCTCTACTATATCTACCATTCTAGCTATTTTGTAAGTGATCATTATTTTTTTTGTTTATTTTTACCTTATTATTGTCATTATAGTTTTTTTTTTCGTGGATAAAATTGCTTAAGTTTGTTGTGTAGTGGGTATTTATTTAATTATTTCGAAAGCTTATGTATTTTATTTGATTACGAAAGCTTAATATTATTGAATATTATGATCTTTGTTCTATGGCTTGCATTTAGATAGAAAATGGATGTGACTTGATAGATTGAGTAAAAGATATAAAAATAGTGTTGAAGAATTTTTGTCATTTGTCAAAACTCATACAAAAGGTGATAAGATTTATTGTTCTCGTGTTGAATGTAGAAACCATAGATTTCATTCAACTAATGAGATTGCATATGGATTATTTATTCTTACCAAACATGGTATTTACATGATAAAGCTTATATCAATAATAATCAAACATCAACGAGTAAAGGAAAAGATTCTATTGTTTAGGAAGGTGTAGGTGATAATATATTTAATATGGTTAATGAATTAAAAGAACACTTTGTACACTGTTTGGAGTTATTTGAAGCAATGATAAATGATTTCAAGACATTCTTGTATGATGGGTCTACAAAATATACAAAATTGTCAGCATTGGTTAAGTTATGGAACTTGAAGGCATCAAGAGGGTGGACAAATTCTAGTTTCACATCTCTTTGAGAATTTATAAAAGATGTTCTATCGGATGATAACAAAATGCCACCAAGTATGTATGAAGCCAAGAAGGCGTTGAGTACTTGGGGAATGGAATATGAAAAAAATACATGCTTGTCCAAATGATTGCATCCTTTACTGGAAAGAGTGTGAAAACTTAGATAAATGTCTGGTTTGTAAAGAGTTAAGATGGAAGAAGCGCAAGAAGCCATCAAATGATAACAAAGGAGTGTTGGCGAAGTTGTTATGGTACATTCCATTAGCTCCACATTTTTGGCATTTATTCTGTAATATCAAACATTATAAGAATTTGACTTGACACCATGATAAATGTGTTGACAATAGTATGCCTAGACATCCAGCCAATTCACCACAATGGAATACCTTTAATACCGCTCATCTAGATTTTAGTACGGAACTAAGGAATCTATGTCTTGGTTTGTCAGTAGACAGAATGAATCCACATAGTAATATGTGTAGTAAGCATAGTACTTGGCCAGTCATATTTGTCAACTATAATCTCCCTTCAAAATTATGTATGAAACAGAAGTTCTTGATGCTGACTTTATTGATCTCTAGTCCTCAATAACTAGCAAATGACATTGACATGTACTTGACACCATTAATCAATGATTTAAAAAGCTTGTGGGAAAATGGATCCCTTTATTAGTTCCGCATAATTTCTTAATAGATAATAATTGATCAGAGTATTTTTTATGACTTGTATTCTTGTACTTAGTAAAGAGAAAAAATACAGGTCACCTGTACAAGGCGTAGGCGATTCTTCAAGCAAAGGTAAAATGGTAATTTTGTTTTATTTAATTAATGAGATAAATATTTAATTTGTACAAATATTTATTTGGAAGATAAGATTTGAAATTTAAATTAATTGCATTTGTCTTTTAAAAGATAAATATGAGATTGATTTTTAGAATCTGATTTTAAAAAAATATTTCAAAATTAAAAGATTGTACTATTTAAATTTAAATTGAAAAAAATAATATCCTTGCTTGCTTTAAGGTGGCCTTTTTTTTTTTTTTTTGTGGATAAGGAAGAGAAGATTTTCTACTAATTTGATTTTTTGTTTTGAATGATTATTACATAATTGTTTAATTTAAATAAAGTTATTATGATTTTATTTTGAATTGAACTAGAGTTATGAAACTTATCTATGCAGACAAAATCATAAGATTTATAAAGATTGAAATTATCAAATTTTAAATTTCATAACCTAAGGTAGATTTTTTTTTGGGGTCCTTTATCCTAGTGAAGAATTCAGCCACACACAAGAGGAGGAGAGAGAAAAATCTTTTATGAAGTCCTATTCAAATTCTTAAAACCACCTATTGTACTTTCTATAAAAAGGACCTATGAGGCTCCTATTTTTCTTTAGACTACAGACTCTTAGGTGAGCGAATTTATTATTGTAACTCTCACTCATAATAATAAATTCTCATAGATCTGGATGGTTGGAAGAAGACAAACCACACAGAATACCAATGAAGGAACCTAACATTCCACTGTATGGGAATTCTAAAAACCACCTATTGTACTTTCTATAAAAAGGACCTATAAGGCTCTTATTTTTCTTTAGACTACAGATTCTTAGGTGAGCAAATTTATTATTGTAACTCTCACTCATAATAATAAATTCTCATAAATCTGGATGGTTGGAAGAAGACAAGTCACGTAGAATACCAATGAAGGAACCTAACATTCCACTGTACGGGAATTGGAGAATAGTAAAGAAAACTAGTTGGTTGAAGGTTCTCGATCACATTCTCCAGCATTCTGGATATTTTCCTCTAAAGGTATATAAATTATTGTGTGATTTATTATATATAACAACATAAGTCATAACGATCTTTAGAATATTTTTAAAATTCCGCCACACATGTTTTTAGTTTTTTCTTTAATTAGTATCAAAGCTAACTCATGATTATATTAATATATATAAATTAAACTATCTAGATTCTCCTTGATGTATAGATTTAATATTTAAAGAGTGGCATTCTATGTTTCCTTTTATGTTGTTATCATAGATTATGTATAATATATGTGATTATTTTAATTTTATTATTATTATAAACATACTCAATTTTACCAGTCATGGTTCCTTAGAATTTAGAAAAATTATATTTCGGAATTTTCATATAATCATGGGATGGTTTATCCTCATCAAAATTTTCCCATGGATTTTAATTGTTTGTTTCTTTGAATATTTAGAATTTTGTATACCAGAAACAGTATAGAAATTTTATGTAATTATTCATGGAGGAGATGAAGATTGAAGGCCATCATTTTCTACAAGTCAAGAATGCAACCTTTTCCTCGATGATTCAGTTAACAGTGGACACTAGCTTGTTGCAGTTGGTTTAAAGAAGTTTGGAAATTTGCTTTATTATTCACGATGAGATTTTGTTTTTTCTTCTCTTTTTCTTTCTTCCCTTTATAGTCTTTTTTCCCTTTTATTTCATGTTGGGTTTAGGAAATTTAATTGTATTATTAATTTATGAATTATTGTTCTTTCATTTCATGTTGGATTTAAGAAAGAAACAATGAAAACGATATAATATAAGTTATTACAAATATATGTAAAAATTTAAAATAATGAAACAATTAAATTGGAAAAAAAAAGAATAAATAATTCTTGATGGTTTAGAACAATGATTGAATTAAATTTGACTTGGAGATGTGAAACTTGAATGTCTAGGATATTATGAAAATATAAAGATTTACACTTCAATTTCAGATTCTTTCTTGTATTATTTTTATTTCTAATTGCATATAACTGGCAGTGACATATTTTCCTATTTAGATATAATATTGATGTGTTTATGTGTCAATACGTCATGAATTTAATAAGTAAAAATTGTTATATATATTTGTTAGTATATTCTTGACTATAATAAAATTTTGACCGCTTATTAATAAATCCTAATTCCATCAGTGCTCGCATACTTGTTCTTCTCCTAGTAGGCAAATCGTAAAACCAATGGGCAGAATTCTGAACATCGGCAAGAACTCTAGTAGGCATGCCATGGTTGACGATTTGAAACAAACCCCACTTGGTTGCAGCATCAAAAACGGCATCCGCAACATCGGTATCGTCCCACTGGGAGAAATCTATGACAGGTATGCACTATGGAAGTTTCGGCCTCTATTTTGCTTGTGTCGAGTCTCTCATAGGGAGGTTGGATGTACTGAGAAGGCACGGTTTCCATTCCCATATCTGCCAGACCATTTACTCCATTTCCTCGTTTGACAACGAAATCAATGAGATTGAAGGATTGATCAGGCAGTTCTGATGATGAAATATGCTTTGGTTTATGTTGGAGATTGAAAAAATGTGTGCCAAAAAATTTGAAGTTTATAAAAGTTTGTTTGAAATTTGAGAAGCGTCTAGTGAAAAAAGAGTCCCCACCATTGAGTCGGATGCTATTGCACAATTGAATCGTATAACTGAATCAGATGTCTCCTTACCCATAAGCCCAGGGAGGTTTAACTTGTATGATTTTCAGTTCAAAATGTAACTGATCTTTGATAATCACATTATAAATTGAAATTTCTCTTGAGGGAAAAAAATTTTATTTTAAAATCAAAATCATAGTAAAAATGGGACTCATTTTAAAGAAAGCCACTTTATGATTTACTCATTATCTCAAACTTACTTTGCATTTTAACATTTGTCATGTTTAAAAGTTTATCTCTTTTCTATTTAAGTTTTGAGACATCATAACTTCTTCATTTTATATTTGATTAAGCGAATTTTTTTTAATTATTTTTTTCAATGTGTTCATAATGAAAAGACTAACAAATCATCATTCATATATCCTATTAAAATATATTATGGACATTAAGTCTATATCTAGGTTAGGAAACTATCTTTTAAAATGATTGTTTTCAATATCTTTTACATTATACTAAAAATTCTTTTTACAATCAAACATCATTTAAGAACTAAATAAAAATGACTTTTCAAATCATGAACCTATGCAACAAACGAATCTATATGCTATCATTTGCATTCAAAGAGATTAAAATCTTTTAAGCCAAAAAAAAAAATCTAGGAGAAGCTGTGGGGTATGACTAGTGAGCCAACGCATGAAGCTTGCGACTTAGCACAAACTTAAGTCTCATTGACCTGCTATTTCCTGTAATATTGGGTTGCAAAGCAAAGTCATTTCCAACGAAAATTAAGCACCCTAAAAGTCTCCACTCACGTTTGTTTATAATCTAGAAAGACTACTAACAGCCACATGTACTGTCGGTGGTCGGAGAAAATTTTAGAGGAACAAATTTACTACAAAAGCCGGTTATCAGCTTGTTCACCGACTTCTTCTGCCTATATATATAATTAATCAAGACATGAAATAGAACAAAAAAGAGCATTTCTCCTTAAATCGCGCTTTCTATCTTCACGTATACTTTAAAAAAAATTATAATTGAAAAAATTTAGTTTTTTAACGATCTAATTACGTATATTTTTTCAGTGGGAGTGTTAGGGCGCCATTAGCCTAACGGGATTCGTTCAACTTTTAAACTATGGCTGAAAGATGTTTTGAGGTAGGAACGTCTGTATGAGTGCTTTTGTCGTTGGTCAATCTCTTTGGATTATTAGCCAAGGTAGATCTATAATCAGTTGCTTTGATTCTTTATGCCACTTTTCGTTTTAGAGTTTTCGTTTGTTGTTCTTTTGTACTATTTGTCGCTTTGTGCATGTTGCTTCAGAAAGAGCCAACTCTTTTATTTTGATGTCGTTTTCTTTGTGGAGCATAGTAGCTCTTTAATTGTACTGTGGAAGTCAGGCCTATAACTATTCGAAATATTGATATCAAAATGAGTTTCCCTCTGGTTTTGGGGTTTGCCCTTTAGTTATTGATTCGGCTTGATTTTTTTTCCTCATTATGTTTCCACAATTAAAAGTAAAATCACACATTGTCAAATCAATATACACATGTAATGCTTGTTATTGGTATCATAAAATATACTAGTTGCACATGAAGTGGATCGACAATGGATATACCATAAGACAACATATAATACATTTAAATATACATAATGCGGAAGGATTAAGAGCACTCATAACAAATTGCAACATCTTTACGTGACAATGTCCCTTGTATGCTTTCTGATTTCACTGATATTTGTCAACTATCAACAGTAAAAGTGAATATTGTTGCATTTAAGCATTATAAATTGCTTGGTTTTATCAAATAATTTGTGAGGAGTAGTTATACAAACACTTCCAAGTACAGAACAATCCACGAAAATTACTGCCGATAATCAAAAAGATCATGAGGCTACCGGCGTGGTCAAATATCTTAGGCGTGTTGGTTTGCTTGCTTCTGTTTTTCAGTCATATCTGGTAAGTACTTTTACATGATTATAAATCGATTTTCCCTTCCTTTTTTTTTTTTTTTTTTATGGTGTAGGGAGAAGAATTTCCAGCACCATATCTGAAATATGTGTAAATTACGATAGACTTGAATAATGAAAGTTACCTCGAACTTGTACAATGGCACCGTTGCCTACTTTTTGTATCACTATGACATGGACAAGGCGAAGAACATTGCGACTGTGTGTGACAAGTCCGATGAACTCTTCTTCTGTTTGTGAATATAGCCATGCACTTGATGCAGCCGATGACAACGGAGACCACCACCACGAGCCACGGTATCACCCAACATTTCCGGCGCCAAGCGATAATCTTCCTTCTCATCCTTAAACAGAGCTTCTGCAAAAGAGTCCAGTTCCAGCATATATTCTACTGTAGAGAATAGAATGTACTGGTATCGTACATATATGAAAGAGAGAGTAGAATGTACTGGTATTGTACATATATGAAAATAAATAGATGCTAGCTTTTATATGGAAGTATATTAAAGTGTGCATTTGATTTATCTTGATTTGTCTGTATTGTAATCTGAATCCCTTTTTTTTTTTTTTTTTTCAAGTTCAGCTGAAGTTCCACATCAAAATGGTATCACGATTCATACCCAAACTATTTAGCCCAGCCCATTTGGTGTGTACACTTGGAATTGAAGTTTTGAAGATATTTCTAACGGAATTGAGTTGATGTTTTGAGCCGTGCGTTTGATTAAAAATAAATTGTTTATTATTAAAAGATGTAAAATTTGTAATATATTTAGAAAAAATAACAATATAGATATTATTTGTTTTTTTATTATTTTATGTAATTTTTTAAAAAAAAAAATCTTATTCATATTTAAAATAAGAAAGTTATAAACTTTTAAAATTTAAATTTTTAATAAATATTTGAAAATATTAATAGTGAATTTGGTTTACTTTTAAAGAAAAAATTAAAAAAAAAAACTTTTGAAAAAATTTGGATGGGGTGGTCACCCGAAACATGCTTGAGTTGAAATATGCAAAATTGAAAAATATATTTTAGAAATAGCAAATTTTTTAAAATTTATATTATATGTATTGTCAATTTTGCGCTTTACTTGTCTTATTTATTAGGGAAATTACATTTATCTAGTCTGTTTGTCGTCCTCTAGTTCTTTTTTTGTTTAATTTACATTTATTTCTGATTTAAAAATCTATTTTTTGGTGGCTGTTTCCAGAATTGCACAATGTTATGTGACCATAAAATAATAAAACGATGATACATGATTCTGGTAATCAAACATAAAATATAAAAACAAAAACATAATAGAGCATAATAGAGCATCTTTAATAGTATTAAATTGATTTGTCAGTTATAAATTTTGATGTTTGGGTTAAAAAATATGTCTAGAAAATAGTGTTATCTTTAATGTTAACTTTGAATTTATCATTGTATATAGCGAATGCGAAATTAATATTTAACTCTGTTGATTGGAATTTTGACTTTTCATCTTGTCATTAAAACATTTCCATTGTTTACATACTTTTTTTTTTTTTTTTGATAAATAGTATAGTATTGGCATTGACATACATATTGAAGATTTAATAATGATCTCAAATTATTAAAAAAATGATTTTTCAATATTTATTATACATTGACATGAAAAAAAAATTAAAGAAAATTAATGAAAATGAATGTCGTGAAGTTAATATAAAGGAGAATTTTTTGGGTATACGATGAGGAGAGAAACATAATGAGTCCAAGAATGACGAATTATGAGATTATTAATTAATTATTAATCTATTCCAAAAGCTTAAACTGGAGAAAAAAGAGGGCAACAATAATTTTATATTATGATACTTCCCCTAGTGTGGACGATAGACAAATATACAAATCAATATTAATTGGAAACTCTAACACAAATAAAAATTCTGAAATATATTAAATACCAAATAAACGATAATAATGAAAAAAAGATAAAGACTGCAACTGCGTGGGAATGTTAGTTTATATTATGATAGAGAGACCATTTCCTTGTAATCTTTGTGAGTGAGACTTCACATATCAATTTATGTGAAACATTCGTTTACAAAAGAAATTAGTTAATGGCAGTACGTAATGTTATTAACAGTATTGAACTTATCTATAAATTGGTTTTCCTTCCCTCTGAAAATGATTAATGTCCAAAATAAAATGTTCTAGTTTTAGCATAAATTCATTTTAGTTAGGCTTTTTTTTTCCCCCTGAATATAGTTAGGCTTGTTTTAATCCAGCATAAAAATGGTTATAAATTCCCATTTTTTTTAATTGATTGATGACTTTCACCTCCAAGAAAAGAAAAAATAGGTTTTGTTTTTTGTTTGTTTGTATGTTTGTTTGTTTTACCTATTTTAGGGGGAGTTTGGGGGAGGTTTTGGAGATGTGGCTTTGGGATTTGGAAAAAAGTTGGTTTTGGAGAATGTGTTTGAGAGAAAAAACTGTTTGGGGTGAAAAAATTAAAAATTTTAAAAAATTTTTTAGAAAAAAAATATCAATATGGATCTTATTTTGTTCCTCTCGAAATTCTATGCAATTTAAAAAAAACATCTTATTTAGACTTGTATACACAAAGTTATGAATTTTTAAAATTTTAAATATACTGTAACGTTTTAGATATATAAATAATAAAAAGTAATAAAATTTTGGAAAAAAGATAAAATTTTTGATTTGGAGACCCTGCCCCAAACGGGGCCTTAGTTGGAAAGGCATGTTATGAATTAAGTAAACGGGGGAAACGAACTAAGAACTATTAAAAACAAAAACAAAACTAAACTAAAACAAAAAAAAATTAAAATTAAAAAAAAAAACAATAGAATTGCATATATTTAATATCTACAAATAAAATAAAATTAATAGAGAGAGAGAGAGAGAGAGATATTACAATTATGTACGATCAAATCCACAATTTAATACATCATATTTTTGCTTGGATTCCTAAAACGACAATTGAATATATTTCATTTTTTGAATCTCTTTGGATTTGAAGTTTTTAATTACTGTATTTCTACAACTAAAATTACAATTTCAGTATATGTTTGATGTGCCACATGTATTCAAATGCAATTTTTTTAATTCTTTTTTTTTTTTTGAAAAAAGTCATTCTCAGTTTTACTTCTCAAAAGTTAATAAATTTGCATTTATAAGTCTAAATAGGATGATTATTTTTTAATTGCATAAAATTTTGACACGAACAAAACAAGCTCTATGTTAATTTTTTTTTAAACACATTTTAAGTTTTTCACTTTTTAGCACTTTAGCAATTCAAACACCTTACCAAATACACATATAATGCATTCAATTCAAACCCAATAAAGTTAATTCAAAATGATACACCAAACGCATGCTAAAACTAGAACTATTTACCAGCGAAATTCCTGTATAACTACAGACATCCCATAACAAATCATTTTGCATTATCATCCTTAAGTTTTCACAAACATAACATTAAAACCCCTTTTTATTAGTCAAACCTGACTGAAAAAATGCAGTTTGACAGTTATATAAAAACGATACCAAGAGCTTGTTTGGGGAGAGAATCTCCAAAACTGAGTGGAGACTCTTTGTTGTCTTTTTATCTACTTCACAATCACTTTTACTATTTACATTTCTAAAACTATACAATAAACTCAAAACATCAAAACTCTATAACTTTATATATATATAAGTTCAAATGAGATTTTTTTTTTAATTACATAATTTCTAGAGAAATGAAACAAGATCTATATTGATAATTTTTTTCTAAACAAATTTTTAAAATTTTACACTTTTTCACTCTAAATATTTTTTTTTCCTAAATATATTTTCAAAATTTACTTTTCTCCAACCCAAAAATGATGTCAACATGCCTTAGTTTTGGATCTCAAAAATGATGCTTTTACCCTTATATAACATATTAATGCTTTGTTTCATCAAGAACGTTGTCATTTTCTTTAATCTACTGGCCATTATGTGACACTTAAACGAAAACTTTTTTTCTCCATCCTATCTAAATTTCAAAATCCCATAATTTTTGCGTTTCAAAGCCGATTGAAATATATTTTTTCTTCTATTTATCTAGAGTGAAGACATGAACAAAACTTCATCACTATATCCTATTAAAATTTATTATGGACATTGAGATTAGTAAGAATTATTAGAACTGTTTTAGGTGTCGTTTGGCTTAAAATTACATTTAAATCTTACTCAAATATAATACAATTTTACACCAAGCATAAATTTTACAACAGTGCTACGAAAACAATAAATATTCAAAACATTTTAAAAACAATCATATCAACTTTTCAATTCCACTATTTATCTCTATTTTTACCAATCACATCAACTTTTCAACTCTAAAATACATTTTATCCAAACACACATTTCATTCAAATACAAAACAAATACTTTTCAACCAAATATAACATTCAAAAAATAAATTTCATTTAGATACAATCAAAATGTAATGCGTTTACCAAACGTCAAATATCTATCTAAACACACGTTTAAATAATATGTTCAAATATTTATGTTTAGATCGTGAATATCCAAACACTATATCATATAGCAATCCAAAAATGTTTTCGCCCAGAATATTATCATCCGAATCGTTGAACCAAAGGAAATCCAAGTGATCTTTATATATTCACATGTGGTTAAGATATGACTATGGTAGTCGCATTTTAAAATCCAAATCGTAAGCGCATAAAATTATAGAAAGATATGGCTGTTTTTCTTTTATATATACATATATATATATTTACTTCTTATTCATGTTATTAGCCAGAATATCTTTTCAATACTAGTTAGGAGAAGTTGACATATTCATCTTGATTCAGTTGTTATTCATGCAGTTGATTTTATGAAACAATTATTGGTAACTCAATTACGTACGTGGTAAATAAGATATTTTTATTTTTCAATTGAAATGTCAAATAAATTAATTTTGCTTAATAGCCACACGAATTTTGACTTTTGCAATGTTCCTCTTCAATTTCGCATATCAAGGTATATATAGACGGCGACATTTCGATCTCTTTCTCTATGGTTGGTCGCATAGACCAGGCAGAAGGCTGATTTTCCAAATTCAGGGTAGACCTGCAGCTTGTAGAGGAACGCCCCTAGGCCTTCCCATGCTGTCATTGCTGTCGGAAACTCTTTCCCTTTCTGTGCCCATCACTGAGCCTCTTGTCCCGTATTCACGGCCGTTGGCCATTGTGGGCGAGACCCGGCGTTTTGGACAAAGGATGTGAGAGTTTCCATTTTAGCTAGATGTTCTTTAATCCTTTTTAATCCTCTTTAACTTTTAGATTTAGATCAAGAGGTGTATAAAATTTTTATCCTTGCTTTATCCCTATCTCTATTGTAGAAGACCCTTTATTTTTTATAGGATTATATTCATAAATAAAGATATCTCCAACCCAAATCATCAAATTTCACATTAAAATAGTGTAAATACACATCAAATAGTAAACTTATCTCTAATCCATTATATTATTTTTAACCCGATTAAAAATATTCCATATATATTATCTTTTATCTTTTTCTTTTTTTATTCCTTTTTACTAATTAAAAAAAAAAAAAAAACACACATACACACACACCCCAAAAATGGCGTGAATGAACAGTTTGGTGCTTCAGTGTTCAAAACACCAAATATGGTGTTTGATCTGGCGTTGGGTTGGAGCATCAACCTAACGCCAATTTCACCTCTAAGTTAAAAATAAAAGATTAGACGATAATTTCATAATAATTTTTGTAAAATGTAATTTTACATGTGAATATAAAGAGTATTTTTATAAAATTATATTCATAATTAATATTAAATTAAAAAAGAGATTATAATACCAAATAAAATAAGCATACGGTTAAATTGTAAAACATAACATAAAATTTATGGATCGTGATATTATAGATTTGATTAATAATAATAATAATGATAATGATAACAGGCTTTGTTGTGTGTGTGGGTGGACAGCCCGTGGTGTGTGTGATTTAAAAATAGTACTTGTGGTAGAATAATGATAATATATGTAACAGACCCGAGAATTTCTACCGTGTAACCTAGGTTTAAGCTAGGTTTCCTGTGAGGGTTTCTTGTAAATGAAAAGGTAAGAAAGCACTATAATTGTAAATAGACTAAATTATAGTGTTTGTAATAAAATATATGAATGTTTGGAGGATTTAAAATCTCCAAGAAATAATTAAAAAATGAATGTTTAAGATTTAAAGAAAAATGTCGAGCCAAAATGTTCAGATAGAGTGGCTTAGTGTCCGAACGAGAAAGATGTGAGAAAAGATAAGTTTAAAAGCAAGGATAGAATAAGATGCATGTTTTAGAATTTTAGAATGAACGGGAGTGGTTTAGATTAGAATCAATAGCATGGATGACTATATAAGTCCTCCAGAGAGTACCTTAAGAGTTTCGGGAAGTGCAAGAAATAGAACGATGCTTTTCGAAACTCAAAACCCATAGATAGTTACAGTAGAATATAGAAATTCTGTCTTTTAGAGAAAAAATGAAAAAAAAATTCGGTTAGTAATTTTAGTCAAATGACAGTAAGATAAGGTAAACCGATCGTACGGACAACCCCGAAAACCCGTCCCTGTGATATCAGTGTATCTGATCAGTTTAACTTTTTGGTCAAACCTTGACTCTTAATTAATTTAGCAAGGGGTTGAATTAATATGAATTAATTAACCCATGAGATTAAATTAATTGAAGGGAATTAATTGACAAAAGGTGATGATGTCAAAAAGGGGGAATTAGAAAAAGAAGAAAAAGAGAAATTGAGGGGATTAATGGATGAGAATTAAAGAAGGGAGAATTAAGGGCCATGATGAAGCAAGATGGCATCTAAATTAATTAAGAGTTTCCCTCTGGTTTTGGGGTTTGCCCTTTAGTTATTGATTCGGCATGATTTTTTTTCCCTCATTATGTTTCCATAATTAAAAGTAAATCACACATTGTCAAATCAATATACACATGTAATGCTTGTTATTGGTATCATAAAATATACTAGTTGCACATGAAGTGGATCGACAATGGATATACCATAAGACAACATATAATACATTTAAATATACATAATGCGGAAGGATTAAGAGCACTCATAACAAATTGCAACATCTTTACGTGACAATGTCCCTTGTATGCTTTCTGATTTCACTGATATTTGTCAACTATCAACAGTAAAAGTGAATATTGTCGCATTTAAGCATTATAAATTGCTTGGTTTTATCAAAAATATTTGTGAGGAGTAGTTATACAAACACTTCCAAGTACAGAACAATCCACGAAAATTACTGCCGATAATCAAAAAGATCATGAGGCTACCGGCGTGGTCAAATATCTTAGGCGTGTTGGTTTGCTTGCTTCTGTTTTTCAGTCATATCTGGTAAGTACTTTTACATGATTATAAATCGATTTTCCCTTCCTTTTTTTTTTTTTTTTTTTTATGGTGTAGGGAGAAGAATTTCCAGCACCATATCTGAAATATGTGTAAATTACGATAGACTTGAATAATGAAAGTTACCTTGAACTTGTACGATGGCACCGTTGCCTACTTTTTGTATCACTATGACATGGACAAGGCGAAGAACATTGCAGCCGTGTGTGACAAGTCTGATGAACTCTTCTTCTGTTTGTGAATATAGCCATGCACTTGATGCAGCCGATGACGACGGACGCCACTACCACGAGCCACGGTATCACCCAACATTTCCGGCGCCAAGCGATAATCTTCCTTCTCATCCTTAAACAGAGCTTCTGCAAAAGAGTCCAGTTCCAGCTTATATTCTACTGTAGAGAATAGAATGTACTGGTATCGTACATATATGAAAGAGAGTAGAATGTACTGGTATTGTACATATATGAAAATAAATAGATGCTAGCTTTTATATGGAAGTATATTAAAGTGTGCATTTGAATTATCTTGATTTGTGTGTATTGTAATCTGAATCCCTTTTTTTTTTTTTTCAAGTTCAGCTGAAGTTCCACATCAAAATGGTTTCACGATTCATACCCAAACGATTTAGCCCAGCCCATTTGGTGTGTACACTTAGAATTAGAATTGAAGTTTTGAAGATATTTCGAATGGGATTGAGTTGATGTTCTGAGCCGTAGGTTTGATTAAAAATAAATTGTTTATAATTAAAAAGTGTAAAAATTTAAAATATATTTAAAAATAAAAATAATATAGATTTTGATTTGTTTCTCTATTATTTTATGTAATTTTTTTAAAAAATTCTATTTATATTTAAAATAAGGAAGTTATAAACTTTTAAAATTTAAATTTTTAATAACTATTTGAAAATATTAATAGTGAATTTGGTATATTTCTAAAGAAAAAAATTTTTAAAAAAATCTTAAAAAAAAAAAACAAAGAATTGCATATATTTAATATCTACAAATAAAATAGAATTAATAGAGAGAGAGAGAAAAGATTACAGTTATGTACGATCAAATCCACAATTTAATACATCATATTTTTGCTTGGATTCCTAAAACAACAACTGAATATATTTTATTTGTTGAATCTCTTCGGATTTTAAGTTTTTAATTACTCTATTTCTACAACTAAAATTACAATCCCAGCATGTGTTTGGTGTGCCAATTGTATTCAAATGCAATTATTTTTTTGATTCTTTTTTTTTTTTTTTTTTGAGAAAAGTCAATCTCAGTTTCACTTCTCAAAAGTTAATAAATTTATATATACAAGTCTAAATAGAATGATTATTTTTTAATTGCATAAAATTTTAACACGAACAAAACAAGCACTATGTTAATTTTTTTTTCTAAACACATTTCAAGTTTTTCACTTTTTAGCACTTCAGCAATTCAAACACTTACCAAATATATATATAATGCATTCAATTCAAATCCAATAAATTTAATTCAAAATGATACACCAGACGCATGCTAATACTAGAGCTATTTACTAACAAAATTCTTGTATAACTACAGACACCCCATAACAAATCATTTTACACTATCATCCTTAAGTTTTCACAAACATAACATTAAAACCCGTTTTTATTACTCAAACGTAACTGAAAAAATGTAGTTTGACAATCACATAAAAATGATACCAAGAGCTTGTTTGGGGAGAGAGTCTCCAAACTCAGTTTTGGAGACTCTTTGTTGTCTTTTTCTCTACTTCACAACCACTTTTACTATTCATGTTTCTAAAACTATACAATAAACTCAAAATATCAAAAGTTCATAACTTTACATATACAAGTTCAAATGAGATTGTGATAACCGAGAAATCTATATTCTCAGAAAATTTTGTACAAAATATGTAAATAAATGTATATTTACAGTGAGATATGTTACAGAATACAGAGCAGAGGAAAATTTTGATTAATTGAGTTTTAATCAAAATTTTATAATGAATTAATGAATATAGTTTAAAAGCTAAGCATTAATTCAAATTAAGATATTTTAAAATTTAATAGAAAAGTATGTAGAAAATACATATTAAGAGATCAATGGCGCACAAGTGAGCCACATTGATCATTGGCCAAAAGATTAGCCAAACAAGCCCTTGAATTTTCAAAAAAATGAAAGAAAGTGAGAGAGAGAAAGTTAGGCACGTGAGTTAAGAGGGGACAAATCATTCCCCTTAGCTGCAAAGAGAAGTAACCGACAGAAAGAAAGAAGGAAAGAGAAATAAAGAAAGAAAGAAAGAAAGAGAAAGAGAAAGAGAAAGAGAGAAACCGAGAAAAAGAGAGAGAAGAAAAAGGAAATCCAAACAAGTTCGGATTTTCTTGTTCAAGCAGCAGATTGATCGAGTTTTCGGTCAAGAATCAGCAGCAAGAAACTCTCAAGATTCAAAGTAAGGTAAACCCTCGTTTCTCACGTTTTTCTTGGGGGAAAATCTAGGGTTTTAAGTGAAAAAAAAAAAAGAGAATGTGAGTGAATCATGTTGAGGTTTTCGGTTAAAATCGAAACATAGTTCGAGTCTAGATGTTTTCAAACACGAATCCATGAGTTGATGGTTTAGAAAACCAAGCTTAGTGAGTTTTCTACAAGAAAGCTCAGATTTTTCAAAAGTTTAGTCAAGAGATTTTTATAAGCAAAATGTGAAATTTTGCTTATGAAACCATGGATTTGTGATAGTAGAAATGTAGTAGATACCTTGAAACGATCTTATGGAGATCGATTTTGAGTGTAAAAAGTAGAACAAAGGCCACAAAAGCCTTAGAAAATCAGAGCAGAGCAGTTCGGACCCAGAATCTTGATTCTTGTATGAACACGGGCGTGTACAAGGGCGTGTTCAGAACACGGCCTTGAACATGCCCACATGCACGACTGTGTTGCAAGAAAATTCAGACCCGAGAGGTATACGGCCAAGAACACGGCCGTGTATCGAGCCGTGTCCAAGGGCACATGGTCAAGGGCAATGCGTGTAGCAGACCATGTTAGACAGTAGGAAAACACGACCAGAAACACTGCCGTGTAAGTAACCGTGGAAGAGTCCAGAGGAGTACACGGCCGTATATTCACCCGTGTAAGTATACACGGCCATGTTCCACGAAGTACATGGCCAGGCATGTAAGTCCAGAGAGGTACACGGCCAGAGACACGGCAGTGTAGGAGGGCGTGTCCGAAGCCAAAGAGAAAAAAAAAAGAGTCTGGAAGTAGAAATTTCATGTTTTGCCATATTTCCAATATAAGATGAATATTGGAAATAATCAATGGTTATTCCTTTTATAGGGGCTCAAGCCAGAGACCCCGAATCAGCAGTTCCAAAGCAGCAGAGGCTCACGCTAGCCGACTTTCTGTAAGTTCAAGCATTGTCCTGACTGTAACGTGGACAATCTTGTCATGTTATGATATTATGTATATTGTTTGACGTGTATGTTAGACATTAATTGTCTATATCACGGAGTTCACGTCAGTTTCATGTTAGTTTCATGTCAGTTCATGTCATGCATGTAGAGTTTCATGTTTCAGTACACATGTCAGACAGATACCAGAACACGAAAACAGGTAGATGCACAAGGCACTCTAGTGTGTTAATATAACTCACACCCCAGTAAATCATGTAACAGGTTCCGACTGTGGGGGCAATCAGTATGCTACCCAGTTGGAACTCCAGCAAGATGGTAATTAAACCAGTTATTGGTATATCGGCCTCTCGACCCACGGGGAGGTTTTCATGTTTAGTTTCAGTTAAGACTGAGGAGGTCAGCACTAAAATACCACTCCCAGTTATGCTAACATGTCGATACAACCAATCAGGGGCCCAAAACCAGAACTAAAATAACAGATAATGTCCTAAGACTAATCGTTCAGCCACGAGCATATTTACAGAGTCCAGTTTCATACATAAGCACAGTAGTATAGCATGTCATGTTTCATGTTTTTATGTTTGAACTTACTGAGCCCATAACTCATCAGTTTGTTCATATTTTGCATGTAAGAGACCTATTCACCAGTAGTATATGGTGGACGACGAACAGGGTAGACGCATGCCAGGGAGGATTGGGCGAGGGATTGTGGTCACCTTTAACCTTCCGCTGTACAGTTTTGAAATGTAATTTCAAATAGA
This sequence comes from Antiaris toxicaria, assembly GCA_035233585.1. Taxonomy (NCBI): domain Eukaryota; kingdom Viridiplantae; phylum Streptophyta; class Magnoliopsida; order Rosales; family Moraceae; genus Antiaris; species Antiaris toxicaria. Next base: position 22,216,961 of record CP141153.1, read on the forward strand.
ACAAGTTTTCAAGTTAAGATTATATGATAGGGGAATCATGATCCATGTACATGTTATTTTGTTAACATGATTTCCTTATCACATTCTCGAACAGTTGATGATGTTATGAAATAAAAATTTATTCCGTAAAATTAGAAAGTAAGTTTTCAGTTCAGCATGATTGCCGGCGACCCTAGAGGCCTGCAGACTGTCGCGGTTAACTACAGAGTTGACTGTAATAGCACTGTAGAGCCTCTACAGTAAGGCGGGCCGCCACAAAAATATATTTTTTAAAATTATATAGAATTTCAAGAGAAACGAAACAAAATCTATATTGATAATTTTTTTCTAAACAGATTTTTAAGATTTTATACTTTTTCACTTTAAACAGTTTTTTTCCTGAACATATTTTCAAAATTTACTTTTCTCTAATCCAAAAATGATGTCTCCAAAACTACTCCCCAACAGGCCTTAGTTTTGGATCTCAAAAATGATGCTTTTACCCTTATATAACATATTAATGCTTTGTTTCATCAAGAACGTTGTCATTTTCTTTAATCTACCGGCCACTGTGTGACACTTAAGCGAAAACTTTTTTTCTCTATCCTATCTAAATTTCAAAATCCCATAATTTTTGCGTTTCAAAGCCGATTGAAATATATTTTTTCTTCTATTTATCTAGACTGAATACATGAACAAAACTTCCTCACTATAACCTATTAAAATTTATTATAGACACTGAGATTTGTACGAAGTATTAGAACTGTTTTAAATATCTATCTAAACACACGTTTAAATAATATGTTCAAATATTTATGTTTAGATCGTGAATATCCAAACACTATATCATGTAGCAATCCAAAAATGTTTTCACCCAAAATATTAGCATCCGAATCGTTGAACCAAAGGAAATCCAAGTGATCTTTATATATTCACATGTGGTTAAGATATGACTATGGTAGTCGCATTTTAAAATCCAAATCGTAAGCGCATAAAATTATAGAAAGATATGGCTGTTTTTCTTTTATATATACATATATATATATTTACTTCTTATTCATGTTATTAGCCAGAATATCTTTTCAATACTAGTTAGGAGAAGTTGACATATTCATCTTGATTCAGTTGTTATTCATGCAGTTGATTTTATGAAACAATTATTGGTAACTCAATTACGTACGTGGTAAATAAGATATTTTTATTTTTCAATTGAAATGTCAAATAAATTAATTTTGCTTAATAGCCACACGAATTTTGACTTTTGCAATGTTCCTCTTCAATTTCGCATATCAAGGTATATATAGACGGCGACATTTCGATCTCTTTCTCTATGGTTGGTCGCATAGACCAGGCAGAAGGCTGATTTTCCAAATTCAGGGTAGACCTGCAGCTTGTAGAGGAACGCCCCTAGGCCTTCCCATGCTGTCATTGCTGTCGGAAACTCTTTCCCTTTCTGTGCCCATCACTGAGCCTCTTGTCCCGTATTCACGGCCGTTGGCCATTGTGGGCGAGACCCGGCGTTTTGGACAAAGGATGTGAGAGTTTCCATTTTAGCTAGATGTTCTTTAATCCTTTTTAATCCTCTTTAACTTTTAGATTTAGATCAAGAGGTGTATAAAATTTTTATCCTTGCTTTATCCCTATCTCTATTGTAGAAGACCCTTTATTTTTTATAGGATTATATTCATAAATAAAGATATCTCCAACCCAAATCATCAAATTTCACATTAAAATAGTGTAAATACACATCAAATAGTAAACTTATCTCTAATCCATTATATTATTTTTAACCCGATTAAAAATATTCCATATATATTATCTTTTATCTTTTTCTTTTTTTATTCCTTTTTACTAATTAAAAAAAAAAAAACACACATACACACACACACCCCAAAAATGGCGTGAATGAACAGTTTGGTGCTTCAGTGTTCAAAACACCAAATATGGTGTTTGATCTGGCGTTGGGTTGGAGCATCAACCTAACGCCAATTTCACCTCTAAGTTAAAAATAAAAGATTAGGCGATAATTTCATAATAATTTTTGTAAAATGTAATTTTACATGTGAATATAAAGAGTATTTTTATAAAATTATATTCATAATTAATATTAAATTAAAAAAGAGATTATAATACCAAATAAAATAAGCATACGGTTAAATTGTAAAACATAACATAAAATTTATGGATCGTGATATTATAGATTTGATTAATAATAATAATAATGATAATGATAACAGGCTTTGTTGTGTGTGTGGGTGGACAGCCCGTGGTGTGTGTGATTTAAAAATAGTACTTGTGGTAGAATAATGATAATATATGTAACAGACCCGAGAATTTCTACCGTGTAACCTAGGTTTAAGCTAGGTTTCCTGTGAGGGTTTCTTGTAAATGAAAAGGTAAGAAAGCACTATAATTGTAAATAGACTAAATTATAGTGTTTGTAATAAAATATATGAATGTTTGGAGGATTTAAAATCTCCAAGAAATAATTAAAAAATGAATGTTTAAGATTTAAAGAAAAATGTCGAGCCAAAATGTTCAGATAGAGTGGCTTAGTGTCCGAACGAGAAAGATGTGAGAAAAGATAAGTTTAAAAGCAAGGATAGAATAAGATGCATGTTTTAGAATTTTAGAATGAACGGGAGTGGTTTAGATTAGAATCAATAGCATGGATGACTATATAAGTCCTCCACAGAGTACCTTAAGAGTTTCGGGAAGTGCAAGAAATAAAACGATGCTTTTCGAAACTCAAAACCTATAGATAGTTGCAATAGAATGTAGAAATTCTGTCTTTTAGAGAAAAGACGAAAAAAAAAATCTGTTAATAATTTTAGTCAGATAACAGTAGGATAAAGCAAACCAATCGTACGAACAACCCGAAAACCCATCCTTGTGATTTCGGTTAACTTTTCGGTCAAACCTTGACTCTTAATTAATTTAGCAAGGGTTGAATTAATATGAATTAATTAACCCATGAGATTAAATTAATTGAAGGGAATTAATTGATAAAAGGCGATGATGTCAAAAAGGGGGAATTAGAAAAAGAAGAAAAAGAGAAATTGAGGGGATTAATGGATGAGAATTAAAGAAGGGAGAATTAAGGGCCATGATGAAGCAAGATGGCATCTAAATTAATTAAGAGAGAATTTGAATTAATTTAGGTAAAATGGGAGCTTCTAGAATAGGTGTGCACGTGTGTGTGTGTGAGTTTAAGCCAAAATTTGGCCATTTTTCCCAAAAAGCAGCCAAATACATTTTCTTCTTCTTCCTCTTTTTCTTCGTCGGATGCGAAAAACTCCATAGCTAAAAATCAGATTTTTCTAAGCTTTTGGGTGGCCAAGTTTCGAGTAAACTTCGATCCAAGGCTCAAGAGGAAGATATAGTGTGGTAAGTACCCAAATCTTTAAGTTTCCTTGTTTATTTTCGGTGTTTGGAAAACGTGAAAGTGTGAGAATGGGTGAATGGATTTCTAAGTTCAATCCTCTTGATTTTCGTTTTAAAACCAGATTTTTATGAGTTTTGATGAGTGATAAGTTAAAAGTTTGAACTTGGATTATGGTGTGCGTGTATGTTTGTGGAAAATACCAAAGGTTATGTATATGTTGAAGAATGTGAAGATTTAAGTTGAGATTTTATGATGGTGATGATGGATTTAGAATTATTAGGTTGATATGGGTTGTGATTGAGAAAAGGATTTAAGAGGCTTGAACCATTTTTTATGTTTTAGCCATATGAGGATGTTTAAAGAATGTAATATGTGATAAGGGAAATTTTTACGTGAAAGCTTAGGCCTTTGCATAAAAATTTAGGCTTATGGTATAGTACTTGGCAGGGAACATGGTTTTGAGGCGTTACCTAAAAGCCAGGAAGCCAAAGTTTAAGTCGTTATGTTGCCGGATTTTAATGAAGGCATTTTAGAGATTAAAGAGTGAAATGGAATGAAAAGATGAGTAAGAATGTCAAGAAGTTTGAGTTTATGGTGTGCAAACTTAGGTAGTTAAGGTTAGAATGGCATTTAGGCCATTTTTCTAAGTGAAATCGCAGGATTGTGCAGTACACGGTCATGTTCAGGGAGTAAACGGGCTTCAACACGACCGTGTACCGGCCCGTGTTGAAGTGAACATGGCCCCAGGCATCGCGATAGATGAACAGTAAAAATTCCCCAGACTACACGGCCTTGAACACGGCGTGTGCCAGGCCATGTATCAAGCCATATAATTGCTACAGTGACTAGGCAGCACGGGCGTAAAAAGGAAGGGACACGGGCGTGTAGAAAAACAGGACAGGGCAATGTAACCCGAGGGTTACACGGTCAGGAACACGAGCGTGTTCCCGGCCGTGTAACACAAAGAGACATGAAAAAAAAAAAAGAGTTAAAACTTATATGTTTTAACAGTAAGTTATAATAATGTATGATCTAAAGAATAACCTTTAGTTATTCTCCATGATAGGGGATTCAGTTAGAAACAGAACCGGACACGTTGAGGATCCAAAGAAGCTCACGCTAAGTCAAACACTTTAAGTACAGATATTTAATTGTCTGCTCGTGAACAGTCTTGTTTTTGAATGATAGGATGATGTGAGATAGTAATGCTATGAGGTTAGAAAGAAACGTTTCGTTAAATGATTGAGTCTTAACTGCATTTCTTTTATGTTGTGTATCATGACATGAGTACTAACATATCCATATGTTTTAGAAAAGAAAAGATAAGTCAAGAAAAGAAAGTAAAATTTAAGAAAGATAATGAGATTGAAAATGTAACGGTTGGCGTACTGGCCTCTCCCAAGCATGAGGTTAAAGTTTATGGCCTCCACCCCAGAAGTGTGGTGCTCTCCAAGTGAGGTAGTTTAAAGGCCTGCCTCCACTTTATGTGGTGCTACCCAAAAAGGGCGGTAGTTTATGGCATAGGATGCTACCCCAAAAGAGTGGTACATCCCAAGTCTGACCTTGGGGTTGATTGGTAGGTCGCTCCCCCTTCCCCCATTGGTCTGAGCGCATGAGGTACGTTTAACCACGGGCCCACAAGTGAAAGAAAGAAAGAGAAGCTAAGAAAAGAACAAAACGATAAGAAAGAAAAGAAATGAAATGAAAGAAATGAAAAGAAAAGAACGATACGAATGAAAGAAAGGAATAGAACGATATGAACAAAAAGAAAAGAACAAAACGATACGAAAGAAAGAAAGAACAAAGAACAAGAAAACGAAGAACGAACAAGAAAAATAAGCAAGTATAAATGGACTAACCTTTGTTGTTAGTTTATGTGTTTATGTAATGATTTGAAAGAATGTTTGTTTATATAATGTCATGTATGATATGTATGAGATGTCGATGAGATGTTAGGTTTTATGATGTAAGTTATACATGGAATGTATTATGAGATGTAAGTTTATATGTTTATGTAATGATAAGTTTATATATATGTATGTTTGTACTTATTGAGCTCTAGCTCACTAGTCTGTTCGTGATGTAGGTAACGAGTAAGATACTTATATTATGGAAGAAGAAACGAATGGGCTGGCAGACAGATTCCTAAGATGTCATGGGTGGGTTATGGTTTTACTACGTTTACCTGCTGTAAAAAAAAAAAAAAAAAAAAAAAAACGTATATGTAATGTAAAGAAATGAAACACGTTTTAATGTGAATTAAGTTTATAAAGTATTTAAAAAAAAAAAAGAAAAATTATAATAGTAGTTTTTCAAAAAATCCGCATCTGCGAGGAAGTTTAAAGTAAGTTAAGTATGTGAGGCGACCCCCAAGGGGCGGTCCTCACAAGATAATAAAGTTCGTAGGATGAATATTTCGCTTTTGGTGGAAAATAAAATAAAATCTTTATTTGTATAAACTGCTACCTTCTTTAAAGGGGATGACAAAAGAAACCCAGAATACACGCATGATCATGAGATCATACGTTATACAATAAAGTCTTAGCATAGATTTTCCCTCAAATAAATAAGATAATAGACTAAACGATGAAAAAAAAAATATTCACATATTGTTAAAAAAGATACATAAAATCATATGTTTACTTAAGTCACATACATAGATTTAATAGTAAAATATGCCGACGTTTCTCTTCTAGCTGGAAAAGCCAACGGATGGTCGGCACAAACAAGGGCATAGCCAGATATATATTTGAGTGGGAGCATACATCACATATATTTTTTTACAAATAACATTAAAGTGTAAAAGCTAAAAGGTAAAATTTTAGTGTAGCTTTGTAAAATTTTTTATTTTTTAATAGGAAAAACATAAAAACCATAAATTTAACGAGGTAAAATTAATTTTAATGGAATTATATGAGAAATTTTAATTTTAATAAGAGTAAAATTAAAAAACTAAAAAAAATTTTGGTAAAAGTTATAGAAAAAAAAATGAGTGGGAACAGTATTCTGCTTGATCTAAAGCAATTCCAGTAGCACAGGATACAAGTATAATTTAATAATAATTGCACACTTAACTCTATCAGTATAATTTAATAATAATTGTACACTTAATTCTATCGTAATTTATAGAGTTCGAACCTTATTCTAAATTTCAAAAAAAAAAAAAAAAAGGCCAGCGGCTAGTTTCCACTAAACAATTATAATGATAGGTTTGTTTTTGTAATCATCTTGTTAAGATACAAGTAGCAACTATAAGTCCACATGATGCTTTTCGCAAATTAAGATAGTCATTAGATTAAAATAATGGGAGATGGAAACACATACTCCCATTAATAAAATAAAATAGTAAAAAAATAAAAGAAAAAGATATTGGGGGAAGTTGCTAACGGCTAGTCACCATTTTCACTTTAAAATAAAATATTAATCTAGCAAAATAAATAAAAAATAAAGCTAGTTGTTGATTGGCAACAATTAAAAAACAATTCCCTCTTCTTGGGTGAAGTAACATGGCTTATTTTTCCTAACTATCCCACTATAAATGTAATCCTAATATAATTCTTGACACTCTAAAAGCCTAATATCTGATTTTTCTTTCTAAAATCTCCCCTAAAATTTCTTTCATCTCCCGTTTTCACTCTACTATACAGAGGCCAAAAGCATATGTATATGTTCAGCTAAGAAATAGAGCAGTATAACACAATCTTAAAAGCTCACTATTGATATGCACAACGGTAAACACTTTGGTAGAGTGGAAAATGGTGAGAAATGAAATTAGAGAAGGCATTTTGGAAAGTAATGTGGAAGGGAAGGACAATTAAAAATTCATGGACTGCACTAATTTTTAATCCCTAAATTTGAGAAGAAAAATAGATTAAAAAAATTTTGACAATATAAATGTAGATAAAATACCTATTTTAATCTTTATTCATTATCATCTCTTAATTTATATAAAATTATAACTGTAAAACACAATTGAATAAATATTTTCTTTCTCGTTTTTTTCTATTTTACCAAAACCATCAACAAAATAAAGCTACAAGTGAGCCAACAGATGGGAAGTCAATAATAGTTGCAATATTTTTAGAGTTAAAAGAGGGAGAAAAAAAAGGTCGCAAAACGATGAGCTGTTGGACATTTTTATGGTGGGACGTAGCAAAGGAACGTTTCACGGACACTTTTATAATTATTAATGTCAATAATTGAGATATGTGGGTCTTGGACATGTATGGTAAAATATTAATAACGTTGTGTCCTTTCCTCTCTCTTTTGGTGGGATAACGTTATTCAGACACACTTTAATGCTACAATAATTCATACAGTCAGCATTGCCAACGGATATATTTCTTTTTTTGTTTTTGTTTTTTGTATTTTTGTTTTTATCAATCAAGAAGGCATCGAATAGTTATTTATCAAAACATTCCATTAAAAAAAAAAAAAAAAAGGAAATTCCCAACATAACGGATAGAACATATGGCTACACTTTTTTTTTCCCCTTCTTTTCAAAAAAGTCCTCGTATTTTTTTCTTATAAATAGTGGGCAATAGCTCTCCCTTCTCTTCTCACACTGCAATCATAATAATCTTTGCCTTCCTATGATCGCTCTAAACTACAGCAATTCATCATTTCTTTTCTGATAACAACTCAAATATTTTCCTTTTTTTTTTTTTTGGTTTTGATTGCTTTAAAAACACTCTTTTGTTCCAATTCTCCAATCTGAGTTTTTTTTTTTTTAACTTTCCTTCGCACCTTTCATTTCAAGAAGTAAGAAGTAATGGCGGAAGGAGTACTCCTCAACATTGTTGCAGGACTCGTTGCAAATGTTGCTACCGAGCTTATCAAAAAAATCAAAGTGTCCTTGCGTGTTAAGGACGAGCTCCGCAAACTTAACGACACCCTCTCCATAATCCAAGCTGTTCTTCTTGATGCAGAGGAGAAGAAAGAGATCGACAACCAAGTCAAAGTGTGGCTCGACCGTCTTGAAGACGTTGTCTACGATGCTGATAACTTGCTGGACGAGTTTCGTTACCAACACCTTCGGCGCAAAGTGCTCTTCAGTAAGAAAAAGGCGAGGAAGGTACGCATTTTCTTCTCAAGATCATCAAACCAGCTTATTTTCCGATATAAAATGGCTAAGAAAATTAAAAAAATTAGACAAACTCTAGATGAGATTAAAGCCGATCAGGTTTTTTCTCAATTAGTTAAGAGGGATGGTGAAGTGACGCATGTCCCCTCTCCAATGAGCTGGAGGGAGACTCACTCATTTATAACTAACGATGAAGTTATTGGGAGGGATGATGATAAAAAGAAGATAATAGATTTTTTGTTAGATAATGGTAGTGAAACTGAAGAAAGTGTGTCCATTGTTTCCTTAGTTGGTTTTGGAGGGTTAGGGAAAACCGCACTAGCTCAACTTGTGTTCAATGATGAGTTAGTCAAAAAGCATTTTGAGAAGCAAATGTACTGGGTGTGTGTTTCTGATTCTTTTGAGTTGAGATCGCTTTTAGGAAAAATTATTATTGCTGCAAAGAAATCTGGCCTAGATCAAGCCATTAGTTTGGAGGGATTGCAAAATAGTGTTAGGGAAGAAATAAAAGATAAAAAATATCTTCTTGTATTGGATGATGTTTGGAATGAGGATGTTAACAAATGGAATGAGCTAAAAACTTTCTTAAAGCTAGGTAGAAAGGGTAGCAAAGTATTAATAACTTCTAGGAGTAGAACAGTTGCACACATTGTTAATTCTACTAAAACACATGTGTTAGGCGGTTTAGACGAACACAAGTCTTGGGTTTTATTTGAGAGAGTGGTATTTGGGGGAAGAAGTTATGAGCCAACTGCTCAGTCTCATCGCCTTTTAGAAATAGGAAAGAGTATTGTTAAAAAGTGTGGAGGAGTTCCTCTTGTTATAAGGACAGTAGGGGGACTTTTGCTGTCAAACAGCGATTCCTTGCACAACCTTGAAAGGGAGTTGATCTATTTTAGGGAAGTAGATATTCAAAGAGGTAGTGATGTCCTCGCTACGCTTAAGCTTAGCTACAATATTCTCCCTTCGCACTTGAAACATTGTTTTGCTTATTGTAGTTTATTTCCAAAAGATCATAAGATTGATGTACGACAATTAATAAAACTCTGGATAGCACAAGGATTTATTAAAGATGATGGTAATAGAAAACTAGAAGAAATTGGAGATAAGTATGTTAGGATTCTATTATCAAGATGCTTTTTCCAGGAAGCTGAAATAGATGAGTTATTTGAAACTATAAAGTATTGTAAAATGCACGATCTCATGCATGATCTTGCAAGTTCAGTGGCAGGTAAGAGCATCAAAATATTAGATGAAAATATTCTAGGTGAACTTGAAAGGTATACTAATAGTAATAGGTCAGATAGGGATGGAAAAAATGTTGTTGAAAAAGTTTGTCATGTTTATGTTGATTTAGAAACCTATAGGCGATTCCAAATACCAACAATGTTATTTGAACAGAAAAAGATGCGCACATTTCTTTTACCCGAGTCAAATGGATTGAGCTCGTCAGATTGTGATGGGATTCTATCAAACTTTAAGCTCCTACGAGCATTGTGCCTTAAAACTAATGAAGAAACTTTGCCAGATAGCTTGGGTACACTAAAGCACCTTAGATATCTTGACCTCTCAAGAAATTATCATAGTGTCCAAGAGCTTCCGAATTCAATAGGAGAGTTGTATAATTTGGAAACACTAATCCTTTTTGCCTGTCATAGACTTGCATGTTTACCAGATAGCTTGGGTAATCTAAAGAACCTCAGATATCTTGATCTCTCATTTAATGAATTCAAAGAGCTTCCAAATTCTATAACAGGGTTGTCTAATTTGGAAACACTAATCCTTGATTCATGTCGTAGCCTTATAAAATTGCCAAATAGCTTGGGTAATCTAAATCAACTTAGATATCTTGATCTCTCACATAATGAATTTAAGGAGCTTCCAAATTCCATAACAGGGCTGTCTAATTTGGAAACCCTATTCCTTTCACATTGTGGTAGTCTTGTAAGTTTTCCTGCAGGTATACAAAATCTAACAAAGTTGAGGCATCTTAAAATTGATGACTGTTATGGATTGACTCATATGCCTTGCGGAATCGGTGGATTGACTTCACTTCAAACATTAGATGTCTTTTTAGTGGCCGACAAAAAATCCAGTGAAAGTGGTGGACTTGGTGAACTGCTCAACCTTAACAACTTGCGTGGACATTTAACCTTCAAATTCGAGAGCGCTGAGAATACATTTGAGTTGGCAGCTGCACAATATTTAAAGGACAAGGAATATCTCGAGTCCTTGTTCTTCAGGTTTCCTGCTCAAGAAACGACGGTGAATGCTAAAGAAGCATTTGAATGCTTTGAACCACATCAGTATATAAAAGCCATAGAAGTGAACGACTATCCGGGTGAGACATTTCCTGATTGGCTTTCATTTCTAGCTAATCTTGTTCGACTGACACTATTTAGGTGTGAAAATTGCAAGTACTTGCCACCGCTGCACCATTTATCTTCCCTTAGGGAACTTAGTCTTCACAGCATGTCAGCTCTGGAGTATGTTTCAAAATGGGATAGTGATTGGAACCGAAGTGACTGCTTATCTACTTCGTCCAAGTCCTTATTCCCATCCTTGGTGACTCTGTGCATTCAAGAATGTGCGAATCTGAAGGGATGGTGGGGGAGTGATGATTCTGGTGAAGCACTAATAGAGCCTCAACATCCATCTTTTTTGAAACTTTCAGAAGTAATAATATACTGTTGTCCTCTTCTAGCTTCCATGCCACTATTTCCGACTCTCGAAAAGCTGACCATATCAGCATGGCATTCTTGTGGCCTCTCTTCCGATTTCACCAAATGGCCATCACTTCTGGAATGGATAAGCAATCTCAAATCTCTTCAGCAGCTTGAATTTTCTTATTCCTCCAATTTGACCTCACTTACAGAACAGACTTTTGGCTTGCCATCCCTTACGGATCTTATAATTAAACGATGTATTAAATTGACCTCGATTCCTAATGGAATAGGGAACCTCTCAACACTTACAAATCTTTCAATTAGAGGTTGTTGGAGTTTGAGCTCGCTTCCAGACGGGATAAGCAGCCTCTCATCACTTACACATCTTACAATTCAAGAATGTATGGAGTTGACCTCGATTCCTGAAGGGATAGGCAACCTCACATCACTTACGCATCTTAGGATTGATGGATGTACAAGTTTAACCTCTATTCCTGATGGAGTAGACAACCTCCCATCTTTGGAGAATGTTAATGGTGAGAGTTGTGCTGAATTAGGAATGACAGTGGCCGACTACCTCAGATGGAAATGCACATGGAATAGTGCTCCTATACTATGAGGTTAGTTTATCATATACCTCTAATTCATTCCCTACTTAGATCACTCATTTTTACCTGTGAAATTGGCCTTTAAAATGAATTAGAAATTTTCATTTTCCTCTTGAATTTATTCCATGCTGTTTTCATGGTCTATACAAGTAATTAGTTTGTTTCACTTGCAATTATTCCCCTTTTTATATTTTACTTTTCTTTGTGGACTATATATTTTGTTGTATGCATTCGTTGTTGAAAATGGGGCAATAGAAGATATGCTTTATTCCTATGAATCGGTGACTTTTGGGCTTGCATTATTTTTCCATTTTCAACAAGCATATTGACTGTGAAATTTCTCCTAAAATAAAGGAGCAATTTGGCAGTAATGATGCTTAACATTCTTTTATATACCAATGCCGAAATCATAAAATAATTCAAAAAAAAAAAAAATCTATGGTCTCATAGGAAGGAATAAATTAAAGCAACATTACTTTTTCCACAGTTGCAGTTTGAGACCATCATCATAGTTCATATCCATGTGAACAACAATTGTGGTGTTAGATTTCACCAAAGATTTTTATTGGTTATCGTTTTGAAAATTGAAGCGAGTGATTTTCTGCTTATCAGGTTTCATATAGGTAATCAACTTGTGGATAAATTAGTAGATTTTTCAATCCACTCATCATCTCACTCGTGGTGGCATTCTACTGTTTTGTGCCTATGCTCTCTCCCGGACTTGCCTAGTTTTAATTTTAGACGATTCACAGGTTACTCATCCCCTGCTGTTGGTTTGCCGCATGCACAAGTTTTGGTTGTTGCTGTCATTGTTCTTCAATTATGCCGATTCATCTATGAGATCCTTGTTTCAAGAGAAATTTTATGTATCAGCAAAAGTTTTGATTCATGATCATGCACCCTTTTTCCTCGATGGATTTTTTTCCCCTTGGGTTTTTTTTTTTCTTGTCGAGGTTTTAACGAGGCATCCCTAACTGAGGATTAGATCCTGTAATTTCTTGTATCATAAGCATCTTTATGTTGGCTTATTAGGTTTTGGGGGCTTTTTTCATCTTTCGGTTCTGTCCATTTTGGATTTGTAAGCCAATGTAGCATGTTTTTTTTTTTTTTTTTCCTAGACTGTTTGCATTCTTTTCAATCAATAAATTTTATTGGGGGTGCTTGTTGTGGGATGCAAACTTTAGTAGTTGCGAATCTTGTTCGGATGTGCAAGAGTTTCTTGATATTAGTTGCTCTCTCTCTCTCTCTTTCATTTTGTTTTTTTAAATCTATATAAAATTATTTTTTTATATAATTTTGGACATAACATGTATATGTTTATTAGTCTCTACCAATTATCTTTTCATATATAGAAGATTATGAGTAAATTACAAAATTCATGAATTTTACTACATTAAAAAAATATTCTATCAATATTAAACCGATATTTTATGGATATGTTATCGATATTTCCGGTGTAATTTTTCAGAAATTTCTATAATAATTTGTCATTTAATTCTACATTTTGCACAAAAATCGATATTTTTGTAAAAACAATTTTTGTGATATATCGACCTAATTATATAGGCAATTACGTTCCTTAGACTACAAATTCTAAACTATCAAGAAAGCATAACAAATATCTTTTGGTGGTATAGCTTTTTTCTTTTCTTTTTCTTTTTCTTATTCCTTTTTAGCTCTTACTCACAAATTTATCCACCTAAGGCCTGATTCAAAATATCACTTTTGCTTTCTTAAATTTTTCACATGAATTACAACTACTAATTATCAAGTATATGAACTCCATTATGGACGTTCAAATTGTAATTGGAATAATAATTTTTATAACAAATATGTTGAAATTTTGTAGGTTAGAATTAAAATGTATGTTTAGTTAGAATGTGAATTGAAATAATTATTATAATTTGAAATTACTTAAATACCCATAAATCTATATTAGAATTTTTAAATAATTGTTTTTCGACGGTGAAGTAAGACTAAGCTCATGAGCTTATTATCCTAGGTCGGAATAAGTTGATAGGATCCTCTTTTTTACGCCCTCACGTCACCACACGGGAGGGACATGGGGACGTAAAAAAGGAAAGAGGGGGATGGGGTTTCTCTCGCTTTTGGCATAGCGGGCCCCCAGGGGGAGGCCCGCACGACGGGCTATTGGGGAAGAAGAATAAATCTTTTTTTTATTGAACATCTTTGTTCATTGTGATGACTTTAATCATATTATATCCTATTTTATCATACTAATTTCTACTCTATTTTCCCAAGTTCATTTGCCAGGGAACTCTATCTCTATTTAAAACATTTCACTGGATTTCTCCTTATCTTATTTTAAGATCTCATTGGAAATCATATAAAGACAATTCTTATTTAATATAGCTATTTGTGCAAGTGCTTGGAGAGGCCGTTGATAATTTAGGTCCTGTAGATACTCGCACATCTCCTATTCATAGATCTGCGCCTGCCTTTATACAATTAGATACAAAATTATCGATTTTTAATAATTTTTGGGTTATTTGTACAGGGAAATTATACATTCATTTTGTTACATGTTTTGTAGTAAATAGTATAATTTAAAACTACTGAAAATTAATAACAAATTAAGTTTTAATATAAATAATATTCTCATTTTATCTCTGAAATAGATTTTTGACATTTTTACGATAACAAGATTGAAACTAATTTCAAAATTACTTCTTTTTTTTTTGTAGATTTCTTCGAAGATCGCGATTCTCCTCAGCCTTGCAATCTCACACGGTGCCACTTTGCTGAGGTCACGATTCTCCTTGGCTTTGAGACGGAGAGGCTATGGTCGAACCTGATGGATTTTAATATGGTGATAGCAACGATTCTCCTTAGCTTCATAACAAAGAGGTCGTGGTCAAACCTGACAAAATTCCAAACTAGCAGTTGCAAAGACTGTGAGGCCAAGTGCTGCTTTTCGACAAAGAACTTGAGGCCAAGCTTTGATCATGGCTTCTAAGTCTGGAATGACGTCTCATCGTCGATCACTGCCTGTTGCAGAGACCTACCTATCGCTGGAGCTCATCGTCGGTGGTGGCGTGGGTTGTTTGAGGAGAGTGAGATTGGATTAGGGTTAGTGTTAGGATTTTGTTGGATTAAAGCTTAATTTGGAGATAATTTGGGTTTTTTTTTTTTTTTTTGGCAATTTCATAACTTTTTGTAAATATAAAAATAAATTGTAAATATTAGTGTAAATAAAAGATTTGCCTTGTAAATCAATGATTTAGTAGAGTAAATTAACAATTTACACAAATTAGCAATTACGCAAATAAAAGATTTACATGATAAATTAAACATTTATGTATAAATCAAAAATTTATCAAAATAAAATCACACATTTACACATCAATATACCATACAAATAAAAGATTTACAGATAAATCAAACATTTACACAAGTAAACAAAGAATACACCAATAAATGAAAGATTTATATACTAGGGAATTTTTAAAATTTTAAGTTGTGCCAACCAATGATTTACCAAAAATATATTATTTATCAAAAATTCAAAACTTTTATGCTATTCAAGTTGATTTTTGATCCATTTCCCTCCTCCCGTATATCCATTCCTCAGAGCCCCTAGAGTTGAGTACGAGTATTTTTGCAAACAAGCCTTTGTCAATGAGACCATTACCAGCCACATGAGATAATAGATGACAATGATATATGCTTTCTATTCAACACCTTACAACTCAATAAAAGCATTTTAGATGAGGGAATAATTTAACAAAACTGATGCTTTTCTGTCCAAACCCTTCCACGAGATGAACAAATGGGGATAGAAAAAATGTGCACGCATCAAGACTTGGCAATGGCCTTTCTTTTGAAGGATATTGCAGTCTGCTCTCTGCCACCACTCACCGACAAATCTGCTCCTAACCATACTAACAATGAAGCACATGGCAAAAAGATATTTCCATGTCCGTTGCCTGCCTGTTGTACTCATTTTTCTTTCTTGGCCAAGGCCTCCCCTTTGCACTCGCTGCCGGCTGTGACCACAAAGCTGGCTCCAACCTGGAACGAACTTCCATGTAAACAATACAGACTGAAGGCATAAAAGGGAGAGAGAGAGAGAGAAAGAATGTTACTTGGCAATCTTTCAACACAACACGCTCTTGGAGCTGAACATTGCTGCAAATCACGGAACCTTGAATTGAACAGCCATCCCCAATGGTAACATGATTCATTACAACTGAATTAACAACCTGCAGATATCAAGAAAATGAAAAGAAAAAACTTGAGAACTCAAATTAATTAGGACTATCAACAATATCAATGTCATTGTCTACTAATCCAATAAATAAATAAATAAATAAAAGCAATAGACAAAGTAGATTATACTTTTCCTTCCAACATTTTATGCCAGAAACCATTATACCTTGACGTTAGAACCTATCCGGCAGTGACGGCCAATAACAGATCTTTTTACGCTGCACTTGTCACCCATTTGTGAACCTTCCCCAAGCATGCAATATGGTCCCACCTAAAAATTTTTTTCAAGCAGCAGATAAGTCTTAACAATAACGACCTTGAAATGGAAAGGTGTTCTACCTCAAAAGAATTATCTGTTTCAGAATCAAATTATTGCACCACTTAGCATCAAACAAACTTACAGTTGTTTTAGATCCAAGCTCTGCTGAAGGATGGATGATATTGTTCTGTGCAGAGAAAGAATATCCTGACAAATTCCTGGCCTCTCCGATGACCTGACACATTAAAAGGTGGAAACATGCTTAAACTGTTTGCTACTCCACCCTTGCAGTGTATAGCTCAACACAAAGAATTAACCTGGCTGCCAAAAGAATACAAAGAATAACAACCCCCCACCCCCACCAAAACACCCAATGAAGTAGGTTATGGAAAACTCACATCTCGATTAATGTCACTGAATGCTTGGATGGAATTCAATCGAGCACAGTAGTTGTTGTTGTTAGCAATATAAACGCAGCATTTATGGGTCCTTCGGACAAGATCAGAACCATTATTAGCATAGAGTTGATGAAAGCTTGGTTTTGAAGCATTTGCTAGGATCTGAGACTGCATGAGTTGGTTATACTGAGGACCAATTTTCTCATTTCCATTTTCTTCAGGTTGTGGGACACCATTTAACAATACTTCCGATCTCTAGTATTCATATGAGAAACATAAATTACTTCAGAAACCTTTTAGAAAAGCATAACAGTACGGAATGTATTTTGCAAGGTCCAACTTAACAAACCAGCTGGCTCCTAACAAGGTAAGGCAACACATCTCGCCTCAAACTATGAAATGTCTCCTTTTGATCCAGAACTTCCTGTAGAACAGATCTGGGAGGGAACCAAGAAGTCACCAGAGGATGTGAGACAATACCAATTTGCATAGAAAGTAATTATTAGACATCAAAATAGAAAAGGAAAAGGAAAAGGAGAAGGAAAAGGAAAAAAGAGAAAACCTCTTAAACGCATATAAATGTGCATCCATGAGATCTGCTCGAATTTCCATCTACAAGAAGAGCGATAGAAAAAATATATATATACGCATGAAACAAATGCAAGCCCGTCAAGCAAATACAAAAGGAGATCTTATTTCAGCAAAGATTTCTTCATAGATAGTGATACATATCTCTCCTCCAAAAATTATAACCAAAATATACCTTTTATTAAAATTAAGAAAGAGAGAGAGAGAAAGGAACCACTGCTAATCACTAAAACGCTTTTTCTACCCATAAATGCTCCTTTAAGAATCATATATTGAACAAGCAACTCAAATGTCTATTTTAGCATTCAAAGGGCGAGACTAATAACATAATATGCCTTAAAGCTAACAAGCAGGAAAGAACAGCTTTGAAAAATGAGAGATTTGTGATGAAATTCATTACCTGCCCAGCTGCACGTAGAATGCTTTTTTGAATTCGAATATCTTTCTCAAGTTCTGCTCCTGAATGTAGCCAAAAGATGCTAGTTAGAAACTCGTCACTCATAAACAGCTAAATAAAGGCAAAAGAAAATTAAAGATCTCATCTACCACTTGCTATGTAGAGTAAAAACTGTTTTGAAGGGTCCAACCCAATCAAGTTATAGCGTCCAGGCTTCTTGGTCTTGTCCTTCCCGCCAGAAGATCCCAACTCTAAAGCTCCACTGACAGGAGTAGAACAAAGCATTGCAGTTACTACTGCATCATGCCGTCTATGAGCAGCAGCCACTGCACCAGGAGGAACATCAGAAACAATGTCACCACTCACAACCTGCAAGAGCAGAAATGTGAATACCTATAGAGAAGTAATTCTTCATAACTGAAAACACTGCAGGAAAGGGGGTTCTAACCAAAATATCATTAGCCGTAAGATGATGGGCAATGGCCCGGATTGCACCAGCTGTTCCTACGTCCTCAGGAACTGCTGCAACCTGCAGAATATAGAAAAATCATCTGAGCTCTTTTTGACTAAAGGAACCATTGAATAAGGAAAAATGAGAATTACATGCTTTTAAGACAGCTGAAATTAGTAGCAAATAGCAAATAATCGTGAAAGAGAATGGTCGAACAAAGCTGAAAAAATCCAGTCTACAAGCAAAAATATAGCCAGATTTCAAGAAAAGGAGGCAGTATAGTTTTACGAGTAAGTTTATCATACAAAACCAATTCTCAGTACACAGAAAAGGAGCTTGGCAGGGGCTTCAAGTTCTAGCCATTCTATCATTCTATGTAATCCAAAACAATTTTCATTGCATCAAGAAATCAATTATAATTTCCCATCAAACAAATTTAGATTACTATCAATAACCATAGGCCAACGGCAGCTATCTAGACAAGCAGTAAAATGTTTGTCAATACCCAGCAAAATGTTTGTCAAAAATTTATTAGTCCAGTATAGTAGAGAGAGAGAGAGTTAAAAAAATAATTAAGAGATTGGAAGAGGCAGTATAGTATGAAGTAAGAAACAGAATGGTAATTATAAAATAAAGAAATAGCATCAGAGCCAACCCTTACAAAATAAAAAAAGCTTTCTAACCATGTTGAGCGACAATTAAAATTGAGCAGTTAAATCTAAAACATGATGTTCAGATACCAATCTCATTCTTAAATATTTCTAGCAAAATATAAATAAACGAAAAAAAAAAAAGTCTCGTACTTGAATATAGAACGCCACAAAAGACAGAAAAATAATGTTAAAGGTGGATAAACCACCAGAAATGGGATACCTAGTCCATTCTAAAATATAAACATTATAAATGACAGAAGATTGCTGAAGTTGGATCTGCCAACAACATTTTTCATGTCCTTCAGTCTACCAAGAACTCTAAAAATGAACTATTGAACCTTAATTGGCCCAATACCAGAAATTCTTGCAACATTCTCGACATTTAATCAAATTTACAAACTAGTTCACATGTCAAATATTTACCTCTTTTCAGAGCCAGTCTCTTAGGTGTGCGTACAAAGTTTCATTCCATTACAGCATTTTCATGTAACTTTATATATGACCAATACGACATATATACAGATACATATACGCATGTCCATAAACATATACATGGAGTACTAATTGCTGGAGGATGAAAGAATACCCTACTTCTAATAAGTTCTTAACCGTCACATCTTCATCAAGTTACATTAAATTTTCGTAAAAATATCGGTTAGTCGGGTACCTCGACATGTAAACGATCAACGTAAGCTCCCGATATCCAACCACCAACACGAAGAGCTGCATCTTCCCCTTCAACCACCTAATTGGCCAATACTGAAAAATCAATATCAAAATTGACAGTGTTTGATTTGATTGCAAAGCATAACGAAATTCTCAACTAAATTAAGTTCAAGACACCCTAAGCAACGAACTTGTTGATCATCTACAATCAGAAAGAGCATAAACAGAAACAACAATTAATCACGATTCAAATTAATGTAGACAAAAAAAAAAGGGGGTAAGAAATCATACAACAATGAGATCTTTGAGGTTATTGAGTTCCAAGAGCTCCAGAACGTAGGAGAGAACCGGGCGGTTCGCCACAGGAAGCAGCGCCTTCGGAACCTCCTGTGGAGTGGAGGACAGTTTGGTCAAAGGGAAAATTTTAATGCGGGAAAGAAAATGGGAATTAAAATAGAATCATCAACAGCATAGCCATAAAAGCGATTCGTGGTAACATTTCTTTGGTTTTAAGAATCGTGAATTTTCCGGAGGAATCAAAGTGGAAAAGGGGGGAAAACCTTTGAGACAAGAGGAACGAGATTCTTTGAGGTGCCTCCGGCCAAAACCACCACCTGAAAATCCATCGTCGCGGAGAGAGAGAGAGAGAGAGGTTTTGGGGGGGTTTTCTTCCTTTCTCTCTCTAAAGATTGCCGTAAAATTAGGGAAGAGTAAGAGAGAGAGAGAGAGAGAGTTTCCTTCCAAAATGTCGGAGCAGTCGAAACTCGAAAGCAACGAAGCTTAGCGTAAGTATCCGGTTCTAATCACCTTGATTAATTTGTTATTTGTGTATGGCCAAATAATCAACACTTTTTTAAAACGTTTAGAGTGAAATAATATAAAATCATAAAATATGTTAAAAATAAATCAATATGAAACTTATATTTTTCTTAAAATTTTATTTTTAAAAAAATTATTTTATTTAAATTTTTAAAAAATAAAATTATATATTTTTAAAATTTAAGTTTATAACATATATTTGAAAATATGAATAATAAAAAATAGTTTTAAGTTGGAAAAAAAAAATTTAGAAATGTTGTTTGAAGAAGTACCCTCAAACAGCCCTAAGCATGCATTTGGCAAATTAAATTTTTTAAGTTATAAAACCTTAACTCAGTTTCTGTCACCTTCTAAAAATCAATTAATTTTATTACTCACCAATTTTATAATTTAAAAACTTAAATTTTAAAAGTCGATAACTTTCTATACACAAGTTAAAAGCGAGATTTTTTTTTTATAAAATTACATAGAATTTTAAAACGAATAAAATAAAATCTATATTGATATTTTTTTCAAAAATATTTTAACTTTTTATATATTTTAACTTCAATCAATCAGACACACAGTTCAATTCTAATCCAAATTTTTCAACACAAGCGGACCAACCAAATGCAGGCTACTAAATAATTTAATTTTACAATTTATTATGTAATTTTATTTTTTAAATAAATTATTTCCTAATAAATATGTTATTCATCCCAAATATTTTAATACCTGTTCTTTATTTCGTATATATGTGCTACAATTTCTCCTATTTTATTTTTATTTTAAAAGGAGTAAACCTCCGTTGCGTTTTGCAAAAATGCGATACTTTCTTCTCACTTCTAAAAGAATACCGTAAAATGTTCCGTGTAAGTTTTATTTTATGTTGAAAACCTCGCATTCAATAAAGTTTTGTTAAATTTAAGGTACCAAAAACTAATCATGAAGTTGATCAAACATACCAAATTTTAAAATGTTTTGAGGCATATTAAAATATTCTTTTTTTTTTTTTTTTTTTCCATATGAAGTTCAACAAATTTCATCAAAGGTAAAGCTTTTACCATGAAGTAAAAAGATCTCATTCTCAAAAACATGGTGCTTTTGCGACACTTAATGTAATAAATAACATAATTTTAAATATTTTAAATAAATAGCTGTATATGGTAAAATTTCAAGGTAAGTTACCCATTTACCAAGATTAAATAAATTATTTACATTGTGGTTTTTTATATACAACTATTTACCCCAAATATTTCTCAATATATTATTTGTTTTAATTATTTACTATAAAAATATTATTTACTTCATTCTCTTCTTTTCTTTTTTTAATCGAAATCATTTAACACATCCATTTTTAAAAAATAGAAAATTTTTCATTTTAAAAAAATAAATCTTCTTAAATTTTTATATACAAACATCAAAAACTTTTTATTTTTAAAAAATAGAAAAAAAATTCTTTTTATAAAATGAAAATTTTTTACTCGTTTAAATAACTTTTTATTTTAAAAATAATCTAAATAACGTTTTATTTTTTAAAACTGAATATCTTGTATTTTTTAAAAATAGATACCCTGTATAATCGACCAGTCAATTATTAGTATCGCATCAAAATTTGTAATTGTATCAATTATGCTCACCCCATAGGTTGTTCTTTTTTTTTTTCCCCTCAATTTATTTTTCCAAAAATTTTAGATTTTTTTTTCTTTTGGTAATCATAGCATATATTTTGAAAACCTTGGTTCTCATAAAAACTTATTCATAACGTAATATAGGAAATCCATTACTTACTTTTAGGCAAATAACCTTCACTAATTAAGTATAAAAAAAATATTACCATTGAGTTGTGAGCTCGAGTCTATACGAAAAAATATATATGTATTTATGTTTTTATACGTTGTAATTTGCTCTTTATTCAAATATATGTATATATATATATATACACATACACACCTTTTTTTATGTTTTACATTTTAATACCATTAAATTATATGTGCAAATTTATACGATTTTTCAGTCAACATTAATTTTAACAAAAAATACCTAAAATACCTTTAAAAAAACTAAAATTTGCACGCTTGGTTCATCAACTCCAACTCAAAAACTCAATTCAGTTTTTGTCCATTTATGAAAAGTCAACTAGTTTCTTTGATTCACCAAATCCAATCCAAAAACTCAATTTACTTTTTGTCCTTTTATAAAAATTCAATTTTCTTAATTAGTTTTTGAAAAGTTAAACATTTCCAACCTATTTTTTCAACTCAAAACCACCAACCAGACACAAGCTAAGTGTAATTTACCTTTTTATACTCAACACTTTGTATTTATTACCGTGCAATTTGAAGTTCTATACTTTTATATAATTAAATTATATTTAATACATAAATTATTTTTTTATTGATCAATATTTAATTTTAACCTCAAAAATATCGAAAATACCCTTAAAATTGAAATTCAAAAGTAGTTGAAGAAATTCAATTTTAAGGGCAATTTGGACATTTTATGGTCAAATTGAAATATTAACTGAGAAAATGTATTGAGTTGTGTATTAAGTGTAATAGAATAACATAAAATGCATAACTCTAAAACGTAGGTTCTACTTTTTAAATAAAAGCAAAATACATTATATAAAAGATTGATAACTTTATAAAATAGACTTATTTCTGCTATTTTTGTGCATTAAATTGACTAGGTTCTTGAACATTTTAATTTATTTTAAGTTTAATTAGTCGAATTTTACTTATTTTTAATTTAAATTAGTTTATTTTGATTTATTTTAATTAATTTTGTTTTCATTTTATTTTATTTTCTTTAGTTTATATTAATTTTAATATGTTTTTATTTAATTTACCCCTTCAAATTATTAATTTTCCTTATTGTGTAATTTAATTTGTTAAAATATGTGTGAGAATCAAATTTGGGAGCAAAATGGAGTGCAAAATGGATTAAATATTCAAAATCTGAATTCGGATGTAGTCAGTCGCACACAAAGCAAAGTCACGCGTGCAATACTTGCCAACGGATCAGGCGGTTCGAATAGAGAACAGAAGGCGAGCTCGGTTTTGGAGGCCGAGCCAGAGAGGTAGAGCCAAGGAAGCAGGAAGAGAAGAAGAAAATGAATAAAAGGAAGAGACAGAGTGAGAGGAGGGAAAAAAAATATATATATCAAATAAATATTTTCAAAACTCAAAGTGCAATAGATGTTTATTCAACATTTTGCAAACCAATTTGCCATTGACAAGCAATTCTGAGAGGGGTTTTTCTCGACTTTTCTATCTTAAATTTTGATTCATAATTCTGTGATGATTTTGGTTTTGTGGTGTTGGATTTTTTTTAATCATTTGCACTTCAATTTTGAAAATATTCTAATTTAATTTCTGGGGTTGCAATATAGCTCGTTTGTGGATTTTTGACCCATTTTGCTCTCTTGAAGGTTGTAGTTAATTGTAATTGCTTAATCTATTAGGGTTTTTTTTTTTTAATTCTTAATGATTTGGCCACTCATTAAGTAATTTTATTGGATTTGAATCAAGTTGGAGAATGGATTTTGAATCTAGAGCGGCAATAGAATAACAGGTGCAAATAGGAATAGGGATATATCTTAGTATATGTGTAGCCTTATGGAAGCTTGTCCTTAATGAATTAATATTGATTAATTCCTCATAGAAATATAGTGGATTTGATTAACATTAGTGTTTTGTAGTTATTAGAAGAGACTTTTAAGCAAATTTTGTGCATCTCACTAGTAATTTAATTAACCGAAATTAATCGATAAAGGGTAGAATGGTGTTGAAATGAATAAATTGGGTGAAATTGCAACTCTAAATCTTTGTTTATTGATTTTTCTTCTGTTTATCATTGTTGGTTTATCTTCTAATTGGTTCTTGGTTTTATTTCTT
The DNA here is from genome assembly GCA_035233585.1 of Antiaris toxicaria. Classification (NCBI taxonomy): domain Eukaryota; kingdom Viridiplantae; phylum Streptophyta; class Magnoliopsida; order Rosales; family Moraceae; genus Antiaris; species Antiaris toxicaria. The sequence goes on from CP141153.1 coordinate 22,241,021, forward strand.
TTTATTGTTTCCATTCATTTTCTAGTTAGTTTTGAGATTTTAATTTAATTCTTGCTTTTAAAATTTTAATTTTGAACGTTTAAATAATCTTAGCATTAACCAATTTTGGTAATTAACCAAAAATTAAACATAATCCTTATGGGAATGATGTATTTACTTATCTCATATAACTTGTACGACTCATGCACTTGCGAGTGATTCATGCAACAAGTTTTTGTTGCTATTGCCGAGGATTGATTTATTTAAAGTTGGATAATATCGATACCAATTAGCATTAGGATTAATTTGAACATTTTTGTTTTCTTCATTGTTTTTTAGTTTATCCACTTGTTTTTAATTTTGTTTTAGTTTTTCTTTGTTTTTGTTATCTTGTTGACGTTTGTATAATGTTCCATTGGCTAATCCTCACAAGTTTTGCCCAACAAAAATTTGAACCTTTTTATAGTGCTTGATCTAAATTTAAAGATTTGTTAGTTAGGTTTTCATTTCATGGTTTTTCCAAAGATATTCAAATTCAAATCTTTCTTAATGGCTTGTGTGCTATTATTAGGCAATGGGTTGAGAGAAGAGATGGTATTGTCTCTTTCTACTATAGATCCATCGATGATGCCTATTTGTTATTGGAAGACATGACCAAGTTTGATCATTGGAATTGGAATTGTTCAAGGAACAACCAAGGTTAGGAGAACAATTTCAATATTGAGGGGCCATTGATTGACGCCCAACCTAGTGAAATGAAGACATCTTTTGAATTTCAAGCCATATTTGCTCGTTATGTGTAAGGATGGATCAACAAATTGAAAGGCTATTAATACATGACATTCTAAAGGAATCATTTGAAACCACAAGGCAAATGATGGTAATGGTGCAACAATTTTAAAAGTCGCAAATATCCTTTTCTACCATGGATGGTTCAACTCCAAATATGCAAGATTGCCACCTAAGGAGCCTAAAATGATTTTGGAGCACTTAGAAATGTTTGAGGATGATTCTGTAAGTGAGGCAGGGCCATGTGAATTAGTTATTGAAGAGGAATCTCAAGAGCAAGTCAATGGTGCCCAACCTATTGTATAGACATCAAGCATTTAAGAGCACATCTACAAAGATCTAATGTGGCTAGCTCCACCACTGACATTAGTATCATTCCTTCGAGTCCTTTAACCACATTTTTTTGAAGCCAAGTCTTGTTATAGCCACGAGCTGATTCATTAAACATCATGCCAAGCATAAGGGAGACTCCTATCAAGACCCGCATTATTAAGAATGCCTTAAGTATGAAAGATATTTTTAGATTATTTCATTTATTTTGAACTGATTAATAATATATATGAGATTTTTCATTACATCTTTGCTATATATTATCCTCCTTATTATTTATATGTCAAAATAAATGTAAATAAATATGGCTCATTGACTACATGGTATTTAAACTATTAGTGTAGGAAAATAAATCGGTAAAAACGTATCAGAGTGGCGCAGCGGAACAATAAAAATTTTTAGATCGTTAAATATTTCATGATGCTATATACAATAAACCAACAACAATTAAAACTCATACCTTAAGGACGCCAATCTGTAGAAGGAGAATGACCGGAGGGCTTCAACCAACTAGCCTTTTCTACTATTCTCCAATTCCCGAATGACTGAGTATGTGGGCACTCTGAACCTCGATCGGTATGCTAGCACTACTAGTCTTCTTCTGACCACTCAGATCTCTAAAGAACTTATTGTCACAGTGAGTTGTGCAACAATAAGCCTGCTCACCTGAGAGTCTGTGGTCTGAGAGAACTGGAGTGGCAAGACCTCTATTTATAGACCTGCATGAGGTTATTCTCTGAATTTGAATTGGATTAGGAGAAGATATTCTCCCTTATCCACAACCATAAAATCTGAAATTATCCAAGGGAAAATCCCAACAAATTTCGGCCATTATAGGATAATTCCAATCCAAATCTAAATAAGATTTTAACTAGAATTTTATCTCCCTTTTTCAACCAAAAAATCCATAAATTCAAAGGAGAAATCCCCACCAAGATTTCTACCATTATCAGGGAGGAGAGAATCCAAATTCAATAGGAATTGAAACTTGAATTTTTCCTTGAACCTTATCCACAAAAATCTGAAAATTTATTGAGCATAATCCTCAAAATTTTCGTCCATATTTGGTTAGGATTTGGATTCAAAATTCAAGTAGGATTCTAACAAGATTTTCCTCTCTATATCCAACTCAAATTCGAATTTCATTCCTTGTAGATTTACCACAACAAATTCGAATCCCACTTGGACTGTGATTCAAAATTTTAATTTCAAATTTTAAATTTTAAATTTCAAATTTCAAATTTAAATTTCAAATTCAAATTTCAAATTCGAATTTCAAATTTAAAATTCAAATTTCAAAATCCACAAATCAGTTGTATTTCTAATTCTTGTTCTCATGGATAATTTTCTACAACTCCAATCCAATCTCAAATAAAATCATGGTAACTTTATTTGGAGTTCGAATAATTGTGTACTCTATTATGCAAAACAAAAATCAGAATTCAACCGGAGAGAATCTTGTCGACTATCCTAATCCTATGTCAACACCATCCATGCATAATAAACTAGCCAATAGCATACACAGATCAATTTTGCCAAATGTTAAGGAATTATGTGGAGCTAGTAGAGAGATTAATTGGACACATATAATCGGGCTCCCGCAAATCCATATGATCATCATTCTTTACTGAACAACTCAATCATATGATCACTGATTTCAGAGTCACACCACTATAAACTTGAAACTGAACTCCCAATTATATACCGTATTACATAAGCCTGTGACAAGCTATCGTCCAATGACCTTGTCATGTATGCAGAACCCTCATATGATATCCATGATCACCTTAGGCCAAAGTCCGTTTAATCCTACTGATCAGGCTATCTTAAAGTTTCATTATACTACCGAAATAAGAAAATGATTATTCACCATATGTGAATAAGAAGTCATCCACCCTGTAGACGACCCAAGGCCTTGTCCATTTTCATATTCAGTATAATGTCTTTAAGAGGATATCCTTAACTCCTCATTAGAGTTATGATTCCGATATCTGTAAACGAACCCTTCATCGTATACAAGTCATGCACCTAACGAACCGGTCTATAAGCTTACTACCTCTGAGACGCTTTAACCATTGGAACATCAAAGTACACAAGTCATATACATGAAGCTGTCCTTTTACTCAGAATTAAGGTTATTACACAATGAACGTCAAAAACAGATCGATCCACTCAAAGCGGACTTTGTAGATCAATCACACTTTAGTCCCGGTCTAATATGTCACCACCAAGCAACATATCTATGTCTCTACTTGGGAGTCCAACTCTAGACAGTCAAGATAAACCGTCCCTTCCAAGGCTTTAGACAACATAATAGTCTTAACATGAGTTAGATGCTCGGTCTAACCCTATAGACTACAGACCATAGTTTAGACTGCTAACTTTAGAACATTGTCTTCTCGCATACAAAAGTCCATTGCATGCAACGTTCTAACAATTTAACACAAGCAGTCAGAGAGCCATATTTGCTTACATTTACTTTAACATGTAAATAAAACGATGACAGATAGAAATGTAATGAATAACCTCTATATATAATTTTATTATCTAGTTCAAAATAAATATATCAAAATGTCTCTAATGCTTAAGGCATTTCCTAACAATTAGAATATTGCATATAATAGATTTTGTACGCAAGAAGACAATGTTTTAAAGTAAGTATCTAACTCATATGAAAACTATTATATTATCTAAATCCAATTAGAGAGATAGTTTATCTTGACCATCTGGAGTGAGCCGACTTCTAAGTAGAGATAGATATATTTCCTAGTGGTAGTTATATATTAGACTTGAACCAAAGTATAATTAATCTATGAGTTCGCTTGAATGGATTAATTCACTTTTAACATTCATTATGTAATAATATTAATCCTAAATAAGTAAACGAGTTCATGTTTATGACTTATGTACTTTAATTTCCAAAGGCTAAAATATCTTGAAATAGTAAGCTTAGACTAGTTTGTGGGTACATGACTTATCCATGCGAGTTTTGCTTATAGATATGAAATCACAGCTCCTATAAAAAGTAAAGATTATCCTCTTAATGACATTATACAAGATATGAAAATGAGTAAAGCCTTTGGTCATTTGTTTGGCAAATAATTTATTATTTATATTTGGTGAATAATCATTTTCCTATTAGATATATAATGGATATTTAAGATAAAGTAATTAAAAGGTCAAACGGATTTTGACCTTAAGTTGATCATAAATATCATATGAGGGTGTTGCATATATGACAAGGTCATTAGACTACGGTTACACATGACCTTATGTAATATGGTATATAATTGGGAATGCAGTTTCAGGTTTATAGTGGTGTGGTTCTGAATCTAATAATTGTGTAATTAATTTATTTAGTATAAAATAATTAATTACATAGATTATTAGAGTCTATATTATATAGTCTAATTAGCCCATTATACTAGCTCAATATAATTCCTTAACGAATGATAATCAATTTGATTATTCATTATAGCTTTAATTCTTACACCTAGTGAAGAGAAAAACTCGAATCACCTTTTACAGAGTATGAGCGTTTTCCCTACTACGGGTAGAATGGGAATTTTGTTTCATTTAGTTAATTAGATAAATATTTATTTTGAAGATAAAATTTATAATTTAAATTAATTGTATTTATATTTTGTGATAAATATGAGATTAATGTAAATTAAGAGAAATGGATAAATTAATTTTTTTAGATAATTAATTTAAATATCTAGATAATCTTGTTTAAATAAATGTTTTAAATTAAATATAACAATTATACTATTTAGAATTTGAATTAAAACATATCTTATTCTACTCTATTATAGGTAGGCATTTTTCTTAAGGATAAGGTAAGGAAAAAGATTTTCTCCTTATTGATTTTATTTAGATAATTATTACATAATTATTTAATTCAAATTAATTTATCATGATTTTATTTTGAATTTAAATTAGATTTATGGAATATTATCCATGCAAATAAAATCATAAAATAAATGGAGCTTGAATTTTGAATCAAATTTGAATCACCATTATCCTATAAGTGGCCTTTTTTTTGTTGTGTCTTCCTAGACTAGAGAAAAATTGCCTATTATGGATAAATGAGAGAGAAAAAAAATCTTTTTCAAATGTCTCGTTCAAATTTGAATTCCACCTAGTTCATTTATCATAAGTAAGACTTTAAGGACTCCTATATTATTTAGACCACAAGCTTTAAGGTAAGAGAGCTTATTATTATTCTCCAATTGATATTAATAATATGTTCTAAGAGCACTAGGCGGTTGGAATGAGAAAGTTATGCATGGAATATCAATTGAGAGATTAAGTGCCTATGTGGCGGCCCGCCCTGCTGTAGAGGCTCTACAGTGCTATTACAGTCAACTCTGTAGTTAACCGCAATAGTCTGTAGGCCCCTAGAGTCGCCGGCAATCATGCTGAACTTGAAAATTGCTTACTAATTTGCGGAATAAATTTTTTTTTCTTAATGTCATGAACTGTTCAAAAATATGATAAGGAAATCATGTTAACAAAATAATATGCACATGAATCATGATTCCCCTATCACATAATCTTAACTTGAAAACTTGTTCTTTTTGAAATTACATTTCAAAACTGTACAGCGGAAGATTAAAGGTGACCACAATCTCTCGCCCAATCCTTCCCGGCATGCATCTACCCTGCCCTTCGTCCATCGTATACTACTGGTGAACAGGTCTCTTACCTGCAACATATAAACAAACTGATTAGCTACGAGCTCAGTAAGTTCAAACATAAAAACATGAAACATGACGTGCTATACTGCTATGCTCATGCATGAAACTGGACTCTGTAAAACATGCTCATGGCTGAAAGATTAGTCTTAGGACATTATCTGAGATTTTAGTTCTGGTTTTGGACCCCTGATTGGTCGTACAACATGTTAGCACAATTGGGAGCGGTACTTTAATGCTGACCTCCTCAGTATTAACTGAAGCTAAACATGGAAACCTCTACGTGGGTCGAGAGGCCGATACACCAATAACTGATTTAATTACCATCTTATTGGTGTTCCAACTGGGTAACATACTGATTGCTCCCACAGTCGGAATCTGTTACATGATTTACTGGGGTGTGAGTTATATTAACACACTAAGTTGTCTTATGTACCTACCTGTTTTCGTGTTCTGGTACCTATCTGACATGTGTACTGAAACATGAAACTCTACATACATGACATGAACTGACATGTAACTGACATAAAACTGATATGAATATTGTGATGTAAACAATTAATGTCTATCATACACAACAAACAATACACGTAACTTCATAACATAACAAGATTGTCCACGTTGCAGTCAGGACAATGCTTAAACTTACAGAAAATCTGCGAGCATAAGCCTCTGCTGTTCTGGGACTGCTGTATCGGGGTCTCTGGCTTAAACTCCTATAAAAGGAATAATCATTGATTATTTCCAATATTCATCTTATACTAGAAATATGGCAAAATACAAAATTTCTATTTCCAGACTCTTTTTTTTTTTACTCTTTAGCTTCGAACACGCCCTCCTACACGGACGTGTCTCTAGCCGTGTACCTCTCTGAACTTACATGCATGGCCATGTACTTCATGGAACATGGCCGTGTATACTTATATGGGTGGATACACAGCCGTGTTACTGGCCATGTACTCCTCTGGACTATACGTGCATGCTTACACAGTTACTTACACGGCCATGTTTCTGGCCGTGTTTTCCTGCTGTTTAACATGGTTTACTACACGCCCTTCCCTTGACCGTGTGCCCCTTGACACCGCCCGATACACGGCCGTATTCTTGGCCGTGTACCTCTCGGGCCTGAATTTTCTTGTAACACAGTCGTGCATGTGGGCATATTCGAGGCCGTGTACTGAACACGCCCGTGTTCATACCAGAATCAAGATTCTGGATTCGAACTGCTCTGCTCTGATTTTCTAAGGCTTTTATGGCCTTTGTTCTACTTTTTACACTCAAAATCGATCTCCATAAGATCGTTTCAAGGTATTGACTATATTTCTACTATCACAAATCCATGATTTCATAAGCAAAATCTTACATTTTGCTTATGAACATCTCTTGACTCAACTTTTAAAAAATCTGTACTTTCGTGAAGAAAACTCACTAAACTTGGTTTTTTACACCATCAACTCATGGATTCGCGTTTTAAAACAACTAGACTCGAATCATGTTTCGATTTGAACCGAAAATCTCAATATGATTTACTCTCATTCTCTTTTTCCTCTCAAAACCCCAGATTTTCCCCCAAGAAAAACGTGAGAAAACGAGGGTTTACCTTGCTTGAAGCTTGAGAGCTTCTTGCTGCTGATTCTTGGCTGATTGCTTGATTGATCTGCTACTTGAAGAGAAAAATCCAAGCTTGTTTGGATTTCCCTTTCTTTTCTCTTTCTCTTTCTCGGTCTCTTTCTTTCTCTTTCTTTCTTTCTTTCTCGTGCGTTTCTTTTTGCAGCTAAGGGGAATGATTTAATCCCCCCCCCCCCCCCCCTAACTCATGTGCCTAACTCTCTCTCTCTCTCACTTTCTTTCATTTTTTTTTTAATTTGCAAAGGCTTGTTTGGCTAATCTTGGCCATTGATCAATGTGGTTTACTTGTGTGCCATTGATCTCTTAATATGTATTTTCCACATATTTTTCTATTACATTTAAAACATCTTAATTTGAATTAATATTTAGCTTTTAAACTATATTCATTAATTCATTGTCAAATTTTGATTAAAACTCAGTTAATCAAAATTTTCTTCTGCTCTGTATTCTGTAATATGTCTCACTATAAATGTACATTTATTCATATATCTTGTACAAAATTTTTCGAAAGTGTTAAGTTTCTCGGTTATCACAGCCTAAACACTCCATTATTGGGGAATTGCAAAATAGCAAAGAAAGCTAGTTAGTTGAAACTCTCTTATACGCTTTCTTCGACATTCCCATTATTTTCTCTCCAAGGTATATAAATTGTAGAATAATTTATTGTATATGGTAATTTGAGTAAATATGATCCAAGTAAAAATTTTAAAATTCCGCTATGTAAATAATCCATTTTTCATACAACTATTATCAGAGATAGCTCACGATTATGTCATGTACATAAATTAGACAATCTAAATTTCTCATTAAATCTATGTATGGATTTAATATTTTTAGAAAATGGCATTCTAGGGTTTTTATTATGTTGTTAAAATGGATTATGTATATTTGCGAATATTTTAATTTTGTTATTATTATAAGCATACTCAATTTTGTAGATCATGGTTTCTTAAAATTTAGATAAATCGTTTCTAGGTTTTTTCATATAACCATGGGAGTGGTCTATTTTCATGGATTTTTTTTATTTCCTTGAATAATTAAAATTTTTGAACACCAAAAATCGCATAGGAATTTTATGCAATTTATTCATAGAAGAGATGAGATGAAGATCATATTTATTTTTTTTCCCAAATTTTGATAAAATATTAAAAATTGATAATTGGACAATTAGGATTTTGTGTGGTATTCCTAGTAGATCTAGGTTTCCAAATTAGAGCCATAGTAGCGCCACAAAGTAGGCATACATGAGAGATATGGCTAAGAGGTACGCTGGGCATGCCCTGGGGCACAAGTGCTCGTGAAAGGCACTCTATCATAGGCAAGGCAACTGGTCTAGCCCATAGCTAGGTGCATGCTATGCAGCCTGGTCGAGTGGCCACGCCTGTCAATAGGCAGGGGTTGGAGGCACAAACGCGCGCGGGTAGGGACTAGAGGAGCAACCGTGCTAGGCACGCGTTTGCACCTAGCCTACTATCACCACAGCCCGTGTGTGGCCTCTTTCCAATATTTGTCAGAAATTCTCTTTAATTTTCAGTTTTAATTAAATTAAATTATAAATCATGCATAAAATTATGTAATTTTAATTAACTTTAGAGTTACATATAATCATACATACATGAGATTTAGAATTGCTTAAAATTTGAATTATCCGATATTTTAAATTTTAAGGAATTTGTGGGATGAGAAATAATTGGTAGAGTTGCATGAAGATGAAACGTGAAAATGGAGCAAAACTCAAGACTCGAGAACTTCTAAATTCTTTAACTCTCCAAGTAAAGCGATATCCCCCAGCGTAGCGTGAAATAAACATAACGTTCGAAGATTTTCCAGGGAACCAAAAGAAGAAGGTAACGGCTCCAAAAATGCAAAAACCAAGTCCAAAACTTTAAGCGCTTTTGCTTCTTCGAAAAAGTTTTCTGGGACAGTTCCTGCGCATCGATTATTCCTCCACATGAAAAATTCAAGCTGTGGACATTCCAACTTTTGAGGAAAACAATCATTCCTACTTCCAAGCAACGAAATAGCAGTTGAGCGCTGGAGTTTGTTCTTCGATGGGAACACTTCTAGTTCCGTAACTTCCATGACATTGTACATACGCCTTTCCGTGGACGCTATTGATCCCACTACATCATGAACGACATCATGCATTTTGACTCTGCTATGATAATCGCCATCCAGTAACATGCAAGAACTCTTGAGACTTTCAACCAACGAAACCACCTTATTCCTTGCATGTTCCAATTCGGTGATGCCATTAAACCAGCCAAGTCCCATACAATATCTCACCAAGAAGTTGATATTTATGTTTGCATCTTCTTCATGTAGACTGTACAGCAATAGCAGTGACCTTTCTTCTTCACTTCTTAAGTAATCGAAGCTCAATCTTATGCTCGAGTACACATTTTTTATCATTCCTTTAATGTTAATCGGGTCAGGTGCTTCTAATTCTAGCAGGGCATTTTCCCAAATGGGAACAGAAGATTTATTTTTCAAAGCATGCCCAACAGTTGCAATTGCAAGAGGTAACCCTGCACACTGTGCAACAATTTTAGTGGCCAAACGTTTGACCTCATTATTTGCACCTATATTAGCTACCATCTTGTTGAACATATGTGCCGCTTCACCATCAGATAAAACTTCGACATGAAAATTTTTTTCAACACTCATATCGTTCAATAACAAATCTTCTAATCGGGAGGTTATCAATATTTACATCCCTTTTGGTCAACACCAAAGCAAATTCCAACCTCCTCTAAGACAAGTTTCTCCCATACGTCATCTAGAATTATGAGAGTTTTCTTTTCCAGTAGTAATCGTTGACGCAACCGATTTGCTCTCACGGATATAGTTTTTTCATCAAGTTTTAGCCCTAAATTCTCTGCAACTTCCTCTTGGATCTTCTCATGGCTCGGAGTTTGTGACACAGTAACTACAATCACCTTGCTAAATAGCCCTTCTTCTTTAGCTTGTCGAGCAACTTCTTTAGAAAGCATAGTTTTGCCAATGCCAGGCATACCATACACCCCAATCATGGAAACACTAGGATCTCTCAATGCCTCCTTGATTCCCAAAAGAATTGGCATTCTTGTATTACAAGTCTCGTAGCCTCTGATCTAGATAGAGAATTGGGGAGGTACACAAAAAGAAACGTTATCAAACGATCTTCCTAATTCGTTCTCTGTTTCAAGGTCTTGTGCCCTCTTCTTTGCGTCCCTGCTATGATGACGTCGAGACATGAAATTCGTAAAGGAACAACTAGAACACCTTGTCATCGAATCACATTCATTTATCAGAACCTCGGCTTCTTTAATTTTTTTGCCTACTCTACTTAGCCAAGCTGGAACATCGGCTTCCACATGCATTTATCACATTCATTTAATTTTTTTATAGCGCCATCAACAGAATGTTGCAGTCTATCTTTGGCATGGTTCAACTGCTCAACTTGCTTCTCGAGGTTTTCTATATTCCTTCTGTAGTGCAGTAGATAACCAAACTGACGAACAACTGGTGCAACTGTGCGTGCGCCAATTTGTTCAACAATCGACGCTCCAATTTGAAATAAAAGGTCCATTCTTTTCTTGTGTATGTTCAGAAGTTCTTCTTGGCCAAAATTGATCTTGTTCACAATTCTTCGTTCTATGTTGTGACAGCGACGTTCTCTCTTGCAATTAGAGATTACTTAAATTTTGAAGTTTATGCCTCTCCTTCCGTTTCTCTAGATTCATCATTGCCAAATTATTAAGGTGTTACTTAGTAGCTAAGAATGTTTAAAAAAAGTTAAAAGGCAAAGAAAATTTTGTAGTGCACAAAGTAAGTTTCATATTAATTGTCAACCCATCTTGACTAAAAAACACTATGATAACTTGGGAAAAAAAAGCATTTTGTTACAATTCAACAAGCAAAGTAAATTTAACTAGGGTTTCTTCTAGTTTTATTTTTTTATTTTGTTATTTTTTTTAATTGAATTGAATAACACTGGCTCATTGACTATCTTTTCTCTGCTAGGGTTCCTTACTTGGTAGAGTTGTCATTGCACCGGTTTTTTCTGCCAGTCTTCCATGACCATTCGAACTCACCACTCTTGCATGCCAATGCACACGGTTGTACCAATGCTGCACCTCTCCACTGCTCTTGCTCACTTGATCGAATTCACCAATCAAGTTTCCCACCTCTTTTTTTCGGCCTATAATTTCTTCTCCTACAACTAAATATTGGTTGCATTTCCTGGGCGCTAGTTTTGTGTGTTTTTTATGACAAAGTCAGTAAGTTGTAGAAATTATCGCAACCTCTCTTAGAAGCTGAAGATAAAATTTAGTGCAGAAGAAAAAGAAAGATGAAGGGGAAGATCAATCCTGAGAGATGGGAGAAATTGCTAAGCTTAGGAATCAGTGTCTGAGAGAAAAATCTGTACACCTGAACCAATTCATGTATTGTACTATACAGAAAGAATGAATTGCGGGAAGCCTAGCTTGAGAAAATAGTCAAGGGACCGTTTGAAAGAGGTTTTTAGAGGTTGTTTTTAGCATTCTGAGTCCAAAAACTGTTTCTTTCTGGAAGTATTTAGATAATTTATCAAAAAAATTTCTGGTTTCTAAAAGAGTTTCCTGACAAAGTAAAATATATATATAAATGATTTTTTAAAAAAGCTCTTTTAAATAGAATTTAAAACTTGTTTTAGAGTTTAAATTAGACATTATAAATTTTATTTTAACAATTTTATTGCTTATAAAAAAACTTTAAAGTCATCTTGACTTTAACAGCTCTTTTAAAAAATATAACTCCTAAAAACTCACGGAAAGTCATAGCTTTTGCTTTCAGTTAACAAAAGAATAGAACCGAGATCATGGTTCGAGGTAGAACCGAGATCTTGCCACAAAAATTAAGAAAACGTTCTGTCGATGATGCTTTAGTTATCAGATCAACGAAATGGTCTTCGGTAGGTGATGTTGTACAAGGAGATAATGTTGAACAACTTCATCGCAGACAAATTGTAATGTCCGGGAAAAACCAAGAGAAATTGAAGCCTTTTCTCTATTTTTTATTTTCTTTTTTGATCTTTTTGTAGTGATAAAAAAATAGATAAACACACACATATATATAGATATTGGTATATAATTAAAGGCGTTTTAAAAATATATATATATATATAGTAAAGCCCTTCGGTTTATATTTCCAAAGATAAGAAGTCTGTTGAAATTCCTTGAAAAAAAAACCATTACTTTGTAATTTTCTTTTAAGAAAAGGACGTTGAAAGCTTTTTTTTTTTTTTTTAAAGAATTTTATATATTATGTGGATTTTAAATAGTACCTTTATTTTATACTACTACTCTTCTTCTTCTTCATCGTCACCCATCTTTTAAAATCAAGCAGAAAAGATCATAAACACATATTTGATCACAACCACCATTACACATAGACATAATCACTAATAAATATCATAATCATTACCATCATTTATTCATCATACTCATCATCTATAGTGAATATCATAATCGTCACTTACTATAAAAATCATTATCGATACTTAAACTCATACTAATCATTAAATTCTTAACCTTGCATAAAAATCATCAACTCCTAAAATCAAAGGATCAAGTAGATTGGGTGGATTTGTCGGGTAATTGGGTTTTTTGTTCACCCCTAGGATTGATACTTACACTTTTTAGATTTATAATACAATTATCCTTAAAAAAAATTTATGTATAAATAAAAAATTTATTAAAATAAAATTAAAGGATTTATGCATCATGTATTATGTAAATAAAGGATTTAAAGGTAAATCAATGATTTATGTAGAATAATAAAGAATTTACAAGTAAAGTGAGAGTTTTTAAAGTTTAGAAAATAAAGTGGAAGTGATCATAAAATTCAGGGGATATAAGTGAAAAAAATTTCTAAAAACTCGTTCAATTGTTGCATGTTAATGGTTGCTAAAATCAAAATAGAAAATCGCATTTCAGAACTTGTCTACGTTCAACAATATGCATCTCCAACGAGCTCGAAACAGGTAATTGACAAATGCGTATGCAGACTGCAATAGGCCAAAATGTATGAAATTCCCTAAGCGTTGACAAAAACAAGATTAGGCACATTTCATGACATATTTTTCAACGTTTTCATGTGAGTATACTCTTTTTCTTTTTCTTTTTCATAAAATATCCATGAAATTTTTATGAAAATTTTTTTAAATGTCGATATTTTACGTATTCAGCAATTGATATCTTATTTTATTATAATAAAAAAAAAACTGATGTTGTTTGGTTTTTAATTAACAAATGTCAACAGATCATGCAGGTAAGTTGCATTATGTTTCACGCTCATTTTCCTTTTTATTATTTTTTTCAACGGCGGGGCTAACAAATTACTCCCCACACGTATTTGACTAGAATGTTCTTTCTTTTTTTTTGGAAAATGAATAAATGACTTCCTTAGCAGAAAATTCATTGCAAGCTTTGAGCTTCCTTGATATAACAATGTCACTACCAACAATGCATAGATATAATTCTAGTAAATTTGATATACATCCAATATGAGTGCATGGGAAGACCACTTCTGTTATTACAAAATAAAACAAAAATATAGCAAAAAATCATAACACCTACATGTGTGGAAACATCATCACCTTTATTTTAAATGAAAAAAAAATATTCAAAAATAGAAGAAAAGGCCCTAAACACGTGGATAATACCTCCAACAACAAGTCAAACAACATCACCAAAGAGACTAGAATGCACACTCTTCGACCACAAAGCCATCCTCGCCACCAAAGCGACCACCGTGGAGTCCAAAATATCATCTATAAGGCAAGGAGTCTGGTGGCCAACCAAGAGGTGGTGCCAAAATCCTACCCTAAAGAAGAAATATTTATGATGAATAGCGAGAGAGAGAGCGAGAGAGAGAGAGAGAGAACAAGCTTAGACCTTTTTTTTTTTTTTAATGTTTTACACGTAAACTATCACAAATAGGAGAAAGCCACGAATATGTGGATAATACCTCTAATAAAAAGCCAAACAACATGACTAACCCTTTGACCACAAAGCCATCCTCGCCACCGAAGCCACCTATATAAGGCAGGGAGTCGAGTGGCCAACCAAGAGGCAATGCTAGACTCTTACCCTAAAGGAGGAATATTTATGATGAATAGTAAGAGAGAGAGAGAACAACAAGTTTAGAACTTTTTTTTAATGCTTTACAAGTAAATGTTTGATTTACCATGTAAATCTTTATTTACAAAATTACTAATTAGTGTAAATTCTTAATTTACTCGAATAAATCCTTTGATTTAAGATATAAATCTTTTATTGACACCACTAAAGCCATATGTACCTTTTAGTTTATTCACCAAAGTTTTTTAAATTGCCAAATATCCCCAAAATTAAGCACTCCAAAAAAAAAAAAAAAAAACCCTAACCTAACCCCAATCCAATAACTCATGCCACCACTGACAATAAGATCTAGCAATTGAGTTCTGATAGCAAGCTTTGATTTCACTGATTCGAAGAAAGGTTGTAGAGAAGGAAAAAAGGAGATTGTGAGTTTAGGAGAGAGAGAAAGATCGAGGCAGAGAATGACAATTCTAGTCGACGCAGAAGAAGACATGCCACCACTACCTCCTATGACCAGCATCGTCGCAATTCTGCAACCTTTGTCGATAGTGAAATTGAACTTGTGAAAAAGTAGCACGATAGAGATCGACTACATAGAAGCTTTGCCACAATTGATCTGGCCCTCGCGAAGCTGCAATCTCACCACGACTCTAATAGTGACATGACTCTGATAGTGATGCAACTCATTTGGCAATACGACTCCTACAGTACTGAAGGAGAACTGAAGAGAGAGAGAGAGAGAGATATCTATGGAACCAAGGAAGAGAGAGGAGAAAGATGTGACATTTAAGGGGCAAAATAAGAATATTGTATATACTAATATTAAATTATGCCACAAATCGAGCAATAAAAAGGCCTATAATATATAATTTCCCATAATAAAAGTTATTTGGTGCGCTAAAGGCTTTTCTTTTGGAAGGAAAAAAAAAAATCAGTGCTGTATTCTAGTTCCCAATTCCAACATCATTCTAGATTCATTTGGAACCATCCTTCCCTCTTTTTCATAAATGGAGGGGAGTAACTAAGCCTCCACTCAAATTTAGTAAAAGGAAAAATAAAAAATAAAAAAAAAATAGATAGAGAATTTGTAACCAGTATCAATGTAAATTGAATGAAAAAAAAAAACACAACTCTTCACAGAAGGCAAAGCAAACACAAGCTAAAATTGGATTTATCTATGCATCTTTATAATCACTCCCTTTCAAACTGAAGTCTATTGGAACTTTTCTTTTTTGGGTCAATGATTATGTTTCGTGCATGCTATTGAGTTTTTTCAATTTATCCCAAGATCTTATAATCACAATCTCCACTTCTTTCTACGTGAGGGTATAATTAGCAAGTTTCTCTCTTGACTTGCTTTCCTGGTGTTGGAAACCTCTTCAACGTTTGTGGCTTTATTTAAGGATGGTGCAGAATTGCCATAATGCTTATTATTATGTTGTTTTCTTGATTCGACAAGTGTGAACGCTCCTTCTATTTCCTCAACTTGATTTGCCTAAGAAAGTCTGGCTACAGCATTGGCTTCCTTTATAACTTGATTAACTAATTGAAAATTCTCAGCAAAAGACAGTACAATTGAAATGATACTTGACTGATCGATGATGTTTGATTAATTCCTGAGTCCATTCTTAAAGTGGTGCTTTGGGACGAGCCTTTATCCATGTTCCTCGCAAGATATAATGGTGATGTCTAATAAGACAACTCTACTAATAAACTATGATGAAACTAACTAGAGGTTGAATATCCATGTGATACCAATACGGAGCATGCAGTTTAAAAAATAAGGAATCTAGATGGAGAACAAAGAGAAAAAAGAAGTAAAGAATTAGTCATATTCTTCTTCGATGCACCGGAAGAAAGTAAGCAGCCCCCTATGGTGTAAGCAAAAGGAGGATTTAAAGCAGTAAATAGACCTCGGAGTACCAATTCTAGTAGATTCAGTAGAAGTTTGATCATTAGCAGTCGCAGTTGTGATTCAGCCACCGATATTGGTGTAGGAGACAAAGAAAAAGAAAAGGGTTGGCCATAATGAAATTAGGAAACCTTCAAATTTAGTCCTGCACAGGTGCGTAATCAAGTCAAGAATTAGCCAAAAGAATCACTTTCCCGTTGTATAAAGCTTCCCAAGCAAAAAATAAGTCAACCTAAAGTAGAAAAGGAAACTTCCCAGAAGCAAATATAGCATATTCTGCATGAAACCAGGCAACAAATTTAAGGCGACAAAGGCAACAATAAGTACATACAAACAGAGGGCATCACTGTAGATGCTAGTACAGTCAAAAATTTAAGTCGATTAGATCAAATCAAGCACCAAAATTTTGATAAAATGCCCTTGGACATTGTTATGAGAATAGCAAATCAACCGTAAACTTTAAATAATAAAGCTAAAAGAAATTGTGAAGATAAAGGATACCGAAATTTATAGAGGTTCGCTCTATAATGAGCTATTCTTCTGTTTTTGGGAGTTTTTCACTATGTATGAAAGTGAATAAATTGGTAAATACAGGAGAATGAAAGTTGTAAGAGTATTCTCCTCTTCTGGATGATGGATTTGATGTGAGAAATGTCCATTATTGGAGTTAATAAGGTTGAAATCACTACTTGACATAGTGGGATTGTGCCCACTACTTAAATCAGCAAGGTTAAGCCCCCTTTACTAAATATATGGGAGTTGATCGGTAACGCCCAAATTTAATTTACCGTAACCTATTAAATTAACATTAGATATTAATGTAGATGATGTAAAGATAAAATAATTAATTATTTCTAATGTTATATTGAGTTTTTTTTTTTAGGTGATGCAGCAAGGACTCAAGTTCTAGAACGATGTTGTCACACACATAATTTATTTAACTTCTCTCTCATTGCTAGCCACCTTTATCATCATCTCCCTGTCCTCTTTTAACGTTGTCTTTTCAAGAAAAAAAAAAGGACAATTTTATTTAAAAAGGTACGTTGTACTATCATTTCATGATGATAATTTTTATAGTTTGTTGTTTTGATGGGGTTGATGTCTCTCTAATAGAGTTTCTTCGCAATATCTTAACGAGTTAGAGGAATATCATGGGTTGATGATTTAAGGAGGCTATATGATCGATTGATAATGGATTATGATTGTTTTTGGAATGTGTTATGTTTTATCTAGACAATTTTAGCATTTTTCATCTCTTATTCATAATAATGTTTGGAGTGGTTATTTTATTTATTTATTTATTTTACAGATTTAAAATATGTTTTAGGGTTGTATTTTATGTGCATGTGAATCATGCATGTTATGGTTATGATTTTATGTTATTTTATAAATAATAATAATAATAATAATAATTTTCGGATTTGATCATGACTTGAAATTTCTAGATTTTATGTTTAATATTTAGCACTCTTTTTAATAGTACAAACGGACTCCATTTTGACAAATTTGGTTAGAAAGCTCTAGATATCTGCTTTCTTCTTGGACTAATTTCATATTGTTTGGACTTATATGTGATTTTTTATGAATTTTCAAAGTGGTAGATGTAAAACTATCAATTTTTATAAATTTTTAGGATTAGATTTCAAAACTATTTTTAAAGGTCTAAATAGATTCCATTTTTAGTGAATTAGGCATCATTAGAAAGTCCTAGATTTCAACTTTCTTTTAGACTAGTTTCAAGTCGTTTGGAATTTTGTACGAATTTTTATGAATTTTCAAAGAGACGAAGGTTTGGCTATTAGTTTTTGTATATTGTGAAATTTTTTTTTAATTCAACATTATTAGATGATGAAATCAGCCTTTTTAAGTGTTGTTTTAATTTGATGGATATATTAAGGGATTATTATGATTTTTTGGTAATTTATTATATTTATTATTTATAACATGAATGGTTCTAGATACGAGCACCCGAGAGCCTTAATCGTCGTGTCACTATCAAAAAATTTAAAAGGTTAAGTAAGGCGTTTATGTAAGTGCACTCTCACTTATAATATGAATTTATTAATTGAGAAGTGTGTATATTATTGATATTGTTAACAACATGATGTTTTAACCCTTCACTTATGAGGACATTTTGATGAAAGTAAGCATATGTATTTTTATGTTTTTAAAATGGCATTGTACACCCTTGATTTTGATGGTCAATGAGTAGTTTTTTGTCCGATGAGCAAACTTATCTTCACGGTTAATTTAGGATCTACTACCCCACTCTTTCAATTATTAGCATGCTATGATAGTACAACACCAGGCCCAATATATGATGGTATTTTAAAGTAAAAAAAAATTCAAAGATGTTTATGTTTATAATGACATATATATAATGATGATGATGATGATGAAAATAAAATAAAATATATTTTTTTTTTTACTTTAGTTTATAAGATATAAATATCTTACTGTGTCTTGCTTATATAAGTTAATTCATGTTATAGATAAAGGAAAGGATACAATGCAAGGATGGAGAAGTTTGGAGTGGAAACAGAACGATGTATGATGGAAAATAAGGAGGTATGATCTTGGATTGACTATGTTTAAGTTTTTAATACATTTTCAAAGTTTAATTATGTTAATTTATTTTGGAAGATTATATTTGGATTTTTCTTAATTTCATTTCACTATATGGATTTTACTATTTATAGTAAACATGAAAGTTATTTTTTTATAAGATAAAAACTACTTTAAATAAAAAAAAATAATCCATTTTTTTATATATAAGTCAAGAATATTACTCAGATCTTAATATATACTCCAAATTTTATAAAAGATGATTGTTGAAAAGATAAGTCAGCTATAACGGTATGTGAGGAGTGGTTATATGATCATCCACTTTGGTTATGATTAGTTTTCATTTTGTCATGATTTCTTGATTATATGATGCTTGACACATGGAAGACTAAGAACAAAGGACGTAGTCCAACACCAACAATCACCACATGCCTAAATAATCCAACATCATCCACTTTCACCCTAAATATATCTGCATCCTCTACATGTTCAGGTTGTTCTTTCTTATTTTCTACAATCTCTCCCCATCTTCTTTTGTCCAATTCTCATTACTATAGCATTCACTATAACTTTTTATCAACTATAGTAAAACCCCACAGAGCCATCACAAAGGATTAGTTCTTATATTGAGAATGAATCTCTATAAATTCTGTTTGTTCTTTGTCTCTCTTTACTTTTTTTTATAATTATTTTGTGGCAAACATGTATGATAAACTCAACACACATCTACCCGGCTCAACGGTACAATCGTAGACCCTAACATGACTCTGTTTAATTTGACTATAAATTTTATCCTCTGCGATTTATTTAACTCTATTACTAACTCATTACAAGTCAACTCAAAATATATTTTTTTCATGATATATCATTAAATATGTCATCTCCATAATGCATAATCGACTTGAAAACAAGTTCTATTTCGCATTCTTAATATTTCGATTTGATCAAGCTTTGCCATTATTTCATCTTGGAGATTTAACTTCTTGATAGAAAATTATCTAGTCGCATAAAAAAAATTGATCAAGCCCTTTAAATGTAATCCAAATCTAGAATGATGGTTTAAGATAATATTATTAATTCTTTGTCAAAAGAGTCATGGTTTTCAATTATTCACTCAGGATTAATATAGTCAAATAAATTATCAAAATAAACTTTTTTTATATGTAAGTGGAGAGAACTAAAACTTTCACTCAAATCTATTTAGAAGGAAAACAAAAAAACAAAATAGATAAAATTAAAATTCAGTTCAGCCTCAATGGCAATCCAAACAAAAGTATTTAAAAAGAAACAAATCCTTACAGAAGGCAAACAATACCAAACTAAGATTGGATTCATCTATATATCTTGAATATCTTTCTTTTTCGAATCTGAAGTTTGTAGGCATTTTTCTATTTCTAGATCAATGATTATGTTTCTTTGTATGTTATTGAATTCTTCCAACTTATCCCAGTATCGTGCAATCAAAATCTCCATTTCTTTATATGCGAGCATAAAATTATCCTATTTCTCTGCTAACTTATCATTCATAGGGTTTGAAACCTCTTCAACATTTGTGACTCTATTTGATGATGGCAAAGAATTACTTTGATGCTTGTCAATACGTTGTTATTTTCTTGATATGATGGGCGTGAACGCTCCTTCTGTTTTCTCAACTTGACCTGTCGAAGAAAGTTTGGCGATGGTATTGGCTTCCTTTATAGCTGGATTAGCTAATTGAAAATTCTCAACATAAGGCAGCGTGATTGAAACAATACGTGATTGATCGCCAACATTTTTGTGATTAATTCCAGAGTCCATTCCTTAAGTGATGCTTTGGTAACGTAACATTGATTCGCTTTGATGAAATTTCCTAGAGATTGGAGATACAAGAAACAGAGAACTCTTTATTAGACAGGTGGACAGTAGCACTCTTGTTGTTAATATTTTCCATAAGCACTGTAGACTGCACTTTGGAGTTTGAGACTGTATCATTTTTTGATGTATTGATATCCGTAACTGCTTGTTGGATGGAGCACAAGAATTTTCCTCCATGAAATTATCTTTGATGAAGCATTACGATTTTTTTTATTGGACGAAATTATTTATTAAATTAATTTTAATATTTAACTCATGTCCATCATATCTTTATAACACTTGGCATGTGTTTGGTGTATAGGCTGGAGTTGAAAATTTTAGGTTTGATTTGAATTGAGTTGAGTTGATGAGTTCAGTTTTGCATTTGGATGGGTAATTTGAGTGTAAAAAATCTGATTTGAGTTGAATGTTTGGCTGGATAGTTGGGATTGTTGCTTAATTTATTAGAATATGAGCTAATATTGATTATTTTTAAATAAAGAAAGTGCTTAGTTGAATAGTTGAGATGGTTGCATTATTTAAATGTGTGCTAAAATTGATTATTTTTATATAAAGAGATTGATATTTTAAAGTAAAAGTTATTGGAAACATTGTTGAAGGATTGGAATTGAATTGTCAAACCATATGCAAATAAACCGATCAGATTGAATTATTTGGACTACACTAAACAAGTGCTTTCTATATCTTTACTTCTACTTGAAGAACTCTTTTACAATGGTTTTACGATTAAAAAAAACAAGCTGGTTTAGAACAAGACTATATTTAGGGCGCATTTATAAGTAAATAGGGATAGTGTTGTGTTGTGAAAGGTATTAGGGTTGTAAAGTAAATAAAGGACTAAATACGAATATTATGGATTGAATTTTTAGTGTTTCCTTACCGATCAGAGAGTGAAAGGAAAGTAATTAAATTTCATTTCTAGCATTTATTAAATTTATGAAAGAATGTAATTACTAAGATGTTCATATGATTAAATAATCACTAACGTGAATTTATTAAGCACATCTAAGAATGTTTGATACTCATTCTTTTTATCTGAGAATCAATGTCAAAGAGATAAAAATAATGGTATTGTCTTTCCTCATTTTCTATATTGAGTGAGGTCACTAAACTCTATTGCCGATTTTGCAATTTAACACATGAATGTAAAGGGAAAGAGAGTCGCTCTTTTTCCCCCCCAACTTTTTATTTAATGCGAAGTAAACAAACCTTAGCAGGTGTTGGGATAAACCTAACAGCAGGTATGGCAACGGTACAAGGCGAGGATTGGTATACATCCCATCTCTATACCCACCCGCCCCCATATATATATGTCCCCTTACCCGCCTAAACGGGAGCAAGGAACATCCATAAGGGGTTTATATTCATACCTACCAATTTACTATTAAAACTTTTTAAAAATTAAATAAATATTATTAAAGTTTTCATAAATTTAGGGTATGAATGATGCATGAGTCAAGTTTAGAATTGAATGAAATTTTGAGTTTAAACTAGTTGACTTAGTTATAATTTTTATTGATTTTTCAAAAAAAGACAAAACTGAAACCAAAAATTTGAATTTGAGTTAATGAAGTACACAAGTCTTTAATAACATAATTCAAAAAAAATATATCAAGATTAGAGATAGTTTCCTTTTGTATTCAAATAAAAAATGTAAATTTATATATACATGCATATATATATATAAGGGTGAAAATAAGCAGGATAGGTGTGGGAGCAAGGAGGTTCTCAACCCCCGCCCCGCACCCAATTTGGGTATTAATCTTAACCATATACCCACCCTTATACCTATATAATATCCTCTAGACTTGTCTCTATGGATAAAAATATCATCCTTATAACCCTATTTTAGGTGCCAGAGAAGTGATATTTAGAGTTAATATCTCTTTCAGTACTTGTTATTTTATTGTGGATATGACAAGCGAAGCATCTATATGGGAACCTTTGTCACGTAAAAGTCGTGTTTAATTTATAATCCTTTATTAGTTAAAGCTAAGGGCCAGATTCCTTCTAATGACTCTCCTTGTCTTTGTAGCCAGCATGAATTAAGGAAACTTCTCACTAGTAGATGGATATTCGAACTATCGAAGTTGCTAGTTCTATCCTAGAGAGTTATTGCCCATTTGAATATTTAAATATTAACACATAAATATTAGTTATAATTGCGTGTTGATCCAATTTCAAATGTCGTGATACTAGTAGCTACAAATATATATATATATATGCAATACACCTCATCACCTTTGTTAGGGTTTTCATTGCCTAACCTTAGGTATTACTTATTAGAATCTGCTGCATATTTCTATAAATTTCAACACCTAGAACATGCTAGAAATAATATAAAAAGTGTGGTTGATAAAGATTGTAAAATAGAGAATTCTAAAAATGTTGAAAATAACTACAATTGGTAAAAAGTATCTATATTTTTTAAAAGAAAGAAGTCGGTTACATGCAATATCCACCGACTTCTGACGCTTATAAATAGGCGGTCCAATAGTTGTAAATGTTAAAACTGAAAACAAGCTACAGCAAGTAATAAAAACTAGTCTTGGAAAAAAGAAAAAAAAAGTAATAAAAGCTAGCCTTTATATTTACCTTTTTTTTTTTTTTTAACAAACAGATCTCTACCATGTTGTCCAATATGCCTACAAGTCTTGCTACTACATTATCATTACCTGTTCCCATTCACACTCCACGAAACTACTCCATCCCATCTATATACCACCAAAATAAATGTCCATTCACTTCCCACTAGTCTTAAAAATTCGTCCACCAATCTTCCCACATTTTCCATAGCACAGAAACCATCACTAGGTAACAATTTCTAGCCGTGTTTGTCCAAAGCTTCAATGAACCAGATGTTGCAAAGTCAACAGCCTCCGGATCCACGCACCGCGCTCAGCGCCCTAGCCTCAGTGCGCCACGAGTATTGGCACAATGGTCCACTTCTAGATTCATGATGCACCTTCATGGCACTTCGATCACCCAAATTCACTATTTTACAGTCGTGACACTTCCATGGCACATGCATGGCGTCAAGTGGGTGGACCGGCCCGAGCGCCCAATTAGTCTCCAACCACCGCTCTTCGGCAAGCCATCGCGTGCCACAAGTCGCGCCAATTACCGTGACGGCCAAAAGATATCACGTAGCCTGATATAGAAACATTGTTAATGGCAATGACTCCAACATGTACATGATCTAGGAGAGTTTGATGTTTATTCATCTTTTATGGATCTTTGCACAACAAGTAAAAAGAAAACAAGATGTAAACAAAGAACAAGAAATTAAAGGAATGGATGATTCTCATGTAGTATAACTTGTAGGAGAAAAGTCACGCTATAAAAGAGATGTGTAATATTGGTAATGTTTCATGGTTAGATAATTAGCAGAAAAAAGAGGAAGTCACATAAAAATCTACAGGTACATATATATATAATAAATAAATAATAAGGAGAGATATGGAAACTGTAGCCACAAGTTGTTTGGATGACTAGGTTGATCCTTGTACCTTGCGAAAGAAAATGAATAAAATTATTCAGGAAAGAGATTATTCTGTCCTGATAATCTTGTTTTTTTCTTTTCTTTTCTTTGCTTACTTTTCTAACGCCATTGCCACAGGGCCAGTCAGGGTAGTTAAAACAGATAAAAGTCACAGGCTTAATTCCTGTCGGGAGAGAGGTTTCCTCAATTACCTAGTATTGTTTTTTAAAAATTTTACTACTGTTAAGAGAAAATTCAAGAATTACGAACCCTGAATTGCACGCTCACACGAACTCCACAGTACTTAATTACGTAGAGCTAAAAAAACTAAATTTAACAAACTCCGAATCTAAAGTGAACCAAACTAACGAAGACAACGACAACATTGAAAGAAAAATACTAAAGAACTTGGACCTAATTACAATGGTGACCATGTTGGCGGAGTTATGTGACCGTAGGCATGGTCATGGGAGTCTCCATAGCGATGGCGGCAGGGCATGGTCTTGCCAGTCTTGGTGCTGCATTTTTTTAATTACATTCAAACGTTGACATTTCATTACTGTTTTTAAAAAGGAAAATAAGGTTGGGGGGATCTATTTTGATCACCTAATCTAATAAATAACTGAATTTTTTTTTATTTAGCAAAATGGTCATTTTTCATTTTTTCATATATAATTAATCAATGATTGATTTAAGAAAATTAATAATTTACATTTTAATTAATTTGGTCAATCAATTGAACATTTAAATAAATTGATTAAATATTTTGAGAAAAACAACATTTTTAACTAATTTTGAAAAACAACATTTTTAACTAATTTTTAAAAACTTAGGTTATTCGTTGAAAAAACTTGTTAAAAAATATACTATTTAACAATAAATCCTTTTTAAAAATCTTCCATGGAGGTTTTTTAAAGTGCATTCAATGACATTTTTCTCAATAAAAATCGCTTGGAAAAGGTTATTTAAAATAAAGTTCATAATAGTGTGAAGTCTCACGCTACGGTGTGATTGGTGACACAATAAAGGATCATTTTAAACAAGGTAGTAGTCCCGCAACATCCGAGTTGATAAAAATTATGGCACGTTGAAAGTAAGCTACGGAGATATATATGACTTAAAATATTGGTACGATAATACACCTTTTTAAAAGTTCCTCGCAACCATCTGTAGTCTAAGCATATGATAAATCCATAAAAATGGTGGCACCAGAAAAAACTGGAATTCTGGTTCCTAGTTTCGTCATGTGATGAGAAAGCCAACTGTCTCCTTAAATAATATATGTTCTTATAGTGTTTCAAATATGGTTGAGCTTATGGTGAAATCAACGTTAGGATAGAATGTTTCTAAAGCAATAATCATAATTCTCATTATGACTTTATGATATTTGAGATAAAATATACGCATTTTGTTAGTAAAATTATATGATAATTATGCATCATTACAATTGCGAGTGAAAAATGATAAAGATCCATACTATTTAATTTTCTTTAATTAGGTGTTCATATATAGAAGATGCAGTTTAAAAGGAATTGGTATAAATGAAAGTTCATAATCAGTCATAGGCTTGAGCAAGGAATGAGGATGACCAACCTTTTCGTTTATCAACTTCTCTGTTACTTTCTACCTTATTAACCGGCACACACAATCTTCAGACTCTACATTTTCTTCCACCTTAACGATTTTAATTTACCAACCTAAGTGGACCTAGTAGGATGTTAGTACCAGAGCCAAAGATAACGTTTTCTCTATTCAAAAACAAATTTTTCGTCCAACACTCAAATCTGCCGCTCGCATCCATCAAATGTCGCCACCACCACCATCACTACCTTCCGTATTGACACAATCCACACAACCGAGCCTTGGCTGTGTAATTTTTCAAAGGCTTTGAAAATTTATCTATCTTGTTGGAAACTTGTTCATTAACTGTGTAAACATCCACTTAAAAACATGATTTTTTGCATAATAAAACTAGATACTTTATTTTAATAAGGTTGCGGTATTATCTAATTTCATACCGGTGGAATCATCCAAGGGTATGTAAGTTTGCAGTGGCGGGTAGCCTTATGGCTAGGAGCAACGCCATACCAGGGCTCCTTGCAAGAGATTTTTTTTTTTTTTTTTTTTTTTTTGGGAAAATTTTTTGGGAAATACTCTGATCCAGAGCGAAAGTTCCCAAGCAACAAAATCATACAAATGCAAGGATATTGCACCTTAAACATCACAACATGCTACTTGATAAAATAATGCTCCCTTGGAAGAATTTTGCTAAGAATCAGAAAAGGAAGGTTTTTATTGACTAAAGATGTTGTAGAATTCTGACGTAGATTCAAAGCAATAGAAATCAATTACAGAAAATTGAGTAATTATTGAAAGAAAGGAAGAAGACTAGACCCTTCCTAATACAAGCAATACTGGAAATTATAATTCTACTAACTTCATGTAGTTCAGTATAAGCATACAGATTTGGTAAAAAATGTACAACATGCTGGGTAGAGAATTGTTAGCTCTACTTGAAAGAGTTGAAGAAGCTGACCGTGTCATTTAGTGCCTGAATGAAGTAGTCGACGTCTTCTTTAGTATTGTAGAAGTGGAGGCTTACGCGTGCACTTGCACTGATTCCTAAACTGCGGTGGAGGGGTTGAGCACAGTGGTGACCTGACCTGATAGCCACACCATGCTGAAATTACACGTTATGTTAGTAGCCATCCAAGATCCCTTTCATAACAATCACCGGACTATAAATCTTGTTGGTTAATTACCTGTTGATCAAGAAAAGTAGCAATATCCGTTGGGTGAATGTTCTCGACATTGAACGAACAAAGTGCATTACGACGGACATTTGCCGAAGGTACAGGTCCATAAATTCGAACATTAGGGACCAATCGGAGGCTTTCATATAGATAGTCTGCCAGTTCTACCTGTTAAAAATAAAATAAAATAAAATAATTACAATCAATGAGATGGACTAAGGATGCAGTGGATCTCTCATTTCCCAGCTTCTCGAGGCAATGAGGCTAATGTAAAGCTCCCCTAGCTTACTGTTAGCGGATAATTTTAATTTGTGAGCATCATAATTCCATTTTTTTTTTTTTTGTTTGGTTGTATTAACTATTTCTCGTGGACATCCTGTCCTCTCTCTTCGTACCATTATTCCCCTAAATGAAATTTCTATTCTTATCCAAAACATTAAAAAAAAAGGCTTCTCTAGCGAAAAGAAAAATAGGAGACCAAATAAAAAAACTGTTGAGCTAACCTCATAATCATGTATGTTTTGCATGCCGAGTCTTGACAAATAATCAATTGCTGCTCCTAATCCTATTGCTTCTCCGATTGCTGGTGTTCCAGCCTCAAATCTGATATGGTAATAGGTTGATGAATACAATGACACGAGTATCAAAGAGAAAACAAATGCTAAACAGGTTTCACCAACCTGGATGGTGGTTCGGCATAAGTGGAATGATCTAGAAATACATCAGAGATCATCTCTCCACCACCTACAAAATGGGTAAAATCATTGATGCTAGAATAAGTTGCAAGTCAGCTACAACCCCAATATCGTGGGTATAGATATGAAAGAACTCTTGAAAACAGAAATTTGAAATTTCAAAACACAAAAGTTCAACTTCAAAAGGATGTTAAGTTACCTAAGAATGGAGGCATGGAAGACAAGATATAACTCTTTCCATATAAGAATCCGATGCCTGTAGGCCCACACATCTGAAGCATTTCCTTAACTTGACATACTCGCCAGTAAGCCAAAACTGATGAAAAGAACAAAGCAGTATCCTAACCTTATGAGAAGATGCAACAAGAAAATCAGTATCAATGTGCTGAACATCAACCGCCATGTGTGGAACACTCTGACAAGCATCAATTAGTACTTTTGCTCCAACATCATGAGCCCAAGGCACGATATCTTCGACAGGAAGAACGGATGCTACAGAAATAGATCATATCAAAATATGGTTGTGTAACTTGCAATTTGTTTAATTGGGAAGATCTTCTTAAAACATAATCATGCATTAAAAAAACACACGAATTCAAAAGACACATTCAGGACATATGACACCCACAGAAGCCAGCTTCTTGAGTCTACAAACACATACACACACAAGTAGATATATTTAAACGGAAAAATAAATACCAAGCATATTTGAGACATGATGAACTACTACAAGTTTTGTCTTCGTTGACAACAATCTTTTTAACATGTCCATATCTGGAACCTCATCTCGAGTTAAGGTCACAAATTTCAGCACAGCCCCCGTCTTTTGGGCCACAATTTGCCAAGGAACAATAGCGCTGTGATGTTCAGCTATTGTAAGTACGATCTGCAAAAAGATAATTTGAGATAAAATACAAAGTAGGATATGTGGATAGGTAGATTACTTTAAAGTTCTTCCCATATGATAAAAACTATGTTTAAGTTCTTTACTTGCAAAAATAAATGCACTTTATGAACATGTTTAGCAACCTCAAGGGTAAATATAACTCCTCATAGAAAGACCAAAAAAGAAATAATACAATTCTAAACTAGTTGCAGACCTTAAGTGAAACTAAAAACATATAGTCTTCCAATACGACTATAAGATTAAGTCCTAAAACCTCCAGAACCAGGCACAAGCGCTTTAAAGCTACAGTAGATGAGGAATGCAGTCACGATCTAGCTGATGAGATAGTAAAAGGCACTAAAAAATTATGTAAAGGAAGAAACTCCAAGTCGCTTTTTGTGACTTCTCGACAAAACTACTGACTATGAACATCCTATCGATCCACTAGGTTTCAGATCTATATACAAACCATCAATCTTGCTCTCCAAATGTATTGTTCCACACACATGAAACTGCCAAAACTGGTATATAAGCACAGTGGTGTCTGATGTCTTCTACATAATGACCATTACTTTCCAGCAAAATAAATAACAATAATGGTTATAAGTGTCTGGGAACAAGAAGGAAGTTGCACAGGATCTGTATCAAAGCCATGACTAGGTGAGGTTTATCCATGACGGATTGGGGAATAGGCCAAAGACCATCACGCAGCGACCACAATGCAGGTGGGCTTCCTAGACTGATTGGACATCCTCAGTTGTGGGTTCCTGGGGGTATGTTCTATATCATCCGGAATAAAACCTTAAGACTGGTACATAAACTTGATATTGTCTCCTTAAAATAGCCCTGCTTTCTCAGACAAAGTATTGAGAGGTGTATGGTAAAAATCTCTTGGACATAAACACTCTTTCAAAAGGTATCAGGACGCAGCAATCAACCATATGGGCTAGGCATTAAGGTAACTGAAATCTCAGGATTTCAAACGTAGAAGAGAGATATCAGGGCATCCTGTTGGTGCTTGGTGCGGTAAATAATTAAGACAAATTCATTTGATGCTGCAAATTTTTTCTTGTATATTCTTTTCATCTTTGGCTTCCATTCATGATTACTAATGATTCGTTTGGTGAACGCATTGTATTTGCATTGCGTTTAAATGCAATGCATTGAATGCAATTTGTATTTGGAGGAAAAGCATTAACATTGCATTTGAATGCAATGTGTGTTTGGGTGAAAAGTATTTGAATTGTATTTTAATAATGAATATGTGATGTGATGGGTAAAAGCAGAGAGAAAAAAAAAAAAGGGAGAAAGAGAATATATGATGTAATTAAAAAAAGTAATAAAAAAATAAAATAATAAATAGTGATTGTGTTGGATTTAAAATGTGATGTGATTGGTATTTGAATAAAATATTTTTGTATTTTGGGGAAAATTGCATTGCATTCAAATGCAATGCAAAAAAAAATGTGTTGCCCAAACGCAACATAAATCACAAACACTTAGGTAATTACGAAATTATCACCAGAGAACATACTTCTAAAGCTATGATCTTCTTTTTGCTAAAGTGATGAAATTCTGCTAATGCAAACATATTTCATTGCAAAAGAAGGCATTTTCTATGCAACATCAGAGAAATCAAGAGCCAAATTGAATTAAAAACATTAAAACAGACCTTTCCAACCCATCAAAATCAGAGGAACAAAGAATAATTTATAAAATTCCTTCACGACAGACACCAAAAAGGAGACCAATGATTACATCTACCCAGATGAAAAACTCCCTCGTAAAACTGCCTTTACGTTTTATATTGCTCTTCTACAACAAAATATCCCAATTTCTTGCCAGTACTCCACACTAGAACAACTAAGGTACAATCATTCAGGCACCTCGGAATCTTACTACAAATGAATCCATTTACTTTCTTTGTTAAACCTCTATTAGCCCATTAAAAAACCACAAGCCTAGCCTTTTCCACAACGTATGATGTAACCCCTTTAGAAAGCCTAAAAAATTCTGCAATTTCCAGTGAGCACATCCTTAAACTTCCATGACTACACACCTTCAAACAACAGATCCCCAAACTCTAAATGCCCTATGAAAGCATATAACACATACTTTTTTTTCTTAGTAACCAAAAGATGCAATTTAGAAAGTGATAGAAAGATGGGCTTTTCTAATCATTGTTCCAGTTCTGTAAATACCGCCTCTAAAAAGTACCAAAGACCTCTTGTGTTGGGGAAAATGACGCCTCTAGGAATTTTGAAATAGGATTCTGAAGATGTTCTAAATGAAACACAGATTCCCCATGGCTCAAAATTAGATAGTACGTTCCAAGTTTATAAAAGTATATTAAAAGAGAAATCTTGTCCTTTGCATTGTATTTCATATTTCTTTGCAATTGATAAATTGTGTTTCTTCTCAAAAAAAAAAAAATCAAATAAATAAATAATATAAAAGGGAGATGATGTTCATCATACTGACAAAAATGAAGACGAAAAATTGCAATATTCATCTATGACTGTAATGCCTACAAGATTAAAAAATGCATGGAATTTTTCAAATTTTGGCAGTTTGAAATACATGGAAATTAAGAAATGCACCTCATCTCCAGGTTTCAAATTTTGTAGGCCCCATGAGTAAGCTACGAGATTGATAGCTTCAGTTGCATTCCGTGTAAAAACAATCTCACTGGAATCCGATGCATTGATAAAAGATGCAATCTTCTTTCTTGCCAACTCATACTCTTCTGTTGCCTTCGCACTATTTCCATGAAAATGAAAAAAGCATAAATACTAAATACGTAACTAATGAGCAATCTCTCCCTTGCCAAAAATTATCGTCCATCAAATTCAAAACATCACTCCAGCTTTCTAATAATTTTCACAGCAACTAATCATCAAGTACCTTAAAAAATGAATCCCGCGATGCACATTCGAGTTGTAAGCTTCATAATAGGTTTGTATAGCTCTCAAGACGGCAGTCGGCTTCTGGGAAGTTGCCGCGTTGTCTAAGTAGACGAGTTTCGAACCGTTTACTTCCTGTAAAATCATGTCAAGGCCTGTAACTCCACATGATTAACAGTTATTGATAACCATATTAAATTTCCAGTCAAACAAAGAAGTAGAAACTACATAACAGAGGTTTAAATAACTAAAAACACGCAGATTTATATCTAATTCCAAATCAATTGGAGTAAAGCTATAACCAACAAAATAATAATCTTTCAATTGCAACAAACAAATGGTATCCCACCCATCAACAAAATCGATTTTTTGTTCTTTTCTCGCATAAATGATTGCAACCTACTATAATTTTCCCGGAATTTCTCAGCAGCCAAGCAAAAAGTAGAGCAAAATCAAGAAATTCGACCAAAAAAAAGCCATAAAAATGAAAGACGAACCTGGTGGAGAATTGGGAAATCGGGGCGAGTGAGGTGACCGAGGGAATTGACGGACGGAGGAGCAGAAGCCGAGGAGGCGGAGACGGAGAACGTTCGGAAGGCTCGAGAAGGGCGAGAGGTACTAGTGATGATTCGGAAGGAGGGGAATTTCACGGAAACCGCCATAGCCGCCGTACCTTCCATGACCATGGCCATATTTTCCGATTCTGATTCTCCGGGTGAAGATTGAAAAAGAAGAAGAAGAAGAAGAAGAAAAGGGCAAAGCTTTACGAACCCGAAGAATGGAAGAAAATGGCGGCGTATGGGGAAGAGAGAGGACTCAACGCTAAAACTAACAGTGGAGTCTCAGAGAGAGAGGGCGAGGAAGACTTGGATGCTTGGAAGTTGGAAGTTGTTCATGGCTTGTACTTTGAATTCGCACATTTGTACCATCCTAAAACAATAAACTATTTTAGGGTTGTTCCAAGTATTACATGATACTTTGACAGCTGAATTTTCTCTTTTTGTTGTGTAAAATATTCTCTTGATTAGCCTGTTTAACTTAAAATATTTAGGTAGGAGTTGTTTTTCTCAAAACCTACTTAAAATTTTTATTGCTTTTATAGAAAAATAAAAATAAAAACAAAAAAAAATGGGTTGAAATATTTTAATTTAAATTGACAATCCAAACACAAATTTGATTATCACCTTAAAATTGTGGTGGTAGACATAGACTCCCCATAATTCTAATTCAAAGAATGACAACAAAAAATTCGAGAAATAATTTCACAAAGACTTTACTTCCAAAAAGTGTATTTCAATTATTCTTCAATATTTTAAATGTTTTCATTTGTCAAAATTTCAAAATATACACATGAGACGCAACATTTAAAACGGTAGAACATGTTATAAACTGTTTATCATTTGTTACTTTTAAGATAAACTTCTATGATGAGATTGGGAAAAGAGGAACATGTTGATCATTTCTTTAATAATGTTAAGCATGCGTTTGGCACACACATTCAAACTGCATTGCATTTAAATGCAATGCAATTTTCCCCCAAATACAAAAACATTTTATTCAAATACTAATTACATCACATTTTAAATCCAATACAATTACTATTTATTATTTCACTTTTTCTATTACTTTTATTAATTACATCATATATTCTCTTCTCTCTCTTTTTTTTCTCTCTACTTTTACCTATCACATCACATATTTATTATTAAAATACAATTCAAATACTTTTCACCCAAACACACATTGCATTCAAACGCAATGCTAATACTTTTTCTCCAAACACAAATTACATTCAATACATTTCATTCAAATGCAATGCAAATAAAATGCGTTCACCAAACGGACCATAAATGTTTTTATCCAAAAATGGATTCATTCTAATGATTTCATCCTAAATGGTTTCATCAAATGTTCTTCCTAAACATCGATGTTTAATGGACTAATAATGTTGGAACGTAGACAAAACAATATTAAAAACTAAACGACCAACAAAAAGACAAAAAAAGAATGAATTAATGAGCCTGAATTATAGGTTTCAAAAGAAAAAAAATTTTTACAACCTTAGCATTATAAAATCTGAAGAAAAAAAAAAGGAAACGAAAAATAGTCAGTCCATAACAATGGCATCAAAAAGTTGGACAGTGATACTCATGTGACGTTCAAGAGGAGGATGCACCACTTGCTTAGACTCATCAAAGGAAAGTCACTCATACAAGCTCGGCCGCATCTAAAATAAACCCTCACGAAACTAAATTCCAACAAAAATATTACTTAAGTTGCCAAAAATCATTATAAGAAATAAAAGTCAAAAAAAATAAAAACTTTAAAAGAACTTTAAAAAAAAAACAACTTTCAACGAGTGAATAACATAACTTACATAAAGATGCACCTCAAAAAGGTCCTAAAGCCAAAACATTAGCTAACTTGAAGCAATACACAAAAGCCTCATTCACCTAAGTTTCTATCTGAGCACAAGAACTGAAGCACACTCATCAGTCATTAACTTCCATGCGGGGTAAAAATTTAAAACTAAATATCCATGTACAAAGGAAAAGTCGAATTTCTCAGCTACTTGGTAACAAAATAGTTTAATGAATACTACTTTCTTCCACTTGTCCCGACTCGCGGCTTGCCTTTCACCTCAGACTCCTGTGCCAAGAAATAAAAGAGATTGGAGTTTTCCATTTTGAAGTATAGAAGCTACAAAAATGTTTGATGTGCCAAAACATTAACGAGAATTCACCTGCGGCAAGTGAAGGTAGATGTAAGTCTTCGCTGTTGCAGGATTGTGATTTTCCGCACCCTTGCTCCAGTCGTAGCAGACCTATAGAAAAAAGTTGGGGAATCTCATTTTCAAACCCAACTATTTTTTGAGACAAAAAGAAAAATTATCCAACTGGTTGTTCTCTAACAATTATTATTATTATTTTTTTTTTTCCAATTGTGAAAGAAGGTTATAGGGGTAAAGGTTGGCATATCCAAATAACCTCAGGGAGTGCATGCCTCTCCCTGTGATATATGAATCACTCACGAAGTGGATTGCCCAAATGCCTTGACGTGATGGGGATGACTCAAACCCTAGCATTTAGCGAGGAGGACGAGTGCCCTACCAATTCATCTAAATGACGTTGGCTTTCTCTAATGGTAAGTTACTACAGATACTTGTCATCCTTGAACAGAGTTTAACATCCTCATGGTATAGTTAACAATTTAAGAATCCAAATAAATTGGTCAATTTGCACAATGATACATTTTCCTTAACTGGTTTCTGAAATTTGCACCGAATTAAATATAAGAGAGCATGTTACTACTTTGTCCTTTCAGGAATCCAATATATTATAAAACACGCATGCACGTATATTATAAAACACGCATGCACGAGCACGTGCACACACACACACACGTATACATTGTGCTTCTTACGCTCAGCAACCTTTAAGACGCATTAAATAAAACTTCAAAACACTGATTTGTCCTTATAGTGTAAAAATGCACCTTCCCCCAAGCATGTTTGCAAGAAGTCATCTGTCTCCCCCATTCCTGTACATTTTTTTGTGTCTCTGTGTATATAAGAGAGAGAGAGAGAGAGAGAGAGAGAGAGAGAGAGACTTTTTTTATTTTATATTTTCCTCTGTATATGCAAAAGATAGCAGTAGGCAAATTCATCCATCCGGTGATTGTTTACATGTTTTTGAGTGGATTAATCCCTATAGAGTATAACAGATTCTGGAGAGGAGGATGGGAAGATGATACTATAACTAATTCCAGATAGATTGTAAGAACATAAAGAGAAGAAGTACCGAGTATGCGAATATCGAGCCATCATTGTTGAACGTACTGCAAGGTATTGGTTGACTGCACCTTGACATTGCCTGGGAGAAGAAACATGTGTTAAAGTCGGCCAGTTATGCCAATGGAGATCCTATCAGTAAGTAATGAAAGAGAGATATATTGCGAAGGAGTGGGAGTGTAATTACAATAATAATGAGAGGCACAGCCCCAAGGATATATCCAAGAAAAAAAATCTGTCAGGATGTATTCAAGAAATAAATATACACATGACATATATATATTATTATGCATATGATATACACATACACACATAGGCACAGATGTGTACATGCGTGAAATGAGTTATGGGAAAACTTCTCCACTCGAAAAACTGTTGAAATAAGAACGTTTTTGTTTAAATCTAAACTTGTCATCAACAGGAATTCTGAGTCACTAGCACTGAGGTTATAATGTTTTTCGATCCTTCAGAAATAAAATTACGATGGAATAATATGTAATTCCTAGTATCCGAAGAAGATAATTGATTCTCGTTGTCCCCCATCCCCTTTTGGGGTAAAAACTTTTTGTAGCAGACAGTGGTAAGAAAAACATGGTATTAATGTATTTCTACCATGCATGAAAGTACAAAGTTATCTCGTAAATTGAAGAAAGGAAACTAACACCAATAACATATTTTTATATGTATATATATTATATATGTATAAAAATAACATATAAACTTGACTTCCTGTCTTATATTAGCATCAAAGCACATTGCAACTAGAATAAACTAAAACAAAGAGGTTTTAAAAGCGAATTGAAAAATAAAAAGATATTCAGAAACACCTTAAGTCTTTGTTTACTGTCCTTATCCCAGAAATTAAAGGCCCCATCAGACCCTGCAGTAGCAAAAGTGTGATGCATCTGAAATAAAAGAAGCACATATGGTCACAACAGACTTATCAAATAAATTGAAATATTGGCAATTTACAGCCAGAATTTATTTAATCTTCTCTCTCTGAAAATAGACTTAACAGTTCTCTAAAAAGAATAGTCAGGTTTCAATGCATATTATATATATATATATAAACATACACACACATGCAATAATAAATACCATATAAGACAATCTGTTATATCTCCTCCAGCAAAATTCTTGCTTCCGAGGAAGCCCTGTATTTAGATTTCATTATAAATTAAAAGTATCTACGCAAAGAAAGTTAAAACATGATGTTAGGTCCTCCAACATCATGCAAGTTGAAGCAAATATCTACTTCAACAACATGCAAAAACTTTTGGGGGACGTTAAAATTTTCTCAACAACATAGATAAAGGGAACCTAGTCGATAAAGGTGACCAAAATTGAGTTATACCATCAAAATATTTAATACCATAAAATGTGTGTGTGTATGTGTGTGTGGGTGTGTATATAAGGACAAAAGAAAATCTTACAGGATGGAAGTTCAAAGAGTTGACAGAATATATCTCGGAGCCATCTCTGTGGCATTTGAAAGTAAAGTTTTTGCTTTGCTGTGAATCATCTAGATGATGCACACCAACTCTCCCTTCTATTGAACCAACCTGGAAAGCACCACCAAAATATAGTCCCAAAAAACCCATTACAATGTAGTTACACATGAATACACATTTATAAATAAAAAATTCAGGACAGAAACTTTTCAATAATAAGGAGATTTTTTGAAAAAAATGACGGTAATGTTCAGTAGCAACAGGATGAAACGGCAGTACCCCAACCCCACTACCTAATTCAGACTTAAAGAACATATAAATAAACATTTAACAATTCATAAGGGGCATCTGAAAAAATTATATCTGAAAACAGAGAAACATGATTTTAATGTCGTAGGTTTAGATCTCAAAAAATTCTCCCTCAACAGATTCTACCTAGAAATATAGGGTTTTTGTCGCACAACCAAATTAGATGAGGTTAGCATAAATTCTATAAAATTACTCAATAGTATCATCATTTGAGCAACTTCTTTGAAATTTGTGCAACATTACCAGCATCCTATTCTTTATAATTTTCCAAGAAAAATGATAAGTTAGAAATTTCTAATATATCTCCCCGTAAATCATATTCTTGTCTGTTGTTTCTGTTCTTTCTTCTAATTAAAGTCTTTAGAATATAGGTAAATTTCAGCTGCTCTCACCATACCACAAGAAAAGGGCTTTTTAATGCTCTATTGATAAATACCCTAAATATGAGATGACATAATCACGTCATTGTTAAACCATTACTAAAGCCCACAGAAATTTTTTTGCACATAAGATGGCTTGGTACCAGATCTGCCAACTTAAGTCTAACAACGTATTAACATTTCACCAACCCAAAGAGCATGCCATAACTAGTAATTTTTTGAATTCATAGATACAAGTAAAACATCACATTTTAACATTCACCATTTAACAAAGAAAATGTTAATTTATATAACTAAATAGCACTAGAGTACCAAGAAACCCTGCTGATCAGGAAAGGCAGCAACACATCTTGTCTGATACTTCAATGGCGACGTGATTCTCTTGAACTCAGTCTGTGCAAGTATTCAACCAGTCATGAGAAAGGAAGAGGAAGTCGATGTCAGTAGTTTTACATTAGACATCTCTATAGGATTTTATTATCTAATGAGAAGCTTTGAACTTTATTTTTATTTTTTTATTTTTTATTTTTTTCAAAAAAGAAAAATCAATTAAAGAATAGAAAGGAGGACCAGAAGTCCACAAAAGCAAGACTTCTAGTTCTCAAACAAAAATGGGAGTCCTTGAACTCCTTGCTTCAAACACCTTCTCAACCGTTGATCATTGTAAAAAACAACTCCAATGCTACTGATTGTTGACAAAAAAAATGACAAAGAAAGGATGCTGGGCAACTATCCAGGCACTGCCTAAAAACAGGTGAAAACAGATTCTCCTATGATTACACTTTTAGAACTTTGACTGCTGGTAAAAGCTCAGTTTGCAAATCGGATATGATACCCTACCTCCAGTCAAAATTTCTAAAATTAGAAAAAAAAAAAAAATGAGATAGATCCTTTAATATTCAGATCAATGCCATTAAAATTGATGATTTTTCTAAATCCAAATACTAAACCAGTAAACTTCGAAACATTTTGATTTATGTTCGATCATCCTTGGGCATCTGACTATTTCAAATGCATCTTCACATTGTTTAAAACACTAAGTTCAACCATCAAATCAATTGAAAACCCATTTACCTGTGGGTTCTGCAAATTAAAGACTATCAGATTCCTATCTGCAGTGCCAACAACCATCAGTGGATGCCTCACCGTCAAGGCATAACAGCGATCTGGGAGTTGTTGTGTGTGGACTGGATTTGGTTGTCTAGTATCCCAATACCTATAAAACAGGATAATTATCAGCCACGAACTAAATAACCTTAGAGCGCAAACACAGAAGTTGATAAGGTTGTATGGATATTAAATAGAAGCATGCACAGATCTGTTAAGAGTGTGCATGAAGAAAGCAAGCAGCCCTATCGGGATATGGGATATGTTTATAGCTTTTACCTGCCATTTTATAGTTATACATAATTTTCTCCACCATGAGTAAACTATTCTTTAAAAAAAATAAATAAATAAATAAATAAATAAATAATGAACACACACAGGCACTCACACAAATCAAATTTTTTATTGTCAAATGCATTTTGACGAGGAGATAAACACGAGTAAAGTTGTGATAGCGTCTGCACAAAATGCAGATTGACCATACTGTAATTTACATAATGTTGATAAGAAACATTTATGGTAGATCACCATTAGAAATTTTGAATCTATTAGTAACAATGGACTATCAATAAAAAGATGTATTATATTAACAAGTGAAAAGTTGAAAAAAATGATAAAACAGATAGGAAAAAATAAAAATTACTTCAAGGTCTTATCCCAGCTTCCTGTCACCAAAAGGTTCATCTCTGGTATCCAAGCAACCTCTTTAATAGGTGCCTCATGCATTGCCACAGTCATTGCTTGACCACCAGACAGCAAAGGCCACATTTTCACTTGTTTGTCACATCCACCAGAAAAGACGGTTGTCCCATCATCCTTCCAAGTTGAGCACAAAACCTTACAGAAAAACAAAGCCGACAAATAACTGTTGAAACTCAAAGATTCAACAACTACAAAATGAAAATAGAAAATAAAAGAAAAGAAGAAATTGAATTAACAAACCAAAAAAAAAAAACTTCTGTTTACCGGCTGGTCATGAGATATTGAAGCCTTGGGCGTACTGGCTAGGACATTCCCATTTCGCATAATCTCCCAACATCTCACCTACCATATCAATAATACAAGATGGAATAAAAATTGGCTTCAACGAAACTAGAAGAAAAAACTAAGAAATGCATGATTTATGCTTAAGAACAAAAAACACGGGACTAGAAGTAATGGAACAAACCTGATTGTCCCATGAAGTTGCAACCAGGTGATTGGCCTTTGGACTAAAACTAAGGCTTGAAACAGAATCACTAGGAGGTTGAGTCACCTAAACAAAGTATTCAAAATTGAATTAAGCTAAGTAATTACAAGAAAGAAAAAAAATAGAATTACCTACTTCCTTAGACACAAAATCAAATATCAATGAGGAAACAATGTCAAGAACACACATACACACACACACGAAGAAGATCCCAATTTGGCTATTATGAATGCAAAGTCTAATCTAACTTAAAGGGTTAGAGAAAAGCAACAGTAAATCATCAAAACCACCGACTCAGGATTGAATTTATTATGAATGGGCGCTAATTTCCGCAATAAGAAACCATTAAATTTGTCTTCGAAATAAGATGCAAAATAATTGCACAAGAATAAACCCATCACAAAAATCTAAAAAGAAAAACGCCTATTTTTACTCATAAAACTCCAGAATCAGCTTAAATGCATAGAAAAAAAACCAACAGAATCAATACAGAAAAGTTTATAGGAAACTAGATTTCAGTGATTCCGTTGAACTGAAAAATATATATTTACAAAAAAAAATAAAAATAAAATAATATTTCAGTTCCCTCGCATTTGATTTGACTAATCTGCCTCAGATAAACAATATTCCATCACTTCACAAAACATAGATACATACATACACACATATATATATATATATCAGAAATTAGATACCTCAAAGGAATTATTGGGATTGGGATTCCCAGTGGAAGTGGTTCCGAAGGTCGACATTGTATGTTCTTACCACCCAAGCTCTGAAAAAAAAATAAATAAATTTAACATTATTGTAATTATTAAGATGAAATTTTCCATTTGCCAGGCAAAAATAAATAAGAATTCGATTAAAAAAAAAAAAAAAGGTAAAGGGTTTTGAGCGAGAAAAATACCCAGCGAGCGAGAGAGAGAGAGAGAGAGTGAGAGTATCAAAAGCAGAGGGAAAACGAAGAAGAAAGCATAGTAATCATTTGACAAGTCTGCAAGGGGACTGGAGGAGCTGCTTAATAATCTCAAGATATATAAATATATATATGTATATATATTCTAGCGGGTTACGATGTTCGTATTTGTGTAACAACATTTGCTCGAATTCTCTTGAAGGTATGGCCTTTTTTTTTTTAATGATTTTTTTTAATGATTTTAAGTGTGTGTATATATTTACACGAGATAACGAAAGAAATAGGTTAAAATTAAAATTGAATAAAAATAAATGATAGAAAAAATTTGAATCTGTAATAAATAATATATTTTTGATAAATAATGATTTATTATAATTAAAATTTTAAAAATACTCTTTATGTGTAAATCTTGGTAAATTTATTTGGAAATTATTTTTTACTTGGTAAATCATTTATTTATGTTTGTAAATCATTGATTTATCAATTTTTCATCTAGAATTTTATCAAGAAATAAGCAGATAGTTTTAAAATTTTACTGGTAAATCATTTATTTACGTATAAATCATTTATTTATCAATTCTCCACCCAAAATTTTCTCAAGAAACAAGCAGATAATTCCTCAGAAAAAACAAAAATGAGAAGTCTAGCCCCTAACCAAAAAATAAAATTTAGAAAAA
This sequence comes from Antiaris toxicaria, assembly GCA_035233585.1. Lineage (NCBI taxonomy): Eukaryota > Viridiplantae > Streptophyta > Magnoliopsida > Rosales > Moraceae > Antiaris > Antiaris toxicaria. The sequence continues at coordinate 22,282,419 of CP141153.1, forward strand.
AAATATGAGTATAATTGTAAAATTACATGACTCTTAAATCAAAATTACTATTTATTTTCTAAGTTAAGTAAATATATTATTTACTTTTATTGACTAAAACAATTGGCATATTTATTACAATTTCCCTATTTATATTATATACATATATATATATTAATTTTATAATATTAATTTTGTTTTAATCTGTGATATTAAATGTTGATGAAAGGTTTTTGAAAATTAATAAAGATAATCGGTCCCTTTAACATAATAATTAAAAATTTTTATATAAATTTTTATATGTTCTAGTTTTATGGTTTTTAATAGTAATAAAGAGCTCATTTTACCTTTAGTGCAATAGTTTTGATAAAATTTCATGTTATCATAATTCACACAATTATTTGGTTTTAATTTTAAAAATCTTTTAATGACCAAAACTATCCCAAAAAAAAAAAAAGGTTCAAGGAATAATTTATCATGCAAAGTTTTGGAACCAAAATGACATGTTGTACATAATTCAGGGACTAAAAATCAAAGAATTAGCGGATCCGTTCCACCTAAATAAGAAGCACAAGCTACTATGGAGACTGGTGTCATTATGTTAATAAGAAAAAGCCTAATTACCATATTTTGGGTTGATTTTAATAAATGTAATTTGATTTATTTGATTGTATTCAGAAATTTCTCTTCATCTCTCTCATTTTGATAGATATATATCAAATAGCATAATAAATAAAAAATGCCTGGCCCATTTTGATGTGGTTTTTTTCTCAAGGAATGCCTCAAAAAGCAAATCTCTAAAATATTAGATCATATATATATGGTTTCAGGATTTTAGGATTTTAAATCTCTTATGATGTTAACTAAAAAACGATTTTAAGAAAAAATCTGAATTATGGGACAAAATCTTAAACATCTTTACTTAAAGGGTTATTTCCAAAATTTTCCCAATTATAATGGTCCACGACAAGCACATCTAAATTTTAGTTTTCAGGTTTTTTGTTTTTTTTTTTTTTTCTTTTTTTGGTTGAGAAAAAACTCTTTTGATCTTGTTCCTTGCACGAATAACCATAAATATTTTAAGCGAATGACTTATCAATGGGAAAAACTATATTTTGCCATGTTTTTCTGTCAAATTAATTTAAGCTAGCATCATCATATTTTATAAATTGTTATTTCAGTATCCTGAAGTTGATTTTAAGGATAAATGTCCTTTACCTCACTTTTTCCCTTTTCTACTTTTGATATTGGCACAAAATAATTTTATAAAGTTTTGAGGAAAAAAGAAAATTTTATTTTATGTCTTTTTTATTTACTACATTGTATTCGTATTATGTTTAAACGTAATACAATTTTTATCTTAACACAAAAATATTACATTCAAATACCAATCATATTATATTTTAAATCCAATATAATCACTATTCACCACTCTATTTTTTTTATTATTTTTACCAATCACATCACACACTCTTTTTATTCTCCCTTTTTTTTTTTCTCTACTTTTATCAATCACATCACATACAATACAATTCAAATATTTTTCATCTAAACATATATTGCATTCAAATAAAATGTAAATATTTTTTATTCAAATACAAATTATAATCAATACATTACATTCAAACGCAATACGAATGTAATATATTACCCAATCACCCCATTAGTTAAAATTATCATTTGGGTCCAATTGTTGTATTATTATTCTATTTATAAATGAAGACAATGATTTTTGGTTGCATTCTATCGAATCAAATGTATAAAAGTGAGAAAAAACCAAATCAAATGTCTTCTTTTACCTTGTGAGTAAACATTTTGAGGGAAATTTGTTTGGCTTAATCCGTGATATCACTTATTTTCGTGTTGGATACGGAAAATTTTTCAAATTTAAAAAGACTCTTTTCTTCTCTTGAACATAATTGTATAGGGTTTAATTAGAGTTAAGAATAATTTTTCTATCACATACATTTTTCTCATCTCATTTTCAGAATGGGTTTCATTCTCCAAAAAAACTTTTCTATTCTAGAAATAGAAATTTTTTTACTCATTCAAACCTATTTCAATTTTTGATTAAAAAGACTTTTTAATTTTAAACAAGAAATTATTTCCTTTCCAAAAATGAAAACTCCATCCAAACGAGAGGTTAGATAAATATTTCTTATTAAAAAAAATCTATTTAGTCTCCGTTTGGATGAAGTGTCTATTTTCAAAATTGAAAACAATTATTATTTGAATTTAGAAAGTCTTTTTAATTCAAAAATGAAATGATATGTGAACGGATAATATAATTATATTTCTAAAATGAAAAAGTTGTTTAGATAATTAGGCTCATTTAAAAAAGGATTATTTACGTAAATAACCTATAAATTATATACTTTCATTTAAGTTAACCTTTTTTTTTTAAATCAATCATTGTATTCTCTGATATATCTAAATTCATCCAAAATAACCCTTCTATTTATTTATATTTGAAATTTAAATAGAAAACCGATTTTATAATAAAAAATTAAATCTTATAAGGTATTTTGTATATATATAACATTACATTTTTCTTGTTCTTCTAGTGTAGGAATTGATGCAAACATCAGCATATTTCCTATTGCATTTGCAATTGTGGAAAAAGAGAACAAGCAAAGTCGAAGTTGGGTTCTTAAGTATCTCAAAGTTGATTGGGAAGATTGAAAATCGTCATCATTGAAGCTTTATCAATGACTAGCAAAAGGAATGGCGACTCTATCAGAGTTGTGGAAAGGTAAAGTCCAGGTTAAGCACTATTATTGTACAAGGCATTTACAAATGAACTTCATAAAGAAGTTTAAAGGGCAATCGTTAGTAGAAAAGATGATGTTTGCAACACAAGCAACAACCATTCAGACATTTGAGGCTAATATAAGTAGAATTAAATAAGAGGATTTAGAGGATTATTAATGGCTTATGATATGTTTAGTTTATGGGTTAAATTTGGAATAAATTGATATTTTATTTTTAAAACTAGTTAACTTAATTATAATTTTTATTGACTTTTTAGATAAAGACAAAATTAGATCTAAAATTTTGATATGAACTCATGAACCAAACATACTAGAAGGGTGGACCAAGGCAATGAAGCAAAGCTTCCTTCACATCAACCTAACAACATAACATGTTAAATAAACAGATAGACATCAAATTTGACAAGAACTAATTTAGGTTTCCTGTTAAAATTTCAAATAGATTTTGAAAGGAAATGATATTTTGAATGATTTTCTATATTTCAAAAGACACAATGATCGATTTTAAACAAATAGAGACCGATTTGAATGAAGGTCTATAGTTCATGAGCTATTTATGAAAATATATTTATGAAAATATCTTTTCAAAGTAAGACCAACTTAAAAGAATATTTTAAATGATTTTTTATATTTCGAAAGACAATGACCGATTTTGAACAAATAGAAACCAACTTAAATGAAGATCTATAACTCATGAGCTATTTATGAAAATATCTTTGAAAGTAAAACAGTAATTGCACTCATTAATTATGTCCTATCAACATATTCCGTTAAAATCATATATATATATATAAACGAAAAGACTATTTTGAATGACTTTCTATACATCCAAAAACACAATTACCAATTTCAAAAAAATAAGAACCAACTTGAATAAAAATCAATAATTCAGAGGTTGTTTGTGAAAATAATATTATAAAAAATGATATGAGAAAAGTGTACAAGAAGAAGAAAAATGTTCCCATTTCAAACCAAACACTGTTCAAGCACATTCAAGAGGAGAAAGGGGAAAGCTTTTAATGCCCAACACGAAAACAGTGAAGGCAAGGGATTTAGCCAAACTACTTTTTGGTCTATTTTCAGCCTAAACCAGGTTTGGATACACCATACACACACATAGTTAATTTTCAATATTTAAATTTTAATTCGCAGACACTAGTACAATCATAAAATAGAGCCTTCAAATACAAATCAAGCTATTAGGGTGAAACAAAATCTCATACTAGAAATCTCATTGACTAGCCACCTTAATTGTCTTTGCCCACGAGGAGTTACATTATATGGAAGGAGATGGTGCAACACAGTTCCTCTAACCATATTTTCTAAACGAACTGGAACCAATGTAAATTGATCTTGTAAGTGATCCTCTAGAAAACAATAACTTTTATTTTTCAAATGATTTATATAATTATACCCATTCTGAACAACATTCCAATCAAATGACCTGCAACTACCAATATATCTCGCGGAAAAAAAAAAAAAAAAAAGCGTATTGTTCTGAGCTTATCAAGATTCAGTCTACAATTCATATTTCATCAACCAATTCTTCCTAATTCACATGAATTTCTTATGTAGTTGCTCGCATAAGCATTCAAAAAATACCAAATCTCCACCTACACAAGCAAATTATTGATAAAACTCCAATACCTAATAATATTACAAGCAAAAGAAGCATCCTCAAATATTTTCCTTTATAAGCTTTTAAACTCGTTCTTCTCTCTTTTTCAACTAAGCTTCTATAATCGCACGCCACAAAAAAAAAAAAATGCAACAAATTTCCTTCACCACTTTTTACTCATCTTCAAAGGCACACACACCAGGACTTTTGGAACATCCTACTTTGTGCAGTGTACTCAAGTCACATGTAAGTGTGTCTCGGAACACAATTGCTAGATCATTCTGTTAAGTAGAGTTTCAGCGATCATAAGATAAACCAAGCTGGACAAGAGATTACAAAGGCCGAAGTTGGCCAATGACAAGTATGCTGTCTTCTGGGTGGCAAAGGCCAAGATACTATAACAAGATAAACGTTAAAACCCGGCGTAGCATCACTTGCCACAAATTTCAGTAAAGAAAAAAGATCGGTTTTTCAATACAAGGAAATGGAACAATGTGGTCTGCAGAAAAATCTTGTTTTACTACTCCACAATTTATTGCAAAGCATTCAGATACTGCTTACAGAAATTTCCTGTAAGGTCTACCTGCATCTTCATCTTGCATATGAAAGTCTCTGACAATGCCCTTGTAGACAATGATTGGTAGGGCAATGCCGAACAAGCCAACGAGGGCCAAGTTGCGGCGGGTCCAGCGGAAGTTGTGTTCAAGGTTCTCTCTCGCCGCGCCCCAATCCTCAATGAACCTGTTCTTGTTTGCTTCCATTCCTCCCCCCATTTTCTTACTCGCCCTCTGTGTCAAGAAACATGCATTATACTCGATAATCAATCTTTGAGTATCATAAAATAGTAAAAAGACAATAATCATTGCCATTTCTGCAAGATTAATACATCTTAAATACTATCTTTTACTTTCTTCTGCCATTTTGGTTAATCTTAATCATTGACCAGTTTTCCTATCAATCTTTATCATTATTTATGAAAAAGGATAGTTTCAAACCAATCAACCAGTAAAATATCAATGCCAAAATCCTCACAGAAATATGTTAGTTCAATAAACATGAAATTAAAATTTAAGACATCTTTGTCTCTTTTCAAAAACCAGGATGACGCTCATTTTTTCAACCCCAAAATGATGGAATGTATGAGCTCATGGCCATCCACAAGCGGTAAAGGCATCGACGCTGCTCCACCAGGCAATGGAATATGAGCCTGCCCACGACGGAGGAGCTCCCATTTCTGGGAGGACCATCAACGTTGCCGGGTGTTTAATCTGCAACGCTTGCTTGGGAATCTACAAACATTCTATTAAAAGTTTGCTCCCAATTCAAAGCTTGAAATTTCATCGGCGAAATCTCACGTCGCAATTTTTTGAATTTATTACTTTTAAATCTAAATTGCACAAATGAAAAAAATCACTTCTAGTCTGCCTATATGAATGGTCAATCTCATTGATTTATATTCAAGTATCATCACTGCAGAGAGGGCCAAAGAAAATAAGAAAATTGGAGAACGAAATTCAAAGAATAATATAGTAAAACAAATGAACTGCAAAAAATTATATTGCCCAGTTAAGACAGGTAATCACAGAGCCATGAAAGCGAAGAACCAAACAAAATTTTTAGAAAAATACCGACGAAAAAAATTCAAAAAAGTATAGGAGAATTTTAAAAATAAAAATATAAGAGTGTAAGATCAGAGTTTATATCAGAAACACGGATAAAAAGAATATTAATCATATCTAACACAAAAACTGGAATATTTAATTTCAAAACCAAACATTAAAAAAAAAGGAAAAAAAAAAGAAGAAACAAAATTGGAATTCGTATTGTTGCAGCATTTCCGTCATCAACTACTTGGAATTCGTTTCAAAAAAAAAAAAAAGACAAGAAAATAATCTTCAAAAAAAAAAAAAAAAAACAAATCAGGGATTCATGGGGAAAAAGAGAGAGAAGCGAAATAAGGCATGAAACATACTTGAAGATGAAGATTTCTGATGAACGCGAAAGGGAATGAAAGCAAGAGGGCGTTCTGACACTGCCGATCCACAATTTGCCTCTAAGGAAACCCTCGATCACAGCTCGGAAGGAATTCAATCCAATCCAGTCTTCAGAGTCTTCTGGGCACGCATGGGCCTATCATCAATAAAGCCCAAAACTAGCTTGGGCCTATAACGGGAATTTTTTGAAAAATGCCACAAAGTCATGCGTTAACATTGATTTTTGTCACACAGAGGGAGAAAATAAAAACTTCTATAAAAAAATATCATAGACATCATAAATATTTATCTATTCATTTATTTTAAATACTAATGGTAGGTATCCATGATGTAATCACCTCCATCAACAGGTTACTAATTGATAACTGGTTACTCGTTGGTTACCGACTGTTGGTGGGTGACCAACTGGATACCAGTTACCAGTTGGTAATACCTCCGGCAACGGATAACCAGTTGGTTACCAACCGCCAGCAGGTTCAGTTGGTTACCAAGTAGTTATCAGTTGATAACTGGCTACCTACTGGTTATTGGCCATAGGTGGGTTACTGTTAACCCCTTAGTAGCGTGGAGCGTGTGGCTTGATTGGTTTGGTGGTGAGTTTGGGTTCACCACCAAGGCCACTAGTTGAGATGCCAAGGCGGCGGTTACTAACTGATTACTAGTTACCGGTCAGTAACCACCTCCACCGGCGGATTACCAGTTGTTTTCAATTGTCAGCTCCAATTAGTTGCCAAAATGTGTAAGTACGGCTAATATCAACCCAAAAGAAAAAAAAAATCAAAATACTTACTATGAAATCACCATAAAATGCCATGCGAGGAAGAGGGAAAAGACAACAAAAGAATATGCCAATTTCAAATTCTGGATGCAATGGATATCTGACAGACAAAAGTCTTTTCTTTTTTCTTCTTGAGAAATGACAAACAAACTTAGAAGACATTTAACGCATTATATTTGGATTATATCTGAATGAAATTTATTTTTTAAATGTTGTATTTAATTGAAAAATATTTGTTTTATATTTGAATAAAATGTATGTTTAGATAAAAAATATTTTAAAGTTAAAAAGTTTATGTGATTGTTTTAAAAAACTTTTGAATGATGATTGTTTTCGTAACACTATTGAAAAGAATTATATTTGAATGTAAAATTTACGATTAGTGTAAAATTATATTACATTTGAATAAAATTAAAATGTAATTTTTTTATCAAACACCTCCTTAGATAGATATACATTTACATATGATTATATTTAGATAAGAGAGAGATATAGTTGAAGAGAGGTCGTCTTCTTTGATTGCGCTTTAAGATTTGGTTTGTAGGATCTTTGGAGACAAGAAAATAACTCTAGTTACGCGTTGGCCTCTTTGGCCTCAGCGATGTTACATCCATCCGTATATAAAAGCTAACCAATACAATTTGAGATATTACTTCTAGATTGACTAGCTCATAGGATAAAAAAAATGTTAAAAGAAGAGTTCTAAATAGAATATACCAAAATTCTAACGGGCACGAATTCACCAAGATGGTTTCATCAGTACTAGAAAACGCTGCAACAATAAGGCATGCCCTTGACACCCCATCAACTGGTTACAATAACAAATTTCAAAATAAAGTTAACCATGCCTAGCTCTGGAACAAAAAGCATCTTTGCCGGCTACGATTATTACAGAGGTAAACGATGCAATTGGATCCTCACAAAATTGTAATTCCAGAACTCCAAGACAAAAAGCATGGAGCAAGTGATTATCCGACGACAAATGCTATTGACGCTTCAATGACGGAAGCAAGCACTCGTACATCCTACCCATGCGTGATGTCACAGTCAGCTTATATGCAGTCTGAAGGTCAGGTTTTCCCAAGTCAAGAATGTCCTCCTTCAAGCTATTTCAAATACTAACAATTGGTCATCTGTCCAAATTCACATTACCTTTTTCTTCACTTCAACTCGTACAAGAATTCCCACTTTCCGGTGTTCTGTGTAAGGCAATAAACAAAGTATTCTATGGAAATTTTGAATTAGAGTTTAACCGAAACTTACCATTGCCATTCGCCAGTAGCTTTTGCATGCCTCTCCACGGCATGGTACAGGCGATCGAGACTATACAGCAGCAAACCAAAGATGCATTGTGCATCACTTTCCTGTAAAGAGCAAAAAAGTATGATACTATTTTCTTACATCAGGAATACATTTTTTTGTTTTCTCATATTAAAAAAACCAACCTATGGTACAGGTACAGAAAAAATGTAATATCATGAGAAGTCTAGCACAGTTGTTTTGTAGTTTGCTATATAACACACACACATCGCTTCAAGAAATCACCTTACCTTGTTTTTTTACGCATGATTATGGGCTAGAGAGATATAAAAAAATCATATAGATCATATAATTCAGCCAAACGAAAAAAGAAAAGAAGAAGAAAAAATTGTCAAGCAAGAGCCAAGCACGACAAGGAAAATTAAAATAAAAACTAAGACCAAATGAAGTGGGATGGAAGAACCAGGTTTAGAACCAATCAATGAAATTATTACACTACCACAAAAGATTTTGTATTTAAAAGCTCAATGTATGTCCTCACCAGCCCTTTGTCAAGAAAAGTTTGATATAGCATGATCCTTTTCTCAACCTCGACAACAAGTAACCTTCTCTGGATGCGAGAAATTCTTCCCCTTCCTTCTGCTCTGGTGTCCTGATTTGCACAATGACAAATAGAAAATCAAAGAATACATAAAGTTATATGAGCAATATGTTACTTGCAATAAGATGATTTCAAACGCTATGTTAGCTACTCAACAGAGAGAGAGAGAGAGAGAGAAGAGTTTTTCTCCATTTAAATATATAATATAAAAAAGAAATAAGACGACAAAAAGAAGCTTCATTAGACTCTGGCCAATGTTATGAACAGAATTTAGGACTTGAAGTCCAATGTGTAATATATTGTCTAGCATTGAATAATGAGCATACAATCATGAATGCTAGAAAAAAAGGGTATATTACTTATTCTGAAAAGCATGCTTCAAGTGGAAATGTCGCAAATTCTATCCATTTTCTGAACACTATTGAGAATATATAGAGCTAGTGACCAAGAATTGTTTACTAGACTAAAGCGCTTGCGTTATTTTTATCTATTTTTTAAAATTTTGCAAACATAAATGACAGACATATGACCGTTTATCAGGGGAAAATTTTTCTTCATAAAATACAAACATTCCTTTTTTTTTTTTTTGGTTTAAAAGCACATTCATGGCATCACTTTGGCAAGATACGGCGTTTTTCTACCATGGATACATTAACAAAGAATAGTCAAAACTAACAAGAACATTGCAGAATGGATTTTCAAGGAAATATGTATGGTCTGAACAAAACACTTAGGACTTGGCAATAGCAAATAAAAAGTACAGAAAACCTCAACAAGAATCCAGATTAACAAGAAACAAGTCCAAGAAAAGCAAATTGGTAAAAAAGAAGATACAGAAATTACAAATTACCAGTCAGATAGCAAAGTGAAACAACGTAGAGTGCATAAAAAGTCTAGTTTTTTTTTTTCTACTTTTATTTTTATTTTTATTTATTTATTTTTATTTTTCTGAATTTTGGGGTGAGAGGATTTGAACTCTACATCTTTTAGGTGGAATCAGATGTAGAATTATGTTAGGCTATGTATGCAACCACATATATAAAACCTAGTTAACTAAACTAATTATTACTTAAAAACTGAATTTTTTTTGTAAATACTGTCTGACAACAATTTCGGCAGAATGTGTATTTGCAACTAATTGGAGTCACTAGTAATCAAAATGTACTTTGTTTTGACATAATATTTGTTAAAAATGATAAGTTCACACAAGGAATCTTCTGCAGAAACTACAAAAACAGGGTGCTAATGAAGTACACATTGCTTGGGATATTCCCATAACTTTAAGTTGATTGTGTTGGTGTAAACACTTTAGAGCTCCATTAATCAGACTCAACCAGCAAATTAAGTCATTTTAGATAATATACTTAAAGGGCTTATAAAGAATCAACCTGCTTAAACCATGCACGCACTAACATCAGTACACCAACAGACAGAAAAAATGCGGGTAATGCAGCTAAAACAGCAAAGTTTATTTCATTCGCCCTGAGAATCTGATCCAGCTCAAGCATTGCCCTGCTTATTAAAAAACATTAAGCAACTAAAACAAGAGGAGACTCTGATTTGTGAGATTGATTATCCACCAAAATACAGTTTGTGGGACTCACGTCTCAATGTCCAGCTTTAGCTTCTGAACCTGTAATGCAAAAAATATAATAGTTTAAGATACAAAAATTACATAAAAATGTATATACATAGCTGATATTGTCCACTATTGCTCATAACCAAACATCAAATACAAATACAATAAAAGAATGCAACATAAATATACTTTGGATAAACAGCGGGACCATGCTTCCGAGACAATAGATATTACCTGGATGAGCAGCGCACGGGCAAGTTCTCCACCAAGAAGGTTCTGAATCGGATGCATAAGTTCCTTCTCATACCTACATGCAGGAAAACACAAACCTTTCAACTTAAGATTTTGAATTCACTAAACACTTAAACACTTGGTTTAATGTTAAATTTTATTGACAATTATAGCACCTTCTAATATTTTAAAAGTACACCGTCCATAACTATGTCAATGTTCTTATAAACTTAAAGACTTCATTCTTTAATGATGTTAGACTACCTGATGGTTCAATGAAACCCAACATCATCCATCTGTCCCTCTTATTATACTTACTATATGTATAGGAAACACTTTCCTCAACAAAGCCCAAATAAATCTAAAGAAAATAATAATGATGATAAAATGCGAAAGTGGATGCAGCAAGCTTATATCTCTGTACTGCTGATATTGGGTCAAGTTAATCAAAAGTTTTCTATCTAGAGACAACGAGCCTAGATTATGCTCAGCATTTCAGGTGCTTGGCAAAATGATGTATATCCAAATATAACTAGCCAATCACAACTTTGCTGGAGAGGGAAACCAAGAATCTGCAAAATAAAGTGGTTTTTCACTTGTAGAGAACTGCAATTGATACAGTTAACCTTTTGAGCTATCCTTATCCTTGCCTATTAGATGATATTGTATCAGTATATTGAGATATGCAGTAATCAGGGTAGAGAAATATAACTTTAACGCTGGTTCTATAAAGCTTTGTTGAGTTTATGTGTCTGCTAAAAGTCTGCTAAAAGAATCACTATATTGCGATTACAAGTATAGCATAACAATAATTTCACACCTGATTCTATCATAAGGTGTTGAGTTCAAAATGCAGAACCCCTAAGTTTTAAAAAATAATAGGAAAAAAAAAAACAACAAAACAAACAAACACTTTCCTCCTCCAGTTAACTATAACAGAGTTTTATTGGTTGTATAAATGTGTTTTACAAAGTGGATGATGCTATTGGGAAACATAAAATCACTTGGAAACAATAAAGATCCCATCACTTTCAAAGGATCAATTCTAATCTCACAAATAGACCCACCTGGCCATAACTATTTCGAGCATTTCCTGATCTGATGCATTCTCTGGCAACTTTTGACCTTTTACCTGCTCAGTAAAAGCTAGTAACATCCTGCAGATCAACAAAACATATTAAATTGGAAATGAATGCTTTTTAACCAACTATGATCCCATAAATAACCAGAATTCTTAGAAAGCTATTGATGGTGTTTGAGAAGAGGGAAAGTTAATTGTTATATGGTTTATTTGTATGCATGAAAAGCCTATGCTAGAATTCTTTGTTAAAAAAAAAAAAAAAAAAAGAGAGAGAACACAATGTTGCAGCAACAAATGAAGGAATGATATGTATATTCCAATAACTATTGTCTACCCCTCAAAAAACAAAAACAAAACAAACATACATCGCCTATAGAAGTACATCAGACCTATTAAAACTATGTTCCTTGTTCATGAGTGTTGATGCAAAATATTCTGTTTTTAAGAAACCAAACATGGGATCAACTCAAGAGACGAAAATGAACAGGAAGCCAGACGTTTCAGACTAAAAAAGAACTGGCAATTAGAATTTAAGCTTAATAAAATATCTCAAGAGATGTCAAAGAGATATCACTTGAGTATTTAAAATCACCATATTAGGGGAACAACATTATCCAATAATTTAGATCGAGATATTTAAAGTAGATTTAAGTGTGTAAAAACAGTGAACAAGCATAAAGATACTTGTATTCTCCAGTGATATATTGGAATTGCACAATTATAACAATGCTAACCAAGAAAATACTTTAAGAAATAAGTGCAACAAACAGAGTGATAGAATATGAAACTTGTCAGTACCAGTTCAGGTCCTACTTCAATGAACTGGAGAAAAGGGTGGAAATTTGAAATAACCTGTGTAAAGAGTTAGAAGTTAATTGCACTTCTTCAAGCTCCATCACGCCTTTGTGTCTCTTTTTGAATGTATCAAAGAGTTCGTCTCTAATAGACAGAAGCTGGAAAAATTGAGTCAAATCATTCTAGTTTTATGTACATATAGAACTACGCTAAAAATAAGGTAAAGAGAGCAATTAAGAAAGAGAAATTTTGCTTCAACTAGTAATTAAATCACTCAAATCATTAACATGATATGACACTTTAATAGGTTATGATGAAACATTTGAAGTATAAGGTAAGCTTACTTTGGGAATAAGATCTTATGGGGCGAATGGTAAACGTATTGCATTCGCATTGCGCTTGAACGCAATGCATTGATGCATTGCGTATTTGGATGAAAAGTATTTGCTTTGCATTTAAATGAAATGTGTGTTTGGATGAAAAGTATTTGAATTGTATTTTAGAGTTGAAAAGTTAATGTGATTGATAAAAGTAGATAGAAAAAGTGAGACAGAAAGAAAATATGATGTGAATGGAAAATAAAATTCATTTTCAAAATATTCTAGAATAATAAATGTATTTGAGTTATTGTTAAAAAGTATTGTATTTGAACGCAAAACATTTAAGTTTGGATGAAAATTGTATTGCGTTTAAACACAATGCGAATGTAAAATTATAAACAAACACCCCATTAAAAATCATACATATATAACTATGGAAAATTAACAGGCACAAATGGAATTGGAGAGAAAGAGAAAAAACCATTGTCAATGATTAATGTGGTATATGTTATCAGAACAATACCACAGAACTGCATCATCTTAAACTTTAGATGTTCAAAATGAAAGCACGAAACAAAAGCATGGATGCTAATGTCTCGTTTGTTTACCGCATTGCATTTACATTGCGTTTGAACACAATGCAATTTTCATCCAAATGCATAAATATTACATTCATATACCAATCACATTATATTTTAAATCCAATACAATCACTATTCCACTTTTTCTGCTACTTTTGCCAATCACATCACATGCTCTCTTTCTCTCTCCCTTTTTTTCTCTCTACTTTAATCAATCACATCACACACAATAATATTCAAATACTTTTCATCCAAACAAACATTACATTTGAATGTAATGTAAATACTTTTCATCCAAACACATATTGCATTTAAAGCATTGCATTCAAATGTAATACAAATGCAATGCGTTACCCAAACACCCTATAAGATTAATCCTATAAGTTGACTGCCATTCCTTTAAAAGACAAAAGATTTTCCTGCCTTCTCATCCATTTTTTTCAAAAAAATAAAATGAGAAAGAAACATATAATTTGCGTTGATTATAGAATCACCAATAGTTGATTAGAGTTAACTCCTTCATAGTTCGCAGACATATTAAGTTCAAGCATCCCCATTGTTCTGTTACAAGAGACACAAGTCCATATGGGACATATAAATGGCCAAATCAGGGAGGAAGGGAGGAGGGCTAGAGAGAGGGGAGTAAGATAATGTATCAGTATCATGGACAACTCATAAGAGAGAGGACATGAACGTTCCTGATAAAGAATATAATGCTAGAGTGATCAATTACTCATGAATCTCCTGATAGAGAATATAATGCTAGAGTGATCAATTACTCATGAATCATGAACAAGATACGACAAATACTAATGTTTTTGACATTCAATAAGGTTTAAAAAACATACAATAAATTAAGATACCAAAACATGATCTGCCATATCTTTTCACTAGAAAGTAACCACTCAATATTGGTGTAACACTTTCCAGTGAATTTTCAGATCGAGAAGAAAAAAAGGTCCATCAAATTGCAAGGCAGCAATTATTCTATTGTCAATGATATGTTATCAGGAATTAGTTATAAAGCAAGCCATGGACCTCCTAGTATGTCTCGAAAAAGTACGATAATATGCATTCAGAAAAGCAAGATTTTACTAGTGATAAGACCATACCGGTTGCTCTACATGTTCACTAAAAAAGCTAACTGTAAAGCTCCTTGCTTCACGAATCCAGTTGTTAATGTCAGGACTTCCCATCAGGCTACTATGTTTTAGGAGCCACATAGAACAAACTGAGAGACCAACCGCACCACATGTGTAATGAATCCAGTATCGGGTTACTTTTTTTGGTTTCTGATGTTTGACGACCTAACACAAGAGTGCAAATATAAGTAAATAGGCTGATCTTATACATGTCACATATTAACAGTCCATTCGAAACAAGAAAACCAATCAGCATAAGGAAATAAATAAGAAGAGTTTTCCTACTTAAATCATCCATGCCTAGGGTTGACTGATAACAAACAATTTCACAAACCCCAATACAACACCCTAAAAGCAAGAAAGCCATCCAATCAGATTGACGTAACACTTGTATGCACATATGCAAGTCTGTATAGACCATGGATAATAAGCAAAAAAAGGGGGGGAAAAATAGAGCCACAAGGTTATGCACTTCCAAAGAAAGTCTACCGCAACCAGAATAAGAATCTTTTAAACCAATATATTAACAGACATCCACTTCCCTGTTGTTACTATCTTAGCATACTAAATTCCTAAAGTTTTGTGCAGCATGAGCATCTTATTCAACTAACTCACAAGCAGATCTAAAAAATCGGCAAAATGATGCTGACATGACAGGGACCTTGTACAAATGTTTTAATGAAAAAAAAATGAAAGAAAGAAAGAAAGAAAAGTAAAATTGAAATTTAAAAGAACAGGCTACAGGTTTTAATTTAATACAAAAAAACAAAAGATGCTACAAGAATCAAGGAGCACAAGGATATGGCAGAAGCTCTTACAAGAAAAGATATGTAAGACTCCAATTTGTTAAGATTTTGATAAACCAAGTCTATGACATTATTGATTTCACAGTCCGTCCATTGAGAACCTTCTTGATTTATTTCGGGCAGTTTCTCGAACAGTAGTGGCAACGGATAGCTTGCATCAGCAGATGAATCAATCTGCACACAAGAAACCAGACTGCACATTTCCCCTATCCCCTGGTAGCTCTTATTAGACAAATGTAAATTCACCACTACAAGGACTATATTCACAAATGTCCATACATTATTTTCTTATAGCTACATGGTCTTTATGCATACCTGGTCCATTGCATGTAGATTACTAAGCGATGTCTCTAACTTGGAGAATAAGGAATTAACTGTCACTAACAATGAACACAATGCACTGTCTGGATCATTCATTAACTCTTCCCCCAATTGGCCAACTTCAACATAAACCTATGAAAACCATCATCACATGATATAAAAATGTCAAAGTTAAGCTCAAAATGATTGAGATAAATTGAAAGGTTGATAAATATCGCAAAAAAAGAAACATGTTTGGTAGAGCTGAGTAGCAAGAAAATTTGTTCCTGTCTACAACATAATATTAAAATGTGTGCAGGCGTACATCATTGAGTCTCTAAGTAAATTCATATAATTTTTGGTGGGCGCATGTACACGTAGGATGAAAACAGATCTTCATAATTCTAATTAATCTTCATAGATTATTCGAAACTTTTAAGTATTAGATTATTCCATCTATTTCAAATCATGCTCAATTGAAAAATTATCATATGAGCATATGTGACAAATACACTATCAGAGCTATCTTATTGATTGTCCTTGATTTTGCTTGATCTATAGTTAAAGCTATCCATATTAGAGGGCCAAAATAAAAAACAAACGTCAAATACTACATGTTACCCATGCTTTAATATGCAAGCCTTTTGTAGCAAGAATTTTTAACTCCAGCTAAGAAGGATTTCAGCAACAGAAGATATGTTTCTCTTAATCTAGAGATTCTAGTAAAGTTTCTTATAGACAAAATTCCAAGAAAGCTTTTGGGAGATCAAAGTATGTTAGAGTTTGCTTGAAGTTTTAATTTAACAACCATAAGCTGAAGAATACTTCAAGTGCGCATTGCCGATGGTATCCACTATACGTCTTTGGAGAGGGAGTGGAGTTTTCTCAAAAACAAATAAAAAGTGAAGTTTTTGTACAAGCTCCGCTAAAATATAGAATACTGGAGGCATGATCTGGTGAAATAGAGGAATCTAAGTTTTTCAAATACTTGCCTAGGCAACCAGGGTAAAAATTAAGTTAACAAAAAAATAATAATAATATGTGTGTCTGTGTGTATTGCAAAAAAGCTAAACCTGAAATACTTGCAATCTGTATCAAGGTTAGCCATTCTTTGATAGTGAAGTCGAGGTTATCTGATATGCACCCCGATAAACTTGATCTTCCACTTAACCATCTCGTGGACAACTTACAAATGCTTGTCAACACTAAAGATGCTTATATTATATCTCACATGTGCAATCAAGATTCTATAAATAAATATCTAAATGCATAAAAGTTCATGAAAATACCTTAAATGTGCCAAATACAGGACCTTTTAGGGAAACGTTTGGATTATTCCTGCATGCTCTAGATCTATGGTTCTGAGCACACATACATAAATGTATTAAGCATGACAATATATTAAAAAACCTAACAGTTGGATTCTCTATTATAATATGCCTTTCACATGGATGTCAATGAGATTTACATAATTCAGCAATGGTAGCATGTCAAAACATTAACATTATTACTTCGAAAAGTCAAGAAAGAGCAAGCATAAGCAAACCTGTGCCAAAAATGTAGCAAGAGAGCATCGTAAGCTATTCAAAACAGATATCCTTTCAGATATGTGAACAGATGCTGAATTACATAAATGCTGCACACAAGAACCTTCAGTAACACATTCACGTATCAATTGAATTGTTCCATCAAACAAAGCCCGTGGCCCTCTCTCAAAGAACATGAAATATGCCTTGCGTGCATTTGTTCCCTGAGATTAGATATAATATCCACATTGCATTTATATGGATTAAAAGGATAGAAAATATACATTTTTTACAAAATAAAAGGAATGGTTTTATCTATGCAATCAATAAGCGTTTCCCAACTCACTAACCTCAGCCCTGGACTGCCAAAAATGCAAGTTCTTCTCAACATCATGTAAATTTGAGTAGATTCTTTCCAAAATATCCTCTAGAACATCAATAACTCTAGATGCCTCTGTTTCAACCCTGCATGTAGAAACAAATTAGTTCTTTGGAGATATTATTTAAGGTTTAACGAAGTAATTTGAAAACAAATATTTGACGATGGAACAAATTGCCAAAAAAAATGTCGAGAGAGACGGCAGAACTCATCAAACAAATCCATATGGAAGAAGAAGAAGAAGAAGAAGAAGAAAGACTGAAGATTATATGGTTACAAATATTTAAGTCCATAGTCTATACATGAATGTAGCAAAAGATCCACCGTCCACGTAATGAAGAAGAGGAGGACTGGGGATAATATGGCTACAAATATTTAAGTCCACAGGTTATGCATGTATGTAGCATAAGATCTACATGTAGCGTTTCCTTGATAAAATCAAGTACACATTTTAGCCTCTGCAAAGTTTTCCCCACTAGGGTGGTAAATATCGCTGCTTTAAAGAATGCATATATTATACATCAACAACCTTACGTTGGAATTAAGATCTGGTTGAAATAGATGAGACATTTGGTAGCGGTAATAGAATGGAGTAAGAATGGAATCAGAATGGGAATAGCCATGTGAAGAAAAGGAAATAGTTCCGAAGATGAAAGATAGGAAATTATTTCATTCCTAGGTTAAAATTTAAGGATCAGATCATGAATTGAGAATACTAAACTCTGTAATGGAATACTGTCAAAAATATATGCATCACCCAAAGTATTACAGTGATTAATGTCCTAAATCGAACCTAACCCAATAGTAGCCTTCGGCAACAATGTTGCTCAAGAATATTTTACAAGTCCCTTGAACACGTAAGATTGGGGTATCTTACCCTTGCACAATTCATATATACAGGGTCCAACAGGCAATCGGAGCTCCGAACAAAAAGTTCAGAAAATTTTCTAGCAGTTCTTAGTTACACATCATACTAAAAACGGATAAATTGCGCACACACATCTGTAAAACAATTTCATTGGACCCAGAAATCCTAATGAAAGACTATTACACTGGATTAAGTTCAGATAAAATCAGTATTCAGCATCTAATTTTAGATTATGCTCAAGGAATGATTCGGTGTAGTTTTCTCCATACACAGTGAACATTGAATCCAGTTACTAAAAAAACCGGATTATAGAGTAATACAAGAAAGAAAATAGCGAAAACAAAAAAAAAATACTAAAAATGCACAAATGAGAGTTCCTAAAGTAGCTTAGGCAGTTCAATTTTATCGGAAGAAGAAGAAGTCCAACTGACTAAGCCAGATTTAGCAGGCTACTTCGATTTCTCTCATTCGTCAATTTTCTCAGCAACCAAACAAGTCAAAAGAGAAAAAAAAAAAAAAAAGAGAAATCAAACAGAGAGAAAGAGCGCGTACAGAGAGGAATCGGGAGCGGTGGAAGGCAAGGGAAGAGGAAGGCGCGGCCTTCGTCTCCTCGATCTGGCGCGAGCGACTTGGCGGCAGAGACTGGAGATTTTCCCGAGAAAATTGGAATCGAGAGAGGAAATGAGATCGAGAGCGCGGTTCCTGAGGTAATTGGAGTAGAATGAGAAGAGGTTTTTGGAAACGGTGGGAGGTGGACCATCGTCGACGCCCGCCATTTTCAAAGGTTGCTTGCCTCGCCTCTGCTGCTTCTGTTTTGTAAAGAAAGAACGGCATTGGAGCGCGTTCGAGGTTTGTATATTTATATTTGGCCGCGGAGTTTTTTTTTTTTTTTTTTTTTTCCCCGGATTGTATTTTTAATTTTAGATTATTTTCGTAAATAACTCTAAATTTCATTATTGTTAGTCCATATTTTTTTTTAAATTGATTATTATACCTTTTATGTATTATATATAGAAAATCATTCAAAGACCCATCTTATCAGTACCTTCTGCCGAGAGCTGCCAAGCTCCCCCCTTTGCGAGCTATCAAGCCCTCTTCGCATTAAGCATCTAAACCCATCTTGCTCAATGGTATGGGAGTGTTTTTTATTTATTTATTTTTTTTTTTTTTAGTTTTCTCCAAGTTTTTTTCACATGCAATCTAGTGCAAAAATACCACAATTATTTTCATGCATCTTCTCAATTTGAGACATTAAAATATAATTTAATGACCGAAAATTTTTATCCCATTAATGGAGAAAAAAGCAATTAGATCTCGAATTGCCCTGATTAATAATAACCATAATTTTATTAAAAATTCTAAAATCACCCAAAAACTCATCTTCCCTGGAGAAGACAAAGAGTCTAGTGAGTCACGACCACTGGATAAATTATCACAGGGATGTTGGAGATTTGGTGCTGACAACGACAAAGATGGACTACGATTTTTTTGGGATTTTTAGGCTCTTTCTAGCAATTTTCATTGATTTTAGTTGCGATTTTGACCAGAGAAACCATGAACACCGGAGCTCTTTAGGCTCAAACCAACCCACACCCACAATCACAACCAACTTCAACCAATGACGATGAGGAGGCGATTCTTGAGAGTGTCGAGGACGAGGCCAAGGCCGAGGGAGGCATTTTCTGCCAGGTCAACCTCGTTAACCAGAGGAACTTTGTCTAAGACAGAGTTCGGTGAGGGGTGGTTGGCGGGGACAAAAACCTGAAAGACGCCATCGGAGAAAGAAGGGAGAGAGAGAGAGAGAGAGAGAGAAACCTTCTTCATCGAAGGTAACTTCGTGGATGATATCAAACTCATCGAGGAAAACCTCGCATTGATCGTCATCCTCTTCCTCATCGAAAATACTGTATGGATTATTCATTGTCGTTGTCTACCAAAGACTTTCCCTCTTTTGGTCGCCAAAGGAAACAACGTGGATTAAGGGCAAGGTGGTGGATCAAGCACGGCGAGGCAAGGCTAGGTCAGGCGTGACAAAGAGGGAGAGTGATATAAGCATTTTTATTGCAATGCCCTTTATTAATATTTTTTAAATCTGTTGAATCAATATTTCAATGAAAAATATAAACGGACTCCGATGGAAGCGGTATTCTGAATGCTTTTATATAAATAAAGAGACACAACTAATGATATTGAAAGTGCAGGGTATAAAGTAGAATAGGGTATATAGTCCTAAAGGAAAAATTAAAACTAAGGTGGTATTTGTTTTTGTTTTCAAATTGATCTTTATGATTTCCAAGATAATTGTTTTTGAAATCTCTTTAAAATGTTGTTTGGTTATCACAAGTTTTGAAAACAAAACTTGAAAACATTGGGTTTAATCTCAAAATTTTCCTCTTCACCCAAAAAACGACTTAAAGTCGTTTTCATTCTCACTGTTTTCATATTTTCGATCTGAGATACCGAAGGTATCCCTTCCTTTGTCGTCGTCGTCCTCCTCCCCCTTATCTTCCGAATCCGGTTTCGGAGGCTCGTCGGTTGTCGCGTCGTTCGCGGAACACAGACTTATCTGACTCGGTGGTGGCATCGAATAAGAGGCAAGGACATGCGGTGGGTGGATAGCGATTGGCTTCGGTTGCGGGCTCGTAGACGATTAACGACCGGTGGCAAGAGCTGTTTCAGAAGAGAGAGAGAAGGGGTCGGTGAGGAGCTTCGGTGGCTCATAATTTCGAAGCCATGCCCCTCATCGTTGGTGATGGACCCAGTCGCCAGTTTTCGCCTCCACCCCCCACGATCGCTCGCCGCCTTCGACCGAACAGGCTCTTGCCATCCCAACCGAAGTCCGTGCGAAACCGAGCCGGGCCTCCTCCCTAAACCCACACTGCAGCTATCGGCAGCCCAAGCCTTTTCGCGCACCAACCGGCCCTAAATCGCCGCACTATCGAGCTTCACTGAGCCATATCCATCGCCCGAAGCAGCACTATGATAACCGAGAAATCTACGTTCTCGGAAATATTTGTACAAAATATGTAAATAAATGTACATTATAGTGAGACATGTTACAGAATAAATAGCAGAGGAAAATTTTGATTAACTGAGTTTTAATCAAAATTTGATGATGAATTAATGAATATAGTTTAAAAGCTAAACATTAATTCAATTTATGATGTTTTAAAATTAATAGAAAGGTATGTGGAAAATACATACTAAGAGATCAATGACACACAAGTGAGTCACATTGATCAATGGCTAGAAGTAGCCAAACAAGGCCTTACATTTTCAAAAAAAAAAATGAAAGTAAGTGAGAGAGGGTGAGGCACGTGAGGAAGATCACAGCCCCCTCCCACCCCAAGTGAATTAATTCACTTGGTGTATTCTGCAAAGAAGCAGCGAACGAGAGAGAAAGAAAGAGAAAGAAAGAAAGAGAAAGAGGAAGAGAAAGGGAGAAACCGAGAGAAAGAGAGAGAAGAAAAAAAAAGAAATCCAAATAAGTTCGGATTTTTTTGATCAAGCAGCAGATCGATCGAGTTTCGGTCACGAATCAGCAATAAGAAAAGCTCAAGATTAAAGCAAAGTAAACCCTAGTTTATCACGTTTTTCTTTGGGGAAAAATCTGGGGGTTTTGAGAGGAAAAAAAGAATGTGAGTGAATCACGTTTAGGTTTTCGGTTAAAATCGAAACGTGGTTCGAGTCTAGATGTTTTCAAACATGAATCCATGAACAGATGGTTTAGAAAACCAAGTTTAGTGAATATTCTTCACAAAAATGCAGATTTTTCAAAAGTTGAATCAAGAGGTGTAAATAAGCAAAATGTGGAAATTTTGCTTATGAAATCATGGATTTGTGATAGTAGGAATGTAGTAGATACCTTGAAACGATCTTATGAAGATCAATTTCAAGTGTAAGAAGTAAAACAAAGGCCATAAAAGCCTTAGAAAATCAGAGCAGAGCAGTTCGGACCCAGAATCTTGATTTTGGTATGAACACGGGCATGTACACGAGTGTGTATAAGGGCGTGTTCAGTACACGGCCCCGAACATGCCCATACACACGACTGTGTTACAAGAAAAATCAGACCCGAGAGGTACACGGCCAAGAACACGGCCGTGTATCGGGCTGTGTCAAGGGGCACACGATCAAGAGGAAGGCGTGTAGCAGGCCATGTTAGGCAGTAAGAAAACACGGCCAGTAACACGGCCGTGTAAGTAACCGTGTAAGAGTCCAGAGGAGTACATAGCCAGTAACACGGTCGTGTATTCACCCGTGTAAGTATACACGGCCATGTTCCACGAATTACATGGCTAGGCATGTAAGTCCAGAGAGGTACACGGGCAAAGACACGGCCGTGTAGGAGGGCGTGTTCGAAGCCAGAGAGTAAAAAAAAAAAAAAAGAGTCTGGAAATGAAAATTTTCATGTTTTGCCATATTTCCAGTATAAGATGAGTATTGGAAATAACCAGTAATTATGCCTTTTATAGGAGTTCAAGCCAGAGACCCTGAATCAGCAGTCTCAGAGCAGCAGAGGCTTACGCTAGCGGACTTTCTGTAAGTTCAAGCATTGTCCTGACTGCAACGTGGACAAGCTTGTTACATTGTGATGTATGTTGCATGTTGTATGACGTGGTTGTTAGACATTGATTGTCTACATCACGATATTCATGTCAGTCTCATGTCAGCACAGGTCAGTTCATATCAGTTCATGTCATGCATGTAGAGTTGCATGTCCCAGTACACATGTCAGACAGTACTAGAACACAAAAACAGGTAGGTGCACAAGGCACCCTAGTGTGTTAATAAAATTCACACTCCAGTAATTTATGTAACAGATTCTGACTGTGAGGGCAATCAGTATGCTACCCATTTGGAACACCAGTAAGATGGTAATTAACCAGTTATTGGCGTATCGGCCTCTCGACCCACGGGGAGGTTATCATGTTTAGCATCAGTTAAGACTGAGGAGGTCAGCACTAAAGTACCGCTCCCGGTTACGCTAATATGTCGGTACAACCAATCAGGAGCCCAAAACCAGAACTAAAATAACAGATAATGTCCTAAGACTAACCCTTCGGCCACGAGCATGTTCACAGAGTCCAGTATCATGCATGAGCACAGCAGTACAACATGTCATGTCTTATGTTTTTATGTTTGAACTTACTGAGCCCATAGCTCATCAGTTTGTTCACATGTTGCAGGTAAGAGACCTGTTCACCAGTAGTATTGGTGGACGACGAACATGGTAGACGCATGCCGGGGCGGATTGGGCGAGGGATTTGGTCACTATTTAATTCTTCCGCTGTATAGTTTTGAAATGTAATTTCAAAAGGAACAAGTTTCAAGTTAAGATTATGTGATAGGGGAATCATGATCATGTGCACATTATTTTGTTAACATGATTTCCTTATCACATTTTCGAACAGTTTATGAATTTAAAGGAAAAAAAAATTATTCCGTAAAATTAACAAGTAGTTTACAGTTCAGCATGATTGCCGGCGACCTTAGAAGCCTGCAGACTATTGCGGTTAACTACAAAGTTGGCCGCAACCAGCCGTTCCCAGGCAAATCGAATCCACACTCGTCGCGTCGTTCTCCCCATCGCGATGGAGCCACACTGACGAGCCCAACCAACCCACGGTGACGAGCTGTAAAGAAGAGTGAGAGGGAGAGAGAGAGAAAGAGAGAAGAAAAGAAAAGAAAAAAGATAAAACCACAATGAAAAAATGAGAATGATAATAACAATAATTAAGATAATAAAGTTCTTAATAAATGTTTTAAATTTAGATCTGAATTTGAAATTGTATTTGAAATTGTTATGAGAATTGACAGGTCAAGCTTTTGGAGTTTTGGACAGGTTATATTTTAGGATAGATTATGTCAAAATTTTTCTAAAATAAAAATAAAATGTTTTTTTAAATATTAAATCAATGACACACTAGTTAGTAAAATTTACTGTAATTATGATTATGAAATTTTTTAACAATTTTTAGTTAAATATTACTTTAACTATTAAAAACTATTTTGTAATGTACTTGTAACTAATTATTATGGTTAATTAAGATTTAATTGATATAGTAATTATTTAATTATTATAGTTATTAATTTTTAATTCATTTTTCAATTAAAAAATTTTATTAATTTTTAATTTTTGGTATTCATAATAATTTTTTTAAAAATCAACATAAATATGTTTTCATAAAATATTTATAAAATGACTGGTTTTCAAAAATATAACCAAACGCAGTTTCACTTTTTTGTTTTCTAAAACATACACTCAGAAAATATAACCAAACACAGTTTCAGAAACGATCTTAGATCAGTTTTCAAAACGATCTCATTTTCAATTTTTTTGAAAACATAACAGATTTCAAAAATAATACCAAACGTTACCTAAACTTCTTTAATTAAGGAGAGAGTTTTTGTTTTTTGCTTTTTTTTTTTTGGGTCAGTTTGAATCATATGAATTTGATGGGGCATTTGAAACTTTTATATTCCTTGTGTATTATATCTAAATATAATATGTATTTGAATAATTGACGAAAGAAATATGCGACGTGTGATAATTTTATAAAATAAAGTTATTTAATCATATTTTTATACATACAAATTAACTTATCCTTGATAGTTTTATTTTTTTTATTTATTTTTATTTTGTTTACTTTAATTCAGATTTTTTATAAATTTTGTAAAATTTTTATTTAATTTTACTTCATTCTGGTAAAAGTACATTGAATAAGCTTAAAATTAAATATTTCCAATGAGTTTACTTATAGCATTATTTTTGAAATATTTAATTTTAGCATTTTGTTTGTTTGCAGTATCAAATAATGATAAAAAATTCACGTGTGAAAAGTGAGTCGCACCGGATGTTACTGTTCACAGTAGAAAACTACAACTTGACTGGTCTTATTTTGATCTTCTTATCGATACGAGTATTTAAAAAAAAATACTCAAATTAGAGCTCATATAAAAAAATTATGATAAATTCTAACTTCGGATCAACAAGAAGATAACTAAGACCCATGCATAGTTCTTTTTTATTTTTATTATTTTATTTTATTTTTATTTTTTATTTTTATTTTTTTTCTTTCTTTCTTTCTTTTCATCATTATCTTCACTCTCTTCAACTAAATTCGGTGGCCTTACATGCGAGCCGAAAATCATGCGAATTTCGATGGCTCTTCCCATGTGAGTTTGTAAAACAATGCCAATTTGTAGCTTATAAAAGGCAAGGAAGGGGGAAAAAAAGAAAGTAAAGAGTTTCGGGCTTAGTCCTACAGTGTAGAGCTCCATTTAGAGTATAGGTTATTTATAAATTTTTATTTTTAATTTAATTTGTAATTTTCATATCAATAAAAGGAAGAATTTCTAGAGATTCTATCAGCAAAAATATCAGTAACTTTTTAGACTTTTTTTTTATTTTGTCATTATGTTTAATTTATCTTATTGTGTTATCTCATTTTTCTTTACGAATTAAATAAATTTTTACTGATTTGTCATTATGTAAATACATTTTACTGATAAATAAATTTTAGTTTGTCATTATGTAATTTTCGTATCAATAAAATGGATGTTTCTAGAGATTCTACCAGTGCAAATATCAGTAACTTTTTTAGACTCTTTTCTTTTATTTTGTCATTATATTTAAGTTGTCTTATTTTGTTATTTTATTTTTCTTTATGAATTAAATAAATTTTTACTAGGAATTATAACGAAGGCTGATTATGATGTTATTACTGGAAAAAAAATATGATTAAATTAAGTATGTTATTACAATTGTTATATTTGTTGTTGTATTTATTCTCAAACTTAATGTTTCCAAATTTTTGGCCAACTTTTGAATGATTTGAGGAACAAAATAAAACCGAGAGAAGATTTTTATGACATGACTCTAGAATAAATATCATAAAATCTGGAATAAAATAGAGATATATATGTTTGTTTTTGTATGGTCATATTATTAACTGTTATGGATTTCTCAAAGAACACTTTTTATAATTGAATTCGGATTCGTATTTATCGTTCATATGTACAGCACTGTTCATATATATATGGTACTGTCCACATATATGATACTATTCATGATTTGTTTGGTAAACGCATTGTATTTACATTACATTTGAATGTAATGCATTGAATGTAATTTGTATTTGGAGGAAAAGTATTTACATTGTATTTGAATGCAATATGTGTTTGGATGAAAAGTATTTGAATTATATTTTAATAATAAATATGTGATGTGATAGGTAAAAATAGAGAGAAAAAAAAGAGAGAGAAAGAGAATATATGAGTAATTAACAAAAATAATAGAAAAAGTGAAATAAAAATAGTGATTATATTAGATTTAAAATGTGATGTGATTGGTATTTGAATAAAATGCTTTTGTATTTATGTGAAAATTACATTGCATTTAAATGTAATGCAATTTGAATACGTATACCAAACACACACTCAAATATATGGTATTATTCACATTTACGGTACTTTTCATTGTGAATTTTAATTTACTAAATATTTACGTAAATTTAATTATAAAAATGTAGAATTTATGTGTAACTTAAGAAAGAGTACATAAAGTAAAAAGGATAATTGATCATCAATGAATATGAATACAAAATCATAATAATATACTTAAATAAAATTAAATCTGATTAATTATAGTGAAACCATAATTCTTAGCGTTTATGTGTTTGCTTGTGTGTTATCAATTTTATATTCATTTATTTATTTAATTTTATTTAATTTATTTAATTTTTTAATTATAACATTTTTCAATAACTCAAATAAAATTAAAATTAACTAATTTCAGTATTTAATAACACTATCCTAGTAGGAGTGATACTTTATTGATCACTTTATTACTTGTTCGATTTGTGCATTTGTGCAAATCCACAAGTTTTTGGCACCATTATCGAGGATAGTTAGTTATTTATATCAATACAAATTGATTTTAATTTTAATTTGAGCTTTATTTTTTTTCCTTTTAAGTGTTTTGTAAAAAAAAAAATCAAAAAAATTAAAAAAATGATTTTAGATAAGTTTTTATAAATATGTCTCATCAACTAATCCTCACAAATTTTGCCCAACAAGATTCAGAACCATTTCATAGTGCATGTGGAGATTTAAAGATTTGCTAATTAGGTTTCTATATTATAGATTTTCAAAGAATGTCAATTAAAAATATTTTTGAGTGGGCTTTATTACACAACTAGGCAATGGGTTAAAAGAGGAGATGGTATCACCTCTTTCTACCAACAATCCTTAGATAAAGCCTATTACATGTTGGAAGATATGGTAAAATTTGATAAGTGGAATTATTCAATGAATAATCAAATTTGGGATTATAATTTCAATATTGAAGATCCATGGATTCACACCCAAATTCAAAAGATAGATGCGTCCTCTGAATTTCAAAGCCTAGTTGCTCAATAGATAGAGAGAATGAATCAACTTATTAATAGGGTGGGTGACATATTGTAAGATATACAAAGACAGTGATTGAGGATTTTAAAGCATTGGGAACCTCCATTTCCACAATAGATGCCTTAACAGCAATCATGTACCATTGCCACCTTGAGGAGGTTGCACCAAAAGAGGAGCCTACGTCAGAATAGGAGCACTTGGAACTATTTCAAAACGATGACTCTCTAAATGAGGAAGAAATCGAAGACTTGATCATTGAAAAAAATTTACAAAAAAAAAAGTCTTAGAAGCCTAACCTATGCTGTTATCAATATTTCAAGATCATATGGGCCAACTCCTTCAAAACCATCAATAGGATTAATCTTTGGGGTCCACCAAGCAAAATATTCAAAACCAATCTTTATTGGACACACGTGCCAAATTGCTCTACATTTAGTTAAGCTTGAGAATATCATTAATAAAGACCTGTATATGATGTCGCATAATACCTATTATGAGCAGAAGCGCTTTTTTATAAAACACGTCTTTGAAGTCAAGCTGATGATTATAAATCAAGCCCTTCTTAGGAGGCAATCTAAGTTGTTTTTTCTTTATCTCTCTTTTATTTTCTTTGAGTGTTTGTTTTTTGTTTTATTTTCATGTTTTTTCCTTCATTTTCTTAGCTACAGATATGAAAGAAACTCTATCAAAGCTTAGGAACAGGTTCCTTTCTCTTCCTTAGGATTCATTGCTGAAAATATACAAGTGCAGATTAGAAAGAATGAAGATACTCATGCATTTTGGCATGCCAGAAGATCTGCGTTAGATTATCAAGGCTAATGTATGTTTATTTGGTAAATTTCCCAAATCATTTGATAAACATATGCTAAGAATGGGAAAAAGTACCTTCGCCAAGAAGAGAAGAGCAAATAGAATGGGAATCTATTTCAAATGTGCAAGATAAAACTGCAACAAACACTGCAAAAATATAGGAATGACCTCCATAAATCGAGATGATGAAATTCAGTTTATAAAAGGTGGGTTGAGTAAAGAGTCATTGGATCATATCCGTTTGTCTCTTAATGTACCTCCAAGCGAACAAGTTTAAGGTGTCATTCTCGATCTATGGGGTTTATTCATAAACGAATGAAAACACTACAATCTTGGAAATCTAACGTTAAAAGATCCTATTTGCCAATTTATAAGAAAAATGGATAAGACGCTCATCCTTAACTTATAGATGTCATTTAAGTCGTTACTGGACCAAAAATCAAAGGAAGATATGAGTCACAATCATAACTACTATATAAAATCTTACTTTCCTTTTTATAGATTTTCTTTTTATTTTTTTTTTCTAGGTTTTACTGTTATCATTTTTTATTTTTTATTTTTGCATCGATTGTGTATTTTTTACTTTTTATTTCGACATCGAGTGTCCATTTTTTATTTTTTATTATTTTTGTATCAAGTGCTATTTTTGACTTTCTCCTTTTATTTTTTGAATTTTTTCTAATGAAAGCCAATCAACCTTTTAATAGACTTAACTCAGCATCCTCCTTTTTCACCTTATAAATACACATGCATTTTCACGTTATCATCACACACATCTTTATTTGTAAGGTTAGAAAAAAGTGAGTTGAGATGAAAGATCTTTCAATTCGTAAGTTTAAAACTATTTGTATTTTCGGTGGGTCTAGTCTTGGAAAAGATAGAGAGTTTTTAAAAGCAGCAAGCAACCTTAACAAGATGTTAGCTGCTAAATAAATAAATCTAGTATATGGGGGAGGATATCCTGGGTTAATGAGTTGTACGTCATCCAGTACATATGTAGGGTAGCAAAGTCTTAGGTATCATTCTTAATGTTTTATCTGACAAAAACATCATCAGTTACATTTTGGATAATAAGTTAAAGGTCTCGTCTATGCATAAGAGAATAGCTAACATAAAGTATAATACAGATGCCTTTATCACTTGACCTGGTGATTTAAGAATACTGGAAGAAATTTTTAACACTACCTCTTATGCCCAACTCAATCTTCATCAAAAGCCATTAGGATTGTAAAATGTTAATGGTTTTTATGATGGTTTATTGTTTTTTCTAGATTATGCTGTAGAATGAGAATTCATTATACCATTATCTTGAAAAATCCTAGTATCTGCTCTAACTGCTGATCAGCTAATTGACCAACTACAGATTTTTATACTTGAACTTGACCAATTAATGCCACAGATAATATGGTCAACTATAAACAGCAAAAGCAGCAAAAAGCGAGAGTTGGATCTGACGTTTCAGTTGCAACATTCCTTAAATCTTTGGTTTTACTTATAACATATAATTTTCTGTTTTAGTTTTAATTTGTGAGTTTTTGCTTTCAATAACATCAGATTAGGTGAAATCGTTCACTCTCTATTTATCTACATCAGACATTGGAGACGATATTTTAAATAGGTTATGGGAAGGGAACAATTTGATTTTTTTAATTTTTTGAGTGTTCACTCAGTTTCTTGTGTTTGTTAAATTTTTTTTCTTTTTGTGTTAGTAAAACTAATAGATTCATTATTTATAAGATGGTTGAGTAAAGAGTTACTTTTAGTATTCTTGATGCATATTTTATAATAATGATTATTTTTTTGTGTCTTTATGTTTGTTTTAAAATATTAAGAAAAATAAAAAAAAAGAAGTAAAAAAATAAAAAGAGGTGATTTTTTATAAATCTAATAACGAAAATTTTGGTTGCTTTATTTAATATAGTCTTTCAGAAAAATAAAAATTTTGATAAATTTGCATTTAAAATTTTAAATTAGTCTAATTTAACTGTGATATCCAGTATTTGAGTACTATTTTTTTGATCTATAAGTTGTCTATTTGTTAAGAGAAAGTTTTGTGAATATTAGATATTTCTAATATCACAAATCCTAAAATTTGTTTGATTTTCTTTCGAGGTGAAATCCTAAATAGCACAAACACTAAGGAAATAATTTAGATAATTTTTCGGAATGTTTGAGATTTTCAAGTCAACCTTGGAATATTTTTGTCCCTAATTTACCCTTTTGAGCATTGTATTATATAACTTTTTCTTTGTCACTCACATTCTTGGCCTAGCCTTTTAAAAAAAATGTCTAACCTTTAGTCCTGAAGTATTTTGATCATTTTAAAAATTATTTTAAGTTATGCTGAAATCTGAAAAAAAAAGATTGAAATTACAAAAAACAAAGAACACGAGTACTATATCCTTTGTTTATTATAATAAGTTTGGGGATGTAGTAGCTCTTTAAAAAAAACAAAAACAAAAATAACAAAACAAAAAATATATATAAGTTTTTTTTGTGACAAGAGAAAATTGTAAATAAGTTTGAGGGTGCTACTTGAATGTAAATAAAAACCTATGTAATAGATCCTAAAATGATTAATGTATTGAAAGGTAATTTAAGCCACATAACTATCCTATATATTATCTTCATCTTAACCACACATTACAAGCTTATTAAAGTCTTAATGACCTTTAGTTTTGTGTTTATCGACATTAGTAAAAAGAGAAATAAAAAATAAACTTATGAGATTTGATCAAAATCGATTGTTTTATATCTTCACAAACTCATCTAGACTACATACAATCAAATGAAAAATGAATTTTACACACACACGGAATATCTAATTGTAAGTAGACATACTCTTAAATTAATTTCAAATTTTTATTCAAAATTTATATTTTTCTGCAGGTTATATCTTTTATAGCAATCTCTGAGGAAATTTCTGAAAATCACCATTGTCAATATAAAATTTTCTTTTCTTTTGCTAGAGGACTAGCAAAATCTTAAGTTTAGAGGTATGATAAATCTATAAAATAGAGTTATTTTACGACTTTTTTATGCACAAAAATTAGTTTATCTTTAAGAGTTTTATTTGTTTTTTATTTATTTTTGTTTTGTGTATTTTAATTTTGATTTTTTTTATAAATTTTGTGAGATTTTTATTTAATTTTACTTTATTCTAATAAAAGTACATTAAATAAGATTAAAATTAAATATTTCTAATGAGTTTATCTATAACATTATTTTGAAAATGTCTAATTTTAATATTTTGTTTATTTGCAGTATCAAATAGTAATAAAAAATTCATATGTGGAAAGTTAATCCCATCAAACATTACTATTTATACCTGGAAAACTACAAGTTGACTAATCCTCTTATCGATACGAGTATTTAAAAGAAATCACTCAAATCGGAGTTTATATAAAGAAGTTATGGTAGATTCTAATTTCGAATCAATAAGAAAATAACTGAGATCCATACACAGTTACTTTTTTTATTATTTGCAGTATCAAATAGTAATAAAAAAATTCATATGTGGAAAGTTAATCCCACCAGACATTACTATTTATTGCAGGAAAACTACAAGTTGACTAGTCTTATTTTGATCATCTTATCGATACGAGTATTTAAAAAAAAAAACTCAAATCGGAGCTTGTATAAAAAAGTTATAACATATTTTAATTTCGGATCAATAAGGAGATAGTTGGGATCCATGTACAGTAACTTTTTATTTTTTATTTTTATTTTTATTTTTATCTTTTTATTATTATTTTTTCTTTCTTTCCTTCTTTTTCGTCCTTATCTTCACTTTCTTTGGCTGAATTCGGTGGCCTTGCACGTGAGTCGAAATCATGCGAATTTCTATGGCTGTGCCCATGTGAGTTTGTAAAATAGTGCTAATTTGTAGCCAATAAAAGGCAGGGAAAGGGAGGTAGAAAAAAAAAAAGGAGCTTTGGGGTTTAGCCTTATACTGTAGAGCTTTACTTGGATAATAGGTTATTTATAAATTTTTCTTTTTAGTTTAAGTTATAATTTTTGTATCAATAAAAGGAGAAGTTTCTGAAAATTCTGCCAGTATAAATATTAATAACTTTTATACACTCTTTTCTTTTATTTTGTCGTTATATTTAATTTGTCTTATTGTATTGTTTTATTTTTCTTTATAAATTAAATATATTTTTACTGGGAACTCTGACGTAACCTGATTATGATGATTTAATTAAATTAAGCATGTTAATATGATTGTCATATTTATTAGTGTATTTATTCTCAAACTTAATACTTTCAAATTTCTGGTCAACTTTTGAATGATTTGAGAAACAAAATGAAACCGAGAAGAGATTTTTGTGACATGACTCTAAAAAAATACCATAAAATCTGAGATAGAATAGAGATATATTTATCTGTTTGTGTGGTCATATTATTAACTATCATAAATTTCTTAAAAAATATTTTTTATAATTAAATTTAGATTTGTATTTACCGTTCACATGTACGATACTGTTTATATATATGGCAATGTTCACATGTATAATACTGTTCAAATATATGGTATTATTCATATTTAAGGGCTGTTTGGTGTAAGTTCTCTAGATATCCAAAATCAATTTTTTTTAAAACTTCACCACTTTTCACTATTTACATATTCAAAATGTTAGAGTAAACTTCAAACTTTAAAAGTTCATAACTTTGTGAATACAAGTCCAAATGAGATTATTTTTTTTTAAATTACATAGAATTTTGAGCAAAACGAAACAATATCCATATTGATATTTTTTTTCTAAAAATTTTTTTAAAATTTTTTATTTTTTCATTCCAAACAGTTTTTTCTCCCAAACACATTTTCAAAAACAACTTTTTTCCAATCCAAAAATAATGTTTCTTGCCTCTTCCCCCAAACTCTCCCTTAATGTACTATTCACATGTATGGCACTATTTATTGTAAATTTTAATTTACTAATCCTTTACGTAAATTTTATTATAAAAATATAGAATTTATGTATAATTTGAGAAAGAGTACATAAAGCAAAAATGATAGTTAACCATTAACGAATATGAACACAAAATCATAATAATATACTTAAATAAAATTAAATCTGATTAATTATGATGAAATCATAATTCCTAGCATTTGTGTGTTTGCTTGTGTGTTATCAATTTTATGTTCATTTATTTTTTTAATTTAATTTAATTTATTTAAATTTTTAATTATAACATTTTTTGGTAGCTCAAATAAAATTAAAATTAACTAATTTCAGTATTTAAAAACACCATTTTCGTGAGAATGATACTTTACTTATCACTTTATTACTTGTTTAGTTCATGCATTTGTAAAAATTCACAACAAAATAATTGATAAAGTAGATAAAAAGAGAAGAGAGTATATGATGTGATTGATAAAAATAGATAAAAAGAAAAGAGAATATAAATAGTTATTTTGTTGGTTTATTGTTTAATTGTATTTATTTTTAAATTAAATATATGATATACCTAAATGCATATTGCATCACATTCGGATACAACGTAGGATGAATGGTTGAACCAAATGAACACAAATTTAATATAATCATCAATTTATTTTTAGGAAATTAAAAGCCATTTTGGTATTCTCGTGCTGTGAAAAATTTTTGTTGTAGATGTATTGTGAGGAGGTGTTTGTTTTTTTTTTTTTTTGGAAAGATACTGTAAATACCCAACTAAAAATTATAGGTATTTGATAGACTATGAATGAAATTGTTATGTACACGTAAAATGTCTAAAAAGAACATGCTATATTTTTGTCTAATAAATATTTTAATATACATATTTATTTAAATTGAAGGTGTTTGGATGGTTTTGTTTGAAGAAATATTTGAACAATGTGCAACTAGAATGTAGCATGGACTTATTAAAAAAAAAAGAAAGAAAGAAAAGTTTGAGTTTGTGTTTGAATTTTATGAATAGTAAAGCCACTTGAATGGTTCACTATTGGCTAAACACACATTATTTTTAAGTATAAGAAATTCAAACAGACATGATGACCCAAACAAGTTAGTGTTGATTGTTTAAAAGTAATATAATATTTTTCTTTTGGAAAATCATACCATATAATATTTAGAATGTATTATTGAAATATATAGTAAGTTTTTAAAAGTTACGTATAAATTACAACATATTTTTAATTTTTCTTTAAAATAAATTTTTATTTCTAATTTGACCCTCTAATCTTTATCTTTTACTGTATCTCTTTGTTTCTCTCTTTTCTCTCTCTTTCTATCCTCTTTCTCTTCTTGCCATCCTTCGAGTATGCTCTTTTCTAGCATTAGCTATGACATGATCACTATATATACCAGAAAGATGACAACTCTAGTGAGTCAGAAACATCAGCTACAAGGATGGTAGGATCTCGCACCATCACCGATGAGATATTGCCGATTTGGATTTGTGATGGCAATTTTGAGATTGCAGGGATGGATCTGAGATAGCGAGGCTATCATGATTACCACCTTCAATTTCACCATCCATTACAGGGATGGATTTCGCTGGCGCAATGCCAAAGGGCCTTTTAATTTCCAACAAAGCCTTGAAACCGCAATTTCACTATGATGAGCGATCTTTCACCATGGATTTGCGATCTATTACGGAGGTTGATGGTGACTGTTGTTTCTGCGACATGAGGCAAACAACAATAGTGAAGGCGACAACAACGGTGGTGGTTATAAGGACAGCAATGAAGAGATGATGGTGACTGTATCTTTGCCGCAACCATAGACGAGGACATTTAGGGAATATTATAAAATTAAATATCAAATATATTATATATTTTACTCCCTAAAAAATTATGCTACTATTTTTAACACACCCATTGTAATTGTACAACTCTACTCTTTTTGCCGTTTCTTTTTTTTGGTAGAACAATTGCATCAGCAGTTAGTTTGGAAAAAAATTTGTCTAGATTCAATTACACTTCCTTTGATAGGCAGGCAAGAAAATAAAATGGAGAAAAAATGATGAAAAATTAGAATGATAAAAGGGAAGCTTTTTTCTTTTTTTTTTAAGTTGCTTAGTAGATAAAAAGAAAAAAAAAGAGTAATACAATTATTATTTTATTTACTTATTACTAATATTTTACTTTTAAAAACAAGAATAAAATAGTAATTTCAATCATCATTATGTAGATTTAAGTTTTTTGTTTTTTTTTTGAACTTGTAGATTTAGGTTTTTTACCCATAGCAATACAAATTTTCTAATCCTATTTTCATCTTCCTTTCATTTCTTTCTTATCAAACAAGCAACTCCATTATTTTCTATCCAATTATCTTTCATTTCACTTCCTTCCTCTTTCCATCCTACCAAAATTGGCATTAGTGAATATATCTTCTCCAAGGTTCATGGTGTTTTGTTTTGTTTTATTTTGTTTGTTTTGTTTTTCATTTATAGCTCTTATTTGACACCTTATTTTTTTAAAAGCTTTTTTGTATTTTTTTTAACCTTCAAGTTTTTGTAATTTTTTCTTCATTTTTTTTTAGTTTTTGTCCAACACTCCATTATAATTATTTTTCAAACTTGTTTCTCTAATAAAAATTTTAATAAGTATCTGAATTAAGACCCATATGTTTTGTAGGTTCTATGTTAAGCTCAAACTCATTCTTGTTCTAATATGAGAAGTTGTTTGTGTTTAGTTCTAAAATGGCATTGGATGTGTGGTTAAACTGTAATTCTAAAATGAAATAGTATCTGTGTTTTGATAGATTTTAAAAACAATCATTTAAGAAATGATTTTTTTAACAAATGTAATAAATTTTTTTTATATTTTAATAAGGCTTATTGATCTATTTGTTCCTTTATTCAGTGTTAACAGTTTGAAAACAGAATTGTCTTAATCGAAGATGAAATGAAATTGTTTTGACATTTTAAAACTTGAATTAAAAGAGAGACATAATTTTAAATTTGAAAATATTACTGTGCATAATAGGTTTTGAAATGAAAATGAGGGGGAGTTGATTTTGAAAAAGGAAACTTGTCATACCCCAAAACCTGGGGCGTGATGTTTTAAGGATGGATAGATGACGAATTAGGGAAGGGAAGATCCCGATTTCTTAAGTCTATTGGTTTTATCTTAAAACTATTTACTAGCTATTTAATTTTTATTTTCGATTATGATTGAGTGAATTACTTAAAAATTATTATTAAAATATCTCGACAGGTTTCTTATATCTCACAAATGCATACTTGGATAAAATAAAATAAATTACATATAAAAAATAAAATTTAATGTTTACATTCCCGGAGTATTTAAGTTTACGTACATTATTATAAATATAAAATAAAAAGACTTTTCGCCTTCAAGCTTTGAATTCACCCATGTGCGAAAAGTACACATGTGCAAAAAGTACACATGTTGATCGATGAAAACCTATCATGAAATGTTGTAGTGGGGGGCTCGTACGAACCGTACATGAATTAGATGTACTTAGGGACACAAGAATTACTTGAAAATAAGTTTTACATAATAAAATATACCGAATTGTTTTATCAAACATCCGTAATTGGATTTTGTTTCATTTAATTTATGAAATTGTGATATTTTTAAAAATCACAAAATTTATAAAATTTTATAAACTCATTTTCTTTAAATCAATTAATTTAGCCAAATTGCTAAAAACAAAACTGGCTACACAGAAGGGGTAAAATATCCTATCTGTTAGTAATATATCTATTGATAACCTCTAATGCGTATTTTGAGATAATCTTTTTTTCAAATTCCGGTCAATGAGTACCTAAAAGAAAAATCACGAATAATTTAATTATCTGTCCAAAAATCCCATAATTGTGATTACGGTAGATTCTATTAATTAGCGTGCTGTTAATTTTAAAATTTAAAATAATATTTTTTTTTAACACTCGTAATTTTAAAACAACATGTTATTTTTAATACTTGTATATATATTTTTAAAATTTTGGCATGATCTGCTTTAAAATATTGACTATCCAAAAACTCCAAAAGCTTCAAACCTATGGAAAAAAAAACTAAATTTCAGAATCGTTTAATTTTAAATCCACATCCAATTTAAAACACTTTTTCCATATTGCGTTCGTATTATATTTAAATAATGCAATTTTAATCTAAATATAAAAGTTTTGTATTCAAATACAATACTTTTTTACAATACCTTAAATACATTTACTATTCTAAAATATTTTAAAAATAATTTTTTTTCATTTACATCATATTCTCTTTCTATCTTACTTTTTCTATCTACTTTTACTAATCACATTGATTTTTCAACTCTAAAATACAATTCAAATACATTTCATCCGAACATATATTGCATTCAAATGTAATGCAAATACTTTTCATCTAAATAAAAAATGTATTCAATATATTACAGTTAAACACAATATGAATATAATACATTTACCAAACACCTCGTTACTTTAAAAATAATTATTTTTATCATTGTTATCGTTGTTTGTTGTTGTTGTTTTTATTTTGTTAATAAACACATATACACATGTATATATGTATACTTTTGTAACAACGGGGAAGGCTGGTCGGTGGCTCACGGTGACGGGGAGGCACAAGGGAGCACGAAGGTGACTCGGGGACTCGAGAGGCCGGTGTTCGCAGGAATCTCGGCTTGGTTGGTGGTGGCCCGGTGTTTAAGCTTCGCGACGGCAGTGTTGGGCGCGGGCTGTGCGAGGTGCGACCGGCGACGTGGGCTTCCGTGGGTTGCTCAGCTTGGTTGGTTGGCTGCTTGGACGGCGTTTGGAGCGGAGGTGGGCTGCGAGAGGCTGCATGGCTGGCCTGGGCTCGATTGGATGAGAAAACGGCGAGACCGGGACGCGGCTGGCGCGGCAACCGGTGAGCTTGGGGAAGGCGAGATAGGCGGCTAGGGGCGATGGTTGGGCTAGTTTTTGGCTGTTGGTGACCGGACGTGAGGGCAGCTGGGTCCGGCAATGGCTGGGTCGGTGAAGGATGAGGATGGAGTTCGCGGTAGTGAGGGGCGCGAGCAGACGGGCAGCTGGCGGTTGGCACTGGCCGGTGACGTTGATGGAAAGGATAAGGGTGATGCTCTGATGTTTTGTGAGAAAATAAAAAAAAAATCAAGAGATTTGAGAACAAAATAATTAACAAAAAAAAAAATATTATCTCATTTGGATTTGTATACACAAAATTATGAACTTTTAAAGTTTGGAGTTTACTGTAACGTTTTGAAGATGTAAATAGTGAAAAGTAGCGAAATTTTAGAAAAAAAATGATTTTGGATGTCTCCAAAACATTAACCAAACATACCCTTAGTGTCGGAAAGCAGTTAAGCAGTAATTAAGGGTCAGTTTGGGGAGGTTATGGAGATTTTATTTTTTTGAGTTGGAAAAAAGTTGTTTTAAAAAATAGTTTGAGAGAAAAACTGTTTGAGATAAAAAAATAAAAAAATTAAATTAAAAAAAAATCAATATGGATATTGTTTTGTTCCTCTCGAAATTCTATGTAATTTAAAAAAAAATCATCTCATTTGGACTTGTATACACAAAGTTATAAACTTTCAAAATTTAAAGTTTTGGAGATGTAAATAGTCAGAAGTGATGAAGTATTAAAAAAAAGTGTTTTGGAGATTTTTTTCCCCCCTAATACACCCTAAAAATGTTTTGTTTTGTTCTATTTTTATTTATATATTTAATTTATTTTTTTAATTTAATTTTATAAAAATTAAGGTAAAATTGTAATATTTTTAAAACTTGTCAAAAGTTTAAAATATCTTTAAATTAATATTTAATACATTGAAAATTTTAAATTGATCTCTCAAAATAAAAATTTATTAGTACATTAATAATTGAATTTTTTAAATTTGTGTTTGAATTTTAAACTCAAAATTTCACAACGTGATTAAACTTTTTTTTTTCTTTTTTAATTTCCTTGTAAAATGCGAGATGAGCATTTAGCTTTGTTATACGAAAGCCCCCTTAACTTTTTAAATTTGGTACTTAAATCCTTGAACAAAAAATTATGTCAAACAAACTTGTGAACTTACAAAGGCTTCGGAGAAGGTGCAACAAGCAAGATTTGCACCCTGTTAGGATTCCTCTGACATTGACCATTTTGTTTGTTTCTTGAGAATGTTGGGTTAGCCGTCTAACAACATGAATATGTTCAAATTAAAAAAATAATGATTTTATAGTTTGGGTTTGATTTGATTTATCTTATGTTTTCTAAACATGCGTGATATTTTAAGTTACTTACATAAATAACGCCTACATTATTCATGCATTCTTTTTTAATTTTTCTTCTCTCATTTTTTTCATTAAATGAAATTGAAAAGTAAATTTTTTCATATTAAAAAAAAAACTCTTTAGTATCTAAAAATCTGGAAAATAAATCGGACAAGAAATGGCAAATGACTTGTGAACTTACAAAGGTTTAGAAGAAGGTGCAACTAAAAAGATTTGCACCCTGTTAGGACACTTCCAACATTTACCATTTTGTTTGTTTCTTGATAATATTGATCTAGCCGTCTAACAACATGATTATGCTCAAATGAAAAAAAAAATAATGATTTTGTAGTTTGGGTTTTATTTGATTTATCTTATGCTTTCTAAACATGCATGATATTTAAGGTTATTTGCACAAATAACGCCTACATTATTCATGCGTTCTTTTTTAATTTTTCTTCTCTCATTTTTTTTCATTAAATGAAATTGAAATATAAAAAAAATCTCTTTGGTGTCTAAAAATCAGGAAAATAAATCGGACAAGAAATGGCTAATGACTAACAAAAAAAAAAAAAAAAGAATATATATATATCCAAACAAAGCAGAGATTGCTAGCACAAACGAGGGACGACGGAGACCTAGACAGAGAAACTTCCATTCCAATTTCTAAACCAGAGAGAAAAAAGCGCCCCTGCTGAACGCAATTCGGCTCTGAAATTTATGAGGATGCAGAGAGTTTCTTCCAAAGCCAATCGGGTTTTCTTCAACAGATCTTCTGGGTTTCTTTATGGCCCTGGAGGTGCGTTTCTGTTTTCTTCTCTTCCTCCTAGTTCTGCTCTGTTGATTGATCGAAATCATTCTAAAACCTCTCCAAACGACGTTTTTGGAAGCAACCATGGCAGAAAGTATAATGAGATTGAAAATCTTGAAGAGGCTTTGAGTTTGATTCATGGGATGCTCCGAATGCGTCCTCTGCCTTCTGTCGTTCGTTTCAATCAGTTGTTGGGCCAAATTGCGAAAATGAAACATTATTCTGTTGTGATTTCTCTTTACAACCAAATGGGTCTTCGACGCATCCATTCTAATGATTATACTCTCAACATTGTGATTAATTGCTTCTGTCATCTGAACCACATGGGCTTCAGTTTGTCTGTTTTGGGAAAATTTATTAAATCTGGTTGTGCACCAAACACCGTGACCTTGAATTGTCTAATGAAAGGGTTTTTGCTCGAAGAAAAGGTTGACGAGGCAAAAGAATGCTATGAAAAAATGACCAGACGTGGTTGTAAGCCGGATATCATTACTTACACCACGTTACTTAATGGGTTTTGTAAAGTGGGCAACACTAATGCAGCTGTGCAGTTGCTTCGGAATATGGAAAAACACAGGATCTGCAAGCCTGACATAGTTTCGTATAGCACAGTCATTGATGGCCTTTGTAAGGATGGTCTGTTTTCTGATGCTCATAACCTCTTCTCATCAATGATCGGCAAAGGAGTTGTTCCCGATGTCGTTACTTACACCTCCTTGATTCATGGAGCTTGCTTGTTAAGCAAACAAAAAGAGGCTATGAAGTTATTTGATGAAATGGTAGGTCAAAAAATCACTCCCAATGTTCGAACTTTCAATGTGTTGGTGGACATGCATTGCAAGGAGGGGATGGTTGAGGATGCACAACATGTGATGGATATTATGGTCCAGAGGGGCATCAAACCTAATGTGGTAACCTATACTTCACTTATGGATGGTTATTGCTTGCGAGGGGAAATGGATGAGGCAAGGAAGGTATTTGATAAGATGATTGCCTTGGGTTGTGAACCTAACCTGCATGGTTATGGTATTTTGATCAATGGGTATTGCAAGGTTAAGAGGATAGATGAGGCCCAAAAAATGTTTGAAGAAATGACATCTAAGGGATTATTTCCAGATGTTGTGACCTACAGCTGTCTTATTCATGGACTTTGTAAAGTAGGGAGAACTCAGGCTGTTGAGAATCTACTTGAGGAGATGCAAGTTCATGGGCTGCCTCCAAATAGTCAAACCTGTGGTATCTTAGTTGATGGTCTATGCAAAAGTGGACAGCTTGACTCCGCAATCTCATTGTTGCAACAAATGGAAGAGAATAAGTTACCACTCGATATTGTGGCATATAATACCCTCATTGACGGATTATGTAAAGCTAGAAATTTTGTAGCTGCAAAGGATCTCTTTTCTGGATTAGCATCCAAAGGCCTAGAGCCTGACGTGTGGACATACAACATAATGATTGATGGACTTCTCCGCGGGGGACTCATTGATGAAGCCACAAACATGCATAGACAGATGGAAGACGATGGATACCCTCCTGACAGTTGCACTTACAATTTAGTGATCCGAGCATATATTACTAATGGTGAGATATCGAAAGCACTACTTCTAAAAGATGAAATGGTTGGAAGGGGTTATTGTGCAGATGCTTCAACTGCAGAGTTGTTTGTTCATTTGGTGTCTACTGGTAAATTGGATTCTTCTTTGCAGCCATTGATACAAAAGGTTAAAAAAAAAAAAACTGGGGAAGCTCCAAAAGAGATCCGGTGCAACTCAAGCAAAGAGATCAACTTGTTTTGATGATGGTTGCAGTGCATCTATGGTTTTCAATGGGTCATGCCATGTGTGAATTCCAGACACAATGTATGGCAGGAATTAGCAATCAAAATGGATATCTTATTATAGTCGGCCAAGCTCAAATCTCATGAGGTATTTATATTTCTTTTAAAGGATTTTTTTTTAATTGAATCGATTGATTAAAAGGATACTAGATTAACTATAATATTTGCATATACTTTTGAAAAAATTCACTCTCTTTCTATGATAGGAGCAATTTCATTCGCATGTTCTTCTTCCTTATTATTGAAGACATCATTGTCTTTCCATTATCGGAACAATTTTATATATATGTTATTGTTCCTTTCGGCGTAATTTCGTCTCAAGTGTATTTTATTTTTACTCTCAAATTTTATTCACCATAATCTGGAGTCAGCAATATAGTTTTCATGTACTTTGACTTGTAATGGATAGATATTTCTCTGTTTTGAATTGTTTCTCAATTGCAAAATATTGATCTGTACATCAACATTTTGCTTACTTATATATATGAAGTAGCATAATTAAGATATTTGACGATATGCGTAGAATGAGAATGATTTAGTATTTGCATACATGGACAACCAACAACCGATCAGTTATTGTTTAAACCTCCTCTATTCATCAAGTCGTGTTGCCATGTAGAGATACAATATAACGTTGGGAAAGTTACGTGGATTGTCACTGCACTAAGGTTGATGGCATTATCAGATTATCTCTAAACTTATAAGCAGCAAATATTAAAACAACTTGCTTTACTTTGGGGAAAATTCCCCAGAACATAAAAGCAATTGCCTCGTCTTTACATCCCAGAGATGTAGGTAAGCTGCTTTTTACTTGATGAATACTTAATATTTGGTTTACTGTCTGTTGGCTAGTTTCTCATGGAAGTGTTCTTTGATTACTTTGTATGGGTTCATTAGTGTTAGTTTGTCGCTTTACTTTCTTTTTGGAGCCTATTTGGACCTATGTCTTGTTTTCTGTTTCGTTTTATGTTCTGCTGCCTGCATCGAAAACATTGGTGAGGAGTTCTGCTGATTTTTAGAAGTCCGAATTACAAAAACGAGACCCACAAAAACGAAGATGGTTAACTAGAACTAGAATGAGAAGTGATTTAGAATTGAAAATATCACAAAGCAAAAGATGGCCTGACATATGCAAAAACGCTTATCCCAAAATCTTGTGCTCAAAAATTTAATGAGATGAAGATAATGTAATACGAAAATGATCTAAAAGAACTTTTCATCTTTCTTATGATGCTGATCAGAAAAATGATGAAAAAGTAAACAAAAGTATGACCTCTTGGAGGTGATAATGTATGAACTCGGATCGTTTTATCCCTGATTTATTTTGTTCTAATAATTCCAGATGTTCTTCTTGGAGGTGATAACACTGAATAAAGGAACAAATAGATTAATATGCATTATTAAAATATGAAAAGATTTTTTTTTACATTTGTTAAAAATCATTTCTTAAATGACTTTTTTTAGAATTACAGTCTAATTATAAAAAAAATAAGAAAAAAAGTAAATAACAGTTTTTATAAAATAATTAAAGTAAACACTATGTTTTAAAAATATTTATAATATAAACAGATTTATCAAATAACAATGCATATAAATTATAAGTACACTAAAATATTTTATTTACACCTTTATCAAGTAATGATTTATGTATCTTGTTAAAAAATCATTTCTTAAATGACCTTTCTAGAATTACAGTCTAATTATACATCCAAATGCCATTTCAGAACTAAACACAAATGACTTCTCATTTTAGAACGTGAATGAGTTTGAGCTTTATATAGAACTTAAAAAACATTTGAGTCCTAATTCAGATATTATATTAAAATTTTTATTAGAGAAACAAGTTTGAAAAGTAATTTTAATGGAGTGCCGGACAAAAACTAAAAAAAAAAATAAAGAAAAAATTACGAAAAACCTTGAAGGTAAAAAAAAACAAAAACACTTAAATAAATAAGGTTTGTGTGTTGGATGGTGGATAGCGGTGTGTTGGATCTGGTCAAATCAAAGTGGGAGAAGAGTGAAAGAGAGGCGTAGATACCATGACCTTACTTCACTTGCATTGTTGTCCACCACAATTAACGTCTGGAGTACTCCTCAATGATGACTTCAGTGGAGTACGTTGCGAATGATGTTGCAATGACATGCTCCCTCTATTGTTGATTCTCCCTT
The DNA here is from genome assembly GCA_035233585.1 of Antiaris toxicaria. NCBI lineage: Eukaryota > Viridiplantae > Streptophyta > Magnoliopsida > Rosales > Moraceae > Antiaris > Antiaris toxicaria. The sequence goes on from CP141153.1 coordinate 22,327,241, forward strand.
CAGCTGCAAAATTGAGTTGCGATTCGTAGTTAGATTCAATTCCACCGGCATCAGATTATTTTTTTAAATTGTTTTTATTGATAAATTTGTGATTTATTATAGTTAATTACTGATTGATTGAAAAATTAATGATTTAGATTATAATTAATCACTGATTGACTAAAAAAATTATTAATTTATATTATAATCAATTAGTGATTGACTATGTGATTTACCTATGATCAATTGGTGATTTACTTATATAGTCAATTGGTGATTTATCTACATACAAAATTGATTGACCATTATAAGGGAAATAAAACCTATTTTAACTAATTTTTAAAAACGTAAGCCATTTGTTAAAAGACTTATTTAAAATAAAAAAAAAGGTTATTTAACGGCAATTTTACTTGAATCCAAATCAAAATTTTCTTTTTTTAGAAATACATACCACTTGTATTTTTAAGATTTCCAAAAATACATTTTATTTTATTTTAGTACTTTTCAATTTTTACATCTTTGAATGAATATTCAAATATAAATCTATTATCTAAATGTACCATAATATTCTTATTCCATTATAATTATAATTTGCACCGAAACAAAGACTCCTCTCGCATTTATCATTTCGTTTGTTTCCTGAGAAGGTTGGACTAGCTCTATAACAACATGAGATTATCATTTTATTTCTAGTGAAGAGATTATCAGTTCCAAAAAAAAAAAAAAAAGGAAGAAAAAAAGTAAATAGCAGTTTTTATAAAATAATTAAAGTAAACACTATGTTTTAAAAATATGTAATAGTAAAAACAGATTTATCAAATAACAATACATATATATTATAAGTACACTAAAATGGTTTATTTATATCTTTATCAAATAATGATTTATTTATTTTGTAAATATATCAATTACTTGTTAAAATTTCAATTCATCTAGGAAATATATTATTTATTATAAATATTTTAAAAATCTATTATTTATTTTAATTATTGTATGCTTTTAAATCAGTTTTCTTCTCTATTTTTTTTCCGTTAAAAGAAATTGGAACAATTTTTCCAAACACAAACAAAATCCTTTTCTAGTTTCAAAAAAAATAAATAAATTGTGAAAAACACTAAATGCATGAAAAGGGGAAACGTAACATCTCTTTTCCATTAAAAAAATGGAAAAAAAAATGGAAAAAGAAAACGGAAAACTTCAAAAGAGTAAAGAAATACACATGTACGAAGGAAGGTTATTAGAGACCTAGAAAGAGAGTTCCATTTGACGAGAGAGAAGAAAGCACGGCAATTCTACTGTGAAATTTCTGAAGATTAAGAGAGTCTCTTCTAAAACCAATTGGGTTTTCTTCAACACATCTTCTGAGTTTCTTTATGGTTCTGGAGGTACGTCTTTTTTTTCTTCTCCTCCCCCTAGTTTGGCTCCGTACATAGCTCGAAATTATTCTAAAACCTCTCCAAACGAGGTTTTTGGAAGCAACCATGGCAAAAAGTATAATGAGATTGAAAATCTTAAAGAGGCTTTGAGTTTGTTTCATAGGATGCTCCGAATGCGTCCTCTGCCTTCTGTCATCCTTTTCAATCAGTTGTTGGGCCAAATTGAGAAAATGAAACATTATTCTGTTGTGATTTCTCTTTACAACCAAATGGGTCTTCGACAAATCCATGTTAATTATTGTACTCTCAATGTTGTGATTAATTGCTTTTGTCATCTGAATCACATGGGCTTCAGTTTGTCTGTTTTGGAAAAATTCATTAAATCTAGTTGTGCATTAGGCACCGTGACCATGAGTTGTCTAATGAAAGGGTTTTTGCTTGAAAGAAAGGTCAATGAGGCAAAAGAATGCTATGAAGGTGTTTAGATGGTTTTGTTTTGAAGAATATTTGAATAATATGCAACTAGAATGTAGCATGGACTTATTAAAAAAAAAATGAAAAGTTTGAGTTTGAGTTTTAATTTTGTGAATAGTAAAGCCACTTGAATGGTTCACCATTAGCTAACACACATTATTTTTAAGTATAAGAAATACAAACAGACATGATGACCCAAACAAGTTAGTGTTGATTGTTTAAAAGTAGTGTAATATTTTTCTTTTAGAAAATCATACCATATAATATTTAGAACGTATTATTGAAATATAGTAAGTTTTTAAAAGCTGCAAATAAATTACAAAATATTTTTAATTTTCCTTTCAAAATAAATTATTTGTTTCCAATTTGATCCCTCTAATCTTTATCTTTTACTGTATCTCTTTCTTTCTCTCTTTTCTCTCTCTTTCTATCCTCTTTCTCTTCTTGCCATCCTTCAAGTATGTTCTTCTCCAGCATTAGCTATGACATGATCAATATATATACTAGAAAGATGATAACTCTAGTGAGTCGGAAACATCAGCCACAAGGATGGCAGGATCTCGCACCACCACCGATGAGATCTCGCAGATTTGGATTTGTGATGGATCTGAGATAGCGATTCTGTCATGATTGCCATCTTCAATTTCACCATCCATTACAGGGATGGATTTCACCGACGCAATGCCAAGGGGCCTTTTAATTTCCAACAAGCCTCAAAACTGCAATTTCACTATGATGAGCGATCTTTCACCATGGATTTGCGATCTATTACCGAGGTTGATGGTGACTATTGTTTCTACGACGTGAGGCCGATGACAATAGTGAAGGTGACAACGATGGTGGTGGTGACAGGGATGGTGATGAAGAGATGATGGCGACTGCGTCTTTGCAGCAACCGTGGATGAGGACATTTAGAGAATATTATAAAATTAAATATCAAATATATTATATATTTCACTCCCTAAAAAATTATGCTACCATTTTTAAAACACCGATTGCAATTATACAACTCTATTCTTTTTGTCGTTTCTTTTTTTTGGTGGAACAATAGCATCAGTAGTTAGTTTGGAAAAAAAACTTGTCTAGATTCAATTACACTTCCTTTGATAGGCAGGTAAGAAAATAAAATGGAAAGAAAATGATGAAAAATTAGAATGATAAAAGGGAAGCTTCTTTTTTTTTTTTTTTAAGTTGCTTAGTAGATAAAAAAAACGATTAATGCAATTATTATTTTATTTACTTATTACTAATATTTTACTTTTAAAAACAAGAATAAAATAGTAATTTCAATCATCATTATGTATATTTAAGTTTTTTGTTTTTGTTTTTTTTGAACTTGTAGATTTAGGTTTTTTACCCATAGCAATACAAATTCTCTAATCCTATTTTCATCTTCCTTTCATATCTTTCTTATGAAACAAGCAACTCCATTATTTTCTATCCAATTATCTTTCATTTCACTTCCTTCCTCTTTCCATCCTACCAAAATTGGCATTAGTGAATGTATCTTTTGGTTCATCGTTATTTTTGTTTTGTTTTGATTTTTTTTGTTTGTTTGTTTTTTATTTATAGCTCTTATTTGACACCTTTTTTTTTTTAAAGTTTTATTGTATTTTTTTTTTAACCTTCAAGGTTTATGTAATTTTTTCTTCATTTTTTTTTAGTTTTTGTCCAACAATCCATTATAATTACTTTTCAAACTGGTTTCTCTAATAAAAATTTTAATATAGTATCTGAATTAAGACCCATATATTTTGTAGGTTCTATGTTAAGTTCAAACTCATTCTTGTTTTAAAATGAGAAGTCATTTGTATTTATTTCTAAAGTGGCATTTGGATGTGTGGTAAAACTGTAATTTTAAAATGAAATAGTATTTGTGTTTTGATAGATTTTAAACACAATCATTTAAGAAATGATTTTTTAACAAATGTAACAAATTTTTTTTATATTTTAATAAGGCTTATTGATCTATTTGTTCCTTATTTAGTGTTAACATGTTGAAACAAGAATCGTCTTAATCGAAGATGAAATGAAATTGTTTTGACATTTTAAAACTTGAATTAAAAGAGAGACATAATTTTAAATTTAAAAATATTACTATGCATAATAGGTTTTGAAATGAAAATGAGGGGGAGTTGATTTTGAAAAAGGAAACTTGTCATGCCCCAAAAACCAGGACATGATGTTTTAAGGATGGATAGATGACAAACCAGGGAAGGGAAGATCTCAATTTCTTAAATCTATCGGTTTTATTTTAAAATCATTTACCAACTATTTAATTTTTATTTCCGATTATGATTGAGTGAATTACTTAAAAATTATTATTAAAATATTATGACAGGTTGCTCATATCTCACAAATGTATACTTGGATAAAATAAAATAAATTACAAATGAAAAATAAAATTTAATGTTTACATTCCCGGAGCATTTAAGTTTACGTATATGTTTAGAAATATAAAATAAAAAGACTTTTCGTCCTTAGCCTTCAAAGTCTGAATTCACCCAACTCGTATTTACTAATCAGCTTCCTTTCTTGGAGGTTTACTAGTTTTAAACAATAAGTGAAAGGTCCAATAATATATTTTTAAATCATTTTGTAAACATTTTATCTTAACCAGAATAATAATTATTATATCAATGCGATACGGAATTCTAAACGTGGAATCACGAATATGCAATTTTTGTGTCCTTAGTATATCTAATTCATGTACGGTTCGTACGAGCCCCTCACTACAACATTCTATGATAGGTTGTCATCAATCGACATGTGTACTTTTCGCACGTGTATACTGCATATACTTTTAACATCAAATTCTATTTTTCAAATTTTCTTTGAAAATAAGTTTTACATAATAAAATATACCGGATTGTTTTATCAAACATCCATAACTGGATTTTTTTTTTCGTTTAATTTCTGAAATTGTGATATTTTCAAAAATCACAGAATTTATTAAATTTTATAAACTCATTTTCTTTAAATCAATTAATTTAGCCAAATTGCTAAAAACAAAACTGACTACAAAGAAGGGGTAAGATATCTTATCTGTTGATAATATATCTACTGATAATCTCTAGCACGTACAATGAGATAGTCTTTTTTCTAAATTTTGATCAATGAGTACCTAAAAGAAAAATTATAGATAATTTAATTATCTGTCCAAAAACCTCATAATTGTAATCATGGTAGATTATATTAATTAACGTGCCATTAAGTTAAAATTTTAAAATAACATTTTATTTTAACACTCGTCATTTTAAAACGACGTGTTATTTTTAATACTTGTATATATATATTTTTAAAATTTTGGTATGATCTACTTTAAAATATTGACTATCCAAAAGCTTTAAACCTGCAGAAAAACAACCAAATTTCAGAACCGTTTAATTTCAAATCCACATCCAATTTAAAACACTTTTTCCATATTGCGTTCGCATTACATTTAAATGCAATGTAATTTTCATCCAAATATAAAAGTTTTGCATTCAAATACAATGCATTTTTTGATACCTTAAATACATTTACTATTCTAAAATATTTTAAAAATAAATTTTTTTTATTTACATCATATTTTTTCTTTATTTTACTTTTTCTATCTACTTTTACTAATTATATCAAATTTTCAACTCTAAAATATAATTCAAATACTTTTCATCCAAACAAGTATTGCATTCAAATGCAATGCAAATACATTTCATCTAAATAAAAAATATATTCAATATATTTTACTAATCACATCAATTTTTACATCATATTCTCTTTATATCTTACTTTTTATATCTACTTTTACTAATCACATCAATTTTTCAAGTCTAAAATACAATTCAAATACTTTTCATCCAAACACATTACATTCAAATACAATGCAAATATATTTCATCTAAATAAAAAATATATTCAATACATTTTACTAATCCCATCAATTTTTACATCATATTCTCTCTCTATCTTACTTTTTCTATCTACTTTTACTAATCACATCAATTTTTCAACTCTAAAATACAATTCAAATACTTTTCATCCAAACACATATTGCATTCAAATGCAATGCAAATACTTTTTATCTAAATAAAAAATATATTTAATACATTACAGTCAAACATTAACGTAGTGTGAACACAATACATTTACCAAACACCTCGTTACTTTAAAAAGAAAATATTTTTATCATTATTATTATAATTATTATTGTTGTTGTTGTTTGCTGTTGTCGTTTTTATTTTGTTAAGAAATACATATACACATGTATATATGTATACTTTTGTAACAACGGGGAAGGCTGGTCGGTGGCTCACGGTGACGGGGAGGCACAAGGGAGCACGAAGGTGACTCGGGGACTCGAGAGGCCGGTGTTCGCAAGAATCTCGGCTTGGTTGGTGGTGGCCCGGTGTTTAAGCTTCGCGACGGCAGTGTTGGGCACGGGCTGTGCGAGGTGCGACCGGCGACGGGGGCTTCAGTGGGTGGCTGGGTTGCTCAGCTTGGTTGGTTGGCTGCTTGGACGGCGTTTGGCGCGGAGGTGGGCTGCGAGAGGCTGCATGGCTGGCCTGGGCTCGGTTGGACGAGAAAACGGCGAGACAGGGACGCGGCTGGCGCGGTGACCGGTGAGCTTGGGGAAGGCGAGATAGGCGACTAGGGGCGATGGCTGGGTTGGTTTTTGGCTGTTGGTGACCGGACGTTAGGGCAGCTGGGTCCGGCGATGGCTGGATCGGTGAAGGGCGAGGATGGAGTTCGCGGGAGCGAGCGGCGCGAGGTTGGGCACGCGAGGAGACGGGCAGCTGGCGGTTGGCACTGGCCGGTGACGGCTGGGTGGCTGGCGGTTGGACTCGGTCACGGTGAGGCGGCAGAAACTGGCCGTGGGTTGACCGGAGAAGAGAGGGGGACCGGTGAGAGATGATGAGAGCAGAGAGAGAAAGTAAAATTTAGAGAGAGAGAGAGAGAGAGAGAGAGAGACTACACTTGTTTTAAATGGCCTCCTTTGTAGCTTGGCCGTTGGGTTCTAGTTGCAGGAGAAAGAAGAAGAGAGAGAAAATTTTCGGTGGGAGGGGGAAAGGTTGGTCGCCGGTGGTGGTCGCCGGCGATGGAGGAGTGAGAGCTAGAGAAAGAGTGAGATGGTGAGTTAGAGAGAGAAAACGTGATGTAGGGGTAAGGGAAAACAGAGAGAGTGAGTAAGCTGTGAAGGAGATTGAGAAATTTAAAAATGTTTTGAAGAACAGAAGATGAGAGACAGAAACAGAAAGGGGGTGGGTCTGTGATGAGAGTAAGATAAGATATGATTAATTGAATGCTGAAGAGTAGTTAGAAAAAGACGTTGATGGAAAGGATAAGGGTGTTGCTGTGATGTTTTGTGAGAAAATAAAAAAAAAATCAAGAGATTTGAGAACAGATAGATGAGAGAGAGTGCTGTGAAGAGAAAGCAGAGAGAGCTGTGAGAAAATAACGAAGAAAAGATATTGAGATCGAAAGACAGAGTGAGAGAAGCTGGTGAGGGACGACGGGAGGGAATTGAATTAGTGTCGGAAAGTAGTTGGAAGTAATCAAGGGTTAGTTTTGAGGTGGTTTTGGAGATTTTATTTTTTTTATTTGGAATTGTTTTAAAAAATAATTTGAGAGAAAAACCGTTTGAGATGAAAAAATAAAAAAGTTAAATTAAAAAAAATTAATATAGATATTGTTTGGTCCCTTTTGAAATTTTATATAATTAAAAAAAAATCATCTCATTTGGACTTATATACACAAAGTTATGAAATTTTAAAGTTTGGAGTTTATTTTAACGTTTTAGAGATATAAATAGTAAAAAGTGATAAAATATTGAAAAAAAGATATTTTGAAATTTTTTTTCCCGAAACGCACCCTAAAAATGTTTTGTTTTGCTTTATTTTTATTTATTTATTTATTTTAATTTTTTTAATTTAATTTTATAAAAATTAAGATAAAATTGTCAAATTTTTAAAAGTTTAAATTATACTCAAATTAATATTTAATATATTGAAAATTTTAAATTGAACTTTCAAAATAAAAATTTATTAGCATACTAAGAATTGAATTTTTTAAGTTTATGTTCGAATTTTAAAGTTCGAATTTTAAAATAAAAATTTCACAACGTGATAAAACTTTTTTTTTCTTTTTTAATTTCATTTTAAAAAGCAAGATGACCATTTAGCTTTGTTATACAAAAGCCCCCTTAACTTTTTAAATTTGGTACTTAAATCCTTGAATAAAAAATTGTGTCAAACAAACTTGTGAACTTACCAAGGCTTAGGAGAAGGTGCAACTAAAAAAATTTGCACCCTATTAGGACACCTCCGGCATTTACCATTTTGTTTGATTCTTGAGAATGTTGCCCGTCTAATAATATGATTTTGTAGTTTGGGTTTGATTTGATTTATTTTATGTTTTCTAAACATGTATGAGATTTTAGGTTATTTATGACGCTAGATTATTCATGCGTTCTTTTTTAATTTTTCTTCTCTCATTTTTTTAATTAAAAGAAATTGAAAAGTAAATTTTTTCATATAAAAAAAAAACTCTTTAGTTTCTAAAAATTAGGAAAATAAATCGGACAAGAAATGGCAAATGACTAACCAAAAAAAAAAAAAAAAAAAATCCAAACAAAGCAGAGATTGCTAACACAAACGAGGGATGACGGAGACCTAAACAGAGAAACTTCCAAAAAATCGTGACAATCAAACTTGCGAACTTACAAAGGCTTAGGAGAAGAGGCAACTAAAGAAATTTGCAACCTGTTAGGCACCTCCGGCCTTTACCATTTTGTTTGTTTCTTGAGAAGGATGTTCAAATAGAAAAAATCATGATTTTGTAGTTTGGGTTTGATTTGATTTATTTTATGTTTTCTAAATATGCATAATATTTTAGGTTATTTACACAAATGACACTTAAATTATTTATGCATTCTTATTTGGTCTCTAACTTTTAATTTTACCAGTCATGTAACTTTGAATTATTTTTTCTTTTTTTGTCGTTATGCAAACAGTGCTTTGTTGGTATTTCATCTAACATTGAATAAAAGTTGAACGCGTTTGGATCTCTTGTGTTCATTTAGGGATAAAATCATAATTAAACTAGTTTTGTGATAATCGAGAAATCTACACTCTCAGAAAATTTTGTACAAGATATGTAAATAAATATTCATTTATAATGAGACATATTACAGAATACAGAGTAGAGGAAAATTTTGATTAACTGAGTTTTAATCAAAATTTGATAATGAATTAATGAATACAGTTTAAAAGCTAAGCATTAATTCAAATTAAGATATTTTAAAATTAATAAAAAAATATGTGGAAAATACATATTAAGATATCAATGGTACATAAGTGAGCCATATTGATCAATGATCAAAATTAGCCAAACAAGTCTTGAATTTTCTTTAAAAGAAATTAAAAGAAAATGAGAGAGGGTGTGAGGCACGTGAGGGAGAGGGACCTCAAACCCAAGTTAATTCAAGTGAATTAATTCACTTGAGTTTAAACTGCCAAACATAAGCCACCGACAAAAAGAGAAAGAGAAAGAGAGAAAGAGACCGAGAAAGAAAGAGAAAAGAAAGGGAAATCCAACAAGGTTCGGATTTTCTCTTCAAGTAGCAGATCAATCGAGTTTTTCAGCCAAGAATCACAGTAAGAAGCTCTCAAGCTTCAAAGCAAGGTAAACCCTCGTTTTCTCACGTTTTTCTTGGGGGGAAATCTGGGGTTTTGAGAGGAAAAAGAGAATGCGAGTAAATCGTGTTAAGATTTTCAGTTAAAATCGAAATATGGTTCGAGTCTAGTTGTTTTAAAGTACGAATCCATGAGTTGATGGTGTAGAAAACCAAGTTTAGTGAGTTTCTACAAGAAAGTACAGATTTTTCAAAAGTTGAGTCAAGAGATGTTCATAAGCAAAATGTGAAATTTTGCTTATGTAACCATGGATTTGTGATAGTAGAGATGTATTCTATATCTCAAAACGATTTTATTGAGATCAATTTTGAGTGTAAAAAGTAGAACAAAGGCCATAAAAGCCTTAGAAAAACAGAGCAGAGCAGTTCGGACCCAAAATCTTGATTCTGGTATGAACACGGGCGTGTACAAGGGCGTGTTCAGTACACGGCCCCGAACATGTCCACATGTACGACTGTGTTGCAAGAAAATTCAGACCCGAGAGGTACACGGCCAAGAACACGGCCGTGTATCGGGCCGTGTCAAGGGGCACACGGTCAAGGGAAGAGCGTGTAGCAGATCATGTTAGACAGCAGGAAAACACGGCCAGAAACATGACCGTGTAAGTAACCGTGTAAGCATAGACGTATAGTCCAGAGGAGTACACGGTTAGTAACACGGCCGTGTATCCTCCCGTATAAGTATACATGGCCATGTTTCACGAAGTACACGGCCAGACACGTTAGTCCAGAGGAGTACACAGCCAGAGACACGCCCTTGTAGGAGGGCATGTTCGAAGCCAAAGAGTAAAAAAAAAAAAAAGTCTGGAAATAGAAATTTCATGTTTTGTCATGTTTCTAGTATAAGATAAATATTGGAAATAATCAGTGATTTTTCCTTTTATAGGAGTTCGAGCCAGAGACCTCGATACAGCAGTCTCAGAGCAGCAAAGGCTTACGCTCACAGATTTCCTGTAAGTTCAAGTATTGTCCTGACTGCAATGTGGACAATCTTGCTATGTTATGATGTTATGTATATTGTTTAGCATGTATGATAGACATTGATTGTCTACATCACGATATTCATGTCAGTTTCACGTCAGTTCATGTCATGCATGTAGAGTTTCATGTTTCAGTACACATGTCAGACAGGTATCAGAATACGAAAACAGGTAGATGTACAAGGCACCTTAGTGTGTTAATAAAACTCACACCCCAAGTAAATCATGTAACAGGTTCCGACTGTGGGGGCAATCAGTATGCTACCCAGTTGGAACTCCAGCAAGATGGTAATTAAACCAGTTATTGGCGTATCAGCCTCTCGACCCACAGGGAGGTTTTCATATTTAGCTTCAGTTAAGACTGAGGAGGTCAGCACTAAAGTACCGCTCCCAGTTGTGCTAACATGTCGGTACGACCAATCAGGGGCCCAAAACCAGAACTAAATAACAGATAATGTTCTAAGACAAATCTTTCAGCCACGAGTATGTTTTACAGAGTCCAGTTTCATGCATGAGTACAGCAGTACAGCACGTCATGTTTCATGTTTTTATGTTTGAACTTACTGAGCCCATAGCTCATCAGTTTGTTCACATGTTGCAGGTAAGAGACCTGTTCACTAGTAGTTTACGGTGGACGACGGACAGGATAAGTGCATGTCAGGGAGATTGGGTGAGGGATTTAGTCACCATTAGTCTTCCGCTGTGTAGTTTTGAAAACTTTAAACATGTAGTTTCAAGAATTAGATTTCAAGTAAAGATTATGTGATAGGGGAATCATGATTCATGTGCATGTTATTTTGTTAACATGATTTCCTTATCACATTTTCGAACAGTTTATGATATTAAAAAAAAAATTATTCTGCAAAATTAGCAAACAGTTTTCAAGTTCAGCATGATTGCTGGCGACTCTAGAGGCCTGCATACTATTGCGATTAACTATAGAGTTGACTGTAATAGTACTATAAAGTCTCGACAGCAGGGCGGGCCGCCACAAGTTTAAAATAGAAACTATATAATTATGTTAAATATATATTTGATAAAAGTCTAATTTACTTCTAAAATATCTCTAATAAAAGTAGAATTGTCTTAAAAAAAAAAGGGTTGAATTGTGATTTTATTTATAAATATAACCCATACAATCACAACATATTTAATTTTTGTCTAATTTATTTATTTATCTTTGTTTACATATTTATAAAGGTATTATTGGTATAATAATAGAAAAATTTAGTGATGTGTATTGTGCAAAATCCAAAGTTTAGGTTTCTTTTCTAATTTTTCTTCTCTCATTTTTTCCTGAAAAGAAATTGAAAAGTAATTTTTTTTCATATTAAAAAAAAAACTCTTTTTAGTTTCTAAAAATTAGGAAAATAAATCTGTACAAGAAATGGCAAATTAAAAAAAAAATGCACAAACGAACAAACAAGAGATAAATAACACAAACAAGAGACAACGGAGACAAAGAAAGAGATACTTCCAATCTAATTTCTAAACCAGAGAGAAGAAAGCGCCCTTTCCGAACGCAATTCGTCTCTGGCATTTCTGAGGATGCAGGGAGCTTCTTCCAAACCCAATCGGGTTTTCTTCAACAGATCTTCTGGGTTTCTTTATACCCCTGGAGGTACGTTTCCGTTTTCTTCTCTTCCTCCTAGTTCTGCTCTGTTGATTGCTCGAAATCATTCTAAAACCTCTCCAAATGAGGTTTTTGGAAGCAACTATGGCAGAAAGTATAATGAGATTGAAAATATTGAAGAGGCTTTGAGTTTGTTTCATGGGATGCTCCGAATGCGTCCTCTTCCTTCTGTCGTTCGTTTCAATCAGTTGTTGGGCCAAATTGCGAAAATGAAACATTATTCTGTTGTGATTTCTCTTTACAACCAAATGGCTCTTCGACGAATCCATTCTGATGGTTATACTCTTAATATTGTGATTAATTGCTCCTATCATCGGAACCACATGGGCTTCAATTTGTCAGTTTTGGGAAAATTCATTAAATCTGGTTGTGCACCATGCACCGTGACCCTGAATTGTCTAATGAAAGGGTTTTTGCTCGAAGGAAATTCTCATAGAAGTGTTCTTTGATTACTTTGTATGGGTTCATTAGTGTTAGTTTGTCGCTTTACTTTCTTTTTGAAGGCTATTTGGACCTATGTCTTGTTTTCTGTTTCGTTTTATGTTCTGCTGGCTGCATCGAAAACATTGGTGAGGAGTTCTGCTGATTTTTAAAAGTCTGAATTACAAAAATGAGACCCACAACAACGAAGATGGCTATCTAGAACTAGAATGAGAAGTGATTTAGAATTGAAAATATCACAAAGCAAATGATGGCCTGACATATGCAAAAACGCTTATCCCGAAATCTTGTACTCAAAAATTTAATGAGATGAAGATAATATAATACGAAAATGATCTAAAAGAACTTTTGATCTTTCTCACGGTGCTGATGAGAAAAATGATGAAAAAGTAAACAAAAGTATGACCTCTTGGAGGTGATAATGTATGAACTCGGATCGTTTCATCCCTGATTTATTTTGTTCTAATAATTCCGGATGTTCCTCTTGGAGATGATAACACTGAATAAAAGAACAAATAGATCAATATGCCTTATTAAAATATGAAAAGATTTTTTTTACATTTGTCAAAAAATAATTTCTTAAATGACTTTTTTTTAGAATTACAGTCTAATTCTACATCCAAATGCCATTCTAGAACTAAACACAAATGACTTCTCATTTTAGAACAAGAATGAGTTTGAGCTTAACATGGAACCTGCAAAACATATGGGTCCTAATTCAGATATTATACTAAAATTTTTATTAAAGAAACAAGTTTGAAAAGTAATTATAACAGACTGTCGGATAAAAACTAAAAAAAAATTTATGAAAAACCTTGAAGGTAAAAAAAAAAAAAAAAAAACTTAAAAAAATAAGGTTTGTGTGTTGGATGGTGGATAACGGTGTGTTGGATCTGGTCAAATCAAAATGGGAGAAGAGAGAAAGAGAGGTATAGATATCACGACCTTTCTTCACCTGCATTGTTGTCCACCACAATTAACGTCTGGAGCACTCCTTACTGGCGACTTCAGTGGAGTAAATTGCGAATGATGCTGCAGTGACATGCTCTCCTATTTTTTATTCTCTTTTCAGTTGCAAAACTGAGTAGCGATTCGTAGCCAAATTCAATTCCACTATTGTTAGATTTTTTTTGTATTTTTTTGTTTTAAATTGTTTTTATTGATAAACTAGTAATTTGTTATAGTTAATTACTGATTGATTGAAAAATTAATGATTTTGATTATAATTAATCATTGATTGATTAAAAAAATTATTAATTTATATTATAATCAATTAGTGATTGACTATGTGATTTACTTATGGTCAATCGGTGACTTACTTATATAGTCAATTAGCAATTTACTTGCATACAAAATTGATTGACCTTTTTAAGGGAAATAAAATCCATTTTAACTAATTTTTAAAAACTTAGGCCATTTGTTAAAAGACTTATTTGAAAAAAAAAAAAAGTTATTTAATTGCAATTTTACTTAAATCCAAATCAAAATTTTCCTTTTTTAGAAATACATACCACTTGTATTTTTAGAATTCCAAACATACATTTTATTTTATTTTAACACTGTTTAATTTTTACATCTTTGAATGAATATTCAAATACAAATCTATTATCTAAATGTACCATAATATTCTTATTCCATTATAATTATAATTTGCGTCAAAACAAAGACTCCTCTGGCATTTATCATTTCGTGTGTTTCCTGAGAAGGTTGGACTAGCTCTATAACAACATGAGATTATCATTTTATTTCTAGTGAAGAGATTATCAATTCAAAAATAAATAAATAAATAAATAAATAAATAGCAGTTTTTATAAAATAATTAAAGTAAATACTATGTTTTAAAAATATTTAATAGTAAAGATAGATTTATCAAATAACAATACATATATATTATAAATACACTAAAATGGTTTATTTATATCTTTATCAAATAATGATTTATTTATCTTGTAAACATATCAATTACTTGTTAAAATTTCAATTCATCTAGGAAATATATTATTTATTATAAATATTTTAAAAATCTATTATTTATTTTAATTATTGTATGCTTTTAAATCAGTTTTCTTCTCTCCTTTTTTTTTTTTGTTAAAAGAAATTGGAACAATTTTTCCAAACACAAACAAAATCCTTTTCTAGTTTCTAAAAAAACAAATAAATTGTGAAAAACACTAAACGCATGAAAAGGGGAAATGGAATATCTCTTTTTCATTAAAAAGAAAGGAAAAAAAATGGAAAAAGAAAACGAAAAACTTCAAAAGAGTAAAGAAATACACATGTACGAAGGAAGGTTATTAGAGACCTGGAGAGAGAGTTCCATTCGACGAGAGAGAAGAAAGCACGGCAATTCGACTGTGAAATTTCTGAAGATTAAGAGAGTCTCTTCCAAAGCCAATTGGGTTTTCTTCAACACATCTTCTGAGTTTCTTTATAATTTTGGAGGTACGTCTTTTTTTCTTCTCTTCCCCCTAGTTTGGCTATGTACATAGCTCGAAATCATTCTAAAACCTCTCATAATGAGGCTTACGGAGGCAAACAAGGCAGAAAGTATAATGAGATTGAAAATCTTGAAGAGGCTTTGAGTTTGTTTCATGGGATGCTCTGAATGCGTCCTCTACCTTCTGTCGTCCGTTTCAATGAGTTGTTGGGCCAAATTACGAAAATGAAACATTATTCTGTTGTGATTTCTCTTTACAACCAAATGGGTCTTCGACAAATCCATTTTAATGATTGTACTCTCAATTTTGTGATTAATTGCTTCTGTTATCCGAGCCACATGGGTTTCAGTTTATCTGTTTTGGAAAAATTTATTAAATCTGGTTGTGCATCAAGCACCGTGACCATGAGTTGTCTAATGAAATTGTTTTCGCTTGAAGGAAAGGTCTATGAGGCAAAAGAATGCCATGAAGGTGTTTAGATGGTTTTGTTTTGAAGAAATATTTGAATAATATGCAACTAGAATGTAGCATGGACTTATTAAAATAAAAATGAAAAGTTTGAGTTTGAGTTTGAATTTTGTGAATAGTGAAGCCACTTGAATGGTTCACTATTGGCTAACTCACATTATTTTTAAGCATAAGAAATTCAAACAGACATGATGACTCAAATAAGTTAGCGTTGATTGTTTAAAAGTAGTGCAATATTTTTCTTTTGGAAAATCATACCATATAATATTTAGAACGTATTATTGAAATATATAGTAAGTTTTTAAAAGCTGCATATAAATTACAGCATATTTTTAATTTTTCTTTAAAAAGAAATTATTTATTTCCAATTTGACCCCTCTAATCTTTATCTTTAACTGGATCTCTTTCTTTCTCTCTTTTCTCTCTCTTTCTATCCTCTTTCTCTTCTTGCCATCCTTCGAGTATGCTCTTTTCCAGCATTAGCTATGACATGATCACTATATATACCAGAAAGATGACAACTCTAGTGAGTCAGAAACATCAGCTACAAGGATGGTAGGATCTCGCACCATCACCGATGAGATATTGCCGATTTGGATTTGTGATGGCAATTTTGAGATTGCAGGGATGGATCTGAGATAGCGAGGCTGTCATGATTGCCACCTTCAATTTCACCACCCATTACAGGGATGGATTTCGCTGACGCAATGTCAAGGGGCCTTTTAATTTCCAACAAAGCCTCGAAACCACAATTTCACTATGATGAGCGATCTTTCACTATGGATTTACGATCTATTACCGAGTTTGATGGTGACTATTGTTTCTGCAACGTGCGGCCGACAACAACGGTGGTGGTGATAAGGACGATGATGAAGAGATGATGGCAACTATGTCTTTGCAGCAATCGTGGACGAGGACATTTAGGGAATATTATAAAATTAAATATCAAATATATTATATATTTCACTCCCTAAAAAGTTATGTTATTATTTTTAAAGCACCCATTGCAATTATACAACTCTATTCTTTTTGCCGTTTCTTTTTTTTTTTTTTTTTTGTGGAACAATTGCATCAGCAGATAGTTTGGAAAAAAAATTTGTCTAGATTCAATTACACTTCCTTTGATAGGCAAGCAAGAAAATAAAATGGAGAGAAAATGATGAAAAATTAGAATGATAAAAGGGAAGCTTTTTTTTTTTTTTTTAAGTTGCTTAGTAGAAAAAAGTAAAAAAAAAAAGATTAATGCAATTATTATTTTATTTACTTATTACTAATATTTTACTTTTAAAAACAAGAATAAAATAGTAATTTCAATCATCATTATGTAGATTTAAGTTTTTTGTTTTTTTTTTTGAACTTGTAGATTTAGGTTTTTTTACATATAGCAATACAAATTCTATAATCCTATTTTCATCTTCCTTTCCTTTCTTTCTTATCAAACAAGCAACTCCATTATTTTCTATCCAATTATCTTTCATTTCACTTCCTTCCTCTTTCCATCTTACCAAAATTGGCATTAGTGAATGTATCTTCTCCAAGGTTCATGGTTATTTTTGTTTTGTTTTGTTTTGTTTTTTTGTTTGTTTGTTTTTCATTTATAGCTCTTATTTGACACCTTATTTTTTTTAAAGTTTTTTTGTATTTTTTTTTGACCTTCAAGGTTTTTGTAATTTTTTCTTCATTTTTTTTTTTAGTTTTTGTCCAACACTCCATTATAGTTACTTTTCAAACTTGTTTCTCTAATAAAAATTTTAATATAGTATCTAAATTAAGACCTATATGTTTTGTAGGTTCTATGTTAAGCTCAAACTCATTCTTGTTCTAAAATGAGAAGTCGTTTGTGTTTAGTTCTAAAATGGCATTTGGATGTGTGGTTAAACTGTAATTCTAAAATGAAATATTATTTATGTTTTGATAGATTTTAAAAACAATCATTTAAGAAATTATTTTTTTAACAATGTAATAAATTTTTTTTATATTTGAGTAAGGCTTATTGATCTATTTGTTCCTTTATTTAGTGTTAAAACATTGAAAAAAGAATCATCTTAATCGACGATGAAATGAAATTGTTTTGACATTTTAAAACTTGAATTAAAAGAGAGACATAATTTTAAATTTAAAAATGTTCCTGTACATAATAGGTTTTGAAATGAAAATGAGGGGGAGTTGTTTCTGAAAAAGGAAACTTGTCATGCCCCAAAACCTGGGGCGTGATGTTTTAAGGATGGATAGATGACGAATCAGGGAAGGGAAGATTCCGATTTCTTAAGTATATCGGTTTTATCTTAAAATCATTTACCAACTATTTAATTTTTATTTTAGATTATGATTGAGTGAACTACTTAAAAATTATTATTAAAATGTCATGACAGTTTCTTTATATCTCACATATGCGTACTTGAATAAAATAAAATAAATTACAAATAAAAAATAAAATTTAATGTTTACATTCCTGGAGCATTTAAATTTACGAACATGATTATAAATATAAAATAAAAAGCCTTAGCCTTCAAGCTCTGAATTCACCCAACTCGTATCTACTAATCAGCTTTTTTTCTTAGAAGTTTACTACTTTTGAACAATAAGTGAAATGTCCAATAATATATTTTTAAATCATTTTGTAAACGTTTTATTCTAATCAGAATAATAATTATTATATCAATGCAGTACAGAATTCTAAATGTGAAATCATGAATATTCAATTTTTGTGTCCCTAAGTACATCTAATTCATGTACGATTCGTACGAGCCCCCCACTACAACATTCCATGATAGGTTGTCATCGATCGACATGTATACTTTTTGCACGTGTGTACTGCGTATACTTTTAACACCAAATTCTATTTTTCAAATTTCCTTTGAAAATAAGTTTTACATAATAAAATATACTGGATTGTTTTATCAAACATTCGTAATTGGATTTTTTTTCATTTAATTTATGAAATTGTGATATTTTCAAAAATTACAGAATTTATAAAATTTTACGAACTCATTTTCTTTAAATCAATTAACTTAGCCAAATTGCTAAAAACAAAATTGGTTATAAAGAATGGGTAAGATATCCTACCTGTTAGTAATATATCTATTGATAATCTCTAGCGCGTATTTTGAGATAGTCTTTTTTCTAAATTTTGGTCAATGAGTACCTAAAAGAAAAATCATAAATAATTTAATTATCTGTCCAAAAATCTCATAATTATAATTACAATAGATTTTATTAATTAGCGTGCCATTAATTTTAAATTTTAAAATAATATTTTATTTTAACACTTGTAACTTTAAAACGATGTGTTATTTTTAATACTTATATATATATTTTTAAAATTTTAGCATGATCTTCTTTAAAATATTGACTATCCAAAAACTCCAAAAGCTCCAAACATGTAGAAAAACAACTAAATTTCAGAACCGTTTAATTTCAAATCCACATCCAATTTAAAACATTTTTTCCATATTGCGTTCGCATTATATTTAAACGCAATACAATTTTCATCCAAATTTAAAAGTTTTGCATTCAAATACTATGCTTTTTTACAATACCTTAAATACATTTACTATTTCAAAATATTTTAAAAATAAATTTTTTTTTTCATTTACATCATATTCTCTCTATCTTCCTTTTTCTATCTACTTTTACTAATCACATAATTTTTTAACTCTAAAATATAATTTAAATACTTTTCACCCAAACACATATTGCATTCAAATACAATGCAAATACTTTTCACCTAAATAAAAAATATATTCAATACATTACGTTTAAATGTAATCCGAACATAATACATTTGCCAAACACCTCGTTACTTTAAAAATAATTATTTTTATCATTATTATTATTATTATTATTGTTATTGTTGTTTGCTGTTGCCGCTTTTATTTTGTTAATAAACACATATACACATGTATATATGTATACTTTTGTAACAACAGGGAAGGCTGGTCGGTGGCTCACGGTGACAGGGAGGCACAAGGGAGCACGAAGGTGACTCGGGGACTCGAGAGGCCGGTGTTCGCAAGAATCTCGGCTTGGTTGGTGGTGGCCCGGTGTTCAAGCTTCGCGACTGCAGTGTTGGGCACGGGCTGTGCGAGGTGGCCCGGTGTTTAAGCTTCGCGACGGCAGTGTTGGGCACGGGCTGTGCGAGGTGCGACCGGCGACGTGGGCTTCCGTGGGTGGCTGGGTTGCTCAGCTTGGTTGGTTGGCTGCTTGGACGGCGTTTGGCGCGGAGGTGGGCTGCGAGAGGCTGCACGGCTGGCCTGGGCTCGGTTGGACGAGAAAACGGCGAGACAGGGACGCGGCTGGCGCGGCGACCGGTGAGCTTGGGGAAGGCGAGATAGGCGACTAGGGGCGATGGCTGGGCCGGTTTTTGGCTGTTGGTGACCGGACGTGAGGGCAGCTGGGTCCGGCGATGGCTGGATCGGTGAAGGGCGAGGATGGAGTTCGCGGGAGCGAGGGGCGAGAGGTTGGGCACGCGAGGAGACGGGCAGCTGGCGGTTGGCACTGGCCGGTGACGGCTGGGTGGCTGGCGGTTGGACTCGGCCACGGTGGTGCGACAGCAACTGGCCGTGGGTTGACCGGAGAAGAGAGGGGGACCGGTGAGAGATGAAGAGAGCAGAGAGAGAAAGTAAAATTTAGAGAGAGAAAAGAAATGTAGAGAGAGAGAGAGAGAGAGACTACACTTGTTTTAAATGGCCTCCTTTGTAGCTTGGCTGTTGGGTTCCGGTTGCAGGAGAAAGAAGAAGAAAGAAAAAAATTTCGGTGGGAGGGGGAAAGGTTGGTCGCCAGTGGTGGTCGTCGGTGGTGGTCGCCGGCAATGGAGGAGTGAGAGATAGAGAAAGAGTGAGATGGTGAGTTAGAGAGGGAAAACGTGGTGTAGGGGGTGAGGGAAAACAGAGAAAGTGAGTGAGCCGTGAAGGAGATTGAGAAATTTAAAAATATTTTGAAGAACAGAGGATGAAAGACAGAAACAGAAAGGGGGTGATGCTGATATTACAACCCGTGGTGAACAAAACGGGAGAGAGAAGAACAGAGGAAACAGGGAAGAAGAATATGGCTTCTGTATTACATTCCTCTTGTTACACAAAGATAAAAAAAATGTTTATATATAGCTGTGAAATAATAAAAACAAGACTAATTAAATTATAGCCGTCAAACTAACTATTAAATTAACTATCTAGTTTATTAACAAACTAACAAACTCTTAAACTGAATAATTAACTCTAAAACTCCCCCTCAAGATGGATTGTGGATATCTTTAACAGCCATCTTGAATAATAAGGGTAACAATTGATGAGAAGATAACGGTTTGGTGAAGATATCTGCTAGTTGATGTTGAGAGCGAATTGGCATGAGCTTAACAAGACCAGCAGCCACCTTGTCACGTACAAAATGGCAATCAATCTCTATATGCTTCGTGCATTCATGAAATGTAGGATTGGAAGCAATGTGAACTGCTGCTTGATTGTCACAAAACAAAAGAGTTGGAGAAGAAAACTGAACACCAAGATCAGCCAGCAATTGATGTAACCAAGCGATCTCACTAGTTGTGGTAGCAAGAGCTCTATATTCAGCTTCAGCCGAAGAACGGGAAAGTATGGACTGCTTTTTACCTTTCCATGAAACTAAGGAATCGCCAATGAAGACACAAAAACCTGTCACAGAGCGACGTGTATCAGCACATGAAGCCCAATCTGCATCAGAAAATGATTTAAGCTGCATAGCCGAGGCAGAAGAAAAATAAAGTCCTTGACTAGGTTTTGATTTGAGATAGCGGAGAAGATGATGTGGAGCTTGTAGATGAGGGATTCTTGGTTTAGAAACAAACTGACTAAGCTTGTGAACTGTAAATGTGATATCCGACCTTGAGAGAGTGAGATATAATAACTTGCCAACCAAACGTCTATATTGAGAGACATCAGGAATCAATTCTCCATCAGTGGCATTAAGGTGTGCTTTGGGATCCATAGGAACTAGGGCACGCTTTGCACCAAGGAAACCTGTATCTTCCAGAAGTTGTAGAGTATAGTGTCGTTGAGACAACACAATTCCACTAGAGGATCGAGCAATCTCAAGGCCAAGAAAATACTTTAGTCTGCCAAGATCTTTCAACTTGAATTGAGCATTAAGGAAAGTCTTCAAACTAGTAATGATTTCAAGAGAGGGTCAAGTTATGACTATATCGTCGACATAAACAAGGAGAGCCACAAAAGTAGCTCCAGAACCTTTGGTAAACAAAGAGTAATCTGAAATAGATTGAACAAACCCAAAATCAATCAGACTTTGAGAAAACTTTGAATACCATTGTCTTGAAGCTTGTTTGAGACCATATATTGACTTATGCAATTTGCAAACAAGTCTGCAATCAGCTGAAGTATGCTCCCCCTTTCTTCGATATCCAAGTGGAAGATCCATATAGACTTCCTCAAATAAGTCCCCATGAAGGAATGCATTGTTTACATCCAACTGGATTAAATGCCAATTATGAGCAGCAGCCAAGGCAAGCAAAACTTTAACAATAACAAGTTTTGCTACAGGAGAAAACGTTTCTGTAAAATCTACACCTTCTTGTTGAGTATAACCTTTGGCCACAAGACGAGCTTTGTAACGCTCAACAGATCCATCTGAATTACATTTGATTTTATAAACCCATCTACAACCAATCGGGTTTTTACCAATTGGCAACGGAACAACAGACCAAGTTTTGTTTGACTCCATGGCTTCAATCTCAGCTTTCATAGCCTCACACCACTCGGGAAAAGCCACTGCCTAATGATAAAATTGAGGCTCAAATTTAGAAGATATTGCCATAACAAAGGCACGATGAGAAGATGAATGTTTGTCATAAGCTAGATAATTGGACAAAGAGTATGGAGTAGGAGACTTAGCTTGAGCAATATTGCAATGAAAGTCTTTCAAATAAGTAGGAGGTTTGACTTGTCTATTAGAACGTCTAGGAGGAACAACAGATTGTTGTAGAGATGAATTATGCATCTGTGAAGTAGGAGATATTGTAGTAATAGGTTGTCTTGGCTGATGAAGAGCTTCGGTTGTGGCTACTTGTGGTGGCTTGGGAAGTACAAAGTCAGGAAAAGGATCTGTCACATTGGTTATATCTATAACAGAATGAAAAGGAAAAATCTCCTCATGAAAAATAACATCCCTTGAGATGAAAAACTGCTTTGTCTTGATATCATAAAGCCTATAACCTTTCATACCAGCTAGATAACCAAGAAACACACAAATCCGAGCTCTAGGAGCAAACTTGGTTCGGTGAGCTGGTGAAGTAGATGCAAAAGCAAGGCAGCCAAAAACTTTGAGAAGCGAATACTCAACATTCTTCTTATACAACAACTCAAAAGGACATTTATGTTGTAATAAAGGAGATGGAGTCCTATTTATCAAGTAAGTGGCAGTGAGCACACATTCAGTCCAGAAATGTATTGGTACTCTAGACTGATAAAATAAAGCTCGAGTAACATTCAAAAGATGTTGGTGCTTTCTTTCCACCACTGCATTTTGTTGTGGCCTATCAACACAAGAAAATTGGTGTATAACTCCACGTTCATTAAAGAAATCAGTAAAAGCTAACTCTTTAGCATTATCAGACCTGAACTCCCTAATCTTACAGCCAAACTGTGTTTCAATCATGTTGAAAAAGAAAAGAACAATCATTGTTACCTCTGATTTCTATTTGAGCAAATAGACCTAAGTGAAACGAGTACAATCATCAACCAAAGTCACAAAAAAACGATGTCCAGATCTAGCACTCACATGATATGGCCCCCAAATATCACAATGAACCAAATTAAACGGTGAGAAAGACATATGATTATTGGAAAAAAATGGCAATCGTCTTTGTTTAGCTAGTGGACATATGTAGCAAGGAGCTGCTTTATTACCATGAGAAACAGTACAATTCAGCTTTGAGTACAAAGGTTCCATTCTTTTGGAAGATAAGTGGCCTAACCTGTTATGCCAAGTCTGAATAGAAACATTATTAACATGAAAAGAATCATCTCTGCCTGAAGAAGAATTTGTACAAGAAACACTGTTAATAACAAGAACATACAGATCTTGCACTTTGTCACCCCTGCCAATCATCCTTTTGTTGACGAGATCCTGAATAGTAAAATGATCAGAAAAGAAGCTGACCGTAAGATGAGAATCAAGAGCAAGAGCGCTGACTGATAGTAAGTTGAACTTGAATTGAGGAACAAAAAGAACATCCTTCAGAACAATAGATGAATCAAGTATGATATCACCAAATAAGGCCACTGGAATACTCGTCCCATTAGGCAATGAAACACTAACTTTTTGAACTGTCTTCATAAAATCAAAAACCTTTGCATCATAACAAATATGTCTAGAAGCACCCGAATCCATGACCCACATATGCTTAGACAATAAAGTGGATTGTGAGTGACAGATACCTGCCATAAACGTGGTAGATGAAATTTCCTGTTGATCAGGTGGTTTCACAGAAGACAGCAACTGAGAAGATAGCATTGTCATAAGTTGCTGGTACTGAGACAAGTTCAGGTTCTTGAAAAAGTCTGCTAGATTCCCATTCTCCGTGGTTGTTGAATCATCTGGACCAGATTGGACGGAAGCTTGATTAACCACAGCTTGTGAAGCTTTCGGTTTAGGCTTGTAGCCAGGAGGATAACCATGCAACTTGTAACATTTTTCGATTGTGTGTCTATGAAAATTGCAATGCTTGCAAAACGGTCGATCTTTCCGTTGCTATCCTTTATTTTTGTTGGAGTCCGGCTTTGTCTTGACACCATCAACCCGAGCAGCAAAAGCAAGATTATTAACTGAATCATGAACAGCAGAACCAGATGCAGAACTCACATTTCTCTGTCGTTCCTCTTGAGAAACTAGCGAGAACACCTTGTTCATTGGAGGTAAAGGGTCCATAAGCGGCAACTAAGCCCGAACTTGAGCAAAAGATTCATTAAATCCCATAAGAAAAGACATAACATACTCATTTTGAAAGTATGTGCTCAGGTCCTTAACCCCTCCACAAGAGCATTTTCCACAATTACATGTAGGTCTGAAATTGTTTAGCTCTTCCCAAATGGCCTTCAGCTTTGTGAAATAAACACTTACAATGTTTTGTTGTTGGTGAAGATTGATTAACTCACGCCTTAGCTGAAAGATCCGTGGACCATTACTTTTTTGGAATCGGTCACGAAGATTTGACCAAATTTCTAGGGCAGATTCCGAGAAGATGATACTTGCAGAGATTTCCTTCGAAACCGAATTTAAGATCCAAGAAATGACCATATTATTGTTCCTAATCCAAGAATTAAGAAGTTGCAAATATGTACCATTAGGTTTTGGAATAGATCCATCAATGAAACCGATCTTGTTCTTGACAGAAAGGGCTATGAGCATAGCTCGGCTCCACGATGCATAATTGTCACCAATCAGGGGCTGCGAAACAAGAACCAGACCCGGACTATCAGAATGATGAAGAAAGTAAGGACTTGAACGATCTTCCATGGTAGATTTGCCAAAAGAGAGAACAGAACGACCGGATTCAGGAGTCAAAGATGCCATGACTTTGGAGAAAAAAAGGACGAACAAGATCGAACAATCTGAGATGCGAAATCGATCGATCTGAGATGAGCAAGTCAGAATCGACCAATTTGAGATGCAAAATTGATCGATCCGGAGCGAGCAACTCAGAAGCTTTTAGTTGATACACTCTGATACTATATTACAACCTGTGGTGAACAAAACGGGAGAGAGAAGAACAGAGGAAACAGGGAAGAAGAATATGGCTTCTGTATTACATTCATCTTGTTACACAAAGATAAAAAAATGTTTATATGCAGCTGTCAAATAATAAAACAAGACTAATTAAATTACAGCTGTCAAACTAACTATTAAATTAACTATCTAGTTTATTAACAAACTAACAAACTCTTAAACTGAATAACTAACTCTAAATATTTTGTGAAGGAGATTGAGAAATTTGAAAATATTTTGAAGAACAGAAGATGAAAGATAGAAACAGAGAGGGGGTGATGCTGAAGAGTAGTTAGAAAAAGACATTGATGGAAAGGATAAGGGTGATGCTGTGATGTTTTGTGAGAAAATAAAAAAAAATCAAGAGATTTGAGAACAGATAGATGAGAGAGAGTGCTGTGAAGAGAAAGCAGAGAGAGCTATGAGAAAATAACGAAGAAAAGAAATTGAGATCGAAAGACAGAGTGAGAGACGCTGGTGAGAGACGATGGGAGGGAATTGAATTAGTGTCAGAAAGTAGTTGGGAGTAATTAAGGGTTAGTTTGGGGGAGGTTTTAGAGATTTTATTTTTTTGAGTTAGAAAAAGTTGTTTTGAAAAATAGTTTAAGGGAAAAAATTATTTGGGATGAAAAAATAATAAAGATTAAAATTTTTTTAAAAGATATTAAAGATAAATGGGACTCAAAATAATTCGTTACTTGCTTCTGTAAAATTACAGAGTATAAATAGGCTACATACAGCCTTTACAATCATCTAAAAAAGGAAACTAAATTACAGAATAAATTTCCCTAAAAATCCTGCCTAATTACAATCTGTCAAGGCTATTTACAGTAACAAGAATCGGTCAACTAATCCCCTAAAATCAGCCACTTTGATTTCTTTCCAGTTATGATTTCCAACACTCCCCCTCAAGTTGAGCGTAGATGTTAATCAAGCCTAACTTGTTTAATATTTCTATGAACTCACGTTTCGGTAGACTTTTTGTCAGCATATCCCCAACTTGTTGTTTAGTGGGTACGTAGACCATACACACACTCTCATTCTCAATCTTCTCCTTGATGAAATGTCTATCAATTTCTACATGCTTTGTTCTGTCATGATGAACTGGATTATGAGCTATATTGATGGCTGCTTTGTTATCACAATAAAGCTTCATAGGCTCTTCGTAAGGTACTCTTAGTTCTTCCAACAATCTAGTCAACCATATTCCTTCGCATACCCCATGAGCGACCGCTCGGAATTCAGTTTCAGCACTACTACGAGCAACCACAGCCTGCTTTTTACTTCTCCATGTTACAAGATTCCCCCAGACTTGAGTACAATAACCCGAAGTAGATCTTCTGTCTGTAACTGATCCCGCCCAATCTGCATCAGTATAGACCTCAACCTGCCTTTTCTCATTTTTCCTGAATAATAGACCTTTTCCTGGTGTCCCTTTTAGGTATCGAAGAATCCTGTAGATAGCTTCCATGTGACACCTTTTTGGTTGGTGCATAAATTGGCTGACTACGCTAACTGGGAATGCAATGTCAGGTCGTGTGTGCGAGAGGTAGATTAGTCTTCCAACTAGTCTCTAGTACCTCCCCTTATCGACACTTTCATCTTCTTCTCCACATCCCAATTTGAGATTGGGTTCTATTGGAGTATCAGCTGGCCTACACCCTAACATCCCAGTTTCTTGTAAGAGATCAAGTATGTATTTTCTCTGAGATATAGAGATCCCTGTTCTATTTCTTGCCACCTCCATTCCCAAGAAATACCTTAGGACTCCTAAATCTTTTAACTCGAACTCTTCACTTAAGTACCTTTTCAATGTCTTCATTTCCTCGTCATCACTTCTAGTCACTATGATGTCATCGACATAGACCATCAAGGCTGTGAGTTTACCCTCCTTGTCGTGTTTAATAAACAAGGTGTGATCAGTCTGAGCTTGATGATATCCCTGTTTTTCCATGGCCTTCGTAAATCTACCAAACCACGCTCTTGGTGACTGTTTTAGTCCATAAAGGGATTTTCTTAAGTGACACACCTTCTTACTGTCTGCTTCAAAACCTAGCGGAACACTCATGTAGACTTCCTCATGTAGTTCGCCATTCAGAAATGCATTTTTCACATCGAGTTATTGTAGAGGCCAATCTAAGTTTGCGGCAAGGGAAAGCAATACTCTGACTGTATTGAGTTTGGCAACTGGAGTAAAAGTCTCTTGGTAGTCAACCCCATATGTCTGAGTAAACCATTTCGCCACTAATCTTGCTTTATACCTTTCTACACTCTCATCAGCTTTGTATTTGACTGTGAAAACCCATTTTGCAGCCCACTGGTTTCTTTCCTCGAGGCAGGTCAACAATTTCCCAAGTTTCATTCTTGATCAGTGCTTTCATCTCTTCCTAAATAGCTTGCTTCCATTCTGGGATCTTCAGTGCCTCTTCTATTGACTTAGGGATCTCAATGTTGGACATTTTAGCGACAAAGCATCGAAAATTTGGAGACAAGCGATCATACGATACATATCGTGAGATTGGATTAAGAGTACAAGATCTCACCCCTTTCCTCCAAGCTATTGGCAGGTTATCTGGCTCAATATGTGACTCAGGTTGGACAGAAATTGCTGAATCCACACCATGTGAACATTGTCTTCTCGAATAAACCTGTAAGTTCGGATGATCTAACCTGCTAGGAATCTGTTCCAAGTCATGTTGTAATATGGGAACCGTAGGTTCTAGAGGTTCAGAGATGAGGGCTATCTGTTCAGCTTGTGGTGAGGACGGGGGTTGGGAATTCTGTTCGGATAGATTTTTGGTTTGATCAGACACGATTGAATCCCATGATTCTTCTTCACTCAAGTTCTCCCCCTGAAGAAGGGTCGGTGGAAAGAATGGTTATGTTTCAAAGAATGTGACATCTCGTGAGACAAATACTCGTTTAAGTTTTGGCGAGTAACATTTGTAGCCCTTTTGAGTTGAGGAGTACTCAATGAAAACACATTTAGTGGAGCGAGGATCAAATTTGGAAAGATTGGGTTTTGTGTTATGAACAAAGGCTGAGCATCCAAAGACCTTTAAGGGGAGTGAAGACGATGAGTAAAAATAAGGATAGGTGGTTTGAAGAACAGAAAGTGGGGTTTTGAACTTTAGGACTTTGGAAGGCATCCGATTGATAAGGTAAGACGTAGTCAAAACTGCTTCTCCCCAGAGATACTTAGGCACGTGCATCGTGAACATAAGGGCTCTAGCTACCTCCAAAATGTGACGATTTTTTCTTTCTGAAACTCCATTTTGTTGAGGTGTATCTGGGCAGGAACTTTGGTGTATAATTCCCTGTTGAGCTAGGTGTTGGCCTAGAATAGTATTGAAATATTCCCGACCATTGTCAGTTCTAAGAACTTGTATGGAGGTTTGAAACTGATTTTTTATCATGGATTGAAAGGACTGAAAAATTTTGTTGTCTTCGACTTTTCTTTCAACAAGTATACCCAGCAAACTCTCGTGTGATCATCTATAAATGTAATAAACCATCGAGTTCCAGAAATAAGATTCTTAACATGAGATGCACCCCATATATCACTATGGATTAGAGCGAAGGGACGAGATTTAACATAAGGCTTAATGGGATAAGGAACACGTGTGTGTTTTGCAAACTGACAGATTTCACACAAAAAATTGCTTGGATCTTTGTTCAGAAACAATTCAGGTAGCAAACGTTTAAGATAGTGGAAATTTGGGTGGCCTAACCTATGGTGCCACATTATTACATCATTATTGGAAACAATAGCAGCCATACAATTGTTTGTGGTTACTGGTTTACTTTGAGATGCCTTGTTCACAAAGTGGTAGAGTCCATCCTCCTCTCTAGCACTCCTAATCGTCTTCCCCGAGGTTTGCTCCTGTATTTCACAGCAAGTGGAAGTGAACTTAGCCAGAAAGTTTTTATCTCGGGTTAGTTTACTAATAGAAACCAGATTACAAGATAACTGTGGAACATAAAGAACTGAGTGAAGTGTCAAATCATCATTTAGTCGAATTGACCCTTTTCCTGCCACCGTGGAATACGACCCATCTGCTATCTGAACCCGAGTTCTATCATTGCATGGGGTGTAAGTGTAGAACAAGGAAGCGTTACCTGTCATATGATTCGTTGCACCCGAATCAAGGATCCAATTAGGTTGAGACTTAGTATGTAGAGCAGTACCTTTGTAGGTTGCAGTATATGCCTTAGTGGAGGGATTCGGTGTCTGTGCTTGGTTGAGGATTCAATGGAGAGCCTCCAGCTGGGTCTTGGTCAGGACAACATTTAATCCCTTGTCTTTGTTCGGGTCTTCTAAAGCAGGATGATCTTCGGAGATAGTGTTGAGAGCTCTTTTGTCTTTAGGTCCCCGAGACTTCTAGTTCTGTGGGAATCCATGGATGTGAAAGCAATTCTCTCTAGTATGTCCTTGCTTGTTGCAGTGGTTACACCATGGCCTCTCTCCTGGCTTATTTGGGTTTCTAGTACCTTGAAAACTTCCTGTTTTGTTCACTGCTAGGGCTGTTGTCTCCACTGGTCGCTCCCCAGCAGCTGTAATCTGGTTGTTTGCTAGGTTTTGGTCCTTTGAGTTGCCAAGCATCACGCGTCGTCTATTTTCTTCCCGTCTCACTTCTGCAAAAGCTTCTCCAATTGCAGGCAGGGGCTTTCGACCCAAAATCCTTCCTCTTACTTCATCGAGATCGCGATTGAGTCCTGCAAGAAATTCATAAAGTCGCTCCTTGTCGAGGTGAGCCTTGAACTTCACGTGGTCTTCAAGTTCTCCCCAATCAGCTTCATAGAAAAGATCAAGCTCCTGCCATAAAACCTTCAGTGAGTTGTAGTAGCCCGTGACATCTAGTTTCCCTTGTCGGAACTCTTTTAGCCGCATCTTAATCTCGAAAATTTGAGAAGTGTTCTCAAAGTCAGAGTAGTTTTCTTTGACAGCATCCCATATTGCTTTTGCTGTTTTAAAGAACAAATAACTATGGCTAATACTCGGTTCCATTGAGTTTATTAGCCATGCCATAACAATGGAGTTGTTGGACTCCCAAGCTGCATATCCTGGATCATCATGGCTTGGTTTTTTAAAATCTCCATTGATGTAGCCCATCTTGCCTCTTCCCCGAATCACCATTTGGACGGATTGAGACCACTGAAGGAAATTTTTTCCATTCAGTTTATGCTGGGTTATTTGAAGGGTGGCATTATCACTATAAGATTGAGTGATAGCCGGAGAAATAGAAGAAGAAGAAGTCGGAGAAGAGGCTGAGACTGCAGCGGAAACATCTTTCTTCTTGCTACCATCCGTAGCTGGTTATGATCACTCACACTCACACGAAAAAAATATTTTTTCTGTGAGAATATTGATGCCGAATTACAGAGCCCCTAATGATGGTGGCTCTGATACCATAAAGATAAATGGGATTCAAAATAATTCGTTACTTGCTTCTGTGAAATTACAGAGTATAAATAGGCTACATACAGCCTTTACAATCATCTAAAAAAGGAAACTAAATTACAGAATAAATTTCCCTAAAAATCCTGCCTAATTACAATCTGTCAAGGCCATTTACAGTAACAATAATCGGTCAACTAATCCCTTAAAATCAGCCACTTTGATTTCTTTCCAGTTATGATTTCCAACAGATATAAATATGGATATTGTTTCATTTTTCTTGAAATTCTATGTAATTTAAAAAAAATCATTTCATTTGGACTTATATACACAAAGTTATGAAATTTTAAAACTTGGAGTTTACTTTAATGTTTTGAAGATGTAAATAGTAAAAAGTGATTAGGTATTAGAAAAAAGGTATTTTGGAGATTTTTTTTTCTCAAACGCACACTAAAAATGTTTTGTTTTATTTTTATTTATTTATTTATTTTAATTATTTTAATTTAATTTTATAAAAAATTAAGATAAAATTGTAAAATTTTTAAAACTTGTCAAAAGTTTAAAATATCCTTAAATTAATATTTAATATATTAAAAATTTTAAATTGAACTCTCAAAATAAAAATTTGTTAACACATTAATAATTGAATTTTTTAAATTTATGTTCGAATTTTAAACTCAAAATTTCACAACGTGATAAAACTTTTTTTTTTTAATTTCATTTTAAAAAGCAAGATGGGCATTTAGCTTTGTTATATGAAAGCCTCCTTAACTTTTTAAATTTGGTACTTAAATACTTGAACAAAAAATTGTGTCAAACAAACTGGTGAACTTACAAAGGCTTAGGAGAAGGTACAACTAAAAAAATTTACACCCTGTTAGGACACCTCCGACATTTACCATTTTGTTTGTTTCTTGAGAATGTTGGGCTAGCTGTCTAACGATATGATTATTTTCAAATGAAAAAAAAAAATTTTTTGTAGTTTGGGATTGATTTGATTTATCTTATGTTTTCTAAACATGCATGATATTTTAGGTTATTTACACAAATGACATCTACATTATTCATGCATTCTTTTTTAATTTTTCTTCTATCATTTTTTTCATTAAAAGAAATTGAAAAGTTAGTTTTTTTCATTAAAAAAATAAAAAACCTCTTTGGTTTCTAAAAATTAGGAAAATAAATCGGACAAGAAATGGCAAATGACTGACAAAAAAAAAAAAAAAGGCCAAACAAAGCAGAGATTACAAACACAAACGAGGGACGACGGAGACCTAGAAAGAGAAACTTCCATTCCAATTTCTAAACCAGAGAGAAGAAAGCGCCCCTTCTGAACGCAATTCGGCTCTGAAATTTCTGAGGATGCAGAGAGTTTCTTCCAAAGCCAATCGGGTTTTCTTCAACAGATCTTCTAGGTTTCTGTATGGCCCTGGAGGTACGTTTCTGTTTTCTTCTCTTCCTCCTAGTTCTGCTCTGTTGATTGCTCGAAATCATTCTAAAACCTCTCCAAATGAGGTTTTTGGAAGCAACCATGGCAGAAAGTATAATGAGATTGAAAATCCTGAAGAGGCTTTGAGTTTGTTTCATGGGATGCTCCGAATGCGTCCTCTGCCTTCTGTCGTTCGTTTCAATCAGTTGTTGGGCCAAATTGCGAAAATGAAACATTATTCTGTTGTGATTTCTCTTTACAACCAAATGGATCTTCGACGAATCCATTCTGATGATTATACTCTTAACATTGTGATTAATTGCTTCTATCATCTGAACCACATGGGCTTCAGTTTATCTGTTTTGGGAAAACTTATTAAATCTGGTTGTGCACCAAGCACCGTGACCCTGAATTGTCTAATGAAAGGGTTTTTGCTCGAAGGAAAGGTTGACGAGGCAAAAGAATGCTATGAAAAAATGACCAGAGATGGTTGTAAGCCGGATATCATTACTTACAACTCGCTGCTAAATGGTTTTTGTAAAGTAGGCAACACTACTGCAGCTGTGCAGTTACTTCGGAATATGGAAAAATACAGGATCTGCAAGCCTGACATAGTTTTGTATAACACAGTCATCGATGGCTTTTGTAAGGATGGTATGTTTGTTGATGGTCATAACCTCTTTTCATCACTGATCAGGAAAGGAGTTGTTCCCAATGTCGTTACTTACAACTCCTTGATTCATGGAGCTTGCTTGTTAAGCAAACAGAAAGAGACTATGAAGTTATTTGATGAAATGGTAGGTCAAAAAATCACTCCTGATGTTCGAACTTTCAATGTGTTGGTGGACATGCATTGCAAGGAGGGGATGGTTAAGGATGCACAGCATGTGATGGATGTTATGGTCCAGAGGGGCATCAAACCTGATGCGATAACCTATAATTCGCTTATGGACGGTTATTGCTTGCGAGGGGGAATGGATGAGGCAAGGAAGGTATTTGATAATATGATTGCCTTAGGTTGTGAACCTAACCTGCATGGTTGTAATATTTTGATCAATGGGTTTTGCAAGGTTAAGAGGATAGAAGAGGCCCAAAAAATGTTTGAAGAAATGACATTTAAGGGATTATTTCCATATGTTGTGACCTACAGCTGTCTTATTCATGGACTTTGTAAACTAGGGAGAACTCAAGCTGTTGAGAATCCACTTGAGGAGATGCAAGTTCATGGGCTGCTTCCAAATAGTCAAACCTGTGCTATCTTAGTTGATGGTCTGTGCAAAAGTGGACAGCTTGACTCGGCAATCTCATTGTTGCAACAGATGGAAGAGAATAAGTTACCGCTCAATATCGTGGCATATAATACCACCATTGATGGATTATGTAAAGCTAGAAATTTTGTAGCTGCAAAGGATCTCTTTTCTGGATTAGCATCCAAAGGCCTAGAGCCTAACGTGTGGACATACAACATAATGATTAAAGGACTTCTCTGCGGGGGACTCATTGATGAAGCCACAAACATGCATAGACAGATGGAAGAGAATGGATGCCCTCCCAATGATTGCACTTATAATTTAATGATCCAAGGATTTATTAATAATGGTGAGGTATCTAAAGCACTACAACTTAAAGATGAAATGGTCAAAAGGGGTTATTGTGCTGATGCTTCAACTACAGAGTTGTTTGTTCATTTGGTGTCTACTGGTAAGTTGGATTCTTCTTTGCGGCCATTGATACAAAAGGTTAAAAAAACAAAAACTGGGGAAGCTCCAAAAGAGATCTGGTGCACTCAAGCAAAGAGATCAACTAGTTTTGATGATGGATGCAGTGCATCTATGGTTTTCAATGGGTCATGCCATGTGTGAATTCCAGACACAATGTATGGCAGGAATTAGCAATCAAAATGGATATCTTGTTATAGTCAGCCAAGCTTAAATCTTATGAGGTATTTATATTTCTTTCAAAGGAATTTTTTTTTAAATTGAATCGACTGACCAAAAAGATACTAGATTAACTATAATATTTGCATATATTTTTGAAAAAATTCACCCTCTTTCCATGATAGGAGCAATTTCATTCGCATGTTTTTCTTCCTTATTATTGAAGAGATCACTGTCTTTCCATGATAGGAACAATTTTACACATATGTTGTTGTTCCTTTCGGGGTAATTTCATGTCATGCCCATTTTATTTTTACTGTCAAATTTTATTCACCAAAATCTGGAGTCAGCAATATAGTTTTCATGTACTTTAACTTGTAATGGATAGATATTTCTCTGTTTTGAACTGTTCATTTGTTTCTCAATTGCAAAATATTGATCTGTACATCAACATTTTGCTTGCTTAAATATATGAAGTAGCATAATTAAGATATTTGAGGATATACATAGAATGAGAATGATTTAGTATTTACATACATGGACAACCCGCAGCCGATCAGTTATTGTTTAAACCTCCTCTATTCATCAAGTCGTGTTGCCATGTAGAGATGCAATATAACGTTGGGAAAGTTACGTGGATTGTCACTGCACTAAGGTTGATGCCATTATCAGATTATCTCTGAACTTATAAGCAGCAAATATTAAAACAACTTGCTTTACTTTGAGGAAAATTCCCCAGAACATAAAAGCAATTGCCTCGTCTTTACATCCCAGAGATGTAGGTAAGCTGCTTCTTACTTGATGAATACTTAATATTTGGTTTACTGTCTGTTGGCTAGTTTCTCATGGAAGTGTTCTTTGATTACTTTGTATGGGTTCATTACTGTTAGTTTGTCGCTCTACTTTCTTTTTGGAGGCTATTTGGACCTATGTCTTGTTTTCTGTTTCGTTTTATGTTCTGCTGCCTGCATCGAAAACATTGGTGAGGAGTTCTGCTGATTTTTAAAAGTCTGAATTACAAAAATGAGACCCACAACAACGAAGATGGCTATCTAGAACTAGAATGAGAAGTGATTTAGAATTGAAAATATCACAAAGCAAATGATGGCCTGACATATGCAAAAACGCTTATCCCAAAATCTTGTGCTCAAAAATTTAATGAGATGAAGATAATGTAATACGAAAATGATCTAAAAGAACTTTTCATCTTTCTTATGTTGCTGATCAGAAAAATGATGAAAAAGTAAACCAAAGTATGACCTCTTGGAGGTGATAATGTATGAACTCGGATCGTTTTATCCCTGATTTATTTTGTTCTAATAATTTCAGATGTTCTTCTTGGAGGTGATAACACTGAATAAAGGAACAAATAGATCAATATGCCTTATTAAAATATTTTTTTTTACATTTGTTAAAAAATCATTTCTTAAATGACTTTTTTTTAGAATTACAGTCTAATTCTACATAATGCCATTCTAGTACTAAAACACAAATGACTTCTCATTTTAGAACAAGAATGAGCTTGAGTTTAACATAGAACCTACAAAACATATGGGTCCTAATTCAGATATTATATTAAAATTTTTATTAGAGAAACAAGTTTGAAAAGTAATTATAACAGAGTGTCGGATAAAAACTAAAAAAAAAATTACAAAAAACCTTAAAGGTAAAAAAAAAAAAAAAAAAAAAAAAACTTGAAAAAATAAGGTCTGTGTGTTGGATGGTGGATAGCGGTGTGTTGGATCTGGTCAAATCAAAGTGGGAGAAGAGAGAAAGAGAGGTGTAGATATCACGACCTTTCTTCACCTGCATTGTTGTCCACCATAATTAACGTCTGGAGCACTCCTCACTGGCGGATTCAGTGGAGTAAATTGGGAATGATGCTGCAGTGACATGCTCTCCTATTGTTGATTCTCTTTTCAGTTGCAAAACTGAGTTGCAATTCATAGCCAGATTCAATTCCGCTATTGTCGGATTTTTTTTTGTATTTTTTTGTTTTAAATTGTTTTTATTGATAAACTAGTGATTTATTATAGTTAATTATTGATTGATTGAAAAATTAATGATTTTGATTTTAATTAATCACTGATTGACTAAAAAAATATTGATTTATATCATAATCAAATAGTGATTGACTATGTGATTTACTTATTGTCAATCGGTGATTTATTTATATAGTCAATTGGTGATTTACCTACATATAAAATTGATTGACCATTTTAAGGGAAATAAAACTCATTTTAACTAATTTTTAGAAATTTAGGCCATTTGTTAAAAGACTTATTTAAAAAAAATGGTTATTTAATGGCAATTTTACTTAAATCCAAATCAAAATTTTCTTTTTTTAGAAATACATACCACTTGTATTTTTAGAATTCCAAACATACATTTTATTTTATTTTAACACTGTTCAATTTGTACATCTTTGAATGAATATTCAAATACAAATCTATTATCTAAATGTACCATAATATTCTTATTCCATTATAATTATAATTTGTGTCAAAACAAAGACTCCTCTCGCATTTGTCATTTCGTTTGTTTCTTGAGAAGGTTGGAGTAGCTCAATAACAACATGAGATTATCATTTTATTTCTAGTGAAGAGATTATCAGGTCAAAAAATAAATAAATAAATAGCAGTTTTTATAAAATAATTAAAGTAAACACTATGTTTTAAAAATATTTAATAGTAAAAACAGATTTATCAAATAACAATACATATATATTATAAGTACACTAAAATGGTTTATTTATATTTTTATCAAATAATGATTTATTTATGTTGTAAATATATTAATTACTTGTTAAAATTTCAATTCATCTAGGAAATATACTATTATTATAAATCTTTTAGAAATCTATTAT
The DNA here is from genome assembly GCA_035233585.1 of Antiaris toxicaria. Classification (NCBI taxonomy): domain Eukaryota; kingdom Viridiplantae; phylum Streptophyta; class Magnoliopsida; order Rosales; family Moraceae; genus Antiaris; species Antiaris toxicaria. The sequence goes on from CP141153.1 coordinate 22,364,025, forward strand.
TTATTTTAATTATTGTATGCTTTTAAATCAGTTTTCCTCTCTCCTTTTTTTTTTGGTTAAAAGAAATTGGAACAATTTTTCGAAACACAAACAAATCCTTTTCTAGTTTCTAAAAAAATAAATAAATTGTGAAAAACACCAAACACATGAAAAGGGGAAACGGAACATCTCTTTTCCATTAAAAAAAAAAGGAAAAAATAGAAAAAGAAAACGGAAAACTTCAAAATAGTAAAGAAATACATATGTACGAAGGAAGGTTATTAGAGACCTAGAGAGAGAGTTCCACTCAACAAGAGAGAAGAAAGCACAACAATTTGATTTGAAATTTCTAAAAATTAAGAGAGTCTCTTCCAAAGCCAATTGGGTTTTCTTCAACACATCTTCTGAGTTTCTTTATGGTTCTGGAGGTACGTCTTTTTATTCTTCTCCTCCCCCTAGTTTGGCTCTGTACATAGCTCGAAATCATTCTAAAACCTCTCAAAATGAGGCTTACAGAGGAAAACAAGGCAAAAAGGATAATGAGATTGAAAATCTTAAAGAGGCTTTGAGTTTGTTTTATGGGATGCTCTGAATGCAATCTCTGCCTTCTATTATCTGTTTCAATCAGTTGTTGAGCCAAATTGCGAGAATGAAACGTTATTCTGTTGTGATTTCTCTTTACAACCAAATGGGTCTTCGGCAAATCCATTTTAATGATTGTACTCTCAATATTGTGATTAATTTCTTTTATCATCCGAACCACATGGGCTTCAGTTTGTCTGTGTTGGAAAAATTCATTAAATCTGGTTGTGCGTCAAGTACCGTGACCATGAGTTGTCTAATGAAAGGGTTTTTGCTTGAAAGAAAGGTTAATGAAGCAAAAGAATGCTATAAAGGTGTTTAGATGGTTTTGTTTTGAAGAAATATTTGAATAATATGCAACTAAAATGTAGCATGGACTTATTAAAAAAAAAATGAAAATTTTGAATTTGAGTTTGAATTTTGTGAATAGTGAAGCCACTTGAATGGTTCACCATTGGCTAGCACACATTATTTTTAAGTATAAGAAATTCAAATAGACATGATGACCCAAACAAGTTAGCGTTGATTGTTTAAAAGTAGTGCAATATTTTTCTTTTGGAAAATCATACCATATAATATTTAGAACGTATTATTGAAATATATAATAAATTTTTAAAAGCTGCATATAAATTACAACATATTTTTAATTTTTCTTAAAAAATAAATTATTTATTTCCAATTTGACCCCTCTAATCTTTATCTTTTCTGTATCTCTTTCTTTCTCTCTTTTCTCTCTCTTTCTATCCTCTTTCTCTTCTCGCCATCCTTCGAGTATGTTCTTCTCCAGCATTAGCTATGACATGATCACTATATATACCAGAAAGATGACAACTCTAGTAAGTCGGAAACATCAACTACAAGGATGGCAGGATCTCGCACCACCACCGATGAGATCTCGCAGATTTGGATTTGTGATGGCAATTTTGAGATCGCAGGGATGGATCTGAGATAGTGAGGTTGTCATGATTGCCACCTTCAATTTCACCATCCATTACAGGGATGGATTTCGCCGACGCAATGCCAAGGGGCCTTTTAATTTCCAATAAAGCCTCGAAACCGCAATTTCACTATGATGAGCGATCTTTCACCATGGATTTACGATCTATTACCGAGTTTGATGGTGACTATTGTTTCTGCGACGTGAGGCCGACAACAACAGTGAAGGCGACAACAATGGTGGTGATGACAAGGACAGTGACGAAGAGATGATGGTGACTATGTCTTTGCAACAACCGTGGACGAGGACATTTAGGGAACATTATAAAATTAAATATAAAATATATTATATATTTCACTCCCTTAAAAATTATGCTATTATTTTTAAAGCACCCATTTCAATTATACAACTCTACTCTTTTTGTCGTTTCTTTTTTTTTTTTTGGTGTAACAATTGCATCAGCAATTAGTTTGGAAAAAAAAATTTGTCTAGATTCAATTACACTTCCTTTGATAGGCAGGCAAGAAAATAAAATGGAGAGAAAATGATGAAAAATTAGAATGATAAAAGGGAAGCTTTTTTTTTTTTTTTTTTTAAAGTTGCTTAGTAGGTAAAAAGTACCAAAAAAATAAATAAATGATTAATGCAATTATTATTTTATTTACTTATTACTAATATTTTACTTTTAAAAACAAGAATAAAATAGTAATTTCAATCATCATTATGTAGATTTAAGTTTTTTGTTTTTTTTTTTGAACTTGTAGATTTAGGTTTTTTACCCATAGCAATACAAATTCTGTAATCCTATTTTCATTTTCCTTTCATTTCTTTCTTAACAAACAAGCAACTCCATTATTTTCTATCCAATTATCTTTCATTTCACTACCTTCCTCTTTCCATCCTACCAAAATTGACATTAGTGAATGTATCTTCTCTAAGGTCCATGGTTATTTTTGTTTTGTTTCATTTTGTTTGTTTGTTTTTCATTTATAGCTTTTATTTGACACCTTATTTTTTTTTTAAAGTTTTTCTGTATTTTTTTTAACCTTCAAGTTTTTTGTAATTTTTTCTTCATTTTTTTAAGTTTTTGTCCAACACTCCATTATAATTACTTTTCAAACTTGTTTTTCTAATAAAAATTTTAATATAGTGTCTGAATTAAGACCCATATGTTTTGTAGGTTCTATGTTAAGCTCAAACTCATTCTTGTTTTAAAATGAGAAGTCGTTTGTGTTTAGTTCTAAAATGGCATTTGCATGTGTGGTCAAACGGTAATTCTAAAATGAAATAGTATATGTGCTTTGATAGATTTTAAAAACAATCATTTAAGAAATGATTTTTTTTTAACAAATGTAATAAATTTTTTTTTATATTTTAATAAGGTTTGTTGATCTATTTGTTCCTTTATTCAGTATTAACACGTTGAAAAAAGAATCGTCTTAATCGAAGATGAAATGAAATTGTTTTGACATTTTAAAACTTGAATTAAAAGAGAGACATAATTTTAAATTTACAAATGTTACTGTACATAATAGGTTTTGAAATGAAAATGAGAGGGAGTTGATTTTGAAAAAGGGAACTTGTCATGCCCCAAAAACCGAGGCGTGATGTTTTAAGGATGGATAGATGACAAATCATGGAAGGGAAGATCCCAATTTCTTAAATCTATCGGTTTTATTTTAGAACCATTTACCGACTATTTAATTTTTTCGATTATGATTGAGTGAATTACTTAAAAATTATTATTAAAATGTCACGACAAGTTCCTCATATTTCACAGATGCATACTTAAATAAAATAAAATAAATTACAAATGAAAAATAAAATTTAATGTTTACATTCCCGGAGCATTTAAGTTTACGCACATTATTATAAATATAAAATAAAAAGACTTTTCGTCCTTAGCTTTTAAGCTCTGAATTCACCCAACTCGTATCTACTAATCAGCTTCCTTTCTTCGAGGTTTAGTAGTTTTAAACAATAAGTGAAAGGTTCAATAATATATTTTTAAATCATTTTGTAAACGTTTTATTTTAGCCAGAATAATAATTATTATATCAATGCAATACAGAATTCTAAACGTGGGATCATGAATATGTAATTTTTGTGTCCCTAAGTATATCTAATTCATTTACGGTTAGTACGAGCCCTCCACTACAACATTCTATGATGGGTTGTATTCGATCGACATGTGTACTTTTCGCACGTGTGTATTGCGTATACTTTTAACACCAAATTCTAATTTTCAAATTTCCTTTGAAAATAAGTTTTACATAATAAAATATATCGGATTGTTTTATCAAACATCCGTAACTGGATTTTTTTTTTCATTTAATTTTTGAAATTGTGATATTTTCAAAAATCATAGAATTTATAAAATTTTATAAACTCATTTTCTTTAAATCAATTAATTTAGCCAAATTGCTAAAAACAAAACTAGCTATAAAAAAGGGGTAAGATATCTTAACTATTGGTAATATATCTACTGATAACCTCTAGCGTGTATTCTGAGATAATCTTTTTTTTAAATTTCGGCCAATGAGTACCTAAAGGAAAAATCAGAGATAATTTAATTATCTGTCAAAAAATCCCATAATTGTAATTACGGTAGATTCTATTAATTAGCGTGTCGTTAATTTTAAATTTTAAAATAACATTTTATTTTAACACTCGTAATTTTAAAACAACGTGTTATTTTTAATACTTGTATATATATTTTTAAAAATTTGGCATGATTTGTTTTAAAATATTGACTATCCAAAAACTTCAAAAGCTCCAAACATGTAGAAAAACAACTAAATTTCAGAACCGTTTAATTTCAAATCCACATCCAATTTAAATCATTTTTTTCATATTGCGTTCGCATTACATTTAAATGCAATGCAATTTTCATCTAAATATAAAAATTTTACATTCAAATACAATGCTTTTTTACAATACCTTAAATACATTTACTATTTCAAAATATTTTAAAAATAAATTTTTTTTACTTACATCATATTTTCTTTCTATCTTACTTTTTCTATCTATTTTTACAAATCACATCAATTTTTCAACTCTAAAATACAATTCAAATACTTTTCATCCAAACACATATTACATTCAAATATAATGCAAATACTTTTCATCTAAATAAAAAATATATTCAATACATTACAGTAACGTAATGTCAAGATAATACATTTACGAAACACCTTGTTACTTTCAAAATAATTATTTTTATCATTATTATTATTATTATTGTTATTGTTGTTTGCTGTTGTCGTTTTTATTTTGTTAATAAACACATATACACATGTATATATGTATACTTTTGTAACAACGGGGAAGGCTGGTCGGTGGCTCACGGTGACGGGGAGGCACAAGGGAGCACGAAGGTGACTCGGGGACTCGAGAGGCCGGTGTTCGCAAGAATCTCGGCTTGGTTGGTGGTGGCCCGGTGTTTAAGCTTCGCGACGGCAGTGTTGGGCACGGGCTGTGCGAGGTGCGGCCGGCGACGGGGGCTTCAGTGGGTGGCTGGGTTGCTCAGCTTGGTTGGTTGGCTGCTTGGACGGCGTTTGGCGCGGAGGTGGGCTGCGACAGGCTGCATGGCTGGCCTGGGCTCGGTTGGATGAGAAAACGTCGAGACAGGGACGCGGCTGGCGCGGCGACCGGTCTTGGGGAAGGAGAGATAGGCGACTAGGGGGGATGGCTGGGCTAGTTTTTGGCTGTTGGTGACCGGACGTGAGGGCAGCTGGGTCCGGCAATGGCTGGATCGGTGAAGGACGAGGATGGAGTTCGCGGGAGCGAGGGGCGAGAGGTTGGGCACGCGAGGAGACGGGCAGCTGGCGGTTGGCACTGGCCGGTGACGGCTGGGTGGCCGGCGGTTGGACTCGGTCACGGTGGGGCGACAGCAACTGGCCGTGGGTTGACCGGAGAAGAGAGGGGCACCGGTGAGAGATGATGAGAGCAGAGAGAGAAAGTAAAATTTAGAGAGAGAAAAGAAATGTAGGGAGGGAGAGAGAGAGAGAGAGAGAGAGAGAGAGAGACTGCACTTGTTTTAAATAGCCTCCTTTGTAGCTAGAGAGCTAGAGAGCTAGACTGCACTGGTCGGTGGTGGTTGCCGGCAATGGAGGAGTGAGAGCTAGAGAAAGAGTGAGATGGTGAGTTAGAGAGAGAAAACGTGGTGTAGGGGGTGAGGGAAAACAGAGAGAGTGAGTGAGCTGTGAAGGAGATTGAGAAATTTAAAAATATTTTGAAGAACAGAAGATGAGAGACAGAAACAGAAAGGGGGTGGGTCTGTGATGAGAGTAAGATAAGATATGATTAATTGAATGCTGAAGAGCAGTTAGAAAAAGACGCTGATGGAAAGGATAAGGGTGTTGCTGTGATGTTTTGTGAGAAAATTAAAAAAAAAAAATCAAGAGATTTGAGAACAGATAGATGAGAGAGAGTGCTGTGAAGAGAAAGCAGAGAGGGCTGTGAGAAAATAACGAAGAAAAGAAATTGAGATCGAAAGACAGAGTGAGAGAAGCTGGTGAGAGACGATGGGAGGGAATTGAATTAGTGTCGGAAAGTAGTTGGGAGTAATTAAGGATCAGTTTGAGGAGGTTTTGGAGATTTTATTTATTTGAGTTGGAAAAAATTTGTTTTAAAAAATAGTTTGAGGGAAAAAATTGTCTGGCATGAAAAAATAAAAAAGATTAATTTTTTAAAAAAAATATCAATATAGATATTATTTTGTTTTTCTTGAACTTTTATATAATTTAAAAAAAAAATCATCTCGTTTAAACTTATATGCACAAAGTTATGAACTTTTAAAATTTGGAGTTTACTTTAAACATTTTGAAGATATAAATAGTAAAAAATGATAAAATATTAAAAAAAAGTGTTATGGAGATTTTTTTCCCCAAACGCACGTTAAAAATGTTTTGTTTTGTTTTATTTTTATTTATTTTAATTTTTTTAATTTAATTTTATAAAAATTAAGGTAAAATTGTAAAATTTTTAAAACTTGTCAAAAGTTTAAAATATCCTTAAATTAATATTTAATACATTAAAAATTTTAAATTAAACTCTCAAAATAAAAATTTGTTAGCACACTAATAATTGAATTTTTTAATTTTAAACTTAAAATTTCACAACGTGATAAAACTTTTTTTTCTTTTTTAATTTCATTTTAAAAAGAGAGATGAGCATTTAGCTTTGTTATACCAAAATCCCCTTAACTTTTTAAATTTGGTACTTAAATCCTTGAACAAAAAATTGTGTCAAACAAACTTGTGAACTTACAAAGGTTTAGGAGAAGGTGCAAATTTGCATCCTGTAAGGGCATTTCCGATATTTACCATTTTGTTTATTTCTTAAGAATGTTAGGCTAGCCATCTAATAATATGATTATGTTCAAATAAAAAAAATAATGATTTTGTAGTTTGGGTTTGATTTGATTTATTTTATATTTTCTAAACATGCATGATATTTTAGGTTATTTACACAAATAACACCTACATTATTCATGCTTTCTTTTTTAATTTTTCTTCTCTCATTTTTTTCATTAAATGAAATTGAAAAGTAAATTTTTTCATATAAAAAAAAAAAAACTCTTTAGTATCTAAAAATCAGGAAAATAAATCGGACAAGAAATGGCAAATGACTAACAAATATATATATATATATCCAAACAAAGCAGAGATTGCTAACACAAACGAGGGATGACGGAGACCTAGACAGAGAAACTTCCATTCCAATTTCTAAACCAGAAAGAAAAAAGCGCCCCTTCTGAACGCAATTCGGGTCTGAAATTTCTGAGGATGCAGAGAGTTTCTTCCAAAGCCAATCGGGTTTTCTTCAACAGATCTTCTGGGTTTCTTTATGGCCCTGGAGGTGCGTTTCTGTTTTCTTCTCTTCCTCGTAGTTCTGCTCTGTTAATTGCTCGAAATCATTCTAAAACCTCTCCAAACGAGGTTTTTGGAAGCAACCATGGCAGAAAGTATAATGAGATTGAAAATCTTGAAGAGGCTTTGAGTTTGGTTCATGGGATGCTCCGAATGCGTCCTCTTCCTTCTGTCGTTCGTTTCAATCAGTTGTTGGGCCAAATTGCGAAAATGAAACATTATTCTGTTGCGATTTCTCTTTACAACCAAATGGGTCTTCGACGCATCCATTCTAATAATTATACTCTCAACATTGTGATTAATTGCTTCTGTCATCTGAACCACATGGGCTTCAGTTTGTCTGTTTTGGGAAAATTCATTAAATCTGGTTATGCACCAAGCACCGTGACCATGAGTTGTCTAATGAAAGGGTTTTTGCTTGAAGGAAAGGTCGATGAGGTAAAAGAATGCTATGAAAAAATGACCAGAGGTGGTTGTAAGCCGAACATCATTACTTACAACACGTTGCTAAATGGGTTTTGTAAAGTGGGCAACACTACTGCAGCTGTGCAGTTGCTTCGGAATATGGAAAAACACAGGATCTGCAAGCCTGACATAGTTTCGTATAGCACAGTCATTAATGGCCTTTGTAAGGATGGTCTGTTTTCTGATGCTCATAACCTCTTCTCATCAATGATCAGCAAAGGAGTTGTCCCTAATGTCGTAACTTACAACTCCTTGATTCATGGAGCTTGCTTGTTAAGCAAACAGAAAGAGGCTATGAAGTTATTTGATGAAATGGTAGGTCAAAAAATAACTCCCGATGTTCGAACTTTCAATGTGTTGGTGGACATGCATTGCAAGGAGGGGATGGTTGAGGATGCACAGCATGTGATGGATATTATGGTCCAGAGGGGCATCAAACCTAATGTGGTAACCTATACTTCACTTATGGATGGTTATTGCTTACGAGGGGAAATGGATGAGGCAAGGAAGGTATTTGATAAGATGATTGCCTTGGGTTGTGAACCTAACCTGCATGGTTATGGTATTTTGATCAATGGGTATTGCAAGGTTAAGAGGATAGATGAGGCCCAAAAAATGTTCGAAGAAATGACATCTAAGGGATTATTTCCAAATGTTGTGACCTACAACTGTCTTATTCATGGACTTTGTAAAGTAGGGAGAACTCAGGTTGTTGAGAATCTACTTGAGGAGATGCAAGTTCGTGGGCTATTTCCAGATACTCAAACTTGTGCTATTTTACTTGACGGTCTATGCAAAAGTGGACAACTTCACTCGGCAATCTCGTTGTTGCAACAAATGGAAGAGAATAAGTCCCCGCTCGATATTGTGGCATACACTATCCTCATTCAAGGAATATGCAAAGCTGGAAACTTGGTAGATGCAAAGGATCTCTTTTCTCAATTAGCATCCAAAGGCCTAGAGCCTAATGTGAGAACATATAGCATTATGATCGATGGACTTCTAGCTAGAGGCCTCACTGATGAAGCCAAAAACTTGTGCAGACAAATGGAAGAGAATGGATGCCCTCCCAATGATTGCACTTATAATTTAATGATCCGAGGATTTATTAATAATGGTGAGGTATCTAAAGCACTACAACTTAAAGATGAAATGGTCAAAAGGGGTTTTTGTGCTGATGCATCAACTACAGAGTTGTTTGTTCATTTGGTGTCTATTGGTAAATTGGATTCTTCTTTGCGGCCATTGATGCAAAGGGATAAATGAAGAATAAGAAATTTTCGAAAGGGTTTTTTGCATGGGAGAAAATCTTTGGTTGAAGAATAATTCTTCTATTTCAGGCCTGTTTTCAAGATTTTATCATCTATCATTCACTCATAATGATCTTATTCTTTTTCTTTTGCTTCTTTAGTCTAATTGTATTTTTCAGGAGTTTAATGTTTTTGTAAATCTAAAAGAATAGTTTCTTCCTGCTCTGAGTTGCTGTGGACTATTGTTGGATAAGGAGAATTTCTTCTGCTCTTTTTCTTCCAGACGGTACAGTTTAATTTCCCACACACCCCCCGCACCAGCACCAGCACCCGCACCCGCGCGCCGCGCGCCCCCCGCCCCCCCGCGGAAAAAACTTTGAGTTGGCAAAAAATGGTTTGATCGTGTGTAAGAGAATAGTAATTTTGGATGCCAAACAAATTCACTGGCTATGAAACTGTAGGACGAACTGTATTAATTCTGATTAAATTTTGGATTCTGCAAATGGTGACTCAAAATTTTTCCCCTTATCGAAGTTTTTTTATAGTCTAATGGCTTGAATCCACCGACTCTAACTTAAATTGAATGCAAGTACAATAATTGGAACCCAAAAATGAAAAATCAAAAAAGAAAAAAAAAAAAGGAAAGAAAACGAATAGATGTCTTACTCCAATTTCTCATATCAGTTTGTTTTCAAATGGACATCCAGTCAATTGTCTGAAATTACAAGAATAAAGTTTGCTTTTCCCTTTTGAATTTCTTGAACACAACATTTCCTTTTCGTTTGTCTAGTTCTTATGAAATTTTGCTCTAAATATCTCTTTTTGATAGCTCTTATGGTATGATAAATTAGACAAATTAGTTATTGTTTTCTTGTTGTTTGCCTTGCAGATTGAGCAGTGTTTCTTCTGGTGGATGTGTCGTGTTCTTTGTGGTAGGTGGATTGTTCTGGCTTGCAACTATTTAAGGAGTAACTGTTTGCAAAGGCTACACGGTTGGTTTTCTTGTAGACGGGCTATTCTGAAAGAATGTGTTCCTGCTCTCTCAGCTCAGAATTTTGTCTTCCATGTCTGAAGAGGATGACGAAGTGTGCTTTGTTGGCTTTGCCCTTGATTCTATTTGGAGAAGCAGCAATAATCTTTGCTTGAAAAGTACTTGAATGAATGTTTCCTTGCGGTTAGGGTGGTCCCAAGGTCGTTTCAGGAGAATCCTTATTCTATTTTTGTTTGGCCATCTCATGATCTGCAGGTCTATGGCGGTTCAAACAAAATAGTCCTTTGGCAGGCAATATCTGTATTAAAACTAATGCTGTGGTATGTAATGCAGTTACGGGTTTAGCGGTTCTATCTCATGATCATTTTGGGAATGTGCTGGCTATACGAACTGATTGTTGCCAGCTTTAGTTCAATTAAATGCGAGTAAAATGGATACTTGATGATCATAGTAGTTATACACTGAGCTGGAAGTATGATACTTTGTTGTAAAAGGTCATTGCTCTTTTGAGATATGCCACATATAACCTAATATCTTTTACAATTGGTGCCACATTATTATATATAGTAAAGTGAAAGCAAAAAAAACTATTCATTCACTGTTACTTAGACTATGGTGTGCCGATATTATCCCTGATTGATTATGGGTTTTTGGTCTTTTTACATTTTCTTGTGTGAATTTTCTTTTTTGCCATTTATTTTAATTTCTTGGGCCTTTTTTGACAATACCCTTTTGGTAATTTTACCTACGAAACATTAGCTTACTTCTTTGCTTTGGTTTCGCTGTCTCTCTTATTTGATTAGTTTTGAGTATTTTGTCTTCCTCTTTCTTTCTCCTCTGTCTGTTGCTGGTTGCCTTTTATGAATGATGATTTTTTTTTAACGTTTTTTCCTCTTTTGCATTCTCTTGGTTTAAAGAGTGTTTTTTTTCCCATTGTTTCCTTTTTCCTTTTTTGATTGTTTCTTACACATGCACACATATATTTACACATGCACACACATATATACCTTTTCTTTTCTATTTCTTTTCAATTTATTTACTCTCTTACCTCTCACACACTATTTCTTACATTATCATTATTGAAGTTTACAGGGTTGATATTTGGTTATTTAATACAGTTTTGAGTCAAATCCAAATACTGTTTATATTTTTTCTATATGATTTTATCTGCGTTTGTTTGTAATAGAATATCGTATTAACATTTTTGTTATTTGATTAAAATTTATTCTACTTTTTATTTTTAGATAATATGACAAAAAACATTTTTTTACAAATGACAAGACATTTTTTGTTTGAACTTGGATAGTACTGCAAACAAAATCTAGATTAAGTTAAAATTTGAGGAAGAGTTTTTATAAAACAAGATATAAGATAAAAATGATCTTATAATTTGTGCTTAGAGGTAAGATTTATCATTATTTTTATTTAGAGGAAGTTAATTTATTGAAAACATATTCTCATTTCTTAAAAAGAGAGAGGGAGAGAGAGAGAAAGAGAAAGAGAAAGAGAAAGAAAGTTGAATTCAAACTTTGTAATTCTTTCAGGGTGAAGTAATGATATAGTAGGAAATTTTTAAAGTTGCCATTATTATAACTACAAATTTTCTTCATCTTATTCTTATCTTCTTCTAACATAACCATAAAAATTGAATAATATTTTGCGTTATTGATGCTTTATAACAATTTTTTTTTGAAAATGGAGTGATTTGACTTTCTTTAGTAACAGAGTAATTATATTGCAAATTGTTTGTGATAGAGTATTGTATTAACATTTATGTTATTTGATTAAAATTTATTCTACTTTTTATTTTTAGATATTATGACAAAAAAACATTTTTTACAAATGACAAGACATTTTTTATTTGAACTTGGATAGTACTGCAAACAAAATCTAGACGAAGTTAAAATTTGAGGAAGAGTTTTTATAAAACGAGATATAAGATAAAAATGATCTTATAATTTGTACTTAGAGGTAAGATTTATCATTATTTTTATTTAGAAGAAGTTAATTTATTGAAAACATATTCTCATTTCTTAAGAGAGAGAGAGAGAGAGAGAGAGAGAGTTGAATTCAAACTTCGTAATTCTTTGAGAGTGAAGTAATGATATATTAGGAAATTTTTAAAGTTGCCATTACTATACCTACAAATTATTATTCTTATCTTCTTCTAATATAACCATAAAAATTGAATAATATTTTGCATTATTAATGCTTTATAACAATGTTTTTTTGAAAATGGAGTGATTTGACTTTCTTTAGTAATAGAGTAATTATATTGCAAATTGTCACATTTTTCTTTCCCCCTTTGTTTTTTGTGATAATTTGAAGAGCTTCCTTAAAAGGTATTTATAGGCATCCTACCCGCCTAGCTTTAATTATTGTAATCCTATACATATCTAAAAAACTTTAATATACTACTACCAAAAACAGTAGAACTGTGTAAGTTAATTATTTGAAAAAACTTTTCTCTTTTTTTCTCTCTCTCTCTCTTCTCTTGCTTTCTGACTGTTCAAGTCGACCATACTCACTGTGTCCCACCTCCCTCCCTTACTTTCACTCTCTTTTTCTTCATTTATTGAGGTTGTTGTCAATTAGCAAAAAAAACTTTTAACTTGTGCTATGAAGCAAAATCAAAAGTAGTGAGAGTTTAAAGCCAAAATCCCATATACCCAACTGCCTAAATATGTTTTTCCAAAACCAAATCTCCCTCCTTACAAACTGCAAAAATACCAAAACCAAACATCGCTTCTAGAAAAAAAAAATTTTGGGTTTTTTTTTGTATGTTTTACTCATTTTAATTAAGCCTATCAAATTTTAATTTGGTTTTTTGGTTTATCCTTTGAAAAGAAGACAACTTACAAAGAGATCCGATCTTAGTTAAAATGGGTTTTGGGGTATGTTTGGGCAAAAAAGAAAAAAGAAGACAACTTGCCATAGTTGTTTTTCTAGGCAACTTGTTAAGTTGCCTAAGCAAAAAGTCTAAGCAAAAAATAGCAAAAGTCTTTATGCACAAACAAACAATAAACTTACAAATTTAAATAATTGTCTGTGGTGGCCCGCCCTGCTGTAGAGACTCTATATGGCTATTATGGTCAACTTTGTAGTTAACCGCAATAGTCTGCAGGCCTCTATGGTCGCCGGCAATCATATTGAACTGAAAACTTGCTTGCTAATTTTGCGGAATAAATTTTTTTTTCGTAACATCATAAACTGTTCGATAATGTGATAAGGAAATCATGTTAACAAAATAACATGTACATGGATCATGATTCCGCTATCACATAATCTTAAGTTGAAAACTTGTTCTTTTTGAAATTACATTTCAAATCTGTACAGTGGAAGATTTAAAGGTGACCAAAATCCCTCGCCCAATCCTCCCCGGCATGCATCTACCCTGTTCGTCGTTCACCATAAACTACTGGTGAATAGGTCTCTTACCTGCAACATGTGAACAAACTAATGAGCTATAGGCTCAGTAAGTTCAAACATAAAAACATGAAATTAACATGCTGTACTGCTGTGCTCATGCATGAAACTGGACTCTGAAAATGTGCTCATGACTGAAAGATTAGTCTTAGGACATTATCTGATATTTTAGTTCTGGTTTTGGGCCTGTGATTGGTTGTACCGACATGTTAACGTAACTGGGAGCGGTACTTTAGTGCTGACCTCCTCAGTCTTAACTGAAGCTAAACATGAAAACCTCCCCGTGGGTCGAGAGGCCGATACTCCAATAATTGGTTTAATTACCATCTTGCTGGTGTTCTAACTGGGTAGCATACTGATTGCCCCCATAGTCAGAACCTGTTAAATGATTTACTGGGGTGTAAGTTATATTAACACACTAGGGTGCCTTGTGTACCTACCTGTTTTCGTGTTCTGGTACCTGTCTGACATGTGTACTGAAACATGAAACTCTACATACATGACATGGACTGACCTGAGACTGACATGAATATCGTGATGTAGACAATCAATGTCTAACATACACGTCATACAACATACATAACATCATGATATAACAAGATTGTCCACGTTGCAGTCAGGACAATGCTTGAACTTACAGAAAATCTGTGAGCTTAAGCCTCTACTGCTCTAGGACTACTGTATCCGGGTCTCTGACTTGAACTCCTATAAAAGGAATAATCACTGATTATTTCCAATATTCATCTTATACTGGAAACATAGCAGAACATGAAATTTTTCATTTCCAGACTTTTTTTTTTTACTTAGGACACGCCCTCCTACACGGCCGTGTCTCTGGCCGTGTACCTATCTGGATTTACATGCCTGGCCGTGTACTTCGTGGAATATGGTCGTGTATACTTACACGGGTGGATACACGGCCATGTTACTGGCCGTGTACTCCTCTGGACTCTTACACGGGTGGATACACGGCCGTGTTACTGGCCGTGTACTCTTCTGGACTCTTACACGGTTACTTACATGGCCGTGTTTCTGACTGTGTTTTCCTGCTGTCTAACATGATCTGCTACGCGCTCTTCTCTTGACCGTGTGCCCCTTGACACGGCCCGATACACGGCCGTGTACCTCTCGGGTCTGAATTTTCTTGCAACACGGCTGTGTATGTGGGCATGTTTGGGGCCGTGTTTGGAACACGTCCTTGTACACGCCCGTGTTTATACCAGAATCAAGATTCTGAGTTCGAACTGCTCTGCTCTGATTTTCTAAGGCTTTTATGGCCTTTGTTCTACTTCTTACACTCAAAATCGATCTCTATAAGATCGTTTCAAGGTATTTACTACATTTCTACTATCACAAATCCATGATTTCATAAGCAAAATTTCACATTTTGCTTCTGAATATCTCTTGACTCAACTTTTGAAAAATCTGCATTTTTGTGAAGAAAACTCACTAAACTTGGTTTTCTAAACCATCAACTCATGGATTCGTATTTGAAAACATCTAGACTCGAACCATGTTTCGATTTTAATCGAAAATCTCAACATGATTCATTCACATTCTCTTTTTCCTCTCAAAACCCCAGATTTTCCCCCAAGAAAAACGTGAGAAACGAGGGTTTACCTTGCTTGAATCTTGAGATTTTCTTGCTGCTGATTCTTGACCGAAACTCGATCAATCTGTTGCTTGAAGAGAAAAATCCGACCATTCTTTGGATTTCCCTTTTTTCTCTCCTCCTTTCTCGGTTTCTCTCTTTCTCTTTCTTTCTTTCTTTCTGCCAGCTGCTTTGCAGCTCATTAGGTGAATTAATTCACTTAATCCACTTAGCTCAAAGCCCTCCACGTGGCTTCTCCTCCTCTCACATTTTCTTTTATTTTTTTTTTTGCAAAGGCTTGTTTGGCTAGTCTTTTAGCCATTGATCAATGTGGCTCACTTGTGTACTATTGATCTCTTAATATGTATTTTTCACATACTTTTCTATTAAATTTTAAAACATCATAGTTTGAATTAATGCTTAGCTTTTAACTATTTTCATTAATTCATTGTTAAATTTTGATTAAAACTCAATTAATCAAAATTTTCCCCTGCTCTGTATTCTATAACATGTCTCACTATAAATGTACATTTATTTACATATTTTGTACAAAATTTTCCTAGAGTATAGATTTCTCGGTTATCACATTCACCCCTTCTTATAAGATTTTCGTCCTCGAAAATTTAGAACAAGTGAGGGTATGAAAGTCTTATCTCATCTTCTCTCTCCCACGTAGCCTCTTCAATGTTATGATTTCTCTACAATACCTTGACTAGTGGAATGGTCTTGTTTCTCAGCACCTTTTGTTCTCTAGCCAGTATCTGAACTGACTGCTCTTCATAAGTTAAATCCTCTTGGACTTGGACTGGTTCATGTTGTAGCACATGAGATGGATCTGACATGTACTTTCTGAGCATGGAGACATGAAACACACTGTGCACTGCTGATAGCTCAGGAGGTAATGCCAACTTGTAGGCAACCTTCCCAACGCATTTGATAATCTCATAAGGTCCAATGTACCTTGGACTCAATTTTCCCTTCTTATCAAATCGCATAATCCCCTTTATAGGTGACACTTTCAGAAATACGAAGTCCTCTTCCTTGAATTCTAGGGATCTCCATCTTCTGTCTGCTCTGAGCACTCTTCATCCTTTGCTGGATCTTGGCAACTGCATCGCAAGTTTCTTGCATGAAATTTGTTTTATGCAGTTGTTTTTCCTTCAGATCATATCAGTGAATGGGTGATCTGCACTTTCTTCCATACAGAGCCTCATAAGGTGCCATCTTAATGGAAGCTTGGTAACTGTTGTTATATGAGAATTCCACTAGTAGCAGCTTCTCATTCCAAGCTCCTGGAAAATCCATGACACATGCTCGGAGCATATCCTCTAAAGTCTGAATAGTCCGTTCTGATTGTCCATCTGTTTGAGGATGGAAGGCTGTACTGAGCCTCAGTTCTGTGCCCATGGCTCTTTGCACACACTCCTAAATGTTTGAAGTGAATCGTGCATCTCTGTCAGATACTATAGACTTTAGCACTCCATGTAACCTGACAACGTGATCTACATAAAGGTGTGCCAGCTTCTCCAATGAGTAAGTAATCTTTATTAGTATAAATCTAGCTGTCTTTGTCAACCTGTCCACGATTACCCAAATGGCATCGTGTCCTCCTCTTGTTTTGGGTAGCTCTACCACAAAATCCATGGTAACATCCTCCTATTTCCATTCCAGAATCTCCAGAGGTTCTAACTTTCCTCCAGGATGCTGATGCTCAGCTTTTACTCTCTGACAAGTAAGGCACTTACTCACGAATCTTGCAATGTCTCCTTTCATCCCTTTCCACCAAAACTGTAGCTTCAAGTCTTGGTACATCTTGGTGGCTCCAAGATGGACTGAATATGGCGTCTCATAAGCTTCTGACATGATTCGCCTTCGTAGTTCTTCATCCGCTAGAATGCGAATTCTCCCCTGATACATGATTAATCCATCTATGGACATCTCTTCCTGGGAGTCTGTCAGATTTGAATCTTGCTTCTGAGCTTCTTTGATATCATCAAACAAGATGACTTCAGCTGCAGTGCTGACAATTTTCCTGATATCAGTTCTAGCTTGAGCGAATGAACCTCTTGCTGCAATGGTTTTGGCAACCTGTCAATAGGCAACTGCTGTGGAACTGTAGCTTTTCTGCTCAACGCGTCTGCTACTCGGTTGGCTTTTCCTGGATGATAAAGGATCTCACAGTCATAATCCTTCACCAACTCTAATCATCTTCTTTGCCTCATGTTTAACTCCTTCTGTGTGAAGAAGTATTTTAAGCTCTGATGATCCGTGTAAATCTGGCACTGTGCTCCATATAGATAGTGTCGCCAAATTTTGAGTGCGAACACTACTGCAGCGAGTTCTAGGTCGTGGGTGGGATAATTCTTCTCGTGCTCTTTTAATTGACATGAAGCATATGCAATCACTCTGCCTTCTTGCATCACTACTGCTCCCAAACCCACTTTTGAAGCATCACTGTATATTTCATACTTCTCCCCTTCAGTAGGGAGTGTGAGGATTGGCGCGCTTGTCAGCCGTCTCTTCAGCTCTTGAAAGCTTCTTTCACACTCATCTGTCCATATATACTTCTTTTCCTTGCGTGTGAGGGTGGTGAGAGGTGCTGCTAATCGTGCAAATCCTTCCACGAATTTCCTATAATAGCCAGCTAGTCCTAAGAAACTACGTATCTCTGTTACGCTCTTAGGTGTAGGCCATTTGTTGATTGCATCCACTTTGATTGGATCCACTGCAATTCCCTCCTTGGATACTACATGACCGAGGAAATGTACTCTATCTAGCCAGAACTTGTATTTTGAGAATTTGGCATAGAGTTGATGCTCTCTCAGCGTCTGAAAAACAATTCTTAACTGGGCTTTATGCTCTGCGTGAGTCTTTGAATATACAAGGATGTCATCGATGAACACAATGACAAACTTGTCAAGATACTCCTTGAAAACTCTGTTCATCAGGTTCATGAAAGCGGCTGGTGCGTTCGTTAACCCAAATGGCATTACTAGGAACTCATAATGCTCATAACGGGTTCTGAAAGCTGTCTTGGGAACGTCATCTACCTCGATTCTTAGCTGATGATATCCTGATCTCAAATCAATCTTTGAGAACACTGCTGCACCCTTGAGCTGATCGAACAGGTCATCAATCCTAGGTAATGGGTACCTATTCTTGACTGTAACCTTATTTAATTCTCTGTAATCTATGCACATGTGGAACGTCCTGTCTTTGTTCTTGACAAACAGTACGGGAGCATCCTATGGGGCATAGCTCGGTCTGATGAGTCCCTTGTCAAGCAGATCCTTCAACTACACTTGTAACTCTTTCAACTCCACTGATGCCATACGGTACGACACCTTGGAGATCGGTGCTGTTCCAGGTAGGAGCCCTATCTCAAATGAGATTTCCCGTTCTGGAGGTATTCCCGGTAGTTCCTCGGGAAAGACTTCGAGAAATTCTCTGATGACAGGAACATCTTCTGGTTGTAACTTCTTCTCTTCTGCTGTATCTGTCACATAAGCTAAATATCCAGTACAATCACTAGCTATTAGCTTCTTGGCTTTCAATGAACTGATCATCATCTTGCTTGATCTTCTCGAAGAATCGACATATTCAAAGCATTCTTCATCTTCTGGCTTGAACACTATTCTTCTGTTTCTACAATCTATCGTAACTTGATATTTTCCTAGGAAATCCATTCCCAAGATTACATCATAGTCTACGATCCTCATCATGATCAATTTTGCATACAGCTCTCTATTTGCCACGATTACCGGTACATGAGGTAACCAGTACTCAGACAACATGATTTCTCCTGATGGAAGAGCAGTTCTAAAAGCTCTTCCCATGTGATCTCTAGGGTATTCTAACTTATCAGCAAATGCATATGATATGAAAGAATGGGTGGCCCAGAGTCAAATAGAACAGATGCCAAGTGGTTAGCGACAGAAATCTGACCTATCACCACGTTGGACATCCCTGCCTCTACTTCCTCTCTGGTGTAGGCCATCACCCTAGCATTTGCTTATGGAGCTATTTCTTGTCTTTCCTGTACTGCTGGAGGCACTTCTGATGGGCTTTCATAACTTAATATGAGTGCATGAACTTGTGACTGCTGTGGACGTGAAGAGTTTGCTCCTGATACTGATACAGACTGGCGGTTTATGGGGCAATTCTTGATGAAATTGCTTTCTTTTCCGCACTGAAAACATGCAGTCGTGCCAGCTCTGCATTAACCCATATGTTTCCTCCCACAGTTTGGACAGGTGGGGTTACTTAGAACTGTGGTGGTGCTAGTCCTCCGAGACTGGCTTCTATTTTCTTGACCTTGGTTTCCTTGGAAATTGTCCTTTCTCTTCTGTTGGAACTGAGGGCCTGGACGACTGGACTGCTCTGGTCTTGTACTCTGACTGTCCTTGCTGTGCTGTCCAGGTTGAGAGGTCTTAGTCAAGATCTTTTCTTTCTTCTTGGCTTCCCAGCCCTTTTCCTTTTTCTCTTTCTGTCGGGCTAGATGGTACTCTGCCCTCAAAGCACGACTAACATAGTCGGCTACTAAAATTGGTGGGATTGGACCGACGTCAATCAAGGTAGCAATCTCAGGCCTGAACATGCCTATCATCTTCTGTATCTTCTCCCTTTCACTACATACGGACATAAGCGGGAGAGCTGATCAAACCTCCTGCAAACCTCACTGACTGACATGTCACCCTGCTGTAACTCTAAAAATTCTTTCTGCTGGGGTCGGAGTGATGCAGGATCATAATATTTCTGGTTGAACTCCTCTAGGAACTCTGCCCATGACATTGTGATCACGTCCCTCCTCATGTGGACTGTGTCCCACCAAAATCTTGCATCCCTCCTTAGAACAAAGGATGCGCACAAGACTTTCTCTTCATCCGTGAGTCTCATAAACTCCATAATCATCTGAATTGAAGAAAGCCAATCTTCTGCTTCTAGAGGATTTGTTGAACCCTCAAATTCCGGAGGCCTCATCTTTCGAAATCTCTCATATAGTGGCTCTGGGTTTACCCTGACCACCACTTCTAGTTCCTGAACCACTTCTAGTGTCGCTGGTGGCATTACCTGTTCTGCCTCTGCTGCTGGTTGTGCAGGAGTCCCTACTGATCCCTGCCCCTGTTCTAGCTGTTCTAGTCTTTGTCTCAGTTCTGTATTTTCTCTCATTTGATTTTCTAGAAGAGTTTGCATCTCTTCTAATCGCTGAGTTAGAGATGGGCGTCCCCTTCTCCTTCTTTGGCCTTGGCCTTGGTTTTCCATCGTGCTACTTTTTATCCTATAATCACACGATGAACTTATATTAGATCCTGTATAAAAAGGATCCACATCATTTCTTGTATTATTATAACATCATATACTTACTACAAAGTATAGGTCTCTACAGACCTTTACTTTCATGCATAACTAGCTACTGATCTTAACATAACTGAACTTACTTGGATCGGCGAACAGGACATGCACGGAGTCAGGCGGGATATGGTCTACCAACTTTTCTGATAATACCAACTGTGACTACGTTTGGTATTTTAAACTAGACCCATTTTAAAACTTGGGCTCTGATACCAAATGTGTCTACATTTGGTATCCCAAACTGAACCCATCGTAAAAACTTCTCTCTAATACCACCTGTGGCAGCCCGCCCTGCTGTAGAGGCTCTACATGGCTATTACGGTCAACTCTGTAGTTAACCGCAATAGTCTGCAGGCCTCTAGGGTCGCCGGCAATCATGCTGAACTGAAAACTTGCTTGCTAATTTTGCGGAATAATTTTTTTTTTCATAACATCATAAACTGTTCGAGAATGTGATAAGGAAATCATGTTAACAAAATAACATGTCTATGGATCATGATTCCCCTATCACATAATCTTAACTTGAAAACTTGTTCTTTTTGAAATTACATTTCAAATCTGTACAGTGAAAGATTTAAAGGTGACCAAAATCCCTCGGCCAATCCTCCCCGGCATGCATCTACCCTGTTCGTCGTCCACCGTAAACTATTGGTGAACAGGTCTCTTACCTGCAACATGTGATCAAACTGATGAGCTATGGGCTCAGTAAGTTCAAACATAAAAACATGAAATTAACATGCTGTACTGCTGTGCTCATGCATGAAACTGGACTCTGAAAACGTGCTCATGGCTGAAAGATTAGTCTTAGGACATTATCTGATATTTTAGTTCTAGTTTTGGGCCTCTGATTGGTCGTACCGACATGTTAGCACAACTGGGAGCGGTACTTTAGTGCTGACCTCCTCAGTTTTAACTGAAGCTAAACATGAAAACCTCCCTGTGGGTCAAGAGGCCACTAAGCCAATAATTGGTTTAATTACCATCTTGCTGGTGTTCCAACTGGGTAGCATACTGATTGCCCCCATAGTCGGAACCTGTTACATGATTTACTAGGGTGTAAGTTATATTAACACACTAGGGTGCCTTGTGCACCTACCTGTTTTCGTGTTCTGGTAACGGTCTGACATGTGTACTGAAACATGAAACTCTACATGCATGACATAGACTGACCTGAGACTGACATGAATATCGTGATGTAGACAATCAATGTCTAACATACATGTCATACAACATACATAACATTATAATATAACAAGATTGTCCACGTTGCAGTCAGGACAATGCTTGAACTTACGGAAAATCTGCGAGCGTAAGCCTCTGCTGCTCTGGGACTACTGTATCGGGGTCTCTGGCTTGAACTCCTATAAAAGGAATAATCACTGATAATTTCCAATATTCATCTTATACTGGAAATATGGCAAAACATGAAAATTTTCATTTCCAGATTTTTTTTTTTTTTTTACTCTTTAGCTTAGGACACGCCCTCCTACATGGCCATGTCTCCGACCGTGTACCTCTCTGGACTTACATGCCTGACCGTGTATTTCGTGGAACATGGCCATGTATACTTACACAGGTGGATACACGGCCATGTTACTGGCCGTGTACTCTTCTGGACTCTTACACGGTTATTTACACAGCCGTGTTTCTGACTGTGTTTTCCTGCTGTCTAACATAGTCTGCTACACGCTCTTCCCTTGACCGTATGCCCCTTGACACGGCCCGATACACGGCCGTGTTCTTGGCTGTGTACCTCTCGGGTCTGATTTTCTTGCAACATGGCTGTGCATGTGGGCATGTTCAGGGCCGTGTTCGGAACACGCCCTTGTGCACGCCCGTGTTCATACCAGAATCAAGATTCTGGGTCCGAACTGCTCTGCTTTGATTTTCTAAGGCTTTTATGGCCTTTGTTTTACTTCTTACACTCAAAATCGATCTCCATAAGATCGTTTCAAGGTATCTACTACATTTCTACTATCACAAATCTATGATTTCATAAGCAAAATTTCACATTTTGCTTCTGAATATCTCTTGACTCAACTTTTGAAAAATCTGCATTTTTGTGAAGAAAACTCACTGAACTTTGTTTTCTAAACCATCAGCTCATGGATTCGTATTTGAAGACATCTAGACTCGAGCATATTTCGATTTTAACCGAAAATCTCAACATGATTCACTCACATTCTCTTTTTCCTCTCAAAACCCCAGATTTTCCCCTAAGAAAAACGTGAGAAACGAGGGTTTACCTTGCTTGAATCTTGAGATTTTCTTGCTACTGATTCTTGACCGAAACTCGATCAATCTGCTGCTTGAAGAGAAAAATCTGAACTTTCTTTGGATTTCCCTTTTTTCTCTCCTCCTTTCTTGGTTTCTCTCTTTCTCTTTCCATTTCTTTCTTTCTCTTTCTCTTTCTTTCTTTCTTTCTGTCGGCTGCTTTGCAGCTCATTAGGTGAATTAATTCACTTAATCTACTTAGCTCAAAGCTCTCCACGTGGCTTCTCCTCCTCTCACATTTTCTTTATTTTTTTTTTTTTTGCAAAGGCTTGTTTGGCTAGTCTTTTGGCCATTGATCAACGTGGCTCACTTGTGTGCCATTAATATCTTAATATGTATTTTTCACATACTTTTCTATTAAATTTTAAAACATCATAGTTTGAATTAATGCTTAGCTTTTAACTATTTTCATTAATTCGTTGTCAAATTTTGATTAAAACTCAATTAATCAAAATTTTCCTCTGTTCTGTATTCTATAACATGTCTCACTATAAATGTACATTTATTCATATATTTTGTACAAAATTTTCCGAGAGTATAGATTTCTTGGTTATCACATTGTCAATTTGATTAACTTACCTCAATTTTGTGTTCTCTCCTATAAAATTGATAAGGACCAGGGAATAAAAATTCTAAATGTTTGAAAACATGTTTTGAATTTACAATTGAAGGAAAACAAAAAGATGTGTGAATGAGAGAAAGGCAACAAAATAATCATTCTGTTTTGTTAAATAATAATATTCTTTCAATTATTATTATTATTATATTGTTAATGTAAGTCTTATAAGTATTTATTATAGATAGTATATGTCTCTAACTAAAAAGAACATTGTAACATACAATAAAATACATGCTTATTATAATCATAATGTTTTGTTAATTAATAATATATGCTGTTGCATAGCTTTTATTATCATTATCATTATATCTTTGTATTATAAATATTCCCTTCATTGTTACATGTTTCTAACTATTAAATCTAATTTAAATTACATCAAAATGAAAATACATATAAAACTAATAGTTTAATAAAGCTTCGACTGTGTTTTTTGGACGCTGTCGCTTGCTATGATGTGTGTTGGAGTTTGTTTTAATTCACGAGACTTTTAGAGACCATAAATAGTTGTTTAAGGCTTTTAATTTGAAAGGAAAAAGAAAATGATTTCAACTACTTTGGCATTTGATTGAGATTCACAATAATTGTCACATTACTAGCCAATTATTATGACAATTAATAATAGAGGGAGCATTACAAGAGTTAAAAAAAAAAAGAAAAAAGAAAAATTGGAAGCCTCCTTAAAAATGCTCCACAACAAAAATGAAAATAAAACTTATAATAACTAAAATGATAAGAAGTAATGATAATGCACTAACTATATTGCGAATTTTTTTTTAACTAAGAGAAGAACTTTAGTGGACCAGTTGAAAGAATTAGAGAGATAAAAAGGGGATGAGATATGTGCTTGTAAAAACTTGAGAATGAATGAATTTATACGATAAAAATTAGTAGTTTATTGCTGTTGGAAATAGGGAGAAAATTTCGAAGTTTGTATAATTATATTCTTGAATGATGCAGATAAAATAAATTTAAATAGTAAATGTACTCACTAAATACAATATGTTTATAAAAACTTGAAAATTAATGAATTTATATGATAAAAACTAGCTGTTTATAGCCGTTAGAAATGGGGGAAAATATTTAAATTTTGTATAATTGTACTCTTGAATGATGCAGATAAAATAAATATAAATAGTTCATGTACCTACTAAATACAAAAATTTAACAATTTGAAATTGAAAATCACTTTAAATTGTTATTAATAAAATATTTTTAAAATATTTATATAAATTAAAAATCAAATTAGTTTAAAATGTTAGTTAATAATTAGTACTATTATATTTAAACGATATTACTTAAGTTAGATTTAAAAAAAAAAAAAATATTAATATCTTTATTTGTGAATTCTAAATCATTTTTTTATTTTTCATAATAGATAATAACAAAAAAATGAGAAAAAGTCATATAATATCAAACCGTCAATATAAATAGCGCAATTTTCTCATTTGGATCAAGATTTTATGTTTGGAAATAATAAATGCCTAAGTGAAAGATATAGAAATTTTGAAATTTTTTCAGCAAACATTTTTTGATCCAGGCTTAATATAATGTTAACTTTTTTCGAGTCTGAAAAGCAAACATCTTATTCTAGGCATCAATATTTAAAAATAACAATGAAAAATGTAATTTTCTTACTTATAATAAATATTATATTGGAATAATTAAAAAATCTTTATGTCATCATAATACTAATACCTTATGTATTTAATAGTATATATATTTTTTAATATTGTTAACTTCCTTTAATTTTTATTTATTTTTATTTATTTCTATCTTGTAATGATGAAGAAGAGGAAAAAAAAAAGAGGGAAAAAAGTTGTAAAAGTTAGTTGTATAATTTTCAATATAAAAATATATATGCTGATATGTATCTATTTCAACCTATTTTATATTATAAAAAATTTTCTACTTTTTGCATAATATAACAATTTATCTCAAATTATTTTATAAAAAAAATTTTCTTGACTTAAAATTTTCCTTCATGGGACTCACATGTTGAAAAAATAAAAAACCAATGATTGTTAAAAATTTTTGAAGTCTAATATAAATGTACACGTTGGAATTGTAATAAGCTTGCAGGAACATAGGAATAGTTTTTTTTATAATGTAAAAATATCTCTCGGCGCAACACACGGGGTTTGGGTTAGTATAATCTTTAAAATTATTTGTTTATTTGTTCATTTCCAGATTCCAGTTCCGGACATTTGAAAGAGCACATGAAGCAAGAAAAGTCTCATCCGTATTTTTATTCTCACAAAATCATGTGTCTGGAGTAAAAACTGAAACAGATTTATTTCCAGAAATTCTTACTGCAAATTGTGGTCATAAAAGTTGGATGAGAAACAAGAAAGCTAAATACATCTTAATTAATAATCTCTTGGCTTGCCACCTGTTGTGGTCAATCTTTTATTTCCTCATTTTACGATTTGCTTTTCGAAATTTCCTTCAATTAACCCTGGGTAGATTAATGTCAGCTATTATTTATAATAATATTTATAATAATTAAAAAACGACGAGCCATGAAATGGGAAAAAAGAGGAAAACTAGTGCAAATTAGAAACTAATTGTCGCCTTAGAAGAAAAGTGTGCACAATCTCTTAACATGTATTAAAAAGTTAAAATGATGTTGGTGGGTTAGAGGGATTTTTGGCTTATTGTCTTTTTATAGGGGTGTTTATTGGATCTAATCAACCAATTAAATTGACAGATCCAATCCACTCTAATTTATTTTTTTCCAAATAATCGACCTTAATTGGATTGATTGGATGTCAATATTTAAAAACCGATCTCAGTTACTATTTACTTTTAAAACACTTAATCTAATCCAATCTAACCTTTATATATATATTATGTAAAGAAAATATAAATAATGCTTATATTTTATAAAATTGGTCTAAAAATTTGTGTCTATATCTTTTTATACACCTTCACGTATCAAATAAAGCTTTAAAACTGACATGTTATGATATTAAATAATGCTTATACACAAAACCGACATTTGTGTCTATAAAATTACATTTAAATTTTTGAGATAATCTAACTTAGGCTCTGTTTGGTAAACGCATTACGTTTGTATTACGTTTGAATGTAATGCATTGAATGTAATTTACATTTAGAGGAAAAGTATTTGCATTGCATTTAAATGCAATGTGTGTTTGGATGAAAAGTATTTGAATTATATTTAAATAATAAATATGTAATGTGATGGGTAAAAGTAGATAGAAAAAAGGGAAAAGAAAAGAGAGTATGTGATGTGATTAATAAAAATAATATAAAAAGTAAAATAATGAATAGTAATTGTATTAGATTTAAAATATGATATAATTAGTATTTGAATGCAATATTTTTACGTTTGAATGAAAATTTAATATTGCATTTGAATACAATGCAAATGCAATGCTGGAGACAAACGACACCTTAGTTGTGATATTCAACATTTGAACTCTAATTCTTGATTTATGAGTTATGTATTTGTTTAAAAAAAGTTTTGTGAATATGAAATATTTTTGATCTCACAAGTTCTAGAATTTATTTGATTTTCTTTCGAGGCGAAATCTTAAACAATAAAAACACTAAGTATATGATTTAGCTAATTTTTGGAATGTTTGAGCTTTCAAGCCAACTCTAAAATATCTTTATATGTAGTTTAGTCCTTTTAAGTCTTGTTTTATAAGATTTTTTTTTTGTCACTAACATTTTTATCTTAGTCCTTTTAATAAAATATCTTACATTTAGCTCTTAAGCATACTGATCATTTTAAAAATTATTTTTAACTATGCTGAAATCTGGGAGGAATGTTAGAATTTTAAAATACAAAAAAAAAAGAAAAAAGAAAAAGAGTACAATATTATTTGTTTATCATAATAAGTTTGGAGATGTAGTAGTTCTTAAAAAAAACAAAAACCAAAAAAAATAAAAAAAAATTTATTTTTGATAAGGGAAAGTTGTAAATAAATCTGTGGGTGTTACTAAGGTGTAATTAAAAAGCTTCACAATAGATCCCAAAAATGATTTGTGTGTTAAAGGTGATCTAAGTTACATCATTATCCTATATCTTAGCTTTACCTTAGTCACATATTACAAGCCTAATAAACCTTAATGACCCTTGGTTTTGTGTTTGTTGACATTAATGGAGAGAGAAATGAAAAATGAATATATCTGAGATCAATTGTTTTGTGTTTTCACAAACTCATCAAGATTGCACACAAATAAATGAAAAAGAAATTCTGCACATACACACGGAATATCCAATTGTAAGTAGTCATACTCTTAAATTAAATTCAAATTTTTGATCAAAATTTATTTTTTTCTATAAGCTATATTTTTTATGATAACCTATGAGGAAAATTTTGGAAATTATCATTGCTAATAAAATATTTTTTTTCTTTCTTTTCTTTTCTTTTGCTCAAGGACAAGTAAAATTTAAGTCTGGAGATGTTATAACTCTATAAAATAGAGTTATTTTATCACTTTTTATGTATAAAATTGGCTTAATTATCTTGATTTATTTTGTTTTGTTTACTTTAATTTAGACTTTTATAAATTTCATGAAATTTTTATTTAAATTTGCTTTATTTTATCTCATCCTTTTCTTTTAGTAATTAAGTAGGAAAAATAGTAAGACATATACAGTAGAATTTAAAAAAATTTTTAAGATCGTTAAAAACTCGTGTTGCCATATACAATAAATTATTCTACAATCATTATATATTTAGAGGAAAACAACAGGAATGTCGGAGGATATGACTAAGAGACTTCAATCAACTAGCCTTCTTTACCATTCTCGAATTTTTGGACGGTAGAGTGTGTGGGCACTCGGTTTCTCAATTGGTATTTTAGTGCAGCTTGTCTCTTTCTAACCACCAAAATCTCTGAAAATTTGTTATTATTAGTGAAATGTATAATAATAAATTTGCACACCTAAGAATTTGTAGCCTAAAGAAAATATTAGGTGGCTTTCAGAATTTGAATAAAACTCAAAAAAAGATTTTCTATATCCTTTAAACCCTAAGGCCGAATCTATCTAGAGGGAAAGTCCTCAAAAATTCGGCCATCTCGTGGTTAGGTGCATTCAAAATTTAAACAAGATTTCGAAAAAGATTATTCTCTTTCCTCCCTAGGGTTGTGGCCAAATTTTTCCTCCCTAAATTTGCTCCAGGGAAAAATGTCCATGCAAGGTTTTGTGGTTCAAAATTTGATTCAAATTTCAAACTCCACAAATTTTGTGATTTTGTCTGTATGGATAATTTTCCATAACTCCAATTAAAATTCAAATAACATCATGATACTTTATTTGAATTCAAACAATTGTGTAATCTCTTATCCAAAACAAAATCAAATTAGGAGAAAATCTTATCTTCCAAATCCAATAGAATCCACCATCCTATTAGTGTGTTAAGACAAGATTTTGTTCAATTTAAATTCAAATAGGATAATCTTTTAAATTTCAAAATATTTATTTAAATAAGATTTTAAAAATTGAAGTCAATCTCTTATTTATCTTATAAAAGACAAATATAATTAATTTAAATTTCAAATCTTATCTTCCAAATTAACTATTCATTTTAATTAAATATTTATCCCATTAATTGTATAATATAAAATTATAATTTTACCCTTGACATATAGAGAAAAACGCCTATATCCGAAATAGGTGATTTGGATTTTTTTTCCGCTTCACTAAATGCAAGAATATATGCGATAACAAATATCTCAATCTGGTATAGGAATATCCATTAAGGAATTATGCAGAGCTAGTAAAGGGATCAATTGGATATATATAATGTGGGCTTCAATAATCCATATAACTATTATTTTATACTAAATAAACCCATTATACAATTATTAGTTTCAAAGTCACATTATTATAAACCTAAAATTGCACTTCCAATTATATATCATATTATGTGAGTTAGTGATTAGCTATCATCTAATGACCTAGTCATGTATGTAACACTCTCATATGATATCTATGATCAACCTTAGGTTAAAGTTTCTTCAACCTGTTGATTATGTTATCTTAAAGATCCATCATACATCTGATTAAGAAAATGATTATCAATCATATGTGAATAAGAAGTCATCTACCAAGCAAACGGCCCAAAGCTTTGTCTATTTTCATATCTAGTATAATACTTCGAAGAGGATAATCTTTACTCTTCATTAGAGTTATGATTTCAATATTTGTAAATAAACCCTCCATTGTATACAAATAATGTACCTAACGAATCGGTCTATAAGCTTACTACATCTGAGACGCTTTAGCTTTTAGAATATTAAAGTACACAAGTCATACACATGAAGTAATTCACCTACTCAGGATTAAGGTTATCATATAATGAATGTCAAAAGTGAATTAATCCACTTAAGTGGACTATATAGATTAATTAAATTCTGGTCTAAGTCTGATACATCACCAGTAAGTAACATATCTATGTCTCTACTTAGGAGTCCAAGCTCCAGACAGTCAAGAAAAACCATCTCACTAATTGGCTTTAGACAATATAATAGTCTTAACATTAGTTAGATGCTCACTCTAACCCCATAGATTATAGACTATAGATTTAGACTGCTTAGTTTATAATGTTGTTTTCTCACATATAAAAGTCTATTGTATGTAATGTTCTAACAGTTTGACGATAAGCAATCAGGGAGTCATATTTGCTTACATTTACTTTAACATATAAATAGGATGAGGACATAAGTAATGTAATGAATAACTTCTAATATATATTTTTTAACCAAATCAAAATAAACGAAATATGTTAAAAATATCTTTCCCGCTTAGGAAATTCCTAATAATCTCTCACTTACCCTAAGCTAGTATATGTGCTATGTTTCGTATCTCCACTGCCTCTATATGCCTTTCAAAGCTTCTAACCACCAAAGTCTTAGTAAAGGGATCGACAATATTGTTTTCGGATGTGATTTTACATACATCTACTCGACTTGCCTCCATGTGCCCTATAATAATATGGTATCTCCGATCGATGTACTTGGTCCTCTTGTGGTGCCTAGATCCCCTTACGTTGGTAGTCGCCATGCTATTATCACAGTATAATATGATAGGCTCATCAACATTGAAATGACCTTAAGGTCTCTAAACACCTTATGGAGCTAAACTGCTTCTTTAGATGCCTTAGTCGCAGCCACATATTCAGCTTTTATTGTAGAGTCAGCTATGTAACCCTATTTCATGCTCTTTTACATAATGGTGTCTCTTCCAAGTATTGTTTTCGATCTCGAAGTCGACTTCCTTGAATACTTACAAGTTTAGAAGTCTAAGTTCATGTATCATATAGGTATTAGGTCCCCTCCATAATCTACTAGCATATAATATCTTATTCTTTTTAGATACTTAAGTATATACTTCACGGCTTGCCAATGCTTGGTTTCAGGATTCAGTTGATATTGACTCACCAAACTAACCGTAAAATAAATATCTGGGCGAGTGCAAAGCCAGCGTAAAAAAGGCTACCCACAACAGATGCATAAGAGTCCTTACTCATACATTCTCTTTCTTCTGATATCTTGGGACAGTCATCTAATGAAAATATTGGACCAGCAATGAAAGGTTGTGAACCTTTCTTTACCTCTTGCATTGCATTTTTTCAATTATCTTATCTATGTATGAAGTTTGGGATAATGCTATTATTTTGTTCTTTTAATCTCTAAAAAGATGAATACCTATAACATAATTAGCTTCTCTCAAGTCCTTTACATCGAACTATTAGAATAACTAAAGTTTGATTGATGATAAGTTCTTTACATCATTCCCAATGAGTAGTATATCATCGACATAAAGTACCAGAAAGACCACTTTGTTATCTTTTGTACATTTATAAACACAAGGTTCATAAACGTTCTACTCAAAATGAAATGTTTTGATCATCTAATCAAATCTTTAGTTCTATGAGCAAGATGCTTACTTTAATCCGTAAATGAATCTAAATAACTTACAAACTTTCCTTTCTTAGCCTTTTATCACGAACCATTCGGGCTATACCATATAGATATTTTCATCAAGATGGCTATTCAGGAATGCTGTCTTGACGTCTATTTGTCAGATCTTGAAATCGAGAGTCACAACAATGGATAGAAGAATGCAGATAGACTTAAACATTGTAATAGGTGAAAATGTTTCATTGTAATCGACTCCAGCTTTTTGCATGTACACCTTTGCCATAAGTTTAACCTTGAAAGTTTTAACTTTCCCTTTTATATACCTCTTTCTCTTATAAACTCACTTGCGTCCAATGGTTTTGATCCCATCCGGTAGGTCTACAAGTTCCTAAACAGAGTTAGATTTCATACATTCTATCTCATTGTTCATAGTCTGTTTTTAAGATTTAGAATCAACATCATTTACAGCCTCATCGTAAGTAACAAGGTCATCATCATGCTTATTAACTTTAGCCTAATAGGCTTCAACATCATACATGAAGAAGTTAGGTTTCCTAGAAACCTTCTCACTACATCGAAGCAACCTTTATAGGTTTTTCACTATAACTCAAATTTGTATCCAATGCCAAAACCTGTGGAGCAGTTTCATCACCTAACAACTTCTATAGCACTATTTTACTTTGAGGCTTAAAGTCATTCATGTAACTTTTCTTTAGGAATATCAAATGGCTTGAGATAATGACTTTTTATTCCTTCAGGTTATAGAACAAACCTCATTTAGTTACTTTAGGATACCCTACAAACACACACATTTGGCACTACTTTATTTTGAGACTTAAAGTCATTCATGTAACTTTCCTCTAGGAATATCAAATTGGTTAAGATGATGACTTCTTATTCATTCGGGTCTTTAGTTACTTTAGGATACCTTACAAACATGCACAATTTGGAATGTAGTTCCAACTTCTTTACAACTCCATCCAATACATGTATCGGGCAGCTCCATATTTTTATATGTCTAAGGGAAGGCTTTTTACCACACCATAATTCATATGGAGTCCTACAAATTTATTTACTCTAAACTTAGTTCAAAATATAGCATATCATTTGTAGTGCATATCCCTAAAATGACAATAATAATGTTAAATAGCTCAGCATATCTAATAAGGTCCTATTTCTCTTTTCAGCTACACCATTATGTCCTAGAAACTCGTCAGAGAGGTATTCAACAAACTTATAAGAGTTGAATTTACCCAATTCCTTTTCCATTTTTGCACAATTCTCTTTAAATTTGTCAAAGGTTTCACTCTTACAGTGCATCAGGTATATATATCCATTCTTCAAATAATCATTTATACAAGTGACATAATACTTATACCCTTCTCACGTCTTGACATTCATGGGGCCGCATATATTGGTGTGCACAATTTTTAAGAGTTCATTAGCCCTAGTACCCTTAGCTCCAAAAGACCTTTTAGTCATTTTACCCTAAAGGCAAGACTCATATTAAGAAAGACGTATCTCTTTCAAAGTATTCAAAGGACTATTTTTCATCAATTTTTGAATCAAATCTTGATTAATATGAATAAGTCTTAAATGCTAAAGATACGCCTTGCTAGAGTGAGAAACTTTTGACCTTTTAGATTGATCAACCATTTCAGTGTCTAGTAGTGAGTATAACTTCGGATTGACCAAATAAAGATTTCCAACCATCCACCTAGAACAGATAAAGTACTTGTTTTTATAAATATCAACTCTTTCATTAAAAGAGACTGAATAAGAATTCTTTATTAAATAAGTTACCAATATAAGGTTCCTCCTAAATTAGGAACATAAAAATAGTCTTTTAATAAAATAAACCTAAATTCATTAAAATAAAGATGTATGTCTCCCATTACTTCAACCACTATCAAGCTACCATCTTCAGTCCACAAGGAGAGGCTCCCATCATATAGGTTTCTCATTTCTATGAACCCTTACAAATGAACACAAACATGATCAGTGACGCCCAAATCAATGACCCAAGTGTCTTTCAATTCTTTTATTGAACAAGCTTCCAAATAAAGGAGATCCTTACCTTTCTTGCCTTTTGTAGCTAGGAATTCCTTGTACGAATTCTTGAAATGGCCTACCTTCTCATAGTGGAAGCACTTGGACTTTTTAGGGTTCTTAAGCTTCTTGTTCTTCTTCTTTTTCTTCCTATATGTGACAAGAGGAATAAAAGAATTGGAAACCCTTTGCTTCTTCTTTGGCTTCTTTTTGTTCTCAGAGGGTCAAAAGATTCTACGAAGTTGGCCTCTCCTTTGGTCTAGATCGGAACCAAATCATTGATCATCTGCTCATAAGCTTGTAATTGCTTCATAAGCTCGGTAAGTCCTAACTCTATTGTCGCCAAATTATATGCGACTTTGAACCCCAAAAAATCTTACACAGAGTCTTAAACACCATTTCAATTTGGGTGTTGTAGTCTATCTCAGCACCGTTATCAATAGCCATATTAAAGAGTGTCATCAGCAAAAGCATGTGGTTATCTATTGAAGTACTTGCCTTCTACCATGAGTTCATTACACTCGTGATAATGGACTATCGAGCTAATTTTTGTTTGCTTCCAAACATATCCTCCAAGTTTTCCATGATCTCTCTAGCAACTTGATAGGTTTCATGTTGCTTTTGTAAAGCATTCATCATGCTAGTGAGGATACAACATCGAGCTATCTCGTTGGATTCTTTCTAACAAGTATATATGACAGGGTCCTCTTCAAGTAGTTTATTAGGTCGGGGCCTTAATGGGTATGGTTTGTCCAGTATGAACTTATGTCTCTCGCAGTTGAGAACTATTAGCAGGTTTCTTTTCTAGTTTTTATAATTATTGTCGTTAAGTTTTTTTTCAGTGAGTATTAAGATTAGAGGTGTTGATGATATTTTAAATTGAAATAAAATATAAAGAACATCACTTCAAAGCCTAAGCAAATATATAGAATATCCAGCAAATAAAGCATACAAACGTGTTCATACATGAAACTTAGGAAAAACACATAACATTGCAATGATAATTGTTAGCATCCATTGCCTCAAGCCGCTAAAAGGTGGTCATGAGATAAATAGCTGAAACATGGACCCTATCTAATTAATATATATTATCTTAAATCCTTCTAGGTTAAGACATATATTAATAACTACTTATTTTGGCCACCACTTTGACTAATAGAGCTTTTAGGGAAGATTAATAGCTAAATGAGTCTTAAGTATGTAAACCATTGTTTAAGTAGTTCGATTCATGCCTTATCTAAGCCATCGAGGGATGGTCATAAATAGAACATGTCTAAATGCGTTTTCCACATAGAAGATCCAACCTAATATACTGCGGCAGTAGACACCTACCAAGAGGTATGGTCAAGGCTGAACTAACGCGAGACGTTACCATTCTTTCACATATGGATCAACAATAGAGGCCGTGAGTTTTGTTTGAAACCCTCTCTCACTCAATATTTTAAAAACATGCAAGTATTTTAATGAACATGTGTGATCAATATAATTTGAGTGGCATTCTTCTATCCTATATGACATGTTATCAAACATTCATACATAACTTTCATTAATACATATTCATCCATTTGTGACAAAACATAAAAAATAGTATATGACGGAAAATCAAATAACTTAGCCATGGTCTCATCCTAGAAAAGAGAAAAATTAAAAATTATAAAATTTCATCCAAAGTATTTTTTGGGTCTTGAATTTTATTTCATCTTCGCATATCTATCTTCATGTAGCTTTTCTATTTATTTTTCATCCCAAAAATGATTTAAAATTTAAATTTTAAATAATTTCAAATTTCATATATAACAATATATTATTTCAAAATTTAAATTTACAATTATATGATATGTAATTTCAAA
This sequence comes from Antiaris toxicaria, assembly GCA_035233585.1. Taxonomy (NCBI): domain Eukaryota; kingdom Viridiplantae; phylum Streptophyta; class Magnoliopsida; order Rosales; family Moraceae; genus Antiaris; species Antiaris toxicaria. The sequence goes on from CP141153.1 coordinate 22,399,165, forward strand.
ATTTAAATTTACAATTACATAATTTTATACATAATTTAGAATTAAATATTAAATTTAAAAATTGACCCAAAAAAAACCTCATCCTGTTGGGCCACAAGCCCGAAGGCCCGTAACCCCTACGGGCAGCCCTACCCATTGCAAGGCCGGTAGTTCTGTCAGGCTGCAACCCCCCAAGCTATATGCAATGCCTATAACCGTGGGCTATAACCCCTGCCAAGGCCTGTGACTACCACCCAACATGCACTTTAAAGTTCGTGCTGGCCTGTCGCTTGGAGGGCTACAACTTGATAGGGCTGCTGGCTACCACTCGACATGCACCTTGAAGTGTGTGCTAGTCGACATACTACCTCCATTGAGTTGGTTCTCATATTTTGTGTCATATTCCCAATTTACCCATTAAAATCTCCAAAAATAATTCAAATCCTAATTAAATTAGGATTTTTCACACAAAAAAGTTTTCAATCATTAAATTAAATTAAATTCTTGAGAAAAAGAAATTATGCCTTCAATCTTCATCTCCTCCATGAATAATTACATAAAATTCCTATACCGTATTCAGTGCATCAAAATTCTAAAAATTCAAAAGGACAAAAATTAAAATACATAGGAAAATTACGATGACGATAAATCTCTCTCATGGTTATATGAAAAATTCTAGATATAATTTTTCTAAATTCTAAGGAACCATGACAGGTCAAATTGAGCATACTTATAATAATTTTAAAAAAATTAAAATAACTACATACACTATACAAAATACATGATAATAACATAAAGGAATCTAGAATGCTACTCTCTAAATATCAAATCCATACATAAGGAGAAAAAAATGGTCATTTAATTTATGTATATGACATAATCATGAAGTGACTCTGAAGATCACCAATCCATATATAATAAATTATTTAACAATCATTATACTTTCAGAAAAGATCACCAGGAATACTTGAAGATGTGACTGAAGGGTTTCAGCCAACTAGTCTTCTCTATGATTCTCCAATTCCCAGGCGATAGAGTATGTGAGAACTTAGTTCCTCTATTGATATTCTAACACGGTTTGTCTCCTTCTAACCACTAGATCTGTAAGACTTTATTATTATTATTATTATTAGTAAGATATATAATAATAAATGTGCTCACCTAAGACTTTGTGGTCTAAAGAAAATAGGAGTCTTAAGATTCCTATTTATAAATTTACACTAGGTAGCTTTTAGAATTTTGAATTGGACTTAAGAAAATATTTTTCTCTCTCCACCACTAATAGTTGATTCTCACCTTGGGGAATCCCTTCAAAAATTTGGCCACCTATAGGATTGGTGCATTCAAAATTCAAACAGGATTCCAGAAGATTTTTCTCTCTCCTCTCACTGCAAAAATTCGAATTCTTCCCTGTGGATTTCCCACATAAAACTTTGGCCATGCTTGAATTTGTAATTCAAAATTTGATTGAAATTTGAAACTCTATAAATCTTTTAATTTTGTTTGCATCGATAATTTTCCACAACTCAATTTCAACTTTATTCGAAATTCAAATAAAATTATGGCAACTTTATTCGAAATTCAAATAATTATATAATCTCTTTCCTAAAATAAAATTCAAATTAACAGAAAATCTTGTTTTCCAAATCCACATAGAATCCACCCCCAACTTTAGTATTAGGCAAAATTTTGTTCAATTCAAATTCAAATAGGATAATCTTTTAAATTTTAAATATTTATTTAAGAAGATTTTCAAAATTTAAATCAATCTCATATTTATCTTTTAAAAGACAAATTCAATTAATTTAAATTTTAAATCATATCTTTCAAAATAAATATTAACCTAATAAAATATTTAGCTCATTTATTGAATAATACAAAATTACAATTTTACCCTTGACACCTAGAGGAAAACACCTACACCCAGAATAGGTGATCCTGATTTTTTTCTCTCCACTAAATGTAAGAATCCAAGCAATAAGAATATCTCAATCAATTATCATCTATTAAGGAATTATGCAGAGCTAGTATAGGAATCAATTAAACATATACAATGTGCGCTCTAATAATCTGTATAACTATTATTCTATATCAAATAAACCTATTATATAAACCTAAAACTGTACTCCTAATTATATATAGTATTACATAAGTCAATGATTAGCTATCATCCAATGACCTTGTCGTTTATGCAACAACCTTATATGATATCCATGATCAGCCTTAGGTCAAGGTCCGTTCGACTTGCTGATCACGTTATATTAAAGATCCATTATACACTCAATTAAGAAAATGATTATTCATTGTATGTGAATAAGAAGTCATCTGCCAATCAAACGACCCAAGGCCTTATCTATTTTCACATCCATTATAATGTCTTTAAAAGGATAACCTTTACTCCTCATCAAAGTTATGATTATAATATTTATAAACAAACACTCCATCGTTTACAAGTCACGTACTCAACAAACCGATCTATAAGCTTACTACCTCTGAGACGCTTTAGCCTTTAGAACATCAAAATACAAAATTCATACACATGAAGTGATTCACCTACTCAAGATTAAGGTCATTGCATAATGAATGTTAAAAGTGAATTAATCCACTCAAGCAAACTGTGTAGATTAATTGTACTTTGGTCTAAGTCTGATATGTCATCGTCAAGCAACATATCTATGTCTTTACTTGGGAGTCAAAGCCCTAGACAATCAAGACAAACCGTCTCCTTAATTAGCTTTAGACAATATAATAGTCTTAACATGAGTTAGATGCTCACTCTAACCCCATAGACTACGGACTACAGATTTAGACTGTTTATTTTAAAACATTGTCTTCTCACATACAAAAGTCCATTATATGCAATATTCTAATAGTTGAATAATAAACAGTCAGTGAGTTATATTTGTTTATATTTACTTCAATATGTAAATAAGATGAGGCCATACAGTAATGTAATAAATAACCTCTAATATATTTTTATTAATCAATTCAAAACAAATGAATTACATTAACAATGTATTTTCCACTTTGGGCATTCCTAATAGGTCTAGTTAATCCTTTGGTCAAAACATCAGCAGCTTGCTTAGTTGTAAAAACATACAACATGTAGATAGTTCCTTCCACGATCTTCTCTTTGATAAAGTGTCGATCTAACTCTACATGTTTGGTCCTTTCATGACGTATAAGATTATGTGAGATGTTTATAGCTACCTTGTTATCAAAGTAGACATGGAACGGAAGTATAATTCTAACTTTAGTTCATTTAACAGCATTCTCAACCACAAAATCTCACAATTTTCATAAGCCATAGTTCCCAGTTTCACTTTGGCACTGTTTCTTACAACAATGGATTGCTTCTAACTTTGTCGAGTTAACAGATTACCCCATACAAGGGTGTAATTCCCTGAAGTAGATGTCCTATTGTCAATAGCTCCTATCCAATCAACATCCATATATACCTCTCCTCTTTCTTCACACTTTTTACTGAACAAACCTTTTCTAGGTATTCCTTTTAGATATGTTAGAATTTGAAATACTACCTCTATATGTACTTTAGTAGGTGCATGCATATATTGGCTAATACGACTAACGGTGAAAGCTATGTCAGGTGTGGTATGAGACAAGTAGATGAGTCTCCTAACTAAATGCTGGAATCAACCCTTGTCTGCAGGATTACTATCTTTCACTCTTTTTTTCCTTGCAAGTTAGCTCCATAGGAGTTTCTGCAAGTTTGCAACCCATCATCCCTATTTCTCTTAGAAGATCTCGCACATACTTCTTTTGTGAGACTGAGATCTCAATCTTAGTTCTGACAATCTCTATTTCAAGAAAGCACCTAAGACTTCAAAAATCTTTGTCAAATTCTTTTGCCAATTTTTTCTTTAGTCTCACCCATTCTTCAAGATTATCCCCATTTAAGATAATATCATCAACATATACAATGAGAATGGGGATCTTATCATTTTTGTGCTAATATAACAAAGTGTGATCTCCTTCAACCTGCTTGTATCCCTGTTCCTTAACCACCTTAGTGAAACGATCGAACCAAGCTCACGATAATTGATTTAATCCATATAGAGACGTTTTAAACATGCAAAATTCATCACTATTGCCTTCAAATCCCAATGACATCTTTGTATAAACTTCTTCTTCAAGTCACTATTAAGAAAAATATTTTTCACATTAAGTTGTTGTAAAGGCCAATATAAATTGGCAGCAAGGGAGAATAGTACATGAACTGAATTGATTTTGCCAACGGGAGGAAAAGTTTATCTATCCCATAAGTTTAAGTATAGCATTTAGCCATTAAACAAGCTTTGTTTCTCTCGATTGATCCATCTGCCTTATTTTTGACTATGAAGACTCACTTACATCCAACTGGAACTTTATCTTTCAGTTTTTGTACCATATCCCACGTATTGTTCCTTTTAAGAGCATCAATTTCTTTTAAAACAACCTGTCTCCATTGAGATTTCTTCATAGCCTTTATGATATCTCTAGGGATTTCTACACTAGCCAAGTTAGCCATTAAAGCTCTCATAGAGTATGTTAGATCATCATATCCAACATACTGGGCCATTGGATGTCTTGTACAGGATCTCACTCTTTTTCTTAATGTAATTGGGATCTCTAAGTCACTAGCCTTCTTTTCAAGACTAGTCATTGGTTCAGATTCTAAGGGGTGAGGAACTTCCTAGCTTTCTATAGCTTTTTGGCTCTTTTTGCGTGCATAACTTTGATCAAAAAATTGCATGCCACTCTCTTTGGTTTTATTATGTTCTTGCACACTAAATACTAGATTTTTGGGGTTAAGGGAGTGTTTTGATTGAGTAGAGACATTAAGGAGTTGGTTTGTGGTCTGATTTGGTGGGTTGGATTTAGCAAAGATAGGTTGAGAGTCATCAGGTTTTTTAGTGAGAATATTTGGAGCTATTTTGTAAAAGACTTAAGGATTAATTTCAGGAATATTGATTGGATTTTCTTCATGATTTCTTATGGTTTTTTTAATATTTTTCATAGGGTTTAGTGGCATATGATCATCATTTGGGTTTCCTAAAAAAAAAAAAAAAATACAAAATCCCAAATATATTCACTTGTAGTAAAACTGTTTGAAATCGGTGGTCAGTTTTTATCTTTCCCAAAAATTGTCTTCCTACATTCTCTCCCCTAAAGGAAATATTTTGTGCAAAAGGGTCAATTTTAAAAAAAATGTCAAATCCCTAGACACAAAATATTTTCTTTTTTCCATTGAATAGCACCTGCACCCCTTTTGAGTTATAGAGTACACCAAAAATATACACTTATAAGCCTTAGGGTCTAGTTTACCCCAATGTGGATCAAGATTATCGACAAAGGTGACATAATCAGACATTTTCAACTCTAACAAATATGGGAAACGTGAGCTAGGATATGACTTATATAGGCAATCTATTGGAGTTTGAAACTTTAAGACACAAGAAGGTAGCATATTAATTAGATATGTTACTATTAATACTACATCACCCAAAAACATTCTAGTAAGTTGGCTATGAATAATAAGGAATGGGCCACTTTTAACATGTGGCAATTTTTCCTCTGAGCTATTGAGGTGTGCTAACATAGGAACTTTGATGAATTATCCCGCTTATAGTGACACATTCCCCTAAAGTGTTTTAAAAAAATTCAGTTCCATTATCTATCTTTAAGAACTTAATGTTCTCATTAAATTGTGTTTTAACCATGGAGTTGAATTGTTTGAAAATATTTCCACCTTCAAATTTTTCTTTTAAAAGGTAAACCCAACAAGTACGTGCATGGTCGTCGATAAAGGTAACAAACCATTTTTTGTTGGTGATGCTCGAAACACGGGAAAGTCCCCAAATGTCGTTATGAATAAGAACAAAAGACTTTGATGCATGATATGATAATGGAGGAAAGGAACACAAATATGCTTTGCTAATTGGCAAATCTCACATTGGAATTTATCATTATTTTCAAACAAAGATGGAAACAAAAACTTCATATAAGGGAAACTGGGATATCCTAAACTATAATGCACTAACATAATCTTTTGAATTCTTGAAAGAGAGGTACTTGTAACCATTTGAGCTTGCCCATGGACACCCGAATCATCCTCAAAGTAGTATAGGCCACTAAGTTTCTTGGCACTGCCAATCTTCTTCCCTGGTGATCGGTCCTAAAAAATACAAACAGATGGAGAAAATCTATAGGAGACGATCACAAACTTCATCTAAATCCTTATTGATTCTAGCCAAGAAGTCATACACCTGATCATGTTCCACTAACTTCTTGTACAGAACTACATCTTCGGGATCTTTCCATGAAGAAAAGTGAACAGGTCCAATTGCTGCCAGAGTTTATGGACTTATGATAATACTTTGTGACATTGCTCTCCTCTTGTCTTAGATTTTGGATCATGTTCCTCAACTCAAATATCTGTGAGGTATTTTCCAAGTTAGAGCACACCATTATAACAGCATCCTAAATCTTTTTTATCATAGGAAAAAGGATGTATGTGTCAGTAATATTATCTTCAATAGAATAGATTAACCATGCCATCGCCATGGAATTCTATGCCTCCTAATTTGCTTAAGAAAGATTTTTTCGGTTTTAGCATTGGAATAAAGTCATCTAAGTATCCTAGTCTTTCTTTTCCTCGAATCACCATCAGTACCAATCAGGACCACTTGAGAAAGTTTTTTTCATTTAATTTCGGGGTTGGAATTTGCAGGGAGGAATGATTGGTACTCTCGAGAATAGCAGTGGGAGCAACTGTAGGGGTTATTTTAGGGTTGCTCATGACAACCTCAGAAACATCACCTTCGTGTGCTCTAACCAAAGCCTTTTTATACATCATTTTCTTTAACTCAGTGGATCTGATACCATGAATGCACATGAGGGGAAAAAAACACTATAATAAATTTATTATTCCCTTAATGAAAACTGAATGAATATAATCAGCTATTAAGTAGGCTAGGATAGACACAAAACATGAAATAATAAAACAAAATAGGAAAGTATAAAGAGGGTAACACATGGTATATTTCTTTGACTTAAGAAATTACCATAAAACTTAAATGCCTAAAATAGACCCTAATTATATTAGACTAAATTCATCCATAAACCTTATCTCCTACTTTTCAACAATTCAAGAACAGCTATGATATGAACAAGTTAAACTTGAATTTGACTTAACTCTTGAATGAGTTGCAAGCCTTTGAATTAGTTAATACCAAGACAAAGGATGGAGAGGCAAATGTTGCTAGTCAGACCCTTCTTCGAAGAAGAAGAAGAAGAAGAAAAACAAAAGGAAAAAGGAAGCCAATCCTAAGGGCAGGGAAAAGAACAAAAAGTTCAAAAAGACTCAAGGCAAAGATGGCAACTTGAAGTTAAATGGAAAATGTTTCCATTATGATGAACCAAGAAACTAGAAGAGAAACTGTAAGAAGTATCTCGAGGAGTTGAAACAAAAGAAACAAGGTAAATCTGATTTACTTGTTCTTGAAAGATGTTTAGTAGAATCTAATTCCACAACTAGATTATTGATTAAGGAACAATTAATCATGTTTGTTCATATTTTTAGTGTATTAGGAATCCAAGAGAGCTTGCTGATAGAGAGTACACGATGTGAGTAGGCAATAGTTTGATGGTATCAACAAAAGCAGTGTGTGAAGTGTGACTTTGTTTTAGGGATAGGAAATATTTAGTATTAGATACAGTTTATTTAATTCTAGACATTAGTAGAAATTTGATTTATGTTTTTTTTTTATTGCTAGAACATTTATTTGGAGTTTCATTATTAATAAAAGTGTTTTTATTTCTAAAAATGGATTAAATACATGTTCTGGATGTCTACATGATGGTTTATATCATATTAAGCCACTACCTGAATCATTGGTTAATATTGAGATGTTCAAATCTGTCGAACCAAAAACTAAAAAGTAAAAGGTTTCTCATGAAAACGATACATTTCTTTGGCATCTTAGACTTGGACATATCAACCTAGATAGGATTGATAGGTTGGTTAGGGATAATCCTTTGAGTGAACTAATAGTTAGTGGGCTCCCAATTTATGAATCTTATTTGGAAAGAAAAATGACCAAGGGACCTTTTATTGGAAAAAGGAAAAGGGCCAAAGAACCACTCAAGTTGATACATTCTGATGTCTATGGACCTCTTAATGTACAAGCTAGAGGTGAGTATGAATTTTTCATTACTTTTATTGATGATTATTCATGATATGCATATGCCTACCTAGTGCAACAAACATCTGAAACTTTTGGAAATTTCTTGGAATTTTTTGCTGAGGTTGCACAATAATTCGATAAATTCAATCAAGAAACTTCGATCAGATTGATGAGGAGAATATTTGGACACAGAATTCTTAGATCACTTGTTTTGAGAATGGTATTTTATTTAAGCTTACAGCTCCTAGTACACCTCAGCAAAATGGTGTTCCTGAAAGAAGAAACCAAATGTTACTTCACATGATGAGATTGATGTTAAGTTATTCGTCACTGCCTAGCTCATTTTGAGGATATGCTTTAAACATTGTGACATACATTCTGAACATGGTGCCTTCTTAGTCTATTTCTAAGACTCATTTGAAGTTGTGGTATGATTGCAAACCTAGTTTGCAACATATGCAGACATGAAGATGTCCCGCTTATGTAGTAAAAGATAAGACTAAGAAGCTAGATCTATGATCAAAAGTATGTATATTTGTAGGATATCTTAGAGGTACTCATGGTGGACTATTTTATAGTCCACGAGAAAAGAAAGTATTTTTATCCATAAATGCTACTTTTCTTTAGCATGATTTCATAGTGAACTTTAAACCTAAGAGCTGTGTGGTTTTTGAGGAGTTACAATCTGATTAGATCAGAGCTTAAACAACAAGAGTTGTCGCAGAGCGTAATGAGGAAACCAATGTTCCTGTATAACATACTATACCACTTTTTCCTAATGGGAGGGTAACTAAATTACCTGCCTATTTGTACGGAAAGGCAAATGTTGTCACCATTGATGATGGTATATAATATCCATTAACTTTTAAGTCGGTAATGGATGATCCTGATAAGGATAAATGGCTACAAGCCATGAAACTAGATATGGAATCAATGCATTCCAGTTCCTTCTAGGAGCTCGTTGATCCACCTGAAGGGATAAAACCCATTAGGTGTAAATGAATCTTTAAGAGAAAGAGAGGAATGGACGAGAAAGTGGAGACTTTTAAAGCAAGGCTAGTGGCTAAGGGTTATAACCAAAAGGAGGGAGTTCACTATGATGAAACTTTCTCGTTAGTTGCCATGTTTAAGTCTATTAGGATTCTTTTGTCCATAGATGCTTATTTCAACTATGAAATATGGCAAATGGATGTTAAGACGGCCTTCTTAAATGGGCATCTTGAGGGAAGCATCTACATGGACTAACTAGAAGGTTTCATAGTTAGAGGAAAAGAGCAAATGGTTTGCAAATTGCAAAAGTCCATTTGTGGACTTAACCAAGCATCGAGATCATGGAACATCAGATTTGATGAGGCTGTATAGTCTTATGGGTTTGACTAAAATCCTGATGAGCCATGTGTTTGTAAGTACAAGGAACAAAAGGTGATGGTTTTCCTTGTTCTTTATGTAGATGATATCCTACTCATTAGGAATGATGTGGGAGTATTGTCTAAAATAAAGAATTGGCTAGCTAACTAATTCCAACTGAAAGATTTAGGAGAAACGAGCTATGTTCTTGGGATTCAATTGCTATGAGATCGCAAGAACAAATGGTTCGTACTTTCTTAAGCATCATATATTAACAAGATGCTTGTTAGATATAAGATGCAAGATTCAAAGAAAGGGAATTTTCCTTCTAGGCATGGTATTTACCTATTTATGGATCAATGTCCTAAGATACCTTAAGAGGAAGAAGACATGAGACGATATACCTATGCATTTGTTGCTGGTAGTCTAATGTATGCTATGTTGTGTACTAGGCCCGGCATATGCTATGTAGAGGGAGTAGTTAGTCATTTTCAGTCAAACTCAGGATTAGATCATTTGATGAGAGTAAAATGCATTCTCAAATATTTTAGGAGAATGAGAAACTATATGCTAGTATATTCTGGAGGGGATTTGAAACTCACTGGATATATAGATTTTGATTTTCAATTAGACAAGGACTTTTGAAAGTTGACTGTTTGCAATTTTGTGATAATTATTTGTAATTCAGCACAAGTGCACATTATCGTAAACAAGTAATATAATGATGAGAATGAGTGTCGAACCCACGATGAAAGTATTCTAAATTCAATTGTAATATGGCAAGAAATTTAACTTTACTAATTATATTGAGACCAAATGGAACACTAATATAAAAATAACAGTAAAATAAAAACAACAAAAAAAAAAAATTAAAAAGACTAAAAAACTACAGATTTAATTGCAAAACAATGACTGAGAATTAAGCAATATTATGGGAAACAACTGAGAACAGACAAGTAATTAAGGATGAATAATCAAATTATGAAAAATGGTTGAGAAACATTTTCCTTTAGGTAAATCCAAAACTATGCTGTAGCATAACATTTTCTTTTAGTCAGGTTAAAAAGTTTTTAAACATTGTCCAAATTCGACTTCTGCATATTCCTATGTAAAATGAAATCCAGAGAATTCAAATTGAGAGCAATAATCTTTAAGATCATGAGATGGATGATTATTCCTAGACTATTCACAGAATCAACCAAACAGAATTCCAAATTCAGTTGAACTCATTCTGTTCAATCCTAATCCAATCTCTAAATATTTTCCAATACCTAGAAACCAATTGCAAGTATTTGAAAAGGACCCGTAATCAAATACAATATAAGCAATGACGAATAAACTGAACAGTAAAAACAAAAATATGCCAAGCAAATCTACATTATCGTTTCAGACTTACTTCAAGTACTCATGGTTCCTAACCATTAGAATAACTACTCCATAAGATCAATGAAAACCATATTTAAACTATTGTTTAACATCATAACTGAATGATTGATCATAAAAAAAAATTCAGATTCAAACAAAAATGAGCAAAACACAATCAACTCCCTTTTCCAAGGTTGAAGACCGTGTGTTTACAGAGAAATTCTGCTCCTAATGAACACTTCCGTGTCTGCCTTTGTTGGGTTTTACCAAATTTGAACTAAGGAATTCCTTCTCACGTCAGATTCTGCCTTCCTTCTTTTGGGAAAAAAAAAAGTGCGGCTCTAGATGAATTTCTTTATATGAAGAATCAGAACGCCCCTTTTTATAGAGCATCCTTTTCTATTTATAGCTTATAGGAATCAACCCTATTCTCCTCACGTGGATGATCTGATGGCTGGAAAAAATTATATTAAAAATGATGGATGATGACGATGACACTTGGAAAAAGGGGGTTGACGTCATTAAAAATACTGTCAGCGTGGCTAAACAGGCTACCCATTCTCGAATTTTCATGTCTGACGACTTTGCTTCAGCTTTGCTATAACAAAGTTACGATTTCCTTTGTTTCAGCCTTCACTGGTTGCTCAGCTTCTTGAACCTGTTTCATGCCACCCTAGACAACTTCGAAAGTTTCTCCCCCATCATACTTGGATGCCCTAGACATTCAAATCTCAAAACACAAAACAAAGTCTTCCAAGGGCATCAAATGGTTATAAGATAATATAACACAACAAAAACACTAACTGACTAAAATAAAAATAAAAAGACCTCAAAACACTTCCTTAAAACTATAAAACTCCCTAGAAACGAGCTACCTAAGTGTGGAAACATGATCGAATAACTTGAGACTCTCGAGTTATCACACCCCCAAACTTAAAGTATTACTCATCCTCGAACGACGAAAAGAAAAAGAAATAAAACAACACAAACACAAAATTTCACTTAACACTCAAACACAAAGTATCGATACTCTAATGACACAAAGTTTATACATATATATTTACACTTGGCTAGATATCTTTCGGCTTCACTCTCAAAATTCACTCCCAATACTCAGTGTTAGTACTTCATGTGAATCAAATTCAGGTAATGCATACTACCCTCAAGTGGTGGTTTTCTAAGTATGTGTGTGTGACTTCATGAAACATGGATGACAGATTGGTTTGGATATGATCCTTGAATCTAGTCAAGTAGGTTCAAAATTGATCAAATGCACTCCTTTACTCTTATATGCCAAGTCCTATTCACGCACACACTCTAACAATTACGAAAATGGTGACCATGATCCCGCTATGAAATTATTCCTCTACATCACCACAAAGATTTTTTTTTTGAATTGGATTGATCTTTGTTGTCTGCTTCCTTTCATTTTCACAATTGCCTTTATGGAGCAAACATAAGGAATCGGTACTTAGGGGAAGACACAACAAATCATGTAAAAATGTTATTACACTCATGTTCAAGGTACCGTTTTCGTGAATGCCACTGTGGAGCACACACAGGGCACCGGTACTGATAACCTACGAGCAGTGGAGTACTCAATCCCTTCCAATTTTTTTTTTTTTTTTTTTTTTTTGTATATGATACTCATACCTCAACCATCATTTTTCACGAGCGCCTCTGTGGAGCAAACACAAGGTCCCGTTACTTAGTACTTTGAAGCAGCGGAGTATCTCTCTCTATTTTTTCTCCTTTTTTTTTAGCAAGATTGAAATTACCTACACATAATCACCACCAAAATTAAGTACAATTACACATAACTTTGGCCCTAACGTATTCGACAAGAGGTGCACACACGGCCAATTCAAAAACCCCTAAATCCTCTCATCACCTAATCAATCAAAATCAACCATGTTTCCAGCATTCTAACTTTTCGTGCACTAAAACAGACCAACTACTTAAATGCAATTTACATCACCAAATTTTTTTTTGAACCACACTGATGCTAAACTAAACATTGGAATCAAATTTTTGAGTGCTTTTCATCATGACATTAATATGTCAGCCAAATGTTTTTTTTTTTAGCATGAACAAAAGCCAATAGATCTTAAATCAATTCACTATGCTGCCAACACAGCACTAATAGGACAAACTAAACATAACACACATAACTAACAAACTAAACACAGATAAACAAACAAACAAATTAATCAAGATGAGAGAAAGGGAAAGGGAACTCACTAGTGGGTCAGACCTATGCTCGTTTGCTGCCACTGCTTGACCCCTTACTAGGGTCATGATAGAGATGCTCGGGAAACTTCGGGAAAGAGCGGAATTTGACGCTGTTCAAGTGTAAGTTTGTCTCAAGTGCTTGATCCCTTGCTTGCATGTATCGCCACATCTCTCTTTGATCTTGTCTCATCTCTTGCAAAGTTTCCATGATCTCAAATTGCATGTACTCCATTTGGCTGACTCTTATCTCCAATTGATTGAAAGAAAAATTTTCTGAAGCAGCTTATGCCGTTGATGCTGTCTCTCCTTGTGGCAGCCCTTGTTCAACACCTTCTCCACCTTGGTCTTGCATAAGACGATTAATCATTCTCAAGGTGATAGATCCTTTGTTAAGGATCTTCTCCTTAGAGCTATCTACCTGTACATCCGCTGCTGCATATAGTTTGGTTATCGAACAAGGAAACATCAATGCACTTCTTTCCTTATGAGCATAAGAAAAATTTCTTCTCTAATCACACTGCCCACATCGATTTTTCTTCCAAACATGATTGAATGCAAGAATGCTAATCTCTCCTAACTTACCGTTTGCCCATGTGTGGTGGGCTTAAGTGAAGCTTTGAGAAAATGATACCATACCTTCACTTGAGGTTTCAATTTGTAGTGAAGGACCGTCAGTGATCCTTGTGGTGACCTCGACCATTCTATCCCCGGTACTGTAAGATCAACCAGTAAAGTTTCCAAAGTCTTGTTTTCTGCACCTGTAACAAATTTAGAATGCTCGTCCACAGGGACTGTTAGACCATAAAAAGCATTAATCGCTTCTTTAGTAATGTCAACCTCTTGTCCCCTTACATACACAACATTCTGTATATCTCCAGTTAAATTTGCATAAAATTCACTTACTAAAACTGGGTTAGCCTCTTTTGGATGCTTACAAAAATTTTCCCACTTTTGCTTCTTTATTGTTGAACTCACAAACTCAGGTATTTCTGACTTCTTCATCTGAAAACCTTTCTCTAAATGCAATGTCCTATTTGCAAATTGTTCATTAAACCTTCTTTTTGCCTCATCATTCTCAAATCTTGTAGACTTCTTTTTAAACTCAGACCTGCTTTTTCCCTTTTTTGCACAACTCTTTACCGGCATTGTTTTTTAAATGCCCTAAGCTACAATGGACAGATCACTCCAAGTACTCTAACAACCTACACAACCCCTAAGCTCAATTTCAAACAATCACCTAAATCACACTTCAAGTTGGGGTTTGGAACCGCTTAACCTCTCGGTCGCTTCCCCCCCCCCCCCCTTTTTTTTTTCTTCTCAAGACGACGGCAGTTGTGGAGATTGCGTAGAAATTTTGGCACTGCGATGATCAGGCAATGACACTGTCAGGCGGGCGAGACTTCCTCGGTGAATCGGTGGCTTGAACGACACTACGGTTGGGTGGCGATGCTTTCGGGCGGACGGACCTTCCACAACATCTCGGCAGTTGGGACGATGGTGGCTGTTGATGATTCGTTGGTTGGGATGACGGTGCGGTGGGACGGCAATGGCTTCCCCATGGTGAAGAACCGGCTCGCGAAAATTTGGGGGGGAAGAATTTAGAGTGAAATGTTTTTCTTTTTAATTTTGACCTAGACATTTTAACCCCCCCTTTTTATATTGATCTGTTTTTTTTTTTTTTGCCTCAACTTTACTGTGGCAAAGCGACAGCAATGTATCCTTTGATTAGCATATATAAACGGTCACTCTGAAACACTTACTAACAGCCCTGCCACCCCCAAACTTATCCTCTGAGTTCTCTGACAACCATTGAAACTCAAAGTGAGCTAAAACAAAATTGAAAACACATAAACTAAAAAAAATGAATAATAAAACTTAAGGAAATTTCAAAGAAAATAGTGAAATATAAGTATAAAAATTTGAAGAAAAGAAAGGGTTGCCTCCCTTAAGCGCTTGTCTTTTTTTTTTTTTACAGTTGACGGCCCGACCATTCCCGTGCTTACGGGTCTTGGAAGGTGATTGAGTTCTTATCTCTGTCCACGATCCCCCCAAAGTAATGCTTGAGGCACTGACCATTCACCTTGAATTGCCTCCCCGAGCTTTCCTCTAACAACTCAACTGCTCCATAAGGGAATACTGTAACTATCTTGAATGGTCTACTCCAGTGTGATTTAAGTTTCCCAGGAAATAACTTGAGTCTTGAATTGAAAAGGAGGACCTGTTGTCCTGCCTTAAACTCACAGGGAAGGATTTTGCTATCATGCCATCGCTTGGTCTTCTCCTTGAACAATTTGGCGTTCTTATAAGCTTGCAATCTGAATTCATTAAGCTCATTCAGCTGTAGCATTCTCTTTTCTCCAGCCAACTTCAAGTCTAAGTTAATCTTGGTGACAGCCTAGTATGCTTTGTGCTCAAGCTCCACTGGCAAGTGGCACACCTTGCCAAACATAAGCCTATATGGTGAGGCTCTAAGGGGCGTTTTGTAGGCTGTTCTCAACACCCAAAGCGCATCGTCTAGGCATTGAGACCAATCCTTGTGTGTTGGCCCTACCACCTTCTCCAATATTCTCTTTATTTCTTTATTTGACATTTCAACTTGTTCGTTTATCTGAGGATGATAGTTGGTTGCTACCTTGTGCTTGACTTCTTACTTCATCATAACATTATCGAATAGTTTGCTCACAAAATGCGTGCCATTGTCACTAATTATTGCCCGAGATGTGCCAAATCTAGTGAAAATGTTTCTCTTAAGGAACTTTACCACTGCCTTTGAGTCATTAGTAGGCAGTACCTTAGCCTCCAGCCACTTGGATACGTAGTCAACTGCCACTAAGATGTATGTATTCCCATAAGATGGCACGAACGGTTCCATAAAATCGATTCCCTAAATATCAAAAACCTCAACTTCAGGAATGTTATTTGAAGGCATTTCATGCCTCCTTATGATGTTCCTGGGCTTTTCGCATCTCTCACACTTCATGGCATAGGCTTTGGCATCCTTGAATATTGTGGGCCAATAAAAACTGGATTGAAGCACTTTTATAGCCGTTTGAATGCCCCCCATAATGACCTTCATAAGGCGAGGCATGGCAATGATAGAGAATGTCCTTCATTTCTTCCTCAGGAATGCATCTCCTCAACACCTGATCAGCACACTGCTTGAATAGATAAGGCTCATCCCAATAGTAGGAGCGCACGTCATGCATAAACTTCTTCAGCTGCTGCTTAGATAAGTCTGGAGGAAAAAGTTCGCTCACCAAATAATTCACCAAATCTGCATACCATGGTGCATTAGGCTGGGCTAATATGACCAATTGCTCATCTGGAAATGTTTCCTTAATAACCTAGTTTTCTTGCTCTTTAACGCCATTTTCAAGTCTTGAAAGATGATCAACTACTTGATTCTCTACACCCCTCCTTTCTTTGATCTCCAAATTGAATTCTTGAAGTAGAAGAACCCATCGAATCAATCTTGGTTTTGCATCTTTCTTTTGGATAAGGTCTTGACTGCTGAATGGTCAGTGTATACAATGACTTTTGTACCCACCAAATAAGCTCTGAACTTGTCAAAGGCATAAACCACTGATAACAACTCCTTTACAGTCACTGTATGATTCAACTGAGCACCTGAGAGGGTTTTACTAGCATAGTAGATTGAGTGAAAGTCTTTATTCTTACGTTGACCCAACACAGCTCCCACTGCCACATCTCGTATCACACATAACCTCGAAAGGCAATGACCAGTCGCGTGCCACTATGATTGGTGTCGAAATGAGTTTCTTGTTCAACTCTTCAAAGGCGTGTAGACAATGCTCATCGAACACAAATGCAGAGTCCTTCTCCAGCAAGCTACATAATGGCTTGGAGATTTTGGAGAAGTCCTTGATAAATCTCCTGTAAAACCCAGCATGCCCTAAGAAGCTTCTGATTCCCTTGACTGTAGTGGGAGGAGGCATCTTTTTGATGGCCTGAATCTTTGCCTTGTCCACTTCTATGCCCCTTTTAGACACCTTGTGGCCTAATACTATGCCTTTCTTCACCATAAAGTGGCATTTCTCCCAGTTTAATACCAAATTTGTCTCCTCACATCTTTCAAGCACCCTTGCCAAATTCTGCAAGCAACCTTTATAAGATTCACCAAACACAGAAAAATCATCCATGAATACCTCCAAGAAGTCCTCCACCATATCTGTGAAAATAGCCATCATGCAGTGCTGAAATGTGGCTGGTGCATTGCATAAGCCAAATGGCATTCTTCTGAATGCAAAAGTGCCATAAGGGCATGTGAAGGTGGTTTTTTCTTGGTCTTCTAGGGCGATTGCAATCTGGTTGTACCCAGAGTATCCGTCTAGAAAGCAGTAATAGTTCTTCCCTGCCATCCTATCCAACATTTGGTCAATAAAGGGACGTGTGAAGTGATCTTTCCTGGTTGCCTTATTTAGCCTTCTATAATCCGTGCACACTCTCCATCCAATAATTGTCCTTGTGGGGATTAGCTCGTTGTTCTGGTTAGTTACCACTGTTATTCCTCCCTTCTTTGGCACACACTGTACTAGATTCACCCATGAGCTGTCTGAGATGGGGTACATAATACCGGCATCAAGCCACTTAATGACTTCTTTCTTAACCACCTCTTTCATGATCGAGTTAAGCCTTTGTTGCTGCTTAATGGACCTTCTATAATCATCCTCCAACAGGATCTTGTGCATGCATAATGAGGGGCTGATTGCCTTAATATCAGCAATGGTCCACCCAATGGCCTTCTTATACTTCCTCAGTACTTGAAGCAATTCGTCTTCTTGCTCTTCAGTTAATGAAGCTGACATGATGACAGGTAAAGTCTCATTATCACCCAAGTATGCATATCTGAGATGACTCGATAATGGCTTTAGTTCTAGAGTGGGAGGCTCTTCAATGGCTGGTTTGGGAGTCTTTACTTAGCGATCAGCTAGTCCCAAAGATTCGTACTGTTTTCCTCGAACCATGTCCTTCACTTGTACTTCCACCTATTTTAGTTCTTCATATTGCATTGGAATTGAATCAATCAGAACTATCAAGGCTGCCTCATAATGGTTAGTGAAGCAACTTTTCTCTAATTCCTTGATCACCGCTGAGTCAAGAGTACTGATGGTTAAACATTCTTCAAACTCTTCAAGAAATCTCACAGCCTTCAAAACATTGAAGGTAACTTGCTCATCATTCACCCTCATGGTCAACTCACCCTTTTGCACATCAATAAGTTTCCGTCCCATGGCCAAAAACGGACAACCCAAAATGATGGGGACCTCACGATCTACCTCGAAATCAAGAATGATGAAATTGAATGGGAAGATGAACTTATCCACCTTAACAAGAATGTCCTCAATTTTCCCTTCCGGATGAGCCAATGATCTGTCTGCCAATTGCAGTGTAACAGTAGTTGGCCTTGCCTTGCCTACTCCCAGCTTCTTGAAAACTGACATTGACATCAAGTTTATGCTTGCACCAAGATCACAAAGGGCTTTGCCATAGTAATTGTTGCCAATTGTGCAAAGAATAGTGAAGCTACCCAGATCTTTCAATTTTGATGGTAACTTGTTTTGGAAGATAGCACTGCTTTTTTCAGTAAGAGCTACTGTCTCGAATTCTCCCAATCTTCTCTTCTTAGCTAGGATGTCCTTCATGAATTTAGCATAACTAGGCATTTGTTCCAAGACTTCCACAAGTGGAATATTGATGTGGAGTTGCTTCAAAATATCCAAAAATTTCTTAAATTGCTTGTCTTGCTGTTGCTTATGGAATCGCTGAGGAAAAGACGGAGGTGGGTTGCTGATTTCTGGATGAATGACTCTTTGTTGTAGTGTTGCTGTAGCAGAATTGCTAGCAGTTTGTTCTTGATTAACAGCATTTTGCTATGGTAAAGCCGTGGCAAACCTCTGATTAGGTTGTTTCTGATCTACACGTGCTTCAGCAGCCTTGTTGCTTAATAAATCATTTTGGATTGAAGTAGGCTCCCTTCTTTGAACCTTTCCAGCAATGGGTTCTTCAAGTACCTTCCCACTCCTTAAAGCAATGGCTTTGCAATGCTCTTTACCCTCTCGCTTTGGAATTTTGGTTTCACTAGGAAGTGTTCCTTGTGGTCGGTTGCTAAGGGCACTTGCTAATTGCCCCATTTGATTCTCTAGGCTTCTCAAGGAGGCTGTGTGACTCTGTAGTAGTGCTGAATGGTCCTGAATATGAGTATCTGTTTTTGCCATATGCTCCCTCAATAAGTTCTCAAATGTTGTCAATGTGGTCTATGGTGGTTCTTTAACAAACGGCCTTATGGGTTGATGGAACTGTGGAGGAAACTAAGGTCTAATTTGCATAGGAGCTGATGCTGAACTTGCACCTTGACCATACTGATTTGAAGATGAACTGGGTTGCTGCTTGAATCCTTGATTGAAAGTATTAGGGTACGAATTGTTGTAGCGCTGATAATTGCCAACATAGCAAGCTGATTCTAGATTAGAAAACATGCCCCTCACCACAATACATACATAAGACGGCTGCCAACTGTCGAGATTAAGCTCCTTGAGCTGTGCTCATAGACTTCACCATGTTTGTGAATGCTGACACTTGAGTTGAAAGAGATGTCAATGGATCCAACTCATATACACCAGCTACCTTTCTTGCTACATTGGCTCTCTCAGTAGGCTACTGATAATTATTCTGAGCCATCCTTTCTAGAATTTCGTATGCCTCATTGTATGACTTGGCCGGACTTGCCCTATTTGCTGATGCATCCACAATCTTCCTGGTTTGGCCATCCAAACCATTGTAAAATGTCTCCATCTGTATCCAGTGAGGAATCCTATAGTGTGGACACTTCCTAATGAGCTCCTTAAATCTCTCTCAAGCTTCATATAATGACTCACCCCTAAGTTGCTGAAAACTGGTGATGTTGTTCCTCAACTTTGCACTTTTGGTAGGCGGAAAATACTTCATCAAGAATTTCTCAACCAAGTCATCCTAAGTCAAGACAGAATTAGGTGGCAGTGCATTTAACCAAGCTCGAGCTTGGTCTCTTAGTGAGTATGGGAATAGTCTGAGCCTCAATGCATCATAATTCACTATTGGCAGCTTGAATGAATCACATACCTTAATAAATAGCCTCAGATGCAAGTGTGGATCCTCTGTTGGCATACCACTGAACTGCCCTGTTGACTGAAGCATCTAGAACATGACAGGCTTAAGTTCGAACTGCTGAGCCTATATCTCTGGGTGTGCTATTCCTGGATTGAGTCCATCTAGCACCGGGACTATATAGTCTCTAATAGCTCTGTCTCTGTCTTCTGCTAGGTAGAGTGCATTCCTAGCATTGTTGCCTTGATTTTGGCCCTGATTTGCTTATTGATCGGCCATTTCTGCTTCTGCAACTGATTCATACTGCTCCCTTCTTCTTGTTCGAAAAGTCCTCTTGATTTCGGGGTCAAAAGGCACAAGATTACCACCCCTTTGCCTTCATAAGCCAATGACCCTGTCACCTGAAATCACACACAGAATACACAAAGCTAGTAAAGAAAAATAACTTCCAAAAATTACAAAGATCAATAATCACTTTTCCCGACAACGGCGACAAAAACTTGTTTACAATTTTGTAATAATTATTTGCAATTCAGTGCAAGTGCACACTATTGTAAACAAGTAATATAATGATGAAAATGAGTGTCAAACCCACGAGAAAAGTATTCTTAATTCAATTGTAATATGGCAAGAAATTTAACTTTACTAATTATATTGAGACCAAATGGAACACTAATATGAAAATAACAGTAAAATAAAAACAACAGAAAAAAATTAGAAAGACTAACAAACTACAGAATTTAATTGCAAAACAATGACTGGGAATTAAGTAATAGTATGGGAAACGGCTGAGAACAGACAAGTAATTAAGGATGAACAATCAAATTATGAAAAATGGTTGGGAAACATTTTCCTTTAGGCAAATCCGAAACTATGCTGTAGCATAAATTTTTCTTTTAGTCAAGTTAAAAAGTTTTTAAACATTGTCCAAATTCAACTTCTACATATTCCTATGTAAAATCAAATCCAGAGAGTTCAAATTGAGAGCAATAACCTTTAAAACCATGAGATGGATAACTATTCCTAGACTATCCACAGAATCAACCAAACAGAATTCCAAATTTAGTTGAACTCACGCTGTTCAATCCTAATCCAATCTCTAAATATTTTCCAATACCTAGAAACCAATTGCAAGTATTTGAAAAGGGCCCGTAATCAAACACAAGATAAGCAATGATGAACAAATTAAATAGTAAAAACAAAAATATGCCAAGCAAATCTACATCATCGTTTTAGACTTACTTCAAGTACTCATGGTTCCCAACAATTAGAACAACTACTCCATAAGATCAATGAAAACCATATTTAAACTATTGTTCAACATCATAACTAAACGATTGATCACAAAAAAAAAAATTCAGAATTCAAACAAAACTGAGCAAAACATAATCAACTCCCTTCTCCAAGGTTGAAGACCGTGTGTTCACAGAGAAATTCTGCTCCTGACGAACACTTCTGTGTCTTCCTTTGCTGGGTTTTACCAAATATGAACCAAGGAATTCCTTCCTAGGTTAGATTCAACCTTCCTTCTTCTGGAAAAACAAAAAAAACAAAACATGTGGCTCTAGATGAATTTCTTTATATGAAGAATTAGAACCCCCTTTTTACAGAGCATCATTTTCTCTTTATAGTTTTTGGGAATCAACCCTATTCTCCTCACGTGGATGATCTGATGGCTAGCAAAAATTATATTAAAAATGATGGATAATGATGATGACACTTGGAAAAAGGAGCTGATGTCATCAAAAATACTACCAGTGTAGTTAAACAGGCTACTCATTCTTGAATTTTCATGTTTGACGACTTTGCTTCAGCTTTGCTATAGCAAAGTTACGATTTCCTTTGTTTCAACCTTCACTGGTTGCTCAGCTTCTTGTACCTGTTTCATGCCACCCTAGAAAACTTCGAAAGTTTCTCCCCCATCACACTTGCATGCCCTAGACCTTCAAATCTCAAAATACAAAACAAAGTCTTCCAAGGGCATCAAATGGTTACAAGACAACATAACATAACAAAAACACTAACTGACCAAAATAAAAATAAAAAGACCTCAAAACACTTCCTTAAAACTATAAAACTCCCCAGAAACGAGCTACCTATGTGTGGAAACATGACCGAATAACTCGAGAATCTCAAGTTATCATTGATGTCTAGGTCTACTTTCACTTTAGGTGGAGGAGCAATAGTTTAAAGGAGTGTTAAGCAAAGTTGTATTGCTGATTTCACTATAAAAGCTGAATATGTAGTAGCTTGTGAAGTAGCTTGGCTCCAAAAGTTCTTGAATAATCTGGAAGTTGTTCCAGAAATGGAGAAGACTATAGAACTCTATTGTGACAATAGTGGGGTTACGGCTAATTCAAAAGAACCTATAAGCCACAAGAGATCCAAGCATATAAAGCACAAGTACCATATGATTAGAAAGATAGTACATTGAGGGGATGTATCTATGATGAAGATTATGTCACTGGACAACGTGGCTGATTTGTTTACAAAGATGCTACTTGGGAAGACATTTAATAAGCATTTAAAAGGATTAGGTTTAAGAGACATGTCTCATCTACATTAGTGCAAATGGGAGTTTGTTGGGATTAGTGCCCTAAAGCGTGGGATGTATTTATGACACTATTTATTTTATTTATAAATAAGTTATTTTCATTTAATTTATATGCATGTATTTGATACTTTATGAATATCATAAAATCTCATGATTATTTTGAATGTAACTTTAGATATTGTATATAAGTGTTATATATAAGAGGATAGTAGTTAAAGAAAAAACAATCTAGATTGTCTGTAATAACTATTAGTTTGCATTGATCGTTAATTACAATAAGGGATCTTTAATTAATTATTACTAGCAAAGCTCATTACCATTAAGAATGGAATTGACCTTATCCAGGTTATTAATGTTAATGACATTTAATGAGAGTACTTTGCATAATGTGATTATGTAGGATATGAACATGATGTGATTTCATGAATTTCTTATAATTTCATTAAAGATAGAAATTCAAATCACATTAAATGATGGTTATAAATAGAATGATCTGAACTCTGAGCTATTAGGAGAGTCTTATTTATGGTATTGTGTGCTTTAACTTATGAGGATAGATTTTGACAGTATCAAGTCCTAACCCTCATATCGTAGGTACATAATGAAATAAGTAGTTGGGAATGTTAATATTGCAAGATAAAATCTATTCCTTCTCTATAGAGAATTAGGCAAATAATCCCCTCAAGTATTGATTTAGGACTCGAATGATATGTGTGCATAGTTTATGATTAAGTTCATAAATTTATCATTCATTAGAGAATCAAGGGAACTCAATGATTAAGAAGTAATTTGAGAGAATAGCGGATTTTACCTAGTTCTAATTATGGATTATTTATGGAGGATCAGTTTATATAAAGTGATTACATCAATGGACCGTGTTTTTCTGGAAAACAATGATTTAAATAAATATCCGTAATTATCAAGTGTTCAATTCCAATTTTTTAGTGGAGTAACTTTGAAATTAAATAAAGTAGATTTGAATTAATTAAAGTATTTAATTAATTGTCTATTTTATGGTAGCTTGAAGTTATCGGTCCATCCATCCCCGTTGCTGTCTCTGAAAATATCTCTTCAATATGAAATTGATCAAGAACGTTAATTAATTCATAATTTGGAATTATAAATTACTTATTTATTATTTAATTTCAATCTCTTGAGATTATTTATTTTGAATAAATATGAAAGTACAATTTTCTAGATTATTTATTCAAAATTCAAATAAATATAGTTTTGAATTTTAATTGATATTTAATTCAAAATTCAAATTATTTATTGGATAAATGTTTTGAATTTTAATTCAAATGTGATTTAAATTATTTAAATTAATTATTTCAAATTTTGATTTGGAATATATTAATTTAAAATTTAATTTGAATTAGAATATCTTTAAATTCAAAAAGGATAATTTTTAATTCTCAATTTTAAATAAAATCGAAAAATAGCCTAATTTTTTTGGAGGAAAAATCTAAATTTTCTATGGGATTTTTCTCCCTTCGAAATTCATATTTTAGGCTTAAAATTCCCTTGGGAATTTTTTGATTTTTGACCTAAAAAGAGAGAAAAGTTTTACTCCTAATTTGAATCTAATTGGGAATTAAATTTAAATTAAAAGTAGATATTATTGGTACCGGAGGCTCGACAAGGAAGACGGGGGTCGTCGAAGATTCCTAGATTAATAAATTGCTCCTTCCTAATCGTTTCTAAAGATATGTCTAATTTATTGTTAATTTAGATTAATATATCTATAGTTCGTGGATCATAAATTTGTAATTAAAATATTTGATATGTACGATCCGATACCTGACGCCTTCTATTGTGTTTATTCTGAAAAACATTTTATAAAACCAACATTGTGGTGCTAGCTACTAGAGCTACTCTTTCTATATCTTATTGTTGAAATATTAGGCTAGGTAGCCAGATTTGCCACCTAGCCAACATATATGACCTAATCTTTTTTTTTTCCTTTAAGGAAATAGTCAGTTTTCCTAAAACTAGTCAATCAATTTCACGTGGTGAGGATCAAGTGCAAGGGGAAGCACAAATTCAGTGTCAAATCTAGTTTGCATGTTAGATGGTGGATAGTGGCACGTCAAATCTAGTCAAATCAAAGTGGGAGAAGAGAGAAAGAGAGGTGTAGATTTCATGATCTTATTTCACCTGCATTGTTATCCACCATGATCAGTGTTTGGAGCACTCCTCTCTGGCTATTTCAATGGAGTAGATTGTGAGTGACACTGTAGTGACACGTTACCCCTGTTGTTGATTCTCCCTTTAGCTGCAAAACTGAGTCACGATTCATAGCTAGATTCAATTCCACTGGCAACAAATTTTTTTTTTTCAAACTTTTTTCAACCTCTCATTTCTTTTCCCTCAGAACCCAACAATATTCGTTCTTACTACCTATTGAAAGAAATAATTAATCTACAGGTTGGTTGTAATAACCGAGAAAATCTACTATTCTCGGAGATATGTATATTGTATTTAATACAAAAATTTTTATGTTTAAAAATGTAAAATGAATGATTTAATACTGTTTAGAATGTAGAAAATTGTTCTAACAGTGTTAAAATTTAGGAATTTAGGAATAGAAATTTTTACCGAACCAAAATATGAAAAACTGTGGCATATTGGCATCGAAAACCCTAGGAAGTGCAAAAAAAAAAATCACACTAAAAGACGATAATGTTTGACCGAGATTTTTGGCCAAACAGAAGAAAAATAAGGCGAATCAACTGCACTGGAGGCCCTAGGAACCCACCGGGGCGATTCTGGTGAAGTTTCTTCAGTTTGACTTTTTAGTCAAAATGAGGATTTAATTAATATGAATAGTAATCAAACAATTAAACATGTGATTTAAAACATATTATATCACAAATTATGACATCATAATTTTTATTCCTTAAAAAGTAGAGAAAGAATTAGGAATCCAAAGTATAAGACTTGATCTTATCTTAATCTAAGGGCTAGAATTAAGCCAAAATTATTTTATTTGTATTTTTGGAAAATTAGAAAGAATTAGGAGAGTGCTAGGTGTCAAAATCTTGTGGAAGGAAAGTGAATTAATTAGTTTTACTTGGCTTAAGGGAGCATCAGATTGGCAAGGAAAGAACTGGAAGAAAAAAAAGAAAAGAGAGAGAGAAAAACTTAGCCATTTTTGTTACAACCTCCATCCCCTGTGCAGCCAAGAAGAAAACAGTGAGTGCCTCTCCCTCTAACCAAGCTTTTTCTTCAAAAATTTCACACCAAACTTTAGTCATCATCTTCTTGCAGTAAGAGGATCTCTTTGGTGAATAGGTAACCATGAATCTCCCATTTTTCTTGTGAGTTTTTGAATTGAAATTTATGGCTCCCAAGTATAAGATTGATGATAAACTTTTGAATTGAAACTTGATTGATTTTGATTAATAAAGTAGTTAAAAAGGATTGATTATGAAAATTTGAGTATTTGGTATCCTAAAAACAAAAACTTTGAAGTATGTTTTTTAAACAAAACCAAGGACATGTATGAGATAAATAGTGGAATTTGTGAGTTATAATGTTGTTGGTAATAGTTTAAGAAAAAGGATTTGGCATGTGAAGTTATTAGAAAGATTCATGTAAGAGAAATTTGAGGATAATTATGTGAATAAAATGAGATGATATAAGTTTTATTATGGAAATGTGGTTTAGACAATATTGTTTATATGAGTATTTTACATAGAATTTTTAGAATGTTTTATGTGAAATTAAGCCTCTGGTATAGATGTGGTAGATGAATTAGGATAGATGGTTTTGAGGCGTTTTCTAAATGCCGGGAACCTAGAAAATTAGCAGAAATGCTGTCGAAAATTTTTAAGAATGATACCAATAGGTATGTTGAAAGATGAGGAGTAAACTAAGGTTTAGGTTAAAACCCGAACCCTTAGTAACTTAAGATTTAGAGAATAGGAAAAAGAGACGTTTTAAAGAATAGTGAAATGTCCATTTGAGATTTAGAAAAGTGAGAAAAAGAGGAGTAATGACTGAATGATTGTTAAAATAGTACCCCTCGAGTAACAAGATAGAGAAAATCAAGAAAATTTCTGAAAATGAGTAAAAAGGGGCTAAGGGTACCATAGAAAAGTTTAAATAAATTTTCAAGTGCCAAAACTAGGGTTTTAAAAGCTAAAAATCAAGTTTTGTACAGTACACGGGCGTGTAATAAGGAAAAAATTTTTTTGAACATGCCCAAATTACACGGCCATGTGGTGAGAAAATCAACTACCTGAGAGTTATATGGTCGTGTATTAGGCCGTGTAAAAACGTAGGCTACACGGCTAAGGACATGACCATGTAGAGAAAATGCCAACCACCCGAGCGTTACACAGTCGTGTACTAGGTCGTGTACATACACAGATGTGTATAGGTCAGACGGGCAGGCTACATGGCCAGCAAGCCAATCTATCACCCGAGCGTTACATAGGCACAAACACGGTCGTGTATCAAACCGTGTTCAAATTACACAGCCATGTATGGATGGACTTTAGTAGACAGAGAGGTACACGGTCTAGGACACGATCGTGTAACAGATCGTGTACTGTTTATAAATATGAAAATTATTCTAAAATAAAGAAGAAATAGTGAATAGATGAAAAGTAAATAAAATAGTAATAATAAAATGCTCATAAACTAATTAACAAACAATATTTGGTTTGTAGGAAGCCGATCGGGAAGCAATAAAGGAATACCAGAGGAACTAAAGAAATTGACTTTAGCTCAAGTATTGTAAGTACGTACATTAAATTTTCTACTCATGATTTGGCTGTTGTATGTTTGTTACTGACTTTCAACCTGTCATGATAGGAAACTTATAATATAAAAGGTTATAACGAATGATAAAAGTAGGCAAGATAATAAGATTGAAGAGTTAAATGTTGGCGTACTGGCCTCTTATAAAATGAGGTTTCAAAGAATGGCTATCCAATCTAATGGGATTTGATAACTCTATAAAATAGAGTTATTTTACTACTTTTTCATACACAAAAATTAGCTTGTTCTTGAGAATTGTAGTTGTTTTTAATTTGTTTTTAATTTATTTTGTTTTGTATACTTTAATTAGATTTCATAAATTTCGTAAAGTTTTTATTTAATTTTCATCTTTTTCTAATAATAATTAAATAAGCTTAAAATTAAATATTTCCAATGAGTATACTTATAGCATTTTATTTTGGAAATATCTAATTTTAGCACTTTGTTTTTCTGTAGCGTCAAAGAGGGCATCACTATTCATGTTAGGAAACTGTGAAAACCAAGCTTATCACGCATTCTATGGCACTGGATCCTTCCTAATTTCATATACTGGATTGGAGCTAATGTACTACTGTAGCAGTACTGTAACAATGTGCATGGACACTGTAGTAAGCATGCCGACACTGTGGACAAGCATGCGACACTGTAGTAGTTGTCGCAAGCACGTGAACACTGTAGCAGTACTGTTGCAAGCATGCACCGATCACTGTAGCACTATAGGAAGCACGCAATATTGTAGCAGTGCTGTAGCAAGCGTGCACCGATTACTGTAGCACTGTAGTAAGTTTGAAAATTTGTATTGTGTAGCACCGAATACTGTAGCATGTTTGAAAATTGTGTTGTGTGGGTACCAAATACTGTAGCAGCTTTGAAAAATTATGTGAAAGTTAGGTGGAATAGTGTAAATTTATGCTTATAAAAGGGGGCATTCTTGGAGAGTTTGAAGAAGGGGGGATACACTCTGTCTATCTCATTTTTACCTTGCTTTCATTCTCATATTTTCTCTCTAGAATATTGTGAGAATGTTTTGTAAGTTAGGCTAGAGTTCTTGGGTGAGGCTAGAGATGATCCTATATGTGTAGTGAGCTTATTTGAATTTTGATTCTCTATGGTTTGTAATGTTTATACATTTGAGTAATTAATTTTCTTTCATCTCATTTGTTTCTCACATCAATATATTTTGTTGACAACTTTTATATAAATTCAGTCAAGCTTTTTTTGTGTGGTTGTTGTATAATACAATATATTGATAAATATAGTTTTATAAGTAGTCTTTTACTGCATTATCGCTGGTGGCATATTGTCGATTTTAGATTTCTTATAAGACAATATTTCTTAGCACTTAACATAAGAATCTTATTTACTCAAATATATTTAATTCACAAGTTCTTCAAATCTTATCTTCCGATTGATTGTTTGGAATGTAAAAACTTTCAATTGAGTTAATTTATGAATCAAAATTCAAATAGGTGAATGGAGCATATAGGGGATTCTCGATGTCTTACCATTTTTAACTATTGAATTTTATTTTCTTTACTTTAAATTGCATTATCTTTCAATCAAATTGCTCTAAAATCACAAAAACACTTTCTTTCTTTTCTTGTTTAATTACATATCTCTCTAACACTTGTGTTCTACTAATATCTTTTGTTTGTTTTTATCACTTTCTCGTGAGATCGACCATTGTACTATAACTAATCGCTTTATTTTGTCACAATTTGGTCGTAATCAGGATTCTATCCTGAAAGTGTGGAGGTTTAACGTTAAAGTTCGACCGTGAGGTTGGTTTGTGGGTCGCTCTCCCTCCCCTCATTGGTCTGCACGCATTACGGTACGACCATCGAATGGGGCCCGCAAGCAAAACCAAAGTAAAGTAAAGAAAGAAAAGAGAATGATATGATAAAAAAAAAATGATATAAGCATGATGTGACTAACATTAGTGCATGTGCATTTTTTTTTATAACATATATGTATGTTTGTATTTACTGAGCTTTAGCTCACAAGTCCATTCGTGATGTAGGGAATAAGGGTAAGCAACCAGCATCATAAATAAAATAACTAAAAGGGCATGCAGACAGATCCCATGAATGTCATGGTGTGGGAAATGGTCCTCTCTATGCTTTCCGGCTGCCAACGGAAAGTATATGCTATGTAAAGATATTATACAAAGATGAACGTACAGTATGTGTAAAAAAAAAAAAGATGTTTTTAATGAAACAATGACTCATGTACTTAATGAATAGTTTTAAAAATATATAGTATAAAAAAATCCCATATTTTACTAGATTTTATTAAATTAATATGCAAGTTTTTAAATATATTTCCGCACTTTAGAAAATGAAATTATTATATGTAAGAGTAAAAAGTAAGAAAGTGGTTGACGGTCCGAGTGAGCCAAGTCGGAGTCCACATTGGCAAAACATGACTTGCAACCATCATTTGTTATTTTTCCTATTGTACATACTTAAAATAAAATATGAGTTCTTCAAATTATTCCATGATGCTTTGAAAAAAAAGAAAAAAGAAACTTATAGCATTGTTTGCATAGCAAGCCATATAGTTTATTCAAACTTTAATTTGGGTTTATTTTTTAAATGTATTATTATTATTATTATTATTATTATTATTATTAGGAGGGTTTGTAAAAAGTATCTATTAAATCACTTTTGTCTTTACAACTAATTTTATTTAAAAATATTTTAGTAATAAAATTTTTTTTAGAAAAAGGTGTGTGAGAAGTGTGGTTAGAAGGGTGACAATAAAACTCACTAGCATTGTGGTACTAACTAATAGAGTTACTCTTTCAATATTTTATTGTTAAAATATTAGGCTGGGAAGTCGAATTTGTCACCTAGCCAACATATATGAACTAATCTTTTTTTTTTTTCTTTTAAGGAAATAGTCGGATTTCCTAAAACTGGTAATCAATTTCATGTGGTAAGGATTGGGTGCAAGGGGAGGCACAAATTTAGTGTCAAATCTAGTCTGCATGTTCGATGATGGATAACAGCACATCAAATCTAGTCGAATCAAAATGGGAGAAGAGAGAAAGAGAGGCGTAGATGTCACGACCTTACTTCACCTGCATTGTTGTCCACCATGATTAGCGCTTGGAGCACTCCTAGCTGGCAACGTCAGTGGAGTAGATTGCGAATGATGCTGTAGTGACGTGTTGCCCTTGCTGTTGATTCTCCCTTTAGCTGCAAAACTGAGTTGCGATACGTAGCTAGATTCAATTCCATTGGTGCTGGATTTTTTTTCTTGTTGGGGGGTTAGGGTGTGGCATATTTTTTGTTGTTGTTGTTGTTTTAAATTTTTTTTATTGATAAAGTGGTGATTTATCATAATTAATCACTGTTTGACTGAAAAATCAGGGATTGATTATAAATAATCAGTGATTAATTAAAAAAATTGTTAATTTATATTATAATCAATTAGTGATTAGCTGTGTGATTTATCTATAGTCAATCAGTGATTTAATTATATATAAAATTTATTGACTATTTTAAGGGAAAAAAAACCCCCTTATAATTAATTTTTAAGAACTTAAGCTACTTGTTAAAAAACTTAATAAAAAAAAATCAAAATTTTCTTTTTTTAAAAAATACATACCACTGGTATTCTTAGAATTCCAAACATACATTTTTAACATACAATTGAAATTTTATCAGTTTGAACTTTGAAGGAATATACAAATACAAATCTATTATATAAATATACCATAATATTCTTAGACCATTATAATTATAATTTGCATCAAAACAAGGACTCCACTAGCATTTTTCGGGTTGTTTGTTTCTTGAGAAGGTTGGTCTAGCTCTATAACAGCATTAAATTATCATTTTATTTCTAGTAAAGAGATTATCAGTTTTATGTTAAAGAAAAATAATAGGAAGAAAGAAATAAATAGTAATTTTCATATAATAATTAAATTAAATAGTAGATTTTAAAAATATTTATAGTAAATAATAGATTTATAAAGTAACTGTGCATATATATTATACTTAAAATAATTTATTTATACTTTTTATTAAGTAATGATTTATTTATCTTGTAAATACATCAATTACTCTTTAAAATTTCAATTTATCAAATAAATATGTTATTTATTATAAATATATTACAAATATATTATTTATTTAAATTATTCCATGCTTTTAAAACAGTCTTCTTTCTCTTTTTTTTTTTGGTTGAAAGAAATTGGAACAATTTTTCCAAACACAAACAAAATCCTTTTCTAGTTTCTAAAAAAAAAATAAATTGTGAAAAATATTAAACACATGAAAAGGGAAAATGGAACAACTTCTTTTGCATTAAAAAAAAGGAAAAAAAAAAAAAGGAAGAAGAAAAAAAAACTTTGAAACAGTAAAGAAATACACATGAACGAATGGGGGTTGTTGGGGACCTAAACAACGAGTTCCATTCAACGAGAAAGAAGAAAGCATAGCAATTCGATTCTGAAATTTCTGAAGATGAGGAGAGTCTCTTCCAAAGCCAATTGGGTTTTCTTTGACACATCTTCTAAGTTTCTTTATGGTTCTGGAGGTATGTCTTTGTTTTCTTCTCTTCCTCCTAGTTTTGCTCTGTTCATTGCTCGAAATCATTCTAAAACCTCTCAAAATGAGGCTTATGGAAGCAAACATGGCAAAACGTATAATGAGATTGAAAATCTTGGAGAGGCTTTGAGTTTGTTTCATGGGATGCTCCGAATGCGTCCTCTACCTTCTGTCATTCGTTTCAATCAGTTGTTGGGCCAAATTGCAAAAATGAAACATTATTCTGTTGTGATTTCTCTTTTCAACCAAATGGGTCTTTGGTGAATCCATTCTGATGGTTGTACTCTCAACATTGTGATTAATTGTGTAATAATCGGGAAACTTCATTATTCTTGGGAAATCGGTACATAAAATGTACATGATGAATTCCATGTTTAAATTGTGAAATGTAGTGATGTTATATGTGTATGCATGTGTGTCACACATAGTATCAAGAAATTAGTCAAGATGACATTTTCTTAATATAAAATTGATATATTTAGAATCAGTATGCTTAAATTAGTCAATTAAGTATAAAATATAATTTTTGATCAAGAAACATACAGTATCAAGAAATTGGTCAAGATGACCTTTTTTTAAAATAAAACCGATATATTTGGAATCAGCGTGCTCAAATTAGTCATTTGAGCATAAAAAGTAAATTTTGACCGGGAAATCACAGTACCGGAAACTGGTTGAGATGACATCGGATAAAAATAAAACTGATATATTTGAGTTCAGCACGCCCAAATTAGTCAAGATAGCCTATGTCAAAATTTATAAAAAAAAAGTTATAAAAAAGTGAAAATTCAGAAATTCAAAATAAGCCCCCAAATTTTCTTCTTTCTTCATTTTCCCCCACCAACACCGAAAACGAATAGTGCCGACAAATAAAAAACGGCATCCGTTTTCGATACTTCCATTACCGTTGGAAAACTCTCACCGAGCTGAGTCCAATGGTGGGTCGACGCGACGGAACCGCCGCTGAAGGACGCCGCACGTGCCGCCCAAAACCGCCAGCTGCCAAAAACTTCCCGCCGTCGTATCTTCACCGTCCGACGTCCAAATGCCATGATTCTAGTCCTAATGGATTCGTGGTGAAAAGTAGAATAAAACCCAGGCCTAATTTCAGCTCAACGGGCACTAGATCGCGCTGCTCGAAGCCTCGCCGTCGCCGTTGTGTTGCCACCGTAGAATCTGTTGATTTCGACGAAGTTGAGTGACATGGTGGGTACCAAAATACTCAGAATGTTGCATAGAACAAAAGCCCCAAGTCAATTTTGGGCAACAAAGCCGGCACGACGAAGAACGGACATCATCGTCGCCGTCGCCCTTTTGAGGCTCGATTTCTGATGATATGTGCCTCGATTGGTGAAATTGACACCACCAATGGATTCCTCTCGTCGAGCTCTTCAAGATGGTGGCCGCCTTTTCCTTCATTGCCGCCGGTCAATGACTGGTCAACGCAAGTCAATGGCAATCAACACTGGTCAATGCTGACTTGGTGACCAAAATTTAAAGAGTGGCCCGTTGGCTTATTTTCGACATTCTAGACACATCCACGACATCGGATTTGCAAACCAGAACTTGAAAAGTGAAGAACGGAGGAATAAAGTTCGTGCGCTTGAGACCGAATGGTTCGTTCGATCACCAATGGGACGATTTCGGTAGTAATTTCAGTCCCTTTATTCCTTAATTTATGTTTTGGAGTGATTATGTATTAATTATGTATTTTGGCATGTGAAATTGTAAGAAAAATGGATGAAAATGATAGATAAAAAAATGTGTGGAAATGTGAATATTTTTACGTAAAAGTTGAGTTTTACGTAAAAAAATATAAGCCTCTGGTTTAGTACGTGATAAATTAGAATATGTTAGATAGTTTCGAGGCATTTCCTAAGCACCGAGAACCCAAAAATTAAGCGGAAATGCTGTTGAAACTTCTAAAATAGCACAAAAGGGTGTTTTAGGAAACGAGGGGTGAAAAATGTGATCAGAATGGAAAACCGAGACCCCTCGAATGATTTTAAGAATTAATGAATGAGTTAGGCTCAAAAAAGGAGGACGGGCGTTTGAGGATTAGTGAAACGTCCCTTTTGAGGCCCAAACGTAAGATAAGTAAAATCTGACCCTCGGTGATGACGGGTGACAAATAGTCGCCTATGCTACAGCAATGGCTGTTGTGTAAACATATTGAAGTTTAAGAAAAATTATTTTATGATTTTTGGACTTAGAAAATCTAGTTTAAGCATTTAAAATAAAAATGATATGACCCAAAGACCCATTAGGGGAAAAATTGTCATTTTGACTGAAAATTTCAGGAATGATAGAAAAGGGCTCTAATGGACTTAGAATGGTTTAATTAAGATTCTAAGGGCCAAAACTAAGTTGTAAATCAAAGAAAAGTAAGGTCATGATGAAAAAAAAAATCACGTTAGGGACAAAATGGTAATTTTACCAAAAGTTAGCGAAAAAGTGGAAAATGAGATTTTAGACTCCTAAGTTCATGATTGAGAGATAATTCTACGTTTTACTAAGTTTTATGTATGAAATAAGTATTGAAAATAACTGTGGTTATTTCGATTATAGGAATCCAAAGCAGACGCGAAGAAGGAACGTCTGCGGATCCAGAAAGTAAGAAAGGGGATATTAACAAAGTAACTGTAAGTTCAAATATTTTTCCTGTCTATAACATGAATTGACTGATAGGTCTAAGTATTATATGTTGTAAGTTCAAGCATTTAGTTGACTGCAACATGAATTGACATGTTATGTTATGTCTATATTTATGTGTTATGCAAAAGTTATGTATGTGAGTACAATATGCACTAAAGTATGACTAACATAACGCTCACTATAAAAAAACTACGTTAAGAAAGAAAGAAAAGAAATGAATGAAAGAAAGAAATGAAATGAACGAAAGAAAGAAAGAAAGAAAAGAAATGAAAGAATAAATGAATGAATGAATGAATGAACGAACAAAAAGATAAAGTAAAGAAAGAGAAAGATAAGTAAGATAATAAGACTGAAGATTTAAGTGTTGGTGTACCGACCTCTCTAGGTGAGGTTTTATGTTATGAATTCCACTACAATAAAATGCTACCTCCCGAAGGTGTGAGGTTAATGGCTTATAGTGGAATGCTACCTCCCGAAGGTGTGAGGTTAATGGCTAAAAGTTAAAGATCGACCGTGGTGTAGGTTGGTGGGTCGCTCCCCCTTCCTCCCACTGGTCAGCGCGCATTAGGTACGTCTAATACTGGGCCCACAAGTGAAAGAATAAGAAAAGAAAAGAAAAGGAAAGAATAAGAAAAGGAAAGAATAAGACAAGAAAAGAAAGGAAAAGAATAAGACCAGAAAAGAAAAGAACAGAACGACATGATATGAACGAAAGAACGAACAATAAAAATGAAAATTAAGTGAGAAAAGAAAAGAAAAGAAAAGAATGACATGAAAGAAAGAAAGAACAAAAGAATAATGAAAATGAATGAATGAAAAGTAGAAAAGTATAATGAGACTAACATGTATGCATATGATAAGTTATGCATAAGTTAATATGCATAAGTCAGTCTTACAATTTTAAGTATGTTTGTGATGTTTAAGCATACATTTAGTATGCTATGTTTGAATTGATATGTGTACACAATGTTTTGTATGATGTTAAGTATGTTATGTTTATGATGTTTAAGCATACATTAAGTATGCTATATTTAAATTATGTTATGTTAAAGAATATTAAGTATGAAAGTTTGATCTCGCTATTGGAATACGTTAAGTGTGAAGTTGAAAGTAATGTATGATATATGTTATGTTAATGTTCTGATGCCACAGTTAGTATCAGATATGCTATGTCCAAAAAGGTACGAGTTCTTATATGTTATGTCTGTATATTTGAACTTACTGAGCCTGTTGCTCACAAGTTTGTTTATGTTGCAGGTAAGCAACCTGCACGACGATAAGACAAGTGATGGATGACGAATGAGATCTGCATGTGCCAAGGTACTGGACGAGGGTTATGGTACTGCTATGAGTCTTCCGCTGAGCTATTTAAAGAAAGTTTTGAAACAGATGTTAAAATGATGATTTATAATGTAAATGAAGTTATGACAAAGTAAAATGTTTACTTTAGTAAATATTTTATGACGGTACAGTTTTCAAGTTTAAAAGTTTAAGAAAGAAAAAAAAAATTTATTCCCCATTTTTACGTTCGAATAAGTATGTTAAAGAAAATATATTAAAAGTAAGATACCAGCTATCACATCTGCTATAAGAGCAAGTTTAAGAGTAAGTTTAAAGTTAAGGTAGCTACGAGCGTGCTATACGTCACAAATTGCTTCTATCATCTGAACAATATGGGCTTCATTTTGTCTGTTTTAGAAAAATTCATTAAATTTGGTCGTGCATGGAGCACCGTGACCCTGAATTGTCTAATGAAAGGATTTTTGCTCGACGGAAAGTTTGACAAGGCAAAGGAATACTATGAAAAAATGACCAGAGGTGGTTGTAAGCTGAATATAATTAATTATAACACGTTGCTAAATGGGTTTTGTAAAGTGGGAAACACTACTGTAGCTGTGCAGTTGCTTTGGAATATGGAAAAACATAGGATCTGCAAGCCTGACATAGTTTTGTATAACGTAGTCATCGATAGCCCTTGTAAGGATGGACTATTTTTTGACGCTCATAACCTCTTCTCATCAATGATCAGCAAAGGAGTTGTTCCTGATGTCGTTACTTGTAACTCCTTGATTCATGGAGCTTGCTTGTTAAGCAAACAGAAAGAGGCTATGAATTTATTTGATGAAATGATAGGTCAAAAAAATCCCACCCGATGTTCTAACTTTAAATGTGTTGGTGGACATGAATTGCAAGGAGGGGATGGTTGAAGATGCATAGCATGTGATGGATATTATGGTCTAGAGCGGCATCAAACCTAATGTGGTAACCTATAGTTCGCTTATGGACGGTTATTGCATGCGAGGGGAAATGGATGAGGCAAGGAAAGTATTTGATAACATGATTGCCTTGGGTTGTGAACCTGACCTACATAGTCATAGTATTTTGATCAATGGGTATTGCAAGGTTAAGAGGATAGATGAAGCCCAAAAAATGTTTGTAGAAATGACATCTAAGGGATTATTTCCAGATGTTGTGACCTACAGTTGTCTTATTCATGGACTTTGTAAAGTAGGGAGAACACAGGCTGTTGAGAATCTACTTGAGGAGATGCAAGTTCATGGGCTACTTCCAAATAGTCAAACTCGTGCTATTTTACTTGATGGTCTATGCAAAAGCGGAAAGCTTGACTCGGCAATCTCATTGTTGCAACAAATGGAAGAGAATAAGTTCCCGCTCAATGTTGTGGCACATAATTCCCTCATTGACGGATTATGTAAAGCTAGAAATTTTGTAGCTGCAAAGGATCTCTTTTCTGGATTAGCATCCAAAGGCCTAGAGCCTAGCGTGTGGACATACAACATAATGATTAATGGACTTCTTTGCGGGGGACTCATTGATGAAGCCACAAGCATGCATAGACAGATGGAGGACAATTTAGTGATCCGAGCATATACTACTAATGGTGAGATATCAAAAGCACTACTTCTAAAAGATGAAATGGTTGAAAGGGGTTATTGCGTAGATGCTTTAATTACAGAGTTGTTTGTTCATTTGGTGTCTACTGGTAAATTGGATTCTTCATTGCTGCCATTGATACAAAAGGTTAAAAAAACAAAAATTGGGGAAGCTCCAAAAGAGATCCGGTGCAACTCAAGCAAAGAGACCAACTAGTTTTGATGATGGTTGCAGTGCATCTATGGGGTTTAATGGGTCATGCCATGTGTGAATTCCAGACGCAACGAATGGCAGGAATTAGCGATCAAAATGGACATCTTATTTTAGTTGACCAAGCTCAAATCTTTTGAGGTATTTATAATTTTTTTAAAGGATTTTTTTTTAATTGAATCGACTGACCAAAAGGATACTAGATTAACTATAATATTTACATAAATTTTTGAAAAAATTCACTCTCTTTCCGTGATAAGAGCAATTTCATTCGCATGTTTTTCCTCCTTATTATTGAAGACATCACAGTCATTCCATGATAGGTCCAATTTTATACATATGTTATTTGTTCCTTTCGGTGTAATTTCATCTCACGTGCATTTTATTTTTGCTTTCAAATTTTATTCACCAGAATCTGGAGTCAGCAATATAGTTTTCACGTACTTTAACTTGTAATGGATAGATATTCTCTGTTTTGAAGTGTTCACTTATTACTCAATTGCAAAATATTGAACTGTACATCAACATTTTGCTTGCTTAAATGTATGAGGTAGCATAAGATATTTGACAATATGCATAGAATGAGAATGATTTAGTATTTGCATACATGGACAACAAGCAACCGATCAGTTATTGTTTAAACCTTCTCTATTCATCAAGTCGTGTTGCCATGTGGAGATACAATATAACGTTGGGAAAGTTAAGTGGATTGTCACAGCACTAAGGTTGATGCCATTATCAGATTATCTCTGAACTTATAAGCAGCAAATATTAAAACAAGTTGGTTTACTCTTGGGAAAATTCCCCAGAACATACTGCAGAAAAGCAATTGTCTCGTCTTTACATCCCAGAGATGTAGGTAAGCTGCTTTTGACATGATGAATACTAATATTTGGTTTTCTGTCTGTTGGCTAGTATCTTGTGGAAGTGTTCTTTTACTACTTTGTATGGGTTCATTACAGTTAGCTTGTCGCTTTACTTTCTTTTTGGAGCCTGTTTGGACCTATGTCTTGTTTTCTGTTTCGTTTTATGTTCTGCTGGCTGCATCGAAAACATTGGTGAGGAGTTCTGCTGATTTTTAGAGGTCTGAATTACAAAAACGAGGCCACAAAAACGTAGATGGTTATCAAGAACTAGAATCTGAA
Organism: Antiaris toxicaria; assembly: GCA_035233585.1. Classification (NCBI taxonomy): domain Eukaryota; kingdom Viridiplantae; phylum Streptophyta; class Magnoliopsida; order Rosales; family Moraceae; genus Antiaris; species Antiaris toxicaria. The sequence continues at coordinate 22,438,160 of CP141153.1, forward strand.
GTGATTTAGAATTGAAAACATCACAAAGCAAATGATGGCCTGACATATGCAAAAACGCTTATCCCAAAATCTTGTGTTCAAAAATTTAATGAGATGAAGATAATGAATACGAAAATGATCTAAAAGAACTTTTGATCTTTCTTATGGTGCTGATCAGAAAAATGATGAAAAAGTAAACAAAAGTATGACCTCTTGGACGTGATAATGTATGAACTCAGATTGTTTTATCCCTATTTTTTTTCGTTCTAATAATTCCAAATGTTCCTCTTGGAGGTGATAACCACATTCAAACACAGTTTGTTTGACGTGTTTTAAGATTGTTCACTAATTTCCATATATATTTTTTTAATTATTGACCTTTGCTTTTGATGTTCTTACTAAAACTGGCATGAAACACTGTATAAAGAGGACCAAGAGCTCATTGGTTTTTTCGATTTGCCTGAACAAAACATCTCCTTGTCTCTTGTCCTGTTTCTTTGCAGATATTAATATTCGTAATATTGGCTGAGCTGTGTTACTCCTTAATTTTATCAATTTACCTGTAAACTTTCTAAAATATTACAATATGTCGCGTTTTGTTAACTTTATATTAAATTGAGTATTTCAACTTGGAAGATTTACATTATGATTTGTACTAAATTTGGAAAATTTTTGTATCAAGTGTACATGGGCTTTCAATGACTTATTTAATGTGAAGTTAAACCAAATAGGATATGTTGTAACAATTTAGAAAGTTCATGTGATAATTATCAAAATTAGAAGTTTCAGAATAAGATGTCAAAAGGGGACTAGCTTTGAGGGGGTTCAGCTCCTTTGTTCCGTTCTTTTTATGCCTTTCATGTCCTCTAATAATGTCATGACACGTCAAAAAAAAATATATTTTATTATAATATTATATCACATCAATTAAAAATTGAGTTAATTATACACGTATTACAATATTATTAGACAACAGAAATAGGGATAGATAAGGAGATATATAATCTAAATTCGTTTTAAGGGATGATAGTGTTAAATACCCTCTCTAAAATATTTGCTAAGGCCCTTAAAAAAAAAAAATCTTTTGCTAAGGGAAGGGAATATGAGATACAAGTTATATGCCTTTCAATGGATAATTCAAATTTTAAGTAGAAGAAAACGAAAAAAAGAATGCATATCAATTTTTATAGCTTTTTTCAATAGGAAGAAATGCTAAAGAAATTATAATTACTCTATCTAAAATTTAATCGTTGTAAAAAAGTTAATAGTTTATTGCTTTTTTTTTTTTAAAACAGTTTATCACTATTCTTTCTTAAAATTCAATGAATAAATTTTCATGGAAACAACAGCAAAAAAAAAAAAAAAAAAATCATCCGTTGGACATGGAAGTATAAGAAGTTTGAAAGGCAAATGTACTAAATAACTTATGGGCATACGTATGATTTACGACAATATAAACAGAAAACTATAATTTTTCATATGTTTTAGTTGGGTAACATGAATTCGGTATACTTCATTCATTTAATATTTATTTTGTTAAATTACCTTCTCTTACTTATTAAGTAAGTCTTGCATGCTTCATTTCATCGCTTAAAAAAAAAAAAAAAAATCCTTTTTGTTATAAAGGGATCAATGGCAAAACATTTTATAAGTTTTGGTGTTAATAGTATTGTGATAACCGAGAAATCTATACTCTCGGAAAATTTTATACAAAATATGTAAATAAATGTACATTTACAGTGAGACATGTTATAGAATACAGAGCAGATGAAAATTTTGATTAACTAAGTTTTAATCAAAATTTGATAATGAATTAATGAATATAGTTTAAAAGCTAAGCATTAATTCAAATTAAGATGTTTTAAAATTAATAGAAAAGTATGTGGAAAATGCATATTAAGAGATCAATGGCACACAAGTAAGTCACATTTATCAATGATCAAGATTAGCCAAACAAGCCCTTGCAAATTTCAAAAAAATTAAAGAAAATGTGAGGGAGGAGGAGGAGCCACGTGGAGGGCTTAAGGCTAAGCAGCCCAAGTGAATTAGTTCACTTGGTTCAACTGCAAAGAGAAGCAGCAGAGAGAGAAAGAAAGAAAGAAAGAAAGAGAAAGAGAAAAGAGAAAACCCTTTTTCAAGTTCGGATTTTCTCTTGTTTCAGCAGCAGATCGTTCAAGATTCAGCCAAGAATCAGCAGCAAGAAGCTTTCAAGCTTTAAAGCAAGATAAACCCTCGTTTTCTCACGTTTTTCTTGGGGGGGGGAATCTGGGGGTTCGAGAGGAAAAAGGGAATGTGAGTAAATCATGTTGAGATTTTCGGTTAAAATCGAAACATGATTCGAGTCTAGATGTTTTCAAACACGAATCCATGAGTTGATAGTTAGAAAACCAAGTTTAATGAGTTTTCGTCAAGAAAGTTCAGATTTTTCAAAAGTTGATTTCGAGTGTAAGAAGTAGAACAAAGGCCATAAAAGCCTTAGAAAATCAGAGCAGAGCAGTTCGGACCCAGAATCTTGATTCTGGTATGAACATGGGTGTGTACAAGGGCGTGTTGAGAACACGGCCCCGAACATGCCTACATGTACGATCGTGTTGCAAGAAAATTCAGACCCGAGAGGTACACGGCCAAGAACACAGCCGTGTATCGGGCTGTGTCAAGGGGCACACAGTCAAGGGAAAGGCGTGTAGCAGACCATGTTAGACAGTAGGAAAACACGGCCACAAACACGGCCGTGTAAGTAACCGTGTAAAAGTCCAGAGGAGTACACGGCCAGTAACACGATCGTGTATCCACCTGTGTAAGTATACACGGCCATGTTCCACGAATTACACGGCCATGCACGTAAGTCCAGAAAGGTACACGGCCAGAGACACGCCCGTGTAGGAGGGCGCGTCCGAAGCCAAAGAGTAAAAAAAAAAAAAAGAGTTTAGAAATAAAAATTTCAAATTTTGTCATGTTTCCAGTATAAGATGAATATTGGAAATAATCAGTGATTATTTCTTTTATAGGAGTTCAAGCCAGAGACCCCGAATCAGTAGTCCCAGAGCAGCAGAGGCTTACGCTCGCAGATTTTCTGTAAGTTCAAGCATTGTCCTGACTGCAACGTGGATAATCTTGTTATATTATGATGTTATGTATGTTGTATGATGTGTATGTTAGACATTGATTGTCTACATCACGATATTCATGTCAGTTACATGTCAGTTCAGGTCATACATGTAGAGTTTCATGTTTCAGTATACATGTCAGATAGGTGTCAAGTACACGAAAACAGGCAGGTGCACAAGGCACCTTAGTGTGTTTATAATAACTCACACCCCAGTAAATCATGTAACAGGTTCCAACTGTGGGGGCAATCAGTATGCTACCCAGTTGGAACACTAGTAAGATGGTAATTAAACCAGTTATTGGCATATCGGCCTCTCAACCCACGGGGAGGTTTTCATGTTTAGCTTTAGTTAAGACTGAGGAGGTCAGCACTAAAGTACCGCTCCTAGTTATGCTAACATGTCGATACGACCAATCAGAGGCCCAAAACCAGAACTAAAATATCAGATAATGTCCTAAGACTAATCTTTCAGCCACGACCATGTTTACAGAGTCCAGTTTCATGCATGAGCACAGCAGTACAGCATGTCATGTTTCATGTTTTTATGTTTAAAATTACTGAGCTCATAGCTCATTAGTTTGTTCACATGTTGCAGGTAAGAGACCTGTTCTCCAGTAGTATACGGTGGATGACGAACAGGGTAAACGCATACCGGGGAGGATTGGGCAAGAGATTATGGACACCTTAAATCTTCCGCTGTATAGTTTTGAAAAACTTTAAACATGTAGTTTCAAGAACAAGATTTCAAGTTAAGATTATATGATAGGGGAATCATGATTCATGTGCATGTTATTTTGTTAACATGATTTCCTTATCACATTTTCGAACAGTTCATGATATTAAGAAAAAAAAATTTATTTCGTAAAATTAGCAAGCAGTTTTCAAGTTCAGCATGATTGCCGGCGACCCTAGAGGCCTACATACTATTGCGGTTAATTATAGAGTTGACTGTAATAGCACTATAGAGTCTCGGCAGCAGGGCGGGCCGCCACATTTGGTATCAGAGCAGTTATGATGGGTTTAGTTTAGGATACTAAACGTAGACACATTTGGTATCAGAGCCCAAGTTTTAAAATGGGTCTAGTTTAGAATACTTACTGTAGTCACAGTTGGTATTATCAGAAAAGTTGGTAGACCACATCTCGCCTGACTCCGTGCATGTCCTGTTCGTCGATCCAAGTAAGTTCAGTTTATGTTAAGATCAGTAGCTAGTTATGCATGAAAGTAAAGGTCTGTAGAGACCTATACTTTGTAGTAAGTATGTGATGATATGTTAATACAAGAAATGATATGGATCCTTTTTATACAGGATCTAATACAAGTTCATCGTGTGATTATAGGATATAAAGTAGCATGATGGAAAAGCAAGGCCAAGGCCAAAGAAGGAGAAGGGGACGCCCATCTCTGACTCAGCGATTAGAAGAGATGCAAGCTCTTCTAGAAAACCAGATGAGAGAAAATGCATTGAGACAGAGGTTAGAACAGCTAGAACAAGGATAGGAATCAGTAGGGACTCCTGCACAACCAGCAGCAGATGCAGAACAAGTAGTGCCACCAGCGGCACCAGAAGTGGTTCAGGAACCATCGGTCAGGGTGAATCTAAATCCACTATACGAGAGATTTCGGAAGATGAGGCCTCCGGAATTTGAGTGTTCAACAAATCCTCTAGAAGCAGAAGATTGGCTTTTTTCAATCCAGATGATTATGGAGTTTATGAGACTCACAGATGAATAAAAAGTCTTGTGTGCATCCTTTGTTCTAAGGAGGGACGCAAGATTTTGGTGGGACACAGTCCGCATGAGGAGGGACGTGATCACAATGTCATAGGCAGAGTTCCTGGAGGAGTTCAACTAGAAATACTACGATCCTACATCACTCCAACCCCAGTAGAAAGAATTTTCAGAGTTACAGCAGGGTGACATGTTAGTCAGTGAGATTTGCAGGAGATTTGATCAGCTCTCCCGCCTATGTCCGTATGTAGTGCCAACAGAAAGGGAGAAGATACAGAAGATGATAGGCATGTTCAGGCCTGAGATTTCTACCTTGATTGACATTGGTCCAATCCTGCCAATTTCAGTAGCCGACTGTGTTAGTCGTGCTTTGAGGGCAGAGTATCACCTAGCCCGGCAGAAAGAAGAGAGAGAGAAGGTCTGGGAAGCCAGGAAGAAAAACAAGATCTTGACTAAGGCCTCTCAACCTGGACAACACAGTAAGGGTAGTCAGAGTACAAGATCAGAGCAGTCCAGTCATCCAGGCCCTCAGTTCTAATAGAAGAGAAAGGGAAATTTCCAGGGAAATCAAGGTCAAGATAATAGAAGCCAGTCACGGAGGACTAACACTACCACAGTTCCAAGTAACCCCACCTGTCCAAATTGTGGGAGGAAACATGTGGGTCAATGCAGAGCTGGCACGATTGCATGTTTTCAGTGTAGAGAAGAAGGTCATTTCATCAAGAATTGCCCTATGAACCGCCAGTCAGTATTAGGAGCAAACTCTTCATGTCTACAGCAGTCACAAGTTCATGCACTCAGATTGAGTTATGAAAGCCCAACAAAAGTGCCTCCAGCAGTGTAGGAAAGACAAGAAAGAGCTCCTCAAGCAGATGCTAGGGTGATGGCCTATACTAGAAAAGAGGTAGAGGCATGGACGTCCAACGTGGTGACAAGTAACCACTTGGCATCTGTTCTTTTTGACTCTGGGGCCACCCATTCTTTCATATCATTTGCATTTACTGATAAGTTAGAATACTCTAGAGATCACAAGAGAAAAACTTTTAGAACTGCTCTCCCATCAGGAAAAATCATGTTGTCAGAGTACTGGTTACCTCATGTACCGGTAATCGTGGCAAATAGAGAGCTGTATGCACAGTTGATTATGATGAAGATCGTAGACTATGATGTAATCTTGGGAATGGATTTCCTAGGAAAATATCAAGCTACGATAGATTGCAGAAACAGAAGAATAGTATTCAAGCTAGAAGATGAAGAATGCTTTGAATATGTCGATTCTTCGAGAAAATCAAGTAAGATGATGATCAGTTCATTGAAAGCCAAGAAGCTAATAGCCAGTGGTTGCACTGGGTATTTAGCTTATGTGACAGATACAGCAGAAGAGAAGACGTTACAGCTAGAAGATGTTCTTGTTATCAGAGAATTTCTCGAAATCTTTCCCGAGGAACTACCAGGAATACCTCCAGAACGGGAAATCTCATTTGAGATAGAGCTCCTACCTGGAACAGCACCGATCTCCAAGGCGTCATACCGCATGGCACCAGTGGAGTTGAAAAAATTACAAGGGCAGTTGAAGGGTCTGCTTGACAAGGTATTCATCAGACCGAGCTATGCCCCATGGGTTGCTCCTGTACTATTTGTCAAGAAGAAAGACAGGACGTTCTGCATGTGTATAGATTATAGAGAATTGAACAAGGTCACCGTCAAGAATAGGTACCCACTACCTAGGATTGATGACCTGTTCGATCAGCTCAAGGGTGCAGCAGTGTTCTTAAAGATTGATTTGAGATCAGGATACCATCAGCTGAGGATCAAGTGATGTTTCTAAGACAGTTTTCAGAACTCGTTATGGGCATTATGAATTCCTAGTAATACCGTTTGGGTTAACGAACGCGCCAGTCGCTTTCATGGACCTGATGAACAGAGTCTTCAAGGAGTATCTTGACAAGTTTGTCATTGTGTTCATCGATGACATCCTTGTATATTCAAAGACTCACGCAGAGCATGAAGCCCAGTTAGGAGTTGTTTTTCAGAAGCTGAGAGAGCATCAACTCTATGCCAAATTCTCAAAATGTGAGTTCTAGCTAGATAGAGTGTATTTCCTCGGACATGTAGTATCCAAGGAGGGAATTGCAGTGGATTCAATCAAAGTGGATGTAATCAACAAATGGCCTGCACCTAAGAGCGTAACAGAGATATGCAGTTTCTTAGGGTTAGCTAGCTATTACAGGAGATTTGTGAAAGGGTTTGCAAGATTGGCAGCATCTCTCACCACCCTCACACGCAAGGAAAAGAAGTATATATGGACAGATGAGTGTGACAGAAGCTTCCAAAATCTGAAGAGACGGCTGACAAGTACGCCGATCTTCACACTCCCTACTGAGGGGGAAAAGTATGAAATCTACAGTGATGCTTCAAAAGTGGGTTTGGGTGCAGTATTGATGCAAGATGGCAAAGTAATTGCCTATGCTTCACGTCAATTGAAAGAGCACGAGAAGAATTACCCCACCCACGATCTAGAACTTGCTGCAGTAGTGTTCGCACTCAAAATTTGGCGACACTATCTGTATGGAGCATAGTGCCAAATTTACACAGATCATCAGAGTTTAAAATACTTCTTCACACAAAAGGAGTTAAACATGAGGCAAAGAAGATGGTTGGAGTTGGTGAAGGATTATGACTGTGAGATCCTTTATCATCCAGGAAAAGCCAACCGAGTAGCAGACGCTTTAAGCAGAAAAGCGACAGTTTCGCAGCAGTTGCCTATTGACAGGTTGTCAAGACCATTGTAGCAAAAGATTCATTTGCTCGAGCTGGAGCTGATATTAGGAAAATTGTCAGCACTACAGTTCAAGTCATCATTGTTTGATGATATCAAGGAAGCTCAGAAGCAAGATTCAAGTCTAACAGACTCTCAGGAAGAGATGTCCGCAGATGGATTAATCATGTATTAGGGGAGAATTCACGTTCCAGCAGATGAAGAACTACGAAGGCGAATCATGTCAGAAGCTCGTGAGACACCATATTCAGTTCATCCTGGAGCCACGAAGATGTACCAAGACTTGAAGCTACAGTTTTGGTGGAAAGGGATGAAAGGAGACATTGCAAGATTTGTGAGTAAGTGCCTTACTTGTCAGAGAGTCAGGGCCGAGCGTCAGCATCCTGGAGGAAAGTTAGAACCTCTGGAGATTTCAAAATGGAAATGGGAGGATGTTACCATGGATTTTGTAGTAGGACTACCCAAAATAAAAGGAGGACACGATGCCATTTGGGTAATCCTGGACAGATTGACAAAGACAGCCAGATTCATACTAATGAAGATCACTTACTCATTGGAGAAGCTGGCACACCTTTATGTAGATCATGTTGTCAGGTTACATGGAGTTCTAAAATCCATAGTATCTGACAGATATGCATGATTCACTTTAAACTTTTGGGAGTGTGTGCAAAGAACCATGGGCACAGAACTGAGGTTCAGTACAGCCTTCTATCCTCAGATAGACGAACAATTAGAACAGACTATCCAGACTTTAGAGGATATGCTCCGAGCATATGTCATGGATTTTCCAAGAGCTTGGAATGAGAAGCTACCACTAGTGGAATTCTCATATAACAATAGCTATCAAGCTTCCATCAAGATGGCACCGTATGAGGCCCTGTATGGACAAAAGTATAGATTACCCATCCACTGGTATGATCTGAAGGAAAAACAACTGCATAAAACAGATTTCATGTAAGAAACTTGCGATGCAGTTGCTAAGATCCAGCAAAGGATGAAGAGTACTTAGAGCAGATAGAAGAGCTATGCAGACAAAAGATGGAGATCCCTAGAATTCAAGGAAGGGGACTTCGTATTTCTGAAAGTATCACCCATGAAGGGGATTATGCAATTTGGTAAGAAGGGAAAACTGAGTCCAAGGTACATTGGACCTTATGAACTTACCAAACGCATTGGGAAGGTTGCCTACAAGTTGGCATTACCTCCTGAGTTGTCAACAGTACACAGTGTATTCCATGTCTCCATGCTTAGAAAGTACATGTCAGATCCATCTCATGTGCTACAATATAAACCAGTCCAAGTCTAAGAGGATTTAACTTATGAAGAACATCCTGTTCAGATACTGGCTAGAGAAGAAAAGGTGCTAAGAAACAAGACCATTCCACTAGTCAAGGTATTGTGGAGAAATCACAACATTAAAGAAGCTACGTGGGAAAGAGAAGATGAGATGAGACTTTCATACCCTCACTTGTTCTAAATTTTCGATGACGAAAATCTTATAAGAAGGGGTGAATGTGATAACTGAGAAATCTATACTCTCGGAAAATTTTATGCAAAATATGTAAATAAATGTATATTTACAGTGAGACATGTTATAGAATACAGAGCAGATGAAAATTTTAATTAACTGAGTTTTAATCAAAATTGGATAATGAATTAATGAATATAGTTTAAAAGCTAAGCATTAATTCAAATTAAGATGTTTTAAAATTAATAGAAAAGTATGTGGAAAATGCATATCAAGAGATCAATGGCACACAAGTAAGCCACATTGGTCAATGATCAAGATTAGCCAAATAAGCCCTTGCAAATTTCAAAAAAATTAAAGAAAATGTGAAGGAAGAGAAGGAGCCACGTGGAGGGCTTAAGGCTAAGCAGCCCAAGTGAATTAGTTCACTTGGTTCAACTGCAAAGAGAAGCAGCGGAGAGAGAAAGAAAGAAAGAAAGAAAGAGAAAAAGAAAAGAGGAAACCATTTTTCAAGTTTGGATTTTCTCTTGTTTCAGCAGTAGATCGTTCAAGATTCAGCCAAGAATCAGTAGCAAGAAACTCTCAAGCTTCAAAGCAAGGTAAACCCTTGTTTTCTCATGTTTTTCTTGGAGGGAAAATCTGGGGTTTCGAGAGGAAAAAGGGAATGTGAGTGAATCATGTTGAGATTTTCTGTTAAAATCAAAACATGATTCGAGTCTAGATGTTTTCAAACACAAATCCATAAGTTGATGGTTAGAAAACCAAGTTTAATGAGTTTTTGTCAAGAAAGTTCAGATTTTTCAAAAGTTGAGTCAAGAGATGTTCATAAGCAAAATGTGAAATTTTACTTATGAAACCATGGATTTGTGATAGTAGATACCTTGAAATGATCTTATGGGGATCGATTTCGAGTGTAAGAAGTAGAACAAAGGCCATAAAAGCCTTAGAAAATCAGAGCAGAGCAGTTCAGACCCAGAATCTTGATTCTGGTATGAACACGGGCGTGTTTCGAACACGACCCTGAACATGCCCACATGCACGATCGTATTGTAAGAAAATTCAGACCCGAGAGGTACACGGCCAAGAACACGACCGTATATCGGGCCATGTCAAGGGGCACACAGTCAAGGGAAAGGCGTGTAGCAGACCATGTTAGATAGTAGGAAAACACGGCCACAAACATGGCCGTGTAAGTAACCGTATAAGAGTCCAAAGGAGTACACGGCCAATAACACGACCATGTATCCACCCGTGTAAGTATACACGACCATATTCCATGAATTACACAGCTATGCACGTAAGTCCAGAGAGGTACACGGCCAGAGACATGCCCGTGTAAGAGGGTGAGTCCGAAGCCAAAGAGTAAAAAAAAAAAAGAGTCTGGAAATAGAAATTTTGTATTTTGTCATGTTTCCAGTATAAGATGAATATTGGAAATAATCAGTGATTATTTCTTTTATAGGAGTTCAAGCCAAAGACCCCGAATCAGTAGTCTCAGAGCAGCAGAGGCTTACGCTCGCAGATTTTCTATAAGTTCAAGCATTGTCCTGACTGCAACGTGGACAATCTTGTTATATTATGATTGTATGTGTGTTGTATGACGTGTATGTTAGACATTGTGTGATAATCGAGAAATCTATGTTCTCGGAATTATTTGTACAAATTTGTAAATAAATGTACAATTATAGTGAGACATGTTACAGAATACAGAGCAGAGGAAAATTTTGATTTATTGAGTTTTAATCAAAATTTGACAATGAATTAATAAAAATAGTTAAAAGCTAAGTATTAATTCAATTTATGATGTTTTAAAATTAATAGAAAAGTATGTGGAAAGCACATATTAAGAGATCAATGACACACAAGTGAGCCACATTGATCAATGGACAAAAGACTAGCCAAACAAGGCCTAACCTTTTAAAAAAGGAAAGAAAATGAAAGTAAGGGAGAGAGTGTGAGGCACGTGAGCTAAAGGGGAGGGAATTAATTCCCTTAGCTGCACAACAGCCGGCAGAAAGAGAAAAGAAAGAAAGAGAAAAGAAAGAAAGAAGAAAAGAAAGAAAGAAAAGAAAGAGAGAAAGGAAACCAAGAAAGAAAGGGGGAAAAAAAGGAAATCCAAAGGAAGTTCAGATTTTTCTTACTCCAACAACAGATCGATCGAGTTCCGGTCACGAATCAGCAGCAAGAAAAGCTCAAGATTAAAGTAAGGTAAACCCTAGTTTCTCACGTTTTTCCTTGGGGAAAATCTGGGGTTTTGAGAGGAAAAAAAGAGAATGTGAGTGAATCATGTGAGGTTTTTGGTTAAAATCGAAACATGATTCGAGTCTAGATGTTTTCAAATACGAATCCATGAACAGATGGTTTAGAAAACCGAGTTTAGTGAAATTTCTTCACAAAAATGCAGATTTTTCAAAAGTTAAGTCAAGAGAGGTTCATAAGCAAAATGTGGAATTTTTGCTTATGAAATCATGGATTTGTGATAGTAGAAATGTAGTAGATACCTTGAAACGATCTTATGAAGATCGATTTCAAGTGTAAGAAGTAGAACAAAAGGCCACTAAAGCCTTAGAAAACCAGAGCAGAGCAGTTCGGAACCAGAATCTTGATTCTGGTATGAACACGGGCGTGTACAAGGGCGTGTTCAGAACACGGGCGTGTACAATGGCGTGTTCAGTACACGGCCCCGAACATGCCCATACGCACGACCGTGTTGCAAGAAAAAAATCAGACCCGAGAGATACACGGCCAAGAACATGGCCGTGTATCGGGTCGTGTCAAGGGGCACACGATCAAGGGATAGGCGTGTAGCAGACCATGTTAGACAGCAGGAGAACACGTCCAGAAACACGGCCGTGTAAGTAACCGTGTAAGAGACCAGAGGAGTACACGGCCAGTAACACTACCGTGTATCCATCCGTGTAAGTATACACGGTCATGTTCCACGAAGTACACGGCCAGGCTTGTAAGTCCAGAGAGGTACGCTGGCAGAGACACGCCCGTGTAGGAGGGCGTGTTCGAAACCAGAGAGTAAAAAAAAAAAAAGTCTGGAAATAGAAAATTTCATGTTTTACCATATTTTCAGTATAAGATAAATATGATAAATAATCAGTGACTATTCCTTTTATAGAAGATCAAGCCAGAGACCCCAAAACAGCGATCCTAGAACAGCAGAAGCTTACACTAGAGGATTTTCTGTAAGTTCAAGCATTGTCCTGACTACAACGTGGACAAGCTTGTTATATTATTATGTTATGAATGTTGTATGACGTGTATGTCAGACATTGACTGTCTGCATCATGATGTCTATGTCAGTTCATGTCAGTCTCATGTTAGCACAGGTCAGTTCATGTCATGCATATAGAGTTGCATGTTTCAGTACACAGACCAGACAGTACCAGAACAAGAAAACAGGTAGGTGCACAAGGCATCCTAATGTGTTAATATAATTCACACCCCAATAATTTGATTAACAGGTTCCGACTGTAGGGGCAAGCAGTATGCTACCCAGTTGGAACGCTAGCAAGATAGTAATTAAATCAGTATGGGCGTATCGGCCTCTTGACCCACGGGGAGGTTATCATGTTTAGCATCAGTTAAGACTGAGGAGGTCAGCACTAAAGTACCGCTCCCGGTTGTGCTAACATGTCGGTACGTCCAATCAGGAGTCCAAAACCAGAACTTAATAACAGATTAATGTCCTAAAACTAAATCTTCAGCCATAAGCATGTTCATAGAGTCCAGTTCATGCATGAGCATAGCAGTACAGCATGTCATGTTTATGTTTGTATGTTTGAACTTACTGAGCTCATAGCTCATCAATTTGTTCACATGTTACAGGTAAGAGACCTGTTCACTAGTAGTTTACGGTGGACGACGAACAGGGTAGATGCATGCCGGGGAGGATTGGGCGAGGGATATTGGTCACCAATAGTCTTCCGCTGTATAGATTTTGAATGAAATTTCAAAGAGACAAGTTTTCAAGTCAAGAGTAAGTGATAGGGGAATCATGATCAGGTGCATGTTATTTTGTTAACATGATTTCCTTATTACATTCTCGAACAGTTTATGAAATTAAAGAAAAAAAAATTTATTCCGTAAATTAGCAAGTAAGTTTACAGTCCAGCATGATTGCCGGCGACCCTAGAGGCCTGCAGACTATTGCGGTTAACTATAGAGTTGACTGTAATAGCACTGTAGAGCCTCTACAGCAGGGCGGGCCGCCACACATTAATTGTCTACATCACGATATTCATGTCAGTTACATGTCAGTTCATGTCATACATGTAGAGTTTCATGTTTCAGTACACATGTCAGACAGGTGTCAAGTACATGAAAACAGGTAGGTGCACAAGGCACCTTAGTATGTTTATAATAACTCACACCCCAGTAAATCATGTAATAGGTTCCGACTGTGAGGGCAATCAGTATGCTACCCAGTTGGAACACCAGCAAGATGGTAATTAAACCAGTTATTAGCGTATCGGTCTCTCGACCCACGGGGAGGTTTTCATGTTTAGCTTTAGTTAAGACTGAGGAGGTCAGCACTAAAGTACCGCTCCTAGTTGTGCTAACATGTCGGTACGACCAATCAGGGGCCCAAAACCAGAACTAAAATATCAGATAATGTCCTAAAACTAATCTTTTAGCCACGAGCATGTTTACAGAGTCCAGTTTCATGCATGAGCACAGCCGTATAGCATGTCATGTTTCATGTTTTTATGTTTGAACTTACTGAGCTCATAGCTCATTAGTTTGTTCACATGTTACAGGTAAGAGACCTGTTCACGAGTAGTATACGGTGGACGACGAACAGGGTAGATGCATGCCCGGGAGGATTGGGCGAGGGATTGTGGTCACCTTAAATCTTCCGCTGTATAGTTTTGAAAAACTTTAAACATGTAGTTTCAAGAACAAGATTTCAAGTTAAGATTATGTGATAGGGGAATCATGATTTATGTGCATGTTATTTTATTAACATTATTTCCTTATCATATTTTCAAACAGTTCATGATATTAAGAAAAAAAAATTTATTCCGCAAAATTAGCAAGCAGTTTTCAAGTTTAGCATGATTGCCGGTGACCCTAGAGGCCTATATACTATTGCGGTTAACTATAGAATTGACTGTAATAGCACTGTAAAGCCTCGGCAGTAGGCCGGGCCGCTACAAGTATGATGGATTAAGTTACAAGGGCAAAGTGAGACATTTTATTTCTTGGGAGCTAAAACTGAAATTAATCTAATAGAAAACAAAATGAAATGTCTATATCTATTTTATAACATGCTACTTCGGTTTCTTTAGCTTGATATGCCATTGTTTGATAATTTAAGGTCTTCGTCTACTCTTGCTCTGCTAATTTTTCTGTTCGCACCTTCTTCTAATACTTTAACAATTCATCCAACTGTCTAGTAAACAGAATAACAATAAACCAATTTTATTATTACAGACAATTTCATCATTTTTACAGTTGAAATTGAGGTTGGATTGAGGAAAGATATACCTTTAATGAATATTTGAATTTTGAATTTAGTTTCAATTCTTACTCTTGAGAAACATAAACTATCTAATTTTGCCAAAAGAGAGACATTTAGCTTTGTTATATGAAAGCCCTCTGAGCTTTTTAAATTTCGTAGTTTAATTCTTGAACAAAAAATTGTGACAATCAAACTTGCGGACATACAAAGGCTTAGGAGAAGGTGTAACTAAAGAAATTTGCAACCTATTAGGGCACCTCCGGCATTTATCATTTTGTTTGTTTCTTGATAAGGTTGGACTAGCCGTATAACAATATGATTATGTTCAAATGAAAAAAATCATGATTTTGTAGTTTGGGTTTGATTTAATTATGTTTTATAAACATGCATAATATTTTAGGTTATTTACACAAATGACTTCAAATTGTTCATATTTAATTTATTTTATGTTTTATAAACATGCATAATATTTTAGGTTATTTACACAATTGACACCTAAATTATTCATGCATTCTTATTTGGTCTCTAATTTTTAATTTTACTGGTCATTCCACTTTGAACTTTTTTCTTTTTTTCATTTTTTACTGTTATGCAAATAGTCCTTTGTTGGTATTTCGTCTATAATTAAACTATTTTAAAATAGAAATTATATAATTATGTTAAATATATATCTGATAAAAGTCTAATTTACTTTTAAAATATGTCTAATAAAACTACAATTGTCTTAAAGAAGTTAAATTGTGATATTATTTATAAATAAAACCCATGTAATCAGAATATATTCAAATTTTATTTTATTTATTTATTTATCTTTGTTTACATATTTAAAAAGGTGTTATTGGTATGATGATGGAAAATTTTAGTGAGGTGTGTTGTGTAAAATCAAAAGTTTAGATTTCTTAATTTTTCTTCTCTCATTTTTTTCCTGAAAAGAAATTGAAAATTAGGAAAATAAATCTGTTCAAGAAATGGCAAATTAAAAAAAATACACAAACAAACAAACAAGAGATTAATAACACAAACAAGAGATACTTCCATTCTAATTTCTAAACAAGAGAGAAGAAAGCGCCCCTTCTGAACGCAATACGGCTCTGAAATTTCTAAGGATGCAGAAAGCTTCTTCCAAAGCCAATCGGGTTTTCTTTAACAGATCTTCTGGGTTTCTTTATAGCCCTGGAGGTCTGTTTCCATTTTCTTCTCTTCCTCCTAGTTATGCTCTATTGATCGCTCAAAATCATTCTAAAACCTCTCCAAATGAGGTTTTTGGAAGCAACCATGGCAGAAAGTATAATGAGATTGAAAATCTTGAAGAGGCTTTGAGTTTGTTTCATGGGATGCTCCGAATGCGTCCTCTACCTTCTGTCGTCCGTTTCAATCAGTTGTTGGGCCAAATTGCGAAAATGAAACATCATTCTGTTGTGATTTCTCTTTACAACCAAATGGTTCTTCGACGAATCAATTCTAATGATTATACTCTCAACATTATGATTAATTGCTTCTGTCATCTATACCACATGGGCTTCAGTTTATCTGTTTTGGGCAAATTTATTAAATCTGGTTGTGCACCATGCATCGTGACCCTGAATTGTCTAATGAAAGGGTTTTTGCTCGAAGGAAAGGTCGACAAGGCAAAAGAATGCTATGAAAAAATGACCAGAAGTGGTTGTAAGCCGAACATCATTACTTACAACTCGCTGCTAAATGGGTCTTGTAAAGTAGGCAACACTACTACAGCTGTGCAGTTACTTCAGAATATGGAAAAATACAAGATCTGCAAGCCTGACATAGTTTCGTATAGCACAGTCATTGATGGCCTTTGTAAGGATGGTATGTTCGTTGATGGTCATAACCTCTTCTCATCAATGATCAGCAAAGGAGTTGTTCCCAATGTTGTTACTTACGCCTCCTTGATTCATGGAGCTTGCTTGTTAAGCAAACAGAAAGAGGCTATGAAGTTATTTGATGAAATGGTAGGTCAAAAAATCACTCCCAATGTTCGAACTTTCAATGTGTTGGTAGACATGCATTGCAAGGAGGGGATGATTGACGATGCACAGCATGTGATGGATATTATGGTCCAGAGAGGTGTCAAACCCGATGTGGTAACCTATAGTTTGCTTATGTACGGTTATTGCTAGCGAGAGGAAATGGATGAGGCAAGGAAGGTGTTTAATAAGATGATTGCCTTGGGTTGTGAACCTAGCCTGCATGGTCATAGTATTTTAATCAATGGGTATTTCAAGGTTAAGAGGATAGATGAGGCCCAAAAAATGTTTGAAGAAATGACATCTAAGGGATTATTTCCAGATGTTGTGACCTACAGCTGTATTATTCATGGACTTTGTAAAGTAGGGAGAACTCAGGCTGTTGAGAATCTACTTGAGGAGATGCAAGTTCGTGGGCTACTTCCAAATAGTCAAACTTGTGCTATTTTACTAGACGGTCTATGCAAAAGTGGACAGCTTGACTCGGCAATCTCGTTGTTGCAACAAATGGAAGAGAATAAGTTCCCGCTCGATATTGTGGCATACACTATCCTCATTGAAGGAATATGCAAAGCTGGAGACTTGGTAGATGCAAAGGATCTCTTTTCTCAATTAGCATCCAAAGGCCTAGAGCCTAATGTGAGAACATATAGCATTATGATCGATGGACTTCTAGCTGGAGGCCTCACTGATGAAGCCACAAACTTGTGCAGACAAATGGAAGAGAATGGATGCCCTCCCAATGATTGCACCTATAATTTAATGATCCGAGGATTTATTAATAATGGTGAGGTATGTAAAGCACTACAACTTGAAGATGAAATGGTCAAAAGGGGTTTTTGTGCTGATGCTTCAACTACAGAGTTGTTTGTTCATTTGGTGTCTATTGGTAAATTGGATTCTTCTTTTCTGCCATTGATACAAAGGGATAAATGAGGAATAAGTTATTTTCAAAAGGGTTTTCGCAAGGGAGAAAATCTTTGGTTGAAGAATAATTCTTCTTTTTCAGGGCTGTTTTCAAGGTTTTATCATCTATCATTCTCTCATAATGTTCTTATTCGTTTTCTCTTGCTTCCTTAGTCTCATTGTACTTTTCAGTAGTTTAATGTTTTTGTAAATCTAAAAGAATAGTGTCTTCCTGCTCTAAGTTTCTGTAGACTATTGTTGGATGAGGAAAATTTCTTCTGCTCTTTTTCTCCCAGACAGTACAGTTTAATTTTTTTCCCCCAAAAACTTTGACTTGGCAAAAAATGATTTGATTGTGTGTGAGAATAGTAATTTTGGATGCCAAACAAATTCACTGACTATGAACTGTTTGACAAACTGTATTAAATTTTGGATTCTGCAAACGGTGACTCAAGATTTTTTTTCCCCTTATCGAATTTTTCTTAAAGTCTAATGGCCTGAATCCACCGACTCTAACTCAAATTAAATGCAAGTACAATAATTGGAACCCAAAAAAGAAAAAAAAAAAAAAAAGAAAGAAAGAAAACGAATAGATGTCTCACTGCAATTTCTCATATATGCTTGCTTTCAAATGGACATCCAGTCAATTGTCTGAAATTTTGATTACAAGAATAGAGTGTGCTTTGCCCTTTCGAATTTCTTGAACACAACATTTCCTTTTCGTTTGTCCAGTTCTTATGAAATTTTGCTCTAAATATCTCTTTTTGATAGGTCCTGATGATATGATAAATTAGACAAATTAGTTATTGTTTTCTTATTGTCCGCCTTGCTGATTGAGCAGTGTTTCTTCTGGTGAATGTGACGTGTTTTTTGTGGGTAGGAGGATTGTTCTTGCTTGCAACTGTTTAAGGAGTATCTGTTTGCAAAGGCTATACGGTTGGTTTTCTTGTAAACAGGCTATTCGGAAAGATTGCGTTCCTGCTCTCTCAACTCAGAATTTTGTCAGACCCTTGGCTTTGGTTCCATGTCTGAAGGGGATGACTAAGTGTTCTTTGTTGGCTTTGCTCTTGATTCTATTTGGAGAAGCAGGAACAATCGTTGCTTCAACTGTACTTGTATGAATGCTTCCTTGTTGGTTAGGGAGGTCCCAAAGGTCGTTTCAGGAGAATCCCCCTTCTATTTTTGTTTGGCTATCTCACGATCAGCAGGTCTATGGCGGTTCAAACAAAATCGGTTGTTGTCCTCCTTTGGCAGGCAATATCTGTATCAAAACTGATGCTGTGGTATGTAATGCGGTGGCGGGGTTAGCGGTTCTATCTCGTGATCATTTTGGGAATGTGCTGGCTATACAAACTGATTTTTGCCAGCTTTAGTTCAGTTAAATGTGAGTAAAATAAAATACTTGATGATCATAGTAGTTATACACTGAGCTGGAAGTATGATACTTTGTTGTATAAGGTCATTGCTCTTTTGAGACATGCCACATATAATCTAATGTCTTTTTCAATTGAAAGAGCACATGAAGCAACAAACGTCTCATCCGTATTTTTATTCTCACAAAATCATGCGTCTGGAGTGAAAACTGAAACAAATTTATTTCCAGAAATTTTTAGTGCAAATTGTGGTCATAAAAGTTGGATGAGAAACAAGAGGGCTAAATACATTTTACTTTTGTTTCCCAGCTTCTCAACAATGAGTCTGTGAAAACTAGGGGCATGTTTGGCAATGATTTTGAAACGTCTTCTCATTTTCAAAATCACAAAAACAAAAATGATTTCAAAATGATGTTTGGTTAATCAAAATTTTCAATGCATTTTCAAAACCACCGTTTTCATCTCTTTGAATTTTTTTTGTTCTTTGAAAATGAATTATATTCGTTTTCTCTTCTTTGTTTTCATTCCCTCCCACTCCCTTCTTTGTTTTCTGCAAACCGGCGACGACCTCCATGTCCGACGACAAAGGTTGACACTAACTTGCGCTGGCGTACAGAGGCTCACTGTCGTATAAGGGTTTGGCTGTCACAACGGGTTGCTACTGCTCCTTCTCTCTGTATTTGTCTCCCTCCCTCTCCCTTATCTCTTTCTCTCTCTCCTTTGCCGACTTTGATGCCCTCAGTGTGCTTAGCAACAATAGGTGTAAGTGAAACCCTTTGTTGGCAATCGCACTCTCCTCCTTCGATGGTGGCAAGGCTAAGCTTGATCTCAAGCTTCCTAATCGTCTGTCGGCACTCGAGAGGTTTTTGGAGTCAGTAGGGGAGACGACGATTGGGAAGAGGGCAAGGGTAGGAAGCGCGAAACCTAGGGTTGAGGAAAGGCTCTCATCGAAGTCGAATCCACAACCTACTCTGGTGACAACGATAACTGCAAACATGACTCGACGGAAAGGCAGACCATCGATGTTGGAGATGAACGTTGGGGGTGATAGGTACACGCCCTTGGGTTTTTTTTTTTTTTTCTTTTTTTCAATTTATGAGCAATAATTTTTTTTAATTTTTTGTTGTTTTCAAAATTCACTCATAAAACAATATCAAATACAATTTTAAATATAATCTTAAACAATTCTCAAAACATTCTTATTTTTAATATTCTCAAAAACACAAAAACATTTCAAAAATGATACTAAACGTTACCTAAACATTTCGTGTGCCTTACTTGTGCTTCTCAAAAAGATGAGCATTTAGCTTTGTTATATGAAAGCCCCCTGAACTTTTTAAATTTGGTACTTTTATCCTTGAACAAAAAATTGTGACAATCAAACTTGCGAACTTACAAAGGCTTAGGAGAAGGGGTAACTAAAGAAATTTGCAACCTGTTAGGCATCTCCGGCCTTTACCATTTTGTTTGTTTCTTGAGAAGGTTGGGCTAGCTGTATAATAATATGATTATGTTCAAATAGAAAAAATCATGATTTGTAGTTTGGGTTTGATTTGATTTATTTTATGTTTTCTAAATATGCATAATATTTTAGGTTATTTACACAAATGACACTTAAATTATTTATGCATTCTTATTTGGTCTCTAACTTTTAATTTTACTAGTCATATAACTTTGAATTATTATTATTATTATTTTTGCCGTTATGCAAACAGTCCTTTGTTGGTGTTTCATCTAACATTGAATAAAAGTTGAACGCGTTTGGATCTCTTGTGTTCATTTAGGGATAAAATCATAATTAAACTAGTTTAAAATAGAAACTATATAATTATGTTAAATATATATTTGATAAAAGTCTAATTTACTTCTAAAATATCTCTAATAAAAGTAGAATTGTCTTAAAAAAAGGGTCGAATTGTGATTTTATTTATAAATATAACTCATACAATCACAACATATTTAATTTTTGTCTAATTTATTTATTTATCTTTGTTTACATATTTATAAAGGTGTTATTGGTATAATAATAGAAAAATTTAGTGATGTGTATTGTGCAAAATCAAAAGTTTAGGTTTCTTTTCTAATTTTTCTTCTCTCATTTTTTCCTGAAAAGAAATTGAAAAGTAATTTTTTTTCATATTGAAAAAAACTCTTTTTAGTTTCTAAAAATTAGGAAAATAAATCTGTTCAAGAAATGGCAAATTAAAAAAAAAATACACAAACAAACAAACAAGAGATTAATAACACAAACAAGAGACAACGGAGACCAGGAAAGAGATACTTCCATTCTAATTTCTAAACCAGAGAGAAGAAAGCGCCCCTTAAGAACGCAATTCGTCTCTGGCATTTCTGAGGATGCAGAGAGCTTCTTCCAAAGCCAATCGGGTTTTCTTCAACAGATCTTCTGGGTTTCTTTATAGCCCTGGAGGTAAGTTTCTGATTTCTTCTCTTCCTCCTAGTTCTGCTTTGTTGATTGCTCGAAATCATTCTAAAACCTCTCCAAATGAGGTTTTTGGAAGCAATCATGGCAGAAAGTATAGTGAGATTGAAAATCTTGAAGAGGCTTTGAGTTTGTTTCATGGGATGCTCCGAATGCGTCGTCTGCCTTCTGTTGTCCGTTTCAATCAGTTGTTGGGCCAAATTGCGAAAATGAAACATTATTCTGTTGTGATTTCTCTTTACAACCAAATGGGTCTTCGACGAATCCATTCTGATGATTATACTCTTAACATTGTGATTAATTGCTTCTGTCATCTGAACCACATGGGCTTCAGTTTGTCTGTTTTGAGAAAATTCATTAAATCTGGTTGTGCACCAAGCACCGTGACCATGAGTTGTCTAATGAAAGGGTTTTTACTTGAAGGAAAGGTCGATAAGGCAAAAGAATGCTATGAAAAAATGACCAGACGTGGTTGTAAGCCAGATATCATTACTTACACCACGTTACTTAATGGGGTTTGTAAGGTGGGCAACACTACTGCAGCTGTGCAGTTGTTTCAGAATATGGAAAAACACAGGATCTGCAAGCCTAACGTAGTTTCGTATAATACAGTCATCAATGGCCTTTGTAAGGATGGTCTGTTTGCTGGTGCTCATAACCTCTTCTCATCAATGATCGGCAAAGGAGTTGTTCCTGATGTCGTTACTTACACCTCCTTGATTCATTGAGCTTGCTTGTTAAGCAAACAAAAAGAGGCTATGAAGTTATTTGATGAAATGGTAGGTCAAAAAATCACTCCCAATGTTCGAACTTTCAATGTGTTGGTGGACATGCATTGCAAGGAGGGGATGATTGACGATGCACAGCATGTGATGGATATTATGGTCCAGAGAGGCATCAAACCCGATGTGGTAACCTATAGTTTGCTTATGTACGGTTATTGCTAGCGAGAGGAAATGGATGAGGCAAGGAAGGTATTTGATAAGATGATTGCCTTGGGTTGTGAACCTAACCTGCATGGTTATAGTATTTTGATTAATGGGTATTGCAAGGTTAAGAGGATAGATGAGGCCCAAAAAATGTTTGAAGAAATGACATCTAAGGGATTATTTCCAGATGTTGTGTCCTACAACTGTCTTATTCATGGACTTTGTAAAGAAGGGAGAACTCAGGTTGTTGAGAATCTACTTGAGGAGATGCAAGTTCGTGGGCTATTTCCAAATAGTCAAACTTGTGCTATTTTACTTGACTGTCTATGCAAAAGTGGACAACTTCACTCGGCAATCTCGTTGTTGCAACAAATGGAAGAGAATAAGTCCCCGCTCGATATTGTGGCATACACTATCCTCATTCAAGGAATATGCAAAGCTGGAAACTTGGTAGATGCAAAGGATCTCTTTTCTCAATTAGCATCCAAAGGCCTAGAGCCTAATGTGAGAACATATATCATTATGATCGATGGACTTCTAGCTAGAGGCCTCACTGATGAAGCCACAAACTTGTGCAGACAAATGGTAGAGAATGGATGCCCTCCCAATGATTGCACTTATAATTTAATGATCCGAGGATTTATTAATAATGGTGAGGTATCTAAAGCACTACAACTTAAAGATGAAATGGTCAAAAGGGGTTTTTGTGCTGATGCTTCAACTACAGAGTTGTTTGTTCATTTGGTGTCTATTGGTAAATTGGATTCTTCTTTGTGGCCATTGATGCAAAGGGATAAATGAAGAATAAGTTATTTTCAAAAGGGTTTTTGCATGGGAGAAAATCTTTGGTTGAAGAATAATTCTTCTATTTCAGGGCTGTTTTCAAGATTTTATCTATCATTCTCTCATAATGTTCTTTTTCCTTTTCTTTTGCTTCTTTAGTCTAATTGTATTTTTCAGGAGTTTTTTTTTGTAAATCTAAAAGAATAGTTTCTTCCTGCTCTAAGTTGCTGTAGACTATTGTTGGATAAGGAGAATTTCTTCTGCTCTTTTTCTTTCAGACGGTACAGTTTAATTTCCCACACACCCCCACCACACCCCCCGCACTTACGCCGCTGCGCCCCCCCCCCCCCCCCCCCCGGCGGAAAAAACTTTGAGTTGGCAAAAAATGGTTTGATTGTGTGTGAGATAATAGTAATTTTGGATGCCAAACAAATTCACTGGCTATGAACTGTTGGACGAACTGTATTAATTCTGATTAAATTTTGGATTCTGCAAACGGTGACTCAAAATTTTTTCCCCTTATTGAAGTTTTTTTGTAGTCTAATGGCTTGAATCCACCGACTCTAACTTAAATTGAATGCAAGTACAATAATTGGAACCCAAAAATGAAAAATCAAAAAAGAAAAAAAAAATAGAAAGAAAACGAATAGATATCTCACTCCATTTTCTCATATCAGCTTGTTTTCAAATGGACATCCAGTCAATTGTCTGAAATTACAAGAATAAAGTGCGCTTTTCGCTTTTGAATTTCTTGAACACAACATTTCCTTTTCGTTTGTCTTGTTCTTATGAAATTTTGCTCTAAATATCTCTTTTTGATAGCTCTTGATGGTATGATAAATTAGACAAATTAGTTATTGTTTTCTTGTTGTTTGCCTTGCAGATTGAGCAGTGTTTCTTCTGGTGGATGCGTCGTGTTCTTTGTGGTAGATGGATTGTTCTGGCTTGCAACTATTTAAGGAGTAACTGTTTGCAAAGACTACACGGTTGGTTTTCTTGTAGACGGGTTATTCAGAAAGAATGTGTTCCTGCTCTCTCAGCTCAGAATTTTGTCTTCCATGTCTGAAGGGGATGACGAAGTGTGCTTTGTTGGCTTTGCCCTTGATTCTATTTGGAGAAGCAGCAACAATCTTTGCTTGAACCGTACTTGAATGACTGTTTCCTTGCGGTTAGGGTGGTCCCAAGGTCGTTTCAGGAGAATCCCTATTCTATTTTTGTTTGGCCATCTCATGATCTGCAGGTCTATGGCGGTTCAAACAAAATTGGTTGTAGTCCTTTTGCAGGCAATATCTGTATTAAAACTGATGCTGTGGTATGTAATGCAGTGGCGGGTTTAGCGGTTCCATCTCATGATCATTTTGGGAATGTGATGGCTATACGAACTGATTGTTGCCAGCTTTAGTGCAATTAAATGCGAGTAAAATATATACTTGATGATCATAGTAGTTATACACTGAGCTGGAAGTATGATACTTTGTTGTAAAAGGTCATTGCTCTTTCGAGATATGCCGCATATAATCTAATATCTCTTACAATTGGTGCCACATTATTATATATAGTAAAGTGAACGCAAAAAAAAAACTATTCATTTACTGTTACTTAGACAATGGTGTGTCGATATTGTCCTTGATTGGTTATGGGTTTTTGGTCCTTTTACATTTTCTTGTGTGAATTTTCTGTTTTTGCCATTTATTTTAATTTCTTGGGACTTTTTTGACAATACCCTTTAGGTCATTTTACCTAGGAAACCTTAGCTTACTTCTTTACTTTGTTTTGACTGTCTCTCTCATTTAGTTGATTTTGAGTATTTTGTCTCCCTCTTTCTCTCTCCTCTGTTTGTTGTTGGTTGCCTTTTATGGATGATGATTTTTTTTTTTTAACGTTTTTTCCTCTCTTTGCATTCTCTTGGTTTAAAGAGTGTTTTTTTCCCCTTTGTTTTCTTTTTCCTTTTTTGATTGTTTCTTACACATGCACACACATATTTACACATGCACACACATATATACCTTTTCTTTTCTATTTCGTTTCAATTTATTTACTCTCTTGCCTCTCACACACTATTTTTTACATTATCATTATTGAAGTTTATAGGGTTGATATTTGGTTATTTAAGACAGTTTTGAGTCAAATTCAAATACTGTTTATATTTTCTGTATATGATTTTATTTACGTTTGTTTGTGATAGAGTATCGTATTAATATCTTTATTATTTGATTAAAATTTATTCTACTTTTTATTTTTAGATAATATGACAAAAAATACTTTTTTATAAATGACAAGACATTTTTTATTTGAACTTGGATAGTACTGCAAACAAAATCTAGACTAAGTTAAAATTCGAGGAAGAGTTTTTATAAAACAAGATATAAGATAAAAATGATCTTATAATTTGTGTTTAGAGGTAAGATTTATCATTATTTTTATTTAGAGGAAGTTAATTTATTGAAAACATATTCTCATTTCTTAAAAAGAGAGAGAGAGAGAGAGAGAAAGAGAAAGAGAAAGAGAAAGAAAGTTGAATTCAAACTTCGTAATTCTTTGAGGGTGAAGTGATGATATAGTAGGAAATTTTTAAAGTTGCCATTATTATAACTACAAATTTTTCTTTATCTTATTCTTATCTTCTTCTAACATAACCATAAAAATTGAATAATATTTTGCATTATTGATGCTTTATAACAATGTTTTTTTTAAAATGGAGTGATTTGACTTTCTTTAGTAACAGAGTAATTATATTACAAATTTTTTATGATAGAGTATCGTATTAACATCTTTGTTATTTGATTAAAATTTATTCTACTTTTTATTTTTAGATAATATGACAAAAAACATTTTTTACAAATGACAAGACATTTTTTATTTGAACTTGGATAGTACTGCAAACAAAATCTAGACTAAGTTAAAATTTGAGGAAGAGTTTTTATAAAACAAGATATAAGATAAAAATGATCTTATAATTTGTACTTAGAGGTAAGATTTATCATTATTTTTATTTAGAAGAAGTTAATTTATTGAAAACATATTCTCATTTTTTAAAAAAAGAGAGAGAGAGAGAAAGAAAGTTGAATTCAAACTTTGTAATTCTTTGAGAGTGAAGTAATGATATATTAGGAAATTTTTTAAGTTGCCATTACTATAACTACAAATTTTTCTTCATCTTATTCTTACCTTCTTCTAATATAACCATAAAAATTGAATAATATTTTGCGTTATTAAGGCTTTATAACAATGTTTTTTGAAAATGGAGTGATTTGACTTTCTTTAGTAACAAAGTAATTATATTGCAAATTGTCATATTTTCTTTCCCCTTTTGTCTTTTGTGATAATTTGAAGAGCTCCCTTAAAAAGTATTTAAAGGCATCCTACCCACCCAGCTTTAATTATTGTAATCATGTATATATCTAAAAAACTTTTATATACCACTACCAAAAACGGTAGAACTGTATAAGTTAATTATTTGAAAAAACTTTTCTCTCTTTTTCTCTCTCTGTCTCTTCTCTTGCTTTCTGACTGTTCAAGTCGACCATACCCGCTGTGTCCCACCTACCTCCCTTACTTTCACTTTCTTTTTTGTCATTTATTGAGGTTGTTGTCAATTAGCAAAAAAAACTTTTAACTTATGCTATGAAGCAAAATCAAAAGTAGTGAGAGTTTAAAGCCAAAATCCCATATACCCAACTACCTAAATATATTTTTCTAAAACCAAATCTTTCTCCTTACAAACTTCAGAAATACCAAAACCAAACATCGCTTCGACAAAAAAAAATTTTGGGCTTTTTTTTTGTGTGTTTTACTCATTTTAATTCTATCAGGTTTTAATTTGGTTTGTGGGTTTATCCTTTGAAAAGAAGACAACTTACAAGGAGATCTGATCTTAGTTAAAATGGGTTTTGGGGTATGTTTTGGCAAAAAAGAAAAAAGAAGACAACTTGCCATAGTTGTTTTTCTAGGCAACTTGTTAAGTTGCCTAAGCAAAAAGTCTAAGGAAAAAATAGCAAAAGTCTTTATGCACAAACAAACAATAAACTTAAATTTAAATAGTTGTCAATTTGATTAACTTACTTCAATTTTGTGTTCTCTCCTATAAAATTGATAAGGACCAGGGAATAAAAATTCTAAACGTTTGAAAACATGTTTTGAATTTACAATTGAAGGAAAGCAAAAAGATGTGTGAATGAGAGAAAAGCAACAAACTAATCATTCTGTTTTGTTAAATAATAATATTCTTTCAATTATTATTATTATTATATTGTTAATGTAAGTCTTATAAGTATTTATTATAGATAGTATATGTTTCTAAATAAAAAGAACATTGTAACATACAATAAAATACATGCTTATAATAATCATAATGTTTTGTTAATTAATAATATATGCTGTTGCATAGCTTTTATTATCATTATCATTATCATTATATTTTCGCATTATAAATATTCCCTTTATTGTTACATGTTTCTAATTATTAAATCTAATTTAAATTACATCAAAATGAAAATACATATAAAACTAATAGTTTAATAAAGCTTCGACTGCGTTTTGGACTTTGTCGTTTGCTATGATGTGTGTTGGAGTTTGTTTTAATTCACGAGACTTTTAGGAACCATAAATTGTAGTTTAAGGCTTTTAATTTGAAAGGAAAAGAAAATGATTTTAACTACTTTGACATTTGATTGAGATTCACGATAATTGTCACATTACGAGCTAATTATTATGACAATGAATAAAAGAGGGAGCATTACAAGAGTTAAAAAAAAAAAAGGAAAAATTAGAAGTCTCCTTAAGAATGCTCCACAACAAAAATGAAAATAAAACTTATGATAACTAAAATGATAAGAAGTAATGATAATGCACTAACTATGTTGCGAATTTTTTTTTTAACTAAAAGAATAAATTTAGTGGAGTAGATGAAAGAATTAGAGAGATGAAAAGGAGATGAGATATGTGTTTGTAAAAACTTGAGAATGAATGAATTTATATGATAAAAATTAGTCGTTTATTGCTGTTGGAAATAGGGAGAAAATTTTGAAGTTTGTATAATTGTATTCTTGAATGATGTAGATAAAATAAATTTAAATAGTAAATGTACCCACTAAATACAATATGTTTATAAAAACTTTAGAATGAATGAATTTATAGGGTAAAAACTAGTTGTTTATAGCCGTTAGATGTGATAACCGAGAAATCTACGTTCTCGGAAATATTTGCACAAATATGTAAATAAATGTACATTTATAGTGAGACATGTTACAGAATACAGAGCAGAGGAAAATTTTGATTAATTGAGTTTTAATCAAAATTTAATGATGAATTAATGAATATAGTTTAAAAGCTAAACATTAATTCAATTTATGATGTTTTAAAATTAATAGAAAAGTATGTGAAAACACATATTAAGAGATCAATGGCACACAAGTGGGCCACATTGATCAATGACCAAAAGAATTTGCCAAATAAGCCCTTGCATAAAAAAAAAATGAATGAAAGAAAGTGAGAGTGAGGGAGTGAGGCACGTGAGATAAGGGGGGGGGGGGGGGGGGATTTAATTAATCCCCTTAGCTGCAAAGCAGCCGGCAGAAAGAAAAGAAAGAAAGAGAAAAAGGAAGAAAGAGAAAAAGAAAGAAAGAAAGGGGAAGAGAGAAAGAGAGAAACCGAGAAAAGAGGGAGAAGAAAAAAAAGGAAATCCATTCAAGTTCGGATTTTCTTGTCCCAGCAACAGATCGATCGAGTTTTGGTCACGAATCAGCAGCAAGAAGCTCTCAAGATTCAAAGTAAGGTAAACCCTATTTTCTCACGTTTTTCTTGGGGGAAAATTTGGGGTTTTGAGAGGAAAAAGAGAATGTGAGTGAATCATGTCGAGATTTTCGGTTAAAATCGAAACATGGTTCGAGTCTAGATGTTTTTAAATACGAATCCATAAGTTGATGGTTTAGAAAACCAAGTTTAGTGAAATTTCTTCACAAAAGTGCAGAT
This sequence comes from Antiaris toxicaria, assembly GCA_035233585.1. NCBI lineage: Eukaryota > Viridiplantae > Streptophyta > Magnoliopsida > Rosales > Moraceae > Antiaris > Antiaris toxicaria. The sequence goes on from CP141153.1 coordinate 22,467,084, forward strand.
TTTTCAAAAGTTGAGTCAAGAGGTGTAAATGAGCAAAATGTGGAATTTTTGCTTATGAAATCATGGATTTGTGATAGTAGAAATATAGTAGATACCTTGAAACAATCTTATGAAGATCGATTTCAAGTGCAAGAAGTAGAACAAAGGCCACAAAAGCCTTAGAAAATCAAAACAGAGCAGTTCGGACCCAGAATCTTGATTCTGGTATGAACACGGGCATGTACACGGGCGTGTACAAGGGCGTGTTCAGTACACGACCCCGAACATACCCATACGCACGACCGTGTTGCAAGAAAAACTAGACCCGAGAGGTACACGGCTAAGAACATGGCCGTGTATCGGGCCGTGTCAAGGGGCACACGGTCAAGGGAAAGGCATGTAGCAGACCATGTTAGACAGCAGGAAAACATGGCCAGAAACACGGCCGTGTAAGTAACCGTGTAAGAGTCCAGAGGAGTACACGACCAGTAACACGGCCGTGTATTCACCCGTGTAAGTATACATGGCCATGTTCCACGAATTATACGGCCAGGCATGTAAGTCCAGAGAGGTACACGGCCAGAGACACGGCCGTGTAGGAGGGCGTGTTCGAAGCCAGAGAGTAAAAAAAAAAAAAAAAGAGTCTGGAAAGGTAAATTTCATGTTTTGCCATATTTCCAGTATAAGATGAATAATGGAAATAACTAGTGATTATTCCTTTTACAGGAGTTCAAGCCAGAGACCCCGAATCAGCAGTCCCAGAGCAGCAGAGGCTTATGCTAGCAGATTTTCTGTAAGTTCAAGCATTGTCCTGACTGTAACGTGGACAAGCTTGTTACATTATGATGCTATGTAGGTTGTATGACATGTATGTTAGACATTGATTGTCTGCATCACGATATCTATGTCAGTTCATGTCAGTTTATATCAGTTCATGTCATGCATATAGAGTTGCATGTTCCAGTATACATGTCAGTCAGGTAACCAGAACACGAAAACAGGTAGGTGCACAAGGCACCTTAGTGTGTTAATATAATTCACACCCCAATAATTCGATTAACAGGTTCCGACTGTGGGGGCAATCAGTGTACTACCTAGTTGGAATACCAGCAAGATGGTAATTAAACCAATTATTGGCGTATCGGCCTCTCAACCCACGGAGAGGTTCCCATGTTTAGCATCAGTTAAGACTGAGGAAGTCAGCACTAAAGTACCGCTCCCAATTGCGCTAACATGTCGGTACGACTAATCAGGGGTCCAAAATCAGAACTTAATAACAGATAATATCCTAAGACTAACCCTTCAGCCAAGAGCATGTTTACAGAGTCCAGTTTCATGCATGAGCACAGCAGTACAGCATGTCATGTTTATGTTTTTATGTTTGAACTTACTGAGCTCTTAGCTCATCAGTTTGTTCACATGTTGCAGGTAAGAGACCTGTTTACCAGTAGTATACGGTGGACGACGAACAGGGAAGATGCATGCCTGGGAAGATTGGGCGAGGGATTGTGGTCACCTTTAATTCTTCCGCTGTATAGTTTGGAAATGTAATTTCAAAAAGAACAAGTTTCAAGTTAAGATTATGTGATAGGGGAATCATGATCATGTGCATGTTATTTTGTTAACATGATTTCCTTATCACATTCTCGAACAGTTTATGAATTTAAAAAAAAAATTTATTCTGTAAATTAGCAAGCAAGTTTTCAGTTCAGCATGATTGTCGGCGACCCTAGAGGCCTGCAGACTATTGCGGTTGACTACAGAGTTGACTGTAATAGCACTGTAGGGCCTCTACAGCAGGGTGGGCCGCCACAGTTGGTATCAGAGTGAAGTTTTTATGATGGGTTTAGTTTAGGATACCAAACGTAGTCACATTTGGTATCAGGGTCCAAGTTTTAAAATGAGTCTAGTTTAGAATACTTACTGTAGTCACAGTTGGTATTATTAGAAAGGTTGGTTGAAAATATCCCGCCTGACTCCGTGCATGTCCTGTTCGCCGATCCAAGTAAGTTAAGTTTATGTTAATATAAGTAGCTAGTTATGCATGAAAGTAAAGGTTTGTAGAGACCTATACTTTGTAGTAAGTATATGATAATATGTAAATGCAAGAAATCATGTGGATCCTTTTTATACAGGATCTAACACAAGTTCATCGTGTGATTATAGGATAAAAGTAGCACGATGAAAAATCAAGGCCAAGGCCAAAGAAGGAGAAGGGGACGCCCATCTCTAACTCAGCGATTAGAAGAGATGCAAGCTCTTCTAGAAAACTAGATGAGAGAAAACGCAGAGTTGAGACAGAGACTAGAACAGTTAGAATAGGGGCAGGGATCAGTAGGGACTCCTGCACAACCAGCAATAGAAGCAGAACGAGTAGTGCTACCAGCAGCACCAGAAGTGGTTCAGGAACCACCGGTTAGGGTGAATCCAGAGCCACTATATGAAAGATTTTGGAAGATGAGGCCTCCGGAATTTGAGGGTTCAATAAATCCTCTAGAAGCAGAAGATTGGCTTTCTTCAATACAGATAATTATGGAGTTTATGAGACTCACAGATGAAGAGAAAGTCATGTGTGCATCCTTTGTTCTAAGGAAGGATGCAATATATTAGTGGGACACAGTCTGCATGAGGAAGGACGTGACCACAATGTCCTGAGCGGAGTTCTTGGAGGAGTTCAACCAAAAATATTATGATCCTGCATCACTCCGACCCCAACAGAAAGAATTTGCAGAGTTACAACAGGGTGACATGTCAGTTAGTGAGGTTTGCAAGAGATTTGATCAGCTCTCCCGCTTATGTCCGTATATGGTGCCTACGGAGAGGGAGAAGATACAGAAGATGATAGGCATGTTCAGGCCTAATATCTCTACTTTGATTGACGTTGGCCCATTTCCACCAGTTTCAGTAGCCGACTGTGTAAGTCGTGCTTTGAGGGCAGAGTACCATCTAGCCCGACAGAAAGAAGAGAGAGAAAAGGTCTGGGAAACCAGGAAGAAAGAAAAGATCTTGGCTAAGGCCTCTCAACCTGGACAGCACAGCAAGGGCAGTCAGAGTACAAGACCAGAGCAGTCCAGTCATCCAGGCCCTCAGTCCCAACAGAAGAGAAAGGGCAATTTCCAGGGAACCCAAGGACAAGACAACAGAAGCCAGTCGCGGAGAACTAGCACTACCACAGCTCCAAGTAACCCCACCTGTCCAAATTGTGGGAGGAAACATGTGGGTCAATGCAAAGCTGGCACGACTGCCTGTTTTCAGTATGGAAGAGAGGGCCACTTCATCAAGAATTACCCCATGAACCACCAGTCAGTATCAGTATCAAGAGCAAACTCTTCGCGTCCGCAACAGTCACAAGTACATGCACTCAGGTTGAGTTATGAAAGCCCAACAGAAGTGCATCTAGCAGTGTAGGAAAGACAAGAAAGAGCTCCATAGGCAGATGCTAGGGTGATGGCCTACACCAGAGAAGAGGCAGAGGCAGGGACGTCCAATGTAGTGACAGGTCAGATTTCTGTCGCTAAATACTTGGCATCTGTTCTATTTGACTCTGGGGCCACCCATTCTTTCATATCATATGCATTTGCTGATAAGTTAGAATACCCTAGAGATCACATGGGAAGAACTTTAAGAATTGCTCTCCCATCAGGAGAAATCATGTTGTAAGAGTACTGGTTACCTCATGTACCAGTAATCGTGGCAAATAGAGAGCTGTATGCAGAATTGATCATGATGAAGATCGTAGACTATGATGTAATCTTGGGAATGGATTTCCTAGGAAAATATCAAGCTACGATAGATTGCAGAAACAGAAGAATAGTATTCAAGCCAGAAGATGAAGAAAGTTTCGAATATGTCGATTCTTCGAGAAGATCAAGCAAGATGATGATCAGTTCAATGAAGGCCAAGAAGCTAACAGCCAGTGGTTGTACTGGATATTTAGCTTATGTCACAGATACAGCAGAAGAGAAGAAGTTACAGTCAGAAGATATTCCTGTTATCAGAGAATTTCTCGAGGTTTTTCCCGAGGAACTACCAGGACTACCCCCAGAACGGGAAATCTCATTTGAGATAGAACTCCTACCTGGAACAGCACTGATCTCTAAGGCGCCTTACCGCATGGCACCAGTGGAGTTGAAGGAGTTACAAGTGCAGTTGAAGGATCTGCTTGACAAGGGATTCATCAGACCGAGCTATGCCCCATGGGGAGCTCCCGTACTGTTTGTCAAGAAGAAAGACGGGACGTTCCGCATGTGCATAGATTACAGAGAATTAAACAAGGTTACAGTCAAGAATAGGTACCCATTACCGAGGATTGATGACCTGTTTGATCAGCTCAAGGGTGCAGCAGTGTTCTCAAAGATTGATTTGAGATTAGGATATCATCAGCTGAGAATCAAGGAAGATGACGTTCCCAAGACAGCTTTCAGGACCCGTTATTGGCATTATGAGTTCCTAGTAATGCCGTTTGGGTTAACGAACGCATCAGCCGCTTTCATGGACCTGATGAATAGAGTCTTCAAGGAGTATCTTGACAAGTTTGTCATTATGTTCATCGATGACATTCTTGTATATTCAAAGACTCACGCAGAGCATGAAGCCCAGTTGAGAGTTGTTTTTCAGAAGCTGAAAGAGCATTAACTCTATGCCAAATTTTCAAAATGTGAGTTTTAGCTAGACAGAGTGCATTTCCTCGGACATGTAGTATCCAAAGAGGGAATTGCAGTGGATTCAAGCAAAGTAGATGCAATTAACAAATGGCCTGCACCTAAGAGCGTGACAGAGATACGCAGCTTCTTAGGGTTAGCTGGCTATTATAGGAGATTTGTGGAGGGATTTACAAGATTAGCAGAACCTCTCACCACCCTCATACGTAAGGAAAACAAGTATATATGGACAGATGAGTGTGAAAGAAGCTTCCAAGTGCTGAAGAGACGGCTGACAAGTGCGTCGATCCTCACACTCCCCACTGAAGGGGAGAAGTATGAGATCTATAGTGATGCTTCCAAAGTGGGTTTGGGAGTAGTATTGATGCAAGAAGGCAGAGTGATTGCCCACGCTTCGCGTCAACTGAAGGAGTACGAGAAGAACTATCCCACCCACGATCTAGAACTCACTGCAGTAGTGTTCGCACTCAAAATTTGGCGACACTATCTGTATGGAGCACAGTGCCAGATTTACACAGATCATCAGAGTTTAAAATACTTTTTCACATAGAAGAAGTTAAACGTGAGGTAAAGAAGATGGTTGGAGTTGGTGAAGGATTATGACTGTGAGATCCTTTATCATCCAAGAAAAGCCAACCGAGTAGCAGATGTATTGAGCAGAAAAGCTACAATTCCACAGCAGTTGCCTATTGACAGGTTGCCAAAACCATTGCAACAAGAGGTTCATTCGCTCGAGTTGGAGCTGATATCAGGAAAATTGTCAGCACTAAAGCTGAAGTCATCATTGTTTGATGATATCAAGGAAGTTCAGAAGCAAGATTCAAGTCTGACAGACTCCTAAGAAAAGATATCCACAGATGGATTAATCAGGTATCAGGGGAGAATTCATGTGCCAGCAGATAAAGAGCTTCGAAGGTGAATCATGTCATAGGCTCATGAGACGCCATACTCAGTCCATCCTGGAGCCACCAAGATGTACCAAGATTTAAAGCTACAGTTTTTGTGGAAAGGGATGAAAGGAGACATTGCAAGATTTGTGAGTAAGTGCCTTACTTGTCAGAAAGTCAAGGCTGAGCATCAGCATCCTGGAAGAAAGTTAGAACCTCTGGAGATTCCAGAATGGAAATGGGAAAACGTTACCATGGATTTTGTGGTAAGACTACCCAAAACGAGAGGAGGACACGATGCCATTTGGGTAATCGTGGACAGATTGACGAAGACAGCCAGATTCATACCAATAAAGATCACTTATTCATTGGAGAAGCTGGCACAGCTGTATGTAGATCATGTTGTCAGGTTACATGGAGTGCCAAAGTCCATAGTATCTGACAGAGATGCACGATTCACTTCAAACTTTTGGGAGTGTGTGCAAAGAGCCATGGGCACAGAACTGAGGTTCAGTACAGCCTTTCATCCTCAGACAGACGGACAATCAGAACGGACTATCCAGACTTTAGAGGATATGCTCCGAGCATGCGTCATGGATTTTCCAGGAGCTTGGAATGAGAAGCTACCACTTGTGAAATTCTCATATAACAACAGTTATCAAGCTTCCATCAAGATGGTACCTTATGAGGCTCTGTATGGGCGAAAGTACAGATCACCGATCCACTGATATGATCTGAAGGAAAAACAACTGCATAAGACAGATTTCATACAGGAAACTTGTGATGCAGTTGCCAAGATCCAGCAAAGAATGAAGAGTGCTCAGAGCAGACAGAAGAGTTATGCAAACAGAAGACGGAGATCCCTAGAATTCAAGGAAGGGGACTTCGTTTTTTTGAAAGTGTCACCCATGAAGGGGATCATGCGTTTTGGTAAGAAGGGAAAACTGAGTCCAAGGTACATTGGACCTTATGAGATTATCAAACGCATTGGGAAGGTTGCCTATAAGTTGGCATTACCTCCTGAGCTGTCAGCAGTACACAACGTATTCCATGTCTCTATGCTCAGAAAGTACATGTCAGATCCATCTCATGTGCTACAACATAAACCAGTCCAAGTCCAAGAGGATTTGACCTATGAAGAACAGCCAGTTTAGATACTGGCTAGAGAAAAAAAGGAGCTGAGAAACAAGACCATCCCACTAGTCAAAGTATTGTGGAGAAATCACAACGTTGAAGAGGCTACGTGGGAGAGAGAAGATGAGATGAGACGTTCATACCCTCACTTGTTCTAAATTTTCGAGGACGAAAATCTTATAAGGAGGGGTGAATGTGATAACCGAGAAATCTACGTTCTCGGAAATATTTGTACAAATATGTAAATAAATGTACATTTATAGTGAGACAGGTTACATAATACAGAGCAGAGGAAAATTTTGATTAATTGAGCTTTAATCAAAATTTGATGATGAATTAATGAATATAGTTTAAAAGGTAAACATTAATTCAATTTATGATGTTTTAAAATTAATAGAAAAGTATGTGAAAACACATATTAAGAGATCAATAGCACACAAGTGAGCCACATTGATCAATGACCAAAAGAATTTGCCAAACAAGCCTTTGCATGAAAAACATGAATGAAAGAAAGTGAGAGTGAGGGAGTGAGGCACGTGAGATAAGGGGGGGGGGGAATTAATTAATCCCCTTAGCTGCAAAGCAGTCGGCAGAAAGAAAAGAAAGAAAGAGAAAAAGGAAGAAAGAGAAAAAGAAAGAAAGAAAGGGGAAGAGAGAAAGAGAGAAACCGAGAAAAGAGGGAGAAGAAAAAAAAGGAAATCCATTCAAGTTCGGATTTTCTTACCCCAGCAACAGATCGATCAAGTTTTGGTCACGAATCAGCAGCAAGAAGCTCAAGATTCAAAGCAAGGTAAACTCTAGTTTCTCACGTTTTCCTTGGGGGAAAATCTGGGGTTTTGAGAGGAAAAAGAGAATGTGAGTGAATCATGTCGAGATTTTCGGTTAAAATCGAAACATGATTCGAGTCTAGATGTTTTTAAACACGAATCCATGAGTTGATGGTTTAGAAAACCAAGTTTAGTGAAATTTCTTCACAAAAGTGTAGATTTTTCAAAAGTTGAGTCAAGAGGTGTAAATGAGCAAAATGTGGAATTTTTGCTTATGAAATCATGGATTTGTGATAGTAAAAATATAGTAGATACCTTGAAACGATCTTATGAAGATCGATTTTAAGTGCAAGAAGTAGAACAAATGCCACAAAAGCCTTAGAAAATCAGAGCAGAGCAGTTCGGACTCAGAATCTTGATTCTAGTATGAACACGGGCGCGTACACGGGCGTGTACAAGGGCGTGTTCAGTACACGGCCCCGAACATGCCCATGCGCACGACCGTGTTGCAAGAAAAATCAGACCCGAGAGATACACGGCCAAGAACACGGCCGTGTATCGAGCCGTGTCAAGGGGCACACGGTCAAGGGAAAGGCATGTAGCAGACCATGTTAGACAGCAGGAAAACACGGCCAGAAACACGGCCGTGTAAGTAACCGTGTAAGAGTCCAGAGGAGTATACGGCCAGTAACACGGCCGTGTATTCACCTGTGTAAGTATACACGGCCATGTTCTACGAATTACACGGCCAGGCATGTAAGTCCAGAGAGGTACACGGCCAGAGACACACCCGTGTAGGAGGGCGTGTTCGAAGCCAGAGAGTAAAAAAAAAAAGAGTCTGGAAAGGTAAATTTCATGTTTTGCCATATTTCCAGTATAAGATGAATAATGGAAATAACCAGAGATTATTCCTTTTATAGGAGTTCAAGCCAGAGACCCCGTATCAGCAGTCCCAGAGCAGCAGAGGCTTACGCTAGTAGATTTTCTGTAAGTTCAAGTATTGTCCTGACTGCAACGTGGACAAGCTTGTTACATTATGATGCTATGTAGGTTGTATGACGTGTATGTTAGACATTGATTGTTTGCATCATGATATCTATGTCAGTTCATGTCAGTTTATATCAGTTCATGTCATGCATATAGAGTTGCATGTTCCAGTACACATGTCAGTCAGGTAACCCGAACACAAAAACAGGTAGGTGCGCAAGACACCTTAGTGTGTTAATATAATTCACACCCCAGTAATTCGATTAACAGGTTCCGACTGTGGGGGCAATCAGTGTGCTACCCAGTTAGAACACTAGCAAGATGGTAATTAAACCAATTATTGGCGTATCGGCCTCTCGACCCACGGGGAGGTTCCCATGTTTAGCATCAGTTAAGACTGAGGAGGTCAGCACTAAAGTACCACTCCCAATTGCGCTAACATGTCGGTACGACCAATCTGGGACACAAAACCAGAACTTAATAACAGATAATATTCTAAGACTAACCCTTCAGCCACGAGCATGTTTACAGAGTCCAGTTTCATGCATGAGCACAGCAGTACAGCATGTCATGTTTATGTTTTTATGTTTGAACTTACTGAGCTCCTAGCTCATCAGTTTGTTCACATGTTGCAGGTAAGAGACCTGTTCACCAGTAGTATACGGTGGACGACGAACAGGGAAGATGCATGCCGGGAAGGATTGGGCGAGAGATTGTGGTCACCTTTAATTCTTCCCCTGTATAGTTTTGAAATGTAATTTCAAAAAGAACAAGTTTCAAGTTAAGATTATGTGATAGGGGAATCATAATCATTTGCATGTTATTTTGTTAACATGATTTCCTTATCATATTCTCGAACAGTTTATGAATTTAAAAAAAAAAAATTTATTTCACAAATTAGCAAGCAAGTTTTTAGTTCAGCATGATTGCCGGCGACCCTAGAGGCCTGCAGACTATTGCGGTTAACTACAGAGTTGACTGTAATAGCACTGTAGGGCCTCTACAGCAGGGTGGGCCGCCACATTAGAAGTGGGGGAAAATATTTAAATTTTGTATAATTGTACCCTTAAATGACACAGATAAAATAAATATAAATAGTTCATGTACCTACTAAATTCAAAAATTTAACAATTTGAGATTCAAAATCACTTTAAATTGTTATTAATAAAAATTTTTTAAAATATTTATATAAATTAAAAATCAAATTAGTTTAAAATGTTAGTTAATAATTAGTACTATTATATTTAAACGATATTTCTTAAATTAGATTTTTCAAAAAAAAAAACAAATATTAATATCTTTATTTGTGAATTCTAAATCATTTTTTTATTTTTAATAATAGATAACAACAAAAAAATGAGAAAAAGTCATCTAATATCAAATCATCAATATAAATAGCACAATTTTCCTCATTCGGATCAAGATTTCATGTTTGGAAATAATGAATGCTTAAGTGAAAGATATAGAAATTTTGAGATTTTTTCTGCAAACATTTTTTGATCCAGGCTTGATATAATGTTAACTTTTTCGGAGTCTGAAAAGCAAACATCTTATTCAACTTAGACATTAATATTTAAAAATAACGACGAAAAATGTAAGAAATTACCTATAATAAATATTATATTTGAATAATTAAAAAATCTTTATGTTATCATATTACTAATACCTTATACATTTAATAGTATATATATATTTTTAATATTGTTAACTTCCTTTAATTTTTAGTTTTTTATTTATTTTTATCTTGTAATGATGAAGAACCGAAAAAAAAAAAAAGGGGGGGGGGGGGGGGGGGGGGGGTGTTGGGAAAGTTGTAAAAGATAGTTGTATGATTTTCAATATAAAAATATATATACAGACATGTATCTATTTCAACCTCCTTTATATTATAAAAAATTTTCTATTTTTGCATAATATAACAATTTATCTCAAATTATTTTATATAAAAAATTTTCTTAATTTAAAATTTTCTTTTATGGGACTCACATGAAAATTCAAAAACCAATGATTGTTAAAAATTTTTAAAGTCTAATATAAGTGTACACGTTGGAATTATAATAAGCTTGTAGGAACATAGAAATAGATTTTGTACAATGCCAAAATTTCTTTCGCTGGAACGCGCAGGGTTTTGGTTAGTATAATCTTTAAAATTATTTGTTTCTTGGTTCATTTCCAGATTCCAGTTCCGGACATTTGAAAGTGCACATGAAGCAACAAAAGTCTCATCCGTATTTTTATTCTCACAAAATCATGTGTCTGGAGTAAAAACTGAAACAGACTTATTTCCAGAAATTCTTACTGCAAATTGTGGTCATAAAAGTTGGATGAGAAACAAGAAAGCTAAATACATTTTACATTTTTTTCCCAGCTTCTCAACAGTGAGTCTTTGGTGCGCCTTACTTGTGCTTCCATTATCTTATGAGGCTTTAGTAGTTTGTTTCAAAGACTACAGTTGTCAATACTCTTGCATAATGAGGTTGATGGAGATTCGGACGTTTTTATTAGTGTTTAGTTTTCACTTAATCAGTAATTTAAGCATGTGTTTATTTATTAGGATTATTTTGGTTTGTATAGCTTACCTCGTTATTTCGGTTGAGTTTATCTTGTCGTTATTTTCAATTTAGGTTATGGACATTAATAATCTCTTGGCTTGCCACCTGTTGTGGTCAATCTTTTATTTCCTCATTTTACGATTTGCTTTTTGAAATTTCCTGCAATTAACCCTGGGTAGATTAATGTCAGCTATTATTTATAATAATTAAAAAACGACGCGCCATGAAATGGGAGAAAAGAGGAAAACTAGTGCAAATTATAAACTATTGTCGCTTAAGAAGAAAAGTGTGCACAATCTCTTAGCATGTATTAAAAAGTTAAAATGATGTTGGTGGGTTAGAGTGATTTTTGGCTTATTGTCTTTTATAGGGGTGTTTATTTGATGTAATCAACCGATCATATCAATCGATTCAATCCAATCTAATCCATCTTTTGCAAATAACCGACCTTAATTAGATTAGATTCGATGTCAATTTTTAAAAACCAACCTAAATTGAATCGGTGCACTATTTACCTTCAAAACACTCAATCCAATCCAGGAAAAATATAAATAATGCTGGTACTTAATAAAATTGCTCTAAAAATTTGTGTCTATATATTTTTATACACCACATATCAAATAAAACTTCCAAACCAACATGTTATGATATTAAATAATGATTATACACAAAACTGACATTTGTGTCTATAAAATTGCATTTAAATTTTTGAGTTAGTTAACTTAGGCTCCATTTAGTAAATGCATTGCATTTGAATGTAGTACATTGAATGCAATTTACATTTGGAGGAAATGTATTTGCATTGCATTTGAATACAATGTGTGTTTGGATGAAAAGTATTTGAATTATATATAAATAATGAATATATAATGTGATAGGTAAAAGTAGAGAGAAAAAAAGAGAGGGAAAGAGAGTATGTGATATGATTAATAGAAATAATAACAAAAGTAAAATAATAAATAGTGATTGTATTAGATTTAAAACATGATGTAGTTAACATTTGAATTTAATACTTTTGTGTTTGGGTGAAAATTCAATATTGCATTTGAATACAATACATATACAGTGCTGGAAACAAACGGCACCTTAGTTGTAATATTCAACATTTGAATACTAATTCTTAATCTATGAGTTATGTATTTGTTTGAAAAAAGTTTTGTGAATATGACATATTTTTGATCTCACAAGTCTTAAAATTTATTTGATTTTCTTTTCAGGCGAAATCCCAAACAATAAAAACACTAAGTAAATGATTTAGCCAATTTTTGGAACATTTGAGCTTTTAAGTCAACTCTAAAATATCTTTATCTGTAATTTATCCCTTTTGAACCTTGTTTTATATAACTTTTTTTTTTGTCACCAACATTTTAGGAATAGTCTTTTAAATAAAATATTTAACATTTAGCCTTTAAGCATGCTGATCATTTTAGAAATTATTTTGAACTATACTGAAATCTGAGAGGAATGTTAGAATTTCAAAATACAAAAAAAAAAAAAAAAGAAGAAGAAAAAGAGTACTATATCCTTTGTTTAGTATAATAAGTTTGGAGATGTAGTAGTTCTTAAAAAAATAAAAAATAAAAAAAAAATTATTTTTGATAAGAGAAAGTTGAAAATAAGTTTGTGGGTGTTATTAGGGTGTAAATAAAAAGCTTCACAACAGATCCCAAAATAATTTATGTGTTAAAGGGTGATCTGAGTTACATCATTATCCTGTATCTTACCTTCACCTTAGTGATATATCACAAGCCTAATAAACCTTAATGACCCTTGATTTTGTGTTTGTTGTCGTTAATGGAGAGAGAAATGAAAAATGAATATATCTGAGATCAATTGTTTCGTGTTTTCACAAACTCATAAAGATTGCACACAAATAAATGAAAGAAAAAATTTGCATATACACACAAAATATCCAATTGTAAGTAGTCATACTCTTAAATTAAACTCAAATTTTTAATCAAAATTTATTTATTTTTCTATAAGCTATATTTTTTATGGCAACCTATAAGGAAAATTTTGGAAATTACCATTGCTAATAAAATATATTTTTTTCTTTCTTTTCTTTTCTTTTGCTCAAGAATAAGCAAAATCTTATATTTGTGGGTGTTATAACTTTATAAAATAGAGTTATTTTATCACATTTTCATGCATAAAATTGGCTTATTTTTTAGATTTTTTTTATTTTAATTTGTTTTGATTTTTTTTGTTTTGTTTACTTTAATTTAGACTTTTATAAATTTCATGAAATTTTTATATAAATTTGCTTTATTTTATCTTATCTTTTTTTTTTTAGTAATAATATAGGAAAAATAGTAAGACATGTATGGTAGAATACTAAGTTTTTTTTAAAATCGTTAAAAACTCATGTTGCCATGTACAATAAATTATTCAACAATAATTATACCTTCAGAGAAAAACACCAGGAATACCGGAGGATATGACCAAGAGACTTTAATAAACTAGCTTTCTTTACCCTTCTCTAATTTTTGGATGGTGGAGTGTGTGTGCACTCGGTTTCTTGATCAGTATTTTAGTGTAGCTTGTCTCTTTCTAACCATCCAGATCTTTGAGAATTTATTATTATTAGTGAGATGTATAATAATAAATTTGCTTACTTAAGAGTCTGTGACCTAAATAAAATATTAGGTGGCTTTTAAAATTTTAATAAAACTCAAGAAAAGATTTTCTCTCTCTTCTAAACCCCAAAGCTGAATCTACTTAGAGGGAAAGCCCTCAAAAAATTTGGCCATCTCATGGTTAGGTGCATTCAAATTTTAAACGAGATTCCAGAAAAGATTTTTCTCTCTCCTCCCTAGGATTGTGGCCGAATTTTTCCTCCTTAAATTTGCTCCAGGGAAAATGTCCATACAAGGTTTTGTGGTTCAAAATTTGATTCAAATTTTAAACTCCACAAATCTTGTGATTTTGTCTGCTTGGATAATTTACCATAACTCCAATTAAAATTCAAATAAAATCATTATAACTTTATTTGAATTCAAATAATTGTATAATCTCTTATCTAAAATAAAATCAAATTAGGAGAAAATCTTATCTTCTAAATCCAATAAAATCCGCCACCCTATTAGTGTGCTAGGACAAGATTTTGTTCAATTCAAATTCAAATAGGATAATCTTTTAAATTTCAAAATATTTATTTAAGCAAGATTTTTAAAATTTAAATCAATCTCTTATTTATCTTATAAATGACAAATATAATTAATTTAAATTTCAAATCTTATCTTCCAAATTAAATATTTATCCCATTAATTGTATAATACAAAATTATAATTTTGCCCTTGACACCTAGAGAAAATCGCCTACACCCGGAATAGGTGATTCGGATTTTTTTTTCCTCTTCACTAAATGCAAGAATACAAGCAATAAAGAATATCCTGATCTAGTAAAAGAATATCCATTAAGGAATTATGTAAAGCTAGTGAAGGGACTGATTAAACATATATAATGTGGGTTTCAATGATCCATATAACTATTATTCTATACCAAATAAACCAATTACATAATTATTAATTTCAGAGTCACACCACTATAAACCTAAAACTGTATTCCCAATTATATATCATATTATGTAAGTCAGTAATTAGCTATCATCTAATGATTTTATCATGTATGCAACACCTTCATATGATATTTATGATCAACCTTAGGTCAAAGTTTGTTTAATCTGTTAGTCATGTTATCTTCAAGATCTATCATACACCCAATTAAGAAAATAATTATCAATCATATGTGAATAAGAAGTCATCTACCAAGCAAACGACCTAAGGCTTTATCCATTTTCATATCCAGTATAATACCTTTAAGAGGATAACATTTACTCTTCATTAGAGTTATGATTCTAATATTTGTAACCAAACCCTCCATTATATACAAGTCATGTACTCAATGAATCAGTTTATAAGCTTACAATCCCTGAGACGCTTTAGCTTTTAGAATATTAAAGTACACAAATCATACACATGAAATGATTCATCTACTCAAGGTTAATATTACCACATAATGAACATCAAAAGTGAATTAATCCATTTAAGCAGACTACGTAGATTAATAGCATTTTGGTCTAAGTCTGATACATCACTAGTAAGTAACATATCTATGTCCCTACTCGGGAGTCGAAGCTCCAGACAGTCAAGAAAAACTATCTCCTTAACTGGCTTTAGACAACATAATAGCCTTAACATGAGTTAGATGCTCACTCTAACCCCATAGACTACAAACTATATATTTAGACTACTTAGTTTATAACGTTGTTTTCTCGCATATAAAAGTTTATTGTATGCAACATTCTAACAGTTTCATAACAAGCAGTCAGGAAGCCATATTTACTTACATTTACTTTAACATGTAAATAGGATGAGAACATAAGCAATGTAATGAATAATTTCTAATATATTTTTATTAACTAGATCAAAATAAATGAAATATATTAAAAATATCTTTCCTACTTAGGAAATTCCTAACAATCTCTCACTTATCCTAAGCTAGTAAATGTGCCATGTTTCGCATCTCCATCGCCTCTACATGCCTTTCAAAGCATCTAGTCACCAAAATCTTAGTAAAAAGATCGACAATGTTGTTCTCAGATGTGATCTTATATGAAAAATCCTAGATATAATTTTTTTAAATTCTAAGGAACTATAACTGGTAAAATTGAGCATGTTTATAATAATTTTAAAAAATTAAAATAACTACATATACTATACATAATAGATGATAATAACATAAAAAAAACTTAGAATGCTATTCTCTAAATATTAAATCCATACATAAGGAGAAAAAAACGATCGTTTAATTTATGTATATGACATAATCATAAGGCGGCTCTGATACTAATTGTAGGATATATAGTAAGACATGCACAACAAAATTTTAAAATTTTTTTAAGATTGTTAAAAATTCGTGTTGCTATATACAATAAATTATTCAACAATCATTATACTTTTAGAAAAGATCACTAGGAATGCCTAAGGATGTAACTGAAGGGCTTCAACCAACTAGTCTTCTCTACTATTCTCCAATTTCCAAAAGGTAGAGTGTGTGAACTTAGTTCCTCTATCGGTATTCTAGCATGACTTGTCTCCTTCCAACCACCAGATCTCTAAGAATTTATTATTATTATTATTAGTAAAATATATAATACTAAATTTACTCACCTAAGAGTCTGTGGTCTAAAGAACATAGGAGTCTCAAGGGTCCTATTTATAAATTTACATTAGATAGTTTTCATAAATTTGAATTGGACTTAAGAAAATATTTTTCTCTCTCCATCACTAATGGTTGATTCTCACCTTGGGGAATCCCTTCAAAAATTCGACCACCTACAGGATTGGTGCATTCAAAATTCAAACAAGATTCCAAACAAGATTTTTCTTTCTTCTCCCACTGCAAAAATCTAAATTCTTCCCTGTGGATTTCCCATATAAAAATTTGGCCATGCTTGAATTTGTGATTAAAATTTTAATTCAAATTTCAAACTCTACAAATCTTTTGATTTTGTCTGCATGGATAATTTTCCACAACTACAATTTAAATTCAAATAAAATCATGACAACTTTATTTGAAATTCAAATAATTATGTAATCTCTTTCCCAAAACAAAATTTAAATTAGTAGAAAATTTTGTCTTTCAAATCCACATAGAATCCGCCCCCTACTTTAGTATTATGATAAGATTTTGTTCAATTCAAATTCAAATAAGATAATATTTTAAATTTCAAATATTTATTTAAGAAGATTTTCAAAATTTAAATCAATCTCATATTTATCTTTTAAAAGATAAATTCAATTAATTTAAATTTTAAATCATATCTTTTAAAATAAATATTAACCTAAATTAAATATTTAACCCATTTATTGAACAATATAAAATTATAATTTTGCCATTAACACCTAGAGAAAAACACCCACATCCAGAATAAGTGATCTGGATTTTTTTTTCTTCACTAAATGCAAGAATCCAAGTAATAAAGAATATCCCGATCAATTATCATTGATTAAGGAATCATGCGGAATTAGTAAAAGAATCAATTGGGCATATACAATGTGGGTTCCAATAATCTATATAACTATTATTCTATACCGAATAAACCCATTATATAAATCTAAAACCACACTCCTAATTATATATAGTGTTACATAAGCCAACGATTAGCTATCGTCCAATGACCTTGTCGTGTATGTAACACCCTCATATGATATCCATGATCAGCTTTAGTTCAAGGTCCGTTCGATCTACTGATCACGCTATCTTAAATATATATTATACACCCAATTAAGAAAATGATTATTCACCATAGGTGAATAAGAAGTCATCTGCCAAACAAATGACCTAAGGCCTTGTCCATTTTTATATCCATTATAATGCCTTTAAAAGGATAACCTTTACTCCTCATCAGAGCTATGATTCTAATATCTATAAACAAACATTCCATCATTTACAAGTCACTTACTCAACAAATGGATCTATAAGCTTACTACCTCTGAGACACTTTAGCGTTTCGAACATCAAAATACACAAGTTATATACATAAAGCAATTCACCTACTTAGGATTAAGGTCATTGCATAATAAATATTAAAAGTGAATTAATCTACTTAAGCAAACTATGAAGATTAATTGTATTTTGGTCTAAGTCTGATATGTCACTCTTAAGTAACATATTTATGTCTCTACTCAGGAGTCGAAGCTCTAGACAGTCAAGACAAACCGTCTCCTCAATTGGCTTTAGACAACATAATAGTCTTAACATGAATTAAATACTCACTCTAACCCCATAGACTATGGACTATAGATTTAGAATGCTTATTTTAGAACATTGTCTTCTCACATACAAAAGTCTATTATATGCAACATTCTAACAGTCGACCAATAAGCAATTAGTGAGCCATATTTGCTTATATTTACTTTAACATATAAATAAGATGAGGACATATGGTAATATAATAAATAACCTCTGATATATTTTTATTAATCAATTCAAAATAAATGAAATACATTAACAACGTCTTTTCTACTTTGGGCATTCCTAATAGGTCTAGGCAATCCTTTGGTCAAAACATCAACAGCTTGCTTAGTTGTAGAAACGTACAACATGTAGATAGTTCCTTCCACGATCTTCTCTTTGATAAAGTATCAATCTACCTCCACATATTTGGTCCTGTCATGATGTATAAGATTATGTGAGATGTTTATAGCTACCTTGTTATCAAAGTAGACATGCAACGGAAGTGTAATTCCAACTTTAGTTCATCTAACAGCATTCTCAACCATAAAACCTCACAATTTCCATAAGTAATAGTTTTCAGTTTCACTTAGGCATTGCTTCTTACAATAACAGATTACTTCTAACTTCCCCAAGTTACTAGATTACCCCATACACGGGTGTAATACCCTGAAGTAGACGTCCTACCCTATTAGCATTTTTATGTACCTCTACATCTCTTTCTTTACCCTTTTTATAGAACAAACCTTGTCCAGGTGTTCCTTTTAGATATCTTAGAATTTGAAATACTACCTCTACATGTTCTTCAGTAGGTGTATGAATATATTGGCTAATACGGCTAACAATGAAATCTATGTTAGGTGTGGTATGAGACAAGTAGATGAGCCTCCCAACTAGATGTTGGAATCAACCCTTATCCATAAGATTACTGTCTTTTGCTCTTTTTTTCTTGCAAGTTGGCTCCATAGGAGTTTCTGCAAATTTGCAACCCATCATCCCTATTTCTTTTAGAAGATCTCGCACATACTTTTTTTGTGAGATTGAAATCCCAATCTTAGTTCTGACAATCTCCATTTCAAGAAAGTACCTAAGACTTCACAAATCTTTGATCTCAAATTCTTTTGCCAGTTTTTTCTTTAGTCTACCCCTTCTTTAGGATCATCCCTAGTTAAGATAATATCATCAACATATACAATGAGAAAGGGGATCTTATCATTTTTGTGCTAATAGAACAAAGTGTGATCTCCTTTAGCCTTCTTGTATCCCTGTTCCTTAACCACCTTAGTGAAACGATCAAACCAAGCTCGTGATGATTGCTTTAATCCATATAAAGACTTTTTAAACATGCAAAATTCATCACTATTGCCTTCAAATCCCAGTGACATTTCCATATAAACTTCTTTTTCCAAGTCACTGTTAAGAAAAATATTTTTCACATCAAGTTATTGCAAAGGCCAATATAAATTGGCAGCAAGGGAAAACAATACATGAACTGAATTGATCTTGCCAACGGGAGGAAAAGTTTCTTGTTAATCTATCCTGTAAGTTTGAGTATAGCATTTTGCCACCAAACGAGCTTTGTATCTCTCGATAGATAGATCCATCTACTTTATATTTTACTATGAAGACCCATTTACATCCAACTAGAACTTTTTCTTTCGGTTTTTGTACCACATGCCATGTATTGTTCCTTTTAAGAGCTTTAATTTCTTCTAAAACAGCCTACCTCTATTCAGATTTCTTCATAGCCTATTTGATATCCCTTGGGATTTCTACACTAGCCAAGTTAGCCACTAAAGCTCTTATAGAGTATGTCAGATAATCATATCCAACATATGAGGCCATTAGATGTCTTGTATAGGATCTCACCCCTTTTCTTAATGTAATTGGGATCTCTAAGTCACTAGCCTCCTTTTCAAGACTAGTCATTGATTCCGATTCATGGGGGCGAGGAACTTCTTGGCTTTCTATAGCTTTTTGGCTCTTTTTATGTGCATAACTTTGATCAAAAAATTGCAAGCCACTCTCTTTGGTTTTATTATGTTCTTGCACATTAAGTATCATGTTTTTGGGGTTAAAGGAGTGTTTTGATTGAGTAGAGACATTAAGGCCTCGTTTGGTGAATGCATTGCATTTACATTGCGTTTGAATACAATACATTGAATGCAATTTGTATTTGGAGGAAAAGTATTAGCATTGCATTTGAATGTAATGTGTGTTTGGGTGAAAAGTATTTAAATTATATTTTAATAATAAATATGTGATGTGATGGGTAAAAGTAGAGAGAAAAAAAAAAGAGAGGGAGAGAATATATGATGTAATTAATAAAAGTAATAGAAAAAGTGAAATAATAAATAGTGATTGTGATGGATTTAAAATGTGATGTGATTGGTATTTGAATGAAATGCTTTTGTATTTAGGGGAAAATTGCATTGTATTTAAATGCAATGCAAAAAAAAAAAAAAAAAAAGCTTTCACCAAACGTGCACTAAGGAGTTGGTTTGTGGTCTGATTTGGTGGGTTGGATTTAGCAAAGATAGGTTGAGAGTCATCAGGATTTTTAATGGGAATATTTGAAGTTATTTTGGAAAAGACTTGAGGATTGATTTCAAGAATATTGGTTGGAGTTTTTTTTTATGATTTCTTGTGGTTTTTTTAGTTTTTTTTTTTTTTTAAGGTTTAGAGGCATATGCTCATCATTTGGGTTTCCTAAAGAAAAAGAAAAATCCCAAATATATTCCCATGCAGTAGAACTATTTGAAATAGGGAGTTAGTTTTGATATTTCCTAAAAGTTGTCTTTCCTACATTCTCTCCCCCTAAAGGAAATATTTCGTGAAAAAGGGTCAATTTTAAAAAAATGTCACAGTCCTAAACACAAAATATTTTCTTTTTTCCATTGAATAGCACCTTCATCCCTTTTGAGTTGCAGAGTACTCCAAAAATGTGCACTTATGAGCCTTAGGGTCTAGTTTACCCTGATATGGATCAAGATTATTGACAAAGGTGACATAACCAAACACTTTCAACTCTAAGAAATATGGGAAACATGAGTTAGGATATGACTTATATAGGCAATCTATTGGGGTTTGAAACTTTAAAACACAAGAGGGTAAACTACATCACCCCAAAAACATTCTAGTAAGTTGGCTATGAACAATAAGGAATGGACCACTTTTAAGATGTAACAATTTTTCCTCTCAGCTGTTGAGGTGTGCTAACATAGGAACTTTGATGAATTACCCTGCTTATAGTGACACACTCCCCTAAAGTGTTTTCAAAAAATTCAGTTCCATTATCTATCCTTAAGAACTTAATGCTCTCATCAAATTGTGTTTTAACCATGGAGTCAAATTGTTTAAAAATATTTCCACCTTCAGATTTTTCTTTTAAAAGGTAAACCCAACAAATACGTGCATGGTCGCCGATAAAGGTAACAAATCATTTTTTGTTGATGATGCTTAAAATATGGGAAAGTTCCCAAATGTCATTATGAATAAGAACAAAAGACTTAGATGCATAATATGATAATGGAGGAAAAGGAACACAAGTATACTTTGCTAATTTGTGAATCTCACATTGGAATTTATCGTTATTTTTAAACAAAGATGGGAACAAAAACTTCATATAAGGGAAAACTGGGATATCCTAACCTATAATGCACTAACATAATTTTTTGAATACTTGAAAAAGAGGTATTGTAACCATTTGAGCTTGCTTATGGACACTCGAATAATCCTCAAAGTAGCATAGGCTATTAAGTTCCTTGGCATTGCCAATCTTCTTCCTTGGTGATCGATCCTGAAAAATACAAGCAGATGGAGAAAAAGTTACTTCATAATCCAAATCTTTTGTTAACTTACTTATTAACAAAATATTGAAATTTAAATTGGGCACGTGAAGAATTCCTTTTAGATTAACATTAGTTCCAATTTCTATAGCCTTAGTACCAACCACAACTGAAGAAGTTCCATCTGCAATCTATACTTTGTGATTTCTAATGTAGATATATATGAGGTGTATAATTTTGCACAAACATTCATATGAGCCATCGGTCCAATGTCAAAAATCCATGGTTCTTTTTTCTCAGCCAGTTCACAGAAAGTGTCAAAGCTTTACCTTTCTGAGCCATAAGAGATGTCAAAAAGGAATGTATTATCATTTTGTCTCAATTGTTCCAATTTTTCCTTAGTAAAGACTGCATTTCCAAGGGTTCATTTAGTCTTTGCTTGCTTTTCAGTTAATGCCTGTAGCCATTTCCCTTCACATCCACAGGCTCGGCTACGAGTCTAATTGGCTGGTTTGCCATGTAATTTCCAGTAATTCTCCTTAGTATAATATGGTTTCTTTCAATGATCACACCATTTTTTATTTGCTTTCCTTTTCCTTGAATCTCTTCTCATGCACAACAAGGGTAGAATTCTCCATGCATAGCATGTTAGTTCCTAGCATGACCTTTCTTCTTGACTCTTCCCTATGAACTTCAGTAAAAATTTCCTCAATTTGAGGAAGCGGTCTCATCCCTAGGAGACAACCATAAACTTCATCTAAATCCTTATTAATTCTAGCCAAGAAGTCATACACCTGATCATCTTCCACTAACTTCTTGTACAGAACTGCATCTTCGGGATCTTTCCATAAAGAGAAGTGAATAGATCCAATTCTTTCCAAAGTTTGTGGACTTATGATAATACTTTGTGACATTACTCTCCTCTTGTCTTAGATTTCGGATCATGTTCCTCAACTTAAATATTTGTGAGGTATTTTCCAATTTAGAGCATGCCATTATAACAGCATCCTAAATCTTTTTTGTTATGGGAAAAAGGATGTATGTGTCAGCAATATTATCTTCCATAGAATAGATTAACCATGCCATCACCATGGAATTCTATGCCTCCCAATTTGCTTAAGAAAGATCCTCTGGTTTTAGTGTTGGAATAAAGCCATCTAAGTATCCTAGCCTTTCTTTTCCTTGAATCACCATCATAACCGATTAGGACCACTTAAGAAAGTTTTTTTCCATTTAATTTCTGGGTTTTAATTTGCAGGGAGGAATGATTGGTGCTTTCAAGAATAGCAGGGGGAGCAATTGTAGGGGTTGTTCTAGGGTTGCTCATGACAACCTAAAAAACATCACCTCCGCGTGCTCCAACCAAAGCCTTTTTATACATCATTTTCTTTAACTTAGTGGATCTGATACCATAAATTCACATGAGGGAAAAAAACAGAAAAATAAAAACATTACTAAAAATTTATTATTCCCTAAATGAAAATTGAATGAATATAATCAGCTATTAAGTAGGCTAGGAAAGACATAAAATAGGAAAGAATAAAACAAAATAAGAAAGTATAAAAAGGGTAACATATGGTATATTCCTTTGACTCAATAAATTACCATAAAACTTAAATGCCTAAAATAGACCCTAATCATATCAAACTAAATTCATCAATAAACCTTATCCCTTACTTTTCAATAATTTAAGAACAACTATGTTATGAACAAGTTAAACTTGAATTTGACTTAACTCTTGAATGAGTTGCAAGCCTTTGAATTAGTTAATGCCAAGACAAAGGATGGAGAGGCAAATGTTACTACTCAGACCCTTCTTCGAAGAAAAAGAAGAAGAAGAAAAACAGAAGGAAAAAGGAAGCCAATCCTAAGGGCAAGGAAAAGGACAAAAAGTTCAAAAAGACTCGAGGCAAAGACGGCAACTCCAAGTTAAGTATAAAATGTATCCATTGTGATGAACCAAGAAACTAGAAGAGAAATTGTAAGAAGTATCTCGAGGAGTTGAAACAAAAGAAACAAGCTAAATCCGATTTATTAGTTCTTGAAAGAAGTTTGGTAGAATCTAATTCCACAACCTGGATTATTGATTAAGGAGCAATTAATCATGTGTGTTCATTTTTGTAGTGTATTAGGAATCCAAGAAAGCTTGCTGATAGAGAGTACACGATGTAAGTAGGCAATGGTTTGATGGTATCAACAAAACCAGTGGGTGAAGTGTGTGACGGCCCGCCCTTCATAGAGGCTAACAGTACTACTATAATTGAGCCTTAGAGTCCACTATGATACACTGTCGCCTCATTAGGTCATCGGTAACTTACTTTTAACTTGCTTTTAACTTACTTTGATATCAAATGTGACAGTTGGTATCTTATTTTTAACGTACTTTCTTTAACATAGTTACTTTAACTTCCCATTTTAACACGAAAATAGGGAATAAATTTTTTTTTCTTAAACTTGTAAATCGTATCGTGGTAAAACATTTACTAGAGTAAATATTTTACATTATCGTAGCTTAATTTACATCATAAAACATCATTTCAATATTCTTTTCATTAATCTTTTAAAAAACTCAGCGAGAGACTCATAGCAGTACCATAATCCTCGCCCAGTCCCTTGGCATATGCAGATCTCATTTGTTATCCATCACTTGTCTTATCATCGTGCAGGATGCTTTACCTGCAACATAAACAAACTTGTGAGCGACAGACTCAGTAAGTTCAAACATACATTCATGACATATAAACACTCATACCTTATAGGATAGAACATATCTGATACCAACTGAGGCATCAGAATATTAACATAACATGTATCATACTTTACTTTAAATTTATACTTAACGTACATAACATGGTCAACATACTTGTACATATTTGAACATACTTTACATCATAGTCATACTTAACATATTTATCATCGTAAACATACTTAATGTACTTAACATACATACAAACATTGCATACACATATCATCTATAACATTACATATACATACATTGCTTAGGCATGTATACTTAAACATCGTAAATATACTTGATATATATTTATACATTGTAAACATAACATACTTAATGTATGTTTAAATATCATAAACATAAAATATTTGAAACATAACATACTTAACGTATGTTTATCCATTGTAAATATAACATACTTAACATATTTTAAATTATTGTGAAAATACTTTCACATTTAACATCATGATTATACTTATCATACTTAAATACGTAAAACATCATAAATATACTTAAGCATCGTAAACATACTTACGTATGCTTAAACATTCTTAACATAAAACATAGTATGGATCATTAACATAACAAATAACATGTATTACTTATACATTACTATTCATTATGAATAGTATTCAGATCATGAATAGTATTTACATCGTAAACATATCACATTTTAAACTTCCGCACCCGGGATGTACTACCGTCGAATTGGAAGCTATAAATATAAACAATACTGTTGACTATGAATAGTATCATTGATCGTAACAGTAACTTTGACCGCGACTGTACTTGTAGTGTTAGTATACCTTATGCTCGTTTATGGGTTACATTTTTAGTATTGGGTCTTTATCTTTCATTATGTTCTGGATTTGAGTCCCATGATTGGTCGTACCGTTCTTTCGCACGCATGACTTGGAGGGACACTAGGGAGCGACCCACTGGCCAATCCTCCATAGTTGAACATTTCATTAATACATATATATATACGTGTATATAACACCATTAAACCTCCCCGTAGGTTGGGAGGCTGGTACGCCAATAGTGGTTTCGTTATTGTGGCGGCCCGCCCTGCTGCGGAGGCTCTACAGTGCTATTACAGTCAATTCTGTAGTTAACCGCAATAGTATGTAGGCCTCTAGGGTTGCCGGCAATCATGCTGAACTGAAAACTGCTTACTAATTTTGCGAAATAAATTTTTTTTCCTTAATATCATGAACTGTTCAAGAATGTGATAAGGAAATCATGTTAACAAAATAACATGCACATGGATCATGATTCCCCTATCACATAATCTTAACTTGAAATCTTGTTCTTTTTGAAATTACATGTTCTAATTTCAAAACTATACAGCAGAAGACTAAAGGTGACCACAATCCCTCGCCCAAATCTCCCTGGCATGTACATACTCTGTTCGTCGTCCACCGTATACTACTGGTGAACAGGTCTCTTACCTGCAACATGTGAACAAACTGATGAGTTATGAGCTTAGTAAGTTCAAACATAAAGACATGGATCATGACATGCTGTACTGCTGTGCTCATGCATGAAACTGGACTCTGTAAGACATGCTCGTGTCTGAAGGATTAGTCTTAGGACATTATCTGTTATTAAGTTTTGGTTTTGGGCTCCTGATTGGTCGTACTGACATGTTAGCATAACTGGGAGCGGTACTTTAGTGCTGACCTCCTCAGTCTTAACTGGAGCTAAACATAAAAACCTCCCCGTGGGTCGAGAGGCTGATACGCCAATAACTGGTTTAATTACTATCTTGCTGGTGTTCCAACTGGGTAGCATACTAATTGCCCCCACAGTAGGAACCGGTTACATAATTTACTTGGGGTGTGAGTTTTATTAACACACTAAGGTACCTTGTGCACCTACCTGTTTTCATGTACCTGATACCTGTCTGACATGTGTACTGAAACATGAATTTCTACATGCACGACATGAACTGACATGAAACTGACATGAAACTAACATGAATATCGTGATGTAGACAATCGATGTCTATCATACACGCCATATAATAAAACATTAAATCATAACATAACAAGATTGTTCACATTGCAGTCAGGACAATGCTTGAACTTATAAGAAATCTGCAAGCGTAAGCCTCTACTACTCTGGGACTGCTGTATCGGGGTTTCTAGCTTGAACTCTTATAAAAGAAATAATCACTGATTATTTTCAATATTCATCTTATACTGGAAACATGGCAAAATACGAAATTTCTATTTCCAGACTCTTTTTTTTTTTTTTTTTTTTTACTCTTTGGCTTCAAACACGCCCTCCTATACGGGCGTGTCTCTGGCCGTGTACTCCTGTGAACTTACGTGTCTGGCCGTGTATTTCATGGAACATGGCCGTGTATACTTACACGGGTGGATACACGGCTGTGTTACTGGCCGTGTACTCCTCTGGACTATACGTGCATGCTTACACGGTTACTTACATGACTGTGTTTCTAGCCGTGTTTTCCTACTGTCTAACAAGGTCTACTACACGCCCTTCCCTTGACCGTGTGCCCCTTGACACGGCCCAATACACGGTTGTGTTATTGGCCGTGTACCTCTCGGGTCTGAATTTTCTTACAACATAGTCTTGCATGTGGGTATGTTCGGGGCCGTGTACTGAACACGCCCGTGTTCATACCAGAATCAAGATTCTGGGTTCGAACTGCTCTGCTCTGGTTTTCTAAGGCTTTTATGGCCTTTATTCTACTTTTTACACTCAGAATCGATCTCAATAAAATCATTTTGAGATATAGACTATATTTCTACTATCACAAATCCATGATTTCATAAGCAAAATCTCACATTTTGCTTATGAACATCTCTTGACTCAACTTTTGAAAAATCTGAACTTGCTTGACGGAAACTCACTAAACTTAGTTTTCTAAACCATCAACTCATGAATTCGTGTTTAAGAACAACTAGACTCGAACCATGTTTCAATTTTAACCGAAAATCTCAACATGATTTACTCACATTCTCTTTCTCCCCTCAAAACCCCAGATTTTCCCTCAAGAAAACGTGAGAAAACGAGGGTTTACCTTGCTTGAAGCTTGAGAGCTTCTTACTATGAATTCTCGGCTAAAAAACTCGATTGATCTGCTGCTTAAAGAGAAAATCCAAACTTGTTTAAGGGTTTCCTCTTCTGCTCTCTCCCTTTTTCTCTTTCTCTTTCTCTTTCTTTTTCTCTTTCTTTCTTTTTGCCGTTTCTTTCTTTCTCTCTCTCTCAGCTGCTTATTTTTGCAGCTCAAACCAAGTGAATTAATTCACTTGGTTTACTTGGATTTGAGTCCCTCACGTGACCTCCACCTTCTCTCTCACTTTTCTTTAATTTCTTTATAAAAAAAAAAAAACTTTGTTTGGCTAATCTTGGCCATTGATCAATGTGGTTTACTTGTGTGCCATTGATCTCTTAATATGCATTTTTCACATACTTTTCTATTAATTTTAAAACATCATAATTTGAATTAATGCTTAGCTTTTAACTTGTATGCATTAATTCATTGTTAAATTTTGATTAAAACTCAATTAATTAAAATTTTTCTCTGCTCTGTATTTTGTAACATGTCTCACTATAAATGTACATTTATTTACATATCTTATACAAAATTTTCCGAGAACGATAGATTTCTCGGTTATCACAGTTATCGTCTTTCATTTAGTTCCGACCAGGTGATATTTCTTATTACCTTATGATCTGGAACCCTTTACATTTCTTTCTTTCATTATGTGTATATTATAATAACACCCTAACGTGCATATAACACCTTTAAATATCATTTTACATTATACCCATAACATAAAGACATAATGAGTAAGTTCATGCTATAGACAATTCATTGTCTGAACTTACTGCATATAACACATGAATATAAACATGTCAAGTCAATTTACATTTGACTTAGACATAACAGATAGTTCATAATATGACTTTCGTAACATTCATATCATTTACATTTTATACATAAAACGTAAACATGTCAAGTCAACTCATGTTTGACTTAGACATGACACATAGACCTAAACATATGCACATAGTTTTCATAGCAATCATATCATTGCATCTTATCATTTAACAGACATACTACAGTCAGTTCATGTTGCAGACAGTGTAGTATATGAACTTACCATATATCACAAATAGACATAAACGTGTTAAGTAAATTCATATTGTAGTCACGAAAATGTTTGAACTTACAGATACTTCTGTGCGTATCTCCTTTTTTGCTTTCTTGGTCCGCAAATATCCCTTCATAGCGTCTGGAGCGGATTCCTATAACCAAAAAATTGATGGCTATTTTCAATCTTATTTCATACATAAAGCTTAATAAAACGTAAAAATTCTACATTTCATTTCCCAATCATGAACTTAGGGGTTTAATATTACATTTATACTTTTCTGCTAACTTTTGGTAAAATTACCATTATATCCTGAATTTTTTTGGTAAAATTACTATTTTACCCCTAGCGGGATTTTTCATCATAGCATTATGTTTCTTTGATTTATAACTTAGTTTGGCCTTTAGAATCTTAATTAAGCCATTCTAAGTCTATTAGAACCATTTTCTATCATTCCTGAAATTTTCAGTCAAAATAACCGTTTTGCCCTTGACGGGTTTTTGGGTCGTATTATTTTCATTTTAACATTCTGTCGGGCTATTCTATGCCCAAAAATCATGAAATAATTTTTCTTAGGCCTTACTAAATTTTTACGGTATTATTTGTCACAATTTCTTGGTTTACTAGTCACCGACCCTCGGGTGGTACTATTCCGACTCTAGGTCGTTAATCCTCTTTTTCTGGCCTAGGTCACCAAAGGGGCTCGGGTTTCCATCTTGACCATATTTTACCCTTAGGTTCCTAAAATATCCCTTTGTGCTGTTTTTGAAATTTCAGCAGTATTTCCGCTTAATTTTTAGCTTCCCAGCGTTTAGGAAACGCCTCAAAACCACCTAACTAAATTCTATTCTACCACGTACTATACCAGAGGCCTATATTTTTACGTAAAACTCAACTTTTATGTAAAAATCTTTACATTCCCATACATTTTTTTATTTATCATTTTCATCCATTTTTCTTACAATTTCACATGCCAAAATACATAATTAATACATAATCATTCCAAAACATAAATTTAAGAATGAAGGGACTGAAATCACTACCGAAATCGTCCCACCGGCGATCGAACGAACCATTCAGTCTCAAGCAAACAAACTTTTTTTCTCCATTCTTTACGTTTGAAATTCCGTCTTGCAATTTCGACACTGCGGATGTGTTTGGAATGTTAAAAATAGGCCAACTGGCCATTCTTCAAATTTTGATCACCAGGTCACCGTTGACCGGTGTTGAACGGTGTTGACCGTCATTGACTGCCGTTGACTATGGTGGCGATAAAAAGGAGGCCACCATCTCGTAGATCTCAACGTGAAGAACCCATTGGTGGTGTCAATTTCTCGATTCGAAGTTCCCTTTACCAGAAATCGACCCTCAAAAGTTTGTCGGCGGCGGCATTGTTCAATCTCCACCGTGTCGGGGTTGTTACCCAAAATTGGTTTGGGACCTTTGTTCCCCGTGAAATTCTGAGCATTTTTGTGTCGGTGGTGTGGCTCAACTCCGCCGGAATCGGTAGATTACACAGCGACGACGGCGAGGGCTTGGGTGGCGCGATACGGTGGTTGTTGAGGTGAAACAAGACCTATGTTTTGTTCTCATCTTCATCATGAAACTTTTGGGACCGAAATCACCTTGATCGGAGGTCGAACGACGAAGATATGGCTGCTCGAAAATTTCAGCCACTGACAGCTTCAGGCGGCGCATGTGGCGTGCTCCGGCGGCTGCTCTGTCGACTCAACCTACCGTTGGACTCAACTTGGCGAGGGCTTTCCAACAAGACTAACTGTGTCGAAAATAGACATTGTTTCTGGTGGTCAGTTATTGTTCACTTTCGGTGTAGGGGGAGAAAAGAAAAAAATAGGAAAATTATGAGGGCCTTTTTTGAGATTTCTAACTTTTTCCCCCTTTTATACTAAATTTTTTTGTGAAAATTTTAACATAGGCTATCTTGACTAATTTGGGCTACTGAACCCAAATACATCAATTTTATTTTCATCCTAGGTCATCTTGACTAGTTTTCCGGTAATACGATTTCCCGGTCAAAAATTACTTTTTGTGTCCAATTGACTAATTTGGGCATTCTGATTCCAAATATATCAGTTTTATATCAAGAAAAGGTCATCTTGACTAATTTCTTGATACTGTGTATTTCCTAGTCAAAAATTACATTTTATGCTCAATTGACTAATTTGAGCATACTGTTTCTAAATATATCAATTTTATATCAAGAAAAGGTCATCTTGACCAATTTCTTAATATTATGTATGACATACATGCGTACGCACATAAAATCACCACATTTCACATTTTTAAACATGAAATTCATCGTTTACATTCCATATACTGATTTTCCGAGAATGATGAAATTTCCCGGTTTACAAAGTGTGACTTCGTTTTAGGGATAGGAAATATTTAGTATCAGATACAATTTATTTTATTCCAGACATTAGTAAAAATTTAATTTGTGTTTTTTTATTGCTAGAACATTTATTTGGAGTTTCATTTATTAATAAAAGTGTTTTTATTTCTAAAAATGGATTAAATATATGTTCTGGGTGTCTAAATGATTATTTATATCATATTAAGCCACTACCTAAATCATTGGTTAATATTGAGATGTTCAAGTTTGCCGAACCAAAAACTAAAAAGCAAAAGGTTCCTCATGAATACATATCTTTGGCATCTTAGACTTGGACATATCAACCTAGATACAATTGATAGACTAGTTAAGGATGGTCCTTTGAGTGAACTAATAGTTAGTGGGCTCCCAATTTGTGAATCCTATTTGGAAAGAAAAATGACCAAGAGACCTTTTATTGGAAAAAGGAAAAGGACTAAAGAAACACTAGAGTTGATACATTCTGATGTCTACGGACCTCTTAATGTACAAGCTAGAGGTAAGTATGAATATTTCATCACTTTTATTGATGATTATTCATGATATGCGTATGTCTACCTAATGCAACAAAAATCTTAAACTTTTGGAAATTTCTTGGAATTTCATGCTCAAGTTGCATAGCAATTAGGTAAATTCAATCAAGAAACTTCAATCAGATTGATGAGGAGAATATCTAGACACAGAATTCTTGGATCACTTGTTTGAGAACGGTATTTTATTTGAGCTTACAGCATCTAGGACACCTCAGCAAAATGGTGTTCCTGAAAGAAGAAACCAAATATTACTTTACATGATGAGATCGATATTAAGTTATTCGTCACTAGCTAGCACATTTTGGGGATATGCTTTAAACACTGTGACATACATTCTGAACATGGTGCCTTCTAAGTCTATTTCTAAGACTCATTTGAAGTTGTGGTATGATTGCAAACCTAGTTTGCAACGTATGTAGACATAAAGATGTCTTGCTTATGTGGTAAAAGATAAGACTAAGAAGCTAGATCTATGATCAAAAGTATTTATATTCATAGGATATCTTAGAGGTACTCGTGGTGGACTATTTTATAGTCCAGGAGAAAAGAAAGTATTTGTATCTATAAATGCTACTTTTCTTTAGCATGATTACATAGCGAACTTTAAACCTAAGAGCCGGGTGGGTTTTGAGGGGTTACAATCTGATTAGATCAGAACTTCAATGATAAGAGTTATCACAGAGCGTAATGAGAAAACCAATGTTCCTGTATAACAAATTATACCACCTCGTCATAATGGGAAGGTAACTAAATTACCTACCTGTGGTATGGAAAGGCAAATGTTGTCACCGTTGATGATAGTATATAATATCCATTAACTTTTAAGTCGGCAATGGATGATCCTGATAAGGATAAATGGCTAGAAGCCATGAAACTGGATATGTAATCAATACATTCCAGTTCCTTTTAGGAGCTCATTGATCCGCCTGAAGGGATAAAACCCATTGGGTGTAAACGAATCTTTAAGAGAAAGAGAGGAGTGGATGAGAAAGTGGAGACTTTTAAAGCAAGGCTAGTGGCTAAGGGTTATAACCAAAAGGAGGGAGTTCATTAAGATGAAACTTTCTCACTAGTTGCCATGTTTAAGTCTATTAGGATTCTCTTGTCCATAGATGCTTATTTTGACTATGAAATATGGCAAATGGATGTTAAGACGGTCTTCTTCAATGGTCATTTTGAGGGAAGCATCTACATGGACTAATCAAAAGGTTTCATAGCTAGAGGACAAGAGCAAATGGTTTGCAAATTGCAAAGGTCCATTTGTAGACTTAAGGAAGCATCGAGATCATGGAACATTAGATTTGATGAGGTTGTAATGTCTTATGGGTTTGACTAAAATCCTGATGAGCCATGTGTTTGTAAGTACAAAGAACAAAAGGCTATGGTTTTCTTTCTTCTTTATGTAGATGATATCCTACTCATTAAGAATGATGTGGGAGTATTGTCTAAAACAAATAATTGGCTAGCTAACTAATTCCAAATGAAAGATTTAGGAGAAACGAGCTATGTTCTTAGGATTCGATTGCTATGAGATCGCAAGAACAAATGGTTAGCACTATCTCAAGTATTATATATTGACAAGACGCTTGTTAGATATAAGATGTAAGATTTGAAGAAAGGGAATTTGCCTTCTAGGAATGGTATTCACCTATTTATGGATCAATGTCCTAAGATACCTCAAGAGGAAAAAGACATGAGACGAAATACCTATGCATTTGTTGCTGGTAGTCTAATGTATGCTATGTTGTGTACTAGGCTTGGCATATGCTATGTAAAGGGAGTAGTTAGTAGTTCTTAATCAAACTCAGGTTTAGATCATTTGATTGTAGTAAAATGCATTCTCAAGTATCTTAAGAGAATAAGAAACTATATGCTAGTATATTCTAAAGAGGATTTGAGACTCACTAGATATACAGATTCTGATTTTCAATCAAACAAGGACTTTTGAAAGTTGACGTCCTGATCTATTTTCACTTTGGGTAGAGGAGCAATAGTTTCAAGGAGTATTAAGCAAAGTTGTATTGCTGACTCCACTATAAAAGGTAAATATGTAGCAGCTTGTGAACTAGCTTGGCTCCAAAAGTTCTTGAATGATCTGGAAGTTGTTCCAAAAATAGAGAAGCTTATAGAACTCTACTATGACAACAGTGGTTTACGGCTAATTCAAAAGAACCTATAAGCCATAAGAGATCCAAGCATATAAAGCACAAATACCACATGATTAGAAAGATAGTACATTAAGGGGACGTATCTATGATGAAGATTACATCACTAGACAACTTGGTTGATTTGTTTACAAAGACACTGCCTATGAAGACATTTATTAAGCATTTAAAAGGATTAGGTTTAAGACACATGTCTTACTTGCTTTAGTGTAAGTGGGAGTTTGTTGGGATTAGTGCCCTAAAGCGTGGGATGTATTTATGACACTATTTATTTTATTTATAAATAAGTTATTTTCATTTAATTTATATCATAAAATCTCATGATTGTTTTGAATGTAACTATAGATACTATATATAAGTGTTATATATAAGAGGATAGTATTTAAAGAAAAACAACCTAGATTGTATATAATAATGATTAGTTTGCATTGATCGTTAATTAAAGCAAGGGATCTTTAATTAATTATTACTAGCATGGCTCATTACCATTAAGAATGGAATTGACCTTATCCAGGTCATTAATGTTAATGATATTTAATGAGAGTACTTTGCATAATATGATTATGTAAGATACGAACACGATATGATTTCATGAATTTCTTATAATTTCGTTAAAGACAGAAATTCAAATCACATCAAACGATGGTCAATATATAGAATGATCTGAACTCTGAGCTATTAATAGAATCTTATTATTGGTATTGTGTGCTTTGACTTATGAGGACAGATTTTGACAGTATCAAGTCCTAACTCTCATATCTTAGGTACATAAGGAAATAAGTAGTTAGGAATGTTAATATTATAAGATAAAATCTATTCTTTCTCTATAGAGAATTTGATAGATAATCCCTTTGCATATTGATTTAGGACTCGAATGGTATGTGTGCACAGTTTATCATTCATTAGAGAATCAAGAGATCTCAATGATTAAGAAGTAATTTGAGAGGACAGCGGATCTTACCTAACTCTAATTACAGATTATCTATGGAGGATTTGTTTATGTGAAGTGATTACATCAATGGACCGTGTTTTTCTGGAAAACAATGATGTAAATAAATATCTGTAATTATCAAGAGTTCAATTCCAATTTTTTAGTGGAGTAACTTTGAAATTAAATAAAGTAGATTTAAATTAATTAAAGTGTTTAATTAATTGTCTATTTTGTGGTAGCTTGAAGTTATCGGTCTGTCCGTCCCCATTGCCGTCTCTGAAAATATCTCTGTAATATGAAATTGATCAAGAACGTCAATTAATTCATAATTATTAATTATTTAATTTCAATCTCTCGAGATTATTTATTTTGAATTTTGAATAAATATGAAAGTATAATTTTCTAGAATATTTATTCAAATTTCAATTAAATATAGTTTTGAATTTTAATTGATATTTAATTCAAAATTCAAATTATTTATTGGAAGAATGTTTTGAATTTTAATTCAAATGTGATTTAAATTATTTAAATTAATTATTTCAAATTTTGATTTGGAATACATTAATTTAAAATTTAATTTGAATTAGAATATCTTTGAATTTAAAAAGGATAATTTTTGATTCTTAATTTTAAATAAAATTGAAAAATAGCCTAATTTTTTGGAGGAAAAATCTGAATTTTCTGTGGGATTTTTCTCCCTTGGAAATTCATATTTTAGGGTTAAAATTCCCTTAGGAATTTTTGGATTTTTGACCTAAGAAGAGAGAAAATTTTGACTCCTAATTTGAATCTAATTGGGAATTAAATTTAAATTAAAAGTATATATTATTGGAATTAAAAACAAGGAATTAGGAGACCTCTATAAATACGACTCCTCATAAAACACAATAATCGAGAGAGAGCTCTTAACTTGGTG
Organism: Antiaris toxicaria; assembly: GCA_035233585.1. Lineage (NCBI taxonomy): Eukaryota > Viridiplantae > Streptophyta > Magnoliopsida > Rosales > Moraceae > Antiaris > Antiaris toxicaria. Next base: position 22,502,378 of record CP141153.1, read on the forward strand.
CTTTTTAGAAAATTATTAAGTCTAAGACCTCCTTACAGTCGTGAATTTCTTGAGAAGAATTATGTTCTTATTGGATTCTGTGATTATTTAAGTTGATCAATTCCTTATCGATGCTCACTCACTATTGTAGTTGGTATCGAAGGCTCAGCAAGGAAGACAAGGGTCATTGAAGATTCCTAGATTAATGAATCATCGAAGATTCCTAGATTAATGAATCACTTCGTCCTAATCCTTTCAAAAGATATGTCTAATTTATTGTTAATTTATATTAATATATCTATAGTTCGTGGATCATAAATTTCTAATAAAAATATTTGATATATACGATCCGATACCCGATGCCTTCTGCTGCGTTTATTGTGAAAAACATTTTCTAAAACCAACATTGTGGTGCCAGCTAATAGAGCTGCTCTTTCTATATTTTATTGTTGAAATATTACGCTGGGTAGTCGGATTTGCCACCTAGCCAACATATATGACCCAATCTTTTTTTTTTTTTTCCCTTAAGGAAAGAGTCAGATTTCCTAAAACTAGTCAATCAATTTCACGTGGTGAGGATCAAGTGCAAGGGGCAACACAAATTCAGTGTCAAATCTAGTTTGTGTGTTAGATGGTGGATAGTGGCGCGTCGAATCTAGTCAAATCAATGTGGGAGAAGAGAGAAAGAGAGGTGTAGATTTCATGATCTTATTTCACCTGCATTGTTGTCCACCACGATTAGTGTCTGGAGCACTCTTCTCTGGCTACTTCAATGGAGTAGATACTGACGCTGTAGTGACACGTTACCCCTGTTGTTGATTCTCCCTTTAGCTGCAAAACTGAGTCACGATTCATAGCTAGATTCAATTCCACTGGCAACAGATTTTTTTTTTTTTTTTTTTTTTGCAAACCTTTTTCAACCTCTCATTTCTTTTCCCTCAGAACCCAACAATATTCATTCTTACTCCCTATTAAAAGAAAGAATTAATCTACGGGTTGGCAAAACATGACTTGCAACCATCGTTTGTTATTTTCCCTATTGTACAGACTTAAAATAAAATATGAGTTCTTCAAATTATTCCATGATACTTTGAAAAAAAAAATTATAGCATTGTTTGCATAGCAAGCCATATAGTTTATTCTCACTTTAATTTGGGTTTTTTTTTAATGTATTATTATTATTATTATTATAAGGGTCCATAAAAAGTATCTATTAAATCACTTTTGTCTTTATAACTAATTTTATTTAAAAATATTTTAGTAATAAAATTTTTTTTAGAAAAAGGTGTGCGGGAAGAGTGGTTAGAAGGGTGACAATAAAACTCCCTAGCATTGTGGTGCTAACTAATAGAGTTACTCTTTCAAAAATGAAACATTATTCTGTTGTGATTTCTCTTTACAACCAAATGGGTCTTCGGCGAATCCATTCTGATGGTTGTACTCTCAACATTGTGATTAATTGCTTCTGTCATCTGAACAATATGGGCTTCATTTTGTCTGTTTTGGGAAAATTCATTAAATCTAGTTGTGCATGGAGCACCGTGACCCTGAATTATCTAATGAAAGGGTTTTTGCTCGAAGGAAAGGTTGACGAGGCAAAAGAATACTATGAAAAAATGACCAGAGATGGTTGTAAGCCGAATATCATTACTTACAACACGTTGCTAAATGGGTTTTATAAAGTGGGCAACACTACTGCAGCTGTGCAGTTGCTTCGGAGTATGGAAAATCACAGGATCTGTGGGCCTGACATAGTTTCGTATAACACAGTCATTGATGGCCTTTTTAAGGATGGTATATTTGTTGATGGTCATAACCTCTTCTCATCAATGATCAGCAAAGGAGTTTTTCCTGATGTCGTGACTTGTAACTCCTTGGTTCATGGAGCTTGCTTGTTAAGCAAACAGAAATTATTTGATGAAATGGTTGGTCAAAAAATCACTCTCAATGTTCGAACTTTCAGAGTGTTGGTGGACATGCATTGCAAGGAGGGGATGGTTGAGGATGCACAGCGTGTGATGGATATTATGGTCCAGAGCAGCATCAAACCTAATGTGATAACCTATAGTTCACTTATGGATGGTTATTGCATGCGAGGGGAAATGGATGAGGCAAGGAAAGTATTTGATAAGATGATTGCCTTGGGTTGTAGTCATAGTATTTGATCAATGGGTATTGCAAGGTTAAGAGGATGGATGAAGCCCAAAAAATGTTTGTAGAAATGACATCTAAGGGATTATTTCCAGATGTTGTGACCTACAGTTGTCTTATTCATGGAATTTGTAAAGTAGGGAGAACACAGGCTGTTGAGAATCTACTTTAGGAGATGCAAGTTCGTGGGCTACTTCCAAATAGTCAAACTTGTGCTATTTTACTTGATGGTCTATGCAAAAGCGGACAGCTTGACTCGGCAATCTCATTGTTGCAACAAATGGAAGAGAATAAGTTCCCGCTCAATGTCGTGGCATATAATACACTCATTGACAGATTATGTAAAGCTAGAAATTTTGTAGCTGCAAAGGATCTCTTTTCTGGATTAGCATCCAAAGGCCTAGAGCCTAGCGTGTGTACATACAACATAATGATTAATGGACTTCTTTGCAGGGGACTCATTGATGAGGCCACAAGCATGCATAGACAGATGGAAGACAACGGATACCCTCCAAACAGTTGCACTTACAATTTAGTGATCCTAGCATATATTACTAATGGTGAGATATCAAAAGCACTACTTCTAAAAGATGGAATGGTTGAAAGGGGTTATCGTGTAGATGCTTCAATTACAGAGTTGTTTGTTCATTTGGTGTCTACTGGTAAATTGGATTCTTCATTGCTGCCATTGATACAAAAGGTTAAAAAAAAAAATTGGGGAAGCTCCTAAAGAGATCCGGTGCAACTTAAGCAAAGAGATCAACTAGTTTTGATGATGGTTGCAGTGCATGTATGGTTTTTAATGGGTCATGCCATGTGTGAATTCCAGACGCAATGTATGGCAGGAATTAGCGATCAAAATGGATATCTTATTTTAGTTGGCCAAGCTCAAATCTTATGAGGTATTTATATTTTTTAAAAGGATTTTTTTTTTAATTGAATCGACTGACTAAAAGGATACTAGATTAACTATAATATTTGCATATATTTTTGAAAAAATTCACTCTCTTTCCGTGATAGGAGCAATTTCATTCGCATGTTTTTCCTCCTTATTATCGAAGACATCACAATCTTTCCATGATAGGAACAATTTTATACATATGTTATTGTTCCTTTCGGTGTAATTTCGTCTCACGTGCATTTTATTTTTGCTGTCAAATTTTATTCACCAGAATTTGGAGTCAGCAATATAGTTTTCACGTACTTTAACTTGTAATTGATAGATATTCTCTGTTTTGAACCGTTCACTTATTACTCAATTGCAAAATATTGAACTGTACATCAACATTTTGCTTACTTAAATGTATGACGTAGCATAAGATATTTGACAGTATGCATAGAATGAGAATGATTTAGTATTTGCATACATGGACAGCCCACAACCGATCAGTTATTGTTTAAACCTCGTCTATTCATCAAGTCGTGTTGCCATGTGGAGATACAATATGACGTTGGGAAAGTTAAGTGGATTGTCACTGCACTAAGGTTGATGCCATTATCAGATTATCTCTGAACTTATAAGCAGCAAATATTAAAACAAGTTGGTTTACTCTTGGGAAAATTCCCCAGAACATACTGCAGAAAAGCAATTGCCTCGTCTTTACATCCTAGAGATGTTGGTAAGCTGCTTTTGACTTGATGAATACTAATATTTGGTTTTCTGTCTGTTGGCTAGTATCTTATGGAAGTGTTCTTTGACTTCTTTGTATGGGTTCATTACAGTTAGTTTGTCACTTTACTTTCTTTTTGGAGCCTACGTGGACCTATGTCTTGTTTTCTGTTTCGTTTTATGTTCTGCTGGCTGCATCGAAAACTTTGGCGAGGAATTCTGCTGATATTTAAAAGTCTGAATTACAAAAACGAGACCCACAAAAACGTAGATGGTTATCTAGAACTAGAATGAGAAGTGATTTATATCACAAAGCAAATGATGGCTTGACATATGCAAAAACGCTTGTCCCAAAATCTTGGGTTCAAAAAGTTAATGAGGTGAAGATAATGTTATATGAAAATGATCTAAAGGAACTTTTGATCTTTCTTATGGCACTGATCAGAAAAATGATGAAAAAGTAAACAAAAGTATAACCTGTTGGAGGTGATAATGTATGAACTCGGATCGTTTTATCCCTTTTTTTGGTTCTAATAATTCCAGATGTTCCTTTTAGAGGTGATAATCACATTCAAACACAGTTTGTTTAATGTCTTTTAAGATGGTTTACTAATTTCCATATATATATTTTTAATTATTGACCTTTTCTTTTGATGTTCTTACTAAAACTGGCATGAAACACTGTAAAAAGAGGACCAAGAGCTCTTTGGTTTTTTTAATTTGCTTGAACAAAGCATCTCCTTGTCCCTTGTCTTGTTTCTTTGCGGATATTAATATTCGTAATATTGACTCAGCTATGTTACTCCTTAATTTTATCAATTTACCTGTAAACTTTCTAAAATGTTACAATATGTTGCATTTTGTTAACTTTATATTAAATTGAGTATTTTAACTTGGAAGATTTTCATTATGGTTGGTACTAAATTTGGAAAATTTTTGTATTAAGTTTACGTGGGCTTTCGATGACTCATTTAATGTGAAGTTAAGCGAAATAAGATATATCGTAATAATTTAGAAAGTTCATGTGATAATTATTAAAATTAAAAGTTTGAGGACAAGATGTCAAGTCAAAAGGTGATTAGTTTCAAGGAGATTCAACTCCCCTGTTTTCTTATTTTTATTCCTTTCATATCTCCTAATAATATAATAATACGTCAAGAAAAAATATATATTTTATTATAATATTATATGACATCAATTAAAAAATTAAGTTAGATGGTAACGAGAACATAGATAAGGGATATATGATTTTAATATGTTTCAAGGGAGGGTAGTGTTAAATACCCTCTCTAAAATATTTGCTAAGGCTCTTCCCAAAAAAAAAAAAAAAAAAAAAACTTTTTTTTGCCAAGGGAAGGGAATATGAGATGCACGTTATATGCCTATCAATAGATAATTCAAATTTTAAGTGGAAGAAAATGAAAAAAAGAAAAGAAAATCAATTTTTATAGCTTTCATCAATAGGAAGAAATGCTAAAGAAATTATAATTACTCCATCTAAAATTTAATCGCTGTAAAAAAAAATTAATCGTTGTAAAAATGTTGAAATTAAACTAATATAAAACGAAATGAAATGTCTACCTCTATTTTATAACATGCTACTTCGGCTTCTCGGGCATAATATGCAATTGTTTGGTAATTCAAGGTCTTTGTCTGCTTTTGCTGTGCTAAGTTTTTTGTTTGTGCCTTCTCCTAAGCCTTTAACAATTTATCCGATTGTCTTGTAAATAGAATGAAAATAAATTAATATTATTTTTAAGGACAATTTCATCATTTTCATAATTGAAACTGAGGTTGGATTGAGGAAAGGTACACCTTTAATCAATATTTGAATTTTGAATTTAGTTTTAATTCTTGCTCTTAAGAAATTTAAATTATCTTATTTTATTTTTTAAAACTTAAAATGTTGTATTATTGACATTTGAGTTTATCAAATATTTTCTTATTAGTTTTTCTGTGATATAAATATTTTAAAAAAAAGATGGGTTCACGTGATGGGTAGGTAGAGGGTAATTTAGTAAAATGAATGTTTACTAGTTGATTGAGCAGGGTACAATACATATTATCCATGTTATCCAACTGATTCAAAATGTGGTTTTCATATATCATATGGTACTGATATAGTTTAATTCAGCTGCACAATCAACCACATAACATTTATGTTATCAAATTGCCCTCTATTTGAGCTTCACTCCATCACTTTTGCGTTGTTTTTCTGTCACAAGGACCAATAGAAAACATTTAATAAACTCAACTTCAAATAATGTGATAGTTTAAATTCTAAAGGACAAGATGAGATAACTCGATGGCAAAAATTGAATTTCTCTTAAAAAATTTACAACCTTAAATTGACAAAACTCAAAATGTAAATAATTAAAATGGAATAAAAGATTGGTAGGAGGAAGGAATGAGAGTAGGGATTGAAAATCCCTTGGGGCCCACAAAAACCAATCCTTATTGGAAAGATTGGGATAGAGCTTAAGGGAAGGGAAATAAAAATGTTAGTGTTTGGGGGGGGGGGGGGGGGAGGGGGAAGGCGCGGCGGCGTGTGCGGGTGGGTGGGTTGTTTGGTGTGGAGGAATTACACTATATAGGTCAATTACATTATAATTTAGAAATAAATAGCATAATTTGAAACTATTGAAAATCAATAGCATAATTAAGTTTAGAAACATGTATAATTCCTTTTTATCACCATTTTAGTTAATATGTTTTAACTTTTAAGTTCTTCTAATTATTTTTCTCTATTTCTCTTTCTCTATATACCATTACCATCATCTCTCTTTCGGCTAAAATTTATAGTGTATATGCAGAATTTACACTCAGTTCACATTGTGACGAAAGTCTATCTATAGTGTAACTGCAAAACTTACACTCAGTTAATATTATGATGAAATTCCATACAAAAATTAGATATCAAAATTTACAATATAAATACAAAATTTAAACTTAATTTACACTATAACAAAAGTCTATATAAGAATCAGATCAACATTTATAGTGTAAATGCCAAATTTACACTCAATTTACACTGTAATTATACTCAATTTACACTGTGACAAAATCCCTTTAATCTGCTCAGCATTCCTCTCACTCTACCATCTCTCTATTTTCTTTGGATTTGTGGTATTTTTGCAAGTTACTCGTCAGAGTCACGATCTTTCTCAACTGGCCATGACGATCTTTATTTTTCCTATCTAGTGAGCTGCGATCCCTTTTTCACCACCACAGATCTTGATCATGGGATGGTGATCTTAAGATTGATGGATCTCATGAGATCCGTCAATCGTGAGGATATCGAAGTTCACAGTCGCCATTTTTTCCGGTCATGAGCTTGCCTCTTCGGCACATTCGATCTTGGTCATCAGATTGCACGATCTCAACATTGCGATAGAATATGGTGATCGTAGATTGTGGTCCCTTGATTTGGGGGTGATTGGATCTACAGAGTTTGGGAGAATCGCGAGCACGATCTGTAGAAAGAATAATGAGCCTGATGGTGGAAATCGTTATTTGTGGAGTTCTGGTAAGGCAGCAATCACAGTTTGGTGCGATGACGACGAAATCTATTGGATCACAATCTTGTCGCCATCGAGATCTGATTGTGCCTTTGAGATGTAGTCGTGGTCATGATCTCATTGCCACAGAGATCCAATTGCCAACTTGCATAAAACCAACAATCCCAGAGAAATAGAGTAGACGAAATAGAGAAAGACAAAGATCAAGGTCACAATGATGTTGCTCATGGGAGAATTCACCAACGATGGTGGCTTTCAATAAGGAAGATAGAGAAGTGAAGGAGAGAAAGGGAGGAAGAAAGAAAGAGAGAGAGAAAGAGAGAGAGAGAGAAGGAAGAGACGTGAGAGAGAGAGGAAGAGATTGTCTGGACTATGGAAGACATTTTTAATATTTTTATAATGGTGTAAATGTGAATTTATTAACAATATGCTATTTACTACCTATTATAAACTATTATGCTATTTATTTTTATTCAACTTTCAATTTGATTTATTTTCCTCTTTCTCCCAAAAAAAAAAAGTTTTCCAATATCAACATTTATAAAATAAATACTTTACGAAATGCAATAGGATATTTTATTGAGTTCCATTTTCAAATAAACAAATTTGTAATTTTACTAGTAACTTTAAATCCTTCATTCCTCATTTCATTTATATGCCAAACAAATAAAATAAAAAGCCTATATGTTTCCTCTCATACTTTGAATCCGTTTGGATTGACTATTGAAGTCAATTTTTAGGTTAGAATTGACTGATTTTTTAACAATTAGATATAGTTTTTGTTGATTTTTCTTAAAAAAAAAAAAGACAAAAATAAACCAAAAAAGTACAGTTTGTAAAACCTTTATCTATCTTTCCACTGAATCCATTCTTTCAAACAAATGGAGATTGAAAGTCAAATCGTCATTAAGATGTCAATCCGGCCAGTTCAGATCAGGCCATTTGTTTTGAGCTTATTAATGCCTTGTACCAATCCAATTATTAAATGTGTCAGGTTAGGCCCAATCCATTTAATTTTTTAAGCATCAAACCTAGCCCACAAATCATTTATTAACATGTCGTGCCTCAATCATGCTTGGGTTGTGCTCGTGCCATGCCAATCCCCATGCTTGTGCCTTTGACGTGCCTTTTTGGTGCTCACTTGCAAATTTAAAATGAATAAAAAAAACCATCACACATAACGAAAATATTAAATCTTTATAAAATAAAGATCATTATTAAAAAGAAAAAAAACCTACCTCATTGAAAACCTTACCAAGCATAACCCATTGGGATAAAATCTTAGTAAAAAAAAAAGAGTGCAATTATTAGAAAATACATAATTAAGTAAAAAATTAAACTCAAATGTGCATGTTTTGAAATTCATTGATTAACCCTGTATCTTTTTTATATTGTTGTGTCCTCTTCCTTGCACATCAATGCTTACACCAAATCATGGCTAAGCCTGTGACATCACATACGTTACCATACCATCCAGTCGAACTCTGACGCCGACCGTGATAGCTGGCAACCTCGTAGGTCGTCGTCCTCTTACTTAACATACTTAACTTTCCATTTTTTAATGTTCTCATTTTAAAGCGGAAGCAATTTCTATAGCAAATTTTTTTTAACTTACATAGTATACCTATATCTCTATCATACTCTTATAACATATGATTCATAAATTTCTTTCTTTCAACTTCTTTTTTGAACGCTCAGCGAAAGACTCATAGTAGTACCATACCCTCACCCAGTCCCTTGGCACATGCAGATCCATCCGTTGTCCATCATATTACTTTAAACTAACAGGTTACTTACCTGCAATATATGAACAACTAATGAGTTGGATGCTCAGTAAGCTCAAACATACATTTATCAACTTATAAATACTAGTAATATATATTATTACTAGAATATAGACATCACGTATAGACACCTCATACACATTATCAAAACATAACATAATATGTTAGCCTCTTCATGCTCATTTATCTCTTCGCTCATTGTTCTCATCATAATATCGATCATCTCTTATCGTTCTATTCTAATCTCTTCATTTCTTTTCTTTTCATTCCTATCATTTCTTAACTTTTCGTTCTAAACTTTCTTATCTTTTCTATCGTTTTATCATCATTTCTTAACCTTTCGTATCTTAAAAGCCAGTAACATATACACTAGCATAACATCACGTAAAAACATGTCATTCACATCATACACATAACATCAAATACATCACATCACATATATTAATTCTATTATGTTCTCTTAAATTTCGTTTTATTATTTATTTATTTTTCATCGATTTCATTATGTCATTCTTTCATGTCGTTCGTTTCTTTTCTTATCATTCTTTACATTTCTTTTCTTTTCGTATCATTTCTTTTCTTTTCTTTTCACATTCCTTTGCTGGTCGCACCTTAAAGATTACCGCTTCCTTCTCTGAAGGGGTGATCTTTAACTACCTCACCTTCGGGGTAGTGTCCAACCTATAAACTACCGTACCATCCAAAATAGGCCAACGGGCCAAACTTCCAAAATTGATCAACAGTCGCCGTTGACCATCCGTTGACCGGTGTTGACCACCGACAACGGTGGAAGGTGGGTAGTCCATCTTGAAGATCTCGACGAGAGAAATCCATTGGTGGTCTCAATTTCATGTTTGGAGGCCCCTATCGTCGGAAAATCCCCTTCGAAAGATCGGCGATGGCAGTGACTTTGGAACTCCGCCGTGCCATGGTGGTTTTCCAAAATTACCTTGGGGCTTTTCTTCCTCATGCCGAGGGGTCCCTTTCTGCACTGGTGGTGCACCTCAACATCGCTGGAAACTGCGAGTCTCGCGGTGGCGATACGATGGTGATGGCACGAGCTACGGCGATGCAATCCGACCGTCGTTGGGCTGAAAAAAGCTTGGTTTTGTAGTACACTTCACCACGAATCTTTTGGGACTGGAATCGTGACAATCGGAGCTCGGACGACGGAGAAATCTCACTGGAAAGATTTCGGCTCTAGCGGCCTTCAGGCGGTGCGTGCGGCGGCCGTTCCATCGCGTCGACCCACTGTTGGATTTAGCTCGGCGAGAGCTTTCCAACGGTGTCGGCGGTGTCGTGAACGGAGGCCGTATGTGAAAGTTGGTTACTGTTCATATTTGAGAGAATTTTGGGGTGAAAATCTGATTTTTTTGAAATTATAGGGAATTTCTGAATTTAACCCCTAAAATTTCCTATTTATACTCCCTTCCCCAAAATTTTTAACTTGGGCTATCCTGACTAATTTGTACGTACTGAATCCAAATTTATCAGTTTTATCTTAATCCGAGGTCATCTCGACCAGTTTCTGGTACTGCGTATTTTTCGCATTCCAGGTCGAAATTTCTGTTTTACGCTCAATTGATTAATTTAAGTATCCTGATCTCAAATATATCAGTTTTATATCAAGATAATATCATCTCGACCTACTTCTTGATACTGTGAGTGGCACACACGTGTACACACATAATATCACTATCAATCATTTTTCATCCTTTAACATTGTTAGAACATTTTATTTAGTTCTAAACAATATTAAATTACTTAATTTCACATTTTAACACTTAAATTCATTGTGTATTTATTCTCGGAGAAATATGAATTTTCCCGGTTATCACATTCACCCCTCCTTATAAAATTTTCGTCCTCGAAAATTAAGACAAGTAGGGTTTCAATGTCTTCATTTCTTCTTTACATCTTGTGTAACTTTTCAATATCGTGATTTTCCTTTTCTATAACATCTTCATAAACTAGATCTTTCCTGGATTGGAATCTTCTTGCATGTACCTCCAAAAATTTGGATGAACCATGTATCTCTATGTATCTGTACATTTCTATACATTCGTGCATCATTACCATGAATTACGCTGTCGTAGTCCAACGTTTCCTTTCATAAACATATTTAGTAAAATTTCTATGAAATTCACATTAAGTAACGTCATATCATTATGGGATATTACTTAACATCATTTCATCATTTTAACATTTCGTAACATTTACATATCATACATATACAATCATATACATTTCATCAATAAGGCTTTATATGTAGCCTTCCATTTCAAATATACTCATATACATACATATACATTTATACATTATTCATCTTTTCCATCCGGATCAATAAGAAATTTCTCCGGAGCTTGACTTTCTCCTATATCATCTCAAACATTCCTAACTTCGGTGGACTTTTCTTAATCTACATTTACCTTGACTTAGTTCCACTGTGAGTCCTCTCTAACCTATGTTGCATAAGTCCTCATCAGTTCCTCGTAACGCACAGCATATGTTAGAACTATATCACTGGGCGTTAACTGCAGTTTCTCGGTCCAATGAACAAATTCTCACATATCCGCAACTCTAGGGAGTATAGGCGGTGTCACGTCCCCCGTGCCCATGAGAAAATTGGGACTAATACTAGGCTCCTCTGAGGGAGTTGCTCGATCATGGTATGGCGAAACTCGGTCCAGTTAGAGCTCATCCTGGTCACAAGAATCCCAGTACACATGAGAGCATCTTCTTGAAAGATGCATACATGTCACACCCATCATGACCCAATTATCTTGATCAATGATGCACAGTCAGAGAATCAACTTGATATCATAAACCCAGTCCTGTATTCCTATAGAGTATTGGAGTGCGGTCCGCCCTCGAAACTTGATGGACAACTGATCTCGTCCATCTTCTAATTAGTCCTCTAACATCGTACTCATACCATACCACCCACAATCGCACCGTGAGTTCGTCATCTTGTCCTTTAAAAATTGTTTATTTTATATAATAAACAATTACTAACATAAAACAAATCTAACTTACTTAGAATGACGGCAGGATGTGCAGTGTGTCAGGAGGGATATGGTCAACCTTTCACTCTGATACCACCTGTGACGTCTTGTACGTTACCATACCATCCAGCCGAGCTCTAATGCCGGCCGTGATGGCTGGCAACCTCGTGGGTCATCATCCTCTTACTTAACATACTTAACTTTCCATTTTTTAATGTTCTCTTTTTAAAGTGAAAGAAATTTCTATAGCAAAATTTTTTTTTAACTTACATATTATACATATATCTCTATCATACTCTTATAATATATAATTCATAAATTTCTTTCTTTTAACTTCCTTTTTGAACTCTCAGCAAAAGACTCATAGTAGTACCATACCCTCGCCCAGTCCCTTGGCACATGCAGATCCGTCCGTTGTCCATCATATTACTTTAAACTAACAAGTTACTTACCTGCAACATATGAACAACTAATGAGCTGGATGCTCAGTAAGTTCAAACATACATTCATCAACTTATAAATACTAGTAATATATATTATTACTAGAATATATGACATCACATATAGACTCCTCATACACATCATCAAAATATAACATAATATGTTAGCCTCTTCATGCTCATTTATCTCTTCGCTCATTGTTCTCATCATTCTATCGATCATCTCTTATCATTCTATTCTAATCTATTCATTTCTTTTCTTTTCATTCCTATCATTTCTTAACGTTCCGTTCTAAACCTTCTTATCTTTTCTATCGTTTTATCATCATTTCTTAACCTTTCGTATCTTCAAAGCCAGTAACATATACACTAGCATAACATCACGTAAAAACATGTCATTAACATCATACACATAACATCAAATACATCACATTACATATATTAATTCTATTATATTCTTTTAAATTTCGTTTTATTATTTATTTATTTTTCATCGATTTCATTATGTCATTCTTTCATGTCGTTCGTTTCTTTTCTTATCATTTTTTACCTTTCTTTTCTTTTCTTTTCACTTTCCTTTGGTGGGCCTGTTGCTGGTCGCACCTTAAAGATTACCGCTTCCTTCTCCGAGGGGGTGATCTTTAACTACCGCACCTTCGGTAGTGTCCAACCTATAAACTACCGCACCTTCGGGGTAACACCACATCTGCGTGGAGGATATAGACATTAACCTCACCTATAGGAGGCCGGTACGTCCACAACTTAAGTTTTCAGTCTTATTATCTTGTATACTTTTATTTTTCTTATATTGATTTTTTGTTGTACATATTTTTCATGACATTCATAATCTTTCCTTTTTCATTTTTCATAGAACATTTCATGGGACATTTGTTCTTTCGTTGTTCTATCTTTCTTTCGTAATTCTTTCTCATTGACATCTCATTCTTTCATTCTCATTTCATAAGACATATATCGTTGTTTCATGTTGTTGTTTTTCTTTTCTTAATTCTTTACTTTACTTGTGCGAATTATGTCAGTCACACTTTAGCATATATAGCACATATTACTTATATATCATCACATCACATCATAACAAATAAAAATACGTTTAGTTATGTGCAGACAATTATTCTCTGTTTATCATTTGCATCATTCTATCTATCGTATCTTATCATCATACTCCTATCGATAATAGCCTATCATTGCTTCTCTTTCTTGTCTAACTCTTCTCTTTCATATCACTTTTCATAAAACATCTATCTTTTCATTCTCATAAAACACACCCTTTCTTAATTCCTTTCATTACCGATCATCATTGCTCTATCAATCATAACTTAACTTCCATAAAACTTTTCATAAACATCTATTCTTTCCTTTCATATCTCATCTCTTTTTTATGCATTCTATCATAACATTCTCATTCTTACTCTTTCCATTCTTTTATCTCTCTTTCTCATATCTTTACTCTCATAAAGCTTTTATAATACATTTCCTTCATAATTCAATATATATACATATATATTTTTTATAAATTATTTATTTAAAACCTATTTTTTAACATCATCATAATATTGCTATAGCGTTACTATGGTATCATCATAAATCACATCATGACATTTGCATACAAAACATATAAATACAATAAGCTTGTTCGTAGTTGCAAACGGGTAAATGTCTAAACTTACTCCTAGCGTACTTATCCTCTTCTTGAAATCCATCAACGTCCTTTGTCGCGTCTGGATCGGGTTCCTACAGACAAACTTTGTCCGTTAATCACATTTTCATTTATAACTTTTATTTTATTAAAAAGCTTGATTCTGATCTTATAACCCTTAATTATAGCTTTAGGACAGTTTCTTAAACCTTAATGGCCATTTTCAAAATTTTCTCTAACTTTTTGAAAAATTACACTTTTACCCCTAACTTTTGAGAAAATTACAATTTTACCTTTGGTGTGATTTTTCATAACTTAAACCTTAATTTTGGCTTTTACAAACTTCATTACCCTATTCCGGGGTCATTGGGGCTCTTTTTCCATAATTTGAGAATCTTTGGACAAAATAACCATTTTGTCCCTAGTGGGTCGTTTAACCATAACATTTTCATTTTCATACTTATACTGGATTTTCTAAACTCAAAATCATCTAATTAACTTTTTAAATCTTATTGGACCTTTTCCGGATCAATTCTTATCATTTTGTCAATTTTTCACATTCTTGGCCCTCGGGAAGTAATATTCCGACCTAAGAGTCGGTTTACTAATCGTAACTTGTCCATTCCTTCTTCCATGCCCTAATTCCTCGAGGGGGTTAGGGTTACCTTCCCGATCATATTTTTACCCATTGTTTCCCATATTACCCCTAGTGTCGTTTTTTGAAATTTCGACAACATTTCTGCTTAATTTTTGAGGTTCCAGTGTTTAGGAAACGCCTGAAAACCATCTATCCTGATCTAATTCTATCACGTACTATACCAGAGGCCTAGATTTTACGTAAAACTCATACCATTTACGTAAAATCGTTACATTATCACATATTTTTCTTTTCCTCCATTACAGCCATTTTCTTCTTTTTACATACATTCTTTTCCATAATTTTCATACCAATAATTATAAAACCATACAATAGTCCCAAACAATTAAATTGTGGAATGTAAAGAGGTTAGGATTTATACCGAATTGCAGTCCGGTCTCGACAGCATAAACCCTAATTCTTCGTTCTTCATATCTGAGGTCCCGTCTTGCAAATCCGACTCCGTGGATGCGTCCGGAACGTCGAAAATAGGCCAACAGGCCAAACTTCCAAAATTGGTCAACGGTCGCCGTTGACCGTCCGTTGACCGGTGTTGACCGGCGGTGACGATGGAAGGTGGGTAGTCCATCTTGAAGATCTAGACGAGAGGAATCCATTGGTGGTCTCAATTTCATGTTTGGAGGCTCCTATCGCCGGAAAATCCCCCTCGAAAGATCAACGACGGCGGCGGCTTTGGAACTCCGCCGTGCTGTGGTGGTTTTCCAAAATTACCTTGGGGCTTTTCTTCCCCATGCCGAGGCGTCCCTTTCTGCACCGGTGGAGCACCTCAACATCGCCGGAAATGGCGAGTCTCGCGGCGGCGATACAACGATGATGGCGCCAGCTACGGCGGCGTAATCCGAT
This sequence comes from Antiaris toxicaria, assembly GCA_035233585.1. Taxonomy (NCBI): domain Eukaryota; kingdom Viridiplantae; phylum Streptophyta; class Magnoliopsida; order Rosales; family Moraceae; genus Antiaris; species Antiaris toxicaria. The sequence goes on from CP141153.1 coordinate 22,518,019, forward strand.
CGTCGTTGGGCTAAAAAAAACTTAGGTTTTGTAGTACTCTTTACCACGAATCCTTTGGGACTGGAATCATGGCAATCGGAGCTCAAACGGCGAAGAAATCTCACTAGAAAGATTTCGGCTCCGGCGGCCTTCAGGCGACGCATGCGGCAGCCGTTCCGTCGCGTCGACCCACCATTAGACTCAGCTCGGCGAGAGCTTTCCAACGATGCCAGTGGTGTCGTGAACGGAGGCCGTACGTAAAAGTTGGTTACTGTTCATATTTGAGAGAATTTTGGAGTGAAAATCTGATTTTTTTGAAATTATGGGGAATTTCTGAATTTAACCCTAAAGATTTCTTATTTATACTCCCCTCCCCAAAATTTTTTACTTGGGCTATCCTGACTAATTTGGACGTGTTGAATCCAAATTTATCAGTTTTATCTTAACCCGAGGTCATCTTGACCAGTTTCCGGTACTGCGTATTTTTTGCATTCCCGGTCGAAATTTCTGTTTTATACTCAATTGATTAATTTAAGCGTCCAAATATATCAATTTTATATCAAGATAATATCATCTTGACCTACTTCTTGATACTGTGAGTGGCACACACGTGTACACACATAATATCACTATCAATCATTTTTCATCTTTTAACATTGTTAGAACATTTTATTTAGTTCTAAACAATATTAAATCACTTAATTTTACATTTTAACACTTAAATTCATTGTGTATTTATTCTCCAAGAAATATAAATTTTCCCAGTTATCACAAAGCCGACACCTCCTTTCCTTTAAAATTCTCCCGTTAGAATTGAATGCTTGTTCAGAAGGAATGACCATCCTTAGCCTTCCAACTACGTAGTCATTAGCACAAATCAAATTGAATAAGATAATTAAATATTTTTATTAATTTTTATTAAATGTAATATATGTGTTTAGCTTTATAATTCATGCTTAATTGTGCTTTTTATTGTGCTTTAAACATGCTCATGTCGTGCCTTTAACGTTCTCATGCCATGCTTATGCTAGGCCCTTAATATGCTCATGCCCTTAGTGTGTTTCGTGCCTGAAATTTGTGTCAAGCACAGTCCATTTTAGTAAATGGGATAGGTTAGGCCAATGTAATATTCGTACCGTGCTGTGATGTGCCCATTTTTAGTGTGCGGTGCCAACGCGAGCCTACTAAACCTATTCTATTTCGACATCCCTTTCCCTCAAAACTCAAATTAATCCAATAATAATAATAATAATAATAACAACAATAAAATAAGTTTGCTCCACTCATATATGTAAAAGTTTATTCTTAACCCTAATTTTTTAAATAAAATGTTAGTTATACTATCATTTTTTTTCCTTAAAAATTGATTCTTTTATCTAAACTTTATTTTTTAAGTAAAATTATCGTGATGCCTTCATTTTAAAGGAAAAATTACAACAACATTCCCTAAATTTTGAATTATTTTATTTTATTTTATTTTTAATTCTAAAAGTTATATCTTGACGTTAGGTCTCGTACAAGAACCTTTTATTTAAGAAATTGGAAAATATTAAAAATAGTAAAATTAATAATAAATATTGAGAAAAAAATTCTGCTATACGGATTCCAATCCACCATATACTAGAACTAGAAAAATTATCCCTCAAAATTATTTTCTCTAATATTTTACCAAACAATTTGGAATGTGTTCAACTCAATAACTCTGTAACGGAACTCATAAGTACCCATATAGGCATTTATACATATTTTTCCCTTGACTAATTAATTCTTTTATTTTCTTTTCCCTCTACTTGATAAGCTCTCTAACACGAGTATTTTTAAACTTGGGTACGAGTTTCTTTCAATTTTTTTTTTCAACAATTACAAGATTTTACATGCAAAGGTAGAGTAAATGTGACAATTGTACCTCTCAGGCCATCACTTAAAACTTATTTATTTAGTTTTTCATATTATTTAAATCATTATTTATTTATTTTTAGGTTTTTAAAATTTTAGGGAATTTTTTTTTGTTGAAAAACCTTATTTACAGAAGAAGTGATTCTTTAAAAACCGTAATAATTAAAATTAGTTTTAAACATAACATACTAACGTAACATGTCATACTTAATTATACCGAAGTGTTAAATTGTACTAGTATCAAAACAACACTTAACAAAGTCATCAAAACATATGCAAAATATAAAATACGGATGGTATCTATAGAACCCATCATACTTTCACCCATCACGCATCCTCACTACTAATCCATCAATGCTCAATATATCATAGGCAACTTACCAGAATTACCTACAGTGAGAAACGTAATGAGGTGAGATAAACTTAGTAAACATAGATGTGTAATCCTACAAATGCATATAATTGAAAATGCATGACCGGTTATGTAATTTTCCATTTATTCATTTAATATCTTATGAGCCTTTGTGCTCATATCGAGGTGTACACAACCTTAAATAAGGAAGACAGGAGAGTGATCCAATCTGTCAACACCCAAGGTCATAACTTTTACTTCATTGATCATTCTTATTATCTCTCATTCAGCCGAAGTGCGAATATCTTTTCATTCGTTCAGTGTTGATTCGACACATCATTAGTTTCACTTTTTTTAAATATTAAGCCATATGGTGAGCATGCAAGAATGGCATGTTCAAAAAGCATGTATGTAAATACATCATTATGGCATACTTTTGATAAACGTGTAAATCAACACGTGATCATAACATACTTTCGTAAAGTGTGTAAATAAACACATCATTATAATATGATATTATATCATAATAAAATAAATATTGAGTTTACATCGTACTAAATATAAAAACAACCACACTTTAGGTGAGATCTATACTTACAGAAAATCGCGTAATTGTGTATCCGTGTAGATTGTTACTAGCTCTATCCTCAAGTTGATGTGGTATTCCAATTATAAATTGACATCCGATAGTTAGAGTAAGGTTTTTGAATCATTTTTAATTATGGACATGTATTTTCTTAATTAATGATTAGTTTTAATTAATTATTAATTTGTCTCTAAATATTTGCCTTAACAAAATAATATCCTTAATTATTAATTAGATAATCAGCATGAATTAAATCTTAATTGATAATTAATTAATTTTAAATTTTAAATTAATTAATTATTAATCCATTAATGAGTTAATTAATTAATACTTAATTCCTTATTCATTATTTTATTTAATTCCAATTTATACATATTTGGATCCATTAGGTGACCATGGATAACCATGGTCTTCCAATATCATATTGGGCCATCTTTGTGGGTTGTGGGCTTATTGGGTCTATTGTGATCCATTTACTTGTAATTAAGCTAAGGCCCATTACACTTGATTGTTTTTATTAAGTTTTAGCCAACAATCACATGGTATCCCAATAAGTCTAGTAGCAGGTTCATTTCTCATCATCGAGCCTTCAAGTACTAGTTTATCATTTTGCCCTTATTTTAGTGATTCAAGTATTTTTAAGCTTAAACTTATTAAATCTTATGACCTTAACTTTTAGTAATCTCTCTTATAGTTTTATAGGTTCACAAAACCTCTACCTACAGCCCAAAATATTCTCCTTATCAAATTACTATTTTACTCCTTAGTTTGACAAAATTACAATTTTACCACTAAACATACCCTCTTTAACTTAGACTTATTAGGTGGCTTTGAAAAAAATTATCCTAGAGCCTTAGAATAATGTTTACAGTGCCCTTATGCTCAAAAACAAAAAGGGGTTTTCCTAACTTATTACATTTCTTAACACAATTAATTAAAAGTCTTACATTTAAGACTCTTTATGTCTTTTAAGGTTGTACATTTGGCTATAACATAAACCATATTATTTCTTGTATTTATTTAGCTTACTATACTGTTTTAAGGGTGAAAAAGATGCTATCTAATTATAGTATAAGCAGATTTTATAATTTGACCTGCCATTTATTTAATTTTGCATTTTGGTCCTTATTTAGCCTCAGTTAGTTCCCAATACCTTTTGGTTCATGTTTTTTATAATTAATGTCCTTACGAAGTTTTCTCACAACATCAGGGCTCATTTTTCACAAGTTTTTTCTTTACATTTTTTACCCTAAATTATTATTACTACTTTAATAATTTCCTATATTAAATGGCAGTTTTTCATGTATTTCAAAGTAGTTTTAGTACGTAGTCATTCAAATAACCTATCATCTTACATTGTAATCATTCTTTTTCTCTGGCTTTTTCATTCTTGTTTTGCTTGTTTAGGGGTTGGATTTTAAATTTTCAAAACTCGCCATCTTGTTTAACTTATTTTCTAAAAGAAAGAAAAAAAAATTTTTTTTGGATCACTGCCAATTTGCTGGCAGTAGGTAGGCAGTGTGCAAGGCACCCCTTCCCTTAAAGCATATATATATATATATTGTTGGCCCATTGCCTTGCCTAGTGGGTAATAACCCACTGGGTAGGGGGTGCTCGTACACCCCTTTAGTGTCTTTTATTATTATCATTATCATTATTATTATGATAATGATAATATATATTTTTAAATAGGATAAGTCAACTAACTATTAATTGATAATTTTACTTTAGTAGATAAACCTTGGCATGGCATAAAATTTATCTCTTTAATTTACAAAATTATGATCATTCATTCCCTCATTATATATATATATATATTTTTACACATAATATTTTCATAAAATCCTAATTCTAAGATAGATAATGGGAGTAACAACACATTTTATATATTTTCTCGTTACTAATTTAAAAATGTTATTAATTGTGAAATTTATAATTTAATTCTCTATTTAAGATAAGAATTAATATTGTAAATTTTGAAGTTGTTATAATCTTCCTTCCTTAAAAGGTTTTTATCCTCGAAAACTAAAACAACTCGGGGTATTTTTCCTTTATATCATCCTTTTATTCCTAAGTAGCCTCTTCCATTTGATGATTCTATCACAATACTTTGATGAGGGGAATAGTTTTATTCTTAAGGATCTTCTCCTCATGGGCCAAGATTTAGATTGGTTTCTCTTTATGAACTTGGATTAGCTCATGCTTAATGACATGAGAGGAGTTAGGAACATACTTCTTTAACATAGAAACATGGAATACATTGTGAACTGACGACAATTTAGAAGGTAGGGCGACTCTATAAGCCACTTTGCCAACTCAGTCGGTAATTACAAATGGCCCGATAAATCTTGGACTTAATTTCCCCTTTTTCCTAAAATGCATTACCCCTTTCATAGGTGCTACTTTGAGGAAGATAGAATTACTAACCTCAAATTCTAAAGGTCTTCTACGCTTGTCAGTATAACTTTTTTGGTGACTCTACGTGGTTTCCATCCTCTGATGGATTTTCTGGATCGTGTCTGTAGTTTTCTTGATAAAGTTTGTCTTCTCAATCTCTTTCTTTCTACTTTTATACCAGTGAACCTGAGATCTACATTTCCTACTATACAACGCTTCATAAGGTGCCTTGCCTATCAAAGCTTAATAGCTATTGTTGCAGGAAAACTTAATCAATGGCAGCCTCTTATTCCATGATCTTTTGAAATCTAATACACAAGCTCATAAGATATCCTCTAAGGTTTGGATAGTTCATTTAAAGTGACCATCAATCTGTGAGTGAAATGCAGTACTAAACTTCAGTTTGGCACATATGGCTCTTTGGACACTTTTCCATCAATTTGAAGTAAACCAACTATCATAGTCAAAGATGAAGGATATTGGTACCCCGTGTAGCTTAACAACCTCAGACACATATAACTTTGCTAGTTTCTCGTGAGTATATGTATGTATAGGTAAGATGTGAGTGGCTTTAGTCAAACGACCAATTATTATCTAAATAGCATCATAACCCTCTGTTGTTTTAGGTAATCCGACCATAAAATCCATAGCAATTTACTCACATTACCATTTAGGAACCTCTATTGGTTGCAATTCTCTACTGAATGCTTGTGCTTGGCCTTTATTTTTTGACAAGTCAGACATTTGCTTCCATAATCTGCCACATCATTCTTCATTTAGTTCCACCAAAAGTGCTTTTTCAAGTCTTCATACATCTTCGTTGCACCAAGACGAATAAAGTATGGTGTTTCATGAGCTTCCAAAAGGATCTGTTTATAGAGTCCTTCCTTATTTGGAACACATAGCTTACCATTAAAGTGAAGAATACCATCATCTGAGAGATTGAATTAAGTTTCATTCCCAACTAAAACATTTTCCTTAATCTTAAGGAGTTCAGGGTCTAATTATTGGGCCCATTTTATACCATCAAAAATTGATGGTTGAAGGGTCAAAGTGGATAGCTGGCCCCTAATTAAGTCTAAACTAATGCCATTAATGTCATCTTGAAGTGGTTGAGGAAACCCATTAATTGACATAAGCGTGGCTGTTGATTTACGACTTAGCGCGTTAGTAACTTTGTTCACTTTTCCTAGATGGTAAAAGATATCATAATCATAATCCTTAACTAATTTTAGCCATTTCCTTTGGTGCATGTTTAGTTCCTTCTAAGTAAAGATGTACTTGAAACTTTTTGGTCGGTGTACATGTTGCATTTAGCTCTATAAAGTTAGTGTCGCTAGATTTTGAGAGCAAAAACAACTGCTATAAGTTCAACATCACGTGTTGGATAATTTTTTTCATGCTCTTTCAATTGCCTTGAAACATAAGCCATGTCTTTTCCATTTTACATTAATACAGCTCCTAATCCAAGCTTTGAGGCATCATTATAAATATCAAAATCCCTATCATCGGTAGGAATAGTAAGGATTAGTGCACTTGTAAGCCTTTTCTTTAGTTATTGGGAACTTTCTTCACATTTATCAGTCTACTTATACTTCTTTTCTTTTCGCATAAGTGTAGTGAAGGGTGAGGCCAATCTTGAAAATCCCTCAATAAATCACCTATAATAACCAGCTAATTCAAGGAAACTTCTTATTTCAGTCATGTTTCAGGGTGTTGGCCATTTGCTTATGGTGTCGATTTTGACAGGATCAACAGCTACTACATCCTTAGAGATCACGTGTCTAAGGAAATGGATTTTGTCTAACCAAAATTCATACTTACAGAATTTGGCATAAAGGTGGTGATCCTTCAGGGCCTATAGGGCCATCCTCAGATGCTCTTCATGTTCCTTTCGACTTTTGGAGTAAATTAAGATGTCGTCGATAAAGATAATGATGAAATTCAAATATCCACTAAAAACGTGATTCATTAAGTCCATAAAGGTAGCAGCTGCATTTGTCAAACCGAATGGCATTACGAGGAATTCATAATGGCCATATTGTGTTTTGAAAGCGGTTTTTGATGCATCGCCCTCCTTGATCTTGAGTTAGTGATAACTTAAATGTAAGTCAATTTTAGAGAAAATTACTGTTCATTTAAGTTAGTTAAAGAGATCGTCAATGCAGGACAATAGGTACTTGTTCTTAATGGTAATCTTATTGAGCTCATGATAATCGATGCACATCCATAATGTACCATCCTTCTTCTTCACAAAAAGAACTGGTGCTCCCCATAAGGAATGGCTTGGACGAATAAAACCCTTTTCCAACAATTCTTGTAGTTGCCACTGAAACTCTTTGAGTTCAGTTAGGGCCATATGATATGGAGCCTTCAATATTGGGCCAATACCAGGCATCAATTTGATTTTGAAAGAAATCTTGTGATCCGTAGGTAATCCAAGAAGATCTTCAGGAAAAGTATCGACAAAATCCTTAACGATTGGTATATCTTCTGCTTGGGGTTTCTCCTCCTTAGTTGTGTCCATGATATTTACCAAATAACCTATACAACCATAAGCCAACATCTTCCTTGCCCTTTAAAGCAGAAATTATCATTTTTGACTTATTTAGAGAGTTGTTGGGGTAGACAAAACTCTTGCCTCATTGTGGTCAAAAAGTAACTTTACGCTCCTTACAAGCGATCGTAGCTCTATACTTTCCTAAGAAATCCATTCTCAGAATAACATTGTACTTAACTATTTCTAATATAATTAGATCAATAAATAGTTTTTTACCAACTATGTTCATCAGTACATCACATAACCAATAATTTGATATTAGGATTTCTCCAGATGGTAGTAAATACACATGATACAAAGGAATGTGATGCTACAAAGTCAAACAAAACAAGAGCATCTTGTTTGGCAATGAAAAATTGACCTATAACTGTGTTTAAAGTTCTCGAGGTTAAGATTTGGGCATTTAGCACTGGAGGATCTTCTAAGCATCCCCGATTGATTGAAGGGCCTTTAATTTTAGCCTAGATATTATGAACTTGAGCTCTTGATTGTCTTTGTTGATTCTGTTTATTTGAATAACAGTTCTTGGCATAGTAGCCTTCTTTGCCACAGATGTAGCATACATTGGAGCCCTGACGGCACTCTCCCAAATGCTACCTACCGCAATTCTGTCATGATGGGTGGTTATTATTGTTATCGTTGTTGTTGTTGTTTTTTCGCTGCCATTAGTTTTTTTCGTTTCTATTGTTGTTGTTAAAATTTTGTTTCCTTTTGTTGTTATTTTGGTTGTTTTGGCTGTTGCTTAGTCTATTTTGCTCCCTTGGCCACCTTAGTTATGTCCTAAAGTCTGCTTACTTTAAGCTTTTTCCTTCTACTTAGCCTCTCAGTAGTTGGCCCTTTTTTACCTTAATTAAGCCAAATGCTATTCAAAACGGAATGCCTAACTTACACACTTAGATGTGGTGGATGGGGGTTGGCTACCACTATCGACAATCAAGGTGATCTCAGGGTGGAACATCTTGTTTATCCTTCAAATTTTAAAGGTCCCATCAGCACTAGCTCCACGTATAGACGTGCCAATCAATTAAACTTCCTACAAGCCTCCATAACCATCATGTCATCTTGTTTTAGATCATCGAACTCATTATTTTGAGCTTTCATGGCCATCTGATCACAAAATTGCTTCTTGAATTCTTTTAAGAAGTCTTCCCAATTCATATTCTTTACATCATCACTAGTACCTAGCATCCTTCTTTAGCATATAAGACATATATAGCACTTATTCTTGCTTTGTCAAGTATATGAAGTTCAGAATAACTTGAAGAAAAATCAACCAATCATCAACCTCTAACAGGTCGATGGAACCCTTAAACTCAGGGGATTTCATTTGTCTAAAACTCTTATACAAAGGTTTTTGATTAATGACTTGTTGGGTTCACATACAGTTAGGGTTTGTGGTATTACTGGTTCCGTTGCAAAAGGTGCTTGTGGAATTGGTTGTGGTGGCAAGGTTAAGTTCCTTTCTTTTCGTTGACTTTCATTTTGTTGAGCTAGTTATTGGCAAAGTGACCTTGTCTCGCATTCCTGACTTTCCAGTCTTGCTATTAAGTCAGGAATTATTTCGACTATACCCATATCAGGTGCCAGTGGGTAGTAGTGGCTCTAGGGCATACCATTGTTCCGTGCTCGTAAGCCTATTGTTTGTAAAATTATAGTTTAACATGTAGTCTACTGGTGATAAGATCCATTGCTTTTATATTCCTTTATCACATACTATTCTTATTATACACTTGTCATCATATCATCATATTGTCTAATACAATTATAATCATAAACATCAACCATTTTCATTTATCATAATTATAGTCTCATAACAAGCATGTTTCATTCACACATGTGCATCATTACTATCATTATTCAATATAACATAAAAAAGGATAGCTATATGTGTAACAACCAAGAATTTTCATCTTCTCAGAATCATTTTTTTTAATTAATGTAATGATATTTTTATACATATGTATATATATATGAATGATTTAATACTGCTAGAATGAAATAAAAATATTCTAACAGTGTAAAAAAAAAAAAAGAGAAAAGAGGATGATAATAAAAATGATTTTGAAAATTAGGGGCTAGGGACAAATTTAAAGAGTTTAGGGACCGAAAAAAAAAAAATGAGAGAGGGGGTGTTTTTCGGATATAAGGGAGAGAGAGGGGGGTGAGTAATAAAACTCACCACAGCCCTCCCCCTTTTATTTGTCTACCCCTGCGTGCGTGAAAACAGAGAGCGAGCGAGAGGCAGAAACGGCGAGAGAGAGGAAGATCCGGCGGCGAAAAAGAGAGCTCCGGCGAGAGGGAAAGAAGTCCGGCGAGAGAGAGAGGGAAAAGATCTTCTTTTTCTTCTTCTTTTCTTCTTCTTCTCCGGTCAGCGCTGGCATGAGATTCCGACGGTGAGCCGAAACTTCGGCGGCGAAAAACAAGAGAGAGGGAGTGCGAGAAAAGGATAAAACGCCGACAGAGAAGTGGTGAAAACGCGAGCTCTTCTTCTCCTTCCTCCTTCCACGCGGATCGGTACTGTGCAGCCGTGAGGGAGTTGCGACTTCCGGCCCCTCTAAGCTCGGTTTTTCTTCGATTTTTTTTTTCCGAAAACCGCAACTTTAGTTCCTCTAGAGGCAAAGGAACGTTTTTGAACCAAGGTAACAATTTTTCCTTGCATTTTGGTGATTTTCGGATTTTTATATAGGTGGTGTGAAAAATTGTTCAAATGGAAATGTTAGGGTCCGAAAATAGTTAGAAATGATTGAGGATGGTTTAGGAAAGAATATATGTGAGTTTAGGAACTTAAATGCTAAAGTTTGAATAGGTTTTCTTGAGGAAACCGAAAATGTACAAAGTTAGGGTTTGAAAATTGGATGATTTTTCATGATGAATTTGTGGTTCTTTTTGGTGAAATAATTGGACTCTATGATTGTTAACTTGATGATTTAAGTGAAAAAAATGGTTATAAGGGTTATTTTAACCATAAATGTAATTGGGTTCACTTTTGAATAAATGATAGCTAAGTTTCTTGAAATGGGATTGTAAAATCTTAAAGTTGGTTTTATTGAGTTTAGAGTTAAGAAAAGAGATTGAAAATGGTTATGTAATTGTTTGGGAGAGATTAGTTAAGTTGAAAGTTGAGTTGGAAGTTTGATTATTAAAATTGAATGTTTTATGTTGTTGGTGATTTTTGAATGAATGAATGAATATGGAAAATGGAAAAAAATGGAAAAAATGATGAAAGTGATGGTTGATTTATGGATGTGATTTGGAATATGTTAATGAGTAATATGTGGGATTGATAAGCATTTTTCATAGAACGTTTTGAATGTTCTATGAAAAATTAGGCCTCTGGTATAGTAATTGGCAGGTACCTAAGTTTTGAGGCGTTACTTAAACGCCAGGACCTCAGTTTTTAAGCGGAAATGCTGCCGAAATTTCGGTAGCGATAATGAGGTGAATTAGTTGTAAGAAACTGGGATTGAGGACATTATGGAGATTAGAATGTTAAGAAAAAAAATTTTGGAGTGTTAAGGAAAAGGGTGAAAACAAAATACCAAAGATAGTAACAATATTTTAAGAGCTGAATTGGAGAAAAAGAGAGGAATAAGGAAATGTAGAAATTAATATAAATCTTACTATAAAAAAAAAATGAAAAACGAATGAAATGATGAAATAAATATGAGAAATAATCCATGATTATTTCTATTTTAGGAAACCCAAGAAGTGAAGGAGAAAGCAGTAGTAAGGATCCAAAAGGAATCACTCTTGCACAGATACTGTAAGTACAAACATTTACTTGTCTACCCACAAACTGACTAACTTTGATGCGTTCTGTGACATGAGCTAGATAAAGGATCATGTAGAGATGTCTTAGGAATGGTATGTATGCATGATAGGTTATGATCTAAAAGCTAAAAGAATACAAGATAATAAAACTGAAAATTTAATGGTTGGCGTACCGGTCTCCCTATATGGTAGAGACTTCAGGTCTATATCCTCCGCGCAGATGTGGTGCTACCCGAAGTGTGGTAGATTATAGGATGGACCAACCCCAAAGGTGAGGTATTTATGTGACTGTGAGGCAGGTTGGTGGGTCGCTCCCCCTCCTCCCACTGTCAGCGCGCAAATAGGTACGTTCAACAACGGGGCCCACCAGTGAAAGAAAAAAAAAAGAGAAAAAAAAATGGAAAGTGAAAAGAAAAGGAAGGGAAAAGAAAGAGAAGGAAAAGTAATAAGAAAGGAAGAAAGATATGAAATGAAATTATGAGGATGTTGCAATAAGTTATGATAAAGAACCTCAAATACTAACTTATGAGGAATTAGAATTGTATTATGTGACTAACCTTAGAAGTTATGCATGTTAGTTCTTTGTTTATATGTTTGTGCTTATTGAGTCTAGCTCACAAGTTTGTTTGTGGTGTAGGTAATAAAGGTAAGCAACCCAGGTCAGGATAGAAGGTCGAGGGGACTGGCAGAAAGATTCAAGAAGTGTCATGGACAAGGGGACGGACCTGCTATGCTTTCAACTGCCAGAATATTTTTGTATAAGTATATGTTCAGATATATATATATATTTATATATGCAGACCATGTGTAAATGAAATGGAACAAAAATGAGAAATATATATATGTTAGTATGTATTGAGAAAAATAGAAATTGTGTAAATATGTTTTAAAAAAAAAAAAAGTTCCCAAAATTTCCACTCTATTTTGAAAGTAAAGATTTTAAATTACACTTCCGCGAATGAAAAGAAACGTTTATGTATATAAAGTTAATGAAGAAAGAAATGGCAAACGTCGACTCAGGCGAGCTGGGTCGGTAGGCGCCACAATATGAGATGCAATAAGTCACATAGATGTTCATTAGATTACACATTATTATAAAATAGGAATAAGTGCTACCATAATTAATATTACACACCAATTAAGGTTAATATAACTATATTACAAAATATACACTACTCGTCCCCTAGTAACCTAATAATCGATCTTCTACTCCATGCTATAGCTATCCTCACAGGCGATACGCTTCTATGAACCGTCTCTGTTAATATGGTTAGGGTGTTATTGGAGTATAGCCTGGGCTACCTGGAGCATGTTTAGGGGTAGTAGGAGAATAACTGAGATTCAATGGGGAGTAACTAGAACTACTTTGCCCATTGTTATCCCCGCCTTCCTTCATAGGGTTCCTCATCAGGATACTCTTTAGGATCTTCTTCAAGATCTTTTTCTATGTCCGCACTCTCTATAGCGACACTTTTAATTAGGAATTAATTAGGTAATGAAATGTCACGTGTTAGTATCTCTACCTAGGCCTTCCCAAGGCGCTCGCGCTCAACTCCGTTGCGTATCTCTTCTTCATGATGCTCTTGTTCAAATCTCTCATGCTTGCAGTGCTTCACCTTAGTATTGCATTGGTCCTCCTGATAAGCGACAGTGCTCTCCTCAGCTTTTGGATATATATCTACGTAGATGACAATTGAGCAGAGGTGTTCGAAGTCGTTGTGGTAGTCAAAAGAATGAATTAATGCTTTGATGTTCTCTGGAACACTAAGTAGATAAAGGGAGTTCTTTTCCTCTAGAGAGAGTGAAAAAAGACAGTTATGAATCAGTTCTCTCAGAAACCTTTCCATGTAATCTACCAATCTTTCTCCCTTAAGTGGCTTTCATGAGTTAAGCATCTCATGGAACTTGACTCCTTGATCTAGACTCCAAGGTGCAATTTCATCTAGTGGTTACTCAACTACCGGAAAACACACTCAGACAAGACTCTCGAAGGTATCCTAATCTATTATGTCCTAAGACCTCTTAGTTGTTTTCCACCATCTTACAGTGGCATGGATCAGCTACATGACAGCTAGATGAGTCCAACATCTAAGTTCAATATCACATATATGTAAAATAGACCTCATGCGGTGTAGCTAGTTTTAGAGAGCCCATGGGTGTGAGCTTCCCAAAAAATTGGTTAGTCGACTTATAACAAAAGTAGCCATGGCTGCATCTCTGGCGAGACCTCGCTGTGAACTTAAAGTAGATCTTATAGAGCTTGGCCTATCGACAATTCTGCTAGGCATATAATAATAAGCAAATATTCCAACATACTAATAGTAAAGAAATAAACATACTTGAATTGGCGAAGCTGATGGGTGATAGTGAAAATTAGGATGACTAGAATACCCTCTCTGATACCAACTGTGACAACCTGACCTTTTAGGTTGTCATTTAAAACTTACTTACTTAGTTTTTCATCTTATTTAAATTGTTTCTTGTTCATTTCTAAATCTTCAAAATTTCATAGATTTTTTTTTTTTTGAAAAACCTTATTTACGGAATAAGTAATTATTTAAAACCCATAATAATTAAAATTAGTTTTAAATAAAACATACAACGTAACGTGTTATACTTAGTTATATCGAAGTGTTAAATTGTATTAGCATCAAAATAATGATTAACAAAATCCTTAAAATGTGTGCGGAATATAAAATGCGGTGGCATCCATAGAACCCATCATACTTTCACTCATCACGCATCGCATTGTCAATCTATCAATGCTTAATATGTGATAGACAACTTGCTTGAATTACTTGCAGTGGAAAACATAATGGGGTGAGATAAACTCAATAAGTATAGATTTACAATCCCACAAATGCATATAATTAAAAATGCATGATCGATTATGTAATTATCCATTTATTCGTTCTATATCTTATGGGCCCTTGTGCTCGTACCGGAATGTGTGTGACCTTTAATGGGGAAGATGGGAGAGCGACCCAATCTGTCAATCCCCAAAATCATAACTTTAACTTCATTGATTATTCTAATTATCTCTAATTCGGTCGAAGGGTGAATATCCTTCCATTCGGTCAGAGATTGGTATGACATATCATTAGTTTTACTTTCTTAAATATTAAGCCATATGGTGAGCATGCAAGAATGGCATGCTTAAAAGGCATATATGTAAATACATCATTATGACATACTTTCACAAAACATGTAAATAAACACGTCATCATAATATCATATCGTATCATAAAAAATAAACATCGAGCTTACATTGTACTTAATATATAAACAACCACACTGTAGGTGAGGTCTGTAGTTACAAAAAAATCACGTAATTGTGTATCCGCATAGATTTTTTTTTGCTCTACCCTTAAGTCAATACGGTGTCCTAATTTTAAATTGACATCCAACAGTTAAAGTAAGGTTTATAAATCATTTTCAATTATGGACATGTGTTCTCATAATTATTAATTAATTTCAATTAATTATTAATTTTTCTCTAAATATTTTTCTTAAGAAAATAATATCCTTAATTATTAATTAGATAATTATTATGAATTAAATCTTAATTGATAATTAATTAATTTTAAATTTTAAATTAATTAATTGTAATCTATTAATGAGTTAATTAATTAACACTTAATTTCTTATTCATTATTTTATTTAATTTCAATTTATTCATATTTGGGTCCATTAGGTGACCATGGATAACCATGGTCTTCCAACATCATATTGGGCCATTTTTGTGGGTTGTAGGCTTATTGGGTTTATTGTAACTTATTTACTTGTAATTGGACTTAAAACTTTTTCAAATAGTATTTTGACCTTGTTATCGTTTTGAATCTCTTAAGGCCCATTATACTTAGTTATCTTTATCAAGTTTTTGTCAACAATCACATGGTATCCAACAAGTCTAATGGCAAGTTCATTTCATGTTACCGAGCCCTCAGATGCTAGTTTACTATTTTGCCCCTATTTCAGTGATTCAAGCATTTTTTAAGTTTAAATTTATTAAATCTTACGACCATAGCTTTTAGTAATCTCTCTTGTAGTTTTATAGTTCCACAAAACCTCTACTTACAGCCCAAAACGTTCTCCCCATCAAATTACCATTTTACCCTTTAGTTTGACAAAATTACAATTTTACCACTACACATACCCTTTTTAATCTAGACTTATTGGATGGCTTTGAAAAAAAAATTATCCTAGAGTTTTAGAACAATGTTGACAGTGCCCTTATGCTAAAAAAAATGGTTTTCATAACTTATTACGTTTTAAACCCAATTAATTGAAAGTATTACATTTAAGTCCCTTTATATCATTTAAGGTTGTACATTTAGCTATAATATAAACCATATTTTTTCTTGTATTTATTTAGCTTAATATACTATTTTAAGGGTGACAAAGATGCTGTTTAATTATAGTCTAAGCATATTTTATAATTTGACCCATCATTTATTTATTTTTGTATTTTGGTCCTTATTTAGCCCCAATTAGTTCCCAATGCCCTTTGGTTTATTTTTTTTATACTTAATGTTCTTATAAAGTTTTCTCACAGGATCAGGGCTCATTTTCACAAGTTTTTATTCTTTACATTTTTTACCCTATATTTTTTATATTTACATTTTGACCCTAAAATAGCATTTTGGTCATTTCTTATCCATCTATCACTAAAATTTGACATAAGGTCTATTTTAAGTCTCTAATCAAGACTGCAAAGTTTCAAACTCAAATAATGTCTCTAGGCTGGTGAAATTATGATTCTACCCTTGAGAGCAAAATCATCATTTTTGGACATTTGTATTTTTAACCAAACTCTAGTTCTTCTTTTTGCTTATGTCAAGGATAATATTATACATGAGTATAAAAATCTTACTTCAAATACCATTTTCCAATTTATTAACATTTATGCCAAAAATATTATTTTTGGTACTTTATGATCATTAAATCTTATTTTAACCTATGTGTGATGTCAAAATATTTTTCCCATCATTCGTGCTTACATTAAATAGAGGACATAACATATCAACATATCATAAGCTCCTATTCTCATACATCAATACTCATTGCGTGTCATATAACCATAAAAAAAATCATATAAACATACTTTTCATCCTATTCCATAAACAAATCATGTTCTCTGACCATTTCAAAATCATGGCAAGCACATATATTATCCCACTAGGTAGCAAAATAACAATTTAATCCTTTACCATGCCAATTTTTTTTTAATTATTATGTGGCGGCCCGCCCTGCTGTAGAGACTCTACAGTGCTATTACAGTCAACTCTGTAGTTAACCGCAATAGTCTGCAGGCCTCTAGGGTCGCCGGCAATCATGCTGAACTGAAAACTTGCTTGCTAATTTGCGGAATAAATTTTTTTTTTCTTTAAATCATGAACTATTCGAGAATGTGATAAGGAAATCATGTTAACAAAATAACATACACAGGAATCATGATTCCCCTATCACATAATCTTAACTTGAAATCTTGTTCTTGAACTACATGGTTTAAATTTCAAAATCTGTACAGCGAAAGACTTAAGGGTGACCAAATCCCTCGCCCAATCCTCCCCGGCATGCATCTTCCCTGTTCGTCATCCACCGTATACTACTGGTAAATAGGTCTCTTACCTGCAACATGTGAACAAACTGATGAGCTATGAGCTCAGTAAGTTCAAACATAAAAACATGAAACATGACATGCTATACTGCTGTGCTCATGCATGAAACTGGACTCTGTAAACATGCTCGTGGCTGAAAGGTTAGTCTTAGGACATTATCTGATATTTTAGTTCTGATTTTGGGCCCCTGATTGGTCGTACCGACATGTTAGCGCAACTGGGAGCGGTACTTTAGTGCTGATCTCCTCAGTCTTAACTGAAGCTAAACATAAAAACCTTCCCGTGGGTCGAGAGGCCGATACGCCAATAACTGGTTTAATTACCATCTTGCTGGTGTTCCAACTGGGTAGCATACTGATTGCCCCCACAGTCGGAACCTGTTACATGAATTACTGGGGTGTGAGTTATATTAACACACTAGGGTGCCTTGTGCACCTACCTGTTTTCGTGTTCTGGTACCTGTCTGACATGTATACTGAAACATGCAACTCTACATACATGACATGAACTGACATAGATATCGTGATGCAGACAATCAATGTCTAACATACACGTCATACAACCTACATAACATCATAATATAACAAGCTTGTCCACATTGCAGTCAGGACAATGCTTGAACTTACAGAAAATCCACTAGCGTGAGCCTCTGCTGCTCTGGGACTACTGATTCAGGGTCTCTGACTTGAACTCCTATAAAAAGAATAACCACTGATTATTTCCAATATTCATCTTATACTGAAAATATGGAAAAACATGAAATTTCTATTTCCAGACTCTTTTTTTTTTTTTTTTTTACTCTTTGGCTTCGGACACGCCCTCCTACACGGTCGTGTACCTCTCTGGACTTACATGTCTGGTCGTGTATTTCGTGGAACATGGCCGTGTATACTTACACAAGTGAATACACGGTCGTGTTACTGGCCGTGTACTCCTCTGGACTCTTACACTGTTACTTACACGGCCGTGTTTTCTTGCTGTCAACATGGTTTGCTACACACCTTTCCCTTGACCGTGTGCCCCTTGACACGGCCCGATACATCTCAGGTCTGAATTTTCTTGCAACACGGTCATACATATGGGCATGTTCGGGGCTGTGTACTATACACGCACTTGCACACGCCCGTGTTCATACCAGAATCAAGATTCTGGGTCCGAACTAGTCTGCTCTGATTTTCTAAGGCTTTTATGGCCTTTGTTCTACTTCTTACACTTGAAATCGATCTTCATAAGATCGTTTTAAGGTATCTACTACATTTCTACTATCACAAATCTATGATTTCATAAGCAAAAATTCCACATTTTGCTCATTTACACCTCTTGACTCAACTTTTGAAAAATCTGCATTTTTGTGAAGAAACTTACTAAACTTGGTTTTCCAAACCATTAACTCATGGATTCGTGTTTGAAAACAACTAGACTCGAACCGTGTTTCGATTTTAATCGAAAACCTCAACATGATTCACTCACATTCCCTTTTTTTTCACTTAAAACCCTAGATTTTTCCTCCCGAAAAAGCAAGAGAAAAACGAGGGTTTACCTTGCTTGAATCTTGAAATTTTCTTGCTGCTGATTCTTGATCGAAACTCGATCAATCTGCTGCTTGAAGAGAAAAATCCGAACTTTCTTTGGATTTCCCTTTCTTCTCTCTTCCTTTCTCGGTTTCTCTCTTTCTCTCTTTCCCTTTCTCTTTCCCTTTCTTTCTTTCTCTTTCTCTTTCTTTCTTTCTTTCTGCTGGCTGCTTTGCAGCTCATTAGGTGAATTAATTCACTTAATCCCCTTAGCTCAAAGCCCTCCACGTGTCTCTCTTCCTCTCACATTTTCTTTTTTTTTTTTTCTTTTTGAGATGTGCAAGGGCTTGTTTGGTAATTTCTTGGCCATTGATCAATGTGGCTCACTTGTGTACCATTGATCTCTTAATATGTATTTTTCACATACTTTTCTATTAAATTTTAAAACATCTTAATTTGAATTAATGCTTAGCTTTTAAACTATATTCATTAATTCATTATAAAATTTTGATTAAAACTCAATTAATCAAATTTTCCTCTGCTCTGTATTATGTAACATGTCTCACTATAAATGTACATTTATTTACATATCTTGTACAAAATTTTTTGAGAGTATAGATTTCTCGGTTATCACATATTATTTGTAAGAACTTATTATGAAAGAAAAATTATCAAGAACTTGGTAAACCACTAGTTTACAAGATATTTACCTCTTAAAAAAATAGTGTGTTTTTAGCTCCTTTTGAAGGCTTTGAACCACTCTTGGATCCTTGAGGTAGGGGACTAGTATGGAGATAAAATATTACTTTAAAAACATTTTTTAAAACATCATTTTTCTTTCTAGAAAGCAAGTGAAAAAATGTAGGTTTTTATTTAGAAAGCACTTAGAATGGTCTTTCCTCCTTGCTAAAAAATAAACTTAGGAGTGGGTGGAAGGAAATAAAGAATATTTTTGGCTTCCCTTAGCTAAAAATTTCATTCACAATGAAGGGAGGAAGAGAGGAAGCTTTCCTTTGCTTGTGTGGTTTCTTTATGAAGGACAAAAGAGTGGTTTTTGGTTCACCTTAAAACCATTTTATAACCAAGTCTTATTATGGGTAAAAAAATTGAAATTTTTGGATTATAATCTCTCTAAAAACATGCCCAGCTGAAGATGGTAAGTTGGGAGGTGGTTTTGATGGGTTTTTCATGTATTTCTAAGTGATTTTAATGAGTAGTCATTTAAGTAGTCCATCATCTTACACTGTAATCATTCTTTTTCTCTTGTCTTTTCATTCTTATTGTGAAAACCGAGAAATTTATCGTTTTCAGAAAATTTTGTACAAGATATATAAATGTATATTCATGAAAAGACATGTTACAGAATATAAAGCAGATGAAAATTTTGATTAACTGGATTTTAGTCAAAATTTGACAATGAATTAATGAACATAGTGTAAAAGCTAAACATTAATTTAAATTATGATATTTTAAATTTATTAGAAAAGTATGTGGAAAATACATATTAAGGGATCAATGGTTCACATGTAACCTATCTTGATTAATGGCCAAGATTAGCCAAGTAATTGCTAATTTCTTTAAAAGAAATTAAAGGAAAATGTGAGAGAGAAGAGAGAGCACATGAGAGAGGGCTTTAATTTCAGCCCAAGTGAATTTCAAGTGAATTAATTCACTTCTCTTAGCTGCCAAGAGGTGGTCATGCAGAGAGAAAGAGAGAGAGAGAAAGAGCAGAAGAGAAAACATCCTCTGCATTTTTCCTCCCACCAAGTTCGGATTCTCTCTCAAACAAGCAGATCATTCAAGTTTTCAGTCAAGATTCTACAACAAGACATTCTCAAGTTTCAAGCAAGGTAAACCCTCTTTTTCTCACGTTTTCGAGTGGAAAATCTGGGTTATTTTGAGGAAGAAAAAAGAGAATGTGAGTTTTGCATGTTGAGATTTTCGGTTAAATCGAAACATAGTTCAAGTCTAGTTGTTTTTAAATACGAATTCGTGAGTTGATGGTTTAGAAAACCAAGTTTCAGTTAAGTTCTTTTCAAGAAAGTTTTAATTTTTAAAAAGTTAAGTCAAGATTTTGGTGGAAGCAAAAGGTAAGATTTTGGTGGAAACAAAAGGTGAAATTTTGCTCATGAAACCATAGATTGATGATTATAGAAATGCAGTTTATACCTTGAAACGGTCTTATAGAGATCGATTTTGAGTGCAAGAAGTAGAACAAAGTCCATGAAAGCCCTAGAAAAACAGAGGTAAGGATTTCGGACTCAAAATCAAGATTCTGGGATGAACACGGGCGTGTACACGGGCGTGTTGAGAACACGGCCCCGAATATGCCCACACACACGACCGTGTTTCGAGAAAATTTGAGACCCGAGAGTTACACGGTCATGTATCAAGCCGTATAGAATGGCACACAGTCGTGGGAAGGGCGTGTAACAAACCATGTTCGACAGCAGGAAATACGGCCAGAAACACGGCCGTGTAGGTAACCATGTACGCATGCATGAGTTACACGACCATGTTGCATAAATTACACGACCATGCACGTAAGTCCAGAGAATTACATGGCCACGAACACACCCGTGTAGGAGGACGTGTTCGAAGCTAAAAAATAATCAACGATTATTTCTTTTATAGGAGTGCAAACCAGACACCCCGAGACAGCAGTCTCAGATCAACAGAGGCTCACGTTAGCAGACTTTCTATAAGTTCAAGCATTATCCTGACTGTAACGTGGACAATCATGTTATGTTTTATGATTTTATGTATGTTGTTTGGCGTATATGTCAGACGTTGACCATCTGCATCACGATACATATGTTAATTTCATGTCATGCATGTAGAAATTCATGTTTCAAGTAGATAATTCAGGTATGTATGATAGATAAGTATCAAGCATACGAAAACATGTAGGTGTACAAGGCACTATGGTGAGGTTAATAAAACTTACAATCCAAGTAAAACATATAATAGGTTCCTACTGTGGGGTAATCAGTATGCTACCCAGTTGGAACTTCAGAAAAGATGGTAATTAAATCAGTTATTAGCATACCGACCTCTCGACCCACGGGGAGGTTTTCATGTTCAGTTTTAGTTAAGGCTGCGGAGGTTAGCACTAAAGTACCGCTCACAGTCATGCGCGCCTTACGGTACAACCAATCAAGGGCTCAAAACCAGAATCTAATTTCAGATAATGTCCTAAGACTTAACATACAACCATGAACATGTTTATTCATAGTCAAGTTTCTTTCATGAGCACAGCACTACATGTTATGATTTCATGTTTTTATGTTTGAACTTACTGAGCTCATAGCTTACTAGTTTATTCACATATTGCAGGTAAGAGACGTATTCGTTAGTAGTACACAGTGGACGACAGACAGGATATGTGCATGCCAGGGGGACTGGGCGAGGGATGATGGTCCTACTATGAGTTTTCCGTTGTGCAGTTTTGAAAATTTAAGCATGAAATTTCAAGAACATGATTTTAAGTCAAGACTATATGATAGAAGAATCATGATTCATGTATATGTTATTTTGTTAACATGATTTCCTTATCACATTCTCGAACAAGACATGTATATGTTTACAAGTTGTTATATTAAAAAAAAATGTTCCGCAAAATTTACAAGTAGTTTTCAAGTTAAGCATGATGTCGGCGACCCTAGAGACCTACATACTATTGCGGTTAACTACAGAGTTGACCATAATAGCACTGTAGAACCTCTACAGTAAGGGCAGGTCGCCACACTTATTTTGCTTATTTGGAGGTTGGATTTTAAAGTTTCAAAACCCCTACTTGTTTAACCTATTTTCTAAAAGAAAGAAAAAAAAATTTTTTATTAGGATCACTGCCAGTTTACTGGTAGCAGACGGGCAGTGTGCAGTGTGCACAGCACCCTTTCCCTTAAAGCATATATATATATTTTGCTGGTCCATTGCCTTACCTTATGAATATTTACCTACTGGATAGGGGGTGTTTGTACACCCCTTAGTGTCTTTTATTATTATTATTATTATTATTATTATTATTATTATTATTATTATTATTATGATAATAATAATAATAATATATTTTTAAATAAAATAAGTCAACAACTATTAATTAATAAATTTACTTTAGTAGATAAATCTTGACATGACATAAAATTTACCTCCTTAATTCAAAAACTTGTGATTATTCATTTTCTTATTATATATATACATATATTTTTACACATAATATTTTCACAAAATCACAATTCTAAGATAAATAATAGGAGTAACAACAAATTTTATATATATTTTCTCGTCATTAATTTAAAAATGTTATTAATGGTGAAATTTATAATTTAATTCTCTATTTAAGATGAAAAGTAACATTATAAATTTTGAAATTATTAGAGTAGACTATCCCCATGTTGAAGAATGAAATCAACAAATTTTCATTTAGTGTAGATGTCTAAATGGGCACTCGTAATTCTTACTATGAAGTTCACTTTTGGTGTTTGGTTTATTATCTGTCTAAACAATTTGTATCTTTTTTTTTTTTTTAGTCTTGACTAATTTAAGTAGATTTGATCCTTTCAGTGGATTTGCAATTAAAGTCTTTGATTTTTATTTTTTTATTTTTTTTATTTTTTAATTTCCATTTGGAAAATTTGAGGTTTGAATTTTGGTGGGTCTTCACTTTCCTAACTTTTACATGATTGGTTTTTAGTAGCTGTTTTTTTTAAGTTTTATGAGTACTCATATAGGCATTTATAAGTATTTTTCCCTTGACTGATTAAGTTTGGATAATTGCATTGTATTTGTTTGTACTATACTTGCTGTTGTTTATTTTATTTTGTGTTTTATCTCCCAAATGCAGAGACTCTGTGGAAAGCAGAATTAGATATTGTGATTTGCTATTTGATTTTGCAGAAGGTCAAACTCAAGACCATGTTGACTTTAAAATTTTCTCAACCATTTGGCATTAAAAAAAAAATCATTTCTTTTATACGCTTGATTTGTTATTTATGTTGTTTGACTCTTGTTTCTTTAGTTCAAGTTGGGTATTCAGTAAACATTTCAATGCAGTAGAAAACAACATTTTGTGCATAAATTTTCTTCTTTTCATTCTATATGAAGATAATTATTTATATGTAGTGTGTTCTTCTTGCATATTATCACTGATATCACTGTTTTATTTTTATAAATTTGAAATTACGATATTGTACATATGGCTCAGGTTTCCATCTAAGAGTTCCTACCCAAACCCCAACTGCAAAGCTATAGCCTCAACGGGCTAACATCACCTTGCCTTTTTATATTATCTATATGTCGGTCAATCTAGCTTTATTTTTCTAATTATACTTGTTGGGAAAACTTGCTCTCCATGCAAACTTTATGAAAGAGTTCTTATTGGTCACTTTTCAAGACATGGTCTGCAGGATTAGTTGACGTGAATTTCTTCGAAATTTATGCATTTGCACTTTTGCTAGGATTGTGAAAGTGTGAATTGATGTTTGAAGTTGGAGACACTTGTGAAAATTTCATAGAACGCCACTTTGGACTTATATAAAGTAGCTGTTTAGGAATTAAGCAGGTGTATTTGGACAGAAAAATATAAAAATAGAAAAGTTTTGAATGATTTTAGTATTGCATATTGTCATATTAAATAAATTCAATATATACCAATTATCTAGATGGTTTTTGTATATTTAAAGGATTCCCTAACGAATTATAATTGCTTGATGAAAGACATGATGTAATACTCACTTGACTTTTTAATGGGGACTCAGAAACGGATATTTCTCTGTTCATAAGGAAAGCTGAAGCATTTTCTTTTAAGAATTTGGTTAAGGGATTCAAATATTTTATCATCCAATTGATGCTCCCGTGTTGTTTAATGCACAATACGGTGTGGTAAACCGTTAACTTGACGACCACTAGCATTGTGGCCTAATGGAATGAAGCTTCTCCTTGTTGAATTTTCTTGATAAGACATTGCTGAGTTTTCTCATAGCAATGGCTTAGAGGAATCTCGAGTATTTGAATATTTTAGCTTTAAGGTTCTTTAATTTGCATATGATTTCCTCCAATGGACTAAATACATGTGTGTGCTTGTATTTTAACTTTATACTGGCTTTAAAATAGAAGGTTATCCAAGAAATAGAGTACTCCCATTGACAAACAGGAAAATAGAAGTTGCTTAATTGCACGCTTGATCAGTTTTGGTTAATGTCCTTTTCTGTTCTAACCCCGCTCTCTCGAAATAAAGATGGTGTCAAGGACGAAAGCTTGATGAATTTTCCATACATTGCACAAGTCAAGGTAGATTAGACATGGACATGAACGGAAAACCATTTCTTAACAAGGAATGAGTTTCAAGGAAAAAAAGAAACTACTAAATAATGAAACCTTGCATATAAGAAATGTGGTGTGAACCAATCATTTTCATGTATTGTTTTCTACTGTGGAAACTATTGCAGAAAAACCATGCATCCTTGACATTCAGAAAGAATACGGTTATGGATAACAAATAATATATTAAGGTCATTGTTTTTAGATTTGTTGACCGTATCATTGGTGAGAAAAATGTTTAGTTTATTAAACACCATACTTACTTTGGTATGCATTTCTTGTATTATCCACCATTCTCCTCACATATAAATAAGGATCTCGGCGTAGATTTCTACTGAAGTAATAAGTATAAACCCAAAATGTACAAGTTATCTACACGTGGTTCTATGTCTGGTGAGATTGTTTTGAAGCCTATGATGATCGAAGCCAGGTACTTACAAAAATACTGCTTGTGATTTCTATTGCTTAATGTTGTACTCCTTTGATACAAAGTTTATTGTTTGTATTACCTTGTTATAATCTGTCACTGTCTTTTCATTGTCAAACAGATTAAAGGCCGCAAAGGAACAACTCGGTATGCATGTTTAGTCTCCCTCTAAAGCTAGTATTTCTATCCTTTGTTTTTGCTGTAAATGTATTGTAATTAGTTCTGTTTGTAAAATGACAGGCTTCTGTACAAAAGTACCGCGTAATGTAAATTTGGAGAAATTGCATAGTGGATATTTGTTTCCAGAGGTGCTTTTGTTTTTCCTATTACTGCCTAACTTGAGTCGTCCTTCGTTTTTCTTCATTTTTTTTTTTTTTCTTTTTCCAGGTTGAGATCTATAACAAATTTTTTCAATATCTTTATCTTGGTGTTATTTGCTTAGGACAAGAACACTAGATACATTATTAATTTGTTAGATTCAACCGCATGTCTAAATATGCATGTAGTTTTCCTTATGGTTGCCTGAAACTCTTGGTTTAAGCTCCTTTTGTCTTATTGCTGTAACGGCAAAATCAGATTTCAAGACGCGAGCTTCAGCACCTTGAAAAGTACCCAAATGCAAAGTTGATCAGCCTTGGGATTGGTGACACAACGAAACCAGTACCACAGATCATAGCATCAGAAATGGCTGATGTGAGTATTTTTAAGGGGTTTTGCATCTAAAACCTTGTGTCGATTTTCTTTGTAGTGAAATGGCTAAGAATACCGTTATTTGCAGTATGCATTTGGCCTTTCAACAGATACCGGTTATAGAGGATATGGACCAGAGCAAGGAAACAAGGTACCATAGTACTTCTTTCAGTTTTAATATTCTCATGCTTGTACCGAACTTCTTGTTTGTCACCATACTAATTTTCCTTTATTTAAACTTTCATGAAGTTCAACGCATATTTAGCTTTAATGTGAGTGATTCATTTGCTATTCTTCTTCGGTATTACAGATATTTCTTTTTGTTGGTGATACATATAAAGCTAATCACATGAAGTTGAACATTTTATTAGTTTTTCTTTAGATTAACTTCTGTGACTGCATCATAGGCGTTGCGGAAGGCAATTGCTGAAGTGTTTTACAAAAATGAGCTCGTAAAAGACACGGAAGTTTTCATATCAGACGGTTCACAGTGTGATATCACTCGCCTTCAGGTAATCATAAATCGGTTTGCCAATAATAATTTTAAGATTCTTTTCTTATATGTTTTCCCTTTATATTTACCTCATACTCTCAAAGCCATCTTATTTATTCTCTTTCTTTTCCTAACATTTGCTTACGGATGTCGTTTTTCTTCCTCCTGAATCTACAGTTACTTTTAGGTTCCAATGTGACCATAGCTGTGCAGGATCCGTCCTATCCGGTAAAATTGATTGCTTTTTTTTTTTTTTTAGCATGTATTAACTCATTTATTTTCTGTAATTAGCATCTTTTCCTTTCTTCCACTCCTTATATACCTGACATGATAGCTTCTTGGCAATGAAATGAACCCAAATTTCTATAATGACCAGGCACCATATAGCAACTTGGTTGCTCCGTTCCTTCTCTCTTTATCTACGGTTATATGTACTTTTTTAACTATCTTTAAAGGACTTAAAATTTATGTTGTACGAGGATGACTCTCTCGACATCACTTTTTAAATTTCATCTGTACCATATTATAAGGTTTGATAGTTTTCTAAAACTTATATAAAAGCAAAGACTCTTCCATTTGAAAATATGCGAAATCTGCAATTCCCATGATTCAATGCATTCGAATCAAGTAGTTTCTGCCTCCTGTCAGTAATTCCTACCCTTACAATCTTTGGTTTGTTTATGTTTTTTATTATTTTTATAGCACTAAGATTTTTACTCGTGTACATTTCACTTTCCGCAAAAATATGCTATTTGTTACCTATAGCAAGGACACGGTAGCACCGGCAATCTCCAAGTTTATCCCTGAGTTTCTTCTTTTTCCCCTGGTTTTGTAATAAATGTTGTAGTTCTTGCTGATTAATGTTTTTTTAAATACAGGCTTACATAGATTCAAGTGTCATAGTCGGTCAGGCCGGTGATTTTGAAGATAGTGCCAAGAAGTATCAGAGCATTGAGTATATGAACTGCAGGCCTCAAAACAATTTCTTTCCCGACTTGTCAACAATTTCCAGGGCGGATATTATCTTCTTTTGCTCTCCAAACAATCCAACTGGTCATGCAGCCACAAGGAAACAGTTGGAGGAACTCGTAGAATTTGCAAGAGACAATGGCTCAATTATTATATTTGATTCTGCTTATGCAACTTACATCAAGGACGATAGTCCTCGTTCAATTTTTGAAATTCCTGGCGCTAGAAAGGCAAGTGTTACATTGACTCTTTTATAGACATTATGATTAAAACTATATATATATATATACATATCACTTTATCAGAGGCAATAGAGTAAAATGTTTTTCTATCTGCTCACTTGTATCATTTTTCTTGTTCTTATCATGCAACATTGTTTTAGTATCATTGGCTTCCTGTAATCATGAATTGTGACTTCATTTCAGGTGGCAATCGAAGTATCATCTTTTTCCAAATTTGCCGGCTTCACAGGCATTCGTCTTGGCTGGACAGTCGTCCCCGAGGAACTCCTGTATTCAAATGGTTTTCCTGTCATCCATGACTTCGATCGCATCGTGTGCACTTGCTTTAATGGAGCATCCAGTATTGCTCAAGCTGGCGGGTTGGCATGCCTTTCTTCCGAGGGTTTTGCGGTAAGTTTGAAATTCCTGAACAGATAGTGAAGGCACTTTGAGGAAGGGTAGGATCTATTAGTGTTCAGTTTTGATATCGTAAATCATAGCCTCTGTTTCATGTTGTTCATTTTCCTTTCTCGGAAAATCTAAAAATTAGGCGATATTGAAGCCAAACTATTTGCCTAATGTTACACAAAAGCAAGCACGCAGCTGCAGTTTGGATCACAGGTTCCCACCCACAATTCGAACTTTTATATTTTTTTTACAATATTTTCTCTCATGAAAATTTGAATTGCGGTTAAATCTATGAACCAAACAGGCCAGTACGTGCGGAAAAACTCAATTTTAAGCTTAGTTTTTAGTTTTTATTTATTGATTTATTTATTTTTACTGGAATGTATTTTTCTCCGCATATTCTAAAAAAACTAGGCGTGTTCAAGTGGTAACTCAAAGTTGTGACATTGTTAACCCTGACGAGGGTGGAGTAAATCAAGATTACTCGATGAATTTGATGTTGTTTCAGGCCGTGCAGTCGGTGCTCGACTACTACATGGAGAATGCAAAGATATTGGTCGAGACTTTCGCTTCCCTCGGTCTAAAGACGTGCGGTGGTACAAACGCTCCCTACATTTGGGTGCATTTTCCCGGCTCAAAATCTTGGGAAGTTTTCTCCAAGATTCTTGAGGAGGC
Organism: Antiaris toxicaria; assembly: GCA_035233585.1. Taxonomy (NCBI): domain Eukaryota; kingdom Viridiplantae; phylum Streptophyta; class Magnoliopsida; order Rosales; family Moraceae; genus Antiaris; species Antiaris toxicaria. The sequence continues at coordinate 22,546,896 of CP141153.1, forward strand.
GCACATAATTACGGTTCCGGGCTGTGGATTTGGTCCAGGTGGTGAGGAGTACATAAGGGTCGGTGCTTTTGGCCATAGAGAGACTATCCTTGAGGCGTCCCGGAGGCTGAAAATCCTGTTTTCCAAGTGAACAGGTTTTCCTGTCATTTGCTTAGCGATTTGAAAAACAGACTTGAAATGGGTAAAGTTGTGCCAGGCATGTAATAAGATGTACGAGAACTGGTCACTTTTTTTTTTTTTTTTTTTCTCTTTTGAGTTGTTAGAGGTGAAGTTATAAATCCCCTTGTGTGATAAATGTTGCAGGCTTTCTTTCCAAGGAGAAATAGGTTGTACCCTGTTTAATGTGGGGAAGTAACTATGTAATGAAAAATGATCCAGTTTCCAAAAAGTTCCAATAAAGAGTGTGAGCATGCTCTGCGTGTCATTGTCATCCAACTATTGCTACTTATTTAATCACAAATTATAGTAAATAGTATTTTTACGAAAATACTTAAATATATGACGAGGTTTCAAAGAGGTATTTGTTTTTGTTTTCGAGAATGATTTTTTATTTTTAAAAATACAAAAAATGAAAACCGTCTTAAAATAGCGTTTGTTTATTCAATATTTTCAAAAACATTTCGAAAACATCGTTTTCAACTATGTTTTTTTTTTATTTTTTGAAAACAAAAAAAGTTGTTTTCACTTTTTATTTTCGTTTTCTCCCTCTATCTCCTCTCTCTCTCTCTCTTTTTTTCTGTCTGTGCAGCGTTAGTGATGATCATGTCTAACGATGGCATCTATTTCCGACAAAGACTGATGATTATGAGTTAGTGACGATGACGATAACCCCCTTATGACGATGACTATCGACTCATGACCTAAATCTGGCCATAACCACCACCTAGAACTTAAACCACCAATCTCTTCCATCTCTATCGCTCATTACAAAACCTATCACCAAAGTTTTTTTTTAATTATGACTAATAATTTATTTTTTATTATTTTTTTAAAATTTAAAATAAATATGTGTTTATAAGATACTCACTTATAAAATGAGTTTTCAAAATATATAATCAATCAAAATTTCATTTTTATGTTTTTTAGAATATACATTCAAAAAATATAATCAAACACAATTTCAAAAATGATCTCAACACAGTTTTCAAAACATTCTCATTTTTAATTTTTTTGAAAACAAAAAACATTTCAAAACTAATACCAAACGCCACCAAAATGTTTAAAGTAAAAAAGGTAAATAGAAACTTCATTGGGTAAATAGAAAACTTTAAAGTAAATGAATTCAATTATTTACCTTATTTATCACTATTTATTCCAAATTCTTTTTATAATCAGTTACTTTCAATTATTTTTATAAAGGTAAGATTTACTTACTTCTACCTTATTTATTCAATCTAGTGTTGTAAATATGAGTTGCCTAGCTCAATCCATACAAAGAAGCGGGTCAGGCCAGGCCAGTCCTGATGAAGGGAAGAGTGACTTGATCTGGAGGCATTAGCCGTGGCGAGGCTACCCATACATTTATTGGGAAATTTAATCCTTAAAAAAGGTTTTTTTTTTTTTTTTTTTTTTTTTTTATAAGCTATCCTAAAAAGAGCACGTATCCAAAATATTACCCTGTCTACTATAATGACTTTAGAATTTTTTTTCTCTTCTATAATGTCAAATAAAATGTGATTTGAGGACAATAATTCGAAATATATGCACTAAATGGGCTGTTTCCACTATTTCTTCTTAAATATATATATATATATATATATAAATGGCTTATGCAGGCCGGACCGTATGCCTAGAACCTTAGCTGGGATGTGGCAACTTGGTGCAAGTGTCCATGCAGGTCGGCCCACGGATGAAGAAATAGATCATGAGCCTACCCTTCTAACTTGAACCATATTTACAACTCCAATGCAAGGTCTGATATGTATTTATATATGTGTGTGTATATATATATTTATAAGGAATGAAAAGGATAGTAGTGTCTTCACGTACTCTAAACCGACGATCCAATGAGAATCTACTAGTGGCAAGAATCCAATTCAAGGATTCATACGTCACAATCCAAGATCGACTGTCCATTCTCAAATGCACCACAGATGACAAGCACATGATGAGACGGTCAAGAATTGAATCTTGCCTCAAAATATAGGGAGCTTTTAGTGGACATCTCTCATTCACTATGCGGTGATTTTGTTACACTTTATATCTTCCTAATCTTAACGTTCATTCACACACTGGCTTAAATGGCTCTATTTTGTGGGTTTTATAACGTGTATGGTACACTTTTTTTTGCATTGCATTGTATTTAAATGCAATATAATTTTTCCCCAAATACAAAAGTATTTCATTTAAATACCAATTACATCACATTTTAAATCCAAACAATCACTATTTATTATTTCACTTTTTCTATTATTTTTATTAATTACATCATATATTCTCTCTTTCCTTTTTTTCTCTTTACTTTTACCCCTCACATCACATATTTATTATTAAAATATAATTCAAATACTTTTCACTCAAATACACATTTCATTCAAATGTAATGTTAATATTTTTCCTCCAAATACAAATTGCATTCAATGCATTGCATTCAAATGTAATACAAATGCAATGAGTTCACCAAACGGAGCATTAGTACTTATGCCAATGAATTTCTGTGTTATGATTCTTTAGTCCCTATTTTTCTGGTTGATAATGTAAACCCTGAATTTGTAGAAGTTTTGAATAAGCTCTGATTATTAACAGGAGATAAGATTTGGGGGAATTTTCTGATTAATTTGGGGACTGAATTCCAACACAGTTGTCATCAGGGACAATAAATTTTCAATAAAATTTTCTCCATGAACATATCCAAAAAATAGATATGTATAATGTTAAGATTGTATTCAATTTAATGATTTTAAGGTAATGTTTGGCTTACACTACTATCATCCAAATTATAATCTCAAATCAAACATCTTAATGAAACTGGATTTAAAATTTTTATACATAATATTTTACATTGATATTTTTACATAAAATTACACATGAATTAATTAATTATTTCTGTGACGTCCCCCCCAACGTGCGTTACCATACCAACCAGCCTGACGCCGACTGCGATGGTTGGCAACTTCGTGGGTCGTCATCCTCTTACTTAACTTTTCATTCTTAACGTTCTCATCTTATAGCGGAAGCAATTTCTATAGCAAATTTTTTTTTTTTTTTTTACTTACATACTAGACCTATCTCTATCATACTCTTATAACACATATTTCGTAACTTTCTTTCTTTCATCTTCCTTTTTGAACGCTCAGCGAAAGACTTATGGTAGTACCATACCCTCGCCCAGTCCCTTGGCACGTGCAGATCCGTCCGTTGTCCATCATACTACTTTAAGCTAATAGGTTGCTTACCTGCAACATATAAACAACTAATGAGCTAGATGCTCAGTAAGTTCAAACATACATTCATTAACTTATAATTACTAGTATATATATTATTACTAGAATATATGACATCACATATATACACATCATATACATCGCTAATACATATCCTCAAAACATAACATAGGATATGAGCTTCATCACGCTCGTTTATCTCTTTGTTCATCGTTCTTATCATTCTATCGATCATCTCTTATCATTCTAATCTAATCTCTTCATTTCTTTGCTTTTCATTCCTATCATTTCTTAACTTTCTATTCTAAACCTTTAGAACTTCTCTATCGTTATTGTCATCTCTTAACATTTCATATCTTAAAGCTAGTAACATATACACTAGCACAACATCACGTAAAAACGTGTCATTCACATCATACACATATATAATTCTATTATGTTTCATATCGTTTGTTTCTTTTTATATCGTTCTTTACTTTTCTTTTCTTTTCTTTCACTTTCTTTTCTTTTCTTATCTTTCACTGGTGGGCCCCGTTGTCGAACGTACCTAGTGCGCCCTGACAGTGGGAGGAGGGGGAGCTACCCACCAACCTACCTCACAGTCAATCTTTATATTTTAGCCATTAACCTCACACCTTCGGGAGGTAGCGTTCCACTATAAGCCATTAACCTCGCCTACGGGAGGTAGCATTCAATTTTAGTGGAATTCATAACATAAAACCTCACCTACGGGAGGCCAGTACGCCAACAACTTAAGTTTTAAGTCTTATTATCTTGTAGGCTTTTATTTTTCTTATATTGATTTTTTTGTTGTATATCTTTTTCATAACATTCATCATCTTTCATTTCTCATTTTTCATAAAACATTTCATGGAACCTTTATGCTTTCGTTGTTTTTCTTTTCTTAATTCTTTACTTTATTTGTGTGAATTATATTAGTCACACCTTAGCATAGCATAAATAGCACATATTACTTATATAACATCACATCATAACAAACAAAAACATGTTTTGTTACGTATAGACAATTATTCTTTGTTCGTCTTATCATTTGCATCCTCCTATCTACCGTATCCTATCATCATCCTCCTATCGATCATAGCCTATCGTTCTATTCAATCAATCACATCTTACCATTATGTTCTAATCCTTACCTCGTACCTTTCATCATGACCTTTCATCATAACCTATCAGTGCTTTTCTTTCTTGTCTAACTCTTTGCTTCCATATCATTTTTCATAAAACCCCTATCATTTCGTTATCATAGAACATGCCATTTTCTTAATTTCTTTCATCCACGATCATCGTTGCTCTATCAATCATGACCTAACTTTTATAAAACTTTTCATAAAACATCTATCCTTTCATTCTCATAAAATATCCCTTTCTTAATTCCTTTCATCACCGATCGTCGTTACTCTATCAATCATAACCTAACTTTCATAAAACTTTTTATAAAACATCTATTCTTTCCTTTCATGTCTCATCTTTTTCTTATGCATTCTATCATCACATTCTCATTCTTACTCTTTCCATTCTACTATCACTCTTTATCACATCCTTACTCTCATAAAACTCTTATAATGTCTTTCCTTCATAATTCAATACATACATATATTTATATATATATTTTTTTTATAATTATTTATTAAAACATATATATATATTTTTTAACATCATCATAACATTGCTATAGTATTTACTATAGCATCATCATAAATCACATCATGACATTTGCAAACAAACATATAAACATGATAAACTTGTTCATAGTTGCAGACGGATAAATGTCTGAAATTACTCATAGCGTGCTTATCATCTTCTTCGGATCCATCGACGTCCTTTATCGCGTCTGGATTGGGTTCCTACAGACAAATTTTGTCCGTTAATCACATTTTCATTCATAGCCCTTATTTTATTAAAAAGCTTAATTCTGATCTTATAACCCTTAATTATAGCCTTAGGACAGCTTTCTAAACCTTAATGGCCATTTTTGGATTTTTTTCTCCAACTTTTGAAAAATTACGATTTTACCCCTAACTTTTGATAAAATTACAATTTTACCCTTGACGTGATTTTTCATAACTTAAACCTCAATTTTGGCTTTTACAAACTCCATTAACCTATTTCAAGGTCATGGGGCTCCTTTCCCATAATTTGAGAATCTTTGGGAAAAATGATCATTTTGCCCCTGATGGGTCGTTTAACCATAACATTTTCATTTTCATATTTAGGCTGGATTTTCTAAACCCAAAATCATTTAATTAACTTTTTAAATCATATCAGGCCTTTTACAGATCAATTCTTATCATTTTACCAATTTTCACATTCTCGGCCCTCGGGAAGTACTATTCCGACCTAAGAATCGGTTTCATGTTTTTCTTGCGTTCTAGGGTTTCGAATGGTCGGTTTACTAATTGTAACTTGTCCATTCCTTTTTCCATGCCCTAATTCCTTAAGGGGGCTCGGGTTCCCTTCCCGATCATATTTTTACCTCTCGTTTCCTATATTATCCCTGGTGCCATTTTTTTAGAAATTTCGGCAGAGTTTCCCCTTAATTTTTGAGGTTCCAGCGTTTAGGAAACGCCTGAAAACCATCTATCCTGATCTAATTCTATCACGTACTATACCAGAGGCCTAGATTTTACGTAAAACTCATACTGTTTACGTAAAATCGTTACATCATCACATATTTTTCTTTTTCTCCATTACAGTCATTTTCTTCTTTTTACATACATTCTTTTCCACATTTTTCATACCACTAATCATAAAATCATATAACAGTCCCAAACAATTAAATTGAGGAACGTAAAGAGGTCGGGATTTATACCGAATTGCAGTCCGGTCTCGACGGCATAAACCCTAATTCTCCGTTCTTCATATTTGAGGTCCCGTCTTGCAAATCCGACTCCGCGGATGCGTCCGGAACGTCGAAAATAGGCCAACGAGCCAAACTTGCATTTTCAGTCAACGGTCGCCGTTGACCGGCGTTGACCGCCGTTGACCGGCGTTGACCGGCGGCGACGGCGGCGACGGTGACAAGTGGGTAGTCCATTTTGAAGATCTCGACGAGAGGAATCCATTGGTAGCCTCAATTTCACATTTGGAGGCCCCAATCGCCGGAAAATGCCCTCGAAAGTCTCGGCCACGGCGGCGACGGTGGAGCTCCGCCGTGTCGGACTTTTTCCCCGAAATTGATTGAGGGCTTTTGCTCCCCTCTTCACGGCGACCATTTCTGTACCGACGGCGTGCTTCAACTTGGCCGGAATCGGCAGTTTCGACGGCGGCTCCACGGCGGCGTTTCGTCAGACTTTTCGAAGCTCGGGCGGCGCGATTCCGCCGGTTTTGAGACGATCCATCACATGGGTTTTGTAGTACTCTTCACTACGAGTCTTTTGAGACCGGTTTCAGCTTGATCGGACGTCGGACGGCGGAGATACGGCGTCACGAATTTTCCGGTGGCCGGCGGCTTCGGGCGGCGCGTGCGCTCTCCTCCGGCGTCGGTTCCGTCGACTCGGCATACCGTTGAATTCAGCTCGGCGAGAGCTTTCCAACAGTGCCGGCGAGTCGAAAACGGACACCGTTTCCGGTGGTCAGTTACTATTCATCAATGGGGGTAGAGAGAGAAAGAGAAGTGATGAGAGAGAGTACACACGGGCAAATGAGGTAATTCCACTTTTTCCTGCTCTTTATATACTTTTTCGCCCAAAATTTCAACACGGGCTATCTTGACTAATTTCGGCGTCCTGAATCCAAATATATCAGTTTTATTTTCATCTGAGGTCATTTCGACCAATTTCCGATACTGTGAATTTTCGGTCAAAAATTACCCTTGTGCTCAATTATCAAATTTGAGCATGCTGATAGGCTATCCTTACTAATTTCGGGGTGCTGAACCCAAATTTATCAGTTTTATGTCAAGAAAATATCATCTTGACCTACTTCTTGATACTGTGAGTGGCACACGCGTGCACACACATAATATCACTATTACTTATTTTTCATCCTTTAATATTGTTAAAACACTTTATTTTAGTTTTAAACAATATTAAATCACTTAATTTCACATTTTGATGCTTAAATTCATCGTGTATTTATTTTCCGAAAAATGTGAATTTTCCCGGTTGTTACATTCACCCCTCCTTATAAAATTTTCGTCCTCGAAAATTAAGACAAGTAGGGTTTCAACGCCTTCATTTCTTCTTCACATCTTGTGTAACTTTTTCAATATCGTGATTCTTCTTTTCTATGACATCTTCATAAACTAGATCCTTCCTAGATTGGAATCTCCTTGCATGTACCTCCAAAAATTTGGGATGAACCATGCATCTCTACGTATCTGTGCATTTCTGTACATTCGTGCATCATTACAATGGATTGCGCTCTCGTAGTCCAATGTTTCCTTTCACAAACATACTTAATAAAATTTCTATGAAATTCACATTAAGTAACGTCATATTATTATAGGACATTACTTAATATCATTTCATCATTTTAACATTTCATAATATTTACATATCATACACATATAATCATATACATTTCATCAATAAGGCTTTATATGTAGCCTTTCATTTCAAATATACTCATATACATACATATACATTTATACATTATTCGTCTTTTTCCGTCCAGATCAATAAGAAATTTCTCCGGATCTTGACTTTCTCCTATATCATCTCAATCATTCTTAACCTCGGTGGACTTTTCTTGATCTACATTTACTCGACTTAGTTCCACTGTGAGTCCTTTCCAACCTATATTGCAGAAGTCCTCATCAGTTCCTCGTAACGCACAGCGTATGTTAGAACTATATCACCGGACGTTAACTGTAGTTTCTCGGTCCGATGATCAAATTCTCACATATCCGCAACTCTAGGGAATATAGGCGGTGTCACGTCCCCCCGTGCCCATGAGGAAATTGGGACTGATACTGGGCTCCTCTGAGGAAGTCACTCAATCATGGTATGGCGAAACTCGGTCCAGTTAGAGCTCATCCTAGTCACAAGAATCCCAATACACATGAGAGCATCTTCCTGAAAGGTGCATACATGTCACAGCTATCATGACCCAATTATCCTGATCAATGGTGCACAGTCAGAGAATCATCTTAATATCATGAACCCAATCCTGTATTCCCATAGAGTACTGGAATGCTGTCCGCCCTCGAAACTCGATGGACAACTGACCTCATCCATCTTCTAATCAGTCTTCTAACATCGTCCTCATACCATACCACCCACGATCGTATCGTGAGTTTGTCATCTTATTCTTTAAAAACTTGTTTATTTATTATAATAAACGATTACTAACATAAAACAAATCTAACTTACTTGGAATAACGGCAGGATGTGCAGTGTGCCAAGAGGGATATGGTCAACCTCGCTCTGATACCACCTGTGACGTCCCCCCCAACGTGCGTTACCACACCAACCAGCCTGACGCCGACTGCGATGGTTGGAAACCTCGTGGGTCGTCATCCTCTTACTTAACATACTTAACTTTTTATTCTTAACGTTCTCATCTTATAGCGGAAGCAATTTCTATAGCAAATTTTTTTTTTTTTTTACTTACATACTATACCTATCTCTATCATACTCTTATAACACATATTTCGTAACTTTCTTTCTTTCATCTTCCTTTTTGAACGCTCAGCGAAAGACTCATGGTAGTACCATACCCTCGCCCAGTCCCTTGGCACGTGCAGATCCGTCCGTTGTCCATCATACTACTTTAAGCTAATAGGTTGCATACCTGCAACATATAAACAACTAATGAGCTAGATGCTCAGTAAGTTCAAACATACATTCATTAACTTATAATTACTAGTATATATATTATTACTAGAATATATGACATCACATATATACACATCATATACATCGCTAATACATATCCTCAAAACATAACATAGGATATGAGCTTCATCATGCTCGTTTATCTCTTTGTTCATCGTTCTTATCATTCTATCGATCATCTCTTATCGTTCTAATCTAATCTCTTCATTTCTTTGCTTTTCATTCCTATCATTTCTTAACTTTCTGTTCTAAACCTTTAGAACTTCTCTATCGTTATTGTCATCTCTTAACATTTCATATCTTAAAACTAGTAACATATACACTAGCACAACATCACGTAAAAACGTGTCATTCACATCATACACATATATAATTCTATTATGTTTCATATCGTTTGTTTCTTTTTATATCGTTCTTTACTTTTCTTTTCTTTTCTTTCACTTTCTTTTCTTTTCTTATCTTTCACTGGTGGGCCCCGTTGTCGAACGTACCTAGTGCGCCCTGACAGTGGGAGGAGGGGGAGCTACCCACCAACCTACCTCACAGTCAATCTTTATATTTTAGCCATTAACCTCACACCTTCGGGAGGTAGCGTTCCACTATAAGCCATTAACCTCGCCTACGGGAGGTAGCATTCAATTTTAGTGGAATTCATAACATAAAACCTCACCTACGGGAGGCCAGTACGCCAACAACTTAAGTTTTAAGTCTTATTATCTTGTAGGCTTTTATTTTTCTTATATTGATTTTTTTGTTGTATATCTTTTTCATAACATTCATCATCTTTCATTTCTCATTTTTCATAAAACATTTCATGGAACCTTTATGCTTTCGTTGTTTTTCTTTTCTTAATTCTTTACTTTATTTGTGTGAATTATATTAGTCACACCTTAGCATAGCATAAATAGCACATATTACTTATATAACATCACATCATAACAAACAAAAACATGTTTTGTTACGTATAGACAATTATTCTTTGTTCGTCTTATCATTTGCATCCTCCTATCTACCGTATCCTATCATCATCCTCCTATCGATCATAGCCTATCGTTCTATTCAATCAATCACATCTTACCATTATGTTCTAATCCTTACCTCGTACCTTTCATCATGACCTTTCATCATAACCTATCAGTGCTTTTCTTTCTTGTCTAACTCTTTGCTTCCATATCATTTTTCATAAAACCCCTATCATTTCGTTATCATAGAACATGCCATTTTCTTAATTTCTTTCATCCCCGATCATCGTTGCTCTATCAATCATGACCTAACTTTTATAAAACTTTTCATAAAACATCTATCCTTTCATTCTCATAAAATATCCCTTTCTTAATTCCTTTCATCACCGATCGTCGTTGCTCTATCAATCATAACCTAACTTTCATAAAACTTTTTATAAAACATCTATTCTTTCCTTTCATGTCTCATCTTTTTCTTATGCATTCTATCATCACATTCTCATTCTTACTCTTTCCATTCTACTATCACTCTTTATCACATCCTTACTCTCATAAAACTCTTATAATGTCTTTCCTTCATAATTCAATACATACATATATTTATATATATATATTTTTTATAATTATTTATTAAAACATATATATATATTTTAACATCATCATAACATTGCTATAGTATTTACTATAGCATCATCATAAATCACATCATGACATTTGCATACAAACATATAAACATGATAAACTTGTTCATAGTTGCAGACGGATAAATGTCTGAACTTACTCATAGCGTGCTTATCATCTTCTTCGGATCCATCGACGTCCTTTATCGCGTCTGGATTGGGTTCCTACAGACAAACTTTGTCCGTTAATCACATTTTCATTTATAGCCCTTATTTTATTAAAAAGCTTAATTCTGATCTTATAACCCTTAATTATAGCCTTAGGACAGCTTTCTAAACCTTAATGGCCATTTTTGGATTTTTTTCTCCAACTTTTGAAAAATTACGATTTTACCCCTAACTTTTGATAAAATTACAATTTTACCCTTGACGTGATTTTTCATAACTTAAACCTCAATTTTGGTTTTTACAAACTCCATTAACCTATTTCAAGGTCATGGGGCTCTTTTCCCATAATTTGGGAATCTTTGGGAAAAATGATCATTTTGCCCCTGATAGGTCGTTTAACCATAACATTTTCATTTTCATACTTAGGCTGGATTTTCTAAACCCAAAATCATTTAATTAACTTTTTAAATCATATCAGGCCTTTTACAGATCAATTCTTATCATTTTACCAATTTTCACATTCCCGGCCCTCGGGAAGTACTATTCCGACCTAAGAATCGGTTTCATGTTTTTCTTGCGTTCTAGGGTTTCGAATGGTCGGTTTACTAATTGTAACTTGTCCATTCCTTTTTCCATGCCCTAATTCCTTAAGGGGGCTCGGGTTCCCTTCCCGATCATATTTTTACCTCTCGTTTCCTATATTACCCTTGGTGCCATTTTTTTAGAAATTTCGGCAGAGTTTCCCCTTAATTTTTGAGGTTCCAGCGTTTAGGAAAAGCCTGAAAACCATCTATCCTGATCTAATTCTATCACGTACTATACCAGAGGCCTAGATTTTACGTAAAACTCATACTGTTTACGTAAAATCGTTACATCATCACATATTTTTCTTTTTTTCCATTACAGTCATTTTCTTCTTTTTACATACATTCTTTTCCACATTTTTCATACCACTAATCATAAAATCATATAACAGTCCCAAACAATTAAATTGAGGAACGTAAAGAGGTCGGGATTTATACCGAATTGCAGTCCGGTCTCGACGGCATAAACCCTAATTCTCCGTTCTTCATATTTAAGGTCCCGTCTTACAAATCCGACTCCGCGGATGCGTCCGGAACGTCGAAAATAGGCCAACGGGCCAAACTTGCATTTTCGGTCAACGGTCGCCGTTGACCGGCGTTGACCGCCGTTGACCGGCGGCGACGGCGGCGACGGTGGCAAGTGGGTAGTCCATTTTGAAGATCTCGACGAGAGGAATCCATTGGTAGCCTCAATTTCACATTTGGAGGCCCCAATCGCCGGAAAATGCCCTCGAAAGTCTCGGCCACGGCGGTGACGGTGGAGCTCTGCCGTATCGGACTTTTTCCCCGAAATTGATTGAGGGCTTTTGCTCCCCTCTTCACGGCGACCATTTCTGTACCGACGGCGTGCTTCAACTTGGCCGGAATCGGCAGTTTCGACGGCGGCTCCACGGCGGCGTTTCGTCGGACTTTTCGAAGCTCGGGCGGCGCGATTCCGCCGGTGTTGAGACGATCTATCACATGGGTTTTGTACTACTCTTCACTACGAGTCTTTTGAGACCGGTTTCAGCTTGATCGGACGTCGGACGGCGGAGATACGGCATCGCGAATTTTCCGGTGGCCGGCGGCGCGTGCGCTCTCCTCCGGCGTCGGTTCCGTCGACTCGGCACACCGTTGAACTCAGCTCGGCGAGAGCTTTCCAACGGTGCCGGCGATGTCGAAAACGGACACCGTTTCCGGTGGTCGGTTACTATTCATCAATGGGGGTAGAGAGAGAAAGAGAAGTGATGAGAGAGAGTACACACGGGCAAATGAGATAATTCCACTTTTTCCCGCTCTTTATATACTTTTTCGCCCAAAATTTCAACACGGGCTATCTTGACTAATTTCGGCGTCCTGAATCCAAATATATCAGTTTTATTTTCATCTGAGGTCATTTCGGCCAATTTCCGATACTGTGAATTTTAGGTCAAAAATTACCCTTGTACTCAATTATCAAATTTGAGCGTGCTGATAGGCTATGCTTACTAATTTCGGGGTGCTGAACCCAAATTTATCAGTTTTATGTCAAGAAAATGTCATCTTGACCTACTTCTTGATACTGTGAGTGGCACACGCGTGCACACACATAATATCACTATTACTTATTTTTCATCCTTTAATATTGTTAGAACACTTTATTTTAGTTTTAAACAATATTAAATCACTTAATTTCACATTTTGATGCTTAAATTCATCGTGTATTTATTTTTCGAAAAATGTGAATTTTCCCGGTTGTTACAATTTCAAGATTATAAATGGAAAATTACTGTTATCGGGTTGTGTAGTGCATGTGAAATAGATAAGTAAAATAAAAACACAAGCAAAGCAAAGAAAGAAAGAAAAACATCATGTGAAGCTGACTGGACTGCCATGTAAACCATCACAAAGTAATATCCTAGTTCTCACATAACAACCAAGGAGGGGAGATAAAAAGGCACATTTGTGCTTTTGATATAGATAGATTAGATGTAGCAAGCGCGAAATAAACAAGTAAAAATAAAAAAGCCGTGTGAAGTCGATGACCTGATTATCACGTTAAGTGAAAAAGCACATTTATGTTTTTAATATAAAATCTAAAATAAATTAAAGGATGGAGCATTAGATATGCTATTGGTAATGTTTGTTCGGTTGTGGTTCTATTTGTTTGTTTCATGTGAGTCTTAACTATTATTTGTAATTCTAGTCTTTTATAGATAATTATTAATGAAATGCCTTTACTGTTAATAAAATAAATATGTCAAAAGCGAATTCCAAAGCATATTTTGATTTATCCCAGGCCATGCCATGTCAATTTTTTTTTTTTTTAATTTTTGTTGACTAATAGGACTCTTGTGAATTAAGCAAGCTTTAAAAAATGAAAACGAAAGGTCAAGGAAATAGAAAAAATAATTAAAAAAAAAAAAAGAAATAGAAAAAATGGCACCCACAGGAAGTTATAACGTGTGGTAGAATCCACGGTCTTTCTTTAGAAAAGTATTCGTTGACCATCACCAGGCTAAAGTATTTATACGTTTGTTTACTATTATATTTATATTATATTTAAATATAATATAATTTTTATATAAAAATAAAAATATTATATTCAAATATCAATAATATTACAATTTAAATCTAATATAATTATTATTTATTATTTTATTTTTTCTGTTATTTTTACTAATTACTTCATATACTTTCTTTCTCCTCCCTTTTTTTCTCTTTATTTATAATTCAAATATTTTTCATCTAAACTTTATATTTAAATGTAAGATAAATACTTTTTATCTAAACACATATTACATTCAAATATAATGCGAATATAATATGTTATCCAAACACCTCCCGTATGAATCAGTCACTTCACATCCCAATCTTCTTTAAGATAAATTAATGAAAGGTTAATTATAACAAATATATTATAGGTATTGCTTAAATTGTCTTTTTATTATAGATATTACTTACCAATAATAAATATATTTAAACATCATATATGATCAAAGTCATATCAAAAGGAACAAAATATGTAAAATTAATATTTTCTAATGTAAATCCAACGACGTTAAGTTGAGTAATTACTAGTTGGTTAGATTTTTAGATAATTTTGTTGGGTGGCCAAAAATTTGAGTAGATGGCCGGAGTTTGATTTTGTTTTTTTAAATTAAAAGGTTGATAGCCATGAAAATGGTTAATCAATCCATTTGCTTTTAGTGTGGTTCGTTGAAAGTGCGAATTGAGGTTTGTGTGAAAGGGATTGGACAGGAGGAGTTGCTGGAGTTGCTGAGAATCGGTCCCGTCTCATCGCAAAGTTGTAATCAAGCATAAATGTCAATGGTTGAACTTCAAATGTGATGAGGGCGATTTACGATATGGTTTGCTCTAAAATTCCAGTCGGATTGTGGCTAGGTTAGGGAATTCTGGCATGACTTGTAGTGAAATTTATGACTTGAAGTGAAATTGAAGCGGAGTTGCAAATTTTGGTGATTTAATTAAAATCTAATGCCTTTTTAATTTTGACATTTTTGAAATGATATATTAGTGATTTACTGTATAATCAATTACTAATTGATCTCGATTAATCAATGAATAATCAAATTAATTATACTACGTGATTAATTATTAATCGACTATTTTATTAACTTGATTGATCATTTTAAGAAAAACAATATTTTAATTCAAAAACTTAGTTCATTTATTTAAAAAAAAAAAACACATTTTTCAAAGACCATTTAGTTATAAATCTCTTTTTTTTTTTTTTTTTTTCATGATAAATTTTACTGTGTTTCCCTTGAACTATTTCACAAATATCAACATGCGTCTTGAGCTTTAACGCGTACTTGTTTTGCCCCTTAGCTATAATATATCTCTAGAATCATCTTTTGAACTTTAAAACATATTATTTTTGTTTGTTGGATCAACTACACAAATTTTCCCTAAATTATAGTCCTTGTAACATTTTGTTATGCGAATTTTAAAATATAATATCTGTTCTTCACTTTGAAATTGTTAAAATTTTTCCCTCTACCATGTTAGCATTTTGATGGAAAACTCACGTGAAAAGCACATAATAAGAAAAATTTATTACAAAAATCTACCTTAAATATAGATCTCATATCATTTTCTCTCTGGATTTTAAAATGTAACATCTGTTGCTACCAATCTATGCTCATAACCAATAAAGTCCTTCTATATGATAAATTTGAAACCTGTGAATTAGGGAAACACGTTATTTTGGATAATGTAATTTTGTTGGAATTTCTTGAAATTTGATAATGATGACGTATTCTTAATGTGAGAATATGCCATTTTTGTTTTAGAATCATTTTGAATTTGATCTTATCAAGAATAAGCTGATTTTGTGAGAACATGCCATTTTGACTCTCTTGTTAATATGTTTGCATGTGAATCCAAATATTTTTGGAATAATTAATGTAGTTGTAGATTTGTTTTATCTTTTAATCACTCAAATAGCTTATAAATATTATAAATTCTCTTCCAATTAATAATTATTTGGAAGTTATAAGTTAGTAAAATCCACTTATGCTTCCATTTTAATCTTTTAACCGAATGTTCGTATGATCGATTTATCTTATGAGAATTATGCATATGTGTAGCTATCCTATATATATATATAATTTGTTGTATCTTGAACCAACTATTATGTTGTAACTCTTATCAACCTACAAGAGGTGAGGAAGATATGACAAAATAATAATAATAATAACAATGAAAAATAGTAAAAATAATACCATGGATTCAAGGAGGTTCAATTGACTATTGGTATGAAGTTGTTTCATTCATAAGTCACTCAAAATTATATGAAGGTGGATGGTGTAGAAGAAGATGAAGACAAAGACGACAACTACGCTTGGTTAGAAGAGGTATTAGAATTGAGAATAATCACTATGATACAGAAGACACGTGATTATTATGATTTATTTTGGATGTTGACATTATTCTCTTTTTATTATGGCTTATTTAAATCGTACAAATAATATTTTCTTATTATGACTTATTTGGATTCTTATCTTTTTATTACGACTTATTTACACCATGTGGTTGTTGTGGGCACTTGTCGCCCTTTTTTTGTTTCTTTCTTTTGAGAAGATATGCAGTGGTCCTGTTAGTATTTTGTTTTACATGATAATTGTACTTTGGATGTTTCTTGGCATAATTTTGTTTGCATTACAATTGTATTAAACAATAATTTTTTTTCTCTCTATCAAATGTAAATTGTCCATCAAAAATCAGAAGGGACTTTAGAAAAAATTAATAAAATAAAAAAATTGTACATATTAGAGTACAAATTATGATTAAAAATATGGAAAAAAAATCAATTAAACTTATTTTTGTTGGTGTTAAATAAAAGTAAAAGCTCATTTTATAACGCCAAATATGACTGAACATGTTTTATAGAAAAGGGAGGAGCATTATGGTATTTTCGTATTAATCTGGGTTGTTTTAGCACTGATTGTCATCGTTTGATAACTTAGTTATAATTAAGTTACCAAAACTTAATTTGAATTTAGAAGATTTAAATTAAGGTTTGTATTAAGGTTTGTATTAGATTAGGAAATTTTTGATCAAAAATGAGAATTTTCATCTTCATATGAGTCATACGTAGGCTTTTTATGACTAATATAACAAAAAATTAATCCATATGCCCAAACATCCTAGATATAAGAAATGGCTCTTCATATTACTAATTTATTTTTTTTAGTGGTAAATAAAAGTAATTATGTCTCAACAATGACTAAAAATGGACATTTTGGTATTTTCAATATAATAAAGACTCAAACTCATAATCAACAAACAAGAGAAGTGTCTATGATTTTTTTTAGTCATGTTTGTTCAGGTTGTTAATTTTCATTTAAAAAAAAAAAGTTCTCCTGGTCCTATCATAATTCCATTGTCTATGATTAAAAGGACCAAATGAATTGTGAGCAATGCTTTCGTTCCTTTTCTTAGACTGTTAAATGACGGTTATGTGGTGGTTCAATCATCACACACGATGATTTTATCATCACCACTTGAACAGCTACAATTCCACAACTTTTGTAAAATGTAATTTTACATATAAATATGAGAAAATTTTTTGTAAAATTAGATGGATAATTAATATTAAATTAGAAAATAGATCATAACATCAAATAAAATAGACGTAATAGTTAAATTGTAAAATATAATATGAAATTAATAGAATATAAAGTTATAGATTCGATTATTTTATTTGTCGCCAATAAGTATTATATTTAGAGAGAGTGAGGAGAACAGGTAAAAGTTTGAGGGAATAAAAATAAATAGGTTAAAAGTTTTACATTGATAGCAAATAACATATTTAAATGTAAATTTAAATTTAGACTATTTGAAATCCTGAAAATGCCTCTCTTAGATTATGGTATTAATGCAAAATTTATACTCAATTTAAACTTAATTTACACTGTAAATGCAATATTTACACTCAATTTAGACTATAAAATGCAATGTTTACACTCTGTGAATGACAGTCACCCTTGCCATCGATAGTCACCATCCATAGGCTACCATCACCTCGACGGCCTATCAATTCCCTTACCGTGAGCTTTGGTGGCTAAGGAAGCATCTCTGAGATCGGATCTATTGCAATCTTGTTGGAGATTGCATTGTCTTTGTTGCTAAACATAGATTGCAAGGGGATCTAGATCGTCAGAGCTCCCTCCCATAGCAAATTTAATCTCTGATGATGAGGAGAAGAGATCGCGATCATTGATGATGCTGCTCTAGTGACTGTGATGATCAGAGAGCAGATCTGATCTCTAAGATTGCGGTTGGGCCTCCATGAGATCAGTCACCATCGAGATCTGGAGAAAGAGGGATGGAGTTGCAATCGCTATTGAGGAAGGAGACACGACCTTGATAGATTGAGATGCGATCACTAGATTGAGACGTGACTTTGACAGAAGAAGAGAGAGAGAGAGGATGAGGAGGAAGGAGAGAGAGAGGACGATGCCGACAATGGCGGCTTTTGGTGAGGAAGAGAGAGAATCGCAAGATGGAGAGAGAATGAGGGAAGAGAGAGAGAAGAGAGAGTGTGTAGAGTGGTGGCTGTGTGAGATAGAGGATAAAAATATAAAAATATTAAATTATAATATATATTATGCTCTTTATTTTCAATGTTTTCAAAATATACTATTTACTTTCACTTCATCATATAATTGACCTATTATGTGTAATTTCTCTTGTGTTGGTTTATAAAAATACAAAACCGCTATAGGATTTGTGGATCCAATGACCAAACATTCTAGATCCTTGAAAAACGAAGGGCAAAACAACCTAAGACTACAAGACCGCTAAATGGTCGGGGAATGGCGAGCGCACAAAGTGAAAATATATTCCGTCGTAGGCGATAACACCTCAGTTCCGCACGCGGATTTCTTCGGCATTATCTGTTCCCGTCCCTATATATACACATCTCTCACGCTCCATGTATTTGGAAATGCTAACTACAATTTAAAAAAAAAAAAAAAAAATCTTTCGCAAGAACAAAGAAAAAATTAGGAGGAAAAATGGCGAAACTCGGTGGAATCGAAAACGTTGGAAACGAGAACGATCTCAACATCGAAAACCTCGCCCGCTTCGCCGTCGACGAGTACAACAAAAAAGAGGTTTTATTTTATTTTATTTTATTGCAATTTGAAGTGTTTGGTTTTCGTGATCGATTCGATGTGACGATGAATTTATGGTGTTTGTTTATTTTGTGAAGAACACGCTTCTGCAGTTCGTGAAGGTGGTGAAAGCCAGACAACAAGTGGTTGCCGGTACGATCTACTACATAACGCTGGAGGTTCTGGACGGCAACCAGAAGAAGCTGTACGAGGCCAAGGTTTGGGAGAAGCCATGGTTGAACTTCAAGGAGGTTCAGGAATTCAAGCCTGTTGTTCCCGACGCTTCTGCTGAGTCCAGTGCTTAATCTTATCTAGATCCAGGTAATAAGATCATTTTGTAAGTGCTGATTGTGATGTTTGTGGATATCATGAGTCATGACTCTGTTTATATATATATGTGTATATATATATATATTATGATTGTCGTTTTCTGTGTTGTTTGGATGGTTATATTTTGTTTTATAGCTGAAAAAAAAAAATAAAGTAGAATTAAATTAAAAGAAAGAAGGAGGGGATCACTCTATAAATGAAAAAGTTGAGGTCACTCTCACTTTGTATGATGATTTTTTAATTAGTATTGAAATTTTCATTAAAAACAGATGAAAAAATACGTTAGAATTTTCATTAAAAACTAGAGGAAGATCACATGATTGTTCTTGATTCCCCTCTTACTGGCTATTTTTAACAGAAATCGTACCTTGTCGGTTTAAATGAAACTAATGAGACTAACTCGAGATATGGGTAGCACAATTGGGTTTTTGAAGTCCATGAAATAAAATGGGAATGATTCTAAAGTTCAAGGGCACGGATGAAAATAATCTAAATTTGTTCTCTTTTGGATTTCATTATAGATTTTGGGAATAATAATTAACAACCAAAATCTTTCATGTTTTTACAATTAGAATGTTGCATTCGATCCTATGCTTTTAAAAAATATTGTATTTATCCCGTTCGTTTTACAAATCGTGTTAAGAATTTTTCCATAGTGTATCTAGGGGGGTTTTTAACAAGGTATAGTATAATAATGCAATATTTTGATAAATCGTATGAAGGGTTTCTTTACTAATCCTAAATATAATAACTCATAGTTTTGGCTTTTAAATATTTGTATTTATGAACAAAAGGTTCTAACAAGTGTTTGATAATTTAGTTGATAATTGTTGTTGGGTTATCCAAATGAAGCAAAAGTCCCATGTGAATACCTTCTGCCAAATTGTGTGCTTAGATAAGCCCGCAAAGCTTGAAGTAGATTGGATACTGTCCATGTCCTTAGGGTATGTTTGCTAGGAGAGAAAAGTGGAAGGAAAAAAAGGGGTAGAGCAATCAATTGAAGGATTTTGAAATTCATTATTGCTTGATATGGGACAAAAGAGGAATGAAAGGATTAGAAAAGGGATGCCAAATCCTTCGAAACACCTTAATTTTGATCTTCTTCAAGAAAAGGAACCTCTTCCGCCTTCCCCATTTCTCTCAGCTAGCTAATCTACCACTTTCTACTTCCTATTTTCTCTCATTCCTACCAAACACCTGTGGTTTTAATCTTGTACACTCATTCCTACCAAACACCAATGTCCTTGCCACAAGCTTACAGATTCGAGATATTCTTAATTGGTTTCTTGCAAGCTCAACCTCTCAATGCAATCTCTTTTTACTAGTAAATATCTCATTGCAATGCTGAGGCTAATCAACATGGGGCAGAAAACTATATCGTATGAGCTAATGATTTTGTGATAATTCTATAGAGGCTGTGATGAGTTTTAGATGAGTTCTACTTTTCCCAAAAAGTTTGAACGAACACCATTGATTGCCCCCTTTTGCAGATCGTTTTTGTAAGTCTATAAAAGCTCATTCACCATGGTACATCATGCTAATGGGGTTTCTACTATTAATTTCAGGTGATTGCGAATAAAACATAACAATCGTAAAGCTTGGCTGAAGTCTTCATGCAAGAGTATGTTCCATGCTAGATAAATGGAGCCAAATCCTTCTCCCAAGCTATTATTTACCCTTCACATATTCTGTAAAACGTGTGAATAAGTGTTTTTAACTGATGTTAAGACTTTGTCGAACTCTCAATAGTAAGGCGTACATCCTAAAATGTAACATTTCTTATAAGTTTGTGTTCTTTGAAAACGCTTCTTAAGTTATGTGTACCGTTTTCATAATCTAAAGTCCCTATGATTTATGATTTGATTTGTAAATTTGATATGAATATTAGGAATTGGGCATTAAAAAAATAAATAAATGTTTGTCTCTAGGAAAAGGAATGGAAGGTAATAGTCTCATTTGAACGTTAAAAAAAGGAAAAGGAAAACAAAGTGGCCAATCAATCATTCCATTTTGCATATTTTTTTGCCAATAAAAGAAAAAATTAAAAAATTAAAAAAAAAAAAAAAAAAGGAGGATGAAGCTAATTGTGAATGATGTGTAAAACAATTTTAGAGCCTTTTATACCTGGAGTGGGTTTTTAATAACTTCTGCAATCCTAGAGACGTTGCTACAGTTAGCTCTGTAAGTGGAAGGAAAAGGGTTTGAATAGGACCCCTCAGATTCGAATTCTGTTAAGTTTCTTCCTTGCTCGTTAATAAATGAGAGTTTAGTCCTATTCTTTAAAGAAAAAAAAAAATGGTTGAACCAGGCCTTCGAAGATTGATTATTATTTTCATCAACGTTTCATTCAAATTGCTTTAGAACAAGAGTTTGTCTTTGATTTTTCTTGAACGTCAGGTCCTACAGTGCCAAAATGGGAATAGAGAGTTTAACATGATTTTTATTCCATGTATGTTAGAAGGGTGTAACATTCCTGTTGTTGCAGCTTTCAAAGTCATTTCATGAAACAGATATTATACTATGTCTCATCTTTTTCATGCTGTGTTGCCTCTTTCTCGTCGACGCTTTATTGAAAGGTCTCCATTCCGACGCTGGTTTTTGATAAAAACATGTTATACGTAATTTTAATCACTCGGCTATCCACGTGAAAGATTTTGGGTATGAATGCTATCTATAAAAGATGAAATTATTTAGAGCAAAAACCCGACAATTAAAACCCCAAGCAATGCATAAAATTGAGCGCCAGAAAGGTGATACTTTGTTGCTTCACGGTCAAAATTCACCCCCCAACAAAAAATGAGCTTCTTTTTTCTAATTTTTCCCTTTGTTACATGGCAACATTTACAAGATCCTTTTAGAGAAAGCCGAAACCAAAAGATTCTATCCCTAACTAATACCTAATAATGTTGTTTTTTTCCTTCACCTACTCTTGTCCAACTCTGTCTAACCAAATGTCATAACAATGGCATCCCCACATCTTTACTGTTCTATATCATCAACAAAGGCACTAATACCCATAAGAGGTCAGCCATAACTAACACTGTCACCTCCAGTATTTCTTGGTCAATTAATCTTCTTCATCATAATCTTCCTCATCTTCAGCTATTTTCCATCTTAAATTGGCAAGTGCAAGTTGTACGGGATCAGGGAAGAAATCTCCTTCTGCAGCCCCCACAGACCAACCGGTGTGTTCCTCATGCATTGGTTCGGGCACACTCTGTGCAGATGAACCAGGAGCAGCAGATGTTGATGCCCCATCCTCGTCTAGGCACACATTCAAGTCAAAGTTTCGAACATGAGTTTCAGCATTTCTCTGATCCATTCCACTCTCCTTTGGTCTTTCAGACTCTGCACTATCATCAAGATGCTCGGGATTTTGATCATTAAGCTCGTTGTGCCTGGAAATGTCTGCCTCATCTTCAAACCTGTCCTGATGCGTAGCTGTATCCCTCTCTACCAGTCGAGGTCGTCCACGACCTCTTCCTCTGCCCCTACCCCGTCCCCTGCCACTGCCACTGCCACTGCCACTGCCACTGCCACTGCCATGGCCAGTCTCATTCTGCATTTTTGTTTAACAAAAAATTAAAATTAAAAATTAAAAAAACCATCACCACTCAGCATTTAATAGTTTAGCATTCCAAAGTATTCTCGTTACAATAGTATGTATGAAACGGTACAAATACCAACAAGAGGAGTAATTTCAAGGAATGCTGGAAATAAAAACTATGGACATCAGTCTGACCGAAAAATAGAAGAGAATTGGAAGAACATTTAGAAACCTATGTATGCTACGCGCACACACTTCCCTAATCTATTGGTCTCAGTATTTTTGCCTCTCACCATTTTAACCAGAAACTAGATATTGGTTAGTTTATGTTTTCTTAATGACTCGGAACTGAAATAACTAAAGTTCATGGCCATCGGAGTTTCAAATGAACAATGTCGAAGGAATTTATAGGGAGTGAAACAGTGTAAGTCTACAGAGTGCAACACAGCAGAAAGCTCAGCATACCATGAACTAATTGTCACCACTCTATAAAATGGACTACGCAAACTTGCGTACTAAAGTCAGGGTTTAAAATATTTACCATTTTATTCCTCTTCGACTCCTCGTCACTATCATTGTCCTCGCCATCAACAACTCTCCTGAAAGATCATAGAAATTCAATGCATCACAAGTTATGATAAAGCTTAAATTTCTTGGCCACAAACAAGAACATTAAACTTCACATTTACAGACCTTCTTTTGGTGACAGATCGATCCTCTCCCGCAGCATCAGACCCGCCAAAGTCAGGAACCTTACTGACGGTGTCCTTCAAAAAATCAAAAACATTGAATGTATGCACACACTGTTTTCTGCACATTCAACCAATTTAAAGCACCCGTGTCAAATGTTCTTGTCTTTAAATAAGGTCTGTGAAATGTGCTTAAACAATCTCAAGATGAAAATACTCCTTCAAAGAATTATAGAATCACCACTATAAGAAGTTCAAGGGAAATTCCTCATGTCATCAGATCAAGTGTATGGAAGAAAGAGGTAAAATTCTTACAAAATACTAAACAATTATATCTCAATTCAAATGGAAAGACCTATATTCGGACTAAAGAAATTGGTTAAGTAAAATTTTACTTACAAATGGTGAGAATTCATCGTCTTTGCTCCTCTTTTCTGAGTTATATCGTATGTCCGGTCACAAAGATCTTGTAGAAATAGTTCCAAAGCTTTAGCTGCATAGTAAATACAGACAGCGGTAACTATGGGGGGAAAATATCAATGAGAACAACAAGAACAAGTAAAACAATTGACACTTCTGAAAGAGTAAATAAAACCACTTATTTCAACAAAATAATAACAATAATAATAATATTAATAATAATAGTTTAAATAAGATCCCTATACAACGTGCTTAAACAAAACTTACAAACTAGAAGAGGGACAGCCATAGCAATCTTTCCAACATCCTCATCCGTTTGCATAATCTTCTTGATCCGAGCCTGGAAAAAAGATTGTAATGCAGTGGAGTCAAATATTCAAGTAACTGAAATAATAGAAAGAAAATGATTCACCTCAATACAACCCTGAAAAACTATCATAACAGCTTATTCTTGACCAAAAATAAAGAAAAGATACTAATTAAAAAATAAAAAGAAAACCAAAGCCAAGTATTAATATTCAATGCAAGTTTGAGTACGTCGCAATTCAAAGCACTTTTCTTCTATTTTTATAACATTTTATATGCTGAGCCCGAGTCACACAAACAAAACAAAAACAAATAAAAAGGAAAAACAAGGGAGCATAGATTTTCAAAACAAGAAATAACAAACGAAAGTTTATAATATATGTTTTAGGAAAATTACTGAATAGCCTAACTTGCAAAAGGCACAAAACATTCTGGCTTAAGCCAGAAACTCAAATATGGCAGTAGGATCCTATAATGCCCCGAATTAGGCTGATGGAAATACATTCTATACCTACAGATATTTGACAACCTACTCAAGAAGAAAAAGAGAGAAAGACGCAACTCTCAATACAATACATAAAGTATGACAATCAACGGAACGACAACAGACTCTTATGTTATTATTAAGTTATTCTAAAAAAGAATGTCTAACTTGACAAACTAGACACAACTCTGCATCTTTTCTCTCTCTCCAGTTTTATTGACGTCAAGTATATTTTATAATTGAGTGAGGATAACGCAAGATAAATCAATCTTCACAGAATAGGCATGTTTTCTATAATAACGTGCAACCAAAAAAAAAAAGAAAAAAAAGGAATATACACAACCAAACGTAGGGAACAATTCAACAAGAAAGATTACTGATCAAAAAGCATATGCAACTACCCTTAAAAAAAATTATGCAAGATACGAAATTTGATAAACAGTTGGCAGTAGAAAAGGTGTTTCCTAGTTAAATAATCAATAATCTCGAAAAAAAAAAAAAACAATGATATGAAACAAAACCGTTCAAAGATTACTCAAAGGTTTGAAGTTACAGTCCCATCACAAAAATTACAATGGTCCGCTGATGCAATCTATCAGAAAATGTTTCGAAAAAGTGAAAGAAATCAAATTTAAGCTAAAATGGGGAACCAGAGATTTTTCCTCTGGCAGAACTGGGAGGGGGGAAAAAAAAAAAAAAAGGACCAAACGAACTGCAGGGCAAGCCATGTTCATTGTAAGATAAAGGACAATGCTAAATTTTAGAACTTCTATCAAATCTACTCTATCTAGATTCACGTATAACAAACATACTTTCTTAACCAAAGAAAAGCATATTAAAAAAAAAAAAAAGGAAAAAAAGAAGACTTCTCTTCAAACATGGCGTATTCTCTTACTTATTAAAAAAAGAAAAAATGAAAAATGATTACAAAGCTGAAGAGTTCTCCGTTGACAGAGCAGATAACTAAATTCTCCCAAGAGAACAGCTATTGATTTTCAAAAAAACTCACATATAGACTAATAAATAGAAGTCATATGCATTAAACTAGTCACACAGCCAACAATAAAATTTAAAAAAAAGTCTGGCAGCCTCACCACAGATAGCGAATATACGTGCTGAATGTTCTGTTACAACAACATCTGATAGAAATTTTGAACTATAAACTGGTACAATCAAACGGTCAACAGTATGACAACCTTGTTCTAGATTTCAATCCTTCTTGATAAGAGAAGCAACGTAAAGCAGGCAACCCTGAAGTACTAACTTTATAATTGCGCAATCAAGCAATAGGTTTTGGTTCAAGTTAATCCTATTTCATTAGACGGCCATATATGGACAATCCACTGAGCGAGAGATCCACATCCAAATGCACAACCTACCCACGACTATCTAGGTGGGCCATCCTCTATTTATATTCCTATGACCTTTCTTTTTCTTTCAAACCAAAAAGAAAAAAAAAACATGGGTTTCATGATTTCCAAAGATTGTAGGGTATTTCTGGTTGAATAAATAAATGTTGTAGCCAAAAATGTTATATAAATATATATATGTATATATTTTTTTTAACGCGGTTGAAGATTAAAACTTAAACCTAGTAACTAGAGATAAGACACTATTTCAACAAAGCAGGAAAAAGATACAGCTACAGAAGTTGACAAACATGGGCAAAAGTACAACCATAGATGTTTTGACCAAAAACAAAAAACTATCAAATCAAGGGGGTAAAAAAAGAAGCCCATTTTCGTCAAGTGAAATTTTCTACTGTTTCTCCTCAACCAGCCATGCATAAACTAAACAAGATAGTTAAAAGGACCACCTCAAAACCTGGAAACGCAAAACAAGCCCAAAACCCAAAAGGGGATTCTTGGTATTTCTTTCACTCATTCACAGTAAAAAGGAGAAAAAAAAAAGCTACTTGAGACCAAAAAATTGAATGAAAAGAAAAAAAAAAAGGAAAAACTTACTGCTGGGAAGCGAGTGTCGAGCTTTTTCCTCATGTTACCAAACTCTGACCATGAAAATGAACCAAAGAAAAAGGAAAAGAAAGAACGAGAAGAACGAAGCTGTAACTTCAAAAACCCTAAAAATCAAAGTCCTCCTTATGCTCTGAAAATCTGTCTCTCTCTCTCTCTCTCTCTCTCTATATATATATATGAGTGTGTGTATATATGGGAGGATTAAAACCGTTTGTTGTTTGAGGGACAACCCACTAAGCCAGAGACGTGTCACGACACTCACACTTTCTCTCCCTTCTCTCTCCTCTTTTTCGTTTCTCTTCTCTCTCTCTTTGAGTCTTATCTTCCACTATCTCTCTCTTATTTTTTTTTTTTTTTTAAACTTAGGTTTTCTAATTCGTCTCATTAATGTCACAATTGTCGTTATCCTTTTAGGTCTTCTTCTCCCTCTGACTTCGGGGTTGCCACGTCAACGAACATTTATCGGTTTCTTTTTCCTTTTCTTTTCTTTTCTTTTTTTTTTAATTGTTTTGTTTGGTTTTTTGTCCTTTTTTTTTTCATCATCAAAAAAAAAAAAAAAAAAAAAGCTGTTTCAACAGCGTGTGTATATATATATATATGTATATTATTTAGAATGTATACATAAAAAAAAATTAGTGATTATAACATAATCGACTTTATTTAAAAATATAAAATTTGAGTCTTTTAATTTAAATTAAAAAAATAAAAGTAGTAATTTCATGTAAAGATAATTATATATACAATTCCATAAAAAATGAAAGAGATTGAAATTATCTTGAACTTAAGGGGGAAAAAAAGAATATTATATGATTTTTAATTCTTTATTTTTTATTATAAAGAATCATATTAGAGATAATTCTATTATAAGGCTTAAAAAACTACGTACGTGTAGTTTTTTTTCTTCTTTTAATCCATCAAATCCAAATTAAAAATATTAATAAACTTTTTTAAGTGAGTTTAATCAGGTTCGACTATAGAAATATGTACTACAAGTATTAAAGTTATCGTTGAAAGACCCTTAGATTTGTTTTCTGGGAATCTAAGTTGCATTTGGTAAATACATTATATTTTAATTATATTTGAATGTAATTTATTTTTTAAGTGTTGTATTTGGTTGAAAAGTATTTGTTTTGTATTTGAATAAAATGTGTGTTTAGATAAAAAGTATTTTAGAGTTGAAAAGTTGATGTGATTGATAAAAGTAGAAATAAATAATAAAGTTGA
The DNA here is from genome assembly GCA_035233585.1 of Antiaris toxicaria. Taxonomy (NCBI): domain Eukaryota; kingdom Viridiplantae; phylum Streptophyta; class Magnoliopsida; order Rosales; family Moraceae; genus Antiaris; species Antiaris toxicaria. Next base: position 22,574,988 of record CP141153.1, read on the forward strand.
AAAGTTGATATGATTATTTTAAAAAACTTTTGAATAGTAATTGTTTTTGTAGCACTGTTGAAAAGAATTGTATGTGAATGTAAAACTTTACATTTAGTGTAAAATTATATTATGTTCAAATATAATTAAAATGTAAATGTTTCACCAAACACCTCCTAAATAGCATATTTTAATATACTAATTAAAAATTATAATATATTTTACGGATTAGGAAACAAATTATATATTCTCTTTTTTTTTTTTTCAATTTCCAGAAATACATTTTGTTAGGGAATTTAATGTTAGCATCTTATGACAATACAAAGTCTAACTTTATAATTTAAATTATGTTCGGATAAAATTAGAAAATTATTAAGATAAATTCAAAATAAAATTTAGAAGTGAAAAAGGATTTGACTACGAATATTGAAGAGTACTTTGGAATGGGAAACATTATTTGAAATTTTGAATTTCAAAGAAAGCAAGGCACCTTTGAAACGAAGCAACCAAATAGCATAGTAAAAAAGAAATGTCTGAAGTTTTTGAAATACAAGTATTAATCTGCACAACAAAAACAACGTACACTTGGAGTCCTTAACGGACTAAAATTGCCAAAGGTGAAAACATGGGGATGTTGGCTTCATTATTGGGTTAAGTTTATTATAACATATTTTGGATTCCTTGTTAGATTATGATTGGCAAAGGAAGCAATGTGTGATATTATGAAAACTATTACAATCCTTATTGGCTTATGTTTTCTATTAAGATGAGGATTGTGTACACTATATAAAGGAATAAGGGCTAAACATTGAAGATGGACTTTGCACAAAGTAAATTATGAGTTTTTAAGAGGAAAAGTAGCCCCTAAGTTTCGAGTGATTAAATTTGGCACTTAAGCTTCATGTGGTTTTCAGAGAAATAAATCTATCTTCTGCAGCTTTGTGAGATAAGAGCTTTTCATAGAGAGATATCTAGCTTTTAAACTTTTAGTTATGAGTTCTTCGTGAGGAGAAATTGAGATATTTGGGAGAATATATTTTTTTATCAATGTTCTTTGGGAGAAGATAATCTACAAGGTGAATGGAATTCGACAAAGTAAATATTGAATACGAGTGGTGCTCGCTGATCAAGTCCATGAAGTAAATTCTACGTGACAACATCAAAATAAAAAAAGAAGGTGTTTATTTGTATGAGTTCGATTGGTGATTGTAATCATTATTACTTAGTAGATTGTTCAATAACTGGGTGTAGCCTTGAGAAATAAATGTGGCCTTGAGAAGTAAATGTAATCAAACCTTATTAATTTCATGTGTTCATTATTTATGCATTCGACAATTTAATTAATTTAGTACTTAATTAAATTCAATAAATAGCTAAAAAGAGATTTAACAATTGATATCAGAACAGGTCACCAACATTTGTTTGGTGAGATTTTGGGACTAATCTGTTACAGACATAGATTTTCTACAAGAAAAAGGTTCAATTTCACACCGTCCATTACTTGATAAGACAAATTACTCATATTGAAACTAGAATGAAGACTTTTATTAAATCTCTTGATGTGAAATCTTGTTGATTTACTTTAATTAATTAAATATATATCCCACTACAACTATGCTTACATTCAGGGGAAAGTAAGAGATTGCTTTATTAAAGACCCCTTCCCTTATGGTTTCTTAGTGTTCTTATACACTTTGGATTATTTTTCAAAAAGGGAGAAAGATCAATAGAGAAGTTAAAATATTAAGGGGGAGAAATTTACTTTAACAAGTTCATTTGTGTTTTGATATAGGTATATAGCTCTACACTTCATGATTATGTATATTCGTTGCTAGTAATTTCGGCCAAAAGGGGGAGATGAGATGAGTAATATTATGTTAGCTTTATTGACAATATTTTGAGACTCATGAAGCCTTTGAAACATGGCTTTAATGGTGGTTAACAAATTGATGATGAGACATTGGTTAATTCCTTTGGAATATCAATTTAGTCTGTAGTTTGCTCAAGGTAAATGTTTGATTTTACACCACACTACATATTAAAGACCTCTACACTACATGATGAAGACTTGGTATTTTTATTTATTCAATACTTATTTGAGTTTTAGCTTTTTGTTTAATTGTTTAAGTAAATAGATATGTTTTACTAAAAGGATGCTAAAGGGGGAGATTGTTATGGATTTTAATATTGGCATCTTATGGCAACACAACGTCTAATTTTGTAATTTAAATTGGGTTTTGATAGAATTAGAAAATTGTGTGGATGAATTCAAAATAGGATTCAGAAGTCGAAAGGGATTTGACCGAAGAATATTAAAGAATACATTTGGAATGGGAAACATTGTTTGAAATTTTGAATTTAAAAGAAAGCAAGGCACGTTTGAAACAAAGCAAGCAAGCAGCAAAGTAAGAAAGCAATGTTTGAACACAGCGAAAACATCATACACTTGGAGTCCTTAATGGACCAGAATTGCCAAAGGTAAAAACATAAGGATGTTGGTTTCGTTATTGGATTAAGTTTATCATAACATATTTGGGATTCGTTGTAAGATTATGATTAATAAAAGAAGCAATGTGTGAGATTAGGAAAATTATTACAATCCTTGTTGGATTACGTTTTCTATTAAGATGAGGATTGTGTACACTATATAAAGGAGTAAGGATTGAACATTGAAAGTGGGCTTTATACAGAGTAAATTATGAGCTTTTAAGAGGAAAAAGCAGCCCTAAGCATCAAGTGATTAAATTTGGCATTTAAGCTTTATGTGGTTTTCAAAGAGATAAATCTAGTTTCTAGAGCTTTGTGAGTTAAGAGCTTTTCATAGAGAGATATTTAGCTTTTGAGCTTTTAGTTGTGAGTTCTTCGGGAGAATATATTTTTAATCAATGTCCTTCAGAAGAAGACAATCTACAAGTTGAAGGGGGTTTGATAAAGTAGATATTGAATATGAGTAGTACTCATTGGTCAAGTTCATCAAGTGGATTATACACAATGGTGGTAAAATCAAAAAGGGAGTCTTTATTTGTATAAGTCCAATTGGTGGTTCTAGTGGTTGTTACTTAGTGGATTGTTCGATAGCTGGGCATGGCCTTGAAAAGTAGACGTGACCAAACCTCGTTAATATATAGCTAACAATTGATTTGATAATGTAATTAAATTCGATATATAGCTAAAAATAGATCTAACAATTGGTGACAGAGCGGGTCACTAATGTTTGATTGGTGAGATTTTGGGACTGATCTATTATAGACATGGATCTTCTACAAAAAAAGGTTTAATTTCATACTATGTACTACTTGATGGAAAAAACTACACATATTGAAACTAGAATGAAGACTTTTATTAAATTTATTGATGTGAAATCTTGGTGATTTACTTTAGTTGATTAAAAATATATCCCACCACATATTATGCTTACATTCAGGGGAAAGTAAGAGATTGCTTTATTAAAGACCCCTTCCAGTATGGTTTCTTAGTTTGTATAGGTTTCTTAGTGTTCTTATACACTTTGGATTATTTTTCAAAAAGGGGGAAAGATCAGCAAAGAAGTTAATATATTAAGGGGGAAAATTTTGTTTTAACAAGTTTGTTTGTGTTTTAATATAAGTATATGGCTTTACACTTCATGATGATTCATATTATTTAGCAGTAATTTTGGGCAAAAGGGGGAAATGCTTTTATTGACGATATTTTGAGACTTATGAAACCTTTGAAACATGGCTTTGATGATGGTTAACTACTTGATGATGAGACATTGGTCAACTCCATCAGAATATCAGTTTAATCTCTAGTTTGTTTAAAGTAAATGTTTGATTTTTCTCCGCACTACATAATGAAGACCTCGCGGTATGTGATGAAGATTTGGTATTTTAATTTGTTCAATGCTTATTTGAGTTTTAACTTTTAATTTAATTGTTTAAGTCAATAGTTGTGTTTTGCCAAAAGGACGCCAAAGGGTATGGCAATACAAAGTTTAATTTTGTAATTTAAATTGGGTTTAGATAAAATTGGAAACTTGTGTAGATAAATTCAAAATAGAATTCAGAAGTGAAAGGATTTGACTGAAGAATATTGAAAAGTACTTTCTAATGGGAAACCTTGTTTGAAATTTTGAATTTCAGAGAAAGTAGGCCACGTTTGAAACAAAGCAAGCAAGCAAACAAGCAGGAAAATAATAATGCAATGTTTGAAGTTTTTGAAATACAAGCATTAATCTGCACAACAAAAACAACGTTCACTTGGAGTCCTCAACGGACCAAAATTGCCAAAGGTGAGAAAACGAGAATGTTGGTTCCATTATTAGATTAAGTTTATCATAACATATTTTAGATTCCTTGTAAGATTATGATTGGCAAATAAAGCAATATGTGCGATTAGGAAAACTATTATTATTATTTTTATTAAGATAAGGATTGTGTACACTATATAAAGGAGTAAGAGCTGAACATTAAAGCTGGGCTTTATACAAAGTAAATTATGAGCTTTTAAAAGGAAAAAGCAGCCTCTGGGCTTTGGCTTTTGATTTTCAAGTGGTATTTAGAGAGATAATCTAGTTTCTAGAGCTTTGTGAGTTCACTCATTTTCATAGAGAGATATTTAGCTTTTGAGCTATTAGTTGTGAGTTCTTCAAGTGAAGAAATTGAGTTCTTTGGAAGAAGATATTTTTTATCAACCTTCTTCGAGAAAAGAATTTGAAGTCTTCAAGAGAAGACAATTTACAAGTTGAAGGGAGTTTAAAATAGATATTAAAGACGAGTAGTGCTCGCTGTTCAAATCCATTAAATAGAATCTACACAATAGTAGCAAAATCAAAGAGGGAGTCTTTATTTGTATAAGTCTGATTGGTGGTTGTAATCATTATTACTTACCGGATTAATCAATAACTGGGTGTGACCCTAAGGAGTAGGTGTGACCGAACCTCATTAATTACCTATGTTCATTATTTATTTATGCTTTCAATAATTTAATTAATTTGGTATCTAATTAAATTTGGTAAATAGATAAAAACAAATCTAACACCCCTTTTCCCCCCCTTTCTTCCCTTCCATCTGTCTCTTTCTTGCTCTCTGTTTCTGTCTCTCTCTCTTGTGTGTTACTTGTAGGGGTGAACAAGCAAGTGGGTTGGCGATTTCAGGACAGGTCGGGTTAGGTTAGGTTTCTCAAATGTCATGCTTAGGAAAATAGAAACCACAAACAGCCCAAGGAAAGGCAGGCTAGTGTAGAGAGGATTGTGGGGGTTTGCAAGCAGCATACTGACAATGCAAACGGGTTGGTCGTCCTCTTATTTTGCTAGTTTTCTTTTCATTTTTCTCATATACCTAGCTTTAAAAAAAAAACTCGTCATCTATTTGCGAAAATTTTTTTTCAAATATATATAATATTTGTGCTTTCTTTTCAACAATAAAAACAAAAAAACATATACTAACTTCAAAATCATTTGTTGTTTTTCTTTTCATAAGAAAATCACAGAATTCCCTAATTCGCTACCCACCCATTACAACATGTTGGCGGGCAGGTTGCTTACATGGACTAGTCAAAGGCGAGCAGAGTTGTGATAACCAAGAAATTTATTGTTCTCGGAAAATTTTGTACAAGATATGTAAATGTATATTCATGATGAGACATGTTACAGAATATAAAGTAGATGAAAATTTTGATTAGCTGGATTTTAGTCAAAATTTGACAATGAATTAATAAACATAGTGCAAAAGCTAAACATTAATTCAAATCATGATATTTTAAATTTATTAGAAAGTATGTGGAAAATACTTATTGAGAGATCAATGGCTCACATGTAAGCTACCTTGATTAATAGCCAAGATTAGCCAAGCAAGTGTAAATTTCCTTTATAGAAATTAAAGAAAAGAGATGAGAGATGAGGCAGCACGTGAGGGAGGGGCCTTAAGCAGCAGCCAAGTGAATTAATTCACTTTCTTTTGATTTCAAAAGAACTGGTCGAGAGAGAGAGAGAGCAGAAGAGGAAATTTCTCTCTTCAAGCATCCTCTGTGTTTCCTTTCAACAGTTTCGGATTCTCTCTTCAAGCAAGCAAATCGTTCAACTTTTCAGCTCAAGATTCCACAACAAGACGTTCTCAAGTTTCAAGTAAGGTAAACCCTCTTTTTCTCACGTTTTCAGGTGGAAAATCTGGGTTATTTTGAGGAAGAAAAAGAGAATGTGAGTTTTGCATATTGAGATTTTCAGTTAAATCGAAACATGGTTCAAGTCTAGTTGTTTTTAAACACGAATTCGTGAGTTGATGGTTTAGAAAACCAAGTTTCGATGTTTTCTCTTCAAGAAAGTTTTGATTTTTAAGTTTTGAGTCAAGAGATGTGGTGGAAGCAAAATGTGAAATTTTGCTTATGAAACCATGGATAGATGATAGTAAAAATGCAGTTTATACCTCGAAACGGTCTTATAGAGATTGATTTTGAGTGCAAGAAGTAGAACAAAGGCCATGAAAGCCTTAGAAAAATAGAGATGAGGATTTCAGACTTAGAATCAGGATTCTGATATGAACATGGGAGTGTACGCGGGCGTGTTGAGAACATGGCCCCGAACATGCCCACATGCATTATCGTGTTTCGAGAGAGTTTGAGACCCAAGAATTGCATGGCCAAGAACACAGCCGTGTATCGAGCCGTGTAGAATGGCACACGGTAGTAGAAAGGGCGTGTAACAGACCATATTCGACAGCAGGAAACATGGCCAAAGACATGGCCGTGTAGGTAACCGTGTACGCATGCAGGAGTTACATGGCCACTTTATACGAATTACATGGCCATGCACGTAAGTCCAGAGGATTACACGGCCACGAACACACCCGTGTAGGAGGACGTGTTCGAAACTAAAAAAAAAAAAAAAAGAGTCTGGAAATATAATTTTTCATATTTTGTCATGTTTCAAGTATAAGATAAATGTTGGAAATAATCAACGATTATTTCTTTTATAGGAGTTCAAGCCAGACACCTCAAGACAACGGTCTTAGATCAGCAAAGGCTCATGTTAGTAGACTTTCTATAAGTTCAAGCATTGTCCTGATTGCAACATGGACAATCATGTTATGATTTATGATGTTATGTTTGTTGTTTAGCGTGTATGTTAGACGTTGACCGTCTGCATCACGATACACATGTCAAGTTCATGTCATACATATAGAAATTCATGTTTCAAGTAGATAATTCAGGTACACATGATAGACAAGTATCAAGCACATGAAAATATGTAGGTGCACAAGGCACTATAGTGAGGTTATAAAACTCACACCCCAAGTAAAACATGTAATAGGTTCCTACTGTGGGGTAATCAGTATGCTACCCAGTTAGAACTTCAGAAAAGATGGTAATTAAACCAGTTATTGGTATACCGGCCTCTCGACCCATGGGGAGGTTTTCATGTTCAGTTCAGTAAGGCTGCGAAGGTCAGTACTAAAGTACCGCTCCCAGTCATGCACGTATTACGATACGATCAATTAGGGGCCCAAAACCAAAACCTAATTTTAGATAATGTCCTAAGACTTAACATACAGTCATGAACCTGTTTATTCTAAGTTAAGTTTCATTCATAAGCACAGTATTGCATGTTATGATTTCTTGTTTTTATATTTGAACTTGCTGAGCTCATAGCTCACTAGTTTGTTCATATGTTGCAGGTAAGAGACCTGTTCACCAGTAATACATGGTGGACAACGGACAGAGTATGTACATACCAGAGGGACTAGGCGAGGGATGATGGTCCTACTATGAGTTTTTCATTATGCAGTTTTGAAAATTTAAGCATGTAATTTCAAGAACATGATTTTAAGTCAAAATTATGTGATAAGGGAATCATGACCCATGTATATGTTATTTTGTTAACATGATTTCTTCATCACATTCTCGAACAAGACGTATATATGTTTACAAGTTATTATGTTGAGAAAAAAAATTATTCCGCAAGAATTGCAAGTAATTTTCAAGTTAAGTATGATGTCGGCGACCTTTGAGGCCTACATACTATTGCGGTTAACTACAGAGTTGACTATAATAGTACTGTACCTCCACAGCAAGGGCGGGCTGCCACAAGAATAGTGTAGTGTTCAAGGCAGGTTTTGTGCAGCCCTAGTTACTCTACCATTGAAGAGGTTTTGTGTAGCCCTAGTATTCATTTTTCTCATATATCTAGCTTAAAAAAAATTCGTCATCTATTTGTGAAAAAAAAAGAATAAAATATATATAAAATGTGTGCTTTCTTTTCAACAATAAAAACAAAATAACATATACTAATTTCAAAATCATTTGTTGTTTTTCTTTTCATAAGAAAATCACAGAATTCCCTAATCCGCGACCCACCCATTACAACACGTTGGCTGGCAGATTGCTTACATGGACTAGCCAAAGGCGAGCAGAGTAGTGTAGTGTTCAAGACAGGTTTTATGCTACCCTAGTTACTCTACCATTAAAGAGGTGCTCGCCAATGAAGAAGATGGCAATAATGAAGGACAGTGACAAAGGAACTTGACAGCTAGTCGATGATGTCGTAATTCTTTACATTGTATTCTTTAGACTTCGATCGCTACGGGAGCTTATCGTTGCTAGATTTACGACGAGTTCATTATCATGATGTCATTGGAGAAGAGATGTTATTGCAACCAATGATTGTGTCTCTGATGGCGGCAAGTAGCTGTGGTAAGGTTAGGGTGTGTAGTTGTACTGAGTTGGGTGGGTTTGTGGTTGTTGGGGGTAGGTTTGTTAGGTTAGGAATATTTTGGGGTTGATTTGATATTTTTAAATAATCTGTGTAAATAAATAATTTCACAGTAAAACATAAACTTAAATGTCATATAAATTGAAAAAGGTTAAAAAAAAAAGTAAATACCATATTTATGTTTGTAAATTTTTAATTGCAAAAGCTGAAAAAAAAAATTCAAATTTACTAGTAAATATTTAAATTTACAATAAATATTCAATATTTCCAAAAGCTTAAAATAATATCATATTTACTTGTAAATATCCAAATTTATTTTCACCATATTTAAAAAAAAAATCAGTTTTACTAGTAAATATCTATATTTCCAAATTATAACTTATACTAATTAGTATTAAATCTCCAAAAAAAAATTACAAATAACAAATTTACTAATAAAGTAAATATCAATTTTATTAGTAAATATTAGTTTTACTATATAGTAGTATTTAGTAAGTAAAGGATTAACAAAATATATAATAATAAATAGTAAATACTAAGATTTAGTAGTAAATGTTAAGGTTTACTAGTAAATATTTTTTTTATTTACTTGAAAAATTATTAATTTTTAAAACAACGTAAATATTAGTAAATACTAGATTTACTTTGCATTTATTGGTAAATATTTGATGTACTTGATAAATTGATAATTTTTAAAATAATGTAAATTTTTAGTAAATATTAAGATTTACTAGTATTTACCAATATTTACTAGTACACATTAAATTTGTTTAATAATTTATAGATGATAATATAGTTAGCAAATATTTGATTTACTAGTAAATACTGACATTTATTTATAAATATAAAATTTGTTTAATAGTTTATAGAAAATAATATGATTAATAAATATCATGTTTATCCAAATAGTTACCTATATTTACTCGTAAATCTTAGTATTTACTAAAAAATATTGATAACTACCAACAGAACTACTAGTATATCTTAGTATTTACTAAAATTTTATGTTGTTTTAAAAATTAATTATTTTTTAAGTAAATAAAAACTATTTACTAGTAAATCTCAATATTTACTAATAAATATTATTTACTAATAATATGATATTTATATTTACCAGTAAATATGGATAATTATTTATGGAAATACTAATACATCTTAGTATTAAATAGTAAATATCAATATTTATCAGTAAATATTAATAATATGGTATTTATTAAGATTATTACAAATATTTAATTTGTTTAAAAATTCATGAAAATAAAATGCTTACAAATTTTTTCTATTTTAAATTATTTTATTGGTTTTTTATTTTCAAAATACCCAATAGATTAAATTGTTTATAAAACCCTAATTTATTAAAAATCCTAAATCTACCCCGAATTAAACACACCAACCCTAACTTCCTCACCCATAAATCAACGTCATTGCCGTTCTCATCAGAAACAATGGAGTTAGCGATGAAAGTTCATAATGTCGATCTAGCGATTTTCGCAACATGAGAGAAGATTGCGACGCTAGATCTTCTCTAGTCATGTTCGATTTCGTCAACATGTTCTGAAGATCATGACGTCGGTGCTTGATCCATGTTAGCATCCTAATTGACTCCAACAATGGCGGAATCGAGACAGTGAAACCTTGCAATTGTGAGACAGAGAAACCTCACAATTGTGATTGCTACTTTGCGACCTCACTAGAGCTTTGCCAACAACCACCGACGAGTCCTGTCATTCTACAACAAGACTTCGTCTTCTTTTCCATTGTTCTATAGTGATGGTAGCACGAGGTAAGAGAAAGAGATAGAGGATAGAGAGAGACACAAAGGGCAACGAGAGAGGGGAATGAGAAAGGAGAGAGAGAGAGAAAAGATTGAGAGTAAATTTGGTATTATAATATATAATTAATTTAAAATATTAGTTTTAATTCTATTATTATTTTAAAATATCATAGTTAAATTTACTATATCACCCATTCTCACTTTGATAAATTAAAACTCTTAAAAATTCATTTCTCAAATGACATGCAAGGAGCGTTCTTATTAATTATCAACTCACCACCTAACAAATTTTTAAAAATTCGCCGGTCGTTGTTGTATTATCCTTTTGCTAACAAATATTACACTACAACGGTGTTATATAATAATAATAATAATTATTATTATTATTTTTAGCACCTTATTTTTGGACTTTTCCTGTTGGAAAAAAAGGCTAAAAAATAAAGTAATTGAGCTTGTTGAGTCATACGTCAGAATATTGTTTGCATGTATATGTGACAAAAATATGTGCATAATTCTCATAAAAATAATAATTAAAAAAAAAAAACAACAGTCTGAATTTTCATGTGTAATGTTAACTTGTATGAGAATGAGAATGGGATGCAAGTTGTTGATTTCTCCAAAGAAATTTGTACCTTTTTTCTTTTTTGCTTGGAGAAAAGAGAAATCAGGTGGTTCTCACTGATAATTCTATAAAATAGAATTATTTTATAATTTTTTATACGTAAAAATTGGTTTATTATTTTTTTAAATTAGTTTTGATTTGTTTTGTTTTATTTATTTTGATTTAATTTTTTTTATAAATTTCATGAGATTTTTATTTAATTTTGTTTTATTCAATTTTATATTTTTCTTTTAGTAATAGTATATTAAATAAGCATAAAATTATATATTTTCAATAGATTTACTTATAGTATTTTATATTAAAAATATCTAATTTTAGCACTTAGCTTTTTGCAATGTCAAATTTTGGTGAAAAATTCATGCATTAGAAGTGGGTCCCACTGGATATCACTATTTATATCAGAAGTCCATATGCGTGATTATATTTGTTTTGATCCTCTCATTGATATGATCATTTTAAAAATAAATCACTCAAATTAGAGCTCATATGAAGAAGTTATAGTAGATTTTAAATTCGGTCTATACATAATTATGACAGTTGGGGCTTATACATAGTTTTTTTTCCCTACTTCTTCTTTCTTTTCTTTTTTTACTTCCACTATGTCGAATCTCTCTATATGCTGCCAGCTACCCATGTTCCTGCATTGAAAACATGTGAATGTTAGGTGCAACAGTATGTTTTTATAACCTACAAAAGGCAATTTTGGGGGAGGGCACAACACAAAGATCGGAGGCAGATCTAAGAGAAAGTGAGAGCTCACTACAACAATTAGGGTGTTAGGAAATGCCCTAAGTATTAGACACATTTTGATGTATTCATTTTGAACTGGATAATAAAATTATACATAGAGGTTATTCATTACATTGCTATCTGTCCTTATCTTATTTACATGTTAAAGTAAATGTAAGCAAATATGGCTCACTGACTGCTTGTGTTAAAACTGTTAGAACATTGCATGCAATGGACTTTTGTATGCGAGAAGACAATGTTCTAAAGTTAGCAGTCTAAACTATGGTCTGTAGTCTATGGGGTTAGACCGAGCATCTAACTCATGTTAAGACTATTATGTTGTCTAAAGCCTTAGAGGGGACGGTCTGTCTTGACTGTCTGGAGCTGGACTCCCAAGTAGAGACATGGATATGTTGCTTGGTGGTGACATATTAGACCGGGACTAAAGCGTGATTGATCTACGTAGTCCGCTATGAGTGGATCAATCTGCTTTTGACGTTCATTATGCAATAACCTTAATCCTGAGTAAATGAACTTCTTCATGTATATGACTTGTGTACTTTGATGTTCCAATGGCTAAAGCGTCTCAGAGGGTAGTAAGCTTATAGACCGGTTCGTTGGGTGCATGACTTGTATACGATGAAGGGTTTGTTTGCAGATATCGGAATCATAGCTCTGAGGAGTTAAAGGTATCCTCTTAAAGGCATTATACTGAATGTGAAAATGGACAAGGCCTTGGGTCGTCTGCTGGGCGGATGACTTCTTATTCACATATGGTGAATAATCATTTTCTTGATTCGGTAGTATAATGGAACTTTAAGATAGCCTGATCAGTAGGATTAAACGGACTTTGACCTAAGGCTGATCATGGATATCATATGAGGGTTTTGCATATATGACAAGGTCATTGGATGGTAGCTAGTCACAGGCTTACGTAATACGGTATATAATTGGGAGTTCAGTTTCAGGTTTATAGTGGTGTGACTCTGAAATTAGTGATCATATGATTGAGTTGTTCGGTACAGAATGATGATCATATGGAATCACGGGAGCCCGATTGTATATGTCCAATCAGTCCCTCTACTAGCTCCATATAATTCCTTAACGTTTGGCAAATTGATTTGTGTATGCTATTGGCTAGTTTATTATGCATGGATGGTGATGTCACAGGATTAGGATGGTAGACAAGATTCTCTCCGGTTGGATTCAGATTTTGTTTTGGATAATAGAGTACACAATTATTCGAACTCCAAATAAAGTTGCCATGATTTTATTTGAGATTGGATTGGAGTTGTAGAAAATTATCCATGAGAACAAGAATATGAAATACAACCGTTTTGTGGAATTTGAAATTTGAATTTTGAAATTTGAAATTTGAATTTTGAATTTGAAATTTGAATTTGAAATTTGAATTTGAAATTCGAATTTGAAATTTGAATTTGAAATTTAAATTTGAAATTTGAAATTTGAAATTTGAAATTTGAAATTTGAATTTGAAATTTGAATTTGAAATTTGAAATTCAAATTTTGAATCACAGTCCAAGTAGGATTCGAATTTGTTGTGGAAAATCCACAAGGTTTGAAATTCGAATTTGAGTTGGATTTGGAGAGGATAATCTTATTAGAATCCTACTTGAATTTTGAATCCAAATCCCAACAAATAAGGGACGAAATTTTGAGGATAATCCTCATGAAAATTTCGGATTTTTGTGGATGAGATTCAAGGGTAAATTCAAGCTTGAATCCTAGTTGAATTTGGATTCTCTCTACTCCCTAAAAGTGGCCGAAATTTTGGAGCCTAAATCCTAGGAAATTCGGTTATTTTTGGATAAGGTTGAGATGAGATTTAGCTTGAAAAATCCTAGTGGAATTTTGATTCTCCCTTATCCATAATGGCCGAAATCTTTTGGAGGATTTTCTCCTTGTGAATTTCGGATTTTTTGGTTGAAAAAGGGAGATAAAATTCTAGCTAAAATCTTGTTAAGATTTGGATTGGATTTATCTAGAAAAACCGAATTTATTTGTGGAGATTTTCCCTTGGAAAATTCGGATTTTTTGGGTTTGGATAAGGGAAAATATCTTTTCCTAATCCAATTCAAATTCAGAGATTCACCTCATGCAGGTCTATAAATAGAGGTCCTGCCACTCCAGTTCTCTCAGACCACAGACTCTCAGGTGAGCAGGCTTATTGTTGCACAGCTCATCGTGACAATAAAGTTCTTTAGAGATCTGGGTGGTCGGAAGAAGACTAGCAGTGCTAGCATACCGATCGAGGTTCAGAGTGCCCACACACTCAGCCATTCGGGAATTGGAGAATAGTAGAGAAGGCTAGTTGGTTGAAGCCTCCGGTCATTCTCCTCCTGTTCATTGGCGTCCTTGAGGTATGAGTTTTAATTGTTGATGGTTTATTGTATATGGCATCATGAGATATTTAACGATCTAAAAATTTTTATTGTTCCGCTGCGCCACTCTGATACGTTTTTACCGGTTTATTTTTCCTACAATGGGTTTTTTTGCGAAAACAGAAAGTCGTCACAAAAAGTGTAAAGTCATTGTAAATAACTCTTTTACGACGACATATCGTCGCATATAAATCAACAGTAATATCCCATCACAAATTAATTTTTTGTGACAACAAGGCATTGTTACAATAACAATAGCGATGACAGTCGTTGCTAAAATGTCATTGTAACTATATCATTGAAAAATCAATCATGTTGACATAACGGTCATTTTTTGCGACCACAAAATTTAAAAATATTGTCGCAAATATGTTTGATCTAGCTGACGTGACACAAATTTTTTGCGACTACATGTTTTTAAAAGTTGTCACTAGTAGTGATAGGTTAAATTGTTATTTGCGATGACAAATGTCGTTGCAAATACATTTTATTTTATTTTGCATAATTCTTTTAATAATGTATTATTATTTATTAATTTGATAATTTTATTGATATATGTTGTTATATATTTAAATTCAAAATTAAGAAGAAATATACGAATCATAATAATAAAAATAAATCATAATATTAAAAAAAATTAATTGAAAGTCATACATTTATTAAAAAAAAACCCAATAAATAAAGTATAATGTATTCAATTATAAAAAAAATTATACATAAATAATAACTAGTGATTCAATCTCTTAAATTGGTAGCAGCATCACTGGTATCGTCGTCATCATTATCATTGTTGTTTGCAGCAGTTGAAGGAGGCGAAGAACTTCGATGGACATATGGCTCGGGCGAGGGAAAATATTCAGATTTACCCAAGCTAACATCTTTTACATCATCTTGTGACTTTCATACAACTGCAAATTTTGCTTGGACTGTCATCACAAGTATTGTTCTACATGCAGGTCAATACGAGTTGAAGATCTGCTGTCGAATTATGAACTAGAGGATAAAGAAGTGTCAGAGATAATCTTGCATGGGAATGTAGGGCCTACGCCAATCTTATGACCTCCGCATGTACCCAAGACGTGCTCCATAATTCCTTCCTCATTTACGGACGGTAGTGTAAATGATCCAGAACTAGACTCTATCCTTTGGGTTTCCTTCTCCCCCTTTATCACTTGTTACATATTAAAAAGTAAACACATGTTATACCTACAAGGTTTAATTTGAATAAGAAATTATAATATTAAAAAAAAAACTTACAAATGTCTACTTAGCTTGGAGTTTAACCTAATTATCCTGATGACGATGCATGTCACCCTAATTGTCTATAGCAAACTTTGGTTGCTAGATCCCCGTATTAGCCTGTCTAACAATTTAAATGCATTAGTATAATATTATTTTATTACCAAAGAAAAGTTTATATAGAATAAAAAATTAACAAAATCTTACTAACCTTCTTCTGACAATATCGGGTAATTGATATGCGACTATATAAGCTGGACCACTTCTGGTTGCTGCAATTGCTTTTGTTTGTCTCTGAATTTTTCTGTTTATAATTATAGTCAGCATTGGTAAAAATGAAATGATTATAGATAATCAACCACCAATTTAATTGATCTACAATTATCTGAAACTTATCAGACATTAACTTGTCACAGTAAGGACTCTAGTGATCTTAATTCCTGATGTTAGTGAGGGGGTAGCTCTAA
Organism: Antiaris toxicaria; assembly: GCA_035233585.1. NCBI lineage: Eukaryota > Viridiplantae > Streptophyta > Magnoliopsida > Rosales > Moraceae > Antiaris > Antiaris toxicaria. Next base: position 22,590,883 of record CP141153.1, read on the forward strand.
TCGTCTTTTCATTTACTGTCGCACCAAGAGCTTTAAAGTGGCTATGGAGGTCACTCTTCCAATCTTTGTAGCATTTAGAAGCATCCCTATCAACTACAAAATGGAGGATACTATTTTTATAGTTGTAATTAAGATTAAAATAATCTTGCAATATAGTAAACATATTAATTGATTTTATTATGAATAAATTTAGAAAAAAGTTAATAACAATGAAGTTGAATAATACCAATATGTGTTCCTGAATCTCTTTCTTATGACGAGGGTCAACATCTTTCTAGGGAATACCAATTGTACTATCAAACTAGGGACCATACTCTCCAAGTACCTTCTAAGTACCTCAATCCTCATCAAACTTAAGGATGATCTTTACATGCCTCACCACTTTTACTGTGATCTCATGACCTTTCGCCTTTTCTTAACCTCGACGTCGTCTAGACATCTGCAGTGATGAACACAAATCAAAGGTAATTTAGTATAACGTTTACCGGTTATACAATAATAATTTAATAATTTTAACAAAATTATAATTATATAATTGTAGCATACATGACTCGGAGTGTAATGAAAATCTAGAAGGGTCAGGTGGAGGCTGCACTCCTCTTGAAGAGCCAGTTGACATTGTGACTAGACCAGACATATCAACCTACTAATAAATTAAATTTAGTTAAATAACATATTTAAATCTATACATATTATAAATTAATATTTCTTTGTAAGATTACAAAGAAATAATAAGAAAAGCAATAATCAACAATTGCAATATATATTTTCTATTCATTGTCACTGCTTGTGTATTGAACGTCGTCACTCTCTTTGATGTCATCATTGTCTTTAGAATTGACGAACTCCTCTTTTTTGTACTTTTTTAAAGTTTCATCATTCGTTCCCAACATTTCAAAGTCAGCTTCTAGAGTGGGGGATTTGTTTTTCAAGATTGCTTCAACGTTGGATGTGATATCCAGCCAATTCTATGTTAATGCATCAATCTCTGGTAGTTTCATGACTAAGTCAATATTTGAAGAGTTAATATGTTGAACTAACATCATGTTGTCTGCATCCGCTTTTGGAATATCCCATATATGCCAATATTCAAAGTGTTTAACAACTTTTCAGTTTGGCCAATTGAACAAATTATTCACATAAAAAAACTTGTTCTACTATAAATGATTCATTCTTGTACCATGAGTCTTTAACAAAGATGCTTGTTCTGTTCTTGTATTGCTAAACTCTCTCTTTTTTTTTTTTTTTCTAGATGAGTGTCAAACCATTTACACTTAAAAAGAATAATAGAATTATTGTTTATATAGGATAATTCGTAAATCTCCTCCAAGACTCCGTAATATTTTTGGTTCTCTAGTCCATGAATACAAATACCACTATTTTAGATATTTGAATTGATATATCGATTGTATATTAGATACTTGACTCCATTCACCACACACTTCAAATAGTTTTTTAATAGATATGCTTGACCTGAAGACAGTAAAGCCAATTGTGCGGTCACCTCTTGTGCGTTATGAAATGTTAAGATTTGACACCTATCAATAGAAACAAAATTTCTTAGAAGCTAAGAATTGCCAAACAATCTGGATATCCAATTTGTGATATACAAAATTATAAGATAAGGGTATACCTTATTTCAAAACTATCTTAAAAATTCCCTAGTTTTAATTTCGTCCATTGATCCGGTACAACGGTTTTCCTCCAACTCTTTCTTATGCTCATTATTTATTAGGGAATTTTTGTGAGTTAATTATATTTGAGACAACTACGTTATGAAATTTCGAGTAATACTTGCTCGATGTATTTTGAATTTTTGAACAAATGTGTAATATGTACCACTTATCTTTATTCTGCAAATTATTATCTAAGGTGATCGGGGTCATCATCCCAATTGAATGATACCAAATTTCAAAGATGGAAATCTTCTTTATGTTGCCATCTTTATCCTCAATCTAATTTATATAGGTCTGTTAAGTCCTCATCATTAGATCGCCCACATACATGCCATGTCATCTCTTTAGTAGTATGATGAGAAGCATACAAACGCTTCAATTGATCCTTTAAAGGGAAATAACAAAGTACTTTCCATGCCATTTTCTTTCCCTTTTTATTCTTCTATCGACTTGTATTACAAACTGGACATGACTACAGATTAGCATTCTCTTTCCAAAACAAAGCACAATTGTACTTATATACATGAATTATTTCATAGCTCAATCTTAGTTTACTTAGTAGTTTCTTCAACTCGTAATAAGAAATAGATAATTTGTTCCTATCCAAAAAAGCATCTTTCAAAAGCTTCAACATCGCATTTATACACTTATTAGGCCACTTATATAACACATTTAAGTGCATTAGTTTCACTAAAAAATTCAAGAATGAATACTTAGTGCAACCCAGATACAATATTACTTGTAGCTCGGCTAAGAGAATCTTGAATTCATCATACTGCCTATCCTCTATACCCCCTTTTTTCTCACCCAAAATATTATCATCATCATCAATTCCAGCAATATCATTTATTATTATAAACATCTTGTCAATTTGTTCACTGACAACTGAATTAGTACTTGAAATTGGTTCAACCTCACCATGGTAAATCCATTAGCGTACGTTGTATTAAAGCCAAATTGATGTACGTGCACCCTAACTGTTTCTAATGGCATCATTTTATGGTTTCTATACCTGATATAGAGATAACTGATATGCCCGATGGAAGTTGTATAGTTCTTTGCGATCTGAATAACAAAGACAACCCATTCCAAAACTCATCAGACAATCGGTTCCTCATATATATCCAACTCTTATGCATCGATATTTCAACTATAGATACAATAACATACATAATCAATAAAGTCATTCATATAATGTATGTATGCATATGCAATTCTACACACCACCTTTACTCTAAACCTAAAAGGTAAAACCCTATCTCATTTAGTATTATAATCTTCGCATTGTGTCACTCATCCCACAACGCTTCTTTTTAGTAGAAATTTCAACAGCATCTCTCTTTAGTTCTTCTAAGTATGCTATTATACGTATATCTAAAGAACAAAAGAAGAAGTACCGAAACATCTACCAAAGGCATAAGTGAAATATAATGACAAACACGTAAAGTATAATACTAAACTGTCCAAATAGGACAATTCAAACATCGATCATTACGTATCGATCTTTGAACGTGTCTAAAAGTAATTCATGAATGTACATGCAAAATGTAAATCAACAAATTGTACCTGTGCACGAAAATTTTTTTTTTTAAACTATACTGTTACAAATAGCAATATAAAGAACCAAAAACTATATGGTTAATTTCATATAAATTTATTATGTTTTCTGAAAATTTATGATATTTTATGAAAATTTATGATATTTTATGAAAATTTATTAAATTTATTTTAATTCTAACTAAATTTGTAGTTTTATGCTTTCTTTTTTCTTTTAACATGATTCATTATTTATAATGATTTTTTTATCTTATTAACAATTTTTTCAAAATTTTATTAATCATTTATTTAAATTTTAATAATTTTTTTAATATTTATTTAATAATTTCGTAAACTTACTTTTTTAGATTATATCAATTTACTTATTCATTTTTAATAATTCATATTTATTATTTTTGATTCAACTAAATAATAAAATACTTTAGTATTTCTTTGTAATTGTTTACATGTTAATTTTTTTTAATATTTACATAACTAATATTATAATATGATATATATATCATTCTTTTTAAGTTAATTATTACACTTTCCACATAAATATCATTTTACTTACAATTTTAATATTTATTTATAATTATTAATTATTTTCATAATATTATTATTTTTAACTTATTAACCATTTTTATCATTTATCTATAAATTTAATTTTTAATTTTAGTAATAAAGTTTCAAAATTTTTTGTTTAACCAATCAAAATTTTTATCCATTTTAACAAATTAACAAATCAATCATCAAATTAAAAAATTAAACATCAATTTAACAAATTAAATTTTCAATATATATATATTTTATAAACAATTTAATCAATTAATATTCATGAATTTAACCATAATAAACAATCAAACAAAAACTTTTTCAACAAAACGCTATAATAAAAACACCATCACAATCTATATATTAATATCAATATATCCAAACATAACAAATAATCCAAAATCAACATACATACATATACATAATTTCATTAAACAACACAAACAAATAACTTACAAAAATCCAAACCACGAATAACAAGAGTTAGAAATCGGTGGTGAACGGAGGCGGAGGACGAGGCACCGTTGGCAACACTGCATGGGGCAGAGGAGGAGGTGGCAGTGACAGTGGCGGTGGTTGTAGGGTGGCACAAATTTTAGGGGGCAAAGGATGTAGGTGGGGGCGGTTTTTGGCTAGGGAGAGAGAGAATAAAGAATTTTGTGGTTGGAGAACGGAGAGAGGATGACGATGGGGAGAAAGGATGCCAAGAGGGATAGAGAATGGTGACAAAGAGGAAGAAAGAACTAGAGAAAATGAGGAAGAAAACTTAGGCTCGAAGTTTATACACAATTGTTTTTGTGACGACATATGTTGTCACAAAAGAGTAAAATGTCGTTGTAAATAATGACAAAAATGATATCGTTTTATCATTGTAATTAAATATACTGTGTGAATATTCCACAAATGTTCTGGAACAATTACCTTTTTTTTTGTGACGACTTTTTTAAGATGTTGTCTCAAATACTAAAGAAAAATTACCAATTAATCCGCTATTTTGTCATGAAAATTTGAATTTCAAATTTGTTTGTGACAAAAGCAATAAATGTCAATGGTTGGTTGATGACAGTTGTAACTATTTACTATTTACGACGATATATCATTACAAATAAGCTTATATTTTTTTCGTCAACTTTTAAATTTCAAAATTATTTACGATAACAAGTCATCATAAATAGTATAGGATTAAATAACAGCGGTTGATTGATTCCAACTGTAACCGTTTAGTATCTGTGATGATATGTTGTCGCAAAAACTACAACAATTCTACCATTTCTTCGTCAAATTTCAAACTTTCATTTGTGACGGCATGTCATTGCTAAAAACCCCTTGATAAATGTCAGTAAATATTCAATGCCAATTGTAATAAACCTTTCTTTGTGATGATATGTCGTCACTAATAACTGAAAATTGGCAAGAAAAACTTCTTTACCAAGACTTTTTTGGTGGCAAAATTCATTTACAACGATATGTCATCACAACTTATGTCTATACATATTTGTAACGACATGTCGTTACAAATAATGAAGCAAATGCGACAATATTTGCAAATAATTAAGCAAATGCAACAATATGTCATCGCATAAACTAATTGTGACGACATGTAGTTTTTTTAAAAAAGACTTATATTTAAGATAAGATGTCATCACCAAAAACAAAGTATTAGTGATGTGAATTGTCATCACTAAAAATATGGTCACTAAAACCCCTTTTTGTATTAGTGCTGGAGTGTTAAAAAAAAAAAAAAAGCCTTTCTACGAAGCTAAAAAAAAATTCTTTTCTTTTGTTTATTTTTATTTTAAAAGGATGAATTTTTAGAGGTTCTGCCAATTGAAATATCAAATATTCATTCTAAATTTTTTTTTTCAAATATTATTTTGTCATTATATTTAATTTTTTTTGTTATGTTATTTTATTTTTCTTTCTAAATTAAATAAATTTTTATTGGGAGTTATGATATAGCCCAATTATGATAGTTTAATTAATTTAAGCATGTTATTAATATTGTCATATTTTTTAGTATATTTATTCTCAAACTTAATGCTTTCAAATCTCTAGCCAACTTTTGAATGATTTAAGGAACAAAATGAAATTGAGAGGAGATTTTTGTGACATAACTCTAGAATTAATTCTATAAACTGTAAGATAGAATAAAGATATATCTATTTATTTTTATGTGGTTATATTACTAATAACCATGATTTCTCAACTAAAACTTTTATAATTGAATTCGGATTCGTATTTTTACTATACATATATATATCACTATTTATGTATATGGTATTGTTCATCGTGAATTTTAATTTACTAATCTTTTATGCAAATTTAATTATGAAAACTAGAATTTATGTATAACTTGAGAAAAATTATATAAAGCAAAAAGGATAGTTGGCTATCAACAAATATGAACATAAAATCATATAAAAATTAAATTTAATTAATTACAATGAAATCATAATTCCTAACATCTGTGTGTTTGTTTGTGTGTCATCAATTTATGTTTATTTATTTTTATAATTTTATTTTATTTATTTAATTTTTCATTTATAATATTTTTTTTCAGTTGCTCAAATAAAATTAAAACTAACTAATTTTAGTACTTAATAATACTATCATAATAAGAATGATACTTTTTTTATCACTTTATTACTTGTTTAATTGATGCACTTGCGAAAAAACACAACACCCACTTCACCCTCCATAACCTAAGGCCTAAAGGTCTAAAGACTGTAGGTATAGTTAGGGTTTATGCTAGCTCTCTTGGTCAATCATCCAAGTTGATCACAGATTTAGCCACTCAATGCATCAACAATCAAAGCTGGCGTGGCGCTTCAATGAGAGTGAGGATTCCAACTTGAATAATTGGAGAATAGATGTCTTATAAAGCCATCTAACCATTGGACCACATTCTGTGGTGGTAAAAAATTTGTACTTGCTTTGGTTGATTGCTGGCTGTTGACTCCTCCATTAATGAAGACGCTTTTCTTTGATCATTATTTGTGGGCTTTGATTTGGGTTGTGCAACAATTTACTTTTTCAAATTCTTCGTGTTACTTTTACTTCTTTTGGATACTTTTGGAATTTTCTCGGTCCGCCGAGATCTTCCAGCACATCAGGAATCTCGGCAATACTTTTCAAATTCTTTTTGTTTTTTCTTTTTTAGAAAAAAAGTTATTTTGAAAAATATATTAAAAAAAAAAAATTGTTTGAGATGAAAAATAAAAATTTTAAAAATTTAAAAAAAATATCAATATAGATATTATTTTAGTTATCTCAAAATTTTATATAATTAAAAAAAATTATTTCATTTATATTTATATAAATAAAATTATAAATTTTTAAAATTTAAAATTTATTATAGTATTTTAAAAATATAAATAATAAAAAATAACTTCTGGTTGAAAAAAAATATTTTGGAGAAAGTAAAACTAATATCCAAACGGAGCTTAGTTTTGAAATTTCGCCCGTATGTGTTTGAGTTTCTTTACTCAAAGAAACTCGCCAGCATGTGAAATTTCGCTGATTCAAAGGCAGTGAGCGCACCGCGCCATTAATGTCTGTGAAGAACAAAATTCAGGTTTGCGTGCAAAACCAATTAGGAAGAGGAAAAAAAAAATAAAAAAATCAAGTAGATAAATAACGGGTCCACTTTTGTGAATAATGAAGTTATATAGAAACAATAGGAATTGGACTTATTAGCCAAAAAAAAAAAAAAGCCGTTAAATTTGAATAGTCCCTCTCCTCAGTTGGTCAGATTTGAAAAAAAAAAAAATATTTTTATATTTATTCTCATTCAATATTTGTCAATAAAAATATATTATATAATATGACTCCGTGTACTAGCACAAGGTACGTGCCTGTGGCACTTGTCCTTGTGTCTAGTTACAAACTTTTTAGTTGTCATAAATTTTCGACAAAAATGGACATCTTTTAGAGTTTTAATTTTTTGTGAGGAAGAAATACTAATGTTAATGACTAATTATATTTCTTCAACATGACAATTTTTTTCACATTAGATGTCCATTCTTTATTTCAGCATAATTTTAATGATATATTAATTTTATTGATTGAATAATTGAAGAAATAATTTGAACACCTCTACTTTATATGATATAAAAGATTCACCAATAAAATATTTATGAAAATAAAAAAATGAATGATTTTTAATTCAGTTGTCACGGTGGAATTTCTATCCAATCGGTAGTGGCATACTTTAATACTTTCTTCAATCAAGATTTAAACAATCGAAAATTCATTACAAATTCAAAGTTTGTGTTTTAGGGAAAAAGTAGTGGAAATAATTATTTTGACTATTAACTATTATAAAACAAATAAAATAGTATGTGAGAAATTTTTTTTTTTGAAATGAGTATGTGAGACTTTTGAGTAACTATAGTAACAACAAATTAGTGGAAACAAATCTTTTGATTAAAAATGCTAAAAATAGAAAAATGAATTAAAAAAAAGTGCAAGCAAGCTGAATTAAAGCAAGCAAACAATGTGTTGATGGGAAAAAAAAAAGTGCATGACATATGTTGATGGGCCGTCGAAATTCTAATTATTCCGGTCATTGTGATGTGGGCGATTTACTGGCTCATCATAATAGTGTCCTAGAATCTAGGAGCCACGCTGTCTGTCATTTGAATCTCAAATAGCAACCGTGAGAAGATATGTTATTTATAACAGAGATTAATATATTGAAGATTATCTTTTTATTTAAGCTTAAATATTAAATATTTTTATTTAAATAATAAATAAGGTTTATCTTTTTCGAATCTATATATACATGGGAATAAGTCTCTAGAAACTCAACTCATAATTTGACATATTACACCTCTTGTAATTATGAGGATATAGTGAAACCCAAGCATCAGAGAGATAATATAACCTTCTCATTCACAACAAATCTCTATAAATCTTTGTTTTATTTTTATTTTTATTTTATATGCTTTACTTTTACTACCTTTTGCATTGTCTTGCATCTATGATAGATATCGGGGATCCCTATCATCATGAGATTTGTTAGGCGAGTTTTACCACTCAATATTTAGTACTAGAAGAAGGGCCTGAATCTCCAAACCTTACAAAACCAGTGTTGTCTGATGGCAAGACACCAAAACCTGACTTATAAGAAGTGGAAGTTCATGTAGAGAATCCAACACCAATAGACTGTGTATTGGGAAGGCTCAACATGAAAATGGCTAGGCTTAAAGGCCGTGTTGGAAAACTCACCAATATTGTTGAGGGTGTTGTCAGTGGACTGAAAGAATTACAAGAGTAGGTCACGATGTTGCTCCAAAGCTTGCAATAATAGAATAACAATAATGCTGCAATAAGAATCGCTATTCGTTAAAACATTCACACTGCGAATGGTTCTGGCCAACTCTTTGTGGCAATCAAGAATATCTTATAACCAGAAGCTCGAAATGATGCCTAGACTAAGGAGGTAGGAGAGACTCGTAATAGAATGGTAAAGGAGTATCGAATCTAAGAGTTGGGATTAATAAACATTCTATAAGGAGTTGCCACAGAGGTGAAGGGGGCACATTTATAAGGCCAATCAGGGGACTCAACCTCCAGTGAATGGACAAGGATGACCACCAAGGCCACCAACTATCAACCCTATGTTTGATTGTGAGACAGTCCAAAATCTGGGCCAATCCACCCCTTAAAGTGGCAACTTTCGAAATCATATTAGAGTGCGACAAGCACATGCATCGAAGACCCAAGCAAAGGCTTCCACAATGGCTTTAGGATCCAAGGTGACTGAGATTATTCTGGAAAGAATAAGGTAGTTGGAAACTCAAGTGAACGAGGAACTAGAGGAAGAAGAAAAAATTTGCCACCAATTCACTTTTGGAGAAATATAAGTTGTCGTAGATTCCAATTTTTGATGGCACTATTGTTCCTGATGACCACTTGAGAAGGTATGACTCCCATATTAATTCTATGGTATTTTAGGTGAAATTGCTTGCAAGCTTTTTGACGCAACTTTGATGGCAGATTCCACGAGGGAATAGTTTGGTAAGCTGAAGCCGAATTCGATTACCAGTTGGTTAAAACTGAAGAAAGCATTTCAAGCATAACACATTGGAGTTAAGAAGTTGTCAACCTTGAAGGAAAAGCTGATGTCTCTGCATTAGGGATTCAACAAAACACTAAAGGATTGGTTGGTTGATTACAATAAGGAAGTGGCTCGGATCAGAAACTACTCTGAGGTAGCTTGTTTGCTAGGAGCTATCAATAACATGAGCATCAATATCCCTTTTAGAGGCAACCTAGATGCCAAGCTAACGAAGACATGGAAAGAGTTCCTCCATTACACTACCAAGTTTACTAATGCTGAGGAGGTTAAGATTCTTCGAAGCCAGAAACCATGATCAGTCATTGGTGGCCAGCCAATGGTAGTCATTTTTTACCTGATAGCAAAAGGTCATGGGGAAACGATGTTCACCGACCTTAACCTTTCAATAGGTATGACTTCTATACTGAATTGAATTATGGAATTGAAGATATTTGTTATAATATCAAGGATAGAAACCTTTTCTAGTGACAACCCCCAATCAAGGAAGATCTGACAAAGAGGAATAAGAATAAGTACTGCAGCTTCCATGGGAGATTGGTCACCTCATTGTCGACTACGATGACTTGAAGAATGAGATCAAAGACCTCATCCATTGCAGGTACCTCAAAGAATTCAAAAAAAATTTTTTGAAAGGAATGGTAATAGGGATTATAAAGGAAGAGGTAAATGGTTTAATTGTAGAGATAATCACAGCAATAGAGGCAAATGAGGTGACAGAGCAAGGAATAAACCAATAGATCATGGTGGTTGAAGAGATTGAGGTGATAATCGGTAACCATGTGGTATGCCACATCTTAATTGATGATGCCAGCTCCGTGGATGTCCTCTATCATCCAGCATCTGGAAAAAATAGGGTTCAGACTAAGGTAAATGGTCCTAACCATTCAGTTGTTGTATGGATTCACAAGTGACTCCTTTATCCTTGAACAAAAAGTCTTAGTACAATGCAGTGATACATAGACCAACTTTAATGGTTCTTAGGGCAGTCTCTTCAATGAAAATCCTAACTATTCATAACATCGACAAAGTTAAAGGTAACTGATATGAATCAAGGACTTCATATATAGAATCTATAAATGAATTTGCAAAACTGCAGATGCTAGAAAACCTAAGAAAGAAATTTCGGATGGTGTCAAACAAAAAAGCTACTGATGATCTCGACCCCTAAGTAGGCAATGACAAGATCGCGATAGGGCCAGTCTAGATCTTAGTAGAAATACCAGTCAACAACCATGATCCCTCCAAGGTCTTCAAGCTTAACTCTCGCCTGTCAGAGAAGTGCAGAGCTGAAATTGAGATCTTCCTAAGAAAGAACTTGGATGTTTTCACATGGACCCATGATGATATGGTAGGGATCAATCCAGAAATAATGCACCATTGGACTTAAAAATGCAGGTGTCACGTATTAATGACTAGTCAACTGCATGTTCCTGGACCAAATTAGAAAAACAATGGAAGTGTTAACGACATGTTGGTAAAGAGTATAAGGAAGAAGGATCATATAAACCACCTATGGGATTTTCTCAATCCTGTGTCAATATCAGATGATGCTAAACCTCTTAAAGTATGCCTTTGAAATCGTGTTCAGTAATTTCCTATGTTTAATGGTGAATCAATGGGAAATTGAGGCACACCCCAAGAAAGTACAAGTGTTGATCAACATGGAGTCACCTCGAAAGCTGAAAAAATGTTCAGAACCTGACTGGAGACATAGCCACCTTAAATAGATTCATCTCTAAGGCTATTGATAAATGTGTTCCAGTCACCACCAACATGGAAGTTCTTCATGGATGGGTCATTAAACAAACATGGATTGAAAGCCAGAATCATCTAAGAAAACCTCTCCAAACACAAGTTAACATTGGCAATCAAGTTTTTGTTCAAGGTATTAAACAATGAGGTAGAATATAAAGCCTTATTTGCCAGTATCTGACGTGTGCGTCATATTGGATCGCAGTCCATTGCCATCTATAATGAGTCATAATTGGTGGTAAACTAGATTAAGGATGAATATTAGGCATGAAGAAAGCAGATTGCATCCTACTTGAGCAAGGTAAAAAAAAAAAAGAATTCAAGTTGTTTGTTCATTACGATGTAACACAAATATTGAAGTCGAAAATAACAATATAGATGCACTTGCTTGTTTAGAAACCACTAAAGATTCTGAGCTACTAAGAATTATCCCACTTGAAATATTGGACAAGCTGGTGATTAATAGAAAGAAGAAACCCCTAGTAATGCAAATAACGAAGGAGGAAAGTTGGATGACCCCGATGATAGCATACTTAAAAGATGAAATCCAACTGGACAATAAGGCAGAGGCAAGAAAGCTATGATACTAGGTAGCAAGATATGGAATGTATAAAGGGCTAGTTTACAAGTAAGGTTACACTATCTCATTGTTGCAATGTTTAGATAAACAAGAGGTCGCACATGTGCTAAAAGAGTTCAAGAAGGGGTATGTGGGAACCACACTAGGGGGCAATAATTGGCACACAAAGTCTTGCATAAAGGCTATTACTAGCCTACCATTAAAAAAAGACCTTTTTGTCTTTGCGAGGAAGTGTGATAAATGCCAGAGATTTGCCCCAATATCTAAAGCACCTCAGAGAATTTAATGGTAGTTATGAGCCCCTGCACCTTGGCCAAGTAGGGCATCGACCTTATCGACCCGCCACATTCATTTCCTCATAGTCACAAGTTTGCCATAGTTATTGTTGACTACTTGTGACGCCTTAAATTTTATTTAAAGGTCAATATATAATTTAAATAAAATTAGTGTGCCAAAAAGTAATTAAAAATCTTTTGGAAACCCTAGGTTGGTTTCCTAGTTAAATTCCGCTCAAAAAGTCAACAATTTTAACTTAAAAAAAAACTCTAAAATATTCGACCATCACTTGGGATTTTTAATTAAAATTTAAATCCCACAAATCCAAGGAGAATTCAAATTTAAATTTCATCCCTTAAATATAAAGAAGAATTTCGGCCATAAAGTGTAGGAAATAAAGGAGATTTTATTTGAATTAAAAGCTAGGTCAAAACTCAATCAAAATTCAAATTATTTTTTTTTTCCTAAAAACTAATGGATAATTTTCGGCCACTTAAGGGGAAATAAGAGAGAAAACCCTAGCCTCAAAACAGCACAAAAACTTTCCCTTTTGCCCTTTAAAATTTTTGGCCAAACAAGGAAGAGAAAGGGAAAGAAAAACCTAGTATAAAAACCCTCTTTTAACTCTCATTCACCCTTCCTTTTACTCTTAAAAATTCGGCCAGCCTCCCCTTGTTTCCTCTCTGAATTTTCTCTCCCAAAACAACCCCAAAACAACAAACAAAAACCTACCTAAAGACAGCTTAAGGATTTAACAAATTTTGAGACAAAAACAAGGTGAGAAATCAACTTTTTCCTTCCTTCTCCTTTTGATTTTAAATCTGAAATTTATATAGTTTTCTCCACTGTTTTCCCTACTATTTTGAAGACTCGAATACTCACACAAATTCAGCCAAAAAGGAGACCAAGCATCAAAAATAGTACAGCACAAACAAGGTGTGAATCTCTCTCTCAAATCCAAAAAATTTTACCTCTTTGTTTCCCTTTCAAAAACCCTATTATCACATGTGTAAAATTTTATGTTTTTGTCAATTTGATTCTTGGGTTGTGTTAACCACATATAAATAAGGTCCTCTACAAAATTTCGTGATCATTGAATGAAAATTGAGTTGATTTGAGGCTAATTGAAATTCAGACACAGAAAAACGGAAATCTGGAAAATTACCATATAAACAGTAAATTTGTGTCAGCCATAACTTGAGTTTTAAAAATGATTTTTGAGTGATTCTTGAGCCTAAAATTAAATTCAAGATGTCCCCTAAATGTGTAAAAAATTTCAGAACCAAACTCATCCGTTTGCCTAGTCAAAATAGTTTTCTAAGATAGGCGGACAGAACTGCCAGTTTTAGAACTGAAACTGAAACCCAGATTTTATGCCTGAAAACAACCCCTCGGTTTTTGGCCTAATTGAATAACCAAACGATGTCCAAAAATTATAAAAATTATATGGAATTAAAGCTACGGATGTCTAGTTTAACATATTAAAAATTTAGAATTTTTGGGATTAAAAATGAATTAATATTGATTTTACAATCAGCCTAAGTCAGTCTGTCCATGTCCAGTAATATCCTAACTTAGAGTTTTTCACAAATTTTAAATCCCAAATGTTTATTAAACGTTTTGAAATCTTTTGTGGCACACTAAAATGATTGGATGATTATGTCTAGACCTAGACTAATCATATGTTGTGATTATAAGATTTATTTGACGTTCTTGCTGGATTTGTGGATCACGTTATCGTAACGCTTGTGCGATAATCGAGGTAGGACGTTCTAGCCTTTTCTGGGAGTAGTCAAGTGTTTTAAATTTCCCTATTTTATCGATGACATGCTGTTTTCAGTTTATGAAATTATTATATTGTTTTTGATGAAATAAACGCATGCAACGTATTTGGTAATTAAATGTGCATTTTAGAACGTGTTTTGATTTATGGCATAATATAACTTGGTAAATACCATCTTTTGAATAATCCGATGAACATAATTGAGCTCTAGTTCACATCATTGTAAATGATGCGTGCGTCCCAAAGTTGACGCCATGGGGGAAGGTCCCTAAACCTGCGCAGGGCCATTCGGCCTATTTAAACCGTAACGAGATGATCTAGGATAATTCAAATTCGAGGCACGTATATTATAGCTACGACAAGTCCTCACTCAAAATATGATGGTTTATTTTAATGATTTATTATTTTTAATATTGGGGCACTTATATTGCAGTTATGCTAAGTCCTCAGCAGAATGAAACTTATATTAAAAATGTTTTCACGAAATTGTTGATTTTGTTTTTGGAAACGAATATTATGCCATACATTTAAATGCTACCTGTTTAATCCACCTTTGTTTCTGTCCTACTGAGCCAGTGCTCACATCCCTTTTCTTTGTGATTTTGAAATGACTACTTCCAGGTGCGGGAGGTAGCAGTTCCGAAAATCGTTGAGATATCCGTTACTACCGAAGATGATGCTATCCGTTTTCTCCATCTTCTTCTTTATATTTCTCGTTCTGATGTAATGAGACTTTAAGTTTGTACTTTATTTCACGTTATTTAAATTTTATGCTTGGGAATATTTTATGGTTGGAAATTTCATTTGAAAACCGATTTTGTGTTTGATTTCCGCATTAAAAAGCATTTATTTTCTCCTTTATTTTATTATGTGGTTATGATGCTACTTTACAAATAATTAGGTTTAGCTAAATTATAATGTTGACCCGCTCTTCGTAATAAATGTTTTTCCTTAAATCTCGGGTTGATATTATGATTTGGCTGCCATGTCACGTGTCTAAATTTTGGGCCGTGACACTACTACACCAAATGAGCTGAAGCAAATCTATTAAACTTATTCACTGAAGCTAATTGCACAAACTTCATCTGGAAAAAATATCATATGTCGATTCGGGGTCCTGTGTTCCTTAGTCTGAGACAATAGAAAGTAGTTGACAATGCCAAAACAATCAAGCTTTGTGAAGATCTCAACGTTCAAAACACTTTTCATCAGTCGGATATTTGAAGAGCAACAATCAAGTTAAAGCGGTCAACAAAATAATCAAGCATATATTGAAGAATCATCTGGAAAGCTCAAAGGGAAGTAGGTAGATGACCTCCCTAATGTTTAATGAGCTTATTGTACAACACATAGGTCAACCATTGGAGGAACTACCTTCTTGTCAACATATAGAGTTGAAGTGGTTGCACCAGTTAGGATTACAATGCCAATAGCAAGGATAATGGCATATTGTGAAAAAGAAAATGAGGAGTTGATGAATTGTGAACTCGACCTCCTAGACAAATGCCGAATCTGCCAATAGTACACAGTTTAGTACTACAACAAAAGGGTTCAAACCAGACAGTTCACGATAGGTGACTTAGTCTTTCGGAGAGTTATACTAAACACCTTAGGCCGAAATTAGGAAAGGCCATACAAAATCATTAAAGTAGTAAGACCTAAACATACAAGCTTTGGTACCTTTTGGGACGCATTATCGAAAGGTTGTGGAATGTCGAGCACCTAAAAATTTACAATCAATAGTCTATAGGGGTCACTTTTAAGTTTCTAGTTTTTCAATTAGGAAATCCATTTATGTTAATTCTTTTTAGTCATTCAGTTTTTTTATGCTTAGCGTATTACTTATCGTTAATAAAAATTCAACAAATTAATTCAGTCATTTTTTTTTTGTTATTTGCTATTTTACATAAGTTGATCATTGCCACCAAAACTATGACTATCTTAGACTAGAATAAAGTTTGATCTAGGGTAGAAGGGCATAATATTGATAGCCTATACGATATCAACAAAGACTACAAAATAACTCTACAAAACGACTTTGCAAGGTTGTTTTCAAAAAATTCCTAAGGGATGAAAAAGAAATTAGAGCCTCAAAAAGTCAGGTTAGATTTAAAACACAAAGCATTTGCAAAAAATCCTAAGGGAAGAAAGAGAAAAAAAGTACTTAGAATCTACTTCATAAACAA
Organism: Antiaris toxicaria; assembly: GCA_035233585.1. Taxonomy (NCBI): domain Eukaryota; kingdom Viridiplantae; phylum Streptophyta; class Magnoliopsida; order Rosales; family Moraceae; genus Antiaris; species Antiaris toxicaria. The sequence goes on from CP141153.1 coordinate 22,607,309, forward strand.
AAAGTGTTCTTAAAACATTCCCAAGGGAAGAAAAAGGGAATAGAGGCCGCAAAAGTACACCCAAAGGTTGGCTAGATAAGTGGAAGCTTAACCAAGCCTGCTACAGGAGTTTTTATGAAATTCCATATGATCTTTTTAGATCCAAGGGAAAAACAAGGGAATAGATACAATGAAGGCAATCAACAATTAGCACAATTCTATTAGATAAGTCCAAAAGCTATGACCGAAAACTCAAGAAAAGAGATAAAAGATAAATAGTTAAATGAAACAAAATAAGGGCCAATGACGGACCAGGCAAAGGCGGAAAATATTTACAAGATTGGACTAGAAGCCTATTACCTCAATAGTTCGACAGTGCTAGAGAGTTCAAAACAGAAAAATAAATTAAAAAAAGGGCAAGAAGGCTAAGATATCGGGATCAATGGCAGCACTAGTAGCTAGATTAGGGGTAGGGGCAACTTCAATAATAGTAGTTGGATAGTTGATAGTTGTGGCCACAGTATCATTATTTGCTTCGTCGCCAGCCTCTTCGGAAGAAGTTAAAGTGGTGACACTATCTAGAAACTTGAAATTCGCCGCGATACTGGTATAAAAGAAGGCATCCTTTAGTGATGCTGGGATAAAAGAAGGCATCCTTTAGCTAGTCAATCTCCTTGGAGGACTTGTATGCCACCACTGCCACCCAACATCTTTCTTTGACAACCGCTTTTTCAACATACAAGGACTCCTAAAGCTATGCCACCAGAGCTCGCTTAGATTCCAAAGCTTTCTCGAAAGCTAAGATATCGCCGGAGTGGAGTTGTTGGCCATAATAATTATTTCTTACTCTAACTTGGACTTCATTATCTTCAGTTGCTCTTCCATGACCTCTAAGTCAAGCACCCTCTTTTTGGCCACCTCTAAGGCATGTCCTTACCCAACCAGATCCCTAAAGGATGAAAAAACCACCACCAGTACCTTAAAAGTGAGGTTTATAGTGACTCTTATGAAATCTAGATTGACAAAGCATGGGAAAATGATCAAGTACCTGTGTAAAGTTCTTGACTCCAACCTAGAGGTAATCCACGACCCATGACTCCTAAGGGGAAGTCCACGAGTCCCTGTCCATATGTTGACAAACCACAACATATAAAAGACTGAAGTGTGGTAGGAACCTCGTGATGAAGGCCATTAGTTCGGGCCTAAGCTTGAGGTCTGGTTCCTGACCTTACATGGTAGCACCTAAACTTTTCTTCCACTTAAGCAGAGGTGGCTCTTGGTGTTCTTACTTAACCAGGATGTTTTTCCCCTTGCTAACAACTAACAAAGGTGTAGGAGTATTGAGTATAGTGCCTTCTACCTTAAACATCTTTTCCCCAGAGTCCAAACTCTTTAAGATGTCCCCCATCCAAGGTTTCTTTACTGGCTAAGGGAGGGGGTTAATTGGGCACACTGGGTTCCTATTCTTCGCCATGTCTACCATACAAGAAAAAAGTCAACACCACGAACAAAGAAAGGCTAGAAAAATTATAGATACTTATAAACACTTACTGGTGTCCTCTAACTCCTTGCTATCAGAAACCTTGACCTAAGGACTTTGACTTGAATGGGTTGGACCCAAATCTCGATGATTGCACTCTTTTTCTTCCGCCTCAAGCTTGATGTTAGCCTCGATGTCTTCTCCAAATTAAAGGATGTGGTGAAGACTGACAAGCTGGAGATTCTCAATGGTTGCCAAAGCTTGGATGTCTTGCTGGGCTTTAGTCAGCTACTCAATCAACAAAATCCTTTGCAGAGCCTCCCCCTAGAGTCGAGGTCTAGGAGGTGAAGCTACGAACCAAAAATTCAGAGAGAGTATTGTGAAACAATAAGATAGCAACAAAGTATATAAAGATATTATAATCTACTAGCTACTTCAAATAAAGTCCTAACGGGTAATAGATTCTCCCCCTCTGTGAAGTATCGCCAATAATGACCACTAACAAAAAAAAAAAAAGGAATCTTTCCACTGATACGTCGAGTCGACTTTGCGAGGATAACAGGTAAAGGTATATCATCCTTTTGACTTAGGTGCTAATTTGAGTTGATACATGTAAGGGAATTCAACAATCATCAAATTTGCCTTTAAGCACACCCTCCATATCAATATCGCAACTGGATGAAGTTGGGATGGCGAAATTTCAAACAAATTATATACCTTATTCATGAATGGATGGTATAGAAGATAACATTTTCAAGAAAGAGACTTAGTGTAGACCGTGATGTAACCCGTAAGTAAGGTAGATGCATGGTCATTTGGGCATGGAAAAATATATTTTAACTTATCTACAAAAAGTGATGCTTTCGGAAAACACCCTAGATATTATGTTGTAGCGTCCTCAACTAAAGCATAAAAGCTTTAAAGTCGTCATCCTAGAAGAAGAGTTCACTGTGCCTAACTTGTGGCAATATCCAGTAAGGTTCTTTCTGTACTTCGACCTTGCTGCAAAAGGCTATTGGTCCTGGAACAACTTAGTTGTTTGCTCAACAAAATGACTAACTCACTATTCAGTACTTGAGACCTCAAAGGTTAGCACTTCTTCTATCTCTAGTGATGGCCGCTCTTCTGGAACCTTGATAACTCGTGCTAGGTGCTTTCTTGCCGATATTCAAATTGATCGTAGTGGGATGGCCGAAATAGGCTCTTTGAAATCACTAAGGTGGGCACCACTTGAAGATTCAACACAATTACGAATGAAAGAATCTTCCTCACCACTAAGGTTGGAAGAAGTCATTGGATAACAAATTTGGGGAAAGAAATAAGAAAAAGAGAGAATGAAAAAGGGGGTTTAAGCCTAAGACAACCAAGAAGCATGAGAAAGGAAAAAGAGAAAAAATTGGAGGTCGAAGAAGAGAGAGAGAGAAAGAGTTAATAAGAACCCTATTGGTGCCTAACCATGTTCAAAAGTTTGTAAACACCATAAATGAAAAATGAAAAATAGAATTTAAGGGCAAGTTAAGGGAAAATGGGGAAGCTTACCAGAATGAGATTAAGCCAAACACAAAGCTCCTGTGAACATGCTATAGCCCGGGATTTGGTCGCGAGGCAGGAGCTAAAGTTTCCTTCAAGGTAAGGAAGGAAAAGAGAGCTTGTTCAGAAATGGAAAGTTAAAACTTTTCTAGGTTTTCTCAAGAATGCGAAGATTGAAAATGAGAAAACAAAATGTCTTCCAAAATAATTAAGGTGTATTTATAGACTTTAGACAAGAGTAAATTTGAGCCCTTGATTTCAAAAGATGTTGATCCAGTGGTTTAGAAGCATCAAGAAGATCTACGGTCAGGAACAAAAGGTGGGACAATGGAAAATTGATCAACGGTTAAGATTCAAAAGTTTGAAATGACGTGACCACGTTCAGAAATGATGTAACTATTCTGATTCTTGAGGCACGTGCTAGTATTCAAGTTCAAATATCAAATATTTGTATATAAATATTAAATAAGAGTTATATTTTAGGAGCTTATAAATACATGGAATAGGACTCTGGAAACCCAACTCATAATTTGACAAATTACATCACTTATAGTTCTCAAAATAAAGTGAAACCTACCCTAAGCACTAGTGAGAAGATATAGCTTTTCCATTAATGGCGTACCTCTATAAATTTATGTGTTCTCTAATTCATGCACTTTACTTTTACAGCGTTTTGCATTGTCTTACTTCCATGATAGTTCTCGATAATCCTCATCACTGCAGGATTTATTAGGTTAGTTTTATCAGTCAACAACATATTCCCACTTTTACATAATGCATAGACATACATATCTATGGAGCAAGATTTATTGTCCTGGATTTCATGACTCACTGGCTATCCTCCAATAATACTATGCTAAATCATTTAAATTTAAAAATTTAATTGTATAGTAAATGCTAAATACTAAATATTTAAAAAAAAAAAACTGATTATATGTCAAAATACCATATAGAAGATAGCTATCGAGATAAGATAATAGAATAATAGATTTGAACTCACATGTCTATATATTGTCTTCATGATCTTTTTATCTGTTTATTTTTTAAGAAAACTCAAGTTACCATGGTGTATGTACTAGTTTCGTGCTTCATCTTGGATCAGTTTGGCATTTTCATGTTGTAAAAAAATTTTGTTGATCAAATGATGTGGCTGGATTAGTTAACGACGATCATACATTTTAGCAAATGTCGTCCTTTGTCCAATTAAGTCATATCTAGTGGTGGGGAAAAAAAATTTTTTTTTGCGTTCCACGGAGAAAATTGGATTTTTTTTGTTTCCCAATTGGTGAGGACATAGTTTTTGAATAGGAAACTATAGGAAATGATATTTTTATAAATATAATTGAAGTAAATAATAAGGTTTTAAAATATTTAAAACAAGTAATAAATTTATAATGTAAATAGAAAATTTATTAAGTAAACAGTAAATCAATTTAGGTATAGTACATATTTACAAAAACTAAACAAATTTTTTACCTAAAAAATGTATTTATTATTTACTACTAATTAGTTCAAATATTTTGAAAACCTTTAATTTATTTTAATTATTTATGTAAAAAATTATTTATTTATTTATTTCTCCCTTTTTATACACGTGAGAAAATGACATGTTTTTAAGTATTGTTTTAATAAACAAGCATTTTTTTAATTAGTAAAACGCACTTAAAAAAAAAAAAAAAAACCAACAACAACAATATTCAACTAATTGGAGGCCGGTTGATATTTAACTGTATATCTAATTGACAAGTGTATTACCTATTTGATACATGCACTATATATGTCCAGTACTGGGACCATGTTAATATGGATGAGGTACGTGGCTTACTCAAATTTTAGGAATTTAGTATTTTTGTCAAAAAAATTTCAGTATATCTCACTTTATTAAAAAAAAAACATTATATATATAACTGTGCTTCATTTAATAGTAGAAATTTAAGCTAAGAAACTTGTAATAAATATCATTTTAAAAAAAGAACTTATAATAAATACTATTTTTATGATATTAACTGAAGTAAGAAGACAGTTTTAAAATATTTAAAATAAATTATAAATTTATCATATAAATAAAAATTTATTAAGTAAACAGTATTAGATTAATAATATATTTACAAGAATTATATAATTATTATTTACTATTTCAAATATTTTTAAAACTAATTATTTACTTCAATTATGTATGCAAAAATGTTGTTTACTTCAATTTTTTCCCATAAATTATTAAGTTAAAGACATGTGAATACCATTTTTTTTCTTTCTATGTTTCTTATTTACATGGAGTCTATGGATAAATATAAACCCTAAATGGAGGATTTAGTTTATATATCTCTGTGTTATATTTATATCCCTTTAATAATATGACACATATATAATTAATTTGATTTGACATAAATATATATATTTGACATACTAAAATATTATTAAGGAGATATAACGGAGAGCATAATATAACACATGAGTTGACTCTGAATGGGCCCATAAGGCCTATGTCTTGTGCATGTATGTGTCTAAAGGTCTTATATATTTATATACATTGTATAACTTTTACAGGAGTTAATTTGATATTTCAATCCCGTCTGAAAAGAAACATGATATTAAAAAGAAAAAAGATAAATTTAGCCTGTTTGGGAGTTTCATTTTTACAAAATAAAAAATTTTTTATTTTAAGAAAATATATCTTCTTAAATTTTCGTTTCTAAATATCTAAAATTTTTTATTTTTAAAAAATAGAAAAAAATTCTCTTCAAAAAAAAAACTTTTTACCCATTCAAATAACTTTTTTTTTAATATAAACAACTTTTTATTATTCAAATATAAATATTTTTTATTTCTTAAAAATAAACCTGGCGTGTAACCATGCTTTAGAAAATCGCAAATGCTAAGGAGTATTGTGAGCCTTCAACTAAAAAGAAATGGGCCCCACACTTACTCTGTCAATATAAGGCATTATTCTATTATGTCTTTTCATTTTCATGCTGGCCAGTAATCGACCTACTTACCATGCTTGTGGACCAGCTGCAAAGCTATAACCTTGCCCTATTGGCTTGTAGTAGGGGTGTTCGTCGGGTGGGTTGGGTGGATTTTTGGCATTTTTTAACCCACCCAATGAAAATTGGGTGGGTTGAAAAATTTTTTCATCCACCTAATTAACCCAATATACAAAATCGACCCACCCAATTAAAGTTTGGGTGGGTTTGGCGGGTTTTTCGGGTTCGTCGGGTTCGGCAATTTATAAAAACAAAATAATAAAACATGATTTAAAAATTTAATCACAAATCAAAATACAAGCTCAAATATTCAAATAAAGAAGTCATATAAAGACAATAAGAACTAATTAAAACATGCTTTTAATGAATACTAAGAAATATCAACCACAAAAAATCAAATCTATTTCACAAGAATAATCTCTAACTCCAATGTGTGTAGTAACAAGAACTAAAGTCAGGCAAATTGAAATAAACTTGAAATCTTGTTCCTAAATCCTAACAAAAGGGAAGATCAGGAGAGGCTAGTGGCAAGTGGCGGCTAGGGTTGGGCAAGGGCAAGGCACGAGACGAACACGGACTTGGGGAGACAAAAATGAATACGTCGAGGGGTGACGGCCGATGATCAAAGAAAGGGACGATTAAAGGAAGCTGGTGGGATATCGGGTTTGGTAAGGGCAAGGCACGAACTTTGGCTTAGGGGGAAGCATAAATGGGAAATGACAGTCAGATCAACAAAATTGGCTTAGCTTAATCATTATATTTTTTTTAAATATAAAAAAAAAAAACACATTCATTGGGTGGGTTGGGTTTTGATCGGGTTTTAGAATTCCAACCCGAACCCACCCAATTTAACATTGGGTTGGGTGGGTCAACCCGACTTTTTTTTGGGTCTGACGTGGACCCAACCCGTCGGGTTTTCCTTGGGTGGGTTGGGTGGGTTATTTGGGTTTTCGGATTTTTTGTTCACCCCTAGCTTGCAGCATGCTACCAAGAGGAATTTTTATGCACATCAAAAGGCCTCGAGATGCTAATCCACGAAAAACGATACGGGAAATTGAGTTCATATACAGGATAAGGGGAAAATACACCAGTATCGTACTTGTTCAAAGGAACTATTTCTTACCAATAAAAACAAAATATAGACACAAAATAGGACTTACTGTATTGATTATGTTTGAATTGGCTGCTGGACTGTTGATTCCTCCATTGAAAATATTACTTGATCATCATATGTGATTTGACTGCTACATGTGGTTGATTCTCATAAACGTTACTTGTAGAAAAGTTTTCCAGTACCTTCGGGACAATTCTTCAGTTGTTTTGTGATCTTGAAGATAGAATTTGAATTTTTCTATACATAAAGTTTGATACCTAATCTTCTTGTTTGTTTTCCTTCAATTTAATCTTAGGATTTGAATGGTTAACGAGTCGAGTTCAGAATAGAATAAAATTTTGAATCGAAACTAATTGACTTAATTAAAATTTTTGTTGACTTTTTAAAAAAAGATAAAATTAGGACTAAAATTTTAAATTCGAGTCAATGAAACAAACGAAACCTTGCTTTCTCCGATTTTGAAATTTCGAGCACGGGTAGAACCTCGACCAGAACTTTTCCACACCAGGAACAAGACCTGCAATTATATTTGTACAATAAATTTAGGAGCCATTTAACTCTAAAAGGTAAATTAAAATGTCCGAGGATGGCCAAAAAGAGGGGGAAAATTAAAGGAGAAAATTAAATTTAAGAATAAATGCAAAATTTATGATGTTAATTAAAATTGTTACTCACACAAATTGGCCGGTAACCCGAGTTTCGCAGACGGCAATGCAGTGAGAGCACCACACCATTGCTAGATGCCTTGCTAGTGAAGGAACAATTTTCTATTTTAAAAGTCTAAACCAAACGAGACAGAATTAGATGCAGCAGAGAAGCTCATTCGCCTTTACATAAAAAGGATTTTGTTTTTCTAGTACGTGGAAGAGAGAGAATACTTGGGGGACAATTAAGTCAAAGTCAATTGGACTTCATTTATTCTTATAAAAAAAAAATTAGAATTCATTTTGGTAAGTCTAGAATCATTTTTTCCATAATATAAATAGTAATATATATATATGTAACAAATATTTACACAAAATCTCAAATCGATATCAGAATGTGATCTGGTATACTAAAATGAATGTGAATTATAGTCTACAGTTAATAAAAATGTAAATTTATGTACAAATAAATGTAAACATAGAAATTTTTACTTTCACAGGATGTTTTTCAATATCTTTGTTTTTATATTTTTTGTTAAGTAAGTTCACATTTTTAATAATTAAAATTCATATTCATGATCGTATCGAATCACATTTTAAACCGTTCCTAAATATTTAATTATGTATTGGTTAAGTTGATATTATGGATTTTCATAGAACGTTTCGTATTCTTATTATCTTATATATTGCCACGGTAAAAGTTGATGGAATTTATGGGCTCTATTGCTAAATCAAGAACCTTTCAAGGCTTTATATATATTTTTTTTAAATTCATAAGAGTGTGGAATACCTAAATTGACCTGACCATTCAAGTTTTTAAATTTTCTTCGCTGATTGCTCTAAATTTGTGACTTATTTATTCATTTATTTTAAGGAAAGAGAATTTTGAAATCGGGTGTCAAAAGAACAAAAAAAAAAGCCCATTAGTAACACTATTTTTATCTCTAATAGCAGCTCCTAACCCTTGAAACAGGTCATTAACAACATAAGCGTCCGCATTTTTTTTTTTTCCCCTAACAAATCATCACACAACATAGTTGCCAAGAAGAAGATGGTGACAGAGAGCTAATTCAAGAAGCTTAAATTACAATTGAACACCTCTAAACCGAAAGATGAAGCAGTAAGCCGAATCAAACAAGATAGATCCTTCTCTAACCTTATCCTGGTGGATTAAGGAGTTCATTTCAAACCATAGAAACCGAAGAGCGAGGATCAAACTGTGGGACTTTTAGTAGTATTTGACTTGCAACAACCAACATGCATAAAAGGAGGAACAAGTTGCATGCTTCATTTGACCGCTATACACCATCATTCCGACTCTTCTTCAGCAGAGTGGTATGTTTCCTGGCCTTGGAGAGCGATGCCAGGACGTGCCATAGCACGCCGCATAAGTTTTTGTTCATAACTAGCCATGTTCGTACATCTGGTTTATTGACCAATTTGGCTTCCTATACCTCATTTAAACAGTGGCGACCATGCAATTTGCACAATCAAATTTATCGAGCTCGACATGGCTGGGATGGGGTTTGACGCAATGAGTAATGACACCAGTCCGATGCTCAGGGAAATGATCGCCGTTGACATATCTTTTAATGATTGAGACCTTAGACACATATATGTACCATTGATAGACTATATATTGGATTTGTATATTCTTCTAAAATATGAGTATAATCAAAGCTGACTATCATATTTTAGACGAATATGCAATCTAATATATAATATATGAACAAAACATATATGTATGTAAGCGCACAAAATATATCCACGGCCATCTCCCTGAACATCGAAATGGTATCATAGTTTGGCGCATCAAACTTCATCCCAGTCGTATCGAACTTGATAAATTTGACTGTATAGACAACAGAGTCACCGCAATTTAAGTGATATACACCAAATGTTTGAACATGTTTAGTTTTGAACGTATACTCCTAAGGCTAGATATCCTGCAATCTCTCTTCCAAAGCTAAGCTCAAATCCACTAGAATACAAAGTGTCATAACATTTTGTAGTCTCTTTCCATTTTCTTAAGCAATGTAACAACTCCGGACCATCTACACCAATGAGTTAAAGAAGTTTAGGCACTGAACCTGTACCAAAAATTGCTTCTACAAGATAAAGTGCCTCTACAATGCTCCCTTCCACGGACAAAGCATCCAACATATTATGATGTCCAGCTATATTACAACATATCGTTGTGTCATGCGCCAGTCCTGCACATGCAAAAACTAGAGAAGCGAATGTGGCAACATCAACCTTGATGCCTTCTCTAGTCATCAATCCAAATAGTGAAATTGCTTCATAAATTTTCTCCTCCTTGCTAAAGGAAGAAGGAACACCACAATTGAGCCCGTCTTGAATCAAGTTCATGCCCTCATTATTCCTTGAAAGGTTATGGATGATAGGACTATCAATCCTCGCATTGTAGTAGATGAAGATCTCCTCAAGTAGCTCAAAGTGCTTAACATGTTTATCCCAACCTGGAAAACCCATTAATGAGAGTCTCGTTAGCATTCATGGATTGTCCAGAGTTCGGCCGAAATTTTGGTGGAAGATCATGGACACAACCGCATCAGATCCTGTACAGAGAATCAACAATGAAATACACGCATTTGCCCGGTTGCTTTAAGAGAAATTACCTCCTAGTTTCCATCTGTCCTGTCCAAAACTATGGAACCTCCTAAGATTTTATTTTTCTTCAAAATTTTTCATTACAAGAAAAATGAAAAAAATAATAATAATAAGGGAACTTACAAATTAGAAACCTTAAATTTTGAAACTAATAGTCATTACAAGTAGAGTCTGAAACTAGTTAAAGGCACAATAACATGACACTAGTAAACAAATTACTAAAAATAAAAACAAACAAAAAAAAGCATAAAAAAGTAGAGTATTTTTGTTGGAAGATTACGTTTTATTAGCTGTAAATATATATATGTAAACTTTCTGTTTTTTCTTCCCATTGTTAGCCGATTATAGTTTAGGTAAATAAGGAAACTGTATCATAGTTTTTTATGTGGCTGTAATTAGGAGGTTTTCTTTCCTTATTTAGTGTTCCCTTGAGCTGTATATAAACCAGTCTATTGTAATAAAAAATTATCCTTAAATTCATACAAACATATTCTGATTTCATGGCATCAGAGTCATTCCGGCCCTAATAACCTTAATCCAGAAAAAGTCTGGTCCTTCAAAAATGTCTAGAGAAACAGCAGATTTCTTCATCCTCAGAAGTCTCTTCAACCGTGATGGGTCAAGCAGCTCCAGCAACAATGGCAGGTTCATCAACAACTATTGACAGCCACTCCTTACAGATTACTCAGCATAAACTTAATGGACAGAATTTTCGTGAATGGTCTCAATCAGTTATGCTAGTAATCCGTGGAAGGGGAAACGCTGGATACTTAACAGGATCTGTCAGAGTTCCACAGAACACATCACCGAATTTTAGCACTTGAGAGGCAGAAAATTCTATCGTCATGGCTTGGCTTATCAACTCCATGGAGCCAAGCATTGGAAGAACCTATCTGTTTTACAAGATGGCAAAGGAGGTTTGGGATGCTGTTCAAGAAATCTATTCGAATCTAGAAAATACATCTCAATGCTTTGAGATAAGGTCCAAGATTCGAAACACTCGACAGGGAAATCTCTCCATCACGGATTATTATAATTCCTTGTTGGAATCATGGCAAGAGATGGATCTCTTTTATGAAATAGGTTGGGAGTGCACCAATGATGCAGCAAAGTTCGCTAAGATGCTAGAGAAAAAGCATACTTTTGATTTTTAACAAGGATTAAATCCAAGCCTTTATGAGGTACGGGGACGACTGCTTGGGATGAAGCCTTTTCCAACACTCGTGAATCATTTGCTGAAGTGAGAAGAGAAGAAAGCAGGAAGCGTGTAATGATGAATCCTAATGGTAGAGAGGCTGCATCGGCTATAGAGACTCAAAGCTCAGCACTTGTGGTAAGCAAACAAAAAGGAGGCCAAGAGGAGCAAAGAGATGGCTGTGGCTCTCAATCCAAGGAGTTCGTGCGTTGTGACTACTACAACAAGCCATACCATACTCGTGAACAATGCTGGGATCTACATGGTAAACCTGCCAACTTCAAACCGAAGTCACAATGAGGAGGACAGCGTGGTGGTCAAAATAAGGCAGCCCATTTAGCAAAATCCAATGCAGGCAATACCTCAAATGTGAGCTTCTCGGCTGAACAAATAGACTTGTTACGCCAACTCCTAAATCAGGTCAAGCCTGCCAATACCCCACCAGGAGGAGTCGAGACACAAAATCCCATAGCAGCCATGGCACAAACAGGTAAAAAGCATCTAGAAAATTGTTGGATTGTTGACACAGGAGCTTCAGATCATATGACAGGATCTTTGCAAGTTTTTGATGAGTATGACAAAAACAATAAGATGATTAATGTCTGGGTTGCTGATGGAAAAATGTCACCAGCCATTGGAAGAGGAACGGTTCGCTTACCAAATATGATTCTAGAATTGATGTTGCATGTGCCTAAGTTAACTTACAATCTTCTTTTAGTTAGTAAGTTAACTAATGATATGGATTGTGTAGTAATGTTTTTTCCTACCTATTGTGAATTTCAGGACCGTACTTCGGGGAGGATGATTGGCACTACTGAAAAGAGAGATGGTCTGTATTGCCTCATCAAAGAAAAAGAGTCTGTCATAAAAAATAAAAGGTCTTTATCTGTTATTTTTGAGTTTGAGATTATGTTATGGCATCAAGGTTTAGGACATCCAAGTTTCTCTTATATGAAAACTTTGTACCCAAATCTATTCATTAATAAAGAGAAATTTTTGTTTCATTGTGAGCATTGTGTACTTGCCAAACAATCCAGAACTTATTATCAACCACGTCCATATACACCCTCAAAACCCTTTCATTTAATCCATAGTGACATCTGGGGTCCCTCTAGGACAATGAACCTAACTAGGACTCAGTGGTTTATTACCTTTATTGATGATCATTCAAGGGCTTGTTGGGTATACTTGATGAAAGAAAAATCCGAAACTTTGTTCTGGTTTAAGCAGTTTCACAAGTTTGTTCAAACCATGTTTGAGTCCAATATTAAAGTTCTTAGGACTGATAATGGATGAGAGTATTTTTCAAATATGTTCGGTGAGTACTTGAGAGAAAAGGGTATTTATCATCAAAGTTCCTGTGTAGATACACCAAAACAAAATGGGGTTACGGAGAGGAAAAATCGTCATTTGTTGGAAGTTACTAGATCAATCATGTTTTCAGGTTATCTTCCTAATCATTACTGGGGAGAAGCAATTCTTATAGCAATACATCTGATAAACCACTTACCTTCAAAAACCCTGAAATTTAGAACCCCTCTTAGTGTCATTCAAGATAGTTTTTCAAACACCAACTTGTTTAACTCCCTGTCTCCAAAGGTATTTGGGTGTACTGTGTTTGTCTACAACAACCTACCTGATCGAAGTAAACTCGATCCCAAAGCCTTTAAGTGTGTTTTTGTAGGATACTCCCCAACAAAGAAGGGCTACAAATGTTATTCACCTACCCTTAAGAAATTTTTTGTATCGTGTGATGTAACTTTGTTTGAAGATCAATGTTATTACTCAACAGATAGGTCTCAAAGAGAGAGTTTTAGGGAGGAAAGCTATTGGATCCAATGTGGAGTTTAACTATGTCATTACCAATAACTCAAGCCATATCTGAGTCATCCCTGCCATCCATATCCGTAACCTCCAATATAGAAAATTCTGAGCCAGAATATGCAAGTCAGTTTCTTCCTGTACTCGTTGTTGAAGAAGTCTCCAATCAACCGTTTGGGGATGAACCTAGACCTGTCCCTACTCCTACGTCTCAAAGAGAAGTGTTACCAATCTAGAAACCGTTGCAAGTCTATTCCCGTAGACCATTGATCTCTAAGCAGAGCCAGTCATCCAACCAAGAACCGGTTCCAGGAATACCGATGGAAAGGTTGTCTCCTATGGTAGATGATCTGGATCAACCTATTGCGGTTCGGAAAGGGGTAAGGTCGTACACTAAACATCCAATCTCTAATGTTGTGACCTGTAAACAGTTATCTTCTGAGTTCAGGGCCTTTACAGCAAAGATTGATGAAATAGAGACTCCAAAGAACACCTATGAGGCCTTAGAGAATCCAAGATGGAAGGATGCTGTACAGGAGGAGATGAGAGCCTTACAGGCAAATGGGACATGGGAGATAGTCAATTTGCCTGAAGGAAAGAAGGTTATTGGTAGTAAATAGGTGTTCACTGTGAAGTACAAGGCCACCGGAGAAGTAGAGAGGTACAAAGCTCGTCTAGTTGCTCAAAGGTATACGCAGACACATGGGATAGACTATGATGAGACATTTGCCCCTGTAACCAAGTTAAATTCCATACGTGTTCTCTTATCCATTGCAGCCAATCTGGATTGGAAGTTGCATCAACTTGACATTAAGAATGCATTTTTGAATGGCAACCTTGATTAGGAAGTGTATATGAAGGTGCCTCCAAGATTCGAGAAACCAGAAGAAAGAGGAAAGTCTACAAGCTGAAAAAGTCGTTAAATGGCCTCAAGCAATCTCTAAGGGCGTGGTTCACAAAATTCAACTCGACTCTCACTTGGTTAGGATACCAGCAAGGAAAAGCCGATCATACTTTATTTATTAAGGTGGGGAACTTGAACAGGAAAGCTATTCTTATCATGTATGTTGATGACATAATTCTCACAAGTAATGATGAGGATGAGATTCTGAGGCTTAAGAGCAAGTTGAAGGAGGAGTTTGAGGTTAAAGATTTGGGGCCATTGAGGTTCTTTCTTAGGATGGAAGTTGCCAGGAGCATAGAAGGTATTTTCATTTCTCAAAGGAAATACATACTTGATTTGTTGAAAGAAACAGGAAAATTGCAGTGCAAACCGGTTGGGACCCCACTCGAGAAAGCATGGAAAAGTAAGGTTACAGGTGCAGAAGCACTGGTTGATGTAGGGAGATACCAGCGATTGGTGGGAAGGTTGATCTACTTGTCTCTTACTCGACCAGATATTGCCTATGTTGTGAGTGTAGTAAGTCAATACATGCACTCTCCTACTCAAAGACACTTAGGGTTCGTTTGGTGAATGCATTGCATTTGCATTGCGTTTGAATGCAATGTATTGAATGCAATTTGTATTTGGAGGAAAAACATTAGCATTGCATTTGAATGCAATGTGTGTTTGGGGGAAAAGTATTTGAATTGTATTTTAATAATAAATATGTGATGTGATGGGTAAAAGTAGAGAGAAAAAAAAGAGGGAGAGAGAATATATGATGTAATTAATAAAAGTAATAGAAAAAGTGAAATAATAAATAGTGATTGTGTTTGATTTAAAATGTGATGTGATTGGTATTTGAATGAAATGTTTTTGTATTTGGGAGAAAATTGCATTGCATTTAAATGCAATGCTAAAAAAATTCGTGTCCCAAACACTAGCTTAGAAGCTGTGAATCACATTTTGAGATATCTCAAGAGAACGGTTGGTAAGGGGTTGGTGTTCCTAAAAGCTGAAGATAGGAGTATTAAAGGTTATGTTGATGCAGATTGGGCTGGAAGTGAAGATTGCAAGTCAACATCTGGGTACTATACCAAGTTATAGGGAAACTTGGTTACTTGGAAGAGTAAAAAGCAAACAGTGGTGGCTAGAAGTAGTGCTGAGGCAGAGTTTAAAGCAATAGCACAAAGGGTATGTGAACTAATTTGGCTAGAAAGGTACTACAAGATTTGAAACTACCCAGATCCTTTCCTGAGCTATACAGTGGTAGCAAGTCAGCCATCAGCATAATAAATAATCCAGTCCAACATGATCGTATGAAGCATGTCAGAATAGATCGAAGCTTTGTCAAGAATGAGATTGATGAAGGAAGAATCAACCTTTGCTATATCCCAACTCAGGAGCAAGAAGCAGACGTTCTTACTAAGAGCTTGTTGAGATCAAGTCACGAAAATCTTCTTTGCAAGCTTGGAATGCGAAATTTCTATTCCTAAGCTTGAGGAGGAGTGTTGGAAGATTACGTTTTATTAGCTGTAAATATATATATGTAAACTTTCTATTTTTTCTTCTCATAGTAAGCCGATTATAGTTTAGGTAAATAAGGAAACTGTATCATAGTTTTTTATGTGGCTGTAATTAGGAGGTTTTCTTTCCTTATTTAGTGTTCCCTTGAGCTGTATATAAACTAGTTTATTGTAATGGAATATTATCCTTGAATTCATACAGACATACTCTGATTTCAATTCTTTTTTATAAAAGAGGCCAACTTCAGATAGTAACCGATGAGTTCAATTGCAAAGTTTCAGGAGTTGCAACATGTTATAGTCTAACTTCTCCAAATGGACATAAAGATAAAAACAAAAACACACCAAAAAAAATAAAATAAACATAAAACAGAAAAATAAGAACAGAAAGGAAAAGGTAGATTCAATTATTGATTAAAATCCCAAAAAGAGAGCGAGATCAGATAGTTCAAGTGCCAGGTTTCGGGATTTGCAAATATGTTAGAGTCAAACTTCTCCAAATGGCCATAAAGACGGAGAAAGGTTAAAAAGATTATCTGCAGATCTTTACTCATGTATGTGGAAAAAGAATTTCTCACTTGTCGCTTGCAAATGTTTAGACTTGTTTGTGAGACAACTGCTTACTGCGGAGCTTTTCTTGCTTCTTTTCTGCTTTGTACTTTAATTTTTTTGCTAAAAATTTCTGCTTTGTGCTTGTATATAAATATGTATACACATATATATAAAAGTCAAGTCAGTATTTTTATCAGAATTCAGATTTAGATCATGATCTATGAAAAAAATCTAATCTTTAACAAAAAAAAATTGTTAAATAATAATATGGTATCCACTCTTGAATCTTAATTTACTAATTATAAAAAATCAGGTTTTTTATCGTTCTATCTTATCAATATAATTAATAAACTCATTTAATAACCATTAAAATAATAATGTAAAGACACTATCAATTCTCTTTAATCTTATAAAAAAAAAAAGTCAGTATTTCCTAATAAATAAATTGAAGCATGTGCCATCTAAGTAAATAGTTATCTTGGTCCCTAATTTTTTGTACTTTTACACATTGGTCTTTAATAATTTTTTCTTTACGTTTAAGGGTCCAATCCTGTAACTTTTTTTTTTTGTTAGCCTTAATAAATTTGTATCAAAAAGATCCATCAAATGTAGGGGTGTACATCAAATCAATCAATCCATTCAATCCACTCAATTAAGTCCAATCTATCAGATTAAATTAGATTGAGAGACTAACGGATTAGTTATAATTTAAGATTTTTCAATCCGAAGGTTATAATTAAGGATTTTTTAATCCGTGTAATCCGTGGATCTGAACTATATATATATTTACAAATATGCATATATATTTTTCTCTAAACAAACTATGTATGTATATGTTAAGCATGACTAAACTAAAGTATATAGATATTGAATTACTTTAAAGTAGTATTGATTAAGTTGATGAGTATGAACATTTTATTTTGAATTTAGTCAATGCTTGTTTGTTGCCATATTATTATGCAACAATTTAGCTCATGATCAAATATTTGAAATTAATTACATTTCAATTCTATTAAACTATTGTATGTATAAGTATGTAAGTTTATTGCTTAGAGCAAACAAATTGAATCCGTCAATCCAATCCATGTAATCTAATATTTATAGATTGGTTTGGATTGGTTCGGAAGTCTCATAGATTGATTATGGATTTGAGATTTTTTCAATCTGAATGTCATGGATTGAGGTGTAATCCACATAAATCAATCTGTGAACACACGTGATAAGATATTTCAAGTGCTCATTTGACCTAACAGCTTTGTACCAGTTTTTGGAATATATATATATATATATCTTGTTGCTAATATTGCTTGCGATGGCTTTTTTTTTTTTTTTTTAAATAAGATGCTTGTGATGGCTTTGTCATACTCGTTTATCCATTTCATTGTTTGTTTTTTTTTCCTTTATCCTACCGTGCTTATGCTTTGTATTGATTTATTTTTGTAAAGATTTAAATACAGGCATGAAACGAAATTGGCCTAAACAAATTTTCTTTCAATGGATCATGTGTTAGCACGAGTAAAGCAAAAAAACAAAGTGCAATATTTGCCCCACCACACGAGTAAATTTTAGGCATGATCAAATTGCACATTAATGAGAGAATAAAAAGGGGAAAAAAAACATTTTGGCTAATCGCAACTCACAAGCACGATTAAGTGTTCCACTATTATGTGATGGCTGATAATTATCAATATGTAAAGCGACAATCTTTGCCAGTCATTCTTAGTCTAGTTAACAAATAATATCCTAATTCTATATTATCAGGAGCAATAAAAATTTGTTAAAAAAGAAAAAAAGGAAAAGAAAAGGACAATTACAAAAAGCATGCAAATTTTTATACATGCTTACCTCATCATGAAGTTACATCATGTTTCAACCATTATATCTACTCACTATGATCAGTAAGTTTTACAAGAGAAACTTGCACACTCTCAAAAACTTATTGTGTTTTTTCTCTAACCACTTTAATAATAATTCCTAATAACAACGCCCCTAATTTATTTTTTTTTTTTTTAAATTTAGGGCAATAGAGATCACAAGAGTGAAAACTCCTAAACAAGGATCTATACCATAGACCTTTGGGTAGGGAGTTTTTGTCTGTGTGCTGTCTCTAGAAGGGTTTTCTGCTTGGGCTATTAATTAAGCTCTACAAAACTTTCATTCTTTTGTCCCTTGTTTGTCAAATTTGGATGCCAAGGAAATAGATTACTCCACAATGCATACCTAACGCAGGGATGAAACTGAAAAGCTAAACCTAGTGTTCATACACAATTGTTCGTGGCTGAGAAGCTAAACCAGAAGGAATTTGATACTAATTTCCCTGTGTTCATTTGCAGACCAAGGAACAGTTGGGTGCATTGAAGTCCCACGGATGCAGTTTTTGCTTTATATCGATTTCAAAATACCCAATTCTAGATAAATGTCATAACATGCGGCTTATAGCCGCATGGCATCCCTCTTTTCTAGTCAATTCAAACATGATGTAAACATGGCCAATGGATAGGGGCTGGGATCCATGAACGTTGGTAATCTTGTTTGCGATGTTCTGGGCATATTATTGGGGCCAGGTCTATGAGACATTCGGGTTGTGTTATTGTGGCCATGTCTATGAGAGTCACTTGAAACTTTGATCCTTTTGTAGCTCAATGCTTAGCCATTGGAGAGGGTTCACATCTATTGTTGCAATTTGCAATTAGCTCAATCTCCCTATCAATATTGTTGCAATTTGCAAGCAAAACACCTACTGTTGTTGCTATTATCAGAAATCCTTTCCCCTTCCCTTGGCATTTCCTTAAGATGCTTATCATCGCTTTTCACTCTCTAAGTTTCCTATTTGGTTAATGTAACAGTCCAATCTAAATGCGATCGTTAACCTACTTACTTGAACATAATTACTTGTTTTCATCTGAAACTATATTTCAAAATTTCAGAGAATTTTTTTTAAAACATACTCAAACTGGGTATATATAAGACTTACTCAAAATTCATAACTTGTATAGAATTTATTAAAATTGGTAACACTTGTAAAACCATCATAAGGAGCACAACTTGGAAAATTGTTTAAACTATTTATGTACGTGAAACCATCAATAAATATATTTTTCATATCATGACAACCCTCTTTATATGGTCATCTTTTAACTCTTATCTATACTTATCTTGAAATGTCATAAAACTTAAGAACACACATATATATATATTTTTGTACACTTACTAATAATTTGTAAGATAATTTAAACTGTACTTGAAATTTTATCAAAAGCTTAGAAACATGCATACATATTTATATGCTTATGAATTTTAAATATGAGCCTTTGCAATATACAGAAATAAACTTCGTGACAGTATCCATTCCCTTTCTTTTACATAAACCCCGTCACTTGCACAGTCCATTAAAAAAGGTCCATTGGACTTGTACCTACAATATGAACAAACATAAGTGAACTGACGCTTAGTAAGTACAAACATAAAATCCCGCCAAAACATTTTCAAACATATTCAATAACATATGCATGATCAATTTATGCTTCATTTATCATCTTATTATCTTGCTTAATATGTGGGCCCTTAGTGTACGTATTAGGTCCACACAATCATCGAGAGGTTAGGGTTTGCAAGGTCCCAACATTGCCGAGATCAAATCTTTCTTAACTTGAAACTTGTACATGAATCCTCCCCTTAGGTCGGGAGGTTGGTACGACATCTTTTTAACTTATCTCAACTTAATCATGTTACTTAAGTAAATATGCAATATGTTATACTTCAACATAAGTCATAAATCATACATCATAACATAGTATGGCAAAATTATGCAATTAAACTTGTTCATGAGAAACTTGCTTGGAATACTCCGTCTTAAGATATCATTGATCATATAAAAACATTATTTTGAAAATAATAGTTTCCATACTGTAGGTGAGGTTTGTACTTACGTGGATTCCGCATTTAGCGTTTCCACTTGCTAAGCTAATACGCGATCTAATTGTTGTTACCTGAAAACATATTCCTAATGAGTATTAACTTAACACTCCATCAACATAAAACCTTATTCGTATTTCATAACAAAATTTCTAAGCTTAATTTCTAAACATCTTATCATAAGGTCTCAATAGAAAATTTAATTAACGTCTGTTAATAGATTCTCTCTTGATTACCTTCGTAATACACTTTTTCATACCAACTCACGTCAAGTTGAAAAACAGCTTTTGAAAATTTCTTTTGAACATCGGGATATTAGATCCCTAATTTTCTTAAAAGTTTTGAAACCATTAAAATCATTTTGGTCGTTGACATAAATGATAAAATCTTTATTTAAAACTATAGCTTAAAATCTATTAAGAATTTAACAAAACTTTCTCACTGTAAAACATTCGTTTTAAAATATCTAAAACTTCTATATTTTGTTCAGAAGCTCATTTGATTCACAAAACTACTTATAAATTAATCGCCGATTATGTTCAGATTTTATAAATAAAAAAAAAACTGATTGCATAACAGCTTGTATTTCTTAACATTTATTTTATTACTTAATTAGATTTTTGTTTCTTTAAAAAGTTCTTAAATCATACTTATATAGGAAGTCAGATAAAGTCTCCTCCGTTTTTATCCGATTCCCATAATTCAAAACTGCTTAAAATCCATGTTTTGAGCTACAGAAAAACAGGCAGAGTTTCCCTTGTTTTCCCACATTTCCTGCAGTTCAAAACTGCTTAAAACTCGTGTTTTGAACTGTAGAAAAACGGGTAGAGTTTCCCCTGTTTTTCCATGTTTTCCCTCAGTCTAAAACTACTCAAAAGTACCTAAAAGAAAATAATTCATAAAATATTTCAGTACGTCATAACTGCAAGACGTGCCATCTAGAATAATTTTATCATATCAAAACAATATGCATTTTATTTAAATCTAACTTCACTTTATCGAATTGAATATCAAATACTGTAAAACTTTTAAGTATTGATAATCAATCAAAACATATATATATATATACATATCTATATATATTTTTCTTCCATTTAAACTAACATCATAATATTTAATCAAATATCAAATACTATTAAAGTATCAATATGTCAATAAACCATAAATAACATATAATCATTCAAAAAAATAAATTGAGAAATGAAAGTAGTCGAGACCACTACCGAAATCATTCAACAACATCCAATAGGTAAGTTGACTCCAATCGGCGATCAAAAGAGTCGTAATATCTCAAGCGCACAAAATTCAAATCACCATTCTTAACATTTGAAATTCCGTCTTGCAAATTCTGTGGCAACCTGCCTTGCTATCGAGGCTCTACAGTGCTATTACAGTCAACTTTGTAGTCAACCACAATAGTATGTCGGCCTCTAGGGTTGCCGACAATTATGCTGAACTTGAAAACTGCTTGCTAATTTTGTGAAATAAATTTTTTTTTTCTTAACATAATATCATAACTGTTCGAGAATGTGATAAGGAAATCATGTTAACAAAATAATATGTACATGGATCATGATTCCCCTATCACATAATCTTAACTTAAAATATTGTTCTTGAAATTACATGTTTAAACTTTTCAAAACTGTACAGCGGAAGACTAATGATGACCACAATCCCTCGCCCAATCCCCCAGGCATGCATCTACCCTGTCCGTCGTCCACCGTATACTACTGGTAAACAGGTCTCTTACTTGCAATATGTGAATAAACTGGTGAGTTATGGACTCAGTAAGTTCAAACATAAAAACATGAATCATAACATGCTGTACTGTGCTTATGCATGAAATTTGACTCTGTAAAACATGCTCTTGGCTGAAAGATTAGTCTTAGGACATTATCTGATATTAAGTTCTGGTTTTGGGCCCCTGATTGGTCGTACCGACATGTTAGCATAACTGGGAGTGGTACTTTAGTGCTGACCTCCTCAGTCTTAACTGAAGCTAAACATGAAAATCTCCCCGTGGGTCGAGAGGCCGGTAAGTCAATAACTGGTTTAATTACCATTTTTGCTGGAGTTCTAACTGGGTAGCATACTGATTGCCCCCATAGTAGGAATCTGTTACATGATTTACTTGGGGTGTGAGTTTTATTAACACACTAAGGTGCCTTGTGCACCTACATGCTTTCGTGTACCTGCTACCTGTCTAACATGAGTACTTGAAACATGAAATTCTACATGCATGACATGAACTGACATGAGTATCGTGATGTAGACAATCAATGTCTAACATACACGCCATACAATAAAACATGACATCATAAACATAATAAGATTGTCCACGTTGTAGTCAGGACAATGCTTGAACTTACTGGAAATCTGCTAGCGTGAGCCTCTACTACTCTGGGACTGTTGTATCAGGGTCTCTGGCTTGAACTCCTATAAAAGAAATAATCGCTGATTATTTCCAATATTCATCTCATACTGGAAACATGGCAAAATATGTAAATTCACATTTCCAGACTTTTTTTTTCTTTTCTTTTCTTTTTTTTTTTTTACTTTGACTTCGAACATGCCCTCCTACATGGGTGTGTTCATGGCCGTGTACTCCTCTGGACTTTACGTGCATGGCCGTGTAATTCATACAATATGGCCGTGTAATTCATACTGGCTTACACGGGTGTCTACACGGCCGTATTTCTGGCTGTGTACTCCTCTGGACTTACGTGCATGGCCGTGTACTTCGTGGAACATGGCCGTGTAATTCGTGCATGTTTACACAGTCACCTACATGGTCGTGTTTCTGGCCGTGTTTTCCTGCTGTCGAACATGGTCTGCTACACGCCCTTTCCATGACCGTGTGCCCCTTGACACGGCCCGATACACGGCCATGTTCTTAATTGTGTACCTCTTGGGTCTGAATTTTTCTTGAAACACGGTCGTGCCTGTGGGCATGTTCGGGGCCGTGTTCTGAACACGCCCTTGTACACGCCTGTGTTCATACCAGAATCAAGATTCTAGGTCTAAAATGCTCTGCTCTGAATTTCTAAGGCTTTTATGGCCTTTGTTCTATTTCTTGCACTCAAAATCGATCTCAATAAGATCGTTTCAAGATATAGACTACATTTCTACTATCACAAATCCATGGTTTCTTAAGCAAAATCACATTTTGCTTATTTACATCTCTTGACTCAACTTTTGAAAAATCTGAACTTTCTTGAAGAAAACTCACTAAAATTTGGTTTTCTAAACCATCAACTCATGGATTCGTGTTTAAAACAACTAGACTCGAACCATGTTTTGATTTAACGAAAATCTCAACATGATCAACTTACATTTCTACTCAAAACCTCAGATTTTTCCACCCGAAAAATGTGAGAAAAATGAGGGTTTACCTTGCTTGAAACTTGAGAGCTTCTTGCTGTGGATTCTTGGCTGAAACTTGAATGATCTACTATAGATGAAGAGAAAATCCGAGCTTGAAAAGGGTTTCCTCTTCTCTCTTTCTCTTTCTCAGTCTCCTTCTCTCTCTCTCTTTCTCTTTCTTTCTTTCTCTTTCTTTCTTTCTCTCTCTTGGCCGCTTATTTGCAGCCCACTTAAGTGAATTAATTCACTTGGCTACTGTATAGTAGTTGCCCCTCACGTGCCTCTCCTTTCTCACATTTTCTTAAATTTTCTTTTAAAGAAAATGGGCTATTTTCTTGGCTTATCTTGGCCATTGATCAAGGTGGCTTGCATATGAGCCATTGATATCTTAATATACATTTTCCACATATTTTTCTATTAAATTTCAAAATATCATAATTTGAATTAATGCTTAGCTTTTAAACTGTATTCATTAATTCATTGTCAAATTTTGATTAAAACTCAATTAATCAAAATTTTCATCTGCTCTGTATTCTATAACATGTCTTATCATGAATGTACATTTATTTACATATCTTGTACAAAATTTTTCGAGAGTTATTAGTTTCTCGGTTATCACAAATTCGATGCCATAAACGTGTTCAGAACGTGGAAAATAGGCTAGGGGCCATCCTTCAAAATTTAATGACTGGGTCAAACTTTGACCAGCATTGACCTATCATTGACCACGGTGGCGTGGGCAAAGATGGGCACCATTTCGTAGATCTCGATGAAAGGAACCCATTTCCAACGTTAATTTCCCAAATCAGAGCTCCAATCACCAAAAATCAGCCTTCCAACGGTGGACGGTGGCGATTAGGTCCAATCTCCACTCTCTCGTAGTTGTTTCATGAAATTGGCTTGGGGCTTTTGTTGCCCATGTCGATTAGAGTCTATTGAGCCAAGTGATGTCGATCACCTTCGCCAGCAAATAGTAATTTCCACGGTGGGGACGTGGCGGCCTTGGGCGGCTTGATCTGATGGCTGTTAAGGTGAAACAAGGCATGGATTGTGTTCTCCTCTTCACCACAAAGCTATAGAAACTGGAATCACCTTAATCGGAGGTCGGACGGCAAAGTTATGACGTCGGAAAAAAATGGGTACTTCGATGACTTCCTCCGATAGAGTTTCGATCGACTTGGCACACCGTTGGACTCAGCTCATCGAGAGCTTTCCAACGAGCTGAAAGGTGTCGAAAACAGACACCGTTTTGGTAGTCGAAAGCCTTAAAAAGTTTGGTTATGATGCGGTATAAAGAGAGAGATTATTATTACTATTGTTTTCTTTTTTTTTTTTTTTTAAGATCTGGGTAGTGCAATCATGATATAAAATATTTTAACTATATTCACAATAGTTGTAGGCTCCATTAACTACCTAAATGGACCCCTTTTGCATCTATTTATTTCCTTTTTTCAGTCCTGTGGTTGTGTTAATATACTGGTTGACATTCTGTGCGAAAATTTTGACGTGTTATAATGGCTAATTTAGGTGTGCTAAGCCCAAATACATTAGTTTTACATTTATTCGATGTCGTCCCGACCAGTTTTTTTGATACTGCATGTTTCTTGGTCAAAAGTTACTTTTTGTGCTCACTTGACTAATTTGAGTATACTGATTTTCAATATATCAGTTTTATATCAAGAAAATGTCATCTTAACCAATTTCTTGATATTGTGTATGACACAACCACACGCACACATATAAAATCATATATTACTTAATATATATATATATTACTCACGGGTAAACATGGTGAATCAAATTCATCTCATTTATCCCTTTTATTATATTGATGGAAATTAAACGTTTCTTTATTTAGTTTAATCCATCTAAATTTGTAATTACGTGGTATACATAGACTTAATTACTTGTTACAAAGTAATTATATCACATGATCATTACGATATTACAGATAAGACTTATGTCTTGTTTGGTAAAAATTTTACATTTTCATCATATTTAAACACAATGCAATTTTACACCCAACGTAAATTTTTACATTCAAATACAATTCTTTTGAACAGTACTATAAAAACAATTACTATTCATTTTTTAAAAAATAATCATATCAACTTTTTCAACTCTAACATTTTATCTCTACTTTTATCAATCACATCAACTTTTTAACTTTAAAATACAATTCAAATAATTTTCATTCAAACACATGTCATTCAAATACAAAACAAATACTTTTCAACCAAATACTACATTCAAAAAATGAATTATATTCAAACGCAATTAAAATACAATTCGTTTACCAAAAGACCCATTAAAGAATGTTCAATAAACGCATTACGTTTGTATTACATTTGAATATAATACATTGAATGTAATTTGCATTTGGATAAAAAAAAATATTTACATTAAATTTAAATGCAATGTGTTTGAATAAAAAAAATTTAAATTGTATTTAAATAATAAATATGTGATGTAATGGGTAAATTAAAGAGAAAAAAAGGAGAGAAATAGAGTATGTGACATAAATAATAAAAATAATTAAAAAAATAAAATAATAAATAATGATTTTATTGAATTTAAAATGTGATATAATTAATATCTAAATATAACACTATTGTATTTAGATAAAATTACATCGTATTTAAACATAATACGAATGCAATATGATAAACAAATTATGCTTAAACTATTGTATCCGAGAAACATCTAGTTGACTAGTTTTTCCATGCAAAAGAACAATAGTATATGCAAAAGCAATTACGTTTAAAAAAATACTAAAAACATCAACTCTAATCCAATTTTAAATACCAAACTATCTAACTTGTAACTTGTTATTTTATTAATAAACATTTAAAACATGTCCACATATATTAATTACATCCATCAATGAAAATATGACAAACGAATTGATACTCAAAAAGTTAAAATTAAAATTGATATCTGTGTCACACTCTAGATACTCATCAGACATTGGATCCACAAGGCTTCTTACTTCTTAAATACAATCATTAATGTCCACGGGAAAATAAAAGGTACCACGCATTAACATTCACGGAAGTAAAAAGAGACTAGTTTCAAGAAAATTTCAATATTCACCCTGAATACACATTTGACAAGGAAATACAATCTTTACAACATAATGTCTGAATTAGCATCAAAAAAGGAGAAAGGATATGAAACAAAGATGAAAATACATATAACCGATTAGGTCGATTTTGGGATATATGTAGACAGAGGGTTAGCACTTAGAAACCCAGCAAACAGCTAGAAGACCCTATTCCTCGACTAGTTCAGAACCACAGCACTAGTTTATAACCAAACCTTCAACATAGGCCACCTACTTTACTGTTCCTAACAGTCAGACTTTCCTTTTTTTTTATTATTTTTTTAATATCAGAAATAAAACACCATAGGAAATGCTTCCATTCAAGTTTAGCGTTGCATTTACAAAAAAGAAGAATTTCAGAAATCAAGTTCTTTGCCTGACCCGCCTACCATTTGTGTCACCCCCATCCGATAGCTGAGCCCACACACTCCGGGTTTTCCCCCCACCACTGCTGCAGTCGTCGTCACAACCTGCAATTACCTTCAAAAGCTCTGATTGCATGGATGGACAACTTTCTTTTAGATGCTCAAAACCATCTGATCGCATTACAGCTGCAAGAAGAAGGTCGAGAGATAAGGTACCAATGTAAGCATAAGGAGAACACTGACCAAATTATAAGAAGGATGGGTTCATGCAAAATCGGATACCTAGTGCATGTGACTAGATAGTGCAGGCAAAGCTTCAAAGGTGTTTAAACTACAAATAATCACATTTTTGCTCTAACGCTGCATATTTAATTATCTAACTCCATAATTTGACTATTATTCACAAACGACCACTAAATTATTGATTTTAGCCATTCCTAAAAATGGTAGGAGTAGTCCAAGGCCCCACTCACACTCGTCCCTGAGCCTATTAGATATAGCTTTCCCTGTGTAATAGTCTACTGCTTAGGTTTCCTTAACCACCAGCTGTCCTTCACAAAGTCACCAACTGAGCATTTCGTCATCCAGTCAGGGCTAACTCATTTCAATCATTTGGAAAACAGGTTGATAACTTCCAAAGACCATCTTGAACATGATACTAAAAACCATGACCATAAATTTGCTTCTGCATCTCGTACAGCTTGCCTAAATTATCTAGTGAAGCTACAAAGTCTACACAACAATGTAAATAAGGCAAGAGTAATGTGACATCTCTGGATAAATTTACACAGCTTAGAGACAATAAACAATTTGTAATGATAAATGTATCTAGCTTTACCGTAAGGAGAGAGAAAATTCAGATTTGGTCATGTCTAGATGCCTGACCCAAATTATTAGTTTTGAGGCAACAGGGACAGCCAAATGAATGTTCCAAATTGGATATTGAAGGTACAAACAAGCCACACTGAACAGTTGCATTTCACCCCAAACCTATCTTTCATTGAGCAATAACGGCAAAGCACATCTAGTTGCAAAGGGTAAGCCCATGTTCATTCTACATGGACAGAATAGCACAATGACACATCCCTCTCTCCATAATGAGCTCTGTTTTCTTATTTTCTTTGCATACATTGCTAACAGAATAATCAGTTTCTTACATGTAACAATAGTTTTTCAGTGAAGAATTCCAAAAAATGCTTCAGACCATTGTATCGCACAAGACTTCCAAGTTCAACCAAAAGCATTTGAGTATACCAAGCAATTTTGATAGGAAACAATGAAAAAACATAAGACTACAGTGGTGTCCTCAATCTTAATATGCTGCCGCAAAAGACTTAGGGTTCGTTTGGTGAACGCATTGCATTTGCATTGCGTTTGAATGCAATGTATTGAATGCAATTTGTATTTGGAGGAAAAGCATTAGCATTGCATTTGAATGCAATGTGTGTTTGGGGGAAAAATATTTGAATTGTATTTTAATAATAAATATGTGATGTGATGGGTAAAAGTAGAGAAAAAAAAAAGAGGGAGAGAGAATATATGATGTAATTAATAAAAGTAATAGAAAAAGTAAAATAATAAATAGTGGTTGTGTTTGATTTAAAATGTGATGTGATTGGTATTTGAATGAAATGTTTTTGTATTTGGGGGAAAATTGCATTGCATTTAAATGCAATGCTAAAAAAATTTGTGTCCCAAACACTAGCTTAAACGTTTTCCCAAAAAGAATTATAGCGGTGTCCTCAATCTTACCATGCAGCTGCCAAAGACTAAACGTTTTCCAAAAAGAAGTTTCTTGAAATATGTCTTAAAACATCTAATTCCTTCCCAAATTCAGAAACCAACTAGTTGCCATTTCCCCACAAAACACACCTCCATACAGACAAAGCTTTTTGATTAGTTCCCAGGCCAATATAAAACTCAACAGATGGACAATTTTCACACACAAACCAGCACACATTAGCTGCATTCATGCCTATTCCTACAAACTTTAAGCATCATACTTCATTAAAATATATGCTTACTTCATTAAAATAAATGATCACTACTTGTGCTACTCATTTTTCCATAAAAACCAGAATGACAGGAATAATCTAGCAGTGTATGCCATACGTATTACTGCATGACATTCAGATTTGAAACGTTAATTTCCTTGCAATGCAATTTAACACTGAAAAAGAAAACACAAACTGACAGAGTATTATGCAAGAAATAGTACAAGATGATAAAACAAATCTGCCAATGATGTATGACAACCATCATCATTCAAAAATGAAGTTATCCCCTTTCCCAGTGCCACCCTTTTAAGGATTTCATAAAGTTTCACGAAGCTAATACTGAAAACCATAACAATTGGAATGCATAAAAATGGAAAGGAAGATCATCAGTCATACACCTTTTCATCTAAACAACTACACTTTAATTCTTATTCAATTGAATTTAGATTTGAAAGAAACTAAATCAACCCAATGTTATAGAAAGTTCTGAGAACTAGAAAAGACAACAAAGGAGAGCCATAAAAAAAGTCAAAGTATAGAATATGGGAAAATAAATCAGCCAAAAATGCATGACAATCATACATCATTAAAAAATCATTCACATCCAGCTATACACTTTCCTGCGACAACTCTTAATATTTTTTGCTAGAAGTATGACAACTCTAATATGATTTAGGATGATGATAAACCTGAGAAACAAACTTGAAGGACTGCATAAAGGTTCCATAGTCATCAAGCTGGAATGGCAGCCATTCCTCTATAGCGCCCATACATACTTTTTAATTTTTTACATAACAAAGGTTAGTTTTAAACTCTACCCACAGAGCGCCCTTTCTCCTCGGTTCACAGACAAAATGTGGGCCTGGTGACAACAGTCACCTTAATTGTTAAAAGTTATCTCTTAATTATCACATTTTTTGCAAGGAAGAGAAAAACAACAATGGCACTTAGCCAAGGGAGCTAAGAAAAAGTAAAACCTCAAAAAGGAGCTAAACAAAGCTCAGAGACTACAAAATTCAATGTAGAACAAACAAAGAATATGAAACTATCCTTCAGATCTACAATGTTTAACACCTATCAAAGAATAAACAAATACAGGAGCCGTCCATCAGCTAAAAGACTAAGGTTTCGTTTGGTGAACGCATTATATTTGCATTGCGTTTGAATGTAATGTATTGAATGTAATTTGTATTTGGAAGAAAAGCATTAACATTGCATTTGAATGCAATGTGTGTTTGGGGGAAAAGTATTTGAATTGTATTTTAATAATAAATATGTGATGTGATGGGTAAAAGTAGAGAGAGAAAAAAAGAGAGAGAGAGAATATATGATGTAATTAATAAAAGTAATAGAAAAAGTGAAATAATAAATAGTGATTGTGTTAGATTTAAAATGTGATGTGATTGGTATTTGAATGAAATGTTTTTGTATTTGGGGGAAAATTGCATTGTATTTAAATGCAATGCCAAAAAAATTTGTGTCCCAAACGCCTATTAAGAAACATTAGATTGCATATGGCTGGAGCATTTCCATTGTGGAAAATACAAGAGAAAATTACCCCAATCCCTTCTTCATCTTATTCTCACTTGCAATATCCAATCCCTTTAAAGGTAACTGCATTGAAAAAATTAAATAAAAAAAATTAAGCAGAGCCAACTGTCATTTGCGTCAATGTGTTCCTTTCCTATGACAAATCCCTCAAATCTTCAACAACTCGGTTGTGCTATCCATGAGACTACTAAAAATATCAACTACTAATGTAAGCAAGAAAGTAGACAATGCATCTCCTTCTCATAGTGCTCTAAAGTTTCAAAATTCCCCAATGTGTGTTACTCAAAAATACCTTAACATACAAATGTAAGCCAAAAAGGAGACAATGCACATCCTTAAGGAAGAGAACTAAAGACTCAAATTGCCTTAAAAGGAACATCACACCCACCTTATTATGGAGTTCAGCAAGCACTAAATATATCCCTTCTTCTTACAAATCAAAGAGATCTCAACCAGCATGGATGCCATTTTAAACTCAATTTTGAACGATTATCCCATCCTCACTAGTCTACCAAGAATTTCACTCCTCAGGCATCACCTAATAAAAGTTTGAAATTAAAATAAAATTCCTTGAAATACCAGTCTCCACCTAAAACATCCCAGCTATCCTGGATTAACGTCATAAAAAAGGATATACAAACCTAGCCCTTGTCACTTTGCACCATTCAAAGTTATCCTTCTTCAACTCTCTTTCTAACAAGTTAAGAAATCATTCTAACCTTTTACTTAACCAACTGAAACTTTGATTAGCAACCTATTGGAATTGTTTTGATTCTCATTTGTTATCCCAACTTGAAACCTAGAAGAGTTTAATTGAATGCTTTATTGGATGTCCCTATTTCCTTGTTTCAATTTGCTATTTGATGTGGGTGAATTTTGGAATTTGGATTATTAGAAATCTCTCAAAACATAAAGAAAGCAAAAATTGGTAGTGTAACCAAGACCAAGGTGAATTTTAGTTGCTTTAAAGAGCAACCAGATTTCATGCATGTTTCCAAACTTCATATAAACGTTGGGTTGAGCAAGTTGCTTTGGCAACCATTCATTATTTTACCTAGCTAAGACTGGCTTGTACATAGAATTCTATCCATAACACAACTATTTTAACATATTTTTAGAGAGTTATAATACCAAATACCAATGTTTCTTAGATACCGCAACAGATCAAAGAAATGGATCCAAAACGTGTCCTAAAGGTTTAAATAAAATTTTTCAAGTGCCAATGATTTGTATATTTCTTGGACATCTGCAGATGACACTAGATACAACTCTAATGCACTAACGGGTTTAGAATAAAAGTGAAAAAAACAATGGAATAACTTGTGGAAATAAAAAGCATTCATATTAGTAATGATTGCATAATAACCATTTCTCCGAGGATCCAACCATGCAATGCTATAGATAACTTTTTTTTTCCTGGTAGGGGAAGCTTAATATTCATAATAAATAGTTTCTTCTATTCATATTTCCATGCTATTTCATGTATTATCTCTCCAAGATTGAGGTACTAAAAATACTCAAGGCATTAACATATTTTATTCATATATTGCCTTTCAAATCTAATTCCAAAGTTTGTAATTTTTGTTCTCAAATCATTAAAATGAGAATAAATATGAGAATCACAAACTGATATGGGTAAAGATACCTGCGAGGTTCTCTGCTGTAAATCTTAGACAAACAGCTTTTAAATCAGAGGCATTCCATCGCTCAGCCAAAACTAGAATCTCAGCAACAGATTTCACGGATATATCCTTACAGAGATGAGACTCGCACATTACTCTGAGCCTTTCCAGACCATACAAATCAGCCGCTGCCAATAATTTTGCAGCCAATGAGTCTGATACTGAGGATAAAGGAGATGAACTTGATGTTTCCAGCTCCACATCCTCTGTGAGGGAATCTCTGTATATGAAATGCAGCATGGCCTATTGAAATAGTAGGAAGTAGGAGTTCCAATTAAAAACAGACAATGGCAGTAACAAACTATAAAGCCACCACTATAGTATAATTCAGAAACAAAATATTATATACCTAAAATTTCCCCCACAAAAAAAAAAAAAAAAAAAGTGAAATGCATAATGATGAGAACATAAGAGCGGTCAATACCTTGAAAACTTTAGGTTCTACATCTGTTACTTCAACCTCCTTATTTTCCTCTGACGCATCAAAGAATTTAGATCGGAACATAGGGGATCGAGCAGCTAATACCAACTTATGGGCATGAAACTTTTCACCAGCCACATTAAAAGTTATATCTGAACCTTCCATATTTTCAAGCAGCGTGCCAAATTGAGAACCCATATCAGACTCTGGAACTTGAATAGAGTGTAATCGAGGACAGTCTACAGCTGAGACTACAACTCCAACAGTACAATTAATTTTCAAGCAATCATCCTTGAGAAAATCTGAATTTTCAAGCAAAGCTCGCCTGAAGAAGCGCTTGTATCCCCTAATGTATACACCACCCCCCCACCCCCCCAAAAAAAAAAAAAAAAAACACAGATTAATAACTTACAGACAAACATCGAGATCAAAACATTCAGCTCGCAATGCTCACATGTTCAATAAGTACGAACAAGTTGCAACAACTAAAATCAACAAGAGGCCTTCCCTTCCGGTTTGGATAACCAAGGCTTCTTACTAAAAAACTGATAAATAAAAGGAACACTGAAATTATCACCAAAAAGCAAAAAATAATTCGTTTATTTTCACAAACATTGAAAAAATATGAAATCTGTAATCTTTGCATGAAAGATACACTAACATGCAGCAAACTGAAAAAGAGGTAGGCTTAGTCTCAAGTTGTTGCGCTTTTGAAAGAAGTGCAAGAAGTAGAAGCAAAAAGCAACAGTAAGAAATCCTAACTTCTCCAAAGAATGGTGTCTATGCAAAGTATTTTTCACCACAGTACTTGCATTATGTTATGCAAAACAGGCTATCGAGGCATCCAAATGTATTACCAAACCAGCCCTTATTTTTCTTTATACTTCTCATAGTTAATCACAAACCATGTAGCGGGTTAGCAATCACAACAACAAAACAATACAAGGTAAAAAAATTTCTATCCAAACAAAAACTATAGTTCCTCTCAAATATTTCTTCCTACATTTTATCTAACGCAAACATCACAAAGCTCGCACCTTTCTCCGAAGTAAAAGCACCACAAAGATATATGACTTCAACCAATTAAACACAACAATTCAAACTCAAACTCAAAAAAACCAAATCACGATACTATAAATCTCAATCACATCACGCAAAAAGAATCAGAAATCAGCTGAAAAACAATCATCACCAAAAAAAAAAAACATCACAAAGTTCGCACCTTTCTCCGAAGTAAAAGCACCACAAAGATATATGACTTCAACCAATTAAACACAACAATTCAAACTCAAACTCAAAAAAACCAAATCACGATACTATAAATCTCAATCACATCACGCAAAAAGAATCAGAAATCAGCTGAAAAACAATCATCACCAAAAAAAAAAAAAAAAAAAAAAACCCGAACACAATACTAACTACAACCCAAATCAAATATAAACCTTTAAAAAAACCCCCGAAAACTCGAACACAACGCTAACCAAATACTCATTTCTAAAATAAACCCTAAATCAAATCACGGCAAAAAGAATCAGAAATCAGCTGAAAAAAAATCATCACCCGAAAGACACCCCGAAAACCCGAACACAATGGTAACCATATAATCACTTCAAACATAAACCCCAAACCAAATCACGCAAAGGAATTATAAATTATCCGAGAACAATCTCAACCGTAACCTTACCACATACTCCCGCGATACTTGAGCGTGTAGGGCCCACTCTCGAGTGACCGATCAAAGTGGCTATGAACCTTGTGCTTCTCCTTCCCGCTCTGGTCGACAAGCGTGAGCTCGAACAGCGCCCGAACGTCGGTTCCGTCGCTTGCGAGCGCGATGAAGACCGAAACGTAGGCCGAATTGTCCTCGGGATTCTTGCCGTCGGGGTAGAAGTAAATCGCCCACTGGTATCCTCCGACGGTGAAATTGTCGCTCGCAATGTGCTTCCCGACACCCATGCCCTTTGCCAGAGAGTACCCTTGGATCACGAACTTGTGCGAGCCGTTCACCGTCTCCGTCACCGACCGCGAGCTCGTCGGCGAGAGCAATGGAGTCTTGTCCGCCGCCATGGATGAGGGATTTGCAGGTAAAGGTCAGTCGATCAATCTACGAGCATCGGAGTCGGGATTTCATGAAATGGCGAGAAAATCGAGACGGAATTTTCGACGAATTTGAACCTCGGATGGGTTTGGATTTCGAAGCTGGAATTTCAATGGCTCCGGCGAAATTAGGGTTGCTGATTTTTTTTTTTTTTTTTTTTGGGCTTTGCGATGAATTTTTGCTAATTCTCTCTCCGGCGAAATAGTTTTCGCTATTTTCTATTTTTTATTTTCCATATCCTTCCCGTTTCCGGGAAAGCGCAGGAAAAAAATGAAATGAAATGAAATATGGGAAGCCCGTCGAGACTTTCGAGAGGGTTCTAAGCTAAATCGTAGTATGAGGTTGGGTTACATCAGCAAAATGGCGTGAGTTGAAGATTGTGCGTTTGTTTTTTTTTTTTTTTCAAAAATGATTTTTTATTTTTAAAAGTATAAAAAAATAAAAATATTTTTTAAATAGTTTTTATTTATTTAATATTTTAAAAATAATTTTAAAAATATTATTTTTAACTATATTTTTTATAGGTTTTTTGAAAATAAAAAAATTTATTTTTATTTTTTGTTTTCATTTTCTTTCTTTGTATCCTCTCTCTCCTTCTCTACTTGATGATCATGTTCAATGATGGCATCCATCTTCGGTAGAGGGTGACGATCACAAATTAGTGACGATAGCGACGGTTCCCTTACGATAACGACCACCGACTCAAGGTGACGACCATCGACTCATGACCTAAATCTCGCTGTCTCCATCACCTAGAATTCAAACTACTAATGTATTTCACCCCTACCCCTTATTACAAAACCTACCATCAATGGTTTTTTGTTTTAATTATGACCATCAATTTATTTTTTTTGTTTATTTTTTTAATTAAAAATAAATATGTTTTTATGAAATACTTACTTATAAAATGGGTTTTCAAAAAATATAACCAAATAAAGTTTTATTTTTATATTTTTCAAAATATACACTCAGAAAACATAACCAAAACGCAATTTTAAAAATAATCTCAATACAGTTTTCAAAACATTCTTATTTTTAGATTTTTTGAAAACAGAAAATATTTCAAAAATAATACCAAACGGTACCTTAAGTTTTGTTCATTAAACACATTATATTTACATTGTATTTAAATATAATACATTGAATATAATTTATATTTAGAAGAAAAGTATTTATATTATATTTAAATACAATATGTATTTAGATAAAAAGTATTTGACTTGTAATTTAATAATGAATATGTAATTTAATTGATAAAAGTAGAGAGAAAAAATAGAGAGAGAAAGAGAATATGTAATGTGATTAATAAAAATAATAGAAAAAGTGAAATAATAAATAATGATTATATTATATTTAAAATATGATGTGATTATTATTTGAATGTAATATTTTTATATTTAGATAAAAATTAAATTATATTTTAATATAATGCAAATACAATACTACAAACAAACAGGACTAAGAAAATCTTTTCTATATCAATATCTATATTATATAAAAAAGAATCAAGGTGCAATTTCCCAATACTTATACTTGCCCATCCTCCTCCTTTTGTTTCCCCTCCTTTCCTTCTTTTCCATTTACCACTTCTCTTCTTTCTTTGTATCTTTTTCTGGGGTTTTTTTTTTTTTTTTTGCTTCTTCTTTACTTTGTCCCCCTTTTTTTCCTTTGATTATTTACATTATCGAATTGAAAAAAATATATTATTTTTTATTTAAGTAAATATTTAAAATAATATTTTTAAAAATAATATTATTCTTTATAAAGAATTAAAAATTAACGTAAAGAAATTATAAAAGATAGAAATAAATAAATATTTGAATGAATATATTGAGATTGATTTCATAAGATTTTATAATATTGATAATCAGATTTTATATTAAAAAAATTTTGATTTTTATAATAAGAAAAAACTTATATCTAAATTATCATAATTTATATTTTATTATGAATGATATAGCACTTTTATAATAATTTTGTAATCTTTATAATAAGTTCAGGTTTTTTATAATTATATTAGTTATGACATTTTGATGGTTAAAATGGGTTTGTCTTAAAAATTATCGATTCATTATGATAATTTTATATTTTTTATGATAACTTAATAAAATAAATAAATACAAATATAAATTATGATTAAAATATATTTAAATTATTAAAAGTAATTTATATTTATCAACCGAAAAAATTCATCACTAAATCTATCTATCCTATGTTAAAAGAGCTAAAGTGCAACTTCCCAATGCTTACACGTGTATGTCTTTTTTTTTTTTTCCTCCTTTCCTTTTTTTCCATTTGCCACTTATTTTCAGCATTTTCATCTTTTTTTGGTTTTTCTTTTTGGTTTCTTCTTTGCTTTGCCCCTTTTTTCTTTTGATTATTTGAATATGTTTAAATAGGAGATGTTGAATTGAAATATATATATTTTTCTTTTATTTAAATGAAGGTTTAAAATAATATTTTAAACAACAATATTATTCCATATAAAAAATTAAGAATTAACATACAGATATTATAAAAAAGAAAATAAAAATGAAAATAAAAAAACATTTGATTGAATATGTTAGGATGGATTTCATGGTATAGTAATCAGGTATTATTAAAAAGGAAATTTTGATTTTTATAATAAGAAAAATTTTATATTTAAATTATTATAATTGTTATTTTATTATGAATGATGTAATATTTTTATAATAATTTTGTGATCTTTATAATATTTCAGATTCTTTATGATTATATTTGTTATGGTATTTTGATGATTAAAATATATTTTTCTTAGAAATTATTAATTCATTATGATAATTTTATATTTTTTATAATAATTAAATATAAAAAATAAATATAAATACAAATTATGATTAAAATATATTTAAGTTTATTAAAAGTAATTTATCAGCTAAAAAAATTTCATTGAATCTATTTATACTATATTAAAAGAGCTAAAATGCAACTTCCCAATGCTTGACACGTGTACTTGTCCTTTTTTGTTTTTTCCCCTTCTTTCCTTATTTTCCATTTGCCACTTATCTTCTTCTTTATCATCTTTTTTTGGGTTTTTTTTTTCGGCTTATTCTTTGCTTTGCCCCATTTTTCTTTAGATTATTTACAATGTTCAAATGAAAGATGTTGAGTTGAAAAATATATGTTTTTTCTTTTTTTTATATGAATATTTAAAATAATATTTTTAAGAATAATATTATCCTTTATAAAGAATTAAAAATTAACATAAAAAATTATAAAAAATAAAAATAAAAAACCATTTGAATTAATATATTCAAATTAATTTCATGATATTAGCGATCAAATTTTATATAAAAGAAAATTTTAATTTTTATAATTAGAAAATTTTATATTTAAAATGTGTTTGTTTTAGAAATTATCGATTTATTATAGTAATTTTCGTGTTTTTTATGATAACTGAATACAAAAAATAAATACAAATACAAATTATGATTAAAATGTATTTGAGTTTGATAAAAGTAATTCATATTTATTAATAAAAAAATCATCACTAAAGTTTAAAAAAAAAAAAACAAAGCAAAAAAAACTAAGAAGAAAAAAATATGAATAAAAAAGAAATGATGTCATTATCATTAAAAAAAACTAAATACGTATTACATATATTTAATTTAAAAAAATAGATATTTGTGTAATATTATTAAAAAAACAAACATATTTTAATATGATATTCTAAAAATGAACTTTTAAAGTAGTCACTTCTTTTTCTTTTTCACTTACTTTTTTCTTAATATATGTTTTTCTTCTTCTTCTTCTTTTTTCTATATCACTGAAAACATTTTTTTATTTTATCTTTATTATATAATTTTTTTGTTGATTTTTAGATAATTTTCTTTTATTTATTAAAATATTATTTTATAGTAAGATTTTCATTTCACTTACGTTTTTTTAATATTTTTTTCTTTTTTTTTTATGTCACTAAATACATGTCCCCTCTTTTGCCCTTGTTATGTACTTTTTTATTTTTTATTTTGTTAGAAGTGTCCTAAATAGGAAAAACATTTTTAATGTATTTCATGTATTTTTAAACTGATTAATAATATATTAGAAATTATTCATTATATTACTATATATTCTCATCCTATTTACATGTTAAAATAAATATAAGCAAATATGATTCATTGACTACTTGTTGTTAAATTGTTAAACATTAGATATAATAGTCTTTTGTATATGAGAAGACAATATTCTAAAGTAAGTAGTCTAAATCTATAGTCTGTAATATGAGGTTAGAGTGATCATTTAACTCATATTAAAACTATTATGTTGTCTAAAGCCAAATGAGGATATGGTTTATCATGACTATCGGGAGCATTTGACTCTCAAGTAGAGACATAAATATGTCACTTAGTGGAGATATATTGGATTGGGACCAAAGTGTAATTAATTTACATAGTCTGCTTAAGTAGATTAATTCACTTTTGACATTCGTTATACAATAACATTAATCCTAAGTATGTGAATAGTTTTATGTATATGAGTTGTGTAATTTGATATTTTAAAGGCGAAAGTGTCTTAGAGTAAGTAAGTTTATATCCTAGTTCGTCAGATATATGACTTGCATACGGTGAAAGATTTGTTTATAGATATGGAATCATGACTTTAATAAGTAGTAAAGGTTATCTTCCTAAGGACATTATACTAACTATAAAAATGGATAAGGTCTTAAGTCGTTTGCTAAGCAAATGACTTCTTATTCATATGTGATGAATAATCGTTTTCTTAATCAGGTGTATAATGGATTTTTAAGATAGTGTGATCAATAGGTTGGACATATTTTGACCTAAAATTGATCATGGATATCATATGAGGATGTTGCATATGTGACAAGGTTATTAGACCATGGCTACTCATTGGCTTGTGTAATTCAGTATATAATTAGGAGTGTAGTTTCAGGTTTATAGTTGCATGACTATGAAACTAATAATTGTATAATGGGATTTTTTTTATATAGAATAATAGTTACATGAATTATTAGAGCCTACATTATCTATGTCTAATTAGTCCCTTTACTAGTTCCACATAATTTCTTAACGGATAGTAATTGATCAGGGTATTCTTTATGACTTGAATTCTTGCGTTTAATTAGGAGAAAAATCTTGGTCACCTAAAATTGTAATTTTGTTTTATTCAATTAATGAGAATAATTTAAATTTTTAATATCTTATTTAAGTAAATATTCTAAATTAAAAGATAGCATTATTTGAATTTGAATTGAACAAAATATTTTCCTTGCACACTATAAGGAGGCGTCCACCTGGTGGAATTAGAAGACAAGATTTTCTCTTAATTTGATTTTATTTTGAATAATTATTACATAATTGTTTAATTTAAATAAAGTTGTTATGATTTTATTTTGAATTTAAACTAGAGTTATGGAACATTATCCATGCAAACAAAATCATAAAATTTGCGAAGTTTGAAATTTGAATCAAAATTATGCGAAAGGTAGAGTCTATAGGCACTCAATTCCTCAATCAGTATTTATGTGGCTTGTTTCCTTGCATTTTCACATATAGTATAATGCATTTAAAAAGATAACATTTGCTCTTCATTAAAGCTATGGTTCCAATATATGTAAACAAACCCTCCATCGTATACAAGTCATGTACCCAACAAAACGACCTATAAGCTTACTATCTTGAAATACTTTAGCCTTTAGAACATCAAAGTATACAAATCATACATATGAAGCGATTCAGCTACTCAAAATTAAGGTTATTACATAATGAACGCTGAAAGTGAATTAATCCACCAAGTAAACTATACTGATCATTTGCATTTTGGTCCCAATCTGATATGTCATCACCAAGCAACATATATATGTCTCTACTCGATAGTAGAAACTTCAAACAGTCAAGACAAACCGTTTCCCCAATTGGCTTTAAACAACATAATAGTCTTAATATGAGTTAGATGCTCACTCTATTCCCATAGACTACGGACTATAGATTTAGACTGATTATTTTAGAATGTTATCTTCTTGCATACAAAAGTCTATTGCATGCAATATTCTATCAATTTAACAATAAGCAGTCAGTGAGCTATATATGCTTACATTTACTTTAATATATTAATAGGATAAAAACATATAGTAATAGAATAAATAACCTCTAATATCAAAGTATACACGTTGGTGGCGTTTATTTTTGTTTTCAAGAATGATTTTTCATTTTCAAAAACACAGAAAATGAAAACGGTTCCGAAATAACGTTTGTTTATTCAACGTTTTCAAAATCATTTCGAAAACATTGTTTTCAATTATGTTGTTTTTTTAGGTTTTTTGAAAACGAAAAAAAGTTATTTTCACTTTTTGTTTTCGTTTTCTCCCTCCATCTCCTCTCTCTCTTTCTCTTTCTGTCTGTATAGCGTCAGTGATGATCATGTTCAACAATGGCATCCATCTCCAACAAAGGCTGATAACCATGGGCTAATTACAATGATGACAGTCTTCTCGCGATGATGACTATCGACTTATGATCTAAATCTAGTCATCACCATCACTTAGAGCTCAAACCACCAATCTCTTTCACCCCTATCGCTCATTGTAAAACCTACCACCAAAGTTTTTTTTTTAATAATAACTAATAATTTATTTTTTATTTTTTTTAAAATTACAAATAAATATGTTTTTATAAGATACTCACTTATAAAATGAGTTTTCAAAATATATAATCAAACAAAATTTCATTTTTATGTTTTTCAGAATATACACTCAGAAAACATAATTAAATACAATTTCAAAAATGATCTTAATACAGTTTTCAAAACATTCTCATTTTCAATTTTTTTTGAAAAGAGAAAACATTTCAAAACCAATACCAAACACTACCGCTATATACATGAAGTCACTTACTTGCTTAGAATTAAGATTATTGTATAATGAATGTCAAAAGTAATTAATTCGCTTAAGCAGACTACATAGATTAACTATACTTTAGCCTAATATACCACTATTATTAGGCAACATATCTATGTCTCTATTTGGGAGTCGACTCGCTCCAAACGGTCAAGATAAATCATCTCTCTAAATAGCTTTAAACAAAATAATAGTCTTAACATAAGTTAGATGCTTACTCTAACTCCATAAACTATGGATTATAAATTTAGACTACTTACTATACAATATTGTTTTCTCGTATACAAAAAGCCATTGTATATAATATTCTTACAGTTTAAC
This sequence comes from Antiaris toxicaria, assembly GCA_035233585.1. Classification (NCBI taxonomy): domain Eukaryota; kingdom Viridiplantae; phylum Streptophyta; class Magnoliopsida; order Rosales; family Moraceae; genus Antiaris; species Antiaris toxicaria. The sequence goes on from CP141153.1 coordinate 22,649,341, forward strand.
ATCAAATAGTCAATGAGTAATATTTGTTTATATTTACTTTAACATATAAATAAGATGAAGACATTTAATAATGAAATGAATAACCTTTAATATATTATTAATCAATTCAACAATAAATAAAATACATAAAAATATATTTCCCTCTTAAGACAATCATAACATTCTCCCACTTGCCCTAAGCTAGTAAATGTGTCATGTCTCGCACATCCATCGCCTCTACGTGCCATTCAAAACTTCTAACTACTAAAGTCTTAATAAAGAGATTAACAATGTTGTCCTCAGACGTGATCTTACATGCATCTACTGGTTCATCCTCCACGTACTCTCTAATTATATAGTACGTCTAATCAATGTGCTTCATTCCTCTTGTGTTGCCTTGATTCCTTTATATTGGCAACAGTTGCACTGTTATTATAATAAAGTATGATAGTCTTGTTAACACCCAAAATGACCTCAAAGTATCTAAAGAACTTACAAACCACTTCTTTAGATATCTCGGCCGTAGGCCATATATTCAGCCTTTATAGTAAAATCAGCAGTGTAACCTTGTTTCATGTTTCTCTACATAATGGTTTTTTCTCTAAGTATGAACACTGATCCTGATGTTGAGTTCCTCGAATCCCTACAAGTTTGGAAGTTAGAATCCGTGTATCCTACAGGTATTAGGTCCCCTTTAGAATATACTAGTATAAAGTTTCTCATTTTCTTAAAATACTGGATTATATGCTTCACGACTTGAAAATGTTTAGTTCGGGGGTTCACTTGATATCGACTCACTATACCTACTGCAAAACAAATATCTACGCAAGTGCATATATAAGACTACCTATAGTAAATGTGTAAATGACCTTACTTATATGCAATCTTCTTCTGATGTCTTGGGATAACCATCTAATGAAAGAGTTAGATTAACAATAGAATGTTGAGAACATTTCTTTGCCTCGTATATTGCAAATCTCTCAATTATCTTATTTATGTATGAAACTTGGGATAGAGCTACCATTTTGTCCTTTCGATATCTAATGAGACGAATGTCTAGAATATAATTAACTTCTTCTAAGTCCTTTATGTTAAATTGTTAGGACAACTAAAGTTTGACTAATGATAAGTTCCCTATATCATTCTCAATAATTAGTATATAATTGATATAGAAAACTAGAATGCTTACCATCCTTTATACGTTTATAAAAACAAGATGCATCAAGGTTTTGTTTAAAACCGAATGTTTTGATCACCTTATCAAATCTTTGATTCCATGAATTTTCCTTGGATGACTGTCCTAAGACTCCAAAGAAAGAGAGTGTATGAAGAAAATCCCTCATGCATTTGCTATGGATCATGTACATTGTATTTTGTACACATTCTAATATTTATTATGTGGTTGGTATAGTGAGTAGATTCAGTTAAACCCTAGAAAGAGAGTGTATGAAGAAAATCCTTTACGCATTTGCTATGGATCACGTACGTTGTACTTTGTATACATTCTAATATTTGTTATATGGTTGGTATAGTGACTCGGTATCAGTTAAACCCTAGAACCAAGTATTGATAAGTTGTGAAACATATACACAAGTATCTTAAAAGAACAATTAATTATAAGCTAGTATATTTTAGAGGAGACCTAACACCCATACAATATACAGATTTTGACCTAACACCCATTATAATAATAGTAAACTGCAGTCTATTCACTATAAATAAGACCCTATAGACTTCTATTTTATTTAGACCACTAATTTTAAGGTGAACAAATTTATTATTATTCTCTTATTATAATAATAATAAACTACAAGAGCTTTGGATGGTTGAAAGGAAAAAACTATGCACAAATACCGATTGAGAGATTAAATATCCACACACTCTACCGTCTGGGATTAAAGAATAGTAAAGAAAATTAGTTGGTTAAAGTTTTCTTAGTCAAACTTATTGGAGAGTTCTTGAACGATGAACTAGTAGATGTCTGCAAGATTATGTCCGAGGATAATATTACTGATCTCTTTACTAAGTCTTTGGTAACTAGAAGTTTTGAAGGCATATTGAGGCTATGAGGATACGAGATATGACACATTTATTAGCTTAAGACAAGTAGGAGATTATTAAGAATGCCCTAAGTATGAAAGATATTTTAGATGTATTTTATTTATTTTAGATTGATTAGTAATATATTTAAAATTTTTCATTATATCTTTGCTATAATATCCTCATTATTATTTATATGTTAAAGTAAATATATATAAATATGACTTATTAATTACTTGTTATTTAAACTATTAGAATGTTGCCTATAATAGACTTTATATGTAAAAAGACAACATTTTAGAATAAGTAGTCTAAATTTATAGTCCATAATTTAGAGTGAGCATCTAACTCATATTAAAACTGTTATGCTATCTATATTCCATTAATGAGATGGTTTGTCTTAGACCGTTATAAATGCCCTAAGCGAGAAAGATATTTTAATGTATTTCAATTATTTTTGAACTGATTAATAATATATTAGAAGTTATTCATTATATTGTCATATGTCCTCATCCTATTTATATGTTAAAGTAAATATAAACAAGTATGGTGTTAGGAATGCCTAAGTAGGAAAGGCATTTTTATATATTTCATTTATTTTGAATTGATTAATAATATTTTAGATGTTACTCATTATTTTGCTATATGTCCTCATTCAATTTACATGTTAAAGGAAGTGTAAGCAAATATGACTAATTGATTGTTTATTGTTAAACTGTTAGAATATTATATATAATGGATTTTTGTATGCGAGAGAACAATATTTTAAAGTAAGCAGTGTAAATTTATACTCCATAATCTATGAGTTTAGAGTAAGCCTCTAACTCATGTTAAAACTATTATGTTGTCGAAAGTCAATTGGAGAGACGGTTTGTTATGACTGTCTATAGAATTCGACTTCCAAGTAGAGACATAAATATGTTACTTAGTGGTAATATATTGAACTAGGACCAAAATGTAATTAATCTACGTAGTGCGCTTGAGTGGATTAATTCATTTTCGACCTTAATCTTAATCATGTTAAAACTATTATGTTATCTAAAGCCAATTGGAAAGACGGTTTGTCATGACTGTTTGTAGAATTCGACTTTCAAGTAAAGATATAAATATATTGTTTAGTGGTGAAATATTGAACTAGAATGAAAGTGCAATTAATCTACGTAATGCGCTTAAGTGGATTAATTCATTTTCGATGTTTATTATGTAATAACCTTAATCCTAAATAGGTAAATCGCTTCATGTGTATGACTTGTATACTTTGATATTCCAAATATTAAAGCATGTTAGAGGAAGTAAGCTTATAGACTAGTTCATTAGGTACATGATTTATATATTATAGAGGGTTTGTTTATAGATATAGAATCATAACTTTAATAAAGAGTAAAAGTTATCCTCTTAGAGACATTATACTAGATTTGAAAATAGATAAAGTCTTGAGTCATTTGCTTGGCAAATGACTTCTAATTCACATATTGTGAATAATCATTTTTTAATCAGGTGTATAATGGATCGTTAATATAGCGTGATCAACAAGTCAAACGAACTTTGACCTAAGGTTAATCATTGATATTATATGAGGGTGTTGCATACATGACAAGGTCATTGGGAGTGCAGTTTCAAGTTTATAGTGGTGTGACTCTGAAATTAATATTTGTATAATGGGTTTATTTGGTATAGAATAATAGTTATATGAATTATTGAAACACACATTATATATGTCCAATCGATCTCTTTACTAGCTCCGTAAATTTCTTAACAAATGATAATTGATCTGGGCATCCTTTATTATTTGTATTTTTGTATTTAATGAAGAGAAAAATTTGGATCACATATTCTAAGAGTGTGGGCATTTTTTTTATAGTAATCAAGGTCAAAATTATAATTTTATTTGTTCAATAAATGGGATAAATATTTAGTTTGTGTAAATATTTATTTTGGAAGATAAGATTCGAAATTTTGATTAATTGTGTTTGTCTCTTAAAAGATGAATATAAGATTAATTTAAATTTTGAAAATCTTGTTTAAATAAATATTTTGAAATTGAAAACATTATTCTATTTGAATTTGAATTGAACAAAATCTTGTCCTAACACACTAATGTAAATGGTGGATTTTGTAAGATTTGAAAGACAAGATTTTCTCCTAATTTGATTTTGTTTTGGATAAGAGATTATACAATTGCTTAAATTCAAATAAAGTTATCATGATTTTATTTTGAATTTAAACTAAAATTGTAGAAAATTATCAATGGTGGTGGAAATCGCAATAGCCAAGAAGAGCAGCCAAATAATAAGTACGTCAAACAGAAAACCCAAATTTTCTTTTTCCAAAATGTTTTCTAGAAAAATAGAGAGAGAGAGATTTGAGAAAATCCAAAAATGTCGGTGAAGTCGCCATTTTTCTCAATTGTGAGCTTGCAATCTCTCGCCATTTAAGTGGCAATGGGATAGATGGGAGGTAGTTCATCAGATTCACAGGAATTCAGTCAGATCTTGCAAAGAAATCAGAGCTCAATCGTATCAGAGATTGGAGATTAATGACTGGTGTTCAGATTTTGTATTTATTTATTTTTAGTTTCTTAACATTTTATTTGATTTTTTAATATCTATTGGTAATAAATATCTACATCTTAAAATATATTTAATTAATTATATATTTGTCGTATAATTAATCCTTTTATTTTTTCAATTAAGGAAACAGTTTTTGTTTTTTTGTTTTTTTGCCAAAAAATGCCGAATACTCATGTTAAGTGGGCATAAGACCGGCTTGGCCATAATGTTTGAGATGTTAAAAAATCCCCTCCTCTGAAAATTTTGGATTGTGATTTAAGTGAGATGTACACTTTTTTTTTTAAGAGAAAAAAAAAACCGTAGATGGGAGAGTTAATTAACTCATGCAGGGGTGCGATTCAAACATGAGAGTGCTATTTTTTGATAAATTTAAAACGAATAAAAAAGGAGTTGATGGAGAGTTGGAAAGAAAAAACCTTGGTGAATAGGAGAGGAACGGTGAGAGACAGAGAGAGAAGCGAAGAGTTAACATTATCTGTGTAATATAAACCATTGGATTTAATCTATTGACATATTAAAAAGTAACTAAGGGGCATTTGGAGGAAGTATTCAATTTTAATTTTACTCAAATACAATATAATTTTACACCAAACATAAATTTTATAACAGTGTTACGAAAACAATTACTATTCAAAACATTTTTAAAACAATCACATCAACTTTTCAATTCCACTATTTATCTCTATTTTTACCAATCACATTAACTTTTCAATTCTAAAATACTTTTCATCCAAACACACATTTCATTCAAATACAAAACAAATACTTTTCAACCAAATACAATATTCAAAAAACAAATTTCATTCAAATACAATCAAAATGCAATGCGTTTACCAAACACCCCCTAAATTTTGATTTAGTGACATTTTTAACTTCTCTCTGTAACTCATATTTAGAGACATTTTTGCTTACTTTGAGTGACATTTTTTCAGAAATGTCACAATATATATTTGTACAGACATTTTTCTTTCAAATGTCTCCAGAAAAAAAATGTCTCTAGAGCTTCTTTTTCTTGTAGTGAATGATGCTTAAAAGCTGTCGTTGAATGTGCTAGACACACAAAGGCTCATGATTTAAAGCATCATTACGTCTAGAAAACATCATTAAATCCACTTTTTATAATAGTGGTTTATGTTTGTATGATATTCTATAAAATAGTGATTGTCTAAATGAATTTAATTAAATTTAGTTATTGATAATAATTTGTAAATTAATGAAATTGTTCATCTAAATTGAATAAAATAATTAAAAGTTGATTAAATTCCCTAAAAGATATATCACAAAAATGTCATCGCAAAATCTCATCTTTTTATGTCATCCTCTAATTGCACGACGATTGAACAACGAAGTCTTTAGCGACATAAATATGTCATCACTAAAGATTAATACTTCTGATAATGACATGGCATATATATGATGTTTAGGTTAAGTGTGTGTTTGGTACACACATTTAGAGTGCATTGCATTTAAATGCAATGCAATTTTCCTCCAAATACAAAAGTATTTCATTCAAATACCAATCACATCACATTTTAAATCCAATACAATCACTATTTATTATTTCACTTTTTCTATTACTTTTATTAATTATATCATATATTCTCTTTCTCTCTCTTTTTTTCCTCTCTACTTTTACCCATCATATCACATATTTATTATTAAAATACAATTTAAATACTTTTCATCCAAATACACATTGCATTCAAATGTAATGCTAATACTTTTTCTCCAAATACAAATTACATTCAATGTATTACATTCAAACGCAATGCAAATGCAATGCGTTCACCAAACGAACCATAAATGAAGATGACTGCTGGACTTTTAGAGCATCTATTTTTAACTTATTATGTTTTTCTCTTTTACAGTGTTTTTTTATAATAAAAATTTAAATTTATTGATGAGATTGTGAGTTTGAAATTATATACAATTCAAATGGAGTTTATACTTACGTGGATGTTTTGAAAATTCCCCATACGTACTATTAAGCAACGAATCCACATCATGCTATTTGTTTAACTGATAAATATATACTATTTTTTTCCCTGGAAATACGAGATTCCATGTACACATTTGACGCTTTCGTAATTGATAAAAAATAATAACAAAAACCATACTTTTTAATATAAAGTTAGATTACCTGGGGTTCTTACTATAACATGAATCTAGGTACGTTCTGTATGAATCTGCTATAGAGCTACTACTGTTGATTCTGCTTGGAGGAATTAGAACTGTCTGTATTATCCTAATCCCATCCACCATTCTTGTAATGTTCTCGTTAGTCTGGAGGCAAAGCTGAGTAAGACACTATGGGTATCAGCTCTTGGTTTTTGGGATTCCAATAAGAGCCAAGCTTGGAACTCTTGGAATCTTTCTCTCCATCTGGTAGGCGGTAGATCATCAATGGAAAAAACCAAAAAATTGATTTTGTATCCGTTTCAGCTTTGTTGTTGCTGCTCCTGCTGTTCTTCTGGGTCATTTAAGACTTCGTCTGCTTCATCTGGTGGTTCTTCTGTTACTGGAGCAGATGTGCTGGGCTATACCATCATTTGTCTTAATTCCTCATTTAGAGCTTCTGTGTCAGATGATTCAGTCGAATTTTCTGATTGTATCTCTTCTAAGGATTCAGTTTCTGCTTCTGATGGTTCTAAGCTAGTCTGTTCGTTTTCAAGGCTCCAGGTTTCTTCATTTGATTGTTCGTTAGATTTAGTCTCTGATGAAAATTGTTGATCTTATTGCATTTGACTGGCAAGAAGTTGGGTTGTGGCTATTGATGGCTCCTGTATCTTTAGAGCTTGTTGATAAGATCTTGATGCAAGAAGAGTAAAAGCTTTTTCTTCCTGAGAAGTCTGCTTTCCTTTCAACTTCTGTTCGTTTGCCAATCTTCTCTTCTCTTTATCTTCATCTTTTAGAATCTTTTTTAGTTGGAGAATTGAACTTCTAGTTGAAGATGGTAGTGGTTGAGGAGACTTTGTCATCATTGTGAACTGCCATGAAGTAGTATTCTCATACGTCTTTCTCCAGGTCTGAGATTGGAGGTCAGCAAGTTGATCTTTTAAGTTCTTCATTTCTCTCTCTTTCTCAGCAAAAACTATCATGGGGACAGTTTTGTATTTGATAATCTAATCTGTGAAGGATTGAGTTTGACGCTGTTAAAGATGTTTGCTCCTCTATTCTTTTGAGAGTTTTGCTCTGAGCAATCAGAGCTTCTGTCTGCCAGTTAAGAACACTTTCTGCTGGTGATATTTCTTTGGTAGTTCCATCAGCGTTTCTTGTTGTTGGATCAAAGATCTTTGGTAGTGCCAGATGGAGAGAAAGATTCCAAGAGTTCAAAACTTGGCTCTTATTGGAATCCCAAAAACCAAGAGCTGATATCCACAGTATCCTACTCAGCTTTGCCTTCAGACTAACTGGAACATTATAAGAATAATGGATAGGGTTAGGACAATATAGACAGCTCCAATTCCTTTAAGCAGAATCAACAGAAGCAGCTCTATAGCAAATTCATATAGAATTATGTGGACTTGATGACCAACTCATAGATCGGCTACGAGCAGAATTCTTCAAGTTAAAGTGCTGTTTGATGGATAGGTGAGATCTTGAAAGACACCATCAACGGGTTATTAAAAGATTTTATCAAATTAATGGAATGAATGACCCTAATCTGAAACAAGCGTATCTGTCCTCGATACCAGAACCTTTGGGTGAAGAGACTTCCAAACTCTTAGCAGTAAGAAACTTGGAGCTAAAAAGCGTTACTATTAGAGAATTATTTCAACTTATTCTCAAAGCACTTGACAAAATGTGTTCCCAGAATAAATTCCTCCAACAGTATATCAAGCAGTCAAAGAAACTCTCCAAAGTTTGTGGAAGCAAGCACTTGACCATTAAGTGCAAAGAAAAAGAGTCCCAATGCCACTATCCAGAAAGTCCGATAGAACGAAGAAGAAGAAGAAAATTCAAGATGTTCATGTTTTCAAGAAAACAATTCAAGAAAAGAAGACCATTGAAGTTCATCAGACGCAAGACCACCTTTAAAAAGAAACACAGATGTTTTATCTATGGACAGTGTGGTCACTTTGTGAAAAATTATCCAAAAGGGAAGTCAACCAGACTCATTAAACACATCGAGGAGACGACTCACAGTGATCTAGATGAACATGATCTAGAATCAATATTCTCCACCGACGATGAGATCGGCCCAAAAACAATTTGTGTAATAGAACCATGTCTATTGGCAGATCAAGCAATAATAATGGCCTCAGAGATAATTCAGCCTACAATCAAAGTTAAAGTCCTCCCAACAAAATTCTCCAAGCCAATTGCGGTCACAGCATTTTTTGACACAGGTGCATCCTATTCCATGATGAATTCAAAGATTTTACCAGCTTCATTATGGAAGAAAGAAAGACAACATTTCTATGCCGCCAACGGAAAAATCTTCAGCACAGAGCTCATTAGTAAACCGATTAAATCAGATTCTTTCTTGAGTGTTTTGTGATCCACAAAATTATTGGATCCGAATTACATGGTAAAGATTTAATAATTAGTTTTGACATCTACCAGAAGTGCAAAGGACTTCGTATTCTTTCAGGTGGACCAGGCTACAAACAACAGTTCAGCCATGGGAATCACTCCCAAACTATTTCCAGTCCAGTCAAACTCCTTTTGAAGAATACAAAACCAGACTGATAACAAACTCCTGTGTAGACTCCCACGAGAAATTATTAAAGAAGTGCTCACATCCTCTCTGGCAGAATGAAAAATTCTTCATTAGCTTACCATTCAAGCTAAATGAAGACATTAATCCAACTAAAGCCAGTCATTCAGGAATGAACCCGGAGCACCAGCAAATGGCGACGAAGGAGTGCCAAGAACTCATCCAACAAGGACTGATTGAAGAAACTGTATCAGATTGGGCATGCCATGCATTTTACCTCAACAAGCGATCAGAACAGGCTAAAGGAAAGCAAAGATTGGTAATCAACTATTGGCCTTTGAATCAATTCTTAGCTGATAACAAATTTCCTTTGCCTAATAGATCAACATTATTTGTCAATTTAGCCAAAGCCCAAGTCTTTTCTAAATTTGACCTCAAAGCAGGATTTTGGCAGTTAGGCATAAACCTAGTTGATTGGCCCAAAACAGCCTTCAATATTCCAAACCACCATTACTAATGGACTGTTATACCCTTTGGTCTCAAAACAGCTCCATCACCTTTTCAGAAGGCTATAACCCAAATTTATGACCCAATCCTTGAACGAGCCCTAATCTTTATCGATGACATCTTACTATTTTCAATAAATATCTCATCCCATAAACAACTACTAGCCTAATTCTGTGATATTACTGAAAATTAAAATATCATGCTCTCGAAAAGAAAACAGTTATCGGTCAGTCAGAAATTGACTTTTGGGTATGAAAATTGCCCAAGGAAGTTATCAGGTCCAGCCCAATATTAGATGAGAGTTACTTGATTTTCCAGAGTCCAACTTGACGAAGGCCCAAGTCCAACAATTCCTAGGGATAGTAAATTATCTCAGGGATTTTGTTCCTCATGCTTCAAAGCTAATGGCCCCACTCTCAAGGATGTTGAAGAAAGAAGCTCCAGAATGATCCAATGAATAGACAACAGCAGTAAAAAGACTAAAGTAGACGATGTAGGCCCTTCCTCCTTTACAGATTCCCTCCACAGGGAAAAGAATCCTTTAGACAGACGCAAGTGACAGCTTATGGGGAGTTATACTCCTCGAAGAAGATGATTTAGGAAAAAGACGTATTTGTGGATACAAGAGCGATCAATTTAGCCCAGCTCAGCAACATTACCATTCTACGATGAAAGAATTACTTGTTGTAAAGATAAGAATCTCTAAATTTGAATTCCACCTCATTAGATACAACTTTTTGGTGGAAACTGACTATTCGGCAGTAAAAGGAATGCTCAAGCCTAGCCAGATCAAATCAAAGAATTCTCAAATGATCAGGTTACTTAACTGGATTGACCAGTATTCTTTCGACATTAAGGTAATTAAAGGAAAGGAGAATACTATTCCAGATTACTTATCTAGGAAGAATCTCCTCACTATAAATACCTCTGTCCATACTGCCCAAATCATCCCAATCATCATAGCCAAAAAAAACCCCAACCTTCCTTTAATTCTCATGGCTTCCTCATCCTCTCTAGCCCGGTTTTACAAAAGCAACTATACAGCCTATGATGTCTACAGATACTCTTACCCCAAAGAGTCAATTAGGTTGTTTAAATCCAAAAATCCAAAAAAAAGAGCAGTAGAAAAGGCTATCAAGGAACTTGTGCAATTAACCATATACTCGGGTCCAGATTATGCAAAAGAACTAGGATTTCACCCAGAATATCTTTTTTTCCAAAATATTTCATTTCTAAGTAAAAGAATGATTCCTCCCAATCCAACTCATTCATGTCCTCTAGTATTTGTTCAGTATGTTCACCATAGCCATAGAAGTCCAAACTGTTGAACTTCTTTACACAATCCAAACTTACCAAAACAGAAAAGATCTCTAACCAGCCCTGAATAATATCATTGAATTTTTGTTATGGTACAATCTTAGATTAGACGAATGGAAAACACTATTGAAAGAACAAATCATCAGAATCAGAGGAACAACATCAGTTAGATACATGTATCCTATGACTTCTAAAGTCATATCTCTAGATGAGGGCTACACAATCCTTTTTCTCTTTCTTAATGCAAAACCAGATTACAAAAGGAACATTGAACTGTGCAACCCTACTGTAGAAATCTACGCTTCATGTAGATTCACAATCAACAAAGATGGATAAGAATACAGGGAAGTGCAGAAACAATTGTTTTACAGAAATCACGTGATCCCCAAACAGTTTTGGCCAGAACCAGAACAAGACGCTCTATGGGAAGATTTCCAACCGGAATATCTCAAACAAGTCACGGATGCTCTGGATTACTTTTTTTTTTATGTCCTCCTAAGTCACAATCATCTAGACATCAGAGTATCAACTCCCCCAAAAGAAAACGCGATTCCTACTCAATAAGATAAGGATGATCCATCCAGCTTAGCTACTCTACACCAAGACAGCTCACCAGCTCAGCAAGATTCCCAAGACAATCCATCCAGCTCGAAAGAAAAGATGGATATTGATGGCAAGGATAATACTCCATCAACTGGCTCAGCCTTTCAAGACTCCCAGGACCCATGGAATTTTATTGAAACACTTGGAATAAGTAAAAATGACGAAGACCTGGTTAATCTGAGTCCTAGCCACTTTATGTAAAGTATTTTCCTTTTTGCCTTGTTAGAAGGCTAGTTGTTTTACTTTATTTTCTGTCGGCCATATGAGTTCTTTTGGCCAATTTTAATTATCAATTTTAACTTTGTCGGCTTCTTTGGCCATTAATGTCGATGTGAAAACCCAAGTTACTTTTAAGTAATCAGGGTAGAGTTTGTAAACTAGAGTTAGCTGAAGAGGGCTTTATAAATAGTCGGCCATTGTTTTCAGAATGTAAGCTTTGCCTGTGAGAAGAAATAATATTTCCAAATTCCAAAAATTATCATGAGTCACTAATAACCCCTTCAGGAGCTAATATTAGTATCTATAGCAACTAGAATCATGGTTTAGTTTCATTAATGGCTACGACTATTGTATGAATCCTAAAGAAAAGAATTTATTATTGTTAAAAGCCAGCATATGATCTATTAGGAATCCTGAAAGAGTCGTAAGGCCTATGAAAGCCAAGGAGGTGTGAAGGCAGACTAAATGGATTACTAGGATCTTATGTAAACTTATGATTCTAATAAGTTCTAGACTGATCAAGTATATTAATTGGAAAGATTGATAGGATGTGGGGAAAGAATAAATTCTAAGTTTTATTCTTTTAAACCCTTTAGGTTTCTGCTAGCCTCTCATAACAATGCCACGTACCTGGATTCATATTATAGTAAGAACCCCCAATATCATATGAGGATGGTTTTTGCATCATGAATGCTAGAACTGGGGCTGGAACTGGGATTGGATCAGGTCCTTTAACCTTCTTTTTTTTTCTTTATGGACTTTTCTGGCTTGTTTCTAATAGGTATCCTTCTTTGGTGGATTAGGAGGATCTTATGAACATTTGTCATCATCTCCCCATCCTGATGGAGCTGGCATTGCTATATAAGCATCTTTATGCTTCTTAAGGTGAGAATAAAGAAGTGTCATTCTAGCATTGATAGGAAGACCTTTTCTAGCATGATAAGTTAGGGCTAAACGGATTGCTCCAAAATGGATATGGGTGTAACCCTGAGTAAGCCATTGAGCAAGGAGTTTTAGCGGTATTTAGAGAGTGACAAACTGGGTTTTTGTTGTTGCTGGAAGAGCATACTGGCTAAATTTAGAGGATTGAATATATTCTTTAGGATCTTTATAGTTAGGTTTAACTAAGGCTTTTATGGATTTTCTAAATGAAGTAGAGGACCTAGTAAAAGCACTATATGGGTTTAAGTGTGGAAGGGACTTAGAAAGAATTTTATTGGAATCAGGAACATAAGAAACTTCATACATATAATCTAATTTAGAAGCTGAAGATTTACAAAGGGATACACAAGGAGGAATACTAAAGGAAGCTAGATGTAAGGTTGAGGATTCGGCAATATCAGAGGAAGTATTCATGGTTTGTGGAGTCAGGGCTAATTTTATATCATAAAAACAAGAACATGGCTCTGATACCATTGGAGGTTCCTATTATAATATGAATCTAGGTACGTGGCATTGTTATGAGAGGCTAGTAGAAACCTAGAAGGTTTGAAAGAATAAAATTTAGAATTTACTCTTTCCCCGCATCCTACCAATCTTTCCAGCTAATATACTTAATCAGTCCAGAACTTATCAGAATCATAAGTTCACATAGGATCCTAGTAATCCACTCAGTCTGCCTTCATGCCCTATTGGCTTTCATAGGCCTTACAACTCTTTCGGGATTACTAACAGATCATATGCTAGCTTTTGACAATAATAAATTCTTTTCTTTAGGATTCATAAGATAATAGTAGTCACTAATGAACCTAAACCATGATTCTAGCTACTATAGATACTAATATTAGCCCCTGAAGGGGTTATTAGTGACTCATGATAATTTTTGGAATTTGGAAATATTATTTTTTCTCGTAGGCAAAGCTTACATTTTGAGAACAAGGGTCGACTATTTATAAAGCCCTCTTCAGCTAACTTTAGTTTACAAACTTTACCTTGGTTACTTAAAAGTAACTCGGGTTTTCACACCGACACTAATGACCCAACACTGTGGTTGACAAAGTTAAAATTGATAATTAAAACTGGCCAAAAGAACTCATATGGCCTACAGCAAATAAAGTAAAACAACTGGCCTTCTAACAAAGCAAAAAGACAAATACTTTACATAAAGTGGCTAGGACTCAGGTTAACTAGGTCTTCATCATTATTACTTATTCTAAGTGTTTCAATAAAGTTCCATGGGTCCTGAGAGTCCTGAAAGGCTGAGCCGGTTGGTGGAGTATCGTCCTTACCATCAATATCCATATTTTCTTTTGAGCTAGATGGATTGTCTTGGGAATCTTGCTGAGCTAGTGAGCTATCTTGGTGTAGAGTAACTGAGCTAAATGGATCATCCTTATCCTGTTGAGTAGGAATCACATTTTCCTTTGGGGGAGTTGATACTTTGATGTTTGGATGATTGTGACTTAGGAGGACATAAAAATAAAAGTAATCTAGAGCATCCGTGACCTATTTGAGATATTCTGATGGGAAATCTTTCCATGGAGCATCTTGTTCTGGTTCTGATCATAACTATTTGGGGATTACGTAATTTCTGTAGAACTATTGTTTCTGCACTTCCCTGTATTCTTGTCCATCTTTGTTGATCGTGAATCTACTTGAAGTGTAGATTTCTATCGTAGGGTTACATAGGACAATGTTCCTTTTGTAATCCAGTTTTGCATTGAGAGAGAGAAAGATGATTGTGTAGCCCTCATCTGGAGATATGACTTTAGAAGTCGTAGGATACACATATCTAACTGGTATTGTTCCTCTAATTCTAATGATTTGTTCTTTCAGTAGTGTTTCCCATTCGTCTAATCCAAGATTGTATCATAATAGAAATTCAATGATATTATTTAAGGTTAGTTGAAGATCTTTTCTGTTTTGGTAAGTTTGGATTGTGGAAAGAAGTTCAACAGTTTGGACTTCTATGGCTATGGTGAACATACTGGACAAATACTAGAGGACATGAATGAGTTGGATTGAGAGGAAACATTCTTTTACTCAGAAATGGAATGTTTTGGGAAAAGGATATTCTGGGTAAAATCCTAATTCTTTTGCATAATCTAGACCCGAGTATTTGGTTAATTGGACAAGTTCCTTCATGGCCTTTTCTACTACTCTCTTTTTTGGATTTTTGGATTTAAACAACCAAATTGACTCTTTGGGGTAAGAGTATCTGTAGACATCATAGGTTGTATAGTTGCTTTGTTTTTAGTTTTTTTTGTTTTTGTTTTAAATTTGAAATTAAAGTAATAGTAGTAATGTGTTCACTTATGCTTTTTCACCTTTTTTTTTTATATATATTTTTGAATATTTATATTCACTTAAGACCAGCACAAAATTCATGCACGAAAGGAGAGTAAAAATTCCAAAAGTCACCAAATTTCATGCACGTATGGGTTTTTCTTAGATATCACTTCTACAAAAAGGGGTTTTAATGACGACAAATATTCTATTGATTGCGACGATATGTCGTCCTAACTAAATGTCATTTTTTTAAAAAGAGATATGTTGTTGCATTAAATAATTGTAACAAAATATCATCGCATTCCTTTAGTTATTTAAGATGACATATCGTCGCAACTACATAGCAAATATGTCCGTAAATGTGTAGGACGATATGCCGTCGCAAATAAAGTTTGCCACCAAAAAAACATTGCGTAAAAATTTGTGACGTCCCATACGTTACCATACCAACCAGCCGAGCTCTGACATCAACCGTGATGGTTGGCAATCTCGTGGGTCGTCGTCGTCTTATTTAACATACTTAACCTTCCATTTTTAATGTTCTCATTTTAAAGCGGAAGCAATTTTTATAATAATTTTTTTTCTTTTAACTTACATACTATACCTATATCTCTATCATACTTTTATAACATATAATTCATAAATTTCTTTCTTTCAACTTCTTTTTTTGAA
The DNA here is from genome assembly GCA_035233585.1 of Antiaris toxicaria. NCBI lineage: Eukaryota > Viridiplantae > Streptophyta > Magnoliopsida > Rosales > Moraceae > Antiaris > Antiaris toxicaria. Next base: position 22,665,136 of record CP141153.1, read on the forward strand.
TGCTCAGTGAAAGACTCATAGTAGTACCATACCCTCGCCCAGTCCCTTGGCACGTGCAGATTTGTCCGTTGTTTATCACATTACTTTAAACTAATAGGCTACTTACCTGCAACATATGAACAACTAATAAGCTAGATGCTCAGTGTAACAACCGGGAAAATTCACATTTCTCGGAAAATAAATACACAATGAATTTAAGTGTTAAAATGTGAAAATTAAGTGATTTAATATTGTTTGGAACTAAATAAAATGTTCTAACAATGTTAAAGGATGAAAAATGAGTAATAGTGATATTATGTGTGTGCACGTGTGTGCCACTCACAGTATCAAGAAGTAGGTCAAGATGATATTATCTTGACATAAAACTGATAAATTTGGGTTCAGCACACCCAAATTAGTCAGGATGGCCTATCAGCACGCTCAAATTTGATAATTGAGCACAAGGGTAATTTTTGACCAAAAATTCGCAGTATCGGAAACTGGATGAAATGACCTCAGATGAAAAAAAAAACTGATATATTTGGATTCAGGACGCCCAAATTAGTCAGGATAGCCCGTGTTGAAATTTTGGGCGAAAAAGTATATAAAGAGCGGAAAAAAGTGAAACGTCCTCAATTGTCCACATGCTCTCTCTCTCTCATCACTTCTCTTTCTCTCTCTACCCCCATTGATGAATAGTAACTGACCACCGGAAACGGTGTCCATTTTCGACACCGCCGGCACCGTTGGAAAGCTCTCGCCGAGCTGAGTTCAAAGGTGTGCCGAGTCGACGGAACCGACGCCGGAGGAGAGCGCACGCGCCGCCCGAAGCCGCCGGCCACCGGAAAATTCGTGACGCCGTATCTCCGCCATCCGACGTCCGATCAAGCTGAAACCGGTCCTAAAAGACTCGTGGTGAAGAATAGAACAAAACCCAGGTGGAGTTTCAGCCCAACGGCCGCCGGATCGCGCCGCCCAACTCCGCCCGTCGCCATCGTCGCCGTGAAACCCGTCGTTTCCGGCGATGTTGAGCTGCACCACCGGTACAGAAATGTTCGCCGTGAAGAGGGGAGCAAAAGCCCTCAATCAATTTCGGGGAAAAAGTCCGGCACGGCGGAGTTCCAAAGCCATCACCGTGACCGAGTTTTCGAGGGGCGATTTCCGGCGATAGAGGTGTCAAATGGTGAAATTGAAGCCACCAATGGATTCCTCTCGTCGAGCTCTTCAAGATGGACTACCCACTTGCCACCGTCGCCACCGGTCAACGTCGGTCAACGGCGGTTAATGCCGGTCAACGGCGACCGTTGACCAAAAATGGAAGTTTGGCCCTTTAGCCTATTTTCGACGTTCCGGATGCATCCGCGGAGTCGGAATTGCAAGACGGGATCTCAAATATGAAGAACGAGGAATTAGGGTTTATGCCGTTGAGACCGGACTGCAATTCGGTATAAATCCCGACCCTTTTACGTTCCACAATTTAATTGTTTGGGACTATTGTATGATTTTATGATTATTGGTATGAAAAATGTGGAGAAGAATGTATGTAAAAAGAAGAAAATGACTGTAATGGAGAAAAAGAAAAATATGTGATAATGTAACGATTTTACGTAAACAGTATGAGTTTTACGTAAAATCTAGGCCTCTGGTATAGTACGTGATAGAATTAGATCAGGATAGATGGTTTTCAGGCATTTCCTAAACGCTGAAATCTCAAAAATTAAGCGGAAATGCTGCCGAAATTTCTAAAAATGGCACCAGGGGTAATATGGGAAACGAGGGATTAAAATATGATCGGGAAGGGAACCCGAGCCCCCTCGAGGAATTAGGGTAAGGAAAAAGGAATGGGCAAGTTACGATTAGTAAACCGACCCTTCGAAACCCTAAAACGCAAGAAAAACATGAAATCGACTCTTAGGTCGGAATAGTACTTCTCGAGGGTCAGGAATGTGAAAATTGGTAAAATGATAAGAATTGATCCGTAAAAAGCCCGATAAGATTTAAAAAGTTAATTAAATGATTTTGGGTTTAGAAAATCCAGCTTAAGTATGAAAATGAAAATGTTATGGTTAAACGACCCATCAAGGGCAAAATGGTCATTTTGTCCAAAAATTATCAAATTATGGAAAAAGAGCCCCAATGACCTCGGAATAGGTGAATGAAGTTTGTAAAAGCCAAAATTGAGGTTTAAGTTATGAAAAATCACGTCAAGGGCAAAATTGTAATTTTGTCAAAAGTTAGGGGTAAAATCGTAATTTTTCAAAAGTTGGAGAAAAATTCAAAAAGGGCCATTAAGGTTTAAAAAGTTGTCCTAAGGCTATAATTAAGGATTATAAGATTAGAATCAAGCTTTTTAATAAAATAAAAGCTATAAATGAAAATGTGATTAACGGACAAAATTTATCTGTAGGAACCCAATTCAGAAGCGACAAAGGACGTCTATGGATTCCAAGAAGAGGATAAGCACGCTATGAGTGAGTTTAGACATTTACCTGTCTACAACTATGAACAAGCTTATCGTGATTATATGTTTTGTATGCAAATGTCATGATGTGATTTATGATGATGCTATAGTAATACTATAGCAATACTATGATGATGTTAAAAGTTATGTTTTAATAAATAATTTATAAAAAATATATATATAAATATATGTATATATTGAATTACGAAGGAAAGGTATTATAAAAGTTTTATGAGAATAAAGATGTGAGAAAGAGAGATAGAAGAATGGAAAGAGTAAGAATGAGAATGTTATGATAGAATGCATAAGAAAAAGATGAGATATGAAAAGAAAGAATAGGATGTTTATGAAAAGTTTTATGGAAGTTAAGTTATGATTGATAGAGCAACGATGATCGGTGATGAAATGAATTAAGAAAGATATGTTTTATGATAACGAAAGAATAGATGTTTTATGAAAAATTTTATGAAAGTTAGGTTATGATTGATAGAGCAACGATGATCGGGGATGAAAGAAATTAAGAAAAGGGTATGTTTTATGATAACGAAATGATAGGGGTTTTATGAAAAAATGATATGAAAGCAAAGAGTTAGACAAGAAAGAGAAACAATGATAGGTTATGATGAAAGGTTATGATGGAAGGTATGACGAAAGGTATGATGAAAGGATTAGAATATAATGATAAGATGTGACTGATAGAATAGAACGATAGACTATGATCGATAGGAATATAATGATAAGATAAACAAAGAATAATTATCTGTACATAAATAAATGTGTTTTTGGTTGTTATGACGTGATGTAATGTGATGATATATAAGTAATATGTGCTATATATGCTATGCTAAAGTGTGATTTACATAATTCACACAAGTAAAGTAAAGAATTAAGAAAAGAAAAACAACGAAAGAACAAATGTTCCATGAAATGTTTTATGAAAAATGAGAAAGAAAAGATTATGAATGTCATGAAAAAGATGTACAACGAAAAATCAATATAAGAAAAGCTAAAAGAATGCAAGATAATAAAACTAAAAAGTTAATGGTTGGCGTACCGGTCTCCCTATATGGTTGAGACTTCCGGTCTATATCCTCCGCGCAGATGTGGTGCTACCCCGAAGATGTGGTAGATTATAGGATGGACCAACCCTGAAGGTGAGGTTTTATGTGACTGTGAGGTAGGTTGGTGGGTAGCTCCCCCTCCTCCCACTGTCAGCGGGCAACTAGGTACGTTCAACGACGGGCCCCACCAGTGAAAGATAAGAAAAGAAAAGAAAGTGAAAGATAAGAAAAGAAAAGAAAGTGAAAGAAAAGAAAAGAAAAGAAAAGAGCGTGAAAAGAAAAGAAAGGAAAAGAGAGTGAAAAGAAAAGAAAGGAAAAGAGAGTGAAAAGAAGAGAAAAGAAAAGAAATGTTACGAAAAGAAAAGAAAAGTAAAGAACGATAAGGAAAGAGACGAACGATACGAAATAATGATATAATGAAATCGATGAAAAATAAATAAATAATAAAACGAAGTTAAAAGAACATAATAGAATAATTTATGTGATGCGATGTGTTTGATGTTATATGTATGGAATGACACGTTTTTCACGTGATGTTATACTAGTGTATATGTTACTAGCTTTTATGATATGAAATGTTAAGAGATGATGATAAAGCGATAGAAAAATTATAAAGGTTTAGAACAGAAAGTTAAGAAATGATAGAAATGAAAAAGCAAAGAAATGAAGAGATTAGATTAGAATGATAAGAGATGATCGATAGAATGATAAGAACGATGAACGAAGAGATAAATGAGCATGAAGAGACTAACATAATATGTTATGTTTCAAGGATATGTATAGACGATGTGTATGATGTGTATATGTGTGATGTCATATATTCTAGTAATAACATATATTACTAGTAATTATAAGTTAATGAATGTATGTTTGAACTTACTGAGCATCTAGCTCATTAGTTGTTTATATGTTGCAGGTAAGCAACCTGTTAGTTTAAAGTAGTATGATGGACAACGGACGGATCTGCACGTGCCAAGGGACTGGGCGAGGGTATGGTACTACCATGAGTCTTTCGCTGAGCGATCAAAAAGGAAGATGAAAGAAAGAAAGTTATGAAATATTTGTTATAAGAGTATAATAGAGATAGGTATAATAAGTAAGTTAAAAAGAAAAAAAATTTTGCTATAGAAATTACTTCCGCTTTAAATGAGAACGTTAAGAAGGGAAAGTTAAGTATGTTAAGTAAGAGGATGACGACCCACGAGGTTGCCAGCCATCGCGGTCGGCGTCAGAGCTCGACTGGTTGGTATGGTAACGTACGTGGGGGGTCGCCACACTCAGTAAGTTCAAACATATATTCATTAACTTATAATTACTAGTAATATATATTATTACTAGAATATATGACATCACGTATAGACACATTATATATATCATCTATACATATCATCGAAACATAACATAATATGTTAGCCTCTTCATGCTCATTTATCTCTTTACTCATTGTTCTCATCATTCTATCGATCATCTCTTATTATTCTATTCTAATCTCTTCATTTCTTTTCTTTTCATTCCTATCATTTCTTAACTTTTCGTTCTAAACCTTCTTATCTTTTCTATCGTTTTATCATCATTTCTTAACTTTTCGTATCTTAAAAGCCAGTAACATATACACTAGCATAACATCACGTGAAAACGTGTCATATCATACATATAACATCAAATATATCACATCACATATATTAATTCCATTATATTCTGATAAACTTCGTTTTATTATTTATTTATTTTTCATCGATTTCATTATGTCATTCTTTCATATCGTTCGTTTCTTTTCTTATTGTTCTTTACTTTTCTTTTCTTTTTGTATCATTTCTTTTCTTTTCTTTTCACTCTCTTTTCCTTTCTTTTCTTTTCACTCTCCTTTCTTTTCTTTTCTGTTCACTCTCCTTTCCTTTCTTTTCTTTTCACGCACTCTCCTTTCCTTTCTTTTCTTTTCTTTTCACTTTTCTTTTCTTTCTTTTCTTTTCACTCTCCTTTCATTTCTTTTCTTTTCACTTTCCTTTGGTGGGCCCGTTGTTAAACGTACCTATTTGCTCGCAGACAGTGGGAGGAGGGGGAGTGACCCACCAACCTACCTCACAGTCACATTAGCTACCGCACCTTCGGGGTAGGGTCCAACCTATAAACTACCGCACCTTCAGGGTAGCACCACATCTGCGTGGAGGATATAGACCTGAAGTCTCAACCATATAGGGAGATCGGTACGCCAACAACTTAAGTTTTCAGTCTTATTATCTTGTATGCTTTTATTTTTCTTACATTGATTTTTCTTTGTACATCTTTTTCATGACATTCATAATCTTTCCTTTCTCATTTTTCATAGAACATTTCATGGGACATTTGTTCTTTCGTCGTTCTATCTTTCTTTCGTAATTCTTTCTCATTGACATCTTATTCTTTCATTCTCATTTTGTAAGACATATATCGTTGTTTCATGTTGTTGTTTTTCTTTTCTTAATTCTTTACTTTGCTTGTGTGAATTATGTTAGTCACACTTTAGCATATATAGCACATATTACTTATATATCATCACATCACATCATAACAAACAAAAATACGTTTAGTTATGTGCAGACAATTATTCTCTGTTTATCATTTGCATCATTCTATCTATCGTATCTTATCATCATACTCCTATCGATCATAGTCTATCGTTCTATTCTATCAATCACATCTTATCGTTATGTTCTAATCCTTTCATCATACCTTTCATCATAACCTATCATTGCTTCTCTTTCTTGTCTAACTTTTTGCTTTCATATCATTTTTCATGAAACACCTATCATTTCGTTCTCATAAAACGTACCATTTCTTAATTCCTTTCGTTACCGATCATCGTTGCTATATCAATCATAACTTAACTTCCATAAAACTTTTCATAAAATATCTATTCTTTCCTTTCATATCTCATCTCTTTCTTATGCATTCTATAATAACATTCTCATTTTTACTCTTTCCATTCTTCTATCTCTCTTTCTCACATCTTTACTCTCGTAAAGCTTTTATAATACATTTCCTTCATACTTCAATATATATTCATATATATATTTTTATAAATTATTTATTAAAACCTATCTTTAAACATCATCATAGTATTGCTATAGCGTTCTATAGCATCATCATAAATCACATCATGACATTTACATATAAAACATATAATTACTATAAGTTTGTTCATAGTTGCAGACGGGTAAATGTCTGAACTTACTCATAGCGTGCTTATCGTTTTCTTGGAATCCATCGACGTCCTTTGTCACGTCTGGATCGGGTTCCCACAGACAAACTTTATCTGTTAATCACATTTTCATTTATAACTTTCAGTTTATTAAAAAGCTTGATTCTGATCTTATAACCCTTAATTATAGCCTTAGGACAGCTTTTTAAACCTTAATGGCCATTTTTGAATTTTTCTCCAACTTTTTGAAAAATTTACCCCTAACTTTTGATAAAATTACAGTTTTACCCTTGGTGTGATTTTTCATAACTTAAACTTCAATTTTGGCTTTTACAAACTTCATTACCATATTCCGGGGTTATTGGGGCTCTTTTTCCATAATTTGGGAATTTTTGGGCAAAAGGACCGTTTTGCCTATGATGGGTCATTTAACCATAACATTTTCATTTTCATACTTAGACTGGATTTTCTAAATCCAAAATCATCTAATTAACTTTTTAAATCTTATTGGACCTTTTTTGGATCAATTCTTATCATTTTTTCAATTTTTCACATTCCCGACCCTCGGGAAGTATTATTCCGACCTAAGAGTCGGTTTACTAATCGTAACTTACCCATTCCTTTTTCCATGGCCTAATTCCTCGAGGGGGCTCGGGTTACCTTCTCGATCATATTTTACCCCTCGTTTCCTATATTACTCCTAGTGCCGTTTTTAGAAATTTCGGCAGCATTTCCGCTTAATTTTTGAGGTTCCAGTGTTTAGGAAACGTCTGAAAACCATCTATCCTGATCTAATTCTATCACGTACTATACCAGAGGCCTAGATTTTACGTAAAACTCATACTGTTTATGTAAAATTGTTACATTATCATATATTTTTCTTTTCCTCCATTACAACCATTTTCTTCTTTTTACATACATTCTTTTCCATAATTTTCATACCAATAATCATAAAATCATACAGTAGTCCCAAACAATTAAATTGCGGAATGTAAAGAGGTCGGGATTTATATCGAATTGCAGTCCGGTCTTGACGGCATAAACCTTAATTCTTCATTCTTTATATCTAAGGTCCCGTCTTGCAAATCTGACTCCGTGGATGCGTCCGGAACGCTGAAAATAGGCTAACGGGCCAAACTCCCAAATTTGGTCAACGGTCGCCATTGACCGGCGTTGATCGGCCATTGACCAGTAGCGATCGGTGACGACGGTGGAATGTGAGTAGTCCATCTTAAAGATCCCGACGAGAGGAATCCATTAGTGGCTTCAATTTCACCATTCGACGGCTTTATCGCCCGAAATCACCCCTTGAAAAATCGGTCACGGCGGCGGCTTTGAAACTCCACCGTACTGGGGTTGTGGCGTGCAATTGACTTGGGGGTTTTACTCCTCTCTTCACGGTGAGTATTTCTGTACCAGTGGTGTGGCTCAACATAGCCGGAAACGGCAAGTCTCGCGGCGGCGATACGACAATGATGGTGCGAGCTACGGCGGCGCAATCCAACCGTCGTTGGGCTGAAAGAAGGCTTGGGTTTTGTAGTACTCTTCACCACGAATCTTTTGGGATCGGTTTCGTGGCAAACGGTGGCCGGACGGCAGAGAAATCTCACCAGGAAGATTTCGGCTCTGGCGGCCTTCATGCAGCGCGTGTGGCGACCGTTCCGTCACATCGACTCACCGTTGAACTCAGCTCGGCGAGAGCTTTCCAACAATGCCGACGGTGTCGAAAACGGACACTGTTTTCGGTAGTCGATTACTATTCATCAATGGCGGTAGAGAGAGAAAGAGAAGGGAGGAGAGAGAGTATACGTGGATAAATGAGGAAATTTCACTTTTTTTCGCCTTTTATATACTTTTTCATCCAAAATTTCAACATGGGCTATCCTGACTAATTTGGGCATTCTGAATTCAAATATATCAGTTTCATTTTGATCTGAGGTCATCTTAACCAGTTTTTGATACTGCGAATTCTCGGTCAAAAATTATCATTATGCTCAATTATCAAATTTGAGCGTGCTGATAGGCTATCCTAACTAATTTGAGAGTGCTGAACTCAAATTTATCAGTTTTAACTTCATTCAAAGTCATCTAGACCAGTTTCTGATACTGCTTGTTTCTCGGTCAAAATTCACATTTTGGGCTCAATTAACTAATTTGAGCATACTGATTCTAAATATATATCAGTTTTATATCAAGAAAATGCCATTTTGACTAATTTCTTGATACTGTGTTGCACACACACATACACACATAAAATCACTATAATTCACATTTTAAACGTGAAATTCATTGTGTACATTTCATGTACCAATTTTTTGAGAATGATGAAATTTTCTGGTTATCTTTGTCAATTTGTAGTTATTTGCGACGACATTATCGTCATAAATATAGGTTGATTACAATTGGTATTGAATATTTAATGACATTTATTAAGGGCTTTTTTACGATGACATATCGTCTCAAATATATATAGATATATTTGCTATGTAGTTGCGGCGATATGTCATCCCAAATAACTAGCAAATATTTGTTTATGAATAAACCCTTGTAAAATATCCATGAGTGCACCCTTGAAATAGAACTAATTATAGCTAGCCAGAAATCAAGCCTTATTATCCTAGGCCATCCCTAGTGGACCTTCAATACGAAGATGAAATTTGGCATGGAACTTCTTATGATGGAAGATCCATAGTTAAATGAAATATTGATGGTCTATCTAAATACCAAATCCTAAGAGTAATAAAAAAATATGATGATATACACTTCGGCATATAGATTAAATAATAATAGTGATGTTGATATGGCATTTGCAATTATCATCGGATTTACTGGGTAGTTACAAGGACGGTGGGATCATTATATTTCACCATCTCAAAGAATGGCCATCCTGAGTGCTACAAGGATCAAACAAAAAGACCCAAACTCTGTAGAATTTGATGTAGTTAACACCTTGGTTTATACGATCTTATTATACTTCATATGATTAATAAGAATACAAATGGACGGAAGTCAAGAGTAATTGTTTAAGTTAAAATGTCCAACTTTATCCCATTATAAACGGTATAAAGATGTATTCTTGTCTAAGGTACTAACCAAAGAAGATTGTAACAATGATTTTTGTAAAGAAAAATTCTTATCAAGATTTCCACCCTTATTTGCTAAAAGTGTTAGATCAAGATTAAGGTTAAAACATGATCGTAATATCCTATACTTCCATTATACACATGGATAGTTAGCAGCCAAGGTAGTGGTCGAAGGATTAGCCTTATATAATGAAATCAAACTTAAAAGACAACTTGAAAAGGAACGCCTTGTGGCAAAATAAACACTTGGGGATTTTTGTGAACAGTTTGGCTATAACCAAAATGTTTCTAATTCCCAAAGAAAAAAGAAAAAGACTTATGAAAAAGCCCTATTCAAAACCAAAAACTAGGCAAGAATAAGGAAAAAACCATAAAAAAGTGAAAAATCCTAAAAATAAGTAAAAGGAGTTAAAAATAGAGCTCTTATTTGTCATAAATGTAGAAAAATAGGCCATTATGCTAACACGTGTTGGACAAAAGCAAAAATAAATGAACTTCAAATTGATAAAAATACTTAAAAATTAATAGAAAAACAGCTTTTAATTCAGAATGATGAAGAATACTCTAGCTCTGATGAAAGCAATGAAGAAGAAGATCTACAGGTCAATCACATGAACCTAGGAGAATCTTCAGAAGAGGTTGATTTAAAGCCCAAATGTAAGTGTGATCATTATGAAGCCATTCTTAATATGAATGGTTTACATATATATACACTTACAAAAGAAGAAAGTCTTATCTTAAAGGTTATAGATAAGATAAAAAATCCAGAGGAAAGACAAAAGGCATTAAAAGAATATATCCTTATCACAAAAGAAAGTTCTTCATATAAGAATACCAAAATACAAAAAACTCTTTAGGAAAATCCCAAAATTACTCTTTTAGAGAAATTCTAAAAAGAGTAGAGCTAGAAGGATTTAAGAAAGAACCTACTGTTCAAAATTTTAAGAAAGAGATCAATGAAACTAAAAAAGATCTTAAAAAGCTCAAAGCAAGGGTTCAAACCCTTGAACTCCTTAATTTCAAAGATCTCTCTCATCCAGTCTCAGAAAAGGATGGAGAGGAAACTGAATAGGAGTTGGTAGAATTTTCAAAGACATCCCATCGTCCTTAAAAAAAAGGAAGAATCTATTAATTTTAAAGATAAAATTATCAATCAAAAGTGGTATGCTAAGTCACCATTGTTATAGCTAAAGAATATATTGTAAAAATAGAAGCCCTTATACACTCAGGAGCTGATATAAATTGTATTAGCAAAGGAATAGTTCCTACAAAATACTTTACCAAGACCACTCAAATCCTAAACACTGGTAATTTAGGAAAAATGCCTTTTCAGTATAAATTATCAGATGCAGCAGTTTTTTTAGAAGGAGGCTATTTTCAAACTAGTTTTTGCTTAGTAAAGATATTACCAAACTTGCTATATTAGGAACCCCATTTCTTGACTTATTATATCCCTTTAAGGTAACTAGAGAGGGAATAATATCGAAAGCAAATGTTGACCCAGTCCAAATACACTTCTCCACTAAACCAGATTGGCAAAAAATCAATAATCTTAAATTATAGATTGATGAAAAAGAAAAATTCTTATTCTCCTTAAAAAAGGAGTTAATTCGAAAATCAATAATAAAAAAAATAAATTCTCCCAAATTACAAAAAGAAATTGAGAGTTTTAAAGAAAAACTCGAAAGAGAGGTTTGCGCAGACATACCCAATGTCTTCTGGTCAAGGAACAAGTTTATTGTAGATTGCCCTATTAAGTTGAATTTAGAGAAACTATGATTCCTATTAAAGCAAGGCCAATACAAATGAATGAAAGGCATTTAAGAATTTACCAAAAAAGAAACAGAACACCTTTTATCAAAAAATCTTATTAGAAAAAGTTCTTTGCTATGGTCATGCCTAGCATTTTATATAGAAAATGCAGCTGAATTAGAAAGAGGAGTTCCAAGGTTAACTATAAACTACAAGCCTTTAAACAAAGTGCTTAGATGGATAAGATATCCTCTCCCTAATATAAGGGATTTAATAAATAGACTTCATAGTGCTGTAGTCTTTTCAAAATTCGATATAAAAAATGGCTACTGGCAAATTCAAATTGACGAAAAAGATAAATATAAGACAGCTTTTATCATTCCATTTGGACATTATGAATGGAATGTTATGCCTTTTGGATTAAAAAATGCCCCTTTCGAATTTCAAAGAATTATGAATGAAATTTTTAATCCTTATATAGGATTCATGATAATATATATTGATGATGTTTTAATATTTTCAGAAGCAATAGAGAAACAATAGAAGCACTTAAGAGTGTTTTTCAATATGGTCAAGGAAAATGGGCTTGTTGTTTTAGCCCAAAAAATAAGATTGTTCTGAACAAAAATAAGATTCTTCGTACATGATATCGAACAAGGACTTATTAGTCCCATAGAAAGAGCAATCATTTTTGCAGTTAAATTCCCTCATGAAATAAGGGATAAAAAAAAATTACAAAGATTCTTAGGAAGTCTTAATTATATGTAGACTTCTATAAAGAATTAGCTTATGATGCTAAACCTTTATTCCTAAGGTTAAAAAAAAACCCTTCTTGATTGGATAAAAGACTGTACCAATGCAGTAAGAAAAATTAAGAAAAGGGTAAAAGAAATACCCTGCCTAGCCATTCCCCATCCTAAATGTTTCAAAATTATGGAAATAAATGCTTTAGATTTGGGATATGGAGGAATTTTGAAACAAAGGATGGGATAAAAAGAAGTATTAGTAAAAATTTACTTCTAGAATTTGGAAATCAGCTCAGGAAAACTACCCTTCAATCAAGAAGGAAATTTTAGCAATTGTATAAGTCACCTCAAATTTCCATGATGACTTATTAAACAAAAAATTCCCTTTAAAAATTGACTGCAAATCAGTCAAAATCAATTCTTGAAAAAGATCTTAAAAACCTAGCATCTAAACAAATATTTGCTACGTGGCAAGCTATTTTATCTATCTTCGATTTTGAAATCGAACATACAAAAGGAACAGATAATTGTTTGTCTGATTTTTTAGCAAGAGAATATCTTCAAAACTCTTATCAGAGTAAGTACAAAGAAAAAAGCATCTGATAGTAATAATTTATTCATATTTTCTTTCTAACTATCTTGATTATGAGATTCTTCTCTCAAAAGTAACCGTCTATGTGCTGTATAATAAAGATGGTCCCCTCCTTATTTTCCACTACTCTTTAGTCATTGATCTTATCCTCCAAAAACTGTCTCGTATTTTCTTTATCCTCTTCTCTTCAAAGTTAGTTAAGTCATTTGTCCATTTCTAAAAAATTATTTTCGTGACTCTTCCATTGAGTAAAGTGTATTGTTGAGTCACTTATCTGTCCCTAAAAATTCCTTTCGTGATTCCTCCACCTTTAAAAAATTTGGCTAACTCATAAGGATAATAGGCACTTTATAAAGATTCCCTTGAGTATTTGGAAACAAGTCATCCTTTATAAAAGGAGCTAGTTTGATTCAGAAGGCAGAAGCAGAAAAAAGGAAGAAAAAGAAAATTCAAAGCAAGCCTTTCAATCCTTGAAGGAACTTTGGTAAAATATTGGAAGATTGTGAGTGAACCATTGTAAAATATAATGAGTCTATGAATAAAGGATGACTTGTTTTGAAATTTTTTTCTTTTTTTTTTCCGCTCCTGTCTTCTAAATTGAACTACCTCCTTTTATAAAGGACGACTTGTTTCTAAAAACTCAAGGGAATCTTTTTGAAGTGTCCCTTATCCTTATGAGTTAGCCAACATTTTTAAAGAGGGAGGAGTCACGAGAGGAATTTTTAGAGACAGACAAGTGATTCAACAATACACTATACTCAATCGAAGAGTCACAAGAATAATTTTTAGAAATAGACAAGTGACTTAACAACATACTTTTCTCAGTGGAAGAGTCACAAGAATAATTTTTAGAAATGGACTAATGACTTAACTAACTTTGAAGAAAAGACGATTAAGAAAATGGGAGATAGCTTTTGGTGGATAAGATTGATGACTAAATGTAGTGGAGAATGAGACGGAGGACACCATCTTGAATATACAGCACATGGACGGCTACTTTTGGGAGAAAAATTTCGTAATCAAGATAGTCATAAAGAGAATATGTATAAATTAGTATTATTAAACTCTTTTTTTTTTTATATTTATAGGAGTCTTGTGAGTACCCTGCTATATTAAGATGATACTCTTCATCATATGAAATTAGTGAAAGGTCTTCAATTTCATCATCTTTATCAAATTATTCTTTTAGTAGTTGCTCAAGCTTCTCTCTCTTTTTTTTTTTTTTTTTTTTTCAGGTCGTCGCTTTCTTTTTTCCTTGGTTAAAGAGAAAATAAGGTATGTGATGGATAAAGACTCCTTATTAAGAGTCATTTCCTCAGAACATCCTTTAATAAGGATGAGATTAAGGTTTTTTTGAGTCAGGTGTTGATAATCATAATTGTCCCACCATCTTTTAAGGTACAGCCTTCCAAGTCTAGGAATACCATCCTTGGTATCCTTGACAATCATATATTCTGATTTAAATATCCACGGTAACATTGTATAAGGTGGTAAATAGGAGGAAATTGTCTTCAAGATCTGCTACTTCTGCAGTATTTTCTTTGAAAAGTAGTTGAATCCTTTGACAACATCTTCTAGGAGGATACCTGTGGTTGGTCCAAAATAACTAAATCAATCTTTGATCCAATTGGGAAGGTCTTTTTTGATGTACCTATTTCCTGTCTTAAAGGTAATGAACCAAGAATGGGAATTTTAAGTATTTTGATGATACAGTGTTTGCTCCCAAATTTCTATATAATCAAATTAATTATAAGTTCTTGGTTGCATACCTTTACTTTGAAAGATATTTCTTTGGTAAGGACTCTTATTCTAATTTGACAAAAATAATATTTTATGGATTCAAAGAGAAGAATAAGCTATTTGGGTGGTATTTCTCATCTTTTGAGAGAAAGTAGCAGATTTAGTTTCTGTTAAAATAGCTTCATAACATTCCCCAGATTTAGGGAATTGAGAGGATGTAAGTGGAAAGGTAAATAAAAAGCTGCTATTTCAACAGTAGATTTAGTGAGGTCTTGATTTTCTATTATGATCATTATTTTATGTCCAATCTTCTTGTATTCTCCTTTTTTTCTTTTTAAAAGATGGTTGTCTTGAGGAAGAAGCACCTAAAGCTGCTTTCTTAGGAGCCCAACAAAGATTCAAAGATTGTAATCTTTTAGATACTTCTTTACATATCTCGATATGGGGGTTTTTAATCTGGGTTTTATTTTGAATTTCCAAATTCTGGCTGGGATTCAAAGCGGGCTTTGGGATTCTAATACTTTTATATAAGTATTTGGGGTCACTGTTTCCATAAGTGACTAAAAATTCATATTTCCCATTATCTTTCCCAAGTGGTCCTACGTTAAGATCTTCCATATTGTATGTCTCGTTTAGAGATCGTCTAAATTTTATATATTAAAACTCTAGTGACTCTTCAGGATTAATAATACCTTTCTAAATGTATAAATAAGTCTAATTCTTTTTTTTAATAATATATTTATAATATTTCCTTTGAAAAAAAATCTTTGTGTGCCTCTGTATGGTTTAAGAGGAACCATTCTCTTTTTCCTTATTTTCTTCAGAATTAAATATCTTTATAAGATTTTTTTTAAGTCTCTTTTTTAGACCATTGAATGAGACAAATATTGGAATAACTCATATCTAATCAAGTTGGGCTAGAAGGACCTGATTGTTTATAAACAGGTTTTAATATCCTACTTAGTTGTTCTTGAGTTCCTCGAATTTCGGAATCTATTGAGATTCTAGGAAGAGAGAGTTTTCTATTTCCTAAGTCCAAAGGAAATTAACTTGTGAAATTTGATGGTCTATGGAGTACCTTGACCTTTCTTTAATTATCAAAGCAAAGTTCTACGGTCCTATCTTCATGTTCTGTAACTTGATTAAGTATATAATATTTTGAGGGGGTATTGAAGTTGAAGCTATTTCTAAGGTCTATGATTCAGGAAAACTTATTTCACTCTAAGGTATCCTTTTAGGAACTACTAATTTGGGTTTGGCTATGTTGGTTTAAAACATAGTTATTTCTCCTTTTTTGTCCTTAATTAGGGTTTTCATATTTATATCTGGGCTTATAGTATTCATAACATTATAGTATACTCTATAAATAAGAGCTAGATTACTTGTTTCTTCTTCCATGTTAAAGCCGTGAGTTTTGATATCTATCATGAGAGATCTAACTACATTTTGGTCTTTAAAGTGGACAATGAAGTTAGGAAAACAATCATAGTATATTGGTCCTTCACTTAAGAGGTTGATTCTACACTTCATAATTAAAAATCTATAAATCTTTTATGTCTTTTGTCTCTTACACACGATAGGATTGAATTATTTAGCTTTTCCCTTGTTTAAGGGTTTTGTAGCTACTTGTATTAAACCATAATGGAGATATCCATGTTTTTTCTTTATATTGATCCACAAAATCTTGTGATATTAATGGAACCTCCATTACCTCACCAGTTATAGGTAAAACTTCTTCAATTGTTTTAATTATATAATCTGATTTAAACCTAAAAGATCCTTTATTATAAACAGACAAAGTGCACACTTTAGGAATATTCTAGTTATTTAATAACTATTTTCTATATTTTCTATGTTTTTTTATATTTTCTATAATAACTAGTTCTTTGTTCTATAAAGCACTGGACTCAGAATAAGCTCCAATGAATCTAGAAGCAGAAGATCTAGATGGACTCTTAAATATCCTTGCTATATTTAGTTTGTTAGGACTCAATCATCGTCTTTGGTGGTACTACAACGGCTTTCTAATGCCTAATTCCGACTGCACGATGAGAGTTTTAATAGAACTAAGTATGAACAAAAATATATAAGAAGTTGTTTCTTTCTCTTAGCTCCATATTACTCTAGAAAACTTGGCTTTGATAGCAATCTCTACCAGGATCTAGGAATGATTACAATAGACATAGATAATTTAAGAAGATATAGATAATTTCGAAGAACTATATTATTTAAATGAATGGAAATTTAACAACGAAAATAAGAACTGAAAAGAAATATAATAAAAGATTTTCTTACATTGCAAAATTGGAGATATATGCAACAGATTATTTGAGATTGGATCCTTCTTGTTCAGGCTCCAAAAGTCTCACAGATTGATTAGCTTAATATTTTACAAAAATTTACTCATAAACTCACAATATATTTCAAAGGCGCACTCACGGATATTTTACAAGGGTTTATTCATAGACTCACTATATTTTACAATGGTTCACTCACAATCTCACAATATTTTACAAAAGTTAAAGGCCTGCTTCAAATTTTCTTTCTCTTCCTTTTTTCCGGTCCTGCCTTCTAAATCGAACTACCTCCTTTTATAAAGGACAACTTGTTACTAAAGACTCAAGGGAATCATTATGAAGTGTCTGAGTTAACCAACTTTTTTAAAGATGGGGAAATCATGAGAGGAATTTTCAGAGACAGACCGAGTGACTCAACAATACACTTTACTCAGTGGAAAAGTCACGAGAATAATTTTAAAAACAAACAAGTGACTTAACAACACACTTTTCTTAGTGGAAGAGTCATGAGAGAAATGAACAACTGACTTAGCTAACTTTGAAGAGAAGAGGATAAAGAAAATGTGAGATAGCTTTTGGCAAATAAGTTTGATGACTAAATGTAGTGGAGAATAAGAAAGAGGAGACCATCTTAATTACACAGCACATGGACGACTACTTTTAACCTTAGGAATAAAGGTTTAACATCATAAGCTAATTCTATCTAGAAGTTTGCAATATAATTAAGACTTCCTAAGAATCTTTGTAATTATTTTTTATCCCTTATTTCATCAGTGAATTTATCTGCAAAAATGATTGCTCTTTCTATAGGACTAATAAGTCCTTGTTCAATATCATGTCCTAAGAATCCTACTTTTGTTTGGAATAATCTTATTTTTTAGGCCGAAACAACAAACCCATTTTCCTTGACCATATTGAAAAACACTTTTAAGTGCTTCCAATATTTCTCTATTGATTCTGAAAATATTAGAACATTATCAATATATGTCATCATGAATCCTGTATAGGGATTAAAAATTTCATTCATAATTCTTTGAAATTCAGAAAGGGCATTTTTTTAATCCAAAGGGCATGACATTCCATTCATAATGTCCAAATGGAACGGTAAAAACTGTCTTATATTTATCTTTTTCATCAATTTGAATTTGCCAGTGGCCACTTTTCATGTTGAATTTTGAAAAGACTACAGCACTATGGAGTCTATTTAATAAGCTCCTTTTATTAGGGAGAGGATATCTTATCCATCTAAGCACTTTGTTTAAGGGCTTGTAGTTTATAACTAATCTTGGAACCTCTCTTTCTAATTCAACTGCATTTTCTACACAAAAAGTTGGGCACGACCATGGGAAAGAGCTTTTTCTAATAAGATTTTTTGATAAAAGGTCTTCTATTTCTTTTTTGCAAATTTCTACATGCCTTTTATTCATTTGGATTGGCCTTGCTTTAGTAGGAGTCATGGTTTCTCTAAATTCAGGCTTATAGGGCAATTCTACAATAAGCTTGTTCCTGGACCAGAAGGCATTGGGTATGTCTGCACAAACTTCTCTTTCGAGTTTTTCTTTAAAACTCTCAATTTCTTTTTGTAATTTGGGAGAATTTATTTTTTCTATCATTGATTTTTGAAGTACCTCCATTTTTAAGGAAAATAAGAATTTTTCTTTTTCATTAATCTTTAATTTAAGATTATTGATTTCTTGCCCCTCTGGTTTAGTGGAGAAGTGTATTTGGATTGGGTCAACATTTGCTTCTGATATTATTCCCTCTTTAGTTACCTTAAAGGGATATAATAAGCTAAGAAATAGGGTTTCCTAATATAACAAGTCTAGTAATATCTTTACTAAGCAAACTATTGGTTTGAAAAAAATCTCCTTCTAAACAAACTACTACATCTGATAATTTATACAAAATAGGCATTTTTCCTCCATCAGCAGTGTTTAGTATTTGAGTGGTCTTTAGTAAAGTATTTTGTAGGAACTATTCCTTAGCTAATACAATTTAGGTCAGCTCCTGAGTCTATAAAGGCTTCTATTTTTATAATATATTCTTTAACTATAACAATGGTGACTTAAGCATATCACATTTGATTAATAATTTTATCTCTAGAATTAATAGATTCTTCCTTTTTTGAGGAAGATGGGATGTCTTTGAATAATTCTACCAACTCTAATTCGGTTTCCTCTTCTTCCTTTTTTGAGACTGGATGTGAGAGATTCGTAAAATTAAGGAGTTCAAAGGTTTGAACCCTGCTTTAAGTTCTTTAAGATCTATTTTAGTTTCATTAATCTTTTAAGATCTTGAACAGTAGGTTCTTTCTTAGATCCTTCTAGCTCTACTCCTTTTAGAATTTCTCTAAAGGAGTAATGCATGGATTTCCTAAAGAGTTTTTTGTATTTTGGTATCCTTATCGAAGAACTTTCTTTTGTTATAAGGATATATTCTTTTAATGCCCTTTGTTTTTCCTTTGATTTTAGATCTTATCTATAACCTCTAAGATAAGACTTTCTTCTTTTGTAAGTGTATTTATATATAAACCATTCATATGAAGAACGGCTTCATAATGATCACACTTACATTTGCACTCTAAATCAGCCTCTTTTGAAGATTCTCCTAGGCTTATTTGATTGATCTGTAGGTCTTCTTCTTCGTTGCCCTCATCAAAGCTAGAATATTCTTTATTACTGTGATTTAAAAGCTGCTTTTCTATTAATTTTTTAATGTTTTCATCTATTTGAAGTTCATTTGTTTTTGCTATTGTCCAACACGTGTTGGCATAGTGGCATATTTTTCTACATTTATGACAAATAGGGGCTCTATTTTTCCACATTTATGACAAATTTTTAGGATTTTTCACTTTTCTATCAAATTTTTCCTTATTCTTCCCCGATTTTGGTTTCAAATAGGACCTTTTTCACAAGTCCTTTTCTTGTTTCTTTGGGAATTAGAAACATTTTGGTTATAGCCAAATTGTTTACTTAAATCCCCTAGTGTTTGTTTCCCATAAGGCGTTCCTATTCAAGTTGTCTTTTAAGCTTGATATCGTTACATAAGGCTGACCTTCGACCACTACCTCGATTGCTAACTCTCTATATGTATAGTGTGAGTATGGGATATTGTCATCATATTTTTACCTTAATCTTGATCTAACCCTTTCAGCAAATAACGGTAGAAATACTGATAAGAATTTTTCTTTCCAAAAATCATTGTTACAATCTTCCCTAGTTGGTATCTTAGACAAGAATACATCTTCATACCATTTATAATGGGATAAAATTGGACATTTTAAGTTGAGCAATTGCTCTTGACTTCTGTCAAATTGTATTCTTGTTGATACTATGAAGCGTAATAAGATTGTATAAACCCGGGTGTTAACTACATTAGATTGTACAGAGTTTGGATCTTCTTGTTTTATCCTTGTAGCACTTAGGATAGCCATTCTTTGAGATGCTGAA
This sequence comes from Antiaris toxicaria, assembly GCA_035233585.1. Lineage (NCBI taxonomy): Eukaryota > Viridiplantae > Streptophyta > Magnoliopsida > Rosales > Moraceae > Antiaris > Antiaris toxicaria. Next base: position 22,685,474 of record CP141153.1, read on the forward strand.
ATATAAAAATCCCACAATCCTTGTAACTGCCCAGTAAATCCGATGATAATTGCGAATGCTATATCAACATCACTATTGTTATTTAATTTACATGCCGAAGTGTATATCGTCATACTTTTTTATAACTCTTAGGATTTGGTATTCAGATAGACCATCAATGTTCCATTCAACTATGAATCTTCCACCATAAGAAGTTCGATGCCAAATTTCATCTTCATATTGAAGGTCTATTGGGGAAGGCCTAGGATAATAAAGCCTGATTTCGCTGGCTATAATTAGTTCTATACTAAAGTTTATTTATGGTTGGGTTTATTGACTCATTAGCCTCAGCTTGAAATTGACTCATGATCTGGTTAAGATCTTGGTCAGACAATTTACTAATATTGTCACATCCCAAAACCAGGGGCATGATGTTTTAAAGAATAAATAAGTCAATGAATCAGGGAAGGCAGATCCCATTTCCTTAGGTCTACTGGTTTTATCTTAAAACCATTTATCATCTCTTTAATTTTGTCTCCAATTATGCTTGAGTAAATTTAATTAAACATTTTCATTTAAGGGGGCGTTTGGAGGCGATGCTTGGAGATATTATTTTTGGATTAGAAAAAAGTTGTTTTGGAAAATGTATTTGGGAGAAAAAATTGTTTGGGGTGAAAAAAATAAAAAATTTTAAAAATTTTTTTAGAAAAAAATATCAATATGGATATTGTTTCATTCCTCTCGAAATTCTATGTAATTTAAAAAAATATATCTTATTTGGACTTATATACACAAAGTTATAAGTTTTTAAAGTTTGGAGTTTACTGTAGTGTTTTGGAGATGTAAATAGTGAAAAGTGGTGAAGTTTTGGAAAAAAGTTAGTTTTGGATGTCTCCAAAACTTACCCCAAATGGGACCTAAATATTATAATGTCATGGCAGGTTCCCTGTATCCCATATATGCATGCTTGGATAATATAAAATAAATTACAAACAATTAAATAGAAATTAAAGTTTACGATCCCAAAACATTCAAATACTTAGCTCACATACGTGATTCCAATAGTAAAGAAAATAAGCTTAAACTTCTAGTCCTTAGCCTTCAAGCTGTGATTTCACGCAACTAGTATTCCTCTAATCAGCTTTCTCTCTTATGAGTTTATCAGTTTTGAAACAAATGAGCGAAATGTCCAGTAGGATATTTTTAAATCATTTTTCGAACATTTTATTTTGAACTAGATTAATAATATTATATCAATACAGTATAGAATCTTAAACATGGAATCGTGAATATGCAGATTGTGTCTCGAAGTACATCCAAGTCGTGTACTGTCCATATGAGTCTCCCCACCACAAAATTCTATGATGGGTTGTCATCTATTGATATATGCAGTTTTTGCACGTGTATGTTAGCTCTCGGTTCTAGATTGTAACAATTAAATCCATTTTTTAAATTTCCTTTAAAAATACGATTTATATAATAAAATATATTGTATTATTTTCTTAAAAATATGTAACCGGATATTTTCTCTGAATTTCGAAAATTGTGATATTTTTCAAAATTACAGAATTTATAAAATTTTATAAATTCATTTTATTTAAATCAATCCTTTTGGTCAAATCACTAAAAACAAAAAAAAAAAAAAATAAATTACAAGGAAATGATAAGATATCCTACTTGTTGGTAATATATCTACTGATAATTTCTAGTACATATCTTGAGACAGTCTTTTTCTTCAAATTCCGGTCAACGAGTACCTAAAATAAAAATTATAGATAATTTAATTATCTGTCCAAAAATCTCATAATCATAATTACGATAAATTCAATTAATTAGTTTATTATTGATTTTAAATTTTTAAAATAATATTTTATTTTAACATTCTTAATTTTAAAATGATGTGTTATATTTAATACTCATATATATTTTTTAAAATTTCAATATGAACTTTCTTAAAATATTAAATTTCCTAAAAACTCATAAAGCTTCGAACCTGCAAAAAAATCTAATTTCAAATCCCAAAATAATTTAAATATAATTTAAATTTTAAAACCTCGTATCAATTCTAAACATTTATTTTAAAATTATTATTATCATCAATATTATTATTTTTATTGTTATTGTTGTTTGCTGTTGATGTTGTAATAGTATTATATATACCCTTACCCATGCACATATTTGCAGATACATATATGCATTTATACATATGTTGATCGGAGGGGGTCCGGCCGGTGACACGGCGGCGGAAGAGACAGCGAGAGGAGAGGACCCGGGCGGCTGGCCTTGGCAGCGTGGGGCTTGGCGGAGATGTGTCCGGCTTGGGCACGGCTGGTGCGGTGGGTTCGGGCGCGAGACGGCACGGGCCTTGGCGATCTTGTGTTCGGCGATGGTTGGGCTGGGTGACGACGAATCGGTGGCGGCTGATTGGCCTTGGGTCGGTGCCTGGGTCGGTCGGACGGGCGAACGGCGAAGGCTAGAGAGGTGGCTACACGGACGGGCGTTGGGTTGCGATCGGCGAAGGCGAGGTGCTAGCGGGTGGCTGGGCACGGGTGGTTCGGCTGGCGATGGTTCTGGCGGCGGTGAGACTGGTCGGCGTCCGGGTGGCGGCGTCCGGGCTGGTGGAGCGCGAAGGGCGACGGCTTGGGCTTAAGGTGGGCGGCGCTTTGACGGCGGCGGGGAGGCGCGAGGGCAGGGATGCGCGAGGTCGGGCACGCGGGGTGGCTGGCGGTTCGGTATCGGCTGGCTCTGGTGGGTTCGGTCGCAGTTCGCAGAGGATGGGTCTCGACTGGCTCGGTGGGCGACGGCAAGGGGCGAATTCGGGCGTGGGCTGCCGTGGAGAGGCTGGCCGTCGGTCGATCGGTGTTGGCTGGAGCGTGGGAGATCCGGTTGCCGTGGGTGACCGGAGAAAAGAGGGGGACCGGAGGTGAGAGTTGAAGAGAGAGAAAGTGAGATGGAGCTGGAGAGAGAGAAAGTGTGAGGTAAGGAGAGATAGAGAGAGGCTGTGAATTTGAAGAAGAAAATGAGAAAAAGAGGAGTGAGGGAGTCTGTAAGTTAAATTGAAAAATAATGAGAGAAAAACAAACAAACAACAAGCAAACAAGAGGCTAGAGAGAGAAACGGTGAGAGAGAGTGAGATTGAAGAGGTTGGGAGGGAGAGTGAAGAAAGAGGGACCGAGAGAAAGAAAATTAGAGAATGATAATTTAAAAAAACTCTGAAAAGCAGAGGGTGGGAGACAAGGCCGGTGAAAGTGATTGAGAACAAGTGGACAATGTCAGAGGAATAATTTATGTTGTTTTGTTTGTGTTGCTTTTTATTTATTTATTTATTTATTTTATAAAAGATGTGATAAAATTGCAAAATTTTTAAAATTTGCCTAAAGGTTTAAAATTTTTTTAAATTAATAATTAATACATCAAAAATTTTAATTTAGATTTTTAAAATAAAAATTTATTTACATATTAATAATTAAAATTTTTACATTACTTATGAATTTTAAACTCAAAATCGTAACAAATATCTTGTTTAGATATCATGGATAAAGACTTTATTTTCCTATATGGTTTAAGAGGAACCATTCTCTTTCCCGTGTGAATTTTGAATATCTTTCTGTGCCTCTGTATGGTTTAGGAGGAAGCAATCTCTATTTTCTTTATTTTCTTTAAAATTAAACATCTTTATAAGACGTTCTTTTACAGTCTCTTTTTTAGACCATTGAATGACACAAATATTAGAATAACCCATATCCGATGGAATCGGGCCAGAGGGAACTAATTGTTTATAAAGAAATTTTGATATCCCACTTGGTTGTTCTTGAGTTCCTCCTATTTAAGAATCTATTGAGATTCTAGGAAGAGAGGGTTTTCTATTTCCTAAGTCCAAAGGTAATTGACTTGTGAAATCTAATGGTCTATAAAGTACCTTGACTTTTCTTTGATTATCAAAGTAAAGTTCTACGGTCCCATCTTCATGTTCTATAACTTGACTAAGTATAGTATTTTGAGGGAATTTTGAAGCTGAAGCCTTTTTTAAGGTCTATGACTCAGGAAAACTTATTTCACTCCAAGGTATCCTTTTAGGAACTGCTAAGTTGGATTTGGCTATGTTGGTTTGATACATAATCATTTCTCCTTTTTTGTCCTTGATTAGGGTTTTCATATTTATATCTAAGTTTATGGTATTCATAACCTTACAGTAAACTCTATAAATAAGAGTTAGATTACTTGTTTCTTCTTCCATGTTAAAGCCATGGGTTTTGATATCTATCATGAGAGATCTAACTATATTTAGGTCTTTTAAGTGGACAGTCAAGTTGGGAAAATAATCATAGTATATTGGTCCTTTGCTTAAGGTTGATTCTATACTTCCTAATAAGGAATCTATAAACCTTTTATGTCTCTTGTCTCTTACACACGATAAGACTGAATTATTTAGGCCTTCCCTTGTTAAGGGTTTTACAGCTACTTGTATTAAACCATAATGGAGATATCTATATTTTTCTTTATATTGATGCACAAAATTTTGTGATATTAATGGAACCTCCATTACCTTACTAGTTATAGGTAATACTTCTTCAATTGTTTTAATTATATAATCTGATTTAAACCTAAAAGATCCTTTGCTATAAACAAATGAAGTGCACACTCTAGGAATATTCCAGTTGTTTAAATGTTTTTCTATAATTTCCATGGTAACTATTTCTTTGTTCTGTAAAGCACTAGACTCAGAATAAGCTCTAAGGGATCTAGAAGAAGAATATCTAGATAGAATCCTAAATATCCTTGCCATATTTAGTTTGTTAGGACTCGATTAACATCTTACGGTGGTACTACAATGGCTTTCCAATGCTTAATTCCCGGTTGCACGATGAAAGTCTTAAGAGAACTAAGTATGAACAAAAATATTTAAGAAATTGTTTCTTTCTCTTAGCTTCCTATTACCCCTGAAAACCTGACTCTGATACCAGTCTATATCTGGTAGAGTTGTTTGAGATGACATATTGTTGTAATTGCATAGCAAATATGTCTGTATATATTTGGGATGACATGTCGTTACAAATAAAGTTTGCCACCAAAAGAATCATGGCACGAAAATTATTCCTACCAATTTGTAGTTATTTACAACGACATTGTCATCACAGATATAGGTTGATTACAGCTAGCATTGAATATTTAATGACATTTATTGAGGGTTTTTTGTGACGACATGAAAATTCAAAATTTAAAATTTGACAAAACAAGGCGCATTCATTTAGTTATTTGAGACAACATATCGTCACAAGTAAAGTTTGTCACCAAAAAAAATCATGGTGTGAAAATTGTTCCCGCCAATATGTGGTTACTTGTGATGACATTATTGTTGCAAATATAAGTTGATTATAGCTGACATTAAATATTTAATGACATTTGTTAAGGAGTTTTTTGTGACAACATGTCGTCGCAAATGATAATTTGAAATTTAAAATTTGATAAAAAAATAGCAGAATACTAAACAGTTACAACTGGCATCAACCAACTGATGATATTTATTGTTGTAGTATTTGCGATGACATGTCCTAGTAAATAAATTTGAAATTTAAATTTTGACAAAAAATATCGGAATATTTGGCTTATTTGCGACAATATGTTGTTGCAAATGCTAAATGGTTACAATTGACATCAAGTAACCGATGCCATTCATTGCTGTAGTATATAAATTTGAAATTTATATTTGACAAAAAAAAATTACAGAGTAATTAGCTGTTTTACAAACTTATTTGCAACAATTTGTCAACAAAGTCATCGTAAAAAAAAATTTGGTATTAGTTATTGAACATTTGTGGAACATTCACACAGTACATTTAATGACCGTAATGAAACGATGTTGGTTTTTTCAATAATTGTGATGATATTTTAATCTTTTGTGACGACATATATTGTCATAAAACTCTGTATACAGACTTGTAACCTGAGCCTTCTTCCTCATTTTTCTTTGATTCTCTTTCTCGGCCTCTCTCCCTCTCACCATCCTCTCTCCCCTCTCTGGCCAAAGTACGTCTGTTCTCTCTTTCTTTGGCCAAAATCCTTCCTTTCTCCCTTTCTCCCTCATCTCTTCCAACCTCTCTACCTCTATCCGCCACCGATGCTGCCTTTGCTACCCTCATTGCTACTGCCGCTAGTTGCATATCCTCCACCTTTGTTCATGGTCACTTTTGGTCTCCCGTTATGTGTGGGCTTGGATTTTTGTAAGTTATTTGTTTGTGTTAGTTAATGTAATTGTGTTCTTTTGTTGTTGGTGTTGGGTAATTTGATGCGTTTGAATATGTTGACATGGATATCTAGATTGTACTAGTGTTTTTGTTGTAGTATTTAGTTGGAAAAAGTTTTGGTTTAGTTGTTTGTTATTGTTAAATTCATGTATATTAATTAATTAAATTGTTTTTAAAAAATTAATATTGAAAAATTAATTTTTTAAATTGATTATTAAATTTGGTTAGATAAAATGGATAAAAATTACTAAATGTGAAACAAAAAATTTTGAAACTGTATTAATAAAATTAAAAATTAAATTTATAGATAAATGAAAAGTTGAATAATTAATAATAAGTTAAAAATAATAATATTATGAAAATAATTAATAATTATAAATAAATATTGAAATTGTAAATCAAATGATATTTATATGAAAACTATAATAACTAACTTAAAAAAGAATGATATAAATACCAAATTACAATATCAATTATGTATTGTATGATTGGTTTAATCTTGATTATAACTACAAGGACGATATCCTCTATTTTGTAATTGATAGGATACTTTCAAATGCTATAAAGATTAGAAGAGTGACCTCCACAACCACTTCAAAACTCTTAATGGGGTAGCAAATGAAAAAGCGGTTAGAGCCACCCCCTCTAACCTTAGGAATCATGATCGCTGGGGTCCTTACAGCGATAGGTTTATGTCCAACAAGTTTTAAGTAATTGTAGATCAACTAAGTTAGTGGCTGATTATATATAATCATTTCATTTTTACTAATGTTGACTATAATCATAAACAGAAAAACTCAGAGACAAACAAAAATAATCGTAGCAACCAAAAGTAGTTTAGTTTACATAGTCACATATCGATTGCTTAGTATCATCAAAAGAAAGTTAGTAAGATTTTTTAATTTCCTGTTTGATGTGAACTTTTCTTTGGTAATCGAATAATACTATACTAACACATTTGAATTATTGGATAGGTCAACATAGGGACCCAGCAGTTGATGTCTACTATAGACAACTGGGGCAACATGCATCATCATCAGGATATTTGGCTTAACTTCCAAGTCGAGCAAACTTTGTAAGTTTTTTTTAATATTATAGTTTCTTATTCAAATTAAACCCTATAATTATAACATATGTTTACTTTTTTTATGTATAACATGCGATGGAGGGTGAGAAAGAAATCCAAAGGACATAGTCTACTTCTAGTTCATCTGTGCCACATTCTGTAAATGAGGAAGGAATCATGAAGCATGTCTTAGGTGCGCACAGAGGTCATAAGATTGGTGTAAACCCTATACTCCCACACAGGATTGTCTATGGCGCTTCTTTGTCTTCTAGTTTACAGTTAGATAACAGATCTTTAGCTTGTATTGACCGACACACGGAACAATACTTGCAAATAGATTATAAACAAAATTTGCAGTTGTATGAGAGCCAGAAGATGATGTAGGAGTTGATGGTTCAGATGTATCCCAATATCTAGTTCTTGTCTATTATACAGCCCGAGCCATATGTCCTTCTAGGTCTTTTGCCTCCTCCAACTATTGCAGACGATGAGGATGATTTTAGTAATGTTGCCGCCAACTTATGAGAATAAATCATTGGTTGTCATTATTTATATGTATATTTTTACAATTGAATATATTATATTTAATTTATTGGGTTTTTTTTTATTAAATAAATGTATGGTTTTCAATTATCTTTTTTAATATTACGATTTATTTTCATTATTATAATTCATATATTTATATTTAATTTTGAATTTAAATATATAATAATAAATTCTATTAATAAAAATAATCAAATAATAAAAATAATAAATTATTAAAAAATTTATATAAAAAAATAAAATTTATTTGTGATGACAATAACAATATAACAATAATGATTAGCAATGACTTTTCAAAAAAATATTGTCGCAAATATTTAGTGTCACGTCAGTAAGATCACACATATTTACGATAGTATCCTTTATAGTGGTCGCAAAAAAGATAACATGTCAGCCTGATCGATCTGTCGAATCGTCGCTATTATTATTGTAATAACATGTTGTTGTTGCAAAAAATTCATTTGCAACTAGTTATTAGTGTCGGCTTATATGCAACAACATGTCGTCGTAAAAAAGACATTTGCGATGACTTTCTATTATTTTTGATGACGTTTTATTCTCGTAAAAAATCTTAATTGTTGTAGTATATATAGGAACAAAGATATGAAAATGTTATTGTAAATATTTGTTTTTTTTTTTTTTTTGGCCATGAGCAAAGTTGTACTAGTCTATTGGGTTTCATGAACTTATTGACAACCTTAGACAAATATGCATTCGGTGACCGCATTAATCAAAATAAGCCGCAAGTGAGATGTGGAAAGTTTTATGGTAAGAACTGCACTCGTGCCGCATCGATAGAGAGCAAGTTTTCAATTGTCAGTTTAAATTTTTAACAGTTAAATCTATATGACAGTCGACGCTAAAGTAATACACTACACAACACAAAAGTTTATATCACATTCATAAATCTGAATACCATAAACAAGTCAAGCAAATCAAAACAAAGAAGAAGGAAAAAAAAAAAAAAGGTGGATAAAGACCAGGGAATTAGGAGAAACCTGATTGAAATATGCAGGAACCGACCGAAGAATTTGTTTAAGAGCTAGCCATTATGAGTCAGAAATATAATTTTGGTTATTCGGTAAGTCCAAGTCTAACATCAGATGAAACCCATTTCTCAAACAAAAACCACAGTTTATAATAAAGACAGCAATCAACTAGTTAGTGCAGAACACAGAAAACTGTTTAACTAAACTGCTCAGATTAGTGGAAACAGAACTACAAGAAGAAATGAGCAAATAACAAGCAAATATAAAAATAATAAAAACATTTATTAAAAATCTAACAGTAAATATAGATCTTCTAGTAACCTTGACATGTGCTGACCACATGACATCCAAATAGATTTCAAGAGATCAAAAGAGGTATGGCATCTTACGACGGAGACCAACGTATACAATATTAAAAATCTTCCCCAATAAAAGCCTTATTTCTAGTATGAGTGTCTCCATCCATGTGTCCTCAAAATTTTTTTAATTATTTGGATAAATTTTGCATTTGAATATCCTTCGGAACTTAAATTACATTTTGTGATGTGGTTGTATGCATAATCTAAATGGTAATTCCACGTCTAATTTTACTGTAAGGTGTATAGCTTAAATTCCCAACCTCTGAATTTGAAATATTTTTTTGAAGCATATCCTAAATTCTAAAATGCATTATTCTCACTGCTTAAACTTTTAAAAGTGTCAAAATATACTCCTTCTGTGTTCTATCTAAATTTTATCAAAATATGATATTTTTACCCTCATCTATATAAAAGTGTTTCAAGATGTGCTCTTTTGAGCAACTTCCATTTTAAATCTTAAATGAAGCTGGACATGTGTAAGGCTTGAAGGTGGTTGGTGAGATTTTCTCCCACCTCTCATGACCATATACAGATGCAAATTTGACAATTTCTTTACACTGGCTTTTTCAAACAAGAGTAAAGTTGAAGAACTTGATGTGAAAAACTTCTCAAATATATGCCCAAATATGCCTCTAGTAATGGGGGACATTTGGTATAGGACAAAATGTCAACCTCAACCACTGCTTAGAACAGATGAACTTAAAAGAGGGTATTTTCAATACTTTTACGCTATGTTTGGTAGAGTGGAAAAAGGGGAGGAAGGAAATTAGAGGAGGGATTTTGGAGAGAAAAAGAGAATCTTGGTTTGTTTGTTAGAGAGGAAATTAGGAAGGCAAGAAATTATATATCCATGAGGCCTACCAATTTTTAATCCCTGCAACTTTGGAAAGAAAAGTGGATGAAAAACTTTGACAAAGTAAATGATGTATAAAAGAAGATAATTATGACCTTGATTATTACTCATCTTCTCGTTTTTACAAGAGTATAATTGTTAAATAAATTAGATTAGACATTTTCTTTCCTATTTTATTTCTTTTCTACCAAAAACATGAAGGACAATCTTCTTCTTTCCTTTACCTAGGTATTTTACACTTTGTTCCATTCGATCTTCTATCCCTTTGATAGCGTATCGATATCACACTAAATTTAAACTTTACTGATATTAAGAATAAGTATAGCGTGAGAAAGGATCGATCCTTCGAGAACTGAGTCTAATTAATTTATTACAAATACTAACCTTATGACTCTATACAAAACTAAAAGACAAGGATGTAAAAATGGAGGCTTTGAAAAATTATGCTAATAATGGAAATAACAAAATGTAAATAAATTAAGAATGAAAACAATAACGATAAAGCTTGGTTAAGGGATCAATCTCCACTATAGACAATGACATATAATTAAACAAAATATTATTCTTAATTTTTTATTGAAACTACCAACTGTAGATAACAAGCTCTATTACCCCAAGCTTTTCTTACCTCATTATGAGGCAAAACAAGCTGTTCACCTAACTCCCTTCCCACTAAATAATCTAGAACAAGCTCTCCAGATTTAATTCAACAGAAATATTAAGATGAAAAAGATAAGTTGGTCTAAATAATAAACACACAAGCTCAGTCTATATAACCTATGTTATGTTCCACCTGCAATCATATGAAAGCTTGACCATAATAAATGATCACAACTATTACTAATGAAAAGGAAATCAAGATAATTACAGAATAAGAATCCTAATCTAGCAAAAGAAAATAATCAGATCCTATTAAATTGCACATCTAAATAAAACAAGAAAATAATCATAGACAATAATTATAGAAGAACGTAAACAATTTCAATTGGAAAATTGAAAAATAATATCTTAAAATTAATTACATAGCTATGTCTAGGGTTTTGAAATCCCTTTCACCCAAAAGGAAATCTAGCCTAACATAATGAAAAATAAAGCAAAAACACTAATTAACAATATTAGGAATTCAAGAAAAAAGAAGGAAAAGAAGAAGAAGAATGATTTTTAAGAATCTCGATGCAAACAATCCTCTCTTAGTCAAACTTTTTGCCTCTCTCTCTCTTTTTTTTTTTTTTTTTTTTGATCTCCTAAAACTGATAAAAAGCTCTCTAAATTTCCCTAGAGTTATAGCCTCTATAAGTTAGGATCAGAAGGGCAAAGTTCAGGCATTTATTTTGAATTTTGAATCAAAATCAAATGTGGGTGCCGCGGCTTTTAGAGTTAAGCATTGTGGTGCTTACAATGATAAATTGGGTTGTTCACATTATGGGCGAGTGCTAGGACACCCATTAGGTGTTATAGGCTGTTAGGAATGCCTTAAGTATGAAAGACATTTTAAATGTATTTCACTTACTTTTAATTGATAAATAATATATTTGAGGTTTTTCATTATATCTTTGCTATACTATCCTCATTATTATTTACATGTTAAAGTAAATGTAAACAAATATAGCTCATTTACTATTTATTGTTCAAACTGTTAAAATATTGCATGCAATAGACTTTATACGCAAGAAGATCACGTTTTAAAGTTAGTAGTCTAAATATATAATACGTAGTTTATGAGGTTAGAGTGAGTATCTAACTCATATGAAGACTATTATGTTATCTAGATCTCATTAGAGAAACGGTTTATCTTGACCGTCTAGAGCGAACTGACTCGTAAGTAGAGACATAGATATATTATCTAATGGTATTGATATATTGGATTAGGATCAAAGTGTAATTAATCTATAAGTCCGCTTAATAGATTAATTCACTTTTGATATTCATTATAAAATAACCTTAATCCTAAATAAGTAAATGAGTTCATATTTATAACTTATGTATTTTGATATTTCAAAAGCTAAAGCGTATCAGAATAGTAAGCTATTAGACCGGTTTGTTAGGTACATTACTTATATTTGATGTGAATTTTGTTTATAAATATAGAATCATAGCTCTTATGAAGAGTAAATATTATCCTCTTAACAACATTATATAGGACGTGAAAATAAAGAAGGCATTGGGTCATTTAATTGACAAATGATTTATTATTTACATTCGATGAATAATCATTTTACATTTGATGAATAATCATTTTCCTATTATATGAATAATGGATCTTTACGATAGAATGATCAAAGGGTTAAATGGACTTTAACTTTAAGTTGATCATAAATATCATATGAGAGTATTACATATATGACAAGGTCATTGGACTACAGTTATACATTAGTTTATGTAATACGATATATAATTAAGAGTGCAATTTCAAATTTATAATAAGATGATCTTGAAATTAATAATTATGTAATTAATTTATTTGGTACAGGATAATTAATTACATAGATTATTGAAGCCTGTATTATATATATCCAATTGATCTATTTATTAGCTCAACATAATTTCTTAACAAATGGTAATTAATCAAATTATTTTTTATGACTTTAATTCTTAGACTTAAGTAAAATGAAACAACCTGGACACCTTCATAAATTAGGCATTTTTTTACTAAGGGAGATATTAGGAATTTTGTTTTATTTAATTAATTTGATAAATATTTAGTTTAGATAAATATTTATTTGAAAATAAAATTTGTAATTTAAATTAATTGAATTTATCTTTTGTGATAAATATGAGATTAATTTAAATATCTAGATAATCTTGTTTAAATAAATAATTTAAAACTAGATACAATTATTATTCTATTTAAATTTGAATTAAAATAAAATTTTATTCCAGTCCACTAATTAGTGGGTGTTTTTTATATAGATAAGACAAGGAAAAACATTTTTTCTTCTTTTATTTTTATTTGTATAATTATTACATAATCATTTTACTCAAATAAAGTTACTATGATTTTATTTGAATTTATAAAATATTATCTATGCAAATAAAATCAAAAAAATAATTGGAGAATGAAATTTGAGTCAAATTCGGATCTAGTTTATCTATGCTAGTCAAATTTTTTGTCCACACAGAGTTAGAAAAAATCACCAATTAGAGAGAAAGGAGAGAGAAAAATATTTTTCAAATATCCTGTTCAAATTCAAATACCACCCAGTTCATTCATTATAAATAGGAGTTTAGGTCTTCTGTTTTGGGTAGACCATAAACTCTAAGGTAAGAGAGCTTATTATACTCCCATTAGTAATAATAAGTTCTAAGAATTATAAGTGGTTGGAAGGATAAAAACCGCACACCATATATAGATTGAAAGACCGAGTACCCATATACTCCACCATCTTAAAAATAGAGCATAATAAAGAAGGATAGTTGGTTGAATTTTTTTTTCTTATTGACCTTCTTCATCATTCTTGTTGATCTTTCTCTCAAAGGAATGTAAATTGTAAAATAATTTATAATATATGACAACTTGAGTTAGTGAAATCCATATAAAATTTTTAAAATTTTGCTAAGTATATTACCTATTTTCCTATAGGGGCACCCACGGCTGAGCGCTAGGGCACTCATTCATGGGATTTTGGCTTGGAAACTTCGATTTTCCACCTCATAGCACATCATTCCACTTTGAGTTATCCAAAATTTTTCCAAATTGATCCTTTTTTACTCCAAATCATTCATTAGGCTTCAAAACACGTCACAAATGCAACAAACCTAATTATTCAAAGAATCACAAGAAACTAGCGCTAAATTATAGGAAAATTGACATTAAATAAGAGAAAATATGCACATATCACCTTTCTATGAAACATAACATTATATTGATAACAGAATGAGAGTACCACATTTTGAAGGTCAAGGCTTTACTAAAAACTTCACCTTCAACAAGCATAAATTTTTTTCAATAATTTTTTTTCTTTCTATCCCAAATAATAATGTGTCTTTCTCCTAAGAAAGAGTGGTAAAAAATATAAATAAACTAAATAAACAAATTAAATTATAATAAATTACTAATTACTAAATACTAAATTCAATTTTAAATTATAAAAAAAATTTAAAATAAAGAAATAAAAAATATAATAATAATAATCAAATCGTACCATCTCTGTAATGTTCAGGGGAAGGCTCTACAATGTACTCAATGAACCTGTTCTTTTCCCCCAAGGTCGATGAAGACATTACAACAAGACTCATAATTTGGGGAGAAAGAGAAGATAAAATTTGCCTCATACTCGAATTAGAAAAGTTTTGTAACCTCCATTGTGTAAAGTTATGTTAAACTTGAATGAAATGATTGCGAAGCTTTTATTTAATTATTTACTAGAAAATGTCATATTTTAGTCATTTATCCCAAATATAATAATTTGTATTGTGATGGTTGTATCTAGCTTCTATTTCGTGAACATCTTACATCGATGTTGCTATCTCGTCCTTAATCAATACCGGCCATCATATTTCCCCGTCAACCTTTATTTATTTATTTATTTATTTTTTTAGAAACACCCTTATACATCTGTCTTGTTCCATCAAAACACTAGATTTTCCTGTCTTGTATAATGCAAATTAAAATTTAAATTACTACTTTTTAACCAACAACAAATCACATAATAATATACAATTACCAATATAATTTAGTGATAATTCTACACATAACTCTATCATAATGTGTAGAGCGTTCGAATTTTTCAACTCCGAGTTTAAAAAAAAATCACATAGTAATACTTTGTCATCCCCAATTTAGGACAAACCATACTCAAATATGTAACAAGCTTTGACAGGTTGAAAAATAGTAGTAATGTCCACGAATGATCATGTGCAACATTCTTCCTAAAACTAAGGGTATCATTCATAATTTAAACACCAGTAAAACAACAAATAACGATCCATTTCTTCTTTGATAATATGTGAGCAAGACACTCTTAGATAGATTTTTCATTTTTACAAACACATCCCAATGCAGTTAACTAGATCTAGATTACTCCCAATATTTTAAAAAAACAAAACAAAACAAAACAAAAAGCATAAAACAAATTTCAAAGTTTTTATCCTTTGATTTTGGTAGGGGAAAACACGCAAGTGTCGTGTATCATGCAGAGAGACCAAGGCCATAAGATTAAATATTTCCAAGTAGCCACCTATCCTCAGACTTCATTTGCTGTGAGAATGATCTAATCTTTCTGCTACTACTTGAAAAATCATCAACACGATTACGTGACAATTCAAATGCAGAAACAGAATGGTGTAATTTTCTGTTAACTTGTGAGGGTACAATGTCCATCATTTTACTACAAATGATTTTCTCCGCAGCCTCTTGAAGTTGGAGAGCCCACTCCAAATTCTGCAAGACTTCACCCATTGAAGGCCTATTGACACCAAATTCTGCCAAGCATTTCTCGGCAATTTCTCCAAATTTCTTGAGAGAATCGGGACTAATTTGTCCCACAAGAGCAGGATCTATGATCTCCTCCAACTTCCCTATCCTTTGCCATTTCAATACCCACCCTGCTAAACCAATTTTCTCCGTTGGGAGGGTCGAATCCACGGCTGCTCTTCCACATAGTACCTCAAACAAAACCACTCCAAATGAGTAGACATCCGATTTCAAAGTCAGTCGTTGCTTCTTGAAGTACTCAGGATCAAGGTATCCGAAAGTTCCTTTCACAGCAGTGCTCACATGATTAGCCTGAGTAATGTCTGGCCCCATCTTGGAAAGCCCAAAATCCGCGACCTTGGCTTTGAGATTCTCGTCTAGCAAAATGTTTGTCGACTTCACATCGCGATGGATAATTGCTCTTGCAAAGCCTGTTTGAAGGTAATGTAGCCCTCTAGCTGCACCGATGCATATTTCAAGCCTTTTCTTCCAACTTAATATTGGGAGTTCCGAGCCATACAAATGACTCCTTAGTGTTCCATTCTCGACATATTCATATACCAAGATCATCTCATTCCCTTCATCACAGTAGGCAATCAATGAAACAAGATGGTGATGACGAAATTGCGACAACATCTTGATTTCAGTCCGAAATTCTACCAATCCTTGTTGAGACCCCGAATTTTTTCTCTTAACAGCAACTTTAGTCCCATCATTCAAAACTCCCTTGTATACCTTCCCAAAGCCACCAATCCCAATCACCCGACTTTCATCAAAATCATTTGTAGCCTCTTGAACAAGTGCAAAAGAAATCTGTGTCCCATAGGCATCAAGTGCATTGACGGTTGTCTTAGAAAGACCCTTGAGTGCCTGTCCTTTCTTGTTTTTGCACACAATTAACAAGAAAACTACGGCTACTGTCATTACAAGGAATCCCCCAATACCGATGTCTCTAGGTAATACTCCAATTTTCTTCTTTGTGACCGAAGACATGACTAGAGGACTGAAATCACCCATGGAATTGTTGATTTTGAATATCTCCAAACCATTTAGAATAACAAAGGGGTCAACACCAGGTAAAGTAGAAGATCCTATGCTTACACGAAACTCATTGGTATCCATTGATGTTGTAACGTAATCCATATAGAACGGTGATCCGAGCGAGTTAGATGATAAAGCAGTGGTGTCAAGATTGGAAGCAACTTTCCAGAAATTTATGTACACATTGAAGTAGAGAGTGTTGAGTTGCTCACTTATTATATCACAAAAGTGAAACCTGATGAGGTGAAGAAATCCACGATTCACTTTGAACTCCCAGGTTACATTGAAAATGCTTAGGAAAGGTAGGTCATATAGCTCCACTGTTGTAGCAGTACCATATACTGTAGCAGGGGCAATATTCGGAGTCACCTTTCCTCCTGTGATATACTTAACAGCTCCAATTTTGGAGACATTTTTTGTAAAAATTTTGAGCTCTAGAAAACTTTGGTCGGGAACCCAAGTTCGCCATAGGGTATCATTCTCAGAAAACACCATTGGACCACCCATGTTCACCCTCTCAACCGTCTCGAGAGTCTGACTCGACAATCCTTTAAAATTTTGATCAATTGGGCCAACAATATGCACAAAATCATCTGTAATGAGCTCATCAGGCACTGACACAACCTCAATTGCATTCAAGAATGCAAATGAATTCGCTGAAGGAGTGAGCGTGATGACAAGGTTTTCTGAGGCCACATTCATAGAGAATTCTTTAAAAGAAGTGGTATTATAAGTGCTGAAGTCTTTGAGGAGGACATGGTTTTCTGTGAAAACAGAGAAATCTGCTGTGCTCATGTCGTAGTTTTCATAGACAAATGGGGAGAAATATAGACGAATCCAGTGTCTACCTTGATGGCGGATTGAAAATGTGTACACTGAGGTTTGGGTGAAGATTCTTGCTGTTTGATATAGCGGGGAATTGCTTGAGGAAGCGGTTGAATTATTGGTGGTTTTGGCAAGAACATCTTGTGGTGTTGAAAGAAACTTTGAAGCTGCGTAATCTGATAAGAAAACACGACCAGCCACTGAGGTGTTGGTTGGTGATCCACAATCTACAAGATAATTGTCTACGGGATTGAATCCAGATGAAAAACTACTTGCAAAATAGTAGATTGACAAGATACGGATTAAAAATGCCACTTGTATCCGACCCATTTTAGTGAGGAGTTTCCTTTAAAAGAAGAATAAGTTGGATTTGCTTTGAACTTGGTGTGAGCTCCAAGAAAGAGAGATCAGACCCTGTTGCATAATGTAGACTTTTATTAGTGATTAAGTTCTGTATAGTTGTTTAGATATGAATTCGGTAGTATTATCTATAGGATTGTAATTTTTGGAAATTCACAACTAAGCCTAAATCTTAAAAAGATTTCAATAATTCAAAGAAAATTAATATTTTTAGTTATTTTGGGATCCAAATAATTCAAAGAAAATTAATAATAATTGGTTGAGGGTCAATAGGTTTATGAAACTAGAGAAAAAATAAAAGTGTTTTATTGCTTGAGAAATTGCATAAAAGCTTGGGGGAGCAACGAAATTGAAGTAAATCAAAAGTTAACAAAAAAAGACGCCACAAGAAGAATCGAACAAATGTACAATTTTTGTTATGTCTTTCATTTTCTAGAGTAGGAACCATGATATTGCTATTGCAATATTTATGAGATTTATTACTTGATTGTTTTATTGCCTCAATTGCTGCTTATATTTATTTGATAACATGCCATCATTACGAGACATATATTTGCTGTCAAAAATTCAAACATAAGGAAAATTTTTATTAAGAAACATATAAACAAGAGGGATTCAATTTTTTTTTAAACTGAGTTCGAACGATAAAATATTGCGAGAGCTATAATTTAAAGTTAATTTTTTAAGTAATCTTTTTTTTTAAACTTATGATGAGAGAATTAAATCTATATCTTATGATATTATTAGGTGCAAAATTAATTACAAATAAGAGACTGATATTTATTAAAGTGTACATGGTGTCCTATCATGTTGTCATGTGAATTAAGCGTGTATGTGGTGTTCCAAAGTATTTATTGAAACCCATGTAGAGCCATCATGTCTTTGTTTTGCTGAGAATGCGGTATCATTGTTGTTTGTGAAAGAAAGTTAACAAACAATAAAAAAGTTTAAAGGATTAATAAACAAACAAGAGAAAGAGCATGATTTAGACGAAGATTCAAAAAATTAGTATTGTCTTTTAGGATTGAAAACTTATAACATAATTTGATTTTGAATTTCAAAAATCCGCATAAGCTACATACCACACCCCCCATCTGCATCCTCCTCGTCGCCGTTACCCTTGCTCAAAGTTCAGTCACTGACAATTACTTAGCCGTCGTCATAACGGATTCCTCGGGTTGTGGGCGAGCTCGTCACCTGCGATTGAATCGCCATGGAGAAGAAAAGCTTGTTGTGATCTTGTCTCCCCTCGTCACGCCGCGAGTCTGGCTTCCTTGACGATGACGATAATGGAGGCCGCTGCAACCTTACCGGCATGCATTGTCGTCCTCTCCAACTGCATTGTCATCTTGGTCCGTCCTCATTGCCGTGGGCCCTGGATCCTCCTGCCTCCCCGCAATGCTTTCCCGTCGTCTTCTTTGACGACGGTTGATTTCCTCATCTCACGATATAAGATCTAATTTCAAATCATGCAAATTTCATTTTTAATCCTTGTAAATCATTTTAATACTTATAATTCTGTGTAATTCCTTAAAAATCTTCCATTGTAAATCCAAGCTCAATAATTATAAATCCAAGTAAATCCTTGTAAATTCTAGTAAATTTGGGTTAAAAAGAATCCCAAAATCAGGCCTACGCTCTGCCGTAAGCGAAGAAAAAGCCTCGCAATATCGAAGAGGCGTTTCATTTGCTAGGAGTCATGACGGAGTTCTAGTCTCCTGCGAATGGAGCATGTATCTCCACCGACGAGATATCTCCACAGATATCCTCAATATTGCGACATGCTCCCATCAACATGATAATTCCTCCACGTGTCATCATAGTTTGGACTTGCGATTCTATCATTATGTGATCATAGTTGTAACAAGTAAATTTTAGTGAATTTAAGAATTTAATTCACAAAAATTTATATGTGTGTATATATGTGTATACATATTTATATATAAAAGCTTATGAATGTGCTATGTCATATTTGCATGTGTTATGCAATATTGCATATTGATATAATGGCATGATGCCATTTTTTTTAAATTTATTATTTACAAATTTCAATATCATGATAAAGTTAAATTTAGGGGACGTTAGGTAAACGCATTGCATTTTAATTGTATTTGAATGAAATTTGTTTTTTGAATATTATATTTGGTTGAAAAGTATTTGTTTTGTATTTGAATGAAATGTGTGTTTTGATAAAAAGTATTTTAGAGTTGAAAAGTTGATATGATTGGTAAAGTAGAGATAAATAGTGGAGTTGAAAAGTTGATGTGATTGTTTTAAAAATATTTTGAATAGTAATTATTTTCGTAGCAC
Source organism: Antiaris toxicaria (assembly GCA_035233585.1). Classification (NCBI taxonomy): domain Eukaryota; kingdom Viridiplantae; phylum Streptophyta; class Magnoliopsida; order Rosales; family Moraceae; genus Antiaris; species Antiaris toxicaria. The sequence continues at coordinate 22,705,457 of CP141153.1, forward strand.
TGTCGTAAAATTTGTGTTTGGTGTAAAATTATATTGTATTTGAGTAAAATTAAAACGAAATTTTTTCTCCAAACACCCCCTTAGTTTTTCCTATGTCTAAGTTAGCTTAAAAGCCAACTGAGCTTTATAATGCACCGTTAGAAGCTTCTAAACTTAAAATAGAAGTTAAAATAAGCTTATTTACTAAGAGAAAAATTTCATGATTGAAACCAATGATGGAGATGCACTGAGAGCACATTTCAAAGGCTAGGATTTGAGGAAATTCAAGAACAAAATTCCCTACCCATTAGCGGTTCCAACAGGGCTTGGAAGACGAGCTTTTATCAACTCTAAATTTAAGGGAAAATGTTTGAAAAAGGAGAAGCTTGTCTATGGTGAATAGTGGCTTGATGAAAGTGAGAATTTAAGACAAAATTTGACTAATCCTTGCTTGGAGAATCAGTCACCATTAGGGGTTTAATCCTAGAAAAGCCTAATTAAGCTTTAGTTATGCTTAGAAGACTAATTGATAGCCATAAGTGATGTCTATAATTATAACACATGATAAGAGAGTTCATTCTCTCTTTTCCTTCCACTTAGTTTTTCTTTTCTCTCTTTTCTATATGGTTGGGCATCACCTTCACTCACCATAACTCCAAAAATTTCTTCAACCCATGCTTTAAAATAGAAGAAAACAAGAAAAAATAGTGGTTGGCACCTCCTAGAGTAAGTATAATTACAAAACGTGGTGTTTTTCTTCTCCATGCCCACATTCTTCTTCCTAGGGGTAAGACTAATATTTTCATTCTTGTTACTTTGATACAAGGTAGGCAATTATAGTAGGTTATAGATTCGTAGCACTACTAGAAAAATCTAGAACAAAACCAAGCTTTAAAGGTGTAAAATCTTGACTTTCTCATAATAGTTCAATATATCCGAATATCCTTATTATGAATTTTGTATTTTTTCAAAAATATGCTTATATGATTTATGATCTTAGAATGATATGTTAAAGTTAGGATTTTCATACTAGTTTACGAGGTTGATTCCAGATGAATATTTTATAAATATTTGATGCTTAAATATGCTCAAGATTATATTTTTATAGAATGATCATGAGAAAGACTGCAATTTTTATTAAATGTTAGTGTGTAATAAGGACTTAAAACACAAGTTTGGACTCAATACTAGATACATGGGTGTATTGACGAACTTAACGAACAAAAATAATCCATGAAAAGCTGAGTAAACTGGTGGTATACTCGATTAACCCACGGACTCTGCCAAAAAAGGGCAGCTTGTTGTATGAAGTTACAGGCCCCTTTTGGGCAACTTAGCGGCCTAATTGGGCATTGAGCCTAACAGATAAAACATAAGCCCGATGTGAGGAACTTTTTGCAGCAAATAGCCATTGTGAAATTTCGACTTTAAGGCATTGTTTAAGACTTTTTTTTTTTTTTTTTAAGGATAAGTAGACAATGTTGTCTAATCGGTTTCCCAACCAAACGCAATATTGAAAAATGTGCGTCTTCCGTGAAGAAACTTTTGTCAAATTTTTGATAAATTTTAAAATATGAAGTTTTAGACAAAATATTATTGCTAGACAAATGAGAATTTTGGTTTTTTATGTTTTAAAGTTTCTGAAACTTGGACTGCGAGTCTCTGGTAGTGAGAGAAAACGATTTTTACTTCCTATGTTAAAACTATGATGAAGCCGATGGGAACCAAGTTCAAATTAACGCACAATTATTAATTTCAAAAGGTTATCAGTTAAAAAAATGGTATTTTAACACAGCATCATTATGAATTTTGAAATAGAACTTTGAAGACTCATTTCATGCTAGAAACAAATTAACGAGCCTCTTGGATCTTGATTGAAGTTAAGTAGATGTAAATCCTTGTGAAAAGGTCACCAAATAGAAAAAAACTGGGCCTTATATGCCCAATTTCACACACCAAGCGTAGAAGTATTTTAGAAAGTTGGAAATCTATATATATATATATATGTGTGTGTATTATAACTTAGTCTAAGTGTTGATGTAGTCCACACCTAGTTTAACAATTATTATGAAAAAAAAAAAAAAAGGTTCGATAGAGTATTATACTTGTACTCGTATTGAATATGTTTTTCAGGCAGAAATTAATCAATAACTTAGTTGTAGGCTGAGAGGCTTGTTTAGCAAGATAAGTTCAAATCTCGCTATAATATGAAGTTAAATTATTTTTGATGTTTTTACTGTAATAGTCTTGTTATGTAAGCATGCTCACATATTAAAACATATGTTAACCAAGTAATGATTATAAGATAAAAATAAGATAAATAAGTGGCGTACTTACCTCCACAAAAGGGGATAAAGATCTCCACAAGGGAGAAATATTAAATGAATAGTTGTCAAGGATTGAGAGCGAGTCTATGTGGGTCACTTCCTTAGTCCCCTCTCTGGTCTTGTGCGCCTGACAAGATCACATACGCCCAACAACTTTAAGATAAGATATACAAGATAAGATATCATAAGAAAGCACAACTGAAATTTTTAAATGCTTATTTATGTCCACGTATTTTTTTATGCAATGTTTTGTAAGATATGCTTGGACTTCCTGAGCGAAAGCTCGTCTAGTTTCTTCATGTCGTAGGTAATCTTACAAAAAAATCAATGTAATTGATTGATGGACTGGGTGCAACTGCAAGGTGTGGGAGGACGAGCTATGGATACCGATGTAGTTTTCTCACTTTTGATTTAATATTAGTACAAAGCATTTAGTAAAACATTATAACATTATAATATGCTAGTATCTCGTTTTTGAGATAATATCAGACTATACAGTAGTATAGCATGGTTATAAGCTGATAATAATTTATGAAATAATAGATGTTTAAGTTTTTATTTGTCATAATTAGAATGTTAAAAATAATGATCTAGTGAGTGGTAATCAACTAATGATTACACGTATATATATTTAAAAAAATTTTGCACTTTTAACAAGTAATTAAGTAGAGTTTAAGATTACTAATCAGTTTAGAGACGGTTCAAATAATCGGATCGTCATAGTCAATCTCCGTCAATGATGCTCGAGTCTCGAAGAGAGATATAGAGATAGATGCGATTGAAGGAGAAAGAGAAGAGAAAGATTTGATAGAAAGAGGAGGGAGTGAGAAAAAATTACGGGTAAAAATGAAAACTCAATATGTTTTAAAATAAAATATGCTATTTGTTAACAATTGTAATAAATTATGTTATTTATTAACATTAGAGGTCAACATTATAGTATTTGATATATTTTATCTAAACAAAATTAGACTAATTGCTGGATAGCCTAGTAAACATAAAATAAAACAATATTATTAAAATTTATTAAATATGCAACAGTTCAAAACAGAGTTCAATCAATAAGGTTTTTTTTTTTATCTTATCGTATAGTCCCATTTAAGAAAAGAAAAAAAAAAAAGGTAGATAATGTTCTTGCAATATTCTTAAAACAAGTCGGGCGAAATTAAATTAATAGAAAAAGAGGATGGTAACAAAAGGGAATTAGGGGGAACTTCAAACCTGATTAATGAATCCCACCAAGGTCAAGTGTCATAATTAGTACTCGGAAGATCTAGTTCTGGTTATTGTTGGCCAGTCTGAGATCAACACAGCCAAAGGCAAACATAGTAGCAATGCAGAGGACAGAAAACAGCTCAAATTATTAAACAGCTTGAGAGTAGTGGATGACAGAAGTGCAAGAAAAGATTACAATAATCGCGTTTGAGGGTCAGTCAAAGTCTTCCCTTCGAGCCAAGAAAAATGGACCTCAGTGGCCAATAGATATAATGCACGAGTATGAACAAAATATTTTTGTCCAACCACAAATAAATAAATAAATAAAATGGACTTAATATATTTTCATAAAGGGTCAGTTTAAAGTGGGGAAGACTTGTCGTCGTTGACAAGTCTTGAACGTCGGTAGGTATTTTTAAGGTATCGTTTGTTTTTAATATTATATTTATATTAAATTTAAATATAATGTAATTTTTATTTAAATATAAAAATATCATATTTAAGTATTAATTATATTATATTTTAAATTTAATATAATAATTATTTATTATTTTATTTTTTATATTATTTTTATTAATTATATTACATATTTTTTTCTCTTTTTCTTTTTTTTTTTCTATTTTTACTCATTACATTATATATTTATTATTTAAATATAATTCAAATATTTTTTATCTAAACACAAATTGTATTATATTTAACAATATATGTGGCGTCTTGTACGTTACCATACCAATCAGCTGAGCTCTGACGCCAACCGTGATGGTTGGTAATCTCGTGGGTCGTCGTCCTCTTACTTAACATACTTTACTTTCTATTTGTAACGTTCTCATTTTAACGTGGAAGCAATTTCTATAGTAAATTTTTTTTTAAACTTACATATTATACATATATCCTTATCATATTCTTATAACGTATAATTCATAAATTTCTTTCTTTCAACTTCCTTTTTGAACGCTCAGTAAAAAACTCATAGTAGTACCATACTCTCGCCTAGTTCCTTGGCACATGCAGATCCGTCCGTTGTCCATCATATTACTTTAAACTAATAGGTTACTTACTTGCAATATATGAACAACTAATGAGCTAGATGCTCAATAAGTTCAAACATACATTCATTAACTTATAAATACTAGTAATATATATTATTACTAGAATATATGACATCACGTATAGACACATCATACACATCATCGAAACATATCATCAAAACATTGTGACACCCCGCCTCACGCGGGCCCGTCACTTGATATCTATTCTCACTTCTACTATTTGTTCTTTTCATATTGATATAAAAACGTGCGGAAATTTTTTTTTCTTTTTATACATACTTACACTTACTCTCTTTCTCTCTTTCTATCTGACGGATTAAGCATAGCGGGTCTATAACCTTTGACATGACATTCGCAACCCATTCCACCAGTCTCGTATCTCAATAAACTCAAATGGCAGGTTGTTTAACTTTGTTACCTGCACACAAACAAACTGGTGAGCTAAACGTCCAGTAAGTTCAAACATAAAAACATAAATTATAAAACAGTATATTATGCTGTTATATTCTATCATATAAACATATATACTATCTGTAGTATATAACTACTAAAAACATATCGTGCATTAACACAAATAATCACATAATTTGTGATAACTAGTAGTATTCTATAAAATTAGAATAACTATAAATATACCAACTGTAATAACAGTGGTATACTCTGATGTCACTCAAGCCATCTCTTAAAACTTTACTCTGATGTAATGACAAATAATCACATAAATTGTGATAACTATTAGTATTATATAAAATTAGAATAATTCTAAATATACCAACTGTAATAACAGTAGTATCCTCTGATGTCACCCATAACATCTCTTTAAACTTTACTCTGATATACTAATATAACATCACATATACGGTTAGCACAAACATCACATCATGTGGTAGTGCTTGTATTATACTCATTTATTCTTTTCTTCATATTTCTCATTATTTCTTTCTTTACATCATTCTTTGCTTTCAATTTATGGGCCTTGCGCCCTAGGCCTAATGCCCGTCATACTGTATGGGCCTCGCGCCCTATATATCATGGACCTCGCGCCAGTTAAACTGTATGGGCCTCGTGCCCTATATATCATGGGCTTCGCGCCCGTTAAACTGTATGGGCCTCGCGCCCGTAGTGCTATATTTTTTAATAATTAGCACAACATGTAATTTATGAGCATATATATATATACAAATGCGCATAACATATAAGTTAGCGCAAAACATTGTAATCAAACACAACAATTATGTCTTAAGTGTTTTATGCTCAGTTTTTCGATTTATTCTGTTCATTTATTATCTTATCTGTACTTTAACTCTGTATGGATCCGTTTTGGTCGTACCAAAAAGCGTGCTGTAGAGGAGCCTGGGAGCTACTCTGGCTCTCCCTCATCTGTGCTATGTCTTCTGCTTTAACATGAAATAACCTCCCCTCGCGAGAGGCCGGTACGCCAAAACATTAGGTTTTCATTACCCTGTTGTTTAATATTTAAGTGTACATACAATAACATCTTTACTGTGCAGTATATTAACTTTTCGTAATCTAGTACAGTAACTGTACTCAGACCTGTGCAGTCATAAAAACTGTAAACATCATATATTTAATGCTGTAATTAATCAAGTATAATACTGCTCTATGATCATAACATGATAACTGGAATCATAAAAAATGGAATCCAGTAAGTTTGGAACCTTTCGTCCAAACCTGTAACATAAATAGAACAGTACATAAATTATACTTAATTTATTTATTCTCATTATTTTCATCGTTTCTTCAAAACGATGCCTCACACTCTTGGGAGGTTACCTCATTAATTATAAGGCATGCAAGTACTCAATGCAATCATGACAGTTTAAAACGATACTTCACACTCTTGGGAGGTTGCCTCATTAATTATAAGGCATGCAAATACTCAATGCAATCATGACAGTATAGAGAATCAGATTCCTGTGAATCTGAAGCAATTGTAACAATTGTAACAATAGTATAAATTACACAGTCATACCATAAACCATATAATCTAGTACACAACTATACCAATAGTTGTGCACCCGTCATCAATCACAAATCAAACAATTATATAGTTTAGGGGAAAATATATTTTTCCACCTAAACATAACCATATCAATTTGTTCGTGCACAGACAATTAAATGTCTGAACTTACCTCAATACTGCTAACATCAGCTTTCTGTGGTTCCTCGACAGTCCATCATCACTGTCCCATTGAACTTCTATAACCGAAAAATTAACGGTTATTTAAAATCTTTATTCCATATATAAAACTTTATAAAACGTAAGAATACTACGTTTTATTTCTTAATAAAGAACTTAGGAGCTTAACGTTCCATTTTTACCTTTTTTAGAAACTTTTTGACAAAATTACCATTTTGCTCCTAGCGGAACTTTTCTTATTTTTCATGCTTAACTCTTAACTTTGGCCTTTAAAACTTTAATTAAAGCCTTAGGATTATGTTCTAGGCTTTAACGACTCTTTTTCTAACTTTCTGAAATTTTTGATCAAAATGACCGTCTTGCCCCTGACGGGTCTTTGAATCTTAACCTTCTCGTTTCAAATGCTTAGATTGAATTTTCTAAGCTCAAAAATCATCAATTTGACTTTTAAAAACTTATTGGACCTTTTCTAGATTAATTTCTATATTTTTCACAATTTTTACCATTCCCGACCCTCGGGAAGTTCTATTCCGACATAAAAGTCGATTTCTTGCTTTTCTTATATTTCAGGCCTCGAAGGTCATTTTACAATTCTTAAAACATCCTTTTTTTTTTTTTTTCCATTTTTCATTTTAAATTCATAAGGGACTCAGGTTTACCTGCCCGATCACATTTTTAAACCCTTATTTCCAGAAATGCCATTTACGCTATTTTAAAAATTTCGACAGCATTTCCTCTTAATTTTTAGGCTCCCAGCGTTTAGGAAACGCCTCAAAACCATCTAACATCGTCTAATCTATCACGTACTATACCAGAGGCCTAATTTTACGTAAAAGTTACACACTTTTTATATAAAATTTACACATTTTCATACTTTTTCATATCTGTTATTTCATTCATTTTTCTTTATTTCTTTTACAATTTCTTATATCAATACATCACATTAACATACATTCATCTCAATTAATAAGTTGAGGAACAAGAGTGGTCGAGATTATACCGAAAATGCCATTCGGCCTCGATCACACAAACTTTATTCTTTCGCTCTTTGCATCTGGAGTTCCGTTTTGCAAATCCGACTCTGCGGACGCGTCCGGAACATCGAAAATAGGCCAATGGGCCAATCTTCAAAATTTGGTCAACTGTCGCCGTTGACCGGCGTTGACTCGCTGTTGACCGGCGGTTGACGGCGACGACGGTGACAAGTGAGTAGCCCATCTTGAAGAGCTCGACGAGAGGAATCCATTGGTGACCTCAATTTCATGTTTGGAGGCCCCTATCGCCGGAAAATCCCCCCGAAAGCCACGGCCACGGCGGCGACGGTAGAACTCCACCGTGCCTGACTTTTTCCCTGAAATTGGTTGAGGGCTTTTGCTTCCCACAACCACACGACCATTTCTGCACTGGTGGCTCTCTTCAATTTGGCCGGAATCGACGAAAATCGAAGGTGGATCCCACGGCGGCGATGGCAGATTTCTCGAAACTTGGTCGGCACGATACGGCAGTTGTTGTCGTGAACCACCACATGGGTTTTGTAGTACTCTTCACCACAAACCTTTTGGGACCGGTTTCGTGGCAAACGGTGGCCGGACGGCGGAGATACGGTCGTTTGAAATTCACGGCTTCGACAAGCTTCGGGCGGCGCGTGCGGCTTGCTCCGGTGGCTGGTCCGTCGTGTCGACCCACCGTTGGACTCAGCTCGGCGAGAGCTTTCCAATGGTGCCGGTGGTGTCATGAACGGAGGTCGTATGTGAAAGTTGGTCACTGTTCACATTTGAGAGAATTTTGGGGTAGAATTTCAGATTTTTTGGAATTTATGAGGAATTTTTGAATTTAACCCCCAAGATTTCCTATTTATACTCTTCTCCCCAAAATTTTTAACTTGGGCTATCCTGACTAATTTGGACGTGCTGAATCCAAATTTATCAGTTTTATCTTAATTCGAGATCATCTCGACCAGTTTTCGATACTGCGTATTTTTCGCATTCCCAGTCGAAGTTTCTGTTTTGTGCTCAATTGATTAATTTGAGCATCCTGATTCCAAATATATCAGTTTCAGGTCGAAAAAATGTCGTCTTGACCCTTTTCTCGATACTGTACATATAATATACACATTTTCCGAGAACAGCAAAATTTTCCGGTTGTTACAAACATAACATAGAATGTGAGCTTCATCATACTCGTTTATCTCTTCGCTAATCATTCCCATAATTCTATTGATAATCTCTTATTATTCTATTCTAATCTCTTCATTTCTTTTCTTTTCATTCCTATCATTTCCTAACTTTCTGTTCTAAACCTTTATAACTTTTCTATTGTTTTGTCCTCATCTCTTATCTTTTCGTATCTTATAAGCTAGTAACATATACACTAGCATAACATCACGTAAAAACGTATCATTCACATCATACACATAACATCAAATACATTACATCACATATATTAATTCTATTATGTTCTTTTAAACTTCATTTTATTATTTATTTATTTTTCATTGATTTCATTATGTCATTCTTTCATGTCGTTCGTTTCTTTTCTTATCGTTCTTTACTTTTCCTTTCTTTTCATATCGTTTCTTTTCTTTTCACTTTCCTTTGGTGGGCTCGTTGTTGAACGTACCTATTTGCGCACGGATAGTGGGAGGAGGGGGAGCGACCCACCAACCTACCTCACAGTCACATTAGCTACTGCACCTTCGGAGTAGGGTCCAACCTATAAACTACTGCACCTTCGGGGCAGCGCCACATCTGCGTGGAGGATATATACCTGAAGTCTCGACTGTATAGGGAGACCAGTACGCCAACAACTTAAGTTTTTAGTCTTATTATCTTGTATGCTTTTATTTTTCTTATATTGATTTTTTTGTTGTACATCTTTTTCATGACATTCATAATCTTTCCTTTCTCATTTTTCATAGAACATTTCATGGGACATTTGTTCTTTCGTTGTTCTATTTTTCTTTGTAATTCTTTCTCATTGACATCTCATTCTTTCATTCTCAGTTCGTAAGACATATATCGTTGTTTCATGTTGTTGTTTTTCTTTTCTTAATTCTTTACTTTACTTGTGTGAATTATGTCAGTCACACTTTAGTGTAAATAGCACATATTACTTATATATCATCACATCACATTATAACAAACAAAAATACGTTTAGTTATGTGCAGACAATTATTCTATGTTTATCATTTGCCTCATTTTGTCTATCGTATCTTATCATCATACTCCTATTGATCATAGCCTATCGTTCTATTCTATCAATCACATCTTATCATTATGATCTAATCCTTTCATCATACCTTTTATCATAACCTATCATTGCTTCTCTTTCTTGTCTAACTCTTTGCTTTCATATTATTTTTCATAAAACACCTATCATTTCGTTCTCATAAAACATACCCTTTCTTAATTCCTTTCATTACCGATCATTGTTGTTCTATCAATCATAACTTAACTTTCATAAAACTTTTCATAAAATATCTATTATTTCCTTTCATATCTCATCTTTTTCTTATGCATTCTATAATAACGTTCTCATTCTTACTCTTTCCATTCTTCTATTACTCTTTATCACATCTTTACTGTCATGAAGCTTTTATAATACCTTTCCTTCGTAATTCAATATATACATATATATATATTTATAAATTATTTATTAAAACATATCTTTTAAGATCATCATAGTATTGCTATAGTGTTACTATAGCATCATCATAAATCACATCATGACATTTACATATAAAATATATAAATACTATAAGTTTGTTCATAGTTGCAGACGGGTAAATGTCTGAACTTACTTATAGCGTGCTTATCCTCTTCTCGGAATCCATCGACGTCCTTTGTCGCGTCTAGATCGGGTTCCTACAGACAAACTTTGTCCGTTAATCACATTTTCATTTATAGCTTTTATTTTATTTAAAAGCTTGATTCTGATCTTATAACCCTTAATTATAGCCTTAGGATAGCTTTTTAAACCTTAACGGCCATTTTCGAATTTTTCTCCAACTTTTTGAAAAATTACGATTTTACCCTTAACTTTTGACAAAATTACAGTTTTGCCCTTGATGTGATTTTTCATAACTTAAACCTCAATTTTGGCTTTTACAAACTTCATTAACCTATTCCGGGGTCATTGGGGTTCTTTTCCCATAATTTGAGAATCTTTAGGCAAAATCACCATTTTGCCCCTAATGGGTCGTCTAACCATAACATTTTCATTTTCATACTTAGGCTGGATTTTCTAAACCCAAAATCATCTAATTAACTTTTTAAATCTTATCGAACCTTTTCCGGATCAATTCTTATCATTTTACTAATTTTTCACATTCCCGGCCCTCGGGAAGTATTATTCCGACCTAAGAATCGGTTTACTAATCGTAACTTGCCCATTCCTTTTTCCATGCCTTAATTCCTCGAGGGGGCTCGGGTTACTTTCCTGATCATATTTTTACCCCTTGTTTCTTAAAATACCCCTAGTACCGTTTTTAGAAATTTCGGCAGCATTTCCGCTTAATTTTTGAGGTTCCAGCGTTTAGGAAACGCCTGAAAACCATTTATCCTGATCTAATTCTATCACGTACTATACCAGAGGCCTAGATTTTACGTAAAACTTATACTGTTTATGTAAAATCGTTACATTATCACATATTTTTCTTTTCCTCCGTTAAAGTCATTTTCTTCTTTTTACATACATTCTTTTCCATAATTTTCATACCAATAATCATAAAATCATATAATAGTCCCAAATAATTAAATTGCGGAACGTAAAGAGATCGGGATTTATAACGAATTGCAGTCCAGTCTCGACGGCATAAACCCTAATTCTTCGTTCTTCATATCTGAGGTCCCGTCTTGTAGATCTATCTTAAATGTGGGTAGTCCATCTTGAAGATCTCGACAAGAGCAATCCATTGGTGGCTTCAATTTCACTATTCGACGCCTCTATCACCGGAAATCACCCCTCGAAAAATCGATCACGGCAGCGGCTTTGAAACTCCGTCGTGCCGGGGTTGTGGCATGCAATTGACTTGAGGATTTTGCTCCCTTGTTCACGGCGAGCATTTCTGTATTGGTGGCGCGGGTCGACATCGCCAGAAATGGCAAGTTCCATGGCGGTGACGTCGCGGCTTCGGGCGGCGCGATCCGGCGGTCGTTGAGACAAACCACCACATGAGTTTTGTAGTACTCTTCACCACGAACATTTTGGGACCGGTTTCGTGGCAAATGGTGGCCGGACGGTGGAGAAATCTCACCGGGAAGATTTCAGCTCCGACGGCCTTCAGGCGACGCGTGCGGTTTGCTCCGGCGGCTGCTCCGTTGCGTCGATCCACCGTTGAACTCAGCTCAGCGAGAGCTTTCCAACGATGCCGGCAGTGTCGTGAATGGAGGCCTTTTTCGATAGTTGGTTACTGTACACGTGCGGGTAGAGAGAGAAAGAGAAGGGAGGAGAGAGAGTGTACGTGAAAAAATGAGGAAATTTCATTTTTTTCGCTTTTTATATACTTTTTCACCTAAAATTTTAACATGGGCTATCCTGACTAATTTGGGCGTCCTGAATCCAAATATATCAGTTTTATTTTCATCTGAGGTCATTTCGACCAGTTTCCGATACTGCGAATTCTCGATCAAAAATTACCCTTGTGCTCAATTATCAAATTTGAGCATGCTGATAGGCTATCCTAACTAATTTGGGAGTGTTGAACTCAAATTTATTAGTTTTATGTCAAGATAATATCATCTTGACCTACTTCTTAATACTGTAAGTGGCATACACGTGCTCACACCTAATATAACTATCAATTATTTTTCATCCTTTAACATTGTTAGAACATTTTATTTAGTTCTAAACAATATTAAATCACTTAATTTCACATTTTAACACTTAAATTCATTGTGTATTTATTCTCCGAGAAATATGAATTTTCCCGGTTATCACAATACAAATGCTTTTCTTCCAAATGCAAATTGCATTCAATGCATTACATTCAAATACAATACAAACACAATACATTTATCAAATGGAGCCTAAAATTAGAATTGTTCTGTTTTACTATTCATGAATTTTATTTTATTTTAACTAATTGATTATTTTTTTTTAACATTATGATATTTAAGAATGTGCTCGTTAAAGGTTTAAAATACACAAGATAAAACTACTCTTAATTATAAATTTAATTATTAAAAATTAATAAAATAATAATTATGTGTGATAATAAAAAAAGGACAATTTATATCGTATAAATTATTTATCTTATATTTGGATAGATAAAATAAAAATATATGCATCTAAACAAATTTGCTTAAAAGTCTAGGTCTAATGGTCAAGATAGTTTTTAATTACTACATTATACATTCAAGGATGCAAATATTACGGCCATTTTTGGAAAATAGTCACTAAATGCCAATAAAAAAAGGATTAGTTGTGGACTTTCTTGCAAAGACGGTAATGGATCTTCATCATCTTTGATGTTATAAAAACAACCACTGTATCCCTATTTCATAAAAAAATTTGATGGAATTTCAACACGTTCATATTACATAAATTTTAATTCATAAGTTTTAATTCAGATTAAAATCACAATTAAATATTTTTAGAAGTGATAATATTCAAAATAGCTCTTTCACCTTATATATTTTTGTTTAAAATATAATTTATGTTATATATATTATTATTAAAATTCAGTTTTTTTCTAAAATACTCTGATTGAAGTATAATTTTCTTTGAAAAAATAATTACAATTTTACTTATAAACGAAACTAGTGTAATCAGAACGTGTTAAATTTTAGTCTAATATTAGTTTAACAGAGTGTAATGTATAAAATCAAAAGTTAGGGATTAATTTAATGATAATATATAATTCGTTTTCTATGTATAAATTTAACACTAATGTTATCTAATTTCTTGAGCCCTTATACATGTTTTCATCATTTTGAGACTTGAATTTCTTCTTTCATGTAAATGTATTACTATTCATATATTCATAAATGTATTACTATTCATGGCCTACAAATTAATCCTATAACATAATGGATAATGAATTTTAAGCATGGAGCCGAGGTATGTTCTTTGGAAATTGTGGCGATTATTGGAGGGATATCAGGTTGAAGAAACAAATTCACACCAACTACACTTTTTTTTTTTTTTGGTAAAATTGATGCCGACTCTTTTTCTTTCGACCAGGTGTACAACAGTAGGATCTATTATTGGTTGATATATTTTAACAATCTTTCAATGTAAATTATTATTATTACTCATTTATTATGCAACACAATGTGACGGCCCGCCCTGCTTTCGAGGTTCTACAGTGCTATTACAGTCAATTCTGTAGTTAACCGTAATAGTATGCAGGCCTGTAGGGTCGTCGGCAATCATGCTGAACTGAAAACTGCTTACCAATTTTGTGGAATAAACTTTTTTCTTCTTTAACATAACTATTTGTTCGAAAATGTGATAAGGAAATCATGTTAATAAAATAACATATACATGGATCATGATTCCCCTATCACATAATCTTAACTTGAAATCTTGTTTTTTTTTGAAATTACATGTTCTAAATTTCAAAACTATACAGCGAAAGACTAATAGTGACCAAATCCCTCGCCCAATCGACCTGGCATGCTTCTATCCTGTCTGTCGTCCACCGTATACTACTGGTGAACAGGTCTCTTACCTGCAACATGTGAACAAACTGATGAACTATGGACTCAGTAAGTTCAAACATAAAGGCATGGATCATGACATGCTGTATTGCTGTGCTCATGCATGAAACTGGACTCTATAAGACATGCTCGTGGCTGAAAGATTAGTCTTTGGACATTATCTGATATTTAGTTCTGGTTTTGGGCCCCTGATTGGTCGTACCGACATGTTAGCATAACTGGAAGTGATACTTTAATGCTGACCTCCTCAGTCTTAACTGGAGCTAAACATGAAAACCTCCCCGTGGGTCGAGAGGCCGATACGCCAATAACTGGTTTAATTACCATCTTGCTGGAGTTCCCAACTGGGTAGCATACTGATTGCCCTCACAGTAGGAACCTGTTACATGATTTACTTGGGGTATGAGTTTTATTAACATACTAAGATGCCTTGTGCACCTACCTGTTTTCGTATACCTGACACTTGTCTAACATGTGTACTGAAACATGAAACTCTACATGCATGACATGAACTGACCTGAGACTGACATGAGACTATCATGAGTATCGTGATGTAGACAATCAATGTCTATCATACACATCAAACAATATACATAATATCATAAACATAACAAGATTGTCCACGTTGAATTCAGGACAATGCTTGAACTTACCAAAAGTCGGTTAGCGTGAGCCTCTGCTACTCTGGGACTGCTGTATCGGGGTCTCTGACTTGAACTCCTATAAAAGAAATAATCGCTGATTATTTCCAATATTCATCTTATACTGGAAACATGGAAAAACATGAAATTTCTATTTCCATACTTTTTTTTTTTTTTTACTCTTTGGCTTCGAACACGCCCTCCTACACGGGCGTGTCTTTGGCTGTATACTCCTCTGGACTTACGTGCATGGCCGTGTAATCTATACAACATGACCGTGTAATTCATGCTGTCTTACACGGGTATCTACACGGCCGTGTTTCTGGCCGTGTACTCCTCTGGATTTACGTACATGGCCATGTACTTCGTGAAACATAGCCGTGTAAACTTACATGGGTGGATACACGGCCGTGTTTCTGGTCATGTTTTCATGTTGTCTACCATGGTCTGCTACATGTCCTTCCCATGACCGTGTGCCCCTTGACACGGCCCGATACACGGCCGTGTTCTTGGCCGTGTACCTCTTGGGTCTGAATTTTCTTGCAACACGGTCATGCATGTGGGCATGTTCGGGGCCGTGTTCTGAACACGCCCTTATACAAGCCTGTGTACACCCCCGTGTTCATACCAGAATCAAGATTCTGGGTCCGAACTGCTCTGCTTTGATTTTCTAAGGCTTTTATGGCCTTTGTTCTACTTCTTACACTCAAAATCGATCTCAATAAAATCGTTTTGAGATATAGACTACATTTTTACTATCACAAATCCATGATTTCATAAGCAAAATCTCACATTTTGCTTTGGAACATCTCTTGACTCAACTTTTGAAAAATCTGAACTTTCTTGAAGAAAACTCACTAAACTTGGTTTTCTAAATCATCAACTCATGGATTCGTTTTTTAAAAGCAACTAGACTCAAACCATGTTTCGATTTTAACCAAAAATCTCAACACGATTTACTCATATTCTCTTTTTCCTCTCAAAACCCCAGATTTTCCCCCAAGAAAAACGTGAGAAAACGACGGTTTACCTTGCTTGAAGCTTGAGAGCTTCTTACTACTGATTTTTGGCTGAATGCTTGATCGATCTGCTGCAGATGAAGAGAAAATCCGAACCTTATTGGATTTCCCTTTCTTTTCTCTTTCTTTCTCGGTCTCTTTCTCTCTTTCTCTTCCTCTTTCTCTTTCTGCCATTTCTTTCTTTGCAACTGAAGCAAAGTGAATTAATTCACTTTGCTGTTGGGATTTGAGGCCCTCTCCCTCACGTGCCTCACTCCCTCTCTCATTTTCTTTTAATTTTCTTTAAAGAAAATAGGCTTTGTTTGGCTAATCTTGGCCATTGATCAATGTGGCTCACTTGTGTGCTATTGATATCTTAATATGCATTTTCCACATACTTTTCTATTAATTTTAAAACATCATAATTTGAATTAATGCTTAGCTTTTAAACTATATTCATTAATTTATTGTCAAATTTTGATTAAAACTCAGTTAATCAAAATTTTTGTCTGCTCTGTATTCTATAACATGTCTCATCATAAATATACATTTATTTACATATCTTGTACAAAATTTTCTAAAACTATAGATTTCTCGGTTATCACACACAATACATGGCCCCATTTTTATCTTACACTATTCATATTATACGTAATTATGTTATTATATCCATAAAAAAAGTGATTAACCGCACATTTTTTTGGAAAAGGGCGTTCTTGTGATATACTAATCTGTATATATGACATAGTTAACTTAATTTATATGGTCAAAATAAAATATAAAATAAAAAAACCTTTGGATACATAGAAAAACTTTGTAAATTTTGATTTCTATTCATGTTTACACAATATTATAAAATATAAATGTAACTAAATATTCATATTTTTAATTATAACTTTATAAGATACTAGAATTGTTTAAAAGTGCAAAAAAAGAATACTAAAGTCTCACATAAAAAGAAGATAAAGAGTCATAACTCTTTATAAGATAATATCTTTCTAGTGAGTCAGTGATGGGATAAGTAAAAGGATATGCCTATACAGCTCGCACACGCACACACGGCGTGGGCAGTGAAGTTGTAGAGGCACTTATTCGGCACACTTGACACTTAACACATAAACGTGACACGTGTCACGTAAAGATTAAATACTATAATTAATATTTATTTGTTATTTTTTAAAAACAAAAAAAATAATTTTAATTTTAATTTCAAATTTTTTTAATTTCTGAAAAGATGTTACTTTTCAAGGAATTCAAAAATTTTGAATTTTTGAAAAGATGTGATTCTTTAGAAATAGCAGTAATTAATACAATTATTTATATTAATAGTTATATATGTTGATGAATGAGTGTCATTGAGTCTATATTAAGAGAAATCAGAAAATGTTTAATATAAGTTTTTGTTCTTAGTTTTTCCTCTATTTTCTCTTCCATGTATTCAATTGAATTCTTATTTTCTTTTTTGAATTTCTAGTTTTGCTTACTGGAAATTTACGTAAGACTTGTCATATCCTGATAGCGATTTGCTATTAAAACCTAAAGCACTTTCTATGGAGAGGGAGCAAATAACGCTTTAAAAGAAAACGTATTTCATTATGTGTTTCAAGTTTCTAATATTTTCTCAACAATTTTAAAACGTTATTCCATAGGGATCGAAACTATTGCTGCCACCATCAAACTGATCAATCAAGATTTGATTAGACTAGATCATTTTGATGGAACAAACTTTACTTGTTGGCAAGACAAATTGAAGTTTTTATTGACTGTGTTCAAGATTTTCTGTGTACTTGATCTGGATTTGCAACCAATTCGTGGCCGCATTCTCAATGTTTTGTCTGACCATCTATATGATCTTTACACATATATTACGTCTGCAAAAGAGATTTAGACTGCTCTAGAATTAAAATATAAAGTAGAGGAGGAAGGTACCAAAAAGTTCCTAATTTCGTAATATTTTGATTTTAAGATGTTGATGATAAACCTATTCTGCCTCAAGTTCATGAATTGCAATTTATTATTAACAAACTGAGAGCTGTGAATATATATCTTCCTAAGTCGTTTTAAATTGGTGCAATTATTACAAAATTGTCGTTGACTTGGAAAGGCTATAGAAAGAAGATTCTGCACAACTCCAAAGATTTTTCTTTGGAACAGGTTCAAAAATATCTTTAAATTGAGGAAGAATCAAGGGCACAAGATAAGAATGACAATTCTTATGTTGACACTTCTAAAGCCAACATTTTTGATAAACCCAATCCCAGAAAGAACAATCATGTTATGGATTTTCGCAAGTGCATAAATCGAACAAGTAATAAAGTGGTGAGTAAAGTATTGTTTTTACGAGGATAGTATTATTAAATACCGAAATTAGCTAATTTTAATTTTCTTTGAGCAACCAAAAAACGTTATAATTGAAAAATTAAATAAATATAATAAAATTACAAATATAAATAAACATAAATTAATAACATATAAACAAATACACAAATACTAAAAATTATGGTTTTATCATAATTAATCAGATTTAATTTTATTTAAGTGTATTGTTATGGTTTTGTGTTTATATTCATTGATAGTCAACTATCATTTGTGTTTTGTGTATTTTTTTTTCAAGTTATACATAAATTCTATATTTTTATAATTAAAATTATGTAATACATAAAGGATTAGTAAATTAAAATTCACGATAAATAGTACCATACATGTAAATAATATCGTACATGTGAATAGTATTGTATGTGTGAACAATGCCTTATATGTGAACAGTGCTATACGTGTGAACAGTAAAAGAAAAATCCGAATTCGATTATAAAAAGTGCTCTTTGATAAATCTATAATAGTTAATAATATGACACACAAAAACAGATAGATATATCTCTATTTTATCATAGATTTTATATTATTTATTGTAGAGTCATGTTACAAAAATCTTATCTTGGTCTCATTTTATTCCTCAAATTATTCAAAAGTTAACCAGAAATTTGAAAGCATTAAGTTTGAAAATAAATACGTTAACAAATACAACAATCATAACAACATACTTAATTTAATTAAACCATCATAATCAAACTATGTCATACTTCCCAGTAAAAATTTATTTAATTTATAAAGAAAAAAAAACACAACAAGGCAAATTAAACATAGTGACTAAATAAAAGAAAATAGCCTAGAATAATTACTGATATTTGTGCTATTAGAATCTCTAGTAACTTCTTCTTTTATGGATTCGAAAATTACAAATTAAACTAAATAAATAAATAAATAAAAATAAAAGTAAAAAAAAAAAAAGCAACTATATATGGGTCCTAGATATCTCTTTATTAATCCAAAGTTAGAATCTGTCATAACTTCTTCATACGAGTTTTAATTTAAGTGATTTTTTTTAAATACTCGTATCGATGAGAGGATCAAGACAAGACCAGTTAAGAGGTTGAACTGCCAATATGAATAATAATGCCTAGGGGACCCACTTTCAACAAATGATTTTTTAATCACTATTTGACACTGCATACAAACAAAGAGCTAAAATTAGACATTTCTAATAAAATGCTATAGATGAACTCATTGGAAATATTTAATTTTAAGCCTATTTAACATATTATTACTAAAATAAAGCAAAATTAGATAAAAATATCACAAAATTATAAAAAAAAAATCTAAATTAAGGTAAACAAAACAAAATAAATAAAAAAAATAAAACTCTGAAGGATAAAATAATTTTTGTACAAGAAAAAAATAGTAAAATAACTTTATTTAATAGAGTTATCATACCCCCAAATTTAAGATTTTGCTTATCCTTGAGCAAAAGAAAAGAAAAGAAAAGAAAATTCTATATTAACAATGGTGATTTTCGAAAATTTCCTCAAATGTTGCTATAAAAGACATAGCATGCAGAAAAACATAAATTTTGACTAAAAATTTGAATTTAATTAAGAGTATGTCTACTTATAATTGGATATTCCATGTGTGTGTATAATTCTTTTTCCATTTGACTGCATGTAATCTAGATGAGTTTGTGAGGACATGAATTTTGGCTAATAAGCAAATCTCATAGGTTCATTTTTCATTTCTCTCCTCACTAATGTCGACAAACACAAAACAAAGGGTTATTAGGACTTTATCAGACTTGTGATGTGTGGTTGAGATGAAGATAAGATATTAGATAATTATGTGAGTCAGATCACTCTTCAATAAATTTATCATTTTAGGATTTGTTATAGGGCTTTTATTTACACCCAATTAACACCCCCAAACTTATTTACAACTTTTCTTTATCACAAATAAAACATATTTTTTTTGTTTTTGTTTTTATTTTTGTTTTGATTTTTTTTAAGAGCTAGTACATCTCTAAACTTATTATTATAAACAAATGGTGTAGTACTCTTTTTCTTTTTCTTTGTTTTTTTATTATATATTTCGTAATATCAGCCTTCTTCTTGTATTTCAGCATAGTCAAAATAATTTTTAAAATGATCAACACGGTTAAGGGCTAAAAGTTATATATTTTTATTGAAAAGGCTAGACTAAAAATGTGATAACTGAGAAATCTATAGTCTCGGAAAATTTTGTACAAGATATGTAAATAAATGTACATTCATGGTGAGACATGTTATAGAATACAGAGCAGAGGAAAATTTTGATTAATGTAGTTTTAATCAAAATTTGACAATGAATTAATGCATATAGTTTAAAAGCTAAATATTAATTCAAATTAAGATATTTTAAAATTAATAGAAAAGTACGTGGAAAATGCATATTAAGAGATCAATGGCACACAAGTGAGCCACATTTATCAATGGCCAAGATTAGCCAAACAAAGCCTATTTTCTTTCAAGAAAATTTAAAAGAAAATGAGAGAGGGTGTGAGGCACGTGAGGGACCTCAAACCCAAGTGACCCAAGTGAATTAATTCACTTGGTTCAATGGCAAAGAGAAGCAGTAGAGAGAGAGAAAGAAAGAAACGACAGAAAGAAAGAAAGAGAAAGAGACCGAGAAAGAAAGAGAAAAGAAAGGGAAATCCAACAAGGTTCGGATTTTCTCTTCATCTACAGCAGATCGATCAAGCATTCAGCCAAAAATCAGTAGTAAGAAGCTCTCAAGCTTCAAGCAAGGTAAACCGTCGTTTTCTCATATTTTTCTTGGGGGAAAATCTGGGGTTTTGAGAGGAAAAAGGGAATATGAGTAAATCGTGTTGAGATTTTTGGTTAAAATCGAAACATGGTTCGAGTCTAGTTGTTTTAAAACACAAATCATGAGTTGATGGTGTAGAAAACCAAGTTTAGTGAGTTTTCTTTAAGAAAGTTTAGATTTTTCAAAAGTTGAGTCAAGAAATGTTCATAAGCAAAATGTGAGATTTTGCTTATGAAATCATGGATTTGTAATAGTAGAAATGTAGTCTATATCTCAAAACGATTTTATTGAGATCGATTTTGAGTGTAAGAAGTAGAACAAAGGCCATAAAAGCCTTAGAAAATCAGAGCAGAGCAGTTCGGACCCAGAATCTTGATTCTGGTATGAACACGGGCGTGTACACGGGCTTGTACAAGGGCGTGTTCAGAACACGACCCCGAACATGCCCACATGCATGACCGTGTTGCAAGAAAATTCAGACCCGAGAGGTACATAGCCAAGAACACGGCTGTGTATCAGGCCGTGTCAAGGGGCACACGGTCATGGGAAGGGCATGTAGCAGACCATGTTAGACAGCAGGAAAACATGGCCAGAAACATGGCCGTGTATCCACCCATGTAAGCTTACACGGCCATGTTCCATGAAGTACACGGCCATACACGTAAATCCAGAGGAGTACACGGCCAGAAACACGGCCGTGTAGATACCCGTGTAAGACAGCATAAATTACACGGCCATGCATGTAAGTCCAGAGGAGTACACGGCCAGAGACACGCCCGTGTAGGAGGGCGTGTTCGAAGCCAAAGAGGAAAAAAAAAAGAGTCTGGAAATAGAAATTTCATGTTTTGCCATGTTTCCAGTATAAGATGAATATTGGAAATAATTAGTTATTATTTCTTTTATAGGAGTTCAAGCCAGAGACCCCGATACAGCAGTCCTAGAGCAGCAGAGGCTCACGCTAGCTGACTTTCTGTAAGTTCAAGCATTGTCCTGACTGCAACGTGGACAACCTTGCTATGTTATGATGTTATGTATATTGTTTGACGTGTATGATAGACATTGATTGTCTACATCACGATATTCATGTCAGTTTCATGTCAGTTCATGTCATACATGTAGAATTCATGTTTCAGTACACATGTCAGACACGTAGCAGGTACACGAAAATAGGTAGGTGCACAAGGTACCTTAGTGCATTAATGTAACTCACATCCCAAGTAAATCATGTAACAGGTTCCTACTGTGGGGGCAATCTATATGCTACCCAGTTGGAACACTAGCAAGATGGTAATTAAACCAGTTATTGGTGTATCGGCCTCTCGACCCACGGGGAGTTTTTCATGTTTAGCTCCAGTTAAGATTGAGGAGGTCAGCACTAAAGTACCGCTCCTAGTTATGCTAACATGTCGGTACGACCAATCAGGGGCTCAAAACCAGAACTTAATAACAGATAATGTCCTAAGACTAATCTTTCAGCCACGAGCATGTTTTATAGAGTCTAATTTCATGCATGAGCACAGCAGTACAGCATGTTATGTTTCATGTCTTTATTTTTGAACTTACTGAGCCCATAGCTCATCAGTTTGTTCACATGTTACAGGTAATAGACATGTTTACCAGTAGTATACGGTAGACGACGGATAGGGTAGAAGCATGCCAGGTGGATTGGGCAAGGGATTTGGTCACCATTAGTCTTCCGTTGTATAGTTTTGAAATTTAAAACATGAAATTTCAAAAAGAACAAAGAACAAGATTTCAAGTTAAGATTATGTGATAGGGGAATCATGATTCATGTGCATGTTATTTTATTAACATGATTTCCTTATCACATTTTCGAACAATTTATGATATTAAGAAAAAAAAATTTATTCCGTAAAATTAGCAAGCAGTTTTCAAGTTCAGCATGATTGTCGGCAACCCTAGAGGCATACATACTATTGCGGTTAATTACAGAGTTGGCTGTAATAGCACTTTAGAGCCTCGATAGCAGGGCGGGCCACCACAGTTGGTATCAGAGCAGTTACGATGGGTTCAGTTTAGAATACCAACCGTTGCCACAGTTGGTATCAGAGCGAAGTTTTTATGATGAGTCTAGTTTAGAATACCAACCGTTGCCATAGTTGGTATCAGAGCAGTTACGATGGGTTCAGTTTAGGATACCAAATGTAGCCACATTTGGTATCAGAGCTCAAGTTTTAAAATAGGTCTAGTTTAGAATACTTACTGTTGTCACAGTTGGTATTATCAGTAAAGTTGGTAGACCATATCTCGGCTGACTCTGTGCATGTCCTGTTCGCCGATCCAAGTAAGTTCAGTTTATGTTAAGATCAGTAGCTAGTTATGCATGAAAGTAAAGGTCTGTAGAGACCTATACTTTGTAGTAAGTATGAGATGATATGTTAATACAAGAAATGATGTGGATCCTTTTTATACAAGATCTAATACAAGTTCATCATGTGATTATAGGATATAAAGTAGCACGATGGAAAACCAGAGCCAAGGTCAAAGAAGGAGAAGGGGACGCCCATCTCTGACTCAGAGATTAGAAGAGATGCAAGCTCTTCTAGAAAACCAGATGAGAGAAAATGCAGAATTGAGACAGAGACTAGAACAGCTAGAACAGGGGCAGGGATCAGTAGGGACTCCTACACAACCAGCAGCTGAGGCAGAACAAGTAGTTCCACCAGCGGCACCAGAAGTGGTTCAGGAACCACCGGTAAGGGTGAACCCAGAGCCACTATACGAGAGATTTCGGAAGATGAGGCCTCCGGAATTTGAGGGTTCAACAAATCCTCTGGAAGCAGATGATTGGCTTTCTTCAATCCAGATGATTATGGAGTTTTTAAGACTCACAGATGAAGAGAAAGTCTTGTGCGCATCCTTTGTTCTAAGGAGAGATGCAAGATTTTGATGGGACACAGTCCGTATGAGGAGGGACATGACCACAATGTCATGGGCGGAGTTCTTGGAGGAGTTCAACCAGAAATATTATGATCCTGTATCACTCCGACCCTAACAGAAAGAGTTTTCAGAGTTACAGCAGGGTGACATGTCAATCAGTGAGGTTTGCAGGAGATTTGATTAGCTCTCCCGCTTATGTCCGTATGTAGTGCCCACGGAAAAAGAGAAGATACAGAAGATGATAGGCATGTTCAGGCCTGAGATTTCTACCTTGATTGACATTGATCCAATCTCGCCAATCTCAGTAGCTGACTGTGTTAGTCGTGCTTTGAGGGCAGAGTACCATCTAGCCCGACAGAAAGAAGAGAGAGAAAAGGTTTGGGAAACCAGGAAGAAAGAAAAGATCTTGACTAAAACCTCTCAACCTGGACAACACAGCAAGGGCAGTCAGAGTACAAGACCAGAACAGTCCAGTAATCCAGGCCCTCAGTTCCAACAAAAGAGAAATGGCAATTTCCAGGGAAACCAAGGTCAAGACAATATAAGTCAGTCACGGAGGACTAACACCACTACCGTTCCAAGTAACCTCACCTGTCAGAATTGTGGGAGGAAACATGTGGGTCAATGCAGAGCTGGAACGACTGCATGTTTTCAGTGCGGAAAAGAACGCCATTTCATCAAGAATTGCCCTATGAACCGCCAGTCAGTATCAAGAGCGAACTCTTCAAGTCCACAGCAGTCACAAGTTCATGCACTCAGATTAAGTTATGAGAGCCCATCAGAAGTGCCTCCAGCAGTGCAGGAAAGACAGGAAAGAGCTCCTTAGGCAGATGCTAGAGTGATGGCCTATACCAGAGAAGAAGCAGAGGTAGGGACGTCCAACATGGTGACAGGTCAGATTTCTGTCGTTAACCACTTGGCATCTGTTCTTTTTGACTCTGGGGCCACCCATTCTTTCATATCATATGCATTTGCTAATAAGTTAAAATACCCTAGAGATCACATGGGAAGAACTTTTAGAACTACTCTTCCATCAGGATAAATCATGTTGTCAGAGTACTAGTTACCTCATGTACCAGTAATCGTGGCAAATAGAGAGCTGTATGCAGAATTGATCATGATGAAGATAGTAGACTATGATGTAATCTTGGGAATGGATTTTCTAGAAAAATATCAAGCCACGATAGATTGCAGAAACAGAAGAATAGTGTTCAAGCCAGAAGATGAAGAATGTTTTGAATATATCGATTCTTCAAGAAGATCAAGCAAGGTGATGATTAGTTCACTGAAAGCCAAGAAGCTAATAGCCAGAGCTTGTACTGGGTATTTAGCTTATGTGACAGATACAGTAGAAGAGAAGACGTTACAACCAGAAGATGTTCCTGTTGTCAGAGAATTTCTCGAAGTCTTTCCCGAGGAACTACCAGGAATACCTCCAGAGCGGGAAATCTCATTTGAGATAGAGCTCTTACCTGGAACAGCACCGATCTCCAAGGAGCCGTACTATATGGCACCAGTGGAGTTGAAAGAATTACAAGTGCAGTTGAAGGATCTGCTTGACAAGGGATTCCTCAGACCGAGCTATGCCCCATGGGGTGCTCCCGTACTGTTTATCAAGAAGAAGGACAGGACGTTCCGTATGTGCATAGATTACCGAGAATTGAACAAGGTTGCAGTCAAGAATAGGTACCCATTACCTAGGATTGATGACCTGTTCGATCAGCTTAAGGGTACAGCAGTTTTCTCAAAGATTGATTTGAGATCAGGATACCATCAGCTGAGAATCAAGGAAGATGATGCTTCCAAGACAGCTTTCAGAACCCGTTATGGGCATTATGAGTTCCTATTAATGCCATTTGGGTTAACGAACGCGCCAGCCACTTTCATGGACCTGATGAACAGAGTCTTCAAGGAGTATCTAGACAAGTGTGTCATTGTGTTCATCGATGACATCCTTGTATATTCAAAGACTCACGCAGAGCACGAAGCACAGTTAAGAGTTGTTTTTCAGAAGCTGAGAGAGCATCAACTCTATGCCAAATTCTCAAAATGTGAGTTTTGGCCAGACAGAGTACATTTCCTTGGTCATGTAGTGTCCAAGGAGGGAATTTCAGTGGATCTAATCAAAGTGGATGCAATCAACAAATGACCTGCATATAAAAGCGTGACAGAGATACGCAGTTTCTTAGGGTTAGCTGGCTATTACAGGAGATTTGTGGAAGGGTTTGCAAGATTTGCAGCACCTCTCACCACCCTCACATGTAAGGAAAAGAAGTATATATGGATAGATGAGTATGAAAGAAGCTTCCAAGAGCTGAAGAGACAGCTGACAAGCGCGCCGATCCTCACACTCCCTACTGAAGGAGAGAAGTATGAAATCTACAGTGATGCTTCTAAAGTGGGTTTGGGAGCAGTATTGATGCAAGAAGGCAGAGTGGTTGCCTATGCTTCACGCCAATTGAAAGAGCACGAGAAGAATTATCCCACCCACGACCTAAAACTCGCTGTAGTAGTGTTTGCACTCAAAATTTGACGACACTATCTGTATGGAGCACAGTGCCAGATTTATATAGATCATTAGAGTTTAAAATACTTCTTCATACAGAAGGAGTTAAACATGAGGCAAAGAAGATGGTTGGAGTTGGTGAAAGATTATGACTGTGAGATCCTTTATCATCCAGGAAAAGCCAATCGAGTAGCAGATGCCTTAAGCAGAAAAGCTACAGTTTGGCAACAGTTGCCTATTGACAGGTTATCAAGACCATTGCAGCAAGAGATTCATTCGCTCGAGCTGGAGCTGATATCAGGAAAATTGTCAGCACTGCAGCTGAAGTCATTATTGTTTGATGATATCAAGGAAGCTCAGAAGCAAGATTCAAGTCTAATAGACTCCCAGGAAGAGATGTCCACAGAAGGATTAATCATGTATAAGGGGAGAATTCATGTTCCAGCAGATGAAGAACTTTGAAGGCGAATTATGTCAGAAGCTCATGAAACGCCATATTCAGTCCATCCTGGAGCCACCAAGATGTACCAAGACTTAAAACTGCAATTTTGGTGGAAAGGGATGAAAGGAGACATTGCAAGATTTGTGAGTAAGTGCCTTACTTGTCAGAAAGTCAAGGCTGAGCATCAGTATCCTGGAGGAATGTTAGAACCTCTAGAGATTTCAGAATGGAAATAAGAGAATGTTACCATGGATTTTATGGTAGGGCTACCCAAAACAAGAGGAGGACACGATGCCATTTGGGTAATTGTGGACAGGTTGACGAAGACAGCCAGATTCATACCAATGAAGATCACTTACTCATTGGAGAAACTGGCACATCTTTATGTAGATCATGTTGTCAAGTTACATGGAGTTCCAAAGTCCATATTATCTGACAGAGATGCACGATTCACTTCAAACTTTTGGGACTGTGTGCAAAGAGCCATGGGCACAAAACTAAGGTTCAGTACAGCCTTCCATCCTCAGACAGACGGACAATTAGAACGGACTATCCAGACTTTGGAGGATATGCTCAGAGCATGTGTCATGGATTTTCCAGGAGCTTGGAATGAGAAGCTGCCACTAGTGGAATTCTCATATAACAACAGTTACCAAGCTTCCATCAAGATGGCACCGTATAAGGCCCTGTATGGATGAAAGTGCAAATCACCCATCCACTGGTATGATCTGAAGGAAAAACAACTGCATAAAACAGATTTCATGCAGGAAACTTACAATGCAGTTGCCAAGATCCAGCAAAGGATGAAGAGTACTCAGAGCAGATAGAAGAGCTATGCAGACAGAAGACTGAGATCCCTAGAATTCAAGGAAGGGGGCTTCGTATTTCTGAAAGTATCACCCATGAAGGGGATTATGCATTTTGGTAAGAAGGGAAAATTGAGTCCAAGGTACATTGGACTTTATGAGATTATCAAACGCGTTGTGAAGGTTACCTACAAGTTGGCATTACCTCCTGAGCTATCAGCAGTGCATAGTATATTTCATGTCTCCATGCTTAGAAAGTACATGTCAGATCTGTCTCATGTGTTACAACATGAACCAATCCAAGTCCAAGAGGATTTGACTTGTGAAGAACAGCCTGTTCAGATACTGGCTAGAGAAGAAAAGGTGCTGAGAAACAAGACCATCCCACTAGTCAAGGTATTATGGAGGAATCACAACATTGAAGAAGCTACGTGGGAAAGAGAAGATGAGATGAGACTTTCATACCCTTACTTGTTCTAAATTTTCGAGGACGAAAATCTTTAAGAAGGGGTGAATGTGATAACCAAGAAATCTATAGTCTCGGAAAATTTTGTACAAGATATGTAAATAAATGTACATTCATGGTGAGACATGTTATAGAATACAGAGCAGAAAAAATTTTTGATTAATGTAGTTTTAATCAAAATTTGACAATGAATTAATGCATATAGTTTAAAAGCTAAATATTAATTCAAATTAAGATATTTTAAAATTAATAGAAAAGTATGTGGAAAATGCATATTAAGAGATCAATGGCACACAAGTGAGCCACATTTATCAATGGCCAAGATTAGCCAAACAAAGCCTATTTTTTTTCAAGAAAATTTAAAAGAAAATGAGAGAGGGTGTGAGGCACGTGAGGGACCTCAAACCCAAGTGACCCAAGTGAATTAATTCACTTGGTTCAATGGCAAAGAGAAGCAGTGGAGAGAGAGAAAGAAAGAAACGGCAGAAAGAAAGAAAGAGAAAGAGAAAGAGAAAGAGAGAAAGAGACCGAGAAAGAAAGAGAAAAGAAAGGGAAATCCAACAAGGTTCGGATTTTCTCTTCATCTGCAGCAGATCGATCAAGCATTCAGCCAAGAATCAACAGTAAGAAGCTCTCAAGCTTCAAGTAAGGTAAACCTTCATTTTCTCACGTTTTTCTTGGGGGAAAATCTGGGGTTTTGAGAGGAAAAAGGGAATATGAGTAAATCGTGTTGAGATTTTCGGTTAAAATCGAAACATGGTTCGAGTTTAGTTGTTTTAAAACACGAATCCATGAGTTGATGGTTTAGAAAACCAAGTTTAGTGAGTTTTCTTTAAGAAAGTTCAAATTTTTCAAAAGTTGAGTCAAGAGATGTTCATAAGCAAAATGTGAGATTTTGCTTATGAAATCATGGATTTGTGATAGTAGAAATGTAGTCTATATCTCAAAACGATTTTATTGAGATCGATTTTGAGTGTAAGAAGTAGAACAAAGGCCATAAAAGCCTTAGAAAATCAGAGCAGAGCAGTTTAGACCCAGAATCTTGATTCTGGTATGAACACGGGCGTGTACAAGGGCGTGTTCAGAACACGACCCCGAACATGCCCACATGCACGACCGTGTTGTAAGAAAATTCAGACCTAAGAGGTACACGGCCAAGAACACAGCCGTGTATCGGGCCGTGTCAAGGGGCACACAGTCATGGGAAGGGCGTATAGCAGACCATGTTAGACAGCAGGAAAACACGGCCAGAAACACGGCCGTGTAGGTGACCGTGCAAGCTTACACGACCATGTTCCACGAAGTACACGGCCATACACGTAAGTCCAGAGGAGTACACGGCCAGAGACACACCCGTGTAGGAGGGCGTGTTCGAAGCTAAAGAGGAAAAAAAAAAGAGTCTGGAAATAGAAATTTCATGTTTTGCCATGTTTCCAGTATAAGATGAATATTGGAAATAATCAGTGATTATTTCTTTTATAGGAGTTTAAGCTAGAGACCCTGATACAGCAGTCCCAGAGCAGCGGAGGCTCACGCTAGCCAACTTTCTGTAAGTTCAAGCATTGTCCTGACTGCAACATGGACAATCTTGCTATGTTATGATGTTATGTATATTGTTTGGCGTGTATGATAGACATTGATTGTCTACATCACGATATTCATGTCAGTTTCATGTCAGTTCATGTCATGCATGTAGAATTCATGTTTCAGTATACATATCAGACACGTAGCAGGTACACGAAAACAAGTGGATGCACAAGGTACCTTAGTGCATTAATGTAACTCACACCCCAAGTAAATCATGTAATAGGTTCCTACTGTGGGGGCAATCAGTATGCTACCCAGTTGGAATACTAGCAAGATGGTAATTAAACCAGTTATTGGCGTATTGGCCTCTCGACCCACGGGGAGGTTTTCATGTTTAGCTCCAGTTAAGACTGAGGAGGTCAGCACTAAAGTACCACTCCCAGTTATGCTAACATATTGATACGACCAATCAGGGGCCCAAAACCAGAACTTAATAACAGATAATGTCCTAAGACTAATCTTTTAGCCACGAGCATGTTTTACAGAGTCTAGTTTCATGCATAAGTACAGCAGTATAGCATGTCATGTTTCATGTCTTTATGTTTGAACTTACTGAGCTCATAGCTCATCAGTTTGTTCACATATTGCAGGTAAGAGACCTGTTTACCAATAGTATACGGTGGACGACGGACAGGGTAGAAGCATGCCAGGTGGATTGGGCGAGGGTTTTAGTCATCATTAGTCTTCTGCTGTACAGTTTTGAAATTTAGAACATGAAATTTCAAAAAGAACAAGATTTCAAGTTAAGATTATGTGATAGGGGAATCATGATTCATGTGCATGTTATTTTGTTAACATGATTTTCTTATCACATTTTCGAATAGTTTATGATATTAAGAAAAACAAATTTATTCCGTAAAATTAGCAAGCAGTTTTCAAGTTCAGCATGATTGCCGGCGACCCTAGAGGCCTATATACTATTGCGGTTAACTACAGAGTTGACTATAATAGTACTGTAGAGCCTCGACAGCAGGGCGGGCCGCCACAAAATATATGGATCGCAAAAAAAAAAAAGTTATACAATACAAAGCTCAAAAGGGGTAAACTAAAGATAAAGATATTTCAGGGTTGGTTTGAAAAACTCAAATATTTAAAAAAAAAAAATTTTGCCTAAATCATTTTGTTAATATTTATATCGTCTAGGATTTCGTCTCAAGAAAAAATAAACAAATTCTAAGATTTGTGAAATCAGAAATATTTCATATTCACAAAGCTTTCTCTAAACAAATACACAACTTTTAGATCAAGAATTAGTATTTAAATATTTGTTTGATTTCGCCTCGAGAAAAAATTAAACAAATTCTAAGATTTGTGAAATCAGAAATATTTCATATTCACAAAACTTTCTTTAAATAAACATATAACTTTTAGATCAAGAATTAGTGCTCAAATATTGAATATCTTAACTAAGTCAAACTAACTCATAAATGCAAATGCAAATTTGCTAAATTTTTATTTTTCTGAAAGATTATATAAAATAAAGCAACTAAAATTTTCATCATTGAATTTGTCGGAAATCACATTTTTTTTTAAATTTTTTTTATTATTTTTACTTTTTTTGCTTAATATATATATTTTTAAAACAAAGATAATGATAGAAAAAAATAATTATTACTATAATATACGCATCAATATTACTAAAAGTAACTATTTATTCAATTATCTTATGAATAATGAATATGGTAGTTTTACTAATACAAAATGAAAAAAGAAATAAAATAACAATTACGAAAAACTAAATGAACATTCAAGAAATAAAACAAATCAAGCTATTCCTTCCCAACAAACTATTTGAGACATTGTCCCCAATGTCTAATATAGATAAATAAAGAGTGAATGATCTCACCTGATCTGGTGTTATTGAAAGCAAAAACTCATAAACTGAAACTAAAACAATAAATATATGTTATAAATAAAACCAAAGAGTTAAGGAATGTTACAAACAGAACATCAGATCTAACCCTCACTACTCGCTACTTTTGCTATTCATAGTTGATCATACTACCTGTGACATTAATGGGTCAGGTTTAGGCACAAAAATCTATAGTTGGTTAATCAGCTGATCAGTACTTAGAGTGGAGACTAGGATTTTTTGATATGATGGTGTAATGAATTTCTGTTTCACAGCATGATCTTAAAAAGACAACAAACCATCATAAAAACCATTAACATTTAATAATCCTATTGGCTTTTGATAAAGATTGAGTTGGGCTTAAGAGGCAGTGTTAAAAATTTCTTTCAGTGTTCCTAAATTACTAAGTGAAGCAATAAAAGCATCTGCATTATACATCATGATAGTCATTCTCTTGTGCATGGACGAGACCTTTAACTCATTACTTAGAATGTAACCGGTGATGTTTTTGTCAGCTAAAACACTAGAAATGATGTCTAAGACTTTGCTATCCCCCATATATGCATTAGATGACACACAATCCATTAACCCAAGACTTCCTCCCCCATATACTAGTTTAGTTTGTCTAGCAATTAACACCATGCCAAAGTTTGCTGCTTTCAAAAACTCTCTATCTTTTCTAAGACAAGATCTATTGAAAACACAAATAGTTTTAAACTTACAAACTAAAAGACCTTCCATCTTAACTCACTTCTTTCTAACCTTACAAATAGAGATGTGTGTGATGACAATGTGAAAATCCATGTGCATTTATAAGGTGAAAAAGGAGGATGCTAAGTTAAGTCTATCAGGGATTAGATCGGTTGTCATCAGAAAATTTTGAAAAATGAAAAGAAAAAGTCAAAAGCAAATACTCAATCCAAAAAGAAAAAGTCAAAATGGACACTTGATGTAGAAATAAAAAGTCAAAAATACACACTCGATGCAAAAACAAAAAGTAAAAAATGATAACAGTGAACCAAGAAAAAAATAAAAAGAAAATTTACAAAAAGTAGAAAGCAAGATTTTATATAATAGTTGTGATTGTGGCTCAAATCTTCCTCTGATTTTATGTCTAGTAATGGGTTAAACGACCTTTATGAGTTGAGAATGAGCTTTCCATCTAGTTTTTGTATAAATTAGCAAATAGGGTATTTTAACATCAGAATCCCAAGACTGATGCGTTCTCGTTCATTTACAAATAAACTCCACGGATTGAGAATGATACCTTAAACTTGTCTGCTTAGATGTGCATCAAGAAACATACAGATATGATCCAATGACTCTTTACTCAAACCATCCTTTATGAACTAAATTTTATCATCTCGATTATGGAAGTCATTCCTATGTTTTTGTAGTGTTTGTTGCAATTCCATCTTGCACATTTGAAACAGACTTCCATTCTCTTTGCTTTTCTTTTCTTGGCAAAAGTACTTTTTCCCATTTCTGGTATATGTTTATCAAATGAATTAAGAAATTCACCTGATAATTATACCTTAGCCTCGATAATCCAACGCAGATCTTTTGGCATGCCAATATACGTGAGTAGCTTCATTAAATGAACTGGCAAAAGTACATTTTCCCATTCCTGGCATATGTTTATCAAATGAATTGGGAAATTCATCTTATAGCCATACCTTAGCCTTGATAATCCAATGTAGATCTTCTGGTATGCTAAAATGCATGAGTAGCTTCATCCATTCTAATCTACACCTACATATTTTTAGCAATGCATCTTAAGGATGAGAAGGGAACTTTTCTTAAGCTTTGATAGAGTTTCTTCCATATCTGTAGCTAAGAAAGTGAAAAAAAAAAATGTGAAAATAGAATAGAAAATAAACACACAAAGAAAATAAAAGAAAGAAAAAAAAACATCTTGGGTTGCCTCCCAAGAAGCACTTGATTTATAGTCATTGGCTTGACTTCAAAGACGCGTTTTATCAAAAAGCGGCTTCCGCCCGTAATAGGTGCCATGTGACACCATATACATGTCTTCGTTAATGATGTTCTTAAGCTTGGCTAGATGTAGAGTGATTCAGTACATGTGTCCAACAAAATTTAGTTTTGAATAATCAACTTGGTGGACCCCAAGGATTGATGCTAATTATGGTTTCAGAAGAGTTGGCCAAATTGTATTTTGAAAAGTTGATGCTAGCATAGTTTGGGCTTCCAAGACTTTTTCTTGTGAATTTTCTTCAATGATCAAGTCTTCGATCCTTTTCTCACTTCGAGAGTCATCATTATAAAATAACTTTAAGTGCTATTCTTCTAGTGTAGGCTCCTCTTCTGGTGCAGGATCCTTAAGGTGGAAATGATGCATGATTTCTGTTGGGACATCTGTTATAGAAATGGATATTCCTAATGCTTTGAAATCCTCCACCACTATCTTTGTTCACCTTATAGTATCGAATGGTTCCTCTACAATGCCATCCACCTTATTAATAAGTTGATTCATCCTCCCTGTGTATTAAGCAGCTAGGCTTTGAAATTCAGAAAATATCTCTATCTCTTGAATTTGGGTGTGAATTCATGGCTCTTCAATATTGAAATTATAATTCCAAATTTGATTGTTCATTGAATAATTCCACATATCAAATTCTATCATATCTTCTAACATGTAATAGGCTTTATCTAAGGATTGTTGGTAGAAAGATGTGGTACCATCTCCCTTCTCAACCCATTGTCTAGTTGTGCAACACAACCCACTAAGAAAGATTTTTAATTGACATTTTTAAGAAAACCCATGATATGGAAATCTAATTAACAAATCTTTAAATCTCAACCAGGTACTATGAAACGGTTCTAAATCTTGTTGGGCAAAATTTATGAGAATTAGTTGATGAGACATTTTTACAAAAGCCTTATCTAAAATACTTTTTTTTTAATTTTTTTGATTTTTTTTGTTTTTACAAAACATTTAAAAGGAAAACAACAGGAAAATAAAGCTCAATTAAAATTAGATCAATTGGTATCGAATTTAATAATTAACTATCCCTGACAATGACGCTAAAAACTTGTTGTGTATTTTTACAAGTGCACAAATCAAACAAGTAATAAAGTGATTAATAAAGTATCGTTCCTTCAAGGATAGTGTTATAAAGTATTGAAATTAATTAATTTTAATTTTATTTGAGCAACCGAAAAATTTTATAATTAAAAAATTAAATAAATAAAATAAAATTATAAAAATAAATGAACATAAATGAATAACATTCCAATAAACACATAGACACTAGGAATTATAGTTTCACCATAATTAATCAAATTTAATTTTATTTAAGTGTATTATTATGGTTTTGTGTTCATATTCCTTGATAGTCAACTATCTTTTGTACTTTATCTCAAATTATACATAAATTCTTCATTTTTATAATTAAATTTATGTAAAACATTAAGGATTAGTGAATTAAAATTCAAGATGAATAGTATCGTATATATAAATAGTACTATACATGTGAATAACGACATATATGTGAACAGTAAAATACGAATCTATATTTAATTATAAAAAGTGTTCTTTGAATAATTTGTGATAGTTAATAATATGATACATAAAAATAGATAGATATATCTTTGTTCTATCCTAAATTTTATATTATTTATTCTAGAATTATGTCACAAAAATCTCTTCTCAATCTAACTTCATTCCTCAAATCATTCAAAAGTTGGTCAGATTTTTGAAAGTATTAAGTTTGAGGATAAATACGTCAACAAATACGACAATCATAACAAAATACTTAATTTAATTAAACCATCATAATCATACTACGTCATAGTTCTTAGTAAAAATTTATTTAATTAATAAAGAAAATAAAATAACACAACAGGATAAATTAAACATGATGACAAAATAAAAGAAAAGAGTTTAAAATAATTACTGATATTTGATCTGTCAGAACCTCTAGAAACTCCTTCTTTTATTGATACGAAAATTATAACTTAAACTAAAAAGAAAAATTAATAAGTAACCTATGCTTCACGTGGAGCTCTACACCAGAGGGCTAGGCCCCGAAGCTCCCTACTTTTCTTGCTTTTCTTCCTTGCTTTCTTTTTTTTACTTCCCTTGCTGCCTTTTATAAGCCAAAAATTGGCACTGTCTACTAACCCACATAGGAATAGAATCAGGGCCACCAAATTTTAGCTTTGCGTGCAAGCCCACCAAATTTAGCCGAAGAAAAGTGAAGATAAGGACAAAAAAAGGAAAGAAAGTGAGGGCTAAATGTCTCCTTATTGATCCAAAATTAGAATCTGCTATAACTTCTACGAGCTCCTATTTGAGTGATTCTTTTTTTTTTAAATACTCGTATTAATGAAAGGATCAAAACAAGACCAGTCAAGAGGTTGGATTGCCGATATGAATAGTAATATCCGGTGGGACCCACTTTCAACACATGATTTTTAATCACTATTTGACATTACAGACAAACAAAGTGTTAAAATTAGATATTTTTAAAATAAAATGCTATAGATAAACTCATTGGAAATATTTAATTTTAAGCTTATTTAATATATTATTACTAAAATAAAGCAAAATTAAATAAAAATATCACAAAATTTATAAAAAAATCTAAATTAAGGTAAACAAAACAAAAATAAATCAAAAACAAATAATACTCTCAAGGTTAAGCCAATTTTTGTGGAAGAAAAAGTGGTAAAATAACTTTATTTTATAGAATTACCAAACCACAAGAAAATAAATTTTCTAGATGCTAAGAAGGATAAAGAAAAATTTAAGAAAAACAACAACAACAATGAAAATTCCAAAGGTTGTTTTGTTTAGGGCAAACTAGGGCATTATGCTCGAGATTGTAGGTACAAAAAGACTCCAAAAGATAAGGCAGTGAATTCTGTTAAAGAAGAAGAAGAGGTCATCGCTACTGTGAGCGAAATTAATGTTGTCCGTGGAAAAGTTCCTAAATAATGGTATGATACTTGTGTCACTATTCATGTTTACTATGATGAGTCATTGTTCAAAACCTATCAAGAAGTAGATGAATGGGAAATAAAGCTCACTCCAAAGTGATTGGCAAATGGAATGTGAAACTTGTTTTCACTTGTAGGAAGAAAATTACGTCAGCCAATGTACTTCATGTTCCTATTATAAATATAAATTTAGTTAGTGGGGATCTTTTAGGAAAACTTGGTATTAAATTTGCGTATAAATCGAGTAAGTTAATTTCGTCCTGAAATGATGTTTTTATTAGGAAAGGCTGTTTGAGTGAAGGAATAGTCAAGCTTTGTACTAATGACAACAACAATAATAATAATAATAATAATAATAATGTTGCTTTTGCTTATATGGTTGATTCTGTTTCATTGTGGCATGGTAGATTAGCACATATTGGAATTTTCACTATGAAAAGGATGATTAAATGTTGATTTTTTTCATGCGATGTTGATAAATTTTAAAATATGAAATCTACATTGAGTTAAAAATGGAAAAAAAAAACCTTTTCATAGTGTTGTAAGAACATCTCAATTATTAGATCTTATACATGTAGATATTTGTGAGATCAATAGTATGTTAACAAGAGGCAGTAATAGATATTTTATTACTTTTATTAATGATTGTTCTAGATTTACATATGTCTATTTACTTAAAATCAAAGATGAAGCTTTTAATGTGTTTAAAGCTTATAAAGCAGAAGTTGAAAAATCAATTGGGAAGGAAAATCAAAGTTCTTAGAAGTGATAAAGGTGGTGAATCTTTCTCAAATGATTTTAATGTTTTTTGTGAGGAGCATGGTATTGGTCACGAGTGTTCAGCACCACGAACACCCAAACAAAATGGTTTGGTTGAACAGAAAAGTCAAACTTTTCAAGAAATGATTAATATAATGTTGTTGCATTCTAAGTTGCCATTAAATTTATGGAGAGAAGCATTACCTACTGTATGTCATATTCTTAATTGAATTCCTTTAAAGAAAAATGAAATTTCTCCGTAAGAGTTATGGAAAGGAAGAAAACACAACATAAGGTATTTCAAAGTGTGGGGTGTCTTGCTTATTACAAGAACACCAATCTTAAAGGACCAAGTTGGGTCCAAGAGGGATAAGATGTGCGTTTGTAGGATATGCTATAAATAGCGAGGCATATAGACTCTTGAATTTAGAGTCTAATGTGATAGTAGAATCTAGAGATATGGAGTTTTTTTTAGAATTTATTGACTTTAGTAAATAACTCTCAAAAACCCATTAATGAAGAATCTCAAGATAATAATCCTTCTATGGTGGTCGAATTTTTTCTCCACACAGGGCTAGGAAAAATCACCAATTAGAGAGAGAGGAGAGAGAAAAATAATTTTTGAGTGTTCTATTCAAATTCAAATACTACATAGTTCATTCATTATAAATAAAAGTATAGGGCTTTTGTTTTGGGTAGACTATAGACTCTAAGGTAAGGGAGCTTATTATACTCCCATTAGTAATAATAAGTTCTAAGAGTTATAGGTAGTTGGAAGGAGAGAAAGATGTGCACCAAATATAAATTAAAAGACTGAGTACCCATACACTCCACTATTTGGGAAATGAAGTATAATAAAGAAAACTAATTAGTTGAAGTTTTCTTATTAACCTTCTTTGGCGTTCTTGTTGATCTTTCTTTCAAAGATATATAGATTGTAGAATAATTTATTGTATTTGACAATTCAAGTTAATGCAATGCAAATAAAATTTTTAAAATTCCGTTACATATATTACTTATTTTTCCTATAGGGGCACCCATGGCTGGGCAATGGGGGGCCCACCCACGAGTCTTTGGCCTGGAAACTCCGATTTTTCACCTCATAGCACGTCATTCCATTTTGATTTGTCAAAAACTTCTCTAAATTGATCCTTTTTACTTCAAATCATCTATTAGGCTTGCAAACACCTAAGAAACACAAAATAAACCTAATTATTCAAAGAATTACAAGAAATTGTCACTAAATCATAGGATCATTGACATTAAATAAAGAGGAAATATGCAGTTGTCAACCTTAACAAATGTAGCACTATATTAATAATGGAATAAGAGTGCCACATTTTGAAGTTCGGGGCTTTACTAACATAAACACCCTAGTTCAGGGGAAGGCTCTGCAATGTACTCAATGAACCTGTTCCCACCCACCCACCTCACCCCCCCCCCCCCCCCCCCAAATTTGGGGAAAACATTACAAGACCCATAATTTGGGGAGAGAGAGAAGATAAAATTTGCCACAAACTCAAAATAGAAAGTTTTGAACGTCCACTACTAAAGTTATTTTAAACTTGAATGAAAAGATTGTGAAGCTTTTATTTAATTATTGACTTATTTATTTATTTACTAGAAAAATGTCGTATTTTAGTCATTTATCCCAAATATGGTAATTTGTATCATGATGGTTGTATCTAGCTTCTATTTCGTGAACATCTTGCGTCAAAGTTGCTATCTCGTCCTTAATCGCTACTGGCCCTCATACTTTCTCGTCAACCTTTATTTATTTAATTTTTTTTTTGAAAAACCGCTTTTATACATCTGTCTTGTTACATCGAAATACTAGATTTACCTCTCTTATATTATGCAAATTAATATTTAAATTACTACTTTTAGCCAACAACAAATCACATAGTAATATATAATTGTAAGTATAATTTAATAATAATTCTACACATAACTCCATCATAACGTGCAACATTCGAATTTTCTGAGTCTGAGTTAAAAAAAAAATCACATTGTAATCCTTTGTGATCCCCAATTTATGACAAACAACACTCAAATATATAACAAACTTTGGTGCGTTGAAAAAGAGTAGAACGAGCAAAGATACCTGCATCCGTGTTGCGAGGTTTTATAATTTATAATATTATGTAGTGTATTATATGTATTATATTAGATTATATTATAATATGATTATATAATTATAAAATATTATGTAGTTATAAATGTTATAAAATATTTATAAATATAGATGCTAATATTATAAAATATTTGTATTTACAATAATGTTGTAGTATACTATAATTTGTTATATTATGTGGTTAAAGACGTATAAAATTTAAGTTATGTTTTACATGTTATATTATATTATATTATAATATGATTATATAATTATAAAATATTATATAATTGCAGATATTACAAACTATTTATAATTATAAATGCTAGTATTATAAAATATTTATATAATTACAGATGTTAAACTTCTATATTACAGCTTTTATTTGCCTTTCTTTTACTACTTTTTCTCATTATGATAGAAATTATAATTATTTTAGAAAATAGTATAAGTGTAGTGTAAAAATGTTTTTGTTGATTGTAAATAAATTAATGACATGGTTAGTTTACATTTTATTGAGGATTCTACTATTCTTGTTTTAACACTAAAACGATAAAATATATTATTATTTCAATAATTTTTTTTAAAATTTATAAAATATATTATAAAAATAATCTGTTACCTTATAATAAGTTTTTTTGGATTAGGTGTCGGTAAAGAAAGTAAGAGAAAAAAAGGAAGATAGCGATGATAAGGATAAAGAGCAGACAGAGAGATGCAAGGGAGGATAGGGTTTTTACCCATAAAAAACCCAATATGCCACCCCCCACCCCACACACCCCTCCCCCCCTGAAGAAAAGAAAAAAAAACCCAAGTGAAGCAGGAGGGCAAAAGCGACAAAACACCACACTAGAGGCAACGATGTGAATTCATTGTACAAACAATAATAAATACGGCTTCCTTAAAAACCCAATATGCTCAAAAAAAAAAAAATAATGGAACCCAAGTGAAGCAGAAGAACAAAAGTGGCAAAACACCACACCAAGGATAAATATAGGAATCCATTGTACAAGGAATAATAAAAAAAAAGCCTTCCTTTTAGTTATATATAATAATGTACAAACAACAATAAAAAAAAAAAAAAAGGCTTCCTTAAAAGCCCAATATGCCCCAAAAAAATAATGAAACCCAAGTGAAGTAAGAGGGCAAAAGCGGCAAAACTCTACACTAAGGATAAATATAAGAATCCACTATACAAGAAACCGTAAAAAAAGCCTTCCTTTTAGTTATATATAATAATATCTGCGAATGATATGTAACATTCTTCCTAAAATTAAGGGTATCATGCATCGTTTAAATACCAGTAAAATAACAAATAACTATCCATTTCTACTTTAATAATATGTGAGCAAAACACTATTAGATAGATTTTTCATTTTTATAAACAAATCCCAGTGCAATTAACTAGATCTAGGTTATTCCCATATTAAAAAAACAAAAAGTAAAAAACAAATTTCAAAGTTTTTATCCTTTGATTTTGGTAGGGGAAAACCACGCAAGTGTCGTGTATCATACAGAGAGATCAAGGCCATAACATTTAACATCTCCAAGTAGCCACCTATCCTCAGACTTCATTTGCTGTGAGAATGATCTAATCTTTTTGCTACTTCTTGAAAAATCATCAACACGATTACGTGACAATTCAGATGCAGAAACAGAATGGTGTAATTTTTTGTCAACTTGTGGGGGTACCTTGTCCATGATTTTACTACTAATGATTTTCTCTGCAGCCTCTTGAAGTTGGAGAGCACACTCTAAATTCTGTAAGACTTCACCCATTGAGGGCCTATTGACACCAAATTCCGCCAAGCATTTCTCGGCAATTTCTCCAAATTTCTTGAGAGAATCGGGACTAATTTGTCCCATAAGAGCAGGATCTATGATCTCTTCCCACTTCCCTATCTTTTGCCATTTCAATGCCCACCCTGCTAAACCAATTTTCTCCGTTGGGAGGGTCTTATCCACGGCTGCTCTTCCACATAGTACTTCAAACAAAACCACTCCAAATGAGTAGACATCTGATTTCAAAGTCAGTCGTTGCTTCCTGAAGTACTCAGGATCAAGGTATCCGAAACTTCCTTTCACAGTAGTGCTCACATGATTAGCCTGAGTAATGTCTGGCCCTATCTTGGAAAGCCCAAAATCCGCGACTTTTGCTTTGAGATTCTCGTCTAGCAAAATGTTTGTCGACTTCACATCGCGATGGATAATTGCTCTTGCAAAGCCTGTTTGAAGGTAATGTAACCCTCTAGCTGCACCAATACATATTTCAAGCCTTTGCTTCCAACTTAATAATGGGAGTTCCGAACCATACAAATGACTCCTTAGTGTTCCATTCTCGACATATTCATATACCAAGATCATCTCATTCCCTTCATCACAGTAGGCAATCAGTGAAACAAGATGGTGATGACGAAATCGTGACAACATCTTGATTTCAGTCTGAAATTCTACCAATCCTTGTTGAGACCCCGAATTTTTTCTCTTAACAGCAACTTTAGTCCCATCATTCAAAACTCCTTTGTATACCTTCCCAAAGCCGCCATTCCCAATCACCCAACTCTCATCAAAATCATTTGTAGCCTCTTGAACAAGTGCAAAAGAAATGCGAGTCCCATAGGCATCAAGTGCATTGGCGGTTGTCTTAGAAGGGCCCTTGAGTGCCTGTCCTTTCTTGTTTTTACACACAATTAAGAAAAATATCACAGATATTGTCACTACAAGGAATCCCCCACCACCAATAGTCACACCTATTGCTAATGCTCCAACATTCTTCTTTGTAACGGAAGACATAACTTGAGAATTGAAGTTGCCCATAGAATTGTTGATTTTCAAGATCTCCAACCCATTTAAAATACCATCGGGCCGGTCATCACGTAGAGTGGAAGATCCAATAGTTACATGAAGCTTGTTTGTAACTAACGGCATTGTGACATAATCCATGTAGAATGGTGTTCCAAGCGAATTAGAAGACAAAGCACTAGTGTCCACATTGGAAGCAACAATACAAGAATTTACATACACATTGAAGAAGAGAGTATGGAGTTTTTTAGTCATTATATCACAAAAGTGGAACCTGATTAGGTAATAAAATCCTTGCTCGACTTCGAACTGCCATGTTATATTAAAAACGATGTAATCCATAGGATCTATTGTCGTCGCGGTACCATATACTACAGCAGGAGCAACATTAGGGGTTACTCTTCCTCCAGCGATGTACTTCACAGCTTCAATGTTGGAAACATTTCTTACAATGTTCTTGTGTACTAAAAAGCTTTGATCTGGAACCCATGCTCGCCAAAGGGTATCACTATCAGGGAACACCATTGGACCACCCATGTTCACCCTCTCAATCGTCTCAAAAGCCTGACTTGATATTCCTTCGAAATTTTGACCAAATGTACCCACAATAGGTACCAAATCATCTGTAATGAGCTCATGAGGGACTGACACAACTTCGATGGCATTCAAGAATGCAAATGAATTTGCTGAAGGGGTGATCGTGATGACAAGGCTGCTTAAGGCAACATTCACTGAGAATTCTTTAAAAGAAGTGGTATTATAAGTGCGGAAATCTTTCAGGAGGACATGGTTTTCGGTGAAAACAGAGAAATTTGCGGTACTCATGTCGTAGTTCTCATTGACAAATGGGGAGAAATATAGACGAATCCAGTGTCTACCTTGATGGCGGATTGAAAATGTGTACTCTGAGGTTTGAGTAAAGATTCTTGCTGTTTGATATAGCGGGGAATCGCTAGAGGAAACGGTTGAATTATTAGTGGTTTTGGCAAGAACATCTTGAGAAGTAGAAAGAAACTTTGAAGCTGCGTAATCTGATAAGAAAACACGACCAGCCACTGAGGTGTTGGTTGGTGATCCACAATCTACAAGATAATTGTCTACGGGATTGAATCCAGATGAAAAACTAATTGCAAAATAGTAGATCGATAAGATCTGTATTAAAAATGCCACTTGTATCCGACCCATTTTAGTGAGGAGTTTCTTTTGAAAGAAGAATAAGTTGGATTTGCCTTGAACTTGGTATGAGCTCCAAGAAAGAGAGATCAGACCCTGTTGCATAACGTAGACTTTTATTAGTGATTAAGTTCTGTATAATTGTTTAGACATTAATTCGGTAGAATTATCTATAGGATTGTAATTTTTGGAAATTTCCAACTAAGCCTAATCTTGAAAAGATTTCAATAATTCAAAGAAAATTAATAGTTTTAGTTATTTTGGGATCCAAATAATTCAAAGAAAATTAATAATAATTGGTTGAGGGTCAATAGGTTTATGAAACTAGAGAAAAAAAAAGTGTTTTATTGCTTGAGAAATTGCATAAAAGCTTGGGGAGCAATGAAATTGAAGTAAATCAAAAGTTAACAAAAAAACACGCCACAAGAAGAATCGAATAAATGTATAATTTTTGTTAGGTCTTTCATTTTCTAGAGTAGGAACCATGATATTGCTATTGCAATATTTATGAGATTTATTACTTGATTGTTTTATTGCCTCAATTGCTGCTTATATTTATTTGATAACATGCCATCATTAGAATTGCAAGACATATATTTGCTGTCAAGACATATATTTTACTAAGAAACATATAGACAAGAGGGATTCAATTTTTTTTAAACAAAGTTCGGATGATAAAATATTGCGAGAGCTATAGTTTAAAGGTAATTTTTTAAGTAATATATATATTTTTTTAAAACTTATGATGAGAGAATTAAATCTATATTTTATGATATTGTTGGGTGCAAAATTTATTACAAATAAGAGACTTATATTTATTAAAAAGTACGTGGTGTCCTATCATGTTGTCATGTGAATTAAGCGTGTATGTG
Organism: Antiaris toxicaria; assembly: GCA_035233585.1. NCBI lineage: Eukaryota > Viridiplantae > Streptophyta > Magnoliopsida > Rosales > Moraceae > Antiaris > Antiaris toxicaria. Next base: position 22,749,863 of record CP141153.1, read on the forward strand.
GTGTTCCAAAGTATTTATTGAAACCCATGTAGAACCATCGTGTCTTTGTTTTGCTGAGAATGCAATATCATTGGCTGTTTGTGAAAGAAAGTTAACAAACAATAAAAAAGTTTAAAAGGATTAATAAACAAACAAGAGAAAGAGCATGATGATTTAGAGCAAGATTGAAAAAATTAGTATAATATTTTAGGATTGAAAACTTATAACATAATTTGATTTTGGATTTCAAAAATCCGCATAAACTACATACCACACCCCCCATCTCCATCCTCCTCGTCGCCGTCACCCTTGCTCAAAGTTCAATGTCACTGACAATTACTTAGCCGTCGGTCAACTTCACTGTTGCCGTCAAAACGGATTCCTCGGGTTGTGGGCGAGCTCGTCACCTGCGATTGAATCGCCATGGAGAAGAAAAGCTTGTTGTGATCTTGTCTCCCCTCGTCACGCCGCGAGTCTGGCTTCTTTGACGATGACGATAATGGAGGCCGCTGCAACCTTACCGGCATGCATTGTCGTCCTCTCCAACTGCATTGTCATCTTGGTCCGTCCTCATTGCCGTGGGCCCTGGATCCTCCTGCCTCCCCGCGATGCTTTCCCGTCGTCTTCTTTGACGACGGCTGATTTCCTCATCTCACGATCTAAGATCTAATTTCAAATCATGCAAATTTCATTTTTAATCCGTGTAAATCATTTTAATCCTTATCATTCTGTGTAATTCCTTAAAAATCCTCAATTGTAAATCCAAGCTTAATAATTGTAAATCCAAATAAATCCTAGTAAATTTGGGTTAAAAAGGATCCCAAAATCCGGCCTATGCTCTGCCGTAAGCGAAGAAAAGCCTCGCAATATCGAAGAGGCTTTTCATTTGCTAGGAGTCATGACGGAGTTCTAATCTCCGGCAAATGGAGCATGCAGCTCCACCGACGAGATATCTCCACAGATATCCTCAATATTGCGACATGCTTCCATCAACATGATATTTCCTCCGCATCTCATCATAGTGAGCTCGCTGAATCTTGGACTTGCGATTCTATCATTATAAGATCCCAACTATTTTGTAACAAGTAAATTTTAGTGAATTTAAGAATTTAATTCACAAAAATTTATGTGTGTGTATATGTGTATATATAAAAGCTTATGAATGTGCTATGTCATATTTACTTGTGTTATTTGATATTGCATAGTGATATAATAGCATGATGCCGTTTTTTTAAATTTATTATTCACAAAATTCAATACCATGAGAAAGTTAAATTTAGTTTTTCCTATGCCTAAGCTTAAAAGCCAAGTGAGCTTTATAATGCACCGTTAGAAGCTTCTAAACTTAAAATAGAAGTTAAAATAAGCTTATTTACTAAGAGAAAATTTTCATGATTGAAACCAATGATGGAGATGCACTGAGAGCACATTTCAAAGGCTAGGATTTGAGGAAATTCAAGAACAAAATTCCCTACCCATTAGCGGTTCCAACAGGGCTTGGAAGACGAGCTTTTATCAACTCTAAATTTAAGGAAAAATGTTTGAAAAAGGAGAAGCTTGTCTATGGTGAATAGTGGCTTGATGAAAGTGAGAATTTAAGACAAAATTTGACCAATCCTTGCTTGGAGAATCAGTCACCATTAGGGGTTTAATCCAAGAAAAGCCTAATTAAGCTTTAGTTATGCTTAGAAGACTAATTGATAGCCATAAGTGATGTCTATAATTATAACACATGATAAGAGAGTTCATTCTCTCTTTTCCTTCCACTTAGTTTTTCTTTTCTCTCTTTTCTATATGGTTGGGCATCACCTTCACTCACCATAACTCTAAAAATTTCTTCAACCCATGCTTTAAAATAGAAGAAAACAAGAAAAAATAGTGGTTGGCACCTCCGAGAGTAAGTATAATTACAAAACGTGGTGTTTTTCTTCGCCATGCCCACATTCTTCTTCCTAGGGGTTTGAAGACTAATATTTTCATTCTTGTTACTTTGATTCAAGGTTGGCAGTCATAGTAGGTTATAGATTCCTAGCACTACTAGAAAAATCTAGAACAAAACCAAGCTTTAAAGGTGTAAAATCTTGACTTTCGCATAATAGTTCAATATTTCCGAATATCCTTATTATGAGTCTTGTATTTTTTCAAAAATATGCTCATATGATTTATGATCTTAGAATCGATATGTTAAAGTTAGGATTTTCATACTAATTTATAACGTTGATTTCAGATGAATATTTTATAAATATTTGACGCTTGAATATGTTCAATATTATATTTTTATAGAATGATCATTAGAAAGACTGCAATTTTCATTTAATGTTAGTGTGTAATAAGGACTTAAAACACAAGTTTGGACTCAATACTAGATTCATGGGTGTAGTAACGAATAATGCATGAAAAGCTGAATAAACTGATGGTATACTCAATTAACCCACGGACTCTGCCAAAAAAAAGGGCAGCTTATTACATGAAGTTACAGGACCCTTTTGGGCAGCTTAGAGGCCAAATTGGGCTTTGAGCCTAACAGATAAAACATAGGCCCGAATGTGAGGAACTTTTTGCAGCAAATAGCCATTGTGAAATTTCGACTTTAAGGCATTGTTTAGGACTTTTTTTTTTTTTTTTTTTTCCAAAATATGTGCAGGCAGGTTTTTTTTTTTTTTTTTTCAAAGGATAAGTAGCAGTTTTCTTTTTTCGAGACAATGGGACACTTATGGGTCTAATCGGTTTCCCCACCAAACGCAATATTGAAAAATGTGCGTCTTCAAATTTTTGATAAATTTTAAAATATGAAGTTTTAGACAAAATATTATTGCTAGACAAATGAGAATTTTGGTTTTTTATGTTTTAAAGTTTCTGAAACTTGGACCGCGAGTCTCTGGTAGTGAGAGAAAACGATTTTTACTTCCTATGTTAAAACTATGATGAAGCCGATGGGAACCAAGTTCAAATTAACGCACAATTAATAATTTCAAAAGGTTATCAGTTAAAAAAAAATGATATTTTAACACAGCATCATTATGAATTTTGAAATAGAACTTTGAAGACTCATTTCATGCTAGAAACAAATTAACGAGCCTCTTGGATCTTGATTGAAGTTAAGTGGATGTAAATCATTGTAAAAAGGTCACCAAATAGAAAAAAAACTGGGCCTCATATGCCCAATTTCACACACTAAGTGTAGAAGTATTTTAGAAAGTTGGAAATATATATATATATTACACCTTAGTCTAAGGATTGATGTAGTCCCCACCTAGTTTAACAATTATTTTGGAAAAAAAAAAAAAAAGTTTGATCAAGTATTAGACTTGTAATCATATCGAATATGTTTTTCAGGCAGAAATTAATTAATCACTTAGCTATAAGCTGAGAGACATGTTCAGAATAAGATAAGTTCAAACTTCATTATAGTATGAAGTTAAATTATTTTTGATGTTTTTACCGTGTGAGTCTTGTTATGTAAGCATGTTTACATATTAAAACATATTAAAACATATGATAACCAAATAATGATTATAAGATAAAAATAAGATAAATAAATGACGTCCTTACCTCTACAAACTACAAAGTGGGATAAAGATCTCTACAGGGGAGATATATTAAATGAGCAGTTGTCAAGGATTGAGAGCAAGTCTGCGTGGGTCACTTCCTTAGTCCCCTCTCTGGTCTTGTGCGCCTGACAAGATCACATGGGCCCAACAACTTCAAGATAAGATATATAAGATAAGATATTATAAGAAAGCACAATTGAAATTTTTAAATGTTTATTTATATCCATGTATTTTTTTATACAATGTTTTGTAAGATATGCTTGGACTTTCTAAACGAAAGCTCATCCAGTTCCTTCATGTTTTAGGTAATCTTACAAAAAAACAATGTAGTTGATTGATGGACTGGGTGCAATTGCAAGATGTGTGTGAGGATGAGCTATGATACCGATGTAGTTTTTCCACTTTGATTTAATATTAGTACAAAGCATTTAGCAAAACATTATCACATTATACTATGCTAGTATCCCCTTTTTCAGATAATACCAGACTATACAGTAGTATAGTATTGCTATAAGCTGAGATAATAATTTATGAAATAATAGATGTTTATATTTTTATTTGTCATAATTACAATGTTAAAAATAATGATCTAGCGAGTGGTAATTAACTAATGATTACACGTGTGTGTATATATATACAAATTTGCACTTTCTACAAGAAATTAAATAAAGTTTAAGATTACTAATCAATTTAGAGACAATTCAAATAATCGGAACGTCATAGTCAATCTCCATCATTGATGCTTGAACCTCAAAGAGAGATACAGAGAGAGATGCGAGGATTGGATAGAAAAAGGAGGAAGTGAGAAAAAATTACGGATAAAAATGAAAACTCAATGTGTTTTAAAATGAAATATGCTATTTGTTAACAATTGTAATAATTTATGTTATTTATTAACATTAGAGGTCAGTATTATACTATTTGATATGATTTATCTAAACAAAATTAGACTAATTGCTGGACAGCCGAGTAAACATAAAATAAAACAATATTATTAAAATTTATTAAATATTCAACAGTTCAAAACAGAGTTCAATCAATAAGGTTATTTTCTATCTTATCGTATAGTCCCATTTAAGAAAAGAAAACAAAAAAAGGTAGATAATGTTCTTGCAATATTCTTAAAACAAGTCGAGCGAAATCAAATTAATAGAAAAAGAGGATGGTAACAAAGGGGAATTAGGAGGAACTTCGAACCTGATTAAGGAATCCCACCAAGATCAAGTTTCATGATTAGTACTCGGAAGAGCTGGTTCTGGTTATTGTTGGCCAGTCTGAGATCAACACAGCCGAAGGCAACATGGTAGTAATGTAGCGGACAGAAAACAGCTTAAATTATTAAACAGCTTGAGAGTAGTGGATGACAGAAGTGCAAGAAAAGCCAGCAACAATTGCGTTTGAGGGTCAGTCAAAGTCTTCCCTTCGAGCCAAGGAAAATGGACCTCAATGGCCAATAGATATAATGCACGAGTATGAACATAATATTTTGGTCCAACCAAAAATAAATAAATAAATAAAATGGACTTAATAGATTTTCATAAAGGGACAGTGTAAAGTGGCGAATACTTATCAGTGTTGACAAGTCTTGAATGTCGGTAGGTATTTTTAAGGTGTCGTTTGCTTTGAATATTGTATTTATATTAAATTTAAATATAATATAATTTTTATTTAAATATAAAAATATTATATTTAAATATTAATTATATTTAATATAATTGTTATTTATTATTTTATTTTATATATTATTTTTATTAATTATGTTACATATTTTTTTCTCTTCTTTTTTTTTTATTTTTTTCTATCACATCACATATTTATTATTTAAATATAATTCAAATATTTTTCATCTAAACACACATTTCATTCAAATATAATGTAAATGCTTTTTTTTTCAAATGTAAATTACATTTAATATATTGTATTCAAATACAATACAAACATAATACATTTATCAAATGAAACCTAAAATTAGAATTATTCTATTTTACTATTCATGAATTTTTTTATTTTAACTAATTGATTATTTTTTTTAATATTATGAAATTTAAGAATGTACTCGTTAAAGGTTTAAAATACACAAGATAAAACTATTCTTAATTATAGATTTAAATATTAAAAAATTAACCTAACAATTAAAATAATAATTATGTGTGATAATAAAAAAAGGACAATTTATATCGTATAAATTATTTATCTTATATTTGGATAGATAAAATAAAAATATATGCATCTAACCAAATTTGCTTAAAAGTCTAGGTCTAATAGTCAAGATAGTTTTTAATTACTACATTATACATTCAAGGATGCAAACATTACGGCCATTTTTGGAAAATAGTCACTAAATGCCAATAAAAAAAGGATTAGTTGTGGACTTTCTTGCAAAGACGGTAATGGATCTTCATCATCCTTGATGTTATAAAAACAACCACTATATCCCTATTTCACAAAAAAATTTGATGGAATTTCAACATGTTCATATTACATAAATTTTAATTCATAAGTTTTAATTCAGATTAAAATCATAATTAAATATTTTTAGAAGTGATAATATTCAAAATATCTCTTTGATGTTATATATTTTTGTTTAAAATATAATTTATGTTATATATATTATTATTAAAATTCAGTTTTCTTCTAAAATACTCTGATTGAAGTATAATTTTTTTTTGAAAAAACAATTACAATTTTACTTATAAACGAAACTAGTGTAATCAGAACGTGTTAAATTTTAGTCTAATATTAGTTTAATAGAGTGTTATGTATAAAATCAAAAGTTAGGGATTAATTTAACGATAATATATAATTCGTTTTCTATTTATAAATTTAACACTAATGTTATAGAATTTTTTGAGCCCTCGTACCTGTTTTCATCATTTTGAGACTTGAATTTCTTCTTTCATGTAAATGTATTACTATTCATATATTCATATATGAATATCTGTATTACTATTCATATATTCATAAATGTATTACTATTCATATATTCATAAATGTATTACTATTCATATATTTAATTTGTCGGAACGCCTACAAATTAATCCTATAACATAATGGATAATGAATTTTAAGCATGGAGCCAAAGTATGTTCTTTGGAAATTGTGGCGATTCTTGGAGGGATATCAGGTTGAAGATACAAAGAGCGTGTTTGTTTTTTATTTTGAATCGGATTTCACGATTCCCGAGAAAATCGTTTTGTAAATCAAGTTGAAATCACGTTTATTTGTCACAGATTTTGAAAACGCATTTTGAGTTAAACTCAATTTTTAATGTTTAAGTTAGAAAACAACTTAAACTTGTTTTCATTGTTTTTCCTCAGCCTCGCGTACACAAAGCCCCCTACCCCTCTCTCGCCTCAACGGTATCGGCTTCGCCCCCCTCTCTCTTTCTCGTTCATCACCGTCGGTCGAAGTTGTCTCTCCTCCCCTGGGATCGACTCCGCTCTGTCTCTCCTCCCGTCGGCTCGTTCATTGCCATCATTCGGAGGCTCTTCGGTGTCCTTCAAATCGAGTCTTCAGAGCTCATCGGTGAGTCCTCTAGCTCCTCGATGGCTGGTAGTTCGAGATTGAAAATTGCAGAATCGGAATTGTCATTTTGAGAAGATGGGGAATGGAGAAGCCTTTGGTCGGCATGGCAGGTTGGTAGTGATCGGAGGAGTTTTTGGAGACGGAGATTTCTTCAGAGGATTCCAATTTTTTCCGCTTAACTCCTTCGACCTCTTTCTCTCCCTCAGTGTTTCTGCTTCTTCTTCGATTTCAAGAATCATCTTCAACATTTTTCCTCAGCCCCCCATCCCTGTATCTTGCCTCCCGTCTGCCGCTTCTCCCTCTCTTCACCGAACCAACCGTCAAAACGCCATCCACCACGACTCAGCCCGACGCCGTGACCGAATCGCCTAGCCGCCAGCCGTGTCTCCCTCACCCAAACCGTATTGGTCCCTCACCCTCGCGCCACCGCAAACCACAGGCCGCTCTCCCCCTTAACATATATACTAAACTTATATATATATATATATCTGTATATGTTTATATGTATATATATAACATAAACCAAATAATAATAAAATGATAATAACAGTAATAATGATAATAAAATTCATAATAAATGTTTTAAATTTGGATTTGAATTTAAAATTGTATTTGAAACTATTTAGGGAATTGGCAGGTTAAGCTTTTGAAATGTTGGATAGGTTATATTTTAAGGTAGGTCATGTCGAAATTTGTATAAAATAAAAATGAAATATTTAGGTATTTTAAAAAGTAAAATGTTGTTTTAAATATTAAATCAATGGCACACTAGTTATTAGAATTTATCGTAATTATGATTATGAAATTTTTTAATAATTTTTATTTAAATGTTACTTCAACTATTAAGAACTACTTTGTAATATATTTGTAACTAATTATTATGGTTAATTAAGATTTAATTGATATAGTAATTACTTAAATATTATGGTTATTAATTTTTAATTCATTTTTCAATTAAAAAATTTTATTAATTTTTAATTTTTGGTATTCATAATAATTTTTTTTAAATAAAACTAAAATATATTTTTATAGAATACTTATAAAATAGCTGGTTTTCAAAAATATAATCAAACACAGTTTCATTTTTTTGTTTCTCAAAATATACACTCAGAAAATAAAATCAAACATAATTTCAAAAACGTTCTCAGAATTGTTTTCAAAACAATCTCAAATTCAAAAAATTTGAAAATATAATAAATTTTAAAAATAATATCAAACGCTACCAAATTGACGCCAACTACTTTCTTTTTTTTTCAGTAAAATTGATGCCGACTCTTTTACTTTCGACCAGGCGTACAACAGTAGGGTCTATTATTGGTTGATATATTTTAACAATTTTTCAATGTAAATTATTATTATTACTCGTTTATTATGCAACACAATACAGAGCCCCATTTTTATCTCACACTATTCATATTATACGTAATTATGTTATTATATCCATAAAAAAAGTTATTAACCGTACATATTTACCCAAAAAAGTGATTAACCGTATATTTTTTTGAAAAGGGCGTCCTTGTGATAATTACTAATCTGTATATATGACGTAGTTAATTTAATTTATATGGTTAAATCAAACCTAACGAATTTTTTACAGCAAAATAAAATAAAAACCTTTGGATACATAGAAAAACTTTGAAAATTTTGATTTCTATTCATGTTTACACAATATTATAAAATATAAATGTAACTAAATATTCATATTTTTAATTACAACTTTATAAAATGTTAGAATTGTTTAAAAGTGCAAAAAAAGAGTATAAAAATCTCACATAAAAAAAAGATAAAGAGTCATAACTCTTTATAAGAGAATGTCTTTCTAGCGAACCAGTGATGTGACAAGTGAAAGGATATGTCTATATAGCTTACATGCGCACACACGGCGTGGGCAGTGAGGCGTAAAGGCATTTATTAGGCGCACTTGACACTGAACACGTAAACGTGACACGTGTCGTATAGAGATTAAATAATATAATTAATATTTATTTGTTATTTTTTAAAAACAAAAAAATAAAATAATTTTAATTTTAATTTCAAAATTTTTTTAATTTATGAAAAAATGTTACTTTTCAAAAATGGTAATAATTAATACAATTATTTATATCAATAGTTGTATATATTGATGAATGAGTGTTATTAAGTCTATATTAAGGGAATTCAGAAAACGTTTAACATAATTTTTTTTTTTCAGTTTTTCCTCTATTTTCTCTCCCAGATATTCAATTGAATTCTTATTTTCCTTTTTGAATTTTTAGTTTTGCTTACTGGAAATTTACGTGAGACTTGTCATATCTTAATAGTGATTTGCTATTGAAACCTAAAGCAATTTCTACAGAGAGGAGCAAATAACGCTTTAAAGAAAACATATTTCATTATGTGTTTCAAGTCTCCAATATTTTCTCAACAATTTTAAAGCATTATTCCATGGGGACCGAAACTACTACTGTCACCATCAAACTGATGAATCAAGATTTGATTACACTAGATCATTTTGATAGAACAAACTTTACTCGTTGGCAAGACAAATTAAAGTTTTTATTGACTAAATTAAAGATTTTCTATTTACTTGATCTGGATTTGCAACCAATTCGTGACCACATTCTCAATCCTTTGTCTGACCATCTATATGATCTTTACATAGATACTGCATTTGCAAAAGAGATTTAGATTGCACTGGAATTCAAATATAAAACAGAGAAGGAAGATAGCAAAAAGTTTCTAATTTCATAATATTTTGATTTTAAGATGTTGATGATAAACCTATTCTGTGGCGGCCCGTCCTGCTGTAGAGGCTCTACAGTGCTATTACAGTCAACTCTATAGTTAACCGCAATAGTCTGCAGGCCTCTAGGGTCGCCGGCAATCATGCTGAACTGTAAACTGCTTGCTAATTTTGCGGAACAAATTTTTTTTTCTTAAAATTCATAAACTGTTTGAGAATGTGGTAAGGAAATCATGTTAACAAAATAACATGCGTCTGATCATGATTCCCCTATCACATACTCTTGGCTTGAAAACTTGTCTTGTTCGAAATTATATTCAAAATCTATACAGCGGAAGATTAAATAGTGACCAACATCCCTCGCCCAATCCTGCCCGGCATGCAACTTTCCTGTTCGTCGTCCACCATATACTACTAGTGAACAGGTCTCTTACCTGCAACATGTGAACAAACTGATGAGCTATGGGCTCAGTAAGTTCAAACATAAAAACATAAAACTAACATACTATACTGCTGTGCTCATGTATGAAACTGGACTCTGTGAACATGCTTCTGGCTAAGAGGTTTAGTCTTAGGATATTATCTGATATTTTAGTTCTGGTTTTGGGCCCCTGATTGGACGTACCGACATGTTAGCGCAACCGGGAGCGGTACTTTAGTGCTGACCTCCTTAGTCTTAACTGATGCTAAACATAATAACCTCCCCGTGGGTCGAGAGGCCGATACGCCCATACTGGTTTAATTACCATCTTGCTGGTGTTTCAACTGGGTAGCATACTGCTTGCCCCCACAGTCAGAACCTGTTAATCAAATTACTGGGGTGTGAATTATATAACATACTAGGGTGCCTTGTGCACCTAACTATTTTCTTGTTCTGGTACTGTCTGGTCTGTGTACTGAAACATGTAACTCTATATGCATGACATGAACTGACCTGTGCTGACATGATACTGACATAAACATCATGATGCAGACAATTAATGTCTGACATACACGTCATACACATACATAACATCATAACTAACAAGCTTGTCCACGTTGCAGTCAGGACAATGCTTGAATTTACAGAAAATCCTCTAGTGTAAGCTTCTGCTGCTCTGGGACTGCTGATTTGGGGTCTCTGGCTTGATCTCCTATAAAAGGAAAAATCACCGATTATTTACCATATTTTTCTTATACTGGAAATATGGCAAAACATGAAAATTTTCATTTCCAGACTCTTTTTTTTTTTTTTTTTTTACTTTCTGGCTTTGAACACGCCCTCCTACACGGGCGTGTCTCTGCCCGTGTACCTCTTTGGACTTTTAAGCCTGGCAGTGTATCGGACCGTGTCAAGGGGCACACGGTCAAGAGGGAGGCGTGTAGCAGGCCATGTTAGGCCGTAAGAGAACACGGCCAGAAACACAGCCGTGTAAGTAACCGTGTAAGAGTACAGAGGAGTACACGGCCTGTAACAAGGCCGTGTCAGTAACAGTATAAGAGTACAGAGGAGTACACGGCCAGTAACACGGCCGTGTATCCACCCGTGTAAGCATACACGGCCAGGCTTAAAAGTCCAGAGAGGTACACGGGCAAAGACACGCCCATGTAGGAGGGCGTGTTCGAAGCCAGAGAGTAAAAAAAAAAAAAAAGAGTCTGGAAATGAAAATTTTCATGTTTTGCCATATTTCCAGTATAAGAAAAATATGATAAATAATCAGTGATTTTTCCTTTTATAGGAGATCAAGCCAGAGACCCCAAATCAGCAGTCCCAGAGCAGCAGAAGCTTACACTAGAGGATTTTCTGTAAGTTCAAGCATTGTCCTGACTGCAACGTGGACAAGCTTGTTAGTTATGATGTTATGTATGTGTATGACGTGTATGTCAGACATTAATTGTCTGCATCATGATGTTTATGTCAGTGCATGTCAGTATCATGTCAGCACAGGTCAGTTCATGTCATGCATATAGAGTTGCATGTTTCAGTACATAGACCAGACAGTACCAGAACAAGAAAACAGTTAGGTGCACAAGGCACCCTAGTGTGTTATATAATTCACACCCCAGTAATTTGATTAACAGGTTCCGACTGTGGGGGCAAGCAGTATGCTACCCAGTTGAAACACCAGCAAGATGGTAATTAAACCAGTATGGGCGTATCGGCCTCTCGACCCACGGGGAGGTTATCATGTTTAGCATCAGTTAAGACTGAGGAGGTCAGCACTAAAGTACCGCTCCCGGTTGCGCTAACATGTCGGTACGTCCAATCAGGGGCCCAAAACCAGAACTAAAATATCAGATAATATCCTAAGACTAAACCTCTTAGCCAGAAGCATGTTCACAGAGTCCAGTTTCATGCATGAGCACAGCAGTATAGCATGTTAGTTTCATGTTTTTATATTTGAACTTACTGAGCCCATAGCTCATCAGTTTGTTCACATATTGCAGGTAAGAGACCTATTCACTAGTAGTATATGGTGGACGACGAACAGGAAAGTTGCATGCCGGGCAGGATTGGGCGAGGGATGTTGGTCACTATTTAATCTTCCGCTGTATAGATTTTGAATGTAATTTCGAACAAGACAAGTTTTCAAGTCAAGAGTATGTGATAGGGGAATCATGATCAGACGCATGTTATTTTGTTAACATGATTTCCTTACCACATTCTCAAACAGTTTATGAATTTTAAGAAAAAAAAATTTGTTTCGCAAAATTAGCAAGCAGTTTACAGTTCAGCATGATTACCGGCGACCCTAGAGGCCTGCAGACTATTGCGGTTAACTACAGAGTTGACTGTAATAGCACTGTAGAGCCTCTATAGCAGGGCGGGCCGCCACATATTCTGCCTCAAGTTCATAAATTGTAATTTATTGTTAACAAACTGAGGGCTGTGAATATATATCTTCCTAAGTCATTTTATGTTGGTGCAATTATTACAAAATTGTCATAGACTTGGAAAGGCTATAGAAAGAAGATTCCACACAACTCTAAAGATTTTTCTTTGGAACAAGTTCAGAAACATCTTTGAATTAAGGAAGAATCAAGGGCACGAGATAAGAATGACAATTTTTTTGTTGACACTTCTAAAGCCAACGTTTTTGATAAACCCAATCCCAAAAAGAACAACCATGTTGTGGATTTTCGCAAGTACATGAATCGAACAAGTAATAAAATGATGAGTAAAATATCGTTTTTACGATAATAGTGTTGTTAAATACCGCAATTAGTTAATTTTAATTTTATTTGAGCATCCAAAAAATATTATAATTGAAAAATTAAATAAATATAATAAAATTACAAAAATAAATGAACATAAATTAATAACATACAAACAAATACACAGATGCTAAAAATTACAGTTTCCTCATAATTAATAAGATTTAATTTTATTTAAGTGTTGTTATGATTTTGTGTTTATATTTATTGATAGTCACCTATCATTTGTGTTTTATGTATTTTTTTTTTCAAATTATACATAAATTCTACATTTTTATAATTAAAATTATGTAAAACATAAAGGATTAGTAAATTAAAATTCATGATAAATAGTGCCGTATATGTGAATAGTATTATACGTGTGAATAGTATCGTATATGTGAATAGTACTGTATATGTGAACAGTAAAATAAATCTGAATTCAATTATAAAAAGTGCTCTTTGATAAATCTGTGATAATTAATAATATGATACACAAAAACAGATAGATATTTCTCTATTCTATCATATATTTTATACTATTTATTTTAGAGTCATGTTATAAAAATCTCTTCTCGGTCTCATTTTATTCCTCAAATTATTCAAAAGTTGACTAAAAATTTGAAAGCCTTAAGTTTGAAAATAAATATGTTAACATACAACAATCATAATAACATATTTAATTTAATTAAACCATCATAACCAGACTATGTTATAGTTCCCAGTAAAAATTTATTTAATTCATAAAGAAAAAAAAAAACACAACAAGACAGATTAAACATAATGACTAAATAAAAGAAAAGAGCCTAAAATAATTACTGATATTTGTGCTATCAGAACCTTTAGTAACTTCTTCTTTTATTGATTCAAAAATTACAAATTAAACTAAATAAATAAAATAAAAGTAAAAAAATAAAAAAGTAACTATATATGGGTCCTAGATATCTCCTTATTGATCCAAAGTTAGAATCTGTTATAACTTCTTCATACGAGTTTTGATTTCAGTGTTTTTTCCTAAATACTACTATCGATGAGAGGATCAAAACAAGACCAGTCAAGGGGTTGAACTGCCAATATGAAAAGTAATGCCTAGGGGACCTACTTTCAACACATGTTTTTTTAATCATTATTTGATACTGCATACAAATAAAAAGCTAAAATTAGACATTTCTAATAAAATGCTATAGATTAACTCATTGGAAATATTTAATTTTAAGCTTATTTAACATACTATCACTAAAATAAAGCAAAATTAAATAAAAATATGACAAAATTTATTAAAAAAAATCTAAATTAAGGTAAACAAAACAAAAATAAATAATAAATAAATAAAACTCTGAAGGATAAACTAATTTTTATACTAGAAAAAATAGTAAAATAACTCTATTTTATAGAGTTATTATTCCCCCAAACTTAAGATTTTGCTTATCCTTGAGCAAAAGAAAAGAAAATTCTGTATTAGCAATAGTGATTTTCAGAAATTTCCTCAGATGTTGTTGTAAAAGATATAGCGTGCAGAAAAACATAAAATTTTGACTAAAAATTTGAATTTAATTTAAGAGTATGTCTACTTATAATTGGATATTCCATGTGTGTGTATAATTCTTTTTCCATTTAATTGCATGTAATCTAGATGAGTTTATGAGGACATGAATTTTGGATAATAAGCAAATCTCATAGGTTTATTTTTTATTTCTTTCTCTACTAATATCGACAAACATAAAACCAAGGGTCATTAGGACTTTATCAGGCTTGTGATGTGTGGTTGAGGTGAAGTTAAGATATTGGATAATTATGTGGCTTAGATTGCCCTTCAACAATTTATTATTTTAAGATTTGTTGTAGGGCTTTTATTTACACTTAAATAACGCGTCCAAACTTATTTATAACTTTTCTTTGTCACAAATAAAACTTATATTTTTTTTGTTTTTGTTTTTGTTTTGATTTTTTTTTAAGAGCTAGTACATCCCTAAACTTATTATCATAAACAAATGGTGTAGTACTCTTTTTCTTTTTCTTTGTTTTTTTTTATATGTTGCATAATATCAACCTTCTCCCCATATTTCAGCATAGTTAAAATAATTTCTAAAATGATCAATATGGTTAAGGGCTAAAAGTTATATATTTTATTGAAAAGGCTAAACTAAAAATATGGGTGAAAAAAAAAAGTTATACAATACAAGGCTCCAAAGGGGTAAACTAAAGATAAAGATATTTCAGGGTTAGTTTGAAGAGCTCAAACATTTAAAAAAAAAAAAAGAAATTGCCTAAATCATTTTCTTAGTGTTTATCTCATCTAGGATTTCGTCTCGAGAGAAAATCAAACAAATTCTAAGATTTATGAAATCAGAAATATTTCATATTCACAAAGTTTTCTCTAAACAAACATACAACTTTTAGATCAAGAATTAGTATTTAAATATTTGTTTGATTTCGCCTCGAGAGAAAATTAAACAAATTCTAAGATTTGTGAAATAAAAATTATTTCATCAAAAAACTTTCTTTAAACAAACACATAACTTTTAGATCAAGAATTAGTGCTCAAATATTGAATATCTTAACTAAGTCAAACTAACTCAAAAATGTAAATGCAAATTTGCTAAATTTTTATTTTTCTAAAAGATTATATAAAATAAAGTAACCAAAATTTTCATCATTAGATTTATAAGAAATCACGTTTTTTTTTAATATTTTTTAGTATTTACTTTTTTTTGCTTAATATATATATTTTTATAACAAAGATAATGGTATAAGAAAACAATTATTACTATAATATACGCATCAAGAGTACTAAAAGTAACTATTTATTCAATCATCTTATAAATAATGAATCTGGTGGTTTTACTAATACAAAAAGAAAAAAAGAAAAAAAATAACAATCACAAGAAACTAAACGAACATTCAAGAAATAAAACAAATCAAGCTATTCCCTCCCCACAAACTATTTGAGACATTGTCCCCAATGTCTAATATAGATAAATAAAGAGTGAATGATTTCACCTAATCTGGTATTATTGAAAGCAAAAACTCGCAAACTAAAACTAAAATAATAAATATATGTTATAAGTAAAACCAAAGAGTTAACGAATGTTATAATCGGAATGTCATATCTAACCCTCACTACTTGCTGCTTTTGCTATTCATAGTTGACCATACTACCTGTGATATTAATGGGTCAGGTTTAGGCACAAAAATCTATAGTTGATCAATCAGCCGATCAGCACTTTGAGTGGAGACTAGGATTTTTTGAGATGATGGTATAATGAATTTCTATTCCATAGTATGATCTAAAAAAGACAATAAACCATCAGAAAAACCATTAACATTTAATAATCTTATTGGCTTTTGATGAAGATTGAGTTGGGTCTAAGAGACAGTGTTGAAAATTTCTTTCAGTATTCCTAAATTACCAAGTAAAGCAATAAAGACATCTGTATTATACATCATGTTAGTCATTTTCTTGTGCATGGACGAGACCTTTAACTTATTATCTAGAATGTAACCGGTGATGTTTTTGTCAGCTAAAGCCTTAGAAATGATGCCTAAGACTTTGCTGTCCCCTATATATGCACTAGATGACACACAATCCATTAACCCAAGACTTCCTCCCCCATATACTAGATTAGTTTGTCTAGCAATTAACACCATGCCAAAGTTGTTTGCTGCTTTCAAAAACTCTCTATCTTTTCTAAGACAAGATCTATTGAAAACACAAATAGTTTTAAACTTACAAATTAAAAGACCTTCCATCCTAACTTACTTCTTTCTAACCTTACAAATAGAGATGTGTATAATGACAATGTGAAAATTCATGTGTATTTATAAGGTGAAAAAGGAAGATGTTAAGTTAAGTCTATCAAGGATTAGATCAACTGTCATCTAAAAAATTTGAAAAATGAAAAGAGAAAGTAAAAAACAAATACTCAATCTAAAAAGAAAAAGTTAAAAAATGGACCCTTGATGTAAAAATAAAAAGTCAAAAATACACACTCGATGCAAAAACAAAAAGTCAAAAATGATAATAGTGAAATAAGGAAAAAATAAAAAGAAAATTTGTAAAAAGTAGAAAACAAGATTTTATACAGTAGTTGTAATTGTGGCTCAAATCTTCCTCTGATTTTATGTCCAATAATGACTTAAACAACCTTTATGAGTCGAGAACGAGCTTCTCATCTAGTTTTTGTATAAATTGGCAAACAGGGTCTTTTAACATCAAAATCCCAAGACTAAAGTGTTCTCGTTCATTTCAAAATCTGTACAGCGGAAGACTTAAGGGTGACCAAAATCACTCGTCCAATCCTCCCCGGCATGCATCTACCCTGTTCGTCGTCCACCATCTACTACTGGTGGACAGGTCTCTTACCTATAACATGTGAACAAACTGATGAGCTATGAGCTCAGTAAGTTCAAACATAAAAACATAAAACATGACATGCTGTACTACTGTGCTCATGCATGAAACTGGACTCTGTAAACATGCTCATGACTGAAGGATTAGTCTTAGGACATTATCTGTTATTAAGTTCTGGTTTTGAGCCCCTGATTGGTCGTACCGACATGTTAGCACAACTGGGAGCGGCACTTTAGTGCTAACCTCCTCAGTCTTAACTGATGCTACACATGAGAACCTCCCCGTGGGTCGAGAGGCCGATACGCCAATAATTGATTTAATTACCATCTTGCTGGTGTTCCAACTGGGTAGCATACTGATTGCCCCCACAGTTGGAACCTGTTACATGAATTACTGGGGTATGAGTTTTATTAGCACACTAAGATGCCTTGTGCACCTACCTGTTTTCGTGTTCTGGTACCTGTCTGACATGTGTACTGAAACATGCAACTCTACATGCATGACATAAACTGACATGAACTGACATGAAATGACATAGATATCATGATGCAGACAATCAACGTCTAACATACACGTCTTACAACCTACATAACATCATAATATAACAAGCTTGTCCACGTTGCAGTCAGGACAATGCTTGAACTTACAGAAAGTCGGCTAGCGTGAGCCTCTACTGCTCTGGGACTGCTGATTCGGGGTCTCTGACTTGAACTCCTATAAAAGAAATAATCATGGATTATTTCCATTGTTCAACTTATATTGGAAATATGGCAAAACATGAAATTTCTATTTCCAGACTCTTTTTTTTTTTTTTTACTCTTTGGCTTCGGACCCGCCCTCCTACACAGCCGTGTCTCTGCCCGTGGATCTCTCTGGACTTACATGCCTAGCCGTGTAATTCGTGGAACATGGTCGTGTATACTTACACGGGTGAATACACGGCCGTGTACTCCTCTAGACTCTTACACGGTTACTTACACGGCTGTGTTTCTGGCCGTGTTTTCCTGCTGTCTAATATGGTCTGCTATGCACTTTCCCTTGACCGTGTGCCCCTTGACACAGCCCGATACACGGCCGTGTACCTCTCAGGTCTGATTTTTCTTGCAACACGGTCGTGCATATGGGCATGTTCGGGGCCGTGTACTGAACACACCCTTGTACACGCCCGTGTTTATACCATAATCAAGATTCTAGGTCCGAACTGCTCTGCTCTGGTTTTTTAAGGCTTTTATGGCCTTTGTTCTACTTCTTACACTTGAAATCAATCTTCATAAGATCGTTTCAAGGTATCTACTACATTTCTACTATCACAAATCCATGATTTCATAAGCAAAAATTCTACATTTTGCTCATTTATAACTCTTGACTCAACTTTTGAAAAATCTACACTTTTGTGAAGAAATTTCAGTAAACTTAGTTTTCTAAACCATCAACTCATGGATTCATGTTTGAAAACATCTAGACTCGAACCATGTTTCGATTTTAACCGAAAACCTCAACATGATTCACTCACATTCTCTTTTTCCTCTCAAAACCCCAGATTTTCCCCCAAGAAAAATGTGAGAAACGAGGGTATACCTTGCTTTGAATTTTGAAAGCTTCTGGCTACTGATTCTTGACCGAAATCAATCAATCTGTAACTTGAACAAGAAAATCTGAACTTTTTTTGGATTTCCTTTTTTCTCTCTCCTCCTTTCTCGGTTTCTCGGTTTCTCTCTTTCCCTTTCTTTCTTTCTTTCTTTCTTTCTTTCTTTCTCTCTCTTTCTTTCTTGCTGCCGGCTACTTCTCTTTGCAGCTAAGGGGATTAATTTGCCCCCTTTAGCTCACATGCCTCTCCCTCTCTCACTTGCTTTCTTTTATTTTTTTTTTAAAGTGTAAGGGCTTGTTTGGCTACTTCTTAGCCATTAATCAAGGTGGCTCACTTGTGTGCCATTGATCTCTTAATATGTGTTTTCCACATACTTTTCTATTAATTTTTTAAAACATCATAATTTGAATTAATGCTTAGCTTTTAACTATTTTCATTAATTCATTGTCAAATTTTGATTAAAACTCAATTAATCAAAATTTTCCTCCGCTCTTTATTCTGTAATATATCTCACTATAAATGTACATTTATTTACATATTTTGTACAAAATTTTCTGAGAGTATAGATTTCTCGGTTATCGCATTCACCCCTCCTTATAAGATTTTCGTCCTCGAAAATTTAGAACAAGTGAGGGTATGAACGTCTCATCTCATCTTCTCTCTCCCACGTAGTCTCTTCAATGTTGTGATTTCTCCACAATACCTTGACTAGTGGGATGGTCTTGTTCCTCAACACCTTTTCTTCTCTAGCCAGTATCTGAACAGGCTGTTCTTCATAGGTCAAATCCTCTTGGACTTGGACTGGTTCATGTTGTAGCACATGAGATAGATCTGACATGTACTTTCTGAGCATGGAGACATGGAATACATTGTGTACTGCTGACAGCTCAGGAGGTAATGCCAACTTGTAGGTGACCTTCCCAATGCGTTTGATAATCTCATAAGGTCCAATGTATCTTGGACTCAATTTTCCCTTCTTACCAAATCGCATAATCCTCTTCATGGGTGACACTTTCAGAAATAAGTCCCCTTCCTTGAATTCTAGGGATCCGTCTTCTGTCTGCATAGCTCTTCTGTCTGCTCTGAGCACTCTTCATTCTTTGCTGGATCTTGACAACTGCATCGTAAGTTTCCTGCATGAAATCTGTTTTATGCAGTTGTTTTTCCTTCAGATCATACCAATGGATGGGTGATCTGCACTTTCGTCCATACAGGGCCTCATAAGTTGCCATCTTGATGGAAGCTTGGTAACTGTTATTGTATGAGAATTTCACTAGTGGTAGCTTCTCAATCCAAGATCCTGGAAAATCCATGACACATGGTCGGAGCATATCCTCTAAAGTCTAGATAGTCCGTTCTGATTGTCCGTCTGTCTGAGGATGGAAGGCTGTACTGAACCTCAGTTCTGTGCCCATGGCTCTTTGCATACACTCCCAAAAGTTTGAAGTGAATCGTGCATCTCTGTCAGATACTATGGACTTTGGCACTCCATGTAACCTGACAACATGATCTACATACAGATGTGCCAGCTTCTCCAATGAGTAAGTGATCTTTATTGGTATGAATCTGGCTGTCTTTGTCAATCTGTCCACGATTACCCAGATGGCATTGTGTCCTCCTCTTGTACATCTTGGTATGAATCTGGCTGTCTTTCCACCAAAACTGTAGCTTGAAATCTTGGTATATCTTGGTGGCTCCAGGATGGACTGAGTATGGCGTCTCATGGGCTTCTGACATGATTTGCCTTCGTAGTTCTTCATCTGCTGGAACGTGAATTCTCCCCTGATACATGATTAATCCATCTGTGGACATCTATTCCTGGGAGTCTGTCAGACTTGAATCTTGTTTCTGAGCTTCCTTGATATCATCAAACAATGATGACTTCAATTGCAGTGCTGACAATTTTCCTGATATCAGCTCTAACTCGAGCGAATGAATCTCTTGCTGCAATGGTCTTGACAACTTGTCAATGGGCAACTGCTGTGGAACTGTAGCTTTTCTGCTCAAAGCGTCTGCTACTCGGTTGGATTTTCCTGGGTGATAAAGGATCTCACAGTCATAATCCTTCACCAGCTCCAACCATCTTCTTTGCCTCATGTTCAACTCCTTCTATGTGAAGAAGTATTTTAGGCTCTGATGATCTGTGTAAATCTGGTACTGTACTCCATACAGATAGTGTCGCCAAATTTTGAGTGCGAACACTACTACAACAAGTTCTAGATCGTGGGTGGGATAGTTCTTCTTGTGCTCTTTCAATTGACGTGAAGCATAGGCAATTACTTTGCCATCTTGCATCAATACTGCTCCCAAACCCACTTTTGAAGCGTCACTGTAGATTTCATACTTCTCCCCTTCAGTAGGGAGTGTGAGGATCGGCGCACTTATCAGCTGTCTCTCCAGCTCTTAGAAGCTTCTGTCACACTCATCTGTCTATATGTACTTCTTTTCCTTGCGTGTGAGGGTGGTGAGAGGTGCTGCTAATTGTGTAAATCCTTCCACAAATCTTCTGTAATAGCTAGCTAATCCTAAGAAACTGCGTATTTCTGTTATGCTCTTAAGTATAGGCCATTTGTTGATTGCATCCACTTTATTTGGATCCACTGCAATTCCCTCCTTGGACACTATATGACCGAGGAAATGTACTCTATCTAGCCAAAACTCACATTTTGAAAATTTGGCATAGAGTTGATGCTCTTTCAGCTTCTGAAAAACAATTCTTAACTGGGCTTCATGCTCTGCGTGAGTCTTTGAATATACAAGAATGTCATCGATGAACACAATGACAAACTTGTGAAGATACTCCTTGAAGACTCTGTTCACCAGGTCCATGAAAGCGGCTGGCGCGTTCGTTAACCCAAACGGCATTATTAAGAACTCATAATGCCCATAACGGGTTCTGAAAGCTGTCTTGGGAACGTCATCTTCCTTAATTCTCAACTGATGATATCCTGATCTCAAATCAATCTTTGAGAACACTGCTGCACCCTTGAGCTGATCGAACAGGTCATCAATCCTAGGTAATGGGTACCTATTCTTGACTGTAATCTTGTTCAATTCTCTGTAATCTATGCACATGCGGAATGTCCCGTCTTTCTTCTTGACAAACAGTACAGGAGCTCCCCATGGGGCATAACTCGGTCTGATGAATCCCTTGTCAAGCAGGTCCTTCAACTGTACTTGTAACTCCTTTAACTCTACTGTTACCATGCGGTATGGCGCCTTGGAGATCAGTGCTGTTCCAGGTAGGAGCTCTATCTCAAATGAGATTTCCTGTTCTGGAGGTAATCCTGATAGTTCCTCGGGAAAGACTTCGAGAAATTCTCTGACAACTGGAACATCTTCTGGCTGTAACTTCTTCTCTTCTGCTGTATCTGTCACATAAGCTAAATATCCAGTACAACCACTAGTTATTAGCTTCTTGGCCTTCATTGAACTGATCATTATCTTGCTTGATCTTCTCGAAGAATCGACATATTCAAAACTTTCTTCATCTTCTGGCTTGAATACTATTCTTCTGTTTCTGCAATCTATCGTAGCTTGATATTTTCCTAGGAAATCCATTCTCAAGATTTAATCATAGTCTACGATCTTCATCATGATCAACTGTGCATACAGCTCTTTATTTGCCACGATTACTGGTACATGAGGTAACCAGTACTCTGACAACATGATTTCTCCTGACGGGAGAGCAGTTCTAAAAGTTCTTCCCATGTGATCTCTAGGATATTCTAACTTATCAGCAAATGCATACGATATGAAAGAATGGGTGGCCCCAGAGTCAAATAGAATAGATGCCAGAAATCTGACCTGTTACCACGTTGGACATCCCTGCCTCTGCCTCTTCTCTGGTGTAAGCCATCACCCTAGCGTCTGCCTGTGGAACTCTTTCTTATACTACTGGATGCACTTCTGATGAACTTTCATAGCTCAGTCTGAGTGCATGTACTTGTGACTGCTGTGGATGTGATGAGTTTGCTCCTAATACTGATACTGACTGGCGGTTCATGGGGCAATTCTTGATGAAGTGGCCTTCTTTTCCACACTGAAAACAGGCAGTCGTGCCAGCTTTGCACTGACCCACATGTTTCTTCCCACAATTTGGACAGTTGGGGTTACTTGGAACTGTGGTAGTGCTAGTCCTCCAAGACTGGCTTCTATTTTCTTGACCCTGGTT
Organism: Antiaris toxicaria; assembly: GCA_035233585.1. NCBI lineage: Eukaryota > Viridiplantae > Streptophyta > Magnoliopsida > Rosales > Moraceae > Antiaris > Antiaris toxicaria. Next base: position 22,772,927 of record CP141153.1, read on the forward strand.
TCCCTAGAAATTGCCCTTTCTCTTCTGTTGGGACTGAAGGCCTGGATGACTGGACTGCTCTGGTCTTGTACTCTAACTGCCTTTGCTGTATTGTCCGAGTTGAGAGGCCTTAGCCAAGATCTTTTCTTTCTTCTTGGCTTCCCAGACCTTTTCCTTTTCCTCTTTCTGTCGGGCTAGATGGTACTCCGCCCTCAAAGCACGACTAACACAGTCGGCTACTGAAACTGACGGAAATGGGCCAACATCAATCAAAGCAGAGATCTCAGGCCTGAACATGCCTATCATCTTCTATATCTTCTCCCTCTCCGTAGGCACCACATACGGACATAAGCGGGAGAGCTGATCAAATTTCCTGCAAACCTCACTGACTGACATGTCCCCCTACTGTAACTCTGAGAATTCTTTCTGCTGGGGTCGGAGTGATACAGGATCATAATATTTCTGGTTAAAGTCCTCCAGAAACTCTGCCCATGACATTGTGGTCACGTCCCTCCTTATGCGGACTGTGTCCCACCAAAATCTTGCATCATTCCTTAGAACAAAGGATGTAAACATGACTTTCTCTTCATCTGTGAGTCTCATAAACTCCATAATCATCTGGATTGAAGAAAGCCAATCTTCTGCTTCTAGAGGATTTGTTGAACCCTCAAATTTCAGAGGCCTCATCTTCCGAAATCTCTCATATAACGGCTCTGGATTCACCCTAACCGGTGGTTCCTGAACCACTTCTGGTGCCGTTGGTGGCACTACCTATTCTGCCTCTGCTGCTAACTGTGCAGGAGTCCCTACTGATCCCTGCCCCTGTTCTAACTGTTCTAGTCTCTGTCTCAACTCTGCATTTTCTCTCATTTGATTTTCTAGAAGAGCTTGCATCTCTTCTAATCTTTGAGTTAAAGTTGGGCGTCCCCTTCTCCTTTTTTGGCCTTGGCCTTAGTTTTCCATCGTGCTACTTTTTATCCTATAATTACATGATGAACTTGTATTAGATCCTATATAAAAAGGATCCACATGATTTCTTGCATTATTATAACATCATATACTTACTACAAAGTATAAGTCTCTACAGACCTTTACTTTCATGCTTAACTAGCTACTAATCTTAACATAAACTGAACTTACTTGGATCGACGAACAGGACATGCACGGAATCAGGCGGGATATGATCAACCAACTTTTCTGATAATACTAACTATAACTACAGTAAGTATTCTAAACTAGATCCATTTTAAAACTTGGGCTCTGATACCAAATGTGGCTACATTTGGTATCCTAAACTGAACCCATCGTAAAAACCTGGCTCTGATACCACCTGTGGCGGCCCGCCCTACTGTAGAAGCGCTATATGGCTATTACGGCCAACTCTGTAGTTAACCGCAACAGTATGCAGGCCTCTAGGGTCACCGGCAATCATGCTGAACTGAAAACTTGCTTGCTAATTTGCGGAATAAATTTTTTTTTCATAACTTTATATTCATAAACTGTTCGAGAATGTGATAAGGAAATCATATTAACAAAAATAACATACACATGATCATGATTCCCCTATCACATAATCTTAACTTGAAACTTGTTCTTGAAACTACATGGTTTAGATTTCAAAATCTGTACAACGGAAGACTTAAGGGTGACCAAAATCCCTCGCTCAATCCTCCCCGGCATGCATCTACCCTGTTCGTCGTCCACCATCTATTACTAGTGAATAGGTCTCTTACCTGCAACATGTGAACAAACTGATGAGCTATGGGCTCAGTAAGTTCAAACATAAAAACATAAAACATGACATGCTGTACTGCTGTGCTCATGCATGAAACTGGACTCTGTAAACATGCTCGTGACTGAAGGATTAGTCTTAGGACATTATCTGTTATTAAGTTCTGGTTTTGGGCCTCTGATTGGTCGTACCGACATGTTAGCGCAATTGGGAGTGGTTCTTTAGTGCTGACCTCCTCAGTCTTAACTGATGCTACACATGAGAACCTCCCCGTCGGTCGAGAGGCCAATACGCCAATAATTGGTTTAATTACCATCTTACTAGTGTTCCAACTGGGTAGCATACTGATTGCCCCCACAGTCGGAACCTGTTACATGAATTACTGGGGTGTGAGTTTTATTAGCACACTAAGATGCCTTGTACACATACCTGTTTTCGTGTTCTGGTACCTGTCTGACATGTGTACTGAAACATACAACTCTACATGTATGACATGAACTGATATAGATATCGTGATGCAGACAATCAATGTCTAACATACACGTCATACAACCTACATAACATCATAATATAACAAGCTTGTCCACGTTGCAGTCAGGACAATACTTGAACTTACAGAAAGTCGGCTAGCGTGAGCCTCTGCTGCTCTAGGACTGCTGATTCGGGGTCTCTGGCTTGAACTCCTATAAAAGAAATAATCATGGATTATTTCCATTGTTCAACTTATACTGGAAATATGGCAAAACATGAAATTTCTATTTCCAGACTCTTTTTTTTTTTTTTACTCTTTGGCTTCGGACACGCCCTCCTACACGACCGTGTCTCTGCCCGTGTACCTCTTTGGACTTACATGCCTGGCCGTATAATTCGTGGAACATGGCCGTGTATCCTTACACGGGTGAATACACGGTCGTGTTACTGGCCGTGTACTCCTCTGGACTCTTACACGATTACTTACACGGCCGTGTTTCTGGCCGTGTTTTCCTACTGTCTAACATGGTCTGCTACACGCCTTCCCTTGACCGTGTGCCCCTTGACACGGCCCGATACACGGCCATGATCTTGGCCGTGTACCTCTCGGGTCTGATTTTTCTTGCAACACGATCGTGCATATGGGCATGTTCGGGGCTGTGTACTGAACACGCCCTTGTACATGCCCGTGTTCATACCAGAATCAAGATTCTGAGTCCGAACTGCTCTGCTCTGGTTTTCTAAGGCTTTTATGGCCTTTGTTCTACTTCTTACACTTGAAATCGATCTTCATAAGATCGTTTCAAGGTATCTACTACATTTCTACTATCACAAATCCATGATTTCATAAGCAAAAATTCCACATTTTGCTCATTTACAACTCTTGACTCAACTTTTGAAAAATCTGTACTTTTGTGAAGAAATTTCACTAAACTTGGTTTTCTAAACCATCAACTCATGGATTCATGTTTGAAAACATCTAGACTCGAACCATGTTTTGATTTTAACCGAAAACCTCAACATGATTCACTCACATTCTCTTTTTCCTCTCAAAATCCCAGATTTTCCCCCAAGAAAAACGTGAGAAATGAGGGTTTACCTTGCTTTGAATTTTGAAAGCTTCTGACCGCTGATTCTTGATCGAACTTGATCGATCTGTAACTTGAACAAGAAAATCCGAACTTTCTTTGGATTTCCTTTTTTTTTCCTCTCCTCCTTTCTCAATTTTTTTCTTTCTCTCTTTCCCTTTCTTTCTTTCTTTCTTTCTTTCTTTCTTTCTCTTTCTTTCTTTCTTTCTGCCGGCTGCTTCTCTTTGCAACTAAGGGGATTAATTTGCCCCCTTTAGTTCACGTGCCTCTCCCTCTCTCACTTACTTTCTTTTATTTTTTTTTTTAAAGTGCAAGGGCTTGTTTGGCTACTTCTTGGCCATTGATCAAGGTGGCTCACTTGTGTGCCATTGATATCTTAATATGTGTTTTCCACATACTTTTCTATTAATTTTTTAAAACATCATAATTTGAATTAATGCTTAGCTTTTAACTGTTTTCATTAATTCATTGTCAAATTTTGATTAAAACTCAATTAATCAAAATTTTCCTTCGCTCTTTATTCTGTAACATGTCTCACTATAAATGTACATTTATTTACATATTTTGTACAAAATTTTCCGAGAGTATAGATTTCTCGGTTATCACACTTTTTCCCATTTCTGGTATATGTTTATTAAATGAACTGAGAAATTCTACTGATAATCATACCTTAGCCTCGATAATCCAACACGGATATTCTGGCATGCCAAAATACATGAGTAGCTTCATCAAATGAACTAGCAAAAGTACCTTTTCCCATTCCTGGCATATGTTTATCAAATGAATTGGGAAATTCACCTCATAACCGTACCTTAGCCTCGATAATCAAACATAGATCTTCTGGCATGCTAAAATGTATGAGCAACTTCATCCTTTCTAATCTACACCTATATATTTTGAGCAATGCATCTTGAGGATAAGAAGGGAACTTGTTCTTGAGTTTTGATAGAGTTTCTTCCATATCTGTAGCTAAGAAAGTGACAAAAAAAATGTGAAAATAGAATAGAAAATAAACACACAAAGAAAAAAAAAAAGAAAGAAAAAACAAATCTTGGGTTATCTCTCAAGAAGCACTTGATTTATAGTCATTGGCTTGACTTCAAAGAAGTGTTTTATCAAAAAGTGGCTTTCGTCCGTAATAGGTGCCATGTGACACCATATATATGTCTTCGTTAATGATGCCCTTAAGCTTGGCTAGATGTAGAGTGATTCGACATGTGTGTCCAACAAAATTTGGTTTTGAATAATCAGCTTGGTGGACCTCAAGGATTGAGGCTAATTATGGTTTCAAAGGAGTTGGCCATGTAGTATCTTGAAAAGTTGATGCTGGCATAGGTTGGGCTTTCAAGACTTTTTCTTATGTATTTTCTTTAATGATTAAGTCTTCGATACTTTTCTCACTTAGAGAGTCATCGTCATAAAATAACTCCAAGTGCTCTTCTTCTAGTGTAGGCTCCTCTTCTGGTGCAAGATCCTTAAGGTGGAAATGATGTATGATTTTTGATGGGATATCTGTTATGGAAATGGATGCTCCTAATGCTTTGAAATCCTCCACCACTATCTCTGTTCACCTTATAGTATCGAATGGTTTCTCTAGAATGTCATCCACCCTATCAATAAGTTGATTCATCCTCTCTGTGTAGTAAGCAGCTAGGCTTTGAAATTCAGAAGATATCTCTGTCTCTTGAATTCGATGTGAATTCATGGCTCTTCAATATTGAATTATAATTCCAAATTTGATTGTTCATTGAATAATTCCACTTATCGAATTCTACTATATCTTCCAACATGTAATAGGCTTTATCTAAGGATTGTTGGTAGAAAGATATGGTATCATCTCCCCTCTTAACCCATTGTCTAGTTGTGTAACACAACCCACTAAGAAAGATTTTTAATTGATATTTTTTAGAAAACCCATGATATGGAAACCTAATTAGCAAATCTTTAAATCTCAACTAGGTACTATGAAATGGTTCTAAAGCTTGTTGGGAAAAATTTGTGAGAATTAGTTGATGAGACATTTTTACAAAAACCTTATCTAAAATCCTTTTTTTCTTTTAATTTTTTTGATTTTTTTTAAAAAACACTTAAAAAGGAAAACAAAAGAAAAATAAAGCTCAATTAAAATTAGATCAGTTGGTATCGAATTTAATAACTAACTATCCCTGACAACGACGCCAAAAACTTGTTGTGTATTTTCACAAGTACACAAATCAAACAAGTAATAAAATGATTAATAAAGTATCATTCCTTCAAGGATAGTGTTATTAAGTACTGAAATTAATTAATTTTAATTTTATTTGAGCAACCGAAAAATGTTATAATTGAAAAATTAAATAAATAAAATAAAATTATAAAAATAAATGAACATAAATTAATAATACACTAATAAACACACCAATTTTATTTGAGCAATCGAAAAATATTATAATTGAAAAATTAAATAAATAAAATAAAATTATAAAAATAAATGAATATAAATTAATAATACACCAATAAACACATAGATGCTAGAAATTATAGTTTCACCATAATTAATCAAATTTAATTTTATTTAAGTGTATTGTTATGGTTTATGTTCATATTCGTTAATAGTCAACTATCTTTTATGCTTTATGTACTCTTTCTCAAATAATACGTAAATTCATCATTTTTATAATTAAATTTATGTAAAACATAAAGGATTAGTAAATTAAAATTCTAGATAAATAGTACTATATATGTGAATAGTGATGTACATGTGAACTGTAAAATACGAATTTAAATTTAATTATAAAAAGTGTTCTTTGAATAATCTGTAATAGTTAATAATATAATACACAAAAATAGATAGATATATCTCTATTCTATCCTATATTTTATATTATTTATTCTAGAGTTGTGTCATAAAAATCTTCTTTAAATTTAACTTCATTCCTCAAATCATTCAAAAGTTGGCCAGATTTTTGAAAGCATTAAGTTTGAAGATAAATACATCAACAAATACGACAATTATAATAACATACTTAATTTAATTAAACCATCATAATCAGGTTACGTCATAGTTCTTAGTTAAAATTTATTTAATTCACAAAGAAAATAAAATAACACAACAAGACAAATTAAATATAATGAGAAAATAAATGAAATGAGTCTAAATAATTACTGATATTTGATCTGTTAAAACCTCCAGAAACTCCTTTTTTTATTGATACGAAAATTATTCTTAAACTAAAAAGAAAAATTAATAAGTAACATATGCTTCATGTGGAGCTCTACACCAAAGGGCTAGGTCTCGAAGCTCCCTACTTTTCTTGCTTTTCTTCCTTGCTTTCTTTTTTACTTCCTTTGCTGCCTTTTATAAGCCAAAAATTGGCACTGTCTACTAACCTACATGGGAAATGTATCAGGGCCACCAAATTTTAGCTTTGTGTGCAAGCCCACCAAATTCGACTGAAGAAAAGTGAAGATAAGGACAAAAAAAGAAAGAAAGTGAGGGTTAGATGTCTCCTTATTGATTTGAAATTAGAATCTGCTATAACATCTTTATACGAGTTCCGATTTGAGTGATTCTTTTTTTTTTTTAAATACTCGTATTGATGAGAAGATCAAAATAAGACCAGTCAAGAGGTTGGATTGCCGATATAAATAGTAATACCTGGTGGGACCCACTTTCAACACATGATTTTTAATTACTATTTGATATTGCAAACAAACAAAGTGTTAAACTTAGACATTTTTAAAATAAAATGCTATAGATAAACTCATTGGAAATATTTAATTTTAAGCTTATTTAATATATTATTACTAAAATAAAGCAAAATTAAATAAAAATATCACAAAATTTATAAAAAAATCTAATTAAGGTAAAAAAACAAAAATAAATCAAAAACAAATAATACTCTCAAGGTTAAGCCAATTTTTATAGAAGAAAAAGTGGTAAAATAACTCTATTTTATAGAATTATCAAACCACAAGAAAGGAAATTTTCAAGATCCTAAGAAGGATAAAGAAAAATTTAAGAAAAACAACAACAATAACCAGAATTCCAAAGGTTGTTTTGTTTGTGGCAAACTAGGGCATTATGCTCGAGATTGCAGGTACAAAAAAACCCCAAAAGATAAGACAGTAAATTTTATTAAAGAAGAAGAAGAGTTTGTCGCTACTGTGAGCAAAATTAATGCTATCCATAGAAAAGTTCCTAAATAGTAGTATGATACTTGTGCCACTATTCATGTTTACTATGTTGGGTCACTGTTCAAAACCTATCAAGAAGTTGATGAATGGGAAATATAGTTCGCTCCAAAGTGATTAGCAAAGGGAATGTAGAACTTGTTTTCACTTATAGGAAGAAAATTACGTCAACCAATGTACTTCATGTTCCTGATATGAATATAAATTTAGTTAGTGTGGATCTTTTAGGAAAACCTGGTGTTAAATTTGCATATGAATCGAGCAAGTTAATTTTGTCCTAAAATGGTGTTTTTATTAGGAAAGGCTGTTCGAGTGAAGGAATAGTCAAGCTTTGTACTAATGACAATAATAATAATAACAACAACAACAATAATAATAAGAATGTTGCTTTTGCTTATATGGTTGATTCCGTTTCATTGTGGCATTGTAGATTGGCACATATTGGAATTTTTACTATGAAAAAGATGATTAAATATGGATTGTTTTCATGTGATGTTGATAAATTTTAAAAATGTGAAATCTACATTGAGTCAAAAATGGTAAAAAAAACCTTTTCATAATGTTGCAAGAACATTTCAATTATTAGATCTTATACATACAAATATTTGTGAGATCAATAGTATGTTAACAAGAGGCGGTAATAAATATTTTATTACTTTTATTAATGATTGTTCTAGATTTGCATATGTCTGTTTACTTAAAACCAAAGATGAAGCTTTTAATGTGTTTAAAGCTTGTAAATCAGAAGTTGAAAATCAATTAGGAAGGAAATCAAAGTTCTTAGAAGTGATAGAGGTAGTGAATCTTTCTCAAATGAATTTAATGTTTTTTGTAAGGAGTATAATATTGTTCATGAGTGTTCAGCACCATGAACACTCGAACAAAATGGTTTGGCTGAACAAGAAAGTTGAACTTTTCAAGAAATGATTAATGCTGTGTTATTGCATTCTAAGTTATCATTAAATTTATGGAGAGAAGCATTACCTCTTGTATGTCATATTCTTAATATAATTCCTTTAAAAAAAAATGAAATTTCTCCATATGAGTTATGGAAAGGAAGAAAACACAATATAAGGTATTTCAAAGTGTGGTGGTGTCTTGCTTATTACAAGAACACCAATCCTAAAAGGACCAAGTTGGGTCCAAGAGAGATAAGATATGCATTTGTAGGATATGCTATAAATAGCAAGACATATAGACTCTTTAATTTAGAGTCTAATTGTAGGAAAAAATTGGTAAAAATGCATTAGAGCAGTGCAGTAGAACAATAAAAATTTTTCAAGATCGTTAAATATCTCATGATGCCATATACAATAAATTAACAATAATAAAACTCATACCATAGGAGGACGCCAAACTGCAGGAGGAGAATGACTGAAGGGCTTCAACCAACTAGCCTTCTCTACTATGCTCCAATTCCCGAATGGCAGAGTGTCTGGGTACTCGGTTCCTCGACCGGTATGCTAGCACTGCTAGTCTCCTTCCAACCACCCATATCTCTAAAGAACTTATTGTCACGGTGAGCTATGCAACAATAAGCCTGCTCACCTAAGAGTCTGTGGTCTAAGAGAACTGGAGTGGTAAGACCTCTATTTATAGACTTGCATGAGGTGATCCTCTGAATTTGAATTGGATTAGGAGAAGATTTTCTCCCTTATCCACTCACAAAAACCCGAAAATTCTAGGCCTTATCCAACCAAAAAGAATTCAGCCATTTTAGGGATTTTCTTTCAAAATTCAAACAGGATTTTAACTTAAAATTTATCTCCTCATTCCCTCATAAAAATCGATTCCCCTTTATGCCAAAAACATGACTAGATTCGATCATTAAAGTGTGAGGAGAATCAAAATTCAAATAGGATTTTCTAACTTAAATTTAATCTCACTCTTATCCATTAAAACAGAAAATCTCCCTCGAGATTATCCTTAAAATTTTCAGCCAAACTAGGGAGGAGAAAATCCAAATTCAACTGAGATTGAAACTTGAATTTTTCCCTGCATCCTTATCCAAAAAATCTGAAAATTCTAGGAGGATATTCCTCAACTAATTTCGGTTTTTCCTTGATGGATTTGGGATTCAAAATTCAAGTAGGATTCAAATAATATTTTCTTGTCCATAATCCAACTCAAATTCGAATTCTAACCCTGTGGAATTATCCACAAAGAATTCAAATTCCACTTAGACTGTGATTCAAAATTTGAATTTCAAATTTCAAAGTTCAAATTTCAAAATTCAAACTTCAAATTCAAATTTCAAATTTAAATTTTAAATTCAAATTTTAAATTTCAAATTTCAAATTTAGATTTCAAATTCAAATTTCAAATTCGAATTCAAATTTAAATTTCAAATTCGAATTCAAATTTAAATTTCAAATTCAAATTTTAAATTTCAAATTTGAAATTTCAAAATTCAAAATTCAAATTTCAAACTCCACAAAGAAGTTGTATTTCAAATTTGTTCTCATGGATAATTTTCTACAACTCCAATCCAATCTCAAATAAAATCATGGTAACTTTATTTGGAGTTCGAATAATTGTGTACTTTATTATCCAAAACAAAAACATGAATTCAACCGGAGAGAATCTTGTCCACCATCCTAATCCTATGTCAACACCATCCATGCATAATCAACTAGCCAATATGCATACACAAATTAATTTGCCAACTGTTAAGGAATTATATGGAGCTAGTAGAGGGACCAATTGGATATATATAATCGGGCTCTCGTGAGTCCATATGATCATCATTCTGTACAGAAGAACTCAATCATATGATCACTAATTTCAGAGTCACACCACTATAAACCTGAAACTGAACTCCCAATTATATGCCGTATTACGAAAGCCTGTGACAAGCTAATGTCCAATGACCTTGTCATGTATGCAGAACCCTCATATGATATTCATGATCAGCCTTAGGTTAAAGTCTGTTTAATCCTACTGATCAGGCTATCTTAAAGTTCAATAATACTACTGAATAAGAAAATGATTATTCACCATATGTGAATAAGAAGTCATCTGCCCAGTAGACGATCCAAGGCCTTGTCTATTTTCATATCTCGTATAAAGCCTTTAAGATGATACCTTTAACTCCTTAGAGCTATGATTTCGATATCTGTAAACAAACCTTTCATCGTATACAAGTCATTCACCTAACGAACTGGTCTATAAGCTTACTACCTCTGAGACGCTTTAGCTATTGGAACATCAAAGTACACAAGTCATATACATGAAGTAGTTCATTTACTCAGGATTAAGGTTATTGCATAATGAACGTCAAAAGCAGATTGATCCACTCATAGTGGACTACGTAGATCAATCACGCTTTAGTCCCGGTCTAATATGTCACCACCAAGCAACATATCTATATCTCTACTTAGGAGTCTAGGCTCTGGACAGTCAAGATAAACTGTCCCCACCATGACTTTAGACAACATAATAGTCTTAACATGAGTTAGATGCTCGGTGTAACCCCATAGACTACAGACCTTAGTTTAGACCGCTTACTTTAGAACATTGTCTTCTTGCATACAAAAATCCATTACATGCAACGTTCTAACAATTTTAACACAAGCAGTCTGTGAGCCATATTTGCTTACATTTACTTTAACATGTAAATAGAATAAGGACAAATAATAATGTAATGAATAACCTCTATATTATAATTTTATTATCCTGTTCAAAATAAATACATAAAATGTCTCTAATGCTTAGGCCATTTCCTAACAATCTCCCACTTGCCCTAAGCCAGCAGATGTGCTATGTTACGTATCCCCATCACCTCTACATGCCTTTCAAAGCTTCTAACTACCAAAGTCTTAGTAAAGAGATCGGCAATGTTATCCTCGGACGCGATCTTATATACATCCACTTGTCTTGTCTCCACATGCCCTCTTATAATGTGATACCTCCGATCTATGTACTTAGTCCTCTTATGGTGTCGAGATTCCCTTATGTTGGCAATAGCCTCAGTGTTATCACAGTAAAGTGTGATAGGCTTGTCAACACCCGAAATGACCTCAAGGTCTTTAAAGAACTTGCAGAGCCAAACCGTTCTTTAGATGCCTCAGCCGCAGCCACATATTCAGTCTCCATCGTAAAGTCAGCTGTGCAACCCTACTTCACACTCCTCCACATAATGGCGCCTCATCCGAGTAAGAACACTGATCCTGATGTCGATTTCTTCAAATCTTGCAAGTCTGGAAGTCTGAGTCTGTGTATCCGACGGGTGTTAGCTCCCCTCCAGAATACACCAGCGTATAATCCCTCGTTCTCTTAAGATACTTGAGTATATGCTTTACTGCTTGCCAGTGCTTGGTTCTAGGATTTGCTTGATATCGACTCACCATACCTACTACAAAACATATGTTTGGGCGAGTGTAAAGCATAGCGTATATAAGGCTACCCACAGTGGATGAATAAGGGACCTTACTCATACACTCTCTTTCTTCTGATATCTTGGGACAGTCATCCAATGAAAAAGTTAGACTGGCAATGGAATGTTGTGAACCTTTCTTTAGCTCTTGCATTGCATATTTGTCAATTATTTTATCTATGTATGAAGCCTGGGATAATGCTATCATTTCGTTCTTTCGATCTCTGAAAAGACGAATGCCTAGAACATAATTAGTTTCTCCCAAGTCCTTCATGTCAAACTATTAGTGTAGCCAGAGCTTGACCGATGATAAATTCCCTACATCATTCCCAATGAGTAGTATATCATCAACATAGAATACTAGAAAGACCACTTTACCATGCTTAATACGTTTATAAACACAAGGTTTATCAATGTTCTGCTCAAAACTGAATGTCTTGATCACTTGATTAAATCTCTGGTTCCATGAGCAGGATGCTTGCTTTAATCCATAAATGGATCTAAGCAGCTTGCAGACTTTTCTTTCTTGGCCTTTTGCCACGAACCCTTCGGGTTGTATCACGTAGATACATTCCCCAAGATGGCCATTCAAGAATGCCGTCTAGACGTCTATTTGCCAGATCTCGTAATCGAGAGCCGCAGCAATGGACAAAAGAATATAGATAGACTTCAGCATAGCAACAGGCGAAAAGGTTTCATGGTAATCGATTCCAGCCTTTTGCGTGTAACCCTTTGCAACCAGTCTAGCTTTGAAAGTCTCTACTCTCCCTTCTGGATCCTTCTTTCTTTTGTAGACCCACTTGCATCCAATAGGTTTTATCTCATCTGGTAGATCTACAAGTTCCCAAACAGAGTTAGATTTCATAGAATCCATCTCATTGTTCATGGCCTGTTTCTAAGATTTAGAATCAACATCATTTATAGCTTCATCATAAGTAATTGGATCATCCTCATGCTCATGAGCCTCGGCCTGGTATACCTCAGCATCATACATGAAGAAATTAGGCTTATTTGAAACCCTCCCACTACGACGAGGCACCCTAAATTGTTGATCGTCTGCAGGTCTTTCACAGGAACTCAGACTTGTGTCCAAGGTCGAAACCTGTAGAGCAGTTCTTTCACCCGATAACTCCTCTAGCACCACTTTGCTTCGAGACTTAAAGTCATTCATGTGACTTTCCTCCAAGAATGTCGCATGGGTTGAAACAATGACTTTTTGTTCCTTCGGGTTATAGAACAAACCTCCCTTAGTTCCCTTCGGATACCCTACAAACATGCACAATTCTGATTTTGGTTCCAACTTCTTTGCATTCCCATCTAGTACATGTGCTAGACAGCCCTATATTCTTATATGTCCAAGGGAAGGCTTCCTACCACGTCACAATTCATACGGAGTCCTGGGAATTGACTTACTTGGAACCTGTTTCAGAATATAGCACACCATTTGTAATGCATATCCCCAAAATGATAACGGTAGTATTGAATAACTCATCATAGACCGTACCATATATAATAAGGTTCTGTTTATTCTTTTGGCTACACCATTCTGTTGTGGAGTACCAGGTACATTCAATTAGGATAATATCCCATTCTCTATAAGAAGTCCTAGAAATTCATCGGAGAGGTATTCGCCACCTCGATCAGATCGAAGTGTCTTTATGGATTTACTCAATTGCTTTTCCACTTCTGCACAATACTCTTTGAACTTATCAAAGATTTCGCTCTTGCAGTGCATCAGGTACACATATCTATACCTCGAGTAATCGTCTATAAAGGAGACATAATACTCGAACCCTCCTCGTGCTGTGACATTCATGGGGCCACATACATTAGTGTGCACAGTTTCTAAGAGTTCCTGAGCCCTAGTACCCTTAACTCCAAAAAACTTCTTAGTCATCTTACCCTCAAGACAAGACTCACATTGAGGAAGATGTACCTCCTTCAGAGATTCTAGAGGACCGTCCTTCACCAATCTTTGAATCCTATCCTGATTAATATGACAAAGTTTTAAATGCTAAAGATACGCCTTGTTAGAGTGAGAAACTTTCAACATTTTAGAGTTATTTATTAATTCGGTGTCAAGCAGTGAGTACATCTTTGGTTTGATCAAATGTAGGTTTCCATCCATCCATCCAAAATAGATAAAAGACTTATTTTTATGAATACCAACTCTTTTACTAAAAGAAACTGAATAAGAATCCTTTATTAAACAAGCTACCGATATAAGGTTCCTCCTAAAATTAGAATCATAAAAATAGTCTTTCAATAATATAAACCTAAATTCATTAAAGTAAAGATAAACGTCTCCCACTGCCTTAGCCACCATAAAGCTACGATCTTCGATCTGCAACGAGAGACTCCTATCATGTAGACTTCTCGTTTCCATGAACTCCTACATAAAAACACAAACATGATCAGTGGCGCCCGAATCAATGACCCAAGTGTCTTTGGATTCTTCCACCAAACACGCTTTTAAATAATGAAGTTTCTTACCTTCCTTGCCCTTGACAGCTAGGAATTCTCGGCAAGCCTTCTTGAAATGACCTACCTTCCCACGGTGGAAGCACTTGGACTTTTTAGGGTCTTTGGGCTTCTTATTCTTCTTGTTCTTTTTCTATTCGAGACAGGAGGATTAGAAGAACTAAAAGCCACTTGCTTCTTATTTGGCCTCTTCCTCTTCTGTGAGGGTTTGGAAGATTCTGCTAAATTGGCCTCTCCTTTGGGTTGGACTGCATCCCATCTCTGATCATCCGCTCATAAGCTTGGAGTTGCTTCATGAGCTTGGTGAGTCCTAACTCCCTTGTTGCTAGATAATATGCAGCCTTAAACCCCACAAAATCCATAGACAGAATTTTAAACACCATTTCGATCTGGGTGTTGTAGTCTAATTCAGTACCATTCTTGGCAGTCCCAGCAAAGAATCCCCTTAGAGTGATCATATGGTCCTTCACCGGAGTACCTGCTTTTTGCTTAGAGTTCATAATATTGGTAATAGCAGATTGTTAAGCCAATTTTTCTTGGCCTTCGAACATATCTTTCAGATTTTCCATGATCTCCTTAGTAACTTGATAAGCCTTATGCTGCTTTTGTAAAGCACTTGTCATGCTAGCAAGAATATAGCATCGAGCTATCTCATTGGATTCTTTCCAACGAGTATAGGCAACTAGGACCTTCTCAAGCAGTGTGTCAGGTTTGGGCCCAGGTGGGCATAGTGTGTCCAGCACGAACTTATGTCTCTCACAGTTGAGAACTATTAGTAGATTTCTCTTTCAGTCGTTATAATTATTGCCATTCAACTTATTTTTAGTAAGTGTTGAAACGAGGGGTGTCGGTGATGTTTTGAACTGAAATAAAATTATACTAGACATCATTATAAAGCTCAAGCAAATATAAAGATAATTTAGCAAAGAAAACATACAAGTATGTTCCTACATGAAACTTGAAAAAACATGTAGCATTGCAATGATAATTCTCAGCACCTATTGCCTCAAGCCACCGAGGGGTGGTCATGAGACAAATAGCCGAAACATGGACCCCGTCCAATTAATATATGTTACCTTAAATCCTCCAAGGTTATGACATATATTAATAACCACTTATTTTAGCCACCAGTTTAGTTAACAGAGCTTCTAGGGAAGGTTAATAACTAAACGAGTCTTGAGTGTATAACCATTGTTTACATAGCCCGATCCACGTCCTACCAAGCCACCAAGGGGTGGTCATGAATAGAATGTACCCAAAAATGTTTTCCACATAGGAGATTCAACCTAGCTTACCGGCGGCGGTAAACACCTATCGAGGGGTATGGTCAGGGCAGAACTGACACGAGACGTTACCATGCTTTGACATATGAATCAACAATGGAGGCCGTGGGTTTTGTTTGAAACCCTCCCCCACTCAATATTTTGAAAAACATGCAAGTTTTGACAAATATGTATGATCAATATTGTCTGAGCAGCATTCACCTATCCTATATGACATGTTATCAAATATGCATACAAAACATCCATCAATACATATTTATACATCCATGACAAATCACAGAAAAAATAATTGACGAAATAACCAAGCCATGGTTCCATCCTAGAACAAAGAAAATAAAGATTACAAAATTCCATCCAAAGCATTCTTTGAGTCTTGAATTTTGTTCCATCTTCTTGTATCCATCTTTATGTAGCCTCTCTATTTATTCCTCATCCCAAGAATCATTTAAAATTTAAATTCCAAAATTTAAATTTCAAATTCGAATTTCAAATTTAAATTTCAAATTCAAATTTTAAACAATTTTAAATATCATGTGTAATAATATGTAATTTCAAAAAATTTAAAATTTTTAATTACATATTTTTAAACATGATTTAAAATTAAATCACAAATTTAAAAATTAAAATTTTTCGATTTTCAATCCATCGGCCCCACGGCCCCCGAAAGCCAGCAGTCGCCATGGGCAGCCCCCAGCCCCCCGGGGCTGGCAGCAGGCACCTGAGTGGGTGATGCAGCCCGCCAAGCTGTAGCCCAGGGGCTCAGCCAACCCTTAAGGGGGCCACGACCACCCTCGGCTGTAGGCAGAACCTGCGGCCGTGGGTGGTGCAGCCTTGGGTAGGGGCTGCCGCAGCCCCATCCTGCCCGAGGGCAGGGACTGCAGCCCTACCAAGGCCGATGGCCTATCCCGAAGGGTCCATCCTCGATTTATGTGTCATATTCCAATTTACCCATTAGGACCTCCAAAAATTAATTTGAATCCTAATTAAATTGGAATTTTTCACACAATCAAAATTTCAACCTTTAAATTAAATTTAACTTTTGGAAAAAATAAATTACAGTCTTCAAACTTCAATCTCCTCTAAGAATAATTACATAAAATTTCCTAAACCATTTCTGGTGTACAAAAATTCTAATCATAATAATTCTAAGAGACAAAAAATTAAAATTCATGGGAAAATTATGGTGATGATAAACCACTCCCATGGTTACATAAAAGTTCATAGATACAATTTTCTAAATTCTAAGGAACCATAATCGATATAAAATTAAGCATGCTTATAATAATTTAAAAAATTAAAATAACCACATACTACATACATAATACATGATAACAACATAAAGGAATCCTAGAATGCCACTTTTTAAATATCAAATCATACATAAATAAAAAGACTAACTAATTGTCTAATTTATGTACATGGCATAGTCACGCGATGGCTCTGATACCAATTGTAGGAAAAAATTGGTAAAAACGCATCGAAGTGGCGCAGCGAAACAATAAAAATTTTTTAAGATTGTTAAATATCTCGTGATGCCATATATAATAAACTAACAACAATAAAACTCATACCTCAGGAGGACGTCAAACTGCAAGAGGAGAATGACCGGAGGGCTTCAACCAACTAGCCTTCTCTACTATTCTCCAATTCCAGGATGGTAAAGTGTGTGGGCACTCGGTTCCTCGACCAGTATGCTAGCACTACTAGTCTCCTTCCGACCACCCAGATCTCTAAAGAACTTATTGTCACGGTGAGTTATGTAACAATAAGTCTGCTCACTTGAGAGTCTATGGTCTAAGAGAACTAGAGTGGCAGGACCTCTATTTATAGACTTGCATGAGGTGATTCTCTGAATTCGAATTGGATTAGGAGAAGATTTTCTCCCTTATCCACTCACAAAAATCCGAAAATTCTAGGCCTTATCCAACCAAAAAGAATTCGGCCATTTTAGGGATTTTCTTTCAAAATTCAAACAGGATTTTAACTTGAATTTTATCTCCTCATTCCCTCATAAAAACCGATTCCCCTTTGTGCCAAAAACATGACTAAATTCGGTCATTAAAGTGTGAGGAGAATCAAAATTCAAGTAGGATTTTCTAGCTTGAATTTAATCTCACCTTTATCCATTAAAACCGAAAATCTTCCTTGAGATTATCCTCAAAATTTTCGGCCAAAGTAGGGAGGAGAGAATCCAAATTCAATTGGAATTGAAACTTGAATTTTTCCCTACATCCTTTTCCAAAAAATCTGAAAATTCTAGGAGGATATTCCTCAACTTATTTCGGTTTTTCCTTGATGGATTTGGGATTTAAAATTCAAGTAGGATTCAAATAAGATTTTCTTATCCATAATCCAACTCAAATTCGAATTCTAATCTTGTGGAATTATCCACAAAGAATTCGAATTCCACTTAGACTGTGATTCAAAATTTGAATTTCAAATTTCAAAGTTCAAATTTCAAAATTCAAACTTCAAATTTAAATTTTAAATTTAAATTTCATATTCAAATTTTAAATTTCAAATTTTAAATTTAAATTTCAAATTCAAATTTCAAATTCGAATTCAAATTTAAATTTCAAATTCAAATTTTAAATTTCAAATTTGAAATTTCAAAATTCAAAATTCAAATTTCAAACTCCACAAAGAAGTTGTATTTCAAATTTGTTCTCACGGATAATTTTCTACAACTCCAATCCAATCTCAAATAAAATCATGGTAACTTTATTTGGAGTTCGAATAATTGTGTACTCTATTATCCAAGACAAAAACATGAATTCAACCGGAGAGAATCTTGTCCACCATCCTAATCCTATGTCAACACCATCCATGTATAATCAACTAGACCAACAAGCATACACAAATTATTTTGCCAACCGTTAAGGAATTATGTGGAGCTAGTAGAGGGACCAATTGGATATATATAATCGGGCTCCCGTGAGTCCATATGATCATCATTCTGTACAGAAGAACTCAATCATATGATCACTAATTTCAGAGTCACACCACTATAAACCTGAAACTGAACTCCCAATTATATACCGTATTACGAAAGCCTGTGACAAGATAATGTCCAATGACTTTGTCATGTATGCAGAACCCTCATATGATATTCATGATCAGCCTTAGGTCAAAGTCCGTTTAATCCTACCGATCAGGCTATCTTAAAGTTCAATAATACTACCGAATAAGAAAATGATTATTCACCATATGTGAATAAGAAGTCGTCTGTCCAGCAGACGACCCAAGACCTTGTCTATTTTCATATCCAGTATAATGCCTTTAAGAGGATACCTTTAACTCCTTAGAGCTATGATTCCAATATCTATAAATAAACCTTTTATCGTATACAAATCATACACCCAACGAACCGGTTTATAAGCTTACTACCTCTGAGATGCTTTAGCCATTGGAACATCAAAGTACACAAGTCATATATATGAAGTAGTTCATTTACTCAGGATTAAGGTTATTGCATAATGAACATCAAAAGCAGATTCATCCACTTATAGCGGACTATGTAGATCAATCAAGCTTTAGTCCCGGTCTAATATGTCACCACCAAGCAACATATCTATGTCTCTTCTTGGGAGTCTAGGCTCCAGACAGTCAAGACAAACCGTCCCCACCATGGCTTTAGACAACATAATAGTCTTAACATGAGTTAGATGCTCGGTCTAACCTCATAGACTACAGACCTTAGTTTAGACCACTTACTTTAGAACATTGTATTCTTGCATACAAAAATCCATTGCATGCAACGTTCTAATAGTTTTAACACAAGTAGTCAGTGAGTCATATTTACTTACATTTACTTCAACATGTAAATAGAATAAGGACAAACAGCAATGTAATGAATAACCTCTATATTATAATTTTATTATCTTGTTGAAAATAAATACATAAAATGTCTCTAATGCTTAGGGCATTTCCTAACACTAATGTGATAGTAGAATCTAGAGATGTGGAGTTTTTTGAGAACTTACTGACTTTAGTAAATAACTCTCAAAAACCCATTAATAAAGAATCTCAAGATAATAATCCTTCTATGGTGGTCGAATTTTTTGTCCACACAGGGCTAGAAAAAATACCAATTAGAGAGAGAGGAGAGAGAAAAATAATTTTCAAGTGTCCTTTCAAATTCAAATACTACATAGTTCATTCATTATAAATAAAAGTGTAGGGCTTTTGTTTTGGGTAGACTATGGACTCTAAGGTAAGGGAGCTTATTATACTCTTATTAGTAATAATAAGTTCTAAGAGTTATAGGTGGTTGGAAGGAGAGAAAGATGCATACCAAATATAAATTAAAAGACTGAGTGCTCACATATTCCACCATCTGGGAAATGGAGTATAGTAAAAAAGGCTAATTGATTGAAGTTTTCTTATTAACCTTCTCTGTTGTATTTGACAATTTAAGTTAATGCAACCCAAATAAAATTTTTAAAATTCTGTTACATATATTACTTATTTTTCCTACAGGGGCACCCAAGGCTGGGCAATGAGGGGCCCACCCAAGGGGTCATTGGCCTAGAAACTCCGATTTTTCACGTCGTAGCACGTCATTCCATTTTGATTTGTCGAAAACTTCTCTAAATTGATATTTTTTGACTCCAAATCATCTATTAGGCTTTAAAACACCTAAAAAACACAAAATAAACCTAATTATTCAAAGAATAACAAGAAAACACTAAATCATAGGATCATTGACATCAAATAAAGAGGAAATATGCAATTGTCAACCTTAACAAATGTAGCATTATATTAATAATGGAATGAGAGTGCCACATTTTGAAGTTCGGGGCTTTACTAACATAAACACCCTAGTTTAGGTGAAGGCTCTGCAATGTACTCAATGAAACTATTTCCCCTCCCCAAATTTAGGGAAAACATTACAAGACCCACAATTTGGGGAGAGAGAGTGTGATAATCGAGAAATTTATTGTTCTCGGAAAATTTTGTATAAGATATGTAAATAAATGTATATTCATGATGAGACAATTTATAGAATACAGAGCAGATGAAATTTTGATTAACTGAGTTATTAGTCAAAATTTTACAATGAATTAATAAACATAGTGTAAAAGCTAAGCATTAATTCAAATTATGATGTTTTAAATTTAATAGAAAAGTATGTGAAAAATACTTATTAAGAGATCAATGGCTCACAAGTAAGCCACATTGATCAATGGCCAAGATTAGCCAAAAATAGCCAATTTCCTTAAAATAAATTAAAGAAAATGGTGAGAGAGGAGGAGAGGCACGTGAGGGTCCTTAAACTCAAGCAGCCCAAGTGAAATTATTTCACTTCATTTGAACTACAAAAGAAAGAGAAGCGGTAGAAAGAAAGAGAAAGAAAGAAAGAGAAAGAAAGAGAGAGAGAAGAAGAGGAAAATCCTTTCAACAGCTTCGGATTCTCTCTTCAAGCAAGCAGATCGTTCAAGTTTTCAGCCAAGAATCCACAGCAAGAAGTTTTCAAACTTTAAGCAACGTAAATCCTCGTTTTTTCTCACGTTTTCTTGGGTGAAAAATCTGGGGTTTTGAGTGGAAAAAGAGAATGTGAGTTTAGCATGTTGAGATTTTCGGTTAAATCGAAACATGGTTCAAGTCTAGTTGTTTTTAAACACGAACTCGTGAGTTGATGTTTTAGAAAACCAAGTTTCAATGAGTTTTTTTCAAGAAAGTTCTGAATTTTTTTAAATGTTGAGTCAAGAGATGTGTATAAGCAAAATATGAAATTTTGCTTATGAAACCATGGATTCATGATTATAGAAATGCAGTTGGTACCTTAAAACGATCTTATTGAGATCGATTTTGAGTGCAAGAAGTAGAACAAAGGCCATAAAAGCCTTAGAAAATCAGAGCAGAGAATGTCAGACCCAAAGTCAGGATTCTGAGATGAACACGGGCGTGTACAAGGGCATGTTCAGAAAACAGCCCTGAACATACCCACATGCACGACCGTGTTTCAAGATAGTTGAGACTCAAGAGGTACACGACCAAGAACATGACCGTGTATTGGGCCGTGTCAAAGGGCACACGGCCATGGGAAAGGCGTGTAACAGACCATATTTGACAGTAGGAAAACATGGCCAGAAACACGACCGTGTAGCCACCCGTGTAAGCATGCATGAGTTACACGGCCATGTTGTATGAATTACACGCCCATACATGTAAGTCCAGAGGAGTATACGGCTACGAACACGCCCGTGTAGGAGGACGTGTTCGAAGTAAAAAAAAAAAAAAAGAGAGTTTAGAAATGTGATTTACATGTTTTGTCATGTTTCAAGTATAAAATGAATATTAGAAATAATCAACGATTATTTCTTTTATTGGAGTTCAGGCCAGACACCCTGAGGCAGCAGTTCTAAACCAGCAGAGGCTCACGCTAACAGACTTTCTGTAAGTTCAAGCATTGTCCTGACTGCAATGTGGACAATCATGTTATGTTTATGATGTTATGTTTTATTGTATGACGTGATGTTAGACATTGATTGTTTGCATCATGATACTCATGTCAGGTTCATGTCATGCATGTAGAATTTCATGTTACATGTAGATGATTCAAGCACACATGTCGGATAAGTATCAAGTACACGAAAACATGTAGGTGCACAAGGCATCTTCGTGTGTTTAATAAAACTCACACCCTAAGTAAAACATGTAATAGGTTCCTACTGTGGGCAATTAGTATGCTACCTAGTGGAACTTCAGACAAGATGGTAATTAAACCAGTCATTGGCGTACCAGGCTCTCGACCCACGGGGAGGTTTTCATGTTCAGCTTCAGTTAAGGCTGAGGAGGTCAGCACTAAAGTACTACTCCCAGTCATGCTAACATGTTAGTACGACCAATTAGGGGCTTAAAACCAGAACTTAATATCAGATAATGTCTTAAGACTTAACTTTCAGCCATACGCATGTTTATTCAAAGTCAAGTTTCATGCAAGAGCACAACATTAGACGTTATGATTCATATTTTTATGTTTGAACTTACTGAGCCTATAGCTCACTAGTTTGTTCATATGTTGCAGGTAAGAGACCTATTCACCAGTAGTACACGGTGGACGACAGACAAAGTAGATACATGCCGGGGGGATTGGGCGAGGGATTTTGGTCACCATAAGTCTTCCGCTGTATAGTTTTGAAAATTAAACATGTAATTTCAAGAACACGATTTCAAGTCAAAATTATGTGATAGGGGAATCATGAATTCATGTACATGTTATTTTGTTAACATGATTTCCTTATCACATTCTCGAACAAGTTATGATATTAAGGAAAAAAAAATTTATTCCGTAAAATTTTCAAGTAGTTTTCAAGCTAAGCATGATGCCGGCAGCCTTAGAGGCCTACATGTTATTGCGATTGACTACAAAGTTGACTGTAATAGTACTGTAGAACCTCCACAGCAGGGCGGACCGCCACAGAGAGAAGATAAAATTTGCCACAAATTCAAAATAGGAAAGTTTTGAACTTCCATTGGTAAAGTTATTTTAAACTTGAATGAAAAGATTGTGAAGCTTTTATTTAGTTATTGACTTATTTATTTATTTACTAGAAAATGTCGTATTTTAGTCATTTATCCCAAATATGGTAATTTGAATCATGGTGGTAGTATCTAGCTTCTATTTCACGAACATCTTGCGTCAAAGTTGCTATCTCGTCCTGAATCGCTACTGGCCCGCATATTTTCTCGTCAACCTTTATTTATTTAATTATTTTTTTTTGAAAAACCTCTTTTATACATCTGCCTTATTATATCGAAATACTAGATTTACCTCTCTTATATTATGCAAATTAATATTTAAATTACTACTTTTAGCCAATAACTGTGACGCCTTAAATTTTATTTAAGGGTCAATATATAATTTGAATAAAATTAGTGTGCCAAAAATTAATTTAAAAATCTTTTGGAAACCCTAGGTTAGTTTCCTAGTCAAATTCCGCTCAAAAAGTCAACAATTTGAACTTCAAAAAGAAACCCTAAAACATTCGGCCATCACTTAGGATTTTAAATTAAAAATTTAAATTCCACAAATCCAAGAAGGATTTAAATTCAAATTTCATTCCTTAGATATAAAGAAGAAATTCGGCCATAAAGTGTAGGAAATAAAGGAGATTTTATTTGAGTTAAAAGCTAGGTCAAAACTCATTCAAAATTCAAATTATTTTTTTTCCTAAAAACAAATGGATAATTTTCGGCCACTTAAGGGGAAATAAGAGAGAAAACCCTAGCCTCAAAACAGCACAAAAACTTTCCCTTTTGCCCCTTAAAATTTTCAGCCACAAGGAAGAGAAAGGGAAAGAAAAACCTAGTATAAAAACCCCCTTTTAACTCTCATTCACCCCTCCTTTCATCCTCAAAATTTCGGCCAGCTTTCCCCTCTCCCCTCTCTGAATTTTCTCTCCCAAAACACACCCAAAACAGCAAACAAAACCTACCAAAAGGCAGCTCAAAGATTCAACAACTTTTGAGACAAAAACAAGGTGAGAAATCAAACTTTTTCCTTCCTTCTCCTTTTGATTTTAAATCCGAAATTTATATGGTTTTCTCCACTATTTCCATACTGTTTTGAAGACTCCAATACTCACACAAATTCAGCCAAAAGGGAGACCAAGCATCAAAAATAGGGCAGCACAAACAAGGTGTGATTTTTCTCTCAAACTCTAAAATTTTGCCTCATTGATCCCCTTTTCAAAAACCCTATTATCATATGTGTAAGATTTTATGATTTTGTCAATTTGATTCTTGGGTTGTGTTAATGACATATAAATAAGGTTTTCCACAAAATTTCGTGATCATTGGATGAAAATTGAATTGGTTTGAGGCTAATCGAAATTCGGACACAGAAAAACGGAAATCTGGAAAATTACCTTATGAACAGTAAATTTGTGTCAGCCATAACTTGAGTTTTAAAAACGATTTTTGAGTGATTCTTGAGCCTAAAATTAAATTCAAGATGTCCCCTAAATTCTTGAAAAATTTTAGAATCAAAATCATCTGTTTACCCAGTCAAAATATTTTTCTAAGATAGGCGGACAGAACTGTCAGGTTTTGAACCGAAACTGAAACCCAGATTTTTATGCCTGAAAACAACCCTCGGTTTTTGGCCTAGTTAAATAACCAAACGATGTCCAAAAATTATAAAAATTATATGGAATTAAAGCTATGGATGTCTAGTTTAACATATTAAAAATTTAGAATTTTTGGGATGAAAAATAAATTAATATGGATTTTACATTCAGCCTAGGTCAGTCTGCCCATGCTCAGTAATATCTTAACTTAGAGTTTTTCATAAATTTTAAATCCCAAATGTTTATTAAACGTTTTAAAATCTTTTATGGCACACTAAAATGATTGGATGATTATGTCTAGACCTAGACTAATCATATGTTGTGATTATAGGACTTATTTGACGTTCTTGCTGGATTTGTGGATCACGTTATCGTAACGCTTGTGCGATAATCGAGGTAGGACGTTCAAGCCTTTTCTGGGAGTAGTCAAGTGTTTTAAATTCCCTTGTTTTATCGATGGCATGCTGTTTTCAGTTTATGAAATTATTATATTGTTTTTGATGAAATAAACGCATGCAACGTATTTGGTAATTAAATGTGTATTTTAAAACGTGTTTTGATTTATGGCATAATATAACTTGGTAAATACCATCTTTTGAATAATCCGGTGAACATAATTGAGCTCTAGTTCACGATCATTATAAATGATGCGTGCGTCCCAGAGTTGACGCCATGGGGGAAGGTCCCTAAACCTGCGCAGGGCCGTTCGGCCTATTTAGACCGTAACGAGATGATCTAGGATAATTCAAAATTTGAGGCACGTATATTATAGCTACGACAAGTCCTCACTCATAATATGATGGTTTGTTTTAATGATTTATTATTTTAATATTGGGGAACGTATATTGCAGCTACGCTAAGTCCTCAGCAGAATAAAACTTGCATTAAAAAAATGTTTTTCACGAAATTGTTGATTATTTTTTTTTGATTATTATGCCATGTATTTTTTTTTTCTAAATTGTTGATTATTTTTGGAAACGGATATTATGCCATATTTTTAAATGTTATCTGTTAACCCACCTTTGTTTCTGTCCTACTGAGCCAACGCTTACATCCCTTTTTCTTTGTGATTTCGAAATGACTACTTTCAGGTGCGGGAGGTAGCAGTTCCGAAAATCGTTGAGCTATCCGTTTCTACCGAGGATGATGCTATCCGTTTTCTCTATCTTCTTCTTTCTGTTTCTCGTTCTGATGTAATAAGACATTGAGTTTGGACTTTATTTCACGTTATTCAAATTTCATGCTTGGGAATATTTTATGGTTGGTAATTTCTTTTGAAAACCGATTTTGTGTTTAACTTCCGCATTAAAAAGCATTTATTTTCTCCTTTATTCTATTTTGTGGTTATGATGCTACTTTATAAATAATTGGCTTAGCTAAATTATAATGTTGACCCGTTTTTCGTAATAAATGTTTTCCTTAAATCTCGGGTTGATATTATGATTTGGCTGCCGTGTCACGTGTCTAAATTTTGGGCCGTGACAATAACAAATCACATAGTAATAAATAATTACAAGTTTAATTTAATAATAATTCTGCATATAACTCCATCATAACGTGTAATGTTCAAATTTTTTGAGTCTAAGTTAAAAAAAAAATAACATAGTAATCCTTTGTGATTCCCAATTTATGACAAACAATACTCAAATATATAAAAAACTTTGGTACGTTGAAAAATAGTAGAACGAGCAAAGATACCTGCGTCGGTGTTGCGAGGTTTTATAATTTGTAATATTATACAGTGTGTTATATGTATTATATTAAATTAAATTATAATATGATTATATAATTATAAAATATTATGTAGTTATAAATGTTATAAAATATTTATAAATATAGATGCTAATATTATAAAATATTTGTATTTACAATAATGTTGTAGTATGTTATAATTTGTTATATTATGTGGTTAAAGACGTATAAAATTTAAGTTATGTTTTATATGTTATATTATATTATATTATAATATGATTATATAATTATAAAATATTATATAATTATAGATTTTACAAACTATTTATAATTATAAATGTTAGTATTACAAAATATTTATATAATTACAGATGTTAAACTTTTACATTACAGCTTTTATTTGCCTTTCTTTTACTACTCCTTGTCATTATGATAGAAATTATAATTATTTTAGAAAATCGTATAAGTGTTGTATAAAAATGTTTATGTTGATTGTAAATAAATTAATTATCTGATTAGTTTACATTTTATCGAGGATTTTACTGTTCTTGTTTCAACACTAAAACGATAAAATATATTATTATTTCTATAATTTTTTATTAAATTTATGAAATATATTATAATAATAATCTGTTACCTTATAATAAGTTTTTTTGGATTAGGTGTCGGTAAAGAAAGTAAGAGGAAAAGAGGAAGATAGAGATGATAAGGATAAAGAGCAGAAAGAGAGATGCAAGAGAGGATAGGGTTTTTACCCATAAAAAACCCAATATGCCAACCCCAACCCCCCAAACAAAAAAAAGAAAAAAAAAGAACCCAAGTGAAGCAGGAGGGCAAAAGCGACAAAACACCACACTAGAGGCAATGATGTGAATTCATTGTACAAACAATAATAAAAAATGCTTCCTTAAAAACCAAATATACCCCAAAAAAATAATGGAACCCAAGTGAAGCAGGAGAGCAAAAGTAGCAAAACACCACACCAAGGATAAATATAGGAATCCACTGTACAAGAAATAATTAAAAAAAGCCTTCATTTTAGTTATATATAATAACGTATAAACAGCAATAAAAAATGCTTCCTTAAAAACCCAATATGCCCCAAAAAAATAATGAAACCCAAGTGAAGCAGGAGGGCAAAAGCGGCAAAACACTATACTAAGGATAAATATAGGAATCCACTATACAAGGAACCGTAAAAAAAGCCTTCCTTTTAGTTATATATAATAATATCCGCGAATGATATGTAACATTCTTCATAAAACTAAGGGTAGCATGCATCATTTAAACACCGGTAAAACAACAAATAACTATCCATTTATACTTTAATAATATGTGAGCAAGACACTATTAGATAGATTTTCCATTATTATAAACAAATCCCAGTGCAATTAACTAGATCTAGGTTATTCCCATATTAAAAAAACAAAAAGCAAAAAACAAATTTCAAATTTTTTATCCTTTGATTTTGGTAGGGGAAAACCACGCAAGTGTCGTGTATCATACAGAGAGACCAACGCCATAACATTTAACATCTCCAAGTAGCCACCTATCCTCAGACTTCATTTGCTATGAGAATGATCTAATCTTTTGTGACTTCTTGAAAAATCATCAACACGATTACGTGACAATTCAAATGCAGAAACAGAATGGTGTAATTTTTTGTCAACTTGTGGGGGTACCTTCTCCATGATTTTACTACTAATGATTTTCTCTGCAGCCTCTTGAAGTTGGAGAGCACACTCCAAATTCTGCAAGAGTTCACCCATTGAGGGCCTATTGACACCAAATTCCGCCAAGCATTTCTCGGTAATTTCTCCAAATTTCTTGAGAGAATCGGGACTAATTTGTCCCACAAGAGCAGGATCTATGATCTCTTCCAACTTCCCTATCTTTTGCCATTTCAATGCCCACCCTGCTAAACCAATTTTCTCCGTTGGGAGGGTCTTATCCACGGCTGCTCTTCCACATAGAACTTCAAACAAAACCACTCCAAATGAGTAGACATCTGATTTCAAAGTCAGTCGTTGCTTCCTGAAGTACTCAAGATCAAGGTATCCGAAACTTCCTTTCACAGCAGTGCTCACATGATTAGCCTGAGTAATGTCTGGCCCTATCTTGGAAAGCCCAAAATCTGCGACTTTTGCTTTGAGATTCTCGTCTACCAAAATGTTTGTCGACTTCACATCGCGATGGATAATTGCTCTTGCAAAGCCTGTTTGAAGGTAATGTAACCCTCTAGCTGCACCGATACATATTTCAAGCCTTTGCTTCCAACTTAATATTGGGAGTTCCGAGCCATACAAATGACTCCTTAGTGTTCCATTCTCGACATATTCATATACCAAGATCATCTCATTCCCTTCATCACAGTAGGCAATCAATGAAACAAGATGGCGATGACGAAATCGTGACAACATCTTGATTTCAGTTCGAAATTCTACCAATCCTTGTTGAGACCCCGAATTTTTTCTCTTAACAGCAACTTTAGTCCCATCATTCAAAACTCCCTTGTATACCTTCCCAAAGCCTCTAATCCCAATCACCCGACTCTCATCAAAATCATTTGTAGCCTCTTGAACAAGTGAAAAAGAAATGCGAGTTCCATAGGCATCAAGTGCATTGGCGGTTGTCTTTGAAGGGCCCTTGAGTGCCTGTCCTTTCTTGTTTTTGCACACAATTGACAAGAAAACTACGGATACTGTCATTACAAGGAATCCCCCAATACCCATGCCTATAGCTAATCCTCCAATTTTCTTCTTTGTGACCGAAGACATGACTAGAGGACTGAAATCACCCATGGAATTGTTGATTTTGAATATCTCCAAACCATTTAGAATAACAAAGGGGTCAACACCAGGTAAAGTAGAAGATCCAATGCTTACACGAAACTTATTGGTATCCATTGATGTTGTAACGTAATCCATATAGAACGGTGATCCGAGCCAGTTAGATGATAAAGCAGTGGTGTCAAGATTGGAAGCAACTTTCCAGAAATTTATGTACACATTGAAGTAGAGAGTGTTGAGTTGTTCACTTATTATATCACAAAAGTGAAACCTGATGAGGTGAAGAAATCCACGATTCACTTTGAACTCCCAGGTTACATTGAAAACGCTTGGGAAAGGTAGGTCATATAGCTCCACTGTTGTAGCAGTACCATATACTGTAGCAGGGGCAATATTCGGAGTTACCTTTCCTCCTGTGATATACTCAACAGCTTTAATTTTGGAGACATTTTTTGTAAAAATTTTGAGCTCTAGAAAACTTTGGTCGGGAACCCAAGTTCGCCATAGGGTATCATTCTCAGAATACACCATTGGACCACCCATGTTCACCCTCTCAACTGTCTCGAGAGTCTGACTCGACAATCCTTTAAAATTTTGATCAATTGGGCCAACAATATGCACAAAATCATCTGTAATGAGCTCATCAGGCACTGACACAACCTCAATTGCATTCAAGAATGCAAATGAATTTGCTGAAGGAGTGAGCGTGATGACAAGGCTTTCTGAGGCCACATTCATAGAGAATTCTTTAAAAGAAGTGGTATTATAAGTGCAGAAGTCTTTGAGGAGGACATGGTTTTCGGTGAAAACAGAGAAATCTGCTATGCTCATGTCGTAGTTTTCATAGACAAATGGGAAGAAATATAGACGAATCCAGTGTCTACCTTGATGGCGGATTGAAAATGTGTACACTGAGGTTTGGGTGAAGATTCTTGCTGTTTGATATAGCGGGGAATCGCTTGAGGAAGCGGTTGAATTATTGGTGGTTTTGGCAAGAACATCTTATGGTGTTGAAAGAAACTTTGAAGCTGCGTAATCTGATATGAAAACACGACCAGCCACTGAGGTGTTGGTTGGTGATCCACAATCTACAAGATAATTGTCTGCGGGACTGAATCCAAATGAAATGCTACTTGCCAAATAATAGATCGATAAGATCCTGGTTAAAAGTGCCGCTTGAATCTGACCCATTCTAATGGGAAGATTATTTTGAAATAAGATGTTGGATTTGCTTTGGACTTGGTGTGAGCTTCAAGAGAGAGAGATCAGACCCTGTTGCATAATATATAGACTTTTATTAGTGATAAAGTTCTGTATAGTTGTTGAGATATTAATTCGTTAGAATTATCTATAGGATTTTAATTTTTGGAAAATTATAACTAAGCCTAAATAATCTTGAAAAGATTTCAATGATTAAAAAAATTAATATTTTTAGTTATTTTGGGATCAAAATAATATAAAAAATCAATAATTATTGGTTGAGGATCAATAGGTTTATGAAACTAGAGGGAAAAAAAAGTGTTTATCGCTTGAGAAATTTTATAAAAGCTTGGGGAAGCAATGAAATTGAAGTAAATTAAAAGTTAAACTAAAGAGAGACGCTACAAGAAGAATTTAATAAATATAACTTTTGTTAGGTCTTTCATTTTCTAGAGCAAGAACCATGATATTACTGTTGCAATATTTATGAGATTTATTTCTTGATTGTTTTATTTCCTCGATTGCTGTTTATATTTATTGGATAATATGTCATCATTAGAATTACGAGACATAACATTGTTGTCAAAAACTCTAACACAAGGAGAAGTTTTATTAAGAAACATAGAGAGGAGGGAATCAATTTTATTTTTTAAAATTTGGAGGATAAAACATTACGAGAGCAATAATTTTAAGGAAAATTTTTAAGTAATCTCTTGTTTAATTTGTGACGAGATTATGATATTTTTGGATGTAAAAATTAATTACAAGTAAAAGATTAAGGGAATGTTTGATAAGCGCATTGCGTTTGTATTATATTTGAATGTAATGCATTAAATGAAATTTATATTTAAGTAAAAAATATATGATATTTGAATATAATATGTATTTAAATAAAAAAAATATTTAAATTATATTTAAATATTAAATATGTGATGTGATGTATAAAAATAAAGAGAAAAAAATATGATGTAATTAATAAAATAATAAATAATAATTATATTAATTTAAAATGTAATGTTATTAATATTTAAATATAATATATTTAAATAAAAATTTTATTATATTTAAATATAATATAATGTAATATAATAAATAAGTGAGATATAATATTTATTAAAAGGTGCACGGTGTCGAATCACGCTGTCATGTAAATAAAGCGTGTATGTGGCGTTCCAAAGGATCTCTTGAAACCCACGCGGTACCATCGTGTCCTTTTTTTTTTTTTTTTTTTGGGGGCTGAGGATGTGGTACCATTGTTGGTTAGTGAAGGAAAGTTAACAAACGATAAAAAAAAGTTTAAAAGGATTAATAAACAAACGAGAGAAAGAGCATAATTTAGAGGAAGATTAAAAAAAATAGTATAATCTTTTAGGATTGAAAAATTATAACATAATTTGATTTTAGATTTCAAAAATCCGCACAAACTCCATACCACATCCCCCATCTGCATCCTCCTCGTCGCCGTCACCCTTGCTCAAAGTTCAGTCACTGACAATTACTTAGCCGTCGATCAACTTCACTGCTGTCGTCATAACGGATTCCTCGGGTTGTGGGCGAGCTTGTCACCTGTGATTGAATCATCATGGAGAAGAAACTCTTGTTGTGATCTTGTCTCCCCTTATCATGATCTCCGATGCAGCGAGTCTGGCTTTTCCGATGATGACGATAATGGAGGCGCGCGGCTGCGACCTTAGTGGCATGCATTGTCGTCCTCTCCAATTGCATTGTTATCTTGGTCCATCCTTATTGCTGTGGGCCCTGGATCTCCAGCCTTTTCACAATGCTGTCTTGTCGTCTTCTTTGACGACGGCTGATTTCCTCCTCTCACGATGTAAGATTTAGTTTCAAATCATGCAAATTTCATTTTAAATCCGTGTAAATCATTTCAATCCTTATAATTTTGTGTAATTCCTTAAAAATTCTTATGGGCCTAACCAATTTCTCGACCGAGCACGCATGTTTTAGAACATTAAAAAATGAGCGTTTTCCGTAAAGAAAGTCTTGTCAAATTCTTAATAAATTTTAAGATATGAAGTTTTAGACAAAATTTTACTGCTAGGCAAATGGAGAATTTTGGTTTATTACGTTTTAAAATTTCCAAAACTTGGACTGTGAGTCTCTACTAGTGAGAGAAAATGATTTTTAGTTCTTCTGTTAAAACTATGACAAAGCTGATGGGAACCAATAAGTGTTAGGAATGCCCTAAATATAAAAGATATTTTATATATATTTCATTTATTTTGAACTGAATAATAAAATTATATTAGAAGTTATTCATTATATTGTTATATGTCTTCATCTAATTTACATATTAAAGTAAATGTAAGTAAATATAGCTCATTGACTGCTTTGTTGAATTATTAGAATGTTGCATGCAACAGACTTTTATATGTAAGAAGACAACGTTCTAAAATAAGCAATCTAAACTATATATGGTCTATAGTCTATGGGGTTCGAGCGAACATCTAATTTATAGTAAGACTATTATGTTGTCTGATGCTAATTGGGGGGACGGTTTGTCTTGATTGTTCAGAGTCTTGACTCCTGAGTAAAGACACAGATATGTTACTTGACGGTGATGTATTGGACCGGCACTAAAGTGTAATTGATCAGCGTAGTCTGCTTGTGTGGATCATGTCATTTTTTACGTTCATTATACAATAACCTTAATCCTGAGTAGATAAATCGTTTCATATATATGACTTGTATACTTTAATGTTCCTATGGCTAAAGTATCTCAGAGGTAGTAAGCTTATAAATCGGTTCGTTAGGTATATCACTTATATACAATGGAGGGTTTGTTTACAGATATTGAAATCATAGCTCTAATGAGGAGTAAAGGTTATCCTTTTAAAGGTATTATACTGGATGTAAAAATAGACAACGTCTTAAGTCGTCTACTGGGCAGATAACTTCTTATTCACATATGGTGATGTAATAATCGAGAAAATTCATCATTCTCGAAAATATGTATATTGTATGCAGTACAATAATTTTTATGTTTAAAATGTAAAATGAATAATTTAATATTGTTCAAAATGCAATGAAATGTTCTAACAGTGTTAAAAGTTAGGAATTCGAGGATAGAAATTTTTACCGACCCAAATTGTAAGGAACGGTGCCAAATCGGCATTGAAAAACCCTAGGAGGTGCAAAAAACCGTACTAAAAGATGAAACCGTTTGACCAAGATTTTTGATCAAACAGAATAAAAATAAGGCAAACCGACCGCACCGGAGGCCTCAAGAACCTGCCGGGATGATTCTGGAAAAGTTTCTTCAGTTTTACTTTTTGGTTAAAAAGTGGATTGAATTAATGTGAATAGTAATCACAAATATAACATGTGATTAAATTAAATTATATTACAATTATGACATCATAATTAGTATTTCTAAAAAAAGCAAGAGAAAGTATTAGTGAATCCTAATGCCAAGATTCAATCTTATCTTGATTCAATGGTTATGATTAAGCAAAAATTTCCTTTTATGTATTTTGGAAAATTGGAAAGAATTAGGGGGTGATAGGTGTCCAAATTTCATTAGAAAGAAGATAAATTAATTGGTGTTGCTTAGCTTTAAGGGTGGAACGGATTGGCAGGAGAGAGAAATGAAAACATATAGCCATTTTTCTGCAACCTCTTTGTCCCCTTTGCAGCCAAGAAGAAAAGAGTGTGTCCCTTCCTCTAACCAAGGTTTTTCTTTAAAATTTTCAAACCAAACTTCAACCACCATCTTCTAGGAGCAAGAGGATCTCTTTAGTGACAAGGTAACCATAAATTTCTCATTTTCTTATGAGTTTTTGAGTTGAAATTTGTGGCTCCTAAGTATAAGACTGATGATGAACTTTTTGATTTGAAACTTGATGGATTTGGGTTGATAAACTAGTAAAGTTTGGTTGTGAAAATTAGTGTATTTAGTATTCTAAAACAAAAACTTTGAAGTATGTTTTTAAGCAAAATCAAGGACATGTATGTGATGGATTGTGATATTTTTGAGTTATAATGTTGTTGGTAAATGATTCAAGAAAAAGTTTTTTTTTTTGGCATGAGGAATTGTTAGAAAGATTTAAAAAAAAAAAGAATGTAAGAACAACCATGAGAAATAAAAGGGAAAAAACATAAGTTTTGTGATGGAAATATTGGGTTGGACAATGTTGTATATGGGAGCATTTTATGTAAAATGTTTAGAACATTTTACGCAAAATTAAGCCTTTGGTATAGTACGTGGTAGATTAATTATGATAGATGATTTTGAGACGTTTCATAAACACCAGGAACCTAGAAAATTATCGGAAATGCTGTCAAAATTTTAAGAATAATACTAATATGTATTTTGAAAAATGAAGAGTAAACTAAGATTGAGGTTAAAACCTAAGTCTTCAGTAATTTAAGGTGGAAAGTAGGAATACGGAAGTTTTAAAGATTAGTCAAACGTCCAATCTGGAATTCAAAATGTGAGAAAAAGAGAATTAATGGCTGAATGATTGTTACAATAGTGCCCCTCAAGTAACAAGAGAGGGTAAATCAAGAAAATTTCTGAAAATAAATGAAAAAGGGCTAAGGGTGTCATAGAAAAGTTTAAATAAATTTTCAAGAACTAAAACTAAGGTTTTTAAGGCTAAAAATTAAATTTTGTACAGTACACGAGCGTGTACTGGGGTGCACAGGCATGTAAAAAGGAAAGATTTTGAACACGCCCAGGTTATACAGTCATGTAGTGAGAAAACCAACTACCCGAGAGTTACACGGCCAAGAGCACGACCGTGTATCAGGCCATGTACATATGCAGGCTACGCGGAGAAGCTACATGGCTAGGGACACGGCCATGTAGTAAAAATACCAATCATCCGAAAGTTACACGGTTAGGGACACGATCGTGTACCAGGCCGTATACATGCACAAGGATGTATAGGTCACACGGGTAGGCTACACGGCTATGTAGCCAGCCAATTAATCACCCAAGGGTTACACGGGCATGAATACGGCCGTGTATCAAACTGTATTCAGGTTACACTGCCAAGTTATATGGCTATATATGGATAGACTCTAGTGGACAGAGAGGTACACGATATGGGACACGGCCGTGTAATAGACCCTGTACTGATTGTAAATATGAAAATTATTTCAAAATAATAATGAAATAGTGAATAGATGGAAAATATTTGATTTGTAGGAAGCCAATCGGGAAGCAATAGGGGAACGTCGGAGGAACTAAAGACGTTGAGTTTAACATAATTATTATAAGTACAGACATTTAATTGTCTACCCACAAACTAACTTGTTTGATTGACTAACTTCTTTGAAGTAATGTTGTGTTAAATGGTTAAATGATCACCTAAGGAAGAAGAAATGTGTATAAGGTGAGTTAATGAAATAAGAAATAAAAGAAAGAAAGCTAATAAGATTGAAAACTTAAGTGTTGGTGTACCGACCTCCTATAGGTGGGGTTTTTATGTTATGATTTCCACTACAGTAAAATGCTACCTCCCGTAGGTGAGGTTAATGGCTAAAAGTTAAAGATCGACCATGAGGTAGGTTGGTGGGTAGCTCCCCCTTCCTCCCACTGGTCTGCACACATTAGGTATGTCGACACAGGGCCCACAAGTGAAAGAAGAAGAAAAGAAAAGAAAAGCAAAGAATAAAGAAATGAAGGAAATACTATAGCAGAATAAGATATGATCTATAGAATAACAAAAACGATTTAAGAAAGAATAAAACATTATAAGACTAACCTTAGTTACCATACACCTAAGGTAGATTGCATGTATATTTGTACTTACTGAGCTTTAGCTCATTAGTTTATTTGTGGTGTAGGTAATAAAGGTAAGTAGTAGTCAAGATGAAATGGAAATACATGATGGACTGGCGGGCAGATCCTCGAGATATCATGGATAGGGAAGTGGACCTGCTAGATTTTCGACTACCAAAAGTTTTCATGAATTGTGAAGAGACAGAATAGTATGAATATAAATGTATGTACAAAGTGTTAAGAAAGATCAAGAACAGATGTATTATTTTAAATTATATGTAGTAAAAAAATCCATAGTTTTTCTAAACAAATTATTAAATTAAAAAATGAGATTTTAAACATGTCTCCGTATTTTATATAAAATAAGATTATGATATGTAAGAGTAAGAGAAAAAGAAAGCAGTCGACAACCTGGGCGAGCTGGGTCGCCGACAAGTGAATAATTATTTTCTTATTCAGGAGTATAATAGATTTTGAAGATAGCTTGATTAGTAGGTCGAACAGACTTTAACCTAAGGCTGATCATGGATATTATATGAGGGTTTTGCATATATAACAAGGTCATTGGATAATAGCTTTATAGGAATAAAATCGGTAAAAACGTATCAGAGTGGCGCATCGGAACAATAAAATTTTTTAAGATTGTTAAATATCTTATGATGCCATATACAATAAACTAACAACAATTTAAACTCATACCTTAGAGGACGCCAATCTGCAGAAGGAGAATGATTGGAGGGCTTCAACCAACTAGTCTTCTCTACTATTCTCTAATTCCCGAATGACTGAGTGTGTGGGCACTCTAAACCTCGATCAGTATGCTAGCACTGCTAGTCTTCTTCCGACCACCCAGATCTCTAAAGAACTTATTGTCACGGTGAGTTGTGCAACAATAAGTCTGCTCACCTGAGATTCTGTGGTTTGAGAGAACTGGAGTGGCAGGACCTCTATTTATAGACTTGCATAAGGTGATCCTTTGTATTTGAATTGGATTAAGATAAGATTTTCTCCCTTATCCACAATACAAAATCCAAAAATCCTAGGCTTATCCCAACTAAAAAATTTGGCCATTTTTTAGGATTTTGTATTCAAAATTCAAACAGGATTTTAACTTGAATTTTATCTCCTCACTTATCCAATAAAACCGAATTTCCCTAAGGCCATAAACCTGTCCAGATTCGTCTATTAAAGTGTGAGGAGAATCAAAATTCAAATAGAATTTTCTAGCTTGAATTTTATCTCATCCTTATCCATAAAAAACCAAAAATCTTCCTTAATATTCCCTCAAAAATTTCGGCCAATTCTAGAGAAGAGAGAATCCAAATTCAACTGGGATTGAAACTTGAATTTTTCCCTAAACCTTATCTACAAAAACTGAATTATCTAGGAGGATTCTCCTCAACGAATTTTCGGCTACTTTTGATAGAATGGGGATTCAAAATTCAAATAGGATTCAAACAAGATTTTCCTCTTCATAATCCAACTCAAATTCAAATTCTAACCTTGTGGAATTATCCACAAAGAATTCGAATTCCACTTGGACTGTGATTCAAAATTTGAATTCGAATTTCAAATTTAAATTTGAAATTCAATTTTCAAATTTAAATCAAATTTTAAATTTAAATTTTAAATTCAAATTTCAAATTCAAAATTTAAATTTCAAATTTCAAAATTCAAAATTCAAATTTCAAAATTTAAATTTCAAAATCCACAAAAAAATTGTATTTCAAATTTTGCCCTCATGGATAATTTTCTACAACTTCAATCTAATCTCAAATAAAATCATAGCAACTTTATTTGGAGTTTGAATAATTGTGTACTCTATTATCCAAAACAAAATCTGAATTCAACAAGAGAAAATCTTGTCCACCATCCTTATCCTATGTCAACATCATCCATGCATAATCAACTAGCCAATAAGTATACACAAATAAATTTGTCAATCGTTAAGAAATTATGTAGAGCTAGTAGAGGAACCAATTGGACATATATAAGTGGGCTTCCGTGAATCCATATGATCACCATTCTGTACCGAACAACTCAATCATATGATCACTAATTTCCCAACCACACCACTATAAACCTGAAACTGAACTCCCAATTATATACCGTATTTCGTAAGCTTGTGATGAGCTACTGTCCAATGACCTTGTCATATATGCAAAACCCTCATATGATATCTATGATCAGTCTTAGGTCAAAGTCTATTTAATCCTACTGATCAGGCTATCTTAAAGTTCCATTATACTACCGAATAAGAAAATGATTATTCACCATATGTGAATAAGAAGTCATCTGCCCAGCAGACGACCCAAGGCCTTGTCTATTTTTTACATCCAGTATAATGCCTTTAAGAGGATACCTTTAACTCCTTGGAGCTATGATTCCGATATCTGTAAACAAATCCTTCATTATATACAAGTCATGCACCTAACAAACCGGTCTATAAGCTTACTACCTCTGAGACGTTTTAGCCATCTGAACATCAAAGTACACAAGTTATATACATGAAGTAGTTCATTTACTCAGGATTAAGGTTATTGTATAATGAACGTCAAAAGCAGATTGATCCACTCATAGCGGACTACGTAGATCAATCACGCTTTAGTTCCGGTCTAATATGTCATCAACAAGCAACATATTTATGTCTTTATTTGGGAGTTTATGCTCCAGACAGTCAAGACAAACCGTCCCCACCATGGCTTTAGATAACATAATAGTCTTAACATGAGTTAGATACTCAGTCTAACCCCATAAACTACAGACCTTGGTTTAGACCGCTTATTTTAGAACATTGTCTTCTCGCATACAAAAGTCTATTGCATGCAACGTTCTAACAGTTTTAACACAAGCAGTCAGTGAGCCATATTTGCTTACATTTACTTTAACATGTAAATAGAATAAGGATAAACAGCAATATAATGAATAACCTCTATATATAATTTTATTATCCAGTACAAAATAAATACATCAATATGTCTCTCATACTTAGGGCATTTCCTAACAAGCTTATCACTAGGTTATGTAGTACGATATATAATTAGAAGTACAGTTTCAGGTTTATAGTGATGTGACTCTGAAACTAATAATTGTAACGGGTTTATTTAGTATAGAATAATAATTATATGAATTATTAGAGCCCACATTATATATGTCTAATTGGTCCCTCTACTAATTCCGTATAATTCCTTAACGGATGGTAATTAGCAGGGATATTCTTTATTGCTTGTTTTCTTGTATTTAATGAAGAGAAAATTCCGGATCACCCTCCCACAGGGTGTAGGAGTTTTACTCTAGGTGCTGGAGGGGCAAAATTATAATTTTGTATTATCTAATAAATATAATTAATATTTAATTAATATTTATTTTGGAAGATAAGATTTGAAATTTAAATTAATTATATTTGATTTTTGAAAATCAAATATAAGATTAATTTGAATTTTGAAAATCTTATCTTAAAATAAATATTTAAAATTTAAAAGATTATCCTATTTGAATTTGAATTGAACAAAATTTTCTATTGGCACTGGATAAGGTGGCGTCCTTTGTGGATAAGAATGGAAGACAAGATTTTTTCCTAGTTTGAATTTAAATTTTGTTTTAGATAAGAGATTATACAATTATTTGAATTTCAAATAAAGTTACCATGATTTTATTTGAATTTAAATTGAAGTTGTGGAAAATTATCCACGTGAACAAAATTCAAATATTTGTGGAGTTTAAAATTTGAATCAAATTTTGAATCACATTTATCCATTGAGGCCGAATTTGTTTAGGGCTTTTTCCCTGTAAATAAAGTCGGTTTTTTTTTGTGGATAAGAGCGAAAAAAATCTTGTTTGAATTTTGAACTCTTTTTTTTCCATGGTGGCCGAATTTTGTAGGGAGATTTCCTTGAGGAGAAATTGATTTTTAGGGGTATTGGGAGAGAGAAAAATCTTTTCTTGGTACAATTTAAAATTCAAAAGTCACATAATATAAATTTATAAATAAGGATTTTGACACTCCTATTTTCTGTAGATCACAAACTATCAGGTAAACAAATTTATTACTACACATCTCACTAGTAATAATAAATTCTTAGAGATATGGGTGGTTGGAAAGAGACAAGTCGCACTAGAATACCGATCAAAGAACTAGGTGTCCACACACTCCACCGTCTAGGAATTGGAGAATAGTAAAGAAGGCTAATTGGTTGAAGTCTCTCGGTTATTTCCTCCAGCATTCCCGGTATTCTCCTCTAAAAGTATATGATTGTTAATAATTTATTATATATAATAACACGAGTTATTTAACGATCTTTGTAAAAAAAATTTTAAAATTCTATTACACGCTCTTATATTTTTTCCTATAATAATCTTTCAAATTCAACGCAATAGAATAATTTCAACAGGTAATCTGTTAAAAAATGATATTTTAACACAACACTATTCCAAATTTCAAATAGAATTTAGAAGATCGTTTCACGCTAGAAACAAATTAACGAGCCTCCTGGATCTCAATTAAAGTTAAGTAGATGTAAATCCTTGTAAAAAGGTCACCAAATAGGAAAAAACTGGGTCTCGTATGCCCAATTTCACGCACCAAGTGTTGAAGCATTCTAGAAAGCTGGAAACCTTTTTTTTTTTTTTTTTTTTTAATGCCTTAGTCTAAGTATTGATATATTACGCACCTAGTTTAACAATTATTTTGAAAAAAAAAAAGTCTGAAAGAGTATTAAACTTATACTCGGTATTGAATATGTTTTTCATGTAGATATTAATCAATAACCAAGTTGTAGGCCGAAAAGTTTGTTCTAAATAAGGTAAGTTTAAACCTCACTACAGAATAAAGTTAAATTATTTTTTATGTTTATACTGTGTCATGTTATATAAAATGCTCATATATCAAAACATATGATAACCTAGTAACGGTTATAAGATAAAAACAAGATTAATAAGTGACGTACTATCCTCCACAAAGGGGGATAAAGATCTCTACAAGAGTGAGATATTAAATGAATAGTTGTTAAGGACTGAGAACAAGTCTGTGTGAGTCATTTCCGTAGTCCCCTCTTTGGTCTTGTGCACCCGATAAGATTACAGGGGCCTAACACATTTAAGATAAGAAGTACAAAATTAGATATCATAAGAAAGCATAATTGGAATTTTTAAATGCTTATTTATATCCACGTATTTTTTTTATACAGTGTTTTGTGAGACATGCTTGGACTTTCTGATCAAAAGCTCCTCCAGTTCCTTTATACAATAGGTAATCTTACAAAATGACCAATTGATGGATTGGGTGGAATTGCAAGATGTGTGGGAGGACAAGCTACGAATATAGATGCAGTGTTTTCACTTTTAAATTAATATTAATAAAAATCATTTAGTAAAACATCATCATATTACAATATACTAGTATCCCCTTTCAAATATAATTCCAGAGAATACAATAATACAACATGACTATAAGTTAGTACTAATTTATGAGATAATAGATGTTTACGTTTTTATTTGTCATAATAATTAGAATGTTAAAAACAAAACAAAAAAAAATCCAGTAGTTAATTAATGATTACACGTATATATAAAAAAAATTTTTATTTTTTACAAGTAATTTAGTAAAGTTTAAGATTACTATTCAGTCTAGAGATGGTCCAAATAGTCCGGTTGTCACAATCAATCTCCGTCAAGGTGCTTAAAGAGGAATAGAGAGACAGATATGCAATCGGAGGGGAGAGTAGAGAAGGAGTTGATAGAAAGAGGAGGGAGGAAGAAAAAATTACAGATAAAAATGCAAATTCAATATGTTTTAAAAGGGAATATGCTATTTAATAACAATCGTACTAAATTATGTTATTTACTAACATTAGGGGTCGAAATTATACTATTTGACATAATTTATGTAAACAAACTTAGATTAATTGCTAGACAGCTGAGTAAATATAAAATAAAACGAAATTACTAAAATTTAATAAATATCCAACCGAAGTTCAATCTATAAGGTTGTAAAGTCTCATTTAAGAAAAGAAAAAAAAAATGCTGATAAAGTTCTAGCAATATTCTTAAAACAAATCGAGCGAAATCAACTTAATAGAAAAAGAGGAAGATAACAAAAGGGAATTAAGAGGAACTTCAAACCTGATTAAGGAATCCTGCCAAGATCAAGTGACATGATGAGTACTCGGAAGAGCTAGTTCTGGTTATGGTTGGCCAGTCGGAGATCAACATGGCCAAAAGCAACATAGTAGTAATGCAGAAGACAGAAAACTGGTTAAATTATTAAACAGCTTGAGAGTAGTGGATGACAGAAGTTCAGCATAATTCAACAATAATTCAACAAAGTCTTCCTTTCGAGTCAATAAAGAGAAAAAAATGCGTCAATGGCCAATAGATACAATGCACGAGTATGAACAAAATATTTTTGTCCAACCAATAAAAACAAAAATAAAATGGACTTAATATATTTTCATAAAGGGACATTTTAAAGTGGGGAATGCTTGTAGCCATTAACAAGTCGTGAATGTCGGTTTTACCATCCGTGAAAATTTTTTATTTTAACTAATTGATTATTTTTTTAACACTATGATATTTAAGAATGTACACATTCAAAGTTTAAAATACATGTGATAAAACTACCCCTAATCAAAAACTTAATTATTAAAAAATCAATTAAACAACTAAAACAATAATTATTTATAGTAATAAAAATATATATATATATATATGCATCTAAGCAAATTTGCTTAAAAGTCTAGGTCTAATATTGGTCAAGAGAGTTTTTAAATACTACATTATACATTCAAGGATGCAAATATTACGACCATTTTTAGAAAATAATCACTAAATGCCAATAAAAATGGATTGGTTGTGGTCTTTCTTGCAAAGACGGTTATGGATCATCTTCATCTGTCTCATGTTATAAAAACAACTCCTATATCTGCATTCCATAAAATAAAAAAAAAATTAATGGAATTTGAACAGGTTCATGTTACATAAGT
This sequence comes from Antiaris toxicaria, assembly GCA_035233585.1. NCBI lineage: Eukaryota > Viridiplantae > Streptophyta > Magnoliopsida > Rosales > Moraceae > Antiaris > Antiaris toxicaria. The sequence continues at coordinate 22,815,990 of CP141153.1, forward strand.
TTTAATTTAGATTAAAATTGTAATTAAATAGTTGAAAAAGGGATAAATCCAAAATAACTTTTTGACGTTATATATCTTTATTTAAAATGTAATTTACGTTATATATATTTTTTTATTAAAGTTCAGTTTTCTTTTAAAATATTTCAGATTGAAGTATAATTTTCTTTGTTAAAATAATTACAATTTTATATATAAACGAAACTTATGTGATCAAAACATGTTTAACTTCATTCTAATATTAGTTTAAGGGAATGTAATGTATAAAATCAAAAGTTAAGGATCAATTTAATGATAATATATAATTTGTTTGCTATTTATAAAATTAACCCTTAATGTTATATAATTTTTTGAGCCCTCATATATGTTTTCATCATTTTGAGATTTGAATTTCTTCTTTCATCTAAATGTATTACTATTTGTATATTTAATTTGTCCAAACGCCTACAGATTAATCCTATAACATGCTGGATAATGATTTTTAAGCATGGAGCCAAGGTATGCTCTTTGGGAATTGTGGTGATTCTTGGAGGCATGTCAAGTTGAAGGAACAAATTGATGCCAACACCTTCATTTTTTTTTTTCATTTTTTTTTTTTTTTTTTGTGTCTGTGTGTGAGATTGATGCCAGCTCTTTTACTTTCGACCAGGTGTACAACAGTAGGGTCTATTATTGGTTGATATATTTTAACAATTTTTCAATGTAAATTATTATTGTTACTCGTTTAATATGCTACTTCATATTATGCGTAATTATGTTATTGTATCCATAAAAATAAGTTGTTAACCGTACATATTTACCCCAAAAAAAAAGGTGATTAACCGTAAATTTATTTTTATTTTTTTTTTGGGAAAAGGGCGTCCTCGAGATAAATACTAATCTATATACATATATTATGACATAGTTAATTTAGTCTCCGTTTGCTTTTATTATTACATTCACATTATATTTAAATACAATATAATTTTTATTCAAACAAAAAAAATATTACATTCAAATACTAATCACATCACATTTTAAATCTAATACAATCACCAACCATTACTTTATTTTTTTAATTATTTTTATTAATCACATCACATATTCTCTTTCTTTCTGCTTTTTTTTCTCACTACTTTTATCCATCACATTACACATTCATTATTTAAATACAATTCAAATATTTTTATTCAAACATATATTATATTCAAATACAATGCAAATACTTTTTCTCCAAATACAAATTACATTTAATACATTGCATTCAAACATAATGCAAACGTAATGCGTTTACTAGACAGAGCCTTAATTTATATGTTTAAATCAAACCTAACGATTTTTTTTTTTCCGAAATAAAAAAAAAATCTTTTGGATTCATAGAAAAAATTTGAAAATTTTGATTATTATCCAGGTTTACACAGTATTATAATGTACTACAACTTTATAAGATATATGAGAATGAGAGGTGAAGCCAGTAAAAGTTAAAGTAAAAAATAAAAATAAAAATAAAAATTTAACCATCCCTTGGGTAAAGTCCCCTACAGTTTAACTGAAGATAAATTAATAGTTTATTTCTCAATTGGTATTTATTTTCCATCTTTCACGTCTACAATTGTTTTTTTTTTTTTTTTTCTTTCTTATATATTTTCAAAACTTCTCCTAATCCAGAGAAAAGTTTTGGAATGAAGAAAATTTTGCTTGCAAAAAAAAAAAGAAAAAATAAAAAAGTTTATCTAACTTGGATCAATTAAATATATATTTAAAAATAAAGAAAGTTGAAGATTAGATTAAAAATCTCTCTCTCCCACATAAAAATTCAAATTTATCCATGAGGAAAAACCTACATTAAAATTTGGCTTTAATTTGAATTTATGATTTAAAATTTGATTCAAATTTTAATCTCCACAAATCTTATGATTTTATCTACATAGATAATTTTTCACAACTCCAATTTAAATTCAAATAAAATCATGATAACTTTATTTGAAATTCAAATAATTGTATAATTTATGATCCAAAACAAAATTCAAATTAGGAGAAAATCTTGACTTTCAATCTCTTAAAGAAATTTGCCCCTATTTTTGTACTAGGACAAGATTTTGTTTATTTCAAATTTAAATAGAATAATCTTTTAAATTTTAAATATTTATTTAAACAAGATTTTCAAAATTCAAATCAATTAAATATTTATTTTTGAAGGATAAATATAATTAATTTAAATTTTAAATCTTATCCTCTAAAATAAATATTCACCCAAATTAAATATTTATCTCATTTATTGAATAATATAAAATTATAATTTTACCCTTGGCACCTAGAGAAAAACACCTACACCTTATAATAAGTGATTCGCATTTTCTTCTTCCCTAAATGCAAAAATAAAAGCAATAAAGAATATCTTAATCAATTGCTATCTGTTAAGAAATTATGCGTAACTAGTATAGTGACCGATTGAACATATATAATGTAAGCTTCAATAATCTATATAATCATTATTTTATACCGAATAAATCCATTACAATTATTAGTTTCAAAGTCACACACTATAAACCTGAAACTGCACTCCCAATTATATATTGTATTACATAAGCCAGTGAAAAACTATATCCAATGACCCTGTCATGTATGCAACATTCTCTTATGATATTTATGATTAGCCTTAGATCAAAGTCCGTTCGATCTATTGATCACGCTATCTTAAAGATCCATTATACACCCAATTAAAAAAATGATTATTCATCATATGTGAATAAGAAGTCGTCTATTAAGCAAATAACCCAAGATCTTGTCTATTTTCACATCCAGTATAATGTCTTTAAGAGAATAACATTTACTCCTCATTAGAACTATGATTCTAATATCTATAAAAAAAACCTTCCATTGTACACAACATATACCCAACGAACTGGTCTATAAGCTTAATACCTTTAAAACGCTTTAGCCATTGGAACATCAAAGTATATAAGTCATACACATCAAGTGATTCACCTACTTAAGATTAAGGTTATTATGTAATAAATGTCAAAAGTGAATTGATCTACTCAAACAGACTACGCAGATCAATTGCACTTTGGTCTAAGTCAGATACGTTATCACCAAGCAACATATCTATGTCTATACTTAGGAGTTGAAGCTCCATACAATCAAGACAAACCATTTCCCCAATTAACTTTAGACAACATAATAGTTTTAACATGAGTTAAATGCTTGGTCTAACCCATAGACTATGAATTACAAATTTAGATTGCTTACTTTATAATGTTGTCTTCTTACATACAAAAGTCCATTGTATGCAGCATTCTAATTGTTTAATAACAAGTAGTTAGTAAGTCATATTTGCTTACATTTATTTTAAAATGTAAATAAGATGAGAACATATAACAATGCAATGTGATGACAAGGTTGTTTAAGGCCACATTCATAGAGAATTCTTTAAAAATAAGTGGCATTGTAGGTCCGGAAGTCTTTGAGGAGGACATGGTTTTCAATGAAGAGAGAGAAATTTGCAGTGCCGATGTCATAGTTTTCATAGACAAATAGAGAGAAATATAGGCGGATCCAGTGTCTATCTTGATGACAGATTAAAAATGTGTACATTGAGGTTTAGGTGAAGATTCTTGTTGTTTGATATATCGGGGAATTGCTAGAAGAAATGATTGAATTATTTGTGGTTTGGCAAGAACATCTTGAGGGATTGAAAGAAACTTTGAAGCCACATAATCTAACAAGAAAACACGACCAACCATTGAGGTGGTGGTTGGTGATCCTGTAGGAAAAATCGTAAGAGTATGCAGTGGAATTTTAAAAAAATTTTCAAAGATTGTTATAAAACTCGTATTGTTATATACAACAACTATCAACAATCATATACCTTCAGAGGAAAACACCAGGACTGCCAAAGGAAGTGATTGTAGGGCTTCAACCAACTAGCATTTTCTACAATTCTCCAATTCCTGGATAGTGAAGCGTGTGGGCACTTAGTTTTTTGATTGGTATTTTAGCTCGTCTTGTCTTCTTCTAACCATTTAGATCTCTAAAAATTTATTATTGCTAGTGAGCTGTGCAATAATAAATTCACTCACCTAAAAGTTCGTGGTCTAAAGAAAATAGGAGTACCAAAACCCCTATTTATAAAATTGTAGTAAGTGACTTTTTGAATTTTAAATTAGATTAAGAAAAGATTTTTCTCCCTTCTTTAACCCTCCAGGCAAATTCTCCACAAGGTGAAAACCACCTAAAAAATTCAGCCACTCCAAGTGAGAAATGATTCAAAATTTAAATAGGATTCAAACAAGATTTTTCTCTCTCTTGTCCACACAAAAATTTGAAAATTACCCTAGAGAAACCTCTTTAAATTTTTAGTTATTATATGGATTTGTGATTCAAAATTTGATTCAAATTTCAAACTCTACAAATCTTGGAATTTTGTCTGCATGGATAATTTTCTACAACTCTAATTCAAATTCAAATAAAATTATGGTAACTTTATTTGAAATTCAAATAATTGTGTAATCTGTTATTCAAAACAAAATTCAAATTCAAACTAAAAGAAAATCTTGTCTTTCATCCTTATCCACTATGGATGCCACCTACTAGTATTCAAGATAAGATTTTGTTCAATTCAAATTCAAATAAGATAATCTTTTAAATTTCAAATATTTATTTTAAGAAAAAATTTTCAAAATTCAAATTAATCTCATATTTAATTTTCAAAAACAAATATAATTAATTTAAATTTCAAATCTTATCTTCTAAAATAAATATTAATTAAATATTTATCTTGTTTATTGAATAATATAAAATTACAATTTTACCCTCCGACATAGATAAAAATGCTTACACCTGGTGAAAGGGTGATATGTATTTTTCTCATCACTAAATGCAAGACAATAAGCAATAAAGAATATTTTGATCAATTACCATCCGTTAAGGAATTATACGGAACTAGTAGAGAGACCAATTAAATATATATAATGTGGACTCCAATAATTCATATAATTATTATTCTATGCCGAATACACCCATTACAATTATTAGTTTTAGAATTATACCATTATAAACCTGAAACTACACTCTCGGTTATATGCTATATTACTTAAGTCAATGATAAACTATTGTCCAATGACCTTGTCATATATGCAAAACTCTCATATGATATCTATGATCAACTTTAGGTCAAAGTCTATCCAACCTAGCTACTGATCAAGTTATCTTAAAGATCCATTATACTCCCAAATAAGAAAATGATTATTCACCATATGTGTATAAGAAGTCATCTACCTAACAGACGACCCAAGGCCTTGTCTATTTTCACATCCAGTGTAATGCTTTTAAAAGGATAACCTTTATTCCTTATTAAAGTTATAATTCCAATATCTATAAGCAAACCTTCCATCGTATACAAGTCATGTACCCAATGAACTGGTTTAAAAGTTTACTACCTCTGAGACGCTTTAGCCATTGGAACATCAAAATACACAAGCCATACATATGAAGTGACTCATCTTCTCAAGATTAAGGTTATTGCATAATGAATGTTAAAAGTGACATGATCTATTTAAGCGGACTATACAGATCAATTACACTTTGATCTTGGTCTAATATGTCACCGCTAAGTAACATATCTATGTTTCTACTCAGGAGTCGAAGTTCTAGACAGTCAAGACAAACCATCATTTCCAATTGGCTTCAGACAACATAATAGTTTTAACATGAGTTAGACTACGTACTATAGATTAGACTGCTTACTTTAAAATATTGTCTTCTCATATATAAAAGTCGATTGTATTCAACATTATAATAGTTTAACATAGCGCAGTCAATGAGTCATATTTGCTTACATTTACTTTAAAATGTAAATAGGATGAGGATATATAGTAATGTAATGAGTAACATCTAATCTAATTTTATTATTTAGTTCAAAATAAATGAAATACCTATAAAACATCTTTTCTGCTTTGGACATTCTTAACAGATCCACAATCTATAAGACAATTGTCGATGGGATTGAATCCATAAGAAAGGCTACTTGCCAAATATCAGATTAATAAGATCTGGATTAAAAATGCCACTTGTATCTGATCCATTTTAGTGAGGAGTTTCTTTTGAAAGAAGAATAAGTTGGATTTACTTTGAACTTGGCGTGAGCTCCAAGAAAGAGAGATCAGACCCAGTTGCATAATTTAGACTTTTGTTAGTGTTTAAGTTCTGTATAGTTGTTTAGATATTAATCCGGTAGAATTATCTATAAATTTGTAATTCTTGGAAATTTACAACTAAGGCTAAGTCTTGAAAAGATTTCAATATTCAAAAAGAACTAATATTTCTTGTTATTTCGGGATAAAAATAACTCAACGAAAATTAATAGTTATTGGTTGAGGATCAATAGGTTCAAGAGAGGGGGGGGGGGGGGGGGGGGGGGGGGGGGGGTGTTAGTGTCGGTGGCGGGCGGGGGATAAAAATAACTCAACGAAAATTAATAGTTATTGGTTGAGGATCAATAGGTTCGAGAGGGGGGGGGGGGGGGGTGGCGGGCGGGGGCGGGGCGTGGCGGTGTGTTTCATAAAAGCTTGGGGGAGCAATTAAATTGAAGAAAATCGAAAGTCAACTAAAGAAAGACACTACAAAAAAAGATCGATTGAGAATTGTTTTGCATTTTCTAGAGGAGTGACCTTGATGCTAGTATTGCAATATTTATAAGAACTATTATTTGATTGTTTTGTAACTGTTTACATTTATTCGATAACATGCAGTCATTAGAATTGTGAAACATGTCTTTTGCCGTCAAAAACTCTTAACAAAAGGAGAATTTTTGTTAAAAAAAATAGACAAGAGGGGCTTTTTTTTTTTAATTCAGAGAATTTTATGAGAGCTATAGTTTAAAATAAATTTTTTAACCGACATTTTTTTCATTTATGTAGAGAGAATTAAATTCTACACTTTATGATATTGTTAGGTGTAAAACTAATTAAATTCTATATTTTATGATCTTGTCTCCCCTCATCATGATCTCAATGCTGCAAGTCTGGATTTTCCATATGATGATGACACTAGAGGCAGCTACGACCTTATTGGCACATGTTGTCGTCCCTTTTGACTGTGTTGTCATCTTGGTGTGGCGGCCCGCCTTGCTGTCGAGATCCTATAGTGCTATTACAGTCAACTCTGTAGTTAACTGCAATAATATGCAGGCCTCTAGGATCACCGACAATCATGCTGAACTTGAAAACTGCTTGCTAATTTGCGGAATAAATATTTTTTTTTATATCATGAACTGTTCAAAAATATGATATGGAAATCATGTTAACAAAATAATATGTACATGGATCATGATTCCCCTATAACATAATCTTAACTTGAAATCTTGTTCTTTTTTTTTTTTTTGAAACTACATGTTCTAAATTTCAAAACTATACAGTGGAAGACTAATGGTGATCGAATCCCTCGCCTAAATCTCCCTGACATGCACACATCATGTCCGTCGTCCACCGTATATTACTGGTGAACAGGTTTCTTACCTGCAACATGTGAACAAACTGGTGAGCTATGGGCTCAGTAAGTTCAAACATAAAAACACGTATCATGACATGCTGTACTGCTGTGCTCATGCATAAAACTAGACTCTGTAAAACATGCTCGTGGCTAAAAGATTAGTTTTAAGACATTATCTGTTATTAAATTCTGGTTTTGGGCCCGTGATTGGTCGTACCGACATGTTAGCATAATTGGAAGTGATTCTTTAGTGCTGACCTCCTCAGTCTTAACTGGAGCTAAATATGAAAACCTCCCCATGTGTCGAGAGGCCGATACGCCAATAACTAGTTTAATTACCATTTTGCTGAGGTTCCAACTAGGTAGCATACTGATTGTCCCCACAGTAGGAACCTGTTACATGATTTACTTGGGGTGTGAGTTATATTAACACACTAAGGTGCCTCATGCACCTACCTATTTTCATGTACCTGCTACCTGTCTGACATGTATACTGAAACATGAAATTCTACATGCATGACATGAACTGACATAAAACTGACACGAATATCGTGATGTAGACAATCAATGTCTATCATACACGCCAAATAATATACATAACATCATAACATAACAAGATTGTCCACGTTGCAGTTAGGACAATGCTTGAACTTACAGAAAATCTATGAGCGTAAGCCTCTGCTGCTCTGGGACTGTTGTATCAGGGTCTCTGGCTTGAACTCCTATAAAAGAAATAATCACTGATTATTTCCAATATCCATCCTATATTGGAAACATGGCAAAACATGAAATTTCTATTTCCAGACTCTTTTTTTTTTTTTTTTTTACTCTTTGGCTTCGAACACGCCCTTTTACACGGGCGTGTCTCTAGCCGTGTACTTCTCTGGACTTACGTGCATGGTCATGTACTTCGTGGAGCATGACCGTGTATACTTACACGGGTGGATACATGGCCGTGTTTCTGGCTGTGTTTTCCTGCTGTCTAACATGGTCTGGTACACGCCCTTCCCATGACTGTGTGTCCCTTGACACGACCCGATACACGGTCGTGTTCTTGGTCGTGTACCTCTCGGGTCTAAATTTTCTTGTAACACGATCGTGCATATGGGCATGTTCGGGCCATGTTCTGAACACTCCCTTGTACACGCTCATGTTCATACCAGAATCAAGATTCTGGGTTCGAACTGCTCTGCTCTGGTTTTCTAAGGCTTTTATGACCTTTGTTCTACTTCTTACACTCAAAATCGATCTCAATAAGATCACTTCAAGGTATAGACTACATCTTTACTATCACAAATCCATGGTTACATAAGCAAAATTTCACATTTTGCTTATTAACATCTCTTAACTCATTATTTGAAAAATCTGAACTTTCTTGACAAAAACTCACTAAACTTGGTTTTCTACACCATCAACTCATGGATTCGTGTTTAAAACAACTAGACTCGAACCATATTTTGATTTTAACCGAAAATCTCAACACGATTTACTCACATTCTCTTTTTCCTCTCAAAACCCCAGATTTTCATCCGAAAAATGTGAGAAAATGAGGGTTTACCTTGCTTTGAAGCTTGAAAGCTTCTTGTTGCTAATTCTTCACTGAATGCTTACTCGATCTGCTGCTTGAAGAGAGAAATCCGAGCTTGGCTGAAGCAATGGCAGATGAGGGTTTCTCTTTTCTGCTCTCTCTCTCTCTCTCTCTCTTTCTCTTTCTCTTTCTTTCTTTCTCTCTCTGCCGTTTCTCTTTGCAACTGAAGGAAAGTGAATTAATTCACTTTGCTGCTGGGAATTGAGGCCCTCTCCCTCACGTGCCTTACTCCTTCTCTCATTTTCTTTTAATTTTCTTTAAAGAAAAATAAGCTTTGTTTGACTAATCTTGGCCATTGATCAATGTGGCTTACTTGTGCGCCATTGATATCTTAATATGCATTTTACACATACCTTTCTATTAAATTTTAAAACATCATAATTTGAATTACTGCTTAGCTTTTAAACTATATTTATTAATTCATTGTCAAATTTTGATTAAAACTCAGTTAATCAAAATTTTCACCTGTTTTGTATTCTGTAACATGTCTCACTATAAATGTACATTTATTTGCATATCTTGTACAAAATTTTCCGAGACTATAGATTTCTCGGTTATCACATTTGGTCTGTCCTTATCACCATGGGCCCTGGATCTCCGGCCTCCTCGCCATGCTTTCTTGCCGTCTTCTCTGAAGATGGATGATTTCTACGTCTCATCATCTAGGATCTAATTTTAAATTCATGTAAATCTAATTTTAAATTTGTATAAATCATTTTAATCCTTGCAATTTTGTGTAATTTCTTATAAATCTTGAATTCTAAATCCAATCTTAAAAATCATAAATCCAAGTAAATACTTATAAATCTATGTTAAAAAGAATCCTAAAATTAGGACTATGCTCCGCTGTGGTCGGAGAAAAAGCCTTGCAAAGCCGAAGAATTGCTTTGTTTGTTGGGAGTCGTGACAGAGTTCCAAAATCACGACGTGCTCCCACAAGCACGACATTTCCTTGGAACTGTGAACTCGCCAAATCTCGACATTGCCATTCCGTCAATCTTTGTTAATGGTGCTTGAAGAGAGATAGAGAGATGCAGTTGGAGGAGAGAGAAAAGAGGAGGAGTTGAAGGAGAGGAGGAGAGAAAAAATTAAAGATAAAGATGTAAACTCAATATGTTTTAAATTGAAATATACTATTTATTAACAAATGGTAATAAATTAAGACATTTATTAACACGCGTTATAATTTGATATAATTTGTGTAGACAAAATTAGACCTAAATAACCAAGTAAACATAAAATAAAATAAGATTAATGGAATTTAATGCATATCCGACGATTCAGAACATAAGATATTTTTATATCTTATTTAAAGGGGGGAAAAAAACAGTTGATAAAGTTCTAGCAAAATTCTTAAATCAAGCCGAGCAAGTTCAAATTAATTAGAAAAGAGGTTGATAATAAGGCATTAGGAGGAACCTCAAACCTGACTACGGAATCCTTCCAAGGTCAAGTGTCATGATGAGTATTTGGAAGAGCTAGTTCTTAGATCGACATGGCCATAAATATGGTCGTAAATATCCAAATTTCATCAAAATTTTTATATTTGAGAAGTTTCAAAATATTTTTGAAGTATAATACATTTTTTGTCAAAATATCGAAAAATATTGAAAAATATCGATATTAGTAAAATATAATGTATTTTTAATAAAATATTGACAAATTTTGGGAAATATTAGAAATTTCAATGAAAATTTGGTAAATATATATCTATATTTTCTTTTGAAAATTTCAGATTTTTTTTATTTGCTATCTTATATATATATAGGAATTTTATCTTAAAATTTACTTCATAAACAAAAAAAATTGAATATAAAAAGAGTAAAAGTTGAGAATGCCAGCAGCAAAAAGAGAGAGAGAATATATCATTTTGTTATAACCATACTCTTACCTAGACTTCTACAAAACTTTATAGAAGATAATTCTTTACACAGAGATAGCTATCTATAAGCTTATTTTAATATATATATATAGATTAGATTTTATAAGATTTATTAGGATGTATAATATATAAAATGTTTATCTATAAAACTTGTGTATTTTTATATTTTCTTTAATATTTGTACTATCTTAAAATATTATAAATACATATTAAAGTAATTTTTCGTAATTTTTTTGATATTTCTATTACTATCAATAATATCTTTAAAATTATTACAAAACTGAGTTATCAATATTTTTATAGATACTCTTCATTTGGTATACGTATTACGTTTGTATTACATTTGAATGCAATGTATTGAATGTAATTTGTATTTAAATAAAATGTGTGTTTAGATAAAAAGTATTTGAATTATATTTAAATAATAAATATGTGATGTAATAGGTAAAAATATAGAAAAAAAAAGAGAAAAAAAAAGTAAGTGATGTGATTAATAAAAATAATAGATAAAATAAGATAATAAATAATAATTGTATTGGATTTAAAATATGATGTAATTATTATTTAAATATAATATTTTTATATTTAGTAATATCACGATAAAAGTAATCAAAGGCTAATATTTTAGCTTAAATAATAAAGTGGTAATACTGGAGACAGAAAACTGCTTAAATTATTAAACAGCTCAGGGACAAGTGGACGACGGAAGTGCAAGAAAAGCAAGCAACAATTGCGTTTGAAGGTCAGTCAAAGTCTTCCCTTCGAGTCAATAAAGAGCAAAAAGAGCGCCAATGGCCAATTGATATAATGGACGACGATGAACAAAAGACTTTTCTTCATATAAAAAAAAGGAACAAAATGAAACAAAAATTAAATGGCCTTAATATATTTTCAGAAAGGGACATAAAGTGGGGAATACTTATCGCCTTAAGTCTTGAACATTGGTGGGTATTGGATGTTATTTTTTACCGTCCGTAAAAATATTTTATTTTAACTAATTGATTGATTGTTTTTAACACTATGATATTTACAAAATACAAGTTAAAAATTTAAAATGTATGAAATAAAACTACTCCTAACTATAAATTTGACTATTGAAAAATTAAATCAAAAACTACAACAATGATTACTAATAGTAGTAATAAAAGGGGCAGTTTTTATCTTAAAAGTTCTTTATCTTATATTCATATAGATAAAATAAAAGTGTATGTATCTAGGTCAAATGATCAAAGATAATCTCTAATTACTACATTACACATTCAAGGACGCAAATATTAATACCGTTTTCAGAAGATGGTAAATAATTGCCGATAAAAAATGGATTAGTTGTGGACTTTCTCGCAAAAACGGTTATGGATCGTCTTTATCATTCTCTTGTTACGAAAACAGCTTGTATATCATAATTTTGTAAAATAAAAAAAAAACCTTAATGAAAATTTCAAATTTTTAGATAACTTAAGTTTTAAATAAGGCTAAAATTATAATTAAATATTTTTTTAGGATATTATCCGAAATAGCTCTATGCACTATATATATATATATGAATTCCAATTCACCCTCTAAACTAATCCTTAGTTTTCTTTTAAAATATCTTTGGTTGAGAAATAATTTTCTTAGAAAAAAGAATTACAATTTATCTATAAATAAATATCATGTGGTCAGAACAAGTTCAATTTTAGTCTAATATTTTGCAATATATTGATAGAGTGACCGTTTATATAATAACAAAAAAATATAAAAAAGTGTGATATATAAAATCAAAAATCACTGAAGAATACAATTTAATATAGCAAAAAATAAGAGCATAAAGACAAACAAGTTGAATATAAACAAATAAAATATTATAAAGAGATAATGATTAAAATTATTACAACCAAAATTTCAACTTTAACCCGAATTGAAAACTTGATGAATGTCAAGGCACGTAAAGCTCACACTTTCCTTAAAACGGATGTGTCCCCTTTGATAAGTGCTCAAAGAATCAACAGACGTCTATTTCCTATGATATAAAGACAACAATAGTAATCTAAGCATAATCGAATACCATTTCTAGTGAACTTGAACCTGTGTCTTTCTTCCATCACCAGAACACCTAAATAATTCTATAGAAAAGGCCTAAGAACACTGTAATATCCGTCATGATCATGGATATAATTTACTTTGAGACAAGTAATTAAGTCCGTGAATACTATTTAAATTACCCAATTGAATAAATTAAACGGAATAAGAAACGTTTAATTTCAATTCATACAATGAAAGGGATAACCGAAAATAAATCGGTACACCCCATTTACTATTGAGCAATGTATATATATATACATGCCTATATATATTGAGTGGTATGATGTTATATGTATATGTGTGTATCTGTGTAGGTGAGACGCATATCAAGAAACTAAATATATATATATTCACACTTACGTGTATATATATAGACTGAGAGATATGATAGTACATGTGAGTACGTGTGTGTGACACGTAGTATCAAGAAATTGGTCAAGATGACCTTTTCTTGACACGAAACTAATGTACTTATAATTAGTATGCTCAAATTAGTTATCTGAGTATAAAAGTGAATTTTGAATGAGAAATATAAAGTATCGAGAAAATAGTCAAGTTGACATTTTCTTGACACCAAACTGATATATTTATGGTCAGTATACTCAAATTAGTCAATTGAGCACAAAACGTGAAATTGTGAACTAGATATACGCAGTATCGGTTAAGGGGTCAAGATAATATTTTCTCAATCCGAAACTGATATATTTAGAATCAGTACACTCAAACAAGCCGATTGAGCATAAAAGTGATTTCCGGGTAAGGATCACGCAGTATCCAGAAACTTGTCAAGACGACCTCAGATGGACATAAAATTGATAAATTCATGATCAGCACACCCAAATTAGCTAAGATAGCCTATGTCAAAATTTTTAGTACAGAAAGTGTACTATGCATGCACAATGTCAGCACAGTTTAGAACATAGTCACAAAACCAAAGAGGAATAATAAACGGACACAGAGTAAGCTCATAAGTACTTACAACTCATTAGAAACAATTAGAATAAGAATCGGATTAAAAAAATCTATATTTCGGTAGAGGTTTAGAATACAGCCGGACAATTACCAAACACCGTTACATTATATAAAATCAAAAATCACTGAAGAATTCAATTCAATATGTTAGAAAATAGGAGCATAAAGACAAAGAAGTTAAATATAAACAAATGAAATATTATAAATAGATAATGATTAAAATTATTACAACCAAAATTTCAACCTTAACCCGAATCAAAAACTTGATGAATGTCAAGACACGTGAAGCTCACATTTTCCTTAAAACAGATTTGTCCCCTTTGATAAGTTCTTAAAGAATCAATAGACCTCCATTTCCTATGATACAATAACAAGAATGGCAATCTAAGCATAATTGAATACCATTTCTAGCAAACTTGAACCTGTGTCTTTCTTTTATAACCAGAACACCTAAATAATTCTATAGAAAATGCCTAAGAGCACAATGGAAACAAAAGAGAATATCTGAATTTGTGTGTGTAAACTTGCTTGTGAAAGCCTCCTTATATAGGCTCTTGAAATTGGATGTTATAAACCAAAACAACGAGGATTAAACCTTGGATTAATGAGAATTATGCCCATGGTAACAACCATTCATCTTGAGAATTAATATGTCCAAAATCATGTCCTAGTCCATCCATTAAACATGAACTAAAGCCTTTAGCTATTCATCTTCACCATTAAACATGAACTAAAACTTTTAGCCTTTCATATTTACCATTAAACTTGCACTAATATGGCTAGGAATATCAATAGATTAATCTATTCATATCCTGAACTTAATGCAAAAAATAATTTAGATTTATGTTGGAAAAATGCAAATAAAAAATTAGCAAAATTTTGCCTATGTAAGGACAAGCCTAACGGATAGACATTCATGTGGCCTATGTCGTGTAGCTACACACGTTGCACCCCTAACCCATCAGGTCCGTGATTTGCACCCCTCCTCCCCTGTACATAAGAAAGCCTCTTGGGTACATCATCTTACCTAAGCTCAAAAGTGTAATAACTTATAAACTCCATAATGTCATGTTGCTTAAGTAATGTGGGACTTCACATTTTTAGCAACTTTCCCCAACAAAATCCAAATGCAATGTACATATATTGAGCATCAATTTCTCGATCACCCAATCGTTATTTTGAACATATGAATATATGATTTCAATCTCCTCACATCGGAGAATGCAAATCCTTTAAAACCCAGTCACTTTTACAAAGTAATTTTCACTCAAATTGGCATCTCAGAATGGCTCTTAATGTGACGACCCGCCATGATGTGGCCATCATTTAATCATGCTTAAACTTACTTATCTTAATATCAAAATTTTCACAAGATTTTTTTCCCTATCTCATGTGCTTTACTATATACATATATAAATATACATATATATATTTTGAATACATGGGGGTCTTGATACAGCTTATGAATAAACATTCATACTAGAAAGTACTATACCGATCTAACTTAATATAAGGCTAGTTTTCAAAAGAAAAGGCTACTTAACAAATCGCGGAAGTGAATCTTATGATAGTATCCATAATCCAATCCTCCACATTTGCCTACTACCTTCATCGTCTATCAGAGTTTAACCCATAGGTTTCTTACCTATAACATGAACATACGTAATGAGCTTTACACTCAGCAAGTACAATGCTATTCCGCAAAATCATAAGCTTAAAAACATATCATGAATCATGTATGAACTGATTATGCCAATTATGCTTCATTATGAATTCATTATACTGTGTCTTATTAATTATCCATCATAACGTATCATGAGGGCCCGTGTGTCAGTACCAAGAGCGTGCGATCATCGAGAAGTTAGGGTTTGCAAGGCCCCAGTATCATCGAGATCAAATCTTTCTTAACTTAGAGCTTGTACATGAAAACCTCCCCTTAGGTCGAGAGGTTGGTACGACACACTTAACATGTCTTAACTTATTCATAATTAACCAATTATGAAGAACATAATCACTTCATCGTGTCATGATCTTTACTATGTTATTTGTTAATCACACATAATTAAAGAATGAATGCCATGCTTATCATAAAAAATAACTTTATGAAAACACTTTTATTCATGCCGCAGGCGGAGTTGTACTTACCTGTCCTGTAGGCAGTTTTGTATTATGCCCTTGTCGTGATACAAGTGTCTACCTGTAATCATCATGTATTTTATTAATATTCGTTTTTAAGTTACTAATATTGTTAGTGACTAAAACATCGGTTGACATTTATTATCGATTCTTTTTGTTACTAAATAGCTCTCTTTTTTAGAGTTCAATTAATTACCTTCTAATTGAGATTAATTAATTTATTTTCTTAATAAATTAATTAAAATATCTCTCTCTCTCTCTCTCTCTCTCTCTCTCTCTCTCTCTCTCTCTCACTCACACACAGTAATGCTAGCTAATTGGGCTAGCTAATTGACTAGTCAACTAATTGGCTAATTAGCTAATCGTTGTATCTCTCTAAAAATCTTTCCAATTTAAAAATCGTTCACAAGAACATCCTTCATTTTTGAGAAACACATTTCCTCATGATTTAAAAATAATCCCTTTTGCACCCGTTGGAAGGTGGGGGTATTTACTTAAATCAGTTGGCCCGTTTTAAAAGAACACTTTCTTGGTGTTAACTTAAAAATGTGATTTTTGAACCTCTTTTGAAAAACTATTTACCACTTGTTTGAAAAGACCTAATTTGCAAAACTAAGAAGAATGAGACTTTAAAGTCTTGATGAGACGGACAACTTTCGTGTTCATTTCAGAGCTTGGTTTGGAATCTAACATGTTCTATTCATCACAAACCCATAGCTATACTTGGCCCATTTTTAGAAAATTTTCCAGTTTTTAGGGTAAAAGAAAAACATTCTGTTTAAGCCCTAAAATGGCCGAATTTTTGGTGCTCGCATAACCCATTTTTAAGTTTTCGATGTGTCCTACATTTTTTGTGTTGAGCCCGGAGCCATATTTGGACTCGAGGTTACTCGTTTTTATAAAAACCCGAAACTGCCCATGTTTCCAGGTTTTTCCATCCCAGTTTTGACCTCTGTTCAGAAAATGGTCCATTAGCCTATCTTAATATCATTTTTAGCTAAGGGTCATGCAAAAATGTCCAGAACAAAATTTCTTAAAACTTTTAGGTTTTGCACTTTTCCAGATTTTACCATTATCATGCTCGAAAATAGTGAAAACCTTGGCTAAAAAAAATGGCAAATTAGGTTTTTTATGTAACCCTAATGATTCATACACATCACAAGCTATACAATCATAAACATAACCTCATAACCACATAATCAACATAATAAGGATCTAAGGCTTAAAATAAAAATTATTATAACCCATGAGCATAAATACACCATAAATTTCTTGATATCTAAACTTAACTAAAGAAAGTGTTACTAAGAAAGGGTTTAGTGCATTACCTTAGTGTGGCTTGAAAAATGGGCTTCCAACTAAGCAAGCTTATGGCTGGATTTTTTGTATTTTCAGGTGAGAGGGGTTCGGCCAAGGAGTTAGAGAAAGGAAAGTCTTTTTGTGGCTTTTGGAGTCTTTGGTGTTGGAAGAAACAAAAATGAAGCCAAATGGCTTCTTGGCCCATTTATAGTCTAACTTAATGGCATATTAAACTAAGTTAATTAACCATTAAAGGGACACAAAATTTTTAGCTGCCTTGCCCATGAAGATCTGGTGGTTGGCTGCCAAAAGATGGCCAAAATTTGGCAATAAATGCATACCTTAATGCCAAGTACCCTTTTGTCCCCTAAAACCCCTTTTTTTAAACCAAAAATCAAATCATACATGATGAGCTTTATGCTCAGCAAGTACAATACTAAATTCACAAAACTATTATTTAAAAACATATGTCATAACTTAAAGGCACATCATACTAATAAACACATCATGACTTCAAAGCACATTATGAATACATATCATGTGTCATAAAACTGAAAGCATAACATATCACATAGCTCAAAAGCATATCATAACTATAACTTAAAGCATATCGTGAACTATACATGAACCGATTATACTCAATTATGCTTCATTATGCATTATCTTTCTTTATTTGTCTGAGGGCTCATGTGTCAGTACCAAATACGCGTGGATCTACAAATTCACTAAGACCACAAACTTTTTGTTGAGCCTTGGCTCGTTATACTTAAACTGAAAAACCTTTTCTAGCTTGAGAGGCCGGTACGACACACTTAACGAGTTTTGACTTGCTTCTTAATTACCTAATTGTTGAGATCATGAATTACTATCATCATGCCATAAGCTCTACTAGGCTATCCACTAATCATGTGCGATAGGGAGATCTAACTCATGCTATTCAATAATCTACGCGATTATGAAACATCTTATATCATGTTATGCAACAATCATTCACGATTAGCATACATATCACAGAGTAAAACAACAGTTTCAAACTCATTTTATTCATGTTGTAGGCGGAATTATACTTACCTGATCTTTAGACAGTTTGTACCTTACCTCGTTAAATTATAGGTTTCTATCCGTAACCATAACGTATCCCATTAATTATTCACTCTCAGGTCACTACAGTCATTAGTGACTAATAAAATCCTATCGTCATATGATACCAATCTTATCAGTACTAAACTGCTCTCTTTTGAGAGTTCGATAACTACCTTCTACTCGTGGCTAATTAATTTATTACCTAATAAATTAATTAACGTTTCTCTCTCTCTATCTTCCTATCTCAGTTTTGATTGGTTAACTGACTAGTCAACTAACTAGCTACCTTGCATATTGATTTTATAGCTAATCGGGCTACCTTTACTGATTTAAAAAATCGTTATGGAAAATGATCGCAGCGCGTCAGGTTATTGCCGTACACTTTTTGACTGTATCTATTTTCACTAATGGTCTTGTATCCATAAAGATCCTTGGATCTTTATGGAACTCAGATTGCTTGCCAACCCCAACATTACATATTGATGTACTTTATATTTACATGTCTGTCTTTCTACTACTACTTGTACTATCAAAAATCTACAGCTAAGATACATAGCAGATCCATTCCCGTGAACCCATGACTTCCCCAAATCCATTCCCGCCAGTCTACTACCTGTCTTCAAAAGACAGGTTTCTTATTTATGTTTCCTACCCCATGAACAAACCCATGAACTACGCTTCACAAGTATACACATTCACAATAATCAAACATATGATGCTGAGTGCATAACTTTTATTTTGATCTGTTATACTTTTCTGTTTTATGGACTTTTTCTATTTGTTTCTTTTTGTTCTTTACTTTATTGTAACTATTCACTAATAGGCCCCTAATTGGTGTACCATATGTGTGTATATCAATGGGGAAGAGGGGTGCATCCCACCTACTCTATCCCACAGTTTACTGAACTGAAACTGGAAAAAACCTCCTTAACTGTTGAAGGCCGATACACCAATTTTTAAAATTTTCAATTTTGTTGGTTTGATTTAATGATCATGCACAAAAATCAAATCACACTCTGTTCTTTTGGATCAATTTACTGATAGCTTTACTTCAAAACATACTAAAATAGCAATCATAACATTGAGTCAGTTCGCGTGTGCAGACGTAAAATATATCTATACTTACAATAACTCTGCTCATGTGAATTGGCTAAGATCTACCTAAGATATATTGTCCTTTTGTTGGGAATTACCTATTATATCAGAACCAATCTGTTATTTTCCGCACTATTATTTATTTATATATAATTATCTTTTACAATTTGAATTTGAATTTGAGTAGAATTAGGATTAAGATCTAAAGTTTAGTATTTAAAGGCTTATTTTGTTATTTTGTGGTGGAGTTTGTGATATCATTAATAAAATCTTTTTGAGAATACTCCTAATATATCTGTGTATTTTTTATATTCTATACTAAGAATCAATGAATAACACGCTTCCGCTACGTCACTTCATCGATGGATATGTGTATGTTAAACTCCTAATAATACCCTTGTTTTTATTTTGCCATGGAATCCTGTTAAACTCCCCGTTAGTGATTCTTTTGCTTGTTAGCAAGATTAAGCATTTAGAAAAACACTACAAAAACTTGATATGTTGCTCAATGAACTAGACTGTCATTTCAGCCGTATGAGCGTAGTTCAAATTTCTAACTGCCAAGTCTTATCTAGTTTCCAAATTCAAACAGGGAAAGTTCTTTTAGTTATCCTGAATTTAACCCCGAACAACTCATTTTTCTCCCAGTGAATCCCAAATTTCAAATATGGAAGTAATTCATAAATATATCATAAAAAACCTATAAGATTTATGGTAAACCAGCAAAAGATATGTACAAAAAACAAGTTAAATATCTAACCAAAAATAACGAATTTTTCGTTATTTTATTTTATTTTTATTTGAGACAGGGGACTTGAATTGTATACCTTAAGATACATTTAAGTGTAGAAATTACGATTAAACTATAACAAAATCACAGAATCCTAGTGTTTGTTATAATAATGCCAGCACCTGATTTATGAATAAGATTCCCAGCAATTTCCATTTATGATTACTAAGCAATGTGCCTTTACAAGAACTATAGAGAAGAGCTAGCGAAGTTTACTCTATGAAACAGGTTGATCTCTCTTCTGTTGGTTACTACAAGTAGAGTTTCAATAAACTTTGGAATAATAGATTCCAATTCTTTCCTCCAAAATAGATTTGTAAAAGTATGACGGGTTATGGAGAAGTGGCATATTTTATTTCAGTCTTGTCAATATTTCGTTTGGCAAGCTTTTCTGCTGGACTTAATCCCATAGACAATTATCTTATAGACTGGTTCATCTGCTAATACCTCAGTAGCTGACCGTGTTTTCTTATCGGATAATGTGGCTTCAAAGTTTCTTTCAACCCCTCTAGATGTTCTTGCTCAGACAACCTCTAAATCAATCATATCTTCTAGTGATTCGCCATTGTATCAAACAGCAAGAATCTTCATCAAACCCTCTATGTATACATTTTCAATCCGCCAGTATGGTAGACACTGGATCCGCCTTTACTTCTCCCCATTTGTCTACGAGAAGTACACTTGAAATTGATGAATTGTATTTTTTCATTCATATTTTGACAGATAATATATAGATCAATATATAGAGGGGAATGTTTTATAATTAAGGAAAGTTTCCCAATCCTTCCCACAATTACAGCTAATCAAATCAATCACCAAATTCTAACAAAATCTCAACACTCCCCCTTAAGTTGGTGCATGGATATCACACACGCCCAACTTGCCTAAGAAAGATGAAGATACTCGATAGGAGACTGCTTTAGTGAGAATGTCAGCCAACTGATCTTCTGACTTTATCTTAAGCAACTCTACAATCTTTTCATCTAACTTCTCCTTAATGAAAAAACCTGTCTATCTCAACATGTTTTGTACGATCATGTTGTACTGGATTATGAGCAATGTCACATGCTGCTTTATTGTCACAAAACAACTGAATTGGTTGCTTAGATAGGTACCCCAAATCTTGTAAGAGTAGTCTTAGCCATAATGCCTCACAAGGTCCTAATGCCATGCCTCTGAATTCAGCTTCTGCACTTGAACGAGCGACTACATTTTGTTTCTTACTTCTCCATGTCACAAGATTACCACCTACAAATGTAAAGTATCCAGACGTAGATCTCCTATCATCCATAGCTCCAGCCCAATCAGCATCAGTATACACTTCAATACTTTGATGATCATATGGGGTCGACTACACAGAGACTTTTGCACCTGTGGCTAAGATCAACATAGTACGAGTATTATTGTCTTTAGCTGCAAACTTGGATTGGCCTTTGCAACAGTTCGATGTGAAGAATGCCTTTCTTCATGTAGAATTAACAGAAGAAGTATATATGGATCTTCCACCAGGATGCATGATGTCAGAAAAACAGAGTCAAAAGGTATGCAGGTTGAAGAAGTCATTATACGAACTAAAGCAATCCCTGAGAGCATGGTTTGGAAGGTTTACAAAGTCAATGAGAGATTTTGGCTACCATCAAAGCAATTCAGATCACACTTTGTTCCTGAAGAAGCAACATGATAAGATCACAGCACTCATCGTATATGTGGACGACATGGTGGTTACAGGAAATGATCCTGAGGAAAGAAAAGCTCTACAGAATTATCTGTCTAGAGAATTTGAAATGAAAGATCTAGGTCCTCTAAAATACTTGCTTGGGATTGAAGTTTCTCGATCAAGTACTGGAATTTTCTTATCTCAAAGAAAGTATGCCTTAGATCTTTTACAGGAGACCGGAATGTCAGGATGTCAACCTGTTGATACACCAATAGAAGAAGGTCTGAAATTGTGTACTGAACCAAATCAAGTACCTGCCGATAAAGGAAGATACCAGAGACTAGTGGGAAGATTGATGTATTTAGCTCATACAAGGCCAGATCTTACTTATGCACTAAGTGTGATAAGTCAATACATGCATAATCCTGGAGAACAACATATGAATGCAGTCATGCGCATCTTGAGGTATCTAAAGTGTGCTCCTGGGAAAGGAATTTTGTTCACAAAACATGATAATCATCAAAGTATTGAAGTGTATACTGATGCTGATTATCATGTTTTGTGAATCAATTATCTGCTGTAGCTATTCTTAATAGTGTGCAGGAAGCCTTAGCTGATCCAAGGTGGAAAGCAGCCATGAATGAGGAAATGAAATCATCGCAGAAGAATGAGACATGGGAACTTGTAGAGTGTCCACGGGGAAAAAAACCAGTCAGATATCGTTGGATTTATATTGTGAAGTACAAGGCAGATGGTAGTATTGAGTGCTTTAAAGCAAGACTAGTTGCGAAAGGGTACACTCAAGCTGTGGGGTTGACTACACAGAGACTTTTGCATTAATAACTGTTACGAATAATGGAGGTAAGGTTTTACACACTTCTGTATCTGTTAGTAATAGTGCATGGATAATTGATTCTGGTGCCATAGATCATATGACTTTTGATTCTAGACAGGTCTCACCTTTAAGACCATCAACACAAAAAATGGTTTCCACAGCCAATGGTAACACGACCCCAATTATTGGGGAAGGATCCTTGACCCTTACTGATACCTTGAATTTAGATTCTGTCTTAGTTGTTCCCTCATTAGATTACAATCTCTTATTAGTTTCTCAAATCACCACAGCCTTATCTTGTGTTGTCATTTTTTGGCCTGATTTTTGTGTTTGTAAGGACATCCAGACAAGACAGATGATTGGTTATGGTATTAAGAAAAGGAAGCTATATTACTTGGATATGAAGGATTCTAACAAGTTGAGACAAGCCTTGATAGCAGAGCTTTCATACCAAAATCTTCTAAACCAAAACCATAAAAAAAAAAAAAAAGAAACCCAGCCTTCCTAAATCAAGCCACTGCGCTAAACCCAAACGTCCATCTCGCCTAGCTTGCGTCAAGCCCCCTTTCTCTTGGGCTAACGTCGTCCAAGCAGTTACCAGATCCAAGAGCCGCCAACAGCTCGCAACTAGCCACTGTCGTCCCCACCACCTCACGAAACTTCGTGCAGCTACTGCCGGGATCTCTCCTCCCTAGCCAGACAAAGAACCCAGCCATCAGCACATCGCTACCCACATCGCGTCAATTGCCGTCAATTGCCACGGGTGACTGTCGCTCGCTAGGATGCCATTCGCTCGTTGCGAATTTACTGCTGGGTTGTATAGCAAAGCAGCAATAATAATATATATTGACTGTTGCTCGTGAATTTAGTCGTAGCCATTTGCACGTCAGTTAAGTAATAATAATATATATATTTATGTAATATTGCTTTGCTGTCCTTTTTTTTTTTTTTACACTCGTCTGTCATTGGAAAACTATTCAGCACTAAGTGTGCTGGTGAGGATTTTGATATATATATATATAATATTAAAAAAAAGGGAACAAAAAAAACAAAAAGACAAAAAAAATGAATGAAAAAAATATTGAATCATTTGGAATAAAACCAGTTCCATTTGTCATTCAGTCAGAAAGTATTTTTAATGCAGGAGTCATTCTCACTGAATCCAATTATGATGTCTGGTCACAACTAATGGAGATGCATATTGCTGAACGTGAAAAACTTTCGTACATTCGAGGAAAAACAAAGCCACCAAAAGAGTCAGAAGATGGATATGAAAAATGGTATGCCGAAAATCAGAAGGTGAAAAGATGGTTGTTAATGTCTATGAGTCCAGAAATCATGAAGCATTATTTACGCTTGCCCACCGCTCATGAAATCTGGAATGCATTATCAAAGGCCTTCTACGATGGGAGTGACGAATTACAGGTCTTTACTTTGAATCAAAAGGCCTTTACTATCAGACAAATTGGCAAGTCTCTGTCTGAATATTATGGGGAGTTGATAGAGATTTTTCAAGAATTGGATCATCGAGATAAGGTCGTCATGAAGGACCCTGAAGATGTTGCAACATATCAAAAGGCCATCGAACGACTTTGGGTGCATATCTTTCTTGCCGAACTGGATAGTGACTTTGAACAAGTTCGAGGAGAGATTATACGCAAAGATCCAATTCCAGATTTGGAAGAATGTTACGCATTGATTCGACGAGAAGTAGTACGTCGTGCTACTTTGAATGTAGAATCAAATAATCCTGACTCCTCTGCCATGGTAGCTCGACATCGATCAACTCAAAGAAGGCAGAATCAATCTGAGACCAACCATCCTAAGATGACCGCTAGTACTAATAAGTCAACCTTGAAATGCACTCATTGCAACAAGACTGGACATACCAAAGATCGTTGTTTTGAAATTGTGGGATATCCGGAATGGTGGGATCATAATCGTCATTCGCGGAAGAAGGATTCCAAGAAAACCTCGACTGCAGCTGCTGTTAAAATGGAAGAGCATGATGTTGAGAAGACTTTTGCATTGATAGCTGCTACAAATAATGGAGGTAAGGTTTTACACACTTCTGTATTTGTTAGTAATAGTGCATGGATAATTGATTTTGGTGCTACAGATCATATGACTTTTGATTCTAGACAGGTCTCACCTTTAAGACCATCAACACAAAAAATGGTTTCCACAGCCAATGGTAACATGACCCCAATCATTGGGGAAGGATTCTTGACCCTTACTGATACCTTGAATTTAGATTCTGTCTTAGTTGTTCCCTCATTAGATTACAATCTCTTATCAGTTTCTCAAATCACCACAGCCTTATCTTGTGTTGTCATTTTTTGGCCTGATTTTTGTGTTTTTAAGGACATCCAGACAAGACAGACGATTGGTTGTGGTATTAAAAAAGGGAAGCTGTATTACTTGGATATGAAGGATTCCAACAAGCTGAGATAAGCCTTGATAACAGATGGGTCTGAGGGGGAGAAAAAGAAATTTGAAATTTGGATGTGGCATCGACGTATGGGACATGCTTCCTTTGCTTATTTAAAAAAATTATTTCCTAGTTTATTTAAAGTGTGATGTTTCTAGTTTTCGCTGTGATGTTTGTGAACTAGCAAAAAGCTATCGTGCTTCATTTCCTTTATTGTTAAATAAAAGTCCACTTCCATTTATGATTATACATTCTGATGTTTGGGATCCATCTAAAGTTCAAATTATGGGTGGATCACGTTGGTTTGTCACTTTTATTGATGATTGTACCAGAATGACCTGGTTATGCCTAATGGAGTCAAAAGATAAAGTGAACTTGTTATTCCAACAATTTCATAAAATGATTGAAACTCAGTACAATGCAAAAATTAGGGTTCTGCGCAGCGATAATGGTGGAGAATATCAAAGCTCTGATACCAACTTGAAATTGATGAATTGTATTTTTTCATTTATATTTTGACAGACAATATATAGATCAATATATAGAGGGGAATGATTTATAATTAAGAAAAGTTTCCCAATCCTTCCCACAATTATAACTAATCAAATCAATCACCAAATTCTAACAAAATCTCAACAAGTACAACATAAACACTGCAAGTTTCTCTGTTTTTACCGAAAACCATGTCCTCCTTGATGACTTCAGCACTTCTAACACCATATCTGCCAAAGAATTCTCTATGAATGTGACCTTAGACAACCTTGTTATATGTTTATCCTATCGGCGGGTTCATTTGCTTTCTTGAACGCCATAGAAGTTGTCTCAGTCCCGAATGATCTAATTACAGATAATTCGGTGCTGACCGTTGATACACATGAAAACTTCAAAGGATTGTCGAATCAAGCACTAGAGACTGTTGTGAGGGTCAACATGGGTGGTCCAATGGTGTCCTTTGAGGATGATGCCCTTTCACGAACCTGGATTCCTGACCAAACATTTCTGGTAGATGCGGACATTATAAAAAATTTCTCAAATATTGAAGCTGCTCAGTACGGCAGTGAAGGCTGAAGAAGTACCCGTAATGTTGCTCCAGTTACAGTCTATGGTACGGCTAGATTATTGAGTTCAAGACCTGATTATAATGCCAACAATTCCGCTGGCAACTTAACATGGATTATCAGTGTGGATCAAGGATTTCGTTGCCCCATACGGCTTCACTTTTGTGACATCGTAAGTAAAAGTCTTAACAGTCTCTACTTCAATGTATACATAGACTCCTTTGCGGTTGCAAACGATTTGGACCTCTCAAGTATGACAATGAACTCTCTCGGACTACCAGTGTATCTGGATTATGTTACGGTTTTAACCGATGGCAATAAGCTTCGCGTAAGTATTGAACCTTCCACTCTGTCCGGTGTTGTGCCCAATGTCATTTTGAATGGGCCAGAGATCATGAAAATCAAACACTTTAGGGGCAACTCAAAGTCAAATTTGAAGAAGGATGTTACACTAGTAGCAATATGTGTTAGCGTTGGGGGATTCCTTGTAGTGACACTGGTTGTTTTCTTTTCCCTTGTGTGCAAAAATAGGAAAAAATTTCTGATCAAGGGTAATTCTATGAAAACCACAAGTGTTGGTTCAAAATATGAGATCTGTATTCCTTTATCCATAATTCAAGAGGCTACTAACAATTTTGATGAAAGCTTGATCATTGGGGCCGGCGATTTTGGAAAGGTATACAAGGGAGTTTTGAAAGATGGGACTAAAGTGGCAATCAAGAGAAAAAAAATTGGGAATCCCAGCAAGGACTAGTTGAATTCCAAACCGAAATCAAGATGTTATCTAAATTTCATCACCGCCATCTTGTTTCGTTGATTGGCTATCGTCAAGAAGAGAATGAGATGATCTTACTTTACGAGCACGTGGAGAGTGGGACACAGTAGTCACTTATATGGCTCGGGTCATTTAACGCTTAGTTGGAAGCAAAGACTTGAAATATGTATTGTTGCCGCCAGAGGGTTGTACTGCCTTCACACCGGGTCCGCACGAGCAGTTATTCACCGTGATGTGAAGTCTACAAACATTTTGTTGGACGAGAATCTCGCAGCAAAAGTTGCGGATTTCGGGCTTCCTAAGACAGGACCTGACATTAGTCGAGTAGGTTATGTTAGCACGGCTGTGAAAGGAAGTTTTGGGTACCTTGATCCCGAATACTTCAGGAGGCAACGACTAACGTTGATATTAGATGTCTACTCATTCGGGGTGGTTTTGTTGGAAGTCCTATGCTGAAGAGCTGCCCGTTTATTCTTCTCTCCCGAAGGAGAAAATCGGTTTAGCTGGATGGGCAATGAAATGGCACAAGACAGGAAAGTTGGAGCAAATTATTGGTCCCGCTCTTGCGACAGAAATTAAACCACATTCTCTTAAAATATTCGGAGAGATAGCAGAGAAATGCTTGGCGGAAATTAGCGTCAACAGGCCCTCAATGGGAGAAGTCTTGTGGAATTTGGAGTGTGCACTCGAACTTCAACAGGCCATGGAAAACGACACTATTCGCAATGTGCACGTTGATGATCTAACCAAGCGGTTTAACAAAAAATTAGAGTCTTCCGTCGCCATATTCGAATAGTGAGGCTAAATCTTATTGGCCTTGGTTTCTCTTTGTGGAATAAATGGTTCCCTTTCTTCTCAACCTATAAAAAAAAAATGAAAAAGAATGTTGCCTTCTGTCATTTGTTTCTCTAAAATGTTGAGCCGATCTAATGTCTGCTTGATTGATGTATATTTTTCGTGTTAAAAGAAGACATCATTTCCTAATAGTAGACAATAATTTTTTTATTTTTTATTTTTTATTTTTTTGGATAGGATGTCGTTTAAGGATTTTTTTGGTCTATGGACAATCAATTTGATATGTTGCAAAAATCATGCAGCGAGCTTGAAGCAAGTAAAAAAAATACTTAGAAAATGAAAAGAAGAATTGTAATTTTTTCGTTATTTTATTAAGAGACGATTAAAAAAAATTCTATAATATTTTATCAAAATGGAAAATCCATCTTGTGTTTCCAGAAAAGAAGTATTGCTCTTTTTGTACAATAATAAGTACATAACTGACATTGAAAAGTTCTAACAAAAAAATAATAAATAAGTCTGATTTAAAATAAAAAACTAATACTTTTTTTTTTTTAACTTGGAGGGTTTGAAATTGATGTGATTTTACAGCTAAGCCAGTCAAAAACAATGTTTTATTATTTTTTCTTTTAATTATGTTTCAATTTGGATGCGCATGTCTTTATGACCTCTCTTTACGTTTTCCATATGGATTTCCTATATTTTTCCGGAAAACAAAATGCAAAAGACGAGAAGGGAAAACTTCATTGAAGAATTCCATTATTCAATGTATTTGGCCTCTTCATTTGTTATGCAATTGAATATGTAAGAAATATTAGGTTTATTTGTTATGCATTTTGTCTCACTTAATTTTTTTTCCCCTTTTTTTTTCTCTCTCCTCATACGATCTGTCTCTCTTAAATTTGACCTTACTAGTTATTCCTTATTACTTAATGAAAAATTTGGTGAAACATATGTGTGATTATGAGCTTTTTTTGTAAAGGGACATTGTAAAATAGAGTAGCCATCAAGGAAAGGCCCCAAATTATTACACACCTCTTTAGACAATTTTTAAAAATAAGGATATCATCCATCATAAAACATCAATAGAAACTAGAAAGACTAATAGCTATCAACCAGACAAACCCATCCATATACTCTCTCAGTGTACTTTATCAAGACAATCTCAAATAGAGTTTTCATTTTACAAACAATTCTACGTTAACCAAGTCTAGAGACATCCCATATTTTGAACAAACAAATTCAAAGTTGCTAACCTTTAATTTTGATAAGATTAAACCACATTAGTTTCACATATTGCAGAGAGAACAAGGCCATAAGATTTAACATCTTTAAGTAGCCACCTCTCTTCAAACATCTAATCTTTCTGCTACCCCTTGAAAGATCATCAAGATGAATTCGTGACAATTTAAATGCAAAAACAGAATGTTGTAATTTTCTATCTACTTGTGGATGTAACTCGTCCATCATGTTAGTAGTAATGTTTTTCTCTGCAGCCTCTTGAAGTTGGAGAGCACATTCTAAATTCTGCAAGACTTCACCCATCAAGGGCCTATTGACACCAAATTCCACCAAGCATTTATCGGCAATTTCTACAAATTTCTTGAGAGAATCAGGACTAATTTCTCCTACAAGAGCAGGACGTAATAATCAAAAAAATTTATCATTCTTGGAAATATGTATATTATATGCAATACAATAATTTTTATGTTTAAAATGTAAAATGAATAATTTAATGATATTTAGAATGCAATGAAATGTTCTAACAGTGTTAAAAATTAGGAATTTGAGGATAGAAATTTTTACCGACCCAAATTGTGAGGAACAATGCCAAATCGGCATCGAAAACCCTAGGAAGTGCAAAAACGGCACAAAAAGACGAAAACGTTTGACCGAGATTTTTGGCTAAACAGAAGAAAAATAAGGCAAACAGACTGCATCGGAGGCCTCAGGGACCTGCCAGGGTGATTCTGGTAAAGTTCTTTGGTTTGACTTTTTAGTCAAAAAGTGAATTGAATTAATGTCAATAGTAATCACAACTATAACATGTGATTAAGTTGAATTATATCACAATTATGACATTATAATTAGTATTTCTCAAAAAGCAAGAGAAAGTATTAGTGAATCCTAAGGCCAAGTTTCAATCTTATCTTGATTCAATGGCTATGATTAAGCAAAAATTTCCTATTACGTATTTTTTGAAAATTGGAAAGAATTAGGGGGTGATAGGTGTCCAAATTTCATTAGAAAGAAGATGAATTAATTGGTGTTGCTTAGCTAAAAGGGTGCATCGGATTTGGGAGGAGAGAGATGTGACACCTCACCTAGCGCGGACCCGTTACTGAACATCTATTCTTACTTCTACTATCTGTTCTTTTCATATTGAAATAAAAATGTGCGGAAATTTTTTTTTGTTTTATATACATACTTACACTTACTCTCTTTCTATCTGACGGATTAAGCATAGCGGGTCCATAACCTTTGACATGACATTCGCAACCCATTCCACCAGTCTCGTATCTCAATAAACTCAAATGGCAGGTTGTTTATGTGGCGGCCCGCCCTGCTGCCGAGGCCCTACAGTACTATTACAGTCAACTCTGTAGTTAACCGCAATAGTATGCAGGCCTCTAGGGTCGCTAGCAATCATGCTAAACTGGAAAACTTGCTTGCTAATTTGCGGAATAAATTTTTTTTTCCTTAATATCATGAATTGTTCGAAAATGTGATAAGGAAATCATGTTAACAAAATAACATGCACATGAATCTGATTCCCCTATCACATAATCTTAACTTGAAATCTTGTTCTTGAAACTACATGTTTAAAGTTTTCAAAACTATACAGCGGAAGATTTAAGGTGACCACAATCCCTCGCCCAATTCTCCCTGGCATGCATCTATCCTGTTTGTCATCCACCGTATGCTACTGGTGAACAGGTCTCTTACCTGCAACATGTGAACAAACTGATAAGTTATGAGCTCAGTAAATTCAAACATAAAAACATGAAACATGACATGTTGTACTGCTGTGTTCATGCATAAAACTGGACTCTGTAAAACATGCTCGTGGCTGAAAGATTAGTCTTAGGACATTATCTGATATTAAGTTCTGGTTTTGGGCCCCTGATTGGTCGTACCGATATGTTAGCACAACTGGGAGCGGTACTTTAGCGCTGACCTCCTCAGTCTTAACTGAAGCTAAACATGAAAACCTCCCCGTGGGTCGAGAGGTCGATACGCCAATAACTGGTTTAATTACCATCTTGCTGGAGTTCCAACTGGGTAGCATACTGATTGCCCCCACAGTAGGAACCTATTACATAATTTACTTGGGGTGTGAGTTTTATAAACATACTAAGGTGCCTTGTGCACCTACCTGTTTTCGTGTTCTGGTACCTGTCTGACATGTGTACTGAAACATAAAACTCTACATGCATGACATGAACTGACCTGAAACTGACATGAATATCGTGATGTAGACAATCAACGTCTATCATACATGCCAAACAATATACATGACATCATAACATAACAAGGTTGTCCACATTGCAGTCTGGACAACGCTTGAACTTACAGAAAATCCGCTAGCGTAAGCCTCTACTGCTCTGGGACTGCTGTATCGGGGTCTCTGACTTGAATTCCTATAAAAGGAATAATCACTGATTATTTCCAATATTCATCTTATACTGGAAACATGACAAAACATGAAATTTCTATTTCCAAACTCTTTTTTTTTTTTTTTTACTCTTTGACTTTGGACATGCCCTCCTACACGGGCGTGTCTGTGGCCGTGTACCTCTCGGGACTTACGTGCATGACCGTGTAATTCGTGGAACATGGCTGTGTATACTTACACGGGTGGATACACGGTCGTGTTACTGGCCGTGTACTCCTCTGGACTATATGTGCATGCTTACACGGTTACTTACACGTCCGTGTTTGTGGCCGTGTTTTCCTGCTGTCTAACATGGTCTGTTACACGCCCTTCCATTGACCGTGTGCCCCTTGACACGGCACGATACACGGCCGTGTTCTTGGCCATGTACCTCTCGGGTCAGAATTTTCTTGCAATACGGTCGTGCATGTGGGCATGTTCGGGGCTATGTACTGAACACACTCTTGTACACGCCCGTGTACACACTCGTATTCATACCAGAATCAAGATTCTGGGTCCGAACTGCTCTGCTCTGGTTTTCTAAGGCTTTTATGATCTTTGTTCTACTTCTTATACTCGAAATCGATCTCTATAAGATCGTTTCAAGGTATCTACTACATTTCTACTATCACAAATCCATGGATTCATAAGCAAAATTTCACATTTTGCTTATAAAAATCTCTTGACTCAACTTTTAAAAAAACTCAGAACTTTCTTGACGAAAACTTATTAAACTTTGTTTTCTAAACCATTAACTCTTGGATTTGTGTTTGAAAACATCTAGACTCGAATCATGTTTCGATTTTAACCAAAAATCTCAACATGATTCACTCACATTCTCTTTTTCCACTCGAAACCCTAGATTTTTCACCCGAAAAAGCAAAAGAAAAACGAGGGTTTACCTTGCTTGAAGCTTGAGAATTTCTTGCTGCTGATTCTTGGTTGATTGCTTGATTGATCTGCTGCTTGAAGAGAAAAATCCGAACTTGTTTAGATTTCCCTTCCTTTTCTCTTCCTTTCTAGGTCTCTTTCTCTCTTTCCCTTTCTCTTTCTCTTTCTTTCTTTCTTTCTCTCTCGTCTGCTTCTCTTTGCAGCTAAGGCAAAAGTGAATTAATTCACTTTGCTGCTGTGGGATTTGAGGCCCTCACCCTACACACGTGCCTCACTCCCTCTCTCATTTTCTTTTAATTTTTTTCTTTAAGAAAATGCTAAGGCTTGTTTGGCTAATCTTGGCCATTGATCAAGGTGGCTCACTTGTGTGCCATTGATCTCTAAATATGTATTTTTCACATACATTTATATTAACATTAAAACATCATAATTTGAATTAATGATTAGCTTTTAACTATTTTCATTAATTCATTATCAAATTTTGATTAAAACTCAGTTAATCAAAATTTTCATCTGCTCTGTATTCTGTAACATGTCTCACTATAATTGTATATTTATTTACATATTTTGTACAAAATTTTCCGAGAGTATAGATTTCTCGGTTATCACAGTTTAACTTTGTTACCTGCACACGAACAAACTGGTGAGCTAAACGCCCAATAAGTTCAAACATAAAAACATAAATCATAAAACAGTATATTATACTGTTATATTCTGTCATATAAACATATATACTATCTGTAGTATATAACTACTAAAAACTTATCGTGCATTAACACAAATAATCACATAATTTGTGATAACTAGTAGTATTTTATAAAATTAGAATAATTATAAATATACCAACTGTAATAATAACGGTATACTCTAATGTCACTCATATCATCTCTTACACTTTACTCTGATGTATTAACATAACATCACATATATGGTTAGCACAGACATCATATCATGTGGAAGTGCTCATACAATATTCATTTATTCTTTTCTTCATGTTTATCATTATATCTTTCATTATTTCTTTCATTACATCATTCATTGCTTTCAATTTATGGCCTCGCACCTTGGGCCTCGCGCCCGTCATACTGTATGGGCCTCGCGCCCTATATATCATGGGACTCGCGCCCGTTAAACTGTTTGGGCCTTGCGCCCGTAGTGCTATATCTTTAATAATTAACACAATATGTAATTTATAAACATATATATATATATACAAATGCACATAACATATAAGTTAGCACAAAACATTGCAATCAAACACAACAATTATGTCTTAAGTGTTTTATGCTCAGTTTTTCGATTTATTCTGTTCATTTATTAACTTATCTGTACTTTAACTCTGTATGGGGCCATTTTGATCGTATCGAAAAGAGCGCTGTAAAGGGGCCTGGGAGCTACCCTGGCTCTCCCTCATCTGTGCTATGTCCTCTGCTTCGACATTAAATAACCTCCACCTAGCGGGAGATCGGTACGCCAAAACTATTAGGTTTTTATTACCCTGTTGTTTAATGTTTAAGTGTACATACAATAACATCTTTACTGTGTAGTATATTAACTTTTCGTAGTTTAGTACAATAGCTGTACTCAGACCTGTGCAGTCATAAAGACTGTAAATATCATATATTTAATGCTGTAATTAATCAAGCATTAATACTGCTCTATAATCATAACGTAGTAACAGGAATCATAAAAATAGAATCCAGTATGTTTGGAACCTCTCGTCCAAACCTGTAACATAAACAGAACAGTATATAAATTATACTTAATTTATTTATTCTTATTATTTTCATCGTTTTTTTAAAACGATACCTCACACTCTTGGGAGGTTGCCTCATTAATTATAAGGCATGCAAATACTCAATGCAATCATGACAGTATAAAGAATCAGATTCCCATGAATCTGAAACAATTGTAACAATAGTATAAATTACACAGTCATATTATAAACTATACAGTCTAGTACACAATTATACCAATAGTTTTGCACCCGTCATCAATCACAAATCAAACAATTATATAGTTTAGGGAAAAATATATTTTTCCACCTAAACATAACCATATCAATTTTTTCGTACACAGATAATTAAATGTCTGAACTTACCTCAATGCTACTAAAGTCCGTCTCTTGTAATCCATCAATGCTCCCTCGTTACTGTCTCGTTGAATTCCTATAACCGGAAAGTCAACGGTTATTTTTTTATACTTAAAATTCATGATAGCGTAAAAATTATACATTTTATTCATTAATAAGGAATTTAAGAGCTCAATATTTCATTTTTAACTATTCTGTAAAATTTTGGCAAAACTACCATTTTGCCCCTATCGGAACTTTTCTTATTTTTCATGCATAACTCTTGACTTTGGCCTTTAAAACTTTAATTAAAGCCTTAGGATTATGTTCTAGGTTTTAACAACTCTTTTTCTAACTTTCTGAAATTTTTGGTCAAAATGACCGTTTTGTCCTTGACGGGTCTTTGAATCTTAACCTTCTCGTTTTAAATGCTTAGACTGAATTTTCTAAGCTCAAAAATCATCAATTTGACTTTTAAAAACTTACTGGACCTTTTTCATATTAATTTCTATATTCTTCACAATTATTACTATTCTCGGCCCTCGGGAAGTTCTATTCCGACATAAAAGTCGATTTCTTGCTTTTCTTACATTTCAGGCCTCAAAGGTCGTTTTACAATTCTTAAAACATCCCTTTTCTCCATTTTTCATTTTAAATTCATAAGGGGCTCGGGTTTACTTGCTGTTTGCAAATCTGTGATATATGCAATTAAACGCAAGTATACGTATCGCATCCAAGTAATATATGATGAGGAAGAGTGTCGTACCCACGAGGAAAGTGCTTTTGTATTCACAATGTAATTGTTTTTACAAGAAAATCTACTTAACTAGACAAGTAACTAAATGAATTTCAATTATGGAGAAAGAATAAAATGATAAACAGAATTTAACAAGAATTAAAATGAAATTTCCAAGGATAAAATTCAGGGTTTATATTTGCACAAACAATTGGGAGAAATAAGTTGCAAGTCACTTTCCTTTCACAGTTCTGAAATCGTGCTACAGCTTTGCTATAGCATCATTCTTTCTAGTCAGGATATAGAAAAAAATTACGTTTAGCTCTCAGATTCTAAGTCTGCACATTCCTATGTAGATTTAGATTTGAGACAACCAATTAAGAATGTTATCCTTAAAGACCATGTGATGGATGACTATTCCTAGCTTACCCACAGATTTGATTAATTTTTACTCTGAAAACTAACCAAACACATGTTATTCAATCTCAGTCAATTCATTAAACGTTTTCCAACATTCACGAATCAGTTGCTAATATCAGATTCCCTTCCAAGATCTAATACCAGATCAAATAGAATAAGCACAGATTGAACAATAAAAAGAATTATACTAAGCAAAACTGCACAGATATCAAATTCTGTTCAAGTACTCATGACTCACAACTTAGCTAAATTAAGCTTCCATAAATCCAGCCAAAATCGCAAAACGACTTTGATTAAACATCAAAATACTGTTATGCAAAAAGACAGACTGAAATCAATACAAAACAGAATTAAGCAGTAATGATCTCCCCTTCTCCAAGGTTCGAATCAAGCTGGTACAGCTCCAATGCCTTAAGCAATCTGTGAAAAATGAACCCAGACGAATTCCTTCTTGAGATGTTGAATTCCTCACGATCCGGCTGAAGTTGCTCTCAATTCCACTTTATATTTCTTTTCCGATTTTCCTTTTTGCTCTGTTTTTCTCTCTTCCGATTCTGTTATTTTTCTCCTTTCTTTTTCTGTTATCTTTTTCCCGTATGTCCCCCTGTCCTCTTCTTTCAGCTCAGCTTTTATAGTACAAAAAGGGAACATTTAAACCCTACTTGTGACATGTGGATGATCCTCTGGCTGGCCGTGGACGTCGTGGTAATGCTGGGCAATGATGCTGACATTTGGAAGAATGATTGACATCATCAAAATTGGCCAGCGTGGATTAAAATGTGTGCACATTCAGCAGACCACGTCAACCAACGCCTGCTGCAGCTTTGCTATGGCAATGCTACGGCAACGTCCAATTTTCAGCATTCTTCACGCTGCAAAGTTCTGCCATTCACCAAAAACAAAAACCAAACTCCAAGAACATATCACATGTTAAAAGACTTCAAAATGCTCTAACAAAGATCGATTCCCATGTGCTGCTAAGAATAACTTCCATCAATGGCCACTAAAGTCAAAAATTGATAATTCTCATTTATAGTGCCAAGAACCCTGACTTTTGTGATTTTAACTTCCTAAAATGGGCTATCTAAGCATGAAAATGTAACTCCATAACTCGAGAAATTCGAGTTATCACACCCCCAAACTTAAAAGTGCTGCTCGTCCTCGAGCAGTGGCAGAATTATAAAACCAACACACAAGACAAAACAATTTATTAAGCAGCTAGCAATGATTACATGTCAATCCAATCCTCACTGATCATCCTGAACATTGTATGAAGAATTACTGCTCATATCACAGATTACACTCAAAACACTTCCTTTCTAAACACGCGGAGGGGAGTTCAGACTCATTTTAGGTACTCTTAGCTTTTAAGTCATGAACGTGGCCAGCTTAAGGACTTTTCAAGTTGATCCCACGAACTCCTATAACTCTATACAAAGGAGCCCTACCCTCAGTATCAATAGGAAATTTTCTTATTTATTTATTCTTTTTTTTTTTTTTTTTTACACTAAGTTGACTTTTTCTGCCTTTTTTACGCGAGTGTCAACATGGGGCTCATGAAGACACCCGGTTACTCAACAGAAAACTCAAACTAAAGTGGGCTTTTACATTCATATTTTAAATTGCTGTTTTACGCGACTGTCAACATGGGGCTCATGAAGACATCCGGTTACTGAGCAAAATTAAAACAGTGGAATGCTCTCTTTTTATTTTATTTTGTTTGTTTGTTTGTTTTTTTTTTTTTTTTTTTTTTTTTTTTTTGAACAATGCCACAGCTATGCTGTAGCATTGCTGTTGCAACCGGACACTCATGTTCTGACCACTGTTTGACGCGAATGTCAACATGGGGCTCATAAAGACACCCGGTTACTAAGTGGTCTAAACAGTGGAGTATCCTTCTTCACTTGAGGGCTTTTCTAAAATTCAATTCACCATTGTTGTTGGGGGTTTACAGGCTCCTAAACATAGCATTATTAAGGGATCCACAAGATCAACCTTAAATTCCTCAAACTGGCAGCAAGACTTTTCCACTTAGGTTATTCAGGAGAACTTCCAAAACAACCCTCTTTGTGTCCAAACTTTTGGATCAACTTCCAAAAGTAATCAATGACATAATAAGATCATACTTCAACAATGCTAAGGACTTAATTGGAATTGACATTTAATTACCACTGATCTGCTTTTTTTTTTTTTATTATTATTATATCATAACTAGGACACTTACTAACAAAATAAAAAAAAGTATAAAAAAAAAAGTAAAATAAAAATAAAAATCAGACAAAAATTAACAAAACAAACATTTACTAGCTAAGAAAAGTGGTGAAATGGAAAGTGGGCTTACTGATGGGTCAGACGTGGTCTAACCCCAGCCTAGTTGCTGCCTCCACTTGGTCCTTCATCTTGGCTGTGGTATAGGTGCTTGGGAAATGCAGGAAATGAGCAGAATTTCTTGCTGTTCATGCGCAGATTTTTCTGCAAAGCTTGATCTCTTGCATGCATGTAGCGCCACATCTCCTTCTGATCTCTCTTCATTTCCTGCAAGTTCTCCATGATATCGTATTGAACACATTCCACCTGGCTTACCCTCAATTCTAATTGGGCAAGTGAAAAGCTTGCGGTGGGACTTGGTTCAGATGAAGGAGCTTCTTCTTCTTCTTGCCCTTGCTCGACTCCTTCACTGCCTTGATCCTGCATTAGCCTGTTAATTGTTCTTAAGAGAATTGGCCCCTTGTTAGGAATCCAGTCATCAAACTCTTGAATCTGCACATTAGCACTTTTACAAAGCCGAGTTATCAAACAAGGAAAAATCAATGCACTTCTATCTCTTTGGGCGCAAGCTAAAATTTCTTCCCTAATTATACTGCCCACATCAATTTTTCTCCCCATTATAATTGAATGCAGAAGAGCCATTCTCTCCCAACTTACTGTTTGCCCATGGGTAGTTGGTTTGAGGGAAAACTTAATGAAATGATACCACACCTTAGCTTTAGGATTTAACCTGCAATGAAGAACTGTTAGAGATCCCTGTGGTGACCTTGTCCATTCGGTTCCAGTTGTTGTTAAGTCGGCCAGCACAGTGTCTAAAGCTTCTCTATCTGCATTTGCTAAAAACTCAGAATGCTTGTCCCCAGATCCTGATAATCCCAAGAACCCATTGATTGCATCCCTTGTAATATCCACCGGTTTCCCTCTAACATGGACTATGTTCTGAAATTTTCCTGTCAAACTCGCATAGAACTCACCCACTAAAGGCATGATAGCCTCATTTGTATGTTCACAAAAGACTTTCCACTTATGGACCTTTATCACAGAACTCACAAACTCGGGCATTTCTACTGTTTTCAAATGGAAGCCTTTTTCTAGACATAACGACCTATGTGCAAAACTCTTATTAAATCTTGTCTCTATTTCCTCATTTTCGAATCTCTTAAACTCTTTTTCTCTCTCAGCAACTTTCTTCCCCTTTCTTGCCATACTCTTCACCGGCATTTTTTTTTTTTTTTTATAATGCAATAATGCTCAAATCACTAATCTCCAATGCTACACTTCAATGCGCCACCCCCAAACTTAAATCTCACTAACTTCCTAAATTATGCTTTCAAAAGGACTTGTGAGACTAGGTAAGAAAGCACCTTACCTATAACAATGGATGACCCGCGGCCAAGGATTTGGCTTTCTTCCCTTGCTCGACAGTCTTCTGCTCTTGATGTTCGGTGGAGAGCGACTTGCAGCGGCTGACGGTGGCGTGAAAAGGTTCGGTGTACGCTCAAACTTGTGCGGGAGAACTTCGGCAATTGACTCCAAGTCGCTCGGTTTGCTTCGAAAGCCCCTCTTTGTGTCGGCCTTGTTGGAGAAAATGCCGCCAACAAGGTTGGTTGGTGGGTGAACACAACTTGTTGGTTTTGATGTTGGAGAATGGGGAAAGTGAGAATGATTACAAATATGAGAAAGGAGGAGTGTGGAGGTGGAATTTTTAGAGAGAGAAACAGCGAATTTTTAGAGAGAGAACCGGCGGCTTTTATGCATGCATGGAAACTACCCGAAAATGGATAGAAAAGAAACTGAAATGTGATGAGGAATGGTGTGGCTTACTCGGTTTTGACGGCAAGGATGAAAATGGTGGAGATTTCTGCGTGAAATGGAGTTCGGCGTTTTGGTGGGGGCGGCAGATAAAGGAGAGTGAAAGGAGAAAAGAAAATAATAAAGGGGCCCTTATGTAGGGTTTTCGGGGGCCCCCCCCCCCCCCCCCCCCTTTTTTTTTTTTAATGAAACTGTGCGTTTTGTATCTCCCCTCATCACCCAGACTTACGTTTCACGACACCTTCACTGCAATAATAATGCCACAGCTTTGCTATAGCATTGTTATTGCAGTGTTTCTGAATCACCAAACATGCACTCTGTCTCTGTTTCATCTTCAGTGGCTCCAGTACCTATATACTTGTTCTTCAAATCACCTGCAACAAACACATATTATGAAGAGTCTGAATCACAGTAAAACAAAGAAACTAGAGAGATATGCACTAAATAAAGCAAGACAACTAACTAACTAAAAAGAAAATTGACTAATGCAAGGGTTGCCTCCCTTGAGCGCTTGTTTTTCGGTCGACGGCCCGACCATCCCTTATGCTCATGGGTCTTGAAGAATGATTGAAGTCTTCTCCCTGTCCACATTCCCTCCGAAATAATGTTTGAGATGCTGCCCATTCACTGTGAATTGTCTTCCAGAATTTTCTTCCTTTACTTCTACAGCTCCATGTGGAAATACTGTAACAACCTTGAATGGCCCACTCCAGCGTGATTTGAGTTTCCCAGGAAATAGCTTGAGTCTTGAGTTAAAAAGGAGGACCTGCTGCCCTTCCTCAAACTCACGGGGAAGGATTTTACTATCATGCCACCGCTTGGTTTTCTCCTTAAACAATTTGGCATTCTCATAAGCTTGTAGTCTGAACTCGTCAAGCTCATTCAGCTGTAACATTCTCTTTTCTCCAGCCAACTTCAAGTCCAAATTAATCTTAGTAACAGCCCAGTATGCTCTGTGTTCAAGTTCTACTGGCAAGTGGCATGCCTTGCCAAAAACAAGTCTGTATGGTGAGGATCCAAGGGGCGTTTTGTAGGCTGTTCTCAGCGCCCAAAGTGCATCGGTTAGGCGCTGTGACCAATCCTTACGTGATGGCCCTACCACCTTCTCCAGTATCCTTTTTATTTCTCTGTTTGATACTTCCACCTGCCCGTTTGTCTGAGGATGATAGGTAGTTGCCACCTTGTGTTTGACTCCGTATTTCATTACCACACTATCAAACTGTTTGCTCACAAAATGCGTGCCATTGTCGCTAATGATTGCCCGAGGTGTGCCGAATCTAGTGAAGATGTTTCTCTTGAGGAACTTCACCACTGCTTTTGAGTCATTAGTAGGCAATGCCTCAGCCTCCACCCACTTGGATACGTAATCCACTGCTACTAGAATATATGTATTCCCATAGGATGGCACGAACGGTCCCATGAAATCAATTCCCCAAACATCAAAAACCTCAACTTCAAGAATGTTGTTCAAGGGCATTTCATGCCTCCTTGTGATGTTTCCGACCTTTTGACACCTCTCACACTTCATGGCGTAAATGTTGGCATCCTTGAATAATGTGGGCCAGAACAAACCTGATTGCAGGACTTTTGCGGCTGTCCGAGTGCCTCCATAATGACCTCCATATGATGAAGAATGGCAGTGATAGAGAACATCCTCCATTTCCTCTTCAGGAATGCATCTCCTCAACACTTGATCAGCGCATTGCTTAAATAGATATGGTTCATCCCAAAAATAAGAACGAACATCATGCATAAACTTCTTCAATTGCTGCCTAGACAATTCTGGAGGTAACAGACCACTTACCAAATAATTGACAAAATCAGCGTACCATGGTACAATTGACTGAGTAACTGTGAATAACTGCTCATCAGGGAATGTTTCTCTAATGAGCTGGTTTTCTTGCCCTTCACATCCATTGTCCAGTCTTGAAAGGTGGTCAGCTACCTGGTTTTCTGCTCCCCTTCGATCCTTGATCTCTAAATCAAATTCTTGAAGTAGAAGAACCCACCGAATCAACCTAGGTTTTGCATCTTTCTTCTGGATGAGGTATTTAATTGCTGCATGATCAGTGTATACAACTACCTTTGCACCCACGAGATAAGCTCTAAATTTTTCAAAAGCATATACAACTGACAACAATTCTTTCTCAGTCACCGTATAATTCAACTGAGCTCCTGTGAGTGTCCTGCTCGCATAGTAGATGGAATGAAACACTTTGCTCCTGCGTTGGCCCAACACAGCTCCTACTGCCATATCACTTGCATCA
Source organism: Antiaris toxicaria (assembly GCA_035233585.1). Classification (NCBI taxonomy): domain Eukaryota; kingdom Viridiplantae; phylum Streptophyta; class Magnoliopsida; order Rosales; family Moraceae; genus Antiaris; species Antiaris toxicaria. The sequence goes on from CP141153.1 coordinate 22,858,034, forward strand.
CACATCACCTCAAAGGGTAATGACCAGTCAGGTGCTACTACAATTGGCGTTGAAATCAGTTTCTTTTTTAACTCTTCGAATGCATGAAGGCACTGCTCATCGAACATGAACACCGAATCTTTCTCCAGTAAGCTGCATAATGGCTTGGAGATTTTTAAGAAGTCTCTGATGAATCTTCTGTAGAACCCAGCATGCCCCAAAAAACTTCGGATTCCCTTAACTGTGGTAGGAGGAGGCATCTTTTCTATTGCCTCAATCTTTGCTTTATCCACTTCAATCCCAGCTTTAGAAACCTTGTGCCCTAAGACAATTCCTTCCTTCACCATGAAATGGCACTTCTCCCAATTGAGCACCAAATTATTTTCTTCACATCTATGGAGAACCTTGGCCAAGTTGCTCAAGCACAAATCAAAAGAATTCCCAAAGACTGAAAAATCGTCCATGAATATCTCAAGGAAGTCCTCAACCATGTCAGAAAAAATGGCCATCATACACCGCTGGAAAGTGGCTGGTGCATTGCATAATCCGAAGGGCATCCTCCTGAACGCAAATGTGCCATACGGACAGGTAAAGGTGGTTTTAGCTTGATCCCCTGGAGCAATAGCAATCTGATTGTATCCTGAATACCCATCAAGAAAGCAATAGTATTCCTTGCCTGCCAATCTATCTAACATTTGATCGATAAACGGCAAAGGAAAGTGATCCTTCCTAGTAGCTTTGTTGAGCTTTCGGTAGTCCATACATACTCTCCATCCTGTAACAGTTCGAGTGGGAATCAATTCATCATTCTGATTGGTTACTACCGTCATTCCTCCTTTCTTTGGTACGCATTGCACTGGACTCACCCATGAACTATCTAAAATAGGATATACGATCCCAGCATCCAACCACTTAATGACTTCCTTCTTTACCACCTCCTTCATAATTGGATTGAGTCTTCGTTGCTGCTCAATGGATCCTCTATAGTCGTCTTCCAACAGGATTTTGTGCATACATAATGAGGGACTGATTCCCTTGATGTCAGCAATGGTCCATCCAATGGCTTTCTTAAATTTTTTTAACACCTGAAGCAGTTTGTCCTCTTGCTCCTCAGTTAGTGAAGCAGAAACAATGACTGGTAACGTTTCTTTATCTCCCAAATATGCATATCTGAGATGATTTGGCAAAAGCTTTAACTCTAGAGTGGGCGCCTCTTCAGTGGATGGTTTGGGCAGTTTTGTTTCTCGATCTGCTAATCCCAGCGTCTCATACTGTCTTCCCCTTACATTGTTCCTTGCTTGAATTTCCACATTATTCAACTCTTCTTGTCTTGGAATTGGCTCAAGATGATCTTCCAAATCTGTCTCAAGGTGGTTCTTCTCTAGCTCCTCGATTACAGCCGACTCAAGGACCTGGATAGTTGAACATTCTTCAAATTCTTCAGGAAACCTCATTGCCTTCAAAACATTAAAAGTGACTTGTTCATCATTCATCCTTATAGTCAATTCACCCTTTTGCACATCTATTAGAGCTCGTCCTGTGGCCAAAAATGGACGCCCAATAATGATGGGAATCTCACGATCTGCTTCAAAATCAAGGATGATAAAATCTGCTGGAAAGATGAATTTATCGACTTTAACAAGAACATCCTCAATCTTCCCTTCAGGATGAGTCAACGATCTATCTGCTAACTGTAGGGTGACTGTAGTTGGCCTTGCTTTACCCACACCCAACTTTCTGAACACCGACATTGGCATCAAATTAATGCTTGCTCCAAGGTCGCAAAGAGCCTTGCCAAAATAGTTGTTGCCAATTGTGCATGGAATTGTGAAACTACCTGGATCCTTCAACTTTGGTGGCAGTCTTTTCTGGAAGAAGGCACTACTTTCTTCAGTGAGAGCAACTGTCTCAAACTCCCCCAATCTTCTCTTCTTAGCTAAGATGTCCTTCATAAACTTTGCATAACTGGGCATTTGTTCTAGAGCTTCCACAAGTGGTATGTTGATGTGAAGTTGCTTCAAAACATCTAGAAACTTCTTAAATTGCTGATCCTGCTGTTGCTTGTGGAATCGTTGAGGAAAAGGTGGTGGCGGTTTTCTCATTTCTTGCTGCACGATTCCTTGCTGTGGCATTGCTGTAGCAACGTTCTGATCGGCCTGAACCTGGGTTGGGAGTGTTTCAGCGACTTCTTCTTGTGGCTTATCCTTTTGGATTAAAGTGAGCTCCCTTTTTTTAGCTGTCCCAGTGTTGGGTTCTTCCAGTTTCTTTCCACTCCTCAAAACGATGGCTTTGCATTGTTCCTTGCCTTCTCTTTTTGGGTTTTCGGTATCGCTTGGCAGTGTCCCTTGTGGTCTACTGCTAAGAGCACTTGCTAACTGTCCCATTTGATTCTCCAAGCTCCTCAATGAGGCTGTGTGACTCTGCAACAATGCTGAATGGTCCTGAATACGGGTATCTGTCTTCGCCATGTGTTCCCTCAACAAACTCTCAATTGTTGATAGAGTTGTCTGTGGTGATTCTTGAACTTGCTGCCTCATGGGTTGCTGAAATCCAGGAGGGAATTGAGGTCTGTTTGGCATCGGAACTGATGATGTGCTTACACCTTGACCATAATAATTTGAAGTCGGGCCTGCATGCTGCTTGTGTCCCTGATTGTAATTATTGGGATAAGAGTTGTTATAACGCTGATAATTCCCAACAAAACAAGCTGATTCGGGGTTAGACGGGCATTGTTCAAAAACATGTCCTTCTCAACAATATACACATGAGACAGCTGCCAATTGTGGCGGTTTTCCTCCTTGTGCCGTGCTCATAGACTTCACCATGTTTGTGAGTGTGGACAGTTGGGCTGAAAGAGCTGTAATCGAGTCTACTTCATATACACCACCTCCCCTTCTTGCGGCATTGGCTCTGTCAGTAGGCCATTGGTAATTGTTCTGCGCCATCCTCTCTAGAATTTCATAAGCTTCATTGTATGACTTGGTAAGAATTGCTCCATTAGCTGAGGCATCTACAATGGTTCTAGTTTGCCCATCCAAGCCATTATAAAACGTTTCCATTTGGATCCAATGAGGAATCCCATGATGTGGGCATTTCCTGATAAGCTCCTTAAACCTCTCCCAAGCTTCATATAATGATTCACCTGAGAGCTGCTGAAAGCTAGTGATATCATTTCTTAGTTTCGCACTTTTTGTAGGTGGGAAATACTTCATCAAGAACTTCTCGGCTAGATCATCCCAAGTAAGGATTGAATTTGGTGCGAGTGCATTCAACCAGGCTCGAGCTCGATCCCTCAATGAGTATGGGAATAGCCTGAGTCACAAAGCATCATCATCTACACCTGGCAGTTTAAAAGAATCACAGACTTCAATGAATAACCTCAAATGCAGGTGTGGATCTTCTGTCGGCATGCCTGCGAACTGCCCTGCTGATTGAAGCATCTGGAACATAACAGGTTTGAGCTCAAAGTGAGGGGCCTGTATTTCTGGGCGTGCGATACCAGGATTAAGCCCTTCTAACATTGGGACCGCATAATCTATGATAGCTCGATCTCTGTTTTCTGCTCGGAGTAGTGCATTTCGAGCGTTGTTGCCCTGGTTCACGGCTGGATTTGCTTGCTGATCAGCCATTTCAGTACCTGCAGCTAAGTTACGTTGCTCCCTTCTTCTTGCACGGAAAGTTCTCTCTATTTCAGGGTCAAAAGCTTCTAATTCACCACTTCCTCGCCTATTCATAAACCAGTGTTCCCTTCACCTGCGATCACAGTATTCAAAATCTGTTAAGTAAATTCCTTGTAAAAAAAAATCACAAATTAACAACAAAATCACTTTCTCCGGCAACGGCACCAAAAACTTGTTTGCAAATCTGTGATATATGCAATTAAACGCAAGTATACGTATCGCATCCAAGTAATATATGATGAGGAAGAGTGTCGTACCCACGAGGAAAGTGCTTTTGTATTCACAATGTAATTGTTTTTACAAGAAAATCTACTTAACTAGACAAGTAACTAAATGAATTTCAATTATGGAGAAAGAATAAAATGATAAACAGAATTTAACAAGAATTAAAATGAAATTTCCAAGGATAAAATTCAGGGTTTATATTTGCACAAACAATTGGGAGAAATAAGTTGCAAGTCACTTTCCTTTCACAGTTCTGAAATCGTGCTACAGCTTTGCTATAGCATCATTCTTTCTAGTCAGGATATAGAAAAAAATTACGTTTAGCTCTCAGATTCTAAGTCTGCACATTCCTATGTAGATTTAGATTTGAGACAACCAATTAAGAATGTTATCCTTAAAGACCATGTGATGGATGACTATTCCTAGCTTACCCACAGATTTGATTAATTTTTACTCTGAAAACTAACCAAACACATGTTATTCAATCTCAGTCAATTCATTAAACGTTTTCCAACATTCACGAATCAGTTGCTAATATCAGATTCCCTTCCAAGATCTAATACCAGATCAAATAGAATAAGCACAGATTGAACAATAAAAAGAATTATACTAAGCAAAACTGCACAGATATCAAATTCTGTTCAAGTACTCATGACTCACAACTTAGCTAAATTAAGCTTCCATAAATCCAGCCAAAATCGCAAAACGACTTTGATTAAACATCAAAATACTGTTATGCAAAAACACAGACTGAAATCAATACAAAACAGAATTAAGCAGTAATGATCTCCCCTTCTCCAAGGTTCGAATCAAGCTGGTACAGCTCCAATGCCTTAAGCGATCTGTGAAGAATGAACCCAGACGAATTCCTTCTTGAGATGTTGAATTCCTCACGATCCGGCTGAAGTTGCTCTCAATTCCACTTTATATTTCTTTTCCGATTTTCCTTTTTGCTCTGTTTTTCTCTCTTCCGATTCTGTTATTTTTCTCCTTTCTTTTTCTGTTATCTTTTTCCCGTATGTCCCCCTGTCCTCTTCTTTCAGCTCAGCTTTTATAGTATAAAAAGGGAACATTTAAACCCTACTTGTGACATGTGGATGATCCTCTGGCTGGCCGTGGACGTCATGGTAATGCTGGGCAATGATGCTGACATTTGGAAGAATGATTGACATCATCAAAATTGGCCAGCGTGGATTAAAATGTGTGCACATTCAGCAGACCACGTCAACCAACGCCTGCTGCAGCTTTGCTATGGCAATGCTACGGCAACGTCCAATTTTCAGCATTCTTCACGCTGCAAAGTTCTGCCATTCACCAAAAACAAAAACCAAACTCCAAGAACATATCACATGTTAAAAGACTTCAAAATGCTCTAACAAAGATCGATTCCCATGTGCTGCTAAGAATAACTTCCATCAATGGCCACTAAAGTCAAAAATTGATAATTCTCATTTATAGTGCCAAGAACCCTGACTTTTATGATTTTAACTTCCTTAAATGGGCTATCTAAGCATGAAAATGTAACTCCATAACTCGAGAAATTCGAGTTATCACTTGCCCGATCACATTTTTAAACTCTTATTTCTAGAAATGCCCTTTACGCCATTTTAAAAATTTCGGCAGCATTTCCTCTTAATTTTTAGGCTCCCGGTGTTTAGGAAACGCCTCAAAACCATCTAACCTCATCTAATCTATCATGTACTATAACCAGAGGCCTAATTTTACGTAAAAGTTACACAATTTTTACGTAAAATTTACACATTTTCATACCTTTTCATATCTGCTATTTCATTCATTTTTCTTTTTTTCTTTTACAATTTCTTATATCAATACATCACATTAACATACATTCATCTCAATTAATAAATTGAGGAATAAGAGTAGTCGAGATTATACCAAAAATGCCGTTCGGTCTCGATCACACAAACTTTATTCTTTCGTTCTTTGCATCTGGAGTTCCATTTTGCAAATCCAACTCCGCGGATGCGTCCGGAACATCGAAAATAGGCCAACGGGCCAATCTTCAAAATTTGGTCAACGGTCGCCGTTGACCAGCATTGACCGGCATTGACTCGCCGTTGACTGACGGTTGACGGCGGTGAGGTGGCAAGTGAGTAGCCCATCTTGAAGAACTCAACGAGAGGAATCCATTGGTGGCCTCAATTTCATGTTTGGAGACCCCTATCATCGGAAAATCCCCTCGAAAGCCACGGCCACGGCGAGCGACGGTGGAACTTTGCCGTGCCGGACTTTTTTCCCGAAATTGGTTGAGGGCTTTTACTCCCCACAACCCCACGACCATTTCTGCACCGGTGGCTCTCTTCAATTTGCCCAGAATCGACGAAAATCAAAGGTGGCTCCCACGGTGGCAACGGTGGATTTCTCGAAACTTGGTCGGCACAATATGGCGGTTGTTGCCATGAACCATCACATGGATTTTGTAGTACTCTTCACCACGAACCTTTTGGGACCGGTTTCGTGGCAAACGGTGGCCAGACGGCGGAGAATCGGCTATTTGAAATTCACAGCTCCGGCGAGCTTCGGGCGGCCCGTGCGGCTTGCTCCGGCGGTTGCTTCGTCGCGTCGACCCACCGTTGGACTCACTCGGCGAGAGCTTTCCAATGGTGCCGGCGGTGTCGTGAAATGAGGTCGTATTTAAAAGTTGATCACTGTTCACATTTGAGAGAATTTTGGGGTAAATTTTCAAATTTTTGGAATTTATAGGGAATTTTTAAATTTAACCCCCAAGATTTCCTATTTATACTCTCCTCCCCAAAATTTTTAACTTGGGCTATCCTAACTAATTTGGACGTGTTGAAACCAAATTTATCAGTTTTATCTTAATCCGAGATCATCTCGATCAGTTTCCGGTATTACGTATTTTTCACATTCCCGGTCGAAATTTCTGTTTTGTGCTCAATTGACTAATTTGAGCATCCTGATTCCAAATATATCAGTTTCAAGTCGAAAAAATATCGTCTTGACCCTTTTTTTGATACTGTACATACAATATACACATTTTCTGATAACAGCAAAATTTCCCGGTTGTCACAAGAGAACCGAAAAACACTTAGCAATTTTTATTGCAACCTTTATCCCCTATGCAGCCAAGAGAAAACGTGAGTGCCCTTTTCCTGAACCAAGTTATTTCCTTGAAATTTTCACACCAAATTGCAACCACAATCTTCTAGGAGCAAGAAGATCTATTTAGTGACAAGGTAACCATAAATTTCTCATTTTTTTTTTTGTGAGTTTTTGAGTTGAAATTTGTGGCTCCTAAGTATAAGATTGATGATGAACTTTTTGATTTGAAACTTGATGGAATTAGTTGATAAACTAGTTAGGAAGTTTGATTGTAAAAATTAGTGTATTTAGTATTCTAAAACAAAAACTTTGAAGTATGTTTTTAAGCAAAATCGAGGACATGTATGTGATGGATTGTGGGATTTTTGAGTTATAATATTGTTGGTAAATGATTCAAGAAAAAGGTTTTTGGTATGAGGAATTGTTAGAAAGATTTATGTAAAAAGGAATGTAAGAACAACCATGAGAAATAAAAAGGGAAAAACATAAGTTTTGTGATGGAAATATTGGCTCGGAAAATGTTGTTTATATGAGCATTTTACGTAAAATATTTAGAACATTTTACAAAAAAATTAAGCCTCTGGTATAGTACGTGATTGATGAATTATGATAGATGGTTTGAGGTGTTTCCTAAATACTGGGAACCTAGAAAATTAGCGGAAATGTTGCCAAAAATTTTAAGGATAAAACCAATAGGCATTTTAGAGAATAAGGAGTAAACTAAGGTTGGAGTTAAAACCCGAGCCGTTAGTAATTTAAGATGGAGAATTGGAATACGGACATTTTAAAGATTAGTGAAACATCCATTTAAGATTTGGAAATGTGAGAAAATAGAGAATTAATGGCTAAAGGATTGCTAAGATAGTGCCCCTCGAGTAACAAGATAGGGAAAATCAACAAAATTTTCGAAAATGAATGAAAAGGGGCTAAGAGTGTCATAAAAAAGTTTAAATAAATTTTCAAGAGCCAAAACTAAGGTTTTTAAAGCTAAAAATTAAATTTTGTACAGTACACGGGCGTGTAGTAAGTAAAATTTTTGAACACGCCCAGGTTACACGGCCATGTAGTAAGAAAATCAACCACCCGGAGTTACACAGCCAAGAACACGGCCATGTATCAGGCTGTGTACAAATGTAGGCTACACGGGCAAGCTAAATGGCTAGGGACATGGCCATGTAGTGAAAATACCAACCACTCAAGAGTTACACGGCCAGGAACAAGGCCGTGTACCAAGCCGTGTACATACGCAGGCATGTATAGGTCACACGGCAGACTACACAGCCATGTAGCAAGCTAATTTATCACCCGAAGGTTACACAAGCATGAACACGATCATGTATCAAACTATGTTCAAGTTGCACGGCCAAGTTACACAGTCATGTATGGATGGACTCTCGTGGATAAAAAGATACACGGTCTGGGACACGGCCGTGTACTATTTGTAAATATGAAAATTATTTTAAAATAATTTAAAAATAGTGAACAGATGAAAATAAATAATAAAATAATAATAAAATGTTCATAAATTAATTAATGAACAATAATTAATTTGTAGGAATCCAATCGAGAAGCAATAAAGGAACGTCGAAGGAACTAAAGACGTTGAGTTTAGCACAGTTATTGTAAGTACAGACATTTAATTGTCTACCCACAAACTAACTTGTTGATTGACTAACTTCTTTTAAATAATGTTATGTTAAGTAGTTAGATGATCACCCTTAGAAGAAGAAATTAGTACAAGGTGAGTTAATGAAATAAGAAATAAAAGAAAGAAAAAGAAAATATAAGATTGAAAATTTAAGTGTTGACGTACCGGTCTCCCGTAAGTGAGGTTTTATGTTATGATTTCTACTACAGAGAAATGCTACCTCCCGTAGGTGAGGTTAATAGCTTACAATGGAATGTTACCTCCCGTAGGTGAGGTTAATGGCTAAAAGTTAAATATTGATCGTGAGGTAGGTTGGTGGGTTGCTCCCTCTTCCTCTCACTGGTCAGTGTGCATTAAGTACGTCCAACACAAGGCCCACAAGTGAAAGTAAAAAAGAAAAGAAAAGAAAAGAAAATAAGAGAATAAGGAAAGGAAAGAAATGAAGAAAATAGTACGAAGGAATAAGATATGATCTACAAAACAATGAAAACGGTTCAACAAAGGATACGAAGCATAGTGAGACTAACCCTAGTTACCTTACACCTAAGCTAGTTGCATGTATATTTGTACTTATTGAGATTTAGCTTACTAGTTTGTTTGTGGTATAGGTGATAAGGTTAAGCGGCCGGCGAAATGACAAGGATATATCTGACAGACTGGCGGACAAATTCCTGAGATGTCATAGATAGGGAAGTGGACCCGCTAGGTTTCTGACTACTAGAAGATTTTTATGAAATGTAAAGAGACAGAATAGTATGAATGTAAATATATGTACAAGGTATTTTATGGATCGTGAATAGATATATTTAGAAATATACATACAAAAAAAAATCCGTGGTTTTTCTAAACAAATTATTAAATTAAAATGTAAGCTTTTAAACATGTTTCCGCACCTTAGAAAATGAGACTATGATACATAAAAGTAATAAGAAAAGAAATTAGTCAACGGCCTGGTCGAGCCGGGTCGGCATCCACAAGAGTTGGTATTAGATCATAAGGCGGTTCTTCCATCGACCTTCTATGACATTTCAAGCATCTGTTCCTATACAGTCCAAGTAAGATAGTGTTTAAATTAATTATTATCTCTTTTCATGAGCACTAAACCATGTCGCTATTGTTGTAATAGGTTATACATAGTAACATGGTTAGAACAAGAGCTACAAACATTAGATTAGTTCAGGAAATCAAGCTTGCTGCTCAGCTAGCTAGTATACAAGCTCGATTAGACGCCCAAGAACAAGAGAATCAGAGGTTATGGGAATTGTTAGAACAAAGAAATACAGGACAGGTTTTAAGAGGCGGAACTCTTCCACTTTACATGCCTCCAACACAAACACCAACACATGAACCCCGACCGTATGTGGAACTAATTACACCACTGATGTCGGCTACACCTGAAGTGTCTGTAGGTACTCAAGTTCAATCAATGATTAACTATGAGCCATTATATGAGTGGTTCAGAAGGATGAAACCGCAAGAGTTTGAGGGTTCAATAGACCCACTAGAAGCTAAAGAATGGTTGGCCTCAATTCAGATGATTTTTGAATTTATGAACCTCTCAGACCAAGAAATGGTTCTATGTGCTGCCTATAAGCCCAAGAAGGACGCACGATATTGGTAGGAAACAGTAAAGATGCGGAGAGAGGTTAGGAGGATGACATAGAATGACTTCCTGGAAGAATTTAAATAGAAGTTCTTCAACTTGGATACTCTTCAAGCGCAATAGAGAGAATTTGATAATTTGAGGTAAGGGGAAATGACGGTAGCTAAAGCTTGCCATATGTTTGACCGATTAGCACGGTTATGCCTACACTTGGTGTCGACAAAGAGAGAATGGGTGTGGAGAATGATAGATATGTTCCGACCTGATATTGCCATAATAGTAGAGAGTGGTGAGAACCCACCTAACACAGTAGCAGACTGTGTGAGTCGAGCAATGCGAGCCGAACATCAATTGGCCAGAGCAAAAGAAGAGCGAACTAAGGCTTGAGAAGACAAGAAAAAGGAAAGAGAACTGGCTAAGCAGACTTAGAAAAATAGTCAGGTAAGCCAAAGCAACAAGTCTAACCAAGGCCTTAAACCTGGTCAGGGTGGCAACCAAAATCAGTCCAACCTGAACAAGCGGAAGGGAAACCAACAAAATTCAGAATCAGAATGTCCAGAATGTCCAACAAAGACAAGATCAAAATACCGGCCAGAGTTGACCGCCCTGCCCCAAATGTGGGAGAATGCATCGGGGAGAATGTAGGGTTGGCATGAATGTTTGCTATACATGTAACAAAGAAGGCCATTTTGCCCGAAATTGTCCATCTAGCGGCCAATATCAACTTGGATCCTTTCAACCCAGACAAGTGACCGGTCAAGTCCATACTATGCAATCCAAGTTAGAAGGACCCCAGATTCAAATAGGCCGAATGGAGGATACACCCAGGACCAACGCTCACCTTTTGGCTTACACTAAGGAGGATGTCAAAGCAGGTACCTTAAACGTGGTGATAGGTCAGCTTCCTGTTGCCAAAAGCTTTGCATATGTGCTATTTGATTCAAGTACATCACATTCATTTACCTCACATACTTTTGCTAAAAGAATTAGTCATGCTAAAGATAAAATCGGTCAAGTGTTTAAAACCACTTTGCCATCTGGTGAAGTGTTGTTGTCTGATTACTAGTTACGTAATGTGCCAGTAATTATTATCGACCGATAGTTGTACACTGATTTGATCATATTAGAGTTTGTTGACTACGATGTTATTCTCGAGATGGACTTCCTTGGGAAATATCGTGCAATAATTGATTATCAGTGGCGAAAAGTAGTGTTCCAGTCTGAAGGTAAGGATTAGTTTGAGTATGTAAACCGTACTCCGAGGCTGTCCGACATGATGATAAGTTCCATGAGTGCGAGGAAGCTGATATCTAGGGTATGCACTGGATATTTAGCTTATATCACCGACACGAATCTAGAGCCAGAATTGCGACCAAATGATGTACCTGTGGTTAATGAATTTTTAGAGGTGTTCCCAGAAGAATTACCAGGACTTCTTCCTGATCGAGAGATCACTTTCGAGATCGACCTGCTACCTGGTACATCTCCGATATCGAAAGCTCCGTACAGGATGGCTCCAGCAGAGCTTAAAGAGTTACAAGTCTAATTGAAAGAATTACTAGAGAAAGGGTTTATTCTGCCTAGCTATTAGCCATGGGGAGCTCCAGTTCTCTTTGTGAAAAAGAAAATGGAATGCTACGGATATGCATTGACTATCGGGAGCTTAATAAAGTTACAGTTAAGAACAAGTATCCATTGTCGCATTTATTTGACCAACTCAAGGGAACTACAATCTTTTCCAAGATAGACCTTCGATCTGGTTATTATCAGTCAAAGATTAAAGAAAGGGACGTCCTGAAAACTGCATTTCAAACGCGATATGGACATTATGAATTCTTAGTCATGCCCTTCGGATTGACAAATGCACTAGCTATTTTTACGGATCTCATGAATTGAGTATTTAAGGAATATTTAGATAAATTTATCATTGTGTTCATTGATGACATCTTTATTTACTCGAAATATCAAAATAAGCACGAGGAGCATCTTCGGATTGTGTTAAACGCTCTAAAAGAGCATCAGTTGTTTGCCATATTTTCAAAATGCAAATTCTGACTGAACAAAGTCCATTTCCTAGGACATGTCATCTCCAAAGATGAGATTTCAGTAGATCCAGTAAAGGTAAAGGCAGTCAGTAAATGGTCTACTCCGAAGAATGTCACTAAGATACAGAGTTTCCTAGGATTAGTAGGATACTATCGTAGGTTCGTATAGAGATTTACAAGGATAGCTGCCCCTTTCACTGCCCTCTCACTGCCCTCACACGCAAGGAGAAGAAGTTCGAATGGACAAGCAAATGTGAGGAAAGTTTTCAAGAATTGAAGAGGCGGTTAACAAGTGCCCTAGTTCTTACAATCCCTAAGGATGAAGGGGAGTTTGACATCTACAATGATGCCTCTAAAATGGGATTAGGAGCTATTTTAATACAAGATGGAAAGGTAATAGCATATGCTTCTAGACAGCTCAAGGAACATGAGAGAAACTACCCGACTCATGATTTAAAATTAGCAGCCGTTGTATTTTCTCTCAAAATATGGTGGCACTTTTATATGAAGTTCGGTGCAGAATTTTTACAAACCACCAGAGTTTAAAGTATTTCTTCACTCAGAAAAAACTTAATATGAGACAAAGAAGATGGCTCGAGTTAGTTAAATATTACAACTATGAAATCTTGTATCATCCCGGCAAAACAAATAGAGTGGCAGACGCGTTAAGTCGAAAGTCTACGATGCTGGAGCGGGTAGCCATTGATAAACTGCCCAAACCACTTCAATATGAGATTTCTTCACTAGGAATGGAATTGATTTCAGGAAAATTGGCTGTTATGCAAATTAAGCCAACGCTTTTTGAGGAAATTAAGGAGGCCCAGGAGTGAAATGCAATTCTTGGGAAATTTAAGGATGAAGTTTCTCGAAATAAAAAGTCTGAATTCCACCTCACTGAAGATGGGGTATTATTGTTCCAAGGAAGGATCTGTATACTTGACAATAAGGAATTACGAAGAAGAATCCTGATAGAGGCCCACGATACCCCTTATTTAGTACATCCTGATAGCGCCAAGATGTATCAAGATCTGAAACAACAATTCTGGTGGAGAAATATGAAAAATGACATAGTCAAATATGTCAGTCATTGCTTGACGTGTCAAAGGATTAAGGCTAAGCATCAGAGACCAACAGGCGAGCTGTAGCCACTAGAAATCCTGGAATGGAAATGGGAAAAAATGATTATGGACTTTGTGGTTGGATTACCTAAAACTAATGAAGGATTCAATGCAATATGGATAGTGGTGGATAGACTGATGAAATCAGCCCATTTTATACCTGTAAGGATGACATACACGCTGGAAAAGCTGGCAGAACTGTACATCTCTAAATCGTGAGGTTGCATAGAGTACCGACAACGATAGTATCAGAATGTGATAGTCGGTTCACATCAAATTTTTGGAGTAGTGTACAGAAAGCTATAGGCTCAAAATTAAGGTTTAGCACAGCGTTTCATCCTCAGATTGATGGACAATCAGAACGCACCATTCAAACATTGGAAGATATGCTCTATGCACATGCATTGGATTTTAAGGGAGCATGGAATAAAGAGCTACCACTGATAGAGTTCTCCTATAATAACAGCTTCCAAAATTCTATTAAAATGGCTCCATATGAAGCGCTGTATAGACGAAAGTGTAGATCTCTCATTCATTGGTATGATCGAAGGGAAAAGGAGCCGCATAAGACTGAGTTCATCCAAGAGCCAATAGGTACAATTAAGAAGATACAGCAAAGGATGAAAACGGCAAAAAGTCGACAAAAAAGTTATGCAGACAAGCGATGAAGAACCCTAGAATTTAAAGAGGGAGAATTTGTATTCCTAAAAGTTACACCGATGAAAGGTATTATGCATTTCAAAAGGAAAGGGAAGTTGAGTCCAAGATATATTGGACATTTTTCGATCATCAGTCGAGTAGGAAAAGTGGCCTACAAGTTAGTGCTACCCCCTGATATGTCCTTAGTGCATAATGTTTTCGACGTATCAAAGCTGAGGAAATACATATCAGATCCTTCACATATCCTTGAGTATGAGCCAATCCAAGTTCAGGAAATTTTTTCCTATAAAGAACAACCAGTTCAGATACTTGCTAGAGAGGAGAAGATGTTAAGAAACAGAAGTATCCTACTAGTCAAGGTTTTATGGAGAAACCATACTGTAGAAGAAGCTATGCAGGAACATGAGGAAGAGATGAGAACCAAATACCCCCATTTGTTCTAAATTTTCGAGGACGAAAATTCTATAAGTAGGGGTGAATATAACAACCGAGAAAATTTATCATTCTCGGAAATATGTATATTGTATGCAATACAATAATTTTTATATCTAAAATGTAAAATGAATGATTTAATACTGTTTAAAATGCAATAAAATGTTTTAACAGTGTTAAAAATTAAGAATTCGGGGATATAAATTTTTACCAACCCAAATTGTGAGGAACGGTGCTAAATCGGCATCGAAAACCCTAAGAAGTGCAAAAACTATACTAAAAGACGAAAACGTTTGACCGAGATTTTTGGTCAAACAGAAGAAAAATAAGGCAAACCGACTGCACCGGAGGCCTCAGGGACTCGCTAAGGCAATTCTGGTGAAGTTCTTCAGTTTGACTTTTTAGTCAAAAAGTGAATTGAATTAATGTGAATAGTAATCACAAATATAACATGTGATTAAGTTGAATTATATCACAATTATGACATCATAATTAGTATTTCTCAAAAAGCAAGACAAAGTATTAGTGAATCCTAAGGTCAAGATTCAATCTTATCTTGATTCAATTGCTATGATTAAGCAAAAATTTCCTTTTATGTATTTTTGGAAAATTGGAAAGAATTAGAGGGTGATTGGTGTCCAAATTTCATTAGAAAGAAGATGAATTAATTGGTGTTACTTGGCTAAAAAGGTGCATCGAATTTGGGAGGAGAGAGAACCGAAGAACACTTAGCCATTTTTATTGCAATCTTTATCCCCTGTGCAGCCAAGAGAAAACGTGAGTGCCCTTTTCCTGAACCAAGTTATTTCCTCGAAATTTCCACACCAAATTGCAACCACAATCTTCGAGGAGCAAAAAGATCTCTTTGATGACAAGGTAACCATAAATTTCTCATTTTTTTTGTGAGTTTTTGAGTTGAAATCTGTGGCTTCTAAGTATAAGATTGATGATGAACTTTTTGATTTGAAACTTGATGGAATTAGTTGATAAACTAGTTAGGAAGTTTGATTGTGAAAATTAGTGTATTTAGTATTCTAGAACAAAAACTTTGAAGTATGTTTTTAAGAAAAATCAAGGACATGTATGTGATAGATTGTGGGATTTTTGAGTTATAATGTTGTTGGTAAATGATTCAAGAAAAAGGTATTTGGTATGACGAATTGTTAGAAAGATTTATGTAAAAAGGAATGTAAGAACAACCATGAGAAATAAAAAGGGAAAAACATAAGTTTTATGATGCAAAAATATTGGCTTGGACAATGTTGTTTATATGAGCATTTTACGTAAAATGTTTAGAACGTTTTACGTAAAATTAAGCCTCTGATATAGTACGTGGTAGATGAATTAGAATAGATAGTTTTGAGGTGTTTCCTAAACGCCAGAAACCTAGAAAATTAGCGAAAATACTACCAAAAAGTTTAAGGATAAAACCAATAAGCATCTTAGAGAATGAGGAGTAAACTAAGGTTGGGGTTAAAACCCGAACCCTTAGTAATTTAAGATGGAGAATAGGAATACAAATGTTTTAAAGATTAGTGAAATGTCCATTTGGGATTTCAAAATGTGAGAAAAAAGAGAATTAATGGCTGAAGGATTGCTAAGATAGTGCCCCTCGAGTAACAAGATAGGGAAAATCAACAAAATTTCCAAAAATGAATGAAAAGGGGCTAAGGCTGTCATAGAAAAGTTTAAATAAATTTTCAAGAGCCAAAACTAAGGTTTTTAAAGCTAAAAATTAAATTTTGTAAAGTACATGAGCGTGTAGTAAGAAAAATTTTTTGAACACGCCCAGGTTACACGGTCATACAAAAAGAAAATCAACCATCCAAGAGTTACACAGCCAAGAACACAGTCGTGTATCAAGCTGTGTACAAATGTGGGCTACACGGGCAAGCTACACGACTAGGGACATAGTTATATAGTGAAAATACCAACCACCCAAGAGTTACATAGCCAGGAACACGGCCGTATACTAGGCCATATACATGCGCAGGCATGTGTAGGGCACACGAGCAGGTTACACGGCCATGTAGTGAGCCAATTTATCACCCAAGAGTTACACGGGCATGAACACAGCCATGTATCAAATCGTGTTCAAGTTACACGGCCAAGTTACATGGCCATGTATGGATAGACTCTAATGGATAGAGAAGTACATGGTCTGGGATACGGCCGTGTAACAGACTGTGTACTGTTTGTAAATATGAAAATTATTTTAAAATAATGTAGAAATAGTGAACAGATGAAAATAAATAATATAATAATAATAAAATGTTCATAAATTAATTAACGAACAATATTTGATTTGTAGGAAGCCAATCGGGAAGCAATAAAGGAATGTTGAAGGAACTAAAGACGTTGAGTTTAGCACAGTCATTGTAAGTACAGACATTTAATTATCTACCCACAAACTAACTTGTTGATTGACTAACTTCTTCTAAGCAATGTTGTGTTAAGTAGTTAGATGATCACCCTTAGAAGAAGAAATTTGTATAAAGTGAGTTAATGAAATAAGAAATAAAAGAAAGAAAAAGAAAATATAAGATTGAAATTTAAGTGTTGACGTACCAGTCTCCCGTAAGTGAGGTTTTATGTTATGATTTCTACTACAGAAAAATGATACCTCCCGTAGGTGAGGTTAATAGCTTACAGTGGAATGCTACCTCCCGTAGGTGAGGTTAATGGCTAAAAGTTAAATATTGATCGTGAGGTAGGTTGGTAGGTTGCTCCCTCTTCCTCTCACTGGTCAGTGTGCAGTAGGTACGTCCAACACAAGGCCCACAAGTGAAAGTAAAAAGAAAAGAAAAGAAAAGAAAATAAGAGAATAAGGAAAGGAAAGAAATGAAGAAAATAGTACGAAAGAATAAGATATGATCTACAGAACAATGAAAACGGTTCAACAAAGGATACGAAGCATAGTGAGACTAACCCTAGTTACCTTACACCTAAGCTAGTTGCATGTATGTTTGTACTTACTGAACTTTAGCTCACTAGTTTGTTTGTGGTGTAAATGATAAGGGTAAGCGGCCGGCGAAATGACAAGGATATATCTGATGGACTAACGGGTAGATTCCTGAAATGTCATGGATAGGGAAGTGGACCCACTAGGTTTCCGATAGATAGAAGATTTTTATGAAATATATAGAGACAGAATAGTATGAATGTAAATGCATGTACAAGGTATTTTATGGATCATGAACAGATATTTGGAAATATATATATATATAAAAACCTGTAGCTTTTCTAAACAAATTATTAAATTAAAATGTGTGCATTTAAACATGTGTCCGCACTTTAGAAAATGAGACTACGATACGTAAAAGTAATAAGAAAAGAAAGTGGTCGATGGCCTGGGCAAGCTGGGTCGGCGTCCACACAGGATCTATGATTTCTACTGATTTCCCTATTTTTTGCCGTTTCAATGCCTATCATGTTAAACCAATTTTCTCCGCCGGGAGGGCTGAATCCACGGTGGCTTTTCCACATAGTATCTCAAACAAAACCACTCCAAATGAGTAGACATCTGATTTCAATGCCAATCGTTGCTTCCTGAAGTATCAGGATCAAGGTACGCAAAACTTCCTTTCACAATAGTGCTCACATGATTAACCTGACCAATGTCTAGCCACATCTTGGAAAGCCCAAAATATGTGACTTTTGCTTTGAGATTTTTATTTGGCATAACGTTTGTTGGCTACACATCGTAATGGATAATTGCTCTTGCAAAGCCTGTTTGAAGGTAATGTAGCCTTCTAGCCGCGCCAATACATATTTCAAGTATTTGATTCCAACTTAAGCCCAAAAGTACTTCTGAGCCATGCAAATTAATGACTCCTTAGTGTTCCATTTTCCATGTAACCGTAAACTAAGATCAACTCATTCCCTTCAGGGCAATAGGCAACCAATGAAACAAAATGACGGTGATGAATTCACGATAACATTTTGATTTATGTCTGGAATTCTACTAGCCCTAGTTGTGACCCCAGACGTATCCTCTTGATAACGACTTTAGTTCCATCAATCAAAATTCTCGTGTAAACCTTCCCAAAGCCACCACTCCCAATCACCCAACTCTCAATAAAATAATTTGGGGCACCTTGAACAACTGATGTCTTGACATTATAACGTAAGCCATATAGAATGGTGTTCCAAGTGAATTAGACAACAAAGCGCTGATGTCAACATTGGAAGTAACAATTTAAGAATTTACATATAAACATTAAAGTAGAGTATGGAGTTT
Organism: Antiaris toxicaria; assembly: GCA_035233585.1. NCBI lineage: Eukaryota > Viridiplantae > Streptophyta > Magnoliopsida > Rosales > Moraceae > Antiaris > Antiaris toxicaria. The sequence goes on from CP141153.1 coordinate 22,876,748, forward strand.
TTTAGGTATTATATCACAAAAGTGGAATCTAATAAGGTAACAAAATCCTTTTTCGAATTTAAACTACCAAATTATATTAAAAATTGAATAAATCCATATGATACATTGTTGTAGCAGTACCGCATATATTGGAGGTTACTCTTCCTCCAATGATGTACTTAGTAGCTTCAATGTTGGAGGCGTCTATGACAATGCACTAGTGTACTAAAAAACTCTGCTCGGGAACCCATGTTCACCAATGCATATCATTATCACAAAACATCATGGGACCTCCCATGTTTACCCTCTCAACCGTCTCAAAAGCTTGACTTGACAATCTTTTGAAATCTTGATCAGTAAGACCAATAATAGACACTAAATCATCAATAATGAGATCATGAGGGACCAACACACTTTGATGGCATTCAATAGTGCAAATGAGTTCATTGATGGGGTGAGCGTGATGACAAGGTTGTTTTAGGTCACAATCATAGAGAATTCTTAGGGTCCATTTGGTATACAGGATATGACTATAGTAGATAGGATAACATTAAGAAATTAGATTGAAATTCATAAGAAATGATAGGATAAAATAATCCTCTCCTCTTGAAAGGGATATGATTATCTTTTTAATAAGATGATTAAATTATGAGTTTATCTAATCCAGTTTTTTAAAATTTCTCACCAAACAGAGGATTAAAATCCAATCCTATCCTATCCTCCTTCATCTTGTGCATCAAACAGGAGTGGCATTATAAGTGCGGAAGTCTTTGAGGAGGATATGGTTTTTGGTGAAAACAGAGAAACTTGCAGTGTTCATGTCATACTTTTCATAGATAACTGGGGAGAAATATCGGCAGATCCAGTGTCTACCTTGATGGCAAATTGAAAATTTGTACATTGAGGTTTAGGTGAAGATTCTTGTTGTTTGATATAACGGTGAATCGTTGGGGGAAACAATTGATTTATTGGTGGTTTTGGCAAGAACATCTGGAGAAGTTAAAAGAAACTTTGAAGCCGCGTAATCTGATATGAAAACACAGTCAACCACTAAGGTGTTGGTTGGTGATCCGCAATCTACAATATAATTGTCTACGGGACTGAATCCAGATGAAAAGCTACTTGCCAAATATTAGAATGATAAGATCCAAATTAAAAATGCCGCATGTATTTGACCCATTCTAGTAAGGAGTTTAGTTTGGAAGAAGAAATTGGATTTTCTATTGGACTTGGTTGGAACTCAAAGACTAGTTATATATGGATGTAAACCAAGAAAAGATCAATCATGAAGAGATGATGAAATCTCCTCCACTTTATAAAAGCTCCAAGAAAGAGATATCAGACCCTGTTGCATAAAGTATACTTTTATTTGGCTAGGGAAGGTCGTCGAGGTTAGGGGCTCCTCATTGTCGCGCAAGTTAAGCTAGGTTATTTCTTTTTTTTTTTTTTTTACTTTTAGTTATTTTAAACTTTGTTTTATTATTTTATTAAGATTAATTTGTTTATTTAATAACTTTTTTTTAATAATATGGGTTTAAGTTTTAAAAATTAGATTAATTTTGTAATAGAATGTCATGTTAGCAATTTCATTAATTTGATAGACGAAGTTAGCAAAAGGAACATTTTACTGGTTTTATATAAATAAGAGAACATGATGAACATTTGAGAATCCCTCAACGAATCGCTGATAGTACCCTGCTAATCCCAAAAAACTTTTAACTGCTGACAAATTCATTGGTGTTGGTTAGTTATTAATGGCTTCTACTTTTGCCTGATCAATTAAAATTCCATTCTTAGACACTACATGCCCTAGGATTGTCACTTATTCAAGCCAAAATTCATACTTCTTGAGTTTGGCATATAAATGTTTCTCTTTAAGAACTTGCAGCACCTTTTTCAAGTGTCTTCTGTGTTCTTCTTTATCTCACGAATATATTAAGATGTTATCGATAAATATAATAATGAATTTATTGAGAATTTGCTTAAACACCCTATTCATTAAATCCATAAATGTTGTAGGGGCATTTGTCAAATCAAAAGGCATCACTAGAAATTCATAAATGCCCATACTTTGTTTTGAATGCAGTCTTCTATATATCTTCTTCCTTGATCTTCAATTGATGATATCCGGAGTGAAAATCAATTCTAAAGAATACTGAAGCTCTCTACAGTTGATCAAACAAGTCATCCATCCTTGGGAGTGGATACTTTTTTTTTTTTTATAGTTACTTTCTTCAACTCTCTATAATTAATACACAATTGCATCGTATCAATGCACAATTGCATTGTACAATCCTTCTTCTTCACAAATAACACATGTGCACCCTAAGGAGAATAGTTAGGACAAATAAAACCTTTATCAAGCAACTCGCAATTGGACTTTCAATTCCTTCAATTCTATTGGTGCCATACTGTAAATGGCTTTGGAAATAACGGCAGTGCCTGGAACAAGGTCAATTACAAACTTAATCTCTTGATCCAATGACAATCCAAGTAATACATCTGGAAACACTTCTAGAAAATCTTGAACCACATCTACATTTTTCGGTTTCAATTGCGCTTTGACTGAAGTGTCCATAACACTATCCAAGTACCCAACACAACCTTTACTCAACATCTTTTGAGCTTTAAAATTAGTTATAATTGGCAAAGACCATGATCTTGAGTTACCACTAAACACAAACTATTCTTCTCCAAGTGGCTGAAAAATCACAACTTTCTTGTCACAATCAAGTCATGATATTTTGTAAGCCAATCCATACCTAGAATAACCTCAAATTTTGGCATTGGCAAAACAATGAGATCCACATAGAGTGTCCTATCACCAATCTGAATAGAGCAACCCCTTAACATTTAGTTGGAATCTTCTCCGTATGGAACTATCACACTGTACCTTACTTTTAACAAATCTAGTGTGATGCCCAATTTTTTCATAAATGCACTTGATGCAAATGAAAGCGTAGACCCTAAATCTATTAATGGAATCGCAACTTTACCAAAAATTAGAATAGTCCCTAAAACTATAGAAGCTTCTGTATCAACTTGTTTTTGTGTCATGGCATACACGCTCCCTTCGACTCTCTTCTGCATTGTAGGGCAATCCTTTGTGATATGTCTAGCCTTCTTACACTTAAAGCAAAGATTAGTGCCTCTAATGCACTCACTAAAATGATTCCTCCCACATTTAGCACATTTGGGTTTCTCTGGCACTGTAGTAATCTGCTCAACTCTAGGATACTTTTCATTCCCTTGGCTTGAATTTTGCTCTCCTTCTTCCATTGGTTCAGATTTCTTAAAGTAAACACTTGCTACTTTTGTTGATGGGATTTTTCAATTTCTTTCTTATCCAAGTTAGCCATCAAAACCTTTTCCACCAATTCCCTAAACACTACTGTTGAAGACATTCTTACATCTCCTCTAATTTCAGGATTAAGGCCCCTCAAGAAATAGTTTATCTTTTCATTGTTGTCCCTGGCTATGTATGGTATATACTTACAGCCTTTGTCACGTTGCAAAATTTTGAATTGACATTTACATGTATAAGAAGTAATTCAAGTATCAGTGTACCAGTAAATTTTTTTTTTAACTTTGTATGTTCAATTTAAAACTTCCATTGTATTTAAAATCAAATTGAATACATTTCAAATATTTTGACAAATTTTTAAAACTTTACAATTTTACGCCAAACTTTTTCGAAATAATATTTTTACCCCAAAAGCTAATAATAAAAATAAATAAATAAATAAATAATAGAAAAAATATGCATTAATTTAACTTAAAATATCTAACCTCTATAATCTTCTACCCATTCTTCTCACCTCTCTCGATCTCTCTTCACTCTCTCTCTCTCCAAGCTCTCTTTCTCTCTCTCTTTCTCGTTAACTCTCTCTTTCTCTCACTCTCTCCCTCGGTCTCTCTCTCTCTCTCAATCTCTCTTTCGCTCACTCTCTCTTTTCCCTCTCTCCTCCTGTCTCCCTCTCCATCCCCGTTAGCCCTAGGCACCGTCGCCTTGCCGGGCTTGCCTCGTGTAGTAGCGTCACCGTTGCTGAGCCAGTTGTCGTTCTCCTCACCGTTCTCCTTGCTCACCAGACAGACGAGCTGCAATAGCGCCGCCCATCACAAGATCCATGCAAGCCCATCGCCACCTAATCTCATCGAGCCGACCAAAGCTCGTGAAGCGATCACCACCGCCACTCGATCTCTTCTCCCCGAGCTTGCCCAGCTGAGTCGCAGTTCAAACCGTCACTGTCAAGCTCGCAACCTAATAATAGGATTATATTAAGATGATATATTCGTATATAATGATAAAAATTAAGCTCAGCGTCTAATTTTAGATAATCACAATAAAACTGTATATGATAATTGTAATTGAAATAGAGATTTGAATAAAACAATTTGAATTAAATATTATCATAATTTTATAAAAAATTAGGTGGCGAAACTAAAATTAAAAAATTGAAACATAAGGATAATTATGTCATTATCACACAAGATCTTGCCATTTATCTTAAAAAATAAAAAACCAAATTTCTTTCGTATATATCCCATTTGAAATGCATATTGGTTATCAGGGGACTGAGGGATCTCACTATTAGTTATGGTTTGATTATTAGTGCAGCAAAATAAATTTTAAAAAATTATAATCAAAACACGGGATTTCACTTGACAAGTGATAAATTACCTATCAGTAAATCAATTATCTACTTAGTCTTGCATTCTTTCTCACAACGAACAATTATCGTGTCGCGATAATCTCATCAAGACTTACCAACCTTTAGCCTTCCATATTATTCTCTTCTATTTAGAATATCCGGTATGTGGCACCAATTACTTCCAGGTACTTTATCTCCAAACAATCGTCACACGGTGGTGAATACACTAAGGCTTCAAAACCTACTTTCTTTCACGCTAATCTACTCTCCTTATAATAACTTGTGTGTGGGAACCAATGGATGCTCAGCAATGTTCAATTTTCTACTTCCAACCTTTAATAGCTATGGTTTATTTTTCCCCCCTCTAAAGGGGAGAGACAAAAAAAAAACCCTAGATGAATACCAAAAAAGATCTTACCTTATGAAACACCTCTAAAGGTCTTTTTGTAGCACTAGGTCTGACTGTGTGGCAAAGGAGAAAGTCACCTCATTACTCTTAATGAGAGACGTGGCCACTTCGTATGCAGAAAGCAAGCGTCCGCAGTCCTCCCCCAAGGAGGACTGCCACTGTAACCATTTAGATTTCAAAGCAATTTTACTTCTCCAATCATATTCAACCATTTGGACAACTGTTCAGTTAATTTTGTAATAAAAATTCATATTTCGTTGTCCTAAATAATATATAAATATTGGTTTCGTATTCTACATTATTAATTTTTAGCTATGAATATTCATAATTAGAATCTGGAGTAAAATTCCATTTTTACTTCTCCAATTATGTATTTACCTATGAATGCTATTAATTCTCTGATGAATATTTTGTCTAAAAATATATGAAGTTCAGTACATCAAATGAACACGAAATCTCATTAACTTAATATTCTCAATTTAATATTACATGGAGATATTATTAATTTTTAAGCATGAAGTTATGAATTTCATATGTACGATTAAAGTTTCTTGCTACCCTAAGTAGTGCATCTCCAAACCACCCAGATATTAATCTATCAGATATTCTTAGTGAGTAATTCAAAAAATATAATACAGAAGATGTGAAGTTATGAATTTCATATTTATAATAAAAGTTTCTTTCTACCCTATGCAGTGCATCTCCAAACCACCAATATATTAATCTATCAGATGTTCTCACTCACTGGTAATTCAAAAAATACAATATATAAAAAAGATGTGAAGTTATGAATTTCATAAGTATGATTAAAGTTTCTTGCTACCTCAATTCACCCAGATTGAGGTAGCAAACCACCCAGATATTAATCTATCAGATGTTCTCTTTCACTGATGATTCAAAAAATACAATGCAGAAGATGTGAGTCCATCAATCTCCCACGATAAGGGTCCATCCATGTGTTCCATGGGTCGTAGTATATATATATATATATATATACATTTTTTGTTGTGCAATTGACAGCAAACTATCATTAGCTGTTTTTTTCTTTCTCCTATCAGTCATTCCTGCTAAGAAATCAAGCCTTCCATCCAAGCAAAGTAAGGGAGGCAGAGCAGTTCCATGATTATGTCCATCAAGCATGTGGTATGCTTGCAAAGGGTTTGAAAGCGAATAGATGCATCGAATTGAATGTGACCAAATTCCTTAAATGCCCTATTGCATTATTTTTTTTTTTAGTTTTTATGGTTGATGTATTGCATTATTTTCTTTCTAAGTCAATAAATTGTCCACAGCATCTCTGACTTCCATCAGCTCAAACTCCATAACTCGAGTAACTCTCACATGTATTTATGATTCTTTGATGTCAATAAGCCAAAACTGACCACCAACGAATTGAAAAATAGGCCGTCTCAAATTGAACTTTCAATGTCACGTAACAAAATTGATTAATTCGGTTGAAAACTAAACCAGGCAGGAAATGATGACTCGAATGTCAAAATTAGGCTTTGAGTTCAGTTTGAAAAGTGAATTGACTGAGACAATTTTTTATTTTTTAAAATTTTACATGAAACTATTACATATAACTAATGATACATAAACAATTTTCCTTTTTTTTTTTTTATTTTAAAGTATCTTGGAGTGAAGCTACCTTATTTATTTTAACTATTTAAGAACATTTGTGTCATTTGATTTGGATTCGCATAAAATATGCATTTAGAGTAAAGTTTTTGGAATGCTATCAGAATGGTGTGAAATACTCCATTTGGCAACTTAAGAAAAAAGAAAAGAAAAGAAATTGAGCTCGTCCTAAATTTGATTTCATTTAAGTATATGTGCAAAATAACATAAGCAGTCTAGTGGTACTTTCACACTAAACTCTACCAAAATGTGAAGAGTTTGAATCCCTATCCCTAATTTCAAGGGGAAACTTTTTTCTCTCTTCTATCAAAGATTTGAAAAACCATAACTTTTTCTTTTTTAATTTCGATTTAAACTATTCTTTTTGATAGACGTTTAGGGTGAAATGATGAAAAAAAAAAAAAAAAAACTCCATCCACATATTTATTATAATTTTTCATAGACGTTTAAGATTTGTTATAACTACTTAAACATCTATCTCAACAAATATTTAAATACTATGTTCTAATGTTTCTAAGTAGATTACAAACATCCAAAAACTAATTCAGATGACAATTCTAGAATTTATATTGAAATGTTTCCAAATCCATCCAAGATGTTATTATATAAATGGTTGAACATAGCGTCATTGACAACAAGATCTCAAGGGAGGTACTCCAAATACCAATAACAATTATTCATGATTGATGTAAATACTAATAGTAATAATTTCATTCTTAATCAGGTGAAAAGAAAATTATGATACCGTAGTAATAATTATATATTGACAAAAGTTAGAATCCAAACTTTTAGTAATTAATCATGATGATTAACTTATCGAGATTTACTGTATACTTCTTATATATTATAAGTTTTTTTTTTTAAGTTACGAGAATTCTAACTCTTTATTTTATTTTAAAATCAAAAGTTAAAATAAAAAGATTTTAATAATATATTAGGAGTATTAATTTATTGAGATTTATCATATGCACCTTATATGTTATTAATTATAGATTTTTTTAAATAAAAGTTGAGTTAGTTCTAACTCTTTTATCTTATATTAAAATCAAGAATGAAATTAGGACTAAACCTTTCCTTGTAACTAGCAATGTTAATAATACGTACGCATCAATTTTTAAAATAAAAATTAAAAAAAATAATGAGAGTAAAACTACGTCGTTCTTAATGAACATGTAGCCCTGCCCGTCTCTCCTTGCCGCCCTCACTCTCTCTCTCTCTCTCATCTTCCGTCTCAAACTCTCTCCGTCTCTACTCTCTACTCTCTCGCTGACGCCGACGAAGCCGAGCCGTCCGCCGTCGACTCCGCGCTCAGCTGCCCACCTGCCGCCGTCGTCCTCTCCCGTTGCCCGTTGCTGAAGCCGTGCCTGTTAGATTGCAAAAAAAGGTTTAGTTTTTTTTTTTTTTTTTTTTTGTAATTTGAAAATCAGACATGGAATAGATAGTAGAATCATAGATTAGGGTTTGGTTTGCTTTTTTTTTTTTTAATTGAATAGATTTTGTGGTTTCTGGTTTGTGCAAATTTTTGATCCTTTGGTTTCCAGATTGTGAAAAATTTTTAATTTAGTAATTTGGTACCCAAAAGGGGTCAGGTTAATTGGTTACTGCCTGTAAACTGACTGGTTACCGTCCCCTGAAACCGCCCGGAAACCGATCACGGCTCGTGATTGTTCCGACACTTGGTCAGAAAACTTGAAATCGACGGTTATCAATCGACGTAACCTAAACCGTAAACCCTTTAAATCAAAAGGGCATTCTTCAAATTATTAGAAATGGCTGGGTCTTTGTGTTTGGATTTCTTTTCACCAATTAATTTAGCTTCATTTACTGTTCTCTTTTAATTTTGTAGGTTCTGTTGTCCTCAAGGTTTAGTTGCAATCCGCAACAATGCCTCGGTAAACATTGAAAATTGGATACTTTTTAGTATAACTATTCGTCTATCAAATTACGTGAATTGATTGTTTTTCTATTGTTTTGTTGCAGCTATTACTGTGACTACTGTGATACATACTTGACCCATGATTCGGTAATGTGTTTTTACCCTTGAATTCGATCTTATGCTTATTTACTCGAAACAACTTGATCCCTTCTTTGACAACTCGACGTTGTATCTTTTTCAGCCCTCTGTAAGAAAACAGCACAATGCTGGCTACAAACACAAGGTATTTCACACTCATTTTCCTTTTAAGTTTGTTAATGCTACACCCGGTTGCATGAGATTTAAACCGTGTGAATTCGATCTGTTGTTGATTATGTGGATGGTTTTCAGGCCAACGTGCGGACATATTATCAGCAGTTTGAGGAGCAACAAACTCAAAGTTTGATTGACCAAAGGATTAAGGAACATCTTGGTCAAGCTGCCGCTTTTCAGCAGGTTGGCGCAGCTTACAACCAACATCTACTGGCTCAGAGGCCCCGTGTTCCAGTTTTGCCGACACCCATGATGCCGCAGATTCCTGGGACTGCACCTTTGCTCCCTGGGATTAGACCTCCTGTTTTGCCAAGACCTGTTGCTGGTGCTCCAGGTTGCTAGAACACGTTCTTTTTTTTTTTTTAATTTTTTTAACGTGTGTTTTACTTACATGCATATGCCTATTGTCAAATATTTATGCTTTTTAATTGTTTTTTGCTCTGCTTTTTTTTTTTTTTGGTTGCAATTAAATTCTTGTTGATACATGTATAAATGTGTGTGTGTGTGTGTGTGTATGTGTGTTTGTGCATAATTATAATTGCAATTCCTCTAACTTCAAATTTTTTGCATTAATAAGTGTGGTTCAAAATATTTTAAGTGAATGCCCCCTCAGAAAGTTGGAATTTTTTAAAGGAATTTATGCTCTTAAAAGTATTGTCAAAGAAAACTGGCATCCAAATGGAATGAGTCCTCGGTCCTCTGTCCTCTCTACTTTTCATTTTTTTTACTTCCCAGCAATATTTTTTATTTTCTGACCACCATATCTCCTTTATTGTTTATTGTTCACTTATAATTTAATATATCCATGTGTGCAATGCTCTTGTATATTTTGTGATATGTACATGTTTCTCTTGCTGTTAACAGGATTTGTTCCTCCAACGATGCCTCCAATGGTGGCTCCACCTGGTGCGCCTTCCATACCTGGCCAAGTAAATATTCCAATGAGGCCTCCCCCTATAAATGTCCCTGCTACAGTTCCCGGGGGTACAACCACTTCTTCGAAGGGAGCCCCCTCGTTAGCGGCACCCCCCTCGTTAGCGGCACCCCCTGCAATATATCAAGCCAATCCAGCAGCACCAACAAGTGGAGGCTATGATAGTTTCAATGTTAATGCTCAGGCTCCTGAATCTAATCAGTAGATTGGTTAATATGGTAAGTACAATTTTGCTACCAAAGGACTGAAATTTAATTCTGCATTTCGTGCTTTCATTAAATGTAGACATTTGTAATGGACTAGTAGGTTTCATGAACGAACCAGGGCAGTTCTCGAACTAGCAATCATTAATTTTCTGTTTTCTATCTGCTTAATTGTTGCTTTGGGAACCCTTGGATTTGGGGGCCTTGCGAACTTTTGGGAACTGTGTATAATTGTAATTCTTTTGGGGTCCAAATCAAGAGTAAAAAGTAGAGAATAAGACTTTACATGTTATTTCAATTAACTGTTTAGGCATCGTTTTTATGGAATAGTTTGCACACAGAGGATATGTAGATCCATTTGTTAAACTATATAGGATTCCTACAGAATATGTAATCTTCAAATTATCCCATTTAATGCGTCTCCAATGTAATGATAAATTCTTGTGTCGAAGCTAAATTTTGGTATTTGGATGAGATAACCACTCTACAATGCGATAATATTTCTAATGCTAAATATAATTTGCCACAAAGTATGGTAAATGCCAAATTTTGGCATTTGATTGCTATTGGTTGATGCATTGGACTTTTCATTCAATTATTACAATGTTGTTATTTTCTAATTTCTTTTAAAATTAAGAGTCATTTTACTTTTACAACTTTCAAGCCCAATAAATATGACAAATTATACATAACATTCAAAATAACATGATGCATCGGAGCACATGTCACAATTATAATTTTCACAGCTTTTTGGTTTGACGTTTGCATTGGAGATGGTTTTAGTTTGGTAGTTGGTATCCATGTAACTTCTAGATACATGAGTCATAATAGATACAAATTTACAACTCTGATAAACACCAAAGCTGTTGGGCATGTTATACTGCAGAAGTTATATATTGTTAGATTAGTAATAAAATGTGAGTTATATCAAACACGTTATATGCTTTGTTGTAGAAATCATAACGTCTTGATGGACAGTACTCTATTTGATTTCTAATGGTCATCGGATCATGCATGAAAATTTAGCTTGTCGATCCATGTTGTTATCTTCACATGGACGCATTGTGCTTTCCTTCCATTGCATTTTTGTTTGACTTATTGTTTTGCTGATATTTCAAATTACAGGCAATTCTAAGCGAACCCGGGATGTGAATGTTGGCCGTGCTGCAACAGCTTAATGAGAAGTTTCTTCAGTCATTCAGCTCCTGAGATAGTGGAGCAAGTCATGTATCGCTTAATGTAGAAAAATTTATCCAAATTGCCATTTTTATAGACATGGACAGAACTAGAAGAGTTTTGTCTGATATCAAGTTAAAAAAATGCTGTACTTTGATAGCCAGAGTTAAAAGATTATGATGGTTGCTAGAGTGATTGTTGCTAAAATCCGTACCGTATTTATGCAAATGCTCGATAAGTATATGGTTGATGCTTGTTTCCGAATAGGCGGTATGATTAACAATGATTTTTTTGGTAAATGTTTAACAAGGATTTTAGCTACATTCGTATCTCCCTAATGGCTTCAGCAACAATGTATTTTCGTTGGTTCTATCTTTCTTATTTTATATAACTTTCACCCAATAAATAAAACAAAAATGCAACATGGAAATCACTTGGAAATAGGCGATATTGGGTCTATTTGGATGAAACTTTCGCCCAAACAAATGCTTAGATAATTTAGTTTATTTCTACCGAGCACGACACACATGTCCTCGTATAAGAAACTCTAAGGAGTGCCGTAAAAAGACGTCACTTTTAAATTTAAATAACAGGTCTGAAAGTCCCGATAGAAATTTAGTCTTCAGTTAGATTGGTGTTCACATTGAAAAATTTTTCACTCTTGTAATGAATAATTGTTTGAATGGATTAAAAAAAAAATCCATATCTATAAAGAAAAATATTTTTTAATGTATAAAAGTGAATTTTTTTTTTAATGTTTATGTACGAAAATTTAGAAAGTTTTTTTTTTTAAATGAACATTTTGATTCAAAAGTGGAAAATTTCCAACAATGGACATCCCAAACAGACATAAGCCTAAATAATAGGTTGAATTTGAAACTTGAGATTTTTAGCACATTAGATATGATAAATGCGTCAAAAATTTGAATCACGAATAAATTGGGACATGAACCTAAAAACATAATAAAATTGCCATGCAACATGGATTTGAATGAAACGACCCAACTATTCAAGCCATCTCTAAACTGGATTCTTAATTGAAAACTTTACTAAATTACTTGGAAAAATGTGGAACAATTTTTTTTTTTTTTCAAAACACATATAATCATTATCTAATTACCAATCATCAAATCAGTCTTTAATATTTTAATTATAACTAATTAAAATATAACATGTATTGTCTCATAATAATTATTAGCTTATAGCCATACTATACATTTTGTTTAGTATGGTATTGTCTAAAAAGGAAATACTATCATATAACAGGATGATAATATTTTGCTAAATATATTATACTAATACACTAATATTAAATCATAAGCTAGAAAAATTATAGTAGTATCCATAGTCCGTCCTTGCATACGTCTCGCCGTTACACCCAATCCATCAGTCAACTATATCGGTCTTTTTACAAGATTATCTACAACATGAAGTAATTGGAGCAAGTCTAAACATATATCTTACAAAACATTTAATAAAGCATATGAATGTAAGTAAGCGTTAAAATTCCATTTCTACTTTCTTATGAAACTCTATCTTGTACATCTTATCCTGAAACTCTTATCATAAACTTGAAATAGGCACATGTGATTGAACCATGTGCGCACGACTAAATAGAGGATTGAGGGTGTGATCCACTCAGACACAAACTCAGTCCTTGACAATTGTCCATGAAATATTTGTCACTTGTAGAAATCTTTATCCCCTTCTTAAGGAGGTTGGTACGTCACTTACTTAACTTATTCTTATCTTGTTATCATTATTTGGTTATCATAAGTTTTAGTATGTGAACATTCTTGCATGACATGGAATATAAAAAAAAATTTGATAAAATAATTTTAACTTCATGCTATAGGTGAGGTTGGAACTTATCTTATTCTGAACAAATCCCTCAAGCTATAGCTACCTATTATTTAATTCATGCTTGAAAAACATATCCGATATGAGCATCAATCTAGTACTCTATTAGACTCTTTATTATTGTTTTTTTTTTTCTCCTATAACTTAAAGGATATTTAATTGAGTTGAGATAAATTATATATTCAATTTTTCTCAATTTATACTTGCTTGGAAATCGTATCCCTCCTTCTCCCATATAAGTTTTTGTAAAAAGTCCACCAAAGAGAGAATTAGGCCTCATAAGCCCAATCTCCTACACAAAGCCTAAAGTATTTTTATGAAGCCGAAATTTAGAATTTTCACCCCAGTCTAAGTATTGATGCAATCCACGTATAGTTTAACAATTATTTAAGAAAAATTAATTGTAAAACCGGGAGAAGGAGGGAAATAGATCAAAATTAAAATTGAATAAAAATAAATATCAGAAAAGTTTTGAACCTTTAATAAATAGCATATTTTTTATAAATAATGATTTATTATAACTAAAATTCTAAAAATACCCCTTATGTGTAAATCTTGGTAAATTTATTTGGAAATCATTTTTTATTTGGTAAATCATTTATTTATATATGTAAATCATTGATTTACTAATTCTCCACCCATAATTTTTTCAGGAAACAAGCAAATAGTTTTAAAATTTTACTAGTAAATCATTTATTTACGTATGTAAATAATTGATTTACTAATTCTCCACCTAAAATTTTCTCAAAAAATAAGCAGATAATTCCTCAGAAAAAACAAAAACGAGAAGTCTAGCCCCCAACAAAAGTTCGCAGAAGAAAAGGAAAGGGAAAGAGAGAGAAATAAAATCTACAAATAAATATGAGTATAATTGTAAAATTATATGACTTTTAAATCAAAATTGTTATTTATTTTCTAAGTTAAATAAATATGCTATTTACTTTTATTGACTAAAACAATTGGCCTATTTATTACAATTTCCTAACTTATTATATTTACTTAATTCTATTGAGGCTCAATAGACCTATTAATTTGTTTTCGAAAATAAATGAATCTTCTAAATTCTATTTGAACTTTGGGACATTGAAGTTTTGTTTAAAATACCATTTTTTAAGGCCGTCAACTTTCTATTAATTTTATTTCATCCTATAGCACATTGAATTTTGGGAGGTTATCATTGGTTCCCGTAGGCTTTATCATATTTTTACACAAAAAGTGAAAACCATTTTTTCCTCACTATTGGAAACTCGCAGTCCAGATTCAAAAGTTTTAAAACAAAGTAACCCAAAATCATCCATTTGCCTATTATGAAAATTTTGTGTAAAAACTCATCTTAAAATTCATTAGGAATTTGAAAAAACCTTCTCAACAAAAAACGTTCATTTTTTAATATTCTAAAACTTTCGTTTTCATTCCAAAAACCAATTCGGCTCGTTAGTGTCCCGTTTCTTTGAAAACAAAAACATTCACTTATCTTTAAAAAAAAAAAAAAAAAAATAGAACACTGCTTGTATAGATTTCTGGAAAACATCCCAAAATCGCTTTAGAGTCAAAATTTCACGACGGCTGTACCTTGCCTAAACGTTCCTAACATGTTCGGCCCTACATTTTCTTAGGCCTCAAAGTGGCCCAAAAGGGGCTGCAACCTTCCAAAACCAAGTTGCCCAGATTTTTTTTTTTAGTATACCATCAGTTTGCTTAGCTTTCCATGCATTATATATACTTGTTATGTTCTTTAATATACCCATGAGTCTAGTATTGAGTCCAAACATGTATTTGAGTCCTTACAACATGTTACTACAATCTTTTCTTTACAACCATAAAATATATCATCTTGACAATCACCATCAACCAAGCGTAAGGACATCAACTTTTCAAGCATGCATCTACATAAACAAAAGCTATATAAACTTAGTCTAAACATACATCATGTAAGCTTAGCCGATTCAAGAATCACATGTATTAATTCATCATGAGAAAGTTTAGATTTATACCTTCGAAGCTTGGTTTTGTTCTAGATTTATTTTTTTTTTTTTCTTGTAGTGCTGCCAATCTATAACCCACCATGATTGCTAACCTTGAGTCAAAGCAACAAGAATGAAAATATTAGTTTTCAACCTTAAGAAAAAGAAACATGGGCATGGTTACGGGGAAAAATAAAAAAATAAAAAAATAAAAAAACACACACCACATTCTATAACTATACTTACTCTAGGAGGTGCCAATCACTAGCTCTTTATTTTTTTTTTCTTTTTCAAAGCTTGGTTTGAAGAAGTTTTTGGAGTTCTTTTGGTGATTGGAGGTTCTGCCAATCAAGAGAGAAAAGGAGAGAAAAGAAAGCTCAAGTAGTGGAAGAGAAAAAGAGAAATTTAGCTCTCTTAGCATGAGTCATATTTATGGGCATAGGTTAATGATCTTTGCTTAATCCCTTAAGTCTTATCTAGGCTTAAATCAGTTTTGCAAACCTTGGCTTTAAGTTCTCTAATAGTGGCCGATTCTCCAAGCAATAAAAAGGTCAATAATTGTTAAATTCTTAACATCCCATCACTATTCAATCTAATTCTAGCCTCCACCTTTTTCCAACATTTTTTTTTTCTTAATTTAAGGGTCATAAAAGCTTGTCTTCCAAGCCTTGTTGAAATTGGATATGGACAGGGAATTTTGTTTACAAATTTCCTCGAACCCTAGCCTTTGAAATGTGCTCTCAATACATCTCCACCATTGGTTTAAATCATGAAATTTTCTCTTGGTACATATGCTTAATTTAACTTGAATTGATGCATTGAAACCACACTCTATTTTTTACTTATCAGATATGGATAAGATAAATTTAACTTCTCATGACATTGGGATTAATAAATATGGCATCATGCCATAACATATATCACTATGCCATATTACATAACACATGAAAATGTGACATAAAACTTTCATAGACTTTAATACACACACATATATATATATATATTAATGAATTAAATTATTAAATTCACAAAAAATCTCTTGTTATGAAATAGTTGGATGTTACACTAAAACTATTTTCACCTGATAAGCTAACCCTCAACAAGGATGTGTTTTGCTTGTGAGCACACAATACAATTGTGCATGACACTCTATCTAAAAACACACAGTTTTACAACCACTGCCTCACAACTACCCTAAGGATTCTTCCTTCGCGATCGTGAAATTGTCACGATTTGTGAGAAACTAGATTCAATCCCAACTATCGTTGGAACTGCAAGGTTGCAAGTTTAAGTTACAGATCTATGCTTGTCTACTTAGGTCAATAGTATGTAGATTAGGGTTTTTCTCTAGTGTCAGAGAGTGAAAAGCTCGAAGATGATAAGGGAAAAAGGTGTTTTGTTAAGTTTTTCTAAGGGTAAATAATAATTTATTATAATTAATCATTGATTAATTAAAAAATTAGTGATTTTATTTACGATCAATCAATGATCGATTACAAAAATTGATGATTTATATTATGATCAATCAATGATTGACGAGGTTAATTAGTGATTAACTGTGGTTAATCAATGAATTACCTTAATTTATCAATTATTAACCAAATTAATTATACTAAATAATCAGTTATTGATAAACTATTTATAAAATTAATTGATCATTTAAGGAAAAAAAAAAAGGTCTGATAACTAATTTTTAAAAATTTGAGATATTTGTTAAATGACTACTAAAAAAAAACTATTTTGCTATAAATCTCAAAAATAAATATTTTTATTTTGTCTTTTTTCTTTTGTTGCTTACAACGTAACAAAATCAACAACAAAACTTAAAAGTTACTTATTTGGCCATTAATCTTTTACGAAATTATAACTTGTTCTTTTTTTTTTTTTTGGCTAAATAATATCTGAACTCTTTAAATGGAACAATTTGACTCTTTTAATTAACAAATGTTAAAAATTAAAAAAGATAAATCGTATAGAATAGATCACATGTTAGTTTTCTATTTTTGGTAGACACGAGCAAAAATACAAATATAAGGTGAATCATATAAATTTGTTTTCTTAATTAACCAAACATATTGAATCGTTTGTGGTTAACATGAAATGAACACGCCAAACGGGGGCTTCCAAGCAAGCGGCCACAGAAGCCGCGACCGGCTTACTGGCTTTACAAGCCACGCAAGAGTTCCCACCAAAAAAAAAAAAAAAAAGGGTTTCCCCAAAACCCAAAACCCAAAACGCAAGCTGACAAACACAAAACACGAAACAGTCAAAAACAAACTCCATCAAAACGGCCCTTCTCATCGTCACCACTCTCTTTCTCCTCACATATCCTCTTCAGTCCTCTCTGTCTCATTCCAGTCAGACCCAAAAATACACAAATACATACATACATACATACATACATATATATATATATCTATATAAAATTTATTTGAATATAAAAGATGGAGGTGACTGGGGGAGCTCCCGGAGTCACCGAGTGTAGCGCCAAGCCCTCCATGGTGTCGGTTGATGAGGCTCTCCGAACCGTGCTGGCAGTCGTCCAGGGACTGCCACCTGTCAGCGTGCCCCTCCATGACGCGCTCGGCAAAGTCTTGGCTGAGGATGTTCGTGCTCCTGACCCTTTGCCTCCTTATCCTGCCTCTATCAAGGTCTTACACCAAAACCCATTTCTCTTCATGATTTACTCTTTTTTTTTTTTTGGAATTTTGGACTTTTTAGCACTGTTTTGCAACTGGGTATTGCATAATTTCCTTTCTAAGCCAATAAATTATCCAACTTTGAACCTTTTTTTTTTCTTCTTTTGCGTTGTGGGTTTTGTGTTCTTAATGGATTTTTTGAACTTGATTGTTATTTCTCGTAGTCGCTTTGTGTGTTGGAAAATGATGCTTATTGTTCAGTTCTGAGTGTGTGTGTGTGTTTGCGTGTGTGCGCGCGTGTGTGCATGTGTACATACACATATGTATGTGTACAAGTAATACTCCTGTCTAGCGTTTGTAACTTTCTAACAGCTAGTTGACTGACTTCCTTGTAACTTTATTTAAAATTACGTGTAATATGATATTGTTTAGCAACTGTAAATGCAAAAGACAAGTTTCGCTGAAAAATATTCCAATGGAATCAACTGATTGTTACAATATTAGTGTAAAAAAAAGGTTGCAAGTGTGACTGCCGTATGAGGGAGGGTACCTTTATATGTGTGTGTGTGTGTATGGATTTATTGATATGTTTGTTTTTATCAAAATTTTCTTTTTCAAACGTTTTGGAATTAGGATGGATATGCTGTGGTGGCATCAGATGGGCCAGGTGAGTATCCTGTGGTTGCTGAAGCAAGAGCTGGAAATGATGGACTCGGTGTGACTCTCACTCCTGGAACTGTTGCATATGTCACTACTGGAGGTGACTTGGCTTTCCTTTTTTCTTTTTTCTTTTTAAATAATATTCATTAAAACTTAGTGTGAATGTCCATTTTTCAAAGGAATTACTGGTCTATCACTGTCTTATAGCATAGAGTGTTTGTTTGGACATCTTCTTACGGAGTTTAATTGGCCCCAATTTTGATTTTAACTGCAATCTAGGCCAAAAAGAACTTGATGAGGCCTAAATAATATCATGGGATTCTGTAATCAACTTCCTAGCATTACCCGAATGAGGAGGTGGGATGCTATAGGAGGGGTTTGATTCCGTGGTTGTTACTTTCACTTTTGGGAGAATGGTGGAGCCATGTGAAGTCTTTTGAAGCTTCATTGAGAAGTCTTTGCCAATGGGTTTCAATTTCTCGTAATGACTTTTGACTTCTGTGCGTCGCTCCAATTTTTGGTGCGGCTTTACTTTAGGGCCTATACCTGATGGCGGGGATGCAGTTGTTCAAGTTGAGGACACTGAACCAGTTGAAGAGTCTTCTCTTGAATCGAAGCGAGTAAGAATACTGGTAAAGACGGGCAAAGGAACAGATATCCGTCCAGTGGTGCGTAATGGCTGCTTCCTTGTTGACCCAACTGTCAAAATATTTTAGCATAGTTGATTTTGATCATTCCCCATATTTTTAAATACTTTTGATCTTTTTCTATCAAGTAGTTGATGTGAGCATATTTCAGGGATGTGACATTGAGAAAGATGATGTAGTATTAAGGTCAGGAGAAACAGTTAGTGCTTCAGAAATTGGCCTGCTTGCTACCGTTGGAGTAACAGTGGTGAAGGTATTAGAGTAACCTACTTTCTGCGTTACAGAGTTGTAAATTTCGTGGTGCTAATGCTGTTATAACAGGTCTACCACACCCCAACTATTGCTGTTCTTTCTACGGGAGATGAACTTGTGGAGCCAACAACAAAGATTCTAAACCGTGGCCAGGTACCATGTCTATATCTTTATTGGAGAAAATCAAACTCTAAGTCCAGTTTGCCATCTCTTGGTCTAGATTCTTGACCTTGAGGTATGGTTAGCAATAATGCGTGGGAGGCTGTGGCAGTGTTATGAAGGTGCAGTTTCGCATTGAGGTAGCTTCAACATGGAAGTTCGAAATTTTTGAAAGGATTTTATTTTATGTTTTTGCACTTTGCACCATGAAGTTATAGCTATTTGCAATTTGGACGCCCAAACTATCAATTCTGGCAAATCAGAATCCAAACTTGAAAACCCTTTGCAATTGGGGTCCAATAGCTAACGTGCAACAATTGATTTTTGCACAAATGCACCTGAATTTTTCATTGGTTAGCAAGTTGGACCTTGAACTTTTTTTTTTTCCCCCTCTCCTTTTTGGCATTGAGGATGCTAGTTCCCTTTCATAAATTGATGTTTGTTATCGGTTGGACTGCATGGCCAAGAATTGTCAAATTTAGGGTCCAACTTGCAGATAACAATAATTTCATGGTGCATTGGTGTAATTTACCTTTTTAAAATCTGAGGATAGTTTTGTTCTTTTATTTTCTTGCTTTAATGATTTTTTTCTGCTTTTCCCCCTCTTCTACTTATTGCCCACTATTCAGTTACCCCATTTTCTTTGCCTATTTAATTGGACAAATAGGAAAGAACATAGTTTTTATCATTAAAGCAGACATACGTTCTCAAGAGGAATATATGGTCGCATTAATATTTTATTATATTTTTGTCACATTGATCAAAACTTTTCTTTGGATGCGTAGGATTGTCATCAAAGTTCATTTGATTCTTGTGCAGATTAGAGATTCAAATCGTGCTATGATATTGGCAGCTGCTATGCAGCAGCATTGCAAGGTACTGGACCTCGGAATTGTGAGAGACGATGAAGAAGAACTTGAACGAATCGTGAATACTGCAGTTTCTGCCGGTATCGATATCCTTATAACTTCTGGTGGTGTCTCCATGGGAGATAAGGATTTTGTCAAGCCACTCCTCAAAAAGAGAGGAACAGTGCATTTCAGTAAGGTAGACCGATTTTCATTTGATGAATTTTATTCGTCCCCTGCCAACATGCTCTCGATGCATTTCAAAGGTCGGTGTTTAGAACTAAAAGTAAACTGAAAATACTTCTAGGATGATTTTATTCATCAGCAAACTTGGCTTTTATAGCCATGTACAGTAGCACGAATTTAGGAACTAACAGCCCTCAATCTTAGGGACAAACTAACATCCCTTAAATATAGGAACAGACTAACAAACTAAAGATACTACAGCAATCCTAATAAACTCACGTGGATTACATAATAAATAAAAAATAAAAAACTTAATATTTTCCAACACTCTCCTTCAAGTTGGTGCATAAATATCAATCATGCCCAACTTGCTTACAAGTGTTTCAAAAACAGGTCTGAATAACCCTTTTGTCAAAATATCAGCAGTCTGCTCCGTTGTTGAGACAAATGGAGTGCAAATCAACTCACTCTCCAATTTTTCTTTGATGAAGTGCCGATCAACTTCGCCATGTTTGGTTCGATCATGTTGTATTGGGTTATGTGCAATACTGATCGCAACCTTGTTGTCACAATAGAGCTGCATAGGAAGAATAACTGGTTGCTTTAGCTCTTGAAGGACTCGTTGAAGCCAAAGTATCTCACAAATACCATTGGCCATTGATCTAAATTCTGCCTCTACACTACTTCTTGCCACCACGTTCTGTTTTTTGCTTCTTCATGTGACCAAATTACCCCAGACATAAGTACAATAACCTGAGGTGGATTTTCTGTTTGTCACTGATCCTGTCCAGTCTGCATCTGTGTAGACTTCAATCCTTCTTTCTTCGTTTTTCTTAAAGAGCAATCCCTTCCCTGGAGTATTTTTTAGGTATCATATTATTCTGTAGGCTACCTCCAGATGCTCTTCAAATGGCGAATGCATGAATTGACTAATCATACTAACAGCAAATGCAATATCAGGCTGCGTATGCGAGAGATAAATCAGCTTACCAACCAACCTTTGATAACGAGGGGCGTTGACTGGAGTTCCTTGCTTTATTTCCCCGAGCTTCTGATTGGGATCTATTGGAGTATCTGCAGGCTTGCAACCACTCATACTTGTCTCCTTAAGGAAATCAAGTATATACTTGCGTTGTGAAACACAAATTCCCTGTTTGGATCTTGCTATCTCCATTCCGAGGAAGTATCTCAGCCCCCCTAAGTCTTTGATCTCAAACTCCTCTGCTAATCTCTTCTTCAACCGACCCATTTCTTCAACATCATCACCAGTCAAAATGATGTCATCCACATACACGATAAGTATTGTAGTCTTACCATGTTTTGAATGTCTGAAGAACATAGTATGATCACATTGGGCTTGTATGTACTCCTGCCCTTTCACAAAGCAAGTAAATTTCTCAAGCCACGCCCTGGGTGACTGTTTAAGGCCATACAAGGATTTTTTCAACCTACACACTTTTGAACCAAACTTTTCTTCGAATCCTGGTGGTGGATCCATATAGACTTCTTCTTCAAGGTCGCCATTTAAAAAGGCATTCTTCACATCAAGTTGCTGTAATGGCCACTCCAGATTAGCTGCAACAGATAGTAAAACTCGGATAGTATTTAGTTTTGCAACAGGTGCAAAGGTTTCTGAGTAATCCACACCATAGGTTTGAGTAAAACCTTTGGCAACCAGCCTTGCTTTATACCTTTCTAGTGTTCCATCTGCTCGAAATTTGGTTGTGAAAACCCATTTGCAGCCTACCATCGCCTTCCCCTTCGGCAGCTCCTCAATTTTCCACGTCTGATTTTTTTCAAGGGCATTCATCTCCTCGAATACAGCCTGCCTCCACTCTGGAGTTTTTAGAGCATCCTGTACCGTTTTAGAAATCTCCACAGAAGACACACTAGAGGTGAAGGCTGAAAAACTTGGAGACAAACGTTTATATGAAACAAAATTTGATAGTGGATACTTTGTGCATGACCGTTTGCCTTTTCGGATGGCTATTGGAAGATCTATCTCCCTAGCCGACTCTGAAATTGGTTCATGAGAAGATGTAGCTATAGGATTTGGACTTGAATTGAATGTTTGGCACTTCTGAGAAGTGGAAGTATCCTTCTTTTGATTTGGAAATCTCCTCTCGTATACCTGTCCAATAAATTTTTTGTTCTCTGTTTGAACCTTGTTTCCATTACTAGTTGATGTTTGAGAAGTTTTTTCTGCAGTATTTTTTCCTGAATTTTCCTCATCCTCCAGATTTTGTAATTCGAAATTTGAATTAAAATCTGCACTTTCATTTGGAATATCACCCTCAAAGTTTAAATTTTGACTTTCCAGATTTTGAATTTGAGTTTGATTTTTCATGTCAGAACTAGAATTTGTAAAATTTGAATTAAACTCAAGAAAATCTAATTCAAACATTGAATTACCCGATTCTTTTCCTCTATCTGACTCTGAGGTAGCCATCAAATCTTCACATACACTATCCCCCTGAAGATGAGTGGTAAAATATGGTTTGTGTTCAAAGAACAAAACATCCATCGTTTCAAAAAATTTTTTGGAATGTGGATCAAAACACCTATATCCCTTTTTATTTGCAGCATATCCAACAAATACACATTTTTTCCCTCGAGGATCCAGCTTTCCATGAGTAGGTTCATGGTTATAAACAAAAACAGTGCTACCAAAGATTTTAAGAGGCAGTAATGAAAACAATCTGGACGCTGGAAACTCTTTTTGAAGTAGGTCTAATGGAGTTTGAAAATTTAAAACCTTAGAAGGCATTCGGTTAATCAGGTAAACTGAAGTCAAAACTGCCTCCCCCCATAAATAATTTAGAACATGGTTTGTAAACAACAATGCTTTTGCAACTTCTAGAACATGCCTATTTTTTCTCTCAGCCACCCCGTTCTGTTGAGGGGTATAGTTACAAGAACTTTGTTGAACAATACCCTTTTCTCCAAAAAAAACTCCCCAGAACCTGTTTAAAATATTCACGTCCATTGTCACTTCGAAAAATTTGAATTTTTTTTTGAAATTGTGTTTCAACCATGTGAAAAAAATTTTTAAAAATTGTTTCAACTTCAGATTTCTCTTCCATCAAGTAAATCCAACAAGTTCTAGTATGATCATCGATCAATGTAACAAACCATTTTTTACCAAAGAGAGTGTTAATCCGAGATGGCCCCCATATGTCACTGTGAATTAATGAAAAAGGTGTGGATGGTCTGTAAAACCGTGGAGGATGCACAAATTTCACATTTAAATGAGGAAGGAGTTTTATTTTTGAACAAATTTGAAAACAAATGTTGCAAGTAATAAAAACTAGGATGACCTAACCTATAATGCCATAAAACAATCTCATTATTACTAGAAATAGAAACAGAATTTAAACAAGTCTTATTGGCAGAGATACTTGATGGACCTTCTTCGTCTAATAGATAGAGACCTCCTTCTTCTCTAGCATTGCCAATCATCCTTCCCGAGCCCATTTCCTGAAATTCACAATGAGACGGGAAAAAATTAACACGACATTTCATATCTTGAACAAGTTTGTTAACCTACATAAGATTAAAGGACAAGGTGGGGACGTGTAGGACATTAAAAAGAGTAAGTAGATTAGAGATTTTAACAGTTCCTATTCCTGTAATTACAGAAAAGGAACCATCGGCAATCTTGACTCTCCTATTTCCTGCACATGGACTATATGATGAAAAAACATTTGAGCAACCTGTCATGTGATCAGTTGCTCCTGAATCGATAATCCAAGAACAATTGGATTTGACACAAGGAAAAGAGAGTACGAGGTTATTACCATTCTGGACTAGAGAACAAGAAGGAGTTAAAGAGAATTTTGGAGATTGGAAAAGTTGGTACAGTTGCTCCAATTGCTCTTTTGTGAAGGTAGACTGCACCGGCTTGATTTGAGCCTCTTGAGAAGAATCAGTTGCAGAATGAAGAGCCCTCTCCGTGCGTTTCTTCTTGGCGTCTGCAGCCTTCTTCCCTCCTGGCGGTTTACCGTGTATTTCCCAGCATGACTCACGGGTATGCCAAAATTTTTTGCAATGATCACAATATGGCTTCTTCCTCCCTTTGTCATTGTCTCCCTCTGCTGCCCTAGTCACCAAGGCCGACCCTGTTTGGTCATTTTTATCACTTCCCTCGCCTAGCATTATCATCCTGCGGCCTTCTTCTTGGCGAACTTCTGAGAAAACCTCACGTAAGGAGGGTAGGGGTTTTCTTCCGAGAATCCTGCCCTTGACCTCATCAAGGCTTTGATTGACTCCTGCAAGAAACAAATAGACACGATGGTTTTCTTCACGTTTTCTGAACCGAGCACAATCATTCTTATTCTCCCATTGATTGTCATAGCACTGATCCAATTCATGCCATAGTGCCACCATCTCGTTGTAATACTCTCCTACACCACGATCTCCTTGCTTCACTTGCCACAGTTTGGTTTTTATCTCAAATATCTGAGATGAGTTTTCGAGGTCCGAGTAAGTTTCTTTAAGAGAATCCCATACCTCCTTGGCTGTTGAGAGAAATATGTGTGATTTGGCAATGGCTGGTTCCATAGAGTTGAGGAGCTACGCCATGACCAAAGAGTTCTCGAACCTCCATATTCTGTACTGTGACTCTGTTGTTACTGGAGGCTGTATTTCTCCCGTCAAGTGTCCCAATTTTCCCCTGCCATCTACGGCCAGCTTGACTGTTTGTGCCCACTCCAAGTAGTTTCGCCCGTTCAATTTGTGAACCACGATCTGCAAGGAAGAAGCTGCTGCAAACTGATCTGCACCGCCTGAGGCCGAGCTGGAACTTGTCCCTAAAGTTATCTCCGACCAGGTTTGGGTTTTTCTAACGATTGGAGATGTAGTCATCTTTACCCTAAACCTGGCTCTGATACCATAAAAGTAAACTGAAAATACTTCTAGGATAATTTTATTCATCAGCAAATTTTGCTTTTATAGCCGTGTACAGTAGCACGAATTTAGGAACTAATAACCCTCAATCTTAGGAACAAACTAACATCCCTTTAATATAGGAACAGACTAACAAACTAAAGATACTGCAGCAATCCTAACAAACTCACATGGATTACATAATAAATAATAAAAAATAAAAAACTTAATATTTTCCAACAAGAACCAATAGACAAGTATGGCAATTTATCAAACTTCTACATATTTATTTCATTCCTTTTTTTTTTTTTTTGTTTAGTGAAGAAATAAAATGAAAAAGTTCACCAATAGAAAATTAATAGAAGTGAAGCCCCTGATAACACACAAGATTTGTTGCCCCCAGGAGAAGCCAAAACTTTTCAACATACTCTCTTTTTAATTTAATCAACTCTTCAGGTTTGCATGAAACCGGGAAAACCTCTAACATTTGCGGAGATCATTGCAAAACCAACAGAAGATGTGCCGAGGAAAAAGATTCTTGCATTTGGGCTGCCTGGAAATCCAGTTAGCTGTTTAGTCTGTTTCCATCTCTTTGTAGTACCCACCATCCGTCGTCTCGCTGGCTGGGCAAACCCTCATCATTTGAGGTTGCTCCATGCTCTATTTGTCTATCCAATTGCTACTACAGAAACTCTGTAGATAAAGTAGCAACTTACTTTCTTCCTATTTCCTATTATCTTCTATGAACAGAGTGCAGGCATGTATTCGTCTGCCTATAAAGACAGACCCATTCCGTCCAGAATTCCATCGTGCTATAGTTAGGTGGGAGATTGATGACGGATCAGGCAAGCCTGGGTAAGTTGCTCATGGAAACTTCATCTTGAAATCTTGTGATGCAATCTTGAAATTCAGGGTTTGGATCAATTCTATCCTCATTGTACTTAACTTCCACTGGTATTTCTCTGTTCCAAATTTTTTTTTATTTTTTATTTTAGGGTAAATCGCTAGGTTGGTCCCTAAACTCTTAAGTTTGTAAAATTTTTGTCCTCCTAAATTATTAAA
Source organism: Antiaris toxicaria (assembly GCA_035233585.1). Lineage (NCBI taxonomy): Eukaryota > Viridiplantae > Streptophyta > Magnoliopsida > Rosales > Moraceae > Antiaris > Antiaris toxicaria. The sequence goes on from CP141153.1 coordinate 22,903,088, forward strand.
AGGTTGTTACAATAGTTGTTTACATTTGCTTTTGGATGGAATCCGTTAGTTTGCATCACTTTTTAACCAAACTTCTTATAGACTCCATCTGAAATTAATGGAAAAGACTATTGCAGCAACATTTTAATAGTTTATTCGAACTACAAAAATAGAACAGGGACCAAATTTGCACAAATTTAAAAGATTAGGGACTAAACTAACAAGTTATACTTCTTTTTTTCTCCTCTGCTGCATTTGAATTAAAGTTCTTCCCATTTTTCTTGGATTTCAGTTTTGTTGCTGAGAGTACTGGTCATCAGATAAGTAGCCGGCTTTTAAGTATGAAGTCTGCTAATGCTTTATTGGAGTTGCCGGCAACAGGAAGTCTGATACCGTCTGGTTCTTCTGTGTCAGCCATTATAATTTCTGATTTAAATGGAACTGCTATTACCAAGAATGCCTCAACATCAAATACAACTTCTCCCTTGCAAGCAAATGCAAAACAGGAAATAAGTGCAAATGATTCACAGGATTCCGAGTTCAAATTAGCTATTCTTACAGTGAGTGATACTGTGGCATCAGGGGCCGGACCCGATAGAAGGTTTGACACCTCATATTGCTCTTTATCGAGAAATATCACATAACTCTTGATACAATCTTCCGTATCATATTTGTTTAGACTCTATGCATCTAGGTACACCCCTTCGAATTATCATTTCCAATGGGTCTCTTTCTGGATGCTAAATTGATAGTAGAGTTGATGTTCCATCTTGTCAAGGTTTGAGATGAAAAAGGTGAACGCTCTGCAATAACATTATCGTCCACCTCGTGACACGCTGGTGGCTATTGGTATCCTTAATCAAGTGGCTATCTATTGTTCTACTGTCAGGAACCAGGAACGTAGGTATCAAAACTTGATTGCATCTGGATACTCCTTTTTGAATAGATTTTTCAAAAAGGACAATTATTGATGCCAAATAAATAGAGCAAAGTTGATATTGCTCCTTGTCAAAGTGAAGCATGGGAAGTACTAAATGCTTTGCTATAAATTGAATTTCACCTAGTCCTTCTGCACCTAACCAAGGCCAAAGGAAAGGAAAAATTAACCCAAAAAAAAAAAAAGTCATTAATATTTACCATCATTGATGTTAAATGGGTAGGGACTCTTTATCTGACTGCTTTACTGTCAGGGAACCGGAAAGTTCAGTGTCTAAACCTGATTGCATCTGGATACTCCTTTTTGAATGTTTGTTTCAGAAAGGTCACTTTTTGATGCCAAAGATAGCAAGGTGAAAAATGCTCCTTCTCAAAGTAAAGTATGGAGGAACAAACACTTTGCAATATTTTGAATATGAACCTTTCCTTTCCCAGAACTTTCGATTTGGCCGCTCTGGGCTTTTTGCAAATTACAATATTACCCACTGCTGACTAGGGCTAACTTAATTGGGAAGCTAGTTAGCAAGTTCATCTCCGTCTTCCCTTTTTGCAGGAGGATTAGCCTCAAAGTTTAGTTGATTTTCTTTTTATTCTTTTTAGAATGAAGACTTTTGTAAATGGTTTTGAGTCTTTCAGTGCATCCAGGCATCACATTTGCGTATGGTTTACAAGCAGATTTTTAAATTTGCAGTGGTCCAAGGGCAGTTTCTGTTGTAAATTCCTCAGCCGAAAGATTAGGAGGAGCTAGAGTCGTTTTAACAGGTGCAGTACCTGATGAAGTGAGCAAGATCAAAGATGTTCTGCTGAAATGGTGCGATGTCGACAAAGTGGATCTCATCCTTACCCTTGGTAAACGAATCATTATCCAAATATCTGTTTTATATAGTGAACTTCAAATGTTTTCTTATTTGGTCTTGAAGTCCCCATCTTTATTGAATAACATTAAATTTGTAATTTTGTCCTGATCAAGGTGGTACTGGCTTCTCCCCACGGGATGTAACCCCTGAAGCAACCAAACAGGTGATTGAGAAAGAAACACCCGGACTTCTTTATGTCATGATGCAAGAGAGTCTGAAGGTCAGCTATCATTTTATTTTTAAAATTTATGCAGCACTAACAAAAGGGATAAGTTATATGGGGACATGATAAAATGAACGAGAGTTTAAATGAGATCAAATTGGAGAGAATGTTCCGGGGGCTTTTGTGGTGTTGGATTGTTTTTAATTACCTTGAGTCGGTATAGACGTTAGCTATTTTTTGTAGGGGAATATTGACGTTAGATTTTGCGTTGTTACTATTTTCTGGTATGGGACCCTTTCAGCACCCACTTAATTAATTTTGAAAGAAAACCTCCTAGGTTTCGAACCTGAGACTTTTAGACTCTGAATCAATCCCTCTCACCTACCAAGCTTATTTTGTCTCATCTGTTTAGTTGAAACCATACTTGCGTATACCAATGTGGTATTTGTAAGGAAAAAGAAAAATAAAAAAAGAATGAAATAGTTCATATCTTGTTTAGTTTGTGGTCCAATGCATAACATATTTTTTCAAATGCTATATTTACTTTTCAAAAATCTTTAGTTTTGGAACTTAGAAGTAAACTTTTATGCTTGAATAATTTGAAAAATGGTGATGTTGCAATTATTAAATCAAAAGGTCAACACATCAACGAATGGCAACCAAATGCCAAATTTTGGCATATGCTTTACATGTGGAGCCAAATTGCACCAAGTATAACATATGCCTTGGCACCAAAATAGCACCGTATTGGAGGGTGGTTTTCCTATCCAAATGCCAAAATTTTCCGTTGGAGATGCTCTAAGTTTACTTCTTTACCTTGTCTGACAATAGTGTGACCCCTTTTTTTCTGGTGGCTAGACTTATGTTTCGCATGTTTGTTTTGTACATGCTTTTTACCAGTATATTCCCTATGTTCGGCCTGCTTTCTTAAAAAAGCTCTGTAAAGAAGTAAATCTTACTATTCATTTAGTTAAAAATTTGCCCCTCGTCTTGGGAACAGGTGACACCATTTGCTATGCTCTCACGCTCTGCCGCCGGAATAAGGGGATCAACATTGGTAAAAGCCACAATCTCTTCCTCAGGAAAATTTAAAAAGATAAATTATTTGTTTTATTATTGTTATTATTATTATAATTTGAAACGTCTCATCTAGGTAGTAGTTTTTTATTAAAAAAAAAAAAAGTGGGCAAAACATGCTGGCAATTTTCTCCTATCGTTTTAACTGGCAAAGGGAGAGACTTGTGTGCAGCTGAGGATTCTGGACCATGCATTTAGGAAATTCTTTTATTTATTTATTTATTTTCATTGTTTTACTTTTCATGAATTGGAAATTTTGGAGATTTAATGATATGGAAACCTCTCAACTTTACGCAGGTGTTATTTCTGTCCCATATTGATTAACCTATACGAAGTTACTCAAAACTATCTTCAAGCTTATAGTGTCTGGGGGGAAAAATCTCTAATACAATCCTTTTTACTGTTAATCAAAGATGCCTTTGAAAGAACAGACAATTGAGAAGCTTTGCTTCTCCCAATGATGGTTTAATTTCCCATTTGCTTGTTTCACATATACAGTAGTCCAAGGTTGCATTAAATAATACGTCCAACCATGAGACTCATTTGTTATTTCATCATCTTATATTGTTCTGTGATTCTACAATATTTTTAGATCATCAACATGCCTGGAAATCCAAATGCTGTTAGCGAGTGCATGGAGGCTCTGTTACCGTCTCTTAAGCATGCGTTGAAACAGGTAAAGGGGGACAAAAGGGAGAAGCATCCTCGCCACGTTCCTCATGCAAAAGCAGCTCCTCATGATGAGTGGGAACGTAGTTACAAGTTGGCCACAGGCAGCAGCTTAGAGGACTGTTCTTGTGGCTAAAGCCATCTGGATGGGTTAGAAAACATGTGAGTTCGTATTATTTTGGCCTTTTCCATGTAGCATGAATACTATACATGTTGTTAGTTGTGCTTTCAGAGAAAGACGTCGTGTTTTCATTTTACGTGTTTTATTTTCTTCGTATATAAGTTTTCCAATAAACAAAAAAGTGAAGTACAATGTGTTGCTAGCTCTAGCTGCTGATGCCCTGACACGACCTACCGACCAACAGCCTAACCAAGCTTCTTATCAAATCAATTAGAGCTGACAACAACCAGAAGCAGATATATAAAAGACTGCCCGGAAATAAAAATTTCAAGAGGTGGCTCGTCATGGTTCATCCCCATGTTTCATCCTCATGTTTAGGTGTGTTTTTGATCCTTCAGAATTTATAGTAAGAGTTGTTTTTCTTAAGAATAATGAAGGCCTTTCGTTTAGAAAACTGAGTTATTTATGTAATTGAGAGCTTCATTTGAATGTAGAGATGAGAAGGGGAATCACTATATGCATTCTTTGCTTGTGTTTTTGCATCCTTAAAAATTTATTTCTTTTGGATTTTTCTAAGCTCAAATAACTAGACTTTTGAACTTCTAAATTCCGAAAATATAATTTCGAGGCTTTTTCAGCTTTTTTCAACATTAAGACAAAAGACTCGGGTTAATCTTGCAGGTGACCTCAAATTATATTGTCGTGTAAACTTTAAAAATTTTCATTCTGTCTACTTAAACTTTGAATTAGTTTTTAATTAAAATTTAACTAAAAATAGATGGGAAAAGAGGATATTAAGTAGAGCATATGGTCTTATTCTGTTAGTTTTTAACAAACATGAACGTGGTATTCTGCTTTTTTTTTTTTTTTTAATGTGTTTTTGATAAAATTGTAAAAAAAAAAAAAAAAAATGGGGGTTAAGCAAGACTAATTCAAAATTCAAAGGCTAGAGTGATGGTTTTTAAAGTTAGTTGAAGAAATACAAATGAGAATTATCCTTTGAACTTTCATTTACTTCCTAATTAACAAGTTTGTTCTACTAAACTTATGTCTAATGGAGTTGGTGTTGTTCATTGTGTTACATGATCATGGCTCTTAATCTATCAAAAAATCTCATTGGATTGTAGTCAAAAAATAATTGTCGAAAATTTTCTCATTGGATTGTAGCCTAAAAATAATTACGTTAATGAATCTCAATCAGTAAGGTTGTACATACTTTCGATCACATTATTTACCTAAATTATCCTTTTTATCACATTGGATTTTAGCCTTATAATAATCATAAAACTGACTTTATCATCAAGAAATGAGTTTTCTCCCGTTTTGTAATGTCGGACAAACTTATATTAGCCCCACTTCCTTCTCCTTCCTCCTGTGCCATTGTGCAACCAGTGATGAAACTGCCCTTATATTTCAATGAAGATGTGTAACATTTTACAAAACAAAAAATAAGAAATATTAAGAATGAATTTACATAATATATGTATAAATTGTGAATTTTTCCCCCCCTAAGAACTATCAAATACGTATTTATAATTCTACTGTAGGATATGATTACAAGTTTAAAAAGAATATTTATTTTTTTATTTTGATAATAAAAAACTATTTATTGCATTTCTATTTGAATGTGAATTTGATCAGCTTTAATATAAACATGCATTTTTAGTAGAGATGTCTATCAAAAAAAGGCTCCTATAAAATATCAATAAAAAAATCATGAAACGTATTAGCTCATGAGTACAAAGAGCGTTGTTAATGAAGAAATATGTAAAAATAAAAAATAAAGGGGTGATGTTCAAATTCAGCGGGGGCTGGAAGTAAAATGGACAAGTCAATGGTACATTTGGAAGAGATTTTAGAGATACATTTTGAAAATTAGAAAAAAATGAGTTTTAAAAAATGTGTTTAAAAGAAAAAAACTATTTAAAGTGAAAAAATGTAAATTTTTAAAAATTTATTCAAAAAAAATTATCAATATAAATCTTATTTTGTTTTTCTTGAAATTCTATATAATTTAAAAATGAATTATCTCATTTGAATTTATAAATATAAAATTATAGACTTTTTAAAGTTTAAGTTTAGTATAGAGTTTTGAAGATATGAATAATAAAATATAGTCATGAGGTTAAAAAAATATTTAAAAAGTGTCTAATTTGTCTCCAGAATATGCCCCTCTCTAAAATTTTTAAAGACTCATTTTTTATTATAGAGTTAACTACATTGAAACCTTGTACATTTTATTGAAAATACAGAGACATCTCTTTGATCAAAACAAATAACATTAGCACTCTTACTATTAAAAAAAATTATACAAACATTTCCTTTGTTAGTTTACTATTAGTTCGATTGTGACTTTAACTATTAATATAAATAAAATACCAAAAATATCTCTCCTTCCATCAAAAAAATATTTGTATCTATATTGGAATAGTAAAATGACGTTTTTATCCTTATTTAGCACAAAAAATGAGTTTAACTGATTTTTTTATTATACATTTATACCAAAATTGATTTTTGACATTTATAATTAATAATTTACATTCTTTGGAAAGTATATTTTTTTTGTTATTTGTTTTTCAATAGTAATTTTTTTAACTTTAATAATACAATTGTTATTAAAAAAAAAACATTTCTTGGATAATATACGCTCGTACTGAAAATATTTCTCTAAAGTGTTATTGTATTCTTTTCTTTTTTGGTTTTTTTAAGAACGATCAAATTCCATTTTGCATTAAATAATAATATTAAATTGATCTTAAAATTTTTAACTCTCCATTTAATAACTAATGTTACCAAAACTCAATATTTTACATCTTAAATAAAATTACAACCTAATAATAGAAAAAGAGATTCCTATTACTTTTTTCTTCAAAACCTCGTCAAATTTTTAAAGCAAATACATAATAACAAAATAAAATCAACTGAAAAAAACAAAATAAAACCTAATTATAAAATCTAAGCCCAAATAATTTGACCATGAGCAAGCAATATATTCTTCAAAAAAAAATAATAATAAAGAAGCAAGCAATGTAAAGGACAAGGGCAAGGGATGGCGAAACTTGGACGGCACAGGGGAAGGATGAAGGAGGCTGGTTCTTGCAGAGGGAGAGCTAATGAAGGCTAGTTCATGGGGGGGAGGGTCGGCTAAGGTTGGTTTGTGTGACAATGTGAGTGGGTGCACGGCGACACAACAAAATACTGGGTGTTGCAAGTTCTGGAGGCCATGGCAACGCGGAGAAGGGCTGGGTGTTGTAAGGCTCGGGCTGCAATGATGATGCGGGGAAGGGCTAAGCCTTGCAAGCTTTGGCGACTATGGCAATGTGACCTTGGCGGTGGCGGCACTAGCGACACGACAATTCTAGTCCGCCAGCTATAGGTTTTGTTGGGCCTGGGGGTGGCTGTTTCCTTGTTGTGAGCCTATGACTTCTCTTTTGCATTTTTTTTTTTTTTTTTTTTTGGGAATTGTCTTCTTTTTGTTTCTGGACTATGTTTATGGACTATGGAGTGAGGCCTAAAGAGACTGAAGGTTTTGATTTAGCCTAGCAAGATTAATGGCTAAAATTTATAGAAAATATTTTAATTATTTTAAACTTAATTTTAATAGAGTTAGAGAGAGGTGTTGATATTATTAGCGTTTATCAATTGAATATCTATGTAATTTTAAAGAAAATACGGAGGATGTTAGTATAATTAATTCTTTATTAAAAGTTTGTAGATGCGAGCTGCCCCCTCTTCGCCTTACAACTTCGTCATGTGCAACCCTTATTAACCCTCCCTCGGCTTTTTTTTTTTTTTTTTTTTTAGTTGTGGAAACTTTAAACCCTTTACTTTATAATATAATAGTGTATTAAATTATTGCTATAGTATACCTATTATCACTCAAAAAGAACGGTTAGGTCACATATAGTTGCCTTTATTATTATTCTTTATTTCTATCAGAAATATTGTCTTAGGTCACTGATCACACTCAATACATTCTATCTTAGACCATTGATTATAGGGTTGGTAATTCATGTTATCATGTCGTATTTGTGTCATGTTATACTTCTCAGTTGATATTATTACATTAAATCCAAATCCAATTCATCTAATATTCGTGTCAAAATCTCAAACTCAAACCTAACCGATTTATTGATCGTGTTAATCGTGTTAACCCAAATTAATCTGCTTGAATTAATAATAAATAAAATAATAAATTATTTAATATTATTGTAATACTTTGACATGTTTATTAGCCAAAATATCTTTTCTTTTATGAAAAATAAGTAAAATTTACTTAAAAAGTTTTAAAATTTATATTATTTGTACTTTATTAACGAGTGAAACTCTTGTTTTAAATATTATACAATTAAGTATAAATATATATATAATTAATTGTTTCAATTCGTGTCAATCTGTATTAAGATAAACCCAAACATGATCTGTTTATTAATTGTATCAATTGTATCAACCCATTTTTTACCCAAGCCACTAATTTCATATCATGTTCATGTCAACCCATTATGTCTAATCCAAATTACTAATCCTAATTGATTATACCAAATACATTCTATACTCTATCATGACTCAAAGATCTACTATCCCATCCCAGATTTCCTATCTTATTAACTATCCCCTAATAATGATAAGCCATATCATCTAAATTGATCACATAAAATATACTAATGAGATGTCTGATAAACACATTATGTTTATATTATATTTGAATATAATGAATTAAATATAATTTACATTTACATGAAAAATATTTGTATTATATTTTAATGTAATATATGTTTAAATGAAAAACATTTAAATTATATTTAAATAATAAATTTGTGATATGATGGATAAAAATAAAAAAAAAGTGAAAAAAAACATGTGATTCGAATAATAAAAATAATCAAAAAAATAAGAAAATAAATAATAATTATATTAAATTTAAAATATTATATGATAATATATAAATGTAATATTTTTACATTTATATGAAAATTACATTTAACAAATGCAACATAATAAACTGGTAAATACTAAACTTTCTGGAGCAATATAACGAGTTCAAAATACTACCTAATGAACAATCATTGAAACACAAGAAAATTGTATAACAAATCTATTCTCCTCTATTAGAAGGGGAAAAACAAAGGTACCCTACAAAGTAGAATTTGCCGGAGCAAGAATTTATCTTCCAAAGGGTCAATTATTGAGCTAGAATGAAAATATTTTTGTACCATTAAAAGCTTTAATAATAGATAAGGTCTTTTTTCAAGGAACTTCTAGAGTTGCAATTAAATGCTAAAAGGAAAATATCAAAAACAAGTTATTTTTCCAATCATCTTGGATAACAGTAATAGGTGCACGTAGAAAATGGTGCAACACTAACTGAGCAAGTAATGGACTAAAAGTCTAAGGTAGATCCAACAGGTATTAGAATCACAATCAAGATTTTTCCTTTTTTTTATAAGCACGAACGGATATCACGGCGGATTTAACTAGTCAATGTGAATTTCACACAAATCTTTGAGCACAAAAGTTTGTCGTTTGTCTCCTCGACATCGTTCAAGGCTCTAAGCATCCTTGCTAAAAAAACAATATCTACAAGCTCCTGTAATCTATCACAGTAACTTCGTCTTCCGGTGCATCTAGGTCTTGATAGCTGCATAAATCAAACAAACGTCAGTGGCTTGAGTTTTACAAGTATCCATTTTTTTAGGAGTTGCGATGTAAAGAAGACCGGAAAAGCAACTGAAATTTCGACATCCAAGTCCAAAACAACCACATTACAAGAATGGTCACAGGTACAAAAACAAAAAACAGAAACCATCATAATTCTGAATCAGCCAAGAAACCACCATTCCCATGACGATGACATTCACACAGAGGTTGCAGTCTCCCGACTGGATTCCAAATTGCTGAATAGATCAGCCAGACGACCCATCTAAGCTTATTAATCTAGCGTATCCCTGATGCGGTGAATTCAACCCTTACAAGCTATTTGAAGCTAGCTATGATAACAATGGATTACATTTAGCTCTATTTAAATAGCTTTCATTTAATATTACCTTCTTATGCGTCTAGGATCCTGCCGCAAAGCTGGATTCAAAGCAAGAATTGGGGCCGGACCACCAATCTGAGGCCCAGGCCGTCCATTTCGGCCACCACCCTCGAAAGGAGGAGGACCACCCTGCTCTCGCAACATTCTCATTGCAACCTCAGGTGGTGCCGGGACAAAAGGACCTAATGGACTGCAATAACGGCAATATTAGAACAAGCTTAGGAAAAAAAAAGAAAAAGCAAAACTAATTTATAGGTTGTTACAAGGAGAAAAGAAACAAAATCATGAGACATACCCAGCACCTGGAACAGGCATCAACACCGGTGGTGTTGGTATGTCTGAGGGGAAGGGAGGAGCAACACGTAATCCTTGCCCTCCAAAGCTATCATACATTGACTCATCAAGATTTCCCCCATCAGGACCGTCGTTGTTGGACTGAAATTCACTTGGGTTCTCAGATCTATCAAATCTTTCACCTCCATTGGCTCGATTATCACGGTCTCTGCGGTTACCGCGTTCATCCTTCAATCTAATATCTGCACCCAATCTACGTCTTGGTAGCTTGTCCCTCTAAAAATCAAAACAAAAAACATATACATAGAACGATTAGGTTTCATCCAAATAGCAAACAGAGAAACGTAAAATTCATGAAGAGATGGAATACCAGAAACAAAAGTAACATTACTTCACCATTTAAACCGAGGGAAAAAAAAAAACGAAAAAGGAAAAAAAGATCAAGAAAAATGATTATGATATGGTTTTAATCATCTGTTCATTCTTTCAGATTCATGGTTGCATGTTTGGAGGTATTATATATATCCTTCTCACCAACCAAAATGAACTAGTTCCGGACTTGACCTCCTTTTTTGTACTATTTAGTTATTATCTACTTCAAACTGACAACTCTAAAACATTAGTCAAGAAGAAAACAAAAAACATGATGCAATACTCCACATCTACCAGTACAAAAATCTTATTCCTGAAATCCCAATGACTTTCATGACCCAATTCAAATCCTACATGCTGATAGAAATTCCAAATCTAAGTTCCTGCTATCAATTTGCAACCATAGGAGTCCCTAAGGTAGTCTTGTGTTACAATCAATAATATAAGCTTTCCACTAAAACAACAGAACATCCCAATTTCAAAATTATTCTGCAAATCCCCAAATCTACCCTTCATCAACCTTCACCGTTTTCAACCAGCAGGCTCATCTTGATACTTGTTCCAAAAGATTCTCCCAAACTTCTTATCGCATCTTCTGTCATGTAGCAAGCTTATTTCTCCCAGAAACAAATAGAAAATACTAACGGAAATGCTCAACCAAACGCAAGAGGAGATCAAAAATCATTTGTCCCTTTCAGATGCACACAAGCAATCATCAGCAGTTTCTTTTCCTTCGTTCTTTTCTAGGAATCCCATCAGTGTCCTCATTTTTTTTCCTTTCTTTTGGAGCATTCATAAAAGAGAGGGAGGGAAGGAGGGGGGGGGGGGGGGTTGGGGTGGGGGGGGTGGGTGTTGGTGTTGGTGGTGAGGTTGGGGTGGTGTTGGGGTTTGTGGGATGGTGGAATTAAGCTACAACAATATCTATCAACACTTTACATGTATCTAAAATAATCTAGTGATTAGCTGACAATTCAATTTTGCAGCTACCTTCCCCTCAATTCTACCTCCAACACAAAATAAAGTGAGCAAAAGGTTTCCTTGTCACAAAAATAAAATATATATATATATATATACACACACATATATATCAAAATTAAATTAAAGTACAGATGCTCCCCTTCCAGAAATATCTACCCTTCTAGTCTATCCATATGTTATTTCTACTTCTGATACTCTAGACCCTATCAGGCACATCAATGACACTACCTCTTAATTTTGCAAATCATACCTGCCCAGTTTGCTGCATAACAGGAGTTCCACCAGGCGCATCTGCATCACTGTGAATGATACACCAGAAATTTGTCATCTGAAAGGGGGAAGAAGATAAACGAGGAGGAAAAAGAAAAAACCTACTACAAAAATCCAACTTACTTCATGTAATTCTGGAAATACAGATCTTCGCGTACTTTCACTGTTAGATCCATCACAAGTTCTGGGTGTTTCAGTTTGAGATGCTTGTGAACAAACTCCGCAGCATGAAATAGTTTCGTGCAACCCTTGGCTCCACAACCATACTTCCACCCATACTTTTCATCTCTGATTTTTCGGACATAGGGATCTAAAGCCTCAACTGCAGCAGTATCTATCTTCTCCTTTGCAGTCATTATTTCCAAGGGATCTTGACTCTGCAACCTCTCTTGCCAACGTGAGTCAAGTTTCTTTTCCCACTCAGCTCCAGTACCAGTTATATCAGTACTCTTTCCTTCTGCTCTCACATGCCGGAGACCTTTAGGTTCACTGGTTTCAACCATTCCGTAATAATCTAACCCATGAATGCGCCAAAGATAAGTAATAAGCGTGTCTAATAACTCAATACCCTCCAGGCCCTTGACAGAGGTTAATCCCCGGATGATAATGACTGGACCACTGGAGCCAGCATGTGATTTCTCCCTACTCTTGTCATTATCAGATCCACCAAGAATATTTTCCTCAATTCCTTTTTCTGAATCCAATTTGCGGACAAGAGACTGTGCCTGTTCAATGTCAAGTTGTATTCGTCTGGGTTCAGAACTAATTGGGTGAGCTTTAGGAGCGGCTGAAAGATCACCTTCTTTACTTGGGGTCCTACCACGCCTTCGTCTTTTTCCCCCAACATCAACTTCTTCTTCAGAAGTTGGATCACTAGTCTGCTCCGGTTTATTTGAAGACACAGCCGTTAAACCTGGGCCTCTGTCAAAAAGATGAAAGTTTGATTATGATCAACAACAATAGCAAAGCTACAGCAAGTACGAACAAGCAAATATGTATGGAACTTCTTACAAGTCCAGCGTTCCACTTTGCAGATCAAGCACAAAATCCTTCGCAACCTTCCGGGCAAGTTCATTCCTCCTGCATATAAATTCCCACAAGAATAGCTTAGTGCCAAAGATGGTAATATAACAGCAATCAGAAAGGAAAGAGCACTCGAGGAAATCAGAGGGAACCTCGATAAAATCATTCAGCATAACTCATATCTTGCAACTACTTTTCCATACCATGTACGTTAACATACCTTTCTATCACGGCAAGTAAATTTGTCGGATGGTATTTGTCTTTCAACCTACAACATGTTCAAGTTCAGTTAAATAACAAAAGCGAACAGGAAAAGGGAGAAACAAAGAACGAGATGAAAGGTGGGAGTTACCATTCCTCATCTTTATGAGCATTAAAATAAGTTCGCTTCTGAGTTGAAATGTACTCAGACTTGTATTCTTGGTATCTGTATAACCACGCAGAAAACATAAATAAATAAATAAATAAGGCCTCAAGTTAATTTAGTCCAAGTGGAAAACTCAAATTCTGTTCATGCATGAAATTTAGAACAATTCATAAATGTACCTCCGCTCAGCTTCAGCTGGGAGAATATCATCCTCAAGCTCCTGAATGAATTGCTTGTAAGACATTAAACCTTCCCTGAAAATACTTGCTTGTCAGTTGTAAAATTGCCAGGTAAAATGTATACGGTCCCGAAAGCCACTTACATCCTTCCTTGTAATAAGCATTTTGAAGCATCAGCAAAAAAATATAGTGCTAACCTTTGAGCAGTCCCTGCCCCAGAAGAATCGCCAAAAGCACGGCCTGAATCCCATTCTGCACAAGGAACAAAGCACACTCCGGATAAGCATACAGAATAAAATAATGAAATCACCAAATACATAAAGAGAGTGAAGGAATAAGTCCCAGATACATAAAAGTAGTACAAGGACAATCAAATGCCACTTAATGATGTGCGTAGGTGTTTTGTACAGTGAACTAATGCAATGATCAGAACCAAAGTATACCAAAATTCACACCGGGTTTTTGCTTTTAAGGGAGCTAAAGACATTTTTCTTCCTTTTCTTCGATTTTTTTGGAGATAAAGATTGCTTAAAGATTTTATTTATTTATTTATTTATTTTTTTCAGAGTTTGCTTTTGTTTAAATTTAGGGATTTCTTATCTCTACTTAAAAATATTTAAACAATAGTCGATTACTAAAACTTTAATAAAGTGCACAATTACAAAAACAGAGAACAAAAATATAATTGACTTCTATCTTAATTTAAATAGATTCAAAAAATTATTGGAACCTTCTTTTCTTGCAAACAGCAGCAAGAAGAAAATGATCAGAGCTGCATGCCAAAACTATCAAAGAGAATAGAGAACCATTTCGACGCAGATGACATATCCAATTCAAGGAATCAAACAGTATGAATGAACCAGTAAATTGTGTATAGTTATTTATCAAAATGAGAAAACTCACATGAAAATAACAGGAGCAATAAACCCAATTATACCTATATGCATTATGCATTAAAAAAAAATCCAACAACAACAACAACCAACTTCAAAAGTGAATATAAAACAATTGTCATGCAATGAATCTTCAAAAGCTTAATGGGTGAGGGAGCCACATTCTTCATATTAATAGTAGTATATAAAACATGATGGCCAAAAGAAATCTGCCTATTAACCATGATTCCGTAAAATAAACACCATCATGAAAATGAACAATATCTGCATCATCTCTTTATTAAGCCGTTAGAAAATCAATATGGTTTAAGTAGCATCATGCTAAATGATTAACAGCTCAAAGGATATGGTAGCCATAGGTAACCCACGCAACTGTTCAAGAGCACTTGTTTGAATATTTCACCTTTCTATCCAGCACATTAAAATAGCATGGTAAAAGATGTGCGATATATGCAATGTTTTAGCCAAAATACCTCAACCTATACAGCTTTTTAATAACAGAATCAGAAATTTACAGGCAAAATAATGACTAACAAACCTAAAAATATAGTAAAAAAAATTTTTCTGCCATATAACCCATGAAATCATTCAATTTCTTCTTCTTTTAACCCTTGTCACCCTCATTTGTTGCATCTCATTCTATGCTACTAATTAAAATTTAAAAGGCTCAATCGCAGGATTAAGTATTCGAGCTTAGTCCAGACTCAGACCAGATTACATTTGATGAGAATATATTCCACTAGAGATTTTCAGAAAGAGAAGGAAAAAAAGGTTGCATAAGAAAGCATGATGTAAGCAAATTATAATAAGAATTTGCTGACTTGAAATAATTCTACACTTACCTGGAGGGCCATAGGCACCAGATGAACGTCCAACATATCGACCATGAGGCCTATCGTCATACCCAGGCCTTCCGCCCATCTCACGGTCATATCCACCACCATAATCATATCCAAATCTGTTTCAATAAAAAGTTCACAGCAATGGTTATACAAATAAACTAAACAAAAGTGTGGATGAAAATACCAACAACAAACATATGCCATTACTAAACATTAAGAATTATCCAATTAACAAACCATAGAAACAAACAGATAAAGAAAATACAACGTGCTAGTTTTAAAAAACTAGTTTTAAGCAAGAACATTTCAAGGTCCGAGAACAGCAAATATATGGAGAGAGACTACGATTCCTTTTCTATTAATGGTTCAAGGATGTTCATGTTAAACGGGCTTGGAAAGAACTCATCCCAAAAGCTAGCTCAAGGGGAGAGGGTGCCGAATCCACGTATAAACAACTCAACATCCCAAAAACTTAGTAATTTGAGACAAATTCGCAATCAAACAGTCCAAAGTTCCATGTATGGTGAAATACGATCAAAATACAAGTACAATAGACCAACAACATTTCAAGGTCTGAGAACAGCACATACACATAGAGAGAGACTACAACCCCTTTTCTGTTATTGGTTTAAGGATGTTCATGATAAATGGACTCAGGTACAACTCATTCCAAAAGTTAGCTCTAAGGAGAGGGTGCAACTTAACGATTTGGAACAATTCGCAATCGAACAGTTTGACATGTATGGAGAAATCCGTTCAAAATACATAAACAATAGAATAATACTTCACAGCATTCTCCAACACAACAAATATAGAGTAACACTTCATATGTAAGTCACAAGCTTATGATTCTTTCCACAATGAAAATAACCCTAAATCCGCAAAACAAAGTCATAATTTCCATTAGAATCTAAAATCAACGTTCAATTTCAGTTTCTATTTTTTATATTCAATTTCTCACACTGACCACGAAATCGCAGACATCAAGAACGAAGAATCCCCTCACCTTCTATCGCCAGGTCCGAACCCTCCTCTAGGACTCCCTCTCCTCCCATCGTACCCTCCGTCGTCTCTCCTAGAGCGCTTATACGGCGGAGGCGGTGAGCGGCGGGGCGGCGAGTGCCTGCGGTCCCGATACGGTGGCGGCGGGGGAGGGCTGAGGCTACTCCGCCGCTTGTAATCCCTTTCCCTGTCCCGGTCTCTGTCCCTCTCCCTGAGCGGCGGCGGCGGCGGCGACCGATTGCCGCGATCGTGATAATCTCCTCCTCCGCCGCGGCGGCTCGGAGGTCGGTCGGCGTCGCGGTCGTCTCTCCGGTCTCTTTCGTCCCGCTCGCGCCTCCTCGGCTGAGGCAGCGCCGGCAAGGCTGCCGCCGGAGGAGGAGGAGGCGGGGGGGAGGAGGAGGAGTGGGGGGGATCGTCGGAGGATTTCTCCTTTCGGTCACGGCGGCGGTCGAGGGAGTCGACGGGCATGTTCATGACCTCCGCCATGGATGGATTTGAGGGAAATGGAAGCTCGGAGCTCGCGATGAAACCCTAAGAAAGAGAGAAACCAGAGATTTGTTTGGCTCTTCTTTTTTTTTTTTTTAACTATTTTTGGTTCTGGTCTTTTTGTTTGTTGTGGAGTTTCTGGGACTGGAATTTCGTTTCGAGCAAACAACAACAAAAAGACCGGCTCAGCTGTGCGTTATGTGTTTTGTGTGCGTGAGAAAATGTTTTTAAGGATATAGAATCAGAAATCGGGAGATTAACGGGTTCGAGGGCTTGTGTTTATGTTATTTTCAATTCCAACCCTCAAAATCCTTTTTTTTTTTTTTCTGCTTTTATTTCTTTTATTTTTTTTTTTTGAAATGTATTACATACAATTTCGTAAACAAATAAAAAGGTGAATCCGCATCCGAAATTCCATTGAAATGCATTAAAATGTATTTTTACACACGTTCAATCCCACCCCTTAAAATTTCTTTCTTTTTTTTTTTTTTTCAATCTTTTTACATAAGAGAAAAGTAAACATCATCATTGAAAGAACATGAAGAATCACTAAACCAAACATCTATTTGTTAGTTAAAATATTTTTATTTAGTTTATTTAGTTGGAGTCATAACAAGGCAACTAAGGCAATTGTCTAAGGCCTCACCTTGAAACAAAGCCACAAATATTTTTATCACTTTGGTAATTATATTGATTTTCCTAACTAAACGCTTATAAAATTACAACATCTTTTTGGAGTTATGATACTCTAATGTTTGTGCATTACAATAATAAGATAATATTTTCTTTCAATAGTAATTAAATGCTCTTATTGTTACTTTTCCCTAAACTTAAGAATAAGAATTTATTATATTTTTATGCTAATCTTAGAATCATTGTTTAGCAACTACTCCTATAGTTTTCGTTTTTTCGTTTTAAGGAAAAGGCTTTTTTGATTAATTATACACATATGTTCGTTTTATCTTTTAGAGTCCGTTTGGATATGTGATGTAGTCTAATGTAGTTTAAAAATTAAGTTAGATCAAATGTTTTATAATTTAATCGGATATTTTGTAATTTAACTTAAAAGTTAGATCGGACGTTTTGTAGTTTAACTTAACTTAAAAATAAAGATAGATTGTTTATTTTGTATATAGTTTAGTTTGAAAAAAAAAAATTTAACTTCGCCTTGGATAATGTGCTTAACTAGGGAAATGAAAAAATTTTAACAAGTAATTAAATTGAATTTCTATCTATTTAATTTTTGTAATATTAATAAAAAATAATAATTAACTCACAACTCATCTTTTTTTCTTTTATCTTTTCTCCTTCCGTCTAGTAGATTGTACACAAAAAATAATAATAATAATCGTCAATGTTTTTATTATCATGATTTTTGAATGTCAATATAGGGAACCATGGAAAGGTAAGACAAATTTTGTCATTCTCTCGTTAAACTATGAGGTATTGCGTAACTTTAAAACAAATATAACTAGATTGGTACTGTTTAATTTCAAAAAAAAAGTTTATTTTAAGTTAAACTAAGTTAATTTAGATTATCCCAAAATAAATAATATAATGTAATTTAAAAGTTAGATTAAGATAGATTTCCTTACCAAACACTATTAGTGTACACTACTTGTATGCATATGCCACGCACGTGCACATTTATTTATTATTTTTGGGGGAGCACATTTAATTTATTATATAGAAAGTTAATTAGGAAATATAATTAAAAATACTAGTTAGGAGAGAAATAGGGAGAAAAATGTAGGAATAAATTTGATAAAAAAATTTTATGTTGGAGGACTAAATGAAAAAAAAAAAACACTTAGGGTTCGTTTGGTGAACGCATTGTATTTGCATTGCGTTTGAATGTAATATATTGAATGCAATTTGTATTTGGAGGAAAAATATTAGCATTGCATTTGAATGCAATGTATGTTTGGGGGAAAAATATTTGAATTGTATTTTAATAATAAATATGTGATGTGATGGGTAAAAGTAAAGAAAAAAAAAAGAGGGAGAGAGAATATATGATGTAATTAATAAAAGTAATAGAAAAAGTGAAATAATAAATAGTGATTGTGTTTGATTTAAAGTGTGATGTAATTGGTATTTGAATGAAATGTTTTTGTATTTGGGGATGCAATGCTAAAAAAATTTGTGTCCCAAACACTAGCTTAATCAATTATAAATTGGAGAGAAGTTAGAAAATCACAGTGCTATGAGCAAGTAGTAATTAAGAGCTGATAGAAAATTAATAGGAGGCGTTACGAGAAAGTAATAGTTAACAGGAATGCCAGAAAAATGTTTAGCTAAAAATACATAAACAATAAAAAGAAAATGACCTAAAAAAAAAGATACATAAACTGAATAGAAAACAAGTTAATTGGGTGATAAAAGTAAATATGAAAAATAATATTACTTTAATAGTGTGCAAGAAAAAAAAAATATTAATCAAATACTATGAAAAAATAGTGGCTGATAGGGTCACTTGGAAAAAAAAAATATTTAAGTATAAAATGGTTGAGTTAATTTTTTAGATAAGGTAAAGAAAAAATTAGCAAAAGAAAGAAAAGGAAAAGAAAAAGGAGAAGGGGAAAAAAAAAACGGTATGTGAAAAACAAAGGAAGAAAAAATAAATAAAAGATGACACGTGGCAAAAAGAGGGAGAGTAAGCAAAAAGAGTATTTTGGCTCTTTTATATACGTTATAGATGATAAGGAGAGGAAAATTATTAAAAGTCACCATTCTTTCCATGGTGCTCGAGTTATTTTGCCGATGATTTTGCCCTTTCTCTTCTAATCCGAATATACCTTTTGTGTTTTTCCCCCTCTTTCCTTTCATTCTACCTTCCGTCGCTTGCTTTTTCTCCTCTTCCATACCTTCTGCGCTCTAAACCATAGAGTTCGATCTGAGTTTTTTTGTCTTACCGTTTAATCTTCCCTATTATGGTTTTTTTTCTTTTTTTTTTTTTTTTTTTTGGGTTTTTCCTCATTCTTCATTCTTCCCTCTGTTTCACTATACGTTTTATCTTAGTTTTGTTTTCTCCATTTTTTCTACAAACCGTAGCTTTTTTTTTTTTCTTTTACTTTCGTTTTTTCCCAACCTCGTGTTTTAAGTTTGGTTTGTCACCATTTCCTGTTCTGCACCTTTTTTTTCGTGAGTGCTTATGATTCTTTCTGATGTTTGATGATAAATAGAATCAAAATAATTAATGGAAGAAAAATGGAGAACATGAAGGGTGAGGTTTTTTATTGTTGTTTTTTCTGTTTCTATGCTTTTCCCTTTTTTTCCATTTTTAAAATTTTTTCATCAATTTCATGCTTTTATTTTCTACCGATTTATATTATTACTAATTTTTTATTTATATATATATATTTTTTTTTCAGAATGAGGCAGTGACTCTTCTTGGATGTTGGATTTGAGCGCAACGAGAAAGATCTTCATGATCTAATTTTAAATTTTTTTCCTATTCGTAATGTTTTATTCTTTGTTTTTGTGTCTAAATTGTTTTCTTTAGATTTTTGCATTGATGATTTTCTATTGTCTTATGTGTCTGCATTTTGCTTCTTATGGCTGAATTCTTTTTTAAAATTGTTTTGGTTGGTGTGAATATGATATTTTGGTCTCATCATTGGCTGTGATTAGGCCTTTTTTTTTTTTTGGTGGTGTTCTGATATTATTGTTGTGAATTTTTTTATATATATTATTTGTGTGTGCGTGTGTGTATAGCTTAGTATTATTGTTTGACTATCTGAAAGTGAGATTTATATTGTGTTCTGAATTTTGTCCGTTGATTTCATTGGTTAGCTTTTTCTCAACTATTTGGTTAGATTTGAACAAAACATTGGATTTTCTCATTCATTGAGTTTCTGGATTTTTCATCTAATTAATTATGTGCAGCTTTTGTATTGGGATAAAATGTGATGGCTCTGTCTATTGCATTTAATTTCAACCCATATTCTCTAATATGTAACTCTACTAGTTGTTCACTCTTGATATTATTAATCGAACGCCCCCTTTGTTTGTTTTTGTTGTGAAGTGGGCAGCATATCACATATGAAGATATATTTGTTACGTGTAATTTATTTGTAATGTCTTAATTTTCTTTTTTTTTTTTTGTAATATAATTATTTCAATTGTCTATTTATCTCAATTGTAGCAATGTTGAGTAACGTGAACTTAGATTACGTTTAACAAAATGACATGATAATATAATTTGTAATAATAAATTGTAATCTTTTTCTAAGGTATAAAAATTTAACTACAAATGTATTCAATTGTTACATTAGGCTTAATAATCATACGACAATTACTGATATAAAAATGTATAATATGTATTAAAAAAAAAAAAGAGGGCGAGAGAGAGAGCACACAAAGAAAGGAAGAAAGAGAGAATTATAATAATAATCAATTTTTTGGATGGTATATTTTTTGAGTTAGGAAAATTTTTTTTAAGAGTATCAAAATTTGAAAATTTTACAATTAAATAAAAAATAAAGTAATTGTAATTTGATCGATCAAATTTTTACCCAAGTTTGTTGTTTCTTTTATTTTATGACTTCTATTTTAATAGGCAAAACATTAGCCTTAGTAACTGAATACAAGTTCGGTTTTCTGAAAAACAAAGTAGATTAAAAAACAAAAGCTGATTGTTAACATATTATAATTCATTCTCAATTAAAAAAAAACATTATATATTTTAAAAATATTGTAGTCAACATTTGCTTTGCTTACACATTAAAAAAATTATCATGAAACCATCCAAACCCGATAAGGGGAAAAATGTTAATTAAAAAAAAAAGACAAATTACAAAAAAAAAAAAAAAAAGAAAAAAAGAAACAAAAATAATGTAGTTTTTCAAGTGATCTATATATATAAAACGTATATGAAAAAAACTTTATAGGCTATCCTTTTATTAGTAATCAAACATTTATGTTTTCTTCTAACTAGGCAAAATAAATATAAAATAAATGAATAATTTATAAATAACAAAAGTTATATTTCCCATTAAGTATTTAGTTAAGGAAAGACAAAGAAATATTTTTTAGTGTTGATCTAAAAATATAAAGATAAATAAGATTTCGCTATACAAAGAATTTTATCTTTTGCTTGTCAACATATACAGAAAATAACAATAAAAAAAATACATCTTTAACTAAATGGATGAAAATAAATAAAACTAATGAAGACACCTAATAACTTACTTATATAAAATTTCCAACAAAATGAGTTTGAAATGACAAATATAAGACTTATAGCGTGTTTGATACACGCTTTTTTTTTTTTGTATTGTATTTAAATTGTGATAACCGAGAAACTTATCACTCTCGAAAAATTTTGTATAAGATTTGTAAATAAATGTACATTTATGATGAGACATGTTATAGAATACAGAGCAGATGAAAATTTTGATTAACTGAGTTTTTTAATCAAAATTTGATAATGAATTAATGCATATAGTTTAAAAGCTAAACATTAATTCAAATTAAAATGTTTTAAAAGTAATAGAAAAGTATGTAGAAAATGCATATTAAGAGATCAATGGCACACAAGTAAGCCACATTGATCAATGGCCAAAATTAGCCAAACAAGCCTTTGAAAATTTCTTTAAAAAAAAAATAAAGAAAATGTGAGGGAGAAGGAGAAGCACGTGAGGGCCTTAGACTAAGTAATTCAAGTGAATTAATTCACTTGAGTTGAACTGCAAAGAAGCAGCCGAGAAAGAGAAAAAGAAAGAGAAAGAAAGAGAAAGAGAGAGAGAGCAGAAAAGAGAAACCCTCATCTGCCATTGCTTTAACCAAGCTCGGATTTTTCTCTTCAAGCAGCAGATCGATCAAGCATTCAGTCAAGAATCAGTAGTAAGAAGCTCTCAAGTTTCAAAGTAAGGTAAACCCTCGTTTTCTCACATTTTTCGAATGAAAATCTGGGGTTTTGAGAGGAAAAAGAGAATGCGAGTAAATCGTGTTGAGATTTTCAGTTAAAATCGAAACATGGTTCGGATCTAGTTGCTTTTAAAAACGAATCAATGAGTTGATGATTTAGAAAACCAAGTTTAGTGAGTTTTCTTCAAGAAAGCTCAGATTTTTCAAAAGTTGAGTCAAGAGATGTAAATAATAGTAGAAATATAGTCTATACTTTGAAACAATCTTATTGAGATCGATTTTGAGTATAAGAAGTAGAATAAAGGCCATAAAAGCCTTAGAAAACCAAAGCAGAGCAGTTCAAACCCAAAATCTTGATTCTGGTATGAACACAGGCGTGAACACGGGTGTGTATAAGGGCGTGTTCAGAACACGGCCCCGAACATGCCCACATGCACGACCGTGTTGCAAAAAAATTTAGATCCGAGAGGTACACGGCCAAGTATACGGCCGTGTCAAGGGGCACACGGTCATGGGAAGCGCGTGTAGCAGACCATGTTAGACAGCAGGAAGACACGGTCGTGTAGGTAACCGTGTAAGCATGCACGTATAGTCCAGAGAAGTACACGGCCAAAAACACGGCTGTGTATCCACCCGTGTAAGTATATACGACCATGCTCCATGAATCACACGGCCATGCACGTAAGTTTAGAGGAGTACACGGCCAGAGACACGCCCATGTAGGAGGGCGTGTCCGAAGCCAAAGTAAAAAAAAAAAAAAAAAAAAGTCTAGAAATAGGAATTTCATATTTTGCCATGTTTCTAGTATAAGATGAATATTGGAAATAATCAGTGATATAGCAGTCCCAGAACAGTAGAGGCTTACACTCGCAGATTTTCGTTAAGTTCAAGCATTGTCCTGACTGTAATGTAGACAATCTTGTTATGTTTATGATATTATATATATTGTTTGACGTGTATGTTAGACATTGATTGTCTGCATTACGATACTCAGGTCAGTTCATGTCATGCATGTAGAGTTTCATGTTTCAGTACACATGTCAGACCGATACTAAGTACACGAAAACATGTAGGTGCACAAGGCACCTTAGTGTGTTAATAAAACTCACACCCCAAGTAAATCACGTAACAGGTTCCTACTGTGGGAGCAATCAATATGCTACCCAGTTGGAACTCCAGCAAGATGGTAATTAAACCAGTTTTTGGCGTATCGGCCTCTCGATCTATGGGGAGGTTTTCATGTTTAGCTTCAGTTAAGACTGAGGAGGTCAGCACTTAAGTACCACTTCTAGTTATGCTAACATGTTGATAAGACCAATCAAGGGCCCAAAACCAGAACTTAATAACAAATAATGTCCTAAGACTAATCTTTCAGCCACAAGCATGTTTTATAGAGTCCAGTTTCATGCATGATCACAGCAGTACAGCATGTTATGTTTCATGTTTTTATATTTGAACTTACTGAGCTCGTAGCTTACCAGTTTGTTTACATATTGCAGGTAAGAGATCTGTTCACCAGTAGTATACGGTGGACGACGGACAGGATAAGTGCATGTCAGGGAGATTGATAGAGGGATTTGGTCACCATTAGTCTTCCGCTGTATAGTTTTGAAAACTTTAAACATGTAGTTTCAAGAACAAGATTTCAAGTTAAGATTATGTGATAGGAGAATCATGATTCATGTACATGTTATTTTGTTAACATGATTTCCTTATCATATTTTCGAACAGTTTATGATATTAAGAAAAAAAAATTATTCCGCAAAATTAACAAGCAGTTTTCAAGTTCAGCATGATTACCGGCGACCCTAGAGGCCTACATACTATTGCGGTTAACTACAGAGTTGACTGTAATAGTACTGTAGAGCCTCCACGGCAGGGCGGGCCGCCACATAAATACAATGTAATTTTCTCCCAAATACAAAAGCATTTCATTTAAATACCAATCACATCACAATTTAAATCTAATATAATCACTATTTATTATTTTACTTTTTCTATTACTTTTATTAATTACATCATATATTCTCTTTTTCTCCTTTTTCTCTCTCTACTTTTACCCATCACATCATATATTTATTATTAAATAATAATTTAAATACTTTTCACACAAACACACATTGCATTTAAATGCAATGCTAATACTTTTTCTCCAAATATAAATTACATTCAATGCATTGCATTCAAATGTAATGCGTTCACCAAATGGAACATTAGACCTGTCGACAAAGTTGGCATACTACAGGAAGAACGTTTTATATTCACTCAAGTTGTGGTGAATTATATTATTTTAAATTGTTATTAAGTCATCAAGAGGTTCAACAAGTTATAAATCACTTCAAATAATAAACAATATTATCTACCCAATAAACCAAGTAGCAAATCATGCATTAGACTTATTAGAAAATGATAAAGAATGGGATGAATCAACAGAAAAAGCATCATTTTGATCAACATCTCTTCAATTTTATCAACTTTTTATCATTATACTGTTATCCTGTAATGTTTCTAATCCAACTATCTTTTTAGAAAAACACCGGAAACTTATGTGTGATAATATATTATACAAAATGAAAATCCTATTCAATAATTAAAACCTTGAAATTCCTAAAAATGAATTATACAATTTTGTATTATATGAATTAGAAGAATTATTAAATTTAAATTCAACTTCTTTATCACATTACAATCTTCCACTTCCTACTAGATCATTAGTTGAAGATTTGAATAATAATCTTTTAAGAAAAGAATCAATTATGATATACATAAATTAAAAAAGAAAATATTAATTTAGTTCAAAACTTAAATCAACAACAATATTTTATATATAATCAAGTTTTACAATCAATTGAAAATAAACAAAATAATTTATTTTTCATATACGGTTTTAAAGGTACAGAAAACACATATTCGTAGAATGCAATAATTAATAAGATTAGACCGAATGGTCAACTTGTACTAATTGTAGTGTCATTTAGGAATAGCTTCACTATTACTACCAAAAGATCGAACTGCATATTCAAGATTTTACATACCCTTTTCAATTAACATATTCTCAACCTAGCAAATCAAAAAATCATTTATATTAGCAAAATTAATAGAAAAATAACACTAAGGGCCCATTTGGAGACTATTTTTCAACTCTTAAAAATCAATTTTTTTTCAAAACTTCGTCACTTTTCACTATTTATATCTCTAAAACGCTACAGTAAACTCCAAATTTTAAAAATTCATAACTTTATGTATACAAGTTTAAATAAGATAATTTTTTTTAAATTGCATAGAATTTTGAGAGAAACGAAACAATATCCATATTGATTTTTTTTTTAAATTTTTAAATTTTTTATTTTTTCACCTCAAACGGTTTTTTCTCCTAAACACATTTTCCAAAACAACTTTTTTCTAATTCAAAAATAATGTCTCCAGCCTCCTCCCCCAAACTCCCCCTAATTTTATAGGATGAAGCACTTATGACAAATAAATATTGTTTCGAAACTTTGGACAAAATAATGCAAGATTTAAGAAATAATTTTAACAATCCTTTTAGAGGAATGACAGTCATATTAGGAGGTCACTTTAGACAAATACTACCTATTATTCCAAATAATATAAAAGAATATAATTGATGTAAATATATAATAAATTACACAATAATCTTTTTATAGCTTTGGAGAAAAACACCAGGAATGCTGAAGGATGTCACTGAGAAAGCTTGAACTAACAAGCCTTTTTTACTATTATCTAATTCTCGGATGGTAAAATATGTGGACACTCAGTTTCTCGATCGATATTCCGCACAGCTTGTCTCCTTCCAACCCCAAATCTCTGAGAATTTATTATTATGAGTGTCAAAATTTATTATTATGAGTCGGAAATATAATAATAAATTTGTTTAGTTGAGAGTCAATGGTCTAAAGAAATAAGTGCAACAAGAGTCCTATTTATAGTGACTACACTTAGTGGTTTTCAGAATTTAAACAAGATTCCAGAATAGATTTTTCTCTCTCATCCTCCCTAACATGGCTGAATTTCCCCTAGGAATATGACCCAAAAAATTCGTCCACCTATAGGCATGAGATTCAAATTTTGATTCAAATTTCAATCTCCACAAATCTTGTGATTTTATCTGCATGGATAATGTTCCATAACTCTAATTTAAATTCAAAATAAAATCACGATAACTTTATTTGAATTAAACAATTATATAATGATCATCTAAAATAAAATCAAATTAGGAGAAAATATTCTTTTCCTTATCCACACGGAAAAACGCCTACTATAATGTACTAAGGGTAAGATTTTGTTTAATTCAAATTCAAATAGAATAATTTTTCAATTTAAAATATTTATATAAATAAAATTCTCTAGATATTTAAATTAATCATTAAAATAATTAATTTATCTATATCTATTTAAAATTCAAATTAATCTCATATTTATCTTTTAAAAGACCAATACAATTTATTTAAATTTCAAATTTTATCTTCTAAATAAATATTTATACAAATTAAATATTTATCTTATTAATTAAATAAAACAAAATTTCTATTCTACCCTTACCAGGAAAAACACCTTCATCTAGTATAGGTTACCTATATTTTTTCTATTCATTAAGTGTAATAATACAAGTCATAAAAAATACTCTAATCAATTACCATCTATTAAGAAATTATGTGAAGCTAATAAAGGGAACAATTAAACATATGAATTTTAATAATCCATATAACTATTATTCTATACCGAATAAATTGATTATACAATTATTACTTTCAAAGTCGTACCACTGTAAATCTGAAACTGTATTTTCAATTATAAACCGAATTACGCAAGCCAGTGAATAGCCATTGTCCAATGATGTTGTTATATATGCAATACATTCATATGATATCCGTGATCAACTTTAAGTTAAAATCTCTTCAATCTTTTGATCACGCTATCTTAAAGATCCATTATGTACTCGATTAAGAAAATGATTACTCACTGTATGTGAATAAGAAATCATATACCGAGAAAATGACTCGAGACTTTATCCATTTTCACATCTAGTATAATGCCATTAAGAGGAAAGCCTTACTCCTTATTAGAACTATAATCCCATATCTATTAGCAAACTCTCTATCGTATACAAGTCATGTATCAAACGAACTGGTTTATAAGCTTACTATTTTGAAGATGTTTTAGCCTTTGGAAAATCAAAGTATATAAGTCATATATATGAAGGCATTCACTTATTCAAAATTTAGGTTATTACATAATGAACGTCAAAAGTGAATTAATTAACTCAAACAGACAATATAGATTAATTACACTTTGATCCTAGTCTAATATATTACCATTAAGCAATATATCTATGTCTCTACTTAAGAGTCATATGCTCTACAAAGTCAAAATAAATCGTCTCTCCAATTGGCTTTAGATAACATAATAGTCTTAATATAAGTTAGATGCTCGCTCTAACTCCATAGACTACGGATTATAGATTTAAACTACTTACTTTATAACGTTGTCTTTTTACATATAAAAGGCCATTATGTGCAATCTTATAATAGTTTAACAACGATTAATTAATAAACTATATTTGCTTACATTTACTTTCACATGTAAATAAGACGAGAATATATAGTAATAAAATGAATAAGCTCTAATATATTATTAATTAGTTCAAAAATTAATGAAATCTATTAAAAATGTCTTTCCTACTTAAGACATTTCTAACAATTTCCCTCTTACCCTAAGCTAGTAAATGTGCCATATTATGCATCTCCATTGCCTCTACTTGCTTTTAAATGCTTCTAGTCACCAAAGTCTTAGTAAAGGGATCATCAATGTTCTCCTCGGATGCAATCTCACATACATATACTAGTCCTTCCTCCATGGACTCTCGAATTATGTGGTATCTCTGATCAATGTGCTAGATCCTCTTGTGATACCTTAATTCTTTTGTGTTAGTAATAGTCGCGCTATTGTCACAATAGCGTGTGATAGCTTTATCAATATCCGAAATAATCTCAAGGTCTCAAGGTCTTTAGATGCCTCAACGGTAACCACATATTCAGCCTCCATCGTAGAGTCAGCAGTGCAACTTTATTTCATACTTATCTGCACAATGATGCCTCCTCTAAGTATAAACACTAATCCTGAAGTCGATTCCTCGAATCTCTACAAGTTTGGAAGTCTGAATTTGTGTATCCTATGGGTGTTAAGTCTTCTCTAGAACATACCAGCGTATAATCTATTGTTCTCCATCGTAGAGTCAGCAGTGCAACTTTATTTCATACTTATCTGCATAATGATGCCTCCTCTGAGTATAAACACTAATCCTGAAGTCGATTCCTCGAATCTCTACAAGTTTGGAAGTCTGAATTTGTGTATCCTATGGGTGTTAAGTCTTCTCTAGAACATACCAGCATATAATCTGTTGTTCTCTTAAGATACTTAAGTATATGCTTCTCAGCTTGCCAATGCTTGATTCTAGGATTCGCTTGATATCGACTCACCATACTTGCCGTAAAACTAATATCTAAGCGAGTGTAAAGCATAACATATATAAGACTAACCACAACAAATGTATAAAGGACCTTACGCATATGTTTTTTTTCTTCCTATGTCTTAGGACAGCCATTTAATGAAAGATTTAGACCAACAATAGAAGGTTGAAAACCTTTTTTTCCCTCTTGCATTGCAAATTTCTTAATTATTTTATCTATGTATGAAGAATAGGATAGTGCTATCATTTTGTTATTTTGATCTCTAAAGAGACGAATACCTAAAATATAATTAGTTTTTCCTAAGTCCTTCATTTCAAACTGTTGAGATAATCAAAGTTAGATCGATGATATGTTCCCTACATCATTCTCAATGAGTAGTATATCATCGACATAAAGAACCAGAAAGACTATCTTTCCATCCTTTATACGTTTATATACACAAGGTTCATTAGTGTTTTGCTCAAAATCGAATATTTTGATCACTTGATTAAATTTTTGGTTTCATGAGCGGGATGCTTACTTTAATCCATAAATGGATCTAAGCAAATTACAAACTTTGTTTTCTTGGCCTTTTGCCATGAACCCGTCTGGTTGTATCACATACATACTTTCATCAAGATGGCCATTCAAGAATGTCACTTGAATGGCATCTTGACATCCATTTACTAAATCTAGAAATCAAAAGCCTCAGCAATGGATAGAAGAATATGAATAGACTTTAGCATCGTAACAGTGAAAATGTTTCGTTGTAGTCGACTCCAGTCGTTTGCATGTACTCCTTTGTCACAAGTCTAGCTTTAAAAGTTTCTATTTTCCTTTCTGCATCCCTTTTTCCCTTATAGATACACTTGCACCTAATAGATTTGAACCCATTTGACAGGTCCACAAGTTCCCATACGAAGTTGACATAAGATATTACTGGACTCATGAAGCATTTGAGAAAAAACTATTTCAAGTGTAGAATATTCATACTAAAAAAAATGCAACAGATATGCTAAAAAAGACGATCACTTAACACATGGTTAAGTGGTGTTCCAAGTTTATCGGGATGTGTTGAAAAAGAAAAAGGGGGATAATTGTTGTTGGCTTTTCCTTTTTGTAAAAAAGTATGGGCGCTGCAAGCGCCCACATCAACCAATTAGAAAAAAAACTAACTAACTAACAAACAAAGGAAGAAAATAAAAAGATGGGTGCCGAATTTGGTGACTTTGGCACTCATAATGAAAGGAAAAAATAAAGAGAAAAGAAAAAAAAAAAAGGGAAAAATGCATGAAAACGTGCATGTGGGGCCTCTATTAGGGGTGAACAAAAAACCCAATCACCCAACAAATCCACGCAACCGTAATTGGATGGGTTGATTTGCTATATTTAGTTGATTGAGTAGGTAAAAAAAATTTTCGACTCACCCAACTCACCCAATATTCACTCACTTACTATTTTTTCTTTTTTACTAAATGATGTTCACTCCTAAGTGTTGTTTAAATTATTTAAATATATAAAATGCATTCCTTGATATTCAATATGGATGTAATTTTTGGTAATTTTATAAAAAAATACCACTAATTACTTTAGTATTCTTGTATCTTTTGGTGATTTTTATAACTTATATTTATTTTACATTTGATTATTAATAATATTATATTAGAAATTTTTTTATTTGTGCAAGTCTATGATAAAATTTATTTTAAAAACTATATCATGAGTTTAATTTCTTTTTTTCCCATTAAATTTTTTATTTGTTGTTAGATGTTTAGTATTATTTATTATTTTTATTAATAAAATACATAACTTACCCAACCCAATCTGATATTAATTGGGTGGGTTGATTTTTTACATTGGATTGATTGGGTAGATAAAAAATACTGTTAACCCACCCAATATGAAAATTCACAAAAACCCATCCAACTCACCCGATATTCACCCTTAGCCTCTATAAAAAAGCTCCCCCTCTTGCATTTTTGCATAGAAAGTAAGGCTACAGCAAGCTAAAAAAAAAAAAAAAAACAACAATAGAAAGCTGTAAGCTAGGAATTCCAGTAATAAAATTAAGGCTATTGAGAGAGAGAGAGTTGTGTATATTATAAAGTATTTTATTTTGTAGAGAAAATAGTGAGATTATCATACTTGTGAGTGTGAGAGAGTTTTTATTGAGAGTATTCCTCAAGTTACTGTTAAAATTTGAGAGAGTTTGTTGTATACTCATTTTTATAATGAAAGTTTTTTTTTTCCATATATGTCGTGGTTTTTCTTTTTTAAATTGAAAGGTTTTTCACAAGATAAAATTATTTGTGTCAATTTTTATTTTTTTGTACAAATTAGATCCTGAAAGGGAAATGGAATTCCTCTATATTCCCAATAGTAAGATGACAGAAAAAAAAAAAAATTATCATGTTTATTTATTTTTAGTGTTGTTTTCACAATTTTCACCTTATATATTTTGATTTTATTTAAGATTGAATTTTATATTTGGCATTGGATAGGTCTCGTTTGGGATGTCAAGCTGTTGCAAATCCAGAACTAGGTGGAATGCGATTAGCTATTCATTTCGCTGCTTAAACTTTTATCCAAAATAGACATGATGATAAATGCGGCACTAAAGAGAGGAGAGAGTGGTCAAAAAGAACAATATTAAATCTATGGACATAAATTTGAATAGTTATTTGTTGGAATATATCTTATATTTAGTAGATATAGATAGACTTATGTTTATCTCTTAAGTTATTTAGAACACTTGAAGTTCAACTAAGTTTCTTTTCTTTATTTATTTATTTTTTTGTTTGGATCTCTATGGAAACTTTAAAGATTGTATTTTTGTGGAGAGATTTTTTTAATTAATAAATATTGAAGGATTTATTTATTTTCTTTAAATTCTCTTCTTCCCCAATTTCTTTCTGTTATGATTTTATTTCTCTTCTCAATTTGCTTGTTTTCTGTTACTCTTATCCTGATGTTAACATCAAAAGGTCAAAGATTTATGGTTATAATCATCCCCATATTTGTAAATCATGATTAATAATGCACCGGTATGCCTTTTATGGGCAATGTCCTTTTTTTTTTTAAGTCAATTTTTGGTTTTAATTATGTTCAATAATGATATTAAGCTCTATGGTTTTTTAATTTGGATGACTCGACAGTAACGTAACACTTTCACTTTTTCATTTTTAAAACTGCATAAGTAGTGGGCCACGCTCTTGTCAAACGTTCTCCATCCCCTTTTTTTATTTTTTTATTTTCCCTTCAATTAATGGTGTGTTTTACGGATTTAACTTTCCCGCTTCTTATTCATATTACTTGGGAGAACGAGGAGACGTTTGATAAACGTATTGTATTTTGATTGTATTTGAATGAAATTTATTTTTTGAATGTTGTATTTAGTTGAAAAGTATTTATTTTGTATTTGAATAAAATGTATGTTTGGATGAAAAGTTTTTAGAGTTAAAAAATTGATGTGATTGGTAAAAGTAGAGATAAATAGTAGAGTTGAAAACTTGATGTGATTATTTTAAAGATGTTTTGAATAGTAATTGTTTTCGTAGTACTGTTGCAAAATTTGTGTTTGGTGTAAAATTGTATTGTATTTGAATGAAATTAAAATGAAATTTGTATATCAAACAACACCTGAGTCAAATAGCATAATTTGATACAATGGTTTAACAAAATAGCATGTTTTTAATAAGATGAAAATTATAGTATATTCAAGTTATAAAATTTTTGAAATTTCCATTTTACCCATAAACATCTTCTTTAGGACAGCAGATCTATTGTGAAACCTATGAAGTCGTTGTCGACATCGATGAGTGTCATCGTCGATAGTATACGTGCGTGCAGTTGGCAAAGGTCCTTCTCATCTTTGTCGTCACCATCAGCTAGAAGCCATGGTGGACAGATCTCACGAAGCGGAGGAGATGCATAGATCTAACGATGAATGCACAGGAGGAAACATGAATCGAAAAATCTAAATAACTACGATGAGGTCGCAACTAAAATTGCCTGAGATTGTGTGGAAAATTGTCGGAAATTATGATTTGAGCTATTTTTAATGCAACCTATGACTTTGAGAACAAAAGCCTGCATGATTTTTGATGATGCCCTTATGATTTCTAGCAACAACCGGCAAATTAGACGTCATCAGCGCCAATGAGAAGGTGCTTACATCTTGGCCTAGCAAATGGCGATGATGATGAATGATTTTGGCAACAACACTTCCTCATCAGAGACGAAGACCACCTGATGTGTCGCTAGAGATGAGGACCTGTGAAGAAAAGTGGGTAAATCAGGAATTTTGAAAAATTTTTAACCCAATATGCTATTATTTTCAAGCTCTTAAAAATTTGTTATAAATTTCAAATAATATTACCAAGTATGCTATTTAGTGTATTTTCCCTATTTCTTTATGTACTTTTAATAATATCAGTACACATCAATTAAAAATATCTATTTAATTATAATATTATATTATATTAATTAAGTTTAAAATAATGGCACAAATAAAAAAAAAACTAAATCTATATTTTATTCGTAATTAGAATGAACATGAATCATCACTCCAAATTCTAAGCCTCCGTTTATTTCTAACATTTCATTTATAGTATGTTTAAATACAATGTAGTTTTTATTTAATGTAAAAGTATTACATTTAAACACCAATCATATCAGATTTTAAATCCAATACAATTACTATTCATTATTTTACTTTTTCTCTTATTTTTATTAATCACATCACATATTCTCTTTATCTCTCTTTTTCTCTTTCTACTTTTTCGCATCACATCGCATATTTATTATTTAAATACAATTTATATACTTTTTATCTAAACATAAATTATATTCAAATGCAATGTAAATATTTTTCCTTTGAAAGTAAATTGTATTCAAACACAATATGAACACAATATATTTACTAAACGGAGTCTAAGTACTTAAATCTAGAAGCAGAATCAACCATTAGAAATTTACTTACCATGCGTTTGGTGAACGTATTCAATTTGTATTATATTTAAATACAATGCAATTTTCACCCAAATACAAAAACATTTCATTTAAATACCAATCACATCACATTTTAAATACAATATAATCACTATTCATTATTTTACTTATTTTAATTATTTTTATTAATCACATCATATATTCTCTTTCTCCCTCCTTTTTTTCACCCTACTTTTATCTATCACATCATATATTTATTATTAAAATACAATTCAAATACTTTTCATCCAAACATACATTGCATTCGAATACAATGCTAATACTTTTCTTCAAAATATAAATTGCATTCAATGCATTACATTCAAGTGCAATACATTCACTAAACGGATCCTTATATTCTCCTTTTTAATTGTGTTTTAAAAATTAAAAAATAATTAATTTGTTTATTTGTAAGATTAATAACTTTATCTTCGAATTTTTGAGTAAATGACGGTTGATTCAAAATTTTTTTTTTTCATTAAAAGGCTCCCAAACTTATAAAAAGAGTGCAAACAGAAGATAAATCCTAACATTTATTAAACGTTAAACTAAAAACAATAATAAATCTTATGCTTAGTTTATTTATCGTATTGTATTTGTAATACGTTTAAACGCGATGTAATTTTCATCTAAACTCAAAAGTAATACCAATCACGTTACATTTTAAATCTAATATAATTATTATTGACTATTTTATTTTTTTTACTACTTTTATTAATCACATCACATACGCTCTCTCTCTCTCTCTCTTTTCTCTAGATTTTTATCAATCATATCACACATAATACAACTCAAATGCTTTTTATCTAAATAAAAGTTGTATTTAAATGTAATGTAGATATTTTTCATCTAAACATATATTACATTTAATACATCTCATTCAAATACAATATAAACGCAATATGTTTCCTAAACTTCCTGTTAATTCTTATGTGAATTTGACTAAACTTCCCCTAAAAAAATCAAATGAAAAAATACATGTTAACCGAACTTTTTAAACCCAAAAATCCATCCTTTACCGTTTAAAAAAAATTCTAAAAAAATCGAAAATAAAACCATCTCTCTCCCTCCAAATCGTCGGTTACCCCT
Source organism: Antiaris toxicaria (assembly GCA_035233585.1). Classification (NCBI taxonomy): domain Eukaryota; kingdom Viridiplantae; phylum Streptophyta; class Magnoliopsida; order Rosales; family Moraceae; genus Antiaris; species Antiaris toxicaria. The sequence continues at coordinate 22,938,049 of CP141153.1, forward strand.
CCATCGTGAACCCATCGCACACCCGTCGTACCTTCGCCTAAGTTCGAAGCTGTTGCAAACTAGGCACTGCAATCACTCGTTCCCCCGATAGAACATGCAACCCCACCAAAAACCCAGATCTGCAAAACCTAATGCTTGCAACCCCCCTTTCAAAACCACGCTGTTGTAAAACCCAAAGGTCGTCATCCCAACCCAAACCGCAGGCAACTGGCCTCGTCGCCCTAACTGCACACAATTCAACCATTGTCACCACCCTCCCTACACAATCCAGCCTCCGCTGCCCCACCCTTGCGTCAATTCACCCTCCGTCGCGAACTCAAGCACCTACCCAGACGTGAACATCAAATACCCACTAAGAATCGCCAACAAGAACCACCATGGAAGCTTTGTCTAAGCAAACCCTAGAATCCACATGAACCGAAGCTTGCAAACGTAGGTCCATGCGAACCCAGATCCTGCAGCCCCCATTACACAGCCGTTGTGAATTCAGATCCGAAAGCCATCGGACCCATTCCCTTCCCTCACGGTGATCTACCCTTTCCCACCACAAGGAGTCCCCACACCAACAACCACCCCTTGTTACATTGCAACCCAAAACAAACCCTACAAAACAGAATTACAGATCTACAAATAGAGTGAGTGAGACATCTGCAAAGAGAAACAGGATAGAAGTTCTCCGTCGTTGCTTCAACAGGCTTCAGCTTCACCAACGCTGACGTGGAGCTCAAGTTCAGCTTCAGCTTCACAGAGAAATGAGAGAATATCAATTAAGATAATTTGAATCACGACACGACAATATGATGCGAAACTCACATAAAATTAACGGATTTGGGTTTTCTTTAAATGGGTTTAGATCAAAATAGGTCAAACCCATCAAACACGATTAAATAAAAGGTTAAACCCACACAAATCTATCAACTTACAATTGATATGAAATAACCCGTTTAATAAATGAATTGTATATGAATTAATACGAACCAATTCATAAATTAACTATTTATAATTTTTAATATATATTATATAAAATATAAAATTCAAAATTTAAATATAAAATATATATTTTTAATTTTATATTATCTTTTATGATCTGAATATAGATGGAACTTGATTGTGAATTTACTTTGATTATTATAACTTGATTGTTGTTTAAATATTTAATAAGTTTTTTTAATGTCAAAATTAATGATAAATTAATTAAATTGATTAATAATATATTAGTTAAAAAAATCAACAACAAATTAGTTAAATGAATCAATAATAGGTTGAATGACCCATTTATGACCTTCTAGTAAGTGAGTTTAACAAATACGATACGACACGATACGTTTATAACACATTTAAACGGGTCATAAACGTATCGTGTCATGTTAACTCGTTTATTAACAGATCATGTTCAGATTTTGTTATTTGACACGATTATTAAACGAGTCGTGTTCGTGTTGAGTGTATTCGTATCAACAGATGGGTCAAACATGACACAAACATAATCCACTGACACGAATTACCACCCCTACTTGTATCCCTTGCATGGGGACTCCATTAAGTTGGTGGGGTGCCTCAAGCTTCACCCAATAGCTTCCCCACCTTTTTCCTTAGTTTTTTTTTTTTTTTTTAAGGGAAACTTAATTCTTTTTTGAGGAGAAATTGTTATCTCCAACGAACACGTAAGGCAACAGAAAGAGGAAAAGAGTTGCAGCATTTTAGAATCCTCATTTACAAGGGGAAATTTCCCGTGAGACGAATGTGGTCTAAAGTATGACGTAAACCATACTTATTGACGGCTGCATTGGCTTCCCTGAATCCTCCCCCATATGCCTGAGAAGCATCGTTGGCAATTTGGTGCATGAAGAACTCGCCCAGCTTGTTTTCGACTTTGGACCTTCCGCCTTTCTTTGACGATGATGAGGAGGATGATGAAGCTGCTGATGCAGAAGCCATGCCCCTAGGTACTGGCATAACTTCTGATTCAAGCCACATATATGAAAGCACCTGACAGATACCTTCCTCCACTTGGGGATTAAGATTACAGAAGCCTGCACAACTTGTTTAAGTTTAATGGAAGTAAACCGAGATGATAAAAAAAAAAAAAAGAAGCTTCGGATTGCATTTTTACCTTTAAGACGTAGCCAACCTTTCATCAATTCATGGGCAAGAATAGCTCCTGTTAGTAATCTTCAACCAGTGAAGAAATTTACAATAATGAGAATTAGTTACAGAATCTCAAACTTCTAACAGATTACATAAACAATAAGATGTCATGAATTTCTTTTCAATTGTATGAAAGGCACTCCGATCGCGCAGTTTCTTATTACTTAGAGCTCATATTTAACACAATTACAAAACAGTAGCTCTCTTTAATAATATCGGTTTTTCGGATTTGTGTTTATAGCGGGAAACACTTTTTGCTTCAATTCCTCCCAGCATCATTGCAATTGAGCTGATTAAATGTAATCACATAATCGTCATGCCTTTATTAGAAGTCTTGGAACTACTACCTATCACGGCATAACAGCAAATCTTAGTTGAGAACCGGAAAAAGATGTTTATATATTTTATGGGGCAAGCTACACATTAGGCTACAGTGCTGAATGTTGGGATAATGTAAGAAGAAAAAAACAACTAGAAAAGGAATAAAAAAGGATGGTCATGCAAACCTGGAAGAACGACAGGAAAATTACCTTGGAAGACCATAGAGAACTAGAATGGCCGTAACTTCACATTTTCGGGTCAGCTTTTGAGGTTGAGTTCTCATTCCAATAAGTTGGTGGCCCCCAATTCGCGGTCTTCTCAGTATCTGGTCATTAAAAGAAATAAAAAGTAAAAAACTTCAGTAACTCTACACATGTATCATTTCAGATACAATAATTAAAAACCAAAACGACATTTTCTTAACCATACACTGGTGACGGTCTGCTCTTCAGAAAGACATAAGCCCCTCGTCTCAGGCACGTGACGGAGGCCCTGAAAAGAACCTGCCTTCTGTTAGAAAATTTCCACAAACTGAAAAATCTAAAACATGCAAAAACATGGTGAAAAAAGATCACTCACGCTCTTCTCTCCGACAATTGCTTCATTGAGTGCCTGTCTTTCAACAAGAAGCATGGGAATTTGCTGATCTATTTTCATTTGCATTCCTTCATAAAAGTCTCTAATGGCATGGTAAAGGGGTTGACCGTCACCGGTATCCATGATTGCAGATTCCAAGCACTCAAAGCATATACTCCGTCCATCCCCCAATGAAACATACCTTGAATCCCAAGACTTCAAGAAAAGGTGCGGGGGGAGGGGGGTGGGGTGTGGTTTAAAAAAAAAAAATCATGGTTTAATTGTAAAAGCGGAAAAGAAAATATTTTGAAGATACCAGTAGCACCAATTTATAAGCCCGGTCAAAGTGCAGTAGCTTAGATTACTACCTCCAAGCACTCACAACTGCAGCAACGGGCTGTAGTGTTATGTTCGTGTGAAACACAGTATTTCTGAGACCAAAATGGGTGGCACCTATACTCGATCAAACCAGCCTGATTTGTTGGGATCTAAAATTGGTGAAATCCAACATACATTATTGTCAATAATATCATCGGGATGAAATCCAATTTTAACAGATTATCAATCTCAATGATATAGATCATGGTGAACGATAATGGGTTTTATTGTAGAAGAAAATTACTGACTTAAAATTTGAAGAATTTCAACCTAGGTTATATGAAACTTGTTGCTCTTAACCCACACACATTCGTACAATAGACTCAAACTTACAAGAAAGAAAGATGAATTTCTGTTTCAGTGAGATTAATGATTATTAAAACACAAATTGAACTTGAAAACTAAAATTCTGATGCAAATGCACAAACTGCAAGAAGAAAACAGGTATATATGAAATATAGTAAACATTTCTTACAAATTGGTGGCAGACATCACACTTAGGATGACCCAGCTCTTTGAAACAAATCTTGTGGTACGGATTCCTTCCTGACAAAGAAAACTAGGATCAAGAGGAAACAACAGTAAGATCTAGATGAATAGAGAATAATCTAAATAAGAAGCTTAGGAGGCAAAGAAAAATCAAAGTACCTCATTCTCAGTAATTGGAAGCCCACAGGCATGACAGCAGAAGCATTGTGGATGGAAGTAAGTTCCCATGCATCCTAAATAATTTCCATAACTTATTTCACCTTTGCAGCCGCCACATATTCTGTTAAGAACAGTTTAACATTTCTCAAATCCAAGACTGAAATCTGGTGATTTTGAGCTTTTTAACTTTTTCTTATAGGCTATTTAACCATCTTTAAATGGAGTTTAAGAAGAGCTATTATTATTTTCTTCAAATGTTTGGAAGGCAAACCATGAAAACTTTATGGACCATTCTCAAGAAACTATGAAAACCAAAGTGGATTATCCCCATAAAGAAGAAAAGATGGAATCCAAAATACTAAAGCAATCACAAGACTGGTCAAGCCTCATGTGACGGCATACGATTAGGCACAATAATTTGCTAACTTGTGAAAATGCTTTGATGAATATGTTACTTTAGATGCTTAAGCAGAGCTACTAATTGAATTGTCAACATGTTTAAGAGATTTGTTGAATGTTTCACATTTAGGCTAGGACCAGTCAACAAGTTGAGCTTGATGATCTAGATTGATAAACCAATAGGGTTTTAATGCCAACTAACCCGTTTGATTTCTTACGTTGGTCGACATTCTTCAAGTAACCATATGGTTTAAGCAATATATTATTCCAACAGTACGAAATCCTTACTTGTATCCCAAGGGTAATTCTGCTGAGGGTGATGTGGGTGGGCAGGAGGAGGATGAAGTGGAGGGACATGTGGATGGATATGTGCAGGGATGCGTGGAGGAAAAAAAGGCAAATTGTGGCCATCTTGAAGTGCCCTATCAAGCTCTTCATCATGATCAGTCTGCCATCTACGTCCTGAGAGATTAAAAAGAAAACTAAATTTCCAGTCAGGTTCTGTGAATGTAATCTATAAAAGCATAAGAGCATACATAATAATTCAACAAATACCCCTTGGTCTCCCTAAATCTTCAGCCAGAGATAGTGCAATTGCATGTTCTAAGTCATCTTTCTCCCTCTGAGATCTAGTGCGACCATCCTAATTGGATCAGAAGAACTAGTGAAAATGCCGTTTTATTAAAGGAGAAACTAATATAATCAGATTCTAATAGTAACCATAGGTTTTCAACAAGCTGGGAGATACAAGGTGAAAACCGTGTGAAATTAACCTGACATTTTAATTTTCTGACTAAACCCATTGCGTAGTTGATCTACATTACTCGGAAACCAAAGGTTGACATATATATGCGCTTCAAAATGACGATTGAAAATTTTAGTTACTATGCAGAGATAAAATCTTCTATATTCATGTTTGACAGTCTGTAAATTGCAACTAAACTGAACTAAGATCACACCAATCTGCCACAAAAATACCATAACAAGATAAGAGTCTAACCAAGGATCTAATTGGTCCACGCCAAGCCATGTTTTCGTCACCAATGAGCTGCGGATGACAGCCGCCGGTACCACTTCCTTCTCGTCGACCACTGGAACCGCCCTTGAAAAGCTTAGTCAGCCAGTTCATAAACCGTGATTTCTTCTCTCCGTATGAAGAAACAAAGTCCCCTGCTTACCCAAAAAAAAAAAAAAAAAAAAAAACATAAAAATCAAAAACCAATCCATAAGCCACCAAGGAAAATGCTTCACAGGAAATGTATTTAAAAAGAAAAAACAAAATTAATCAATTTTTTAGCCCATTTACATAAACTAAAAGAAAAAAGAAAAAAAACCAAATTCAATTCAATAACTCAAGAGCATTTCTTGGAATATTTCAACACCAATTGTAGCCAAAGTCCAAACAGATATTCCGATAACAAGAAAAACCTCCCTCGGGTTATCGAAATATTCCAATTCCCGAGTTGATTAAAAGCAACATTTCGATCAAACGCAAAGAGGCTTTTATTAATATTTCCTATAAATAACAAAAATGAACCAATTTTTCTCATACTAATAAGATAAAATAAAAATAAAAATAACTAGGTACAATGAGTGAATTGAGGAATAACTGTGGAGCATTTGTACAAAAATGTTGATTACAACAAACGTAAGCTGAATCAACACCAAACTGAGAAAATCGAGTAGAAAAAGGTTTCGGAGGAAAGAGGAAGAAAGAGTACCGTAAATGCAAGGCTGAGAGAGGTGGTTGACATCTGAAGAAGCCATTGTATAGGCTTCCAATTCCGAAAAGGACACACACAGAAACAGAAGAGAGAGAGAGAGAGATTAAGCGACGGCTTGAAAATGAAGGAGGAGGAGAACAAGGCATAAGGCATCGTTAAAATAAATAATAAATTAATAAAAATTAATAGACAAAAGAAAGAAGAAGAAGAAGAAACTTGAAAGAGAGAGAAAGAGGGAATATCTGAGAGGGAAAGGAAACGATTTTAGGAGAGAAGAAGATTCTTCGTTTGGAAAGCAATAGAGGAAGAAGAGGGATACAAGTTTAGGGAGAAAGATGGAAAGAGTGGGGAAAAAAGAGAGAGAGAGCGAGAGAGAGAGAGAGAGGAACCTGCTGAGGAGAACAACTAATATATAAAAGCAACGGTGGACAGCCCTCTGCCCTTCCCACAGGAATTCCGCGCCATTCTCTCTCTCTCTCTCGCAGCAACGACAAAAGAGAGAATTTCGTGACAAAGTTGATTTTTTTTTTTTTCAAATTTTCCCTCTTTGTCTTTTGTGTAAAGAATTCTTTCTCCCCCCCCCCCCCCCAGTTTCTCACTTGTTAAATAAAAATAAAAGGAAAAAATAAAAAGAAAAAGAAACAAAAACAAACACAAAAATGACGGTTTGAGTATATCGTAATTTCAGAGGATGTTTGGTAAACGTATTGTATTTTAATTGTATTTGAATGAAATTTGTTTTTTAAATATTGTATTTGGTTGAAAAATATTTGTTTTGTATTTGAATGAAATGTGTGTTTGAATGAAAAATATTTTAGTATTGAAAAGTTGATGTGATTGGTAAAAATAGAGATAAATAGTAGAGTTAAAAAATTGATGTGATTGTTTTAAAAATATTTTAAATAGTAATTGTTTTCGTAATACTATTGTAAAACTTGTATTTGGTGTAAAATTGTACTATATTTGAGTAAAATTAAAATGCAAAACATATTCCAAACGGCACCTCACACTCAACGTTACAACCGTCGATAATTCAAATTTTCAACTTTTATCATTATTATTTTTTTGTTAGAACAAATTAATGCATAAAATTTACTTTGCTTAAATATAAAATTACTTTTTATTAGTTATGATGTAACACCAAAGCATTTCTAAACAAAATTCATGTATATTATAGGTTATAGCTGAGATATAACAATGTGTTTATTGTATAATGTGTATTCTAGAAATCAAAATTATAATAATTAATCATGGTAAAAATTTTCTTACATTTTTCTCAATCAATGTTATATAAATAAATATTATCTTACACGTTATCATTACATTTTATTGCTAATTATTTTTTGGTTGAAAACGCCTTACTTTACATTTTACATGTGTGTGAACATGGTTATATTTACATTATATTAAGAATGGTGAAAAACCTCTATGGTCTTATGTTTAAAAAAGTTTGTTGCTCAAAATTCAAACCCCAAATTAATATTTTGTAAAAGAAAACAAAAACAATAGATGAAAATTAGAACAGGAAACTAAGGAGGACCATTTTTTTTTTTATTTTTTAAGAAAATTATTATAGAGGAAGAGGGTTGAGGTTGTTAATAGTTACATTACGGGTCTCGTGTATGGCAATGTAAATGTATAATAACATCGTTTATCGTGGTGTGAGTTATAGAACAAAATCTTGTTAGTGATCTCAATAAAACAGTATTCTTTGACATATAAATTTTTCAACAAGCCATATTGAAATTGGCTTAAGATGACGTAGGAATTCCTATTAATATATATATATATATGTTTAAAAAAACTGCCCATATTCTAAATTCTTTGGCTTTTAGGTTGTCAACAAGAAAACAGGAAGAAGATTCTATATGAGGCCTTGGCTATTTGCTAGCTAACTATAGCTAGCAAGCAACTTTGCTTTTAGATGGAATGAGATCCTTAATTAAACAGTCTACATTAATCCCCATATAATTTGTTTATATAATAATTTCTGCACGATAGTGACATTCTCTAAGTTCAACCAAACATGAATATCGCCATCGATCAAAGCAAAGATGCAAAAATCCACTATATGTCCGTATATATTCTATTGTATTATTCCAAACCCTCTCATTTTTTTCCCCCTTTTCTTGGATGAAAATTGCCGGTTACGCTACAATGAACAGAAGCTCTAGCATTCATGAAAAACTTGAAAAACGTTTATTACATGTTTCTTTGTGCGCAAGTTTTCTTATCTTACCGTGACTTATTTGGAAAAAAAATTTAGTTTATTTTAATATAAAAAAATTGATTGATTTTTTAAAAATTAGTATTAATTTTTATTAATTTTTAAGAAAATGATAAAAAGAAAAAAAAAAAAACCAATCGTAAAATATAACTTGATTTGAACTAAACCTATTGTGTTCTTTTAGTTGCATATTTTAGCTTAGGTTTAGCTTAAAATAAGCTAAGTTAAAGCTAAAGTTGAACATTTGGGGATATAAATGTTTAGTTTAAACTTATATTGTAAATTGTATCGAAATAATAAAAGTAGAGATAAAAAGTTGTTAAAATATAGTCCACTAAGCTAAATTCTTTGATTTAAGTTAAATCCAATCTAAAATGTGCAACCAAACAAACACGTCTTTTTGGATGACTGATTTAGTTTAGATTTAGCTTGAAAATAGTTAAATTAGGTATTTGATATGCAAATGTTTTGTTTAAATTTGTATTAAAAATTTATTGAAATAAAGAAGTAGATGTAAAAAAAATTATTAAAGTAGAGTTTATCAAGTTAAATTACGCTAAAATCAAGCTTTTATTAAATGTATAATTTAGCTTAGTTCAAGCTAAATTATGCCACCAAACAAAAATTTTAATGATCTCTAGAAAGGTGAGCATTTGATTGTTAAAAATCTAATCCGACAATTAAATAACCTAGTGGGTCATAACAATTTATCTTATTATATGAGTATTGATCTCAAACAAATCCTATCGTAAAAATATCCTCTGTTTTTTTTCCTGTTACTTTTCATGCAATTAGGTCTTCTGTTGAAAGGAAAATTAAAAAAAAAAAAAATTCCTATATCATGCTGCTTTGTCAAACTCCAATGTTTTTTTTTTTTTTTTAATGACAAAGCAGGCAATGTCAAACTCCAGGCTCGTTACTGCGTCAACAGTTTAATATATGTGTGTGTGTAAATTTATATGTCCAATTTATGTGGCTTCAAAATATACCTAACGTATTGTGTCATTCACAATTTACACACACATTCTCTTTCCAACTAACATTTAATTATGCCATTCGAATTAAGCCACTTGAAGAATCTTATCTTCCTTTATTAAAGAACAAAACCAGCGTTAATTCAACGTCTGAAAATTTATACGTCATTCAGATTGTACCTCCACACCACCCAGGAAAAAGAGGGCCAAATAAAAAACACTACTTTTGGGCAAATTTATGGTGTTATTTTATTTTATTTTTAGTAACTGATTGATGTTATGTTGTTATCTATTCTTATGGACCATTGGAGATCATTTTTATGATTTTAGACCAAGATTTCTTCTACTGTCCGTCCACAAATTTTGGCCTCGAGTGTTTGGTAAGACATGGGAAACTTTACATATAAATATTTTAATATATAATGCTTATTTCATTAATTATAACGACTTATTGCTTTGCATGCATTCCTGGATGATGATCATTTTGGTTTAAAGGCCATTGTTGGCATTTGTGTAGTCGATTAAAACCTTAATTTAAATTGTTATTCCAACCACTAAATGAAATGATGGATGATATCTACGACTTGATTGAAAATATATGGACATGTATGATGATCTAAGACAATGACAGATTGTGGCAACTTGCTCATTAGTAAGGAAAGATAAAAAGGAAAACTAATTTCTGGCTGTGTCTCCAACAATTTAAGCCCCCGAAAACTTGCTGCCGTTATTCATTAGCCAGCCTCGTGTCACGTCATCGATAAAGCAAGGCTTGTCCCTAATGCAGAAGTACACCACAAATCATTAAGGTGTCATTTGCCAACAACATTGCTTTTTAATTTTATTTAAATATAATATAATTTTACACCAAACACAAATTTTATAACAGTGCTACGAAAATAATTACTATTTAAAATATTTTTAAAACAATCACATCAATTTTTCAACTTCAATATTTATCTCTACTTTTACCAATCACATCAACTTTTCAACTCTAAGATACTTTTCATCTAAACACATATTTCATTCAAATACAAAACAAATACTTTTCAACCAAATACAACATTCAAAAAACAAATTTTATTCAAATACAATCAAAATGTAATACATTTACCAAACGTCCACTAAATCGTTTCGAGTTCAATCCCAACGTCGTTACCCTAATAGATTATCTCGTCATGAATGCTGATCAGATACCTCATTCTAGTTATCTCCTTTTATTATTTTCGTTGGAATAAAAAATGTATACACACGCTACTAGAAAAAGTTAGATTACACAGTTAAGATTTCATAATTGATTTTAAAAAGGGTCATGGAAAGCTAGTCTAAAAACATGACCCATATTGTTAAAACCAAAATAGTTGTATTAGTGGAATCTTCCACCACTGTACAATGATATAGTCTGTTTTGTTCTTGTATTTTATTTATTTATTTTGTTATAACCGAGAAACTTATCATTCTCAAAAAATTTTGTATAAGATATGTAAATAAATGTACATTCATGATGAGACATGTTATAGAATACAGAGCAGATGAAAATTTTGATTAACTGAGTTTTAATCAAAATTTGACAATGAATTAATGAATATAGTTTAAAAGCTAAGCATTAATTTGAATTAAGATATTTTAAAATTAATAGAAAAGTATGTGAAAAATACATATTAAGAGATCAATGGCACACAAGTAAGCTACATTGATCAATGGCCAAAATTAGCCAAACAAGCCCTTATAATTTTCTTAAAGAAAATTTAAGAAAATGAAAGAAAGTGAGAGAGAGAGTTAGGCACGTGAGTTTAGGGGGGGGGGGGGGGGGGTGGGGAAGTAAATCACTCCCCATAGCTGCAAAGAGAAACGCCCGAGAAAGAGAGAAAGCAGAAAAGTAAATCCATTCAAGTTCGGATTTTTCTCTTCCAACCAGGAAATCGTTCAAGTTTCAGCCAAGAATCCACAGCAAGAAGCTCTCAAGCTTTAAGTAAGGTAAACCCTTGTTTTCTCACATTTTTCGGGTGGAAAAATCTGAGGTTTTGAGAGGAAAAAGAGAATGAGAGTAAATCATGTTGAGATTCTCAGTTAAATCAAAACATGGTTTGAGTCTAGTTGTTTTTAAACACGAATCCATGAGTTGATGGTTTAGAAAACCAAGTTTAGTGAGTTCTCTTCAAGAAAGTTCATATTTTTCAAAAGTTGAGTCAAGAGATGTGAATAAGCAAAATGTGAAATTTTAGTTATGAAACCATAGATTTGTGATAGTAGAAATGTAGTTGATACCTTGAAACGATCTTATTGAGATCGATTTTGAGTGTAAGAAGTAGAACAAAGGCTATAAAAGCCTTAGAAAATCAGAGCAGAGTATTTCAGACCTAAAATCTTGATTGTGGTATGAACACGGGCGTGTTCAGAACACGGGCCTAAACATACCCACATGCATGACTGTGTTGCAAGAAAAATTTAGACCCGAGAGGTACACGGCTAAGAACACGGACGTGTATCGAGCCGTGTCGAGGGGCACACGGTCATGGGAAGGGCATGTAACAGACCATGTTAGACAGCAGGAAAACACGGCCAGAAACACGACCGTGTAAGTAACCGTGTAAGCCTGCACGTATAGTCTAGAGGAGTACACGGCCGTGTATCTACCTGTGTAAGTATACAAGGATTACACGACCATGCTCCATGAACCACATGACCATGCACGTAAGTCCAGAGGAGTACACGGCCAAAGACACGCCCATGTAGGAGGGCGTGTTCGAAGTCAAAGTAAAAAAAAAAAAAAAAGAGAGTCTGGAAATGTGAATTTACATATTTTGCTATGTTTCCAGTATAAGATGAATATTGGAAATAATCAGCGATTATTTCTTTTATAGGAGTTCAAGCCAGAGACTCCGATACAGCAATCCCAGAGCAGCAGAGGCTCACGCAAGCAGATTTCCTGTAAGTTCAAGCATTGTCCTGACTGCAACGTGGAAAATCTTGTTATGATATGATGTTATGTATATTGTTTGGCATGTGTGATAGACATTGATTGTCTACATCACGATACTCATGTCAGTTTCATGTCATGCATATAGAATTTCATGTTTCAAGTACACATGTCAGATAGGTAGCAGGTTCACGAAAACAAGTAGGTGCATAAGGCACCTTAGTATGTTAATAAAACTCACACCTCAAGTAAATCATGTAACAGGTTCCTACTATGGGGGCAATTAGTATGTTACCCAGTTGGAACTCCAACAAAGATGGTAATTAAACCAATTATTAGCGTACCGGCCTCCTGACCCATGGGGAGGTTTTTATATTTAGCTCCAGTTAAGACTGATGAGGTCAGCACTAAAGTACCGCTCTCAGTTATACTAACATGTCAGTACGACCACTCAGGAGCTCAAAACCAGAACTTAATAATAGTTAATATCCTAAGATTAATCTTTCAGTATGAGCATGTTTTACAGAGTCAAGTTTCATGCATAAGTACAGTACAACATATTATGATTCATGTTTTTATGTTTGAACTTACTGAGCTCATAGCTCACTAGTTTGTTCACATGTTGCAGGTAAGAGACCTATTCACCAGTAGTACACGGTGGACAATGGACAGGGTATGTACATGCTAGGGAGATTGGGCGAGGGATTGTGGTCACCATTTGTCTTCCGCTGTACAGTTTTGAAAAGTTTAAACTTGTAATTTCAAGAACACGTTTTCAAGTCAAGATTATGTGATAGGGGAATCATGAATTCATGTGCATGTTATTTTGTTAACATGATTTCCTTATCACATTCTCGAACAGTTTATGATATTAAAAAAAAATTTATTCCACAAAAATTAGCAAGCAGTTTTCAAGTTCAGTATGATTGCCAGCGACCCTAGAGGCCTACATACTATTGCGGTTAACTACAGAGTTGACTGTAATAGCGCTGTAGAGCCTCCACAGCAGCGCGGGCTGCCACATTTGGTATCCGAGCGGTTTTTTTTAAATGAGTTCAGTTTAGAATACCAAACGTAGTCACAGTTGGTATTATCAGAAAAGTTGATAGACCACATCCCGCCTGATTCGGTGTATGTCCTGTTCACCAATTTAAGTAAGTTAAGTTTATGTTAAGATAAGCAGCTAGTTATGCATGAAGGTAAAGGTCTGTAGAGACCTATACTTGGTAGTAAGTATATGATGTTATAATAATGCAATAAATCATTTGAGACCTCTTGTAGAGGATTTAATACAAATTCATCGTGTGATGTTAGGATACAAGGTAGCACGATGGAAAACCAGGGCCAATGCCAAAGAAGGAGAAGGGGACGCCCATCTCTGACTCAGAGATTAGAAGAGATGCAAGCTCTTCTAGAAAACCAGATAAGAGAAAATGTAGAATTGAGACAGAGATTAGAAAAGTTAGAACAGAGACAGGGATCAGTAGGGACTCCTATACAACCAGCCGCTGAAGTAGAACAAGTAGTGCCACCAGCGGCGCCAAAAGTGATTCAGGAACCACCGGTTAGGGTGAACCCAAAGCCACTATACAAGAGATTTCGAAAGATGAGGCCTCCAGAATTTGAGGGTTGAACAAATCTTTTGGAAGCAGAAGATTGGCTTTCTTCGATCCAGATGATTATGGAGTTTATGAGACTCACAGATGAAGAGAAAGTCTTATGCGCATCCTTTATTCTAAGGAGGGACGCAAGATTTTGGTAGGACACAGTCCGTATGAAGAGGGATGTGACTACAATGTCATGGGCGGAGTTCTTGGAGGAGTTCAACCAGAAATACTATGATCCTGCATCACTCCGACCCCAGCAGAAAGGGTTTTCAGATTTACAGTAAGATGACATGTCAGTCAGTGAAGTTTGCAGGAGATTTGATCAACTTTCCCGCCTATGTCCGTATGTAATGCCAACAGAAAGGGAGAAGATACAGAAGATGATAGGCATGTTCAGGCCTGAGATTTCTACTTTGATTGACATTGGCTCAATCCCGCCAATCTCAGTAGCCGACTGTGTTAGTCGTGCTTTGAGAGTAGAGTACCATCTAGCCCGACAGAAGAAGAAAAGGAAAAGGTCTGGGAAGCCAAGAAGAGAGAAAAGATCTTGGCTAAGGCCTCTCAACCTAGACAACACAGTAAGGGTAGTTAGAGTACAAGACCATAACAGTCCAGTAATCTAGGCCCTTAGTTCCAACAAAAGAGAAAGGGCAATTTCTAGGGAAACCAAGGTCAAGACAATAGAAGTCAGTCACAGAGGACTAACACCACTATAGTTCCAAGTAACCCCACCAGTCCAAATTGTGGGAAGAAGCATGGGGGTCAGTGCAAAGCTGGCACGACTGCCTGTTTTCAGTGTAGAAAAGAGGGCCATTTCATCAAGAATTGCCCTATGAACCGCCAGTCAGTATCAGGAGCAAACTCTTCACGTCCACAGCAGTCACAAGTTCATGCACTCAAATTGAGTTATGAAAGCCCATCAGAAGTGCCTCCAGCAGTGCAAGAAAGACAAGAAAGAGCTCCTCAGACAGATGCTAGGATGATGGCCTACACCAGAGAGGAAGCAAAGGCAGGGACGTCCAACATGGTGACATGTCAGATTTCTGTCGCTAATCACTTGGCATCTGTTCTTTTTAACTCTGGGGCCACCCATTCTTTCATATCATATGCATTTACTAATAAGTTAGAATACCCTAGAGATCACATGAGAAGAACTTTTAGAACTGCTCTTCCATCAGGAGAAATCATATTGTCCGAGTACTGGTTACCTCATGTACCAATAATCGTGGCAAATAGGGAGCTATATGCAGAATTGATCATGATGAAGATAGTAGACTATGATGTAATCTTGAGAATGGATTTCTTAGGAAAATATCAAGCCACGATCGATTGCAGAAATAGAAGAATAGTGTTTAAGCCAGAAGAGGAAGATAGCTTTGAATACGTCGATTCCTCAAGAAAATCAAGCAAGATGATGATCAGTTTACTGAAAGCCAAGAAGCTAATAGCCAGTGGTTGTACTGGATATTTAGCTTATGTGATAGATATAGCAGAAGAAAAGAAGTTACAACCGGAAGATATTCCTGTTGTCAGAGAATTTCTAGAAGTCATTCCCGAGGAACTACCAGGAATACTTCCAGAGCGGGAAATCTCATTTGAGATAGAGCTCCTACATGGAACAGCACCGATCTCAAAGGCGCCATACCACATGGCACCAGTGGAGCTGAAAGAGTTACAAGTGCAGTTGAAAGATCTACTTGACAAGGGATTCATTAGACCGAGCTATGCCCCATGGGGTGCTCCCATACTGTTTGTCAAGAAGAAAGACGGGACGTTCCGCATGTGCATAGATTACCGAGAATTGAACAAGGTTACAGTCAAGAATAGGTACCCATTACCTAGGATTGATGATCTATTCGATCAACTCAAGGGTGCAGCAGTGTTTTCAAAGATTGATTTGAGATCAGGATACTATCAGCTGAGGATCAAAGAAGATGATGTTCCCAAGACAGCTTTCAGAACTCGTTATGAGCATTATGAATTCCTAGTAATGTCGTTTGGGTTAACGAACGCGCCAGCCGCTTTTATAGACCTGATGAACAGAGTCTTCAAGGAGTATCTTGACAAGTTTGTCATTGTGTTCATCGATAACATCCTTGTATATTCAAAGACTCACGCAGAGCATGAAGCACAGTTAATAGTTGTTTTTCAGAAGCTGAGAGAGCATCAACTCTATGCCAAATTCTCAAAATGTGAGTTTTGGCTAGATAGAGTACATTTCCTCAGACATGTAGTGTCCAAGGAGGGAATTGCAGTGGATCCAATCAAAGTGGATGCAATCAACAAATGGCCTGCACCTAAGAGCGTGACAGAGATACGCAATTTCTTAGGGTTAGCTGGCTATTACAGGAGATTTATGAAAGGGTTTGTACGATTGGCAGCACCTCTGACAACCCTCACACGTAAGGAAAAGAAGTATGTTTGGACAAAAGAATGTGAGAGAAGCTTTCAAGAGTTGAAGAGACGGCTGACAAGCACGTCGATCCTCATACTCCCTACTGAGGGGGAGAAGTATGAAATCTACAGTGATGCTTCAGGATTGGGTTTGGAAGCAGTATTGATGCAAGAAGGCAGAGTGATTGTCTATGCTTCAAGCCAATTGAAAGAACATGAGAAAAATTATCCCACCCACGACCTAGAACTCGCTGCAGTAGTGTTCGCACTCAAAATTTGGCGACACTATCCGTATGGAGTACAGTGCCAGATTTACACGGATCATCAGAGCTTAAAATACTTCTTCACACAGAAGGAGTTAAACATGAGGCAAAGAAGATGGTTGAAGTTGGTGAAGGATTATGACTGTGAGATCCTTTATCATCCAGGAAAAGCTAACCGAGTAGCAGATGTTTTAAGCAGAAAAGTTACAGTTCCGCAGCAGTTGTCCATTAACAGATTATCAAGACCATTGCAACAAGAGATTCATTCGCTTGAGCTAGAGCTGATATCAGGAAAATTGTCAGCATTGCAGCTGAAGTCATCATTGTTTGATGATATCAAGGAAGCTCAGAAGCAAGATTCAAGTCTAACAGAATCCCAGGAAGAGGTTTGTAAAGATGGATTAATCATATATTTCATGTTCCAGCAAATGAAGAACTTTGAAGGTGAATCATGTCATAAGCTCATGAAACGCCATATTCAGTCCATCCTAGAGCCACCAAGATGTACCAAGACTTAAAACTACAGTTTTGGTAGAAAGAGATGAAAGGAGATATTGCAAGGTTCATGAGTAAGTGCCTTACTTGTCAAAAAGTCAAGGCTGAGCATCAGCATCTTGGAAGAAAGTTAGAACCTCTAGAGATTTCAGAATGGAAATGGGAGAATGTTACCATGGATTTTATGGTAGAGCTACCCAAAACAAGAGGAGGACACGATGTCATTTGGGTAATCGTGGACAAGTTGACGAAGACAGCCAGATTCATACCAATGAAGATCACTTACTCATTAGAGAAGCTAGCACACCTTTATGTAGATCATGTTGTCAGGTTACATGGAGTGCCAAAGTCCATAGTATCTGACAAAGATGCACGATTCACTTCAAACTTTTGGGAGTGTGTGCAAAGAGCCATGGGCACAGAACTGAGGTTCAGTACAGCCTTCCATCCTCAGACAGATGGACAATCAGAACAGACTATCCAGACCTTAAAGGATATGCTCCGGGCGTGTGTTATGGATTTTCCAGGAGCTTGGGACAAGAAGCTACCATTAGTGGAATTCTCATATAACAATAGTTACCAAACTTCCATCACGATGGTACCGTATGAGGCCCTGTATGGACGAAAGTGCAGATCACGCATCCACTGGTATGATCTGAAGGAAAAACAACTGTATAAAACAGATTTCATGCAGGAAACTTGCGATGCAGTTGCCAAGATCCAGCAAACGATGAAAATTGCTCAGAGCAGACAGAATAGCTATGCAGATAGAAGATGGAGATTCCTAGAATTCAAGGAAAGGGACTTCATATTTCTAAACGTGTCACCCATGAAGGGGATTATGCGATTTGGTAAGAAGGGAAAACTGAGTCCAAGGTATATTGGACCTTATGAGATTATTAAACACATTGGGAAGGTTGCCTATAAGTTGGCATTACCTCTTGAGCTGTCAGCAATACACAGTGTATTTTATGTCTCCATGCTCAGAAAGTACATGTCAGATCCATCTCATGTGATACAACATGAACCAGTCCAAGTCCAAGAGGACCTAACCTATGAAGAACAGCCTGTTCAGATACTGGCTAGAGAAGAAAAGTGCTGAGAAACAAGACCATCCCACTAGTCAAGGTATTGTGGAGAAATCACAACAATGAAGAAGCTACGTGGGAAAGAGAAGATGAGATGAGACTTTCATACCCTCACTTGTTCTAAATTTTCGAGGACGAAAATCTTATAAGGAGAAGTGAATGTGATAATCGAGAAACTTATCATTCTTAAAAAATTTTGTACAAGATATGTAAATAAATGTACATTCATGATGAGACATGTTATAGAATATAGAGCAGATGAAAATTTTGATTAATTGAGTTTTATTCAAAATTTGACAATGAATTAATGAATATAGTTTAAAAGCTAAGCATTAATTCGAATTAAGATATTTTACAATTAATAGAAAAGTATGTGGAAAATACATATTAAGATATCAATGGCACATAAGTAAGCTACATTGATTAATGGCCAAGATTAGCCAAACAAGCCCTTACAATTTTCTTAAAAAAAATTTAAGAAAATGAAAGAAAGTGAGAGAGAGAGTTAGGCACGTGAGTTTAAGGGGGGGAGAATTAAATCACTCCCCTTAGCTGCAAAGAGAAACGCCCTAGAAAGAAAGAAAGAGAAAGAAAGAAAGAGAAAGAGAAAGAGAAAGAGAGAGAAACCGAGAAAGAGAGAGAGCAAAAGAGTAAATCCATTCAAGTTTAGATTTTTCTCTTCCAACCAGGAAATCGTTCAAGTTTCAGTCAAGAATCCACAGCAAAAAACTCTCAAGCTTTAAGTAAGGTAAACCCTCGTTTTCTTACATTTTCAAGGTGAAAAAATCTAGGGTTTTAAGAGGAAAAAGAGAATGAGAGTAAATCATGTTGAGATTCTCGGTTAAATCGAAACATGGTTTGAGTCTAGTTGTTTTTAAACACGAATCCATAAGTTGATAGTTTAGAAAACCAAGTTTAGTGAGTTTTCTTCAAGAAAGTTCAGATTTTTCAAAAGTTGAGTCAAGAGATGTGAATAAACAAAATATAAAATTTTACTTATGAAACCATGGATTTGTGATAGTAGAAATGTAGTTGATACCATGAAACGATCTTATTGATATCGATTTTGAGTGTAAGAAGTAGAACAAAGGCCATAAAAGCCTTAGAAAATCAGAGCAGAGCATTTCGGACCCAGAATCTTGATTCTGGTATGAACACGGGCGTGTATAAGGGCGTGTTCAGAACACGGGCCCAAACATACCCATATGCACGACCGTTTTGTAAGAAAAATTTAGACCCGAGAGGTGCACGGCCAAGAATACAGCCGTGTATCGGGCCGTGTCAAGGGGCACACGGTCATGGGAAGAGTGTGTAGCAGACCATGTTAGACAGCAGGAAAACACGACCAGAAACACGGCTGTATAAGTAACCGTGTAAGCATGCACGTATAGTCCAAAAGAGTACACGACCAGAAACACGGCCGTGTATCTACCCGTGTAAGTATATACGGATTACATGGCCATGCTCCACGAACCACACGGCCATGCACGTAAGTCCAGAGGAGTACACGGCCAGAGACACGCCCGTGTACGAAGGCGTGTTCGAAGCCAAAGTAAAAAAAAAAAAAAGAGTCTGCAAATGTGAATTTACATATTTTGCCATGTTTCCAGTATAAGATGAATATTGGAAATAATCTGCGATTATTTCTTTTATAGGAGTTCAAGTCAGAGACTCTGATATAGCAGTCCCAGAGCAGCAGAGGCTCACGCTAGCAGATTTCCTGTAAGTTCAAGCATTGTCCTGACTGCAACGCGGACAATCTTGTTATGTTATGATGTTATGTATATTGTTTGGCGTGTATGATAGACATTGATTGTCTACATCACGATACTTATGTCAGTTTCATGTCCTGCATATAGAATTTCATGTTTCAAGTACACATGTCAGACAGGTAGCAGGTTCACGAAAACAGATAGGTGCACAAGGCACCTTAGTGTGTTAATAAAACTCACACCCCAAGTAAATCATGTAACAGGTTCCTACTGTAGGGGCAATTAGTATGCTACCCAGTTGGAACTCTAGCAAAGATGGTAATTAAACCAATTATTGGCGTACCGACCTCTTGACCCATGGGGAGGTTTTCATGTTTAGCTCCAGTTAAGACTGAAGATGTCAGCACTAAAGTACCGCTCCCAGTTATGCTAACATGTCGGTACGACCACTCAGGGGCTCAAAACCAGAACTTAATAACAGATAATATCCTAAGACTAATCTTTCAGCACGAGCATGTTTTACTGAGTCAAGTTTCATGCATAAGTACAGTGCAGCATGTTATGATTCATGTTTTTATGTTTAAACTTACTGAGCCCATAGCTCACCAGTTTGTTCACATGTTGCAGGTAAGAGACCTGTTCACCAGTAGTACATGGTGGACGACGGACATGGTATGTACATGCCAGGGAGATTGGGCGAGGGATTGTGGTCACCATTAGTCTTCCGCTGTATAGTCTTTAAAATTTTAAACTTGTAATTTCAAGAACACATTTTCAAGTCAAGATTATGTGATAGGAGAATCATGAATTCATGTGCATGTTATTTTGTTAACATGATTTCCTTATCACATTCTCGAACAGTTTATGATATTAAAAAAAAATTTATTCCAAAAAAATTAGCAAGCAGTTTTCAAGTTCAGCATGATTGCCGGCGATCCTAGAGGCCTACATACTATTGCGGTTAACTACAGAGTTGACTGTAATAACACTGTAGAGCCTCCACAGCAGGGCCGGCCGCCACATTTTTTATTGCCACCATTGAGTTTGTCAAACCAAACTACATCACCGCCTCATTTTTATGTGTGGTACTTGGGAAAGGTTTTTGTGTTTTAATTTCCTTTTCATTTTTCTTCTACCAAATAATTGTAAATATCAAAATCCTTCAACTAACCATGTTAACTAAGGCTAATAATTTGAGTCACGACACGACAACACAATACAAGATCCGTATAAAATTAGAGGGTTTGTGTTTTTCTTAAATAGGTTTGGGTCAAAAAGAAACGAACCCGCACGAACCCACCAATCCGCATTTGACGTGAAATAACCCGTTTAATAAATGAGTCATATATGGGTTGACACGAATATGATCCATAAATTACTCATTTATAATCTATAATATATTTATATTGTTATATATATATTATATGATGTTATACTATTTTTAAGGAGTATTTAAAATTCAAATATAAAATATATCTTTTATTTTTTGTACATATTTTTTAAAATTTTTTAACATAGAAAAGAAAACGTAAGTTTTGCTTTTGTTTCTTTAGTCTTTAAATTATACATGGTATGACCTGGATTTATTTTTATTTGCTTTTTTTAGCTTGGTTGTGACTTGCATTGTGAACTCAATTTAGTTGTTGACTTTAATTTGGTTTTATGTTTATCTTTTGTGAATTGAGTTTAACTGTAGTTTGATTGTAATTGAGTTGATTTAGTTGTTATAACTTGATTCTTATTTAGGTATTTAATGAGTTTTAATAGTGTTAAAATTAATAATAGGTTAATTAAATAGGTCAATAATAGGTTGAATGACCCTTTCATGATCTTTTTAGTAAGTGGGTTTGATAGATTTGAATGACCTTTTTATGACTGACACGTTTATGACCTGTTTATCTTTTATGACCCCTTTTAATAAGTGGGTTTGACAGATTCGAATGACCTTTTTATGACTATTTTATGACACATTTATGACCCATTTATCAAACGCGTCATAAACGTGTTGTGTCATATAAACATTAAAGGGTTAAGTTTGGGTTTTGTTTTTTGACACAATTATTAAATGGGTCATATTTGTGTCAAATATTATTTTGTCAATATACGAATCAAACACGATATGAACACGACCTA
Source organism: Antiaris toxicaria (assembly GCA_035233585.1). Lineage (NCBI taxonomy): Eukaryota > Viridiplantae > Streptophyta > Magnoliopsida > Rosales > Moraceae > Antiaris > Antiaris toxicaria. Next base: position 22,960,056 of record CP141153.1, read on the forward strand.
CCAATAAGAATTGTTACCCATTGTCAACCCCTTTTTCACTTCACTTTCCACTCTTACTATATAAGCTTGTATTATTTCTCATCTGTGTAGTTTTTTTTGCACAAACATCTATTTAGGAGTGTAACAATTTAAGTTGTGTGGCAGAATCCCAACTCGAGTCGAGTTGTCAAGCTCATTGATTTTCAAAATAGCAAATTGTAGATAAGTAAAACCAAGCTCAAACCAACCTACTAGAATTGATCATGATGTGCAAAAATTTTCTAATTTTCAAGGATTTTTAAGGGCATTTAAGAAAGCATTTTTCATATTGTGTGTCTTGTTCTATAAACTTTCAAATTATTTGGCAATAGACATGTAACTGTCTTATTTTATGGTTTGGGATAATTGCAAAAATGATATAAATTTAAGGACTAATCAGCAGGGAAAAGATGTCTAAAAACCAAACTATTTCAATACTAATAATTCATGAATTAACAACATCAAAAATTTATTTATCTTGTAAACATAAAATAATACCATCAGTCTTTCTTTTATAAAAGTAATAATGCCGCCAATTTTGAATCTTTGTAGCTCTCTACATTTTAGTATAGTATTTATCAAAAAAACATTTTAATCCCATGAAGCGGATTGACCATCATAGTTCTCTGCTGGTTCTTGCCAAATCAAAGTAAACCACATCTCAAGTCTTCCACTGCAAAACTATGAGTTTTGCTGTGTGGTGTTTTTTTGTAGAAATTTGGAAAATGATGGCATATGCATTTCCATTGATTTGATTGAATATATATACACGATTTACAAGATACAAAATTCAAGCATTCCTAATCTAGGTAATTTTCTTGAATCAAGGATTTCTCTAAATCGAGGAATTTACAAATAAAAAAAATGGAAAATCTAAACTAGGAAACTTAATAAGTACAAAATTATTAATATGTGCATTCTCCAATATACCTTCGCAAGATGGAGTTCTGAGAAGAGTCTCTAATCCAGGATCGAAATTTGGGAAAGTGGTCATAAGGAAGAGACTTGGTAAGTACATTAGTTAATTAATCCTCAGACAAAAATAGGCAACTCGGAGAGCACTGCTTTGAACTTATAGTGTGTTTAATACACGCTTTTTTTTTTTGTATTGCATTTAAATGCAATGCAATTTTCCCACAAATATAAAAGCATTTCATTCAAATACCAATTACATCATATTTTAAATCAAATACAATCACTATTCATCATTTCACTTTTTCTATTACTTTTATTAATTACATCATATATTCTCTCTCTCCTTTTTTTCTCTCTACTTTTACCCATCACATCACATATTTATTATTAAAATATAATTCAAATACTTTTCACCTAAACACACATTGTATTTAAATGCAATGCTAATACTTTTTTTCTAAATATAAATTGTATTCAATGTATTGCATTCAAATGCAATGCATTCATCAAACGGAGTATTAATCTCAAATGACGTTATAACCTAATGCAACATGCTTCATGCATGAATGGAAAACTAGGTTGGAACAAAGATAAGTTGCACTAATATTGTTCACAATAAACTACAGAAACCTAAGGAGTATTAACTCCAAGTTTAGTTAAAAGTGAGCATGCCCATCTCATTTTAGTAGCAGTGGCAGCAACTAATTGATATTCAGCCTTTGTGAATAAACAAGTGACAGTACATTGCTTCTTTGAGCTCCAAGAGATTGGATTGTACCTAAGATATAGAATGTAAGCATTAGTGGAAATATCGAGATAATAGAGAATTGTGATGTAGAACAAGACCTTGATCAAAGATACCACAAAGGTAGCACAATATCCATTTCACAACATTCCAATGCTCAATCATTAGGTGGTGCATGAACTATGAAAGTTTATTGACCACAAATGATATGTCAAGATAAGTGAGAGAAAGATATTGAAGACTCCCTACAATTGCTTGAACTCAGCTGGATCTGATAGGGCCGTGCCTAAAAGTAGTGTCAGAGTTGGCGTAATGACTACAAGTGTGAGAACTGGCTTGGCTTTTGTCATGTGTATGTGAGTCAAATGATTACTAATGTATCACCTTTAGGACAAAAGCAAACCATGAGGGTGTAGAATAAACTTAACTCTAAGGAAAAATGAAAGCTAGCCAAGGTCCTTGATAGAGAAGCATTAGGCAAGGTGATCAATTAAATGTTGCATAGCACGATTATTATTGCTTGTAATGATTATGTCATCAACATAAATAAGTATATTATAATTTCACCTGTGTTAAAGACAAAGAAAGAGATGTCTACATGAGAGTTGGATAAGCCCAAGGTGATAAGAGAGTGATGTAATTCATGGTACCAAGCACGCGGAGCCTGCTTGAGACCATAGTTAGCCTTGTGTAGTTTGTACACATGAGTAAGGAAGTCCTAAATAATGAAGCCTGGTGGTTGTGTCATAAAGATGTCTTCTGATAAATGGCCTTAGAGAAAGACATTGTTGACATCCAACTGATGTGGAAACTAGCCTTAACTAACTACAAACTGAAAATCTTACAAATTATGGTTGGTTTGACTATCATACGAAAGGTCATGGGGTAGTCTACTCCTGATCATTGGTAGAATCCTTTGGTAGCCAAACTAGCTTTATGCCTATCAACATAACCATTAAGAAGTCATTTACTTCTGAAAATCCACTTACACCTGACAAGATTTTGATTTAGATCTAGGGGAACAACTTCCTATGCCTCATTTCAAACTAGATCGTTATACTATTTTGATATAACTTGATGCCATTTGGGATCTTTGATAGCTTAGGTCATAGTTGAGGGTTCAAGGAAGTCAAAGGAATGAAGCTAGGTATTTAGGTTAAGTTTCTGAATTGGTTTATGGATGTTATTTTTCGAAATGGTGATGATGATTCAAGGTTTTAGGTTATTCAGTTAAACGATTATGGATGTTCAGTTATGTTAGGAAATGCCTTAAGCATGAAAGACATTTTGATATATTTATTTTAGACTGGATAATAAAATTATATATATAGAGGTTATTCATTACATTGTTATTTGTCCTTATACTATTTACATGTTAAAGTAAATGTAAGTAAATATGACTCACTGACTGCTTGTGTTAAACCGTTAAAATGTTACATGCAATGGACTTTTGTATGTGAGAAGACAATATTCTAAAGTAAGCAGTCTAAATTATGGTATGTAGTCTATAGGGTTAGACCGAGCATCTAACTCATGTTAAGACTATTATGTTATCTAAAGTCATAGTGCGGACGGTTTGTCTTGATTGTCTGGAGCATAGACTCCTGAGTAGAGACATAGATATATTACCTGGTGGTGACATATTAGGCCAGAGCTAAAACATGATTGATCTACATAATCCGTTATGAGTGAATCAATATGCTTTTGACGTTCATTATGCAATAACCTTAATCCTGAGTAAATGAACTATTTTATGTATAAGACTTCTGTACTTTGATGTTCTAACAACTAAAGCATGTCAGAAGTAATAAGCTTATAGACCGTTTCGTTAGGTGTATAACTTGTATACAATGAAGGATTTGTTTGCAGATATTGGAATCAGAGCTTTAATAAGGAGTTAAGGGTATCCTTTTAAAGGCATTATACTGGATGTGGAATGGACAAGGCCTTAGGTCGTCTGCTAGGTAAATGACTTCTTATTCGCATATGGTGAATAATCATTTTCTTATTCAATAGTATAATGGAACTTTAAGATAGCTTGATCAGTAGGTTGAACAAACTTTAACCTAAGGCTAATCATGGATATCACATGAGGGTTTTGCATACATGACAAGGTCATTTGACAATAGCTTGTCATAGGCTTTTGTAATACGGTATATAATTGGGAGTTCAGTTTCAGGTTTATAGTGGTGTGACTCTGAAATTAGTGATCATGTGATTGAGTTGTTCAATACAGAATGATAATAATATGGATTCACGTGAGCCCAATTATATATGTTCTATTGGTCCCTCTACTAACTCCACATAATTCCTCAATAAATGGCAAATTGATCAGGTTATGCTTATTGGCTAGTTGACTTTGCATGAATATGGGTAGTGTGCACATAGGATAAGGATAGTGGACAAGATTCTCTCCTATTGAATTCAAATTTTATTTTGGATAAAAGATTACACAATTATTCGAATTCCAAATAAAGTTATCATGATTTTATTTGAGTTTGAATTGGAGTTGTGGAAAATTATCTATGAGGACAAAATTTGAAATACAAGTTTTTGTGGAGTTTAAAATTTGAAATTTGAAATTTAAATTTTGAATTTGAAATTTGAAATTTGAAATTTGAAATTTGAATTTGAAATTTGAATTCAAAATTTAAATTTGAAATTTGAATTTGAAGTTTGAATCTTTGAAATTTGAACTTTGAAATTTAAAATCCAATTTTGAATCACAAAATCTTGTTGTAACCGAATTTTTGTGGATAATAGCATGAGGGAATTCGGTTTTATTATGGATAAGGGAGAGGAAGATCTTATTTAAATCTTACTTGAATTTTGAATCTCAATCCCTCAAAGGTGGCCAAATTTGTTAAATGGATTTATCCCTAGGATAATTCGGATTTTTTTTGAATAAGGTTGAGTGAAAAATTCAAGTTTTAATTCTATTTGAATTTTAAATGTCTCCCTCATAAAGTGGCTGAAAATCTTTGTGGATAAACCTAAGGGAGAATTGGTTTTTTATAGATAAGGATAATCCCATTTGAATTTTGATTCTCCTTACACTTGGATAGCCGAATTTGGCCATGTTCTTGGCTTAGGGGAAATTCGGTTTTAGTGGATAATGATGAGATAAAATTTAAGTTACAATCCTGTTTGAATTTTGAATGCAAGATCTCCAAGGTGGTCGAAAAGTCAAAGGATTTTTTGGCCTAGGGAAATTCAGATTTTGTGTGGAAGGAAGGGAGAAAATCTTCTCTTGGTCCAATTCAAATTCAAGAGATCACCTCATATAAATATATAAATAGGGGTCCTACCAGTCCAGTTCTCTTAGACCACAGACTCTCAGGTTAGTAGGCTTTTTGTTGCACAACTCACCGTGATAATAAGTTCTTTAGAGATCTGGGTAGTCAGAAAGAGACTAGCAGTGCTAGCATATTGATCGAGGATCCGAGTGCCCACACACTCTGCCACCCGAGAATTGGAGAATAGTAGAGAAGACTAGTTGGTTGAAGCCCTCCGGTCATTCTCTTCCTGCAGTTTGGCGTCCTCTGAAGGTATGAGTTTATTGTTGTTGGTTTATTATATATAGCATCATGAGATATTTAACGATCTTGAAAATTTTTTGTAATTCCACTGCGCCACCTGATGTATTTTTTTACTGATTTTTCCTACAGGTTGATCGAAAGGTGTTGTGTTTTGGATATGGCCTTGGTTGAGGAGTCGAAATGACCTATTGTAGGGATCCGGTCAACCAAAGAGTAGAAAGTTTTAGAAATTTGAGATGAAGTGGTGTCTGATCGACTGGTTAAAGATATTCGATCAACCAATTATGGCAAATCCATGCATGAGGCCTATGTTGTTAGGGTTGGCGAAGAAGACAGTTTGGGTGGCAGTGCAGATAAAGATGAACTTGGGATAAAATAAATTAGGGGAAGCTATTCTGAGGCTGTGGTAGACTTAAGACAAGCATCCTGACTCGAAAGTGACGAGAAGGGGAATATTGACTTAACAAATTTGACATGACACGAAACATATAATTTAGTGGTAGATGGATCAGGACACAGATAAGCATTTTGGGTGTGAGATAACCTAGAAAAACAAATGGAGTGGAATGTGGTGATTGTTTATGCATAGAATAGAGACAAAGTCAAGGGTAGCAATGACAACCAAAGATACGAAGTTTTGAGTAGTTACTAGTGGAACCAACAAGTTTTTCATAAAGGGATAAGAGCTGAAGTATAGGAGTAGCATATGGTTAATGAGATAGATAGCAGTGACAAATGCATAGTTCTAGTAGGTTAAAGGTAGAGAAGCATGAGAAAGAAGTGAAAAACTAGTTTTAACTATATGACGATGGCAACATTCAGAGTACCCATTATGTTTCGGTGTGTGTGGAGGGGTTTTACGATGTGAGATACCATTAAAGGCAAGGTATGTGTCTAATGTGGTAGAATCTGTATGGGTAGTGGGAAGACCCATGCCATGTCCAATCCTAGTGTCAGTAGAGATGTCACATGGAGTATGAATTGGAAGGTTACTCAAGTCAGCGATAACATGGTATGATGCCCCGTTGTCAAGAAACTAATTGGAATCATTGGCAGTGTTGGTAGAGGCGTGGTAAGCATGTGGTGGAGCCTAAGTCGTTGTTAAGTGAAATTTATGACATTTTCTAGTGGTATGACCTTAAGTGTTGAAAGCTTGGCGGCTGCCAGAGTAGGGTTTTAGAGCCAAGGCTATTTTCTACAAGTATGTAGTCGATCGGTTGTCCATGAAGGCTAAGATGCTGGAAGAAAGAAAGAGAAAGGGAACCTAAGAGCAAAATGCTCGGATACCATGTAGAATTTTGGGAAATGATGGCACAGACATTTAATTGTTTGATTGAATATATATATAAAAGATTTACAAAATAAAAAATTCAAACTTTCCTAATCTAGATAATTTTCTTGAATCAAGGATTTCCTTAAATCTAAGATTTTACAAATCAAAAGAATCTGGAAATCCAAACTAGGAAACTAAATAAATACAAAATTATAATTATGTACATTCTTTAATAGTTTTCCATAGCACTTTTCTTCCAAATTCATTTGTATAGGGTAAATTGAATGAACTAACTCGAGTTCTCAGACCTTCTGTGTCCGATGGGTGAGAGGAACCACTCTGAAACATGTCACTATGAACCTAATTGCCAAAAAGGTGTGCAAGTCCACAATTTGCCCATGTTGGTGATGATGGTCTGGCAAAGCAAGTACTAGATCTTTATGTGTTTCAACATGCCATAACTTCAAATGTGTATGAAACCAATGATATGATTCGTATCTTGCCAAAGGTCAGTCAGTCTAATCTTCCCGCCCTTTCTTGTATTTAGTACCAAAATGATCTGAGTATGCCTAATTAGTCTGTGTGAAAGAAAATTTCAGAGTGAATGATTTTCAACTCTCTAGTTTTTATTAGATCTTGACATGTAATTATGAGTCGCATTAGACAGATAGTCCTGAACTAAGGTCGAGGTACTAAGCATGTGACCGGCTTAACCCACATAAGCATTTTTTAAAAATTCCATGTAACACCACTAAATACAAGGGTTTTCACCAATTGTGGGCTACCCCTTCCTTATTGTGATCAAGTCGGACCAATCCAACCCATGTTTCTTTTCAACCTGCATAGGTTACGAGGGGCATATGCATGATTTTGAGGAATGCCTAAAAAGGATCATATTTTAAGAATATTGTAATATCGATTATGACTCGAGGCTTTCTACCCTCTTATAAGATAAGTTAAAGGTCATCTTAATTTGTATTTTAGTAGAGTGATATGGTATAATCTAGTGAGTACTTTTGATGGTTTACTAGAATTGATAATCTTAAACAGAGAGAGAAGGCTGAATAGAGAGTAAAGAACCTAACAAAGTAAGGGTAAAATGTCTTTTAATAAAACAACAAAAAGAAATAAATATAATCAGAAGTAAAAAAATTTTAATGATGCTTAAGATGGGAAAAAATTGCTCACTACGTCTATTTAAGGTGCTGTTTGCCCAATTTTCTCTATGTATCATTGTTGCTTGCCAGTTAAATATGCATTATTGGCTGGTTCATGCAATTTGACCCTTTTTGTTTTTGTTTTTGTTTTTTTGGTTCTAGTCGCCATTCATAAGCGCAGTAGATATATGGGGAATAAAATACATTTTTAGCTTATATTTAATCAAAAAATGGAAATAAAAAAAAGCTAAGTTCTAATTAATTTCACAATTTTTTGATGTGATGATGCAGATTACTTCTCTCTTACTAGATCCCTAAATCCAAACGCCCATCGTTGTCAATATTATTACCGAACTATGTATCTCTCTTTTGTTAATATTTTTAAGAAATTAGACACGCTACTTCTGTCTAATTAAGAATAATAAAATCAGAAATAACTGCAATTTCTAATGGTTTACTCTAAATGGAGAAAAATAAGAGCAAAAATTTGCAACCACTCAGTATTTGACTACAACAAAAAATTGCAAAAGAAAATCATATATCTCTCAAACTCTATTTACAATGTACTCTCAATTGTAAAATTCCTAATGTAATTCATTTTTACTTTTTCTTCCTTTCTTTTTAATTATTTTTGTGATAGTTTTTTACCTCTAATTTACAAGTTTTAATATTTCCTTCATGATTTGTATTTCCTTACAACTAAACTGTTTTTCTATTTCTGTAGCCCAAAAAAAAAAAAAACTCTTTTTTCCATGTAGTTAATTAGTACCACCATTTGCAGAGTGATACAAACGTAACACCTATTGAAAACAAACTGCATTGGACTGAAAAATAAAAAGAGACTCATGACGAATAGTCCATGGAAATAGAGAAGGTACGAGCGGACAATAATACTAGTGATCGAGAAGGAAATTCTGAGATCAAGAACAAGAATGTGGAAGATGTAAAGGACGAAAACGTTGAACTTGAATCCATTTCTTTCTCACATGGTCAAGAAGAAATGCCCCAGACTCAATTACCAGACTCCTCAAAGAAAAAAGGAAAAATCGAAATTTTGGAGAAATCTCCAGGGGAATCAAAAAGGCAGCACAAATTCTGGCAGTAGGAATCAAGGATTTATTTGCTATTACCATAATGGAACGACATAAATGCCACTCGCCTAATTGCTAACGGCAGTGCCTCGGTTAACCTTTTTTTTAGCCTTCCTGATGAGGAGAAAGAAGAGTGGGTAAGGGCTCTAATCAATGGCTCTATACAAACTATTGTTATATGTGCCAAAGTTGTGCTTTGGTTGGATAAGTTTGACTTTGAGCCACCTTATCGCCATTTTGCCTTTTCTTGTTATTTTCATCTTTCCTTGAAAATTTTAAAATAGTTTTTTTTTTTTTTTGTAAAAATTCATCAATAATTTGATCTTGTTAGCAAAAGAACTTTGTTCATTGAAATCCCATAATGAAAATGTGGAGGAATGCTATTCCACTAGAAAATCATAAATGCCAATGCCTTTCTTAGACAAATCTCTTATGCCCTTTCTTTTAAGCATTCTAAGACTTGTGTTCTCTCACTCTCCCTCTCTTGTCATGGATATAAATTATATATAGAAATTTATGAGGATGACACAAAAAAGGGGTGGGTGATACAAATGCCATTTCTCTTTCTCCATGACGTTGGAGCATTCCTCCCTCCTTGTGCCGCAACCATGGACCTCCTTGTCCGAGCGATGTTGTCAATGCCTGTTTCTTGCATGAAATTTTTGGCCACCACGTTAAGGTCATGTCGTGGGGGTGCAGCACCAATGAGATTTTTCTACATGGGTGTCATGCAAGGATGCAGTTGTGGCGAGATCTACTTGTTCAAGTGCCACATCGGCATGTTTCCCTCCCCCATGCAAATATACAATGCATCTGTCTGATTCCCTCCCTTCCACAGCAGCATCCCCTCCCTATCCTCACCATGCCACCACGGTCGTTGTCGTTAGGGATGGCAATATTACTTGTGAGGACGGGCGTCGTGGGGACCCACCCTAAACGAGACGGGATTCGGAGGCAAAGTTCAAGGACGGGGATGAGGATGGAGACAAAATCTCATCCCTAAAGATTACCGGGATGAGAATGGGATAAGCACTCCGTTCTTGATATATATATATATATGATTTCAATATCTATAATATATATTATATTATAAAATATTATTTATGTTAAAAAGCTTTAAATATTATTATAAAACTTGGTTTTAAGACTTTGTAATGTTTTGATGAAATATTTAATGACTCTATAGTTAATATTTCATTTGAATATGTTTAGAATTTGGTTTGTTTACGAAATTTTTGATTTTGAATAATATTTATGACGTATTTCTACTTTAGTACTTGCTTTTAAGCTGTTATATTTTCAAATGCATAATTCAAAATAGATGGAGAATGAGACAAATATGGGAAAAGCCTTTCTAATTGAGAATTCCTATCCTCGACCCTACTTCTATTTATGCAAAGATGGGGATGGAAACGGAGATAGTTTTAAGAGGCGGAGACAGGGATGGGAATGCTTTTCCTTACCCTGTCCCAAATTGTTGCCATGACCCCGTCCCCTCTGTTGTCATCCCTAGTTGTCATTGTGCAGTCTTCATTCCCACCAATTAGAGCTTTAATTTAGGTTTTTTTTTCCCCTCCTTTTCTTTTGTTCTTTATTTTGATCTAAATGTGTGGTTTAAAAAGTTTTGTTAATATGTTAATTGAAAGTAAAGCCGGTAGTTGAATAAAATTATGTCAAACCAATGATTTACTTAATATCTTAATTTTATGCTAGAATTTGTGGTTTAAACTAGAGGTAAATAAATAAATATCAGTGGTTAAATCAAAGTAAACTAGTGATTTGAGTCAAAAAAGAAGAATAAGAAGAAAAAAAAAAGTAAACTGATTGGATTGTTTTTGTTTTGTTTTGTTTTGTTTTTATTTTGTTTTTTTATTTTTTATTTTTGGGTAGAAGAGTAAGCTAATAGTTTATTTTCTCCTAAACTGAAGAAGTGACTTAAGGGTAAGATATAGAGTTTATAACTTATAAAAGTGGTCTGTATTTTTTATATTAAAAGAAAAGTAATGAAAAGTTTATAAATAACTTCCGTTGACAAGCATACACAGCTATGTTTTCTCCAAATCTGAAGGAGTTAAAAGAGATAAATCGGTCAAAACTTAACCTTAATAAAAATAAATAGTAGAAAATATTTAGATTGTTAATGAATAACATATTTTTAATAAATTATGATTTATCATGATTAAAAATTTTTAAAATACCCTTATATTTAAAATTTGGTAAATTATTTTTTAACTTAGTAAATCATTCATTTATTGATTTTGGTAAATTTTGATAAATTTATCTGATCAATCTTTTTTTTTTACTTAGCAAATAATTTATTTATCGATTTTGGCAAATCATTTATTACTCAGTAAATAATTTATTTACCACATAAACAAATAGCTATTGATCTCGTAAATCATTAATTTATTAAAGTGATTAAATGTAAATTCTTGATTTACTAGTATAAATTCTTGAATTTGTAAATAATAGTTTACTAATTGATTGATTTACCGCGAAAATCTTAATTTACAGATTTTGCACAAAAAAAAATCCCAAATTGAATAATCTTTTTTTATTTTAATATATCATTCATAAATACTTAGTTTATTGTTATAATTAATTGTAAATTCTTAGTTTTATCAACGTAAATTGTTGATTTCATAAATCATTAGTTTATTAATTTTCATATACATTTACCAATTGTGAAAAAAAGTCCCAAATTCCAGATGTTTAAACCCTAATCCAAAATTGACTCAAACTTTCCAATCACCTAAAATGCAAAAAAACTACCGCTGCCACCACCACCACCTCATCGTTACCGTTGCCATTGTCGTCATGTTCGTAGCTCCATCAGATATTCACAACTAGTGGCCACGATTGAAGCTTGGCTGAAGATCACAAAGTTGCGAAGCTTCGGTTGGTTTATGATGCTACAACCTCAACATCGGCCTCACACAATGGTTAGATCTCGACGGAGATGAACATCACGACGGCTGGAAGCTTTGACTAGATTGCGATAGTAGAAATCTCAATGGAGATGAAGATTACGACGGCTGCAATCTTGACTTCATAGATCGCAAGCTCATAATCAAATAAACTGGTGATCATAAACTTCGATTCACCATCCGACAGTCAATATCGCAAGCTTACCAGTCGGGAAAAATGGAGATACGATTCCAATAAGAAACCTATAAAAAAAAAAACACAAACCCAGAGAAAAAGAGAGAAAGAGGAGTGAGAAGAATTGCAACTAGAGGCTTAGTCACCAGAGATCGCAAAACTGCTAAGTCCAACCATGGCCTCTCTATTGCGAAGTCGAGGGCAATTGTGATCTCCTTTAGCAATGTGACTCCAACAGAGAAAGAGAAAGAATCTGAGGAGAGAGAGAAAAATAATCTCGAGCGAGAGAGAGAGAGAGAGAGAGAGAGAGAGAGAGAGAGGGAATCTGAGGGATGAGAGAGAGAATATATGGAATAAGAGAGCGAGGTGTAAATAACCAAAAATCAGTTCAGGGGTAAAATAAGGACTTTATTTACAACTAAATTAGATAATGCTATAGATTTTCAAACGTTTGAAATTTTGTTATTTACTTCTAAAACACATAAAAGATGGCCTATTTACTACAATTTCCTATTCGTTAATTTATTAGTTTAGTAGTAGCCCAATTATAGTTTCATATTTTTAGCTTGAATTTAGTTTAAATCAAGCTAAATTATATATTTAGTGAAAGCTTAAATTTAGCTTAAATTAACTTGATAGGGCCCCACTTTAATAACTTTTTTATTTCTACTTTCACTGTTTCAATATAATTTTCAATATAAGGGCTTCTAAGGGGATGGAATCTCCACTTTCACGGTGTTTTTTTTTCTTTTCCCAACTTTTACTATTAATTTTTTCTATTCTAATTCACTCTAACCTCTCAAACAAAGTTTCCAATCTTCCTCTATACGTGTCCTAAATTTTAACTAAACTATTATATATTAAATGCTTAACTTTAACTCTAACTTAGCTTATTTTAAGCTACATACAGACTAACCATCCGTCTGTTTGACACGTTCAAATTTGAAAAATGAAAAATTTTTCATTTCAAGAAAAATGAACATTCCTAAATTTCCGTATCTGAACATCCAACATTTTTCATTTTTGAAAAATGAAAAAAGAGCTCTCTAGAAACAAAAAGTTTTCACCCATCCAAACAACTTTTTACTTTTAAAAAAAATTCCAAACAACTTTTTATTTTTCATATCTAGAAATTTTTCATTTTCCAAAAACAAACACTCCATCCAAACGGAGTATAAACTAGTTTCCAAATGGATGCTAAACTATCCTTGACTTAATAAGACGAGCACTATCTCACTCTCATGAATAAAAAATATAAAATTTTTAATTGAAGTCAAGAAAAAAAAAAAAAAACCTTCACTTGTAAATGTTTTAAGCCTGTATTTGATAGATCAGAGAAAGAGAGAGACAAAAAGGAGATTTCAAGAGGAAAAATGAATTTTAGTTCATTTGATAAAGAGGAGATTGAGAAAGAAAAAAAGTTATAAATCTATTAGAACTATATATATATATATGTATTTTCAATTATTCTAACTAAAAAAAAAAAAGAAGAGTGAAAATATTGAAAAAATATATATAATATGTAAAAAATCTATTTTGATATTAATCCTTCCACGTCTACTTTTTCAATTTTTCCTCAATTCTACTTAATAACATAAAAAAGATTCTCACTTTCTACCCTTTTTTTTTTTTTTTAATTTTCCTAACCTAGGTATTTTACTGCTCTTATCTTCTATATGTTTCATCCCTTTACCAAACACAACTTAAAAAATGTTTATCATGATGAAAAAGAAAGGAATAATGACATGTTTATATCTTGTAGTTTTAATTATTTCTCCATGTTTAGAAACTACAAAGACAATGTTTAGAAAGTACAAAGACATCATTTGACTTTTAAAAACTTATTTCAGTTTCATTACACACTTTGTATATCAAAAAATTATATATAAAAAAACAAAGAAAAAATTATAAAAATTCAACTAGTTAGACTAAATTTATTTTTGAAAATGTTTTTCTTTTCTTGAAAAATTATGTAGTATTTTTCATACATGTGAAACATAAAATTCAAATTTTTTTTTGAAAATTTTTATTTTGTTTTAGGGTTTTAATGTTTTGAAAATGGATAAACTATTAAAGGGCATTTAAGTTGTTGAGTTAAATTTTTTCTATTTACAAAGGACTTGAATGATAGAAATTGAAAAAAAAAATATTAAAATTCAGATGGTATCTTTATAAATTTTTAAGAAACAGATGAATAAATTAAAAAATAACTAAAATCAATAACATATAATTAAGTAATTAATCCATAAATAAGAATTTAACTCATTTGACTTTTTTTTTTTTTGGTTTTTTTGTGTGTCCCTTAAACGATATCATCTATATTACTACTATAATATTCTAGTTTATTTGTTATGATGATTTAATCATAAACTAAGATAATGTTTTAATTTTTATAAAATGACATTTTAATAATCAACAATAATCTTAATCAATGTATCTTAATATTATTAAAGAAATACAAAAATATAAAAATGAAAGGATAAATGAGGTGATTTTTTTTTTCACTAGGGGCTCAAGAAGTCAATTACTCTCGTGATATCATATTATATATTACATAGCTATTTTCTTTTTTTATTAATTAACTTTTTTAATTAATATTATATAGGCATTTTAGCCACATAAGAGTTTCAGCTGTCTCCATTTTCAATGTTTTGACATCTTTTCCTCTTCCTCCAACAAAATCTATCTTCTATTAAAAAAAATAAAATAATATTTTCCGTCACTTTCCCACCCTTCCCTTTCATGAGAAAATCTTAGGGTTTGTTTGGTGAACACATTGCATTTGCATTGCGTTTGAATGTAATGTATTGAATATAATTTGTATTTGGAGGAAAAGTATTAGCATTGCATTTGAATGCAATGTGTGTTTGGGGGAAAAGTATTTGAATTGTATTTTAATAATAAATATGTGATGTGATGGGTAAAAGTAGAGAGAGAAAAAAGAGATAGAGAATATATGATATAATTAATAAAAGTAATAAAATAATAAAATAATAAATAGTGATTGTGTTAGATTTAAAATGTGATGTGATTGGTATTTGAATGAAATGTTTTTGTATTTGAGAAAAAATTATATTGCATTTAAATATAATACTAAAAAAATTTATGTCCCAAATACCCAATTAATCTATTTTCTAGGAAATTAAACCACCCAACCAAGCCAAAATCCATAAACATGAGAAAGCCTCAATAACATCTCGATAAAAAAGGGAAAGATACAGTGAAACAAAGAAAGAAATTACTCCGAGTCTCGTCTCTTCTCGACAATTTCTAAGGTTTCTTGTTCTCTATTTACAGATTTTGGGGGCTGAAGCTGATTTGCTCTAGGATCTAAATGGCGTTGCAAGTGTAGGCTAGGATTGACCCTGCCGTACTGGATGATATAATCAGACGGCTCATGGAGGTTCGATCAGCGAGGCCTAGCAAGCAAGTCCAACTTCACGTGCGTTTGAGGAGCATGTCGGGAGGTGTGAAAATTGTATCTGTAGTCCAAAAACCATTTGGCTCCTTCAACCCTGCAGACAGTGAATAGTTACCTAATATGAGGTCTGTTTTATTTTCTGAAATATTCTCCTCCGTATAAGATGCAATGCTTCAGAACCCTCTTCCCCACAGATTCTTCAAAACCCATTCTCCCCAACCCACGACTTCATTCCTCTGCTTTCAATTTTTTATTCAATCTTCTTCTTCTCTCCATCTTCTTCTTCTCCTTGGTCTTCACTCTCCTAGTGGTTGCCTTTCCCTCACAACACCCATGACCGCTAACTCCTAACAATATCGGTCACTTGTGGTGCTTTTTTTTTTCCTTACAACCGACCATGGTCAACTTTCTCCCCATTGAAGAACCTAAAATTTTAGGGTGCCTAGCATTGGTTTTAGTTGCCAATCGCCCATCTTTTTCGTTGGCTGTCGTCGCCGCCTAAACATGCAGTGATAATTTCCTTTGTGTGTTCCAGCCGTTGACCCCCTTTTCAGTCGACATAGTGTGAAGTAGTTTGTGAAATTGCCAATTTTTTTTTTACTGAAAATATGTGCCAACCCATGGATTTGTTGATTGTGGTGTTTGATAAATTGTGATTTTTGGATTATGGGTTTTATTGGTCATTGAGTTATGGTTTCCTCTGTGTATTTTGATTTTAGTAAAGGTTTCGTCCCTTTTGTCTGTCGAAATTTGTTTGTTATTGGGTTTGTGAAATTGCATTAGGTTTCCTTAGATCAACAAACCCACGGCTTTGTTAGATCTGGTGTTAGTTTGTTGAGGGAATTTTGTCTTGCTGTGGACTGAGTTGTTGTTTCATGGTTTTGTGAAATTGCATGTATTTTGTATCCTGTCATCAACAAACCTACAACTTTGTTAGATCTTGGTTTTGTCTGTCGTTGATTCAATGGCTTGTCCGTCATGAATGGAACCTTTGCCCTTGTCTTTCCCTGTTGTTTGTCGAAGTATAATGTCAATGGCTTTGTGAAATTCGTATTTACTTTTTCAGCTATGGTCACTCCAATCCATTTCATCACCGTCATAATCGACGTTGTCGACATTGGCATTAGCCTCTAATCGGGCCGACGATGCTCACCCAATGTTTACTGTGACTAGGTTTGTGACATTGGTTTTTGGCGATGAGCCTCTTACAACCCATGGGAAGTTAACATTGCCATCACAGTCGACGGATTGGCATGGCCATTGGCCTACAATTGGCCCTCCCTTACTAGCATAGAGTCGTTTGTGAATTCGTTTGTGTTGTTGCTTTTTGGGTCTTCAGTATTGATTCATAATTTATTATTATTTTTATGTTATGTCACATTATTTGTTCACTTAATCTTAATGTGGCCATAATTTTGGTTCATAAGAATAGGTTAATGGTTTTGTCACCATCGACTTGTGTCATCTAACTAGCCATAGCCAATGGCAGTAGGAGACACCGGGGTCGCACCCACACACGGGTCACTCGGCATTGCTATTGGAATCAACAGAGGGCCCAAATTACACACTACTTTTGTATTCGAAAGTGGATGCACCAAATAATATCTTCATTGGCTAATCCTGAGCCCCTATTATTGTTTCATCTACTAGCTCAAACTCGGTATATCATGAAATTATTCGTCAATTTTCAATTTGCATATGTTGTAGTATTATTCTTTAATTTTTCTCTTGCTGTTGCTATTTGTCACTGTTGCTCGATATGTTTTCGTTGGTGACTTTTTTTTGTATGATTGTCTGCATTGTGGCCCATTTTCCCATGTTATGATTTTTCTTTTATGTTACGTTGCATATGTCTAAACTCATTCATACAGTATTGATTTGGATTCTGCATTATGATGACTATCTTTTTTGTGATATATAATACATTTATGTAACTTGTGGTGTTGCAAAAAAGTAATGTGTTACGCTCAAAATCATGGCCATTAAAATGTATTTATAATGCCTTGTTTTTGTACACTATGTGTTATTCTAATGTGTCCTATGTTGTTGGTGTTGATCAGTGCTATCTGTTGTACGTGCTGGCTCTAGTTGATTCTGTTGTTGGCTTTTATTGCTTGTGGTTGTGCATCGACTATGATGCTAAATTGTTAGTGTCTAATTGCTTATCATGTTACTAGTGTTTTGTAGACCCGTTCAACAAATATGTTGCTGGTTGATATCTTGATTGTGATAGTTTATCATCAGTCCGACATTCAACTTAGGTAGCCAATTGTTATTTGGGTTTACATAATACCTAACTTGATTATGCGATATTGTGACATTAGACTGAGCCGCGTAAATTTTGAAAATTTTTTCCCCATCTTAGCTATTATTATTTACATTGTTTTATACATTTTAATTTAACACGCACATGCCTCGGCCTGATGGTTTGTCTTACAATTAAAATGACGAGAAGAAGGTTTATTTTTTAAACCTCTTTGATGAATACCAATGTAATCATGCTGGGAGACTTTCAAAAATTGATACTTATTCGGAGTGGGCTGAGATGTGCAACCAAAGGTGGCTAGATATCAACACCCTGTATTATGCCATGACTTTGCAAGGGAAAAGGATGCGAATGCGATGGACATACATCACATGGAAGGTATTGCAGACACGGACAGGTTTAGGATATAACCTAATTACTGATACGGTTACCTGTACCGACGAACAATAGGCCCAATTCGGTGTTGTAAACACTACATCTCCCGTTTAATATGCCAACTTAGAGATTACATGGTGGTGTGTATATTTTAGTTTTCGGTTATACTTAGCAACACATAATTTTATCCTTGTAGGTTCATCTAGACCAAAACTTTCTCAAAACTCAAGGTTTGAAGTACAAAGAGTTGTTCTTCAACATTTTTGAGAAGTATCAAGCAGCTGGTTTAAGAGTTCAACCTTCACAATCCAGGTCCTTGGCCTATCAGCTGATGGAAATGACTTGCAAGGCTACGTGATAAACTTCCCTCGCTTTGACACCCAGTACATACCAGGAACGTCAAGGAATCGTGAAAAACAGGCTAAGCGGAAGCAAAGGCAGAACACCAAAGATCTCCTCATTGATGCAATCATAGGCATCAGAAGTTACTACTCCAACAAGTTCACAAAAACATCAAGTATGGATGAGACAACCAAAGTTTCAATGCTTGGTAAGTGTGACAAGGTAATGGAAAAGATGGGGGTTTCTATCGATGATGCAGTTATCATGTATTTATGGCTGTGGAACGAAAAAGAGGCGTTGAGGGACTTTACTAGGCTATCTGTTGAGAAGACATGGAACATTATTCAAAGGGTTATCGATGGCCGTATCTAGAGTATTTGCTTCACAAATGTTGTGTATAGTTTTTCAATTGTAATATTAAACAATTTGTTGTTCATTGTCTTTTTTCTTTGTCTGTAGACTTTAACTATTATTTTTTT
Organism: Antiaris toxicaria; assembly: GCA_035233585.1. Classification (NCBI taxonomy): domain Eukaryota; kingdom Viridiplantae; phylum Streptophyta; class Magnoliopsida; order Rosales; family Moraceae; genus Antiaris; species Antiaris toxicaria. The sequence goes on from CP141153.1 coordinate 22,978,779, forward strand.
AAGTGAATCTAATTTGTCTATGTCTACCACATCAATATATCACGATGATGTTACTTTTATGGAACATTTATCAAACTGTAGTTGTCATTGTGTTACTATATCACTGTTCATATGCTGCATAACAAGGCACAATATGGATATGACAGACACGGATAGCGATGATGTTCTAGGTGCTATTGCATGTGTCCTATACGCATACATGAGAAAGATGCAGAAGCGAAACGACCGCAAGCACGACTCTATTTTAACAGGAGCACTAAAGACTAATGAGTTACTATACGGTAACGATGATAACATAAAACAAAAGACTAGGATGAATAGGAAAACATTTATGGCTTTGTGCGAGTTAGTTGAAACAAAGGGTTTACTTCGCTCGATAGGTCGTGTTTCCATACTTGAACAATTATTCATATTCTTGAATATACTTTGTCATGTGACAACGAATAGGCAGACGCAGGATATTTGGCAACATTTAGGTGAAATGATCTCGAGATAGTTCACTGTTGTATTTGACACACTATTTATCTTGAAGGATGAGTTTATACGACCTCCGGATTATAATATCGTGCGACCGTATATTGTTAAGAACGCATATAAATATATACCTTGGTTTGATATACGTGACATTTTTTAGCATGTTCAAAAACATTCAATTATAAACATAATTGTTGAATTAAGTTATAACATTTCTAATACTGTAATTGTTTTTATAGAACTGTGTCGGCGTTATTAACGGCACATATATGCCATGCGTTTTGTCAATCGATAACTCGTTAGCTTGGCGGAACAAGAAAAGTATAAACACTCAAAACATCCAAGCAGCTGTTTCGTTTGATATGATGTTCACGTATATGATCGCAGGGTGAGAGGGTTTCGTACGTGATGTAAAGATATTGGCACAGGCAATAGCCGTTAATGGATTCCTATTACTACCAGCAGGTTTGCTTGTCGTTCATATATTCTTTGCTTATACAGTATCAAACACATACATACCGTGTGTCAATTATAGCTAGTTATATATCTTCGAAATATAGATAAATTTTACTTAGCAGACTCAGGTTACGCAAACAACAACCACTTTCTATCTCATTACCGTAGAGAAACATATCACTTGCCAGAATACTGTCAACAACAATATCAACTTACTAGCAGTAAAGAAGTATTTAATTACATACACTCATCTTTGCAGAACTGTATTTGAAGGACATTTGGCGTTTGGAAAGCAAAATTCAAAATAATTACTAAAATAAATAGTTACCTAATCAAAAAACAAGTAAAGATACTAATTGTTTGTACGATTTAGCATAACTTCATAAGGATACATGGAGTGATAGAACCAGATCCACTACTTCAGTCCTACATGCATGACATGCCAACTGACAGTGCTTCTACATCTATGTCTACCAATGAAGTTGAAGTCTATGATGTTGATGACTTGGAAGATAGTGTTGATGTTTACACGATCCTACAAGCAAACAGCAGAAACTTCGAGGCCCATCAGCAATGTGAAGCAGGAAAATGGCTATGGGTTGTTTCAGAGATGCTATTACTGGCAAAATGTGAGAAAGATACCAACAGTACCCATATTATAGATTTTGATGACTGAAGAGTTGTTCATCACAATGTACTATAATTTTATGTTTTCCAATGTAAATCAAGAAGTAATGATAATTATCGTAAGAATTTATTTTATGGCCACCCGGATTTTATGTATATGTGTTGTACTGGGTTGTATGAAAAATTGTGTGTATATTTTAACTAGAAAATTTACGAATTGCAATTTACCCAAGTAGACTTTTTTGTATTTTTGTTTGCTTTTTTATTTATAAACTTTATTTCTTCCTCCATATTACACGCACTCCTAAAAAGATTATTTTTTACCACATATTCTATAATTTTTATACACTCATTTTCATAACAAATTTTTTTTAAAAAACTTTTACCCTAAATATAATCTTCAAGACCATATCTGATTTTTAAAAATACATCTCCAAAACCTCTCCTAAACTACCCCTCAGAGTCGGAGATCAAGCAACTTTGTGTTGCTTCCAAAGACATTTTCCTCCGACAGACCAATTTGCTCGAGCTTGAAGCCCTTATCAAAATCTGGGGTACGCTTTACATTGTTGTTTTGTTTAATAGTGTTTCTTAATTATTTTCTATGAAATCTTGAAATGTTGCTTAATTGGATTGGAAAGTAGTTCTTTATAGATTCCTTATACAGGTTTACCAGGTTTTATTTGATAATTTATTTTTCTGTTTATTGATTGGCTCTGTTTTTCAAATTTTTGATGTCCAATTGCTTTTTCGAGTATTTTAAGATTTAGGTTTGAGTTACTTAAAGATTCTGGCTTGCTTCGTATGTGTTATGTTCTCTGAGTTAACGTGAATAAACACGTTTCTCGCATACAACACTATTGAAGGCTTTAAACTGTTTAATTGCCAGAGAATGGAGAAGTAGGGATATAGTAAATTTATGATTTCGAGCTGTACCGTCCGATTCTCCATAAAACCTCTTCGTTTAATTCCTTGACAATCCTTGATGCGTCCTACAATAACATAAGTGCATTTAAATTATTTTTCTTTTTTTTTTTCTTTAGCTCGGGGGGATGACCAGACGTGTTATAGAGAGGGACTGTTGTGATTATGGAGGGCACGGAGTTGTGCGGGTGATTGTGGTTTAGGGTCAATATAGGTTACGAGAGAATCCTAGGTCCATTCACCTGTAACGTGACTTGTGCCTAGTACTTGATAATACTTAGCTTTGATCGATCAAGTCGATCATTTTTAGGACAAAATAGAGAATTTCAATGCTTTCATTCCAGTTTTTGCTTTCTGTATTTCATACGATGGTGATAGTTTTGCACTTGATTTTGATATTATAATTGCATTAACTTCTTCTAATTGATAGCTCTGACCCCATGATTGTTTGCTTTACGTCTTCAGGTGACATCCATGGGCAGTACAGTGATTTGTTGAGACTTTTTGAATATGGTGGTTGTCCTCCGAGTGCTAATTATCCATTTTTAGGTGACTACGTTGATCGTGGCAAGCAGAGTTTGGAAACAATCTGCCTCTTGCTTGCCTTTAAGATCAAGTATTTAGAGAACTTCTTTCTTCTTAGAGGAAATCATGAGTGTGCTTCTATTAATCGGATATATGGATTTTACGATGAGTATAAGCATTTTTAATGTGAGACTTTGGAAAGCATTTACCGACTGTTTTAATTGCCTTCCAGTGGTAGTTGTTATAGATGACAAAATATTGTGCATGCACGGGAGTCTGTCCCCTGATTGAACACAGTTAGATCAGATAAGGAACCTATCTCGTCCAACTACTGTTCCCGACACTGGCCTGCTTTGTGAACCTTAAGGGACGATTGGTAAACGCATTGTATTTTGATTGTATTTGAATGAAATTTGTTTTTTGAATGTTGTATTTAGTTGAAAAGTATTTGTTTTGTATTTAAATGAAATGTGTGTTTGGATGAAAAGTATTTTAGAATTGAAAAGTTGATGTGATTGGTAAAAGTAGAGATAAATAGTAGAATTGAAAAGTTGATGTGATTGTTTTAAAAATGTTTTGAATAGTAATTATTTTCGTAGCACTATTGTAAAATTTGTGTTTGGTGTAAATTATATTGTATTTGAGTAAAATTAAAATTGAATACTTTATCCAAATGCCCCCTTAGCTTATGTTGCCTGTCTTTTGTGTGCTTGGTATCTTCAATACCATTTTAATTTTAATTGGAAAAGCTATTTTAATTGGAAAAGCTTGTGATGACAAATGAAGGTGACAAAATTGTCCTAGATTTCTCAATTTGAATGTGCAAACTTACATGTCAAATTGGAGCATCACGATTTTTTTTAATTAGTCCTACTTATTAAAAGAAATGAAAAGGTTTTCAAGTTTTGAATTAGGACTTTCTATATAAACCTCTTCCGTCCCACTGAGTTAGTTCTGGGAAGGGATTGATGCATCACAATTTGTTTTGGGATTTGTTTTGGTGGGTTCTAGAACAGAAGTTTTGAAGATATTTAGTTTGGAGTTAAGATGAATTTTGAAAATGTGTATTTAAGATATTAAAAAAAAACTTTCGGGAAAAATAGGTTTTGAATTTTGTGTTTAGTTGAGAAATAACGAGAAAAAGTTGGTTTTGATGATATGTGCTTAGTTGATTCGATAATAATAATAAAAAAAATAGAATAAAATTTTTAATTAAAAAATTTGGGTTTATTGTTAATCATTTCCAAAAGTCTTTTGGAAACCAAATTTCAGAAACGTAACATTGGAAATCAGATGGTGTATTGCCGTCTCAAATGACGGCTAAGATGAGTTATTTTATAAAATACACATCTAGATGAAATGAGTTTTTTTACAGATGACAAAAAAAAATTTTTTTTTTCCTAGCGTAATCAAATCAAAGCAAGGTCAGACTGTTTACCTAAAGTCTCTTTTGTTTTCAACTCAGGAAAAGGATAGCTATTGCAAACAAAAAAAAAAAGAAGTTTATTTATTTGTCTATCCATTTTTATTTCATTTTGTACTATGATAGAGCTAGAGGCACGATATAAGGTTCATTCTTTTTTTATTTGCGCATGTTAAATTAGAAGCTCACAGAATTAAAGTATTTGTGTTTGATTTTTTTTTTTTAATTGTTAAGACAATGGAAGTTTGGCAGCTTCCCAGATGTGGTAGAAGATGAAAACTTGAAAATAAAAAATGAAAATAGTTATAGATATAGTGTATGTTTGGTGAATAAATCTAACTTAATTTAGTTTTTAAATTATATTACATTGATCATTTTAAAATAATCTAACTTATTAAAGTTTAGGTTAAAACAAACATTTTTTAAAAAGTTATACAATATTTCATAACTTAAAACAAACCCTTATTTTTTAAAGCTATACAGTACCTCATTGCTTAAAACAAACTTTCTTTTTTTGTCTTTTTTTAAAATAATAAATATTCAGATACAGGAATAAAAGTGAGATAAGTAAGGGTGGGATTTTTTTATTTAATGTATTTTTTAAATAAATATTTTTTAAAAAGTTATACAATATTTCATAAATTAAAACAAACTCCTGTATTTTAAAGATATACAATACCTCATTACTTAAAACAAACTTTCTTTTTTTGCCTTTTTTTTAATAATAAATATTCAGATACAGGGAATAGAAGTAAGATAAGTAAGGGTGAGATTTTTTTATTTAATGTATTTTTTAATCCAATATATTAGCTAACGGAAGAAGAACAAAATTTATCTCACCTTTCTATGGTTTCCCATATTGGCATTCAACAATCATGACAATAACAACATTGACTTTTTTATTTTTTTTGCATATAATTTGCTAGATGGAAGGAAAAAATATAAGTTATGGAGTTGTTATTTTTTTTAATTAATACAACAAAAATTAGGTAAGTAGAAATTCAATTTAATTACTCGTTAAAATTTTTTATTTTCCTAATTAAGTATATTTTCCAAGACGAAGTTAAAGAAATTCCAAACTAAACTATGTATAAAATGGATAATCTAATTTAACTTTTAAGTTAAGTTAAATCACAAAACATCCCATTTAACTTAACTTTTAAATTATATTAAACTACATCGATAAATCAAACGAACTTATAATTTAATAATAATTTCATGTCTAACTTTATTTTAAGACAAAGAGTTCAAATTTCGCATCTCAAGCTAACCCCAAAAAAAAAAAGAATACTTTCATTTTTTTAAATAATGCTGATATGTATAGGATGAATTAAGCTTAAAGCACACTAATTATTACTATTATCTTTCTTATTATTAGTATTGTTATTGTTGTTTATTAGTATTATTATTATAATTTCCTGAAAAGAAAAAAGCAGGAAGCAAGTAAAATAGTTGGCCCAAGAGCAAGAACAGGCCCAGCCCAGCATATAAAGGCACGCACTCGTTCATCTCTTCCTCTTACATTTTTAATTTTTCGTCTCACGTTTTCTCTTTCTAATGGGGTTTGATACTTCGCTTGCTAAAATCAGAATATTTAACACCAACACATTTTAGATATATATATTTATATCTGTACATATATAATATAATTTTTCTAAAAGAAATTATATAAATAATATATATATTTATATTATACATATATATCAATTTTCTTCGACCTCACTCTGGAAATTTTTTCGAGCATCGTACGCTCCGAGAGTTCCTGGGAAAATTTGCACAACTGGCTGGATTTGAAAAGTTTCTCCAATTTTCTCTGACGCACAAAGTTTCAGGGGAAGGAAATCGAGACAGAGCAAGGATGAATTTGGCAGATTCGTTGATGGCGTTGCTGGCGGCGAGTGGCAATGACACTGTGAAGCTCTTCGATGTTTCTGGAAAGGGTGGCTATTTGTGTGCCTTGAGCTACACGCCTCCTGGTTCCCAAGTCAATTCATTCACGTGGAATCATACCAGTCAGTCACTCATTTTCCTCCCCTTTTTCAACTTTTTTTTTAATATATATATATTTCCTTTATTCGTAATTCTAGAGACTAATTACCCAAATTTTTTAAAATTAATTAAAAAATCATTTTTAATAATTAATCAATTTTATAAATAATTAATTAATAATTAATTAAATTATGATCAATCAATTATCATAATGTAAATTATTAATTTTTAATCAATTATTAATTGATCAATAATTAATTATTGATTGATCAAATTTGAAAAAAAAATGAAAAACGATCATTTTATTAAATAAAAAAAAGTTTAACTATCTATTAAATTAGGTAATTAAAATAATTATTGATTGATCAAGTTTGAAAAAAAAATGAAAAACGATCATTTTATTAAATAAAAAAAAGTTTAACTATCTATTAAATTAGGTAATTAAAATAAGTCAACCAACCTAATTTTCTTTAAGACAATTATGGTGAATGACTCTTTTTGATTATCTAACTAAATATATAGCCTAACCTTTTTTTTATTTAGTTAAATGGTCTAATAACCATTATTTTGTTAAATGCCCATCAATTTTTTTACCTATAAACTCCACACACACACTCTCTTTGTTTCTCTCTCTTTCTCTCTCTCTCTCTTTCTCTCTTAGCATCCCATATCTATAGTGATTTCTACCAGTTACATCAACGATGAGAGGGAGTAGCGTTGGCGATGGGAAGGCAAGGGTGAGTGGCAATGGTGACGACAAGGGTAAGCGACAGTGCCTTGGATCTCTTGTGAACTTTTAATGGCTTCATGTGGGGAATTTCTAGTCGCAATTTCCGTTGATCGTGATTTTTGTTGTCGCTGATCCAGTCTAGAAGCTCATCATGCCACCACCTCCATCACCCGGCCCAAATGTTTAAGAGTTTTGAAACGATATGTGTACAAATACATCTATACAAAAAAAGTAATAATAACGCAAGAAACTCACCAGTATTAGCATTTTTTGTGTCTCCACCGATGTTAGCCTTTTTCATGTCTCAACCAGCCATGCCTAACTTAAAATCTTGACAAGAAAATCCACTCACTCTGTCAAATAGAAATGTCTTAAGAAAAATCTCAAAACAAAAAAAAATCTCATTGCAACACTTGAACATTGACTAAAAGATGGTTAGTTATAGAAATGAAATCAATGTAACAAGTTACATATATCATTAATTAAGATAATAAACAGTAATTAGATTACGCTTAAGCATGCACATGGTGCAACAATTCAACTCAAATGCAATTGTCTTTTTTTTTTTTTTTTTCAGTTTCAATTATTCACTGTTTACTATTATAACATTGCAACTCAAATTTTAAAAATCAATAACTTTATATATATAAGTTCAAAAGGGATTTTTTTTAATTATATAAAATTTCGAGATAAACGAAGTAAGCTCTATATTAATTTTTTTTTCTTTTGAATACATTTTAAAATTTTACACTCTTTAACTCTAACCATTCAAACCCCGTGAACTAAATACTTAACAATTTAATTCAAATCCAACTCAAAAAACTTAATTCAAAATCGTGCACCAAACACATGTTAATAGTGCTAATTACAAACACAATACAATAAATTGCCAAAGATAATGACCAAGCTAGTAGAAGAAAAAAAAATCCAACCAATAAGAAACTATCAACAGGCTACGAAGAAGTGTAGGTATACAGTTTGAATTGGATCGTCAAATAAGATTCTCATTTTCGAAATCCGAATCACGCCTATTTTTCCACTCCCAAACACAAATATATTCCAATCCAGCTTAAAAAAAAATAAAAGTTTTAAACTTTTTAATCTTAACCCATGTGTAAAAACAACACCTATATGACAAATTGTCAACAATATTAACCAAATTAGAGACTTCGAGCTAAAAAAATTATTAAAAAAGTACTTTAAAAGAAAACAAATTGCAGAGCAAAAAAAAAATCCCATTAAAATACCATAGTGATTTGAATTTCAAAGCCAAAATTTACCTAAAAAAAAAAGATGAATTAAAATCAAAATGCATAAATCAGAGGAAAAAGAAATAAAAAACCTTACAGGCAATGAAAAAGCTTGGAAATAAAGTTGAGTGAGAAGAAAGGCGAAGAAGATAGGAATTAGGATTTGAAACTGTGAGCGTAAGAGTTTCACGTTTCTCAAAGTGTCAACAAAATTGGTATCTACTAATCTATTCTACCTTTTTTTGTATTTTAAGTTGAGACATGACTTTTCCACTATGAATTATTAGGCCTCCAAAATTCAAGTCCATTGGGCCTTTCACATTTCATCCAAAACAAGCATTTTCGTTTTGAGACATAGTGAGAAACCACAGAAAATACCATTTGCTATTTATATTTTGTAAAATACGGCCCAGCCCCTTTAGTACATCATTACTACTAACTAATTTCAAACAACATCATAGTTAGTCAGACCACGTTACCCATTTGACTAACGAGGTATTCTGTCTACCCACATCAAAGGAAATGATTCACATTGGTCACCTGTTCATCCGCCATCATCCGCTACGCTTTGTATCAAATATAGGAGCATGGTTGAAATACACAACAACCGATTCTCAACAACCTCATCATGCTCAGAATCCTTAAGTGAATCATAAACCAAAAGACATCGATCGGACATCTGTAGAACCACAATTACCCAGTGCTTCGATCCTTCCACATTTACAAGCATGTACACGTAGTCCACTAAACCCTAAAGGGAGTTGCATGACAAAAACTTCCCCATATGTACTGCTATAGGTACTCTTGACCGGCCCATTTAAACCCATCTAGATATTTTTTAAACTCAAGTCATGACCCATGGATCATAATATCAAATAGGATGTCTATTATTGTGAATCTTTGTGACATGCGCTCGGGGTAATACCTTTTCTTCTTACGTAAGTAAAAAAAGAATACATCTATGTGTTGCATAAAACATTAACGTATGATCAAATTTCACAAAAACCCTATCATTGTTTGGTAGAATAAATCAGTCACATTTGTCCTACGTTGTCCTTTGGCCGGTAGTGCTTTCCTTCAATCCATAGAACCACTACTTGTAAGTCACTTGTTGAACCCCTTAATCCAAAGGTGGTGAAATTAAATGACACAAGGAACAGACACCATCATTACTTCTTCCTCAATCCATGAAGGTTGTATGATATGCCTTCACCCATTGTCCTCTGACTACCTCAATTACCGAGCCTTTGTCACCCTTTCTCCATATCCGCCATAGCTTTCCAGATCTGTCAATAACTAACTTTAAGATAGATTTATATGTCAAATTAAATGGTTATAACTGTTCATTTTATAGTGTTACTTATTGATGATTACGTTGATTCACCCTCATCATTCTTCTATGACTTTTATAGCCGTCATGTGCTGTTTGTGTGTGATAGATATTTCCATTTTAAATTAGTTTATGTTTTAACTGCTTTCATTTTTTACTCATATTTTATTAATTGGTCTTCGAATTTGGTTGTAAAAGGCCTTTTTTTAAATCTTGGATTTTTTGTGCCTTATCACCAACAAAGGCCTAATTTAAATCCCTTTTTTTCTAAATGGTAACCGTCGCCTACCTATATACCTAAATAAACCAATTTATTGAACGTTGCATTCACCAATCCTATCAACCCACGATGACCACCATTCGTACACAGCTTATGTAATTGACAACCTTTTATATTAGCATTTCACTACTTTCAAATCTTCAATATCACGCTTCACTTTCTTGAAACTTATTACAGGTGCTATCCCCCTACACCCCACTTTCTTGAAACATCACTTTACCAATGTTACAGATCTGGTTTTTTTAGGAAAAAACGTTAGAGTGTGTAGTGAAATTTTAAAAGTTTTTTCAAGGAGCGTTAAATGGCTCATGTTATCATATATAATAAATTATCAACAATCATATACTTTTAGAGGAAGTGACTAAGGAGCTTTAACCAACTAGCATTCTCTACTATTCTCCAATTCCTAGACGGTGGAGTGTGTAGGCACTTAATTTCTTGATCGGTATTCTTGCGCAGTTTGTCTCTTTTCAACCACTCATATCTCTAAGAATTTATTATTACTAGTGAGATGTGCAATAATAAATTTGTTCACCTAAAAGTTTGTGGTTTAAAAAGCACAGGAGTGGAAAAACCTTTATTTATAGAATTGCATTAGGTGACTTTTAAATTTTGAATTGGACCAAAAAAAGATTTTTCTCTCCCCTACAACCCTCCAAGCCGATTTCTACAAGTGGAAAACCCCTCAAAATTTTTGGCCACACCAAAAGAAGAGGATTCAAAATTCAACTACAATTCAAATAAGATTTTCTTTCTCCCATATCCACCAAAAACCGATTCTCCCTTATAGTTTATCCACAAATAAAATTCAGCCATAGTTAGGATTTGTGATTCAAATTCTGATTCAAATTTCAAACTCCACAAATCTTTTGGATTTTATCTACATGGATAATTTTCTATAACTCTAATTTAAATTCAAATAAAATCGTGGTAATTTTATTTGAAATTTAAATAATTGTGTAATCTCTTATCCAAAATAAAATTAAAATTCAAACTAGAAGAAAATCTTGTCTTCTACCCTTATCCATTATAGGCACCACCCCTAGTTGCGGTAAGACAAAATTTTGTTCAATTCAAATTTAAATAGGATAATCCTTTAAATTTCAAATAGGATAATCTTTTAAATTTCAAATATTTATTTTAAGACAAGATTTTCAAAATTCAAATTAATCACATATTTGAATATCAAATTCAAATATAATTAATTTAAGTTTCAAATCTTATCTTCCAAAATAAATATTAATTAAATATTTATCTCATTTATTGAATAATACAAAATTACAATTTTGTCTCTTCGGCACCCAGAGAAAAATGTCTACAACCTTTGGGAAGGTAATCCAGATTTTTCTCTTCACTAAATGCAAGACAACAAGCCAATAAGAGTATCCCGACCAATTACCATTCGTTAAGGAATTATGCAGAACTAGCAGAGAGACTAATTAGATATATATAATATAGACTCCAATAATCTATGTACCTATTATTATATACCAAATAAACGCATTACAATTATTAGTTTCAGAGTCACACCACTATAAACTTGAAATTACACTCTCAATTATATACAGTATTACTTAAGCCAGTGATAAGCTATCGTCCAATGACTTTGTCATATATGCAAAACCCTCATATGATATCCATGATCAGGTTTAGGTTAAAGTCCATTTAACCTACTGATCAAGTTATCTTAAAGATCCATTATACTCTCGAATAAGAAAAAAATTATTCACCATATGTAAATAAGAAGTCATCTACCCAGTAAATAATCTAGAGCCTTGTTCATTTTCACATCTAGTATAATGTCTTTTAAGAGAATAACCTTATTTCTTATTACAGTTATGATTCTAATAGCTGTAAACAAACTATCCATCGTATACAAGTCATGTACCCAACGAATCGGTTTATAAGCTTACTATCTATGAGATGCTTTAGTTATTGAAATATCAAAGTACATAAGTCATATACATGAAGCGATTCATCTACTTAAGATTAAGGTTATTGCATAATAAACGTCAAAAGTGACATAATCCACTTTAGCATACTATACAGATCAATTACACTTTGATTTCGATCCAATACGTCACCACCAAGTAACATATCTATGTCTCTACTCGGAAGTCAAAGCTCCGAACAGTCAAGACAAACCTTTCCCAAATTGGCTTTAGATAACATAATAGTTTTAACATAAGTTAGATGCTTGGTCTAACCCCATAGACTACGGATTATAATTTAGACTGTTTACTTTAGAATGTTGTCTTCTTACATACAAAAATCCATTATATGCAACATTTTAAAAGTTTAACAAAAACAGTCATATTTGTTTACATTTACTTTAATACGTAAATAGAATAAGGACATATAGCACTGTAATAAATAGCCACTAATATAATTTTATTATCCAGTTCAAAATAAATGAAATACAAATAAAATATCTTTCCTACCATTCTTAATAGGTTTTTGGGACTCTATACCTCTAAAGCTTTACATATAACTATTCATGCTCTATCATTTTTCCCATTGTATCGACCTCTGCTCCCCTCTTTATAAATGACCTTAATGTTCTACACATACACACACCACTTTTTTATTCCTTCACATTGTTATTTCCCCAAACTCGCAAACATGCCACATATGTTCACTTTCAGTTCCACCGGCTTACCTTTGTCTCCACTAATCAGGCTTTATCTCCCAAAGCTTAACTATTCTTGTCATTGTAGAGCTTAACTATGAATTAATGAGTCTGATAGCAACCCAAATCAATTGTATTACCTATGCAGGGACGTAAATCACATGTCTAAGTGTGGATTCTTCCATTGGTGAGACCAAGTTACTTGCAAAGAGCCTTACTTCGACACGACAATATTGGAAAAGATGGGTGATCTACTTGCACGAGTTTCAATGTTGGAGTCCAAGCCAACAACATGAATCGGTTGGTTGGTTTTGGCTGTCGCCATTGTAGCAATTCTACTCTTACTAGATATCTTCATGACTGCTTAATAATTTATGAAGTAACCAATATATTTTGTATTCTTTGGCGCCACATTTACCCATCCTACATTTGAAGTAACAATTTTATTCTTACTAGATATCTTCATGATTGCTTATTAATTAATGAAGTAACCAACATATTTTGTATTCTTTGGCACCACATTTACTCATCCTACATCTAGTTGCATGAATTAGACAATAGGAAATATACTTAATTTTATATGATGGCCTATTTAATATTACAAAACATCCATGTCCTATAATAAGCTATCATGTACTATTATCCATGTTGACACATTGTTCACTATTATGTCACTATGTAAGCTTGACATGTTATTGCTCCGACACCATACCTTCACCTATTCCTCTGCTTTTCTTACTGAAACAACTCCAATATTGGTCACGCAATTTCTTTTCACAAATGTAGGATTGGTAGCCTCCTTCGAGGGATTGAGTACACGTTCCCCATTGTCCACTCTGTTAATTCCAATGGATAAAACTTGCTCTGTGTACATATGACTTGCAGTGTTGGCAACATTCTCCTTCAACACATTACAATCAAATCGAATAGTTCCAACGCTGTACTTAACTGCACCTCAACAGTGTTTATCTGCATCTGAAAAAATTTTGCCAATTATAGGTGATTTCCACGAAAATAATTCACACTTTTTAACTTTACGTCAACATTCTCACAATGTAGTGTTTGGGCAAATTGAAATTAACAACCAAATAATTCAAAACCACTTCACTAAAATGACAACCATCCTTTCATTTACCACATATACACTTCCACTTAAGTAACTATATCATATTTTATGATCTCTCGACAAACTTCCAACTGTCTCCTCTTCGTCCTCATAGCCACCAACAAATCCCACACGAAATACCGTCCCCGCTCTATATTCACGTCCTGTAGGAACCAATGCTGATCTGTGTCATCTAATATCAGTATAAGCATCTGCGATGAAATATATTTATTACTTAATGTCTTTAGGATACAACACAAGGATAAGTTACCTTCATCCAATATATAAACAAATATGCTATTGTAATCATAAATTGTACCTTCAAGCACCAATGGAGTTTACCCAACTGTTCTGCACCCTCTAGACCATTGTACCCGTCATTCAATGACTAGAAATTGCTAGTCTTCTGATATCCTTACATCATCAGCTTGACATTATAAAATAACTAAATAGGAAATGACATTGATGAAACATTTGAAATTGTCATTGTATTACGATGTTACTTAAACCCTGACCGGGTATGTACTAACACAACTTCTGGTGCTCATCAACCTCTCCTGGCCTAGTATGTCATCATCCACGAGTACACATTTATAACCTACACTACAACATACATCACTCAGTTTCCTTTACATGCAGCGACGTCTACCAACCATACCTGCTATTATGATTTCAATCACTTTTACATCTATATAGGCTCTAGGCGGTAGAGTTGTAACGTACAAATACTCCCCAATTAGGCTACCCACTTTACATATGCTATAATCGAGACCAATGTAAGGTACATTGTCATTCGATGCAAAGTTACTTTAACAACTATAAATGACACTTTTAAGAAATGCTCACAACTATTACCTCAACCATGACAAAATCCTCTTCGTAAATCGGTTTTCTAAACATGAACGGCCCTACTTGACACTTTCTACTCTTCTTGAATGCCTTGTACATGTTGTCCAGGTTTCCAACGTCGTCATCAGCAACAAAATGCATCCTTATCCTTCCTAACATCTATACACCAACCTTCTCTTTCATCCCTTTATGTGTAAATTTCCCATCTTTACCACTAAAACATACCCTCTTCACACCTCTGACCTTACGCTTGTTAAACGTAGGATCTGAGCATTTTTCCACATTATGTCTAACAACATGCCTTGATCTACCTCCCTCCATCTCAACTCCTTCTCCCTCACTATCTTTAGCCAACTTCCCCTTATCGGTCTTTACAGTCATACCCCATCCTTCATCACTAAATATCCTCATAATTACCCCAAATACTTCGTCTAATATTTTACCTACCATAGTCTTAATTTGTTGAGATATATTTGTTACATGTTTTTCACCACAGCCTTCAACTCAATTCATCTCCAAGCTTATCCTTCTAATCTCTCCAACTAGTACATAGCCTCAACATAACCTCGATTTACTTTTGTCGTGTACTAGACTTTCAAGGGAGCCGTAACCTCCTATCCTACGTGAGAACTAGTATTCCCACTAAACATCTACACTAATCAACAAATTGTTATCATATCTTCATTGTACTGAGTCTCCCTTTTGATTCAATCCATGTTATAACTCTTCGGCTCTCTAATTCGGACCAAATCATTAAGGAGCATAACAACCCATCTACATACCTCTGGTAACCAACCTGGTGATGAAAGAAATATAACTACATCAATATGTTCTATAGATGATTAGTCGTCTAAATTTGAAAAGGCTGTTCATATTCCACAACAACC
The DNA here is from genome assembly GCA_035233585.1 of Antiaris toxicaria. Lineage (NCBI taxonomy): Eukaryota > Viridiplantae > Streptophyta > Magnoliopsida > Rosales > Moraceae > Antiaris > Antiaris toxicaria. Next base: position 22,994,257 of record CP141153.1, read on the forward strand.
TTACACTTTTACTACAAACTTATGCAATAGTTACTTATAGGAAGATAGTACATCTAGGCATAAACTTTGTTTTGTTGTTACTACTCTGGTACCGATGTATCCCCTTCTCCACAAGGTATGTAAATAACATCGACGCCCAGTTCTTATTTTGAACATTAGTTGCGTCTTTCAACCCATCAATTGCCTCTTCCATCCCCCTACTCATCTTCAACATTACGATGGGCATTAATAGCATCCCAACTACAAACTTTAATATGCTCTTCATTAAGTTGCCCTTATCGTCAATGCCACCAATCGTTGCCTTAATCTCCGACATAGGTGACCATTCCCCCACCTTCCCAACCATTAGGACTTCCCCTCCGTTTGACACACCCATCACTTCGCCAAATATCATTCTCATCAATTTATACTTGACCCCTTGTATTTCTAAAGTGATGTCAGTCATGTTAAACCTTTCCAACAACTAAGCTAACAATGACCTTCAAATTTTTGAATACTTCATCCCCAACAACTTGCCAAAACCCATTTCCTTAATTACGGTTTTCTTCTCCTCTGGAAGCCCACTCAACATTTCTTGTACACAACCAAGGGAATAGTAACAATCTATTTGTCGAGTCGTTGAGTTTGTCGGTGTTTTACATAACTGTGATTGGTCTTTTAAACTTATCCATCTACAAAGTCACACCAGTCACCCACCCAAGTAATCGTCTATTCACATCCATGACTCCTCTTCATTAAAACCCTAAATCGATTCCCAATTTGGTTGCAACTACTTGATCGAATTATATAATTTAAAGCATAATAATTTAATGATTATCTTCTCTACTAATCACCTAAGACATAGAGTACATTACTAATTCATTGCCAATTTTAAATGTCTAACATGATTAATATGGATATGTCCAAGAACACTTTCAAACTTACCTTTTTATCCACATGATCGGCCGTTCTTCTACCTCCTTCAAGCCCTGATATTAGTACATATACCTCTACATAAAACAGAGAACAAATATTACACATAAAACAGGTATTAGTAAATATTTCAAACTCACCATGCATTTGGTTATTCTCCTCAACCTTTTTCTTTAATTTTCTAATTTATCCAGTTAATTATCTGGTTGCTTGTCAATCCTTTTTTCCCTTCTATATTTTACCCCTAGCTCCCCTTCCCTCACAGTCACTGTTAGATACGATTTAAAGATTACATTAACGATCATAATTGTTCATAAGATAATTCCCTAAGAAACAAATTCATGGGACTGTAAAAGAGCCATATTATTATTATTATTGTTATTATTAGTATGGTTGTTGTTGTTATTTATTAGTATTATTATTATTATAAGGATTATTTTCATAAATAGCCTATGAATCATGGACCTCCATTTAAGTTAGCCTCTATTTTTTCGAAATCAGTTATTGTACCCCTTAATATATATAAATTTGTTGAAAATAACCCTTTGATTAAATTAGAAACGGAAGTGGTATTTTGAATGTTTTTCTATATATTGGGGACTTTTTGAACAATTTCAAATTATTAAGGGTCAACTTGAATGGAAGGCTATAATTTAGAGGTTATTTATGAAAATAATCTATTTATTAATTTTTCAAGAAATTTAATTTTTTGCTAACATTATAAATAAATATACATTAAATAAGTATTTTGAATATTTTCTATATATCAAGGGGTATTTTAAATAAATAAAAAGTAACTTAAATAGAGATTTATGATTAAAGGTTATTTATAAACATAATGTTTATTATAATTTCCTATAAAGAAAAAAAAGTAAGAAGCAAGCAAAGTAGTGGGCCTATGGGCTTAGCACAGTGACCCAGCCCATTATATATAGGCGCTCACTCGTTTATCTCTCTCTTTTACATTTTAAGGGATGTTTTGATCATTATTTTAGAGACATAGATTTGTTGTCTTCGAGTCAAAATTTATTTACCTCCAATAGTTCTTTAAATTTTTAACAATACTTACATATATTCTTACACATTAATTTTTTATCACATAATTTAAGATTTAAATCATCTTATTTTCAAAATTATATCACAAGCTTTAAAATCATATCTGATTTTCAAAATTAATATCTCCAAAAATATATCTTTAAAACTCTACAGCAACATCACCTAAATTTTTCGGTGGCGATTGGTATTATTTTTGAAATGTTTTCTGTTTTCAAAAAAATTGAAAATGAGAATGTTTTGAAAACTGTGTTAAGACCATTTCTGAAACTGTGTTTGATTATGTTTTCTGAGTGTATATTTTGAAAAACATAAAAATAAAATTTTATTTGGTTATATTTTTTTAAAACCTATTTCATTTTTAAAAAACCTAAAAAACACAATATTTTTTTGGAAATGAAAACAAAAAGTGAAAACAATTTTTTTTCGTTTTCAAAAAATCTAAAAAAATAATATAATTAAAAACGATGTTTTCAAAATAATTTTGAAAACATTAAATAAACAAATATTATTTTAAAATTATTTTCATGTTTTGTATTTTAAAAAATGAAGAATCATTTTCAAGGACAAAAACAAACGCACCTTTTGGGGCGTTTGTTTTTGTTTTTGAGAATGATTTTCCATTTTCAAAAACACAGAAAATGAAAACGGTTTCAAAATAGCGTTTGTTTATTTAACGTTTTCAAAATTATTTTGAAAACATCGTTTTTAATTATATTATTTTTTTAGATTTTTTGAAAACGAAAAAAAATTGTTTTCACTTTTTGTTTTCATTTCCAAAAAAATATTGTGTTTTTTAGGTTTTTTAAAAATGAAATAGGTTTTAAAAAAATATAACCAAATAAAATTTTATTTTTATGTTTTTCAAAATATACACTTAGAAAACATAATCAAACACAGTTTCAGAAATGGTCTTAACACAGTTTTCAAAACATTCTCATTTTCAATTTTTTTAAAAACAGAAAACATTTCAAAAATAATAGCAAACGTCACTTTTGTCTCTCGTTCTCTCTTTGCGGTTGGGTTAGGTGCTTCGCTTTCTAAAACGAGAATATTTAACACCAAAACTTTTCAAATATATATACATATATATATATAAAATATAATTTTTCTAAAAACAAAAAATGTTTAGACCCACTTTCTCACTCGCTCAATTTTCTTCGACCTCACTCTGGAAATTTTCCCGAGCATCGTAGGCTCCGAGAATTTCCGGGAAATTTTGCACAACTCGCTGGATTTGAAAAGATTCTACGATTTTCTCCGACGCACAAAGTCTCAGGGGAAGAAAATTGGGAGAGAACGAGGATGAATTTGGCAGATCCGTCGGCGGCCTTGCTGGCGGCGAGTGGCGGTGACACCGTGAAGCTCTTCGATGTTTCTGGAAAGGCCGGCGATCCGTGCGCCTTGAGCTACACTCCTTCTCCTAGTTCCCAAGTCAATTCCGTCAAGTGGAATCATACCAGTCAGTCACTCATTTTTCTTCCCTTTTTCAACTTTTCTTTTCTTTTTTCTTTTTTAATTTTTTTTCCTTTCTTTGGAATTTTACTGATTTTTTCTATGTTGTCTCCTTCAGATGAAAGTTACTTTTTTTTTTTGGCTTTTTAGATTGCATTTCGTCATTTATAATTGTAATGAGGGTTTTCGAAGATGGTTTTTGGTGATTGTTTCTATTTTCACTGAATGCAGAAGAACTATTAGTTGGATTGGGTTTTTTATTTTTTTTAATTATTATAAATTTCTTGTTATTTTAGCAACGGGAGAAGTTAATTACGTTGATATAATTTGTTGGTGGTTCAAATTATTTCCCAATTTCCTGTGCAAGTCTTAGCAAGAGGTAGAGATTTTCGAGTTTAGTTTACGTGGGGTGTGATTTTGCAGATTTGGTAGTGGCCAGCGCTGGAGATGACAAGAAGATCTCGTTGTGGCGGAAAAATGGGCAGAGCATGGGGAACATCCCAGTTGCCGGCACCGACGGTGGAGATAATATTGATGTAAGTATTTGGCCAATGCAGATTCCTCGCGGCTCATACGCTCGTAAATGCTGTGGTTATTCTTGATGATGTATTAGTCTTGGTGATTATTTTAATCTCTCTTGAGCATTTGGAGTGGTTGTACTGCGTGTATTTGTCAATAATTGCATAGATAAGACCACGCTTCATGGTTCCCCTGTTTACTTTTCAGATCGAAGCTCATATAGAAGTAGTTAAATCAACATATGTTGTAGGTTTTGCCTTGAATTTAGTTGGTTACTTAGTTTTTGATAGATCTGATCATGGTTTTGTGAATGGTTTTCCGTTGTTAAGCTCATCTACTTCTATTTAAACCATTTCACAGGGGTCTATACTGGCTATTAGCTTTAGCAACAAGGTTTCTAGATACATATGCACTGGGGGAAGTGCCCAGGTTGTAAGAATTTGGGATTTGCAAAGGAAGCGCTGTATTAAATGGTTGAGGGGTCATACCAACACAATAACAGGGGCAATGTACAATTGCAAGGATGAACACTTGGCTTCCATCAGTCTTGGTGGGGATCTTATTCTTCACAACCTTGCATCTGGTGCACGAACTGCTGAACTCAAAGATCCAAATGAGCAGGTTGATTCTTATGTTGCATGTTGTCTTTCTGGTGGCCAAGTTATACGGGTCTATATTTTGCAAGTAAATTATGTGTCTGCTGGATTTTAAGACTAGGTATTGAGAGTTCTTGATTATTCCCGGATTAGCCGGCACCTTCTAGTGACAGCAGGTGATGATGGGACTGTACATTTGTGGGACACGACTGGTCGCAGCCCAAAGGTCTGTATCATTTTTTTTTTTTTTTTTTTTTTACAATGATCCTAAGTACCCATGGAAATTAAAACTAACCAGTGACTCATTTCTTTGTTACCCTGGAAAATTGTTTCTACTTTCGTTTTAGAATGCTTATGCCACTTCTTGCTGCGTAAGTGGACTTTAATTTTTGCTGAAAATCTTCCTATTGCTTCTGGCTTTTGCACTTCAATTTAAGTATGAATTTTTTTCTAGCCAATCAGAACGAAGATTAGATATTGTATTACGCGCCCTCCCCCAATAGTGAATGTTCTTTAAGTTTTTTTCTTGTAAATTAAGAGTATCTGACTCTCTCTCTCTCTCTCTCTCTCTCTCTCTTTCTCTCTCTCTCCCCAGGTTTCTTGGTTGAAGCAGCATTCTGCACCAATTGCTGGTATCAGCTTCTCACCTTCCAATGACAAGGTCTCATAGATACATCTACTTTACAAATGAATATGCATATTGACATTCACTTTACACATTTTATTTTTATATCACTTCTTCTAATTTAGCTTCCTTGCAGTCAAAATGTCATGGGAAACTAATTAAGCATTCTGTTATGTCATTCTTCATGACAGATAATAGCTAGCATTGGTCTGGACAAAAAGTTGTATACATTTGACTCAGGATCAAGAAGACCTTCATCTTGCATTCCTTACGAAGCACCTTTTTCTTCATTGGCATTTAGAGATGATGGCTTAGTGCTGGCAGCTGGGACAAGCACGGGTCGGGTTGTGTTTTATGATGTTCGTGGAAAGCCAGAACCATTTACTGTCCTTAGGGCATATAGTAGTTCAGAGGTTGTTTCCTTTCTTTTCCTTGTCATTTTTTTCTATGTCTGTCTGGTTTCTAATTGGTGCCAGCTTCTGCAATTTTTATATATCTTGCTTAAGTATGAATGTGTATTCCACTATAATAAACTTCTGATAACAGCAGTATCAAAACATTAGGAACTAAGCTTTTATCTACATGGTCATGGTCTATCCAAGAGACTTTGCTTTTTACTGTCTAGTATGGATAGCTTTGCCTAAATACTTGACTTCTCAATATGACTTTCATTTTTAGCTCAAAGATTTAAATCCTTTTTGTGTTACTTGTTTACACTTTTTGATATGTTTCCTGTCACTAATTTTCCTCTTTGCACAAATGCACACATATTTTTCCTTGTTTTTGGTTCTCTCTGATATGTTCTCCTGCCATTATGCTCTTGGTTTTTTGGTTATATGTTCAATAGGTACCTTTGCCTTTTGTTTTTTTCCTAGGAGAAAAATACTTGCTCATACTGAGAAGTTTTATACTAATTGTATCTAGTGTTCATCAGGCTGTTACAAGCTTATTCTGGCAACGGTCAAAACCTGTAATTGTAAACGAAAATAGTTGCACTCCCGAGACCGCCCTTTTAGGAGATGCTGTTGAAGATTCAATTCTTATGCCTGATCCACTTCCTTCTGTGACTTCGTCGAGCCTCGCTCTGTCTACAGTGGTACCAAGTTCTCGGAATCCTGGCCATTCAGGTTCCTCTCTTGAAACATCTCCAGTTGCTGCGGCTAGTAGTGGATTTACATCAAGTATGCTCCATGTGTCCTCAGCTGAGGAAACACCATTTCGGACTCATCTACGGCCAGGGGGACCATTGTCTAGACTACATGCTCCTCCTTCTACTTATAACTTCAAGGATGAAATGGAGGTGTTCTCCCCTCTTGTGGATGTTCAACCAATCACACCTAGTCTTGACAAATTATGGGATGATAATGACAGATCAAAAAAGGAGCATTCACTTCTAGACAAGAAGCCTTCATCACTTCCCTTCCTTTCATCCAACAGGAGATTTCCTTTTTCAAAAGATGGAGGCATTGATCATCCAGTATTTGATTGGAAACCTAGCTCAACTTCTGAACAGGTCTTTGCACTCCCCTCAGCTATAAATGTCATAGTTGACCAGAAACGTTGAAAATTTACATTTTGAACTTCACTAGGCAGATCTAGACGTTAAGTTCTTTTGACATTTGTTTATTGTCAAGTATTATTTCTGATCCATTTTCTCCCCTAATAAATAGTTCACCAAAGTAGACTTGCAAGTTGACAGTACCATCTAAGCTTCATGAAGAGTGTAATTTCTTTTGTTATGCCTTGAAGTTGAATTTGAATTTTGTTCTTAGTTTCTTTCTTGTTTTATACATGTTATGTATACTTCAGTCATTAGTAACTTGATATTGACAGGTATCTACCTATGTTTTTCAAATTAGATGTTCTGAATGATTATATCATATTGTTGACAGGATGAGTCCAAATCTTCTTTTGGCTTGTTGGGATCAACTCCTTCTCCATCTTCTAAGAGTGAAGACGACTCCATCACACCTCCTGAAGCTTGGGGGGGTGAGAGACCATCTGATAAATATGGCCACATGCGTATTTTGCCATCTCGTTTGGGAATGTTTGCTTCTAGTGGTCAGAATGCAGGGTCAGTGTTGTCAGGGCTACCAGATCTGTCCTTGACAACAAGTCAGCCAAGCATTAGTTCCACCACAAATTTAAACTTTGGCTATGCAAACTTGAGAACCAAAGATGCTTCCATAAATCAGGAGAGGTCGTTGGGACTTCCAGAACACTTGTCTGCTTCCATGTCTATGTCCCTTGGCTCAAAAGGGATTGTAGGACAGTCTAATCTTGATTCCCTAGCAACTTCGACCCGGAGATTCTCTACATATGCTGAGAGAATAAGTACTACATCTTCCTTCAGTGATGGAACATCAGCCTCGTTGGGTTCGCCTAAAATAAAGAAAACAGGTGCTGAGACCAGGGAAGGACTTTTAGGTAGCTTGTTCTCCAAGTCAGATGCATCAGGTGCTGTGGAAAAGGGGATGCTTCCAATGATAAATGTAAGAATGCAGTTTGTATTAGATAAGAATTTCTCATAATGCATCTAAGAGATCGCCTTTTTTTTTTTTCTGAAGGTTATGAGCATAAAAGTTTTGGTTATGTGCAGGTCTCAGTTGATGTGACAGCAAAGCAAGCATGATTATCATGCTCTTTCTGTTATGCTTTTATTAGATTATAATGTGTTTTGTTAGATTATAATGTTTAAAAACACGTGGACAGGGTGGAACCATGCAACCTCAGAAGGCCTCTCAGCAGGATGCGCAGCAAGGAAATTCTTTTACCCTTCAGCGTTTTCAATGTACTCTGGATGAGACTCTTGATTCCGTGCAGAAATCAATGCATGAAGATATAAGGAACCTTCATATAGAAATTCTGAGACAATTTCATTTGCAGGAGGTACGTCTATGCTGGTCCTGTTTTGATTCATGGCTTTAATTTAGTCTCTTTCTGAAATAATGTCTGGATTGATTGTACCAGATGGAAATGTCAAACGTGTTGAGTACCATTCTGGAAAACCAAGCTGAGCTGATGAGAGAAGTTAAGTCTCTCAAGAAAGAAAACCAGCAACTCAGGCAATTGCTTTGAGAACTAATGTAAAGTCATCATTTTGGATTTCATTTCATGAGGGATGTGGGGGTCTCTGATGTTGTTTATCGCATTTGCCTTTTGCCACCGGCATTTTGTTTATAGCCAACCGGAGTGCTCATCCCCGGCAATTATAGTGAAAGCGAAGGGGAAAAGAAGAAAAAAATGGAAGATGAGGAGATTGGATGTGCCATTTAAGGTGAATTTATCAAACATGTACGGAACCTTTTCATTTGGCTATCAAATGAAGCTTTAACTTGAGCGTTCCGATCAAAAATTGTTTTACATTCAAAGTTCTGTTGATGAATCTTACCATATGCTTTTTAAGCTTTGTTGGTTTGTTGTATCTATATTAAGTTCGAGATTAGTTGGCGCATTTGGGATTCACTGTGAGCTTATTTTAGTTTGTTAAGTAGATTAATTGGATTTTAAATTTTTTGCTTGATGAACCAATGTAAATTTTCCGTGTTGTATTAGGAGAAATTTCAGCGATTCCATGATACTTCATCAATATGATGCATTGTAAAGAGTGAAGCAGCATTTAGTATTGGATACTTTATTTTTATTTCCTTTATTTACTTTACAATTTTGTTTAGTTGATTTGATGACAATAATAATAGTACAATAGAATAAAAATTTTATGTCTCGTTTGTTTATTGCATTGCATTCGCATTGCGTTTATTTGCGATATAATTTTCATTTAAACGTAAAAGTATTGCATTCAAATACCAATCATTTTTCATATTAAATTTAATACAATCACTGTTCATTATTTCATTTTTTATATTATTTTTATTAATCACATTATATATTCTCTCTCTCTCTTTCTCTCTGTATTTTTATCCATCACATCACATTATTTATTATTTAAATACAATTCAAATACTTTTTATTCAAACACACATTGTATTTAGATACAATATAAATAATTTTTATTAAAATATAAATTGTATTTAATACATTACATTCAAACTCAATGTGAATGTAATGTGCTTATCAAACATCCCTTTAGTTGAAGAAATTTGGGTTTATTGCTTATCATTTACGAAAGTCTTTTGGAAACCAAAAGTTACACCAACGTAACATTGGAAACCAGACGTTGTTTTGCTGGCAATGACAGATGAGATGAGTTATATTGTTGACATTATGATTCCAAATCTTTATTTGGCCTGTTGGGGTAAACTCCATCTTTGAAGACTGAAGATTCCTCCATCACACCTCCAGAAGCTTGTGGGGGTGAGAGACCATCTGATAAATATGGCCACATGCGTATTTTGCCATCTCGTTCTCGTTTGGGAATGTTTGCTCCTAGTGGTCCAATTGCTGGATCAATTTTGTCGGGGCTAACATAGCTGTCCTTGACAACAAGTCTGCCAAGTATTAGTTCGTCCACAAGTTTAAACTTTTGCTGTGCATATTTGAGAACCAAAGATGCTTCTATGAATCAGGGGAGTTCCTTGGGATTTCCAGAACACTTGTCTACTTTCATGCATATGTCCCTCAGCTTAAAAGGGATCGTAGAACAGACTAATCTTGATTCGCCAGCAACTTCTACCTGGAGATTCTCTACATATGCAGTGAGAATAAGTTTTGCATCTTCCTTCAGTGATGGAATATCAGCCTCACTGGGTTCGCCTAAAATAAAGAAAACAGGTGCTGAAACCAGGGAAAAACTACTAAGCTGCTTGTTCTCCAAATCAGATTCATCAGAGCTGTGGAAAAGGGGGTGCTTCCTATGATACATTTACCAATGCAATACGTATTAGATATGAAATAATGCTAAAGACACTAATTTTTTAAGTAACAATTCACTTGTCATATTTTTATTAATATATACATTCAAATGATATAAAAATATTTTAAACATTTATTAATAAAAGAATAACAACACACTTGTCACATAAGTTGATAATCAAAAATTGATATTAGAGCTAGTATTTCTAGTATTTTCATTAGATAAAAATTACCCAGATTACATCTTAAGTGATCACATCATCTTTTTTTTTTTTTTTTTGTTACAAGATTATGAGCATTAAATTTCAGTTATGTGCGTCTCTCAGTTGAGGGGACAGCATAGCAAATGTTTTTATCATACTTTTCTTGTTATGCTTTTATTAGATTATAATTTTTTGAAGCACATGGACAGGGAGGAACGAAAAAGCCTCAATAGGCCTCTCAGTAGGATACACAGCAAGGAAACTCATTTACCCTTCAGCTTTTTCAACGTACCCTAGACGAGTCACTTGATTTCATGTAGAAATCGATGCATAAAGATATGAGGAACTTTCATACAGAAATTCAAAGACAATTTCATTTGCAGGAGGTATGTGTATGACCGTCTTGTTTTGATTCATTACTTTAATTTTTTTTTTATTCTCTCTCTGTCCAAATTGATTTTTTCATATGCAAATGTGGAACATGTTGAATACCATTCTGGAAAACCAAGCTAAGTTGATAAGAGAAGTCAAGTCTCTCCGAATGGAAAACCAACAACTCAGGCAATTGCTTTGAGAACTAGTGAAAAGTGATCATTTGGCTTTTATTTCATGAAGGATGCGGGTGGCTCTGTTTCATTTGTCGCATTTGCATTTCGCCACTGGCCATTTGTTTATAGCCAACAGGACTGTTCATTCCTGGCAATTATAGTGAAAGCAAAGAGGAAAAGAAGAAAAAACTAAAGATGAAGAGATTGCATATGCTAGGTAAAGGGTCTATTTATTGTGTGTTAAAATAAGCTTTTTCGTTTTTGTTACTTCACTGTGAGACCTTGCGCATGTACGGGTTGTAGGTAAGCAAAAAAATTGAAAAACAGACGGGGTTAGCCCTAAAACTCTAAGTAGGACTAAGATGTTATTTTAGTTTTACATAATATTTAAATGAAATTATTTTAGAAAATAAATTGACGTTTATTGTGAAAGAAAATTATTTATAATCCGAAATTTATATAATTAATACATGAATTTAGTGTGATCAAATTAGCTATGTTATATTAAAAAATTTGCACAAGAAACACAAGAAATTTATATGAAAGCTTTTACGATTAAGAAGGGATTGGCCAAAGGTCGTGTATCAAATGCAAGAAGAAATTCAAAATTTGATGGTAAATGCATTACAAGATTTGAAAGTTATTGTCGCAACAACCACGGAAAAGTTAAAACCTAGAAACGACAGCACACATGCTAAAACCTAGAAATGACAACCTACTACCTAGGACAACCAAGAGGGACATTAACAATGATGAGTGAGAAACTGGTTGTCGACCAGACATTTCAAACAACTAGGGGATCTTCTTTTACAGTTCAGGTGCACGGACTTCCGGTGGTCTCCCAGCGCACTAATGTTTGCTAATGTTCGAGAAGGTCGACTGTACATAGTGCATGTGATGGAGCCGGTTGGCCTGTGGCTGGGGGTTTTCTTCCGGACACTTAAGATAAATGCTATAAAATCAATCGGGAAATCGTAATAAACAGCAAATTCTTTTAATCAATAAAAATAAATAACATATTTACTTAATTTAAAAAATAAATAACAATTTTAATTTAAGAGTTATATAATTTTATAATTATACTCATATTTTTTTCTAAATTTTATTTCTCTCTCTTTTTCTTTTTCTTTCTTTTTCTTTTGTAAACTTTTGTTGGGGGCTAGACTTTTTTATTTTTATTTTTCTAAGGAATTATCTGTTTATTTCTTGAGAAAATTTTGAGTGAAAAATTGATAAATCAATGATTTACCAGTAAAATTTTAAAACTATCTGCTTATTTCTTGAGAAAATTCTGGATAAATATTTAATAAATCAATTATTTACATACATAAATAAATAATTTATCAAATAAAAAATAATTTTCAAATAAATTTATCAAAATTTACACATAAAAAATATTTTTAAAATTTTAATTATGATAAATTATTATTTATCAAAAATATACTAATTATTAAAAATCCAAAACCTTTTATTATTTATTTTTATTCAATTTTAATTTTAACCTATTCCTCTCTTCCCAGCATCAATCACCCAAATCAATCAGGATTGATTTTTATCCCACAAGGGGAAAAAAAAAAAAAAAAAGCTCCTACGAAAAAAAAATCATGTATAACGTTATAAATATTTTTGTTTATTATTTATTTTATTGTATCAAATTAAAATTACTATTTAAAATTTTTTTTTTCTTATCTCTTCTCTCTCTATCTCTTTCTCTTCCCTTTCGACGGCGGCCCAGCTCAGCGGTGTTTGACAGCGGCAAGTAGCAAGTGGAGGACGACAAAGTCAATTGCCTGAACGCTGGCGATGCAGCTTGCCACGGAGTACGTTGTTCTCACCAAAGTATTGTTGCAGTGCAGCAGTGAAGCCGCAAAGGAGATCGGCTTGAGGAATGCCTCGACACCCCGCAATGGCACCTCCGCTCTCGCCGGCCTCATCACGATCTCACAGCTCCAATGGCGTCAGCACGGAGGAGATTGGTGTTCTCTACCGACAACTCCTTGGGCTTGCGATTTTGGTGAGATCCGGTCTACTCCTTCCTCTTCGACCATGCGATGACGGGGAACAGCTGTAGTTCTGGTTTTCCTCTACGCAACAGCCATGGAAGAGAGAAAGGGGGGATTATGTATAGGGGTGGGGAGAGAGAGAGGCGTGCAAGAGGAGAGAGAAAAAAATATTCTAATTAATAACATCATCTTTATGGCATTATATATAATACTTTTTAAGTCATGACAAAATCGATCTGTATACAAAAATTATGACATATAACTTAATTATCCATTTTCTTTCATGCTAGTAGGGGCTCTCCTGTGTGGTAAGTGCGTAATAATTAGGAAATTATATGGATAATTAGACTATTAGCGTGTTTGGTATACATTTTCTTTTTATATTGTATTTAAAAAAGCATTATATTTAAATGTAATGTAATTTTTCTGTAAATATAAAAGTATTTCATTCAAATGTCAATCATATCATATTTTAAATCCAATACAATCACTACTTATTATTTTACTTTTTCTATTACTTTTATTAATTACATCATATATTCTCTCTCCTTTTTTTCTCTCTACTTTTACCCATTACATCATATATTTATTATTAAAATATAATTCAAATATTTTTCACCCAAACATACATTACATTTAAATGTAATGCTAATACTTTTTCTCAAAATACAAATTATATTCAATACATTGTATTCAAATACAATACATTCATCAAACAGAACATACATGCCATAAAAATGAGGTATGGATTAATTTTTACACGGTTTAAAAACTTTTTAAAAAAATACCATAAATTTGATTTATCATGGTAAATGAAAATTTTATTATTGTTTTATCTCTCTCCCCTCCCTCTCCTCAATCTCTCTCTTCTGTCTCTCTCTCCTCTCATTCTCTCTCTCTCTCTCTCTCTCTCCCCTATCCACAGCCATCACTTGGAAGCTACCACCAGGTTTGTCGAAGCCACTGCCGTCAAGACAATGGAGCTTCCTCTGAGCCTCACAATTGGAGCCGACTCCATCGATCTCTTCCTCATCTCCGACAAGACGCCATCCAGTTGCCTTCTTTGGTTCCATTCTCCTTCACTGTCAGTTCGTCCGCGCGAGATTGACACTATGGTCCTACACCGAGATCATTCTGTTCTCATTTGCTAATGGTCTTCCTAGCCACATCTAAGCTAGATCGACACCGATGAGCTCCATATCTGCCTTTCCTTGGCCACCAACTTCCTTGGGATGAGCTATAGATCGACACCACCGGTACCAGATCGGGATTCACGATCTAGAAAGATCGACTGCCTTGTAATCGGAGCCGTCCCCCCTCGCGCTGCCATAGTCGCCAAACCGTCCATGGCTCCATCGCTTCGACAGCTCCTAGGCTTGCAATTCCGGTGAGATCTGGCTCCAATCTTTTCCTTCCTCTCCGATCATAACCTCTACCAGCCATTCTCCACGTGACAAAGCAACAACTACGATCAGAGCTAAAAGAGAGAGAGAGAGAGGAGAGAGAAATTTTAAAAGTTAATTATGATAAAAGAAAGGTAAATGAATGGTAAATAAATCATTTATCACTAATAAATGAATCATTTCTTAAACAAATGATAAATCAATATTTTTTATTGATAAATTATTCATATATCAATGGCAGTGTTTGCGAGAGTTTTTTTTCCGTGACAAAAATCAATTTAAAGCATGATTTTATTGTATTTTTTTTAAGTTCTCAAAATTATATATATCTACAGTTTTAGCTTTTATAAGATGAATGCAACATATAAAATCTTTATATCGTACGTGTTGTCATTAGATATTGAAAGCAAGAATTAAAATTGTTTTGAATGTCAAAGATCAAAAGTTGCACAAAAATATATTCAATGTTTAGCATGCAAGCACTAAAATATATACAATTTTGTAATATTTTGAAGAGATTAATTTTGTAAGCCACTATTATTATCAGAAATTAAATTTAATCTTCTATATTTGAATGGTGGAACCTTTTTTTTTTCCCCCTCATTTGGATTCTCATCAATAATTTTTAAACTCCAATGAAGAAAAAATTAGCTGTTGATTATTGGAACAAACAATTAATTATGATATTACTGTAAATAAATTATTTATCAATTTTCAGTCTAATACACCAATAATCAATAATAGATTTAAATAAATAAAATATATTAATTGTTTTATCACACTACATGCACATTTTTTAAGCAAAAAGTTATATATAGATACATAAAACCGAATAAAACAAAACAAAACAAAAATTAGAAAATTATATATATAAAAAGAACTTGATAAAACAAAACAAGAATTAGAAACCTCCTACCTATGGCGGCTGTGGCAGATGGGATGATGATCAGCATGATCTTGGTGGTCCTCTTCATTGTCAAAGGCATCAACTACTTCATGATCTTGCTGTGAAATGATGAGAGAAGAATCAAAAACAAGAAGCAGTAAAAGAAAAATTCACACTTATATTCGTTTTTTAATGAAAATATAAAAGGAAAAAAAAAAATCACGGATACGGACAAACATGCACACACACACACACAATACCTTAAACTCATGATAGTTTTGTCCGAAAAACCATTTTAAGGAGCCATTTTAAAACTCAAATTTGAGTAAGACTCACTTTATAAAAATGATGAGTCTTAGTAGATTTACACTCTTTATCGTAAAGAGATCAAAATCATAATTTAATATGCTCGAAATAGTAATCAGATAAATAAAAAATTAATACTTAAAGTGTATTCATAAAATTATTGGAAATCACTAATCCCATATTGAAAAGTGATGAAAGCTATTGTTCTTTTTTAAACTTATAAAAGGTTACTAAGTCCTACATAAAAAATGAATAAAGACTTCTACTTCACCTTAATCCTATAAAAGAAGTCTCCTATTCTCCTCTGAAAACATTCCAAAATTCATAGTCCTCTCATATATTCTCTCAAAATTCATATTTTCATATTTGCCCCTAAAAATTTATTTAATTTTATTGTATGCTCCAATCAAATTAAGTTTTTAGCTTTGCAGCCAGCGTAGGGCACGGATTTTACAAGGCAATTGAAAGAAACTGTGAATTCATTGTTATGTCTGAAAGTCATTCCTATATATAACGAAAATGATGCATTCAGCGGTAGAAAATCTCCGAGCGAGGAAAGTTGCTTTTGCAAATTCTCAGTTCATGATTGGTTCCGTTTTTGTAGTTTAGTTCTATTCATATGCACACTCTTTTCAAGATTCTTCTAGTATATTTTCTAATAACGAGAGTTTGTCAGCTCTTCAGGCTATAGAACTGAAGGCTGATCTTTTTGTTTTATTGAGTAATGTGGAGAGTCTGTATAGTGTCCCTTCAAGTGATCCAAATTCAAAGCTTATCCACACATACATTTAGCGAAAAGCATCAAAGTGAAATTACTTTTGGATACAAATCTATAGTAGGCACAGGGGGTATGAAGGCCAAAGTAAAAGTTGCTATCAATGCAGCTTATGCTGGAATTCCTGTTGTTAGCACCAGGTATGGCTTTATGATTTATGCTTGTGACATCGTAAAAGTTTCATGATGTGAACATCATGGTACCATCGTAAAAATTTTATGTTCATGGTATCACAATAGAACACTGCTAAATTAGATATAACACTGAAAAGAACATATCTAGGTGAAGACATACAAGTTGATGTTCATATGCTTGATCTAGTTACTGGCAAGAAAAACGACGATCATGATGAAGATGAGCATGATGAACAAGCTACACAGTATAGCATCCCGCTCCTTGAAAATGTCTCTAAGAAGGATGGACCCTCACTAGAGTTTACTTGTTCACTACCTATCCAAATGAGATTGTGATTGATAGCTTAGCGGTGAAACATCCAGAAACTGAAGACGAACTTGCCTACTCGGGGATCAACTTCCAATAAGCCTATATTGTTATCGATATTATGATGGCCAATCAATTTTTTCTAATTCATGTGAGTGTGTCGTGCGTGTCTTCTCCAGTAATTTGGATGAGAATCTATAGAAATCAATACACAAGTTCTTGGAGATCAGTGGAATCAAGCCCAGCACAATGAATTTCTTACACGAGTACATAATCAACACAGACAGTAAAGAATACTTGTTGTGGTAAGTTCGACTATCTATAAGATTGGATAATCAAAATAGATAAGCCGACCTAATTTTCTTTAAGATGATTAGTATAAGTGACTCATTTTAATTACTAAACTAAATAGATAGCCTAACGTTTTTTTTATTTAGTTAAATGGTCTAATTACCATTATTTTATTAAATGGCCATCAATTTTTTTACCCATAGACTCCACACATACACACACACACACACTCTCTCTCTTTCTCTCTTAGCATCCCATATCTATAGTGATTTCTACCAGCTACATCAACACTGAGGGCAAGTAGCAATGGCGACGGGAAGGCAAGGGTGAGTAGCAACAATGACAACAAGGGCAAGTGACAATGCCTTGGAACTCCTGCGAACTTTTGACGGCTTCATGTGGGGAAAATTTTCGCCGATCATGATTTCTGTTGCCACTAATTTAGTCTAGAAACTCATCGAGCCACCACCTCCATCACCTAGCCCAGATGTTCAAGAGTTTTGAATCGATATGTGCACAAATACATCTATGCAAAAGAAGTAATAACAACACAAGAAACTCACCAACATTAGCCTTTTTTGTGTCTCCACCGGCATTGGCCTTTTTCGTGTCTCAACCAGCCATGTCTGATTTAAAATCTTGACAGAAAAATCCACTCATTCTGTCAAATGGAAATATCTTAAGAAAAATTTCAAAACGAAAAAAATCACATTGCATCACTTCAACATTGACTCAAAGATGGTTAATTATAGAAATGAAATCAATGTAACAAGTTACATATATTATTGATTAAGATAACAAATAATAATTAGAGCACGCCCAAGCACGCGTTTAGTGCAACAATCTACTCAAATGCAATTGTCTTTTTTTTTTTTTTGGTTTCAACTATTCACAGTTTATTATTGTAAATTTGCAACTCAAACTTTAAAAGTCAATAGCTTCGTATATATAAGTTCAAAATGGATTTTTTTTAATTACATAAAATTTTAAAACGAATAAAATAAGCTTGATATTTTTTTTTGAAACACGTTTCAAGATTCTACGCCTTTTAGTTTTAATAATTTAAATCCGTGAACTAAATACATAACAATTCAACTCAAATCCAATTCAAAAAAACTTAATTCAAACCTGTGCACTAAACACATGCTGAAAGTGCTAATTACAAACACAATATAATAAATTGCCACAGACAATGACCAAGCTGATGTTATGAAAAGGACGAAAAAAAAAATCCAACCAATAAGAAACTATTAACAGACTACGAAGAAGTTTGGGTGTATAGTTTGAATTGGATTGTCAAATAAGATTTTCATTTTCGAAATCCCAATCACACCTTTTTTTTTCTCTCCCAAACACAAATATATTCTAATTCCAACTTAAATTAAAAAAAAAAAGTTCGAAGGTTCAAACTTTCTAATCTTAACCCATGTGTAAAAACAACACCTATATAACAAATTGTCAACAAGATTAACCAAGTTCGAGACTTCAAGCTAAAAAATATATATATTAATAAAGTATATTAAAAGAAAAGAAAATGCAGAGCAAAAAAAAAAAAAAAACCCACTAAAACACCATAGTAATTTGAATTTCATAGCAAAAATTTACCCAAAAAAAAAAAGAAAAAGAAAAATTAAAATGCATAAACTAGAGGGAAAAAAAAAAAAACCTTACAGGCAATTAGAAAGCTTGGAAAAGAAGCTGAGTGAGAAGAAAGGGCAATAACGCCGGAATTAGGATTTGAGACTGTGAGCGTAATAGTTTCACGTTTTTTAGAATGAAATTAGTATTTACTAATCTATTCCACCTTTTTTTTTTTCTTTTTTTAATTGAGACACGACTTTTTCACTATCGAATTAGCCGAAGGATATTAGGCCTCCAAAATTCAAGTCCATTGGCCTTTTACGGCTCATCCAAAATAGGTACTTTTGTTTTAGGACATATTGAGAAACAGTAGAAAATACT
The DNA here is from genome assembly GCA_035233585.1 of Antiaris toxicaria. Lineage (NCBI taxonomy): Eukaryota > Viridiplantae > Streptophyta > Magnoliopsida > Rosales > Moraceae > Antiaris > Antiaris toxicaria. The sequence goes on from CP141153.1 coordinate 23,013,047, forward strand.
ATTTAGTATTTATTATTTTTTATTATGGATATTTTTTAAACATATTATTTATTTTAATTATTTATTATAAAAATAAAAAGAAATAAAAAGGCATGATTATTCTTTAAAAAAAAAAAACATATCATTACCTTTTATTCTAAATTTATGTGTAGGTCAAAAACAAAAACTTTACTGATTATAACCTGTAGGCATTTTTAAGGGGAAAAAAAAAATTAAAAACTCTCCTAAATTGACATGTGTTTTTTTTTTTTTTGCCGAAATTTATCCCGTAAATAGATAGTTACCAAACCTTAGAAAATCCTACGTATACATACACAATACTTAAAAGAGTCCATATTTTAAAAAAACCAAACACATCTGATATCCTAAACCAACCTTTCTATATCCAAGGAAACAAAAATTTTGCACAAAAGTACCAAATATTATTGATTTATTAACATGTCATTATATTATTCAAGGAGAGAAGAAGAAAACAAATGAGCCAAAATCCCTCATACCTGACACACCAATCATCAATCGATCTGATATAATAATTGCAAACTTTAGGCTATGTTTAGTTGGAGAAAGAAAGGTTATCAAGAAAATAATTAAAGAGATTTATAAAATGATTACAATAATCATGATTGTTTGATAAACGAAAAAAGACGTAAAAATATATTTAAAGGACTTTCGATTCTTTAAAAATCATAATTTTAATTTATTTACCTTATTAATTATAAACTAAAATTATAATAATTCGCTTATTAATAACAAATATTCTATTTTTAATAAAAAGAATAATAAAAAAATAAATTAATTAAAAGAAAAAGTATTATTTTACAAATGAAATCTATACTTTCATTTCCCTTACATCTTTATACTAAACAAAAAAATATATATATATTTACTTTCTTTATACTAAACAAAAAAATATATATATATTTACTTTCTTTGACCATACTTTACAACATAAAGAAAAAGACTTTTTCCTCTTTCCTCGTCTCTCTCACCTAACTAATGTATCACTTTTTTTTTTTTCTATTTTTTTCTTCTTTTTATCAAACATAACCTTAATACAGCATTATTCTCTAATTATATGAACGAGGGAAGGTAAGATAGATTGAATTTTCATGGAGTTGTATACTATATTCATCATCATAGAAAATAGAAAAATATACATATAATTATGAAAAATAAATCCTAACAAAAAAAAAAAAAAGCTCGGAATCCAATCCAATTGCAACTTTAAAAGTGTTATTCTGTAAAGTTGCTGCGGTTGTAACACAACAAAATATTCTACCAAAAGAAGACTAACACGACAAATGGAGCCAAATTAGGGATTAGAGCTTTCATTCCAGTACATTATTTTTCTTTTTTTTTCTTTTCCAAGGAAAAAAAAAAACTCGATAATGTCGCAAAACTAGATCTAACCAGATCTCATTGCCTACTCAAAGCTTGGGCACAGAACTGTGGAGCAAATGGTAGCAAAATTTGATAACTAGTAGCTCCTGCCCCAATAGGTCCACTTCTTTGCAGGCTTTCCTGAATAAAAGCACAGAGTACCTACCAAAAAAAAAAGTAGTTCATCATGCGAACATAAAACCAAATCATTTGAGTTGGCACCTTAAATCGCCTATTTCATATGCCAAGGAAGGAAATCTAGCCTCGAAAAGAAGCACACGAAAATCAATTCAGCATCTACAGTTTTTAAGAAAAACTTAAAACTCCAAGAAATGCATGGAAAGTTTTTCAAGATTTTCTGGTGCAACTGGAATTGTAAATTCAAGTAGGTGTTTGGAAGTAAGAAAAAAAAAATATTCGGTGCTGTTCAGATTTCCAAAAGAAAATCTTATTTGATAATTACTTCAAACTGGATTATCTGGGCCCAAACGCTAACAAGGTATGATTCAAAATTCACCATATCGGTTCCTTCTAATATTGAAACCCCATATTGCTAGGGCATATTAGAGAAAACTGGCTTTTATATTTAGTTTAGTTTTAGGAAATCTATTGATTTTATGAGATTTGTGTAAATTTGAGTAACATGCCATATTTGTAATTGTAATTTGTAGTTATATATCATAAAAAGGAAGGGAACACAAATTTGTGAAATCAATTCAATTTTAAATGTCGATAGAACCAGACTTATTTCGTTATATATTAATGAAGGTATACCAATAAATAACAAATTATGCTATACACGACATAGATAATGGGTTGATAATCACAATTAATTGGGAAAAGTTAAAAGCAATTAATAAAAATAATATTAGTCTAGTGAGATGATATGGTGATAGTCTGCTACTCCCACTCAAGGTGGAGTATAGTGACAGCGTGTTGTTATCGCATCAATTTTAAACCTTATTAATGTTAGATATTAAAGAGTATAATGATAGTAAAGATCTTTTCATTAGGATTGGGTTTAATTAATTTATTATGATGCTAAATCTAATGATTCTAACTAAAATAATGGACGAGAATGTAAAAGGAGATGAATGAAGCTAATAAAGGAATAAAGATGACATAATGTAAATAAATTAAAGACCGAAATAATAACAAGAAACCTAGGTTAAAGGATCAATCTCCACCACTAGATAATGACACATAATTAATCAAGATATTATTTATAATTTTCTATTGAAACTATCAATCATAGATAACAAGAAACTCTAATACCTCAATCTTTCCTTACCTCATCATTAGGAAAAAACAAGCTCTTCACCTAATTTCTTCTCACCAAACAACTTAAAATAAGTTCTCTAGATTTAATTTAATGGAAGCATTAAGATAAGAAAGATAGGCTGATCTAAGCAATAAACACACAAACTCAGTCTATTTAACATAAGTTATGTTCCACACACAATCATACGAAAATATCCCATAATCAATGATCACAACTACTACTAATAATAAGAAAATCAAGACAATTATGAATGAAGACTCCTAATCTAGCAATATAAAATTATCAAATCTGATTTAATTGTGTACATAAATAAAATAAGAAAATAATCATAGACATTAAATATGAAAGAATATAAATAATCTCAATTAGAAAATAATATTTCAGAATTAATTACATTGCCAAGTTTGGGGTTTTGAAATCTACTTCAACCAAAAAGAAAATTTAGCCTAACATAATTGAAAAGAAAACAAAAATACTAATTATCAACATTAGGAATTCATGAGAAAGAAGGCGAAAAAGAAGAAAAATAGTAATCTTCAAGAATCTCTACGTAAACAATCCGCTCTAAGCCACACTTTTTTTCCTCTCTCTCTATTTTCTTTTTAGTCTCCTAAAATTGATAAAAAGCTCCCTAAATATGCCCTAGAATGATGTATTTGAAGCCTCCAAAATATGAGATTAAAAGGGGAAAGTTGGGGCTTTAAATTTACAATTTGTACTTAAAAAATCGGGCACGGGCATTGCAACACTCATATCTGGTGCCGCAACACTGAAAACAATAATTTTGGCCATGTTGCATTGTGGCCGCTATGGTGCTGATTTGGCATTATAGCGCTTCGTACCCACAGCTGGAGCTATGGTGCCCAGCCTCGGATCCTTGGCTTGGGTCTTTCGTTTTCTCACCTTTTTGCTTGTCATTCCACTTTGAGTCGTCCAAAACTTCTCTAAATTGATCATTTTTACCTCTAAGTCATTAATAATGCTTCAAAATACCCATAAAACACGAAACAAACATAATTATTATAAAAATCCAAAAAAATTAACACTTAAATATGGGAGAATTGACATTAAATAATAAGGAAATATGCACTTATCAAACTCTCCCACACTTAACTTTTGCTCGTCCTCAAACAAAACCTAGAGAGCAAAATGAAATAAAACATAAACTAATCTTCCAACCTTTTATTTGACAGAACAAAAAAGAGATTATAATCTTAAAATTGAACAAGTTTTGTGTTAGATCCACGATCATTCAAAAGCCAATATATCCTACAATAATTATACTCAAGTGCATGTGTGTGAAATAGCCATTGTTACCAACGGAGAAACTACACATGTTTTGAAAAAGATTAATCCTTATAGTCCTCATAGAAACAATAACTTAATCTTGGTTGAAGGTTCAAATATCATATGCTCTCCCTTTGGTACGCATCTCTACTACATCGAAGGCACTACCTAAAATCAAAAGGTCTTTGATACAGGTTGTAATGGGGCCGAGAGATAGTGATATTGGTTAACAAAGAATGGGATAGACTATAACAAAGGTTCCAAAAATGTTGTAGAGCAAGAGCAATCAGAGAATTCATCAAGGAATGTTTCTCAAAACCTCAACAACCATAAGCCAAATATTCTTGTGCTGTGCCTTTGCATTATTATGATTAATCTTGTACATCCACAACTTATTTCTAGTTCAAGAGATGATTTTTTTTTATTTTTTTATTTTTTACACCCTTTTTTCGATTCCATTGTTTACTTTTGATACTTTTGAGTTCTTTTTTTTACTTTCTTGAGCTATCTTTTTAGTATTCTCCATTCCTCTCTTTTGATTTGTACTCTTACCCACATTTATCTATAATTCCCAACCCAATTGTTAATGAAATAAGTCTCTTGCTCCAATTCATCCTTAGAGCAAAGGTGTGGATATAAATGTACTAGGCTAAGTGAAAAGATATGGTTAACCAAAGACAAAGCTTAATCAATGAAGGATCAACTTGGCTTACTAGGGTTGTTGTTCTTTTGGAATATCAATCGGAGAACTGATTGATTTTGTCATGACGCTTGAGGTTCTAGTGCCCTAATCATTTTCTACATGACATTCTATCAACTGTTTGCCTCGAAAGACCTCTGGAAAAGTTTTGACATTTGATCCTTGTCTGAAGAAATCAAAGCAATTATCAAAATAAGGGTATAAGAATCTTCACTCTTCCTAACATGCTTGTCTCGGTGTCAAATAACATAGTTATTGTGCAAAAAGATTTAGCATAATCATAAAAAAAAAACATTTATTAAAGAATAGCATTAGGATTCAAAGTAATACTCATCATCAAACCAAGCCATAACTTAAGGTTTAGTTCTCGTAAAAAAGACTAGAATATATCCTATGACTCAAAAGCAAAACAAAACAAAACTTAACAATAACCTAAGAAAACAATGAAAACATCCTAAAATAAGAGGAAAAAAAAAAAGAAATGAAAATTCTAAATCTTTGTCCCCACACTTAATTTATACATTGTCCTTAATGTAACACAAAAGGCCTAAATGAAAGAATTATGTGTAGATGAAAAAGAAGAAACATAAAGGCAAGAAAAAAAAAACTAAAAAAAACAAAATAAAACAAAAGATGGAAAGAGATAAAGAAGAGTGAGAGTCAGAAAGATCAAATTTGTGTGAAGTGAGCTCCCATCCACTTTTTTCCATCCAATGGGTTGCCTCTCAATAAGCACTTGGTTTCACATCCTTAGCCCGACATGGTTCCACTTCCATTCGTCAAGTCATTATGAAACCCTTCTTGTCCATTGGGAAGCTCATCCCACTCAGCTGGGTTAATAGACTTAAACTACACACACAAAATCAAGGTTAGTGGAAGCCTTTATAGGTTTAATATTGAGAAGAACTATTTCACCATAAAGCTCCATGGTTAAATTTCTTGTAGAAACATCAATTTTTATGTTAGCAATTTTTAAGAAAAGTCTCCCTAATAAGATTAGAGTTGAATTTGGGGATGTGTCATTGATTAGTACACAAAAGTACATTTTCCTTTATGTTTATTAGTGCGTAAATACTAAATTATTTAAGTTTTAATTAGATATTTGCATGATTTTTATTTAATAGAATTTAATTAGAAAATGTCTAGTTTTAGCTTAAATAGTTATAGATTTAAAGAAGTACAAAGAGCCAAGTGAGCAACCAATCCAAGTGCACCACATGGTGGCCGTGAGTTGCAATCTTGTTTCTTGATTTCTATATTAGCATATTCACTTTTGTGCTCTAATCAAGCTAATTTGGCAACTATAAGATCTTGACTCTACCTCACTAGGCTAATTTAGTTTAGTTTCATTTTCTCTTAGGATTTATTTTATTTTAATATTTTTATTTGTAATTTTTATTTTTTTAGCTAAGCCTTTAAAATACTATAAATAAAGGCTCTGTCTCTTGCATTTTTAATTCAAGAATTGTGAGAATTTTGGTATTAATATATTTCAATTTATTTTTCAATTCTTATTTCCTTAGTTTTTTCTATTAGTGTGAGGTGAGTGACATACTTTTTCTGTAAGTGAGACGCCATTGGTGAAAGGTTATATCTTGAGTGATTTTCTATCAACTCGTGTTCTTCTTTTTAGTTTAATTCAATTTGTTATTTAACGTTTAACATTTGATTAAAGTCATCTCTTCTAATAATTATTCTTGTAATAACAAAAATTGTAGTTATTATATTTGGTACATTAAATCAGTAATTACAAGTGGTTACATCTTAATTATTTCAATATGAGTATCCCTTACTGCATTTTGCCATGGGGTATTTTGTTGCTTTCAGACAACACATGAATATAATTGTGCTTGTTTTTAAATGAGTAGAGATTACTTTGATCAAATAGAGATTACTTTGATCAAATACCTTTTCCATTATTTATGTTTCAAATCCATATTTTCTGACTATATGTTTAGCATGTGAAACTTGCAGTTGAGTTATAAAATTGAATTATTAAGTTTGAATAAAAGCATTCAAAATTCTTCATCTGTCTTTTCTTTATTTTATTTTTGCAATTTATTTTATTAACAAAAATTCCAAAAATATTTGTCTCCTAATGTTATATGTTTGCTTATCTTTTTAACATTTATTTTTTTTTACTAATTTTTCTTGTTTATTATCTTTCACCTCTTCTTGGGATTGACCATCCATATTGTGTTGCAACCAACTTTATTAATAGACAATATAGGTGTAATCAGTCATCCTCCATCTTCCATACATAAAAGTCTGCTAGGAAGACTAATCCATCAACTTGCAATAAGACATCTTCCATAACATCCAAAGGGTAGATTTTAAATCGATCGGCAAGTTAAATTACTATATCGGTTTCCTTAAGTACACCAAGATTCAAAGAAGCAAAAATAGAATAAGATATACATTTATAGATGCTCCTAAATCTAGCATAGCACGTTCAAACCTGGATTTGTCGATGGTGTAAGGGATGGTGAATGTGTCAGGATCTTGACACTTTGATAAAAGTTTTCATTGTTAACAGCCAGCACATTTTTACCCACACTTATTCTCTCGTCTCCTTGCAACTTTAGCTTGGAGGTACACAACTTTTTAAGGAATATTGCATATCGATGTGGCACCTGCTTATTGCATCTAAGATAAGAATGTTCACTTAGACCTTGCAGAAGATGTTTAACATATTCTTCTCTTGCTCTTTCTTTTTAGACTTTGCAAACCTACTAGGATTGGGAGGTGAAGTAGTTACCTTGAGAGATGCCATATCAAGGGAGGTTGTCTCAATTCCACTTCCTTTGTTGATGCTCTTTGTGGTGCAATGGGTGGTGTCTTAAGTTATTTTCCACCTCTTAGTGTTATTGTACACATATTCTCTCTTAGGTTAACTACTGTTTGAGACATTTCCCCTAACCTTGAGCCTCAACCAACTTGCCACACTAGCCAATTGGCCCATTTGGGTTTCCAAGCTTTTCTACTTCCTGTGTTTATGCTCTTTATGGTGCAATGGTGGTGTCTTAAGTTATTTTCCACCTCTCAATGTTACCACACTCATATGCTCTCTTAGGTTAACTACCGTTTGAGACGTTTCCCCTAACCTTGAGCCTCAACCAACTTGCCACACTAGTCAATTGGCCCATTTGGGTTTCCAAGCTTTAGATACTCGCCCTTGTCTCTTGTTTGAATTGCAAAGTGTTAGTAGCCAATGATTTAACAATGTCCTCAAGAGACATACTTGAGCTTTGTAGGGTTGGTTGTGGTTGGGCTTGGTATTAAGGCGGCCTTGATTGGTTGAAGCCTAGTGGCTAAGGAGGATTGATGGTTGGAACGGCATGTTGATTATTCCCATAACTAAGATTAGGATGATCCCTCCATCTAGGATTGTAAGTGTTAGAAAATATATCATACCTTTTATGTAATTGGTCTTGGAATCCACCTATGGCATTGGTCTGCTTTATATAGCTTTCTTGTAATGTCGGGCACATGTCAGTCGGATGGCCAACATTATAGTATATCCCACACACCTTACTTGTTGCATGTTTCCTATAGCCATTTGTTACACAAGTGAGGTAAGGTGAATTAATTGTTTTTCAATGGAAGATGTACTCTCACATCCACGTTCTTTGGTGGAGGTAGGTTATGTCGAAAGTTTTGTTGGGAGTTGGTTGCCATGTTTGCAATTAAAGCTCGAGCAGCTTTCGGAGTTTTGTCCACTAGAGCTCCCCTACTTGTGGCATCGATTGTACTCCTATCTATTGGCATTAATCCCTCATAGAAATATTAGATTAGGAGTTGCTCACTAATTTGATGGTAGGGGCAACTAGCACACAACCTCTTGAACCGCTCTCAATACTCATAAAGAAACTCTTCATTGTTTTGTTGGATTCCACAAATTTCTTTTCGAATACAATTTAAATACTTTTCATTTAAACATATATTATTTTTAAATGCAATGCATTAACTGCAATATGTATTTAGATGAAAAGTCAGATTGCATTTAATGCATTGCATTCAAATGTAATGTTTTATCTAAAAAAAAAAAAAAAAAACTCTTATGTGGTTTATTCTAGATTTGTTTTGGTGATTTCATAAATCTGAGTAGTTGAAAAGTGATCTAATGATTGAAAATTTTATCCTTATTGATAAGAAAAAATAGGTGTTCCTATTGTAGAATTATCATACACAAACAAATCGTAACCGTTGGATTAAGTATGTGTTTAGTTCGCCAATCTAGTTTGAAAGTTAAGTTAGATCGGATATTTCGTTTTTATTTAAATTAATTTGATTTGTATTAGAGATTATGAAAGTAGAGATAACTTATATTGAAAATTGTGCTGAAATAACAAAAGTAGAGATAAGAAATAGTGAAAATGAATCCTACTAAGTTAAATCAAACTAGAATTAATTTGAACAAGTTAGTTTAACTTGTAAACTAGATTAAACTAATCGATAAACTAAACGAATCTTAAATTTCAATAATCTAAAAATAATTCCTAACACAACTTGTGATAGAACCACTGCAGATTCTCTCTACTAAGTTAAATCAAACTAGAATTAATTTGGACAATTTAGTTTAACTTGTAAACTAGATTAAACTAAGTAGGCGTTTGGGACACAAATTTTTTTGGCATTGCATTTAAATGCAATGCAATTTTCCTTCAAATACAAAAACATTTCATTCAAATACCAATCACATCATATTTTAAATCTAACACAATCACTATTTATTATTTCACTTTTTCTATTACTTTTATTAATTACATCATATATTCTCTCTCCCTCTTTTTTTTATCTCTACTTTTACCCATCACATCACATATTTATTATTAAAATACAATTCAAATACTTTTCCTCCAAACACACATTGCATTCAAATGAAATGCTAATGCTTTTCCTCCAAATACAAATTGCATTCAATACATTGCATTCAAACGCAATGCAAATGCAATGCGTTCACCAAACGAACCCTAATTGATAAACTAAACGAATCTTAAATTTCAATAATCTAAAAATGATTCTTAACACAACTTGTGATATAACCACTGCAGATTCTCTCTTCTTGAAGATGTTATTCACTATAATTTCAGGAAAAAAAAAGGGGAAAAAAATTGTAAAGTTTGCTTAAATCTTGTACGTTACTGGACTGCTTTCACTAAAGTCCTTTACTTGCCCAAGTCATACACTCGTCTTTTAAAATCCTCTCCTTCCTTATGCAACACGAACCAAAACAAGATTAAAAAAATAAAGAAAAAACCCACTACAGAAGTTTTTGTGTGCCTTGACTCTATTACCTTGGGACTTTACTCCCTTCGAAGCTTCCAAAAAAAACAAAAAAGAGAAAATGGAGGGACTCGCGAATGCGTTCTCTGTGCTAGCGCTCGACGCCGAAGATGCCGATCAACCGCGAACAGCTTCGTCTTCCAACTGCAAGGACTCCTCTTCTGCCAATTCTTGTCAGCTCTTTTTTTTTTTTTTCCTTTTGAAATTTCCTTGACATTTTCTAGATATTAGGTTGCTCCTGTTGGAAATGTTGTGTTTTGATGGCGTTTCTAGTTGTGTACTTTGTCCTTGCAAATGGGTTTTAAGCCATTTTGATTGTCATCGATATTTTTTACTTCATCTAGTTTGTTTCTTGAGGGAAAAAAAAAAAAAAAACTCTTTTGGTTGTTATTATCTTCGGGCCTTGTTTGGATGGGGTTGGGAGGATTAGTGGGGTACATTTTGAGGTATTTAGATGGAATGGATTGAGAGAGTAATTTGAAATTGTCGATATAATATGACATTTTGTTCTAGTAGATGATGTTTATGCAATATTTTTTAATTGAATCTTAAGCCGGACATAGCAATTGGCGAACCGCAACTCGTGCTTAAAGCTTCTCCTTCTCCTTATTGAGCTGGTATTTATTTTTTTATTTTTTATTTTTTTTGGGTTTTACCATTGGAGAAATATCCTTTATTTTCCTTAGAATGTGTTTGGTAGGAGAACAAAGTGGAAGGATAGGGGTAGAGGCCAGAGGGATTAGTTGGAGGATTTTGACATTCATGGTTGTTTGATAGGAAAGAGAAAAAGGAAAGAAGTGATTAGAGGAGGGGCCCCAAATCCTTCCAAACACCTCTATTTGATCTCTCCTAAACTGGAGTGTTTATTGATCGGATTTCAAACCAAAACGACATAAGAGGAAGGAGGGATAGAGGTGAGAAGATTAGTAGAAGGATTTTGGGACTTATAGTTGTTTGGCAGGAGAGAAAAGAGGAGGGATTGGATTGGATGAGGGGTCTCAAATACTTCAATGAATCCATCCCAAACACAATAGAGGAAAGGTTCTCCCTGTCTTCTCCATTTTTCTCACCTAGATTATATACGTTTATATTCTTTCTATCTTCTTTTCCCCTTACCCAAATACAACCTTATTTTTTCTCCTTCCTGTCAAACATAGCCTTGGAAATAAGTTGATGGTTCCGAATTTCCTTTACCCTGTCATGCTTAGAAATATCTTTTTTCCATACTTTGTCACCACCTTTTTCTGCTGCTTCAGGCAGACAACAGAGAAGAACCACTATATGTTCTCAGAAAATATGGATGTTTTATTTTTCCCTGTAGTACACAGCAACTTAATTTTTATAACTTAGACTTGGAAGAGTATAATTTAATTGGAAAGAATAGGCCTAGAACAAGTTTTATGTTGCACGTTTATTCAGTTTTTACTTTTAGTCTGCTTAACTGAAGCTATGCTGTTTTTTTAGCTAGCTTGGTGTGTTTAAGGATGTCAGACACGTTTTAGTTTTTGCTGAGTAGTCTTCCTGTTCTTGTTCACTATGCCCAAATTTCGAGTGATTAAATGTAGAGCACCAAGAGTGGATTTGAAAAACTTGTGTTTGCTTTCAGTTTGTTTGAAGGATTAGTTGGACTGGTCAAAGTTCATCTCTCTATATATTATAGATTTCTTGATGCAGGTGTGAGTGATAAGGAAGGTAAGAGCATGGTCATGGTAGAAAAACATAAGAACAATCAACAGAATCTGGACATGCCTCCAGCGGAGTGTAGGTTGCCTCTTGTGTGGATTGACTTAGAGATGACTGGTAAGATTGTTCTTGGACTATTATATAAGAATGCTTGTTATCTTCAAGGTCTTTTACAAGTCCCTCCTGGATAATTGAATGGAATCTAATCATTGAAAGGAAAAAAGTTATCTGAATTCGTAAAGTTTCTTTAATTCTTGCTTGAAAAGACTGCTCATGTCGAATGGTAAATCCTTAAGGGATAATGAAATAAAAGTACCATCTGTAAAACTTGATTTCAAATTAGTGGCATAACATTTAAAATATTTGGATGTGCTATATAACGGCTTTGGACTTTCTAAGCATACATTTGTCATTTTTGTCCTGCAGTTTCCAGAAACAAACAACTTTTGCCATCGTAACTTCTGCATTTTCTTCTTTCTTAAATATATATATATATTTTTTACTGCAGAATTTAACTTCCTTTAGCTTCTTGTAAGCAGCTTTGATATGTGCTAGTTTTTACTTATTGGATTTAATTAGCTCATGGGAAAGAAGGGGTAAATAAATGAAGAAAATGAAAAATTTTGTAAGTTACCCTGGGTAGTAACCAATTATGTTTTAGCTGTAACCTTTCTAGCATTTTCAATATCATTTGTACAATTCTAAACTGTGAAGTTATAGTGAAATGTTTTAGTTTCTGTATAGAATACTGCTTGCGTTGACATTGAATTTGTTACATAAAGCTATATTTCTAATTCCTCTTTGCTTCTGTGTCTGTGCAGGTTTAGATGTTGAAGTGGACAGAATATTGGAAATTGCCTGTATAGTCACCGATGGAAATTTGACCAAATCAGTGGAGGTATTTTCCCATTTTAGTACTGCAATAAGAACAAAGAACTTAAGCTTTTGTCATTATTTTATTTTTGTTTGTTAAATATCACTTTTGGTTTTGGATTTGTGAATTGATAGTGTGTTTGTTGTGTTTTCATGTTTAAGATTTATTATTTATTCCTATTTCATTTTTCCCTCTCCTTTTTTTTTTCCTTCTCATATTGGATTGACTTGTCACTTATCGCACTCTTAAAGTAGCTCAATTTTGAATCTTTAACAGTCAACACCACAACTGGTTTATGTATGAATCATAACGCTTATAGTGCTATTGTTCAAAATTAGTTTTTAGCACATTAAGCTTACATTTGGTGTGACAATTGAATTCAAATGCAATTATTTTTCTCAATTCATTTTTGTCTTTTTTTTTGAAAAGTCAACCTCAGTTTCACTATTCATAGTTACTATTACAACTTTGTAATTCTTCATAACTTTGCATATATAAGTCTAAATAGGATAATTTTTTTTTGAATTACATAGAATTTTGAAATGAACGAAATAAGCTCTATATTGATATATATATATATGTGAAAATATTCTTGGAAATATCCTCCTAGGAATATTCTTGGTATTTAGGATCCTAGGAAGTATCTACCTAGGAATATTCTTGTTATTTTAGGATCCTAAAGTTTAGAAAGTTACTCTTATTTGAATGTTTCCTTTTTTAGATTTTGTAGACTTGCCTATATAAGGTAGCCCTTGTAATCAGATTATTCATCAGAAAATAAAAAAGTTTTTGCAATGTTTTATTCTTCCTTGTTTTTCTCCTTGGTTTGTTTGTGTTCATGTTATCAAAGCCTGGACCAAACGCTGGGTTGTAAAAAACAATGTATAGGAAGGCTTTGACTAGAGCAAGCGGAGGTGAAGTTTTTGAGGATGCCTCGAGCGTCTCTCAGACAGCCTCTAAAATTGCTCCCACTACTATTTCTGAAAATTTAATTCATTCCTCTCTATAAATCACCACTCAGAAATTCAATGGAAAAAATTTCCTTAAGTGGTCTCGATCTGTTGACGGTCCTCAAGGGAAAAGGGAAATTAGGATATCTAGATGGTTCAATTGCCATGCCAAAAACAGATGATCCAGGCTATGCAAATTGGGAGGCTCAAAACTCTATGGTGATGGCGTGGCTAATCCATTCAATGGAAGACAACATTGCAGACACATATATCCTATTTCCTATGGCCAAAAAGATATGAGATGCAGTCAATATGGCTTATTCAGATTTGGAGAATACATCTCAAATGTTTGAATTAAGGAACAAGATCAGGGATCTGAGGTAGGGGGAGAACAACGTTACTCAGTATTATCATGAGTTAACAAAGTTATGGCAAGAACTGGACTTATTCAAGTCACCTGCTTGGAAGGATCCGGAAGATGCAATCGTTTACAAACAGATGGTGGACCAAGACCGTGTATACGATTTTCTTGCAGGATTAAACAAAGATTTGGATGAAGTTAGAGGACGTTTATTACGAATGAGACCGCTTCCTCAAATTGAAGAGATTTTTGCCAAAGTTCGTAGACAGGAATCAAGGAGACGTGTGATGCTTCGGGTAACCAAACAATTATGGAGAACTCTGCCCTTGTTATTCGCGGATAGGAGAATCAAGGAGAACCTAAGGCAAATAAAAAATGGTGCGATCACTGTAAAAAACTCTATCACACCAAAGAAACCTGTTGGAAGTTACATGGAATGCCTGCAACTTGGACACCAAGTCGAAACCGTGGCAAAGGATTTCAGGCTGCCACAGAAAAGCAAACTGAGACGGAATCCAATGTTGCAGCATTCACTAGGGAACAGATGGAGCAGTTGAGACAGATGATGTTACAGTCTCATCCTTCCTCGTTAATGGCCCAAACAGGTATGGCCTTAACTGTTTTCAGAGGCTTAATAGAAAAAGGTGAGCCATGGATTACAGACTCTGGGGCTACAGGTCATATGACTGGAAATGCAAAATTTTACACCACATATGTTCCTAGTCCAGGAAACCGAAAGGTGCAAATTGCAAATGGTACTGTTTCGGTGGTGGCTGGTGTTGGTAATGTCAAAATTGGGCCGAATGTTATTCTTAGAGGGGTTTTGCATGTTCCAAATTTAAACTTTAATCTCTTGTCTATCAGCAATATTACAAAAGATTTAGATTGTGTAGTAAATTTCTCCTCTTCTATCTGTGTTTTTCAGGACCAGTTATTGGGGAAGAGGATTGGCAGTGCTAGAGAACTGGATGGCCTATACTACTTCAAGGATTATTCTGTTATTGGTGGTCAAGCTCAATTGGTTACAAGCACTTCACTTTCTAGAATTCAACAAATTATGTTATTGCATTATAGACTAGGACACCCAAGTTTTCAGTATTTGAAATTTTTGTTTCCCTCTTTGTTCAAGAATAATGAGAAATTTCAACGTGAAATCTGCCAATTAGCCAAACATACTCGTGTTCCTTTTCCTCTTGTACCTTACCATGCATCTAAACCCTTTATTTTGATTTATAGTGACATTTGGGGGCCTTACAAATTTCAAGTTTAACTAATAAAAGGTGGTTTATAACCTTCACTGATGATCATACTCGGGTTTGTTGGGTTTATCTTTTTAAGGAAAAAACTGAAGT
This sequence comes from Antiaris toxicaria, assembly GCA_035233585.1. Classification (NCBI taxonomy): domain Eukaryota; kingdom Viridiplantae; phylum Streptophyta; class Magnoliopsida; order Rosales; family Moraceae; genus Antiaris; species Antiaris toxicaria. The sequence continues at coordinate 23,028,202 of CP141153.1, forward strand.
TAGGAATATTTTTGAGCAATTCCATTCAATGGTCAAAACACAATTTGATCAAAACATCAAAATGCTGCGTACTGATAATGGAACCAAATTTTTTAATGCCATTTTGGGTGATTTTGTGACCGAGTGGGGGATTATCCATCAGAGTTCGTGCGTTAGCACAACCCAATAGAATGGAGTGGCCGAGAGAAAAAATCGTCACCTTTTAGAAGTTGCTAGATCCTTACTGTTTACAGCCAACCTATCTAAACAGTTTTGGGGAGATGTCATTTTAACAGCAACTTACCTCATAAATAGGGTTCCCTCACGCACTTTAAAGTTCAAAACTCCTACAGAGTGCTTTTATGAGTCATATCCTCAATCTCATATCTCGTCCTCTTTGGATTTGTGGGTTTTTGGATGTGTAGCTTTTGTCCATAAATTAGATCCAAATCGGAGAAAGTTTGACTTTAGAGCTCATGAATGTGTTTTTTTAGGATATTCTGGCACTCAAAAAGGGTATAGATGTTATTCCATTGAAAAGAAAAAATATTTTGTCTCAAGGGATGTCACTTTTTAAAAAAATAAGCCTTATTTTTCCAAAAATTCCTTTCAGGGGGAGAAAAAAGGGGAAACTAATTTTTGGAAACAACCAAGATTTCCAAGTTCTGAGTATCCCAAATTTTCAATGCTAAAAAATTCATATTTTTGGGAATCATGGGAATATTTTTGGGATTTCTCTCCATTTTTAGAAACTTCAAATCTTGGCCCTAGGGATTGTGTTCCAACCAAATCTTCCTTTGAAAATCTGGGTACAAATTCGAATTCAAATGGGGTTGACTTTCCATCTTTGAGTACGGGAAACCAATTGTCAAATGTATCCGAGCCAAACTTGCCTAATCCGAATCCTTTACCCAGCCCATCTAGCCAAACCAAGCCTGAATCACAAGACCCGACCAAAGACCCACAAATCCATGAAGATCCAACATCTATAATGCAAAAAAAAATAAAGGAAAGTGGTCTAGAACCATTTGATATAACCTACTCGGGCAAAAAGGTCTGAAAAGTAGTAGAATAATAGAAAGTTCTCACTACAAAGAATCTGACTCAATGACCGTTTCTGAGAAAGATTTGGATGACTTGGAAATCCCAATTGCGTTGAGAAAGGGGGTGAGGTTGTGTACAATGCATCCTATTGCTAATTATGTTGGGTATGATCACTTATCTCATGCAGTCAAGGCCTTAGTGTCCAACATGGCAAACATTGAAGCTCCTAAAATCGTCGAGGAGGCTATGAAGAATGATGAATGGAAGCAAGCCGTGGAAGAAGAGATGGGAGCTCTTGAAAGAAATGATTCGTGGGAAATTGTCAAGAAACCCAGAGACAAGGTACCAGTAGGATGTAAATGGGTCTTCACTGTTAAATATAAAGCAGACGGTTCGATTGAGAGGCTTAAGGCTCAGTTGGTGGCTAAAGGTTATACACAAACATATGGGATAGATTATCAGGAGATATTCGCGCTAGTTGCAAAAATTAATTCTTAATTCTATTCGTGTACTAGTGTCCTTGGCTGCAAACCTTGATTGGCCGCTCCAACAATTGGATGTGAAAAACGCCTTTTTAAATGGTGACTTAGATGAAGAGGTCTACATAGAGTTACCACCTGGGTATGATAAAGGCGGTAACAGTGAGTATGTTTGCAGACTAAAGAAGTCCTTATATGGCCTTAAACAATCTCCACTAGCTTGGTTTGACTGATTCACTAAGGTAATAAAAGGGCAAGGATACAAGCAATCTGAGGGCGACCATACGTTGTTCTATCATCACAAGAATGGTAAGATTACTATACTTATTGTCTATGTTGATGATATTATGTTGACAGGAGATGATGTGGAAGAAGGAAACTGGCTGAAAAGCAAATTGTCTGATGAGTTTGAAATGAAGGATCTTGGGGGACTTGGATACTTTCTAGGAATGGTAATTGCAAGAAACAGAAGTGGAATTTTTGTCTCACAAAGAAAATATGTTTTAGATCTCCTGAGAGAAACAAGCATGATGGGATGTAAGCCTGTTGATACTCTAGTGGAGCCCAATATAAGGATGGACAAGAAACAGAGTAGTATTCCAGTAGAGAACGGTCGATTTCAATGTCTAGTTGGTAGACTGATTTACTTGTCTCATACTAGACCGGATATCGCTTTTGCAGTCAGTCGAGTAAGCCAATATATGCATGCCCCTACAGAGACTCATATGGAAGCAGTCTTCAGGATTTTGAGAAATCTGAAATGAACATAGGGAGAGGCTTATTCTTTAAGAAAGACACAAATAGAGGTGTGGAAGTGTATACGGATGCAGACTGGGCTGGAGCTATTGATGATAGGAGGTTTGCATCAGGTTATCGCACCTTTGTTTGGGGCAACTTGGTAACCTGGAGAAGCAAGAAGCAACTGGTGGTTGCTAGAAGCAGTGCTGAAGCAAAATTGAGATCAGTGGCTCACGGTATTTGTGAGATATTATGGTTGAAAATTCTACTGGAAGAACTAAAGGTGGGAGTGACACTACCAGTACGAGTCTATTGTGATAATAAGGCTGTAATAAATATCTCTCACAATCCGATTCATCATGACAAAACCAAATATGTGGAGGTTGACAGGCATTTTGTTAAAGAAAAAATCGAAGGAGTCATCTGCATGACTTACATGCCTACCACAGAGCAAGCTGCTGATGTTTTGACTAAAGTAATACCTAAGGCTTTGTTTGAAAGGTTGATAGACAAGCTAGGTATGTACAATTTGTACAGCCTAGCTTGAGAGGGAGTGCGGAAATATTCTTGGAAATATTCTCCTAGGAATATTCTTGGTATTTAGGATCCTAGGAAGTATCTACCTAGGAATATTCTTGTTATTTTAAGATTCTAAAGTTTAGGAAGTTACTCTTATTTGAATGTTTCCTTTTTTAGATTTTGTAGACTTGCCTATATAAGGCAGCCCTTGTAATCGGATTATTCATCAGAAAATAAAAAAGTTTTTGTAGTGTTTTATTCTTTCTTGTTTTTCTCCTTGGTTTGTTTGTGTTCAATATATATATTTTAAGTTTTTACATTTTTTAACTCGAGCAGTTTAAACATCTCACCAAATGCACATTTAAACTTGATTCAACTCCAACCAAATTTTTCGGTTCAAACCTATGCACCAAACGATGGCTAATGGTTGTTTAATATTTAAAGATAGGCTATGCACAAACAGATCTTACACTTATTACTGAAAGTATTCCTCTATATGATGAAAGCCCGGAATCCCAATAGTTACAGTTATGAGGACTCCTGGGGCATGCTGGCATAGACCATGCGGTCCACTAACAACTACAACTGGATCTAGTCACATATATTAGAGTTTTATAGCCTTGGTTTTACATTTATTCAGTAAAAAAGAAAAATATGCAACATAAAAACAGGAACAACAAGCTTGAGGGGTTAGTTTACTGGCCAACGTTTTTCATTTGCTCCCATATTTTCTGGATTTGATCACTAAAAACCACCTAGCTACGGGTTCATGCTTTTCAAAGACTTTAGCGTTTGGAGGGGCTCCAATTTTAGACTAGAGCCTGCCAAGCAGGTCTGGGAAATTATTGGATTTTCACAAGGAAAAAAAGAGAGAATAATATCATTTTTTTCCCCATCAAGCTTTCCTTAACTTTTGGATATATATATATATATGTATAGGAGCAATTGTAACAGCTAACCAATGACTTTTCTCTTTGCACTTTTCCTATTCAGGATTTTTTTTCCTCTTTCTTCTACATATACATATACATATATATATATATTTATTCTTTTCCCTGTGTTTTGTTATTAAGGACATTTTTCCTGTTTAGGGTCCTGATTTGGTCATCCACCAAAGTAAGGAATGTTTAGATCGGATGGGAGAATGGTGTCAAAGTCATCACGCAGCTAGTGGTAAGCGACTAATATCGAATGTGGGTCAACACAAGTTGCAGTTACCATATATATTAGATGTTTTCTCTATATATCTATTTATCATAAGTATATAGCTATGCGTTTGGTAAGATTGCATGCCTTGGTATCATTTCTAATTGATTTTAACGACTTCAGGGTTGACAAAAAAAGTGCTCAACAGTACAATTAATGAAAGAGAAGCTGAAAAGCAGGTTTGTTAGAATTTTATAAGTGTGTCAATTGTATGTCACTTGATAATGTTCGGTTTCCTAGCACCAACTTTACATTGTGTCACAGTGCAACCAGTTGTCTTGACATCTTTTAATTGTCAACGTTCTCGCCAGAAGACTCGGAAATAGAGACAGTTAGAGTTTGATTTGGGGAAAAAAAAAAAAACTTGCAATTGTACAATAAGTTATTAATGAAATGATTAATTAGATTAACTAAATGTGACATAACTAATTTCATTGCAAGTTAATTTAATGATTGCTAGTGAAGGATTTTCTCCTGCCAAACCCAACCAACACCCGCCCCCCACCACACGCCCCCCAACACGCCACCCACACCCCCCCCCCCCCCCCCCCCCCCCCCCCCCCCCACAAAACAAACCACACACACACACACAGAGAAATTGAAGATATATTGATAAAACTTTGAACCTAATTGTGATCAGTGCTGATTCACGTATTTACGCATGAAATCATGTTCTAAATAATCATGTCTCATTTGCGATAAATTTTGACTTCTATAGGCAGTCCAAGGATATTTTCTTCAGAATGCAATTTTGAATAACAATTTCATGTTGCATTTTCAATTTTTTCAAAGATTTAGGTGGTGATGGCTGATATTCTTTAATTCTGTAGGTTATTGAGTTTGTGAAAAAGAACGTTGGCACATACACACCTCTTTTGGCAGGAAACTCAGTTTATGTGGATTTCATTTTTCTAAAGGTAATGTGAATGTTTTTTTCCAGCAAGTAGCCTCAAATAATTATAGATGATCTAGTTATGAAATATTTTATTTTGATTTTAAATAGTGTATTATCTGAAACTATTGCCGTGGCTCCTACTGCTACTAGTAATCGTATTCACTCTTCACAGCTACTACCAATGCCCTTTGTAATACCTCCTATGATTATGTTACTATCCATTTCAACCTAATTAAAGGCTACATTTTGGTTCTGTTTGTTGAATTTTGATCCATTATTAATGGCCCTTATAGATATATAGTTTTCAAGTGTGGCTATATGCATGTGTGGCAAATCAGAGAAAATGGAGTAGAAAACTTTTCTGTATTTTCTTCATTCTATAGATGATACACAAGTATACAATATATACACAAGCCATGGGCTATGAAAAAAAGGAAAGTCAACTTAGGCTATGTCAAATCCCATAATTTATGGGATATCCTAACAAAATAGTAAACTAACTAAATTAGCTTAATTCTAGGGATACAATTTATTATAGAATTTCCGGAAAAGGGAAGGCTAATTACTACACTGTTTTTCCACATTCCCCTCAAGCTGGTGAATAGGTGTTCCCTATTCCCAGCTTGGATACTATACTCTCGAATACTGAACTACTCAACCCTTTTGTAAATACATCGGCTAGTTGTCCATGTGTAGACACGTAAGGTGTACAAATCAATCCACTTTCTAACTTATCTTTGATAAAGTGTTTGTCAATTTCAATATGCTTCGTTCGATCATGCTGAACTGGATTGTGAGCTATGCTGATTGCAGACTTATTGTCACAATAGAGTCTCATTGGTCCATTTCATTTAATCATCAAGTCTTTTAAGATGATTTTCAACCAAAGCAATTCACACACACCCTGGGCCATTGCTCGAAATTCTGCCTCAGCACTAGACCGTGCTACTACATTTTGTTTCCTACTCCTCCATGTCACAATATTCCCTCCAAGAAAGGTGCAATATCTAGAGGTTGATCTCCTGTCAATAATTGATTCAGCATAATCAGCATCAGTGTATACTTCAAAAACCAAACCTTCATTTCTTTTGAACAAAATCCCATTTCCTGGTGTCTCCTTGAGATACTGTAATATCCGATGAGCAACTTGCAAAGGGACTGTTTTCGGATTGTGCATGAATTGACAAATTGCACTCATTGCATATGCTATATTTGGCCGTGTGTGAGACAAATAAATGAGTCTTCCTACTAGCCGCTGGCACATTCCCCTGTCAATTGCAGCATCCTCCTCTGCTTTTCCAAGCTTAAGATTTGGATCCATGAAAGTACTTGCTGGTTTGCATGCAATCTTCTCTATTTCTTTGAGAAGATCTTTAACATACTTCTGTTGCGAGATGAAAATTCCTTGTCTTGAGTGTGCGACCTCAATTCCGAGAAAATACTTCAGCTTTCCTAACGCTTTGATTTCAAATTCTTTAGCCAACCGCTGACTTAAAAACTGTCTTTTTTTATCGTCATTTCCTGTTACTACTATGTCATCAATGTACACGAGGAATTCTGTAACTCCCCCTGAAGAAGAGTGTTTAATAAATAGTGTGTGATTTCCTTGACTTTGTTTGTATCCCATAGTTAGCATAACTCTCGCAAACCTTCTAAACCATGCCCGAGGTGATTGCTTAAGGCCATACAAAGCCTTTTTCAGCTTGCACACAGTATGATTAACCAAGTTCTTCCCATGGCCTGCTGGAACCTCTATATAAATCTCCTTTTCTAATTCTTCATGTAAGAACGCATTCTTTACATCTAATTGTTACAGCTCCCAACCATAATTAGCAACTAGTGACAACAACACCTGAACAGTATTCATCTTAGCAACTGGGGTCAAATTCTTTAGATAGTCAATCCCATAAGTCTGAGTATACCCTTTGGCTACCAACCACGCCTTATACCTTTCAATCGACCCATCTGCCCTATACTTCACCGTATACACCCACTTGCAACCCACTGGTTTCTTTCTTGCCAGTAATTCTATGAACTCCCAAGTTTTGTTTTTTTTCCAATGCCTCCATCTCCACATTCATAGCTTGTTTCCATTTTTTGTCAGACAATGCCTTGGACAAGGTGGTAGGAATGGTGATGGTATTTAGGCTTACAAGGAAGGCTCTATAAGATGGTGAAAATTTCCTAAATGATAAGAAATGTGCAAGGGGGTATAATGGTAGTTTTGTACATTCCTTGGTTCCTTTTCTGATGGCTATTGGAAGGTCCTGGTCATCATTATCTACCTGAACACCAGTTTCATCTTGTAATGAAAGGTTAGAAATTGTTACCTCATTCAAAGGATTCGAATTAGACTCTTGGACTTGCATTGGTTCAGGAGCAGCCTTTTTCTTTCTTGCAAACACCTTGCCTTTTCCAAATCTCACATCTCCAAGAGCAGAATCAAGGGGTTCTTATGGTTCACTTGGTGTTTCAGGCACGGGATCAAATGTAGGTGGTTCAGGCATAGATTCAGATGGGTTCTCGAGCATATGGTTGGGACAGGATGAACAAGAAGGTGGTATGGGTAGTGGTGTGGAGTTTGACGCAGAAGGAAGATCGAGTAAAAAACTTTCCTTATCTTCTCTAATTGAAGTCTCCCCCTGAAGATAAGGATTGGTGAAATACGACTCTTGTTCATTGAATGTGACATCCATCCAGATTTAAAACCTTTTTGATGGACGGTGATAACACTTATACTCTTTCTGAGTCGATGAATAGCCCATAAAGACACATTTGATAGCCCTAGGGTCTAGTTTCCCTTTGTTTTGACTATGAACATGTACAAACGACACACACCCAAAGATCCTAGGAGCAAGGTTATTGGTGGTGTTTTGGTTAGGGTAAAACGTTGAAAGGACACCCATAGGACTTTTGAAATCTAAGACTCTAGAAGGCAATCTGTTTAGGAGATGAGTGGCTGTAAGAACTGCTTCCCCCTAAAATGTTTTTGGCATATTTTTCTGAAACAACAGGGCTTGGGTTTTTTCAAGGAGGTGGCCATTTTTCCTCTCTGCTACCCTATTTTGCTGTCTGGTCTTGACACAAGATGACTCATGAATTATTCCTTCCTTTTGGAAATATGGGGTGAAAATTTGATTAAAATAGTTCCTAGCATTATCTGACCTAAACCTTTTGATATTAACCCCAAATTGATTTTTGATCATGGAACAAAAATTTGGGAATGCGATACTAACATCAAACTTATGTTTTAGCAGAAAAATCCAGGTGACATGTGTATAATCATTAATGAAAGAAATAAACCATCTTGCCCCAAAAACATTAGGAACAGTAGATGGACCCCAGATATTAGTGTGAACAAGATAGAAAGGAATAGAACTCTTTTTATTGTTAATAGGAAAAGATACACGTTTGTGTTTAGCAAATTCACACACCTCGCAATGAAAATTTTCACCATTTAAATTTATAAACAAGGAAGGAAACATAATCTTAATGACCCTAAATGATGGATGTCCCATTCGACAATGTTGAAGCAAAATTTTTTCTTTATTGGATGAAACAAATTCTGATATGAAGGAGTGGGGTAATCTGCCATTGGTCATGTTCAACTGACTTGGTGCTTCAAGATAGTAAAGACCATTCTGTTCCCTAGTACGTCCAATCATCCTCCCTAAATCCTTCTCCTGAAATACACAATAACTATTGTTAAAAACCACATTACAAGATAAATCCTGAGTGAGCTTTTGTATAGATACAAGATTGGTGGATAATTTAGGAACATGAAGGACGTTTCTTAGAGTCACTAATGGGTTTATTTTGACATCCCCTACTCCGCCTACAGTTGTTAAGGATCCATCGGCTGTGGCTATTTTCTTGTTGCTTGGACATAGAGTATAGGTTGAAAAATATTTGGATGAATGAGTCATATGGTCAGTAGCTCCTGAGTCCATGACCTAGGAGGTAAAGGCTGAACCTGAGGCATTCAATCCGAAAGAAAATGGAAACTCACCTGAATATGCCAAAGAGCAAGTACTTGAAGGCCTTTCAAGGCTGTTGATAAGAGATCTCACCCTTTCAATCTCTTTTTGGTTCAGACCACTAGGTTCCTATGATGCTGATTCACCTTGTGGTATTGCAGCCATGTGCACCTGTCCATTGTTCTGTGGCTGATCTCTTTTCTGTCCCCACTCGTGGCTTTGAGGCTTTCCATGAAGTTTCCAGCATTTTTCACATGTATGGCGAGGTTTCTTGCAATAAGTGCACCATAATTCTTCACGGTTTTGAGTCTTGTGCTGGCTATTCTTTCCTCCGTCAAAGGTTACTCCTTTCTTTGTGTTCGTGGCTGCTTTCTTACCACTAGCCACCATAGCCGAACTGTCAGTGGTTTGTGGTTGAAGAATCAACCCTCTTTTGCTTTCTTCACTTCGGATTATAGCAACTACTTCGTTAAAACATGGAACCTCCGGCTTCCCAAGAATTTGAATCCTCACCTGATCAAATTCTAGATTGAGTGCAACCAAGAAATCATAAACTCTATCCTGTTCAATGTAATCCTTTAGAACCGCTGCGTCTTCAGGGCACTTGGTTTTTATCACTCGGTAGTGATCTAATTCCTGCCAAAAAGACTTTAGTTGATTTACATATTCTGTGATTGTTTTGTTTCCTTGTTTTGCAGCCATAGTTTTTACTTTGACCTTGTACACTTGAGCCCCATCCTTAGCCTTGGAATAGGTTTGCTGCATTGCTTCCCATATGTCCTTAGCAGTGGCCAAGAACATGCATGTATCACTAATCTCTAGGACCATAGAACTCCACAACCACGCCATGATCATAGAGTCTTCTTCATCCCATGCTTCAAACCGAGGATCTCCAGGTTTAGGCCCTGTACCGGTGAGATGGCTAATCTTTTCCTTTCCTTTCAACACAGTCCGGATGAGTTGAGACCACTTAAGATAGTTCTTTCTGTCTAACCTGTAGGCAGTGTGAATATTCGGCAACTCTCTAGATTGTGGGGTTCGATTTTCCTCTATTGAGTGGGCTGTAATGGTTGTCTCTCCAGTGGTTGTCTCCCTGATCTCTGACATCTCCTTGTTGAGCAGCAAATAGGACCTGATGGCTGTGGAAACTAATTCTGAGTAGCAAACAGGGCCTGTCATGGCTGTAGGAATAAAAAAACTGCAAAAATCTGCAACCTGTGATGGCTGGAATGGAGGCTGGACAGGGGCTGGAATCTGTCTTCCAAGAGTTGGTTGATGGCTGGGTGAATTTGGCTATGAAGGCCTGAATTTGAGGGAGTAAAATCTGGTAGTTGGGCGTCAAAAAAAAATTGTGTAGAAAGGCAAGAGTTTTTCTGGCGACAAAGGCCAGAAATAGCAGTGGCAATGAAGGTCAGAATAGAAGAAAAAAAAGTTCCCAGATTTGTGAGCCTAAGGCTCTGATACCATGTGGGAAGGAAGTCAGAGAAAATGGAGTAGAAAACTTTTCTGTATTTTCTTTATTCTATAGATGATACACAAGTATACAATATACACACAAGCCATGGGCTATGAAAAAAAAGGAAAGTCAACCTAGGCTATGTCAAATCCCATAATTTATGGGATATCCTAACAAAATAGGAAACTAACTAAATTAGTCTAATTCTAGGGATACAATTTATTATGGAATTTCCAGAAAAGGGTAGGCTAATTACTACACTGTTTTTCCACAGCATGCATACATGATTATATCTATTTTGTATGTATGACTATGCATATATAAATCGTATCCCATGGCAAGTATTTATTGCACCTAATATTCTCAATTACATCAGTTTTACAACTTTTTCCGTAACTTCTTTGCAGAAATACATGCCAGATTTGGCTAGTCTTTTCTCCCATGTAGTAGTTGATGTCAGCAGTGTGAAAGCTCTATGCATTCGCTGGTATCCCAAAGGTAAAGTCTTAAACTGCTATCTAAATTGTGGAAACCCCCCTTTTCACATTCCTTAAAAGAAGCACAATCTTACGTATGTTATGAAAAAATATCCAACTCGTAGAGCACTATTTTGAACTTTCAGATCTTTGTTATGGTTTTATCAGTTGTCTTTACTTTTCGATGTGATTTTGTTCAAATGTAACGTTCAAAAACATGCACAACCAGTTGGGATATCCTACCTTAGATATCTCCCTTAAATTATTATGTTCAGAATATTTTGGATTTGTTTCAAACTCAAAAGGCAGATGCTTCAACCTTACTGGAGAACTTGAAGTATTTGCAGGCTGCTAATTGATAAGATTAACTTTCTTCTAGCACTTGAAATGCTTTCTATATTTGAGCTGGTTTTTACTACAAAGCCAATAGTCATGTAACTATTTTCTAATTTACGTCTGGTAACTAAAGAAGTAAAATTGGGTTGACCATGCAGCAGAACGGGCGTAGATTGTGTCAAGGAGGTAAATCTGCTTGGCTACCAGTTTTAGCTCTATTTTAGCTTGGTTTGGACTAAAATGGGCATTTGAGGCTGTTTTTATTTTAGCTTGAACCAAACTTTTTCGTTTGATCCATCAAATTGGCTTAATCTAACTTGCAAGTTAAACTAAGTTATCCAAGTTAATTTATCTAAACATGTTTATTTCGTTGTTTTAACACAATTTTCTATACAATATTAAATTAAACTTTCAAGTTAAACTAAAGCATTAAATGTCCAACTATAGCTTGAATTTATTTAACTCAAGCAAAAGTTAAACTAAAATGGAGTACCAAACGGGCTATAAATGTTCTTAAAATTATAAGTTTTTTATACCAGTCATTATCCCGATTCAGATTTGATATTATCTTCTTCTGTTTGCATGTACTTAAGTTTCCGTCCTCGCGTGTAAATTTGAATAACTGCAACTTTCATGGTTTTGGTTATGTAACTTCCCATAGCTTTGCAACAATCACATCATAGGACGCTCTCCTTGGGTTGTATTTAGAAGTCTTCCTTTATCTCCTTTTAAGGAAGTAGGTAGTTAATGGCCTATTTTCTGCAACTTATGCAGAGCAGAAGAAAGCACCCGTTAAAGAAGGTAAACACAGAGCCATGGATGATATCAGAGAAAGCATCACAGAACTCAAATACTACAAAGAGAACATATTCAAATCCAAGTCTAAAAGGTGATGCAGAAGAAGAAGGCATTAAAGGGAGAGAATTGCTTTGTGGGGGTCTAGTTTTCCGAGTACTTCCACAATTACAGGGCTCATATCTTCTGTAAATTACAAACTTGTACTATATATATATATATATATTATTTTGTTCAATTGAGTATGGCTCAGTGCTAAAAAAAAAAAAGATTGAATTTTTTTTGTTTTTGGGAGCCCAACATATATACATAGGAGCAAATGAACCATGATTAGCTTATTTCCCACATAATTTTCGTTACTTGGACCAAGTTGTGCTGTATTTGATTATTACCGAAAGAGAATATCTTTTTTTTGGCTTTTACTCATAAACAATAACAAATGTCCGTTCGTTTGTTTTGTATGTTTGAACATAATTTAAACATTTTTTAATTCAATTATATGAAATTATTGTGTCGAGAATTTTTTATAACTAAAATATTTCCTGGGTATCAGAACTTTTTATTATTATTATTATTATTTTCCCTCATTGTTAAAATCAGTGTTATCTATCAAATCCATTTTTTAGGATTAGAAGAAAACTAAATAAAATTATGGAAATCTAAAACCAAGAAAATATTGTGATTATAAGTATAATCTAATAATAAATTTACATTTAACTTTATTTAAAATGTAAATTTTAAATTTGTCAGTTCTAAATTAAAAAAAAAAAAAACCTCAGGAAAATGTCTATATTGCACTTTTCTCATAGACACAGTACTAAAATCAGGCTGGATGGTTGATGACATGGAAGGGGAACTTTAGCGGAGGCTACACACAGGGGCAGGGACGCCAGGACCTAGCTGCTGCAGCCCTCTTGTCTTGCATAGAGCTCGTCGATGCAGGTCAAAGTTGTGTATGTTTTATATATATAAAATAATAATAATAAGAAGAAGATGGAAAGAAATTAAGGGTGAGTATAATATCTATTCACCCAATGCATTAACCCAATCCATTAAAAAAAAAAAAAAGATATCCAAACATAATTAGATTATAATTTGACTCATCTAATTGGATTGAATTGGATATTGTATTTCAATTTTAAAAATCCAATAAATCTAATTCAACCAATATATTTATATTTTATATAAAAATAATTAAATTTAATGTTATATCTAGCATATTTAAAAAGTATTAGTAAAAATTATAATATATTTTTTAAAATGATGTAAAATTATAGCATATTTGAATTTATTACACATTAAAATACCAAAATTACCCATATTTATTTTATGAATTCCTTTTTTTTAACCCCAAAACCTCCTTTTATCTTTCTTCTCTCTTCTTTCTTCTCTCTCTATCTTCCCAAACACTCAAATTGGGAAAAAAAAACTCAAACTCTAGATCTAACCGACGCCACTACTAGAGAAAGTGAGCTCGTCACCACAGAAAAAGACAAACTTGGCAACTCATCGTCATCGCAGTTGCCATCACTAGTGTATCGTTGTTGTTGCTATCAAAATTGATGTCTTATCGGTCTCAGGAGGAAATCACCTATCGCTGCAGAGCTCTAATAGCAATTTGTCGAAGATCTTACTCATAATTTACGCTGGGTCATCGATTAGGCGAGTTGCAGATGTGAGTCATCACAGTGATGTCGTAGTAGACAATGAGATCCATCTTGATCTTCTCGCGATCTCCTTCCACGACGAGATTCACGATGAGATCTGTCACAACAACCTTGCCTTGTGATGCCAGTGTGATCCCGATTATGTCGTCATCCTAATGCTAGCGCCGTCACCGTTAATGTTGAGATCTTTGGTGGTTGGGAGTGAAACAAACAAGGGAGAGAGAGGGGAGAAAGAGAGTCAAGGGCTATTTTGGGATTTTTATTTTGTTATTTGTCTTGATTTTGCTATTTAGTAATAATAATTTAAATTATACTAGTATTTTACAATGATACTTCCTATTATGCTATTTTACCTTTTCTCTCTATATATAATATCTTATCTAATTTATTTATTTATTTTTTATAGGCACATTTTTTTTTACCTTTATCCACTTAACCTTTTTTTTTTTGTTTTTTGTTTTTTTTTTCCTTCTAATTTTTGTAGATTTCTTAGCTTGAATTGGTCATAACTCAAAATAGATTGATAAATCAAAAAATGTTTCTCCTTGATGAGTATGCTGTGTCAACTGTGATATGATATTTTTTTACGATTATCTTTTTTCTAATGTTTTTTTTTTTTAAATTTGGGACAAGATTTATGTTATAATAACTTAACGTTTTTACTTTATTTACTATATTAGATGATTTTGGCTTATTGTTGTTGGGGTCAGACTTCATCCACTAAAAATTGTACATCTATATCTTGTATTGTCGATTGGCGAAAATGCCATGTGTCAGCTAGCTATGACCTTGTTGGCCAACTCTTATTGCCATGGAATTAGCATTTGATCGTGAGTGTTGTCGACATCATTCGATAGTCGTGGTAGCCTCGTGTCTCGATGGTTGATTAATCGACAAACCAGGTTACCAAGCCTTAACCAATAATTGTGGTCTATTGTATGTTTTGCATGTTGACACTAGACACAGAACTATATTGGTAATTCTTAGAGGATCACATCCCTAAGAATTTGGCTTTAATTTCAGATTGTGTCCTCATTAACTCCAAAAGTATGTTTCTTACCCACTAAATCCCTGAATTTCAAGGCCCGCTATTGGCTATCTTTCCTCTATAAATAGAGGGAGAATCCCACAGAATGGGGACATCTTTTACTTACTATTACTCTACTGAAATCACTGCAGAAACTATTTGTATCTTGTATACTTTCTAATCATAGTACACAAATTAGAAACAGAGGACATATTACTTTATGCATTCTATTTATTTTATTGATTTTCATTTACAATTAATTAGTCTATTCTCAGTTACAACATCCAAGCGCCCAATGATTTAGATTCATCATTTATAGTTTAATAACTTGAATTTCTATTGAGTGTATATACCAGCATCTATAGTTTGACACCTATCGTGGGGCCTTTGGTTGTCTTACACTAAGCAACAGCATATTAGCCATGTCTTTAACTTAATAGCAACCGTTACCTGAGTGACAATGACTCAGAACCAACCGCCATATCTCACCTATTAGGCAAGGGTGTAAGGAGTCGCCAGTAATTAGATACTCAGAAATTGCCAATTTGAAACACTTGGTAGAGCAACTAACTGCTAGGCATAAGACATAGCAGTAATAACTCTAGAACATTAGTACTGAAAGCTAAACTTTCTAAGTTCAATTCATCATCATGAGCATGTAACAAGCTTATGGCTCATACGACTACTATTCATATGTCGGATACTCAATAGCCGCTAACATTGAAGGCTGGCAATAAGTGACACCCAGTAACTTGCAAAGCATTAGAGCTAATTATAGGCCTATCACTTCCATGCAGCCACTCACAATGCCACAGGCTATACATGCTTCAAACGTTTGACGATCAAGCAGTAAGCAACAGACTCAACAGGTTAAGAAGGGTTTGGGCTCTAGGCTATGAAAACAGTCTTCAGAACTCACACCACTCCCTTTAGGTTCGGTGTTGTGGGCGACCCCTCTAGCTTAGGTCGTCCACCTTATCTTGCTTGCTTTCTTTATTCTTTGCTTAGTCTTATTTAGCTTGCTTGTCTCTATAACTTTCTTCTCCTTGGGGTTTAAAAGATTTGTTCTTGAAAAACTAGGAATATTATTATTTTTTTCTTTCTTTTTAAACTGGACTGGATGAAACTACTGATTCTTGAAAATTGTGTATACATAAATATATACGTACTACTTAATACTTTTTGTTTTTCCAAAATATATTTTTGGAGTCTTGTTACTTTAAAGTACGTAAAAATAGAAACATACTTTTAAACTTGTTTCACTACTTTACATACTACACTCTTGTCTTGTCTTTATACATATATCTTACTATTACACTTTCTTTCTTTTACACCTTGAGTACAGCGGAATTCTGCGAAACGGAACCATAACCCATCCATGACATCGCTGGGATCTGCCTGTCAGCCCGCTACTCTTATTTCATCTTGCTGGTTGCTTTCCTTTATTACCTACAGCACGAATAGACTAATGAGCTAAAGCTCAGTAAGTACAAACATACATACAAGTAAATAAGCTGAATACACCACTCTAGGGTTAGTCAACTTAGGACCAATTATTTTCTTTAGTCCTATACTGCTTGTTCTTTCTATTCTATTTCTTTCTTTTCTTTGCTTTACTTCATCTGCTTTATCTTTCACTTGTGGGCCCGTGATTGGACGTACCTAGTGCGCGCAGACCAATAGAGGATCAGGGGAGCGACCCACCGATCAACCCTAAGGTCATCTCTGGACTACTGACCTTATAGGTAGTAAGTCATGCCATGAACTACCTCATTATTAACGAGGCAGCGCCACACTTCTGGGGTGGAGGTTATCTGGGAACCTCACAACTGGGGAGGCCGGTACGCCAACCTTAACTTTTAAGTCTTATTATTTGACTTAAATTATTTCTCTTTTCTTTTTCTAATCTTGCTTACTATTCTCGTGAACATGTTAGTATCATGTCACAAACTGAATAGCTTAAATGTGTATATATATATCACAACTTTATGGTAAGTCCATTCGTGAGTAGACAATTAAATGTCTATACTTACCTTATCAATCTCTTCTCTTATTCTCTCTAGGATCTTTGATCGCCCTCCTTGTAGGTCGATTTTTGGATCCTATAGACAAACTTTGTCTGTTAATTTCATTTCCATTTATAGCTTTTATTTTTCATTAAAAAGCTTAAATAGAACCTATTTACACCTTTTTGGGCTTTATTTATCATTTCCCCAATTTTCCCCAACTTTTGCAAAATTACGATTTTGCCCCTATATTTTGGCAAAATTACAGTTTTGCCCCTGACGGAATTTTATTGATCCAGACTGCATTTTTGGCCCTCAGGAACTTTTCTGACTCTTTTCTAATCATTACCGGGTTCGTTTCTATTATATTTCCACTTTTCACTTTCCCGACCCTCGGGAAGCACTATTCTGACCCTTACGTCGGTTTAGTGATTTTCTATCGCTTCGGAGTTTCAAATGGACGTTTTACTAGTATTTAAAACGTTCATTTAGACTTTCCCGACCTAGGTCTCCGAGACTCGGATTTTCCGTACCCGACTCGGACCTTTATTTCATTTCCAAAAACGCCCCCCCCTCGGGGTCGGTTTTTCCGTTTCACTCTCATTTTACATTTTTAGGGGACGATCTACTATTCACGAACCACCCCTTTGGTTTTTCCTATTCAATTCTCCGTTAGGGACTCGGGTTTCCGACCCGACCCTGAACTTTTATTTTTAATTCCTATTTTACACCGAAAGCCGTTTTCGAAATTTCGGCAGCATTTCGGCGTAATTTTAAGGCTTCCGGCGTTAGGTACGCCTCGAACCATATGTACCTGCCACGTACTATACCACAAGCCTATTTTATGTAAAAGTTTTCCAAACTTTTACATAAAAGCTCACAAATTCCAATTTCACATTTTTAACTACATTACAAATTTTTTTCACAATTTTGCCCTTAGTTTTGGTTTCGGTTTTCACCACCAAACCGAACCAAAGTTTCTCAAACTTTTCAACCACTTGTTAGGCTATTAAATGCCATTTTTCTAACACTTTTTCAAGCCCATTTCCTTGTACTTTTCAACTAAATTCTTAGTGTTTTTTAAACACTTAAACCCACGGCCTCATTAGTGAAAAACATGCCATCATTTTTGTTTCATGCTTTCAATCAAAAATTTCATTATTCACATCATAAAATGCATGATTTCAATTAACCAAACATCATATGAAACATGCAAAATTTTCACCAAAACCCTAAGTAAACCCACGGCCACTTTGAGTAAATGAACACCAAAATTTTTCCAAGCTTTTCCATAGTGAAATTCATGCTTTATTCTTAACAAAACATAAGTTAAAAGCATGTTAACACATAAATCACACAAATTTCTCATTGCTTACCAATGGTAACCCACGGATTTTCCTTTGGAAAACCAACCAAAAATTGGTTTTTCTTTTAACCAATTGCATGGTTTTCTTCCTCATTACACCCTTAACAAAACCCATCATCAACTTAATGAAAAACAACCAAAAATTTTCCATCTTAATTCACTATTCACCCCACGGTTTTCATGAAGAAAAACCAAGAAAAATTTCAATCCAAGGGAAGTTACCTTGTTCACTTTCTTCCTTTGTCTTCAAGTGATGTTTTGCCACACTTTTTGTATAGAAAACTTGAAGAAATAGCTTAATTCTCCTTTGGTCACCCACGGCTCACCATGGAAATGCCTTAGAAAAATTTTTGTTATGTTTTGCTTTCAATTTTTTTGTCTCGGCCTTTATCCCCCAAGTTTTGCCGACTTATGCATGGAAGAAAGCCAATTAATTTGGCTCTAAACCAATGAAATTTTGACACCTTTCATGCCTAATACTTTCCACCTTTTTCAAAAATTAAAAAGGTATATTTTTGACCAAATCTTGGCCTTTAAATCAAAAGCAAATTAAATCATGGCCATTCATCCTACCTAACACCAATTTCTTTCCATTTCTTAAATGGATTTATGATGTCATAATTATTAAAGTGAAAGTTGACTTTGACTTTCACTATTCACATTAATTCGACTACTTTTTGACCGATGCCGGTTCGAGCTGAAATTTTCCTGAAATCTTCCCGGCGTGTTCCTGAGGTCTTCTGTGCAGTCGGATCAATTTAAATTGCTTCCGTTTGATCAAAATAAATCCCGGAAGTTTACCGTCTTTCTTGAGCTCCGGTTAGGGTTTCAATGCCGGTTTTGGCACCGTTTCACCCGTTTCAACTCAGTGAATTTTTCCAACACTGAATTCTTACTCGTCAGTATTGTTAGAACATTTTAATATATTCTAAACAATATAAATACATCTATTTCACTCTTTAAATAGTATAAATTATTATATACATATATTTGTACTTTTCTTGCTGAGCTCTTACTTTGACTTGCCATATTCTTATCTTCATACTGTTCAGATACCGAAACTACTCCTTTTTGAGCGTTTTGGGCCTGAATTCACTTTCTTACTCATATACTTTATTCTCTACTTATTTTTGGAGATTTTAATTTCCTCCAAAACATTTATTTATTTCTATCAACACTATAATTTGTCTAATTACAACCATAGTGTTTCTTTACATTCTTACTTACAGAACTCATAGAAAACCCTAGATTAAACTAGGTCACACCACTAAAATTCTCTGGTCGTCACAGGTGTCCCTAGAATAGCGAACATAAAAAACGTGATGAGAGGAATCATGATAATGAAGCTGATGCAGATGGATCAGCGATTTGTGTCATAACTCCACAAGGCCATTAGTTCAATGCTTGGTATTAATAATTTGGCAAGAGGCGTACAGAGGACCTTACTGACTAGAACAATAATAAGTCCACCTATTCCGAAGTTTGAAAATGTGGTCTCTCAAGGTTTGATGGATTTTCCAACCTGTATGATCATATCATGTAATACAAGCATGTCGTACAATTGACGACCATTCCATTAAACATGCTTAATGACATGATGTGCAAGCTCTTCACACAAAGTTTGAAGGGATTCGCCCTACAATGGTTTTGCTATCTACCTTTTGAGTTTGCTAACTATTTTGAAAAGTTGATGAAAGAGTTTAAGTGTAACTACTCGTTTCATATTCAATTGGGTAAATCGACTAAAGATTTGTGGGGAGTTGTCTAAGGCCCCAATGATCCTTACATATTTACATCAAGTGTTTTAGTAAGGCGATCTTAAAGATAAACGGGCTTGATAATGGAACAACAAAAGAGGCACTGAAGAGGGGCTACTCTATAAATTGTTGTTCAAGAATGAAATCTGCTTCAAATACCTTGTGAGCATACATGATGCCCTTCATCAAGCAAAGAGATTCATTGACTTGAAAGAAGATGATGAACGGGTGAAGAAAGAACTCACTCATACTCGTACAGAAATATAGGCCACTAAAGCAAACGATTGACTGCCGAGACACGAAAGGATAAGAACACCAAAGAGGCATGAGCGTTGTGAAAATAAATCTACGAGTAAGGAGTTGCACAAGCCTCTGTCCCCTTTGAGTATGCCTTGAACATTAGCATGTCAAAACTCATCGCTTATCTGAAGGGAAAGATTATGTGACATGACGCAAGATGACCTAATACTACAAGTTCCACAAGGGTCATGATCATTTAACTGTTGACTATTGAGCACTTTGAGCCAAAATTATTGAGCTTCTGAACAGGGGTACTTAAGGTATTTTCTTAGTGATAGGGGAAGGACGACAGATGGTTGGAAGCTGAAATAAGCAAATGAAGGCAAGTCCAACATGTGGAGGAAACTCTATCTCCATGATAACTCAAGAGTCTCAAGCTATTCGGTCATATTTCCACACTTAGGTAGCTCGTTTCTAGGGAATTTTATAGTTTTAAGGAAGTGTTTTGAGGTCTTTTTATTTTTATTTTGGTCAGTTAGTGTTTTTGTTGTATTATATTATCTTGTAACTATTTGATGCCCTTGGAAGATTTTGTTTTGTGTTTTGAGATTTGAAGGTCTAGGGCATGCAAGTGTGATGGGGGAGAAACTTTCGAAGTTGTCCAGGGTGGCATGAAATAGGTTCAAGAAGCTAAGTAACCAGTGAAGGCTGAAACAAAGGAAATCGTAACTTTGCTATAGCAAAGCTGAACCAAAGTCGTCAGACATGAAAATTCAAGAATGGGTAGCCTGTTTAGCCATGCTGGCAGAATTTTTGATGACATCAGCCCCTTTTCCAAGTGTTATCATCATCATCCATCATTTTTAATATAATTTTTGCTAGCCATCAAATCATCCACGTGAGGAGAATAGGGTTGATTCCTAGAAGCTCTAAATAGAAAAGGATGCTCTGTAAAAATGGGGGTTCTGATTCTTCGTATAAAAAAATTCATCTAGAGTCGCATGTTTTTTTCTTTTCTAGAAGAAGGAAGGCTGAATCTGACCTGGGAAGGAATTCCTTGGTTTAGATGTGGTAAACCCCAGAAAAGGCAAGCATGGAAGTGTTCATCAAGAGCAGAAATTCTCTGTGCATACACAGTCTTCAACCTTGGAGAAGGGAGTTGATTGTGTTTTTGCTCAGTTTTGTTTGAATCTGAATTTTTTTTTATGATCAATCATTCAATTATGATGTTGAATAATAGTTTAAATATGATTTTCATTGATCTTATGGAGTAGTTATTCTAATGGTTGAGAACATGAGTACTTAAAGCAAATCTGAAACGTTGATTTAGAATTGCTTGGTATATTTTTGTTTTTACTGTTCAATTTGTTCGTCATTGCTTATCTTGTGTTTGATTAAGGGCCCTTTTCAAATACTTACAATTGGTTTCTAGGTATTGGAAAATATTTAGAGATTGGATTACGATTAAACAGCGTGAGTTCAACTAAATTTGGAATTCTGTTCGGTTGATTCTGTGGATAGTCTAGGAATAGTCATCTATCTCATGGTCTTAAAAGTTATTGCTCTCAATTTGAACTCTCTGGATTTAATTTTACATAGGAATATACAGAATTCAAATTTGGAGAATGTTTAAAAATTTTTTAACCTAACTAAAAAAAAATAATTTTATGCTATAGCAAAGCTACAGCATAGTTTCGGATTTGCCTAAAGGAAAATGTTTCTCAGCCATTTTTCATAATTTGATTGTTCATCCTTAATTACTTGTCTGCTCTTAGCCGTTTCCCATACTATTGCTTAATTCCTAGTCTTTATTTTTGCAATTAAATTTTGTAGTTTGTTAGTCTTTCTAATTTTTTCTGCTGTTTTTATTTTACTGTTATTTTCATATCAGTGTTCCATTTGGTCTCAATATAATTAGTAAAGTTAAATTTCTTGCCAAATTACAATTGATTTTCAGAATACTTTCCTTGTGGGTTTGACACTCATTCTCATCATTATATTACTTGTTTACGATAGTGTGCACTTGCACTGAATTGCAAATAATTATCATGAAATTGCAAACAAGTTTTTGACGCTGTTGCCAGGGAAAGTGATTATTGATCTTTGTAATTTTTGCAAGTTATTTTTCTTTACTAGCTTTGTGTGTTTTGTGTGTGATTTCAGGTGACAGGTTCATCGGTTTATGAACAGGCAAAGGGACGGTAATCTTGTGCCTTTTGACCCTGAAATCGAGAGGACTTTTTGAACAAGAAGAAGGGAGAAGCGTGAATTAGTTGCAGAAGTAGAAATGGCCGATCAACAAGCAAATTAGGGCCAAAATCAAGGCTACAACACTAGGAATGCACTCTACCTAGCAGAAGACAGAGACCGAGCTATTAGAGACTATGCAGTCCTGGTGCTAAATGGACTCAATCCAGGAATAGCACGCCCAGAGATACAGGCTCAGTAGTTCAAACTCAAGCCTATCATGTTCCAGATGTTTCAGTCGGTAAGGCAGTTCAGTGGTATGCCAACAGAGGATCTACACTTGCATCTGAGGCTATTTATTGAGGTCTGTGATTCATTCAAGCTGTTAGGAGTGAATTATGATGCATTGAGGCTCATACTATTCCCATACTCACTAAGAGACCGAGCCCAAGCTTGGTTAAATGCACTGCCACCTAATTCTATCTTGAATTGGGATGACTTGGCTGAGAAATTCTTGATGAAGTATTTTTCGCCTACCAAAAGTGCAAAGTTGAGGAACGACATCACCAGTTTTCAACAACTTGGGGGTGAGTCATTATATGAAGCTTGGGAGAGGTTTAAGGAGCTTATCAGGAAGTGTCCACACCATAGGATTCCTCACTGGATACAGATGGAGACATTTTACAATGGTTTGCATGGCCAAACCAGGACGATTGTGGATGCATCAGCAAATGAGGCAATTCTGGCCAAGTCATACAATGAGGCATATGAAATTCTAGAGAGGATGGCTCAGAATAATTATCAGTGGCCTACTGAGAGAGCCAATGCAGCGAGAAGGGTAGCTGGTGTATATGAGTTGGATCCATTGACATCTCTTTCAACTCAAGTGTCAGCACTCACAAACATGGTGAAGTCTATGAGCATGACTTAAGGAGCTCAATCTCCACAGTTGGTAGCCGTTTCGCGTGTGTATTGTGGTGAGGGGCATGTTTTCGATCAGTGCCCATCTAATCCAGAATCAGCTTGCTATGTTGGCAATTATCAACGCTACAACAATTCGTACCCCAACACTTTCAATTAAGGATTCAAGCAGCAACCCAGTTCATCTTCAAATCAGTATGGTCAAGGTGCAAGTTCAGCATCAGTTCCTATGCAAATTAGACCTCAGTTTCCTCTAGGGTTCCATCAACCCATGAGGCCATTTATTCAAGAACCACCATAGACCACATTGACAACAATTAAGAACTTGTTGAGGAAGCATATGGCAAAAATAGATACTCGTATTCAGGACCATTCAGTGTTGTTACAGAGTCATACAGCATCCTTGAGAAGCCTAGAGAATCAAATGGGGCAATTAGTAAGTGCCCTTAGCAACCGACCATAAGGAACACTTCCTAGTAACACCGAAATTCCAAAGCGAGAGGGTAAAGAGCATTGCAAAGCCATTGCTTTAAGAAGCGGGAAGGTACTTGAAGAACCCATTGCTGGAAAGGTTCAAGGAAGGGAGTCTACTTCAATCCAAAATGATTTATCAAGCAATAAGGCTGCTGAAGCACGTGTAGATCAGAAACAACCTAATCAGAGTCTTGCCACAGCTTTGCCGCAGCAAAGTGCCATTAATCAGGAACAAACTGCTCGTGATTCTGCTACAGCAACACTACAACAAAGAGTCGTTCGTCTAGAAATCAACAACCTACCTCCGTCTTTTCCTCAGCGATTCCATAAGCAACAACAAGACAAGCAATTTAAGAAATTTTTGGATGTTTTGAAGCAACACCACATTAATATTCCACTTGTGGAAGCCTTGGAACAAATGCCCAGTTATGCTAAATTCATGAAGGACATCCTGGCTAAGAAGAGAAGGTTAGGAGAAATCAAGATAGTAGCTCTTACTAAAGAAAGCAGCGCTATCTTCCAAAACAAGTTACCACCAAAATTGAAAGATCCGAGTAGCTTCACTATTTCGTGCACAATCGGCAACAATTACTGTGGCAAAGCCCTTTGTGATCTTGGTGCAAGCATAAGCTTGATGCCGATGTCAGTTTTTAAGAAGCTGGGAGTAGGCAAGGCAAGGTCAACTACTGTTATACTACAATTGGTAGACAGATCATTGGCTCATCCGGAAGGGAAAATTGAGGACGTGCTTGTTAAGGTGGATAAGTTTATCTTCCCAGCCGATTTCATCATTCTTGATTTTGAGGCAGATCGTGAGGTCCCCATTATTTTGGGTCGTCCATTTTTGGCCATAGGACGGACACTTATTGATGTGCAAAAGGGTGAGTTAACCATGAGGGTGAATGATGAGCAAGTTACATTCAATGTTTTAAAGGCTATGAGATTTCCTGAAGAGTTTGAAGAATGTTCGACCATCAGTACTCTTGACTTAGCGGTGATCAAGGAATTAGAGAAAAGTTGCTTCACCAACCATTGTGAGGTAGTCTTAACAGTTCTGATTGATTCAATTCCAATGCAATATGAAGAACTAGAAGGGGTGGAAGTACAAGTGAAGGACATGGTTTAAGGAAAATAGTACGAGTCTTTGGGACTAGCTGATCGCAAAGTGAAGACTCCCAAACCATCTATTGAAGAGCCTCCCACTCTAGAGCTAAAGCCATTCGAGTCATCTCAGATATGCATACTTGGGTGATAATGAGACTTTACCTGTCATTATGTCAGCTTCATTAACTGAAGAGCAAGAAGACGAATTGCTTCAAGTATTGAGGAAGTATAAGAAGGCCATTGGGTGGACCATTGCTGATATTAAGGGATCAACCCCTCATTATGCATGCACAAGATCCTGTTGGAGGATGATTACAGAAGGTCCATTGAGCAGCAACGAAAGCTTAACCCGATCATGAAAGAGGTGGTTAAGAAGGAAGTCATTAAGTGGCTTGATGCCGATGTCATATACCCTATCTCAGACAGCTTATGGGTGAGTCTAGTACAGTGTGTGCCAAAGAAGGGAGGAATGACAGTGGTGACTAACTAGAACAACGAGCTAATCCCCACAAGGACAGTTATTGGATGGAGAGTGTGCATGGATTATAAAAGGCTAAATAAGGTAACCAGGAAAAATCACTTTCCGCTTCCCTTTATCGACCAAATATTAGATAGGCTGGCAAAGAAGGATTATTACTGCTTTCTGGACGGATACTTTGGGTACAACCAGATTGCAATTGGCCCAGAAGACCACGAAAAAACCACCTTCACATGCCCTTATGGCACTTTTGCGTTCAGAAGAATGCCATTTGGCTTATGCAATGCACTAGTTACATTTCAGCGTTGCATGATTGCTATTTTCACAGATATGGTGGAGGAATTCCTGGAGGTATTCACGGACGATTTTTCTATTTTTGGTGAATCATATGAAGGTTGCTTGCAGAATTTGGCAAGGGTGCTTGAAAGGTGTGAGGAGACAAATTTGGTGTTAAACTAGGAGAAATGCCACTTTATGGTAAAGGAAGGCATAGTGTTGGGCCACAAGGTATTTAAGAGGAGTATAGAAGTGGACAAGGCAAAGATTGAGGCCATAAAGAAGATGGATGCCTCCTCCCACTACAGTCAAGGGAATCAGAAGCTTCTTGGGGCATGCTGGGTTTTACAAGAGGTTTATCAAGGACTTCTCCAAAATCTCCAAGCCATTATGTAGCTTGTTGGAGAAGGACTCTGCATTTGTGTTCGATGAACATTGTCTACATGCCTTTGAAGAGTTGAAGAAGAAACTCGTTTCTGCACCAATCATAGTGGTACCCGACTAGTCATTGCCTTTTGAGATTATGTGTGATGCGACCGATGTGGCAGTGGGAACTGTGTTGGGTCAGCGTAAGAATAAAGTCTTTCACTCAATCTACTATGCTAGTAAAACCCTCTCAGGTGCTCAGTTGAATTATACAGTGACTGAAAAGGAGCTGTTATCAGTGGTTTATGCCTTTAACAAGTTCAAAGCTTATTTGGGGGGTATAAAAGTCATTACATACATTGACCATTCAGTAGTCAAGTACCTCATCCAAAAGAAAGATGCAAAACCAAGACTGATTTGATGGATTCTTCTGCTTCAAGAATTCGATTTGGAGATCAAAGAAAGGAGAGGTGTAGAGAATCAAGTAACTGATCATCTCTCAAGACTCGAAAATGGTGTTAAAGAGCAAGAAGACCAAGTTATTAAGGAAACATTTCCAGATAAGCAATTGTTTACATTAACCCAGCCTAATGCACTATGGTATGCAGATTTGGTGAATTATTTGGTGAGTAGACTGTTTCCTTCAGATTTATCCAAGCAGCAGCTGAAGAAGTTTATGCATGATGTGCGCTCCTACTATTGGGATGAGCCTTATCTATTCAAGCAGTGTGCTGATCAGGTGTTGAGGAGATACATTCCTGAGGAAGAAATGGAGGATATTCTCTGTCATTGCCATGCCTCGCCTTATGGAGGTCATTATGGGGGCATTCAAACGGCTGCAAAAGTGCTTCAATCAGGGTTTTATTAGCCCACATTATTCAAGGATGCCAATGTCTATGCCATGAAGTGTGAGAGATGCCAAAAGGCTGGGAATATCACAAGGAGGCATGAAATGCCTTTAAACAACATTCTCAAAGTTGAGGTCTTTGATGTTTGGGGAATCAATTTTATGGGACCGTTCGTGCCATCCTATGGGAATACATACATCTTAGTGGCAGTTGATTACGTATCCAAGTGGGTAGAGGCTGAAGCGCTACCTACTAATGACTTAAAGGCAGTGGTGAAATTCCTCAAGAGAAACATTTTCACTAGATTTGGTACACCTCGGGTAATAATTAGTAACAATAGCACGCATTTTGTAAGCAAACTATTGGATAATGTTGTGATGAAGTATGAAGTCAAGCACAAGGTAGCAACCACCTATCATCCTCAGACAAATGGACAAGTTGAAGTGTCAAACAGAGAAATAAAGAGAATATTGGAGAAGGTGGTATGGCCAACATGCTAGGATAGGTCTCAACGCCTAGATGATGCACTTTGGGCGTTGAAAACAGTCTACAAAACGTCTCTTAGAGCCTCACCATATAGGCTTGTGTTTGGTAAGGCATGCCACTTGCTAGTGGAACTTGAGCACAGAGCATACTGGGCTGTCACCAAGATTAACTTAGACTTGAAGTTGGCTGGAGAAAAGAGAATGCTACAGTTGAATGAGCTTGATGAATTCAGATTGCAAGCTTATGAGATGGCCAAATTGTTCAAGGAGAAGACCAAGCGATGGCATGATAGCAAAATCCTTCCCCGTGAGTTTGAGGCAGGACAACAGGTCCTCCTTTTCAATTCAAGACTCAAGTTATTTCCTGGGAAACTCAAATCACGCTGGAATAGACCATTCAAGATAGTTACAGTATTCCCTTATGGAGCAGTTGAGTTGTTAGAGGAAAGCTCAGGGAGGTAATTCAAGGTGAATGGTCAACGCCTCAAGCATTACTTTGAGGGGATCGTGGACAGAGGGAAGAACTCAATCACCCTCCTAGACCCGTGAGCACAGGAATGGTCGGGTCATCGAACGTAAAAAAAAGACAAGCCCTTAAGAGAGGCAACCCTTTCTTTTCTTCAAATTTCTTTACTTATATTTCACTATTTTCTTTGAAATTTCCTTAAGTTTTGTTATTCTTTTTTTTTTTTAGTCTGTGTGTTTTCAATTGTGTTTTAGCTCACTTTGAGTTTTAATTGTTGTCAGAGAACTCAGAGGATAAGTTTGGGGGTGGCAGAGCTGTTAGCAAGTGTTTCAGAGCAACCGTTTATGTATGCTGATCAGAGGGTACATTGCTGTAGCTTTGCCATAGCAAAGCTGAAGCATAAATATATATAAAAAAAATTTAAATATATATAGTTTAAATTTTATACTATATTATAGTTTATATATATTATAGTAAATATATATATACGTATATATATACAAAAAAATATATATAAAAAATAAAAAATAATAATAATAAAAAAAAACAGATCAATATAAAAAGGGGGGTTAAAATGTCTAGGTCAAAATTAAAAAGAAAAACATTTCCCTCTAAATTCTTTCTCCCCCCCCATTTCACGAGTCGGTTCTTCACCACAGAGAAGCCGTCGCCATCCGCCGAGCCGTCGTCATCCCAGCCGTCACCATCCCGCCTGCTGAGCCGCTATGGAAGATCCGCTCGCCGTCGTATCGTCCAACCCGCCGTTGCTTCGTCCAACCCGTCGCCGTCCAGCTGCCCAGCCGCCAAGGAAGTCTTGCCCGCCCGACAGTGTCATTGCCCGATCATCGCAGCGTCGAAATTTCTGCGTAATCTCCACAACCGCCGTTGTCTTGAGAAGAAGGAAAAAAAGGGGGAAAAGCGGCCGAGCAGGTAAGTGGTTCCAAACCCCAACTTGAAGTGTGATTTAGGTGATTGTTTGAAATTGAGTTTGGGGGTTGTGTAGGTTGTTAAAGTTGTGATAATCGAGAATTTTAGATTCTCAGAGTAGGTTAAAATTGTATGTATATAATAATTTTGATGAATAAATATGAAAAAATTATGTTTTAATACGGTTGTGAATAGTGTAAAAATGTTCTGGCAGTGTTAAAGTGTGTGACTTCGGGGATGGAAAATCTTACCGGACATAATTGGGTAAGATGGTTCGAAATCAGAGCTGAAAACCCTAGAAAATACATTAAGATGCACGAAAATAATAGAAATTTACGATAGAGAATTCTGATTAAACGGAAGTAAAATAAGACAAACCGATGCATCGGAGGCGCCTAGAACCCGTCTACGCAATTTCGGTGAAGTTCCATTCGGATCGGATTTCGGTCAAAAATTAACCACGAATTAATTAGTGCATTAGTATGAATAGGAGGATGATATCATCAAGATGATGTCATAAATCCATTTTAATTTACATGGTTTGGAAAGTAAAAATGAAAGGTGTATGGCTAGGATTGTCCGATTTTTGATCAAGGGTTATAATCTTGCCAAAAAGCCATTTGAAATTTTTTTTAATTTTTGAAAAAAGACCATTCGGCCATGTGGAAAGGGAGAAGAAAAAAAAATTAGGTTTTGGCCCCAAAATCCTTACTTTATAATCCTTGAACAATTAGCAAATTGTTGAAAAAATTTGCTAAAGAGCCCTTGGTTTTTACCTATAAATAGGCATCAAAATTCAATTAAAAAAATGAAAAATTCAAGCCAAACTCTTGCCTTTCTTTAGCCTAAAAACTGTGAGCTTTCTTCTCCATTAAGCCAAAAATTTGTTCCAAAATTCACACCAAACTAAGCTTGCATTTCATTTCTAACATCAAGCCAACAATTAGTAAAGGTGAGCTTCTAAAATTGAAGCATTTTTCCTTGATTTTCCATAGAAAATCCATGGGTTTGGAGTGTTGAAAAACAATGAAAAAAATTGTTGTTTTGTTGGTTATATAATTGGTTTGATGTTGTAGAATTTAA
Organism: Antiaris toxicaria; assembly: GCA_035233585.1. Lineage (NCBI taxonomy): Eukaryota > Viridiplantae > Streptophyta > Magnoliopsida > Rosales > Moraceae > Antiaris > Antiaris toxicaria. The sequence goes on from CP141153.1 coordinate 23,057,780, forward strand.
AGCATAAATTAAGGTTTAGAAACAAGCAAAAATTTTGCATGTTTCTCTTAAAAATCCGTGGCATTGGGGGTGTGAAAATTGTATGAGAATTGATGTTTGGTTTAGTGTTTATGTTTGTTCAATTATGTGTTGAATGAAGCATGAATTGAAATAAGGAAACAAGAAAGTTTTGATGTAATTTTCTTGCTGAAACCGTGAGTATGAACACTAAGAATGGAAAATTTTTAATGTTGAAAAGTGTTGATAAAAACCCTAGGAAAGAAAACAAGATTTTCTATGTGTTTATGCATGAAAATCCGTGGCTATGCTAGGGTTAGAATGCATGTTTTGTTAGGTTTTGATGTTGTTTTATACATTAGAAAACCTAAGAGTGATATGTAGTAATGAAAAATTATTTGGTGTTGATTAACATGTAAACCGAGGCTAGTTTGGGAAAAAAATATTGTTGTTTGTGTTGATTCCTGAATATTGAATTATGTGAAAAATTTTTATACAAAGTTTGGAAACTTTGTATAAAATAGGCCTCTGGTATAGTATGTGACAGGTACAAAGGTTCTGAGGCGCACCTAACACCAGGAAACCTTAAAATATAAGTGGAAATGCTGCCGAAATTTCTAAAATTGGCATAAGGGCATTTCGGGAAACGAGGGGTAAAAATATTGGACTTGGGGAGGAAACTGGGACTCCTCAGTGGATTAGGGATAGAAATGGAAAACCAACCAAAATGGAAGAGTAAACCGACTCTAAAAGACTAAAAAGCCTAAAACAGGAAAAAAATCCATATTAGGGGTATTTTGGAAAACGAGGGAAAAATTTAGGTCGGGATAGGAAATCCGAGCTTTTCGAGGACCGAGAGCCGGGGACAACATAGATAACATTTTAAGAGTAGTGAAATGACTATTTGAGGCTCCGAAACACTTAAAAAACGAAAAAACGACCTTAGGTGACGAATTAATAGTAATTGAGGGCTGGGAAAAATAAATTGAGATTTTGCAGCAATTTAAACTGTAAAATTATACAGAAGCTTAGGAAATATTATTTTAAAATATTTGGGCTTAAAAAGTTTGAAAAAAATGATAGAACGAAATAATTACGGTCTCGAGATCCGTTAGGGGTAAAATGGTTATTTTGACCTAAAATTTCCGAAAGGCTCGGAAAGGATCCTAAAAGACCTAGAATAACTTAGAGATAAAATTCTAGGATCCAAAATAGAGATTCTAAAGTTAAAATCTAGAGTTTAAATAGTACACGGGTGTGTACAGTGAAACATGGCTGTGTAGAATAGAACCGAGAGAAACACGGTTAGGGACACGGGCGTATTGCAAACCGTATATCACATAAAGATTTGAATGTTATGGAAAATTTATCACATAATAAATATATTTATAGTGATAATCAATGAAGGGTATTAACAGACGATATTATGTCTGTTGGAACCCAATTTAAAGATAAAACTGCGGAAGAGTTCTGGAAGTGGACGTTATCGCAGTATTGGTAAGTTCAAGCATGTTCGTGTCTGCAACATGAAATACTGTGTTGATTTATTCTGTACTAGATGTACACTAGATATAAAGTCTTATAAACATTTGGGGATTAGTTAGAATAACATATCCTAGATAATGAGAATGAGTAAGACCTACGGCAATGGACGATAGTGACCTTGAGGTGATGATTAATATCACTTGGTCAAAACTATAAATTGAAAGATAGAAATGAAACCATTAAGGCGTACCACCCCTCCAATGTAGTGGTGGAGGTTTTTCTCATATCCTACGAGGATATCAGGGTTGTGGAGGCTGAAGCTCTAAGGTCGCTCCTTAGACCCTCCTAGTCAGCGCGCTAATAATTATCGGTACAGCCATAAACAGAGCTCTAAACTAGAAATCAAATAGAGAATGAACAATTAATAAAATGATAAAGATCATAATTGAGCATAACCAAAGAACGTTAAGTACAATGATTTCAGTTAGGGTTTGTGAATAGTAACTGGTTAGGCTAATGTGAAGAGTATCTGGTTAAAGTAATGTGAATAGTATCCTGTTAGGGTAAAGTGAATAGTACCAGTTAGGGTAACTGATACTATTCATCAGTCAAAGGTCAAATTCACTATTCATAGGAAATTGTGTTTTCAATATTTTTGAATCCGTATGAATCTTACTAAGTATGTTTGAACTTACTGAGTCTGTTAGCTCACCAGTTTATTCATGTTACAGGTAAGAAACCTGTCCAATAGATTTCTAGATGGCGGCAGGATGCGAACATGTCAAGGAGATAGGGAACTTATCGTAGACTTGGTCCTGCCATAAGTTTTCCACTGAGCTTTTTTAGTTAAAGAATTAAAGAGAATGTTTTTGGAAACAAAATATACAGTACATATATATCTATTATATGTTGTATATTGTGTTATACTTTATTAAGATATATAAAAGTTAGCATATTACATGGCTTTCTTACATAGTTTTTTTAAGAGAAAGTATGTATTAAAGAAAAAAAATTATGGGCGAAATTTTAGGTCTTGATAATTAAGTATTGTGAGAAAAAGAGTTTAAAACTGACAACCCGGATTCGACACACGAGCCGTCTTGGTCGGCCTTAGGGGCGATTCATGACGGTTGTGGGTGGTCGAAATTAGGGGGCATCACAGGTTGGTATCAGAGCTGTTGACAATATCCCTATTAGCACGAAGCGCGATCTGCTCGTTAATCTAAGTAAGTTAGCCTTTTTTAAGTTAGTTAACTTTACATTTATTCGAGATTATATATTTTTATAGGACTTAAGATGACTAGACCACCGTATGTGAGACCTCATCCATACCGACCTAGATGACCGATCCGGGTATGGACTAGACCCGTGATCAGACCGCCCACGATGCGCCGAGTGATGCAGCGACCACCAGTGCCTGAGCCATTAGCATCGAGGATTGTAGTGCCAACACCGGTATAAGCACCACCTCCATGACCGATCGTGAACCCATCAGTAGTAGTAGACATTCCAGTGGTGGGATATCGAGCTCATATAAGAGCCAGAGTGTTAGTACGAGTTGTACATGTGTTTAGAGGCAGTCATCGACCTGCATTCGAGTGAGGTCAGCAGGGGATCTCTATGAGAGACTGGCTACATGACATTGAGGTTATCATGCGCCAGTGCGATATAGATTAGGATTGCTGGGTTTTGATGGCCATTGGCACATTCTGTGAGGACGCACGATTATATTGGGAGTATTGTGATCAGGAGATGCTGGTAGCAATTTATTGGGCTGAGTTTCGCCAAGTCATGCTAGAGTAGTTTCCACAGAAGAGTACAGCACCAGTGGTAGACCCTCCTAAGAGTAGGATAGTCTCGCCACCACCGGCTATGCCCAGTTATGCAGATGTCAGAGACTTTGTTCTGAAGGCAGAGAGGCAGCAAATGATATTGAGCAATACTGTATTCTCGTATGCAATCAGATTCTAGGATAGCATCGTAAGGATGTGTCCTCTACCTAACATCACAAATGATAATTTTTGTGACATATTTTGAAAGGGACTCACCCTAGACCTACGACAGAGGGTAACCCTTTTATACCCTGCCACTTTACGTGAGTTTATTGTCGATGTAGCTAAAGTAGAAGAAGAGATGATGATGGAGTGCATGGTATGCAAGAGGCGTGAACAGTTGCTATAAGAAGCAGTGTTAGATCGCCTATATAGATCAGGACCGATGGCGAACGACCATGAGGCTGGTCCATCGAGACAACTAGAGGGTGCAGATCCAGTTGAAGGCTCAACGCCGTCTGAGGCGGGAAACGGAACGGACAATGATGAAATGGATCCAATCGAGTTTTTGACAATCCCAGAGCAACAGCTAGGAGATTAGTTGTAGAAATACATGTGCTGTACAAATGTGTATATATAACTGTATATGTGTATATATGACGGTATCGAAAGGCTATTTTGAGAAAAGCCTTTGAACTGATGTACTTTTGAAATGGAAAGAAATGACAACCATATTTTGACATGGTCAATGAGTGAAATGTTGAAATTATGTGATGATCAAAACCATTTGTACTTATATTATAAAAATATGTTTGTGAAAACCTAACGATCAATTTTTATGGGATTTTAGGAAATAGGATAAGATGGTGAATCCAAGGAATCTGCGAAACATGCGAGGACGTCCAGTGTTATCTGAAAGAGTGAATAAGCTAGAAGCCTTAATAGAAGCCCAAATGAGAGAAAATGTCTAGTTAAGACAAAGACTCGAGCAAATGGAGCAGAGACAAGAACAGGAAGAAGACCAAGAACCACAAATGGCCGCACCAGAACCAGAAGTACCACCAGTGGTACAAGAAGAAGTGGTAGAACCCCAACCACCACCCAGGGTTAATCAGGAGCCATTATATGAAAGGTTCCAATGTATGAGGCCGCCAGAGTTCGAGAGTTCCACAAACCCACTAAAAGCCGAGGAGTGGTTGTCTTCACTCCATATGATATTGTAGTTTATAGAGTTGAATGATCAGGAGAAGATTTTGTGTGCGTCCTTTGTTCTGAAGAGGGATGCAAGGTTCTAGTGGGAGTCAGTTAAGCTAAGGATAAACATGTATATGATGTCCTGGTTGGATTTCTTGGAAGAATTCAATCAGAAATACTATAATCTGGCACTGTTGCGACCACAACAAAGAGAGTTCACCGAGTTAAAGCAGGGAGATATGACAGTGATAGAAGTCTACAGCAAGTTCGATAAACTATCCAGACTGTGCCCATATACTGTTACCACTGAGAAGGAGAAGATCCAGAAGATGTTGGGGATATTTCGTCCCGAGATCTCAGCGTTGGTGGACAGTGGGTTGACGCCGCCTGACACTATATCTGACTGTGTTAGTCGAGCACTGAGGGCAGAGTATTATCTGGTCCGTCAAAAGGAAGAGAGAGAGAAGATCTGGGATGCGAAGAAGAAGGAAAAGGTTTTGACCAAAGCTATACAAGCTGGGTCTCAAGTTGGACAAAGCAGCAAGCCGAGTTCAAATGTTAAGGCTGAGCAACCAAGTACTTTTGGTCAGTAGTCCCAAGGGAAGAGAAAAGGAAATAATTTCGGAAATAGGAACCAGCAGAGGAGAACAAACAATAATGATGGCTCTATGGTTCGAGACTGTGTGAATTGCGGGAAAAGACATTTAGGTCGATGTAAATTTACCCCAAATGCCTGTTTTCAATGTGGAAAAGACGGTCACTTTGCCAAAAACTGTCCAAAAAATAGGCAGAATGTGTAAGGTTCGTCTCAGTCACAACCACGTCCCCAGGCACATTCATTACAGGCCAAAGCAGAAGGGTCATCCCATTCTGAAAGACAGGAAAGACAGGAACGCTAGCCCCGTGTGAATGGTAAGGTCATGGTCTATACAAAGGAAGAAGCGGAAGCAGGAACATCAAATGTAGTGACAAGTCAGCTTTCTGTCGCTAATAATTTGGCGTTTGTTTTATTTGACTCTGGAGCTACGTATTCTTTCATTTCATAACAATTTGCTAATAGGATAGGATATCCTAAGGACAATATGGGTATGACATTTAGAACTGCACTACCCTCAGGGGAAGTCCTGATGTCCAATTACTGGTTACCGTATGTGCCAATAATTGTGGCAAATAGGAAGTTGTTTGTAGAATTGATCATGATGGAACTTGCCAACTATGATGTAATACTAGGAATGGATTTCCTAGGGAAGTATCAAGCCACGATCGATTACCAGAAGTGAATGATAAGATTTCAACCCGACCAAAAAGAGGGATTTGAGTATGTCAATATGTCACGCAGATCAAAGAAGATAATGATAAACTCGATGGAAGTAAGGAGGCTGATGTCTAGCGGTTGTGCTGGATACCTAGCATGCATATTGGATGTGATGAAGGAACAAAAGCTCCAACCCGAAGACGTTCCTATTGTGAAGGAATTCATTGACGTCTTTCCAGAGGAATTACCAGGATTGCCGCCTGAGCGAGAAATTTCCTTCGAGATCGAGCTGATGCCAGAAACTGCACCAATCTCAAAGGCATCATACTGGATGGCACCGGCAGAGTTAAAAGAGTTGCAGGAGCAGCTAAAGGAACTTCTTGACAAAGGATTTATATGCCCGAGCTATTACTCATGGGGTACTCCAATGCTGTTTGTTAAGAAGAAAGATGGATCATTTCGGATGTGCATTGACTACCGGGAATTGAACAAGGTTACAATCAAGAATAGGTATCCATTACCTAGGATTGATGACCTGTTTGAACAACTCACAGGCGCAGCAGTATTCTCCGAGATTGATCTGCGATCAGGATATCATCAACTAAAGATCAAGGAGAGTGACATCCATAAGACCGCATTTCAGACTCGTTACAGTCACTAGGAATTTCTTGTAATGCCGTTTAGGCTAACAAATGCACCAGTAGCCTTTATGGACTTGATGAATCGAGTCTTTAAGGAATATCTGGATAAGTTGGTCATTGTGTTTATCGATGACATTCTCATATATTCAAAGACTCAAAAGGAGCATGAGGAACATTTGAAGGTTGTCTTGCAGATGATAAGGAAGCATCAACTCTATGCCAAATTCTCCAAATGTGAATTCTGGCTGGATAGAGTACATTTTCTTGGACATGTGGTTTCCAAAGAAGGAATCGCTATGGATTCAGCGAAAGTGGAAGTGATCAATGAATGGTCCGCACCTAAGAGTGTGACGGAAATACGGAGTTTCTTAGGTCTAGCCGGCTATTATAGAAGATTTGTTGAAGGATTTGCGCAACTTGCTGCTCCTATCATGGCACTTACATGCAAGGAAAAGAAGTATGAGTGGACTGAACTGTGCAAGAAAAGCTTCCAAGAGCTAAAGAAACGACTAACGAGCACGCCAATACTTACACTTCCGACTGAAAGGGAGATATTCGTGATATACAGCGACGCTTTGAAGTTGGGATTAGGATCTGTCCTGATGCAAGGCGACAAGGTGATTGCCTATGCCTCGCGTCAGTTAAAGGACCATGAGAAGAATTATCCCACACATGATTTGGAGCTTACCGTAGTAGTGTTCGCATTAAAAATCTGGCGACACTATCTATATGGAGCTTAGTGTCCGATTTATATGGACCACCAGAGTCTAAAATATTTCTTCACACAAAAGGAGCTAGATATGCGGTAAAAAAGATGGCTAGAATTGATAAAGGATTATGATTGTGAAATACTCTATCACCCAGGAAAAGCTAATCGTGTTGCAGATGCGTTAAGTAGGAAATCTAATGCTCCATAGCAATTGCCGATTGGAAAACTTCCGAAGCCATTATAGCAGGAAATCAACATGCTAGAGATTGAGCTAACAGTTGGAAAGCTAACTGTGTTACAACTGGCGTCGATGTTGTATGAAGATATACGAGAAGCTCAGAAGCGAGATCTGAAGCTAGCAAGCCAGCAGGAGGAAGCGTCTAAAGACGGATTAATCCTACATCAGGGGAGAATTCGAGTTCCAGATGATGAAGGATTAAGAAGGTGAATTATGGCCAAAGCTCATGAAACACCTTACTCAGTACATCCCGGAGCCAGCAAGATGTACCAGGATTTGAAGCTGCAATTCTGGTGGAAAGGGATGAAGAAGGATATAGCCAAATATGTAAGTAGATGTATGACGTGCCAAAAAGTTAAGGCTGAACATCGTCGTCTAGGCGAAAAATTAGAGCCGTTGGAGATTTCTGAATGGAAATGGGAACATATCACGATGGACTTTGTGGTGGGATTACCAAAGACCCGAGAAGGCTATAATGCCATTTGGGTTATTGTAGACAGGCTGACAAAGATGACAAGGTTCATTGCAGTAAAAATGACCTTCTTTTTGGAAAAGTTAGCGAGCTTATATGTTAACCACATAGTCAGGCTACATGGAGTTCCTAAATCCATTGTGTCAGATCATGATCCATGATTCACTTCGAACTTCTGGACATGTGTACAAGAAGCTATAGGAACAGAAGTGTGACTGAGCATAGCATTTCATCCGCAGACAGACAGGCAATCGGAGTGAACCATTCAAATGCTAGAAGACATGCTGCGTGCGTGTACAATAGATTTCCCGGGGAGCTAGAATGAGAAACTTCCATTGGTAGAGTTTTCGTATAACAACAGCTACCAAGCTTCGATAGGTATGGCACCTTATGAAGTTTTGTATGGAAGGAAGTGTAGATCACCGGTTCACTGGTACGACCTACAAGAGAAACGACTGCATAAGACAGATTTTGTACAAGAGACAGTGGATGCAGCTACAAATATACAGCAGCGGATGAAAATAGCCCAGAGCCAACAGGAGAGTTACGCGGACAAGAGACGAAGATCCCTGGAGTTTAATGAAGGGGATTTCGTATTCCTAAGAGTTTCACCGATGAAAGGAATAATGCGGTTCGGGAAGAAGGGGAAATTGAGTCCAAAATATATTGGGCCATACGAGATCATCGAACACATTGGTAAAGTTACCTATAGATTGGCATTACCTCCAGAAATGTCGGCAGTACATAATGTGTTTCACGTGTCGATGCTACGAAAGTACATATCGGATCCGTCCCATGTGCTGAAACATGAACCGATCCAAATTCAGGAAGACCTGTTCAAATACTGGCACGCGAGGATAAAGTTTTGAGGAATAAAACAATCCCATTAGTCAAAGTGCTGTGGAGAAATCACAACGTTGAACAGGCTATATGGGAACGTGAAGACGAAATTAGAAATTTGTACCCCCACTTGTTCCAAATTTTCGAGGACAAAAATTCTATAAGGAAGGATGAATGTGATAACGGGGAATTTTAGATTCTCGGAGTAGGTTAAAATTGTATGTATATAACAATTTTAATGAATAAAATATGAAAAAGTTGTGTTTTAATACTGTTATGAATAGTATAAAAATGTTCTGGCAGTGTTAAAGTGTATGAGTTCGAGGATGGAAAATCTTACCGGACATAATTGGGTAAGACGGTTCGAAATCAGAGCCGAAAACCCTAGAAGATGCATTGAGATGCACGAAAATGATAGAAATTTACGGTAGAGAATTCTGATCAAACGAAAGCAAAATAAGACAAATCGATCGCACCAGAGGTGCCTAGAACTCGCCTACGCGATTTCAGTGAAGTTCCGTTCGGATCGGATTTCAATTAAAAATTGACCACGAATTAATTAGTGAATTAATATGAATAGTAAGATGATATCATCAAGATGATGACATAAATCCATTTTAATTTACATGGTTTGGAAAGTAAAAATGAAAGGTGTATGGCTAGGATTGTCCGATTTTTGATCAAGGGTTATAATCTTGCCAAAAAGCCATTTGAAATTTTTTTTAATTTTTGAAAAAAGGCCATTTGGCCATGTGGAAAGGGAGAAGAAAAAAATTAGGTTTTGGCCCCAAAATCCTTACTTTTTAGTCCTTGAACAACTAGCAAATTGTTAGAAAAATTTGCTAAAGAGCCCTTGGTTTTTGCCTATAAATATGCATCAAAATTCAATCAAAAAAAATGAAAAATTCAAGCCAAACTCTTGCCTTTTCTTCAGCCCAAAAACCGTGAACTTTCTTCTCCACTAAGCCAAAAATTTATTCAAAAATGCACACCAAACTAAGCTTGCATTTCATTTCTAACATCAAGCCAACAATTAGTAAAGGTGAGCTTCTAAATTGAAGCATTTTTCCTTGATTTTCCATAGAAAATCCATGGGTTTGGAGTGTTGAAAAACAATGAAAAAAATTATTGTTTTGTTGGTTATATAATTGGTTTGATGTTGTAGAATTTAAAGCATGAATTAGGGTTTAGAAACAAGCAAAAATTTTACATGTTTCTCTTAAAAATCCGTGGCATTAGGAGTGTGAAAATTGTTTGAGAATTGATGTTTGGTTTAGTGTTTATGTTTGTTCAATTATGTGTTGAATTAAGCATGAATTGAAATAAGGAAACAAGAAAGTTTTGATGTAATTTTCTTGCTAAAACCATGGGTATGAACACTAAGAAATGGAAAATTTTTAATGTTGAAAAGTGTTGATAAAAACCCTAGGAAAGAAAACAAGATTTTCTATGTGTTTATACATGAAAATCCGTAGTTATGCTAGGGTTAGAATGCATGTTTTGTGAGGTTTTGATGTTGTTTTATACATTAGAAAACTTAAGAGTGATATGTAGTAATGAAAAATTATTTAGTGTTGATTAACATGTAAACCGAGGCTAGTTTGGGAAAAAAATATTGTTCTTTGTGTTGATTCCTGAATATTGAATTATGTGGAAAATTTTTATACAAAATTTGGAAACTTTGTATAAAATAGGCCTCTGGTATAGTACGTGACAGGTACAAAGGTTTTGAGGCATACCTAACGCCGGAAAACCTTAAAATATAAGCGAAAATGCTGTTGAAATTTTTAAAATCGGCATAAGGGCATTTCGGGAAACGGGGGGTAAAAATATTGGACTTCGGGAGGAAACCAGGACTCCTCGGTGGATTAGGGATAGAAATGGAAAACCAACCCAAAAGGAAGAGTAAACCGACCCTAAAAGACTAAAATGCCTAAAACAGGAAAAAAAATCCATATTAGGGGTATTTTGGGAAACGAGGAAAAAAATTTATGTCAGGATAGGAAACCCGAGCCTCTCGAGGACCAAGGGCTTGGGACGGGATAGATAACGTTTTAAGAATAGTGAAATGGTCATTTGAGGCTCTAAAACTCTCGAAAAACGAAAAAACGACCCTAAGTGACGGATAAATAGTAACCGAGAGCCGGGAAAAATAAAATTAAGATTTTGCAGCAATTTAAGCTGTAAAATGATATAGAAGCCTAGGGAATATTATTTTAAAATATTTGGGCTTAAAAAGTTTGAAAAAAACGATATAACGGAATAGTTACGGTCCCGAGACCCGTTAGGGGTAAAATGGTCGTTTTAACCTAAAATTTCTGAAAGGCTCGGAAAGGACCCTAAAAGACCTAGAATTACTTAGATAAAATTCTAGGATCCAAAATAGAGATTCTAAAGTTAAAATCTAGAGTTTAAATAGTACACGGGGCGTGTACAGTGAAACATGGCTGTGTAGAATAGAACCGAGAGAAACACGGTTAGGGACACGGGTGTATTGTAAACCGTGTATCACATAAAGATTTGAATGTTATGGAAAATTTATCACATAATAAATATATTTATAGTGATAATCAATGAAGCGTATTAACAGACGATATTATGTCTGTTGGAACCCAATTTAAAGATAAAACTGCGGAAGAGTTCCGGAAGTGGACGTTATCGCAGTATTGGTAAGTTCAAGCATGTTCGTGTCTGCAATATGAAATACTGTGTTGATTTATTCTATACTAGATGTACACTAGATATAAAGTCTTATAGACATTTGGGGATTAGTTAGAATAACATATCCTAGATAATGAGAATGAGTAAGACCTACGGGCAATGGAGGATAGGGACCTTGAGGTGATGATTAATATCACTTGGTCAAAACTATAAATTGAAAGATAGTAATGAAACCATTAAGGTGTACCACCCCTCCAACATAGTGGTGGATGTTTTTCTCAGATCCTACGAGGATATCAGGGTTATGGAGGCCGAAGCTCTAAGGTCGCTTCTTAGACCCTCCTAGTCAGCGCACTAATAATTATCGGTACTGCCATAAACAGAGTTCTAAACTAGAAATCAAATAGAGAATGAACGATCAATAAAATGATAAAGATCATAATTGAGCATAACCGAAGAACGTTAAGTATAGTGATTTCGGTTAAGGTTTGTGAATAGTAACCGATTAGGCTAATGTGAAGAGTATCCAGTTAAAGTAATGTGAATAGTACCTTGTTAGGGTAAAGTGAATAGTAACCAATTAGGGTAACTGATACTATTCATCGGTCAAGGGTCAAAGTTACTATTTATGATGAATAGTACTATTCATCATAGTACTATTCATAGAAAATTATGTTTTCAATGTTTTTGAATTCATATGATTCTTACTAAGTATGTTTGAACTTACTGAGCCTGTTAGCTCATCAGTTTGTTCATGTTACAGGTAAGAAACCTGTCCAGTAGATTTCTGGATGGCGGCAGGATGCGAACGTGTCAAGGGGATAGGGAACTCACCGTGGACTTGGTCCTGCCATAAGTTTTCTGCTGAGCTTTTTGAGTTAAAGAATTAAAGATAATGTGTTTGGAAACAAAATATACAGTACATATATATCTATTAAATGTTGTATATTATGTTGTACTTTATTAAGACATATAAAAGTTAGCATATTACATGGTTTTCTTACTTAGTTTTCTTAAGAGAAAGTATGTATTAAAGAAAAAAATTATGGCCGAAATTTTAGGTCCTGATAATTAAGTATTGTGAGAAAAAGAGTTTAAAACTGACGACGCGGATTCAGCACACGAGCCGTCTTGATCGGCCTTAAGGGCAATTCATGACGGTTGCGAGTGGTTGGAATCAGGGGGCATCACAAGAGTACTTGGAGTAATCTGTCCATTGTAGCTTGGGGCGTTAAAAAAAATGCTGGTAAAGAGTTGTGTGAGAATGGGAAAGAGCGGGTCTGAGTTTAGAAAGAAGTCTACAAGATTTGAGAATGATGAGGTAAAAAGAAGGTTTAATGAACAATTTACAAATAGGACATTGCATTTAGAGAAAGGGTTTCAGATGAAGAAGTCAGAAATGCCTGAGTTTGTGAGTTCAGTAATAAAAATGCAAAAGTGGGAAAATTTTTGTGAGCATCTGGAAGAGACTAACCCAGTTTTAGTAAGTGAATTTTATGCAAATTTAACTGAAGATATATAGGATGTTGTGTATGTGAGGGGACAAGAGGTTGACATTACCAAAGAAGCGATTAATGCTTTTTATGGTCTAACAGTCCCTATGGACGAGCATTCTAAATTTGTTGCAGGTGCAGAAAACAAGACTTTGGAAACTGTACTGGCTGATCTTACAGTACCGGGGACAGAATGGTCGAGGTCACCACAAGGATCACTGACGGTCCTTCACTGCAAATTGAAACCTCAGGTGAAGGTGTGGTATCATTTTCTCAAAGCTTCACTTAAACCCACCACACATGGGCAAACGGTAAGTTGGGAGAGATTAGCACTCTTGCACTCAATCATGTTTAGAAGAAAAATCGATGTGGGTAGTGTGATTAGAGAAGAAATTTTTTCTTGTGTTCATAAGGAAAGAAGTGCATTGATGTTTCCTTATTTGATAACCAAACTATGTGCAGCAGCGGATGTGCAGGTAGATAGCTCTAAGGAGAAGATCCTCAACAAAGGATCTATTACTTTGAGAACGATTAACCGTCTTATGCAGGACCAAGGTAGAGAAGGTGTGGAACAAGGGCTACCACAAGGAGAGACAGCATCAACGGCACAAGCTCCTTCAGAAAATTTTTCTTCCAATCAATTGGAGATAAGGGTCAGCTAAATGGAGTGCACGCAATTTGAGATCACGGAAACTTTGCAAGAGATAAGACAAGATCAAAGAGAGATGTGGCGAGACATGCAAGTAAGAGATCAAGCACTTGAGACAAACTTACGCTTGAACAGCGTCAAATTCCGCTCTTTCCCGAAGTTTCCTGAGCATCTCTATCGTGATCCTAGCGAGCGGTCAAGCAGTGGCAGCAAGCGAGCATAGGTCTGACCCACTAATGAGTTCCCTTTCCCTTTCTCTTATTTTGATTAATTTGTTTGTTTGTTTATCTGTGTTTAGTTTGTTAGTTATGTGTGTTATGTTTAGTTGTGCTGTTAGTGCTATGTTGGCAGTGTAGTGAATTGATTCAAGGTCTGTTGGCTTTTGTTCATGCTTAAAAAAAAAATTTGGCTGATATATTAATGTAATAATGAAAAGCACTTAAAAATTTGATTCCAAATGTTTAGCTTAGCATCAGTATGGTTCAAAATAAATAAATAAATAAATTGGTGATGTAAATTGCATTTAAGTGGTTGGTCTGTTTTAGTGCACGAAAAGTTGGAATGCTGGAAACATGGTTAATTTTGATTGATTGGGTGATGAGAGGATTTAGGGGTTTTGAATTGGCCGTGTGTGCACCTATTGTCGAATATGTTAGGGCCAAAGTTGTGTGTAATTATACTTAAGGTGGTGATCATGTGTAGGTAATTTCAGTCTTATTTCATAAAAAAAAAAAAAAAAAAAGAAAGAGAGAGAGAGAGAGAGAGAGAGAGAGAGAGAGATACTCTGCTACTTCAAATTGCCAAGTAACGGGGCCTTGTGTTTGCTCCACAAAGGCGCTCGTGAAAAATGGTGGTTAAGATATGAGTATCATAAAAAAAAAAATGGAAGGGATTGAGTACTCCACTGCTCATAGGTTATCAGTACCGGGGCCCTGTGTATGCTCCACAGTGGCATTCGCGAAACCGGTACCTCGAACATGAGTGCAATAGTATTTTTGCATGATTTGTTGTGTCTTCCTTTAAGTAAAGATTCCTTGTGTTTGCCCCACAGAGGCAATTGTGAAAATGAATGGAAGCAGATAATAAAGATCAATCTAATTAAAAAAAAAAAATTTTTTTGTGGTGATGTAAAGGAATAATTACATATTTGATAGCGGGATCATGGTCACCATTTTGGTAATTGTTAGAGTGTGTGCGTGAATGGGACTTGCCATATAAGAGTAGAGAAGTGCATTTGATCAATTTTGAACCCACTTGACTAGATTCAAAGATCATATCCAAACCAATCTGTCATCCGTGTTTCATGAAGTCAGATACACACTTCAAAAACCACCACCTGAGGGTAGTATGCATCACCTGAATTTGATTCACATGAAGTGTTAACACTGAGTATTGGGAGTGAATTTTTAGAGTGAAGCCGAAAGATATCTAGCCAAGTGTAAATATATATATATATACTTTGTGTCATTAGAGTATAGATACTTTGTGTTTGAGTGTTTAGTAAAACTTTGTGATTGTGTTGGTTTATTTCTTTTTTTTTTCTTTTTCGTCGCTCGAGGACGAGCAACACTTTAAGTTTGGGGGTGTGATAACTCGAGAGTCTCGAGTTATTCGGTCATGTTTCCACACTTAGGTAGCTCGTTTCTAGGGAATTTTACAGTTTTAAGGAAGTGTTTTGACATCTTTTTATTTTTATTTTGGTCAGTTAGTGTTTTTGTTGTGTTATATTATCTTGTAACCATTTGATACCCTTGGAAGATTTTGTTTTGTGTTTTGAGATTTGAAGGTCTAGTGCATGCGAGTGTGATGGGGGAGAAACTTTCGAAGTTGTCTAGGGTGGCATGAAACAGGTTCAAGAAGCTAAGCAACCAGTGAAGGCTGAAACCAAGGAAATCATAATTTTGCTATAGCTGTTAGGAAATGCCCTAAGTATTAAAAACATTTTGATTTATTTATTTTGAACTAGATAATAAAATTATATATAGAGGTTATTCACTACATTACTATCTTTCCTCATTTTATTTACATGTTAAAGTAAATGTAAGCAAATATGACTCTCTGACTGCTTGTGTTAAAACTGTTAGAACATTGCATGCAATGGACTTTTGCATGCAAAAATACAATATTCTAAAGTAAGTGGTCTAGACTATGGTCTGTAGTCTATGTGGTTGACCGAGCATCTAACTCATATTAAGACTATTATGTTGTCTAAAGCCTTGGAGGGGATGGTTTGTCTTGACTGTCTGGAGCTGAACTCTCAAATAGAGACATAGATATGTTGCTTGGTAGTGACATATTAGACCGGGACTAAAGCGTGATTGATCTACGAAGTCCGCTTTAAGTGGATTAATCTGCTTTTGACGTTTATTGTGCAGTAACCTTAATCCTGAGTAGATGGATAGCTTCATGTATATGACTTGTGTACTTTGATGTTCCAATGGCTAAAGCGCCTCAGAGGTAGTAAGCTTATAGACCGGTTCGTTAGGTGCATAACTTGTATACGATGAAGGGTTCGTTTACAGATATCGGAATCATAGCTCTAATAAAGAGTTAAGGGTATCCTCTTAAAGGCATTATACTGAATGTGAAAATGGACAAGGCCTTGGGTCGTCTGTTGGGCGGATGACTTCTTATTCACATATAGTGAATAATCATTTTCTTTATTCGGTAGTATAACAGAACTTTAAGATAGCCTGATCAGTAGGATTAAATGGAGTTTGACCTAAGACTGATCATGGATATCATATGAGGGATCTGCATACATGACAAGGTCATTGGGCGATAGCTTATCACAGGCTTACGTAATACGGTATATAATTAGGAGTTCAGTTTCAGGTTTATAATGGTGTGACTCTGAAATTAGTGATCATATGATTGAGTTGTTCGGTAAAGAATGATGATCATATGGATTTGCGGGAGCCCGATTATATATGTCCAATTAGTCCCTCTAGTAGCTCCACATAATTCCTTAACGTTTGGTAAATTGATTTGTGTATGCTATTGGCTAGTTGATTATGCATGGATGGTATTGACGTAGGATTAGGATGGTGGACAAGATTCTTTCCGATTGAATTCAGATTTTATTTTGGATAATAGAGTACACAATTATTCAAACTCCAAATAAAGTTGCCATGATTTTATTTGAGATTAGATTGGAGTTCTAGAAAATTATCCATGAGAACAAGAATTTGAAATACAACTGTTTTGTGGAATTTGAAATTTGAAATTTGAATTTGAAATTTGAAATTCAAATTTTGAATCACAGTCCAAGTGGGATTCGAATTTCTTATGGTAAATCCACAAGAAATGAAATTAGAATTTGAGTTAGATATGGAGAGGAAAATCTTATTAGAATCCTACTTGAATTTTGAATCCAAATCCTAACAATAATGGACGAAAATTTTAAGGATTATCCTCATGGAATTTTCAGATTTTTTGTGGACAAGGTTCAAGAAAAAATTTAAGTTTCAATCCCAGTTGAATTTGGATTTTCTCCTCCTTGATAATGGCCGAATTTTTTGAGTGAATCTCCTAGAAGATTTTCAGTTATTTTGGATAAGGATGAAATAAGATTCAAGCTTGAAAATCCTAGTGGAATTTTGATTCTTCCCTTATTCAAAAGTGGCCGAAATTTTTGTTGGGATTTTCCCCTTGGATTTTCAGATTTTTTGGTTGAAAAAGGGAGATAAAATTCATGTTAAAATTTTGTTTAGATTTGAATTGGATAATCCTAATGTTGGCCAAAATTTTGTTGGGATTTTCCCCTTGGATTATTTCGGATTTTATGTTGTGGATAAGGGAAAAAATCTTCTCCTAATCCAATTCGAATTCAGAGAATCACCTCATGCAAGTCTATAAATAGAGGTCATGTCACTCCAATTCTCTCAGACCACAGACTCTCAGGTGAGCAGGCTTATTGTTGCACAACTCACCGCGACAATAAGTTCTTTAGAGATCTGGGTGGTCGGAAGAAGACTAGCAGTGCTAGCATACCGATCGAGGTTCAGAGTGCCCACACTCAGCCATTCGGGAATTAGAGAATAATAAAGAAGGCTAGTTGGTTGAAGCCCTCTGGTCATTCTCCTCCTGCAGTTTGGCGTCCTTGAGGTATGAGTTTAAATTATTGTTGGTTTATTGTATATGACATCATGAGATACTTAACGATCTGAAAAAATTTTATTGTTCTGCTGCGCCACTCTGATACGTTTTAATCGATTATTTTTCCTACAATAGGAAAGCTGAAGCAAAGTCGTCAGACATGAAAATTCGAGAATGGGTAACCTGTTTAGCCACGCTAGCAGAATTTTTGATGACATCAGCCCCTTTCCAAGTGTCATCATCATCATCCATTATTTTTAATATAATTTTTGCCAGCCATCAGATCATCCACGTGAGGAGAATAGGGTTGATTTCTAGAAGCTATAAATAGAAAAGGATGCTCTGTAAAAATGGGGGTTCTGATTCTTCGTATAAAGAAATTCATCTAGAGCCGCACGTTTTTTTCTTTTCCAGAAGAAGGAAGGCCGAATCTGACTTGGGAAGGAATTCCTTGGTTCAAATTTGGTAAAACCCAGAAAAGGCAAGCACGGAAGTGTTCATCAGGAGCAGAAATTCTCTGTGCATACACGGTCTTCAACTTTGGAGAAGGGAGTTGATTGTGTTTTTGCTTAGTTTTGTTTGAATCTGAATTTTTTTTGTGATCAATCATTCGGTTATGATGTTGAACAATAGTTTAAATATGGTTTTCACAGATCTTATGGAGTAGTTGTTCTAATGGTTGAGAACATGAGCACTTGAAGTAAATCTAAAACGTTGATATAGAATTGCTTGGCATATTTTTGTTTTTACTGTTCAATTTGTTCGTCATTGCTTATCTTGTATTTGATTAAGGGCCCTTTTCAAATACTTGCAATTTGGTTTCTAGGTATTGAAAAATATTTAGAGATTGGATTAGGATTGAACAGCGTGAGTTCAACTAAATTTGGAATTCTGTTTGGTTGATTATGTGGATAGTCTAGGAATAGTCATCCATCTCATGGTCTTAAAGGTTATTGCTCTCAATTTGAACACTTTGGATTTGATTTTACATAGGAATATGCAGAAGTCGAATTTGGAGAACGTTTAAAAACTATTTAACCTAACTAAAAATTTTTTTTTTATACTATAGCATAGTTTCAGATTTGCCTAAAGGAAAATATTTCTCAACTGTTTTTCATAATTTGATTATTCATCCTTAATTACTTGTCTGCTCTCAGTCGTTTTCCATACTATTGCTTAATTCCCAGTCTTATTTTTGCAATTAAATTTTGTAGTTTGTTAGTCTTTCTAATTTTTTCTGCTGTTTTTATTTTACTGTTATTTTCATATTAGTATTCCATTTGGTCTCAATATAATTAGTAAAGTTAAATTTCTTGCCAAATTACAATTGATTTAAGAATACTTTCCTTGTGGGTTCGACATTTATTCTCATCATTATATTACTTGTTTACGATAGTGTACACTTGTGCTGAATTGCAAATAATTATCCTGAAATTGCAAACACTCCACCTTCAATCAGAAAAATGATAGGAGTCATTTGCAAGGGCTCGAATTATTGTGGAGAGACAACGATTACTATTAAAGCTCATCGTTGGAAAGCGACCTCACCCATAGCCTTAATTGTACTTGACAATCCAGTTAATCATTCAATCACCTTCCATAGCAATGAAGCTTAGAGCTTGAGTAGGCCACATGATGACGTACTCGTTTTGACACTTAATGTGTTGAACTATGAGGTAAGCCAGATCCTAGTTGATAATGGAAGCTGTGTTGATGTTCTTTTTGTTGATTTTGTGAGAGATAGAGATTAACAAGAAAGAGAACAAGCACTCATGAACTACATTGGTAGGATTCAATGATGAATCCACTACATCTATTGAGATGATCAAACTTCATGTATTCACCACTAGTGAGAACAAGATGACCAACTGCTTGGTGATGGATTGTCCCTTCACCTAAAACATTATCCTGGGAAGGCCTTGGATACATGCAATGAAGGACATTCCCTTGACTTATCACTAATGCATTTGATTCTCAATGAAATGGAGATTCGCGAGATTTAAGGTAATTAGGAAGCCTCTTGAACCTGCTATTTGAATACCATGAAGTTGAAAAATGAAGCTCGCTCGTAGCTATTACAGGTGGAAAAAGGGTTAGTCCATTAAGCAAAGCTTAAAGTTAAGTTGCTAGATGAAGTTCAGATTGACCAGAAAGGCCTTAGAAGATGAGTCAACATTGACTCAGTGCTTGATGATTTAATTTGAGTGGATCTCACTATATTTCTTATTAAAAACTGGGATTGCTTAGCTTGGTCACACGATGACATGCTGGGAATTAACCCTAGTATGACCACTCATCGAATTATTGTTGATCCGAACCATAAGCTGGTGAAATAGAAAAGGTAGAAGTTGGGCATCAAGTACAACTAGATCATCAACGATGAGGTTTGATAACTCTATCCATGCAGGATTCTTCTAAGAAGTCTAGTACCCAGACTGGTTGGTGAATGTTATGATCATGAAGAAATATAATGGCAAGTGGAGAATCTGCATCGACTTTACAGATTTGAATAAAGCTTATCCCAAAGACAGCTTTCTTTTTCACACATTAATTGTCTTATTAACACGATTGTAGGGCATGTGCTCCTGTCTTTTATGGATGCCATTTTGTTGCTACAATCATATACTTATGCATCCAAATGATCAGGAAAAAAACCATAACCATCACTAAGAGGGGCATTATTGCCACAAAGTGAAGCCCTTTAGATTGAAGAATGCCAGACCAATATATCAATGACTTGTTAATGCAATGTTTGTCGATCAATTAGGTCGAATGATGTAGTTTTCATTGATGACATGCTTATCAAGTCCTTATGAGCAAAAGACCACATTACCCACCTATCTGTTTGATTTTCAATGCTTTGATAGTACAACATGCCTTTAAACCTATCCAAGTGTTCATTTGAGGTCTCATCAAGGAAATTCCTTAGTTATCTTGCAACTCAAAGTGAAATTAAGGTGTATCCAGATCAGATCAAGGTAGTGGTGAACATGCCTTCACCAAGGAATGTGCGTAAAGTTCAGAAGCTTACAAGAAGAGTCACAACCATCAACCACTGTATCTTTTGTTCAACTGACCATTACTTATCCTTCTTCTAGCTGCTCAAAGGCAACAAAAAGTTTGAATGGTTTGATGACTGCGAAAGGGCATTTTATGAGCTGAAATTACTTATCCAGTCCACTTATATTATCAAAATCAATCGAATGTGAGACTTTGTATTTATATCTTTCTTTGACTGATGCCACTATTAATGTAGTTCCGGTTCGAGAAGAGATAAACAAATAGTGACTAGTTTACTACATCAGTAAATCTCTCCTCGATGCTGAGACTAGGTACCCACTTGTCAAAAAGTTAGCCTTAACCTTAGTAATTGCAACAAGTAAACTAAGGCCCCATTTCCAATTGCACTCAATCATGGTTATGACAAATTATCCATTACATGCTATACTTTAAAGTCCCAATCTATCGGCCAGGCTCACTAAGTAGGCTATTGAGCTCAGTGAGTTCGATATTGAATATCAAATGTAGACTAGCCTCAAGTTTTAGGTACTTGTTAACTTCATTATTGAACTAATGCCTGATGTTCTGTAGATTGAAGATGAGCTTGCACTCAATTGGGTTTTGATGGTAGATTGGTCCTCCAACATGAAAGGCTCTGGTGTTGGAGTACACTTGAAATCATTGACAAATGAGATCATTGAGTAATCATTTTGGCTAGGATTCAAGGCATCAAACAACGAGGCTGAGTACCTTGATAGCCGGACTTAGACTCGCATAAATAATGGGGGCTCAGAAATTAAAAGTGCAAAGTAACTCTTAATTTATGGTGAACCAAGTAAATGGTGATTACTTTACCAAAGATGTTCAGATGGAGTCATACTTTGCAGTCATACAGTTAATGAAGTCCCAGTTCGATGAGTGCACAGTAGAACAAATCCCTTGAAGTTCAAATTCGTCGGTAGATGCTCTCATAAACATTGGTTCAACATCCGAACCTAGCCTCATGCAAACAATCCCTATTGGGTTTATTGAATCGCCTAATATTTTGATCAGCTTGACCTTTGCTACTAAGGATTTTGTTAATTGATGGACCCCGATTCTGGAATACTTACCAGATGAAAAACTTTCCAATGACAAGTTAGAGGCAAGAAAGCTTAAATTCTTTATAGCTCATTTCACGATCATTGACAGTAAGCTCTATCTGCGATCCTTCTCCAGACCCTACACCAGGCATCTTGGGAAAAAGAAGGCATACTATATGCTAAAGGAAGTTCATAAAGGCGAGTGTGGAAATCATTCCAGTGGTTAATCACTCACAAATAAGGTCAAATGCTAGGGATACTATTACCTGACCATATTTGCCAACAGTGAGGCATTCGTAAAGAAATATGATGTATGCGAACAACACTCGCTAGTGATCCATAAGCCAACTGAACGACTATTGAACATTAACTCCCTTTATTCATTTGTGGAGTATTCCATGGACATCGTGGGACCATTCCCATTTTTTTTTAGCCAACACAAGTACTTGCTCATCTTGACCGATTACTTTACGAAGTTGATCGAACCTAAACCCTACTTAGACATAAAGGATTTAGACATCGAGACGTTCATATGGAAGAACATAATCTATAGATCCTATAGATCTGGTATTCTTCAGGAGATCATAACTGATAATGGCTTTAAATTCGTCTTTGGAAGATTTAGGAATTTTTGCACTTGCTAGAAGATCAAGTTAAGTTTCTCTACTCCTCAATACTTCAGGGCAATGGCCAAGAAAAGGCAATAAACAAGACAATTGTGTAGAACTTGAAGAAAAATCTCAAGGCTCACAAAGGACTGTGGGCTAATGAACTTCACAGCGTATTATGGGTTTATCATACTACTCCTCGTTGCATAACTAGTGAGTCCCTGTTCTCACTTGTGTTTAGCTCCAAAGTATTCATTCTCATGGAAATTGGCATCCCTAACCTTTGATGAGAGTACGCTTTAAGAATGTAGGCCAGAGCCAGAAAATGCTCTACAATGAACTTAACGAGCTTGATGAATGAAGAGAAAGATCCCTTACACGAATGGTGAGCTATCAGTAGTCAGCTACCCATTATTACAATACAAACGTTCATCCAAGAAACATCAAAAAGGGAGATCTCATCCATTAGTGAGTTTTTCAAAACACTATAGAGCCAAATGTCAATAAGCTGGGGGCAAACTAGGAAGGCCCTTACCAAGTTTTGAAGATAGTTTGCTCAAGAGTTTACAAGCTTGATACACTCGATGGGGTTGAATTCATTCGAAATTAGAATGCTTATCACCTTAGGAAGTAATATATGTAAATGTTATTTTTTTTGTACCAAGTCATGTAATTATTCAATTCATGAATTTAATTGCAAACCATAGTACTTTTCATTGGTTGGGTTCATCCTTTACACACGATGTTGTCTTCACAAACTACGCAGGTCAACGCCTTTACATTGCAATAATCAAACTACATTCAAACTTAATCCCTAAATATGAGTTCGTTAGCAGCATGTGAAACTATAAATGAGTCCAACCTCTTTATCAAATTAAAACTAGTTTGTTTAACTCTCGGTTCAAAAAAAAAAAAAAACCTAGTTCAAAACTTGGTTCAAAAGCTTTGCATTTATAACTCAACTTCATATGATATGGACATTGGCTAGCACCATCGTATACACAAAGCACTTAACAAATTTGTAATTGTAGCTCAATCGACTATCTATTAGTAATCAATAAAATGATTAATCGTTTGGCATTACTGATGAAGTAAATTTGTAAATGTTACTTTACAAATTGAAATGTAGATTAACTATTACCATCGCTTGTCTCTCAATGTTCGTAATTCCTAGCTTAAACACTGTGATGAGATTTGATTCTTATTTGCATTAACTCGATACGAATTTGATTATTAACAACCCTAGCTATTTGCTACAATAGGTCAAATACTTCACTCTAGCATAATAGCTACAATATGTGTTTGATGAGTGAAATAAATTTCGGTAACCAATAAGAATAATCATAAAAGCCCATTGGCCAATGATTGAATTAAGTAACAACAGTCATAAAGGCCCACTAGCTGATGTTTAAAATAAATACAGTCAAATCGATCCTACGACCATTATCTGAATGTATCTGGCATGCAAGCCAGAATAAAAAAAATAGAGAAAATATATACAATCACAAAATTAAAGTCAAGGTTGTGGAATTGGGGCAACTGACTTGGCTAGGGGATCATCTTCAGAGGCCTCGAAGATTGTTGATTTGGTCAAAGGTTGGTTATCTTGACCTTGGTTATTAGTGAAGTCTGGAATTTCAATTGGGACCTCAAAGTTCGAGGGAGTAGGAGTATCATCCTCCATGATCTCTTTGTAGACCTAGATCTCCTCATCTACATACCACTTAGTGTGGAGACCCATCTTATACTATTCAAAGAGCTCATATCAAGCCTTTAAACTCATATTGCTTGATCACATGAGCCACAATCTTAGTTATCTCAACATCCTTCACCGAGATCGTCTTCTGAAAGTTGGCATTTGGGGATTCATCTTTCGGATGAGCCTCATTAGAAGTTTTGGCTCCCCTCTTCAATTCCATGATTTTCCTTCATGTTATTCCACCTTCCCTTCAAGCTCTTTGATCTTATCATTTGCCTTCTTTACTATGCCAGTCAGCTTGGCAATGGACTCGTTAATGCCCCTTGAGCTTTCTTAGTATTCCTTGTTTCCTCAGATGAATATGAAGGCACCTTGAATGAGATCCTTGAGCTACCAATAAATTAGCACATGGAGAAGAATCAAAGGTCAAGGATATAGAAACTTGAGATTTACTTACTTGAATAGGCCCTAACAGCCACTTGTCAAAGTATGGCTTCAATGGACCTTCCTTTATAGCCAGCCTATCAGTGTCCATCACTAGCTCTTTGGCAATCTTAAGTGCCAATACTCTATTATTAAGGAGACTTAACCTTTCTGGGATATTTACAAAGGGTTTAATCTCCTCCTCGCCTTTGTTAGCCTTGCTATTGGTCTTTTTCCTTTTTGGTTGCCTCTTCCTCTTAATAAGAGGCCGTTCTTTTGTAAAGTCACATTATCTTATTTAATAGTTTGTCACCTAGTTTAAAGTCACATTACCTTATTTAAAAAGTAATAAGTAATTATGACTAATTGAGAAAAGTCTTAAAGATGTCAAATCACCAATTCTATGGTCCAACAATTTGTGCAGTATTATAAGAAAGAATCAACAGATAGGATTATTATTGCATATCAAATGTAGTATTAGAACTTAGACGTCAAATCTCAACAAAGTATAGGATTTGTATTGTCTACCAATTAACAGGTAAATCTAGAAACCTTACCTTTTAGCAATATAGAAATTTAGAGATTTAGATGGATTACAGATAAAATTTTTATTGATCCACTTTATTAATATAAATAGTTAGAGGCCATATCTTTAATTTTAGTGGAAATTTATATTTTTTAAGCCTTCTAATTGTATGGACTTTAGGAAGTGTGCTAGAGTTAGACAAGGGAAAATATTGATGGATCCTATAAATAGATTAAATTATATCTATTATGAATAATATCTAGAAAAAGATTCCTATTTATTAGAGAATAGGATATTTTAATCTAATGGTTGAAAAGAAGATTAGATCAAGATCAATGGCTAGGATCACTTGATCTTTTGAGCATTTGAAGAACATTTATATGCATTGGATAGGCCATGATATCTCATGAACACTAGAACCTATTTGAGTGAAACTCAAAATGAAATCCTAGGATAAGTATCATTGGAGAGATGATTTAGGCATTTTCCTTGGATTGTTTGGGCTTTTGAAGCTAACATTTGAAAAATTCATCCTTAGTTAAACCTATTGAGCCGTATTGTCTATTTCTTTCATCGCTTGCATAAGTACATCCAAATCACTATATATATTTCCCTTTCTTAAACCCAACACTAATAGACATGATAGTAATATATGTATATATATATATATTTTTGAATAAATCATTGAGAGTAAGGGCAAACATGGGTTGCATTTAGAGAATCATTGGTAAATTGGTTTGTTTTATGTTATTTCATTTATAAACTGTAATTTATTCTTTATTTTTATATAAAAAAAGAAAAAAAATGTGGCTACTTCCAAACTCCAAAAAAAAAAAGTAAAAAAAAAAAAGAGAAAAAAAAGGTAAGAAAGAATATAATTTCTTGTATTTTTTGTTTTGTGTTTTTAATTGTTGCGGTTAAGCTTTTGTAGGAATGATTGAATGAAAGAATGATGAGATGGGGAGTTGGTGAATGCTTTCTTAGGGTTCACACAAGATCCACGAGTTGTAATATATGCTTGATTGATTTGAGCCTAAAAATTCAAATATCGTTCACCTTTCAATCTAGCCATACATTACTACCCTTAAAATTCCTTTTGATCTTTAATGACACACGAACCCTCATTAGTGGAGAGTGACATGAATAATGGGCCTATAGTAGTTCTTAACTTCACTATCTATCACTCGTAATCTCCTAAGCACATAGATCCATCTGGCGTTCATTTGGTTGAGTGAGATTGATTATACATATACTTACACATTGAGAGTATTGAGTGGAATGGAATTGATGCTTGATATTGGAATTATAGATAATCTCAATGCATTCATTTTCATTGAGATTGTAACATTTTGTGACTTCGAAGATATTTGCATAGTTTTTGACTTGATACAAAACTCATACTTTATTATTTGTGTCTCAGTACTTGATTTTTGTTTTCTTTTAACTTCTTTTATTTTGCTTGAAGACATGTAAGTGTTTGAGTTTAGGAGTATTTGATGAAAAGGTTGTTTACTAACAAATTAAGTACTTTTGAGTTCAAATATTTTTAAGTTTTCAAGTGGTTTTTTTTAGTTTGATGTGTTTTGCGTGTAATTTTGTAGGAATCATTAATAAATAGGAATATAGGTGAAAATAAGGAAAAAAATTGAAGTTTTAGAAGCAATTGGGACTAGCCACGGATAAGGGCAAGCACCGTACAAAACGGGATGAAAAACGCCCCAGGTAGTAACAAAGGCGCACACGCGCCAGCAGAAGTACATAACCACGTATGCCCAGGCACACCTTAGCACAAGAAAAGGTGCCCTAGCGCACCTTCCACATGCCTAACACCTAGAAAGAAGGTGTCCCAGCATAAGAAGGTGTGCTCTAACGTGCCCTCTTGATTCTCAGCCCCATCACTAAGTGCGCCCCAACATGTTTACGAGCACCCTCGTGCCTCCCTTACGTAAAAGGACATTTAATGGCCATTTTTTACCCTTCGGTGAGATTTAATGGTGAGATTACTCAATTTTGAGCTTACATAAGAGAAATAAACCCTAATTCCTAAGTTGAAGAACAAGAAAGGCAACATTTCCTTAGAGAAGATGGAGCTTGGAGGCATAAATTCTAGAAGATTTCGTTGAAGATCCTTAAAAAATTAGAGAATTCAAGTCTTGAAGATCAATCTTCCAACATAGTTCTTCCTCCTCCCTTTATTCAGTTTTGAGATTTTATTTTCGAATTTGTTATCGTAGATTTGTCTTAAAGAATGTTTGCAACTATGAATTCTTTATTTTTGGTTTTGGATTCTACTATATTGAGCTAGAAATTATTTCTAGGCCTTGATGTAGCTTTATTTGACTATGTTTTGAATATTTTGTTAATTAATAGTTTAATTCCATTTTCTATTCATTTGTGTTGTTTATGCTTAATGCTTTTAATTTATTTGGCCATTTTCTATTCATTTGTGTTGCTTTTTGCTTAATACTTTTAGTTTATTTGGCTTATGAATTAATTAATCTTTGATTTGTGGAGTTTGTGCTTGGGAGAGTGAAATTTCATATATTAGAATAGGCAACTCAACCTAGGTAATATCGACTTTGAGAGGCCGGTAGAGCTTAGGTAATTTTTAATAGGCTTGGGTTTAATGAATATTTGAATATTTGAATTGAATAGGAATATTAATTTGGGTATTTAGACATAATTTCTTGTGAGGCACTCGGGAGAAGTTGCAAAATTAATTAAGAGTCTTAATTAATAAATTAAATGAAATTGATTAGCAATTGCTTAATAGGATGAACATGAGAATGATAAGGTAAAGTCAAGTATGTAATACATTTGTGCATAGAAGTTTCTATATATATTTTTTTCATATTAATATTTGTTTTTGTCTTATTTTAATTTCAATTAATTTGATTATCTAGATAAAGTAAAATTATGATAATCACAATACATAGAGGCAATTCAGAACCTGTGCACTTGCGGTTATCAAATCACATCTGATAAATCGGGAAGCAAACAAATTGCCACAAAATCATTTATATTTGGTAAATGAACAAATTTTGTAATCTTTCTCTCACTCTTACACATCCACCTCTCTTTCTCTTCCCTCTCCCAACAAGCAAGCTCCCTCATACTCTTTCTTTTCTTACTCTCTATTCCCTATCTCTCTCCTCATGTCAGACATCCATCTTCTCATCGCCACAGTCATCAAAAACTCACGAACGAGTGCCGATCTAGATCTCCTCGAGTCACATGACTTATCTAGTTCTCACGATCTCTGCCGTCGAGTTTAATCCCTATCGGAGGCATCAGACCACCGAGGAGGACAATCAGTGTTCTCTGTTCCCTCTATTGCTATCGGAGGAGGATATCTGAGATGGTGGATATTGGCCATGGAAGGAGCGTGAGGTTGAGATTGCACCATCGGGGAGGAGATTGCGATGGCGATTCTAGGAATCATGTAGCCAATTTGATCGCGACGGAGCGCGCAGAGATTGTTGGAAAAAGATTGTGACGAGGAGGAGATTGAACAACAGAGCATGACTAGTGGTGGTAGTTTTAGCAAGAAACTAAGAAAAAGAGAGACATGAAAGAGAAAGAGAGGGAAGAGATAGAGAGAGTAAAGAAAGAGAAGGGAGAGAGAAAAAAAATAAAAGTAATAATGGTAAATGAAGGGTAAATGAAATATTTACTTTGGTAAATGAATCAATTACTAAAAGAATAGTAAATGAACATTTTTTTTATTGGATCATGTACTAATGGTATATTTTGCAAGAGATTATTTCTCCATGGTAAAAATCAATATGAGGCATGATTTTATAGCATTTTTTTAAAGTATCCCAAAAAAAAAGGTGGTTTCGATCCCATGTTCAACCTTAGAAACCATTGTGTGAGCTAGCCCAGACCGGTCCATGGGTCATGAATCTTAACCCAACTTGCCCATCATGCATGGGTTGGGACGGAGCCACAAGCCAAAGTTAGGTTAAACATCACTACATGTGTATGTGTTAGAGCTTCATCAACTGTCATAAATTTTTATAAAGGGGACTATAATTACAAGTATTCATTTTTTGAAAAAATAAAATCAAGTTTTAAATTTTTTAGGGGGGTCATCTATAAATTTAGTACATATACATATATTAAAAAAACATAAATCAAAATTAGAACCCATTTGGGATAACATTCAACATTTGGTTTGGAAAATTTGTTTTGGTCTTTTCTTCTTAAAACTACTTTTTCATGATATCTCAAAAAAAAAAAACTTTTTCATTATTTATATCTCTAAATGTCTATAGTAAATTCAAACTTTAAAACGTTTGTAACTTTTTTATTTCACGTCTAAATGAAATGATTTAAAAAAAAATTATATAGAATTTCAAGAATAACGAAATAAGATCTTTTTTTTTTTTTCTAAACATATTTTTAAAAGAAGAGTATGTGGTAGGTACTCTAAAATAATACACACTAGTAGGTACTTATTTTAACTGTTTAGATGTAATTCAACGACTAAGATGTTGTTTGTGTATAATAGTTATGATATACTATATCTCATAAGATTATGGACTAAGAAATTAAAAAAAATAAATCCTTAATAAAAAAATCCCCCCCCCCCCCGCGGCCGCCGACGACAATGAAGGCGACTATTTTGACATCATGGGTTATGTGGGGTCGCCACGTAGGCGAGGCTCCATGAGGTCAGAGGTTGGGGGAGGGACCATTTTTACAAAGTCTTAATTGCAAGCTTTGATTTGAGGGTTATTGTGGAGGGTGAAGGTCGAAGGAATGTTGGTGGAGGCCAAAGGTTCGGGGCTTGTGGAGCGGCGATTTTGCAGGGGGGTGCCAGCAATTTCACGGGTTGAGGCAATTTTTGCCATTTTTGCGGATGTAAGTTCATGGGGGTGAGGCTGAGGATAAGTGCAAGGGCAAGGCGAGGGTGATTTTGCAAGTGGGGGGTGATTTTCATCGGTGGAAGGTCATGTGGAAGGGGGCAATTTTGTAGGTGACGGGGCGATTCTGCCATGGGGGGTGGAGGGTGAAGGGTGGAGGGTCAAAAGGGCAATTACAACATGAAGGGGCGGAAATGGGGTCACCAATGGTGAAAGGATGACGGTATTTTTTCTTTTTAAATTTTTTTAATATCCTAATTTGTTATCTTATAAAACAAGATGTATTATAACTAATATACATAAATAATATAGTAACCATTAAATTACCTCTAAACACTTAAAAAGGTAAATGCCTATCAATAGGTAATATTTTATATTTTATATTTTTTTACTCTATTCTACATTCTTTTAAACCAAATACACAATTTTAAAACCACGTCACATTTTTAATTCAAAACTATATCTTCAAAACATTCCTTAGATGGGCCGAGTTTAGGGCTGAGACAACTGCATGCTCTGGAGGAAAAGTCAACGAAACAAAAGCAATTCATCCAAAATCATAGCTGTCTAGTCTTCTTGACTGTTAGTTGACGGTTCGGTTTTTTTTTTTACTTTTTTTTTTTCTGTGTTCTGATCTTCTTCAGATTCAAACCCAGGCTTCAGAAAGCCCTAGCTCTGATCCAGAACCTTCCGCTTCAAGAATTCTTCAGGTACTTATGAACGAAACTCAAGTAATTTAATTTTTAGTTTTTGTTTGGCAACAGGGAAAATTCGAGGAAATTGAGGTTGTAATTGCATTCTTTATTAATGGTCTTGTTCACATAGTAGTTGGGTGGTGAACTACATTTATTAGGGCATGTAGAATTTGGGGCTAAGAGTTTGGCCTTTCATTGAATTAATAACAGTCAGCTCATTAATGGCGAATTGAAAATTGAAAATTGAAAAAAAAAAAAAAAAAAAAGGTTGGTCTGGGTGTTTGACACTCTTTTAAGAAAATTCATGCCTCTCAAGATGATTACAGATTGAAATTTTAGTTTTATGGCCAAAGCAGGGTTAGTATCAGATCAAATTTATGACCTTCTATTTATTTATTTATTTATTTTAAGGATTTTAAGAGCGTAAGTTTGAATTTTTTTTGGTACCTTGTTTTTTCAATATTAAAAATTTCATGTCACATGAATGCCGGATTTTAATGCCGTTCATCGATTATGAATTACTTTGCACTGTTTATTAAATTTTTGAGTAACTTACTAAAAACAGGAAAATCTTGCTATTTTGGTTGAAGTTCAGAGTGTAAAAGTGCAAAAAAAGCTTTTTCAACAAGATAATTTTGTCAACTTAGCACTGCACAACTCCAAGATTTTTCTCTCTCTCACTCTCTCTCCTCGCCTTGGTTTTTTTGTTTCTACGATTCATATTCTGGAACTAGAATGAGAAAATATATATGACTATGTCTCTTTGTTGAATGTTGTATATATATTGTTTTCTTTGTGTTTTGTTAAAAATTCTAGTCATTTATTAGTACTTAACTGGCTTTTGGTGTTCATGGGTTCATATATAAATGTAACAAAATGCAATAGTTAGATCTTCATCCAGATTAATGTAACTTCTTTAATTTGATGTTAAAAAAATGAACTAATTCAAATGACACTTTGCCATTGCTACCCAAGTGAAAAGGAAAGGGTTTAACTTGTTATTTCACTTCTGGTGGACACAAGTTCTCCAGTCTACTATGGTTTTCGGTTGGTAGCCTCTCATTTTATAGTGTTTAGGCCCTTAATCTATTCCCTTTCTGTCCTACACTGTCCTTGTGAAGGACCAGGCCTAAAGTGGCCCTAAAAGCAGGCAACCAAGAGAGGTTGGTGTGGAAGGAAGTGCTTTCAGTCAATTGAATCTGAAAAGACTCCTGTGTAGACTGCGTTATGTATCTAATTCAGTTTTGGCCTTTGTTAAGCTTTTTCAAGCTTCACCAGAAAACAAATAACAGGACCACCAACACATGAGTAGCCCACAAAATTCATCAGTCAGCCGAAGTGGTATCCTTAAAAAAGCGACTGCCTTTTTATGTTCGGAATGCTACAGACTCTGTTTCCATCGCAGACTTTCTGTTCTTTTCTATATATTTCTATGTATATATACACATCATATATATGTGTGTAAGAATATATTTATATATATATAAAGGTTAAGTGACTACCCAATATCGGTACCATTATGGCTACATGTTGTTGAAATACTTTATGTACGAAGGTCCCATAAGGAATAATTGTAAGACAATTAGTGGATTAAATAAGCCCTTTGGTTGCCCTCCCCATGGAAGCCGGTGTAGGGGTGAGTTTGACCTAATGGTCGTAATAATTGGTATGAAAGCCTGACACGTTGCAGGTTCAAGTTGAAGTGGTTGCATTTCATGCTAGATTTAGGTGACCTGATATGACATATGGTCCCATACTTTGCATTGAATATGGTAGTGTAGTGAATTTGCCAAGAAGGTGAGGGCCACCGCTGGGCCAAGCATGGTGGAATGTTACATACTAAAGGTTGCACAAGGAATAATTGCAAAATAGTCAGTGATTTTATATTCTCTTTGGCCCCCTCCCATACAAGCTTGTTTTGATGGTTGAATGGAACTGTGGTTTAATGAGTAATTTATCGTGAGCAGTATAATAACGTTTGCTGTTAAAGACTTTTCCAGACACGAACACTTTGTTGGGCTTTAGTTGTTTATTTTAAACATTAGTTCAAGTTAAAATGAATAACGAATGTTACACTTTCCTTCTGCTTCCAGGTTCCTTATGCATGACGAAGTTCGTATGCAAAATCTAATGCTAATATCATGGTACTTTATTTTTCAGCACTCATTTAACTTAAGAAGACACCTTTGTCTTAAAATAAATAATACAAGACACCTTTGTTATTGTCTGTTATACATATTTGGTGGACATGAATCTGCTTCGAGTGATTAAATTTGCCACATCGTTGTGATTCAGAATTTCCTTGCTGGAGTGTTTAAGCAGCCATGTAATGTCTCAGTAACCTTTGCTGATGGAAGCAGTCGCAAGCAGGTATTCTATTGATGGACATACATGTTCCGGTTCTGTCTGTTTTGTGATTGTTCAATAATCTTCCAATAAATTTAACAGTGTCTTAAGTGCATCATTAGCATTACTACACTTTAAATAGGAATGGTTGGTTATATTTATTCTAAGATGACTGAGGAATGTTACTTTTCATTCAGTATACAAACATCACCTGAAACTCTGTATGTATGGGATATAAAATCCAATTATTTGATCTGTGAATAGCTGTCTAGGTATTTGACGACCTTAAATTAGCCGATTGAAGAAGTGGAGAAGTAACGTGATATTAAGTTTTAAATATTGTTCTTTCTAGTTCTATAGGGGTCTGTTTGGTGTACAAAATTAAGGAGGATAGGATAGGACTAGATTTTATTCTTTTGTTTGGTGAAAAGTTTTAAAATACTGGATTGGATAAGCTCATAACGTAATCCCCTTCAAGAGGAGGGGATTTTATAATCCTATCCTTTCTATACATTCCAATCCAATCCCTTAATGTTATCCTATATGATTTAGTCCTATCTTGTATGCCAAACGGACCCTAGAAGTATAGAGCTCTTGTGTTTTTCTACCATGCAATTATGGATCAATGTTATGAAAATAAAAAATAAATAAATAAATAACTAAGAGAGACTTTTCAAATGCTTCTATCAAGTTTTTCTCAAAGCATTTTACCTTGAATCTTACAATTTGCTATGTATCTAATTGTTTTTTTAGGTTCCTTTGAAGAAGGAAAATGGTCAAACTATTCTGGTTCCCCTCTTCCAAAGTCAAGAAAACATTGTTGGGGAGGTATTTTGTGCCGATGTTGATGATTGTGCTGTTTAAATTATATGAATACGTATCCAAACTGGATTTGGCTAATTTTTTGAGTTGCAGCTTTTGGACTTACTTCCTGCTATTACTATATTCAGGTTAATATAGAACCAATACCAGGGAAAAAGCTTGAACATAGTGGTGTTAAAATTGAGCTCCTAGGTCAAATAGGTGTGCTTCTCTAAAGTTTTTTTTTTCTTGTCAAATAGCATTATTTTGTCTCTTCTGTTATATGGTATAATTACATTTTAAAATCTTGATTTCACCTTTATGCTCCCTTTTCAGAATTGTATTTTGACAGAGGCAATTTTTATGATTTCACATCTTTAGGTAAGGTTGCTAACAGTTTATTTATTTGGTTTATTTTCTGTTCATAATGATTAATTTGTAAGTTATGATTCATGGGTAATCATGCAGTCGAATCATGTCTTTCGAGTCTTTGACGACCCATAATGTATATTTTTATTAGTTTCATTCTTTGTTGACATTGACATGTCTGAAAAATTTTAATTATTAATGTGATGATTTATTCCAATATAGTTAGTCTTGCTAATTTTTCTCCCATACAGGCTCTAATTCCAATTTTGTGTCTGCAGTGCGTGAGCTTGATATTCCTGGTGAATTGTATGAGAAGAAAACATATCCATTTGAGTTTTCAACTGTTGAAATGCCACATGAGTCATACAATGGAGTCAATGTAAGGCTTAGGTATGCACCTGTCTATCCATTTCAGCGACTCAAAAGTCTACTATTTTGTTTATTTAATATTGTGTAAGCAATACAGAATTTACCTTGCTTGATGCAGTGATGTGATGCCAATATTGAGGCTGATTCCTTTCATTGTACTGCCTTTACTTTGTCTAGAATACTGGCCTTGGGAGACAGGCTTACAAAACTCTTCGAACCTCAAAGTCATTTTTGTTAGAGGGTTGAATAACATAGGCTGCTATTTCTTAATTGCATCAGTGTTTTGGCCTCTTATCCTTTTTTTTTTTTTTTTTGTTTTTGGGGCATTTCTTTGAACTCATTGGGATCCGGTGTATTATATTCTAGAGAATTGAAACCAATATCTCCCCAGTGGAGATAGGTAAAACAAAGTCCTTAACACTTAGCACTTCTGGTAAACTTGCAGGTACATATTGAAAGTGACAATTAGTCGAAACTATGTCAGCAACATTGTGGAGTGCCAGGATTTTGTGGTAATTCCTTTTGTTTATAAGTTGTTTGTGTATTATTATAAACGAGAAGGAAAATATTGTATTTATTAAGCTACTACTGAAGTATCTTACCATGTCTCTCACATGTATTGTCGATGAATGTTTCTGCTAGCTCCAAAACTAACATTTGAGTTATTGTGCTGAAGTGCCCATGCACGTTTAGTCGTAGTACTTAATTTTAACCATTTAGCAACTCTCTGGCAATGTAAACTTTGCCTTTGGCGAGAGATGTGACAAAATGGATGTACCAAAAGTGCAAAAGACATATTGAGTAGGTTGTGTTTTGAACTCATGATTTCACACATTAATCTACTCTCTTAGTGATATTTTGAGGAGGTCTAGATATTGTACCACCCACATTTCAAAACTTGTAGTCTAAACCATTGTTAAATGATTTAGTATTCTGAAGGTTACACGTACCACTGGTTTTAAATGAATGGGATTACCAACATACATGCAAAAAGAAAGGTAGGACATTGAACTCGGAGAAAATGAAAATTTCTAACCAGTTTATCTGCATGCCTAAGGTTCCATTACAGCCCTAACTTTGTCTTTACTAGGAAGACAAATGCTATGTTATTTGAAACCATTTCAGTTATGTCAATGTGCTTGATCTTATTTTATATGACAAAATATATTGAATGTGTCTAATAAGGCATTTTCGACCACCTTTTTGGTTTTCAATTCATTTGACTTATATATTTGGCATCAGGTTCGAAACTACACTCCACCTCCATCAATCAATAACAGCATTAAGGTACCTGTCTTAAACTCTTATTATCTGTTTATTATTCTTTGCTAATTTTTCTTCAGATGATTGACGGTACTAGGTAAAGTTTAGTTTCTTCACATGCTGGAGTTATCTGATAGAATCAATGTCATTCTTGTTTATGATATATAACTTCTTCCTTTTTTTATTTTTTTTAAAGAAAATTGTTCCTTTGTTTTTTTTTTTTTTTTTCTTTTTCTTTTTCCCGTATGCTGAATTCAATCTTCTCGCAGATGGAAGTTGGAATTGAGGATTGCCTACATATCGAGTTTGAGTACAACAAAAGCAAGTATGAAATATTTGTCCTTGTTTTTCTTAATTCTAATTCTATCTTTCTCGAGGATTCTTATTTCTTTAAATTTTCTATTAATAAGGTATCACCTGAAAGACGTCATACTTGGTAAAATATATTTTCTTCTTGTGAGAATCAAGATGAAAAACATGGAGCTTGAGATCAGGCGACGAGAGTCAACTGGATCAGGTCCTAATACATATGTTGAAACAGAAACTCTGGCAAAATTTGAGTTGATGGATGGTACTCCTGTGCGAGGTAAGGGGGTCTATATTCTGTTTACTTCCTTTAACATACCATAAGATGTTATGTATATCAATTAGGTGTTTAGATAACCCAACACATCTGGGGTGATTTTCTAGGAGAAGTCGTTAAATCCATTTTATACTAGCTTTCTTCCTTGATGTGATTCAACCATTTTCTTGTCACTAAATATCTGATCTTCGTTTCACATATACATACATACATACATATATATTTATGTATATCTGATTGATCATAGAAATGATGCTAGCTTCGGTTTATAATTTGGTTCCTGAGTTATTGGGCTTCCATGTTTCTGTCTGGTGCATTTGGTGGGCAAAGCTCCCAGTTGAAATATTGCCTGATTGCTTTATTGTGGATTCGTAGCTAGTACGCTACTTGGTTTAATTTTGGCCAATTTTTATTTTCATTTTTAGAATAAGAAATGAGATTTTACCAAGGGAAAGTGAGAATGAAAGTAGGCACTTTGAGGAAAAAAAGTTCTAAACAAGAACATAAAAAATGCTAGCAAAACTTTAAAAAACTAGTTTACTTGAAACAGTCTCGCAACATAACATGATGTAGTTGATGGGGGAAAAAAAAAAAGCCTTAACATGATAGTGGGAAGTCATAGGACCCTTTATATGTTGAAGCCCAATGAGGATGCTAGATATCTGACTCTTTCAAAAGAAAAGTAGCATATTGTTTCATGTTCTCAAAAATCTTGTTCCTGGACTGGCATCTTTTATTCCTTTCCATCCAAATGACCCTTCAGTAAGTAGCCAGCACCACAAACTTGCACATCGCCATCGCCATCTTACGTACTTGATCCACAAGAAACAGGTTTTTTTTCACATTAGAGAGCCAATAATTCTAGGGAAAACCTTGTGCTGTTTTTTGGCTAGGGAGGTGAAAAAACGATTTTAGAGATTGCTGGATTTTTTTTTTTTTTTTCCGTTGTCCTTAATGTAGTGCTCCGATGCAGCTATGCATGATGGTCAAATCAGAGGAAGGAAATTTATCTTAACTATAACCACCAATATTTCTCATGCAGGAGAATCAATTCCTGTTAGACTATTCCTCAGTCCTTACGAACTTACACCAACATATCGCAATATCAACAACAAGTTTAGTGTGAAGTACTTTCTTAATCTGGTTCTGGTGGATGAAGAGGATCGTCGGTATTTCAAGCAGCAAGAAATTACAGTTTATAGACTGCTCGAAAGTTGAGCTTCCTGGTACACAAATAGTGGGGAGAAACAAGCAGCATGGTAATTGGCATCCGTCAGTCGAATATTCGTTCTGCTCTTCAAAGCACAAAGGTGTTGTTTTTCTTTGTTTCTTTGAAGGGCATAGGTCTGGATTTTAGTATTCGTGACTTTCCATAGGGTGATGCTTATGGTTTCTTTCTTATTATTATTTTTTTTTTACCTCCTACTTTTCCTCCGATCAATCAACCCAACAAGAGCAAAATTTTATCCTTGGTTTTCATGTTTTTACTAATCTTCACTTCTAATAACAGTGTTCGAAATCCAGAGTTATAATCACATTGACGGTGTGATTGATAGCTGATTTTTAGCTTTTCGTGCTCAGAATTTATAAATTTTGCTAAACTACCTGATATTGTATTATCTTAAAAGAGTGATGCTGAGCATCTTGATTTAATGAAATTTGTTGTTTAGACATTTTTTTATGTTACATTGTTAGCATGTAATGACTTTGACATTTCCTTTTGAAGAAAAAAAAATTTTTTTCTTAAGCAAAAATTACTTGTCAAATTGGGAAAGTGAAAGAAAGATCCATTGATAAGTGATGTTATTCTTTTCGTGTGTGCATTGAATAGGGTTGTTTTTTGAGAAGTATGCATAAATTGATTGGAGATATCCAACTCTACTGTGGTATGAAATCGGGATCATGCAACAAGAAGGTCCACATACTTCACGTCATTTATTTATTTATTTTTGTTAGTTTTTGGTGGAAGAATATCTCGTCAGTAGTATATTTATTTCTGAGCATAAATTTGGTGAAAATCACATCAAAAATAACGGTATTGATGGTTCAAAACAAAATTCAACAATACGGTTGTACATTTATTATATTTTAGTGAGGTCAATTACAGTATATGATTTTTAAAGATAGTCTTTTGACGTCAGTTATTGTCTGTCATGTACACGAGCCTCTTTTTTTTTAGGTGGGTGGTTTCTTCATTTTTCTGATTCTTTGTATTTTTATTTTCTTTGTGATTATTCATGAAATTGGGTTGAGCGGGTGAAGTTTTGTGGCTGGTGTCAGCCTAGTTGGGATGTGTTTGCAATTCTCAATGGTTTAGGTGTTGTTTAGAGAAAGTTTTTCATTTTGATTTTACTCAAATACAATACAATTTTACACCAAACACAAATTTTACAACAGTGCTACGAAAACAATTACTATTCAAAATATTTTTAAAACAATCACATCAACCTTTCAACTCTACTATTTATCTCTATTTTTACCAATCACATCAACTTTTCAACTCTATTATTTATTTCTACTTTTACCAATCACATCAACTTTTCAACTCTAAAATACTTTTCATCTCAACACACATTTCATTCAAATACAAAACAAATATTTTTCAACCAAATACAACATTCAAAAAACAAATTTCATTCAAATATAGTCGTTTACCAAATACCCCTTAAGTATTTATGTATATATATATTTATGTATTAAGTTCTAAACAGTGTAAACCTATTTGACATGATCATCTTGACCAGCCTTTTTGCTACTGAAACATTCAGTAGCTTTTTTTTCTATTTTTCCTTATCTTAACTATAGAATGTCATGTGATAATTTAAGGGTTTCAATTCTTAATTATTATATGAAAAAATAATAATTAAAATTCTTGTGTAATTTTTGTGTCATACAAGTAAAGAAATTTTGTTTGTCAACATAATTACTTTTGGAATTGCCCATTTAAAATTCTGAGTTCTCTATACTATTAGTATGTTTAGGTTGGGGATTTGTTTTTGAAAAATAAAAAATTTTTAGATATGAAAAATAAAAAGTTGTTTTGATTTTTTTATCAAAACAAAATGTTGTTTATATAAGTAAAATTTTTTTCTTTTCTAGAAATAACTCTTATTTTTAAAAATGAAAAATTTTATACATTCAAATACAAAAATTTAAGAAGATTTATTTTTTTAAAATGAAATATTTTTTATTTTTCAAAAATAAAACTCCCAAACAAACGTTTAATACCATTGTCTACGTGTTAAGTTTCACGTTTTTCACCTGTTTGAAATTTTAGTTTTATTGTTATTACCAACCCTCGGCCGCACTGGCAAACGTTCCAATTCAATTAAAGAACCCTTCAAATGATAGCACTTTATGAATTTTTGTCGATTAGAATAGCACCGTTTAGATAATTTGTAGTAGTGATCATTAGTTGTATGTTTGTTTGAGAATTTCATTTTTAAAAGATAAAAAAATTTTATTTTAAAAAAATAGATTTTTTTATAATTTTTCTACTTAAATATTTAAAATTTTTATTTTTAAAAAATAGAAAAATAACTCTTTAGAAAAAAAAAATTTATCTAAACAATTTTTTATTTTTAAAAAAAATCTAAACAACTTTTTATTTTTCAAATTTAAAAAAATTTGTTTTTTAAATAAATCTACCGTCTAAACCTATTGTAAATATGAATATTTTACAAAAAGAACTAGACAATAGAGCTTTCTCCACCTAATGGAAGGGGTCAAATTACACTTCTTTTTTTTTTTAATTCCAATTGAGGGGGCGTTTGGTAAACGCATTGTATTTTGATTGTATTTGAATAAAATTTGTTTTTTAAATGTTATATTTGGTTGAAAAGTATTTGTTTTGTATTTGAATGAAATGTGTGTTTGGATGAAAAGTATTTTAGAGTTGAAAAGTTGATATGATTGATAAAAATAGAGATAAATAGTGGAGTTAAAAAGTTAATGTGATTGTTTTAAAAATATTTGGAATAATAATTGTTTTCGTAACACTGTTATAAAATTTGTATTTGATATAAAATTATATTGTATTTAAATGAAATTAAAATAGAATTTGTTTGCTAAACGTTGGCTGAGTGTCATTTCAGCTACAAAAAATAGAATGAGGACCAAAACGTTATCAATCAAGTAGTTCGAGGATTAAAGTAGCACTTTATCCCTTTTTTTTATTTTTTTCATCTATATCTATATATAATATTCTATCTATTAATTATAAAAGTGAGAACACGTTTTCTTGGAGTTTTATTTTTTTGTTTCATCTTGGTCCCAATATGCATAAAAAGGGTTTTATCTAAGATTTTTTTTCTTTTTTGAAGCTTCCTAATGGAATTTCGTTATTTTTTTTCTTTTTTACTGTTTTTTTCCTTTTTTTTTTAAGTTTTCTCTGTAACTTCAAAAATTATTTGGACAATATATTGTCTCAGACGCACAGTACATGTATTTCAACTTTTACATGTATATATATATATGTATTGAGATAAATAAATATATATATATTTTGTCCTATAAAAAAAATATATTTTTATATTGACAGGCTAGGTATATGCTATATACTTTATCGCTGGAATTACGTGGGCCTATGTGTATGCAGCGTTAACAATCAAACAAATGGCGGTGGACAAATTTGACCACAACGTGACCGACGTGGGAAAAGCCTGGCTGGTAGAAAAATAGAAGTTTCTAGACCATTACATTATCAAATAATTGAAGTATGGACAACAATTTTGCATCCATCTTCAGTTTCTTCCTTTTTTTTTTTAATTTTTTTAAGAAAGAAAATGAAAAAGTCTTCAGTCCCTTTCTCACCAACAGCAGCCCTTCAACCAGCCACCCCATAATTGCTTTTAATTATAGTCCACATTTTTCTTTTCTTTTATTTATAAACTTTAAACGATAAAAATACTCTATTAATAGTCAATAACAAAATCAATCTTTTCAAAAATCAACATATATTCTTTCATTTTATTGGGTCAAAAAATTAAAAAATATATATATTTTTAATAATGATTTTAAATTTAAAGAATATTTTTGTTATCAATTCAAAGTTTAACATATATAAACAACACTTTACAAAATTTGAAAAATAAAATTATAAGAATATTAAAATTTAAAAGAATATTTTATTTATTTAATTGATAAAAAGAATAAATATGATAATATTTCGTAATTTAAAAAGTGTTTTTATCAATTTTTAAAATTCATAAAATAAAATTATAAGTCAACAAAATTTAATAAACAAAAATGAAATTTGTTCTATAAAATTTTTTAAGGATGTATATATAAAAACTTCATACCATCGAGAGGTAGAAAAAAAATTATAAGCCTTTAGAGCGTTTCCATTTATTTTAAGTGGATCCGTTGCTATCAAAAATATATATTTTTGAACATAATATCACATCAAAAATCACATAAAAGTTTAACTTAATCTACCATGAAATTAACCGAACAAGACAAAATCTTACCAGTAAATTTTTTCTGGTTTACTGTTCTTTTTTTTTTTTTTTTCCATTTTTAGCTTCATTTTATTTTAGAAAGTATGAAGCAAGAATCACGTGTGGAAGCATAATTAGAATAAAAATGCATTTGGTAGATATATCCGACAGGGATTGAATAATATATAAAACCAACAAAAAATTATTCAATGGTTTTGACTTATTTAATGTAGGTCATTTCACACAATAACTTATGCTTGTGTGTCATTATTGCAAAAGAAATAAATAACATCTCGCAATTATGTTGTCCAGTTGACATATTCAAATTACAGTCTATAACATAAATTTTTCGTGGTACAAAACCGTGCTAAAGATCTATAAACTTTTTTATTAATTAAATTGTTTGATTGAGTTAAATTTTGACTTGTACTGAATTTTCCTATAATCCTATATATTCTACAACCCCTATGGTGGATAATACCAGCAACATAATATTAAAAGAATAAATCATAATACTAATAGAAAATTTAATACAACACATGATAAATCTAGAAGATTTGTTTTACGTGTTAATAGTAAACAACATGATTTTATATCATCTTTGAAGTTTATATTATTTTTATCTTTGATAACTATTTTACTCATTTTATGTTCGTTAATACCGTCTTATATTGCTTCGAAAAGACTCTTACCAAAATAGACATAGAAATATCCTACACACATATATATATATATATTTATTTGGGACTCATATATAACATCGTTCTTATAGATCACTTATAATCTGACTTATTTTATATTATATAAATAAGAGATTCAAATGTAATATTTTTCCATTATATTTATCATTTATACCAATACTTAAATAATACCATACGATAATTTTCTAAATAAAACACTACATACAAATTAATTAATTGTTACAAATTCAGTAGAAAATGACAATCGTACAATACCACATACAGATATTTCGTTTACATGTATACATCTTGCAATAAAGAAATAATATGTATCATATACATGTGTACATCTTGCTATAAAGAAATAATATGTATGCATATATATATATATTATATTGCGTGGATGACGATAACGCCGTACGCTTAAAATTGAGCAGAAATTGTGCCCACACTTCATCAAAGCATCATAATACTTTCAGCTTACTCAGATTCTAATAAATGCATATGCCAGATGCCATATTCCGTACCGTTGTGGCTAAACCGATACCACAAAAAAAACCAAAAGAAGGTGGGCCTTGTAGAGGCGGCTGATGTAGAAGGGCATTGTATTGATAAAAATATCTGAATGTTAAATCTGCCTAAAATCATATTAAAATATACAAACTGATAGGAGATTCAATTCCAAGCGGACGATCAAAAACATAGCAGTGTAGGGCAATTTTTTGCGACACCCGATCGAAAATTATTCTTCTTTACAAATAAACTTTTGCAGGACTAATATTGGAAGACGAACACAGGTGTGATTTCACTCTCTACTTGGGTAATGGGCATGATAGCATGTTTTCCAACACTAATAACATGGGAAAACATTTCGTAATAGCCACATTTGTCCGTTTCACTAACCAGAGAAAAAAAGAAGGGGAAAAAACAAAAAAAAGGAATGAGCATATTGAACAACGGGACATACCGTTACAGGTAACTTGGCATCCAGACAAGCCAAAAAAAAAAAAAAAAAGGGTGGGGGAGGATTGCTTGCTAGTTACACTCCAAAATGGACACAAGTTTTCACTTGTTTTCTTCTTGCATGTCTTCCTCAGTTTTCCATACAACATCTTCCAGACAGGTTGAGAGGTTTTTATAAAACTGCACGTAAAAAAAAATAAATATAAATAAAAAAAAATTTAAAAAGAGTTTTTGCAATCACGTAAAATATCTCAATATTCATATCTTTCACTAGACATTCAAGGGAAATTAAATGGAAAAAATAAAAAAGGAAAAAAACATGCTAGGAGATAAGGGTACTTTACCTTATGGAATTCCAACGTGTCTCCTTTTGCTTTTCTCACTTGAACCATATGAAGTGAAGGTGCAACTTGGAATATCTAACCAGAGAAGAAGGAGGAGGAGGGGAAAAAATAATAATAATAATAATAATAATAAGAAACCCATCACGAAACAGTTGCAGCAGATATTAAATTTTATCCATGGGATGAAATGAGACATCTCTATGTACCTCTGTGGCAACATTTAGATTTCCCTTTCTTCCCGCTTTCATGTTTTCGAGTCTCAACTGAGGAAAAAAAAATGAGAATCGGTTAGTTTCCAGCAACTTTATAAACCCTTCTTTTTTCTAGAATACATTTTATATTCACCTTGTAATTTTTCTTGTGCACGTCGAAACCAAGAGGCTTTGCAGCTTCTTCGATCTTATGAATTATTTCATTTGCAGGGCATTTGGAGGTGAACCTTGTTTCCCTCTTGAAACCCTACAGCCAACAGCATGACTTTTGAGAGCCAAATAACACTTGCATGGATATGCAATCACACCAAAATTTATAACTCTTTTAACCAAATAATCCCAAAAAGAGAAAAAAAAAAAAAAAAAAAAACTGAATATCGATGCAAAGATGGTATTTCATAAATAAATCAATGCCAGGTAGAAAAGTTTCTAATCTGTGAACCTGTTCGGCATCAAACAAGTTGCTGAGATTAAGTCCTTTGGACATCGAGATTAAATCGAAGGCATTCATAGCTGCTGGTTGTTCTTCCTTCTTCTCAGTCA
This sequence comes from Antiaris toxicaria, assembly GCA_035233585.1. Lineage (NCBI taxonomy): Eukaryota > Viridiplantae > Streptophyta > Magnoliopsida > Rosales > Moraceae > Antiaris > Antiaris toxicaria. The sequence continues at coordinate 23,102,096 of CP141153.1, forward strand.
CATGGTGCTCCTGTTATAATTAACAAAGTATGAGAGGACTTTTCATGAAAACACAAGGCTCTTTTGTTCAAAGCGGGTTCGAAGTTGCTCAAGTAAGAAATGTATCAAATGAGAAAAATCATCTTCGAGACATACTTCTGAATCCTTAAAAACAGCTTCTACATCATCCAAATTTGTATCTTCTTTCTCATCAAACACTGGAGGCTTGTATCCCTTCTTAAACCATTCATCTTCTAGAATTTTGGGTATGGTGATACGCTGCATTAGACAAATTAAGTATAAGAAATGCTCGTTCAACAACAGAATGTGAATCTTAGACGATAAATCTATTTTGGGAGTTACATTCTATAAAGCCATTCAAAAGGCGCACTAGGAACAAAGCTTAGGTGTTAAGAAGGGCAGGGGAAGGCAGGGTCCCTACAGGAAATTAGTGGAAACTGGTTCAAAAGTCTAATGATAATTTCGATTTTCGATTTCCAGATTTCTTAGTTTGTGCGCAAAGCAAGATAAAACCAGAGGAACAAAAACAATAGACTCAACAAGCCCAGTGAATTACTTACAGTCATAGGGTTGGGATCCAAGATTCGAACTATCAATTTCATGGCACTAAAAGACAGCCAAGGGGGACAAGTAAATTCAGCAGCCGAGATCTGCATATAAGGAAACAGAATGTAACAACTGAAGATGAAGAATTAAGGACGCTGCACGGTGGAATCAGTAAAATGCTCACTTTTTTATACAGGTTCATAAGATTAGAGTCATCAAAAGGCAAGTAACCTGCAAGTAATACAAAGAGTATCACTCCACATGACCACAAGTCTGCCGTTGCACCGTCGTAGCCTTTATCATTTAGAACCTACATACCAAAATAGACATAGTTACATGACTACGCACCCAAAGTTTTAAAAAAAGAACGTGGTATTACCAACCAAAAAAAGAAAAAAAAAAAAAAAATCGGCCTAGCATGATAAAAGTCCACACCTCCGGAGCAACATAATTTGGAGTTCCGCAAGTAGTGTGAAGAAGGCCGTCATCCTGCCAACATAAACTTTCATTAAAAGAATCTTACATGTATATATATATACATTTACACACACACACATATATATATATGTGTGAGAGAGAGAGAGAGAGACAGAAGTTTGAAAGGTAACAAAGGAAATTTAGTAAGAGAAGGATAATGTTTGCGGCTGGTTGTATATTTTCTTTATTCACCAGCCAGTAGTTCTAAATTTGGTAATGTAAAACTAAGAAACTTCTTTTAGCCATACAGAAATGAAAAATATCAATATCTTGAAGAAATGATAGAAAACGCATGGAGAAGAAACGTAAACTTTGGACGAGATAAGTATACCCTGACTTGTTGAGACAGTGCACTTAATCCAAAATCCGAAACTTTAAGATTTCCACAAGTATCCAACAACAGATTTTCCGGCTGCAAAAGAACAATATAACAAAATTGAATCCATGAATTTTTAATTTTCTTGTGCCGGTACTTGTGGCTCGTGATCATCAAGTGCTCAACAGATTAGTACCTTCAGGTCTCTGTGATAGACACCTCTGCTATGACAATAATCAACTGCATTGATAAGCTGTTGGAAGTATTTACGCGCATCGTCCTCTCTCATCCGTCCATGGTTCACCTTTACAACCAAAATACTTCTATGAGAAGACACACACTTTCCACACGAAGTAAATCAGCAGAGCTAAAATCTGAGTGGTTCAAATGGAATGGACAAATAAAATACGAGGTTCTTTCAAACAAAGACTTGTCTTCAATGTGATGATTACTTCCGATGAATACAATTACAGATAAGTTGTTACTCACAATTTTATCAAAGAGCTCTCCTCCAGTAGCATACTCCAAAACTATAAAAATCTTTGTCTTGCTACCCATCACCTGCAAAGAGAGAAACTATTTAAAGAACTTGCACCAACTGGGGAAAAAAACACATTCATTCATTCATTCATTTTATTCCCTTATTGGGTAAGCTCCTCAAAGCTGATTATACAGAAATAAGGAAAGAAAGCCAGACCTCGTATAACCGAACGACATTCGGATGCTTTATCAACTTCATTGTTGCTACTTCTCTCTTGATCTGAGAAAATACGCCAGATCATAAACTTACCCAAAAGACTTGATAACAAAAAAGTAAATGAGAAAATAAACACACTACAGTTGGATCTAACAAACTAGGATTTTCCAATGACAAACAAAGTTCTGCTAAAACCGACCTGCTCGGCCATTTTGTGCTTGAGAACTTTCTCCTTGTCAAGGATCTTGATCGCCACGGCATCTCCTGTCTCGGAATTCCTTGCAAACTTCACTTTTGCAAATGTTCCCTCACCAATTGTCCTGCCCATCTCATATTTCCCCACTCTCCTCTTGATTTTCCGCTGATTCATTCTAAGAGCACCAGTGCTTGAAGCTGCCTCTGAAAATTGCAATTCCGCCAGCTCTTTGACCTGAATCAAACATCATCAAACCAAGTCATCGTTTTTGAATGCCAAACAAAAACGAACAAAAACAAAAAAACAAAAAGACATGAGATTCAGAAAGTACAATTTGTTTTATGGCCAAAAGCTAGCAAGTGGTTTGAATGAGCTCATGAAATATATACATACATATATTAATATACATATATATATACACACTATATGTCCTGAAGCTCTAGATTTAATGATCAAAGATTGCAGAGATCAAGTCAAGTGCATCTTACCATTCATTGTTTTATAAAAGCTAACGATTTCATAACAAATACCACGTAATGCATTTGAATCAACAACATGAACACTTTCATTTTCCCAAATTGTTAATTCAATTGACAAAATTTCAACTAAAATTTTTGTACATGCATATTAAAACAACTATATAAAAGAAAATTCCATAACAAAATTGAAAGAAAAATATTCGAAAAAACGTTTCCGAACCTGGGTCTGTGGAAGACAGAAAAACCAAAGTTGAGTAAAAACCCAGAAGGAATATAGTGAAAATCAGAGGACCCAAAACTCCAAAACAAGAAAAAAACAATCAGCCTCCATTTTGAGACAAACCCAAGTTCAAGAAGGTCCAAGAATTGGAAAAGAAAATGTTCAACAGACATTTAAAAACGAATTCGGCAACCGCGTCACACATATTTATAGATATATACATAATAAACCATAAAATAACGAAAAAATAACACAATAATTTAGCAAAATAATATAATATTAAATAAATTTGAAAAAAGTGGGAACATAAGAACAGTTAAAGGATATACTTAACAAGAGATTATAGATAAGAAGAAAAATCTGCCAACTGGGTATTCATAATTAACCCGTAGAAAAAAAATAATAAAAAAAAATAAAAACACACAAACACACTTGATTGTGAAGTTGTCGTTGTTGAGCTGCCGGTTGGCTCTTGAGTTTCTGAAAGGCCAGAGAAACAAGAAAAATTACTGGGTTATTTTCCGTTTGAGCTTTAATGGTGGATTTTTTGTTGAGTTCAGAAAGACTTTTGATTGACTGTAACTAGACCCGAACTATATAAAATAAGCTGGTTTCCATTGTCAACATTTGCGCGGAATAATATCATCTAATTTATTCTGCTTAATAGAATTACAATAATAATTGTCTTCTTCCTACCTACTTCTTTGAGTTTGGATTACACGCTGTAAATTATAAATATCAAAACCAAAAAAGAAAAGAAAAATCTTATGTGTGGATGAGTTTGAGGGAAAAATGAAAATAAAAAGAAAAATAAAAAAAAGGGCGTTACTTTTTGATTTGTTGTCGTTTTGCTGGGTGTCCAAGTAGGTTTAATTTGTGTTCCAATCCTGGATATAGAGGAAAAGTGAAAATGGCCTCGTTGTGGTCTGCAGATCATTAAACAGAAAAAAGGCAAAAGGTGTGGAGATCGTAAACATTAGACACCACATGTATGAAAGGGACAGATCCCAAGCGGGATTTACTTGTTTCTTTGTGCCTATAATAACAACAATTACAAGAATCACAATGTCAGAATCTTGTTCTTATCTTTCTCAAATTTTTACTTTAAGTCTTGTCTTTAGAAAAGATTTTACTCTAATGAACTTTTTTAACTTTTTTAACCAACGATTGTTCTGCTGATATTTAAAAAAAAATAGAAATTAAATACATTTTAATTATATAAGTTTTATTTATAAATAAAATATATTTAAATATTCTTTAATGAGAAATTATATATATATATCATGGAAATTTTAGGAGCCATCAGAGATTTTTTTAGAAATATTGTGAAAATAATTTTTTGTCGTAATTCAGGACATGTGATATGAATTATATTTAATTTCTGTTTATTTTTATAACAGAATAGACATATAAATTGTTTGCATTGGAGTAATAAAGTTTGATGTGATGTAACATGTAATAATTAGAAGTTGCAGACCAATAAGACTTGTATAATTGAATGATCATTTTAGAAAATTTGGGATCGGATTAGCTCAAGTGTTAGTTATATTTTTTTATTAAAAAATAATTTTAAAAAATATGTTTAAAAAACTTATTGGAGTGATGAAATATAAAATTTTAAAAACTTTTTTAAAATTATTAATATTTTTTATTAAAAAAATTTAGATCAAGTCTTAGATATTTTTTTATTAAAAAAAGTAGTTTTAGAAAATATATTTAAATATTTTGATTAAAGTGAAAAAATATAAAAATATAAAAATTTATTTAAAAAATTATTAATATAAATATTATTTTTTATTTTATATAATTTATAAAAAGTTATTTTACTTAGATTTTTATACGTAGATTTTTAAAAATTAAAATTTATTATAATATTTTAAATATATAAATATTTAAAATAATAATGAGATTAAAAAAAAAGTATAAAAAAAAGATGATAAGCCAAGCGTGCACTTATTGTGGATAGAAACATGTAAGCGTTTCGTTTTGTTCTTTGTTTTTCTTTGGAAATGTTCTGTATATCAAAAGCATAACTTCGGATACTAGGTAAATTGCACATAAAGTTGTTGTGGTGATGTATTACAATATGTTATTTGGATAAAGAACAAAGAAAAATATACTTTAGTTTTTTTTTTTTTTAAGAAAACATCTTTGCTAATAATAATGAAAAATATAACCATGATATATATTGCAAAATTATGAAAAATAGAATAATTTTGTAGATTTATTGTATGTTTTCTTTTTATAAAGAAGATTGTATGTTCAATAGTCCATGCGAGCAAACATACCGCGTGTTGTAACACGAAATATTTTTATTACAAAAACAGTCACTAAATTAGTTATATCGTTACAATTTATATTGTTGTAATTATTTTCAACAACTTATCAACCTATATGTTTTTTTTTTTATCATTTATAGAAAATTAGACTTTGTCATTTTTTAATAAGTTTTTTTCTATATTTTTTTGTTTATATCCTTGGCACATATAATTTGACCAATTATTAGTTCAAATACAATTACATACCTTTAATTTTAATATACCATTGATAGAAATCTCTATCAACCAATGATGAGGATGGGATACTGTAGCACCAAAGTCACATAAAAAACCACAAATACACATATATTGCAAATATAACAACAAATCAAATACTAGACAAGCAAGACAAATACTCAAACTAATTGAGATAAGTACCGTCATTATTACAAACAAAAAATGACAAAAATCACATATCAAGGCATCACAACACTGAGAAGAGTCAGACCACCGAACACCTGTGGAAGAATAGCAAGCAATTAGCAAACATATCCCTCCAATGGGACAAAGGCCAATACTTGCATCACCAAATGACTTGCTTCACCAAATGACTTGCTTCCTCTCACACAATAAAACCTCCAAAGGATAACACGCTCAAAAAATTCCTCACAACCTACACAACCCAATCTCATTCACAATTTCAATCAAGTAGCCCTCCTTCCATGGGGACTCCTTGCACGAACAATCCATTTTGAGGTGTTAAAAGTGGAAGAAGAAAGGCAAGACCATTTCATTGGCTTAAAGGTCCGAGAATTTTTTTGGTATACAACGGAGAAGGTAGAACTAAAGTAAAGATTCGAGATGAGAAAATAACAAGGTAAAATCCAAAATTCCTTAGGTCCTTTATTTACAAGTTTATTCCATTGATGCAAAAATCTTTTAGGTTTAGAAAAGATTCAAAAAGAGAAAATCTTTAAAAACTTTCATGAAAACAAACATAGCTGCCTAACAGTAATTTTACACTTGATTCTACCATAAGATGATCTCTCCATTTTTAAGTTAAAAAGAATTCCAAAAAATATAAAAAAAAAATTATAAAAAGGTTCTCGAAATAGGAGAGAGAGAGAGAGAGAGATCCCACAAGGTTGAAATTTTCGTTAAAGCCCTAGTTTTCTTTCTTACTTTCTTTTCTAGATGAGGAAAGAAGAATATTCTTGAGATTCTTCATATTAAAGGCATGTTTGCACCATATTAACTTTTTGTATATAGTATACAATATTTGTTTACCATCCTATTTTGTTGTATAAATAGTTGAACTTTTAAGGAGAGCAAAATAAGGTGAAAAAAATTAGGTCAAACTCCAACCATTCTAGACTCTGGTCTAGCTATTAGAGTTAGAGTCAAGATTCAAAATCAGGGCCAAGGTGAGGTTTAGGGATAAGGTATTAGTCATTGTGGATAGGGATAAGGTATTAGTGTGGAGAATAATCCTTTAATCAAGTCTATTTTCTTCTTCATTTAAATTGAATTTTTTGTCTTCTTTATTTTCTTATGAACCAAAACTCCCCTTTTTATTATTGTCAATTTGTATGTCTAAAGTCTTTTAGAGTCCTTAGATATAGTATCTACAACAAGTTTTTCGACTCAATTCTATGTGAAAATGAACCTTGGTCGCTACTACATTCAATGAAGATCTTAATTAAAGCAAGGTTTTAATTTGATACTCCTTTAAAACCTATCAAATCCCCACCTCTACCTTGGTCTTTATGCCTAATCCCAATACTCGATCATGAAAAATCTACTAATAGGATAAGTGTCTCAATTTAAGCTTATTCAAATTTCATAATAATAATTTAATTCATATTTATTTTTTAGAACTAATCATCCATCTAACTCCCCAAAAAATCCAAAAATTATGCACCCACAATCCTAAAGGGGCTGGTCAAACCCCTTAGTCTCTTCTTGGGACCGTTGCGTTTGCACGTCTACACTTGTGGGTAGACTAGTATGCTATTTTTGTCATACCGGTAATGCATGAAGTATATAATTTCACTTATCAGTTATTTATGACCTAATAAAAGGAGATGATGGACATACATAATTCAAGTTACAATACGAATATGTAAAGATAAATTAATATCATGTTATTTATCTATTATTAAGTTATATATTACTCCACTAAAAGACCAAAGCTAAACTATTGATAATATATGGTATGATGAAGCTCCAAATAGCCTTTTTTTTTTTTTTTTTGTTTTTTATAATGACATGTAATTATATGTGATATCTTAAGGTGATCAATAATCGACTTAAAAAAAAGTTTAGTTTTACCTTATCAATTGTTTTATATTAGATTTTCATTGTTACACTATTTATAAATTCATATAAATAAAATATTTCTCAGCCATCCATTGTAACCAAATAATCGATTAACTTTTATTATTTTTCAAATCTTAAATGATGCTTTTTAAAAAGATAACATTAATTCCTTTGTCGTGATGCTTTTTAAAAAGTTACGAATTTCTTATTTGTGGATGATTCTCTCATCACTCCTTTGTCATGCTTCTAATATACAGGCATAGGAACCTTCAGTTACAAAAATTGCTGGCCTTGGTGTATCAAAAGAAAAAAGTCATAAATATGAAACCATGTAATTTTCACGATTACTAATAAATGATTTTCAAAGTAATTGCTTTATTTAAATAGTATTATTAATTAAATTAATTACACTTAATTTTAAGTCAAGTCGAAGCAATTATAATGGTGCATCAGTTAGGAAAGGAATTTTTATGTTGAAATTAATTGACTTTTCAAAATTTAGATAAAATTTGTGCTTATATTTTAGAAGATGACAAAAATTATAATCGAATTTTTAGGTGAAAGTCAAACTCATGCTTAGATATCAACAATCTAGGTGTTTTAATTTGCTTGTTACACATAGATACAACCTATTATGCAAAAATAAAGAGGATACTAATAATCAATGAGGAAGTTAGAGATTATTATGAGGGGAGCAAATATAACAAAGATTTAAATATAATCTAAACTATTATTTTTATTATAGAAAAATATCTCAATAAAATTTTTTGTGACATAATTATTAATGTCAATGTTATATTAAGCACCAAAAGTGAAAGAAAAATAAAAGGTACTTAATGATTTTATAAGTGTTTAGGATGGAGGCTAAAATGAAAAAGTTTGGGGTACATAATTTCATGATTGTTGCTTTGTTTAAGTTAGGTATAATCTTTAAAGGATTAATGAGAATATCGCTCGCTCTAAATAAATTAGTTGGATGTCCGTTTTATATAGGTTCTCTCTCTTATATCATTTTATGTATGTGGTAAGAGCAATTCCGTGATTAGTCCTATGAGAAAACATAAAGTTGAATGTTTTAAACGCTTTTCAAATTGCCTTTACCCGTGATGAAATGACAAACAACATTTTAAAATTTCCAACCACAAACATCAACCAAAGGATGACATAACACCATTTCTGCTTGCCAGTACTACCTGAAAGGAACACTTTATTTGGCTTTTTTTTTTTTTTTGAACAATCATAATTTTTTTTTATTAAAATAAAGATTGACTTTTTTTATACACCATATCAGCTTTCTTTTATTTTTCCTTTCCCAAGTCAGTTTTCATGATTAACTCAACTTTCTATTTACCCAATCATTATATAAATGGGTAAACGAAGACAATCCCAAAAAAAAAGGTCCGTTCAAATTTGCAAGAACAGAACCAATTGAACTCTATATATATATATATATATGGCCATCATAAATCATTAACCATTTTAATTAATAATGCAAGTCGATGGAGATTTTCACCGACTCAATAATAGCATCAGTTGAAAAATGAAGATATATAAATTAATTGCCAAGAACACCCAATCATTAAGAGGTTAATTAAAGATACTTACAAAAATATAAGATTATAGTAATTAGTCATTAATAAAACTTATGGTCGATTTGAAACATAAGTTAGAGTTAGAATTTTAAGATGTATTGAAAATATATGTTTGATTGAGATATTAATTGAAAATAATTTATGACTTCTTAATCATATAAAAGTTTGAAATGTATACAGAACTAAATATCTAATATAGATATGTTTTTATTTCTATTATCATTTATGAGTATTTAGATAAATTAATCACCTTATTTTAAATTATAATAAGAAAAATATAAATTTTTAAAATTTGAATTTTATAGAAACGGAGGAGAGAAAGAGACATGCATGATTTTTAGTGTAGCTAGTTGGAGTTTGAATTTTTGAAAATCAATCTAGAAGACATAGGTTGGAGCCATTGTTCCAAGTCGGACTATAGTCCACTTGAGTCCATTATCTATATCTATCCTACTTTTGAAAGAGCGAATGATTTTTTCCACTTTTAACTCCTCTCTCTTCCCAGCCCACTATGTGACACGTGTTAAGTTGTTTTTGTTTTTGTTTTTTTGTCGTTTTATCTATCTATCTCTTTCGCGTGTACTGTCCACGTACCATTAGTAAGGGTGAATTCTACGTTTCCTCTTTCTCCTCTCAGTTCATATTCTTCTGAGCGTCGTTGGGTAAACTTATTATATTTTGATTATATTTAAATAAAATTTATTTTTTTAAATATTATATTTGATTAAAAAATATTTATTTTATATTTAAATAAAATATATGTTTGGATAAAAAATATTTTAGAGTTAAAAAGTTGATGTGATTGATAAAAATAAAGATAAATAATAAAGTTAAAAAATTGATGTGATTATTTTAAAAATATTTTAAATAATAATTATTTTCATAACACTGTTATAAAATTTATATTTATATATAATTATATTATATTTAAATAAAATTAAAATGAAATTTTTTTATCAAATACTCCGTAAGAAAATGATCAAAATATCTATTTTTCCCGCCTCAGGCCATAACACACGCAATGGGAAGTAAATAGATTCCAAATTTCGTTTGTTAAATATATAATGTTTTAATTATTTTTAAATATAATTTATTTTTAAATATTATATTTGATTAAAAAATTAAAAAAAAAGATGTGAATAAAAAAATATAAAAATTAATAAATAATTATTTTTAAAAAATAAAAAATAATTATTATTTTTATAATGACGTATAAAAAAGTTATATTTAAACGTAAAAGTTTTACGTTTATATAAAAGTTATATTATGTTTAAATGTATTATAAATTTACTGTAGTATCAAATGAATCAAAGATGCTAAAACCTCCAATTAGGCGGTTTTCACATTTTCCCAAGTTATTTTCAGGAAAAGGGGTTTCTCGTACTTGTGTTCTCATCTATGGCCAACATCGACTATCGTCACGCGGCGGAAAGGGGCACTAAAACCCAAAAGAAAGGGTAAAAGATTGGCCATTGAGAAAAACGTGCGCGAGGTTTTATTTTTTGCTTTTAGTTAATAAAAAAGGATAAATAAGACCTGTGACTTTTCAATCCGTATCCGAAATAAAAAATTTCATAAGTCGAAATGATTTTTAAACTTCAAATATAAATAACAAAAATATAAAAGGAAGATTATAATATTTAACTCAAACTTTATTATATGTTTCAAAGTTTATTTAGAAAATTTTTTTACTGAAATATAAGGTCCATTTAAACCTTTATCGAAAATCATTTTTTTAAACAAAAAATTCTTCTAAAAATTATAATCTCTTTTAATAACCCAATCAAATATTTTTAAGATCTGCTTTTGAACAGAAGTCAAAAATAACTTCAAAGGCAACTTTGTCAAATCACTCAGGCCGCTTGGACATTGTTTTGCAGGTAAAAATTTTATTTTATTTTTTAAATTTTATTATTTTTTAATATTTATATTTTTAAAATGTTATAATATATTTAAAATTTTAAAAATCTATAATTTTATGTATATAAATTCAAATAAGATTATTTTTTTTAAATTTCATAGAATTTTGAGATGAATAAAATAAAATTCATATTGATATTTTTTTTATAAAATATTTTTAAAATTTTTAATTTTTTCACCCCAAACAGTTTTTTTCTCCAAATACATTTTTCAAAACCAACTTTTTTCCAAACCTCAAAACTACATCTCCAAAACCTCTCCCAAACTCCCCCTCAAAGTATGGTATCTTTTGGGTTAGAGGGGAAAAGGATTTTTTTTTGCTAAAGATGTAAAAATTATAATTTAATTATGGAGGCTTTTTTAGTTATAATTAAACGGCTTGAAAAAACTTTGTAAACAAAGGGTTTATTATAAATATTGGATTTCGATAATAAACCAGAAATTTGAAGGATGAGGTAAACAAATCCAACTTTTACTCGTCTAAATTTACTTGAAAATATGGAATTTATTTACATATCTAATTTACTATAAAATTCAATATTTATCTGTAAATCCAAAATTTACCAATTAAATAAATTAGAATTAAGAACAAGGTAAATAATTTTTTTCATTATAAATATAGGAATTTACGAATTGAATTTTTTTTCTTTTAGGTAGGTAAATTTACTCAATATAGTTTTGTATTTATTTGATTTTTGCTCTTTTTTATTTGTTAAATAAATATTAGAGTTTTTTTTTTTTTTTGGTAAATGATCCAATGGAGAATACCTCTGAAGCATTATCATATTTATAATGATTTTAAGATTTTAATCCTCTTATAATGTTAAATAAAAAGAATAAAAAGTGATTTTAGATTAAATTTTGAATTATAGGACAAAAATTCTTAACATTTACACTAAAAATGGACATTTCCACAATTTCGTAAGGGAAACCAGAGTGATGCTTAAGCATGGGCTATAAAGATTTATGCTCCTTCTCAATACCATTAGTTTTTATGTCATTATTCCCAATAAGATCAGGTTAAAAGGAAGCACAGATCTAAGAGAATGGAGTACGAAATTGAATAAGTTAAGCATAATGTATTTCCTAATTTCTATTCATTTCATTAAATAAGTTCGGTAATGTGCGACAACTTGTGATTATTAAATGGACCGACGTATCATGATTCGTATAACACAACTGTCGATTTGTTTTACATTTCTAAGAAAGATTACAAAAGGCAATTCAAAATCAAATTAAGAGTTAAGGTTACTTTTCCACCTTATCTGGAAATATTCCTCTATAACATACATACCCGAATGGCCTTTTTTAACGTAAGATCCAAAACATACGACTTTAAGGGCAGATCTCACTACTTATATGAATATCTATAAAACTATCACCGATGATCACAACTTTGCACAAGTATCCACAAAAATACCATTCATGGAAGAGACACAAGCATGACTGTTTTGTTTTTTTTGTTTTGCTGAAGGACCTACTCCGAGTTTTGTCTTTTCATATACAGCAATGGTGCAAGTCACAGATTCCCTAGCTATAATTTCCCTATTAAAAGGTTTCTTGGCATAACACATAAGCATCTTTTTAGACTAGACAAAAAACATTTGTGGTCTACTACTCATATTGAATATATATAGCAAACTATCGGCAATTATTTTTAATAAAAAATCAAAACATATCCCTTATAACAATGATGATTTTTAAATAATATTAATAGGTCAAACTTTTTTTCACGTCATTTTTTTTAATATTTCCATAGCACCTCCTAATTAATTTTCTATTTAATTTTTCTACTTCTTTCAACTGTGCAACTACTTTAGTATTTCTTCTGTCTAAAAAAAAAAAAAAAGTACTTTAATATTTCTTCCGGACGCCCTCTAAAACCATGTCAGGACGCACATAAAAGTGCCAAAAGAACTTTCATCTCCTCCCTTCCCCTTCCTAGATTTTAACCTGGCATGAGCATAAATATGGACAAAATTATAGCAAAATCAGATAAAAGTTTTAAATTTTTGAGTAGTGGGGCTGTTCATGAAAGCCAACATAGTGACACTGATTGATACACCGACCGACGATCGATTGCCAAAATCAAACTCGCAAAACTAACACCAGAAACCAAAATTTTTGGTCGGAAAACCGAGACCATTGGCTTGGTTATTGGCTTAAGGTTTAAGGTCTGGGTAATTTCATGGGTAAGCATGACCGCTATCACTGTGGATTTGAAGCCCAAGCCTAAGCCTTTTAACTTTTTATCTGATAAAGTTAACCCTAGCATTTTGACCCAGACTCAACCTCAACCTTTCACTTAAAAAAAGATGCTTTTCCCAACTCTGTTATTGCTGATTCGTGTCCTTCTTCTATGCTTGCTATAGCCATCGTCTTCACCATCAACAGTACAACCAGCACAAAATCTCACTTCCCTCCCCCTTTCTCTACCACCAAAACCCACAAGAAGTGGAAACTCGCCTCTCACACCTAGCATCAAGCCGAGCTATTGAGGTATTTTTTTTTCTCTACTCTCCACTCAAATCAACTAATTGATCGACAAAGAAACCGAAGTCAAAGTTCGGTAAATGGAAATTGAAGCTCCCTATCACAATCAGTGCTCACCCAGTTTCAAATTTTGAAAATCGAAGGTATCGGTTTTAAATTAAAATTAAAACCAAGCTCTGGTTTTTGATCGAAATTCAGCTCTATTTAGTAGTAACATTTCATCTATCATTGTATGTATTTCAAAACACAATCACAAATTTAAATAAATATATGCATAAATACTATATTATATTATATTATATTATATTATATTATACTTTTAAAATATAAAAACAATCAAAATATTTAATGCCTTCTTTTTTTATCACATTGTATTTGTATTATGTTTGCACGGAATGTAATTTTCATTCAATCGTAAAAGTATTATATTTAAATACCTATTACATTACATTTTAAATCAAATACAATCATTATTTATCATTTTATTTTTCTATTATTTTTACCAATCACATTACACACTCTTTTTCTCTCTATTTTTATCAATCATATCACATATAATACAATTTAAATATTTTTTATTTAAATTAACTTTATATTTAAATGTAATATAAATACTTTTCATCCAAACATATATTACATTCATTGCACTGCATTCAAATGTAATATGAATATAATACGTTATCTAAACATCTCCTAAAATATTTTACTAATAAATTCAAAGATGCATATATACCTCAATATAACTGTGGCAAGGAAAATAATTACTTATATATGCTATTGTTTTTATGGAACCTGAGGAGGTTAGAAAAGCAAAGGCAATGAATGTTGAAAGGACGGAGCGAGAGTATTTGCATGTGAACAAACTAATGCCACGTTTGTTTTATAGTATTGTATTTGCATTGTGTTTAAATACAATGTAATTTTCATCCAAATACAAAAGTTTTATATTCAAATACAATACTTTTTTATAGTGTTTCAAATACATTTACTATTCTAGAATAATTTAAAAATAAATTTTTTAAAATCCATTCACATCATATTCTCTTTCTATCTCATTTTTTCTATGTACTTTTACCAATTACATCAACTTTTTAACTCTAAAATATAATTTAAATACTTTTTATCTAAACACACGTTGCATTCAAATGTAAAGTAAATACTTTTCATCCAAATACAAAATGTATTCAATGCATTGCGTTCAAATACAATGCAAATGGAAACACCCATAAGAGGAAAAAAATTGCAAAAGAAAAAAAAAAGAAAGAAAAATTAGAGGGGTCATCGAAAATAAATGGCCCATTTTTTTTTTTTTTTAGTGAAAATGGCAAAATTGCATTTTTTGGTTAATCAGTATAGATCTCCGAAGCTTTTGGGGGCATTTGGAGAAGTTTTCAATTTTAATTTTACTCAAATACAATACAATTTTACACCAAACACAAATTTTGCAACAGTGCTACGAAAACAATTACTGTTCAAAACATTTTTAAAACAATCACATCAACTTTTCAATTCCACTATTTATCTTTACTTTTACCAATCACATCAACTTTTCAATTCTAAAATATTTTTCATCCAAACACACATTTCATTCAAATACAAAACAAATACTTTTCAACCAAATACAACATTCAAAAAACAAATTTCATTCAAATACAATCAAAATGCAATGCGTTTACCAAACGCCCCCTTTATTGTGCTAGTAAGTGGAGTTCAAATGTGATCTCGCCATCATCACTGCACCAAAGAGACAAGCGAGAAGGAGATCTGCCATGTCGAGCCATATCTATGTAGGAGCGCTACGATTCTTCCTAGAGTCGGGCAAGTTGCAAAGCAGAGAGAGTTAGAGAGAGAGAGAGAAAGATCTTTAGTGCAGAGATCATGGCGACCAGGACAGAAGAATCATGGCAAGCGAGCGTATGCATGGGATGCAAATCCTTTGTTCAATTTTTTTATCACAAAATAGTATATAACTAATAATATTATAACCAATAATATTATATTATGTTGCTTTAAAAAGTGTGAAGTGCTCTATAATTGAATTTTATTACTTTAAGATCTAATTTTATTTAATAATATGTTATAATATAATTAGTTAGACATAATTTATAATACAAAAATTGAACAAAAGATTTCAATCCTTGTGCGTGTGTGCGGCCCGGAATTCTAGCATACTTGTTGCCCAATACATTACATGATTCTATTATATTTTACTTGTGTGTGCGAGTGCATGTTTGTGGGGCCTAGAATTCTCACATACTTGTTGGCATTGCATTATATAATTCTATTATATTTTACTCACGTCATTTTGATACTTGATCATTTGATATGCACTCACAAAAGTTAATGATATGCATTGTGTCCTCAAAGTGCATTTTGTGCCATTTAATCTTATTGGAAAATTAAATGACTCGGGTTTACTGAAGACACACCCGGCAAGTAAAACAACGGAGAACTGGTTGTTAGTGATTTCCATGTCTCTATTGGTGAATAAGTACAATGAGCAGCAAAAGTGAGGATTTAAAGCAAGTTTAGATGAAAATATACACTTTAGTGTGAAACAGGGCAAGATTTTTATTTAGGTCAAACAAGTTTCATCAAGGTAAGAATCCCTATTTAGGATGAGATTAAAAATAAAATAAGACAAGATCACACATAGGATGATCATATGTCCTTTAGTAACAATTTTACCATTAAAAACCTAATTAGGAACATTTGTTGGTATTCAACTTATCGGGATCAAGTTATGGGGGTTTAAATAGCTTAGGGAAGTACATTTTTTATTAGTGAAGTGAGATTAAAGAGTTTTAGAAAGGTTGGTCAAGTTTCAATGAAAATTTGAAAGGTTTCACACTTGGCATTTTAGATGTATAAGGGTTTCCGTGCAGGTGATTACACTTAATAAAGTAAGCCGAATTAGTGGTTATGCTCTAACTAGTACCTTGGGACTTCTGTGCGACCTTGTATGAATGTTAATACACAAATAAGGAGGAGACCAAGCTGCTATAAGTGACACCAATCTGAATTTTAGGAATGTACTTAACTGAGGTGCTAGCTTGGTTCTTTAAAGGATTTAAGAAGTAGGTGAACCATTTCAGCCAATTTTCCTCTCACGTCCGACCCCTAAATCCATTCCCATCTAGGTTTTACGGATAACTGGCAAACCATAGGTGGTTAGACAAAGATTTGGGTTGTGGTTTAACACAAGCAAATTTAAACTAGATAGTGGTAAGGGCCAATTTGGATCAGTTTTGTTTAACAGACAGTTTCCTGAGCTATTCTTTGAATTTTGAGTTGATATTAGAGGTTCAAAATATTTTTTATGTTAGGTTTATACCTGTAAAAGGGCTTGAGCAAATTTAAGTGCCAAGTCAATATTTGGTACTTGGTTTCAAGAACTGCCAGATTTAGGTAAGACATAATTATGCTTCAGTTTTCATTATTTTACCTAGGATAGAAAGCTTTATTGGGATTGAAATTTGGAAGATATAAATCTCTAAAAATGCTAGGGATAACTCGAAATTATATCTGGAAATTCAATGTGGTTTAAAAGTTATGCCTTTGCAATATATTTCTCAGAAACTATAGATAGTGAATTTTTGGTGAGTTTCAGTTTGATTTGTAAATTATGAATACATTTGGGATTTATATTTTATTGTTAGGTAAATTGTAGACAAATTGATCTTTGGACAGTTTTACAAAGACTGGTTATGCTGCCAAAATTTTAAGGATAAATTTCATTTTCTCCTAAGAACATTAGAGCTTATTATAAAATGCCTCTCGAAATTTAATTTGTAATATTTCTCCTTGAACTTTAAAACAATTGCGAATTTCCCCCTTTAATTGAATATTTGACAGAAAAATGCACTTGGTACTTATTGGTAGCATGAGTTGGGGATGATAAGGATAAAATACAAAGTTACTCTTGTAATTCAATCAAAAAAGAGAATATTTAGGACAAATTATCATTTTTTTTCCGCTCTTGTAATTCAATCATAAAATACAAAGTTACTCTTGTAATTTAATCAAAAAAGAGAATATTTAGGACAAATTATCATTTTTTTTCCGCTCTCTTATGTTTAACTTTATAATTTTACATTTAATAAGAATAGCAAGTTTCATTATGTTTTAAATGAGTGTCACTTCATAATTTCATATTTTAATGCTGTTGTGAAGTATGTTTTTAGTTAAAATTTAATTGAGAGGGTAAATTCGAAAATATTTCAAAATTTGGGGGAAATAGTATTAGAAATTAAACTTCGGAGGGCATTTATAATAAGACCTAAAGTTCAGAGAAAGTGGAAGGGGAAGTGAAATTTGTCCAAATTTTAAATATGATTTAGAGGAAATACGGCCCATTTTGGCCATGCACGGAGGCAACCACTGCAAAACACAAGTGCGGGATTGCACGTGCTCCGCTGCAGCAATGGGCGAAGCGGCGTGTATGGGACCTACAGGTCTTAGCATTGGGCTCATAAGCGCACAATCGCGCACATGTTGTGCTGCAAATGGCCCGGCTGATGCTTAAAAACTTTTTTTTTTAGGGGATTTTGGTTTCTTTTAGGAACTTTTAGATCCAAATGTGATATTTTCAGTTCATCTCTAAACTTTTGATTTTTTTTTCTTCAAAATGACTATTGCCTTCGGAATTACTTTTTTAAGAAAAATTTTAAAATCCGCTAAACTGAGGAAAAAAAAAATTTTCTAAGGCATTAGATTTGGGAATTTTCTTCGTATTTTATTTATTTGATCCATTAAGCATATTTTAACCTTAATAATAACTTATTTTGTGAACTTAGAAGATAGAGTTAAGGTGCTCAGTAGAGCTAAGCTTAAATTATGAAAATATTAGACAAATTTATGCTTCCTAACACTAAACTTTTCAGATAAATAAATAACAAACTTACGGTCTCATACATTGTGTAATAGTATAAGATAAGTAGAATATCACCGGTATCACCACAATATTTGTGCGTATCTTATTTGTAATGTTTGATGTTGAAAGCATTAGTATGTATCGATGTCGCATTTGCAAGCATGTGCAGTATCATGAAGTGGCATTGTACAAAATCTTATTATTACGAAGTGATGAATATAAGATGATTTTTAATGGGATTTAAATAGTAACCTTGGGACTGGTTGGAAATTACTTAAGATAGTGATCTTTATGGAGACTTATCGATTATTCATGTCCCAATGAAGATTTGTGGTGTGAGAAGTTTCCTCGATGATCATGGGAATAAAAAGGGGTTTTCCTAGAAAAATAAAAATTTAACCTCACACGATAGTATAAATGTAATAGTTACGACTGTGGCCATTGGGTCCAAAGATTTGGAATATATGAATGAAAAAAAATAGGCCAACCTACTCTAAAAAACCCTACAAGTGTGCTCATTAAGTTTATACGGAAATAGGGGTACAATTAAAAGATGAATGTGGTCCATCAGCTCATGCAATTCATATTATTCATCTTGTATATTTATTTTACTTACTGGGTTTTGGTTAACTTAGTTTATGGTGATGCAGATGAGGACACTTGTTAGCACTAGTTGATTATAGCATTATCCCCAAAGCTCGTGAAATTGTGTATATGAACAATAGTGACATGTTTTGAGACCCTCTTTTCACTGCTTTTATTGTACACCCTTTATTATTGTACGTATTACCTGGTTGTCCTATTTTGAGTTACGTACTATATTGCACATATGAGAACAGTAAGAGGGTGTGGGTGATAACTACTCTATAATTTTTTTTTTTTATAGCAACGAAAGTTTAAAAAGATCAAATCTACCAACGTTTTCATATCATATTCAAAATGCTTGTCAGCTATAAGGTTAGAGTCAACTGGTTGCAGAGAAGAACAGCGGGGAGTGAGATAGAAAAGAAGATTTATAGAGGAGATAAGATAAAACTCTAGACTAGGTTTTTATTTGGGTTTTTTAATGGTCAATCTCTAATTTTCCAGTGTCAATTATGTTGGGATTTATACACAAAGGCATGTGATGTTTTTTGATATTATTTATTTTGAATAAATAAAATTGAATTTTCATTATATTTATGTGCATATATTTTGAATACTTTATTAATGTCATTAAAAGTCCATAATTATTCATATGACCTTAAATATTATATATAAGTGTTATTTGTTAGAGGATAATATTTAACGATGATAATTAAAGTAGTCTGTGATAATTAATCAATTATTTATTTAATATAGCTATAAAATAATTATGAAAATTTATGAAAATTTTGTTATTCTGGTCTCCTAATTCTGGTGAAATTTTTAAAATATCATTTTCGAAACCAATAAATTCTGACTGACTAGAAAATTAATGATTAATGTTATTATTGGGGTTGAACTTTGTTCACCTAGACATTGTCCACATAGGTGTCATATGTTATCGGACGTTAAATATTTCTAAATGAACCAATTAGTCTTATGAGACTTAATGTTTATTTGATTTTATGATCATCGAATGTCGATCACTAAGTATTCGTGAACTATGTTCAGTGAGCTTAGTAGCTATCTCTTTGGTAATTGATCGTTTGATTATCAGGAGTATCATGATTACTGTTTGATGACCAAAATGATAGGCTCAGATACTATCTTAGACCAACATCTGATGATTCTTTGCTCATGTGATTAGCATTCGATTTCCAGTACGTAGAGCTCCCTTACCACATATTGACATTCGATATAGTGGTGAGTGCTGGGCAGTTCCTAAGGGGCCATGTCCCTAAGAATTCGGCCTTTATCTCATATTATGTCCATGTGGAATCTACAATCTTAGTAACTTAGGAAGTGGGTTCATGGTCCACTAAGTCCCTAAACTTTAGAGACCATCATCAGCTACTCTCTCTATATATATAAGGGAAGAAATCCCTCAAACGGAACATTCGATTTTACATACCGTTACTCTACCAAAACATATATGGAGCTTGTTTGTACCTTGTATTTTTGCTGATTATAGTAAACAGTTCTTACAGAAGACATAGCATATTCTGGCAAACCTTTCTAATTTCCGGTGTCCTTTATTTTTATGCATTTTATTTATTGTTTTTGGTTTTGATTGATTTGCTTGTTCTTATTCATGGTGTCTAAGGGCACATGCAATTTAGTTTAATGAATTATTACTAATTAAATTGAATTTTATTTTTCATAGATTTTTAGCATCTACAATTAGTGCCCATCGTGGAGCCTTTGATTGCCTTGCATGATGGACCAGCAAATCAACCATGTCTTCATCATGGCAACAACTGTCACCTACGCGACAAAGTCCTAGAACTAGTCGTTAGGCATCAACGGTCCAACAAAGGCGTGAAGAGTTACTTGTTGGGAGGGAACTCTGAACTCGCCAACCTGAAACACCTAGTTGAGCAACTGACCACCAAGCATGAGTTCTAGTAGTAATAACTCTAGAGCATTACTATAGAGAATCAAGCACTTCATGGACAACTCACTGCTGTAAACATGCAGTAGAAATATGGCTCGTACTACTACTACCCCTATGCTGAATATTTAACAACATTAGCGGCTAGCAATAGGCAATGCCAAGAAATATGCAAGGCACTAGAGCCAACTATAGCCCAATTGCTCTTATGCAACCACTGTTAACACCCAGGGCTATGCCTATAACAGGTGCTCGACATTCAAATGAAGAGTAAAATAATTGGCACCAAAGTACAAAGGGCAAATGCAAGACGTAGGGAGAATTTGTCAGAAAATACCACTGCTGCCTTCTGGTTCTATTTCCTCAGGAATTGTGAACATCAAAGATGTCATGAGAGAAATCATGACATAAAGATTATCTTAAATGGAATAGTGATTCACTTCATAATTGCACAAAGCCACCAATTTGATGTTTGGAATCAATGATCTTGTAGGTGACTTACAAAGAACTCTTTTGACTAGAAGAATCATAAGCACTTATACCCCGAAGTTCAGAAATGTGGTCTTTTTGAGGTTCGATGGACTCTTTGATCCACGTGACCACATTATGCAGTACATGTATTGTTGGGAATGCTTTAAGTGTGAAAGATATTTTTAGATACATTTCATTTATTTGAATTGATTAATAATATATTTAAGGTTTTTTATTACATCTTTACTATACTGTCCTTATTATTATTTACATAATATGACTTATTAACTACTTAGCATTTAAACTATTAGAATGTTGTATATAATAGATTTTATATACGAGAAAAAAACATTTTAAAGTAAGTAGTCTAAATTTATAGTCTGTGGTCTATGGAGCATTTAACTTATATGAAAACTATTATATTGTTTAAATCTAATTGGAAAGACGGCTTGTCTTGATTATCTATAACGAGTCGACTCTTAAGTAGCGATATAGATATATGGCCCAATGGTAGTGATATATTGGTTTTGGACCAAAGTGTAATTAATTTATGAGTTAGCTTGAATAGATTAATTCACTTTTAATATTCATTATGCAACAATCTTAATCCTAAGTAAGTAAATGACATCATGTTTATGAATTGTATATTTTAATGTTTTAAAGGCTAAAGCTTATCAAAGTAATAAGCTATTAGACCTGTTTATTGAGTACATGACTTATATTTGATATTAGCTTTGCTTATAGATATAGAATTATAGCTCCTATAAAAAGTAAATGTTATCCTCTTAACGACATTATATAAGATATGAAAATGGACAAGGTCTTAGGTTATTTACTTGGCAAATGATTTATTATTCGCATTTGGTGAATAATCATTTTTCTATTAGATGTATAATTGATCTTTTAAATAAAGTGATCAAAAGTTTGAACGAACTTTGGCTTTAAGTTGATCATGGATATCATATGAGGGTGTTGCATATATAATAAGGTAATTAAACTGTAGTTACATACTGACTTATGCAATACGGTATATAATTAAGAGTGCAGTTTTAGATTCATAATGGTATGACTTTGAAATTAATAATTATGTAATTAATTAATTTAATATAGAATAATTAATTACATAAATTATCAGAGCCCATATTATGTATGTTTAATTAGTCCATTTACTAACTCAATATAATTCCTTAACAGATGGTAATCAGTCGAATTATTCATTATGGCTTTAATTCTTGAACTTAGCAAGAAGAAAAATCTAGATAACTTTTTACAGGATGTGGTTCTTTTTTTCTACTAAGAGGAGAATGAGAATTTTGTTTAATTTAATTAATTGGATAAACATTTTGTTTGGATAAAAATTTATTTAAAAGATAATATTTATTATTTAATTAATTATATTTATCTTTTATGACAAATATGGGATTAATTTAAACTAAAAAATATAAATAAATTAATTATTTGGATAATTAATTTAAATATCTAAATAATGGTATTTAAATAAATATTTTAAATTAAATATGGTAATTATTCTATTTAAATTTGAATTGAAATAAAATCTTATCATAGTCTACATGGTTTAGGCATATTCCATTGTGATAAGGCTAGGAAAAAGATTTTTACGTTTTTTTATTTTATTTAGATAATTATGGCATAATAGTTTAATTCAAACGCAGTTGCTATTATTTTATTTTAAATTTATATTGGATTTATGAAACATTATCCATGCAAATAAAATCATAAGATAAATGAAGTTTGAAATTTGAATCAAATTTAGGTCTCCATTATCCTAATGTAGGTGTTTTTTTGGTGTCTCCCAAGGACAAAAAAAATGTAAATTATGGATAAAGGAGAGAGAAAAATCTTTTTTAAATATTCTATTCAAATTCGAATTCTATTTAATCCATTCATTATGAATAAGACACTAGGAACTCCTGGCTTATTTTGACCACATATTCTGAGGTAAGAAAGCTTGTTATTATTCTTTTATTAATAGTAATAATAAATTGTAAGAGCTCTAGATATTTGAAAGGAGAAAGCTGTGCACCAAATATTGATTGAGAGACCGAGAGCCCACATACTTCACTATTTGGAAATTGGAGAATAGTAAAGAAGACTAGTTGGTTGAAGCTTTCTTAGACACCTTCTCTAACTTTCCTATTGTTTTCTCTCTAAGGTTTGTAGATTGTGGAATAATTTATTGTATATGATAACTTGAGTTAGTATAATCCAAGAAAAAATTTTAAAATTCTGCTACGTAAATGTGACGGCCCGCCCTACTGGAGGCTAAATAGTACTATCACGATCGAGTTCTGAAGCCAACTACGATAGCCTGTCACCTCATAAGTCACCATCAACTTACTTTCAACATACTTTCTTTCTTTAACATACTTATTTTAACTTTTTCATTTTAATGTATACATAATTTTTTTTTTTAAACTTTAAACTTGAAAATTGTACTATCATAAAATATTTACTATAGTAAACATCTTAAAACGTACATTTCATGTTTGAATTTCGTTTGTCGTAAAACCATTACTATGGTAATCATTTTTCATAGATAATTCGTACTTTTACAAACATAAATACATAAATCATCATTTCTATTCTTTTTAAATAGCTCTATAGAAAACTTGTAGTAGAACCATAACCCTCACCTAGTCCCTTGGCACATATAGATCTAACCTATCATCTATCAACTCGTCTATTGGCGTGCAGGTTGCTTACCTACAACATAAACAAACTCGTGAGCTAATTGCTCAGTAAGTTCAAACATTCATACATGACTTGGCACATATAGATCCAACTCATCATCTATCAACTCGTCTATTGGCGTACAGGTTGCTTACCTACAACATGAACAAACTTGTAAGCTAATTGCTTAGTAAGTTTAAACATTTATACATGACTTATAATTACTCATACCATATAGCACAGAGCATTAACATTACATATAACATACATTGTTTAAAATTCATACTCAATATACTTAACATCATAAACATACTTAACGTATATTTAAATATCGTAAACATACTTACATATACTTTAACATCGTAAACATACTTAATGTATACTTAAACATACTTAACGTATACTTAAACATCGTAAACATATTTATGTATACTTAAACATTGTAAACATACTTAAGATATACTTGAACATACTTAACGTAGAACATTGAATATAGCATAGATAATCAAACATGGTGTTATGCGTATTATGCTCATTTATGGGTTACATTTTTAGTCTTAGGTCTTTGTCTTTCATTACGTTTTAGTTTTGGGCCCCATGTTGGT
Source organism: Antiaris toxicaria (assembly GCA_035233585.1). NCBI lineage: Eukaryota > Viridiplantae > Streptophyta > Magnoliopsida > Rosales > Moraceae > Antiaris > Antiaris toxicaria. The sequence continues at coordinate 23,126,764 of CP141153.1, forward strand.
CGTACCGTAGTGCGTATATGATTAAGAGAGACACTGAAGAGTTACCCACTAGCCAATCCTCAACAGTCTAACATAACGTTAACATAAACATAACATGAGGAACCTTCACCTTGCGGGAGGCCAGTACGCTAATAGGTGATTTTATTACCATTTTTCATATGGTTCCAACTAAGTGACATTCTCATTACCCCATGGTCTGGAACACTTTACATGTCTTTTTTTTATTGTGTGTATTTTGTTAGACACATCGTTGTGCATATACCACCTATATATATAATTTACATTTTATACATAGACATAGATATGTCAAGTAAATTCATGTTGCAAACAATGAGATATCTGAACTTACAACATATAGCACATAAACATAACAGTCAATTCATGTTGTAGACAAGAAAATATCTGAACTTACAACATATAACACATAGGCATAGTAGTCAATTCATGTTGCAGATAAGAAAATATCTGAACTTACAACATATAACACATAGGCATAGCAGTCAATTCATGTTGCAGATAAGAAAATGTCTGAATTTACAAGTACATCGCTAGTATCTCCTTTTTCACTTTCTGGGTCTGCAGATGTTCCTGCATCGCGTCTGGATCGGGTTCCTATAACCGAAATAACCACGATTATTTTTTATACTTATTTCATACATAAAACTTAATAAAACGTAAAAATTCTATGTTTACCTTCCTAATTATGAACATAAGGTTCTGCTAACTTTTTACAAAATAACCATTTTATCCTGAACTTTTGGTAAAATGACCATTTTGTCCTTAATAGGATTTTTCGTTGTAAACGTTCTTAAACATTATTCTCTTTTATTTAAATCTTGATTTTGGCCATTAAAATCTTAATTAACCCCATTTTTTTCTTTTCCGCTTACTTTTGGAAAAATGACCATTATATCCCAAACTTTTGGTAAAATTACCATTTTACCCTTAGTGGGATTTTTTCACGTAAACCTTGCTTATGGCCTTTAAAATCATAATTAGAGCCTTTGAATCATGTTTAAAGCCTTAACGGTTTGTTTTGATCATTTCTTAAATGTTTGACTAAAATAACCAATTTGTTCCTAACCGGATTTTCTTACTTTTCTTTGACTTAAAACTTAATTCTGGCCATTAAAATCTTAATTAAGGCCTTAGGATACTATTTCAAGCCTTGACGCCCCTTTTTCTAACTTTTGACAAAATGACCATTTCGTCCTCAATTTTTGACAAAACGACCATTTTGTCCCTAGTAGGATTTTTCTTCGTTTTTTCGACTTAAATCTTGATTTTGGTCTTTAAAACCTTAATTAAGACCTTAGGTTGCTATTCTAAGCCTTAACGTCCCTTTTTCTAACTTTTAACAAAATGATCATTTTGTCCTCAACTTTTGATAAAATGACCATTTTGTCCCTAATGTGAATTTTCTTCTTAAATTTACTTTTCTTTGACTTAAAACTTAATTTTGGCCTTTAGAATTTTAATTAAGCTATTCTAAGGCCCTAATGGTCCATTTATAACATTTCCGAAACTTTTGGTCAAAATGATCATTTTACCTCTGATGGGTTTTTGGAGCATAACATTTTCACTTTAATGTTTTAACAGGATTTTCTAAGTCCAAAAATCATAAAATAAATTTTCTGAGGTCTTATTAGGTTTTTGCAATATTAATCGCTGTTTCACTATTTATTTTTCACTTGACCGTCGAGTGATACTATTCAGACTCTAGGTTATTTATCTTCTTTTTCTTACATTTTGGGACTTCGAATGGACGTTTCACTAATATTAAAAATGTTTGTCATCCTTTCTCGGGCCTAGGTCACTGAGGGGGCTTGGGTTTTCAAAATTCGACCACATTTTATCCCTCGTTTCCCAAAATACCCTTTGGGTCATTCTAAAAATTTCGATAGCGTTTCCACTTAAATTTTAGGTTCTCTGCATTTAGGTAATACCTCAAAACTATGTACCTGTCACGTACTAAACTAAAAGCCTAATTTTTACGTAAAAACACAAATTTTTTATGTAAAAATTTCCATGAAAACCTAATTGTTTCTAACGAAATTTCGATCCATTTTTTTCCCAATCTCACCCTCGGTTTTTATCCACATTTCAAACACACATTTTTCCTCACAAAAATCTCAATACATCGCATAAACAACCCACGGTTTTTCTTTTGATTCTATGCATAAAATTTGAAATTTTAAGCTTCTCAATTTTTCCTAACAATCCACAAGCCACATGAAAAATTTTTGAATCATCAAGCTCTCAAAATTAAGCTTAAAATTTTCCATTCAACACGCACATGGAGCTCACAGATTTCCCTTGAAAACTTGCACCCAATTTTATTTTTCAAGCTCTAATCCATTCTTTAATTCAATCACCTACTAACCCATCTTTCTAAAGCATAAACTAACAAAATCTCAACTTAAATTTCACACCATAAATCACATATGCTAGCTCACGGGTTCTTCACCAAAACTCAAGAAAATAATTGGGAAATGAAGTCTTACCTCATAACTAATGCTCAACTTGAGCTTGGGAAGGGTTTTGATCAAGTTTGGTGTGAAAAACTTGAAGAAATCTTGGCTTACTGGTGGTGGGGATGCACGGCAGAAATGGGTAGCAAAGGAACTGAGTTTTGCTGCTGTTTCTTCTCTGTTTTTGCAACCAAATAATCGGGCATTTAAATGGCCAAACAAGGGGGACTAGTTAGCAATTCTTTAGGGACCATTTAGCAAAAATTTTGGGTAATTTTGATAAACTTTAGGGGTTCATTAGCAATGAAACAAAAACTTTTCTGATTTTTCCCTTCATCCACCGACTACAACTTACCCCATTTTCCCAAATTTTTTTCCAAAATTTTACATGCAATTTTGGCAAGCTTTTGGCCCTTGGATCAAGATTACTTTAAACCTTAACCATTGGATTTTCCTAATATTTTCCACACCATATTTACTCATTTATTTATGACATCATCATGATGTCATCATTCCTTACTTTATCGTCTAAGTTTGACCAAAAGTCAAATCGAATGGAATTTTACCTAAATCGCGTAGGCGGGTTTATGGGGCCATCTGTGCGATTAGTTTATCTTCAATCACTTCTGTTTGGCCAAAAATCCTTTCCGTAGGTATTTCATCTTTTTCCTACCCTTGGTTTACCATAGGTCACCTTCTAGGTTTTTGGATACCGAATTGGCACCGTTCCTCCTATTTCGGTTGGGTAAAATTTTTCATCATTGAATTCTCGACCTTTAACATTGTTAGAACATTTTATTACATTCTAAACAACATCAAATCATACATTTCACATTTTAAACACTAAAATTATCATATACATACAATATATATTGTACGAGAACGATGAAATTTCTCAATTATGATAGTCAATTACCCGATTATCCTACAAGCATGATGTCCATTCGACGGCCATTCCATCCCAAATGCCTGATAATATGATGTGTAAGCTATTTGCATAAAGCTTCAATGATTTTGGAATCTTCCCTTGGAAATGATTGATTCTTTGAGGAGTTGACAAAGGAACTTATGCACAACTACTAAATTCATATCCAGTTTGGTAAGACTACCAAGGACCTGTGGAGTATTGTACAAGGTCCTAACGAAACCTTGCATGCTTACATCAAGCGATTCAATAAGGTAATCTCTGAAATTAACGAGCTAGATGATGGGATAACTCGTGAAAGCATTGAAGATGGGATTATTGCACAAATCCTTTTTTAAAAATGAGATTTGCTCTAAATATCTGGTGAACATTCATGATGCTATAAACAGGGCCAAGGGATTCATCGACCTTAAGGAGGAAGACTAGCATGTAAAGAGGGAACTCGCTTGAACGAGAGATGACATTCAAGCTTCCAAAGTCGAATCACGAACAATAAGAATGGAGAGAACGAGGACTTCTAGGAGACAAGAACTTAGGGAAGAATGATCCTCGAAGAGGGAATCACACGGGCCTTTTTCCCCTCTAAAGTATGCATTGAACATCAATGCATCAGAGCTCATTACTCATCCTAAAGGGAAAGACTACGTGATTTAGCCAAAGAAGCTCCCTGAGAATGTTGCATGAGACATGACTAAGTAATGTGAGTTATACAAAGATCACGTCGACCATATTGTCGACTGTCAAGCACTTCGAGCATAGATTGCAGAATTGCTGAACGGGGGATATTTGAGATAGTCCCTTAGCGAAACAAGAAAAAAGGCTTACAATTTAGATGTTGAGTTGAGTACTAGATAGGTCTAGCAAGTCAAGGAGACTCTGTCCTAGCCATTAGGTTGAAAGACAATTGGCATCATCTATAGGGGATCGGTCTACAACGGAGAAATGATGCCATCGATCAAAGTACACCACAGGTAAGCTACACAATTAGTGTCTATTGTTTTGCTCGATAATCCCATAGAGCTCTTGATCACTTTCCACAGTAGCGAGACTCGAACATTGAGTAAGCTACATGACGATGCACTCTTCCTTATAGTAACTATGTCCAACTATGAAGTGAGTAGAATACTTGTCGACAATGGGAGCTTTACTTATGTGCTTTTTTTGTCAACATTGCGGGAAATGGAAATTGATGAGAAGGAGATCGAGAAGATGAGCACAACACTTAATGGTTTTAATAATGAATCCGCAACTTCAATAGGAAGAACTTAATTCCCCGTGTTCACGTTGATTGAGAACAAGCTGGGTAACTTTTTAATCATGGATTGTCCATTTATTTATAACATCATACTGGGGAGGTTGTCGATCCACATGATGAAGGCAATTTCTTCTACTTGTCATCAATATGTTCGATTCCTAACCAAACATGGGATTTGCGAGATTTGTGACAACCAAGAGACCTTTTGAATTTGCTATCTAAACTTGATAAAGATGAAGAATAAAGCTCACTAGTAGAAATTATAGGTAGTTGAGGGATTGATTGATTGAATGATGCTCGAAGTAGAGTTACTGGACAAAGTCCAGATCTACCCAAAAGAACCTGGCAACTAAGTCAACATCAGCTCAACACTTGACAACATGTTCTAATCAGATCTTACGAAATTTTCATGTATAATAGGGACTACTTTGCTCAGTTTGACAAAGACATGCTAGGAATCCATCCAAGTGTGACACTCATTGGCTGAATGTTAACCCCAACAACAAGCCGGTGAAATAGAAAATGAGGAAGTCGGGCATCGAGTGTAATAAGATCATCAACGACAAAGTTCAAAAACTTATCCAGGCCAGATTGGTTAGCAAACATCATCATAGTAAAGAAAAAGAATGCCAAATGGTGAGTCTATATTGAGTTTATAGATTTGAACAAAACGTGCCCAAAAGACAACTTCCCTCTCCCATACATTGATTTCCTTGTCGACACGATTGTAAGTCACGAACTCTTGTCCTTCATGGATTTATTTTTAGGTTATAACTAGATTCTCATTGTAGAAAAATCAAAAAACGTGCATAGTGAAATTTTAAAAAATTTTAAATGATTGTACTAACTTGTGTTACCTTATAAAATAAATTATATAAACAATCTATATACCTTGTGTTTCATCTGGTCATAACACCTTGTGAGGAAAACACCAAGAACGTCTGAGAATATGATCGAGAAAGCTTCTATTAATTAACCTTCTTTTACTATTCTCTAATTCCTATACAGCGGAGTATGTGGGCACTTAATTTCTTTATCGGTACTCACATGGCTTGTCTTCTTTCAATCACCCAAAACTCTAGCAATTTATTATTATTAACGAGAGATATAATAATAAATTTGCTCATTTGATAGTCTGTAGTTAGAGAAAAATAAGAGTTCTAAGGGTTCTATTTATAGTTAATTTACTAGGTGGTTTTTCAAATTTGAATAAGACATTTAAAGAGATTTCACTCTCTCCTCCCTTACACATTGGTGTCTTTTTCCCTGAGAGAAAGCATAAAAAAAGACGCCTACAATAGTCATAGGAAATATAAAATTTTGATTCAAATTTCAGTCTCTATAAATCTTGAGATTTTATTTATATGATATTGTTTCATATATCCAGTTTAAATTCAAAATAAAATTATAACAAATTTACTTGAATTAAACAATAATATAATAATCATCCAAGTAAAATTAAATAAGGAGAAAATATTTTCCTTCCCTTATCCTCTAATTTGCACTAACAATAAGCACAATAAGACAAAATTTTATTTCAATTCAAATTCAAATAGGATAATTTCTATATTTAATTTAAATTATTTATTTAAATTAGATTATCTAGATATTTAAATTAATTATTCAAATAATTAATTAATTTGTCCACATCTTTCAAAATTCAAATTAATCTCAAATTTATTTCAAAATACAAATGTAATCATTTTAAATTTTATCTTCTAAATAAATATTTATACAAATTAAATATTTATCCCATTAATTAAACAAAACAAAATTCATATTCTACCCTCAACCAGAAAAAAATGCCCACACCACTTATGTGGAGCTAAGTCCCAAAATTTAAGCTATAAAGAATATCCCGATCAAATTATACGTTAAAGAATTATGTGGAGTGAGTAAAGAGACTAATTAAATATATAATATAGACTCTAATAATATATGTGATCAATTATTCTATACTAAATAAATCAATTATATAATTATTAGTTTCAGAGTCACACTATTATAAACTTGAAACTACACTCCCAATTATGTACCATATTATGTAAGCCAGTGAATAGCTGCAGTCTAATGATCTTGTCATATATGCAATACTTTCATATGATATCCATGATTAACTTAAGGTCAAAGTCCATTCAACCTTTTAATCACGCTATCTTAAAGATCTATTATACATCTAATAGGAAAATGATTATTTATCGTGTGCGAACAATAAATCATTTGCCAAGAAAGTAACCTAAGGCCTTATCCATTTTCACATCTTATATAATATCATTAAGAGGATAACCTTTACTCCTTATTAGAGCTATGATTCTATATGTATAAGCAAACCATTGATCATATTTAAGTCATGTACTAAACGAACTAGTTTAGTAACTTACAACTTTAAGAATGCCTTAGTCTTTGGAATGTCAAAGTACACAAGTTATGCCCATGAAGTCATTTACTTATTCAATATTAAGGTTATTGCATAATAAACGTCAAAAGTAAATTAATCCACTTACGCAAACTATATAGATTAATTACACTTTAATCCAAATCCAATATATCACCCCTAAATAATATATCTATTGTTAGGAATGTCCTAAGCGGGAAAAATATTTTCTTACATTTCATTTGTTTTGAACTGATTTATAATACAATACAAGTTATTTACTTCATTGTCACATGACCTAATCTTATTTACATGTTAAAGTAAATGTGAGCAAATATGACTCATTGGTTACTTGTTATTAAATTTTTAGGATGTTGCATATAATAGTTTTTTTTAATGCAAAAAGACAATGTTCTAATATAAGTAGTCTAAATTTGTAGTCCATAGTCTATAGGATTAAAGTAAGCATCTAACTTATGTTCAGATTATTATGTTGTTTAAAGCCAAATAGAGAGACGGTTTGTCTTGACTGTCTTAAGCATTAATTCCCAGATAGAGATATAGATATGTTATTTCGTGGTGACATATTAGACTGAGATCAAAGTGTAATTAATTTACATAATCCGCTGGAATGGTTTAATTCACTTTTGACATTCATTATGCAATAATCTTAATCATGAGTAGGTGAATCACTTCATGTGTATGACTTGTGTACTTTTATGTTTCAAAGGCTAAAGCATCTTAGAGGTAGTAAGCTTATAGATCAGTTCGTTGGATACATGACTTGTCTATGATGGAGGATTTGTTTACACATATTGGAATCATAGTTCTAATGAGGAGTAAAGGTTATCCTCTTAAAGGCATTATATTGAATGTGAAAATAGATAAGACCTTAGGTCGTTTGCTTGACAGATGACTTCTTATTTACATATAGTAAATAATTAGTTTCTTAATTAGGTGTATAATGGATCTTTAAGATAGTGTGATTAACAGGTCGAACTGACTTTGACCTAAGGTTGATCATGAATACCATATGAGGAAGTTGTATATATGATAAGATCATCAGACAATAGCTAATCATTGACTTGTGTAATATGGTATATAACTGGGAGTGTAGTTTCAGGTTTATAGTGGTGTGATTCTAAAACTAATAATTATGTAATAGGTTTATTTGGTATAAAATAATCCTTATATGGATTATTAGAGTCCATATTTTATATGTCCAATCGGTCTTTTGACTAGTTACGCATAATTGCTTAATAAATAGTAATTAATCGAGATATTTTTTATTGCTTGTATTCTTTCATTTAGTGAAAAGAAAAATCCGGATCACCTATTTCAAGATGTGAGCATTTTTCTGTGGGAGTTAAGGGTAAAATTATAATTTTGTATTATTTAATAAATGAGATAAGTATATGATTGGGGTGAATATTTATTTTGAAAGATAAGATTTAAAATTTAAATTAATTGTGTTTGTCTTTTAAAACATAAATATAAGGCTGATTTAAATTTTGAAATCTTATTTAAATAAATATTTTGAAATTTAAAAGATTATCTTATATGAATTTGAATTAAATAAAATCTTGTCCTCGCATACTAATAGGGAGCGGATTTTTTAGGGATTTGGAAGACAAGATTTTCTCCTAATTTGATTTTGTTTTAGATAAGAGATTACACAATTATTTAAATTCAAATAAAGTTACTATGATTTTATTTGAATTTAAATTGGAGTTATGAAATATTATCCATGCCGATAAAATCACAAGATTTATGGAGTTTTAAATTTAAATCAAATTTTGAATCATAAACCCTATAATGGCCGAATTTTTTAAACAAATTTAGGGATTAAATATTTGGTTTTTGTGTAGGGAAGAGAGAAAAAAAATCTTATTTGGAATCTTGTTTGAATTTTGAATGAATCCTTCCCTGTAGTGGTCGAATTTTCTAGGGTATTTCTAAGGGGAGAAATGGCCTTGGGGTTTAGAGGAGGGAAAAAAATCTTTTCTTGAATCCTATTTAAATTTTGAAAGCCACCTAATATAATTTTATAAATAGGACCCTTAGGATTCTTATTTTTTTTTTCAACCACAGACCTCAGATGAGTAAATTTATTATTATACCTCTCACTTATAATAGTAAATTCTTAGAGATTTGGGTGATTGGAAAAAGACAAGGCGCACTAGAATATCGATCGAGGAACTGAGTACTTGCCACTTTACTATCTAGGAATTGGAGAATAGTAAAGAAGACTAGTTGGTTTAAGCCTATTCGTCACATCCTTCTGCTTTCCTAGTGATCTCTTCTAAAGGTGTAATGGTTGTTGAATAATTTATTGTATATAGCAACACGAGCTTTTAATAATCTTTAAAAATTTTTTAAATTTTGTTATGCAAGTTTTACTATTTTTCTACATCTATGTCTTTACTCATGAGTCAACTTATTCCAGATGATCAGGACAAACCATTTCCTCAATTGGTTTTAAACAACAAAATAGCCTTAACATAAATTAGATGCTTACTCTAATCCCATAGACTATGGATTATAGATTTAGACTACTTACTTTAGAATATTGTCTTCTCTCATACAAAAGGCCAGTGTATGCAATATTCTAATAGTTTAACATCAAGTAGTCAATGAGCCATATTTGTTTACATAACATAAGGATATATAGCAATGTAATAAATAGCCTCTAATGTATTATTAATCAGTTCAGAAATAAATGAAATACATAAAAATGTCTTTCCATCTTAGGGTACTCCTAACAAACTCCTACTTACCGTAAGCTAGTAAATGTGTTATGTCTTGTATCCTATTACCTCTATGACCCTTTCAAAGTTTCTAGCCACTAAAGTCTTAGTAAAAGGATCGGTAATATTGTTTTTAAATACGATCTTACATATATCTACTAGTCTATCCTCCACGTACTCTCTAATTGCATGGTATTTTTGATCAATATGTTTGGTTCTCTGGTGGTGCCTCGATTCTCTTGTGTTGGCAACAGCCATGCTATTATCACAATAAAGTATAATATCCTTATCAACACTTAGAATGACTTCAAGGTCTCTAAAGAACTTGTGGAGCTAAACTACTAATTTAAATGCCTCAGTCCCAGCCACATATTTATCTTCCATCATAGAGTCAGCAATGCAACCCTATTTCACACATCTCCAAACAATGGTGCCTTTTCTAAGAATGAAAATTGTGACACCCTGCCTCACGCGGGCCCGTCACTTGACATCTATTCTTACTTTAACTATTTGTTCTTTTCATATTGATATAAAAAGGTGGGGAAATTTTTTATTATACACATACTTACACTTACTCTCTTTCTCTCTTTCTATCTGATGGATTAAGCATAGCGGGTCCATAACCTTTGACATGACATTCACAACCCATTCCACCGGTCTCGTATCTCAATAAACTCAAATGGCAGGTTATTTAACTTTGTTACTTGCACACGAATAAACTAGTGAGCTAAACGCCCAGTAAGTTCAAACATAAAAACATAAATAATAAAACAGTATAGTATACTGTTATATTCTGTTATATAAACATATATACTATCTGTAGTATATAACTACTAAAAACATATCGTGCATTAATACAAATAATCACATAATTTGTGATAACTAGTAGTATTCTATAAAATTAGAATAACTATAAATATACCAACTGTAATAATAGTGGTATACTCTGACATCACTCAAGCCATCTCTTAAAACTTTACTCTGATGTAATGACAAATAATCACATAAATTGTGATAACTATTAGTATTCTATAAAATTAGAATAACTATAAATATACCAACTGTAATAACAGTGGTATCCTCTGATGTCACCCATAACATCTCTTGAAACTTTACTCTGATGTATTAACATAATATCACATATAGGGTTAGCACAAACATCACATCATGTGGTAGTGCTCGTATTATACTCATTTATTCTTTTCTTCATATTTCTCATTCATTCTTTCATTACATCATTCTTTACTTTCAATTTATGGGCCTTGCGCCTTGGGCCTCGCGCCCGTCATACTGTATGGGCCTCGCGCCCTATATATCATGGGCCTCGCGCCCGTTAAACTGTATGGGCCTCGCGCCCTATATATCATGGGCCTCGTGCCCATTAAACTGTATGGGCCTCGCGCTCGTTACACTGTATGGGCCTCGTGCACGTAGTGCTATATCTTTAATAATTAGCACAACATGTAACTTATAAACATATATATATATACAAATGCACATAACATAATAGTTAGCACAAAACATTGCAATTAAACACAACAATTATGTCTTAAGTGTTTTATGCTCAATTTTTCGATTTATTTTGTTCATTTATTATCTTATCTGTACTTTAACTCTGTATGGGCCCGTTTTGGTCATACCGAAAAGCGCGCTATAGAGGGGCCTGGGAGCTACCCTGGCTCTCCCGCATCTGTGCTATGTTTTCTGCTTTGACAATGAAATAACCTCCCCTCGCGAGAGGCCGGTACGCCAAAACATTAGGTTTTCATTACCTTGTTGTTTAATGTTTAAGTGTACATACAATAACATCTTTACTGTGCAGTATATTAACTTTTCGTAGTCTAGTATAATAGCTGTACTCAAACTTGTGCAGTCATAAAGACTGTAAACATCATATATTTACTGCTGTAATTAATCAAGCATTAATATAGCTCTATGATCATAACGTAGTAACTGGAATCATAAAAATAGAATCCAGTAAGTTTGGAACCTCTCATCCAAACTTGTCACATAAACAGAACAATACATAAATTATACTTAATTTATTTATTCTCATTATTTTCATCGTTTCATTAAAATGATACCTCACACTCTTGGGAGGTTGCCTCATTAATTATAAGGCATGCAAATACTCAATGCGATCATGACAGTATAAAGAATCAGATTCTCATGAATCTGAAACAATTGTAACAATAGTATAAATTACACAGTCATACCATAAACCATACAGTCTAGTACACACCTATACCAATAGTTGTGCACCCGTCATCAATCACAAATCAAACAATTATATAGTTTAGGGAAAAATATATTTTTCCACCTAAACATAACCATATCAATTTGTTCGTGCACAGACAATTAAATGTCTGAACTTACCTCAATTCTGCTAATATCAGCTTTTTGTGGTTCCTCGACAGTCCATCATCACTGTCCCGTTGAACTCCTATAACCAAAAAATTAACGGTTATTTAAAATCTTTATTTCATATATAAAACTTTATAAAACGTAAAAATACTACGTTTTATTTCTTAATAAAGAACTTAGGAGCTTAACGTTTCATTTTTACTTTTTCTGAAAACTTTTGGCAAAATTACCATTTGCCCCAATCGGAACTTTTCTCATTTTTTTATGCTTAACTCTTAACTTTGGCCTTTAAAACTTTAATTAAAACCTTAGGATTATGTTCTAGGCTTTAACGACTCTTTTTCTAACTTTCTGAAATTTTTTTGTCAAAATGACCGGTTTGCCCTTGACGGGTCTTTGAATCTTAACCTTCTCGTTTTAAATGCATAGACTGAATTTTCTAAGCTCAAAAATCATCCATTTGACTTTCAAAAACTTGCTGGATCTTTTCCAGATTAATTTCTATATTTTTCACAATTTTTACTATTCCCAGCCCTCGGGAAGTTCTATTCCGACATAAAAGTCGGTTTCTTGCTTTTCTTACATTTCAGGCCTCGATGGTCGTTTTACAATTCTTAAAACATCCATGTTCCATTTTTCATTTTAAATTCATAAGGGGCTCGGGTTTACCTGCCCGATCACGTTTTTAAACTCTTATTTCCAGAAACGCCGTTTACACCATTTTAAAAATTTCGGCAGCATTTCCTCTTAATTTTTTGGCTCCCGGTGTTTAGGAAACGCCTCAAAACCATCTAACCTCGTCTAATCTATCACGTACTATACCAGAGGCCTAATTTTACGTAAAAGTTACACACTTTTTACGTAAAATTTACACATTTTCATACTTTTTTATATTTGCTATTTCATTCATTTTTCTTTCTTTCTTTTACAATTTCTCATATCAATACATCACATTAACATACATTCATCTCAATTTACAAATTGAGGAATAAGAGTGGTCGAGCTTATACCGAAAATGTCGTTCGGTCTCGATCGCGTAAACTTTATTCTTTTGTTCTTTGCATCTAGAGTTCCGTTTTGCAAATCCTATTCCGCGGATGCGTCTGGAACATCGAAAATAGGCCAACGGGCCAATCTTCAAAATTTGGTCAACGGTCACCGTTGACCGGCATTGACCGTCGTTGACCGGCGTTGACTCGCCGTTGACCGGCGGTTGACGGCGGCCACGGTGGCAAGTGAGTAGCCCATCTTGAAGAGCTTGACGAGAGGAATCCATTGGCGGCCTCAATTTCATGTTTGGAGGCCCCTATCGTCGGAAAATCCCCCCGAAAGCCATGGTCACGGCGGCGATGACGGAACTCCACCGTGTCGGACTTTTTTCCCCGAAATTGGTTAAGGGCTTTTGCTCCCCACAACCCCACGGCCATTTCTGCACCGGTGACTCTCTTCAATTTGGCCGGAATCGGTGAAAATCGACGGTGGATCCCACGGCGGCGACGACAGATTTCTCGATGCTCAGTCGGCACGATACGGCGGTTGTTGCCTTGAACCACCACATGGGTTTTGTAGTACTCTTCACCACGAATCTTTTGGGACCGGTTTCGTGGCAAACGGTGGCCGGACGGCGGAGATACGGCCGTTTGAAATTCACGGCTTCGGCGAGCTTCGGGCGGCGCGTGCGGCTTGCTCCGGCGGCTGCTCCGTCGTGTCGACCCACCGTTGGACTCAGCTCGACGAGAGCTTTCCAATGGTGCCGGCTGTGTCGTGAACGGAGGTCGTATGTGAAAGTTGGTCACTGTTCACATTTGAGAGAATTTTGGGGGTAGAATTTCGGATTTTTGGGATTTATGACGAATTTCTGAATTTAACCCCCAAGATTTCCTATTTATACTCTTCTCCCCAAAATTTTTAACTTGGGCTATCCTAACTAATTTGGATGTACTGAATCCAAATTTATCAGTTTTATCTTAATCCGAGGTCATCTCGACCAGCTTTCGATACTGCATATTTTTTGCATTCCCAGTCGAAATTTCTGTTTTGTGCTCAATTAACTAATTTGAGCATCCTAATTCCAAATATATCAGTTTCAGGTCGAGAAAATATCGTCTTGACCCTTTTCTCGATACTGTACATACGATATACACATTTTCCGAGAACAGTAATATTTTCCGGTTGTTACATCTACCCTTCCTTTTAGAATTTTTGTCCTCGAAAATCAGCACAAGTAGGGGTATAACAATTTCATTTCCTTTCTATGCTCTTACATAGTTTTCTCAATGTCATAACTTTCCCATGGCATCTTCTCTTCTTGAGTCAGTATTTGAACTAATTGTCCTTCATAACTTAGGTCATTTTGAACTTGAAAAAGTTCATATTTTAACACAGGTGATGGATTGGGCACGTACTTTCTTAGCATAAACATCTGGGGTAATGCCAATATATAGGCAATCTTCCCCATGTACTCGTTACTTTCAAATGATCCAACATTCTTTGGATTCAATTTTCCTTTCCTAAAGAAACACTTTATTCCCTTTATGGGCAATACCTTAGAAAATACAAAGTTCCCTTCATTAACTCCAGGAATCTTCGTTGTTTGTCTATCTAACTTTTCTGCTAATTCTGTGCACTCTTTATTCCTTATAAAATTATTTTTATCGTTCTATTCTTTTAACTCATATCATTCTGTACTTTTCCTTTCATTACTGTACACATCATTTCGTTTCTTTCTTTTCTATACTTTACTTTACTTTCATTTACAGATTCATCGTTGATCGTACCTGCCTTATGGAAAACTTTAAACATTTAAAATAGCTACCTCCTCTTTTGGAGTAACATATGACTGGAAGCGTTTCTCAACCATCCTCCATAGTCTAACTGGGGAGTGTTTCTTGACCGTACTCCACCAGTCTAATATAAACATAAAACATTATATTCCTAGGCTGGTACGTCAACATTCAAATCTTTAATATAATTTTCTTACTTTACATTAACTTTTCGTTTCATTCTATCTGACTTTGTGAACATATTAAATTATCATGTCACAGTTGCTCATCTTTCATAAAAAGCAAAGTCAGAAACTTTCTTTCTATAAAACATTTTATAACATTTTATTCATAACATTTCTTTCATAAAATTTTCTATAACCTTTTCATAAAATGTTTCTTTCGTAAACGTTTTCATAAAACATTCATTCATACAGTGCCTCATATAGTGCTATTCCAATGAAAGTTTGATAACTATTGTTGTAAGAGAAATTCTAATAGAATCCTCATTTCAAACTCTCAAAAAATCTAGCACTTAATTTTGAAACATATCTCTCAAGATCTGAATAGTTCATTTTAACTGCCCATCCATCGGAGAGTGAAATGCGATACTGAGTCTCAATTCCGTATCCATGATTTCTTGCACATATGTCTAGAAATTCGAAATAAACTTTCAGAAAATTTGTCGTTACACGATTCATTTCGAAATGCCATGCAATTTGATAACATGGACTACATATCAATTTGCTAACTTTTTCAATGAAAAAGTTATTTTCACTACTATAAACCGTACTGTTTTCATTAATCTATCCATAATAACCTAGATGGCATCATAGCCCTCTCGGTCTTTGATAATCTCACTATAAATCTTATCATAATATGCTTTCATTTTCATTCAGAAATTTCCAAGGATTCCAAATTTCCACTTGGACATCGATGTTTGATCTTAGCTCTTTGGTAAGTCATGCGACTACTCAAAAGTGTCATAATATCATTCTCCATTCCTTTCTACTAGAATAGTAGCTTTAAATTCTGATATATCTTAGTGATTCCCAGATAAACTGAATATAATATTTCATGATCCTTTAACTAGATCCGTCCTCTGAGTTCTTTATCTATCGGAACATTAATCCTTCTTTAATATAGGATCAATCCATTCCTGGAAACTCTTTCTTGAGAACTGATTAGAGTTAGATCTCGTATCTACTACTCTATTAGTTTTGGCCTAGATGGTAGAGGACTTCGTTATCACAATTCCTTTACCAACTCTAGCCATCTTCTATGTCGTATATTTAACTTCTTTGTAATAAGTTTCTAAATCATGCATGGAATAATTCCTCCCATGATCCTTTAGTAGACGTATAACATAGGTATTTATCTTGCCATTTTGCATCAGAACTGCACCTAACCATACTGTAGGTGCGTCACTGTATATTACAAATTTCTTTCTCTGTAGGGACTATGTATAGACACAGTCTAAACAACTGGTCAAATTTCTATAAATTTCACTTACTAATGTATTACCCTGCTTTAATTCAGAAAATTTCATCTGTTAAAGCATAATGCTATAGGGCTGTACTACTTTTAGTTAACTTGTCTAGAATCCTGTTCTAACTCATAATAAACACATTCTTCTCATATGAAGGATATTTTATCACAAGTGGACGTCTTTCCTCAGAATGAAGGTCATACACAAAACCTTCTCTTATTCTATTAGATTTATAAAATCTAAAATTATTCATAGCGAGGATAGTCATTCTTCTTCTTTTTCTAAAGAATCAATGAAGCTCTCAAATTCCGACAGTCTCTTTCATCAAAGCTATTCACAAGTAAAATTCTTGATGTCTCATTAGTTAGGATTTATAGCCTCTTTCAAGTATTACCAAAGAGGATACTGCTTGATCTATTGCCACTATTGGCTGATCCTGAATTTTCTCAGAACCTTACATTTATTCTATCCCCTCTAACTATTGTTTTAATTCTGTATTTTCTTTCATCCATATTTCGGGAATAGTCTGTAACTTCTCTACCTCTTTCAAACAATGTAGAGCGTCACCCCCTTCTATCATCTTAACCTTGCGTATTAATCATTTTCTTGATTATATTATAATCACATTAAAACACACTATTATACTTTGTCATAAACAATTTCGTAGAATTCTAAAAATTCACGAAATTTCAGTTAACATAATACATCATCATCTTAAAATATCATCATAATCTTCATCATAGACTATATCATAACTTTTATATGCTTTATTTTATGCCATTTCATACATCTTGGCATTAAAGTCTTATACAAGACAATCTTTCATATTAAAAAAATACATATTTACATATACGTACCTCTTTTCACTTTATACATCTCATTCATCTAGTTCTAGAGGAAATTCTTCTGAATCCTCTTAATTAACGTTTCACTGAATATACTTTAACATCTGATAATCAATACTGTATTTAATTAGTTCCTAGTATTGCTTTACAATCATAATTCACGCAATAAAATGATCAAGCGTGATTAGAACTAGAAACAAGACAAAAATTCAATTTAGAATTTTTGGAACAGTAAAAGCACCTGGCACTCTCAATCTAGTGCCTAGCCTTATCGTAAAAATTGGTGTAAGCGCTTGGCGCTCGACTTTGGCTAAAGTGAATTTCTAACATCAATTGTTACGAAACTTAACTCATTCAATCTCTATATACCCCAAAGAATAATTAAAACATTCTAGGGTCAAAAACCTGTATTAGCTCATATTTTAAAAATATGATAAAAATCCAGTACATACTTCCATAACCTGAAAGCATGGAATATGACATCTACCATGGACAAATCTGATGGCAATGTTAGTCTGTAAGCTACCTTTCCACTCTATGTTGCATAAGTCCTCCTCAGTTTCTAATAACATATAACATACATTAGAATTGTGTTATCGGACGTCGATTATAATCTCTCAGTCTGATGAACCAATTCCCATATATCCACAACTCTAGGGAACACAGACGATGTTACTTCTCCTGTGTCCATGAGGAAATTGGGGGCTGATGCTGGACTCCTCTGAGAGAGTCACTCAATCATGGCATGGCGAAACTTGGTCCAGTTAGAGCTCATCCTGGTCTCAAGAATCCCAGTACGCATGAGAGCATCTTCTCTGAAAGGTGCATGTATGTCAACAGCTATCAGAACCCAATTATCCTAATCAATGGCACACAGTCAAAGAGTCATCTTAATGATATGAAACCGGTAGTGTACTTCCATAGAGTGCTGGAATGCTATGTGTCCTCGAAACATGGTGGACAGCTGGGTTTAAAATCTGTGCAGCTTGGGCATAAATCCTCATTCCTACTCTGAGTAGTAGAGGAGTTCCCAGAGCAATCATCTAACACCGTATTCATATCATTTTACCCACGATCATATAGTGGATTCATCATTTAGTCTTCTATAATATTGTTTATTTTCAATAAATAAACAATTAACAATATAAAATAAAACTAACTTACTTGGACTGCGTGGAAGAGGATGCAGACAATGTCATGATAGGTTATGGTAAACCGAACCGCTCTGATACCACCTGTGACACCCCGCCTCACGTGGGCCCGTCACTTGACATCTATTCTTACTTCTACTATTTGTTCCTTTCATATTGATATAAAAAGGTGCGGAAATTTTTTTTTATATACATACTTACACTTACTCTCTTTCTCTCTTTCTATCTGACGGATTGAGCATAGCAGGTCTATAACCTTTGACATGACATTCGCAACCCATTCCACCAGTCTCGTATCTTAATAAACTCAAATGGCAGGTTATTTAACTTTGTTACCTGCACACGAACAAACTGGTGAGCTAAACGCCCAGTAAGTTCAAACATAAAAACATAAATCATAAAACAGTATATTATACTGTCATATTCTGTCATATAAACATATATACTATCTGTAGTATATAACTACTAAAAACATATCGTGCATTAATACAAATAATCACATAATTTGTGATAACTAGTAGTATTCTATAAAATTAGAATAATTATAAATATACCAACTGTAATAGCAGTGATATACTCTGACATCACTCAAACCATCTCTTAAAACTTTACTCTAATGTAATGACAAATAATCACATAAATTGTGATAACTATTAGTATTCTATAAAATTAGAATAACTATAAATATACCAACTGTAATAACAGTGGTATCCTCTGATGTCACCCATGACATCTCTTGGAACTTTACTCTGATGTATTAACATAATATCACATATAGGGTTAGCACAAACATCACATCATGTGGTAGTGCTCGTATTATACTCATTTATTCTTTTCTTCATATTTCTTATTCATTCTTTCATTACATCATTTTTTGCTTTCAATTTATGGGCCTTGCGCCTTGGGCCTCGCGCCCGTCATACTGTATGGGCCTCGCGCCCTATATATCATGGGCCTCGTGCCCGTTAAACTGTATGGGCCTTGTGCCCTATATATCATGGGCCTCGCGCCCTATATAACATGGGCCTCGTGCCCATTAAACTGTATGGGCCTCGCGCCCGTTACACTGTATGGGCCTCGTGCCCGTAGTGCTATATCTTTAATAATTAGCACAACATGTAATTTATAAACATAGATATATACAAATGCACATAACATAATAGTTAGCACAAAACATTGCAATTAAACACAACAATTATGTCTTAAGTGTTTTATGCTCAGTTTTTCGATTTATTCTGTTCATTTATTATCTTATCTGTACTTTAACTCTGTATGGGCCCATTTTGGTCGTATCGAAAAGCGTGCTATAGAGGGGCCTGGGAGCTACCCTGGCTCTCTCGCATCTGTGCTATGTTTTCTGCTTTGACAATGAAATAACCTCCCCCCGCGAGAGGCCGATACGCCAAAACATTAGGTTTTCATTACCCTGTTGTTTAATGTTTAAGTGTACATACAATAACATCTTTACTGTGCAGTATATTAACTTTTCGTAGTCCAGTATAATAGCTGTACTCAAACTTGTGCAGTCATAAAGACTGTAAACATCATATATTTACTGCTGTAATTAATCAAGCATTAATACTGCTCTATGATCATAATGTAGTAACTGGAATCATAAAAATAGAATCCAGTAAGTTTGGAACCTCTCGTCCAAACTTTTCACATAAACAGAACAGTACATAAATTATACTTAATTTATTTATTATCATTATTTTCATCGTTTCATTAAAACGATACCTCACACTCTTGGGAGGTTGCCTCATTAATTATAAGGCATGCAAATACTCAATGCGATCATGACAGTATAAAGAATCAGATTCCCATGAATCTGAAACAATTGTAACAATAGTATAAATTACACAATCATACCATAAACCATACAGTATAGTACACAACTATACCAATAGTTGTGCACCCGTCATCAATCATAAATCAAACAATTATATAGTTTAGGGAAAAATATATTTTTCCACCTAAACATAACCATATCAATTTGTTCGTGCACAGACAATTAAATGTCTGAACTTACCTCAATTCTGCTAACATCAACTTTTTGTGGTTTCTCGACAGTCCATCATCACTGTCCCGTTGAACTCCTATAACCGAAAAATTAACGGTTATTTAAAATCTTTATTTCATATATAAAACTTTATAAAACGTAAAAATACTACGTTTTATTTCTTAATAAAGAACTTAGAAGCTTAGCAGGCGTTTGTTTTTGTTCTTGAAAATGATTTTCCATTTTCAAAAACGCAGAAAATGAAAACGGTTTCAAAATAGCGTTTGTTTATTTAACGTTTTCAAAACCGTTTTGAAAACACCGTTTTCAACTATGTTGTTTTTTTGAGTTTTTTGAAAACGAAAAAAAGTTGTTTTCACTTTTTGTTTTCATTTCCAAAAAATATTGTGTTTTTTGGGTTTTTTAAAAATGAAATGGGTTTTGAAAAAATATAACCAAACAAAATTTCATTTTTATGTTTTTCAAAATATACACTCAGAAAACATAACCAAACACAGTTTCAGAAATGATCTTAACACAGTTTTCAAAACATTCTTATTTTCAATTTTTTTGAAAACAGAAAACATTTCAAAAACAATACCAAACGCCACCTTGACGTTTCATTTTTACCTTTTCTGAAAATTTTTGGCAAAATTACCATTTGCCCCAATCGAAACTTTTCTCATTTTTTTCATGCTTAACTCTAACTTTGGCTTTTAAAACTTTAATTAAAGCCTTAGGATTATGTTCTAGGCTTTAACGACTCTTTTTCTAATTTTCTGAAATTTTTTTGTCAAAATGACCAGTTTGCCCTTGACGGGTCTTTGAATCTTAACCTTCTCGTTTTAAATGCGTAGACTGAATTTTCTAACCTCAAAAATCATCCATTTGACTTTTAAAAACTTACTGGACCTTTTCCAGATTAATTTCTATATTTTTCACAATTTTTACTATTCTCGGCACTCGGGAAGTTCTATTCCGACATAAAAGTCGGTTTCTTACTTTTCTTACATTTTAGGCCTCGAAGGTTGTTTTACAATTCTTAAAACATCCATGTTCCATTTTTCATTTTAAATTCATAAGGGGCTCGGGTTTACCTGCCCGATCACGTTTTTAAACCCTTATTTCCAGAAATGCCCTTTACGCCATTTTAAAAATTTCGACAACATTTCCTCTTAATTTTTAGGATCCCGGCGTTTAGTAAACGCCTCAAAACCATCTAACCTCGTCTAATCTATCACGTACTATACCAGAGGCCTAATTTTACGTAAAAGTTACACACTTTTTATGTAAAATTTACACATTTTCATACATTTTCATATCTGCTATTTCATTTATTTTTCTTTCTTTCTTTTACAATTTCTCATATCAATACATCACATTAACATACATTCATCTCAATTAGCAAATTGAGGAATAAGAGTGGTCGAGATTATACCAAAAATGTTGTTCGGTCTCGATCGCACAAACTTTATTCTTTCGTTCTTTGCATCTAGAGTTCCGTTTTGCAAATCCGATTCTGCGGATGCGTCTGGAACATTGAAAATAGGCCAAATGGCCAATTTTCAAAATTTGGTCAACGGTCGCCGTTGACCGGCGTTGACCGTCGTTGACGGCGGCGACGGTGGCAAATGATAGCCCATCTTGAAGAGCTCAACGAGAGGAATCCATTGGTGACCTCAATTTCATGTTTGGAGGCCCCTATCGTCGGAAAATCCCCCCGAAAGCCATGGTCACGGCGACGACGACGGAACTCCACCGTGCCGGACTTTTTTCCACGAAATTGGTTGAGGGCTTTTGCTCCCCACAACCCCACAGCCATTTCTACACCGGTGACTCTCTTCAATTTGACCGGAATCGGCGAAAATCGATGGTGGATCCCACGGTGGCGACGGTGGATTTCTTGAAGCTTGGTTGGCACGATATGGCAGTTGTTGCCTGAACCACCATATGGGTTTTGTAGTACTCTTCACCACGAATCTTTTGGGACTGGTTTCGTGGCAAACGGTAGCCGGACGGCGGAGATACGGCCGTTTGAAATTCACGGCTCCGGCGAGCTTCGGGCGGCGCGTGCGGCTTGCTCCGGCGGCTACTCCGTCGCGTCGACCCACCGTTGGACTCAGCTCAGCGAGAGCTTTCCAATGGTGCCGGCGGTGTCGTGAACGGAGGTCGTATGTGAAAGTTGGTCACTGTTCACATTTGAGAGAATTTTGGGGGTAGAATTTCGGATTTTTGGGATTTATGAGGAATTTCTGAATTTAACCCCCAATATTTCCTATTTATACTCTTCTCCCCAAAATTTTTAACTTGGGCTATCCTGACTAATTTGGACGTGCTAAATCCAAATTTATCAGTTTTATACCAGCTTTCGATACTGCATATTTTTTGCATTCCCAGTCGAAATTTCTGTTTTGTGCTCAATTGACTAATTTGAGCATCCTGATTCCAAATATATCAGTTTCAGGTCGAGAAAATGTCATCTTGACCCTTTTCTCGATACTGTACATACGACGTACACATTTTTTCGAGAACAGTACAATTTTTCGGTTGTTACAAAAATAGATCCTGAAATTAATTTTATCGAATCCTTATAAATTTTGAAGTCCGAATCCGGGTATCTAAAGGGTGTTAGGTCCCCACGAGAATATACTAGCATACAGTCCTTCGTTTTCTTAAGATATTTGAGTATATGCTTTATGGCTTACTAATGCTTGGTTCTAGGATTCACCTGATATAGACTCACGATACCTATAACAAGACAAATATCTAGGCGAGTGCAAAGTATAGTGTACATAAAACTATCCACAGCAGATTTATAAGGGACCTTACTGATATGCTTTTTTTTTTATATCTTAGGATAGTCATCCAATAAAAGAGTTAGACAAGCAATAGAAGGTTGAGAGCTTTTTTTTGCCTTTTGCATTGTAAATTTCTCAATTATCTTATTTATGTATGAAGCTTGGGATAAAGCTTGGGATGAGGTTGAGAACCATTTTGTTCTCAATTATCTTTCAATTATCTTACAAGATGTTTTAGAAATTTATCAGAGAGGTATTCACCACCTTGATCAGATCAAAGTGTCTTTATGAATTTACCCCAACTGCTTTTCCACTTCCGCACGATACTTTTTGAACTTATCAAAGGTAGGTATATATAATCATTCCTCGAGTAATTGTTTATACAAGGTACATAATACTCGAATCCTCTTCTCTCCTTGATGTTCATGGGGCCACATATGTCGGTGTGCATAATTTCTAGGAGTTCTTTAGCCCTTGCACCCTTAGCTCCAAAAGACGTCTTAGTCATTTTGCCCTCAAGGCAAGATTCACATTGTCAAAGTCATACATCCTTTAAAGTATCCAAAGGATCATCTACCACCAATCTTTGAATTCTATTTTGATTAATATAACCAAGTATTAAATGCCAAAGATATGCATTGTTAGAGTGACAAATTTTTAACCTTTTAGAGTTATCAATTAATTCGATGTCCAGCAGTAAGTGCATCTTAGGTTTAATAAAATAAGGGTTACTATCCATCCACTAAAAATAGATAAAAGACTTGATTTTACAAATAACAATTGTTTTATTAAATGAAACTGAATAAGAATCTTTAATTAAACAAGTCATCGATATAAGGTTCCTCTTAAAATTAGGAATATAAAAACAGTCTTTTAATAAAATAAACATAAATTCATCAAAATAAAGTTGCTCTACTTCCACTGCTTCAGCCAACACCGTAAACTTCTTGTTTTCTTGAACCTCTGCAAAGAAACACAAATGTGATTTGTGGCTCCTAAGTCAACAACCCAAGTGTTTTTTTGATTTTTCTACCAAACAAGCTTCTAAGTAAAGAAGATCCTTACCTCCTGGCTCTTGATGGCTAGTAATTCCTTGCAAGACTTATTAAAGTGTCCAACCTTGTCACAGTGGAAGCACTTAGACTTTTTAGAATCCTTATGCTTTTTGTTTTTCTTCTTTTTCTTCCAATCTGAGATAGGAGGAATACAAGAAGTCAAAGACCTTTACTTCTTCTGCTTTGGCTTCTTCTTTTTATTCCCCGAAGGATCAGAAGATTCATCCAAGTTGGCCTCTACCTTAGCATGGACCGGCACCCCATTATTGATCATCAGCTGCTCGTAAGCTTGTAATTAATTAATGTGCTCGGTGAGTACTAACTCCCTTGTCGCAAGATTATATATGGCTTTAAAACCTAAAATATTCTTTGACAAAGTTTTAAACACCATCTTAATTTGTGTTGTAGTCCATCTCAGCATCATTGTCAACAACCTTAGCAAAGAATGCCATAAGTATAAACATATGATCTTTGATCGGAGTATACACCTTTTCCCTAGAGTTCATGATACTTATAATAGCGGATTGTTGGGCCAATTTTTGTTGGCCTTCAAACATGTCTTCTAAGTTATCCATGATCTCCCTAGCAACTTGATAGGTTTTATGTTGCCTTTGTAAAGCACTCATCATGCTAGAAAGAATGTAGCATCGAGTTATCTCATTAGATATTTTCAAACAAGTATATATGATAGGGACCTCTTCAAGTGGTGCATTGGGGTGTGGTCCGGGTAGGCAAGGTTCGTCTACTACAAACTTGTATATCTCACAACTGAAAACTATTAGTAGGTTTCTTTTCTAGTCTTTATAATTATCGTTGTTTAGTTTGTTTTCAGTAACTATTGAAATTAGATGTGTCGGTGACATTTGAACTGAAATAAAATATAAAATAACATCATAACAAAGCCCAAGGAAATATATAAGATTTTTAGCAAATAAAACATATAAGTATGTTTCTACATGAAAAACTTAGAAAAAAAAATAGTATTGCTATGGTAATTTTTAACATCTATTACTCCAAGCCACCGAGAAATGATCATGAAAAAAATAGCCGAAAACATAGACCCTATCTAACTAATATATATTGCCTTAAATCTTTCATGATTAAGACATATATCAATAATCGCATATTTGGCCCTTGATTTAAAGAACAGAGCTTCTAGGGAAAGTTAATAATTAAATCAATCTTAAGTGTATAACCATTGTTTATGAAGTTTGATGCATGTGCTATGTAAGCCAACGAGGGATGATCCTAAATAGAATATGCCTATACATGTTTTTCACATAGGAAATCTAACCTAGTATATCGGTAACGGTAAACACTTATCAAGGGATGCAATCAGGGTGAAAATGATGTGAGGTGTTACCATATTTTCACATATGGATCAACAATGGAGGCCCTAGGTTTTGTTTGAAACCCTCTTCCATTCAATATTTTAAAAATGTTACTAGTTTTTATGACACAAGTATAATTAATATAATATAAGTGATATTCTTCTATCCTATATGATATGTTATCAAAATTTGCATTAAAACATCTATTAAACATATTCATCTATCCATGACAAAACATAGAATAAATAAATGACAGAAAAATTAACTTGCTGTGGTCCTATCCTAGAAAAAAAAGAAAAATTAAATATTATAAAATTATATCCCAAGCATTCTTTGGGTCTTAAATTTTTCTTTATCTTTTTTTATTCATTTTCATGTATCTCCACCATTTATCTCTCATCCCACCAATTCCTAAAAATTTAAATTTCTAAAAATTCAAATTTTGAATCTCATGTACAACTATATATAATTTCAAATTTAATTAAAATTAAATATTTTATACACAATTCAAAATTTTGATTAAATTAAAATTTGAAAAACGATAATTTTTAGATAGTCAGGTCACACAAAGGTGTAGTCCTTTGGGCTAGCGTCCTAGGGCGATCATAGCTTCATTATCAGTAAGCAGATCAATGAACAGCGGGATGCCAAATAGCAGCCTTAACGCTACCCTGATCATAAAAGGCCAATCAACACAATCAGGCAATCTCTTTACAATATCTGTGGGCATCTTAGCAAAGTCTTTCCAAAGACTTAAACAACAAAAACAATTAGGGTTAAAGTCCTCCAACTCTCGTTTGGGCACTAATTTGAGGACCCTAAGCTTCATTGATAAGTTAAGTCCTAGAGAAGGAGCATTCTTGTGATTCTTGCCTAAAAAGAGGAGAATTGGTAAATACAAAGTTCAACACAAGAAAAAGCAATTAGCAATTAACACTCTTACCACCTACTTACAAAGTCTACCTAAAGAGGGTATAACAAATCAACTAAGGGACTGATCGATTTCGCATTTGAAGAAATATCGATCCTGCCAGTATTGATCAATATTCTTCATCTCACTAATAATTTGCTGTTCAATCTGGGCACCATCGAATATTGATCATGATCAAATCGGTTCAGCTTTGGGTAATAAAGTTTGAGCAAGTCCTCAAACGTTCTTCGACCACAACAATGACGCATAAGAACACTCTTATCCCATTAGGCATTAGCTGCGAGGTCACAAGCTAATAATGGGACATGCTTTGAAAAATAAGATTAAGGAATGGCAATTGGAGTTTGCTTAGGAAGTAGATCTCATACATACAAATCCAACCTTCACATATCGTGTTTGCTCTCTCATCGAGAAAGTGGAGGCTCAATTGAACTTCATTTGGAAAGCCATAAGTTCCCCTTATCTGCATTAGATTGTTGTCTATCAAAACAGACCAAGGGTTACCCATCATTAAGAAGCACTTATTGCTCAATAGTTTTGACAAAGGGGTCTTGACAATAGGGCAATAAGTGGAACGCTGAGCACTCCTGGTCCTTTTACTTGTGCGATTTGATCTTTGCCAATCGGCCCAGCACCAAGCCTATGCCCCTCTGATTCTAATCAAATTTATGTACTCATTTCAAGAATTCCATGGCTTCTCTTATCTGATGTTTTCCAAAACTATTGAGTTCGATATCTTTGAGTTTGAACTCTTGGAACTCATCTTCCATAGGAGCTTTACCCTTCTCCATTTCTACCAAACAAGAAATCGATTGAACCCTAAATTTTCACAAGATCTAACTTATTCCTTTTCCCAAATTTCTTAAGTTCTCCAAGAACACAAACCCCATAATTCCCTTCTAAAAACCCAGTAACTACAATCCAAAACCAAGAAAAACAATGCAAACCCAAATCAACTAGAACACTCAACAAAAGTGCACAAAAAAACACTAGACCAAAATGATTTTCGGATCAAATTTACAAGAAAAGCAGGAAGGAAGAAGATTTTTGCCTGAAGGTTTTGAAGGACTTGAAAACTCTAAGTTCTTTGTGCCTGTGAAGTGTTGAAATAAGGAGAGAAAAAGAAACCCAGGGGTTATAACCCCTCAAAGCCCATCAACTCTTACAACTTGTTCCAATGGTTCAAGGCTTGTGACTCTTGAGATTCCTACTAGAAATAATTATGGCGTGTCTTTTCAAATTTTGAATTCTAAAGCTCAAAAAGTAATCATCATTTTAAGGGAACCAATGAAAGTTTGTCATGTATAAAGTTGATTCTTGTCAATCATTGATGACGTCAGCTGGCAGGTGTGAGGAAATTCCATCATAATGATTATTGGTTTGACGAACAACAAACACAAACACTCTACTGAGTACAAGCACTCAATAAAATACGGGGCTAACTATTGGGGTTAAACTTCATTCACCCAGAAATCATACACATATGTTATCAAATGTTAGATATTTCTAAATGAACCAGTTACTCTTATGAGACTTAATGTTCATCTGATTCCATGGTCATTGAATGTCGATCATTGAGTATTTATGAACTATGTTCAGTGAGCTTAATAGCTATCTCTTCAGTAATTGATTGTTAAATTATTGGGAGTATCATGATCACTGTTTGATGACCAATGTGATAGGCTCATATACTATCTTCTACCAACATTCGACGATTATTTGCTTGTGTGATCAGTATTCAATTCCTGTTATGTTGAGCTCCCTTGCCACATATCGACATTCGATATGCATCTAGAATTATCATATGCATTTTATTTACTGCTTTTGGTTTTGATTGATTTTCTTGTTCTCATTCACGATGTCCAATGGCCTATCTGATTTAGTTTAACGAACTTTTACTAATTAATTGAATTTTGTTTTCAGTAGGTTTCTTGCATCTACAATTATTACAGTAAACGATGGATTAATCATGATTAATCATATATTATACGGTTATTTCATCCTCTGAACTCTTTCTCCTCGATAGCCCAGCTCTCCCTGCCATCGCCTTTGTTACAACAGATGTGATATTTCTCTGCGAGAGATAACAACACAATCTCATGGAAAGCCCGTGCCTTTGTTATAGCCGTTGTTGCCTCTTCGTGCAGTAACCATCTCGCAATGCCTTTTTTGCTGATGGTAAGATCCGTGGATAATGGGGATGCATGGAGGAGATTTAGTTGTTCTCATGCGCGCCAGTGGGATCAACAAACTAACTGTGTGGAGGAAAGATATTATATACAAAGAATGACGCAACACTGCCATCTCGAATGAGTATATGTCATCGAAGAATGCAAATTCCACGTCGAAAACAACAAATCTCGTCCTATAGCCACCTTTCTCTAGCGATAGAGAAAATCACAATCTCACATAGCCCTGTAGCCGCCTAGCTCCGACGAAGTATAACCGCTCCGTCACCACTGTAAGGAATAGATTTGTGTTGCATCGGTTTCTTTTTTCATGCCGATTATCAAAGTTTTGTATTCACGATTTCATGTGAAAGATATTCTGTGTTTTTCAATGATATGTTGAATTTTTGCATTTTTGGTTTTCACGGTTACCGATAGGTATCACGATAGTTGTGGATTGATAATCACGATGTTGCCTGTTAGTTATTGACTAGTAACAAACCGCCGATTGATATCATAGACGGTCACCGATTGGTAACCAGCCATACTTAGCAAAAATATATATATATATATATTTATATATGTATTTGGTGTGATGACATGGCATGATATTTTTAAAATTTGTGGTATAACATAAACTAGTATTATTATGGTTTATATCATTTTTTAAGCCCAACAATTCTTGTGTATGGTAAAACCTCTGTAAATAAAATTTTTTGGGATAGGAAAAATATTTTTTAAAATAGATTATTTATTTTATCAATAAATGAATAATTTATTAATTTAGAAAAAATTTTATGTTTTAATTATTTTTACACATATACCTTTTTTTTTAAATTAAGATTCTTACATGAGTTATACATAAGAAAGATAATGATATATGGTCAAAAATTAATATGTATACATGGAGAATTGCAAATGTTATTATGTACTTTAAATGATAATATTGTTATGTACATGCATAGAATGCATAGAAGCCCAAAATTGATGTGTACATATGTGCATATATGTGCATTTACCATGAGGGTTAATAAGTACTTGGACATACAATAAACATATTTTATTCCCATTTGATACCATGGAAGATGAAGCGTTTCAAGTATATAGTCGATAATCAACTCTATAAACAGTCATTAGTTTTTTTTTTTTTTTTTGTAAATTTCAAATCATTAAAATTTTTCATCTTTTTTCTTCATGGCTCCTCATTGAAAAGGAGTAAAAAAAAAAAAAAAAAAAGAATCTACATTGACTGATGAGATAAGGAGAGCATTGTGTGAGTGTAAAAATGAGCATCCCTCTTCAAGTCAAAAAGATTTGCAACAATGGCTTCGACAAAAGTTTCAGCTCTTCGTCAGCCAATCAAGAATATCGAAAGCTTGAGGCACAAATCAGCAGAATATCTTGACTTGGAAAAAGTATTATATGATTTCTCCAATATCAAGAGAAAGGAAATATGACTAGAAATGATCCAAACCAAGGCAAAAGGGTTTTTGTAGAAAATGTATGAGGACACTGAATTGGAATTTTAACTTCACAAGTGGTTGGCTAGAAAGGCTCAAGGCAAGACATGGAATTAAGTCTTATCGAAGATTTGGTGAAAGTGGTACAGTTGTCACCAATTTCACTGGAAGGATATCTACAATATGGAGGAAACAGGTTTATTTTATCGCTTGGAAGCAGATTATTCACTTGCTACAAAGCAACTGGAAGGACACAAGAGGGACAAGGAAAGAATTATTGTTGTTGTTTGTTCCAATGGCGATGGTTTAAACAAAGTATTACTTTGGATTATTGGTAAATTATGCTAATCCTAGATGTTTCAAAAATGTGAACATGAGCAATCTTAATTGGCATTATCCAGTGAACTACAAAGCATGGATGATTAGATTACTTTTTTTGAGAGTTTTCATGGATGATTAGATTACTTTTTTGAGAGTTTGTTGGTTGGTTTGATAAGACAATGAATGGTAGAAAAATTCTCCTTTTAGTGGACAATTGCTCAGCTCATCCAAAGGTTATTGAAGGCTTGAAAAATATTGAAATATTTTTCTTGCCTCCTAATACAACATCAAAGAATCAATCATGTGATGTTGCAATTATTTGAGCACTAAAAATTCATTATCGACGTCGTTTTTATTTTGGCATGTTAAAGGCTATGGCACAGGAGCAAAAAATCCTCAAACAATTAGCATATTGGATACCATCAAATTTATTAATGTGGCTTGGAACATTGATGTGAAGGCCACAACCATTGCAAATTGTTTTCAACATTGCAAAATCTGGTCAGGTGATGGTGTGGCTACCGAGCAACAAGTTGGCAAAGATGAAGGCAATCTGTGGATTATATGAAGCTATTTCCAGTCTACGATATAGAAATGCAATGGATGTTGAGCACCTTCTGAATTATCCTAGTGAAAATGATGCATTGATGGCATCATCTGCTAATGAAGAGATTATTTAAGGGGTAATAGATACGGCTTCTGATGATAATCGTGATCCAGATGGCAATTTTGTTTAATCAAATGTTTCCCCAAAAGAGGCGTTTCAAGCAATCGTAACCTTAAATAACTACTTGCTACAACAAGAAAAAATATACCAGATGTGGTGCATGCGCTGCAAAAAATTGAAAATGAGGTTGAATTCAATTTAGGTACAAAGAAAAAACAAATGACTTTAAAAGCATATTTTGTAAGAGAGTTGAATTGAGAAACTCTTTAACATTATGAATTATATATATTGTCAATTATTAATTTATATTTTCGTTAGGCCTAAAGGATTTGAAAAAAAAAAAATTTGTTATCTTATGCATTTAGCGAAATTATTAATTTAGTACATTAGCTCGAGTTGAGATCGGAAGTTTTGATTATTTAAGTAAGGTTATTAATTTATTAAACATTCATTTATCAAAGTTTTATGGTATAATTTTGATATAAAAATTAGGCTTACATTTTTTTTAATAAAGTATAATATTTGAATTCCAAATTTTTAAAAGTAATATTCTTCTAAATCACACATCAACCCAATGCATATTTTTGTGATGAAATTGTGGGAATAGCCCTTTAAATGCACTAGTTTAGGATTTTTGCCTCACTTAATTACTATTCAGATTTTTGCCCAGTTGGTCATTGTTTATTTGATATTATAACAGGTTAAAAATCTTGAAATCATTATAAATAAAATAATATTTCAAAAATATACTATTTTCAAGATATTCCTAAAAAAATCCTAAATTTGATATTATAACAGGTTAAAAATCTTGAAACCATTATAAATAAAATAATATTTCAAAAATATACTATTTTCAGGATATTCCTAAAAAAAATCCTAAATTTATTGTAGTAAAATTCCCATATGACAAGAAAGTGGATTTTACAATGGGGAAACCATGAGAATAACTCTTTTAGTGGACCTGTTTTGGATTTTTACGCTACTAAATTGTTGGTTCAAATTTTTGCCCTTTTTAAAAATTGTTTTTATTTGACTTTTTTTTTTACTTATTAAAGTACCCCATATCTCCTTTTCTCTCTCCTTTCCATTTTCTCTATCTCTTCCCCATTCTATCTCCTCTCTCTCTCTCTCTCTTCCCCATCAAAGACAATCACGAGCTCATAGTCATCACCATTGTGTTTGCAAAGAGATCAGTATTCTTTTAATTACCAAGCATATTCCAATGAATTACCAAATGGTATTCCAGTGGATTATCAAATAATATTTCATCAAATTACCGGAATACCTGAATTACCATATGGTATTTAGCTAGATTATCAAAAAATATTCTAGTAGATTACCAAATAGTATTAGAATGAATTAACGGAATAACTTATTTGTCAAACAGTATTCCAGAAGATTACCAACAGTATTTTAACAAATTACAAGAAAACTTGACTACCATATGATATTCTAACGAATTACCAAATGATGTTCTGGCGAATTATCAAATAGTATTCCGGTATATTATCAAATGGTATTTCAGCGAATTACTAAATAGTATTCTGATAGAGTATCAAACAGTATTATAGTGAATTACTGAATGGTATTCTAACGGACTACCAAACAAGATCCCAGCAGATTACCAGAATACCTTTTTAGTTAGTTAGGGGTATTTTTGGAAAAACACATTTGATTGACCTATGACTTATCTTAAAAGAGGGTAAAAGTCCTGAAGCCATTATTGGTAGGGCAAATCTTCAGAGTTGTGCACATTTTGAGGCATTTCTCAAAAGAATTAATTACATAAAAATTCTATTTTTAGGATACCATATTTAAAGTATGTATTTTCTTATAATATTGCATAAATATTTATTTTTAAAGAAACAAATGCATGTAGTGTCTGTTTGCCCTTTTACCATAATTGACATCATTCCTATTTCATTAATATTCTTTTTTTTTTCTTTTTTTTGACATTAATGAATATTTTATTTTTGATAAATGTGAATTATTTTTAATAAACCTAAATATGTTTTAGCCATAATTTGTATTTATTTTTTGAATTTAGTTATCATAAAGAATACGAAATTATTATCATGAGTTAACAATTTCTAAGATAAAATTTTTAATTGTCAACATATCATACTCAGTATAACTATAACGAACTATAAAATATCATAACATTATTATAAAAGAGCTATACCATTTACAATGAAATAAATATTATGATAATTTAGACCATGAAAATTTTCTTTTATATAAAATTTAAGCACAAATATCATAAAATCAATCTTATATCTATTCTTTCAAACATTTCTTATTTCTATTTTTTGTTTCCTTTTTTTAATTTTTTATTTATTAACTCTCAATTTTTTATAAAGGTAATATTGTTATTAAAAATATTATTTTAAAAATTCATGTAAATTAAAAAAAAAAATTTCAACTTAAACATTTATAATTTAGACATCCATGTAAATAATCCTTTCTCAGAATTCCCTTTGGCAAAGCCCAAGCTAAACACTAAGAAAAGCCTAATTACAAGAAAGGAGTCAATGAAATTTTTACTGTAAATATTAAAGTAAATAGTGAGTTTGAAAATAATTAAAATGAATAAAAAATTTATTAAATGGATTATTGACTTAATAAATTATTTATTTATTTATTTTGGTTTTGTAAAAAAAAAACAATTCTTGCTCATGACATTTCTTTTATAATAATTCCTTTACTTTCTTTCATGTTTTTCCTTTTCTTTATCTTTGCCTCCTTGCCCCTACCGAAATATTCTCTCTTAAATTTATTCATATTAAATTTTTTATGATCCTCTTGACTATTATTTTTTCTTAGTACTTCTTAGTTAATTTTCTTTCTGATAATAATTTTTTTAAATGCATCCCTATATAAATATATTTTTATTTCATGCGACCTTCTCAACTCGTCTTCATAATACCTCATGTTAGGTGTTTTAATGTTGGCAATTAATGACAATCATGTTTAGGAAAAACCAAAAACAAAATCTATCAGTCGGGAAAATGTTTAGATAGTTTTTTAGTTCTATGTTGCACAGTATATCGCACAATATATTACAACATGAGTCTGTTTAGGCAGATTATGTTTTAAATCAAGTTTTAGCTAACGTGGCAAGCTATTGACATGGATATACTCAGAGAATGAAGATTCAACTGATTTCAAAGATTGAATCAATTTTGGAGATAATCTTAGAAGATTTGGTATGAATCTTGAAGAATTAATTTTGGTGATTTGAAGAATTGATTTGGTGGAGTTAGTTGAGCAATTTGTGACTAAAAAAGTTAGAGATAATTGTGGAATTTGAATTTGGAAGGAAATTCTAAATTAAGTAGGAATTTAAGTTTTATTTGAATTAGGATTCTTTCCCCAAATTAGAAAATACGAATTTCTGAATTTTTAAGTGTATCTGCTGAAGATTTGGTGAAGATATATGCAGAGATTTGAAGTTGCATAATTTTAGCTAAAATCTGAAAGATTTGAAATTCAAATATTGCTTGGTGTGTAGCAGCAAGTCGAGAAACACAGTGAAATTTGAATATCATACAAGTCTGGGATTGACTTGGATTTTTGAGAGTTGCTTATTTAAGTCCTAACTCAATAAATGGTAGGGATGTGGAGCACAGATTTGCTAGAGCATATTTTGAGACTATTGAAGCTGTTGCATGTTTCATCTTTTGGGAAAGAGATTTGACATTTTCAGGAGAAGGCAAAAGCAGTTGAAGAGATTTCAATGTATGCTACCAAGGGGATCTTGTCAAATAAGTTCATTGACTAGATTTCAAGATGACCGGTGGCAACAACAAACAGGGAGTCTTTAGATTACATAAGTTCATTAATGCTTATAATCGTTGTTATAATTAGTGAAGAGTTCAATATCTAGACATAGCCCCGAGGCCTAGGGAAATCGAATTTTGTAAAAATTTGGCTGTCTCTTTTATTTACTTGCAATTGGTAATTAATTAATTAAATCTAGTAAATAAGTTAAAAGCAGATCTTTCAATTGGTTTCAGAGTGTTTATTAACATATTTTGTTGGTTAGATTTTGGGATTTGATCTGTTTTACAGGCGTAGATATTCTGCATGAAGGAGGATCTGTTTCATGCCCACCTTTGCTGGATGGAAGCAACTATCCTTATTGGAAAGTTTATATAAAGGCTTTCATCAAGGCATTGGATGAAAAGGCTTGACACTCTGTGTTAACTGGATGGTCACATCCCACCACTAAGGATGATGAAGGAAAAACCATTTGTAAACCTGAAGAAACCTGGTCTAGTGATGAGGACAGACTGGCTAATAACAATTCAAAGGCCTTGAATGCAATCTTTAATGCTGTGGATGCAAATAAATTCAAACTGATTTCTATATGTAAATTGCTAAGGAAGCATGGACTATTCTTGAGACAACCTTTGAAGGCACCACGGTTGTAAAGATGTCTAAACTGTAAATGTTAGCTAGTCGGTTTGAAGATCCTAGAATGATGGAGAGTGAGACTATAGCTGATTTCAATGTTAAGTTATGCGATATTGCTAACGAAGCCTTTGCACTGAGAAAAACATATTCAGAGATGAAATTGGTAAGGAAGACCTTGAGATCTTTACTAGAAAGATTTGTATATAAAGTCACGGCCATTGAGGAAGCTTGAAATGTGAGCACCTTGAGATTCGATGAATTGATGGGATCTCTATAGATTTTTGAGATGAATTTGACGCAAAATAAGAAGGACAAAAGTTTAGCTTTTCAAGCTGATTTACAAAAATCAAGTGATGAAGATAAAGATGATGGCGGTGATATTGAACTTAAAGAATCTCTTGCGCTGCTTACTAAGTGATTCAACAAGATGTGGAGAAAAGTTAAAAAAAGGGATAAAGGTCAAAATAGTATAAAGTTAGCTCCCAAGATAGAGAAGAACGGACCTAAGGTGTTTGATCAGAAAAATAAGGAGAAAAAAATTCAATGCCGTGAGTGTGAGGGGTTTGGTCAGATTTAATCTGAATGTGCTAACAAATTGAAGAAGAAGAAAAAGTTACTCAAAAGTACTTGGAGTGATGAAGAGTCTGATGGGAGTCAAGAAGAGAGTGAAAATCATGTCAGCAATCATGTTGTACTTACTATTTACACTTGAAATGAACCCACAAATTTCTCAGATTCCTCTGTTCTGACCTCTATTGCAACACACTTTGAGACATCAGGCAGTGCTATAACACCTCCTGTAATAACAGTTGAAAGATTAGGCAAATCTAATGGATTGTATTTTTCGGATTTTGATTGTAGCAGTGGTGATGAAGAACTCAATGACGATGAAATTGAGAAGGTATATAAGAAAATGTACTTTAAGTGGATCCAATTGTGCAAACTAAACAATAAACTAGAAGATAGAGTGTCTGACCTAGTTAAAGAAAGAGATATGTTGAAGAATATAGTGAGCAAGCTTGAGTCTCAAGTTGTTGAAAAAGATGAAAAACTTCAAGAATCTCGGTCTTTATTGGAAGAAACAGAAAAGTCTTTGAAGATGCTCAATTCTAGTTCTACAAAACTGGATCACATCCTGTCTATTGGAGAATCAGATGGTGATCATCATGGATTAGGATACTCAGGTGAAGCCTCCTCATTAAAAACTATTTTTGTGAAGCAATCTGCCTCTCTAAACCCAAGTCCTCATCCAGGTAAGAAATCTGTAACTGTTCTTCCTAGGTGTAGGCCAAAAAGATTTGTTTCTACTTGTTATTATTGTAGCATTCGTGGACATATTAGACTTTAGTGCTATAAGTATCAAAATGCTTTAAAGAGAGGAACAGTGTTTAACTTGCCATTGTCTTCATATCCCAATAGGACACCTAAAATTAAAATTGAGTTAAAAAGTAATTTTCCTAGGAAAATTTGGTTTAGGAAATCTGATCTTAGGTGTTATACTATATATACTTATTTTAAAGCAGGTGCTACTAACTTTTGGTACTTTAACAGCAATTATTCCAGGCACATGACAGGTAATAAGGCGTTTCTAAAAGATTTTCAAAAGTGTGCTCTATGTCATGTTACATATGGTGATGAAATTTAAAGGCTACCTATTGGGCAAAGGAACACTTGATTTTGAAGGCCTACAAGAACTCAAAAATGTGTTGCTAGTGGAAGGACTAGAAGCTAATTTGCTTAGCATAAGCTAACTGCATGGCCAAAATCTATTTGTGAAGTTTACCAAGAATGAATGTCGTGTTTTTGATAAAGCTAACAATTATGTTTTGAGAGGGCCTAGGTCTTTGGATAATTATTCCATGTTACATCACCCACTGAGCTATTACAAAATCTCTTTTAGTGATATTGATATTTGGCATCAAAAACTTGATCACTTGAATTATAAGAATCAAACAAGGATTGTAAACAAAGGTGCAATCTATGGGATTCCTAAGCTTAAAAAAAGAGAGCCTGGAATTTGCGAATCTTGTCAAATTGGAAAACAGGTAAAGAAGTCTCATAAAGTGGTGTAGCAAATAACCACAACTTGTGCCCTTGAGCTACTCTGTATGGATCTCATAGGAGCAATGTAGGTTGAAAGTATTGGAGGAAAATGGTATGTCTTTGTGTGTGTAGATGATTACTCTAGATTTACATTAACCAATTTTATTAGAGAAAAATCTGACACATTTGATGTTTTTCAAGCTTTGTGCATAAGACTGAAAAATGACAAAGATTGTAATATTGGAAAATAGTAAGAATTAGGAGTGATCATGGTAGAGAATTTGAAAATGTTATTTTTGCTAATTTCTATGCTAAGTATGGCATAGCCCGTGAGTTTTCTGCTCTTAAGACACCATAGCAAAATAGTGTTGTTGAAAGAAAGAATAGGACATGTAAGAGATGACTAGAGTGATGCTAAATTCTAAGAAACTTGCCTTCAAATTTTAGGCTGAGGCATTCAACGTAGCTTGTTACACAATTAATCGTGTTTATCCAAGGCTAAGTATTGCTAAAACTCCTTATGAGATTTGGAAAGGTAAGAAACCTAACCTTAGTTATTTTCATGTTTTTGGTTGTGTTTGCTACATCTTGAATGATCGTGAGCATTTAGGTAAGCTTGAAGCCAAGAGTGATGAAGGTGTACTCTTAGGATACTCAACAAATAGTAAGGCATATCGAGTTTACAATACGAGAACTCAAACTGTGATGGAGTCTATTAATGTAGTGTTTGATGACTTGAAGGATTTTGCAGAATTCTCCAAGGAAAAAGAAATTCAAAGCTTTACTGATGATGAAGTGCTAGAAGAGCCTATTGATGCAAGACCTGATGCTGCTGTATTGGCACCCAACCTTGCTGATTCTGGCGATGTTGCAATAGAAAATAAAACATCAACTGATGTTGCAACACACTCTGTAACAGAACCTGAAATATCACAGAAATACACAGTGGAACCAGATGACCTAATTTCAAGGGAACCATCATCCAGAGTGCAAAAGAACCATCTTATTGATGATATCATTGGAAAACTTAATGAAGGTAAATGCTTAAGGGATAAGCAAAGAGTCAACTATTGTGAGATGCTCAGGTTTGTTTGCTACACTTCTCAATTTGAACCCAAAAATGTTAAAGAAGCTTTATTAAATAAGTATTGGGTCAGTGCCATGCAAGAAGAGTTAGAACAGTTTGTGAGAAATGATGTGTGGACTTTAGTGCCTAGGCCTAAAGATTATAATGTAATTAGAACCAAGTGGATTTTTAAGAATAAAACCGATGAGTTTGGTAACATCACTAGGAATAACTTAAGGATATACTTAAGTGGAAGGCATTGATTTTGATGAGACATTTGCGCCAATAGCTAGGCTTGAATCAATTAAATTACTTTTGCTCATAGCTTGTCTGTTAGGTTTTAAATTATACCAAATAGATGTTAAGAGTGCTTTCTTGAATGGTATTTTAAATGAATAAGCATATGTTGAGCAACCAAAAGGGTTTGAGGATCCACATCATCCTGATCATATCTACAAACTCAAAATGGCACTGTATGCATTGAAACAAGCTCCTAGGGCTTGGTATGAAAGGTTGACAAAATTTCAACTAGAGAAGGGCTATAAGAGAGGGGGAGTAGATAAAACCTTATTCATTAGAACATTTAAATCTGGCATCATGATTGCTCAGATTTATGTTGATGACATAGTGTTTGGATCCACCTCTAAGTCTAAAGCAGTAGAATTTGTTGATCAAATGAAGAAAGAGTTTGAGATGAGCATGTTTGGTGAACTAAATTACTTTCTAGGATTACAGGTTAAACAACTTAACGATGGGATTTTTATCTTTCAAAGTAAATATGCCAAAAACCTAGTAAAGAAATTTGGGTTAAAAAAAGCCAAATACATAAGTACTCCTATGGGATCTAATGTCAAGTTAACTAAAGATGAAAGTAGAGTATTTGTAGACCCTAGTCTTTATAGGAGCATGATCGGGAGTCTACTTTATCTAACTACAAGTAGACTTGATATATGTTTTAGTATTGGAGTTTGTACAAGATATCAAGCAAATCTCAAAGAGTCACACTTGACTGCTGTTAAGAGAATCATAAGACATGTGAATGGGATGCCTAATTATGGTATTTGGTACATTAATGACACTAATTTTAGTCTTGCAGGTTTTAATGATGCAAATTGGGCAAGTAATGCTGATAACCAAAAAAGCACCACTAGAGTTGTTTCTATCTTGGGAATAATCTTGTGTCATGGTATAGCAAGAAGCAGAATTCAATTTCCTTGTCAACTTTGAGACTGAGTACATTGCTGCAGGTAGCTATTGTACTCAATTGCTTTGGATAAAGTAAATGCTTGAGGACTGCGGTAATTTACAGGATACAGGATACAGGATACTTTGATAATTTATTGTGATAACACAAATGCTATAAATATTTTCAAAAATCCTATTCAACACTCTAGGACCAAGCACATTGATATTAGGCATCACTTTATTAGAGAATTGGTTGAAAATAAAATTGTTGTTTTAGAGTATGTTATAATAGAAAAAAAAACTTGCAGATATCTTTATAAAACCTCTTGATGCAACACGTTTTGTGTCTTTAAGAAAATCTTTAGGAATTTGCATAATGTGAGAGTATGCATTGCAAAGCATCATATGTTATGATTGCATTTTGTGGTTTATATATTCTTATATATATATTTATGTTTATATATATGTAACTAGGGTGCATAACTACATTGGATTGATCCAATTATAAAATTTACAAATTGAGAAAGATTATGTTTTTGTGTGTGCTTGACTTTTCTGTTGGTTTAATATTGCTATGGTTCTTTGCCTCTTTGTGCACATAGTCTTGATCTTTTGAGTATTTTACATGCTTGGAGAAAGTTTATGTGTTCTTATTTGAGTTCTATGACCTTATAGAATTCTAGAACTTCCCAGGTTGCATGGATTTTAAGTATATGATTTAGGCCATCTTTGAATTGTTTGAGCCTTTCTGGCTAACCTATATTTTTTATCCATAGTTCACCCTTTTGAGCCTTATATTAGTCCTTTTTTTGTCACCCATGTTTAGTCAAGCCATACATAACTTTTCTTAACCTTAACCAACACTCATCAATGAGTTTGCTTTCTCTTGGAATATGATGTTTAAAGATATATTATTTAAAAAAAAAATTGGATTTCATATAAAACAAAAATTTTGGATGTCATATAAAACACCCATTAATGAGTTTGCTTTCTCTTGGAATATAATGTTAAAGATATTTTATTGCAAAAAAAAAAAATTGGATGTCATATAAAACAAAAATTTTTGATGTCATATAAAAAAAAGGGAGAAAAAGGGGGAAAATAAAGGTTGAATTCAAAATTTGAGAGGAAAGTATGATTTGCAATAGTCCAATAGTGGTTTATGTATCTATGGGTCTTTATAACCATATCAATATCTTATATTCTACCTGAACCACAACCCTAAATCATAGACTGAAAAAATCCTAATGATCCTAGGATATATGTGATCGACATTGGTGGAGAATGATAATATAAGCAAGCTTATGGAATTCTTTCATTACACATCCAAAGGTTGATGAATTCTTACTAAATTACATAAACTCATCTATGTGGTGAAAGGTTGGAAGTAAAAGATTACTCACACACATAGACAAAGGATTGAGGTAATATTGAATTAATAGTTGAGTTGAAATTCTACAATAACACTATCATCTCATATTTCTGTGTGTTATAATATATGAAAAATCTTTCAGCATTTATGTGTGATGCATACACTTTAGTTGATTATATATATATATATTTATATAATGATACCTAAATAAAAATAAATATAAACAAATAAACAAATTTTTTTGAGCTTAGTTGGATATGTGTGATGTTATAGAGGATGCTGAAACATCCTTTACAATAACTGAAATTTATTTAAGCCAATTTTTTTTTTTTAAAAGGCCATGTTACATGTTGTTTTGTTCCAATTTTAAAATTGGGAAAGTTTGTTTCGTGGGGTCTCCACATTTTTCAGGATTTTATTGTTTTTGATCAAATTTAAAATATTGCCAACACAATTTCTCTAATTATGTGCTTCAATTTTCATTCTCCTTCAAAGTGAAGCCCTAAATTTCCAAATCTAAAAGTCCCAATTTCTTCTTTTTGATCTTTGCTGTTCTTGTTCTTGTGCTTGTGCTTGAAATTTGTAGGTTGTCCAAGAGAAAATGGTTCGAACTCGTACCGACTCTTCTTTAAATCCACAACGGCCAGAGGGTAATCAAAATCCTCGATCTTCATCGACGGTGAAGTCCAAACCATCAAGCTTGGCAACAAATGTGCAGGAATTTCCATCAACTTCAAAGGAAAACTAAGGAGCAATTGTAGCATGTAGAACCTGTGCCTTTTGCCATTATGAAGCCTATGGAATCTGAGTTAAGGCCCTCGGTTTCTCAACCATTTGAAGCAACAAAAGAAACTTATTCATCGTCTGATTCTATAAGAGAGGTTCCTCTTCCATCAAAACCATAAAATGTCGATTCTTCATCGATTGAAGTGATACCAGAAGTTCACACCTCCACTACTGATTCGATCGATGATAAAGATTCTAACATTGTAAACTTGTAGAAGTTAACTCCGATCAGAGGTTTTCCTAGTTGGTTTCGACCTCCAAATGAGCCTAGTCAAGCTAAACATGAGTTGACTCCCTCAACATCCAATCAACCTGAGCCAAACATAGAAGAAAATGATCATCTATTCGAGCTATCATCAGGAGAAAGTTATGAAGAGGCTACTCTAATAGTCAAACAAAAAACCAGAGAAGAATCTTGATCAATGGACATGGCTGACCCAACCATGAGTGAAACAAAAAAGGCAAAAGTTTTATGTAAACAGTCTACCTATGTGATTACAAAGGCTTATTCGCACAAGTTTTATAGTGAGATGAACAAGAATACCTGGACTTTTATGTCTCAATGTAAGTTAATATCTAAGAGACTTATTCACTGGAACGAACATGAAAAGGCTGGGATTACACAGATTTTGAATAACTATGGATTAATAAGCATTGTGACTAACGCTAAACCATTTGTAAAAGCTGTAGTGCATGAGTTTTATTCAAATTTGACTACTGATGTTTTGTGCACATCATCACCAAAGTATTTGAAGGTTTATGTTAGAGGTCATGTATTTGATTTCTCCCCTATATTGATTAATGACTTCTATGGCTGTCAAGAGTTTGAATCCACCAAGGCACGTGAACTTGACCAATTTGTTGAGATGGATGTGTTAGCAAAAAATTTAACTACGGGTGCCATATCTAAATGGCCAAAAAACTAGAAGCTCATTGCCCTTGAGCTTTTTGTAACATACTCACTGCTACACAAGATTGTTCTGGCTAACTGGTTACCAAGTGTCTATATAGCTACTATCTCAAGAGACTTAGCCATCATTTTGGTACATGGTTGGAACAGGCTCAAGTTTCAATATGGGAAAGCATATCTTTGAAGAAATTACAAAGCATGCTGGTAAGAAGCTCACTCACTTGGGATTGCCTTTTCCATCCCCGATCTATGAGATTTTGACTACTCAAAAAAAGATTAAAATGACTAATAAGAGGCTTGTTAAACCTCAATTAGAATTAAGAGTCTCTAAGAAGCTATCTATAGGACGACATGTGCAAGATACTCAGTTTGCTCAAACTCATCCATATGATGAAGTTGTTGAAGAAGTTTCAGAAAATGTTGCAACTCCAGAAGGAACATCTGCTTCCCGTGTTAGAAGGCTGAAGTTGATCAACTTCATCAAGTCTAAGCTGGAGTTTGTGAACAAGCAGAAACAAGAGCTTGACAATAAGAGTAAATAGCTTTCTAAATTTCTTGCAGGTGTTGAGAAGGAATTGACAGATTCATATGTTGAACCAGATACAGATGATTAAAGCTTTTGGCATTTGTTGGGTCAACAAGGGAGAGAAGATATGCAGAGTTCAGGGGGAGAGCAAAATAAGAAGCAAAACAAGAAGTTCAAGTTTGTTTTTAGTTTT
Source organism: Antiaris toxicaria (assembly GCA_035233585.1). Lineage (NCBI taxonomy): Eukaryota > Viridiplantae > Streptophyta > Magnoliopsida > Rosales > Moraceae > Antiaris > Antiaris toxicaria. The sequence goes on from CP141153.1 coordinate 23,170,374, forward strand.
TTGGTTTATTTCTGGTTTACTTGGTTTAGGAACATTTTTTGTTTATTGGTTTAAGAATATTTTTTTATTATTATTTTATTTTGGGTAGTTTGGAACTATCAGTTTTTCGTTTTGTGTTTTGTTTGTTTTGTTTTCATGTTTTGAGCCAAAAATGCCAAAGGGGGATATTGTTAGGTTATTCAATATTGGCATTAATGGCAATCATGTTTAGGAAAAACTAAAAACAAAATCTATCAGTTAGGAAAATGTTTAGATAGTTTTTCAGTTCCATGTTGCACAATATGTCACCCAATATGTTACAACATGAGACCACTTAGGCAGATTACATTTTTAATCAAATTTTTATTGATGTGGCAAGCTACTGACATGGATGTACTCAAAGAATGAAGATTTCAATTTATTTCAAAGATTAAATCAATTCTAGAGATAATCTTGGAAGATTTTTGTGTGAATCTTGAAGAATTAATTTTGGAGATTTGAAAAACTGATTTGGAGGAGTTAGTTGAGAGATTTATAGTGAAAAAAGTCAGAGATAATTATAGAATCTAATTTAGAAAGAGATTCTAAATTAAGTAGGATTTTAAGTCCTATTTGTATTAGGATTCTTTCCCCAAATTAGGAAATATGAATTTCTAAGTTTTTAAGCATATCTGCTAAAGATTTGGTGAAGATATATGTAGAGATTTGAAGTTGCATGATTTTGGCCAAAATCTAGAAGATTTGAAATTCGAATGTTTCTTGGTATGTCGCAACAGGCCAAGAAACACGGTGAAATTTGAATATTCTACAAGTCTGGGATTGAGTTGGATTTTTGAAAGTTGCCTATTTAAGTCCCAACTCAATGAATGGTAGGGATACAGAGCAAATATTTGCTAGAGCATATTTTGAGACTATTAAAGCTGTTGTGTGTTTCATCTTTCTGGAGAGAGATTTGAAGTCTTTGAGAGAAGGCAAAAGCAATTGAAGGGATTTCAATGTATACTAGTAAAGGGATCTTGCTGAACGAGTTCATTGACTGAATTTCAATATGATCGACAGCAACAACAAAGAGGGAGTCTTTAGATTGCATAAGTCCATTAGTGCTTGTAATCATTATTACTGTTAGTGAAGAGTTCAATGTCTGGGCATGGCCCTGAGGTGTAGGGAAACTAAACATTGTAAAAATTTGTCTATCTCTTTTATTTACTTATAATTGGTAATTAATTAATTAAATCTGATAAATAAGTTAAAAGTAGATCTTTCATCTCATAATTAATTTTCTATATAATTGTCAACTTCTATCAAATAGAATATAATTAATTTTTTTTACAGTCCTTTAAAGTTTTTTTTTTTGTTTTCAACTTTGGTTATTATAAAGATTTCTTTTCCTAATTGCCTTAAAATATTTTTTTTTTCTCAAATGTGTTCATATTTATACATCTTTTTCATGCAACTCTCTTAAATTTTATTTTTTATGTATGCCTTAAATAATTTATGATCTAAATTGTCCTACTACTATTTATGATCTAAAATAAAGCAGTCAATTATAATACAATAAAAACGGTCGGTCTCGCGAGAAGGTAATAAAAACAAATAAAGGAGATTTGTCAAAAGAGTTAGAAATATTAGTAATCAAACAAACAAAAGAAAAGAAAAAAATGTTTTTATAATTTAAAGTGCATTAGAAAATACAATAAAAAAGGCAATTTGATATAGAAAAAATTTAACAATTAAAAACATTAAGATATCGAGAATCTTCTACATACTTCGTTCACATATTTAGATTTTTATTCATAAATTGACTCAATTAAAAGTTTCATATCTTAAACAATCAATCAGAAGATAAGATTTGAAGAACTTGTGTATTATAATGTATTCGAATAAATAAAATTTTTATGATAAGACTAAAAAAATTATCTTATAAAAAAACTAAAAACAACAACATATCTTGGGGCGATATTGCAGTTAAAGATTACTTATAAAATAATATCTATCAAAATATTATATTATGTAATAATCAAATAAAAAAAGCTTAACTAAATTTATATAAAAGTTGATAATAAAATATATTGATATGAAAAATAAATAAGATAAAAGAAAATTATTTATTTAAATATATAAAACTTACAAGCCATTAGAGATTCAAAACTCAAATAAGTTCACTATACATATAGAATTATCTCTAGCCTCATCCAAGAATTCTAGCCTAATTTGCAATGCATTCTCACAAAATTCTAGAAAGAAAATATGAGAATAAAAGTAAGACAAAAATGAGAGAGAATGAGTATATGTACAAGGTCCTCAACTTTCCCAAAATACCTTTTTATAAGCATAATTTTACACTATAGTTGTCGGTGCATATACAACATAAACATTTCAAACTTACTACAGTAATCAGTGTACTGCTACAATAGTTACAGTAGTCGCATGCACACTTGCTATAGTATCTAAAATTAAATAGTCGGCACACACTTTGCTATAATAGCTACAGTATTTGGTACACATTTTTCAAATTTTGCTACAATACTACGGTAGCTACTATGCCGATGCATATAATTAGAATACGGTAGGGTACATAATAAGCTTGATTTTCATAATTTCTAGACTTGAATAGTAACATCCAGTGGGACTAACTTTTAATATATAAATTTTTCACTTTAATTTGACACTATAGAAAAAAAAAAGTACTAAAATTATATGTTTTCAAAATAAAATGCTATAAGTAAAATTATTGAAAATATTTAATTTTAAACTTATTTAATATACTATTATTAAAAGAAAAAGATAAGATAGGATAAAACAAAATTAAATAAAGATTTCACAAAATTTATAAAAATATAAAAATTAAAGTAAGTAAAACAAAATAAATTAAAACAAATTGAAAACAACTAAAATTCTCAAAAATAATTCTATTTTTGTGTTTGAAAAAATAGTAAAATAACTCTTTTTTATATAGTTATCACACCCTAAACTTAATATTTGTGTGTATTCGAGCAAAAGAAAAGAAAAGAAAGAAAGAAAGAAAGAAAAGAAAAAAAAATATTATATTAACAATAGTGATTTCTAGAAATTTTCTCATAGGTTACTATAAAAGATAAACCATATAAAAAAACGTAAATATTAATCAAAAAATTAAGTTTAATTTAAAAGTATGCTTACTTATAATTGGATATTCCGTGTATGTGTGTGTGTGAAATTCCTTTTTATGTAATTGTGTGCAATTTAAACAAGTTTGTGAGGAAGAAACAATCGATATCGAATGATTATTAAATCTCATAGGTTTATTTTTCATTTCTCTCTCCACTTATGTCGACAAACACAAAACTATGAGTCATTAGGGCTTTATTAGGCTTGTAATCTGTGAATGAATGTAAGATATAGAATAATAATGTGGTTCAGATCACCCTTCAATATATTAATTATTTTAAAATTTATTGTCAAGCTTTTTATTTATACCCAAGTAACACTCACAAACTTATTTATGACTTTTCCTTGTAAAAAATAAAACTTATTTTTTTTTGTTTTTTTTTTGTTTTGATTCTTTTTGAGAACTATTACATCTATAAACTTATTATGATAAACAATAGGTATAAAACTCTTTTTCTTTTCCTTTTTCTTTCTTTTTTATTTGTATTTCTAATTCCAACCTTCCTCACCAATAACTCTATAAAATAGAGTTATTTTACTATTTTTATGCACAAAAATTGGCTTATTTTTGAAAATTTTAGTTGCTTTTTATTTATTTTGTTTCGCGTACTTTAATTTAGATTTTTTATAAATTTTGTGAAGTTTTTATTTAATTTTGCTTTATTTTATCTTATCTTTTTATAATAGTATATTAAATAAGCTTAGAATTAAATATTTCCAATGAGTTTACTTATAGTATTATATTTTGGAAATGTCTAATTTTAGTACTTTGTCTTTCTATAGCGTCAAAGTATGCATCACTATTCATGTCAGAAAACTGTGAAACTAAGCTTATCACGCATTCTATAGCATTGGATCCTTCCTAAATTTATGCACTAGATTATAGCAAATGTACTATTGTAGCTACTGTAACAGGTATGTGCCGACATTGTGACAGTATTGAAACAAGTATGTGTTGACACTGTATCAGTACTATAGTAAGTGTGTGCCAAATACTATAGCACTGTAGCAAGTGTGTGTGATCACTGTAGCATTATAGCAATACTGTAGTACTGTAGCAAGTTTGAAAAGTTTGTGTGAAGATTAGGTGGAATAGTATAAAAATTATGCTTATAAAAGGGCATTCTTGGAGAGGCTTGAGAAAAAAAAGGGGATACACTTTGTCTCTCTCATTTTTACTTTGCTTTCATTCTCATGTTTTCTGTTTAGAATTTTGTGAGAATATTCGGCAAGTTAGGCTAGAGTTTTTAGGTGAAACTAGAGATGATCTTATATATATACTGAGCTTATTTAGGTTTTGATTCTTTATTGTTTGTAAGGTATATATATTTGAGTAAATAATTTTCTTTCATCTTATTTATTTCTCACATCAATATAATTTGTTAACTACTTTTATATAAATTTAGTTAAGCATTTTTTATGTGATTGTTGTATGATATAATATATTAATAAATATAATTTTGTAAGTAGTCTTTTACTGCATTATCGTTGGTGGTATATTGTCGCTTTTAGATTTCTTATAAGGCAATTTTCCCTAGTTCTTAACATGAGAATTTTATTTACTGGAATACATTTCATTCATAAGTTCTTTAAATTTTATCTTCCGTTTGATTGTTAGGATGTAAAATTTTCAATTGAGTCAATTTATAAATCAAAATTCAAATAGGTGAACGAAGCATATAAGAGATTCTCGATGTCTTACTGTTTTTAAGTATTGAGTTTTCTCCAGTTTATATTGCATTATCATCTAATTAAATTACTCTGAAATCACAAAAATACTTTTTTTCTTTTCTTTGTTTAATTACGCATCTCTCTAATGCTTTTGTTCTACTAATTTCTTTTGTTTGTTTTTATCACCTCTTCGTGGGATCAACCTTCTTAATTATACTATAATTGACTACTTTGTTTTGTCACAATTTAGGCGTAATCCCTCACAGATTTCAACATAACTCAAAATAATTTTTAAAATGATCAATATGCTTAGGGGCTAAAAGTTAAATATTTTACTTAAAAGGTTAGGCTAAAAATATGGGTAACAAATAAAAAGTTATATAAAATAAGGCTCAAGAGGGATAAACTAGGAATAAAGATATTTCAGAATTAGCTTTAAAAGCTTAAACGTTCCAAAAATTGCCTAAATCATTTCCTTTATGTTTGTATTATTTGCGATTTTGTCTCGACAGAAAATCAAACAAATTCTAGGACTTGTGAGATCAGAAATATTTCATATTCACAAAATTTTCTTTAAACAAACACATAAATCATGATCAATGCTTAAATATTGAATATTAAAACTAAGTTAGACTAATTCAAAAATTTAAATGTAAATTTGTCAAAAGTTCATATTTTTTAGAAAAACTATATAAAATAAAACAATCAAAATTTTTATCATTGGATTTGTAGGAAATCACCCTTTTTTCTTCTTTTTTCTTTAATTTTTTCAAATTGTTTAGTTTCTTAAACAAAGACAAAGCAATGACAAAAAAAAAAAAAAAACAATCATTACTGTAAGAGGCACATCAAGAGTACTATATGTAACTTTTTACTTAACCATCTTATAAATAATGAATATAGTCATTTTACTAATTTTTTTAATACAAACAAAAAAACTAAATAAAAATTTAAGAAATTCCAAAAATAAAAAATATGCTATTCCCTCCCCATAACCTATTTTAAACATTATCCCCAATGTCTAATATAGATGAGTAGAGAGTGAACAATTTCACTTGATCTGATGTTATTAAAAGCAAAAACCCATAAACTGAAACTAAGAAAGAAAATTAGATGTTATGAGTAAATCCAAAAAGTTAAGGAACGGTACAACCGGATTGTCCAATCCAACATGCGCTTCTTGTTGCTTTTGCTATCAATAGTTAATCATACTACCTGTGACATTAATGGGTTATGTTCAGGCACAAAGATTCGCAGTTGATCAATCAGCTAATCAGTAGTTGGAACTGAGACTAGGATTTTTAAGGTCGATGGTGTAATGAATTCTTGTTCCACAACATAATCTAGAAAAAAACAATAAACTGTCATAAATACCATTAATATTTAATAATCCAAGTGGCAGTGTTGAAAATTTCTTCAAGTGTTCACAAACCACTAGGTAAAGCGATAAAGACATCTGATTTGCACGTCATGTTAGCCATTCTTTCATGTATAGTCGAGACTTTTAACTCATTACCCATGATGTAACCAAATATGTTTTTGTCAGCTTAAGCATTAGGACTGATACTTAAGATTTTGCTACCCTTCATATATGCACTGGATGACATATAACTTATTAACGCAAGACTTCTTCCCCTATATATCGGATTGGTTTTCCTGGTAGCTAACACCCTGTCAAAGTTGTTTGTTACTTTCAAAAACACTCTATCTTTTTCAAGACTAGTCCCATTAAAAACACAAATAGTTTTAAACTTATGAACTGAAGGACTTTCCATCTCAACTCACTTTTTTCTAACCTTACAAATGGAGATGTGTTTGATAACAATGGTAAAAATGCATGTGTATTTGTATAGTAAGGAAAGAGGATACTGAGTTAAGTCTATTAGGGGCTAAATCAATTGTGTCAGAAAAATTTGAAAAATAAAAAAAAGTAAAAAATGTACACTCGATGTAAAAAAGAAAAGGTAAAAAATGGACATTTGGTGGAAAAAGAAAAGGTTAAAAATGCACACTCGATGCAAAAAATAAAAGATAAAAAATGCACACTCAATGTAAAAAGAAAATAATGATGAAAATGGTCATAGTGAAACATGGGAAAAATAAGCAAGATTTTATTTAGTAGTTGTGATTGTGGCTTACATTTTCCTTTGGTTTTATGTCTAGTAACGGCTTAAACAACCTCTATAATTCGAGGATAAACTTCCCATCTCATTTTCTTATAAAATAATAAATAGGGTTTTTTAATGTTAAATTCCTTAGACTATAACACTCCCTTTCATCTATAAATAAACTCCATAGATTGAGAATGATACCTTGAACTTGTCCACTTGGATGTGCATCAAGAGACAAAAAGATATGATCTAATGAATCTTTACTCAAACCATCTTTTATGAATTGAATTTTGTCATCTTGGTTTATAGAGGTCATTCCTATGTTTTTGCAGTATTTGTTATAATTCCAACTTGCACATCTGAAACAGACTCTAATTCTCTTTGTTGTTCTTTTCTTGGAAAAGGTACTTTAACCTATTCTTGGCATATGTTTATCAAATGAATAGTGAAATTCACATGATAATCGTACCGTAGCATCAATAATCCAGCACAGATCTTTTGGTATACTAAAATACATGAGCAGCTTCATTCTCTTTATTTTGCACCTATATATTTTCAGCAATGCATTTTGAGGAAGAGAGGGAAACCTGCTTTCGAGTTTTGATAAAGCGCCCTCTATATTTATAGCTAAGAAAATGAAAAACAATATGAAAATAAAACAAAATATAAACGCACAAACAAAATAAAAGAAAGATAAAGAAAAGACAATTTAGGTTACCTCCCAAAAAGTGCTTGATTTATAGTCATCGGTCTGACTTTAATATGCATTTTATCAAAAAGTGGCATCTACCCATAATAGGCGTCATGCAACACCACATACCGGATTTTGTTAATTATGCCCTTAAAAATAGTTGGATGTAGAGTGATTTAGCACGTGTGTCCAACAAAAGTTGGTTTTAAATATTTTGCTTCATGGACCTCAAGGATTGATGCTATTAATAGCTTCGAAGGAGTTGGCCACATAAGTTCTTGATCTTGAAAGATTGATGTTGCATAGGTTTGGTTTCTGAGACTTTTTGACCAATTGAAGTGGCTATAATTATTGATGGATCATCCAAAATCTTGCCTCTATGAGTGGTGATGGCATTGACCTCTCTAATGTTATGATCTTCATAGTTGGAGGTTTGTTCCATGTGTTGCCTCTTTAAATTAGACTGAGTTTGTGAAGGGAACTTGCTGCATTCTTGAGCAGAATTAGCTAGAGCTCTTATCAACTTTGACATCTGACTCTTCATCTCTTTGCTTTCTTCCACCATTTGCGTAAAAAGTGATTTGAACTTTTGGTCTGTCTTATTCTATATCTCCATGAAAGCTCACAAGGTATTCTCGAGAGAACTCCTTAGTGGTTGTGCATGGTATTGAGGTATAGAATATGCCTTTGGTAGTCGTGGCTGTTGCTAAATTTTCCATTGTCCTCTTGATGATTGTGTTTGATTGGAATCTCTCCAATTGATGTTTGGATGGTTCCTCTAGCCAAGATTGTAAATGTTAGAAAAGGGGTTATTGTGTGCCTTTAAGGCTAACCCCTCTTATTTCACTATAAGCAAGGCTATCCTTGGCTAGATATTCCACCTTTCTGCAAATGAAGCATGGCTCTTATGATTCTGTCCTTGTGACCATGTGGATTCCTCTACTTTCTTTGGTTTTAAGGGCCTTAATTTGTCATGTCAAAGACCCAATTTAGGCCTTGAAGTTTTCTTCTTCATGTAGTTGGTAAATTTTAGTAGGTTAGGACTAACTAGTGCTATCAGTAGTACTTGGTCCAGTCCATGTGTGGGTTTTAATGGTTAGGTCGTTGAGATACTTAAAAGCCTCTTCAGTGTGGTGGCCCGCCCTGCTGTAGCGGCTCTACAGTACTATTACAGTCAACTCTGTAGTTAACCGTAATAGTATGCAGGCCTCTAGGGTCGCCGGCAATCATGCTTAACTTGAAAACTGCTGGAAAATTTTGTGGAATAAATTTTATTTTTCTTATTATAAAAACTTGTTCGAGAATGTGATAAGAAAATCATGTTAACAAAATAACATGTACATGAATTCATGATTCTCCTGTCACATAATCTTGACCTGAAAATGTGTTCTTGAAATTACATGCTTGGGTTTTCAAAAATATACAGCGGAAGACTCATGCTAACCACAATCCCTCGCCCAATCTCCCTGGCATGTACATACCCTATCCGTCGTCCACCGTATACTACTGGTGAACAGGTCTCTTACTCGCAACATATGAACAAACTGGTGAGCTAGAGGCTCAGTAAGTTCAAATATAAAAACATGAATCATAACTTGCTATACTGTGCTTATGCATGAAACTTGACTCTGAAAACGTACTCATGGCTGAAAGTTTAGTCTTAGGACATTATTTGAATTTAAGTTCTAGTTTTGGGCCCCTGATTGATCGTACCGACATGTTAGCATAACTGGGAGTGGTACTTTAGTGCTGACCTCCTTAGTCTTAACTAAAACTGAACATGACAATCTCCCTATGGATCGAGAGGCCGATACACCAATAACTGGTTTAATTACCATCTTGTGTAGAGTTCCAACTAGGTAGCATACTGATTACCCCACAGTAGGAACCTGTTACATATGTTACTTGGGGTGTGAGTTTTATTAAACACACTAAGGTGCCTTGTGCACCTACATGTTTTCGTGTACTTGATACCTTTCTGACATGTGTACTTGAAACATGAAATTCTACATGTATGACATAAACCTGACATGAGTATCATGATGCAGACAATCAATGTCTAACATACACGTCATACAATAAGACATGACATCATAAACATAACAAGATTGTCTACGTTGCAGTCAGGACAATGCTTGAACTTACAGAAAGCCCACTAGCGTGAGCCTCTGCTGCTCTGGGACCACTGTCTCGGGGTCTCTGGCTTGAACTCCTATAAAAGAAATAATCGTTGATTATTTCTAATATTCATCTTATACTTGAAACATGACAAAACATGTAAATCACATTTCCAGACTCTTTTTTTTTTTTTCGAACACGCCCTCCTACACAGGCGTATTCTTGGCTGTGTACTCCTCTGGACTTAAATGCGCATGGCCATGTACTTCGTGGAACATGGCTGTGTAATTCGGGCATGCTTACACGGGTAGATACACGGCCGTATTTCTGGCCGCGTACTCATCTGGACTTGCGTGCATGGCCGTGTAATTCGTGGAACATGACCGTGTAATTCGGGCATGCTTACACGGTTATCTACACGGTCGTATTTTTAGCCGTGTTTTCCTACTGTCGAGCATGGTCTGCTATACGCCCTTCCCATGACCGTGTGCCCCTTGGCATGGCCCGATACACAGCCGTGTTCTTGGCCGTGTACCTCTCAGGTCTAAATTTTCTTACAACACAGAATCAAGATTTTGGGTCTGAAAATCTCTGCTCTGTTTTTTTAAGGCTTTTATGGCCTTTGTTCTACTTCTTACACTCAAAATTGATCTCAATAAGATCGTTTTAAGGTATCAACTACATTTCTACTATCATCAATCCATAGTTTCATAAGCAAAATTTCACATCTCTTGGCTTAACATTTTGAAAAATCTGAACTTTCTTGAGGAAAACTCACTAAACTTGGTTTTCTAAACCATCAACTCATGGATTCGTGCTTAAAAACAATTGGACTCGAACCATGTTTTAATTTAACCGAAAATCTTAACATGATTAACCCACGTTCTCTTTTTTCACTCAAAACTCCAGATTTTTCACCCAAGAAAACGTGAGAAAAACGAGGGTTTACTTTGCTTGAAGCTTGAGAACTTCTTGCTGTGGATTCTTGGCTGAAACTTGAACTATTTCCTGGTTGGAAGAGAAAAATCTAAACTTGAATGGATTTACTCTTCTGCTCTCTCTCTTTCTCGGTTTCTCTCTCTTTCTCTTTCTCTCTTTTTCTTTCTTTCTTTCTCTCTCTCGGCCACTTATTTGCAGCCAACTCAAGTGAATTAATTCACTTGGGCTACTGTGCCTAAGGCCCTCATGTGCCTCACCTCCTTTCTCACATTTTCTTTAATTTTCTTTAAAGAAAATCACAATGGCTTGTTTAATCTTGGCCATTGATCAATGTGGTTTGCATGTGAGTCATTGATCTCTTAATATGCATTTTCCACATACTTTTCTAATAAATTTATAAACATCATAAATTGAATTAATGTTTAGCTTTTAACTATATTCATTAATTCATTGTCAAATTTTGACTAAATTCTAGTTAGTCAAAATTTTTATCTGCTCTTTATTTTATAACATGTCTCATCATGAATGTACATTTATTTACATATCTTGTACAAAATTTTCCGAGACTATTGATTTCTTGGTTATCACATTCGGAGTCTTTTTGGAGAAACTCTCTGTTACACATCATCTCCACAAACTGACGCTCTTGAATTGTGAGTCCTTAGTAAAAATAACCGACAAGGCACCAACTCTTGGAACTATCCCTAAACTTGATAATGAATTTCATTGTCATTTTGTGTGAAGGTCAAAATCTGCTGCTTTAGAACATTGGTCTTACCGTGTAGGAAATACTTATTGAAAAATGCAATTATCATGTCCTCCTATGTTCCAATCAACCTAGGTTGCAGAGAATACAACCAGTTTTTTTTTTAATTTTCTTAATGATTTTTTAACAAAGAAAACTTTTTTTACACAAACAACAATAATGTAGAACAGTGAATCACAACCTCTAAGAGTGCTCTCATGAATGATTAGTAGGACGAGGCCTCCTTAAAAACTAGCCTTCTAGATATAGCAATGTTCTTAGAAAAGACTGGTGGTGTAGAATGTTAAAAAAACCCAACCTCCTACACAGAACTCTCTTAGTTTGTAGTTTTCAATGTTTTCGTGCAATTGCTTGAAAATTTTATGATATGTTTTATAAAATGTTAAACGTTAAATATTAGTACCCTAAATTAATGTTATCCTAAAACCTAAGGTTTCATTCATGAGACCTAATTTAAATTAGTAACCTAAAAACTAACTTAAAAATTAAAATTAGTTACGAAATTATGGTACATCTTTTGTGTGATACCCGAGAAATCTACATTCTCGGGAATATTTTGTACAAATTTTGTAAATAAATGTACATTTACAGTGACACAGGTTACAGAATAAAAAGCAGAGGAAAAATTTTGATTAATCAAGTTTTAATCAAAATTTGAAAATGAATTAATGAATATAGTTTAAAAGCTAAGCATTAATTCAATTAGGATGTTTTAAAATTTGATAGAAAAGTATGTGGAAAATACATACTAAGAGATCAATGGCACACAAGTGAGCTACATTGATTAAGGGCCAAAAGAATTAGCCAAACAAGGCCTTACCATTTCAAAAAAAAAAAAAAAAAGAAAGCAAGGGGGAGGGTGTGAAGCACGTGAGCAAAAGAGATAGAAAGGGAATTAATTCCCTTAGCTGTACAGCAGCTGGAAGAAAGAAAGAGAAAAGAAAGAAAGAGAAAGAAAGAAAGAGAAAAGAAAGAAGAGAAAGAGGGAGCCGAGAAAGAGAGAGAGAAAAGCAAAGGAAATCCAAAAGTTCGGATTTTCTAGTGCAAGCAACAGATCGACCGAGATTCGGTCAAGGATTAGCAGCAAGAAAAGCTCAAGTTCAAGCAGGGTAAACCCTCGTTTTCTCTTGTTTTTTTTCGGATGAAAATCTAGGGTTTGAGTGAGAAAAAGAGAATGTGAGTGAATCACATTTAGATTTTCGGTTAAAATCGAAATGTGGTTCGAGTCTAGACGTTTTCAAACACGAATCCATGAACAGATGGTTTTGAAAACCGAGTTTAGTGAGATTTCTTCACTAAAACGCAGATTTTTTCAAAAATAGAGTCAAGAGAAGTTCATGAGCAAAATGTGGGATTTTTGCTTGTGAAATCATGGATTTGTGATAGTAGAAGTGTAGTAGATACCTTGAAACGATCTTATGAAGATCGATTTCAGGTGTAAGAAGCAAAAACAAAGGCCATAAAAGCCTTAAAAAATCAAAGCAGAGTAGTTCGGACCCAGAATCTTGATTCTGGTATGAACACGGGCGTGTACAAGGGCGTGTTCAGAACACGGCCCCGAACATGCCCATACGCACGACCGTGTTGCAAGAAAAATCAGACCCGAGAGGTACACAGTCCAGAACACGGCCGTGTATCAGACCGTGTCAAGGGGCACACGGTCAAAGAGAGGCGTGTAAGTAGCCGTGTAAGAGTACAGAGGAGTACACGGCCAGTAACACGGCCGTGTATCAGACCGTGTCAAGGGTCACACGGTCAAAGAGAGGCGTGTAAGTAGCCGTGTAAGAGTACAGAGGAGTATACGGCCAGTAACACGGCCGTGTACCCACCCGTGTAATCATACACGGGCATGTTCCAGAGATTACACGGTCAGGCTTAAAAGTCCAGAGGGGTACACGGGCACGAACACGGCCGTGTAGGAGGGCGTGTTCGAAGCCAGAGAGAAAAAAAAAAAAAAAGAGTCTGGAAAGGAAAATTTTCATGTTTTGCCATATTTCCAGTATAAGCTAAATATGGTAAATAATCAGTGATTTTGCCATTTATAGGAGTCCAAGCCAGAGACTCCAAATCAGCAGTCCTAGAGCAGCAGCAGCTTATGCTAGAGGACTTTCTGTAAGTTCAAGCATTGTCCTGACTGCAACGTGGACAAGCTTGCTTTATTACAATGTTGTGTATATTGTATGACGTGTTGTTAGACATTGATTATCTGCATCACGATGTTATGTCAGTTTATGTCAGTCACAGCACAGGTCAGTCCATATCAGTGCATGTCATGCATATAGAGTTGCATGTCCCAGTACACAGACCAGACAGTACCAGAACAAAAAAACAGTTAGGTGCACAAGGCACCCTAGTGTGTTGATTAATTCACACCCCAGTAATTTGATTAACAGGTTCCGACTGTGGGGGCAAACAGTATGCTACCCAGTTGGAACACCAGAAAGATGGTAATTAACCAGTTATTGGCGTATCGGCCTCTCGACCCACGGGGAGGTTAGCATGTTTAGCATCAGTTAAGACTGAAGAGGTCAGCACTAAAGTACCGCTCCCGGTTGCGCTAACATGTCGGTACGTCCAATCAGGGGCCCAAAACCAGAACTAAAGTAAAAGATTAAAGTCCTAAGACTAAACAATCAGCCAGTACAGCATGTTTACAGAGTCCAGTCAGCATCAGTACAGCAGTATAATATCAGTACAGCAGTGCAACATAAGTACAGCAGTATAGCATGAGCACAGTAGTACAGAATAGCAGTTACATGTTTTTATGTTTGAACTTACTGAGCTCATAGCTCACCAGTTTGTTCACATGTTGCAGGTAAGAGAGCTGTTCACCAGTAGTATATTGGTGGACGACGAACAGGGTAGACGCATGCCGGAGAGGATTGGGCGAAGGATATGGGTCACCAGTTAAATCTTCCGCTGTACAGTTTTGAATGTAATTTTCATAGAGACAGTTTTCAAGACAGGAGCATGTGATAGGAGAATCATGATCAGTTGTTAACATGATTTCTTTATCACATTCTCAACAGTTTATGTATTTAAAGAAAAAGAAAAAAAAATTTATTCCGTAAAATTAACAGTAGTTTACAGTTCAGCATGATTGCCGGCGACCCTAGAGGCCTGCAGACTATTGGGGTTAACTACAGAGTTACCGTAATAGCACTGTAGAGCCTCTACAGTAGGGCGGGCCGCCACATTTTGAATCTACTGGTCAATCTTGCTTGAAGCACCTCCTGAGCAATGGCATCAAATATTTAACTATGCCCAAATTATGACAAAGAAAGTGGTCAATAGTAATATAATAAGGATGGGTGATCCCACAAGAAAGTAATAAAAACAAACAAAGAAGATTAGTAGAAAGCATTAGAAAAATAAGCAGTCAAACAAATAAAAAAATAAGAAAAAAATGCTTTTATGATTTAAAGTGTATTAGAAAATACAATAAAATAAAGCAAATTAATATAAAGAAAATTCAATAATTAAAAACAGTATGATATCAAGAATCCTCTAAATGTTTCGCTCATCTATTTGGATTTTAATTTATGAATTGACTTAATTGAAAGTTAAGATCTAAAGAACTTGTAAACTAAAATGTATTTGAGCAAATAAAATTCGTATGTTAAAAACTAAGAAGAATTACCTTATACTAAATCTAAAAACATCAACATACCTCTGGGTGATATTGCAGTAAAAGACTACTTATAAAACAATATATATCAATATATTGTATCATACAAAAATCACATTAAAAAAGCTTAACTAAATTTGTATTAAAGTTGACAATAAAATATACTGATATGAGCAATATATAAGATGAAAGAAAATTATTTACTCAAATATATAAAACTTACAAATTATTAGAGAATCAAAACCTTTACACATATAAGATCATCATCTCTAGTTTCATCCAAGAATTCTAGCCTAACTTATAAAGTATTCTCACAAAATTCTAAAGAGAAAATATGAGAATAAAAGCAAGACAAAAATGAGAGAGAAATAGTGCATGTACAATGTTCTCAAACCTCCTCAAAAATACCCTTTCACAGGTATAATTTTACATTATTCTATCTAACCTTTACATAAACTTTTCAAAGTTACTATCGTAATTAGTGCACATACAATACAAACTTTTAAAACTTACTATAACATCTATAATGGTCCATACACACACTTCGTTAGAGTATCATTGCCCTACTAAAATATATCATTTTTAACTAAACTAAATTTTAAGAGTAAAAGAAATAAGCTTTTATCCATATCTTTATATCTACCTCTACGTGTATGAAAGTGTCGTCCCCCTTCCCATCCTCCACAGTCACTTTTCCTTTTTTCATTTTTTTCTTTTTGATACTTTCCTTTTCTATGCCTCTGTTGAAATAATTTATCTCAAATATTCTAACTACTTTCTTAGCTGCCTACTTTTTCGTAGTACCTATCAATTAATTTTCTGTCTAATAACTATTTTCTCAAATGTATCCCTATATAAATAAATATTTTTTTATTTCATGTGGCACTCTTAACTACTAGTTTTTATAGTACTCCCGAATTAATTTGCTTTGTAATTTTTCAACTCCATCAAACGTGCAACTACTTATATACATGTTTTCTTGTAATCCTTTAATTAGACTGCTTCAAAAATTTTCCCTAATTGCCGCGTTAAAGTATTTATATTTTCTTAATTAAACATCTTTTTCTTGCAACTATCTCAAATACTATTATCTGTTATGTGCCTTCTAAATAAGTTATCTAATCTATCCTATTAATTTTTGTACTCTTAAAAGTGCTGTACTTAGGTTTATTTGTATGAATGCTCTTAAAATTTTTAAATTTGACAACTTAGTCCCCAAATATTTTTTTCTTAATAATCAACCCTCAAAACTTATAATTTTTGATAATTCAATTCTTTTTTATACAAATCAATTAAAATTTGATCAATTCGTTACATATAACTTACACATTATTATCTAAAAAAACAGCATTCTTAATCATTTTTGCTTAATTTTTATACAAATTTATTTTAAATTTTATTTTTAAGTTTGAGTATAATTTAATTAGGTAAAAAATTAAAAGGAAAGTATGTTGAAATTAAACAAAAATGAACAACAATGCTCTTCTTGAATTATAATGTACAAGTTATGTATATAAAAAAAAAGCCTAAATTGTAATAGATTTGAGTAAAAATAACTGAATTGCTAAAAATTATAAATTAATTCAAGGTTGATTGTTAGGGAAAAAAAAAGTACGGACTAAATTGCCAATTCAAAAAGTATAGGGGACATATGCAAACAAGCCAAAAATTTAACAAAAGTGCTTCTAACCAGTGTGTCTGTAGAGGTCAGCATTGCGAATGTGAAGTGTTTACCTTCCTCTCCATTCACACCTCTTCCGTTGCTGATCAAATGTAAGCGAACCAATTGATTTATATATGTTTGTTTGAGTTTAATATTTTCCCTTGCACCCTTTATAGACTTTTGCAAGCAGGACATTATTTACGTTGCTTGTAGGGAGCACACAAAGGTGCGAAAAGGAGCCAACGATTAACGTAGATTGAAAGGAGAGAATATAATAATGAGAAAAGTTGAAAATTTGCAGGTCCCACTTAATTCCGATTTCACGCCAATTTAGTCCAATAAGCAACCACTTCTTGGCCTATTTGAAAAACAATAGTTTCTTGTGTCCAAATACATCCATACACCCTTAATAGTGCAATTAATTTTGCACTGACACACACTTACATACGTATATATATATATATATATAATGCGTCAAGTTTGACGACTGAATTGACCCGCAACATTTTAGTTTGCATTTTGCTGGGATTTTAATCCCATGTGTTGGTTGGCATCAAATATAAAAATATTAATTAATCAGCTTTGATGAACTTAGCTACTGAAAGAGGCGTCGCAGGTGATTAGGAATTTCTTCACGTTTTGAACCTTGAATATGTGCCAATAAATGAATAAGATTTTGTTTTTGGCTTCAAAATTCAAATCTGACGTCTGTTGGTCTTCTGAAAATCTTCGCAATTCAAACTTTGAATACAAGACAAAGATGGTAAAGTAGGAAAACAGTGAATTTTTAATTTTTTTTTAAGATAATTAATAATTCGTGTTATCATATATAATAAATTATTCAGTAATCATTATATTTTTGATGGAAAACACTAAGAATGTCAAAGGATATGACCGTAAAACTTTAACCACCTAGCTTTTTTAATTATTTTTTAATTCCCGGATGGTACAGTGTATAGACATTCTGTTTCTCGATAGGTATTCTAGCGCGACTTATCTCCTTTCAACCAACCAGATCTCTAAAAATTTATTATTATAGTAAGAGGTATAATAATAATTTCACTTATTTAAAAGTCTGTGGTCTAAAAAATAATAAGAGCTCTGAGGGTCCTATTTATAAAATTACATTAGGTGGCTTTCAGAATTTGAATAGGAATCAAGAAAAGATTTTTTTCTCTCTTCCTCACCCCCAATGTCGAATTTTCCCTTAGGAAAATCTTGCAAAAGTTTGGCCACTAGGTTTAGGACATTCAAAATTTAAGCATGATTTTAAAAAAGATTTTTCTCTCTTCTCCCTGTAATATAGCCAAATCTTTTCGAGGGTAAAGGGCCTCAAAAAATTCAACACCTATAGGTTGTGGGATTTAAAATTTAATTCAAATTTCAAACTCCACATTTTTTGTGATTTTATTTGCATGGATAATTTTTAACAACTCCAGTTTAAATTCAAAATAAAATCATTGTAACTTTATTTGAATTTAAATAATTATGTAATTTCTTATCCAAAATAAAATCAAATTAGGAGAAAATCTTATTTTCTAAATCCAACATATAGCTTACCTTTACAAGGGTGTTAGGAAAAGATTTTGTTCAATTCAAATTCAAATAGGGTAATCTTTTAAATTTTAAAATATTTATTTAAATAAGATTTTCAAAATTTTAATTAATCCCATATTTATCTTTTTAAACGACAAATACAATTAATTTAAATTACAAATCTTATCTTTCAAAATAAATATTTACCCAAATAAAATATTTATCTCATTTGTTAAATAAATCAAAACAACAATTTTGTCCCTTGGTTCTTAGAGAAAAGCGCCTACGTCTTAGAATAGTTGATTTAGATTTTTCTCTTTACTAAATATAAGAATACAAGCAATAAAAAATACCCCTATCAATTACCGTCTGATAAGGAATTATGTGGAGCTAATAAAAGGATCAATTGAACATATAATATTAGTTCCAATAATCCATGTACCTATTATTGTATACCAAATAAACCGGTTACATAATTATAGCTTTCAGGGTCATACCACTATAAACCTGAAACTACACTACTAATTAAATAGAGTATTACACAAGCCAATGATTAGCCATCATCCAATGACCTTATCATGTAAGTAACAACCCCATATGATATCCACGATTAACCTTAGGTGAAAGTTCGTTCGACCTGTTAACTAAGCTATCTTAAAGATCCATTATACACCCGATTAAGAAAACGATTATTTACCATATGTGAATAAATAGTCATTTACCAAGCAAACAATCCAAGGCCTTGTCCATTTTCACATCCAGTATAATGCCTTTAAGAGGATAACCTTTATTCCTTATTAGAGCTATGATTCCAATATTTATAAATAAATCCCCCATCATATATAAGTTATGTACCCAATGAATTGATCTATAAGTTTACTAGCTTTGATACGCTTTAGCTTTTGGAACATCAAAATACACTACACATGAAACAATTTACGTACCAAGATTAAGGTTATAATATAATAAATGTTGAAAGCGAATTAATCAACTCAAGCAAACTATATAAATTAATTGCACTTTGATCTCAATCCAATATGTCATCACCAAGTAACATATCTATATCTTGACTGGAAAGTCAAATGCTCCAGACAACATAATCGTCAAGATGAACCATCTCTACTCAAGAGTTAAGAGAAACTGTTTCCCTAATTGGTTTTAGATTATATAATAATCTTAACATGAGTTAGATACTCACTCTAATAACATAAACTATGGACTATACATTTAGACTGCTTATTTTAGAACATTATCTTCTCGAATACAAAAGTCCATTATATGTAATATTCTAACAGTTTAATAATAAGCAGTCAGTGAACCATATTTGCTTACATTACTTTAACATGCAGATAGGATAAGGACATATAGTAATGTAATGAATAACCTACAATATATTATTAATCAGTTTAAAATAAATAAAATACATAAAAAAATGTGTTTCCCGCTTAGGGCATTCTTAACAATCTCCCACTTGCCCTAATCTAGTAAATATGCTATGTTACACATCCTTACGCCTTTACGTGCCTTTCAAAGTTCTAGCCACTAAAGTCTTAGTAAAAGGATCGGTAATATTGTCCTTGGACGTAATCTTTCATACATCTATTAGACCTACCTCAATGTGCCCTCTAATTATATGGTATTTCTGATCAATATTCTTGGTTCTCTTATGGCACCAAGATTCTCTTGTGTTGGCAATAACTGCGCTGCACACTAAAATGTGATAGGCTTGTCAACACCTAGAATGATCTCAAGATCTCTAAAGAATTTATGAAGTCAAACCGCTGTTATAGATACCTCAGCTGCAGCTACATATTTAGCCACCATCGTAAAGTCAGCAATGCAACCCTATTTCATGCTCTTCCATACAATGGCGCCTCCTCTAAGTATGAACATTGATCCAGAAGTTAACTTCCTTGAATCCTTACAAGTTTGAAAGTCTGAATAAGTGTATCCTATTCCCTCTAGAATATACCAACATATAATCTATCGTTTTTTTAAGATACTTAAGTATATGCTTCACGGCTTGTCAATGCTTGATTCCAAGATTCGCTTGATATCGACTTACCATACCTACCATAAAAAAAAATCTGAGCGAGTGCAAAGCATAGTGTACATAAGACTGTCCACAACAAATGCATAAGGGACTTTACTCATATGCTCTTTTTCTTTCATTGTCTTGGGATTGTTATCCAATGAAAGAGCTAAACCAGTAATGGAAAGTTGTGAACATTTTTTTGCCTCTTCCAATGGCTTGGCACTGCATTTTTTGCCTCTGAAGAGACAAATGCCTAAAATATAATTAGCTTCTCCCAAGTCCTTCATATCAAACTGTTGGGATAACCAAAGTTTGGCTGATGATAAGTTCCCTATATCATTCTTAATGAGTAGTATATCATCAACATAGAGTACCAGAAAGATTTCTTTACCATTTTTTATAAATTTATAAACATAAGGTTCATCAAAAATTCTGCTCAAAATCGAATGTTTTGATCACTTGATCAAATCTTTGGTTCCATGAGTAGGATGTTTGATTTAATACATAAATGGATCTAAGCAACTTACAAACTTTCTTATCTTGACCTTTTTTCATGAACCCTTCAAGTTATATCATAAAGAAACTTTCATCAACATGACCATTCAAGAATGCCATCTTAACATCTATTTGCCAGATCTTGAAATCGAGAGTCGCAATAATGGATAAAAGAATGCAAATAGACTTCAACATTTCAACAAGTAAAAAGGTTTCATCATAATCGACTCTAGCTTTTTGCGTGTACCCTTTTACCATAAGTCTAGCCTTGAAAGTTTTAACTTTCCCTTCCACATCCTCTTCCTTTTATAGACCTACTTGCACCTAATAGGTTTGATCCCATCTGACAGGTCTACAAGTTCCCAAACAGAGTTAGATTTCATAGAATCCATCTCATTGTTCATAGCTTGTTTCCAAGATTTAGAATCAACATTACTTATAGCTTCATTATAGGTAATAGGGTCATCATCATACTTTTGAGCTTTAGCCTGGTATACCTCCACATCATACATGAAGAAATTAGGTTTTCTAAAAACTCTCCCACCATATTAAAGCACCTAAATTGTTGATGTTTCGCAGGTCTTTCACTAGAACTTAGACTTGCATCTAAGACCAAAACCTGTGGAGTAATTATATCACTCGATAACTCCTCTAACACCATTTTACTTCAAGTCCAAGAGGATTTGACCTATAAAGAACAGCCTGTTCAGATACTGGTTAGAGAAGAAAAGGAGCTGAGAAACAAGACCATCCCACTAGTCAAAGTATTGTAGAGAAATCACAACGTTGAAGAGGCTACGTGGGAGAGAGAAGATGAGATGAGACGTTCATACCCTCACTTGTTCTAAATTTTTGAGGACGAAAATCCTATAAGAAGGGGTGAATGTGATAACGAGAAATCTATGTTCTCGGAATTATTTGTACAAATATGTAAATAAATGTACAATTATAGTGAGACATGTTGCAGAATAAAGAGCAGAGGAAAATTTTGATTAATTGAGTTTTAATCGAAATTTGATGATGAATTAATGAATATAGTTTAAAAGCTAAGCATTAATTCAAATTCATGATGTTTTAAAATTAATAGAAAAGTATGTAGAAAATACATACTAAGAGATCAATGGCACACAAGTGAGCCACATTGATCAATGGCCAAAAGAAGTGCCAAACAAGCCTTTACATTAAAAAAAGAAAGAAAATGAAAGTAAGGGAGAGAGTGAGTGGCACGTGAGCTAAAGGGGAGGGAATTAATTCCCTTAGCTGCACAGCAGCCGGAAGAAAGAGAAAAGAAAGAAAGAAGAAAAGAAAGAAAGAGAAAAGAAAGAGAGAGAGAAAGGAAATCGAGAAAGAAAGGGGATAAGAAAAGGAAATCCAAAGGAAGTTCGGATTTTCATTGCTCCAACAGCAGATCGATCGAGTTTCGGTCAAGGATTAGCAGCAAGAAAAGCTCACGATTAAAGCAAGGTAAACCTTAGTTCTCACATTTTTTTTGGGGGAGAAATCTGGGGTTTTGAGAGGAAAAAAGGGAATGTGAGTGAATCACGTTTAGGTTTTCGGTTAAAATCGAGATATGATTCGAGTCTAGATGTTTTCAATCACGAATCCATGAACAGATGGTTTAGAAAACCAAGTTTAGTGAATATTCTTCACAAAAATGCAGATTTTTCAAAAGTTGAGTCAAGAGTTATAAATGAGCAAAATGTGGGATTTTTGCTTATGAAATCATGGATTTGTGATAGTAGGAATGTAGTAGATACCTTGAAATGATCTTGTGAAGATCGATTTCAAGTGTAAGAAGTAGAACAAAGGCCATAAAAGCCTTAGAAAATCAGAGCAGAGCAGTTCGGACCCAGAATCTTGATTCTGGTATGAACACGGGCGTGTACAAGGGCGTGTTCAGTACACGGCCCCGAACATGCCCATACGCACGACCGTGTTGCAAGAAATATCAAACCTGAGAGGTACACGACCAAGAATACGGCCGTGTATCAGGCCGTGTCAAGGGGTACACGGTCAAGAGGGAGGCGTGTAGCAGGCCATGTTAGGCAGTAAGAGAACATGGCCAGAAACACGACCGTGTAAGTAACCGTGTAAGAGTACAGAGGAGTACACGGCCAGTAACACGGTCGTGTACCCACCCGTGTAAGCATACACGGCCATGTTCCACGAATTACACGGCCAGACTTGAAAGTCTAGAGAGGTACACGGGCAGAGACACGCCCGTGTAGGAGGGCGTGTTTGAAGCCAGAGAGTAAAAAAAAAAAAAAGTCTGGAAATGAAAAAGTTCATGTTTTGCCATATTTTCAGTATAAGATAAATATGGTAAATAATCAGTGATTGTTCCTTTTATAGGAGATCAAGCCAGAGACCCCAAAATAGCAGTCTCAGAGCAGCAGAGGCTCACGCTAGAGGATTATCTGTAAATTCAAGTATTGTCCTGACTGCAACGTGGACAAGCTTGTTAGTTATGATGTTATGTATGTTGTATGACGTGTATATCAGACATTGATTGTCTGCATCACGATGTTTATGTCAGTGCATGTCAGTCTCATGTCAGCACAGGTCAGTTCATGTCATGCATATAGAGTTGTATGTTTCAGTACACAGACTAGACAATACCAGAACAAAAAAACAGTTAGGTGCACAAGGCACCCTAGTGTGTTAATTAATTCACACCCCAGTAATTTGATTAACAGGTTCCGACTGTTGGGGCAATCAGTATGCTACCCAGTTGGAACACCAGCAAGATGGTAAATAAACCAGATATTGGCGTATCGGCCTTTCGACCCACGGGGAGGTTTGCATGTTTAGCATCAGTTAAGACTGAGGAGGTCAGCATTAAAGTACCGCTCCCAGTTGCGCTAACATATCGGTACGTCCAATCAGGAGCCCAAAACCAGAACTTAATAACAGATAATGTCCTAAGACTAAACCTCTTAGCCAGAAGCATGTACACAGAGTCCAGTTTCATGCATGAGCACAGCAGTATAGCATGTCAGTTTCATGTTTTTATGTTTGAATTTACTGAGCTCCTAGCTCATCAATTTGTTCACATGTTGCAGGTAAAAGACCTGTTCACCAGCAGTATTGGTGGACGACGAACAGGGAGGAAGCATACCGGGGGAGGATTGGGCGAGGGATTGTGGTCATCCTTAATTCTTCCGCTGTACAGATTTTGATTATTTAAACCATGTAGTTAAAAGAACAAGTTTTCAAGTTAAGATTATGTGATAGGGGAATCATAAGTCAGGTGCATGCTATTTTGTTAACATGATTTCCTTATCACATTCTCAAAAAGTTCATGAATTTAAAGGAAAAAAATTTTGTTCCGCAAAATTAGCAAGTAGTTTACAGTTCAGCATGAACACGACCAGAAACACGGCCGTGTAAGTAACCGTGTAAGAGTACAGAGGAGTACACGGCCAGTAACACGGCCGTGTACCCACCCGTGTAAGCATACACGGCCATGTTCCATGAATTACACGGCCAGGCTTGAAAGTCCAGAGAGGTACACGGGCAGAGACACGCCCGTGTAGGAGGGCGTGTTTGAAGCCAGAGAGTAAAAAAAAAAAAAAAGTCTGGAAATGAAAAAGTTCATGTTTTGCCATATTTTCAGTATAAGATAAATATGGTAAATAATCAGTGATTGTTCCTTTTATAGGAGATCAAGCCAGAGACCCCAAAACAGCAGTCCCAGAGCAGCAGAGGCTCATGCTAGAGGATTATCTGTAAGTTCAAGCATTGTCCTGACTGCAACATGGACAAGCTTGTTAGTTATGATGTTATGTATGTTGTATGACGTGTATGTCAGACATTGATTGTCTGTATCACGATGTTTATGTCAGTGCATGTCAGTCTCATATCAGCACAGGTCAGTTCATGTCATGCATATAGAGTTGCATGTTTCAGTACACAGACCAGACAATACCAGAACAAAAAAACAGTTAGGTGCACAAGGCACCCTAGTGTGTTAATTAATTCACACCCCAGTAATTTGATTAACAGGTTCCGACTGTGGGGGCAATCAGTATGCTACCCAGTTGGAACACCAGCAAGATGGTAAATAAACCAGATATTGGTGTATCGGCCTCTCGACCCACGGGGAGGTTTGCATGTTTAGCATCAGTTAAGACTGAGGAGGTCAGCATTAAAGTACCGCTCCCAGTTGCGCTAACATATCGGTACGTCCAATCAGGAGCCCAAAACCAGAACTTAATAACAGATAATGTCCTAAGACTAAACCTCTTAGCCAGAAGCATGTACACAGAGTCCAGTTTCATGCATGAGCACAGTAGTATAGCATGTCAGTTTCATGTTTTTATGTTTGAACTTACTGAGCTCCTAGCTCATCAATTTGTTCACATGTTGCAGGTAAAAGACCTGTTCACCAGCAGTATTGGTGGACGACGAACAGGGAGGAAGCATGCCGGGGGAGGATTGGGCGAGGGATTGTGGTCATCCTTAATTCTTCCGCTGTACAGATTTTGATTATTTAAACCATGTAGTTGAAAGAACAAGTTTTTAAGTTAAGATTATGTGATAGGGGAATCATGAGTCTGGTGCATGCTATTTTGTTAACATGATTTCCTTATCACATTCTCAAACAGTTCATGAATTTAAAGGAAAAAAATTTTGTTCCCCAAAATTAGCAAGTAGTTTACAGTTCAGCATGAACACGGTCAGAAACACGGCCGTGTCAGTAACCGTGTAAGAGTACAGAGGAGTACACGGCCAGTAACACGGCCGTGTACCCACCCATGTGAGCATACACGGCCATGTTCCACGAGTTACACGGCCAGGCTTGAAAGTCCAGAGAGGTACACGGGCAGAGACACGCCCGTGTAGGAGGGCGTGTTTGAAGCCAGAGAGTAAAAAAAAAAAAAAAAAGTCTGGAAATGAAAAAGTTCATGTTTTGCCATATTTTCAGTATAAGATAAATATGGTAAATAATCAGTGATTGTTCCTTTTATAGGAGATCAAACCAGAGACCCCAAAACAGCAGTCCCAGAGCAGCAGAGGCTCACGCTAGAGGATTATCTATAAGTTCAAGCATTATCCTGACTGCAACGTGGACAAGCTTGTTAGTTATGATGTTATGTATGTTGTATGACGTGTATGTCAGACATTGATTGTCTGTATCACGATGTTTATGTCAGTGCATGTCAGTCTCATGTCAGCACCGGTCAGTTCATGTCATGCATATAGAGTTGCATGTTTCAGTACATAGACCAGACAATACCAGAACAAAAAAACAGTTAGGTGCACAAGGCACCCTAGTGTGTTAATTAATTCATACCCCAGTAATTTGATTAACAAGTTCCGACTGTGGGGGCAATCAGTATGCTACCCAGTTGGAACACCAGCAAGATGGTAAATAAACCAGATATTGGCATATCGGCCTCTCGACCCATGGGGAGGTTTGCATGTTTAGCATCAGTTAAGACTGAGGAGGTCAGCACTAAAGTACTGCTCCCAGTTGCGCTAACATGTCGGTACGTCCAATAAGGAGCCCAAAACCAGAACTTAATAACAGATAATGTCCTAAGACTAAACCTCTTAGCCAGAAGCATGTACACAGAGTCCAGTTTCATGCATGAGCACAGCAGTATAGCATGTCAGTTTCATGTTTTTATGTTTGAACTTGCTGAGCTCCTAGTTCATCAATTTGTTCACATGTTGCAGGTAAAAGACCTGTTCACCAGCAGTATTGGTGGACGACGAACAGGGAGGAAGCATGCCGGGGGAGGATTGGGTGAGGGATTGTGGTCATCCTTAATTCTTTCGCTGTACAGATTTTGATTATTTAAACCATGTAGTTAAAAGAACAAGTTTTCAAGTTAAGATTATGTGATAGGGGAATCATGAGTCAGGTGCATGCTATTTTGTTAACATGATTTCCTTATCACATTCTCAAACAGTTCATGAATTTAAAGGAAAAAAATTTTGTTTCGCAAAATTAGCAAGTAGTTTACAGTTCAGCATGATTGCCGGCGACCCTAGAGGCCTGCAGACTATTGCGGTTAATTACAGAGTTGACTGTAATAGTACTGTAGAGCCTCTACAGTCGGACGGGCCGCCACAGGTGGTATCAGAGCGAGAGCTTTTACGGCGAGTCTAGTTCAGAGTACCAACTGCAGCCACAGGTGGTATCAGAGCAGTTCGATGGGTCTAGTTTAGAATACTTATTGTAGCACAGTGGGTATTATCAGAAAGGTTGGTTGACCATATCTCGCTTGACTCTGTGCATGTCCTGTTTGCCGATCCAAGTAAGTTCAGTTATGTTAAGATCAATAGCTAGTTATGCATGAAAGTAAAGGTCTGTAGAGACCTATACTTTGTAGTAAGTATATGATGATATAATAATGTAAGAAATCATGTGGATCCTTTTTATATAGGATCTAACACAAGTTCATCGTGTGATTATAGGATAAAACTAGCACGATGGAAAATCTGGGCCAAGGCCAAGGCCAAAGAAGGAGAAGGGGACGCCCATCTCTAACTCAACGACTAGAAGAGATGCAAGCTCTTCTAGAAAATCAAATGAAAGAAAACGCAGAGTTGAGACAGAGGCTAGAACAGTTAGAACAGGGGCAGGGATCAGTAGGGACTCCTACACAACCAGCAGCAGGGGCAGAACATGTAGTGCCACCAGCAGCACCAGAAGTGGTTCAGCAACCACCGGTTAGGGTAAACCCAGAGCCGTTATATGAGAGATTTAGGAAGATGAGGCCTCTAGAATTTGAGGGTTCAACAAATCCTCTAGAAGCAGAAGATTGGCTTTCTTCAATCCAGATGATAATGGAGTTTATGAGACTCACAGATGAAGAGAAAGTCATGTGCATATCCTTTGTTCTAAGGAAGGATGCAAGATTTTGGTGGGACACAGTCCGCATGAGGAAGGACGTGACCACAATGTCCTGGGCGGAGTTCTTGGAGGAGTTCAACCAGAAATATTATGATCCTGCATCACTCCGACCCCAGTAGAAAGAATTTGCAGAGTTACAGCAGCGGGACATGTCAGTCAGTGAGGTTTGCAAGAAATTTAATCAGCTCTCACGCTTATGTCCGTATATGGTGCCTACGGAGAGGGAAAGATACAGAAGATGATAGGCATGTTCAGGCCTGAGATTTCTACTTTGATTGACGTCGGTCCATTTCCGCCAGTTTCAGTAGCCGATTGCGTTAGTCGTGTTTTGAGGGCAGAGTACCACCTAGCCCGACAGAAAGAAGCGAGAGAAAAGGTCTGGGAAGCCA
Source organism: Antiaris toxicaria (assembly GCA_035233585.1). Classification (NCBI taxonomy): domain Eukaryota; kingdom Viridiplantae; phylum Streptophyta; class Magnoliopsida; order Rosales; family Moraceae; genus Antiaris; species Antiaris toxicaria. Next base: position 23,198,407 of record CP141153.1, read on the forward strand.
GGAAGTAAGAAAAGATCTTGGCTAAGGCCTCTCAACCTGGACAGCACAGTAAGGGCAGTCAGGGTACAAGACCAGAGCAGTCCAGTCATCCAGGCCCTCAGTCTCAACAGAAGAGAAAGGGGAATTTCCAGGGAGCTCAGAGTCAGGACAACAGAAGTCAGTCAAGGAGGACTCACACCACTACAGTTCCAAGTAACCCCACTTGTCCAAATTGTGGGAGGAAACATGTGGGTCAGTGCAAAGCTGGCACGACTGCCTATTTTCAGTGTGGAAGAGAGGGCCACTTCATCAAGAATTGCCCCATGAACTGCCAGTCAGTATCAGCATCAGGAGCAAACTCTTCACGTCCGCAGCAGTCCCAAGTACATGCACTCAGACTGAGCTATGAGAGCCCATCAGAAGTGCCTCCAGCAGTGCAAGACAGAGCTCCTCAGGTAGATGCTAGGGTAATGGCCTATACCAGAAAGGAAGCAGAGGCAGGGACGTCCAACGTGGTGACAGGTCAGATTTCTGTCGCTAACCACTTGGCATCTGTACTATTTGACTCTGGGGCTACCCATTCTTTCATATCATATGCATTTGCTGATAAGTTAGAATACACTAGAGATCACATGGGAAGAACTTTTAGAACTGCTCTCCCATCAGGAGAAATCATGTTGTCAGAGTACTGGTTACCTCATGTACCAGTAATCGTGGCAAATAGAGAGCTGTATGCAGAGTTGATCATGATGAAGATCGTAAACTATGATGTAATCTTGGGAATGGATTTCCTAGGAAAATATCAAGCTACGATAGATTGCAGAAACAGAAGAATAGTATTCAAGCCAGAAGATGAAGAAAGTTTCGAGTATATCGATTCTTCGAGAAGATACAGCAAGATGATGATCAATTCAATGAAGGCCAAGAAGCTAATAGCCAGTAGTTGTACTAGGTATTTAGCTTATGTGAGAGATACAGCAGAAGAGAAGAAGTTATAGCCATAAGAGGTTCCAGTTGTCAGAGAATTTCTCGAGGTCTTTCCCGAGGAACTACCAGGATTACCTCCAGAGCGGAAAATCTCATTTGAGATAGAGCTCCTACCTGGAACAGCACCGATCTCCAAGGCACCGTACCGCATGGCACTAGTGGAGTTGAAGGAGTTACAAGTACAGCTAAAGGATCTGCTTGACAAGGGATTCATCAGACCGAGCTATGCCCCATGGGGAGCTCCCGCACTGTTTGTCAAGAAAAAAGACGGGACGTTCCGCATGTGCATAGACTACAGAGAATTGAACAAGGTCACCGTCAAGAATAGGTACCCATTACCTAGGATTGATGACCTATTCGATCAGCTCAAGGGTGCAGCAGTATTCTCAAAGATTGATTTGAGATCAGGATATCATCAGCTGAGAATCAAGGAAGATGACGTTCCCAAGACAGCTTTCAGAACCCGTTATGGGCATTATGAGTTCCTAGTAATGCCATTTGGGTTAACGAACGCACCAGCCGCTTTCATGGACCTGATGAATAGAGTCTTCAAGGAGTATCTAGACAAGTTTGTCATTGTGTTCATCGATGACATCCTTGTATATTCAAAGACTCACGCAGAGCATGAAGCCCAATTAAGAGTTGTTTTTCAGAAGCTGAGAGAGCATCAACTCTATGCCAAATTCTCAAAATGTGAGTTCTGGCTAGACAGAGTGCATTTCCTCGGTCATATAGTGTCCAAGGAGGGAATTGCAGTAGATCCAGTCAAGGTAGAAGCAATCAACCAATGGCCTGCACCTAAGAGCGTAACAGAGATACGCAGTTTCTTAGGGTTAGCTGGCTGTTACAGAAGGTTCGTGGAGGGATTTGCAAGACTGGCAACACCTCTCACCACCCTCACACGCAAGGAAAAGAAGTACATATGGACAGATGAGTGTGAAAGAAGCTTCTAAGAGCTGAAAAGACGGCTGACAAGCGCACCGATCCTCACACTCCCTACTAAAGGGGAGAAGTATGAGATCTACAGTGATGCTTCCAAAGTGGGTTTGGGAGCAGTATTGATGCAAGAAGGCAGAGTGATTGCCTACGCTTCGCGTCAACTGAAAGAGCATGAGAAGAATTATCCCGCCCACGACCTAGAACTTGCTGCAGTAGTGTTCGCACTCAAAATTTGGCGACACTATCTGTATGGAGCGCAATGTCAGATTTACACAGATCATCAGAGTCTAAAATACTTCTTCACACAGAAGGAGTTAAACATAAGGCAAAGAAGATGGTTGGAGTTGGTGAAGGATTATGACTGTGAGATCCTTTATCACCCAGGAAAAGCCAACCGAGTAGCAGACGCATTGAGCAGAAAAGCTACAGTTCCACAGCAGCTGCCTATTGACAGGGTGTCAAGACCATTGTAGCAAGAGATCCATTCACTCGAGCTAGAGCTGATATCAGGAAAATTGTCAGCACTGCAGCTGAAATCATCATTGTTTGATGATATCAAGGGAGCTCAGAAGCAAGATTCAAGTCTGACAGACTCCCAAGAAGAGATATCCACTGAAGGATTAATCATGCATTAGGGGAGAATTCATGTGCCAGTAGATGAAGAACTACGGAGGCGAATCATGTCAGAAGCTCATGAGACGCCATACTCAGTCCATCCTGGAGCCACCAAGATGTACCAAGATTTAAAGCTACAGTTTTGGTGGAAAGGGATGAAAGGAAACATTGCAAGATTCGTGAGTAAGTGCCTTACCTGTCAGAGAGTAAAGGCTGAGCATCAGCATCCTGGAGGAAAGTTAGAACCTCTGGAAATTCCAGAATGGAAATGGAAGAACGTTACCATGGATTTTGTGGTAGGATTACCCAAAACAAGGGGAGGACATGATGCCATCTGGGTAATCATGGACAGATTGACAAAGACAGCCAGATTCATACCAATAAAGATCACTTACTCATTGGAGAAGCTGGCACAGTTGTATGTAGATCATGTTGTCAGGTTACATGGAGTGCCAAAGTCCATAGTATCTGACAGAGATGCACGATTCACTTCAAACTTTTGGGAGTGTGTGCAAAGAACCATGGGCACAGAACTGAGGTTCAGTACAGCCTTCCATCCTCAGACAGACGGGCAATCAGAACAGACTATCCAGACTTTAGAGGATATGCTCCGATCATGTGTCATGGATTTTCCAGGAGCTTGGAATGAGAAGTTACCACTAGTGGAATTCTCATACAACAACAGTTACCAAGCTTCCATCAAGATGGCGCCTTATGAGGCTCTATATGGACGAAAGTGTAGATCACCCATCCATTGGTATGATCTGAAGGAAAAACAACTGCATAAGACAGATTTCATGCAAGAAACTTGCGATGCAGTTGTCAAGATCCAGCAAAGAATGAAGAGTGCTCAGAGCAGACAGAAGAGTTATGTAGATAGAAGGTGGAGATCCCTAGAATTCAAGGAATGAGACTTCGTTTTTCTAAAAGTGTCACCCATGAAGGGGATCATGCGTTTTGATAAGAAGGGAAAACTGAATCCAAGATACATTAGACCTTATGAGATTATCAAACGCATTGGGAAGGTTGCCTACAAGTTGGCATTACCTCCTGAGCTGTCAGCAGTACACAATGTATTCCATGTTTCCATGCTCAGAGAGTACATGTCAGATCCATCTCATGTGTTACAACATGAACCAGTCCAAGTCCAAGAGGATTTGACCTATGAAGAACAGCCTGTTCAGATACTGGCTAGAGAAGAAAAGGAGCTGAGAAACAAGACCATCCCACTAGTCAAAGTATTGTGGAGAAATCACAACGTTGAAGAGGCTACGTGGGATTGAGAAGATAAGATTAGACGTTCATACCCTCACTTGTTCTAAATTTTTGAGGACGAAAATCCTAGAAGGAGGGGTGAATGTGATAACCGAGAAATCTATGTTCTCGGAATTATTTGTACAAATATGTAAATAAATGTACAATTATAGTGAGACATGTTGCAGAATAAAGAGCAGAGGAAAATTTTGATTAATTGAGTTTTAATCAAAATTTGATGATGAATTAATGAATATAGTTTAAAAGCTAAGCATTAATTCAAATTCATGATGTTTTAAAATTAATAGAAAAGTATGTAGAAAATACATACTAAGAGATGAATGGCACACAAGTGAGCCACATTGATCAATGGCCAAAAGAAGTGCCAAACAAGCCCTTACATTAAAAAAAGAAAGAAAATGAAAGTAAGGGAGAGAGTGAGTGGCACGTGAGCTAAAGGGAAGGGAATTAATTCCCTTAGCTGCACAGCAGCCGGAAGAAAGAGAAAAGAAAGAAAGAAGAAAAGAAAGAAAGAGAAAAGAAAGAAAGAAGAAAAGAAAGAAAGAAAAGAAAGAGAGAAAGGAAACCGAGAAAGAAAGGGGAGAAGAAAAGGAAATCCAAAGGAAGTTCAGATTTTTCTTGCTCTAACAGTAGATCGATCGAGTTTCGATCAAGGATTAGCAGCAAGAAAAGCTCACGATTAAGCAAGGTAAACCTTGGTTCTCACATTTTTCTTTGGGGGAAAAATATGGGGTTTTGAGAGGAAAAAAGGGAATGTGAGTGAATCACGTTTAGGTTTTCGGTTAAAATCGAAACATGATTCGAGTCTAGATGTTTTCAAACACGAATCCATGAACAGATGGTTTAGAAAACCAAGTTTAGTGAATATTCTTCACAAAAATGCAGATTTTTCAAAAGTTGAGTCAAGAGTTGTAAATGAGCAAAATGTGGGATTTTTGCATATGAAATCATGGATTTGTGATAGTAGGAATGTAGTAGATACCTTGAAACGATCTTGTGAAGATCGATTTCAAGTGTAAGAAGTAGAATAAAAGCCATAAAAGCCTTAGAAAATCAGAGCAGAGCAGTTCAGACCCAGAATCTTAATTCTGGTATGAACACGGGTGTGTACAAGGACGTGTTCAGTACACGGCCCCGAACATGCCCATACGCACGATCGTGTTGTAAGAAAAATAAAACCCGAGAGGTGCACGGCCAAGAACATGGCCGTGTATCGAGCCGTGTCAAGGGGCACACGGTCAAAAGGGAGGCGTGTAGTAGGCCATGTTAGGCAGTAAGACAACACGGCCATAAACACGACCGTGTAAGTAACCGTGTAAGAGTACAGAGGAGTACACAGCCAGTAACACGGCCGTGTACCCACCCATGTAAGCATACACAGTCATGTTCCACGAATTACACGGCCAGGCTTGAAAGTCCAGAGAGGTACACGGGCAGAGACACGCCCGTGTAGGAGGGCGTGTTTGAAGCCAGAGAGTAAAAAAAAAAAAAAAAGTCTGGAAATGAAAAGGTTCATGTTTTGCCATATTTTCAGTATAAGATAAATATGGTAAATAATCAGTGATTGTTCCTTTTATAGGTGATCAAGGCAGAGATCCCAAAACAGCAGTCCCAGAGCAGCAGAGGCTCACGCTAGATGATTATCTGTAAGTTCAAGCTTTGTCCTGACTACAACGTGGACAAGCTTGTTAGTTATGATGTTATGTATGTTGTATGACGTGTATGTCAGACATTGATTGTCTGCATCACGATGTTTATGTCAGTGCATATCAGTCTCATGTCAGCACAGGTCAGTTCATGTCATGCATATAGAGTTGCATGCTTCAGTACACAGACCAGACAGTACCAGAATAAGAAAACAGTTAGGTGCACAAGGCACCCTAGTGTGTTAATTAATTCACACCCCAGTAATTTGATTAACAGGTTCCGACTGTAGGGGCAATCAGTATGCTACCCAGTTGGAACACCAGCAAGATGGTAAATAAACCAGATATTGGCGTATCGGCCTCTCGACCCACGGGGAGGTTTGCATGTTTAGCATCAGTTAACACTGAGGAGGTCAGCACTAAATTACCACTCTCAGTTGCGCTAACATGTCGGTACGTCCAATCAGGGGCCCAAAACCAGAACTTAATAATAGATAATATCCTAAGACTAAACCTCTTAGCCAGAAGCATGTACATAGAGTCCAGTTTCATGCATGAGCACAGCAGTATAGCATGTCAGTTTCATGTTTTTATGTTTGAACTTACTGAGCTCCTAGCTCATCAGTTTGTTCACATGTTACAGGTAAAAGACCTGTTCACTAGTAGTATTGGTGGACGATGAACAGGGAGGAAGCATGCCGGGGGAGGATTGGGCGAGGGATTGTGGTCATCCTTAATCTTCCGCTGTACAGATTTTGATTATTTAAACCATATAGTTAAAAGAACAAGTTTTCAAGTTAAGATTATGTGATAGGGGAATCATGAGTCAAGTGCATGCTCTTTTGTTAACATGATTTCCTTATCACATTCTCAAACAGTTTATGAATTTAAAGGAAAAAAATTTTGTTCCGCAAAATTAGCAAGTAGTTTACAGTTCAGCATGATTGCCGGCGACCCTAGAGGCCTACAGACTATTGCGGTTAACTACAGAGTTGACTGTAATAGCACTGTAGAGCCTCTATAGTAGGGCGGGCCACCACACCCTACATAGAAACACAAACATAATTAATGGCTTCTGAATCAATTACCCAAGTGTCCTTTATTTCTTCCACTAAACAAGCTTCTAAGTAAAGAACATCCTTCCCTTCCTTGCCCTTGGTACCTAAAAATTCCTTACAAGACTTCTTAAAAAAAAAACATACCTTCCCATAGTAAAATCATTTGGACTTTTTAGGGTCCTTAGGCTTCTTTTTCTTCCCATCCGAGAAAAGAGGAATAGAAGAACTGGAAGCCACTTGTTTCTTCTTTGGTTTCTTCTTGTTCCTAGACGGTTAGAAGATTCTACTAAGTTGGCCTCTCCTTTAGTTTAGACTAGAACCTCATCATTGAGCATCAGCTCATAAGCTTGTAATTGCTTCATGAGCTCGGTAAATCCTAACTCCTTTGTTGACAGATTGTATACGGCTTTAAATCCCATAAAATCCTTAGATAAAGTCTTAAACTCCACCTCAGTTTAGGTATTGTAGTTTATCTTAGCATCATTGTTAGTAGCCTCAGCAAAAAATGCCATAAGTATAAACATATGATCTTTTATTGGAGTACCTGCATTTTATTTAGAGTTCATTTTACTCGTGATAGCCAATTGTTGAGCCAACTTTTGTCAACCTCTGAACATATCCTCCAACATATCCATGATCTCCTTGACAACTTGATAAGTTTCATGTTGCTTTTGTAAAGCACTTGTCATGCCAACAAGGATGTAGCATTGAGCTATCTTGTTAGATTCTTTTCAACTAGTATACATGATGATTACACCCAAATTGTGACAAAATAAAGCAGTCAATTATAGCACAATCAAACAAAGAAAAGAAAGAAGTGTTTTGTGATTTTAGAGAAACTTAATTAAAAGATAATGCAATTTAAAATGGAGAATTTTCAATAGTTAAAAACGGTAAAACATCAAGAATCTCCTATATGTTTCGCTCACCTATTTGAATTTTGATTTATAAATTGATTCAATTGTTTCATATCCTAACAATCAATCGGAAGATAAGATTTGAAGAATTTATGATTTAAATGTACTCGAGTAAATAAAATTTTCATGTTAAGAACTAGGAAAATTTGTCTTATAAGAAATCCAAAAGCAACAATATGCCACTGGCGATAATGCAGTAAAAGACTACTTATATATTTATCAATATATTGTATTATACAACAATCACATAAAAAACCTTGACTTAATTTATATAAAAGTTGTCAATAAAATATATTGATGTGAGAAATAAATGAGATGAAGGGAAATTATTTACTTAAATATATAAATCTTACAAACCATAGAGAACCAAGATACAAACAAGCTCACTACACATATAAGATCATCTGTAGCCTCAGCCAAGGACTCTAGCCTAACTTGCAAAACATTCTCACAAAATTCTAAAGAGAAAGCATGAGAATGAAAGCAAGGCAAAAATGAGAGAGATAAAGTGTATTCTTCTCCCTTTTCAAACCTTTCCAAAAATGCCCCCTTTATAAGCATAATTTTACACTATTCCACTTGACCTCCATACAAACTTTTCAAACTTGCTACAGTATTCGATGCACATACAACACAAATTTTTCAAACTTGCTACAGTGCTATAGTGATCAATACACATGTGCTACAGTAGTTATAGTAGTATATTAACTCCAATTTGATGTATGAAGTTAGGAAGGATCTAATGTGATATAATGCATGATAAGCTTTGTTATCACAGTTGCTGACATGATTAGTGATGTCCATTTTAATGCTATAGAATAATAAAGTGCTAAAATTAGATATTTCTAAAATAGAATACTATAAGTAAACTTATTGAAAATATTTAATTCTAAGCTTATATAATATACTATTAGAAAAAGATAAGATAGAATAAAGCAAAATCAAATAAAAACTTCATGAAATTTATAAAAATCTAAATTAAGGTACGCGAAATAAAATAAATAAAAAATAAAAAAAACTAAAATTCTCAAGAATAAACCAATTTTTGTGCACAAAAAAGTGGTAAAATAACTCTATTATATAGACTTATCACACCCCCTAACTTAAGATTTTACTTGTCCTCGAGCAAAAGAAAACAAAAGAAAGAAAGAAAGAAAGAAAGAAAATATTTTATTAACAATGTTGATTTCCACAAATTTTCTCATAGGTTGCTCTAAAAAATAGTCTACGAAAAAAATTTGAGTTTAATTTAAGAGTATGTTTACTTACAGTTAGATATTCCGTGAGAGTGTGCAAAATTTCTTTTTCATTTAATTGTATGCAATTTAGATGAGATTCTGAGGAATGAAACAATCGATCTAAGATGATTATTAAATCCCATAAGTTCATTTTTTATTTCTCTCTCCACTAATGTCAACAAACACAAATCCAAGGATCATTAGGGCTTTATCAGGTTTGTAATGTATGGTTGAGGTGAAGATAAGATATAGGATAATATGACTTAGATCACCCTTTAACATATTAATCATTTTAGGATCTGTTGTAAAGTTTTTTATTTACATCTAAGTAATACACCCAAACTTATTTAGAAATTTCCTTTGTCAAAAATAAACTCTTTTTTTTGTTTGTTTTTGTTTTTGTTTTTCCAAAACTGCTACATCCCCAAACTTATTATGATAAACAAAGAACATAGTATTCTTTTTTTCTTTTTCTTTTTATTTCTTTTTTTATTTTGTATTTCATAATCCCAACATTCCTTACAGATTTCAGTATAAATCAAAATAATTTCTAAAATGATCAACATGCTTAAAGGTTAAAGGTTAGATATTTTATTTAAAAGGCTAAGCTAAAAATATAGGTGACAAAGAAAACATTGCACAAAACAATGCTCAAAAGGGGTAAACTAAGGATAAAGTTATTTCAGGGTTAGCTTGAAAAGCTCGAACGTTCCAAAAACTGCCTAAGTCATTTCCTTAGTTTTGGTATTGTCAGGGATTTCACCCCGAGAGATAATCAAACAAATTCTAGGACTTGCAAGATCAAAAATGTTTTATATTTATAAAACTTTATCTAAACAAACACACAACTTATAAATCAATAATTAGTACTCAAATATTGAATATCACAACTAAGTTAAACTAACTCAAAAATTTAAATGTAAATTTGTCCAAAATTTACACTTTTCTAAAAGATCATATAAAATAAAGCAACCAAAATTTTCATTATTGGATATATGGGAAATCAACTTTTTTTTTTCGCTTTTTTTTTTCTCTCTTGTTTTTAATAAAGACAAAACAAAAACACAAGAAAATAATCATTACTATAAGATGCACATCAAGAGTACTAAAAATAACTCTTTACTCAACCATCTTGTAACTAATAAATCTAGTGGCAAGGCAAAAAAAAAAATTTTTTTTTTGTTCTTTATTTTTAACTAAAACACAAGAAACTGAACAAAAATTCAGAAAGACTAAGCTATTTCCTCCCTACAACCTAATTGAGACGTTGTCCCTAATGTCTAATGTAGATAGGTAGAGAGTGAATGATCTCACATGATCTAGTGTTATTAAAACCAAAAACTCACAAACTAAAATTAAGAAAGAAAATCAAATGTTATAGGTAAAACCAATAAGTTAAGGAATGTTACAATCAGAGCGTCAAATCCAACTCGCGTTTCTTGCTGTTTTTACTATCCATAATTGACCATGCTACCTGTGACATTGACAGGTCAGGTTCAAGTACAAAGATCTGTAGTTGATTAATCAGCTGATCAGCAGTTAGAGCTGAGACTATGATTTTTCGAGCCGATGGTGTAATGAATTCCTGTTCTACAGCATGGTCTGAAAAGACAATAAACCATCATAAAAACTATTAACATTTAATCATCTTAATGGATTTTGATGAAGATTGAGGTGGGGTCAAAAGACAATGTTGAAAATCTCTTTCAGCGTTACTAAACTATTAGATAAAGCAATAAAGACATCTGCATGGACGAGACCTTTAACTCATTACCCAGAATATAACCAGTTATTTGTTTATTAGCTAAAGCATTAGAAATGATACTTAAGGCTTTGCTATCCCCTACATATGCATTGGATGACACACAATCCATTAACTCAAGACTTCCTCTCTCGTATGCCAGATTAATTTATCCAACAGCTAACATTCTACCAAGGTTGTTTGCTGCTTTCAAAAACTCTATATTTTTTCCTAGACTAGTCCCATTGAAAACACAAATAGTTTTAAATTTACGAACTAAAGGATCTTCTATCTCAACTCACTTCTTTTTAACCTTATAAATGATATGTGTGTGTGATAACAATGGTGAAAATGCATGTGTATTTATAAGGTGAAGAATCAGGATGCTGAGTTAAGTCTATCAGGGGTTAGACCAGCTGCTTGTCAGAAAACTTTGAAAAATAAAAAGAGAAAGTCAAAAAATACACACTCAATGCAAAAAGAAAAATTCAAAAATACACATTTGATGGAAAAAGAAGAAAGAGACAAATACAAACTCGATGCAAAGAAAAAGTTAAGGATGCACAATCAATGCAAAAATAATAATAATAATAATTAAAGTGAAACATGAGAAAAATAAGTAAGATTTATATAGTAGTTGTGATTGTAGCTCACATTTTCCTTTGGTTTTATGTCTAGTAATGGCTTAAATGCCTTCTATGAGTCGAGGATGAGCTTTCCATCAAGTTTTCTTATAAACTAGCAAACAGGGTCTTTTAATGTCAGATTCCCTAGACTGTAACACTTCCGTTCATCTATGAATAAACTCCATAGGTCAAGGTTGATACCTTGAACTTGTCCACTCGGATGTGCATCAAAAGACAAAAGAATATCATCTAATGAATTTTTACTCAAACCTTCCTTTATTTACTGAATTTTGTCATCTCGGTTTGTGAAGGTAATTCCTATGTTTTTACATCTTTTATTATAGTTCCATCTCAGACATCTGAAACAGACTCTCATTCTCTTTGCTCTTCTTTTCTTGACAAATGTACTTTTTCTCATTCCTAGCATATATTTATCAAATGAATCGGGAAATTCACTTGATAACAGTACCTTAGCCTCAATAATCTAGCGCAGATCTTCTGGTATGCCAAAGTGCATGAGCAGCTTCATCTTTTCCAATTTGTATCTGTATATCTTCAATACTGCATTCTGAGGAAGAAGGGAAATCTGTTTTGGAGTTTTGATAAGGCACCTTCCATATCTATAACTAAGAAAGTGAAAAAAAAATATGAAAAAAAAAGAAAATAAACACACAAAGAAAATAAAAGAAAGATAAAGAAAAGATAGCTTAGGTTGCCTTCCAAGATGCGCTTGATTTATAGTCATCATCTTGACTTCAAAGCAAGTTTTATCAAAAAGTGGCTTCCACCCGTAATAGGTGTCATGCAGCACCACATACGGGTCTTTATTAATGATGCCTTTAAGCTTGGCTGAATGTAGAGCTATTCGGCACATGTGTCCAACAAAAATTGATTTTGAATATTTCACACTGTGGCCCCCAAGGATTAATGCTATCGATGGCTTCGAAGGAGTTGGCCACATGGGATCTTGATATTCCAGCACTTTTCCAGTAAGTTGAAGATCTTGGTGAAAAGGCACTTTAACTAGAATATTGGTTAGCTCATCTTTCTTGGAGGTGACTTCTTGGCCAACTGTAGTAACTGTAGTTGTTAATGGATCATCCAAAATCTTGCCTCTACGAGTGGTGATGGCATTGTCCTCTTTGATGTTATGATCTTCAGAGTTAGAGGTTTATGCCATGTGTTGCCCCTTTGGGTTAGACTGAGCTTGTAAAAGGAATTTGTCACGTTCTTTAAAAGAAACAATTAAAGCTTCAGTCAGTTTTGAGATCTGACTTGTTATCTCTTTTCTTTCTTCCACTATTCGCATAAAAAGTGGTTTAAATTTTTGGTTCATCTTATACTGCATCTCCATGAAAACCTGCACGATATTCTCAAAAGAACTCATCGATGATTGTACATGGTACTGAGGTGCAGAATACATCTTTGGTGGTTATGGCTATTGCTCAGTTCTCCATTGTCCTCCATTGGAATCTCTTCAATTGAAATTCGGATGGTTCCTCCTGCCAACACCATACGTGTTAGAGAAAAGGTTATTGTACACCTCTAAAGTGTTATGTTGCTACTTGTAAACTCGTCTCGTTTCATTGTATGTAAGGCAATCCTTAGCTAGATGTTCTATCCAACCACAAACAAAGCTTGGCTCTTGTGATTCCACCCTTACGACTGTGTGGATTCTTCTACTTTCTTTGGATTTGAAGACCTCAAGTTGTCGGGTCAAGGACTCAATATGGGCCTTAAGGTTGTCTTTTTCCCTTAGTTGGAAAATTCCAACAGGTTAGAACTAAGTAGTGCTATTAGTAGCCCTTGGTCTAGTCTATGTGTAAAATTTATCGGCTAGCTCATTAAGATACTTAAAAGATTGTTCGGGTCTTTTTGAAGAAACTCTCCGTTGCACATCGTCTCTACAAACTGGCGCTCTCGGATTGTGAGTCCTTCATAGAAATAGCTGACAAGACGCCAACTTTTGTAACCATGGTGGGGACACTAATTTAATAGATTTTTGAACTATTTCCAAGCTAAATAGAAAGTTTCATTATCCTTTTGGGTAAAGGTCGAGATCTGTCACTTTAAAACGTTGGTCTTATATTGCGGGAAAGACTTATTGAAAAATGCAGTTGTCATCTTTTTCCCATGTTCTAATCGACTTTTTTTATTTTTTATTTTTTACTTTCTTAATTTTTTTTAAACAAGGAAGTTTTTTTTACAAAAACAACAATAATGTAAAACCGTGAATCATAACCCCTAAGAGTGCTTCCAGGAAAGATTGGTGGGGCGAGATCTCTTTAAAAACCAACCTAGACAGAGCAACATTCTCAGGAAAGACTGGTGGCATAGAACGCTAACAAAACCCAGCCTCCTAGACACAACTCTTTTAGTTTGTACTTTTCAACGATTCCACACAATTCGTTGAAAATTTTATTAAATTTTATGACATGTTTTATGAAATGTTAAATTTTAGATATTAGTACCTTATGTTAATCCAATTCTAAAACCTACAGTTATACAAATTATGAGACCTAATTAAAATTGATAACCTAAAAACTAATCTAAAAATTAAAACTAGTTGTTCATTTTTCTTTCTTTTTTTTAAGAAAAAGAAAATAAAAAGGAAAATTAAATAAAAGAAAATTGAATGTACCTCTTTTTGCTTAAAATCTACTGGCCAATCTTGCTTGAAGCACTTCCTGGCAACAGCGTCAAAATTTGATTACCCCCAAATTGTGATAAAATAAAACGGTCAATTATAATACAATTAGGACGATCGATCCCACGAGAAGGTGATAAAAAGAATAAAAGAGATTAGTGGAATAAAAGCATTAGAAAGATATGCAATCAAACAAAGAAAAGAAAGAAGTGTTTTGTAATTTTAGAGAAATTTAATTAAAAAATAATACAATTTAAAATAGAGAAAATTCAACAGTTAAAAATGGTAACATATCGAGAATCCCCTATATGTTTCACTTACCTATTTGAGTTTTGATTTATAAATTGATTCAATTGAAAGTTTCACATTCTAATAGTTAATCGGAAGATAAGATTTGAAGAACTTGTGATTTAAATGTATTTAAGTAAACAAAATTCTCATGTTAAGAACTAAAAAAATTTGTCTTATAAGAAATCTAAAAACCAAAATATGCCACCGGTGATAGTGTAGTAAAAGACTACTTATAATACTATATTTATTAATATATTATATCATACAACAATCACATAAAAAAAGCTTGACTGAATTTATATAAAAGTTGTCAACAAAATATATTGATGTGAGAAATAAATGAGATGAAAGAAAATTATTTACTTAAATGTATAAACCTTACAAACTATAGAGAATAAAAATACAAACAAGCTTACTATACATATACGATCATCTATAATCTCACCCAAGGACTATAGTCTAACTTGTAAAACATTCTCACAAGATTCTAAAAGGAAAGTATGAGAAAGAAAGCAAGGCAAAAATGAGAGAGACAAAATGTATTCCCCTCTCTTTTCAAACCTCTCCAAAAATGTCTCTTTTATAAGCATAATTTTATACTATTCTACCTAACATTCGCACAAACTTTTCAAATTTGCTACAATATTCAGTGCACGCAAAATACAAATTTTCAAACTTGCTATAGTATTCAATGCATGCACAACATAAAATTTTCAAATAAGCTACAGTGCTACAGTGTTGTTACAATGTTACAGTGATCAGTGCACATGTGTTACAGTAGTTACAGTAGTATATTAGCTTTAATCTGGTGCACGAAATTAGGAAAGATCCAGTGTGATAGAATGCATGATAAGTTTGGTTTTCATAGGTTGCTGACATGAATAGTGATGCCCATTTTAATGTTACAGAAATATAAAGTGTTAAAATTAAATATTTCCAAAATAGAATACTATAAATAAACTTATTGGAAATATTTAATTTTAAGCCTATATAATATACTATTAGAAAAAGATAAGATAAAATAAAGTAAAATTAAATAAAAACTTCACGAAATTTATAAAAATCTAAATTAAGGTACGCGAAACAAAATTAATCAAAAACAACTAAAATTCTAAAAAATAAGCCAATTTTTGTGTATGAAAAAATGGTAAAATATCTCTATTTGATAGAGTTTTCACATGACAGGGACCTCTTCAAGTGGTGTATCAGGTCGTGGCCCTAGTAGGCATGGTTCATCTAGTATGAACTTGTGTCTCTCACAGCCGAGAACGATTAATAGGTTTCCTTTTCAGTCTTTATAATTATCACTGTTTAGTTTGTTTTCAGTGAGTATTGATAATAGAGGTGTTGGTGATATTTTAAATTGAAATAAAAATATAAAAGAACATCACTACAAGACCCAAGCAAATATAAAAAATATTTAGCAAACAAAACATAAAACTATGTTCCTATATGAAACTTGGAATAAACATGTAGTATTGCAACAGTAATTCTCAACATCTATTACCCCAAGCCACTGATGAGTGGTTATGAGATAAACAACTAGAACATGAACTCGTCCAATTAATATATATTGCTTTAAATCCCTTAAGGTGAACACATATATTAATAACCACTTGTTTTGGCCACTAATTTAACTAACAGAACTTCTAGAGAGGGTTATTCTTAAGTGTATAACCATTGTTTACGTAGTCTAATCTATGCCTTATTCAAGCCATTGAGGGATGGCCCTAAATAGAAAATGTCCAAATACGTTTTCCACATAGAATATCCAACCTAGTACACTAGCAATAGTAAACATTTATCGAGGGGTATGGTCAAAGCGAAACTGATGCGAGGCGTTACTATGTTTTCCCATATGGATCACGAATAGAAGCCGTGAGTTTTGTTTAAAATCATCTCCCACTCAATATTTTAAAAAAATACCAGTATTTTAATAAACATGTATGATCAATATAATTTGAGTAACATTCTTCTATCGTATATGACATGCTATCAAATATGCATACAAAACATTCATTAATATATATTCATACATCTATGACAAAACATAGAACAAATAAATGACAAAAAATTGTATAACCCAGTCCTGATCCAATCCTAGAAAAAAGAAAAATTAAAGATTATTTAATTACATCCAAAGCATTCTTTGAGTCTTGAATGTTGTTTTATCTTCGCATATTGATCTTCATGTAGTTCCTCTAAATATTTCTCATCCCAAAAATTGTTAAAAATTCAAATTTTCAAAAATTCAAATTTTAAAAAATTTTAAATTTCATGTATAACAATATATAATTTTAAAATTTAAATATATAATTACATTATATGTAATCTCAAAATTTAAATTTACAATTACATATATTTATACACAATTTAGAATTAAATCTCAAATAAAAAAATTGATATTAAAGAAACTTGGATTGTTGGGACGGCCAATAGCCCCTACGGGTAGCCCAATCAACAATCACGGGCTACAGGCCCACCAAGCTGTAGCCCCACCAAGGCCCACAGCTCACCTAGACTTGCAGGTTAGGCTTACGAGTCCATGCGGCATGTGCCTCGATGTGTGTGTCATTTGGCGTACCATTCCTGGGAGTTGGCTCTCTTGAATTTTGTGTCGTATTCCTAATTTTTCCATTAGGATCCTAAACAATTTAAAATCCTAATTAAATTAGGATTGTTCACGTAAAAAAATTAGTTATTAAAATTAAATTTAATTCTTGGGAAAAATAAATTATGACCTTTAATCTTCATCTCCTTCATAAATAATTACATAATATTCCTTTACCATTTACAATGTACAAAAATTCTAAAAATTCAAAAAGACAAAAAATTAAAATCCGTAGAAAAATTATAGTAATGATAAATTACTCTCATGGTTACATAAAAATTCTTAAATACAATTTTTCTAAATTATAATGACCATCATCGGCAAAATTAATCATGCTTATAATAATTATAAAAATTAAAATAACCACATGTATCATACATAATACATGATAACAACATAAAAGAAACCTAGAATGTCACTCTGTATATATCAAATATATACATAAAGGAGAAAATTGATCGCTTAATTTATGTATATGAGATAATCACAAGTTGGCTCTGATACTAATTGTAGAAAAAAATAGTAAGATATGCACAACATAATTTTAAAATTTTTTTAAGATCGTTAATAACTTGTATTGTCATATACAATAAATTATTCAATAAATATTATACCTTCAGAGGAAAACACTAGGAATGTCAGAGGATGTGACATAGAGGCTTCAAACGATACCCTTCTTTATTAATTTCCAATTCTTGGATGATGGAGTGTGTGGATACTTGGTTCTTCAATTGATATTGTAACATGTCTTGTCTCCCTCCAATCACCCAGATCTTTAAGAATTTATTATTATAACTCAGAGGTATAATATAAATTTACTCAACTAAGAGTTTATGGTCTAAAGAAAATAAGAACCTCAAGAGTCCTATTTATTAAATTGCATTAGGTGGATTATAGAATTTGAATAGGACTCAAGAAAAAAAATTTTCTCTCTCCTTTTTACCCCTAAGGCCAAATTCTCCCTTAGGAAAATCCTGCAAAAATTCAGCCACCAAATTCTCCCTTAGGACATTCAAAATTCAAATAGGATTCCAGAAAAGATTTTTCTCTCTCCTCCCCTACAGCATAGTCGAATCTTTCCCAAGGTACAAGGCCTCAAAAAATTCGGCTCCTATAGGTTGTGAAATTCAAAATTTGATTCAAATTTCAAACTCTACAATTCTTGTGATTTTGTCTACATGGATAATTTTCCACAATTTTAGTTTAAATTCAAAATAAAATCATAGTAACTTTATTTGAATTTAAATAATTATATAATCTCTTACCCAAAACAAAATTAAATTAAGAGAAAATCTTATCTTACAAATCCAACATGTAGCCAACTCTTATAAGTGTGCTAGATCAAGATTTTGTTCAATTCAAATTCAAATAGGATAATCTTTTAAATTTCAAAATATTTATTTAAACAAGATTTTTAAAATTTTAATCAATCTCATATTTTTCTTTAAAAGACAAATACAATTAATTTAAATTTCAAATCTTATATTCCAAAATAAATATTTACCCAAATTAAATATTTATCCCATTCATTGAATAAAACAAAATTATAATTTTACCCTTGACTCCAAGTGAAAAATGCCTACATCTTAGAATAGATTATCAGAATTTTTCTCTTCACTAAATACTAGAATACAAATAATAAATAATACACTTATCAATTACCATTTATTAAGAATTATGCGGAGCTAGTAAAGAGACCGATTGAACATATATAATGTGGGCTCTAATAAACCATGTAACTATTATTCTATATTGAATAAATCTATTGCATAATTATTAGTTTTAGAGTCACACTACTATAAACCTGAAACTGTACTTTTAATTATATACTGTATTACGTAAGCTAGTGATTAGTTATTGTCCAATTGTGGCGGCCCGCCCTTATTGTAGAGGTTCTATAGTGCTATTACAGTCAACTCTATAGTTAACCGCAATAGTATGTAGGCCTCTAGGGTTGCCGGCATCATGCTTAACTTGAAGACCACTTGTAAATTTTACGGAATAATTTTTTTTTTCTTTTTCTTAATACATACTTGAAAACATATACATGTCCTGTTCGAGAATGTGATAAGGAAATCATGTTAACAAAATAATATATACATGAATCATGATTCCCCTATCACATAGTCTTGATTTAAAATCATGTTCTTGAAATTACATGTTAAATTTTTCAAAACTGTATAGTAGAAAACTCATGGTAGGACCATCATCTCTCGCCCAGTCCCCCTGGCATGTACATACCCTGTCCGTCGTCCATCGTATACTACTGGTGAACATGTCTCTTACCTGCAATATGTGAACAAACTAGTGAGCTATGGGCTCAGTAAATTCAAACATAAAAACATGAAATCATAACATGCAATACTGTACTTATGCATGAAACTTGACTTTGAAAAACATATTCATGACTGCCTATTAAGTCTTAGGACATTATCTGAAATTAGGTTCTGATTTTGGGCCACTGATTGATCGTACCGTAAGGCGCGCATGACTGGGAGTGGTACTTTAGCGCTAACCTTCGCGGCCTGAACTGAAACTGAACATGAAAACCTTCCCGTGGGTCGAGAGACCGGTACGCCAATAACTGATTTAATTACCATCTTTTCTGAACTTCCAACTGGGTAGCATACTGATTGCTCCATAGTAGGAACTTATTACATGTTTTACTTAGGGTGTGAGTTTAATTAATCTCACTATAGTGCCTTGTGCACCTACATGTTTTTATGTGCTTGATACTTGTCTATGATGTGTACATGAATTATCTACTTGAAACATGAAATTCTATATGCATGACATGAAATTGACATGTGTATCGTGATGTAGATAGTCAACGTCTGACATACACGCCAAACAACATACATAACATCATAAACATAACATGATTGTCCACATTGCAGTCAGGACAATACTTGAACTTACAGAAAATCTGTTAACGTGAGCTTCTGCTGACTTGGGACTGCTGTCTCAGGGTGTCTGGCTTGAACTCCTATAAAAGAAATAATCGTTGATTATTTCCAACATTTATCTTATACTTGAAACATGACAAAACATTTAAAATCATATTTCCAGACTCTTTTTTTTTTAAGCTTCAAACACGTCCTCCTACACGGGCGTGTTCGTGGCCGTGTACTCCTCTGGACTTACTTGCATGGCCGTGTAACTCATGCATGCGTACACGGTTACCTACACGGCCATATTTATGGCCGTGTTTCCTGCTATCGAACATGGTCTGTTACACGCCCCTTCCCATGGCCTTGTGTCATTCTACACGGCCTGATACACGGCCGTGTTCTTGGCCGTGGACCTCTCAGGTCTCAAACTCTCTCGAAACACGGTCGTGCATGTGGGCATGTTCGGGGTCATGTTCTGAACACACCCTTGTACACACCCGCGTTCATCCTAGAATCCTGATTCTGAGTCCGAAATCCTGTCTTCTGTTTTTCTAAGGCTTTCATGGCCTTTGTTCTACTTCTTGCACCCAAAATCGATCTCTATAAGACCATTTCAAGGTATAAACTGCATTTCTACTATCATCAATCCATGGTTTCATAAACAAAATTTCATATTTTGCTTCCACCAAAATCTTGACTCAATATTTTAAAAATCAAAACTTTCTTGAAGAAAACTCACTGAAACTTAGTTTTCTAAACCATCAACTCACGAATTCGTGTTTAAGAATAACTAGACTTGAACCATGTTTTGATTTAACCGAAAATCTCAACATGTATAACTCACATTCTCTTTTTCTTCCTTAAACAACCTAAATTTTTCACCCAAAAACGTGAGAGAAAAGGGCTTACCTTGCTTGAAACTTGAGGACGTCTTGCTGTGGAAATCTTGGGTTGAAAACTTAAATAATTTCCTTGCTTAAATAAGAAATCCAAAACTGGTGGAAAGGAAAACACAGAGGAGGGTTTTTCCTCTTCTGCTCTTTCTCTCTCTCTCTTTCTTTCTCTTTCTTTCTTTCTCTTTCTTTCTCTCTCTCTGCACGACCCCCTTTCTTTTGTAGCTAAACTAAGTGAATCAATTCACTTAGGCTGCTAAGGGAGCCCCCTCACGTGACCTCTCCCTTCTCTCACCATTTTCTTTAATTTCTTTTAAAGAAATTGGAATTTGCTTGGCTAATTTTGGCCATTGATCAAGATAGCTTACATGTGAGCCATTGATCTCTTAATATGTATTTTCCACATACTTTTCTAATAAATTTAAACATCATAATTTGAATTAATGTTTAGCTTTTACACTATGTTCATTAATTCATTGTCAAATTTTGACTAAAATCCAGTTAATCAAAATTTTCATCTGCTCTATATTCTGTAATATGTCTCATCATGAATATACATTTACATATCTTATACAAAATTTTTTGAGAACGATAAATTTCACGGTTATCACACCAATGATCTTGTCATGCATGCAACACCCTCATATGATGTCTATAATCAACTTTAGGTGAAAGTCTGTTTGACCTGTTGATCAAGCTATTTTAAAGATCCATTAGACATCCAATTAAAAAAATGATTATTCACCACATGTTAATAAGTAGTCATTAGCCAAGCAAACGTCCTAAGGCCTTGTCCATTTTTACACCTAATATAATGCTTTTAAGAGGATAAACTTTACTCCTTATTAGAGCTATGATTCCAATATCTGTACACAAACCTTCCATCGTATATAAGTTATGTACCCAACGAACCGGTTTATAAGCTTACTACCTCTGAGATGCTTTTCAAAGTATACAAGTCATATATATGAAGCGATTCACCTACTCAGGATTAAGGTTATTGCATAATGAACATCGAAAGCAAATTAATATACTCAAGTGGATTATGTAGTTGGTCTCAGTCCAATATATCACTACCAAGCAACATATCTATGTCTTTAGTCGAAGTCAAATGCTCCAGATAG
Source organism: Antiaris toxicaria (assembly GCA_035233585.1). Taxonomy (NCBI): domain Eukaryota; kingdom Viridiplantae; phylum Streptophyta; class Magnoliopsida; order Rosales; family Moraceae; genus Antiaris; species Antiaris toxicaria. The sequence goes on from CP141153.1 coordinate 23,219,885, forward strand.
TCAAGATAAAATGCTTCTCTAGTTGGCTTTAGATAAAATAATAGTATTAATATAAGTTAGATGCTCACGCTAACTCCACAGGCTATGAACTATAGATTTAGATTACTTATTTTATAACGTTTTCTTTTCGCATAGAAAAATCCATTACATACACCATTCAATAGTTTAACGACAAGTAGTCAATAAACCATATTTGTTTACATTTATTTAATAAGTAAATATGATAAGGACATATAGTAATGTAATGAATAACTTCTAATATATTATTAATCACTTCAAAATAAATGAAATACATAAAAAATATCTTTCCCACTTAAGAAAATCCTAACTGGTAACATCTACACATTGCAAAAGACGTTACAATAAGTTGAAAATTAAATCAAATATGCTCGAAGTATTTGAAATCTAAATGATTTATACTGTTGGTTGATGCAAAAGATTTGTCGTTGAGTTGAGTTATTCTTTTTGGTATTTGTATAAGGTAAGATATGATTTAACTGACAAATAATGCTTTATTTGAAATTTGAGTCTTAAATGTAGAAAATAATAGGCACTGTCTATATAATAGAAGTACATTGTCCACACAATTATCAACTGATCTCAAGGTATTCAAAACTCAAAAGTGTTCAAACGATTGAAAATATTCTGAATAATATTCTTAAGGGAAATCAGACCCTACGATTAGGCAAATATATTTAGACTTGTACCTAGTCCTTTCTTATTTAAGGATTTTCTTGAAAGAATCACATTTTGGGGCTTGAACGGTGAAAGAAAATTTTGAATGTTTAAGAGACTCTAAATTTTAGCTATTAAATGATTGGTTCTAGACTGAGTCATGGTGGACTATAGGCAGATCAGAGCTCGAAGTATGTTGTGCACTAAAGGTGAGCAACCTATCTTGGAGTAGGTTAGTTGGACCGAAGGCAAGCTGTAGACTTGGAGTAAGACGGGAGGTTTGAAGGCAATTTTTTGGAGGAAAAGATGGCGTTCTACAGTGGTAGAGTTTTGTAGCAAACCATAGAAATCCTAAAATAGTCAGTTGTAGGATCAAGGAATTTTGTTTGATTAGTTTCTTATTTTCTTTATTTTGTAATAATGAGAATCTGGCAAGATTTAATCAGATTTTTCTCTAGTTTTATTTCTATTTTAATGGGTTATTATCTCGATAAAATCATGCTATAATTACTGAGATTTGAGGTAGCTGTCAAGCTAGCATGGATGTATATTTAGTCAGTATTTTTTCATCATTCATAATAAAAGAAATTAGAATTCTTCTCAGTCTTTCTTTATGGTATCAGAGCTTGGCTCTAAGAATCCAAAATTCCACCCATGACCAAATATAGTATGGCAACTGAGACGCAAAACTCACCACTGATATGGAGGCTACTGGTTCAAGCCACAACAAAGGAATGAAAGGCTGTTTTCTCCTAATCATTGGAAACACACTGAATGAGTATAATTATCATAAATGATCCCAATCAGTAATGTTTATTTGTGGACAAGGTAAAGATGATTATCTCATAGGTGCTACCATTCAACCAAAGAAGGAAGATCCCAAGTTCAAGGTTTGGAAGACATAAAACAATACAATGATGTTGTGGTTAATCAACTCTATGATCAGCGACATAAGAGAGAATTTCCTACTTTATGGAACCACCAAAGAGATCCGGAACAAAGCCAAAGAGACCTATTCAAACAATGAGTACACAACCGGGTTGTTTGAGATAGAAACCATTCTTCATGACCTATGTCAAGGTGATCTTACTATTACCAAATACTTCAACATTCTCACTCACCATTGGCAAGGCCTAGATATGTTCGAAGAAAACGAATGGTAATGTCTAGAGAGTGAAATCAAGTATGGGAAAATCATTGAAAAAAAAAACATATTTTCAAATTTCTCTTGGGCCTTGACAAAAATCTTGATAAAGTCGGGGGATGTGTGCCAGGTACGAAAACCCCTTCCCAACATTTGGGCTGCATTCTCAGCAGTTCGATGAGAAGAGATTAGAAAAAGGGGTTCGGAGGAATCCACACCAATGCTCGAGACTACTGCTCTTGTTGCACAAGGAACCCAATCCGGCAAAGATGAAAATTGCTAGTATAAATTTCTGTTGCCAAGTTTTAGTTTGGTAGCCAAAAGTATATTTTTTGCTACCAAATTGAAAGACATATTTCAAAAAATTCGAAAAAATTATATTTTGATAACAAAAATTAATTTTGAACTATTTTTTTTAGCCACATTATAACATAAAATATAAGTTTGAAGGTGATATACCTTACTTCATATATTAAAGAAATAAAATACTATTATAAGTACATCGTCTAGTCTATGTACAACATACACAGCAAGACCAAAATAAATTAATAAATAAGTCTTGTTACACCTACATCCAAATATTTGATATATAAAATATAGTAGAATGATTCTTGAAAACTTCATATCAAACATATTCGTGGAATACTATTATAAACAAAAATAAATAAATAAAGCACAAAATATAAAGTTCAAAGTATTTAGAAGATTTGCTATCACACACAGCTTTTGGTAGCAAAAAAAATGCTAAAATATGAATTTAGTAGTAGAATCTTGTGTAAAAACCATATTTTTTGTTACCAAATGTTAGTTTGGTAACCAAAAACACATTTTTTGCTATCAAATTTTAACGTGGTTGCGAAAAGATATATTTAAAAAAAATTATATTTTGATTACAAATTAATTTAAAATCATTTTTTAGTCACATTATAACATAAAATATAGGTTCGTAGATGATATACATTGTTCTATGTAAAAATAATAATATAATACTACCACAAGTACATTGTCTACTCTATGTGGAACATACTTAGCAAAGATCATGTACACATGAATGTGTCTTGTTACACCTACACAAAAGAGCTAAATTATCAAATATTTGTTATATAATATACACTAGAATGATTGCGAAAACTTCTTATTTGACAATTCATGGAAAACTATTTTTAAAAAAAGTATTATAAGCACAAAATATAGGTAGCGTTTGGTATTATTTTTGAAATCTGTTATGTTTTCAAAAAAACTGAAAATGAAATCGTTTTGAAAACTGTTCTGAGATTGTTTCTGAAACTGTGTTTGGTTATATTTTTTCAGTGTATGTTTTCAAAAAATAATTCTAAAACTGTGTTTGGTTATATTTTTGAAAACCAACTATTTTATAAGTAGTTTATGAAAATATATTTATATTTAATTTTAAAAAAAAATTATTATGAATACCAAAAATTAAAAATTAATAAAAATTTTAATTAAAAAATTAATTAAAAATTAATAATCATAATATTTAAATATTTACTATATCAATTAAAATATAATTAACCATTATATTTAGTTACAAATACATTACAAAATAATTCTTAATAGTAAAAATAACACTTAACTAAGAAATTACAAATTCTAATTATCATAACAATTATGATACATATTGTTCCCACATTACTTGTGTAATTTGGTCTCTAAATTGACTCATACGTTGTTGGTCCCTATTAGTGGAACCAACATCAGAAGATGGTTCAGATTCATGGTAATTTGTATGCTGGTGATTTCCTCGTCACTTCTCAATATCTTCTACAGGCTCGTCAACGTCATAATCTCTAAACAAATCATCATTTGCATCATACATCTTAATACAATTATGAATAACACAACATGCAATTACTATCTAAGCTTGTTTATGCAAAGGAAAGTTGGACATATTATTCAAAATACCAAATCGTGCTTTAAGAACACCAAAACACCTTTCTATGCAATTACGTAATGATGAATGCCTATAATTGAATAGTTCAATAGGTCCAGTTGGTTGTCCATTGTTTCTAAATTCTGATAGATGGTACCTTTGACCCCGGTACGGTGCAAGGAATCCTGACATATTACTATATCCAGAGTCAACAACATAATATTTAGGGAATTGTGGCCTAATAAATCTGTTATCTTGATCTTGTAATGCATGTACTAATACTCTAGAGTCTGCAGCTGAACCTTCCCATCCACTATAAACATAGGTAAATCTCATATCGAAACTGCATGCTGCCATTATATTCTGAGTGCAAGTATGTCTTCTTCCCCGATAAACTCTTTGCTCAGCCGCTAGGACAATAGTCATCACATGTGTGCCATCAATAGCTCCAATACAGTCCTTACACAAGTAAAGAACCTAAACTTTATTAAACCCTATTATGAAAGTAAAAACCACCTATTTTAAACATTAAAAATAATGCGAGTTATACCTTAAACCACGGCCAATACTTTTTGCTATTTTGAATCTCCGGAGGCACGATGTTTAGGTCTGGTTGGCGGATAAATTCTGGGGCCAATGCACAAATTGCATTAAGAACACTATCAAAATGTCTACTTACTGTTTCTCCAGAATGACAAAATCTATCTTGTATTACTCTATTTCGATCAAAATGACCAATAATCTTCAAGAACATCATCAATCGTTCCTCCACTGATAGTCGACTTCTAGGTAATAATTGACGTTCTTCAAGTAGCTGAGCTAATGCCAAAAAAGGTTCTTTATACATACGAAATATTTCATAGAACACTTCAGGATGCCCTTCCAACATATTTAATACATATTGTCATCCTGTTAGCTCATCATTATATCGAGGTTGCTTAGTAATAGTTGGTATAAGATCTAGTAATAATTGTAATATCTCTTCCTCATCGTCAGATGACTCAAATGACTCAAAAAAAGCCAACTCTTCATCAGTATCTGAACCATTTGATTCCATAATACCCTACACAGGATAATCAAACCAATTCATATCCATTTATCACCAATAATAATAGCACAATGAAACAAATATCTAATATTTAATATAAATCAACAAACCAGTCATTTATATAAGAGTTCAATAAACTAAAATCGTAAAAGCAAACAACATAAAGTAAGCAAACTCAACAAATCAATCACTAGTACAAAGTTTAAGAAATGACTTAAATCATGAAAGTAAACAACATAAAACAATCTAACTCAACAAACCAGTCATTAGATAATAGGACAACAAATTGAAACAAACTGAATAAGTTTAAGAAACTGAAACTAATAATTAACCAACGACTACTCCACTAAGCTGAGGATGAAACCACGACGACGCTCGAGTTTGATATTTACAAATGACCTCCTGAAATCTTTGTCCTTTGATAATGTCTTAATTGCCATCCCGTATGTCTTATCATCCAAGTCTCCCATTTCATCCAACAGCTCAATACAAATTTCAATGCTACTGGGATCTTCAGCCGACGTCTCTGCCTCACTAGTGTCCCCAAGACGTGCTCGTTTCGCTGCTAGATATTGCTGCAAGTCATTAGTGCGTTGCACTGATGCCTCACTTCGCAAACTCACATACTTTGCTAATAGCTCCACTGCTGACTCCATTACAGTTTTTATCTTCTTCTTGGAACGCCCACTGCTGGCCTCAGCATTTTGAATAGGGTTACGGTCTTTCTGGACTTCATGTGAGTCTCCCGTACCTTCTCCTTCAGCTTCCAGATTCACCGAGTCTGGTGGTGCTGCACGTGGCATATTGGCAGCTGTTTGCGGACCAATGCCATGACGACCTGTTGCAATAGTCCCACCAAAGATCTCCTTTAGCAGAGAAAAGTTTGCAAGCCCCTTCTTCTGGAACTTTTTAGATGTTGGATTTTGCTACACAACGAAAATAAATTTAGTTATGCCAATGATTAGAAGCTTATGTAGCTAAATTTGAATTCCATTAAATAACAGGTACATTACTTGTAGATAGGAATCCCAAACTTCTTCTGAGGTTGTGACTGTGTTTGCTTCAGAATCCCATCTAAATCCAGTAGTTTGAATCAAGCTTTCAAACTCTCTAGTGCTGCGTCTAAGCCTATTCCACTTGGTTTTAAGTTATGCAATTGTAAGTCATTTATTGAATTTGCTATGTATTTCATTTGAAATTTTCATCCAAGTTTTTTTGTCTAAAGTGGATGTTTGAAGTCCATTTTGTGCCTCCTCATGTAGCAATTCGATAAAAAATGATTCCAAATTTTCACCTCATGTGGCATGCTCCTCAATAGTATTATCCTCAGTGACATCCATAGTATAATTTTACTGTCCTTATATCACATATCAAGTGTTGTCAACATTAATAATCAAACAGATTAAAATAACTACTACAGTATACATGTTTATTTTTTTCAAGTACTAGACATAGCAAACTCTAGAAGAGTGGTGCAATGTAAAAATTTCTTTGGTTGTCAAAGCCAATTCTATATTCCTTAAAAAGAATGAAATAAAAAGCTAAGTATAAAGTTTATCATATTGGGATGAAATAAAAAGGATAAATTCTCTAATTTCACTAAAAATGGTACTAATACAACATAAATCAATGAAATTAACTCATCAAAGCAACAAATATTTTCTTACAATAAAATTTGCCAACTAAATGCATAATAGATAGAGAAAGACAGAGAGAGACGTTTCTGTTGAATTGGATTGCTCAAGTTGCTCGTTTGGCCTTGTTCAATCTATTATTATTACCTACAGTAGTAATGCTTCAGTGAATAATAAAAATAATTTGTAATGGTTCCCTAGCTTCTGTATTTGTAATGGATTATAGTCATTGTAAGGCAATCTCCTATTTAATTCTGATATTCGGTTACATACCAAGCTGTAGCCATCCTTTCTTCAATACTAGCAATGTTGACAAGGCACATTGCTCTTAACAGATTCAAAAAACACGATCAAAACCTAAAAAACAGATCAACAAACCATACTCTACATCATTCAAACCAGCTCAAATTCGGGTTTACCCTTTGTTGTTAAGCATTTATAACAAAATCATCCCCTGATTAGCTCATCCACAATGAAACCGAAAGCAATGTTGACAAGCCACATTGCTCTGAACAAACTCAACAAAAACATGAGAGAGATGTTTAAAACAGATCAACAAACCATGCTCTACATCATTCAAACCAGCTCAAATTCGAGTTTACTCTTTGTTGTTAAGCATTTATAACAAAATTATCCCCTGATTAGCTCATCCACAATGAAACCGAAAGTAATAAAATCAAGCCACATTGCTCTGAACAAACTCAACAAAAACACGAGAGAGACGTTTAAAACAGATCAACAAACCATGCTCTACATCGTTCAAACCAGCTCAAATTCGGGTTTACTCTTTGTTGTTAAGCAAACAGAAGAAAATCATCCCCTGATTAGCCCATCGACAATGAAACCGAAAAAAATCCCAAATTCTAGGGTTCCCAAACACTTTCAATCACCACTCCAAATAATTGCACAAAATAGATTCACCACATCAATCGACAGGAGGAGCTTACCTTTCGTGAAGAACACGACCAAAATGAGCGAGTTTTGATGGTGACCAATCGATCGATCGACTACAACCACCACCGAATGCGAGGCTGAGAGCTCGATTCGAGGTCGATGAAGGCAACAGTGACGGCGCGAACTCGACTCTAGGGGAGGAAAGACTGCTTGTACCAACGCCGATGAATGAAAAAGAAAGAGAGAGTGCTGGAGTTGACAATGTGGAGGCGAGACAGGGGTACCGGGTTTGTGTATTCGGGAGGCTGAGACCGAAAGCGATTCTCGTAATCGAAGAAGAAGAAGAAGAAGCCGTTACTTTTTTCTGTCGACGACTTTGCGTGAGAGACCGCCGACGGTGATGAACGAGAACGACGGTGGAGTCGGGAGAGGTGAGCCCCTGTGCACACACGGTCTGAGTAGCCGAAAACGCTGAAAACGACTAAAGTCCGTTTTCAACGTTAAATGTAAAATTCGGGATTTAATCCTTTGATCTTAAGAAGCGTTTTCAAAAACGCTGCTAACCAAACAAATTCTCAAAACGTTTTCAAAAACGTTTGCTTTGGAATTCGTGCAAACCAATTTGAAAATAAAACCAAACACGCTGATAAAGTTTAAAGTTTCTAGAAGATTTGCTACCAAACACAAAATTTGGTAGCAAAATAATGTCTTTCTGCTACCAAATACGAATTTGGTAGTAGATTCTTGTGTTCTACTATTAAAATTGATAGTAAAAATTTACATTTTACTTCCAAGCATTGGTAGCAAATAATATTTTTTGGTACCAAAATTAATTTCATAGCAAATTCAACCTGCGGGGAAAAATTTTAGATTCCCGCCGACATTTGTGCTACCAAAAATAGTTTGGTAGCAAAAGCTTATATTACACTACTGAAACTTAGTGGCAAAAACTTATATTCTACCTTTTTTTTTTTTTTGCTTCCAAAAACAATTTGTAGCAAATGATATTAACGAAAAAATTGTGTTCTGGCCAACGATTTTGCTAACAAATCATGTTTGGTAACAAAATATAATATTTGGCTACCGAAACTTGGTGGCAAAAATTTTTAGGATTATTTTTATAAATAGCTCATAAACTATATATTTTCATTTAAACCGGCCTCTATTTATTCAAAACCGGTCATTGTATCCCTTAATACTTCCTAATTTGTAGGATTATTTTAATAAATGATACTTCCTTCGCATTAAGACAAATATAAACAAAATGACCTATTCTTTAGCATGCATATTCTTTCTCATCGATCATAGCTAAAAAAAAAAAAACAAACAAACAAACAACTGCGATCTAACTGTAATAAGATATAAATGGAAGACAGTTTCTTATCAAAAAAAAAAAAGAATGGACAACAGTTTTTTCTATTAAGCGGGAAATTTGAAGACTAGAAAGGTTGAAAAAAAAAAAGAGCACTTTAGGGAATGTTTGGTATGTGCATTGTGTTTAAATACAATATATTGAATACAAAATACATTTAGATGAAAAGTATTTGTATTGCATTTGAATACAATATGTGTTTGGATAAAAAGTATTTGAATTGTATTTAAATAATAAATATGTAATGTGATTGGTAAAAGTAGAGAGAAAAAAGGGAGAGAGAAAGAGATTATATGATGTGATCAGTAAAAGCAATAGCAAAAAGTGAAATAATGAATATGATTGTATTGGATTTAAAATGGAATGTGATTAGTATTTGAATGTAATACTTTTGTATTTGAGTAAAAATTATGTTGCATTTGAACACAATGCAAATACAATACAGTAAACAAATGAAACATTAGTGTAACTCCACCATTTACCATTGGAAATTTTGTTTTACATAATAAAAAAAATTTATTAAAAATAAAGTGAAAAATGTCTTAAAGAACTAAGATCACAGCTTTTATGGATGGTATATTGCTTTTATTCTAGAACTTCCAATTTTTCGTTTCACATTTTGTCTTCCATTTTTAAAAAACTCAAATTTTAAAAGTATATAACTTTTTCATTTCAAATCAAAATAAACGATTTCAAAATGCTTATAACAATGAAATGAACTAAACATAATCTATTTTACATTTTTTTAATGTATTTCAAACTTTTTCCTAGTTCCTATGTTATGGAACTTTTCCAAAAGTTCTCATTAAACACACATTTCCTATGCAATATTCGAAACTCCATATCCAAAAGTTCCCTAAATGAGCCCTAAGCTGATATTTGATTCATCAATTTAAGCTAAAAAAACTCAACTCAGTTTTTTTGTTCTTCTAAAAAGTCAACTCAGTTTCACTATTCACAGTGTTAACTCAAACTTTAAAAGTTCATGTCTTTATATATACAAAACCAAATGAGATGTTTTTTTTTTTTAGATGTATACAATTTAGAGATAAATGAAACAAAATACATATTGACATTTTTTTTGAACACATTTTAAGTTTTAACATTTTTTTAACTTCAATCAGCCAAATGCATAACTCAAATCTAACTTAACTCAAATCATTTTTTTTTTTCACTTCAATTGGTAAACGAACATGTATGCTAAGTGGGGATTTGGCACACCTACTCAACTTAACTCAACTCTAATACTTTTTTTTTTTTTTCTTTTAAGAAAAGTTAACTTAATTTCACTAGTTATAGCTTCAACTATACTTAAAGTTCATAATTTTGCTATTTCAAATTTAAATAACATGATTTTTTTTAATTATATAAAATTTTGTTACTAATAAAATAATATTTATATTGATTTTTTTTTCAAATATATTTTAAATTTTTATATTTTTTAACTGTAATAATCTAAATTCACAATAATGAAAGTCGACTCCACTCTAATAAAAAGAATTTCAATTCTCCAACCCATGTGGACCAACTAAACACATGCTACGAAATAGGAGACGTGGGCTTTTTTTTTTTTTTTTTTTCTTTTTGATCATATATATTCCATGTGCCGTTGGACTTGTAAGTTCAGGAAACCATTTTCGTATCAAAGTTATAAAAGAAAGTCCTTTAAATGAGTTATGTTTATGATAAATAATTAAAAAATGATATTGTTGATTTTTTTTTTTGGGAAAAATTATTGAAATTAATTAGGATAAGCACCACATACAACTCCTGAATTTTGGGCCATTTCATAAAATACTTCCTAAACATTAATGTGTAACATTCGTTTCCCGAATTTTGAATGTACCATTTTGTTATTTTGGTTAAGGGACACTAAGGACAAATCTCACGTTTGCCTCATAAATTTTAGACCTTTACATAAAATGCCTTCCCAAACTTTGAAAAACAAAATTTACCCTTTTGTTAGCTTTGTTAATGAAATTATCATATGTCACACAAATGTCAAAATTAAAGTACAATTTTGTTAGAAAAAAAATTAAGGGTCTATTTGGACATGTAACTTAAAAAGAATTTTTTTTTTTGTTTTTAAACACTATTTTAGACTAATGTGTTTTTAGAATAGTTTAAAAAAAAAACAGAGTGAAAAAAATAGAAATTTCAGAAAACAATATTTTTGTTGTTTTAAGTGTATATTTAGAAAAAAAGAAAAAAAGAAAACTCTTTTAGTATGATGTAATTTTATTAAAATATATACTCCACTTTAATTTAGTTTCGAGTCAGATATCAGGATTGGGGTTGATATCGGGGATTGGGTTTAGGGACAAGGGTCGAGATCGGTATCGAGGTTGGGGTCAGGTTTCAAGACAATGGTTGGGATTTGAGATGGGATCATGGTTGGGAGATGGGATGGTAGTCGGGTTTAGAATTCGAGATGAGGTAAGCATTAGGTTTTGGGATGAGGTAGGGGTTGGGTTTCAAGACGGTAATTGAGGTCTAAGTTTGTACCAATATCGAGGTAAGAATCAGGATTGAGGTCGAGGTTGGAATTCGGGATCAGGATCGAGGTTAGTTTAGGGTTGAGTTTCGAGATAACGGTTGGGATCAAGGTCAAGTTTCAGAATCGGGGTCAGGATTGGGATTCAGGAACAAGGTCGAGGTCAAGGTCGGGGTCTAATTTTGGACTTACATTGAGGTTTAGGGTTGAGGTCGAGGTCAGGATTCAGGATTGGGATCCAGATTAGGGTTGGAGCCAGGTTTTTGGGACCTGGCTTGAGGTCAAAGTTTGGTTTCAAGGCAAGGACTAGGGGTTGGGGTTGGGTTTTGGCATGAGGGGTCAGGTCATGGTTGGGATTCCATATTAGGTTCAGGTCGGGGTTAGGGTTGGGTTTCTGGACAGGGCCATTAATAACTCTATTTTAGAGTTATTTTACTACCTTTTCATATATAAAAATTGGCTTATTCTTGAAAATTTTAGTTTTTTTTATTTGTTTTGATTTATTTTGTTTTGTGTACTTTAATTTAGATTTTTTTTAAATTACTTGAAGTTTTTATTTAATTTTGTTTTATTCTATCTTATCTTTTTCTAATAGTATATTAAATAAGTTTAAAATCAAATATTTCCAATGAGTATACTTATAGCATTCTATTTTGAAAATATCTAATTTTAATACTTTATTTTCTGTAGTGATAAATTGATGAAGTGGAAATCATTATTCATGTCAAAAAATTGTGAAAACCAAGCTTATCATGCATCCTACCGCACTAGATCCTTCCTAAATTTATACATTGGATTGTAGCTAATGTTCTACTGTAATAATGTAGCAAGTGTATGCCAACCACTATAGCAATACTATAGCCTATAGCAAGTGTGTGCTGACACTATAGCAATACCATAGCACTGTAGCAAGTTTGAAAATTTTGTGTTGTGTGTGCACTGAGTACAATAGCAAGTTTGAAAAGTTGTATTGTGAGTGTACTGATTACTGTAATAAGTTTAAAAAGTTTGTGTGGTAGTTGGGTGGAATAATGTAAAATTATACTTATAAAAGTGCATTCTTGGGGCGGCTTAAGTAAAGGGGGAGATACACCCTTTCTCTTTCATTTTTGCCTTGCTTTCATTCTCATATTATTTTTCTAGAATTTTGTGAGAATGTTTTGCAAGTTAAAAATGAGCTCTTGGTTGAAACTTGAGATGATCATATATGTGTAGTGAGCTTGTTTGGGTTTTGATTCTCTAATAATTTATAAGGTTTATACATTTGAGTAAATAATTTTTTTTCATCTTATTTCTTTCTCTCATCAATATATTTTGTTGACAACTTTATATAAATTCAGTCAAGCTTTTTTTTATGTGATTGTTACATGATACAATATATTAATAGATATAGTTTTATGAGTAATATTTTACTTAAATGCATTTAATTTACAAGTTTTTCAAATCTTATCTTTTAATTGATTATTTGGGATATGAAACTTTCAATTGAGTTAATATATGAATCAAAATTCAAATTGATGAACGAAACATATAAGAGATTCTCAATGTCTAACCATTTTCAACTATTGAATTTTTTCCGTTTTAAATTGCATTTTATTTCAATTAAATTACTCTAAAATCACAAAAACACTCATTTCCTTTCTTTGTTTGATTAAGCATTTCTCTAACGCTTTTGTTTCACTAATCTCTATTGTTTGTTTTTATCACCTCCTTATAGAATCGACCATCCTAATTGTACTATAATTGATCGTTTTGTTTAGTCACAATTTGGGTGTAACCAAATTTGGCACCGTTGTTAGGGAGGTGCTTCAAGTAAGATTGATCAGTAGATTTTAAGTGAAAAGAGATATGTTCAATTTTCTTTTATTTATTTTATGTTTTTATTTTATTTTTCTTGAAAATAAAATTTAACAACAAGTTTTAATTTTTAAGTTAGTTTTTAGGTCACCAATTTTAATTAGGTCTCATAATTTGTGCAACTATAAGTTTTTGAACAACATTAAATTATGGTACTAATTTCTAATATTTAACATTTCATAAAAACATGTTATAAAATTTAATAAAATTTTCAAACAATTATGTAAAAAATTAAAAGTACAAACTAAGAGAATTCTATATAAAAGGTTGAATTCTGTTAATGTTTTACACTACCAGTCTTTCTTGGGAACATTGCTCTGTCTAGAAGGTTGGATGTTAAGAAGGCCTTACCCACCAATCTTTCTTAGGAGCACTTTTAGGGGTTGTGATTCGTGATTTACACTATTATGGTTTTTGTAAAAAAATTTCTTTGTTTAAAAAAATCATAAAAAATTAAAATTAAAAATAAAAATAAAAATAAAAAAGGTCTATTGGAACATGAGAAGAAAATGACAACTGCATTTTTTAACAAGTATTTCCCATAATATAAGACTAGCGATTTGAAATGGAAGATCTCGACCTTTACCCAAAAGGATGACGAAACTTTCTATCAAGTTTGGATATGGTTCAAAGATCAGTTAAATCAGTGTCCTCACCATAGTTACATGAGTTAGTGCCTCGTTAATTATTTCTACGAAGGATTCACTTGACATGCAATAGAGAGTTTCTCCAAAAAGACCCTGAAGAGGCTTTTGAGCATCTCAATGAGTTAGCCGAGAAATCCTACACATGGACTGGACCAAGTGCTACTATCAGCACTAGTCGGTCCTAACCTATGGAATCTACCATCTAAGGGAAAAGGACAACTTCAATGCCCAAATTGAGTCTTTAACCTGACAATTTGAGGCTTTTAAAACCAAAGAAAGTAGAAGGATCCACATGGTCGCAAGGGCGAAATTAGAAGAGCCGTGCTTTTTTTATGGATGAGTGGAATATCTAGTTAAGGATTGCCCTCCTTATAGTGAAACAAAGGGGTTTATGAGGAATAATGTAACCCCTTAGGGGTGTACAACAACCCTTTCTCTAACACGTACAATCTTGATTGGTGGAACCATCCAAACTTCAGTTAGAGAAATTCTGATAGAGGGCAATGGAGAACTGACCAACAACCACAACCACCAATGGCATATTCTGCACCTTAATACTATGCATAAAGGAGTTCTCTCAAGGATACCTTGCAAGATTTCATAGAGATGCAAAATAACATGTACCAAAAGTTTGAATCATTTCTTACACAAACGGTGGAAGAAAGAAAAAAGATAAAGAATCAGATCTCAAAGTTGATTAGAGCTTTAGTTGTTTATACTTAAGAACACAATAAGTTCCCCTCACTAGCTCAGTCTAACCCAAAGGGACACACATGGCATAAACTTCTAACTTAGCAGATCTAAACATCAAAAAGGACAAAATTTTGGATGACCATCAACAGTTGTATCCACTTCAATTGGTTAAGAAGTTGGCCCTAAGAAGGATGAGCTAACCAATATTCTAGTTAAAATATCTTTAACAAAGACCTTATGTAGTGTTGCATCACACCTATTATTGGGTGAAAGTCATGTTTTGATAAAACGTATTTTTAAAGTCAAGCTGATGACTATAAATCAAGCACATATTAAAAGGCAACCCAAGCTGTCTTTCCTTATCTTTCTTTTATTTTCTTTGTGTGTTTATTTTCTGTTTTATTTTCATGTATTTTTTTTTTTACTTTCTTAATTATAGATATGGAAGGTGCTTTATCAAAACTCAAAAACAAGTTTCCCTCTTTTCCTTAGAATGAATTATTGAAAATATATAGATGCATTTTGGAGAGGATGAAGCTGCTCATGCACTTTGGTATACCAGAAGATCTATGCTGGATTTTCGAGGCTAAGGAATGACCACCATAAACTGAGATGACAAAATTCAATTCATAAAGGATGGTTTAAGTAAAATGTCATCGGATAATATCCTTTTATCTCTTGATGCACATCTGAGCGAACAAGTTTAAGGTATCATTTTCCATCTATGGAGTTTATTTGTAGATGAATTGAAGCACTAGAATTTAGGGAATCTGACATTAAAAGACTCTGTTTGCCAATTTATAAGAAAACTAAATGGGAAGCTCATTCTCGACTCATAAAGGGTGTTTAAGTCATTACTAGACGTAAAACTAGAGTAAGATGTGAGCTATAATTACAACTATTGTATAAAATTTTGATTATTTTTCCTATATTTCATTACTATCATTATCATCATTATTATTTTTTTTTAGTATGCATTTTTTACTTTTCCTTTTGTATCAAATGTGTATTTTTGACTTTTTCCTTTACATGGAGTGTGCATTTTTTACTTTCTCTTTTTATTTTTCAAATTTTTCTAATAACAACCGATCTACGCATTGATAGACTTAACTCAGTATCCTCCTTTCTCACCTTATAAAGACACATGCATTTTCACCATTGTCATCCTATACATCTTCATTTGTAAGGTTAAAAAGAAATGAGTTGAAATGGAAGGCCATTTAGTTCATAAGTTTAAAAGTATTTGTGTTTTTTATAGGACTAATCTTGGAAAAGATAGAGAGTTCTTAAAAGCAGCAAACAACCTTGGCAAGGTGTTAGTCGTCAGAAAAATTAATCTAGTTTATGAGGGAGGAAGTTTTAGGTTAATAGCTTGTGTGTCATCCAGTGCATACATAGAGGGTATAAAGTCTTAGGTATCATTCCTAGTGCTTTTTTTTGATAAAAACATCATTGGTTACACCTTGAGTAATTAGTTAAAGGTCTCAAGCATGCATAAGAAAATAGGTAACATGATGTATAATACAAATGCTTTTATTGCTTTACTTAGAGGTTTATAAATACTAGAAGAGATTTTTAATACTGCCTTTTAGGTCCAACTAAATCTTCATCAAAAACCATTAGAATTATTAAACGTTAATAGTTTTTATGATGGTTTGTTGTCTTTTCTAGATCGTACTGTGGAACAAAAATTCATCACAATATCGGCCTAGAAAATTCTAGTCTGAGCTCCGACTGTTGATCAGTTAATTGATCAAATCATAGATTTTTGGGCATGAACCTAACCTATTAATGTCATAAGTAGCATGGTCAACTATGAACAACAAAAGCAGTAAAAAGCATAGGTTAAATCTGATGCTCTGTTTGTAACATTCCTTAACTTCTTGGTTTTATTCATAACATTTGTTCTTTTTTTTTAGTTTCAAATTGTGAGTTTTTGCTTTCAATAACACCACATCAAGTGAGATCGTTCACTCTTTACTTATCTATATTAGATGTCTTAAATAGGTTGTGGGGAGAAAATATGTTAGTCTTTTTAAATTTTTGTTCAGTTTCTTGTGTTTGTTTTAAAAAAACAAACAAACAAAAATATTTTAGTAAATCCACTAGATTTATTATTTATAAGATGGTTGAGTAAAGAGTTACTTTTAGTACTCTTAATGCATATCTTATAGTACTAATTGTTTTCTTTTGTTATTGTTTTGTCTTTTTTTTTAAAACAATAATAAAAAAATAATAAAAAAAGAAAAAAAAAGGTAATTTCCTACAAACCCAACGATGAAAATTTTAGTTACTTTATTTTATATAGTGTTTCAAAAAAAATGAATTTTTGACAAATTTGCATTTAAATTTTTTAATTAGTCTAACTTAGTTGTAATATTTAACATTTGAGTATTAATTCTTGATCTATGAGTTATGTGTCTGTTTAGAAAAAGTTTTGTGAATATGAAATATTTTTGATCTCATAAGTTCTAGAATTTATTTGATTTTCTTTTGAGGTGAAATCCTAGACAATACAAATACTAAGGAAATGATTTAGGTAATTTTTGGAACATTTGAGCTTCTTAAGCTAATCCTAAAATATCTTTATTTCTAGTTTACTCTTTTCGAACCTTCTTTTATATAACTATTTATTTGTCATCCACATTTTGGCTTAGCCTTTTAAATAAAATGTCTAGGCTTTATCCCTTTAGCATATTGATCATTTTAAAAATTATTTTGAGTTATGCTAAAACTTGGGAGGAAGGTTGGGATTATAAAATTAAAATATATATATATAAAAAGAGTATCATACCTTTTGTTTATCACAATAAGTTTGGAGATATAGTAATTCTTAAAAATTAAAAAAAGATTTATTTTTGACAAAAGAAAATTGTAAATAAGTTTGGGTGTTACTTGGGTGTAAATAAAAAACTCTACAATAAATCCTAATATGATTAATATGTTAAAGGATGCTCGGATCCATATTATCATCCTATATCTTACCTTTATCTCAACCACATATTATAAGCTTAATAAAGCTATAATGACTCTTGGTTTTGTATTTGTTGATATTATTGGAGAGAGAAATAAAAAATGAATTTATGAGATTTGATAATCATTCGAGATCAGTTGTTTCGTTCCTCACAAATTCATCTAAATTGTACACAATTAAATGAAAAAGAAATTCTGTACATATAACAGAATATCCAATTGTAAGTAGACATATACTTAAAATAAACTCAAATTTTTTATCAAATTTATGTTTTTTTATAAGCTATATCTTATATAGCAACTTATGAGAAAATTTCTGGAAATCACCATTACTAATAAAATATTTTTCTTTCTTTTCTTTTGCTCAGTGTCGGGGTTAGGGTCAAGGTCAGTAGGGTTGAGTTTCAAGATAGGGATCTAGTTTTGGGGCAGTGGTCATGTCACGAAACCCAACCCTCAACTTGTAAGGACCACCCCGTCCCTGTAACTCAGCAAATTATTCAATGAGAAGCTAAGGAATAATTTGATGCGTTTTTAGTCCAAATACATCAAACACGTTCAGGTACACGGTCGTGTAAGAAACCGTGTACTGATCAGATTGTTTTATGAGAGAGGCCGTGTGAGTTAACATGGCCATGTAGTTTTATATGGTCAGGTACACGGTTGTGTAAGTGGCCATGTACCACTCGGGTAAAGTGAGCATGGTCCAAGACACGGTCGTGTTGAGAAAGCCCAACTAGTACACGCCTGTGCTCAAGCCATACACGCCCGTGTTAGAACCCTTGTAGAAGGCTGTGTACTGAGCAGAGAGCCAATTTGAAGACTCTCGTAATGTGTGAAACCTAATTACTATGAAATGAGTAATTAAGTGTTAGGAAATGCCCTAAGCATTTGAGACATTTTGATGTATTCATTTTGAACTGGATAATAAAATTATATACATAGAGGTTATTCATTACATTGCTATTTGTCCTCGTCTTATTTACACGTTAAAGTAAATGTAAGCAAATATGGCTCACTGACTGCTTGTGTTAAAACTGTTAGAACGTTGCATGCAATGGATTTTTGTATGCGAGAAGACAATGTTCTAAAGTTAGCGGTCTAAACAATGGTCTGTAGTCTATGGGGTTAGACCGAGCATCTAACTCATGTTAAGACTATTATGTTGTCTAAAGCCTTGGAGGGGACGGTTTGTCTTGACTGTCTGGAGCTGGACTCCCAAGTAGAGACATAGATATGTTGCTTGGTAGTGACATATTAGACCGGGACTAAAGCGTGATTGATCTACATAGTCTGCTATGAGTGGATCAATCTGCTTTTGACGTTCATTGTGCAATAACCTTAATCCTGAGTAAATGAATTACTTCATATATATGACTTGTGTACTTTGATGTTCCAATGGCTAAAGCGTCTCAGAGGTAGTAAGCTTATAGACCGGTTCGTTGGGTGCATGACTTGTAAACGATGAAGGGTTTGTTTACAGATATCGGAATCATAGCTCTAAGGAGTTAAAGGTATCCTCTTAAAGGCATTATACTGAATGTGAAAATGGACAAGGCCTTGGGCGGATGACTTCTTATTCACACATGGTGAATAATCATTTTCTTAAATTCGGTAGTATAATGGAACTTTAAGATAGCCTGATCAGTAGGATTAAACGGACTTTGACCTAAGGCTGATCATGGATATCATATGAGGGTTTTGCATATATGACAAGGTCATTGGATGGTAGCTCGTCACAGGCTTACGTAATACGGTATATAATTGGGAGTTCAGTTTCAGGTTTATAGTGGTGTGACTCTAAAATTAGTGATCATATGATTGAGTTGTTCGGTACAGAATGATGATCATATGGAATCACGGGAGCCCAATTATATATGTCCAATCAGTCCCTCTACTAGCTCCACGTAATTCCTTAACGTTTGGCAAATTGATTTTGTGTATGCTATTGGCTGGTTTATTATGCATGGATGGTGATGACACAGGATTAGGATGGTAGACAAGATTCTCTCCGGTTGGATTCAGATTTTGTTTTGGATAATAGAGTACACAATTATTCGAACTCCAAATAAAGTTGCCATGAGTTTATTTGAGATTGGATTGGAGTTGTAGAAAATTATCCATGAGAACAAGAATATGAAACACAACTGTTTTGTGGAATTTGAATTTTGAAATTTGAAATTTGAATTTTGAAATTTGAAATTTGAAATTTGAAATTTGAAATTTGAAATTTGAAATTTGAAATTTGAATTTGAAATTCGAATTTGAAATTTGAATTTGAAATTTGAATTTGAAATTTGAAATTTGAAATTTAAAATTTGAATTTGAAATTTGAATTTGAAATTTGAAATTCAAATTTTGAATCACAGTCCAAGTAGGATTCGAATTTGTTGTGGAAAATCCACAAGGTTTGAAATTCGAATTTGAGTTGGATTTGGAGAGGATAATCTTGTTAGAATCCTACTTGAATTTTGAATCCAAATCCCAACAAAAGTGGACGAAATTTTTGAGGATAATCCTCAAAGGAAATTTCGGATTTTGTGGATAAGATTCAAGGGAAAATTCAAGCTTCAATCCTAGTTGAATTTGGATTCTCTCCTTCCCTGAAAAGTGGCCGAAATTAGGGAGTATCTCTCCTAGGAAATTCGGTTATTTTTGGATAAGGTTGAGATAAGATTCAAGCTTGAAAATCCTAGTGGAATTTTAGATTCTCCCTTATCCATAATGGCCGAAATCTTTAGGATTAAAATCTCCAAGAAAAATTCGGATTTTTTGGTTGAAAAAAAGGAGATAAAATTCTAGTTAAAATCTTGTTGAGATTTGGATTGGATTTACCCTAAGAAAACCGAATTTTTTGTGGAGATTCTCCCTTGGAAAAATTTGGATTTTATGGGTTTGGATAAGGGAAAATATCTTTTCCTAATCCAATTCAAATTCAGAGATTCACCTCATGCAGGTCTATAAATAGAGGTCCTACCACTCCAGTTCTCTTAGACCACAGACTCTCAGGTGAGCAGGCTTATTGTTGCACAGCTCATCGTGACAATAAAGTTCTTTAGAGATCTGGGTGGTCGGAAGAAGACTAGCAGTGCTAGCATACCGATCGAGGTTCAGAGTGCCCACACACTCAGCCATTCGGGAATTGGAGAATAGTAGAGAAGGCTAATTGGTTGAAGCCTTCGGTCATTCTCCTCCTGTAGATTGGCGTCCTTGAGGTATGAGTTTTAATTGTTGTTGATTTATTGTATATGGCATCATGAGATATTTAACGATCTAAAATTTTTATTGTTCCGCTGCGCCACTCTGATACGTTTTTACCGATTTATTTTCCTACATTAAGTTGATAAATGTAGCATAAATTCCAGTTGAATAGACTAAACAGGTGCATTACTGTTTATTACTATTCATACAGTGAAAAGGGGTAACCGACAGAGAACCCGATCTACCCTGTTATGTGTATAAGAGTATGAGATACGTAGTGTCATGAAACTGGTCCGGATGACCATTTCCTGACACAACACTGGTGAGCAGATTACTGAAATACTCCGACCAAACGTCTGAGCACAACAACGAGAATCTCCCTAGTAGGGTACAGTATCGAGAAAATAGTCCGGATGACCTCTTCTCACCCAGAGACTGACAAAATCAGAGTCAGAACACTCGGACTAGTCAGTTAGAACAGAGAACAGTGAATCATAAATAGTGAATAATGAATAGTGAATAGTGAATAATGCGAGACGCAGTGTCAAGTTACTGGCCAAGACGGCCTTAGTTTGACTTAAAACTGATATATCTAGACTCAGGACGTCCAAATTAGTCAAACGGACACCTGACACGTTTTTTGAGGTGGGACCCCACAGATCCTAAAAACTAGTCCAGACGACCTCAGACGGGCATATGACTGATAAAATTGAAATCAGAACGTCCGAATTAGTCAAGAGAGACTGTGTCTGAAATTTCGCCAAGGAACGCCTCAGTTTGCGTGTGAAAGGACAACACAGTGTAGACACTACCGCAGTATAGGAAATGAATAGTGATTTGGCATAGAATGGGCTCTTAGACAGCATAAAACAATTAGAAATCATCAGTACAAAAATCAGATTCAGAAAATCCAATTTTTGTATGAAAATTAGAACACTGCCGAGAAAGGGCTGAAAAACGCAGTAGAAAACTAAACTGCACAGAACCGATTCGGTTGGACTTTTACCCCAACCAAACCATGCCCCCTTTGGTTAGGAAAACAGCTACAAAACCAGCTGCAAAACCAGCTGAAAGTGATCCCTTAAATCAAGGGATGTGTTGGAGTTTTAGATTAAAAAAATGGGATTTTAAGGACAAGAGGACCATGACCATTTAATGCAAACTTGCTCCCTTTCACCCTCCATCATGGCTCCGAAATTTCAAGGGTTGCAGCACAGATTTTTGTCCCCCAATTGAGCTAAATTATGGCTTAATTAAGAGGGCTTAGAGTTAAGCAAAGTTGCTTAGAGTTGCCTATAAAAAGGTACAACCACCCTTAGGTTTCACTTTTCCCATTTGCTCACAAAAACTCTCAAGAAAAATACAGCTTTCTCTCCCCTTTCTCTTCAGAAAATCTGACCCCTCTTCAGCACCTAAACCACCCATATTTTCACATAACTTGCACACAAAAGCTTGGCCACACAAGTTGTTAGAGGTGCACTCTTCCAAGGTAGTTTCGGTAAGACCCTAGAACCGAAATTTTTTCTATGGTGTAATTTTTCATCTTGGCTGGATATTAAGAGAAACGTTTTGTTTTCCTTGTATTCTCATTCAAGCACAAATGATCCCTCAATCCTCTTTGTTTTCTATGGAGCCTTGACAGCCACCCTTGGCCCAGTTATGCTTGGATCAAAGCACTCTAAGGTATAAACCAAAAAACCCCCATCTTTTGTGGTTAGTTGCTTTTAAGTTTTTGATCAAAGGAGATTTATATGTATTTGGTTATGCACATGGGTTGTAATAAGTTATTTGAGCCCTTAGCTTTCAGTTTTTAAAGTTTTTGTGGTTGTGGTTGTGTTTACTTTAGTTTACAAGTGGTTTGAGATATGTGTGTGCATGAGTGTGTAGAGGGTGGCTGGACACAAAATCTGTCCCCAGGATCAGCCACGGATTTTGGCCAGTTTGACCTACTTAGGGTCCGAATCTGGGATTTGGTAAAACATAAAGTTTTAAGAAAATTTCAATACGGTCGTTTTTATGTCAAATAGCCATTGGCCAAAAATGAACTTACGATAGGCTTTTTGGCTAGTTTTTGTTCGGTGTCCAAAACTGGGAGTAACAAATCCGGACCAAATGAACAGTCTCAGATTTTTATTAAAATGACCCTTTTAGAGGCCGAACCAGAATTTGGTCAAAACACAAAAGTTTTAGATCTCGACGAAACCTTAAGACTGACTTGCGAAAGTTTCAAAAATTCGGCCGTTTCGGGCCCCAAACAGACCTGTTTTCAAAAGTGCGTAAAATTGGAACTTTTATAAAAACTGGGCACAAAGGCCACAGGTTTGATGAATTTAGGAGCCGTTAGAGTTAGAATTAGGCTCCGAAATGAACACAAGAATTGTTCATTTTGTCGAGAATGAAAAGTTTCATGAACGCCGATTTCTCAAACAAAGTCATTTCGAACAACTTTCAAATTATTTTCAAAAGTGGTCCAACACCACATTTTTTAGCACATTTACAATGTGTTCCCTTTAAATGACTTAGAAATGATTTCAACAAAAACACCCTCATCCTCCAACGGGGCGAGGTGAGACTCGTTTTCAAAAATGTGGGGACACCGTACCCCTTTCAAACCATTTCAAACACTTTACTTTCAAAAAAATGTGGGGACACCATACCCCTTTCAAAATGAAAAATCCTTTTGTAAGAATTTCTAGATTTGAACAAAGTTTTCAAAGGAATTTCACAAAGAACAAGGGACGTTTTTAGTAAGATATGGTAGAGGTAGCCTAGTCGGCTACTACACCATAATGCCAGGTAGCCCGGTAAGCTACTACACCCAAACAAGCAAAGTAACCCGAACGGTTACTATACCAAGCCTACACATAGTAGCCCGATAGGCTACCTAGTTGCCAAAACGTGAAGTAACCGGTCAGTTGACTGATTGGTAAATCAGTCAAGCACCGTGTTCAGAGCAACATTGTGAGGAATGTTGATTTAACTGTCAAGAAGACAGTTAATCAAACGTGACGAAAATTAGACACCAAATTCCCAGATAGGCCAATAGGGTACCGAGGGACCCCGATACCACATGAAAGACAAGTATAGGCAAAAGTAGCCTAAGGACGTGGTAGTTAATTTATGGGGCCATAAATTAATTAACCACATACGAATAAGTTAACTCTTGAGATAGAGAGTAAGTAGTGCCGACGGCAATCGGTATCAAGTAATTATCTACTTTAGTCACTAACAGTATTGGTGACTTAGAGAAGGTATTAACGAGAGACGTTATTGATGACAGGTAGTAACCTGTAAAATTCTAAAGGTGCGAATACAAGTGCTTGCAATTAGGTAAGTATAACTCCGCCTGCAGCATGAATAAAATGATGTTAAAATGATGGTTTTACAGTATGTTAAGTATGCCTTACATGCACACGATGTTGCACAGCATACATAAGAGCATATAGTTTCACAATCAAGTAGATTGATGAAAGAACAAGTTAGAAGCCATAGATCCCTACCGCATAGGATTGGGGATAGCTTAGAGAAGCATATGGCTAGAACAGTTAAACAAGATGGAAATAAATAGGTGTGCCATACCGGCTCCTTCAGTTGAAGGGGTTTCCAGTTAAAGAAACTTAAGGCCAAAAGTTGAGCATCAGTTGATGGCTCTTCGGCATTAGTTGACCTCGGGCGTTACCGTTGGTCTGCGCGCACACGGTACTGACACATGGGCCCTAAATAGACAAGAGAAAGAAAAGAGTACTAAAGCATAAATGAACATAACCGGATCATGCATAGTTCACTGTCCGCATTAGTTCGCTATGCTTTTAGCTACAGTAAGATACATGCTTTACATGAAGTAATCTGTATGCATATGGTATATAAAGTTTGTATGCTATGACATGATATGTGATGATATGGTATATGCTAAGTGTTATATGTGACTATCTTGCATGCTTATGCGTCTTAAGTATGTATTATGTTTAAACATGTTTTGCGGTTAACATGTTGTACTTACTGGGCATAAAGCTCACGGAGTGTGTTCATGCTGTAGGTAAGCGTCCTATGGCATAAGCCACGATGGGCAATGACGGCGGCGGAGGCTGATGTGAGGCGAGGTTATGGACACCATATGAGTTTAACTTCCGCACAGTTTAAGTAAACAGTATTTTGAACAGTAACAATACAGTACCAGTAAATGGTACTTTTAAATAGTAATCATTAAATAGTATTTTTGAACAGTAATGCTTACACAATATTTTTGAGTAGTAATAGTTGAATAGTATTTTCGAATAGCAGCTGATTGATACTATTCAAAAAAATACTATTCCACAAAATCAACAGTATAAGTATGTTTGCAAGATTATTATTATGTTTCAAATTCTGCTTTTAATAGTACATGTACATGAATAGTAAATACGTGTGCTAAAAAAAAAATTTCTTCTAAAATTAGGGTAACCTATTAAAGATATTTTAAGTAAGCAATATTCAATTACAAGAAAGTATAAGTAAAAGTAAAGAAACAGTAGTTTTACAGTGATGGTCCGGGCCGCCTAGGGCACGGGGCGTCACAGTTGGTATCAGAGCGGTTTCCTACCACCCTACCTCACATCGCTGCACGCCTGCCTCATCTGTCCAAGTAAGTTAGTTTAATTATCCTTCAGTATCAGTATATAAGTTAACATCCATATTGTAATAGGAGATATGGCTGCACCGGTAGACCCTCAACACCAAGACGACGATAGGGCAGTAAGTGATGCCTTCGTCGAAATGGACTTAGATATGTTCGATGGTCAGCATAGGCCTTACAATCTGTTGAGATGGGTTCAGCAGGTGGAGGTAGCCTTTCGTACCTGCCATGCCCTACCTCACCTACAAGTGGAGCTAGTAAGCAGCAAGTTAGATGGACCAGCGTTGGCTTGGTGGTTGGACCAGCGAAGGGATGGAAAACCAGTGCCAGATTGGGCCACTTTCTGCCAGGAACTCCATGCCATGTTTGCACCACCCGCATTCGAGAAACTCTATGGTCCAAATAGGAATTTCGGCATATGGAGAGACATGCACGAGAGGAGGTACGACGTCCTCTCGGGTATGTGGGATGTCGATGAAGGAGAGACCATGGCGCATTATTGTCGGAGGTTTAAGGATGCGATGCTACCCTACATTCCCTTCGACCGCTCTTTCTGAGAAGTAGCTGAGCTAGTTTGGAGAGGGGTACCCAGGGACGTTAGGGAACTTGTCCCCTACCCTCCATGACATCAAGATTTAAGGCGTTTCCTTCAAGAGATAGAGTTGCCGAAGTCGATGCGGTCAATGTTAGGAACTACGAGTGGGCACATAATGCTGCTAATCTTGCCACTCATGAGGAGGACCCTATTCCAGCTATACCATTGGCTGAGTACCGCTTTGAGGAACCAGAGGATGATGATGACATCCCCTATTTCTCCAATGATGACGAGGAGATGAAGGAGTATGAGCCGGAACCTCAAGTCATTATCGCTAGTGATGATGAGGTCAGTTCAGACTCAGAGGACGAGGAGGATCCAGAAAAATTCCCACTCGATGAAAGTGACGGCGAAGAGATGTCCGATCCAGAATCAGTGATCACGTCAGAGTAACTGCACTCTACCTCGGTAGTTTTGTCTAAGCTATGTATATGTGTATAGAAGGAAGCAGTAGCTTTCCTCGCTAGACCTAAGTTAATGTACTTGTTGAGACCGTATCTTGGGAAGTGTGTATCACTCCCAACAACCCAAAGTTATGTACTTTCTTATGATATATAAAAAGCAACACCATTGTCCAAGGGCTCAGATATGTTTTTTTTCACACATGAGTATAGTGTGACAGTATGTGCGAGATAGGTCCTAGCACTTAGAAGATGTTTCAATATGATAAGTTAAGATACAAATCATATTGAACATCACAGTAAAGAAAAAGAAAGGAAAGATATAATATGTATACTTATATTCATGATGATTGAGTAAAATCATTAAGATGATATGTGATACGATTCCCAAGTACAAAGTGTGATAAAAGCAAAACTTATAGTTCTTTTTCCCATTGTGTGATAGGGTTACATCAGAAGAAATGACAACAACAAGAGCTCAGACTAATCAAACCACTCGAGAAGATGAGTTAATGGCACGGCTCACAGCCATGCAGGAGATGATAATGAACCAACAACAAGAGCTTGTTCAGCTCAAGGAGCAAGTCAACCAATAATCTCATACACCACAACCCGTAGAGGTGCCAGCCCAAGCCGACCCAGTAGCCCCATCAGTCCAGGCAGCTCCAGCACCACCAGTTGTGGTTGCTTCTGCAGCAGCAGATGTTCCCTTACCAGTCTCAAGAGATGGTGACTTATACGAGCGATTTCGGCGTCTGAAGGCGCCAGAGTTTGAGGGGACAACTAACCCTATCGAGGCAGATGACTGGCTAACTGACATCCAAGTCATCCTAGACCTTGTAGGGCTAACTGAGAGGGAAAAGGTACTGTGTGCATCCCTTGCCCTACGGAAAGGAGCACGACAATGGTGGAAAATAGTGGCTATTAGGAGAGACATTAATGCAATGAACTGGGCAGACTTCATTATGGAGTTCAGAGAAATGTATTTCAATGATGAAGCCTTAGCAGCACAACAAGATGAGTTCAACAATCTACGCCAAGGTAGTATGACTATAATGGAAGCTGTCCGCAAGTTCGAGCAGCTAGCCCGACTATGCCCCGACCTAGTGCCAACCGAGAAGGAAAGGGTCAGAAGGATGCTGAAGATGTTTAGAACCGACATTGCCGTCCAAGTATGCGGTGGAAGCCACGGACCAACAACTGTGGCTGAGTGTGTCAGCCGAGCTATCAGGGCCAAATACTGGTTGGCCCAAGATAGGGAGAGGAAAGCACAAATCTTCAAGGCCAAGAGAGAGGAGAAGACACTGGCCAGACCCAACAGGGGAAGACCGAACCCTGATTCACAACATAAGGGTCAGAATATGGGAAACAATCAGAGTAATCGACAGTCCCATAACAATAAGAGGAGAGAAGCCAGAATAACCAAGGGCAACAGAGGAATTTTCCCCAGAAGAAGAACAATCGAGGAGGAAATGGCAGTCAACACCCTCCTTGCCTGAAATGCGGGAAGAACCACCTAGAGGAGTGTCGCTTAGGCACTAGCGGTTGCTACATCTGTGGCAAGGAAGGCCACTTCGCTAAGTAATACCGCTCAAACCCTCAGAATCAGCAGGGCCAAGCCCGTGCCAGTAGCGGCCAACTACATACCGCCCAAGCCAGAATTGAAGGTACACCCATCACCCAAGGTAGACTGGAAGCTCCAGAAATGCAGGGGAGAATTTATGCCTTTACAAGGGAGGATGCAGAAGCTGGAACCTCAACCGTGGTGACAGGTCAGCTTTCTGTTGCCAACTCCACTGCATTAGTATTATTTGATTCTGGAGCTACGCATTCCTTTATGTCATCAAAGTTTGCTAGAGAACTAGGTCAGAACATAGATAAGATGAACCAAACTTTCGGAACTGCCCTTCCCTCTGGAGAAGTTTTGTTGTCTAGCTATTGGGCAAGACATGTACCAGTAGTTATCAGTGGGTACGAGCTGAGTATAGATCTAATCGTCATCAACATGTGTGACTATGACGTAATCGTGGGAATGGACTTCCTCGCTAAGTACAGCGCCATAATAGACTGTCGAAGACGAGAGGTTACCTTCGAGCTGAACGGGAACAAGAAGTTTATCTACAAAGGGCTATCGTTAAAGCAGCTGAAGATAATAATATCCGCTATGAGGGCTCACAAACTTCTATCCAGTGGATGCGTCAGTTTCCTAGCACACATGGTAGACAGCAACCATGAAGCAGAGATAAGGCCTGAAGATGTCCCAATGGTCAGAGAATTCATAGAAGTATTCCCAGAGGATCTGCCAGGACTTCTGCCAGAAAGGGAGATATCATTCGAGATCGAGTTGTTACCAGGATCAGCCCTCATCTCCAAGGCCCCATATAGAATGGCCCCAGCAGAGTTAAAGGAACTCCAGGCCCAGTTGAAGGATTTAATGGACAAGGTCTTCATTCGACAGAGCTGTTCACCGTGGGGAGCACCAGTTTTATTTGTGAAGAAGAAGGATGGAACATTAAGGATGTGCATCGATTACAGGGAGCTGAACAAGGTCACTATAAAGAACAAGTATCCGTTGCCACGAATTGACGATCTGTTTGACCAGCTCCGAGACGCGGCAGTGTTCTCAAAAATCGACCTACGTTCTGGGTATCACCAACTACGGATTAGAGGTGCAGACATACCCAAGACAGCCTTCCGTACACGATATGGACACTACGAGTTCCTCGTTATGTCATTCGGGCTAATGAATGCCCCTGCAGCCTTCATGGATCTGATGAATAGAGTGTTCAAGGAGTTCTTAGACAAGTTTGTCATTGTGTTTATCGATGACATACTTGTGTATTCTAAGACAAGGGAGGAACACGAGGAGCATCTGAAAGCTATTCTACTCAAGCTAAAGGAGCACCAGCTATACGCCAAATTCTCTAAGTGCGAGTTTTGGTTGGAAAAGGTCCATTTTCTTGGTCATGTGGTCTCCAAAGATGGAGTATCAGTAGACCCAGTGAAATTCAAAGCAGTCAGCGAATGGCCGACTCCGAAGAATGTAACGTAGATCCGCAGTTTCCTAGGCCTAGCAGGCTATTACAGACGTTTCGTAGAAGAGTTCTCGAAGTTAGCTGCACCACTCACAGCACTTACTAAGAAGGAGAAGAAGTATGAGTGGACAGATAGATGCGAGAAAAGCTTCCAGGAGCTAAAACACAGACTCACGAGCGCTCCGATCCTGACTATACCAAACGCTGGACAGGGAAATTTTGTAATCTACAGTGATGCATCTAAGACCGGACTGGGAGCCGTATTGATGTAGAATGGGAAAGTAGTCGCTTATGCCTCGCGACAACTTAAGAACCACGAAAGGAATTATCCGACTCATGACCGAGAGCTAGCAGCGGTCGTGTTTACATTGAAAATATGGAGGCATTATCTATATGGCGTCAAGTGCGAGATTTATACGGACCACCAAAGCCTCAAATACATCTTCACGCAGAAGGAGCTCAACATGAGGCAGCGAAGATGGCTAGAATTGGTGAAGGATTACGACTGCGAGATCCTGTATCACCCAGGGAAAGCGAACAAGGTGGCCGATGCACTTAGTAGGAAGTACTCTTCATCGCTTATGGCTATCAATGCCTTGCCAAAAGCCCTACAAAAGGAGCTATGTAACGGTGAAATCGAGATTCTAACAGGGAAGTTGTCTGAAATGACCCTCCAATTAACACTCCTAGAAGAAATCAAGGCCGGCCAAGACCTCGATTTAACCCTGAACAAGCACAAAAAAGAGGCAATGGAGGACCGAAAGTCAGAATTCCAAGTCTCTAAGGATGGCATACTCTATTTTAGAGATAAAGTGTGCGTTCCGAAGGATGAAGAACTCAGGATAAGGATCCTTTCAGAAGCCCATGACACACTGTACTCAGTTCATCCAGGGGCAAACAAGCTATACAAAGACTTGAAAGACAGTTTTTGGTGGCCTAAGATGAAGGGTGACGTCGCTGAATTTGTCACAAAGTGCCTTACATGTCAAAAAATTAAAGTAGAACATCAACGACCTGAAGGAGAACTGTAGAAAATCGAGCTTCCTGAGTGGAAATGGGAACAAATTACAATTGACTTCGTGGTCGGACTGCCCAGAACATCCAGTGGAAACGACGCCATCTGGGTAATTGTGGACCGACTGACGAAATCAGCTCGATTCTTAGCCATGAAGTTGAGCTACTCAGTGGAGAGGCTAGCAGAAATGTATGTGGCCTAGATAGTAAGACTGCACGGTGTACCTAAGTCAATAATTTCAGATCGTGATGGGCACTTCACTTCAAGGTTTTGGCAGAGCGTCCAAGCTTCAATGGGGACTAAGTTGAAATTCAGCACAGCTTTCCACCCTCAAACCGACGGTCAGTCAGAAAGGACAATACAAACGTTGGAAGATATGTTGAGAGTGTGTGCCCTAGACTTCAAGGGGAATTGGGACCAAAAGCTGCCGCTAGTAGAGTTCTCGTACAACAACAGCTACCATTCCTCGATCGGAATGGCACCATACGAGGCACTCTATGGAAGGAAATGTAGATCTCCGGTCCACTGGCATGAGACTGGAGAGAAACAGCTTACTAGCACGGACTTCGTCAAAAGTACAACAGAAGACGTGAAGATTATACGGGAGAGACTGGAGATAGCTCATAGTCGTCAGAAGAGTTACACCGATAAACGACGCAGACCTCTCGAGTTTCAGGAAGGAAATTCAGTTTTCCTCAAGGTTGCACCCATGAAAGGGGTTTGGGAAGAAAGGGAAGCTCAGCCCTCGATATATAGGACCCTTCGAGATCCTCGAGAGAATTGGGAAGGTAGCCTACAGGTTAGCGCTCCCTCCCGAGTTAACATTCATGCATAACGTTTTCCATGTCTCGATGCTGAAGAAATACGTGCCTGACAGTTCCCACATACTGAGTCAAGAGCCTGTTGAAGTACACGCCGACCTGACATATGAGGAAAGACTAGTGCAGATTTTAGCTAAGGAGAGCAAAGTCCTCAGGAATAAAGTGATCCCGCTTGTGAAAGTGCTGTGGCGGAATCACAACATAGAAGAAGCTACATGGGAAAGGGAAAAGGACATGAAGAGAGACTTCCCAGATTTATTCTAATTTTCGAGGACGAAAATTTTGTAAGGGGGGTAGGTTGTAAGGACCACCCCGTCCCTGTAACTCAGCAAATTATTCAATGAGAAGTTAAGGAATAATTTGATGCGTTTTTAGTCCAAATACATCAAACACGTTCAGGTACACGGTCGTGTAAGAAACCGTGTACTGATCAGATTATTTTATGAGAGAGGCCGTGTGAGTTAACATGACCATGTAGTTTTATATGGTCAGGTACACGGTTGTGTAAGTGGCCGTGTACCACTCGGGTAAAGTGAGCATGGTCCAAGACACGATCGTGTTGAGAAAGCCCAACTAGTACACGCCTGTGCTCAAGCCATACACGCCCGTGTTAGAACCCTTGTAGAAGGCCGTGTACTGAGCAGAGAGCCAATTTGAAGACTCTCGTAATGTGTGAAACCTAATTACTATGAAATGAGTAATTAAGTTGATAAATGTAGCATAAATTCCAGTTGAATAGACTAAACAGGTGCATTACTGTTTATTACTATTCATACAGTGAAAAGGGGTAACCGACAGAGAACCCGATCTACCCTGTTATGTGTATAAGAGTATGAGATACGTAGTGTCATGAAACTGGTCCGGATGACCATTTCCTGACACAAGACTGGTGAGCAGATCACTGAAATACTCCGACCAAACGTCTGAGCACAACAACGAGAATCTCCCTAGTAGGGTACAGTATCGCGAAAATGGTCCGGATGACTTCTTCTCACCCAGAGACTGACAAAATCAGAGTCAGAACACTCGGACTAGTCAGTTAGAACAGAGAACAGTGAACCATGAATAGTGAATAATGAATAGTGAATAGTGAATAGTACGAGACGCAGTGTCAAGTTACTGGCCAAGACGGCCTTAGTTTGACTTAAAACTGATATATCTGAACTCAGGACATCCAAATTAATCAAACGGACACCTGACACGTTTTTTGAGGTGGGACCCCACAGATCCTGAAAACTGGTCCAGACGACCTCAGACGGACATATGACTGATAAAATTGAAATCAGAACGTCCGAATTAGTCAAGAGAGACTGTGTTTAAAATTTCACCTAGGAACGTCTCGGTTTACGTGTGAAAGGACAACACAGTGTAAACACTACCGCAGTATAGGAAATAAATAGTGATTTGGCATAGAATGGGCTCTTAGACAGCATAAAACAATTAGAAATCGTCAGTACAAAAATCAGATTCAGAAAATCCAATTTTTGGATGAAAATTAGAACACTGCCGAGAAAGGGCTGTAAAACGCAGTAGAAAACTAGACTGCACAGAACCGATTCGGTTGGACTTTTACCCCAACCAAACCATGCCCCCTTTGGTTAGGAAAACAGCTGCAAAACCAGCTACAAAACCAGCTGAAAGTGATCCCTTAAATCAAGGGATGTGTTAGAGTTTTAGATTAAAAAACTGGGGTTTTAAGGACAAGAGGACCATGATCATTTAATGCAAACTTGCTCCCTTTCACCCTCCATCATGGCTCCGAAATTTCAAGGGCTGCAGCACAGATTTTTGTCCCCCAATTGAGCTAAATTATGGCTTAATTAAGAGGGCTTAGAGTTAAGGAAAGTTGCTTAGAGTTGCCTATAAAAAGGTGCAACCACCCTTAGGTTTCACTTTTCCCATTTGCTCACAAAAACTCTCAAGAAAAATACAGCTTTCTCTCCCCTTTCTCTTCAGAAAATCTGACCCCTCTTCAGCACCTAAACCACCCATATTTTCACATAACTTTCACACAAAAGCTTGGCCACACAAGTTGTTAGAGGTACACTCTTCCAAGGTAGTTTCGGTAAGACCCTAGAACCGAAATTTTTTCTATGGTGTAATTTTTCATCTTGGCTGGATATTAAGAGAAACGTTTTGTTTTCCTTGTGTTCTCATTCAAGCACAAATGATCCCTCAACCCTCTTTGTTTTCTATAGAGCCTTGACAGCCACCCTTGGCCCAGTTGTGCTTGGATCAAAGCACTCTAAGGTATAAACCGAAAAACCCCCATCTTTTGTGGTTAGTTGTTTTTAAGTTTTTGATCAAAGGAGATTTATATGTATTTGGTTATGCACATGGGTTGTAATAAGTTATTTGAGCCCTTAGCTTTCAGTTTTTAAAGTTTTTGTGGTTGTGGTTGTGTTTACTTTAGTTTACAAGTGGTTTGAGATATGTGTGTGCATGAGTGTGTAGAGGGTGGCTGGACACAAAATCTGTCCCCAGGATCAGCCATGGATTTTGGCCAGTTTGACCCACATAGGTTCCGAATCTGGGATTTGGTAAAACATAAAGTTTTAAGAAAATTTCAATACGGTCGTTTTTACGTCAAATAGCCATTAGCCAAAAATGAACCTACAATAGGCTTTTCGGCTAGTTTTGGTTCGGTGTCCAAAACTGGGAGTAACAAATCCAGACCAAATGAACAGCCTCAGATTTTTATTAAAATGGCCCTTTTAGAGGCCGAACCAGAATTTGGTCAAAACACAAAAGTTTTAGATCTCGACGAAATCTTCACATACGAATAAGTTAACTCTTGAGATAGAGAGTAAGTAGTGCCGACGGCAATCGGTATCAAGTAATTATCTACTTTAGTCACTAGCAGTATTGGTGACTTAGAGAAGGTATTAACGAGAGACGTTATTGATGACAGGTAGTAACCTGTAAAATTCTAAAAGTGCGAATACAAGTGCTTGCAATTAGGTAAGTATAACTTCGCCTGCAGCATGAATAAAATGATGTTAAAATGATGGTTTTACAGTATGTTAAGTATGCCTTACATGCACACGATGTTGCACAGCATACATAAGAGCATATAGTTTCACAATCAAGTAGATTGATGAAAGAACAAGTTAGAAGCCATAGATCCCTACCGCATAGGATTGGGGATAGCTTAGAGAAGCATATGGCTAGAACAGTTAAACAAGATGGAAATAAATAGGTGTGCCGTACCGGCTCCTTCAGTTGAAGGGGTTTCCAGTTAAAGAAAGTTAAGGCCAAAAGTTGAGCATCAGTTGATGGCTCTTCGGCATTAGTTGACCTCGGGCATTACCGTTGGTCTGCGCGCACACGGTACTGACACATGGGCCCTAAATAGACAAGAGAAAGAAAAGAGTACTAAAGCATAAATGAACATAACCGGATCATGCATAGTTCACTGTCCGCATTAATTCGCTATGCTTTTAGCTACAGTAAGATACATGCTTTTACATGAAGTAATCTGTATGCATATGGTATATAAAGTTTGTATGCTATGACATGATATGTGATGATATGGTATATGCTAAGTGTTATATGTGACTATCTTGCATGCTTATGCATTTTAAGTATGTATTATGTTTAAACATGTTTTGCGGTTAACATGTTGTACTTACTGGGCATAAAGCTCACGGAGTGTGTTCATGCTGTAAGTAAGCGTCCTATGGCATAAGCCACGATGGGCAATGACGGCGGTGGAGGCGGATGTGAGGCGAGGTTATGGACACCATACGAGTTTAACTTCCGCACAGTTTAAGTAAACAGTATTTTGAACAGTAACAGTACAGTACCAGTAAATGATACTTTTAAATAGTAATCGTTAAATAGTATTTTTGAACAGTAATGCTTACATAATATTTTTGAGTAGTAATAGTTGAATAGTATTTTCGAATAGCAGCTGATTGATACTATTCAAAAAAATACTATTCCACAAAATCAACAGTATAAGTATGTTTGCAAGATTATTATTATGTTTCAAATTCTGCTTTTAATAGTACATGTACATGAATAGTAAATACGTATGCTAAAAAAAATTTTTTTCTTCTAAAATTAGGGTAACCTATTAAAGATATTTTAAGTAAGCAATATTCAATTACAAGAAAGTATAAGTAAAAGTAAAGAAACAGTAGTTTTACAATGATGGTCCAGGTCGCCTAGGGCACGGGGCGTCACACATCTTGACCTCGACCTTAAACCGTGTCCTAAATCCCGACCTCAAACTTAGTCTCGAATCTTGACCACGACCACAGTCCTAAATATTGACTTGAACCCAGCCCCAAATCTTGACTCTTATCGCAGTCCCGAATCCCAACTCTGATCTAGGTTTGAATCCTAAAACCTAACTTAAACCCTATACTGAATCTTAACCCCGACCACTATATTGGTCCTAAATCCTAACCCAAATCCAAAAATCCAACACTAATGTAGGTTCGAAATCAGACCCCAACCCCGATCTTGAAATCTAACCCTGATTCTATCTTGAAATCTAATCTCAACCTTAGGTCCCCGTTTTGAAACAAAGCCCAGACCTTTATTCCGAAACCAACCCTAATGTTTATCCAAAAACCTGACCCCAACCCTAACCCTAGTCCCGAAACTCGACCTCAACATTGACCCTGACCTTAACCCTAATCCTGTTTTCGAATCCTAACCTTAACATTAACCTTGGTCCTGAATCCTAACCACGATGTAGGTTTGAAATCAAACCCAGATCCCTATCCTAAAACCCGACCCGAACCCGTTCTCGAATCCCAATCATGCTTATAGTCCCAAAACCCAACCCTAATCCCTGACCCCATCTTAAAACCCGACACAACCTAGACCCTAATCCCGAATTTTGACCTCGACTTAGACCTCAACCCCAATCCCGAATCTAGATCCAGGTCACGAATCTAAGCCCAAGTCTTGAATCTCGATCCCAACATGTTTGTTTTATTTTCATTTTTTATAAATCTAATTTTAAAAATCAATTGCCAAACACCATGTGTTTTTTGAAAACATGTGAGAATTGCTTTTGTTTTCATTTTTGAAAACATAGTTTTGAATACTAAAAATAGAAAACGTGGCCAAATAGGCCCAAAATTTCTAAAAATTCCCTTGCAAAATGAAAAAAAAATGACCCCTCTAAATATTGCACCAAAAAAACTTTGTTGACCTTAAAAAAAAAAATGCAACAACAACAAAAAGATTCATATAAACCCATCTCCTTATTTGATGGCATTGCACCTCTAACGACAACGATATTCCCTACTAGTCCAAGATCGCCATCATGACCTCCACCCTCACCCTAGATCCACATTGCAATTTGCACCTCCTAGCTTCCCGTTGCACCCTCTCCCCTATTGAGATATGCATTTCCACCTTCCACCCCTAGCCTATTGTCCTCCCGAAGCCCTCGCTTGCAACACCATTTCTTTTCCCTTATACCTTCGTCATCCCACCACCATCGTTGTTGAAAGAGAAATTTTTTTCAAAGAATGCAGCATTCTTTTAAATTAAAAATCAATTCTTTTATTTTTTTAAGAAGAAATCAATTATTTTAATTTGTTAAATGCACAGGTCTTTCTTTCAACCAACAAAAAAAATTAATTAATTCTTTCAATTCTTTAAAGATTTGCTACAAATATTAGTTGTTTGGGTAATATTATCGTTTTATGTCATTTTACTTCAGCCTCAATTCTATGTATTGACACGCGGTAATTCCAGTAAAAAAATTGCTTGTGTTTTAAAGTGCAAGAGAGATTTTCTAATAAGGGCCAAATTCAGAGGGTAAACGTAAGTTTTTTCCCCAATTTCCACTGACTAAACTAAGGGGGTGTTTAGGGGATGTCTGGAAACAGTATTTTGGAAGTTGGAGGTACTTGAGTTTTGGAAATATGTATCTGTGAAAAAAAAAAAATTTGTTTAGTGTGAAAAGATATAAAATTTTAAAATATGTTTATAAAAAAATTAATATGAATCTTGTTTTATTTATCTCAAAATTCTCTGTAATTAAAAAAAATTATCTCATTTGTATTTGAAATAACAAAGTTATAGACGTTTAAAGTTTGAATTTATTATAGACATTTAAATGTGTGAATTGTTAAAAATAATTATAAGTTAGAGAAAAAAATAAAATAAAATTTAAAAACCCAGATGTTATATATCTAAAATCTCTCTCTAAACAGACTCTAAATGAAGTGGAAATTTGTAAGCTTTTCAAAATATAAGGAGAATGTGTTATAAATTAAGATTTAGAAGTCCTATTGTGATAATGTACAAAGATCGTGAGACAAACCTGAAGTTTGTCCAATTAATTAATATTATAAAGCCATGCTAAAGGTTTTGTCACTTTGTAGGGAAAGCCACCGTAGAGAAGAAATTAAAATGAAAACCAAAAAAAAAAAAAAAAAAGAAAAAAAAGAAGAAAGTAAGAAAGAAAAACTGGCCAGCTTTGCGGAAAATTCAGCAAATGCCCGGCTCAAACAAACAAACAAAAAGTAAGTAACTGCAAAACCGTCAGCCTGTGCCACAAAAATCTCCCGACTTTGTCTACTTTCCAAACACTCGAGGGGGTTAAAAAAAAAAAAAGTCAGAAAAAACACACGAAATACTTCTATATTAATACAGTTTATGTGGGACCAGCTTGAATAAAATACAATTTTTAATAAGAACTTAAAAGAAAAATATGTGTGGTCCCCCTGAATAAAATATAATTTTCTATAAGAACTTAAAAAAAAATAATGTGTGGTGCCCCTAAATTTATTATGTTGTTGTAACTTATACCCTAAAATTTGATTTTTAGCATTTACACCGTAAGTTTCTTAATCAATAATAATCTACACCTCATTAATAAAAAAAGTTATTATTTTTATGAAGTTGACATGTGGCTTGTACTTAGCTAGTTAATCAAGAACATTAAATGTCTTTTTTTTTTAATCAATTTTAACCTAAATTTTTATTTAAACTAAAATTAATTCACAACTTCTATTTTGAGAAAACTTAATTAAAAACCTTAATCTTAATAAATTTAAGTTAAATACAAAAAACTGACCTTTTATGTCATTAGTTGATGACTTATTTATAAATCACATGTCAATTTTTCTAAAATAAATTCATTATTATCAATAATGATATAGATTGCTATAGATTTGTAAATATATAGTGTAAATTGTAAAAATTTAAATTTCAGAATGTAAATTATAAAAGTGTGATAAATTCAAGAAAAAGGAAGATAATAGCTTTTTTTTTAACATAAAAAATTGAAGTAAATAATAAATTTTGAAAATATTTAGAGTAAATTCTAACAGCAACATATTTATCAGTTTGAATTCACTATTGCATGTTTTGGATATTTTGTATTTGAATTGTGTTTAAATGTAATATGTGTTTAGAGTACATAATGTGATTAGTAAAAATACATTAAAAAAAAAAAGGAAAGTGATGTGATTAATAAAAATAAAAAAATAAAATAAAAAAATAAATATTGATTATATTAAATTTAATATTTAAATGTTTTAATATTTGAAAGCAATATGAAATTATTCAAATAAAAATGCATTTCATTATAATATAATGTCAATACCATAGTGAATCCAAACGACGTACTAGCTTCCATTTTTCTAATAAATTTTTTAAAAACTTTTCTATATACCTAATTATTTAAAAAAATACTATTTATTATAATTTTCCTAAATTCCAGAGCATTAGTATAATTTAACCTATAAATTTGAAATTTATAATTCAAGAGTAAATACTCAATTAAAAATTTAACATTCAAACTATAATTATAAGATAATTTCATAGATACAGGTGCAAAAATTATCTAATCTATACGTATATAAAAAGGGGAAGAGTGTTGTATTGTGCGCTCTCACTTTGTCCGTCGTCCAAAACGATTCGTTTTGGACAAAAATCTTTTTATTTTTTTGTCTATTTTTTTTCTTTTGGCCATTTTTTATATGTTTTTGTTTTAGCTCTTTTGTTACTTTTTTATCCATCATTTTCTTTTTTTTTTTTTTTCTCTTTCTAGCCATCTCTTTTATTTTTTTTCATTTTGGTCTTATAGTTTTTTTTTGGTAATTGGTCAACTTTTTACACTTTAGTTATTTTAACTTTTTTGTCTTTTCCTTTGTTTCTTCTTCTCGTAACTTTCTTTTACTAATTATTTTAATTTTTACCTAATAAATTTTTTAAAATACGTCCAACATGCACATGCTTTAAAATAATATATACACATAAATAAAATTTTTAATCTTTTATCAAATATTACAATATAAACTGTAATTAATAAAAATATAAATTTATATATAATTAAATATAAACATAAAAATTTTTATATTTATAAGATATTTTTAATATTTTTATTTTTATATTTTTTATACAAATATTTATATTTTTAATAATTAAAATTTATATTTAGCATGATATCGGATCATATTTGATGTTGAATTTAATATTATTATACATATATATAATATATATAAGTTGACGTTGAATAATCGAGTGTGTTTATCGTTACCCGAAGGAGAAATTCTTAAAGATAACTCGTTCAACGGCTGAATTCTTCCATTTGACTAAGAAGCTGCGCGGCAGAGAGAGGAGAGTCGTATCATCAATGGCCCATCAAGATGACCTATTTTTCTTGGTTGGACATTTCCTCATCTTCCTTAAATTCGTTTCCACTAAGTGGGTTTCACTTTTCTCCTCAGATCTTTCATGGGTTTTTGAGAATTTTTCTTTGTTTTCCTTTCCTCTCCAACATGGGAAATTGTTTCAGACAACCTGCCAAGTGTGCCCATGCTTCTTCCGTCAACTTTTCTGGTAGAAAAACCTCTTTCTTTTCTTTTGTTTTCCTTTTTTTTTTTTTTAAGAAAAGAATATTATATATTTGTTGTAATTTATCTGTGATCAACTTTTGGGATTCTACTAACTTAATCTTGATTTTGTTGTGGTTTTTTTATTTTTTGGTGAATTGATTTTGTTGTGATTGGTTGCTATGATATGTTTTGGTGAAATTGTTATTACAATTTGCAACTGTGTTCTTGATTGGTGATGAATTGAACTTGGAGAGAAAATAAAAATAAGGCCCTGATAGATCACCTAGACGAACAAAATGAAAAAGGAGGGTGGTAGAATTTTTTTCTAATAATGTTGGGTATGAGATCCGTCTAATAATCTCAGCAGATTTGAAGTGTTTCGAAGGATTTGGAGGCTTCCAGAGTTTGTCCTTTGATTCCTTCCTTCATCTTTTTTCTCCTACTAGATGACTATGAATGCTAAAATTCTTTCACTAAGTTTTTATTTGGAAGGGGTTTTTATTTCTGAAAAGAAACAAAAGTCTTGTTCGAGAAAAGAAAATTTTTTCTGTCTAAAAGGCGTTTGGATGGGTTAAAAAAATTTTATTTCCAGAAAGAATCTCCTTTTTGAAGGTGTTTGTACGAAAATTTAAAAGGATCTAGTTTTAATCAGGCAAAGTTTTGATCCAAAAGTGAACCACTTCCACTTTCGGACACCTCAAACAGGCAAAGGCTAATTTCACCACATCTTTCCTTTCTTCTACTTTCCTCTCCTATCAAACACACTCTTGATGTGCCATATGTGTTTCAACTATTATATTTTGCCAAGAGATTTGACCTGCTTTTGAGATCCCTTTTTCTGTAATTACGATTAAAAGGGAAATTTGATAGTGTTCCTGTTCTTATGTTTTGTTGGTTAGTTCTCTCTCCTGTTATTGTTCATTAACCTGCATACTAAAGAGAATCATTCCGGGGCTGTTGCTTTGTCTACTTTGAGAATTTTTGACTCAAAATCATCCTGAAGTAATTGTGTTGATATTCGTCCCAATTGCAACGCCATAGTGGGCTTGACCCATTTGGCTTTGTTTATTTAGTTGGAAATATCCTTGTAGACATATTGTAATAAAAAGAAATCTCATATTCACCAGTATTCCTAATCGATTGCAAGTCAGATAACTGTTGGAGACTTCTTAAATAAAGGCCATTACAGAAAATTAATTGTAGAGTCTGAATTATTCTGAAAATTATCTTTTAATAGCTTGTAAAATCGTTGTGGTTCTTATTAGTGATTGTTTTCTAGCAGAAAATTCAAAGACTAATAGCAACGTTAAGTTGGACTCAAAACCGTTAAGTGAGGATAAATCACCACGAGGACTTTTATCAACAAAAGTTGATTTATCTGTTTCCAACACCGTTAAGTCCTTTACATTCATTGATCTCAAGAATGCCACGAGGAACTTCCGGTCAGATAGCTTACTTGGGGAGGGAGGGTTTGGCTGGGTCTTCAAAGGATGGATTGATGAGAACACACTCTCTCCTGCTAAACCAGGAACTGGGACAGTGGTGGCTGTCAAGAGGCTCAAACGAGAAAGCTTTCAAGGCCACAAGGAATGGCTTGTATGTGTACTCTTGATCTGTACTTTTCTTCTTTTGCATTTCCCCTGCTTGTCCTTATACAAAGTAAGAACTTGGATGCGTCTTCAACTTGCAGGCAGAAGTGAATTATTTAGGTCAGCTTCGACACAAAAATCTTGTCAAACTCATTGGTTACTGCTCAGA
Organism: Antiaris toxicaria; assembly: GCA_035233585.1. NCBI lineage: Eukaryota > Viridiplantae > Streptophyta > Magnoliopsida > Rosales > Moraceae > Antiaris > Antiaris toxicaria. The sequence continues at coordinate 23,261,458 of CP141153.1, forward strand.
ATCTGATAATCGACTTCTTGTTTATGAGTATATGCCAAAGGGAAGCTTGGAAAATCATTTGTTTAGAAGTAAGTATAAGTAAATTCCCTTTTTCGTTTGCTTCATTTTTTTTTTTTTTTATTAGTTGAATTGTTGTATTTCTGCATTTTCTTTCATATCAATGGCTCATATACAGAAATAACAGCTTGGCTAGCAATTCCATTCTCAAATAAAACGCCATAGTAATGATGCCATAATGTCTTGAAGTATGCACTTGCGGTTCAGTTGCCTTAGCTAAAAGGAAATTAGTGTTCTTAACACAGAGAAGCTCTAAAACTGTTTACTTCTCCTTTCTTCAGTTTATCCTTTCAGCACTCGTTATTTTCTGGTCACTTGTAGATAGGTACAGCCTATCCCAAACCCTCTTCTGTCCATTTTTTCTCCCGTCAACTCATTTGCATGCTAAGTATAGATCTCAGAATAGATTGCATACTTTCATTTGGGTTCAGAGCTAAGATGTTTTTCTTAGCTATTAAGTTTCTCAAGTATTCTACATTACCCATTGGCAGCATAGCATTTGAAATTGTATTTTTCTTTTCCACGGGAAAAAATGAATAGATATCCATGTGATAAAGGAATTGGGAGACTTATATGTTGTCTTTTCGGCCAATTAACTTCCTCTCTTGGAAAGTTGCCAAATTTAGCCAAACATTTCTACTTCACTGATGTAGGATCAAGAGAGAAGAGAGAGAATTAAATAAAAGAATAGAAACAAGAGAGAGAAATCGAACCAAAGGAGAGAGAGAGAAGAGGCTTCTAAAGAGAGAACAAGAATTCAAGAGGAGGAAAACCAATTATCTCAATGGTCGTTCATCAACGATTGCTCTGAAGTGAAATTATGAACTACTTGGTTATAGGCAAACCAAATAACAAATTAAGAAACTAAATCAAAATAAAACAATGAAACTTGATAATTGGAATCTAATAACATGAATCCGTAACTAAGTTAGATTAAATATTAGAACTAATTAATATCAAAAACTCCCTTATTATATCTGAGACGTGTAACTAGGATGAGATTTTTGTCAGGTTTGCCATCTGAATCATATGGAATGGTTTCCATTCTGCATTATCCATCTCTAAACAAAGAATTTTAGTTTTCTTATGAACTAGAGAGGGAGGGAAAAGAAAAAAGAAGCACTGAACTTTAATATAACTTACTAAGTTTTGCATTGTCTGACCACTATTTTCCTTTTTGTGCAGAAGGTGTTCAACCTATTTCTTGGACCATGCGTATGAACATTGCAATCGATGTTGCAAGGGGATTGTCATTTTTGCATAGTCTAGATGCTAATGTCATATATCGTGATTTAAAAGCTTCAAACATTCTACTTGATTCGGTACATACTGAAACATTGAAAGTTTGTTATTTAATCACAGCAATGTATATGAAATACATAAAGCTGACAGTGTTGCAAATGGAATCTGTAGGATTTCAGTGCCAAACTTTCGGATTTTGGCTTGGCAAGAGATGGTCCCACAGGTGATAATACTCATGTCTCAACCAGAGTCGTGGGAACTCGAGGATATGCTGCCCCAGAATACATAGCTACAGGTGAGTGTCATCTTTCAAATATTTGTTTTTTACATTTCTAGATTAAACATGGAAAAGAGAAAAAGGAACATAAGAAACCAGAAAATAGAATCACGCTACATAAAAGAGCCCACTTCGGAATTATAAAAACAATAATCTCATCCCGTGGCCCTTAGAAAGTTATGGGACTCCCTTTTGGAGCTAAGTTCCGTGGGATGCTGCAATTGAGTATTATAGTCAACATGATGCAACAATTCTTCTTATTCATGAAGTCTCTCTCTTAAATAAGATTTAGATACTGCTCATGCCACAATGATAAATTCTTGAAAGAAGCTGCCCTACACTTCAAATAGAAGTATTCCTAGCGATGACATTGTGTTATGCCAGTTGTAATGCTTACTAGGATTTTTAAGACCTGACCTGACCTGACTCAGACCATCTCCAATACAAGAGCCAATGTCACTGCTAATTTTGGCACCAAATATAGCATTTGCCAATTTATTCTGACTACAAAGTGAGTTTCTACATAAACAGACCCCAAAAGCATACAAAAAGAAGAAATTTCTGGATTGTATTCTAAGAATTCACTAAGAAAGGGAAAAAACAAAGCCATTATAATTTCCTTTCTTGTGGTTTGGAAAGCATACAAGGAGGATGCATGCTTCATTTTTCTGATGAAACCTGGTTTTGAATGTGCAGGTCACTTGACTCCAAAGAGCGATGTATACAGCTTTGGTGTGGTCATGTTAGAATTGCTGTGTGGAAGAAGGGTAACTGATGATGAGAAGGCTGGTGGCGCAGACGAAACACTGGTTGAATGGGCGAAGCCCTTCTTGACCGACTCTAGACGAGTATTAAGGATCATGGACACCAGGTTGGGGGGTCAGTACTCCAGAAAAGCAGCTCAAGCGGCAGCTGCACTCGCCGTGCAATGCCTTCACACAGATCCCAAGAATAGACCGCTCATGGTTGAGATCCTAGAAAAACTGGAACAGCTTCATACATCAAGAGACGCTTCAAGCGCCAAAGATTCTAGGTTGGAACATCCTGGGATCAAACCTTTCAACTACACTCACAAGACAATAAACTCAAATGCATACTAGGTATACTAGGCTTTGTTTTCCTTTTGTCTATGCTTCTATACATAGGTAGAAGTAAAATGTCCTCTTCAATTGAGTACTGAAAGCAGAAATCTGACGCTGCAGACGTGCCTGCATTATTGTACGATGTCATCAATAGTCATTAGGTGTATATTTACTATGTATAATTTTACCAGAATTCTTTTTACTTTAGATTGTATCTTAAAGCTTCAGAAGGCGAGTGCATGTTTGATTAAGAGTTTAGTATGTGAGGGTGTTTGGTTGGACTATGTTTTGTTGAAAAATGTGAAAGACATTCACTCCTGAATGGCCTATATAGTCAGTACATATGTACCGTTATGCCTTCTAATCAGGTACATAGATTTTTCCAAACTTAATTCATATTATTTTTGCTATAAGATACTGGTTAGTTTGGGTACCAAATACATCTCAAGATTAATGTGGTTCCATGTTAGCATTTATTTGTGCACGTTTGCTTGAGCTTTTACTTTTGCTTTTGTATTTAGTCAGCAGAAGCAAAAAAGTAAAAGCTGTGATCTTTTTGTAAGTGTTTGTATCCAAAGAGTTTACGAGGTCAAAATAATTTTAAAGTTTTCTACTTAATAATAAAATTATAAAAATGAAGTTTATAATGTTAAACTTAGTAGAAGAGCTTTTAGTGAAAACTACATTTATGGTTTTGATAGGAAGTTCCTTTAGAGACTAAAAGATTTTTTGACAAATTATTCAAATACTTTCAAAAATAGCTTTTGAACCTAAGAAGTCAAAAATAGCTTCTAAGAACCCTTACCAAATAGGTTTTTTGTTATATATAATCTATTCGTGCCAGCTCGATAGATAAGAGGAAAGAGAGTTTGGATAGCAGCTTTTAGCATTTGTCTCTTAGTGATGGAGACGCGGGTTCTACTCGTTTGGTGGTAGTCCAAAATGAAGTCTAATGTGACTAAGGCCAAATTAGCTCAAGTTGTGCAGCTGAATATCTACAACCACATGTGATGCTTTTAACCTCCACTAGTTGGCTAGTTAATTGAAGAATATCAATAGCTGATGGGTTTTATCAGGGATTTTATCTCTGGTTTTTAAAATATAATAGCGGTTTTTTATTGTGTGTTAATGGCTAAGTGCTTTATAGCCATTAATATCTAAGTAAATGTGTGATAGTAGGATTTTAAAGCTTGCAAGTGTGCGTGTTAATGGTTGAAATGTGGCTTTTGATTTTTAGTCTTATTGTAACTTAATATAGCAATTAGAGGGTTGTTCCAATGCTATAAATGTTGAAATTTTCATTTTTCAATGAGAGCCTGATTACTGAGTTGTCAAACTAAAATGTTTTCAGCCTAAAACCTTGAATTTCTTATCTTTGATGGATTTTCAAAGTAATGAATTTAAAACCTAAGGGTGGTGATTAGTTATGTATTCCTTAGTCATCAATTCTTCTTTTAAAACCTTATAATATTAGAAAAAAAGAAAAAAGAAAAAAAACTATAAAAAAAACCATAATCAGATTTTTTTTCTAACCTTTAAACCACAATTTCATTTCCTTCGTAATTCCTGTATTTGTTAATTGTTAGATTTGGAGCTTTGGAGTTGATTGTTAATTAAAAAAAAAACAAATGAGGAGGAAAACTCTTCGTATGAGACTTGTTGAGGAAGATGAACCAATTGGAGAAAGAGATCCAATATCGATATGGAGAAAATGAGCCTCAAGTTACCATTCATGGTACTGTTCACTCATGAACTTGGTTAGTATACATTCATGTGCATAGTTACTATACATTTACGTGCGTAGTTACTGTGGATGTTCACTTATTCACAACAAAATGTACATGAAATGAAAAACAGAACAACTACTTTTCCATTTAAAAAGAGTACTCCTTAAAAAAAATGAAAAACAAGGTTTTACTATCTAGTTATGATTATACTGTCTACTTAGACCATCTCCATTATATATCAATGTGAATGTCATATTTGTCAAAAAAAAAAAAAAGGTTTGAAAAAAGCATTTTTGGATATTGTATTTTAGTTTGTACCCTGATAAAATGCTATTTTATATGCTATATCTATCTTGTGTGATCTTCAATAAACTTTATATTTTGTAAAAATAAACTTCTCTAAATTAAATAATTTAGAAATGACAATATGTAATGATTAAATGAAAATTTCAAGACACTAATCAATAGCAATCAAATGTCAAAACTTGGCATTTTCTTTACTTGGTGGCAACAAGTATAATAGTTTTCAAATTTAGCTGTGGAAATAGCGTCACATTGGAGAGTTTTTTCCCACCCAAATGTCAAAATTTGGCTTTTGCACTCCATTGGAGATGCACCAATGGCAAATTTTGATATTTAGATGAAAAAAATGCTATCTTTGATATCAAGTTTGACATATGCTAAATTTTGTAGTAAATTTGCTGCAAATATAGTCAATGTCAAATTTAATATTTGATTATTATTGATTGTTGCCTTGATTTTTCATGTAATTTATTACGATACTTTCATTTTTTTTATATACTAAAAGTTTACTTTTACAAATTTCAAAACATAATAATGATGACAATAAGTAGAAATAGCATTATGCATTGGATCATAAGTAAGATGATGCTATATTTCACACTCTTTTATTACAAATATAGCATTGGTATAGACAAATGCAATCACATAGATAAGTTAGTTTCCTTTGCTAAATGCTAAATCAGAGTCTTTATATTCAGATCTGTTGCATAACATGATCTAGTGTGTGAAATCCTGTTTTACTTCTTTCAAATTTGCATACCGGCTTCATAATATAGATGCTACAGTTTTAGCTGGGCAACGTTGATATCCATTTTCTATTAATGCTCGGAATCATTAGTGTATCATCAGTAATGTGGCTGAAATAGTTTCAAGCCTAATAATGCTTCTTATGTTGGAGGCAAGAATTTTGGGAATCAAAATTCCAAATCCGAATTTCTTTCTTTATATTAGAAAAACTCTTGCTTCAAAAGTATGCCTCTTTTTAATAGTGCTTGACCTATATGTGTGCTTCAGTTTCTAATGGCATTCTAAAATACATAGCATGAAATTTAGAGAAGAACCCGCGTTGTTGTAAACAACAACCTCTGTGAGATGAGGTGGTTCTGATATTTTCTTTATGGGGTGCAGGGACTAACCGTTCATCTTACTAGCCTGTGGTGCCTATTCAGTAGTTCGAGCTGTTTTTTTGTGCTAAAAACTCTTTCCTTCTCTTCTTGATCCTTAATGCCGTTTCAGCTTTGTAGTTGTTCTTTGGTTCGTGTCATTTACTTTTCCTATTGTCACTTTGAGAAATATGTTCATCTTCAAATTATTTTTTATGCTACTGTCTGTTTTCTTTTACCATCTCATTCATACAGTCCTGACATTCTTATTGTTATCATTGTTTATGTGATTAATACCAATCCTGCTTAAGCCACCAAAAACAGTGAACTCGTCCTGGTTTCCAAGGTAACAATGGCAGGATCAACATGGAGATGGGCTGTGTGTGGCTGAGACACATCCGGTCAATTGTAACTTGAAATTTTTTATGGTTAAAGTTATGTTGGTGTTATAGAAATGGGTTCGATCACTTTAGTGCTATGGAAATACTTGCGTGGGGACAATATTTGGGATCATCACAGTGATGAATTGGAAAGTTTAACCTTCCGCCTTTATTTAAGTCCACTTGCGTTCATGTGAAAATTCGTTTGCCTGATCTGATGGTTTATTGAGTGTTAGTTTTTTGAACATTGACTTTAAGGAGTTGCCGAGTCTAAGAAAATTACATGCTACTTCTATTGGTATTAAAAAGTTAGGATAAAAGTTGAGATCCGTAATTGTATTCTTATGTAATTTGGTAGAACCTGTGGCTTGTAACTTTCTGGTATTTGTGTTTCGACAATTGCCTGACACTGCTACACTGGCGGGTGAGCATACTTTTCATTTTCATTCTGATTGAAGCTATGATTCTTTCTACGTTTGTTGCCAAAATCCAAGTTCTTGTAGTCTAACCTCCATACGTATACTTCTTCCTTCAACTTTCCAGGATGGATTTTATGAGACATCTAATCACAGCCGAGATAGTGGAGCTGGTTGTATTTGCGAGGTGCCTGCTCACAAGCGAAGTTGGCTCCATTTTGAATTTTGTGTTCTATGGTAAGTGATCCATTTGAAAGAGTTGTTAATTTAAAGCCGAAAACTATAATCTGAAATTTATACTTGTTTTCCTTAACGTTGTTCAATCATGTTCTTCATTTTAAGTTTCCTGATGTCTTTACAGGGCACAAAATAGAAACATGAACATTGTTGGTGACTTGTAATATCTGTAGTGTATATTTGCACTTGCAGGGAATGGAGGACCGCTTCACTACATCGACAATGTCGTCAAAGCTGCAAACATAATGGGTACATTGCCAAGTCCTGCATTTCAGTCCTTGCAAGGTCACTGTTTCAACAAACAGGCTTGTCTCTCTGCTGCAATGTCCCCTCCGCCAGTTTATCAGTGATTTTGGCTGTTAGTTATACGCCCCAACTGATGAGGTGTTTCTTTTCAACTAGTCATGCATACGCACAAAACCAGCACTGCTCTGCAGCAAAATATGACGGTTTAACATTGATTGTGATTTGATTTTCCAGGTCAGAAACTGGATAATGCCATTCCCCCTAGGAAATATAAGTTGGACGTGCTTCAGGTCCTTGGGTTGCGTTGTTGCGCCGTTAGAATGGTTATGATAATTATAGTCGTAATAGTAATGGAATAAAATGAAAACAATCGACTATTCTTTTGTTTTGTTCTTATGTCTGGTTTAAAATTACTGGTTATTAAACTTATGGAAAATGTTACATTTTGATGAAAAAGCCCTTTAATTGTTTTTCTCCAATAGCCTTCTGCTTGAGTGAGTAGTGTTCTTAACCTCAACCTATCTTACGGAGTTCCAATCCAAACTAAGGGCTAGTTTGATGTATGAGTTGAGTTCAGAATGGAATAAAATCTTAAATCCAAATTAACTTATTTATAATTTTTATTGATTTTTCTAGAAAAAAAAAAAAACTGAAACAAAAAATTTTAGTCTGAAATTACAAAGCAACAAGGCCTAATTATTGGCCAAACAACCAGTTTTATTAGTTGAAGCACTAGATATTTGTCTTCTTGTATTGGGCAAATGAACTGAGGCAGACTGAAACATCACCTCAAGCAGATCCTCGAAACCCGTTAGAGAAGTGACGAGGGTGGATGGAGGAAGAAGAGCTGGTTAGTGGTAGCCTGGTGGGTGTTGTCCAATTGTAAAATGCAAAGGCGATTGCAAAAACTAAGACAAATTTAAAAAAAAAAAAAATCGAAACAAAACAAAACAAAAAACAAAAAAGGGAATTATGTAAACAAAAAGTGGATATGGATTGGCGCTGTCATTCCCCCGTTCCATCAAGATGGAGCATTCTTTAAGAATAGCAATTCCCTTATTGTTTTTCAATCAAACATTAAAATTGGGACACCTTTTTTTTTTCATTTCATTCCTTTCTTCTCAACAAAATATGTACTTATTTCAGTTGCAAGGACAAATAAAAGATACAAATAAAACAAGAATAAGAAAAAAAAAAAAGCAGTAATTGTAGTGCCAGTTCTAGTTCAAAACTGTGACTGTATACAAAGCACCATTGTAATATACAAAACAAACTCATTAGTTGTAGTAAAGAATGAAGATTCTTTACACATTCTTACTAATAATGTACACAATTCCTCAAAGCAATAAAATGACGTCTGCAAAAAATACATCGGCTCTTTTAGGGATGTTTGGTAAGCGTATTGCAGTTGCAACGACATGTCCTTATTTCAACAAAACATGTCCTTATTTCAGTTGCAACGACAAATAAAAGATATAAATAAAACAAGAATAAGAAAAATAAAAACATTAATTGTAGTGTCAATTCTAGTTTAAAACTACGACTGTATACAAAGCACCATTGTAATATACAAAACAAACTCATTAGTTCTAGTAAAGAATGAAGATTCTTTACACATTCTTACTAATAATGTACATAATTCCTCAAAGCAATAAAACGACATCTGCAAAAAAATACATCGGCTTTTTTAGTGATGTTTGGTAAGCACATTACGCTTGAATACAATGTATTAAATGTAATTTATAGTTGGATGAAAAGTATTTACTGTAACGCCCCGCCTTGACATGGACATCACTTAATCATACTTAAACGTAACATCATAATTTTCTTGGGATTATTTATTTTTTTACTATCCTATATGCTTTACCATACTTTTTCAAAATACATAGATAGTTTGTCATATCTTAACACCATATAATAACATATATATATATCAGATTGTACTAAATTGATTTTATACACTATTTAATCAAAATAATAATCTGGTTTTCAAAAAGGACTACTTCAAATATTACAGAAGTAAATATTGTGATGGTATCCATGACTCAACCTCCACATTCGCCGACCGCCTTCATCATCTATCTAGGTTGAACCCATAGGTATCTTACCTACAGCATGAACACATGTAATAAGCTTTACGCTCAGCAAGTACAACACTATTTCACAAAACCGTAAGCTTAAAAACATATCATGAATCATGCATGAACCGATTATGTTTTATTATGAGTTCATCATTTTGTTCTTATTCATAATCATCAGTCATAACTTGTCTAAGGGCCCATGTGTCTATACCAACCGTGCACGATCATCGGGAACTTAGGGTTTGCAAGGGCCCAACGTTGCCGAGATCAAATCTTTCTTGACTTGGAGCTTGTACATGAATCCTCCCCTTAGGCCAGGAGGTGGGTACGACACGCCTTCCATGCCTTAACTTGTTCATAATTAACCAATTATGAAAAACATAAATCAATTTCATCATGTCGTGATCTTTATCATGTTATTCATTAATCGTATATGATTAAGGAATAAGTATTATGCTTATTGTAAAAATAATTATATAAAAACAATTTTATTTATATTGTAGGTGGAGTTGTACTTACTTATCCTACAGATAGATTTATACTGTGCCCTTATTATGACACAAGTGTTTACCTGCAATCATTACGCATCTCATTAACACTTGTTTTTAAGTTACTGATATCGTTAGTGACTAAAATAATAGTTGACATTTATTACCGATTCTTTTCGATACTAAATAACTCTCCTTTGATAGTTTAATTAATTACCTTTTAATTATGGTTAATTAATTTATTTTCTTAATAAATTAATTAACGTCTTTCTCTATCAGTAATGTTAGCTAATTGACTAATTAGCTAACTGACGTTTCACTTTAAAAATCTTGTCGATTTTAAAAGTAGTTCAAAATGAGATTCTTTATTTGTGAGAAATATGTTTACTCATGATTTTAAAAATAATCCCCTTAACACCTCGTTGGAAGGTGGAGGATTTGTACAAACTTGTGATCCCATGTTAAAAGAAAATTTCTTGGTGTTAAGTCAAAAACGTGATTTTTGAACCTCTTTTGAAAATCTATTTACCACTTGCTCGTAGAAACATAACTTGCAAAACTAGTGAACACAAGACTTCAAGGTCTCAATGAGATGGACAACTTTTGTGTTCAGCTCAGAACTCAGTTCCAAATCTAACTTGCCCTAAACATCTAAAACCCATGGCCATCTTGGCCCCTCTTTAGAAAATTTTCCAGTTTTTAAGGCCAAATAAAAACGTTTTCTTTTGGTTCTAAAACGGTAGAATTTTTTATGTCTGCATAACCTATTTTAAGTTTTCGATGTAATCTACATTTTTCGTGTTGAGCCTGAAACAAGGCTCAGACCCAAGCTTGCTCATTTTTGCAAAAACTCGAAACTACCCCTGTTTCCAGGTTTACCGTTCTAGTTTTGATCTCTAGCCAGAATATGGGATGTTTGCCTATCTTATCATCATTCTTAGCCAAGAGTCATTAGATGCAAAAATGTCCAGGACAAAATTTCCTAAAACTTTTATGTTTTACACTTTTCCAAATTTTATCATTATCATACTCGAAAATAGTGAAAACCATGACTTAAAAAAATGATAGGTTTGGTTTTTGTGTAAACCCTAATGATCCATACACGTCACAAGCCATACAAGCATAAACATAACCTCACAACCACATGATCAACATAATAAGGCATTTAAGACCCAAAATAAAACTTATTACAACCCATGAGCATAAATACACTATAAATCTCTTGAGATCAAAACTTAACTTAAGGAAGTATTACTAAAGAAAGGGTTTAGTGCATTACCTTAGAGTGGCTTTGAGAAATGAGCTTCAATCTAAGCCAGTGAGAGGCTAAATTTTTGTGTCTTTGGGGCCAGAGTATGTTCAGCCAAAAGCAAGAGAAAAAGAGGGACTTGAGTTCTTTTGGTGGCTTTAAGAGTGCAAGAAATGAAAAATGACCCTAAATGGCTTGGTGGTCTATATATAGGCTAACTTAAAGTGAGTTTATAAGCTTAATTAACTAAGCTTGATAGGACACAAATCCTAGTTGCCTTTCCCGTGAAAAAATCCGATGGTTGGCTTCAAGGAATGGCCAAAATTTGCATTAAATGATCACCATAATGAATGGTACTTCGTGTTTTCAAAATCCTAATTTTTTAACCAAAAATCAAACTACCCCCTCCCCCCCCCTAAATCAAGGGATTGCCCATCATTCTTATCTCTTGTCCACTTACACAACCTTTTACAGTGTAAATTTTATTTGTAAAAGCTTTTCTAACAATCTAGTTCCTCGTAGCGGGGTTCAGTAAATACCCGTATTGTGTTCTAACATTTTTCAAATAAATATATCTTGGCCCGATTCTTGTTATAACTATATCTAAAATGGTTGCATATGCCATTCATTGTCTAAATAGACTTTTTCCGTATCTGCCTACTATTCCTTTTGATCCTGTGGTTGTGTCGTATACTGTATCATCACCGCACAGGCGTAATATACTTATTTTGTTCAGAATTTTTATCATATGTTATATTGGCTAATTTGGGCATGCTGATCATAAATATATCAGTTTTACGCCCATCTAAGGTCGTCTCGAACAGTTTCTAGATATTGCGTGTTTTCTGCTCAGAAGTTACTTCTTGTGCTCAAATGATTAATTTGAGTATACTAATTCTAAATATAACAGTTTCGTACCAAGCAAAGGTCTTCTCGACCAATTTTCTAACACTGTGTTTTTTCTGTTCATAATTCATTTTTTGTGCTCAATTGACTAATTTGAGCATACTGATTCAAAATATAATAGTTTCGTGTCAAGCAAAGGTCATCTTGACCAATTTCTTGATACTGCATGTTTTTTGTACGTAACTCACTTTTTGTGCTCAATTGACTAATTTGAATATACTAATTCTAAATATAACAGTTTCATGTCAAGAAAATGTCATCTTGACCAATTTCTTGATACTGCATATTTTTTGCACATAACTTACTCTTTGTGCTTAATTGACTAATTTGAGCATACTGATTCTAAATATAACAGTTTTATATTAAGAAAAGATCACTTTGACCAATTTATTGATACTGCGTGTTACACACATGCACATACATGTAATAACATATTACTCAACATATGTAGGTATATATATATTGCTCAAGAGTAAATAGGGTGAACCGAGTTATTCTCGTTTTTCTCTTTCATTATATGAATAAAAATTAAACATTTCTTTATTTCGTTTAATTCATTCAAATTGGTAATTAGATAATACTCATGGGTTTAATTATCTATTACAGAGTAATTATGTCTCATGATCATGGTAGATATTACATTTACACTGCATTTAAATCCAATGTGTGTTTGGATAAAAAGTATTTGAATTGTATTGTATGTGATGTGAATGATAAAAGTAGAGAGAAAAAAGGGCAAGTGAAAGAGAGTATGTGATGTAATTAATATAAGTAGTAGAAAAATAGAATGTTAAATAGTGATTATATTATATTTAAATTTTGATATGATTAGAATTTAAATAAAGTATTTTTGTATTTGAATAAAAATTATATTGTATTTAAATGCAATGCAGTAACAAACATGGGCTTAATACTCTTTTGTTTTGATTCAAGTTACTTTGGTGGATACAATAACATTATTGTCAACTTTATTGAATGTTTGCTAAAATTTAAAAATATATATGTATATGTATATACATATCTCTCTTTCACATATATGTAGATATATGTGTATATATATATATCTATATATATACATATATATTCATAGATGTAGATTGCATAACTCTTTTACAAGAGTCAATTAATTTTCTTAAAGTATCATTTGGGACTTGATTAAATTTAAGTGATCCCAATCATTCTTAATTTGTAAACTGAATGATTCTCTATTCATGAAAAATTTCATAAATAGGGTTTAATCAAGATGAAATTATGAAAACTTTAATAATAAAATTATTGAGAAGCTAAAACAACATTTTAACCTTAATCTCGATTATGAATATCCTATAGGGATTTTACATCACAATATCTATCTCGACAAAAGCACTATTAATGAGCTTTTGTAATTTGATATAAAATCAAATAGTTCAACTTCACATTTATAGTGGAGTACTCATGGAGTTCAAAAATATGGATATATTGATTTGAGCTAATTAAAGTATCTTATATTATTTTAGCTTTGATTTTACATTTTGGCTTTGATTTTATATGTCTATCGGATCTCCTTTCTAGGTCACAAATTCCAAGAAATGTCATAGAATAATTCTGGTGATCCTGCACTATGCCAATAGTGTCTTAGTTGGGTTATAAAGAAGCAAAATGTCCCCACCCTCCTCCACTGGGCGTAGGCACGTGCCACAATAAGTCCCAATCAAAGATTGCACCACATGGCAGGATGATGTAGTATTCAGTTGTTTTGGATAATTTTAGGAAAAAAATAATTTTTTTACCAGTAGAGATGTTTTAATTCTAGAAATTATTTGAAATTCAAACAATTATTGTCTTGGATAAGATTATAATGCTTGAAATTTAAAGTTTGAATTAAATTTGATACCTTGGATAGGGATCACAATTTTAGTTTAAATTTTAAAAATAAACAAATAATATATTGGATTAGATATTCTTTAAAATTTAAATATTATGTGAATTTAAATAAATTATTATCAATAGTTATAGATAATTTTTTATTTTTAAAGTAAGATTCAAATTTAATAGATAATCTTTGTTCAAAAATTAATTAATTAAACATTTATCGATGGCTATAAATATTTAATTGGTGGAGTAAATTTTTGACTAATCATTACATATGTCTGCGTTTTCTAGAGAAAGGAGAAAGGGAAAACTTTAGTTTTTCTAGTTCGGTAATTCTCCATAGAAATAAAGGTTTTTAGCCTGAGAACGGAGAGACGGTAAAGAAAATCAATATTGACCATCCAGAATTGATTGCCAAATCGATATGCGTTTTATGCAAAACAAATGTGTTGTATGATGCAGATGAATGTGTTGCTCCAAAGTCAAAAAGAACGAATGCATCGGTGCAAGATATAGGGAGCTGACTTGTCACCAAAGTAGGGGTTCCTGCTTTCACATCATTCCTGGTATAGGCATAGATGCAACCTTGAGTTTGTAGGGCTTCCAGTCTACCTTGCAAAATGGAACTTCCCTCAATTTGGAGCTGTGCTGTGTGAAGTTGACTCCCTTGGTTCCTTGACTGACTTTGATTCTTTTGATTTTGAAGGTTTAAATAGCAATCCTTGGAAAAATGGCCCTCCTTACCACATGTATAGCAAACATTTGTCCTAACTCTACATTCTCCTAGATGTTTCTTCTTACATTTTGGACAGGTGGGGTAACTATTGCCACCATTATCATGGTTTTTCTTTTTTTGAAGGTGATTCCTCTGGTTGCCCTGATTGTTGTTCCCTTTTCTTTTGTTATTGCCAGGATTCTTGTTATTTTGGCCAACATTACTCCTTTGCTCTTTTTGATAAAATTTGAATTCTGCTTGTTTAGGGCTTGCCTAGCTTGGGCTTTCTCTTCTTTCTTAGCCTTGAAGAAATTGGTTCTGTTTTCCTTGTTTCTAGCTACCCAATACTCCGCTCTGACTCCTCAGCTAATGCATTCAGCTACAGTCGCAAGTGGGTGGTCACCATTGCTGATATGCATTGGGAGTTGAACAGAACATTTTTCATCATTCTCCTGACCTTTTCCTTCTCTGTGGGTACTAATTCTGGACAGAGGTGAGCTAATTGCTTGAACTTCTTAAAGGCTTCCATAACTGTCATGGAGCCTTATTCTATGTTATTGAAAATATTTTCCTATAAGGCCAAAGATTCTTTATTAAAGAACATTTCCTTGAATTCTCCAACTAAGTCATTCCAACTTATCTCATTAACATTTCTCCTGATTATAACCATTCTCCACCAATGACACACATCCTTTTTAAGTTCATAAGAAGCGTACATGACTTTCTCCCTATCGTTTAATCTCATAAAATCCAAAATTTCTTGAATGTCAGTCAACCAGTCATCAGCTTCAAGAGGGTTCGTCGATCCCTCAAATTCAGGCATCTTTATGTGCCAGATCTTCTAGTACAATTCATCTTCTCTGATCAATTACTGAGGCAGGGTTGACATCATCGAAACGCTTGGTGTTGTAGGAGGTGGTGGAGTTACATGTGCTGAGAGCATTCTCTTGCACTTGTGGATGTAGTTCTTGGGGAATCCCAGTTGGAACTCCCTGTCCTTATGGATTGGTTGGGACCATTGGAATCCTTGATCCTATGGGAACTCCTTGAGCTAGTACTTTTATAACTGGAGGTGCCTGATTCTATTGGTTAAGTCGTTCTCGAAACTGATTCAACTCATGCTGTTGAACTTCCATCATTTGACGCATGGCCACAAGTTGGGCCAAAATCTCACCATCCTGTGGTGCACAAGTAGCTTGTACGGAAGGTCATACCATTTTGTTCGTGTCCTATTATTAAAGGAAAAAGAAATATAATTAAGTATTATAACCCTTTTATCCTTCGTATTTCAAAACACAAACGCATAAAACTTAACCTTTCTTAATCATATCATAACTTGTCATAACATGTCATAAAGTTATATTGAGTCGTAATATTTCATACATATATCAGTTATGTCTACATACATGTCATGTGTCATGGAAGCAGACTGACATTTAAGTGCACTTTTTATATACATGTCAAAATATATAATGACCTACCAAGAGCATCTATCTGGATCTTAAAAGCGCATTCAACAATTCAAAAGAGAAAATGTGAGTCAATCTGGTAAGCGGGGCTACCACTTCGCTATCATACATATGTATAGTTCAAAAAGAGTACTAAGTTTATCTGCTCAAAAGATATGTTTAAGTGAGTGTCAAACTCATCATAGAATGGCATCTCTTCTTCATCTTCATCAATAGGAAATTCCTCTGGGTCCTCCTCTTCAGTATCAAAAGGAAACTCTTCTGGGTCATCCTCTTGTCTTCTGGGTTCTCCTATTCATCATCAGCCAAAAAGCCTTGAATTTCCTCACTGTAAGCAAGAATGGGGGTGTCATGGGGAGGAAGAGGTAGATGATCATCCTTGAGTGGTAAGGCTGGTGCCTCATCATCTTCAACATCATTATTCGTTGTTGCTCGAGCGAACATCACTACACGTACCTATGTGCCTCTAATTCGGCATCTAAAATCTCTTGGATGAACCGGTTGAGTTTTTCATGGCATGGAGGGTAATGAATGAGGTCTTAGACAAGGTGAGGAATTCCTCATCACAAAAGGTCACTAATCTCCCGAAATGGTCTATTAGCAGGTATATGCGGCAACATGGCATCCTGAAATCTTTGACAATAGTGAGCCATAGATTTCTCGTCGTAGGAACCCCACATCTTTGAGAGGATAACGTAACGTCTCTCCATTATGTCCTCCTAAATCTGCGGGTTACTTTCATGTTCAAGATGAACAACTGGTGAGGGCAATGCAAATGTAGCCCTAATCTCTCTACGGAGCTCAAGCCAATCTTGGATCAAATGTTCTCCCCGTGCTTGGTCCTTATACCAAGCAAGCGCATGTCCTCGAAGTCTATTGCAAGTCAACTCGAGTTGAAGGTGTGGTTCAATATGGCACACATTAAATGAAACCTCGATGCACGCAATTCACTCCATAACCAAGAATGGTTGTGGCTCTCCACCAAAAAATCCAGGTGCCATGTCAGTGAAAGCAGTGCCTGGTAATTGATCAGCGTCAATCTGATCAGGGTCTATTGGAGCTTCCATATCTAAAGCAAACTATCTTAAAAATATTAATATCTAAAAGAAATGGGGTATAGAATAAGACAACTTACTTTGACAAGAATGGCTAACGTGCGGCATTGCAAATTAGGATGGCAAAGTACCCGTTCTGATACAACTGTAATGACCCAACTAATGAGGTCGTCACTCATTAATACTAAACTTGTTCGTAATCATTCAATCAACGTGAAATTTGAGGAAATTTTTTTTTTATAAACATAACATGTTCGTGTTGATATAAAAACATAATAAAGTTCTCAACTCTTACATATAGCTATCAATAACTTAGTCATCTTAATCAAAATACATATAAATATATATTCCTTTTTTTTTTAAAGTAGTACTGAAATCTTGTCTTGAAAATTCTATGATATGATGCTGCAAAAACTCTTGTTTAAAATATTTATACAAAATATTGCAGAGACTTTTACTTGTAGCAGTGCCCATGAACCCTTAAATTCATATCCATATTGCCATTCACTCTGTCCAGCTAAGATTCAGTCAACAAGCTTCTTACCATAGTATGTACACACACAGTGAGCTTTACACTCAGCAAGTACAACATTATTCTGCAAAACATACTTAACAAAATTATAATTCATGAATATGATAATTATGCTCAATTATGAATTTTATTATCTGGTGTAATTGTAACTTGTCTTGTATTACATATCTAAGGGCCCCACTTAATGTGTCAGTACCGGGGGTGTGCGATCAAACGGAAAGCTAGTAGTTGCGAGGTCCCAACTATACCATGGTCAAAACTTACTTAACATGAACCTTCATCTGAGCGGAAGAGTGGTACGATACTCTTAACATGAACCTTCCTCGGGTTGGAAAGATAGTGTAACATTCTTAACTTAACTTAATTGTTTCTTATATTATGGAAATTTTATCATAACATGGTATTGAAATGTGATCTATCATTTTAAGCGTATAATATAATACTCACACCATCATGCTCCGAAAAACATTTATATGAAAACAATTTTATTCATGCTGTAGGCGGGGTTATACTTATCTGTTAGCTTAATACAATAGATGAAATGAAATGCACGTCTCTGAATCCTATGGATTCTACTCCACTATTCCCGTTCTCTACTTTCTGTTTATATAATATGTTATTTTCATAATATAAAACTGATTCTTAACTATTTTTAACTACTTGACCATTCTCTAGAATTTCCTATAGAAAATTGAATAGGGTCTCCTCTCTTTTTTTTTTTTTTTTCTATCTGATTCCCACAGTCAAAAACTGTTTAAAATTCTTGTTTTGAGTTACAGAAAAATGGACAGAATTTCTCCTATTTTTTCACATTTTCCTGCAATCCAAAACTGCTTAAAAGTATTTATAAAGAAAATTTTCAATTCCCAAAATAATATATAGCAACTCACATATCCATTTCACCTCAGCAATTTT
The DNA here is from genome assembly GCA_035233585.1 of Antiaris toxicaria. Taxonomy (NCBI): domain Eukaryota; kingdom Viridiplantae; phylum Streptophyta; class Magnoliopsida; order Rosales; family Moraceae; genus Antiaris; species Antiaris toxicaria. Next base: position 23,279,789 of record CP141153.1, read on the forward strand.
ATATCACAATATAATATGCATACAAGAACACTTACATTTGTTTTCAAACTTATTTCAGTCAACATTTCAAATTTTCAAACTTAGTATGCATGAAAAAGTCTTTTTTTTTTTTTTAAAGCTTGTTTCATATAACATTGTAATACTAAAACTTATTCTTAACTTGAATTTCAACGGCCTTTTTTTTTTTTTTAACATGAAACAAACTTGTTTCAAAAGACCATTCATCATATGCATGTAAACAATATATCACTACTATTATAGGAGACAAAATATAAAAATAATAATATTATCAAATTATGTACTTAAAACTTGTTATAAAGGCATATTCATTAAACTTAAAAAACTAGTACCAACATAGCATAAACTATAGAAAACACAATTTCAACATGTATAAACCATGTCGTAGGAAGATTGAACTTACCATTCATTTTTTCTAAAACATAGAGCAACCTATATCATCAGCTATATGCATGTACTCATACATATCTATATATATATATGTGCATGTTTATGCCACAAAGACAAAAAAAAAAAAAAGAAAGAAACATGGCTTACGCTTGATCTCACTCAAAATAACACATACACCACCATATACATTCTTACAATCTCAAGTCATGAAAACTAGATTGTAGGCCTCTCTTAAATGTTTTATCAAACACTTTGTATGCAATGCAAGAATAGTGATAAACACCATAACCTTTCAAACTTATAATCTCAAACTATGTCTAAATTAACTATATAAAATTAATCACAAACTTAATGAAGATTTGAAATTAATCCTTCAATCTTCTAAACAATTAACAACTAATCAAAACTCAAACTTAACAAACTAATTTAATCAACTAATTGAAACTCAAAAGCAAGTTAAATCAAAGTTGATTCTCAGCTAATTTCAACGTGAGATCCAAGAGAGGGAGAGATGGATTTTCAGCTGAGTATTTTATTAAGCTTGAATCTGTTTTGAGTGAAGAAAAAGAACAAGATGGAGGGGAAGCTTTTTTTTTCTTTCATGGGCTAGCTGCCAAAGAGAAAAGGAACGAAAAAGAGAAAGAGAGGGAGATTGAAGAACTTACGAAGCTTATGGGTATTCAAACTTGAATTCTCCCTACATCCCTATGAAATGCAACGTGCAAGTGCATAGAGAAGGTGGGATCTAGTCTGTAAATCCCCTCCCTTGCCTTACCGAACACCATGCCTCTCTATACTTCTTTGAAAAAAAAAAATTTCCAAAAACTGAACTAGGATTAGACGTGTACTGAGATATGATTTTTTTTTTTTTTTTCTTCATTCTGGAGGCATTTGGTGAGGTTATTCTCGCCAAACAACTCACACCCACACATACATACACACACAGAGAAGAACAATCCGTGAAACAAGGGGGCTTTCATGAATTAATATTGGCTATCCTATGTTGTTGTTGTTTTTGTTGTTGTGTCATCCTTATTATTGTTGTTGTTTTTGTTGTTGATGTTATTCTCCTTGTTGTTGTCGTTCTTTGTCGTTTATTTGCTTGTTGTGTTTTGTTTTTTTTTTTTTTCAATTCTTGTTGTCGTTTTTATTTTAATAATAGTATATATACATAATAATATGTATAGGTATATATATAAACTATTATGTCTATATATGTATACACATATATCTGAACATTTTCATTCTTATATCATTTTTTTTCATTTTTTTAATAATAGTTTATATACATATTCATATATATATATAAACCATTATTATTATAATATTTTTATCCTCAATAATTAGTGGGGCTTGATTATGAAAATCACTGTAATTGTGAAAGTCTCAGCCTAAACTTTATAGTTGAGTTCTAATACAGTTTAAATTTGCAAGTTAAGTTTGAAATTTTATCCAACTAATTGTTTTGAAATTAACATTGATTTACAAATTAATATAATGAAATTTGGTATATATTTAAATATATATGTATATATACATTTTCTTAATATTGTTTCATATCAAATTACACCATAACATATTCTAAATAAATCTGTAAAGATTAGGTCCTAAATATTTTTTTTTTAGTTGTTACAATGTACTCTTTAATTACATTATACATGAATTCTATATTTTTAAAACTAAATTTACATAAAGAATTAGTAAATTAAAATTGATGATAAATAGTACAATACATATGAACAATATTGTATATGTAAACTGTTAAAATACGAATCTGAATTCAATTATAAAATATGTTCGTTGAGAAATCTATGGTAGTTAATAATATGACCATACAAAAACAGATAGATACATCTCTATTCTATCCTAGATTTCATGGTATTTATTCTGGAGTCATATCACAAAAATCTCCTTTCAGTTTCATTTTATTCCTCAAATCATTCAGAAGTGGGCCAAAATTTTGAAAGCATAAAGTTTTGAGAATAAATATGCCAACAAATATGATAATCATAATAATATGCTTAATTTAATTAAATCATCATAATCAGATTACATTATAGTTCCTAACAAAAATTTATTTAATTCAAAAAAATAAAATAAAATAACACAACAAAATAAATTAAACATAATGAAAAATAAAAATAAAATAAAGGAATCTAGAATGGATACTTGATATAGGACCTTCAGAAACTCTTCTTTTTAAAATAAAACCAAAAAAAAAAAAAAAAGAAAAGAAAAAAATTTTTTAAGCTTCATCAGAAGTTTTATTATCTCTGCACTCCAACTCTCACTCTCAATCTTTATTTCTTCTCTATTTTTTTTTTATGCCTCAAGCCTTTCCAAAATGCCTTTTTATAGTCATAATTTTATGCTATTCCATTTAACCTCAACACCAATCTTTCAAACTTTTCTACAATAGTCGGTGCAAAATTTTCAAACTTTGCTAAGTAGTTGGTGCATAGTGCACATGCATGCAGTTAGGAGTAATCCAGTGTAGTAAGACACATGATAAACTTAATTCTAATTTGTTGAAACAAAGAGGATGCTATGTGTCATATTTTTGTTGGTTCCTTTTTAACATCTGCCATGTGTCATGCTATTATAGGATTGAAAAAATGAGCTCATGAGTGTTTAGGTGTACTAGATTTATATCTTTGAAACATAATAATATGTGTAGGTCCTAAGTGTGTTCTTATTAATCCGATCTGAGAAATTGTTCTCATTTGTTGAAACAAAGAGGATGCTATGTGTCATATTTTCATTGGTTCCTTTTTAACCTCTGCCATGTGTCATGCTATTAGAGGACCCAAAAAATGAGCTCATGAGGGCTTAGGTGTACTAGATTTATATCTTTGAAACATAATAATATGTGTGGGTCTTAAGTGTGTCCTTATTAATTTGATCTAAGAAATTGTCATAACTTTTTCATGCAAGTTTCGATTTAAGTGATTTTCTTTTTAAAATATTCATATTGATGAGAAAATCAAAGCAAGAATTTCAAGCCTGTGGACTCCTGATATGAATAGTGATAGTAGGACCTACATGACTTTTATTTTTAGAATTTATCACTACAGTAAAATAAAGTACTAAAATTAGATATTTTCAAAATATAATGTTTCAAGTAAATTTCATCGGAAATATTAAATTTGAAGCTTATTTAATATATTATTATTAAAATAAAAGGATAAGATAAAGCAAAATTAAATAAAAATCTCACGAAATTTACCCAAAATCTAAATTAAAGTACATAAAATAAAAAAATCAAAATAAATAAAAACAACTAAAATTCTCAAGGATAAATCAATTTTTGTACATGAAAAGTAGTAAAATAACTTTATTTTATCGAGTTATCATACTCTTAAACTTAAGATTACAGTTGTTCTCGAGCAAAAGGAAAGAAAAGGAAAGAAAGATATTGTAGCAATGGTGATTTCCAGAATTTTCCTCATAAGTTACCGTAAAAGATATAGCTTGTAGAAATACAGAAATTTTGACAAAAAATTTAAGTTTAATTTATGAGTATATCTACTTATAATTGGATATTCTGTGTATGTGTGCAGAATTTATTTTTTATTTAATTGTTTGCAATCTAGTTGAGTTTGTGAGGGCATGAAACAATAATCTCAATCAAATCCCATAAGTTCATTTATCATTTCTCTTTCCATTAATGTCAACAAACACAAAATCAAGGGTTATTAGGGCTTTATAAGGCTTATAATATAGGGCTGAGGTAAATGTAAGATATAGAATAGTTATGTGGCTTAGATAACCCTTTAACGAATTAATCATTTTAGGATCTATTATTGAGCTTTTATTTACATCCAAGTAATACCCTAAAACTTATTTACAACTTTCTCTTATTAAAAATTAAAAAAAAATTTGTTTTTTTTTTCGGTTTTTGGTTTTTGGTTTTTGGTTTTGTTTTTGTTTTTGGTTTTGGTTTTTTTTTGTTAAGAGTTACTACATCCTAAATTTATTATGATAAACAAAGGGTATAGTACTATTTTTCTTTCTTTCTTTTTTTTTTTTTTTTTTTGTATTTTCTAATTCTAACATTTTTCCCAGATTTCAGCATAGTTTAAAATAATTTTTAAAATGATTAACATGCTTGAGAGCTATAGGTTAGATATTTTATTTAAAAGACTAGGCTAAAAATATGGGTGACAAAGAAGAAGTTATATAAAATAAGACTCAAAAAGAATAAACTAAAAATAAAGATATTTTAAAATTGACTTAAAAAGCTCAAATATTCCAAAAATTACCTAAATCATTTCTTTAGTGTTTGTATGTCTGAAATTTCATCTCAAAAGAAAATCAAACAAATTATAGGACTTGTGAGATAAGAAATATTCTATACTCATAAAAACTTTTTAAAATAAAAAAACAACTCATAGATCAAGAATTAGTGCTCAAATGTTGAATATCACAACTTAGTTAGACTAACTCAAAAATTTAAATACAAATTTGTCAAAGATTCATATTTTTTAGAAAGACTATATAAAATAAAGTAACTAAAATTTTCATCATTGAATTTATAGGAAATCACTTTTTTTTAAACTTTTTTTGTACTTTTTTTTTATATATTTTGAAACAAAGACAAAACAATGATACAAGAAAACAATCATTATTATAAGATGCATATTAAGAGTATTAAAAGTAACTCTTTACTCAACCATTTTATGAATAATGAATCCAATAGGTTTACAAAAAAAAAAAATTGTAATACAAATACAAGAAACTAAACAAAAATTCAAGGAATTCAAAAAAAAAAAAAATTAAGCTATTCCCTCCCCATAGTCTATTTGAGACATTATCCCCAATGTCTAATGTAGATAAATAGAAAGTAAACGATCTCATTTAATCTGGTATTATTGAAAGCAAAACTCACAAATGAAAATTAAAAAAGAAAATTAAATGTTATGAGTAAAACCAAAAAGGTAAAGAATGTTACAACTGGAGTGTTAGATCCAATCTATGCTTCTTCCTACTTTTGTTGTCTATAGTTGACCATACTACCTGTGACATGAATAAGATAGGTTCAAGCACAAAGATCTGTAACTGATCAATGCACTAATCAACAGTTGGAGTTGAGATTAGGATTTTCTGAGCCTATATTGTAATGAATTCTTGTTTCACAACATGATCCTGAAATGACAACAAACCATCATAAAAACCATTACTATTCAATAATCCTAATAGCTTTTGATGAAGATTGAGTTGGGCCTAAGAGGCAGTGTTAAAAATTTCTTCCAAGGTTCCTAAACCACCAAATAAAGCAAAAAAAGCATCTGCATTATACATCATGTTAATCATTCTTTTGTGCATGATTGAGATCTTTAACTCATTACTCAAAGTGTAACCGGTGATGTTTTTGTCAATTTAAGCACTAAGTGTAACGACCAAAAAAAAATTTAGGACCTAATCTTTGCATATTTAGAGAGACTTTAAAATTAGAATATGTTATAGTATATTTTGATATAAAATATATTAAAAAATATATATATATTTATATATATATACCAAATTTCACAATATTAATTTAGAAATCAATGCTAGTTTCAAAACGGTTAATTTGATGAAATTTCAAACTTAACTCACAAATTTGGACTGCATTAGAACTCAACTACAAAGTTTAGACTGAGACTATCACAGTTACAGTGAATTCCATGATCAAGCTCCACTAATTATTAGAGATGAAAATACTATAATAATAATGGTTTATATATATATATATATGAATATGTAAATGAAAATGAATATGTGTATAAACCATTATAAAAAATGAAATGTAAAAAAAAAAAAATAAGGGAATGAACAAGTTTATATATATAATGGTTTACATATATATCTCTATACGTCATTATATATATATATATGTATGTATAACTTATCAAAAAAAAAAAAAAGGCAACAACAAGAATTAAAAAAGAAAACAAGCAAACAAACAACAAAAAATGATAACTACAAGGAGAACAACAACAACAATACCAAAAACGACAACTACAAGGAAAACTTTGCCCATTTTTCTATAGCTCAAAACAAGAATTTTATGTAGTTTCTGATTGTGGGGAATCCAATAATAACCGAGGAGATTCTATTCGATTTTCTATAGGAAATTCTAGAAATAGTCAGGTAGTTAGAAAATAGTTAAGAATCAGTTTTGATTATGAAACTAATATATTAGTATAAATAGGAAGTAGGGAACAGGAATAGTAGAATAGAATCCATAAGATCCAAAGACGTATAGTTCATTTCATCTATTATGTTTAGTTAATAAGTAAGTACAACCTCGCCTATAGTATGAATAAAATTGTTTTCATATAAATTTTTTTATGAGCATGATGGTATGGGTATTATACACTCAAAATGATGGATCATGTTTCAATACCATGCTATAATAAAATTTCCATAACATAAGAAATAATTAAATTAAGTTAAGAATGTTATACTGCCCTTCCACTCAGAGGAAAGATCATGTTAAGAGTGTCGTACCATTCTTTCGCCCAGAGGGAGGTTTATGTTAAGTAAGTTTTGACTACGGTATAGTTGGGACCTCGCGACTCCTAACTTTCCATTTGGTCGTGCACACCTAGTACTGACACATTAAGTGGGGCCCTTAGACATGTAATGCAAGACAAATTATGATCACACCAGATAATGAAATTCATAATTGAGCACAATCAACATATTCATAAAATATGATTTTGTTAAGTATGTTTTGCAGGATAATGTTGTACTTGCTGAGCATAAAGCTTACTATGTGTGTTCATGCTGTAGGTAAGAAGCCTATTAACTAAATTTTAACTGGACAAAGTGGATGGCGAAGTGGATATGAATTTAAGGGTCCACGGGTACCACTATGAGTAACAGCCTCCGCAATATTGTGTATAAATATTTTAAATAAGAATTTCTATAGTATTATGTTATAGAAGTTTAAAGATAAGATTTCAGTATTACTTAAAAAAAAAAAAGAATATATATCTACATGTATTTTGATTAAGACGATTAAGTTATTAATAGCTATATATAAGAGTTGAGAACTCTATTATGTTTTTATATCAACATAAACATGTTAAGTAAAAAAAAAAAAATCCTCAAATTTCACGTTGATTAAATGATTAAGAACAAATTAAGTATGAATGAGCGACAACTCAGCGACGACCACATTCGGCAGGTCATCACACTAAGAATGATACCTAAGACTTTGTTACCCTCCATGTATGCACAAGATGACACACAATCTATTAACTCAAGACTTCCTCCCCCATACTAGATTAATTTGTCTGGCAGTTAACATTCTGTTAAGGTTGTTTGTCGCTTTCAAAATCTATCTATTTTTTTGAGACTAGTTCTACCAAAAACATAAATGGTTTTAATCTTACGAACTAAAGAACCTTTTATCTTAACTCACTTCTTTTTAACATTGTAAATGGAGATGTGTGTGATGACAATAGTGAAAATAAGGTGAGGAAGGAGGATGTCAAGTTAAGTCTCTCAATGAGTAGATTGGCTATTATCAGAACAATTTGAAAATAAAAAGAAAAAGTAAAAAAATGAACACTCGATGCAAAGACAAGTTCATGCTTGATTCTTTAAGCTTTGGTAAGTTAGATTTACTTGCTTGATTTTCGCCAAGTATGATGTTTGATCTGATTGCAAGAAATATTTTGGTCAATGGATTTATAGGAATCGATATCTTTGCTTTTCATTTGTCCCTCTAACCGACAGCATTGAAGATGAAGTTGCCACTCAAAGAGCAAATGACTTTTATATTGATTGGTAAGTTGCAAATTACTCTCCCTTTTGGGGTTTGTCTACAACATCTTCTTTCCCTTTTGTAGTAGGAAACAGAGATTGTTACTTCGAGTTGCCTTTGAGTACTTATCGACTCCACTTTGTGTTATAGGTTTTGGGATCCCTTGATATTTGGAGATTACCCCGATGTAATGAAGAAGAATGCAGGCTCAAGGATTCTGGCCTTCACCGTCCAAGAATCCGACGGTTCCTTCGAATTTTTAGGACTGAATTATTACAATTTCATGTACATAGAGGCCAAATCCAGCACCCTTCAGTCGGAAATCAGGGATGTTTGTGCAGACATGGGAATAAATCGTCACCGTATGCCTCTTCTGCATTAACATTTTTACATTCATTAATATATATAACTTGAACGACATGAAATAACCGTTGAAAAAAATATACAAACTAGCTAACTTGTTCACGAAAAGTCTTTTGAACGCTTTAGAATGTATCTTTCAATGTTTTAATCCCCCACCCCGAAACAAAGAAATTAGAGGGAAAAAAGAAAGTGTCAAAGATGTTGCTATACATACAACAGGGCAATTGTATAACTTGTTGACTCATTGAATTTTTTAAGTTTGCCGCTCTTTTCAACATCAGATAGGCTTTATCAAACAGGTTTTCAATTAAATTGACTCATTGAATTTTTTTTTATTTTTATTTTTGGGTGGCAGCTATGCAAAATTACCCTTCAATATTTGAGGTAAAAAAGTCGAATGTATTTTTTTTCTAGGTATTTTTAGTTACAGTATAAAAAACATTATCCCTACACTTGGATATCATACCAAACCGATAGATATTTAAAAGGTTCTGTCAATTTTATATGTTTTATTCATTTTGGTGTAATTTTGATCAAATTTAAAGTTTAGAAACATGTACTATCAGTAGTGATACTCAACCATTATCTAACTTTTTATCGGATTTTGAATGGGAATCTTTGTGTATCATTGATTCTCTTGTTTGATGCAGTGTCCAATCACACCTTGGGGCCTGGCAGGAGTTCTAGAGTATCTGGAGCAACGCTATAAAAATCCTCTTATTTATATCCAAGAAAATGGTAAAATAATCTCCCTATTTCTCTCTTCCCATTGCATTATTTAAAAATTATTTTACGGTAAATTCATTGGTTTAATGTAAGGCCAAAAGAAGTAGAAAAAAGTCAACTATCACAGATGGTGATTTTAGTGGTTTATCACTACTGATTTTTCAACTATTCAGAAATTGATGTCAAAGTTGTGCATTTTCTTGTATAATACCCCATTAATTTGATTGTGTCGCATAACATATCGATGACGAAAGGAAGAAGGCTGATAACGAAAGGGGATAATAACAAGAACCTATAGAGAACAAGTGCAGCATTTCTATGAACATGAAGTGAAACGCAACATTTCGATGAAACACATGAAAATTTTTTTTATTATTGTCCCGTTAGAAACTGGAAATTAATGAGAAGCTGGGTAATATTTTCACAAATTAATCAAAAATAATCTCTTCAAATAATCGGTGGTCATGGCAATGGGTTCAACTGGTCAGAGAACTAGGCGTAATTCAACATTGGAAGATTGGCCGAGGGTTGAATACTTGGAGGCATATACTGTAACTCTACTTCATACTATAAGGTATTTTGTTAAGCCCTACACGACCGTGATAAGATTGTAAGGTAATATCTAACTTAAACTTTTATACAAGTTTTAATGTCTATTTAAACGAGCTTTTTTCCAGAAATCATATTTTGTTTCTATGACTTAGAGACTAAAAGCTCTTCTAACACATACTTAAAGGCGTATTATTTAGCTTTACTCCATCATAATAAGAATATAAGGCAACATATTACACCTAATGTTACTGGTTCTGTCAAATTTCAAGTATTTATTCGATGAGTATGCGATTACCTCATTCATATTTTAAAAATTGATTATCAATTTTGTACGTGGGGACTCAAAATGTCAGAAAAAGTAAAATTCAAGAACTAATTAGCTAAAACAATTTAGAGATTGAACTGTCATAGTGCTATGTCAATAGTTCAGAGATTAAACGGCACAAAATATCTCTAATAATAGAGAATAAGTGAGACTTATGTAATCTTTCCTAATGAAAATTTTAGGATTGAAAACTCGAACTGCCCACAATAAAATTAACATTTGTAGGCTTAACATTTGAACTGCATCTTATTAATTTAGTAATCATGAAAATTACTACCTGCAAAAATTATACCTTTAATACTGGCAGTGTCATTCTATCAGGAGCATTTATGTAAGTTTTCCTTCAATAATAGGAATTTTGTAAGTTTTGAGAGCTCTTACTGTAGGACTTCTTATTTAGCACTGTCAGTAAGAACCGCTTTTTAACTATTGGATTGATTTTTTAATTGTTTAATCTATGAGTGTTTACTTTAAAAATTTAATGATACATAACTACTTTAATTATAGATTGAACTATTATCAAACGACTAGAACGGCGCTTCTCACCATAAGTATAAATTAGGAGCTGCTATCTTAAAAATTCCCTTACTAGTATATGAATTGTCATCTTACTTATTAGTAAATATAATCAATTAATATGACAATCTTTTAAATATCTACTAATAAAATACTGTCAACTAATATATGATTAATATGTCATATAGATTGGTAATCAAAAGTTAAAATTAAAGTTGGTATCCTTATTATTTTCCATTTTTTAGGTATATGAGTTAAGCTGACATTTTTTTTTTTCCAATTCCTAAAACTTGGAAGGGAAAGGGTCGAACGTGATAGGATAGTCCTTGTTGGATTATTTTGAGATGTTGGATGACTATGAATCTGGCTACGGCTTGTACCATGTAGATTTGGACGATCCAGATTTGAAGAGACAACCTAAACTATCCACCTACTGGTATTCCCATTTCTTGAACATAAAAGAAAAGGCATCACTTTAGATGCCATTGTTAAATTCACATTTCATTATTTCTTCTCAACGATATTTTATGAGCCGAGGGTTTGAACTCTAGACATTTAAGTGAAATCTAATGTGTTATTACTATAATTAGACTATACTTGCAATCATGATTCTATCAGGCTTTTGATAGCATGCATTTGTAAAATGTTAAAAACAAATTTGTATCATATATCCTCTCTTCGAGTCCTTGAGAGAACTGCTAATCTAACATAGGTTTTGGTGCTTCTGTCCTCTCTACTTTGATTGAATTAGCGAGTTGCTTTCTAAACATTTTAGAAAGAAAGGACCATATACACATGGCATGACATGTTAAAGCTTACAATCGTCCTACGAAATTTCATTCTTTTCCTTTAAACAAGCTCACAATTTGGAGACACTCTGCAATATTTCGTTGCATTTGAAAAATTCACAGGGCTGATGTGGCATATACCTGGTAACATAATAATACTACTCCTAAATTCAAATGCTAATGAACTCCCCAATTCGCTTTTGACCAAATGCACTTGCTAAACTTTACATAGAAGAGTGGAATATGAAAATCATGTCAAATTCACTTCTACTAGCTTAAATTGCTATTCTTATTTTCCCTTGTTTAATTCTTGTTTTTAAGATAATGTAACACTAATATGATGATACTAATGTTAGGGGCCAATCCATATACCAAAAGTATGGCAAGAACCCGCTTATATATAAATACATATATACACACTTAGAAAACTTAGATAATTAAATAAACAAACTTAAAATAAATATGTTTTATTTTCTAATTTTTCATTTTATCCACAGAAATGACTATCATGACTAACCCAATATTAGACTACTAAAGGACGTGTAAAATAGAGAGACATAGCAAACCAAAAAAACTAAAGAAAAAAAGAATGTGGTATTATTTGGACTATCACATGACTCATGATTGGGCCCACCACATGGTCCGTGAGGGGGTTGCTAAATGGAAGCCCTAGAGCAATGACCAAAATGTCAGTGTTGAAGAGTCATGGGCTCTTTTGTCATTACCAGTTTAAATACATGCAAATGCACGTAGTGAATTGTAATTTAAATTTAAATAACGTAAAATATAAACAACAATATGGAAATCATATTTAATTATCTATGGTGATATAATATTTAATATGTAAAATATTATACGCAAAATATAATTTATTTCATTCCTTTGTTAAATTCGTAACTATCGCTTTTTTATTATAAACTAATTTATATCATTATACTGAATACAAGTAGTCAAAAATAGCAACACACTCGTCATTATCAATTATTAATTAAATTATTTGAGTAATACTTGTTGATCTTTTATGCCAAAATACAAAGGGCTAACATATATATATATATTAATCAAATGCCAATTATTAGGAACTAAAATTATCATATGAATATATTCAATGAAAATAGATTTAAGTGTTGTCGTTAACTTCAATTGATTATTTGATGCCATATTTTTTTTTATCATATATCTGGAAATCAAAAATGTATAACGTGCGATAATAGGTGAAGGAAAGGAAACCAGGAGAAAGGGAGTGAGTGGTTTCCCTCCTTAAATAAACGTGGGTTCCACTTTTATAAAAGATAGAGGAATTGAAGCTGTAGGCATCGTTACTCTACCATCAAAAAGAGTCAAAGAAAAAGAAGAAGAAGGAAAAGAGAGAGAGAGAGAGAGGGAGGCATCAAAACGATGCGTAATGGACGACGAAAATGAATAATAGCTTTTTATCTACTCGTTTATATATAGTAAGATATTAGTTGTATAGCGCGTATGAAACAAACAAACAAATCAAAGCAAAAAGAGCAAAAAAAAAAAAAAATCGATGTGGTGAGCATTGATTCACCACGTAGTGATCATGGAGACAATCAATTGTTTTTATTTTTTGGCTGGAAAAAGGGGCAAATAATTGTTAATGAATATAAAGAATTACAATTGTTAATGAATGTAAAGAATTTCTAGTATGAATGTCGCATATGACATTCAACAATATCTGCTACATGCTTGTTTTTTCTCTGCAAATCATTCTTAATTTTTTACAACCTCTTTCTTGATCAAGCTGATTGCTTAATGATTGCATATTATTGGAGTACTTGATGTGCCAAAAATGATACACCATACAAATATTCTTGATATTGAAAATTACATTCTACATCGTCAATCAAGATAAAAGGTTAACAATAATAATAATAATATATCTCTATGATCACAATACAACAAATTGAAAAATTAATGATATATAGAAATTTCAATTCTAGGGAAAAACAATTTTGATTGGACCTAATGTAAGAAAGGAAAAAAAAGAAAGAAACACAAAGTGCAAAGAACTATCTATTAAGCTTGACAATAATTACCATTATTAAACATAAGCATCCTGTAAACATCAAATAACCTTGTACTCGTGAAATTGAGACATGACATTGAAATAAGAAATTAGTTAGAATATACCAACTGAAAATACTTCTTGAAGATGGAAGAAGACTACCACTATTCGCACTAAACAAAAGAAAGATAAATAATTATACGATTTAGCAATCAAAGGTGATAAATAACGCCATAATAAGCATGTGAGAGGGCAGAAACAAAATAGTACTTATTTTACCACCAAAATTGAAAGGCAAGCTTCAACTTTTACAACAAGCGTTATTGGGAAAGAAAAGAAAAGGAAAAAGAAAAAGGAAAACTAGAAATACAAAAGCTTAGCTAATAAATTCGTGGCATAACAGTAACTATACACTGATACAGATATTTACAAAGTGCTAGAGTGACTTGTAATATCTTATTAGCATTGTTCAAAGGAACTCCTAATGTTACGAAGACATAATAATATCTAAAAACAAAAAAATTAATTAGTTTACCTTAGGAAAAAGAATATAATTAGCTTTAATTAATTTAGATAGTTGAAATAGACCCAAAAAAAAAATCTAGCTAATTTATTAAAACTGATCTAATAGGTAGCTCGAATAAGACTAAAAGAACCAACATAATATTACGGTGGCACTTGCAATACTATGACATCAAGACAACCACAACCCCCATCCAAAAGCCCTCTCCAACTTCCTTCTCATGCTTCATAGAAGATCAACAATACCTAATAAGCAGCGCTCTTGCAAAAGGCAGACCAAGACCTTACGGTGGCGTTTGGTATTGTTTTTGAAATGTTTTCTATTTTCAAAAAAATTGAAAATGAGAATGTTTTGAAAACTGTGTTAAGATCATTTCTGAAACTGTGTTTGGTTATGTTTTCTGAGTGTATATTTTGAAAAACATAAAAATAAAACTTTGTTTGGTTATATTTTTTCAAAACCTATTTCATTTTTAAAAAACCCAAAAAACACAATATTTTTTGGAAATGAAAACAAAAAGTGAAAACAATTTTTTTTCGTTTTCAAAAAACTCAAAAAAACAACATAGTTGAAAACGGTGTTTTCAAAACGGTTTTGAAAACGTTAAATAAACAAACGCTATTTTGAAACCGTTTTTATTTTCTGCGTTTTTGAAAATGGAAAATCATTTTCAAGAACAAAAACAAACGCCCCCTACATATTCACAACTACACTAATTGAAGATCATCAGGTTATGGTCTAGTTGAGTTGGGTGCTGAACTATCCTGCAATATTAGTCATTACTACAACATTAGGTCTGATTTTGTAAACTACATTCCATTCCCCAAACCTAAGCAAAGTAAATAATGTAAACAAAATATTATGGTAGAGGGAAATTGGATAAACCCAATAATTTTCTAGCAATTTTGCCTACAATACAGCACAAGAGTTGGCCATAGTCCTAATAACATTAAAAAAAAAAAAAAAAAAAGCGGCATAGGAGGAAGCATAATATATAATGAATCCTAAACCTCTATCCCTTAAAAAAAAAAAAAATCCCACAGAAGCCATCGGTTACTTGGATTTCTTTTTCTTCAATTTGATTTCAAAAATTTTTTAAATTAATTTTCGTAAGAGGGTTCACTATTAATTGTGTTTGAAGCTGTTTGGTTTGGCACTATGGTACCTAATATTGTCTTTCCTTCTCTTTATAAGACGGATATTGGTTCTGAAAGCAAATAAGAACTAAAAGAAATACATACATATATATATATATATATTATACAAATAAAATTTGAAGGTTGCCTCTCCTCCTCTCTAGCATCTCAGTTATTAATAGTAAATTCTTAGTATTTGCCGACAATGGTAGCACCCCCTCTTTCAAAGCTCCTTTTGAGAAACCTACCCATTGAAAATTAAGCTTTTAAGCTTTCCTTGTAAGCATTTTTACAAGCATCTATTGTCCTATCTCGCGTATTTACCTAGTAAATGAATACCAATCAAAACAAACTAAAAGAGATATAGAAAATAAAGTCCAAGCAAAAATAGATATAGAAAATATGGAAATAAATTATTGGATTTAGATCACTTGTAATCTTTAAAAAGACCAATACCAATTACACACACAATAATAGCAAAACATATTGTCTATTTTGAAATTTTAACTCTTCTAAGAGATATCTTTAAGTATGTACATATCAGAAATATTATTACTATATAACTCCTAAAAACATAAGTAAAATTCTCATAATTCTTTGACTTTTTCAGACACCAAAATTGACTACTTTGCATCTCTCCTACGCCACATGATCAAAATCCACATGAAGTTTGTACAAACCATCCACAAAATATAAAATATAATAAAATAAAATAATCCCCCTACAAGTGAGAACCAAGGAATGGGACAAACTTGAGATCAAAATGAATTTTAATAAACAAATCAAGAGAGAGGGAAAAAAAAAAAAAAGGGAAAACACACACACACACACAGAGACAGAATGAGACAATTTTAAGTGAAAACTCCCCTAAGGCACCACTTTGTTGTTGTTGTAAATATATATGAGCAGTATATGTAAAAATTAAGTATCCATCAGATAAGTATGTGTCCAATAAATCAAGATTTGCTATGAAGCATGCATAATCAAGATTTGATGTGAAGCATAAATTTGTTCTTTGTAAAAATTATATCGCCCATATTTGCCTAGTAGTCTAGCACTTATTTATTCAATCTTATTGCATAAGCCCCTCATCAATTCAATCTTCTTAGATAAGCCCCTAATTAACTTTTTTAATTAACATGAAAAAAAGGAAATTCATGGTAAAATATTATGTAATCTATAAGATTGATTTTGGTCAAACATCAATACAAAAAGTCATATAAATTGTTACTAAAAGTCCTAATGGCAATAAATGTGATAGCCTGCCCTACGTAGAGGCCGAATAGCACTATCACGGTTAAGCTCTGAAGCCAACTGCGATAGCCTACTACCTCATGAGTTGCGAGCAACTTACTTTTAACTTACTTTCTTTTCTTTAACATACTTATTTTAAATTTCCATTTTACCGTCAAAATCGAGAAATATTTTTTTATAAACTATTTTAAAACTTGAAAACTGTACGATCATAAAACATTTACTATAGTAAACATTTTATATTATCATAACTTAATTTACATCATAAAACATCATTTCGAAATCTATTTCAATACTCTTTTCAATACCCTTTTTAAATACATAAATCATCATTTCATAACTCTTTTTAAACAGCTCAGCGGAAAACTCATACCAGAGTCATAACCCTTATCCAGTCTCTTGGCACAGGCAGATCCCACCCATCATCTATCAACTTGTCTATTAGCGTGTAAGTTGCTTACTTGCAACATGAACAAACTCGTGAGCTAATTGATCAGTAAGTTCAAACATTCATACATAACTTATAAATACTTGTATTATATAGTACAGAGTATTAACATAATATATAATATACATTGCTTAAGATTCATACTCAACATACCTAACATCATAAACAAACTTACATACTTAACATCATGAACATACTTTCATACTTAACATACTTAAATATTGTGAACATACTTAACATACTTAACATCGTGAAATTACTTTCATACTTAACATCATGAACATACTTTCATTCTTAACATACTTTAACATTATGAACATACTTAACATCATGAACATACTTAACGTAGAACATAGCACATATCATTAAACATGGTATTAGTGCATATTATGCTCATTTATAGGTTACATTTTTAGTTTTGGGTCCCATGTTGGTAGTATAGTAGTGCGCGCATGACTGAGAAGGACTCTGAGGAGCGACTCACTGGTCAATCCTCAACCGTCTACTTAACATTAATATAACATAACATGAATAACCTCCACCTAGCGGGATGCCGGTACGCCAAAAGATGGTTTCATTACTATTTTTCTTATGGTTCTGATCAGGTGACCTTTTCATTGCCTCTTGATCTGAAACACTTTACATTTCTTTCTTTTATTATGTGTATTTTATTTTATACATTATTGTGCATATAGCACCTTTATATATACTTTACATATTACTTATAGCATGTAGACATGTTAAGTAAATTCATATTACAGATAATAGAATGTCTAAACTTACAACACATAACAAATAAACATGGTAGTCAATTTATGTTACAGACAGGAAAATGTCTGAACATACAACATATAATACTTAGACATAAACATATCAAGTAAATTCATGTTACAGACAATACAATGTCTGAACTTATAGATACTTCGCTAGCATCTCCTTTTTTACCTTCTAGATCCGCAGACGTTCCTTCGTCGCGTCTGGATTGGGTTCTTATAACAGAAGTAACCACGGTTATTTTTGATAAAGCTTAGTAAAATGTAAAAATTCTATGTTTTATTTCCCAATTATAAACTTAGGGGTCTAATATCTCATTCATAACTTTTCTGCTAACTTTTGGTAAAATTACCATTTTACCCCTAACGGGATTTTTCATCATAACCTTACTTTTCTTTGATTTACAACTTGGTTTTGGCCCTTAGAATCTTAATTAAGTCATTCTAAGTCCATTAGAGCCTTTTCTATCATTCTTGAAATTTTTTGTTAAAATAACAATTTTGCCCCTGATGGGTTTTTGGGTCGTTTCATTTTCATTTTAATGCTTAGACTAGATTTTCTAAACCCAAAAATCATAAAATCAACTTTCTAGTCTTTATAGTATCTTTACCGTTTTAATCGCCCTAATTTTTATACTTAGGTCACACTCATCCCTCATGTGGTACTATTCCGACATAAGGGTCATTTTTCTTCATTTTCTTACATTTCAATATTTCGAATAGGCAGTTTACTAATCCTCAAAATGTCCATCCTTCTTTCCCAGGCCTAGGTCACAGAGGGGGCTCGAGTTTCCATCCCGACAACATTTTTTTACGCCTCGTTTCCTAAAATACCCCTTTGTGCCGTTTTAGAAATTTCAACAGTATTTCCGCTTAATTTTTGGGTTCTTGGCATTTAGAAAACGCCTCAAAACCATCTAATCAATTTTAATCTATCATGTACTAAACCAGAAGCCTAATTTTTATATAAAAACTCAAACTTTTTATGTAAAAATCTTCACATTTCACACATTTTCTAATCCGACCATTTCTCATGCCAATAATCCGTAATTAATATATAATTATTCCAATTAATAAATCGAGGAATAAAAGTAGTCAAGATCACTATCGAAGTCATTTAACGACATCCAATGAGTAAGTTGACTCCAATCGGCGATCAAATGAGCCGTTCGATCTTGTCCGCACAAATTTTAATTCAATGTTCTTCACATTTGAAATTCCAGTTGGCAAATCTGATGCCGCAGACATGTCCGAAATGTCGAAAATAAACAAGAGGGCCATCCTTCAAAATTTGGGTTCCAGTCGCCGTTTACCAGCATTGACTGACTGTTGACCGATGTTGACTGCGGCGGGGTGGGCAAATATGGCCACCAATTCGTAGATCTTGACGAGAGGAATTCATTTCTAATGTCAATTTACTGAATCAGAGCTCTTATCACCGAAAAACACCTCTCCCACGGTGGATGGCAACGGCGACTTTGTAGAAAAATAAATCGGTAAAAACGTATCAGAGTGGTGCAGCGGAACAATAAAAATTTTTAGATCGTTAAATATCTCATGATGCCATATACAATAAACCAACAACAATTAAAACTCATACCTCAAGGACGCCAATCTGCAGAAGGAGAATGACCGGAGGGCTTCAACCAACTAGCCTTCTCTACTATTCTCCAATTCCCAAATGGCTGAGTGTGTGGGCACTCTGAAACTCGATCAGTATGCTAGCACTGCTAGTCTTCTTCCGACCACCCAGATTTATAAAGAACTTATTGTTACTGTGGGCTGTGCAATAATAAGCCTGCTCACCTGAGAGTCTGTGGTCTGAGAAAACTGGAGTGGCAGGACCTCTATTTATAAACCTGCATGAGGTGATTCTCTGAATTCGAATTGGATTAGGAGAAGATATTCTCCCTTATCCACAAACACAAAATCTGAATTTTCCAAGGGGAAAATCCCAACAATAAATTCAGTCACTTTAGGATAAATCCAATCCAAATCTAAACAAGATTTTAACTAGAA
Organism: Antiaris toxicaria; assembly: GCA_035233585.1. NCBI lineage: Eukaryota > Viridiplantae > Streptophyta > Magnoliopsida > Rosales > Moraceae > Antiaris > Antiaris toxicaria. Next base: position 23,299,405 of record CP141153.1, read on the forward strand.
TTTTATCTCCCTTTTTCAACCAAAAAATCTGAAAATTCAAGGGGAAAATCCCCACAAAAAATTCGATCACTTTTGGATGAGGGAGAATCAAAATTCTACTAGGATTTTCAAGCTTGAATCTTATCTCATCCTTATCCAAAATAACAGAAAATCTCCTAGGAGATTTACTCCAAAATTCGGCCATTATCAGGGAGGAGAGAATCCAAATTCAACTGGGATTGAAACTTGAATTTTTCCTTGAACCTTATCCACAAAAATCAGAAAATCCATTGAGGATAATCCTCAAAATTTTCGTCCATATTTGGTTAGGATTTGGATTCAAAATTCAAGTAGGATTTTAACAAGATTTTCCTCTCCATATCCAACTCAAATTCGAATTTCATTCCTTGTGGATTTACCACAACAAATTCGAATCCCACTTGGACTGTGATTCAAAATTTGAATTTCAAATTTCAAATTCGAATTTCAAATTCGAATTTCAAATTTCAAATTTCAAATTTAAATTTCAAATTTCAATTTGATTTCAAATTCAAATTTCAAATTAGAATTTCAAATTCAAAATTCAAATTTCAAAATCCACAAAACAGTTGTATTTCAAATTTTTGTTCTCATGGATAATTTTCTACAACTCCAATCCAATCTCAAATAAAATCATGGCAACTTTATTTGGAGTTCGAATAATTGTGTACTCTATTATCCAAAACAAAATCTGAATCCAACCGGAGAGAATCTTGTCTACCATCCTAATCCTATGTTAACACCATCCATGCATAATAAACTAGCCAATAGCATATACTGATCAATTTTGCCAAACGTTAAGGAATTATGTGGAGCTAGTAAAGGGACTAATTGGACATATATAATCGGGCTCCTGCAAATCCATATGATCATCATTCTTTACCGAATAACTCAATCATATGATCACTAATTTCAGAGTCACACCACTATAAACCTGAAACTGAACTCCCAATTATATACCGTATTACGTAAGCCTGTGATAAGCTATCGTCCAATGACCTTGTCATGTATGCAGAACCCTCATATGATATCCATGATCAGCCTTAGGCCAAAGTCCGTTTAATCCTACTGATTAGGCTATCTTAAAGATCCATTACACTACCGAATAAAGAAAATAATTATTCACCATATGTGAATAAGAAGTCATCCGCCCAGCAGACGACCCAAGACCTTGTCCATTTTCACATTCAGTATATTGCCTTTAAGAGGATACCCTTAACTCCTCATTAGAGCTATGATTCCGATATCTGTAAACGAACCCTTCATCGTATACAAGCCATACACCCAACGAACCAGTCTATAAGCTTACTACCTCTCAGACGCTTTAGCCATTGGAACATCAAATTACACAAGTCATATACATGAAGCTGTCTTTTTACTCAGGATTAAGGTTACTACACAATGAACGTCAAAAGCAGATCGATACACTCAAAGCGGACTTCGTGGACCAATCACGCTTTAGTCCCGGTCTAATATGTCACCACCAAGCAACATATCTATGTCTCTACTTGGGAGTCCAGCTCCAGACAGTCAAGACAAACCGTCCCCTCCAAGGCTTTAGACAACATAATAGTCTTAACATGAGTTAGATGCTCGGTCTAACCCCATAGACTATAGACCATAGTTTAGACCGCTAACTTTAGAACATTGCCTTCTCGCATACAAAAGTCTATTGCATGTAACGTTCTAACAGTTTAACACAAGCAGTCAGGGAGTCATATTTGCTTACATTTACTTTAGCATGTAAATAAAACGAGGACAGATAGCAATGTAATGAATAACTTCTATATATAATTTTATAATCCAGTTCAAAATAAATACATCAAAATGTCTCTAATACTTAGGGCATTTCCTAACAGACTTTCAATCCCCATTGTCCCAGCATCGATTCATGCAATTAAGTTAGGGCTTTATTCTTCGCACTATTCTGGGCAATTTAGGCTAGGCAGTGTCGCTTACTTCCGCTGGAATAGACGAGTTCCATGATGGCGTTGTGGCGGTGACGGTGAAGTTTTAGGCGGCATGATCCGGCAGTTGTTGAAGTGAAACAAGATATGAGTTTTGTTCTCCTCTTCACCACGAATCTATTGGGACCCGAATCGCCTCGATCAGAGGTCGGACGGCGAAGATACAATGTCAAAAAATTCACACACTCTGGTGGCTTCGGCGGCGTGTGCGCCATCCTCTGGCGGTGGTTCCGTCGACTTGACATGCCGTTGGACTTAGCTCAACGAGAGCTTTCCAATGAGACCGACGGTATCGAAAACGGATGCCGTTTCCAGTTCGCGATTACTGTCTACTCACAGTGGTGGGGGAGGAAAGAGAGAGAGAAGGAAAAAAAAATGAGGGCCTTTTTGAAAAACCCGATCTTTTTTACTTTTATATATACTTTTTTTTGTGAAAATTTTAACATATGCTATACTGACTAATTTGGATGCACTGAGGTCATTTTGACCAGTTTTTCGATACTGCGATTTCCCGGTCAAAAATTACTTTTTGTGCTTAATTAACTAATTTGAGCGTACTGATTCTAAATATATTAGTTTTATTTTAAGAAAATGTTATCTTGACTAATTTCTTGATACTCTATATCTGCGGGTCAAAAGTTACATTTTATGTTCAATTGACTAATTTAAGCATACTGAATCTAATATATCAGTTTTATATTAAGAAAAGGTCATATTGATCGATTTCTTGATATTGTGTGTGACACACACCTGTATACACATAAAATCACTGCATTTTTCATTTTAAACATGGAATTCATGTGTACATTCTATGTACCGATTTTCTGAGAATGATGAAATTTCTTGGTTGTCACAATTACAAAGGAGTACAAAGCCAACTGATCCTGGTAGTATCTATTAGCAAAGGAAGATAAGCCTTATATGTTAATTTAAACAAGTGGATTACAATCAAAATTCCAAAGATAAGAAGCTTGATTTGGGGAGAAAATATATATATAAAATCGTGTACATTCTATGTACCGATTTTCTAATAATGATGAAATTTATCGGTTGTCACAATTACAAAGGAGTACAAAGCCAACTGATCCTGGTAGTATCTATTAGCAAAGGAAGATAAGCCTTATATGTTAACTTAAACAAGTGGATTACAATCAAAATTCCAAAGACAAGAAGCTTGATTTGGGGAGCAAATATATATATATATAAAAGAGGTGGTAAGTGATAATGTAAAGTACACCTGACATAGCATTTCAACTATTGCAAAACAAATACACACTTAGAAGCTTAAACAAGTGGATTACAATCAAAATTCCAAAGACAAGAAGCTTGATTAGGGGAGAAAATATATATATACATATATATATATAAATAAAAAAAGGAGGTGGCAAGTGAAAATGTAAAGTACACCTGACGTAGCAATTCAACTATTGCAAAACAAATAAGGTTAAGAAAAATATTCCTAATAGAGGGCCAAAAAAAAAAAACGCTGATGCAGAAATTAACTGTGGTCACCACATTAAGAGCAAACAATTTGGCTTATACCTCCTTCCAAGGAATTGGTGCATTTACAGATGTCCAACAACCAAATAAAAACTACAATAGAAATTCACCACGTTAGAGAAAAGATCACCATGTATTTACCAGAAAGGCTATAACATTATAATACAGAAGACTAATACAATGACTGTATCGAAATTTGTCCAAATCATCAATATTACCATCAAACTAATGGAAGATGTATGTTCTAAATAGAATTAAAATATAGTTATACTTCCATACAGAAACTCAGAGGAAATTATAGAAGCAAACCAACCGTCTGATATGGGATTGCTTGGAATGGAAAATGTGAATAAACCTACAAGTAAAAGAGGATACATGAAGGAATATAAATGTATAAGCGCGATATAATTATGTTTCTAACATGAGGTACAATTCTGAATATAGAAATTTAATCTGAATTTGTACAATTGGTTTTTTTATTTTCTACTAAATAACATCACATCCCAAAAACCAGGAAGTGATAATCTTATTAGATAAAGAGATCATGATACTTCACTGAGCACACCCCAAAAGGGGTACAACACATACATGCACTTCAAAGCATTTTACTGTACAAAACAAATGAACTTAAAAACATGTGTAAATGCATATAGCAAGAGAGATTACCAAGCAGGATAAGAACCTTCCATGTGAATATAGATCTTGAGAGCTGATAAACATGCACTAAAGTTTAACACTCGAGTATCAAAAACTGCAAAAGCAGTAAAGTAGAGATTCGTCGAAGTGTATGGATAGAATTAAAAAGCACTTCACCAGATGTAAACTAACAAAGTAGCAATCTTTATACATAAATCCTATAACTCTACTCTCTCTCCCTTTCACTTTGAAAAATATCTTCCACCTACCCAACCATATTCTAATATAGTTGTACCCAAAGTCTTTGACCTAGAAAAACTGTACATTATTTCATAAAATTTCCTTGCAAAAGTTTCCAGTGGAGAAACAGAAAAAGGACTCCAGAGACAGGACATTAGAAGAAAATATATAAATATAAAAATATAAATAACTAACAAAGAAATGCTTCCAGCTTCAGTTGAGGAGAAGAAAGGACATATTTAAAAATATATATATATATATAAAAGAAAATAGATAACAATCCATTTAGAAACAATTACAAGACGAAAGATGAATTTTAGGGCTCAACCATTAAAAAATAAAAAAATAAGGAAAAAAAAAAACGAACAGCTTTTCAAAGGCAAACATCTGAAAAGCTCATCTTGTCCCTAATCAGCGTGCAAAATTGACATCATACTTTTCATAACATTGGAAATTCATCTGATTATTATATAACTATTAAAAAAAATACTATGAAGTTTCTAATAAGGGCATTTATGTAATTTTCCTTTTCTTAGCAGGATTTTTTAAAGAAAATTATAATAAATAGTGGTTTTAAAAAAATTAAAATAAATAATAAGTTTTTAAATATCTATAATAAATAACAAATTTATGAAATTAATAAAAAAATTTATTAAATAAATGAAATATTAATAAATATAATACAAGTAAATCATTTATTTAATAAATTTATTATTTATCATAATTATTTTAAAAAATATATTATTTATTAACATTATTTTTTAAAGACTATTATTTATTTCTTTATTACCTTTTTAAAATTATATGAGTTGAGTTGACTTTAAATTTTTTTTTTTTTTTCCCTCGATCGTGTTTGGTATCTCCTTTTAAACCCTGGAAAGGAATGGGTCAAACGTTACGGGGTATTTCACATGGTCCTTGTTGGATTATCTCGATACGTTGGACGGCTATGATTCCGGCTACGGCTTGTACTACGTAGATTTGGACGATCCAGATTTAAAGACACAACCTAAGATCTCTGCCCATTGGTATCCCAATTTCTTGAAGAGAAAAGAAAAGACATCACTTTAGATGTCATTGTTCAACCTCCACCGTTACTTCTTAGTTCCAAACCAGAACAAACTAGTAGGTTGTTTGGACCAATCATTGGATTGTAATGTAATACAAAATGTATTTGACATATATATATATATATAAACACATTACATTTAAATAGTAATATTTTTAAATTTTAAATTTAATAAAATTATTATTTATTATTTTTTTCATTTACTTTTATTAATCACATCATATATTCTCTCACTAACAACTTAAACATATATTATATTTAAATGTCATTTTCAATGAATTGCTTATTCAAATAACCATAGATTTTATCATGTTTTGAAGGCATAAGACCATCTCCAATTGGTTTGTATATCTTAATACTATATTTGTTAGCAAAATATATAAAAAATAATATTATCTTACTTTATATTCTAATACATAATATTATTTCTAATGCTGTCTTTATTTTTTGTCCTTAATGTTATGCTTTAGAACTTATAAAAGTAAACTTTTTATATTTAAATAAATCAAAAATTAAAATATTGTAATAATTACATGAAAAAGTAAAGACAACAACCAATAAAAAGCAAATTTAAGTTTGGCATTGACTATATCTTGTAACAAATTTATCACAAAATTTAGCATATGATAAATTTAACATCAAAAATAGTTTTCAATGAAGGGCATTATTTCAAGCAAATACTATGATTTACCATTAATTGAATAATTTAACATTATATTAGAGATGCTCTATACTTATAGAATATTTATAAAAACAATAAGTGCATCTCATCTCCTTTCTTTGAGTTTTTGAGAGAACTGCCATTTTAAAATTGGATTTGGTGCTTTTGTCAATTACACTATATGCCGTAAAAATGAGATGCGGATTGATCTTTGCCCACAACTTAAAAATTTTTACAAAAAAATGCCATAAATTTGATTTACATGTGGCAAATGAAAATTTTTTTTATTATTCTCTCTCTCTCTCTACTTCGATTCTCTCACATTAATGATTGTCAATCCGATCGTTGTCTCTAGTAATGATCGCGATCACAAGCTTCGAACCATGAAATGGAGCTGTTAGTCAATGATCTAGCTCTGAGGAGCGATCTGGCAAGGGTGGAGGAAATCCTCCATGACAACATTGGCGACTAGAAAGATGTAGAGTGTGATTAGACCTACAGTCGATGGTGAAGATCTACTTTGTGCAACAATTGATCTCTACAAATGGTAGTTATTTGGCGGTGGTGAGGAAGTTGCAAATCAGCGATGGTTAGTTATTGCTAGAACCATGACTTAGCAGATTGGCAAGCCTTGGATCTCTACAATGGTTCGTATCATGACCTCCTGACCTCCGCTCGCCACTTCTTGACCTTTGATAGCAAGATTGAATTGGTCCGACAACGATTGATGGCAGGTGGTGAGGTCGCATAGGTTAGGGGAGGGGAGAGAGAGAAAGAGAGGCAGTGATTGGGTAAGAAAGAGAAATGGCTTAAATCAATAGTAAATATTTCATTTATCATCATGTAAATTTGATAAATAAAATATTTATATTTGATAAATGAAACACTTATGTTTGATAAATGAAATATTCACATAACAGAATGATAAATAAATATTTTTTATTGATACATTTACCAATAGTATTTTTTACAAGAGTTTTTTCCTCTGTGGAGAAATTCAATTGAAGGCATGATTTTATGACATTTTTTAAAGTTCCCTTAATGCATTGATTGGATTGACAAGTTGCTTTCTAAACTTTTTATTGAAAAAAAAATTAGTATACAGTCATTTTATGAAAATTATTTTTAGAAAATTGCCAATCTTAGTTTTATTTTGAAAAATAATCAATAGTCATTAAAATGTTGATTGACTTGACTAATCAATCATTGATTGATTATGATTTACAAATAAAAACACACATTGACATTAGTCAATTAGTAATTGACCATCAGTGGTCAATCATTCTTTGAGTAATTTTTAAGAACGGTCACTTTCTTAATTAAACAAAATTTAAGACATTTATTTAGAAAAATTAAAATAAAAAGATTCTTTACCCATATATTTCAACTTTTAATTATACAATGCCCCCAAATTGATGAATGGGGTAAAAAATTAGAAAATATGCATGACATGATGTGCTTTAAACAAGTTCATGTAACATTATTCATTTTGCAACATTTCATTAGTTTTTGCTGGAAGTTGTAACTAAATAGTTCATACGTGTTATAAGTTTTCTTTCAATCAATAATTGTCTAAAAGTTATAACTTAATAGAATCCATCTATTAGTCTACTATGATCTTCTTCCCAAACGTGAAAAATTATTTATCAAAACTTTAAATAATAATAATACTAATTACTTACAAAGCACTTGTTTTAAGTAAATGTTTGGATAAAAAAATGCACTCCAAATTATATAGAAGTTAAGTTTTTCGTTTTTTTGTTTTTTTAAATCCACACCACTCATTTTAGCTCGACAAATACTAATCTAAGTTAAATTCTCAATTCAAATTGGATTTTTCGGGTTCGAATCCGTGCTTCAAACATGAGCCATCTGGGAAAATTTCAGGGGGCGGGTGTGGTGCACACCCGATAACAAATCATACAACTCCTGAATTCAAATCTGATAAACTCCTATTTGCTTTTCATCAAATGCACTGGCTAAATTGTACTTGGAAGGGTGGAAAATGAAAATTCATGTCAATTTCACCTCTCTCAGCTTAAATTGTTAATATTATTATTATTATTATTATTATTTTCTTTCGTTATAATTTTTGTTTTCAAGCTAATGTGACACTAGTCTGATGATATTGATGAAAGGAGCTAACCTATGTGCCAAAGATATGGCAAGAACTAAAAAAATAAAAAATAATTATAGTAATAAAAAAGGAATAATATCTTCAGATGATAAAATAAAAAACTTTAAAATAAATATTCTAGATTTTTTTTTTTCCCAATTTGGGAAGCCATTGTCCAGGGGAACTGAGTAAAGATGAAACTTATCATGGCTAACCCAATATTAGAATTTTAACAAAGCACCAACTTATACCATGCACTCAGGTCTTTCCTAATTTTTTTTTTTTTTTTTTTTCAGCAACACAGAACCAGAACCCATCAACATGGCACTTTTGCTGCTGTATACAATATTCCTAATTAAACAAAGATTTACAGAATAACCCAAACTCTACTTGCATAAGTGCATGGGCAGAACCATATCAGCAGCATAATGAACAAGCAACCTAATGATGTCAAAACCGAACGCTAAGCCAGGGTACTGGTTTCGATTGTTCTGAAATTTTAAATGCATCGGTGCAAGCCACAAGTCAAAAAGAAGCTGAACTTGTTCTCCGAAGCTGGTATTTCGGTTCAGAAGAGGATTTGCATGGGAATGTATTCTCAAATTCCTACACAGAAGAAACAAAGAAGAACTAAAACATAGCTATAAACTTATAGTGGACAAATCTAGCCAGAGTGATGGAAGAACTTGCACCGCTTGTTTGTCATTCGTCGTTAGTCAAATTTTCAAGACAAAGTGTACAAAATATACATAAAAGACATCAAAATTCCTTTATATATATACATAAATATATATATATATCGAAAACTTCTGGTCATAAGGAAATTGTATGGCAAGATAGAGCCATTTTTGTCAAGGTAAGGACCACAAAGAATTATTTGCAGCCATATCATATAACCGAGAGACTTTATCGCCATCCATAATCGTAAAATGACGTCCATCAATTCATTGAAGGAAAAGTTTAACACAAGAAAGCAAAATGCCAAAAAGGACCAAGAAAGACGAGCACATTTACAAAATATACTTACAGACTCGGCCTTTTTCAAATTAGTGTGCACTTAAACTAGATTGCTGGAGTTTTCCCACGTTCCAAAAATTCAAATTTGACTGTCTTGTTCCAAAGGTACTAGGTTTGAGCCCAACGAGAAGCATACAAGTAATCCTAAAAGCACAAGCAGCAACTAGAACGCAAAAAACTTACACTTCACTTGCTCTACAGGCACCTAAAATTGTTAAACTATCAAGTGTGTATGAAAGGATATGCCTCTTTGGATAGTTCAACACCATAAATCAGTTGCTCCAATTGCAAAAATAACGAATTTAATAATCTGTTTGATTACAGAAAATATTGACCCTCTGGCAGGAAAAGGTTCTAAATAGCTATTACTTAAAAGGATCTCAGTCTGTAATTGTTTCTCTCATATACTGAGAAGAACGAGAAATTTACGGAGCCTTGCAGCCCATGTATCTGAGTTGAAAACTCAACCTGAAAGGTAAGACGAGCACAGTATTGAAAACGCCTCGGTAGAAAGTTTTATATGCCCAGGGTATGTGCAACGCAAGATCAAAAATTAAGAGTCAAGACAATAACTACTAAAACCGTCCTTGAGATCTTAATGTCCGTAAATCTCGCGAACTTAGCTTTACAAAATGAATGCAGTCAGTATTTTCCATAAACTGATAAATCTACTAATTGTCCTGGACAAATTTCCATAAATACTTTTCCAAATATGTATTTACTAAGCTTGAATAGTTTTTTCCTATTTGCACTTCAAGATTTAAAACAGAGCTTCCAAACAGAGGAGCCAACTTAAAATTCAACCTAGAAGAATATTGACCTTTCCATGTTTCATAAATGGAAAGTATATTCATGTGAACCCAGGCCATCAAATGTTCCCGTACAAGCTTATAATTACATGCACTCTCAATTATCAAGGGCGGATCTCTTTACAATGAGAAATGCATCACCTTATCAAGCTAAATATTCACAGACTTATCACTCGCAAGATAGCCATAGCCACAAGATATTGGTAAATCAAAGATTCTATAAATAAAATTAACAAATGAAATAGAAGAAATGTGCCTCACCTTCTCTTTCTTGAGCTTTAAGTTCTCCTCTTCCAAGCGTGAAACCTTGCTCACCAACTCATTGTGGTATGCCTAAAATGCAGCCAAAAAGATCATTCAATTAAGAAGAGCAACAAAGAGATAAAGATAATTAATTAGAAAAGGTAAAATAAACACGCAGAACGAAAGATACCTGTTTTCTAGCTCGTGAACGCGCAGCTGATTCCCTGTTCTTGATTTTTCTCCTAAGCCTCCTGTCCATGGTCTTCTCAAACACATCTGATGCATCTCGTTTCTGCCCTGGCGTTGTTGGCTCCGATAATGCACCAATTGACGGGGATGATGACAACCCAAATTTATGAGGATAACTCTGTGAGGTCATCACATCAACAGAATCTAATGCCACAGCAGGACTTGAGGAAGCTTCAGCAAAAAGCCCTGCTTGTACTAGAAAGTCTTCTAAAGTCGTTTCGCCGAGCGTGGGCTCTCTATCTTGAACCTTCACATCCTCGTTGTACCTCTTCTTCTGCCCTTGTTGGATCTCCCTCCACACGTCGTCAACAGTCTTGCCGATCAAAGCTCTAGCCAGTGTCAGACTAGCTTGTCGTTGGAGTGACGATGACACAGAAGTATTCTCCACCTCCTTCCCAGTGACTTCCTGTGCTTCAGAAGTATATAAATTTTGAAGAAGCTCGTGTAGATCCATGCTTCCGAGCGGTTTTCCTATGTCACCCAGGTGGCTATTGACTTCATCCAAAGTCAGGCTGTACCATGAGTTCTGCCTCGTCAATGGAGATGGTTGAAAATGAGACTCTTGGCCATTACCTTGAGATGTCATTGTCTGAATCCCCATTCACCAAGCATTCACGGCCTACAAACCTTACCTTTGCAGAAACCAACAAGTGCATTTCATTAAATTCAAATATGCAGAATTTAATTCTTTAATTTGTGCTAATCTATGCTTTTAAGAATATAATACAACAAAAATACTTGTTCTCATAGACAAAAAGAAGATCAATACAGCTCCAAGACCATTCCAAAATAATAACACCCTCATCAATAGTCTACCGTCAGATTTTCATTAAATTCCGTAAAAATTCCATTATATTTGATCCTAATCTAACATTAATAAATGAGCACTAATACACATGTCACCACAAAAGATTTATATAAAACAAAAAATCATTCCAAAAGCATTATGCCCTTCTTAAGTTGACGATTCTCGGACAAGCAAAGGAATCTAATTTGTCCTCTTTTACATTATACTTTTCCTTGAGACAAAACCATTTTCTCTCTAAACCATAAAAACGAAAAGGAGGGCAAGAAAAAAAAAAAGTTACAAAAACTGAAGCAAGCAAAGTTAAAATTACAATAAAAAAAAATCCCATTTCTATTTGCCATTGAAGACCAAATAAAAGATACAATTTTTCAAGTATTCAGCTAAAAAAAAAAAACACACAACGACAACGACTACCCACCTCGTAAAATCAGGACTAGACCCCAAAAATCCATCTACCCATTACAGGTCTCCAAAAAACAAGAACTTTTAACGATTTTTTCAGGCATACTCACACACACACACAAAAAGAGCAAACAAAAAAAAAAAAAAAAGGCATTAAAAATGCAAAAGAACCTGATTTTCACATACAAATCTTAGTTTTTAAATTACCAGAGGAGTGAAATAACAAAACACTTACCGGTTCAAAGGATCTGATCCAAATCAGACAAGTGAAGAACGAAGATCAAAACAAGACGAACATTAGATTTTGGTGCTGGAAGTGACGAAGAAGAAGAAGAAGGAAAACAAAAAACAAAACAAATAAGAAACCCCAACAAAACAACAACGTTGGCAAAACAATCAGATGTATGTTTGCTTGTGTTTGTTGTTGTTGTTGTGATCAGAAGTTTGCGAAAGAAATATTGCTTTTCTTTCTTTTTTTCCTTTCTTTTTATTTGGGTTTTTTTGGTAAATTTTTTTGGTTTCGTTTGTTAATTCGTAATTGTGCTTTTTTTATTTTATTTTCTTTTCTTTCCGGTGCCCACTGCATCGGTGGAAGTCGGCCTGGTGAATTTCTCATGCCTGGTCTGTTTGGATGGGGTGTTTATTTTTGGAAAATGAAAAATTTTTAGATATGAAAAATAAAAAGTTGTTTGGAATTTTTTTTAAAAGTAAAAAGTTGTTTGGGTGGGTGAAAACTTTTTATTTCTAGAAAGCTCTTTTTTCATTTTTCAAAAATGAAAAATGTTGGATGTTCAGATACGAAAATTTAGGAATGTTCATTTTTCTTGAAATGAAAAATTTTTCATTTTCCAAATTTGAACGTGTCAAACAGACGGAGGGTTAGACTCTGCTATCCTTTGTGTCCATGTGAGGCCCGGCCTGTTAGGATGGCCCATTTGAGCCCATCTTAAAGGCCCGGCCCAATTTGCTAGTATCTGGCATGTTAAGGAATCTGAGGACTCTGATTTAGCTTTGACTTTATCGTCCAGTTAACTTAAATTAAACTAAATTAAACTAAATTGACTATTTAATTTTAATTTAATTTAATTTGATAAAACTTATTTTAATAATTTTTTATCTTTATTATTTCAACAAAATTTTTAATACAACTAGTATATCAAATGGACATTTAGGGTTAGTAATACTTGTTCCACTTTCAAAGTGCGTTTACTAAACTATAAAAGAGTGTAATAGAAAATAGTGAAATTAAAAAGTAAAATAAATGAATAAAAAAGAGGATTTTTGATTCTCTTTCTACTGTTTATTTACTTGTTAGATAATATAAAGTAAAACAATTTCATATCCTTTTTATGTTTACCAATCTTAGTAATATTAATTTTATTAATGTAATTACAAAATATGCTTTTACACAATCTAAAAATCATTAATATATGAAAACTAATTAAGACTATATAAATAAATTTGGTGTTTATTTCCTTTGATAAGGAATCAATACTAAGCGAGATGTAAGGATTAACATTCTCCTTCTTTATTCCCTATATTGTGTGAAGTCTATTAGATTCTCATTCTTTATTTTGTAAGTAAACACAAGATCAATGGAAACAAGGAATGAGTACTCACCTTCTCTTTTCCTTTGATATAAAGTAAACATGCCACGTTTTATATCAAGTTTGAATTATCATCTTGGGGAATTTTGATGAATATCCAAAAAAGTGTATGTCTCTAATACATTACCTTACATATAATGACTTATTTTTATCTACTTTTAAGATAAGTCAATAGTCAACTTAATATGTCTTTTCAAAAAATTCCATGACCAACCTAAAAGGTATTATGGTAAGAAAAATGCTAGGGATACAACTTTAATCCTAACTTTTGAGTATCAACTTATGTGGCATATAAGTTGTTGTTATTTTATTTGTAAATTTTTAAAGTATTATCATATTAATTAATTATATTTACCAATAAAAATATGATACATGAATTGATACTTAAAAAGTGAGAATTAGAGTTAGTGTCTATAATATTACTCTTCTGGTAATTCACTATAATATCTCTTGGTTTTCAACAAAATACCGTTTGATATTCTATAAAAATACCACTCGATATTGTACTAAAAGACCACTTAATATTCTACCAAAATACCATTTGCTAGTATTCACAAGAATACCCTTTGACATACTACTGGAATATTTTTTAAATAATTATTTTAAATACGTTACTTTATAATATATTTTTTAAATTTATAAAAAAAATAAAAAAATTATTAAAAAAAATAAAAAAATTACAAAAGAACACAAAAAAAATTATAAAATAAAAACAATTTAAAAGTGAAAAAAAAAACTCAACTACTTTGAAAAAAAACACTAAATGTTATCTTCTTCCTATCTGATGAGATCAACCACTGGAGAAAAGGAACATTGTGATCGATAAGGATTTCTGACGTCGATTCCAACCCCTGGATCACCTAATTGTGGAGGCATCGAAATCATAAGTTCACCTTCGTGATCATGGATCTCACAAAGACTAGCTAGCAGATCTCGAATGGCATATTCGTGAGGCACAGCGGTGTCAATCTCGCCAAAAGTCCAAATCTACAATCACAAAACTCGAGACCTCTTGGCAATCTTTTTTGGTCGCAACAGCGAACTCATAACTAGATCTGGCAGCTAAGGGAGTTCATAATGCCTCAACAACGATGAGTCGAGAGGAGAAGATGGTAGAGTAGAGTAGAGAAGGGCCAAGGGAGGAAAGATTAGAGATGGAGGGAAAAAAGGGCAAAGGAAGAAAGAGGAGAGAATGGGGATAGAGGGAAAGAGGAGAAAGGAGAGAGAGATAGAGATGGAGGAAGAAAGAAGGGAGAGTGTTGAAAAGAGAAAGAGAGTGAAAAGAAAAAGAGAGAAAATTCACATCTGATGATATTTTTGTTATTGTATTATAAAGTTAAAAAAAAAAGTCAAATGAAAAAATTTTAATGTAAATAATTTACTATCAAATTTTTTTTTTACATATTCAAATACCATCTTATTTTCAAAATGAAAATACTTTCTCATTTTAGAAAAGAAAATTTTTCTTTTGAAAATGAACACATGATCCAAATAGGCCCTAAGGCTCCATTTGTGAGAATACAAATATTTTGGATGAAAATATTTAGTGCTATAGAAAGACATCCAAATGACCACAAAGTTACCCCTATTAACATTTCGGTTTTTGTTTGATGTTTAGTCTCCAACTCAAAATTTTTATATTAATTTTGTCTTTTTTTGAAATGTCAACAAAAGTTATAACTAGTTTTTGAAAAGTCAACTGACTCTAACTTAAAAATTTCATCTCCACCAAGTGAACCAAATGAAGGCTTAGAATTTTGCTAAATAGTTGCATATAGCATTATTTCACACCATTTCAAATTTTTTTTACCAAATGCCATTATTTGAAATGTTAAAATGGAAACATTTAAAATGTTTGGCAAATGGCTGTACTAAATAGAGGGATATTAAATGCATGTTTAGTGCATGAGTTCAATTCAATTTGAATAGTTTTTTTTTTTTTTTTTTGTCTTTTTGAAAAAAGTTAATGTCAACTTCACTATTCACAATTATTATTACGACTTTGTAACTCAAATTTTAAAAGTCTATAATTTTATATATGCAAGTTTAAATTGATTTTTTTTTTAAATTTTATAGAATTTTGAGACGAATCAAATAA
This sequence comes from Antiaris toxicaria, assembly GCA_035233585.1. Lineage (NCBI taxonomy): Eukaryota > Viridiplantae > Streptophyta > Magnoliopsida > Rosales > Moraceae > Antiaris > Antiaris toxicaria. Next base: position 23,314,845 of record CP141153.1, read on the forward strand.
AATCTATATTGATTTTTTTTTAATACATTTCAAGCTTTTGTACCATTTAACTCTAGCAATTCACACATCTCATCAAACCTACAACTCAATTTAACTTAAAACCAACTCAAAAAACTCAATTCCAATGTATTCGCCAAATGCATGCTAAGATTCTATGCATTCAATTTTTTATTTTTCTTTTTCTTTTTCATTTTTCTTTAATAGATCCATCAAACAAAGCACAATCTATTGCTTTCTTCCACTTTCTAGAAATACAAACAACATTTTCATCCACATTTTCACCCACATTATCACCATTTTAATTACCTATAAAAGTAAAGGTATTACAAATTAGATTCCATGGATCAGGGATCAATCTATAGTCTAATATGTAATATATAGATTGAAAAAATCTCAATCCATTAGACTCCTAATCTATTGTAATCCAGTCCATAAACACCGACTTTCTCAAATTGGATTCACGAATTCAATCTATAGCCTTATTGTAACACCCGTTAGAATTAGTTGTGCTTAATTAAACTAAAATGGTATTAATTAGTGTATTGAAATGTGTTTAAAATAAATAATCAGCATTAAATTTTCAAAAATTAAAATCTGAGAAAATATTTCTAGAAAACCCCTAAATTTTTATAAAATTACAAAATTACCATGATCAGTTAATTGAACAAAAGCACTGGTTGACCAGACTGCCTCTGTTCAACTGATATTCTCTACCGCCTGCCTTTTTCTTAAAGAACTAAATTTCACTCCTTAAGAGTGCTTGCAGCAAACTACTTCACCGTGAAGTGCTTTTTTTATAAATATCTCAAACCCCAGTCATTTCTCAGTTTCTCACAACCTTCGTCTCACTCTCCCGTTATCCTTCACCCTCTTATTTTCTCTCCCTATAAACCTCACCTATCTCTTTCCTTCTCCCTCGCTTTATTTTAATTTGCTCTTTCTTTCCTTTTTGCTTGGGGAATGGATTTTTGCTCTCGAAGTTTTTCAAAAATGAAAAATTTTTCATTTTAAGAAAATAGATTTTCTTAAATATTCATACCAAAAATGAAACTTCCAAACAAACATAGCATAAGTATGGGACCAGTTGAATCATTCCATAAAGGAAGGGGACTTTAGACAAATGTCAAAGATTCATGGTTTGCAATAAAACCTACTGTAAAAAATATCATGACATGCGCTCACTTAATATTTATTTATTTATTTATTTATTTATTTTACAATATCAATTGTCCTATTAAGTTACTAGTTGATATTCATGATGATACTGGTCAATATCCACAATGATATTGGTTAGCTTATGGTCACCGATTGGTTACCATCCGACATCCATCGTGATGACAACTGATGACCACCATTACCGGCTGGTTATTAGTTGGTAACCACCTCTGCCAGTGAGATACTAGATAGTTACCAGTTAGTAACTACCTATGCTAGTAGAATACTGACTGATAATCACCTCTTCCAGTAGGCAGTAGGTAATTGATTGGTTACTAATGTGAGGAAATGCCCTAAGCATTAGAGACATTTTGATGTATTTATTTTGAACTAGATAATAAAATTATATATAGAGGTTATTCATTACATTGCTATCTGTCCTCGTTTTATTTACATGTTAAAGTAAATGTAAGCAAATATGGCTCCCTGACTGCTTGTGTTAAAACTGTTAGAATGTTGCATGCAATGGACTTTTGTATGCGAGAAGACAATGTTCTAAAGTAAGCGGTTTAAACTATGGTCTATAGTCTATGGGATTAGACCAAGCATATAACTCATGTTAAGACAATTATGTTGTCTAAAGCCTTGGAGGGGTCGGTTTGTCTTGACTGTCTGGAGCTGGACTCCCAAGTAGAGACATAGATATGTTGCTTGGTAGTGACATATTAGACCGGGACTAAAGCATGATTGATCTACGAAGTCCGCTTTGAGTGGATCGATCTGCTTTTGACATTTATTGTGTAGTAACCTTAATCCTGAGTAGATGGACAGCTTTATGTATATGACTTGTGTACTTTGATGTTCCAATGGCTAAAGCATCTCAGAGGTAGTAAGCTTATAGACCAGTTCGTTGGGTGCATGACTTGTATACGATGAAGGGTTCGTTTACAGATATCGGAATCATAGCTCTAATGAGGAGTTAAGGGTATCATCTTAAAGGCATTATACTGAATGTGAAAATGGACAAGGCCTTAGGTCGTCTGCTGGGCGGATGACTTCTTATTCACATATGGTGAATAATCATTTTCTTTATTCGGTAGTATAATGGAACTTTAAGATAGCCTAATCAGTAGGATTATACAGACTTTGACCTAAGACTGATCATGGATATCATATGAGCGTTCTGCATACATGACAAGGTCATTGGACGATTGTGGTAGCCCGCCCTACTGAGGAGGCTCTTCAGTGCTATTACAGTCAACTCTATAGTTAACCGCAATAGTATGCAGACCTCTAGGGTCGCCGGCAATCATGCTGAACTTGAAAACTGCTTACTAATTTACAGAATAATTTTTTTTTCTTAATATCATGAACTATTTGAAAATGTGATAAGGAAATCATGTTAACAAAATAACATGCACATGAATCACGATTCTCCTATCACATAATCTTAACTTAAAATCTTGTTCTTGAAACTACATGTTTAAAGTTTTCAAAACTATACAGCAGAAGATTTAAGATGACCACAGTCCCTCGCCCAATCCTCCCTGGCATGCATCTACCCTGTTCGTCATCCACCGTATACTATTGGTGAACATGTCTCTTACCTGCAACATGTGAACAAACTGATGAGCTATGGGCTCAGTAAGTTCAAACATAAAAACATGAAACATGACATACTATACTGCTGTGCTCATGCATGAAACTGGACTCTATAAAATATGCTCGTGGCTGAAAGATTAATCTTAGGACATTATCTGTTATTTAGTTCTGGTTTTGGGCCCCTGATTGGTCGTACCGATATGTTAGCATAACTGGGAGTGGTACTTTAGTGCTGACCTCCTTAGTCTTAAATGAAGCTAAACATGAAAACCTCCCCGTGGGTCGAGAGGTCGATACACCAATAACTGGTTTAATTACCATCTTGTTGGTGTTCTAACTGGGTAGCATACTGATTGTCCCCACAGTCAGAACCTGTTACATGAATTACTGGGGTGTGAGTTTTATTAACACACTAGGGTGCCTTGTGCACCTACCTGTTTTCGTGTTCTGGTACCTGTCTGACATATGTACTGAAACATGAAACTCTACATGTATGACATGAACTAACATGTAACTGACATGGAACTGACATGAATATCGTGATGTAGACAATTAATATCTAACATACACGTCAAACAATATACATAACATCTTAAACATAACAAGATTATCTATATTGCAGTCAGGACAATATTTGAACTTACAGAAAATCTGCGAGCGTAAGCCTTTGCTGCTCTGGGACTGCTATATCGGGGTCTTTGGCTTGAACTCCTATAAAAGAAATAATCACTGATTATTTTCAATATTCATCTTATACTGGAAACATGGCAAAACATGAATTTTCTATTTCCAGACTCCTTTTTTTTTTTTTTTTTTACTCTTTGGCTTTGGACACGCCCTCCTACACGACCGTGTCTCTGGCCGTGTACCTCTCTGGACTTATGTGCCTGGCCGTGTACTTCGTGGAACATGGCCGTATATACTTACACGCGTGGATACACGGCCATGTTACTGGCCGTGTACTCCTCTAGACTATACGTACATGCTTACATGGTTACTTACACGGTCGTGTTTTCCTGCTGTCTAATATGGTCTACTACACGCCTTTCCCTTGACCGTGTGCCCCTTGACACAGCTCGATACACGGCCGTGTTCTTGGCCGTGTACCTCTTGGGTCTGAATTTTCTTGCAATACGTTCGTGCATGTGGGCATATTCGGGGCCGTGTACTAAACACGCCCTTGTACACGCCCGTGTTCATACCAGAATCAAGATTCTGGGTCCGAACTGCTCTGCTCTGATTTTCTAAGGCTTTTATGACCTTTGTTCTACTTCTTACACTCGAAATCGATCTCTATAAGATCGTTTCAAGGTATCTACTATATTTCTACTATCACAAATCCATAGTTTCATAAGCAAAATCTCACATTTTGCTTATGAACATCTCTTGACTCAACTTTTGAAAAATCTGAGCTTTCTTAAAGAAAACTCACTAAACTTGGTTTTCTAAACCATCAACTCATGGATTCGTGTTTTAAAACAACTAGACTCGAACCATGTTTCGATTTTAACTGAAAATCTCAACACGATTTACTCACATTTACTTTTTTCCTCTCAAAACCCTTGATTTTCCCCCAAGAAAAACGTGAGAAAATGAGGGTTTACCTTGCTTTAAAGCTTGAGAGCTTCTTGCTGCTGATTCTTGGCTAATTGCTTAATCGATCTGCTGCTTGAAGAGAAAAACCCGAACTTGTTTGGATTTCCCTTCCTTTTCTCTTCCTTTTTCGGTCTCTTTCTCTCTTTCCCTTTCTCTTTCTCTTTCATTCTTTCTCTTTCTTTCTTTCTTTCTTTCTTTTCTTTCTCTCTCTGCCGGCTGCTTATTTTCACCCCAAACCAAGTGAATTAATTCACTTGGCTACTGTGTAGTAGCTGCTCACGTGACCTCCACCCTTTCCCTTACTTTCTTTAATTTTCTTTAAAGAAAGATAGGCTTTGTTTGGCAAATTCTTGGCCATTGATCAATGTGGCTCACTTGTGTGCCATTGATATCTTAATATGTATTTTTTCACATACTTTTCTATTAAATTTTAAAACATCATAATTTGAATTAATGTTTACCTTTTAAACTATATTCATTAATTTATTGTCAAATTTTGATTAAAACTCAGTTAATCAAAATTTTCCTCTGCTTTGTATTCTGTAACATGTCTCACTGTAAATGTACATTTATTTATATATTTTGTACAAAATTTTCCTAGAGTATAGATTTCTCGATTATCACAACGATAGCTTGTCACAGGCTTATGTAATACGGTATATAATTGGGAGTTCAGTTTCAAGTTTATAGTGGTGTAGTTCTGAAATTAGTGATCATATGATTGAGTTATTCGGTAAAGAATGATGATCATATGGATTTGCAGGAGCCCGATTATATATGTCCAATTGATCCCTCTACTAGCTCCACATAATTCCTTAACGTTTGGCAAAATTGATTTGTGTATGTTATTGGCTAGTTTATTATGCATGGATGGTGTTGACATAGGATTAGGATGGTGGACAAGATTCTCTCCGGTTGGATTCAGATTTTGTTTTGGATAATAGAGTAAATAATTATTCGAACTCTAAATAAAGTTGACATGATTTTATTTGAGATTGGATTGGAGTTGTAGAAAATTATCCACGAGAACAAGAATTTGAGATACAACTGTTTTGTGGATTTTGAAATTTGAATTTTGAAATTTAAAATTTGAATTTTGAAATTTGAAATTTGAAATTTGAAATTTGAAATTTGAAATTCGAATTTAAAATTCGAATTTGAAATTTAAATTTGAAATTTGAAATTTGAAATTTGAAATTTGAATTTGAAATTCGAATTTAAAATTCGAATTTGAAATTTAAATTTGAAATTTGAAATTTGAAATTTGAATTTGAAATTTAAAATTCAAATTTTGAATCACAGTCCAAGTGTGATTCGAATTTCTTGTGGTAAATTCACAAGGAATGAAATTCGAATTTGAGTTGGATATGGAGAGGAAAATCTTGTTAGAATCCTACTTGAATTTTAAATCCAAATCCTAACAATAATGGACGAAAATTTTGAGGATTATCCTCATAGAATTTTCAGATTTTTTGTGGATAAGGTTCAAGGAAAAATTCAAGTTTCAATCCTAGTTGAATTTGGATTCTCTCCTCCCTGATAATGGCCAAATTTTTGAGTGAATCTCCTAGAATATTTTCAGTTATTTTGGATAAGGATGAGATAAGATTCAAGCTTGAAAATCCTAGTGGAATTTTGATTCTTCCCTTATCCAAAAGTGGCCGAAATTTTTGTTGGGATTTTCCCCTTGGATTTTCGGATTTTTTGGTTGAAAAAGGGAGATAAAATTCATGTTAAAATCTTGTTTAGATTTGAATTGGATAATCCTAATGTTGGCCGAAATTTCGTTGGGATTTTCCCCTTAGATAATTTCAGATTTTATGTTGTGGATAAGGGAGAAAATCTTCTCCTAATCCAATTCGAATTCAGAGAATCACCTCATGCAAGTCTATAAATAGAGGTCCTGCCACTCTAGTTCTCTCAGACCACAGACTCTCAGGTGAGCAACCTTATTGTTGCATAACTCACCGTGACAATAAGTTCTTTAGAGATCTGGGTGGTCGGAAGAAAACTAGCAGTGCTAGCATATCAATCGAGGTTCAGAGTACCCACACACTCAGCCATTTGGAAATTGGAGAATAGTAGAGAAGGCTAGTTGGTTGAAACCCTCCAGTCATTCTCCTCCTACAAGATTGGTGTCCTTAAGGTATGAGTTGAAATTGTTGTTGGTTTATTGTATATGGCATCATGAGATATTTAACGATCTTAAAAAATTTTTATTGTTCCGCTGCGCCACTCTGATACGTTTTTACCGATTTATTATCCTACAATTGGTATCAGAGCCATCTCATGACTATGCCATGTACATAAATTAGACAATTAGTTAGTCTTTTTATTTATGTATGGACTTGATATTTAGAGAGCGGCATTCTAGGATTCCTTTATGTTGTTATCATGAATTATGTATGTAGTATGTGGTTATTTTAATTTTTTTTAATTATTATAAGCATGCTTGTTTTTGCCAGTTATGGTTCCTTAGAATTTAGAAAAACTGTATCTAGGATTTTTTATGTAACCATGAGAGCAGTTTATTAATACTATAATTTTCCCATGGATTTTAAATTTTGTCTCTTAGAATTATTATGATTAGAATTTTTTGTACACCGGAAACGGTTTAGAAAATTTTATGTAATTATTCTTGGAGGAGATTGAAGATTGAAGACTGTAATTTATTTTTCCTAAAAGTTAAATTTAATTTAAAGGTTGAAATTTTGATTGTGGTGAAAATTTCAATTTAATTGGGATTCAAATTAATTTTTGGAGATCCTAATGGGTAAATTGAAATATGACACTGAAATCGAGGATCGATCCCCTCGGGATGGACCATCAGCCGTGATGGGGCTGCAGCCCCTACCTTCGGGCAGGAAGGGGCTGCAACAGCCCCTGCCCACGGCTGCACTCCACGACCGCAGGCTTTGCCTGCAGCCGAGGGTGGCCATGGCCCTCTCAAGGCTGGTCTCAGCCTGGGCGTGCAGCCTGCCGGCTACTGCGCCCAGCCTAAGCGTGCAGCTTAACGCTGCAAGCTTGGCCTGCAGCCTAACAGGGTTGCACATGGGGCGGTCATGGGCTGCCAGCCCCCCGGGGGGCTGCCGGTTGCCCACGGCGGCTGTCGGCCTCCGGGGCCGGTGGGGCAACGGTTCGAAAATCGAAAAATTTTGATTTTTAAATTTGAGATTTAATTTTTTAAATCATGTTTAAAAATATGTAATTGAAAATTTAAAATTTTTGAAAGTACATATTATTGCACATGATATTTAAAATTGTTTAAAATTTGAATTTGAAATTAAATTTGAAATTCGAATTTGGAATTTGAATTTGAAATTTAAATTTTTAAAATTTAAATTTTAAATAATTCTTAGGATGAGAAATAAATGGAGAGGCTATATAAAGATGGATACAAGAAGACGGAACAAAATTCAAGACCCAAAGAATGCTTTGGATGGAATTTTGTAATCTTTATTTTCTTTGTTCTAGGATGGAACCATGACTTGGTTATTTATCTGTCAATTATTTTTTCTGTGATATGTCATGGATGTATAAATATGTATTGATAGATGTTTTATATGCATATTTGATAACATGTCATATAGGATAGGTGAGTGCCGCTCATACTATATTGATCATACATATTTGTCAAAACTTGCATGTTTTTCAAAATATTGAGTGGGAGAGGGTTTTAAACAAACTCATGGCCTCCATTGTTGATCCATATGTGAAAACATGGTAACGCCTCGTGTCAGTTCTGCCCTGACCACACCCCTCGGTAGGTGTTTACCGCCGCCGGTATACTAGATTAGATCTCCTATGTGGAAAACGTGTTCGGGTATGATCCTATTCATGACCACTCCTCGGTGGCTTGGTAAGACGTGGATCGGACTCAAGACTCGTTTAGTTATTAACCTTCCCTAGAAGCTCTGTTAACTAAATTGGTGGCCAAATAAGCGGTTATTAATATATGTCTTAACCTTGGAGGATATAAGACAACATATATTAATTGGACGGGGTCCATGTTCTGGCTATTTGTTTTCATGACCACCCCTCGGAGGCTTGGGGTAATAGGTGCTGAGAATTACCATTGTAATGCTACATGTTTTTCAAGTTTCATGTAGGAACATACTTGTAGGTTTTATTTGCTAAATTATCTGTATATTTGCATGGGCTTTGTAATGATGTCTAGTTTAATTTTATTTCAGTTCAAAATATCACCGACACCCCTCATTTCAATACTTACTGAGAATAAACTGAATGGCGATAATTATAAAGATTGGAAAAGAAATCTATTGATAGTTCTCAGCTGCAAGAGACACAAGTTTGTACTGGACGAACCATGCCCACCAAGGCCCAAACATGACACACCGTTTGAGGAAGTCCCGGTTGCCTATACTCGTTGGAGAGAATCCAATGAGATAGCTCGGTACTACATACTTGCTAGCATGACGAGTGCTTTACAAAAGCAGCATAAGACTTATCAGGTTGCTAGGGAGATCATGGACAATCTGGAGGACATGTTCGAAGGCCAAGAAAAATTAGCTTGACAGTCCGCTATCACCAGCATTATGAACTCTAAGCAAAAGACCGGTACTCCGGTGAAGGACCATATGTTCACTCTAATGGGATTCTTCGCTGAGGCTACCGAGAATGGTGCTGAGTTGAACTACAACACCTAGATCGAGATGGTGTTCAAAACTCTGTTTAAAGATTTTGTGGGGTTTAAGGCCACATATAATCTGGCGACAAGGGAGTTAGGACTAACTGAGCTCATGAACCAACTCCAAGCTTATGAGTGGATGATCAGGGATGGGGATGCGGTCCAACCCAAAAGAGAGGCCAATTTGGCGGAATCTTCCAAACCCTCACGGAAGAGGAAGAGGCCAAATCAAAAGCAAGCAGCTTCCAGTTCTTCTAATCCTCCTGTCTCAGATGGGAAGAAGAAGAAGAAGAACAAGAACAAGAAGCCTAGGAACCCTAAAAAGTCCAAGTGCTTCCACTGTGGGAAGGTAGGTCACTTTAAGAAGGCTTGCTGGGAAATCCTAGCCTCCAAGGGCAACGAAGGTAAGGAACTTCACTACTTGAAAGCGTGTTTAGTGGAAGAATCGAAAGACACTTGGGTCATTGATTCGGGCGCCACTAATCATGTTTGTGTTTCTATGCAGAGGTTTGTGGAAACGAGAAGTCTACATGATAGGAGCCTCTCATTGCGGACTGGAGATGGCAGCTTGATGGTGGCTAAGGTAGTGGGAGAAATTTATCTTTACTTTGATGAATTTAGGTTTATTTTATTAAGAGACTGTTTTTATGTTTCTAATTTTAGGAGGAACCTTATATCGGTAACTTGTTTAATAAAGGATTCTTATTTAGTTTCTTTTAGTAAAAGAGTTGATATTCGTAGAAATAAGTCTTTTATCTGTTCTGGATGGATAGATGGAAATCTATATTTGATCAAACCAAAGATGTACTCACTGCTTGACACCGAATTAATAGATAACTCTAAAAGGTTGAAAGTTTCTCACTCTAACAAGGTGTATCTTTGGTATTTAAGACTTAGTCATATTAATCAAGATATGATTCAAAGATTGGTGAAAGACGGTCCTCTGGAATCTCTGGAGGAGGTACGTCTTCCTCAATGTGAGTCTTGTCTAGAGGGAAAAATTACTAAAAGGTCTTTTGGAGCTAAGGATACTAGGGCTTAAGAGCTTTTAGAAATTGTGCACACTGACGTATGTGGCCCCATGAACATCACAGCACGAGGAAGGTTCGAGTATTATGTCTCCTTATAGATGATTACTCGAGGTATGGATATGTGTATCTGATGCACCGCAAGAGTGAAACCTTTGACAAGTTCAAAGAGTATCATGCGGAAGTGGAAAAGCAATTGGATAAATCCATAAAGACACTTCGATCTGATCGAGGTGGTGAATATCTCTTCGATGAATTTCTAGGATATCTTGTAGAGAATGGGATATTATCCCAATTGACTACACCTGGTACTCCACAACATAATGGTGTAGCCGACAGGAGAAACAGGACCTTGTTAGATATGGTACGATCTATGATGAGTTATTCAACGCTGCCATTATCATTTTGGGGATATGCTTTACAAACGGCGTGCTATATTCTGAACCAGGTTCCAAGCAAGTCAATTCTCAAGACTCCGTATGAATTGTGGCGTGGCAGGAAGCCCTCCCTTGGACATATGAGAATATGGGGCTGCCCGGTGCATGTACTAGATAGGGATGCGAAGAAGTTGGAACCAAGATCAGAATTGTGCATGTTTTAGGGTATCCAAAGGGAACTAAAGGAGGTCTGTTCTATAACCCTAAGGAACAAAAAGTCATTGTATCAACCCATGCAACATTCTTGGAGGAAAGTCACATGAATGATTTTAAGCCTTAAAGCAAAGTGGTGCTAGATGAGTTATCGGGTGAAAGAACTGCTCCACAGGTTTCAGTCTTGGACACAAGTCCGAGTTCCGGTGAAAGACTTGCAGACGATCAATAATTTAGGGTGCCTCGTCGTAGTGGAAGGGTTTCGAAGAAACCTAATTTCTTCATGTATGATGCTGAGGTATATCGGGCCGAGGCTCATGAGCATGAGGATGATCCGGTCACCTATGATGAAGTTGTAAATGATGTTGATTCTAAATCTTGGAAACAGGCTATGAACAATGAGATGGATTCTATGAAATCCAACTCTATTTGGTAACTTGTAAATTTACCGGATGGGATAAAACCCATTAGATGCAAATGGGTCTACAAAAGAAAGAAGGATGCGGAAGGGAGAGTGGAAACTTTCAAAGCTATACTGGTTGCAAAGGGGTACACGTAAAAGGCTGGAATCGATTACGATGAAACCTTTTCGCCTGTTACTATGCTGAAGTCTATCCGTATTCTTCTGTCCATTGCTGTGGCTCTCAATTACGAGATTTGGCAAATGGATGTCAAGACGGCATTCTTGAATGGCCATCTTGAGGAGTGTATCTACATGATATAGCCCGAAGGGTTCGAAGCGAAAGGCCAAGATAGGAAAGTCTGCAAGTTGCTTAGATCCATTTATGAATTAAACCAAGCATCCCACTCATGAAACCAGAGATTTGATCAAGCGATCAAGACATTCGGTTTTGAGCAGAACATTGATGAACCCTGTGTTTATAAACATATTAAGGATGGAAAAGTGGTCTTTCTGATACTCTATGTCGATGATATACTGCTCATTGAGAATGATTTAGGGAACTTATCATCGGTCAAACTTTGGTTACACCAACAGTTTGACATGAAGGACTTGGGAGAAGCTAATTATGTTCTAGGCATTCGTCTCTTCAGAGATCGAAAAAACAAAATGATAGCGTTATCTCAAGCTTCACACATAGATAAAATAATTGACAAATATGCAATACAAGAGGCAAAGAAAGGTACACAACCTTCTATTGCTGGTCTAACTCTTTCATTAGATGACTGTCCCAAGACATTGGAAGAAAGAGAGCGTATGAGTAAGGTCCCTTATGCATCCGCTGTGGGTAGTCTTATGTATGCTATGCTTTGCACTCGCCCGGACATATGTTTTGCAGTAGGTATGGTGAGTCGATATCAAGTGAATCCTAGAACTAAGCATTGGTAAGTAGTAAAGCATATACTCAAGTATCTTAAGAAAACGAGCGACTATATGCTGGTGTATTCTGGAGGGGACCTAACACCCGTAGGATATACGGACTCAGACTTCTAGACTTACAAGGATTCGAGGAAATCGACATCTGGATCAGTGTTTTTGCTCGGAGGAGGTGCCATTGTGTGGAGGAGCGTGAAGCAGGACTGCACAGTTGACTCTACTATGGAAGCTGAGTATGTGGCTGCGGTTGAGGCATCTAAAGAAGCGGTTTAGCTCACAAGTTCTTTAGAGACCTTGAGGTCATTCCGGATGTTGACAAGCCTATCACACTTTATTGTGATAACACTGGGGCTATTGCCAACATAAGGGAATCTCGTCACCATAAGAGGACCAAACACATAAATCGGAGATATCATATTATTAGAGGGCACGTGGAGACAAGACAAGTAGATGTATGTAAGATCGCGTCCGAGGACAACATAGAGGATGGGGATGCGTAACATGACACATCTGCTGGCTTAGGGCAAGTGGGAGATTGTTAGGAAATGCCCTAAGCATTAGAGACATTTTGATGTATTTATTTTGAACTGGATAATAAAATTATATATAGAGGTTATTGTCACGGCCCAAAATTTAGACACGTGACACGGCAGCCAAATCATAATATCAACCCGAGATTTAAGGAAAAATATATATTACGAAAAGCAGGTCAACATTATAATTTAGCTAAGCCTAATTATTTATAAAGTAGCATCATAACCACATAATAAAATAAAGGAGAAAATAAATGCTTTTTAATGCGGAAATCAAACACAAAATCGGTTTTCAAAAGAAATTACCAACCATAAAATATTCCCAAGCATGAAATTTAAATAACGTGAAATAAGGTCCAAACTTAAGGTCTGATTACATCGGAACGAGAAACAGAAAGAAGAGGATGGAGAAAACGGATAGCATCATCTTTGGTAGAAACGGATAGCTCAACGATTTTCGGAACTGCTACCTCCCGCACCTGGAAGTAGTCATTTCGAAATCACAAAGAAAAGGACGTGAGCGCTGGCTCAGTAGGACAGAAACAAAGGTGGATTAAACAGGTAACATTTAAATGTATGGCATAATATTCGTTTGCAAAAAAAAAATCAACAATTTAAGAATACATGGCATAATAATCATTTAAAACAAATAATCAACAATTTAATGAAAACATTTTTAATATAAGTTTTATTCTGCTGAGGACTTAGCGTAGCTGCAATATACGTGCCCCAATATTAAAATAATAAATCATTAAAATAAACCATCATATTTTGAGTGAGGACTTGTCGTAGCTATAATATACGTACCTCAAATTGAATTATCCTAGATCATCTCGTTACGATCTAAATAGGCCGAACGGCCCTGTCCAGGTTTAGGGACCTTCCCCCATGGCGTCAACTTTAGGACGCACGCATCATTTATAATGATCGTGAACTAGAGCTCAATTATGTTCACCGGATTATTCAAAAAGATGGTATTTACCAAGTTATATTATGCCATTAATCAAAACACGCTTTAAAATACACATTTATTACAAAACACGTTGAATGCGTTTATTTCATCAAAAAAACAGTATAATAATTTCATAAACTGAAAACAGCATGCCATCGATAAAACAAGGAAATTTAAAACACTTGACTACTCCCAGAAAAGGCTAGAAAATCCTACCTCGATTATTGCACAAGCGTTGCAATAACGTGATCCACGAATCAAGCAAGAACGTCAAATAAATCCTATAATCACAACATATGATCAGTCTAGGTCTAGACATAATTATCCAATCATTTTAGTGTGCCACAAAAGGATTTTAAAATGTTTAATAAACATTTGAGATTTAAAATTTGTGGAAAACCTTAAGTTAGGATATTACTGGACATGGGCAGACTGACCTAGGCTGACTATAAAATCAATATTAATTCATTTTTAATTCCAAAAATTCTAAATTTTTTATATGTTAAACTAGACATCCGTAGCTTTAATTCCATATAATTTTTATAATTTTTAGACATCGTTTGGTTACTCAACTAGGCCAAAAACCGAGGGGTTGTTTTCAGGCATAAAATCAGGGTTTCAGTTTTAGTTCAAAAACCGGCAGTTCTGTCCACCTCTTAGAAAAATATTTTGACTAGGCCAACGGATGAGTTTGGTTCTGAAATTTTGCAGGCATTTAGGGGACATCTTGAATTAAATTTTAGGCTCAAGATTTACTCGAAAATCATTTTTAAAACTCAAGTTATGGCTGACACAAGTTTACTGTTCATATGGTAATTTTCCAGATTTCCGTTTTTCCTGTCCGAATTTCAATTAGCCTCAAACCAATTCAATTTTCATCCAATGATCATGAAATTTTGTGGAGAACCTTATTTATATGTCATTAACACAACCAAAGAATCAAATTGGCAAAAATCATAAAATTTTACACATGTGATAATAGGGTTTTTGAAAGGGAAACAAAGAGGCAAAAATTTTTTAGGGTTTAAGAGAGATTCACACCTTATGTGTGCTGCACTATTTTTAATGCTTAGTCTCCTTTTTGGCTGAATTTGTGTGAGTGTTGGAGTCTTCAAAACAGTAGGGAAAACAGTGGAAAAAACCATAAAACCATATAAATTCACACCTTATTTGTGCTGCACTATTTTTAATGCTTGGTCTCCTTTTTGGCTGAATTTGTGTGAGTGTTGGAGTCTTCAAAACAGTAGGGAAAACAGTGGAGAAAACCATATAAATTTTAGATTTAAAATCAAAAGGAGAAGGAAGGAAAAAGTTGATTTCTCACCTTGTTTTTGTCTCAAAATTTGTTAAATCCTTGAGCTGCCTTTAGGTAGGTTTTGTTTGCTGTTTTGGGGGTGTTTTGGGATAGAAAATTCAGAGAGGAAACAAGGGGAGGCTGGCTGAATTTTTGAGAGTGAAAGGAAGGGTGAATGAGAGTTAAAAGAGGGTTTTTATACTAGGTTTTTCTTTCCCTTTCTCTTCCTTGTTTGGCTGAAAATTTTAAGGGGCAAAAGGGTAAGTTTTTGTGCTGTTTTGAGGCTAGGGTTTTCTCTCTTATTTCCCCTTAAGTAGCCGAAATTATCCATTAGTTTTTTTAGGAAAAAATAATTTGAATTTTTGATTGAGTTTTGACCTAGCTTTTAATTCAAATAAAATCTCCTTTATTCCCTACACTTTATGGCCGAATTTCTTCTTTATATTTAAGGGACGAAATTTGAATTTGAATCCTCCTTAAATTTGTGAGATTTAAATTTTAATTAAAAATCCCAAGTGATGGCTGAATATTTTAGGGTTTTTTTTTAAGTTAAAATTGTTGACTTTTTGAGCAGTATTTGACTAGGAAACCAACCTTGGGTTTCCAAAAGATTTTTAATTAATTTTTTTTGGCACACTAATTGTATTTAAATTATATATTGACCCTTAAATAAAATTTAAGGCATCACAGTTATTCATTACATTGCTATCTGTCCTCGTTTTATTTACATGTTAAAGTAAATGTAAGCAATATGGCTCCTTGACTGCTTGTGTTAAAATTGTTAGAACGTTACATGCAATGGACTTTTGTATGTAAGAAGACAATATTCTAAAGTAAGCGGTCTAAACTATGGTCTGTAGTCTATGGGGTTAGACTGAGCATCTAACTCATGTTAAGACTATTATATTGTCTAAAGCCTTAGAATGGACGGTTTGTCTTGACTGTCTGGAGCTGGACTCCCAAGTAGAGACATAGATATGTTGCTTGGTGGTGACATATTAGACTGGGACTAAAGCGTGAATGATCTATGAAGTCCGCTTTGAGTGGATCGATCTGCTTTTGACGTTCATTGTGTAGTAACCTTAATCCTGAGTAGATGGACAGCTTCATATATATGACTTGTGTACTTTGATATTCCAATGGCTAAAGCGTCTCAGAGGTAGTAAGCTTATAGACCGGTTCGTTGGGTGCATGACTTGTATACGATGAAGGGTTCGTTTACAGATATCGGAATCATAGATCTAATGCGGAGTTAAGGGTATCCTCTTAAAGGCATTATACTGAATGTGAAAATGGACAAGGCCTTGGGTCGTCTGCTGGGCGGATGACTTCTTATTCACATATGGTGAATAATCATTTTTTTTATTCGGTAGCATAATGAAGCTTTAAGATAGCCTAATCAGTAGGATTATATGGACTTTGACCTAAGGCTGATCATGGATATCATATGAGGGTTCTGCATACATGACAAGGTCATTGGACGATAGTTTATCACAAGTTTACGTAATACGGTATATAATTGGGAGTTCAATTTCAGGTTTATAGTGGTGTGGCTCTGAAATTAGTGATCATATGATTGAGTTGTTCGGTAAAGAATGATGATCATATGGATTTGTAGGAGCCCGATTATATATGTCCAATTGGTCCCTCTACTAGCTCCACATAATTCCTTAACGTTTGGCAAAATTGATTTGTGTATGTTATTGGTTAGTTTATTTTGCATGGATGGTGTTGACATAGGATTAGGATGGTGGACAAGATTCTCTCCGGTTGGATTCAGATTTTGTTTTGGATAATAGAGTACATAATTATTCGAACTCCAAATAAAGTTAACATGATTTTATTTGAGATTGCATTGGAGTTGTAGAAAATTATCCATGAGAACAAGAATTTGAGATACAACTGTTTTGTGGATTTTGAAATTGGAATTTTGAAATTTAAAATTTGAAATTTGAAATTTAAATTTGAAATTTGAATTTGAAATTTGAAATTCAAATTTTGAATCACAGTCCAAGTGGGATTCGAATTTCTTGTGGTAAATCCACAAGGAATGAAATTCGAATTTGAGTTGGATATGGAGAGGAAAATCTTGTTAGAATCCTACTTGAATTTTGAATCCAAATCCTAACAATAATGGATGAAAATTTTGAGGATTATACTCATGGAATTTTCAGATTTTTTGTGGATAAGATTCAAGGAAAAATTCAAGTTTCAATCTCAGTTGAATTTGGATTCTCTCCTCCTTGATAATGGCTGAATTTTTGAGTGTATCTCCTAGAAGATTTTCGGTTATTTTGGATAAGGATGAGATAAGATTCAAGCTTGAAAATCCTAGTGGAATTTTGATTCTTCCCTTATCCAAAAGTGGCCGAAATTTTTGTTGGGATTTTCCCCTTGGATTTTCGGATTTTTTGGTTGAAAAAGGGAGATAAAATTCATGTTAAAATCTTGTTTAGATTTGAATTGGATAATCCTAATATTGGCTGAAATTTTGTTGGGATTTTCCCCTTAGATAATTTCAGATTTTATATTGTGGATAAGGGAGAAAATCTTCTCCTAATCCAATTTGAATTCAGAGAATCACCTCATGCAAGTCTATAAATAGAGGTCCTGCCACTCTAGTTCTCTCAGACCACAGACTCTCAGGTGAGCGGACTTATTGTTGCATAACTCACCGTGACAATAAGTTCTTTAGAGATCTGGGTGGTCGGAAGAAGACTAGCAGTGCTAGCATACCGATCGAGGTTCAGAGTGCCCACACACTCAGCCATTCGAGAATTGGAGAATAGTAGAGAAGGCTAGTTAGTTGAAGCCCTTCGGTCATTCTCCTCCTGCAAGATTGGCATCCTTGAGGTATGAGTTGAAATTGTTGTTGGTTTATTGTATATGGCATCATGAGATATTTAACGATCTTAAAAAATTTTTATTGTTCCGCTGCACCACTCTGATATGTTTTTGCCGATTTATTTTCCTACAACTAAGTAGTATCTTCTTTAGCTAGTAGGATACCGGTAGGAAACTACCAAATCTAATTGATTTTTTAGAATTTATCACCTGATTAGTAAAAAAAAATTACAAAAATTCGTTAAAAACATAAAAGCCAACAAAACAACAAACACAAAAATTTATCATCCCCATGTGTTTCTATAGTTACCACATGTCATCACCACATGCCGACACTACCATCATTCTAAACAACCCCTATCGCCAAGATCAGAACTCAACACACCCACGATCCCGCATGGAAAGAGATTAATCTTCTTGAACATAGTTGCATGGAGGGAAAAGATCCAATCTCATATGCATGTGGAGGAGATCCTTGGCCATAATCGCGCATGGAGATAGGAGATCAGATCTTGTTCACTAAAATCTTGCAAGAGCACGATGTCAAGTTATAATAGTAAAATGATGAGAAAAGGATGTCACACCCACATGGATTGTTATCGAATTTTTACTAAGTATTGTAATTATAATTATCTTAATTTTATCTGGAAAATTGATACACAAAACAATTAAAAAAACTAAAATAAAAACTAAAATATATTAAAAAGAAAATCAAATACTAGTGGCGAGACAACCAATGGAAAAAGTTTCTAGAGGTTTGAATTCACTTAGCAATCAACTATACCTTTTTATTGTCAATTTATTGCTGATTAATTCTCCTAGTTTCTAAGCCAAGAACACTAATGTATTCAACTCCCTCTCATGAGTGCCGATTAAAAATATTGTCTAAATTCTATTACAATACCCTCATACAAAACCAAGAAAATAAGAATTTGTTACGTTTAAGTTCTCTTTAATAGCTTCCAAGGAATTATAGGCCACCCGAACTCTATTATATCCTAAATTATATTATACAATACCTGCATCTAAAATCCCCTCTCCCGAATGCCGGATTCTAAATACTAAAACAATTAAATCATGATCAATAAATTAAAAGTATTAAGAATTGGATAATACAAATAAACTAGTGGAAAATCTCATAAAACAAATCAAACAAGAAAAGATATAGTATCAAGCATAGGCTATATCGTTCCTCTAGAAAATAGAAAATTAGTTCATGATAAAACAAAATAAAAGCCTAATAATCTTAAACATGATTAAGAAAGAAGAGAGAAAAACTAGGAAAAAAATTAATGAAGAGCAACTTCACTTTCTCCTTTTCTCTCACTCCAAGCCATTCTCTAAATTTATCTCTTTGAAAATCTGCCAATAGTCCTTTCAAATCTACCATAAGAATGCCTATTTATTAGATTTGAGACTTAAAGGTGCAAAATGGGTAAGTTTCCCTTGAAATCAACCTAAAATAAAATTTTCTCGCATTGCAGAATCTAGGCACTACATATCTAGTGCCTAGGCACTAGGCTCTCTGCCTTTCGTGTGTTTTCTTGTTCATTTTGAGCACCGAGGCACCAAAAATGGCATAGAGGCATTATTAACTTACCTAACTTGGATCTTCCTTAAAAAATTCTTCCTAAATTGCTCTAAATGAAAAAATCATCAAGACTTCACCTAATCTACACACAAAACACAAAACAAAAAAACACACATAAAACATACAAAAAATCTTAAGAACATACTAAATATCAAGTCCAAAAGATACTGAACTAGTGAGTAAAATTCACTCATCGAATACCCTAAACTTAACATTTTGCTATTTCTTGAGCAAACAAAACGAAAATAGCAAAAACACAAAATACTTAACACAAAATGGAATATTGATAAAATTTTATTTGCAAAAGGCCTCCAAGATCCCACATACCTGTAGCTCAAGAAAATTTTCAAAACATTATAAGTGTCTAGAATTTCAACTCAAATGTTGCTTTACCTTACTCTCGATCCCTTTGGTATGTGTAAAGATTGTACTTCACATCCAACCTCATGTGACTCGAATCAATTTATGCAATTGAGTAAATCTTACTTGACCTCTAGATAAAGATGAGTTTCAAAGCACCATAAGCTTACCTTTCTCACAATTCTCTACTAATGTCGGCTACCTATCATTAAAAATCAATAGGATTTTTTTATGCTTAAAATGATCGACTAGGGTTAAAGTAGGATATCGATTCTTTTGTGAATTAAATTATCCAAACACATCAATCATCCTAGGGCCTTTCATAGAGCTCTTCACATCATTCTAATGACATCTTAAAAACTTGTCTTCATTCCCCCTTTTTTTATCCACCTTATTCATTTTCAATTTTTTTATTTTTATAACTTTTTATTTTCTTTCTCTCTCTTTTTTTTTAAATTAAAAATCACTACACCCCCAAACTTGATTTCTTGACTATTTCATAATGATGTAACTTTTTCCTTTTTCACTTTTTTTTTTTCAAACACTATTCTTGCTAAAATTTTCTCCACTTTTTCACTTTCCCACCCATAGCTCAAGATTACTCCTAGAATGTTCAATGAGCTAGGGTAACGTACAAAAAGATAGAATTTTTTAAAGCTAGGCTAATGAGATAGGTAAGAAAGAAAGGGCAAAATAAAATAAAACAAAATAAAATGCTTAATAGGATGACTGTGGATATGCATAAATACAGCATTCGCTTGAAAGGCTCAAACATCCAAAAATGGCCTAACTTATCTTGTTAGTGATAAACCATCTAGGATTTCTCCTCAAATGGTGATCAAAATAAGTTCTAGAGTTTGACGGGGTCTCCAAATGTACACAATCACATAAATCTTCTCTAAATACTCAAATGTTTAAATGTGCATGGCTATATGTTCAGATGTAAGGAATTGCAAACAAGGCAAAAACAACAATTCAAGTCAAGCGCACAGATTAAATCAATATTTATCATTTTCCAAAAGCTATAATCACGTCAATCTTATCTATCATTAGCATCAAACAAACAAACTTAATCAATGACCAAAAAAATTTTTTTGGTTTTTTTTTTTTACCTAAAAAAACAACAAATCAACAAAAATTAATGAAATCTCCCAAACTTAAAAACAAGAACTGTCCTCAATGTGAGATAAATAAATATATTAAGTACCAGGACTTCCTTTAGCTCATGGGGTTAAGCGTCTTTCAATCATGATAAGCCCTCAAACATGTTTAATAGTATGTTTAATATTGAAATTTTGGCCCAATTAGCATGAAAACAAATAAAAATAATAAAATAAAAATAAAAATAATAAAAACTAAGGTTAAGAAAACTTGGATTGCCTCCCAAGAAGTGCTTCGTTTATAGTCTTTAGCTAGACTCTTTATGCTTTGGTTCATGTTGGTAGTGAAATAGCTTGCACCATGTTCCCTTCTATGGCTTTTCTTCTTAAATTGTCTAATTTGCAGCAAGGATCCAATGTTGATTCCTCAATTGGGGTTTCAAAAACACTAAATGAATCTTCTCATCATCAAAACCCAAGCTTAACCTTTTCTTTAGCAGGTTGATTATTGCTTTCCCTGGTAGCTCAGAATGGTTGTCTTAAGATCACTGAAACCTCTCAATCTTCCATGTATCAATTATCAAGAAATCTTCTGGAAGAATCAAATTTCCAACCTTGACTAGCATGTCTTCCAACACATCCTTGGGATACTGAATCGACTGATCGGCAAGTTGGAGTGAAATAATTATAGGTTTGACTTTTCCTAATCCCAACTTTCGAAACACAAAGAGAGGAATTAAATTCATACTTGCACGTATATCAAATAAAGCTCTATTACAATGGTAATTCCCAACAGCACAAGGCATATGAAAACTTCTTGGATCTTTCAATTTTGGTGGAAGCTTTCTATGTAATATCACACTACACTCCTTAGTAAGTACAACTATCTCATTCTCCTTTAACTTCATTTTCATTGAGAACACCAACTTCATGAATTTGGCATAGGTAGGAATTTCTACTAAAGCTTTTGCAAAAGGAATGTTATTGATCGTTTGGTGAGGATGGATTGGAATCCAAGTTTGATAGATTGGAAAAGATTGAAATAGTAAAAGTTAAAAGTAAAAGTTAAAGAAAAAGATAAAAAAAAAACATTATGGTAACTCATGGGGTGTGGATTGGAATCCACCTCCCAAACAAGCTCTTAATGTGTAATTTCTTAAAAACATCCAAAAACTTAGCAATTATTCATCTAGCTTTTTCTTTTAAAAAAGTTGTGATATGGAAGTGGTAAAGTAAGAATCAGAGGATTTTGGGAGAACAATATTGTTTTAGGCCCTTTTGCCTCCTTCGATGTCTTAGCCTTAATCTCATTTTCTTTCAATCTTTTTTCTTCTTCAACCTAGCTTAGTGAGGATAGTATGGGAGCTTGTGACCTTGGCATTTCAACTTCCTTCCTACTTATAAGTGTAATGGCATTACAATGCCCCTTTAGGCTGATCTTAGTGTCACAAGGAAATTGCCTCCCATGTTGAAAGTAAATGGAGATAGCCAATTGCCCAATTTGTATTTCAAGGGATTTCATAGTTGCACCTATATTACTAATGTGAGTCTCCAAATTGTCCAACCTTGCCTCATGTTTGTTGACCCTAGCCTTTGTCTCTATAATAAAGGTGCTCAAGAGATCTTCCAAAAAAGGGTTCTTCTCAACCACTTGATTTTCATAACTAAACAGAGGTTATATCACGTTTTGGTTGTTATCATAAGATAGATTCTCATGGTTATGAAGGTCAGGATGGTAAAAATTAGGCAAATTATTTCCCCAGTATTTATTATTCCAATTGTTCACATAATGTACCTCATGAATATCGGCAACCTTCTTGGCTAAAGAACATTAGTTAGGCCATTAGTAAATATTGGCAGCCATTATTTCAAAAAGGGCATAAGCATCCTCAGTGATTTTGGACATCAAGAACACCCCCCCCTCCCTGCCCCCCCTTCCACCACTAAAGCAGCATTTACAACGGTCCTCATCTAACCATTCGACCCATTATAGAAAAATTGAATTTGCATCTAATCTTCATAGCCATGTTGAGGGCATCAACATAGTTAATCCTTGAATTTTTCCTAAGTCTCATATAATGATTCGAAGTTTGACTGCCTAAATTGCCCATAGTTAGGCCATTTTAGAAGGATGGAAGAACTTGACAAGGAATTTATTGGCCATGTCCTTCCAAGTGTAGGAAAAATAGTAAAATATGCACAGAGAAATTTTAAAAATTTTTCAAAATTGTTAAAATTTTGTGTTGTCATATATAATAAATTATTTAACAATCATTATACCTTTGGAGGAGATCGCCAGGAATGTCGGAGGATGTGACGAAGAAGCTTCAACTAACTAGTCTTCTTTATTATTCTCCAATTCACGAATGGTACTGTGTGTGGGCATTCGATTTCTCAATCGGTATTCTAGCGGGCTTATTTCATTCTAACCACTCAGATCTATAAGAATTTATTATTATGAGTAGGAGGTATAATAATAAATTTGCTCACCTGAGAGTCTGTAGTTTAAAGAAAATAAGAGTTGCGAATATCCTATTTATAAAATTGTATTAGGTAGCTTTTAGAATTTGAATAGGACTCAAGAAAAGATTTTCCACTCTCCTCTAAACACAAAAATCGATTCTTTCATAGGGGATAAGCTATGAAATTTGGCCATGTACAGGGAAGGAGTATTTGAAATTTAAACAAAATTTCAAATATAATTTTCCTCTCTCCTTCCCCTAGTTATGGCCGAAAATTTTACCTTGAGAAACCCCTAAAAAATTCAGCTCTACTAGGTTTGTGGGATTTAAAATTTGATTCAAATTTCAAACTCTACAAATTTTGTGATTTTGTTTGCATGGAAAATTTTCCATATATCTAATTTAAATTCAAAATAAAATCATGATAATTTTATTTTAAATCCAAACAATTATTTAATCTCTTATCCAAAATAAAATTAAATTAGGAGAAAATCTTATCTTCTAAATCCCTTTATGGCCTCCACCTAAATTAGTGTGCTAGGATAAGATTTTGTTTAATTTAAATTCAAATAAGATAATTTTTTAAATTTCAAAATATTCATTTAAACAAGATTTTCAAAATTTAAATCAATCTCATATTTATCTTTTGAAAGACAAATACAATTAATTTAAATTTCAAATCTCATTTTTCAAAAAAAATATTCACCCAAATTAAATATTTATCCCATTTATTGAATAATACAAAATTATAATTTTACCTTTGACTTCCAAAGAAAAACGCCTACACCTTGGAATAGGTGATCCTGATTTTTCTCTTCATTAAATGTAAAAATACAAGTAATAAAAAATATCCTGATCAATTACCATCTGTTAAATAATTATACGAAGCTAGTAAAGAGACTAAATTGGACATATATATTGTGGGCTCTAATAATCCATATAACTATTATTCTATACCGAATAAACCCATTACACAATTATTAATTTCAGAGTCACACCAATATAAATCCGAAACAGCACTCTCGATTATATATCGTATTATGCAAGCCAGTGATTAGCTATAATCCAATGATTTTGTCATGTATGTAACACCCTTATATGATATCTATGATCTACCTTAGGTCAAAGTCCATTTGTCATATTGATCACACCATCTTAAAGATCCATTATTCATCCGATTAAGAAAATGATAATTCACCATATATGAATAAGAAGTCATCTGCTAAGCAAACGACCAAGGCCTTGTCCATTTTCACATCTAGTATAATGTCTATAAGAGGATAATCTTGACTCCTCATTAGAGCCATTATTCCAATATCTATATAAAAAAAAAACCCTCAATTATATGCAAGTCATATACCCAACATATTAGTCTAAAAGCTTACTATCTCTGAGATGCTTTAGTCTTTTAAATATTAAAGTACACAAGTCATACATATGAAGTGATTCACTTCTTGCATAATGAACGTCAAAACTGAATTAATCCACCTAATTGGACTACGCAGAGTAATTGCACTTTTGTTTCAGTCTAATATATTACTATCAAGTAATATATTTATATCTCTCCTTTGGAGTCGATGCTCTAGACAGTCAGGACAAACCGTCTCTCCAATTGGCTTTAGACAACATAATAGTCTTAACAAAGTTAGATATTCACTCTAACCCCATAGACTACGGATTATAGATTTAGATTGTTTACTTTAGAATGTTGTCTTCTCCTAAACAATAGTCCATTATACATAACATTCTAACAGTTTAACAACAAGCAATCAGTGAACTATATTTGCTTACATTTACTTTAACATGTAAATAAAATAAGGACATACAGTAATGTAATGAATAACCTTTAATATATTATTAATCAATTCAAAATTAAATGAAATACATTAAAAATATCTTTCTCGCTTATAGCATTCCTAAAACCAAGTAGTAATACCGCTTGATTACAAGGATTTTAACCATCCTCTTGCCATATATCTAGAAGAAAAAGGAAATAGGTGCAGCTAAATCATATCTATAAGAACATTGTTCATCTTTATAATGTGATAGATCTCAAGGAACATCGCCAAGTGAACATTAGGATCTTGCACCATAATGATCAACACAGGCTTCAACTCAAAATTATTTGCATTGGTAGGTAGCGTGTAATCCCAAAGAAGTTGTCATTGACAATTAGTTTGAAGTAGTCTCTGATTTCACACTGTTGTTAATTGTTAGCCACCATTGCTCGAACTTCATTTCTCCTTGCCATTCTTATATTCTGAAGTGCTCTTTCGATTTTCAAATCAAAAGGAACCAATTCAAAACATCTTATTAATTGCATCAATTGCCAAACACCAACAATAAATAATTGAATAAAAAAGAAATCTACAGTAAAATGAAGATCACTTAGTAACAATATTAGTAAAAATAAGATTAGATAATCCTTGGCAATAATGTCAAAAACTTGTTCACTAAAATCCTGCAAGCACACAATGTCAAGTTTTAATAGTAAAATAGTGATAAAATGTTGTCATACCCACAAGGATTGTTATCAAATTTTTACTAAGTATTGTAATTATAATAACCTTAATTTTATCTAGAAAGTCGAACAATTAAAAAAATAAAATAAAAACTAAAAATTAATTAAAAATAAATAAAATAACTAATGGTGAGACAATTAATGCAAAAAGTTTCGAAAAGTTCAAATTCACTAGCCATCAGCATACCTTTTTATTGTCAATTTATTGCTAATTAATTCTCCTAGTTTATAAGCCAAGAACACTAATGTATTCAACTCCCTCTTCGAGTACTAAGCGAAAATAATTCCTATATTTCGACTCCAATATCTTTATTCAAAACAAAGAAAATAAGAATTGTTATGTTCAAGTTTTCTTTAATAGCTTCTATTGACGAATAAAACTCACCTAAAAAATCTTGTGATGATAGGGATCCCCAAAAACTATCACGAACGCAAGACAACACAAAATACAATAAAAGTAAAGTATAGATTATGTAGTTATTAAAGGCTTAGTAATTATTGTAGCTTAACTGCATCTTTCTTCATACTTGGTGGAGTTTGTAGGTTACCTATACGTTGAAAATGTAATCGTCATCAAAAAAACCTCATTAAGTGATCATTAAGATCAGTGTTGTCGTCATATATAGGGATTTTTGGCATTTTAAACTTCTTTGATAGGGATACCACCATCCCCTTAGGGGTAAAGGGATGGTTGATTTTATCTTCTTGTCTGAGCTCTTCATTCATTTTAGTTTCCAACTGCTTCAAATGCTTTAAGTCATTTTCAATTATCTTTGATCCATGGATCGTGGTGGAGGCAACAACAGGGGTTTCTAGCGTTCAAGCCTACCTAGACCTAATATAATCCTAGAAGTCACTGTTTTGGAGGGTGAACTGGCCTAAATTTTTGGCTGTCCTTGAGTCAACAACTGGATTCATTATCGGTGGTCTATAAGGTAGGTCAGCTTTTGTCTCTCGCTACTGTGTGATCTAACTCCTTTCCCACTAAATGTTCCTCTAACAATTCCTCCTATGTCGACCAATAATGGATCACTCACTGGTCTCTATTCACAGGTCGATGACATCTATCCCTCTTCCATTATGGGGTCATTTTTGTTGCTTTAGTCTGAGCATCATTTTGTGCCTCTAGTTGTTTGGCATTCTCGGCTGCCACATAAGACTAGGTAGAATCATTTGCAGTGGGGTTATCTTGATGCATAGTGTTTCCCATTGTGGTATTATTATTTTGTTTTTATAAGCTTTAAAGCAACAACACAACTTGCTCCCGTAATTCATTAGCCGCCACAGTTAATTCTTCTAGATGGCCTTCAAGCATTGCTGTCCTAGTTGTCAACCTTCCTAACACACAGCCTATAAGTGGTGGGTTCTCTATTAGAACCTTCACGTTCTTAATAGTAGGATTTCAACGTCTTGCTATTGAACCATTCTTAAAGGGTTTTTTCTATTGGTTAATTAGGGTTCGGAGGTTCATGTCCTATTTCTAGCACCAATTGTTGATGGGTGAAACTTACTTAATAAATTTCACAGTGATAGGGATCCCCAAGAACTATCATGAATATAAAACAACACAACACACAATAAAAATAAAGTATATAAATAGAGAACACAGAGATTTATAGAGATTCGTTGTAAATAGGAAGGTTATGTTCTTTATTCGGTGCTTAGGGTTTTTACTATATTTTTCAAAATTACAAGTGGTGTAATCTGTTAAATTTTAAATTCGGATTTTAGAAGCTTATTCTCATATATTTGTAGGCTCCTAAGAGATAATTTTTAATTCATATTTAAATGAAAATATTTAATATTTGAACTTAAATGTAAAGATTATATTTTATAATGTAAATTTTGTTATAGATATCGGAAAATTTTTATTGGTTATTTAATGTTCAAATATTTGAAAACCGTGCTTTTAAATTCTCAAGTAGCAATATGCTAACTGGCAAATATGACTATGTCATGATAGTCGAGATCAAGGGATATTAGCTACCCATTAACAATTGTTCCCCAGCCAGAGTGCTTCAATTACTATACTTTGAAGTGCTTCAGGCTTTAGGCTATCGGCTACCTGGGCTAGTAGTTTATTTCGTTGTTTGGGTTCAATGATAACACGATGATTGCCTTGCAATTGACACGTGCCTCGAGTTCTTGAACAGTCACATCATTTCAGACTTTTAAATCTTAATTGTCAATTAATTTTCTAAACTTCTGTCTTTTTGTCCTAATCATTGACTCACCACATAGCTTTGAGTCATTAGATGTGTGTCTTCCAAATCTGATGCATAGAGCAATGTTTAAGTCTATAAATATGACTTAAAGGCTACCACGAATGTTTGGTAGAGGAAGAGAGCAAAGTTGCTCAACTGGTGAAGTCTTCAGGGGCACAGTATTGGATGGTTGTTGACATTTATCTTTTTGTTTTTTCCTCAAGAGGGAATTTTGGGGTAACTCTCAATATTCATCCTCTCATTCTTCTCTTAGGAATTGTTTGAAGAACCTTTAAAAGAACATCACCAGTCCTTTCGTTCCTCCCTTAGGAATCATTTAAGTAACTTATAGTAGAATGTCTTTGACGTTGCGGTACTTTGCGACACACATCCTCTTGTTCTTCCCATAAGAATTGTTTGAGGAACTTTTAGTAGAATGTCTTTAATGAAGGGTCCTTTTTTGCATATGTCTTCTCATTCTTCCCTTAGGAATAATTTGAGGAACTTTTGGAAGAATATCTTCGATGATGGGTTACTTTGCGGTACCTATCTTGACGAGTGAATATTTCACTCATAAATCAAATACTTTTGAATTTAAATATTTATGATGACCTCAAGATATTGTGTTATTTTGATGGGTTTATGTGTTGTTTCCTTACGCTTATATACAGGAAAAGTAGAAAGGGAGATGCGGCTGTAAACCTCCATGCCTAAGCCCAGGTGCAATTAAGCCTCCTCATGGTTACTCATTTTCCAAAGGGCCATTTTTTGCCCTTAGATCAAAATAGGAGGATATGGAAGGTCGATTTGGGGGGATTTATGATGGGAAAACCTTAATTTTAAGGAAAGAGAGGAAGAAAGGCTTAACGTATATTTTCTAAAAAGAGAGAGAGAGAACTTAAAGGCCAAAAATCCCATGTGTTATTCCTTCAAAATCCTTGAAGATTGTTTAGAGAGTTGAAGTTCTTGAAGATTGTTCCTTCTATAACTAGTTACCTCTTCACCTTTTGTTATTTCCTTGTTTATTTTCTTTATTTTCATGGATTTCTATTTGTAAAAATTGTCTTCAATGATATTATGTATTTATAAATCCTTTTATGTTTTTGGTCATGGATTCTACTACATTGAAATAATTTTCTTATTCTAGAACTTGGTGAAATCTTATTTGAATTATATTTTGAATATTTTATTAATTGTTAGTTTAAAATCTATTTCAATTTATTTATATTTCTCTATACTTAATGCTTTTAATTCATTTGGCCAATGAGTTAGATGATTTTATATTGTGAATTTGATGCTCGAGAGAGATTGAATTTGTAACCAAGAATTAAAGAGCATAGTTAGGTTGTTATGAAACCGAGAGGTGATCAATGCTTAGATAATCTTGTTGGTAGTCTAGGATATTGTGAGATTGGAAGATAAGCAATTCCTCGATAAATCAACTTGAATTTAGGTTGTTGTGAGGTCAGGAGGTGATTAATGTCTTAAATCCATTTAAGGGCCAAACTTAATGAATGATAGAATAAACGGGTTAGATATAAATATCAATTCAGATATTCATGTACATTATTTTGTTTGACACTTGGGAGAGGTAGCGACGTTAGACTAGAACTCTTGATTAATAAATTGAGTGAAATTTGGAAATCAAATCCATAGAATATTTATGCTTAGAAGTCTTCGTATTTTAGTTTATTTTAGTTTTTATATTTGTTTTTATTTTATTTTAATTTCATTCAACTTAGGTGCCTAAATAAAGTTAGCATGTGATAATCATAGTACTTAATGGCAATTCTAAAACCCCATCTTTGTGGAGACAATACTCACTTACCCTATATCAAAACTTGACATAGTTCGAGTGCCTAGATAAATTTGGGTTGCAATAATCACGGTACTTATTAGTAATTCTAAACCCCAATCCCTGTGGATACGGTACTTACTCACTATATACTCAAGAGTTGACATCATACGCTTGCGGTTTTTACTTATTCAATTTTTGGCACCATTGCCTGGGATTAGCATTTTAGATTGTTGATATTATTGTGAATGCATAACTCAAATTTAATTTAGGCGATTTTTTTCTTATTTATTTTAATTTTCTTTTTTTTTTGTGTGTTTATTTTCATTTGTTTCATATTTATTTTAATTTAGGTGTTATTTCCTTATTTGTTATCATTTGTTTTTATATTTATTTTATACATTTGTTTTCTTGGTTCTAATTTTTATTTTTGAGTGTTTGTTTGTTTTGTAAGGTGCTTGGAGATGGTTCATCAACAAGTCCTCTTGAGATTTGCATAACAAGATTCCGAGCCATTTTTAGTGCTTAAAAGAGATACAAGGAATTACTCATTTGGGTTTTTGATCATGGTTTCTCGAAAGAGTGCCAACTACAAAACTTCCTTGATGGGTAATGCACAGCAACAAGAATATGGGTTGAGGAAGCAAATGGTACCGCCTCTTTCTACCATTCAACGATGAACAAAGCTTATTGGTTGTTAGAAAACATGGCTGATTTTGACTATCGAAGTTGGAATTATTCAACAAACCATCAAAGTTTGAGGGATAGTTTCAACATTTTAGCATCATAGTTTAATACCCCAAACGAACATGCAGAGAGTCTATTCTTGATCTTAAAGACTTGTCGCCCAATTTTTGGATGAGGCAAGGCTTCGTATATAGAAGTAGGAGAGGATGGAGGAAGCCCCGAAAGACTCCTTTAAAGCCATGACATAGACAATGGTGATGAGAAACTCATAAATGACATACATGTATGAAAGCCACCAAAAGGAGATGAGCACAAGCAAGTGGAACTTAGGGTTATTTGACGACTCCTTAAGGGTAGAGCAGACTCAAGAATTGATTAATAATGAATAACTACAAGACGATACATCTAAGTCTCCATCTTATGAGATCCAAGTCGTTATACCACCACAGATCGATGAAGACCACATCTATGAGGATTCAATATGGCCAAACCCTTCTCTACCACTTTTAATGTCATTCATTTAACCCTACCAAGCACATGTGTAGGTGCCTAGTCGAGTTGAGCAAACGAGCCAAACACTTCCATATCTCGATAAGCTTGAAGGCATCAAGAATCAAGAACTATATGTTGCGTTGCATGACACGTACTATGGGTAAAAACCACTCTTTGATATGTACATGGTTAAATGTAAAGACACAAGTTATGGAGAAAAGCTCTACACCAACCTAATCTAAAGCCATCAAGCTCGAAGCACTTTTACAAATCACTCTACGAGATGCGGTTGACTCACCTCCTTGGTATGTCTTTCTATCTTATTATGCTTCATTTAAATATTTAAGCATTGAGGATAATGCTTGGTTTAAGTGTGGGGGAGGGAACACTTGTGTGTTGATTATTTGTGAGATTTTGGCTTTGCTTGTGTGTTAGTTACCATGATTTTTCTTTCTACAAATTGTGTTCTTTTGTCCAAAATTTTTTTCATTTTTCTTTAGGTTATTGAATAAGTTGTGAGATTTGTTGAAATGAGATAACTTCATATTGATGATGGACATAGTCACTTAATGTTTCTTTAGGTCTTTTGAAATGTGATTCAATGAGATTTCTATAATGCTTGACTTGCATTGATCGAAATTCACTTTTGTCTCTTTGTATTTGAGCACCATGAATCGTGATCACTTGATTTTTTGAGCATTTAGAGAACATTTATATGCATTAGGTAGGCCTTGCTATCTCATGAATACTAGAATTTATTTGAGTGAAACTCGAGGCGAAATCTTAGCTTAAGTGTCATTGGAGAAATGATTTAGGCATTTCCCTTGAATCATTTGGGCCTTTGAAGCTAACCTTAGAAAAATTCATCAATAGTTAACCCTGTTAAGTCATATTGCCTATTTCTTTTATCACTTCTATAAGTGCATCTAAACTACTAAATTTATTTCCATTTCTTAAACCCATCACTAATAGACATGATTGCATTTTGCATGGATCATTGAAAGTGGAGGCAAGTATAGGTTGTAGGAAATAAATCGGTAAAAACGTATCAGAGTGGCGTAGCGGAACAATAAAATTTTTTTAAGATCGTTAAATATCTTATGATGTCATATACAATAAACCAACAACAATTTAAACTCATACCTCAAGGACGCCAATCTACAGGAGGAGAATGATCGGAGGCCTTAAACAAACTAGCATTCTCTATTATTCTCCAATTCCCGAATGGCTGAGTGTATAGGCACTCTGAACCTCGATCGGTATGCTAGCACTGCTAGTCTTCTTCTGACCACCCAGATCTCTAAAGAACTTATTGTCACGGTGAGTTGTGCAACAATAAGCCTGCTCATCTGAGAGTCTGTGGTCTAAGAGAACTGGAGTGGCAGGACCTCTATTTATAGACTTGCATGAGGTGATCCTCTAAATTCGAATTAGATTAGGAGAATATTTTCTCCCTTATCCACACACAAAATCCAAATTTTCCAAACCAAATCCCAACTAAAAAATTCAGCCACCTTCAGGATTTTGCATTCAAAATTCAAACAGGATTTTAACTTGAATTTTATCTCACCATTACCCAATCAAAAAACCCGAAAATCTCTTTTAAGATTTCCTTAAAAATTTCAGCCACAAAAGTAGGGAAAGAATAAAAAATTCAACTAGGATTTTCAAGCTTGAATTTTATCTCATCCTTATCCAAAATAACCAAAAATCACCTTAGAGATACAGTCAAAATTTTCAGCCGATACAGAGAGGAGAGAATCCTAATTCAACTGGGATTGAAACTTGAATTTTTCCCTGAATCTTATCCACAAAAATTTCGAAAATTCCATGAGGATATTCCTCAAAATTTTCGACCAAGTTAGTTGGGATTAGGATTCAAAATTCAAGTAGGATTCAAACAAGATCATCCTCTCCAGAATCCAAATCAAATTCGAATTTCTCCATGTGGATTATCCACAAAAAATTCAAATCCTACATGGACTATGATTCAAAATTTGAATTTCAAATTTCATAGTTTAAATTTCAAAATTCAAACTTCAAATTCAAATTTCAAATTTAAATATCAAATTCAAATTTCAAATTTCAAATTTCAAATTTCAAATTTCAAATTTCAAATTCAAATTTCAAATTCGAATTTCAAATTTAAATTTAAATTTCAAATTTAAATTTCAAAATTCAATATTCAAATTTCGAATTCCACAAAAAGGTTGTTTTTTCAAACTTTATTCTCATAGATAATTTTCTACAACTCCAATCCAATCTCAAATAAAATCATGGTAACTTTATTTTGAGTTCGAATAATTGTATACTCTATTATCCAAAACAAAATCTGAACTCAACTGGAGAGAATCTTGTCTACCATCCTAATCCTATGTCAACGTCATCCATGCATAATCAACTAGCCAATAGTATACACAAATCAATTTGCCAATCGTTAAGGAATTATGTGGAGCTAGTAGAAGGACTAATTGGACACATGTAATCGGGCTTTCGTGAATCCATATGATCATTATTCTTTACCGACCAACTCAATCATATGATCACTAATTTCAGAGTCACACCACTATAAATCTGAAACTCAACTCCCAATTATATACCGTATTACGTAAGCCTGTGACAAGCTATTGTCCAATAACCTTGTCATGTATACATAACCCTCATATGATATCCCCGATCAGCCTTAGGTCGAAGTCCGTTCAATCCTACTGATCAGGTTATTTTAAAGTTCCATCATACTACCGAATAAGAAAATAATTATTCACCATATATAAATAAGAAGTCATCCGCCCAGCAGACGACCCAAGGCCTTGTCTATTTTCACATCTAGTATAATACCTTTAAGACGATACCCTTAACTCCTTATTAGAGTTATGATTTCGATATATGTAAACAAACCCTTCATCGTATACAAGTCAAGCACCCAACGAACCGGTCTATAAGCTTACTACCTCTGAAACGCTTTAGCCATTGGAACATCAAAGTACACAAGTCATATACATGAAGTAGTTCATTTACTCAGGATTAAGGCTACTGCACAATAAACGTCAAAAGCAGATTGATCTACTCATAGCGGACTGTGCAGATCAATCACGCTTTAGTCTTGGTCTAATATGTCACCATCAAGCAACATATCTATGTCTCTACTTGGGAGTCTATGCTCTAGACAGTCAAGACAAACCGTCCCCATCATGGCTTTAGACAACATAATAGTCTTAACATGAGTTAGATGCTCGGTCTAACCTCATAGATCACAGACCTTAGTTAAGACTGCTTACTTTAGAATATTGTCTTCTCGCATAAAAAAAGTCTATTGCATGCAACGTTCTAATAGTTTTAACACAAGCAGTCAAGGAGTCATATTTGCTTACATTTACTTTAATATGTAAATAGAATGAGGACACACAGCAATGTAATGAATAACCTCTATATATAATTTTATTATCCAGTTTAAAATAAATACATCAAAATGTCTCTAGTGCTTAGGACATTTCCTAACAATCTCCCACTTGCTCTAAGCCAGTAGATGTGCCATGTTATACATCCTCATCACCTCTACATGCCTCTCAAAGCTTCTAGCCACCAAAGTCTTAGTAAAGGGATCGGCAATGTTGTCCTCGGATGCGATCTTACATACATCTACTTGTCATGTCTCCACATGCTCTCTAATAACGTGATACCTTCGATCTATGTGCTTGGTCCTCTTGTGGTGTCGAAATTCCCTTGTGTTGGCAATAGCCCCAGTGTTATCACAGTATAGTGTGATAGGCTTGTCAACACCCAGAATGACCTCAAAGTCTCTAAAGAATTTACGGAGCCAAATCGCTTCTTTAGATGCCTCAGCTGTAGCTACATACTCAACCTCTATAGTAGAGTCAGCTGTGCAACTTTGCTTCACGCTCCTCCACATAATGGCACCTCCTCTAAGCAAGAACACTGATCCTGATGTTAATTTCCTCGAATCCTTGTAAGTCTGGAAGTCTGAGTCCGTGTATCCTATAGGTGTTAGGTCCACTTCAGAATATACCAGCATATAATCCCTCGTTCTCTTAAGATACTTGAGTATATACTTCACTGTTTGTCAGTGCTTGGTTCCAAGATTCGCTTGATATCGACTCACCATACCTACTACAGAACATATGTTCGGGCGAGTGCAAAACATTGCGTACATAAGGCTACCTACAGCGGATGCATAAGGGACCTTACTCATACACTCTCTTTCTTCCGATGTCTTTGGACAGTCATCCAATGAAAGAGCTAGACTGGTAATAGAAGATTGTGAACCTTTCTTTGCCTCTTGCATTGCATATTTGTCAATTATTTTATCTATGTATGAAGCTTGGGATAACGCTATTATTTTGTTCTTTCGATATCTGAAGAGACGAATGTCTAGAACATATTTAGCTTCTCTCAAGTCCTTCATGTCAAACTGTTGGTGCAACCAAAACTTAACCGATGATAAGTTCCCTACATCATTCCCAATGAGTAGTATATCATCGACATAAAGTACCAGAAAGACCACTTTTCCATCCTTAATACGTTTATAAACACAGGATTCATTAACGTTCTGCTCAAAATCAAATGTCTTGATCGCTTGATCAAATCTCTGGTTTCATGAGTGAGATGCTTGCTTTAATCCATAAATGGATCTAAGCAACTTGTAGACTTTTCTTTCTTGGCCTTTTGCCACGAACCCTTCGGGCTGTATCATGTAGATACATTCCTTAAGATGACCATTCAAGAAAGCCGTCTTGACGTCCATTTACCAGATCTCGTAATCGAGAGCCGCAGCAACGGACAGAAAAATACGGATAGGCTTTAGCATAGCAACAGGCGGGAAGGTTTTATCGTAATCGATTCCAGCCTTTTGCGTGTACCCCTTTACAACCAGTCTAGCTTTGAAAGTTTCCACTCTCTCTTCCGCATCTTTCTTTCTTTTGTAGACCCACTTGCATCCAATGGGTTTTATCCCACCCGGCAGATCTATAAGTTCCCAAACAGAGTTGGATTTCATAAAATCCATCTCATTGTTCATGGCTTGTTTCCAAGATTTAGAATCAACATCATTTATAGTTTCATCATAAGTGACCGGATCATCCTCATGCTCATGAGCCTCGGCCTGGTATACCTTAGCATCATACATGAAGAAATTCGGTTTCTTCGAAATCCTTCCACTACGACGAGGCACCCTAAATTGTTGATCGTCTGCAGGTCTTTCACCGGAACTCAGACTTGCGTCCAAGACCAAAATATGTGAAGCAGTTCTTTCACCCGATAACTCCTCTAATGCCACTTTGCTTCGAGACTTAAAGTCATTCAGGTGACTTTCCTTCAAGAATGTCGCATGGGTTGAAACAATGACTTTTGTTTCCTTCGGGTTATAGAACAGACCTCTCTTAGTTCCCTTAGGACACCCTACAAACATGCACAATTCTGATCTTGGTTCCAACTTCTTTGCATCCCCATCTAGTACATGCACCGGGCAGCCCCATATTCTCATATGTCCAAGGGAGGGCTTCCTGCCACGCCACAATTCATACGGAGTCTTGAAAATTGACTTGCTTGGAACCTGATTCAGAATATAGCACGCCATTTGTAAAGCATATCCCCAAAATGATAATGGCAGCTTTGAATAACTCATCATGGATCGTACCATATCCAACAAGGTCTTGTTTCTCCTTTCGGCTACACCATTATGTTGTGGAGTACTAGGTGTAGTCAATTGGGATAATATCCCATTCTCTACAAGATGTCCTAGAAATTCATCGGAGAGATATTCACCACCTCAATCAGATTGAAGTGTCTTTATGGATTTATCCAATTGCTTTTCCACTTCCGCACGATACTCTTTGAACTTGTCAAAGGTTTCGCTCTTACGATGCATCAGATACATATATCCATACCTCGAGTAATCGTCTATAAAGGAGACATAGTACTCAAACCCTTCTCGTGTTACGACGTTCATGGGGCCACATACGTTAGTGTGCACAATTTCTAAGAGTTCCTGAGCCCTAGTATCCTTAGCTCCAAAAGACCTCTTAGTCATCTTACCCTCAAGACAAGACTCACATTGAGGAAGACGTACCTCCTCCAGAGATTCTAGAGGACCGTCTTTCACTAACCTTTAAATCCTATCTTGATTAATATGACCAAGTCTTAAATGCCAAAGATATACCTTGTTAGAGTGAGAAACTTTCAACCTTTTAGAGTTATCTATTAATTCGGTGTCAAGCAGTGAGTACATCTTTGGTTTGATCAAATATAGGTTTCCATCAATCCATCCAGAACAGATAAAAGACTTATTTTTACGAATATCAACTCTTTTACTAAAAGAAACTGAATAAGAATCATTTATTAAACAAGTTATCGATATAAGGTTTCTCCTAAAATCAGGAACATAAAAACAGTCTTTTAATCCTAAAATCAGGAACATAAAAACAGTCTTTTAATAAAATAAACCTAAATTCATCAAAGTAAAGGTAAACATCTCCCACTGCCTCAGCCACCACTAAGCTACCATCTCCAGTCTGCAATGAGAGACTCCTATCATGTAGACTTCTCGTTTCCATGAACTCCTACATAGAAACACAAACAAGATTAGTGGCGCCCAAATCAATGACCTAAGTGTCTTTCGATTCTTCCACCAAACACGCTTCTAAATAGTAAAGTTCCTTACCTTTCTTGGCCTTGACGGCTAGGAATTCCCGGCAAGCCTTCTTGAAGTAACCTACCTTCCCACAGCGGAAGCACTTAGACTTTTTAGGGTCCTTGGGTTTCTTGTTCTTCTTCTTCTTCTTCCTATCTGAGACAGGTGGATTAGAAGAACTAGAAGCCGCTTGCTTCTGATTTGGCCTTTCCCTCTTTCGTGAGGGTTTGGAAGATTCGGCCAAATTGGCCTCTCCTTTTGGTTGGACCGCATCCCCATCCTTGAACATCTGCTCATAAGCTTAGAGTTGCTTCATGAGCTCGGTTAGTCCTAACTCCCTTGTCGCCAGATTATATGCGGCCTTAAACCCCACAAAATCTTTTGACAGAGTTTTGAACACTATCTCGATCTGGGTGTTGTAGTCCAGTTCAGCACCGTTTTCTGCAGTCTCAGTAAAGAATCCCATTAGAGTGATCATATGGTCCTTCACCGGAGTACCTGCCTTTTGCTTAGAGTTCATAATGCTGGTTATAGCAGACTGTCGAGCTAATTTTTTTGGCCTCTGAACATGTCCTCCAGATTTTTCATGATCTCCCTAGTAACTTGATAAGTCTCATGCTGCTTTTGTAAAGCACTCGTCATGCTAGCAAGTATGTAACATCGAGCTATCTCATTGGATTCTCTCCAACGAGTATAGGCAATCGGGACCTCCTCAAGCGGTGTGTCAGGTTTAGGCTCAGGTGGGCATGGTTCGTCCAGCACGAACTTGTGTCTCTCGCAGCTGAAAACTATCAATAGATTTCTTTTCCAGTCTTTACAATTATCGCCATACAGCTTATTTTTAGTAAGTATTAAAATGGGGGGTGTCGGTGACATTTTGAACTAAAATAAAATTATACTAGACATCATTACAAAGCCCAAGTAAATATACAGATAATTTAGCAAATAAAACATACAAGTATGTTCCTACATGAAACTTGAAAAACATGTAGCATTACAACGGTAATTTTCAACACCTATTGGCCCAAGCCACCGAGGGGTGGTCATGAGACAAATAGCCAGAACATGGACCCCGTCTAATTAATATATGTTGCCTTAAATCCTCCAAGATTAAGACATATATTAATAACCGCTTATTTTGGCCACAAGTTTAGTTAACAATGCTTCTTGGGAAGGTTAATAACTAAACGAGTCTTGAGTGTATAACCATTGTTACGTAGCCCAATCCACGTCTTACCAAGCCACCAAGGGGTGGTCATGAATATGATCGTACCCGAACACGTTTTCCATATAGGAGATCCAACCTAGTATACCGACGGTGGTAAACACCTACCGAGGGGTGTGGTTAGGGCAGAACTGACGCGAGGCGTTACCATGCTTTCACATATAGATCAACAATGGAGGCCGTGGGTTTTGTTTGAAACCCTCTCTAACTCAATATTTTGAAAAACATGCAAGTTTTAACAAATATGTATGATCAATATAGTATGAGCGACACTTACCTATCCTATATAACATATTATCAAATATGCATATAAAACATTCATCAATACATATTTATACATCCATGACATATCACAGAAAAAATAATTGATAGAATAATAATCAAGCCATGGTTCCACCCTAGAACAAAGAAAATAAAGATTACAAAATTCCATCCAAAGCATTCTTTGGGTCTTGAATTTTATTCCGTTTTCTTGTATTCATTTTTATGTAGCCTCTCCATTTATTTCTCATCCTAAGAATCACTTAAAATTTAAATTCCAAAAATTTAAATTTCAAATTCAAATTCCAAATTCGAATTTCAAATTTAAATTTAAATTTCAAATTTTTAAACAATTTTAAATATCATGTGTAATAATATATAATTTCAAAAATTTTGAATTTAAAATTATATATTTTTAAACATGATTTAAAATTAAATTTCAAATTTAAAAATCAAAATTTTTCGATTTTTGAACCATCGGCCTCACGGCCCTCAGAGGCCGGTAGTCGCCGTGGGCTGCCCCCAGCCGTGGGCAGCCCCCAGCCCTGGGGGCTGGCAGCCCACGATCGCAGGCCATGTGCAGCCTTCCCAGGCTGCACGCCCGGGCTAGGAGCAGTAGCCGCCAGGCTGCAGGCAGCGCCTACATCATAGGCTGCATGCCCAGGGTTGCAGCCAACCCTTGGGGGGACACAGCCACCCTCGGCTGCAGGCAGTGCCTGCGGCAGTGGGTGGTACAGCCGTGGGCAGGGGCTGCCGCAACCCCATCCTGTCCAAGTGCAGGGGCTGCAGCCCCACCACGGTTGGTGGTCTGTCCTGAGGGGCAGTCCTCGATATTCATGCCATATTCCAATTTACCTATTAGGATCTCCAAAATTAATTTGAATCCTAATTAAATTGAAATTTTTCACACAATCATAATTTCAACCTTTAAATTAAATTTAACTTTTTGGAAAAAATAAATTATGGTCTTCAAACTTCAATCTCCTCCAAGAATAATTACATAAAATTTCCTAAACCATTTCCGGTGTACAAAAATTCTAATAATAATAATTCTAAGAGACAAAAAATTAAAATCTATGAGAAAATTACAGTAATTATAAACTGCTCCCATGATTACGTAAAAATCCTAGATACAATTTTCTAAATTCTAAGGAACCATAACCGGCATAAAACAAGCATGCTTATAATAATTTAAAAAATTAAAATAACTACATACTACATACATGATAACTACATAAAGGAATCCTAGAATGCCACTCTCTAAATATCAAATCCATACATAAATAAAAAGACTAACTAATTGTCTAATTTATGTACATGGCATAGTCATGAGATGGTTCTGATACCAATTGTAGGAAATAAATTGGTAAAAACATATTAGAGTGGCGCAGCGGAACAATAAAATTTTTTTAAGATCGTTAAATATCTCATGATGCCATATACAATAAACCAATAACAATTTAAACTCATACCTCAAGGACGCCAATCTACAGGAAGAGAATGATCGAAAGGCTTCAACCAACTAGCCTTTTATACTATTCTCCAATTCCCGAATGGCTGAGTGTGTGGGCACTATGAACCTCGATCGGTATGCTAGCACTGCTAGTTTTCTTCTGACCACCCAGATCTCTAAAGAACTTATTGTCACGGTGAGTTATGCAACAATAAGGCTGTTCACCTGAGAGTCTGTGGTCTAAGAGAACTGGAGTGCCAGGACCTCTATTTATAGACTTGCATGAGGTGATCCTCTGAATTCGAATTGGATTAGGAGAAGATTTTCTCCCTCATCCACACATAAAATCGAAATTTTCCAAACCAAATCCCAACTAAAAAATTCGACCACCTTCAGGATTTTGCATTCAAAATTCAAATAGGATTTTAACTTGAATTTTATCTCATCATTACCCAACCAAAAAATCTGAAAATCTCTTTTAAGATTTCCTTAAAAATTTCAGCCACAAAAGTAGAGAGAGAATTAAAAATTCAACTAGGATTTTCAAGCTTGAATTTTATCTCATCCTTATCCAAAATAACCGAAAATATCCTTGGAGATACAGTCAAAATTTTAGGCCAATATAGGGAGGAGAGAATCCTAATTCAACTGGGATTGAAACTTGAATTTTTCCCTGAATCTTATCCACAAAAATTTTGAAAATTCCATGAGGATATTCCTCAAAATTTTCGACCAAGTTAGTTGGGATTAGGATTCAAAATTCAAGTAGGATTCAAATAAGATCTTCTTCTCCTGAATCCAAATCAAATTTGAATTTCTCCATGTGGATTATCCACAAAAAATTCAAATCCTACATGGATTGTGATTCAAAATTTGAATTTCAAATTTCATAGTTTAAATTTCAAAATTCAAATTTTGAATTCAAATTTCAAATTCAAAATTTAAATTTCAAATTTCAAAATTCAAAATTCAAAATTCAAAATTCAAAATTTAAAATTCAAAATTCAAATTTCGAACTCTACAAAAAGGTTGTTTTTTCAAATTTTAAAATTCAAAATTCAAATTTCGAACTCTACAAAAAGGTTGTTTTTTCAAACTTTATTCTCATGGATAATTTTTTGCAACTCCAATCCAATCTCAAATAAAATCATGACAACTTTATTTAGAGTTCGAATAATTGTGTACTCTATAATCCAAAACAAAATCTGAATTCAATTGGAGAGAATCTTATCCATCATTCTAATCCTATGTCAACACCATCCATGCATAATTAACTAGCCAATAGCATACACAAATAAATTTGCCAATCGTTAAGGAATTATGTGGAGCTAGTAGAGGGACCAATTAGACATATATAATCGGGCTCCCGTGAATCCATATGGTCATCATTCTTTGCCGAACAACTCAATCATATGATCATAATTTCAGAGTCACACCACTATGAACCTGAAACTGAACTCTTAATTATACACCGTATTACGTAAGCCTATGACAAGCTATTGTCCAATGACCTTGTCATGTATGCAGAGCCCTCATATGATATCCATGATCAGCCTTAGGTCAAAGTTCATTCAATCCTACTGATCAGGCTATCTTAAAGTTCTATCATACTACCGAATAAGAAAATGATTATTCACCATATGTGAATAAGAAATTATCTGCCCAGCAGACGTCTTTAAGAGAATACCCTTAACTCCTTATTAGAGCTATAATTCCGATATCTGTAAACAAACCCTTCATCGTATACAAGTCATGCACCCAATGAATCAGTCTATAA
Organism: Antiaris toxicaria; assembly: GCA_035233585.1. Taxonomy (NCBI): domain Eukaryota; kingdom Viridiplantae; phylum Streptophyta; class Magnoliopsida; order Rosales; family Moraceae; genus Antiaris; species Antiaris toxicaria. The sequence goes on from CP141153.1 coordinate 23,356,997, forward strand.
GCTTACTACCTCTGAGACGCTTTAGCCATTAGAACATCAAAGTACACAAGTCATATACATGAAGTAGTTCATTTACTCAGAATTAAGGTTACTGCACAATGAACGTCAAAAGCAGATTTATCCACTCATACGGACTACGCAGATCAATCACGCTTTAGTCCCGGTCTAATATGTCACCACCAAGCAATATATCTATGTCTCTACTTGGGAGTCTATGCTCCATATAGTCAAGACAAACCGTCCCCACCATGACTTTAGACAACATAATAGTCTTAACATGAGTTAGATACTCGGTCTAACCCCATAGACTACAGACCTTAGTTTAGACCGTTTACTTTAGAACATTGTCTTCTCGCATACAAAAAGTCTATTACATGCAACGCTCTAACAGTTTTAACACAAGCAGTCAGGAAGCCATATTTGCTTACATTTACTTTAACATGTAAATAGAATGAGGACATACAGCAATGTAATGAATAACCTCTATATATAATTTTATTATCCAGTTCAAAATAAATACATCAAAATGTCTCTAATGCTTAGGGCATTTCCTAACATTGGTTGCGCTTGGATATTCATTTATGGATTGGTTTGTTTTATGTTATTTCGTTAATGAGTTGTTATTTATTCTTTCTTATATATATATATAAAAAGAAATTGTGGCTTTTCCCAAACTCCAAAATGTATAAATAAATGAATGAGTTGGGGGGTGTAACTTCGAACAAAATGTAAGAAAGAAAATATTTTTTATGCCTTTTGTTTTATGTTTTTGAATTGTTGTGAATAAGCTTATGTGGGATGGATTAAATGAAAAGAATGATGAAATGGGGAATTGATGAATGTTTTCTTGGGGTTTATGCAAGATCTATGATTTGTGATACACGACTAGGATGATTCAAGCCTAAAAATTCTAATCTTATGCATCCTTCGCCTTAACCATACATTACAACCCTCCAAAGTCCTTTTAATTTTCAATGACACACGAACCTACATTAGGGGAAAGCAACACGAAAAATAGGCCTATAATAGTTCTTAAATTCACTATCAATAGATCACTCATAGTATCTCAAGCATGTAGGTCTATCTGGAGTTTAATTAGTTAAGCGATATTGATTGTGTATACACTTACACCTTGAGAGTCTTGAGTAGAGTGAAATTAATGGTTGATGTTGAAATTCTAGATAATCTCAATGTTTGCATTTCACTCGAGCTTAGAGCATGTTGTGACTTCAAAGATACTTGTATGGCCTTCGATTAGGTGTAAAACTCACACTTTATCAATTGTGTTTTAGTATATGATTTGTGTTTTCTTTTATTTTCTTTTGTTGTGCTTGAGGACAAGCAAATGTTAAGTTTAGGAGTATATAATGAGTAAATATTTTACTCATAAATCAAATACTTTTGTGTTTAAATATTTGTGAAGACCTAAAGTTTTTATGTTATTTTGATGGGTTTATGTATTATTTTGTAGAAAAGCAAGAATTTATGATCAAGAATTAAGTTTGGCATCAAACTTGGAAAAAAGAAGGCCATTTTGAAGACCCATTTGAAGACCTCTATAAGGCCAGACAGCAGCCTAGGGGCGTGCCCATACCTCTCCCCATGTGTATGCCTAGGAAAGGCAAAAAGGGAGGCTTGGTAACTCCTCATGATTAGTCATTCTCTAAAAGGCCATTTTTAGCCCTTGGATCAAAATGAGACGATATGGATGGCTGATTTGGGGGATTTATAATGGGAAAACCATAATTTTAGGGGAAGAAAGGCTTTAGGAACATTTTCTAGAGAGAGAGAAAGAGAGAGAGCTTGGAGGCCAAAAATCCCAAGTGCTATTTCTTAAGCATCCTTGAAGATTGTTTGGAGATTTGAAATTCTTGAATATTTCTCCTTTCATAACTAGTTTCCTTTTTTTCCTTATTTATTTATTTTTATTTTCATGGACTTTTTGTTTATAGATTTTGTCTTGAACAATAGTATATATTTATGAATCCTTTCATATTTTTGTTTATAGATTCAACTATATTGAACTATGTTTCTTATTTTAGAACTTGGTAAAATCTTATTTGAATTATATTTTGAATATTTTATTAATTGTTAGTTTAATTTTTTATTTCAATTTATTTTTGTTTCTCTATACTTAATACTTGTAATTTATTTGACCAATGAGTTAAATGATTTTAGATTGTGAATTTGATACTAGGAAGAGATTGAGTTTGTAACCAGAATTGAGTAATATAGTCTAGGTTGTTGTGAGACCAAGAAGTGATAAACGCTTAGATAATTCTATTGATAGTCTAGGATATTATGAGACTAGGAAGTAAGCGATTCCTTGATAAATCAACTTGGATTTAGATTGTTGTGAGGCTGGAAGGCGATTGATGTCTTAAATCCATTTAAGAGTTGAACTTAATGAATGCATAGGTAGACAGATTAGATAGGGATATCAATTCAAATATACATGCATATTACTTCATTTGATGCTTAGGAGAGATAGCAAGTTTAGAATAGAACTCTTGATCAATAAATTAAGTGGAATTTGGCTATCAATTGCTAAATCTAATGTATATAGGAATGATAAGGTGAAACCAAGTCTTCAGAACATTTATGTATAGAAGTTTCTGTATTTTAATTTATTTTCATTTTTATATTTGCTTTTATTTTATTTTAATTTCATTCAGTTTGGGTACCTAAATAAAGTTGGATTGCAATAATCGTGATAATTAGTAGCAATTTTAAAATCTAATTTTTATGAAAATAATACTTACTCGCCCTATCCTCAAAACTTGACACTGTGCGCTTACGGTTTTTACTTATCACGTCCTTTTGTTCTTCCTTTTGGAATCGTTATAAGGAACTTTTAGTAGAATGTCGTCGACATTAGGGGTACTTTGTAGTACCCGTCCTCTTGTTCTTCCTTTAGGAATTGTTAAAGGATTTTTGACTGTCAATAGTGCCCTTTTGTCCTTAGCTGAGCCTTGACTCTGGCTTTGGACAATCTTTTTAGCGGAAGTCATAATAATGATTGCATGGTATGTGGGTGGCCTTTCAACACCCGTCTTCTTGTTCTCCCCTTAAAAGGGAATTGTTTAAAAACTTAGTAGTTATTATAGCTTAACTATAACTTTCTTCGCACTTAGTAGAGTTTGTATGTTATCGGTTTGTTGAAAACATAGTTGTTGCCAAAAAGACCTTATCAAGCAATCATTAAGATCCATAGTACCATCATATATAGGATTCTTCGACATTTTAAACTTCTTAGGTAGGAGTATTGCCATCACCTTGGAGTGAACGAATGGCTAATTTCCTCCTCTTCTTCGAGCTCACCATACATTTGAGTTTCCAGCTGCTTCAAACGGTCCAAGATGTTTTCAATTATCTTTGATCCTAGGGTTAGGGTAGAGGCGACAACAATGGTTTCCTATGTCTAAGCCTGCTTAAACTTAATATGATTCCAGAGGTCACTGCTTTGGGGAGTAGACTAGCCCAAATTTTAGGATGTCCTTAAGTCAACAATTAGATACTAGTGGCCTCGAAGGTAGGTCAACTCTTATCTCTCACTACCGCATGGTCTGACTCCTTTCCTGTAGAAGATTCCTTCAATGATTCTTCCTATATCAGCTATCGACAGATCGCTCACTAGTCCCTTTTCGTAAGTCAATGACATCTCCATCTCTTCCATTGTGGGTTTCTCCTATTACTTCAATCTTAGCATCATTTTGTACCTCTAGTTATTGGGCATTCTCGGCTGCCACATGGGACTGGTCAAGACCATTCGCAATAGGGTTATCTTAATAGACATCAGTTCCTATCAAAGCATTGTTGTTCTGTTGTTACAAGCATTAAAGCAAAGCATAACTTGCTCTCATAATTCATTGGTAGTCGTAGTCAATTTTCCCAAACGGCCTTCACGTATTGCAATCCTTATTACCGACCTTCCCAACAAGCGAGTTATAGGTGGTGGATTCTTTATTAGAACCTCTGCATTCTTAGTAGTAAGGTTTTGGCATCTCACCATAAGATTGTTCTTAAAGGATTTTTTTTTTCCACTGGTTAATTAGGGATTGGAGGTTTAGGCCTTCATTCTAGCATTAATTATTAATGAGTAAATCTTGTCTAATTAATCCCACGATGACAAGGATCCCCAAGAACTATCACAGACGTGACACAACACAGAATAGAATCAAAGTAAAGTGCAAAAAATAGGAACATAGAGATTTATAGGCTGTGTTTATTTTTAATTTTGAAATGGTTTTCACGATTCCCTAGATAAATGTTTTCTAAATAAATTTGAAATCACATTTGGTTAGGACTCATTTGAAAATTGAACTTGAAAACGTTAAGTTTATTTCTAATTTTTTTCACTTGACTTTGAAAACGGCTGAGAATCATTTTCATTTTTCATTCTCAGCTCCCAATACACACACAGACTCAATCTTAACGAGGAATATTCATAGAAGAAGAACAACACAGAGAACAATAGAGGAAGAAGAATGTAGTGTCTGGGGGCTTTAGACTCAGTAAGAGTATCACCATTAGCTTCTTCATCTTTCTCAGCCTCAGAGCTGTAGGGGAATAAATTCCACCAGTTCTCTTCACTTTCACAATTCCTCCATAGCCAGACCACTTGCCTCTTCTTTTGTCTTTAACCTTCCTAACCGTTCTTCCAATTAGGTAGGGGTAAAACCGTCCCTCTAGAAATCTCGAGTCTTAATTTATCATCAAAGAAGCAAATTCCAAAAAGAGTTCCCTGCGTGCGGTTTTTTTTTTTTTTTGGCTTATTCTTTCCTTTGTCTTCATCTAAAAGAGTTTCAGATTTAGGGCTTAGGGCTTCGATTTTTTTGGCCTTTCCTGCATTTTCTCACTAAGATCCGACTAGCCTCTGAGCTTGGAGTGATTCGGCAATGGGAGTTCCAGCTTTCCACTGATAATTACCAGAGAAGTATTCACTGGTGGTGGTTGATGTCGTCGAAGAAGAGCCCGTCATGATCGAAGACGTCGTGATTCCAATAGACATTAGTAAACCAAATCCTAACGGCCTCAAATTCGATAATCTCTACCTCGACATGAATGGAACCATTCATCCATGTTTTCACCCCAAAGATAGGGTATATTTCATTAAATTTCATCTCCTTCCTCTCTATTTTTGGTTTGCTTGTTTGTTAGGTTTTGATGAATAGCAGTGAGTTTATGTGAATCATTAGTGGAATTAAACATGTCTTGTTGATGTTAAAAGCTTACTTAGTCATAAGCTTGTGAAATTTAGATTCTTATGCATAGAATCGAAAAGAATTGATTTTAACCGAGTTTCTGATGCAATGTTATAGAATTGTCATGTTTACTTATTATGTAAAAAATGATTTATGCAGTAATTTGAAATTCCTGCTATCTGGCTTTGTTGAGGGACATTTATATGGAACTAAATTAGGAGATCTGCTTCTTCTTGAACTATTAAAGTTTGGTTTGAATATATTATATGGAATTTGAATATTTTGTTTCAACTCTGTTAATTGTCAATTTAGTTCATAAAAGTTATTTCCTCATTTTATTTCAATATTTATTTTGGGAACCTAAGAAAGATTATCCGCATTTAATTTAGGTCCTAATTTTATGATTAATTGGTGAAGATGCACATTGTTCTACTATGTGGATTTAACTTCCGTCCCCAATACCCTTCTTCTAGAGCCTCCTCTTCTCATTACTTTTCCAGTAACTTTTCATTCCCAATTTTTAATTTTTTTTATTCATTTTTCAAATAATTTTTTTTTGTTAATTGGGTTGAGATTGTTAGGTAGTTTAGATTAGAGAGCTTTATGCTTTGATGGGCAGTCGAGAATTTATTTAGATTTTATAGTTATTCCTTTTAGGTTTGGACATGGGTTTTGTTTATTATGAAGAAATTTGGTTGATATTAGGTGGATTTGAAATTGATTTATAGATTACCAAAACAAAACGATTGAACAAGGTAAAATTTGTCTTCATATCTCTTGATTGTGTTGCAGATGTGATTTTCTACGAGAATTTTGTTAGTTTTTATTACCTCTAGATTGGAATTTATCGGTTGTTACTTACTAGGCTGATCAAAATTCTAAGAGAGAACTACTAGATTTATGAATTTAATTTTTTTAAGGATATTCAACAATGATTTGAGCAGTTTAATTATAGGTTCTATCATTTTTTGGTATTATGGTTATTAATTTTCAATTCATTTTTCAATTAAAAATTTTATTAATTTTTAATTTTTGGTATTCATAATAATTTTTTTAAAAATTAAACATAAATATGTTTTTATAAAGTACTTATAAAATGACTGGTTTTCAAAAATATAACTAAACATAGTTTCATTTTTTTGTTTCTCAAAACACACACTCAGAAAATATAACCAAACACAGTTTCAAAAACGATCTCAGAACAGGTTGCAAAACGATCTTATTTTTAGTTTTTTTGAAAATATAACAGATTTCAAAAATAATACCAAATGCTATAATAGAAGTTCATTGATAACTCTATAAAATAAAGTTGTGTTACCACTTTTTCATGTATAAAAATTGGCCTATTCTTGAGAATCTTAGTTGTTTTTGATTTATTTTGATTTATTTTGTTTTATGTACTTTAATTTAGATTGTTTATAAATTTCGTGAAGTTTTTATTTAATTTTTCTTTACTCTATCTTATTTTTTTCTAATAGTATATTAAATAATCTTAAAATTAAATATTTTTAATAAGTTTACCTATGACATTTTATTTTGAAAATATCTAATTTTAGCATTTTGTTTTTCTGTAGTGTCAAATTGAGGAAATGGGTCCCATTAGGTATCATTTTTCATATTAGAAAACTATGAAAACTAAGCATGCACCCTATCATACTGAATCCTTTGTAATTGCATGTACCATTGTAGCTAATAAAGTATTGTAGCACTATAGTAAGTGAGCGCGACACTGTAGCTAATATAACAAGTGTTCATAGACACTATAGCATTGTAGTTGTATTGTAGCACTATAGCAAGTTTGAAAATTTTATATTATGTGTACACTGACTACTGTAGCAAGTTTGAAAAGTTGGGCATTCTTAGGAAGGTTTGAATAGAGGGGAGATATACACTCTTTTTCTCTCATTTTTACCTTACTTTCATTCTCATATTTTCTCTATAAGATTTTGTGAGAATATTTTGCAAGTTGGCTAGAGTTCTTGGGTATGGCTAGAGATAATCCTATATGTGTAGTGTGCTTGCTTGGGTTTTAATTTTTTAATGGTTTGCAAGGTTTATACATTTGAGTAAATAATTTTCTTTCATCTTATTTATTTCTCATATTAATATATTTTGTTGATAACTTTTATATAAATTTAATCAAGCTTTTTTTATGCGATTGTTGCATGATATAATATATTGATAGATACAGTTTTATGAGTAGTCTTTTACTATAATATCGCCGGTGGCATATTGTTGCTTTTAGATTTCTTATAAAATAAGTTTTCCTAGTTCTTAACATGAGAAATTTATTTATTCGAATACATTTAATTCACAAGTTCCTCAAATCTTATCTTTTGATTGATTGTTTGGGATATAAAATTTTCAATTGAGTCAATTTATAAAATCAAAATATAAATAGGTAAACGAAATGTATAGGGGATTATCGATGTCTTATTATTTTTAACTTTTGAATTTTCTCCATTTAAAATTGTGTTTTCTTTTAATTAAATTGCTCTAAAATCACAAAAACACTTTTTTTTGTTTGATTGTATATTTTTCTAACGTTTTTGTTTCACTAATCTTTTTTATTTGTTTTTATCACCTCTTATGGGTCAACCATCCTAATTGTGTTACAATTGACCGTTTTATTTTGTCATAAATTTGCCGAAATCATTCGTCGTGAATGGGAAAGTTACATCTTCTCTTTGGTGCTTAGAGTTTTCACTATATTTTTTATAATTACAAGTGATGTAATCTGTCAAATTATGAGTTTAATGTCTTGGCCCATTATCATATGTTTATAGGCTCTTAAGAGATAACTCGTAATTCATATTTAAATACAAATATGTAATAGTTGAACTTGAATATAGAGATAATCTTTCATATTGTAGATTTTATTATAGATATTGGATGATCATAATTGAAGATAATCTTCTATATTGTAGATTCTATCGTAGATATTGGATAATCTTAATTGGTTTTTTGAAATTCCAAATATCTAGAAACCATGCTCCTAGATTCTCAGACACCGATATCTTAGCTTACAAATATAGCCATGTTATGATGGCCAAGATCTAGGGATATTGGTCACCCATCAATAGCTTCCAAGGAATTATAGGCCTCTTAAACTCTACATTATCCTAGGTTATATTATCTAATACCTTCATCTAAAATCTCCTTTTCCGAGTGCCAGATTCTAAATACTAAAACAATTAATTTATGATTAGTAAAATAAAAGCAATAAGAACGGATTATATAAATAAACAAATGGAAAATCTTATAAAACAAATCAAACAATAAAAGACATAGAATCAAACATAGGGTACATTGTTCCTCTAGAAAAGAGAAAACTAGTTCATGATAAAACAAAATAAAAGCATAATAATCTTAAACATGATTGAGAAATAAGAGAGAAAAACTAGGAAAGAAATTGATGAAGAGCAACTCTGCCTCCTAACTTTGCTGTCTCCTTCTCTCTCATTCCAAGCCTCACACCAAATTTCTCTCTTTGAAAACCTACCAAAAGTCCCCTTAAATCTACCCTAAGAGCACCTATTTATAAGCTTTGAGACTTGGAGGTACAAAACGGGTAAGTTTCCTTTGAAATTAACCTAAAACACAATTTTCTCGTGTTGTAACATCTAGGCGCTATATACCCAACACCAAAGAGCTAGGCTCTCTACCTTTGGCATGTTTTCTTGCTCATTTGGAGGGCCTAGACGTTGAAAATGGCTTAGAGATGTTAGTTAACCTGCCCAACATGGATCTTCCTTTAAAAACACATCCCAAATTGCTCCAAATGAACAAAACATCGAGACTTCACCTAATTTACACCCAAAACAAAAAGCATGCATAAAATCTACATGAAATCTCAAGAACCAACTAAATATCAAATTCAACAAAATACTTAACTCGTGAATATAATTCACTCATCAGATCTGCTTCTTGCAACCATGGTCTTAGGTAGAGGAGTTGTGATTTCTTCCTCGCATGGAGGGAGATTCAAGATCGAGTACCCGATCTTCTCCTCACGTGGTCCTTGCATGGAAATCTAATGTTAGACACAGACCAACAACCACCATAAATCTAGACATAACTGTCATTGAAGTCGGGAAAGTGATAGACTTCAACGTCTAGCGCGGAAGTTACTGGACTGAGAGCTGGTCACGATTAAAGTTGGCGCGGGTGGAAGATCAAGGACCATCACAAACGCAAAGGTTGCTCAAGTGGTGACTGGCACAAAGCGTGCACGGCTGGTGTCGAAAGAGAAAGAGATATGTTAAGAGTGAGAAGGGGATAGAAACAGAATGAAGAAAAATTTAGTGGTTTTTATTATTGTTATAATATTTTGGTCTTTTTAATTAAAAATATTACATTATCCTTTGCTTTATCATCACATATATAGCTATATTTTTTTATGTGTAAGAAAATTCAATCCAGGCTAAACTGAATTGAATTGACAAAGACAAAAAAAAAGCTCAATTAAGTTATACATCTTGCATGCCAAATATGGACAAAGTTAGTCCGTATATAAAATTTTAGGTTTTTTTTTTAAATGCAAAAAAAAAAAACACATATTTGGAATATTATCTCATCTTAAATGACTTTAGGCATTTTGTTCTCTTAAAGGCAAATAAAAAGTGATTTTAAGACAAAAAACCAAATCATGAGACAAAATTCCAAAATATATGCACTAAAGGGCAATTCCAACAATTTTCTCTTCTAGATTTTTATGAAAAACGGTTGGTCTTAACCAAACCTAACTTGTATTTTATTTTATATTTAAATTATATTCCAATACAATGCAATGTGTATTTGAGTATCTCATAAATTTTATTCTAATATAAATATATTTAAATAGTAAACACACTCATTTTATTATTTATCCATTTACTTTTATTTATCACATTATATACAAATTTTATCTTACTAATACACTTTAGAATAACTATTCCAATGTAAACAATTCAAATACATATTTCATTAAAATACAATATATAAAAGAAGATATCCAAGTACATATTATATTCCATGTATTACGTTCGAGCATAATTCGAAATGAATGTAATATCTAAACAAACCATTGTATTTTCAATTTTACTAAAGGTCCATTTATATTAAAAGTTCAAACCTATAAGGGAGAAGGAGGGAAATAGGTCAAAACTAAACTTAAGTAAAAATAAATAACATAAAAGTTTTAAATTTTTAGCAAATAGTATATTTTGGTAAATTATGATTTACCACAACTTAAAATTTCAAAAATACCCCTTATGTGTAAATTTTAATAAATTTATTTGGTAAACCATTTTTTTACTTAGTAAATTATTTATTTATTGATTTTTATAAATTAATCTAGTAAATCATATTTTTTTTCTTACTAAATCTTTTATTGGCAAAGTTGCCACTGTCATGTAAGCTTTGACTGAAAAAAGTGGCAATGGTGATAGAACAACAATGAAGACTTACAAAAAAAAAAAAAAAAAACAACATACCTAGAGATTTGGAGAAAGAGCGAGTCACGATCTTTTTGATGTTAAGATCTGCGATCCCGTTGCTATCACCAGTGCTGTCGATAGTCGATCGTCATCTCGATCTCGTCGATGTTGAGATCTGGTCTCTCCATGAGGCTCTACTCGGTTAACCGGCTATGATGACGGTTTCGATGTGGAAGAGAGAGAGAGAATGGGTTTCGGAATGTGGGGATAAAGGAAAGAAAGATAGAGGGAATAGAGAGAGAGAGAAAGAAAATGAGTGAGTGAGGATTAGGGGATTGTGTGAGAAGGAAGGGTAAACTATGAATAATATCTATACTAAATTAGATTATTCTATAAAATTTTAATGATTTTAAATTTCGCTGTTTACTTCTAAATTATAGTAAAATGTCTTATTTATTATAATTTCCCAGCCTATAATTAAAATATAATTCAAACTTTTATAAGAAAAAATATTATAAAAAATATTGAAAAATAAAAGGACAATTTAGTCTTTATTTGAATGGGGTATAATTTTGAAATAGAAAAATATTGAAAAAAATGAGAGGTCTAACAAGCAATGGCAACTTGATACGTGGGTGGGATGGAAAGGGAAGGGAAAGCACCCGCTGGATGCCCCGTTTCAAGTCGGACCCCCCAATCTGAATCGATAAAAGAGGAAGTGAAGACCCCGACCTTTCCCTTTCTCCCCAGTACCCAACTCCTTCACTTTCCGTTTCTCCATCCCCAAGCACACAAAACCGAACCAGAAAAATATTAGTATTAAAAAATAAAAATAAAAAAACCCTAACTCACAGGACCGCCATGGCCAAGAAACGCAAGCTCCGATCCTCCGAGCCTGAAACCTCCAAGGCATCCGAGCCCCAACCCCAAGAACAACAACAACAGAAACTTCAAACGGACGACGCCGGCGAACAGACCCAGTCCATACCCATACAGGGCGACGACCTCAACCACCAACAAATGTCCGTCGACGAATCGAACCAGGACGAGCCAGAGCAGCCACAAGACGTGGACCAGAACCAGAGCGAAACCCTAGCCACGGCCGCGGCTCCCCAAAACGGCGGCGTTTCGGTGGAAGCGAACGGAGGAGGGAACGAGGAGGAGGAGGAGGAGGAGGAGGAGGAAGAGGAAGAGGAAGAGGAGGAGGAGGAGGAGGATGAGGAGGAGCCAGTGGAGAAGCTTCTGGAGCCGTTCTCGAGAGAGCAGCTGTTGGTTCTGGTCAAGCAGGCGGCGGAGAAGTACCCGGACTTCATCTCGAACATTCAAGATCTCGCCGAGGCCGACCCGGCCCACAGGAAGATCTTCGTCCATGGTCTCGGCTGGGACACCACTGCGGAAACCCTAATTTCGGAGTTCGGCAAGTTCGGAGAGATTGAGGATTGCAAGGCGGTTACCGATAGGGTGTCTGGGAAGTCCAAGGGCTACGCTTTCATCCTTTTCAAGCGCCGGAGCGGGGCACGGAAGGCGCTGAAGCAGCCGCAGAAGAAGATCGGGAACCGGATTACGTCGTCGCAGCTCGCCTCGGCTGGGCCGGTCCCCGCGCCTCCACCGGTGGCGGCGCCGGTTTCCGAGTACACGCTGAGGAAGATTTTCGTCAGCAATGTGTCTGCGGAGGTCGATCCGATGAAGCTGCTCGAATTCTTCAGGCAATTCGGGGAGATTGAGGAAGGTCCTTTGGGGCTCGATAGGCAGACTGGGAAGCCGAAGGGTTTCGCGCTCTTCGTGTACAAATCGGTGGAGAGCGCGAAGAAGGCGCTTGAGGAGCCCCACAAGAGCTTCGAGGGATTGACATTGCATTGCCAGAAGGCCATAGACGGTCCGAAGCTGAACAAGCCCTATCACCATCATCAGCAACAGCACCACCACCATCACCATCAGCACCATCAGCCTCAGCAGCAATTTCATTCCAGGAAGGATAAGAACAAGTACTCGGCGGGCCCGGGGCACTTGATGGCTCCGTCAGCTCCGGCTCCTGCTGCGATGGGGTTCAACCCGGGAGTGCCGGCGGGAGCAGGGGCGCCTCCCCCGCTGAACCCAGCGCTGGGGCAGGCGTTGACAGCGTTGCTCACAACGCAGGGAGCTGGTTTGGGGATTGGGAATCTGCTTGGAGGGCTTGGCGGTGCGCCTGTCAACCAGGCTGGGCCGCCGGTGGGCTATGGGAATCAGGCGGCAGGAGGATATGGGAACCAGCCGGGGATGCAGGGCGGCTATCAGAACCCACAAATGGGGCAGAGCAGTGCAAGGCCTCATCCTGGCCCCGGTGCGCCTTACATGGGTCATTAGGTGAGTGTTCTGTGCACTCGTTATCATCAATTTCTCTTTTTGTTATTGTTGATTTCGGTGATAATTAGTTACTTATTACGTTTCTATAAGTTGGTGGTTTTGTGCTGCTTTAGAGAGAGCGATAGTGCTAGCTGAAACTGTTAGGTGTGTCCCAAGTTAGATATATAAGTAATTGTTGTGGAGTCTCTTGATCTGGTTTTGGGGTCAGAATTGATAACTAAGTTGGGTATTTTACTTTTATCTTAATCTATGGATTATGGAATTTTATGACCTTTTTGAGTCAGTATTCGACAGAGAAATAAATAAAAAAGTATTCAAGTAATATATCGTTTTTTTTTTTTTTAAGTTAGATTAAGTCATTTATCCTTTGTAAGTGAAATTCATCCTAATTACAAAATAAGATGGTGATTGTGATTTATTTGGTCAAGTTGAGCTTGCACTCCATTGATTAAGGAAAAAGATGGGAGACATATAGGATCTTACTGAGTCGTGCCTCTTCTCATCTTGCAAAGGAGAAAGTGCTACTTAGTATGGTGTGTGTGTAATTTGTCAAAGGCTAACTCATAATGGGTTATTGTTTGTGGGATGAGGATGGTCTGATTTTAAACTTTTTTTTTTCTTTTGTCTTTCCCCATTTTGAGTAATTGAAAAAAAAAAAAATTGAGGTGAAGTTTTAGGTGTTTCAAAATGTCAAAGATAGAGTTATTTTGACAGTTTATGATAACCTTAGCCTGTAGGCTGATTGCCTTCTTGAGAATGTGTAGTTATAAAACTTAATTGAAGCTTGAGTTCGTCTTAAGTAGTTCTTACCGACGTAGTTAATAGTTCGAGAATGCAGTGTGCAATTGATCTTCTGGTAGCAGTTTATTGGGAAGTAAATTTTCACTTTTGTTGCAATTTTTAACGCTATGCTTTCATACTTGGTGGCGGGTTCTTTTGGTCTTTTTACATGTGAATTGTTTCTTAAGTTGCTTATGGAGCATCCTTGCTGTTTTTCTGAAGCTTCATTCCATTTTTGAAAACCTCTTTGGGAATTTTTTTTAAGTACCTCTTTGGAGTGATCTGGTGTTAACATGTCAGTGATTAATTTATTTGCCTTCTCTTTATTAAAAGAAGAAGAAGAAGAAGATTATTTTATTTATTGCCTGATTTCTGTTCATACTCTTTCTTTGATGTTAGTGATAGTTTTGATTGCATTTTGTAATTTTTATTTGGTCGGAAATATATACTATTGTAATAGGGAGGAAATGGTCAGTTACAGATATGACTAAGGGTGACAAAATGCTCTGTCTCATTTTTTTGAATTCCTAATGTAACTTTTACCTTGAATTCATAATGTAACTTTTAGCTTCACTATCAGATGTAGTTATTTGTTAGGGTTTGATAGAGATCTATGCAAGCACTCTTTTCTTAATATACAATTAACGCAAGCAATCTTTAGTTCCCAAAAAAAAAAAAAAAAAAGAGTTCTTTTAATATCTTGATTTCAGGCTGATTTATCAGGTAAAAGGGTAAGTTGAACTTTTGTCTTTTGATCTTCTATTTCTTGCTGTAAATTTATTGTCTGCTTTCTTTTCTTATTTGTGGTAATTTACTGAGATAGATACATTTCTGTTTCACAATATCTGTTGCCTTATTGATCCATGAAGATTTTAATGGGCTTTTTGTTTAGTCTTTACATTCTTTAATCTGCATTATTCATTTGCTAGTTCAGCAGCAGTTATTTATCATCCTATAGAAGTTGCTTATATGTCTAGGGAGTTTGTTCAGATGATATTCCTTTCAGTGTCTAAGTCTTTGAAGTTTCATTATTAATCACATTTGACAATACTACTGTTTTTAAGTTACTTCATCTTACGAAAGAAGATTGTTAGATGCTTATACGAGTTATCTAGTTTTAAATTAAAAATAATTCCCCTTTTGTGTGGCTTAATCTGACATATTTGTAAAATGTTTCACTAGGCTTACTTTTTAAGTAATCATAGTTTATATCAGATAATGTTTTGGAACCATAATGTTTTAAGATTAAAAACATGTTTTCCATTAGCAAAGGTATGGATTCTTAAGCTTATCTCTGTGTTTTCGCCGCTTTCAACTATAAATATTTAGTATTTGAAATTAGTATTTTTATGCTTATGTATTCATTGTGCAGATCTCCAATAGATGCATCAATCATTTAGTTTTGGACTCTGGTGATTCTTCTGAAGTTCCAAGGCACTATTGCAAACGACGTATTTTAATTTGTACTCAAAAGTTACTATTTGCTTACTCAAAAGACCAGATTCTGAAACTGTATTTTCTTTTAATTTATTACTCTTTCACCCCCAGCACATATTTTCAAAAACATTGTAGTACTTAAACTTTTGGTTCGTTATCTTCTTGAAAAAGTGCTGGGGGACAAGTAGAACTTTGAGCTTGAGAACTCCGTGTCTTAGTGGTTTTTAGATATGTTATTCAACATTTGCTTTCTTTTCAAGTAATAGTCCATGGACTAACTTAGGCACCTGATTTATATTTACTTATCGAGATCTGATAGCAGACATCATTTGGGGATAAACTCTTGGTTTTCATTTTTCAAATATATATATATATGTATGTATGTATGTATGTATATCATATTTTTGTCTAACTGTCCAATGATTTGCTTGGATTATCATATATTGCTTTTATTGTTTTAACACTCACCTGTATAGGTTTTGATTCTGCTAACTGATGCAAGCGCTCTTGTAGAATGAGCATTATGAAGATGATGACTGCATCTGGCATTGAGTCTGGTAATCATTAATTCATTACTGTTTCAGATATCTTACTGCAAGGTCACATATTTTAACTCATATTCAGAATTCGGTGCATGCAGATTGAGTTGCTTAATTTTATGCCGCTATCATTATTTCATATCCTTGCATATGCATGTCTTTTTTGAGTGGCATGGGTTGAGAGTAATCGTTTTTCCCCAAAACAGGATTTTGAATCTTTGGTATCTATGCAAATGTATATATATATTTTTTTGTGGGCATGAGCCTTTCTATGAAGCGAGGTTCTTTTTATTAGTTCTTATCGCAAACTAATATTTTTTCTTTTTTGGTCAGTCTGAATTTTCAAGTTCTTTTGCAATTTTCATTCTTCCTGCTTTCGCCTTTCAAATGAGAAGAAAACAAAAAAGAGAATATTTTAATGGCTTTAAAATTTTTGTGCAATAACCAACAATTTTCCTTTTATATTTCTCGTAACTGCCCTCCCCACCGTCATTGAGCATCCAACACTTTTTAGTCTTACCTACCAAAAACATTATTCGTATTTTTCTCAATGGCCGCCATTGGTTGATTTCAAATCATTCCCTAACAATAGCGCTATTAACTTTGCATTTCGTTTCCCATATGCATATCAAAACAATTGTTCTGGCTTGTGTAAAGGCAAGGGACCCTGTTGAGAATTTGTTTTTAGGCCAACCATGGGATCTGCTGCTGCCAATGGACAGGGCATCATCCTTTCTATCTCTGAAGGTAAGAACTATGATACGAAGCTCGGCGCTCTTAAGGTTGTTAGTTGAAGTGGCTGGGATACGGACTAATGCTGCTGAGAAAAAAAAAATTTGTGATTTCATGTTCTTAAGTTGGCCATGCCATTTGCCGAGAGATGGATCCGTTAAATCCTGGTTTCACCCAGTTCGCAGGGGCAACTTGGCCTTTGCTTGCTTCACAGATGTCATGTTGAGTAGAATTTGGTCCAGGCTTTAAGTAAGGATTTTAAATTGCTTGATTTTGTGCCCAGATTCTTCTGTGTGTGTTTGTGTTTTTGTCTCTCTCACCAGAGCAGATCATATTCAGCTCTTGAAATTCTTTGAGAGTTGATTGTTCTGAGTTATAATTTCCTCTTTTCCAGTTGACTCATTTATAATCAAAGCACTAAACGGGGCCGTTTCATACACGTCTAAATAAGTTATGATGCGCATGCATCAAAATCTTTTTACAACTCATTTTCTGTTTTCAGAGCCCAAAAAAAATTATTTTTTGTTTGCCATCTCAATTTCTACATCAAAGGGTATATTGCAGAAATTCTCATTTTTAAAAGGATTACTTATTTTTTGTATCTTATATTTTGAGGTTTTCGAACAATCTATCCACCGTTTTGCTCCTCGAGTGAGCGCATTTATGTCTATAGTGTGAATATATGCTTGAATTGATCTTTTCTTGGTCAACTTTTATATTGGTTGATAAACAGCCTAAAATGTCTTTGAAAGAAAATTTTAAATGAACACTCAAAAATGTCTTTAAAATTTTTAAAAGAAAAAGAATGAAGGGAGAAGCTGTCGAGGGTGATGTTGCAGCTTGCAATCGAGGAGCTCGAATGCTTGATAGGGCAATGGTAGACTTGAGACGTGGTTGGGACACATTGTGGTGACGACGGTGAAGCTCAGCTGGGGCTCTGATTTCTATTTTAAGTTTTTATTTTTTATTTTTTGGTTTTTTGTTCTTAGTTTTTTTACCTTTAGGTCTGTCACTCAAATAACAGAATTGATCAATATTAATGTATGGATTGAGTATAAATTTGTCGTATAAAAGTGTGATATGTATTACACTCTAAAATACTTGTTATGATTGTTTGATTAACTCAAAATCTGGGATATATATATATACATATAAAACCTTGTAAAAAAATCTGATCGTCGTCTTAAAAAATATTCTCTATAAAATATACACCATCGAAACTGTAAAAATTATAGAAATATTATTTTAAAAAATAAAATAGAAATTCATATCCTCACCATTCTTCATAATAAATAGTTTTTTTTAATGTATATATGTATTTGCATTTTTCTTGATTCTCTTTGTTCTTCAATTTTCATGTTTAACTTCAGACTTTCACCTTGCTGGAATGTAATAATAAGAAAAATAAAGGCAATATAGAGAGATTTTGTTTTTATTGGTACACCCAAAAAAAAAAAATTCGCATCAAGAGTTTTTTTTTTTTTTTTTTTTTTTTTGGGGGTGGAGGGAGTATTAAGTTTTTAAGTCCCTTTTTGGAGATTTTTTTAATTAATTAGATTTGTTTGTTACTTTCTATTTAGAATGCAAAACAAAATTGAGTGAGTGTTTGAAAGGGTAATGCGATATGGTAGATAAAACATGCATAAAAAAGAGAGATTTTCTAAAATTGTTATTAGAGGGACATTAATTAAGTGGATGCAAATAGACTCATTATAATTGTATATTTTTTTATTTTTATTTTTTTGATTTTCCTCCTTTCAAAACACTTATTGGGGAATGGTTCAAATTGAATTCGTCAACTTTTATGATGGATGTAATACTAGATAAACAATTCTTGAGACGAAATATTTCAAAAGCTTGTTTAATTGATGTATATTTTTGTTGAGATATCCTAATGTTCCTTGATATTTTTCCCTCGATCTGGTTTTATGATACGAAAAAATTCACTTATATTTTTTAGTCAATTATCATTGGAGGAATCACTTAATCTCATGAAGCAATACCAACTACTCGTTTAGGGTAATTGCAGTCATTGTCGTGATATAATATTATTCGTTTAAGTGCGGCAAAACTTGAAGTTTATACCCTGGACGTGTGCATAATTGCCGTGAAGATCGCTGTTTCTGCTGATTGGGAAGCTATTATTCTTGGATCGGACTCTACTGATGATATTTTCCGCTTTCAAATCTGCTTCAGCTCAGCCTGCCACCCTCTTGCCTTAGACCTTTGCGGACTTGCTAGAGAATGCTCTTTTGCTGTTGCACATTATTCCTTATTAGGAAATGACTAGGTTTTCTAGATATTTGTCAATACAATAACTTGGCCAAATGGGCTGCCATGTGTCTTTGTTTTGGTAAGTTGATTTTATCTATGTGCCCGGAGTGGAGGCCTTCTATGTTTCCGCAGGTTGTAATTGTTTTTTTTCATCTTTTTGGCTTTGTTTACAAAATATTCTTCTTCTTCTTTTTTTTTTTTTTGAACAAAGGATTAAGGCTGGCAGTTTGGATCACGACATGATAACATGATACGAAACCTATACCAAATTAGAGGGTTTGGGTTTTCCTTAAATGAGTTTAGATCAAAAAAGGTTAAACCCGTCAAACACAATTAAATAAAATGTTAAACTCGCACAAATCCGTCAATCCACAATTGACACGAAATAACCGTTTAATAAATATGTCATATATAGATTGACACAAACATGATCAATAAATTATCTATTTATAATTTTTGATATATTTATATTGTTATATATATTATATAATATTTTACTATTTTTAATTTTGAGTTTTCAAAATTTAAAGTTCAAATATAAAATATATCTTTTATTTTATATATATTTTAAAATTTTTTAACTTAAAAAAGAAAACTTAGGTATTGTTTTTGTTTCTTTAATCTTTTGTTACCTTTGTAGCTTTACTCTTTGCCTCCCCTACCCCTCCCTTCCCTACCTCACGTAGTCGACGTTCACGACAATACAGCTAGTTGGCCTTCATCCTGTCGCCATTGCCCCCTTCCCCTACCCTCACCCCATTGTCCTCTCTTCCCCCTCGCCTCCTCTCACCCCATCGCTCTCTCCTTCCCTCACCCCATCAACTTTCGCAATAATACGGCTAGTCGCCCTTTACCTCATCGTCATCACCCCCTCCCTTACCAACATCATTGCCCTCTCCTCTCCCTTACCATAACACTATATACTATTTTTTACTAAATTGTATATAATATAAAACAAAAGCTTTCATAGTTAATAAAGTACAAATAATATGAATTTTAAAACTTTACAAGTAAATTTCACTTATTTTTCATAAAAGAAAAGATATGTTGCCTAATAAATATGTGAAAGTATCACAATCATATTAAATAAGTCATTATTTTATTCATATTTAATTTAAACAGATTAATTTAGGTTGACATGATTAACACGATTAACAAATGTTTTAGGCTTGGGTTTAAGATTTTGATACAAATATTAAATGGATTAAGTTTGGGTTTAGTATAATAGTATCAATTAAGAAGTATAACATGACATAAACATGATACGAAAACACGAATTGCTAGCCCTGCAAAGGATAATGTAGCACCCCCTTCTAGATGGGATGTGTTAATCGCTAAACGTAAGCAAATTTTTATAAAATAAATTACTATTAACGTAAATGCAAAATAATTTTTTTTAAAATAAAATAATATTTCTTAAATAAATTATAGCGGTCTCAAGTAAAATTCATAAGCAAATAAACTATGTTTTGCAAAACAAATACACTAAACTGAAATTGAAATACAAAATACTGGAAGTAAATCTCTTAAAAAAACAAGTTAACAAAAACTTAAGCATTTAAAACTGAAATAGCTATCGTAAGATTTTCCAATAACCTGTGTCCACTAACACGTTCATATTTGCATCAAGCTTTCTTAATATATGTTATAATTATGCCTTTGTTCCTACCTGCAATATGCAAAGTTAAACTAATAAGCAAATGATTAGTAAGAACATCACCTATCTTACAAAACACTATAAAACTTGCAGGTATACAAAAAACTAATTTGATAAAACAAGTTTACAATGAAAAATACATAAAACAATCACCAATAAAAAGCGTAATCAATTGTTTTTTATCTCTAATATTTTTGATTAATATCTTTTCTATTGAAAGGATCCTTACGCAATGTATCAAACTGATGTGTGCAACTTTGCTTGGAGTTACGGAGCGCCCTCCAAACCTAACAATGCAATTGTGGGAGGACTAATCCCTAATACACACCATCTAATTACCATTTTGTAATTAAATCCATTTATGCGTATGTAGCAAAAGGCTCTATTAATTGAGTTGAAATTAAAGCTAAGAGATTTACTATTTTAAAATAATTTATTATTGAACTTATGCATGCAACATAAGATATTTGAGCTACCATAGCTAAAATATGCATCTGGCATATATCTATATATTTGTATTGAAATATCTAATTATATAAGCATGAAATATAATAACTAAGATTATAACACATATATTAAAACTGCTATCTGTTCACAATATAAAATACTAATCACATGTCATGCTATGAAAAATCTCATTTATAATAAATATATCTCAAAACACTTTTAATTTTGAACCAACATGTTACAGGTAAGAGATATATGTACCTCGTTGAGTTCGTTAATTCAGTGATATGATGCTTCGGGACCTTGATATGCTCGTTTTTAATCAAATTTAAGTTACAAAATCATATTATCAATATTCTATAATTAGGAAAAAAAATCCTAAAATTCTCTTCAATTATAAAAGCCCCAATTTTCAATTCTCTGTAAACCCTGGAGTTCCAATTTCATAAAAATTGATATCAACAATTTAAAATCCTATGTTCCAACCCCTTTAAGAGAAGCAATTCCTTAAGGTTTGGGTAATGGAATTTTGACAGAAATTGATTTTCTAAGGGAAAGAAAAAAGAGAGAGGTCTAAGAGAGAAGGAAAGCAAAAGTTATGAGAGAATACGTATAATGGATTTAAACTGAAAGATTTAAACTTAAGAGTTGGTTTGGACCACAAGTTTGAGTTTGAAAATTTAGGTTAAGTTTATAATGAGTTGAATTTTGGAATAAACTTTATGTTTAGTACTCAAGTTTGAGTTATAGAATTTTCATCTTGAATTAAAAATGTTTTAATAATAAAAGTTGAGTTTAAATTTGATTAGAAATTATGTTTCCCTTTACTTTTTCATGTAGTTAATACAATTTTTTTTTTATATGAGAGAAGATTTGTGAATAATGTTTTTAAGTCTAAAATACCGTACAAGTTATAAACTAAAAAGCTTGAAATAGACTAACAAACCAAATACAGAACTGAGTTCATACTCAATTTTTTTGGTTTGAACCCATCAATTAAACATAGCCTAAGTAACTAAAACTTAAATTTTAAGGGTTATAATTAAAAGTTAGATAGTGATCTAAGGATCGAAATAGACTTAGAAAACCCACTAGTTCAGTCCCATTCAAAATCCTTTTTTTTTTTTATAGTATGGTGTTACAGCATGTGACTGCAAGTCTCTTTATCTTTCTCTCTCTCTCTTTGTTTTTTTTTTTTTTTTACCCTTACAACCTTTCCATTGTATTTTGGCCTAAATCTTTTCTATTTAAAAGTTTTTCTAATCAAAATTATAGTTGAACATAAAAAGAGATTTTCTATATAAAACTCTTAACACTTAACCTTTTAGCATGAACTTCTTGAGTGTATTAAAGATCTTAACATCGTTACTTATAAAAATACTTAATTCAACATTTATATTATAATTATAAACTATACTTTATAAATAATCAAATTTCTTACCTATATTTAATTGCTATGAAATAATCAAATATTCTCTTCAAGTTATAGTAGATTTAGGTGTAAAATTACAATTATACCAACAATCACATTTATAAAATCTTCTTTCACTAAAAAAACACATAAACAATCATTCACGTGTAAGACAGAAAAATGTTCTTAGTGATATATATATGTGTATGTATATCTTGATCTATAAAATCTTCATAAAACTAGATGAAAAAGAAAAATATTATTGTGACTTTAATTACGTTTACTAGGAGCCTTGTTTTAGCCCATATGTAAATATCTTAGGCCAACAAACAAAATCATCTTCCCGTTTAAGATGAATCCTTAGGAATATTTTTGAGTAAATCACTTCCAGTAAGTCTCTAGTTAATGTAGCTCCATGACAAATTGAGGCTCTATAATACCATGATTATCCGATAAATTCATTTTTTAAACAAAATATAAGTGTCATTATAATTAATCCTTTCTGATTCAGGGAATCGTTTCGCATATGTCTTACTTGTATTGTTTTGTTTATTTCCCTTTTTTCTTTTGATGGCCGGTGTCTTGCCCTATTACTTTATTAACGCTATTTCCATTAAAAAAAAAAAAAAAACGTCCTTATAAACACTATTGCAAAAGTTCCATTTAGTTTTAAAGATTTTAAAGATTCATGGGTGCCTTTTGTTCCTCCAGGCATTTCAGAAAGATCCAAAACTTCCTTATTAGCTAATAGTTATTGATTTCGTCTCATTTTTTCACAACATTATACCAAAATGTGAACTAATTGATACTTATTGCTCGTAAATACACAATAGATTTATTGTTGACATCAATATCTGTGTTGGATTATTCTAGGTACTCAAGTGTAATAAGAAGAAATAGATGGGTTTGTTTTTCTCTTTAAAATAAAACATTTAGATTTTAGATAATACAAAAAATTTATGTGTCGTTTGCTTACAGCGTTATAGTTATATTACGTTCAAATGTAATTTAATTTTTATTTAAACGCAAAAATATTAATTTCAAATACCAATCATATCATATTTTAAATCCAATACAATCACTATTTATTATTTTGCTTTTTTATTACTTTTACTAATTACATCATATACTCTCTTTCTCTCTCCTTTTTTTTTCTCTATTTTTACCAATCATATTATATATTCATTATTTAATTACAATTCAAAACACACATTGCATTCAAATACAATGCAAATATTTTTCATCACATTATATTCAAATACAATGCATATACTTTTCATCAAAACACACATTGCATTCAAATACAATGCAAATACTTTTCATCTAAATATAAATTACATTCAATGCATTACATTCAAATGTAATACAAACACAATGCATTTATCAAACGTCCCCTAAAGTTCTTTATTTGAATAAGATATCAACATTAAAATTATATTATGAAAAACATTTAAATTCATTTTTTTGACAAGATAAATAATATTTTTGATAAACAAAAAAAAATGTTTCTATTTTATTAAGATTTGTTTGGTTTAATGTTATAATCTGATCTAATTTGTTAATTAGTTAAATTATTTAAATTGATTCTAGTTTATTTTAGCTTAATTTAGCTTAATAAGATTCACTTTACTATTTCTTATCTCTACTTTTACTATTTCAACATTATTTTTAATACAAGTTTACTCTATCTTTATAATTTTCAATATAAGTCAAGCTAAATTAAACCGAAATAAAATGATTAACTTAAGTTAGTTTATAAGCAAAATTAAGGAAAAAAAATGTTCATACAATCGCACACTTAAGTGTCATATTTAACTTTTTTTTTTTAAGTTAATTATAAATATAGCACTTCTAAAAAAAGTATTCTTAATTTTAGTACCTATTTTGCTTATTTTCCAATATAACATTACCACATTAATAGATTCTTATGAGATAAGTGCAAAAGGTCAATTATGCCCCTGAGGTTAGCTAGGTCAACTAAGGGATATTTTTACCTTTTGGCAAGCTCTCCTGCTCTTAGTCTCTCTCTCTCTCTCTCCCCCATCAAAAAATAAAAAAAATAAAAAACCAAGCTATCTCTTTGTTGAAATCTGTCTTTACAAAATGTGAATCTCACTCTTCCAGACCATGACTCTCACCCCTTAAGACAGATGTACAAAGCTTCATTCTTTTTTGCCGTTCTTTCTTTATCGTCGTCGCTTAGTCCCAAACAAGCTTAAACCAGCGATTTTGTAACATATCCGAGGTAGGTAATTTAGGGTTTTTTTTTTAATAGTTTGTGGTGGCTCGGCTTACTATTTTAAGGTTTTTCATTACTATCTTAGTTGGAATCTTATCCTTCATTTTAAGTTTATATTGTGAGTATAAAGGGAAATGCCACCATTATGTGATATTAAGTCGAAAATATGTTTGGGCTAAACCGAATATAAGAGGAATTAACAAGAACAATGATCAATTTGAGATGTTGAAGAGATAATAGCTGAAGTTTAAGAACTTGTAGCATATTTTGGGATACATGAAGTCAGAGCCATTTTATGTTAGCTTATGGTAAATATTATGATGCTCATGTGGTAATAATAAAGCAGAGTCATTGTATAATGATCGGAAGTCATTGTTTTATTGACTAATACACTATAATTTCGTTATTGTATGAAACAACTAATTGTTGGTAATCACTATGACTTGGAGTCATTTTCTTTAATTATTAGTTGAAGTAAATATTATGTTGACTTACAAATCAGATGTGTAATACTTGTTGTCATTGTTATGTTGAGCAATAGATCATTCACTTTGAAATTGTTTAGGAATGGCTGGATTGAATGTCTTAATCAAGTTTAACAGACATTGGGACCATGGTTGGAGATATGTTGGTTGCGAAATGAAGGGGATACTAGCTCCTACTAACGCCTTTTATGTTAGTCTTTTAGAGTTAGTGAGAAATATGCTTGGGATTCGAGCATAACAAAAGAGTTTAGTGTTGAGATATGTTGTTAAAGTTGAGGCGGCTCCTGTCAAGATATAGTCTAACTACAATCTCTCATTCTACCTCTAATTGAAGAAGAAAGATGTTCACATGTGTAGCAAATTTCCAATATGTGTCGATATATTGGATGAGTCAGTGGCCGAAGCGTTGCCACTTGAAATAGGAGAAAGTAAACATACGCCGATGTAATTAACTAGGGTTTCATGACATAGTGATAAAGCCATGCAACATATTCATGTGAACAACCCTAACCATGCACCTGAAGTTGGCGATGCTTTTCAATTGGATAATAGGGATGGATTTGGTGAACAAGATGAATTCCACATTCCTCCATCACCATTATCGGTCATTAACGATTGGATCGATTGTGAGAACCACAATGGGGATGAACCTGCCCCTTCTGATTTGGATGCTAGTCATAAGAAAAACAAGGGAAAAAGTAAAGGAGGGAGTAGGGGAGCCCAATCGGTTGTCAATAAATCTAATGGATCAAAGGTTAAAGTTGGTGGTGTACAAATTTATGATGATTTTTAGGGTGGAGAAGTCATTGCTGATTTTACACCAATACCTATATGTGTAACAAATATTTATAATAACAAAAGACTATTACAGTACCATCTCTATCATAATACGTTAAATAAACACTATCAATTTAAGGTTTAGAGGACTACCACTACTTTGTTGTATGTGGTATGTTTGGATGATCAGAAATGCTAATGCCAGGTCCGAACTACTAGAATGAAGAATAGTGATTTATTTGTTATAAGGAGATATGATGAAGTCCACACTTGCTCTATTGAAATAGTTCAAGGGCACCATCAGCAAGCCAATAGTTGGATGACAGGGGAAAGTATGAAGGTGAAATTTGTGGATCCGTCTAATACCGCATATCAACCACGGAAAATAATGCGAGACATGCATGATGAATTTAGAGTGTCATTTAATTATCTCAAAGTCTGGAAGGGAAAAGAAACAGGGGTCGTTAGCATAATTACTATTGAAATTAAATTGTTCGTATCCTACGTCCCCTTATATTAGACTCTTATCAGTGCTCATAGATGTAAGTACATATGAAAAAGATATTATAATTGAAAATTATCCTAGCTATTGTCCTTTTCGATATCGCTTTCAGCATTCTTGAAATCTTTCGACAAAGTATGGTACCATAAGTGGCAAGTCAAGTATTCTCGGAAAAAGGGCATGCGTTATTGTGTAGTCCAGTACTTTACTCTTTTGCCTTTGGCCAGGCAATATGTATTTACAATAGTGAAAATTCCGTAGTCTTCCTTACATTACCAAGAGTCAACTTAATAATTATCACCAGTCAACATAGAAATTGTCACGAGTCAACATATCATTACCAGTAGTTGAAAAAAATTTTATCAGCCGCCAAACACCAATACAACTATAAGTAAATTAATGACCCACCCATTTGATTGACGTGGAATGTCGACAATGGTAACTGGAATTGGATCTAACTTCAAGCCAATTCTTGGCTTACTATCAAATAAGTCGACTTTATCGGTAATAAGTGGCAAGAAATTAGACATTGCATCCATTGTAAACATAAGGTGGTCATTATGGGTTCCGACGGAAGCCATCAAGTCGTAAACTTGTAAGTTTCATGTATTTAAGTCAAGTAATAAAAGAACCCAATGATTTAAAGTATGAATGTTCATTGGAATGAACACCTTCTCCACATCAAACGACGACTAATTACATGTGATTTCACTACCTAGAATGTATTTTCCCAAGTTCTGCACCTTCCTCAAGTTATAGTCAGTTTTCTACATTTGTATTTGGGGCCATGCTTCACAGATTGTGGACTCAAATAAAGTGTCAGTGGTGGTGAAGGGTATTCGTAAATAGTCAGGATAGTGCTTGCGCTTCTTCCTCAAGTAGTAAAAGGCAACATCGATATGTTATTTATTACAAAATTTATACATAATCTAAGCAATAAATACAAAACAAAAGCGTAAGAATATCAATTTGGAAAGAAACATCAAATCGTGTTACACTTATTTACATCATCCCATAGCCAAATATTTAGGGTCGCAAGCTTGTAGAACCAACTGTTGTACATAACTTGTATAATCCCTATATCATAGTTGATCTCCTATTCGTCATGTTTAATTGTGTAATGAACTGGACACTTGTTGGAAACATTAAGTCATATACACAGTTAATATCAAAGTAACCTATATTAAATATAAATATTACTCAATATTATAGCATACATACCTAAGACCAACTCTTTTCAGCAACCCCCTTTTTAGCCATTCCTTAAATGTAGCCAATGTTTCATCAGAAGGTAGATTTGATATCTCTTTGGGTAGAGTTAGAACCTTAACTTTTTTCAATGGCATATCCATTTTCTAAGTACTATCATCATTGTCAGGGCTAAAGATAAATAAAGATGACTTTTTAGCTCGTTGTGTAAGCTTACGAGTCCTCTTTAGTCAAATTGACTTCGGGGGTCCTTCTTACCAGACTATAGATCTTTTCTCCTTGCCTTTCACATTAACCTCCTTGGGAAAAATGGCCGAATCGACATTCTCATCTCTCGACTTCTCCTCAGCAGCACCTTCCTCTAATTCTTTATCCTCTTCCTAACCATTTTCATTTTTTTCCTTTCCTTTCTCTCCTCCATCTATGTCTATACAGTCAATATAACAATTGGTGAAACATAAACTCTAGAAAATACACAGTCAACACAAAATTCAACATCATTGATGAGTTTAGTAATTACTCCTCTCACTAAAATAGGGATAACTCAACATGCTAAGAAACATTGTTCATAAAAATTGGACGTTTAGTTCAACAAAGGTCAATTATCAAAATACCTCTTGTCGGTTGTTTGTATTTTCCTCCTTCCTCTTCCTTCCCTTTCTAGTTCTCCTCCATTGCTTGTAGGTAATTTTAGTATTCACCAGTATTCAATATAATAGGTGATGCGAACCTCGCCAAGAATAACGAGACCCGTCAAGATTAGGATCCCAAGAACGTTCTAAGACTCAGGCTTTGGGTGGAACCTCGACCCGTTACTTCAACAAAAACAAGAACCTCGGTATAGGATGACCTCAACCCGTTGCTTATTGTGAAACAAGAACCTTGGTATAACGAAGACGCCACAAACGGTGATGGAAAGCCGTTTGATAAGTCGATGGTGAACGCCACGGAAAACTCCGATAAGTTCGAAATAGCTCTCAAAGAACCAAAGAGAAATATAACTCTCAAATTTGTGAATAAAACTGTTGATTGATCTTTCATTACTTGTGGACGCCTTTTTATAGGCATGAATTACAAGAATATTCTCAAAATATACCCTAAAATAAAATGGAAACTAAATGAAATATTCCCGTAATATTCTCCTAATATTCTCCTAATATTCTCCTAATATTCCTAGAATGAAAATATGAAAACTTACACTTAATTCACCCCTAAAACAATAAAAGGAAAGTTGACAAATTAATTGGCTTTATAATCAGCCATTTATACGCCCCCCTTAAAGTCAAAGAAAAGAAAAGGAAACAAAATAAAATAAGGAAAGTAAACATTTTCTTGCAATCAGTTCCACGTTTAAGATTCATGCCAAAAACGTCAACTTTGCTTGTTTGATTCACGTCATTCCCTTTCTGGTTCTCCTCCATTGCTTGTAGGTAATTTTAGTATTCACCAGTATTCAATATAATAGGTACTAGTAAGAATATCATAAAATAGAAATATTCAGTACCTTTTAGTGGAAAGAAAGGCTGTGGCTGCTTGAACACCATCGTCCGTGTTAATATCGATTTTGTCAAAATTGAAAGGATTTAAGCTAAAGTCTCCACTAGCAACTGACCTTGGACTTTGTTTTCTTTAATAATGAACTACATAACTGGAGATGGGGTGCCATTCCATATTTTCATTTAAGTTATGCAACATTTGATGGACTTCGTTCAACTACGTTAACCTTTCATTAATGGAGTTGACCTGTCCACGAAATTCGTTCTGAAAATTAGTCCACAAAGGATTAGCCGCTGTAGGATATGGTGAAGATGTTGTTTTATACTATTTACATGGTGGCGCAATTGTTACCACCACCTCTTCCTTCTCCTGTATTAAGTACAGCTCGACCATGTATGGGATTTTCAGTTCTTCATCCATTAGAAGTATCACATAACATTCAGGCTACATAAAATTTACCAAAAATTAATAGTGAGTAATTTTACAATATTAATAAAATAACCTAATGTAGTGCATTCGACTTACCTGTTCATCTACACTCCCAATCAAGATGCGTTTGACTTGGCCAAACATCACGGACTCCGATAAAGACCATGAAAGCATTCTTGGAATATTTTCACCTAGATGGGTGGAAAAAGATGTTGCTATTATAGGTATGCTCTTGAGAGCCCAAACCAGCAACGTGTAGGAAACCATTAAGAGTGTAGTGCATTTGACTACCTTTCCCCTGTCCTTTACCTTATTAATGATAGTAGACATGATGGCATCTCTTGTCATCTCCCATGCAAGTATTCCTTAAGGATAATCATTGAATGCCTCTAAAACATCAACAAGTTAAAGGTAAGTTTCAAGAATGTGGACGAGCCTACCGTTTGCAAAGATGATGCTAGATAGCACATATAGCAACCCCAACTTGACAGCATCATCATCATCATCATAAGTAGCTCTGGGGCTGGTGCTAGTCAACCTATCCTCTAACGCTTGCCTTGTACCTGAGCCACCTATGGAAAGTATTGTTGGTGCAAGCAGCTTCATGATATGGTGCAAGCAGCTTCATGAAAAACTCCTTTATGGAAAATCGGCTTACATTTGCACCAACATCAAACCATAGCGTGTCTTCCATTTTGGCATGGTTTGTTTAGTGCAAAAGGTTGTGGACAACGTGCCAACCCAGCCAAGCTGCCCCAAGTTCAAAAAGTTACTGACAAGGAGTTGTTACTTCAACCACTCAAACTAAGAACTAGAAAGATTCTCCTCTAAATTTCGTATTGTTTCTTCGAAGTTCACCCAATGGTTAATCTTTCAATTGGTGATCTCATCGTCAATTCGTAAGTAATTTTTCGAAAAAACTATAATGAAAAATACACAGGAAGTATTGTCTATTAGGAAATACCCTAAGCATGAAAGACAATTTGATGTATTTTATTTATTTTGAACTGAATAATAAAATTATATATAGAGGTTATTCATTATCTTGTTATTTGTCCTTATACTATTTACATGTTAAAGTAAATGTAAGCAAATATGGCTCATTGACTGCTTGAGTTAAACTGTTAGAACGTTGCATGTAATAGACTTTTGTATGCGAGAAGACAATGTTCTAAAGTAAGCAGTCTAAATTATGATCCGTAGTCTATGAGGTTAGACTGAGCATCATCTAACTCATGTTAAGACTATTATATTGTCTAAAGTCATAGTGAGGACGGTTTGTCTTGATTGTTCAGAGCATAGACTCCTGAGAGAGACATAGATATGTTGCTTAGTGGTGACATGTTGGACCGGAACTAAAGCTTGATTGATCTACGTAGTCCACTATGAGTGGATCAATATACTTTTGACGTTCATTATATAATAACCTTAATCCTGAGTAGATAAACTACTTCATGTATATGACTTGTGTATTTTGATGTTCCAATGGCTAAAGTGTCTCAGAGGTAGTAAGCTTATAGACCGGTTCGTTGGGTGCATAACTTGTATACAATGAAGAGTTTGTTTGCAAATATCGGAATCATAACTCTAATGAGGAGTTAAGGGTATCCTCTTAAAGGCATTATACTGAATGTGAAAATGGATGAGGCCTTGTGTCTCTGCTAGGTGGATGACTTCTTATTCACATATAGTGAATAATCATTTTCTTATTCGGTAGTATAATAAAACTTTAAAATAGCTTGATCAGTAAGTTGATCGAACTTTGACCTAAGGCTGATCATGGACATCATATGAGGGTTTTGCAAACATGACAAGGTCATTAGACAATAGCTTGTCACAGACTTTCGTACTACGGTATATAATTGGGAGTTCAGTTTTAGGTTTATAGTGTTGTGACTCTGAAATTACTGATCGTATGATTGAGTTGTTCGGTACAGAATGATGATCATATGGATTCACGGGAGTCTGATTATATATGTCCAATTGTCCCTTTATTAGCTCTATATAATTCTTTAACGGATGGCAAATTGATCATTATATGCTTATTGGCTAGTTATCTCTGCATAGATATGGATTGTGTCTATATAGGATAAGGATGGAAGACAAGATTCTCTCCGGTTGAATTCGAATTTTGTTTTGGATAAGAGATTACAAAATTATTTGAATTCCAAATAAAGTTGCCATTATTTTATTTGAGTTTGAATTAGAATTGTGAAAAATTATTCATAAGGACAAAGATTTGAAATACAACTTTTTTTATAGATTTTGAAATTTGAAATTTGAAATTTGAATTAGACATTTGAATTTGAAATTTAAATTTGAAATTTGAATTCGAAATTTAAATTTGAAATTTAAATTTGAAGTTTGAATTATGAAATTCGAACTTTAAAATTTGAAATTCAAATTTTGAATCACAATATATTGTAATAATTGAATTTATTGTAGATAATTCCACATGATTAGAATCGATTTTGAAGTGGATAAGGGAGAGGAAGATTTTGTTTGAATCCTACTTAAATTTTGAATCCTAAATCTATTGGATAATGGCTGAATTTGTTAAAGGGATTTATCCCTAGGAGAATTCGGATTTTATGTGGATAAGAATGAGTGAAAAATTCAAGTTTCAATCCTATATGAATTTTGATTCTCTCCCTCACAAAAGTGGCCAAAATTCTATGGATAAACCAAAGGGGAATTCGATTTTTTATGGATAAGGGTGAGAAAAAATTCAAGTTAGAAAATCCTATTTGAATTTTGATTCTCCTTACACTTGGATGGCCGAATCTAGACATGCCTCTTGGCACTAGGGGAATTCGGTTTTAGTGGATAATAATGAGATAAAATTCAAGTTAAAATCCTGTTTGAATTTGGAATGCAAAATCCCCTAGGATTGGCCGAATCTTCCCTTGATTATGGCCTATAGGAAGTTTAGATTTTGTGTGGATCAAAGGGAGAAAATCTTTCCCTGGTCCAATTCGAATTCAAGGGATCACCTCATGTAAATCTATAAATAGGGATCTTGTCACTCCAGTTCTCTCAGACTGTAGATTTTCAGATGAGTAGGCTTATTGTTGCATAACTAAATACTAGCAGTGCTAGCATACTGGTTGAAGATCTGAGTGCCCACACATTCTGCCATCCGGGAATTGGAAAATAGTAGAGAAGACTAGTTGGTTGAAGCCCTCCGGTCATTCTCCTCCTACAGTTTGGCGTCCTTTAGAGGTATGAGTTTTATTGTTGTTAGTTTATTGTATGGCATCACGAGATATTTAACAATCTTGAAAAATTTTTGTAAATCAACTACGCCACTCTGATGCATTTTTTTTTTCTGATTTTTTGCTACATTGTCAGTATGTGGTATTAATGCCTTATGGTCAATTTTACTCATATCATAACAACAACAATACGCACAGTCAATATACAAAATGAGCAGAGGTCATTTTAGAAATTACTCATGTCATAATAATAGTAAAATCAATACTAGCAAATATAGTCAACATAAGATGTCCTTTGGTCATTTTTGTAATGACTCCTGTCATTACATATTAATTAAAAACCACAATTCATACAGTCAATATTTGCAGAATACATAGAGTCAACATAGAAAATATCCCTGCTGAATTTTCAAATTCTCATGTCATCACCTGATTAATATAACATTAGAACATACAGTCAATATAAAATGACTAAAAGTTATTATAGAAATTACTCAGGTCATACCAGGGTTATTTAAATAACATAATACACATAGTTAACATAAAATGAGTAGAGGTGATTTACAAATTCTCATGACCTACTATGGTCATTTCAATACCAGCAAACACCCAGTCAACATAAAATAACCAGAAAGACATTTGGTAATTTTTGCAATGACTACTGTCATTACATATTCAATTTAAAACCACAATTTATACAGTTAACACATGCACAATACACACGATCAACATAAAGAATATCCCTAGTGAACTTTCAAATTCTCATTTTATAACCTGATTAATACAACACCATAACATACAATCAACATAAAAGTCATTGTAGAAATTACTCATGTCATACCAGGGTCGTTTCAATAATACACACAGTCAATATAAAATAAGTAGAGGTGATTTTACAAATTCTCATGTCCTACCGTGGTCATTTCAACACCACCAAACATATAGTCAACGTAAAATAACTAGAATGACCTCTGGTCATTTTTGTAATGACTGCTATCATTACATATTCAATTAAAAACCACAATTTATATAATAAATATATGCACAATACACATAGTCAATATAGAAAATACTCTTACTGAATTTTCAAATTCTCATATCATAACTTGATTAATACAATAACACCAAAACACACAATCAACATAAAATGACTATAGGTCATTTTAGAAATTACTCATGTCGTATCAGGGTTATTTCAATAATATAATATACACAATCAACATAAAATAAGTAGAGATGATTTTACAAATTCTCATGTCATACCAAGGTTATTTCAACACCAACAAACACACAAAGTTAACATAGAAAATACCCCCGCTGAATTTTCAAATTCTCATGTCATAACCTGATTAATATAACATTAGAACATACAGTCAACATAAAATGACTACAAGTCATCGTAGAAATTACTCAGGTCATACTAGGGTTATTTAAATAACATAATACACACAGTTAACATAAAATGAGTAGAGGTAATTTACAAATTCTCATGACCTACTATGGTCATTTCAATACCAGCAAACACCCAGTCAACGTAAAATAACTAGAATGACCTTTGGTAATTTTTGCAATAACTATTGTTATTACATATTCAATTTAAAGCCACAATTTATACAGTCAACACATGCACAATACACACGATCAACATAAAGAATATCCCTAGTGAACTTTCAAATTCTCATGTCATAACCTGATTAATACAACACCATAATACACAATCAACATAAAAGTCATTGTAGAAATTACTCATGTTAGACCAGGGTCATTTCAATAATACACACAGTCAACATAAAATAAGTAGAGGTGATTTTACAAATTCTCATGTCCTACCGTGGTCATTTCAACACCACCAAACACATAGTCAACATAAAATGACCAGGATGACCTCTGGTCATTTTTGTAATGACTACTGTCAATACATATTCAATTAAAAACCATAATTCATATAGTCAATATATGCACAATACACATAGTCAACATAGAAAATACTCCTACTAAATTTTCAAATTCTCATGTCATAACCTGATTAATACAATAACACCAGAACATACAATCAACATAAAATGACTATAGGTCATTTTAGAAATTACTCATGTCATATCAGGGTTATTTCAATAACATAATATACACAATCAACATCAAATGAGTAGAGATGATTTTACAAATTCTCATGTCATACCAAGGTCATTTCAATACCAACAAACACACAGAGTCAACATAGAAAATACCCCTGTTGAATTTTCAAATTCTCATGTCATAACCTGATTAATATAACATTAGAACATACAGTCAACATAAAATGACTACAAGTCATCGTAGAAATTACTCAGGTCATACTAGGGTTATTTAAATAACATAATACACACAGTTAACATAAAATGAGTACAGGTGATTTACAAATTCTCATGACCTACTATGGTCAATTCAATACTAGCAAACACCTAGTCAACATAAAATAACCAGAATGACATTTGGTAATTTTTGCAATGACTACTGTCATTACATATTCAATTTAAAACCACAATTCATACAGTTAACACATGCACAATGCACACGATCAACATAAAGAATATCCTTAGTGAACTTTCAAATTCTCATGTCATAACCTGATTAATATAACACCATAACATACAATCAACTTAAAAGTCATTGTAGAAATTAGTCATGTCATATCTGGTCATTTCAAATACATACAACTAATATAAAATGAGTAGAGGTGATTTTACAAATTCTCATATCCTATCATGGTCATTTCAACACCACCAAACATATAGTCAACATAAAATAACTAGAATGACCTCTGGTCATTTTTGTAATGACTGCTATCATTACATATTCAATTAAAAACCATAATTTATATTCTAAATATATGCACAATACACATAGTCAATATAGAAAATACTCTTACTGAATTTTCAAATTCTCATATCATAACCTGATTAATATAATAACACCAAAACACACAATCAACATAAAATGACTATAGGTCATTTTAGAAATTACTCATGTCATATCAGGGTTATTTCAATGACATAATATACACAATCAACATAAAATGAGTAGAAATGATTTTACAAATTCTCATGTCATACCAAGGTCATTTCAATACCAACAAACACACAGAGTCAACATAGAAAATACCCCTGCTGAATTTTCAAATTCTCATGTCATAACTTAATTAATATGACATTAGAACATACAGTTAACATAAAATGACTACAAGTCATCGTAGAAATTATTCAAGTCATACCAGGGTTATTTAAATAACATAATACACACAGTTAACATAAAATGAGTAGAGGTGATTTACAAATTCTCATGACCTACTATGGTCATTTCAATATCAGCAAACACCCAGTTAACATAAAATAACCAGAATGACATCTGGTAATTTTTGCAATGACTACTATCATTACATATTCAATTTAAAACCACAATTCATATAGTCAACACATGCACAATACACACGATTAACATAAAGAATATCCCTAGTGAACTTTCAAATTCTCATGTCATAACCTGATTAATATAACACCATAATACACAATTAACTTAAAAGTCATTGTATATTAATATCAATACCATAACACATAAATTACTCATGTCATATCAGGGTTATTTCAATAATATACACAGTCAATATAAAATGAGTAAAGGTGATTTTATAAATTCTCATATCTTACCATGGTCATTTCAATACCACCAAACATATAGT
The DNA here is from genome assembly GCA_035233585.1 of Antiaris toxicaria. Taxonomy (NCBI): domain Eukaryota; kingdom Viridiplantae; phylum Streptophyta; class Magnoliopsida; order Rosales; family Moraceae; genus Antiaris; species Antiaris toxicaria. The sequence continues at coordinate 23,393,306 of CP141153.1, forward strand.
CAACATAAAATAACTAGAATGACCTCTGGTCATTTTTGTAATGACTGCTGTTATTACATATTCAATTAAAAACTACAATTCATATAATCAATTTATGCACAATACATAGTCAACATAGAAAATACTGCTATTGAATTTTCAAATTCCTATGTCATAACCTGATCAATACAATAACACCAGAACACACAATCAATATAAAATGAGTATAGTTCATTTTAGAAATTATTCATATCATATCAGGATTATTTTAATAACATAATATACACAGTCAACATAAAATGAGTAGAGATGATTTTACAAATTCTCATGTCCTATCAAGGTCATTTTAACACCAACAAATACATAGTCAACATAAAATGAACAAAATGATCTCTGGTCATTTTTGTAATGACTACTATCATTATATATTCAATTAGAAACCATAATTCATATAGTCAACATATGCACAATACACATAGTTAACATAGAAAATACCCATACTGAATTTCAACACCATCAAACACACAGTTAACATCAAATGACATCTGGTCATTTTCGAAATTACTACTTTTATAACATAGTCAAGTCAACACTAGAACACATACATTTAACATAATCACAATACATACATTCAACATACAAAATACCCTTGGTCAATTTACAAATTCTCATGCCATAACATGTAATTCAACATCTGTACACCTAGTCAACATAACATAACAACATATCATTTTATAAATTACTCATATCACCATAATAAATACAGTTAATACAAAGTGACCACAGATCAATTTTTTGGCAACATACTATAGTCAATATCTAAACAGGGCCATATCAACAATGAAAACACATACGGCCAATATAACATTACCTTAGACATTTTCCCTCAAAACTTATAGCAAACAAGTTTTCATTAAATGCTTAAACTTACCATTGGACTTATAAATAATAAAACAAATCTCAGTTTTACTTACCTAGTGCACATTGCCTTGACGATATTCTTTTTGTGGATTTTCTTCACCAGCCTCTATCTGTTGCTGGGTTTTTTCCTCCTAAAATCAAACATGCACGGTATAATGCTTGAACATGAACAAAATAAAAAATACAACAACCAAACACATAAAAATGAAAACTTTTTACTTACCTCCTTTTCAACATTTATTTCCCCTCTTTACCTGACTTCCCATTCTTTATAGTTTCTTTTTTCTTATCACCTATTCTTCTCTGCCGACAGCGTCAATCGTGGAGACTTCCTCGCCATAGTGGTTGCTCTCGCTGTTCCGACTTCTTTGCTTTTAGGGTTGGGACTATGGGTTTCTTGGCTAGGTCTATTGGTTGAATGGGTAGTTGTTCAAGGGTTGGCTGTAGCTGTTTGGGATGCGATAATGTCGATTTGCTTTGCTCCATAGCCCTCAAATTTTTTCTTACCAGTTTCAAAGCTATTTTCTCGCTTTGTAAAAGTGGATTGATGGTAAACTTGAGCAAATGTCGGAGGATGTGGCAGATGGACGGTTATCGAAGGTTGCTGACAGTTATCGCGAACGTGGGTGAGCTTTCTCTCTCCATCTATGTTGGACTTCAAATTCGAATGAAAAAAAAAAAGGGGTAGGGTAATGGGTTTTTTCAATGAGAAGAAGTAAGGGGAAATTTAATCAATTTACCAATGTAATATTAAGTAGGCGTTTGGGACACAAATTTTTTTGACATTGCATTCCCCCAAATACAAAAACATTTCATTCAAATACCAATCACATCACATTTTAAATCTAACACAATCACTATTTATTATTTCACTTTTTCTATTACTTTTATTAATTACATCATATATTCTCTCTCCCTCTTTTTTTTCTCTCTACTTTTACCCATCACATCACATATTTATTATTAAAATACAATTCAAATACTTTTCTCCTAAACACACATTGTATTCAAATGCAATGTTAATGCTTTTCCTCCAAATTCAAATTGCATTCAATATATTGCATTCAAACGCAATACAAATACAATGCGTTCACTAAACGAACCCTAAGAGAATATGCAGTGGTCATGTTACGTTAGAAAATAAGCAAAAACAAGTGTTAAAATTAAAAATATATTTTATGCAGGTGTTATTTTTGTAAGTAACCCCTTTTTTTGCGGCGCGCCCCCCCCCCCCCCCCCCCCCCCTCTTTTTTATTTTTACAAAATACCATCAGTTTTGCTTTGTTGTTAGCCCTTCCCCACTCCCCTGCCGTCGGCCTCCACCTCACCACGCCGCCAAACTCAACTCCGTGCAGCCGTTTCTGGCAGCGCGGCCGTTGTCTAGATCGTGCGGTTCTCTTCGCCCACTCGCCGGACCAGCCGCGACGTCGCCCAGGTGCATCCCGATCTCGCCTAGCCAGCCGAGCTCGCGCCGGAAACAGCCGCCGTGCCGGCGTCGTCTCTCTTGGCAGCCCGAGTTCGCCACCGTGCGCAGACCTCTGCCGCCGTACTGGCCAATGGAAGTACGTACTTAACCTACCGACTTGACTAAAATATTCGTATTTTTATTACCAGTACCAGCCTCTCCAACCCGACAAGTTTTGACGACTCAGGTTTGCTTCAGCTTTGTTAATTTCTGCTTTTATGCTCGGTTTTATTATTGTTTTGTGTTTTTTCTATGGTTAGCTGAATTGGGTTTGCTCGGTTTGTTGTTTGGATATGGGCTGGTTTGGTGCTGAATTTTGATTTTTTTTGTGTTTTTATTGATATTTCTTGGTTGAATGCTTGTTGGGATGATAGTTTGATTGCTGGTCTGTGCTTGTTTGGTGATTTTGTGAATTGGGATTGTCTTGGATTTTATTATATCTCCATTCCTTTTCTTAAATCTTACTAATGTTGTTGCTTGCTTGAATGCTGGGTTTCTGCTGAACTTTTCATTGGTGTTTTGTGGTTTATTTAGTGGTTTGCTGAATAGGATCTGTTTTGGATTTTTTCAACACTCTAGCGCTTTTCTTTTTTGGTCTTTCACTTTAATTGTTTTAATTTTGGGTTTTTGCTGAATTTATTTAGTGTTTTTGGATTGTTAACTGACCCGCTGAATCCTCTTGTTTTGGATTTTCTCCGTCCTTTTCTGGTTTAACAGATTTAATTGTTGATCTTAAATTTTATTTATTTATTTATTTACTAAAAACGAAGCGTGAAAATGTCTGGGTTAGGATTAGTGCAACTGTTAGTGTTGCTGCAACTTTTTTTATTTTTTTGGAATTGTTGCAATCTTCCAGATAGAGTTTAGTTTTATCAACTCTTAGGCGCGAGTGCATACACCATATTCGGTAAGCATATTGGTTAGGTAAAACCTACTTTGGATTTGAGAATTAGTGTGAGCATTCAATACCCCATTAAGGAGATGAATAAGCTGAAAAGTAGGACATTAGTCCACCTTAGATGAAATTACTTCACAGTGAAGTAATTAAGGTGGTTGCTTGGATGTTTAAAAGAGTTTTAAGCAAATTTCCAGTTTAAGGTTTGAGAAAAAACAAGAGAAATCTTGAGTGGTTTGACAAATTTTGAATGGAGAATTACAAAAAAAACTTAAGCCAAGCTGAGGCAAGTGAGTGTTTAATGTTCGGTTCTGTTTGGTAATAGTTTAGAGGGTTTTGCTTGGAGTTATGACTTGATAATTGAGTTACAAAGCGTTTTATATGTCAGGAACATACCCATAAAAAGGTTTGGACAAGTTCAATGGGGAGTTTATGGTTTTACTCATGTTTTGGGAAGCTGTTCAGCCTCGGGTTTGTTTTTACTGTGGTTCTGGTTTTTATTTATTTTCGCTACAGGACTTTGTTGGTATGGAAATTTTGGGCATAGCTCCCTCTATGTGTCGGCTAAATGTCCCTAAAACAGGCTTGAGAAATTCCGCGTGACCTGGTAGATGTGGCAAAAACAATAATGCTGGTTCCAGGCAGTGAAAACTGGAGATTTCGTGGAATGGTTTTGTAAGTTATGGATAGTTTGGGGATGTTATTTTGTTTTCAGATGTACATTGTAAATTAAAGCATTTGGGGAGTCCAAAAATAGAGGGGAAACTCTGCCAAAATTTTTGGGAATAATTTGGAGTCAATGGAATAATTTGAAACTCTGCCTCACGTGCATGTGGCACGCAGGCAGCCTTGGCCTGGTAGTCCTGCATATGGCCAGCCTAAATAACATTTTTGTTGTTAAATATCCTAAGTGAAGAATTTAGTGGTTGTTAGAGAAGAATTGAAATATGGATATTTCTCGCACTTAATTTGACTAGACTCTGGTTAGCACAACGAAATATGGATTTGCAAAGACTATTTGTGCAGGAGCTATCTTGTCAACACTGTTTTGTTCAAGATTTATATCACTATAATGTTGTTTAGAAACTCGTCAAAACCTATAAATTACAAGGACAATGGATAGAACAACTTAGGATTGAAATTGATCTGGTACTCCCTACAAAAATAAACAAGGAGCGTTCAAGTGACTTAGTAGGATTTACCTAGATATGTACATTATTTTCAAACAAATGTATGCATTATTGTCAATTTGTAGTACTGTTCTTGCCTTATTATTATTATTATTATTATTATTATTATTATTATTTATTTGTTTATTTGTTAATTTATTAATTTATTAATTTATTTATTGTGGAAACACTGAATTTTAGTCAATCCTAGAGTCAAAGAATTCTGTTTGATTAATTTTCTTATTTTGTTTATTTTGTACTAATGAGAATTTGTTAGGATGTTACCAGATTTTCTCTTCTACAATGGAAAATTACACAGCAAATCACAATACAACACAACATTTATACCTGTAAAAGGGCTTGACCCAACTCAATTAGCAGGTGGAGGTTTGATGCACGTTTTGAGATACTGCCCATTTCAGGTGAGAATTTTACATGGCTCAAATTTCAGTACTTTTGCCTATGCTACAGAGCTTTGTTTGAGCTGAAATTTTGAGGCTATGTAGGATTATAGCGTTGTCTTCGTAGCCTTAAAATATATTTGCAATAAATTTGGTCCATTTCTTCTTTGCATTGACAAATTCTGGAACATTCCATTTGAATTACTTGTTTTAAAATTGCTTGTTTTTGTTTTTCCTAATTCACAACTTGCACGTGTCGCTTGTTTTTGTTTTTCCTAATTCACAACTTGCGTGTGTCTCCCTTCCTAGTGTGTATATATATAATTATGGAATGAAGGAAATGGTTTCCTTCTTTTCGTTTCTGATGTATATACATCAATATGTATATTATAAATATTTAATTTAATATCTAATTTTAAATATAAATATTCATAATTTCAAAAATAAAAAACTAACATATGCACACCAATGGGTCCCACCTATTTTCAGCAGTGTAAACTCAGTAGGTCCCACCCATTGAGTCATCCAATTTGGACCCACTGAGTCATCCAATTTTAATATTTAAATAATCTCAATTATTTAAATAACACAATTAATTCACAATTAATTGTTTGGGTAACAATTTAATATTTGTGATAATAAAATAAGAAAATCAAACACTCTCTTTTATTTTTTATATCACATAATTTTGTAAGCATCCATACAATCCATCAAATACACTTGTTCAATTGTTAACGTAGGCGGTGCGGGAAATTATGGATCTATAATTTTAAAATTAATCAAACTCTTTGATTAATTTATTAACTTTATTAATTCTAATATTACTTCGTTAAAAACTTAAAACTATACTCTTGAAATTATAGATATAAAATTACTCAAAAAATAGAGTTGTTTATTTGATATAGTTACTGCATATAGATCAATTCTCCATAAATAATTTATAATTAGAACTAGGTAAAATCCGTTAACCTATCTAATGACCTCGTAATCCTTGAGTATCATTGATTCTCTAATGAATGATAAATTCATGAACTTAATTATGAATTGAGCGCATATATCATTTAAGTCTTCGATCAAAATGCAAGGGAATTATTTATATACTTCTTAAATAAGAAGGAATGGATTTTATCTTATAATATTAACATTCCTGGCTACTAACTTTATCATATCTCCAAAATATAAGAAATAATATTAGGTACTTAAATCCATATTAAGTAAATCAAAAGACATGATTCTAGAATTATGAGTCAGCTAATAACTTAGGATTAAGATCATACTATGCATGATTATCAGTTAACATAATTAGAATTTGTTATATTTAATGAAAATTATTAGCTATTCATATCTCGTTATGTTTCAGTCTTACATAATCACATTATATATTGTGCACTCATCAAATATCTCGCTACATTAACTGCTCAGATTAGATCATTCTATTCTCAATGGTAATGACATGCACTAGTGATGTTCAATTAAAAATTTCGTATTTTAATTGCTTAATCAGTTAATAATTGAGTATTTATTACGGACCATTTTAATTATCATCTTTAAATATTATCCTCTAATATATAATACTTATATATAATATTTAAGATCACATATTATGGAATTTTAATGATATTCATAAAATATTCAAAATATATGCACATAATTATAATGAAAATTCCACTTTATTTTTTCAAAATCAATAATATCCAAAATCATCACATGCTTTTTGGTATAAATCTCAACAATCTCCCACTTGCACTAAAGCATTTGATGATTTCGTACATTATTTATTTTGAATAATTAAAGTTGAATCTCCCATTTGTACTAAGGCATGTGAGACATGTCTTTTAAACCTAATGCTTTCACATGTTTCTCCTCGTCTGGTACAACTTTCTAGATCAATTAAAAATTTCTGGAGTCATGGTGCTTCCACAGATGCTTCACTAGCAACCATATATGCACCCTCTATTTAAGAGTTGGCAACATATTGCTACTTTGGCTCCACCACGAAAATGGTGAACATGAAACTGGATATTAACTTTCGACCATTCCGATCCATTTGTAAATCAGAATCTGTATATCAGAGTATATAAGCATATAATTCTTGATTTCTTAAGATACTTGAGAATACATCTTACTCCCGTCCAGTGATCAAATCATGGAATAGATTAAAACTTACTGATTATTCCCACTTCCTAGTATAGTACAAGCGTACATGTCATTTGCATATGGGAAACATCTCATGTTCTCTTCCTTATAAGGAGTTTTTGGATATTGCTCCTTCGAAAGATGAATGTCATGTCTAGAAGCCACATTCCTTTTCTTGAAGTTCTGCAAGTTGAACCTGATTAGTACTTTATTAATGTACGATACCTGAGACAATGCCAAAAGCCTTTTCTTGTGATCACGTAAAATCTGGATCCCAAGAAAATAGCCTGTCTCTCTCAAATTGTTCATATAGAATTGGCTTGCTAACCAAACCTTTACTTTTACATTGATTCTTTATCATTCCCAATTAGTAGGATGCCATTACCGTAAAGGACTAAGAAGACCATCTTTTTTTTTTTCCTCTTATATACTTGTAGACTCATGGTTCATCTATATTTTGTTCAAAACCATAAGAGTTAATAGCTTTGTCAAATCTAATGTTTCACGATCTGGAAACCTCCACGAATTGACTTTTACAGTTTGTAGACTTTTTGCTCTTGTCCTTCAGCAACAAAACCTTCTAATTGCATCATATAGATGCTTTTCTCAAGATCGTCGTTCAAATATTGCTGTCTTGATGCCATTTGCCATATGTCATCATCATAATAAGCGATAATAGATAAGAGTATCATAATGGACTTAAGCTTGACAGCCAAAGAAAAAGTTTCTTCATAGCCAACTCTCTCCTTTTGAGTATAACACTTAGCTACCAATCTTACTTTGAAAGTCTCTATTTTTTCATCCTTTCCTCTCTTTCTCTTGTATATTCATTTGCATCCGATGGGTTTTAACCTTTTAAGAAGATCAACAAGTTCCCAAATGAGTTGTAATATATAGAATCCATCTTAAGTTTCATTGCTTCAAGCCATTTCTCCTTTTCAAAATCATCCATAGTTTAGTTGTAAGTCAAAAGGTTTTCTACTCTGTTGTTAGCAGTAACGGGTTGTGCTTCTCTCAGGTAGCGGTTGAGTAAATCTAAATCCCCTCCCACTACCATGAGGTAGCTACCAATTCTGATCAAACATTGGGGTCTTTTGCTTTTAATGTTTAATAACTCTTGTTGGTTGTGGTATAATCTGATCGGAAAGTAACTCTTCAAGTACCTTGAGGGTATCCTAAAATGAGGTTGGCAATGAAGAATAACCCAATATCGATCTCATCATGTCAAGCAAGGTTTGATTTCTCCTTTCGGTAATACCATTTTGTTGTGGTGTTTATAGTGCAGTAAATTGGGATAGAATACCACTTTCAATCAAGTAATCAATGAATTCTGCGTCTAGATATTCATGACCTAAATCCAATCAAATTTTCTTGATTTCTTTACTTAATTGCTTTCCCTCTTCAGCTTTGAATTCCTTAAAACTTTCCAAAAGAATACAATTTCCTTTTGCATTAAGTAAGCATAACCATATGTTGAACAATCATCAATAAATGAGATAATATTCTGATCCACCTCTTACGTGGACTTGACGAAATATTCTAATCCACCTCTTGCTTGGACAATTAAAAGTCTACATACATCCGAATGTACCAATTCAAGAGGTGTAGTATAATTTCTAATGCAAGATATGAGATAATCTGTCCATGGGGAAAAAATCACTTTATGTATATTATGGCTACCATCTAGCAATTGAAATTACAAGTTTATGAATGCAACCTTGCAAGTATGGCAAAATGTTTATTTCCCTTTATATCAATCACTTCTTTTCATATTCCTACCCTTGCCCTCAATGCAGACATGAGAGAATAGGCCTTTAGGAATAAGATTTTGCTAATTTCTCCTCAAAAAACTTGATGTTGAAAAATATAAAGCATTGAAACATGTGATAGGTGTGCCTTGCAGCTATGCAAATAATTAGGGATTTGTGAACATGTAATCGTTGGAATTCCTTCTTTCATTGTATTATTGTAGAGGAAAAGAATAATTTATTTTTGTCTTCAACCATGATAATTGAGCAATTTAGAAGGAATTTTAAGACTGAATACTTGGCCAACTATAGACAACCATGAAACAATATATAGTTCAATTGCTACTCCATTGTTAGCCATAGATGTTTCACTTTGGAAAAGCAGCTTCATCCACTCGCTTGTCCCACATTGATGTAATTTGTACCATGATCTGTTCAAGTGCAGGTAAGCCTAAGTGTATAAAATTAGTCATTTGCATTAGGAGAAATAGAGCCAAAAAAAAAAAAGGGGAGAGAGAGAGAGAGAGAGAGGCATAAAAATATACCTCTTGAGTTATAAATGTCCATTTTGATTCTAACAACCCCTTTGCCAAGGATGTAGATAGGTCCTTTTCAATCTCTTTTAGCACAAGGGTTTGTTCGTTTGTAAATGAACACGTTATCAACTTTAACTACCTAAGTAATGGAGTCTGAGACGAATAATCATAGTAATGAAGATAGCATTCACTTTTATTTAAACCGAACAGCTTAGTCATTTTCACATCAAGTTATGTAAGAGATATCTAGTTTGTTGATTATCGTATGATGTTGAAGCTTAGAAGTAACATGCCGATCCTATAGGCACGAAAGAAGAGGATATGAAGCACTGTATGCTATATGAAAATCATAGTAATGTATTACAACACCGTTGCTTTCAACCTTATAAGTAGAGTGACAAAGAATGAGAAAAATTTGCTAGAGGCAAAAATAGATTATCGAAGAGAAATTGTGATTTTATATACTAGTGTGGCACTATCAACAAGTTCCTCTTCCTCAAAGAAAGTCATCTCTTCTTTTACAACCTAAGTTACCTCGATAACCTTCCTAGAAGAATTAAAAAAATAAAATAAAATATCAAGACACATAAATCTAATAAAACGAAAGGCAAGCAACCACCAAAATCCATTTCGCTAGTCACAATTAATGTAAAAAATAAAATACTATGATTAATGACAAATGAGAAGAGGTGGGAAATCGAAAGGCCTATATTATAATGAGGGAATATTACTTGGAAAAAAATATATTATTATCAAAATACGACAAAAAAATTTAAAATGATAATGAACGGAAAAGCAATCGCATAAAAAAAGACAACAATTTGAAAACCACAGAAAAATTAAATAAAAAACACATGACCAAATGAAGAAACGACAACAAACGGAAAGTGACAAAGAATTTATTAATTTTTTTTTTAAACAAATTATAAGATCCCAAATATAACAAATGACATAAAATTAAAGGATAAAAACAACAGTAGGGCGGGAAATGAAGATAAAGAATCGACAAGGAAAAAAAATAACAAGATACTTAAACGATAACAAATCACAAAGATACAAAACGACAGACAAAAGATAATCCTCCTTTGTCACGATGTCGAAAGTCTTGTAGTTTTACAAACAAAAAGAGGAGAAAATAATATTCCAAGTAACTTTAATTTTAATAAATTTGAAAAGGCACTTTTCCAAAAAAAAAAAAAAAGGAACAAACAAACAAATATGAGAAAACATATTGTTTTCAGTTGACTCGACAAGGCATAGTCTCTCTAAAGTTAAGTATCCATCGCTTTGGAAAAGAGAGAAATTATAATTCTTGTTGAATATAATGAATAAATTGGTAATTTTAAGAAAAAAAGATATGGTTATAAAAGAGCTTTAGGATGCGTTTGGCACTTGCATTACGTTTGTATTACATTTGAACGTAATGTAATTTTTATATAAACGTAAAAATATTGCATTCAAATATTAATTACATTATAATTTAAATCCAATACAATCACTATTTATCATTCTATTTTTTCTATTATTTTTGCCAATCACATCACACTCTTTCTCTCTCCTTTTTTTCTCTACTTTTATTAATCATATTACATACAATACAATTTAAATACTTTTCATCTAAATAGATATTGCATTTGAATGCAATACGTTATCCAAACGCATTCTTAGATGACTAACTTGATTGGAAGCAAGACTCAAATGTTGTTTTAGAGAAAAGACGCAGGTCCATGGAGGAACGGCCTGGTTCAATCGCTTTCATCTCTCGGCGAACTCATCGACATCAACTTGGAAATCACGCCAAGCGATTGTCTTATTCCATGAAACAACGTCAATGTATTGCTTCATCGGACTTGGTTAGTAGTTATAAACATTTGATGCAAATTGTGGTTGTCCCTCCCCTTTTTTATTATGTCGTTTTTGCAATCTGTCCATTTAAACGCGAGATTTAGTTTGTCGTTTAAAGTACGCATGAGCTTCAATGGTTATTTTAGATAATATTTAGAATTAACCTAAAAAGTTAAAAAAATACTAAGAGGCACAACCAATGCTAAACATCATCACTAATAGAAGGTGTATTCCATCGCATGCCCCATCTTCTATTAGATGACAGTACTTATCACCACCGGTACCTCTTAGTATTGCTTAAAAAGTTATGAATTATATATAATCTAGTGAACGTGTCTATATGAAAGGTTAACAATTCTTTCTCTATCTCTCTCTCTTTTTTAACAAGACAATTTAATATTTTTCCTTACAATTAAAACTGACTTTAGACGTTATGAACTCCGAAAATGGAATGCTGGGTTGATTTTCTTCAGAAATTTAGATTAAGTGAAATTTAGAAGAATTAGAAGGTGAGACTCAAATGGGATGTCATTTATAGTTAGTGAATGAAATTAGAAGTCCTCCACTCAGAGGGAAGGAAAAGGAAGAAGAAAAAACGGGGCTTATAGCGGATTACTTAGCAAAATATTATAATATGAAGTTTATTGAGTAGAAGGTCTATTTTAGATTACTTTCTCCCACTTTTTATTGCAATAAAGTACAAAATTTTTCTTAACTGGTAGCAAACCCCAAAAAAAAAAACAAATTTATGCTACCTTTATATGCCATTGTTTGCCATTATTTAATGACAATCGCTGGATGCTTTTTGAGTACTAAAATATATTGACAGTACATTTTTTAGGGTATAGATCTGCTTGAGATTAGTCCTCCAAATTTAAAGCGGAGGACTAACCCTCCATATCTTCAGTCTCCCACAATTTTTTTAAGAGATCGGTTCCACATAACTTTCTGTCCACATTGATATGGTTGAGTTAAGAAGAAATGTTGACAATGCATTTTTGAGTTGAAGATCTACTGGGATTTGCCCACCAAATTTAAAGTGGGGGGCTATTGCTCTATTTCTAAGTCCCCTACTATGTTCTTGGTGGATCAGTTACATATAGCTTTTTGTCGTAAAAAATAATTTTACTTGTGTCCTTGTATTCTACCGGTTAAGTAAAATTCTATATTTTATTGCAATAAGTAAAGTAATCTAAAATAAGCCCTCTACTTAATAAACTTCATATCATAATATTTGGGTAAATAATTCGATATAAGCCTTTTGAGTCTCACAAAGACACCCATTTACCATTACCTTTTTGCTTTGAAAGCATTTTCATGCTCCACTTCTTCATTACCCTTCTAACAAAATATTATCTTATAGCTTTCTATGGTTAATTAGATTCTAGTGCTCCATTGAATACACTAATGCTATTGTAAAATTACAAGAAAACCACTTCAACATTATTTTATTGGACCAAAATTCACCTAACAATCCTTGTCGTACCAATTGAACTCCTCGCAAATCTCGTTGAGGGAGACATGATTGAACCCAAACTGATTATTGCAAGTTATCTTCTCAACTTAGCTGTATTAATGTTAGCAGAAAGTTGTGTGAAATCGATCCTCTAAAAATTGGTGGGGGATGGAGAAATGGAATATTTTATAGTCCACCACTTTAAATTTTGGGGACTAGTCCTTTGCAGATATGCACCCTAAAAAATGTATTGTTCGCATATTTTAATACTCAAAAAGCGTCCAACGGTCGTCATTAAATGAAGGCAATCAAGGGTATGTAAGGGTAACACAATAATTATTATTATTATTATTATTATTTTGTTTGGTGCTAATTAAGTAAACTACATATTTTATTGTAATTGAAAGTAAGAGAAAATAATCTAAACTAAGCTTGTACTTAAAAAATTTCATATTATGATATTTGGCCAAAGAATCCGATAGAAGCCTTTTTTTTCTTTTTTCTTTTCCTTTCCTTTGAATGGAGGACTTCTAATATCATTCACTAGCTATAAACGACAACCCATTTAAGTCTTACCTTCTAATTCTTTTAAATTTCTCTTACTCTGAACTTATAAAGAAAATCAATCCAGTATTCCATCTTTAGAGTCCATAACATCTGAAGTCAGTTTTGATTGGAAGGAAAAATATTGGATTGTCCTAATACAAAAAAGAGAGAGAGATATAGAAAGAAAGAGAATTGTTAACCTTTCGTATAATCACGTTCATTAGATTATATATAATTCATACCTTTTTGAGTAATGCTAAAAGGTATTGGTAGTGGTAAGCACGACCATCTAATAGAAGATAGGCCTTACAGTTAGACATACTTTTTATTAGTGATGGTGTTTAACACTGGTGGTGTCTCTTAGTAATTTTTTATTTTTCTAGGTCAATCCTAAAAATTACCTAAAACAACAACTGATTATGCATATTTTAAATGACAGACTAGATCTTGCGTTTAAATGAGCAGGCTACATAAATGATATAATAAAAAAGGGGAGGGACAACCACAATTTGCATCAAATGTTAATAGCTACTAACTAAGTCCGACGAAACGAAGCAAAGCAAAGCATGAACGTTGTTTCATGGAAGGGGACAATCACTTGGTGTGATTAAAAAGTTGCTGTTGATGAGTTCGTCGAAAGATGAAAGTGATAGAACAATGCCTTCCCTCCATGGACTTGGGTCCTTTCTCCAAAATGACATCTGGGTCTTAGTTCTAATAAAGTTAGTCGTCTAAATCTCCTTTCTAACCTTTACTTTTTCTCTTGAAATTGCCAATTAATTCATCATATTCAACAAGAATTACAAGTTCTCTCTCTTTCATAAAACGATGAATACTTAACTTTAAAGAGGCTATTCCTTACCAAGTCAACCAAAAATGATATGCTTTCTCAGGTTTGTTTGTTTGTTCTTTTTTTTTTTTTTTAAATTTTTGACAAGTGCATGTTTGTTGAAATTAAAGGTATTTGGAATATTATTTTCTCTTTTTTTTGTTTGTAAAGCTACAAGAAATTTGGTACCGTGATGAAGGAGGACTACCTTGCATTCATCATTTTGTTTCTCTATGATTTGTTGTCGTTTAAGTATCTTTTTTTTTTTCCTTGTCGATTCTTGATCGTTGTTTCCCGCTCTACTATTAATTTTCACCCTATAGTTTTATGTTATTTGTTATATTGTGGCCTTCTGATTTGTTTTAAAAAAATTAATAAATTCTGTCACATTTCATTTGTTGTCTTTTTTTATTTGATCATGTTAACATCTCATATAGACACGTCCACTAGATTATATATAATTCATACCTTTGTGAGCAATGCTAAAGGGCATTAGTAATAGTAAGCGCGACCATCTAATAAAAGATAGGCCTTACAGTGGGACACACATTTTATTAGTAATGGTGTTTAAAACCAGTGGTGTTTTTTAGTATTTTTTTACCTTTTTAGGTCAATCCTAAAAATTACCTAAAACAACCATTGAAACTTATGCGTACTTTAAACGACAAACCAGATCTTGTGTTTAAACGGGCAGGCTAGATGAATAACATGATAAAAAAGGGAGAAGGACAGCCACAATTTGCATCAAATATTAATAACTACTAACCAAGTCCGACAAAGCAAAGCAAAGCAAATTTGGTACCGTGATGAAGGAGGACTACCTTGCATTCATCATTTTGTTTCTCTATGATTTGTTGTCGTTTAAGTATCTTTTTTTTTTTTTCCTTGTCGATTCTTGATCGTTGTTTCCCGCTCTACTATTAATTTTCACCCTATAGTTTTATGTTATTTGTTATATTGTGGCCTTCTGATTTGTTTTAAAAAAATTAATAAATTCTGTCACATTTCATTTGTTGTCTTTTTTTATTTGATCATGTTAACATCTCATATAGACACGTCCACTAGATTATATATAATTCATACCTTTGTGAGCAATGCTAAAGGGCATTAGTAATAGTAAGCGCGACCATCTAATAAAAGATAGGCCTTACAGTGAGACACACATTTTATTAGTAATGGTGTTTAAAACCAGTGGTGTTTTTTAATATTTTTCTACCTTTTTAGGTCAATCCTAAAAATTACCTAAAACAACCATTGAAACTTATGCGTACTTTAAACGACAAACCAGATCTTGTGTTTAAACGGGCAGGCTAGATGAATAACATGATAAAAAAGGGAGAAGGACAGCCACAATTTGCATCAAATATTAATAACTACTAACCAAGTCCGACAAAGCAAAGCAAAGCAAAGCAAAGCATGAATGTTGTTTTATGGAACGGGGCATAGCGTGATTTTAAAGTTATTGCCGACGAGTTCACCAAGAGATTAAAAGGAAAAATATTGGATTGTTCTATTAAAAGAGAGAGAGAGAATTGTTAACCTCTCATATAGATACATCCACTAGAATATATATAATTCATACCTTTTTGAGCAATGCTTAGGGGCATCGACAATGGAACATACATAGAAGATAGACCCTACATTGGGACATACCTTCTATTAGTGATAATGTTTAACATCGATGGTGCGTCTTAGCATTTTTCTACTTTTTTAGGTCAATCCTAAAAATTACCCAAACAATCACTAAAGCTTATGTGTACAAACCAAATCTCGCTTTTAAATGGGCAGGTTGCATAAACGACATGATGAAAAAGGGGGAAGACAACAACAACTTGCGTCAAATGCCAATAGCTACCAACCAAGTCCCACAAAGCGAAGCAAAGCAAAGCATGGACATTGTTTCATGGAACGGGACAATCACTTGGTATGATTTTCAAATTGCTGCTAATGAGTTTGTCGAGAGATGGAAGCGATTGAACCATGCCTTCCCTCCATGGACCTGGGTTCCTTCTCCAAAACGACATCTAGGTCTTACTTCTAATAAAGTTAGTCATCTAAATCTCCTTTCCAACCATTTATTTTTCTCTTGAAATTGTCGATTAATTCATCATATTCAACAAGAATTATAGTTTCTCTCTCTTTTCCAGAGCGATGGATACTTAACTTTAGAGAGGCTATGCCTTGCCAAGTCAACCAAAAACGATATGCTTTCTCAGGTTTTTTTGTTTGTTCTTTTTTTTTTTTTAATTGATAAGTGCCTTCTCATGTTTGTTGAAATTAAAGTTATTTGGAATATTATTTTCTCCTCTCTTTGTTTGCAAAGCTACAAGAAATTTGACACCATGACAAAGGAGAACTGCCTTATGTCCGTCACTTTGTTTCTCTATGTTTTGTTGTTGTTTAAGTGTCATTTTTTTTTTCCCCTCGTTGATTCTTTATTATCGTTTCCCACTCTACTGTTGGTTTTACCCATTAGTTTTATGTTGTTTGTTATATTTGTGGTCTTCCGATTTGTTTTAAAAATAATAATAAATTCTCTGTAACTTTCTATTTGTTTTCTTTTCTTAATTTGATCATGTGTTTTTAATTTAATTTTTCTGTCATTTTCAAATTGTTGTCTTTTTTATTTTGTCGCTTTTCTGTTCATTGTCATTTTTTTTTTGTCGTATTTTTATTATAATATATTTTTTTCGGATAATATTCTCTCATTTTAATACATGACTTTCCATTTTTCCCTCATTTTCTCGTTTGTCATCGATAATAATGTTTTATTTTTTTCCTTAGTTGTGACTAGCGAAATGAATTATAGTGGTTGTTTGCCTTTTGTTTTATTGGTTTATGTGTCTTGATACTTTGATTTTTTTTTTTTATTTGTAAATTCTTCTAGGAAGATTCTCGTGTGGTAACTCAGATTGTGAAAAAAGATATGACTTCCTTTGAGGAAGAGGAACTTGTTGATAGTGCTACACTGGTATATAAAATCACAATCTCTCATCAATAATCTATTTTTGCCTCTTGTAAATTTTTCTCATTCTTTTCACTCTATTTACAAGGTTGAAAGCAATGGTGTTGGAGTACATTACTATGATTTTCATATAGTATATAGTGCTTCATATCGTGTTCCAGTCCTCTTCTTTCGTGCTTACAGGATCGGTATGTTAGTTCCTAACTTCAATATCATATGATAATCAACCAATGATATATCTCTTACGCAACTTGATGTGAAAATGATTGAGTTATGCGGTTTAAATAAAAGCGAATGTTATTTCGTTACTATGATTATCTATCTTGGACTCTATTACTTAGATAATCAAAGTTGATAATGTTTTCATTTACAGATGGACAACCCCTTACGTTAGAAGAGATTGAAAAAGACCTTCCTGCATCTTCAGCAAAAGGACTGCTAGAATCAAAATGGACATTTATAACTCAAGAGGTATATTTTTATGCTTCTCTATCTCTCTCTCTCTCTCTCTCTCTCTTTTTTTTTTTTGGTTTATTTGTTTTTTTGTTTTTGGCTCTATATCTCCAAATGCAAATGACCCTTTATATACATTTAGGACCACCCACACTTAAACAGACTATGGTACAAATTACATCCGTGTGGGACGAGCGAGTGGATGAAGCTGCTTTTCCAAAGTGATACATCTGTGGCTAATAATGGAGTAGCGATTGAACTATATATAGTTTCATGGCTGTCGGTAGTAGGCCAAGTATTTGGTCTTAGAATTCCTTTTGAATTGATTAATTATAATGGTTGAAAACAAAAATAAATTATTTTTTTGGTCTAAAATAATACGATTAAAGAAGTAATTCCAAGTATTACATATTCACAAATACCTAATTATTCACATAGCCGTTTGATACATCTATCATATTTTTTTTTATGCTTTATATTTTTGGACATTGATTTTTAGAGGAGAAATT
Source organism: Antiaris toxicaria (assembly GCA_035233585.1). Classification (NCBI taxonomy): domain Eukaryota; kingdom Viridiplantae; phylum Streptophyta; class Magnoliopsida; order Rosales; family Moraceae; genus Antiaris; species Antiaris toxicaria. The sequence continues at coordinate 23,411,159 of CP141153.1, forward strand.
AACAAAATCGTATTCCTAAGGGCCTATTCTCTCATATTTGCATTGAGAGCAATGACAAGAATATAAAAACAAGTGATCGATATAAAGGGAAATAAACATTTTACCATATTTGGATAGTTGCATCCATAAACTTGTAATTTCAAGTGTCAGATAGGTGGTAGCTTTAACTATGGACAGATTATCTCATATCTTGCATTAAAAATCATATTGCAGTAATCTATAAAATAAAAGGAAAACAAAAATATAAAATTAAATAAAATTTATTCTGCATTTTGCTCAGCTGTTCAAGTAAAGTAAAGCTAGAAATTATATATTTTCCTTTGCTGGTGAATCTAATTTCTCTATACCCTTGTTAATCTTACCAATAACCTATGTGGAACATAACTCGTAATCAACATCACTACTTGAATCTATTTCTATATATAGCAAGCAAAAGACAAATACGAGAGTCATGATTATTTGAATATAACAAAATCAAGAAACATATTGAAAGTTGATTATGACAAGCTTTCTACGTAGAGTAGGAGAAAAAAAATCAAGTTTAAGTATTTGCAAAATTGATTTAAGTTACGGAGGAAAATTTGTGCCTTTTGATGGACCAGTAGATCTTTCACAATCCCATCTTTTCCTACCTATAAACACAACGGAATTCGATTAAAAATGAATGCATTTTTACTTTTTGGACAGAAGTAAAAGTTCTTTTACGCCTGAAGAAAGAATTTCCGTCAAAAAAGGAAAAGGAGTGGGAAAAAAAAAATCTTGCCTTTGATCTTCGAGCTTCAAATTAAGGCTTGATCAGGGTCATTAAACTTGCCCCTTCATTCATTACATTCACTACAACGGGCATAACATGCTTCCAGAAAAGAACTCGTAAATAAAGACCATGAACAAAGAGTTATGAATATGGAAAAGGCAGCATATGGGGTGCAAATAATCACAATGGCACTTATTGAAGCATCTCTCTCTGTCTCTCTCTCTCTTTGGCTATGTGGATATAGGAAATTTTATAACACAAAAGAAAAGTGAGGTTCATACCAGCCAAACATTAATCAAACGTTTGAAAACCTTACCAGGAGAACAGAGATGAATGAAAGGTCCAGGGTCACCAAATCAACCTTTTGAGGGAGTTCAGAAAGGTATCTTAAATTTGTACGCTCCATCACACATACACGTTCATCTCCGCAGCCTAATGAGGTAGAATCCATCCATAAGCAGTTAAGAAACACCAAATTCAATGAAAGCACAATCAACTCTATACAAACAAAAAAATAATAACAAAAGGCTTTATACTACCTGTCCATAAGCCACATCAACTCCATAAACAAACGATGTGCCATACTGATGTAAACAGTCGGTAAACCCTCCAGTGGGCAACCCAGAATCAAGAGCTATTTTGCCGAAAAAATCAATACCAAACTCTTCACAACGGCTGCTTCTAACTTGTGTCCTGCTCTGAGTAATGGAGAGGATAACCCATTAACATGAAATGTCTTACTACCTTTCCAAAAAACTGAAATTTCACATTAAAAAAAAAAAGTGGGGGGTTCCAAAAGAACTTTCCCGGGAAGTAATGACCAATGTACATATTTGGGCACTTCAGCCCTTATCTCCACAACAGCTTTATCAGGTATAGGCGTTCCGGCTTTATTGACCACCTTTCCATCCACAAATACTTTCCCTAGGTGAATAAATTTGCTAGTAACAGAGCAATGAAAATATCCTCGATGTGCTTTGTCAACATATCCATAAAATGACCATATCTACATCGTTTTTAAGAGAACAAAATATTCACAAACCAAAACTTTCACATTACAATTATGGTGAATTTTCCTGAAATTCCCAACATTTTTCTATATTTTCAATTTATCCACCTATACATCCTTAAATTTGAAGCATCAATATTTCCATTAATACCAATATTTTTATCCTTACAATAAAGACAACGGATGCAGGTGGATAGTTTTGCAAAACGAGTCATTCGTCAAAACGGCAAAACCATTGGTTCACTTGCTTGTGTCCGCAAAGAAAAATCCCAAAACCAAGTCCAAAGAAACCGATCAACCAAAGCATAAAGGTTATTGAATTGGTAGCAATGAAAAGGAGGATAAAACTGCACACACATATATACTACGAGGTTTAAGTGATTCACCTTAGGGGTGCTCGTTAGATTCAATCAACCAATTAAATTGACAGATTCAATCTAATCTAATACATTTTCTGCAATAACCAACCTTAATTGGATTGGATTGAATGTTAATTCTAAAAAACCGATCTAAGGTGGATCGAATACACTTTTTATCTTCAAAATACCCAATCCAATCCAACCTTATGTATGTAAAAATTATACAAAATAATACTTATTCAAAAATTAGTGCCTATTTTTTAATGCACCGTTATATATAAAATTAAAACTTCAAAATTGATATATTATGATATTAACACAAGTAAAATTCTTTTATCTTATTTTCTCATTCTCTAACATATTATGATACGTCTATACATGTTCTATAATTCTTACTTGTTTTTGTTTAAAATTAAGTATTTCAGGTGGTGTTTGTTATTATTTTTCAAATGTTTTCTGTTTTCAAAAAAAACTGAAAATGCAAATATTTTGAAAAATATGTTGAGACCATTTCTGAAACTGTATTTGGTTATGTTTTCTGAGTGTATATTCTAAGAAACATAAAAATAAAACTTTGTTTAGTTATATTTTTGAAAATCCATTTTATAAGTAAGTATTTTATAAAAACATATTTATGTTTAATTTTTTTAAAAAATAATAAAAAACAATTTATTAGTCATAATTAAAAAAACAAAATAACCCTTTGGTAGTGGGTTTTGCAATGAGAGGTAGGGGTAGAAGATATTAGTGGTCTGAGTCCTAGGTGATGGTGATGGTGATGGTGATGGTGATGGCGAGATTTGCATTGCGAGTCAATAGTTGTTGCCACGAGTTGGTGGTTGTTGTTGTGAGGGGGCCATCGCCATCATCGTCAGTCTGTGGTTGTCATCCTTCGCTGAAGATTGACGCCATCACCAGACATGGTCATCGTCACCCATACTGCATAGGAAGAGAGAAAGGGAGAGGAGAGGGAGGGAGAAAATAAAAACAAAAAAGTGAAAACGGCTTTTTTTCATTTTTAAAAAATCCAAAAAAAAAAACATAGTTGAAAGCGGTATTTTCAAAATGGTTTTGAAAACGTTGAATAAACAAATACTATTATGAAACCGTTTTCATTTTATGTGTTTTAAAAATGGAAAATCATTTTCAAAAAAAAAAAAAAATCAAATACCCCCTCAATGATTTATAATAAACCTCAAACCGATCAATCCAATTTAATCTAAACTAATCTTAAATGAATTATATTAGATTAGATAATACATTGCTAATGGATTAAATTAGATAAGATTTTTAAAAACCAACCTTTTATTGGATCAAATGTTGTATATTTAAATAAGACAGATCCTATCCAATATATACTCCAAGTTTACCTTGTACTATCTAAGACCGGTAAAAGGTTCAGTTATACTATTGAAATCTTTCGACACTAATCTCATCAAACCTCCTTTTCCTGAAACTTACATTAGTATTTTATAAACAACCACTAAAATTAAAATATGTGTCTAACAATTTGTATTTTTTTGGTTTATAATCATTGGATTACATTAGAAATATATTAAAATTAGTTTAGAAAAAAAGTATGTTAATGTAATGGAATTAGATTAAAATTCAATAGTTAAAACTTACAGTTCACTTTAGCCTCAAACAATGGTTGAAATCCCATTTTGATACATGACTTTTAAAACATCCTAAACCAAGTTTCTTATCTATCAAAATGTTCACAAATTAATCTTTTCTATCCATTTAACTGTTAAAAACTTGACATGAAACTTATTTTCTAACATGTAAAATTATAAAAGTTAACTTCTACTAAATCACATACTGTCCTTGAATACATTTTTCATTTAGAATTAACAATTAAAAATGATTAATTTAAGAAAACTTAGATAAATGGTGGATTTTTTTTGAGACATTTTAAAAGTTAGAAATTAAAGGAGCTGAAGTACCTGCACTGATGCTGTGGAGTTTTTCTACTTTGTTATATTATGTAATTGAAGATGTATATAATATAAGTTGTGTTATATATATTATATAAGATTATATTATAATATAATTATATAATTATAAAATGTTATAGTTTTGTAGATGTTATAAATCAATTATAATTATAAATATTGATATTATAAAATATTTATGTTTGTAATGGTGTTATAATATATTATAATTCGTTGTATTATGTGATTGAAGATATATAAAATATAAGTTATGTAATATGTATTATACTAGATTATATTATAATACTATTATATTATTATAAAACATTATATAATTATAAGCATTACAAATTGTTTGTAATTATAAACATTGATATTACAAAATATTTATATCATTACGTGGATTAAGATTTTACATCAAAACTTTTGATTGACCTTTTTTTTGTTGCTTCTTAGTGTTGTGATGAAAATAATAATTATTTTAAATTATATTATAAAAGCAGCATAAAAATTCTTTGTTAATTATAAATAAGTTAATTACTTAATTAGTTTATATTTTACTAAGAATTCTAATGTCCTTGCTTTGACTCTGAAATAATAAAATATTTTATTATTTTTGTTTTAACTTTCTTTTTTTAATAATCTGCAAAATATATTGTCATCATAGACTGTTACCTTGTAGTAATTTTATTTAGATCAGTCGTCTTTGGATCAATTGATGTTGTTGTTGGCAGGGGGAAGTAGTAGTGGTTTATGTTCATCATCTTCAAATATCCTTGATACAACTTTGTTAATTAATGCTTCTTTAGACCTATAGTAGATTTGAAATATTTTTGTTTGACCTCTTAGTTGTTCAATTATAGACAGAATCTTGTTAGATCAGTATATCCTTCTTCTATTATTAATGTAGAGCACGATTTTTTTATCAGTGTTTGAGTAGCTCTTCTAAATATTATTATCACTATATAACTAGTTTTCTCTTGAATTCTTGTATTTATGCTCCGTTTGTTTGGCACCTTCAAAATTGGAAAATGAAAAAATTTTCATTCTAGACCTTCTTAAATTTCCGTATCTGAACATCCAAAAATTTTCATTTTGAAAAATAAAAAAAGTACTCTCTAAAAACAAAAAAGTTTTTACCCATCCAAATAACTTTTCACTTTAAAAAAAAATCCAAACAACTTTTCATTTTACTTTTTTCACTTTCCAAAAACGGACCTCCCATCCAAACGAAGCATAAGTTTTTACCTACGATGGTAAGAAAAAGGCAAAAAAAAAATATAAAAGGAATTGATTTATGGTATAGAATACATTATATAATGATTAGTAAATAAATTTATAAAAATATAATAGAAAAAAAATTTTTTTTTTTTTTGCAAAAAAACAATAAACAAATAGATAGTGAGATATTAATATATACTTTTTACTAAAAATGTGCCTTACTATGATATTGGTAGTATGATTAAATGTCCTTGAATATCATACTACTGTCCACTAACTATTTCTCTTATTTGTTTGTAATATTAGTGGCATGAATTGTAATACCAACCTTATTATGTCTTAAATTAGAATATTATTATTTTCACTGTAAATTTAACTCCCTTAATAAGTTAAAAGTAGATGTTAGATCTAATTGTTATATATGATATAATTTGATTTTTATAAATGTTATTTTATTTATTTTTACCTAATATTCTAAATAGTCTAATTTGTTTAGTTCTTCAATTGTTCTTAGATTTTGTAATTTTTGCTACTCTAGTGGTTGCTCTTGTTTGGTGGAGGCTGATATAAAGTCTATATGCTATGTTGTATGATGAAATCTGTATATATAATTAATCAATATATGTATTCAGTATAGGTTTATCTAGTTTGATCTAACTATTTTATGTAATATGTAAAATAAAGTTAAAAAGTGTTTATTATCTTGTTTTTAACGTTTTTATTTCTGACGTATCTAAATTGATGTAACATATTGCTACACTTAAAGAAAACATGCGATTAGAAGTGTTTGATTAAAGCAGTAATATATATGTATATGCATATGTAAGTGATATAATAGCAATAGTTAATCACCCATATATTGTTTTACAACTATCAAAGTAAAAATTGTTATTATTGGATCGTCTATTATTTTTAAAATATTTGTATCAAACTTTTCAGTAGTCTCTCCCCATAACATTACTTGTAATTATTCACTCCTACAATGTAGGAAAAATTATTGTAATAATATGATTTTAACAATTTATAAGGTAATATTTGTAATATAAGTTATAAAGAGCATCAATTCTATTACCTTATATTTTGTAGTGTTAGCGTGCATGTTGATGTCATCTTGTTTTTCGATATTTGTTTGTTCGATATGCTAAACCTTTGTCAACATTCTGATGTTAATAAAACAATAATAATTATTAATACATAGAAGATGTATTATTAATGAAATTTGTGTGTGTGTGTGTGTGTGGGGAAGTGTTAATAATAAAATGATTATACTTGTCAGTATTTCATTGATATCTGTTCTTAACTGTAATTAATCATATCCTACAAAGTAAAATTTATGGAGTCGAATATCTGGTTTTTCCTCCGTTACTGGGATGAAAGATGTTGCTCTTACGAATTGTAACATTCTGTAGTAAATATAATCTTGTATCTTGGTTTGTTTAGTATTATATTGAAATTACTAATTTGATATATCTGTCATTCGATTATTTTTTCTTCTAAATGATCGGCATATTAAGGTCTGATTGATCCATGTATTGTTTTATGTTGCATTTTAAAAACATGTTATTATCTATTTTAATATGTATTTATTTGTTATATAAATTGTTTTTATATAGGTATATATATATAAGATATTCATTTTAGATTATAATGAAATGTAATATGTAATAATACAAATGAAATAAAATACAATCTATAATTGTGTAAAAAGGGATGCTTATCTCTTTATCGACTAAGACACAGTCTAGGTTAATTAAACGACCTATCGTGTAGTTATTGTTATGCCAGAATCTACTAATGCGAGCTTCTATTATTCTATACAACTCATTTGGTTTGAAAGTATGTATTGGCATCGTCATTTTATCTCAACTTTGGAAAATATTCATCAGAGTAAAATTTCATGAGTAATACTTGTAAACTTTTTATTTAGTATTTAAAAATATGCATATTTATTGTTAATATAATATTTTAATAATGTTTATTTAATGATTTGATTTCTATAATTAATATAATATAAAACTTCTTTATAAACAATATTTTTAATATAGCCTGGATATTTATTAATTGATTTATGAATTAATACATATAATTCTTTAGGTGTTGTCACTTTTAATAAGGTCATATATGATTGATCATGTGTAAAAATATTATTTTCTAGGTAAATACTTATTTAATGATTGCCTTTTACTTTCATTTATTATCATAATGTAACAAATTTTTGTGGGAAATTGTTGTCTTTTCATCATGAATGGCCATTTTTGTTCATTGATAATCATTTCTGTTGTTGGAATATAAACTTTGTCGTTTGAATCTCCTTTATTTATTATCTGTCCTTCTATTATTCTAGGTGTTAATTGTGTAATAATAAGTCTTATTCCATTATATAAACCACTGATTGATTTAAATTTCTTAATAATATTATAGGAACTCTAATTTTAAGATTTAACTCATACAGCGGTATGCCATTAAAATTTAATATGTGCGAAAATTCTTCAGGTTAAAGAAGGTTCAATTCATAAATATTTTTAGATGAATATACTATTGTGTCATAACTATAATAAGATTTTGATTATCCAGATATTAAAAATAATCTATATTCATTAATATCATCTGCAGTTTTGTTTTTAGGTGTTACAATTGCTCGTTGTTGGAGATTTCAATATTATTATAATTTATATTTTTTTGCATATATTATTTTTTAAAATTTTTTCAATTGTAGTTGATTCATAATGTATAATGTACTCGTCTAGTATCTTAATCCATGTAACATCTTCGTTTTTTAGACATTTTATTCCTTCTACTGTACTGTCTCCGATGGCTAATATCTAATTTGAGAATTCGTTTATTTCTATTTTTTCTTGGTCTGTAATATTTAGATATCTTAATCTCATGTTCTGTGTTAATGTCAAAATGTGACTATAAATAAGAATTGCATATACTCATATTTATTATTTGTTCTTTTGTCCCCTTTAGGTATAACTGGTAATACTTGTCGAAAATCTCCTCTTAAAATAATTGTCATTCCATCAAATAGTTGTTCAAAATTATTTTTTAGGTCTTGAAGTGTTTTGTCTAAAGTCTCAAAACAATGTTTATTATTCATAGGTACTTCATCCTATATTGTTAATGATTGTTTTTTAATTAACTTTACTAATTGGGTATCTTTTTTTATATGACAGGTAGAATATTTATCTATTAATAATGGTATTTGAAATTTAGAATGTGTAATTCTCCCTTTAGGTAACAATAATGGAGCTATTCTTGAAGACGCAATGGTAAGACTTCATTATTTGATCTATTTTTTGTAATTATAGCGTTTTATAAATGTGTTTTTCTTATACCTTCATACCACAAATGAATACTAAATTTTGTTTTTTATTCATGAGTGATTCTATAATGTGTTTATAGATATATTGTTGTTCATTATTCAAATATTGTGTTAATATAATGCTTTCTTCCTTTAATTTATCAATATTGTAATTAAGTTTTTCTTGTAATAATTTGTTATTTAAATCGTCTATCAATAATTCCAATGAACAAAGGTAAATAAAAATTTATTAATGTAGATGAATTTGCATTTAATAATTTTTTTAATTCATATAATACATAATTATATAAATTGTTTTCAAGGATCCTTAAATTTGGATTGTTAAATAATGTTCTAATTTTATCTAAAATATCATCTATCATAAGCTTTCAATGCTTTTCTAATAATTTTATTGAGTTGCTTACTTGACAAAATTAGCAATATTATAGTGAATAATTGCTGTAATTAAGTTGATGTTGACCATGAAGGAACTTTTAATATTGATTCATCCTATTCTTTATCATTTCCTAATAATCCTAAAGCATTACATGATGCTTGATTTATAGGATATATTATGTTATCAATTGTACATAAGATTTCGTAACTTTCTATACCTTTTTTATGATTTAATAATAATTTTAGATACTTAGGTAGAGCTTGGGTGAATATAATATGTTCATTCAATTGTATATTCTGCTTGTCTAGACGTTCAAATTTTATCTTTATTATTCCATACCCATTTTGTTAGGAATTGTATATAAGAAAGGTATCTAGTTTTAATATTATATTTATTTATTTCTATCCACTTAGTCCAAGGTATTTTATGAATGTCTTGTTGTCTTACTATATTTGTAAGATATTGATTTGAATTAAAAGTTATATTTTGCATTCGGGATAAATGGATAGGTGAGGAGTGAAATAAAAACCCAATGACCTAATAAACCCACCTAATCTATTCAACCCGACCTTAATTAAGTGGGTTGATTTATTACATTTGGTTGATTGAGTGGGTAAAAAAAAAATTTTCAACCCAAATAAATTCCAAAAACCCACTCAACCCGTCTAATATTCAACTACATATTTTTTTTTTGTTAAATGATATTCACCTCTAAGTATTGTTTAGATTATTTGAATATATAAAATGCATTACTTGTTATTCAATATGGATGTAATTTTTTTATAATTTTGTAAAAAATACTGTTAATTACATTAATATCTTAATGTTATTTTTGTGATTCTTATAACTTATATTTATTTTATATTCGGCTATTAATAAGATTATATTAGAAATTTTTTTGTGCAAAATCTGTGATAGAATTTATTTGAAAATTGTCATGAGTTTAATTCCTTTTTTTCTATTTAAATTTCATTTGTTGTTGAATTTTTTTGTATCATTTATTATTATTTTTTAATAAAATACACAACTTGCCGAACTTGATGAACCCACTCAATCTAAGTTGATCTTAATTGGGTGGGTTATATTTTATATTAAGTTGATTGGGTAGGTAAAAAATATTTTTAACTCACCTAATAAAAATTGGTGGGTTGAAAAATCATAAAAACCCACCCAACCTACCGAATATTCACCCCAAGGACATGTAATCGTTGTACAGCTGTATTTCTATGATGTAATGAGTATTCATATAATCTCCTCATACTTTCATATAGTATTATGTATCAAAAATTTATGTAAATTTTAATTTCATCAACTTTTTTGTAAATGGTTTTTTTAGACTGTATTGTACATATATTATCTTTTATTATGAATCTTATTCTATTTAGTCTTTTTGTTAAATATTTAAATAAATATTTTATAAGTGTAGATTAAAAGCATATTTATAATATATGTATGGAATTTTAAGCATAAGTCTTTATTGTAAAGTACGACAAATCTATTATCTAATTTAATTCCTTTCTTTTGGACATAAAAAGTTATGTTTCTATGTTTGTAATTCACAAATTTATTTTTTTCAATAATTGTTTTATTTTTAAATTGTTTGGGGTATCTTTTTGAATATGATGCATTTTTTATATATGATGTACTTGTTTTTTTTGCACCATATGGGCTATGTCTCATGAATTTGGCTACAATGTTATATTCCAATGGTTGAACTTTGGGATCAGGTATTTTTGCATCTATAAATTAGTCTATTTGTGATGGTCTAAATAATTTTTTAGTTGGATGTAACCAAAATAGGAAGTGACATTGTAGCAACCCATGTTTTTGGAATTTAACTACATACAAATTTGCAAAATAAAGAGAGGGAAAAAAAAAAGGGAGAAAAGGAGATATACGTTAGTTTTGTATTTATATTAAAACTTATGCATTTATTTTTGCTCTTTTTTTTTGGGAATATTATATTTACAAAATTAAATTACATGTAAGTAAAAAACCTAACCTGCAATGATTGTTCTTAATATGCGCTATGATTTAATTATTAATAATATATTATTTAATTTTATTTTAAAGATTCTTGTAATTATATCAAGTCTATCTTCAGCTTGTTGACCTGGAATTGTAGCTGGAGCTCTAGTTATTTCTAGTCATTTAGGATTGTCATAGTGTGCACATATTGCCATAGTGTCCAAATATTGCCATAGCATCTTGATTATTCTGATACATATATCTAGGACTTCTTGTATAGCTAGATGGAAAATTTATTCTTTTTCCTATTGCTTTTGCATCAGTATCTCCCCGTGCGATAGCATCTTGTATACCTTGATAAATTTTAGATTTTAAGTTATTTTGATTTTTTTATTGTAATCTAATCAATCTTCTTTAATACTTGCATAAGCATCATCAACTACATATTGTTGAAAAAGTCTTCTGCTTTTAATCAAAGTATTGTCTAGAAGTTGATATTTTTGTAGTTGATAACAGTAATGTAGTCTTATTAGAATTCGATTTGTTGAAGGTTTTTTCACTTAAATTATTTATATTCTAGTTTAAATCAATCCTGTAACCATCTTCTCCATATAAGAATAATAATGGATACTGTAAAACTATATAAGATGAATGTAATTTTGTTATTCTTTGTATTTGTTTTCTCTTGAAACTATTATATCTATTTCTTGTTCATATTCACCAATATCTCCAACAATAAGACCCTCTATATCATTTGAAGTTAGTAATTCATATTGGCTATTATCTGTACATCTTCATCCCATCAATCTTAGTTTCATAGAATGAATTTCTTGTTCTTGATATCTATCTCTTACAGTTCGAAAGAGTTTTACTAATATATTGTTTTCGTCAAGTATTTTAATTAAGTTTTCAATTATTAGTTTTGTCAAATCTTTTGATGCATCATCAAATGAAAAGGTTGCAATTCGATTTTCTATTTCATTTTCCATGTCATATATGTATAATTGAACAAATTTTAGAGGATTATTTGATAATAATGATCCTATAAGATGATATACTTGTCCACTTATTTTGAAAATATATAGTTCATTTGAATCTTTTGTGCTATGTTTTATATTTGCTCCGAAGGATGTAAATGTAAATATTGAATTAAAAATTTGAATATTCTTTCAAAAATATGTACTTGTAGGCACTCTGTAATGATTAAGTAATTTGTTTAATGTAGGAGTTTTTTTTTCATAGAGGTAGTTTAATTTTTTCATCTTTACAGCATAAGTTATATTTTAGTTGGTTTTTTTTTTTTATTTTTTTTATACCCTCTTCAAGCCAAAAAATTGCATCACAATATTCCCAAATGCAGGCATAATCTTCCAAATCTAGATATGTATCAGCAGATTCTATAAAAAAATAATTAATAAAAAAAAAGTAGAAAAATTATATTAGGAATTAATTTAATGATAATAAAACAATTTTTATGTAATTTTGATGTTTGTGTAAATCTAGGGTTGAGAATTACTTTGTTCTACATGGGTTATGGATGTTGATGTTTGATTCGACTGAGATGTTTGATTCGCTAACTCAAAAAAGGCTAGTATCTGGGTACGGCTTAATCCAATAATACTTGCAAAAGGAGGTTCAACATCTTTATTTTTATTTTGTGAGCATTCATTGTTTCTAGACAATGAATTTTCATGTTGATAAAAACGACGATATCGCTTATGTTGACGATCTAATGGCTAAAGATTTTTCTATATTCTTTCATTATTCATCTAATTTATAAAAATAAAAAACAGTTTATAAGTTATGATATAATAATTGATAGATATTTTATTATTTCTCCATATAATTACACCATTAAGCATTTAAACATATCAATTTATACTATTAATAAATATTTGATATTGCTATTACTTATTCTTTAATAGACATAAAAAAAAATTTTAATTATTAATAAATTGTTGTAATTTAAATTCTTAAAATTTAATGTTGTTAAATATAGTATAAATAAATGAAAAGTTATATTGTAACTCTTGTTTTTTGCAACATAGATTATAATGCTTTGAAACAATATTTGCTTATATAAATTTAATTATTTCTTTTTTTGTTGAACATTTTTTTTAATTCCTATTCTCTGTTTTTTCTTTAACAAAATTTCTTTTCTCATCCCTTTCTTCTCTTCCCCTCTTTTTTTTTATTTTTTCTTTTTAGTTTTTCTTTTCTTTGTTATTTGCCTTTTCTTCCGCTTTTTTCTTCCTTCTTTTATTCTATGTTTTTTTTTTGTTTTTCCTTCTTTTTTTTTTTTAAAGTTTTTTCATTTATTTTTTTAAATTGTAATTGATTTTTTAATGCCTTGAATTAAGTTAATCTTTATTGTTTATAATTAATTGATGTTTTTGTTTTTCCCAAGTAGTAGTGATATGAATTTGAATAAAAATCTTCAAATATTAAATTAGAATTTAAATTATAATCTAACTCAATAATATATTTTATTATTTTTTATCCCTTTAATCACATTTTTATAGTAACATTAATTTGCAAGTAAGTAAATTAATTTGAATTTATTATAATATAAGTTATAAGTTAAAATAATCTTAATCCTTTTTATTCTTTTTGATTATATTGTTTGAATTTTTTTGTTTATTTAAAATTTTTTTTATCAATTATGTGATTTGTGAGTTTTTTTAATTATTATTATTATTATTATTTAGTCTTGTTCTTTATTTATTTATTAATGATTTATCTTTTCTTTAACCTATTAATGTACTTTAAATTCTTGTCTACATGAATGTTAATAGTTTTTATTTTTATTTTTATTTTAATCTATGCTTTTATTAATTTTACTTTTTGTGTTACTCTTCTGTCTTCTTTTATTTTAGTTTACATCTTGCCTTCCGTTTTTACCCTTTCATCCCCTCTTTGTTTTCCTCTCTCTTTTTAAAACTCTTTTCTCGTGCCTCCCCGTTCCGCTTGCATTGTTTTCTTTTTTTATTTTTTTATTTCCTTACATGCCTTTCATATATTTATTATTAATTGTTTATACCTTAGTTACACATATTATTTACTGCTTATATTAGATAAGGCATTTTTCCATTCCATTTTTCTTCCTCCACCCTCCTTCCTTTTTTATTTTTATTTTTATTTTTATTTTCCAGTTTTTGTTCAATTACTTTTGATTTGATCGTTAAAATCAAAAGATGTGTTTATAATTTTTTTATTTATAAAATATACGATTTATACAATTATTTATTTAAATATAATTACATGTTTTAAATTGAATTACATCATACAACAATATTATGAGATAATCATTTGTACAAATATTTTTATGTATTTGTAAATTGGCTACATTTGGAATAAAAATATACATCAACCTTAAAATTATATACACATTTGCAATAACAAAATTGATAGATATTAGACATTGACCATGATTTTACTGTAAATGAATTAAACTATACAAAATAATCAAATAGAATATTTATTGCATTAAATTACAATCAAAAATAATTTCTTCATTGCTAATGTATCCAATGTATCCTTGTTATTTCATACATGAATAAACAGATCAAATACTTTTTTTAATAGTAAAATATATTATGAAAATTGATTTAACCAAATAAATAAATAAATACAACTAACAAAAAAAAAGCTATTCAATAATCAAGTTTTTTTCCCCTCGCTTTGCCAAGAAATTCTGGGTTATTGACTTTCCCCCCAACTTTGTCAAGAAATTTTGGGTTGTTAGCTCAGGTATTTTCATAATGCCAACAAAATGTGACAAATTGATTATTTCAAATATTGTAAATCATTTATTACCTGCTAAACAAAACACCTTTTTATAAAAGGTATTAGTAGCAATTGAATAAATGGAAGCAACTGAATAAATTGGAAGCAACATTTTTTAATACAATATTTGTCACATATGCTATGCTATATTCATGTTTTAAATTAAATAGATAGAGTTAAATAAGTGGTTGTCCAATTACCATCAGGTGAGTAAGATGACAAACATACTTGCAAAACAATAACAACAACAACTTAAAAAAAATCATAACAATAAAATAAAATAAAAATAAGGAGAGTAAATGCGCCATTTTGGCATTAGTGTTGCCTACAGCAAAGGGCAGAGAGAGACCAGAGAAAGCAAGGAAGAAAATAAGAGTAAGAAATAGCTAGGACAAAAATGCAGAGAGGGGGACAGAAAGTGGACTATGATTTTTGTCTTTTTTAAAAGCATAATATCGCTCTTAAAAATGGTACCCAAAACTGTCAAAATAATAAGGTAAGAACGTAAAACTATAAAAGTGCCATACAAAGGCTATTTTGAAGAATGATTGTTTAAGCTGCAGTAATAACTTGATAAACAAAACTGTTTGACAGGACAAAAAAACTGCAAAAAAGAACCCAAGAAACCACATTAACCAACTAAATTAATATAGAAATAATGATAAATTAATTATAGTAACCTAACTATATTAAATTATCAAAAAACAAAAAACCATAAGAATCAGTAACTTCCCAAGTTACTTATATATATGTAATATAGTACTTAAAAACGCTGGAAATGCTCTGAGAGAGACTGTAACGCAAGGATGAAGTAGAAAGAGAGATGCAAAATGGCATAGGCGACAGGGATAGAACAGGAAGAAAGACATGAGAGTGATGCTAGAGTGAGCAGAGTTTTCACCTGTTAAAAATCCCTAAAATGCCCCAAAAAAAAAAAAAAAAAAACTGATACTAAAGGAAAGTAACACGATAAAAATAGCAAAACACCACAACAAAGGCAAACTATAAGAAAGATGAAAAACTAGATTTGATTACTAAATATATATAGTCAAAAATATATCTTGGACATCTTTAAAAACTTACTCACAGCAACTTGACAAATCACAATTAACTCAATGCATCAAAATACATGTATGTATCATTGCCAACCTATTAATAAAGCAAATCAGAACTAAGGATAAGTGCTAGAGTCTTACATGGCGTTTGCGACACAAATTTTTTTGGCATTGCATTTAAATGCAATGCAATTTTCTCCCAAATACAAAAACATTTCATTCAAATATCAATCACATCACATTTTAAATCTAACACAATCACTATTTATTATTTCACTTTTTCTATTACTTTTATTAATTACATCACATATTCTCTCTCCCTCTTTTTTTTCTCTCTACTTTTACCCATCACATCACATCACATATTTATTATTAAAATACAATTCAAATACTTTTCCCCCAAACACACATTGCATTCAAATGCAATGCTAATGCTTTTCCTCCAAATGCAAATTGCATTCAATACATTGCATTCAAACGCAATGCAAATGCAATGCGTTCACCAAACGAACCCTTAGTGCAGAACCGCAGAAAAAAGTACATGGGAGAGACAGAGACAAAAGCACCAAAACTGTCATCCAAAGACAATCCAAAATAATATGAAAGTATTGATAAGCTAGTGACATGTGTATACAACAAAACATTATCCAATGCTAAGTAATCAGTTTATAAAAGAGACAAAAGTAATATCATTGTTCTGCTAACAAATTATGTAAAAATGAAGGACTATAGCTTGATTCTAAAATCACAAAAAAAAAAAAAAAAAAATGGCCAAGTGAGAAATATGGTAGCAACAACACTAAAAATACCATTCATAGATTAAAACAACCTAAAACAATATAAAAACAATAATAAACCAATAACAAATCATGCAAAAACATTGTACTTACAATTAATAACATTAGACCATAGCAAAATTAAGTTAAAAGAACACAAACACAATATTTCAATGCAAAAAAAATTTATTAAGCTATAAAAATAAAAAGCAATTGATGATACTTGAAATATATTTAAAATAGTCTTCAAAGCCTTGTAAAACACCACCGTGAGGAGACATCGAACAAAAACACCAAAGCAATATATGAGGCCAAACAAAGAGAGAATAGAAAACGAACAAACTCAGATAATGAAGGAAAGGCAGTGTTAAAGATGGTAAGACTACTCTATATAATCAATACTGATAAGTATAAAGCAAAATAGGAAATCAATTTAATACAACAGCAGCCATATAAAGACATGCAATTAAGCATGGATTACTCCAGAAACAAAAAGCATTAGCCCCCTTTTCTTTTTTCTCATTCACTTTTTTTCACTCTCACTTTCTGTCTCTTTGTTTTTTTTTTTTTTTTATCTCTCTCTTTGCTTTTTTTTTTTTTTGGCCCCAAATTAATGAAAAATAGATCATATAACAAACAAAATAGAAAAATCAACATAGGCATATTCTTTCAATCCTCTGTCAACATAGACCATAAATCAAAGCTAGGAAATCAATGTAATAAAATCAAGCAGACAAACGATGCTATTATAAGCAGCAAAGTAGTCAAAAACAATAAATCAGGTAAGAAAAATAGACAAAAAAAAAAAAGAGAAAAATGATTGCCAACATAACATTAAATGCGTTTTTAAAAATCAAGGATTGATTACAATCCATGCACAACACGTTGACACTGTGCAGTGCACAACTTACCACTTGTACACATCATATATCATCAATTTCTATACTAAATCCAAAGGCCAATACCCTGTACACATTGTTCCAGAAACATTTTGGTAGCGTTTGGTATTGTTTTTGAAATCTGTTATGTTTTCAAATTCAGAGAATTTGAGATCGTTTTGAAAACAATTCTGAGAACGTTTCTGAAATTATGTTTTAGTTTTATTTTCTGAGTGTATGTTTTGAGAAACAAAAAAGTGAAACTGTATTTAGTTATATTTTTGAAAACCAGTCATTTTATAAGTATTCTACAAAAACATATTTATGTTTGATTTAAAAAAAATTTATTATGAATACTAAAAATTAAAAATTAATAAAATTTTTTAATTGAAAAATGAATTAAAAATTAATAACCATAATATTTAAGTAATTACTATATCAATTAAATCTTAATTAAACATAATAATTAAATCAGAGAAATGGGAAAAATGAAATCAGAGAAAACGACTTTTAATCGTTTTCAATTTTACATTGGGAGCAAAGGCGATTTTGAATTCGTTTTGAAATCTGTTTTCAAAAACAATACAAACCAAACACAATTTCACACCGATTTTGAAATCGATTTCCTAGGAAATCGTGAAATCTGTTTTGGAAACAAAACCAAACACCCTCTTTCATTTTCAATGACAGTAGAATATATATAAAATTCAAAAACATAAGAATTCATCTATACACTAATGCACAATGGGCTATATATTAATTCAAACACATGTCAATGGAAAAAAAAAAAAAGGAACAATAACCAAAATTAACGGAATCGATACAAAGCCAATACAAAGGCCAATCAATAGAAAAATCCAAGCTTACCAAAAACCTGATTCGACAAACCAAAAATAACATGGCTGAAACCTACAAATATGCAATTATATAACAAAATAAAGGAAAAAATAAGAAACTTAAGACGATAGGCAACCTGTTACAACAGCAAGGAAAAAATTGTTAAATACAAAATGTCTAAAACTCATGCATAAGAAACTATAACGAAAAATAAATTGGAAAAACAAATCCCTTAAACAATCGGTAAATAATCAAAAAATTACAACAAAAGAAAAAAATTGGTTAAACACTAAAATCTCCAAATCCACGAATAACTCTAAATCTACGAATAGCTCCCTTCAAAAGCTCCAAACCCACAATAAACACTAAAAATGAAAAAAGAGCAGAAATTCCCAAAGAAACGAAGACAAACACATAGACAAGCAACAAAAAAAAAAAAAAAAAAGCCCAGAGAGAGACAGAGGGCTAGGGTTTCGGCAATGAGAAGTGAAAAAAAATCACCACTTCAAAAATCAATCATGAAGCAAATCAAAGAGAAGAAGAGCTAGGGTTTCGACAATGAGAGGCAGGGAATCAACAAAAAAAAAAGAGACCAAAGGAAGAATGGAAAAGCCTAAAAAGATGAATAGAGAAAGGGCAAAAATAGCAAGAGGAAAAATGAGAAATATAGTCGGCAAGAGCAACAAACATAGAGAGCGAAGTAAAAGCAGCAAGGCAAAGACAGAGGAAAAACAAAGATGCAAAGGGAGAATAAGTGGCTGGAAGAATGCAGAAGCCAGATACAATGGGCTGTAGGGTTTCTGATCATTTAAAAACCCAAAAAGGCCCAAGCAAAAAAATCAGCACCAAGGGAAGGCAAAAGGGCAAGACACTGAGGGTCCGTTTGGATGAGGTGTTTGTTTTTGGAAAATGAAAAATTTTTAGATATGAAAAATAAAAAGTTGTTTGGAATTTTTTTTGAAAGTGAAAAGTTGTTTGGGTGGGTGAAAACTTTTTGTTTTTAGAAAGTTCTTTTTTCATTTTTCAAAAATTAAAAATGTTGGATGTTCAGATACGGAAATTTAAGAATGTTCATTTTTTTTAAAATGAAAAATTTTTCATTTTTCAAATTTGAACGTGTCAAACAGACGGAGGGTGAGACATAATACTACCGAGTGGAATACCCAAAATGACCCCAAAAAAAAAAAAAAAAAAACGCTGAGACCAATGAGAACCAAGGGATAAAAAATGAAAAGGAATAAAAATAAGGACAAATATGCCAATTCACTATACTTATAAAGGTGAAAACTTGCTTAACTTTAGTTATTTATAAAAGACGTGACATCTTCTAATATGGAGGACTAATAACGTGTTGGATACATATATTTATTTTATATTATATTTAAATGTAATATAATTTTTTTTAAATATAAAAATATTTTATTTAAATATTAATTATATTATATTTTAAATTTAATATAATTATTATTTATTATTATTTTATTATTTTTATTAATTATATCATATTTTTTTTTTATTTTTACTTATTATATTATATATTTATTATTAAAATATAATTTAAATACTTTTTACTAAACATATATTATATTCAAATATAATATTAATACTTTTTAAAATATAAATTACATTAAATATATTATATTTAAATGTAATATATAATATGTTCACCAAAACATAAAAATAAAATCAACTCAAAACTATATTTAGAGGTGTAATTGTTGATCGTGCCAAATGGACCATGCTGACTCATCCTAAACATGCCAGGTAGTCCGAAGTCATCCCATACAATTTCTTTTATTTCTTTTATTATTTTTTTCATATAATTATATGATCTGACGTGCTACGGTTCACTTTGCTCTTTAAGTTTGCATAGGCTTGGGTGACCCTTATTCTATTATTATTAGTATTATTGTTTTTAATTTAAAAATGAGATTCAAATTTTTCATTTTATCATAAAATCAAATATAAAAATATTATTAAACTATTATTTACATAGGTGGTCACTATATTCACCTCTCATTCAATCTTAATGTTACTCAATTTTTTTTGGTTGCCCTATCAAAAAAATCTCACTTCTTCTAAAAGGTCTAACAATATTTGTATTAATATTTATTCTAAAAAATGTATTAAAGTCTTCAAAATTGATAAAATTTTCGATGAGGAAAAAACATTACAAGAATTCCAGTTCTTACAAAATTCTATCCATCATGGTTCTCTGTCTCTGTCTCTTTCTTTGCCCAAGAAAAAATATATATAAATAAAAAAATAGAAAAAGGGGTTATTTTTATTTTTAATTTTTGGAGATAAATTAATAAGGAAGGAATCTCTTTTCTTTGAGTCAGTGTCCCAAGTGAAGTGGGATGATGTAGTTAGCCGGGATTTGGACTTTGGGGTTTTTTGCGCCCACTATAAGTACCACACAAAACCTACTTCTTTGCCTTTTCTAACAGTATCTCTCTCTCTCTCTCTCTCTCTCTCTCTCTCTCTGTTGGCATCTTCAACTGTCAATCTCATTCTTTTTCTCTCTAATCTCTCTCTCACTAGTCACTCTATCTAAACCCTAGTCCTCTCTTTCTCTCTCTACTCACTCTCTCTCTCTCTCGCCATGATCACTCGCTCGATTCCTCCACTTTCCTAGATAAGAAAATTATATACACCCCCAAGAAAAGATCTTTCAATCTCGCGCCTTTTCCGTTTTTGTTTTCAGTTTTTTTTTTTTTGCTTTGATTTTATTGTCGAGAGTGGTGGTGGGTTTTGGCGAGATCGGAATCGGAGTGGAGAGTAGGAATGGTGGTGGTGGCGGAGAATGAGGCCGGGGATGAGGGAAGAGACCTCGGTGGCGGGCCCAAGTCGCCGTGGAAAACTCCGGTCCCTGCGCCCGATGATCCCGACGCCGCTGCCGACGCCAACCCGGTGATGGGGGCCCATTCTTGGCCCGCGCTCGCCGATGCTCAGCGGCCGAAGAGCAATCCGGAGGCTCCGAAATCGCCCCCTTTGGCGGCTGCCGCTGCTGATGCCGCTCCGCCTTCCAATGCCGGAGCGCCGCCCCCGCTGCCCGGGCAGGTTTGGCCTTCTCGTGACTTTTTTTTTTCCTGGATTAATTTGTGTTCCCTTTATTACGAGGAGATATGCTAAGGCATTTGTTAGTTAGGATTGGTATTGGTTTTGTACTGCTGTTTATGTTTTTGATTGGAACCAGAATGTGTGTCGACACAGTTAAAAATATGTTGAGGATCATGTGTAATTTGAGACTTCCAAGGGATTGGGATTGGGCTTCCATGTCGTCGTGTTTAGTCAGTGGTGCCCAATTTTCTTATATGTTTGTTTTTGTTGTTGTATTTTTACTAGATGAGTCTTGGGTTTCTTTTTACCCTTGACAGATTATAGTGGGAAGGTTTTGAAGCTTATAATAGTTTGTGGGATGAACATAAAAATCAATATTTGATCTGTTGGGATGGCGATATTAGTGGTTGATTATTTGATTCGTAATAGATGCGCCATATTTGCCATGTTCTGTCCTTAGTTACTTTAGGATCTTTTTGTTATAATGAAAATATATGCCATTGAAAATGGCCGACACAGCCAAAGCAAGGGATAGGAGAACTACAGGGGAGTAAGTTCTCCGCCCAAAACTGAGTAAGGCAAATTACAAACATAAATAAAGCCAAACATCTTAGGAGTTTAGAACAATTAACTAATCAGCATTGTTAGGAGTTAAACTGTTAGCCGCCCTTCTAACCCAAGAGAGATCCTATAAAATAGACGGAAGAAGAGCCAGCACATCCTTAAGCAAGCCCTGTGCTTTGACACAACAAAAGACAGAATTTTTTTCAGATGGTTCTTTTGCACTCCCCCTAGAAGACAGAAACGCAAATGATATCAGCAGTAGTCTTCAAAGCACTGACCTCTCCCACTTCTGCACTACAAAGCAAACCTTAAGTGGCAAAGAACCACGATAGAGTGCTTAAAGTTACTTTAGTTGGTGCCAAAGCCCTAATTCCTGGTTATTCAGCCATGTTCAGTTAGAGAATTTGTATCTTTTTAAGACCCAAGTTTAACACTCTGTTTTGTTATTTGAGAAAATAACAACAGCAACAGTAGTGGCAGTTGTTGTAATAATAATAATAATAATAATAATAATAATGACACTACTACGAAAAATAACTATAACAGCAAAAAGATTAACAGTAACATATTATCATCTTTTATTATTTTTGTTGTTGTAAGTATTATTATTGTTGTTAATATCTAATAATATGTAGACTGTGGTTTAAATCAAAGTAGAACGGGTGTCTGGTAATAGTCTTTGGACAGACGGGAAGTGTTGGATTTATGGTTTTAATAAGATTATGGATACATGTTTCTTGTTCACGTATGTTGCTTCTTTAATCTCTCTCTCTCCTTTTCAATCACCTTTCGAGAGAGAGATATCCAAATGTGGTGACTGTATTCATTTGTACATGTTTTGTTTGGTCATGCAGGGATCAGTTGGGCAGCAAAAGACATATGGGTCTGGAAACGTTAATCACCACAAGCATCCATCGTCACGACATCAAAGATCAGGGTCCAAGCGGAGTCCAAATAGTCCTGCTTCTTTTCCTGTACATTTTCCTTATAATCAACAACCATCAATGCCACATGCTATTCCCACTATGGTACCACAACCACAAATGCTAGTTCCTGGATATGCATACCAGCCATACCCTGGACCGGTGCCGAATGTCGAGCCTCATTTGGGGAAATCTGGATCTGAGACACCGGTGCAAAATTTTGTGCCACCAGCTCGGCCTCCACCGAGGGGGGACCCAAATCCTTTTGTTGTCAACTTTGGTACCAGAAGACCTAATGCACAGGAGCCTGCCAGCCAGTGGAATAATAATTGGCATCCTCAACAAAGATATAGACCAATGGATAACATTCCCCTGCAACAAGGTGTTGGACCAAGGCCTTTCATTAGACCTCCGTATTTTGGTCCAGCTCCAGGTCCTGGGTTTATAGCTGGGCCAAACTTCTCTGGTAATTATATTTTATCACCTGGCCAATTTGAATCAATTTAAGATAAATCTTTGTTTCTGTTCATGACCATGATGAAGTGTTCCGATTGCCTACTGTAGTTGTACTTTGTCGTACTCTTGCACTTATTCCTGCTTCTGGTGTTGCTGCAGTTTTTGTTTGCTCAACTTTTCCTTTCGTTTTGTTTTTGTTTCTATTCTCTTAAATGGAGTACTTTATAACTGATTTATATCATTTACAGGACCTGCATCTGTATGCTATCTACCAGTTGCACCACCAGGCACTATTAGGGGAGCTCCTCCATATTTTATTCAATATCCTGTAAGCCCAGGTCCTCCAGTGGTACCCCCAGAGACACTAAATTTAAGGGCTAACGTAGTAAAACAAATTGAGTACTATTTCAGGTAAGCCAGCTAATGTGAAATGTGGAAACTTCTAGTTTTGCAGTTCTGAGTGTGCATGCAGACATCATTCTTTTCTAAAACAAAAGCTTAAACCTCTAATTCTCCTAATTCTACTTGTAAAACTTGTAATTCTACTCATAAAACTTGTAATTCTACTCATAAAACTGGATAGATATTAGTTTTGATCTTGACTGTCATAGAAAAAAATACCTCCAAACCATTACTAATGCTATGACAACAGTGGACTATTGACTTAGTTTTGATGAGAAAAAGTAATATGTTTGTTGGTATTCATTTTTTAAATATGGAGATGGGGGGATTCGAACCCTACACCTCATGGTGCAGTCACGACTCACGTGTGGAATTGCCATTAGTCTATCCCTGCAACCACGTGTTTATCGATATTCATTTAACCCTTGTTTTGTGGATTGTTTTTGTTTTTGTCTTTAGCTTTTTTTTTTTTTTTTTTCCTTTTTGTAAAAAAAAAAAAAAAGCCGGTTTTTTCCATCCATAATTAAACACATACGTTATAATGAATCTGTTACTCAAATGGCCACTAGATAACTTTAAATTATGATAAAGCAGTAGCATATCAGGCACTGACAGCTGTTTTCTTTAGAATTCCCGCGTTTATCAATTAGATAGATGTGAAACTTTGTGAAAGTTTTTGTGAAGAAGGATGATATTCTGACTTGCATTAATCAATCGTAAAACTGCAAATAAATAGGCAGAGATAAAACTAATCTGCCCTGAAAATAGGAACAAGAAACAACCAATCTAACTCAAAAGATAACACCAGCTAATATTCAAATTCTGAAATTCGAATTTGTTTATGCTTTTCTTAACAGAAACTAAGACCTAAAAAATCTCCCAACTTTTCGACACTTTGGATACTTGAAAAAGAATCTCAAGCATAGACTAATTCAGTCTTTTATGATTCATTTTTTGAAATCTATGAATTTATTCTTTTATGGTTCAGTTTGTGAACTCTGTGAATTTATCTGTTTGAACAAGATAGACAACAACTTAAACGTTAACACTGACTCTATATCTTGTTTTGACAGTGATGAAAATTTGCAGACTGACGGCTATCTAATCGGTCTGATGGATAAACAAGGCTGGGTTCCAATATATAATATTGCAGACTTCAATAGGGTATGTTCTTATATTATTTTATTTTATTTTATTCATTCATTTATTATTTTTTTTGGCAATAACTTCAAAAGGCTTTGGTTAAAGAATACCGGCTTAACTTTTAGGCTGGTTAAGCAAGGCCCCTTTTTATGAAAGCCCCAACTTTTTTATAAAAGAGTAGGCTCTTCTTAAGGTATTATCGTATTTTAAATATTAAATAATTCACAATAATATATATTTCAATGGGACTTTTTTCTTTCTCCTTAATTGCGAGTTATTTTTTTATTTTTGAAGGCCGCTTTTTTAAGGAATGTCCCCAAATAATATATTCCCTTGAGATTTTTCTATTTTTTTCGTTTTTATTTTCTGGTGACATGTATATTCCCTAGATAACGTCGTCTATTAAAAAAAAAAAAGCCCCCATCATAGTTTTAGTTTTTTCTTTTTTCTTTTATGAATGCCCCCATTTTTAGGAAGGTTTCCTTAAACCACCGTTTTTCTCTTCTGATACGTTAAATTGCAGTTGAGATTTTTTTGGGAGGCACAACCTTTTAGTAATCTATCTTCTTCTCCTCCTCCTCATACTACCTCTTCGATTTCTCAAGATGAAAATTCCCTCTCTCTAAATTTTGCAAACCTGCAACTACTCCTCTCTTCTTAGTAAAATCTCCAGGCTATATTTTTCTTACTCATTTCTTATCCACTTGCTAATATTGATTTTTAATAACATGATTACATTGACTTTGTTGTAATTTTATTTTCGTTATTACCTTTTTTTTTTTTTTTGGGTTTTTTAGAGGGTAGTTTTGTTATTAACAATGAATAAGAGATTTTTCACCATTATTTTTTTTTTAAATTTGAAAGACCTTTTTTAACAACTTTGCTTAAGGCCCAAAATTTGTTGAAAATAGTAATGCATATACCGCATGGTTGATGCCTCAAATTGTCTGCAAGGATTTTATGAAATTATTGTAATTTTATGCCATTATTACTATTACTATTATTCTTAGTGTTATCACTATTATTTCCAATTGAGAGCAATATGTAAGTTACCAATATTACTTCGTTCCCTTTAGATATTTATATATTTGTCTTTGGTGCAGGTAAGGAGAATGAGTACAGACATACCATTTATCCTTGATGCGCTGCAAGCTTCAAATACTGTAGAAGTGCAGGTTAATTCTCCTTAAGCTCATATGGAATTTTGTTGCTTGTGTCACTGTTGTTGGTTCCCCCCACTCTCTCTCTCTCGCGCTTTAAACTTGGATTTCTTAAATTTTCAATGGTCTGTTTCTTTCTCTGATTGGCCTTAAATTCCCAAGATTTTTTGCCCAGGATTTGAAGGCCCTCGAGGACTCCGGTTGGTAGTTGTTAAATTCTTCTACAGTTCCCTGTTCGTTTGTGGTGTGGGGGCCCTCGAGGACTCTTATTCCTAGTTGTTAAATTCTCCTACAGTTTTATGTTCATTTGTGGTGTCAATAGTGAAAATTTACGCATTCTATTTTTGATGATGTAACATCTTCTTCTTCTTCCTTTAACTCTTTTTTATTTTTATTTTTATTTTTATTTTTATTTTTATTTTTTGAAGATAGTTGGGAGAAGGCTTTCAACGAGAAATAATTGCAAACTTCAAATTTTAGTGGCTAGCGTCTAGTGTGACATAGGGATTTGAGAATTTTTGACATTAGGACATATTTAATGTGCATCTTCATGCTTTCCTTCTTTCCACCAAATATTTTGTTTTGGAGTTTTTGCTTTTAGGGTGACAAGATACGAAGGCGTGATGAGTGGGCAAAGTGGGTTCCAGCTTCTGCAGATTCTATGTCGATATCAAAACCTGAGACTCTCCAGAGACAACATTCACAGAAGTCAGCTATTCCTGGTGATGATGGTGATGGTGTTGATAAAAAGGATACTTCCAAAGAAGATGTTGATTTGTCAAGAAATGTTGACAAAACGGAGCACTTGCCTTTAAAAAACGTAGAGCGGGATTCACCAGTAGTTACTAGTGAAGATGGTGATTCAATTGGGAAATTAAATTCTGAATTAAAAGATCATGCCACCAAGTATTCAACTGGTACTGATTATTTAAAGGGCACCGGAGGCAGACAAATCTCATCAGATGTTGGTGCTAAGAACATTGATAATCTATCTAATGATTTTTCAAACACGTTTATGCTCGATGAAGAACTTGAGTTGGAGCATAAAATGACAAAGAAGGATGATCTGTCATCAGGTAGAAGGTACTGAAAGCTCCTCTACTTTCTGATTGTCTTTAGTTTACATCTTCTTATTGATTTTCTTTTTTGGCTCAATATTGGTATGTTTGAAAAGTGATCCGTTCATCAGATTGTTTACTAACAGGTAAAAATGAACAATGAAAAATAAATTACTGTGACAGGGAATTATATGATTTTGCTACCCGTATGAAACGCATGTTTTAACTGGCTAATTCTTATATACATGCCATGCCAGAAACAATTATCTAATAATTTGTCTCTGTCCTTTTGAATGGTATTGTTGCCTAGAATGGATGACGAAGATGATGAAACCATAGTCAATGATCAGGATGTCCAAAGACTTGTAATTGTCACCCAGGTATGACCATTAACTATATTATTATATCTCCATTTTAAGCCCAATACCATTTTATTGTCGTTTTAACATCAATTTTCACAAATTTTTTTGCTTTTGTTTTGCTTTTTTTTATGTTGATATAAACAGTGTCAAAATCATCAAGCACCATGACGTGGATGTATGGTTTTCTATATGCACGTATGCATGCAAGCCTGCAATCTAGCACATTCATAAATACACATAATAGTGTGTTTTTGAATTAGTAAACTATATCTTTTCTTCTTCCTTTGTTGCCTATGTTGGGGTACAGAAACACCACTTCGTTGCACTTTGGTCATCAGTGATGAACAGAAAAACCGTATTTGAGGCCCGAACTAAATTCAAACCAGCCTTCTGTACACTTTTGATAATTTTTTAGTTCCACCAAACTCGTGCATGCAAATATGGAGAACTGCTTCTGATGTTCTGATGTACGACAGGAAATCAGGAAATTAGAAGATTTTATTAGGATTTCTATTTATTTAATTATTATCTATATTTAGTTTGAGTTTGATTAGGATTATTTATTATTTCTTATTAGGTTTAAGATTTAGTATTTTATTTGATTTAGGAATAGGGTTCTATTTTGTCAATTCAGTTAAGTTTACATTAATAGTATTATCAAATTTAAGTTATTTTTGTATCCTTTATTATTCTACTGCATCATGTTTCATTTGTATCATCCTTTTCTATACGTAGATACATTTGTGAGTGTGCACATGTTTGAATGTATGAATCCGCAGATATGTAAATGTGCTTTTGCCTGTGGTAAGAAATCTAGTGCATCTAGATTTATTGGTAGAGAGTTGCTCAGGAAAGCATGCATACGTATCTACAGATTTCAGTTGTTATGGTTGATGCAAAATAAATCTGGATCTAATTAATTCAACATATCATATGTCTACACTTATGTTGCTAATACATACATTCTACAAAACCTAAATCAAGTGCATCTGATGTCCGATATTATTTCGTTTGATTAAGCAAAATAGAGTATGCATATTATATACATACACAGTTTCATAGTTATATTATATACATATACAGTTTCATAGTTTAGTCAAATATGACCTTGTAAAATGGGCTGTGTACTTCTCTTTTTAAAAAAAAAAAAAAAAGCCGCAGGCTGTGTACTTTTTTATTCCGAAAGTTGTTGATGTAGGGTGGGATAGAAGATGTGGAATCTAGATAGAAGCGACAATATCAAGAAGAGAATAGAACCATTAGGGAGGTATGAACAGAACAGAGCGAGAACTCAAGAGAATGAAACTGGAAACTTTATATTTATTAATCAATCAGCTCTCTCTTAATACCATTACAGTCACTCAAGGATAAACTTAACTTTATTTTAAATATTTTAAATAATCCTAAAAGATAAAGATGGATCTAAATCTAAAACAAATACTAAAGGTAAAAGTATTCTAATAACTAATTAAACGATTTTAAATTCAAATATTCAAATTTGAATGAGTTTAAATAGAAAATAATCATAAAGCAACAATATAAAACGTAAGAAAATCTAAAATATCGAAATTTGATTTTGACCGGAGCCTCTAAAACTTGACATGTGATTGTAGAAATATTCTTGCTATGAGAAAACATAGAAAATTCTTGATGCTTTCGATTTCAAGACATTGCTGGATTATGACTGGTTTGGCACATTCGTGGTGATCTAGGTGGATTAGATTGTACACCTACTTTAGGCAATTAGAGTTCTCTTTCGTGGTTCAATTCTCTTTGCATACACTAACAATCGCTCATCTATTTATAGCAATCAAAACTGTTGAATTCTTTCCAAAGTCAATTTGATTTTCTAGGAATTAATTCTAGAATTTGATAGCTGTAAAATTGATGGTTGAAAATTTGGTATTAATTTACCAAATCACTGAAGTTTACTTTTTCTATTTTAGGAAAGCTTTGTCTTTGTCAGTTGACTCTTTCCCTAGGAATTTGGTTGGCCTAATGCCACCTCCTACTATATATATGTGTTGTATCATTCTTTGTAAATGAATAAGAAGAATCCTTTCTCAAAACTCAGAATTCTCTCTCTTTCTTTCTCAAAAACTCACATGGTATCAGAGCCTTGCCTCTGAAAACCGAATCCCTCTTATTCATTTTTGATTCTTCTTCTTCATCATGGCGGAATATGGGATGGCTATCGAGAGACAAAGCTCCTCATCTGAAGTCACCTCTAATCCAGAAACCGTAGCAGCAAGCATCCAGGGAGGAGCAGACAATTCCTCTTTTTCCATCACAAGTCACAAACTCAATGGGCAAAATTTTCGCCAATGGTCCCAATTGGTAATGATGTTTATCTGTGGTTGGGGTAAAGACGAATACCTCACAGGAGAAATTGCAATTCTCGAGAAAAATGATCCAAGGTTAAAGACTTGGAAGACCAAAAGCCATATGGTGATGTCTTGGTCGATCAATTCAATGACCAACGACATAGGAGAAAATTTTCTCTTGTATGGGACTGCAAAGGAGATCTAGGACACCGTTAAGGAGACATATTCGAGTTCTGAAAATACATCATAATTCTTTGAAGTTGAAGTCAAGCTACATGATCTACGCTAAGGAGATCTCATAGTCACACAATATTTCAACACTCTCACTCGCTATTGGCAACACCTTGACATGTTCGAAGTCTACTCATGGAAGTGCATGGAAGACACTGCCTTGTATCGAAAGATTTTGGAGCAGAAACGAACCTTCAAGTTCCTTCTCAGCCTGAACAAAAACCTTGATGAAGTCTGAGGAAGAGTGGTGGGGACCAAGCCTTTTCCAAGTCTTTGAGAGGCCTTCTCAGAAGTTAGACGAGAAGAAAGCAGGAAAAAGGTGATGTTGGGGTCTTAAACCCCACTCTGACACTTGAAGGATCTACCCACCACCATTAAGCAACAATGAGAACCGACAAAAGAAGGGGAGACCATGGTGTGATTTCTGTCGCAAGCTTAGACATCTTAGAGAAAATTGCTAGAAAATTCATAGCAAACCTGCTGATTGGAAACCATCAAGACAAGCAAATGACAGAGAAAACCGAGCCCATGTCGCAGTCTCCACTAATGATAATCCAACCTTAACCGAGACAAGCCCTTTCACCAAGGAACAACTTGAAGTTTTGTAGAAACTCTTTAGCCAAAATAACCTATCTCAGTCTATTTCCTTTGTATCTGGATCTAGTATGTTGGCATAAAAAGGTAATTTTTCAATGGCTTGTATAGTTAAAACTAGGCAATCAAAACCATGGAATATCGACTCTGGAGCCTCAGGAGATGCAACCATATTTCACGAATACAGCCCATCAAATGAGAATTTCACAGTCTGAATTGCTAATGGTTCTCTATCCAAGGTTGAGGGAATAGGCTCGATCAAGATTACTAAGGACTTGACACTAAATTCTATCCTCCATGTGCTTAGTTTGGACTGTAATTTACTTTTAATCAGTAAATTAACTCGTGATCTGAATTGTGTATCTAAATTCTTCCCAAACTTCTATGAATTTCAGGATTTGGATTCGGGGAGGAAGATTAGCAGTGTTGA
Source organism: Antiaris toxicaria (assembly GCA_035233585.1). Taxonomy (NCBI): domain Eukaryota; kingdom Viridiplantae; phylum Streptophyta; class Magnoliopsida; order Rosales; family Moraceae; genus Antiaris; species Antiaris toxicaria. The sequence continues at coordinate 23,442,147 of CP141153.1, forward strand.
GATGCGTTCTGGACTCTATCTTCTCAAAGACAATATTCCTCTAAGAAGACAAGCTCAAAATTTAAGTGGTGTGTCCTTTAAAAGTCAGTCAGTTTTAAATTCCTGTGTCAATAAAGATAGTGAAGTTATGTTATGGCACTATCGTCTTGGTCATCCAAATGTCATGTATGTAGAAAAATTGTTGCCTTCTCTATTTATCAATAAATGTTCAAAGTCTTTTGATTATGAAATTTGTCAACTCTCCAAGCATGCTCGTAAAAACTATCCTAGCCTTTCATATAAACCATCTCGTCTGTTTGCCATGATTCATAGTGATGTGTGGGGTCCTTCAAGGGTAAAAACTAGAACAGGAACATGATGGCTCATATCATTTGTTGATGATCATATGAGATTGACCTGGATATTCTTCATGAAAGAAAAGTATGAAGTAGGTCAAATCTTCCAAAATTCAACTCTATGATACAAACTCAATTCCAAACCAAGATCCAAGTTTTAAAAACCGATAATCCCAAAGAATATTTCAAAACAATTCTGGGTAATTACCTCTTGGGTTAGGGTATAGTTCATTTAAGTTCCTATGTAGATACTCCCCAACAAAACAAAGTTACCAAAAGAAAAAATAGACACCTACTGGAAGTTACTCGTTCCCTCATGTTCTCCACTCATGTTCCAAAACAATTCTGGGGAGAGACAGTCCTCACTTCTACTTATCTAATCAATAGAATGCCTTCTAGAGTCCTCGAATTCCAATCTCCTTGCCAAGTTTTGCTCAAAAATTTTCCACATACCAAAATCATCTCCGCATTAGATCCAAAGTATTCGGGTGCTTAGCTTTTGTACGTAGACATCAACAAAATCGTAGCAAATTAGACCCTAAATCCATCAAATGCATCTTTCTCGGGTACTCCTTAAACCAGAAGGGCTACACATGTTATTCATTGTTACCCAAAAGTTTTACAACTCCATGGATGTGACATTCTTTGAGCACCAATCCTACTCCCCCAAATCTCAAATTCAGGGGGAGAGCATGAGGGAATATTAGCTTTGGGATACAATTCATGAGACTCATCCTAATCACTCAATCCATCCTAGGAACTCATCACAATCGATTTAGCCTTTTCCACAACCAAATCTCATTCATTCAGAAATACTGGATCATATACAACCTGAGAGTCAACCACCTGAAAATCCAAATCAGTCCAACCTAGATCAATCCGAGAACCCTCAACTTTTGGTCTCTCGAAGACACCACAAATTGCAAATAAGGAGTTTTTTGTCTATGTTAAGGGAAAGAAGCTTGAGAGGGAGATAAAGCACTCAACCCCTCTCACACTTGTCCAAGAAACTAAACAGAATCCAAAACCTGTTGAAATTCACTCAGGTAAGGGAACCTCCAATCTTGAGACTGAGATTGAAACACCTGCCATTGATAATTCAAATATGCCGATTGCTTTGAGAAAGGGTGTTAAAACATGCACACAACATCCCATCTACAAGTTTGTTTCGTATGAGAAATTATCACCATCCTATCAGGCATTTGTGTCGACTCTTGATAACGTGTAGGTCCTTAAGTGTATTCAAGAAGCCCTCAAGATTCTAGCTCGGAGAAAAGCAGAGTGAAGAAATCAGAGTCTTGGAGAAAAATGGCATGTGGGTAATCTCAGATCTTACCCCGGGCAAGAAACCAGTTGGTTGTAAATGGATCTTCACTGTCAAACACAAGGCTGATGGAAGTATTGAGAGATTTAAAGCTTGCCTCGTTGCTAAGGGTTTTACATAGTCCTATGGAATAGATTACCAAGAAACATTTGCTCCAATGGCCAAACTCAATACTATTAGAGTTCTTTTTTGCCTTGTAGCAAACAAAGATTGGCCCTTACATCAACTGGACGTCAAAAATGCATTCTTAGATGGTGATCTGGAAGAAGAAGTGTATATGGAGAGACCATCGAGATTGGAAAATTCTTTCAACAACAGCAGAGTTTGCAAGCTTAGAAAATCTTTACATAGGCTCAAGCAATCTCCTCGTGCATGGTTTGACAAGCTTACAAAGTCTGTGGTGAGACATGGATATACACAATGCCAGGCAGATCACACACTATTTGTGAAGTTCTCTCCTGGAAAGAAGGTAGCAGTCGTGACATTATTCGAACTAGTGACCATCAAGAAGAATTAATAAGGTTGAAGGAGCTCTTAGCCAAGGAATTTGAGATCAAAGAGCTTGGTGATCTTAGATATTTCCTTGGAATAGAGGTGGCACAATCTAAGAAAGGGATATTTGTCTCTCAACGTAAGAATGTTCTGGACTTATTAAAGGAGACAAGTATGCTTGGGTGTAAACCTGCAGATACACCAATGGATTCAACCAAGAAGATAGGGGCTAAAAGAGATAGTGCTCCAGTCGACAGGGGGAGATATCAAAGATTGGTAGGATTGCTAATCTATCTCTCACACACATGTCTTGATGTTGGTTTTTTTGTTAGTGTTGTGAGCCAGCTCATGAACAACCCAACAGAAGAACATATGGGAGCTGTGAACAGGATTTTGAGGCATCTTAAAATGACACCAGGAAGAGGTATACTATATAGGAAGAGTGAAAGTAGAGAAGTTGAAGTCTTCTTAGATGTAGATTGGGTAGGCGATGTTTCCGATATGCGATCTACTTCTGGGTATTGTTCCTATGTTTGGGGAAATCTCGTGACTTGGAGAAGTAAGAAAAAACCTGAAGTCTCAAGGAGCAGTGCGGAAGCTGAATTTAGAGCACTTGCTCTTGGTATCTGTGAAGGAATGTGGATATAAAGACTTCTTTGTGAGCTGGGTGTATCAAGTGAGAAGCCAATCAAGATGTTCTATAACAATCAAGCTGTCACAAGCATTGCTAAGAATCCTGTGCATCATGACAGGACAAAGCACATTGAGATTGATAGGCATTTCATCTCTGAAAAAATTGAAAAGGCAACTGTGCAGCTAGAATACACTCCTACAAAGCTCCAAACGGCTGATATTCTCACTAAAGCTCTTCCAAGAACTAACTTTGAAGAACTGAGTCACAAGCTATGTTTGTACAACACCTACAACTCAGCTTGAGGGGGAGTGTTGAATTCTTTCGATAGTTAGTTTAATTTTCTAGGAATTAATTCTATGATTTGATAGCTGTAAAATTGATGGTTGAAAATCTGGTATTAATTTACCAAATCACTGAAGTTTCCTTTTTCTGTTTTAGGAAAGATTTGTATTTGTCAGTTGGCTCTTTCCCTAGGAATCCGGTTGGCCCAATGCCACCTACCGCTATATATTTGTGTTGTGTCATCCTTTGTAAATGAATAAGAATAATCCTTTCTCAAAACTCAGAATACTCTCTCTTTCTTTCTCAAAAACTCACAAAAACTAACAGAGTTTAACTTAATTCAAATAGTCTAATTTGAATTCTTGTTTAATATTCAAATAGAGATCAAAAGGTTAACTTGCAAATATTCAAAGAGTTTAATTTGTAGAGATCAGTTGTACTTAGACAAACATATATTGACTTATTTGCAACGGAGTCAAATTTATGTTAGATAACCGGGCTTTGTGGATAAGTGAGTACCGTGCCTTATCTGGTCTTGTTTAAAGAAGGCTGTGTTGTGGAGTTCTGACCGATTATTATTTGGGCATGCCATGCAGAATAGTGTGATCGGTGAAGGATCTACAACTGGAGATAAAGAGTCAAAACTCATTTCCAAGGAGCAGGCTTCTACCATCAGTGATGGTCTTTATTACTATGAGCAGGTTGAGAAATGGATTCCATTTATACGTGGTTGATTTTTTGTATACTGTAGCCCATTCTGATTTACAAATTTTTTGCAGGAACTAAAAGCTAGACAATGTGGTCGTAAAAAGAACAACTCTAGCTCTGAAAATAAAGAAGGGAACTCGCGATCTTCTAGCAGCACTGTAGGATTAACAAATTTAAAGCCTGGAGAAAACCTTACTCGAAACAGTGCTGTTGAAGAGTCTGGAAGTTCTAATTCTCGAAAGAAGCAGCAGGGTAAAAGCTTTCAGAAACAACAATCATCCCATAAACAGCGATTCTTTTCCAGCAACTTTAGGAACCATGGAAGTGGTCGGAACTCTCCAGGCATCATATCAGGAAGTCCACCAAGTAAATCGGTTGGATATTTCTTTGGTTCCACACCTCCTGAAAATCATGGGTTAGTTTAGAGAGACTGTTGCTTGTGTTTGATATTGTTGATCTTATTTCTCAGAAATCGTATCATTTTTGGCTAGCTTTTTGAGGTACTTTTCTTCTGAGACTTAGAGCCAAAATTGAAGTTATTGTTAATAGCAAGAATATCATTTTAGTGGCCGGCATGATTCTGTTGTCTAATACTCATATAAACTTGGCTTTTCAGCCCAAGGTCTTCAAAGTTGAGTGTTTCTCCACATGGGTTTATCACAGGCAGCAGTCCTCCAGTGGGTTCCATGCCAAAGTCATTTCCACCGTTTCAGCATCCAAGTCACCAGCTTCTTGAGGAAAGTGGTTTTAAACAGCAAAAGTAAGGAAATGGTGTATCTTGGGCTTATACATAAAGGGAGAGCTAAGATTATTTTTATGCTCACTTGGTTGCCTTTATTTTTAGGTACGTGAAGTACCATAAGCGATGCCTAAATGAACGGAAGAAGTTGGGCATTGGTTGCAGTGAGGTAGACTATGTCCCTGAACTTTGTTGACTTACCAAATTGCGTTTCCAGAAATAGTGGTCAGTGTATGTTTGGCCCTTTTTTTTACCTTATCATCTGATAACTTAATGCTAGAGTTTATGTCTTTGTCTATTCTTATCAATTATCTTTAGATATACAAAAACATCCAAAAAAAAAAATTTTTTTTCTTGTGCAAGTGAATTGTGAAACTGTGAAATCGATGTAGAATTTATTGCACTTGAACTTGAGGTGAAGCTGGCTTGTGTAGTTTTGGAGGCTTCTTGTTGTAATAATCTTTTTCCTCCTTAGAAAACTTGGTAAATATTTTTTGTTTTAGATTTCATGCTTCTGGTTAATCCTCAAGGTTTTTGTGTGTTCACATTAACGGTACTGAATGGATGTCCTTTCTATTTTCCTTGCATGAAAATGTGAGCCTATGTACTCTGTGGACACTGGTCAGCCTTTTAAATGTCATCACTTTATTTTTTACTGACTGTAGATAATCTTTAAAAGACACTGTTTTGCAATGTTTTTAGTAGACGTGAATTTTTGTTACTTTACATGCAGGAAATGAATACTATATATCGATTTTGGTGTTATTTCCTTAGAGACAATTTCTCCCCTTCAATGTATAATGAGTTTCAGAGATATGCGAGAGAAGATGCTGCTGCAAATTATAATTATGGAATAGAGTGCCTTTTCAGGTTTTATAGGTATTTGCAATAGAAACCTTCTAATCACATGTGTGAGACTTTTTAAGTTTCAGGTTTTTCCTAAACTTCTTATTTTAACCACGGGAAACTTCTTTTGCATTTTCTAAATAGCAGGGGTGTGAATAGATCTTGTGTTTGCATGGGTGGGCTGAGTCATTTTATCAAATCGTTAAAGTCTGCATGTTAATTGAAATTCTTTGTTATTTCAGTTATGGTTTGGAAAAGGAATTCAGGGAGGACCTATATATGGACTTTGAACAGCTTGCACTTGAGTTTTATCATAAAGGCAATCTCTATGGCCTCGAAAAATATTGGTAACTATTTTTACTCACCTATTCCTTTTTTTGTTCTTCCTCCATTTTTTTTCTTAGAGGACGTAGGCGGGATGTAGTGACTATTTGTATTTTTTAGTTTTGTTAGAATGTAAAACTATTGTTGGTTTACTTCATAAGAGCTTAAGCTTTTTGGATGGGTTAGTAAACAGAGGTTTTGAGTTCGAACCCCTGTATTTTACTTCATATTTCTGACTATCATGTAAAATTGAATATGAGACACGTTTGATCAAAAATTGTTAATCCAGGAAGTTGAGTTGATAAAACAACAGCAGTTTAATTTCTTAGTCGAGCACTTTATTTTTGGTGCTCCTCAAAGACTTTATTTTTGGTGCTCCTCTTTGAGAACCATGAAGATATCTGATAGGACTAAGAAGTCTGGTGATCATAATAGATCATTAATGCAATGGGGACTGTTCAAAGGAGAATGGGTATTCAATTTATGTGGTTTCTGTAAATGCATATAAATAAATAATTATTTAAAAAAAAAAAAAACCCTCCTGGTATAGCTCTGATAGTTTTGTTTGGTCCTATTTGGACTGCAGTTTTACGAGAAATTGGGGACAGTGGGCATGCCATTAATTACATAATGAAATCTGTAAATCAAACTACAATGAGAAAAAATTACCTGGTTATATCATTTGATTGTTTTCTTTGCAAATTTATCTTGATTGAAAATGTTGCATTACAGTAACCAGCATGAATTAAATGTACTACTAGGTTTAACTTGCTATTCTAAATTGATGCTGTTTTGTTTATGTTGCTTTATTATGGCAGGGCATTCCATCATTATCGTGAACAACGTGGCCAGAAAGAGCCTCTACAGAAGCACCCAGAATTAGATAGGTTGCTCAGGGAAGAATACCGTTGCTTGGAAGACTTCCGTGCGAAAGAGCGAAATTCTGCCTTGAGAGTGGACACACATTAGCTAGCTTAATGCCTTCACCGTGGTGCCATGGAAAATGATGGAATCAAATTTTGAGACAGTTCTGCCAGCTTGATAAGGATTCACGGCCTATTTTTGATTCGGAGGCAAGCGAAAGATGGTTTTTTGTATTATATTAGATTGACGGGATTATTTACTCCCACTTTGAGAGCTGCTGACTGCTGAGTTTTTTGTTGAAGGTTTTCCTTGCTCCCAGGTATGTCTTTTGTCCGAGTTATGTCCGAGCTTGGAGAGGTGCAGATAATTTTACTCAATCTGATCCTTCTTTGGATTATAACTTGTAAATAGAAAATGAAAAAAGAAAAAAAGGAAAAAAAAATCTGAAAAAAAAAAATCAGAAAAAGGAAACTCGTAGTTTAGACATTGTGAAAATGAAATAAGAGATTACGAATCTAAATTGTTTTTATAAAATCAGCAGTTATCTTTTTTGTCCTTCCCTTTGTGATTCACATCATAAATCGCTGGCCGCTGTCAAAATGTAAATGAAAGTTAATTTACGATTTTATTCATTTATTTTCGCCTGTTTTTGTCGATGCAATTTTCATGCTTTATGAGAATACCTGATTGAATATGCTATTGACTACCAGGTTTTAGAAACACTCTAAAACAGGTTCTATGTTAGGGGCACTAAAACGGGGAAACAAAAATGCCATGGCATGTTCCTCCCTTACTGAGAGTAGCTCTAATCCTAAATTCAGTGACTCAGTTTAGGATTTGAGCTAGAATGATGGTGTTGTGTAGACATTTATTTTACGTGGGAAGAGAAACGTAGTTCATCTTTCATTTTTCGAATCGACTTTGAGAGCTAAATTGGATGGTTCTGGCTGATTCATGTAGTTCCATGCTAAATCAAACCATGCTGCAAACAATGTTATATTCGTTCGGATTTTATCATTGCTCCATCGCTGTGTCCTTTAATTCATCGTTACATGGTTTTAGTAAGTTGTTAGCTTTGGATAAGAAGATGGCTAAAGAAGATGGAAAAAAAAAAAAAAAGCTTAAAAGATTGGTTTAGACTGCCATAGATTCATTAGATTGTGATGACCCGTGCTCTGAGGATGATTGGAAGTGCATTAGATTGAAGTCAAATTTGACGGACGACCTCGGTTAGATGTGAATGGTGAAGTCAAAAAACAAAAAATATAACATGAATTTCCATGTGCTTGTAACAAAAAGTTATGGTTGCGCAATCTAGGCAAAAGCTATGCTCATTGCCTTGAGGATGAGTACAAGGTTCAAAGAGCAGTTCCATGTCATAAAGTCTACAATCTGTTAATGGAGAGAAACCCCCCACTTTTAACATTTTTCTTCTTTTTAATATATGCAAAATTTTATTGAAAAGCAAAAAAAAGAAAAGAAAAGAGAAATGTCTTGCAAAGGAAAAACAAAAATAAGAAAACCAACCAAAAGCAAGTAAAATAGAAACAAATAAAGACAGGAGGACGTTCTTTGTGCTTGGATGGTTTAAGGAGGAAATATTGTCGGGACAAGGACTTCTGGACTACTCAGCTGAATGACTCAGAGTCTTCGGTTGTGAGAGGCATTTGGGCTTCGAGAGAATTGATTCGCAAGTCCATGCCACTTTTTTCAATGTTCTTAAAGATTATCGTCGGTTTGGTTTCTCAAATGTTACCTGAATTTCCAGAATGGCCAACAATGCTGCGCATGATTAAGCTAGTTGGGCCTTTCTATCTAAATTCCGTTGGAACCTTTGACTTAGGGGAGATTGCCCCCCGTCTGGCAGCCACTGTTTCAGCTAATTAAATGAAATCAAGGTTTATTGAAGCCAATATATATATATCGTTATGATTTTCTCAACTTAAAACTCTTCTCTTACAAGCCGACCTACCACTCTTAACTTGTTAATACAATGATGACTTTACATTAGTATATGAGAACAAATGTTCCCAATAATTAATAAATAAATGAGCCTTTGTTAAGATCCATGTTCAGGAGCCAAGAATTACAATATAATTTTTGTCTTTTTTAAACAAGTTTCACTATTTAACAATTAAGATTATATCTTAAAAACTCCAACTTTATGCAATGACAAAAAAATAAATAAATAAATAAATTAGGACTTAATCTTTGCAAATTTAGAAAGACTTTATAAGTGGAGTATGTTATGGTATATTTTGATGTGAAACAGTATTATATACTGAATTTCACAATATTGATTTATAAATCAATATTAGTTTCAAAATGGTTAATTTGATAAAATTTCAAACTTAACTCGCAAATTTAGATTGTTTTATAACTCAGCTATAAAGTTTAAACTAAGACTTTTGCGGTTATAGTGATTTCTGTGATCAAACCCCACAAATTATTGAGGGAAGAAAATACTATAACAATAATAGTTTATATATATATATATGAATATGTAAATGAAAATAAATATGTATATAAATCATTATTTAAAAAAATGAAATGAAAAAAAAGAGAGAATGAAAACGTATATATATAATAGTTTATATATATATACCTATATATATCATGTTATATATATAAACTATTATTTAAAAAAAAAAAGACAACAGCAACAATACAAAATGACACAAACGACAACAACCACAAGAATGATAACAATAACAAAAATAAAAAAACGACAACAACTACAAAAGTTACAAAAAGTGACAGCAACAACAAAATGATAGAAACTACAATAACAACAAGAACGACAATAAGGGGAGGTTGTCTTCATGCGTCACCTATTTCACTGAGTTAGAGTGGGTGAGTGTGTTGGTGAGGCTTCTTAAATGAAGCAGATCAGACCCCTCTCCCCCTGCCTCTCTAAGTACGTCTGTGTGTGTAAGTGTGTGGGTTGGTAGAGTTTGAAATTTACTCACCAAATACCCCTAAATTGAGGCAAGCCCCATGTCTCCATATTGGAAGCAAATCTCTCTCTCTTTCTGCCAGTCCACGAATTTTTATTTATGCTTCACAGACCACTAGTTCAGTTTACCAAAAATATATATATATATATGGAGAAAGACCTGGTGAATTAACAAGCAAGGTTGACCATACTTTATAAATCAAACCCAACCATCACCTTACCACTCCTATACGATGATGGACAAAAAGAGAAAATCTTAATTCAGCCGAGGGGGGTTTTGTATCTGAGTTCAATCACTCTTTCTCTTAATCTTTTCCTCTCTCTCTCTCGTTCCTTTTCCCTTTGGCAGCCAACCCACGAAAATCAAAAAGCTTCCCCTCCATCTTGTTCTCTTTCCTTCACTCAAAACAGATTCAAGCTTAACAAAATAATAAGTTGAAAAACTATCTCTCCCTCTCTTGGATCTCACGTTGAAATAAGGTGAAAATCAACTTTGATTTAAGTTACTTTTGAGTTTTAATTAGTTGATTGAATTAGTTTGTTAAGTTTGAGTTTTGATTAGTTGTTAGTTGTTTGGAGGATTAAATAATTAATTTTAAATCTTTGTTAAGTTTGAGATTAATTTGGTATGGTTAATTTAGACAAGATTTGATATTGTAAGTTTAAAAGGTTATAGTGTTTATCACTATTCTTGCATACAAAGGGTTTGATAAAATGTATCCAGTTTTCATAACTTGAGATTGTAAGAATATATATGGAGGTGTATGTGTTATTTTGACTGAGACCAAGCATAAGCCATGTTTCTTTTTTTTTTCTTTTTGACATAAACATGCACATATATATATATGTGTGTGTATGAGTACATGTATATAGCTAATAAGGTAAGTTGTTCTATGTTTTAGAGAAAATGAATGGTAAGTTCAATCTTTCCTATGACATAGTTTATGTATGTTAAAATTGTGTTTTTTATAGTTTATGCTATGTTGATACTAGTTTTTGAAGTTTTATGAATATGCCTTTATAACAAGTTTAAAGTATATAATTTGATAATATTATTATTTTTATATTTTTGTCTCCTATAATAGTACTGATATATTGTTCACATGTATATCATGATTGGTTTTTTGAAACAAGTTTGTTCCATGTAAAAAAAAAATGAGGGGGGGGGGGGGGGGGGGGGGGGTGGCGGCGCGGGATGTTGAAATTCAAGTTAAAAATAAGTTTTAGTATTGAAATGTTATAAGAAACAATATTGGATCTAACAATAGGGGGCCATAGTACTGACCTCTTTTTTTTATTGATTCAATACAACAGGGGAAAAGAGCATACAGTTCCCTACCGAGACAACATAAACTCTCAACGGATCCTCCGCGCGCTGGGCATACCTCTTCTCGCTATGCTATGCTAGCTTCTTTGATTCAAAGCTAGTTTCAACAAGCTTAAAAAAAAAGTCTTTTTCATGTATGCTAAGTTTGAAATTTTGAAATATTGACTGAAATAAGTTTTAAAATGAATGTAAGTGTTCTTTTATGCATATTCTGTAGAGATATGAAATGGATATGTGAGTTGCTATATATTGTTCTAAAAATTGAAAATTTTCTTTATAGGTATTTTTTAAACAGTTTTGGACTATAGGAAAATGTGAAAAACAGGAGAAACTCTGTCCATTTTTCTACAGCCCAAAACAAGAATTTTAAGCAGTTTTTGACTGTGAGAATTAGATAGGGGGGAAAAAAAAGGAGGTGACTCTATTTGATTTTCTATAGAAAATTCTAGAGAATGGTTAAGTAATTAGGAAATAGTTTAGAATCAGTTTTGGATAATGAAACTAATATATTAGTGTAAATAGGAAATAGGAAACGGGAATAGTGGAGTAGAATCAATAAGATTTAGAGACGTGCGATTTAATTCGTCTTCTGCATTAAGCTAACAAGTAAGTACAATCCCGTCTATAACATGAACAAAACTACTTTCATGCAAATGTTTTTATGAGCATGATGGTATGGGTATTATACGCTTAAACTAATGGATCACGTTTCAATACCATGTTATGATAAAATTTTCATAACATAAGAAACAATTAAGTTAAGTTAAGAATGTTACACTACCCTTCTGTCTAGAGGAAGGTTCATGTTAAGAGTGTCATACCACCCTTCCACTTAGCAGGAGGTTCATGTTAAGTGAGTTTTGACCATGGTATAGTTGCGACCTCGCGACTCCTAGGCTTCTGTTTGTTCGAGCACACCTAGTACTGAGACATTAAGTGGGGCCCTTAGACATGTAATACAAGACAAGTTACGATTATACTAAATAATGAAATTCATAATTGAACATTATCAGCATATTCATAAATTATGATTTTGTGAGATAATGTTGTACTTGCTGAGCGTAAAGCTCATTATGTGTATTCATGCTGTAGGTAAGAAACTTATTGATTGAATTTTAGTTGGACAGAGCGGATGGCTATGTGGATGTGAATTTAAAGATCCATGGATACCATTACGAGTAAAAGTTTTCGCAATATTTTGTATAAATATTTTAAGAAAGAGTTTCTATAATATCATGTCACAGAATTTTCAAAACAAGATTTTAGTATTACTTTGAAAAAAAAAACTATATGTATTTTGATTAAGATGACTAAGTTATTGATAGCTATATGTAAGAGTTGAGAACTCTATTATGTTTTTATATCAATACGAACATGTTATGTTTATAAAAAAAAAATATCAAATTTTACGTTGATTAAATGATTAAGAACAAATTAAATACGAATAAGCGATGACTTCATTAGACGGGTCGTCACATTTTAAAAGTTCATGACTTTACACTTTTTAACTTTAGCAGTTTGAATGCACGTCAAATACATATCATAACTTAAATCATAATCTAAACTATAACTCTTCCATTAAGACCCCAAATAAGTGCTTAAATGTTTCAAACACTTGAAAGCAACATGGTAGAAACCATACTGATAGACCCGAAGTAAACTTGGTCAAGATCATTCATTCGTAGTTCAGCAATTTGGTTTATTCTCCGAAAATAAAAGTTAGGTAACTTCAAACATGAGCATTATTATTATTATTGAACAGAAAAAGGTTGTCGGGTAAGGGAATGGAGGAGAAGATTGCATTATTACATCCATTTTTTTTTTTTGTTTGCATAATACACTTCAATTTTTTAATTTTGTTTAATTGCCCCTCAAACTTTAGAATAGATAACAATTGAGGTCCAATAGCTAACACGACATTCACAGATAACCTGGTTTTAAAAATGATGAGCTTGCCCTGCATGCGTGAATCCCTGCCCATACTGTCAATTTGATAGCACTTGTCAACTATTGGACCTCTATTTATTTTAAAGTTAAGGGTGTAATTTATAAAAGTTGAAAAGTTGGAGTGCATTATACGATATATATATATATAATTTAGCATACAACAGTGCAATATACTCGAGAATGGAGTATCCCAGTAACTCGGGTCTTTTCCTAAGACCTGCGAGCCCACTCTTGGTGTATCCTCCTAGCAATGGTAAGTAGGATTTCTACTTCACTATTGAAGTGGTGACTTAAAATTTTAGTCATTCAGTTAAAGAGTTGATGGTCTGACCAACTCGCAAAGTCGAAAGAGGGCAATCTTCAAAAATTTGAAATTGTAATAGTAAATATATTTTTTCTGAATAGTTTGAATCGTCGACATGTAATATAAAATTCTGGTAAGAAGATTTTAAATGATGAGATTTCATATTATGATGTGTGGCTAGTGGATTGATAACTTCCTAAAAAGACAATGACAACAAAAAAAAAGTTCAATTTATACGGTATGATTTAGCACTTTATCCATTTCAGGGAAAAAATTGAACTAGGAAATATTGTATTAGAAAATGCTTGGGTTATTGCTTTATATAATAATATTGCTCTATTTTGCAATTGGATTAGGTTGCTTTCTATATGAAAGCTCCATTTGTTTTTATTATATATAGATGCAAGGAAAGATTGCTCTAACAATATGTTACCCGACTACCTTCTTTCTTCTCCCTTTTTTTTTTTTTTTAAACTAAGAATGACTTACCCAACTTAAGAGTAATACTAGAAATTGAAAGCGATATGCATTAAAAGAAAAAGAAAAAGGTGGAAAGAAAGGAAGCACGTGGTCTCACAAATGACTCTGGCTTCCTTTTCTAATTATGGTGTTTTTACACCTAAATCATTCACGAAGAGAGAATTGCTTTTTACTTTTGACCCACTCTTTGTCAAGGTTAGTTTACTTGTATACATAACGTAACAATAGTTTAGAATGATTAAAGTTCATAATGTTATATCTTTATAAAATTCGTGTTAAGTTATATATTATTATTTTAGGCTTTTCACTATTATATATTATGGTGAGAGTATAGTCATTTCTTTAAAAGAACCATAACATAACCTTTAATATATGAATAGTATCATGTTATGTGGCACATTTGTCTAAAAAATGTAATTTTTGATTTTATTGCTTGTAATTTCTATGTTATGTAATTTTATAACATAGTATTATTTGGGATAGTTACTGTAAAAACATGTAGTAAAAGAAATTTACATATTAATAATCTTAGTGTTACATACTACATTTGTCTGATATATATATATATGGGATAGTTACTGTAAAAACATGTAGTAAAAGAAATTTACATATTAATAATCTTAGCGTTACTATGTTTGTCTGATATATAAATATATAAGCCAATATGTGAGACAATGGGAAGTCCCCCTATATATATTTACTACAAATGAAAGTAAGATTTATAAAAAATAAAAAAATAAAAAACCAACTTTTGACCCACTACTCGAATTACTATTTACTGAATTAGTACATGAAGACTCTCGCTACAAAAAAATAATAATAATAAGCATCATTTGTAAGGAAACAAATCACTGGCAATGGCAAAGAAATAGGAAAATGCTTGACATCGCGAAACAACTTTTTCGTACAGCATTATTATTATTATTATTTTTATTTTGGTTCTTTTTCCTGAATCAAAGAGTATTTTAATCCATTGCAACGAACAATTAATCAGATCAATGATTTAATGAGGATCATGCTGGAATACAATATGCATGAGATCATGGTCATGACTCTACTTTGCAAGGCATGCAAATATAATTCTACTATGAATAATGTTACGAGATATCAATAATATAATTACGTAATAAAAATTAAAAATACCAAACTTATAAATAGAATCCACTCTCTTTTAATTATGGTGCTGATCACCTTCAAGCAGCTTTGTTCACTAATATACTAATGAATCTTATTCGCTTTTTCAAATAATCCTCCGTTAATTAAAGTGGAGTCTATTCGGTTAAATTATAATTAGTAAGTTTTCAAATAAAGAAAAATAAATAAAATCACCATATATCTAAACTTAGACGGGAAAAATCCTTAGAGATTGAAATCTAGGTGGACACATGAATTAGAACTTAAAAGAAGAGAAATGAATAAAGATAGGTAGAGATTGTGATCTTGTGGGTCTCCTGACATCCTAAATTTTTTAGAATAGTACATATGGTGTCATGTTATCCTATTTGAAATCAGAATTTGCTGTTTTTCAATTATGGAATGTCATAAAGGTTTAGATTTCTTTGCATGGATGCTATGTGAATTTGTTGCATCTAGTTATTCATTCCTTGAACGAATAACGCTGGTAATTGATCCTTTCGATTTTGAAATGTGTTGTTTTTAAATCTAATAAAGAAACGAGGTTAAATTTTACACGGTTTTCTTGTACGTGAATACTTCTTAAGAACAACCTAGATATTTTTAATTTGAATAGGATCCCATGCGAATAAAACTTGATCCCTCCCAATAACCTAGGGCAGCCTAGTAATTACCCCATTTTTTACTAAAAAAATCTAATTCTGTTGAAAAAAAATAGCATATTCATATATTTGTGTGTATATATATTTGTATAATATAAATATACACAGTATATGTATATTGGCACAGAGATGAGGTTGGGAATGCTTCCCCATCCTCGCCTGTTTCCCATTCAATAAAAAGCCTTTGTATTTATTTCCGCCGTCATCCCTGAATATCGTCTCCCATGACTCTTATCCTCATCTCAGAATATTGTCTCACATTCTCACCCCACTTCCCATTCAACGAAAAGCCTTCACCTCCATCTCAACCTCCATCCTTAGTTATTGTCTTTCAAACCTCGCTCCATTCGGAATGAAGTCAGAAACGACTCGTCAGTGAATATATATATATATAATTTAAGCGTGGAGATTCAATTTTTTTCCCTAATTTCTCCGTAAATATTGTGATCTCTATCCTGATAAGTCATACTTTTTTTTGACAAAAAAATAGGCTCATAAGTTTAATAACTTGTAAAGGGAACCCTAAAAGACTAACTTAGCATAGTGGGGCCCAGCTGATACATGTGTATGAATCAGCAAAAGTTTATCTCACTGAGAAGAACAAATATAGCAGTTTCCTCGAACATGCACCAAAGTGATGAGTTACTGTTGCCAGCTTTACTTACCCTAAATTGCGATTACTGACCCCCTATTTGTTTAATTTCCTTTTATTCCTTCCCTTCTGTCTATATATATAATTGCCCTTTTTAACTAGGAAACAAGAATATACATACATACATACATACATACATACATACATACATATATATATATATAAAGAGAGAGAGAGAGTTGGGGGGGGGGGGGGGGGGGGGAGATTTTGTTCTGATGACAATGGAGGGGGTCTTGAGTCTGATAAGAAGGAAAATTGTGATATTGATGATGACATTAATATTAGGCATGAGCATGAAGATGGAGAAAGCAAGAGCCGAAATTCATTACGTGGGCGGTGCTAAGAATACTTGGGCTCCCACTATCAATTTTTCTGATTGGTCCTCTCACGAGCGCTTTTACTTGGGCGATTGGCTCTGTGAGTTTTTCTTTTCAACCCACAATCATTTATATATATATATTTTATACAAATCTATGATACCAAACGTGTCAAGAGTTTTCTTTTTCTGATGTTTCGTGTTACATGGTTGGATAGGTCCTTGGTAATTGATTTTAGACCGAAGAGAAAAGGTTTTCATTTCGAGTGAAAGTGATTTTCTTTCTAGCTGTTTGTAGTTCAGGAGATATATGTTTTGGAGGACAAAGAAGGGCCCTTTTTAACTACTGAATTTGTTTGGACAAACTATAATATTTAAGAAGAGCAATTAGTATTTTGAAGTTCTCTTCTCTCCCTATTTTTTCATTATTTTTTTAAGGTAAAATATTTTTTTTAACTTTTTTATTTTTTTCATTTTGTGGCTAGCCAATATATATATATATTTAGAGAGAGAGAGAGAGAGAGGCGAGCCATGTAACGCTCCGAATATATAAATTTTTTATCTACCATAAGAATCTCTCTCTCTCTCTCTCTTGCTTGATGAAGATCTGTGGCTACCTTAAAAATATATTTGTAGTGTTCTTAGATTTGATAATATCCCATTGGCGTTATTGAAATCCAAATAATCCACATCTTTTCGTTCAGTTATAACTAAGCCCTCAAAAAACTGATATCTATGTTGCCGAATCTGGTGGTTTTGACTTGGAATAGTCCCAAGAGTTCCAATTTGCACGTTAGATTTCCTTTTTTCTTATTGAAATATTTATTTGAGTTTCCAAAATTTCATTCTCTTCTTTCTTTATTTTCTTTACTTCAGACATATCAAAGTTCTATTAGTAATGCAACGTGGAAAACAAGGGAAAAAAATTTAGCTAGACCACTGTGTAAAAGCACCATTTGACTAAGACATATTATTGAATTTGATCCCATGTGAAGTCCAGTTTTAAACCACTAGGATGATCTTAGGAAAATAAGACATTTGAATAATCAGATTATTTGCCAACTAGTGTAATGACCTATTGATATTGCTAGTCATAAATCTTTTTTTCCCCTTCTTTTTCTCAATTATGTATGAATTCAAACTCCAAACTTGTTATATTCCTTTCGATTAAACTCATACTTTATTTATACTGTAACACTGCCATATTTATAGTACTGTCGTAACTATTTACACATAAGTTGTAGTATCATGTATTCTAATAACTGTGACAAATTTCAAAAAAGTTCCACAATTTTGTCACTAACATCAACTTGTTCCTTGACTTTTGAATTGCATCAATGATAACCCTCGACTTTGAGAGAAGCAACAATATTGGTCTTAAAGTAATTAATAATAGTATTTAAAAAAAAAAGAGGGCAAAACGTCATGTGCAATATGTGCTGGTGTTATTTGTTGGACTAAAATCAAACATAATACATAATATTGTCAATTTTATCACATTATGAGAGTACTGTTGTCACATTTGAAAAATCAATA
Organism: Antiaris toxicaria; assembly: GCA_035233585.1. Taxonomy (NCBI): domain Eukaryota; kingdom Viridiplantae; phylum Streptophyta; class Magnoliopsida; order Rosales; family Moraceae; genus Antiaris; species Antiaris toxicaria. Next base: position 23,460,009 of record CP141153.1, read on the forward strand.
GGCAAGTTGATACTAGTCACAAAAGCGAGAGAGAATTTTTGTAATTACTTGGGGTATGCATTTCCAAATCCAATGACATTCTAAAGCATTCACTCTTTTTTTTTTTTGGGTGAATTTGTCTTAAAAGATTTTGGATACAACAAGTACCAATTTAACGTACTGGAGGTGAACAAGACAAGCTACGATAAGTGCATTGACAAAGACTTCATCACAAACATAACAAAGGGTGGTGGGAGAGACGTCTTCCAGCTCACTCAGGCCAAAACCTACTACTTCCTAAGCGGCGGCGGATATTGCTTTCAGGGAATGAAAGTTGCCGTCGATGTCCTTGACACCCCGATCGCTCCCGCCCCTGCTGATCAGGGGAACAGCTCCCCGGGGTCGGTCTCTATAGGTCACCTCACCCCCTTAGTGCGGCTTCTTGCCTCTACATGGCTGTGGAATTTCGTCATTTGAGTCGTGCTCATCACATATATGCCATGAATGCTAAAAAGAGGTTGTTTTAATATGTGATCATTTTGTTTCTAATTTTCTTCTACTTTTAACAACGGGATTTTATAAAATAATGTTCCTATAGATGATGCATTCGTGCTTACATTTGGACTACAATTATTTTTTTTTTTGGTTATTATTTTTAACTCTCTGATCTAAAGAAAAACTATAATTTTACATTTTTTTTACAATATTATGTTAAGTAACTATCGTCCAGAGAGAGATATCAGCTTTTGAGGGGAAATTCAAAAAGCATCCTCAAGTTTTTGCCAAATCTTGTCCTTATATTTTTTATGATACAAAAAGTATCTCCTATGTTTTTAAAAAATCCAAATATTATACCTTAAGTTTTTTAAATGACTAAAAAATACACCTTTGATCAGTTAAGGTTTTTGAAATGCCAAAAACCTCCAAAAACGACAAATTGACCACCCCTCTATCTTATTCATTACTTATAAATATAGCTAGTTTGAATAAATTATTGTAATTTTTTTTTACTAGTTTGAATAAATTATTATTATTTTTTTTAACTTTCATTTATTTTTTAGGTTTTTTTATTTTAAAATTTGCTTTATTATTTTCTCTGAATTTCATTTTTAGTTTGTTAAGTTTAATATAGTGGGTAAATGTTGATTGTTAAGTATAAAACTTTAGTCCGGGCTATATTATAACTCTTTTGAAAAACTTAGGGAATACTTCTGGGAATTTTTTGAATACATAGGGGATATGTCATGGATTATCAAAATGCACGGTCTGATTCAGGATTTAACAAAAGCTCAAAGATACTTTATGAATTTTCCCAGCTTTTGAGAGTACCCTCTAACATATCTCAATATCATGATTTTCTAAATGAGGAACCAATTTGCAAAGGATAACCCTGCTGATTAAGCTGTATCAGCAAACATTTTTTAGACTTTATCTATGTTTTTTTATTTTAACTATTGTTTTATTTTTAACCCATAATATAAAGAACTACTACTTTTTTGTAATAAGAATTGCTTCTATTAAATCAAATATGATTAGGACACTAATTTTAGACTCCTATTTTTATCCATATAATTTGGAGAATACAATAGAAATGATACTAACGTCTATTAACATTAAAGAAACACCATTAATTACTTGAGCTTCAATAAACAAATCGCTTGTTTTATAACAAAATAAAAATTCATTTAAATTTTCACGCTATCTTCACCCCCAAGAAATGGTCCTTTTGTGACTAGTGTACAACTTCATTGCCACAAGCTGAAAAGGACCAAATTTTGTGCATGGAAAATGCATGTGCGTAGTAGTATTTAAAATACCCTTCTTGCCGAATTAAGCACAGCCATTTCTATGAAAAGATAAAAGAGACATCAATTAGATATCTCCACACTAAGTGACTTGCAAGAAATAAAATCATGGAGGGTTTGAGATCAAACGTAATTGTGCTATTGATCACACTGATGGTCCTCAAGCTTTTATCTGTGGAATGCAGAAACCCGGTTCTCCACAGGGTTGGGGGAGGAAGGAACACTTGGAATCCCAACGTTAACTTCACTGATTGGGCGGTTCACGAGCAATTCTTTGTTGGTGATTGGCTTTGTTAGTAGCGCCCTAATTCTCATTGTTTGAGCTATGTTGATATTTGTCACTAGGCTAAAAACTTCGGTTGTCTAATGTGATATACAAGTTTTTTTTTTTTATTATTATTATTTGTTTTAGTATTTTCATGTTGTGGTTGGTTTGATTTCGAGCAGATTTTGGATTCGACAAGTGGACTCACAACGTTCTTGAGGTGAACAAGACGAGCTATGAGAATTGCGAGGAAAAGGGTTTCATGACGAATATCACAAGGGGTGGCCGTGATGTGTTCAACCTGACAGAGGCAAAGGTTTACTATTTCGTATGTGGGAGAGGGTTCTGCTCGAATGGAATGAGAGTTACGATTTCTGTTTTGGATTTCCCTCCACCACGACCTCGCCGAGATGATGACAATGTTCATCGAAATAGAGGCTTTCCATTTTATAATTATGGCTTCTCTGGACAGACTCTCCTTGTTTCTATGCTTGTCTCTGCTTTGGCATGCATTTTGTTGCTTCTCTAGTACAAAATATTATGAAGTTGATAGCTTTTAATGAGTTTTATTAGTGGAAAATATGGTAGTTACTCTTAACTAGTAGGGACTAAAATTATAGGAAAAATATTATTTGGTTTTATATGATGCAAAATTTGCACTCTGATTGATGATATATATTAAGTTAGCATGATTGGTGATTGATTAAGTCTCTCTTTTTTTCTTTTTTTGTTTCAGTTTATCAAGCTCTTTATGTCATATTAAATTAGCTCTTTTATTAGTTTTTCAAGATCTCTGTCATATAATCAGGTTGGCTGTTTAATCGTTTTAAAAACATCTCAGTTTGGAAACGGCTTAACAAACAACCACCAATGAAGCAAAAAATAAAATATAAAAGTAAAAAAGAAGTCGATCTTTTAAATTTGTCTCTAAGTAGCATAATTATCAGATCAGTTGGACATAAATTGGGATTCCCACTTTGAAACCGCAACGGCTGTAGCACTGCAAATGGTTTTTCCCTACCATAGAAGTTGACCCCAAAACTAACGCAATTCCTTTTCCCCCAACTTGTTATACTAGTACAGTTCATCAAAAAACTAATAATAATAAATAATGCTTGGCAATGGCCACTTGGTCAAACAGCATGCGGACAGAAAGATTGAGTTTGAGAGGGCACGGTTCGATCGTGCAACATAACTCGTCGGAGCACCACATTTTCCATGCAATGGCAGATGAAACTCACATCAACAATGGCCACCCACCCGCCTCCATTGCCACACTGCGAGCTCCTCCTCCACCTCCCTAATCTCCTCTGTTCGATATGCTTTTGATTTGCTTATGGAAGGTATTAGAGGAGTTGTGTCCCCTTAACATTTTCGTTTTGCTTAAATAGGTATTAGCTTCGGAAAATTCAAGAACAACCCTGTTGTTAAATGTGTTGTTTTTTTTTTTTTTTTTTTAATGAGAAAATGGGTTTTCTTTAAATTTGTCATAATACCATGTCTAAGTCATCGGCAATGAGTTTTGCTCAACCTAAAACATTTAGTTTTACCATATAACAATAAAAGAGAAAAGAAAAAAAAAAAAGTCAGTTTCAGAGTTACTCCAAGTTTTTTTTATCTTATAATTACACAACGTATACAACTCAATAATACATATAATATTAGATTGTCACAATACAAATTAACGCATTTTATAATTGTCCATATTCTTTTTTTCTTTTTTTTTTCTAATACATGTTAATTTATTATCATGCCCTCCCTACGAATATAATATAATTTTCAAGGCTGGCAGATTTTGTTTATAGTGCTTCTGCAGGCTATCCTTTTCTCTTTTATTACCTTTCATCCTGCTCTATGTCTAACCATTTATTTAGTCTATCACCTTTGCCATATCTTTCTATACATATTATATATATATATATATATACATACGAATGGTCTCATATTCGGTATTTAATGATATATTATAAATATTAATTTTAATTATTAAAAATGTAAATTTATATAGAAAAAAATATAAAAATAAATATTATGTGAATGTGTATTCTCCATATTTATATTTCTTCATATATAAATTCATATTCCTCGTAATTAAAATTCACATTTATCTTAACGTGTCAGCTATCATTCAATACTGAATATAAAATTTTATGTATATATAAAAGTAATACAAGAGACATCAATTTTAACACTAATTTTTTAAATATCAACTCATATGTCATATTTCTAATACAATCAATTGATGTGACGATATTTTAAATATATACTAATTAAAAAAAACTCACATATAACACTTGTTAATACTTAAAATAAAAATAAAAATTATAGAGATAGATTTCATAACATTTTTTTGATACATAATACCATAATTTGGCATTATAGCACATTACCAAATTCCAACCATTAGCATTTTTTTTTTTTTTGTGTACTTAAGAGCCCCAACCATATCCCTGCATCTTCATTAATTTAACCAGAGTCAGAGATCGACCTACTCAAGAAGCGTAACACTGATAACTAAGGGAGCGTTTGATATTGTTTTTGAAATTTGTTATGTTTTCAAATTCTCTGAATTTGAGATCGTTTTGAAAACAATTCTGATAACGTTTCTGAAATTGTGTTTGGTTTTATTTTCTCAGTGTATGTTTTGAGAAACAAAAAAGTAAAACTGTGTTTGGTTATATTTTTGAAAACCAGTCATTTTATAAGTATTCTATAAAATCATATTTATGTTTGATTTAAACAAAATTTATTATGAATACCAAAAATTAAAAATTAATAAAATTTTTTAATTGAAAAATGAATTAAAAATTAATAACCATAATATTTAAGTAATTAATATATCAATTAAATCTTAATTAACCATAATAATTAAATCAGAGAAATGGGAGAAATGGAAAAAATGAAATCAGAGAAAACGACTTTTAATCGTTTTCAATTTTACATTGAGAGCAAAGACGATTTTGGATTCGTTTTGAAATCTGTCTTCAAAAACAATACAAATCAAACACAATTTCACACCGATTTTAAAATCGATTTCCTAAGAAATCGTGAAATCAGTTTTGGAAATAAAACCAAACACCCTCTAAGAGTTCCCTTTTCAAATGGTTAGTGTGACGCGTTTTCCTTTTACAGGCGACGTTTTTCAAAATTATTTTTTCACAACAGGACCTGTATTTTTATTTCTGAAGACGGTAAGGTCAGAATACATGGGCATGCTTGATATTTCCTTACAAGTTTGATGAACAGTCATTCAACGCCATCACAAAGTTTCGTAACGGTACAAAAAATTTTACATACATATCTCTATATATCCACAAACAAACACACAGATTTAACTGGGAAAATTATTGAGAAGCTATTACTCGGTCACTCGATTGAAATTGATGACAATTCAGCAAAAATAAGACAAGGTAACTTAACAGGAAAATAAACTGCATCCACATAATCAGGCTACTCAAAGCATAAGCAGCAAAAAACTATGGGGAAAACAGTCTACATGATTAATGTCACCGACCGATCACATGTCGGTCATCCAAACACCTAAGTTTCCACCAGCAACATAGCCATGATGGTGAATAACTTACCACTACCTAAGTCATCCATTAGTCCCACCTAATAGTTTTTTGGCCTTAAATATCAAAATACCAAAGGTCCTTTAGGTTCGTTCAAGGTGGTTTGGGTTGGCCACACAAAAAACCATGGGGAAGTTATGTACATAAAAGGAGTCTTTCATAAGTGTAAATACACATGCCAAGAGAGACCACTGCCTCAGCAGAAGAACATAGAGTTTGACACATTGTCCTGCAACCTGGGGAGTTGTGGCACGGTGGGAACTCCAGCAGAGGTCATCCCACCGTGGCTTGAGGACGTGTCAGAACTATCGTCAAACTTCATGAATTGTCCCACCTGGGAGGCTGCCAAGTGGGCATAGCAGATGGGAGCAACTGCAAAAAGATAAGTAACAAATTCTCACCATAATTAGCTAAACTCAATTGTGAATTCAATGAAAAATAGTATCGACGCAAGTCAAAATAAATACTGACCTACAGAGATGGCAGTTGTGCTTCTCTGGTAACTGCAACAATGACAAGTATAGTTTAGATGGTTATTGACTGTTTATACCATATTTTTTAGTAAGATATAAATATACAGTTTCATACAGTTTATATATGGTTTATGCAGTTTTGAAACCAATTAATATAAACATAAAGAGTAGAACGTGAACTTACACATAGGACAGAGAATGAACAAGTTCCTGCAGATCGTCAGCTGAAAAACCAACCTCATCATACAGAACATGATAATGGGTAGGCCTCGTTGTCCCCTTTTAACAGAAAGAGACAAATAAAACAGACAAAAAGTCAGTCTTCTAAAAAAGAAAAGGCGAAAAATGAAAAGGCAGAGTCGGTAATACACATGCGGAATTTCAAAGACAAGGTTTCTAGAATCATATTTCTATTTTAACGTCGTAGACTCCGACTAAACGCATTGCGTTTGTATTGTATTTGAATGCAATTTGCATTTAGAGAAAAAGTATTTACATTACATTTGAATGCAACGTGTGTTTTGATAAAAAGTATTTGAATTGTATTTAAATAATAAATATGTGATGTGATGGGTAAAAGTAGAGAGAAAAAAGGAAGAGAGAAAGAGAATATGTGATTTGATTAATAAAAATAATAGAAAAAGTAAAATAATAACTAGTGATTGTATTGGATTAAAAATGTGATTGATTCGCATTTGATTGCAATACTTTTGCGTTTGGGTGAAAATTGCATTGCATTTACATGCAATACTGGAAACAAACGGCACGTTAATTTTTTCAAAAATGAAAAAAAAAAAAGTTAAATCAGTAGAGAGATCAATCAAGAGAATGAAAGTTCAAAATTATAGAAAGATTTTAACTTTTTATATTCTTGGGGATAAATTGCGGAGACAGATCAACAGGTGAACCAAGAAATCCCGACTATGTCGGCACCCCTTTAGCAACCTCTTCACTTATCTATCCCACTAAATATTATTAAAAAGGAAAAGAAAGTTACAAAATAATTCAAAAAAAATCGTCCCACTAAATTTTAGAAAAGATTTTAACTTAATAACAAATAAAGGAATGGAATACTCACAATCATGCCAGCATGTGCACAAAGGTAAAAGTCATTGTTTTTTGGATGACAAATTTTGTTGTCTATAACAGTGCCTGAGAAAAGAAAAAAAAATGGATGGGGGGTTATTTCTTTTTTATCATACATGTGGTAATTTAAAGGAAAAAAAAAGAGACATTCATGATTTCAAATGAAGCTTTAGCCCCGTCTATTAGAAAAGGTAATAGTCCTACCGGGTGGAACATTGTCAGGAGATGAATGCTGGAAGAACTTTGTATGGTGATTCTTTTGAGCTATGATCACCACAAACTTGGGGTTCCAGTTCTCATCGAGGCACTTGCACGCCTAAAAGAAATTTAGAAGTTAATATCATTCCCAAATAAAAGCACAGAAGTCAAAAGGTAACGAGCGCTCAAGACCTCAATGATTTGATCCAGCTCAATGTTCAAAACTTGGTTGAACTGCGACTCACTCACTCCATCCCTAGATTTGTTTGGCAAAACAGTCAATAATAGGGAAATTGCAGAAGCTGAAAGCTATAGTTAAAATGTAGATTAAAAGACTTCCGCATATAGATCATAAGGCAAACAGAAAAATGCAGCATATAGCACAATTATGTCATAGATTATGCAATACAATATCATTGCAAATTGTTAGCATAAGAACCCATGTTAACAAAGTGTAGGTCAAACTCCACATCTGTTAAGAGCATGTGAAAGTAATAGTTGACCTACAGCAGCAAATACCATGGGGTTTAGACGGAAGAAAAACATTTGTTTTCAGGCAAAAAAATAACATTAAGGTCCTGTGTTTCAAACACCACGAAACTAGATGATGATTATAACAATTATGCTCTAATTAATTACTTAAACAGATACCTGAAGATGATGATCTGATCAGGTTTCCTTTTTCCTGAGCTGGTATAAAACTCCAGTAAAAGCTCCCTGAAATCAAATGAACAAACATTGGCAGTCAAAAAAAATATATATATATATACACACAACAGGAATTAAAGAGCTAAAACCATTATCAAAGTCAAGGAATGTTACTTTTACAAGGACTAAATATTTTTTTTTAAAAAATCATGTTCATTATATTCTTATTAAAAGCAAAAACAAATTGCTATCAAAGAATATGGGAGGAAACAATGGCAAGACCAAGTTCATATCCAACGCATTTAATGTATACACCCCACATTAGCACTTCCATCCTCAGTTTAACAAGAATAGCAATTATGCATAAACTGATTGTTATTTCAAACATTCATGATACACATCCTACCTCATGATACCTTCATCCTCAGTGTCGGATACTCGCTTATAAAGTGAGTCAATCATTTCCACCTTTGGTGACTGTGTTCGAACAGTCGCCCTATATCGAGAAATCAACGGCCATTCCCTAGAGCTAACCACCTATTATTTGAACCTCAAGTATTAACACATTATAGATAACAAATTAAAAATTAACTACACCCTTAAATATTTAAAGTCAAAAAACAAAGCCTCTGCTGTTTTTTAAAATCTCGGACCTATTCTAACATGGAATAAAAAAAGAACATCATTCAGAATTTTTAATTATCTTTTCTACAAACTCCTTGTGGCAGTAAAATGACCTATTCTAATATGCATTTAAATCATTCGGAATTTTTAAATTTCTTTCCTACTAATGCATGCATTACACAGCACACCTGGGAGTCCGCTAGAAAATTAATGCAATATGTACATAATTGTTTATGAGCGGAGTCAGGGATATCAATTCGAAAACAATTTCCCATTTAATCACCGAAATCTCAAGTATCTGACTTAATGAACGGATATATGTGCGAAATTAAAATTCCGAGACACTTTTGTCAAACATCACGTGATTGTCATAATGTATAAGAAATAATAGATGATTCCCCACTTTAGCTTCAAATAGAAATTATTCATTTAAGGTAACGATCATCAAGTTACCGCAGCAATTGATGGTATGTCAGACTGTCCAGGAGAGCCATGCGAGACATCCATTCCCAGGATGATTGTTGGAACTTTGGAAACCAGAGGGATCGAAGCAGAACGTTCAATAACTAGCATTGAATTTAACCCCCCAAGCTGCAAATTTCAACATTTAAGAGCGTAAGCAAACAAGATAACTAAACTAAAAGGTTGATCAAGGACTGAAGATATTCACATACAGTAGCCAGTACCTTTGCATTGATCTTTAAAATAACATTTGTTAGGTATTGGTCATTGATCCTTGTAGGAGCAATGCACTGGGTCACAATTCCAATTTCAGAAAGATTCTTCCGTTTCCATGGGCCTGGGATATTAGAAAGAAATCAATCCTAAGAGAAATTGCTAATCAAAAACAAAAAGGGCCCAAAGAATAGAATCTCAGCAACAAATATGCGAACAAACGAGTAAAATTAAAAATAATAGTAATTTAATATAAAGGACGATTAACTCTACCATAAAGATCACAGTTTTTCCTCTCAGCAAGCAAACAAAGGAGGAACTCTGGTTGCCCAGGCAACTTATTCTTTATTTCCTCAAACATTTTCTCCACTCGAACCAAGGGTGGAGCACGTCTAAGGTTTCCAGGCTCTTCAAAGACATCAAAAGGATCCTTCATGAGCTGTCAAAAAATGAAATCAACTATCATCAATTACCTGATTATCTGTGGCTGCAGAAATAATAGAAAACCATTACTTACAACACCCTTCATCTCTCCGCATTTGATGAGACTGCTGACGAGGGTTCTTACATCACAACGTGCATTGAAGTTCACTACAGCCCACCTTTCTATCTTAGTCGGTTGCACGAGTTTCTGCACAAGCATTTGGAATTTATCAACCATCCCAAGCTAATATATATATATAAAAACAAAAAACAAAAACAAAAACAAAAGCAAAAAAACAAAAACAAAAACAAAAACAAAAACAAAAACAAAAACAGAATCAGATTAAAATAAGTGGGGCCTGAAGAAATCACCTTATTGTTGAAATTCCATTTACCATTTCGGGGGAAAAAATCCTCCCCGTTGCCCGCTTTTAGCTGTTCAGAGAAAGCAGCAATCAATGAAAAGAAACATCACAAGCCAATTCACAAATATACAGATAATGAGCAATGAATAAGAATCACATTACCAAATAGGTATCACGTCACAACTAAATAGTAGTACCTTAGGAGCAGGAAGAACCCGGCCTTCAACCTGAGTGAAATTGGGATTGATTGCAATTCCAGAAGCACGTAACATTGGTTCAGCATCATAGTTGTTACGCTTCAAAGCCTGCATCCAAATTCAAAAAACTTTGAGAAAAATACATATATTAAAAGTGATTAAAGTTTAAGAAACAATACTCACATTGGACAAGACAGTCATCCGCTCATGTGGCTTCTGCCTAGATTTTTCCACCAGGGAAGATCTTTGGAATGTTGACAGTGCTTTTGTATAGCGTTGCAAGGAGACCAAGGAGCAGAGCTAGAGGAAAAAAAAAAAGGGAAAACACAATCATTGTCTAAACACTAACAAGCATATTTGCTTCATTCAACTATATAATACAACAAATAAATCAAGCTACCTCAAGCGGGATAAAGGTTGGCCTCTTTGGCTTTCCAACATTGATGCATGGCAGATTTTCAGAGTATTGCAAATTCATCTTCCGATGATTGACAAAATAGTCATAAACAGTCACTTCCAAGGGTTCAGAATCATCCCCACCACCTCTCTGCTTCAATGTGAACCTGATCACAAGTATGCACAATTATTATCAAACAAAATAATGAAAACCAAAAGAAAACGACCAACAAACTACATTACAAAATAAGGTGAACAAAAAAAGAAGTACTAGCTACAGGAAGGAAAAGATGCCATCGTAATGTGAGAAGTGGAAAAAGAAAATACGTCTGTTCTCTGCACGGCTTATCACTCAATCCTGTTATCTTGTATTCAGCATTGGAGGGACTAACTTTAATCCTCAAATTCTTGAGAGAGCGTTTAGCCTGTAAAAAAAGTAAATGTCAGAGCAAATGAGCACATGCATAGTTAATGAACAAATGTTAATTACCTTGCTCCAGTCTAGCGAAAACGGATCAGCCACACCTTGGTTGGCAATTAAAAAGTCCACAACAGGGCCGGGTTGTATAATCATGGTAGTCGATACATCTGGAAAAAAGAGAGAATTTATAATGAAGATAACAGAAAGCTTAAGAAAACAAAGAAGAACAAAGAAAAGCAATTTACCAATATTCAACGACAGTCCTTCCTGGGCTGCCCTGAAACTTGAATGGAATCCTCTGCAGCCAAGAACTCCACCTCCAACGTCTACGAAATTCTTCGGATCATTATGAAAGAAGGATTGGCGAACAAGTAGGCATCCCCTGCAATAATCAACTTGTAATTAGCAATGATCACCATTCATGGATGCAGCCAAATTCAACATTTAAGAACAGGAAAAAAGATACATAAACTGAATTGATGCGAAAGGATAAAACACAATTCACTCACTGCTTGGATGCATGTTGCCTTAATATGATATCCAGCACTCTTAAGGCCTCTTGGGAATTCTCAGATTCTTGACCACGCAGGGCATTTGCAATTGCTTGCATGGGAATTTTTGCAGCAAAGCTAATTTCCACTTTAAACGTTTTCGACAGATACTGTCGGCGCATTCTCTTTCGGTCATTCTCAGATGGACTACCATGACCATCAGGGCTACGGTTTCCATTGCTCCTAAACCAAAAAAAGTTCAAGAGAACATTAATACATAGGAAAAAGGAAAAACTAACCAAACCATATAAGGCAACAAATCATTCAATACACCCAGCACATTCACCTTTCCACTGAAACATCCTCAAGCACAACAGTGAATTCGAGCTTGTTTCGGGGAAGAGGACCAACAGTAAATAAACTCTTCTCGCCATCATAGGCAAAGTCCTTATCAGCCAAGTCACTGTGGTACGTTTCATGGACCTTATCAATCACTTTCCGTCCAGCACCCTTGCCCTCAACAGGACGGCCATCTTCATAGGAGACAGAAACCTTTTTCATACAGAAAAATAAACAAATAAGTTTCAAAATGTCAACAAATATATAACCAGTACAACGCAAAAGAAAGAACACAGGAATTTCATGTAAAGCATAAGCAAGCATACACTATAGTGGTAGAAGTGACCATCAACATTAGACACTTTAACTCTGAAGTGGTTTGTCAGCAGAGCAATCTTTTGGCCTTTAGTTCCAAGGTTGCGCCTAGCCATTGGAACACGCACAACTTTCTTCTTAACAGGCTCAACAGGAGTCTGTTCAGATCCCGCTTGTATCGGAACAACATTTGGTGGAACAGGAGGGGGAGGTGGCAAAGCCTCCTCTGTCCCATTTCCTTCTAGCTCAGAACCACCCATCTCCTACAAAGAATACAGAAAGATTAATAATGCAAAAGAAGACTCAGCAAAAACCAAAAACTTTCATGAGTCATGACCAATCACGAAAAAAAAAAAAAGACACTTAAATGCTTGATGCATGCAATCTTAGCAGAATAAAAGGAAATAACATGAAGAATGGCACGCAACACCCGAAATGCTTGTTGCAAATGAAACCATAGAAGCATAAGAAACAGAAAAGACAATTCTAGCGAGGCAAGTTACTTAATAAAAACAGGGTCATAATAGGCCATGCGATATTAAAAAAACAAAAAAACAAAAAAGACCATTTTCCTGATTTGACAACATTCTTGTAGTAAGATCATCAAAAAACTTGGTGTGAGACTGAGAAAAGTAAGATAGGAAAACAAAGAACAAAAGCCAAAGAAAACTCAAACTTCACAATACAAACCCATAAAAATAAATTTATTCAAGGAATTGTCAGGTTCAGTTTTAGAGTCCGATTTTAGTTTTCAAAAGAACATTCAACACACATGCAAAAACCAAAACCCACCAAATATGGTAGTCATTGCTGAGTTCTAGATTACCATTTTTAGTTTCTCCACCATCAAACTTGGAGAAAGAAGCGTACAAAATACAGAATACGAAACAAAAACCAAAATTTTACAGAAGAATAAGACACAACAGACATAGGCAAAAACCAAAACCCACCAAACATGGTAGCCATTGATCAGCTCTAGATTACCATTTTTTAGTTTTTCCACCATTAAACTTGAAGAAAGAAGCATACAAAATACATAATCTGAAACAAAAACCAAATTTTTACAGAAGAATGCTGAAGAAAAGACACAACAGAAGAAAAAAACATAATAAAAAAAATCACTTTTTATCCACATGCAAACACGAGGGAAAAACAAAAAACAAAAAATTTCACCAAAATAAAAACCAAATCCGCTTAAGAAAAAACTCACAAACTCATAAATAGAACAAATTCAAAATTACCATCGATTTACCCAGAATAAAAAAAATAACAAAAAAGCACATTTCTTACCAAAAAATGTGAGAACAGAGAAAAATGTCCTTCAAATCTGCAAAAAAAAAAAAGTAACAAATTAGAAGAAAAACTCCCAATCGAAAAAATAAAATAAAAATAAAGAACAAACAATGTTGGGTTTACCAGACACAAAACAGAAGAAACCTGGTCAAATCTAAAAGGCAAAAACCCAAATTACACAAAAATAAACCGAAACAGCAAAAACAAAATAATATAAAATTAAATTAAACAAAAGAAGACAAAAATCCGAAGGGAATATTCGTAAAGGAAAAAAACAAAGAATCACTGAAGACACTTCACAAGGCGAACGAAAAAATAATAATAATTTAAAAAAAATCTTCAAAAAAAAAGGAACAAAAATAAAATACAACGGCATTGAAGAAGTTGAACATGAAAAACACAGAAACGAACCCTGAAAATGCAGTTACCTGAGAATCGAATTGAAGAAACCCTAAAAACCCTAGAAAGACGACACTTTCTCTCTCTAAAATTTCTCCCTCAAGAATGCGAAATGAGAGTGACCTTAATCGGTGGTGTCGTACTAAGTAGGGGTGGGAGTGGCAGCTCCGCGGGAGCACGGCAATAAATTTGTTCGGTCAGCACCCAAGCGCAGCTACCGTGAGCAGTTATCTCTGCGGTTCCCCCACGCTGCGGTTCGTAAAGTGGTGTTGACGATGACGATGTACGGTCGAGATTGGCGCTTGTCCGAGCCATTAACTGTAGGTTTTTGTTAATGTGGGACCCACCGGCATCCGTCACGGCAACCGAAGCGCACGCTCTCGTGTCGTTTCGACCGGAGTGGGGGGATTATGTCAACCCTCGGGTGACTCGTGCGTTCCCTCGAATTTCTACTATTTGACTATTTTGACACTGGGGAAATTGTTGCATGGGCGGGAAAGGTGGGGACAGTTTCGTCATTTCGTGGACGTTGGGCCCACGCTTGTGGGGTCTTCATGTGTTTTTCGAAATGCTTATCTGCTACTGGATAGAAAAAAGGGTTATTTGCACAAATTGGTCCCGAAATTATACACGTTGTTTAGGGTGTTTGGTAAACGTATTGTATTTTGATTATATTTAAAGGAAATTTATTTTTTGAATATTATGTTTGGTTAAAAAGTATTTGTTTTATATTTGAATGAAATGTGTGTTTGGATGAAAAGTATTTTAAAATTGAAAAGTTGATGTGATTGATAAAAATAGAGATAAATAGTGAAATTGAAAAATTGATGTGATTGTTTTAAAAATGTTTTGAATAATTATTGTTTTCGTAGCACTGTTGCAAAATTTATGTTTGATGTAAAATTATATTGTATTTGAATAAAATTAAAATTGAATATTTTCTCCAAATGCCCCGTTAAGTTATTCTATAAATTTTAATTTTACACATTATATTATTTTTAAACTTTTCTACTATTATAAAAAAAAAACTTTTATACTGGTATTATGTCAAAAAAAAAAAAAGGAAATTAAGCACATTTAGACTGCATGAACTTTAGAGGTGATTAGAAAGCATTTTAAAGACACATTTTAGATTTTTTTTAGTATTTTTTTCTACCTCACAATCATTTTTTACTATTTATATCTCTAAAACTCTACATTAAGCTTAAACTTTAAAAGTTAATAACTTTTTGTATATAAGTTTAAATAAGATGATTTTTTTTAAATTGTATAGAATTTCAAAAAAAACGAGACAAGATCCATATTGATAATTATTTTCCGAATAAATTTTTAAAATTATCCATTTTTTCACTCTAAACATTTTTTTTCCAAACACATTTTTCAAAACTCACTTTTCTACAATCCCAAAAGCACATCTCTGGTATGGAATCAAATATCTCATACAGGCCCTTAATTAAAACTAAAATCATAATTAAATATTTTTAAGAAGAAACTGTACCTATAAAATAGTTGTATGATATTATATATCTTTAATTTAATTAAAGTTTATTTTTAAAATATCTTTCTAAACACATTTTTCTGAAACTCACTTTTCTCCAAAATCCAAAATACATGTCTTGAACCTCCCCAAATGGACATAAATTAAAACTAAAATCGTTATTAAATATTTTTAGGAAGAAATTGTATCTGTAAAATAGCTACATGACATCATATATCTTTAATTGAGATACAGTTTACTTTTAAAATATTTGTGCTTAAACTACAATTATTTCTATTTAATTACAACTTTTACTTATAAAATAAAACTCATATTATCATAAAGTGTGTAATTTCTGTCTTATTTTAATAAAATTTGATATAAGAACCGCTATCATAATAATTGAAAAGTTTTGAAAGTTTGATACATAAAATCAAAATTCACAAACTAATATGAGACATTATAATACAACAGCTATTCATAAAATTAACCTTAAAAATAAAAAAATTTTATCAACAAATATGAGTTTTTTTCTTTTAAGTTTTTTTATTAGAGTAAAAATAAATTGTTAAATTTTACACACCAATTTTATTAATAAATTTGTTTATTGGAAAAAAAAAAGGGAAAATGATTATAGACTTCATATAATACTTGTTATTGAAAATTTGACTAGTTAGTGGTCGTAGTCATAAACTAATGATAATTACACACTTGACTCCATTAAAAAATAAAGAGTTTAAATCCTTTACCCTCAATGTTTAAAAAATAAAATAAAAAAATTAATTGCGTTTGGTAAACGCATTGCATTTTCATTGCGTTTGAATATAATTCTTTTTTTAGTGTTGTATTTGGTTGAAAAGTATTTGTTTTGTATTTGAATAAAATATGTGTTTGAATGAAAAGTATTTTAGCATTAAAAAGTTGATATGATTGGTAACAGTAGAGATAAATAGTTAGGGTTAAAAAGTTGATGTGATTGTTTTAAAAAATTTTAAATAATAATTATTTTCGTAACACTGTTAAAAATAATTGTATTTAAATGTAAAACTTTGTATCTGGTATAAAATTAGTTTTCATAACGTCAAAAAATATTTACCAAACGTTCTCTAACTAGGTATTCCCAAAATAAAATTGATTAGGAAGAAATTTCCTTTTCTTTTCTTTTTTATTTTTTCCTTGAGAACGACATTTTTTTAGACACTTGTTAGATTCCATTTTTGGCTTCCTAGGATTCCGTTGTCACTTTTATTGGGATTTATTGTGCATTGTTACTCCACAATCAACTAAGCTAAAATAAAATTGGTTTAAAGAGGAAGGCATAGGGATAAATAACAAAAGAATTGAAGGACTTACATTGTGTGAAGGTGTTTTTTTATTAAAAAAACAAACGGAGATTGCATTGAAGAGATACAAATATCTAAAATAAAATTTGTTTAAAGAGGAAAGAAGAGGGATAAACAAAACAAAAAAAAAAAAAAAAAGAAAAAGAATTGAAGCACTTATGTTGTGAAACTGGGTTTTTTGAAAATTAATAGAGCGTTTAGTAAACACATTACGTTTTAATTACGTTTGAATGTAATTTATTTTTTGAGTATTATATTTAATTAAAAAATATTTATTTTGTATTTGAATGAAATGTATGTTTGGATGAAAAGTATTTTAGAATTAAAAAAATTAATATGATTGATAAAAATAAAGATAAATAATAAAATTGAAAAATTGACATGATTTTTTTAAAAAATTTTTAAATAGTAATTATTTTCATAACACTGTTAAAAAAGATATATTTAAATGTAAAATTTTATATTTAATGTAAAATTATATTATATTTAAATATAATTAAAATATAAAACTTTTATCCAAAGCTCCAAGATCGAATTCAAGAGTGAAGAGACACAAGGGTGAAGGGATAAACGGAGAATCGCCACGTGGTGGCTTAGACATCACAAAGTGGTTTTTTTTTTTTTTTTTTTTTTTCCCATTTTGCTTTGTTTCACTTATCTATTTTGTGTTATGCAACTAGTATTAATAATGACGTAGATGATCTTAGGTGACTTAATCCTCATTAATGATTGCTTTCACTTTCAAAATTAAATGATTCTCAAAAGGAAGAAATGTATCCAAGCCTCATTAACGAGAAACTAAATAATTACACTAAATTTCAACCACATATAGCTACTTTCAATAACGGTTTTAAAATTGATAAAAGTTTCTGATAGATCAAGAACAAGAAATCTATAATATTATCCACTACTCTGCATTAAAAAAAAAAAAATCTAACAATAGAATGAAGATCATAATTGAATCATGTCTCCTAAGACATTCATTTAACAATACAAACTAACAAAAAACACACAAGCAAAACAAATGATATGCCAAAAGCATTGTTGTCAAAAGCATCCAACAAAGGGACGGCCAAATGAAAGAAGCATTAAGAAGAGTAGCCGACTACAAGGGCACGCGGTATGGTCAGAAACGTCGCCAACAACATTCATGAACTACATGTGTGTGACACCGCCACCACCAGAGGATGTTCACCACTACGTGGAAGTGTAGGGACAGAGCTAGACTTTGAGCTCAGTGGGGTATAATTAAAGATAAAAATTATAAAATGATAGCATAAAAACCGAGTAAAATTTTTAACTCTTTTTCCTAATGATTTATACTTTTATAAACTAAGAAAGGAGATAACTAGTATTAGGATATTTGAACACTTTATAACTAGGTTGACACCTGCTGAATGAACCCATCGTTTACCAAATCCCTAACTCAATATTATTGATAAGAAAATTACAATAATGTCAAGTATAAAAGGAAGAAAAGAAAACAACCCGAAAAGGGCAATAAGCAAAAAAAGAAAAGAAGCTATACAAAAGTCAGAAGCTAGTCTCATAGAGTTAAGCCGTAATTATCATCTTAAAAGAGTTAAAAATTATTCCTCATTAAATATCCCCTAGCCAAAACCTAGTGGTAAAAAAACTAAAAGGGAAAAAGATTATATAACTATCACAAACAGTCAGGCATGAGGAGAAACAGTAGTAGTAGGAAAACCTGTCATATCACAACCCAAATTAGCATTACAAAAGAAAAAAAAAAAAAGCAAAATGAACAATCAAACCACCACTCTATGCTCTACAGATAAACAGCATAATCAGCTAACTTATCAATAACATGATTCCCTTCTCTGTAGATATGAGAGACACAACAATTTACTCTTTTAAGATAATTCAGAGTGCATGACCATTTTGCGAGCCACTTCATGAAGCATCACTGATCTATCTCTAAAGCAAATCCACCACATAAATGGAATCAATTCAAACCAAGTTTAGACCAGTTAAATTGTTGAGCAACTCTACAGTTGTTACAATACCTATTATCTCAGCTTCATAAGCATGAAGGATTCCAAATGGCTTGGAAAAACATCCGTTACAAAATCCCCTGTAAATTCTAAAGATTCCACCACACCCAGCCATTCTAGGAGAACCATTCACCACACCATCAGTAATAATTTTGATCCATCCAATTAAAGGAGCTTTCCATTGTATTTCGATTATTTTGGCAGCCCGACTAAACTTTTTCACAATCTTTAATTGTTTTAAAATCAATAGGTCTGAAACCAAGTTATTCATAGAACCTATGTCCATAGCGTCTACCTCTTGTAGGTAGTTCCAAAGAGTAATTAAAGCTCGTCTCAACAAAGGGACTTTTCCATCGAAATTCGTCAAGTTCCTCAGCTTCCAAATGATCCAAATAGCATATAGGACCCCTGCAATCCATAGATTATAATCCTTCTTGCTCACACTCTTTTTAAAAGCCGATTTAAGAAGATCACAAATATTACGACTTTTGCCAATAGTAGTTTCGAAAGCAAGCTCCAATTTTTCCCAAATATTCTTTTTAAAGCTACAGTGAACAAAAAGATGCTCTATGTCCTTCGCACCAGAGAAACAAAAATGACAGCAAGAAGCAAGAGAGAAACCCTTCATTTGCAAATGGGATTCAGTAGCTAAATGATTATGCAAGGCTTTCCAAACAGTAAGCAATCTTCTTGGCTGAACTGATTTCCTCCAAATTTTATCTCCCCAACTAGCTTGGCTTGATTTATGCCAAATAGATTCGTAAAAATCACGAAGCATAGGCTTACCCTTTAAGCTCAATCTCCAACAAAGTTCATCCATGATATCTCCAGCTATGATGACCATACTAATATCTCTAGCAATATTGGGAAAAGCTAAACAGAAATTACTTGGGAGACTCTAAGCATTATTAATAATAAAATTTTGCGTAGTAGAATTTGTTAGGATGGTGACATATCGTAAGTATACGGGTCATGTTTGAATAATATAATGGTGAGTAGAATGTCATCTCCATAAGAATTGAGTTTAGAATTGTCGCTAAGTATCGCGATTATCATAATTTAACTTTATCTAGGCACCCGAACTAAATGAAATTAAAAATAAACAAAAAAATAAAAATATGTAAATAAATGTGGAAAATTCTATGCACAAATGTACTAAGAACTTAAGTTCACCTTATCATTTCTATGTTTATCCTAAGTAGCAATTCTTAGGCAATTCCACTCAATTTATTAATCAAGGGTCCTAGCCTAACCTTGCTACCTCTTTCAAGTGTCAATCGAAGTCATATGCATAAATATCAGAATTGATATCCCTATTTAATCCATCTATTCATATATTTATTATACTGCAAAAACACCCCTCCAAAGCAATTCCCAAAGTGCCAAAACCGAAAACTCAAGACCAGAAATTAAAACCCCAAGATCGCAATAAACTACACAGAAGTAAAACAGAGCAACTCAACTTGAGAGAATTGCATCAAACCATTTTATTGAACAAGAATTTCTCAGAAATTACATATTCATCTCATCTTCATATCATCCTCAATACAAGAACCAAGAACCCAATTTTTGACTCTCTCTCTTCCCTGGCAAGAACCCTTTCCTCTGACTCTTATTCTCTTTCTAAGAACTACACCAGCTATAGACTATAAACAATTCCCCAGAAAACAACCAACTAAAGAATACAAGATTCATAAAGCTGTAATTGGACCAAATAACTAAATGCCAAAAATACAGGTCAACTAACCTTATTGCCAGCTTGTCAACAAAACTAATAAATGACAAAAACCACAAAAGCTTTACAAACAACAGTCAACTTTAACTATTATCCACCTTGACTGTTGTTTCCTTATGTTGCCTCAACACACTGAACCCGGCACTTCCTTCAGACTTTTCACATTGATCAATTCCATGCATCGAGTAAACTTTCCCAGTGGCACAGCTTTTGTCACCATGTCTGCAGGATTATTCTATGTCCTAACCTTTTCTACTTTTACCTCTCCCTTTAATAGTACATCTCTTAAAAAATGAAGCTTCACATCTATGTGCGTAGTTCTCTCGGGAAACATCTGATTCTTTGATAGATGTATTGCATTTTAACTATCTTAGCACACTATTCTAGTTCCTATCTGAATACCCAGCTCAACCAACAACCCTCTTATTCAGATAGCCTCCTTTATAGCCTCAATTAAGGCTATATACACAGCCTCTGTGGTTGAAAGTGCTACAACTAGTTAAAGAGTAGCTTTCCAACCGACAGTACAACCATAAACTTGAAACACATAACCAGTGAGTGACATAAGTGCAACATCCCTTTAATCCTTCAGATACCTCAAGATCCATTTAACCCTCTCCAGTGCTCCTTGCCTGGTCTTGACATGTATCTACTCACCAAGCTTGTTGAATAAGCTAAATCTAGTCTTGTGCATACCATGGAGTACATGAGACTACCAGCTGCACTGGAGTATGTGATCTTTTCCATTTTTGTCTTCTCTTCATCAGTTGATGGACAATCATGACTAGAGAGTTTAAAGTGATTTGGACCCACTCATCCCAAATATGTCAAGCACTTTATCAACATATCCTTGCTAATAAAAGATCAACAAGTTATGTTTCCAGTATCTATCAATCTCCATGCCTAAGATCTTTGTAACACGACCAAGATCCGTCATCTCAAAAACAGTTTGCAATTGCTTCTTCACTTATATTGTTTCGAGCATGTCACTATAAGCAATAAGCATATCATCTACATATAGAAGAAGGTAGATATACTTATTACTTGCCAATTGCTTGGAGTACACACAGTGATCATATTCACTTCTTTTGAAACTGTTCTTCAACATAAACTCATCGAATTTCTTGTACTATTGACAAGGGGACTGTTTCAAACCATACAGGGACTTCTTAGGTAAGCAAACATGATCCTCTTTTCCCTTGACCTAGAAGCCTTTAAGTTGTATGTAAATCACCTACTCAAGCTCCCTATGAAGAAATGCAATTTTGACATCCAACCGCTCTAGTTCTAGGTTGAACTTTGTAGTTAAAGCAAGCAAAATCCTGTTGGAAGTGTGCTTCAGTTCTGAAGAAAATACTTTAGTAAAATCAACTCCCTCCCTCCCCTTTCCCACCAATATTGCTTTAAACCTAGGCCTCTCAACCCTAGGAATCCCATCCTTATACTTAAAGATCTATTTGCAGCCAACTAACATTTGCTTCTCAGGCCTCTTAACCAAATCCTAAGTGTTGTTCCTTGCTAGTGATCTCATCTCTTCTTCCATTGCTTCTATCCATTTAACTTTGTTGGGACATCTCAGAACTTCAGTATAGGACATAGGCCCGTGTTCTTTGAAGCTCCCAGCAGATAATAGAGCAAAGGAAATAAGATTAACACAGCCATACCTCATAGGTGGCCTTATATCCCTTTTTGGTCTGTCTCTGGCTAGGGTATAAGACTTTTGAGACTCTTCTGCTTGTGCTTCCTTATCTACTACAGTGCTTGCTGGTGCATCATCATGTTTGGTTTGATTAACAAGCTGCACCTCAACATCAATTCCCTGTTCTTTAGAATTATCGCCGTCTTTAAGGGACTCTTGAGGTAGCTTTTGATTGAACTCTGTCCCTCTAAAGATCACGACTATACTGATGATCACTCTTAGACCATCAGGATCAAGATTCCAGAGTCTATAAACTTTCACTCCTTTGGGATATCCTATGAAAAGGCACTTCTTAGCCCTGGGCTCTAACTTCCTTTGCTTGACATTAGCATAAGCTATATAACCAAAGACGCTTAGATGATCAAGCTTATGTAGATGACCAGTCCATCTTTCTTCTAAGGTAGAAAGATCTATTGCTGTAAAGGGACACCTATTTATTAAATAGGATGCTGTTTTCATTGCTTCTGCACAAAACACTTTAGGAAGGCTTGCATTTGACAACATGCACCTAGCCCTTTTCAAAAAGGTCTTGTTAAATCTATCTACACAACCATTTTGTTGAGGAGTTCCTTTAACAGTATGGTGCTTAGCATTGCCAACTTGTCTGTAGTAGTCATGAAACACCTCTGCACAACACTCAAGGCCAATATCTGTCCTAAGTTTCTTCATTTTCCTGCCAGTTTGATTTTCCACCAAAGTCTGCTAATCTTTAAAAGTAGCCAGGGCATGATTCTGTATTCTTCAACAAATAAACACATACCTTCCTTGAAAAGTCATCCATGATGAATATAAAGTATTGAGTTCCACCATGAGATAAAGTCCTAGAAGCTCCCCAAAGATCTGAGTGCATATAATCCAGAATTCCCTTTGTTACTTGAACCCTAGTTGAGAATTTTAGCCTCTGAGCCTTACCATAAACACAATGCTCACAAAACTCCAATTTTTCAAATTTTTTTCCCTTTACAAATGCTCTTTCTTGCTTAGTTCTTGTAAGCCTTTTTCACTCACATGACCAAGACATTTGTGGCACAACACCGCCATCTCATGAGCTTTTTCTCCAGCCAACGATGCTTCTTCAATCACAGTCTTACCCAATAGAAATCCATTTTCCCTGGAGCCTTTGAACATCACTAGATATCCTTTCACAACCTCGAGCATTCCCTATTTACCATTGAAAGTGAACCCCTCTGCATCCAACATACCTAGAGAAATCAGATTTCTCTTAAGATCAGGGACATGCCTCACCTGTCCCAACTTCTGCATACAATCACCACAGTGCCAATGCCTATAACCTTGCTGGCTTTGTTGTTTCCGAGCAAAACCTGTCCCTCATTGAATATATGATAATCTTGAATCCAGTTTCGATTCAGTGTCATATGGAAAGAATACCCTGAATCTAGAATCCAATCATCTTCAGCGCCTTTGACAAAAACTAGAAGAATTTATGCGCTGTCGTAACCATCAAGTGCAACATCTGCAACACCTGATTCTGAACTTGTATCTGTGACCTTCTTTCTCTTCCTTTCTGGACATTCCTTCTTGAAGTGACCCTCTTTATGGCGATGAGAACACTTTTTATTGCCTTTGGACTTGGATCTTGAATGATTGTTGTCATTATTGCCTTTCCACTCTCTCATTTTTGACCTTTCTCTTGCCACCAATCCTTCTACAAACCCATTTCCAGAATTTGCTTCCTTGCCATCTGTCTTTTGCTTCAACTCTTTGTACATAATTGCTATTTGAACCTCCTATAGAGACAAGCTATGACGACCAAAGATTAACATATCCGACAAAGATTCATAGGAACTGGGAAGAGATCTCCAAAGTAGTAATGCTTGATCTTTATCGTCGATCTTAATTTCAATGTTTTCTAGATCCAAGATGATCTTATTAATATCATCTAAATGATCTTCCATTGTTTTCCTACAGCTCATCTTGAAGGTGTACAGCTTCTTCTTCCAATATAGTCGGTTCGTTCATGATTTTGTCATGTAGAGATTTTCGAGCTTGACCCAAATTGCTGCCGCAGACTTCTCATTTGAGACTTCTCGAAGAACACAATCACCTAAGCTGATAATAAAGGTGTTGTGGGCCTTATCAAGAACGTCCTTCTTTTCCTTCTTTGAGAGTGAACTAGGCAGATTTTTCTCACCACCTAATGCATCTTCAAGCCCTTGTTGAACCAGCAGCGCTGGCATCTTCAACTCCAAATTTCGAAATCATCCTTCCAAGTGAACTTTTCTATATCGAGCTTTGCCGATCCCATCATCACTAGGGCTTTGATACCAATTATTGCAGAAACACACCTCCAAAGCAATTCCCAGAGTGCCAAAACCGAAAGCTCAAGACCAAAAATTAAAACCCCAAGATCGCAATCAACTACAAAGAAGTAAAACAGAGCAACCCAACTTGAGAGAATTGCATTAGACCATTTTATTGAGCAAGATTTTTTTCAAAAATTACATTCTCATCTCGTCTTTGTATCATCCCCAGTACAAGAACCAAGAACCATAAGTTTTTTTTACCCTCTCTCTTCCCTGGCAAGAACCCTCTCTCTTTGACTCTGATTCTCTCTCTAAGAGCCACAATACATTCCCCCAAAATAATCCCCAATATACAGCTAAAGACTAAGAGGCGTTTGGTAAACGCGTTGCATTTTGATTGTATTTGAATGAAATTTGTTTTTTAAATGTTGTATTTAGTTGAAAAGTATTTGTTTTGTATTTGAATGAAATGTGTGTTTGGATGAAAAGTATTTTAGAGTTGAAAAGTTGATGTGATTGATAAAAGTTGAGATAAATAGTAAAGTTGAAAAGTTGATGTGATTGTTTTAAAAATATTTTGAATAGTAATTGTTTTCGTAGCACTGTTGTAAAATTTGTGTTTGGTATAAAATTGTATTGTATTTGAATGAAGTTAAAATGAAATATTTTTACCAAATATCTCCTAAAAATAATCCCCAAAAATCAACCGACTAAAGGGTACAAGATATATTCTTATGGGGAGGTTGGTGGAGGCTTTAGAGATTTTTTTTTTAGGGTAAAAGAAAGAGAATAGGCTAAAAATTGATTTTAATAAAAATGAAGGATAGAAAATAAATAAACAAATAGTAAATAGTAATTATTTGGTAAATTATAATTTATAAATAATTAAAATTTTTAAAATACCTTTTATTAACAACACATATACTTATAATCTTTTTCTCCAAATCTCATTGCATGGGTATAGTTTATTTCCCCAAATTTTATCTTTTGTTTTCTCTGTTTCCTTCTTATTAAAAAAAAAAAAGTCTAGAAATCCTTAGAAAAACCTCAAACAACAAATCGACAATTCTTTTTAAGAAAATCCGAGAAAAATTTGCTTTCCATAAGTGATTACTTCGTGAACTTTCACAATCAGGTTTTCATTAAAAAAATCCCCTCCCAGTAGCGTGATTGCAACTGCAAATCCACTCGGCGACTTCTCCATAAGCGATTAGAAAGGTAATCCTTTAAAAAACATAATTTTCAACACTTTTCTTAACATTCTGACATTCGCGAAATCCAATCTCTTATTAATACAAAAGGATTTGCGTGAACAAAATTATCGATTATATTAAGGGTTTATTGGTAGTAAATTTGATTTATTAAAGGTTCTTGACTAATAGTTTCTCTAATTTTTATAATAATTTTTCTTAGTTTAAATATTTCACCAGTACAAAGTTTTCATTTTATTAGATTTTTTTTTTGTCATTTACTGGGTTTACTTACCATCAAAGGTTCTTACATTGATTTTACTATGATATGCTACTTCTTGTGGTTGTGTTATCACAATAATTTGTTGTCCAACTTGTTTTACGTTCATCTTATGTCATTTAAATTAGATTCTTATGATATTTTTGTGTCTTGATTCATTTACAGGAATTTTTTTCATTAAAAGTTATGTATTTTTTTCTTAGACATTTGTATGGTTAAAGAAACCGTATATAGTTTGTATCGTTTATGTTTTTTTATAATTTACTTCTATTTTTTGGTCAAGCAAATTATTTTAATCTATTATTTGATCAATTGTATTTGCAAAGTAGTTATGTATACAATTATTTGATCATTTGCATTATATGATTTTGCTATTGTAGTTCTATTATGATTTGAACCGTAAATGCTAATTACAATAAATGATTTATAGAACAAAAAATGACAACATCCAAAAGAAAATTAAGTAAGCAAAATGAAGCATCAACATCAAAAAAATTGAAGATGAAGAACAAGAACAAGAACAAAGCAGAAAAGAAATACAATACTGAAAAAATTGTGGTAAGTTACAAATATCTATTTCATCAACTTATAAATTGATATTTTACTCTTTGTTAATGCTTTCGGTGAAGTTTGGTAATTGTCTATTTATTTGGTAAATAGTACCTAATTATTGATTGAGGAAGTAGATCTTTTACATTGGCATTCTAAGATTATTTTATTTTTTGCAAGGTTTTTGTTATGTTTGATTTTTTTTTCCTTCTCATAATCTTTGTATTTACAAAAAAATCTGTATAAGAGACAATATGAGATGAATTTTGAACAAATGTCATACTAATTAGGATGTGTTGCAAACTTGACGCCAGCTTTAATCCTTTTGTTTCATTGAATATCCAAACACAGTTGGGATGTATTGAAACCTTTTATTCTAAATTTAACTACATACATTGTGTAATTTGTAGCTTGTAATACATTTATTACAAACAATCTTATTATTCTTTAGAGTAAACATCATTTATGAAAAACAGTAAATTGTTGATTTACCATATAATATGTTCATTTACATAAATTGTTGATTTATGAAAATGGTAAATTGTTGATTTACCATGTAATATGTTCATTTACATAAATTATATTCTGTTTTTTCTGTAAATGCAGGATTATAATTACATACAAAGCTCATCCAACTGGAATTCTGACAAAAGAATTAACAATCACTGTAAAATTGAGACAATTGACACAATACGAGAGTTATTAACAGAAACTCAGTTGAAGATGTTCAGAGATGGGCCGTTTGGGAATCTATTCTACTGGAAGTTAACAACATTTCCAGTGAAACTTATATGGTAGCTGATTTACAAACAGTGCATACATGACGATCAGTTAGTTTTTGCATTCAATTTTGCTGGGAAAGAAGTAATATTTGATCTACAAAAGTTTGTACAGATTACAGGCTTAAACTGCAAAAAGAATCCACTAAGAAGAAAGAGTCAAGCACCAAAGAAGACTGTAATCTAGACTGTTTTTAAAAAAAATTTCTGCAAAGGTGTCAGATATCATCTGGTCCTTTGCAAAAAGAACAAGATCAACTAAGAAAGAAGACCTCAGATGCAGATATGGTGAGACTTGCACACTTGTATTGCATAACCAGATTTGTTGTGTCCAACACAGAGAAAATGAACATCAGCAATGAATATATCTCATTGGTTGATGACAATGAATTGATGAATGCACACAACTGGGGTAAAGTATCCTTCGATGCAACACTACACTCATTTCGCAGTGCCGCAACAAGTATAGCTGATCATAGAATTGCTTTAAAGGGCTTCTCGTATGCAGTTATTATATGGGCATTTGAAACCTTGCAATTCCTAGAAAAAGACAATTTCATTATATGTGAGAACCTAGATATACTACCAAGAATGTTAAAGTGACATTTTCTAAAAATCTCCAGTTGAAGTGACATGGAGCCTGCTTTTGAATTCATCTAACAAGTAAGAACTCTTTTATGTATTCTCACTCATTTAATGAATTTATCAAACTTTGTTTAGTTGTTTATTTATTTTTTTGGGACAAATAGTATGCCATTTTAATATAAGTTAAATTTATGCTGCTTGTATACCATTCGTAAATTAAAAATATTGAAACTGTAAAAAAATTGATTACCATTACAGCTAAAGATTAATGAGTACCTTACTAGTGATTTATTTGAATTCAATATTTAATTCAGTTATAGATATTTGTTTTCCATTTTCAGTTGATTATGTACTTTAAAAATGAATGAAAATAAAGTTTGTGTGAGTGGACTGAGCATAACTCTGATTATATAAGTTTATGTGCTTTTGTTTTCCATTATTGTTGTTATGTGAACATTTATGATTCGATTATGTAATAAAAATGTTTACGAAAACTTGTTTTTGTTATACAGGAAGAAGTAAAAGATATTACCATATCTAAGGAAGAAGAGAAATAAGAATACATGGCTTTGTTACGTAATGAAAACATAGAAGATGAAAGAGAATTTGAAACACAAAGCCAAACAGCACTTGGAACACAACATACTGATGAAGTTTTTCAAAATCCAGCTCCACATCCATTGAATAACCAAAGAAATGAAAGCAGTGATATTTTTGTACGGTTGATGAAAATTGAGGAAAACCAACAGCAAATAAAAACTGATTTGGCAGACTTAAAGACCACAATGGTTAGTGTTCTAAAACAAGTCACTAGGATGCATACCAAAATGTTTCATACTACAGAAGATGACCAAGCTACTGTAGCCTTTGGAGATGATGAGAATGAACAAGATTTACACAATGATCAGATTCCTATAAATTCTGAAAATAGAGAACCTAGAGCAAACTTTGAAGAAGAACAAGAGAAGAAGAATAATGACAAAGAAGAAGAAACACAACAAAACACAGTCCAAGAAGATCACAACCAGCTAGATCTTGAAGACAACACCCAGTATAGCACTAACACCCAGCATAGCACTGTACATGAAGAAAAAACTGTGCTACATGAAGAAACTCAACATGAAGAAACCCAACATGAAGAAGAAACAAGCCAATATGAAGAACAAGGGCAAACAATCATGAATGATTCGTTTGAAGAGTTAATGGACATCGACATAGATAACATTATCAAGATGGCTACAAGCAAAGAACAGGTAACGTATTAAGTAAAACTATATAAACAAAGATAATGTAAATATGTTTTGGTGTTTCTTGAATTTATTTGTTAAATTGTTTATTAAAAACAGATCAATAAATGAAAAAAACTTAATCTATGATTTTACAAAATCAGTGAGTTGCCTTGTAAATTTTAGAATGTGAAATTGATAAATATATAATCAAGGTTGTAAATAAGATATGTAGATCATATTTTCATGACAATCAAAACTAATTTTTAAATCAAATATCTAGATGTCAATTTATCAACAGAAAGTTGAAGAATGTATTAAAGCTTATATGCAAAGCTTAACACCAGAGGTAAATTAAAAAAATATATACTGTTCTAATAAGTGTTCTCAATATTTATTATTGTCACATTCAAAAAATATTTATTGTAGGAAATAGGCATGTCACATAAGGAAGAAGAGCAGCAACATGATGATAACCAACCAAAAAAGGTAAAGATCACAAAACTTTATCTATTGCATATGTGTAAAATTTTAAATATATAAAAACTGATTATAGTTTACAAATGCAGAATGAGAAAACAAATGATCAGAAATATAAAATGAAGTATACAAAGGAAAGAATACGAAAACAAGTTTGGGATAAACCTTTTGAGGAAGATGGAATGGGAAAAAGAAAAACAAGACAAGGAAAACATCTTTGAAGTCCATTTACAGAGAAATTTGGTTCTGCAGCTGAAAAACAACCGAAGAAGAAAACCAAAAAGAAAGGAAAATGACAAGTGGATGAAACAATGCCTTCTTTTACTTTGTTTCCTGATTCACAGGATCCACTGCATCCAAGTAGTCAGAGTATAGAACCAATGAATCAACCCCAAAAGAGAAGAAAAGGAATGATATCAAGCCCCTGTCCAAACCACATCCAAAAAAATTATGATGTTTTGGTTATGTTATCAACTGGAACAACTTTTTGATGATATCTAGTATATGGACAATAATATTACAATATGTATGTTATAGTATCTAGTGCATAATCCTTATGTCTTCAGCCTTAGTTCACATTTTGGGTACATATACTATTTTGATACTACTAATATTGGCTGAATGACATATTTGTCAATATTTTGTATTACAAATCAACTCTGCCATGATATGATGGAAAAAAAAAAGTTACTATTTTTAATTAATGAATATAATGAAAAAGGGCAAATGGCCTTTTTATCAAGAAACAACACTTTAAAAGAGTATATTGTTATTATTTTATTGTATTGGTCATATTATATAATAAAAATAAGAATCATAGAAAATTTGTTGTAGTAAATTATCTAGATTAAAAAAAAACTTAAAATCTAAAAAATAATGGTAAATGAAAAGATTTGCCTATGGTAAATTAATGGTAAATGAAAGATTTACAATTGAAATGATCATAACTTAACTAATCACAAAGATGTACAATGGTAAATCAACGGTAAATGAAAGATTTACTATTGTTAAATCAAAGGTGAATCAATGGTAAATGAATGATTTACTCTAGTAAATCAAGCATTTACACTATATTTGTGTAATTTAAAAAGCATTCAAAAAATGATAAAGGTTTAACCATTATATCAAAAAAATAAAATGAAAGACTTAAGACCCTTCTCATCATCCCTCCATGACAAAAATACAGTTAATCTCTTTGTTAGGTTAATTGTTATATTGTGTTTTGAGTAAATAAATGGTAAATGAAAAGATTTACAATAGTAAATTAATGGTAAATGAAGGATTTACAATAAAAGGATCATAACTTAACTAATCACAAAACAAACAGATTTTAAAAAGGACAGAATGTGCAATGGTAAATTAATGGTAAATGAAGGATATACAATTAAAATGATTATAACTTAACTAATCACAAAACAAACAGATTAAAAAAAAAAACAGAATGTACAATGGTAAATTAATGGTAAATGAAGGATATACAATTAAAATGATCATAACTTAACTAATCACAAAACAAACAGATTTTAAAAAAGATAGAATGGAAGATTTACCGTTGTTAAATCAATGTTTACAGTATAACATTTCCAAAAAATGATGACTAAAAAACTTAAAACTAATATGTACTACCAGTAAGTCAAAATTCCCAAATAAAAGCATATCAAAAGCTGGAAAAAAAAAAAGAAGAACAACAATAATAAAATTATAGAAAAGGTTTAAAAAAATGTACTTTAATCAAATCAACAATTGTTTAAGTACATATACAAAAAAGATGTACTTAAAAACATAGAAAACATAAAAAAAAAAAAAAACTAATGATTACTCTCTGAAATGAAATATAAAATCCAAACTCAAATGTTTCAATGTATTTACAAATTTTTTTTTTATGAAAATAAAACTAAAATATCAATCAATTGTAAGGTTGTTAACAATGGCCTACATTGGAACATGGATCCATCAGAGAAGGCATTCTCTCGCATGTTCTTTTGTTGTGTCCATATTGTTGACAACGGCTACACTTCACAGATTTCTTTTTTTCACTTGCAGATGAAATTCTCTGTTTCTTTGGCCTCCCAGTAGCAGGTTTAACTTCTGGTGGAAATACTTGAACATTCCCAACATCTTCTGAAATCTCCCAGTGTGATTTGTCACCCATTGGAAAAATAATGCTTTCATATGTTGCTATATAAGCTGCATTTGTATAATAGCGAGATACAATATCTGAAGCTTTTATATTCTTTTTTCATAATACAGCTATTGCATGACCATAAGGGAAATCATCGCACCACCAAACACGACAAGAACAAGTCCTAGTAAGTAAATCTACAACCTCATTTATGCAACCATCAACAATATAATACTTATCAATGTCAATAAGATTAACCTAAAAAAATTCAACATCATAATAATTAGAAAATGCAGTTAATAAAAAACGCCACATATATATATAAAGAAACTAAAGAAACAAAAAAGTTATTAAATAACAAGTGAAAACACAATCCAAGTAAACAAAATGGATACGATACAAATTTAAATAGAAAACTCATCAAAAATAGATCTCAAAATTAGAATTAAAGATTAAATCTTAAAAACTAATGAAAAACATTAAATCTTAAAAAAAAAAAAAAAGTAACTATAAAGGAAACTTGCCTCCATTGAACGAGCTTTAATTTCCCTATCGGACAAGCGTCGAAAAGCCCAAGGTATTAAATAAGTAAAAGTTCCCCTTACTTCATTCCTACGCTCAAAAAACCACCTCTGAAGTAAACTTCTAGAAAATTCAACAAGAGTGATAATTGGATATTCCCTTACATCCAACAAAATAGCATTGATAGATTCTGATATATTGGTTGTCATAATATCGTATCTCTTTCTTACAAAATGAGATCTAGCCCATTTTTCAAACCCGATATCTAGAAGATATCTCCTTATTCCTGGCCTAATTTCATCCATTTGACACATATAGTACTCAAAGTCCTCAACACGATATGCCTTTGCACATCTATAAAAAAGACCATCTATATTTGCACTAGGGTACTTAGCATTCAAGTTCCTTACTAAGTGCTGCATGCAAAAACCATGAATGGCATTGGGAAAAACAATTGCAACAGCTTTAGGAATGCTACTTTTTCGATCAGAAACAATAACAAGGTCCTTATGATCACCAATAGCTTCCTTCAACTTTCTGAAAAACCATTCTCATGACAGGTCATTTTCAGAGTCAACAATCGCGAAACCTAACGAAAAATATGGTTGTTCCCATCCAACACAGCAGAAAGGAGCAATGTCCCAGCAAACTGACTCTTCAAAAAGGTACCATCAACATAAATTACTGGCCTACAATGACGCCAACCTTGAATTGATGCTCCTAAGCACATAAAAAAATACAAAAATTTGCCCTCAGTAGTAAGCTCATAAGCTGTAAAAGATCCTACAAACACAAAGAGAAAAATGAGGAATATTTACAGTTAGTCTATATAAAAAAAAATACAAAAAGTTACACGTACAAATAACAAAATCAGTCTACTACAATAGTATATTAATTCATTTACTATGTAAATTATTAATTTACCATAAACGTTTACAGATACAGATAAGGAAAAAAACATTCTAGTGCAATGTTAAACACCTAAGTTGCATAATAAATCAACAATTTACTACCTAAAATGTATTAAAGTAGACGAAAAAAAAAAATCAAAATTAAACAAACCTAGATTTTTCTACTTCAAAACATCACAAAGAGCAAGAATGGATGCATATGACTCTGCTGCAGTACCCCTTAAAGATATCAAAGCAAAATGCTTAGTAATTCATGCTTTGTAGTAACTAATTCAAACACCATGTTTACCACGCATCAATGACATGACATCTTTT
Organism: Antiaris toxicaria; assembly: GCA_035233585.1. Taxonomy (NCBI): domain Eukaryota; kingdom Viridiplantae; phylum Streptophyta; class Magnoliopsida; order Rosales; family Moraceae; genus Antiaris; species Antiaris toxicaria. The sequence continues at coordinate 23,493,465 of CP141153.1, forward strand.
GGACGAGTAACATCAGCTAAACCTCTACTAAAATCACCTAAAATAAACATACTAATAATATGGCTTGTAGCTTGACGATGCTCATTATGGGAGACAAACATTGTACAAGTATGTGCAGACACATACTTACGAACAACTCACAAATTACTGCCAGAAATTTTAGAAGCACGCATCATCCATGAATAGCCATGCTCCTTACAACACAATACATAACATTCACCATTTGACCTATCAACCATAAACTCAAAATTCTTCCGAATAGCAATTGAGTGCATAACTTTCTTCAATGTTGGCTTATTCAAGAAAATGGTTACCCTTCTTAACATCAAAACATTTTGGCAACTTATCAATATCAACATCCTCAATGACCACATGATCCATTGAACTCTCTATATCTTCCTCAGCATCTGAAGAAGCTGCATTGGAAGATGACGCTGCTGAATGGCACTTTCCCTTAACAAAAGATGAAGAAGCAACAAGACCATCCATAACATCAACAACCAAAGGGAATGTCTTAACGCCTTTGTCATTTCGCACTAAATTAACAAACCAAATTAAATCTCGATCACTTTTCAACTCAATAAACTTCTTAATAGTCTTTCCAAAACCACTACCAATGATAAAATAAATCGAAATAACATCTGGAATAAAACCAAACATATGCAAATGACACTGCTCAACAACAATGTTTGCCAATTCATCAATGTTGACATTAGAAGGGACTAAAATTGACTGGAATGCAAAATCAGTATATAAATCCCCAAGAACCCATCTTCCTCTATAAGCGACAATGATAGAAATTTGATCCACAGAAGTTGCATCCATTCCTACTTAAAAAAAAAAAAAAGGATACATACATTAATAAACACCAAACGTGTATAAAAGAACCACATATAGCAAAATATTAAGCAATTACGAAAAAAAAAAACAAAAAAAAAATGAAAAACATAGATCGAAATTTAAAAATAAAAAACATAAGAATAATCATTTGGAAAAAGAAAAGAAACACTAAGAAAAGCAAGAAGAAAACGCAAGAAACTAACATAAAACAAAAGCAGCAAAAGTAAGGAAAATAAAACCAATTAAATCACAAAAGCAATATCGATGAAACTTCTTCACAAATACAAAAAAAAAAAAGCGACAAAAATCACCGACAAGTGCCGACAAACCCAGAAAATCGAACAAAAGCATAAATTGAACAAACAAAATTCAGCAAAACTAATAAAATACCCGAATGAAAAAATGAAGATAATTTAATCATCAATTACACAAATACAATTCAAGAATCACGGAATGTAGATAAAGAAACAAAAGACTAAACAGATCTGAGGAAAATAGAAAGTGTAAAACGAAAAGAGAAAGTAAGTGTGACGTCCCCTGATTCCGACCACCTGCAACCGTCATGAATTGACTCTACAGCCGACCAAGGCAACTCGTGTGTCGAATCCAGGTCGTCAGTTTTAAACTCTTTTTCTCACTACTCTTAATTATCACGACCTAAAATTTCATCCATAATTTTTTTTCTTTAATACATACTTTCTCTTAAGAAAACCATGTAAAATACGATACTAACATTTATATGTGTTTATGAAGTACAACATAATATACAATATATAATACATATATATGTACTGTATGTTTTGTTTCCAAACACATTTTCTTCAATTCATTAACTTAAAAAGCTCAGTGGAAAACTTATGACATGACCAAGTCCACGGTGAGTTCCCTATCCCTTGACATGCGCACATCCTGCCGCCATCCAGAGTACCTACTGGACAGGTTTCTTACTTGCAACATGAAAAAACTGGTGCGCTAACAGACTTAGTAAGTTCAAACACACATAGTAAGAATCATACAGATTCAAAAATAGTGAAAATTCAATTTCCTATGAATAGTACTATTTATCGTACTATTCATCATGAATAGTAGTATTCACCATAAACAGTGACTTTGACATTTGATCGATGAATAGTAACAGTTACCCTAACTAGTTACTATTCACTTTACCCTAACGGGGTACTATTCACATATCTTAACCAAAATAACTACACTTAGTGTAAACTTTGGTTATACTCAATTATGATTTTCATCATTTTATTGACTGTTCATTCTCTATTTACTTTCTAGTATAGAGCTCTGTTTATGACAGTACCAATAATTATCTTGCGCGCTGATTGGGAGGGCCTAGGGAGCGACCCTAGAGCATCAACCTCCACAGCCCTTATATCCCCGTAGGACCTGAGAAAAACCTCCACCACTATGTTGGAGGGGCGGTACGCCTTAATAGTTTCATTACTATCTTTCAATTATAGTCTTGACCAAGTGATATTAATCATCACCTCAAGATCACTATCCTCCATTACTCGTAGGCCTTACATATTTTCTTTATCTGGGATATGTTATACTAACTAATCCCCAATTGTCCTTAAGACTTTATATCTAGAGTACATCTTGTACAAATAAAATAACACAGTATTTCATGTTGTGGATACAAAAATACTTGAACTTACCGTACTGTGATAACGTCCACTTCCGGAACTCTTCCGCAGTTTTATCTCTAGTTTGGGTTTCTACAGACAAATATTGTCTGTCAATACCCTATATTAATTATCACTTTAAATATACATTCATTTCACTTAACAATTCAACACATTTAAATTTTGTTTGTGGTATACGGCCTGCAATACGCCCGTGTCTCAGCCCGTGTACCTCTTCGGGTTTCCTCTACACGGCCATGTTGTTTACTATCTAGCCGTGTAACTGTACACGACTTGATACACGCCCGTGTTCAAGCCCGTGTACCTCTCGGGTTGTAAAATTTTTTTCCTATACACAGCCGTGTTATTTACTATCTGGCCATGTAACTGTACACGACTTGATACACGCCCGTGTTCAAGCCCGTGTACCTCTCAGGTTGTAAAATTTTTCATATACACAGCCGTGTATTTCTCCTACACGCCCGTGTTCTTCAAGATTTTTAGATTTTTAACTCTAAAATCTTTATTTTGGGTTTTAGAATTTTATTTAAGTTATTCTAGGTCTTTTAGGGTCCTTTCTGAGTCTTTCGGAATTTTTTGGTCAAAATGACCATTTTACCCCTAACGGTTCTCGGGACTGTAACTATTCCTTTTTATTATTTTTCTTAAATTTTCTAAGCCCAATTATTTTAAAATAATACTCCCTAGGTTTCTGTATCTATAAATTGCTATAGCCCAATTTCATTTGTTTCCTGGCCCTTGGTTACTATTCATCTATCACCTAGGGTCGTTTCTCGTTTTTCGAGCGTTTCGGAGCCTCAAACGGCCATTTTACTATTCTTAAAACGTTTTTTATCTTGTCCCCGGCCCTCGGTCCTCGAGAGGCTCGGGTTTCCTATCTCGATTTAAATTTTTCCCTCGTTTCCCAAAATACCCCTAATATGAATTTTTTTTCCTGTTTTAGAATTTTAGTCATTCAGGGTTCGTTCACTATTCCTTTTGGGTTGGTTTTCCATTTCTAACCCTAATCCACCGAGGGATCCCAGTTTCCTTCCCGAGTCCAATATTTTTACCTCTCGTTTCCCGAAATGCCCTTATGTTGATTTTAGAACTTTCGACAGCATTTCCGCTTGTATTTTAAGGTTTCCCGGCGTTAGGTACGCCTCAGAACTTTTGTACCTGCTACGTACTATACCAGAGGCCTATTTTATATAAAGTTTCCAAATTTTGTATAAAAATTTTCCACATAATTTAATATTCAAGAATCAACACAAAATAATAATATTTTTCTAAACTAGCCTCGATTTACGTGTTAATCAACACCAAATAATTTTTCATCACTACATATCCCTCTTAGGTTTTCTAATGTATAAAACAACATCAAAACCTAACAAAACATGCATTCTAACCCTAGCATAGCCACGGATTTTCATGCATAAACATATAGAAAATCTTGTTTTCTTTCCTAGGGTTTTTATTAACATTTTTCAACACTAAAAATTTTCCATTTCTTAGTGTTCATTCCCACGGTTTTAGCAAGAAAATTACATCAAAATTTTCTTGTTTTCCTATTCCAATTCATGCTTATTTCAACACATAATTAAATGAACGTAAACACTAAACCAAAACATCAATACTCATCCATTTTTCATACCCCTAATGCCACGGATTTTCAAGAGAAACATGTAAAATTTTTACTTGTTTCTAAACCCTAATTCATGTTTTAATCTCTACAACACCAAACTAATTACAACATCATCACATCATCAGCTAAATAACAATTTTTTTCATTGTTTTCACACTCTCATACCCACAGATTTTCTAAGGAAAATCAAAGAGAAAAGCTTCAATTTTGAAGTTTACCTTAACTAGTTGATGACTTAATGTTAGAATTGTAATGCAAGCTAAGTTTGGTGTGAAATTTTCAACAAAATTTTGGCTTACAAGGGGGGGAGAAGGCCATGGATTTGGGCTGAAAAAAAGGGGGAAGAGTTTGGCTAATTTTTCCATTTTTTTTGAATAGATTTTGATGCCTATTTATAGGCAAAACTCAAGGACTTTTTTGTAATTTTTTTTCAACAATTTGCTATTTTTTAAAAATTTTTCAATGGCTTTTTGGCATGATCTTGGCTATTGATCATAAAGTAACCTAATCTAAACCATATACCTTTCAAAATTACTTTCCTAATTAAAGAAAATAATTTTGGTTTATGACATAACCATGGTGATGTCATCTTACTATTTATATTAATTCATTAATTAATTCGTAGTCAATTTTTGACCAAAATCCGATCCGAACGGAACTTCATTGAAATCACGTAGGCGGGTTCCGCGCGCCTCTGGTGCGATTGGTTTGTCTTATTTTGCTTTCGTTTGATCAGAATTCTCTACCATAAATTTCTATCATTTTTGTGCATCTCAGTGCATTTTCTAGGGTTTTTGACTTTGATTTCAAACTGTCTTACCCAATTATGTCCGGTAAAATTTCCATCCCCAAACTCACACACTTTAACACTGCCAGGACATTTTTATACTATTCATAACAGTATTAAAACACAACTTTTTCGTATTTTATTCATTAAAATTATTATATATATACAATTTTAACCTACTCCGAGAATTTAAAATTCCCGGTTATTACATTCACCCCTCCTTATAGAATTTTCATCCTCAAAAATTTAGAACAAGTGGGGGTACAAATTTCTAATTTCGTCTTCATGTTCCCATGTAGCCTCTTCAACGTTGTGATTTCTCTATAGCACTTTGACTAATAGGATTGTTTTATTCCTCAAAAATTTATCCTCACGTGCCATAATTTGAACAGGTCTCTCTTCGTAGTTCAGGTCTTCCTGAATCTGGATCGGTTCATGTTTAAGCACATGGGACGGATCCAATATGTATTTCCGTAGCATCAACACATGAAACACATTATGTACTACCGACATTTATGGAGGTAATGCTAATCTATAGGCAACTTTACTAATGCGTTCGATGATTTCGTATGGCCCAATATATCTTGGACTCAATTTCTCCTTCTTCCAGAACCGCATTATTCCTTTCAAGGATTTGAAAATCTAAATCTTAGTTGAAAATCAAGGATTTGATCTCTTTTAGTCTCATAATATCCTAGACTCTTAATGAGATTATTTAAATGTTGATCAGCTCCCAATCTTACAACAACCTAGACTATGTTTCTCAATTTCGGGTTACAAACTCAATCTCTCCCGAATTTTAAATTCATAACCTAAAATCATCTAACTCATCGATTACATGAATTAAAAGCAATAAGTATAGAGAAACATAAATAAATTGAAATTGGAATTTAAAACTAACAATCAACAAAATATTCAAAATATAGTTTAAACAAAACTACACCAAGTTCTAGAGTGAGAAAGTTAGTTCAACATAGAAGTATTCATGAACAAAAATGCAAAAGATTCATAAATGCAAAATATTATTCAAGACAATTTCTACAAATTTAAATCCATAAAATAAAAAAATAAAAAAGAAAGACAAGGAAAGAGAGAAATATAAACTAATTTGGAGAAAAAAAATTCTTTAAAAGCTTCAAATTTTCAAGTTATCTTTAAGATCTTTAAGGAATCTCCATGGAAGATTAAATCTCCAAGCTTTCTTTCTCTCTAGAAAGTAGCCTCCTTTTCACTTTTCTTCTCCAACTAGGATTTGTGGCATAATAGGATATTTACTGAGCTTTAGAATAGGTGATTTATGGCCATTGGATCATTAAAAAAAAAGGCAAATCTCGTATTAGGATAGAGAAGGCCGCATCTGTTAGGAAATTTCCTAAGCATTAGAGATATTTTATGTATTTATTTTGAACTGGATAATAAAATTATAATACAAAGATTATTTATTACATTGCTATTTGTCTTTATTCTATTTACATGTTAAGGTAAATGTAAGCAAATATGGCTTATTAACTGCTTGTGTTAAAACTATTAGAATGTTGCATGCAATGGACTTTTGTATGCAAGAAGACATTGTTCTAAAGTAAGCAGTCTAAACTAAGGTCTGTAGTCTATGGGGTTAGACTGAGCATCTAACTCATGTTAAGACTATTATGTTATCTAAAGCCATAGTGGGGATGATTTGTCTTGACTGTCCGGAGCATAGACTCCCAAGTAGAGACATAGATATGTTGCTTGGTGGTGACATATTAGATCGGGACTAAAGCATGATTAATTTACGTAGTCTGCTATGAGTGGATCAATATGCTTTTGACGTTCATTATGCAGTAACCTTAATATTGAGTAAATGAACTACTTCATGCACATGACTTGTGTACTTTGATGTTCCAATGGCTAAAGCGTCTCAGAGGTAGTAAGCTTATAGACCGGTTCGTTGGGTGCATGACTTGTATACAATGAAGGGTTTGTTTACAGATATTGGAATCATAGCTCTAAAGAGTTAAAGGTATTCTCTTAAAGGCATTATACTGAATGTGAAAATGGACAAGGCCTTAGGTCGTCTGCTGGGCAGATGACTTCTTATTCACATATGATGAATAATCATTTTCTTATTCGGTAGTATAATGGAATTTTAAGATAGCCTGATCAGCAGGATTAAATAGACTTTGACCTAAGGCTGATCATGGATATCATATGAGGGTTCTGCATACATGACAAGGTCATTGGACAGTAGCTCGTCACAGGCTTACGTAATACAGTATATAATTGAGAGTTCAGTTTCAGGTTTATAGTGGTGTGACTCTGAAATTAGTGATCATATGATTGAGTTGTTCGGTACAGAATGATGATCATATGGAATCATGGGAGCCTAATTATATATGTCGAATTGGTTCCTCTACTAGCTCCACATAATTCCTTAATGATTGGCAAATTGATTTGTATATGCTTATTGGCTAGTTGATTATGCAGGGATGGTGTTGACATAGGATTAGTATGGTGGACAAGATTCTCTCTGGTTGAATTCAGATTTTGTTTTAGATAATAGAGTACACAATTATTCGAACTCCAAATAAAGTTGTCATGATTTTATTTGAGATTAGATTAGAGTTGTAGAAAATTATCTATGAGGGCAAAATTTGAAATTGTGACGGCCCGCCCTGTTGTGGAGGCTCTACAGTGCTATTATAGTCAACTCTGTAGTTAACCGCAATAGTATGCAGGCCTCTAAGGTTGCCGGCAATCATGCTGAACTTGAAAACTGCTTGCTAATTTGCGGAATAGTTTTTTTTTTTCTTAATATCATGAACTGTTCGAGAATGTGATAAGGAAATCATGTTAACAAAATAACATGCACATAGATCATGATTCCCCTATCACATAATCTTAACTTGAAAACTTGTTCTTTTTGAAATTACATGTCCTAAATTTCAAAATTGTACAACAAAATCCTAATGGTGACCACAATCCCTCGCCCAAATCTCTCTGGCATGTACATACCCTGTCCGTCGTCCACCGTATACTATTGGTGAACAGGTCTCTTACCAGCAACATGTGAACAAACTGATGAGCCATGGGCTCAGTAAGTTCAAACATAAAAACATGAAACATGACATACTGTACTGCTGTGCTTATGCATTGAACTGGACTCTGTAAAACATGCTTGTGGCTGAAAGATTAGTCTTATGACATTATCTGTTATTTTAGTTCTAGTTTTGGGCCCTTGATTGGTCGTACCGACATGTTAGCACAACTGGGAGTGGTACTTTAGTGTTGACCTCCTCAGTCTTAACTGGAGCTAAACATGAAAACCTCCCTCTAGGTCGAGAGGCTGATACGCCAATAACTTGTTTAATTACCATCTTACTGGAGTTCCAACTGGGTAGCATACTGATTGCCCCCACAGTCGGAACCTGTTACATGATTTACTGGGGTGTGAGTTATTATAAACACACTAAGGTGCCATATGCACGTACCTGTTTTCGTGTACCTAGTACTGTCTAACATGTGTACTGAAGCATGCAACTCTACATGCATGACATGAACTGACATGAGACTGACATAAATATCGTGATAGACAATCAATGTCTAACTACACGCCACACAACATACATAACATCATAACATGATAAGATTATCCACGTTGCAGTCAGGACAATGCTTGAACTTACAGAAAATCTGCGAGCGTAAGCCTCTACTGCTCTGAGATTGCTGTATCGGGGTCTCTGGCTTGGACTCCTATAAAAGAAATAGTCGCTGATTATTTCTAATATTCATCTTATACTGGAAATATGAGAAAATGCAAAATTTCTATTTCCAGACTCTTTTTTTTTTTACTCTTTGGCTTCGGACACACCCTCCTATACGGGCGTGTCTTTGGCCGTGTACTTCTCTGGACTTACGTGCCTAGCCGTATACTTCGTGAAACATGGCCGTGTATACTTAACGAGTGGATACACGGCCGTATACTCCTCTGGACTTACGTGCATGCTTACACGGTTACTTACACGGCCGTGTTTCTGACCGTGTTTTCCTACTGTCTAACATGGTCTGCTACACGCCCTTCCCTTGACTGTGTGCCCCTTGACACGGCCTGATACACGGTCGTGTTCTTGGCCGTATACCTCTCGGGTCTGAATTTTCTTGCAACACAGTCGTGCATGTGGGTATGTTCGGGGCCGTGTACTGAATACACCCTTGTACACGCCCGTGTTCATATCAGAATCAAGATTCTGGGTCTGAACTGCTCTGCTTGGGTTTTCTAAGGCTTTTATGGCTTTTGTTCTACTTCTTACACTTGAAATCGATCTCCATAAGATCATTTCAAGGTATCTACTACATTTCTACTATCACAAATCCATGGTTTCATAAACAAAATCTCACATTTTGCTTATGAACATATCTTGACTCAACTTTTGAAAATCTGCACTTTTGTGAAGAAAACTCACTAAACTTGATTTTCTAAACCATCAACTCATGGATTCGTGTTTTAAAACAACTAGATTCAAATCATGTTTCGATTTTAACCGAAAATCTCAACATGATTCACTCACATTCTCTTTTTCCACTCGAAACCCTAGATTTTCCTCCCAAGAAAAACATGAGAAAACAAGGTTTTAACTTGCTTTAAATCTTGAGAGCTTCTTACTGCTGATCCTTGGCTAAATCTCGACCAATCTACTGCTGGAACAAGAGAAAAATCTGAACTTTCTTTAGATTTCCCTTTCTTCTCTCTTTCTTTCTCGGTTCCTCTCTTTCTCTTTTTCTTTCTCTTTCTTTCTCTTTCTTTCTCTCTCTACCGGCTGCTTATTTTCAGCCCAAACGAAGTGAATTAATTCACTTGGCTACTGTGTAGTAGCTGCTCACGTGACCTCCACCCTTTCTCTTACTTTCTTTAATTTTCTCTAAGAAATTTGCAAGGGCTTGTTTGGCTAATCTTAGCCATTGATCAATGTGGCTTACTTGTGTGCCATTGATCTCTTAATATGTATTTTCCACATACATTTATATTAATTTTTAAAACATCTTAATTTGAATTAATGCTTAGCTTTTAAACTATATTCATTAATTCATTATCAAATTTTGATTCAAACTCAATTAATCAAAATTTTCCTCTACTTTGTATTCTGTAACATGTCTCACTGTAAATGTACATTTATTTATATATTTTGTACAAAATTTTCCGAGAGTATAAATTTCTCGGTTATCACATTCACCCCTCCTTATAAGATTTTCGTCCTTGAAAATTTAGAACAAGTTAGGGTATGAAAGTCTCATCTCATCTTCTCTTTCCCACGTAGCTTCTTCAATGTTGTGATTTCTCCATAATACCTTGACTAGTGGGATAGTCTTGTTTCTCAGTACCTTTTCTTCTCTAGTCAGTATCTGAACAGGCTGTTCTTCATAGGTCAAATCCTCTTGGATTTGGACTGGTTCATGTTGTAGCACATGAGACGGATCTGACATGTACTTTCTGAGCATGGAGACATGAAATACACTATGCACTGCTGACAGCTCAGGAGGTAATGCCAACTTGTAGGCAACCTTCCCAATGCGTTTGATAATCTCATAAGGTCCAATGTGTAGGAAAATAAATCGGTAAAAACGTATCAGAGTGGCGCAGCGGAACAATAAAAATTTTTTAGATCGTTAAATATCTCATGATGCCATATACAATAAACCAACAACAATTAAAACTCATACCTCAAGGACGCCAATCTTGCAGGAGGAGAATGACCGGATGCTTCAACCAACTAGCCTTCTCTACTATTCTCCAATTCCCGAATGACTGAGTGTGTGGGCACTCTGAACCTTGATCGGTATGCTAGCACTGCTAGTCTTCTTCCGACCACCCAGATCTCTAAAGAACTTTATTGTCACGATGAGCTGTGCAATAATAAGCCTGCTCACCTGAGAGTCTGTAGTCTGAGAGAACTGGAGTGGCAGGACCTCTATTTATAGACCTGCATGAGGTGAATATCTGAATTTGAATTGGATTAGGAAAAGATATTTTCCCTTATCCAAACCCATAAAATCCGAATTTTTACAAGGGAGAATCTCCACTAAAAATTCGGTTTTCTTAAGATAGATCCAATCCAAATCTCAACAAGATTTTAACTAAAATTTTATCTCCCTTTTTCAACCCAAAAAAATCCGAAAATTTCAAGGTGTATCTTCCCTAAAGATTTCGGCCATTATGGATAAGGGAGAATCAAAAATTCCACTAGGATTTTCAAGCTTGAATCTCATCTCAACCTTATCCAAAATAACCGAATTTCCTAGGAAAGATACTCCCTAATTTCGGCCACTTTTCAGTGAAGGAGAGAATCCAAATTCAACTAGGATTGAAGCTTGAATTTACCCTTGAATCTCATCCACAAAAAATCTGAAATTTCCTTGAGGATTATCCTCAAAATTTCGTCCCTTATTTGTTGGGATTTGGATTCAAAATTCAAGTAGGATTCTAACAAGATTATCCTCTCCAAATCCAACTCAAATTCGAATTTCAAACCTTGTGGATTTTCCACAACAAATTCGAATCCTACTTGGACTGTGATTCAAAATTTGAATTTCAAATTTCAAATTCAAATTTCAAATTCGAATTTCAAATTTCAAATTTCAAATTTAAATTTCAAATTCAAATTTCAAATTCGAATTTCAAATTCAAATTTCAAATTCAAATTTCAAATTCAAAATTCAAATTTCAAATTTCAAAATTCAAATTTCAAATTTCAAAATTCAAATTTCAAATTCCACAAAACGGTTGTATTTGATATTCTTGTTCTCATGGATAATTTTCTACAACTCCAATCCAATCTCAAATAAAATCATGGCAACTTTATTTGGAGTTCGAATAATTGTGTACTCTATTATCCAAAACAAAATCTGAATCCAACCGGAGAGAATCTTGTCTACCATCCTAATCCTGTGTCATCACCATCCATGCATAATAAACTAGCCAATAGCATACACAAATCAATTTGCCAAACGTTAAGGAATTATGTGGAGCTAGTAGAGGGACTGATTGGACATATATAATCGGGCTCCCGTGATTCCATATGATCATCATTCTGTACCGAACAACTCAATCATATGATCACTAATTTCAGAGTCACACCACTATAAACCTGAAACTGAACTCCCAATTATATACCGTATTACGTAAGCCTGTGACGAGCTACCATCCAATGACCTTGTCATATATGCAAAACCCTCATATGATATCCATGATCAACCTTAGGTCAAAGTCTGTTTAATCCTACTAATCAGGCTATCTTAAAGTTCCATTATACTACCGAATTAAGAAAATGATTATTCACCATATGTGAATAAGAAGTCATCCGCCCAGCAGACGACCCAAGGCCTTGTCCATTTTCACATTCAGTATAATGCCTTTAAGAGGATACCTTTAACTCCTCAGAGCTATGATTCCGATATCTGCAAACAAACCCTTCATCGTATACAAGTCATGCACCCAACGAACCGGTCTATAAGCTTACTACCTCTGAGACGCTTTAGCCATTGGAACATCAAAGTACACAAGTCATATACATGAAGTAGTTCATTTACTCAGGATTAAGGTTATTGCACAATGAACGTCAAAAGCAGATTGATCCACTCATAGCGGACTACGTAGATCAATCACGCTTTAGTCCCGGTCTAATATGTCACCACCAAGCAACATATCCATGTCTCTACTTGGGAGTCCAGCTCCAGACAGTCAAGACAGACCGTCCCCTCCAAGGCTTTAGACAACATAATAGTCTTAACATGAGTTAGATGCTCGGTCTAACCCCATAGACTACAGACCATAGTTTAGACTGCTAACTTTAGAACATTGTCTTCTCGCATACAAAAGACCATTGCATGCAACGTTCTAACAGTTTTAACACAAGTAGTCAGTGAGCCATATTTGCTTACATTTACTTTAACATATAAATAAGACGAGGACAGATAGCAATGTAATGAATAACCTCTATGTATAATTTTATTATCCAGTTCAAAATGAATACATCAAAATGTCTCTAATACTTAGGGCATTTCCTAACAATCTCCCACTTGCCCTAAGCCAGCAGATGTGCCATGTTACGCATCCCCATCGCCTCTACATGCCTCTCAAAGCTTCTAGCTACCAAAGTCTTAGTAAAGGGATCGGCAATGTTGTCCTCGAACGCGATCTTACATACATCCACTTGTCCTGTCTCCACATGCCCTCTAATAATGTGATACCTCCGATCTATGTGCTTGGTCCTCTTGTGGTGCCGAGATTCCCTTGTGTTGGCAATAGCCCCTGTATTATCACAGTAAAGTGTGATAGGCTTGTCAACACCCGGAATGACCTCAAGGTCTCTAAAGAGCTTGCGGAGCCAAACCGCTTCTTTAGATGCCTCAGCCGCAGCCACATACTCAGCCTCCATAGTAGAGTCAGCTGTGCAGCCCTGCTTCACGCTCCTCCACACAATGGCACCTCCTCCGAGTAAAAACACTGATCCAGATGTCGATTTCCCCGAATCCTTACAAGTCTGGAAGTCTGAGTCCGTGTATCCTACAGGTGTTAGGTCCCCTCCAGAATACACTAGCATATAATCCCTCGTTCTCTTAAGATACTTGAGTATATGCTTTACTACTTGCCAGTGCTTGGTTCCAGGATTCGCTTGATATCGACTCACCATACTTACTGCAAAACATATGTCCGGGTGAGTGCAAAGCATAGCGTACATAAGGCTACCCACAGTGGATGCATAAGGGACCTTACTCATACGCTCTCTTTCTTCCGATGTCTTGGGACAGTCATCCAATGAAAGAGTTAGACCGGCAATAGAAGGTTGTGAGCCTTTCTTTGCCTCTAGCATTGCATATTTGTCAATTATTTTATCTATGTATGAAGCTTGGGATAATGCTATCATTTTGTTCTTTCGATCTCTGAAGAGACGAATGCCTAGAACATAATTAGCTTCTCCCAAGTCCTTCATGTCAAACTGTTGGTGTAACCAAAGGTTGACCGATGATAAGTTCCCTACATCATTCCCAATGAGTAGTATATCATCGACATAGAGTATCAGAAAAACCACTTTTCCATCCTTAATACGTTTATAAACACAAGGTTCATCAACGTTCTGCTCAAAACCAAATGTCTTAATCACTTGATCAAACCTCTGGTTCCATGAGCGGGATGCTTGCTTTAATCCATAAATGGATCTAAGCAACTTGCAGACTTTCCTATCTTGGCCTTTTGCTACGAACCCTTCGGGCTGTATCATATAGATATACTCTTCAAGATGGCCATTCAAGAATGCCGTCTTGACATCCATTTGCCAGATCTCGTAATCGAGAGCCGCAGCAATGGCAGAAGAATACGAATAGACTTCAGCATAGCAATAGGCGAAAAGGTTTCCTCGTAATCGATTCCAGCCTTTTGCTTGTATCCCTTTGCAACCAGTCTAGCTTTGAAAGTTTCCACTCTCCCTTCCGCATCCTTCTTTCTTTTGTAGACCCATTTGCATCCAATGGGTTTTATCCCATCCGGCAAATCTACAAGTTCCCAAACAGAGTTGGATTTCATAGAATCCATCTCATTGTTCATAGCCTGTTTCCAAGATCTAGAATCAACATCCTTTATAGCTTCATCATATGTGACCGGATCTTCCTCATGCTCATGAGCCTCGGCCTGGTATACCTCAGCATCATACATAAAGAAATTAGGTTTCTTAGAAACCCTCCCACTACGACGAGGCACCCTAAATTATTGATCGTCTGCTGGTCTTTCACTGGAACTTGGACTTGCGTCCAAGACCGAAATCTGTGGAGCAGTTCTTTCACCCGATAACTCCTCTAGTACTACTTTGCTTCGAGGTTTAAAGTCATTCATGTGACTTTCCTCCAAGAATGTCGCATGGGTTGAGACAATGACTTTTTGTTCCTTCGGGTTATAGAACAGACCTCCTTTAGTTCCTTTTGGATACCCTACAAACATGCATAATTCTGATCTTGGTTCCAACTTCTTCGCATCCCCATCCAGTACATGTGCCGGGCAGCCCCATATTCTCATATGTCCAAGGGAGGGCTTCCTGCCACGCCACAATTCATACGGAGTTCTAGGAAT
Organism: Antiaris toxicaria; assembly: GCA_035233585.1. Taxonomy (NCBI): domain Eukaryota; kingdom Viridiplantae; phylum Streptophyta; class Magnoliopsida; order Rosales; family Moraceae; genus Antiaris; species Antiaris toxicaria. The sequence goes on from CP141153.1 coordinate 23,508,470, forward strand.
TGATTTGCTCGGAACCTGGTTCAGAATATAGCACGCCGTTTGTAAAGCATATCCCCAAAATGATAATGGCTGCGTTGAGTAACTCATCATGGACCGTACCATATCCAATAAGGTCCTGTTTCTCCTTTCGGCTACACCATTCTGTTGTGGAGTACCAGGTGCAGTCAATTGGGATAATATCCCGTTCTCTACAAGATGTCCTAGAAATTCATCGGAGAGGTATTCGCCACCTCGATCAAATCGAAGTGTCTTTATGGATTTATCCAATTGCTTTTCCACTTCCGCACGATACTCTTTAAACTTATCAAAGGTTTCGCTCTTGCGGTGCATCGGATACACATATCCATACCTCGAGTAATCATCTATGAAAGAGACATAATACTCAAACCCTCCTCGTGCTGTGACGTTCATGGGGCCACATATGTCAGTGTGCACAATTTCTAAGAGCTCCTTAGCCCTTGTACCCTTAGCTCCAAATGACCTCTTAGTCATCTTACCCTCTAGACAAGACTCACATTGGGGAAGTCGTACCTCCTCCAGAGATTCCAGAGGACCGTCTTTCACCAATCTTTGAATCATATCCTGATTAATATGACCAAGTCTTAAATGCCAAAGATACGCCTTGTTAGAGTGAGAAACTTTCAACCTTTTAGAGTTATCAATTAATTCAGTGTCAAGCAGTGAGTACATCTTTGGTCTGATCAAATATAGGTTTCCATCCATCCATCCAGAACAGATAAAAGACTTATTTCTACGAATATCAACTCTTTTACTAAAAGAAACTGAATAAGAATCCTTTATTAAACAAGCTACCGATATAAGGTTCCTCCTAAAATTAGGAACATAAAAACAGTCTTTCAATAAAATAAACCTAAATTGATCAAAATAAAGATGAACGTCTCCCACTGCCTCAGCCACCACAAAGCTACCATCTCCAGTCCGCAACGAGAGGCTCCTATTATGTAGACTTCTCGTTTCCACGAACCCCTGCATAGAAACACAAACATGATTAGTGGCGCCCGAATCAATGACCCAAGTGTCTTTCGATTCTTCCACCAAACACGTTTCCAAGTAATGAAGTTCCTTACCTTCCTTGCCCTTGGAGGCTAGGAATTCCCGGCAAGCCTTTTTGAAGTGACCTACCTTCCCACAATGGAAGCATTTGGACTTTTTAGGGTCATTTGGCTTCTTGTTCTTCTTCTTCTTCTTCCCGTCCGAGACAGGAGGATTAGAAGAACTGGAAGCCACTTGCTTTTTATTTGGCCTCTTCCTCTTCCGTGAGGGATTGGAAGATTCCGCCAAATTGGCCTCTCCTTTAGGTCGGACCACATCCTCATCCCTGATCATCCGCTCATAAGCTTGTAGTTGCTTCATGAGCTCGGTTAGTCCTAACTCCTTTGTCGCCAGATTGTATGCGGCCTTAAACCCCACAAAATCTTTAGACAGAGTCTTGAACACCATCTCGATCTGGGTGTTGTAGTCCAACTCAGCACCATTCTCGGCAGCCTCAGCGAAGAATCCCATTAGAGTGATCATATGGTCCTTCACCGGAGCACCCGCCTTTTGCTTGGAGTTCATAATGCTGGTGATTGCAGACTGTCGAGCCAATTTTTCTTGGCCTCCGAACATGTCCTCCAGATTTTCCATGATCTCCCCAGCAACTTGATAAGTCTCATGCTGCTTTTGTAAAGCACTCGTCATGCTAGCAAGGATGTAGCATCGAGCTATCTCATTGGATTCTCTCCAACGATTATAGGCAACCGGGACCTCCTCAAGTGGTGTGTCAGGTTTGGGCCCAGGTGGGCATGGTTCGTCCAGTACGAACTTGTGTCTCTCGCAGCTGAGAACTATTAACAGATTTCTTTTCCAATCTTTATAATTGTCGCCATTCAACTTATTTTCAGTAAGTATCGAAATGAGGGGTGTCGGTGACATTTTGAACTGAAATAAAATTATACTAGACATCATTACAAAGCCCAAGCAAATATACAGATAATTTAGCAAATAAAAACATACAAGTATGTTCCTACATGAAACTTGAAAAAACATGTAGCATTGCAACGGCAATTCTCCGCACCTATTGCCCCAAGCCACCGAGGGGTGGTCATGAGAACAAATAGCCGGAACATGGACCCCGTCCAATTAATATACGTTACCTTAAATCCTCCAAGGTTAAGACATATATTAATAACCGCTTATTTGACCACCAGTTTAGTTAACAGAGCTTCTAGGGAAGGTTAATAACTAAACGAGTCTTGAGTGTATAACCATTGTTTACGTAGCCCGATCCACGTCCTACCAAGCCACCGAGGGGTGGTCATGAATAGGATCGCACCCTAACACGTTTTCCACATAGGAGATCCAATCTAGTATACCGGCGGCGGTAAACACCTACCGAGGGGTGTGGTCAGGGCAGAACTGACGCGAGGCGTTACCATGCTTTCACATATGGATCAACAATGGAGGCCGTGGGTTTTGTTTGAAACCCTCTCCCACTCAATATTTTGAAAAACATGCAAGTTTTGACAAATTATGTATGATCAATATAGTATGAGTGGCACTCACCTATCCTATATGACATGTTATCAAATATGCATACAAAACATCCATCAATACATATTTATACATCCATGACATATCACAGGAAAAATAATTGACAGAATAACCAAGCTATGGTTCTATCCTAGAACAAAGAAAATAAAGTTTACAAAATTCCATCCAAAGCATTCTTTGGGTCTTGAATTTTGTTCCGTCTTCTTGTATCCATCTTTATGTAGCCTCTCCATTTATTTCTCATCCCAATAATTATTTAAAATTTAAATCTCCAAAAATCTAAATTTCAAATTCAAATTCCAAATTGGAATTTCAAATTTAAATTTCAAATTTAAATTTTAAACAATTTTAAACATCATGTGTAATAATATGTAATTTCAAAAATTTCAAATTTTAATTACATATTTTTAAACATGATTTAAAATTAAATCTCAAATTTAAAAATCAAAATTTTCTGATTTTTGGACCGTCGGACCGCCGCCCCCGTGGGTGGCGGCCGCTGTGGGCAGCCACCAGCCCCGGAGGGGCTGGCAGCCCACGGCCGCCCTCCTGTGCAGCCCTGCCGGGCTGCAGGCCAAGCCTGCAGTGCCAGGCTGCACACCCAGGCTGGGCGCAGCAGCCGGCAGGCTGTAGGCAGCGCCTGCAGCCAGAGGCTACACGCCCAGGCTGCGGCCAGCCTTGGGCAGGCCACGGCCACCCCTGGCTGCAGGCAGAGCCTGCGGCCGTGGGTGGTGTGGGCCTGCACAGGGGCTGCCGCAGCCCCATCCTGCCCGAGGGCAGGGGCTGCAGCCCCACCAAGGTTTGTCGGCCTATCCCGAGGGGTCGTGTCTCGATTTTCGTGTTATATTCCAATTTACCTATTAGGATCTCCAAAAATTAATTTGAATCCCAATTAAATTGAAATTTTCCACACAATCAAAATTTCAATCTTTAAATTAAATTTAACTTTTGGGAAAAATAAATTACGGTCTTCAATCTTCAATCTCCTCCAAGAATAATTACATAAAAAAATCCTAAACCGTTTTCGGTGTACAAAAATTCTAACCATAAAAATTCTAAGAGACAAGAATTAAAATCCATGGGAAAATTACAGTGTTAATAAACTGCTCCCATGGTTACATAAAAAATCCTAGATACAATTTTTCTAAATTCTAAGGAATCATAACCGGTATAAACAAGCATGCTTATAATAATTCAAAAAAAAAATTAAAATAACCACATACTTTATACATAATCCATGATAACAACATAAAGGAACCCTAGAATGCCACTCTCTAAATATCAAATCCATACATAAATAAAAAGACTAAGTAATTGTCTAATTTATGTACATGGCATAGTCATGAGATGTCTCTGATACCAATTGTAGGAAAATAAATCGGTAAAAATATATCAGAGTGGCGCAGCGGAACAATAAAAATTTTTTAGTTCGTTAAATATCTCATGATGCCATATACAATAAACCAACAACAATTAAAACTCATACCTCAAGGACGCCAATCTTGCAGGAGGAGAATGACCAGAGGCTTCAACCAACTAGCCTTTTCTACTATTCTCCAATTCCCGAATGGCTGAGTGTGTGGGCACTCTGAACCTCGATCAGTATGCTAGCACTGCTAGTCTTCTTCCGACCACCCAGTTCTCTAAAGAACTTTATTGTCACGATGAGCTATGCAACAATAAGCCTGCTCACCTGAGAGTCTGTGGTCTGAGAGAACTGGAGTGGCAGGACCTCTATTTATAGACCTGCATGAGGTGAATCTCTGAATTTGAATTGGATTAGGAAAAGATATTTTCCCTTATCCAAACCCATAAAATCTGAATTTTTCCAAGGGAGAATCTCCACTAAAAATTCGGTTTTCTTAGGATAGATCCAATCCAAATCTCAACAAGATTTTAACTAGAATTTTATCTCCCTTTTTCAACCCAAAAAAATCCAAAAATTTCAAGGTGTATCTTCCCTAAAGATTTCGGCCATTATGGATAAGGGAGAATCAAAAATTCCACTAGGATTTTCAAGCTTGAATCTCATCTCAACCTTATCCAAAATAACCGAATTTCTTAGGAAAGATACTCCCTAATTTCGGCCACTTTTCAGGGAAGGAGAGAATCCAAATTCAACTAGGATTGAAGCTTGAATTTACCCTTGAATCTCATCCACAAAAAATCCGAAATTTCCTTGAGGATTATCCTCAAAATTTCGTCCCTTATTTGTTGGGATTTGGATTCAAAATTCAAGTAGGATTCTAACAGGATTATCCTCTCCAAATCCAACTCAAATTCGAATTTCAAACCTTGTGGATTTTCCACAACAAATTCGAATCCTACTTGGACTGTGATTCAAAATTTGAATTTCAAATTTCAAATTCAAATTTCAAATTTCAAATTTCAAATTTAAATTTCAAATTCAAATTTCAAATTCGAATTTCAAATTCAAATTTCAAATTCGAATTTCAAATTCAAATTTCAAATTTCAAATTTCAAAATTCAAATTTCAAATTTCAAAATTCAAATTTCAAATTCCACAAAACGGTTGTATTTCATATTCTTGTTCTCATGGATAATTTTCTACAACTCCAATCCAATCTCAAATAAAATCATGGCAACTTTATTTGGAGTTCGAATAATTGTGTACTCTATTATCCAAAACAAAATCTGAATCCAACCGGAGAGAATCTTGTCTATCATCCTAATCCTGTGTCATCACCATCCATGCATAATAAACTAGCCAATAGCATACACAAATCAATTTGCCAAACGTTAAGGAATTATGTGGAGCTAGTAGAGGGACTGATTGGACATATATAATCGGGCTCCCGTGATTCCATATGATCATCATTCTGTACCGAACAACTCAATCATATGATCACTAATTTCAGAGTCACACCACTATAAACCTGAAACTGAACTCCCAATTATATACCGTATTACGTAAGCCTGTGACGAGCTACCATCCAATGACCTTGTCATATATGCAAAACCCTCATATGATATCCATGATCAACCTTAGGTCAAAGTCTGTTTAATCCTACTGATCAGGCTATCTTAAAGTTCCATTATACTACCGAATTAAGAAAATGATTATTCACCATATGTGAATAAGAAGTCATCCGCCCAGCAGACGACCCAAGGCCTTGTCCATTTTCACATTCAGTATAATGCCTTTAAGAGGATACCTTTAACTCCTCAGAGCTATGATTCCGATATCTCCAAACAAACCCTTCATCGTATACAAGTCATGCACCCAACGAACCGGTCTATAAGCTTACTACCTCTGAGACGCTTTAGCCATTGGAACATCAAAGTACACAAGTCATATACATGAAGTAGTTCATTTACTCAGGATTAAGGTTATTGCACAATGAACGTCAAAAGCAGATTGATCCACTCATAGCGGACTACGTAGATTAATCACGCTTTAGTCCCGATCTAATATGTCACCACCAAGCAACATATCCATGTCTCTACTTGGGAGTCCAGCTCCAGACAGTCAAGACAGACCGTCCCCTCCAAGGCTTTAGACAACATAATAGTCTTAACATGAGTTAGATGCTCGGTCTAACCCCATAGACTACAGAACATAGTTTAGACTGCTAACTTTAGAATATTGTCTTCTCGCATACAAAAGACCATTGCATGCAACGTTCTAACAGTTTTAACACAAGCAGTCAGTGAGCCATATTTGCTTACATTTACTTTAACATATAAATAAGACGAGGACAGATAACAATGTAATGAATAACCTCTATGTATAATTTTATTATCCAGTTCAAAATGAATACATCAAAATGTCTCTAATACTTAGGGCATTTCCTAACATAATGTACCTTGGACTCAGTTTTCCTTTTTTATCAAATCATATAATCCCCTTCATGGGTGACACTTTCAGAAATACAAAGTCCCATTCCTTAAATTCCAGGGATCTCCGTCTTCTGTCTGCATAGCTCTTCTGTCTGCTTTGAGCACTCTTCATTCTTTGCTGGATCTTGACAACTGCATCGCAAGTTTCATGCATGAAATCTGTTTTATGCAGTTGTTTTTCCTTCAGATCATACCAGTGGATGGGTGATCTGCACTTTCTTCCGTACAGGGCCTCATACGGTGCCATCTTGATGGAAGCTTGTGTAGGAAAATAAATCGGTAAAAACGTATCAGAGTGGCGCAGCGGAACAATAAAAATTTTTTAGATCGTTAAATATCTCATGATGCCATATACAATAAACCAACAACAATTAAAACTCATGCCTCAAGGACGCCAATCTTGCAGGAGGAGAATGACCGGAGGCTTCAACCAACTAGCCTTCTCTACTATTCTCCAATTCTCGAATGGCTGAGTGTGTGGGTACTCTGAACCTCGATCGGTATGCTAGCACTGCTAGTCTTCTTCCGACCACCCAGATCTCTAAAGAACTTTATTGTCACGATGAGCTGTGCAACAATAAGCCTGCTCACCTGAGAGTCTGTGGTCTGAGAGAACTGGAGTGGCAGGACCTCTATTTATAGACCTGCATGAGGTGATTCTTTGAATTCGAATTGGACTAGGAAAAGATTTTCTCCCTTATCCATAACCAAAAAATTTTCCAAGGGAGAATCTCCACAATTAAATTCGGTTTTCCTAGGATAAATCCAATCCAAATCTAAACAAGATTTTAACTAGAATTTTATATCCCTTTTTCAACCAAAAAATCTGAATTTTTCTTGGAGAAAATCTCCTCATAAATTTCGGCCATTTTGGATGAGGGAGAATTAAAAATTCCACTAGGATTTTCAAGCTTGAATCTTATCTCAACCTTATCCAAAATAACCGAATTTCCTAGGAGATATTCTCCCTAATTTCGGCCACTTTTCAGGGAAGGAGAGAATCCAAATTCAACTAGGATTGAAGCTTGAATTTTCCCTTGAACCTTATCCACAAAATCTGAATTTTTCCATGAGGATTATCCTCAAAAATTTCGTCCACTTTTGTTGGGATTTGGATTCAAAATTCAAGTAGGATTCTAACAAGATTATCCTCTCTAAATCTAACTCAAATTCGAATTTCAAACCTTGTGGATTTTCCACAACAAATTCGAATCCTACTTGGACTGTGATCCAAAATTTGTATTTCAAATTTCAAATTCAAATTTCAAATTTCAAATTTCAAATTTTAAATTTCAAATTTAAATTTCAAATTCAAAATTCAAATTTCAAATTTCAAAATTCAAATTTCAAATTTCAAAATTCAAATTTCAAATTCCACAAAACGGTTGTGTTTCATATTCTTGTTCTCATGGATAATTTTCTACAACTCCAATCCAATCTCAAATAAAATCATGGCAACTTTATTTGGAGTTCGAATAATTGTGTACTCTATTATCCAAAACAAAATCTGAATCCAACCGGAGAGAATCTTGTCTACCATCCTAATCCTGTATCATCACCATCCATGCATAATAAACTAGCCAATAGCATACACAAATCGATTTGCCAAACGTTAAGGAATTATGTGGAGCTAGTAGAGGGACTGATTGAACATATATAATCGGACTCCCGTGATTCCATATGATCATCATTCTTTACCAAACAACTCAATCATATGATCACTAGTTTCAGAGTCACACCACTATAAACCTGAAACTGAACTCCCAATTATATACCGTATTACGTAAGCCTGTGACGAGCTACTATCCAATGACCTTGTCATATATGCAAAACCCTCATATGATATCCATGATCAGCCTTAGGTCAAAGTCCGTTTAATCCTACTGATCAGGCTATCTTAAAGTTCCATTATACTACCGAATTAAGAAAATGGTTATTCACTATATGTGAATAAGAAGTCATCCGCCCAGCAGACGACCCAAGGCCTTGTCCATTTTCACATTCAGTATAATGCCTTTAAGAGGATACCTTTAACTCCTCAGAGCTATGATTCCGATATCTGCAAACAAACCCTTCATCGTATACAAGTCATGCACCCAACGAACCGGTCTATAAGCTTACTACCTCTGAGACGCTTTAGCCATTGGAACATCAAAGTACAAAAGTCATATACATGAAGAAGTTCATTTACTCAGGATTAAGGTTATTGCACAATGAACGTCAAAAGCAGATTGATCCACTCATAGCGGACTACGTAGATCAATCACGCTTTAGTCCCGGTCTAATATGTCACCACCGAGCAACATATTCGTGTCTCTACTTGGGAGTCCAGCTCCAGACAGTCAAGACAAACCGTCCCCTCTAAGGCTTTAGACAACATAATAGTCTTAACATGAGTTAGATGCTCGGTCTAACCCCATAGACTACAGACCATAGTTTAGACTACTAACTTTAGAACATTGTCTTCTCGCATACAAAAGTCCATTTCATGCAACGTTCTAACAGTTTTAACACAAGCAATCAGTGAGCCATATTTGCTTACATTTACTTTAACATGCAAATAAGACGAGGACAGATAGCAATGTAATGAATAACCTCTATGTATAATTTTATTATCCAGTTCAAAATGAATACATCAAAATGTCTCTAATACTTAGGGCATTTCCTAACAGCTTGGTAACTGTTGTTATATAAGAATTCCACTAGTGGTAGCTTCTCATTCCAAGCTCTTGGAAAATCCATAACATATGCTCGGAGCATATCCTCCAAAGTCTGGATAGTCCGTTCTGATTGTCCGTCTGTCTGAGGATGGAAGGCTGTACTAAACCTTAGTTCTGTGCCCATGGCTCTTTGCACACACTCCCAAAAGTTTGAAGTGAATCGTGCATCTCTGTCAGATACCATGGACTTTGGCACTCCATGTAACTTGACAACGTGATCTACATAAAGGTGTGCCAGCTTCTCCAATGAGTAAGTGATCTTCATTGGTATGAATCTGATTGTCTTCGTCAACCTGTCTACGATTACCCAAATGACATCATGTCCTCCTCTTGTTTTGGGTAACCCTACCACAAAATCCATGGTAACATTCTCCTATTTCCATTCTGGAATCTCCAGAGGTTCTAACTTTCCTTCAGGATGCTGATGCTCAGCCTTGACTTTCTGACAAGTAAGGCACTTACTCACGAATCTTGCAATGTCTCCTTTCATCCCTTTCCACCAAAACTGTAGCTTCAAGTCTTGGTACATCTTGGTGGCTCTAGGATGAACTGAAATGGCGTCTCATGGGCTTCTGACATGATTCGCCTTCGCAGTTCTTCATCTGCTGGAACATGAATTCTCCCTTGATACATGATTAATCCATCTGTGGACATCTCTTCCTGGGATTCTGTCAGACTTGAATCTTGCTTCTAAGCTTCCTTGATATCATCAAACAATGATGACTTCAACTGCAGTGCTGACAATTTTCCTGATATCAGCTCCAGCTCGAGCGAATGAATCTCTTGCTGCAATGATCTTAACAACCTGTCAATAGGCAATTGCTGCAGAACTGTCGCTTTTCTGCTTAAAGCGTCTACTACTCAGTTGACTTTTCCTGGATGATAAAGGATCTTACAGTCATAATCCTTCACTAACTCCAACCATCTTCTTTGCGTCATGTTTAACTCCTTCTGTGTGAAGAAGTATTTTAGGCTCTGATGATCTGTGTAAATCTGGCACTGTGCTCCATACAGATAGTGTCGCCAAATTTTGAGTGCGAATACTACTGCAGCAAGTTCTAGGTCATGGGTGGGATAATTCTTCTCGTGCTCTTTCAGTTGACGTGAGGCATAGGCAATTACTTTGCCATCTTGCATCAATACTGCTCCCAAACCCACTTTTGAAGCATCACTGTAGATTTCATACTTCTCCCCTTCAGTAGGGAGTGTGAGGATCGGTGTGTCAGCCGTCTCTTCAGCTCTTGGAAGCTCCTTTCACACTCATCTGTCCATATATACTTCTTTTCCTTGCATGTGAGGGTGGTGAGAGGTGCTGCTAATCGTGCAAATCCCTCCACAAATCTCCTGTAATAGCCAGCTAACCCTAAGAAACTGCGTATCTCTGTCACGCTCTTAGGTGCAGGCCATTTGTTGATTACATCCACTTTGATTGGATCCACTGCAATTCCCTCCTTGGATACTACATGTCTGAGGAAATGTACTCTGTCTAGCCAAAATTTACATTTTGAAAATTTGGACAAAGTACATTTTTAAATCCAAAACAGCTATGATAACTCTATTTACTAAAGTTATCACACCCCCAAACTTGAATCATTGCTCGTCCTCGAGTAATGACGCAGCGATACACTAATCAAACAAAACAAACATAAAAAAAGGAACAAGGAAACACAAAAATTTCTGATTTCACTACAATATAATATTAAAGCTAAGATCACCAAATTGCTCTTTCAACATCCAGCTCATGCTTCAAGTTCAACATTTATCAAATATTCACTCAATTCATCACAAACCTACTCCCAATTCAAATTCTCCCTAAGTGTGTATGTGACAATTACAGTTAGTATTCCTGAATTACCCAAGTTTGGTTAAAACCTAATTATTAAACCTAATCTACGGTTTCATAAGTTGGCTCTTTAAATCCTTCTCCACTAATGTAAGTCAACCAAACACTTAAGGTCAAATAGGCTTTTAAGACATGAAATAGGAACTTTTCTAGGATGAAAATGGAGGTATTTTTATTTTATTTTTATCTCTCTCTTATTATTATTATTATTATTTATTTTGATCACTCTCTAATATCACCACTGCCTTTTTATGCGAATGCCAACATTTATGATGAAGACACCCGGTTACTCAACAAGATCACCATTAAAAGATGCTATAGCACACTCATATTTCAAACCACTGTTTGATACAAAAGTACACATGGGGCTTATGTTACTCCTGGTTACTAGATGGCTCAAAATATTGGAGTAAGTCCAAAATTTTTAAAATTTATTTATTTATTTATTATTATTGAATAAACTGCATAATCCCCAAACTTTTGCCCAACTCAGTTCCCTTTAACACAAGATGTCTAGATATTCCTCGTATACTTAGTTTCCTAAAATGTCGCCTTGAGGGATTCATAAAACTAGTTCTAAGACCTTAGGCTTTTATAATGGTTTGAACTTTCCAAGGTTTTTCAAGGGGATTTTAACCATAACTGCTTGTGCAAAACTGGAGAATTCTCATTTACAAAGCATGCTTATGATGAACATCACAAAATTTCAATTCAAGCTAATCTATCCTATGAGCTAAAATTTCAAAGCAATCATTGGATCTTCATAAAACTTTGACACAACACTATTTTAGCAAAATCAAAATTATTAACAAAGAGAAACATAAACTAACAAACATATCAAACATAAACTAACTCTAAAACATTTAAGCAAAACAAAGCAAAAACATGCAACAAAACAGAACAGAAAACCAAAGGCATTTCTACCCCCAAACTTAACGATAAGTAGTGTCCTCATTGCGTAGAAATGTCCAAAAATAACAAAAAAATAAAAATTAAAAGAGAGGGTTAGAACTCCCTCAGGCCATGGCCAAGTTGCTTAGGCATTTAATTTTTCTCAGTTTCTTGGGAGCCTTCATCCTCTAGTATGTTGTTGTGGAAAGTAGGGAATGAGCAGGATGATCGACCGAATGGTTGCTAAAATGATTGCTGAAGAGCTGCATTTCTCTACCGTGCATATTGCCAGTAGTCCCTTTGCTGCTTTTGCATTTGCTGTAGCAACAACAACATTTCATACTGCTGGGCTTCTTGCAGGCTCATTCTTTGCTCTATCATCCTCAAGCTTTGGGCAATTTCCACAGGGATTTCCCATTCCTACTTGCTGCTGCCGACTAGCACTACCTGAGGGACAGTCAGATAGACAAGCCTCTTCCACATCCTCCTTTGTTGTGGTGTCCTTTGGTTGCTTCAAGGTCTCTTGTGTAATCTGAGCCACTGCAACTAGAGTAATGATCCCGGACACCTTTAGTTTCTCTTCATTATCAAGGTAGCTCACTCCACTGTTTCACAAATTTCTGAGACTAAAGATGAAAACCAAAGGTGTCCTGATGGTTTCTGTGCATAACTGCATATCTCCTTGTATACAATCTTGCCTACATTGAATGGCTTTCCTGTAATGATGCAATAGAGGAGTATAGCCTGATCTCTTGATACTGTCTGAACATGTGTGGATGGCATGAGTCTTGATTTCAAAAAATGGCACCACACTTTTGGGCTAGGCTTCAGATTGTTTCAAGGAAATGTGTATGCTCCTTATTCAAAGATATTCCATTGTGTTCCCTTGACACACAGGGTGGTGATTACTTCTTGCAATAAGTATTCAGTTGCATCTTTAACTAACCGTAGATAATTATCTTCTACCTTTTCTAACTCATTGAGGTTGTTGATGTCAGATGGCTTCATATTCACCTGAACTCCTCTCACCTCCATAGCTTCTAGGTGACCTTCAGTGAAGTTGGCATTAAATTCTCGAAACAGGGGTATAATGGCTTCTGCAAGTTGCATACAAAACTTCCGCCAGTTGTGCTTATTAATCACAGAGTAAACTGGCTAGGAGTAACCCATAGTGGATGTAGCCTTTAGTAGGAACCCTTTTTCTGAATACAGAGTTTTCTTCGACACCCACTTTTCATACTGCTTTGCTGCTTCTTAGATACAAACTTATTAACCACTCTAGCTTCTCAAGCCACACTCTTTTTGCCCATTTTACCTTGCCCTAAATTTTGCCGTTTACACCTCTAAACTTATCAAACACCACACAATCTCAACTTTCACTAAAAGATATATATCCCCAGCTCTATACTTCACCCAATAATATTGACCACACTAAAAATAAAACCTTGCAATAGAATCTCTAGTTAAAATTTTAAGCTACCAGAACTGACTCCTAATCACACATCTACTTCAACCATCAGGCAAATAACTACATACACGGAGAATGAAAATCCTTACACTCAGTTTTAGCCTTGTTTATGGCTACATTCTGTGCACTGGTTTCTTGCCCCTATTTCTCCCAAAATCAGCTTTCTTTCTTCTTCAACTTTTGTCCCCGTACTTGTTGAATGCTGATGGTGAATTGCTGAAGGAAAATGATCGCTGGGGAATGAAAATGGAAATAGTGGTGATGGTTTTGAGCAACAGCGAAAGAAAAAAATGGAGCAAAATTTGTAAAGAATGCGGTTGATGGATTTGAAGAGTGGAATCAGTTTTATAGAGAAAATGGCGATGGAAGTTTTTGAATTTTGAAATTTTTGAAGAATGTGGGAACCAGTTTTGAGGAGAGGATGGTGCAGTTAGAGAAATTTGATGACGGTTATGGAGTTTGAAGGTGAGAGGGGCGCGGTCGAAGGGAGAGTAAGAAAAAGAAAAGGTTGTGGACCAAGGTTGTGAGGTTTTTAGTAGGTCATGTGGGTTATGCCATGTGGCACAAATCTTTCCTTTTCCCCCCTTTTTTTTGGCTGACGCTACATGCCATTACTTTGTTTTCCAGTTTTGCTGCATCGATGCTATATCATTGCTGTAGCAACTAGGACCCTGCTGAAATTAAGAATTATTTCTTCCTTCTTCCTGTTCTCGCTTTCATCCTACTACTCTAGAGGCATGCACTCCTTTCCTCCCTGCAATCAAATACCAGACAACCACACATTAACAAAATGAATTCAAATAATTAAAGAAAGAAAACAAAAGTAAAAAAAGAAAAACAGGTTAACATTGGGGTGCCTCCCACAAGTGTTTATTTTAAAGTCGACAGCTCGACTACTTCCCTTTTTACTAATCTGGATCTTTCAAGGAGGTGGAGGTCTTCTCCCTATCAAATGTATTTCCCCAGTAATGCTTGAGACGCTGACCATTCACCTTAAACTTCCTTCTTGATTTTTCTTCCAAGAGTTCCACTGCACCATGAGAAAATACTTCTGTAATCTTGAACGAACCAGACCATCTTGATTGAGTTTCCTTGGAATAAGCTTAAGCCTTGAATTGAAGAGGAGAACTAATTGCCCTACTTCAAACTTTCGAGGCAAGATTTTATTGTCGTGCCATTTCTTGACTTTCTCCTTATATAACTTTACATTTTCATAGGCCTGCATGTGAAATTCTTCTAGCTCATTAAGTTGCAGCATCCTTTTTTCTTCTGTAGCATAAGCATCTAGATTAAGCTTAGAAATTATCCAATATGCTGTGGTCTCCAATTCCATCGACAAGTGGCATGCTTTCCCAGACACCAATCTATATGGAGATGTTCTTAAAGGAGTTTTATAAGTTGTCCTACATGCCCATAAAGTGTCATCCAATCTGGCTGACCAATCCTTCCTTGTGGGATTGATAACTTTTTCAAGAATTCTCTTTATCTCCTTATTAGAAACTTCAGCCTGTCCACTAGTTTGAGGGTGATATACTGTAGCAATTTTATGCCTTGCTCCATATTTGGCCAAGATGCTTTCAAACTATTTGCTACTGAATTGAGTTTCTTAATAACTTATGATTGCTCTAGGTGTCCCAAAGTATGTAATAATGTTCTTGTACAGAAACTTCACTGCCACTTTGGAATCATTTGTGGGGGATGCTGAGGCTTCCACCAATTTAGACACATAGTCCACGGCTACTGAGGTATACTGATTACTATATGATGAAGGAAATGGTCTCATGAAGTCTATGCACTAAACATCAAATAGCTCGACCTCTAGAATAGTGTTTAAGGGCATTTCATGTCTTTGAGAGATATTTACAACCCATTAACATCTATCACAAGTCTTGGCAAATTCATTAGTATCCTTGAAAAGAGATGGCCAAAAGAATCTAGATTGCAAGACTTTTACTGTTGTTCTAAACCCTCTAAAATGACTGTCATAAGGAGAGGAATGACAGTGCTGAAGTATATCAATCACTTCTTCCTCTGGGACACATTGTCTTATAATTTGGTCAGCCCATTGTTTGAACAGATATAGCTCATCCTAGTAGTAAAACTTGATGTCATGGAGAAATCTCTTCCTTTGCTGGCTTGTCAACTCAATTGGAAGCAGACTGCTTACCAAGTAGTTCACTATATCTACATACCATGGTGTGGTCAGCTGTTTGATTCTGAAAAGCTGCTCATCAGGAAAGGTTTCCTTGATTGGTTCCTCATTTCTCTCTACTAACCTAGTCTCCAATCTTAACAAATGGTCAGCCATTTGATTCTCGGTTCCTTTTCTATTTTTGATCTCCAAGTCAAACTACTGAAGTAATAGTACCCACCTAATCAATCTTGGCTTGGCATCCTTCTTGGCGATAAGATACTTTATGGCTGAATGGTTAATATAGACCACCACTTTGGTGTTCACCAAATATGCTCTAAACTTGTCAAATGCAAATACCACTGTAAGAGCTTTTTTTTTTTTTTTTTTGTGGTATAATTGAGCTGAGCATCAGTTAGAGTTCTACTAGCATAATAAATAGACTAGAACATCCTCTCCTTTCTCTATCCCAACATTGCTCCTATAGCATAATCGCTAGCATCATACATCAGCTCAAAGGGAAGTGACCAATCAGGTGCCACAATTATACGTGCTGACACAAGCTTCTTTTTCAGCTCTGTAAATGCCTGTTGACACTTCTCGTTAAATTTGAAAGTCCTGTTCTGCTCCAACAAAGAGCATAAAGGTTTAGAAACTTTTGAGAAATCCTTAATAAATCTTCTGTAGAATCCTGCATGTCCCAGAAAACTTATGATTCCCTTGATTGATGTAGGCAGTGGCAGCTTGTCAATGATCTATATTTTGGCTTTGTCAACCTTAATGCCTCTCTTTGATACTTTATATCCTAGTACAATCCCCTCAGTTACCATGAAATGGCATTTTTTCCAGTTTAAAACTAGGTTGTTCTCTTCACATCTCTTCAAAACTTTCTCCAAATTTGGCCAACAGCCATCAAAAGACTCTCCCATAATTGAAAAATCATCCATGAAGACTTCTAAGAATTGTTCCACCATATTTGAAAAGATGGCCATCATGCAGCGCTAAAAAGTTGCTAGTGCATTGCATAATCTGAATGGTATTCTCCTAAAAGCAAATGTCCCATATGAATAGGTGAAAGTGGTATTCTCCTGATCCTCCGGTGCTATAGTTATCTGGTTGTTACTCGAATATCTATTCAAAAAGCAATAATATTCCTTTTTAGCGAGCCTATCTAACATCTGGCTAAGGAAGGGCAGAGGGAAATGATCTTTCTTGGTAGCCTTATTCAGCTTCAAGTAGTCCATACAAACTTTCCAGCCTGTGACTATATGAGTAGGAATCAACTCATTGTTGTCATTAGCCATGACTGTCATTCCTCATTTCTTAGGCACACACTGAATTAGGCTGACCCATGAGCTGTGTGAAATAGGGTAAATTATTCCTGTATCTAGCCATTTGATCACTTCCTTCTTCACAACTTCCTTCATAATTGGGTTTAGTCTTCGCTGCTACTCTACAGAACTACTGTAGTAATCTTCTAATAAAATCTTGTGCATACAAATTGAAGGGCTGATTCCCTTAATATTTGTAATTGTCCACCCTAGTGCTTTCTTAAATTTTCGCAATACTATGAGTAACTTCTGCTCTTGATCTTCAGTCAACAAGGTTGAGACTATCACTGGAAGTGTCTTGACTCTCCCAAGTAAGCATACCGGAGGTGTGTTGGGAGGGGCTTCAATTCTAAAACTAGTGGCTCTTCAATGGATGGTCGGGGCTTCTCAATCTCACATCCTGACAAACCCAATGGCTCAAACTTGTTTTCTCTAAGTATGCAAGTTGATTTTTCTTCCACCCAAGCCATCTACATCCCTTTTTCTTCCATCATCTTTCTAGGTTCTGTATGCAATGACGGTTTCAAGTGATCCTTATGGCAATTTTGCTCAAATTTTTCTGATAGCACATAGTTAAGTATATTCACTATCGAGCATTCCTCTACTTCATCTGGGAACTTCATGGCCTTGAGCACATTAAATGTAACTTGCTCATCATTGACTCTCGTTGTTAGCTCTCTTTTTTACACATCAATTAATGTTCTTCCTGTTGCTAGGAACGGTCTTTCTAATATGATGGGCACTTCTCTATCTACTTCAAAATCCAAAACAATAAAGTGTGCAGGGAAAATGAATTTATCTACCTTCACTAAGACATCTTCAATTTTTCCTTTCGGATGGGTAATTGATCGATCAACCAACTGTAAAGTTACTGTGATTAGCCTTGCTTCTTCAATTCCTAACTTCCTGAAAACTGACATTGGCATAAGATTGATGCTTGCCCTAAGATCACAAAGAGCCTTCCCAAAGTAATTGTTTCCGATAGCATATGGAATGGTGAAGCTCCTTGGATCCTTTAATTTTGAGGGAAATTTATTTTGTAGTATAGCACTACATTCCTCAATCATAACTACTGTTTGAAATTCCTTAAGTCTTCTCATCTTTGAAAGAATGTCCTTCATGAACTTAGTATAACTTGGCATTTGCTCAAGTGCTTCCATAAGTGAAACATTGATGTGGAGCTGCTTCAAGACATTCAGAAATCTCTTGAACTGCTTATCTTGCTACTGCTTATAGAATCACTGAAGAAAAGGTGGTGGTGGTCTGTTACTCTGCTTCTCTGAACTGCTTTGTTGTAGCGATGCTATAGCATTCTAGTCTGTGATAGAATTTTGTTTCTCTGATTCCTCCACTTCTTCTTCCTTCTCCTTTTCTTCTTGGCCTCTACTGTTTGGGCTTTATCTTAGACGTTTCTAACTCATTCCCACTTCTCAAAGTGATTGCTTTACATTGTTCCTTTCCGTCACGCCTAGGATTTTTTGTGTCACTTGGCAATGAACCTTGAGGCCTGTTGTTCAACGTAGTAGCCAACTGACCCAGTTGATTCTCCAAATTCCTTAATGAAGCTGCTTGGCTTTGAATCATGGCTGACTGGTTTTGGATGATGACATCATTCTTCGCCATGTATTCTTTTAATAAACTCTCTATTGATGAAGATTGCTCCATAGGCTGAGATCTTGCTTGTGGAAATCTGGGAGGATGTTGTGGATAGTTTAGCATTAAAGAATAACCTAAATTCTGCCCTTGAGAGTTCCAAGAGAAATTTGGGTTTGCCTCCAGCTTGGATTATATGTGTTAGAGTATGGATTATGATTCCTATTGAAATTCCCAACATAGCATGTCAACTCTGGGTTAGACAGGCAATGATCAAAGAGATGCCCTTCACCACAATAAGTACAAGAGGCTACTATTAGTTATTGAGGTTTGACTCCTGAAGCCAAATTCATTGATTTCAATATACTAGTTAGAAAAGACACTTAAGCAATCAAAGCTGTCATTGCATCTAATTCATGAATTCCTGCTACTCTTCTAGTTGAGGTTGCTCTCTCAGACGGCCATTGATAATTATTGTTAGCCATCCTCTCCAAAATTTCATAAGTTTCATTGCAAGATTTTGCCAAGATAGCACCATTGGCAGAAGCATCCACTATAGTTCGAGTTTGCCCATTTAGAACATTGTAGAAAGTGCCCATTTAGAACATTGTAGAAAGTCTCCATTTGAATCCAGTGAGGAATAACTCCTTGAATCTTTTCCATGCCTCATATAAAGATTCACCATCCAGCGGCTGAAAACCAGTAATATCGTTCCTGAGCTTGGCGTTCTTCATTGGCAGGAAGTACTTCATCAAGAACATTTTTGTCAAATCATTCCAAATAGCCACCGAATTTGATGGTAGAGAGTTTAACCATGTGCTTGCTTAGTCCCTCAAAAAATAAGGAATTAATTTGAGTCTTAAAGCATCTTCGGACACACCTGGCAGCTTGAAAGACTCATTCACCTATATAAAAAGTCTAAAATGGAGATGATGATCTTCTGTTGGCATCCCACTGAACTACCCAACTATTTGGAGCATTTAAAACATGACCGACTTGAGCATAAACTGTGGTGCCCGAATTGCTGGTCTAACAATGCCAGGATTCAGCCCATGTAACATTGGCACAGCATACTCTCTAATAGCCCTGTCTCGATCATCTGCTAATGCCATGGCATTATTGTCATTATTGCCAACAACTTCTTCTGCCATTTCTTCAATGACTGCAATACCTTGTTGCTCCCTTCTTCGTACTCTGAATGTCTTTTCAATCTCGAGATCTAAAGGTAGCACTTTTGATCTCGTGGTCTATTCATGCAGAAGATGAATTACTTAAAAAGAAACAAACAAAAATGTCAAGATAAAATAGAAAAGCTACAAAAACTTGAATTTATTTTACAAAGACTAATAATGATAATAATCCCCGACAACAGTGCCAAAAACTTATTGCCTACACAAAATTTAGCTACGCAAGTGCATGTGTCGCAATTAAGTAATAAAGTGATCGAGTCGAGTATCATCCCACAGAGAGAGTTATCACTAAAAATCTTGATGAAAACTAATTCAAGTGATTGCAAAAATTAATAGGAGTTCAAATGAAATTAAACTTACTATGACAATATGAAATAAAAAATAAAAATAAAATGAAATTTAATAAACCAGAGTGAGTAACAATCAGAGATAAAATGACTGAGATTCAATTTTCCCTCCCCTATAATCTGACTATGTATGCTATATCAATGCTATAGTAATGCTGTTCAGTTAACTCAGAACTCAAAAATCCATAAGATTCTTCCGAATTACTTATGTTACTACCTCCTTACTTCATTTATAATATATTCCTATGCAAAAATAAAATACGAGATCAAATTAAGCTCAAGTTCGAAATGGGTTATGTGAAGCAAGTGAACATTCCTACTTAACTTGCGAATTTAGTTAGTTTAATTTATAAAACCAACCAAATACACATTATTCAACACAAGTCTAACTCTAATTAGTTTTCCAACTAATTAAAATCACAGCATTATGCTCAAGATGGCCAGTCAATGAACACAAATAAACAATAAAAACAATGTTGAATAAACTAAGTAATATTAAAGTAGCAAGCTCTGCATACAAGTTTTTTGTCACAGGTTTAGGTATTTTATCATCCTAGTCTAAAAGAAATTCAGCTCATGGTTGATTGTTCAATCGACATAAAAACAGAGAACATTGTTCAGAGAGAGAGAGAGAGAAAGATACAACTGACAAGAAATTACAAGAGAAATAAACAAGATTCACGAGGTCCACGGTGCCTGATAGTGGGATTCTGGTTCCTTTTTCTAGAAACTACTCAAAATCTGCTCCAACTACTGTATGTTCGCTATCTTTCTTGGGATCTAACTATTTCCGGTAAGGTTTTCTTCTTTCTTTTTCTATTTGGCTGCCCTCTTTCTTTTCTGCTGTCACTCTCTGTTTAGCTCCAGGCCAATGTTTCCTTTTAAATGCTAGGATAAAAGAGGAATGGACAGGTATGCTCAATCTAATGGCTGAGATTTTGCTTGGTATCTTTAAAGTAAGACAGCTCACAAGCTGGTCCTTTTTTGCCCAGGTCAGCAATTAAATTTTTGCTGCCAGCTGTGTGTTGACTTGTCCACCTAGTTTATCAAACTCTATTCAGTTGCTCCAGCAATGCTGTAGCATCACCTGAGATCAATCATTCTTGCCAATTTACTTAAATCATGCATTTTTATTCTACCCAAAGCATGACTTTTCTTTCCAACAGCCTCTTAACATTTCCACCCTGCAAAACACTTCAAAACATCAAAAACATATTTGAAAGTTTAATTCCATACTCTAAAATAAAACTTTGCACCTAAAAACTAAAAGTGCTTACTTAAACTAATAATTTACTGAAAACTCATTGGATAAAGCACATTTTTAAATCCAAAACAGCTATGATAACTCTATTTCCTAGAGTTATTATTAATCCTGAGTAAATGAACTACTTCATATATATGACTTGTGTACTTTGATGTTCCAATAGCTAAAGCATCTCAGAGGTAGTAAGCTTATAGACTGGTTTGTTGGGTGCATGACTTGTATACGATGAAAGGTTTGTTTACAGATATTGGAATCATAACTCTAATAAGGAGTTAAGAGTATCTTTTTAAAGGCATTATACTAGAGTGAAAATAGACAAGACCTTGGGTCGTCTGCTGGGCAGATGACTTCTTATTCACATATGGTGAATAATCATTTTCTTATTCGGTAGTATAATAAAACTTTAAGATAACTTGATCAGTAGATTGAACAGACTTTGACCTAAGGCTAATCATGGATATCATATGAGGGATTTGCATACATGACAAAGTCATTGGACAATAGCTTGTCACAGGCTTTCGTAATACAGTATATAATTGGGAGTTCAGTTTCAGGTTTATAGTGGTATGACTCTGAAATTAATGATCATATGATTGAGTTGTTCAGTACAGAATGATCATATGGATTCACAGGAGCCCGATTATATATGTTCAAGTGGTCCTTCTACTAACTCCACATAATTCCTTAACGTATGACAAATTGATCAGGGTATACTTATTAGCTTGTTGTCTTGCATGGATATAGGTGTTGTTCACATAGGATAAGGGCAGAAGATAAGATTCTCTCATGTTGAATTCGAATTTTGTTTTGGATAAGAGATTATACAATTATTCAAGTTCCAAATAAAGTTACCATAATTTTATTTGAATTTGAATTGGAGTTGTGAAAAATTATAGATAAGGACAAAATTTTGAAATTCAAGTTTTTTGTAGAGTTTGAAATTTGAATTTGAAATTTGAAATTTAAATTTTGAATTTAAAATTTGAATTTGAAATTTGAATTTGATATTTGAATTTGAAATTTAAATTTAAAATTTGAATTTGAAATTTGTATTTAAAGTTTGAATTTTTGAAATTTGAACTTTGAAATTTGAATTTTTGAAATTTGAACTTTGAAATTCGAATTCAAATTTCAAAGTTCAAATTTCAAAAATTCAAATTTTGAATCACAAATCCAAGTGGTAACTGAATTTTCTGCGAATAAATCCACATGATAAAATTCGGTTTTCTTGTGGATAAGAGAGAGGAATATCTTATTTGAATCCTACTTGAATTTTGAATCCCAAATCCTCTAAATGTGACTGAATTTGTTAAGGGAATCCCACCCTAGGAGGATTTGGTTTTTACGGAGAAGGATGAAGGAGAATTCAAATCTCGATCCTATTTGAATTTTAAATCTTTCCCTCACACTTGAATGGCTGAATTCTTTATGGATTAGCCTAAGGGAGAATCGATTTTTATAGATAAGGGTGAGATGAAATTCAAGTTACAAAATCGTATTTGAATTTTGATTCTCCTCACACTTGGATGGCTAAATCTAGCCATGTTTCATGGCCTAGGGGAAATCGGTTTTAGTGGATAAATGAGGAAAAGAAATTCAAGTTAAAATCCTATTTGAATTTTGAATAAAAAATCTTGCTAGGGTAGCTGAATCTTCCCATGTTTTTGGCCTATAGTGAATTCGGATTTTGTGTGGAAGAAGGGAGAAAATCTTCTCTTGGTCTAATTCAAATTCAAGGGATCACCTTATGCAAGTCTATAAATAAGGGTCCCACCATTCTAGTTCTTTCAGACCATAGACTCTCAGGTGGGTAGGCTTATTGTTGCACAACTCGCTGTGACAATAAGTTTTTAAGAGATCTGGGTGGTTGGAAGAAGACTAGCAGTGTTAGTATACCGATCGAGGATCTAAGTGACCACACAGTCTGCCATCTGAGAATTGGAGAATAATAGAAAATGCTAGTTGGTTGAAGCCTTCTGGTCATTTTCCTCCTGCATCCTTGACATCCTCTGAAGGTATAAGTTTATTATTGTTAGTTTATTGTATATGATATTACGAGATATTTAACGATCTTGAAAAACTTTTGTAATTTCGCTGTGCATTTTTATTGATTTTATCCTACAATTGGTATCAGAGCTATTTCGTGATTATATCATGCACATAAATTAGATAATAGTTTAGTCTTTTTAATCTATGGATTTAATATTTAGAGAATGACATTTTATGATTCCTTTATGTTGTTATCATAAGTTATGTATGTAGTATGTGATTATTTTAATTTTTTGAATTATTATTATAAGTATACTTAATTTTGCCGGTTATAGTTCCTTAGAATTTAGAAAAATTGTATTTAGGATTTTTCATATAACCATGGGAGCGGTTTATTATCACAGTAATTTTCCCATGGATTTTTATTTTTTAATCTCTTAGAATTTTTATGATTAGAATTCTATACACCAAAAACGGTGTAGGAAATTTTATGTAATTATTCTTGGAGGAGATTGAAGATTGAAGACCATAATTTATTTTTCCCAAAAGTTAAATTTAATTTGAAGATTGAAATTTTGTTCGTATAGAAAATTCCAATTTAATTAGGATTCAAATTAATTTTTAGAGATTCTAATGGGTAAATTGGAATGTGGCACAAAAATTGAGGACTGATCCTTTGGGACAGGCCACCGGCCTTGGTAGGGCTGCAGCCCCTATCCAGGGCTGGACCACCCACGGCCATAAGCTATGCTTGTAGCCAGGGGTGGCTGTGGCCCTTCCTCAGGGGCTGCTGAGGCCCTAGGGCTGCAGTGGCGCCCCCCCCCCCCCCCCCCCCCCCCCCCCCCCCCCCGCGTGCAGCCAATGACTGTAGGCAGGCGAGCTTCTACAACCCACCCTCCCCCCCAGAGGTGTAGCCCATGGCTACAGGCTGTACTTACAGCCTGACAGGGCTGCACCCAACCTGGGCGTGGGCTGCAAGCCCCCCAAGGGCTGGGGGTTGCCCACGGTGGCTATGGGCTTCCGAGCTCGTGGGTTGAACGGGCCAAAAAATGAAAATTTTCAATTTTTGAATTTGAGATTTAATTTTAAATCATGTTTAAAAATATGTAATTGAAAATTTGAAATTTTTGAAATTACATATTATTACATATGAAATTTAAATTGTTTGAAATTTAAATTATTTAAAATTTAAATTTGAAATTTAAATTTTAAATAATTCTTGGGATGAGAAATAAATGAAGAGGCTACATGAAGATGGATACAAGAAGATGGAGCAAAATTTAAGACCCAAACAATGCTTTGGATGGAATTTTGTAATCTTTAATTTTTTTCTTCATTCTAGGATGGGACCATGGCTTGGTTATTTAAATTTTTCTGTCATTTTTTTTATATGTCATGGATGGATGGATATGTATTGTGGATGATTTGGATGCATATTTGATAACATGTCATATATGATAGGTGAATGCCACTCAAACTATATTGATCATACATATTTTACAAAACTTGCATGTTTTTCAAAATATTGAGTGGGAGAGGGTTTTAAACAAAACTCATGGCCTTCATTGTTGATCTATATATGAAAGCATGTTAACCTCTTGCGTCAGTTCTACCCTGACCACAACCCTCGGTAGGTGTTTACCGCCGTTGGTATACTAGGTTGGATCTCCTATGTAGAAAACGTGTTTGGGTATGATTCTATTTATGACCACCTCTCGGTGACTTGGTAGGACGTGGATCGAACTACGTAAATAATTGTTATACACTCAAGACTCATTTAGTTATTAACCTTCCCTAGAAGCTCTGTTAACTAAACTAGTGACCAAAATAAGTGGTTATTAATATATTTCTTAACATTGGAGGATTTAAGGCAACATATATTAATTAGACGGGATTCATGTTTCGGCTATTTGTCCCATGACCACCCCTTAGTGGCTTAGGCCAATAGATGCTGAGAATTACCGTTGCAATGCTACATGTTTTTTCAAGTTTCATGTAAGAACATATTTGTATGTTTTATCTACTAAATTCTCTCTATATTTGCTTGGGCTTTATAATGATATTCTTGTATAATTTTATTTTATTTCAAAATATCACTGACACCCCTCATTTCAATACTCACCGAAAACAAACTAAATGGGGATAATTATAAAGACTGGAAAAGAAATCTGCTTTTAGTTCTCAGCTGCGAGAGACACAAGTTCATATTGGACAAACCATACCTACTTGGGCTTAAATCTGACACATCACTTAAGGAAGTCCCGATTACCTATATTCATTAGAGAGAATCCAATGAGATAGCTCGGTGCTACATTCTTGCTAGCATGACGAGTGCTTTACAAAAGTAGCATGAGACTTATCAAGTTGCTAGGGAGATCATGGAGAACTTAGAGGACATGTTCGGAGGCCAAGAAAAATTGGCTCGATAGTTTGCCATTACTAGTATCATAAACTTTAGACAGAAGGTAGGTATTCTAGTGAAGGACAATATGATCACTCTTATGGGATTCTTTGTTGAGGCTATTGAAAACAGTGTTGAACTGGACTACAACACCCAGATCAAGATGATGTTTAAAACTCTATCAAAGGATTTTATGGGGTTTAAGGCTGCATACAATCTAGTGACAAGGGAGTTAGGACTTACCGAGCTTATGAAACAATTCCAAGCTTATGAGTCAATGATCAAGGATGGGGATGCGGTCCAACCTAGGGGAGAGGACAACTTGACGAAATCTTCCAAACCTTCTAGGAAAAGGAAGAAGCCAAAGAAGAAGCAAACGGTTTTTAGTTTTTCTATTCCTCTTGTCTCGGATAGGAAGAAAAAGAAGAAGAACAAGAAGCTCAAGAATCCTAAAAAGTTCAAGTGCTTCCACTGTAGGAAGATAGGTCACTTCAAGAAGGCTTGCCGAGAATTCCTAGCCACCAAGGACAAGGAAGGTAAGGAACTTCATTATTTAGAAGCATGTTTGGTTGAAGAATTGAAAGACACTTGGGTCATTGATTCGGGCGCCACTAATCATGTTTGTGTTTCTTTGTAGGGGTTCGTGGAAATAAGAAGTCTACATAATAGGAGCCTCTCGTTGTAGACTGGAGACGGTAGCTTGGTGGTTGCTGAGGCAGTGAGAAATGTTTATCTTTATTTTGATGAATTTAGGGTTATATTACTGAAAGACTGTTTTATGTTCCTAATTTTAGAAGGAACTTTATATCGGTAGCTTGTTTAATAAGAGATTCTTATTCAGTTTCTCTTATTAAAAGAGTTGATATTCATAAAAATAAATCTTTTATCTGTTCTAGATAGATGGGTGGAAACCTATATTTGATCAAACCAAATATATACTCACTGCTTGATATCGAATTAACTAATAACTCTAAGAAGTTGAATGTTTCTCACTCTAACAAGGCATATCTTTAGCATTTAAGACTTGGTCATATTACTCAAGATAGGATTCAAAAATTGATGAAGGATGGTCCTTTAGAATATATGAAGGAAGTATGTCTTCCTTAATGTAAGTCTTATCTTGAGGGTAAGATGACTAAGAGGTCTTTTGGAGCTAAGGATACTAGGGCTCAGGAACTCTTAGAAATTATACACATCGATATATATGGCTCCATGAACATCGTAGTACGAAAAGGGTTCGAGTATTATATCTCTTTTATAGAGGATTACTCGAGGTATGAATATGTGTCCCTAATATATCACAAGAGCGAAACTTTTGACAAGTTTAAAGAGTATCGTACGAAAGTAGAAAAACAATTGGTAAAATCCATAAAGATACTTTGATTTGATCAAGGTGGCAAATACTTCTCTGATGAATTTCTAGGACATCTTGTAGAGAATGGAATATTATCCCAATTGACTGCACCTAGTACTCTACAACAGAATGGTGTAACAGAAATGAGAAACAGGATCTTATTGGATATGATACGATCTATGATGAGTTATTCAATACTGCCTTTATCATTCTGGGGATATGCATTACAAATGGCATGCTATATTCTGAGCCAAGTTCCAAGTAAATCAATTCTTAAGACTCCGTATGAATTATGGCGTGGCAGAAAGCCCTCTCTTAGACAAACGAAAATATGGGGCTGCTCAGCACATGTACTGGATGGGGATACGAAAAGTTAGAATCAAGATCGGAATTGTACATATTTATAGGGTATCTTAAAGGAACTAAGGGAGGTCTATTCTACAATTTGAAGGAACAAAAGGTCATTGTATCAACCCACGTGACATTCTTGAAGGAAAGTCACATGAATGACTTTAAGCCTCAAAACAAAGTGGTGCTAGAAGAGTTTATCAAGTGATAGAACTGCTCCACAGATTTCGATCTTAGACGTAAGTTTAAGTTCTAGTGAAAAACTTGCAGATAATCAATAGTTTAGGGTGCTTCGTCATAGTGGGAGGGTTTCTAGGAAACCTAATTTCTTTATGTATGATGCTGAGGTATACCAGGCCGAGGCTCATGAGCATATGGATAATCCGGTCACTTATGATGAAGCTATAAATGATATAAATTCCAAATCTTGGAAGCAAGTCATGAACAATAAGATGGATTGTATGAAATCCAACTCTGTTTGGGAACTTGTGGATCTACCGGATGGGATAAAACCCATTGTATGCAAGTGGGTCTACAAAAGAAAGAAGGATGTAGAAAGGAAAGTTGAAACTTTCAAGGCTAGACTTGTGGCAAAAGGATATACGTAAAAGGCTGGAATCGATTACGCTGAAACCTTTTCATTTGTTGCTATGCTGAAATCTATACGTATTCTTCTGTCCATTGCTAAGGCTCTCGATTACAAGATCTAGCAAATAGACGTCAGGACGGCATTCTTGAATGGCCATCTTGAGGAAAGTATCTATTTGATACAGTCTGAAGGGTTCATGGTAAAAGGCCAAGAAAGAAAAGTCTGCAAATTACTTAGATCCATTTATGGATTAAAGCAAGCATTCTGCTCATAGAACCAAAAGTTTGATCAAACGATCAAAACATTCAGTTTTGAGCAGAACATTGATGAATCTTGTGTTTATAAACAAATTAAGGATGGAAAAGTGATCTTACTGGTACTCTATGTTGATGATGTACTGCTCATTGGGAATGATGTAGGGAATTTATTATCGGTCATACTTTGGCTGCGCCAACAGTTTGACATGAAGAACTTAGGAGAAATTAATTATGTTCTAGGTATTCGTCTCTTTAGATATAGAAAGAACAAAATGATGGCATTATCCCAAGCTTCATACATAAACAAAATAATCGATAAGTATGCAATGCAAGAGGTAAAGAAAGGTTCACAACCTTCTATTGCCGGTCTAACTCTTTCATTGGATGACTGTCCTAAAATATCGGAAGAAATAGAGCATATGAGTAAGGTCCCTTATACATATGTTATGGGTAGTCTTATGTACGCTATGCTTTGCACTCACCCGGATATATGTTTTACAGTAGGTATGATGAGTTGATATTAAGCAAATCCTGAAATCAAGCACTGACAAGCAGTAAAACATATACTCAAGTATTTTTAGAGAACAAGTGATTAAACGCTGGTGTATTCTGGAAGGGACCTAACACCGGTAGGATACATGGACTCAGACTTCTATATTTGCAAGGATTCAAGGAAGTTAACATCAAGATTAGTGTTCTTGCTCGAAGGAAGTGCCATTGTGTAGAGGCACGTGAAACAAGGTTACACAGATGACTCTACAATGGAGGCTAAATATGTGGCTGTAGTTGAGGTATCTAAAGAAACGGTTTAGCTCCACAAGTTCTTTAGAGACCTTGAGGTTATTCTGAGTGTTGACAAGCCTATCACACTGTATTATGATAATAGTACAGCTATTACCAACACAAGGGAATGTAGGCGCCATAAGAGGACAAAGCACATAAATCGGAGGTACCATATAATTAGAGGACACGTGGAGACAGGACTAGTGGATATATGTAAGGTCACATCCGAAGATAACATTGCCGACCCTTTTACTAAGACTTTGGTGGCTAGAAGCTTTGAGAGGCATGTTGAGGTGATAGGGATGCAAAACATGGCTCATCTACTGGCTTAGGAAAAATGGGATATTGTTAAAAAATGCCCTAAGCATGAAAGATATTTTGATGTATTTCATTTATTTTGAACTGGATAATAAAATTATATTTAAAGGTTATTCATTACATTGCCATTTGTCCTTATTCTATTTATATGTTAAAGTAAATTTAAGCAAATATGGCTTATTGACTGCTTATGTTAAACTGTTAGAATGTTGCATGCAATTGACTTTTGTATGCGAGAAGACAATATTCTAAAATAAATAGTCTAAATTATGGTCGGTAGTCTATGGGGTTAGACTAAGCATATAACTCATGTTAAGACTATTATGTTGTCTAAAACCATGGTGGGGACGGTTTGTTTTGACTGTCCGGAGCATAGACTATTAAGTAGAGACATAAATATGTTGCTTGGTGGTGATATATGGGATCGGGATTAAAGTGTGATTAATATGTATAGTCCGTTATGAGTGGATCAATCTGCTTTTTGACATTTATTATGCAATAATCTTAATCCTGAGTAAATGAACTACTTCATGTATATAACTTGTGAACTTTGATGTTCCAATAGCTAAAACGTCTCAGAGGTAGTAAGATTATAGGCCGGTTTGTTGGGTGTATGACTTGTATATGATGGAGGGTTTGTTTACAGATATTGGAATCATAACTATAATAAGGAGTTAAAGGCATCCTCTTAAACACATTATACTGGATGTGAAAATGGACAAGGTCTTGGGTCATCAGCTGGGTGGATGACTTCTTAGTCACATATGGTGAATAATTATTTTCTTATCGGTAGTATAATAGAACTTTAAGATAGCTTGATCAGTAGGTTAAACTGACTTTGACCTAAGGCTGATCATGGATATCATATGAGGGTTTTGCATACATGATAAGGTCGTTGGACAATAGTTTGTCACAAGTTTTCATAATACAGTATATAATTGGAAGTTCAATTTCAGGTTTATAATGGTATGACTCTAAAATTAGTGATCATATGATTAAGTTGTTCAGTACAGAATAATGATTATATAAATTCATAGGAGTTCGATTATATAAGTCCAAGTAGTCCCTCTACTAATTTCACATAATTCCTTAACATATGGCAAATTGATCGAGGTATACTTATTGGCTTGTTGTCTTACATGGATATAGGTGTTGTTCACATAGAATAAGGGTGGAAGACAAGATTCTCTCTTGTTGAATTCCTCTTATACTTGTGTCCTTAAGTACATCTAAGTCGTGTAATGTCTATATGAGCTCCCTTACCATAAAATCCATGATGAGTTGTCGTCAATCAAGATGTATACTCTTCGCATATGTGAGCTGACTTCTGGTTTTATATTTTAACAACTAAATCCCATTTCCAATTTTCCTTTGAAAATATGACTTACATAATGAAATATACTGTGTTATTTTATCAAATATTCGTAATCAGATTATTTTTCCTTTAATTTTCAAAATCGTGATATTTTCTAAAATTATAAAATTTATAAAATTTTACAAATTAATTTTTTTAAAATCAATCTTTTGGCCAAATTACTAAAGAAAAAAAAAATGACTACAAGGAAAGGATAAGATAAATTTTACCTCTTGACAATCATCTATTGATAACTTCTAGCACATATTCCGAGACAGTTATTTTCTCCAAATTAACGAGCACCTAGAACAAAATCACTACATAAAATATCTATCTAAAAATCTCGTAATCATAATTACGGTAAGTTCAATTTATTAGTATGTTGTTGATTTTTAAATTTTAAAACAACATTTTATTTTTTCACTCGTACTTTCCAAAACGACATTTTGTTTTTAATACTTGAATATATATATATATTATTAAAGATTTTGACATGACCTGCCTTAAAATATTGACTACTCAAAGACTGCAAAATGCTTAATCTATAAAAAACATTTCTAATTCTCAGAGGAGTTTACATATAATTTAAATTTCAAATTCCAGATCAATTTAAAATCTTTATCTAAAAATTATTATTGTTATTTATTTATTTATTTATTATATATTCATATACATACACAATTATACATTTATATATATATACAAATATGTTTTTGAGGTGGTTCCAGCCAGTGGAATGAGGGCGGTGTGGCTTGGTGGCTGGCGTGAGTGAGGGAATGCAAAGGTGGCCCAGGCTGGCTAGGTACAAGACGGCGAGGCATGGCTGGCTGGGTCCAGGTGTGGTGGTAGAGGCTCGACTACCATGGGTGGAGAGGCACAAAGGGCAACTGGTATTGTTGGCTTTTGGCTGCAAGGGGAACGACTGGGTCACGGTGTAGGCATAATTGGATGGGCAAGACAGTGAGGCTGGGCGAAGACCATGGCTTAGGCGTAGTGTTGTAAGGAGGCCTCGGTGGTGTGGGCTAGCGACAGTTTCGAGTGGTATTGGTTGTGGGCATGGCTCAGTGTTCACGAAGGGGACAGCTATGGCGGTGTTAGGCTACAAGGGGAACGACTAGAGGTGGCTTGAGTGGCTCAGCACATGTGACGCCCCGTAGAGCCTAGCAACGGCTTGGGTCGGACGTCGGTGATAGGGGGTTCAGGCACAAGTAAAGAAGAGGTCGATGAAAAAGAGTAAGAAAGTGAGGGAGTGAGTTAGAGAGAGAGGGTGAGAGTTAGATAGAGAAAGATTGAGAGAGTTTTTGAAAAAAAAGAGGATGAAAAAGATTGAGGGGGAGATTGAAATTTTGAGAAGGAGAGGGAGTGGGATTTCAAAATAAAATTTTGAGAAAGGGAGATGGTAAGGAGAACAGTTGGAGCAAAGGAAGAAGAGAGAGAAATTGAAATATTGAAAATGAGAGTGAGAGAATGAAGGACGTGAGAGAGAAAGCTTATGAGAGAAATTAAGAGTGAGATGGTGAAAGATGAGAGATGGAGAGGAAAATATGGTTTGGAAAGTGAGATTTTTTGAAAAATTTTGTGAGAAAAGAAAGGAGAGGGATCGGTTTTTAGAGAGTTTGAGGGAGATATAAAAAAAAATATTGAAGAGAGGAATGAGTGAGGTGGGTGACAAGGATGTGAGTAAGGTTGAGAAATTTTAAAAAATGGAGAGTGGGAGACAAAATGGAAAAGGGTCAGCGAGGGTGGTTGAAAAGTGAGTAAGAGCAGTTGAAGATTATTTATTTATTTATTTATTTATTATAATAATTTTATTTTATAGAAATTGGGAAAAATTGTAAAATTTTCAAAACTTATCAAAATGTTCAAAATATTCTCAAATTAATATTTAATGCGTCAAAAATTTTAAATTGAACTCCTGAAATAAAATTTATTAGTAAACTAATAACATAATCTTTTACACTCATGTGTAAATTTTAAATTCAAAATTTCATAACATGACATCTTGGCTATTAAAATTGTGGTTTAAATTATGATTTTGGGTTAAGTCATTGGCTCACTAATATTTATAAACTTAATAAAACTTTTTATTTTTTAAAATCTGAATTGTTTATCCAATAAAAAATAGAGACCTATTAATTTAAAGAGCGTTAAGACTAACTTATATATATATTAAAATTAAAAAAAAACCAATATATTAACACTTTAAAAAAAAAAAAGAAAAAGGAAAACAGCTAGGGACCTACACATATATCAAAATTTAAAAACCCATTATATTAAACCTAAAAGAAAACGAAAAAAGAAAAAAAGCTAGAGGCCATGGTAGTTCTGTAATTAATAGCAACGGGCGGAACATCCTGGTTGTAAGAGGATGGCTTTTGCATCATGAATGCTGGGCCAGGACAGGATCAGATTTTTAAGCCTTCTTTCTTTCTTTCACAAAGACAGAAGAACAGGGAAGGACAACAACACTACAACCAAAGATCTTTGATCCATCAACAAGAAACGCTGACAGAACAACCAAAGAAATATCAGTGGTAGAAAATGTTCTCAACTAGTAGACAGAAGCTCTGATTGCTCAGAGCAAAACTTTAAAAAGAATAGAAGAGCAGATGTCTTTAACAGCACCAAACTCAATCCTTCATAGATTAGAAGATCAAATCCAGTGAACCCACGAAGAATTAATGATGATGATTAAGTACAACACTATCCCAATGACAGTTTACACTAAGAAGGAAATAGAAATGAAGAACCTGGAAAACCAACTTGCTGATCTCTAATCACAAACATGGAGAAAAACGTATGAAAATACAACTCCATAGCAGTTCACCATGATAACAAAGTCTCCTCAGCCATTACCATCTTCAACTGGAAGTTCAATTCTTCAACTGAAAAAGATTCTAGAAGATGAAGATAAGGAAAAGAGAAGATTGGCAAAAGAACAAAAGCTAAAAGGAGTGTAGATTTCCCAACCATCTCAAGAAGAATAAGCTTTTATTCATCCTGCACCAAGATCTTATCAACAAGCTCTAAAAATATTGGAGCCATCCACTACAACCCAGCTGCTTGCCAGTCAAACTCAATAAGATCAATATTCTTCATCAGAAGAAGATCGCGATAAACAATCAATTAGAGAAACTTGTACCTTGAAGAGGATCAAGCTAACCTAGAACCATCAGAAATAGAAAATGAATCCTTCGAAGAATTAGTACAAATGAAAACCTAACTGAGTCATTTGATCAGGAAGAGATAGACGAGGAACTAAAGCAACTGATGGTACAACCCAACATGAGTGTCAAGCGATGAAAGAACCACCAGAAGAAGGAGACGAAGTACTAGATGAACTAAAAGAACAATAGCAGAGACAACAAAGCAGAAACGAAGATAAAACCAAATTTTTGGTTTTCTTTATTGATGATTTACCGCCTACCAGATGGAGAGAAAGATTCCAGAAATTTAAAGCTTAGCTTTTATTGGAATCTTATAAACCAAGAGTTGATACTCATAGCGTCCTATACAGCTTTGCCTCCAGATTAACTAGAACTCTACAAGAGTGGTGGATGGGTCTAGGATAATACAAACAGCTCCAATTCCTCTAAGCAGAATCAATAGAAGCAGCTGTGTAACAAATTCATACGGAATTCTGTGGCCTTGACGACCAACTCATAGATCGACTACAAGCAGAATTCTTCAAGTTAAAGTGCTATTCAATGGATAAGTGAGATCTCGAAAGACCCCATGAACGGGTTATTAAAAGATTCTATCAAATTGATGGAATGAATGACACTAACTTGAAACAAGTGTATTTGTCTTTGATAACAGAACCTTTGGGTGAAGAGACTTCTAGACTCTTAGTAGCAAGAAATTTAGAGCTAAAATTGTTACTATTGGGGAATTGTTTCAACTTATTCTCAAAGAACTTGACAAAATGTGCTCCCAGAATAAATTCCTCCAACAGTATATCAAGCAGTCAAAGAAGCTCTCTAAAGTCTGTGGAAGCAAGCACTTGACCATTAAGTGCAAAAAAAGGGAGTCCCAATGCCACTGTCCAAAAAGCCCGAAAGAACAAAGAAGAAGAAAATTCAAGACATTCAGGTTTTCAAAAAAGCAATTCAAGAGAAGAAGACCATTGAAGTTCATCAGATGCAAGACCACCTTTAAGAAGAAAGATAGGTGTTTTATCTGTGGACAGTGTGGTCACTTTGCGAAGAATTGTCTAAAAAGGAAGTCAGCCAGACTCATCAAACATATCTAGGAAACTACCCAAATTGATCTAGACGAACACGACCTAGAATCAATATTCTCCACTGATGATGAGATCGGCCTAGAAATAATTTGTGCAATAGAACCACGTCTATTAGCAGATCAAGTAGCAATAACAGCCTCAGAAATAATTCAGCCTACAATCAAAGTCAAAGTCCTCCCAAAAAAATTCTCCAACCCAATTATAGTCACAGCATTTTTTGCCACAGGTGCATCCTACTCCATGATGAATCCAAAGATTTTACCAGCTTCATTATGGAAGAAGGAAAGACAACATTTCTATGCTGCCAACGGAGAAATTTTCAACATAGAACTCATCAGTAAACCAATTAAAATCAGATTCTTTCCTGAGTGTTCTGTGATCCATAAAATCATTGGATATGAACTACCTAGTAAGGATTTAATAATCGGCTTTGATATATATATCAGAAGTGTAAAGGACTTCGTATTCTTTCAGGTGGACTAGGCTACAAGTAGCAATTTAGCCCATGGGAATCATTCCTAAACTCTTTCCATCCTTTTGAAGAATACAAAACCAGTCTGATAACAAATTCTTATGCAGACTCCCATGAGGAATTCCTAAAGAAGTGCTCATATCCTCTCTGGCAGAATGAAAATTCTTTATTAGCTTGCCATTCAAGCTAAATGAAGACATCAATCCAACCAAAGCCAGTCATCCAGGAATGAACCCAGAGCACCAGTAAATGGCGACGAAGGAGTGCCAAGAACTCATCCAACAAGGCCTAATTGAAGAAACCATATCAGATTGGGCATGCAATGCATTTTACGTTAACAAGCGATCAGAACATTCTAGAAGAAAGCAAAGATTGGTAATCAATTATCGGCCTTTGAATCAATTCTTAGTCGATAACAAATTTCTTTTGCCTAATAGATCAGCATTATTTGCCAATTTAGCCAAAGCCCAAGTTTTTTCTAAATTTGACTTAAAAGCAGATTTTTGGTAATTAGGCAAAACCCAGTTGACCTGCCCAAAAAGCCTTCAATATTCCAAATTACCATTACCAATGGATTGTTATGCCCTTTGGTCTCAAAACAGCTCCATCACTTTTTTAGAAGGCTATGACCCAAATTTATGACCCAATCCTTGACCAAGCCCTAATCTTTATTGATGACATCCTATTATTTTCAGAAGATATCTCAGCCCATAAACAACTACTAGCCCAATTTTGTGATATTACTGAGAAATATGGGATTATGCTCTTAGAAAAGAAAATGGTTATTGTTCAGTCAGAAATTGACTTTTTGGGTATGAAAATTACCAAAGGAAGTTACCAGACACAGCCTAATATTGGACAAGAGCTCCTCAAGTTTCCAGAGTCCAATTTGACGAAGGCCTAAATCTAACAATTTCTAGGTATAGTAAATTATCTTAGGGATTTTGTTCTTCATGCCTCAAAGCTAATGGCCCCACTCTTTAGGATGTTGAAGAAAGAAGCACCAGAATGGTCTAACGAACAGATAGTGGTAATGAAAAGACTAAAGGAGACGATGCAGGCCCTTCCTCCTTTACAGATTCCTTCTACAGGGAAAAGAGTCCTTCAGACAAACACAAGTGACAACTCATGAGGAGCTGTATTCCTCGAAGAAGATGATTCAGGAAAAAGATGTATCTGTGGATTAAATAGCAGTCAATTCAGCCCAGCTCAGCAGCACTACCATTCTACAATGAAAGATTTACTTGCTATAAAGATGGGAATCTCAAAGTTTGAATTCCACCTCATCGGGTACAACTTTACAGTGGAAACTAACTGCTCGGTAGTGAAAGGAATGCTTAAGCCTAACCAGATCAAAACAAAGAATTCTCAAATGATCATGTTCCTTAATTGGTGTGACCAATATTCCTTCAACATTAAGGTAATAAAAGGTAAGGAGAACACTATTTCATATTACTTTCTAGGAAGAATCTCCTCACTATAAGTACCTCTGTCCATACTGCCCAAATCATCCCAATCATCGCCACTAAAAACAACCCCAACTTTCCTTTAATTCTCATGGCTTTCTCATCCTCTCCAGCCTAGTTTTACAAAGGCAATTATACAGCCTATGATATTTATCGATACTCTTACCCCAAAGAGTTAATTAGGTTGTTTAAATCTAAAAATCCAAAAGAGAGAACAGTGAAAAAAGCTATTAAAGAGCTTGTTCAACTAACCAAATACTCGGGTCTAGATTATGTAAAAGAATTAGGGTTTCATCCAGAATACCCTTTTTCCAAAATATTTCGTTTCCGAATAAAAGAATGGTTCCTTCCAATCCAACTCATTCATATCCTTTGGTATTTATCTAGTATGTTCACTATAGCCATAGAAGTCCAAACTGTTGAACTTCTATCCACAATCTAAACTTATCAAAACAGAAAAGACCTCTAACCAGCCCTGAATAATATCATTGAATTTCTGTTATGGTTTAACCTTGGATTAGATGAATGGAAAATATTATTGAAAGATCAATTCACCAGAATCAGAGGAACGACACTAGTTGGATATATGTATCCTATGACTCTAAAGGTCATCTCTCCAGATAAAGGCTACATAGTCCTTTTTCTCTCTCTCTCAATGCAAAACTGAATTACAAAAGGAACATTATACTGTGTAACCCTACGGTAGAAATCTATGTTTCAAGTAGATTCACGATCAACAGAGACGAACAGGAATGCAGGGAAGTGCAAAAACAATTGTTCTACAGAAATCACGTAATCCCCAAACAGTTATGGCCAGAACTAGAACAAGACGCTCCATGGGAACATTTCCCATCGGAATATCTTAAACATGTCATAGATGCTCTTGACTACTTTTATTTTTATGTCCTCCCAATTCACAATCATCCAGACACCAGAGTATCAACTCCTCCAAAAGAAAATGTGATTCTTACTCAATAGGATAAGGATGATCCATCCAGCTCAGCCACTCAACATAAAGACAACTCATCAACTCGGATAGAATCCCAAGCTAATCTATCCAGCCCAAAAGCAATAATGGATATTGACAGCCAGTGAAATAATTCATCAACCAACTTAGCTCTTCATAATTGTCCACTACACTATTTGCTTACCGACATAGCTTTTCAAGACTCCCAAGACCTATGAGACTTTGCCGACACTCTCGGGATAAGCAATAATGAAGATGCTATGGCTAATCTGAGTCCGAGTCACTTTATGTAAAGTATTTGTCTTTTTACTTTTATCAGTCATTAGGCTAGCTATTTATATCAGCCATGTGAGTTCTTTTGTCTAGTTGTAATTTTGCTTTTGACTTTGTCAGCCACAGTCTTTGGCCCTAGTGTCAGTCCATAAACCTGAGTTACTTTTAAGTAACCAGGGTAGATTTTGTAAACTAGAGTTAGTCGAAGAGAGCAGTATAAATAGCCAACCCTTGTTCTCAGAATGTATGCTTTGCCTATGATAAGAAATAATATTCTCTAGTTCTAAAATTCTCATGAGTCACTAAGAACCCCTTCAGGGGCTAATATTAGTATCTATAGCAGCTAGAATCATGGTTTAGGTTCGTTAGTGACTACTACTATTGTATGAATCCTAAAGAAAAGAATTTGTTATTGTCAAAAGCCAGCATATGATCTGTTAGTAATCCCAAAAGAGTCGTAAGGCCTATGAAAGCCAAAGGGGTGTGAAGGCAGACTGAGTAGATTACTAGGATCCTATGTGAACTTATGATTCTGATAAGTTCTAGATTGATCAAGAACATTGGTTGGAAAGATTGATAGGATGTGGGGAAAGAATAAATTCTAAGTTTTATTCTTTTAAACCCTTTGGGTTTCTGCTAGCTTCTCATAACAACGCAATGTACCTGGATTCATATTATAGTAGGAACCCCCAATGGTATCAAAGCTAGGTTTAGTATAGAAATTACATCAACTTGAAAATATCCACAGAAGCAACGCTAGTGCTCTCATCAGTCGCAAGATGTTTTATAAAAGTCAAACTAGCCAATACTTTGCAAGAAGGGCATGGGCTGGAAAAAATTGACTCCAAGTAAGTTTTGCATGAGCTTCTGCATTTGATTAGAATTTGAAAAAAAAAAAAAAAGCACTTTGCGATAAGTGAAATGCTGATCTTCATACTTAAAAAAAAATGCTATTCTTCATTTAATTTTTAATTTGGAAAAATCACCAATTAAAAGAACTAGTGCAAGTCATGTGGTTTACCTAATAAACTTGGCCCCCTTGTCCAAATCTAATGCTAAAAAACCTTTTCAAAATTTTTGGGCCACTAATTTTGATCTTTTCAAACTTGGATAGAAAACCTTCATTATCCTTGCTTCTAATGTAAAAAAGAAAAAAATTGTAAATGAATAAAATATTAATTTTACAAATCCTTTATTTAGGTGTCGTTTGTTTCTAGCATTACATTTATATTGCATTCAAATGAAATGTAATTTTTATCAAAACACAAAAGTATTGCATTCAAATTTCAATCACATTATATTTTAAATCAAATACAATCAATATTCATTATTTTACATTTTTTATTATTTTTATTAATCACATCAATACTCTTTTTATGTCTTCCTTTTTTTCTCTACTTTTACCCCTAACATCATATATTCTTTATTTAACTACAATTCAAATACTTTTCATTCAAACACACATTGCATTTAAATGCAATGTAAATACTTTTTCTCCAAATGTAAATTGCATTCACTACAATTCAAACATAATGCAAATGTAATGCATTTATCAAACGGAGCCAAATTCTTTTCCTCTCATGTAATTCCAATACTTTTCATCTAAACACACATTGCATTTAAATGCAATGTAAATACTTTTCCTCCAAATGTAAATTGCATTTAATACAATTCAAACGTAATGCAATATGATGTAAATTAAGCACGACAAAGTATGATGTGTATTTCAGTATATGTTTTATAATGTTCTACGACTTTATAGTTTCAAGATCAGTTTAAAAAAAATCCTCAATTTTCATGATAAAATCAAAGTTTAAAATATGAACGGTAAATAACAAAAGTAAGTTACGAGTAAGTTGCCGGTGAGCTAATGAGGTGACAGCCTATCATAATGGACTCCAAAGCACGACTATACTAGTACTGTTAACCTCCATGATGGGCTGGCCACTATAGTTGGTATTAGAGCAGTTGACCATATTCCCCAAGGTCTGATGCGTATCTCATTCATCGATCCAAGTAAGTTAAATTCATTTTTACGATTAGTAAATGTTTATTAACGTAAAGTGAACCTAATGTGGGAACTAAGATGACGAGACCACCGTATATCAGACCACATCCATACAGAGTTAGGGGTTCTCCTAGGGTGTGGATTAGACCCATAGTTAGGCCATCCCCACCTCGATGACCAACGGTACGCTCTCCAACACCGACAAACCTTGCTACTCCACAAGTAGAGGCATCGGTGACAGTTAGGGCACCAACCCCTCCACCAGTACTCCATCCACCACTAGCAGTAGTTAATATCCCGGTAGTAGGTGGACGAGAACATATCGGCACAAGAGTTTCTACCAGAGCTACCTAGGCTTTTAGGGCTTGCTAGCCACCTACTTTTGATAAAAAGGCCACAGTCTATTACAGTATAGGATTGGCTGCACACTGTAGAGATGATTTGCCAGTCATGTTACATAGACCGAGATTATTGGGTTATTCTCGTTGTGAGCACTTTCCAAGGGGACATTTTTTGAAAGTCTCAAACCAAATCTTTAACTCCATATATATATTTCAGTCAAACTTTTGACCAAAAGTCAAACCGAACGGTTTTGCACCGAAATCGTGTAGACGAGTTTCTGAGGCTGTCCGTGCGATTGGTTTCCTTAATTCACTCCAGTTTGACTAAAAATCCATACCGTAAGTATTTCGTCTTTTAGTGACTTATAGTATATTTTTAGGGTTTTTAAAACCAAAAAAAGCATGATTGATCCAATTTCGGTTCGGTAAAATTTTCCATTCTTGAACATACTCTCTTTGGCATGGTTAGATTTCATTGCGTTCTAAATAGTATTAAATCATACATTTTACAATTATGTACATAAAAATCATTGTATACATATGTTATACATAATTTCCGAGAGTAGTAAAATTTCTTAGTTGTCACATTTACCTCTTTTTATAAAATTTTCGTCCTTGAAAATTAGAATAAATTAGGGTATAAAGCTTTCATCTCATCTTACGTTCCCATGTAGCTTCTTCAATACTATGATTTCCCCATAAAACCTTGACTAGTGGGATCATCTTATTTCTTAACACTTTCTCTTCACGTGCTAGAATTTGTACTGGTCGTTCTTCGTAAGTTAGATCTTCTTGGACTTGCATAGGTTCATACTTCAACACATGTGATGGGTCAAATATGTATTTTCTCAACATTGATACATAGAAGACATTGTGCACTGCTGACAAATCTGGAAGTAGTGCCAACTTGTAGGCTACCTTCTCAATGTATTCGATTATTTCGAATGGTCTAATATATTTTGGACTCAATTTTCCCTTTTTACCAAAACGCATTACGCCCTTCATTAGCGATACCTTGAGGAATATGAAATCCACTTCTTTGAACTCCAGGAATCTTCGTCGTTTATCTGCATAACTTTTCTGTTGGCTTTGGGCGATCTTCATCCTTCTCTAAATCTTTGCAACTGCATTTGAAGTTTCCTATATAAAATCAGTCTTGTGTAGCTGCTTTTCTAGTAGATCGTACCAGTAAATAGGCGATCTATATTTTCGTCTATATAGAGCCTCATACGATGCCATTCCTATGGAAGCTTGGTAACTATTATTGTATGAGAATTCTATCAAAGGTAGTTTCTCATTCCAAACTCCCGGAAAATCTATAATCCAAGCTCTGAGCATTCTTTCAATGTCTGGATGGTTTGCTCTGACTATCCATCTGTTTGGGGATGAAAAACTGTGTTAAGGCATAACTTTGTCCCTATAGCTTCTTGTATGCACTTCCAAAATGATGAAGTGAACCGTGCATCCCGATCAGAGATAATGGACTTTGGGAGTTTATGTAACCGAATAATATTCGTCAGATACGGATGTGCCAATTTATCCAATGTGAAGGTTGTTTTAATGGCTATGAATCGCACCGTCTTGTCAGTCTATCCACGATTACTCAGATAGCATCATACTCTTCTCAGGTCTTAGGAAGCCCTATCACGAAATCCATGTTACGAAATCCATGGTAATGTGCTCCCATTTCCATTCCAGAATTTCCAGAGGTTCTAATTTTCCTCTGGGATGTCTATGCTCGGCCTTGACTCTTTGACAGCTCAAGCATCTACTCACGAATTCCACAATATTATTTTTCATCCCTTTCCACCAAAACTGTATCTTAAGGTCCTGATACATTTTCTGGCTCCAGG
This sequence comes from Antiaris toxicaria, assembly GCA_035233585.1. Classification (NCBI taxonomy): domain Eukaryota; kingdom Viridiplantae; phylum Streptophyta; class Magnoliopsida; order Rosales; family Moraceae; genus Antiaris; species Antiaris toxicaria. The sequence goes on from CP141153.1 coordinate 23,550,678, forward strand.
ATGAACGAAATATGGCGTTTTATGAGCTTCTACCATAATTCATCTTCTAAGTCCTTCATTGGCTGGGACATAGATTCTCCCTTGATATAAAAGCATTCCAACACTAGAAATGCTTACATCTGACTTCATACCATTGGACACCTCTTCTCAGAGCTTCATTGCACTTGAATCCAGCTTCTGGGCTTTTTTAACATCTTTAACCAGAGAGGACTCTAATCGTAGTGCTGATAACTTCTCAGCTATTAACTCTAATCTAAGGGAGTTAATTTCTTGCTGCAATGCTTTTGGTAGCTCTTCAATTAGCAACCGTTGGGAGTAGTCGATTTTCTACTCAGGGCATCAACTACTCAGTTTGCTTTTCTGGGATGGTAAGAGATTTCACAATCATAGTCCTTCACTAACTCTAACCATCTTCTCTATCGCATGTTTAACTTCTTCTTCGTGAAGAAGTATTTCAAACTCTGGTGATCAGTGAAGATTTGGCACTGAGCTCCATATAAATAGTATCGTTAGATTTTGAGTGCGAACACTACTACAACAAGTTCTACGTCATGAGTTAGATAGTTTCTCTCATGATCCTTTAACTGGCACAATGCATACACAATTACCTTGTCATTTTGCATTAGTACAGCTCCCAAGCCTACTTTTGACGCATCACTTTAGATTATGAAATTTTCTCCTTCGGTGGATAGTGTAAGAATAGGTGCACTTGTCGGTCATCTCTTCAATTTTTGAAAACTTCTTTCACACTCTTGCGTCCACTCGTATTTCTTTTCCTTACGTGTCCAAGAAAGTGCACTTTATCTAACCAAAATTTACACTTAGAGAATTTCGCATACAATTGATGCTTTCTTACAGTGTAAAGAACAATAATTCTCAAATGCTCCTCGTGTTCCTCATGATTCTTTGAATATTTAAGTATGACATCAATAAATGCGATGACAAACTTATCAAGAAATTCTTTAAAGACTCTATTCATTAAATCCATAAACGCGGCTGGAGCATTAGTCAATCTAAACAGCATCACTAAAAATCCATAGTGACCATAACGGGTTCTGAACGCTATCTTAGGAATGTCGCTCTCCTGGATTCTCAGTTGATGGTATCCCGAACGTAAGTCGATCTTCGAGAATACCGTTGCTCCTTTTAACTGGTCGAACAGGTCATCAATTCTAGGTAATGGATACCTATTCTTGATGGTAACATTATTCAGTTCTCTGTAATCAATGCACATCCGGAGAGTTTCATCCTTCTTTTTAACAAACAGTACTGGAGCTCCCTATGAAGAATAGCTTGATCGGATAAATCTCTTATCAAGCAGTTCTTTTAACTGCACCTGTAGTTCTTTTAATTCTGCTGGTGCCATACGATATGACACTTTAGATATTGGAATAGTCCCTGGCATAACATCGATCTCGAACGAAATCTCCCTTTCAGGAGGCAATCTCAGCAATTCCTCTTGGAATACATCGAGAAATTCATTGACAATTGGAACATCTTCTGGTTATTATTTCTTTTCCTCCATCACATCTACTACGTATGTCAGGTATCTCATACAGCCACTAGCTATCAACTTCTTCGCTTTTATTGCACCAATCAGCATCTTCCTTGGTCAATGAGATGAGTTGACATACTCAAAACTCTCTTTCTCGTCCAGTTGAAAGACTATTTTTCGCTTCTGACAGTTGATTATGGCTTGGTATTTTCCTAGGAAATCCATTCCTAGGATTACATCATAGTCAATGATCTTCATCATGATCAAATTGACATATAACTCCTTATTTGCCATAATTACTGGCACATGGTGTGGCCAGTAATTTGACAACAATACTTCTCCTAAAGGTAGAGATGTCCTAAAAGTCATTCCTATATTGTCCTTAGCATATCCTAACTTGTCAGCAAATTCATAGGATACAAAGGAATGTATGGCTCTTGAGTTAAAAAGGATATATGCCAAGTAGTTAAATACAGAAAGCTGACCTGTAACCACATTGGATGTCCCCGCTTTAACATCCTCTTTGGTGAAGACCGTAACATGAGCATCTGTTTGTGAGGTCTGCTCTTGGCATTCTAACCATGTTAATGGCACTACCGAAGGCCCTTCAATTCTCCCCTATAATGCATGAGCTTAAGGTAGTTGTGAACGTGGAGGATATTGCTGGTGCTGCTACATCGACCCTGAGGTATTCTAGCGGTTCATTGGATAATTTTTAGCAAAATGTCCCTCTCGTTCGCACTGGTAACATGTGTTGGTGCCAAATCAGCACTGGCCTGGATGGCTTTTTCCACACGTGGCACAAGTGGGAAAACTTGGTCCTGTGCCCTGAATTGTCTTTCGCTGTTGATTGTGGTTATCTTGGCTTCTATTTCTAGGAAAATTCCCTTTTCTTTTACTTTGCTGTTGTTGGGAGCCTTGAGTGTTGGACTAATTGGGTCGATTCTGACTGATCTTATTGCTCTGGCCAGTCTGCATCCCTACCTGTGCTGACTTGGTAAGGATCTTTTCCTTCTTCTTTGCCTCCCAAACTTTCTCTCTTTCCTCCTTTTGTCTGAACAGGTGGTATTTAGCTCTAAGGGCCCGGCTTACATAATCCGCCACTGAGGTTGGTGGTACTGGCCCACTGTCAACTAATGCAGATATTTCAGGCCTAAACATACTGATCATCTTTTAGATTTTCTCTATCTCAGTTGGCACCACATATGGGCACAAACGAGATAGCTGATCAAATCTTCTGCACACTTCACTCACCGACTGATTTCCCTATTTCAATTCAGTAAATTCTTTTTGTTGGGGGTGTAGGGCGGCCAAATCATAGTATTTTTGGTTAAATTCCTCTAGAAATTCGTTCTAGGTCATAGTGGTCACATCCCTTCTCATGCGGACAGTGTCCCACCAGAATCTGGTATCCTTTTTTAGCACAAAGGAGGCACACAAAATCTTTTCTTGATCAGTTAAGTTCATAAACTCTGGGACCATCTGCAGATAAGAAAGCCACTCCTCTGCCTCCAGTGGATTAAGCGAACCTTCAAATTCCAGTGGCTTCATCTAACAGAATAGTTCATATAGGGGTTCCTAATTCACCCTAGGTTGAGGTTGCTGGACTTCTGAAACAACTGGTGACACAGCTGGTATGGTTTCTGCCACCTGTGAGTCATGGCCTTCTTCTTGGCGTTGTTGTTGTTCCATTATAGATAACCGCTATCTTAATTCAGCATTTTCTTTCATTTGAGTCTCTAGGAGGGCTTGTAGTTCCTCCACTCTTTCTACTATTGCAGGACGTCGTCCTCTTCATGCACTCATTATGTTCTCTTTCTTCTAACCTTGCATAATAATCAAAGGTTAGATTTTCCATAAATAACTTGGTAATGTAGCAAAAATTTTAAACATATCATTTACTACATAATATAAGCATTTCAAAACATCTCATCTCATTTCATAGCATTTCCTTGCATCATACATATCATACATGAACATTTACATACACTGTAACGTTTAGGCCATATTCGTCATAGTCCTCTACTTCATATATACATATTTACATATACACATATAGACATGTAATTATACATCTTTCAGTTTTCAATCATCTTGTTCATTTTGACCTAAAGGGAACTCTTCGAGATCCTTTTCATCCTCATCAGAATCATCGCTAGTGGACATCCCCTGATCATGGTTTGTGTTTGTCCTTGTTAGGAAATGCCCTAAGTATTAGAGACATTTTGATGTATTCATTTTGAACTGGATAATAAAATTATATACATAGAGGTTATTCATTACATTGCTATTTGTCCTCGTCTTATTTACACGTTAAAGTAAATGTAAGCAAATATGGCTCACTGACTGCTTGTGTTAAAACTGTTAGAACGTTGCATGCAATGGACTTTTGTATGCGAGAAGACAATGTTCTAAAGTTAGCAGTCTAAACTATGGTCTGTAGTCTATGGGGTTAGACCGAGCATCTAACTCATGTTAAGACTATTATGTTGTCTAAAGCCTTGGAGGGGACGGTCTGTCTTGACTGTCTGGAGCTGGACTCCCAAGTAGAGACATGGATATGTTGCTTGGTGGTGACATATTAGACCGGGACTAAAGCGTGATTGATCTACGTAGTCCGCTATGAGTGGATCAAACTGCTTTTGACGTTCATTATGCAATAACCTTAATCCTGAGTAAATGAACTACTTCATGTATATGACTTGTGTACTTTGATGTTCCAATGGCTAAAGCGTCTCAGAGGGTAGTAAGCTTATAGACCGGCTCGTTGGGTGCATGACTTGTATACGATGAAGGGTTTGTTTGCAGATATCGGAATCATAGCTCTGAGGAGTTAAAGGTATCCTCTTAAAGGCATTATACTGAATGTGAAAATGGACAAGGCCTTGGGTCGTCTGCTGGGCGGATGACTTCTTATTCACATATGGTGAATAATCATTTTCTAGATTCGGTAGTATAATGGAACTTTAAGATATCCTGATCAGTAGGATTAAACGGACTTTGACCTAAGGCTGATCATGGATATCATATGAGGGTTTTGCATATATGACAAGGTCATTGGATGGTAGCTCGTCACAGGCTTACGTAATACGGTATATAATTGGGAGTTCAGTTTCAGGTTTATAGTGGTGTGACTCTGAAATTAGTGATCATATGATTGAGTTGTTCGGTACAGAATGATGATCATATGGAATCACGGGAGCCCGATTATATATGTCCAATCAGTCCCTCTACTAGCTCCACATAATTCCTTAACGTTTGGCAAATTGATTTGTGTATGCTATTGGCTAGTTTATTATGCATGGATGGTGATGACACAGGATTAGGATGGTAGACAAGATTCTCTCCGGTTGGATTCAGATTTTGTTTTGGATAATAGAGTACACAATTATTCGAACTCCAAATAAAGTTGCCATGATTTTATTTGAGATTGGATTGGAGTTGTAGAAAATTATCCATGAGAACAAGAATATGAAATACAACCGTTTTGTGGAATTTGAAATTTGAATTTTGAAATTTGAAATTTGAATTTTGAAATTTGAAATTTGAATTTTGAATTTGAAATTTGAATTTGAAATTTGAATTTGAAATTTGAATTTGAAATTTAAATTTGAAATTTGAAATTTGAAATTTGAAATTTGAATTTGAAATTTGAATTTGAAATTTGAAATTCAAATTTTGAATCACAGTCCAAGTAGGATTCGAATTTGTTGTGGAAAATCCACAAGGTTTGAAATTCGAATTTGAGTTGGATTTGGAGAGGATAATCTTGTTAGAATCCTACTTGAATTTTGAATCCAAATCCCAACAAATAAGGGACAAAATTTTGAGGATAATCCTCATGAAAGATTTCGGATTTTGTGGATAAGATTCAAGGGAATATTCAAGCTTCAATCCTAGTTGAATTTGGTTTCTCTCTCCTCCCAAAAGTGGCCGAAATTTTGGATCCCTAATCCTAGGAAATTCGGTTATTTTTGGATAAGGTTAAGATGAGATTTTGCTTGAGAAATCCTAGTGGAATTTTGATTCTCCCTTATCCTAAAAGTGGCCGAAAATTTGGAGAAGATTTTCTCCTAAAGATTTCAGATTTTTTGGTTGGAAAAGGGAGATAAAATTCTAGTTAAAATCTTGTTTAGATTTGGATTGGATTTGTCCTAGAAAAACCGAATTTAATTGTGGAGATTCTCCCTTGGAAAATTCAGATTTTTTGGTTATGGATAAGGGAGAAAATCTTTTCCTAGTCCAATTCGAATTCAGAGAATCACCTCATGCAGGTCTATAAATAGAGGTCCTGCCACTCCAGTTCTCTCAGACCACAGACTCTCAGGTGAGCAGGCTTATTGTTGCACAGCTCATCGTGACAATAAAGTTCTTTAGAGATCTGGGTGGTCGGAAGAAGACTAGCAGTGCTAGCATACCGATCGAGGTTCAGAGTGCCCACACACTCAGCCATTCGGGAATTGGAGAATAGTAGAGAAGGCTAGTTGGTTGAAGCCTCCGGTCATTCTCCTCCTGCATATTGGCGTCCTTGAGGTATGAGTTTTAATTGTTGTTGATTTATTGTATATGGCATCATGAGATATTTAACGATCTAAAAATTTTTATTGTTCCGCTGCGCCACTCTGATACGTTTTTACTGGTTTATTTTCCTACAATTGGTATCAGAGCCATCTCATGACTATGCCATGTACATAAATTAGACAATTACTTAGTCTTTTTATTTATGTATGGATTTGATATTTAGAGAGTGGCATTCTAGGGTTCCTTTATGTTGTTATCATGTATTATGTATAAAGTATGTGGTTATTTTAATTTTTTGAATTATTATAAACATGCTTGTTTATACCGGTTATGGTTCCTTAGAATTTAGAAAAATTGTATCTAGGAATTTTTTATGTAACCATGGGAGCAGTTTATTTACACTGTAATTTTCCCATGGATTTTAATTTTTGTCTCTTAGAATTTTTATGGATAGAATTTTGTACACCGGAAACGGTATAGGAATTTTTTATGTAATTATTCTTGGAGGAGATTGAAGATTGAAGACCGTAATTTATTTTTCCCAAAAGTTAAATTTAATTTAAAGGTTGAAATTTTGATTGTGTGGAAAATTTCAATTTAATTGGGATTCAAATTAATTTTTGGAGATCCTAAAAGATAAATTGGAATATGGCACGAAAATCGAGACACGACCCCTCGGGATAGGCCGACAAACCTTGGTGGGGCTGCAGCCCCTGCCCTCGGGCAGGATGGGGCTGCGGCAGCCCCTGTGCAGGCCCACACCACCCACGGCCGCAGGCGCTGCCTGCAGCCAGGGGTGGCCGTGGCCTGCCCAAGGCTGGCCGCAGCCTGGGCGTGCAGCCACTGGCTGCAGGCGCTGCCTGCAGCCTGCCGGCTGCTGCGCCCAGTCTGGGTGTGCAGCCTGGCGCTGCAGGCTTGGCCTGCAGCCCGGCAGGGCTGCACAAGGGGCAGCCGTGGGCTGCCAGCCCCTCCGGGGTTGGTGGCTGCCCAAGGCGGCTGCCGCCTTCACGGGCGGCGGTGCGGCGGTCCAAAATCAGAAAATTTTGATTTTTAAATTTGAGATTTAATTTTAAATCATGTTTAAAAATATGTAATTAAAAATTTGAAATTTTTGAAATTACATATTATTATACATGATGATTAAAATTGTTTAAAATTTGAATTAGAAATTTAAATCTGAAATTCGAATTTGGAATTTGAATTTGAAATTTAAATTTTGGAGATTTAAATTTTAAATAATTCATGGGATGAGAAATAAATGGAGAGGCTACATAAAGATGGATACAAGAAGACGGAACAAAATTCAAGACCCAAAGAATGCTTTGGATGGAATTTTGTAATCTTTATTTTCTTTGTTCTAGGATGGAACCATGGCTTGGTTATTCTGTCAATTATTTTTTCTGTGATATGTCATGGATGTATAAATATGTATTGATGGATGTTTTGTATGCATATTTGATAACATGTCATATAGGATAGGTGAGTGCCGCTCATACTATATTGATCATACATAATTTGTCAAAACTTGCATGTTTTTCAAAATATTGAGTGGGAGAGGGTTTCAAACAAAACCCACGGCCTCCATTGTTGATCCATATGTGAAAGCATGGTAACGCCTCGCGTCAGTTCCGACCTGACCACACCCTTCGGTAGGTGTTTACCGCCGCCGGTATACTAGATTGGATCTCCTATGTGGAAAACGTGTTCGGGTGCGATCCTATTCATGACCACCCCTCGGTGGCTTGGTAGGACGTGGATCGGGCTACGTAAATAATGGTTATACACTCAAGACTCGTTTAGTTATTAACCTTCCCTAGAAGCTCTGTTAACTAGACTGGTGGCCAAATAAGCGGTTATTAATATATGTCTTAACCTTGGAGGATTTAAGGTAACATATATTAATTGGACGGGGTCCATGTTCCGGCTATTTGTTCTCATGACCACCCCTCGGTGGCTTGGGGCAATAGGTGCTGAGAATTACCATTACAATGCTACATGTTTTTTCAAGTTTCATGTAGGAACATACTTGTATGTTTTATTTGCTAAATTATCTGCATATTTGCTTGGGCTTTGTAATGATGTCTAGTATAATTTTATTTCAGTTCAAAATGTCACCGACACCCCTCATTTCGATACTTACTGAAAATAAGTTGAATGGCGACAATTATAAAGATTGGAAAAGAAATCTATTAATAGTTCTCAGCTGCGAGAGACACAAGTTCGTATTGGACGAACCATGCCCACCTGGGCCCAAACCTGACACACCACTTGAGGAGGTCCCGGTTGCCTATAATCGTTGGAGAGAATCCAATGAAATAGCTCGATGCTACATCCTTGCTAGCATGACGAGTGCTTTACAAAAGCAGCATGAGACTTATCAAGTTGCTGGGGAGATCATGGAAAATCTGGAGGACATGTTCGGAGGCCAAGAAAAATTGGCTCGACAGTCCGCTATCACCAGCATTATGAACTCCAAGCAAAAGGCTGGTGCTCCGATGAAGGACCATATGATCACTCTAATGGGATTCTTCGCTGAGGCTGCCGAGAATGGTGCTGAGTTAGACTACAACACCCAGATCGAGATGGTGTTCAAGACTCTGTCTAAAGATTTTGTGGGGTTTAAGGCCGCATACAATCTGGCGACAAAGGAGTTAGGACTTACCGAGCTCATGAAGCAACTACAGGCTTATGAGCGGATGATCAGGGATGAGGATGTGGTCCGACCTAAAGGAGAGGCCAATTTGGCGAAATCTTCCAATCCCTCACGGAAGAGGAAGAGGCCAAATAAGAAGCAAGTGGCTTCCAGTTCTTCTAATCCTCCTGTCTCGGACGGGAAGAAGAAGAAGAAGAACAAGAAGCCAAAGGACCCTAAAAAGTCCAAATGCTTCCACTGTGGGAAGGTAGGTCACTTCAAGAAGGCTTGCCGGGAATTCCTAGCCTCCAAGGGCAAGGAAGGTAAGGAACTTCATTACTTAGAAGCGTGTTTGGTGGAAGAATCGAAAGACACATGGGTCATTGATTCGGGCGCCACTAATCATGTTTGTGTTTCGATGCAGGGGTTCGTGGAAACGAGAAGTCTACATGATAGGAGCCTCTCGTTGCGGACTGGAGATGGTAGCTTTGTGGTGGCTGAGGCAGTGGGAGACGTTCATCTTTATTTTGATCAATTTAGGTTTATTTTATTGAAAGACTGTTTTTATGTTCCTAATTTTAGGAGGAACCTTATATCGGTAGCTTGTTTAATAAAGGATTCTTATTCAGTTTCTTTTAGTAAAAGAGTTGATATTCGTAGAAATAAGTCTTTTATCTGTTCTGGATGGATGGATGGAAACCTATATTTGATCAGACCAAAGATGTACTCACTGCTTGACACTGAATTAATTGATAACTCTAAAAGGTTGAAAGTTTCTCACTCTAACAAGGGGTATCTTTGGCATTTAAGACTTGGTCATATTAATCAGGATAGGATTCAAAGATTGGTGAAAGACGGTCCTCTGGAATCTCTGGAGGAGGTACGACTTCCCCAATGTGAGTCTTGTCTAGAGGGAAAGATGACTAAGAGGTCTTTTGGAGCTAAGGGTACAAGGGCACAGGAGCTCTTAGAAATTGTGCACACTGACGTATGTGGCCCCATGAACGTCACAGCACGAGGAGGGTTCGAGTACTATGTCTCTTTCATAGATGATTACTCGAGGTATGGATATGTGTATCTGATGCACCGCAAGAGCGAAACCTTTGATAAATTCAAAGAGTATCGTGCGGAAGTGGAAAAGCAATTGGATCAATCCATAAAGACACTTCGATCTGATCGAGGTGGCGAATACCTCTCTGATGAATTTCTAGGACATCTTGTAGAGAACGGGATTTTATCCCAATTGACTGCACCTGGTACTCCACAACAGAATGGTGTAGCCGAAAGGAGAAACAGGACCTTATTGGATAAGGTACGGTCCATGATGAGTTACTCAACGCTGCCATTATCATTTTGGGGACATGCTTTACAAACGGCGTGCTATATTCTGAACCAGGTTCCGAGCAAATCAATTCCTAGAACTCCGTATGAATTGTGGCGTGGCAGGAAGCCCTCCCTTGGACATATGAGAATATGGGGCTGCCCGGCACATGTACTGGATGGGGATGCGAAGAAGTTGGAACCAAGATCAGAATTATGCATGTTTGTAGGGTATCCAAAGGGAACTAAAGGAGGTCTGTTCTATAACCCGAAGGAACAAAAGGTCATTGTCTCAACCCATGCGACATTCTTGGAGGAAAGTCACATGAATGACTTTAAGCCTCGAAGCAAAGTGGTGCTAGAGGAGTTATCGGGTGAAAGAACTGCTCCACAGATTTCGGTCTTGGACGCAAGTCCGAGTTCCAGTGAAAGACCTGCAGACGATCAACAATTTAGGGTGCCTCGTCGTAGTGGGAGGGTTTCGAAGAAACCTAATTTCTTTATGTATGATGCTGAGGTATACCAGTCCGAGGCTCATGAGCATGAGGAAGATCCGGTCACATATGATGAAGCTATAAAGGATGTTGATTCTAGATCTTGGAAACAGGCTATGAACAATGAGATGGATTCTATGAAATCCAACTCTGTTTGGGAACTTGTAGATTTGCCGGATGGGATAAAACCCATTGGATGCAAATGGGTCTACAAAAGAAAGAAGGATGCGGAAGGGAGAGTGGAAACTTTCAAAGCTAGACTGGTTGCAAAGGGATACACGCAAAAGGCTGGAATCGATTACGAGGAAACCTTTTCGCCTGTTGCTATGCTTAAGTCTATCCGTATTCTTCTGTCCATTGCTGCGGCTCTCGATTACGAGATCTGGCAAATGGATGTCAAGACGGCATTCTTGAATGGCCATCTTGAAGAGTGTATCTATATGATACAGCCCGAAGGGTTCGTAGCAAAAGGCCAGGATAGGAAAGTCTGCAAGTTGCTTAGATCCATTTATGGATTAAAGCAGGCATCCCGCTCATGGAACCAGAGGTTTGATCAAGCGATTAAGACATTTGGTTTTGAGCAGAACGTTGATGAACCTTGTGTTTATAAACGTATTAAGGATGGAAAAGTGGTCTTTCTGATACTCTATGTCGATGATATACTACTCATTGGGAATGATGTAGGGAACTTATCATCGGTCAAGCTTTGGTTACACCAACAGTTTGACATGAAGGACTTGGGAGAAGCTAATTATGTTCTAGGCATTCGTCTCTTCAGAGATCGAAAGAACAAAATGATAGCGTTATCCCAAGCTTCATACATAGATAAAATAATTGACAAATATGCAATGCTAGAGGCAAAGAAAGGCTCACAACCTTCTATTGCCAGTTTAACTCTTTCATTGGATGACTGTCCCAAGACATCGGAAGAAAGAGAGCGTATGAGTAAGGTCCCTTATGCATCCACTGTGGGTAGCCTTATGTACGCTATGCTTTGCACTCGCCCGGACATATGTTTTGCAGTAGGCATGGTGAGTCGATATCAAGCGAATCCTGGAACTAAGCACTGGCAAGCAGTAAAGCATATACTCAAGTATCTTAAGAGAACGAGGGATTATATGCTGGTGTATTCTGGAGGGAACCTAACACCCGTAGGATACATGGACTGAGTCCTCCAGACTTGCAAGGATTTGAGGAAGTCGACATTAGAGGGCACGTGGAGACAGGATTAGTGGATGTATGTAAGATCGTGTCTGAGGACAACATTGTCGATCCCTCTACTAAGACTTTGGTGGCTAGAAGCTTTGAGAGGCATGTAGAGGCGATGGGGATGCGTAACATGGCACATCTACTGGCTTAGGGCAAGTGGGAGATTGTTAGGAAATGCCCTAAGTATTAGAGACATTTTGATGTATTCATTTTGAACTGGATAATAAAATTATATACATAGAGGTTATTCATTACATTGCTATTTGTCCTCGTCTTATTTACACGTTAAAGTAAATGTAAGCAAATATGGCTCACTGACTGCTTGTGTTAAAACTGTTAGAACGTTGCATGCAATGGACTTTTGTATGCGAGAAGACAATGTTCTAAAGTTAGCAGTCTAAACTATGGTCTGTAGTCTATGGGGTTAGACCGAGCATCTAACTCATGTTAAGACTATTATGTTGTCTAAAGCCTTGGAGGGGACGGTCTGTCTTGACTGTCTGGAGCTGGACTCCCAAGTAGAGACATGGATATGTTGCTTGGTGGTGACATATTAGACCGGGACTAAAGCGTGATTGATCTACGTAGTCCGCTATGAGTGGATCAAACTGCTTTTGACGTTCATTATGCAATAACCTTAATCCTGAGTAAATGAACTACTTCATGTATATGACTTGTGTACTTTGATGTTCCAATGGCTAAAGCGTCTCAGAGGGTAGTAAGCTTATAGACCGGCTCGTTGGGTGCATGACTTGTATACGATGAAGGGTTTGTTTGCAGATATCGGAATCATAGCTCTGAGGAGTTAAAGGTATCCTCTTAAAGGCATTATACTGAATGTGAAAATGGACAAGGCCTTGGGTCGTCTGCTGGGCGGATGACTTCTTATTCACATATGGTGAATAATCATTTTCTAGATTCGGTAGTATAATGGAACTTTAAGATATCCTGATCAGTAGGATTAAACGGACTTTGACCTAAGGCTGATCATGGATATCATATGAGGGTTTTGCATATATGACAAGGTCATTGGATGGTAGCTCGTCACAGGCTTACGTAATACGGTATATAATTGGGAGTTCAGTTTCAGGTTTATAGTGGTGTGACTCTGAAATTAGTGATCATATGATTGAGTTGTTCGGTACAGAATGATGATCATATGGAATCACGGGAGCCCGATTATATATGTCCAATCAGTCCCTCTACTAGCTCCACATAATTCCTTAACGTTTGGCAAATTGATTTGTGTATGCTATTGGCTAGTTTATTATGCATGGATGGTGATGACACAGGATTAGGATGGTAGACAAGATTCTCTCCGGTTGGATTCAGATTTTGTTTTGGATAATAGAGTACACAATTATTCGAACTCCAAATAAAGTTGCCATGATTTTATTTGAGATTGGATTGGAGTTGTAGAAAATTATCCATGAGAACAAGAATATGAAATACAACCGTTTTGTGGAATTTGAAATTTGAATTTTGAAATTTGAAATTTGAATTTTGAAATTTGAAATTTGAATTTTGAATTTGAAATTTGAATTTGAAATTTGAATTTGAAATTCGAATTTGAAATTTGAATTTGAAATTTAAATTTGAAATTTGAAATTTGAAATTTGAATTTGAAATTTGAATTTGAAATTTGAAATTCAAATTTTGAATCACAGTCCAAGTAGGATTCGAATTTGTTGTGGAAAATCCACAAGGTTTGAAATTCGAATTTGAGTTGGATTTGGAGAGGATAATCTTGTTAGAATCCTACTTGAATTTTGAATCCAAATCCCAACAAATAAGGGACGAAATTTTGAGGATAATCCTCATGAAAGATTTCGGATTTTGTGGATAAGATTCAAGGGAATATTCAAGCTTCAATCCTAGTTGAATTTGGTTTCTCTCTCCTCCCAAAAGTGGCCGAAATTTTGGATCCCTAATCCTAGGAAATTCGGTTATTTTTGGATAAGGTTAAGATGAGATTTTGCTTGAGAAATCCTAGTGGAATTTTGATTCTCCCTTATCCTAAAAGTGGCCGAAAATTTGGAGAAGATTTTCTCCTAAAGATTTCGGATTTTTTGGTTGGAAAAGGGAGATAAAATTCTAGTTAAAATCTTGTTTAGATTTGGATTGGATTTGTCCTAGAAAAACCGAATTTAATTGTGGAGATTCTCCCTTGGAAAATTCGGATTTTTTGGTTATGGATAAGGGAGAAAATCTTTTCCTAGTCCAATTCGAATTCAGAGAATCACCTCATGCAGGTCTATAAATAGAGGTCCTGCCACTCCAGTTCTCTCAGACCACAGACTCTCAGGTGAGCAGGCTTATTGTTGCACAGCTCATCGTGACAATAAAGTTCTTTAGAGATCTGGGTGGTCGGAAGAAGACTAGCAGTGCTAGCATACCGATCGAGGTTCAGAGTGCCCACACACTCAGCCATTCGGGAATTGGAGAATAGTAGAGAAGGCTAGTTGGTTGAAGCCTCCGGTCATTCTCCTCCTGCATATTGGCGTCCTTGAGGTATGAGTTTTAATTGTTGTTGATTTATTGTATATGGCATTATGAGATATTTAAAGATCTAAAAATTTTTATTGTTCCGCTGCGCCACTCTGATACGTTTTTACCGGTTTATTTTCCCACAGTCCTACGGTGTGAGGGACCTGCCTCATGGTCGTTTTCCATCACCTGCTATCCATATAAATGCATCAATACTTCTTCCTCGTGATCCTGCTCCCATTGATCTCTTTCTATACATTCCCTCAATTGTACTCTTTCAATGTGGATGATGCGGATGACAAATTCTCGCCGAGTGAGGGAACAAAGTGGGCTCACCCTTTGTTTCAACTCCGTTAGAAGTCCCTTCCAAAACATCTCACAGAAATCCTCATCAGAGAAATTAGGAAGCGGACATCTTTTTACAATGTTCTCCTCGAACCGTGCTACATATGTAAGTACCGTGTCACCAGGCGTCATCTGGAACCTTTCTGTTCTCTGAATAAATTCCCTGACTTCCATAAATCAGGGTAGTACAGGCAGTGGTATAGCCTCCTCACTTGACTGAGGGACTGGAGTCGTCACTGGGCTCTATCGAGAAAATTGCTGCCTCACGGTCTGACAAAAATTGGCCCAGTTAAGCCTCAATAATCCGTCTTGATCACAATACTCCCAGTATACTCGAGCATCCCCTTGGAAAGTGCTCACAGCGAGGATAACCCAATAATCTCAGTCTATGTCACATGACCGGCAAATCATCTCTACAGTGTGCAGCCAATCCTGTACTGTAATAGACTGCAACCTTCCATCAAAAGTAAGTGGCTGGCAAGCCCTAAAGGCTTGGGTAGCTCTAGTAGAAACTCTCATGTCGATATTTTCTCGTCCACCTATTATCGAGATATCAACTACTACTGGTGGTGGATGGAGTACTGGTGGAGAGGTTGGTGCCCTAACTGTCGCCGGTGCCTTCGCTCGTGGAGTACCAGGGTTTGCCGGGCTAGAGAACATACCGTTGGTCATCGGGGTGGGGATGACCTAACTATGGGTCTAGTCCACACCCTAGGAGGACCCCTAACTCTGTATGAATGTGGTCTGATGTACGGTAGTCTCGTCATCTTAGTTCCTACATTAGGTTCACTTTAAATAAATAAACATTTACTAATCGTAAAAATGAATTTAACTTACTTGGATCGACAAACGGGATGCGCATCAGGCCTTGGGGAATATGGTCAACTGCTCTGATACCAACTATGGTGGCCCACTCATCATGGAGGCTAACAGTAGTAGCATAGTCGAGCTTTGGAGTCCACTTGATAGACTGTCACCTCATTAGATTGCCGGTAACTTACTCGTAACTTACTTTTGTTATTTACCATTCATATTTTAAACTTTGATTTTAGCGTGAAAACTAAGGATTTTTTTTTAAACCGATCTTGAAACTATGAAGTTGTAGAACATTATAAAACATATACTAAAATACACATTATACTTTGTCGTGCTTAATTTACATCATGTTACATTGTTCAAAACTTCTTTCAAAAGTGCTCAACGGAAAACATCGGTAGGATCATTCCCCTCGCCCAGCCTTAATGGTAGATGCATATCCCGCTCCTGGTCCATCCATATCTACTGGTGTACGGGTTTCTTACCTACAACATGAATAAACTTATGAGCAACAGGCTCAGTAAGTTCAAACATAAAAACAAAGATCGCAGATCATAATCATATCATAAATCTTAGACATACTGTTATTACTTGTTAGTCCTGATTATGCTCAATTATGACAAATCTTAAGTCTTAGGTCTTTATCTTGCTTAGGTTCTGGTTTTGGACCCCGTGATTGGTCGTACCATAATGTGCACATGATTAAGAGGGACTCCGGGGAGCGACCCACTGGCCAATCCTCTACAGTCTACATGATATGAACTTGATAAAACGTAATATAACATGAAAAACCTCCACCTGTGTAGGAGGCCGGTATGCCAATATTGGTTTCATTACCGACTTTCATGTAGTTCTTAACCGGTGGCATTATAGCTGCCTCCTGGGTCTGAAACTCTTTACATTACGTTCTTTATTGGTGGTTATTTTATTTTCCACGTTTGTGTGCATATAACACCTTGATACTTATTTACATATCATACATAACATATAAACATATTATGTAAATTCATGTTGCAGACAAATAAATGTTTGAACTTACAAATATTTTGCTAGCGTTTCCTTGCCAGGGTCAACCGGTGTCCTTTTATCGCCTTTTTGTTAGATCCCTATAACTGAAATAAATCACGGTTATTTTTATTATTCATTTTATTTTTAAAATATTGTGAAAAAATAAAATTTCTAATTCTGGATCCCTAATTATACGTTTAGGGGTTTATTTTTTCATTTTTGTATTTGTTATACGGTCTGGTACACGGTCGTGTCCATGACCGTGTACCTCTCAGGTCTGTGAATCATTTGCTACATGCCCGTGTTTCTCTAGTACATGCCTGTGTTCTATTTAAAATTTTGAATGTGACGTCCCGTACGTTACCATACCATCCAGACGAGCTCTGACGCCGACCGTGATGGCTGGCAACCTTGTGGGTCGTCGTCCTCTTACTTAACATACTTAACTTTCCATTTTTTAATGTTCTCTTTTTAAAGCGGAAGCAATTTCTATAGTAAATTTTTTTTTAACTTACATATTATACCTATATCTCTATCATACTCTTATAACATATAATTCATAAATTTCTTTCTTTGAACTTCCTTTTTGAATGCTCAGCGAAAGACTCATAGTAGTACCATACCCTCGCCCAGTCCCTTGACACATGCAGATCCGTCTGTTGTCCATCATATTACTTTAAACTAACAGGTTACTTACCTGTAACATATGAACAACTAATGAGCTAGATGCTCAGTAAGTTCAAACATACATTCGTTAACTTATAAATACTAGTAATATATATTATTACTAGGATATATGACATCACATATAGACACATCATACACATCGTCTATACATATCATCGAAACATAACATAATATGTTAACCTCTTCATGCTCATTTATCTCTTCGCTCATTGTTCTTATCATTCTATCGATCATCTCTTATCATTCTATTCTAATCTCTTTATTTCTTTTCTTTTTATTCCTATCATTTCTTAACTTTCCGTTCTAAACCTTCTTATCTTTTCTATTGTTTTATCATCATCTCTTAACCTTTCGTATCTTAAAAGCTAGTAACATATACACTAGCATAACATCACATAGAAACATGTCATTCACATCATACACATAACATCAAATACATCACATCACATATATTAATTCTATTATGTTCTTTTTAAACTTCGTTTTATTATTTATTTATTTTTCATCGATTTCATTATATCATTCTTTCATGTCGTTTGTTTCTTTTCATGTCGTTCGTTTCTTTTTTTATCATTCTTTACTTTTCTTTTCTTTTCGTATCATTTCTTTTCTTTTCTTTTCACTTTCCTTTGGTGGGCCCGTTGCTGGTCGTACCTTAAAGATTACCGCTTCCTTCTCTGAGGGGGTGATCTTTAACTACCGTACCTTTGGGGTAGTGTCCAACCTATAAACTACTACACCTTCAGGTTAGCACCACATCTGCGTAGAGGATATAGACATTAACCTCACCTACGGGAGGCCGGTACGCCAATAACTTAAGTTTTCAGTCTTATTATCTTGTATGCTTTTATTTTTCTTATATTGATTTTTCGTTGTACATCTTTTTCATGACATTCATAATCTTTCCTTTCTCATTTTTTATAGAACATTTCATGGGACATTTGTTCTTTCGTTGTACTATTTTTCTTTGGTAATTCTTTCTCATTAACATCTTATTCTTTCATTCTCATTTCGTAAGACATATATATATCGTTGTTTCGTTTTGTTGTTTTTCTTTTCTTAATTCTTTACCTTACTCGTGTGAATTATGTTAGTCGCACTTTAGCATATATAGCACATATTACTTATATATCATCACATCACATCATAACAAACAAAAATACGTTTAGTTATATGCAGACAATTATTCTCTGTTTATCATTTGCATCATTCTATCTATCGTATCTTATCATCATACTCCTATCGATTATAGCCTATCGTTCTATTCTATCAATCACATCTTATCGTTATATTCTAATCCTTTCATCATACCTTTCATCATAACCTATCATTGCTTCTCTTTCTTGTCTAACTCTTTGCTTTCATATCATTTTTCATAAAACACCTATCATTTCATTATCATAAAACATACCCTTTCTTAATTCCTTTCATTACCAATCATCATTGCTCTATCAATCATAACTTAACTTCTGTAAAACTTTTCATAAAACATCTATTCTTTCTTTTCATATCTCTTCTCTTTCTTATGCATTCTATAATAACATTCTCATCCTTACTCTTTCCATTTTTCTTTCTCTCTTTCTCACATCTCACTCTCATGAAGCTTTTATAATACGTTTCCTTCGTAACTCAATATATAGATATATATATTTTAAAATTATTTATTAAAACCTATCTTTTAACATCATTATAGTATTGTTATAGCGTTACTATAACATCATCATTAATCACATTATGACATTTGCATACAAAACATATAAATGCAATAAGCTTGTTCATAGTTACAGACGGGTAAATGTCTGAACTTACTCATAGCGTGCTTATCCTCTTCTTGGAATTCATCGACGTCCTTTGTCGCGTCTGGATCGGGTTCCTACAGACAAAATTTGTCGATTAATCACATTTTCATTTATAACTTTTATTTGATTAAAAAGCTTGATTTTGATCTTATAACCCTTAATTATAGTCTTAGGACAGCTTTTTAAACCTTAATAGCCATTTTTAAATTTTTCTCCAACTTTTTTAAAAATTACGATTTTACCCCTAACTTTTGATAAAATTACAATTTTACCCTTGGCGTGATTTTTCATAACTTAAACCTCAATTTTGGCTTTTACAAACTTCGTTATCCTATTCCGGGGTCATTGGGGCTCTTTTCCCATAATTTGAGAATCTTTGGGCAAAATGACCATTCTGTCCCTGGTAGGTCATTTAACCATAACATTTTCATTTTCATACTTAGGCTGGATTTTCTAAACCCAAAATCATCTAATTAACTTTTTAAATCTTATCGAACCTTTTCCGGGTCGATTCTTATCATTTTGCCAATTTTTCACATTCCCGCCCTTCGGGAAGTATTATTCCAACCTAAGAGTCGGTTTACTAATCGTAACTTGTCCATTCCTTTTTCCATGCCCTAATTCCTCGAGGGGCTCGGGTTACCTTCCTGATCATATTTTACCCCTCGTTTCCCATATTACCCCCTGCGTCGTTTTTAGAAATTTCAACAGAGTTTCCCCTTAATTTTTGAGGTTCCAGCATTTAGGAAATGCCTGAAAACCATCTATCCTGATCTAATTCTATCACGTACTATACCAGAGGCCTAGATTTTACGTAAAACTCATACTGTTTACGTAAAATCGTTACATTATCACATTTTTTTCCTCCATTACAACCATTTTCTTCTTTTTACATACATTCTTTTTCATAATTTTCATACCAATAATTATAAAACCATATAATAGTCCCAAACAATTAAATTACGGAACGTAAAGAGGTCGGGATTTATACCAAATTGCAGTCGGGTCTCGACAGTATAAACCATGATTCTTCGTTCTTCATATCTGAGGTTTAGTCTTGCAAATCCAACTCCGCGGATGAGGCCGGAACATCGAAAATAAGCCACCAGGCCAAACTTCCAAAATTGGTCAACGGTTGCTGTTGACCGCCGTTGACCGTCCTTTGACCGGCGGTGACGGTGGAAGGTGGGTAGTCCATCTTGAAGAGCTCGATGAGAGGAATCCATTGGTGGCTTCAATTTCACCATTCGACGCCTCTATCACCGGAAATCACCCCTCGAAAAATGGGTCACGGCAGCGACCCCCGATCTCCGCCGTGCTGGGGTTGTGGTGTGCAATTGACTTAGGGCTTTTGCTCCCCTCTTCACGGCGAGCATTTCTGTACCAATGGCACGGCTTGACATCACTAGAAATGGGGAGTTCCACGATGGCGACATGGCAACTCCACGGCGAGGCTCGACGGCACGATTACGTCAGAGTTGACGTGAAACAAGACATAGGTTTTCTTCCCCTCTTCACCACGATTCCATTGGAACCAGAATTGTGGCAAATGGTGGCCGGACGGCGGAGATACGATGTTCGAAAACCCTCGGCTCCGAGGACATTCAGACGGCGTGCTCCGGCGGCCATTTCATCGCGTCGACCCATAGTCGGACTTAGCTCGGCGAGAGCTTCTCGATGGCACCGGTGGTGTCGTGAACGGAGGTCGTTTCCAGCAAATGGTCACTATACACGTGCGGGCAGAGAAAGGAAGAGAAGGGAGGAGAGAGAGTGTACGTGGAAAAATGAGGAAATTTCATTTTTGACCCCCATATTTATGTGTTTAAAATTTTTGCCCCAAAAATTTTAAATAGGCTATACTAACTAATTTGGATGTATTGAATTCAAATTTATCAGTTTTATCTTCGTCCGAGATCATCTCGACCAGTTTCTGATACTGTGTATTTTTTGCATTCCAGATCGAAATTTTGATTTTGTGCTCCACTGACTAATTTGAGCATCTTGATCTCAAATATATTAGTTTCAAGCTGAAAAAATGTCGTTTTGACCCTTTTCCCGATACTGTATATTCCCGATCAAAATTCCCTTTTTATGCTTCATAGCCTGATTTGAGCATACTGATTCCAAATATATCAGTTTTATGTCAAAATAATATCATCTTGACTTACTTCTTGATACCGTGAGTGGCACACACGTGCACACACCTAAATCACTATCAATCGTTTTTTTTATCCTTTAACACTGTTAGAACATTTTATTTAGTTCTAAACAACATTAAATCACTTAATCTCACATTTTAACACTTAAATTCATTGTATATTTATTCTCTAAGAAATATGGATTTTCCCGGTTATCACATTGAATTTGATCATTAAAACCTTAATTAAGGCCTTAGGATACTATTC
The DNA here is from genome assembly GCA_035233585.1 of Antiaris toxicaria. Lineage (NCBI taxonomy): Eukaryota > Viridiplantae > Streptophyta > Magnoliopsida > Rosales > Moraceae > Antiaris > Antiaris toxicaria. The sequence goes on from CP141153.1 coordinate 23,571,896, forward strand.
CGGGCCTTAGTATCACTTTTATTAACTTTTTGATAAAATGAACATTTCGTCTTTAATAGGATTTTCCCTATTTTTCTGACTTACGGTCTTATTTTGGCCTTTAGAAATTTAATTAAATCATTGTGGGGCTTTTACGGCCTTTTTCTAGCATTTTAGAAAATTTTGGTCAAAATAACCATTTTGGCCCTGATGGGACCTTAGACTATAAAATTTTCATTTTAACATTTTAGTAGGGTTTTTTAGTCCCAAAAATAATAAAATAACTTTTCTTAAACCTTACCAAGCCTTTACGACATTTCTTGCTGAAACGTTCGGGTTACTATGCACCCGACCCCCGGGGTGGTACTATTCCGACCCTCAAGGTCGTTTTTCATTTTTTTCTAATCTTTCGGGACCTCAAATGGACATTTCACTATTTTTGAAATTGTCCATTGCACTTCCTCGAGCTTAGGCCATTGAGAGGCTCGGGTTTTCAAATCCCAATCCTAATTTATCCCTCGTTTCCTAAAATGCCCTTTAGGCGCCCTAAAAATTTCAGTAGCATTTCTACTTAATTTTTAAGTTCTCGGCATTTAGGTATTGCCTCAAAATCCTTAGTACCTGCCAATTACTAAACCAGAGACCTAATTTTACGTAAAAACTAAACTTTTTATGTAAAAATACACTTATAACCCTAGTCGTTTTTAACGATGTTTCAGTCCATTTTTACCTATTCTTCCTCTCAGTTTTCATCTATATTACTCTTGCACATATTCCTTACAAAATTTTCCATTTTCCACCAAAACCCTAGCCACGGTTTTGTTACCAAATAAGTACAATTTAATTTTTCTTGTCCCTAACTTTATCTATAATTTCATTACATTCCAACACAAATTATAAAGTCAAAACATTATCCTAAACAAGTGAAAAATTTTCATTCAACCATTTTCTTAACTCACAGGTTTTCCTTGGAGAATCACGCACAAAATTTTGTTTTTTTCATTACATTCCTTTTTTGATTCCAATACATGTTAACACCACATTTTCAATCCAAAATCACTTTACACAAACTTAATCATTCACGAAAACCATGCCATACCCCACAGCCTGCCATTGAAAAACAAAAACAATGTGGTGTTTTTCAATTCTATTCCATGCTTTAAAATCTAAATCATGCCGCTTACTTTCCAAAGCAACATTTAGCCAAATAACAATCTTGAAATCCCCCCTTTACTACACGGTTTTTCATTAAGGAACCATGCAAAATTTTGTGTTTTTCACACTTCCATTTAATGCCTTACTTTTATCACACTACCACATGATTTTCAACACCAAAAACCAACCAAAATAAAACTAAATTTTCATTTCCAAACTCATCAAACTGCCCATGGATTTTGTGAACCAATATGCATGAAACTTGGTTTTTCATGCTCTAAATCATTGTTTATTTTAGCCTTGTGCCATTACACTTTTTTAAGCAAAAAAACCAACAAAACAAAAACTGAAAATTTCATCCCAAAACAGCCTTACATTCACTTGGTTTTTCCATAGAAAAACAAGAAGAAAAGTTGCTAAAATGGAAGCTCACCTTGCTATGTTGCTTCCTTGAGCTTGAGATGGAATTTGAACACCTTTTTGTGAAGAAAACTTGAAGAAAATTTTTTGGTTTTGTGAAGAAGAACTCACGATTGCAATGGAGTGAAATAACTGAAAATTTTTTTCTGATTTTTGGCCACCAAAACCGTGTATATATCAGCCTAAAAAGGATGGACCAATTTGCAAAGGATCTTGGACAATTTAGTAATAATTCAAGGGCTTTTTGACAACTTTTTAAGGACTAGTTTGCAATTATAATTTTGGCAGATTTTTTTTTCTGATTTTCCATGAAAATTGGCCACTTAGATGCCTTAGAACTCTCTTGAAATTTTTTCATTTCAAACTTTGACTTTCTTAGGTTGACTTTGAATCCTAACCATTGGATCAAAATGACTTTAAACCGTAGCGCTTAGATCTCGATGTAATCTTACCTCCTTTGAAAGTCTCACACCAAATCTTTGACTCCATATATATATTTCAGTCAAACTTTTAATCAAAAGTCAAATCGAATGGTTTTGCACCGAAATCGCGTAAATAAGTTTCTGAGGCTGTCCGTGTGATCAGTTTTCCTTGATTCACTCCGATTTGATTAAAAATCCATACCGTAAATATTTCATCTTTTAGTGACTTACAATATATTTCTAGGGCTTTTAAAACCGAAAAGGGCATAATTGATCCAATTTCAGTTCGGTAAAATTTTCTATTCCTGAACACTCTCTTTGGCATGGTTAGAACATTTCATTGTGTTCTAAATAGTATTAAATCATACATTTTATAATTATACACATAAAAATCATTGTATACATACGTTATACATAATTTTCGAGAGCAGTAAAATTTCTCGATTGCACAGATGAAGTTGAAAGAAATTGTTTTGTAGGTGTCAAGTCTTGTGTTTATTAGAACCAGCTTGGACAAAGTAAGGGCCAGATCCTTTTGGAAGAGAGTTCCAAGAAGGAGACCACAAGGAAAGTAGGGGTTATACTAGCATGAGATTAGCATCATACTAACGAATCCTAAAAAAAAGTTAAAGAAGTTTATTTATTATGAAAAAGTTTATTTAGTATACTTACTCGGCATTCACTCATATAGTTCATAAGATGCATTTTGCAGATTTTTTTTATGATTATTAGGAGTTTGACTTAGACTGAGATTTCAGAGTTCCATGATAAGACTAAAATTATTTTAAGTTTCAAGGTTTTGTGATATGAATATAGTATTTGTCTCAATAATAATGAGAGTATTTTTGTTGCATGATAATATTTTTATAAATTTTGAGGTTTTAGTTAGTTAACGTAATTTCCGAGCTACCAACACGGGAGGAACATTACAATTTTGATATCAGAATAATAAGTTTTTAGTGACATAGAATGTTATGGGATTAAAAATTCAGTCAATTTCAATTTTAATTAGAGATATTAGAATTATCAAATTTCGAGGATGAAATTTCTTTGTAGGAGGGAAAAATTATTATGTTGTGAAATTTTAAATTTAAAATTCACACGTAAATGTAAAATATTCAACTATTAATGTACCAATTAATTTTTATTCTTGAAAATTCAATTTAAAATTTTTAATGTATCAAATATTAATTTGAAGATATTTTAAATATTTTAACAAAATTTATAAATTTTACAATTTTATCCTAAACTTTTACAAAGTAAAAATTTTACCCGAATTAAAAAAGTAAATATATAAATAATTTTTTTACCAACCATCCTCTCTCCTCACTCGGTTCTCCACTTTCTTTTATCTCAACAATCACACTTAATTATTTTTTTTTATTTCTTTGTTTTACTCACCAACCCACTAACGCATTTAAAAATAAAATAAAATTACCACCAAGCCACTACTGCCCATCTTTTTCTCCCACTCAGTCGCGCTCTTTTGTCTCATTCTTTCTCCTTTCTTCACCAAAAAAAAAAAAAAAAGTCACCATCACCATCTATTCTTTTTTCTCTTCACCAAAAACCATCACTCTCTCTCCCTCTCTCAGCCCTTTCTCTCTCCTCATCACTGCCAAAACCGATTATTTCATTGCCTTTCTCACGTAAATTTTTCAAAATTTCACTCTCTTCTTCCTCTCCAAAACCGTTTCCACTCTCCCCCTCTCTCAAAAATTTTCTTTTCAAAATCTCCCAACTCCATTCTCTCTCTAACCCTCACCCTCTCTCTTCCTCACTGGTCTCTCTCTTCTTCGCCGTCCTCAACCTCGACCGGCGCCATCCTGAACCACCCATCGCCGCCGTGCTTCAACCCGACCCAACCCCCACAGGTCACTCTCTCTCCCTCCTCGGCATCCACCATAAGAGCCATCATCGTGCAGCCACGCCCAAGGCTGAGCCCGCGCCCATCCTCGTGGCGAACCCATGACGCCACGACCCAAGCCAGCCTAGAACCGACCAGCGGCCAATCGTTGTCCACCGCGCTAGCCCAAGCTTTTCCGTTCGCCGAGCCTCCCTGCAATGCCGAGCCACCTCCATGCCGCCTGGCCAACCGTCCTCTTGGTAGCCCGAACGTCGATCGGCCCTCGCCCTCTGCTGCGCCTCCCTCGCCGTCGCACAGCCGTCCTCCGTCACCGGCCAGCCGTTTCTTTTTTTACAACATATATACATATGTGTATATATATATATAACAAAATAATAATTATAATTATTATCATAATAAAATAATAAAATAATAATAATAAATTTTTAAATGAATATTTTAAATTGGGATAGAATTTGAAATTTTAATTATATTTGGATTATTTGGGAATTGGAATTTTTTTTATTCCAAATTAAGCATTTCAAGAGTTTTTGAGAAGGTAAATCATGTTAAAATTTAAAAAAAATACGAGTGTTAAAAATAAAACGTTCTTTTAAAATTATGAGTGTTAAAATAAAATATTATTTTAAAATTTAAAGTCAATGACATACTAGTTAATTGAATTTATTGTGATCAAGATTAAAGGATTTTTGATAAACAATTAAATTATTTATTATTATGTTCTAGTTACTTATTGATTGGATATAAAAAAAATAACTCTCTTGAAATACGTACAAGAAGTTATTTGTAAATATTTGTTAAAAGAAGTAGGATATTTTACCCTTTTCTTGTAACTGATTTTGTTTTTTAATGATTTGTTCAGAAGGAATTGATTTAAAGAAAATGAATTTATAAAGTTTTATAAATTCATTGATTTTTTTGGAAAATGACATGATTTTGAAAATTAAAGGAAAAATAATCTGATTACGAATATTTGATAAGATAATACGATATATTTTATTATGTAAATCATATTTTCAAAAGAAAATTTGAAAAAGGAAATTTTATTATTAAAAGAATATATAAGGAGTTAGTACACGTGGGTGAACAGTGTACATTTCGATCGAGAATCACTTATTATGCTTTGGTATAATATGGGAGCTCATACGAATCGTATATGATTTAGATGTATTTAAAAATACAAATTACATAACCATGAATGCATGTTTAAGATTTTGTATTGTATTGATCTATTAATATTATGCTGATTAAAATAAAATGTTTAAAAGTGATTTATAAATATCTTATTAGGCTTTTCATTCATTGTTTTAAAATTGATAAACTCCCAAAAGAGAAAGGTGAAGAGAAGACCAGGTGTCGTGGAATTGCCATGTGATGACTAAGGATTTAAAATGAAAGTACTATTTTCTTACTTTGTAAATATGCATGTAATTTGAATGTTTTGAAATTGTAAATTTTAAATTTTATTTTGTATTCTTTTTTATTTTATTTTATCTAAATATACATATGTGGGATATGGAGACTCTATTATAAGATTTTAAATATAGATAATGATGTTTAACTAATTTACTTAAGTATAATTAAAAACAAAAATTAAAAGAGATGGTAATTGGCGTCGAAAGTAAAATTGATAAACCTAAGGATTTGTTTTAACATCCTATTTATTTTAACATCCCATTCACGCTACTTTTCTGGATTTTGGGACATGACAAGATTAGTTTCTCGATCTATTGAAATTATAATTTAGATTATAATTTTGAGTCAAGCCATTAAACTCATTAATATTTATGGACTTAATAAAACTGTTTTATTTCTTAAAATTTAAATTGTTTGTTTAATAAAATATAGAGATCAATTAATTTAAAAAGGGTTAAGACAAAACTTATATACACATACCAAAATTACAAAAGCCCATTATATTAACACTTAAAAAAAAAAAGAAAAAGAAAAAAAAAAGTCAGGGGACCTACGCATGTATTAACATTTAAAATATTAACCAAAAAAAAAAAAGAAAAAAAGAAAAGAAAGCTAGGGCCATGGCAGCTCCGTCATTGAAAGCAACATACTTTTATTTTTTATAACAATTATAACAAACATATAGAAATTACATCAACTCGGCAATATCCGTAGAAGCAACACTAGCGCTCTCACCAGTCGCAAGATGTTTTATAAAAGTCAAACTAGCCAATACTTTGCCAGAAGGGCATAGGGTGGAAAAAATTGGCTCCAAATATGTTTTGCATGAGCTTCTGCATTTGATTAGAATTCAAAGAGAAAAAAAAAAAAAAAACTTTGCGATAAGTGAAATGCTATTCTTCATACTTAAAAAAAAAAAAGAAGAAAAAAAAAAGAAATGCTATTCTTCATTAATTTTTTAACTTGGAAAAATCACCAATTAAAAGAATTGGTGCAAGCCATGTGGTTTACCTAATAAACATGGCCCCCTCGAGTGCATGTCCAAATCAAATGCTAAAAAACCTTTTCAAAGTTTATGGGCCCACTAATTTTGATCTTTCAAAAATTGAGTGGAAAACCTCAAGGGGGGTTTGATTGTTATTTTACATTCGTGTTGTATTTAAATATAATATAATTTTCATCCAAATATAAAAGTTTTACATTCAAATATAATACTTTTTAACAGTATCTCAAATACATTTATTATTCTAAAATATTTTAAAAATAATTTTTTTCATTCACATCATATTCTCTCTCTATATCACTTTATCTATCTATTTTTACCAATCACATCAACTTTTTAGTTTTAAAATTCAATTCAAATACTTTTTCATCTAAATACAAAATACGTTTAATATATTACGTTCAAACGCAAAACGAGTAATACTTTTACCAAACGTTCTATTAATCCATGATGCCGTTATCCTTGCTTTTAATTAAAAAAAATTGTAAATGAATAAAATATTAGTTTTACAAATCCTATATTATCTTTTCCACTCATCTATAAAAAAAACTTAAATAAAAACTAATTTTCTTTTTATCATTCTAATTTTTCATCTTTTATAGATTTTCTCTTCTTTTTATTTTCTTTCCATCCTACCAAATATAAAGTAAGCTATGAAGGATACAAGAAATATAATAATTGCTTATGAATTTTTTTGCTAAAGTAATTTTAATATATAGTTACACAATTTTGTAAAATAAAGAAAAGAATAATTAAAGCACTTCCAACCTCATGATTCACATAATAAAATACTATTCTTGAATTTCCTTATCATGCCCTTAAGATGGGGTTCTTATGGAGAACACCAATCTTGACTCTTGGAGATTGCAAACTTGACAAGTGAGTGGTTTAGTGAGGGCATTTGCAAGTTGATATGATAAAGAAGTAGGAGAAACGTGACGATCACCATTTCAAACTTTATGACGAACAAAATGAAAATCAATAGCGATATGTTTCATGCATAAGTGAAAAACCAGATTAGAACAAGGTAAGTTGCTCTAATATTATCATAGTAAATTGTAGGAGTGACGGGAAGAACAATGCCAAGTTCTTGTAGTCATGATTATAACGAAGTTACTTTAGCCTCAACAAATGCAACAACTCGATACTCAGCCTCGGTAGAGAAACGAGCGATAAAACATTGTTTTTTTGAACTCCAAGAGATAGCATAGAGGTCGAGAAAGACAAGATGGGCACTTTTGGATGTGCGATTATCTGTGTTACCCGCCCAGTCGGCATCTAAAAATGCATGTAACAAAAGTGGTGAATTGTGGTGAAAGAAGAGGCCATGATAAAACGTAAAATGCATTTTTTTGTAGATGAATAATGAAGTATCGGCTTTGGAATTAACTAACCCCATGGAGATGAGAAATTGTCTCAATTCATAGTACCGCGCTCCTGGTGCTTGCTTTAGGCAGTAGAGAGCCCTGTTGAGACGACAAACATGAGTAGGATGTCGTTTGTCAATGAAGCTAGGAGGTTGAGCCATGAATACATCTTCAGAAAGGTGGCCATGTAGGAAAGCTATGTTAACGTCTAGTTGACGTAGTGACCGTCCTTTAGAAAGAGCAAGACTGAGTATGAGACGCACCGTAGTTGGTTTGATTATGGGTCTAAACGTCTCGTGGAGATCAATACCAGGCCGTTGGTGGAATACTTTTGCGACGAGGCGAGCTTTATAACGTTCAATGGATCTGTCTAGATTACATTTTATGCCGAACACCCATTTTCACCCAACCAAATTTTGAGAAGGATGAATGGCACAAGTTCCCATGTGTGGTAGCGAGCATCGAACTCTTCAAACATTGCTTTTCGCCATTCTGGTGACCTAAAAGCTTGTTTTACACAAGTTGGTTCAACGGGTTGATTGGGTGAGGATGTGGTGAGGAGTGAATATTTTGGGATAGGCTTGAATATTTGGTCTTTGGATCGGGTTTGCATTGGGTGTGGAGGTTGTGGATGTTTAGAGGATCTGTGGTCTTGGATTTGGGATGAATTAGATGTGAGGGCGGTGGAGTGGGTGGAGGCCGTGGTTAGAGGGACGTGAATTTGGTTGGAAAATTGATTGGGTAAATTGATGATATGAGAATTGGTGTTGGGTGATGGTTTACTTTTTTGGTGTGAAGTTTGGAAGAGAGTTGGAAAGTGCATTGCAGGAGGCAAGTAAATGAGATGAGGGACTTAATGCATGGGACTTACGTTGCAAAGCATTGACTGGAGTTGACCTGGAATCAGTGGACTTTGCTGCACCTGTGACAATATTACCATTTATTGCATGAGATTTGGAAAGATTTGATGTAATTGGGAAAGTGGAAGATTGACGTGGAGTAGTTATAGAAGGAATCGGCTGGGAGTCAAAGGAAGGAGTGTTGCCTAATTTGGAGGATAATGAATTATTGGGAAGTAAGGGAGGACTTCGTGTTGACGAGTGGGAAATTGGAGAGGAACAAATGGGGACGTGAATGAGGACTTGATATGAAGAAATCCACTAAAAACGGGATTAGGTAGGCAAGTGGCGACTAATTGAAAAAATATTTCAACAAATATGACGTGCTTCGAAATGCAAAGTATATATATATATATATATATTTATATATTTATTAAAATCACAGCACTTGCAAGCACTTTGAGTAACAGAACAACCCCAACACGATACATGGTGCTAATTTAGTATCAATTTTGTTAGAGGCATATGGGCAAAGCCAAGGATAACACAGACATCCAAAAACTCTTAATTTCGAAAGATTGGGAAGGTGGCCAAAGAGTTTTTCATAGAAAGAGGACATGAAAAGCTTGAATTTTGACATTTGATTAATGAGATAAGATATTGTTTCCAAGGCATAAGGCCAAAAAGTGAGAGGAATAGAGGTGTGATGTAAGAGAGTAAGATTTGTTTCTACAATGTGACTATGACCTCGTTCAGATAACTCATTATCTTCAGGTGTATGTGGTGGTGAGGTAAGGTGAGTGATGACATTAGTAAAAAGAATTTTTCATTACTTGGTATTTTCCACCGTTAGTGATGACGGATCTTTTGAAGAATTTTTCAACGAGGTGTTTGAAACAAACAAACACATCATGGACTTTTGATTTTCTTTCAAGCAGATAGAACCAAATATAATGAGTAAATTGATCCACAAACATGACATAATACTTGAAATTCTCATGTGAGTAAATTGGTGATGTCCAAACATTAAAATAAACTAATTCAAGAGGTAAACTAATTCAAGAGGTTCTGAACTAGTCAAGTTTGATCAAAAAAGGAGTAATTTATGAGTTTTATTGCAATGAGAGGAATTAGAGGGAAAATTGGAGGACACAAGAGAAGATAGTTCTAAACTTTTAGAAGACACAAGATGGCTTAACATTTTGGAAGATGGATGCCCAAGACAACAACGCCATTGAGATATAGGTGCTTTGGTCGCAGAGAATGCAATTAATGGTTTGTTACGAGAAGTGTGTTGTGGCCACTCATAGATGCCATCTCTAGTCTTGCCCTGTAGAAGCGTTGCCTTTGTGCTTAGATCCTTCACATAAAAGGAATTGGGTAAGAATTCGATGGCAGCATTATTGTTTGAGGCAAAATTGAGAAGCATAAATTAAATTCCTTTTCAAATTAAGAACACAAAGAACATTTGATAAAAGAAAAGGTTTAGAAGGAAAGGAAAGTGTTATAGATCCGGTGTGTGAGATAGAGAGATCAGTGCCATCACCAATTATAATGCCATCACCAATTATAATGCCATCTGAGTTGGTGTAATTCAAAGGGTGGGAGAAGTTGTTAAGGTTGGCAGTGACATAATGTGATGCTTTACAATCAAGAAGCCATTAAGATTTGAGTGGTGGTGTAGAAGAAGCAGAATGAGCTTGATGTGATGGTTAGTAATTTCTTGGCATATATTTGAAATAATGGACATATTTTGGAGGAGTGACCTTATTGTTCACAAAATTGACACTTGTAAAGGTAGTCTTGGCATGTATCTTTAAAAACAGGTAATTCTTGGCAAAGTGACCTTGTTGTTGATAAAATTGACACTTTATAAAGTTTGAAATTTGAGTGGTATTGTAGAATGCATTTTTGTGAAAGCTAGGATGAGATAAGTATGTAATTTGCAATTTGACCATTTAGAGTTCGCTTGTGAAAGCTTGCAAGTACTTTGATACCATATAATAGATACAAAAAATAGAGTAATTGTTTATAAATGGTTTTTCTATATTTCATTGTTGAAAGTAATTACAATACAATACAACAATTAAGGTTTTTTACAACGATATTATTAGTGATGACAATTATTGTCATTAATAATAAGTTTGTGGTGATAACATGTCATCGTAAATAAAAGTCTATTTACAAAAACGACAAGTTATCACATGAAATATTTATGATGACATGTCATCGTAATTGTTTTGTTAATTGCGATGATATGTCGTCACAAATATGTAAAGACATAAGTTGCGATGATATGTCATTGCATATAAAGTTTGTCGCCTAAAAATAATGACCTAGAAGTTTTTCTTGCCAATTTTCATTTATTTGTGATGACTTATCATCACAAAAATATTGGTCGATTATAGCTAACATCGAATAAAAAATGACATTTATAAAAGTATTTTTAAGCGATAATATGTCGTCACAAATGAAAATTTAGAATTTAAAATTTAATGAAAAAAATATATACTTATTTGTGACGACATGTCATTGCAAATACTAAACAGTCATAGGTATTATTTGCAATGACATGTCATTGCAAATAAATTTGAAATTCAAATTTTGACAAAAAAATGGCGGATTACTTGGTAGTTTTTCTATAGTATTTGCGACAATATGTCCAAAGAAAACATTGCAAAAAAAAAAAAAGGTAATTGTTCTAGAACATTTGCAAAATATTCGTACATTTAATTTAATGACCGTGATAAAACATGTTATTTTGGTATATATTTGTGATGATATTTTACTTTTTTGCGACGACAAATGTCATAGCAACCAAAAAAAAAAGGTGTCTAAACATAATGTCTGAGTCTTCTTCTTCATTTTCTCTAGTTTTTTCTTCATCATTCTCGCTATTTTCTCTTTTTCTCGCAGTCCTCTCTTACTCTTGTCATCCTCTCTCCGTTCTCTGGCCATTTTAACCTTTAATCTCTCTTTCTCCCAAACCAAAAATCACCCCCTCCAAACGCCACTCCCTACAATCGCCCCCCACCTAAACTGCTGCCCCACCTCTAATTTCGCCACCCTATAATTGCCGTTGCCACCTCCTCTACCCCAAGAAGTATTGTCGCTGGTCCCACATCCTTCACCTTTGTTCATCACCGCTTTTTGACCCTCGTTTTTGTGGGTTTGGATTTTTGTAAGTTACTTTTTTGTTTTGTTTAATAAAATTATGTGTATGTATGTATGTATGTATGTATATATGTTAATGTTAGATTATTTATTATGTTTGGATATGTTGATATTGATATGTAGATTGTGATGGTATTTTTGTTGCGGTGTTTTATTAGAAAAAGTTTTGGTCTTATTGTTTATTATTGTTTATATAAAATATATATATTGAAAAATTAACTTATTAAATTAATGATTAAATTTGGTTAGATAAAATAGATAAAAACTATGACTGGTTAGACAAAAAAATTTTGAAATTTATTAGTAAAATTAAAAATAAAAAATTAAATTTATGAATAAATGAAAAAAATTGGTAATAAGTTAAAAATATTAACATCATTAAAAGAATTAATAATTATAAACAAATATTGAAATTGTAAATAAAATGATATTTATATGGAAAGTGTAATAATTAGCTTAAAAAAATGATATAAATCATATTATAAAATTAATTATGTAAATATTAAAAAAATAAACATACGAAACAATTACAAAGAAATACTAAACTATACAAAGAAATACTAAAGTATAATATTATTTAATTAAATTTAAATAATAAATATGATTTATTAAAAATAAATGAATAAATTGATATAATCTAAACAAGTAAGTCTGTGAAAATATAAAATAAATATTATAAAAAAATGTACAGATAAAAATTTAAATAAATGATTAATAAGCATTTAAAAAAATTAATAAATAAAATCAAAAAATCATTATAAATAATGAAATATGTTAAAAAAAGGTTTAAAGCTAAAAATTTAGTTAGAATAATAAAAGTATAAAATTAAAATATGTGTTACGATTATTGATTGTTGTTTTTTTGATGATATAATTTTAATTTCACAAACAAACATTAATATATAAAATTTACAGATTTAAATATGTCATTTAACTATATTAATCTGTTAACAAGTTGATATATCTGGTTCAGTTGCGATGTCAGCTAGCTCTTTATGGGGAATGTAATCTTTACCTGGCCCTTTTAGATTACCATCACACTAAGAGTTGGGTATATTATAATTACTTTAATTACAATTTTATTAAACTTATTAAGTTATTTATGTATAATCTGTAAACATTATATTAAATTATCTTTAATTTGTGTTCACAGTTGCGGACGCTGCACCTCGATGACGTAAGTTGAAGGAAGGCAAAGGATCATGAAATCGCAGCAAAAGTGGTGAGAGACATAAAGATCACTTTTAAGTTTGACAATAATGGAGGTACTTGGAAGGCACTTAGCAAGTATGATCCCTGGTGTAATAGTACGATCAGTATTCACACCAGAGATATATATGAGCCATATCATAATGCTTGGAAAAATGTTGACCCTTGTCATAAAAGAGAAAATAGGAGCACATGCTAGTATTATTCAACTTCATTGTTATTAACTTTTTTCAAAAAATATTCATAATAAAATCAATTAACATGTTTTTGTATTGGAGGATTGGTTTACTCCTGATTACACCTACAAGGAAAACATCCTCTATTTTGTAGTTGATAGGGATACTTCCAAATGTTCCAAAGATTGGAAAAGCTACCTCTAGGTAGTTAAAGCCACCCCCTAACTAACCTCAGGAATCAAGATCACTGGTGATGCGAATCAAAGTACGGCTTCAAACAAATAAATTCAGGTTTCCATTGGTTTGGTTATGAGGGCGCAAGCAAAGAAGTACAAATATACACTTAATGGGTTGATTCAAGAAATTTGGTCTCAATCAAATTTGTAGAGGCCCATTGAGCATGGTTCACATGTGCAATCCCAAATGTATTAGCATGGTTCACGCTTTACAAAATCCAAATCAAAGCCAAGCCTTATCTCACCAAGCAAATTGGCCTGTATTGGCTTAATTCTAGTAAGCAAGTTGATTTTTTTTAAGTCTGGTTGAGTTATTTGCAAGTTAAGTTGTTTACTTTTCTTTTTTAGGGTTGGCTTGCATGCCAATTTTTTGACTTATCATAGGCGTTTATGGCTGGTTGCAAGGCCAATCAAAATTGCCAATTTTCCTTTTCTATTGTAGGTATGTGATCAGTCAATTAAAGGGTTGATTGTGTGGCAGCCCGCCCTGCTATCGAGGCCCTACAGTGCTATTACAGTCAACTCTGTAGTCAACCGCAATAGTATGCAAGCCTCTAGGGTCGCCGGTAATCATGCTGAACTTGAAAACTGCTTACTAATTTACAGAATAAATTTTTTTTTTCTCTATATCATGAACTGTTCGAGAATGTGATAAGGAAATCATGTTAACAAAATAACATGCACATGGATCATGATTCCCCTATCACAAAATCTTAACTTGAAATCTTGTTTCTTTTTTTTTTTTTGAAATTACATGTTCTAAATTTCGAAACTATACAGTGGAAGACTAATGGTGATCACAACCCCTCACCCAATCCACCTGGCATGCATCTACCTTATTCGTCGTCCACCATATACTACTGGTGAACAGGTCTCTTACCTGAAACATGTAAACAAACTGATGAGCTATAGGCTCAGTAAACTCAAACATAAAAACATGTATCTTGACATGCTGTACTGCTGTGCTCATGCATAAAACTAGACTCTGTAAAACATGCTCGTGGCTGAAAGATTAGTTTTAGGACATTATCTGTTATTTATGTTCTGGTTTTGGGCCCCTGATTGGTCGTACCGACATGTTAGCATAACTGGAAGTGGTACTTTAGTGCTGACCTCCTCAGTCTTAACTGGAGCTAAACATGAAAACCTTCTTGTGGGTCGAGAGGCCGGTACACCAATAACTGGTTTAATTACCATCTTTGCTGGAGTTCCAACTGGGTAACATGCTGATTACCCCCACAGTAGGAACTTGTTACCTGTTTTACTGGGGTGTGAGTTTTATTAAACACACTAAGGTGCCTTGTGCACCTATCTGTTTTCGTGTACCTGGTACCTGTCTGACATGTGTACTGAAACATGAAATTCTACATGCATGACATGAAACTGACCTGAGTATCATGATGCAGACAATCAATGTCTAACATACATGCCATACAATAAAACATGACATCATAATATAACAAGATTATCTACGTTGCAGTCTGGACAATGCTTGAACTTACAGGAAGTCAGCTAGCGTGAGCCTCTGCTGTTCTGGGACTACTATATCGAGGTCTCTGGCTTGAACTCCTATAAAAGAAATAATCATTGATTATTTCCAATATTCATCTTATACTGGAAACATGGCAAAATATGAAATTTCTATTTCCAGACTCTTTTTTTTTTTTAACTCTTTGGCTTCGAACATGCCCTCCTACACTGGCGTATCTCTGGCCATGTGATTCGTGGAGCATGGCCGTGTATACTTACACAAGCGGCTACACGGCCGTGTTTTTTATCGTGTTTTCCTGCTGTCTAACATGGTCTGCTACACGCCCTTCCCTTGACCGTGTGCCCCTTGACACGGCTCGATACACGGCCGTGTTCTTGGCCGTGTATCTCTCGGGTCTAAATTTTCTTGCAACACGGTCATGCATGTGGGCATATTCGGGGCCATGTTCTGAGCACGCCCTTGTACGCACCCGTGTACACACCCGTGTTCATACCAGAATCAAGATTCTGGGTCCGAACTGCTCTGCTCTGGTTTTCTAAGGCTTTTATGGCTTTTGTTCTACTTCTTACACTCAAAATCGATCTCAATAAGATTGTTTCAAGATATAGACTACATTTCTACTATCACAAATCCATAGTTTCATAAGCAAAATCTCATATTTTGATTATTCACTCCTCTTGACTCAACATTTTGAAAAATCTGTACTTGCTTGACGAAAACTCACTAAACTTGGTTTTCTAAACCATCAACTCATGGATTCGTGTTTAAAAACAACTAGACTCAAACCATGTTTTGATTTAACCAAAAATCTCAACATGATTTACTCACATTTTCTTTTTTCCTCTCAAAATCCCAGATTTTCACCCGAGAAAATGTGAAGAAAATAAGGGTTTACCTTGCTTAAAGCTTGAGAACTTCTTGCTGCTGCTTCTTGGCTGAATGCTTGATCGATCTGCTGCTTGAAGAGAGAAATCCGAGCTTGGTTGAAGTAATGGCAGATGAGGGTTTCTCTTTTCTGCTCTCTCTCTCTTTCTCGGACTCTTTCTCTCTTTCTCTTTCTTTCTCTTTCTTTCTTTCTCTTTCTTTCTTTCTTTCTCGGGCGTTACTCTTTGCAGCTAAAGGCAATGATTTAATCCCTCCCCCCTATTAACTCACGTGCCTAACTCTCTCTCTCTTACTTTCTTTCATTTTCTAAAATTTTTTTTTTTTAAATTGTAAGGGCTTGTTTGGCTAATCTTGGCCATTGATCAATGTGGCTTACTTGTGCGCCATTGATCTCTTAATATGCATTTTCCACATACTTTTCTATTAAATTTTAAAACATCTTAATTTGAATTAATGTTTAGCTTTTAACTATATTCATTAATTCATTGTCAAATTTTGATTAAAACTCAGTTAATCAAAATTTTTACTTGCTTTATATTCTGTAACATGTCTTACTATAAATGTACATTGATTTACATATCTTATACAAAATTTTCTGAGACTATAGATTTCTCGGTTATCACAGATTGTTTCCTTTTTTCTTTTTAGGCAAGTGGATCTTTTATTACCAGATTTTAGCTTTAATTAAAACAACTATTTTGGAAACATTATTGTAAAATTCAACCTATAAATAGGCATCTATGTACAGTTCAAATTAGTTTTCATCAAAAATATGAGAGTTTTATTTCCCTTTAGTTATTCGTATAACTACTCAAACTTATCAGAATTTTTAGTGGTGTTCAACACCGACTTATCAATCAACCTTTCCATAGTTGATTATGGCATCTTCACCATACCAAGGTTCTTACCTCTATATAGGTAACAAGTTGAGGTCTTCTATTCCAAATCTGATTGTAGAACGTTCATAGGTTCCTTATTGCGATGGGTCTCATTATTCTTGAGAAAGTTCACATCATTTGGTATTAGAACAAGACTCTAAGTCAGGTTTGCCTATCTTTGTTCTTGTTTTTGAATCAAAATTCATGGGTCTTATTTTTAGGGCTAGTTTTGGATGAATTTTTTTGTAGTTTCCTTATTCTAATTATTTCAAATACTAGTTGTTAATTTCAAGTTTGTGATAATTCTCGAAAAAAAAAAACTTATTCAAATTGTTTCAAATACTAGTTGTTAATTTCAAGTTTGTGATAATTCTCGAAAAAAAAAAACTTATTCAAATTGTTTCAAATACTAGTTGTTAATTTCAAGTTTATGATAATCTCAAAAAAAAAAAAAAACTTAAAAAAGATTTGAAGAAGAGAAATAAGAAAACAGGAGGAACCAAAAAAACAAAAAATAGAAAGGATTCAAAGAAAAAAAAGAAGAAAATAGGAGGATAAAAAAATAAATTCCAATTCAAAAAAACAAAAAAAAAAGGTTGATTCATCATCAAGAAAGATTTAGTTTTGTGAAATTGTTTTCTTACTATCAATTCATCTACTTATTATTTCTTTGTGGGTTCTTAGTGAATTGTTGCTGGAAATTTTGATTATTGTTTGTTTAGTTTGAAAAGAACCAAAAGAGAATCAACAATGGAAAAGGCAAGAGTGGTGAGCATATAGAAGGTAAAAGCCATTTGAGTGACAAATACGAGAATGAGTGAATTTTCTTTTCTTGAGTGAAACATATGAGGGAGTGCTTGTAAGGTTCCTAATCTTATTTTATAGATTTTAAATATGTCATGAAATCAAGAAGAAAACTCAACTGAAGAGGCACCACAACCAACTATACTGAACCTGCAATTACAAGCATTGATGGGGGAGATGAGGCGGATGTTAAGGGTTGAATTAGAATGAGTGCATGAATGGTTGGACCGGATAGAGAATGCACATTTGGAGTATAAAGAGGAGAGAATTCAGTGCAAGGAAGATATAGGGATCATTACGAAGGCTACGGGAATGAATTTGAAATGGTAAATGACCGAGATTCAGTTATCAATCATGGGAGACATGGGCGATTTACAAAAGCTAGTAATCAAGAAGATAACAATTTAGGTAGCATTAAGATGAAAATTCCTATGTTTCAAGATAAAACCATCCTTGATGATTTAGAGAAGCAGTTTGATAAGTATGTTAAACCAGATGGCTTCACCAACAAGTACTCGTTCATGTTCAACAAACAACCAATCATTCTTGTACTGTTAACTCTGAGACAGGGCTATGAAGATTAAGTGAGGTTATAAAAAGAGAGTGAACAAAAGAAATAGAGTGAAAAAGATAGTGACTCAAAGACAAAAAGTGAAAAAGAGAGTGAACAAAAGAAAAAGAGTGAAAAAGATGTTAGAAAATGCCCTAAGCATTAGAGATATTTTTGTGTATTTACTTTGAACTGGATAATAAAATTATATGTAGAGGTTATTCATTACGTTGCTATCTGTCCTCGTTTTATTTACATGTTAAAGTAAATGTAAGCAAATATGGCTCCTTGACTGCTTGTGTTAAACTGTTAGAACGTTGCATGCAATGGACTTTTGTATGCGAGAAGACAATATTCTAAAGTTAGCGGTCTAAACTATGGTCTGTAGTCTATGGGGTTAGACCGAGCATCTAACTCATATTGAGACAATTATGTTGTCTAAAGCCTTGGAGGGGACGGTTTGTCTTGACTGTCTGGAGCTGAACTCCTAAGTAGAGACATAGATATGTTGCTTGGTGGTGACATATTAGACCGGGACTAAAGCGTGATTGATCTACGAAGTCCGCTTTGAGTGGATCGATCTGCTTTTGACGTTCATTGTGTAGCAACCTTAATCCTGAGTAAAAGAACAGCTTTATGTATATGACTTGTGTACTTTGATGTTCCAATGGCTAAAGCGTCTCAGAGGTAGTAAGCTTATAGACCGGTTCGTTGGGTGCATGACTTGTATACGATGAATGGTTCGTTTACAGATATCGGAATCATAGCTCTAATGAGGAGTTAAGGGTATCCTCTTAAAGGCATTATACTGAATGTGAAAATGGACAAGGCCTTGGGTTGTCTGCTGGGCGGATGACTTCTTATTCATATATGGTGAATAATCATTTTCTTTATTCGGTAGTATAATGGAACTTTAAGATAGCCTGATCAGTAGGATTAAATGGACTTTGGCCTAAGACTGATCATGGATATCATATGAGGGTTCTGCATACATGACAACGTCATTGGACGATAGCTTGTCACAGGCTTACGTAATACGGTATATAATTGGGAGTTCAGTTTTAGGTTTATAGTGGTGTGACTCTGAAATTAGTGATCATATGGTTGAGTTGTTCGGTAAAAGAATGATGATCATATGGATTTGCGGGAGCCCGATTATATATGTCCAATCAGTCCCTCTACTAGCTCCACATAATTCTTTAACGTTTGGCAAATTGATTTGTGTATGCTCTTGGCTAGTTTATTATGCATGGATGGTGATGACATAGGATTAGGATGGTAGACAAGATTCTCTCCGGTTGGATTCAGATTTTGTTTTGGATAATAGAGTACACAATTATTCGAACTCCAAATAAAGTTGCCATGATTTTATTTGAGATTGGATTGGAGTTGTAGAAAATTATCCATAAGAACAAGAATTTGAAACACAACCGTTTTATGGATTTTGAAATTTGAATTTTGAAATTTGAATTTTGAAATTTGAATTTAAAATTTGAATTTGAAATTCGAATTTGAAATTTAAATTTGAAATTTGAAATTCGAATTTGAAATTTGAAATTCAAATTTTGAATCACAGTCCAAGTGGGATTCGAATTTGTTGTGGAAAATCCACAAGGAATTAAATTCGAATTTGAGTTGGATATGGAGAGGATAATCTTGTTAGAATCCTACTTGAATTTTGAATCCAAATCCTAACTAATGATGGACTAAATTTTGAGGATTATCCTCAATGGATTTTCGATTTTTGTGGATAAGGTTCAAGGAAAAATTCAAGTTTCAATCCCAGTTGAATTTGGATTCTCTCTTCCCCAGAAAGTGGCCGAAATTTTGGAGTGTATCTCTTAGAAAAATTCGGTTATTTTGGATAAGGATGAAATAAGATTCAAACTTGAAAATCCTAGTGGAATTTTGATTCTCCCTTATCCAAAAGTGGCCGAATTTTTTGAGGAGATTTTCTCCTTAGATTTTTCGGATTTTTTAGTTGAAAAAGGGAGATAAAATTCTAGTTAAAATCTTGTTTAGATTTGGATTGGATTTATCCTAAATGGCCGAATTTTATTGTTGGGATTTTCCCTTGAAAAATTTGGATTTTATGGTTGTGGATAAGGGAGAATATCTTCTCCTAATCCAATTCGAATTCAGAGAATCACCTCATGCAGGTCTATAAATAAAGGTCCTGCCACTCTAGTTCTCTTAGACCACAGACTTTCAGGTGAGTAGGCTTATTGTTGCACAGCCCACCGTGACAATAAGTTCTTTAGAGAACTGGGTGGTCAGAAGAAGACTAGCAGTGTTAGCATACTGATTGAGGTTCAGAGTGCCCACACACTCAGCCATTCGGGAATTGGAGAATAGTAGAGAAGGCTAGTTGGTTGAAGCCCTCCGGTCATTCTCCTCCTGCAAGATTGGCATCCTTGAGGTATGAGTTTTAATTGTTGTTGGTTTATTGTATATGGCATCATGAGATATTTAACGATCTAAAAATTTTTATTGTTCCGCTGCGCCACTCTGATACGTTTTTACCGATTTATTTTCCTACAAAAGAATGCGACCAAAATACAAAAAGTGAAAAAGAGAGCGAATAAAGAAAAAGAATAAAAAAGAGAGAGAGGTAGAGAAAAGGGAGCAAAACAAAGAGAAGAGTCTTACGGCCATCGAAAGAAAATCAGAGAAAAAACAAAAGAATTTCTATGTAGAAGCGAGTGAAATCAAAAGAGTGTTATTTTCAAACCAACCAATGATTGAGCTTTTATACAAAGAGGAGTTTTTAAACACTAACTAGCTTGACTTGGCTTTGCCTAGTTCTATTTTTCCTCTTTTGTAGGTATACAGGGATGTCTTTCTCGAAGACATACCACACAGATTACCATCTATCAGAGGGTTCAAACATTAAATTAATTTTGTGCCCAGAGCTTCCAATCTAAACCAACAAATCTATAGTAATAATCCCAAGATGACTAAGAAGCTTCAAAGTCAAGCCAATAAAAAGGCATCACAAATTAGTTTTTGTTCTTAGAGATTAGGTTTGGCTACACATAAGAAAGAAATGAATTTTGACACAAAGACATTCCTAGTGACTTCCTAAGGGAGATGGTGATGATTTTAAGACAAATCCTTCCTACGAGAAAAGGAATGATGTGAATCAAAGTATGACTTCAAAGGAACCAATTCAAGTTCCCATTGGTTCGGTTATGAGGGCGTGAGTAAAGAAGTACAAAGATGCACTTAGTGGGTTGATTCAAGAAATTTGGTCTCAATCAAATTTGTGGAGGTCCATTGAGCATGGTCCATATGTGCAATCCCAAATGCATAAGCATGGTTCAAGCTTTAGAAGATCCCAATCAAAGCCAAGCCTTATCTCATTAAGCAAATTAGCATGTTTTGGCTTAATTCCAACAAGCAAGTTGATTTTTTTAGGTCTAATTGAGTTGCTTGCAAGCCAAGTCGTTTACTTTCCTTTTTTAGGGTTGGCTTGCATGCCAAGTTTTTGACTTATTATAGCCATTTATGGCTGATTGCAAAGCCAATCAAAATTGCCAACTTTCCTTTTCTATTATAGGTGTTTGATTAGTTACTTAAAGGGCTAATTGTTTCCTTTTTTCTTTTTAGGCAAGTAGAGCTTTTATTATCAGATTTTAGCCTTAATTAAGATAGCTATTTTGAGAATATTATTGTAAAATTCAGCCTATAAATAGGCATCTATGTAATAATGAAAGACAGTTCAGATCAGTTTTGATCAAAAATTTGAGAGTTTTATTTCTCTTTGATTATTTGTAAAACTACTTAAACTTATCCGGATTTTTTGTGACGTTCAACACCGACTTATCAATCAATCTTTCCATAGTTAATTGTGGTGTCTTCATCATACCAAGGTTCTTACCTTCATATAGGTAATGGGTTGAGGTTTTCTATCCCAAATTTGATTGTAGAATGTTCTTGGGTTTCTTATTGTGATGGATCTCATTATTCTTGACAAGTTTCTCATTAATTGGGGTCTCTGTTGTGACAGGTTCATGTTTGACAAATTTTAAGTAATTGTAAATCAACTAAGTTAGTGATTGATTATATATAATCGTTTCATTTTTACTAACATTGACTTTAATCATAAATAGAAAAAATCGAAGACAAACAAAGGTAATCGTAGTAAACAGAAGTGGTCAAGCTTCTATGATCGCATATCGATTACCCAGCATCGTTATAAGAAAGTTAGTAAGATTTTGTTAATTTCCTATTGTATGTAAACTTTTCTTTGGTACTAAAATGTTAGACAGGCCAACACAGGGACGCAGCAGTCGATGTCTGCCATAGACAATTAGAGCGACATGCAACATCATCAGGATACTTGATTTAACCTCCAAGCCGAGCAGATATTTGTAAGTTTTTTTTAATATTATAATTCTTATTCAAATTAAACCCTGTACTTATAATTTGTTTTTATTTTTTAATGTGTAGCATGCACTAGAGGGCGAGAGGGAAACCCAAAGGGCATAATCCACTTCTAGATCATCCGCACCAATGTCCGTAGATAAGAAAAGCATTATAAAGCTTGTTTTGGGTACACGCAGAGGTCATAAGATTGGCGTAGGTCCTATACTCTCATGCAGGATTATCTCTAATACTGATGCTTCTTCATCTTCCGGTTCACAGTTCAACTGTAGATCTTTAGCTCATATTGACCAACACGTGGAATGCGATGATAGTACGAGCGAAATCTACAGTTGTACAAGAGCCATAAGATTATGCAGTAGATATTGGTTGAGATACGTTTGGATATTTGGTTACCAACTGTCCCCCCGCCTAAGCCATATGTCCTTCCAGGTTCTCTGCTTCCTTCAGCTGCTGCAGACGACGATGACAATGACGATAACGATGCTAGTGATGCTGCTGCACACTTAGGAGATTGAATCACTAGTTATTATTTATGTATAACCCTTTTGCAATTAAATACATTATATTTTATTTATTGGGTTTTTTTTTAATAATTGTATGATTTTGATTTAATTTTTTTAATATTATGATTTATTTTTATTATTATAATTCACATATTTCTACTTAATTTTGAATTTAAATACATAACAATAACACATATCAATAAAATTATAAAATTAAAAAACAATAATAATTTATTAAAAAATATACAAAATAAAATAAATTTATTTGCGATGACATTTATATCAATTCAATTATCACTATTTGTGACAACATATTAAAAATTGTCATTTCAAATTATTAGTGCCACGTCAGCCAATTCACATATTTTTGTGATTATATGTTTTATTTTTGTTGTCATTGAAAATAGCTACCATGTTAGCCTAACTAATCTTTCGACAATTTATTTGCATCGATGCTTTTTGTGACGACTGTTATCGTTATTGTAATTGTGACAGTGCCTTGTGATCGTAAAAAATTTATTTGTAACGGGGTACTAGTGTCGACTTATTTACGATGATATGTCGTCATAAAAGACTTATTTGCGATGATTTTATACTTTTTGTGATAACATTTTATTCTCACAAAAAACCTTGATTGTTATAGTGATATATAGTTACACAATTTTATACAATAAAAGAAAGAATAACTATAGCACTGCTAATCTCCCAAAAATTATTATTCTTGCTTATTTTCGTTAAATGGGTCATTTTCTTTTTACTAATGTCAATTTTTTTCTCCTCTTTTTCATCAAAAACGCTGTAACCTCCACCACACCTTACATATGTCTCTTCCATAATTTTTAGGCATTTCTTAGCAAGATAAGGGACCAATTTGTTATAACCATAGTAGTTTATGCACTATTTGTGTCAAAAATCTCAATCTATCTAATACCTATATATATATATAAAAGAACCAATTCACTTTTTGGTCATCCCCTCTATTTCCACATAGCAGTTATGTCATTGCCACATTATTTTTTTTTTTTTGCTTTTCTTTATTTTACTTATTTGTTTTGAATGTATAAAATACGTGCTATATAACTAGTTTATCAAAATGTCACAATATCTAATTCTGTTAGGCATATAATATATATATCTATATAAGAGCCAGTAGGCTCTTTGATCATGTCTTCCACTGCGGCCATGTGATAACCACGTCATCACACATGGTGATCCTAAAAATACCATTTGGATATTTTTTTTTAATTTTGTTTGTCTATTTCACAAGCGTGAAACCCGTGCTACACAGTTATTTATGAAAATGTCATGATATCCAATTTGGTCAAACATCGTAAAACAAGGTCGAGTGGTATATGAATTTAGGATATTACAGTTTCAAACTAATGTTGTATACAAAATATAATGAAAATTTATTTAGCAACTTTAAAAGGTAGAATTGCATTTTGTTGTGCAAGGTTATTGAATAGTTACTCCACCTTCATTCGAGGGAAACATTTTGAGTGAAATATTTAGAAAGGAACCATCTAGTATGAAAACATTTTAGATTAAAACATTTAGCAGCATAGAAAAACATACATATAATAAAATGTCCCTTCACATTTAGAATTTTATCTAAAAGTTGTAAATAATAATATTTTGCAAATTGTTTCCCAAACGGGCATTTGAAATATTAAAAAATGGAAATATTTAAAAATTGAAAATGGTTTTAAAATGTAGAGCCTTTTATCTTTCTCCTGAAATGTCTACTATTAGAGGAATTGAATGGTATTTTAAAGGACATGGAACCTTCTACGAATCCTTTCTATCCCTGTTTCCATACCATTAATAATTAATTTTATGCTCTCTTCCCTCCACACTCAAGAAAATGCTAGTGTTGTTTAAATTGATTTAGTTTAAAAATGAGGACGACAAAGTTATATTATATTTATATAAGTTGTAATCAATTTTTAAAATTTCTCCACTCCCACACTCAATTTGGTTGGAAGGAAATAAAATGGGATGAAGTGAAAACGTACGAGAGATAGAATTTTTAGGAAATCATAGAAATGGTATTTTTTTATGAAATTAATTGAAGTAAATAACAATATTTTTAAATTTTATAGTAAATAGCAAATTTACTGTTTATTAATTTACTTGGCAAATAATACATTCATTAAAAGTAAATTTGTTATTTACTACTATTTACTCTAAATTTTTTAAAATTTAGTATTTACTTTAATTATTTATGTAAAAATGATATTTATTTTTTTCTCCCATTTTCTTTAAGGATGTTTAGTAGATAGGAAGAAAAGACAATTTGGAGAATTCTATAATTTCAATATATTAATTTACTTCATTTTACTTTAAAAATAAGGATAAAAAACTAATTTTACTCATCCTGGCTTTCATTTTTACCAAATAAGCTAATTACCATTCTCCATTCTTTTATCTCTCCATCCGATTACTTCATTTCTCTTTTTCATCCTACCAAACATATCTTTAGAGAGGTTAAAAAAATTGTAAGACCTATAAACTCTGTTATCCATTTATTTATTTAGTTTTCTGTTCACTTTATATCTACTATCAAACTACTTATGATTCTACTTTCTCCTAAAAAAATTCCTCAATCATTTTCCTGCCTCGTACTCTCAGCCTTTACCAAACGGACTACAAATAGGTGAATTGGGAGGGACAGGCCAGACATGAAGCAATCCTAGCACAATTCACCATTCAAGCGGGTTGGGTTGGGCAAAGTATTGAGGTAGGTATAGCACGAATTAACCCAGTAAGCCGCATGATGTAGTGTACATTATTACATGCTAAGAATTTTTAACTCATGATTTAAATTTTTGTATTAAAACTACTTTTAATTTGATATTATAATAGGGATAAAAATTCTAAAATAATTATACATCAGACAATATTTTGTAAATATACTCATTTTTAGGTATTCCTCAAAAACCCAAGAGAGTATTCAATGGGTCTTATGAGAACTTCACGAGAATATTATAAAGACAACAGCTTAAATAAAAAACTTAAACATTTTTTTAATCTTTTTTTAATATTTATTTACATTTTTAACTCTTTATATTTATCTAATTTCTTTCGTGAGGCAATCTGATGTAGGAAGTAGGATCAAAGTGACCAAAATCACTGCATCATAGTCCTACTAATCCTCTAAGATTAATCATATAATAGAGTTAAACAATATTATCATCGTGGATGGATCTCTTTAGATATGAATTTACAGGGTTCCTTAAAGAGAGCATTAACAGTGGCACAATAACAAACATGCGCCCTCCTTTTTTATTTTTTTTTTAACATCACATCGAACTTTTAATATAACTAAAGAAAAATAATTGCAAAAACTCAAAAGTTTCTTACCAATATAAACATATATATATATATAGTCTTGTCAATCCTAAAACAGCAGGTTTATTTGCTTCATTAATTCAAATTTAAATTTTTGATTTCATTTTTTTTAGAAAAATTAATAAAAACTATAATTAAATCAATTAATTTAGATTTAAAATTTTATTTTATTTTGAACTTAACTATGCACCATTTAGGCTTAACGTGTTCCATCCGCAATACATTGACAGATTCTAATCCGTTAATCATTTCCAAAAATGCATATTAAGAATCATTTGAAGAGATTTTGAAGATACATTTTAAAAATAAAAAAAATGAATTTTAAAAAATGTTTAGAGTTAAAAAAATATAAAATTTTAAAAATTTATTCGAAAAAAATTATTAATACAGATCTTATTTTATTTCTCTCAAAATTTTATATAATTTTTTTAAAAAAATATCTCATTTAGACTTGTATATATAAAGTTATGAACTTTTAAAATTTGAATTTATTGTAAAATTTTGAAGATATAAATAGTAAAAAGTGATTGTGAGGTGGAAAAAAATATAAAAAAAGTGTCCAAAATATGTCTTCAAATCACCTCCAAAACCACTTCTGTCATGTCCTAAAATCCGACGTGTCCTAAAATCCAGAATAGTGACATGAAGGGTTGTTCAATTAAATCAAGAGAATCTCAAATCTCTAATTTTATTAGTTTTACTTTTAAAATCGTTTATCATCTTTTAATTGTGCTTCAAATTATGTTTGAGTAATTTTAATCAAACTTTATCATTAATATTTAAAGTCTCACACCAATATCATTCAATAAAGTTCTCATGTCCTATAGATACATATTTAAATAAAATAAAATAACTTAGAATACAAAAAAATAAAATTTAAGATTTACAATCTCAGAGTATTCAAAAGTGTAATTACATACATATTCCCAAGAGCAAAGGAAACAATACTTTAGCTTTTAATCCTTAATCGCCAAGTGGTGATTCTACGACACTCGTATCCTCTAACAACCTTTTTCTCCTAGGGGTTACCAATTTTAAGACATGAGCAAAAGGCCTAGTAAGGTTTTTGTAAATCATTTTAAAGCATTTTATTTTAACCAGTGTTATAATAATAGAACAATATAGTACAGAGTTTTTAAACGTACATTCGTGGTTATACAATTTGTGTCGTTAAATATATCTATAATCATGTACAGTCCTATGAGCCCTTTCACTACGCCAAAGTATGATGAATAATCTTTGATTGAGATGTTCACTCTTTACACATATGTGTTAGCTTCCGGTATATTATTTTAATAGCCAAAACCCTTTTTCAAATTCCCTTTGAAAATACAAATTACATAATAAAATATATCATTTTATTTTATCAAATGTTTGTATCTGAATTATTTTTTCTTTAATTTTTGAAATCATGACAATTTCTAAAAATACAGAATTTATAAAACTTTATGAATTCATTTTATTTAAATTAACAATTTTGACCAAATCATTAAAAACAAAATAGGCTACAAAGAAGGGATAAGATATCCTACCTTTTTAGCAAATTTAATTTATCAATAACTTTTAGTATGTATTCAAAGACAGTCTTCTTCTCCAATTCCAGGTCAAATATAAACAAAACATAATCACATATAATTTAATTATTTGTCCAAAAACTCTGTAATCTTAGTTACAGTAAATTCAATTAATTACTGCTTCATTTTATTTAATTTAAAGTGATACTTTATTTTTAATACTTGTAAATTTTTCCAAAAATTTTGGCATGACTTGCCTTAAAATTTTGACTACCCAAAACTTCAAAAATGCTTGCAGACTTGCAAAAAATATTTCCAATTCCTAGAAGAGTTTTAAATACAATATTAATCCAAATTTCAATTCTCAAAGCAATTCAAATATACATTTAAAAATTAATTTAATTTTAATTATTTTTTCTTCCCGGGTTGAGTACTCACGGCTGTGGGCGATGACTTTCAACGAATGGGTAAGCCAGCAATGGGCTTAGGCATGGCTGGCAACCCGGGGAGGCGACGTGATCTGCTGCTTCAAATTGTTGGTCTTATATTGTGGGAAATAATTGTTGAAAATGTAGTTGTCATTTTTTTTCCATATTCCAATCGACTTCTTTTATTATTATTATTTAATTTTTTTATGATTTTTTTAACAAAGAAAATTTTTACAAAAACCACAATAGTGTAAAACCGTGAATCGCATAAGAGTGCTCCCAAGAAATATTGATAGGGTAAGGCCTCCTTAAAAATCAACTTCCTAGATAGTGTAATGTTATCAAGAAAGACTTGTAGCATAGAACACTAACAGAACCTAACCTACTAGATAAAACTTCCTTAGTTTGTACTTTTCAACATTTTCATACAATTACTTGAAAATTTTATTAAATTTTATGATGTGTTTTATGAAATGTTAAATGTTAGATATTAGTACCCTAAGTTAATGCTATTCTAAAATATAAGACTACACAAATTATGAGATCTAATTAAAATTAGTAACCTAATAACTAACTTAAAAATTAAAACTAGTTGTTAATTTTTTTAAGAAAAAGAAAATAAAAAGGCAAAATAAATAAAAGAAAGATAAAAGAAAATTGAACGTATATCTTTTGCCTTAAAATCTACTGATCAATCCTACTTGAAGTACCTCCTCGGCAATGGCACCAAAATTTGGTTACGCTTAAATTATGACAAAACAAAGCGGTCAATTTTAGCACAATTAGGACAGTCGATCTCATGAAGAAGTAATAAAATAAACAAAAGGGATTAGTTAAACAAAAACATTAGAGATATACATAATCAAACAAAGAAAAGAAAGAAGTGTTTTTGTGATTTTAAAGCAATTTAATTGAAAGATAATGTAATTTAAAGTGGAGAAAATTCACTGGTTAAAAACAGTAAGACATTGAGAATCTCTTATATGCTTTATTCACTAATTTGGATTTTGATTTATAAATTGATTCAATTGAAAGTTTTATATCCCAAACATTCATTTAGAAGATAAGATTTGAAAAACTTGTGAATTAAATGTATTCGAGTAAATAAAATTCTCACATTAAGAATTAGGAAAAATTGTCTTGTAAGAAGTCTAAAAGTGATAATATGCCCCCGGCGATATTACAGTTAAAGATACTCATAAAACTATATCTATCAATGTATTATATTATGTAATAATCACATAAAAAAAGCTTGATTGAATTTATATAAAAGTTATTAATAAAATATATTGATATGAGAAATAAATAAGATGAAAGAAAATTATTTACTCAAATGTATAAAATTTACAAACCATTAGAAAATCAAAACCTAAATAAGCTCACTACATATATAGGATCATCTTTAACTTCACCTAAGAACTCTAGCCTAACTTGCAAAACGTTCTCATAAAATTATAGAGAGAAAATATGAGAATGAAAGCAAGGCAAAAATGAGATTTAAAGAGTGTATCTCCCTTTCTACTCAAACCTCTAAAAGAATGCCCTTTTATAAGCATAATTTTACACTATTCCATCTAATCTCCATACAGACTTTTCAAACTTACTACAATATTTGGTGCATACACAACACAACTTTTCAAACTTACTACAGTATCTGGTGTACGTACAATACAAAATTTTCAAACTTACTATAGTGCTATAGTACTACTATAGTGCTACTATAGTGCTACAATGCTGCTACAGTGTTGGTGTACACTTGTTATAGTGTTATAGTCGTCGGCGTACACTTACTACAGTGCTACACTACTACTACAGTGTCGGTGTACACTTGTTACAATAACTACAATTTAGTGCATAAAATTAGGAAGAATCCAGTGCAATAGAATGCATGATAATCTTGTTTTTCATAGTTTCCTGATATAAATAGTGATACGTACTTCATTAATACTAAAATTAGATATTTCCAAAATAGAATGCTATAAGTAAATTCATTAGAAATATTTAATTTTAAGTTTATTTAATATATTATTAGAAAAAGATAAGATAGAATAAAATAAAATTAAATAAAAACATCACAAAATTTATAAAAAAATCTAAATTAAAGTACACAAAACAAAATAAATAAATAAAAAATCTAAAACAACTAAAGTTCTCAAGAATAAGCTAATTTTTATTTATGAAAAAATGATAAAGTAACTCTATTTTATAGAGTTATCAATGACATTCATGAGCTTTGGGAGGTGATGTGGAGTCTGGGAGGAAGAGAAGGAAGTGAAGAGAAAGAAAAAGAAGGAGAGAAAATCAAGTGGGTAGATCGCCAAAAATGGAAGAGAAAGAGAGAGAAATATTCGGGGGGGGGGGGGGGGGGTGGGGTGGCTAGTCATCAAAAATGGAGGAGAGAGAAGAAAAGGGAGTGTAAGTGAGAGAGAGATGAAACTGAGAAAGAAAGAGAGAGTGGGAGGGAGAGAGAGAGAGAAAGACGGATTGGAAACGGATAGGGAGACAAGAAAGAGATTGTGAGTGAGAGAGACTGAGGAAGACGATGAGAGAGATTAAAGGTAAGAGAGAGAGAAGGCTATAAGGAAGAGAGAGAGAGAGAGAGAGTTGAAAGAAATTAATAAGAAAGTGAAAGAGAATTTGAGAAAAAGATGGAAAGAAGGAGAGAGTGAGAGAGAATTCAAGAGTGGTTGAGAGAGTGGGAAAAAATGGGTAGAAAATTAAAAATTAAAATGTAGTTAAAATTAATAGTGAAATTGTAAAATTTTCAATTTTTGACAGAATGTTCAAAATATTTTCAAATTAATATCTAATACAATAGAAATTTTAAATTGAATACTTAAAATTAAAAATTTATTTGGCACACTAATAATTGAATTATTACATTCACATGTGAAATTTAAATTAAAATTTTTCCGACCTAACAACTGAGTTTTGAAAAATATGTTATGGAAAATTTTTTTGTCTTATTCTCTAAAATTTACTATTTATTTATATAAAGTTTTCAAAAAATTCAAATTTTAGAAGTTTATAGTTTTCTCAATTTATATTGAAATGAGATAATTTTTTTAAATTGTATATAATTTTGAGAGAAATGAAATAAGATTTATATTACCAATTTTTTTAAACACATTTTAAATTATTGTCCTTTTTCACTCTAAATAGTTCATTTTCATCAAACGCACATTTCCAATCCTCAACTCATCTCTAACATCTAAAACAAAGGTTTTAGTTGACCGCTCATACAAGCCTTAAATCCAAAAATTGCTTTCAAGGATATTATAAATAGTTTTTTATATACTTTAGATTCTATTTGATTCAAATATTCTTTACATTTAGCCTTTGTTTAGTAAACGCATGCCATTTGAATGTAATGCATTGAATTCAATTTGCATTTAGAGGAAAAGTATTTGCATTACATTTTAATGTAATGTGTGATTAGATGAAAAGTATTTGAATTATATTTTAATAATGAATGTATGATGTGATAGTTAAAAGTAGAGAGAAAAAAAGGAAAGAGAAAGAGAATACGTAATGTGATTAGTAAAAGTAATAAAAAAAATAAAATAATAAATAATGATTGTATTAGATTTAAAATATAATGTGATTGGTAATTGAATGTAATACTTTTGTATTTAGATGAAAATTGTATTGCATTTAAATGTAATACAAGTGTAATATTACAAACATATAGGGGCTTAGAATGTTTTCATTTTTCAGCATTTCAAATGGACTTTTTTGGATTTGAAAGAGCATAAAATGTCAAAATATTGTCATCTAAAACTTTTAAGCAAATTTCTAAATGCTAAGGGGCTAAAATTTTACATCATCTCAATGTTTTTCTACAGCGTTAAGTGTTTCAATTCTATATATTTCCATCCTAAATGTTTCCCTAAATAATGGATGAGTCTTTTAAAATAGCTTCCCGTTGAAAAAAAAAAAAAGTTTTCTATAAAAAGTTCTAAAGACAATAGTTATATGTAAAACCTCTTTTAATAAAACTTTAAAACTTGTAAAAGATTTTTTATAAGACATTATAAACTTTTGCTATAACCTTTTTATTGATTATTATAAAATTTAAACATCATTTTTGACCCATTCTAAGCATTTTAAAAAATATTATTCCCAAAACAAACCGAAAAACTATAATTTTTTTCTCGCCTTCTTCTACCACCTAAAAGAATAAGCAAAAAATGTCAAATGAATAAGTACTTCTAACATCATACAAATCTCATTTGATTTGATAATTAGTTTATTACAGTCTCTAATCTAGTGCGCATATAAATACTAATTAGTAAACCATATGATTTGATCGAGATCTTGATGAGATGCTTTATATTCCTTTTTATGGTTAGGAGTGGTCTTTGATGAAAGGTGGTTAGGATGCTTCTCTTATGCCTTATATATTTATATATATATATATGTTTATTTATTTATTTTCCCTATAAACTTTTTGTGTTCCTTTGTTAGATAACCTTTTTCTAGACATACTCGATGCGTTTTTCACCTTAGTGAGGTTAGTTATACTGTCAATATAGCATTAGGTCAATGGTTCCACATTCTTATATTCTTCCCTTTTTATGTGGAGTTGGTAAAGGTAGAACTAAGCTAGTGGAACATATACATATTCCAAACCCAAAGACCAAATCCGTTGTATTTTTACAATTTTTTTAAGCCAAAAAAGTGTATTCAACCACTAAGGCATATGCAATTTGAAGTGGACTTGGTAGGTTCCTTGTACTCATGCACCAAACGTTAGTGGAACGTCAGAATGTCTTTTCTTTCTTCGTTTATAGATTGAGTTTTTGGCTTGATACGTTAATAGTTCTATTTAAGACCCTTACCTGTCAACGTACCATATAGCTTGACCTAGTACGTAGTAAGAGTAAATTTAAGTTAATCTTTTTGGTACTAGAATTGAAAGTCGGAACGGTAAAATGCACATTACAATTTTTTTTTAATACATTTCAAATTATTAATTCTTTCGTTCTAAATAGTTTATTTTTACTTAACACACATTTTTAAAACTTAAACTATCTACAACCTCAAAATATTGTCTCCAAATGTAAACCCAAACGAGCCCTACATATTGTAGGATGAGAGAAGCACAGCTTTTTACAGTTTTAGTGATTTTATTTTTCCTTTTATTGAAATCAAAGTGAATAGTATTTTTTGTTACGAGTACAATAGGTAAATTTTGCAACCACTGCATTCAAACGTATAGAGTCTAAGTTGAAAAACAACTCAACATAATTTTAATAATTTATAGCTTGAAAAAAGGTCATTATTTTCTTGGGCAATTCTATAACGAGATAAACTTTTTATCCGTGTAAAAATTTTTGAACTATTGAATCAACTTTCAACAGTTTAGATGATGTGTATACAAAAATTATAATACATCTGACTACATCTGATTAAAAACTAATTATAAACAAAAAGAAAAATATCAGAGCCCAAACCTTTGACTAGCCAGTCACCTCGTCACCTCCCACCACTGCACTGGCCACTTCTGAGCAAGAGACACCTCTATAGGTATTGTTGAGAAAATATTGGAGACTTGAAACACGTAAAGAAATACGCTTTCTTTAAAGCGTTATTTGCCCCCTCTCCGTAGAGATTGCTTTGGGTTTCAGTAGCAAATCGCTCTCAGGATATGACAAGCCTCACGTAAATTTCCAGTAAGCAAAACTAGAAATTTTACAGAAAGAACATAAGAACTCAGTTGAGTATCTGGTAAAGAAAGAATAGAGAAAACTGAAACGAAAGGAAATATTATATTGTTAAACGTTTTCTGATTTCCCTTAATATAGACTCAATGGCATCCATTCATTAACACATACAACTGTTGATACAAACAGTTGTTATTTTATTGCTGCTATATCTGAAAAGTCACATCTTTTCAGAAAAATTAAATTTGAATGCTAAATCTGAAAAGTCACATCTTTTCAGAAAAATTAAATTTGAATGCTAATTCTGAAAAGTCACATCTTTTCATAAATTCGAAATTCAAATTTGAATTATTTTATTTTTATTTTATAAAAATAAAATAAAAATAAATAAATATTAATTGCAGCATTTAATCTCCACGTGACACGTGTCACGTGCCAAGTGCCAAGTGCGCCTAATAAGCGCCTCTACAGCCTCACTACCCACGCCACGCGCGCACGCGCGTGTGCGAGTTGTGTAGACATGTCCCGTCACTTACCACATCATTGGTTCACTAGAAAGGTATTCTCTTATAAAGAGCTATGACTCTTTATCTTCTCTCTATGTGGGACTTTAGCATATCTTTTTGCACTTATAGTTAAACAATTCCAACAATCCCCACTTTTTTAAATATAAGTGCAAAATATTTTTCAGATATCAATAATAATGTTTATGAATAGAGTAAGATATCTTTTGATTTGAATTTTACCTTAGTGTAAGTACCACAAAGTATAAGTCGAAATTTCTGGTAGCTTTAAACTTTGAACCAGCTATTCCTTTGACAAAAAACCGGTGATACTACACATATAAACACCCATATGTTCTTATATTCTACACAATACTCGCTTAGCAATTTTAATGGCCATGTGCTCATCCTGTTTTCATGAACTTTTAAAAAGTAAACTCCATAACTCTTTTGAGGCGGCACCACCTCAAAGCTCACATAGGTGAAGTTCTTCCAGTATCCTTGTTACATTTAAGATACTTGTCTTATATACTGAACTTCATTAAGAGTTTCATCAAACTCATCCCTCAGACTGTAACAACCAGCACTAGTCATCCTAGACAGGGCTATATTAATTTAGTGTTGAATACCCTTCACTTATCAATGACTTGTTTGTACCCTTTGAACCTTAAATTACTCATTTCGTAATGTTAGGTAGGGTTGCCATCATTGGTGAACTTTATTCAAGGAGTTTGAGCCCCATCTCTCTAGATGTTGATCTAACCAATTCTCTTGTAAGAGGTTTGGTAAAAGGATCTGCAAGGTTATGACTGGATTTCACAAATGTGAGAGAAATAATTCCATCTTTGATTAATTTCCTCACATAGTCATGTCTTAAACTGATATGTCTAGACTTCCCATTATATATTTCACTATACGCACGCGCTAGAGTAGCTTGACTATCACAATGTATAGAAATCGCAGATAAATTATTTCCAATTAATGGGATTTCTAGAAGAAGATCCCTAAGCCACTCAGCCTCATTCCCTGCTGCTGCTAAGGCAACAAATTCCGATTCCATTGTTGAATGGGTAATACATGTTTGTTTCTTAGATTTCCAAGAAACTGCGGCTCCTCCAAGAGTAAACACCCATCCTGAGGTAGACTTATTGTCTCCTACACTCGATATCCAGCTTGCGTCTGTATATCCTTCTAAAATAGCAGGGAATTTAGAATATTGTAAACCAAGATTTTTTTGTTTTGAGAAGGTAGCCATAAACCCTACTAATGGCTTTCCAATGCTCAACACTTGGATTGCTAGTAAACCTACTTAGTTTACTAACCGCGAATGTTATATTGGGTCGTGTACATTGCACCGTATACATCAAACTACCAATAGCACTAGCATATTCAATTTGAGCCACCGCTCTTCCATCATTCTTTACAAGTTTTATGCTTGGATCAAAAGGAGTATTAGCTTCCTTAATTTTTAAATGACTGAACTTGTTCAACATTTTTTCAATGTAGTGGATCTAGGTTAAAGTGTAACCCCCACTATTTTGAATTATCTTGATACCCAGAATTGTATCGACTTGTCCAAGGTCTTTCATCTTGAATGTGGAAGATAGAAACCTTTTTGTTTCTATTATGCCTTTCATATCATTGCTAATGATCAACATATCATCAACATAAAGGCAAATAAAAATATAACACTTATTACACACCTTTGTATATAAGCATTTATCAGAAGTATTATGTACAAAACCATTTGAAAGAACAGTAGAATCAAATTTTTCATGCCATTGTTTGGGCGCTTGTTTTAAACCATATAATGATTTAACAAGCTTACACACTTTATGTTCACTTCCGTGAAGAATAAATCCTTCAGGTTGTTCCATGT
This sequence comes from Antiaris toxicaria, assembly GCA_035233585.1. Taxonomy (NCBI): domain Eukaryota; kingdom Viridiplantae; phylum Streptophyta; class Magnoliopsida; order Rosales; family Moraceae; genus Antiaris; species Antiaris toxicaria. The sequence goes on from CP141153.1 coordinate 23,608,001, forward strand.
AAACCTCCTCATCGAGATCACCATTTAAAAATGCAGTTTTCACATCCATTTGATGAACATAAAGATTATGAATTGATGATAGAGCAAACAAAACTCTAATTGTAGTTATTCTTGCCACAGGTGCATATGTGTCAAAATAGTCAATTCCTTCTTTTTGTCGATAACCTTTAGCTACTAATCTAGCTTTAAAGGTATTAAGAGTACCATCAGTATGATACTTCTTTCTAAACACCCATTTACAACCAATGGGCTTAGAACCCGGTGGTAAATCAACAAGCTCCCAAGTGTGATTAGACATAATAGAATCCATTTCATCTTTGATCGCATCCTTCCAAAAAGCAGAATCTCTTGAAGCCATAGCTTCTTTATAAGTTTTAGGATCATCCTCAACTTGTAAAACAATAGGAATTTTCCTAATTACATTGTTTCTACTTCCTTCTACTAAGTAAAAAGAAATAAGTTGAGAATCTATTTCATCAGATCCTAACCCTTTCTCTTTTCGAATTCTTTTGCTTTTCCTTAACTCACCGGGTTGCTCAACAACCTTAGAAGGAGTATTATCTTGAGATTCTTCATTCAATGTTTTTTGAGAGTTATTTCCAGAAGTTAATAAGTTCTCAAAAAACTCCACATCTCTAGATTCTACTATCACATTAGACTCTAAATTCAAGAGCCTATATGCCTTGCTATTTGTAGCATATCCTACAAATGCACATCTTATCCCCCTAGGACCCAACTTGGTCCTTTTAGGATCGGTGTTCTTGTAATAAGCAAGACACCCCCACACTTTGAAATATCCTATATTGGGTTTTCTTCCTTTCCATAACTCATATGGAGAAATCTTATTTTTCTTTAAAGGAATTCTATTAAGAATATGACATGCAGCAAGTAATGCTTCTCCCCATAAATTTAATGGCAACTCAGAATGCAATAACATAGCATTAATCATCTCTTGAAAAGTTCGATTATTCCGTTTAGCCAAACCATTTTGTTCAGGTGTTCGTGGTGCTGAACACTCATGAACAATACCATGCTCCTCACAAAAAATATTAAAATCATTTGGAAAATATTCACCACCTCTATCACTTCTAAGAACTTTTATTTTCCTTCCCAATTGATTTTCAACTTCTGCTTTGTAAGCTTTAAATACATTAAAAGCTTCATCTTTGGTTTTAAGTAGATAGACATATGTAAATCTAGAACAATCATCAATAAAGGTAATAAAATATCTATTACCACCTCTTGTTAACATACCATTCATCTCACAAATATCTGTATGTATAAGATCTAATAATTGAGATGTTCTTTTAACACTATGAAAAGGTTTCTTTACCATTTTTGATTTAATGCAGATTTCACATTTTTTAAAATTATCAACATCGCATGAAAACAATCCACATTTAATCATCCTTTTCATAGTAGAAATTCCAACATGTGCTAATCTATTATGCCATAATGAAACAGAATCAACCATATAAGCAGAAGCAACATTTTTATTATTGTTATTGTCATTAGTACAAAGCTTGACCATTCCTTCACTCGAATAGCCTTTCCCAACAAAAACACCATTTCAGGACAAAATTAACTTGCCCGATTCATACACAGATTTAATACCAGGTTTTCCTAAAAGATCCCCACTAACTAAATTTCTATTCATATCAGGAACATGAAGTACATTAGTTAAGGTTATTTTCTTCCCGGAAGTGAAAACGAGTTCCACATTCCCTTTGCCAATCACTTTGGAGCGAACTTCATTTCCCATTTGAATCTCTTGTCCATCAACTTCTTGATAGGTTTTGAACAACGACCCATCATAGCAAACATGAATAGTGGCACAAGTATCATACCACCATCCAGGAACTTTTCCATGGACAGCATTGATTTCGCTCACAGTAGCGACAATCTCTTCTTCTTCTTCTTCTTTAACAGAATTTACTGCCTCATCTCTTGGGGTCTTTTTGTACCTGCAATCTCGAGCATAATGCCCTAGTTTGCCACAAACAAAACAATTTTTGGAATTCTTGTTGTTGTTTTTCTTGAATTTTTCTTTATCCTTTTTAGAACCCAGAAAATTTCCTTTCTTGTGGTTGTTCTTCTTGGGATTAGGCTTGTCAACAACATTGGCTTTGGAGGTGCCAAGATAACAATTGTCATTCTTATCTCGTGTCCTTGATTCTTCCTCAATTCGAAGATGTTTCTGAACCTGTTCCAAAGAAAAATCTTCGGAGTTGTGCAGAATCTTCTTTCTATAACCTTTCCAAGTCGATGGCAATTTTGCAATAATTGCACCAACTTGAAACGACTCAGGAAGATCTATTTTCACAGCCCTCAGTTTGTTAACAATAACTTGCAATTCATGAACTTGAGGTAGAATAGGTTTATCATCAACCATTTTAAAATCAAAATATTTCGAAATTAGGAACTTTTTGATACCTTCCTCCTCTGCTTTATATTTGAATTCCAGTGCAGTCCAAATCTCTTTTGCAGATGCAGTATCTGTGTAGAGATCATACAGACGGTCAGACAAAGCATTGAGAATGTGGCCGCGACATATGAATTCGTCTTCAACACACTTATTGCGTTCAGCCTTCAATTCTTCAGAGTCTTTGTCAGTGGGCTCTGGAATTGGTTGCAAATCCGGATCAAGAACATAGAAAATCTTCAATGCAGTCAATAAAAACTTCAATTTGTCTTGCCAACGAGTAAAGTTTGTTCCATCAAAACGATCCAGTCTGATCAAATCTTGATTCATCAGTTTGATGGTGGCAGTAGTAGTTTCGGTCTCCATGAAATAACGCTTTAAAATTGTTGAGAAAATATTGGAGACTTGAAACACGTAAAGAAATACGCTTTCTTTAAAGCGTTATTTGCCCCCTCTCCGTAGAGATTGCTTTGGGTTTTAGTAGCAAATCACTCTTAGGATATAACAAGCCTCACGTAAATTTCCAGTAAGCAAAACTAGAAATTTTACAGAAAGAACATAAGAACTCAGTTGAGTATCTGGTAAAGAAAGAATAGAGAAAACTGAAACGAAAGGAAATATTATATTGTTAAACGTTTTCTGATTTCCCTTAATATAGACTCAATGGCATCCATTCATTAACACATACAACTGTTGATACAGACAGTTGTTATTTTATTGCTGCTATATCTGAAAAGTCACATCTTTTCAGAAAAATTAAATTTAAATGCTAAATCTGAAAAGTCACATCTTTTCAGAAAAATTAAATTTGAATGCTAATTCTGAAAAGTCACATCTTTTCATAAATTCGAAATTCAAATTTGAATTATTTTATTTTTATTTTATAAAAATAAAATAAAAATAAATAAATATTAATTGCAGCATTTAATCTCCACGCGACACATGTCACGTGCCAAGTGCCAAGTGCGCCTAATAAGCGCCAAAAGCGCCTCTACAGCCTCACTACCCATGCCACGCGCGCGCGCGCGCGGGTGTGCGAGTTGTGTAGGCATGTCCCTTCACTTACCACATCATTGGTTCACTAGAAAGGTATTCTCTTATAAAGAGCTATGACTCTTTATCTTCTCTCTATGTGGGATTTTAGCATATCTTTTTGCACTTATAGTTAAACAATTCCAACAGGTATGACATCGCCAGTGGCTTTCAAGACTTCTAGACGAAGGAGCAAGGAGCACTACCACCATCGTCGGAGATTGCGAAAGACAAAGGCACTAGTGACTCCCCCAATCGTGAGATGAAGGCAGCGGTGACTTTGCTGGCGAGGTTCACGACCCATGGCACACTGGCACTAGTACTCTGCCGCACTAGCGACTCCCTAAATTGGGAGCCTTGTCACCAGATCTTGCGCCCCCACCGTTCCCGATGCTAGGTTCGCGACCCATGGTGCAGAGATAGCAATTTTCACCAAGATGACCAATTTTCCAGATCCGACAAGTCGCAGTAGCCTTCACGGCCATGAATGCGCTAAAGAAGATTGCCGAGGTGCCTCCATAGTTGCTGGTTGGGGGGATATTGTGATTGGATCTTGCATGTTTTGGGGTTAGCGATGGGGTGGTTGGGATTTTGCAAGTTGGGGGGGGGGGGGGGGGGGGGGTGGTGTGGTGGCCACCTGTGGAGGGTGGTTGTGATTGGATCTTGCATGTTTTGGGGTTAGCGATGGGGTGGTTGGGATTTTGCAAGTTGGGGGGGGGGGGGGGGGTGGTGGTGGTGTGGTGGCCACCTGTGGAGGGTGGTTGCTAGAATTTGAGTTTTTTTAGGTCTGAGTTTAGATTTTTTTTATAATTTTTATAATTTTTTAAGTTGTGATTGAATATAATAAGATCTATGATAAACTCTAATCATATTAAATATTAAATATAGACTATTAGATCTTATCCTTTTAATTGCATAAAAAACCATATTCCATTATTAAAGTTTCCTATTTTCTTTCTATATAAACTTTATCGTTTTTCAAAATTTTCGCTAAAATAATTTTATGTCATACTGTTAATTGCGGTCTCGTATAGGATTAGAACAATAAAAATAAAAACTTTAATTTTGGGGCAATGTTTATTTTGCACTCTTAGGGTCTTCACCAGTAACACTTTCCAAACTACTAAGATGCAAATTTAGTGGTATGACGTGATTGGCACTTGTCAATACAACTGTTGAATAAATGATAGTAATCTTTTTTTTCTCCTAAAAAAAAAATCTTTTCTTTTCCTCTCAGTTTTTATAAACCAACTTTAAGTGACTACAACTTTGTCAAGTTCCCCTCTAGCAAAAAAAAAAAAAATAATAATAATAATAAATAAATAAATGAATAAATAAATAAATAATAATAAGAATCCTTTGTCAAGTTCTCCCAAGATGACAAAATGAGTTGTCACACTTACACCAAATCTATTACTATCACAACAAAAGTTAAGCCAAATATCTTTGACCTCGTTGAGATGGTTAAGCCAAATGGTGGGTCCTATTATTGGAAGATGGGTCGAAAGTCTCTTAATAGATCGTTATCCTTCACTTAATCTCGTATTAGTGCTGTATACATTTATTTTTATTGTTGTTCCAAATAATGGCTCAAGCACAAACATTTTAAAAATTTTATTGTTTAAATAAATTACATTAAGATTGTTTACATATTATTATATACACAAAAGTGAAGGCAGAAATCATTATTTATTTATTGTTTATTGAGAAACTTTAATTTTCTATCTATTGGAAAATCAATCCGATTCTTTGTTTTTTTATACATGCTCACACTCATATATATATATATTATATTATATTATATTATTGTTTACTAGAAAACCTTCAATTTTTCCTATTTTTTAATTAAAGGAAAAAAAAAATGAACACGATAAAACTTTGCATGAAAAACAAAAACAATCTCAATTATTTTAACCACTTCGTTACTTTGTTTGCATAAGTCACGGGATTTGGTGGGGAAGAATTTCATCAAACCCAAACCCAATAATCTTCAATTCCACAGTGAAAGTGCATGTACATCAAAAGACCCAATGCATCTTTCTCTCTCTTTTACCTTTTATTTTTTGCCTGAAAAACCCAAAGCCATTCTACAGTTACATCAATTTTGCCATTTTTTTAGTTAAAGGCAAAAAAAAAAAAAAAAGAATACAATTGGAAAAACTTTACATAAAAAATAAAAAAATTCCAACCAGCCTAATCAATTTTATTTTTTTCTTATCTTCCTTTGATTCTTTGTTTTTTATACATGCACACACGTAGATATTTATTATTATATTATATTATATTATATTGTTACAGATATTAATCCCATGAGCATAACTATGAATAAATATTAGTATTGTTTGTTATTTTTCTCTATATATACTTTTTTTCTCTATTTCTTTTTAGTTCTTTTACTCTCATGCCTCTCTCATTCTTTTTTTTTTTTTTTACACTTTTTTTGTTGAAGTTTGCGAGCTTGATACTTGGATATTTAAGATAATTTTGAGTTTAATCTAGGTACTGTTTATAATTTCTCTATTTGATTTCATTTGTGTTTATCTGTGATAGAATATCAGGTTAACATTTTTGTTATTTGATGACAATTTACTTTACTTTTTATTTTTTAATACCGTAATAAAAGACATTTTTTTTTTTTTTTACAAATGATTAAACATAACCCTTATATATGTGTTAACGGTATAAGTGGCGAAAAACTTAAGAAGATATTAGTTTGGAGGTCATGAATTTAATGTACCAGATGGAAGATAAGTAGAATATCTAAATTCTGATTGCAAGGGACCCACAACTTGGTTATCATCAATTAACGTAGTTTCTTATAATAAGGCCTAATGGCCATCACTTCTTCCGCCTTTGCCCTAACTAAACGGCTAAATTTTTCTTGGCAAGAACATATACATATATATATATATATAGAAAAGCTATAACATCTTCTCAAGCATACTAAACTCAACTAAGATATGTTTCCAATATAAGAAATAATGATAGCCCAATTCAAATCCCAGCAAGAAACATCACACTTAATATAAATTGTCACACCTATTACAGTTTTATTGAAATCCAAAAGGCAAAGTAAAGCAAAGAAAAAAAAAATAGGGGCATATGAGAAAAGCAATTCAAAACAAGATAAATAAAGTGCTAACTCAAACTATAAAACATACTTAATAATTTTATAGATCTTAATCAATTTTATTATTTAAAATTGAAGCAAGTATATATGTATAGCCATAATAGTGCATATCAGATAAAACATTTAATGCATTAACACCTTTTCTTTACACCCAAACACGTAAACAAACATTAAAAAACAAAAAAAACCTAAAGTCTCAACATGCGACCAGCATTATAAATCAAAAAATAACCTAAAGTCAACTAAATCAAACATTCAAATTCTAATGAAATTAACATATCAAAAAAATACACAAACACATCGTATTAAAGCACAAATAGAAGAGAATAAGAAACAAACATGGAAATAGAAAAAAAGAACTTTGTACACTGTATCACTGTCTGCATGTTATAGCTAAACCCTTTTTAAAGCTATTTTAAAAAATATATATATATAATAATCGGGTAAAAAACCCTAACTTAAACTTGAACATGGAAATCATCCCAAAGTAAACCAAAATAAAATAAGAAATAAAAGAAAACCCCAACAAAAACACAAAGAAACTATAATATAGATAGTGAGGAATTAAAAAAAGAAGATTGGAAAAAAAAAAGAATGAAAAAATTGCTAGAAAAAATAGAAAACCCTAACTCTCAAAATCACAATCCTAACTCAAAAATAATAACTCTATAAAATAGAGTCATTTTACTATTTTTTCTTGAACAAAAATTGGCTTATCCTTAAGTGTTTTATTTGTTTTTGATTTGTTTTTGTTTTGTTTATCTTAATTTATATTTTTTTATAAATTTTATGAGATTTTTATTTAATTTTTCTTTATTTTAGTAATAGTCTGTTAAATAAGCTTAAAATTAAATATTTCTAATAAGTTTATTTATAGCATTTTATTTTGAAAATGTTTAATTTTAGTACTTTATTTGTTTGCAGTGTCAAATAGTGATAAAAAAATATGTGTTAAAAATGAGTCCCACTAAATATTACTATTCATATCAATAGTCCAACCCCTTGACTGGTCTTATTTTGATCCTCTTATTGATACGAGTATTTTAAAAAAAGAATTATTCAAATCCGAGATCGTATGAAGAAGTTATAGTATATTCTAGCTTTGGATTAATAAGAAGATAGTTATGATCTATGCACCGTTACTTTTTTATTTTTTATGTTTTATTTATTTATTTACTTTTATTTTTATATTATTTTTTTCCTTTTCCTTTGTCTTTTTCTCTTTATTTTTTTTTTCTCTTCTGCCTTCTTTGCACCAAAAATTGTCAGTGCCCTATAAATTCATGCATCGAATGCCCATATTACACAATCTTTCCTATGCATGTGAATGAATAGTGTAAATTTTTGGCTCGTAAAAGGCAGGGAAGGGAAGGCAGTGTGAAAAAGAAGAAACGCAAGAAAAGTAGGGAGCAAACGAACCAAATATGGGGTTTAGCCCTATGGTATAGAGCTCCATTTAGAGTATAGGTTACTTATAAATTTTTTATTGTAGTTTAAGTTGTAATTTCTGTATCAATAAAAAGATGAGTTTCTGGAGGTTTTTTCAGCATAAATATCAATAACCTTTTTAAACTCTTTTATCTTATTTTGTCATTATATTTAATTTGTCTTGTTGTGCTATTTTATTTTTCTTTTTTAGTTAAATATTTTTGTTGGAAACTATAATGTGATCTGATTATGATGGTTTAATTAAATTAAGTATATTGTTATAATTATTATATTTATTGACATATTTATTCTCAAACTTAATACTTTCAAATTTCTGGCTAACTTTTGAATGAATTAAGGAATAAAATGAAACCGAGAAGAGATTTTTATGACATTACTCTAAAATAAATACCATAAAATCTAGAATAGAATAGAGATATATTTATCTATTTTTGTGTGGTGATATTATTAACTATCACATATTTATCAATGAACATTTTTTATAATTGAATTCGGATTCGTATTTTACTATGTGATATTATTCACATGTATAGTACTATTCATCATGAATTTTAATTTACTAATCCTTTATATAAATTTAATTATAAAAATGTAGAATTTATGTATAACTTCAAAAAGAGTACATAAAGCAAAAAGGATAGTTGACCATCAATGAATATGAACACAAAACCAAAACAATACACTTAAATAAAATTAAATCTAATTAATTACAGTGAAACTATAATTCCTTGCATCTGTGTATTTGTATGTGTGTTATTAATTTATGTTTATTTATTTTTGAAATTATATTTATTTAATTTTTCAATTATAACATTTTTCAATTGTTCAAATAAAATTAAAATTAACTAATTTTGTTACTTAATAACACTATCCTTGTGGGAATGATACTTTATTTATCACTTTCTTACTTATTCGATCCATGTATTTACAAAAATCCACAACAAGATTTTGGTGCTATTATCGAGGATAATTGGTTATTAATATTGATACCAATTGATTTTAATTTAATTTGAGCTTTATTTTTCTGTTGTTTTTCTTTTAAGTGTTTTGTAAAAAAAAAAAAATCAAAAAATGCAAAAACAAGAAGGATTTTAGATAAGGCTTTTGTAAAAATGTCTCATCAACTAATCCTCATAAATTTTGCACAACAAGATTCAAAACTATTTCATAGTGTCTGTAGAGATTTAAAGATTTGTTAATTAAGTTTCCATATCATGGGTTTTCTAAAGATTGTCAATTAAAAATCTTCCTTAGTAGGCTATGTTACACAACTAGACAATGGGTTGAGAAGGGTGATAGTAACACCTCTTTTTACCAACAATCCTTAAATGAAGCATATTACATATAGGAAGATATGACAGAATTCGATAAGTGGAATTATTCAATGAATAATCAAATTTGGGATTATAATTTCAATATTGAGAAGCCATGGATTCACTCCCAAATTCAAAAGACAAAGGTATCCTCTGAATTTCAAAGCCTAGTTACTCAATACATAAAGAGGATAAATCAAATTATTGATAGGGTGAATGATATTTTTGAGGAACCATTCTATACTATAAGGCATACAGAGATAATGGTGGAGGATTTCACAACATTAAAAGTATCCATTTCCATAATAGATGCCCCCACAGAAATTATGCATCATTGCCACCTTTAGGAGGTTGCATTAGAAGAAAAGCCTATATCAGAAAAGGAGCACTTGAAGCTGTTTTTGAATAATGACTCTCTAAGTGAGGAAGGAATCAAAGACTTGATCATTGAAGAAAATTCACAAGAACAAGTATAAGAAGCCTAACCTATGCCAGCACCAATCTTTCAAGATCTTATATGGTCAACTCCTCTGAAACCATCAATAGCATCAATCATTGGGGTCCACCAAGTAAAACATTTAATACCAATCTTTGTTAGACACATGTGTCAAATAGTTCTACATCCAGCCAAGTTTTAGGTCATTATTAACGAAAACTTATATGTGGTGTCACATAACGCCTATTATAGGCAGAAGTCACTTTTTGATAAAATATGTCTTTGAAGTCAAGCCGATGACTATAAATCAAGCACTTCTTGGGAGGTAACCTAAGTTGTCTTTTCTTTATCTCTCTTTTATTTTCTTTGAGTGTTTATTTTTTATTTTATTTTCACGTATTTTTTTTTTCATTTTTTTAGCTACAGATATGGAAGAAACTCTATCAAAGCTTAGGAATAAGTTCCCTTCTTTTCCTTAGGATGCATCACTGAAAATATACAGGTACAGATTGGAAAGAATGAAGCTGCTCATGCACTTTGGCATGCCAGAAGATCTGCATTGGATTATCGAGGCTAAGGTACAGTTATCATATGAATTTCCCAATTCATTTGATAAACATATGCTAGGAATGGGAAAAACTATTTTTGCTAAGAAAAGAAGAGCAAAGGGAATAGGAGTTTGTTTCAAATGTGCAATATGGAATCGCAACAAACACTGCAAAAATAAAGGAATGATTTCCATAAATTGAGATGACAAAATTCAGTTCATAAAAGATGGTTTGAATAAGGAGTCATTAGATCATATCCGTTTGTCTCTTGATGCACATCCAAGCAGACAAGTTCAAGGCGTCATTTTCAATCTATAGAGTTTATTCATTAATGAACAAGAATGACCCAGTGTAGAGAATCTGATGTTAAAAGACCTTGTTTGTTAGTTTATAAGAAAATTAGATAGGATGCTCATCCTTGACTCATAGAGGTTGTTTAAACCGGTACTAGATGTAAAATCAGAAGAAGATGTGAGCCACAATCATAACTACTATGTAAAATATTGTTTTCTTCTTTTTGTAGATTTACTTTTTATTTTGTCCATATTTTATTATTGTCATTATTATCATCATTATTTCTACATCGAGTGTGAATTTTTGACTTTTTTTTGCCTCAAATGTGTATTTTTGACTTTTTTTTTTTTTTTTTTGCGTTAAGTGTCTGTTTATGGCTTTCTCTTTTTATTTTTTCAAATTTTTTTGATGACAGCCGATCTATCACCTAATAGACTTAATTTAACACCCTCCTTTTTCACATTATAAATATACATGTATTTTCACATTGTCATCACGCACATCTTTGTTTGTAAAGTTAGAAAGAAGTTAGTTGAGATGGAAGGTCTTTCAGTTCATAAGTTTAAAACTATTTGTGTTTTTTATAGGACTTGTCTAGGAAAACGTAGAGAGTTGAAAGCAACAAACAACCTTGATAGAGTGTTAGTTGCTAGACAAATTAATTTAGTATATGGGGAAGGAAGTATTGGGTTAATTGGTTGTGTCATCTAGTGCATATGTAGGAGGTAGTAAAGTCTTAGGTATCATTCTTAGTGCTTTAGCTGACAAAAACATAACTAGTTACACTTTAGTTAATGAGTTAAAGGTCTTATCTAATCATGAGAGAATGGCAAATATAATATATAATATAGATGCCTTTATCACTTTATTTGGTAGTTTAGGAATACGAGAAGAAATTTTCAACACTTCATCTTGGGCCCATCTCAATCTTCATTAAAAACCATTACGATTATTAAATGTTAATGGTTTTTATGACTATTTGTTGTCTTTTTCAGATCATGCTATGAAATAGGAATTCATCACACCAACATCTCGGAAAATCTTAATCTCAGCTCCAAATACTAATTAGTTGATTGATTAGCTACAGATTTTTGTGCTTGAACCTGACCCATTAATGTCATAGGTAGTATGGTCAACTAGGGACAACAAAAGTAACAAGAAGCGAGAGTTGGATCTGACACTCTAGTTGTAACATTTCTTACATTTTTGGTTTTACTTATAACATATGATTTTCTGTTTTAGTTTCAATTTGTGAGTTTTTGCTTTCAATAACACCATATTAAGTTAAATCATTCACTCTCTATTTATCTGCATTAGACATTGGAGATAATATCTCAAATAGATTGGGGAGAGAGAATAGCTTGATTTTTTTTTTATTTCTTAAATGTTCACCCAGCTTCTTGTGTTTGTTAAATTTTTTTCTTTTATGTTAGTAAAACCACAAAATTCATTATTTATAAGATGGTCGAGTAAAAAGTTATTTTAATACTCTTGATGCACATCTTATAGTAATGATTATTCTCTTATGTCATTGTTTTTGTTTTAAAATATTAAGAAAACTTAAAAAAATTAAAAAACTGAAAAAAAATTAGAAAAAGAGGTGATTTTCCACAAATCCAATGATAAAAATTTTAATTGTTTTATTTTATATAATCTATCAGAAAAATAAGAATTTTGCCAAATTTGTATTTAAACTTTTGAGTTAGCCTAATTTAGTTGTGATATTCAACATTTGAGTATTATTTCTTGATCTATAAGTTGTGTCGTGTTTAGAGAAAGTTTTGTGAATATAAAATATTTCTGATCTCAAAAGTCCTAGAATTTGTTTGATTTTCTCTCGAGATAAAATTCCAGACAATACAAACACTAAGGAAATGATTTAGATAATTTTTAGAACGTTTGAGCTTTTCAAGTTAACCCTAAAATATCTTTATCCTCAATTTATCCCTTTTGAGTCTTGTATTATATAACTTTTTCTTTGTCACTCACATTTTTAACCTAGCCTTTAAATAAAATGATTAACCTTTAGCCCTTAACTATGTTGATCATTTTAGAAATTATTTTGAACTATGCTAAAATATGGGAAGAAGGTTGAAATACCAAAAAAAAAAAAAAAAGAGCACTATACCTTTTGTTTATCATAATAAGTTTTGGGATGTAGTAGCTCTTAAGAAAAAACAAAAACAAAACAAAACAAAACAAATGAAAATATATATATAAGTTTTATTCATGACAAGGGAAAGTTGTAAATAAGTTTGTAGGTATTACTTCGATGTAAATAAAAACTCTACAATAAATCCTAAAATGATCAACATGTTGAAGATTGATCTAAGCCAAAAAATTATCTTATATTTTACCATCACTTTAACCATACATTACAAGCCTAATAAAGTTCTAGTGACTCTTGGTTTTGTGTTTGTCAACATTAGTGAAGGGAGAAATGAAAAAAAAAAAACTTATGAGATTTGATTGAGATCGATTATTTCATGTCCTTACAAACTTTATCTAAATTACACACAATCAAATGGGAAAAAAAATTTTTTACACACACATGGAATATCCAATTGTAAGTAGACATATTGTTAAATTAAATTCAAATTTTTAGTCAAAATTTATGTTTTTCAGCTGGCTATATCTTGTACAGCAACCTTTAAGGAAATTTCTGGAAATCACCATTGTTAATACAAAAATTTCTTTTCTTTTTTCTTCTTTTCGCTTAAGGACAAGCAAAATTTTAAGTTAGGGATGTAATAACTCTATAAAATAGAGTTATTTTACCACTTTTTCTTAGACAAAAGTTGACTTACTCTTACAATTTTTATTTGTTTTTTATTTATTTATTTATTTATTTTTATTTTGTTTACCTTAATTTAGATTTTTTTATAAATTTTGTGAAATTTTTATTTAATTTTACTTTATTTTAGTAATAGTACATCAAATAAGTTTAAAATTAAATATTTTTAATGAGTTTATCTATTACATTTTATTTTGAAAATGTCTAATTTAAGCACTTTGTTTTTCAGCAGTGTTATATAGTGATAAAAAATATGTGTTGAAAGTGGGTCCCACCAAGCATTACTATTTATATCAGCAGTCCAACCTCTTAATTGGTCTTATTTTGATTCTCTCATCTATACGAGTATTTTAAAAAAAGAATCATTCAAATCAGAGATCGTATGAAGAAGTTATGATAGATTCTAACTTCGAATTAATAAGGAAACGGCTAGGACCCATGCACAATTACTTTTTTATTTTTTATCATGTATTTTTTAATTATTTTTTTTCCTTTTGCTTTGTCTTTTTCTCTTTCTTTTTTTTTTTTCCTTTTCTACCTTCTTGGTTCGGTAAATTGTTGGTGCCCTATGCATTCATGCACCAAATACCCGTGATGCACAACCTTTCCTATACATGTGAATGAATAGTATAAATTTCTGGCATATAAAAGGCAAAGAAAGGAAGACAGTGAGAAAAAGAAGAAATGCAAGAAAAGTAGGGAGCAAACAAACTAGATTCGAGGCTTAGTCTTTTGGTATAAAACTACATTTACAGCATAGATTACTTATAATTTTTTTTTTTTAGTTGAAGTTGTAATTTCTGTCAATAAAGAGAGGAGTTTGAGAGGTTTTGCCAACATAAATATCAATAACATTTCTAGACTTTTTTCTCTTATTTTGTTTTCATGTTTAATTCGTCTTATTGTGTTTTTTAATTTTTCTTTATGAATTAAATAAATTTTTGTTAGGAACTATGATATAACTTGATTATGATGGTTTAATTAAATTAAGCATACTGTTATAATTGTCATATTTATTGGCGTATTTATTTTCAAGCTTAATGTTTTCAAATTTCTAGCCAACTTTTAAATGAATTGAGAAAAAAATGAAACCAAAAAGAGATTTTTGTAACATAGTTCTGGAATAAATATCATAAAATCTATGATAGAATAGAGATATATCGATGCGTTTTTATGTGATCATATTATTATCTATCACAGATTTATCATCGAACACTTTTTATAATTGAATTTGGATACATTTTTTACTGTTTGCATGTATGATACTATTCACATGTATGGCACTGTTCACGTGTAGGATACTATTTACATATACAGTACTATTTATCGTGAATTTTAATTTACTAATCTTTTATGTCAATTTAATTATAAAAGTATAGAATTTATATATAACTTGAGAAAAAATACATAAAACAAAAAGGATAGTTGACCATTAATGTATATGAACACAAAACCATAGCAATACACTTAAATAAAATTAAATTTGATTAATTAAAATGAAACCATAATTTCTAGCATCTGTGTATTTGTTTGTATGTTATTAATTTATGTTTATTTATTTAATTTTTCAATTATAATATATTTTAGTCATTCAAATAAAATTAAAATTAACTCAAGCACTTAATAATATTATCATAGTGGGAACGATAGATATTTTATTCATCACTTTATTACTTGTTCGATTCGTGTACTTGCAATAATCCATAACAAAAAACACAGGGAAAAAAGCAAAAACAAAACCCTTTTGAACACATAAACAACCATCTGAAACAGCAAATAAACACATTGGAAAAAAAAACCTAACCCTAAAACAGAAACAAACTCAGTCAAACCCAAAGAAAAAAAAAGAAAAAGAAATGAAAAAAAATAGAAAAAATAACCCAACATAAAAATCAGGCAAATATATATATATATATATAAAAGCAAATTACGTAGATGAAGAAGTAGTATAAAAAAATGGACAAAAAAAAAATGAAAGAAGAGGAGAAATGAAAAGCCAATAAAGGAAATAAAAAAAAAAAGAATCGAAATAAAGAAGCAAAGAGGAAAGCAAAGAGAGAAAGAAAGAGAAATGAAAATCCAAAATAGAGAACTGTTCTTAGAAACATGAGAGAGAAAGAAAGAGAAATGAAAATCCAAAATAGAGAACTGTTCTTAGATGTTCTTAGAAACATGAGAGAGAAAGAAAGAGAAATGAAAATCCAAAATAGAGAACTGTTCTTAGAAACATGAGAGAAGACCTAGAAAAATATTGAAGTGTGTGTATGGACATGTGAGAAAACGACATGAGAAACAAGTTTTAAGGCGGCATAAGAAAATAGAAAGCCAAAAAAAAAAAATCTAAAAGAGGAGGAAAACTAGAGACAATAGGGCCGAGCAACAAATCAACGGAACCCCAGGCCTCCACAATCCCAAAATTGCACTCATTGATGAAGCCTTACTCCCATTCAATTTGTGAGGAAAAACCCTACCTACTCTCCTCCTTATTTGCTAATATGATGGTTGGTCATAGTTTAGTAAAGATTGAAAAAAGAAACGAAAGAAAGAGGAGGCAGTAGAAGAAGAGGAAGAGAGGGGAAGCAACCAAATAGAAGGGGACCAACAACCAAAAGACAAAACCCAAGGGTCCTAAAAAAATAAACAAAAGAAAGTGGATGCAAATATGATGGCCGGTCATAGGTTAATAAAGATTAAAAAAACACAAAAACAAAAGAAAAAAGAGACAATAGAGAAAGAGGGAAAAGAGGGAAGCAAACGAATGGAAGGGGACCCAACAACTAAAAGGACAAAACCTTAGGGTCCCCAAAAAAAAAAAAAAAAAAAGATTGTCGAGGTATAGTGTTTTTTGAAAAGTAAAAACTTTACACTTTTATTATCAAAGATGGAACCACCAATGAATAAATAAATACTATATATATATCTTTAAAACATATGCATTACTATTATTGTTACCAAACCCCCTTTTTTCTTTGACTTTTCTTTTCTTTCTTTTCTTTGTTCTTAATTTGGAATCCAAAAGAAATCCTGAGAAGGAAAGCAATGGTTTAAAAATTACACCACCAATATTTTTAAAATCCGTTTCCTCTTACATATAATAGACAATATACACCGTCAAAATCATAATGAAGGGAAAAGATTAAGAAATCAATGTACACCGTCAATATTTATAAACAAAAACCAAAAGAATAAAGGAAAGCAACATAACAATAATCAAAATTGGACATGTAATCAAATAGAGTCAATTCAGAAGACCAAAGTTACTATTTATAGCATATGCAATATTAGGCATGCTTACGTCAAAATCATCTTTAGAATTTTACAAATCATTAGAGATTAGATGGACAAAACTACCCTTCACTTTTCCTTTTTCCCTCCACCTGAAAGTTGGTGGATTCTCACGATTATTTATGGTGCGGCCTACTTTACACATTTCGTTTTGAATAAGCCCAGCCATTACAACCCTAGAATCTCAATTGGATCTCAATCACCACCATCTGCATATGTATGTGTTAGTACAAAAGTACCTTAGTACACATATTGTCATCACAATCACACAATTGTATGACCACGAAAGTGTACGAGCTTCTTCATTATGCGACATAATCTATGTTGGGAGGATATAATTAAATAAAGTATAATGCTTCTTCATTGTGTGATATAATCCATGTTGGAAGGATATAATTAAATAAAATATAGTTAAAAAAATATTGTTGGGAAGATATAATTAAATAAAGTATAATTCCAATCACAATGCAATTATAAAATATGGTTAATTACTAGCCAGTCATTATGAGAGAGCATTATAAGAGTATAAAGCAAAATGAAAAATTGAAAGTTACCTTGAGAAAACTTTGCAACAAAAATGAGAATAAAGCTTATTATAACTATAATGATAAGAAATAATAATAATGCACTAACTATGTTGCGAATTTTATTTTTTAAACTAAGAAAAGAACTTTAGTTGATCAGACAAAAGAATTAGAGTGATAAAAATGAGATAAGATGTGTGTTTGTAAAAACTATAAAGAATGAATGAATTTAATAGATAAAAACTAGTTGTTTATAACCATTAGAAATGGGGGAAATTTTTGAATTTTATATAATTGTTTGCTTGAATGATGCAAATAAAATAAATACAAATAATAAATATACCTACTAAATATAATGTATTTGTGAAAACTTAAGGTTGAATGAATTTATAGGTAAAAACTAACTATTTCTAGTCGTTGAAAGTGAAGGGAAGTTTTGAATTTTGTATTCTTGAATGATACAGATAAAATAAATACAAATAGTAGATGTATCCAGTAAATACAAAAATTTAAAAATTTGAAATTAAAAATCACTTTAAATTGTTATTAAAATATTTATATAAATTCAAATTCAAATTAGTTTAAAATGTTAGTAAATAACGAGTACTATTATATTTATTAGATTTAAAAAAAAATAAAAATATTAATATCTTTATTTGTGAATTCTAAATTATTTTTTTATTTTTAATAATAGATGAGTAACAAAAGAATGAAAAGAGTCCTCCAATATCAAATCGTTAATATAAACAGCGTAATTTTCCTCATCCGGATCAAGATTTCATGTTTGGAAACAACGAATGCCCGAGTGGAAGATATAGAAATTTTGATATTCTTTTTGCAAATTTTTTTGATTCAAGCTTGATACAATGTTAGCCTTTTTCCGAGTCTGAAAGGTAAACATCTTATTCAGCTAAGGTATCAACATCCAAAAATCACAATGAAAAATGTAATTTTCCTTCATATAATAAATATTATATTTAAATAATTAAAAAAATCTTTATATTATCATAACATTAATACCTTATGCATTTTTTTCTTTTTTTTTCTTTTCTTAATATTTCCTTATTGGTGTATTTGACATGTATGTTGATCTTAGAAACATGTTCCTACATCTGTAAACAATGTGGTGCTTTCGTCTGCTTTAATGAACAAATCAAGAATAATAATCCCCTAAATTTAACTTATGTTGTAAATATGGAAAAATCAAATTACCTCTAACTGAAAAAACTCCTCCTATATTGGATAAGTTACTTAATTACTATAAAGGACCAATAATTACACATTTTCTTAAAAATATTCAAACTTTTAATACCATGTTTGCATTGACATCCTTTTAAGCCAATATAGAATCAAAAATAAAAAATTCAAATGGTCCATATATTTTTAAAATAAGTGGACAGATACATTACCTTATGGGATCTATGTTATCGATTGACAACAATCGTCCAAAATTTGAACAGCTTTATATATACGAGATAAAAAATGAAATTGAAAATCAAATAGCAACATTTTCATTTGATGATGCATCAAAGGATTTCACCAAATCATAATTGAAATTTTGATTGAAATGCTTGACGAAACTAATAAATTAGTAAAACTTTTTTAAATGGTGAAAGATAGATACCAAGAACATGAAATCCCTTCAATGAATCTAAGACTAATAGGCTAAAGATATACATATAGTAGTCAATATGAATTGCCTACTTTAAAAAATAGTTAGAGATATTAGTGAATATAAATAAGGAAGAGATATTATAATTCACAATAAAACAGATAATTTACAAAGAATTACAAAATTACATTCATCTTAAATAGCTTTACAATATCTTATTAGATTCCCTTACAGATAAGATGGTTATAGAATTGATTTAAATTGAAATATAAATAATTCAGATAAAAAACCTTCAACAAAAATAATTCTTATGAGATCATTTTACTGTAATCAATTACGATAACGTCAAACTCAAGGTAATACTTTGTTTAGAGGTAGGAGATGGTTTCAACAATAAGTAGTTGATGCATATGCTTCCGTAGAAGAAGATAGATTAGATTACATTAGAAAAACAAATTATATACCCAACAAACCGATCTATAAACTTATTACTTCAAGAATACTTTAGCTTTTAGAACATCAAATTACATAAATTATATACATGAAGCTATTCACTTACTTAGAATTAAGGTCATTACATAATAAATGTCAAAAGTGAACTAATCCACTCAAGTAGATTATGTAGATTAACTACACTTTAGTCATAGTCTAATATATCTATGTCCCTACTCTGGTGTCAAACTTGCTCCAAATAGTTAAGACAAACCATCTTTCCAATTGGCTTTGGACAACATAATAGTTTTAACATGAGTTGGATGCTCACTTTAACCCCATAGACTGCGGGCTATAGATTTAGACTACTTACTTAAAATGTTGTCTTCTAACATACAAAAGGCTATTGTATGCAATATTCTAACAGTTTAACATCAAGTAGTCAATAAGTTATATTTGCTTACATTTGCATTAACAATAAATAGAATGAGAACTTATAATAATGTAATCAATAACCCCTAATTTATTATTAATCAGTTTAAAATAAATGAAATATATTAGGGCACTCCTAACAATCTCCTATATATCTGAAGCTAGTAAATGTGCCATGTTACAAATCTCTAGCTACCAAAGTCTTAGGGGGCGTTTGGCAAAAGTTTTTCATTTTAATCATTATCAAATGCAATGCAATTTTACACCAAACGTAAAGTTTTACATTCAAATACAATCCTTTTCAATAGTACTATAAAAACAATTAATATTTAAAAGTTTTTTAAAACAATCACATCAACTTTTCAACTTTACTATTTATCTCTACTTTTACCGATCACATTAACTTTTCAACTCTAAAATAATTTTCATCCAAACACACATTTTATTTAAATACAAAACAAATAATTTTCAACCAAATATAATACTCAAAAAACGAATTCATTCAAACGCAACGCGTTTATCAAATGCCCCATTAGTAAAAGGATCAGCAATGTTATCCTTGGATACGATTTTACATACATCTACTAGTCTGTCCTCTGTATACTCTCTAATTATGTGGTATTTTCAATTGATGTACTTGGTCCTTTATGGTGCCTCAGTTCCCTTGTGTTGGCAACAGTTGCGCTATTATCACAATAAAATATGATAGCCTTATCAACATTTGAAATAACCTCGGGTCTCTAAAGAACTCGTAGAGCTAATTCACTTCCTTAAATGCCTCGATTGCAACCACATATTTAACCTCCATCGTAAATTCAGCAATGTAACCCTATTTTATACTTCTTCACTCAATGGCACCTTCTCTAAATATGAACACTGATTCTGAAGTTGATTTCCTCAAATCCTTACAACTTTGGAAGTCTGAATTCATGTATCTTATGGGTGTTTGGTCCCCTCTAGAATGTACTTGTATGTAACCCCTCGTTCTTTTAATATATTTAAGTATATATTTTACGGCTTGCCAATGCTTGGTTCCGGAATTCGCTTGAAATCGAGTCGCCATGCCTACTGCAAAAACAAATATCTAGGTGATTACAAAGCTTAGTGCACATAAGACTACCCACAGTAGATGCATAAGAGACTTTACTTATATGCTCTCTTTCTTCCGATGTCTTAGAATAGTCATCGAATAAAAGAGTTAGACTAGTAACGCAAGGTTGATAACCTTTCTTTACCTCTTACATTGCAAATTTCTCAATAGTTTTATCTATGTATGATGCTTGAGATAATATTATTATTTTGCTCTTTTGATCTCTAAAAAAACAAATGCCTAAAATATAATTAGCTTCTCCCAAGTTCTTTATATCAAACTATTAGGAAAACCTAAGTTTGACTAATGATAAGTTCCCTAAATCATTCCGTATGAGGAGTATATCATCGATATAGAGAACTAGAAAGATCACATTTCCATCCTTAATACGTTTACAAATACAAGATTCATCAATATTCTACTCAAAACTGAATGTTTTGATCTCTTAATCAAATCTTTGGTTCCATAAATGGATCTAAACAACTTACAAACTTTGCTTTCTTGGCCTTTTGCCATGAACCCATCAGGTTGTACCATATAGATACTTTTATAAGATAGTCATTTAATGTCATCTTGACATCCATTTGCCAGATCTTGAAATCGAGAGTAGCAGTGATGGATAAAGGAATATGGATAGACTTTAGTATCGTAACAAGTGAAAAGGTTTCATCATAGTTAACTTCAACCTTTTGCATGTACCCATTTACCACAAGTCTAGCTTTGAAAGTTTCAATTTTCCCTTCCGCATCCTTTTTTCTCTAATAGACCTACTTGCATCTAATGTGTTTGATCCCATTTGGTAGGTCTATAAGTTCCCATACAGAGTTGGATTTTATAAAATCCTTCTTATTACTCGTGACCTGTTTTCAAAGATTAGCATCAACATTGTTTATAGCCTCATTGTAAGTTACAGGGTCATTATAATGCTCATAAGCTTTAGCCTTGTATGCTTCAATATCATACATGAAGAAACTTGATTTCCTAGAAACTTACCCACTATGTCGAAGCGCTTTAAACTATTAATCGTTTGTAGATTTTTCATTAGAACTTAGATTTGCATCCGAGACTGAAACCTCTGGAGTGATTCTATCACTTGATAAATCTTCTAACACCATCTTACTTCGAGACTTAAAGTCATTTATGTAACTTTCATCAAGGAATGTCGTATAGGTTGAAACAATGACATTTTCTTCTTTTGGGTTATAGACCAGACTTCTTTTAATTCCCTTAAGATATCTTACAAACATGCACAAATTCGGAATGCGATTCTAGCTTCTTCGTATTCCCATCCAATACATGTGCCAGGTAGCCGCATATTTTTATATGTCTAAGAGAATGTTTCTTGCCATGTCACAATTCGTATGAAGTCCTAGGAATTGATTTACTTAGAACATGATTCAAAATATAGTCGTTGGAAAGTCAAAGACATTAGCAGTATATAGCCATGTATATTAGCTATAGGAAATCGTTTATTGTAATTGTAATTAGGCTATTTTTGGTTATTTTATTTTTAGAAGATTGTATTCATAGGCTCTTAATTGTAACAGATTGCCTTGTATGTAATTGTTTGGCTTTAAGCCCTTGTAAAGCAGAGAATCAAATATACCAATATAGAAAAGGAACTTTTCTTCACATTTTTTATGGTATCAGAGCAGGAATTACTTTGATTCCTAGAAACCCTAAGTCTGCCTTGCTCCTCTGTTTTACCCGGAAAAAATAGAGCATTACCAGGAAAAAAAAAAAAAAAAACCAAAGCACTTCTAATCCTAAACAGAAATTGCCCAGCCATCTCCCATCATGTCTGAAGTTGTGTCTGAGACCACAAGTGTCCCCGTGAACCAGCCCAACACTCAGACTAAAACTCCCAAAACCCAAGACTCTACAAACAGACCACATGACTCTCACCCAGTCTAAATCACTACAATATGGCTGAATGGAGAGAATTTTCTTCATTGGTCTCAGTTTGTACGCATGTACATCCGTGGCAGAGGAAAAATTGTCTACCTGACAGGAGAGAAGAAGGAGCCAGCCCCTGAGGATCCCGCCTATTCTACATGGGATACTGAAAATTCCATGGTTATGACATGGTTGGTGAATTCCATGGAGGAGGACATTGGTGCAAACTACATGTGCTATTCTACCGCCAAGGAACTCTGGGATAATGTCACCCAAATGTACTCAGATTTGGGCAACCAATCTCAGGTTTATAAACTCTCATTGAAACTGAGTGATATTCGTCAAGGTAATGACTCTGTTACTAAATACTTCAATTCTTTGAAAGGAATATGGCAAGATTTAGATTTGTTTAACGATCAAGAATGGAAGTGTCCTGATGATGCACGTCGTTATAAAGCAATTGTTGATGTGAATAGAGTTTTCAAATTTCTTGCTGGCCTTAATGTGGAATTTGATGAGGTTAGAGGTAGAATTATTGGGAGAAACCCTCTGCTCTCCATCAATGAGGTTTTTTCTAAGGTTCGTCGTGAAGAAACCCGTAAAAGTGTAATGCTCAGGAAAAATACCACCTCAACCAGCCCAATTGAAGGTTCTGTATTCAATGTTGCAGAAGCCCATATCAGCAAACGGAATGGTCCAAACTTGCAGAGGAATGAAGAAAAACCCCGGGTATGGTGTGTGTGGCGGCCCGCCCTGTTGTGAAGGCTCTATAGTGCTATTACAGTCAACTCTGTAGTTAACCGTAATAGTATGTAGGCCTCTAAAGTCACCGGCAATCATGCTGAACTTGAAAACTGCTTGCTAATTTTACAGAATAAAATTTTTTTTTTCATAACATAGCAACTTGTTCGAGAATGTGATAAGGAAATCATGTTAACAAAATAACATGCACATGAATTCATGATTCCCCTATCACATAATCTTGACTTAAAAATGTGTTCTTGAAATTACAAGTTTAAACTTTTCAAAACTGTATAGCGGAAGACTAATGGTGACCACAATCCCTCGCCTAATCCACCTGGTATGCATCTATCCTGTCCGTCGTCCATCGTATACTACTGGTGAACATGTCTCTTACCTGCAACATGTGAACAAACTGGTGAGCTATAGGCTCAGTAAGTTCAAACATAAAAACATGATCATGACATGCTGTACTGTACTTATGCATGAAAACTTGACTCTGAAAAC
This sequence comes from Antiaris toxicaria, assembly GCA_035233585.1. Lineage (NCBI taxonomy): Eukaryota > Viridiplantae > Streptophyta > Magnoliopsida > Rosales > Moraceae > Antiaris > Antiaris toxicaria. The sequence goes on from CP141153.1 coordinate 23,631,938, forward strand.
ATGCTCATGGCTGAAAGCTTAATCTCAGGACATTATCTGATATTTAGTTCTGGTTTTGAGCCTCTGATTGGTCGTACCGACATGTCAGCATAACTGGGAGCGATACTTTAGTGCTGACCTCCTCAGTCTTAACTGAAGCTGAACATGAAAACCTCCCCGTGGGTCGAGAGGCCGATACACTAATAACTGATTTAATTACCATCTTGCTGGAGTTCCAACTGGGTAGCATACTGATTGTCCCCATAGTAGGAACCTATTACATGATTTACTTGGAGTGTGAGTTTTATTAACACACTAAGGTGCCTTGTGCACCTACTTGTTTTCGTGAACCTGCTACCTGTCTGACATGTGTACCTGAAACATAAAATTCTATATGCATGACATGAAACTGACATGAGTATCGTGATGTAGACAATCAATGTCTATCATACATGTCAAATAATATACATAACATCATAAACATAACAAGATTGTCCACGTTGCAGTCAGGACAATGCTTGAACTTACAGGAAGTCGGCTAGCGTGAGCCTCTGCTGCTCTGGGACTGCTGTATCGGGGTCTCTAGCTTGGACTCTTATAAAAGAAATAATCGCTGATTATTTCCAATATTCATCTTATACTTGAATCATGGTAAAACATGAAATTCCTATTTCCAGACTTTTTTTTTTACTTTGGCTTCGAACACGCCCTCCTATACAGGTGTGTCTCTGACCGTGTACTCCTCTAGACTTACGTGTATGGCCGTGTAATTCGTGGAGCATAACCGTGTAATTCATGCTGACCTACAAGAATGTCTACACAATCATGTTTCTGGCCGTGTACTCCTCTAGATTTACCTGTATGGCCGTGTACTTCGTGGAACATGGCCGTGTAAGCTTACACGGTCACCTACACGGCCATGTTTTCCTGTTATCTAATATGGTCTACTACACACCCTATCCATGATCGTATGCCCCTTGACACGGCCTGATACACGGCTGTGTTCTTGGCCGTGTACCTCTCAGGTCTGAATTTTTCTTGAAATACGTTCGTGCATATGGGCATGTTCGGGGCCGTGTTCTGAACACGCCCTTGTACACGCCTGTGTTCATACCAGAATCAGGATTCTGGGTCTGAACTACTCTGCTCTGGTTTTTCTAAGGCTTTTATGGCCTTTGTTCTACTTCTTGCACTCAAAATCGATCTCAATAAGATCATTTTAAGATATCAAATACATTTCTATTATCACAAATCCATGGTTTCATAAGCAAAATTTCACATTTTGCTTATGAACATCTCTTGACTCAATTTTTGAAAAATCTGAATTTTCTTGAAGAAAACTCACTAAACTTGGTTTTCTAAACCATCAACTCATGGATTCGTGTTTGAAAACAACTAGACTTGAACCATATTTTGATTTAACGAAAATCTCAACATGATTTACTCACATCTTCTTTTTCTTCTCAAAACCCCATATTTTTCCACCCAAAAAAGTGAGAAAACGAGGGTTTACCTTGCTTGAATCTTGCGAACTTCTTGCTATGGATTCTTGGCCGAAACTTGATCAATCTGCTGCTGAAACAAAAGGAAAATCCGAACTTGAAAAGGGTTTCCTTTTCTCTCTTTCCCTTTCTCGGTCTCTCTCTCTCTTTCTCTTTCTCTTTCTTTCCCTCTCTCGGCCGCTTATTTGCAGCCCACTCAGGTGAATTAATTCACTTGGGTTACTGTGTTGTAGCTGCTCACGTGACTTCCACCCTCTCTCTCACTTTCTTTAATTTCTTAAATTTTCTTTAAGAAAATTGCAAGGGCTTGTTTAGCTAATCTTGGCCATTGATCAATGTGGCTTGCTTGTGTCTCATTGATCTCTTAATATGCATCTTCCACATACTTTTCTATTAAATTTAAAACATCTTAATTCGAATTAATGCTTAGCTTTTAAACTATATTCATTAATTCATTGTCAAATTTTGATTAAAACTCAGTTAATCAAAATTTTCATCTGCTCTATATTCTATAACATGTCTCATCATAAATGTATATTTATTTACATATCTTGTAAAAAAAATTTCGAGAGTGATAAGTTTCTCGGTTATCACAGTATGACTATTGCAACAAACCACATCATACTTAGGAAAACTGCTGGCATCTCCATGATAAACCTGCAAACTAGAAGTCGAGGAACAAACGCCAACACCCATTTGCAAATGCCGCTGCTGAACAACCTAACCCGTTTAGCAAGGAGTACATTGATAAACTCCTGAAACCAATTTACATGTTAAAGTAAATGTAAGCAAATATAGTTCATTGACTGCTTGTGTTAAATTGCTAAAATGTCACATATAATGATCTTTTCTATGCAAGAAGACAACGTACTAGAGTAAGTGGTCTAAATCTATGATCCATAGTCTATAGGGTTAGAGCAAGTATCTAACTCATGTTAAGACTATTATGTTGTCTAAAGCCAATTTAGGGAATGATTTGTCTTGACCGTCCGGAGCTTTGACTCCAGAGTAAAGACATAGATATGCTACTTGGTGGTGACATATTGGACCAGGATTATAGCATGATTGATTTGCGTAGCCTGCTATGAGTGGATCGATTTGCTTTTGACATTTATTGTGCAATAACCTTAATCCTGAGTAAGTGAACAGCACAATGTATATGGCTAATGTGCTTTGATATTCCAAAAGCCAGGACATCTCAAAGGTGGTAAGCTAATGGACCAGCTCATTGGGTACATTGTATACATATTATGGAGGGATTGCTTACAGATAAGTAATCATAGCTCTTATATAGAGTTAAAGTTATCTTTTTAAAGACATTATACTAGATTGGTGAGAATGAAAAAGGTCTTGAGTCATTTGCTTTGTAGACAACTTATTATTCACATATGGTGAATAATCATTTTCTTATAGAGTGCATAACGGATCTTTAAAATAGTGTGATCAAAATGTTGAATAGACTTTGATCTATGTTGATCGTGAATATCATATGAGGGTTTTGCATTAAAGACAAGGTCATTAGATGGTGTCTTTTCTAAGGCTTGCATAATTTGTAATATGATTGGGAGTTCAGTTTCAGATTTATAGTGAAATGATCCTGAAATTAGTAATCATGTGATTGAGTTGTTTGGTATAGAACAATGATTACATAGATTCACGGGAGTCTGATTATATATATCCAATTAGTCTCTTTGTTAGCTTCTGTAATTCCTTATAGATAATAGTTAATCGGGATATTCTTATGTGGTTTGTTGTCTTGCATTTTGTGATGAGAAAAATCTGGATCACCCTCTGCAAGGGTGTAAGCATTTTTCTCTATGTTGGAATGGCCAAATTGTAATTTTGTATTATTCAATAAATAGGATAAATATTTAATTAATATTTATTTTTGGAAGATAAGATTTGAAATTTAAATTAATTGTATTTGAATTCAAAATTTAAATATGTTATTAATTTGAATTTTGAAAATCTTGTTTCAAAAAAATATTTGAAATTTAAAGGATTATCCTATTTGAATTTGAATTAAACAAAATCTTGTCCTTGCATTACTAGGGGTGGCATCCATAATGGATAAGGGTGGAAGACAAGATTTTCTCATAATTTGAATTTGAATTTTATTTTGGATAAGAGATTATATAATTATTTGAGTTTCAAATAAAACTACCATAATATTATTTGAATTTGAATTAGAGTTGTGAAAAATTATCCATGTAGATAAAATTTAAATATTTGTAAAGTTTGAAATTTGAATCAAATTTTGAATCACAAATCAAAACTAAAACTGAATTTCTTAGTAGATAAATACACAAGGTGAAAATCGGTTTTTAGTGGATAAGAGAGAGAAAAATATTGTTTGAATCCTATTTGATTTTTGAATCTTCTCTATCCTATGTGGCTGATTTTTTTAAGGAGAAAATTCTCCTAGTTAGAATTAGTTTTGCTAGGTGGATAAGGGAAAGAAAACTCTTGTTTGAATCGTGTTTGGCTGAATTTTTCCAAGGTTTTGACCTAGGCTAGAATCGATTTTAGGGTTTATTGGAGACATAAAAATATTTTCTTAGTCTAATTCAAAATTCAAAAATTCATCTTATGCAATATTATAAATAAGGGTTTTTCCACTCCTTGTTTTTTAGACCACAGACTCTTAGATGATTAGGCTTATTATTGCACAAATCACATGACAATAGGTTCTTAAAGATCTAGGTGATTAAAAGGAGATAGGCCGCGCTAAGTACCGATCAAGGAAATGGGTGCCTATATACTTAACCATCTTGAAATTAAAGAATAGTAGAGAAGGCTAGTTAGTTGAAGCCATTTCTGGTGTTGTTCTCTTATGTTTTTGACTGTAACTCAGGTATCCAAAGCGTTTTCTTCGAAAGGTATATTTGATTGTTAATAATTTATTGTATATGACTATATGAGTTCTAACGATATTTGAAAATTTTTTTAAATTCCACTATACATATTTTTTGTTTTTTCCAACACCAAAGCTATAAGACTGAGGTTGAGAACTAACTCAACAAAAGAATTAAAAGTGTTATATCTGACCATGATAGTGAGTACTATGACAAATATTATGGATTAGGTGATCAATGTTTGGGACCATTTTCGAAATTCGTGGAGGAATGCAGCATTGTCCCACAATTCACCATGCTTGGTTCTCCTACCATGAATAATGTTACTAAAAGACAAAACAGAATGCTTAAGGACATATGAAGAGTATAATTAGTCATTCAACCTTTCATGAGTCACCCTAGGGAGAGGCATTAAAGATCACAATATATATACTTAATAGAGTTTTAACTAAGGCAATTGAAAAGACCACATATGAGCACTGGATAGGCAAGAAGCCTAATTTAATGCATTTGCACATTTGGGGATGTTCAGTTGAAGTAAGGCCTTATAGGCCAAATGAAAAGAAACCAGACTTAACGACTGTCAATTGCTATTTTATAGGATATTCTAAAAGGTCCCGGGGTTATAAATTTTATTATCCATGACTAAGCCTATTTTTGAGACGGGTAATGCCTGATTTTTTTTGGATTTTGAGTTTACGGGGGAGAAAGACTTAAGGACTTTGTTTTTGAAGAGGAATATGTCAATATTCCTTTAATTACTATTGACAATAATCAGGAAGAGCTTCTTATACCTGACATTATTCAAAAAGCAACTCTGGATCAAGACAATGTCATTAAACCTCTTGTTTAAGTTCAAGAAGTTGTTCTAGAAGAACAAACTCCACAGCATCAAGAATCAATGTCATTAAGGAGATCCACTAGAGAAAGGAGAAATGCAATTTGGATGATTACATGTGTTTCTCCAAGAACATGATGTTGAACATTGGAATGGTGGAAGATGATTCAATCAACTTCCGTCGAGCCATGGAAAGTTGTAACTCTCAAAAGTGGATTGAGGCCATGAATGAAAAGACTAAGTCCATGAAGGACAATGACGTATGGGATCTTGTCCCATTGCTTGAAGTTGCAAAGCCCATTAATTACAAATGAATAATTAAGACTAAGATGGATTCGAAGGACGATGTGTAGTGGTATGTCTTCTTTTTAAGGGCTTTATACAAAAAGAAGGCATTGATTATGAAGAGATTTTCTCTCCAATTTCATCAAAAGACTCTTTCAGGACTATAATGGCTTTAGTGACACATTTTGATCTTGAGCTATATTAGATGGATGTCAAGACTGTGTTTCTCAATAGCATCATTAATGAGACAATTTGTATGCTGTAACCAAAAAACTTTGTGTCGGGTGATGCAAATGGTATGTAAATTAAAAAAATCCATCTATGGGCTTAAGCAGGCATCCCATCAATGGTATTACAAATTTTACCAAGTTATTGTCTCATTTGGTTTTGAAATGAATATGGTCGATAATTGTATATACCACAAGTTTAATGTGAGTAAGCACAATTTTTTGGTTTTGTATGTCAATGACATATTGCTTACCACCAATGATATAAGCATGTTGCACAAAGCCAAGAGATTTCTAGCAAGGAATTTCGAGATGAAAGATCTCATTGACACCTCTTTTGTATTAAAGATCCAAATACACCAGAATCACTCTTAGGGTATTCTTGGATTGTCACAAAAGAGTTATATTGAGAAAGTTCTTAAGAGATTTGGAATGCATAATTACAAACCAGGTGACACCTTATGGTTAAGGGAGAAAAGTTCAATATAAGTCAATGCCCCAAGAATAACTTTGAGAATAAGGAAATGCAAAAGATTCCTTAGCTTCAACTGTAGGGTGTCTAATGTATGCTCAGGTTTAGATGCATCTAGATATTGCGTACATAATTGAGATGCTCGGGAGATATTTAAGTAATACAGGAATGGATTATTAGAAAGCAGTCAAATTGGTCATGTGATATTTATAGAGAGCAAAGGATTATGTTGCTTCTTTAAAATGCTACGCAAGCGCACGTGTCGCATACAAGTAATACAATGTACAAGAGTACGGATATCGTCCCACAGAGAATGTTATCACCATTTCATCTAAATTAAAATCAAAATTAAGAATATACAAGAATTGATGGAGAATTAAAATTGTCTTAAACTCACTATACTAGTATGAAATAAAAAAATGCACAAAGCAACTGCAAATAGATTAAAACAGACTTAATAACAATTGGTAAAGGAATGACTGAGATTCAATTTCTCCTTTTTCTGCAACCTGACTCAGTATGCTATGGCAATGCTACAGCATTGCTACAGCAATGTTACTTAGTTAATCTAGAACTCAAAATTCCACAAGTTTCTTCTGAAATACTTATGCTATAACTTCTTGCTTCATTTTCTACATATTCCTATGATAAATGGAGTATGAAGTCAAATTAAGCTTAGGTTCCAAAAGGTTATATGAGACAAGCATGCATTCCTGCTTCACTTGCAAAATTAATTAGGTTACTGCATAAACCCAACTAAACACACATTATCCAACACCCGTCTAATTCCAATTAGTTTTCCAACCAACTTAAATCACAGTATTATGCTCAAGATGGCCAGTCAAAGAACGCAAATAAACCAACAAAATGATATTGAATAAACTAAATAACATTAAAGTAGCAAGCTCAACATACAAATCTAGTTACAGAAATGGGTACTTTATCCTCCCAGTCTTAAAAGGAAATTAGTTCATGCTTGATTGTTCAAACCCACCGGAAAAAGAAAACATTGTACGAGAAAAAGTAAAAACGAGAGTACAACCGAAAATGGAGGAAAGATTGACAAAATAGACGTGCACACGGTACACAGCTACTTTTTAATTTCTCTTTCCAGAATATGCCGAAATCTTCTCCAATCCCTGTACGTTTCCTTTCTCTTCCGGGTTCCCCTCTTTCTGTCCTGTTCTTTTTCGTATATTCTCTCTGGCCCTTGTCTGCCTCCGGTTTTCTGAATGCAACATGTTTCCTTTTAAGTGCTAGGGCAAATGGAGGATGTACATGTGTACACAATCTAATGGCTGAGCTTTTGTTTGGTGTCCTTAGATTAAGACAGCTCATACGCCTGTCCTTTCTGCCTAGTTCACCAATAAAATTGGCTGTCAGCTGTATGTTGACCTGTCAAAATATCTGAATATTTTCTATCCAGTTTGCTATAGTAATATTATAGCATTGCTGTAAGCAACGCCTAAAATCAGTCTTCTTTATCATTTTTCTCCAATTTTGCAATTCCATCCTAGCTGCAGCTTGACGTCCTTATCCAAACAACCTTCCACTACTTCAACTCTACAAAACACTTAAAAGTAATATAAACTAACTTGAAAAAAATTAAATTTAACATTCTAAAAATAAAAGACTGCATTAAAAACAAAAAAAAAGCTTTAGTTAACCATTAAAATGTCAAGAACTCAATGGACCAAACATCTTTTTACATCCCCAAACGGCTGTAATAACTCTATTTCATAGAGTTATCACACCCCCAAACTGTACCATTGATCATCCTTGAGTAATGAAACAAAGACATAAAAAAAAACACAAAGAACAAACACAAAGAACAACGGACACAGAAAACACTAAAAAAAAATGCATTCTGATTCCACTACAATGCATTGTTGAAGCCAAATTTTTTTTTTTTTTCTAAATTGCACTTTCAATATCCAACTCGTTCTCTAGATTAATACTTGTCAAAGATTTGCTCAAATCATCACAGGCTATCTCTTTATTCAAATTTTCCCGAGTGTGTGTGTGAAAACTATAGTTAGCATCCTTGGTTCATCCAAGTCCAGTTAAACTTTGATCATCAAACCTAATTGATGGCTTCATAAGCTGGCTTCTTAAATTCCTCTCCACTAATATATGTTAACCAAGCACTTAAGGTAGAATAGGTTTCTAAAGCATGAAACAGGAACTTCTTCTCTCTTTTTTTTTAACAATGACAATGGGGGTATCCATTTATTTATTTATTATTATTATTATTATTTTATATATATATGAAACAATCTCCAATGTCACCACTGCCTTTTTATGCGAATGCCAACATTTGTGATGAAGACACCCGGTTACTCAACAGGGTCACCATTAAAGATACTATTATACTCATATTTCAAACCACTGTTTGACGCAAAAGTACACATGGGGCTCATGTTACTCCTGGTTACTAGGTGGTTCAAAATAGCAGAGTCAATCCCAAAGTTTTTTTTTTTTAAAAAACCCCAAAACTTTAATCCAACTTAGTTCCCTTTTCACCAGTTGCCTATACTTCCCTCTTATGCTTAGTTTCCTAAAATTCGCTTCGAGGGACTCACAAAACCAGTTCTAAATCCTTAGGTTCTCACAAAGGTTCAACTTTTCTTAAATTCTCCCAAAAGAAATCTAACCATAGCCTGCTGTATAAAACTGGAAAATTCTTATTTAGAGCCAACTAATGATGAATATCACAAATTTCCAACTCATGTCAATCCATCCTACGAAGTGAAAATTTCTAAGCAATTCATAATCTTCATTGAACTCTGTTTTATTCAACAATGCTGTAACAAGACCAGAAGGATAATAACTGAATTTTTTTTTTGGTATGCTGCAGCAATGCTATAGCATTGCTGTCGCACTTGCTAAAATGAACAGATAAAATAACAAAAGAACCTAAGCTAATCCTAAAACTGACAAAATAAACATAAAGCAGAATAAAAACAAAACAAGAGTGCAACTTCAGAAACAAACAATCAAACAAACAAAAACACAAACAAACAAAACAAACATGCTAACACCCCCAAACTTAGAAATAAGCAGCGTCCTCACTGCTCATGGAAGTCTGAATTTAAAAGTAAGTAGTAGAAGGATAATACTCCTTGAGGGGCATAGGCAGGTTGCCTAGGCGGTCATTCTTCCTCGGAGTCATGGGTGTCCTCCTCTTCTAGTATACTACTGGGGAAATCAGGGAATGGACATGTTGGCTGGGCTGACTTTTGCTGTAACGACTGCTGCAGCACAGCATCCCTCTGTCTTGCATATTTCCAATACTATCGCTGTTGCTTCTGCATCTGCTGTAGCATCTGTATTGTTTCATACTGCTGAATTTCCTGCAAACTCACTTTCTGCTCTAGCATTCGCAGACTTTGCAAAATTTTTGTAGGAAATTGCATGGTACTACCAGATGCTGCAAGTTCACTACTGCAAGAGGGATGGATAGAAGGACCAGCTTCTTCAGTGTCATCTTCTGCTGCAGCCTCTTTTGGTTGCTTCAAATTGTCTTGTGCAATACGGGCTACTGTAGCTGGGTTGATGATCCCTATCACCTTTAGTTTCTCCTCATTGTCATTAAAGACTACTCCACTCCGTTCGCATATTTCTGAAACCAATGAGGGAAACCAAAGATGCCCTGATGACTTCTGGGCACAATCGCATATCTCCTCATAAATAATTCTACTTACATTGAACTTCAGTCCTGTAATAATGCAGTAGAGGAGTATGGCCCTGTCTCTTGACACCGTTTGAAGGTAGGTAGATGGCATCAGTCTCGACTTCAGGAAGTAGTACCACACCTTAGGGCCAGGCAGCAGGCTGCTTCGGGGGAAGGTGTATGTTCCTTGAGCTGTTATATTCCACCTTATTTCCTCCACATAAAGGGTAGAGATTACTTGTTGCAGCAATTCTTCGGTGATATTTTCAATCAAATTTAGATAGTTATCCTCTCCCTCTTCTAGCCCATAAAGGTAGTTGATGTCAGATGGTCTCAATTTTACTGACACTCCTTTCACTTCCATAACTTCAGGTTGGCCCTCCGGGAAATTTGCATAAAACTCCCGGACCAACGGTACAATTGCTTCTTCCGGTTGCCTGCAGAAATACCTCCAGTTGTGTGTGGTGATGACTGAATAAACCGGCTTGGTGTAACCCATAGTGGTCGTTTCTTGTAATAAAAATCCTTTTTCCAAATGTAGGGTTCTTTTTGACACCACCTTCTCGTGCTTTTCGGCTGCTTCATCCGACACAAATTTAGTGATAGCCGGTGTTCTGCGGGCCACAATTTTCTTCCCCATTTATTCGGCTTTTACTTCCCCTCTATTTACTGTTTCCCAAAATAATACCAAAATCCACCGTGTACCCAAACAATTCCAATAGTCAGAATACCAAGGCCTACTCCACCAAAATAAAATTTCTTACCCTACCAACACACCAAATCCAACCCATCAAACTAAAATTCAGGCCCACAATCCAAAAAAAAGAAATCAGTTTTTACCCAAAATCTCAAATCCCAACATCATAATTCTAAAGAGTCGTTCACACAAATATCAACATTTACCACACTTTCACAGTACACCCGAAAGGGGAATGAGAATTCTTACACTTGGTTCAAGTCGTGTGCACGGCTACCCTTTCACTTCGGCCTTTTTCCTTCTTCAACCCTCGGCCCTAATGTTTCTTTGTCGCCGGCTAATGGTGGATTGGTACTGAAAAAATGGCGGCTTGGGTGAGAAACGAAAATGGCGATGGTTGCTTTGAGAAGAAAATCGAAAAAAAAATGGATGGGTTGTGGCCGATAGTTCAAGTGAGAAAAAGACGGAAAAGTAAAAGAGAAAATAGTGGAGACAAAGAACGTGGGTGATGGTGACGGTTTTGCAGAGAAAATGGCGGAAGTTTGAGATTTTTGAAATTTTGAATAGGAAATGGTTAGAGAGATTCTTGGGGAAATTGGTTATGGAGTTTAGAGAGAGAGTGAGGAGGTGCTACCTAAATGGAATGGGGGAAAGGGATGGGGTGTGGGCTAATATGTAGGGTCTCATGGGGTGACACCATGTGGCTCTCGCTCTCTTTCTTTTCTTCTTTTTTTTTTTCTCTGCTGGAACTGCTCGCTACATATGCAGTCTAGTTTGCTACACACATAAATCACACCAAAGAAAATCCATGGAAGAAAAGAACAATAATAAAAATAAAAAACAAAAAACAGAAAATTAAACAAGAAACAAATAAAACATTGGGTTGCCTCTCATAAGCGTTTGTTTTAAAGTCGACAGCCCGACTACTTCCCTTTTTACTAATCTGGATCTCTCAAGGAGATAGAAGTCTTCTCCTTAGCAAATGAACCTCCCAAATAATGCTTGATACGCTGCCCATTCACTTTGAACTCTCTGCCTGATTTTTCTTCCATGAGTTCCACTGTACCATGAGGAAATACTTCTAAAATCTGGAAGGGACCAGACCACCTTGACCTTAGTTTCCCAGGGAACAACTTTAGCCGTGAGTTGAAAAGAAGAACAGACTGCCCCTCTTCAAATTTCCGTGGACGAATCCTGCTATCATGCCATCTTTTGACTTTTTCCTTGTATATCTTTGCATTTTCATAAGCCATCATGCGAAATTCTTCCATCTCATTAAGTTGCAACATCCTTCTTTCTCCTGCAGCCTGTACATCAAGATTAAGCTTTGAGATTGCCCAATACGCCTTGTGTTCTAACTCCACCGGCAAATGGCAAATGGCAGGCTTTACCAAATATTAATCTGTACGGTGATGCTCCTAAGGGAGTTTTGTAAGCTGTCCGATATGCCCACAATGTGTCATCCAACCTGGCCGACCAATCCTTCCTTGTGGGATTGACAACTTTTTCAAGAATCCTCTTTATTTCCCTGATAGACACCTCAGCCTGCCCACTGGTTTGGGGATGTATGCTGTAGCAATTTTGTGCTTCACTCCATACTTGGCCAAAAGGCTTTCAAATTGTTTATTACTGAAGTGAGTTCCCTCATCACTTATGATGGCTCTAGGAGTCCCAAAACGTGTAAAAATATTCTTATGCAAGAATCTTACAACTACTTTGGAGTCATTTGTAGGGAATGCTGTAGCTTCCACCCATTTGGAGACATAGTCCATGGCTACTAGGATGTATTGATTGTTGAAGGATGAAGGAAATGGTCCCATGAAGTCTATGCCTCAAACATCAAATATCTCAACTTCCAGAATATTGTTTAAGGGCATTTCATGTCGTTGTGATATGTTCCCTGCCCGCTGACACCTGTCACACATCCTGGCGAACTCGTGAGCGTCTTTAAAGAGAGAAGGCCAAAAGAAACTAGATTGTAGAACTTTCACAGCTGTTCTGAATCCTCCATAGTGACCACCATAGGGAGATGAATGGCAATGCTGAAGTATATCAACAACTTCCTCTTCAGGCACACATCTTCTGTGACGCCTTAAATTTTATTTAAGGGTCAATATATAATTTAAATAAATTTAGTATGCCAAAAATTAATTAAAAATCTTTTGCAAACCCTAGGTTGGTTTCCTAGTCAAAATCCACTCAAGAAGTCAACAATTTTGACTTCAAAAACCCTAAAATATTCGGCCATTACTTGGGATTTTTGATTAAAATTTAAATCCCACAAATCCAAGGAGGATTCAAACTCAAATTTCATCCCTTAAATATAAAGAAGAAATTCGGCCACAAAGTGTAGGAAATAAAGGAGATTTGATTTGAATTAAAAGCTAGATCAAAAACTCAATCAAAATTCAAATTATTTTTCCTTAAAAACTAATGGATAATTACGGTCACTTAAGGAAAAATAAGGAGAGAAAAACCCTAGCCTCAAAACAGCACAAAATTTCCCCTTTTGCCCCTCAAAATATTCGGCCAAGCAAGGAAACAAAAAGGAAAGAAAAAAAAACCTAGTATAAAAACCCTCTTTTAACTCTCATTTACCTTTCCTTTCACTCTCAAAATTCGGCCAGCCTCACCTTATTTCCTCTCTGAATTTTTCTCTCCCAAAACACACTAAAACAGCAAGCAAAACCTACATAAAGGCAGCTCAAAGACTCAACAATTTTTGAGACAAAAATAAGGTAAGAAATCAACTTTTTCCTTCCTTCTCCTTTTTGATTTAAACCCCAAAATTTATATGGTTTTTCTCCACTGCTTTCCCTACTATTTTGAAGACTCCAACACTCACACAATTTCAGCCAAAAAGGAGACCAAGCATAAAAAAAAAGTGCAGCATAAATAAGGTGTGAATTTCTCTCTCTAAAACCCTAAAAATTTTGCCTCATTGATCCCCTTTCAAAAACCCTATTATCACATGCATAAAATTTTATGATTTTTGCCAATTTGATTCTTAGGTTGTGTTAATGACATATAAATAAGGTTCTCCACAAAATTTCATGATCATTGGATGAAAATTGAATTGGTTTGAGGCTAATTGAAATTCGGACAGAAAAAAAAAGGAAATCTGGAAAAATTACCATATGAATACTAAACTTGTGTCAGCCATAACTTGAGTTTTAAAAATGATTTTTGAGTGAATCTTGAGCCTAAAATTAGATTCAAGATGTCCCCTAAAGTCTTGCAAAATTTCAGAACCAAACTCATCCGTTGGCCTAGTCAAAATATTTTTCTAAGATAGGTGGACAGAACTGCCAGTTTTTGAACTAAAACTGAAATCCTAATTTTATGCCTGAAAAAAACCCCTCGGATTTTGGCCTAATTGAATAACCAAACGATGTCTAAAAATTACATGGAATTAAAGCTACGCATGTCTAGTTTAACATATTAAAAATTTAGAATTTTTGGGATTAAAAATGAATTAATATTGATTTTACAGTCAACCTAGGTCAGTCTGCCCATGTCCAGTAATATCCTAACTTAGGGTTTTTCCCAAATTTTAAATCCCAAATGTTTATTAAACATTTTAAAATCTTTTTGTGGCACACTAAAATGATTGGATGATTATGTCTAGACCTAGACTGATCATATGTTGTGATTATAGGATTTATTTGACGTTCTTGCTTGATTTGTGGATCACGTTATCGCAACGCTTGTGCGATAATCGAGGTAAGACTTTCTAGCCTTTTCTGGGAGTAGTCAAGTGTTTTAAATTTCCCTGTTTTATCGATGGCATGCTGTTTTTAGTTTATGAAATTATTATACTGTTTTTGATGAAATAAACGCATGCAAAGTGTTTTGTAATAAATGTGTATTTTAAAACGTGTTTTGATTAATGGCATAATATAACTTGGTAAATACCATCTTTTGAATAATCCGGTGAACATAATTGAGCTCTAGTTCACGATCATTATAAATGATGCGTGCGTCCCAAAGTTGACGCCATGGGGGAAGGTCCCTAAACCTGCGCAAGGCCGTTCGGCCTATTTAGACTGTAACCAGATGATCTAGGATAATTCAATTCGAGGCACGTATAATGATTTATTATTTTTAATATTGGGGCATGTATATTGCAGCTACGCTAAGTCCTCAGCAGAATAAAACTTGTATTAAAAATGTTTTCATTAAATTGTCGATTATTTTTGGAAACGAATATTATGTCATACTTTTAAATGTTACCTGTTTAATCCACCTTTGTTTCTGTCCTACTGAGCCAGCGCTCACGTCCCTTTTCTTTGTGATTTCGAAATGATTACTTCTAGGTGCGGGAGGTAACAGTTCCGAAAATCATTGAGCTATCCGTTTCTACCGAAGATGACGCTATCCGTTTTCTCCATCTTCTTCTTTCTGTTTCTCGTTCTAATGTAATGAGACTTTAAGTTTGGACTTTATTTCACGTTATTTAAATTTCATGCTTGGGAATATTTTATGGTTGGTAATTTCTTTTGAAGACCGATTTTGTGTTTGGTTTCTGCATTAAAAAGTATTTATTTTCTACTTTATTTTATTATGTGCTTATGATGCTACTTTATAAATAATTAGGCTTAGCTAAATTATGATGTTGACCCGCTTTTCGTAATAGATGTTTTTCCTTAAATCTCGGGTTGATATTATGATTTGGCTGCCGTGTCACGTGTCTAAATTTTAGGCCGTGACAAATAATGGTATCAGAGCCAGGTTTTCAAAAGGGTTTTCATCAAAATATTTTCAGAATACCCAAGCATAGTTTTCTTACTCTTAGAAGCTTATAGGATTTCCTCTTCCTTCAATCTTATGTAGCAAAATGGCTCGTCCCGGCACACGTAGTCAGAGGCAGCAGAGAGGCAACGACGAAGAGAACCCCGGGAACATGTAGCCTCAAGGGAGTCAGAATGCAGCGGTTCCTGCACCGAATGATCAGCTAACAGCGATGCAGAATCTCACGGCGGCGATAGAGGCTCTCCTCACCGTCTTACCTTTTGGAACACCTAACCCAGCTCCTGTAGTCAATGTTGTTCCTAATGAGACCCAAAGAGCGGGGAGTTCTTCTCAGACTCCTCAACAAACGCCTACCACCGAAAACCCTACCTCTGGAGTAGTACCTACCCAGCCTATGATACATCCTAAATAGGTAACCCTAACTCTTTTCTTTAAGCCTCACATACCCACTTTCGACGGCACAGGCACAAAGATGGATGCCGACTACTGGTTTGATGCCATTCGCAAGCAGCTAAAGTTGACCGCCACACCCGCAGAGGTCTAGGTTGAGTTTGCTTCCAACAAGCTGGTGGGTCTAGCCTCTACCTGGTGGGCTAGTATCGAGGATGGTTTGACAGAGGAGCAGAGGTCTTCTTGGACAGTTTTCGAGGAGCGTTTTCACGAGCGTTTCTTTTCAACTTAGTTTCGTGACAGAAAAGCTAGGGAGTACGTCCATTTGAAGCAAGGGTCTATGTCAGTGCGGGAATATGAAGCCAAGTTCACCGAGTTGGCCCGGTATGTGAAGAATCAGGTTTTGGATGAAGCTACTAAGTGTCTCCGCTTTGAGGAAGGGCTTAGCCTCTATGTGAAGAGGGGTGTACAACCGTTCCAGATCGGGGATAGCTACCAGCAGATAGTTGCTAAGGTGTTGACAGTGGAAGAGGGCGACAAGGAGTTCCTTGAAGTTCGTAACGGAAACAAGTCTAGACCAATACGCAACAAGCCACAGACTCCTTACCAGAAGAACCAGCAGTCTCAGGGATCGGGTTCTCATCAGTTTTCTGGACAGCGACAGGGTCGGGTGAATGTGATTACCTGCTTCGAGTGTGGTGATGAAGGCCACAAAAGAAATGTCTGCCCGAAGAGACAGTCAAGAGACAATGCTCATAGACATCATCATCAGCGGAATCAGAATGGTCTTCCACAGAGGCAACAGTTTACTTCCCAGTCTTCGCAGTCACAGCGCCCTCAGCTTCCAACTCCTTATCAACCTCAGCGCACGAGCCAGTATACTGCGCCTTAGGCTCCACATGCTACACCGCTACAGCTGTTCCTAGTGCCGAGTTATCAGAGACCGCCACCACAGG
Organism: Antiaris toxicaria; assembly: GCA_035233585.1. Classification (NCBI taxonomy): domain Eukaryota; kingdom Viridiplantae; phylum Streptophyta; class Magnoliopsida; order Rosales; family Moraceae; genus Antiaris; species Antiaris toxicaria. Next base: position 23,648,564 of record CP141153.1, read on the forward strand.
TCAGAGTACGGGCTATCAGCGAGGGAATATAGCTCAAAATCGTGGTAAGGCACCACAGGTACACGCTCTTGGAGCTGATAGCATGGAGATAGATCATACACCGACTGCATTAGATGGTATAATTCCTATCTTTGGTACATATGCACATGTTTTGTTTGACACCGGGGCTACACAATCTTTTATAGCCCAACATTATGCTCGTTCACTTGGTTTAAAACTGTAAAATCTTGACTCTCCCTTATGTGTGAAATCCCCGTTGGGCACGACTACCGTTAGTAATGGGTGTCAAGCCTATGTTTATGTTGAGGATGTTTGTTTGGAGGCATCACTTGTGGTAATGCCTATGTTTGCTTATGATGTTATTCTCGGATATGACTGGCTTTCCCGATATGGGATTATGCTTGATTGTCGTAATCATCGCGTTATCTTTACAACTGATTTCAGACATGTGGTGTCCTATCAGTTAAGCTTAGTTTCAAATGTTGATAGATCTGCTCTGAGGTTAGTGTCGAAGAGTAGACAGGGTATTCTTTGCTTCTTATCCTTGTGTGCAGTGGAAGGATCCAGTTCTGAAAAGAGTACCCAACCTATACTTGGTGTCGATAGTTTTCCAAATGTTTTTCCAAAAGCTCTTCCAGGTTTACCACCTCATCGAGAAATAGAATTTCGTATCGACTTAGTTCCCGGAACAGCTCCTTTTGCTTCTGCTCCGTATCATATGGCACCTCTAGAGATGAAAGAGTTGAGCAAGCAGCTAGATGAGTTGAAATTGCTGGGCTTTATCCGAGACAGTGAGTCACCTTGGGGTTCGTCAGTCCTTTTTGTGAAGAAAGCCGACGGTTCGCTACGTCTCTGTGTGGACTATAGAAAGCTCAACAGTGTGACCATTAAAAATAAGTATCCGTTACCACGTATAGATGACTTGTTCGATCAGTTGGGTAGAGCTTGTTTCTTCTCCAAGGTTAATTTGAGATCCGGTTATCATCAGCTTCGTGTTAGAGAGGAGGATATCCCGAAGACAGCGTTCCAAATAAGGTATGGCAGTTATGAGTTCTTAGTAATGCCTTTCGGTTTGACAAATGCACCAGCCGCTTTCATGGATATAATGAATAGAGTCTTCCGACCTTTTCTTGATAAGTTCGTCATCGTATTCATCGACGACATCCTCATCTACTCCCGAACTCGTGAAGATCATGCACAGCATCTCAGTATAGCTTTACAGACTCTTCGTGAACATCAGTTGTATGCCAAGAAAGAAAAATGTGAGTTTTGGATGACAAAGGTTAAGTTTCTCGGGCATATCATCTCAGGAGACGGTATATCAGTTGATCCATCCAAGGTTGAAGCGATTCTTAAGTGGGAACGACCGAAGAATGTTCCAGAGATCCGAAGCATCTTGGGCTTAACGGGATATTATCGACGTTTTGTACAGGACTTCAGCAAGCTCACCGCTCCCCTCACCAATCTGACAAAGAAGGATGTACCTTTCGTTTGGGACAACAGCTGTGAGTTAGTTTTCTAGGAGTTAAAGAGTCGTTTGACGTCTGCACCTATCTTTATCATTTCGGATCAGGATCAAGTATATGACGTCTACACCGATGCTTCTCATCAAGGTCTTGGAGCAGTTTTGATGCAACAGAATCGAGTTGTCGCTTATGCCTCACGACAGCTGAAACAACATGAACGAAACTACCCTACACACGATCTAGAGTTAGCTGCAGTAGTGTTCGCGCTTAAGATTTGGCGTTGTTATCTGTATGGTGCCAGTTTTAGACTGTTTTTAGATCACAAGAGTTTGAAATACCTAGCTACACAGAAAGATCTCAACTTGCGTCAGAGAAGATGGGTAGAATACATGCAAGACTACGACTTCCAAGTCGAGTACCATCCGGGTAAAGCAAATGTGGTTGCAGATGCACTAAGTAGGAAAAGAGAGGCAGTTCCCAATCCTGATCATGATACTTCTATAATGGCTATGCAGATAGATGAGTGGGAAAAGGACAGAGTTCTTACAGCTTATCAGGTTCGTTTTGACGAAGTTCAGGGTCACCCAGTGTTGTACAACTTAGTGATGGAACCAGAATACATGTAGAGGATCAAGGAGAATCAGTTGGCAGATACACATTTCGTTGACATCCGAGATAGATTGTTAAAGGGCAAGCATGTTGCAGAGTGGTCGATGGACGCCAGTGGAATTCTTTACAACGAGGGTCGCTTAGCAGTGCCACACATCCCAGAGCTTATATAGGAGATCTTGTCAGAGTTTCATCAGTCGAGGTTCGCCATGCACCCAGGTGGAAACAAGATGTATCAAAACCTAAGATGGCAGCTTTGGTGGAGAGGTATGAAGTTAGATGTGAAGAACTTCGTGGCCAACTGTTTGACGTGTCAGAAGGTAAAGGCAGTACGGGAGAGACCCGCAGGTCTGCTCCAACCACTTCCAATACCTCAGTGGAAGTGGGATAGTATAGGAATGGACTTCTTAACCAGCTTACCGAGAGCACAGGATGGATCTGATGGAGTCTGGGTAGTTGTAGATCATCTCACGAAGACCGTGCACTTCATCTCGTTCAAGACGACTTGCTACAGGAACCAGCTATCCGAGCTTTACATGAGAAACATAGTCAGATTGCATGGAGTCCCTTCAGTGATCGTTTCTGATCGTGATACGCACTTCAACGCTTACTTTTGGCAAAGTCTACAGAAAGCTCTAGGCACAGAACTGAACTTCAGCACCGGCTTTCATCCGCAGACAGATGGTCAGTCGGAGCGTCTCATACAGATTCTTGAGGATATGCTACGTGCCTGTGTTCTTGATCTTGGAGATGGATGGAGCAAACACCTCTACATGGCAGAGTTCGCATACAACAACAGTTATCAAGCGAGTATCGGAATGATACCCTTTGAAGCGTTGTACGGAAAGCCTTGTCGATCACCCATCTATTGGGTTAATAACCAGGAAGCACCAGTGGGTGGACCTGATATGATCCTAGACCAGTACAAGAAGATTCCCATCATCAAACAATGACTTCTAACAGCACAGAGTCGACAGAAGAGCTATGCAGATCAACGCAGAAAGCCGTTAGACGTGTCAGAAGGTAAAGGCAGTACGGGAGAGACCCGCAGGTCTGCTCCAACCACTTCCAATACCTCAGTGGAAGTGGGATAGTATAGGAATGGACTTCTTAACCAGCTTACCGAGAGCACAGGATGGATCTGATGGAGTCTGGGTAGTTGTAGATCATCTCACGAAGACCGTGCACTTCATCTCGTTCAAGACGACTTGCTACAGGAACCAGCTATCCGAGCTTTACATGAGAAACATAGTCAGATTGCATGGAGTCCCTTCAGTGATCGTTTCTGATCGTGATACGCACTTCAACGCTTACTTTTGGCAAAGTCTACAGGAAGCTCTAGGCACAGAACTGAACTTCAGCACCGGCTTTCATCCGCAGACAGATGGTCAGTCGGAGCGTCTCATACAGATTCTTGAGGATATGCTACGTGCCTGTGTTCTTGATCTTGGAGATGGATGGAGCAAACACCTCTACATGGCAGAGTTCGCATACAACAACAGTTATCAAGCGAGTATCGGAATGGTACCCTTTGAAGCGTTGTACGGAAAGCCTTGTCGATCACCCATCTATTGGGTTAATAACCAGGAAGCACCAGTGGGTGGACCCGATATGATCCTAGACCAGTACAAGAAGATTCCCATCATCAAACAATGACTTCTAACAGCACAGAGTCGACAGAAGAGCTATGCAGATCAACGCAGAAAGCCGTTAGAGTTCGAGGTCGGAGAGTTTGTGTTGCTAAAGGTTTCACCGAAGAAAGGTATCTCTCGTTTCGGAGTTAAAGGGAAGCTAGCACCACGTTACATTGGACCTTTCGAGATCGTACGCAGAGTTGGTAAGGTTGCATATGAGCTAAAGTTACCCGACACCTTGGGAGTGCACAACGTTTTCCATGTATCGATGCTGAGGAAGAGTGCACGAACAGAGTTCGAAGTCATTTCAACAGATGACGTAGAAATCCAACCAGATATCTCTTACGTCGAGGTTCCGGTGAAGATTTTGGATCGTAAGGTCAAGCAGCTGAGAACGAAAACAATACCCATGGTGAAGGTTCTTTGGAGTAACCATGGTGAAGAGGAAGTCACATGGGAAACCGAGAAAGATATGCGCGAGAACCATGCTGAATGGTTCGCTAAGCAATAGAGTACATGTAATGTAATCGACCTAAGTTTGTTTTGTAACCCTACTCTGTTCATAGTGGTAGATATACCACTATATGTTTTGAAAGGTGCATTTAGATTGCTTAATGAAATGAGAAGTTATTCATATTCTTATTCTCTTCTTTAGTGTGGAGTAATTCTTAAAGTTTCGAGGACGAAACTATTTTTAGTGGTAGATATTTGTGACGCCTTAAATTTTATTTAAGGGTCAATATATAATTTAAATAAAATTAGCGTGTCAAAAATTAATTAAAAATCTTTTAGAAACCCTAGGTTGGTTTCCTAGTCAAATTCCACTCAAGAAGTCAACAATTTTGACTTCAAAAACCCTAAAATATTCGGCCATTACTTGAGATTTTTGATTAAAATTTAAATTCCACAAATCCAAGGAGAATTCAAACTCAAATTTCATCCCTTAAATATAAAGAAGAAATTCGGCCACAAAGTGTAGGAAATAAAGGAGATTTGATTTGAATTAAAAGTTAAGTCAAAACTCAATCAAAATTCAAATTATTTTTCCTTAAAAACTAATGGATAATTTCGGTCACTTAAGGAAAAATAAGAAGAGAAAAACCCTAGCCTCAAAACAGCATAAAATTTCCCCTTTTGCCCCTCAAAATATTCGGCCAAGCAAGGAAACAAAAAGGAAAGAAAAAAAAAACCTAGTATAAAAACCCTCTTTTAACTCTTATTCACCTTTCCTTTCACTCTCAAAATTCGGCCAGCCTCACCTTATTTCCTCTCTGAATTTTTCTCCCCAAAACACACCAAAACAGCAAGCAAAACCTACTAAAGGCAGCTCAAAGATTCAATAATTTTTGAGACAAAAACAAGGTAAGAAATCAACTTTTTCCTTCCTTCTCCTTTTTGATTTAAACCCCAAAATTTATATGGTTTTTCTCCACTGTTTTCCCTACTGTTTTGAAGACTCCAACACTCACATAATTTCAGCCAAAAAGGAGACCAAGCATCAAAAAAAAGTGCAGCACAAACAAGGTGTGAATTTTTCTCTCTAAAACCCTAAAAATTTTACCTCATTGATCCCCTTTCAAAAACCCTATTATCACATGTGTAAAATTTTATGATTTTTGCCAATTTGATTCTTGGGTTGTGTTAATGACATATAAATAAGGTTCTCCACAAAATTTCGTGATCATTGGATGAAAATTGAATTAGTTTGAGGCTAATTGAAATTCGGACAGAAAAAAAAAAAAAGGAAATCTGGAAAAATTACCATATGAACAGTAAATTTGTGTCAGCCATAACTTGAGTTTTAAAAATGATTTTTGAGTGAATCTTGAGCCTAAAATTAAATTCAAGATGCCCCCTAAATGCCTGCAAAATTTCAGAACCAAACTCATCCGTTGGCCTAGTCAAAATATTTTTCTAAGATAGGTGGACAGAACTGCCAGTTTTTGAACTAAAACTGAAATCTTAATTTTATGCCTGAAAACAACCCCTCGGATTTTGGCCTAATTGAATAACCAAACGATATCCAAAAATTATAAAATTTATATGGAATTAAAGCTACGGATGTCTAGTTTAATATATTAAAAATTTAGAATTTTTGGGATTAAAAATGAATTAATATTGATTTTACAGTCAGCATAGGTCAGTCTACCCATGTTCAGTAATATCCTAACTTAGGGTTTTTCACAAATTTTAAATCCCAAATGTTTATTAAACATTTTAAAATCCTTTTGTGGCACACTAAAATGATTGGATGATTATGTCTAGACCTAGACTGATCATATGTTGTGATTATAGGATTTATTTGACGTTCTTGCTTAATTTGTGGATCACGTTATCGCAACGCTTGTGCGATAATCGAGGTAGGACTTTCTAGCCTTTTCTGGGAGTAGTCAAGTGTTTTAAATTTCCCTGTTTTATCGATGGCATGCTGTTTTCAGTTTATGAAATTATTATACTGTTTTTGATGAAATAAACGCATGCAAAGTGTTTTGTAATAAATGTGTATTTTAAAACGTGTTTTGATTAATGGCATAATATAACTTAGTAAATACCATCTTTTGAATAATCCGGTGAACATAATTGAGCTCTAGTTCACGATCATTATAAATGATGCATGCGTCCCAAAGTTGACGCCATGGGGGAAGGTCCCTAAACCTGCGCAGGGCCGTTCGGCCTATTTAGACTGTAACCAGATGATCTAGGATAATTCAATTCGAGGCACGTATATTATAGCTACGACAAGTCCTCACTCAAAATATGATGGTTTATTTTAATGATTTATTATTTTTAATATTGGGGCATGTATATTGCAGCTACGCTAAGTCCTCAGCAGAATAAAACTTGTATTAAAAATGTTTTCATTAAATTGTTGATTATTTTTAGAAACGAATATTATGTCATACTTTTAAATATTACCTGTTTAATCCACCTTTGTTTCTGTCCTACTGAGCCAGCGCTCACGTCCCTTTTCTTTGTGATTTCGAAATGATTACTTCTAGGTGCGGGAGGTAGCAGTTCCGAAAATCGTTGAGCTATCCGTTTCTACCGAAGATGATGCTATCCGTTTTCTCCATCTTCTTCTTTCTGTTTCTCGTTCTGATGTAATGAGACTTTAAGTTTGGATTTTCTTTCACGTTATTTAAATTTCGTGCTTGGGAATATTTTATGGTTGGTAATTTCTTTTAAAGACCGATTTTGTGTTTGGTTTCCGCATTAAAAAGTATTTATTTTCTACTTTATTTTATTATGTGGTTATAATGCTACTTTATAAATAATTAGGCTTAGCTAAATTATGATGTTGACCCGCTTTTCGTAATAAATGTATTTCCTTAAATCTCGGGTTGATATTATGATTTGGCTGCCATGTCACGTGTCTAAATTTTGGGTCGTGACATCTTCTCATAATCTGGCCTTCACCTTACTTGAACAAATACGGCTCATCCCAGTAGTAAAACTTAACGTCATGAAGGAATCTCCGCCTTTGTTGACTAGTCAGATCAGGTGGGATTAATCCACTTACCAAATAATTCATTATGTCTGCATATCAAGGTGTGTTCCTTTGCTTAACTACAAAAAGCTACTCATCAGGAAAGGTTTCCTTTATTGGCTCTTCATCCCTCTCTGTCTTCCCACTCTCTAACCTTGACAAATGATCAGCCACCTGATTCCAGTCCCTTTTCTATCTCTGATTTCCAGATCGAATTCTTGTAGCAATAGAACCCATCTAATCAACCTCGGTTTGGCATCCTTTTTGGCAATGAGGTACTTTATAGCTGAGTGATCCATATAGACCACCACTTTGGTGCCCACCAAATATGCCCGAAACTTGTCAAAGGCAAATACCACTGCCAAGAGTTCTTTTTCAGTGGTGGTGTAGTTGAGCTGAGCGTCAGTCAGAGTTTTGCTAGCATAATAAATGGAGTGGAACACTTTATCTTTTCTTTGTCCCAATACTGCTCCTATGGCATGGTCACTTGCATCACACATCAACTCAAATGAATAAGACCAATCAGGTGCCACAATGATAGGTGCTGACACAAGTTTCTTCTTCAGTTCTGTAAATGCATGTTGGCACTCCTTATCAAATCTGAAGGGCTTGTTCTGCTCAAGCAAAGAACATAGAGGTTTGGAGATTTTTGAGAAATCCTTGATAAATCTTCTATAGAAACCCGCATGTCCCAAAAAGCTTCTGATTCCCTTGACTGATGATGGTGGTGGCATCTTGTCAATGATCTCTATCTTAGCCTTGTCCACCTCAATGCCTTTGTTTGATACCTTGTGTCCTAACACAATCCCCTCAGTCACCATAAAATGACATTTTTCCCAATTTAAAACTAGGTTAGTTTCTTCACACCTTTTCAGAATCTACTCCAAATTTGCTAAGTATCCATCGAAAGATTCTCCCATAACTGAGAAATCATCCATAAAGACCTCTAAACATTGTTCCACCATATTAAAGAAGATAGCCATCATACAGCATTGAAAAGTTACTGGAGCATTGCATAACCCGAATGGCATCCTCCTAAAAGCAAATGTTCCATATGGACAAGTAAAGGTGGTCTTCTCCTGATCCTCAGGTGTTATAGCAAACTGATTGTAACCTGAATAGTCATCCAAAAAGCAGTAATACTCTTTCCCAGCTAATCTATCCAGCATCTGATCGATAAAGGGCAATGGGAAATGATCCTTCCTAGTGGCCTTGTTCAGCTTCCGGTAATCCATACAAACTCTCCAGCCTGTGACTGTACGGGTAAGGATCAACTTGTTATTATCATTAGTCACAACAGTCATTCCTTTCTTCTTAGGTACGCACTGCACAGGGCTGACCCATGAGCTATCTGAAATGAGGTAGATTATGCCTGCATCCAGCCATTTAATTATATCCTTCTTCACCACTTCCTTCATGATCGGGTTTAGTTTTTGTTGCTGCTCCACAGAATTGCTGTAGCATTCTTTAAGTAGAATCTTATACATATAGATAGCAGGGCTAATTCCCTTGATGTCTGTAATTGTCTACCCAAGAGCTTTCTTAAATTTGTTCAACACTGCAATTAGCTCCTGCTCTTGCTCCCTAGTCAACAAAGCTGAGATTATCACTGAAAGTGTTTTTGACTCTCCTAAGTAAGCATATCAGAGGTGTGCTGGAAGAGGCTTCAATTCCAAAATCGGTGGCTCTTCAATAGATGGCCGAGGCTTCTTGATCTCATAATCTGCCAATCCCAATGGCTCAAACTTCCTTTCTCTAAATACATTGGCCGATGCTTCGTCCACCCAAGCTACCGAGGCATTTATCTCTTCAATCATCTTCACATCTTCTTTTGGCATAGTCGGTTCCTCATGATCTTTGTAGCATCCTTTCTCAAATTCTTCTGACACCACATACTCAAGCATATTCACCATTGAACACTCCTCTACCTCATCAGGAAACCTCATTGCTTTGAGCACATTAAAGGTCACCTCTCGTCGTTGACTCTCATTGTAAGCTCTCCTTTTTGCACATCAATCAGTGTTCTCCCTGTTGCTAGAAATGGTCTTTCCAGTATGATAGGCACTTCTCTATCCACTTCAAAATCTAGAACAATGAAGTCTGTAGGGAAAATGAATTTATATACCCTTACCAATACATCTTCAATCTTTCCTTCTGGATGGGTAATTGATCGGTCTGCTAATTGTAGAGTCACTATAGTTGGCCTTGCTTCCCCAATTCCTAACTTTCTGAAGACTAACATTGGCATAAGGTTTATGCTTGCTCCAAGGTCACAAAGAGCCTTGCCAATGTACTTATTACCAATAGCACATGGAATTGTAAAACTTCCTGGATCTTTCAACTTTGGGGGAAGTTTATTCTGTAAAATAGCGCTACATTCTTCTGTCATAGCCACAGTTTTAAACTCCCCAAGCCTTCTCTTCTTAGAAAAAATGTCCTTTATAAACTTAGCATAGCTTGGCATTTGTTCAAGTGCTTCCATAAGTGGAACATTGATGTGGAGCTGCTTCAAGACATCCAAAAATCTCTTGAACTGCTTATCTTGCTGCTGCTTGTGGAGTCGTTGAGGAAAAGGTGGCGGTGGTCTAGACTTTTGCTGTTCTGTACAGCTCTGCTGTAGCGATGCTGCAGCATTGCGGTCTGTAGCATTATTTTGTTTCTTTAGTTCCTCCACTTCTTCTTCCTTCTCCTTTTTCTCTTGGATTGAAGAGGGCTCCCTTTGCTGTCTAGGCTTTACTTCGGGCAGTTCTAGCTCTCTACCACTTTTCAATGAAATTGCCTTGTATTGCTCCTTACAATCTTGCCTAGGATTCTCTGTGTCACTTGGCAATGAACCTTGAGGTCGAGTATTCAGGGTATTAGCTAACTGCCCTAGTTGGTTCTCCAAATTCCTCAATGATGCTGCTTGACTTTGAATCATGGATGCCTGATTTTGAATGATGGCGTCATTCTTGGCCATATACTCTTTCAACAAACTCTCCATTGATGAAGATTGTTCCACTGGCTGAGTTCTTGCTTGTGGTGGAAATCCTGGAGGATGTTGCAGACGGGTTAGCATAAAAGAGGACCCTGCATTCTGCCCTTAAGAGTTCCAAGAAAAATTCGGATGTTGTCTCCAACCCGGATTTTATGTGTTGGAATATGGATTATGATTCCTGTTGAAATTCCCAACGTAACATGCTGATGCTGGGTTGGATGGGCAATGATCAAAGAGGTGCTTTTCACCACAATAAGTACAAGAAGCTGCTGTTGATTGTTGAGGCTTCATCCCTGAATTCGAGTTCATTGATTTCAAAACACTAGTAAGAGAAGATACCTGAGCTGTCAAAGCAGTCATTGCATCCAATTCATGAACCCCTGCTACTCTCTTTACAGAAGCTGCTATCTCGGATGGCCATTGATAATTGTTGTTGGCCATCCTCTCCAATATCTCAAAAGCCTCATTGTAAGATTTGGCCAAAATAGCTCCGTTGGCTGAGGCATCTACTATAGTCCGAGTCTGCCTATTGAGACCATTGTAGAAGGTTTCCATCTGAATCTAGTGAGGAATCCCGTGGTAAGGACACTTGTGCAATAGCTCCTTATATCTTTCCCATGCCTCATACAAAGATTCACCATCCATCTACTGAAAACCAGTAATGTCATTCCTGAGCTTGGCATTCTTAGTTGGAGGAAAGTACTTCATCAGGAATTTCTCTACCAAATCATTCCAAGTAATTACTAAATTTGATGGCAACGAATTCAACCATGCTCTTACTCGGTCCCTCAGAGAATAAGGAAACAACTTGAGTCTCAAAGCATCCTCTGACACTCCTAGTAGCTTGAAAGAGTCACTCACTTCCATAAAAAGTCTGAGATGGAGATGAGGATCTTCTGTTGACATCCCACTAAACTGCCCGACTGTTTGGAGCATTTGAAACATGACCGATTTTAGCTCAAACTGTAGTGCCTGAATTTCTGGCCTAACAATACCAGAATTCAAACCATGTAGCATTGGCACAGCATATTCTCTAATAGCTCTATCCCTATCATCTGCCATTGCTGCAGCATTGTTGCCATTGTTGCCAGCTTCTTCTTCGGCCTTTTCTTCAACAACTGTAAGACCTTGTTGTTCTCTTCTTCTCGCCCTGAATGTCCTTTCAATTTCTAGATCCACAGGCAGCAATTCCTGGTCTCGTGGTCTATTCATAAAGAATTTCGAGTACCTACAAGGATACAAACAGAATTATCAAAATAAAATAGAAAAAACTACATAAATCAAAATATATTTTACAAAGACTAATAATGATAACAATTCCCCGGCAATGGCGCCAAAAACTTGTTACTTCTTTAAAATGCTATGCAAGCGCACGTGTCGCATACAAGTAATACAGTGTACAAGAGTACGGATATCATCCCACAGAGAATGTTATCACCACTTCATCTAAATTAAAATCAAAATTAAGAATATGCAAGAATTGATGGAGAATTAAAATTGTCTTAAACTCACTATGCTAGTATGAAATAAAAAAATGCACAAAGAACTGCAAACAGATTAAAATAGACTTAATAACAATTGGTAAAGGAATGACTGAGATTCAATTTTCCCTTTTTCTGCAACCTGACTCAGTATGCTACGGCAATGCTACAACAATGTTACTTAGTTAACCTAGAACTCAAAATTCCACAAGTTTCTTCCGAAATACTTATGCTATAACTTCTTGCTTCATTTTCAACATGTTCCTATGATAAATGGAGTATGAAGTCAAATTAAGCTTAGGTTCCAAAAGGTTATATGAGACAAGCATGCATTCGTGCTTTACTTGCAAAATTAATTAGGTTACTGCACAAACCCAACTAAACACACATTATCCAACACCCATCTAATTCCAATTAGTTTTCCAACCAATTGAAATCACAGTATTATGCTCAAGATGGCTAGTCAAAGAACGCAAATAAACCAACAAAATGATGCTGAATAAACTAAATAACACTAAAGTAGCAAGCTCAACATACAAATCTAGTCACAGAAATGGGTACTTTATCCTCTCAGTCTTAAAAGGAAATTAGTTCATGCTTGATTGTTCAAATCCACTGGAAAAAGAAAACATTATACGAGAAAAAGTAAAAACGAGAGTACAACCGAAAATGGAGGAAAGATTGACAAAATAGACGTGCACACGGTACACAGCTACTTTTTAAGTTCTCCTTCCAGAATATGCCAAAATCTTCTCCAATCCCTTTACGTTTCTTTCTCTTCCGGGTTCCCTTCTTTCTGTCCTACTCTTTTCCGTATATTTTCTCTGCCCCTTGTGTGCCTCCGGTTTTCTGAATGCAACATGTTTCCTTTTAAGTGCTAGGGCAAATGGAGGATGTACATGTGTACATAATCTAATGGCTAAGCTTTTGTTTAGTGTCCTTGGATTAAGATAGCTCATACGCCTGTCCTTCCTGCCCAGTTCACCAATAAAATTGGCTGCCAGCTGTATGTTGACCTGTCAAAATATCTGAACATTTTCTACCCAGTTTGCTATAGTAATATTATAGCATTGCTGTAGCAATGCCTGAAATCAGTCTTTTTTATCATTTTTCTCCAATTTTGCAATTCCATCCTAACTGCAGCTTGACCTCCTTATCTAAACAACCTTCTACTACTTCAACTCTGCAAAACACTTAAAAGCAATATAAACTAACTTGAAAAAATTAAATTTAACATTCTAAAAATAAAAGACTGCATTAAAAACCAAAAAAAAGCTTTAGTTAACTATTAAAATGTCAAGAGCTCAATGGACCAAACATCTTTTTACATACTCAAATGGCTGTAATAACTCTATTTCATAGAGATATCAGATTACATGCTCACATACAAGAAATAAGATTAGTTGGAAATCATAGGTTATTCTGATTCTAATTTCATTGGATGCTAAGATAGTCAGAGATCCACGTCAAGCTATATCTACCTACTTGTTAGAGGAGCTTTTCCCAAAGGAGTGCTAAACAGACACTCATAGCTTCTTCTACCATGGTAGTGGAGTTCATAGCATGTTATGAGGCGACCAACCACGGAATATGGTTACGAAATTTTGTCACTGGGCTGTGCATTCTAGATTGCATAGAAAGATCACTCAAGTTATTTTGTGACAATAGGTTTACAGTGCTATATTCTAACAACAATAGGAGCTCGATGAAGTCAAAGTATATAGACATTAGGTTCTTAGTTATGAAAGAAAGAGCTCAAGGTGGATAGATGTCTATAGAGAACATCGTTACAAACTTTATGGTTGCAGATCTGCTCACCTAGGGATTACCACCTAAGGTCTTTCATGAGCACACCACTCATATGGGTGTTATATCTCTTGAGGATATCTAGTTTTAGTGGGAGTTTGGGTCTTTACTTGCTTTTTGACATAGATGCTTGTTGTGGTTATTTCAGTTATGGTTTATGAATATTTCAGTTATTTTTAGTAATAAAGTATATTATTTATATTCATATCTAAACTCACTTAAAATGATCTTACTAAGGTTTAAGATTGAACCAATTAGAAATAGGCACATTGAAATCACATTGCATGTATCTCCATGCTACATATCCATACTTGATCCATGTCGTTTAATTATATTAATATACTTGATCATTGAAGGTTTTAGTTATGATTGAATATAACAAAGACTACTTTGATCTTATGTTGACGTGATTGATGGACCAGATTGTTTAGGAATGCATTCTGTTATGATAGCAAAATATTAAGCGCTTATAAGGTTATTTAATATACAGTTATATTGTTACACATATAACCCAAGTGGAAGATTGTTAGATTTTAATTTAGTATGTGTTGTTGAATTTTAAGTCAATGTATGGACAATATGTTAATGATTGTATATTAAAGGCTATCATAGTAAGATTGAGTCCGGTTTAAGTAATTTGGCCTTAATGCATTTAATTAAAGTATGCGGTCTTATGTTTAAATACTAATATTTTTTTTTTAATTTTATGATGGGCTAAAATAGAAATAATATAAGTTAATAAGTAGTTAACTTATATACGATTCTAGTCCCTAAATCAGACGTACGTTTCATTCACTTTAACATCCTATCATCAAAGAGAATTGAGAGACTTCTAGAGAAACTCAAGAGGACAATGTGAAGATTTGGAAGACCAACCACAAGACTTGGATTCGCTTCCATCATGGGTGATTCAAGTACACTGCCACATCTAAAATTAGATTCTTGGTGATGTAACACGAATAATCCTAGGGATTTAGTGACCGTTTTCACCATTGAAGGTAATCTTAATAGATTAAGCTATGAAATGTGGAATACAATTTTGTTCCCTGTTTTAGCAGGCATTGTGACGAATACGTAGATGGTCAGGTGACATTGTCCAAATTAAAATGCACAGTAATTCTTTTTAGAATTAAAAATTTAAAGAAGGTGAAAAGTCATTTTTTTTCAAAGAAAAAAGTAAGACTAGTTAAAAAAATAAACTTGGTATCCGAACTCTACAATGTCACTCTAATCCCACCTAAAAGCTCACCAAGCTCAAACTGTAAGGCGTTAAATTTAGAAGGGAGAAGCTAACAGGCGTGAGCCTAATAATTCTATAAAATACTTATTTTATTACTTTTTCATGTATAGAAATAGATTTATTCTTAAGAGTTTTATTTATATTTTATTTATTTTTGTTTTGTTTATTCTAATTTAGATTTTTATAAATTTTATGGTTTTTACTTAATTTTGTTTTATTTTATTATTAGTATATTAAATAAACTTAAAATTAAATACTTTCAATAAGTTGACCTAGAACATTTTATTTTGTAAATGTCTAATTTTAATACTTTATTTGTTGTAGTGTCAAATTATGGTAAAAAATTTATGTATTAGAAGTAAGTCTCACCGAATGCCATTATTCATGACGAGAAAATTGGGCCTTGACTAGTATTGTTTTGATTATTTTATCGATACGAACATTTACAAAAAAAAGAATTACTCAAACCGGAGCTCGTATTAAGAAGTTATGATAAATTCTAATTTCAATCAATAAGAAGACAGTTAAAACCCATGCACAATTACTTTTTAATTTTTTTCCTGCTTTCTCTGTTGTGCCGAATGTTCGTGATCGATCTTGTGCGTAGTGTAAGTGAATAGTGGTATTTTTTTAGCCCATAAAAGAGAGTAAAGGGAAGAAAAAAAAGCAAAGCAGGGAGAGGAAGAGAAATAGAGAAGCAGATCTATGAAGCAAACAAATATGCAAAAGTACATATGTGAGAGTAAGAGATATAGTGTAAAAAATAAAGCTTCTTATGAAGTTAAAACATATATATTTTCTTTTATTTAGTTTTATTTTAATATCAATAAAAAGAGAAGTTTATAGAGTTTTCTACTAGTACAAATATCAATAACTATTCTAAAATCTTATCTTTTATTTTTATTTTATCATTATGATTAATTTGTTTTGTTGTGTTATTTTATTTTTCTTTATGAATTCAATAAATTTTTGCTAAAAACTATGATATAGCGTGATTATAATGATCTAATTAAATTAAGTATGTTCTTATTATTGTCGTATTTGTTAGCGTATTTATTCTCAAACTTGATACTTTTAAATTTCTGACCAACTTTTAAATGATTTAAGGAATAAAATAAGACCAAATAAGATTTTTGTGACATGACTCCAGAATAAATACTATAAAATCTGGGATAAAATTAAGATATATTTATCTATTTTTGTATGATCATAGTATTTACTACTACAAATTTCTCAAAGAACACTTTTTATAATTAAATTCGAATTTGTAGTTTCCACTGTTCACATGTACAATACTATTAATATGTGACGGCACCATTCATATGTACGGTACCATTCATATGTGTGATATTGCTTATGGTGAACTTTAATTTATAAATCCTTTACGTAAATTTAATTATAAAAAAATAAAATTTATGTATAACTTGAGAAATTATACATAAAGTGAAAAGGGATAACTGATCATTAACAAAAATGAATACAAAATCATAATAATATAATTAAATAAAATTAAAATCTGATTAATTCCAATAAAATTATAATTCCTAACATATGTATATTTTATTGTGTGTTTTTAATGTATGTTCATTTCTATTTATAATTTTATTTTATTTATTTAATTTTTTATTTATGATATTATTTTTCGATCGCTCAAATGAAATTATAGTCAACTAATTTCAATACTTAATAATGCTATCATCGTGGGAATGATAGTTTACTCATCACTTTATTACTAGTTCAATTTGTGTACTTGCGAAAATCCACAACATGTTTTTAGTGCCATTGTTGGGGATGATTAGTTATTAACATCGATACCAATTGATTTTAATTTTAATTTAAGCTTTATTTTTCTTTTTGAGTATTTTTTGAGTAAAAAAAGCAAAAATAGTTTTAAAAGTAGGATTTTAGATTAGGCTTTCCAAAAAATGTCTTATCAATTAATCCTCATAAATTTTACTTGACAAGATTAGAACCATTTTATAGTACTTGGTGAAGATTTAAAGATTTGCTAATTAGGTTTTTATATTATGGATTTTCCAAAGAATGTCGAATAGAAATCTTTCTTAGTAGACTATGTTACACAACTAGACAATGACTTGAAAAGGAAAATGGTACCACCTCTTTCTACCAATAATCCTTAGATGAAGCCTATTGAACGTAAGGAATGGTAGAATTTGATCAGTAGAATTGGAATTATTCAATGACTAATCAAATTTGGAAGAATAATTTTAATATTTAAGAGCTATAAATTCACACCCAAATTCAAGAGAATGATGAGTCCTCTAAATTGTAAAGCCTAGTTGCTCAATGGATAGAGAGGGTGAATTAATTTATTGATAAGGTGGATAACATTCTTGAGGAACCATTTGATATCGCAAAGTATACAAAGACAATGGTGAAGGATTTTAAAGCATTAGGAGCATCCATTTCGACAACAAATTCCCTAATAGAAATCATGCATCATTGCCATCTTGAAGAACCTACACTAAAAGAGGAGTACTTAGAGTTATTTCATGATGATGACTTTTTAAGTGAGGAAGGGACCGAAGACTTGATTTTTGAAGAAAATTCACAAGAAAAAGTCTTAAAAGCCTAACGTATGCTAACATTAATCTTTTAAGATCTATGTGGCCAGCTCCTTAGAAGTCATCAGTAGTATCAATTTTTGGGGTCCACCAAGTGAAGTATTCAAAATTAAATTTTGATTAACATATGTGCTGAATTGCTCCACTTCCAACCAAGCTTGAAGGTATCATTAACAAAGACCTTTATGTGGTGTTGCATGATATTTATTACAGGTGAAAGACGCTTTTTGATAAGTTGTGTTTTTGAAGTCAAGCCAATGATTATAAATCAAGTGCTTTTTGGGAGCAACCTGCTATTTTTTCTTTATCTTTCTTTTATTTTCTATTTTATTTTTATTTTTTTTAATTTTCTTAGCTATAGATATAGAAGATGCTCTATCAAAGCTCGAGATATGGAGTTTATTCATAATACTAGAGTGTTATAGTCTAGGGAATCTAATCGTAAATAACCTTGTTTGCCAATTTATAAGAAAACTAGATAAGATGCTTACTCTAGACTCATAGATGTCATTTAAGCCATTACTTGATGTAAAACCAAAAGAAAATATGAACCATAATCACAACTATTGTATAAAATCTTGCTTTCTTTTTCACAGATTTTTTTCCATGTTTCACTATTGTCATTATTATTATTATTATTATTATCATTTGCATCGAGTGTGCATTTTTAACTTTTCCTTTTTGTATCGAGTATGCATTTTTAACTTTTACTTTTTGTATCAAGTGTTTATTTTTGATTTTCTTTTTTTAATTTTTCAAATTTTTCTGACAATACTCAATCTACTCCCTAATAAACTTAACTCAGCATCCTCTTTGGTCACTCTATGAATACATATGCATTTTCACTATTATCATCACACACATCTCTATCTGTAAAGTTAGAAAGAAGTAAGTTAAGAAGGAAGGTCCTTTAAATTGTAAGTTTAAAACCTTTTATATTTTCGGTGGGGCTAATCTTAGAAAAGATAAAGAATTTTTGAAAGCAGCCAAAAACCTTGGCAGGGTGTTAGCTACCAACCAAATTTATCTAGAATATGGGGGAGGAAGTCTTGGGTTAATGGGTTATGTGTCATCTATTGTATACATGGAGGGTAGCACAGTCTTAGATATCATTCATAATGCTTTAGCTGACAAAAAACATCACCAATTACAACTTGGGTAATGAGTTAAAGGTCTCGACTATGTGCGAGAGAATGGCTAACATGATGTATAATGTAGATGCCTTTATCACTTTATCTAGTGGTTTAGGAATATTAGAAGAAATTTTCAACACTACCCTTTAGGCCTAACTCAATCTTTATCAAAAGCCATTAGGATCATTAAATGTTAATGGTTTTTATGATGGTTTGTTGTCTTTACTAGATCACGCAATGGAATAGGAATTCATTACATCCTATGCTCAAAAAATCCTAATCTCAGCTTCAATTGTTGATCAACTGATTGACCAACTGCAGATTTTTATGCTTGAACTTGACCCTTTAATATCACAGGTAGTATGGTCAACTATGGACAACAAAGCAGCTAGAAGTACAGGTTAGATCTAATGTTCCAATTGTAACATTACTTACGTTTTTTGTTTTGTTCATAACATTTGATTTCATTTTTAGTTTCAGTTTGTAAGCTTTTGCTTTCAATAATACCAAATCAGGTGAGATCATTTACTTTTTACTTCTCTACATTAGATATTGGAGATAATATCTCAAATAAGTTGTGGAGAGAGAATAGCTTATTTTTTTATTTTAGGAAATTTCTTAAATCTTTGTTCAGTTATATGTGTTTGCATTAAATTTTTCTTTCTTTCTTTTAGTAAAACCACTAGATTGATTATTTATAAAATGATTAAGTAAAAAGTTACTTTTAGTACTCTTGA
Source organism: Antiaris toxicaria (assembly GCA_035233585.1). Taxonomy (NCBI): domain Eukaryota; kingdom Viridiplantae; phylum Streptophyta; class Magnoliopsida; order Rosales; family Moraceae; genus Antiaris; species Antiaris toxicaria. The sequence continues at coordinate 23,667,719 of CP141153.1, forward strand.
TGCATATCTTATAGTAATGATTGTTTTATTGTATCATTGTTTTGTCTTTATTTTAAAATATTTAAAAAAGTAAAAAAAATGTTAAAAAAAGAAAAAAAAAAGATGATTTCCCATAAATTCAATGATAAAAATTTTGCTTGCATTATTTTATATTGTCTTCTAGAAAAATATGAATTTTTGACAAATTTGTATTTAAATTTTTAAGTTAGTCTAATTTAATTGTGATATTCAATATTTGAGCACTAATTCTTGATTTATAAGTTATGTGTTTATTTAGAGAAAGTTTTGTTAATATCTGATCTCACAAATCTTAGAATTTATTTGATTTTCTCTCGAAGCGAAATGTCAGATAATATAAATATTAATAAAATGATTTAGGTAATTTTTAAAATGTTTAAGCTTTTCAAGCCATCTTTAAAATATTTTTATCCCCAGTTTATCTTTTTAAGCTTTATTTTATATAACTTTTTTTTTTTAATTTGTCACCCACATTTTTAGCTTAGCATTTTTAAATAAAATGTATAACCTTTAGTCCTTAAACATATTGATCATTTTAGAAATTATTTTAAGCCATATTGAAATTTGAGAGGAAGGTTAGAATTATGAAATACAAAAAATAAAAAATAAAAAAATAAAAAGAAAAAGAGTACTATACTCTTTGTTTATCATAACAAGTTTGAGGATGTAATAGCTTTAAAAAAACCAAAAACAAAAAAAATTAAAGTTTAATTTTTGACAAAGCAAAGTTGTAAAAAAGTTTGGAAGTGTTATTTGGTGTAAAAAAAAAAAAAAGCTCTACAACAGATTTTAAAATGATTAATGTATTGAAGAGTGATCTGAGTTACATTATTATCTTATATCTTACCTTTATTCAGCTTTACATTACAAGCCTAATAAAGCCTTAATGACTTTTCATTTTGTGTTTGTCGACATTAGTGGAGAGAGAAATGAAAAATAAGCCTATGAAATTTAATCGAAATCAATTGTTTTATATCCTCACAAACTCATGTGATGGCCCGCCCATCTTGTAGCCAAACGGCACCATCACGGTCAAGCTCTGAAGCCGACTGCGATAGACCGTCGCCTTATGAGTCGTCAGCAACATACTTAAATTTACTTTTAACTTACTCTAATACCAAACTGTGGCAGCTGGTATCTTACTCTTAACATACTTATTTTAACTTTTCATTTGAATGTGAAAATAGGGAATAATTTTTTTTTTTAAACTGAACTTGAAAAGCATATTATTGTAAAACATTTACTATAATAAACATTTTACATTGTCATAACTTCATTTACATCATAAAACATCACTTCAATACTCTTTTTAAACAATTCAGCGGAAGACTTATAACAGTACCATAACTCTCACCCAGTCCCTTGGTATATGCAGATGTCATTCGTCATCCATCACCTGTCTTATCATCGTGCAGGTTGCTTACCTGCAACATGAATAAACTTGTGAGCTATAGGCTCAATAAGTTCAAACATATATACATGACATAAAAGGACTCATACCATATAAGGTAGAGCACATCTGATACCAACTATGGTATCAGAACATTTACATAACATATATCATACATTGTTTAACATTTATACTTAACGTACATAACATTGTAAACATACTTGTACATATTTGAATATAACTTCATACTTAACATATGTTAACATCTTGAACATACTTAACATCCTTAAGATCGTGAACATACTTTCATACTTAACATATTTTAACATCTTAAACATACTTAACATATTTTACATCATGAATATACTTTCGCATTTAACATCATGAATATACTTATTATACTTAAATACGTAAAACATCGTAAATATACTTAAACATCGTAAACATACTTACGTATGCTTAAACATCCTTAACATAACATATTTTAAACATAATATGCTTAACTTAACATAGGATTACTTAACATAGTATGACTGACTTATGCATAACATATCATATGCATAACAACGAATGTTAGTCACGTTATGCTTACTTAGTTTTCTTTCATTCTTTCATTCTTATTATCATTGTTCTTTCTTTCATTCATATCATTCTTTTCTTTACTTTACTTTAGTTTCACTTACCGGCCTCGTTCGATGGTCATACCCAATGCGTGTAGACCAATGAGAGGAGGGGGAGCTGCCCACCAACCAATCTCACGGCCGAACTTTAACGTTAAACTTCCGCACCTTCGGGGTAGTATCCCGTCAGATTGGATAGCCATTCTTTGAAACCTCACCTTGTAGGAGGCCGGTACGCTAACATTTAACTTTTCAGTCTTATTATCTTGCTTATCTTTCTCTTTCTTTACTTTATATTTTCGTTCTTTCGTATGGTTCCATCCAGGTGACATTTCCTTTGCCTCATGGTCCAGAACCCTTTACATTCCTTTCATTCATTCATTCATTCATTCATTTATTTCATTTCTTTTCTTGCTTTCATTCATCTCTTTTCTTTCACAAGCATTTCATAAATCATTTCTTTCTTAACATAGTTTTCATAATATGCGTTATGTTAGTCATACTTTAGTGTATATAGCAATCACATACATAACTTTCGTATAACACATAAACATAGACATAATATATCAGTTCATGTTGTAGTTAAATCACATATTCGAACTTATATATACTTCTGCTTGTATCTCCTTTTTTACCTTCTGGATCCGCGAACGTTCCTTCATTGCATCTAGGTCAGGTCCTTATAACCAAAATAATAACGGTTATTTTTCATAATTTATTGCATACATAAAGCTTAGTGAATCATAAAAATTCTACGTTTTATTTCCCAATCATGAACTTAGTGGTTTATTATCCCATTTATAACTTTTCTGCTAACTTTTGACAAAATTACCAATTTATCCCTAACAAGATTTTTTTTATCATAACCTTACTTTTCTTTGATTTACAACTTGGTTTTGGCTCTTAGTATCTTAATTAAATCATTCTAAGTCCATTAAGGCCCTTTTATATCATTCCTGAAATTTTCGGTCAAAATGACCGTTTTACCCCTGACAGGTCTTTGGGCCGTATCATTTTCATTTTATTGCTTAGACTGGATTTTCTAAGCCCAAAAATCATAAAATAATTCTTCTTAGGCTTCACCAAATTTTTACAGCATTAATCATTGAAATTCTAGGTTTACTATTCACCCGACCCTCGGGTGATACTATTCCAACCCTCGGTCGTTTTTTTTCGTTTTCTTGCATTTTGAGATTTCAAAAGGGCAGTTTACTAATCCTCAAAACATCTATCCTTCTTTCCCGGGCCTAGGTCATCGAGGGGGTTCGGGTTTCCATCTCGACCATATTTTTACCACTCGTTTCCTAAAATACCCCTTTATGTTGTTTTAGAAATTTCGGCAGTATTTTTACTTAATTTTTGGGTTCCCAGTGTTTAGGAAACGCCTTAAAATCATCTAACCAATTCTAATCTACCACATATTTACCAGAGGCCTAATTTTTATGTAAAAACTCAAACTTTTTACGTAAAAATTTTCACATTTCACACATTTTCTTATCTGACCATTTTTTATACCAATAATCCATAATTAACATATAATCATTTCAATTAATAAATTACGGAATGATAATAATCGAGATCACTACCGAAGTTCTTCAACGATGTCCAAGGGGTAGGTTGGCTTTAATCGGTGATCGAATGAGTCGTTCGATCTCGTGCATACAAACTTTGATTCATCGTTCTTCACATTTAAAATTTTGTCTTACAATTCTGACACCGTGGACGTGTCAGGAATGTCGACAATAGGTCAAAGGGCCATTCTTCAAATTTTGGGGTCCGAGTCGCGTTGACCGCCGTTAACTGACTTTGACCGGCTGTTGACCGGCGGCGACGTGAGCCAAAATTGGTACCAATTCGTAGATCTCAACGAGAGGAATCTATTTCCGGTGTCAATTTCTTGAATTGGAGCTCCAATCATTGAAAACTAACCCCCCAACGGCGGACGGCGGTGGCGAGGTTCGATCTCTGTCATGCCGATGTCGATTCGTGTCATTAAGTTGCGGCTTTTCTTTCCCGCACCGTTCTGAGCATTTTGGGTTGGGTGGTGTCGCTCACCTCCGTCAGAATTGGTGATTTCCACAATGGTGATGGCGAAGGCTCAGACGGCGCGATTCGGCAGCCATTGAGGTGAAACAAGTTATGGGTTTTGTTCTCCTCTTCACAACAAATCTATTGGGACCAGAATCACCTTGATCGAAGGTCGGACGGCGAAGATACAGCGTCGGGAAAATTTCACACTCCGACGGCTTTGAGCGGCGCATGGGGCATCCCCTAGAGGCAATTTCGTCGACTCAACCCACTGTTGGACTCAGCTCGGTGAGAGCTTTCCAACGAGACTGGCGATGTTGAAAACAGGCGTCGTTTCCTATTCGTGGGTACTGTTTATACACGGTGTAGGGGAGGAAAGAGAAAAAGAGAGAAAAAATGAGGCCTTTTTTGCAAATTCTGATTTTTCCACCCTTTTATACCTTTTTTTTTGTGAAAATTTTAACATAAGTTATACTGACTAATTTGGGCGTGCTGAACTCAAATATATCAGTTTTACATTCATTCGAGGTCATCTTGATCAGTTTTCCAATACTACGATTTTCTAGTCAAAAATTACTTTTTATGTTCAATTGACTAATTTGAGCATGCTGAGTCTAAATATATCAGTTTTATTTCAAAAAAAGGTCATCTTGACCAATTTGTTGATACTGTATGTCTCCTAGTCAAAAATTACATTTTATGCTCAATTGACTAATTTGAGCATACTGATTCTAAATATATCAGTTTTGTTTTAAGAAAAGGTCATCTTGACCAATTTCTTGATACTACATATCCTTAGGTCAAAATTTACATTTTATGCTCAATTGACTAATTTGAGCATGCTGATTCTAAATATATCAGTTTTATATCAAGAAAAGGTCATCTTGACTAATTTCTTGATACTGTGTGTGACACACACGCGTACACACATAAAATCACTACATTTCACATTTTAAACATAGAATTCATCATGTACACTCTATATACCGATTTTCCGAGAATGATGAAATTTCCCGGTTGTCACAACTCTTATGGGTTACACAGAATTAAATGAAAAAAAAATTATACACACACATACACACAAACGGAATATCCAATTGTAAGTAAACATGCTATTAAATTAGACTCAAATTTTTAGATAAAATTTATGTTTTTTTGTATGCTATATTTTTTACAACAATCTTTGAGGAAATTTCTAGAAATCATCATTGTTAATAAAATGTTTTTTTTTTCTTTAGCTTGAGGATAAGCAAAATTTTAAGTTTGAGGATGTGAGAACTCTATAAAATAGAGTTATTTTACCACTTTTTTATGCATAGAAATTAACTTATCCTTGAGAGTTATTTTTTTTATTTGTTTTGATTTATTTTATTTTGTTTACTTTAATTTAGATTTTTATAAATTTCATGGGATTTTACCTTATTTTGCTTTATTTTAGTAATAGAATATTAAATAAACTTAAACTTAAATATTTTCAATGAATTTATCTAAGTATTTTATTTTATAAATGACTAATTTTAACACTTTATTTGTTTGTAGTATCAAATTGTGATAAAAAATTAATGTGTTGGAAGTGGGTCTTACCAGATATCACTATTCATGACGAGAAAACTAGGTATTGACTAGTCTTGTTTTGATCTTCTCATCATATGAATATTTTAAAAAAAGAATCACTCAAACCAGACCTCATATGAAGAAATTATGTCAGATTTTAACTTCAGATTAATAAGGAGGCAACTAGACCTATGTACATTTTTTTTTTCATTTTCATATTTTTCATTTTTCTTTTCTTTTTCTTTTTTTTTTTCCTGCTTTCTTCTTTGCGTTGAATATCTGCGATCGATCTTGTGCGTAGTGTGAGTGAATAATAGCATTTTTTTAGCCTATAAAATAGAGTAGAAGGAAGGAGAGGAAGCAGTGCGGGGAAAGGAAGAGCAGAGAGAGGATGAGAGGAAGAGAAATAGAGAAGCAGATCTGTGAAGCGAAGAAATCTGCAGAAGCATATCTATGAGGGTGAGAGATGTAGTGTAAAAAATAAAACTTCTTATGAAGCTAAATATATATATATATTCTTTTCTTTTGTTTAGTTCAATTTTGATATCAATAAAAAGAAAAGTTTCTAACCATTTTAGACTCTTTTATTTTATTTTTATTTTGTCAATATGTTTAATTTGTTTTATTATATTATTTTATTTTTCTTTATGAATTAAATAAATTTTTACTAAGAACTATGATATAACCTAGTTACGATGATTTAATTAAATTAAATATGTTGTTATGATTATCATATTTATTGATGTATTTATTCTAAAACTTAATACTTTCAAATTTTTGGCCAACTTTTGAATAATTTGAGGAACGAAATGAGTTCGAGATGAGATTTTTGTGACGTCACTCCAGAATAAATATCTTAAAATTTAAGGGTCGTTTGGTTTTGGTTTTCCAGACCAAAATTTTTTACTTTTTTTCAAAATTTTATCACTTTTTACTATTTATATCTCCAAAACGTTACAGTACACTCAAAACTTTAAAAGTCCATAACTTTGTGTATATAATACCAAATGAGATGATTTTTTTTTAAATTGCATAGAATTTTGAGAGGAGCAAAACAAGCTCCATATTGATATTTTTTTTCTAAAAAAATTTTTAAAATTTTTTATTTTTTCACCCCAAACAGTTTTTTTCCCCAAACACATTCTCCAAAACTAACTTTTTTCCAAACTCCAAAACTACATCTCCAAAACCTCCCCCAAACTCCCCTTTAGAATAGAATAGAGATATTTGCTTTTGTGCAGTCATATTATTAATTACCACAGATTTATCAAAAAACACTTTTTATGATTGAATTTGGATTTGTATTTTACTATTCACATGTATGGTACTGTTCATAATGTATAGTACTCTTTATTGTGAATTTTAATTTACTAATTTGTTTATATAACTTTAATTATAAAAATATAGAATTTACGTATAACTTGAAAAAGAGTACACAAAATAAAAAAAGTAATTGACTATTTACAAATATGAACACAAAATCATAATAATATATTTAAATTAAAATTTGAATAATTATAGTAAAACCATGATTATGTATTATCAATTTATGTTTATTTATTTTGTAATGTTATTTTATTTATTTACTGTTTTACTTGTAATATATTTTTTTTGTTGCTCAAATAAAATTAAAGTCAATTAATTTTGATATTTAATAATACTATTTTTATGATAATAATATTTTATTTATTATTTTATTATTTATTCGATTTATACACTTGTGAAAATTCACAACAGAGTTGATGGCCAAGCCATAAAGGTGGAAATCGCTGTGCCGGGCGTGATGAAACCATAAATAAGGGTTTTGTGCCTGAATGGCAGTTCGGTGATCGAGTGGAAGATGTGATCGAGTTACCCAAGCCGATGTCGCCATAGAAGCAACCAGGGACAGTGATTGTGGTGGTTTGGGAGCGATGTAGTGAGCATGCTCGTAGCTCATGAAGCATTTGAAATTTTTTCTATTCATTTTATTATTATTTTCGACCATAGAATCCTTAGCTATGTTTCAAATAAAACAATGAAAATTCCAGCAAAAATAAAATGAAATAGATGAAAAAATTTTTATTTTCTGAAAATAAAACTAGTAAAAAAATGGAGATGTTTTGAATTTATTTATAAAAAAAAAAAATTGTTTATTTGATACGTTGCAGATCAAAACCCGCATGGCATGTGTCAAAACTAAGGGGATATTTGGCAAAAAATTTCATTTTAACTTCATTCAAATACAATACAATTTTACACCAAACACAAATTTTACAACAGTGCTACGAAAATAATTACTATTCAAAACATTTTTAAAACAATCACATCAACTTTTTAACTTTACTATTTATCTCTATTTTTACCAATCACATCAACTTTTCAACTCTAAAATACTTTTCATCCAAACACACATTTCATTCAAATACAAAACAAATACTTTTCAACCAAATACAACATTTAAAAAATAAATTTCATTCAAATACAATCAAAATGTAATGTGTTTACCAAACGCCCCCAAAATACGTGGGTCGTTCATATAGCCGACTTGGGCTAAATAGTTGCCCTCAATAATAAATGCTCGCGGACGAATAACATTTCATGGGACGCTCCTGTAGCATGTTGATTACTGTAGTTGTTCTTGTATTGCTGCGTCGTTTGTTGATTTTTTTAAGTCGAAAGCCGTTCGTTGATTGCTGTAGCATTATAATTGCTTTCCAACTTATCTCTTTACTTACCCCAACGACTCTCACCCAAACATTGTATTTCTACCGCGGGCTAGTCCTGTAATCACGTCAGATGCTGTGTAGGATACCCCCCCTGCTTCTAACTTTTCCTGTCACCGTTCGATTTTCATCTATTGTCCGATCTTGTCTGACAAAAATCACTGCCTTTAAACATAGCGTGGGTGTGTGTGTACATATATATATATATATATATATTATTCTTAAGTAATAATTTCCCTTAGAAAAAGTAAGTAGAATTTTTGTGCTGGGCCAAATATGTAATTTCACTATATTTTATAATTTAATCATTATGATCATTTCCTTATCTTTTTTTTTTTCTAATTTACTGTTAATTGTTCATCCAATTTTACAAAAATACCTTTTATATTCACCTGTAAAATTACATTTTACAAAAATTATTATGGAATTATAATCTCATCCTTTTGTGTTAGAACATGTTATGTTTATATATTTTTAAAATAATGCATATCATTACTTTTATTCTTTATTTATATATTCATGTAACGTGATTATTCTAATTATATGACTTATATTTTTTTACCAAATAAAAATAATGGTTTTAGATAAAATGTCCTTATTAGTTCTTCGCACATTACCATTATCACTTGTATGTACTTTTTTTTTTAATTTAAGATGAGAATTTAAACTCGTTATTTTTTAGTTGAGTCAGGTGTAAAATTTTTATAAACTATATTTATAATCATGATAGTTTATTCTTTTTGCTTGTCAAATGTGGATTTCTTTTTTTTTTTTTTAGTTATGGTATTATTAGTTTTGTTATAGATATATATAAGTAATTTTATATATAATTCTATCAAAAAGTTTTAAAGTTTCAATCTAAAAATTTTAATTTTTTTTATTTAAAAAATAAAAAAATTAATTTTTAAAAAATCAACTAATTTCTAATGTAAAAGTTTCGTTTCATATCAATATTAAATGCAACATAAGCGTTCCCATTTATCTACTCTAAATTAAAAAAAAAAAACAATAAGCGCAAGAAAAAGAGTGAAAAAAAAAAAAAAAAGCAATGAAAGGAAATATTATCAATTAAAAAAAAAAAAGGAAAAATGGAAAGCAAAGTTTGAGTTGAAAAAAGCCACCCGCATTATCCCCCATGTTTTTACCCTTTGACATTCCCAAAGCCGATTCTTCCCCTTTTTTCCACACCCACCGTCACATTCACATATCTCTCTTTCATTTTTCATTTTTTTCCTTTGACCCTTTGACTCTCTCTCTTTGTGTCATTAATCTTCTCAGTTCCCATTTACTCTTGCCAGAAATTATCTCCCTAACCAAACAAGATTTCAACGCCACCTCGCCGAAGAACAACACCGGCCCTAGCTGCTGACCCTAATCCACACTCTCCGCTACGTCATAGGAAGTTAATCGCTGGTCAACAATAGCGGCGGCGATGAAGACCTCCTCGGCGTCGGTGTTGTTGTTGTCGTCGTTGTTGTTCTCCCTAACCCTAGCTCCGCTTGCCCATGGAAACTCCGAGGGAGACGCTCTCTACACTCTTCGCCGGAGCCTCTCCGATCCCGATAACGTCCTCCAGAGCTGGGATCCGACTCTCGTCAACCCTTGCACTTGGTTCCACATCACTTGCAATCAGGACAATCGCGTCACTCGAGTGTATATATCCTCTCTCTCTCTCTATATATGTATATGTATATGTATATGCATGTTTGTTTTCAGGTCGATTTGTTGTGGTATTTTGTTGAAATTTTTAACCGATTGATTAGGACTTGATTTCTGTATTGGTTTTGGATTTTCGAAAAATTTGGACTTGATTCGCTATTTCACTGTTGAAATTGAGGTCGTAAGGTGGAAATTCCATCTTTTTGGATAATGAATCTATGGGAGTGTTAATAGTAAGGTTAGGAGTCATAATTAACTTTACAGATGCTTTCTCTAGAAGTTTGATTGATGAACAGTTAAATTCTGATTTTAGACAAAAGGAAAGAGAAAAAAAAAAGGTTTGTCCTGTGTACTTTGTTTCAGTTGCTTCTTCTTCTTTTTATTTTTTATATATTTTTATTTAGACATTTAGGGATTTGAACTCTTTCATTGAAGAATTACCGTTGGGTTATGTACGATATCATGGAAGTATGCTCGTTTATAAAAAGGAACTGTGGACGATGTTTCTTGGAGCTATAACCTTGTTGGGGCTAGTAGGGAATAATGAGGAACACGGGAATTTTGTCGATTTCAGAGTTGTAAATTCTCTCTTTAAGGTATTTGGCGAGTTGGGTTGTTTTATGTCTATGATTAGCGTTGTAGGTTTAGAGCTCTTCCCCCCAACCCCCACCCCAATAATTTTTATTTTAACTTTTTCAAATTTTATTGTTATTTATTTTTGAATTTTTGATGATGGGTACAGCCGTATTAGATCGTTATGGTTGAAATTTAAAGCAGCAGGCTGCTCTGAGTGAAGTCTAGCGTCTTTTAAAAAAAAAAAAAAACGGTTTTTATTTCATTTTTGACCTTGAGGTTTCGATCTGTGGTTCTCCGCTTCAGTCTTTTTTTTTTTTTTTTTAGCTGATATTTCTTGCAACAGATGTATTCTCTTTCCACGGTGTAGCATGTTAAACTTGTACGCTCTTTTGTAAGGTTGGGTATGTTGAATGTAGATATCCTTTTAGGAAAGTGTTATAGACCCGGATATTTGAGTTGATGACCTTCTTTTGAATGGTACCTTGTGGTGTGTGAAGCCGGTTACCACAAGTTCTATTAAAGAATAGTACTAACAACTTTAGCCAAGTGCCCATGTGCATGTTGGCTAATGAATTTCATTGATTTTGCCCAAGTGTTTGATCTTATTGAATGTTTTATTGGAAAAAGGAAGATAAAAAGCTCAAAGTTTTCTATATGTGTACAGTACTTGATAGCTGCGTTAGATTAAAGGACTTGGTTATGTTATTTTACTTTCATTACTTCTTAGAGTATCTCCGATGGGGTCATGGGTGTCAAAGAAGTGTTCTTAAAAAAAGAAGATAGATAATAATAAGCATCACATATGCCTTTCCAAATTGAGAATGACATACACTTAAACAGATGTAATGTTACTACTTGGACTGTGGGCAATGGTTAAAGATCAATACATATCTGTTGGATGAGGTGTAGAATTCCTTGATGTTAATTATCTTAAAATAAATATATTGCTATTAGAATGTCTCTCATAGGGGAACATTGGTGTCAACGAATTGTTCTTAAAAAAAAAAAAAATATAAATATCACAGGTGTCTTTCCAATTCGAGAATAAAATACACTTTAACTGATGTGATGGTGCTATTTGGACAATGGTTGTAGTTTAGTACATCACATATTTGATGGGTGGGTTGTAGAAATCCTTGCTATGGATTATCTTAAAATAAATATGTTGCTTCTTTATTTCTTTTTTCTTTTTTCAATGCATTTTATTCTTTTTGTTATCTCCTAATAGTTTTTGCCTTTTTTTTTTTGTTGAATTTGTTATTCATTTTTTTAGCTGAAATTTAGAATTAGGATAAAGATGGTGCTCATACATTTTCTGCTTTATTTGATATAATCAATTACGCTATTTGTGTCAGATCTATTAATGCAATTCCTTTTAGAATTGTGTTTTGATTAGATAGCTGTATTACTTTTTATTCCCCCCAAAAAGAATAACAGGGATCAGTGATGGGGGTCTCGAGTGACAATTAAAAATTGATTGCCGAGATCTTTGATTTACTGACCTTGAATCTTATTTAATTTATTTTTTTAGAGTTGTGTTTCCATTTTTAATATTAGTTGTTTCTGACATTGTCTGATTAATTATACCGGGCAGGGACTTGGGAAATTCAAACTTGTCGGGTCATCTGGTTCCTGAACTTGGAAAGCTTGAGCATCTGCAATACCTGTATGTTTCTATCTTTTTATTTCATTATTACAGGCAGAGATATAAGTGACACTTGCCTGTATGATGAGTTCCTGATTTTAAATTTATCTGCTGTTTGTTTTGTCATGTCTGGATGTGGATTTGTACATTGATATTTGCTGCCATTAGTCATCTCTTTGCCTCCTGATGTAGGGAACTTTACAAGAACAATATCCAAGGAACCATCCCAGCTGAGCTTGGTAATTTGAAAAGCCTCATCAGTTTGGACCTGTACAATAACAACATCTCTGGGACCATCCCTTCCTCGTTGGGAAAATTGAAATCTCTTGTGTTTTTGTGAGTACAGTTAAATCTAGCAGCTTATCTAATTTTGTATTTTCAATTTTTCAGTTTCAGGCTGTGCTCACTTAGATTTTTAGTCTTGGTTTGAAATTGGGTGACCGTGTTTCCAAAACTTTTCATGTTGGCTTGAAAAATTGGGTCAAACAACCGATTTGGGAGACTAAATTACATTTCTTAATGAACAAGGGTGAGTTTTCTTTTGGTTCTGACCCTACTTTTCTAAAGTTGCTTCTATTGGTGATGGCAATAATTTTGGTATTGAACTACAACTTGTGTGTGTTGTATTAAACTCCAATTAATCAGTGGTCTTCGTGTCATTATGTAACCAAAGGAAAACCTCTTTCTCTATTTCTCTATCTTGCCTTTATAGCATCATTGTACCACTTGGTTCTTGCTTTGTCTCATCATAAATTTTGTTTAACTTGCAGACGCCTGAATGACAACCTTTTGAATGGACCGGTTCCCAGGGAACTCGTTGGTATTTCAAGCCTCAAAGTTGTGTAAGTGCTTCTTATCAAATATTTTATCCTCTAGATCTTCAATTTGATGATACCCCTCCTGATATTATTCGTACACTATTAATAGTCTTGAAAATAACCATTTTCCAGGGATGTCTCAAACAATGATTTATGTGGAACAATTCCGACCAGCGGACCATTCGAGCACATTCCATTAAACAAGTAAGTTACTATTTAGTTTGGTTCTCCATTACCATCTCACAGAAAAAAGTGATGACTGTCTTGCTACATTTTATTCTTTCGCTTTTGCAAAAGGAGGAACGATGCCTTTGCCTTCTTCTTGCAAGTTGCAATAATACTTCATTTTTTAATTGGACATCTTTGTGCATGTGTCTGAAAATCTCTCTTCTCCTGTGGACTTCAAACTCTGAGTCCACTCTCTTGCTGTGCCCGACTTTTGCATTTAATTTGTTAAATTTATATTCTTAAAAAAAATAAATAAATAACTTCCTGAGTCCACACTTTGTGCCCCTTCCAACCTTGGGAGGCTGATTGTAGATTTGTTCATTAATTTGGATATGAGCATAGAAATTTGTTTTTACAATGTAAATTATGAGTTTGTTGCGTGGGAAGCAATCAACTGGATGAATTATGTACGTAATGAAGAGTGGTAACTAAGTGCTGTCAATGAACTAATATAAATGTCAGGGGAAATTTTGTATGTTTGAGCCTGGTATGGTATTAGAGGTTATGGAGGCAATTCCCATTTGTTGTGAATTTTTTGTTTCCTAAACGAAAAGTGAAACGGGGCTTAGGCAATATATTATAGCTAATCACGATTATTTGAGCGGTTTGTTTGTTTAGCTGATCACCATCATTTCAGCGAATTGTTTATGAACAAAGAGTTGTGGTGTAGACAAACACAGAAAGGACCCTTACACACATTTTAAGGGGATCAGGCAAATATATTAGGCGTCGGTTTTGTGGTAAGCACAAATATTCAAAACTTCTCTATGCCGTAAGCATGATTAATTTGTCCGTATGACTATAAGTCCGGGAAACAGCTTGTATGTGGGTGTGTGTACTGACTTGAGCCAAGTGTTGTGAGTTATTCATCTTAAAACGATCCTCTCTTCACATTTTCGAACCTTTTCTTGCCTTTTCAAGACTAACTTTCTGTTCTTCCATTGTTGTAGCTTTGAGAACAACCCTCGACTTGAAGGTCCGGAGTTGTTGGGGCTTGCAAGTTACGACACAAACTGCTCATGAAGAAAGGATTCGTGAAGCTGCTGCAAAAATATTGACTCTGCTTTGGAGTAGGTATTTTACTTCAATAGTTGAAAATGCATTACCTCATATTGTAATGGGATAGGAGATAAGATAATGTTCTTCCCTCATATATGTAAATCTGACGATACTACAATGCGAATGTGTTTGTAACTGTATTATCGTGTCCTGCTAAGAATGTCTAAAGACATGAAATTTGTATTTCACAATATTTGTGAAGCAGCACTTGGTAATCATATGAGCTTTCAATTATTGACCGTCGGTACTGACGACACTACATTGCAAATGCGTTTGACGTTTGTAACTGTTCTTTTTTAAGTAGGGATTTTTTTTTTTTTTTTAAAATCCCGGCACTGATAAGGATCGGACGGTATAATATATCGAATGTGCATGGCTGAAAATATATGGTCGATTACACCGAGTTTGATCCAAAGAAGAGATAATTCAAATCCAGGTTGCACCCTCCAGTGTGACTTCCACTTGCTGGGAACTCCTGTATCATGCACGCATTTAATTCCTCCTCATCCAAGGGCAAGAACTTCTTCTCATAGATTGTTTACGTTCTCTGCAACAGATGTCTGGCTCCAAAACAAGCAAGAGCAGCTTGTTTTTTTTAACATTTTTTCTTTTTAAGTTTCAAGCAACAGAAAATAAGGTGACCAAAATCAGGTTGATTTGCAAATGCGCAGCTGTTTTTACACAAATTGGCCCCATTTTACGACTACATCAGGATAGTCATATTATTATTATTATATATAATTAAAATTAGAGGTGGTTTCACTGTTCTTTATATAATGTCATTTCCAATTTGCCCTTTGGCCTTGGTTTGGAGGTTGGGCTGTTTTGGTCTTTTTGTAATTAAGTGGCTACTTTGACCATTTGCCCTTCGTTTGTGTTTGGAGCTCGACTTGGGCTTGGTTTTTTGGTCCTTTGGACGGAGCTTGGTCTATATTTATGCCTTTACCCTTACTGTTTCCTGTGGTTGCTCTTGCCTACTAAGGGCTTTGTGGTCATTTTGCTGTGGGGACCCTAAGGTTCTATCTTTTCTTTTCTTTTTTTTTGGTTTGCTCCCTTACCCTCTCCTCTGTTTTCTCCTCCTTTTGATGGAGACCCTAGGGTTTTGTTTGTGGTTGGGGCTCGACTTGGGCTTGTCTTTTTGGTCTTTTGGGTGAGGCTTGGTGTGTATTGACCCCCCTACCCTTGTCGTGGGGACCCTAGGGTTCCATCTTCTACTCGGTTGTCTCTTTCCTCTATTGCCTGTCCCTACTCTTTTTTTCCCCCCGATATGAAAACCCCCCCCCCCCCCCCCCCCCTTTTTTTTTTTTCGTTTGTTTATATTCCCCCTTTTGTTGTGTGTGTGCATGTGTATTGATGAGTTTTGTGGGTTGTTTGGTTGCTTGGATTTTGTGTTTAAGCCCCTACCCTTGTTACTTCCTGTGGTTGCCCTTGCCATGGGGACTCTAGGGTTCCATCTTCTATCTAGTTGTCTCTTTCCTCTACCCTTTCTACCTTTTCCATTTTTTCCCCCCGATCTGAAAAGTCCTTTTTTTTTTTTTTTCTGTTTATTTATATCTTTCCCCTTTCCTTCTTTTGTTGTATGTGTGCATGTGTGTTGATGAGTTTTGTGGGTTGTTTGGTTGCTTGGATTTTGATTTGGATTTTAAATTGCTTTGTTTTGCAAGTTGTTGATTTCCCCTTTATTTGTTGGTTTGTGGGCGGGGTTTCGAAGTTCCCTTTCACTCCATTATCCCCTTTTTTTACTTTCGGTTTTTAATTTAATATGCAACAAAGGAATTGAGAAATGGGTATATTCTTTCAGTGTTTTTGTAAGGAAATGGTTTCGGTGAGGATTTTTTTATGGGTTGTTTTTGTTTGTAACCAAATGTGTTTATGCATGTTCAAATCTTGGTTAGAGGAGAATTGGCAATTTGGTTCCGTTGTGATTAGGTGAGATTTTTTGACTTTGATTTGATTTATGTGCAATTGATTAGTTTTTGCAATTGGATGACCTATGTGTACTTTTTTCAAACGAATTAAATGGTCTGGCATAGCATAGAATACAGAAAAAAAAAAACCCTACTTTGGTTTGTCTGACGTGATTCTTTTTTTTTTTTTTCAATTTATTATTGTGATTTTTCCCTCCACCCCCTCCAATGTTTAATTCTAAGAGGACCATGCCCTTTGATTCTGAAACCGACTTAATGAACATACGTGTTTAGATCTGATTAATATAATATGATTTTATGCAATAGTTTTGTTTCTTTATATATAAATATTACTACTTCATTTTCCTTTTATTTGTGTATTTGGTTTTGTTTCTGTTTATCCCCTGTTGCT
The DNA here is from genome assembly GCA_035233585.1 of Antiaris toxicaria. Classification (NCBI taxonomy): domain Eukaryota; kingdom Viridiplantae; phylum Streptophyta; class Magnoliopsida; order Rosales; family Moraceae; genus Antiaris; species Antiaris toxicaria. The sequence continues at coordinate 23,684,338 of CP141153.1, forward strand.
TGCATTCAAATCTGTGTTTATCAATTGTGTTATGCACAACCTTTACATACTTGCTCTCAATCAGTTTCAAGTACTATTAAATACTCTTTATTTTTGATTGGTATTGTAGCTATTTATGAGAAGATGGTGTCATGGTAGTTAATTCTATTGATCTAATTTTGTTTTCATGTTAGTTAATGCCTGGTCTGTTGTTTAATATATATTATGTTTGTGATTTCTCTTTGCTCTTAATGTTTTATATTTATGTCAGAGTTTATTTGATGTTGGTTTTTTTTTCCACCTTTTGCCCCTCCTCTTTTTCAATTGTGTTCATGGTTTATATGTATGTATATATATACACACATATATATGTTTCTGTGTGTGTGCATGTGTGCACATGTGTGTGTGTGTGTGTTTTTTTTTAATTCCCTTTTTTGGGGAGGAGGTGCTTTTTTCTAACTATTTTGTTTGTTGTTTTTGGCAATGATGATCATTGATTATTCGAAATGTTGAAGATTTTGTGTTTTGTTCAAAAGTTGTCATAAAGGACGGTTTGTAGCAACAATCTTTAATTGCTTATGTTATTCATAGATGCTCATTTGGTGGGATTGATATTTTGTTTTATGGTTTTTGTGTAGTAGCCCATTTGAATCTTTGTAGAACTGGGGCTACTGGTTCTTTTGCATCCATGGGGTTGCTTTATGATTAAGGTTGGCATTGGGGTTAGCTTTTTGTTGTGTTTTGTTTTTTGGATGCTACTTGGCTTGTTTTTATGCCCTTGCCTCTGTTTCCTTTTTTACCTACCTTTGTTTGGTAGTGGTTTTTCTATGTCCTTTTTTTTTTCTTTAAATCACCCGGCCCCCCACCTCTTAATTCACTTGGTAGCTTTTTAGACAAGAATATAATAATCTCAAACAGCAATCTGTTTTGCATTGTTTATGTGGCAGCCCACCCTGCTGTTGGAGGCTCTACAGTACTATTACAGTCAACTTTGTAGTTAACCGCAATAGTTTGTAGATCTCTAGGGTCGCCGGCATCATGCTTAACTTGAAAACTACTTGTAAATTTTACGGAATAAATTTTTTTTCTTAATATCATAACTTGTTCGAGAATGTAATAAGGAAATAATGTTAACAAAACAACATGTACATGGATCATGATTCCCCTATCATATAATCTTGACTTGAAATCATGTCTTTAAATTTACATGTTTGGGTTTTCAAAAATATACAACGAAAGACTCATGGTGATCACAATCCCTCGCCCAATCCCCTTGGCATGTATCTACCCTGTCCGTCGTCCACCATGTACTACTGGTGAATAGGTCTCTTACCTGTAATATGTGAACAAACTAGTGAGCTACGAGTTCAGTAAGTTTAAATATAAAAACATGAATCATAACATGTAATGCTGTGCTCATGCAATAAACTTGACTCGGAAAAACATGCTCATGACTGAAAGTTTAGTCTTAGGACATTATCTGAATTTAAGTTCTGGTTTTGGGCCCCTGATTGGTCGTACCGACATGTTAGCATGACTGGGAACGGTACTTTAGTGCTGACCTCCTCAGCCTTAACTGAAGCTGAACATGAAAACCTCCCCGTGGGTCGAGAGGCTGGTATGCCGATGACTGGTTTAATTACCATCTTGTTTGAAGTTCCACTGAGTAGCATACTGATTGCCCCACAGTAGAAACCTATTACATGTTTTACTTGGGGTGTGAATTTTTTTAAACACATTAAGGTGTCTTGTGCACCTACATGTTTTCGTGTACCTGATACCCGTCTAACATGTGTACTTGGAACATGAAATTGACATACATGACATGAACCTGACATGAGTATCGTGATGTAGACAATCAATGTCTAACATACACGTCATACAACAGAACATAGTATCATAAACATAACATGATTGTCTACGTTGCAGTCAGGACAATGCTTGAACTTACAGAAAATCTGCTTGCGTGAGCCTCTGCTGGTCTGGAATTACTGTTTCAGGATGTCTGGCTTGAACTCTTATAAAAGAAATAATCATTGATTATTTCCAACATTCATCTTATACTAGAAACATGGCAAAATATGTAAATCCTATTTCCAAACTCTTTTTTTTTTAACTTTGAACACGCCCTCCTACACAGGCATGTTCTTGGCCGTGTACTCCTCTGGACTCACGTGCATGGCTGTGTAATTCGTGAAACATAACCATGTAATTCATGCATGCTTACACGGTTACCTACACGGTTGTGTTTCTGGCCGTGTACTCCTCTGGACTTACGTGCATAGCCGTATAATTCGTGAAACATAGCCATGTAATTCGTGCATGCTTATACTGTTACCTACACGGCCGTGTTTTCCTGTTGTCGAACATGGTCTGTTACACGCTCTTCCCATGACCGTGTGCCCCTTGACACGGCCCGATACACGGCCGTGTTCTTGGTCGTGTACCTCTTGGGTTTCAAACTCTCTTGAAACACGGTCGTGTATGTGGGCATGTTCGGGGCCGTGTTCTGAACACGCCCTTGTACACGCTCATGTTCATACCAGAATCAAGATTCTGGCTCCGAAATTCTCTGCTCTAATTTTTTTAGGCTTTTATGGCCTTTATTCTACTTCTTACACTCAAAATCTGTGATAATCGAGAAATCTACGTTCTTGGAAATATCTGTACAAATATGTAAATAAATGTACATTTATAGTGAGACATGTTACAGAATACAGAGCAGAGGAAAATTTTGATTAATTGAGTTTTAATCAAAATTTGATGATGAATTAATGAAAATAGTTTAAAAGCTAAACATTAATTCAATTTATGATGTTTTAAATTTAATAGAAAAGTATATGGAAAATACATACTAAGAGATCAATGGCACGCGAGTGAGCCACATTGATCAATGGACAAAAGATAAGCCAAACAAGCCCTTGCATTTAAAAAAAAAAAAAATGAAAGTAAGGGAGAGAGTGAGAGGCACGTGAGCATAAGGGGGGGGGGGGGGATTAATTGATCCCCTTAGCTGCAAAGCAGCCGTCAGAAAGAGAAAAGAAAGAAAGAGAAAAAGGAAGAAAGAAAGGGAAAGAGAGAAACCAGGAAAAGGGAGAGAAAAAAAGGAAATCCAAAGAAAGTTCGGATTTTCTTGTTCAAGCAGCAGGTTGATCGAGTTTCGGTCAAGAATTAGCCATAAGAAAAGCTCACGATTAAAGCAAGGTAAACCCTAGTTTCTCACGTTTTTCTTTGGGGGAAAAATCTGGGGTTTTGAGAGGAAAAAGAGAATGTGAGTGAATCATATTGAGGTTTTCGGTTAAAATCGAAACATGGTTCGAGTCTAGATGTTTTCAAACACGAATCCATGAACAGATGGTTTAGAAAACCAAGTTTAGTGAAATTTCTTCACAAAAATGCAGATTTTTCAAAAGTTGAGTCAATAGTTGTAAATGAGCAAAATGTGGAATTTTTGCTTATGAAATCATGGATTTGTGATAGTAGGAATGCAGTAGATACCTTGAAACGATCTTATGAAGATCGATTTCAAGTGTAAGAAGTAGAACCAAGGCCATAAAAGCCTTAGAAAATCAGAGCAGAGCAGTTCGGACCCAGAATCTTGATTCTGGTATGAACACGGGTATGTTCAGTACACGGCTCCGAACATGCCCATACGCACGACCGTATTGCAAGAAAAATCAGACCCGAGAGGTACACAGCCAAGAACACGGCCGTGTATCGGGCTGTGTCAAGGGGCACACGGTCAAAGGGAGGCGTGTAGTAGGCCATGTTAAACAGCAGGAGAACACGGCCAGAAACACGACCGTGTAAGTAACCGTGTAAGAGTCCAGAGGAGTACACAGCCAGTAACACGGCCGTGTATCCACCCGTGTAAGTATACACGGCCATGTTCCACGAATTACACGGCCAGGCATGAAAGTCCAGAGAGGTACACGGGCAGAGACACGCCCGTGTAGGAGGGCGTGTTCGAAGCCAGAGAGTAAAAAAAAAAAAAAAAGTCTGGAAATGAAAAATTTCATGTTTTACCATACTTCCAGTATAAGATGAGTATTGGAAATAACCAGTAATTATTCCTTTTATAGGAGTTCAAGCTAGAGACCCCGAATCAGCAACCCCAGAGCAGCAGAGGCTTACGCTAGCAGATTTTCAGTAAGTTCAAGCATTGTCCTGACTGCAACATGGATAAGCTTGTTAATTATGATGTTATGTATGTTGTATGACATGATTGTTAGACATTGATTGTCTACATCACGATATTCAGGTCAGTCTCATGTCAGCACAGGTCAGTTCATATCAGTTCATGTCATGTATGTAAAGTTGCATGTTTCAGTACACATGTCAGACAGTACCAGAACACGAAAACAGGTAGGTACACAAGGCACCCTAGTGTGTTAATAAAACTCACACCCCAGTAATTCACGTAACAGGTTCCGACTGTGGGGGCAAGCAGTATGCTACCCAGTTGGAACACCAGCAAGATGGTAATTAAACCAGTTATTGGCGTATCGGCCTCTCGACCCACGGGGAGGTTTGCATGTTTAGCATCAGTTAAGACTGAAGAGGTAAGCACTAAAGTATCACTTCCAGTTGCGCTAACATGTCGGTACGACTAATCAGGGGCCCAAAACCAGAATTTAATAATAGATAATATCCTAAGACTAAACTTCAGCCACGAGCATGTTCACAGAGTCTAGTATCATGCATGAGCACAGCAGTACAGCATGTCATGTCTTATGTTTTTATGTTTGAACTTACTGAGCCCATAGCTCATCAGTTTGTTCACATGTTGCAGGTAAGAGACCTGTTCACCAGTAGAATATACGGTGGACGACGAACATGGAACATGCATGCTGGGAAGGATTGGGCGAGGGATGGTGGTCACCTTTAATTCTTCCGCTGTATAGTTTTGAAATATAATTTCAAAAAGAACAAGTTTCAAGTTAAGACTATGTGATAGGAGAATCATGATCATGTGCATGTTATTTTGTTAACATGATTTCCTTATCACATTCTCGAACAGTTTATGATTTAAAAAAAAAAAATTATTCTGCAAATCAGCAAGTAAGTTTTCAGCTCAACATGATTGCCGACGACCCTAGAGGCCTGCATACTATTACGGTTAACCATAGAGTTGGCTGTAATAGCCATGTAGAGCCTCTATAACAAGGCGGGCTGCCACAAAATCGATCTCAATAAGATCGTTTCACGGTATAGACTGCATTTCTACAATCATAAGTCCATGGTTTCTTAAGCAAAATCTCACATTTTGCTTTTACATATTTCTTAACTCAACATTTTGAAAAATCAGAACTTTTTTGAAGAAAACTCAGTGAACTTGGTTTTCTAAACCATCAACTCACGAATTCGTGTTTAAAAACAACTAGACTTGAACCATATTTCGATTTAACCGAAAATCTCAACATGCTAAGCTTACATTCTCTTTTTCCACTCAAAACCCCAGATTTTTCTACCCGAAAATGTGAAAAAAACGAGGGTTTATCTTATTTGAAACTTGAGAACCTCTTACTGTGGATTCTTGGCTGAAACTTGAGTGATTTCCTGGTTGGAAGAGAAAAATCCGAACTTGAGAAGATTTCCTCTTCTTCTTTCTCTTTCTCTTTCTTTCTCTTTCTTTCTTTCCTTCTCTCTTTCGGCCGCTTATTTGCAGCCAACTCAAGTGAATTAATTCACTTGGGCTACTGTGTAGCAGCCCCTCACGTGCTCACTCTCTCTTTCTCACTTTCTTTAATTTCTTTTAAAGAAAATTGGCTATTTTCTTGGCTTATTTTGGCCATTGATCAATGTGGCTTGCATGTGAGTCATTGATTTCTTAATATACATTTTCCACATACTTTTCTATTAAGTTTAAAACATTATAATTTGAATTAATGTTTAGCTCTTGTACTATGTTCATTAATTCATTGTCAAATTTTGATTAAAATTCAGTTAATCAAAATTTTCTTCTGTTCTATATTCTGTAGCATGTCTCATCATGAATGTATATTTATTTACATATCTTGTACAAAATTTTTGGAGAACGATAAATTTCTCGGTTATCACAGTTTACATAGTATAATATGTGCAACAAATTATATTTTGACAACATTTTGTGAGATCATGTGGTTGTCGTCAAACTTTGAAAGGGCATTTGGTCAACAGCTATAATTCAATTTCAAAAATATGCGTTAAAAAATTTATTGCATATTGCTAAAACTATAAATGATCTGAACCACTTACGATCAACTGTGTACTTTAGCTCAATTTGAACCTTTTCCTTTTTTTTATATTTTAATTTCCCTAAATTTACCCTCCTCTAATAATAATAATAATAATAATAATAATAGCAGGTAATAATAAGAATAATGATGGTGGTGATCGTGATGATGATGATGATGACAGCAGTAATAAGAACACGAACACACATATACACACACGGAATAAGATTGCTGTACAGAATAAGTTAAAATCTGATCTATTTGTTCATGGAATAAAGATGTAATAGCAAAGGAAAGGCTATAATTGATTTTGATATTTTGTACCGATTAATTTATTTAATCTTTTCTTATATTCTATTTATACATCCATCAGTATTACTTTTAAGTTTAGTTATTATACAAATGTAATTAATGTAAACATTGTTGTAATATCTTGATTTAATAGATTAGTGCACAGAGTATTTAACTTTACTTGAATTAATAGTTATCTGGACAATACAATTAGAGGGTTTAACGAATAATTGCAAAGATCAAGCTGAAGAATGAAGGAAACAATTTACTAACTTTATTAGCAAAGCAGGATAAATAGCTTTATACACCAAAATAATAAAAATAAAAACAAATGTAAGATAAATATAAATTATATAAAAAAAAAGGGAAAATTATCACACACATACACGAGGGAGCTGATCACTCGAGAGAAAAAGAGAGAGAGAGAGACTGAAATTGAACAATCAGTAAAAGATATGCTATCAGCCAATTTTTTTCCCAAAAAAAAAAAAAAAAAAAAGAGGAGAGAGGGGGGTACAAGAAACACACACACGCGCATAAAGAATGAACAACACCACCAACAATAGGAAAAAAAAAAAAAAAAAACAAAGCAACAAAAAAACAAAAACAATCAACTAGGCGAAAGAGAGAGACAAGGAGACAAAACAATTGGTAAAAAACTAAGCCGTCAATCAATAATTAAAAAAAAAAAGGAGGTAGAAAGAAAGAGGGAGAGAAACCAACCTTATTGAAGATACATATGCCGTATTTACAAAACCAAAGCGGATATACAATACTTTAATATACATAAAGCGGTAATAATTTTTAAATTCAACATTTTTTTATGTAAATGACCAAAGTTGTATAAAATTTATTTAAATTATTTATGTCACATCTGGCAACTAAAAACTTTAGAATTGGAAATAATCCGAGATTATTATCAATTAAAAACTTCATAAATGCCTATGAAGTTCAAAATTACCATAACTTAAAATATTATTAATAATTAGTGTAAACAACTTCAAAGATGCAGTTGTTTGACTAAATCTTAAAAAGAAAACTACAAAAATTAATATTTTCATCATAATTTTAAAGGAGCCGTTTACTCTTTATGATCAGATGAAAAACAAAAGGCTAACAAAAAAAATATCTAGGCTCAGGCCGTAAATGTAAGCAGCGTTGTTATGCATATTCAGAACAACCTTCTACATTTTGAAACAGTAAATCCTCAAGTAAACTGTGATAACCGAGAAATCTATCGTTCTCGGAAAATTTTGTACAAGATATGTAAATAAATGTACATTCATAGTGAGACATGTTACAGAATATAGAACAGATGAAAATTTTGATTAACTGAGTTTTAATCAAAATTTGACAATGAATTAATGAAAATAGTTAAAAGCTAAACATTAATTCATATTATGATGTTTTAAATTTAATAGAAAAGTATGTGAAAAATGCATATTAAGAGATCGATGGCACACATGTAAGCCACATTGATCAATGGCCAAGATTAGCCAAACAAGCAATTGTAATTTTCTTAAAGAAAATTAAAGAAATGAATGAAGAGAGAGGAGGGGAGGTCACGTGAGGGAGAGGCCTCCCATAGCCCCAAAGTGAATTAATTCACTTATGCTGGCTACAAAGAAGCAGCCGAGAGAGAGAGAGAAAGAGAGAGAGAGTCCGAGAAAGAGAGAGAGCAAAAAAGAGAAAACCCTTATCTGCCATTACTTTCAAGTTCGGATTTTTCTCTTTGTTCAACAGCAGATTGAGCAAGTTTCAGCCAAGAATCAACAGCAAGAAGTTCTCAAGCTTCAAGCAAGGTAAACCCTCGTTTTTCTCATATTTTTCGGGTGGAAAAATATGGGGTTTTGAGTAGAAATGTGAGTAAATCATGTTGAAATTTTCGGTTAAATCGAAACATGGTTCGAGTCTAGTTGTTTTTAAACACGAATTCATGAGTTGATGGTTTAGAAAACTAAGTTTAGTAAGTTTTCTTCAAGAAAGTTCAGATTTTTCAAAAGTTGAGTCAAGAGATGTGAACGAGCAAAATGTGAAATTTTGCTTATGAAACCATAGATTTGTGATGGTAGAAATGTAGTTGATACCTTGAAACGATCTTATTGAGGTCGATTTTAAGTGTAAGAAGTAGAACAAAGGCCATAAAAGCCTTAGAAAATAAGAGTAGAGTATTTCGGATTCAGAATCTTGATTCTGGTATGAACACGGGAGTGTACACGGGCGTGTACAAGGGCGTGTGTCGAACATGCTCATATGCACGACTGTGTTTCAAAAAAAACTCAGACCCGAGAGGTACACGGCTAAGAACACAACTGTGTATTGGGCCGTGTCAAGGGGTACACGGTCATAGGAAGAGCGTGTAGCAGACCATGTTTGACAGCAGGAAAACACGGCCAGAAACACGACCATGTAAGTGACCGTGTAAGCATACACGAATTACACGGCCATGTTCCATGAAGTATACGGCCATGAACACACCGTGTAGGAGGGCGTGTTTGAATCCAAAGTAAAAAAAAGTCTGGAAATGTGAATTTACATATTTTGCCATGTTTCCGGTATAAGATGAATATTAGAAATAATCAGCGATTATTTTTTTTATAGGAGTTCAAACCAGAGACCCCGAGACAGAGGTCCCAGATCAGCAAAGGCTCACACTAGTAGATTTTCAGTAAGTTCAAGCATTGTCCTGATTGCAACGTGGACAATCTTGCTATGTTGTGGTGTTATGTATATTGTTTGGCGTGTATGATAGACATTGATTGTCTACATCACGATACTCATATCAGTTTCATGTCATGCATATAGAATTTCATATTTTAAGTATACATGTCAGACAGGTAGCAGGTTTGCGAAAACATGTAGGTGCACAAGGCACCTTAGTGTATTAATAAAACTCACACCCCCGTAAACCAGGTAACAGGTTCCTACTGTGGGGGCAATCAGTATGTTATCCAGTTGGAACTCCAGACAAGATGATAATTAAACCAATTATTGGCGTACTGGCCTCTCGACCCACGGGGAGGTTTTCATGTTTAGCTCCAGTTAAGACTGAGGAGGTCAGCACTAAAGTACCGCTCCCAGTTATGCTAACATGTCGGTACGACCAATCAGGAGCCCAAAACCAAAACTAAATATCAGATAATGTCCTAAGACTAATCCTTCAGCCAAGAGCATGTTTTACAGAGTCAAGTTTCATGCATGAGCACAGCAGTACAGCATGTCATGATTCATGTTTTTATGTTTGAATTTAGTGAGCCCATAGCTTACCAGTTTGTTCACATGTTGCAGGTAAGAGACCTATTCACCAGTAGTAAACGGTGGACGACGGACAGGGTAGATGCATGCCAGGTGGATTGGGCGAGGGGTTGTGGTCACCATTAGTCTTCCGCTGTACAGTTTTGAAAAGTTTAAACATGTAATTTCAAGAATAAGATTTCAAGTTAAGATTATGTGATAGGGGAATCATGAATTCATGTGCATGTTATTTTGTTAACATGATTTCCTTATCACATTCTTGAACAGTTTATGATATTAAGAAAAAAAAATTATTCCGCAAAATTAGCAAGCAGTTTTCAAGTTCAGCATGATTGCCGGCGACCCTAGAGGCCTACATACTATTGCGGTTAACTACAGAGTTGACTGTAATAGCACTGTAAAGCCTTGGCAGCAGGGCGGGCCACCACATAAACATCATGGACAATTTGAAATTTCACACGCAAGTTTTCATCGAACCAAATTTACAACGATGCTAGAGCATATGGACTCTAAGGAGCAAACATGCTATCCAACTCAGCTACAAACTGCAAAAGGTTATAACAAAACATCTATAGCTTATTTACCCCGTTCCTTAAAAAAGAGAGAGAGAGCGTGTGTGTGTGGGGGAGAGAGAAAAAGGGAACGAAAGAGAGAAAGAAATAAAGAGGGAGAGAAAGAGGGGACTAGAAAAAAGGAAGAGAGAGGGAGAAAGAGAGGGAAATGAGAGAGAAGAGAGGGGAAGGGAGGGGAGAGAAGGAGGGAAATAGGGAGGCACAGAAGAGGAGGAGGAAAAAAAAAAAGAGAAAGAAGGAGGGTGAGAGAAAGAAAGAGAAGGGGGGAGACAGCAAGGGAAAGGGAGGAAGCGAAGGGAAAATAGGAAAAAAGAAAAGAAGAGAGAGAGAAAGAGAGATAGAGAAAAGAGTGGAAAAGAAAGGGGGGAAAAAAAAAGAAAGAAAAGTAAAAACCAGTATATTATTATGATAATAATTCCATACATATTTTTAGCTTCTTTTCCCTTGCCTTGATAACATTTTATAGGTGTCACTCACATGTATTGTGATCTTGGAGATTGTTCTTGCATTTACAAACACTGCAATGTTTTTTTATGGTTTGACGAGCATACTAAAAAAGCAACCCACCTAAATTTAATCTATGCTGTAATGATAAAAAAATCAAATCACCGTTTATTAAAGAAACCCCTTCTACACTAGAAAAATTACTTGATTATTACGGAAGGCTTGTAACTACACATTTCTGAAAAATATTAAGACTTTTAACTCTATGTTTGCATTTACGTCATTCGAGGCAAATATAAAACCAAATGCAATGAGCTTAGATTGTCTATATAAGTAATTAGATACATCATCTTATGGGATCTCTATTACCAACACACAACAACCCTTCCAAATTTGCACAACTGTATATAAACAGTGTGGAAAACAAAGTTGAAAACCAATTGGAAAAATTTTCATTCGATGACGCATCAGAAAACTTATCAAAATCAATAATTGAAAGCTTGATTAAAATGCATAATGAAAATAATAAATTAGTCAAACTTTTCCGTATGATAAGACATAGATACTAAGAACAAGAAATTCCTTCGATGAAACTTAGACCGATAGAGCGGCAATGCATAGATAGCAATCAATATGAACTTCCCACTTCAAACAATATAGGGTGTTTAATTGTTGGGGGCATTAATGAATATGAAGAAAGAAAAGATATTATAATCAAAGACAAATCAAATAAGTTGTAAAAAATCTCAAAATTGTAACTATCTCAAAAATTTCAAAAAAATCTCAAAATTGACGTCTAGAATTTGCAATGGGTGATGCTAAAGCTATGCTTGAGTATATTATCCACATGCAAGATATGAATCCCAATTTTTTTTTTTTTTATGCAAGAAGATTTTGGAATTAAAAGCAAATGTAATTAATACAAGAAAAAGTAAATGAAACTATTCATATCCTATCCATTTATTTATTAAGAACTCTAAAAAAAAAATCAAAACAAATTTCATTAAACATAGTCAAATTTTGTTGAATATGAAGATAAAGTATTATAAACAACTCCAAACACCAAGAAGTCACAAACTAAATTAGAACATTAAAACATTATAAAATGAATGACAGAGGCTTTATCACCGTACTACCTGTTGAGTCAATCTTAACACCGTATCCAATCTCATACCCATATATTATCTCTCATATCCACCCTATTAAGGGCGCACACCCATGTGTACCCCTATTTATGGGTAAAATACTATCCCTAATAATAATTAATATTATTTATATTCATGTGTTAATAACTATATGTTGTTAGTTCACTTGTTACTTTAATAATTGTCGTTACGAGTATTGAAAGGGTAATTTTGGTTTCTACTATTCTGGCCGATTGGTTTATGATAGGGGCCTATAATGTTTGTCAAATTTTTTGTTTACTAAATAATGTATAACCAATAATATTATGACATACTATTTTAAAAGTTTAAAATGCTTTAAAACTAATTTAAAACCGATTGTTTATATATATGTATATATTTCGGCATCTAACTTGGGGATCTATAAATGGAATGAAACTCGTGATTTGATGATTAAAGATCAACCTAGCCAACGATTTCAATGATATATTATAATTATGATTAGTTAAACACCATTTGAGATATCATAATTTGATAGATAATCTCAATATAAGGGTACCACATATTAATGAGAATTGCATTCAAACTAAATGGAAATTACCAACACCAATGATAATGACAATGACCATACAATACATGAGAGATATCTCTCAACGATTGGTTTTATCAATAAAATAAGGTGATGTTTAAGGAGGAAGATGCATACCAAGACCTAAACTCCAAAAAGTTCCTCAGCACACATAAGGCACTTTTTGCAAAGAACTCTAATCGCCGGAAGCTATTGATCAATCAAGAGCCATAACGCTAAATTAGAGATGGGCATTGGATTGAAACTAACTTTTTTTTTTTAACCATCCATCATCCAATCCAATTATGAATCCTTTCAAATCCAACCAATCCAATCCTATTTATTTTACCATCCAATCTATTCTAGTTCAAAATCTATTAGATTGAATTGGATTAGATGATTAGATTATACTTATATTTTCATGCGAACATATTAAAACCAACTCAAAAAGACAAAGCATATTTATCAATTTAATTCTTTATCGTCCATTTATCATATAACAATAAACCAAAATTACCCAATATAGTAAAAAAGTATAAAAAAAAAACTTTCAATTAATATAGCATAAACCTTGTCCACGTTAAAAACAAAACACTAGGAAAAAATGTAATCACAAAAAATATATTTATATCATATCACCATTAGCATGACAAGTTTGTCAAGGTGAAGTCTCTTCCAATTTGTTTTTTGAGTTATTCAATTTTTACTAAAATATCTGAAAAAATTAGGAAAGAAAAAAAAAACCAAAAAAGGTTAAGCAAAGAAAGGTTAAAAAAATGATAGAAAAATAGATAAGAAATAAATTAGATAGTATATTATATTTATATAATATTATGTAATATAAAATTTAATTGATTTTATATGAATATAAGTAGATAGATTGGATTGGATTTATTGGACTTTCAAAATTGAAATCCAATATATCCAATTCAATATAATTAAATAAGTCAATTTGTTATCTAAATCCAATCTAATAGTGTTTGGATTTATGATTTTTTTTTTTGATAGATTGAATTGGTTCAATTACATGTATTGAATGAATGGATGTTGTGCCCCATTACTTTAAAGCATGAAAGCAATAAACAAACAATGGCTAAGACTCAGATTTAAAGAACGAACAACAAACCAAGAAGGTGAAGAAACCACCTCCATAATAAGAATTATTACACATTATAAGGGATCCTGTAGGAAAAAAATCAGAATGCGCAACGGAATTTTTAATAATATGTTTTAAAGATTATTAAATGATTTGTATTACCATATAGAATAAATTATCAATAATCACATATTTTCAGAGGAAAACACCAGGAACATTGGAGGAAGTGACTGAAAAGCTTCAACCAACTAGCCTTCTCTACTATTCTTCAATTCCTAGACGGTGGAGTGTGTGGGTACTCGGTTCCTCAATCGGTATTCTAGTATAGCTTATCTCCTTCCAACCACCCAAGTCTCTAAGAATTTATTATTATTAGTGAGATGTGCAATAATAAATTTGCTCACCTAATAATCTATGTTCTAAAGAAAATAGGAGTGCCAAAATCTTTATTTAGCAAAATTACATTAGGTGACTTTTTGAATTTTGAATTGGATTAAGAAAAGATTTTTTTCTCTCCTAAACCCTTAAGGCCGATTCGCCCTAGGGGATTTTTCCCTCAAAAAATTCGATCACACTAAGGAAAGAAGGATTCAAAATTCAAATAGAATTCAAACCAGATTTTTCTCTCTCTTTTATCCATCAAAAACCGATTTCTAACCCAGGGAAGACTCCCACAAAAATTCAACCATGCTTCGATAATTGTGATTCAAAATTTGATTCAAATTTCAAACTCTACAAATCTTGGGATTTTGTCTTTATGGAAAATTTTCCATAATTCCAATTTAAATTCAAATAAAATCTTGACAATGTTATTTAAAATTTAAATAATTATGTAATCTCTTATCCAAAATAAAATTCAAATTTAAATTATGATAAAATCTTGTCTTCCATCCTTATCCACAAGTGGATGCCGCTAACAGTGCCGAGACAAGATTTTATTCAATTTAAATTCAAATAAGATAATCTTTTAAATTTCAAATATTTATATTAAGACAAGATTTCCAAAATTCAAATTAATCTTATATTTGATTTTCAAAATCAAATATAAGTAATTTAAATTTCAAATCTTAGCTTTCAAAATAAATATTAGTTAAATATTTATCCCATTTATTCAATGATACAAAATTATAACTTTGCCCCTCTAGCACCTAAAAAAAAAAATGCCTACACCCTGTGAGAAGGTGATTTGGATTTTTTTTATCACTAAATGCAAGACAACAAGTAATAAAGAATACCCCGACTAATTACCATTTGTTAAGGAATTATGTAGAGCGAATAGAGGGACCAATTTGACATATAAAATATAGACTCTAATAATCTATGTAACTATTATTTTATGCCGAATAAATCCATTATAATTATTAGTTTCAGAGTCACATCACTATAAACCTGAAACTGCACTCCTAATTATATACCATATTACATAAGCCAGTGATAAACTCTCGTTTAATGACATTGTCATATATGCAAAAACCCTCATATAATATCCATGATCAGCCTTAGGTCAAAATCCATTCAAGCTACTGATTAAGCTATCTTAAAGATCTATTATACTCCTGAATTAGAAAATGATTATTCACCATACGTGAATAAGAAGTCATCTACCTAGTAGATAACCCAATGTCTTATTTATTTTCACATCTAATATAATGCACTTAAGAGGATAATTTTTACTCCTCATTAAAGTTATGATTCCAATATCTGTAAACAAATCCTCTATCATATACAAGTCATGTACCTAACAAATCGGTCTATAAGCTTACTACCTAAAAGACACTTTAGCCATTAGAACATCAAAGTATATTAGTCATATACATGAAGCAATTCATCTACTCAGGATTAAGGTTATTACATAATGAATATAAAAAATGACATGATCCACTCAAGCATATTATGTAGATCAATTACACTTTGGTCTTAGTCCAATACATCACCACCAAGCAACATATCTATGTCTTTACTTGGGAGTTGAAGCTTCAGACAGTTAAGACAAACCATCCCTCTAATTAACTTTAGACAACATAATAGTCTTAACTTGAGTTAAATACTCTGTTTAACCCTATAGACTACGGTACATAGTTTAAACTGCTTACTTTAGAAAGTTGTCTTCTCGCATACAAAAGTCTATTATATGTAGCATTCTAACGGTTTAACACAAGCAGTTAATGAGTCATATTTGATCACATTTACTCTAATATGTAAATAGGATGCAGATATATAGCAATTTAATGAATAACCTCTAATATAATTTTATTATCCAATTCGAAATAAATGAAATACATATCCAAGTCTTTAAAGAACTTACAAAGCTAAATCGCTTCTTTAGATGCCTCAGTCAGAGCCATATATTTAGCCTCCATTGTAGAGTCAACAGTGCAACCCTATTTCATGCTCTTCTACATAATGGTGCCTCCTTCTTCAAATAAAAACTCTAGTCCTGAAGCCGACTTCCTCAAATCCTTACAAGTTTAGAAGTTTGAGTATGTGTATCTTACGGATGTTAAGTCCCCTCCAGAATATACCAGTATATAATCCCTCGTTCTCTTAAGATACTTAGTATATGCTTCACAGCTTAGTAATGCTTTACTCTAGGGTTTGCTTGATATCGACTCACCATACCTACTGCAAAACAAATGTTTAGGTATGTGCACAGCTTAGCGTACATAAGGCTACCCACAGTAGATGCATAAGGGACCTTACTCATACGCTCTTTTTCTTTTGATGTCTTAGGATAGTGATCCAATGAAAGAGTTAGACCGACAATAAAAAGTTATGAGCCTTTCTTTAACTCTTATATTGCATACTTTTCAATTGTCTTATTTATGTATGAAGCCTAAGATAATGTTATTATTTTATTCTTTCGATCTTTGAAGAGACGAATACCTAGAACATAATTAGTTTTTCCCAAGTTCTTCATAATAAACTATTAGGACAACCAAATTTGACCAATGATAAGTTCCCCACATCATTCCCAATGAGCTATATCTCATCAACATAGAGCACCAGAAAGACCACTTTACCATTCTCAACACATTTATAAAGATAGGGTTTATCAACGTTCTACTCAAAACTGAATATTTTGATTGCTTGATCAAATCTTTGATTTCATAAGCGGGATGCTTGCGTTAATTGCGTTAATCTATAAATGGATCTAAGCAATTTGTAAACTTTTCTCTCTTGGCCTTTTATCACGAACCCTTCAAGCTATACCATATAGATACTTTTCTCAAGATGGCCATTCAAGAATGTCGTCTTGACATCTATTTGTCAGATCTCGTAATTAAGAGCCACAACAACGGATATAATAATTCGAATAGACTTCAACATCGTAATACGTAAAAAGATTTCATCGTAATCGAATCAAACCTTCTGTGTATATCCCTTTATCACAAGTCTAGCCTTGAAAGTTTCAACTCTCCCTTCCACATCCTTCTTTCTTTTGTAGACCTACTTGTATCTTATAGGTTTAATCCCATTTAGTAGGTCCATAAGTTCCCAAATAGAGTTGGATTTTACAAAATCCATCTCATTATTCATGAACTGTTTCTAAGATTTAGAATAACATTATTTCTAACTTCATTATAAGTGACCGGGTCATCATCGTGTCTTTGAGCTTCAGTCTGGTATACCTCAGTATCATACACAAAGAAATTAGGTTTCTTAGAAAGCCTTCTACTACACTAAAGCACCTTAAACTATTGATCATTTGTAGGTCTTTCACTAGAACTCAGACTTACTTCCAAGACCGAAACCTATGAAGTAGCTCTATCACCCAATAACTCCTCTAATACCACTTTACTTCGAGGTTTAAAGTCATTCATGTGACTTTCTTCCAAGAATGTTGCATAGGTTAAAATAATGACTTTTTATTCCTTTGGGTTATAGAATAGACCTTCTTTAGTTCCCTTAGGATATCCTACAAATATGTATAATTCCATTCGCGATTCCAACTTCTTTGTATCTCTATCCAATACATGCACTGAACAGCCTCATATTTTCATATGTCTAAAGGAGGGCTTCCTACCTTGCCACAATTCGTATGGAGTCCTAGAAATTGATTTACTTGAAATTTAGTTCAAAATATAGCATGCCGTTTATAGTGCATATCTCCAGAATGATAATGGTAGCATTGAATAACTCATCATGGACTGTATCATATCTAATAAGGTCATGTTTCTCCTTTCAACTACACCATTTTGTTATAGAGTACCAGGTGCAGTCAATTGGGACAGAATCCTGTTCTTTACAAGATGTCCTAGAAATTTGTCAGAGAGGTATTTTCCACCTCGATCAGATCGAAGTATCTTTATGAATTTACTCAATTGCTTTTTCACTTTCATATAATACTCTTTGAACTTATCAAAGATTTCACTCTTGTAGTGCATCAGGTACATATATCCATACCTCGAGTAATTATTTATAAAGGAGACATAATACTCGTACCTTCCTTGCGCAATGATGTTCATGAGGTCACATATGCCGGTGTGCATAATTTCTTAGAGTTCCTGAGCCGTTGTACCCTTAGCTTCAAAAGACTTGCTAGTAATCTTACCCTCAAGATAAGACTCATATTGAGGAAGACGTACCTCCATAAGAGTTTCCAAAGGACTGTCATTCACCAACATTTGAATCCTATCCTGATTAATAAGACCAATTCTTAAATACCAAAGGTACGCCTTATTTGAGTGAGAAACATTCAACCTTTTAAAATTATCTATTAATTTAGTGTCAAGTAGTGAGTATATCTTAGATTTGACCAAATAAAGGTTCTTGTCCATTCATCTAGAACAGATAAAAGACTTATTTTTATGAATATCAACTCTTTTATTAAAAGAAACTGAATAAGAATCTCTTATTAAACAAGCTATCGATATAAGGTTTCTCTTAAAATTAAAAATATAAAAACAGTCTTTCAATAAAATAAACCTAAATTCATCAAAATAAAGATATATGTCTCCTAATACCTCAGCCACCACCAAGCTATCGTCTCTAGTATGCAACGAGAAGCCCTTATCATGTTGACTTCTCATTTTCACAAACACCTACAAAGAAACACAAACATAATTAGTGGCACTCGAATTAATGACCCAAGTGTCTTTCGATTCTTCCACCAAACATGCTTTCAAATAAAGAAGATCCTTACCTTTCTTGCCCTTGGTAGCTAGGCATTCTTTGCAAGACTTCTTAAAATAGCCTACCTTCCCACAGTAGAAGCACATGAACTTTTTAGAGTTTTTAGGCTTCTTATTCTTTTTCTTTTTCTTCTCATTTGAGATAGGAGGAATAGATGAACTAGAATCCCCCCGCTTCTTCTTTGGCTTCTTCTTATTCTCAGAGGGTTTAGAAGATTTTGCTAAGTTGGCATCCCCATCATTGATCATCCGCTCATAAGTTTAGAGTTGCTTAATAAGCTCGGTAAGTCCTAACTCCTTTGTTGCCAGATTCAATAAGGCATTAAACCCCACAAAATCTTTTGTAGTCCAACCCCGCACCATTTTCAGCAACTTCAGCAAAAAATCCCATAAGTGTAAGCATATGATCTTTGACCAAAGTACCTATCTTCTACCTAGAGTTCATTATATCTAAAATAGCGGATTGCCGAGCCAATTTTACTTAACCTCTAAACATGTCCTTCAAGTTATCCATGATATCCTTGGCAATTAGATAAGTTTCATATTGCTTTTGTAAAGCGCTTATCGTGCTAGCGAGGATGTAGCTGCAAGCTATCTTATTGGATTCTCTCCAACGAGCAAACATGATAGGAACCTCTTCAAGTGGTGCATCAGGTCGGGACCCTAGTGGGCATGGTTCATCCAATACAAATTTGTGTCTCTTGCAGCTGAGAACTATTAGCAGGTTTTTTTTTTTTTAGTCTTTATAATTATCGTCGTTCAATTTGTTTTCAATGAGTATTGAGATAAGAGATATCGGTGACATTTTGAACTAAAATAAAATTATATAACAACATCATTATAAAGGCAGAGCAAATATAAGGAAAGTTTAGCAAATAAAACATACGAGTATGTTCCTAGATGCAATTTGAAAAAAACATGTAGTATTGCAACAAATAATTCTCAGCACCTATTGCTCCAAGCCACCGAGGGTTGGTCATGAGACAAATAATTGAAACATTGACCCCATCCAATCAATATATGTTATCTTAAATCCTCCAAGGTTAAGATATATATTAATAACTGCTTATTTTAGCCACCAGTTTAGCTAACAGAGTTTCTAGAAAAGGTTAATAACTAAACGAGTATTGAGTGTATAACCATTGTCTATATAGTTCGATCCACGTCTTACTAAGCCACCGAGGGATGGTCATAA
Organism: Antiaris toxicaria; assembly: GCA_035233585.1. NCBI lineage: Eukaryota > Viridiplantae > Streptophyta > Magnoliopsida > Rosales > Moraceae > Antiaris > Antiaris toxicaria. Next base: position 23,704,209 of record CP141153.1, read on the forward strand.
ATAAGATCATGCCCGAACATGTTTTTCACATAAGAGATCTAATCTTGTATACTGGCAGTGCTAAACAACTACCGAAGGGTATGGTCAGGGTGGAACTAACATGAGGCATTACTATGCTTTCACATAAAGATCAACAATGGAGTTCATGAGTTTTGTTTCAAGCCCTTTCCCACTCAATATTTTGAAAACATGCAAGTTTTTGAAAAATATATATGATCAATATAGTTTAAGTGGCATTCTTCTATCCTATATGACATATTATCAAATATACATATAAATCATCCATCAATATATATTCATCCATCAATGACATAGCATAGAAAAAATAAATGACAAAAAATTTATATAATTAAGACATGGTCCCATCCTAGAAAAAAGAAAAATTAAAGATTACTAAATTCAATCCAAAGCATTATTTGGGTTTTGAATTTTGCTCCATTTTCGTGTATCCATCTTCATGTAGCTCCTCCATTTATTTCTCATCCCAAAAATCATTTAAAATTCAAATTTTAAACAATTTCAAATTTTATGCATAATAATATGTAATTTCAAAATTTATATTAATAATTAGATAATGTGTAATTTCAAAAATTAAATTTACAATTACATATTTTTATACACAATTTAAAATTAAATCTCAAATTTAAAATTGAAAATTTCTGAACCTCAACCTGACAGGCCATGGGCCCGAAGGCTCGCATCCTTCCATGGGCAGCCTCGACACTTAGCTGGCTAGCAGTCCACGACAGGGGCTGCTGCAGCCCCTAGGGCTGTCACGACTGCCCCTTGGCTGTAGGCAGAGCTTGCAGTTGTGGGGCTGCAGCTTTGGGTAGGGGCTGTGCAGGGGCTACTGCTCCACCAACACCAGCGACCATCCTCAAGGGGTTCGTTCTCATATTTCATGTCATATTCCCAATTTACCAATTAGGATCTCTATAAAAAAATTATAATTGGGAATTTCCACACAAAAAAAATTTTAAACATTAAATTAAATTTAATCTTCAAGAAAAAATAAATTATGGCCTTTAATCTTCAATCTCCTCCAAAAATAATTACATAAAATTTCCTATACTATTTCGGGTGTTCAAAAACTCTAAATAATAAATTCTAAAAGATAAAAAAATTAAAATCTATGAGAAAATTATGGTGACGATAAACCGCTCCCATAATTACATAAAAAATCCTAGATACAATTTTTTTGAATTCTAAGGAACCATGCAGATAAAATTGAGCATGCTTATAATAATTTTAAAAATTAAAATAACTACATACATCATCCATAATCTATGATAACAACATAAAAGAATCCTAGAATGCCACTCTCTAAATATCAAATCCATACATCAGGGAGACTAAAATGATTGTTTAATTTATGTATATGACATAATCACGAGTTGGCTCTAATACCATCTGTAGGAAAAAAAATGTTAGAGTGCATAGTGGAATTTAAAATTTTTTTTTTAAAGATCGTAAAATAACTCATATTGCCATACACAATAAATTATCAACAATCATGTACCTTAAGAGGAAAACACCAGGAACGCCGGAGGAAGTGATCAAGGGGCTTCAACCAATTAGACTTCTCTACTATTCTCCAATTCCCGGATGGTGGTGTGTGTGATAACGGAGAGATTTATTATTCTCGAAAAATTTTGTACAAGATATGTAAATGTATATTCATGATGAGACATGTTACAGAATATAGAGCAGATGAAAATTTTGATTAGCTGGATTTTAGTCAAAATTTGACATTGAATTAATGAACATAGTATAAAAGCTAAACATTAATTCAAATTATGATGTTTTAAATTTATTAGAAAAGTATGTAGAAAAATACTTATTAGGAGATCAATGGCTCACATGTAAGCCACCTTGATCAATGGCAAAGATTAGCCAAGCAAGTGTAAATTTCATTTATAGGAAAAAAAAAAAAAGAGTGAGAGAGATGAGAGGGCACGTGAGGTTGAGGGGGCAGTAACCAAGTGAATTAATTCACTTCCTTTTAATTGCAAGGGAAGTGATCGTGACAGAAAGAAAGAGTGAGAGAGATGAGGGGGCACGTGAGGTTGAGGGGGCAGCAGCCAAGTGAATTAATTCATTTCCTTCTAACTGCAAGGGAAGTGATCATGAGAGAGAGAGAGAGAGAGAGAAAGAGAGAAAAAGAGCAAAAAAGGAAAAAAATCATCTTCTTTGATTCCTTTCAATAGTTTCAGATTCTCTCTTCAAGCAAGTAAATTGTTCAAGTTTCAGCCCAAGATTTCAGAGCAAGACATTCTCAAGTTTCAAGTAAGGTAACCCCTCTTTCTCTCACGTTTTCGGATGAAAAGTCTGGGTTGTTTTGAGTGGAAAAAGAGAATGTGAGTTTGGCATGTTGAGATTTTCAGTTAAATCGAAATATGGTTTAAGTTTAGTTGTAGTTAAGCATGAATTTGTCAGTTCATGATTGTAGAAATGCAGTTTATACCTTGAAATGTTCTTATAGAGATCGATTTTGAGTGCAAGAAGTAAAACAAAGGCCATGAAAGCCTTAGAAAATAGAGGTGATGATTTCAAACTCAGAATCAGGATTCTAGGATGAACACGGGTATGTACACGGGCGTGTACAAGGGCGTGTTGAGAACACGGCCCCTAACATGCCCATATACACGACCGTGTTTCGAGAGAGTTTGAGACCCGAGTGTTACACGATCGTGTATCGGGCCGTGTAGAATGGCACACGGTCGTGGGAAGGGCGTGTAACAGACCATGTTCGACAGTAGGAAAACGCAGCCAGAAACATGGCCGTGTAGGTGCCCATGTATGCATGCATGAGTTGTATGGCCATGTTGCATGAATTACACGGCTATGCACGTAAGTCTAAAGCAGTACACGGCCATGAACACGCCCGTTGTTTGCAAATCTGTGATATATGCAAATAAATGCAAGTATACGTATCACATCCAAGTAATATATGATGAGAAAGAGTGTCGTACCCACAAGGAAAGTGCTTTTGTATTCAAATGTAATTGTTTTTACAAGAAAATCTACTTAACTAGATAAGTAACTAAATGAATTTCAATTATGGAGAAAGAATAAAATGGTAAACAGAATTTAATAAGAATTAAAATGAAATTTCCAGGTATAAAATTCAGGGTTTATATCTGCACCAACAATTGGGAAAAAAATAAGTTGCAAGTCACTTTCCTTTCACAGTTCTGAAATCGTGCTACAGCTTTGCTATAGCATCATTCTTTCTAGTCAGGATGTTAAAATATTCGTTTAGCTTTCAAATTCTAAGTTTGCATATTCCTATGTAGCTTCAGATTTGAGAAAATCGATTAAGAACATTATCCTTAAAGACCATGTGCTGGATGACTATTCCTAGCTTACCCACAGATTTGATTAATTTTTACTCTGAAAACTAACCAAACACATGTTATTCAATCTCAGTCAATTCATTAAACGTTTTCCAACATTCACGAATCAGTTGCTAATATCAGATTCCCTTCCAAGATCTAATACCAGATCAAATAGAATAAGCACAGATTGAACAATAAAAAGAATTATACTAAGCAAAACTATACAGATCTCAAATTCTGTTCAAGTACTCATGACTCACAACTCAGCTAAATTAAGCTTCCACGAGTTCAGCAAAAATCGCAAAACGACTTTGATTTAACATCAAAATACTGTTATGCAAAAAGAAAGACTGAAATCAATACAAAACAGAATTAAGCAGTAATGATCTCCCCTTTTCCAAGGTTCGAATCAAGCTAGTACAGCTCCAATGCCTTATGCGATCTGTGAAGAATGAACCCAGACGAATTCCTTCTTGAGATGTTGAATTCCTCACGATCTGGCCGAAGTTGCTCTCAATTCCACTTTTTATTTCTTTTCCGATTTTCCTTTTTTGCTCTGTTTTTCTCTCTTCCGATTCTGTTATTTTTCCCTCTTTCTTTTTTCTGTTATCTTTCTCTGTATATCCCCCTCGTCCTCTTCCTTTCAGCTCAGCTTTTATAGTACAAAAAGGGAACATTTTAAACCCTACTTGTGACATGTGGATGATCCTCTGGCTGATCGTGTGCATTGTGGTAGTGCTGGGCAATGATGCTGACACTTGGAGGATTGATTGACATCATCAAATTTAGCCAGCGTGGATTAAAATGTGTGCACATTCAGCAGACCACGTCAGCCAACGCCTGCTTCAGCTTTGCTGTGGCAATGCTACGGCAACGTCCAATTTTCAGCATTCTTCACGCTGCAAAGTCCTGCCATTCACCAAAAACAAAAACCAATCTCCAAAAACATATCACATGTTAAAAGACTTCAAAATGCTCTAACAAAGATCGATTCCCATGTGCTGCTAAGAATGAACTTTCATCAATGGCCACTAAAGTCAAAAATTGATAATTCTCATTTATAGTGCCAAGAACCATGACTTTTGTGATTTTAACTTCCTAAAATGGGCTATCTAAGCATGAAAATGTAACTTCATAACTCGAGAAATTCGAGTTATCACCCGTGTGCGAAGGCATGTTCGAAACTAAAAAAAAAAGAGTCTGGAAATATGATTTTTTATATTTTTCCATGTTTTAAGTATAAGATAAAGGTTAGAAATAATCAACGATTATTTCTTTTATAGGAGTTCAAGCCAGACACCCCGAGACAGCAGTCCCAGATCAACAGAGGCTCACGTTAGCGGACTTTCTATAAGTTTAAGCATTGTCCTGACTGCAACGTGGACAATCATGTTATATTCTATGATGTTATGTTTTGTTGTCTGGCGTGTATGTCAGACATTGATTGTCTGCATCACGATACACATGTCAAGCTTATGTCATGCATGTAGAAATTCATGTTTTAAGTAGATAATTCAGATACACATGATAGACAAGTATCAAGCACATGAAAACATGTAGGTGCATAAGGCACTATAGTGAGGTTAATAAAACTCACACCCCAAGTAAAACATGTAATATGTTCCTACTGTGGGGCAATCAGTATGCTACCCAGTTGGAATTTATAAAAAGATGGTAATTAAACCAGTTATTAGCGTACCAACCTTTCGATCCACGAGGAGGTTTTCATGTTCAGTTCAGTAAGGCTGCGAAGGTCAGTAGTAAAGTACCACTCTCAGTCATGCGCGTATTACGGTACGACCAATCAGGGGTCTAAAACCAAAACCTAATTTCAGATAATGTCCTAAGACTTAACATACAGCCATGAACCTGTTTATTCAGAGTCAAGTTTCATTTCTATACACAGTATTGCATGTTATAATTTCATGTTTTTATGTTTGAAATTACCGAGCCCATAGCTCACTAGTTTGTTCACATGTTGCAGGTAAGAGACCTGTTCACCCATAGTACATGATGGATGACGGACAGGGTATGTACATGGCAGGGGGACTGGGCGAAGGATGACGGTCCTACCATGAGTCTTTCGTTGTGCAGTTTTAAAAATTGAAGTATGAAATTTTAAAGGAATATGATTTTAAGTCAAGACTATATGATAAGAGAATCATGATCCATATATATATTATTTTGTTAATATGATTTCCTTATCACATTCTCGAATAAGATATATATATATATGTTTACAAGTTATGATATTAAGAAAAAAAATTTATTCCGTAAAATTTGTAAATAGTTTTCAAGTTAAGTATGATGCCGGCGACCCTTGAGGCCTACATACTATTGCGGTTAACTACAGAGTTGACTGTAATAGTACTATAGGGCGGGCCGTCACAATTAGTATCAGAGCAAGTTTACGATGTGTCTAGTTTAGAGTACCAACTATTGCCAAAGTTGGTGTCAGAGCAGTTGGTAGACCATATCCTGCTTGGCTCCGTGCATGTCCTATTCACCGCTCTAAGTAAGTTAAGTTTATGATAAGATAAGTAACTAGTTATGTATGAAAGTACAGGTCTGTAAAGACCCATACTTTTGTAGTAAGTATATGATGATATATTAATACAAGGAATGATATGAATCCTCTTATAAAGGATCTAAAATAAATTCATCTTGTGATTCCAGGATATAAAGTAACACGATGAAAAGCCAAGGCTAAGGCCAAAGACGGAGAAGGGGATGCCTAACTCTGTCTCAGAGAATAGAAGAGTTACAGGCTCTTCTAGAAAATCAGAACAGATAGAACAGGGGCAGGGATTAGTGGGGACTCCTACACAACAAGCAGCTAAGGCAAAACTAGTAGTGCTACCAGCTGCACTAGAAGTAGTTCAGGAACCACCAGCTAGGGTGAACCAAGAACCACTATACGAGAGATTTCGGAAAATGAGGCCTCCAGAATTTGAGGGTTCAACCGATCCCCTAGAAGCAGAAGATTGGCTTTCTTCTATCCAGATGATTCTGGATTTCATGAAATTAACTGAAGAAGAGAAAGTCTTGTGTGCATCTTTTGTTCTTAGGAAGGACGTAAGATTCTGGTGGGACACGGTCCGTATGAGGAGGGACGTGACCACGATGTCATGGGCAAAGTTCTTAGAGGAGTTCAACCAGAAATATTATGATCCCGCATCACTCTGACCCTAACAGAAAGAGTTTTTAGAGTTAAAGTAAGGTGACATGTCTGTCTGTGAGGTTTACAAGAGATTTGATCAGCTCTCCCACCTATGCCCATATGTAGTGCCTACGGAAAGGGAGAAGATACAGAAGATGATAGGCATGTTCAGGCCTAAGATTTCTACCTTAATTGACATTAGTCCAATCCTGCCAACCTTAATAGCCGACTGCGTTAGTCGTGCTTTGAGGGCAGAGTACCATCTTACCTGATAGAGAGAAGAGAGGGAAAAGGTCTGGGAAGTCAGGAAGAAAGAAAAGATCTTGGCCAAGGCCTCTCAACCTAGACAACAAAGTAAAGGCAATCAGAGTATAAGACCAGATCAATCTAGTAATCCAAGCCCTCAGTCCTAGCAAAAAAGAAAGGGCAATTTCTAGGGAACTCAAAGTCAAGATAATAGAATTCAGTCACGGAGAACTAACCCTACTACAGTACCAAGTAACCCCACCTGTCCTACTTGTGGGAAGAAACATGTGGGTCAATGCATAGCTGGTACAACTGCATGTTTTCAGTGTGGAAAAGAAGGTCATTTCATCAAGAATTACCCTATGAACAACCAATCTGTGTTAGGATCAAATTTTTCACGTCCACAACAGTCACAGGTTCATGCATTTAGATTAAGTTACAAAAGCCCTTCAGAAGTGCCTCCAACAGTGCAAGAAAGACAGGAAAAAGCTCATCAGGCAGATGCTAGGGTAATGGCCTACACCAGATAAGAGGCAGAGGTAGGGATGTCCAACGTGGTGACAGGTCAGATTTTTGTCGCTAATCGCTTGGCATCTATTCTTTTTGACTTTGGGGCCACTCATTCTTTCATGTCATATGCATTTGCTGATAAGTTAGAATACCCTAGAGATCACATGGGAAGAACTTTTAGAATTACTCTCCCTTTAGGAGAAATCATGTTGTCCGAGCACTGGTTACCTCATGTGCCAGTATTCATGGCAAATAGGGAGCTTTATGTAGAATTGATCATGATAAAGATAGTAGACTACGATGTAATCCTGGGAATGGATTTCCTAGGAAAATACCAAGCCATGAGGGATTGCAGAAACAGAAGAATAGTATTCAATTCAGAAGATGAAGAAAGTTTTGAATATGTTGATTTCTCAAGAAGGTCAAACAAGATGATGATCAGTTTATTGAAAGCCAAGAAGCTAATAGCCAGTGGTTGTACTAGATATTTAGCTTATGTGGCAGACACAGCAGAAGAGAAGAAGATACAACCAGAAGATGTTCTTATTGTCAGAGAATTTCTCGAAGTCTTTCTCGAGGAACTACTAGGAGTACCTCCAAAACGGGAAATCTCATTTGAGATAAAGCTTCTACCTGGAATAACATCGATCTCCAAGGCGCCATATCGCATGGCACCAGTGGAGTTAAAAGAATTATAAGTGTAGTTGAAAGATCTACTTGACAAGGGATTCATCAGACCAAGCTATTCCCCATGGAGGGCTCCCGTACTGTTTGTCAAGAAGAAAGACGGGACGTTCCGCATGTGCATAGATTATCAAGAGTTGAATAAGGTTACAGTCAAGAATATATATCCATTACTTAGGATTGATGACCTGTTCGATCAACTCAAGGGTGTAGTAGTGTTCTTGAAGATTGATTTGAGATCAGGATACCATCAACTAAGAATCGAGGAAGGTGATATTTCCAAGACAACTTTCATAACCCATTATGGGCATTATGAATTCCTAGTAATGCCGTTTGGGTTACCTGATGAATAGAGTCTTTAAGGAGTATCTTGACAAGTTTGTCATTGTGTTCATCGATGACATTCTTGTACATTCAAAGACTCACGTAGAGCATGAAGCACAGTTAAGAATTATTTTTCAGAAGCTGAGAAAGCATCAACTCTATTTCAAATTCTCAAAATGTGAGTTTTGGCTAGATATAGTACATTTCCTCAGACATGTAGTGTTCAAGGAGGAAATTGCAGTAGATCTAATCAAGGTAGAAGCGATAAACAAATGGCCTGCACCTAAGAGCGTGATAGAGATACGCAGTTTCTTAGGGTTAGTTGGCTATTACAGGAGATTTATGGAAGGGTTTGCATGATTGGCAACACCTTTCACAACCCTCATGCATAAGGAAAGGAAGTATGTATAGACAGAAGAATGTAAAAGAAGCTTCCAAGAGTTGAAGAGACGGCTGATAAGTGCACCGATCCTCAGACTTACTACTAAAGGGAAGAAGTATGAAATCTATAGTGATGCTTCAAGAGTGGGTTTGAGAGCAGTATTGATGCAAGATGGTAGAGTGATTGCCTATGCTTCACGCCAACTGAAAGAGCACGAGAAGAATTATCCCACCCATGACCTAAAACTTGCTGCAGTAGTGTTCGCACTCAAAATTTGATGACACTATCTGTATGGAGCACAGTGCCAGATTTACACGGATCATCAGAACCTAAAATACTTCTTCACACAGAAGGAGTTAAACATGAGGCAAAGAAGATGGTTAGAGTTGGTGAAGGACTATGACTGTAAGATCCTCTACCATCTAGGAAAAGCCAACCACATGTCAGATGCGTTAAGTAGAAAAGCTACAATTCTACAACAGTTGCCCATTGGCAGGTTATCAAGACCATTGCAGTAAGAAATTCATTCGCTTAAACTGGAGCTGATATCAGGAAAATTGTCAGCACTTTTGCTGAAGTCATCATTGTTTAATTATATCAAGGAAGCTCCGAAGCAAGATTCAAGTCTAATAGACTCCCAGGAAGAGATTTCCAAAGATGGATTAATCATGTATCAGAGGAAAATTCACGTTCCAGCAGATGAAGAACTTCGAAGGAAAATCATGTCAGAAGCTCATGAAACGCCATACTCAGTTCATCTTGGAGCCACCAAGATGTACCAAGACTTAAAACTGCAGTTTTGGTGGAAAGGGATGAAAGAAGACATTACGAAGTTCATGAGTAAATGCCTGACTTGCCAGAAAGTTAAGGCTGAGCAACAGCATACTGGAGGAATGTTAGAACCTCTGGAGATTCCAGAATGGAAATGGGAGCATATTACCATGGATTTTTTGGTAGGGCTACCCAAAACAAGAGAAGGACACGATGCTATCTGGGTAACTATGGATAGGTTAACGAAGACAGCTAGGTTCATAACAGTGAAGACTGCTTACTCATTGAAGAAGTTGGCAAACCTTTATGTAGCTCATGTTATCAGGTTACATGGAGTTCCAAAGTCCATAGTATCTGACAGAGATACACGATTCACTTCAAACTTCTGGAAGTGTATGCAAGGAGCCATGGGCACAAAACTGAAGCTCAGTACAGCCTTCCATCCTCAGACAGACGGACAATTAGAATGGACTATCCAAACTTTAGAGGATATGCCCCGAGCATGTGTAATGGATTTTCCAGGAGCTTGGAACGAGAAGCTACCACTAGTAGAATTCTCATATAACAACAGTTATTAAGCTTCCATCAGGATGGCACCGTATAAGGCCCTGTATGGATGAAAGTACAGATCGCCCATCCACTGGTATGATCTGAAGGAAAAACAACTGCATAAAACATATTTCATGCAGGAAACTTCTGATGCAGTTGCCAAGATCCAGCAAAGGATGAAGAGTGCTCAGAGTCGACAGAGGAGCTATGCAAATAGAAGACGGAGATCCCTAGAATTTAAGGAAGGGGACTTCGTATTTTTGAAAGTGTCACCCATGAAGGGGATTATGCGTTTTGGTAAGAGGGGAAAACTGAGTCCAAGGTATATTAGACCTTATAAGATTATCAAACGCATTAGGAAGGTTGCCTACAAGTTGGCACTACCTCCTGAGCTGACAGCAGCGCACAATGTATTTCACATCTTAATGCTAAGAAAATACATGTCAGATCCATCTCATATGTTACAACATGAACCAGTCCAAGTCTAAGAGGATCTAACCTATGAAGAACAGCCTATTCTGATACTGGATAGAGAAGAAAAGGTGTTGAGAAATAAGACTATCCCACTAGTCAAGGTATTATGGAAGAATCACAACATTGAAGAGCTACGTGGGAAAGAGAAGATGAGATGAGACTCTCACACCCTCACTTGTTTTAAATTTTCGAGGAAAAAAATCTTATAAGGAGGGATGAATATGATAACTGAGAGATTTATCGTTCGTAGAAAATTTTGTATAAGATATGTAAATGTATATTCATGATGAGACATGTTACAGAATATAGAGCAGATGAAAATTTTGATTAGCTGGATTTTAGTCAAAATTTGACAATGAATTAATGAACATAGTGTAAAAGCTAAATATTAATTCAAATTATGATGTTTTAAATTTATTAGAAAATTATGTAAAAAATACTTATTAAGAGATCAATGGCTTACATGTAAGCCACCTTGATCAATGGCCAAGATTAGCTAAGCAAGTGTAAATTTCCTTTATAGGAAAAAAAAAGAGTGAGAGAGATGAGAGGGCACGTGCGGTTGAGGGGGCAACAGCCAAGTGAATTAATTCACTTCCTTTTAACTGCAAGGGAAGTGATCGTGAAAGAGAGAAAGAGTGAGAGAGATGAGAGGGCACATGAGGTTGAGGGGGCAGCAGCCAAGTGAATTAATTCACTTCCTTTTAACTACAAGGGAAGTGATCATGAGAAAAAGAGAGAGAAAGAGCAAAAGAGGAAAAAAAATCATCCTCTGTGATTCCTTTCAATTGTTTCAGATTCTCTCTTCGAGCAAGCAAATTGTTAAAATTTCAGCCCAAGATTTTACAGCAAGACGTTCTCAAGTTTCAAGCAAGGTAAACCCTCTTTCTCTCACGTTTTCAGATGAAAAATCTGGGTTGTTTTGAGTGGAAAAAGAGAATGTGAGTTTGGCATGTTGAGATTTTCGGTTAAATCGAAATATGGTTCAAGTTTAGTTGTAGTTAAGCATGAATTTGTGAGTTGATGATTGTAAAAATGCAGTTTATATCTTGAAATGGTCTTATAGAAATCAATTTTGAGTACAAGAAGTAGAACAAAGGCCATGAAAGCCTTAGAAAAATAGAGGTGAGGATTTCAAACTCAGAATCAGGATTCTGGGATGAACACGGGCGTGTACAAGGGCGTGTTAAGAACACAGCCCCGAACATGTCCACATACACAACCGTGTTTCGAGAGAGTTTGAGACCCGAGTGTTACACGGTCGTGTATCGGGTCGTGTAGAATGGCACACGGTCATGAAAAGGGTGTGTAACAGGCCATGTTCGACAGCAGGAAAACACGGCCGTGTAGGTACCCGTGTACACATGCATAAGTTACACGGTCATGTTGCATGAATTACACGGCCATGCACGTAAGTTCAGAGCATTACACGGCCACGAACACGCCTGTGTAGAAAGGCGTGTTCGAAGCTAAAAAAAGAAAAAAACGAGTCTGGAAATATGATTTTTCATATTTTACCATGTTTTAAGTATAAGATAAAGGTTGGAAATAATCAACGATTATTTCTTTTATAGGAGTTCAAGCCAGACACCCCGAGACAGTAGTCCAAGATCAACAGAGGCTCACGTTAGCGGACTTTTTGTAAGTTCAAGCATTGTCCTGACTGCAACGTGGACAATCATGTTATGCTCCATGATGTTATGTTTTGTTGTCTGGCGTGTATGTCAGACACTGATTGTCTCCATCATGATACACATGTTAAGTTCATGTCATGCATGTAGAAATTCATGTTTCAAGTAGATAATTTAGGTATACATGATAGACAAGTATCAAGCATACGAAGACATGTAGGTGCACAAGGCACTATAGTGAGGTTAATAAAACTCACACCCCAAGTAAAACATGTAATAGGTTCCTACTGTGGGGCAATCAGTATGCTACCCAGTTGGAATTTCTGAAAAGATGGTAATTAAACTAGTTATTGGCGTACCGGCCTTTCGACCCACGGGGAGATTTTCATGTTTAGTTCAGTAAAGCTACAGAGGTCAGTAGTAAAGTACCACTCCCAGTCATGCGTGCATTACGGTACGACCAATTAGGGGCCCAAAACTAGAACCTAATTCAGATAATGTCCTAAGACTTAACATACAGCCATGAACCTGTTTATTCAAAGTCAAGTTTCATTTCTAAACACAGTATTACATGTTATGATTTTATGTTTTTATGTTTGAACTTACTGAGCCCATAACTCACTAGTTTGTTCACATGTTGCAGGTAAGAGACCTGTTTACCAGTAGTACACGGTGGATGACGGATAGGGTATGTACATGCCAAGGGGACTAGGCGAGGGATGATGGTCCTACCATGAGTCTTCCGTTGTGCAGTTTTGAAAATTGAAGCATAAAATTTTAAAGGAATATGATTTTAAGTCAAGACTATGTGATAAAGGAATCATGATTCTTGTATATGTTATTTTGTTAACATGATTTCCTTATCACATTCTCGAACAAGATATATATATATGTTTACAAGTTATGATATTAAGAAAAAAAATTTATTCCGCAAAATTTGCAAGTAGTTTTCAAGTTAAGTATGATGCCGGCCTACATACTACTGCGGTTAACTACAGAGTTGACTGTAATAATACTGTAGAACCTGTACAGCAAGGGTGGGCTGCCACAATGTGTGGGGGCGCTCAGTTCCTCGATTAGTTTTCTAGCATGGCTTGTCTCTTTCCAACCTCCAAGATCTCTAAGAATTTATTGTTGCTAGTGTGGTGTGCAATAATAAATTCGCTCATTTAAGAGTCTGTGGTCTAAAGAAAATAGGAGTATCAAATACTTGTATAATCTCTTATCCAAAACAAAATTCAAAATCAAATTAGGAGAAAATCTTGTCTTTCATCCTTATCTACAAGTGGATGCCACCTACAGTGTTAGGACAAGATTTTATTCAATTTAAATTCAAATATGATAATATTTTAAATTTCAAATATTTATTTTAAAACAAGATTTTTAAAATTCAAATTAATCTAATATTTGATTTTCAAAATCAAATATAATTAATTTAAATTTCAAATCTTATTTTCTAAAATAAATATTAATTAAATATTTATCTCATTTATTGAATGACATAAAATTATAATTTTACATCTACGATACCTAGAAAAAAACTTCTACTCCCTATGGGAGGGTGATCTAGATTTTTCTCATCACTAAATGTAAGATAACAAGTAATAAAGAATATCCTAACCCATTATCATCTGTTAAGGAATTATATAAAGCTAGTAGAGGGACCTATAAGACATATATAATGTGAGTTTCAATAATTCATGTAACTATTATCCTATACCAAATAAACTCATTTATTAGTTTCAAAGTCATACCATCATAAACCTAAACTGCGCTCCCAATTATATACCGTATTATGTAAGCTAGTGATAAGCTATCATTTAATGACCTTGTCATATATGTAAAACCCTCATATAATACCCATGATCAGCCTTAGGTCAGAGTCTATTCGACCTACTGATCAAGCTATCTTAAGGATCCATTATACTCCTGAATAAGAAAATGATTATTCACTATATGTGAATAAGAAGTTATCTACCTGACAAATGACCCAAGACCTTGTCCATTTTCACATCCAATATAATACCTTTAAGAGGATAACCTTTACTCTTCATTAGAGCTATGATTCCAATATCTATAAATAAACCCTCATCGTATACAAGTCATCTACCTAACGAACCGGTTTATAAGCTTACTATCTATGAGACGCTTTAGCCATTGGAATATCAAAGTACACAAGTCATATACATGAAGCAATTCATCTACTCAATATTAAGGTTGTTGCATAATAAATGTCAAAAATGACATGATCCACTTAAGCGGACTACGCAGAACAATTACACTTTGGTCCTTATCCAATATGTCACCACCAAGTAACATTTCTATGTCTTTACTCTGGAGTTGAAACTTTAGATAGTGAAGACAAATCATTCCCTAATTGGCTTTAGATAATATAATAGTCTTAATATAAGTTAGATACTCGGTCTAACTCCATAGACTACAGACCACAGTTTATAGTGCTTACTTTAAAATGTTGTCTTCTTACATATAAAAGTCTATTGTTTGCAGCATTCTAATAGTTTAACACAAGCAGTCAGTGAACTATATTTGCTTATATTTACTTTAACATGTAAATAAGATGAGGAAATATAGCAATGTAATAAATAAACTCTAATATAATTTTATTATTAGTTCAAAATAAATGAAATACACATAAAATGTCTTTCCTGCTTAGGGCATTCTTAACATATCCATGATCTTGTTTCAATGGGAGCACCATGTAGATTATAAAGTAAATAAGAAAATGCTAACAAATAAAATTTTGACATTCTTTGTTAATAATAATTTTTCATTTTGTATTCCTTAGTATTGTACAATGTTGTCCTTTCAAATTTTTAAGTGTTGCACTATAATTTAATAGTCAAAAACATAAAATAAAAATCTTTCTAAACATACTAAGTAAAATGTCCTTTAGTATATGCTCACCCATTCAATTATGCAAATGATTTTTCACATCATAACATAAAATATAAATGCCCTCTCGTTGATTCTTTTAGGGATATTCATAATATTTTTATCCATAAATATAAATTTAAACATATCACTACTATATACTAGTAAAATAAATGTATATATATATGTATAACAAGCCTTAAATCCGATATCACATGTGAAATGGTACGAATATGGTAAGGAATATAAGTCCCAACAAGGACACATGTTGGGTGGAGGAAAAAAGTCACACTATAACAATAGTGTTTTTTACACTAGTAAAATGTCATCCCAAAAAACGTAAAGTCGACAGAAATATTTCTTTTTTGATCACAAGTCATCACAATTAAGTCATCACAAATAAATGGTCACAAATACATTATTTGCGATGACAAACTACGGTCGTAATTACAATACCCAACCATGTAACCTTGATCACTTTTGGTTGTTTTGATTATTTTTATTTGTTTATGACTTTTTCTATTTATCATTATATTCAATTTTAGTAAAATTGAAATTTTTACGTATAATAAATCACCAACATAATAGATTTGCAGTTTCTTGAAACTTGTCGGACATGAACCTACTGTAGTAAGGACCTTAATGATCTTAATTCTTAAGGTTCTTCAGGAGATTGGCTCAGCTGCTTTCTTATTTGCTGCCCCACCATTAGCTTAGATGTGCTCATGAAGGTCACTCTTCTAGCATTTGTGGCATTTAGCAGCCTCCCTATCAACTACAGAGTGGAGGATACCTTCTTGGTACTCGTAATCAAGAAGAACCAATCCTGCAACATCGTCAGCATGTTAAGTGGTTTTATTATGCATAACTTTAGAAAAAATTAAATTACAATTAATTCGAATGATATCAACATGTCTTGTTGAATGTCTCTCTTGTGCTGAGGGTCTACATCTTTCTAGGCATCATGAAATGGTTCACATATATCCTTAGTGTAAATGCTGACCACACAATCAAACCAGAAACCGTACCAACCAAGTGCCTTCTAGGTACCTTCGGCCTCATCAAAAGTGATGGTGATCTTCCATCCCTCACCAACTTTGCCACTATCTCATGACCCTTTGCCTTCTCTTGACCTACACTTCATCGAGGTGCAACATTAGGTATATATATTAAAATTAATTTACTATCATATTTATCGATTATATAATGCTAACTTAATAAATATAACAAATTTATAATTAGGTTGTAACAGTATGATGTCACTCTCGAAGGACCGGGTGGAGGCTGCATTCCTCCTAATAAACCAACATAAGTTATGACTAGACCAGACATGACTACTTGTTAACAAATTAAAATTATTTTAATATCATTTTGTCATCTATAAATACTATACATTCATTTTTTATTATTATATTAAAAATAAATAATAAGAAAAGCAATAATTACAATATATATTTTATATTCGTCATCACTACTAATATACTGAATGGGGACCCCATTATCATTTATGTCATCATCGCCTTTGGACTTAATGAATTCGTCTTCAATATATTCTTTTAAAGTTTCATCCTCCTCTCCTAAGTGTGTTATTAGACACACACCTAGAGTACAAAGGAAGACATACTGAAACTTTACCAAAGGCGCAAGTGAAATTAAATGACAAACAAATAAAATACAATATCAAACTATCCAAACGGGATAATTCAAGCATCAATTACTATGTACCATCCTTGGATGAGTCTAAGATTAACTCATGCATGCACATGCAATATGCAAAATATAAAATTGTACTCACATACTTTTTTTTTTTGACTATGCAGTCACCTGTCATAACCTAGGGAGCAAAATATTATATCATATATTTTATATACATTTATGAAGTTTCATCAAATTTTGTCTAAATTTTATGCTTCTATATAAATTATTAGGTTTTATACTTTTAACATTTAACATGTTCTTTTATTTACTAGTACAAAATGATTTTTTTTAATTTATACGTATTTTTATTTTTGTCAAAATATTTATTTAATAATATCATATACTTATTTTTTTAATTTATTACAATTTTTTAATTTCTAATTCTTTATATTTTTATTTTTTAATTATTTAAATAATATTATAATTTACTAAATAAATCATTCTTTTTTAAAAGCTTGCTGATTATTAAACATTCCATCTAAATATAAATTTATTTATAATTTCATTATTTTTTATAGTTATTAATTATTTTTTAATGTACCAATTATTAAAATTTACATATATTTTTTAAATTTACTAATTACTAAACCTTCCATATAACCAAATTTAATAATCAATTTTCCTACATAAATTTTTCAATAACTAAATTCAATAATAAATTTCCATAAATGATTTTTCAATCAGATTCCATAATCAATAATTTGGGTTTATTTCTCCATCTCTTGCCTCACCGATTTCAGAGAGTCCAACTGATGGTGCCAATATTAAGGAGTGAGCGGATAATATTTTACATGCTTTGGAAAATGCACCAAAAGAAAGGTTCTATCTCATGTCACATTGGATCCTAATAGTTATTTATCCTTGGAATGACTTGGTGATATACTTTGATCCTTTCAGAAATGAACCACTTGATGATTTTCAAAACCTAATTAAGTTATAAGTATAGTTTTGTTTAAATTACATATGATACACTACAATTTTTTTTGTTTAAATTAAAACTTACTAAGTTGTTTTGTACTTTCTTATTAGGTACTTAATGATTGGAAGATTTTAGTTGGACTAGGGCAAACAAGGCGGCGAAGCGGTGAAACAATGATCAAGACTGTCAAATATCCTTAACACTTGAGTAATGTCGAGTGCATTTTTTTTGTACTGGCTTATATACATGAAATAATTTTGGTGGTTAATAGATTATCTATGCTTGAAAATAAGGAATTTTGTACAAGTGATGATATTGGTGAGGTTTGGAGAGAATGAGCATGTTTTGTAATGAACTTCATATGATATGAGTGAAGTTAGGAGAGAATACATAAGTTTTGTAATTAATGTTATATATTTGTGTTAATTTATAGACAATTATTGTAATGTAATTTTAATTTCTTATTTCAAATTCTGGAGAATGTTGATAACACATAAGATTTGTCACCTGTGAGTTTTTTTTTTTTTTTTTTCCATAAATGAACTTTCCACGACCATTTTAGTTGGATTCTACTAGTATTTTCTCAAGAAACGATAATGGAATCTTAAGTTTTCACGACCATTTTCTTAGGAAACGGTTGTGAAATTTCAAGCTTCCACTATTGTTTTTAAAACAGTCGTGGAAAGTCTTTATTAAAAAAAATTTCCACGACTGCTACAATCATGGAAAGTCTTTATTGAAAGAAAAATTTCCATGACCATCGATAAATGGTTGTGAAAAATGAACAAACTATAATTGTTAGAAAACGATCGTAAAATCATCTTACTTTCCATGATCGTTAAAGAATGGTCATAGTAGCTTTCCATAATCATTTTTAACAGTCATAGAATTCTCTTTTTCTGTGGCACCCCATGCCCTGAGTGTTCCGGACCGTTACTAAAAACTTACTACTTTAAATAATACTTATACTTCCTTACAATTGATACTTAAAGTTACTTAATTAGATACCATAATTTTAGGGATTTTTTTTAATTGCGTATGTATTTACTATTCATGTACGTGTACTATTAATAGCTACTATTCAAAAATACTATTTAACGGTTACTAATCATAAATACTATTTAACGGTTACTGTTTAAAAATACTATTTAACGGTTACTATTCAAAAATACCGTTTAACCATTACTATTTAAAAATATTATTTAACGATTTTTATTCACAAATACTGTTTACTCAAAAATTATGCGGAAGAATACTCACCGTGTGTCCACAACCGCCCCTCACATCCAGCTCCGCCGTCGTCATTGCCTATAGATGATTAAGCCATAGGACACTTACCTATAACATGAACACACTCCGTGAGCTTTACACCTAATAAGTACAACATGTTACCGCAAAATATGTTTAAACATAGTACATACTTAAAATCACATAAGCATGTCATATATCACGCAACAAATCACATATCATCACATAACATATCATTGAATATAAAACTTTACATATATTATGCATAACAGAATATATCATGTACTGAAATGCATTTTACTGTAACTAAAAGTATGGTGAACTATAACTAATGCATGATCCGGTTATGTTTATTTATGCTTCAGTATTCTTTTTCTTCTTGTCTATTTAGGACCCATGTGTCGGTACTATGTGTGCACAGACTATCGGTAATGTCTATAGTTAAAAAGCCGGGAGCCATCAACGGATGCTTAACTTTCTGGTTTAACTTATCTTAAAAACCCTTTTGACTGAAAAGACCAGTATAACACTCTTATAAATTTCCATCTTGTTTATCTTTTCTAGTCACATGCTTTTCTAATCTGTCCCTAATCCTACGCAGTAAGGACGTATGGTATCTAACATGATCTTTCATCAATCTACGTGATTGTGAAACTATATGCTCTTAAATATGCTGTGCATCATCGTGTGCACGGCATACATATTTTAACATACTGTAAAACATTGTTTTAACTTCATTTTATTCATACTGTAGGCGGAGTTTTACTTATTTAAATTGCAAGTAAATGAATATTCATACTCACGCCTCTATTAGCTTACAGGTTACCACCTGTTATCAATAACGTATTTTATCAGTACCTTCACTGAGTCACTAGCACTTTTAGTGACTATTACTTATGTTTCTATGTAGTACCGAGGCCCATCGGTACCCTATTGGCCTACTTTGGGGATTTGGCATCTAACTCCTATCATCATTTGATTAACTGTCTTCTTGACAGATTAATCACCGTTCCTTACAGTGTCATTCAGAACACGGTCTTTGACTGGTTGCCGACCAGTCAACTGACCGGTTACCTCACGTATTGGTAACTAGGTAGCCTATTGAGTTACTATGCATAAACTTGGTGTAGTAACCGGCTGGGTTACTTTGCTTGTTTGGGTGTGGTAGCCTACCGGGCTACTATTCCTTAGTATAGTGGCCTACCGGGCCACTATGACTTGTTTGGTGTAGTAGCCTACTGGGCTACTAAGGCTTGTTTTGTGTAGTAGCCTACCGGGCTACACACACTATTTTGTTTATTTAAGAAAATCATTTTGGTTAACTTATAAAATTCTTGGAAAAATTATGTGTTTGGAACCCGTCTCCTTATCACCCCATTGGAAGGTGGGGGATATTTTTATGAAAACCATGTTTATATTTTAAAGTGTTAAAACACATTTTTGAGGTTGCATTTTAAAGGTGGTTTTTGAACTACTTTTAAAAACTGTTTTGAAAGTTGACTGAAATAACTTTGTTTCTAAATTTGGCGAACATGAAAGTTTTCATCCTCGACAAGATGAAAAAATCTCATGTTCACCTCGGAGCTCAATTCTAACGCTAACCGGCCCCAATCTTACTAAACTCGTGGCCTATGTGCCCAGTTTTTACAAAAAATCCTAGTTTTGCATTGTTTTGAAAACGGCTCTATTTAAGGCCAGAAATGGCCAAATTTTTAAAACTCGCATAGAAAGTTCTTAAGATCTCGACAAGATCTACAATTTCGTGTTGAGCCTGAAGTCCGATTCAGAATCTAAGTAGTCCATTTTTAATAAAACCTGAGACTGATTTTTGGGTTCGGATTTTGTTCCCAGTTTTGGGCACCGAGTGAAAATCACTCAAAAAACCTATCGTGGTGTCGTTTTTGACCAAAGGCTTTTGACACAAAAATGACTGTAACAAAATTTTCCTTAAAACACCATGTTTTACCAAATCCTAAAATCAGACCCTAAGGGGGTCAAAATAGCCAAAATCCGTGGCTTTTCCTTAGGGTCCAATCACTAAAAACGTTTATGCTCTCATTTGCCCACAACCATTTATAAAAATAATGTAAACACAACCACAACCATATAAACTTAAAAATGGAAACTTAAGGGCTCAAAATAAACTTATTACAAACCACTTACATAAACAAATATGCATAAATGATCATCAAAATCATAAAATCACTAAATCACCAAGAGTAGGGTTTTTCGGTTATTGCCTTTGTGCTTGGAACCAAGCACGATTTTGTACTAAGGCTTGATGACCAAAATGGCCATGGAAAACCAAGGGAATAAGGGTCGGTTTTGTGCTAGCAAAACACTAAAATAATTTCTCTTAGTATCAAACTAAATCAACATCTACAAACCACAAAGATTGATTCGAAATCTTACTCTTGAAAGACTTATAATGACTTAGATTTAAAGTCACCTAGCACAAGCTTGAAGAGGTTGGCTTTTGATAAATTTTTGGTATGATTTTGGACTTGAAAAATGGTGGCTTGGGGGTATGGAATACTCGGCAGCAACAAAAGGAAAAGAGAGAGGAAATGAGTTGTGTTTTTGGGGTGTGAAAGAAAGAAAACACAAGCTAAGGTATGGTCACTCTTTTTATAGGAAAACTCTAAGCAAGCTTAACCAACTTAAGCTTAATTAATCAAGCCAAATTTAGGCTAATTTGGAGACAAAATTCTGCCCTTCTCAGCCCATTCCCACCAGATTTGCTGTAGCCACAGTGGAAGGGAAGAATAAAAAATGGCATGGTGTAAGGTGATGGAAAGTGATATAAAATTTAACATTGTTTATACAATGTGTCATAAACTAACTCAATATTTTATTTTTCACTTTTTGGGGTTTTTTAGCAGCTGAGAACCAGCTGGTTTTCCAGTAGAGAACACAGTTTTGGGCCAAGAAAAATTCATTCGTGTTGCTCTCTTCCTAGTCCAATTTTCTACTGCGGTTTTTGATCCTTTTTCGGCAATGTCCGAATTTGCATCCAGAAATCATATTTTCTGAATCTGATTTTTACACTGATGATTTCTAGTTGATTTATACTGTCTAAGAGCCTATTCTACACCAATTTACTATTCATTTCCTATACTTTGGTTGTGTCTATACTGTGCTGTCATTTCGCACGTAAATTGAGGTGTTCTAGGGTGAAATTTCAAACACAGTCTCTCTTAACTAATTTGGAGGTGCTAATTTCAATTTTATCAATCTTATATCCGTCTGGGGTTGTCTGGACCAGTTTTCAGGATCTGTGTGATCCCATCTCAAAAAACGTGTCAGGTGCCCAATTGACTAATTTGGGCATCCTGAGTCTAAATATATTAGTTTTGGGGTGAGTAAAGGTCGTCTTGACCCTCTTCTCGATACTGCGTATCCCTTAAACAAAAATTCATAGTTTGTGCTCAATTGACCAAATTGAACGTGCTGATTATGATTATATCAGTTTTAAGTCAAATTAATGTCGTCTTGACCAGTAACTTGACATTGCATTTTTCACTATTCACTGCTTTCTATTCAAACTGACTAGTCTGAGTGTTCTAACTCCAATTTTATCAGTTTCTAGACGAGATGAGGTCATCTAGACCATTTTCTTGGTATTGTACCCTGCTAGGGTTTCTATCGCTGTAATGCTCAGACGTTCGGTCTGAGCGTTCTGATGATTTGTTCACCAGTCTTGTGTCAAGAAATAGTCGTCTGGACCAATTTCTTGATACTGCGTATTTCATACACTTATACACATAATAGGGTGGACTAAGTTTACTGTTAATCACCCCCTTTCACTGCATGAATAGTACCTAAATAGTATTGTATCTGTTTAGTCTATTCAACTAGAATTTATACTGTATTTTTCAACTTAATTACTTATTACATAGTAATTAAGCGTCACAAAATGCGGGAGTTATTTCACTGGCTCTCTACCATATACACGACCTCCTACAGGGGCATGTACAAGGTTACATGGGCGTGTACCAATTAAGCTTGCTCAACACGGCCGTGTCTTGAAACAGATTCATTTTACCGATTGGTACATGGCCTCTTACAAGGCTGTGTACTTGGTCGTGTTCACTTACACAGCCATGTTCACTTATACGGTCTTTAACATTTCAACAACTCGATCAGTACACGATCACTTACACGACCGTGTACCCGACTGTGTTCACCTATACAGCCATGTACAGTTGTACGGCCTTTCTCACGCACATAGTCCGGACAGTACACGGCCATTTACATGGCCGTGTAGGTGCCCGTGTTCTTCATATTTGCACTAAAATGCACCAAATTGTCCCTAAATTTCTCATTAAATGAAAATTAAGTTACAGGGATGGGGTGGTCCTTACATTTTCTACTAATGAAATATTCCAATTAACAAATTTAATATAAAAAACTAGCAAAAAAAATTTTCAACCAAAATTTACAACAAAATAATCAACATCAACATAACCATCACCATCAACATTAGCAAAAACATAAAAAAAAACAATTAAATTAATTAAAAAAATAACTCACAACAACCAAACCCACTAAGAATAAAGGTTGGAAACCGACGGTAGAGGGTGGTGGCTACAATTAAAGGAGACAACTGATGATAGGAGAGGGCGACAACTGAACTGCAATGGGAAAATGGTGATTTCACGGATAGAGGAGGGTGGGGGTGGGGGTGAGGGTGTGGTGACTAGGATATTACCTTATGTTGAGGGAGAAAGTGGTGATAGAGGGATGGCCAATGGAAGTGGAGGACGGAAATGGGAAGTGTGGGAGATTTTTTAGGTAGATTTTTTAGTGGATTTGGGGACGATTTTTGGAAAATGCGTTTGGTTGAGGGAGAGAGGGAGTTTAGGAGAGGGAAAGATGGAGATTTTGAGGGTTTGGGAGGGATTTTGGGTGGGGAGGAGGAAAGAATCCGAGAGAGGCCAAAAGGAAAAATAAGGAAAAATAAGGCTCTGTGCACAGTTATAACCAGAACTTTTAGCGATGACATAATGAGAAAAATGGGGAAGAAGAAGAATCCATGCAAGGTTATAACCAGAGCTTTTAGTGATGACATAGCAAAAAAAATAACATGTCACTATAAAACAGGAACAAAACGACATCATCTAATCATTCATCATTAAAATTATTTTAGGAATATTCTTAGAATAATCCAGAAACAATATTAGCAACGACAATTTTTCAACGTTATCACAAATAGTTTTGCAAAACCACCAAATATTCTGTCATTTTTTCATAAAAATTAAAATTTTCAAGTATTTTGCAAAGATACATTGTTACAAACACTCCCATAATTAATAACTTTTACCAAAAAGTTAATTAAATAATGGTTATTTATTGGGAAGTTTCTACACCAGCTTATTGCAATGACAATTTTACATATCATTGTAAATAATTATTGGGAAATTGTCAAATAATTTTTGAGATTCTGCCAATATTTCACATCTATTTTTTGTGAAAAATTAAATTTCTCAAGTATTTATGATAACATGTTATCGCAAATACCGTAGGAAAAAATCGGTAAAAACTCATCAAAGTGGCGCAGTGGAATAACAAAAATTTTTCAAAATCGTTAAATATCTCGTAATACCATATATAATAAACTAACAACAATAAAACTCATACCTCAAGAGGACGCCAAACTACGGAGGAAAATGACCGGAGGGCTTCAACCAACTAGTCTTCTCTACTATTCTCTAATTCTCGAATGGCAGAGTATGTGAGCAGTCAGTTCCTCGATCGACATGCTAGCACTGCTAGTCTCCTTCCGACCACCCAGATTTCTAAAAAACTTATTGTCACGATGAGTTATGCAACAATAAGCTTGCTTACCTGAGAGTCTGTGGTCTGAGAGAACTGAAGTGGCAGGACCCCTATTTATAGACATGCATGAGGTGATCCCTTGAATTCAAATTGGATTAGGAAAAGATTTTCTCCCTTATCCATTCACAAAATCCAAAATTTACATAGGCCAAAAAACAAGGTAGATTCAGCCTACTCTAGGATTTTGTAATCCAAATTCAAACAGGATTTTAACTTGAATTTTATCTCCTCATCTATCCATAAAAAAATCGATTTCCCCTAGTGCCAAAAACATGACTAGATTCAGCCATTAAAGTGTGAGGAGAATCAAAATCCAAATAGGATTTCTAGCTTGAATTTTATCTCACCCTTATCCATATAAAAACCAAAAATTTCCCTTAGATTTATCCAATAATTTTCAGCCACTTTTGAAGGGAGAGAATCAAAATTCAACTAAGATTTTCTTGCTTGAATTTCTCTTGAATCTTATCCACAAAAACCGAACTCACCTAGGGAGAATCTTCCCTAACAAATTCGGCCACTTTAGGTTAGGATTAGGATTCAAAATTCAAGTAGGATTAAAACAAAATTTTCCTCTCCATTATCCATATCAAAACCGAATTCCCCATGTGGATTTATCTACAAAGAATTCGAACTTTACTAGGATTGTGATTCAAAATTTGAATTCAAATTTCAAAGTTCAAATTTCAAAAATCAAACTTCAAATTCAAAGTTCAAATTTTAAAAATCAAACTTCAAATTCAAAATTCAAATTTAAATTTCGAATTCAAATTTCAAATTTTAAATTCAAATTTCAAATTTAAATTTCAAATTCAAAATTTAAATTTCAAATTTCAAATTTCAAAATTCAAATTTCAAACTCCATAAAAAGTTTTATTTCAAATTTTGTCCTCATGGATAATTTTCTACAACTCCAATTCAATCTCAAATAAAATCATGGCAACTTTATTTGGAGTTCGAATAATTGTGTACACTATTATCCAAAACAAAATTCGAATTTAACCGGAGAGAATCTTGTCCACCATCTTGATCCTATGTCAACACCATCCATGCAAACTCAACTAGCCAATAAGCATACACAAATCAATTTGCCATTCGTTAAGGAATTATGTGGAGCTAGTAGAAGGACCAATTGGACATATATAATCGGCCTCTCGTGAATCCATATGATCATTATTCTATACCGAACAACTCAATCATATGATCACTAATTTCATAGTCACACCACTATAAACCTGAAACTGAACTTCTAATTATATACTGCATTATGAAACCCTGTGACAAGCTAATGTCCAATGACCTTGTCATATATGCAAAACCCTCATATGATATTCATGATCAACCTTAGGTCAAAGTCTGTTCAATCCTACTGATCAGGCTATCTTAAAGTTCTATTATACTACCGAATAAGAAAATGATTATTCACCACATGTGAATAAGAAATCATTTGCCCAGTAGACGACCTAAGGCCTTGTCCATTTTCACATCCAGTATAATGCCTTTAAGAGGATACCCTTAACTCCTTAGAGCTATGATTCTGATAACTATAAACAAACCCTCTATCGTATACAAGTCATGCACCCAACAAACCGGTCTATAAGCTTATTACCTCTGAGATGCTTTAGCCATTGGAACATCAAAATACACAAGTCATATACATGAAGCAGTTCATTTACTCAGGATTAAGGTTATTGCATAATGAACATCTAAAGCAGATTGATCCACTCATAGCAGACTACGTAGATCAATCATGCTTTAGTCCTGGTCGAATATGTCACCACCAAGTAACATATCTATATCTCTATTCAGGAGTCTATGCTCCAGACAGTCAAGACAAAACGTCCTCACCATGACTTTAGACAACATAATAGTCTTAACATGAGTTAGATGCTCGATCTAACCCCATAGACTACGGACCTTAGTTTAGACCGCTTACTTTAGAACATTGTCTTCTCGTATATAAAAGTCCATTGTGTGCAACATTCTAACAGTTTTAACACAAGTAGTCAGTGAGCCATATTTGCTTACATTTACTTTAACATGTAAATAGAATAAGGACAAACAGCAATGTAATGAATAACCTCTATATATAATTTTATTGTCCAGTTCAAAATAAATGTAATATATCAAAATGTCTTTCATGCTTAGGGCATTTCCTAACAATCTCCCACTTGCCCTAAGCCAGTAGGTATGCCATGTTACGCATCCCCGTCGCCTCTACATGCCTTTTAAAGCTTCTAGCCACTAAAGTCTTAGTAAAGGGATTGGCAATGTTGTCCTCAGACACGATCTTACATATAACTACTTGTCCTATCTCCACATGCCTTCTTATAATGTGATACATTCGATCTATGTGTTTGGTCCTCTTATGGTGCCTGGATTCCCTTGTGTTGGCAATAGCCTCACTGTTATCACAGTAAACTATGATAGGCTTGTCAACACCCAGAATGACCTCAAGGTCTCTAAAGAACTTATGGAGCCAAACCGCTTTTTTAAATGCCTCAGCCGCAACCACATACTTAGCCTCCATCGTAAAGTCAACCGTGTAACCCTACTTCATGCTTCTTTACATGACAGCACCTCCTTTGAGCAAGAACACTGATCCTGATGTCGATTTACTCGAATCCTTAGAAGTCTGGGAGTCTGAGTCTGTGTATCCTACTGGTGTTAGGTTCCCTTCCGAATACACTAGCATATAATCCCTCGTTCTCTTAAGATACTTGAGAATATACTTTACTGCTTACCAGTACTTGATTCCAGATTCGCTTGATATTGACTCACCATACCTACTGCAAAACATATATTCGAGTGAGTGCAAAGCATAGCGTACATAAGGCTACCCACAGCGGATGCATAAGGGACCTTACTTATATACTCTCTTTCTTCTGATGTCTTAGGATAGTCATCCAATGAAAGAGGTAGATCAGCAATGTAATGTTGTGAACCTTTCTTTGCCTCTTGCTATCATTTTGTTTTTTCAATCTCAAAAGAGACGAATGCCAAGAACATAATTAGCTTCTCCGAAGTCCTTCATGTCAAACTATTGGGGCAGCCAAAGCTTAACCGATGATAAATTCCCTACGTCATTCCCCATGAGCAATATATCGTTGATATAGAGTACTAGAAAGACCACTTTACTATCCTTAATACATTTATAAATGCAAAGTTCATCAATGGTTTGGTCAAAACCAAATGTTTTGATCGCTTGATCAAACCTTTGGTTCCATGAGCGGAATGCTTGCTTTAATCTATAAATAGATCTAAGCAACTTGCAGACTTTTCTTTCTTGGCCTTTTACCACAAACCTTTCGGGCTGTATCATATAGATTCTTTCCTCAAGATGGCCATTCAAGAATGCCGTCTTGATGTCTATTTGCCAGATCTCGTAGTCCAGAGTCGCGGCAACGGACAGAAGAATACCGATAGACTTCAGCATAGCAACAGGCAAAAAGGTTTCATCTTAATCGATTCTAGCTTTTGCATATACCCCTTGGCAATCAATCTAGCTTTGAAAGTTTCCACTCTCCATTCCACATCTTTCTTTCTTTTGTAGACTCACTTGCATCCAATGGATTTTATCTCATCTGGTAGATCTACAAGTTCTCAAACAGAGTTGGATTTCATAGAATTCATCTCATTATTCATGGCCTGTTTCCAAGATTTAGAATCAACATTATTTATAACTTCATCATAAGTGACCAGATCATCCTCATGCTCATGAATCTTGACCCGGTATACCTCAGCATCATACATGAAGAAATTAGGCTTCCTTAAAACCCTCCCACTACGATGAAGCACCCTAAATTATTGATCGTCTGCAGGTCTTTCACTGGAACTCAGACTTGTGTCCAAGACCAAAACATGTGGAGTATTTCTTTCACCCGATATCTCCTCTAACACTATTTTGCTTCGAGGCTAAAAGTCATTCATGTGACTTTCCTCCAAGAATGTCGTATGAGTTGATACAATGACTTTTTGTTCCTTCAGGTTATAGAACAGACCTCCCTTAGTTCGCTTAAGATACCCTACAAACATGTATAATTCTGATCTTAGTTCTAACTTTTTCGCATCCCTATCCAGTACATGTGCTGGGCAGCCCCATATTCTAATATGTCTAAGGGAGGGCTTTCTGTCACACCATAATTCATACGAAGTCTTGGAAATTGACTTGCTTGGAACCTGGTCAGAATATAGCACGCCGTTTGTAATGCAAATCCCTAAAATGATAACGGTAGCGTTGAAAAACTCATCATGGACTGTACTATATCCAATAAAGCCCTGTTTCTCCTTTCGACTACACCATTCTGTTGTGGAGTACCAGGTGCAGTCAATTGGGATAATATCCCATTCTCTACAAGATGTCCCAGAAATTCATCAGAGAGGTATTCGCCATCTCAATCAGATCGAAGTGTCTTTATAGATTTACCCAATTGCTTTTCCACTTCCACACGATACTCTTTGAACTTGTCAAATGTTTCGCTCTTGCAGTGCATCAGGTATACATATCCATACCTCAAGTAATCGTCTATAAAGGAGACATAATACTCGAACCCTCCATGTGCTGCGATGTTCATGGGGCCATATACGTCGGTGTGCATATTTCTAAGAGTTCGTGAGTCCTAGTACCCTTAGCTCTAAAACACTTCTTAGTGATGTTACCCTCAAGACAAGACTCACATTGAGGAAGACGTACCTCCTCCAGAGATTCTAGAGGACCGCCCTTCACCGACATTTGAATCCTATCCAAATTAATATGGCCAAGTCTTAAATGCCAAAGATACACCTTGTTAGAGTGAGAAACTTTCAACTTTTTAGAGTTATCAGTTAATTTGGTGTCAAGCAGCGAGCACATCTTTGGTTTAATCAAATATAGGTTTCCATCCATCCATCCAGAACAGATAAAAGACTTATTTTTACGAATATCAACTCTTTTACTAAAAGAAACTGAATAAGAATCTTTTATTAAACAAGCTACCGATATAAAGTTCCTCCTAAAATTAGGAACATAAAAACAATATTTCAATAATATAAACCTAAATTCATTAAAATAAAGATAAACATCTCCCACTGCCTCAGCCACCACCAAGCTACCATCTCCAGTCCGCAACAAGAGGCTCCTATCATGTAGACTTCTTGTTTCGATGAACCCCTGCATAGAAACACACATATGATTAGTGGCATCTGAATTAATGACCCAAGTGTCTTTCGATTCTGTGATAACCGGAAAATTTCATTATTCTCGGAAAATCAGTACATGAAATGTACACAATGAATTTCCTGTTTAAATGTAAACTGTAGTGATTTTATGTGTGTGTACGTAACACACAATATCAAGAAATTGGTCAAGATGGCCTTTTTTTGAAATAAAACTGATATATTTAGAATCAGTATGCTAAAATTAGTTAATTGAGCACAAAATATGAATTTTGACCGAGAAACAGGCAGTATCAGAAAACTGATTTAAATGACCTTGAATGAAGTTAAAACTGATAAATTTAGGCTTAACACACCCAAATTAGTCAGTATAGCCTATCAGCATGCTCAAATTTGATAATTGGGCACAAAGGTAATTTTTGACTGGGAATTCACAGTATCGAAAACTGGTCAAGATGATCTCAGATGAAAATAAAACTGATATATTTGGATTCAGGACGCCCAAATTAGTCAGGATAGCCCATGTTGAAATTTTAGGCGAAAAAGTATATAAAGGGCGAAAATTGAATAATTTTGAAAAAACTGCAAAAACAGCCCAGATAAATTCTCTCTCCTCTCTCACGACCCCCATTGATGAACAGTAACCAACTTCCGATTTCGGCCTCTGTTTTCAACACCGCCGGTGTCATCGGAAAGCTCTCGACGAGCTGAGTCCGATGGTAGGTCGACGCGACGGAACGGACGCTGGAGCAGCCCGCACGCACCGCCCAAAGCTACGGTGGCCAGAAATTTCAAACACCGATTTCTCCGCCGTCCGACGTCTGATCAAGGTGATTCTGGTCCCAAAGACTCGTGGTGAAGAGTAGAACAAAACCCAGGTGTTGTTTCAGCTCAATGGCCGCCGGATCGCACTGCCCGAAGCAGCGACGTTGCCGCTGTGAAGCCGCTGTGGAATCTCACTATTACGGTGGAGTTGAGTTGTAAGGTGGGTACCAAAATGATTAGAGTTCAAGGGGGAGCAAAAGTCCTCAACAATTTCGGGCAACAACCCCGGCACGGTGGAGATTCAACACCGCCGCCGTGGGTCGAGTTTTTGAGGCTGATTGTCGACAATCGGAGCCTCCAATGGTGAAATTGACACTACCAATGGACTCCTCTCGTCGAGATCTTCAAGGTGGACACCTCCGTTGTTTGTGCCGCTGCCGTTCGCCACCAGTCAATGCCAGAGTCAATGCCGGTCAACGGCGACCCAGGGGCCGAAGAATGAAGAGTGCCCGTTGGCCTATTTTCGACGTTCTGGACACATTCGCAGCATCAAAATTGCCAACCGGGATTTCAAATGTGAAGAACAGAGATAAAAAGTTTGCGCAGTCGAGACCAAACAGTTCGTCTGATCGCCACCGAGATGATTTCAGTAGCGATTTTGTTTCCCTTCATTCCTTATTTATGGATTGGAATGATTTATATGTAATTTGTATTCAAATTGTAAAACGAAAAAAGAGTAAAATGAAAGAAATGTCAGAAAAAGAAAATGTACGATAAATGTGAAAATTTTTACGTAAAAAGTTGAGTTTTATGTAAAAATTAGGCCTCTAGTATAGTACGTGATAGAATGAAGTAGGTTAGATGGTTTCGAGGTGTTTCCTAAACGTTGGGAACATAAAAATTAAGCGGAAATGCTGCCGAAATTCCAAAAACGGCACAAAGGGGTATTTTAGGAAACGAGGGGTAAAAGTGTGGTCGGGATGAAAACCCAAGCCCCTTCGGTGTCCTAGGCTTGTAAAAAGAGGATTAACGACCAAGAGTCAGAATAGTAGTACCACCCGAGGGTCGGGTGTGAAATAATTGTAGAAACTACAGTGATTAATGCTTAAAAAAATTTATTAAGGCTGAAGAAAGATGAATTTATGATTTTTGGGCTTAGAATATCCAGTTTAAGTAATAAAATGACAAGATTCATGATCAGAATAAAGTTACTATTCACGATCATTTTGACCAACATTTCTGAAATGCTCGGAAAAGACTGTTAGAGCCTTAGAATATCTTAAATAGAATTTTTAAAGCTAAAATCAAGTTTCAAATTGAAGAAAAGTGAGAAAAATCACGTTAAGGGCAAAATGGAAATTTTGTCAAAAGTTCAAGCCATAAAGGTCATTTTTCAAAAAGTTAGCAAAAAAGTGACAGATTAGTTCAATTAAGATTTTAAAGTCAAGTTTAAGGTTTAAAAGAAAGAAAGTATTTAAGTGAATGTATGATCATTAGTCAAAGTTACTATTTATCATAAATTTTGACAAAAGTTGATAGAAAAATTATAATGGGGATATTAGACCCCTAATTCACGATTGGGAAGTGAAATATAAAATTCTTATGTTTATTGAGCATTATGTACGATTTAAATAACGAAAATAACCGTGATTATTTCGGTTATAGGATTCCAATACAGACATGATAAAGGGACGTCTGCGGACCAGGAAGGCAAGAAAGGAGATACAAGCAGAAGTATCTGTAAGTTCAAACATTAAATTGACTACAACATGAGTAGACTATTATGTCTAATTGTCATGTGTGGTAAGTTTTAAATGTTTCTATGTCTGTAACATGTATAGACTTTTATGTGTTATATGTTGCAAGTTCAAGCAGTTAGTTGATTACAACATAAATTGACATGTTATGTCTATGTTTACATATTATATGAAAGTTATATGTGTGAGGTGTTATATGCATAAAGGTGTATTTAATAAAATACACATAATGAAATAAAGACATGAGAAGAGTTTCAGAACATGGAGGCAATGATAATACCCCTGGTCGGAACCATATGAAGGACAGCAAAGAAAGACCAAAATCAGTAAGATAATAAGACTGAAGTTTTAAACGTTGAATGCTTATGTATTAAGCCTACGTCAAATAAAAATTGACTTCTATGTTAAAGTGTTATACGCAGTAAGTTCAGATATTTAATTGTTTGTAACATGAACATACTCGATATGTTTATGTGTTATGTATTCTATATGCAGTATGTAAGTTTAAATATTTCCATGTCTGCGACATAAATGGACTGGTCATGTTTATGTGTTTTTATGTACAGTTCTAGTGCCAAGATATTGTGATCTGAATGTTACGAAATCATGTTATGAACCATGTGTTATGTCTAAGTTAAATATAAATTGACTTAACATGTTTATGTTTATGTGTTATATTTTGTAAGTTCAGACATATATTTGTCTGCAGTATAAATTTACTCAGTATGTTTATGTGAGATAGATGACAGAAACTTAGCAGTCAGGTACTGTATGTATGCTAACATAAGAGATAAAACTACAGAATAAATTACAGAATAAGCTACAGAATAAATTACAGAGAGTTCCAGATCCAGGAGGCAGCATAATTGCTACCGGTCAGGAACCACTAGAAATTCAGTAATTAAATCAGTATTAACGTACCGGCCTCCCACACAGGTGGAGGTTTCTCAATTTCCAGTTCCAGTTATAGTATGACTCCAAACTGCAGGTGACTAGTCCTGGGTTTGTATGTCTAATATTTTCAGGTTGTAGAGGATTGGCCAGTGGGTCGCTCCCCAGAGTCCCTCTCAGTATTACACGCATTACGGTACGACCAATTCAGGGGCCCAACAGCAGAATTCAGTAACAGATAAAAACAGTAGAATTCAGTAACAGATAATTTAGTAACAAATAAGAACAGCAGAATTCAATAACAGACAAATATAGTAGAATTCAGTAACAGATAAGAACAGCAGAATTCAGTAACAGATAAGAACAGTAAAATTCAGTAACAGATAAGAATAGTATAATTCAGTGACAGATAAATACAGTAGAATTCAGTAACAGATAAATACTTAAAAATTCAGTAACCGATAAAGACATAAGATTTCAGAATTTGCCATAATTGAGCATAAGACATAATAACACTACGAATACAGAGGCAGTCAAAGTTACTGTTCACAGTTGACAGTACTGTTCACAGCTGACAGTATTGCTCATGGTCAAAGTTAATGTTAACAGTAAATAGTAATGTAAAATCAATGCTTGTTATTGATTATATTAGTGATTCGTGTTATGTTAATGTTACAGATGATTAAGCATACGTAAATGTATTTATGATGCTTAAGTATATTTACAAAGTTTAATGTATTTCAGTATGATAAGTATATCCATGATATTAAATGTGAACGTGTTTTCACAATAGCAAGTGTGTCAAGTATGTTATATTTACGATTTTAAGCATATGTTAAATATGCTATGTTTAAATTATGTTATGTTTACAATGATAAGCATGAAATTCTATTCAGTTATTATAGGACTCACCAAACCAATAGTGGTACGTCCCGGGTTTGGAAGTCTAATGTTATGTAAAGGGTAAAGGATAACACCAAAGTATGTTCAAGATATTAAGTATGTTTAAAGCTTGTCAGGAATGCAAGTACATTCAGTATATCAAGTAAGTTAAGATGACAAAGTTAAACTAGTAAGTTTAAAGATACAAGAAGTAAGTTAAAGTAAGTTTTTCCTAAAGTAAGATAAAGAAGAGCAAAGTTAAGAAGAGTTAAAGTTTTAAGTAGACAGCTCGAGTGAGTCAGGTCGCCCACAAGATGTAGCATCAGAGCCCAAGTTAAGGTACCTACATTGGTACCAGAGGCAGTTTAAAGGTAAATTAGGAAAAGAAAGTTTAAGAAGAGTAAAGTTCAGAGAAATATAATTCAGTATGTTTAAAGCTTACAAGTAAGTTTAAAGTTAAGGGTTAGTTAAAAGTTTAAGTTTTCAGTCAAGCAGGTTAAGTATGAAAGTGTACTCGTGATGTGAAATATATCAAGTATAGTTATGATGAAAAGTATTTACTAGCATATTTTAATGTTATATACATTCAGTATGAAATTTAAAGTAATGTATGATATACGTGGCATTAATGTTCTGATGTCACAATTGATTCCAGATACGTTTTGTCCAGTATGATATGATGAATGATGTTTATACACTTAAGTGTGAGTGTTAAACAAGCATAATATTATAAAGTTACTATTCATAGTAAATAGTATTATTCATAGTAAATAGCAAGCATAACGTGATTAACATTCGTGTTATACATAAGATATGTCGTAACTATTACGCATATTAAGTATTATGCATAAGTTTATATGCATAAGTTAATCATACTATGTTAAATATGTTCACAATATTACAGTAAGTTCACGAGATTCAGGAATGAAAGCATGTTCAGCAGATTAAAGCATGATAAGTACAGAAGTATGTCCATGATACTAAGTATGGAAGTAGGATTATGAAGTAAAGTATGTTCAGATATGTATAAGTATGTTGACCAGATTATATACGATATGTACTATGATATAGTTCGAGGCTACAGTCAGTATCAGAATTACCTAGTATTATATAGGGTGAAATCATTATATGTCATGAATGTATGTTTGAACTTACTGAGCCTGTCGCTCACAAGTTTATTTATGTTGCAAGTATGTTCCTATATGAAGATAAGATAAGTGATGGATGACGAACGAGATCTGCATGTGCCAAAGGACTGGGCGAGGGTTATGGTACTACTATGAGTCTTCCGCTGAGCTGTTAAAAGAGTATTGAAATGATGTTTTATGATGTATATCAAGTTATGAAAAAGTAAAATGTTTACTATAGTAAATGGTTTACAATGATAGAATTCCCAAGTAAAGTTTAAGAAAAGAAAGAGAAAAAAATATTCCCTATTTTCACGATTATATGGGAAGTTAAAGTAAGCATATCAAGAAAGTAGGTTAAAAATAAGATACCAGCCATCACAGATAATATCAGAATAAGTTAAAAGTAAGTTGCCAACGTCCCAAGTGGTTACAGTCTATTGCAGTTGGCAATAGTAGCTGACTGTAATAGTACTGTTTAACCCTAAGCAGGGCGGGGCATTATAGATTCTTCCACTAAACACGCTTCTAAATAAAAAAAAGTTCCTTACCTTTCTTGCCCTTGGTAGCTAAGAATTCCCAGTAAGCCTTCTTAAAGTGACCTACCTTCCCACAGTGGAAGCACTTGGACTTTTTAGGGTCCTTGGGCTTCTTGTTCTTCTTCTTCTTTTTCCCATCCGAGATAGGAGGATTAAAAGAACTAGAAGCCGCTTGCTTCTTATTTGGCCTCTTCCTCTTCCTCTTCCTCTTCTTCTTGCTTGAGGGTTTGGAAGATTCTGCCAAATTAGCCTCTCTTTTTGGTTGGACCGCATCCCTATCCCTGATCATCCGCTAGTAAGCTTGGAGTTACTTCATAAACTCGGTGAGTCCTAACTCCCTTGTCGCCAGATTATATATGCCTTTAAACCCCACAAAATCCTTACACAAAGTTTTAAACACTATTTCGATCTAGGTGTTGTAGTCCAGTTCGGCACTGTTTTCGGTAGCCTCAGCAAAGAATCTCATAAGAGTGATCATATGGTCCTTCAACGGAATACCTGCCTTTTGCTTAGAGTTCATAATACTGGTGATAGCAGACTGTCGAGCTAATTTTTCTTGGCCTTGGAACATGTCTTTCAGATTTTCCATGATTTCCCTAGCAACTTGATAAGTCTCATGCTGCTTTTGTAAAGCACTCGTCATGCTAGCAAGAATATAGCACTGAGCTATCTCGTTGGATTCTCTCCAATGAGTATAGGCAACCAGGACCTCCTCAAGTGGTGTGTCAGGTTTGGGCCCAAGTGGGTATGGTTCGTCTAGCATAAACTTATGTCTCTCGCAGCTAAGAACTATTAGCAGATTTCTTTTCTAGTCTTTGCAATTACCGCCATTAAGTTTATTCTCAGTAAGTATTGAAATTAGGGGTGTCGGTGATATTTTAAACTAAAATAAAATTATACTAGATATCATTACAAAGCCCAAGCAAATATAGAGATAATTTAACAAATAAAACATACAAATATGTTCCTACATGAAACTTAAAAAAACATATAGCATTGCAATGGTAATTCTCAGCATCTATTGCCCCAAGCCACCGAGGGGTGGTCATGAGACAAATAGCCGGAACATGGACCCCGTTCAATTAATATATGTTGTCTTAAATCCTCCAAGGTTAAGACATATATTAATAACCGCTTATTTTGGTCGCCAGTTTAGTTAACAGAGCTTCCAAGGAAGGTTAATAACTAAACAAGTCTTGAGTGTATAACCATTATTTACGTAGCCCGATCCACGTCCTACCAAGCCACCGAGGGGTGGTCATGAATAGAATCATGCTCGAACACGTTTTCCATATAGGAGATCCAATCTAGTATACCGATAGCGGTAAACACCTACCGAGGGGTGTGGTCAGGGCAGAACTGACACGAGGCATTACCATACTTTTCCATATGGATCAACAATGGAGACCATAGTTTTGTTTGAAACCCTCTCCTACTCAATATTTTGAAAAACATGCAAGTTTTGACAAATATGTATGATTAATATAGTCTGAGCGGCATTCACATATACTATATGACATGTTATCAAATATGCATGCGCTTCATCCATCAATACACATTCATCCATCCATGACATATCATAAAAAAAAATAATTGATGGAAAAATAACTAAGCCATGGTTCCATCCTAGAACAAAGAAAATAAAGATTACAAAATTCCATCCAAAGCATTTTTTGGGTCTTGAATTTTGTTCCGTCTTGTTATATCCATCTTCATGTAGCCTCTCCATTTATTTCTCATCCCAAGAGTCATTTAAAATTTAAATTCCAAATATTTAAATTTCAAATTCAAATTTCAAATTTAAATTTCAAATTCAAATTTTAAATAATTTAAATTTCATGTGTAATAATATTTAATTTCAAAATTTTTAATTATGTATTTTTAAACATGATTTTAAATTAAATCTCAAATTTAAAAATCAAAATTTTTCGATTTTCGGCCCGTCAGCCCATGGCGCCTGGAGACCCACAACCACCGTGGGCAGCCTCCGGGGGGGGCTGGCAGCCCATGACCACAGGCCCAGTGCAGCCCTGCCAGGATGTAGGCAGGGCCTACAGCCTCAGGTTGCAGGCAGGGCCTACAGCCTCAGGTTGCACACCTAGGTGCGTGCAGTAGCCGCCAGGCTACAGGTAGCACCTGCAGCCATGGACTGCACACCCGGGTGGGCACAGTAGCCCGCTAGGCTGCAGGCAATGTCTACAGCCATGGGATGCAGCCCAGGGCCTGTGCAGCCCCTTGGGGGGGCCACGGCCACCCCTGACTGCAGGCAAAGCCTATGGTTGTGGTGGTCTTGGCCTAGACAGGGACTGCCGCATCCCTATTCTGCCCGAGGGCAAGGGCTGTAGGCCCACCAAGGTCGGTGGCCTATCCCGAGGGGTCGATCCTTGATTTCCATGTCATATTCCAATTTTCCCATTAGGATCTCCAAAAATTAATTTAAATCGTAATTAAATTAGAATTTTCCACACAAACAAAATTTTAAACCTTTAAATTAAATTTAACATTTGGGAAAAAATAAATTATGGTCTTCATTCTTTAATCTCCTCCAAGAATAATTACATAAAATTCCTAAACTACTTCCGGTGTACAAAAATTCTAATCATAATAATTCTAAGAGACAAAAAATTAAAATCCATAGGAAATTACGGTGATTATAAACTGCTCCCATGATTACACAAAAAATTCCTAGATATAATTTTCTAAATTCTAAGGAATCATAACCGGCATAAAACTAGCATTCTTATAATAATTCAAAAAATTAAAACAACCACATACTACATACATAATACATTATAACAATATAAAGGAATCCTAGAATGCCACTCTCTAAATATCAAATCCATACATAAATAAAAGACTAACTGATTGTCTAATTTATGTACACGGCATAGTCACCAGATGGCTCTAATACCAATTATAGGAAAAAATCAGTAAAAACTCATTAGAGCGGCACAGCAGAATAACAAAAATTTTTTAAGATCGTTAAATATCTCGTGATATCATATACAATAAACTAATAACAATAAAACTCATACCTCAAAAGGATGCCAAACTGTAAGAGGAGAATAATCGGAGGACTTCAACCAAATAGCCTTTTTTACTATTCTCTAATTCCTGAATAGCAGAGTATGTGGGCACTCGGTTCCTCGATCGGTATGTTAGCACTGCTAGTCTCCTTCCGACCACCCAGATCTTTAAACAACTTATTGTCATGATGAGTTATGTAACAATAAGCCTGCTTACCTGAGAGTCTATGATCTGAGAGAACTGGAATGGCAGGACCCCTATTTATAGACTGGCATGAGGTGATCCTTTAAATTTGAATTAGATTAGGAGATGATTTTCTCCCTTATCCATACACAAAATCTGAAATTTACATAGGCTAAAAAACAAGGGTAGATTCGGCCTACTCTAAGGATTTTGTAATCCAAATTCAAACAGGATTTTAACTTGAATTTTATCTCCTCATCTATCCATAAAAAAACCGATTTCCCCTAGTGCCAAAAATATGACTAGATTCGACCATTAAAGTGTGAGGAGAATCAAAATCCAAATAGGATTTTTTAGCTTGAATTTTATCTCACCATTATCCATATAAAAACCGAAAATCTCCCTTGGATTTATCCAATAATTTTCAACCACTTTTGAAGGGAGAGAATCAAAATTCAACTAGAATTTTCTTGCTTGAATTTCTCTTGAATCTTATCCACAAAAACCGAACTCACCTAGGGAGAATCTTCCCAAACAAATTCGGCTACTTTAGGTTAGGATTAGGATTTAAAATTCAAGTAGAATTAAAACAAGATTTTTCTCTCCATTATCCATATCAAAACCAAATTCCCCATGTGGATTTATCCATAAAGAATTCAAACTTTACTTGGATTGTGATACAAAATTTGAATTCAAATTTTAAAGTTCAAATTTTAAAAATCAAACTTCAAATTCAAAATTCAAATTTAAATTTCGAATTCAAATTTCAAATTTCAAATTTCAAATTCAAATTTCAAATTCAAATTTCAAATTCAAAATTTAAATTTCAAATTTCAAATTTCAATATTCAAATTTGAAACTCCACAAAAAGTTGTATTTTAAATTTTGTCCTCATGGATAATTTTCTACAACTCCAATTCAATCTCAAATAAAATCACGGTAACTTTATTTGGAGTTCAAACAATTGTATACGCTATTATCCAAAACAAAATCTGAATTCAACCGGAGAGAATCTTGTCCACCATCCTGATCCTATGTCAACACCATCCATGCAAAGTCAACTAGCCAATAAGCATACACAGATCAATTTGCCATTCGTTAAGGAATTATGTGGAGCTAGTAGATGGACTAATTGGATATATATAATTGGGCTCTTGTGAATCTATATGATCATTATTCTATACCAAACAACTTAATCATATGATCATTAATTTCAGAGTCACACCATTACAAACCTGAAACTGAACTCCCAATTATATGCCGCATTACGAAAGCCTGTGGCAAGCTAATGTCCAATGACCTTGTCATATATGCAAAACCCTCATATGATATCCATGATCAGCCTTAGGTCAAAGTCCATTCAATCCTACTGATCAGGCTATCTTAAGGTTCCATTATACTATCGAATAAGAAAATGATTATTCACCACATGTAAATAAGAAGTCATCTACCCAGCAGACGATCCAAGGCCTTGTCTATTTTCACATCCAATATAATGCCTTTAAGAGGATACCCTTAACTCCTTAGAGCTATATTCCGATATCTGTAAACAAACCCCCTATCGTATACAAGTCATGCACCCAACAAACCGGTCTATAAGCTTACTGCCTCTAAGATGCTTTAGCCATTAGAACATCAAAGTACACAAGTCATATACATGAAGCAGTTCATTTACTCAGGATTAAGGTTATTGCATAATAAACATCAAAAGCATCCACTCATAACGGACTACGTAGATCAATCACACTTTAGTCCCAGTCCAATATGTCACCACCAAGCAACATATCTATGTCTCTACTCTGGAATCTATGCTCCGTACAGTCAAGACAAATCATTCCCACCATGCTTTAGACAACATAATAATCTTAACATGAGTTAAATGCTCAGTCTAACCCCATAGACTACGGACCTTAGTTTAGACCGCTTATTTTAGAACATTGTCTTCTTGCATACAAAAGTCCATTGCATGTAACGTTCTAACAGTTTTAACACAAGCAGTCAGTGAGTCATATTTACTTACATTTACTTTAACATGTAAATAGAATAAGGACAAACAGCAATGTAATAAATAACCTCTATATATAATTATATTATTCAGTTCAAAATAAATGTAATACATCCAAATGTCTTTCATGCTTAGGGTATTTCCTTACAATCTCTCACTTGCCCTAAGCCAGCAAATGTGCCATGTTATGCATCTCTATGGCCTCTACATGCCTTTCAAAGCTTCTGGCCACCAAAGTCTTAGTAAAGGAATCGGCAATGTTATCCTCAAACGCGATCTTATATACAACTACTTGTCCTGTCTCCACATGCCCTCTTATAATGTGATACCTCTGATCTATGTGTTTGGTCCTCTTGTGATGCCTGGATTCTCTTGTGTTGGCAATAGCCCCACTGTTATCATAGTAGAGTGTAATTGGCTTGTCAATACCCTGAATGACCTCAAGGTCTCTAAAGAACTTGCGGAGCCAAACCGCTTCTTTAGATACCTCAGTCGCAGCCACATACTCAGCCTCCATCGTAGAGTCAGTCGTGCAACCCTACTTCACACTCCTCCACACAATGGTGCCTCTTCCGAGCAAGAACACTAATCCTGGTGTCGATTTCCTCAAATCTTTGGAACACTGGAAGTCTGAGTCCGTGTATCCTACGGGTGTTAGGTCCCCTCCAGAATACACTAGCATATAATCCATTGTTCTCTTAAGATACTTGAGCATATGCTTCACTGCTTGCCAGTGCTTAATTCTAGGATTCGCTTGATATCAACTCACTATACCACTACAAAACATATATCCTGGCGAGTACAAAGCATAGCGTACATAAGGCTACCTACAGTGGATGCATAAGGGATCTTACTCACATACTCTCTTTCTTCTGATGTCTTGAGATAGTCATCCAATGAAAAAATTAGACCAACAATGGAAGGTTGTGAACCCTTTTTTGTCTCTTATATTGCATATTTGTCAATTATTTTATCTATATATGAAACCTGGGATATTGCTATCATTTTGTTCTTTCGATCTCTGAAGAGACGAATGCCTAGAACATAATTAGCTTCTCCCAAGTCCTTCATGTTAAACTATTGGCACTGCCAAAACTTGACTGTTGATAAATTCCCTACATCATTCCCAATGAGCAGTATATTATCGACATAGAGTACTAAAAAGACCACTTTACCATCCTTAATACGTTTATAAATGCACGGTTCATCATCGTTCTGCTCAAAACCGAATGTTTTAATCGCTTAATCAAACCTTTGGTTCCATAAGCGAGATGCTTGCTTTAATCCATAAATGGATCTAAGCAACTTATAGACTTTTCTTTCTTGGCCTTTTACCACGAACCCTTCAGGCTGTATCATGTAGATACTTTCCTCAAGATGGCTATTCAAGAATGTCGTCTTGACGTCCATTTGCCAGATTTCATAGTCGAGAGCCGCAACAACGGACAGAGGAATACGGATAGACTTCAGCATAACAACAGGCGAAGAGGTTTCATCGTAATCGATTCTAACCTTTTGCGTGTATCCCTTGGCAACCAGTCTAGCTTTGAAAGTTTCCACTTTCCTTTCCGCATCTTTCTTTCTTTTGTAGACCCACTTGTATCCAATGGGTTTTATCCTATGTAGATTTATAAGTTCCCAAACAGAGTTGGATTTCATAGAATACATCTCATTATTCATGGCCTATTTCTAAGATTGAGAATCAACATCATTTATAGCTTTATCATAAGTGACCGGATCATCCTCATGCTCAGGAAACTCGACCTGATATACCTCAGTATCATATATGAAGAAATTAGGCTTCCTTGAAACCCTCTGACTACGATGAAGCACCCTAAATTGTTGATCGTCTGTAGCTCTTTCACAGGAACTCGGACTTGTGTCCAAGACCGAAACCTGTGGAGCAATTCTTTCACCTGATAACTCCTCTAGCACTACTTTGCTTCAAGACTTAAAGTCATTCATGTGACTTTCCTCCAAGAATGTCGCATAGGTTGATACAATGAATTTTTGTTCCTTCGGGTTATAGAACAGACCTCCCTTAGTTCCCTTAGGATGCCCTACAAACATGTACAATTCT
Source organism: Antiaris toxicaria (assembly GCA_035233585.1). Lineage (NCBI taxonomy): Eukaryota > Viridiplantae > Streptophyta > Magnoliopsida > Rosales > Moraceae > Antiaris > Antiaris toxicaria. The sequence goes on from CP141153.1 coordinate 23,747,283, forward strand.
GATCTTGGTTCCAACTTCTTTACATCCCCTTCTAGTACATGTGCCGGGCAGCCCCATATTCTCATATGTCTAAAGGAGGGTTTTCTACCATGCCACAATTCATACGGAGTCCTAGGAATTGACTTGCTTGGAACCTGGTTCAGAATATAGCAAGCCGTTTGTAATGTATATCCCCAAAATGATAACGGCAGTATTGAATAACTCATCATGGACCATACCATATCTAATAAGGTCCCGTTTCTCCTTTCGGCTATACCATTCTGTTGTGGAGTACCAGGTGCAGTCAATTGGAATAATATCTCATTCTCTACAAGATGTCCTAGAAATTCATCAGAGAGGTATACGCTACCTCGATCAGATTGAAGTGTCTTTATGGATTTACCCAATTGCTATTCCACTTCCGCACTATACTCTTTGAACTTGTTAAAATGCTTCGCTCTTGCAGTGCATCAGGTACACATATCCATACCTCGAGTAATTGTCTATAAAGGAGACATAATACTCGAACCCTCCACGTGCTGTGACATTCATGGGGCCACATACGTCGGTGTGCACAATTTCTAAGAGTTTGTGAGCCCTAGTACCTTTAGCTCTAAAAGACCTCTTAGTCATCTTGCCCTCAAGACAAGACTCGCATTAAGGAAGACATACCTCTTCTAGAAATTCTAGAGGACCGTCTTTCACCAATCTTTGAATCCTATCCTGATTAATATGACCAAGTCTTAAATGCCAAAGATACACATTGTTAGAATGAGAAACTTTCAACCTTTTAGAGTTATCAGTTAATTCGGTGTCAAGCAGTGTGTACATCTTTAGTTTGATCAAATATAGGTTTCCACCCATCCATCCAGAACAGATAAAAAACTTATTTTTACGAATATCAACTCTTTTACTAAAAGAAACTGAATAAGAATCTTTAATTAAACAAGCTACTGATATAAGGTTCTTCCTAAAACTAGTAACATAAAAACAATATTTCAATAATATAAACCTAAATTTATCAAAATAAAGATAAACATCTCCCACTGCCTCAACCACTACTAAGCTACCGTCTCCAGTCTGCAACGAAAGGCTCCTATCATGTAGACTTCTCATTTCGACGAACCCCTGCATAGAAACACACATATAATTAGTGGCACCTGAATCAATGACCCAAGTGTCTTTCGATTCTTCCACCAAACATGCTTCTAAATAAAGAAGTTCCTTACCTTCCTTGCCCTTGGTAGCTAAGAATTCCCCGTAAGCCTTCTTGAAGTAACCTACCTTCTCACAGTGGAAGCACTTAGACTTTTTAGGGTCCTTGGGCTTCTTATTCTTCTTCTTCTTTTTCCCATCCGAGACAGGAGGATTAGAAGAACTAGAAATCGCTTGCTTCTTATTTGTCCTCTTCCTCTTCCTCTTCCTTAAGGGTTTGGAAGATTCCGCTAAATTAGCCTCTCCTTTTGGTTAGATCGCATCCCCATCCCTGATCATCCGCTCGTAAGCTTGGAGTTGCTTCATAAGCTCGGTGAGTCCTAACTCCCTTGTCGCCAGATTATATGCGGCTTTAAACCCCACAAAATCCTTAGATAGAGTTTTTTCGATCTAGGTGTTGTAGTCCAGCTCAGCACTGTTTTCGGCAGCCTCAGTAAAGAATCTCATAAGAGTGATCATATGGTCCTTCAACGGAGTACCTGCCTTCTACTTAGAGTTCATAATACTGGTGACAGCAGACTGTCGAGCAAATTTTTCTTGGCCTTCGAATATGTCTTCCAGATTTTTCATGATCTCCCTAGCAACTTGATAAGTCTCATGCTGCTTTTGTAAAGCACTCGTCATGCTAGCAAGAATATAGCACAGAGCTATCTCGTTGGATTCTCTCCAACGAGTATAGGCAACTAGGACCTCCTCAAGTGGTGTGTCAGGTTTGGGCCCAGGTGGGCATGATTCATCTAGCACGAACTTATGTCTCTCACAATTGAGAACTATTAACAGATTTCTTTTCCAGTCTTTGTAATTATCGCCATTAAGTTTATTCTCAGTAAGTATTGAAATGAGGGGTGTCAGTGACATTTTGAACTGAAATAAAATTATACTAGACATCATTACAGAGCCCAAGCAAATATAGAGATAACTTAGCAAATAAAACATTCAAGTATGTTCCTACATGAAACTTGAAAAAACATGTAGCATTGTAATGGTAATTCTCAGCATCTATTGCCCCAAGCCACCGAAAGGTGGTCATGAGACAAATAGTCAGAACATGGACCCCGTCCAATTAATATATGTTACCTTAAATCCTTCAAGGTTAAAGATATATATTAATAACTGCTTATTTTGGTCATCATTTTAGTTAATAGAGCTTCTAGGGAAGGTTAATAACTAAACGAATCTTGAGTGTATAACCATTGTTTACGTAGCCCGATCAATGTCCTACCAAGTTACCAAGGGTTGGTCATGAATAGAATCGTGCCCAAACATGTTTTCCATATAGGAGATCCAATCTAGTATACCGGTGGTGATAAACACCTAACGAGGGGTGTGGTTAGGGCAGAACTAACACGAGGCGTTACCATGCTTTCACATATGGATCAACAATAGAGGCTGTGGGTTTTGTTTGAAACCCTTTCCCACTCAATATTTTGAAAAACATACAAGTTTTGACAAATATGTATGACCAATATAGTCTGAGCGACATTCACATATCCTATATGACATGTTATCAAATATGCATGCAATTCATCCATCAATACATATTCATCCATCCATGAAATATCATAGAAAAAATAATTAACAGAAAAATAACCAAGCCATGGTTCCATCCTAGAACAAAGAAAATAAAGATTACAAAATTCCATCCAAAGCATTCTTTGGGTCTTGAATTTTGTACCGTGTTATTGTATCCGTCTTCATGTAGCATCTCCATTTATTTCTCATCCCAAGAACCATTTAAAATTTAAAGTCCAAAAATTTAAATTTCAAATTCAAATTTCAAATTCGAATTTCAAATTCAAATTTTAAACAATTTAAATTTCATGTGTAATAATATGTAATTTCAAAATTTTTAATTATATATTTTTAAACATAATTTAAAACTAAATCTCAAATTTAAAAATCGAAATTTTTTGATTTACGGCCTGTCGGCCCACGGGGCCCGGAGGCGGCCCGCAGCCACCGTGGGCAGCCCCCAGCCCCTGGGGGGGTTGGCAACCCATGGCCACAGGCCGGGTACAGCCTTGCTGGGCTGCAGGCAGGGCCTATAGCCTAAAGCTGCATGCCCAAATGGGTGCAGCAATCGCCAGGCTACACATCCGGGTGGGCGCAACAGCCTGCCAGGCTACAAGTAATGCCTACAGCCATAGGCTGCAGCCCAGGGCCTAGGCAGCCCTTGGGGGGGGGGGGGGGGCGGCCACGGCTACCCCTGGCTGCAGGCAAAGCCTGCAGCCGTGGGTACTCTTGGCCTGGACAGGGGCTACCGTAGCCCCGTCCTGCCCAAGGGTAGGGGCTGCAACCCCACCAAGGTCGGTGGTCTATCCCGAGGGGTTGGTCCTCGATTTCTGTACCATATTCTAATTTTCCCATTAGGATCTCTAAAAATTAATTTGAATCCTAATTAAATTGGAATTTTCTATACAAACAAAATTTCAACCTTTAAATTAAATTTAACTTTTGGGAAAAAATAAATTACGATCTTCATTCTTTAATTTCCTCCAAGAATAGTTATATAAAATTCCTAAATCGTTTCCAGTGTACAAAAATATTAATCATAATAATTCTAAGAGACAAAAAATTAAAATCCATAAGAAAATTACGGTGATTATAAACCGCTCCCATGATTACACAAAAAATTCCTAGATACAATTTTCTAAATTCTAAGGAACCATAACCGGCATAACACTAGCATGCTTATAATAACTCAAAAAATCAAAATAATCACATACTACATATATAATACATGATAACAACATAAAGAAATCTTAGAATGCTATTCTCTAAATATCAAATCTAAACATAAACAAAAGACTAACTAATTGTCTAATTTATGTATATGACATAGTCACGAGATGGCTCTGATACCAATTATAGGAAAAAATCGGTAAAAACTCATCAGAGCAGCGTAATGAAATAACAAAAAATTTTCAAGATTGTTAAATATCTCGTGATGCCATATACAATAAACTAATAACAATAAAACTTATACCTCAAGAGGATGCCAAACTGCAGGAGGAGAATAACCGGAGGGCTTTAACTAACTAGCCTTCTCTACTATTCTCCAATTCCCAAATGGCAAAGTGTGTGGGCACTCAGTTCCTCAACCGGTATGCTAGCACTGCTAGTCTCCTTCCGATTACCCAGATCTCTAAAGAACTTATTGTCACAATGAGTTATGCAACAATAAGCCTGTTCACCTCAGATTCTGTGGTCTGAGAGAACTAGAGCGGCAGGATCCCTATTTATAGACTGGCATGAGGTGATCCCTTGAATTCGAATTGGATTAGGAGAAGATTTTCTCCCTTATCTATTCACAAAATCTGAAATTTACATGGGCCAAAAAACAAGGGGATTCGGCTTACTCTAGCGATTTTGTAATCCAAATTCAAATAGGATTTTAACTTGAATCTTATCTCCTCATCTATCCATAAAAAAGTCGATTTCCCCTAGTGCCAAAAACATGACTAGATTCAGTCATTAAAGTGTAAGGAGAATCAAAATCCGAATAGGATTTTCTAGCTTGAATTTTATCTCACCCTTATCCATATAAAAACTGAAAATCTCCCTTGGATTTATCCAATAATTTTTGGCCACTTTTGAATGGAGAGAATCAAAATTCAACTAGGATTTTCTTGCTTGAATTTCCCTTGAATCTTATCTATAAAAACCTAACTCACCTAGGGAGAATCTTCCCTAATAAATTCGGCCACTTTAGGTTATGATTAGGATCAAAATTCAAGTAGGACTAAAACAAGATTTTCTTCTCCATTATCCATATCAAAACCGAATTCCCCATGTGGATTTATCCACAAAGAATTCGAACTTTACTTGGATTGTGATTTAAAATTTGAATTCAAATTTCAAAATTCAAAATTCAAATTCAAAATTCAAATTTAAATTTCGAATTCAAATTTCAAATTCGAATTTCAAAATTAAATTTCAAATTCAAATTTCAATTTCAAATTTTAAATTTCAAAATTCAAATTTCAAACTCCATAAAAAGTTGTATTTTAAATTTTGTCCTCATGGATAATTTTCTACAACTCCAATTCAATCTCAAATAAAATCATAGCAACTTTATTTGGAGTTCGAATAATTCTGTACTATATTATCCAAAACAAAATCCAAATTCAACTAGAGAGAATCTTGTCCACCATCCTGATCTTATATCAACACCATCCATACAAAGTCAACTAGCCAACAAGCATACACAGATCAATTTGCCATTCGTTAAGGAATTATGTGGAGCTAGTAAAGGGACTAATTAGATATATATAATCAGGCTCCCGTAAATCCATATGATCATTATTCTATACTGAACAACTCAATCATATGATCACTAATTTCAGAGTTATACCACTATAAACCTGAAACTGAACTCTCAATTATATATCGTATTACAAAAACCTGTAACATGCTAATATCCAATGACCTTGTCATATATGCAAAATCCTCATATGATATCCATGATCAACCTTAAGTCAAAGTCCATTCAATCTTACTGATCAGGCTATCTTAAAGTTCTATTATACTACCGAATAAGAAGTCATCTGTCCAGCAGACGACCCAAGGCCTTGTCCATTTTCACATCCAGTATAATGTCTTTAAGAGGATACTCTTAACTCCTTAGAGCTATGATTCCGATATATGTAAACAAACCCTCCATCATATACAAGTCATGCACCCAATAAACCAGTCTATAAGCTTACTACCTCTGAGACGCTTTATCATTGGAACATCTAAGTATACAAGTCATATACATTAAGCAGTTCATTTACTCAGAATTAAGGTTATTGCATAATGAACATCAAAAGCAAATTGGTCAACTCATATAGGACTACGTAGATCAATCACACTTTAGTTTCGGTCTAATATGTCACCACCAAGCAATATATCTATGTCTCTACTTGGTAGTCTATGCTCCGGACAGTCAAGACAAACTGTCCCCACCATGACTTTAGACAACATAATAGTCTTAACATGAGTTAGATACTCGGTCTAACCCCATAGACTATGGACCTTAGTTTAGACCGCTTACTTTAGAACATTGTCTTCTCGCATATAAAAGTCCATTGCATGCAACGTTCTAACAGTTTTAACACAAGCAGACAGTGAGCCACATTTGCTTATATTTATTTTAACATATAAATAGAATAAAGACAAACAGCAATGTAATAAATAACCTCTATATATAATTTTATTATCCAGTTCAAAATAAATGTAATACATCAAAATGTCTTTCATGTTTAGGGTATTTCCTAACAAATACTCCCACAATTAATAACTTTGACCAAAAAGTTAATTGAATAATATTTTTTTTAGAAGTTTTTGAAATAGCTTTTTGCGATGACAATTTTACATGTCGTCGTAAATTATTATTGGGAAACCTATTCTACCTTTTTTTGTGTGTAGAAAATTAGCTTTTTCACACATTGTCGTCGTAAATACTCCCCTAAATAAATAGCTGTCACGTCCCAAATTCCACAATAGTGACAGGTAGGATTATTTAAATAAATAAAAGGTATCTCTAGTTCTTAGGTCAACAAGTTTTACTTTTTAAATCTTTTATTGTCCGTTTTAATTTTGTTTACAAATTATGCTTGTGTAATTTAATTGAACCTTATTAATTATATATAAAGTCTTATTTATGTATTATGTGATAGGGTACTCATGTCTGACAGATGTATATTTGGATAAAATAAAATAAATGAAAATATAAAAAAAATTTAGGATTTACAGTCTCAAAATGTTTATTTATATACTTGATCTTAAAGTAAGGGAATACTATGTCAGCTCTTTAATTCTTGTTACCAACTAGTGATTCCATGTCATCCATGTCTTTCATTCACCTTTCTCTTTTGGAGGTTTATCAGTTTTAAAACAATGACTGAAAGTCCTAATAAAATATTTTTAAATTATTTGCAAACATTTTATTTTAACTAGTATAATATTAATATATCAATGTAGTATAGAATCTTAAACGTGTCTTCGTAATTATGCAATTTGTATCCTTAAATACATCTAAGTTATGTATGGTCCATATGAGCCCCCTTACCATGTCGAAGTACATGTATAATATTAATATATCATTTTATTAATATTAATATATCATTTTATTTTAACTAGTATAATATTAATATATCAATGTAGTATAGAATCTTAAACGTGTCTTCGTAATTATGTAATTTGTATCCTTAAATACATCTAAGTTATGTATGGTCCATATGAGCCCCCTTACCATGTCGAAGTACAATGAGTTGTCTTCAATCGAGCAGTACACTCTTCGTATGTGTGTATTGGCTCCCGATAGACTTTTGATAAGCAAATTCTATTTTTCAAATTTCTTTAAAAATAAGATTCACATAATAAAATACACCATATTATTTTCTCAGACACTCGTAGCCAGATTATTTTTCCTTTGATTTCCAAATCATGATATTTTCAAAAATCACAGAATTTATAAAACCTTATAAACTCATTCTTTAAATCAATCTTTTGATCAAATTACTAAAAACAAAACTGGTTACAAATCAAAAGATAAGATATGCTACCTATTGGTAAAGTATCTACAAATAATTTCACACACGTATTTTGAGATAGTCTTCTTATCTGAATTCGATCAATAAGTACCTAAATATAATCACGGATAATTTAATTATCTATCTAAAAATCTCATAATCTTAATTACAGTAAATTTAATTAATTCGTATGAAATTACGTAAATTAAAAAATGATATTTTTATTTTAACACGTAAATTTTAAAAGCAATGTTTTATTTTTAACATTCGTATATAGATATATATATATGTATTTTTTTTTAATTTTGACATGACTTAACTTAAAATGTTAATTATATAAAAACTCTAAAAATACTTAACCTAACCTGTAGAAACTATTTTAATTTCTAGAAAAGTTCAAATGATTAAATTTCAAATGCCATGCAAATTTAAAATTCTCACTTATAATTTATTATGATTTTAGTTTATTATTTTATTATTGTTTTTATTTTTTTATTATGATTATAATAATAATTATTATTATTACAATTATTATACATATGTACACAAACACACACGTGTGTATATATATATATATACAGACACACATACACAGAAACATATTTATACATATATATATATATAAACATATTTATACGTTTATAAGCATATTTATAAACATATATATATAAACACATATACAGATATACATATATCTCTGTACGTTGATGGAGCAGGTTTCGGCCAGCGACGGAGGCGGTGGCTGGCGACGGCTCGGTGATATGGTCGGCATTGGGTGACCGGCGTTGGCTACGGAAGGGCTGACGTGGGTGGAGGAAGCCGAAGATGGAGAGGGAGGAGGGAAAGAGAATAGAGATATCTAGAGAGAGAATGGGAAGTTTTAGAGAGAGAAAGTAAGGTAGTGAGTTAGAGAGAGAGATGCTGGAAGATGGAGGTTGAAAGAGATGTGAAGGAAGGAGGGAGAGAGGGGGTGGTTGTGAGGAATGGTGAGAGTGAGATTTTTTTTTTTTTTTTTTTTGAGAAAAATTTGAGAAAGAGTTGAGATTGAGGGACGGTTGTGAAGGAGAGTGAGTGAGAAAAGTTGAAAAAAAAAAAAAAAAGAGTGTGGTGGGATGTGAGGAAAAGGGAAGAGAAAAATTGAAAAAATAAATGAGGGAGGGAGTGAGAGTTAGAGAGAGATGATGGGGATCTTGATGAGAGATGGAGAGGATGAGAGGGAGGCTGTGAAAGAAGGAGAGACTGGGTGGGGCTATGAGACGTGAAGAAAAGAGAAAAAGAGTTGAAGAATTAAAAAACAAAAATGGGAGAGAGTTTGAGAAGAACACGGAAAAGAAGAGAAGAAGATGGAAGGAAGGCCAAGAAGATGGAAGGAAGGAGAAAATGGGAGAGGCTTGGGAAGAAGATGGAAGGAAGGAGAAAATGAAGGGTTGAGAGAAAGAAAGAAAAGCAAAAAAAAAAAAAAAAAAAAAGGGCAGAAAAAAGGTGTAGCATTGGGTAAAAATTTAATGAGTTAAAATTGTAAATTTTTAAAATTTGTCAAAAATTTAAAATATCTTTAAATTATTATTTAATATATTAAAAATTTAAAATTGAGTTTTCATAAATAAAAATTAATTAACATATTAATAATTAAATTTTTTACCTTCACCTATTAAATTTAAATTTAAAATTTCGTAAAATGACAATAGATTTAACTTTGTCAACCCATTTGTGATCGGTCACTATTTACGATGATATTGTTGTCGTAAGTACCGTTAATAGGCGAGAACCATTTACGCGTTTGTCATTGAAAATGTGCGCGGTTAACTTAACAAATTTTTACGATGACACATCATCATTATTTATCAAGATGGTGCAGCACGTTGTCGTTTAAAGTAATTGCAACGACAAATATGATATAAATAAATGAAAATTATTTCTGATAATTTATTGTCACAAATAACCCAATAACACGACAAATGTTGTCGTTAATGGCCGTGTTTGTAGTAATCTCAGCATGAGATGCTTTCAATGTGTCAAAAATGTTAATATTTTATGTAAAAGAAAGGCAGAATCGTAAATAAATATATTAGATGTTTGATATACAAAATATATTTTAATAGAGTGTAGGTTCATAGGTGTCAGGAAACAATGCGCATAAGGGGAAAAAAAAATATATGGATTTACTAACGTGTTTTTGCATTGAGTGGGCAAATATAATGTAAAATTACAGTAGAGGTAATGTGAACCTCAACCTTAAAATTTTTCTTAAAAACCCCATGCGCATAATATATGAGCAGCTGCAATTTTTCTTAACCCAACAAAAGTCTAAAAAATAAATAAATAAAGAAAATAAAAACCTACAACGGTGTGAGAAAAAGAAAAAACAGTAGAGGTGGCCAGCGACTCCTTTGACGGAAGTATTTCAGACCAGTGTTTCTCCCCATTCTCGAACATCCAATTGCCCACAATCTGAAACGAACAAAACGGTGTGAATAGGCATAATCTGAGTTTGACCTTGGATGAAACCTAACGACCAACAGATCTGACATTTCGTTGGATGAAATCCATTTTTTTGAGAGATTTGTGAAAGCATTCAGGGGACACAGGCCTAATCTTAAATCTATGGAAATGGAATGTGTTGTTAGGTTCTGAGGGAAATTAATCTAAGCCAACACTCACATAAGAACTTGTCGTCGACGTCATCGTGGAGTCCGAGCCTGTCAATATGGCGGCGCAAGAAAGAGATAAGCACGGAGGGCCTGTTCGTCGCGAAGAAGCTCAAGTCAAGGGGCTGGATCCGACTCCTTCCGCTCGCTCAAACTCCGATATCGTCTTACTCCTTGTCAAAGACGAAGAGACGAAAAACACTTTGACGAGAACGACGGCGCCGGAGAAGTCGAAGTACTGCGGGAAGGAATAAAGTTCCCATCTGCTCTTTTTTTTTTTTTTTTTTTCAACTTTTTAATTTTCTGATGAAAACGGGTCGCACTATGCCAATAGTTTCGTGTTTGTTTTTGTTTTCAAGAATAATTTTTCATTTTTAAAAGTACAGAAAATAAAAACGATTTTAAAATAGTATTTGTTTATTTAATATTTTTAAAAATATCGTTTTCAATTATATTGTTTTTTTTAAAACGAAAAAAAGTTGTTTTCATTTTTTTTTTTTGTTTTCTCTTTCCATCTCCTCTCTATTTTTTTTTTCTCTTTCTGCCTATGCAGCGTTACTGATCATGTCAAACGGTAGCATCTATCTCCAACAAAAGATAACGACGATGGACTAGCAACGATCCCTTTGCAACGATGTCTATTGACTCATGACCTAAATCTCACCACTACCATCACTTAGAGAATAGACCACCAATGTCTTCAACCCCTATCACTCATTGCAAAACCTACCACCAAAGTTTTTTTTATTATTATTATGGCTAATAATTTATTTTTTGTTATTTTTTAAAAATTAAAAATAAATATGTTTTTATAAGATACTCACATATAAAATGAGTTTTCAAAATATATAACCAAACAAAGTTTTATTTTTATGTTTTTCAGAATATACATTCAGAAAATATAACCAAACACAATTTTAGAAATGATCTTAACACAGTTTTCAAAACATTCTCATTTTCAGCTTTTTTGAAAACAGAAAATATTTCAAAACCAATACCAAATATCACCTTAGTGTTTTCTTTTTTTTTTAAATTATTTTTTAGTTTTTTTTAATTGCCTTTTGTACTGCAACTTAGTCTAAAGTAGTCAGAGTTACAATGAGAGCTGTTATTACATTATATAAAAATCATTCTTATATATTGTCATATTTATTATAATTTTAATGTGTGTATTTATAATAAACTTGAAAATTTTTTAATATTTGCTTGTTTTTTGAATTTTTCCAACATACGAATCCCCTAACATTTAATATTAATTTGATTTTTAATTTGAATAAATATTTTAAAATTTTTTATTAATAGCAATTAAAAGTAATTTTCAATTTTAAATTATTAAAATTTTGAATTTAGTAGATACATCTACTATTTATATTTATTTTATTTACATTATTTAAAAATACAATTATTCTAAATTTAAAAATTTCCCTATACTTCTAACGGTTATGAATAGCTAATTTTTATTCTATAAATTTATTCATTCCTAAGTTTTATGAACACATTGTATTTAATAAATATATATACTATTTGTCTTTATTTTATCTACATCATTCATAAATACAATTATGCAAAATTCAAAAATCCCCCCACTTCCAATAACTAAAAACAGCAAGTTTTATCTTATAAATTTATACATCCTCAAGTTTTTACAAATGCATTGTATTTAATGAGTACATCTATTATTTGTATTTATTTTATTTGTATCATTCAAGAATACAATTATGCAAAATTTAAAAATTTTCCCTAACTTCTAACTGCTATAAACAGCTAGTTTTTATCTTATAAATTTATTCATTCTTAATTTTTTTATAAACACACATCTCATCTTGTTTTCATTTATCTAATTCTTTCATCTGCTCCACTAAAGTTCTTCTCTTAGTTAAAAAAAAAATTTGCAGCATAATTAGTGCATTATTATTGTTTCTTGTCATTTTAGTTATCATAAGTTTTATTCTCATTTTTACTACAAAGCATTCTTAAGGAGAATTTCAAATGTTCATTTTATTTTATACTTTTGTAATGCTCTCTCTTTTATTTATTACGATAATGATTGACTAATAATGTAACCATATTTTATAATTATATTGTGATTTGAAATATACTTTATTTAATTATATCCTTACAACAGAATTTTTTCAATTTTGTTTTATTTAATTATATCCTTTTAATATGGATTATGTCCCGCAATGAGTTGCATTACATAGGAGACAGGAGTACATCCACCAAAGCTTTTATTTTTGGTATTATTTTCTACGTTGCCTAGTTTGCAAAGAATCTTCTTTGCTCAATCAAGAACTACTTGGGGTTTGGGAGCTACTATCAAAGGTGCCTTCACCTTTTCCCACTTTTCAACAACTCTCCCACATTCATAATTTTCTTAATTTAACATATTTTAGCAGAAAGAGGGCAAGAGAGATTTTGATTTGAAGATTTGAAAAAAAAAATTCCCCTTTTGAGGACAAAAGATAAAGGGAAAAAAAAAGTGCAAGCATTTATTTTAATCTAAAGATTGTTTGATAAAATACCACAGAGAGATCACGATTAGATTTGAAAAGGATGCAATAGTTGCATGTGGGGTCGTGACATGTGGAATTTGACGCTGCATATTGGTTTCTTTAAATGTATGGGAGGACGTGAATCGATAAAGGTTGAATTTAATAAGTAATATTTCTTAAAAATAAAAAAATCAAAAAACTTGTTCACGTATTTTTAAAGGCTGAGCAATCCTTCTTTCTATAGGAAAAATTGTAAGAATATACAGCGGAATTTTAAAATTTTTTTCAAAGATCGTTAATAACTCGTAATACTATATATAATAAATTATCAACAATCACTATATCTTTAGAGAAAAACACCAGTAATATAGGAGGAAGTGACCGAGGGACTTCAATCAACAAGTTTTCTCTACGATTCTCCAATTTCCAGACGATAGGGTATATAGACACTCAGTTCCTTGATAGGCATTCTAGCGTGATTTGTCTCTTTCCAACCATCCAAATCAGTAAGAATTTATTATTACTAGTAAGATGCACAATAATAAATTTGCTCACTTGAGAATCTATAGTCTAAAGAAAATAAAAATGCCAAAGCCTCTATTTATAAAAATTGCATTAGGTGACTTTTGAATTTTGAATTAGATTAAGAAAAGATTTTTCTCATTTCCATAAACCCTAAAGGCCGAATTCTTCCCTGAAGAAGCCTTCAAAAATTCAGCTATCCTAAAGGTGAGGGGATTTAAAATTCAAACAGGACTCAAACAAGATTTTTTTTCTCTCCTCTTCCTCACAAAATATAAATTCTATCCTTATGGAAAGCCCCACAAAATTTGGCCATGAGCTGGAATTGTGATTCAACATTTGATTCAAATTTCAAACTCCACAGATCTTAGGATTTTGTCTACATTGATAATTTTCCACAACTCCAATTCAAATTTAAATAAAATCATGGCAACTTTATTTGAAATTCAAATAATTGTGTGATCTCTTATCCAAAACAAGATTCTAATTCAAACTAAGAGAAAATCTTGTCTTCCATCCTTATCCATAGTGGACGCCACCCTTGTCTGTGCTAGCACAAGATTTTATTCAATTCAAATTCAAGTAGGATAATCTTTTAAATTTCAAATATTTATCTTAAGACAAAATTTTCAAAATTTAAATTAATCTAATATTTATCATGTGAAAGATAAATACAATTAATTTAAATTTTGAAATCTTATCTTCCAATATAAATATTAATTAAATATTTATCCTATTTATTGAATAATCAAATATTACAATTTTACCCTTCAACACTTAGAGAAAAACACCTACACCCTGTAGGATGGTGATTTGGATATTTCTCTTCATTAAATGTAAGACAACAAGCAATTAAAAATATCATGATCCATTACTATTCGTTAAGGAATTATGCGGAACTAGTAGAGAAACCAATTGAACATATATAATGTGGGCTCTAATAATCCATGTAATTATTATTCTATACAGAATAAACTCATTCCAATTATTAGTTTAAGATTACATCGTTATAAACCTGAAACTGCACTTCTAATTATTTACTGTATTACATAAGCTAACGATAAGCTATCATCCAATGACCTTGTCATATATGCAAAACTCTCATATGATATTCATGATCAGTCTTAGGTCAAAATCCATTCGACTTACTGATTAAGCTATCTTAAAAATCCATTATGATCCCTAATAAGAAAATGATTATTCACTATATATATATAAGAAGTCATCTGCTCAACAGACGAGCTAAAACCTTGTCCATTTTCACATCTAGTATAATATCTTAAAGAGGATAAACTTTACTCCTCATTAGAGCTATGATTCCAATATTTGTAAATAAACACTCTATCGTATACAAGTCATATACCTAATGAACCGGCCTATAAGTTTAATACCTCTAAGATGCTTTAACTATTAGAATATCAAAGTATACAAGTCATACACATAAAGTGATTCATCTACTTATGATTAAGGTTATTGCATAATGAACATTAAAAGTGAATTGATCCATTTAAGCGAACTGCGCAGATCAATTACATTTTGGTCTTGGTCCGATACATTACCATTAAGTAACATATCTATATCCATACTTAGGAGTCTAAGCTCTGGATGGTCAAGACAAACCATCCTCTTAATTGGCTTTAAATAATATAATAGTCTTAATATAAGTTAGATGCTCGGTCCAACCCTATAGACTATGGATCATAGCTTAAACTACCTACTTTAGAACTTTATCTTCTCTCATACAAAAGTGTATTGTATGCAACATTCTAATAATTTAACATAAACAGTCAGTGAGCTATATTTGCCTACATTTACTTTAATATGTAAATAAGATGAAGACATATAATAATGCAATCAATAACCTTTGATATAATTTTATTATCCGGTTCAAAAGAAATAAAATACACATAAAATATCTTTCCTACTTAAGGCATTCCTAGCACTTTCGATGTGTGTTTTTGACTATCTACCCACCAAAACAACACCACCCCCTTCCCCCAAATATCCATTTTTTTTTATTTTTTAAATATTTTTAACCAACACCCAATCAAACACCTTGCATTTTCCTCTCACTTTCTCTCTCTATCCCTTTCCCCCTTTCTATCTCTAAAAATTCTTAGTTTTGAAAAACACTACGACGACAGACGAAGAATAAGCACTAATTAAAAGAAAAAAAATATATAAAAATATATATTGAAGTGCCTTCAACCTATAAAGAAACCCCCCACCTATGTTCCTTCTACTGCAAGCTTGAAAAAAAAAAATTTCTCAACCTTCTCAACCACTCCCTCATCTCTTTCAGTTTTCTTTCACCCTCTCGATCTCTCCCTCATCTCTTTTAGTTTTCTCTCACCCTCTCGATCTCTCTCCCTCTCTCTCTCTCCCCTTCTTGGTCATCATCGACCAAATTGCCACCCAACCCGACCTCACCGAGCCTTATTCCAATTTGCTTCACCCCTGTTGAAATGACATCACCCGGCCACATCACAACCTAGCTAGTCACCGTCGAGCTAGCAATTTAAGAGAAAAAAATAGGAAAAACACTGAGAAAAACGCATTGGGAATTAATTAAATGAAGCTATATGCTAATACTAGTAAACATACTCTTAATTTTACTATTTTCATCCATTTATTCTTCTATAAATGGTAACTTCTAGCAAATCCAAATCCAAAATCAAAAGAGAAAAGAAAAGAAAAAAGAATCCTTACCTTCAAATCCCAAGTTTTTTTTAATCCAACAAAGCTCTTCTCTCCGGTAATAGTAAAGTCAAAGATATATTTTTTTTCTAGTCCTTTTTTTTTTTGGTAAAAATTTTCTTTTAGTCTCTTCTTTGTTGTTCTTTAGCTCTCTTTCTTTCTCTGTTATTGTTTTTTTTAGCTTTCTCATGCTCTTTCTCTTTCTATATCTAGCTCGTTTTCTCCTTTTCTTTTTCTTTTTACACGGAGAAATGTAAATGAACGAAAAATCCATAATTAACCAGGGATAATATCGGCACAATACTGTCTTAATAACAGTGAATAAATAGTTTTTTTGCCTTCACTTTAGTACATATAATAATATATCAGTATATCTCCTAGCTTACTCTTCATTAACCTTCATCAAATCAGACCGTTGAAAATCTCATCCAATGGTCATGAATAAAATGCCGGACATGAAAGATAAAATCCTTGTGTTGGACACAAGACACTTCCACTATATAAGATCAAAAGTCTAAAAGAAAACAATAGCAAAGAAAGGAGATCAATAACAAGATAATATGAAAACCAGCTCAATGCATCGAAGACATTAAAAGCATAATTTTTTTTAATGGTAAGAAAACTATTATATGAGGTGAAACTAAAATAATAATATTTTTTTCAGTTGGAATACGTGCCTACCAAAAAAAAAAAAAAACCAACAACAACAAAGCACAGATACTCGACAATATCATTCTTATTAGACACAAAACTCTATCACAAAACAAAACAAAATCCGTACTGTAAAATTTGCAGTAAATTTTGGATCCTACTTTGTTTTGTGGAAACCATATCGTGCCCATCAAGACTAGTGTGTTCCTATCCCTGGTTTGATTGCTGCAGAATTGCATCTGCTAAGGCTCTCACCGTGAGACCTCTTCCTTTCTAGGGTGAGACCTCTTTCTTTCTAGGGTTGGAAGTCCAAAATCCAGCCAAGGACCACCACTGAGCGGGAGAGTTTTTTTTCTTTTTTTTTTGCTCTTTTTTTTTTCCCCTTCAAGTATTTGTCTTTTTCGTGAATTTGTACACTAATAGCGTATGGTAGGCACTTGTGTGCTTTAGTTCTAGTTTAAGGTTTTTTTTTTTTCCTTTTTTTTCGGTAAACAATCTTTTGATGCTAAATTCCAGAGTGAATTCCTTATGTGAGGGATATAAAAAGCAAGGAAGTAGAATTTCTTTCATGTTCATTTAGTAAAATATTTTAGCTTTGATTTAATTTGAAGTAAGTTAAATCAAAGTTAAAATAAGACTATTTGATATGTAAATGTTTAGTTTAAATTTGTATTAAAACTTGTGTTAAAATAGTAAAAATAGGGATAAAAAAATTATTAAAATGGGGCTTAGTAAGTTAAATTTAAATTACAATCAAATGTTCATTTTAGTTTAATTTAAGCTAAATCAAAGCTAAAATATTTTATCAAATGATTGTAGAATTTAAAAAAAAAAGGAAAAAATAAAGGAAATATTCAATCCAGATCATCTTATAATTATGCCCACGTATAAATAAGATAATGATGAAGGGAAAGAGGTGAAAATTTTTATTTAGTGACTATTTTATTTGGTGGTCATATTTTCCTCTAATTTTTTCTTCCCAAAATAAGAAGGATTAAAAAATGATGTCACATAAATCTATAATTTTGTGTTTAATTTCCTCTCTCTTAAAAAACATAAAATTTCTCCTTTTTTTATTTTTATTTTTTTTACCTCCAAAATCCACCAACTTTCTCCCTCTCTCCTTTTCATTCTAGTAAGGCTTAGAGATGATTACTCTTATGTTTCCATCCAGCTTTTGCTGTGTGGACCTTTTCAACTTTTGCTGGCAACGGGGACATTTAAAAAGAATAACTAGATTATCTACCTTCAAGAAAACTAAAATATCTGTTCCTTCTTACCAAAACATATTTTGGGGTAGATATAAGGGAAGTCGAAGTGTAAACCAGACGCACCCAATGACCGAGCCACTGAAATTTTAACTTTAATATCTTAATTTGTTGAAATATTTCAATTGTACATCTAAATCTTGAGAAAATTCTGTTTGTAAGTCCACTGTAACTATACATATGTAAGAATTGAAAGAGTTAAAAACGCTTTCTATCTATACAGTTAACAAATATTTATTTTGTGGTCACTTAAGATAAAACTAAATAACCATAAACAAAAGATATATAACTTATTTAACGTGGTTTAAATCCCCTAAGGGAAAAAACCACGGGTATTAATTACACCGGGTCAAGATGGAAGACTTTATTGAACACGAATTATTGCGACAAAGATTGGAATTAAAAATCTAATTCTAAACTTCACAAATGCAGACTACGCACGTTCTCTCCTTCACGACTTGCCTTCAGACTCCACGTCCTGCTACCAAGTCTATTGCTTGCCTTTGGAACACATTGCCTTTGGTCCTTCACTACATACTCCAGATCAACACGCATAGAAAACTAGTGTTTGAGAGCTAGGCACTTGAGTCTAGATAATACTTAGAAATTACTCTCACGTTAAAGCTCCGAAACCTAATTCTCAATGTGAGAAACATTAAAAAGTAGGACCATAGCTATAAAAAATAGTCTAGATATGTTTGCCTAGTCCTAAGTTTTTTATTCGCCCAAAAATAATGCTCAAAATCCTCAGCAATTTTTAATTTTTAAATTTTGAATAAGCTAGATTTTCTTCTTCACTGTGTATACGTTATCTCTGATGTACTGTATAGACACCGTAACTATAACATTTGTTTTCAAAATTTTTTCCTCACACAATATTTTCAACCAAAAATCAAGTCATGAATAATGCATAATTAATTAGGGGCATTTGGAGAAGTTTTCAATTTTAATTTTACTCAAATACAATATAATTTTACACCAAACACAAATTTTGTAACAGTGCTACGAAAACAATTACTATTCAAAACATTTTTAAAACAATCACATCAACTTTTCAATTTCATTATTTATCTCTACTTTTACCAATCACATCAACTTTTCAATTCTAAAATACTTTTCATCCAAACATACATTTCATTCAAATACAAAATAAATACTTTTCAACCAAATATAATATTCAAAAAAAAAATTTCATTCAAATACAATCAAAATGTAATGCGTTTACCAAATGCTCGCTTAATGTTTATGACATTTAATGCCAATTAGGTGAAGGGGTTAAAAAAATCCAATAATATATGTTACAATCTAAATTAAAAATTATATCTCTCTTTTTCTTTAGTGCACTCCCACATCTTAAATGTAATTTATGGCCGTCAGGATTGACAATCTAATGATGATTCTACTTTGATATATGGTCTGAATCCAGTCCACTATAGATAAACTACAAAATAATGGGGTATCTTTTTCAATCATCTTGAGCAAAAAACTACAAAGAAAACCAGGGGCGGACTAGCATTGGGACGCGTGGGGAATCTAACCCCCTGAGATTTTTTTTCTTTAATTTTCACCTTTTTTTTTTTAATTTTTCTATCTTGTCTTCATTCAAAATTAAAAATTCTCACAGTTCTATTATAATTAATTTTTGTCTAACAAATTTTTTTTGGCTTTTCTGTTTTCTTCTATTAAAAAAAAAAGCTCACATAAATTTTATGGAATTTCTTTTTTTCTGTTTTTATACTTTGCTATTATTATTTTTTTGAAAAAAAAATACAGGTTTATGCCCTCACTAAAATAAATCTCCGCCGCTAACAGCATTTTGGAGAAACGACAACTGTAGCGAACAACAAAATAAAGTACAAACGACAATAGAAGAGTATCTTATAAACGACAAGATTAAAACAAAATAAAAAAAAATAAACCAAAACCAGGAGTTATATATTTCGATACGATAATAGTTCAAAAAAAAAAAAAAAAGACATTAACGACATTATAGATTATTTAAAAAAAAATCACACACACACGCTAGTATGAGGACGTGCACATGCCTCTAGCACTTTATTTATTTATTTATTTATTTATTAAGATTGAATGATTTGAATTCTAAATTTTGTGACAAATATACGAATATAGGTGTGAAATTAATGCTAAATTATGTCTATAATTATAAAATTTTAGTTAATTTTAAATTTTATGGAGTGACAAATCTTAATTAACTTTGATCAGTTACCATTGAATTGTTTATGGTTATAATTATAAGTATATTCTCTTATCTTGCTATCGGAATTATAACTTTTTTTTTTAAACAACATATTAATTACTAGTTAATTTTAATATAATATTTTTAATGAGACTTATATTTTACATCAATAGTATCAAATAATATTGTATTACAGATAATTTAGTTGTTGCTGTAACTCTTATATCTGTCCGAAGACAATTCCTACAATTATATATAAACTTTGTCAAAGGAACTCAACAGCCGCCCGTTAGCCTACTACTTTTAAAAACCAATCGACGAAATAATTTTATACACAAGTTGGCAAAATTAATACAAAGGTAGCGCCAAAAGGTTAGAGCAACTAGTCATTATTCAACTTGTGTTCGACAGAATTATCAATGAATCGTTATATATATATATATATAGATATTAAAATAAAGGAAGATGAAAGCAAGATAGAAAGAAAGAGCAATAATGTGACATATACATATATATATATATATAAACACAATTCAAAATTCGTGATTTCCATTTTTATGACTAGTAATTCTTTGAAGGTGGAGTGACAACGTAGTTGAGAATCTTTAAAGCTCACAAATTTTCCTTTTTCATCCTTATCCTCCTCTTGCAAGACCGCATCACAATACTTATTGTTGGCATCAGTCTGCAAGACTCTTTTTAGACTTCTTACTTTTCTACGTATACTTCTTACTTTATTAACTGATGTCATGATCCACATATAAATTTAAAGAATATTCACTGCTTGAACTTCTTACGTTTTTTATTAAAATATCACGTTTTATTATGTGTATTTAAAAATAAAGTAAACTGCTAGATTGGTTTCTAAGCTTTTAAGTTTTTGCAACATTAGTCCTTATTATTATTATATTTTTATAGTTAGAGTGATCCTAAATTATTAAAAACTTTGCTTCAATAATCATATTCCTTAATTTTTATACGAAATTTGTTAATTAATATAATTTTTAACCAAATTTTTATCAGATTCTATCAAAAAATTAAGGGAATTCTAGCTACGAGAAAAAGATAAGAACTAAAGTTTCACAAACCAATAGTTTAGGGATTGGATGTGTAACTTACCTTTGAAAATATCATGATATATATATATATTTGTGTTTTAATTGTTAAAGGCAAAATACGAAAACATATGATTACAGATACAATCTAATAATAATTTTACACTTGTTTCCACTAAAAAGTAAAGAGTTTGAATCCCCTCTCCAATAAAAAAAAAAAAAAAAGGAAAAGACCATTTTAATCACAAAATATATAGATATATAAGACATGTTAATGTTATTTTTAAACACACATAAAAAACTTACATATATTTTGATAAAACACAACATAAATTCAGGTACTTATTCCAGAATTTTACATATATATATATATTATT
This sequence comes from Antiaris toxicaria, assembly GCA_035233585.1. Classification (NCBI taxonomy): domain Eukaryota; kingdom Viridiplantae; phylum Streptophyta; class Magnoliopsida; order Rosales; family Moraceae; genus Antiaris; species Antiaris toxicaria. The sequence continues at coordinate 23,768,899 of CP141153.1, forward strand.
TGTGTAGAAATTTGATCAAATGACAAATAATAAGGTATAAAGCTTAATTAAATTCAAGAATTAAAAGAAAATCTCAATTCAAGTCCTATTAATTCTCAAATTTGTCAAAAGCGTACAAATGCCGTCTTTCTGATCTTATTTATAATGTTAGATGGTATTAAAATCTATTATAATAAATAGATCTTGACAATTTTTCATATATTCTCGATCTCAGAATTAGAGGTGTACTACGTTAGAATTCAAATATTCCTTTCTTATAAAAGAAAAAAGTAAGAATTCATATATCCTAAGTCTTTTATAAGAATTCAAATATACACAGTTGACTTTACTGTCGAATATCTTACGTAGGTGGCTATTTTCTTATTCTTCATATAAGAAAACAATATAATTGAATTCAAATATTCCTTTCTTATAAAACAATAAGAAAGGTGGCTATATAATCTCTCAATAAGCTGCTAGGGTGTGATCAGTGGAAAACAATATATTTTGTTAACATACGGTTGACTTTTTTTTCGTCTCTAAATTATATGTCCAATATTATTTAAATCTTCAAGTTTAAAATGTCTCAAATAAGTTTTCATACTATTAACTTATCTAATAATAGTTATTTTATTAAAAAATAGTTAAAAACTAGCTCGTAATTACCACCTAAAGATCAAATGTATATTAATGATGCATAAGTATTTTAAGAATTTACAACTTCTAAAATTACAATCAAGTTGCATTTAAAAAAATTAACATTGAATAAGGTAAATACCAGTATTTTAGACCGCAATGGGATAAAATAATAGTTAGAGAACTGGTAATGTTTAAAATTTCAAGTACTAAAAAAGAAAAAAAATAGACCTCTGATTCAAGAACAAAAGATAAAGTTAATCCTTTTTTTTTTAATCAGAATTTATTTCACACTTAGTGGGTGTTTGAAATTTTAGAGTTTTTTTTTTAATTGAAAATCAGTTAATATTTGAAAATATTTGTTAGTTAAAATGTAAACTAAAAATGAACCATGATATTTATATAATGTAATAACCTTATATGTGTTTGGAAAAAATAGTATAATTAAATAGAAAAATGAAAGAAGATAATAAGTTAATTATAAGTTGGTATCGAAAGGGAATTAAAAAAAAAAAAGACAACCCTATATGAAAAATAAACTAAAAATAACTAACAATTAAAAAGAATTTAAAACAATGGATTGAGAGAATAAAAATATCTCACTTATAAAGAGAAGGCCTTGTCAAATGGTAAGGACAAAAAAAAAGGGGATACATAGGTGACTGGCTATTTTTTAAAAGTATTTTTAATAAATATTCTAATTTTTGTTAAATTATAAAAATATTTAATTATTAAAAAAAGAATTAATCACTAATTAATCAATTGATTATGATCAACTACTGTTTCATGGGTCTATCAATATTTAAATTACCATCAATTATTTTTGTAATTAATTGATCAAAAACTGTGTACCTCTACTTATTTAAAAAAAAAAAAAAGGCACAAACAAACAAAATAAAGGTGCTTGATCGTAAAGCTAAAGTACCGGTCTTACTCCGCCAAGTCGCGCCAAAATAGATAAAAAGACCAAATGCATATTGATGACAAATAGACAACAAATTATTTAATTTAGAAGACATTATTGATGATTGTAAAAAAAAAAAAAAAGAGTTAATGATAACATAATGTAAAGTTCTCCAAATTTAAAACCCGAAAAACTTATTAGTTAACACGGTATAGGACAAGAAAGAGTGTAAATAATTAATGATGTTAGGCAGTGTGGCTAAGTCTGACTCGAATGAAAGCATATTATATATAACATATATTTTGTTTCCATTATATAGAACTTACAAAAATGTGAAATAATTTTGTTATCTGAGAACGACAAAGATACATTGAATTTAATATAATGAAATTTTTTATTTTTTATTGTTAGCTGAGAACGCCATAGATTTCTCTTTTCCTTCTCTTCCCATTTTCTTCTCATAGTCCGATAATTTGTTCTACTCGTGATAAATATTTAAAACATCTTTTTTTTTAGTATGATCTTTTTTTCTTGTTTGTTTTCATATATTGAACAAATATTTATCCATCTAGATTTTCTTATATTGTGGTGATGAGTTCAGTTCACATAAATATATATGCGGTTAATTTTTTTTTTTTTTTTTATTAAGGTTCGGCGTTTTTGTGTGTCTTGGAATGTATTTATATGATTCTTGCCAAATATAGCTTTTAAGTGTCGGATCTTGAAGATTTAATTTAGATAGATACAAATATCGATATGGATGATAAATTCGTTATGGTTCAATCAAAAGAACCTACCCTAAGCGAAGGGTATTGTGAAAGAGCCAGAAATTTAATCTTGTGAAGCTCGAATTTATTTCCCTTGTGTGGTTTAAATATTAGGCATCCATCAAAATCATAATTGTGGTTTTCAAATATGACCAAGATTACAGAAAATTATAAAAATGATCAAATAAGGGCTCATTATGGCTTGATTATCCTTAAAAATAAACTACCTAATGATGTTTTAAAATGGTTAATGTACTAACGAAATTCTTTACATTTCGGAGCTTATAATAATATCAATAAATATATACTTTTCCTTATAAAATTTCTCTACATATATTTTAGTAAAGCGATTTGATGTTCACTAGGATTTTAGGTTTTTCTTTTTTTTCCCTTTTATCTATCACTATTTAAATTGCACAAATATCTTTAACTTAATGATATGATAAATACTAACTCTGTATTTTTTTATTTTTTATTTTGTTTTTCATTTTAATTTCTTCAATATGTGTTGCAAAAATATAATTATATTAGTATCTATCTCTCTCCCTCCTTTGTGCTACAATTTCTCTGTACGTGCCCTTCTCTTGAGGCCGGAGTTTGATGACAACACCCAACTGTTCCTAGAATTCCCAACACTAGAGATAGAACTTTGAGTATTTCAGTGAAGGATCAAGAGTCAGATGTGACCTTGTGGTTGGAGGGGGTTTTTGGCTGTTGACAAAATGGTTTTAAATCATTTTGAAGAATTATTTTGAAACATAAATTTAAACGAGACCCACTTGTCTCGGTGGATTTATATTATAAGAAGATTGAAATCATATATATATACTCTCAAAATAGTAATTGGGTGAATGATAAATTGATGCTCAAAGTGTATCCATTAAAATTAGATTTTGTTAAAAAAAACTTGCTAAAAATGTGAAATCTTATATGGCTTAGGCAATACGGTGTTATGGAGTTTATAAATAATTACATTTTTAAGCTTGGGGAATATAGTTTGCCCAAAAGGCTCTCACACACACAGGGGAGTAAGAGTGCAAACTACTGATCTGATAGATTAAGGGCCCAATGTATGCGTCGGCATGACCTGAGTGATGCAAGTTCAATCTGTCTAGCTTGCTCTTGCATGTGCTGAATTTTGCAAATTTTTTATTTGCATTTTCCAACATAAATCTAAATTGCATTTTTTTTCGTTAAGTTCATAATATGAATAGATTAATTTATTGATATTTCTGAGAATTAGTGCATGTTTAATGGTGAATATGAATGGCTAAAGGCTTTAGTTCATGTTTAATGAATGTACTTGGATATGATTTTGGATATGTTAATTCTAAAGTTGAATGGTTGTTACCATGGACTTAATTTTCATTATTTTTGGTTTGTAGCATCTTATTCCAAGAGCCTATATAAGAAGGCCTTTAGCTAATTTTATATATACAAAATCAAAGATTCACTTATAGTTTTTCAGTTCCTAGGCAAAGGTTTTCTTAGAGTTTTAGGTGTTTTTGGTGATAGATGGAAGATATAGATTCAAGTTCACTAGAAGTTATACTTAGATTTGTTAGGACTGCCCTAAGTAGGAAAGACATTTTAATATATTTCATTTATTTTGAACTGGGTAATAAAATTATATTTAGAGGTTATTCATTACATCGTTGTATATCCTCATTCAATTTACATATTAACGTAAATGTAAGCAAATATGACTCACTAACTGTTTGTGTTAAATTATTAGAATGTTTCATACAATTGACTTTTTTATGCGAGAAGACAACGTTCCAAAGTAAGCAGTCTAAACTCTGGTTCGTAGTCTATGGGGTTAGACTGAGTATCTAACTCATGTAAAAACTATTATGTTATCTAAAGCCAATTGGAGGACGGTTTTTCTTGACTATCCGGAACTTTGACTCCCAAGTAGAGACATAGATATGTTGTTTGATGATGACATATTGGATCGGGACTAAAGTGTAATTAATCTGCGTAGTCCGCTTGAGCGGATCATGTCACTTTTAACGTTCATTATACAATGACCTTAATCCTGAGTAGATGAAACATATGACTTATGTACTTTGATGTTCCAATAGCTAAAGTCTCTTAGAGATAGTAAGCTTATAGACCGGTTCGTTGGGTACGTATTTGTATACGATGGAGGGTTTGTTTATAAATATTAGAATCATAACTCTAATAAAGAGTTAAGGGTATCCTTTTAAAGACATTATATTGAATGTGAAAATGGACAAGACTTTGGGTCGTCTGCTCGACAAATGACTTCTTATTCACATATGATGAATAATCATTTTCTCATTTCGTAGATTATGGAACTTTAAGATAGCTTGATCAGTAGGTTGAACGGATTTTGACCTAAAACTGATGATGGATATCAGATGAGGGTTTTGCATATATGAAAAGGTCATTGGACAATAGCTTATCATTGGCTTTCGTAATACGATATATAATTAGGAGTTCAGTTTCAAATTTATAGTGGTGTAACTCTGAAATTACTGATCATGTGATTGAGTTATCTAGTCTAGAACAATGATCACATGGATTTACAGAAGTTCGATTATATATGTCTAATTGGTCCCTCTACTAGCTCTATATAATTCCTTAATAGATGGCAATTGATCGAGGTATATTTATTAGCTTGTTGTCTTGTATTTAGAAAAGAGAAAAATATGAATCATCCTCCCACTAGATGTGGGTATTTTTCTCAGTGTACTGAGGGGTAAAATTATAATTTTATATTATTTAATAAATAGGAAAATAATTGTTAATAATTGTTTTTAGATGATAAGATTTGAAATTTAAATTAATTGTATTTGAATTTGAAATTCAAGTATGTGATTACACAATTATTTGAGTTTTAAATAAAGTTGTCATAATTTTATTTGAATTTGAATTGGAGTTGTGGAAAATTATCCATGTGGATAAAATTCAAAATTCAAATATTTATAAAATTTGAAAATTGAAATTTGAATTCAAATTTTGAATCACAAATGTAGGTAAAACCGAATTTGATTGTGGATAAATCCACCTAAGGGAATCGGTTTTTCTAGTGGCTAAGGGAAAGGAAATCTTATTTGAATCCTACTTGAATTTTGAATCCTTCCTTGCACAAGAGTGGCCGAATTCTTTAGGCTTGTCCCTTGGGAGAGAATTGGTTTTTATGTGGATAAGGAAGAGAGAAAATTCAAGTTTTAATCCTGTTTGAATTTTGAGTCCTCCTTCCCTTGATGTGGCAGAATCTAGACCTAGAATTGGCCTAAAAAGGAATCGGCTTTTGGCCTTATGGAGGAGACAATATTCATATTTAAATCCTATTTGAATTTTGAATTCTTCTAGCACCAAGAATGGCCGAATTCTTTATGGAGGATTATCCCTTAGTAGATTCGGATTTTGTAAGGGACTTTGGTGAGAGAAAAATCTTTTCTTGGTACAATCCAAAATTCAAAATGTCACCTCATGTAAGATTATAAATAGAGGTCCTTTCACTCCAATTCTCTTCAGACCATAGAATTTCAGGTGAGCAGGTTTATTGTTATACAAATTACTGTAGAAATAAGTTCCTAAAGAGATCTGGGTGGTCTGAAAGAGACAAGTAGTGCTAGTATACCAATCAAAGATCCGGATGCCCACACACTCTATCATCCTGGAATTAGAGAATTGTAGAGAAGGTTAATTGGTTAAAGTCTTTTAGTCACTTCCTTCGACATTCCTGGCGTTTCCTCTGAAGGTATAATTGATTATTGTTGATTTATTGTATATGATATCGTGAGTTATTTAATGATCTTTAAAAAAATTTTGTAACTCTATTGTGCAATTTTTATCAATTTTTCCTACAATTAGTATCAGAGCTAACTCATAATTATGTCATATACATAAATTAGACAATTGTTTTAGTCTCTTTAATATGTGGATTTGATATTTAGAGAGTGGCATTGTATGATTCCTTTATGTTGTTATCATGGATTATGTATAAAGTATGTGGTTATTTTAATTTTTTAAATTATTATAGACATGCTTAATTTTGCCGGTCATGGTTCCTTAAAATTCAGAAAAATTATATCTAGAATTTTTCATGTAATCATGGGAGCGGTCTCTTATCATTATAATTTTCCCATGGATTTTATTTTATCGTCTCTTAAAATTTTTATGATTAAAATTTTTGTACACTGGAAATAGTATAAGAAATTTTATGTAATTATTCTTGGAGGAGATTGAAAATTGAAGACCATAATTAATTTTTTTCGAAGATTAAATTTAATTTGAAGATTTGAAAAATTTTTTGTATGGAAAATTCCAATTTAATTAGGATTCAAATTAATTTTTTGATATCCTAATAGATAAATTGAAATATAGAAAGAAAATAAAAAACTGCCCCCTCGGGATGGTCACCGGCCTTGGTGGGGATGTAGTCCTTACCCTTCGGTGGGATGGGGCTGCGACAGTACCTATCCAAGGCTACAGCCACCATGACTGCAGGCATTGCCTATAGTCAGGGGCAGCCGTGGCCCCCTCAAGGGTTACAGCCCTTGGCTGCAAGCACTGCCTGCAGCTTGGCAGGCTGTAGCTCGAGGCTATAGGCCTGGATGTGGGCTACCTGTGCCCCCCTACCCGGGGGCTGGGCTGCCCACGGCGGTTGCAGGTCTTCGGGCCTATGGCCTGATGGGTCGAGGGTCAGAAAATTTCCAATTTTAAATTTGGAATTTAATTTTAATATGTATAAAAATATATAATTATAAATTTAAATTTTGAAATTACATATTATGTAATTGTAAATTTAAATTTTGAAATTATATATTATTATGCATGAGATTTAAATTGTTTAAAATTTGAATTTTAAATAATTTTTGGGATGAGAAATAAATGAAGAGGCTATATGAAGATGAATACGCCAAGATGGGACAAAATTCAATACCCAAAGAATGCTTTGGATGGAATTTTTTAATCTTTAATTTTTCTTTTTTTACTAGGATGGGACCATGGCTTGGTTATTTAATATTTCCATTATTTATTTTTTCTATGATATGTCATGGATGGATGAATAGGTATTGATAGATAATTTATATGCATATTTAATAACATGTCATATAGGATAGAAGAATGCCGCTCAAACTATATTGATCATACATATTTTCAAAAATTGTAAGTTTTTTAAAATATTAAATGGGAAAGGGTTTCAAACAAAACTTACGACCTACATTGTTGATTTATATGTGAAAGCATGGTAACGCTTCACGTCATTTTCGCCCTAACCACACCCTTTGATAGGTGTTTACCGCCGTTGGTATACTAAGTTGAATCTCCTATATGGAAAACATGCTCGGGCATGATCCTATTCGTAACCACCCCTCAGTGGCTTGGTAGGACGTGGATCGAACTACATAAATAATAGTTACACACTCAAGAATCGTTTAGCTATTAACCTTCCCTAGAAACTCTATTAGCTAAATTGGTGGCCAAAATAAACTGTTATTAATATATGTCTTAACCTTGGAGGATTTAAGATAACATATATTAATTAGACGAGGTCCGTGTTGGCTATTTGTCTTATGACCACCCCTCAGTGGCTTAGGGTAATAGATGTTAAAAATTACTGTTGCAATACTATATGTTTTTATAAGTTTCATGTTAGAACATATTCATATGTTTTATTTGCTAAATTCTCCATATATTTGCTTGGGCTTTGTAATGATGTTCTTGTATAATTTTATTTCAGTTCAAAATGTCACAAACACCTCTTCTTTCAATACTCACTGAAAACAAATTAAATGGTAATAATTATAAATACTGGAAAAGAAATTAGTTAATAGTTCTCAACTGCGAGAGACATAAGTTCATACTAGACGAACCATGCCTAACTAGGTTCAAACTTGACACTTCACTTGAAGAAGTCCTGGGTACCTATACTTATTGGAGAGAATCCAATGAGATAGCTCGATGTTACATTCTAGCTAGCATGACGAGTGCTTTACAAAAACAGTATGAGACTTACCAAGTTGCTAGGAAGATCATGGAAAACTTGGAGGATATGTTCGGAGGCCAAGAAAAATTGGCTCGACAGTCTGTTATTACAAGCATCATGAATTCTAGACAGAAGGTAGGTACTCCAGTATAGGATCATATACTTACACTTATGGGGTTCTTTACTGAGGCTGCTGAAAACGGTGCTGAGCTGGACTACAACACCTAGATCAAGATGATGTTTAAAACTCTGTCAAAAGATTTTGTGGGGTTCAATCACATACAATCTGGCGACAAGGGAGTTAGGACTCACCGAGCTCATGAAGTAACTCCAAGCTTATAAGTGCATGATCAGGGATGGGATACGGTCTAACCTAGGAGAAAGGCCAACTTGACAGAATCTTCTAAACCTACTGGGAAAAAGAAAAAGCCAAAAAAGAAGCAGGTGACTTCCGATTCATCTATTCCTCCTGTCTTGAATGGGAAGAAGAAGAAGAACAAGAAGCTCAAGGACCCTAAAAGTCTAAGTGCTTCTACTGTGAGAAGGTAGGTCACTTCAAGAAGGCTTGTTGGGAATTCCTAGCCGTCAAGGACAAGAAAGGTAAGGAACTTCACTATTTAGAAGTGTGTTTGTTAGAAGAATCAAAAGACACTTAGGTCATTGATTCAGGCGTCACTAATTATGTTTGTGTTTCTTTGTAGAGGATCATGGAAACGAGAAGTCTACATGATTAGAATCTCTCGTTACGGGCTAGAGATAGTAGCTTGGTGATGGCTGAGGAAGTGGGAGATATTTATCTTTATTTTGATGAATTTAGGTTTATTCTATTGAAAAACTGTTTTTATGTTCCTAATTTTAAGAGGAACCTTATATCGGTAGCTTGTTTAATAAAAGATTCATATTCAGTTTCTTTTAATAAAAGAGTAGATATTCGCAAAATCAAATCTTTTATCTATTCTAGATGGATGAAAGGGAATCTTTATTTGGTCAAATCTAAAATGTACTCATTGCTTGACATAGAATTAACTAATAACTATAAAAAGTTAAATGTTTCTCACTTTAACAAGATATACTTTTGGCATTTAAGAACTGGTCATATTAATCAGGATAAGATTCAGAGGTTGGTAAAGGACGATCTTTGGAAACTCTAAAGGAGGTACATCTTCCTCAATGTGAATCTTGTCTTAAAGGTAAGATGACCAAGAAGTCTTTTAGAGCTAAGTGTACTAGGGCTCAGGAACTCTTAGAAATTATGCACCCCGACATATGTGGTCCCATGAACGTCATTGATCAAGGAGGGTTCAAGTATTATGTCTCATTTATAAATGATTACTCGACATATGGATATGTGTACCTAATGCACCGCAAGAGCGAAACTTTTGACAAGTTCAAAGAGTATCGTGTGGAATTAGAGAAGCAATTGGGTAAATCCATAAAGACACTTCGATCTGATATAAGTAGTGAATACCTCTCTAATGCATTTCTAGGATATCTTGTAGAAAATGAGATACTATCCTAATTGACTACATCTAATACTCTACAACAGAGTGGTGTAGCTGAAAGAAAAAACAGGACCTTATTAGATATGGTACGGTTCATGATGAGTTATTGAACACTATCGTTATCATTATGGGGATATACATTATAAACAACATGCTATATTCTGAATCAAGCTCTAAGTAAATCAATACCCAGGATTCCGTATGAATTGTGGTGAGCTAGGAAACCCTCCCTTGGACATATAAGAATATGGGACTGCCGACACATGTACTGGATAGGGATGCGAAGAAATTAGAACTAAGATTAGAATTATGCATGTTTGTAGGGTATCCTAAGGGAACTAAAAGAGGTCTGTTCTATAACCTGAAGGAACAAAAAGTCATTGTTTCAACCCATGCGACATTAATGGAGGAGAGTCACATGAATGACTTTAAGCCTCGAAGTAAAGTGGTGGTAGAGGAGTTAACAGGTGATAAAACTGCTCCACAAGTTTTGGTCTTGAAAGTAAGTTTGAGTTCTGTTGAAAAACCTGCAGATGATCAATAATTTAGGACGCTTTGTCATAGTGGGACGATTTCTAGGAAACCTAATTTCTTCATATATGATGCAGAGGTATATCAGACCGAAGCTCATGAACATGATGATGATTCGGTCACTTATGATGAAGCTATAAATGATGTTGATTCTAAATATTAGAAATAGGTCAAGAACAATGAGATGGATTCTATGAAATCCAACTATGTTTGGGAACTTGTAGACCTACCAGATGGAATCAAACCCATTAGGTGCAAGTAGGTCTACAAAAGAAAGAGGGATGTGGAAGGGAAAGTTGAAACTTTTAAGGCTAGACTTGTGGCAAAAGGATACAAGCAAAAAGCAGGAATCGATTACGATGAAACATTTTCGCCTATTACTATGCTGAAGTCTATCCATATTCTTCTGTCCGTTACTGTGGCTCTCGATTACGAGATCTGGCAAATAGACATCAAGACAGCATTCTTGAGGAAAGTATCTATATGATACAGCTCGAAGGGTTCGTGGTAAAAGGCCAAGAGAGAAAAGTTTATAAGTTACTTAGATTTATTTATAGATTAAAGCAAGCATCCTGCTCATGGAACCAAAGGTTTGATCAAGTGATCAAAACATTTGGTTTTGAGTAGAATGTTGATGAACCTTGTGTTTATAAACATATTAAGGATGGAAAAATGATCTTTCTGATGCTCTATGTTGATGATATACTACTCAATAGGAATTATGTAAGGAATTTATTATTGGTTAAACTTTGGTTACACCAACAGTTTGATATGAAGGACTTAGGAGAAGCTAATTATGTTCTAGGCATTCGTCTCTTTAGATATTGAAATAACAAAGTGATAGCATTATCTCAAGCTTTATATATAGATAAAATAATTGAAAAGTATATAATGCAAGAGGTAAAAAAGGTTCACAATCTTCTATTGTCGGTCTAACTCGTTTATTGAATGACTGTCCAAAGACATTGGAAGAAAGAGAACGTATGAATAAGGTCCTTTACACATCCGTTATTAGTAGCCTTATATACGCTATGCTTTGCACTTGCCCAGACATTTGTTTTGCAGTAAGAATGGTGAGTTGATATCAAGCGAATCCTGGAATCAAGCACTAGCAAGTCGTGAAGCATATATTTAAGTATCTTTAGAGAATGGGGGATTATATGCTGGTATATTCTGAAGGGGACCTAACACCCATAGGATACAAAGACTCAGATTTTCAGACTTGCAAGGATTCGAGGAAGTCAACTTTAGGATCAGTGTTCTTACTCAGAAAAGGCATCATTGTGTGGAGGAGAATGAAACAGGGTTACACTACTAACTCTACGATGGAAGCTGAGTATGTGACTGCGACTGAGGCATCTAAAGAAGCAATTTAGCTCTGCAAGTTCTTTAGAAACCTTGAAGTCATTCTGGGTGTTGACAAACCTATTACACTTTGTTATGATAATAGCGTAGCGATTGCCAACACAAGAGAATCTAGGCACCACAAAAGGATAAAACACAAAGATCGGAGGTACCATAGAATTAGAGGGCACGTGGAGGCTGAAATAGTAGATGTATGTAAAATCACATCCGAGAACAACATTACTAACCCCTTTACTAAGACTTTGGAGGCTAGAAGCTTTGAAATACATGTTGAGGTGATGGGGATGCGAAACATGGCACATCTACTATCTTAGGGCAAGTGGGAGATTGTTAGGAATGCCCTATGCAGGAAAAATATTTTAATGTATTTTATTTATTTTGAACTGGATAATAAAATTATATTTAGAGGTTATTCATTACATCGTTATATGCCTTCATTCAATTTACATAATAAAGTAAATGTAAGTGAATATGGCTCATTGACTGCTTATGTTAAACTGTTAAAATATTGTATACAATGAACTTTTGTATGTGAGAAAACAACGTTCTAAAATAAATAGTCTAAACTATGGTTCGTAATCTATGGGGTTAGACCAAGCATCTAACTCATGTAAAGACTATTATGTTATCTAAAGTTAATTGGGGATTATTTGTTTTGACTGTCTGGAGCTTTGACTCCCGAATAGAGATATAGATATATTGCGTGGTAGTTACATATTAGATCGGGACTAAAATGTCATTGATTTGCATAGTCCGCTTGAGCAGATCCTGTCACTTTTGACGTTTATTATGCAATGACCTCAATCTTGAGTAGATGAATCACTTTATGGATATGACTTGTGTACTTTGACGTTCCAATGGCTAAAGCGTATCAGAGGTAGTAAGCTTATAGATCGGTTCATTAGCTATATGACTTGTATACGATGGAGGGTTTATTTACAGATATTGGAATTAAAGTTTAAATAAAGAGTTAAGAGTATCCTCTTAAAGCCATTATATTAGATGTGAAAATAAATAAGGTCTTGGGTCATCTGCTTGGCAGATGACTTTTTATTCACATATGATGAATAATCATTTTCTTATTCGGTAGTGTAACAGAACTTTAGGATAGCTTGATTAGTAGGCTGAACGGACTTTGACCTAAGGCTGATCATAGCTATCAAATAAAGGTTTTGAGACAATAGCTTATCACTGGCTTTCATAATACGGTATATAATTGGGAGTTCAATTTCAGGTTTGTAGTGATGTGGCTCTGAAATTAGTGATCATGTAATTAAGTTGTTTGGTTTAGAATAATGATCACATGGATTCACAAGAGCCTGATTATATATGTCTAATTGATCCCTCTATTAATTCCATATAATTCCTTAACGGATGGCAATTGATCAAACTATACTTATTGGCTTGTTGTCTTGCATTTATAGAAGAGAAAAATCCGAATCACCCTCCCACAGGGTGTAGGCCTTTTTCTCAGTGTGTTGAAGGGCAAAATTATAATTTTGTGTTATTCAATAAATAAGATAAATAATTGTTAATATTTATTTTTGAATGAAAAGATTTCAAATTTAAATTAATTGTATTTGAATTTGAAATTCAAGTATGTGATTAATTTGAATTTTGAAAATCTTGTCTTTAAATAGATATTTGAAATTTGAATCCTATTTGAATTTAAATTGAACAAAATCTTACTCTTACACAAACAAAGGTGGCGTTCATGATTGGATAAGAGTGGAAGATAAGATTCTTTCCTATTTGAATTTGAACTTTATTTTGGAAAAGAGATTATATAATTATTTGAATTTCAAATAAAGTTGTCATGATTTTATTTGAATTTGAATTAGAGTTGTGCAAAATTATCCATGTGGATAAAATTCAAAACTCAAATATTTGTGGAGTTTGAAATTTGAAATTCAAATTTGAATTCAAATTTTGAATCACAAACCTAGGTAAAACAAAATTTGATTATGGATAAATCCACCTAAGGGAATCAGTTTTTCTAATCGCTAAGGGAGAGGAAATCTTATTTGAATCCTACTTAAATTTTGAATCTTTCCTTACACAAGAGTGGCTAAATTTTTAGGCTTATTCCTTGGGAGAGAATTGTTTTTTGTGTGGATAAGGAAGAGAGAAAATTAAAGTTTCAATCCTGTTTAAATTTTGAATCCTCCTTCCCTTGACGTGGCCGAATCTAGCCCTAGAATTGACCTAAAGGGGAATCAGTTTTTGGCCTTATAGAGGAGACAATATTTATGTTTAAATCCTGTTTGGATTTGGAATCCTTCAATTACCAAGAATGGCCGAATTCTTTCAGGAGGATTATCCCTTGGTGGATTGGGATTTTGTGAGGATTTTGATGAGAGAAAAATCTTTTCTTAGTGCAATTCAAAATTCAAAAGGTCACCTCATGCAAGATTATAAATAGGGGTCATTCCATTCTAATTCTCTTCAGACCACAGACTCTTAAGAGAGCAAGTTTATTATTACACAAATAACCATAGCAATAAGTTCTTAAAGAGATCTGAGTGGTCGGAAGGAGACAAATCGTGCTAGTATACTGATCAAGGATCTGAGTGCCCACACACTCTATCATTTGAGAATTGGAGAATAGTAAAGAAGGCTAGTTAGTTGAAGCCCTTCAGTCACTTCTTTTGGCATTCTTAGCATTTCCTCTAAAGATATAATTGATTGTTTTTTATTTATTGTATATGAAATTATGAGTTATTTAATTATCTTTAAAAAAATTTTGTAATTTCACTATGTAATTTTTACCAATTTTTCCTACAAGATTACTATTGTTATTGTATCTTAGGAGACAGACATCTATTGAATCCTCAAGCACTTGTCAGAAGAGACGAATCTATTTAAGGAAAGTATGAGCTTTGCATGACTCAATGTTAATCTTCTTTGTATAGTTTTCGATTCAGATTAAGGTTGAATTTCTAGTTGTAGTAATTTAATTTTTGTCTCCTTGTAATATTTCATTTAATTATATTGAACTTGTTCATCTTTATGCTATGTATTTCTAACATTAGCGATGTGAAGCAGTGGGGTTGCTGGATTTTTAATTGTTTCTTCTACATACATTCACTACTACAAATTTAGAATTCTACTACAGACATTCCACTATCCATTTTTTAAAAAACAATCATGGAAATCGTGTCAAAAAATGTGGCATGGATTGTAGAATTGAAGACGGTGGTGGAATCTTGGCTTTCCACTACTATTTTTTAACAATCATAGAATTTCTTTGTATGGCTTCAAATTTTAAAAAAAATTTAATGTTCTCGTGAATTTTTTTTTAATAAACTTTTAATAGCTCCTTTTCAAACCCTCCTCTCTCTCTCCCTTTCTCACTCTATGATTGCCACCTTGCTGCGTTCATCCTATCTTGCCACTTTGCCTTGTGACCACTGCCAAGCCACCTCGCGAACTTAGGTAGGCTTACATGGAACTTGGTTTTGAGTTTTTTTTTTTTTTTTTAAATCTTTGATATTGTATTTGAATTGGTAAATATGTGTTCAAAGTTGAAATCTTTGATATTAGGTGTTTGAAAAAATTGCTTGAATATGGGTATGTGTTTAGAATTTAGAATTTCAATTAATATAATGTGAGTATGTGTTTGAGTATGCCTTTTGAATTTGTTTGGTGAATATGGGTATAATATTTTGTTAAATTTGTTTTAGTTTTGATTTTTCATATTAGATATTTAATAAAATGCATGAATGTGGGTGCTCGTTTTGGTTAGTACAGCCATTCGGAAAAAAAAAAAAAAGGGTATGATTATGACTTAATGAAACGAGTTTAAAATGAGTTATGAATATATGTAATCATTTTGGTATTTTGTTGAATATT
Source organism: Antiaris toxicaria (assembly GCA_035233585.1). Lineage (NCBI taxonomy): Eukaryota > Viridiplantae > Streptophyta > Magnoliopsida > Rosales > Moraceae > Antiaris > Antiaris toxicaria. Next base: position 23,784,400 of record CP141153.1, read on the forward strand.
TGATATATAATTTAGTGTTATATTTGTAGCTTTTGATATGTAATTAATGAACTTTGATTTTGTATACTACATGTTTGAGAAAATGCTTAAATGAGAATATGTGTTTATTATATTTGTATTTTGTTTAAGATTTGATAAAATGTTGAAAATGCACATTTGATATTATATATATATATGTTTTTTTGTTGAACATGCACATAAATTATATTACTATATAGCAAAGTAATAAATTATAGTACTCTATAGCAAAGTAATTAATTATTGTATGCATGTTTAGAGTCTAAAATTTAAATTTTGTTCATAGGATTATATTAATGTTATGTATTTGTATTAATTTGTGTACAATTGTAATGTAAAGTAATTTTCATTTATTATTTCAAATTCTAAGCTGTTCATTGATAACACACGAGATTTGCTACTCATGTAAAACTAAAAAAAAAAAATTTTAAAAATGGACTTTCCATGACCATTTTAAAAATGGTTATGCAAAGCATGATTCCATGACCATTTTTTGAAAAGCGATCATGGAAATTAAGCTTCTACAATCATTTTTAGGAAAACACTCATGAAAAGTAAGATTCCACAATCGTTTTCTGAAAAATAGTCATGGAATCTTAACTTTCCATAACTGTCTAAATGTCCATTTCAAAAAAAAAAAAAAATTATCTCCACATTCGGTAAAAACGGATGTGGAAAACTCAAAAACCGCAATCATTACTTTTTATGACTGTTGATAAATAATCATGGTAGCTTTCTATGGCAATTAAAAACAGTTATGGAATCCACCTTTTCTACTTATGATTATCTTTCCAATGGTTTTGCAATCCCATCGCTCATTAAAGTAAGGAGCACTACAACAAACAGGCTATTTTGTGATGACAAAAAGTTGCAGCAAAAAAAAAAAAAAAAAGGAATGTCGCCGTAAATAGTGTATTTGCAACTACATGTGATCACAAAAATATCGTTGCTAATAATTGGTCGCAAATAAACTATTTGTGATGATATAGCGTGGTCACAATTATATTGGCGACGATAGTCATTGCTAAAAAGTCACTATAATTATTTTGTAGAAAGTTTCGTTAGGATGACATGGCATCAATTTTTATTGTTGACGTGGCATTTCTTTTTGCAATGATAGTTTTGAAAATGTCGTTGTATATATTTTTGGTTTATGTTGTTATTAATGGTGACATTTGTCATCGTAAAAATGCTTTTAATAATATTAATTTAATATTTATATTAAAATAAAATTATTTGTAATAGTTACTATTAATTACTATTTTGTTATTTTTAATAATAGATTTTACTAATGTATATTTAAATTGAAAATTAAATAGAAATAATTGAATTACAATAATGAAAATAAATTAATACAAAAAACACAAATATTAATAAATTGTTTTACTAATAAAATAAAACCAAATATTATAATGCAAATATAGTATAAAAATATAAAATAATCTAGATAAATAAAAACCAAAATATAATCTAATCTCCTAAACTGGCTGCATCACTAGTATTGTCATTGTTGTCATCGACAGCATCTAGGGGAGGCTAGGACCTAGAGGGAGATAAGCCTCAGGGTGAGTGATGGGTGGGAACTGGATGTTTGGGTACGACTGGGCCATTAACTCCTACATCATCTTCTGACTCTCGTATATCTATAGGTTTTGCTTGTATGATGTTCGCAAATATTCTTCCACCTGCTGGTCAACACGTGCTAAAGATTTTCCTTCCAACCGGGAGCTAGATGATGAAGCAATGCCACAATGAATCCTCTGTGGGAATGAGGAGCCTACTTTAATCTTGTGTCCTCTATGTTTACCTAAGACTTACTTTATAATTCCCTCATTATTAGCCATGGTGCAGATGAACCGGACATAGACTGTGTACTCTAGATTTCGTTCTCTCCCTCCATCGGATGCTACACAAATAAAAATAAACATATATTATAAATACACAATCTAATTTAAATAAAGAAAGATAGATTATAAAAAAAATAAAAATATTTACAAAAGTCTGCTCAGCTTGTGGTTAATCTAAATATCCTTGTGATGATACATGCCATCCTAGTTGTCTATGACGGACATCAGCTACTGGTTCCTCATGTTGGTCTATCCAACAATTTGAATGTGTTCAGATAGTCTAATCGATTATCAAAGTTAGCTTTTATATCAAATAAACCATTAAAATAAACTAACCTTCTTGTTGCGATGTTGGGAATATGACTTTCGACCATGTAAGCTCAACCACTTCTGGTTGCCACAATTATTTTTACTTATGACTGAATTTTTTTTGTTTATAATTATATTCAATGTTAGCAAAATTTAAATTTTTTTATATATAATAAATCACCAACATAGCAGTTATAAAATTACCTGAAATTTATCGAACATGAACCTATTGCAGCAAGGGCCCTAGTGATATTAATTCCTGAGGTTCTTCGAGGGGTTGGCTCTAATTGCTTTCTTGTTTGATGCCCCACCAAGAACTTTGAAATGGTCGTGCAGGTCACTCTAATAGTCTTTGTAGCATTTTGCAACCTCTTTATCAACTACAGAATGGAGGATATCATCTCGGGCATTGTAATCAAGGTTAAAATAATCTTGCAACACAATCAACATGTTAAGTGGTTTTATTATTTTTAACTTTAGAAAAAAAATTGAATAACAATGAAGTTGAATGATACCAGTATGTGCTTCTGAATCTCTCTCTTATGCTAGGGGCCTACATTTTTCTCGGCATCATGAAACGACTCATATATATCCTTATGTGAATGCCAACTGCACAACCAAAGTAAAGACCATACTAACCAAGTGCCTTCCAGATACCTCTAGCCTTGTCAAATTTAAAAGTGATCTTTCTATCTTTTTCCACCTTTGTTACAATTTTATGGCCCTTCACCTTTTGTTTGCCTCCACGCTGTTGAGGTGCAGCATTCGGAGTTGTAAACATAGATTAAAATTAATTTACTATCATATATATTGATTATATAACACAGACTAAATAAATTTAACAAATTTGTAATTAGGTTGTAGCATACCCGATTGACAGTGCGATGAGAATCTATAAGGATTGAGTGAAGGCTGTGCTCCTCTTGAAAAGCTAGCACAAGTTGCAATGGGACTAAACATGACTACCTATTAACAAATTAAAATTAGTTCATATTGTATATATACTATAAATTCATGTTTGTATGTGATATTAAGAAGAATAATAAGAAAATCAACAATTGCAAGATATAATTTCTATTCATCGTCACTACTAATGTCTTGAATGTCGCCACCACCATTTATGTCATCATAATCTTTAGACTCGATGATTTCTTCTTTAACTTACTCTTTTAAAGTTTCATCCTCCTCTCCTAATATATTAGAGACATCATCAACGAGGAACTTATCTTTCAAGATTACATAAAAGTTAGATGTGACAACATTAGATGATACATCAGGTCTATTCCATGTTAACGTATCAATCTCTGATAGTTCTACTACCAAGTCAATATTTCTCGATTGTAGTTCTACTACCAAGTCAATATTTGTCGATTGTATCTTGAGCCATCATCATGTTGCCTACACCTGCTTCTAGAATATCTCATTTATGCCAATGTCCAAAGTATTCAATAAATTTCCAATTTGGACCATTAAACAAATCATCTAAATAAAAAACTTGATCTACTTGAGATGCAAGATGGTTCATTATCGATGCTCGTTACCCACTTTGAGAAGGTTACATCATTATAGGGTGAACATACCAAATACCCTTGACCACCCCAGCGAGATAAACTACTATGAGTAGAGAAGTTGTTAGCCATCATAAACAAAACAACTCGCATCCGAAATGATGTATTTGAAGCAGCATCACACACAACAACCCCTCCATCCTTAGTTCTTTTAACTTATCCTTGAAAGGCCTTAAGAATACATCCATATCCTTACTAAGAACATTTGGACTAGGAATCATCAAGGTCAACATCTTGTATGAGTCTTTAGTGCATAACCATGGAGGTAAATAATAAACAGTCATAACCACCGACCATATACTATATGAGAGACTTATATTCCTAAATAGGTTGAAACCATTAGCAACTAACATTTCTTGGTTCAAGTGTAAAGTCAAGTTACTTTTAATCTAGCTTTTCCCACTCTTTACCGTTAACTGAATGACACATTAAGTCTCCATCCTTCAATTGCTCGCATATATGCCATGTCATTTCTTTAGCAACGTGCGGGAAGTATACAGACACTTCAATTGATCCTCCAAAGGGAAATAACAGAGTACTTTTCACAAAACTTTTTTTTTTCCCTTTTTACTCTTCTAATGACTTGTATTATAGAATAGAAATGATTTCAGATCAACATTCTCTTTCTAAAACAAAGCATAATAGTACTTACGTACATTAATTGTTTCATAGCCCAGTCACATTTTACTAAATAGCTTCTTCGACTTATAATGAGAAATAGGCAACTTGTTCCCATCCGGGAATGCATCTTTCAATAACTTCAACATAACATCTATGCATTCATTAAGCCACTTATAGATCATTTTTAGGTGCATCAATTTCATTAAGAAATTCAACGATGAATACTTAGTATAGCCTAGATATAATCCCACTTAGAGTTTGGATAAGAGATCCTTGAATTTATCATATTACATATCTTTTATATCTATTTCTATCCCACCCAGCATATCATGATTATCATTAATCCCAGTAAATCATTTAACATTACAAATATCTTGTCAGTCAGTTTACTTACAACTAGGTTAGTACTTGGAACCACTTCTACTTAACTATGGTGAATCCATTTAGTGTACACTATATCAAAACCAAGTTGATGTATATGCACTCTAATTGTTTTCACTAGTAGTATCTCATGGTTTCTACACTTGATACTAAGACAACTGATATGCCTACTTAAATCTACATAATTCTTTGCAACCTCAATAGAAGCAAATAAACCATCCCAATACTCCTCAAACAATTGGTTCTTCATATATATCTAACTCTTGTCAATCTCTATTTCAACTATAAAAAATTTCAAACATAATCATTGATGTCAATCATGTCAACATATGTATGCATATAATTCTACACACCATCTTTGCTCTAACCCTACATGGTAAGGTCCTATCCCATTCAGTATTGTGATTTACACATAGTATCACTCATTCCACAATGCCCCTTTTCTGTAAATATTTAAGTAGTATCTCCTTTTAGTTTCCCTATATGCTATCAGACACACACTCGGAGAGTAAAGAAAGACGTATTGAAACCTTTACCAGAGGTGTGAGTGAAATGAATGACAAACACGTAAATTACAATATCGAACTATCCAAATGAGATAATTCAAGCATCGGTTACTACTTACCAATCCTCAAACTGGTCTAAAGTTAATTTATGCATGCATATGCAAAATGCAAAACATGAATCCATACTTGCGTATATTTTTTTGTGACTATCCAGTCACATATCAAAATGTATGAGAAAATTTTTATGAAATTTTATTAAATTTTATGCAAATTTTAAACTCATTTTTTATTTTTCATCATTAATAATGATTTTTTAATCTAAATATTAAGTATTATCATACATTTAATTATTACATAATAAAAAATTTAATTATTAAATTGTAATCTTTTATACCAATTATTTGGTAATTAAAATAATTAATTAGATTATTAATTTTTTAATTTTTAATGATTTTTTTAAATATAATTTCTTTTTTATCTCTTAAATTTTAATTTTTTTAATCATATATTATCTTTTAATTAATTAAATTTTTATGATAAATAATAATTAATTAATTAAATTATTGTTTTTAATTAACCAAAAATATCATTTTTAATGTAATTAATTTTACTATAATTCTACTTTATTATTTAAGTATATTACTTTTTAAAAACTTATATCATTTTAAATTTTTTATTTTGTTTCTTTATCAACTTCATGTATATATCAATTTTATTCATAAAATTTAGAATTTATTAAACTTTTCATCTAACTATTAACATTTAACCAAATTTGCCATCATCATTATCAATAATAAATCACAACAATAATAACAACTTCAACCCTATATCCAATTTCATCAAAAACCAACCTATCAACCTCATCAAAAACCAAATCCAATTTCATCACAAATAAAAAAAAAACCATCCTCATCAACCTTATCATCATCATCATTTGTAATCCAAAATATCAAATCTAAACACAAATCAACAATTTTATCATTTTAAACTAACAAATAAAAAAAATTGCAAAATCCAAAACCCACTACTTGGGGGTTGGAAATCAAATGTGTGGTAAAGAAACAGTGGCGAATACAATGAACCAGGGAAGAATGGCGGCAAAAAAGCAGCAAACGTTGATAAACCGAGAAGTTAGGGATTTGGGGAGTTAGGTTTTTTTTTTTTTTTTTAGGATTTTGAATGATTTGTAGAGTTGAAGATTTTGGGTTTATGGTTGGATGGAAAAGTAGGGTTGAATTTCATGTTTAAAGGTTGTTTTAGGGCAAAAATTTGGTGGAGAGAGGGAGGGGGGGAGGCTGAGACGAAAGTTGGGAAAATAACCAGAAAAAATAAGGAAGAAGAGTATGTGTTCATGTTTATACACAACATTTTTTTTAACGACATTGTCATCATTGATACTAAAATTTTATCACAATTAATACTTATAAGGATGTCATTACATTACTCCTCGTTAAGATTATTTTGAGAATATTCTAGTACTCAAAACCACCATGCTTTTGGGAGAAGTTTTTGGAACCTACATTTGCTATGACATTTATGGGTGTTGTCACAAATACTTTTAGGAAATTGCTAAACATTTCCACCAAAATTCTTTTTGAAAACTTAAAAGTACAAGTATTTGTGACGATATATATAAAAGTCGTTGCAAATACTTTGTCAAAAACAGTTAATTTTTGACCAATTATTCTGTGAAAGTTGAAAACACAGGTATTTGAATAACCCTACCATAATCACATTTGACATACTTTTGCCAGTCGTAAAGCAACACTTATTTGCGAAAACTTTGTCATCATAATTAATGTTGAATTGGCGCCATTACGAGTACGTTGAATTGTTGTCATATATCAAAGTTGTTACAAATACTTTTTTTTAGAAATCATCTATTTTTTACCAATTTTTCTGTGAAAAATTAAAAACACAGTTATTTGAATAACCGCACCATAATCACATCTGACATACTACTGCCAGCTGTAAAGCAACACTTATTTGCAACGAATTTGTCGTCATAATTAAAGTTGAATTGGAACCATTATGAGCACGTGCTAGATTTGTGGCGGCTCGCCCTACTGTAGAGGCTCTACAGTGCTATTACAGTCAACTTTATAGTTAACCGCAATAGTCTGCAGACCTCTAGGGTCGCCAGCAATCATGCTGAACTGTAAACTACTTGCTAATTTTGCGGAACAAATTTTTTTTTTTCTTTAAATTCATAAACTGTTTGAGAATATGATAAGGAAATCATGTTAACAAAATAACATGCACCTGATCATGATTCCCCTATCACCTACTCTTGACTTGAAAACTTGTCTCTTTGAAATTACATTCAAAATCTATACAGCAGAAGACTATCGGTGACCAAATCCCTCGCCCAATCCTACCCGGCATGCAACTTCCCTGTTCGTCATCCACCATATACTACTGGTGAACAGGTCTCTTACCTGCAACATGTGAACAAACTGATGAGCTATAAGCTCAGTAAGTTCAAACATACAAACATGAAACTAGCATGCTATACTGCTATGCTCATGCATGAAACTGGACTCTGTGAACATGCTTCTGGCTGAGAGGTTTAGTCTTAGGACATTATCTGTTATTAAGTTCTGGTTTTGGGCCCCTGATTGGACGTACTGACATGTTAGCACAACCGGGAGTGGTACTTTAGTGCTGACCTCCTCAGTCTTAACTGATGCTAAACATGATAACCTCCCCGTGGGTCGAGAGGTCGATACGCCCATACTGGTTTAATTACCATCTTGCTGGTGTTCCAACTGGGTAGCATACTGATTGCCCTCACAGTCGGAACCTGTTAATCAAATTACTGGGGTGTGAATTATATTAACACACTAGGGTGCCTTGTGCACCTACCTGTTTTCTTGTTCTGGTACTGTCTGGTCTGTGTACTGAAACATGCAACTCTATATGCATGACATGAACTGACCTGTGCTGACATGAGACTGGCATACACTGACATAAACATCGTGATGCAGACAATCAATGTCTGACATACACATCATACAACATACATAACATCATAACTAACAAGCTTGTCCGCGTTGCAGTCAGGACAATGCTTGAACTTACAGATAATCCTCTAGCGTGAGCCTCTGCTGCTCTGGGACTACTGATTTGGGATCTCTGGCTTGAACTCCTATAAAAGGAACAATCACTGATTATTTACCATATTTATCTTATACTGGAAATATGGCAAAACATGAAAATTTTCATTTCCAGACTCTTTTTTTTTTTACTCTCTGCCTTCAAACACGCCCTCCTACACGGGCGTGTCTCTGCCCGTGTACCCCTCTGGACTTTTAAGCCTGGCTGTGTAATTCGTGGAACATGGCCGTGTATGCTTACACGGGTGGATACACGGCCGTGGTACTGGTCGTGTACTCCTCTGTACTCTTACACGGTTACTTACACGGCTGTGTTTCTGGCCGTGTTCTCCTATTGTCTAACATGGTCTGCTACACGCCTATCCCTTGACCGTGTGCCCCTTGACACGGCCCGATACACGGCCGTGTTCTTGGCCGTGTACCTCTCGGGTCTGATTTTTTTTTTTTGCAACACGGTCGTGTGTATGGGCATGTTTGAGGCCGTGTTCTGAACACGCCCTTGTACACACCCGTGTACACGCCCGTGTTCATACCAGAATCAAGATTCTGGATCCGAACTGCTCTGCTCTGATTTTCTAAGGCTTTTATGGCCTTTGTTCTACTTCTTACACTTGAAATCGATCTCCCTAAGACCGTTTCAAGGTGTCTATTACATTTCTACTATCACAAATCCATGATTTCATAAGCAAAATTTCCACATTTTGCTTATTTACACCTTTTGACTCCGTTTTTGAAAAATCTGCATTTTTGTGAAGAATATTCACTAAACTCGGTTTTCTATACCATCTGTTCATGGATTCGTGTTTGAAAACATCTAGACTCGAACCACGTTTTGATTTTAACCGAAAACCTAAACGTGATTCACTCACATTCCCTTTTTCTTCTCAAAACCCCAGATTTTTTCCCCCAAAGAAAAACATGAGAAATTAGGGTTTACCTTACTTTAATCGTGAGCTTTTTTTGCTGCTAATCCTTGACCGAAACTCAATCAACCTGCTGCTTGAACAAGAAAATCCGAACTTACCTTGGATTTCCTTTTCTTCTCTCTCTTTTCTTGGTTTCCATTTCTCTCGTTCCCTTTCTTTCTTTCTTTTTCTCTTTCTTTCTTTCTGCGGGTTGCTGTGCAGCTAAGGGAATTAATTCCCTCCCCTTTAGCTCACGTGCCTGACTCCCTCACTCTCACTTTCTTTCTCTTCTTTTTCCTTTTTTTTTTTTGAAAAAGGCTAGGGCTTGTTTGGCTACCTTTTAGCCATTGATCAATGTGGCTCACTTATGTGCCATTGATTTCTTAATATGTGCTTTCCACATACTTTTCTATTAATTTTAAAACATCATAAATTGAATTAATGCTTAGCTTTTAACTATTTTCATTAATTCATTGTCAAATTTTGATTAAAACTTAATTAATCAAAATTTTCCTCTGCTCTGTATTCTGTAACATGTCTCACTATAATTACATTTATTTACATATTTGTACAAATAATTCCGAGAACATAGATTTCTCGGTTATCACATTCACCCCTCCTTATAAGATTTTCATCCTCGAAAATTTAGAACAAGTGAGGGTATGAATGTCTCATCTCATCTTCTCTCTCCCACGTAGCCTCTTCAACGTTGTGATTTCTCCACAATACTTTGACTAGTGGGATGGTCTTGTTTCTCAACTCCTTTTCTTCTCTAGCTAGTATCTGAACTAGCTGCTCTTCATAGGTCAAGTCCTCTTGGACTTGGACTGGTTCATGCTGTAGCACATGAGATGGATCTGACATGTACTTTCTGAGCATGGAGACATGGAATACGTTGTGTATTGCTGACAGCTCAGGAGGTAATGCCAACTTGTAGGCAACCTTCCCAATGCGTTTGATAATCTCATAAGGTCCAATGTACCTTGGACTCAGTTTTCCCTTCTTACCAAATCGCATGATCCCCTTCATGGGTGACACTTTCAGAAATACGAAGTCTCCTTCTTTGAATTCTAGGGATCTCCGTCTTCTGTCTGCATAACTCTTCTGTCTGCTCTGAGCACTCTTCATTCTTTGCTGGATCTTGGCAACTGCATCGCAAGTTTCCTGCATGAAATCTGTCTTATGCAGTTGTTTTTCCTTCAGATCATACCAGTGGATGGGTGATCTGCACTTTCTTCCATACAGGACCTCATAAGGTGCCATCTTGATGGAAGCTTGGTAACTATTGTTGTATAAGAATTCCACTAGTGGTAGCTTCTCATTCCAAGCTCCTGGAAAATCCATGACACATGCTCGGAGCATATCCTCTAAGATCTGGATAGTCCGTTCTGATTGTCCGTCTGCCTGAGGATGGAAGGCTATACTGAACCTCAGTTCTGTGCCCATGGCGCTTTGCACACACTCCCAAAAGTTGGAGGTGAATCGTGCATCTCTGTCAGATACTATGGACTTTGGAACTCCATGTAACCTGACAACATGATCTACATACAGCTGTGCCAGCTTCTCCAATAAGTGAGTGATCTTTATTGGTATGAATCTGGCTGTCTTTGTCAATCTGTCCACGATTACCCAGATGACATCGTGTCCTCCTCTTGTTTTGGGTAGTCCTACCACAAAATCCATGATAACGTCCTCCCATTTCCATTCTGGAATCTCCAGAGGTTCTAACTTTCCTCCAAGATGCTGATGCTCAGCCTTTACTCTCTGACAAGTAAGGCACTTACTCACAAATCTTGCAATGTCTCCTTTCATCCCTTTCCACCAAAACTGTAGCTTCAAGTCTTGGTACATCTTGGTGGCTCTAGGATGGACTGAGTATGGTGTCTCATGAGCTTCTGACATGATTCACCTTCGAAGCTCTTCATCTGCTGGCACATGAATTCTTCCCTGATACCTGATTAATCCATCTGTGGACATCTCTTCCTGGGAGTCTGTCAGACTTGAATCTTGCTTCTGAGCTTCCTTGATATCATCAAACAATGATGACTTCAACTGTAGTGCTAACAATTTTCCTGATATCAGCTCCAACTCGAGCGAGTGAATCTCTTGCTGCAGTGGTTTTGGCAACTTGTCAATAGGCAGCTGCTGTGGAACTGTCGCTTTTCTGCTCAAAGCATCTGCTACTCGGTTGGCTTTTCCTGGGTGATAAAGGATCTCACAGTCATAATCCTTCACCAACTCCAACCATCTTCTTTGCCTTATGTTCAACTCCTTCTGTGTGAAGAAGTATTTTAGGCTCTGATGATCTGTATAAATCTGACACTGTACTCCATACAGATAGTGTCGCCAAATTTTGAGTGCGAACACTACTGCAGCAAGTTCTAGGTCATGGGTGGGATAGTTCTTCTCGTACTCTTTCAGTTGACGCGAAGCATAGGCAATCACTTTACCTTCTTGCATCAGTACTGCTCCCAAACCCACTTTAGAAGCATCACTGTAGATCTCATACTTCTCCCCTTTAGTAGGGAGTGTGAGGATCGGCGCGCTTGTCAGCCGTCTCTTCAGCTCTTGGAAGCTTCTTTCACACTCCTCTGTCCATATATACTTCTTTTCCTTGCGTGTGAGGGTGGTGAGAGGTGCTGTCAGTCTTGCAAATCCCTCCATGAACCTCCTGTAATAGGCAGCTAACCCTAAGAAACTGCATATCTTTGTTACGCTCTTAGGTGCAGGCCATTGGTTGATTGCTTCCACCTTGACTGGATCTACTGTAATTCCCTCCTTGGATACTACATGACCGAGGAAATGCACTCTATCTAGCCAAAACTCACATTTTGAGATTTTGGCATAGAGTTGATGCTCTCTCAGCTTCTGAAAAACAACTCTTAACTGGGCTTCATGCTCTGCGTAAGTCTTTGAATATACAAGGATGTCATCGATGAACACAATGAGAAACTTGTCAAGATACTCCTTGAAGACTCCGTTCATCAAGTCCATGAAAGCGGCTGGCGCATTCGTTAACCCAAATAACATTACTAGGAACTCATAATGCCTATAACGGGTTCTGAAAGCTGTCTTGGGAACGTCATCTTCCTTGATTCTCAGCTGATGATATCCTGATCTCAAATCAATCTTTGAGAATACTGCTGCACCCTTGAGCTGATCGAATAGATCATCAATCCTAGGTAATGGGTACCTATTCTTGACGGTGACCTTGTTCAATTCTCTGTAATCTATGCACATGCGGAACGTCCCGTCCTTCTTCTTGACAAATAGCACGGGAGCTCCCCATGGGGCATAGCTCGGTCTGATGAATCCCTTGTCAAGTAGATCCTTCAAATGCACTTGTAACTCCTTCAACTCCACTGGTGCCATGCGGTACGGTGCCTTGGAGATCGGTGCTGTTCCAGGTAGGAGCTCTATCTCAAATGAGATTTCCCGCTCTGGAGGTAATCCTGGTAGTTCCTCGGGAAAGACCTCGAGAAATTCTCTGACAACTGGAACCTCTTCTAGCTGTAACTTCTTCTCTTCTGCTGTATCTGTCACATAAGCTAAATACCCAGTACAACCACTGGCTATTAGCTTTTTGGCCTTCATTGAACTGATCATCATCTTGCTGTATCTTCTTGGATAATTGACATATTCGAAACTTTCTTCATCTTCTGACTTGAATACTATTCTTCTGTTTCTGCAATCTATCGTAGCTTGATATTTTCCTAGGAAATCCATTCCCAAGATTACATCATAGTCTACGATCTTCATCATAATCAACTCTGCATACAGCTCTCTATTTGCCACGATTACTGGTACATGAGGTAACCAGTACTCTGACAACATGATTTCTCCTGATGGGAGAGCAGTTCTAAAAGTTCTTCCCATGTGATCTCTAGGGTATTCTAACTTATCAGCAAATGCAAATGATATGAAGGAATGGGTGGCCCCAGAGTCAAATAGAATAGATGCCAAGTGGTTAGCGACAGAAATCTGACCTGTCACCACGTTGGACGTCCCTGCCTCTGCCTCTTCTCTGGTGTAGGCCATCACTCTAGCATCTGCCTGTGGAACTCTTTCTTGCACTGCTGGAGGCACTTCTGTTGGGCTTTCATAACTCAACCTGAGTGCATGTACTTGGGATTGCTGTGGACGTGAAGAGTTTGCTCCTGATGCTGATACTGACTGGCGGTTTATGGGGCAATTCTTGATGAAGTGGCCTTCTCGTCCATACTGAAAACAGGCAGTTGTGCCAGCTTTGCATTGACCCACATGTTTCCTCCCACAATTTGGACAGGTGGGGTTACTTGGAACTGTGGTAGTGCTAGTCCTCCGTAACTGGCTTCTGTTGTCTTGAATCTGAGCTCTCTAGAAATTCCCTTTTCTTTTCTGTTGGGACTGAGGGCCTGGATGACTGGACTGCTCTGGTCTTGCACTCTGACTGCCCTTGCTGTGCTGTCCAGGTTGAGAGGCCTTAGCTAGGATCTTTTCTTGCTTCCTGGCTTCCCAGGCCTTTTCTCTCGCTTTTTTCTGTCGGGTTAGGTGATACTCTGCCCTCAAAGCACGACTAACACAGTCGGCTACTGAAACTGGCAGAAATGGACTGACGTCAATCAAAGTAGAAATCTCAGGCCTGAACATGCCTATCATCTTCTGTATCTTCTCCCTCTCCGTAGGCACCATATACGGACATAAGCGGGAGAGCTGATCAAATTTCTACAAACCTCACTGACTGACATGTCCCCCTGCTGTAACTCTGCAAATTCTTTCTGCTGGGGTCGGAGTGATGCAGGATCATAATATTTCTGGTTGAACTCCTCCAAGAACTCCGCCCAGGACATTGTGGTCACGTCCCTCCTCATGCGGACTGTGTCCCACCAAAATCTTGCATCCTTCCTTAGAACAAAGGTTACGTACATGACTTTCTCTTTATCTGTGAGTCTCATGAACTCCATAATCATCTGTATGGAAGAAAGCCAATCTTCTGCCTCTAGAGGATTTGTTGATCCCTCAAATTCCGGAGGTCTCATCTTCCGAAATCTCTCATATAACGGCTCTGGATTCACCCTAACCGGTGGTTCCTGAACCACTTCTGGTGCCGCTGGTGGCACTACTCATTCTGCTTATGCTGCTGGTTGTGCAGGAGTCCCTACTGATCCCTGTCCCTGTTCTAACTGTTCTAGCCTCTGTCTCAACTCTGCGTTTTCTTTCATTTGATTTTCTAGAAGAGCTTGCATCTCTTCTAGTCGTTGAGTTAGAGATGGGCGTCCCCTTCTCCTTCTTTGGCCTTGGCCTTGGCCCTGATTTTCCATCGTGCTACTTTTATCCCATAATCACACGATGAACTTGTATTAGATCCTGTATAAAAAGGATCCACATGAATTCTTACATTATTATAACATCACATACTTACTACAAAGTATAGGTCTCTACAGACCTTTACTTTCATGCATAACTAGCTGCTTATATTAACATAACTGAACTTACTTGGATCGGCGAACAGGACATGCACGGAGTCAGGCGAGATATAGTCAACCAACTTTTTTGATAATACCCACTGTGACTACAGTAAGTATTCTAAACTAGACCCATTTTAAAACTTGAGCTCTGATACTAAATGTGACTACGTTTGGTATCCTAAACTGAACCCATCGAACTGCTCTGATACCACCTGTGGCTACGGTTGGTATCCTAAACTAGACTCCTCGTAAAACCTCTCTCTGATACCACCTGTGGCGGCCCGCCCTACTATAGAGGCTCTACAGTATTATTACAGTCAACTCTATAGTTAACTGCAATAGTCTGCAGACCTCTAGGGTCGCCGGCAATCATGATGAACTGTAAACTACTTACTAATTTTGCGGAACAAATTTTTTTTTTTTTAAATTCATAAACTGTTTGAGAATGTGATAAGGAAATCATTTTAACAAAATAACATGCACCTGATCATGATTCCCCTATCACCTACTCTTGACTTGAAAACTTGTCTCTTTGAAATTACATTCAAAATCTATACAGCAGAAGACTATCAGTGACCAAATCCCTCGCCCAATCCTGCCCGGCATGCAACTTCCCTGTTCGTCGTCCACCATATACTACTGGTGAACAGGTCTCTTACTTGCAACATGTGAACAAACTGATGAGCTATAAGCTCAGTAAGTTCAAACATAAAAACATGAAACTAACATGCTATACTACTATGCTCATGCATGAAACTGGACTCTGTGAACATGCTTCTGGCTGAGAGGTTTAGTCTTAGGACATTATCTGTTATTAAGTTCTGGTTTTGGGCCCCTGATTGGACGTACCGACATATTAGCTCAACCGGGAGCGGTACTTTAGTGCTGACCTCCTCAGTCTTAACTGATGCTAAACATGATAACCTCCCCGTGGGTCGAGAGGCTGATACGCCCATACTGGTTTAATTACCATCTTGCTGGTGTTCCAACTGGGTAGCATACTGATTGCCCCCACAGTCGGAACCTGTTAATCAAATTACTGGGGTGTGAATTATATTAACACACTAGGGTGCCTTGTGCACCTACCTGTTTTCTTGTTCTGGTACTGTCTGGTCCGTGTACTAAAACATGCAACTCTATATGCATGATATGAACTGACCTGTGCTGACATGAGACTGACATGCACTGACATAAACATCGTGATGCAGACAATCAATGTCTGACATACACGTCATACAACATACATAACATCATAACTAACAAGTTTGTCCACGTTGCAGTCAGGACAATGCTTGAACTTACAGATAATCCTCTAGCGTGAGCCTCTGCTGCTCTGGGACTGCTGATTTGGGGTCTCTGGCTTGAACTCCTATAAAAGGAACAATAATTGATTATTTACCATATTTATCTTATACTGAAAATATGGCAAAACATGAAAATTTTCCTTTCCAGACTCTTTTTTTTTTTTTTTACTCTCTGGCTTCGAACACGCCCTCCTACACGGGCGTGTCTCTGCCCGTGTACCCCTCTGGACTTTTAAGCCTGGCCGTGTAATTCGTGGAACATGGCCGTGTATGCTTACACGAGTGGATACACGGCCGTGGTACTGGCCGTGTACTCCTCTATACTCTTACACGGTTATTTACACGGCCGTGTTTCTGGCCGTGTTCTCCTACTGTCTAACACGGTCTGCTACACGCCTATCCCTTGACCGTGTGCCCCTTAACACGGCCCGATACACGGCCGTGTTCTTGGCTGTGTACCTCTTGTCTGATTTTTTTTTTTTTGCAACACGGTCGTGTGTATGGGCATGTTCGGGGCCGTGTTCTGAACACGCCCTTGTACACACCAGTGTACAAGCCCGTGTTCATACCAGAATCAAGATTCTGGGTCCGAACTGCTCTACTCTGATTTTCTAAGGCTTTTATGGCCTTTGTTCTACTTCTTACACTTGAAATCGATCTCCCTAAGACCGTTTCAAGGTGTCTATTACATTTCTACTATCACAAATCCATGATTTCATAAGCAAAATTTCCACATTTTGCTTATTTACACCTTTTGACTCCGTTTTTGAAAAATCTGCATTTTTGTGAAGAATATTCACTAAACTCAGGTTTCTAAACCATCTGTTCATAGATTCGTGTTTGAAAACATCTAGACTCGAACCACGTTTCGATTTTAACCGAAAACCTAAACGTGATTCACTCACATTCCCTTTTTCTTCTCAAAACCCCAGATTTTTTTTCCCCAAAGAAAAACGTGAGAAACTAGGGTTTACCTTGCTTTAATCGTGAGCTTTTCTTGCTGCTAATCCTTGACCGAAACTCGATCAACCTGCTGCTTGAACAAGAAAATCCGAACTTGCCTTGGATTTCCTTTTCTTCTCTCTCTTTTCTCGGTTTCCCTTTCTCTCGTTCCCTTTCTTTCTTTCTTTTTCTCTTTCTTTCTTTCTTTCTTTCTTTTTGCCGGCTGCTGTGCAGCTAAGGGAATTAATTCCCTCCCCTTTAGCTCACGTGCCTTACTCCCTCACTCTTACTTTCTTTCTCTTCTTTTCTTTTTTTTTTTTTTTGAAAAAGGCTAGGGCTTGTTTGGCTACCTTTTAGCCATTGATTAATGTGGCTCACTTGTGTGCCATTGATCTCTTAATATGTGCTTTCCACATACTTTTCTATTAATTTTAAAACATCATAAATTGAATTAATGCTTAGCTTTTAACTATTTTCATTAATTCATTGTCAAATTTTGATTAAAACTCAATTAATCAAAATTTTCCTCTGCTCTGTATTCTGTAACATGTCTCACTATAATTGTACATTTATTTACATATTTGTACAAATAATTCCGAGAACATAGATTTCTCGGTTATCACAAGATTAGTTTTGGTGCCAATATCAAATTAAGATGACTTGTCATTGCAAATACTAGAGGACACATTCTTCTGCATTTGCAACAATAAGTCATCATTAAATGTTAATTTATGCAATGAATTTTTGACACATAAATTAATAATGATGACATTTCACAGTGAAATGAATGACTCTTTTTTGCGATGGTTTGTCATTGCAAATCGGTCATTATTAGTGATAACAAATGTCATAACTAATATTGTCATCACTAAAACCTATGTTTGCAGTAATGGAATAGGTGGCATTCGTGGATGGGCGTGCTACATTGGTGGTGGTTTTGTTGTCACTAGTGTGGTGATACTCCACTTGCTATGGCTTTGGCTCTTAGTTGCTCTACGTTTCCTGACCTCTTTGGTCATGGCCAAGGACAGAGTCAAAAACTTATTTCAATGGGGGAATACACTGAAATTTAAAAAAAAAAATTTAAATATTGGTGTGGGTATGTGAAGAATTTTTAACTTTGGTGGGTTTATTTGAGAATTTTTAATTTTAATGGGGCAAAAAAAACTATTTTTTTTGTAGAATTAATTTTACTAGGGGCTATGTTAGAATTTTGTTATTTTCAATGAGGGCAAAACAAGAACTATGTGAAAATTTTTTATTTTTAGTAGGTACAAAATATAAAAATCATAAAACTTTTGGACAAAAAGTAAAAGGGCAAAAAATTTTAGTGGGGGCTACCGTCCCCACTCGGTACCATGTACATCTGCCCCTAGTCATGGCATCATGTTGTTAGTGTTTCATTTCCATTTTATGGTAGATGGTTGTGTCAAAAAATGACAATGGTTGTTCCCACCTTATAGTTTTTGTTTTTATTTTGAGTCCCTAATATCAAAGATGGTCTCTCTATTTTTTGAGTTTGTTTGTCATTTGCCAGATTATGTCTTGGCAGTATTTTGGTTAAATTAAAATTTTATTTATGCGGAGTTGGTGATTATTTCTGTGCTACAATATACTGACTCTCAATCAATAGGAAGATTCCATTTATTATTGAAATCTTTTCAAAATTAACTTTACGTCGTGCTCGAATATTGGTATGCTAAGAAAAAATCATACTTATTTTTTTTTATAATGTTAATTATTTGGTCTGAAAAATAAAACATAAATAGTTATCTTTCGTTCAAAAAGTGAACCACTTGTCCAAAATAAGTAAAGAATAGTTATTGAACCACTTTATTGATAAGGAAGATTTGCTGCTTTCCTCCGCTGGAGGTTTATCATAACGGTTGGAGAGCAAGATGGCCAATGCGTTAACAAATTTGTAACCAGAACAAAATTGAAAATATATATATATATATATTAATGGTTTGTATCTCAATGACGAATATCGGCCATCTCTGTGTTAAACGGATCTATTATGGTAGAGCACTTTCTTCTTAATGAACAAGAGATACCATATATTGGCTGATTAACTGACTTGATTTGACAATAATTTCACACCAAATACTCACCTCAATGTTGAATTCTTGAATTTAAAATCTCTCTGTCCCCATTTTTCTTAAAAGACAGTAATCGATGAAAGAGGGAAAAGAGTAAGGGTTAATTAAAAAAATTCCTTTAAATTGTTGTTCTTTTAACATTTTAACCTCCGAATTTTAAATCTAGAATCCATTTCCTTGCAACTTTGAAACTCTAATAGTGCATTTGGCATTGCAATGAAAGCATATTATGTTTAAACGCAATGCAATTTTCACCCAAACTTATACAATAATTTTCAACAGTGCTGCAAAAACAATTATTATTTCTTTGTTTTCTGAAAAATAATTATTTATTAGTTTTTCAATTTTTTTTATTAACATCATACTCTTTCTCCCTCTAACTTTTTTATTTACTTTTATCAATCACATCAATTTTTTCACTTTAAAATACAATCTAAATACTTTTCATCTAAACACACATTTTGTTTACATACAAAACAAATACTTTTCGACCAAATGTAACATTTAAAAAATGTGTTGTATTTAAATACAATTAAAATATAATGTGTTTACCAAACGACCCATAAGAGTTTTTCTTTATATCGTTAGTTATTGGATAGAAAAACTCATGTGACATCCACATACCAAGGAAAATAAGGATATTTTAGTTTTAAAAAAAACATGGATTTGTTATTTAATAGCTTCTATATTTTTATTTTTTTGAATGAAAAATTTATTTTTATTAGTATCATATTTATGTACATTTATTTAAAAAAAAATTTTATTCTCATTGTAGATTACATTAATTTGTCATTTAACATTATTCAGTTAACTTAATTTCTCAGCTCATCCATTCAAAAACTAAGTAAAGCAGAAAATTTATTATGATTTTAAAGTTGAGGGAAAATGGATGTTATGTTTTGAAAATATTATAAGGGATATAATTTGAAGGAAATATTTGACAAAAGCACTAGCATGAGAAAAATAGTGGAATTGTCGTAAAAGATGTGAACCATTGGATGGATATCCAAACATATATTCTTAGTAGACTTGTAGGGCAAAAGGCATTGTTTATCACGTCATCAGCACTTATATTATTATAATA
Organism: Antiaris toxicaria; assembly: GCA_035233585.1. Taxonomy (NCBI): domain Eukaryota; kingdom Viridiplantae; phylum Streptophyta; class Magnoliopsida; order Rosales; family Moraceae; genus Antiaris; species Antiaris toxicaria. The sequence goes on from CP141153.1 coordinate 23,804,547, forward strand.
TAGGTGACTTATCGTGATAGATTATATGAACAGATTAGAAAAAGTAGCTGAACTGCTAGTTTCTTTTCTTTTTTTTCCTTTTTTTTTTTGGGCTGAAAATTAAAGATCTTGGCCATCTATATAGTATATATCATTATACGTCCAGATGACCTATAACATTGTTCTTGATAAGAAGAATATGCCAATGCCATCAATTTCACCTAGAAATTAAGTAGAAAAATTATTGGCGTATTTCATAACTTTTGATTTAATCTATTATTATAAGTTTGGTTAAAAAAAAAAAGGGACAAAAATCCAAGAAAGTTAGGCATGCGTGTCCCCTTTCTAATTTTATTTTCAATGAGACAAGAACAATTAATGCGTACAGGACTTTATTGATTAATTTTATAGTAAAGGTTATCTGCTTACTAGTTATTTACTAAATTAATTATAAACTAGTTGGCAGTGCCGGTGGCAAACGAAGGAATAATCATTGGGCGTCACTTCACTTAAAATTGTATTAAGCATTTTAAAATGTTTTTTAATAATATTTTCTCTGACAAGAATTTAAACTTGTTTGATTATAATTTTGAATCTATATTTCAAACGGGATTTAAGATGGAGAGATTATAATTTTGAATCTATTTTTAGACGAAGAGAATGAAAATAAAACGACATATTGTTAGAATACAATCATCAATCATTAAATGATTATCAGGTTTTGTTAACTATGATACTTAGTTAATTTAATATGTATTTAATACAATTGAATGTTTAAAATTATTTTTTATCAAATGGTATTAAAAGGGATGCGAACGTAAACGAGATGTCTAGATGCACCTGTTACTTTTTTGCTTTCAGTACTATATGTATAATTTTTCTTTATTAGCAAGGTATCTTTTCATATTCAATAATAAAATTTTTCGTTTAGAAATTTTTAATTTTAACTTTTCTCAGTCTCATTTTAAGTTATTCATTTAGTTACTGATAGATAAAAATAAAGGTAGTATGCATAGTTTTAGGTAGAGACAGAGTCACATGCAACTTAGTGGGAGCAAAAACCCCCACTCATACTTTGCGAAATTGATTTTTAACCTCTAAAATTTTATAAAGTTTTAATTGTACTCCTATTTTATAAGAAAAACTTCAACTGCACCTTTATTCAAATTTTGATATATCAATTTTTACGATTAATATATTATTAGAATTTAGTTATACACCCATTTTATGTGAAAATTGTCATTTCGTCCACGTCAACAAGTAAAATATATAGTTATGTTCTTATTTAAGAAAAAAATGCTCTCTAATCTTTTATAATACTCTCGTTAAAAAATTTCCTAATTTCTGATTATAAATGTAGTTTAATGGTAATTTCAACTTTACTTCACTGACTACAAGTTGTAAAATTCTAATCCCACCTTCAAATAAATAAATAAATAAAGTTAGTGTAGAGCAGCATATTCCACAAGTTATAACTCTATAAATGCTCCACTAAATCTCTTTCATGAAGCATGCACTAAAACAGCTTTTCGTCCTCAACCTTATTAAAAAAAAAATGAAGCTGACCGCTCTCACCATCTTTTCTCTTGCTTTTCTGTTTGGAATTATCTCTATCCACTGTGAAAGATCCGATCACCGATGCGGACCGCAATATGGCAACCCTGGTTGCTCACAAGGTAGATGCTGCAGCATACATGGGTGGTGTGGCGGCTCAGCCGCTTACTGCAGTGGAGGAAACTGTGATTATCAGTGCTGGGCCATTCTCACCGGCTCATCAATCCGAAACACTGACAATAATATTGCTGGTGTTGAAAAGATCATAAGCGAATCACTTTTTAACGAAATGTTAAAGCACAGGAAAGATTGCCCTAGCCAGGGTTTCTACAGTTATGATGCTTTCATCACTGCTGCTGCATCTTTTCCTGGCTTCTGTAGTACCGGCGATGTTGCGACTCATAAGAGGGAGCTCGCGGCTTTCCTTGCACAAACCTCTCAAGCAACCTCAGGTTATTAAGTGATTATGTGCTGGTGAAGCTAAATTGTTTTGTTATTTGTTAGGAAGTTTGCTTTGGGCTTTTGGATGGAATGTTCAAACTGGACATTTTAGTTTTTTTTTTTTTTTAATAAAAGTCAACAAAATTAAAATTAATTCTTAAAGTAAACTAACTTCAATTTCAAGATTTTATTTTAAACCTTTCTTCCAAATGTGTCCTCGTTATAAATATACATATACGTGACTAACTTCTATATGTATTTGTATATATGTTGTGATGTAGGACAAAGGTCTGACTCAAAAGATACATATGCTTGGGGATATTGTCATATTAATACAACCGCTAGTGGTGATCAGAATGCCTATTGCACATCTCCTAATTGGCCATGTGCTTCGGGCAAAAAATACACTAGCCGAGGACCCATTCAACTCACTCAGTACGTATCCGTTTTTTTACTATATCTTATGACAAGCTAAATTTCGTTGATGAGAAGTAAATTTATAATTGCCATAAACTTTTGAGTTTATTTAGTAATTTTAGTTTTGCTTCTGATAGTAAATTAAAGAAAATATGTGGCTTTTTAATTAATTATGTTTGGAAACATATTTTTAATAATAACTCGCTAAAATAAAAAGATATATATTTCATTATTGTAATATAAAATATGTAATGATGAAGTTTTTAGGATTATTTAAACTTTGATTCAAGTTATCATAAAGCTTTCCGAGAAGTCAAAATGTTTCTATGATTGAAAATTTTATATAGAAGGCTGAATTAAGTTATATAGATAAGAAGATAAATATGGATTGAGGTAATATAATTGTTATTTTATGTATTACTTTTTTATTTTTTTTGTTAAACATATATTCATTCCATTTTTTTTAACTTGGAAAGATTAAAAAAACGATGAGTCCGATAAATTTATATTACTTTTTTTCTTTTCAAGTTCCTCGTTACTGCAACCTAAAATTTCCTTTTTCTCTTTAATTAAAATCTCTCTTTCAACTTCCTTTCCCTTTTTCCACTCTACCTAACATACAGTCAAAGAAGTGACTTTTGGAGAATGTCAAAAAAAAAAAAAAAAAAAAAAAAACCGATACGGCCAATAAGCAGCGATTTTAAAATCTATACTGCTCCAGGTAGCTAACATGGGATCATAAGAAGTTTACGTGGAATATTTTTCTGTTGGTTAAAATCAGTGCTTTGCTCATATTGGAGGTTAAATTTAACGTTATTTTGGTCCATATTAAAAAACTAAGTTATTTAATGAGGAATAGAAATATTTTTGTAATATGTTGTTCAATTTCATATTTCACGTGTAAATAATGGTTACTCCTCTTTCATCAGCAACCACAACTACGGACTAGTTGGAGAAGCTCTTGGGATAGATTTGATAGACAATCCGGATTTAGTGGCAACAAACCCAGTTGTATCATTCAAGACAGCCATATGGTTTTGGATGAACCGACACGAGAACAAACCTTCGTGCCACGATGTTATTACCGATGCTAATTCCAAAGCTAGTCATGTCCCGAACCATGATGTACTCAGTAACTCTGGGCAAGAAAGCAGTCTCGACGTTGTTACTACTAGCGTTGGGTACTATAAAAGGTACTGCGACATGTTGAAGGTGAGTTATGGAGACAACCTAAAACATTGGTACGATGGAACTCCCAATTTCTCGGATGTTTCTCACATCCGAATGCCTGTTTTATGAGTACGACAACGGAGGGGAAAAAAATGGTGGCTCTCTGTGGAAAATGGAGTCGTAGCAGTGTTAATCTAGTTTTCTCATATGGTAAGAAACCAAATTATCTCCTTAATAGTTACATATTGTGTATATGTCGAAGTGCTTGTAATGTAAGTGGCTCAACTTTGGTATGTTGAGCTATGTATATATATATACATTTACCATGAAATAAAAATGCCACCTATGCTTGCCAGCAATTATGCTATCGTTTTATCGCAGTTTTATACTTAACAGTGTATTATGATGATACTCATGACTTTTAGAGAGTTGCAATATTTTACATATTTCATTTTAGTTTGATAAATTATCATTATTTTTTTACTTTTATGATGCAGACTGTGCGGTAATTTTTTTTAATTCCCTCTTCTTGAGGGAATTTACAAAACTCTTGATGTATGAATTATGTATTGTTAGTCTTAATTTAAAAAAAAAAAAAGGCGATTAGCGCAATTATGAAAACAGTCAACGGATATTATATATGCCTTCTTTTTTTTTTTTTCCCTCTCCTTTTTTTTTTTTTAAATCTTCAAAGCATACATAAAGAAATAAAACTTTTGAATTGTAACAATGGATTCTTCATTACTATAAATTGCTATGTTTATTGAATACAAACTGATAATACTGACAAAATAAATTCCTAAATGCAACACACAAAATTAAATTACTACAACATTCGTATCAAAGTATTAGGTCTACATAACTAATATTTTCAAAAACAAAAAGACATAACTAATTTAATTTCAAAGTAAATGTATCACTCTTTTCTCTCACACGGAAATCTTGATTTCAACTTAAACTTGTGTAGTATCCGGCTGAATTCATAGCCAATCCTGAACTTGTTTCACCAATTGTTCAAATATTGGAATAATCTGTAGATATCAAGATTCAAGTTTGGGTACTAGCACTTAGCCCAAGATAAGCAACTAAACCATGCTTGGGCCTATCTGAAACAAAACACCTCAATTATTCCTCAAGACACTTGTTAACCACCTCTATCTGGGCCGTTGGTTTGAGGGTGATAAGCTGTGCTACTACAAAACGAAATCGTCTGCAATTGAAAACGTTCCGCTCAAAAACGTTTAACAGAAATTTCATTGCGGTTTCAAAATGATAGCCCGCCAAAATCCAGGAAGCCTCATTACTTAGAAGTAACTGATTTAGCAGTAAAAGTGTGCCTGAGGCCAGCAAAGTGAACATTAACATATTGGCTCAATATATATCAACTATGACAAATATAGAGCCCTTCTGGTTTCGGTAAATCCTTCAGGTTTTGTAGGGTAATTTAGTCTTTTAATCTCAAAATCAAAGAAGAATCAAAAGAAGAAAAAAAAAAATGAAAGGTCAAAATTCTAAGCAAGTGTCACGGGAGGGCAAAATTACTGAACATGTTTATTTGTGTAGGTATTTCCACAACTAATTTCTCCCTCTTCTTATTTCTAAATATTGTCGATTGATTTGTAATGGCCATTGTGGAACCTTTTTTTTTTTTTTTTTTTTAATGATTTCTATTACATCCCAAGACCCAATTCCATCCCAATACCTCCCAAGGAAAATCCTGAATTGGTTATTTGAATGTCTATTTCCACAATTTTCTCTAAGTTTCTTAAAAATTTCAGTTCCATATCTTGAGAAACTTCTCTTAACAATTAAAATTTTGTAAACATATTATTTTCTGACTAAAAATCATTTTTCTAACCAAAAAAAAAATCTCTCGTTTTAGTGTGATGCCCTATTAATTAAAAGCGCGTTTTGCATTACTCTTTTCATAACTAGAGATAGAAATAATAAACCTCTTCTAGTATTACATATTTATCCATGGCTACTGTTAACACTCTAATGAGTATCTTATCTTTGAGGATATTAAAGAGATGAGCAGGGCTAACTCAAGTAATTTTTGAGCCTTAGCCAACAATTTTCGAAGGGGCCTTTACAAAAAACTAAGCGTATTTGTTTGTAATTTCTGTTAGACATATTTTTGCCTAGCTAATTAAGCTCAAAAACAGAACAATTGAACAAAACACGACAATGACAAAAGTTAAAATAGCTATCACAAACTTCAAGCAAAAACAATCAATAATTTGACCCCAAAAAAAAAGTGTGAAAAAGAAAGATATTACCGGAAAATGTTATTAAACAATTCAAAACTTATTCAAGCACTTCCAATTACTTATTTTAATCCATTTTTCAATGAATACTCTCTGTTCTTTCTTTCTTTCTATTTTTTTTTTTGGCCGAAAAACTCTTAGAAAGTTGACGCGTCAGGAAGAGGAAAAAAGACTCTTAGAGTTTGTTTTTTTTTTTTTGGTTAAAACAAGAAATTAGATATTCTTTTAATTTTTATTATAGTGGTGAGTTTATAGGCTGTTCTGGTATACGTTAAAATAACGGTTTGTGTACCTAAAATGAAAAGTAATTGGAAGGTTGCTTGCTTAAATAATAATAATAATAATAATAGTATTTAAGGCAAATTCAATAATTATTGACGAGATAGATTGGTTTGAAAAATAATAGAATCAGGATATTTAATAGAAATTGAAATACGTTTTAGTTTTCATGTTTGATATCTCCAAAATGAGCTTTTTTTTTTTTTGAAATTTAAAATGAAGCCTTTTGAATGCATAATTTTGGCATTCATTAATTATCAAGTAAAAAAAAAAATTTTCCTAATTTTATCTTAATATTGCCTAAAAATAATTATTCCAAACTTCCAAGTTTTCAACTATAGCTTTTGTTCTCTCAGTTCTCCAAAATTTATGGCTGTTTAGTTTCTTATATATATATATATATATATGTAAATTAATTCAAAGCAAAAAGTTAATGGAGGCCTTAATTTGGAGTGGGGCCTTAAGCAATGGACTAAATGACCCAAGGGAAGAGCTGGTACTGGAGATAAGTTTAGTTTACCTAGCAAACATGAAAACCCATTCATTGAGGTTCGCTAAAGTAACAAAATATGAAGATGCGCAGTGATCTTCCTAAATCAAGTTATGAATTTCATGTCTATGATTGAAGTTTCCTGCTATCCAAAATAACACCTTGGTAAAACATTAAGGTATTAGTCTACAAATGTCCTTACTAATTGATGTCTCAAGACACTTACTACAAAAGATGTGAATCCTCCAATCATTCAGGATTTAGGTCCATTAATAAATTAACCACCGATTGATAGAATACAAATTGTTTTATGAGAATGGTACTTGATCAAGAAAATATTTCATTGTGATCCTATTCAATGTATTTTCAAATACATAGATACATTTTCTTTGTAACACCTTGCAAGTAATTCAGATAAGTCGTTCCATCAATTTGAAGTAGACGACATCACAAATTTTGCATAATAGAGTGCCCGATTTTATTTACTGGTTAATGAATAAATATTTATGCTTCTCAATATTATATCTGATTGTATATTATCTCAACATATATGTAATTTGGAATATTACCAAAAAGTAATAGAGCATGATGTATTTTACTTTAGCGAAATATATGAAAATAAATAACATGTAGTTATCAAGTAAAAAGCCAAAAATATTTCATTATAATCTCATAATATTAAAACAGGGCTGCCCTACATTCACTCTATTCTAATACAATCACCAATCTCTTTTATCTCCTTGGTATATCAAGGTAGCAACTCCTTCAATGTTTTATTTTGCTCTTGGTAAAGAGTCATTAGTCTTTCTTCGTAGTCAACATCCTTCTTACCTAATTATATTAAGTTCTATAGGTTTTCTTTAAGTCTCCCTAGCTACCAATTGTATTCAAATTCAGCTTTCCGAATCATTCTCATGCAACACTAGTGAGAGTAGAATCGAATGCCATGCACGCAGTATTTGCAAGTACTTCATAAAGATTCATGTGAGAATAATAATTTTAAATATGGTCATATGAATAAGTGATGCTGTTATTAAATGATATATGCAGCATCTTGAACTTGTCAGGCAGGGGTACCACCATGGGCTCTAGAGTGAAGGGATGATTGTAGTCATTGTCATCTCGGGTCCCCATTAATACGTTTTTCCAGAAGTCTTTGCATTTTGGTTGGTTTTAAGTTACCTTTGCAACATGAGGCAAAGCTTATGTTCTAGGAACTTAGATCTGGCCAAGCTTGGACCTTATTTGGTTTCGGAGATCCCCACTTTAAGGGAGTATCCTGTCTAGATTTAGAACTATCCCTGAATCTGTTGTGGGTTAGGTTTTGGTGGTTGTGGCGGTAACTGATTCCCATTCTCTAGTTGTCAACTAGCTTGGTTTCTCTCCTTACGAGCTACTCTTTTCTTTGCCTGCCTTTGTCGTCTTCTTACTGATTGCTCGCTGGGCTTAGATTGTAGCATTGTGTCGTCTCCTACCTACTGATTATGTGTCTCTCTAGTCCCCTCAGTCAAGTAATCTTTGGGGATGTTAGAAATTTGACTTGATTGTTTGAGAAAAAAAGTCCCATATTGATTATGTGTTAAGGAGGTAATGTGTTAAGGAGGTAATGGCCTCCAAGTTTAAATCATTCCAAAAATTTTCTTTTTCTTCTAGTTAAATACTTGTAAAGGTCTTTTAAATAGGATATCTCATCAGTAAGTACTTAAAAAATTACCGAAAATTTATAATTTTTGAAGATTATTAAATGGTCTCCTTGCCCTCTAAGTTTAAATTATTCCAAAATTTCTCTTCTTCCTCTAGTTAAATACTTGTGTAAGTCCTTTAATTAGGATATCTCATCAATGGATAATTAAAAAATTACCGAAAATTTATAATCTTTGAAAATAGAAAAGTTGTCTCTTGCTGTAGTGTCCAAGAAGTAGATGAATTGCTAAATCTCACAAAATTTAGTGTGTTCATTCCTCCATTCTTTATTTTAGCATTTTAATATTTGTTTTGTATTCAATTGTAATATTTGTTGGATTTGTTTACTGCATATATTATAGTATAATTTGTACGATACTGTTTACATGTATGTTATTATTCATTTATATGATACTGTTTACGCCTATGTTATTCTTCATTTATACGGTACTGTTCACATATATTTTACTATTTATTTATCTAGTATTGTTCATTGTAAAGTTATTTTATATGGGAAATTACCCTGTTTCCCACAAGGAACACGACCATATTATCCATGCCCATGTTCTATGGTCATTGGGGATCTAATCATCCAGTTGTTTGGGTGGCTATCACTTCGGGCTGTTCTTCGTTGATTATTGTGGGTACCTCCTGAATTGCATATTCATTCCTCTACATGTTGTTCTAAAGCAACAGTTGCATCGTTTGTCATATCTCATCCACATTGTCGAGAACATCTTGAGCAGTGATGGCTAAATTCCCCAACTTGTCCTGCCCAACTTCTCCTTCTAGTTGTATCGTCATTGACAATGGCCTTCCTAGTCCACATGGGGGATATGGATTTTCTTGTGGAGTCTCAACGTCTCCCTTTTGCTTTGTTTCTCGCCACTATAATTGTTCTTTAAAAAATTTTGGTGGATTTTCAAGGTAGGAGGCTTTGGCCCTCCTTTTTACACCAATTGTTGAAGGATAAAAATCACCTAGCAAAGATTTTGATGACAATATCCTTGGAGGTCAATCACAATAGCAAACAAACAGCAAAACAAAAAAGTAATTAGTTCAAGGAGGAAACACTTAAATTTATAGAGGTTCACTTTTCAAAGAATGACTGTGTCCACTTTGATGCTGGATTTATAGGCTCCTAAAAGCAAACCACTTACAATGTTCAAATTACAAATAATAGATTCAAACTAGCTATTAAGATAACTATGTAGGCCCAGATTTCGGGTGCTTCTATCTTCTCTGTTGAAAACACTCATATTCAGAATGTGTTTGCCCTCAATTTCCATTTTTTGAACATAATTTGATTATCTAATTCTCTCTGATGAGATAATGATCTTCATCCTGGATTTATCCAGTTGCCAGAATTATTGTGGTGCAGCAGTCCACATCATGGTGCCAAAAAATAATGTTCTCGACTACCTCAACAAAAAATATCCAATAATTAAAATATAAACGAGGTAGGAATCTCTAGTAGGGGATAAAATAAAACCAACTTGTAAATTATTGTGTAGGAATTGTTCCTATGATATATGCGTTGTTGCTGAAGCTTAACTATTTCCCATTTAATTAAAAAAAAAACTATTCCGTTTATATTTTTTAGGCTCCAGTAGACAATCATTGAAAATTCTTTTTTTTTTTAATTTTAAATATTGCTTTTATAGTTGATTTTTTATTAATAATTATAATCCTGTTAAAGTTGTTTTTAACTTTGCGTAAAAAAAAAAAGTTATTTGAAATTATATAAATCCTGATCAGTTAGGATTTCTTCAGTCATTAGTACATATAGAGCAAATTGCAACAAAATGCGTTATCGTTTTTCTAACTATAGGCTTGATAATTTGTGTCTTTCTAGTTTTCTGTTATTAAAATTCGGTACTTGCTTTACCTTTTAGATTTTTTATCAAAATTTACTGGTATACCCGATCTATAATTGGGATCAAGTTTCCTTTTTCTCTAAGATCATTAGAATTTGCATTAATGTTTGTATTTTCAAATTTATCATTAATTTCCTTTCAACACCACCTTTCCTTTTACTAAACAATATAAAAGATTTATAAAATCCTCTTCAGATATCTTTCATAATGTCTAGAGCTGGCAATTTAGGTCACGACACGATAACACGACACGAAACCCGCACGAAGTTAGAGGGTTTGGGTTTTCCTTAAATGGGTTTGGGTCAAAAAGGATCGAACCCGTCAAACACGATTAAATAAAGGGTCGAACCCGCATGAACCCGCCAACCCGCAATTGACACGAAATAACTTATTTAACAAATTAATTATATATGGGTTGACATGAATATAACTCATAAATTACCCATTTATAATCTTTAATATATTTATATGATTATATATATTATAATGTTTTACTATTTTTAATTTTGAGTTTTCAAAATTCAAAATTCAGATATAATATAATCTTTTATTTTTTATATATATATTTTTAAAAATTTTTTAACATAAAAAAAAAATCTAGATTTTACTTTATTTTTTTTAGTCCTTCATTGCTTTTGTAATTTTGCTCACCTTACACAATCGCCCTCCCCTTCCCTCGTGATAACACAACCATTCGTCTCTGACCTTGTCATCATTATTTTATTTATATTTAATTTAAACGGATTAATTTGGGTCAACACGATTAACACGATTAATAAATGGGTTAAGTTTAGGCTTGAGATTTTGACACGAATATTAAATGGGTTGGGTTTGGGTTTGAGATTTTGACACGAATATTTAATAAACACGATACGATAACACGAATTGTCACCCCTAATAATGTCTATCCTTCCACTCTATTTGTCCTTCCTCCTCTTCACCCCCTACAAACATAGCATAAAGTACAATTATCCTTTTTATTTTGTTTTCTAAAAAAAAAAAAAAGTTTTCTTCTTTCCAAAGCAAAACTTTTAACTAAAATTATTGGATTTCTTCATGCTTATTGGTTTGATTTTTTGTTAGATACCAATTGTTCTATATTGGAAAGATTATAAGATAAATAATGGGTCATGTATAACCATTTGGTCCACACCCCTTATATGCCGGTTTTGTAAGGTGATTTCTACCTAATGAGTTTCTATCAATTGGTATATCGGAGCCGATCCACCGCTTCATGGTTCAAGTTCAAGCGGTTGCATTATAGACTGGATTAAGATGCATTGATGAAGTCATCAATACACCCAATACTAATAGTCAAGTGAAGTTGCCAAAGGAAGGAAATGGCTATCACTGAGTCAATGCTAATAATATAGACCACCAATTTGAGTCCAAGCATGGTGAATTGTTACAAACGCAATGTCGAGCATTGGATCAGATGTAATATGGGCTCCAATTCCGTGGTCTCCAATGCAGATAGGGTGAGCTATGGAGGGCTACTAATCAATAGAAGGCTAGATCCGTGAAGTCACCTAGCTCAGAAGATGGGCTACCATGAGCGCCGATTACAAAGCGTGATAAAAAGTTAGACACCAATTGTCACACATGGAAAGATTATAAGATAAATAGTGACCTAGTGGGTTTATAAACCCTTGGATCCCGTCTCCTTGCAAGCTGGCTTTGTAAGACAACGATTATTTATTTTGACATTTTCAGTTTTTTGCAAGCCAGTCTTTTCATTCTTATTTTTTCTTTTTTGACATTTTCATTTTTTTTTAATTTAGCGATAGGTAAAAACAACGGTTATTTATATTTGCATACTCTGTTTTTTTTTTTTCCTTCAAAATGAAAACTAAAGTTTGTATTATTTACCTTCTAATATCTTTTATTTTACTTTTATAAAGAGATTCATACCTATAGGAAACAAACAGGTAATTTATGTAACAGAATTTTAAAAAATTTTATATGGATCGAACTAACTCAAGTTGATATGTGCAATAAATTATTATATAACCTACATACCTTAGAAAGAAAAATTTACAAGAATGTCAAGAAGTTCAATAAGAAAACTTCAACTAACTAGTCTTTTTTACTATATTCCAATTTTTAAATAGTGAAGTTTGTAAACACTCAGTTTTTCAATCTATATTTAGTACATGCCTTTTTCTCCTTCAAACCACCTTGAGCTCTTAGAACTTATTATTATTAGTGGGAGTATAATTATAAACTCTCTTATCTTAAGTCTATAGTCTAATTAAAACAAACGCCCTAGCCTCTTATTTATATTGAATGGATTAGGAGGTATTTGAATTTGAATAAGATACTTAAAAAAGATTTTTCTCTCTCCTCTCTTTATTATTAGCCTTTTTTCTAACCGAGGAGAAGACCACAAATCACCTACACTAGATATGGGAAATTTAAATTTGATTTAAATATGAATCTTATGATTTTATTTGTATAGATAATATTCCATAAATTCAAATTTAATTCAAATAAAATCATGGTAACTTTATTTGAATAAAAGATTATGTAATAACTATCTAAATAAAATTAAGAAAAGGAAAAACTTTTTCTTTGCCTTGTCCTAATAGAAAATGCCTACCATATGTTAAATAGGATAAGATTTTATTTTAATTCAAATTCAAATAAGATAATAACCATATCTAATTTTAAATTATTTATTTAAACATGATTATCTAGATATTTAAATAATTAATTCATCCACATCTTTTAATTTAAATTAATCTCATATTTATCACAAAAAATAAATGCAATTAATTTAAATTACAAAACATATTTTCAAATAAATATTTATCCAACTAATTAGATGAAACAATATTTCGATTCTACCTTGGTAAAAAATGCCTACACCATGAGATAGTGTCTAAGTTGTTTCATTTCACTAAGTCCAAGGAATAAGCCAAAAAGAATAATCCAACCGATTACTATCTGTTAAAGAATTATCTGTTAAGGAATTATGTTGAGCTAGCAAAGAGACTAATTAGACATATATAATATAGACTTTAATAATTTATGTAATTAATTATTTTATACCAAATAAATTAATTAAATAATTATTAGTTTCAAAGTCACAATACTATAAACCTAAAATCGTACTCCTAATTATATATCGTATTACATAAGCTAGTGCATAGCTATAGTCTAATGACCTAGTCATATATGTAACACTCTCATATGATATTCATGATCAACTTAAAGTTAAAGTCCATTTAACGTTTTAATCACTCTACCTTAAAGATCCATGATACATTTAATAGGAAAATGATTATTCACAAAATGTGAATAATAAATCAGTTGTCAAGCAAATGACCTAAGGCCTTATTCATTTTCACATCATGTCTAATATTGTTAAGAAGACAGCCTTTACTCTTTATATGAGCTATGATTCTATAAGTGAAGCTCTTTATAAGCAAAGCTCACATTGAATATAAGTTATATACCTAATAATCGCTTTTGATGAAGATTGAATTTGGTCTAAGAGACAGTGTTAAAATTTTCTTCCAATGTTCCTAAACCACCAGGTAAAATGATAAAGGCATTTGCATTATATATCATGTTTACCATGTGACAACCGAGATTTTCTAACCGTTCTCGGGATCAATGTATAGTAGAAATTTATATATATTAGTGTGACGAAAATATATATAAATTTTACTCTAATGATGATTTATTAGAGTTGATAAATGTTTTATTGCTATAAATGTAACGATTTTCGAATAGAAACGCCTCAAATAGTGCATTTTCAGTATCAAAAAACAGAATTCTACTGAGACTTAAAATGTGGCAAACATAGATCTCAGATGGAAAATAATGAAATATCTAGGGTTTATGGAGTGTTTCAAATGATATAAATGCATCGAACGGCTCTAATAGCATTTTGGGAGGTAAACTACGAAATTTGGCCAGTATAGCTTTTCGGTCAAAATTTCGACAGATGAAAATTATACTATAATTAAAGAAAAACCTATACTGTATAAACAAATAATATTTTCTTATTAATATAAGAATCAATAGATGAAATCAAAGATACCTTTTTGATCCAAAGGTTACCAAAAATAAGGAATTTTTAGAATTTCTTTCAAAATCCAATTAAGAAAGAAATTTTGCATTAAATGCAATGCTTAGCTGCTCATGCACGTCGAAGAGAGGGGGAGAAACAGCTGTGTTTCAGCTGAAAAAGTTCTGAAAATTTTACAAAAATGCCCCCAAGAAATTTTCATTTTGACCCCAAGATTTTCAAAAATTGCAAAAAGACCCCTAAGGATTTGTATAAACTTTTGTTCTGATTTCCCACATTCCCCACAACAGAAAAATCACCATTTTCCCTGTTCTTCTTCTTCTCCCACGTTCCCACACTCACAAAAACTTCCAAAATTTCAAAACTTGCAAATTTTGAAGAAAAAGTATGAGAAAACTTCAACTTGAGGAGTCTTCACCTTAGAGCTCAAGTAAGTTCCTCAAAATTCTGTTTTAATGCTTGTTTTTAAATGTTTTTGTGTTTATGGGAACAGTGGAACAAAATGAGGTTAGAATGGTTTTGAGGGTTTTGATGAAATTCATGTAGAAAAACATGTTTTAAGCTTGTTTTTAAAGTGTTTGTGGGGTTAGTTTTTGAAAACAAATGTGTTGCATGGGGAAGGGAAATTTGACGTGAAAAAGAGGGTGAAAGTCCTTATGGAATAGTGATGATTATGTATTGTGAATTGGAAAAGGAATTGATATGGTATATGAGTGTTGAAAGGAAGAAAGATAAAGAGGAAATTTAAGGTTATGAGTAAAACCCTAATTTTGGAAATATTGCTATACCTTATATATGAGAATGAATTATTGTTATGTACTGGGATTTTGAGCAGATTTATAATGAAAACTGTGTTCAATAACGCGATTTAAGCTGTTTTGGCACAGTAGGAAAATAAGAATTTAAGCCGTTATAATGCCGAAATTTTCAGACTTATAACCAAGGCTAAAGGTTTAAGGATGACAATGTATAGAAGAAATGTTTAAATGTTCTAGTATTGACCTATAAACATTTCACTGAATGTTGAACTGTTTCATTATAGGGTAACAACGGGAAACTAAGGAAAGGAAACATTAGTAGATTTCTGATAAGTTCTGGCATTAAAATGTCTGGACATGAACAACTGGAACCCTATGCTGTTTTTGAATTTCAATTTATGTATAGCCTAATTTCTTTGGCTAGAAAAATTATATGTTGTTGTAAACTCGTTAAAACTCCTAAATTGGCGAGTGTACGAGTGTGTATTGACGTGTTATGTGTATGTGATGATGTTTTATGGATTTTTGACCCTAGAATGCTTTAATCATGTTTTAGAGTTGATTGTATGTGTGAGAAATGGCTTTGGTGTCAAAATGTGTTTAAAACCCTATTTTACCCGGAGCCAAGCACTAAGCACTGGCCAAAGAGCACCCCGGCACTGAGCTCTCGGCCAAAATTTGGTGTTAAAAATCCAGTAGGAGCGCCAGACGCTAGGGTATGAGCGCTAGGCGCTAGTGTAAAAATTGGTGAAAGCGCCAGGCGCTAGGGTATGAGCGCCAAGCGCTAGTGTAAAAATTGATGGAAGCGCCAGGCTCTAGGATATGAGCGCCAGGTGCTAGGGTAAAGATCCAGTAGGAGTGCCAGGCTCTAGGGTATGAGTGGCAGGCACTAGTGCAAAAATCAGCAGGAGAGCCAGACGCTAGGGTATGAGTGCTAGGCTCTAGTGTAAAGTTGGCGGAAGTGCCAGGCGCTAGGGTATGAGCACCAAGCGCTTGCACCGGATTTCAAAAGCGCTAAGCGCTGCAAAGGGAGCACCGAAGCGCTGAAGTCTCTATCCAAAGTTTTGCAGAAAAATAAGATGAAGGGCCAGGCGCTCGGGGATGAGTGCTAAGCGCTCCAACTATTCCAAAAATATATAATTAAAGTTTTGTGCCTCATTTCCAGTTCCAATCACGCCCCAATGTTTAAGTGCATGGATGATGAGTTTTAAACAGTATTTTTGGACTGAATAGACATAACATTAAGTACATTAATTATGAATATGTACACTGGAACAGTTAAGACATCATAGTAAGTAACATCGCACAGTAAACAACAGGGTAATGAAAAACCTAATGTTTTGGCGTACCGGCAAAAGACATACCATAGATGAGGGAGAGTCAGGGTCGCTCCCAGGCCTCTCCTAAAGCGTGCACAAGGTACGACCAAAACAGGCCCATAGACATAGTAAATAAACAATGCAAATGTAAATTGAGCATAATGAACTCCATGCATATTTGTTAAGTTTCATTGTGATATTTTATTGTTTTAAATATTATGTCTGAACTTACTAGGCATGTAGTTCACCAGTTTGTTTATGTTCAGGTAATCGAGGTAAACAACCTGTAACCTGAGCTACAGTGTATGGATTGGACTGCAGGAATGAAGTGCCAGTGTCATGATAAAGGTTATGGACCTGCTAGACTAATTCCGCAAAGAAGAAAGAAAAGGAAAAAAAGAAAAGTACAATTGTATAATATTGTATAAAGTACACTGCTATGTTGATTTTATTATTTTTAATATAGTATGATATTATTATATGCAAGTAATATGAAATAGTTTCCAACTATGATAACTTAGTTTTGGAAAGTTGTATTACTATGTATATCGATGGTTTAAAAAAAAAATTTCCACAATTTAGTATGTTATGTTTTGAAAAAGAAGAAGTAAAGTATCAGAGTTTTCAAGTGACGTCTCCCGCACGAGGCGGGGGGTGTCACAGATGGTATCAGAGCGGGCGGTTCTCCATAACCTGTTATGACATTGCGAGCATTTCCTCCTGCGCAGTCTAAGTAAGTGAATGTTTCATTGTTTTCTTACTCTAAATTTCATACGTGATACATGAATAATAGGATTTAACAATGAGTAACCGACCAGATTCCTGAACAATTGGGACAAGACCTGTTATTCGACTTCGAATGATAAGAACGTCAGAAATGACTCCTTCCACTACCGACGTACCATCGTCATCACCACCACCTATGGCTCCAACTTTTATAGAGGGTCGAAATTTTGTTTTGAAAGCAGAAAATTTTAGGATGCATCTGTCAGATACAGTAGTATCCTATGTGGCTCGTTTTCAGGATGAGATTATTTTGAGTAGTCCCTGGCCAACCCTGACCAAAGAGGAGCAGTGTGCAATGTTCTGGAGAGGGTTAACTCACAAATTGAAGCTTCGAACGGTCCCTACGCTTGACGACACATTGGAGCAATGTATTATTTCAGTGAGAGAGGTAGAAAAAAAATGTTAATAGAAAAACATGATCAGATAATGAGAGATCATGATCCCCGCGATGACGTATCCTCCAGACTTGATGAAGCACCACCGGTGAGGGAGAATGATGATGTGAAGTCCTCAGGTGAATCATATATTGCAGGTCCTGTCCTTGTAATTAGTGACTCGACCAATGAAAATGAGGATGACAGTGAAGAAGATCCAGAGGAATTTCCTTTAGACAGTGGTGAAGATAGAAGCAATACCCCATAAGTTGTTGATATTAACTTATGTGTATGTAAATATAGGTTTTGTATATCAAGGCAAAAAGGGCTTAATTTTGGGAAACTGACTGGAATATGTATAAGTGCTAGATGTGAATTATCTATATATAACTACAAGAATATGTTTATAATATGAACGCTTATTTATGATTAAGTGATTGCATGCTCTGTTATGATTTCATTATTGAATGAAATTACTTATAAATGATGATAAATGAAAAGAGAGAATTAATGATATTTCTCTCAATATCGATACTGAATCGTTTAATCTTTGTTGATAGATCTAAAAGAACGAAATGGCATGAAGGAGAGTCCAACCCCCTAGACGTGGTAGACCTCCTACCCTGACTGAAAGGGTGACTGAATTGAAAGCCTTATTGGCAACCCAAATACAAGAAAATCAAGCACTAAGAGATCAGATAATCCAGATACATCGTGAACGCAATGAAAGGGAAGCTTCACCTCCACCTTCGGCACCAGAAGCTCCTATAGCTCCGGAAGTTGAACCTAATTCCCCGGTAGCCTCAGTTTCACGGGAAAGAATTTCGGAACCACAAGTTATTGTTCCACAGGAACCTTTATATGAAAGGTTTCGACGTATGAGACCACCAGAGTTTGATGGATCTTTAGATCCGTTAGAAGCGGAAGAGTGGATATCATCTTTTCAGAGAATCATAAATTTTATGAATCTGGCAGACCGGGAAAAAGTTCTCTGTGCTTCATATGTGTTAAACAGAGATGCACGGTACTGGTGGGAAACGGTCTGTTTGAGAAGGGATGAGAGTCAAATGACATGGAATGATTTTGTGGAGGAATTTAATCAAAAATCGTACGACCCTACTGCTCTCAGACCATAACAGAGAAAGTTCAAGAATTTGAAGCAAGGAAACCTGACAGTGATGGAAGTATGCCGTAAATTTGACCGGCTGTCGAGATTATGTCCATATATGATCCCTACTGAAGGGGATCGCATTCGAAAGATGATTGGGACATTTCGACAAGAAATCACCGTAATGGTCGATAGTGCAGCATCTCCACCAACATCGGTGGCTGAATGTGTCTTCAGAGCTTTGAAAGCTGAATTTCACTTGACCAGAGCCAAAGAGGAACAGGCTCAAGTATGGGAAGCCCGGAAAAAGGAGAGACAACAATCGAGACAAGGTCAAGGTGGAAATCAAGCGCCACAGGGAAATCGCTCCAACCAGTCTCCAAAGCCTGGACAAGGAGGTGGACAGAGGCCTCAGAATTCCAATAAAAGAAAAGGGAATTTTAGGGGTAACAGGAACCAACAACAGAAGAACGTAGCAAATGCTAGTCCTAGTGCACCAGGCCCTGTGAGCACACCCAATTGTCCTACGTGCGGAAAGAAGCACTTGGGAGAATACAGATTAGGTCGAAACGTTTGTTACTACTGTGGCAAAGAAGGCCATTATGCAAGAAGTTGCCCGAGTAACCGGCAGAATCAAGTTGGTACGGTTCCTCAGCGACTGCCAAATCCTCAGATGCACGCTATTGCAGCAAAGGCAGAAACGCCATCACGACAACAAGAGCAAATTGAAAAGGCATCTCCAACTAATGCACGAGTGATGGCCTACACAAGAGAGGATGCAGAAGCGGGCACATCCACCGTTGTTACTGGTCAAATTTCTATCGCTCAACACTCGGTATATGTTTTATTTGATTCGGGTGCTTCACATTCATTTGCATCACAAGAATTTACCGCCAGGTTAGAGCATGCTAAGGATAGAATTGGAATGACCTTTAGGACTATGTTGCCTTCAGGTGAAGTATTGTTGTCAGATTACTGGTTACGACATGTGCCAGTAAATATGGCAGATAGAGAGCTTTTTCTTGACCCAATTGTGATAAAGATAGCGGATTACAATGTAATCCTAGGAATGGATTTCCTGGAAAAGTATCAGGCTACGATCGACTACCACCATCGAAGGATAATCTTTCGACCAAATGGAGAAGAAAGCTTTGAATACGTTGCTTCACCTCCAAAGCCATCGAAGATCATGATTAATTCAATGAAGGCTCACAAGTTGATAGCTAAAGGATGCATGGGATATGTAGCTTTTGTGACTGATGTGACAAAAGAAGAAAAGCTACAACCAAAGGATATTCCCATAGTCAATGAATTCATGGACGTATTTCCAGAAAAATTACCTGGATTTCCACAGGAACGAGAGATTTCTTTTGAGATCGAATTAGTACCAGGAACAGCGCCATATCCAAGGCCCCTTATCGGATGGCTCCAGCCGAACTGAAGGAGCTACAGACATAGTTAAAAGAGTTGTTGGATAGAGGTTTCATTCGACCAAGCTATTCACCCTGGGGAGCTCCAGTTCTATTCGTGAAAAAGAAGGATGGAACTCTACGAATGTGCGTAGACTACAGGGAGCAGAATAAAGCTACCATCAAGAATAAGTACCCACTACCCAGGAATAGTGATGATTATGTATTGTGAATTGGAAAAGGAATTGATATGGTATATGAGTGTTGAAAGGAAGAAAGACAAAGAGGAAATTTAAGGTTATGAGTAAAACCCTAATTTTGGAAATATTGCTATACCTTATATATGAGAATGAATTATTGTTATGTACTGGGATTTTGAGCAGGTTTATAATGAAAACTGTGTTCAATAACGAGATTTAAGCTGTTTTGGCACAGTGGGAAAATAAGTCGTTATAATGCCGAAATTTTCGGACTTATAACCAAGGCTAAGGGTTTAAGGATGACAATGTATAGAAGAAATGTTTAAATGTTCTAGTGTTGACCTATAAACATTTCACTGAATGTTGAACTGTTTCATTATAGGGCAACAACGGGAAACTAAGGAAAGGAAACATTAGTAGATTTCTGGTAAGTTCCGGCATTTAAATGTCTGGACATGAACAACTGGAACCCTATGCTGTTTTTGAATTTCAATTTATGTATAGCCTAATTTCTTTGGCTAGAAAAATTATACGTTGTTGTGAACTCGTTAAAACTCCTAAATTGGCGAGTGTACGAGTGTGTATTGACGTGTTATGTGTATGTGATGATGTTTTATGGATTTTTGACCCTAGAATGCTTTAATCATGTTTTAGAGTTGATTGTATGTGTAAGAAATAGCTTTGGTATCAAAATGTGTTTAAAAACCTATTTTAGCCGGAGCCAAACGCTAAGCGCTGGCCAAAGAGCGCCCCGGCGCTGAGCTATCGGCCAAAATTTGGTGTTAAAAATCCAGTAAGAGTGCCAGGCGCTAGGATATGAGCGCCAAGCTCTAGTGTAAAAATTGGTGAAAGCGCCAGGCGCTAGTGTAAAAATTGGTGAAAGCGCCAGGCGCTAGTGTAAAAATTGATGGAAGGGCCAGGCTCTAGGGTATGAGTGCCAGGCGCTAGGGTAAAGATCCAGTAGGAGTGTCAGGCTCTAGGGTATGAGTGCCAGGCACTAGTACAAATATCAGCAGGAGAGCCAGACGCTAGGGTATGAGCGCCAGGCTCTAGTGTAAAGTTAGCGGAAGTGCCAGGCGCTAGGGTATAAGCGCCAAGCACTTGCACCGGATTTCAAAAGCGTCAAGCGCTGCAAAGGGAGCGCCGAAGTGCTGAAGTCTCTGTCTAAAGTTTTGCAGAAAAATAAGATGAAGGGCCAGGCACTCGGGGATGAGTGCCAAGCGCTCCAACTGTTCCAAAAATGTATAATTAAAGTTTTGTGCCTCATTTCCAGTTCCAGTCACGCCCCAATATTTAAGTGCGTGGATGATGAGTTTTAAATAGTATTTTTGGACTGAATAGGCATAAAATTGAGTACATTAATTATGAATATATACACTGGAACAGTTAAGACATCATAGTAAGTAACATCGCACAGTAAACAATAGGGTAATGAAAAACCTAATGTTTTGGCGTACCGGCCTCTCGCGAGGGGAGGTTACCTTATGTCGAAGCAAAAGACATATCATAGATGAGGGAGAGTCAAGGTCGCTCCCAGGCCTCTCTTACAGCACGCACAAGGTACGACCAAAACGGGCCTATAGACATAGTAAATGAACAATGCAAATGTAAATTGAGCATAATGAACTCCATGCATATTTGTTGAGTTGCATTGTGATGTTTTATTATTTTAAATATTATGTCTGAACTTACTGGACATGTAGCTCACCAGTTTGTTTGTGTTCAGGTAATTGAGGTAAACAACCTGTAACCTGAACCACAGTGTATGGATTGGACTGCAGGAATGAAGTACCAGTGTCATGATAAAGGTTATGGACCTGCCAGGCTAATTCCGCAAAGAAGAAAGAAAAGGAAAAAAAGAAAAGTACAATTGTATCATATTGTATAAAGTACACTGCTATGTTGATTTTATTATTTTTAATATAGTATGATATTATTATATGCAAGTAATATGAAATAGTTTCCAACTATGATAACTTAGTTTTGGAAAGTTGTATTACTATGTATATCGATGGTTAAAAAAAAAATTTTCCGCAATTTAGTGTGTTATGTTTTGAAAAAGAAGAAGTAAAGTATCAGAGTTTTCAAGTGATGTCTCCCGCACGAGGTGGGGGGCGTCACAGATGGTATCAGAGCGGGCAGTTCTCCATAACCTGTTATGACATTGCGAGCATTTCCTCCTGGGCAGTCCAAGTAAGTGAATGTTTCATTATTTTCTTACTCTAAATTTCATACGTGATACATGAATAATAGGATTTGACAATGAGTAACCGACCAGATTCCTGAACAATTGGGACAAGACCTGTTATTCGACTCCAAAAGTTAAGAACGTCAGAAATGACTCCTTCCACTGCCGACGTACCATCGTCATCATCACCACCTATAGCTTCAACTTTTACAGAGGGTCGAAATTTTGTTTTGAAAGCAGAAAATTTTAGGATGCATCTGTCAGATACAGTAGTATCCTATGCGGCTCGTTTTCGGGATGAGATTATTTTGAGTAGTCCCTGGCCAACCCTAACCAAAGAGGAGCAGTGTGCAATGTTCTGGAGATGGTTAACTCACGAATTGAAGCTTCGAATGGTCCCTACGCTTGACGACACATTGGAGCAATATATTATTTCAGTGAGAGAGGTAGAAAGAAAAATGTTAATAGAAAAATATGATCGGATAATGAGAAATCATGATCCCCGCGGTGACGTATCCTCCAGACTTGATGAACGACCACCGGTGAGGGAGAATGATAATGTGAAGTCCTCAGGTGAATCATGTATTGCAGGTCCTGTCCTTGTAATTAGTGACTCGACTAATGAAAATGAGGATGACAGTGAAGAAGATCCAGAGGAATTTCTTTTGGACAGTGATGAAGATAGAAGCAATACCCCATAAGTTGTTGATATTAACTTATGTGTATGTAAATATAGGTTTTGTATATCAAGGCAAAAAGGGCTTAATTTTGGGAAACTGACTGGAATATTTATAAGTGCTAGATGTGAATTATCTATATATAACTACAAGAATATGTTTATAATATGAACGCTTATTTATGATTAAGTGATTGCATGCTCTGTTATGATTTCATTATTGAATGAAATTACTTATAAATGATGATAAATGAAAAGAGAGAATTAATGATATTTCTCTCAATATCAATACTGAATCGTTTGATCTTTGTTGATAGATCTAAAAGAACGAAATGGCACGAAGGAGAGTCCAACCCCCTAGACGTGGTAGACCTCCTACCCTGACTGAAAGGGTGACTGAATTGGAAGCCTTATTGGCAGCCCAAATACAAGAAAATCAACCACTAAGAGATCAGATAAACCAGATGCATCGTGAACGCAATGAGAGGGAAGCTTCACCTCCACCTCCGGCACCAGAAGCTCCTATAGCTCCAGAAGTTGAACCTAATTCCCCTGTAGCCACAGTTTCACGGGAAAGAATTCCAGAACCACAAGTTATTGTTCCACAGGAACCTTTATATGAAAGGTTTCGACGTATGAGACCACCAGAGTTTGATGGATCTTTAAATCCGTTAGAAGCGAAAGAGTGGCTATCATCTTTTCAGAGAATCATAAATTTTATGAATTTGACAGACCGGAAAAAGGTTCTCTGTGCTTCATATGTGTTAAACAGAGATGCACGGTACTGGTGGGAAACGGTCTGTTTGAGAAGGGATGAGAGTCAAATGACATGGAATGATTTTGTGGAGGAATTTAATCAAAAATACTACGACCCTGCTGCTCTCGAACCACAACAGAGAAAGTTCAAGAATTTGGAGTAAGGAAACCTGACAGTAATGGAAGTATGCCGTAAATTCGACTGGCTGTCGAGATTTTGTCCATTTATGATCCCTACTGAAGGGGATCGCATTCGAAAGATGATTGGGACATTTCGACTAGAAATCACCGTAATGGTCGATAGTGCAGCATCTCCACCAACATCGGTGGCTGAATGTGTCTTCAGAGCTTTGAAAGTTGAATTTCACTTGACAAGAGCCAAGGAAGAACAGGCTCAAGTATGAGAAGCCCGGAAAAAGGAGAGACAGCAATCGAGACAAGGTCAAGGTGGAAATCAAGCGCCACAGGGAAATTGCTCCAACCAGTCTCCAAAGCCTGGACAAGGAGGTGGACAGAGGCCTCAGAATTCCAATAAAAGAAAAGGGAATTTTAGAGGTAACAGGAACCAGCAACAGAAGAACGCAGCAAATGCTGGTCCTAGTGCACCAGGCCCTGTGAGCACACCCAATTGTCCTACGTGTGGAAAGAAGCACTTGGGAGAATGCAGATTAGGCCGAAACATTTATTACTACTGTGGCAAAGAAGGCCATTATGCAAGAAGTTACCCAAGTAACCGGCAGAATCAAGTTGGCACGGTTCCTCAGAGACTGCAAAATCCTCAGATGCACGCTATTGCAGCAAAGGCAGAAACGCCATCACGACAACAGGAGCAAATTGAAAATGCACCTCCAACTAATGCACGAGTGATGGCCTACACAAGAGAGGATGTAGAAGCGGGCACATCCGCCGTTGTTACTGGTCAAATTTCTATCGCTCAACACTCGGCATATGCTTTATTTGATTCAGGTGCTTCACATTCATTTGCATCACAAGAATTTGCCGCCAGGTTAGAGCATGCTAAGGATAGAATTGGAATGACCTTTAGGACTATATTGCCTTCAGGTGAAGTATTATTGTCAGATTACTGGTTACGACATGTGCAAGTAAATATGGCAGATAGAGAGCTTTTTCTTAACCTAATTGTGATAAAGATTGCGGGTTACGATGTAATCTTAGGAATAGATTTCCTGAAAAAGTATCAGGCTACGATCGACTGCCGCCATCGAAGGATAATCTTTCGACCAAATGGAGAAGAAAGCTTTGAATACATTGCTTCACCTCTAAAGCCATCGAAGATCATGATTAATTCAATGAAGGCTCACAAGTTGATAGCTAAAGGATGCATGAGATATCTAGCTTTTGTGACTGATGTGACAAAAGAAGAAAAGCTACAACCAGAGGATATTCCCATAGTCAATGAATTCATGGATGTATTTCCAGACGAATTACCTGGATTTCCACCGGAACGAGAGCTTTCTCTTGAGATCGAATTAGTACCAGGAACAGCGCCATATCTAAGGCCCCTTATCGGATGGCTCCAGCCGAACTGAAGGAGCTACAGATGCAGTTAAAAGAGTTGTTGGATAGAGGTTTCATTCGACCAAGCTATTCGCCCTGGGGAGCTCCAGTTCTATTCGTGAAAAAGAAGGATGGAACTCTACGAATGTACGTAGACTACAGGGAGCTGAATAAAGCTACCATCAAGAATAAGTACCCACTACCCAGGATTGACGATTTATTTGATCAACTGAAGGGAGCTTCAGTCTTTTCGAAGATTGATCTACGTTCTAGGTATCATCAACTAAGGATTAAAGATAGCGATGTAACAAAGATGGCTTTCAGAACGAGATACGGACACTATGAATTTCTGGTGTTGCCGTTTGGATTGACGAATGCCCCAGCTGCTTTCATGGATTTGATAAACCGAGTCTTCTAGAAATTTTTAGATAAGTTTGTCATTATATTTATTGATGACATCCTTATTTTATTCGAAGACCCGGGAAGACCATGAAGAATATTTGCGATGGGTACTACAAACACTCAGAGATCACCAGCTGTATGCCAAATTTTCAAAGTGCAAATTTTGGTTAGATCAATTTCATTTCCTAGGACACAAGTCTAAGGATGGAATTTCTGTTGACTCCGCAAAGATTGAAGCTGTTAGCAAGTGGCCTATCCCGAAAAACGTTACTGAAATTCATAGTTTTCTGGGATTAACCGGATACTACAGGCGTTTTGTGGAGGGATTCACTAGGCTTGCTGAACCTTTTACGGCGTTAACCAGAAAAGAAAAGAAGTATGAGTGGACAGCCGCATGTGAAGAAAGCTTCCAAGAATTAAAGAGGAGATTAACAAGTACACCTATCCTTGCCAATCCTACTTACGGGGAAAAATTCGACATCTATAGCGATGCTTCGAAAGAAGGATTAGGAGTGGTATTGATGAAAATGGGAGAGTTATAGCTTATGCTTCACGACAACTAAAGAATCATGAGAAGAATTATCCAACTCATGATTTGGAACTAGCTGCAATCATGTTTGCATTAAAGATTTGGAGGTATTATCTTTATGGGGTTCAGTGTCAAATTTTCACAGATCACAAGAGCTTGAAGTACTTCTTTACTCAAAAGGAGTTGAACATGAGACAGCGGCGATGGTTAGAACTCATAAATGATTACGATTGTGAGATCTTATATCATCCAGGGAAAGCGAATCGAGTTGCTGATGCACTGAGTCGCAAATCAACATCGGTACAGCAATTACCGATCGATGGATTGTCCAAGCCGCTAGAAAAGGAGATTAATTCGTTAGAAATAGAATTGATTTCCGGAAGCTTGGCTACGCTACAATTGAAACCAACACTGTATGATAGGATTAAGGAGGCTCAGACACAAGATGTGTACTTGGAAGAGATGAGAGATCGAGTCAACAAAGGAGAAGAAATTGACTTCAGCATCGAGACAGATGGAATGCTGTTGATGAAAGGAAGAATTTGCATACCTGCCAATAAAGAATTGAAGGAGCAAATTATGAAAAACGCCATCAGACACCTTATTCTGTTCATCCAGGAGCCACCAAAATGTATCATGATTTAAGACTACAATTTTGGTCGAAGAGAATGAAGAATGACATTGCCGAGTTTGTTAGTCGATGTCAACATGCCAAAGAGTCAAAGCAGAGCACAAGCACCCAGGCGGGAAACTAGAACCTCTAGACATTCCAGAGTGGAAGTGGGAGCATATTACCATGGATTTGGTGGTAAGGCTACCCAAGACACGAGGAGGATATGATGCCATATGGGTGATAGTAGATCGACTGACGAAAACAGCTCGATTCATAGTGGTAAAAATGATATTCACATTGGAGAAATTTGCAAGCTTATACGTTGCTAATGTGATTAGATTACATGGATTTCCAAGATCCATTATATCTGATCGAGACGGCCGTTTTACCTCCAAATTCTGGAAGTGTGTACAACAAGAGATGGGCATAGAATTGAAGTTTAGCACGGCTTCTCATCCTCAAACTGATGGACAATCTGAGCGAACCATTCAGACTTTAGAGGATATGTTACGAGCTTGTGTCATGGATTTCAAAGAAGCATGGAATGAGAAACTGTCGTTGATCGAGTTCTCCTACAACAACAGTTATCAAGCTTCGATCGGAATGGCACCCTATGAAGCTCTTTATGGCAGGAAGTGCAGATCCCCAATCCATTGGTATGATTTAAAAGAAAAGCAACTGCATAAAACTGATTTTGTTCAAGAGACTTCAGAAGTAGTTGAAAAGATACAGAAGCGAATGAAAACAGCCCAAAGTCGACAGAAGAGTTAAGCCGACAAACGACGCAGATTTCTTGAATTTCAAGAAGGCGACTTTGTATTTCTTAAAGTTGCGCCTATGAAAGGAGTTATGCGTTTCGGAAAGAAGGGCAAACTCAGTCCAAGATACATTGGACCATTCGAAGTTATCAAACGGATTGGGAAGGTGGCTTATAGATTAGCATTACCACCTGATTTATCCAAGGCACATGATGTTTTTCATGTCTTTATGTTGCGTAAATATATACCTGATCTATCGCACATTTTGAAATATGAACCGATACAAGTATAGAGTGACCTGTCTTATGAGGAAAAGCCTGTTCAGATACTCGCACGAGAAGACAAGGTACTCAGAACAAGACAATCCCATTAGTCAAAGTGTTGTGGCGTAATCACCAAATAGAAGAGGCTACATGGGAAAGAGAAGATGAAATGAGAGCTCTATATTCCCACTGTTTTAAATTCTCGAGAACGAGAATTTTTTAAAGGGGGAGGGTTGTGACAACCGAGATTTTCTAACCGTTCTCGGGATCACTGTATAGTAGAAATTTATATATATTAGTGTGACGAAAATGTATATAAATTTTACTCTAATGATGATTTATTAGAGTTGATAAATGTTTTATTGCTATAAATCTAACGATTTTCGAATCGAAACGCCTCAAATAGTGCATTTTCGGTATCGAAAAACAGAATTCTACTGGGACTTAAAATGTGGCAAACATAGACCCCAGATGGAAAATAATAAAATATCTAGAGTTTATGGAGTGTTTCAAATGATATAAATGCATCGAACGGCTCTAATAGCATTTTGGGAGGTAAACTGCGAAATTTGGCCAGTATAGCTTTTCGGTCAAAATTTCTACAGATGAAAATTATACTGTAATTAAAGAAAAACCTATACTATATAAACAAATAATATTTTCTTATTAATATAAGAATCAATGGATGAGATCAAAGATACCTTTTTGATCCAAATGTTACCAAAAATAAGGAATTTTTAGAATTTCTTTCAATATCCAATTAAGAAAGAAATTTTGCATTAAATGCAATGCTTAGCTGCTCATGCACGTGGAAGAGAGGGGGAGAAACAACTGTGTTTCAGCTGAAAAAGTTCCAAAAATTTTGCAAAAATTCCCCCAAGAATTTTCATTTTGACCCCAAAATTTTCAAAAATTACAAAAAGACCCCTAAGGATTTGTATAAACTTTTGTTCTGATTTCCCACATTCCCCACAACAGAAAAATCACCATTTTCCCTGTTCTTCTTCTTCTCCCACGTTCCCACACTCACAAAAACTTCCAAAATTTCAAAACTTGCAAATTTTGAAGAAAAAGTATGAGAAAACTTCAACTTGAGGAGTCTTCACCTTAGAGCTCAAGTAAGTTCCTCAAAATTCTGTTTTAATGCTTGTTTTTAAATGTTTTTGTGTTTATGGGAACAGTGGAACAAAATGAGGTTAGAATGGTTTTGAGGGTTTTGATGAAATTCATGTAGAAAAACATGTTTTAAGCTTGTTTTTAAAGTGTTTGTGGGGTTAGTTTTTGAAAACAAATGTGTTGCATGGGGAAGGGAAATTTGACGTGAAAAAGAGGGTGAAAGTCCTTATGGAATAGTGATGATTATGT
This sequence comes from Antiaris toxicaria, assembly GCA_035233585.1. NCBI lineage: Eukaryota > Viridiplantae > Streptophyta > Magnoliopsida > Rosales > Moraceae > Antiaris > Antiaris toxicaria. The sequence goes on from CP141153.1 coordinate 23,833,762, forward strand.
ATTGTGAATTGGAAAAGGAATTGATATGGTATATGAGTGTTGAAAGGAAGAAAGATAAAGAGGAAATTTAAGGTTATGAGTAAAACCCTAATTTTGGAAATATTGCTATACCTTATATATGAGAATGAATTATTGTTATGTACTGGGATTTTGAGCAGATTTATAATGAAAACTGTGTTCAATAACGCGATTTAAGCTGTTTTGGCACAGTAGGAAAATAAGAATTTAAGCCGTTATAATGCCGAAATTTTCAGACTTATAACCAAGGCTAAAGGTTTAAGGATGACAATGTATAGAAGAAATGTTTAAATGTTCTAGTATTGACCTATAAACATTTCACTGAATGTTGAACTGTTTCATTATAGGGTAACAACGGGAAACTAAGGAAAGGAAACATTAGTAGATTTCTGGTAAGTTCTGGCATTTAAATGTCTGGACATGAACAACTGGAACCCTATGCTGTTTTTGAATTTCAATTTAAGTATAGCCTAATTTCTTTGGCTAGAAAAATTATATGTTGTTGTGAACTCGTTAAAACTCCTAAATTGGTGAGTGTACGAGTGTGTATTGACGTGTTATGTGTATGTGATGATGTTTTATAGATTTTTGACTCTAGAATGCTTTAATCATGTTTTAGAGTTGATTGTATGTGTGAGAAATGGCTTTGGTATCAAAATGTGTTTAAAAACCTATTTTAGCCGGAGCCAAGCACTAAGCGCTAGCCAAAGAGCGCCCCGGTGCTGAGCTCTCGGCTAAAATTTGGTGTTAAAAATCCAGTAGGAGCGCCAGGCGCTAGGGTATGAGCACCAAGCTCTAGTGTAAAAATTGGTGAAAGTGCCAGGAGTTAGGGTATGAGCGCCAGGCGCTAGTGTAAAAATTAGTGAAAGCGCCAGGCGCTAGGGTATGAGCGCCAGACGCTAGTGTAAAAATTGATGGAAGCGCCAGGCTCTAGGGTATGAGCGCCAGGCGCTAGGGTAAAGATCCAGTAGGAGTGCCAGGCACTAGTGCAAAAATCAACAGGAGAGCCAGACGCTAGGGTACAAGCACCAGGCTCTAGTGTAAAGTTGGCGGAAGTGCCAGGCGCTAGGGTATGAGCGCCAAGCGCTTGCACCGGATTTCAAAAGCGCCAAGCGCTGCAAAGGGAGCACTGAAGCGCTGAAGTCTCTGTCCCAAGTTTTGCAGAAAAATAAGATGAAGGGCCAGGTGCTTGGGGATGAGTGCCAAGCGCTCTAACTGTTCCAAAAATGTATAATTAAAGTTTTGTGCCTCATTTCCAGTTCCAATCACGCCCCAATGTTTAAGTGCGTGGATGATGAGTTTTAAACAGTATTTTTGGACTGAATAGGCATAACATTGAGTACATTAATTATGAATATGTACACTGGAACAGTTAAGACATCATAGTAAGTAACATCGCACAATAAACAACAGGGTAATTAAAAACCTAATGTTTAGGCGTACCAGCCTCTCACGAGGGGAGGTTACCTTATGTCGAAGCAAAAGACATACCATAGATGAGGGAGAGTCAGGGTCGCTCCCAGGCCTCTCTTACAGAGCGCACAAGGTACGACCAAAACGGGCCCATAGACATAGTACATAAACAATGCAAATGTAAATTGAGCATAATGAACTCCATGCATATTTGTTGAGTTGCATTGTGATGTTTTATTGTTTTAAATGTTATGTCTGAACTTACTGGGCATGTAGCTTATCACAAAAATATCTGAGCTGGCTGACATGGCACTAATTATTTGCGACGACAATTTTTTATATGTCGTCGCTAATATGATAATTGAATTGGTATTGTTGTCGCAAATAAATTTTATTTTATTTTGTATAATTTTTTTAATAAATAATTATTATTTTATAATTTGATAATTTTATTGATATATGTTATTGTTATATATTTAAATTCAAAATTAAGTAGAAATATGTGAATTATAATAGTGAAAATAAATCATAATATTAAAAAATTAAATCAAAATATAATTTATTAAAAAAACCCAATAAATAAAGTATAATGTATTTAATTGTAAAAAACTATGCATAAATAATAACTAGTGATTTAATCTCCTAAGTTGGAAGCAACATCAATAACATCATCATTGTCATTGTTGTTGTCGTCTACAGCAATTAGAAGAGGCAGAGAACCTGGCGGGACATATTGCTCAGGTGGGACAGCCGGGAACCGAATGTCCAAGTACATCTTAGCCAACATTTGCTGCATAATCTTATGGCTCTTGTACAACTACAGATTTCGCTCGTAACGTCGTTGCAAGTATATTGGTTCACGCATGGGTCAACATGATCTGAAGATTTGCCATTAGACTGTGAACCGAAAGATGAAGAAGTGTCAGTGCTAGAGATAATCCTGCACGAGAGCGTAGGGCTTACGCCAATCTTATGACCTCTGTGTGTACCCAAGACATGCTTCATAATGCTTTCTTCACCTACGAACATTGGCGAGGATGATCTAGAAGCAAACTGTGTCCTTTAAGTTTCCCTCTCCCCCTCAAATGCATGCTACACATCAAAAAATAAACATATGTTATAAGTACAGGATTTAATTTGAATAAGAAATTATAATATTAAAAAAAAAACTTACAAATGTCTACTCGGTTTGAGAGTTAACCCAACTATCCTGATGATGATGCATGTTGTCCTAATTGTCTATGGCAAACATCAGTTGCTGGGTCCTTGTGTTGGCCTATCCAACACTTTAAATGTGTTAGTATATTATTACTCTATTACCAAAGGAAAGTTTACATACAATAGGAAATTAACAAAATCTTACTAATATTCTTCTGACGATGTTGGGTAATCGATATGCAACCATGTAAGTTAGACCACTTCTGATTGTTGTGATTGCCTTTGTTTGTCTTTGAATTTTTTTGTTTATGATTAATGTCAGTGTTAGTAAAAAAATAAAATGATTATATACAATCAACCACTAACTTAGTTGATCTATAATTACCTAAAACTTGTCGGATATGAACCTATCACAGTAGGAATCCCAGTGATCTTGATTTCGGTGGTTAGTTGGGGGGCGGCTCTAACTGTCTTTTCATTTGCTACCTTACCAAAAGATTTGAAATAGCTATGGAGGTTGCTCTTCCAATCTTTATAGCATTTGAAAGCATCCCTATCATCTATAGAATAGAGGATACCATCCTTGTAGGTGTAATCGAGATTAAACCAATCCTGTAATACAATAAACATGTTAATTGATTTTATTATAAATATCTTTTGAAAAAAGTTAATAACAGTGAAGTTGAATAATACTAGCATTGTCGTATGGCTCACATATATTCCTGGTGTGAATACCGACTACACTATCAAACCAGGGACTATACTCGCCAAGTGCCTTCTAAATACCTCCATCCTCGTCAAACTTGAGGGTAATCTTTCTGTCCCTCACCACTTTTACTGTAATCTCATGACCTTTCACCTTCCTAGACCTCCACGTCATCGAGGTATAGCATCCATAGCTACGAACACAAATCAAAGGTAATTTAGTATAATGTTTATTGATTATACAATAATGACTTAATAATTTTAATAAAATTGTAATTAAAATTATTGTAGCATACCCGACTCGTATTATGATGGCAATTTAGAAAGGTCAGGTAGACGCTGCACTCTCCCTGAAGAGCAAGCTAATATTGTGACTGGACCAGACATATCAACCAGTTAACAAATTAATATAATTAAATAACATATTTAAATCTATACATTTTATATATTAATGTTTGTTTGTAATATTAAAATTATATCATTAGAAAAACAACAATCGATAAATGCAACACATATTTTAGTTTTATACCTTTTTAATTTTAACTAAATTTTTAGTTTTTTACTTTTTTTTTCTTTTAACATAATTCGTTATTTATAATGATTTTTTTATTTTTTTATTAATTTTTTAAATGCTTATTAATCATTTATTTAAATTTTTATTAACTGATTTTTTATAATATTTATTTTATATATTCATAAAGTTTCTTTTTTAGATCATATCAATTTATTTATTTATTTATAATAAATCATATTTATCATTTTTAATTCAATTAAATAATATTATGCTTTAGTATTTCTTTTGTAATCGGTCATATGTTTATTTTTTAAATGTTTACATAATTAAATATTTAAAATATGTTCACCTATTTAGATTTTGATTTATAAATTGACTCAATTAAAAGTTTCATATCCCAAACAATCAATCAAAAGATTGGATTTGAAGAAATTGTAAATTTAAATGTATTTGAATAAATAAAATTCTCACCTTAAGAACTAAGAAAAATTATCTTATAAAAAACCTAAAAGCGACAACATACCTTGGAGCAATATTGTAGTAAAAGATTACTAATAAAATAATATATATAAATATATTATATTATACAACAATCACACAAAAAGAGCTTTACTAAATTTACATAAAAGTTAACTATAAAATATATTGATATGAGAAATAAATATGAGGAAATAAAATTATTTACTCAAATGTAAAAAACTACAAACTATTAGAGAATCAAAACCTAAACAAACTTATTACACATATAGGATTATCTCTAACCTAACCCAAGAATTTTAGCCTAACTTGCAGAGTATTCTCATAAAATTCTAGAGAGAAAATATGATAATAAAAGCAAGACAAAAATGAGTGAGAAAAAGTGCATATACAATGTTTTCAAGCCTTCCCTAAAATGACTTTTTATAGACATAATTTTGCACTAATCCACCTAATCTTAACACAAAATTTCTAAACTTTCTACAGTAATTAGTGCATGGTTTTCAAACTTTGCTATAGTAGTTACAATGCTAGTGTATTTGATTAGTAATGATCTAGTGTGGTAAGGTGCATGATAAGCTTGATTTTAATTTACTGAAACTAAGAGAATGCCATGTGTTACATTCTTATTGGTTCCTTTCTGACCTCTGTTATGTGTCACATCATTATTGGACTAAAAAAAATGAGCTCATGTGGTCTTTGGTATACTGTCTTCTTATTGATCCAATCTTAGAAATTATCATAACTTGTTCATACGAGCTCCAATTAGAGTGATTCTTTTTTTAAAATGCTCATATAAATGAGAGGATCAAACAAGATAAGTCAAGCTCATAGTTTCCCAACATGAATAGTGATGTCAGGTGGAACTCACTTTCAACACATGAATTTTTCACCTCTATTTGACTCTGTAGAAAAACAAAGTACTAAAATTAGATATTTACAAAATAAAATGCTCTAGATAAACTCATTAGAAATATTTAATTTTAAGTTTATTTAATATACTATTATTAAAAGAAAATAATAAGATAATATAAAGTAAAATTAAATAAAAACATCAACTAAATTTTGATATAGTGTCCAAAAATTCCATTAACAATAGTGTCATCCAAACATAATGGCTCAACAACACCTCTAGTGATCTCAAACAAAAGTTTAGGATGTCAATATTCATATAATCGGACCCATAGTTGAGTTTTTATAATCTTTTGCTTATAAGTATTGAAATATGTGCTTTACTGTTGTAGTCGCGTAGTGCTCGGATTAAGAGAGTATAATCCAACTGCCCAAACTCTATATTTCCCCTCCATGGACAGAAATTGAAATCAGAAAAAACCTTTACCAAGCAAAAGAATTTTCCATTTAATAGAAATTCCTGATATCTGCTACGATGTTGACTCTAGATCCACCATTTTCTCACATAGTTTGTTGTTCCTTGTGTTAAAACCCTATTAACATCAATAAGTGAAGAGGGCACAGAAATACTTTAATGTTTATTATTAGTTTTTTTTTTCTTTGGGATCTAACAAGTGTGAATGCTCCTTCTGCTTCCTCAATTTGATCCGTTCAAGAAATCATTGCAACTGCACTAGCTTCCTCCATTAACTATTTAATTATTCTCAGTAAAAGGCAGGTCGATTGAAATGTTACCTGATTGCTCAACAAAGTTTTAGTCCTTCTCTGAAGTCATATATTTGTATGAGCATCTTTCCAGACTCCCCTCGCAAGATGGCAGGGATCTCCTCTTAGATGGCATTGCTAATTCGCTTTGATGAAATAAACTACAAATTAGAGATCCTTGGGCAGAAGAAACTGAAAGCTCTGTGCATGTGAAGGTATTAACAACACTTTTGTTGCTAATATTTTTCTCTTGGAAATGGAGAGGACAACTGAGAACTTGTGTTACCCAAATTTAATGCACTCTCGCTTCTTTAGAATTAGACTGCACTAGTGTGTCATTTTGCACTTGTACCTCCTTTTGCCTATAGACCTGACGTGCACGAGATGAAGAACGACCACTTTGGTTTCTTTTACTCCTGTTCATTTTGTGGTTGAGCTTCGTAACAATGACCATATTTGCGGTGCTTACAGAAATCTGGTAAATTTTCATATTCGACTGAAACAAAAACTGAGAACCCTTTCTTTCGGCAAGAATCATTTCTTGTAGATCTCTAGATAGATCAACATCAACTAAAACTTTAGCATAATGTCCAAAAATTCCATTAGCAGTAGTGTCATCCAAACACAGTGTTGCAAAAATGGTTTGTAAACCATGTTGAGGAGCCATTTTGAGACCCATATTTGAGTGGGATCCACTTTACGAAAGTGACGGGCCTCGACGGATTTGCATTCTTCATCACGAGAAGATTGAAATCATATATTTATATACTCAAAATGGTAATCAGGTGAATGAGAAATTTATGTCCAAAGTTGCCCATTGGAAATTAGTTTTGTCAGAAAAATTGCAAAAATGTGAAGTCTCACATTGGTCAAACATCCGGTAGATGTGGAGTTTAAAAGTGATTATACTTTTGGTCTTAGGTAATATGTTGTACCTAAGAGGCTTTCACACGCGCAGGAGGGAGGGGTGCAAATCACGGACCAGGTGGTTTAGGGGCCCAATGTGTACGCCCACATGACGTGGGCAATGCGAATGTCGGTCCATTAGGCTTGCCCTTGTAAGGGCTATGTTTTGCAAATTTTTTTTAAATTTTTCTAACATATTAATCTGAATTTTTTTTTTGAAATATAAACCATCTATCTATTGATATTATAGTGCATGTTAATGAGTATTAATATGCATGTGATTATTGGGCATTAGTAGGTGGTAAATGGTGAAGATGAATGGTTTTTTGCTCACTCTTATTGTATATACATGGACAATATGTTGAGATTGTTCAACTTGAATATGAATGGCTGTAACGCTAAGGAAATAATTTTCATTAAACCATGAGTAAACCTCATTATTTCAAGCTTGTAACACCCCCCCTTTGTAGCCTATATGAGGAGGCTTTTACCTTATGTTTACACACACCAATTTCCAAAATCTTCTTTCTTCTTGTTTTTATTGTATTCTAGGTGTGTTCTAGAGTGTTTCTAGGTGTTTTGGTAATAAAGAGAAGGCTCGGTTTCGAGTTCACTGAAAGTAGTATTTGATTGTACTTAGAATATTACTGTTGCCGTTATGTCCTGGGAGATAGACATTCGTTAAATCCTCAAACACTTACCGGAGGGGACGAATCTATTTTAAATAAATCGTGAGCATCATATGCCTTGACATCTATCAAACTCTTCCAATTCGGGTTAAGGTTGAATTAGAGTTGTTATCTTTATTTTCAACTCTTTGTAATATTTCATTTGTTTATATTATACTTATTTGTTTTCTATGTTCTATATTTTTCTAACAATCTTAAAACAGATTTCCTACGTAGAAGACGAACAGGTGGTCAGATTCAAGGAAAATTTTGCAAACGTTTTTCAATATTGCTAACTTCTAATGTTTGCTAACGTTTTTTAATTTGATATATATATTGACATTATATATATTGGTTTTGAAAACCGTTTGATTGCAGATTATATATATATATATTGGTGTTATACATATATATATCGTTTGTAGACGTTTGTTTGCACTTTGTTTACAAATTATATATATATTAATTTGGTTACAAACTTTTTCCAATATTGCTAACGTTTGGAATTTTTTTCTGATCAGGAACGAGTCTAGTTTTTTTTTAAATAAATTAATTAAAAAAAACTAATATTTGGTTGGATTTTCAGATATGGATGATAAATACGAATGTTGTTCCAACTGTGAATGTTCCAATTAGGAGCAATTCTGTGACACCAGAGTCATCACCTCGGGTTCAAGTCCTAACCTCGTCACAACCGTTGTCAGTTTCGATTCCTGTGAACCACAATGAGAAACCTAAGAAATTCAATTGAATTTCAAAACTTGGTAGCAGAAGATACTATTCTATCTAACGACGTTGAATTTTGCAAGATTCTTGAAGAAGATCCTCCTACTGTTAGAGAGGATAAAATGGATGCTCAAAAATTGCATGCTATTGAAGCTTAGAGCACTCTGACTTCCTGTCTCGGAACTATGTTTAGAACGGCTTGACTAAGGCACTTTATAGCGTGTACAGATGAAGAAATCGACTAAGGAACTAAGGGAGTCCTTGGACCACAAGTACAAGTCAAAAGATGCTAGTGCTAAAAAGGTCTTGATAGGATAGTACATGAACTATAAGATGGTAGATTCCAAGACTGTGATCAGTCAAGTTCAAGAACTTCAAATAATCATTCACAAATTTCATGCTGAACGAATAATTATTAGTGAGTCTTTTATGTAGTTTCGATTATAGAGAAGCTCTCTCCTACATAGAAAGACTTTAAGAACTATCTGAAGCACCAGAGAAAGGAAATGAGCATTGAAGACCTCATTGTTAGACTTCATATAAAAGAAGACGATAGAGGCTCAGAGAAAAAGAACTCAACCAATTCTGTTACCAATTCTACTAAGGCTAATATGGTGGAGCATGACAAAAGCTCCAAGAATAAGAAGAACCACAAGTCGGGATCCAAGCTGAGACCTAAGGGTAGAGTTTCTAAGAAACAGAAATTCTAAGAAAAATGTTTCAACTGTGACAAGGTGGGTCAAAAGTTGGTGGATTATAGGCTTCCAAAAAGGAACAAGAAAAAAAAAATCCAATGTTGTTAATGCCATCACACAAGAGTGATAGAGCTGCTTTTGTTGACCTCGTACCTTTGAAAACTGGAGAGAAGTTGTATATGTACAACTCTGCAACATCTGAGATCAAGGGTTAAAGAACGGTATTTTTGAAGATAACATCAGACAAGGAAGTGAAGCTACAATGTGCTATATGTGCTTAATATCTAGAAGAATCTAATCTCTGGAATGATAATGAGCATGCATGGCTTCAAGATAGTTTTTGAGGCCTAGAAAATTGTTTTGTCCAAATATAAAATGTATGCAGGAAAAGGGTTTGTAAAAGATGGGATGTGGAAAATGAATGTAATTGCTGTAAAGCCCAAATCCGTTAATAAGAATAAAAAATCTTCCATTTATATACTTGGGTCTTCTAACTTATGGCATGGTAAACTAGGACATGTTAATTATGATACATTGCATAGATTAATTAACTTGAATCACATACCCGCGTTTAATATTGATTCCAAACATAAGTGTGGAACTTGTGTAGAGGCAAAACTAACAAGATCATTATTCCAAACGATTGAAAGGAGTACTAAACCACTTAATTTAATTCATAGCGATGTTTGTGACTTAAAGTTTATTCAAACTAGAGGTGGTAACAAGTATTTTGTTACTTTCATTGATGATAGCACAAAATATTGCTATGTATTTTTGCTTAAAAGTAAAGATGAAGTTATTGAGAAATTTGCTCTTTATAAGCAAGAAGTAGAAAACCAACTTAATAAAAAGATTAAGATGGTAAGAAGTGACTGTGGTGGTAAATATGTGGAATCATTTAGTGACTTTTATGCACAACGTGGCATTATTCACAAGGTCACACCACCTTATTCACCTCAGTCAAACGGTGTGGCTAAACGTAAAAATCGTACTTTAAAAGATATGATGAATGCGATATTGATAAGTTGTGGATTACCACAGAACATATGGGGGGAAGCCATTTTGTTGGCTAATTATCTTTTGAATTAGGTTTCCCAGAAGAAAGAGAACAAAACCCCTTATGAATTATGAAAAAGAATGAAGTCTTTCTATAAATACTTAAAAGTATAGGGGTGTCTTGCCAAAGTTATGGTACCCACGCCAAAGAAGATGAGAATAGGTCCCAAAATAGTTGATTACATCTTCATTGGCTATGCCCATAATAGTAGTGTATATCAGTTCCTTATGCATGAGTCTAAAAACCTTGACAGTCACAACAACATGATAATGGAGTCTAGGAATGCATAGTTCTTTGAACATATGTTTCCTTATAAATCCAAGGAAGATGGTCCAAGTTTGTTTAAACGAACATTTGAGATTATTGAAGAAAATAGTCAGGATCATCAATAAGACAATGAAAATGAAGAAGTAGTGGAAGAGCCTAAACGAAGCAAAAGGGCAAAAATAGAAAAATCATTTGGACCTAATTTTTTGACTTACATGCTAGAGGCTGAACCACAAACTTATAATGAAGCTGTGAGCTCTTCTGAGGGTCTTTTATGGAAATAGGCCATAAAGAGTGAGATTGATTCAATTATGCAGAACCATACTTGGGAGTTAGTGGACCTTCCTCCAGGAAGTATACCATTAGGTTCTAAGTGGATTTTCAAAAGGGAAATGAAAGCAAATGAAATAATTGATAAGTATAAGACCAAACTTGTAATAAAAGGGTATAGCCAATGAGAAGGCCATGATTACTTTGATATTTATTCTCCTATAACGAGAATAACGTTTATAAGAATGGTATTAGCGATTGCTGCATTGTGGAATCTTGAAGTCCATCAAATGGACATAAAGACGACTTTTCTTAATGGAGATCTTGAGGAAGAAATCTATATGAAACAACCCGAAGGTTGTATTGCTCGAAGACAAGAAAAGAAAGTCTGCAAATTGGTAAAGTCCTTATATGGACTTAAACAAGTACCAAAACAATGACACGAGAAATTTGATAGTATCATGATGGCAAGTGATTTTAAAATCAATGAGCGTGACAAGTGTGTTTATGTCAAGAATACGGAAGATGGATATGTCATTATCAGTCTGTATGTAGATGACATTCTAATTGTGGGTAGTAATGATCGAATGATCACATGTACCAAAAACATGTTGAACTCAAGGTTTGACATGAAAGACATAGGAGTGGCTAATGTAATTTTGGGAATCAAAATCAAAAGGTCATCTGATGGTCTCATATTGAGTCAGTCAAATTATGTGGACAAGATACTTGACAAATTTAATAAAAATGATTCTGGTATGGCCAAAACTCCGATTAATTTAAGTCAACATCTATCCAATAATAGAGGTGAAAGCGTATCTCAGGTGGAACATGTTAGAGTGATAGGAAGTTTAATGTACTTAATGAGTTATATATGACTAGACATTGCCTATGCTATAAGTACTTGAAACAAGTTCACGAGTAATCTAGAAGATGACCATTAGAAAGCGATTGTTAGAGTACTTAGATATTTACAGTATGCTCGTGACTATGGGCTGCACTATACTAGATTTCCTACTGTTCTTGAAGGATATTCTGATGCTTATTGGATACCTGACATTCAGGATTCTAAAGCTACTAGTGGATATCTATTCACTTTGGGAGGTGCAGCAGTTTCCTAGAAATCCTCTAAACAAACAGTAACAACCAAATCCACGATGGAGTTTGAATTTGTAGCCTTAGATAAAAGTGGCGAAGAGGCTAAATAGCTACCACATTTCCTCAAGGATATTCCTGAATGGCCGAAACCTATACCTATAATATGCACACACTGTGATAATCAATCTACTATTGACAGAGTATAGAATGTGATGTATAACAGTAAGTCAAGACACATACGTCGTCAACATAATACTATTAGACAACTAATCTCAACTGGAGTTATGACAATTGACTATGTAAAGTCAAAGGAAAATATTACGGATCCATTAACCAAAGGTTTGAATAGAGATCAAGTTGAAAAAACATCAAGGGGAATGGGTCTCAAGCCCTTGAAAGAATAGGTCAACCTAGTGGAAACCCAACCTAGTGATACTCGTAATGAAAGGTTAAGCGATTTGCTTTTAATGATTCTTATGTGTCGAATGCATTAGGAATCCAAGCGGAGTAATACGAGTTACTCTTAAGTAAGAAATTATCTATGTGAGAGAGAAGTGGGGCTGCTCTAAAAGAAAATTGTTAGGGCATAATTCTTTAGAAACTATCGCAGAACCAGGAAGATGTTCACGGCCAAAATGAACATAACCATGAGAACTGAAACTGTGTCAGGAAAATATCTGTGTAAGATATGTTATCGTTTACACAAATGGCAAAACAGTTCAAAGACGTTGCGTCTACTGGTTAGCCAGTAAAGTAAATATACTTTCACAAGGGAAGGTTTAAGGGTTAATGCCTACCTATCCTGTGCAGGTATTGACCAAAGAACTCTATTACCATGTAGTGTCTTTTGTTTTCCCTCATTGTCGATCAATTTTATTCATGTGGGAGATTGTTAGAAAAATGGTTTGTAAACCATGTTGAGGAGTCATTTTGAGGCCTATATTTGAGTGGGACCCACTTTACGAAAGTAACAGGTCTCGATAGATTTGTGTTCTTCATCACGAGAAGATTGAAATTATATATTTATATGCTCAAAATGGTAATCGGGTGAATGAAAAATTGATGTCCAAAGTTTGCCCATTGGAAATCTGGTTTTGTTGGAAAAATTGCAAAAATGTAAAGTCCCACATTGATTAGACATCTTGGAGATGTGGAGTTTATAAATGATTGCACTTTTGGTCTTGGGTAAAATATTGTATCTAAGAGGCTCTCTCACGTGCACGGGGGAGGGGTGCAAATCACAGACCCAATGGGTTGGGGGCCCAATGTGTACGCCCGCACGATGTGGGTGACGCAAATGTCGGTCTGTTAGGCTTGCCCTTGTATGGACTATGTTTTGTAAATTTTTTTTAATTTTTCCAACATATTAATCTGAATTTTTTTTTCTTTTGGAATATTGACTATCTATCTATTGATATTCTAGTGCATGTTAATGAGTATTAATATGCATGTAATTATTGGGCATTAGTAGGTGATAAATGGTGAAGATAAATGATTTTGTTTACCCTTATTGTATGTACTTGGACAATCTATTGAGATTATTCAACTTGAATATGAATTGTTATAAAACTAAGGAAATAATTCTTATTAAACCATGATTAAACCTCATTATTTTAAGCTTGTAACACCCCCCTTTGTAGCCTATATAAGGAGGCTTTCACCTCTTGTTTATACACACCAATTTCCAAAATTTCTTCTTGTTTTTATTGTATTCTAGGTGTGTTCTAGAGTGTTTTTAAGTATTTTGATGATAGAGAGAAGGCTCGATTTTGAGTTTGTCGGAATTAGTATTTGATCGTATTTAGAATACTGCTGTTATCGTTATATCTTGGAAGATAGATGTCTGTTAAATCCTCAAACACTTACCAGAGAGGACGAATCTATTTTAAGAAAAGTGTGAGCATCACGTGCCTCGACATCTATTAAATTCTTCCAATTCGTGTTAAGGTTGAATTAGAGTTGTTATCTTTATTTTCAACTCTTTGTAATATTTCATTTGTTTATTTGAACTTTTTTGTTTTCTTTGTTTTATATTTTTCTAACACACAGTGGCTCACCAACGCCTCCAGTGATCTAAACAAAGTTTAGGATGTCAATATGCCCATGCAAGATCGTATAACCGAGCCCATACTTGAGTATTGAAATATGTGCTAGTTGTAGTCGCGAAAGGCCTAGATTAAGAGAGATATGATCAAATCAGCTGTCCAAACTTTATTTTTCTCCTCCATGGAAGGAAATTGGAATTGGAAAAAAAAAAAAAACCCTTACCAAGCAAAAGAATTCTCCATCCACTAGAAATTCCTCATATCTGTTGTGATTTTGATATGAGATCTGCCGTTTTCCATAGTTGATCACCTTGGACTAAAAAAAATCCTTCAAATTTAAGCAAGATTATATATTGGAATACGTTCTTGAAATATATCTTTTGAAATCATAACAACAACGTAATCGTCTTTATTTCTAAGCGGTTCAGAGTGTGAGAGATTAACTGCATAAGGTTGCCTTCGGCTAACTACGTCGGCTAACTGTACGTTTTATGTGCACACCTCAATCGACTCCTTTGCTGATTGTGCCATAACAAATTGTCTTATATTAATATCCGGGACCGTAGAAGATGTCGTAGCCTGTCCTGAGAGTGTGGGGCACTTCGTTACTTGAAAAGATTCACAAAGAATTAAAACAGCAAAATCTGTAGATGTAACACAAGGAATCAAATCATCTTGGAGAATTGTGTCAACAAAATCCATGACAGTGAAACCAACAGCCTTTTTGATTGAAAGGAGCTCTGATGGGCTTGTAGATCTTTGCAAAAGGAGGCCCTAGCAACGGACCGCGCCGTTGATGGTGCTGGAATTGCCGAAAAGGCAACGGCGCGTCCTTTTGGCTAGGGAAAACCCTAGCAAGCTTAAAGTCTTAATCAATATTTGATATCAATATTTTCATTTTAAACATTTTTCATGTTTTTAGTTCATGCCTCCAGAGAAGCCGAAACAATATCCTAACTTCGTACCCCAAGTGTTCTAGTTGATGTCAATTTAACTAAAATTTGTTAATTATTATTACTTTTTTTGCTCGAAATTAATTAGTTTGTTTGATACCTTTTTTTCCTTTTTCCTCACAAATAAAAACAATGGATAATATTTGGCGCAAATTTGAAAAGATCTTTTCTACCAAAAATATAAAAAAGCTAATAACTCTTGTGTTTCATAAAATTTTAAATAGGTGACCATTTAGAAAAAGTAAGTTTTGTCAAATATGTTTTAAAAAAAACTTATTTAGAATAAAAAATATAAAATCTTAAAAGTTTATTCAGAAAAAAATTATCAATATGGATCTTATTTCGTTCTTTTCGAAATTTTATATAATTTAAAAAAAACTTCTTATTTAAATTTGTATATATAAAGTTATAGACTTTTAAAATTTAGAATTTACTGTAGAATTTTAAAGATATAAATAATAAAAAATGATTGTGAGATGAAAAAAAATACTAAACAAATTGGTTTTAGAGATCAAAATTAGTTCTCCCAAACGGCCTCTTATAATGTTTATTTAATTTTTTAATTGTTAATTAAAAAAAATCATGTTCTTCAAAATACCCTCAAATTAAAGATATGTGCAGTTCACGTGACGGTAAACCCGTTTCTATTCTAAATACCGTTGAGATTAAGATTTATTTTATATTATTTTTAAGAGTTTAAAAACCTTTTATATTAAAAAAATTAATGGTTAAACAATTTGGTAAACGCATTGTATTTTGATTGTATTTGAATAAAATTTATTTTTTGAATGTTGTATTTAGTTGAAAAGTATTTGTTTTGTATTTGAATGAAATGTGTGTTTGGATGAAAAGTATTTTAGAATTGAAAAGTTGACGTGATTGATAAAAATAAAGATAAATAATGAAGTTGAAAAGTTGCTATGATTGTTTTAAAAATATTTTAAATAGTAATTGTTTTTGTAACTCTATTATAAATTTCATATTTAGTGTAAAATTATATTGTATTTAAATAAAATAAAAATGAAATTTTTTCTCCACCGTCAACTAAGAATCATTGAAGCTACTAATAAAATAAAATAATTAAAAAAAAAAACTTATCACAAACGTATATATACGTAGTACATGTGTATATCTTGGCTTGACGTAATTTTTGCTTTCCCTACTAAAGTATACGCAATCCGTTAGATCACGTGTCAATCCTACCTATAGTCCCTATAGCTACACAATCTTTTTTATAGTGAAATAAAATTGAAAGAAACGGCCGGGGGGGTGGGGGTGGACACTCAAGCAATAATGAAGTCATACTGTTTGTTCTTTTTTGTTGCTCCGAATGTCACTATTGTTCTTTTAGGCGAAAAAGTAGAGTCGAGGCAAGCGGCAATGCTTTTGAGTCTTGAGCGCAGACGTGAAAGCAATCTGTTCTCTGCAGACTTTTTTCTTTTTTTATTTCAGAGTACTTACTTGTGTTGTATTGTCAATGCATTATGTTTTCATATATCGTACCTCTCCGTCTAATCCTTCAAGACATTGCGTTCTAAAAGATGTTATTCTAGGGCATGCGCAACAGCTCTTCCTGCTGTGCTTGTCGACTGATGCAACTGCACATGAGAGAATCATTCGTACTATCTCGTCCTGTACTCATTGTTTATAAAAAGAAATTTAAGGATCTAGTAATTAAAAAAAAATTACCGATCAAATTCTATTTAAAAAATTGGGCTAGATTCACTCATTTTATATTCATTGAAGGAGCTAGAAATTTATTTCACAAGGGCTGTGAACTAAACAAAAAATTTGGAGATCATTCGTGCTATCTCGCCTCGCTCTTATTATTTATAGAATAAATTTGGAGGTCTAGTAATATAGAAAGAAAAAGAACTAATCAAATTCTAT
This sequence comes from Antiaris toxicaria, assembly GCA_035233585.1. NCBI lineage: Eukaryota > Viridiplantae > Streptophyta > Magnoliopsida > Rosales > Moraceae > Antiaris > Antiaris toxicaria. The sequence continues at coordinate 23,850,239 of CP141153.1, forward strand.
TTAAAAAACTGAACTATATCCACTCACACTATGGCGAAGCCGCAAATATTTTTCAGCAGGGTATGAATAAATCAAAAATTTAGAAATTAGCCGAGCTATCTCGTATTGTTGTTATTGTTTATAGAAAAAATCTGAGGGTCCAGTAATAAAAAGGAAATGAATTAACCAAACTCCATTTAAAGAATTGTACTAGATGCACTCATGCTATATTAAATGGTGGAGCCAAAAAATTATTTTCAGGATAGTTGTGAGTTAAACAAAAATTTTGAACAAAAATTACAATGCTAAAATCTTTTATCATCATTTAGATCTATTTGCACCTTTGGTTTTTTACTTTTTAAAGGAACAAATTTATAATATAGTTTAATTTAATTTTAAAGTTTATACTTCAAAAGGTTAGGAATTTAAATAGCAGGACAATTGATTTTAATTCATTTAATATGCTGAATTTTAAATACAAATATTTTAAAATAAAAAAACCTTCATAAATGAATATTATTAAGACTAGGAAAAAAATATTATTTTTAAGAGGTTATTTATTTATTGATAAATGAATTATTTATTAATTTATCGGTAAATGAATAATTTATTAATTTATAAAAAGTTTATGTTCTAATTATTTTTGTATATGTACTTTTTCTTTTATCAAGATTCATGTATGAGTTATAAATAACAAAGATATATAATAAAAATTTATATGTTTACATATAAAGAATTGCAAAAGTTATCATGTACATTATTAAAAAAAATTAATTTGTTATGTACATGTATAGAAGCTCAAAATTAATGTATATGTAAGAACATTTAATATGAAGATCAATAAGTACTTGGACATACAATAAATGACTTTAGATGCATATTTTGTAAAAGAGTGAGAAAATAGAAGTTGTCGAAAAGAAAAAAAAAAACTCATTAATCTTATGAGTTATATATGTTTATTTTGTCAACTATTAATTTATTTTTTCGTTGGACCCTAAAAGATTTGAAAGCAAAAAAATATTATATTTTGAATTTAATGAGATTATTAATTTAATACATTAACCTGAGTTGAGTTGAGACCGAAAGTTTTTATTATTTGATCAAAGTTATTAATTTATCAAACATTCATTTATCTAGATTTTACCTAAACGAGGACTTTATAAATTGATTAAAATTTAACAATGTACGTACAAGATATAAATTAACTACAAATAAGATAATTTTTCATTTTGTTAAAGTGGAAGAAGTGTGTCATATCCGACATAATTCTACTTTTTTTTTTCCAAGCCCTACTTCATAATTTATTGTTTGTTTCCTTAAGATCTAAATATACGTCTCTGTAGACATGAATGTAGAACAGCCAGCTCATCAATTGCAATACAATGAACTATTTTCCCACTTTAATAATGTATGGCGCCCCAGCTTCAATATTTATGGATATTATACTTCTACAAATGCCCCTTAAAAATTAAAAAAAAAAAAAGGAAAAATAAAAAAATAGCAAATGTGCCTCCAGTTATGAAGTCCAGAGCAACAAATATTGAAAGCTTGAAAAAAGCATCTTTTTTTTTTCCTTTTTGCCAAAGAAAAAGCATCTATGTTTGTATACACAAGTACAACAAAATAATTTCTGTAAAGAAAACGACCAATAAGATCCAGCCATGCCGGTCGGCACATAATGGTATTGAATAAATATTACTTCCTTTGACAACTTGAAAGCATTGACAATCGGCGGGAAAGGGGAAAAGCAAACAAAAAAAAATTATTATATATGACCTGCTTTTTTTTCTCCCTTTGTTTTCTTATAATTTTTTCTTTTAGTTTTAGAAAGGAAATAGAAAGTGTAGAATAACAGATTGATTTTTAAGATAACAATCAAAATAAAGTGTTTTTGTAAATAATAATAGTTTAAATTATTTTCTTTTACGTTAATGTCACCGGGTGTCAATTGCTATACGTGAAAACGAATAAAGGAAGCCGATGCTCTTTCGAAATAGTTTGTTTAATACTATTAAAAAATTAAACCCTAGAATAATAAACGATTTATGAATCTTTTTTTTTTTTTTACTAAAAAAATATATTTAAGGGCTGTTTGGGGGTGTTTTGGAGATATATTTTAGATATTTTTTTATACGTTTTTCCATTTTACAACCATTTTTGACTATTTATATCTCTAAAATTTTATATTAAATTTAAATTTTAAAAATCCATAACTTTACATATAAATCCAAATAAGATTATTTTTTTAATTTGTATAGAATTTCAAGAAAAACAAAATAAGATATATATTAATCATTTTTTTCTAAATAAATTTTTAAAATTTGACACTTTATCACTCTAAACAAATTTTTTCTCCTAAACACATTTTTTATAATTCACTTTTCTCCAATATCAAAAATATATCTCTATAAGTTCTTCCAAACAGATCGCTATTTAAAAAAATAAAAGAAATAAAGAAAGAAAAAAAAGCAGTCGGCATACATTAACGGCTAGTTACAAAATCTAGGACAAGAATGTAAGGGAATCTTTTTTTATTTGTACAGAGAGTAAGGGAATCTGGTCCATATCATATATTGCCTGTTGGAATGTGTGTTACATGTGTATAGAATATATATCCAGGGACCAACTCGAGCAATAAGAATATTTTAGACAGAAAGTCTCCAATCTGATATTCCATATAATTTAATACATTGATGTAATTTAATACATTGATGTAAATATGAATTATAATTTATAAGAATGTGAATTTATGTAAATATATATAGGATTTTTACATTAATATGATGTTTTTTAACATCTTTATATTTATATTTTCTTCTATAAAGTTAATATTAATTAAAATTTACATTTATAATAATATTGGATTACATACGATATTAAATTTGATAACATTCCGTATTATATATATATCATGTATTGCTATGAGGCGTCCATTAAAATTGAATGTATATGTCAACGACTACATATCTAACTTCCTTTGGAAGCATTATAAATTAATTAAGGTTTCTTATCTCCGTGAAATGGTTTTTGTAACCTTTTTTTCATAAATAAATCAATGTAAAAATACGTTATTTTAATATAATATTTTCTATGACACGTATGACATCATTAACACTAATAATTCCAGGTTATATATAAAATTTATACAAAATTACAAACAAACCAACTACCAAGTAATTACATATATCTAAATGAAAACTTGCATTTTTAGATGTGTACAGCTGTCGTGATTAAAATAGATTCAGCCCTTAAATTAATGTATATATTGCCTTTAGACCCCTAATTTGTCAATATATTTTAAACATTTGCTGCTCACGTTTGCGAATCACAACTATTTACACCTCATGTATACATGTACATATATATAAATATATCATTGCTCATCCCCTCTTGTAAGTCAAAATTAACAGTAACAAGCTTGTTTATTGTTATATAATTATCAAAATGCCTTTTAGATCATGCAATGGACCATTTCTTTTCTTCTTCTTTTTTTAAATTTTTTAGTAAGGACAATTTCATCTCTTTGAGTTTGTTGGAGACTTGAAATAGTGCTAACAATTCCATTGAAGATATTATGGAATTATTGGAATACATTGTCCTAGGCAAAACAGTTGTCATTTCGTTTGTTCCATTATTATGACGTTCTCTCATGTAGGACCTCGTGTATATGATGGTACTAAGGGATAACGATAGCTCCTAGCATTACATATTCATAGAAAGTGATGCGACACAGCAATAGATGAATATATACTTATATATATATATAAAAGGTCTGTTTCATTAATTATGGTGTTTAGTTGTGGTAGTATATGCTAGCAATCTTTCATAAATGATATCCATTCAAACATATACCTAACAGATTTTCAAGGGAAAAAAAAAAAAGCACTGTTATGTGATCATGAACTTCTTTTTTTTTTTAAAGATTCCTACAGTAGAAGTTATCTTTTTTGATTATCAGCAGAAACTGTAGTTTTCTGAACGACAGTTTTGTTTTATACTGTCATTGAACATTACATTTTAAAAGGGTAGGGGAAGAAATGGTCAACTCCAGATGCTGAGCTTACACAGGGACCTCCAATCGACATGGAACGAGTACGTGTCTTGTTAAATGCCAATGGTGCATTATATGCTCAAAATATCGTGGCCAACAGTAGAACAACTCATGGCCTGTAGCTTATGCTAGTGAAAAACTCGATGACAAATTATTATTTACATTATCCTATAGTAATAACATACCTCTCTTCCTTAATCAATAAGGATGGTATTTAAAAATTCATCATTTCAAAGAGATCAGTGAAAACAATTCTTTGAAGTAGCTCAGATAAGATAACTATCACTATATTTTATTAGATTGGGGTCATATTTAAACTACGAAAAAATTATTCGACGGGAAATTAAAACTTATACAAATTTAAAAGTTTATAGATTAAATAAGTAATTTATCTTAATTTTTTTCCTATAAAATTTGAAACTTAATTTTAAACATAGTTATCTGTAGCAAATTTTCAATGCTCGTAGGCTGTCATTATCGTTGGATCTGATCGGCAAAAGTTTCGCACAAACTTCAAAGCAATAATTGTTAAGTATGTTTCTTAATTTTCTCAACTAGGTTTACTCTCAACTCATGATATTTCTCTAAACTTGCGTAATTTAATCAATCAATTAGAACAACATATGACCTAAAGCTGGCCGCGGGAGATATGCTGTGCATTTAATCCACCCACGACACCATCAAATTTACTCACGGTACAGATGTAGGACTTGGGACTACTGTATAATAATTTGCATGTAATAAAAAGTTTCTGGAAATAAACCTCCGTTTTGGATCAAAATTTCGAATCCGTAATTCAATTTTTTATAGTATTTTCTATCATGAAATTTTAATTTTTTTAATATAAAATTACTGTTCGAACCTATAAATTAAATTGATTGCAAGTTTTACATTTTAGAGAGCTCCATATCATCAATAGCGGAATGTCAGAATGCAATTTTGTGTATATATTATTTAACGAAGACGGTAACTTCGTTGAATTTTCACTATCACTCAATTTGAATACTACACTAATGACGACTCATAAAAATGGAATAATTCAATAGAAGGACTTTATTCGCATATATTATTATGAAACTTATATCTTGGGATTATGAAATATTATCTCTTGATGAATAATTTTGATGATATCTCTAACATGTAATCCCTTCAAACTTTAAACTCATTCTCGTCAATTAAAATTTAAAAACTCTCTTTTAAATTGATCCCAATTAATTTAATCTATTAGAATTTCCATTAAAAATAAATGAAAATAGAGGAGAATTATTCTCACTTAACATATTTTATTAGAATTTTTGTTAATGAAAATGAAAAAGACCATATGAACGTATTTAATTCCTCTTTTTTAATTTGATTTTAGTGGGAATTCTAACAAGATGAGTTAAGAGAGACCGATTAAAATTCAAGAGTAAAGTAGTAGTGAAACCCACTTGATTTTTTATTATTCTTTTCTTGACTTTGATGTTGATCCCCCCAACAACTAACATTGAATAGTGAGTGATACTCCTATAATTTAAATGTTAGTTTCTTCAGATTCTTAGAGAATTATGTGTATTTTGTATTTGTTAGGTGTTTTGAAGTCATATGGATGATTTAGAGGTAAGAAAAAGATCAATTTAGAGAAGTTTTGGACGTCTTAAAGTGGAACGACGTGTAAAAAAGTAGAAAAATGGAAGTTAATGGAAGTTACAAGCCAAAAACCCACGAGTGAGTGCCAACGGGTGTCGTAGCGCCCATTGCAACAAAATTGAGCCTACAGCCTATGGTTGGGCATTGCAACTCCTAGGCCAGCACCGCAACACTCACAGCACGGAATGTCTCTAGAAATCATTCTAAGATCTAAGTGTCATGGCACCACACTCGATAAATGATATTAAAAATTTGAATTTCAAGCTCAAACTTTTCCCTTTTGATCTCTTCTTTTAGAGCCTACAAATATATCATTATAGTGTAAATTTAGGGAGCTTATTAGTTTTAGGAGACCAAAAAGTAAAGAGAGAGAAAGAGAGAGAGAGGCAAAGAGTGTGGCTTGGAGAGGAATGTCTGTGTAGAGACTATTGAAGATTATCATTCATTTTTTTTAGCTTGAGTCAAGCTAAGTTGAGCATTTGGTGTTTAATTTAGCTTAATTTTAGTTTAAACTTGTATTGTAAATTATGTTAAAATAGTGAAAGAAGTTTAAATTTATATTAAAAGTTATGTTAAAATAGTAAAAGAAGTTTAAAAAATAGCTTGATTTAAGCTAAACTAAAATCAAGCTAAAATAAAGCCAAATGCCCAACTTACCTTGATTTAAGCACCAAATGAACATGTTGTGTTCTCCCCCCCCCATATAGAGATTGACTATCCGAGAAATACCGATAATAGGTGAAAACAGTCTCAAAACTAAATAAATACCTATAAATAAACAAAGAATGTGATCAAAAAAGAAAACATGCAATCTACCAAACCCACAGAGCAAAATATCGACCCCAAAAACCCATTGAAAGGACCAGCTCGCCTGAGAAATTCACCTATGATAGTTCTTAACTTCATTATCTAGAAATCACTCATAGTCTCTCAAGAACATAAGTCTATCTGGAGTTCATTTGGTTGAGTGAGATTGATTGTACACACACTTACACATTAAGAGTCTTGAGTAGAATGAAATTTATGCTGTCGGAAAATCGATAAATAGGTATAGTGGAATTTAAAAAAAAAATTTAAAGGATCGTTAGAACTCATGTTGTCATATATAATAAATTATCAATAATCTAAATTATACCTCTCTAAGAAGACACTAGGATGCCGGTAGGAACGTCAGAAATGCCGAAGGATATCACTAGGAAGGGATTCAACTAACTAACCTTCTTCGCTATTCTCTAGTTCCTAGATGGCTGACTGTGTGGGCACCCTTTTCCTTAATCGATTTACTGCGTGGTTTGTCTCTTTTCGAGCATCCAGATTTCTCTTAGAACTTATTGCTATGGTGATTTATGCTACAATAATCATACTCACCTGAGAGTCTGTGTGTAGGAAATAAAATCGGTAAAAACATATCAGAGTGGTGCAGCGGAACAATAAAAATTTTTCAAGATCGTTAAATATCTCATGATGTCATATACAATAAACTAACAACAATTTAAACTTATACCTCAGAGAATGCCAATCTACAGGAGGAAAATGATCGGAGGGTTTCAACTAACTAGCTTTCTCTACTATTCTCCAAATCCCAAATGGCTGAGTGTGTGGGCACTGTAAACCTCGATCGGTATGCTAGCATTGCTAATCTTTTTCCGACCACTCAGATCTTTAAAGAACTTATTGTCACGGTGAGTTGTACAATAATAAGCCTGCTCACCTGAGAGTCTGTGGTCTGAGAGAACTAGAATGTCAAGACCTCTATTTATAGACTTGCATGAGGTAATCTCTTGAATTTGAATTGGATTAGGAGAAGATCTTCTCCCTTATCCATTACTAAAATTCAAAAATCCCATAGGCCACAATCATGGGAAGATTCGGCCAACCTTTGGATTTTTGCAATCCAAATTCAAACAGGATTTTAACTTGAATTTAATCTCCTAATTTATCCATAATAACCGAATTTCCCTAGGCCATAAACAAGGCTAGATTAGGCCACTTTAATGTGAGGAGAATCAAAATTCAAATAGGATTTTCTAGTTTGAATTTTATTTCACCCTTATCCACTAAAAAACTGAAAATCTCCCTTAGGATTATCCTTGAATTTTCGACCACTTTTGTGAGGGGAAGAATCAAAATTCAAACAGGATTTTCTAGTTTGAATTTAATCTCACCCTTATCCACAAAAACCAAAAAATCTCATTGGATTTATCCATAAAATTTCATGCACTTTAGAGAGGGAGAGAATCCAAATTCAACTGGGATTGAAACTTGAATTTTCCCTGCATCCTTATCCACTAAGAATCCGAATTCTCTAAGGAGTTATCCTCCCTAACAAACTCAGTTTTTCTAGATATATTAGGACTCAAAATTCAAGTAGAATTCAAATAAGATTTTCCTCTCCATAATCCAACTCAAATTTGAATTCTTACCCTATGGAATTATCCACAAAGAATTCGAGTTCCACTTGGACTGTGATTCAAAATTTGAATTTCAAATTTCAAAATTCAAAATTCAAATTCAAATTTCAAATTTCAAGTTTGAATTTCAAATTTAAATTTCAAATTTCAAAATCCACAAAAGTTGTATTTCAAATTTTGTCCTCATGGATAATTTTCTACAACTCCAATTCAATCTCAAAAAAAATCATGACAACTTTATTTGAAGTTTGAATAATTGTGTACTCTATTATCCAAAATAAAATATGAATTCAACCAGAGAGAATCTTGTTCACCATCCAAATCCTATGTTAACACCATCCATGTAAAGTCAACTAGCCAACAAGCATACACAGATTAATTTTGCCATTCGTTAAGGAATTATGTGGAGCTAATAGAGGGACCAATTGGACATATATAATCGGGCTCCTGTGATTCCATATGATCATTGTTCTGTACCGAACAACTCAATCATATGATCACTAATTTCAGAGTCACACCACTATAAACCTGAAACTGAACTCCCAATTATATACCGTATTACGTAAGCCTATGACGAGCTACTGTCCAATGACCTTGTCATATATGCAAAACCCTCATATGATATCCATGATCAGCCCTAGGTCAAAGTCCATTCAATCCTACCGATCAGGCTATCTTAAAGTTCCATTATACTACCGAATAAGAAAATGATTATTCACCATATGTGAATAAGAAGTCATCCGCCCAGTAGACGACCCAAGGTCTTGTCCATTTTCGCATTCAGTATAATGCCTTTAAGAGGATACCTTTAACTCCTTAGAGTTATGATTCCGATATCTACAAACAAACCCTTCATCGTATACAAGTCATGCACCCAACGAACCAGTCTATAAGCTTACTACCTCTGAGACGCTTTAGCCATTGGAACATCAAAGTACACAAGTCATATACATGAAGTAGTTCATCTACTCAGGATTAAGGTTATTGCATAATGAACATCAAAAGCAGATTGATCCACTCATAGCGAACTACGTAGATCAATCACGCTTTAGTCCCAGTCTAATATGTCACCACCAAGCAACATATCTATATCTCTACTTGGAAGTTAATGCTCTAGACAGTTAAGACAAACCGTCCTCACCATGACTTTAGACAACATAATAGTCTTAACATAAGTTAGATGCTCGGTCTAACCCCATAGACTACAGACCTTAGTTTAGACCGCTTACTTTAGAACATTATCTTCTTACATACAAAAGTCCATTGCATGCAACGTTCTAACAGTTTTAACACAAGCAGTTAGTGAGCCATATTTGCTTACATTTACTTTAACATATAAATAGAATAAGGACAAACAGTAATGTAATGAATAACCTCTATATTATAATTTTATTATCCAGTTCAAAATAAATACATCAAAATGTCTCTCATACTTAGGGCATTTCCTAACAATCTCTCACTTGCCCTAAACCAGTAGATGTACCATGTTACGCATCCCTACCACCTCAACATGCCTTTCAAAGCTTCTAGCCACCAAAGTCTTAGTAAAGGCATTGGCAATGTTATCATCAAACGCGACCTTACACACATCCATTAATCCTGTCTCAACGTGCCCTCTAATGTCGACTTTCTCATATCCTTGTAAGTCTGGAAGACTCAATCCGTGTATCCTACGGGTGTTAGGTCCCCTCCAGAATACACTAGCATATAATCTTTCTTTCTCTTAAGATACTTAAGTATATGATTTACTGCTTGCCAGTGCTTGATTCCAGGATTCGCTTGATATCGACTCACCATACCTACTGCAAAACATATGTCCGGGCAAATGCAAAGCATAGCATACATAAGCCTACCCACAGCAGATGCATAAGGGACCTTACTCATACGTTCTCTTTCTTCCGTTGTCTTGGGATAGTCATCTAATGAAAGAGTTAGACCGGCAATGGAAGGTTGTGAACCTTTCTTTGCCTCTTACATTGCATATTTATCAATTATTTTATCTATGTATGAAGCCTAGGATAATACTATTATTTTGTTCTTTCGATCTCTAAAGAGACGAATGCCTAGAACATAATTAGCTTCTCCCAAGTCCTTCATGTCAAACTGTTGGTGCAGCCAAAACTTGACCGATGATGAGTTCCCTACATCATTTCCAATGAGCAGTATATTATCGACATAGAGTACTAGAAAGACCACTTTTCCATCCTTAATACGTTAATAAACACAGGGCTCATCAACGTTCTACTCAAAACCGAATGTTTTGATCGCTTGATCAAATCTTTGGTTCCATGAGCGAGATGCTTGCTTTAATCCATAAATGGATCTAAGCAACTTGTAGACTTTTCTTTCCTGGCCTTTTACCATGAACCCTTCGGGCTGTATTATATAGATACTTTCCTCAAGACGGTCATTCAAGAATGCCGTCTTGACGTCCATTTGCCAGATCTCGTAATCGAGAGCCGCAGCAACAGACAGAAGAATACGGATAGACTTCAGCATAGCAACAGGTGAAAAGGTTTCATCGTAATCGATTCTAGCCTTTTGCGTGTACCCCTTTACAACCAGTCTAGCTTTGAAAGTTTCCACTCTCCCTTCCGTATCCTTCTTTCTTTTGTAGATCTACTTGCATCCAATGGGTTTTATCCCATCCGGCAGATCTACAAGTTCCCAAATTGAGTTAGATTTCATAGAATCAATCTCATTGTTCATAGCCTATTTCCAAGATTTAGAATCAACGTCACTTATACTTCATCATAAGTGACCAGATTATCATCATGCTTATAAGCCTCGGTTTGGTATACCTCAGCATCATACATGAACAAATTAGGTTTCCTTAAAACCCTCCCACTACGACGAGGCACCCTAAATTGTTGATCGTCTGTAGGTCTTTCACCGGAACTCAGACTTGCGGCCAAGAACGACACCTATGGAGTAGTTCTTTCACCCGATAACTCCTCTAGCACCACTTTGTTTCGAGGCTTAAAGTCATTCATGTGACTTTTCTCCAAGAATATGGCATGGGTTGAAACAATGACTTTTTGTTTCTTCAGATTATAGAACAGACCTCACTTAGTTCCCTTTGGATACCCTACAAACATGCACAATTCTAATCATGGTTCCAACTTTTTCGCATCCCCATCTAGTATATGTGCCGGGTAGCCCCATATTCTCATATGTCCAAGGGAGGGCTTCCTACCACGTCACAATTCATACGGAGTCCTGAGAATTGATTTGCTTAGAACCTGGTTCAGAATATAGCATGCTGTTTTTAATGCATATCCCCAAAATAATAACGGTAGTGTTGAATAACTCATCATGGATCATACCATATCCAATAAGGTCCTGTTTCTCCTTTCGGCTACACCATTCTGTTGTGGAGTACTAGGTGCAGTCAATTGAGATAATATCTCATTCTCTATAAGATGTCTTAGAAATTCATCAGAGAGATATTCGCCACCTCGATCAGATCGAAGTGTCTTTATGGATTTACCCAATTGCTTTCCACTTCCGCATAATACTCTTTGAATTTATCAAAGGTTTCGCTCTTGCGGTGCATTAGGTATACATATCCATACCTTGAGTAATCGTTTATAAAAGAGACATAATACTCTAACCCTCCTCGTGTTGTGATGTTCATAGGGCCACATAAGTTAGTGTGCACAATTTCTAAGAGTTCCTGAGCCCTAGTACCCTTAGCTTTAAAAGACCTTTTAGTCATCTTACCCTCAAGACAAGACTCAAATTGAGGAAGACGTATCTCCTCCAGAGATTCTAAAGGACCGTCTTTCACCAACCTTTAAATCCTCTCTTGATTAATATGACTAAGTCTTAAATGCCAAAGATACGCCTTGTTAGAGTGAGAAACTTTCAACCTTTTAGAGTTATCAGTTAATTTGGTGTCAAGCAGTGAGTACATCTTTGGTTTGATTAAATACAGGTTTCCATCCATCCATCCAGAATAGATAAAAGACTTATTTTTACAAATATCAACTCTTTTACTAAAAGAAACTGAATAAGAATCCTTTATTAAACAAGCTACCGAAATAAGATTCCTTCTAAAATTAAGAACATAGAAACAGTCTTTCAATAATATAAACCTAAATTCATCAAAATAAAGATAAACGTCTCCCACTGCCTCAGCCACCACCAAGCTACCGTCTCTAGTCCGCAACGAGAGGCTCTTATCATGTGGATTTTTTGTTTCCACAAACCCCTGCATAGAAACACAAACATGATTAGTGGTGCCTGAATCAATGACCCAAGTGTCTTTTGATTCTTCCACCAAACACGCTTCTATATAATGAATTTCCTTACCTTCCTTACCCTTGGCAGTTAGGAATTCCCGGCAAGCCTTCTTAAAGTGACCTACCTTCCCACAGTGGAAGCACTTGGACTTTTTAGGGTCCTTGGGCTTGTTGTTCTTCTTCTTATTCTTCTTCCCATCCAAGACAGGAGGATTAGAAGAACTGGAAGCCACTTGCTTCTTGTAACAACCGGGAAAATTCACATTTTTCAGAAAATAATTACACAATGAATTTAAGCGTTAAAATGTGAAATTAAGTGATTTAATATTGTTTAGAACTAAAATAAAATGTTCTAACAATGTTAAAGGATGAAAAATGAGTAATAGTGATATTATGTGTGTGTACGTGTGTGCCACTCACAGTATCAGGAAGTAGGTCAAGATGATATTATCTTGACATAAAACTGATAAATCTGGGTTCAGCACACCCAAATTAGTCAGGATAGCCTATCAGCACGCTCAAATTTGATGATTGAGCACAAGGGTAATTTTTGATCAAAAAATTCGCAGTATCGGAAACTGGTCGAAACGACATCAGATGAAAATAAAATTGATATATTTGGATTCAGGACGCCCAAATTAGTCAGCATAGCCCATGTTGAAATTTTGGGTGAAAAAGTATATAAAGAACGGGAAAAAGGTGGAATTTACTCATTTGTCCACAAATTCTCTCTCTCCTTATTTCTCTTTCTCTCTCTAGCCGAATGTGTACAGTAGCCGACCATCGGAAACGGTGTCCGTTTTCGACACCGCCGGTGTCATCGGAAAGCTCTCGCTGAGCTGAGTCCGATGGTGGGTCGACGCGACGGAGCAGCCGCCGGAGCAAGCCGCACGCGCCACCTGAAGGTCGCCGGAGCCGAAATCTTCCCGGTGAGATTTCTCCGCAGTCCGGCCACCATTTGCCACGAAACCGGTCCCAAAATGTTCGTGGTGAAGAGTACTACAAAACCCAGGTGGTGGATCACCTCAACACCGGCGGAATCGCGCCGCCCGAAGTCGCGACATCGCCGCCGTGGAGTTGCCGTCGAAACCGCCGTTTCCGGCGATGTTGAGCTGCACCACCGGTGCAGAAATGGTCGCCGTGAAGAGGGGAGCAAAAGCCCTCAATCAATTTCGGGGAAAAAGTCCGGCACGGCGGAGCTCCACCATCGCCGCCGTGGCCGTGACTTTCGGGGGGATTTTCCGGCGATTGGGGCCTCCAAATGTGAAATTGAGGCTACCAATGGATTCCTCTCGTCGAGATCTTCAAAATGGACTACCCACTTGCCACCGTTGCCACCGGTCAACGCCGGTCAACGGCCGGTTAACGGCTGGTCAACGCCGGTCAACGGCGACCGCTGACCGAAAATGGAAGTTTGACCCGTTAGCCTATTTTCGACGTTCCGGACACATCCGCGGAGTCGGATTTGCAAGACGGGACCTCAAATATGAAGAACGAAGAATTAGGGTTTATGCCGTCGAGACCGGACTGCAATTCGGTATAAATCCCGACCCCTTTACGTTCCGCAATTAAATTATTTGGGATTGTTATATGATTTTATGATTATTGGTAGGAAAAATTATGGAAAAGAATGTATGTAAAAAGAAGAAAATGGCTGTAATGGAGAAAAAGAAAAATATGTGATGATGTAATGATTTTACGTAAACGGTACAAGTTTTACGTAAAATCTAGGCCTCTGGTATAGTACGTGATAGAATTAGATTAGGATAGATGGTTTTCAGGCGTTTCCTAAACGCTAGAACCTCAAAAATTAAGCTATAATGCTGCCGAAATTTCTAAAATGGCACCAGGGGTAATATGGGAAACGAGAGGTAAAAATATGATCGGGAAGGGAACCCGAGCCCCCTCAAGGAATTAGGGCATGGAAAAAGGAATGGACAAGTTACAATTAGTAAACCGACCCTTCGAAACCCTAGAACGCAAGAAAAACATGAAACCGATTCTTAGGTCGGAATAGTACTTCCCGAGGGTCGGAAATGTGAAAATTGGTAAAATGATAAGAATTGATCCGGAAAAGATCCGATAAGATTTAAAAAGTTAATTAAATGATTTTGGATTTAGAAAATCCAGCCTAAGTATGAAAATGAAAATGTTATGGTTAAACGACCCATTAGGGGCAAAATGGTCATTTTACCCAAAGATTCTCAAATTATGGGAAAAGAGCCCCAATGACCCCGGAATAGGTTAATGAAGTTTGTAAAAGTCAAAATTGAGGTTTAAGTTATGAAAAATCACGTTAAGGGTAAAATTGTAATTTTGACAAAAGTTAGGGGTAAAATCGTAATTTTTCAAAAAGTTGGGGAAAAATTCGAAAATGGCCATTAAGGTTTAGAAAGCTGTCCTAAGGCTATAATTAAGGATTATAAGATCAGAATTAAGCTTTTTTAATAAAATAAAAGCTATAAATGAAAATGTGATTAACGGACAAAGTTTGTCTGTAGGAACCTAATCCAGAAGCGACAAAGGACGTCGATGGATCTCAAAGAAAGGATAAGCACGCTATGAGTAAGTTCAGACATTTACCCGTCTGCAACTATGAACAAGTTCATCGTGTTTATATGTTTTGTATGTAAATGTCATGATGTGATTTATGATGATGCTATAGAAATGCTATAGCAATGTTATGATAATATTAAAAGATATGTTTTAATAAATAATTTATAAATATATATATATATATGTATATATATATGTATATATTGAATTACGAAAGAAAGGTATTATAAAAGTTTTATGAGAATAAAGATGTGAGTAAGAGAGATAGAAGAATGGAAAGAGTAAGAACAAGAATATTATGATAGAATGCATAAGAAAGAGATGAGATATGAAAGGAAAGAATAGGTGTTTATGAAAAGTTTTATGGAAATTAAGTTATGATTGATAGAGCAATGATGATCGGTGATGAAAAGAATTAAGAAAAGGATGTTTTATGAGGACGAAAGGATAGATGTTTTATGAAAAATGATATGAAAGTAAAGAGTTAGACAAGAAAGAAATATAATGATAGATTATGATAAAAGGTATGATGAATGTTTTATGAAAAATGATATGAAAGCAAAGAGTTAGACAAGAAAGAAAAACAATAATAGGTTATGATAAAAGATATGATGAATGTTTTATGAAAAATGATATGAAAGCAAATAGTTAGACAAGAAAGAAAAACAATGATAGGTTATGATAAAAGGTATGATGAAAGGATTAGAACATAACGATAAGATGTGATCGATTGAATAGAACGATAGGCTATGATCAATAGGATGATGATGATAAGATACGGTAGATAGGAGGATGCAAATGATAAGATGAACAGAGAATAATTATCTACACGTAACAAAACATGTTTTATTTGTTATGATGTGATGTGATGTGATATGATATATATAAGTAATATGTGTTATATATGTTAAAGTGTGATTAACATAATTCACACAAATAAAGTAAAGAATTAAGAAAAGAAAAACAACGAAAGAACAAATGTTCCATGAAACGTTTTATGAAAAAAATGAAAAGTGAAAGATTATGAATGTCGTGAAAGAAAAAGATGTTCAACGAAAAATCAATATAAGAAAAATAAAAGCCTACAAGATAATTAGACTGAAAACTTAAGTTGTTGGCGTACCGGTCTCCCTACAAGGTCGAGACTTCCGGTCTATATCCTCCGCGTAGATGTGGCGCTACCCCGAAGGTGCGGTAGATTATAGGATGGACCAGCCCCGAAGGTGAGGTTTTATATGACTGTGAGGTAGGTTGGTGGGTAGCTCCCCATCCTCCCACTGTCCGCGCGCAACTAGGTACGTTCAACAACGGGCCCAACCAAAGGAAAGTGAAAAGAAAACAAACGAAAAGAGTGTGAAAAGAAAAGAAAAGAAAAGAAAAGAAAGGAAAAGAGCGTGAAAAGAAAAGAAAGGAAAAGAGCGTGAAAAGAAAAGAAAAGAAAGGAAAAGAGCGTGAAAAGAAAAGAAAGGAAAAGAGCGAGAAAAGAAAAGAAAAGAGCGTGAAAAGAAAGGAAAAGAGCATGAAAAGAAAGGAAAAGAGCGTGAAAAGAAAAGAAAGGAAAAGAGAATGAAAAGAAAAGAAAAGTAAAGAACGACATAAAAAGAAACAAACGATATGAAACATAATAGAATTATATATGTGATGTGATGTGAATGACACGTTTTTACGTGATGTTATGCTAGTGTGTATGTTACTAGTTTTTAAGATATGAAATGTTAAGAGATGATGATAAAGCGATAGAAAAGTTATAAAGGTTTAGAACAGAAAGTTAAGAAATGATAGGAATGAAAAGTAAAGAAATGAAGAGATTGGATTAGAATGATAAGAGATTATCAATAGAATGATGGGAATGATTAGTGAAGAGATAAATGAGCATGAAGAAGCTCACATTTTATGTTATGTTTTGAGGGTATGTATAAATGATATATATGATGTGTATATACGTGATGACATATATTCTAGTAATAATATATATTACTAGTATTTATAAGTTAATGAATATATGTTTGAACTTACTGAGCATCTGGCTCATTAGTTGTTTATATGTTGCAGGTAAGCAACGTGTTTATTTAAAGTAATATGATGGACAACGGACGGATCTGCACGTGCCAAGGGACTGGGCGAGGGTATGGTACTACCATGAGTCTTTCGCTGAGCGTTCAAAAAGGAAGATGAAAGAAAAAAAGTTATGATATATGTGTTATAAGAGTATGATAGAGATAGGTAGAGTATGTAAGTAAAAAAAAAAAAAAATTTTGCTATAGAAATTGCTTCCGCTATAAGATGAGAACGTTAAGAATGAAAAGTTAAGTATGTTAAGTAAGAGGATGACGACCCACGAGGTTGCCAACCATCGCGGTCGGCGTCAGAGTTTGGCTGGTTGGTATGGTAACGTACGTGGGGGATGTCACACTTCTTATTTGGCCTCTTCCTCTTCTGTGAGGGTTTGGAAGATTCTGCCAAATTGGCCTCTTCCTCTTTCGTGAGGGTTTGGAAGATTCTGCCAAATTGGCCTCTCCTTTGGGTTGGACCGCATCCCCATCCCTGATCATCTGCTCATAAGCTTGGAGTTGCTTCATGAGCTCGGTTAGTCCTAACTCCCTTGTCACCAGATTATATGCGACCTTAAACCCCACAAAATCCTTAAACAGAGTTTTAAACACCATTTCGATCTGGGTGTTGTAGTCCAACTCAGCACCATTTTCGACAGCTTCAGTAAAGAATCCCATTAGAGTGATCATATGGTCCTTCACTAAAGTACCTACTTTTTGCTTAGAGTTCATGATACTTGTGATAGCAGACTGTCGAGTCAATTTTTCTTGGCCTCCGAACATGTCCTCCAAGTTCTCCATGATCTCCCTAGCAACTTGATAAGTCTCATGCTGCTTTTGCAAAGCACTCGTCATGCTAGCAAGAATGTAGCACCGAGCTATCTCATTGGATTCTCTCCAACGAGTATAGGCAATCGGGACCTCCTCAAGCGGTGTGTCAGGTTTGAACCCAGGTAGACATGGTTCGTCTAGCACGAACTTGTGTCTCTCGCAGCTGAGAACTATCAGTAGATTTCTTTTCCAGTCTTTATAATTATCGCCATTCAGCTTATTTTTAGTAAGTATTGAAATGAGGGGTGTCAGTGACATTTTGAACTGAAATAAAATTATACTAGACATCATTACAAAGCCCAAGCAAATATAGATATAATTTAGCAAATAAAACATTTGAGTATGTTCCTACATGAAACCTGAGAAAAACATGTAACATTCAACGGTAATTCTCAGCACTTATTACCCCAAGCCACCGAGGGGTGGTCATAAGACAAATAACTGGAACATAGACCTCGTCCAATTAATATATGTTGCCTTAAATCCTCCAAGGCTAAGACATATATTAATAACCGCTTATTTTGGCCACCAGTTTAGTTAACAAAGCTTCTAGGGAAGGATAATAACTAAACGAGTCTTGAGTGTATAACCATTGTTTACGTAGCCCGATCCACGTCCTACTAAGCCACCGAGGGGTGGTCATGAATAGAATCGTACCCGAACACGTTTTCCACATAGGAGATCTAACCTAGTATATCAACGGCGGTAAACACCTACCAAGGGGTGTGGTCAGGGTAGAACTGACGCGAGGTGTTACCATGCTTTCACATATGGATCAAAAATGGAGGCTGTGGGTTTTGTTTGAAACCCTCTCCTATTCAATATTTTAAAACATGCAAGTTTTGACAAATATATATAATTAATATAGTCTGAACAACATTCACCTATCCTATATGACATATTATCAAATATGCATTCAAAACATTCATCAACACATATTTATACATCTATGACATATCATAGAAAAAATAATTGACGGAAATATAACCAAGTTATGGTTCCATCCTAGAACAAAGAAAATAAGATTACAAAATTCCATCCAAAGCATTCTTTGGGTCTTAAATTTTTGTTCCATCTTCCTGTATCCATCTTTATGCAGCCTCTCCATTTATTTCTCATCCCAAGAATCATTTAAAATTCAAATTTCCAAAAATTTAAATTTCAAAATTCAAATTTCAAAATTTAAATTTCAAATTCAAATTTTAAACAATTTAAATTTCATGTGTAATAATATGGAATTTCAAAAAAATTTAAATTTTTAATTACATATTTTTAAACATGATTTAAAATTAAATTTCAAATTTAAAAACTAAAATTTCGTTTTTCAGTCCATCGGCCCCCCAGAGGCCGGCAACTGCCGTGGGCAGCCCCCAGCCACCGGGGGGGCTAGCAGCCCACGACCCATAGGCCAGGTACAGCCCTGCCGGGCCTACAGCCGTAGGTTGCACACCCGGGTGGGCGCAGTAGCCTTCCAGGCTGTAGGCAGGCGATGCCTGCAGCCATGGGCTGCAGCCCAGGGCTGCGACCAGCCCTTGGGGGGGCCACGGCCACCCTCGGATGCAGGCAGAGCCTGCGGCCGTGGGTGGTGCAGCCTTAGGTAGGGGCTGTCGTAGCTCCATCCTACCCGAGGGTAGGGCCTGCAGCCCTACCAAGGTCGGTGGCCCGTCCCGAGGGGGTCGGTCCTCAATTTCGTTTCATATTCCAATTTACCTATTAGGATCTTCAAAAATTAATTTGAATCCTAATTAAATTAGAATTTTCCATACTAACAAAATTTCAATCTTTAAATTAAATTTAACATTTGGGAAAAATAAATTACAATATTCAAATTTCAATCTCCTCCAAGAATAATTACATTAAAAATCCTAAACCGTTTCCGGTGTACAAAATTCTAAACATAATAATTCTAAGAGACAAAAAATTAAAATCCATGGGAAAATTACAGTGATTATAAACCGCTCCCATGGTTATATAAAAATTCCTAGGTACAATTTTCCAAATTCTAAGGAACCATAACCGGTATATAACAAGCATGCTTATAATAATTCAAAAAATTAAATAACCACATACTACATAATACATGATAACATCATAAAGGAATCCTAGAATGTCACTCTCTAAATATCAAATCCAAATATAAATAAAAAGACTAATTAATTGTCTAATTTATGTACATGGCATAATCATGAAATGGCATTGATACCAATTATAGGAGATAAAATCGGTAAAAACGTATCAAAGTGGCGCAGTGGAACAATAAAAATTTTTCAACATCGTTAAATATCTCATGATGTCATATATAATAAACTAACAACAATTTAAACTTATACCTTAGAGGATGCCAATCTGCAGGAGGAGAATGATCGTAGGGCTTCAACCAACTAGCATTCTCTACTATTCTCCAATTCCCGAATGGCTAAGTGTGTAGGCACTCTGAACCTCGATCGGTATGCTATCACTACTAGTCTTCTTCCGACTACCCAGATCTCTAAAGAACTTATTGTCACGGTGAGTTGTGCAACAATAAACCTACTCACCTGAGAGTCTGTGGTATGAGAGAACTGGAATGACAAGACCTCTATTTATAGACTTGCATGAGGTGATCCCTTGAATTCGAATTGGATTAGGAAAAAATTTTCTCCCTTATCCATTAATAAAATTCAAAAATCCCCTAGGCCACAATCATGAGAAGATTCGGCCAACCTTGGGATTTTTACAATCTAAATTCAAACAGGATTTTAACTTAAATTTAATCTCCTCATTTATCCATAATAACCGAATTTCCCTAGGCCATAAACAAGGCTAGATTAGGCCACTTTAATGTGAGGAGAATCAAAATTCAAATAGGATTTTTTAGCTTGAATTTTATCTCACCCTTATCCACTAAAAAACCGAAAATCTCCCTTATGATTATCCTTGAATTTTTGGCCACTTTTGTGAGGGGAAGAATCAAAATTCAAACAGAATTTTCTAACTTGAATTTAATCTCACCCTTATCCACAAAAACCAAAAAATCTCCTTGGATTTATACACAAAATTTCGTGCACTTTAGGGAGGGAGAGAATTCAAATTCAACTGGGATTAAAACTTAAATTTTCCCTACATCCTTATCCACTAAGAATCCGAATTCTCCTAGGAGTTATCCTTCTTAACAAACTCGGTTTTTCTAGATAGATTAGGACTCAAAATTCAAGTAGGATTCAAACAAAATTTTCCTCTTCATAATCCAACTCAAATTCGAATTCTAACCCTGTGGAATTATTCACAAAGAATTCGAATTCCACTTGGACTATGATTCAAAATTTGAATTTCAAATTTCAAATTTCAATTTCAAATTCAAATTTCAAATTTCAAATTCGAATTTTAAATTTAAATTTCAAATTCAAATTTCAAATTCAAAATTTAAATTTGTAGATTTTGAAATTTGAATTTTGAAATTCAAAATTTAAATTTCAAATTTCAAAATTCAAATTTCAAAATCTACAAAAAGTTGTATTTCAAATTTTGTCCTTATGGATAATTTTCTACAACTCCAATTCAATCTCAAATAAAATCATGGCAACTTTATTTCGAGTTCGAATAATTGTGTATTCTATTATCCAAAATAAAATTTGAATTCAACCAGAGAGAATCTTGTTCACCATCCAAATCCTATGTTAACGCCATCCATGTAAAGTCAACTAGCCAACAAGCATACACAGATTAATTTTGCCATTCATTAAGGAATTATGTGGAGCTAGTAGAGGGACCAATCAGACATATATAATCGGGCTCCCGTGATTCCATATGATCATCATTCTGTACCGAACAACTCAATCATATGATCACTAATTTCAGAGTCACACCACTATAAACCTGAAACTGAACTCCCAATTATATACCGTATTACGTAAGCCTGTGACGAGCTACTGTCCAATAACCTTGTCATATATGCAAAGCCCTCATATGATATCCATGATCAGCCTTAGGTCAAAGTCCGTTCAATCCTACCGATCAGGCTATCTTAAAGTTCCATTTTACTACCGAATAAGAAAATGATTATTCACCATATGTGAATAAAAAGTCATCTGCCCAGCAGAGGACTCAAGGCCTTGTCCATTTTCACATCCAGTATAATGCCTTTAAGAGGATACCTTTAACTCCTTAAAGCTATGATTCCGACATCTGTAAACAAACCCTTCATCGTATACAAGTCATGCACCCAACGAATCGATCTATAAGCTTACTACCTCTGAGACGCTTTAGCCATTGGAACATCAAAGTACACAAGTCATATACATGAAGCAGTTCATCTACTCAGGATTAAGGTTATTGTATAATGAACGTCAAAAGCAGATTAATCCACTCGTAATGGACTACGTAGATCAATCACGCTTTAGTCTCAGTCTAATATGTCACCACCAAGCAACATATGTATGTCTCTACTTGGGAGTCAATGCTCCAGACAGTCAAGACAAACCGTCCCCACCATGACTTTAGATAACATAATAGTCTTAATATGAGTTAGATGCTCGGTCTAACCCTATAAACTACAGACCTTAGTTTAGACCGCTTACTTTAGCACATTGTCTTCTCACATAAAAAAGTCTATTGCATGTAACATTCTAACAGTTTTAACACAAGCAGTCAGTGAGTCATATTTGTTTACATTTACTTTAATATGTAAATAGAATAAAGACAAATAACAATGTAATGAATAACCTCTATATTATAATTTTATTATCCAGTTCAAAATAAATACATCAAAATGTCTCTCATGCTTAGGGCATTTCCTAACACTGTGGTCTGAAGAGAACTAGAGTAGAAAGATCCCTATTTATAATCTTACATGGGGTAACCCCTTAAATTTTAAATTGGATCAAGAGAAGATTTCTCTCCCAATTTTCCTCACAAAATCCGAACTCCACGTAAGGAAAAACTCCCTAAGGATTTCGGCCTTTCTAGGGGATTTGTGATTCAAAATTCAAACAGGATTTTAACTTGAATTTTGTCTACTCCTTTTTCAGTCCAAAACTGATCCCTTAGGCCTTGAT
Organism: Antiaris toxicaria; assembly: GCA_035233585.1. Taxonomy (NCBI): domain Eukaryota; kingdom Viridiplantae; phylum Streptophyta; class Magnoliopsida; order Rosales; family Moraceae; genus Antiaris; species Antiaris toxicaria. Next base: position 23,873,024 of record CP141153.1, read on the forward strand.
CTTGTTTAGATTCGACCACACCTAAGGAAAGAGAATTCAAAATTCAAACAAGATTGACACTTAAATTTTTCCTCATCCTTATCCACACAAAAACCAATTCTCCAAAGGTGGGAATCCCTTCCAAAAATTCGGCCACTTTTATGCCAAGGATGATTCAAAATTTAAGTAGGATTCAAACAAGATTTTCTTCTCTCTTATCCACAATAAAACCAAATTTCTTTTAGGTGGATTTATCCACAACCAATTCGGTTACATCTAGATTTTGTGATTCAAAATTCGAATTCAAATTTCAAATTTCAAATTTAAATTTCAAACTTTATAAATATTTTAATTTCAAATTTTATCCTCATGGATAATTTTTCATAATTCCAATTCAAATTCAAATAAAATCATGACAACTTTATTTGAAATTCAAATAATTGTGTAATTTCTTATCCAAAACAAAATTTAAATTCAAATAGAAGAGAATCTTGTCTTCTACCCTTATCCAAAATGGACACCTCCTATCTTTGTGCAAGGATAAGATTTTATTCAATTTAAATTCAAATTTAAATAAGATTCAAGTTTGAAATATTTATTTTAAGACAAGATTTTCAAAATTCAAATTAATCATATATTTGAATTTCAAATTTGAAATTCAAATACAATTAATTTAAATTTTGAATCTAATCATCCAAAAATTAATATTATCAAATACTTATCCCATTAATTAAATAATACAAAATTACTATTTTGCCCCTCTAGTACACTGAAAAAAATGCCTACACCCTATGGGAGGGTGATCTAGATTTTTCCCTTCATTAAATGCAAGACTACAAGCTATGTAAGAATAACCTGATCAGCTATCATCTTTAAAGAAATATAGGAGCTAGAACAGGGACTGATTGGACATATATAATCGGGCTCCCGTGAATCCATGTAATCATTGTTCTATACTAAACAATTCAATCACATGATCACTAATCTCAAGATCATTCCACTATAGACCTGAAACTGAACTCCCAATTATACTACAAATTACGCAAGCCTGAAAAAAGACATCATCCAATGACCTTGTCATCAATGCAAAACCCTCATATGATATCTATGATCAACCTAGGTCAAAGTCCATTCAACCTTTTGATCACGCTATCTCAAATATCCATTATGAACCCAATAAGAGAATGATTATCCACCATATGCAGATAACAAATCATTTATCAAGCAAACAACCCAAGGCCTTGTTCATTCTCACCTATCCAACATAATGCTTTTAAGAGGATTACCTTAACTTTACAAAGAGCTATGATTTCTTATCTGTAATCAATCCCTCTATCATATGCATACTATATACCCGACGAACCAGTCCATTAGCTTACTACTTCTGAGACGCCTTGAACTTTGGAACATCACAGTACACTAGCCACATACATGGAGCTGTTCACTTACTCAGGATTAAGGTTATTACATAATGAACTTCAAAAGCAGATTGATCCACTTATAGTGAACTACGCAGATCAATCATACTTTAATCTCGGTCTAATATGTTACTACCAAGTAACATATCTATGTCTCTACTCGGAAATCAAAGCTCCAAACAGTCAAGACAAACCATCCCCTCAATTAGTTGCAGACAACATAATAGTTTTAACATGAGTTAGTTGCTCACTCTAACCCCATATACTACGAACTGTAATTTAGACCACTCACTCTAGAAAGTTGTCTTCTCACATACAAAAAATCATTGCATGCAACCTTCCAGTAGTTTAACAAGAGCAATCAATGAGTCATATTTACTTATATTTATTTTAACATGTAAACATCTTGAGAACTAAAAGCAATGTTATGAATAACCTCTAAATCATTTTATTAATCAGTTCAAAAATATATATGCTTGATGTTAAAATTCTTGATAATCTCAATATTTGCATTTCCTTTGAGCTTGGAATTTTTTGTGACTTCAGAGATACTTGTATGGTCTTCAATTTGATACAAAACTCATACTTATTCGTTTGTGTTTTAGTACTTGATTTGTGTTTTCTTTTATTTCTTTTGGTTTGCTTAAGGACAAGTAAAGGTTTAAGTTTAGGGGTATTTGATGGGTGAGTATTTAACTTACAAATTAATGGGGCATTTGTTTTTTGTATTGCATTCACATTACATTTAAATGCAATATAATTTTCATCTAAATGCAAAAGCTTTGCGTTCAAATATAATGCTATTCTATAATGCCTCAAATATATTTAGTATTCTAGAATATTTTAAAAGTAAATTTTTTAAAATCCATTCATATTATATTCTCTTTATATCTCACTTTTTCTATCTATTTTTACCAATCACATTAACTTTTCAACTCTAAAATATAATTCAAATACTTTTCATCTAAACATACATTGTATCCAAATGCAAAACAAATTCTTTTCATCTAAATATAAAATGTATTCAATGTATTATATTGAAACGCAATACGAATGTAATACGTTTACCAAATGCCTCGTAAGCACTTTTGAGCCTAAATAATTGCAAATTCTCAAGCATTTTTGTTGATCTAATGTGTTTTCGTGTGTTTTTGTAAGAATCAGAAATAAATGAAAGTTTTAGAGGAAAATATGGCGTAAAAATTGGGAATTTTAGAAGCACTTAAAAGTGCCTTAAGTAAAAGGGAGCAACAAGAAGGAATTCTAAAAATAAAAATAAAAAGCCCAAAATGCCTATGCAGAGAGCCTAGCATAGCCGCATGCCTACCTAGTTCTTGGGTGCACAACCGCACCCAAAAGAGGTGCGAGCACACCTTTCTTCATCTTAAGGCCAAGATTTAGCCTTTTCTCTTGATTCAATAGTCAAAAATCTCCAATTTTAAGCTCTATATATATATATATTCTATAAAGCCTCGAAACCTAGTGTAGAGAAATAAAAGACATTGCAGTGCCATCAGCTTTAGGCAATGGTGAAAGTTTAGGTAAGAAAAAGATGTTTTACATACTATCCTGTGTACTTTGGGCCGACTGTTTATTACCATTAACCAGTTTACTTATCTAGTTAATCACCCATCTCCATAAGTTCCATAAGTTCAGTTTCCAGTGAGTGAAAAGAGGTTAAGAGAATTTTTATTGTGAGTGATATGTTTAGTTGTTTGGAGATTTCTTTTTTTACTTTATCAAAAAGATGGTGATAAATGTCGGTGAGAATTTAAAGGGTTTTTGGTGAACAAATCAGGAGAGTGTTTTGTGGTGGGGAAGAAAGAAAGAAAGAAAGAAAATAGGTAAAAGAATCTATTCATCTTTTGTGCAAAACCGATAAAAAGGAAGGAGTTTAAAAATAAGAAGAAACTTGTTCATTTTTCGATCGTTATTTAAAGAGAGTAAAGGGGGATCTTGACGATGTGGTGGTAATCCAATTTGAGATACAGAGAAAACTTTCACATTGGTTACTTGTTACACGTCTATTGTTTTCAAGTTACACATCTCATATACTGTAGTCTCACTTTCAAGTTATATTGTTACAAAACCAACGGATATATTTTAAATTTGTTCAAATTCTATTTTTTAATACATGTGTAATTACCCCCCACCCTTTGAATGAATACGATAACAATTTTTCTATGACATATCACTATTTTAGTACTAGCTTGACTAGCTGAAAACTCTACTCTTAGTCCTTCCCCATTAAACACCTCCTATAAGGCATCCCCTATTTCACTCCAAACCTAGCCTGTTGTTTTACATCCAGTATGGAATACAAGACTTGTTAGTTTCTTGTGCACCTTTTTCTTTTATGCAAACAAAACAAAATATAACAACAAAAAATAAAAAAAAAAGTGTTAGAAAAGATCATGAAATGAACGTGACATATTATGATATCATTTTTAAGTCAAATCTTTCAAAGATCAAAATGTGAAAATACCTTTCATTGAAAAAAAGTGTGAAAACACTTTTTCTTTTTCAGCCAAAAAAAAGTGTGTATACACCTTTATTACAATAAAAAAAAAAGGTGTGAAATATCATTTTATTACCAGAAAAAAGTGGGAAAATATCTTAGAACCAGAAACAAATGTGTGAAAATATCTTAAGTACCAAAAAAATTGGTGTGAAAATATCTATCCAAAAAAAAGGTGGGAATATCCCCTCCGACAAAAATTAAAAACAAAAAAACAAAACAAAACAAAAAGGTGAGAAAATAGACAATACCCTAAAAATAAGCGTAGAATATGTAAAGTAATTTCATTTTGAAACGTTACGTTACTCAAGGAATCATGCATGCATTTGGACTGGTATGGCTTCGTACAATGATTAAAAAACCGATATTTTTGTTGACTTTGTTACAAAAACTTTTGTGTTTTAAAAATATTATTATGAAAATAAGAGTGTAATATTTTTTTTAAATATTTATTAAATTTTCATGAAAAATTTATATCAATATTTTACGAAAATATAGAAATTTACAGTGTAAAATTACAAAACATCACGGAAATTATATATGGATAAATTATCTATAAATTACCCCTGCTTAGTTTTTTATTCTATTTTCCTTTTACTTTAGTAAACTTTTATTTAACATCTCATTTTAAAATTAATTTTCCAAATATTTTCTATAAAATTTTTATTATGAAAATTAAAAATTATTATTTAAATATAAATTCAAAGTTTAAACTCATAATTTATATGAAGTCTACTATAATTATTCTTCATTTTAATATTTTTGTACACTATCATCTTCTATTTTTTACTTTAAAGCTAACTTTATTTATTTTCTTTTACTTTTCAGCTTTCTTTCTTTTCCATATAAATGATATGTCTAAAATTATATAAGAAACTACACAAACTCCACCTCTAAGTATGATTATTGTTTATACCAAAAAGGTATTCCAAATACTTTTGAACCCTTAAAGCTCTTTTTGATGTTGATATTTTCTCGTATATATAAATCTTTGAATATAAGGTACTTTTATTATGTTGGACTTTAATTATTTTATATAATTTCTCAACTTATGTATATGATTATTGTTCTATAATCACTTACCATGTATAATATTTAGCATTTTCATATAGAGATTCAATTAATTTATGTATTATTAGCTATTTTAGAATTTCCTAAAGTTTCATTTAAGAATTCAATATTTTAGGATTAATTTTCATATTTTACGTCAATTTTCACCGATATTAATATTTCTGTCAATATTTTTGTAAAATCTAAATACCAATATTTTTATACTTGGCTTCATTTCGTGATTCATTATAAGTCAGGCAAATGTTCAGTCCATTGATTTTTTTTCTCTTAAAAATATGACATCTTAAGTTTTAAATCCTATATCATACATACTTTCTTGTTCTTCTTTTTAGGTCGCATTATATTTTTTAACATTTAAAAAACATAGAAGCTTTTTTTTTTTATATTAAAGGTCGAGAGATTCGAACTATTCACTTTTTAATAAAATTAGGTATGAAATTATTGTTAGATTATACTTGCAATTATTAAAAATGTATTTCAAATACATTAATAAGTAGAGTATTAAACTGTTTTCATATTTAAAACTCTCAAAAAAAAAAAAAAAAAACCAAACTTTGAACACATATTTTGTCATAATAATCTTTTATGACTAAGTCAACTCTCCGAGGTCTTTTTAATTTAGTAGCTAGCGTACAAAATGCTTATTAAATGTTCAAGTCTTTTTTAATTGATCTGGAAAGATTTTTCAATTGTTTCAGCTCCCGGTTTATTTTTAATAAATTATATTTTTTTTTATTGTAAATCTCATCGTTCCTTCCTTTGAATCATATATTTAAAATATAAATTTAAATAATAAATCAAATACTGTAAAAAATATTTTAAATAATATTTAAAAACAGTCTACCGACAATTATCAAACGAGTACTTGATTATTGCTTATTGCATTTCGCACACGTAACTCCCACCGACTGTCTGCTCGACTGCTCCCATGAGAACGTGAACTAATGAAGATTTAAAATAAACACGACAGAAAATCTGGCTTTTGATTTATCCAACGCCAGCAACAAAAATATGAGCACGTGGTTTCCTGCATAATTTCTCTATCGATTTTATCCATATTTTATTTCCTAGCTATTCTGATTTTAATAGCAAAGGAACAAAACAAATTAATAAAAGCGTAAATTAGTGAGGATCCATTCAAACACATACACATACCTACGATAAAATTGTCCTTCATTTTTAATTGTTAGTAAGAATTACTCTTTTAATTATTAGATTGATTTTTTTAATGATTTATATAATTTCATGTTAAAATTTTACATCCGTTGTGAGACACAAAATTATTTTAATTTATATATTTTTAAAAAAAATAATTGTTTTAATTTATATTAGATCATTGAAAATTCAATCTCCTATATATTACAACACATGTCTATTTATTTTCTCCTATTTTGGAGTGTTTAAACATATATATTTTAAACTTAATTGCACGAAATTATCCATTTAGATTTGGATACACTTAACTTAATTAAATAAGAAAAGAGGATCCGACAGGACCTCACCATTTAAAAAGTAATCATAAAATCGTAAAATCGATGGAAATTGCCATACTTATATGCCACTTTTTTATTTACCATGCTTTTTATACCTTTTATCAATACAATAAAATACAGAAGAAATTGTAAAAATAGCATCTTTAGTGCACTTTTTGAGGATTTTTTTGTCATAACTGAGATTTTCATTTTGAAACCACTTTTTATTCAATATTGTAAAAGGGTAATAATCTTAAAATTATTATAGATAAAAGGATATTTTGAGATTTTTTCATTTTAGCACATTTTTCAAAAATTTCCATTTTTTATTCCTAGACAAGGAGGGAAAAAAAAAAAAAAAAGGTTAGGTGGCCCCGTTGATATTGGGGATTTTTTTTTAGTTAAAACATTCATAAAAATATAAGCACTTTGGCCATGTTTGTTAGGAAAAAGATCATGTGAACTTGCACCACTTAATTAATCCGTTTTTTTTTTAAGTTAAAATATTCATAAAATATTATAAGCACTTTTCTTTTTCGAAACGTAGGCGACAAGTGAAATTGATTGAGAAATAGAATTGAATTAGTTGCAATCACGTCCTCTCGGTAGTGCGCATGGCATCCTATCTCTTTCGTATCACAAAGGTTGAAATATGACCATATTCTACAGCAATCAATAAGCGAAGCGAAAATAATTATTAACAAAACATAATTAAACAGCACTTAGGATCAATGAAGAAATAAAATGTTAAAGATGATGGTAATATAGCAGTAATTTGTTAAAAGCATCGTGCCAATTTCTATCATAGGAATTGTCTCTTTAATTGTTGATAAATATTATATTTTAACCGTTAAATTGATTTTTCAACAGTATAATCTTTCATTGCGAAGCATAATAATGTTTCTAACCATTAATCGGATTGTTAAAAAACAATCACATTTTCATAGTAATATTCCTACAATAATAGAGATTCCTACAGTAATATTCCTGATAATTATATAACTAATGACTCATTTGACATCTCGTTTTTCTTTATTTCAAGTTTTTTTTCTAACTCATAAAAATTTGAATTTATTATTTGTATTATGAGTTTGAACCAGTAATCCAAAATTAGACCAAGTAACTAATAGAAAAGTCATACTAATTCAACCTTGTTTGGATCTAAATTCAAACTTTTTTCTATAATATTTTTGATAAAAAATTTATATTTTCTGTTTAAACTAACAATTTATACCCTTAATCCAAACAAGCCATTTGTAATCATCAAGTATCTTTAGTCAACAGTAAAGAAAACAAAAGCAAATATTTTTACCATGCGTCTATGGGCGGCTCTACGCGTTTTTCCTTTCTTTCTTTCTTTCAAAGTCGTAAAGTCAGCAGAAAATTTATCGAAAACGAAAACAAAAACAAGCAAACAAAAAGTGAAAACCACAACCCCACAACACCACACCCCCACCCCCCACCCCCCACCCCCCCCCTCTTCTTTTTTTGCCCTTTTTCTTTTTGCGAGATTTAAATAGGAATTTTGAACTAGTTTTTTAATTAGTAAATTCTCAAAATGTTTACAATTAGCATGACCACAAAATCATTTACACATGATTTAGAACTATTGCTGTTCTTTTTCTCTGTTTTAATTTATGAGACGACGAAAAAAATGAGGTTCATCAAAATTTGTAAAACAATATCCTTTCAAAAAAAATTTTAAAACAAAATGAATCTACATTATGAATACATTGCGGCCTAAATTTTTTTTTTTTTTGGATGTCCATGTTGCCTAAATTACAGTCATTGAATGTGATAAAAATAATTTGAACCGTTAAAATTTTCCCTATCTTCATGAAATGGCAGCCAATGACTTTTTTTGATAGCTTAAATCGTTTTTGTAAATCATTTAAAAAAATGCATTGCTTAAAAAGAAAATGGAAAAATGTTTAAGTAAGTATACCATTTCAGGAAAGTAAAGTATAAACTCGATGAAGAACTATGAAATCTAGAGGTGAACAAAAAACTGAATCACTCAATAAACCCATCCAATCTACCCAACCCGATCTTAATTGGGTGGGTTGATTTGTTATATTTAGTTGATTGGTTTGGTAAAAAAAATTTTCAACCCACCTAATAGAGATTGGGTAGGTTGAAAAAATTTCAAAAACTCGCCCAACTCACCCAATATTCATTCACTTACTATTTTTTCTTTTTTGCTAAATGATGTTCACCCCTAAGTGTTGTTGAGATTATTTAAATATATAAAATCCATTACTTAATATTCAATAAGGATGTAATTTTTAGTAATTTTGTAAAAAATATCACTAATTACTTTAGTATTCTCGTATCTTTTGGTAATTCTTATAACTTATATTTATTTTACATTTGACTATTAATAAGATTATATTAGAAATTTTTTTATTTGTACAAAATCTATGATAGAATTTATTTTAAAAACTATGTCATGAGTTTATTTTTTTCTATTAAATTTTTCATTTGTTGTTGGATGTTTAGTATCATTTATTATTTTTGGTAATAAACTACATAACCCACCCAACCCACCCAATTCAACCTGATATTAATTGAGTGAGTTGATTTTTTACATTGGGTTAATTATGTGGGTAAAAAAAATTGTCAACTCACCCAACCCACCCGATGGTCACCCCTAATAAAATCAATATAATTGTTCTTAAAAATACATTAGAGATTTTATTTCTCTAGCTAGAAGTAGCATTGTCTACTACTTTCTCTTGGATAGCTCACCTTTTAGCAAGTTTTGCTTTATTTAATTTTATTGGCTTTGTTTGGTTTGATTCTCATCCTACCCTATCACTACTTAAAAAAAGGATTTTAGCAACGACATTATTTGCGATGACAAAATAATACATATTTAACGACGACATGTCGTCACTAATGAAATAATTTATATAAAAAACGACATGTCATTGCTAATAGTTAATGCAATGACATGTCATCACAAATAATTCATTTCTTTAGATGACATGTCGTCATAAATAATTTCCAAAAGTCTCCCAGCAAAAAATTAACGGCGTGAAATATTTTCCTTCAATTAGCTGTTATTTGCGACGACATGTCATTGCGAACAAATGAAATATTAAATTATGACAAAAAATAATTGAGTATTTGCGACGACTTATTATCACAAATACCAATGGATTACAGCTGTCAGCAATAAATAAAAGGAAATTTATTATTTATATTTTTGTGACAACACGTCGTCGTAAATATATACGAAAAACAAATTTTAACAAAAAACATTGTGGTATTTGCGACGACAAGTCATCACAAATACTAATCGTTTATAGCTATTATCAACCGACAGTTGGGAATTAATTACTTATTTTTTGTTGTCATAAAAAAAATTGAAATTCAAATTTTGATGAAAATTTGGCAGAATGTTTAGTGGTTTTTATACAGTATTTGCGACGACTTATACAAAAAGAAATTGCAAAAACATTTTCCTTAAGTATTCCAGAACATTCGTGAAATATTCCTTCTGTACATTTAGTGACTCGCACAAAACGACATTGTTTTGACCAGAATTTGTGATGATAATTTGTTTTTTTGTGACAACAACTGTTTATAAATTTTCTGCCCTAGCCTTCTTCCTCATTTTCGTTAGTGTTCTTCCTCCATTTTCTCTTCTTCTCTACCTGTCACCAGCCTTTCTCCATTTTTCGACCAAAAAATCGATCATTTTCTCTCTCTCCGACCCAAAAACGTCCCTTCCAATGTCTCTCCTTCATATCTTCTAACCTTGCTTCCATTATTCCTCTTTTTTCTCTTGTTTTGTTGCCCCTTACAACCACTGCCACCACCTCTCCAATCGCTGTCGATCGCCCCTCCCCCCATTCCGAGCATGTCTTGTCGCCGCCGCTTCCAACCCCTGTTGTTAATGGGTTTGGATTTTTGTAAGTTTTTTTTTTTTTTGTTTTTTTAATGAAACTATGTTTTGTTGATGTTGATATTGAATTATTAGTTGTGTTTGGATATGTAAAGATTAATATCTAGATTGTGATTGTATATTATTATAGTGTGTTGTTGGATTTTGGTTTACTTATTTGTTAATATTAAATTTATGTATATTAAATGATTAAATTGTTATTAGAGAATATATATTGAAAAATTAATTTGTTAAATTGATGTTAAATTTGGTTACATAAAATAAATAAAAATTAAGATTGGTTAAACAAAACAAATTTGATCATAATTTATAATTATAAATAAAAATTTTTAATTTATGCGTAAATAATAAAAATTGGTAATAACTTAAAATTAATAATATTTTGATCATAATTTATAATTATAAATAAAAATTGAATAGATTAAAAATTAATAATATATATACCTCCGTTACAATAATAGTTATGTAAAATCACATTAATAAACATACAAACAATTATAAATACATACTTAATTATAATAATATTTAATTTAATTAAATATAATAAATAAATTGAAAAGATGGTTAGAGCCACCCCCACTAACCTCAGGAATCAAGATCACTGGGATCCCTGTTGCGATAAGTTCATATCTGACAAGTTTCAGGTAATTATATAACTACTAAGGTGGTAATTGATTATATATAAATATTTCATTTTTACTACTGCTGACTATAATTATAAACAGAAAAAGTCAGAGACAAATAAAGGTAATCGTAGCAACCAAAAGTGGTTAAGCTTACATGGTTATATATCGATTGCCCAACATCGTCAGAAGAATGTTAGTAAGATTTTGTTAATTTCCTATTCTATGTAAACTTAAGTTTGGTAATAGAATAATACTATACTAACACATTTAAATTATTAGACAGGCTAATACAGGAACCCAATAGTCGATGTCTGTCATAGATAATTGGGGTGACATGCATCGTCATCAAGATACTTGGATCCCAAGCTGAGTAGACATTTGTGAGTTCTTTTTTTTTTTTAATAATATAATTTCTTATTCAATCTAAATCATGTAGTTATAACATGTGTTTACTTTTTTATGTGTAGCATGCGATGGAGGAGGAGAGGGAAACTTAAAGGACATAGTTGGCATCTGGATTATCCGTTCCAATGTCCGTAGATGAGGAAGGCATTATGGAGTATGTCTTGGGTACACGTAGAGGACATAAGATTAGTGTAGTCCCTACACTCCTACGCAGGATTGTTTCTAGTGCTAGCGCTTCTTCATCTTCTGATTCACAGTCTGACGGCAGATCGTCAGCTCGTGTTGACCCGCACGTGGAACATTACTTACAATGATAGTACAAGCGAAATCTATAGTTGTACGAGAGCCACAAGATTATGCAACAGATGTTGGTTGATATGCGTCCAAATATTCAGTTCCTGACTGTCCTCCCGCCAAAACCATATGTCCCTCTAGGTTCTTCGCCTCCTACAACTGCTGCAACAACAATGACAATGACGATGCTAGTGATGCTACTACAAATTTAAGATATTGAATCAGTATTTATTATTTATGTATTTTTTTTTTACAATTGAATACATTTTACTTTATTTATTGGGTCTTTTTTTAATAAATTGATGACTTTGATTTAATATTTCTAATATTATTATTTATTTTCATTAATACAATTTGCATGTTTCAACTTAATTTCGAATTTAAGTATAAAACAATAACATATATCAATAAAATTATCAAATTAATAAATAATAATAACTTATTAAAAAATTTAAATAAAAAAAGTTATTTACGATGATAATATTTATTTTGTGATCACGTTTTGTCATCGCAAAAAATATTTAATTAGCGACAACATTAAAAATTTTCGTTGCAAATAATGTAGTCAGATCCAACATATTTGTGATGACATTTTTAAATTTTGTTATTGCAAAAAGAGCTGTCATGTAAGATTAACTGATATTTCGTCGACTTATTTGCGACAACATTTTGATGATGACTGTTATCGCTATTGTTATTGCAATAACGCTATGTTGTCACAAGCAAAAAAATCATTTGCAACGGGGTATTAGCGTCGACTTAAATGCGATGACATGTTGTCGCAAAAGAGTTATTTACGACTTTTGATTTTTTACGATGACTTTTTGCTCACACAAAAAACTCTAATTGTTGTAATGCTACCCATAATTTTTAACCTAATAGTTACTAGCAATTTCCTTTTTTTTTTTTTTTTAAGTAACCATGAATTCTCATTCCAGCTGGGATGAGACAAGAATTTAAAAGGGTGCATGTTAGGTTTTACATTATTTGTAAAAATCTAATAATAAAAGAAAAATAAAATTGGAAATCGTAAATCAAACTATAATGATTAAGTGGGTTCATGCCATGTGACATTATCAGAAAAATAAGGAAAAGATAATCAAAGGGAATGAGAAATATTCATTGTTCTCATTGATATCTATCGAAAACAGAGAGGCTACATATATAGCCTTGTGAAGAAAAACAACCTAGCTTTCCAAGAAAGAAAATACAGCTCAACAAAACAGAAAAGTATAACCAAATAACAAACTTCTCAAAAAACAGAAAAACAGCAATCACGAGGCAAACCCATTATCCACTAATTATCTTAATAAAACCATTAACCATCTTAATACTCCCCCTCAAGATGGAGAATACAAATTGTGGATTCCCATCTTAGATAGAAGTAGATGAAATTGTGTCAGATGAATGGCTTTTGTAAAGATATCTGCTAGTTGCCCTCAAGTTGAAACATGTAATGTCTTCAAAACACCCACTTGTATTTTCTCGCACACAATATGGCAATCTATCTCAATGTACTTTGTTTGTTCATGGAAAATTGGATTGGCAGCGATATGTAGAGCCGCCTGATTAGCGTAAAAAAGCAAAGCTAATCCATTGTGTATCACCTTAAAATTATTCAACAACGTAAGCAACCAAATCAATTCACAAGTAGTATTGGCCATAGACCTATACTCAGCTTCCGCGGATGAGTAAGACACAGTCTGTTGCTTTTTCAACTTCCATGAGACAAGAGAGGTACTCAAGAATACACAAAAACCACTGATGGATCTCCTAGAGTCCGGGCAAGCCGCCCAATCCGAATCAGAGAAAGCCTTGACTTGTATAGGTGAATTTGCTGCAAAAAAGATGCCCTGTCCAAGAGTACCTTTGATGTATCTGAGTAATCTATGAGTTGGTTGTAAATGTGGTAGCCGAGGTGCAGTCAAAAATTGGCTCAGTTGATTCACCGAATAACATATATCTGGATGAGTAATGGTGAGATAAAGAAGCTTCCTAATCAGTCTACGATAAACAGTCGGGTCTTCAAGTAATTCACCTTCAGATTGAGAGAGCTTGAGTTTCACCTCCATTGGAATCGAAATTGGTTTGCAAGCCAGATATCCTGTTTCAGAAAGCAATTCCAAAGCATAACAATGCTGACAAATTGAAATCCCCAACTCTAACCTTGCAACTTCAAGTCCCAAAAAATACTTCAAATCCCCCAGATCCTTTAACTTAAAATGACTAGCAAGAAAGAACTTCAACTCATTCATAGCAACTTGGTCATTACTAGCAATCACAATGTCATCAACATACACCAAAAGTGCTAGAAAGCTATTACCTCGATGCTTAACAAAAAGTGAGTGATCACTAGCAGATTCTTTAAAACCCTTGAAAATTTAGAAAACCATTGTCGTGATGCTTGCCGTAGGCCATATAATGATTTTCCTAATCTGCATCCGGCCCTTTCAGGTAAAGACTCCCCCTCACGACAAGTATACCCAGGCGGAATAAACATGTAGACCTCTTCATCAAGCTCCCCGTGCAAGAAAGCGTTATTGACATCAAGTTGAGTAAGAGACCAGCCATACACAGTAGCTAAGGAGAGCAATAATTTGACAATAATCAACTTGGCAACAGGGGAGAAAGTGTCAAAAAAATCAATACCTTCCCGTTGTGTATAACCCTTGGCAACAAGGCGAGCTTTATGCTGCTCGATGGATCCATCAGCTTTGAATTTGGTTTTATAAACCCATTTACAACCAACAGGCTGCTTTCTAGGAGGAAGAGATGTAATTGTCCAAGTCTTATTTTGCTTCAAAGCCTGCAATTCATCTTTCATGGCAACCCACCATTCCGGAAGTTCATAAGACTAGGAAAATTATTGGGGTTCAAAGGTGGATGATATGGCAAGCATAAAGGCACGATGAGGATTGGATAAACGGTGATAACTAAGGATAGAGGATAGGGGATGAGGAGTTACAGCAGGATTGTTAGCCTTAGTTACAACGGTAGCCAAGGAGCAATGATAGTCAGCTAAATAAGCTGAAGGTTTGGTTACGTGCCTAGGATGAGAGACAGGGGCTGGTGGAGGGTCAAGGGAAGGAAGTGAAGTGCTGGAAACAGTCTCGGGAATGGATTTAGGGAGAACACGATGACTGAAAAAGGCAAGGTCTGGTTAGGACCCAGGGACGGCAAAAGGGAAACATGACTCATAAAAAACAACATTTTGGGAAATGAAGGTTTTGTTGGAAATAAGATCGAGAAGTTTATATCCCTTGTACCCAAAACGATAGCCAAGAAAAACACAGGGACGAGCACGAGGAGAGAATTTAGAATGATAGGCTATCAAGGTTGAGGCATAGCATAGACCGCCAAAGGCTTTGAGATGACTGTAGGAAGGTGACTTGTCACAAAAGAGCTCAAAAGAAGTTTTATTATGTAACAAGGGAAAGGGCAGACGATTAATTAAATACACAGTTATTAGTACACAATCACCCCAATGAGATAGAAGTATATGAGATTGAAAATACAGGGAACAAGCAATGTTCAAAATGTGTTGATATTTACGTTCTACAATCGAATTTTGTTCAAGTGTTTCATTGCAAGAGAAAAAATGTATGACTCCTTTAGACTCAAAAAACTCAGTGAAAGCAAGCTCATGAGCATTATTAGAATGAACAGACTTGATGGCCACGTGAAATTAAGTTTGGATCAAATGAAAAAATTTGGGAGTAACATTTTTGACTTCTGATTTTGCTCGTAACAAATACAACCAGGTATTTCTTGTGTAATCATCAACAATGGTGAGAAAAAAACGATACCCTTCTACTGTTGGTGTGTGAAATGGACCCCATATGTTCATGTGAATTAGATCAAATGGTTTTGGCGATAAATGATTGTGAGATTGAAAGGGTAGACATTTTTGTTTTGCAAGAGGACAAATAGGACAAGGTAAATGCTCAGGAAATGAAGACAAAGAAAGATTCAACTCTTTATTCATTAATTTCAACCTTACATCAGAGGGATGTCCCAGCCTAATATGCCAAATATTTTGTTTGGACATCTTAGTAGAAACAAAATTGTAGGAAGGAAACTGCTTGTAACCCAAATTCCCTAAATCTAGAAAATATAGGTCGCCATCACGTCTACCCATCCCAATCATCTTCCCCTGAGCAAGGTCCTGAATGAAGCAAGAATTTGACAGGAAAATAATAGAACATTTGTAAGCTTTGGTGAGAGTAGTAACACTTAAGAGGTTAAATAGAAATAACGGGGTAAAGAGCACATTAGACAAGACCAAAGAGTCTGTCAAAACAACAGAACCAATGTGTGTGAGATCTACTCGGTGCCCATTTGGTAATGCGAGTTTGGTTCCAGATGATGGAGTAATAGATGAAAAAAGTGTGAGATCTGAGCAAATATGGTGTGTAGCACCGGTGTCAATTACCCAGCGATTGGAAATGTTTTGAGTAGTAAAATGCTTGGATGAACAAGGGGATATACCTGTAAAGTGAGAAGCAGATGGAATTTCAGGCTGATGAACTTCAATTTCGCTGTTGCCATTGAGATGAAGCTGTAAACTCAGAAGCGTAATAAGCCTACGACACTCATCTTAAGTGAAATGTGGAGAGCCGTGAGTCTGACCAGGTGTTGATTGCAGCGACAAAAATGGTGGTGTTTTCTCCATTGAAAACTGATAAGCAAGGTTGGATTGCATCGAGCTCTATGGCCCTAAAAACGATGGGCCAGATCTGGATCTGGGCTTGTAACTAGGTGGGTAACCATGTAACTTATAGCACTTATCAACAGTGTGACCCACCATCCCACAATGGGTGCAACTGGGTCGATTACTTCGAGCCCTAGAATTGCTGGAGCCAGCTACCGTATTAGGCACCGGTGTTGGAGAAGGATAAGTAGACAATTAGAAAATCATTGAATCCGGTGTAGTCGCAATTTCAACACCAATTGTCCGTTGGTGTTCCTCTTAAATAACCAATGAAAATTTCTTAGAGATTGAAGGCAGAGGGTCAATCATTAGGATCTGAGCACGTATGGATGCAAAAGAGTCATTCAACCCATCAGAAATTACATCACATACTTTTGTTGTTGATGCTCTATCCATTTTTTCATTCCTCCACAGCTGTAAACGGGAATTGGCTGATAATCATTGAGCTCATCCCAAAGAATTTTGAGCTGAGTATAGTAGTGTTGACATCGAGAGATCCTTGTGAAAAACCGAGCAAGAGTTTCTTGATCTGGAAAATGCTAGGTGCATTACTCTGATGAAATCGTTCATATAGAGCAACCTATACG
Source organism: Antiaris toxicaria (assembly GCA_035233585.1). NCBI lineage: Eukaryota > Viridiplantae > Streptophyta > Magnoliopsida > Rosales > Moraceae > Antiaris > Antiaris toxicaria. The sequence continues at coordinate 23,890,015 of CP141153.1, forward strand.
TCTCTCGCACTATCAAGGTAGAGCAAACTGTCCGCTATTTCCTTTACTACCGAATTAAGAAGCTAAGAAGTCACCATGCTGTTGCATCTTGACCAAAAACTGAATGTCAAATCATCAGACGAGGGTTTCTGTAGAGTCCCTTCCATAAATCCGACCTTATTCTTAGCATTGAGTACCATGAGCATAGATCTACTCCATGTATAATAGTTTGGCCCATTTGGACCATTCAAGAGATGAGAGACCAGGATTAAACCGAGATTATCACTATTGTGCAAGTAGAAGGAGCTGTTTGAATCCTTCATGATAGGTGTCGCCCTTTGCTATAATGAACCACTAGCTGGTAAAGAGACTAAGGGGTCGAAACGATTTTGTTGACCTCTACTTTGATTTTGCTGACCTCCTCCACGAGCCATCAATCAGTGAGTAGCAGTGAGAAGAATTCTTTTTGATACCATATCAGAAAAATAAGGAGAAGATAATGAAAGGAAATGAGAAATATTCATTATTCTCATTGATATCTATCGAAAACGGAGAGGCTACATATATAGCCTTGTGAAGAAAAATAGCCTAGCTTTCAAAGAAAGAAAATAAAGCTCAGCAAAATAGAAAAGCACAACCGAATAACAAACTTCTCAAAAAACAAAAAAACAGCAATCCCGAGGCAAACCCATTAACCTCTAATTATCTTAATAAAACCATTAACCATCTTAATAGACATAGATGTGTCAAATAAATAGTCCATATATATACTGTAGTCTCCTACTAGCTAATCTGACGCATTTCTATTTTTACCTAGAAGGAAACATTTGCAAACGTTTAAAAGTTCAGAAGGATAATATACATTTGTTTCAAAATTTTGAAAAAATAAAATTACAAATTAAAATTCAAGAGCATTTTGTAACAATACCAAAAATTTGAGGAGAAAACCTTAAATTTGTCCTACACACAAAAAATGTTGATTATGCATATACGAAGAAAAATTTGAAATAATAAATCACTAATACAAAAAAGAAATAAAATCTTAAATGTTTTAATTTAGAAAATTTTTACCATAGCATGTTGTTGATATTTGAAAGTGCATGAATAAAACAAGTGATAAAGTGATGAGAAAAGTATCATTCCCATGAAAATATTATTATTAAATACCAAAATTAGTTAATTTTAATTTTATTTGACTGATCAAAAAATATTTTAAGTGAAAAATTGAATAACAATTACAAAAATAAATAAACATAAATTGAAAGCAAACAATTAAATACACAGATGCTAGGAATTATGATTTTACCATAATTAATCAGATTTAATTTTATCTAAGCATATTATTATGATTTTGTGTTCATGTTTGTTAATGATCAACTACCTTTTTTACTTTATATACTCTTTCTCAAATTATACATAAATTCTACTTTTTATAATTAAATTTATATAAATAATTAGTAAATTAAAATTCATGATGAACAGTACCATATATATGAATAGTAAAAATATGAATCCGAATTTAATTATAAAAAATGTTTATTGAAAAATAAATAATAATTAATAAAATGACTATACAAAAATAGATAAATATATCTCTATTCTACCATAGATTCTATAATATTTATTCTAAAGTTAATTCACAAAAATCTCTTCTCGATTTCATTTTATTCCTCAAATTATTCAAAAGTTAGCCAAAAATTTGAAAGCATTAATTTCGAAAATAAATACGCCAACAAATATGGCAATCATAATAATATACTTAATTTAATCAAACTATCAAAATTAGGATACATCATAACTCCTAGCAAAATTTTATTTAATTCATAATGTGAAATAAAATAACAAAATAAAATAAATTAAACATAATGACAAAATAAAAATAAAAATAAAAGTAAGAAATAATGGATATTGATTTTTACACCAACATAATCTTTAGAAACTTCTTTTATTAAAACTAAAATAAAACTAAACAAAATAAAAAACAAAAATTTAAAAGTGATTTTTAGCTTCAGAAGAAGCTTTTACATCGAATGATTTTAAGCCTTCCCTCAAAATGGCCTTTTATAGACAACAATTATAGAATATTGCACCAAACTTTCACATACATGTAAAAAAAAAAAATTCTAACTTTTAGGTGCAAATTCGGTGCATGGGGCAACTGGTAGCACGCGACTTCAGAGGTTCACGTGGAGAGATTCGGCAAAAAAGTAAAGAGAAAGAAAAGAAAAGAAAAGAAAGAAAAATAATAATAATATAATACTATGTGTGGATCTCAGTTATATCCTTATTGATTCAAATTTTAAATCTGTCATAACTTCTTCATATTAGTTCCGATTTAAGTGATTTTTTTCTTTAAAATACTTGTATTAATGAGAGGATAAAAACAAGACCAATGAAGCTTATAGACTCTCGACATGAATAGTGATGTTCGACGAAATCCACTTTAGATATATGCATTTTAACACACAGATAAACAAAATGCAAAAAATTTGATATTTCTAAAATAAAATGCTATCATTAAAATCATTGGAAATATATTATTACTAAAAGAAAAATATAAAATAAAGATAAATAAATAATATTATGAAATTAATAAAAAAATATAAATTAAATTAAACAAAATAAATAAAAATAAAAATAAAACAATGAAAACAAATAAAATTCTCAAAAATAAACTATTTTTTATATATAAAAAAAATCGTAAAATAACTCCATTTGATAGAATTTTCATAGGATATTCTATTTTATATTATTATTAAGATCTGATTTTAACAGTTGGATTATTTCTACAATTTAATTTATACATGAAGCAATTCTATATGCATGTTGCAATTTTTTAAAGTGAACACTGGTAGACTACTCTATTAAAAATTAATCTAATAGTTAAAAAATAGTTTGCATGATTAGTGCATAATAAAAGGTCGAATCACAGGAGGACCATTCAATTTAAGGGTTTTTTTAATTATTTTCTATAATTTTCTCATTTTGGAAAATTGGTCCTTACATATTTATTTTTGTAGCTCTCTTCATAAATTTAAAATTTTAACAGTTGCACTCCTAAGAGTCGTAGGAAAAAGCTTAGGGAGTGTTACAATGTATGTGCGCAATTTTAGGGGGACATAGCATTTGAAAAAAAAAATCCAGAATAATTCATCAGATTTAAAGATGGTGCTTTTGAAATTTGAAGATCTTTCGTCATCTTGGTACCATGGAACTTGGACTAGATCCTCAATCTACATTTAGGGGTTATAATTAGTGTTTTTATATCTTCCAAACAATAAATTCAATTATATATATATATATATAGATAGAAAGCCATACCGTTAAAAAAAGTTTATAAAGTGACATGTGACTGTTGTTCTAGTTTTAAAGCATCTTAAATTTTAGAATGACATGATCATATGACTCTCATTTATCATCCCGTTTTAAATACAATCCAATCATACATATACTCTACAACTGTAGGAAGTCAATGGTAAGATTGACTTATGAGTCGGCGTATCCTCAACTTCAACTTCAATAATTTTCTCGCTTCCGTTGTCTGGTTTTGTTAGATGTCCAAAAAAAAAAACAAAAATCAGTTGTAATATGGCAAGAACGTCCACTAAATTCCTCATATCTAGCATGACCTAACCTCCTTTACATATTAAAGGAAACATTTAGAATGAAAACAATTATGATGGAAATAGTTTAAATGAAAATATTATCACTGGAAAAAAAAAACATTCAGATAACAAAATATTGGCTCTCTAATATTTAGAAATTTGCCTAACAATTGCAAATGGTAACGTTTTGCAACATTTCATATTATTTCAAGTGTTTGTTCTCAAATGTCCATTTAAAATGTTGGAAAATTGAAACATTTGAAATTTTGGGAATGGTTGAAAAAAATGCAGTACTCTTCCTCTTTCTACTTCAATATTTCCATTTCTAAAAAGGAAAAAAAATTAAGTTTTAAAATCTTAAATGTTTTAAAAAGATAGAATAAGAGTTTTAAAATTCAGAGAGCTAAATATGAAAGACCCTAAAAATCAGGAGGGCAGATGAGATTTATTCATTTAAGTATGTATCCAACTTTAACCGTATGTAAATTTATGTAAAAATTTAAGTTTATTCTTTTATTATAAGAAAAATAATAATTATATTCTTTTACTTGAATTAAAAGTATGACTAATTAGCTTACATTTCATAAAAAAAATCTTTTAATGGGTGGCATTCTTAATTGCTAGTGCATATTTCTAAATTTTAAATCTAATCAAAATTATAATAAAATGAATAATAAAATGAAGAGTACTAATTTTCATTTTTTGTCTCTAAATTATAGTTCTAATATCATTTTAAACCCTAAACATTAAAAAGCCCTAGGACTAGTTCTCGATTTTCCCGAAATAGTCTTTTTTAATATTCCAAAAACACGGTTAAAAGTTGACTCTAATTATGTGGCGGTAAGCCCTGCTGTCGAGACTCTACAGTGCTATTACAGTCAACTCTGTAGTTAACCGTAATAGTGTGTAGGCCTCTAGGGTCGTCAGCAATCATGTTTAACTTGAAAACTGCTTGAAAATTTTACGGAATAAATTTTTTTTTCTTCTTGATATAAAACTTGTTCGAGAATGTGATAAGAAAATCATGTTAACAAAATAACCTGTACATGAATTCATGATTCCCCTATCACATAATCTTGACTTGAAATCATGTTCTTGAAATTACATGTTTAAATCTTTCAAAATTGTACAGTAGAAGACTAATGGTGACCACAATCTCTCATCCAATCTTCTTGGCATGTACATACCTTGTCCATCGTCCACCGTGTACTACTGGTGAACAGGTCTCTTACCTGTAACATGTGAACAAACTGGTGAGCTATGAGCTCAGTAAGTTCAAACATAAAAACATGAATCATAACATGCTATACTGTGCTTATGCATGAAACTTGACTCTGAAAACATGCTCATGGCTGAAAGTTAAGTCTTAGGACGTTATCTGATATTAAGTTTTGGTTTTGGACCCCTGATTGGTCATACCGACATGTTAGCATAACTGGGAGCGGTACTTTAGTGCTGACCTCCTCAATCTTAACTGAAGCTGAACATGAAAACCTCCCCGTGGATCGAGAGGCCGATACGCCAATAACTGGTTTAATTACCATCTTGTCTAGAATTCCAATTGGGTAGCATACTGATTGCCCCCACAGTAAGAACCTGTTACATATTTTACTTGGGGTGTGAGTTTTATTAAACACACTAAGGTACCTTGTGCACTTACATGTTTTCGTGCTTGAAGCTTATTTGACATGTGTACCTGAATCATCTACATGGACATGAATCTCTACATGCATGACATGAAACTGACATGAGTATCGTGATGTAGACAATCAATGTCTAACATGCACGTCATACAACAAACATAACATCATAAACATAACAAGATTGTCCACATTGCAGTTAGGACAATGCTTGAACTTACAGAAAGTCGGCTAGTGTGAGCCTCTGCTGATCTGGGACTGTTGTCTCGGGGTCTCTGGCTTTAATTCTTATAAAAGAAATAACCATCGATTATTTACAATACTCATCTTATACTGGAAACATGGCAAAATATGTAAAATCTTATTTTCAGACTTTTTTTTTTAACTTCGAACACGCCTTCCTACACGGGCGTATTCCTGGCCGTGTACTCCTCTGGACTTTATGTGCATGGCCTGTAATTCATGCAACATGGCCGTGTACTCATGCGTGCTTCCACAGGTGGTTACATGGCCGTGTTTATGGCCGTGTACTCCTCTGAACTTTACGTGCATGCTTACACGGTTACTTACACGGCCGTGTTTCTGGTCGTGTTTTCCTGTTGTCGAACATGGTCTGCTGCACGTCCTTCCCATGACTATGTACCCCTAGACACGGCCCGATACACGGCCGTGTTCTTGGCCATGTACCTCTCGGGTCTAAATTTTCTTGCAATACGGTCGTGCATGTGGGTATGTTCGGGACCCGTGTTCTAAACACGCTCGTGTTCATACCAGAATCAGGATTCTGGGTCTGAAATGCTCTGCTCTGATTTTCTAAGGCTTTATGGCCTTTGTTCTACTTCTTGCACTCAAAATCGATCTTAATAGGATCGTTTCAAAGTACCAACTGCATTTCTACTATCATCAATCCATAGTTTCATAAGCAAAATTTCGCATTTTGCTTCTTTACGTCTCTTGACTCAACATTTTGAAAAATTTGAACTTTCTTGAAGAAAACTCACTAAACTTGTTTTTCTAAACTATCAACTCATGGATTCGTGTTTAAAAACAACTAGGCTCGAACCATGTTTCGATCTAACCGAAAATCTCAACATGATTAACTCACATTCTCTTTTTTCACTCAAAACCCTAGATTTTTCCACCCGAAAATGTGAGAAAAACGAGGGTTTATCTTACTTGAAGCTTGAGAACTTCTTGCTATGGATTCTTGGCTGAAACTTAAACGATTTCCTGGTTGGAAGAGAAAAATCTGAACTTGAATGGATTTACTCTTCTGCTCTCTCTCTTTCTCGGTTTCTCTCTCTTTCTCTTTCTTCCTTTCTCTTTCTTTCTCTTTCTTTCTGCCGTTTCTTTTTGCAGCTCAACCAAGTGAACTAATTCACTTGGGCTTCTTTGCCTAAAGCCTCACGTGCCTCACCTCCTCTCTCACATTTTCTTTAAATTTTCTTTAAAGAAATGGGACTTTGTTTGGCTAATCTTGGCCATTGATCAATGTGGCTTGCATGTGAGCCATTGATCTCTTAATATGCATTTTCCACATACTTTTCTATTAAATTTAAAACATCATAACTTGGATTAATGTTTAGCTTTTAAACTATATTCATTAATTCATTGTTAATTTTGATTAAAACTCAGTAAATCAAAATTTTCTTTTACTCTGTATTCTGTAGCATGTCTCATCATGAATGTACATTTGTTTACATATCTTGTACAAAATTTTTCGAGAGTGATAAGTTTCTTGGTTATCACAAATTACCAACTAAATAGCTAGTGCATTTTAAATAAGATTAAGTATGTTGTTTTAATATTATAATATAAGCATTTTAAGAATTTAGAGCTTCCAAGATTGAAATCTAGAATGCGAAAATGAAAAAATTAACTTTGATCAAATAATTACAATCTAATTTTTAACAGTATTTTGAGAGGGAGGATTATAGCGTAAAACATTAATAGTTCGGAGATTGAGTTTGGGACATTTAAAAGTGTAGAAACTAAAATAAATTAAACCTGTAACTCAAGGCCAAAAAACAAAATTAATACAAACGAAAAAGTGTGAAAAACCTATAAAATATATCTATTAAAAGCTGTACTGCCCATCGACGGAATCCTCTCTTTTTTTTGGCACTGAGTCTCTGTCCAAGAATTTTTTTTGGCTCCACCAGTCCACTGCGTGCAGACCATCAAAAAGGGAAACGCGGAGAAGTTTTTCTCTTTTTGGCACAATATCCCACCTCTTAGATGCTATTTACTACAATAAATCAACCATTAAACAAATGAAAAAAAAAAAAAAGAAAAACAAAATTTTTGTACGCAAAAATAATGTTCTCGGCAATTTCCAAAACATATGCCTATATAAATAGCAGCCTATCACACGTTACATACCGTTCTTCATGTACTAAACATACTTCCACATTCCAAAGTCTGTCCTCTAGTTTGTTTTCTTGGTTCCTTTCTTGAGATATATATATATATATAAAATATACACATCTATATACACAATATATGGCCAAAACTTATCCTCCATTTGGAGGATTATTGAGAGCTTGGGCTCTATGTTTGGTGATAATTCTATCGGATCTCATTGGGGAGGCATTGAGTTGGAAGGTGAGACACTACAACTTCGACGTGGAGTACATGTACTGGTCGCCGGATTGCGTTGAGCACGTCGTGATGGGGATCAACGGCCAGTTCCCCGGCCCCACCATCAGGGCCAACGCCGGCGACACCGTCGTCGTTCGCCTCACCAACAAGCTCTACACCGAAGGAGTTGTCATCCATTGGCATGGAATTAGACAGGTACAAAAAATGTTCACCCAACTTTGCCACCATTTTTTTTTTCCGTTGAAAAAAAAAATGTTATCTCACATATATGTTGCTACTATTTTGTTACATTTTCTGATATATATATATTTTTTTTGCTGAATGATATTTTATACTCTATATACCCATTATATACATAATTCCATCAGTTAGGTAGTCCATGGGCAGATGGAACCGCGTCAATCTCACAGTGTGCTATCAATCCCGGAGAGACCTTCACATATAGGTTCAAAGTTGACAAGGTAATTACTTTTCCCCACCTCAACAATAATCTAAGAGCTTCTTCTATCTTCTATTCTTTAGTGTGTTATCTTTTTAGCTAAAAAGGAAAAAGCTGTAGACTCCATTTCAATATAGGTGGTCGGCTTGAGCATTTTCAAAAGAGGCATCAACTACTTTTTTTTTTTTATCATTATTTTATTTTATTTTATTTTATTTTCGTTTGTCAATTACTAACTACTAGCTAGGTGTTTACTGGGGCTACTTTATGTCACAAATTAATAAATAAATCATCACCTAGTGAGTTTAAAAACTCCGGTATTACTTTGTACTATTTTTTAGATTTTAGGGATTGTTGTTACCGATATGGTGGATACAATATATTATACAATATATATACGCTAATTTATGTATATATGTATATTATATGTATATGCTTGTATGACCTTCCCCATACTGCATGCCAAGTGTAATATTATATCAGGCTGCATTTGTTTACAGTGTGTTTTATGTGTTGTTTTGAGTGTAAAAATTTAAATTCAAATCAAATTCAAATTCATATAATGTTTCTCTAACAACAATTAAACTATTTCTAGTCTAATCTTTAGGTAATATTTTAAGGTAGGATTATGCGTTCCAGTGTTAAATCTGTAAAATAAAAAATCATTCATTTTATATATATTTTTATATTAATGTGATTTTTATAAGTAATATTAAGGGACGCTAATAATATTAAAGGGCCAATATATATAGTAAACGTAAGCTCATAATATGACGGACCTTAATAGTATTTTATAATAGTGTTGGGTAGATTTTTTTTTTATTCTATTTTTAAGGTTAAAATTTGCATTATTGACGTGAGACAATATTGCGGAATGGTTATTTGATGCAGGCGGGAACATACTTTTACCATGGGCACTACGGAATGCAAAGATCAGCAGGGCTATATGGGTCGTTGATAGTTGACGTTGCAGAAGGGGAGAGAGAGCCGTTCCACTACGACGGTGAGCTAAACCTGTTGCTGAGTGACCGGTGGCACCAAAGTGTTCACGACCAAGAAGTTGGCCTCTCTTCTTTGCCGTTCCGTTGGATTGGTGAACCGCAGGTAATAAAATCATTAGGATAACATAATATATATATATATATATGTGTGTATATATATATATTTCTTTTTAACCCACCCCACTTTTACCTGCTCTTTGTCCGAGGACTGCTAACATCGGCTAAAAAATTGGTTGACTAATTAGGTTTTGATTAATCTCTCCGCGTCAGATCTGCATTCCGCAGAGGTTGATGCATGCTATGCCGAGTGCATACTTATTAATAAATTTTATTATTTAATTTACTAGATTAATTTTTTAATTATCTAAATTATAATTAAAAATAATTTTATATATTACATTATATATTTTTTTAATATTTATATTAGTTTTTGTTTGTTTTTAGTATTATTTTCATATTATATTTAAATATAATATAATTTTCATCCAAACATAAAAATATTACATTCAAATACTAATCATATCATATTTTAAATTTAATATAATTATTATTTATTATTTTATTTATTTTTATTTTTCTCAATCATATTACATATTTTTTTCTTTTTATGTTTATCTATCACATTATATATTTATTATTAAAATATAATTTAAATATTTTTTATCTAAATATATATTATATTTAAATATAATATAAATATATATTTTTTTAAATATAAATTATATTTAATATATTATATTCAAATACAATATAAATATAAATAAAATGCTTTCGACGAAACCTTACATATCATATCATTAAAAGTAAATTCGGAAACAAGAAACAGCACCTACTAACAAATAAAAGTACAAGATTTCGTATAACGTTTGTCATTAAACATTACTATGGGAGCTTTTCACAGTGGGACTATTTAAACGTAAGTGTATATTTTATAAACATAATTAAAATCAAATTAAAATAAAATATTAGTTACATGGTTGATAAAATTTAATATCCGTTGGATAGTTTAAAGACAACATTTTATTAATATTATAATTTTTCAAACACTATAAAAAAACCTTATTAGTAAAATTTTTTTTTTCATTTATTAGTAAAAGATTTTCTATTAATATAAGTAAGATATCTCAAAGACTAAAATGCTATAGAGATTGGAAATTTGGCCTAATTTGAAACATGAATTTGTTATGATTTTGAGTTCCTGAAAATTTTGTTTAGTGTAGGACTATGATGTTTAGATTTTTTTTTTTTTTTGGCTAAAGATGATGTTAGTGTGTTTTATATATATATTGATTGATAAAGATAATTTTTTTAAAATAAAAATGTTAGCATAGACTAAGTGATTCTGCCAAAATCGTGGACTAATTTGACACTAAAGGCCAAAGATAATCACTAATTTGACATTAAAGAAAAAAAATATTACATCCAAATATCAATCACATCATAATTTAAATATAATATAATCAATATTTATTATTTTATTTTTTTTATTAAACACATTATATACTTTTTTTTTTCTCTTTATTTTTATCATTCACATCATATATAATACAATTCAAATATTTTTTATTTAAATAAATATAATATTTAAATATAATATAAATATTTTTTAATCTAAATATATATTATATTTAATATATTCTATTGCATTCAAGCATTCAACTTTAAAAAATGGCGTTTGAAAACGCTCCCTGCCTATTTTGTTAATTTATTTTTAAGGGGGGAAAAAGAACAAAAATAAGGACATTTGATTTTTTTTTTAATTTAAATTAAACTGGTAACGTGACAAGAAGTCCTTGCACTTGAAATATTCTATTCAGCATGGGTCATTATTCCTTTTTTTTTTTCTCTCTCTTTCTCTCTGATTCCACTGGTCATTATTCGGTGGAACATTGGAACTTTTTCTTTTCCTCTTCTTTATTTTTTTTTTTAAACAATGGAATATCTTTTCTAACCGGTTGGGGGAAAATGAAAATAAAAAATAAAAAAAAAAAACGTAGTCCAGCAGTGGCCACGTGCGGGAACACGGAGACTAACAGTTGAAAAAAAAAATATGCATATATATATTTGAAAACACCTTTTTTTTAAGAGAATAATTAACAATTGGATATAATGGGAGTCATATGTCTTATCCAACACGTATATGAAAAACCTTATGATATGCAATTTTTGAAAAATATTCAAGTTGTCATTCACCAAGTTATTTTATTGCAGGGAACTTTTTAGATTATGCTTTTATTTTTTAAGAATAATCCTTTGAGATACTTTAAATTATATCAATAATACCACTGTTATATGGCAAATAATTTATGTAGTGTAGAGCCTCATATAATTTTCTCCAAATTTAATTTTAAAGGGGGCAATTTCAAAAAGGGAAACCTTTAGGTGGCGTTTGGTATTGTTTTTGAAATTTTTTCTATTTTTAAAAAAATTAAAAATGGGAATGTTTTGAAAACTGTGTTAAGATCATTTCTGAAACTGTGTTTGGTTATGTTTTCTAAGTGTATATTTTGAAAAACATAAAAATGAAATTTTGTTTGATTATATTTTTTCAAAACCCATTTCATTTTCAAAAAACCCAAAAAACACAATATTTTTTAGAAATGAAAATAAAAAGTGAAAACAATTTTTTTTCGTTTTCAAAAAACCCAAAAAAACAACATAGTTGAAAACGGTGTTTTCGAAACGGTTTTGAAAACGTTACATAAACAAACGCTATTTTGGAACCGTTTTCATTTTCTGTGTTTTTGAAAATGAAAAATTATTTTCAAGAAAAAAACATTCGCCCCCTTAGTTGGTGCTTCTTTTTTCTCTTTTGGCTGATAATACATATATATATATATATATATAATAGGCATGGTATTGTCCTAGGTGGTAGGTAAATGTTAGGCCAATATCTTTTTTACCATCTCAACGCTGGAGGTGATACCATCTGTTCGACATAAAGGGGGAGAAAAACAAAATCACCAAAGATAGAAAAAGGACATCAAGCAATTAAGATTTAGTCTTGAAAACGTATTATATTTATATTATATTTAAATATAATATATTAAATATAATTTATATTAAAAAAAATTTATATTATATTTAAATATAATGTATGTTTGAATGAAAAGTATTAAAATTATATTTTAATAATAAATATATGATGTGATAGATGAAAAAAAAGAGAAAAAAAGAATATATGATGTAATTAGTAAAAGTAATAGAAAAAATGAGATAATAAATAGTAATTACATTGGATTTTAAAATGTGATGTGATTGGTATTTGAATGAAATACTTTTTATTTAGATAAAAATTACATTACATTTAAATGTAATATAAATGCAATGCTATAAACAAACGAGGGTAATTGTTTTAAATGATAATTATGTGTTTGTTATAATAATATCTTACATTTTATCAAAAATATTGCACCTATTTTTTGAAGTATATTAATCATTTTAAAATTATTTCTTATTTAAAATTTATGAAAGATCCGTAATTTAGAAATCGTATTCATAATCTTTCAAAAACAGAAAGCGAATTGGAGCATTCTAGGAGATTTTTGCTATTTCTTTTGTTCAAATTAAGGTTTTTTTTTTTTTTTTTCCCATATCGTAATTCAACTTTAGTTTTGTAACCCTAAATTCGTTTTGCTTGTCATTTTTTTTTTAACACGTTTCACTTCTTTTTTGGATTTTTTTTCCACTATTGCAATCTGCAGAGCTTGTTAATCAATGGAAGGGGACAGTATAATTGTTCACTAGCAGCGCACTATAGCAACTCCTCGATTTCGAACAAGTGCAATTTGAGGGGAGGGGAACAATGTGCACCCCACATTCTTCATGTCCTTCCCAAAAAGACATACAGGCTAAGGATTGCGAGTACCACAGCCCTAGCCTCCCTCAACTTGGCCATTGGGGTAATAATCCTTTACTTTACACATTCTCCATTCCTCTACGTATTATTCCTATATTTATACATACATCTATGTGGACAGCCGTTCACCATAATATAAAGACTTACTTACATTGGTGCCCCTAAACTTTTTTAATTTAAAAATTTAGTCCTTAAACTTTTTTTTCTTGATAATTAATCTCTTGAATTTATAAATTTTAATAATTCAATTCTTTTTGCTTAAATCAATTAAAATTATGATAATTTTTGACGAAAGAAAAACTTGCATATTATAATCCAAAAGGGCATTATTAATCATTTTTATTTAATTTGAATACAAATTTCTTTTTAAAATTTATGTTTAAATTTGAATATTAAGTTAAAGATTTTAAAGGAAATTATTTTAGAAATAAGCAAAAATGATCAACAACGCTTTTTTTTGGAATATAATGTGTAGGCTATGAATAAAAAATCATCTAAATTTTAACAAATTTGAACAAAAAGATCTAAATTGTCAAAAATTATAACTTTATAGGATTAATTGTCAAGAAAAAAATTTATGAACTAAAATACCAAATTCAAAAAGTTAAAGGAGCATTCCTACAAATAAGTCTAATATAAAAGCACAAAATATAACACGATATATATTAAACATAGTAATACCATAAAAAATGTAACATCAAAAAGTTTAGTTACTCTAAAAGTTTTATATATTTTCAATATTATTGTTAGGTTAAGTTCATATTAGGTTAAAAAGAAATAAATTTTGTATTATGTCTCTTCATTTCATGTCCATTTTTGTCAATTTGACATTCCATAATAATTATACTTTGCAGTTTATTAAACGCTACTATATTGCTTTTAAAATCAACAACAAATTCAAAATTACAATTTACCAAACATTCAGTTGCTTTTTAACCCAGAAGGTAATTCTTTTAAACCCGAAAGTAATATCAAACCAGCTTGAAGAATATATAAATTTTACGAAGGGTTTACAATGTAATTTCATATATTAATGTAAAAGATGTTTTTAAAAAATTAAATAAATAATTAATATTAAATTAATAAAATAATAACACTAAATAAAATAAATATAATAATTAAATTATAAAACATAAAATAAAAAAATATAAAATTATAGATTTAACCTGTATTTACATTCTGTCATTGGTTTAGGGGGCGTTTGGCAATTAAATTGTATTTTAATTTTACTCAAATACAATATAATTTTATATCAAACACAAATTTTGTAACAGTATTACGAAAATAATTACTATTTAAAATATTTTTAAAACAATCACATCAACTTTTTAACTTCACTATTTATCTCTATTTTTATCAATCACATCAATTTTTCAACTCTAAAATACTTTTTATCTAAACATATATTTTTTCCAAATACAAAATAAATATTTTTTAATAAAACATAATATTTAAAAAATAAATTTTATTTAAATATAATCAAAATATAATACGTTTATCAAAAGGTTTGGGTAAAATTAACATTGAATTGGGTGCGAGATAAGATAACCATATCTCCGAAATTAGTACTTGTCTCACGCTTAAAAAGACGAGGGATAAAGTTGAGAAAGTTTGGGTGGGGGGAATGATTACCCTTTGGAGGGAAAGTAAAACAAAGAATCATTTTGCTCCTCAGGCACGTGTATGTTCCATGTGCGTTAAAAGTCACCTAGGGTTCAATAATGTTTTTAATTTATATTAATTATTTTGCTGGAATTTAGAAACAAAAAAGACACGTATACATGGCTGTTATTGTAATTTAAAAACAATAAATTCACACCTAATTCGGAAAAAAAAAAAAAGGAATTGTGATGGAGAATATTCCTTTAAGAAAGTGACGAAAGTCAAAACAATAATCATGACACATGCAACTAAAAAAATGAAAAACCATATGTGCTTTTCAAAAATAAAAAAAGACTACCATATGTCCTTAATTTCTTCACGAACATGCACTGGCCCTTTGGTCTAATATGTAGTGTAGGGAAGGAGCGTTGGGTGGGATTTGATTGGAGGTTTGATTTTATTTGTAATCTTTTTTTCTTATATATTATTAAGATGACATTTGTTGACGATAAGAGATATCAATAATGTCTAATATTAACTTACTATTAAAACCATAGGTCTAAAAGATTGAGATTTCATTTTTATATGAACTATGGTGTAACACTGATGGTGCCTCGAGGTTTAGGACTAGGCCTAAAAAAACTCACCAGTTGGCTAAAAATTGCCATATCCTCCTCCTGCTGCGGGGACCCATAGGCCATAACGTTGCACGTTTTGGTACGTTACCAACTCATTCAACAGTCTTCCTCAAGAAAGGGGGGAAAAAAAAAACACACACACACCCACTCATATATATATATATATTCACATGTCATGAGTCAGTGCTGAGTCAATTTGGTTCTTGTTATATCCTTGTTAGTAGCCAACCTACTAAAGCAATCTACTTTAAGCTCCCGTGGGGCGCAATGCTTTGGGGACATTTGGATCATTTTATTCGAATGGTCATTCTCAATATGCGTTTGTTAGAAATAATTTGAAATGGATCAATCAAATATCATTTCAGTTTTTGTTTCTAAATAGTAAAAAGTCTCCACTATAAAAATGACACTTGAATATGTTATGATATAATTAAATATAGAGTTCTGTATTTTATTCTATATAATTAAATATAGAATTAACGTTAAATTATATCTATAACATTAACTCAGCTAAATAGATTCTTACCTCAATCACTTGACATGTTTTCTTTTCTTTTTTATTCTTTTTTCTTTTTATGAATTTATGCTGCTTACAATCATACACACATTATAATTGACCCCTTTACCAGTGTTGTAGCATTGTTTCATTGCGTCCCATGTGATGTGTGTCATAAAACATCTTTTAAGAATAGAAAAAATTCCACTTGATGTTGTTATCCATTTCAGTTTTACCAATTTGTTTGTACGAGAATTTTGTACTATGATATTACTTAAAAATGTGAATCAGCAACATTTAGAGAAAGGAGAACAAAAAGGGGTAGGAATAAAATTTTTTTGATATCATAATTAACATATCACCGAATTTTTCGAGCCAGTAATATAGCACTACCTTATGATTATAAAAATGTGATATGCATTATAAGAAATTTATGATTATAATTTTTAGTACTTGTGATCATAATGTCTACCAAAATAACTAGAATCATCACTTTTTTTTTCTTTATTTTTTTCAGAATCACAAATTGCTGGTTGTGGAAGCCGATGGGAACTATGTTCAACCATTTGCAGTGGATGATTTGGACATTTACTCTGGAGAGAGTTACTCAGTCCTAATAACCACAGATCAAGACCCTTCACATAACTATTGGCTCTCAATTGGTGTTAGAGGAAGAGAACCAAAAACCGCACAAGGCCTTACTCTCCTAAATTACCTCCCAAATTCAGCTTCAAAACTTCCCCTTTCACCACCTCCAATCACTCCCAAATGGAACGATTACAACCGCAGCAAATCATTTACCAAGAGCATATTTGCCCGGATGGGGTCCCCTAAACCACCGAGAAACTTCGACCGTCGGATCGTCCTACTCAACACCCAAAACCGTATCAACGGCTACACAAAGTGGGCCCTCAACAATGTCTCCTTAGTTTTGCCCCCTACCCCATACTTGGGATCCATCAAGTTTGGGCTCAAGAATGCATTTGACAACAAAAGCCCACCTGAGAGCTTCTTGGCTGATTATGACATCATGAAACCCGCGACCAATGTGAACTCGACAGCTGGCAGTGGGGTCTACATGCTTGGGTACGGCACCACGGTGGACGTGATTTTGCAAAATGCTAATGCCTTGGCTCAAAACGTTAGTGAAATTCACCCATGGCACTTGCACGGGCACGATTTTTGGGTTATAGGTTACGGCGAAGGGAAATTTTCTCTAAAAGAAGAGAAAAGTTTCAACCTCAAGAACCCCCCACTCAGAAACACGGCGGTGATTTTCCCATATGGGTGGACGGCTCTCAGATTTGTCGCGGACAATCCCGGGGTTTGGGCATTCCATTGCCACATTGAGCCGCATTTGCACATGGGGATGGGAGTGATTTTTGCTGAAGGTGTTCACCGTGTAGGTAAGATACCTAATGAGGCCCTTGCATGTGGTCTAACAGCAAAGATGTTCTTGAGTGGTAACCACAACTAAGATTATTGATTTAGTGAAAAGATTGATCAGAGCATTGCTTAGTGTTTTTATCAATGCCCGTCTGCCTAGACTTTTTTTTACCCCCTTAGCTTTTAGGCTTCTTTTTTAATAAATATGAGTAAGTGTTCGTGAGCAGAGCAATTTATTTTTGATTGTGTTTTTCATTTGTAACGTGCCACAGCTTGGGTCATTGTCAACATATATATAATTTTACTCGAATGGATCATCTTTTTCATCAATGCAAGCATTATACTTTTACTTGCCTAACATTAATGCTATGATAGGCAGCGTTGCACCCAAAACTAGGTTTTATTGAGTATTTGTTTAATAGAAGACCTGTTAATTAACGGACACCACTAAAGAAACTTAGATGGTGACATATAATTTTGAAAGGACAAACTCATACGGAAATTGCAAATGGACAATGTTTATTCCTACGAGGATGAAAAGTATAATCTAACCAAAAAAAAAAAAAAAAGTATGAAAAGAATAATATGAACACATTTCAGCTACGACGCGACAAAATAGACAATATTGAAAGGATAAGATTCCTGGAATTCATGGAAAAAGTAGAAAAAACAAACGAATAATTTCCACTAGCAAACTGGACATTTTGGAGTAAGGACTAACTTAAGGATAAGTTTCTTTTATGGCGTATTGACGACCTCCTTTATTTATCATATTATATTTATATTATTAAATATAATATAATTTTTATTAAAATATATTATATTCAAATATTAATTATATCACAATTTAAATCTAATATAATTATTATTTATCATTTTATTTTTTCTATTCTTTTTATTATTCACATCACATATTCTTTTTCTTTATCTCTTTTTGTTATCTACTTTTATCAATTACATCATATACTCAATATTTAAAAACAATTTAAATATTTTTTATTTAAATAAATATTTCATTTGAATGTAATATAAATATTTTTCATTCAAATGTATATCACATTTAATGTATTACATTCAAACATAATATAAACCCAATACGTTATCAAGTGAAAAATCATTTTCTAATATAATATTAGTAATTTGATTACTTCTTTCCCATATTATTGTAACAGATTTTTTAGTAATTATAATTATTGTTTGATTGATAGTGCATGTACATTTTATAATTGTTCATAAAAATTAAAAACAAGATCCAGTGACGTAGAAAATATTTCAATTAAAATTAAACTTTTATTTTTTCTTGATAAAAAGGAATCAACAGTAGCAGCACATCTTAAAAAAAAACAAAACAAAAACAAAAACTAAAGATATTAGCAGTACATCTATTATCCATAACTTAGTGAAATCACATGTTCAGTAATAGAAGGATGTGAAAATAATAGAAATATTGATTTTAATTTGAATTTTTAAATATCAATTTATCTAGTATTGAGTTATCATTTTTTTATTAATAAATACAATAAGTTAATATGATAATATTTTTAACACTTATAACAAATCACATGTCATATAAATCAATATTCCAAACTTTGAATTACTAGTATTTTCTTAAAACAATTATTATGTTACTGCTATAATGAAAGTAGCCCTTGGCAAGAGTCACAGTAAGTTAGTGATCTCTCTGTTTTTTTTTTTTCCCACGATATGGATTCGAACTTTGATCCATTTTTTTATTCTCAGGGCAGTTAGCTTGGATTAAATGAAATATAATTTTGATAATTTTTAAATAAAAATGTATATCTCTATACATATATACCTATAAATTTATATATGTACATCTATATATTCTACAAATTAAAAAAGTGTCAATAATACACCCCTACCACTCCCTTTTATTTCTTTCCTCTTTTTCTATTTTTCTATTTTTTTAACTTGAAATTGAAACTACATTCTTAATTATATATTATCTTACGTAAGTTAGTAATTAGTTACAGTCTAATGACCTTATTATATATGTAACACCTTCATATGATATCTATGATCAATCTAAGGTCAAAGTCTATTCAACCTTTTGATCACGCTATCTTGAAGATCAATTATATATCCAATAAGAAAACGATTATTGATAACTCTAGGAAATAAAGTTATCATAGCTGTTTTTGATCTAAAAGTGTGCTTTGTCTAATGAGTTTTTAGTCATTTATTAGTCTATTAAAGCATTTTTTATTTTTATATGCAGAATTTTGTTTTAGAATGTTAAATTTAGATTTTCAAGAAGTTCTTAATATTTCAAAGTATTTTGCAGATTTGAAATGTAAAAGGCTATTAGGAGTGAAAAGTCATGCGTTGGGTAAGAAGAAAATGCAAGATTGGAGCAAAACAGCAAAGATGCATGATTTCTGGTAGTACTGCAGCATTGCTGGAGCAATTGAGCAGAGTTTGCTGAACCAGGTTGACAGGTCAAGACACAGTTGGCAGCAAATTTAATTGCTGACTTGGGCAGAAAAGGACAAGCACATGAGCTGTCTCACATTCTGGACACCAAACAAAATCTTAGCCCTTAGATTTCTGCATACTTGTACATTTCTCCTTTACCCTAGCATGTAAAAGGAAAATTATGCCTTTAGGAAAAAAAAAATGAAGGGAATGAGCAGAAAAGAAGGACAACTGAAAAAGGAAAAAGGAAGAATACAAGAAATTGATAGAAACCAAGGAGGAAAGGCATTGTACAGTGACTGGAGGCAGGTTTGAGCGATTTCTGAAAGAAGGAGCTAGAAATCCACCGCCAATCACTGTGAACTTTGTGTATTTTGTATATTTCTCCTTCAAATTTTCAGTTGTACTTCTTACTCTCTCTCTTTGAATAATGTTTTCTTATTTTGTTTTGTTTAAACAATCAGCCATGAGCTAAGTTATTTTAAACTGAGATGAGAGAGTACCTAAACCTGTGACTCATAGCTTGCATGATTAGTATGCTATTTTAATGTTATTCAGTTTATTCAATATTTTTTTTTAATTTATGCTCACTGATTGGCCATCTTAAGCATAATACTGTGATTCTAATTTGTCAGAAAGCTGATTAGAGTTAGACCTATGTTGAATAGTGTAAATTTAGTTGGTTTTGTGAATGGAATTAAATAATTTTACAAGTTAAGCAGGAATGTATGCTTGCCTCACATAAACCAATTGGAACCTAGGCTTAATATGATCTCATGCTTTATTTTTGCATAGAAATATGTTGAAAATGAAGTAAAGAGATAGCAGCATAAGTAGTTTAGAAGACTCTTATGAATGTTTGAGTTCTGAGTTAACTAAATAACATTACTGTAGCAGTGCTATAGCATACGTAACTCAAGTTACAGGGGAGAGGAAATTGAATCTTGGTCATTTCATCTCTGATTATTATCTAATCTGGTTTATTAATTATGCATTTAATTTTTTCCTGTTATTTCACATTATTTTAGTGAGTTTAATTTCATTTTATCTTTTTATCAATTTTTGCAATTACTTGTTAAGATTTACTAAGATTTTTAGTGATAAATTTCTATGTGGAACAATATTCGACTCGATCACTTTATTACTTGATTGCGACACATGCACTTGCGTAGTTATATTTTATGAGCAACAATTATTTATTATATATGAATAATAAATCATTTGCCAAATAAATGACCCAAATGCTTGTCCATTTTCGTATCCTATATAATATCATTAATAGGATAACCTTTACTCTTTATTAGAGTTATGATTCCATATCTATAAGCAAACTCTTCATCACATATAAGTAATGTACCTAATGAACCGGTCTAGCAACTTACTACTTTAAGAACACCTTAACCTTTGGAATATCAAAGTACACAAGTCATACACATGAAGTCATTTACTTACTCAGTATTAAGATTATTGCATAATAAACGTAAAAAATGAATTAATTTACTTAAGCAGACTACCTGTATTAATTATACTTTAGTCTAAGTCTAATATGTCACTATTTAGTAACATATCTATGTCTTTACTTTGGAGTCAACTTGCTCCAAACGGTCAAGACAAACCATCTTTTAAATTGGTTTTGGATAACATAATAGTCATAACGTAAGTTAGATGCTCATTCTAACCTCATAGACTACAGACTATAGATTTAAATTATTTACTTTAGAACGTTATTTTCTCGCTTATAAAATACCATTGCATGCAATATTCTAATAGTTTAATATCACGTTGTCAATAAACCATACTTGGTTACATTTATTTTAACATGTATAAGATAAGGATACATAAAAATGAAATGAATAACCTCGAATATATTATTAATTAGTTTAAAAATAAATGAAATACATAAATGTCTTTCCCTCTTAGAGCACTCCTAATAATCTTCCATTTGTCTTAAGCTAATAAATGTGCCATGTTACGTATCCCCATTATTTCTATATGCCTTTTAAATCTTCTAGCCATCAAAGTTTTAGTAAAGGGATTGAAAATGTTGTCCTCGGATGCAATCTTACATACATCCACTAGTCCATCCTCTATGTACTCTAATTATATAGTATTTCTGATCAATGTGCTTGGTCCTCTTATGGTGCCTCGATTCTCTTGTGTTGGCAATAGTCGTACTATTATCACAATAAAGTATGATAGCATTATCAATACCTAGAATGACCTCAAGGTCTCTAAAGAACTTATGAAGCAAACTACTTCTTTAGATGCCTCGGCCATAGCCACATATTCAACCTCCATTGTGGAGTTAGCAATGCAATCCTACTTCACACTTTTTCACACAATAGTGCCTCCTCTAAGTATGAACACTAATCTTAAAGTTGATTTCCTTGAATCCTTGTAAGTTTGGAAGTTTGAATCTATGCATCGTACAGGTGTTAGGTCTCCTCTAGAATATACCAGCATGTAATCCCCTGTTCTCTTAAGATACTTGAGTATATGCTTCATAGCTTGCCAATGCTTGGTTTCAAGGTTCGCCTGATTTCAATTTACCATACCTATTGCAAAACAAATATTCAGGTGAGTGCAAAGCATAGAGTACATAAGACTACCCATAGTAAATATGTAAGGGACCTTATACGCTTATTTCTTACGATATCTTAGGGCAGTTATCCAATGAAAGAGTTAGACCAACAATAGAAGGTTAAGAACCTTTCTTTACCTATTGTATTGGAAATTTCTCAATTATCTTTTCTATGTATGAAGCTAAGAATAGAGCTATCATTTTGTTTTTTCGATCTCTAAAGAGATGAATGTCTAAAATATAATTAGTTTCTCCTAAGTCCTTTATGTCAAACTATTGGGATAATTAAAAGTTGACTGATGATAAGTTCTCTTCATTATTCCTAATGAATAGTAAATCCTCAATATAAAGAACTAGAAAGATCACCTTGCCATCTTTTATATGTTTATAAACATAAAGCTCATTAACGTTCTGTTTAAAATTGAATGTTTTGATCGCCTGATCAAATCTTTGGTTCTATAAGTGGGATACTTGTTTTAATCCATAAATTGATTCAAGTAACTTGCAAACCTTGCTTTCTTGGCCTTCTGCCATGAACTTATCGAGTTGTATCATATAGATACTTTTATCAAGATAGCCATTCAAGAATGCTATCTTAACATCCATTTCCTAGATTTCTTAATTGAGAGCTGCAGTGATGGATAGAAGAATGCGGATAGATTTCAGCAACGTAACATGTGAAAAGTTTTCATCGTAGTCGACTCTAGCCTTTTGCATGTACCCTTTTGTCGCAAGTCTAACTTTGAAAGTTTCAACTTTTCCTTCGACATCCCTCTTTCTCTTATAGATCTACTTGCAACAACAAGTTCCTATATAGAGTTAAATTTCATTGAATCCATCTCATTATTCATGGCTTGATTCCAAAGCTTAGCATCAACATCATTTATAGCCTCATTATAGGTAATAGGGTCATCATCATGCTCATGAGTTTCGGCTTGGTATACTTCAGCGTCATACATTAAGAAACTCGGTTTCTTAGAAACTCTCCCATTACGTCGAAGTTGCCTAAACTATTGATCGTTTGTAGGTCTTTCACTAGAACTTGAACTTATATCCAAGACCAAAACTTGTAAAGTAATTCTATCACCTGATTACTCCTTAAGTACTACTTTACTTTAAGGCTTAAAGTCCTTTACATAACTTTCCTAAAGGAAGGTCATATGAGTTGAAATAATAACTTTTTGATCATTCGGGTTATAGAACAAACCTCTCTTAGTTCTCATAGGATTCCCTACAAACATGTACGATTTGGAACATGGCTCTAACTTATTCGCATTCCAATTCAATACATGTGCCAAGTAGCCCCATATTTTCATTGTCCAAGGGAATGTTTCTTCTTATGACACAATTCGTATAGAGTACCAAGAGTTGATTTAGTTGGAACTTAGTGTAAAATATAGTAAACCATTTGCAATGCATATCCCAAAAAAGATAATAGCAGCGTTGAATAACTCAACACGGATTGTATCATATCCAACAAGATTCTATTTCTCTTTTGGCTACACCATTTTGTTGTGGAGTACCAAGTGTAGTCAATTGTTACAAAATCCCATTCTTTATATCCAACATGGATTGTATCATATCCAACAAAATCTTAATTGTATCATATCCAATTGTATCCAATTGTTTCATATCCAATATGGATTGTATCATATCCAACAAAATCCTATTTCTCCTTTCGGCTACACCATTTTGTTGTGGAATACTAGGTGTAGTCAATTGTTACAAAATCTCATTCATAAAAAAACATTACAACAAATCCCAAGCAAATATAAAAGATTTTTAGCAAATAAAATATATAAGTATGTTTCTATGTGAAAAACTTAGGAAAAACATGTAGCACTGCAATAGTAATTTTTAGCATCTATTACTCCAAGCCATCGAAGGGTGGTCACAAATAGCCAAAAAACATAGATCCTATCTAATTAATATATATTATCTTAAATCCTCCAAGATTAAGACATATTTTAAAAACACTTATTTAGCCACCAATTTAACTAAGAGAGCTTCTAGGGGAAGGTTAATAATTAAATCAGCCTTGAGTATGTAACTATTGTTTATTAAATCTGACCCATGCGTTATTTGAGCCATTAAAGGATGGTCCCAAATAGAGCATGTCCAAATATGTTTTTCACATAGGAGATCCAACCTAATATATCGGTGACGGTAAACACTTAATGAGGGGCGTGGTCAAGGTGGAACTGATGCGAGATGTTATCATACTTTAACATATGGATCAACAATGGGGGCCATGAGTTTTTTTTGAAACCCTCTCCCACTCAATATTTTAAAAACGGTACAAGTTTTTTATGACACGTGTATGATTAATATAGTATAAGCAATATTCTTCTATTCTATATTACGTATTATCAAATATGCATCAAAGCACTCATCAAACATATTTATTCATCCATGACAAAATATAGAATAAATAAATGATAGAAAAATTAAATAATTTAGACATGGTCTTATTCTTAAAAAAAAATTAAAGATTACAAAATTATATCCAATGCATTCTTTGAGTCTTGAATTTTCCTCTATTTTTCTTTGTCCATCTTTATGTATCTCCACCATTTATTTCTCATCTCACAAATTCCTTAAAATTTAAATTTTGAAAAATTCAAATTTTAAATAATTTTAAATCTCATATATAACTATATGTAGTTTTAAATTTAATTAAAATTATATATATACACAATTTAGAATTTCGATTTAATTAAAATTTGAAAAATGACAATATTTAGAAAGTCGGGTCATACAGAGATTTGGCCCTTGGAGCTAGGTGTAAGGAGGAGAGGACGCTTAGCGTCCTTGAGCCTGCGTCCAATGGCTTACACTAACGTGCCCCTTTGCCCTTCCTTCTCATGTGTGCCTCCTTTGTGGCACTACTAGAATTCCAATTTGGAATCCTAGTTCTACTAGGAATACTACACAATTCCCTAATTGTATCGTTATTAACATTTAATCCTTAATCAAAATTTGAAAAAAAAAAAATTAAAGTCTTTATATTTCATCTCTTCCATGAATAAATTACATAAAATTCCTATACCATTTCCAGTATATGTGAATTTTAAATATTCAAAGAAATAAAAATAAATCCATAGGAAAATTATGGTAACAATAAACCACTCCTATGGTTATATGAAAAATCCTAACTATAATTTTTCTAAATTCTAAGAAATCATGACCTGTAAAATTAAGCATACATATAACAATAATAAAATTAAAATAACCACATATATCATACATAATATATGATAACAGCATAAAAGGAAAACTAGAATGCCATTCTCTAAATATTAAATCCATACAATAAGTAGAAACTAGTTTATTAAATTTATGTATATGACATAATTATAAGTTGACTTTGATACCACTTGTAGGAAAAAAGGAAAAAGTATGTAGTGAAATTTTTAAAATTTTTAAAATATCTTACTAACTCGTATTGTCATATACAATAAATTACATAACAATCTATATTCCTTGTAAGGAAAACACTAACAACAATCTATATTCCTTGTAAGGAAAACACTAAGGATGCCAGAGGATATGACCAAGAAAGCTTTAACCAACTAGCTTTTTTTACTATTCTCTAATTCCTAAATGGTGGAGTGTATGGGCACTCCATTCCTCAAACGGTATTCACACGATTTGTCTCCTTCCAACCACTCAGAACTCTAGAAATTTATTATTATTAGTAAAAGTTATAATTATAAATTCACTCACTTAAATCTATGGTCTGAGAAAAATAAGAGTCCCAAGGATCTTATTTATAACAAATGTACTAGGTAGTATTCAAATTTGAATAGGACATTTGAAAAGATTTTTCTCTCTCCCTTCCTCCTGTTTGGCATTTTTTCTCCTTAAGGAATCCCTTAAAAAAAAAAAAAGGTCCACCTGTAGGCCTGGGAGATCCAAAAATTTAATTTAAATTTCAATCTCTATAAATCTTATGATTTTATCTGCATAGATAATGTTCTATAAATCCAGTTTAAATTCAAAGTAAAATCATAAAAACTTTATTTGAATTAAATAATTATGTAATAATTATCTAAATAAAAATAAAATCATATAAGAAGAAAATGTTTTCCTTCTCTTATCCTCATGTATGCGCGCACTTCAAGTACAAAAGGATAAGATTTTGTTTCATTTCAAATTCAAATAGGATAATCTTCATATTTAATTGAAACATCTATTTAAATAAGATTATATAGATATTTAAATTAATTATTCAAATGGATAATTAATTTATTCATATCTTTCAAAATTCAAATCAATCTTATATTTATCTCAAAAGATAAGTACAATTAATTTAAATTTTAAATATTATCTTCCAAATAAATATTTATACAAATCAAATATTTATTTCATTAATTAAATAAAACAAAATTTCCATTCTACCTTTAACCAGAAAAATACCCACACCTAGTAGAGGTGATCTAGATTTTTTTCTCTCCTATAAGTCCAAAAATTTAAGTCATAAAAAATACCACGATCAATTACTATCAATTAAAGAATTATGCGAAACTAATAAAAGGACTGATTAGACATATATAATGTGAGTTCTAATAATCTATGTAATCAATTATTCTACACCAAATAAATCAATTATATAATTATTAATTTTAGAGTCACACCACTATAAATCTGAAATTGCACTCCTAATTATATATCATATTACCCAAGCTAGTGAATAGTCATAGTCCAATGACTTTTTTATATACGCAACAACCTTATATAATATCCACGATCAACCTAAGATCAAAGTTCGTTCAATTTTTTGATCTCGCTATCTTAAAGATCTATTATACATCCAATAAGAAAATGATTATTGACCGTATGTGAATAATGAATCATTTGCCAAGCAAATAACTCAAGCCCTTGTCCATTTTCACTCTTATATAATACTATTAAAGGGATAATCATTACTCTTTATTAGAGTTATAATTTCATGTCTATAAGCACATCTTTCATCATATCTAAGTCATATATCCAACGAAACAGTCTAGTAACTTACTATTTTGAGAACGCCTTAGCCTTTGGAATATTAAAGTACACAAGTCATACACATGAAATCATTTACTTACTTAAGATTAGGTTATTATATAATGAACGTCAAAAGTGAATTAATATATTCAAGCAGACTACATGGATTTATCACACTTTGGTCTAAGTTTAATTTATCACTACCAAGCAACATATCTATGTCTCTTCTAGGGAGTCAGCTCACTTTAGACAATCAAAACAAACCATCTCTCTAATTGACTTTAGATAATATAATAATCTTAACATAAGTTTGATACTCATTGTAACCTCATAGACTACGAATTATAGATTTAGACCACTTACTTAAAATGTTTTCTTCTCACATACAAAAACCATTATATGTAATATTCTAATACTTGTTTACATTTACTTTAATATGTAAATAAAATAAGGACATATAGTAATAAAATTAATAACCTCTAATATATTAATCAGCTCAAAAATAAATGAAATATATTGTCTTTTTTTCTTAGCACACTTCTAATAATTTTGTCCAAAGTTTTTTTAGAGTTTCATCAAAAAATTTTGAGCTTTTCTTTTTTTTTTTTTTAGTTTCACAAAATATTTTTTCTTTTTCACCGTCACCTGTGGAAAGACTATTAATTCATATTCTACTAAAAATAATTAAGATCCCAATTTTTTTTTAAAATTTTATCTTTATATTAAACATTTTGATCATATAGTTCGTGTTTGTTTTTGTTTGGTTTGATGTTTGATCATATATATTACGTGGATTAAGTTCGTTATTTTACCAAAATACTTTCCATTGGTGGAGTCGAAGACGACTGATCATTTTGTTTTCGGAAAAAAAATGATCTAGTAGATTATTAGATTACTATAGTCTAACCGGAGCAAGAAACAACTAATCATTTTGTGTTAGAAATAAAACATATATGGTAGATTACCAATATACTCTGGCTATCGGAGTCAAAGACGGCTGATTCTATTTTGTCAGACGTGAAATGTATTCTCGTAGATTATCAAAAATAATCTACCAGGGTACTCCGGTGTTCAGAGTTCGAGACAATTGATCATTTTTGTGTTAGAAATGAAAAACATTATGGTAAAAGTAATCTATTAGAATAAAACAATATACTGGAATAACCTCTGGTATGATCGAAAAGTGGCATAGGCGATTGGGAATCATCAGTGGCTCATTTTGATTCCATTGACATCTATTAGATAATTATCAGCAATCTACTAGATTACCTTTTCCATTGGTTAGGGATAATTTTAGCAAAGAAATATTAACCAACTTTCGACTTATTTAATTATAGGTAAAAAAAATTGAAGCTATTATAATTGAGATAATAATTTAGAGGTGTCATTTTTTAAGGGTAATCCTACAAATTAGATCATGACTTCATATGGACATTCATGATGTTAATTAGAGAAAATAAAATCATTCTACCAAAAGATAGTGTTCCGTTACGACTGAGGTAATAATTTAGAGAGGTCCTTTATGGAGGATAATCCTACAAATCAAGTTATTATTCCATACGAA
Source organism: Antiaris toxicaria (assembly GCA_035233585.1). Taxonomy (NCBI): domain Eukaryota; kingdom Viridiplantae; phylum Streptophyta; class Magnoliopsida; order Rosales; family Moraceae; genus Antiaris; species Antiaris toxicaria. The sequence goes on from CP141153.1 coordinate 23,918,828, forward strand.
CATTCATGATGTTAATTAGAGAAAATGGAATCATTCTACCAAAAAAAATAAAAATAGTGTTCCATTGCCCAACTAACTCCTGAACTAATTAAAAAAAATTAATGAATAAATCCTTGTTTATTTTCTTTGGTTGGAGGAAGCGAAAGAGGGACATCGTCGCCCGCCACGCCTTACAAAAATGTCATCCTCCACTAAAGGTATGTTTAGAAAGTGGATTATAGAGAAGAAAAGAAAAAAAAATGTGGAGGATTTTACATTTTCTTGTTTGGAACCCAAAAAAGATAGAGAAAAATATAGGATAAAATTTAAAAAAGAAATAGTGGATCTTATTTTCCTCAAAAACACGGAAAGAAAAAAAAATTCAACGGTATGTTTTAGACTAAGGTTGGATTTTGGAATGGAAGTTAGAGTTCGGTTATGATGTCAAATTTAGGGTCAGGATGAGATTTTAGGATGGCTATCGGAGTTGAGTTTCAAGACAAGGTCGAGCTTCGTGCCTGGAGTGGAGTTTGGTTTCAAGTTGAGGTTATGGTTGGGTTTTAGGACGCGGATCAGGGTCGGGTTTTAGAACAGGATCATGGTCGGATTTCGATATTAGGGTCAACATCAGGTTTCAGGAAGGGGTAAGGGTGAGATTATGGTACTAAGATTGGAATTGAGTATCGTAATGGGATAAAGACCGATTTTAGGGATGAAGTTAGAGTTGGGTTTCGATACCAGAGTCAGGTTTCTAGTTGGGTTGAGGTCAAGATCGAGTTTTGTGATAGAGGTACGGATTGAGTTTCTAGATGGTTGCAAGCATTCGACTCTACTCTGATGTAAAAAGCAATCCATGCTATCGAAGGGCGTGCATAACTGTAAGATCATAAGTAGTCATTGTTCGGGCCAAAATGACAAAATTACAAGTGAATAGCAAATTTCCAGAGGAGAAGGCAAACCTTGAGAAGAAAATGATTGCCTAAGAGAAGGAACATTGAGCCACATAATGAGTCGGAATTTAGGTTTCATAGATTGAATTATAACTACAACATGAAATCACTAGAAGCACGGGAAAACGCTCGTTTGAAGGCTCAAACTATAAATTTTGTCGAAAAACACCCCTAGCCATGGCGCAGCGACGAGTCTTGCTCATTAGCTTATTTCCATATAGAAATTAGTGCCTTTCCATCTGAATCTAACATCGCCACTTGAACCACCAAGCCGGCCCAACACTTTACCTACCCTGGGTATACGCAAAGAATCTTATGCAAGGCCTTTGGTAATGCCATGAAAATTAGCCTCAATGTTGCCTTCAAAGGACCCAGAAGGACTGATGCAAAAACCAAAAGTGAAAAAGATGGGCGATACAATAAAAAAAAAGATGCAACACGAGAACTTCCTAAGAGGTCACCCAGCCTAGTACTATTCTTGCCTAAGCACACTTAACTATGGAGTTCTAATGGGATCCAATGCATTGATTGCTATGGAGTTCTAATGGGATCCAATGCATTGATCTTGGTATGATCACACCCAAATTCCAATGGTTAAATTATTTATTTAAAGGGATCGTGGGCCGTACTTAAACAAACGCTTCGAATGCTAGGAGAACGTGGGACCATGCGACTAATGCTTCCATACTGAGAATCTGAAAATCAAAAATTTGTGACATTGCAAGCAAAACTCGACTCTATTTGGGTATGAAAAGCATTTCTTGTTACTGAAAGGCGTGCATGACAGTAGGATCGCAAGTGGGCCAATGGCCATGCCAAAATGATAAGATTACAAGTGAGTAGCAAATTCTAGAGAAGAAAGCAAACCTTGAGAGGAAAAAGACTGCCTAAGAGAAGGAATGTGGAGCAGCATAAGGAGTTGGAATTCGGGTTTTGTAGATCGAGTTGTAACGGAACAAAAAATTGCCATAAGCATGAGAAAACACACGTTTGAAGGCCCAAATGCTGGAATTGTGTCGAAAAGCACCCTTGATTGTGTCGTAGCGACGAGTGTTGCTCATTGGCCCTGTGATAACCGGGAATTCTAAGGTTTTCGGAAGAAAGTGTATAAATGTATGTATATAACAATTTATACTATTTAAATAGTGAAATGAATGAATTTATATTGTTTAGAATGTATTAAAATGTTCTGACAATGCTGATGGATAAAAATTCACTGTTGAGAAATTTTGTCGAAGCAAAACGGGTGAAACGGTGTCAAAACGACATTAAAAACCCTAACCGGTGCCTATGGTGCACTAAAAGATGAAAAAACTTCCGGGATTGATTTTGATCAAACGGAAGCAGTATAAATTGATCCGACTACGCCGGAGACCTTAGGAACCTGTCGGGATGATTCCAGGAAAATTTCGGCTCAATCCGACATTAGTCAAAAAGTAATCGAATTAATATGAATAATGAAGTCAAAGTCAAACTTTTTACTTTGCATTTATGACATCATTTAAGCCATTTATTAAATGTGTAAAAAGTGGTGGTTGGTGGCATTAATAGCTAAGATCAATTTGCTTTATGATCTAAAGGCCTAGATTTGATCAAAATAAGCCAAATTCATTTTGTGAAAATGGGAAAGTAATAGGCATGAAAAGTGTTGAAATTCCATTGGTTGGAAGCCAAATTAATTGGTTTTTCCTATTTAAATGAGTCGGTAACTTTGGAATAAAAGGAAACCGTAGCTTTTTCAAAGGAAAACAAGCCAAAATTTTCTAAGTGTTACCATAGAGAGAACTATGAGCAACCAAAGGAGAACCAAGCTAAAATTTCAAACCTTCTTCACAAAAGTGGTAGCAAACTCATCATTGAAGTCAAGGGAAGCAAGAAATCAAGGTAGCCATCTTTGGTTTGCATTTTTTTCCTTGAAATTTCATTGAAAAATCCGTGGTTTTGTTGGCTTGAAGGATGAGAAATTTTGTGGTTGATTTGGTTGATTTGGTATATGGGTTTTGCTTATGGTTTGATTAGAAGAAAAACCATATATTTGTTTCAAGAAAAACAAAGTTTTGGTTGGTTTCTTAATGGAAAATCCATGGCTTACCTTGGTGTTTGATCATGGATTTATTGTTGGTTAAGTGTTGTAATGCTTTAAATCATGTTTTGGTTATATGGGAAGCATGATTTGCAAGGTTAGAAAGCTTGGAAAAAAAATTTTGGTATCTAAATTCCCTAATATGGCCGTGTGGTGTAGTTAGGGTTTGGTGAATATTTTTGCATGATTAACTTGATGATTGATTAGTTTAAATCATGCATTGGACTGTGGAAATGTTAGTTATGTAATTGAAAGCATGAAACAAAAAATTTGGTGCATGTTTTCCCTAAAATAGCCGTGGGTTATGTGTGTTGAAAAACCCTAAGAATTTGTATTGTAAAATATGAGAAATTGGCTTGAAAAGGTGCTAGGTAATAACCTTTGAATAGCCTAAAATTTGGTCAAAGAATTGAAAAGTTTTGGCTAGGTTTTGGATAGGAAGACCGTGGCTAAAACTAAGGGCAAAATTGAAAGAATTTTGTTAATGGTGTATGGAAATGTGAATTGTTAAATGTGTGAGCTTTTATGTAAAAGTTTGGGAAACTTTTACATAAAATAGGCTTTTGGTATAGTACGTGGCAGGTACACATGGTTCGAGGCGTACCTAATGCTGGTAGCCTTAAATTTATGCTGAAATGCTGTCGAAAGGGAATCGAGAGTAAAAGTTTAGGGTCCGGTCGAAAACCTGAGTCCCTTGAGGAAAATTGAATAAAGGAAACCTAAAGGGTGGTTCGTGAATAGTAACCCATCCTCTTAAAAATGTAAAACGCAAATGAAACTGAAAAACAGACCCCAAGGGGGGACGTTTTTGGGAAACGAAGTAAAGGTCCGAGTCGGGTACGAAAAATCCGAGTCTCGGAGACCTAAATCGGGAAAGTCTAGATGAACATTTTAAATATTAGTAAAACGCTCATTTGAAACTCCGAAACGATAGAAAATCACTAAACCGACATAAGGGTCGGAATAGTACTTCCCGAGGGTTGAGAAGGCGAAAAATGAAAATAAAATAGAAACAAACCCAGTAATGGATAAGAAAAGGGTTAGAAAAGTTCCTGAGAGCCAAAAGTACAGTCTAGATCGAGAAAATCCCGTCAGGGGCATAATTGTAATTTTACCAAAATACAGGGGTAAAATCGTAATTTTTCAAAAGTTGAGAAAAATGGAGAAAATAATAAATAAAGCCTAAAAAGTTATAAATAGGTTTTATTTAAGCTTTTTAATAAAAAATAAAAATTATAAATGGAAATGAAATTAACAGATAAGGTTTTGTCTATAGGATCTCAAAATCGACCCACAAGGAGAGCGATTAAAGATCCAGGAAGGAAAAGGAGAAGAAACGGATAAGATAAGTTCAGATATTTACTTGTTTGCAACATGTAGTATTATTATTGTTAACTTTGATGTACTAACTATAAGTTAGGTACATATGTGCTATGAGCACTATTATAAAATAGAGAGAGAGACGAAATGTGTTACCGGCACTATTGAAAATGGGACACATAATAAATTGTGCTTCGGGTACTAGAGCGAGGTTAATGAAACTTACTCACATGAAATTAAAATGTGAACCATTCCTAACCATGGGCAATATGAAGTCACCGGGTTAGAACTGTAAAAAGTCAGTAATGAAACCACTTTTGGCATACCAGCCTTCCGCACTAAAATGGTACGGCCAACATGAGCTCAAAACCAGAACATAAATAAAGATAATTACCTAAAACTGAAACTATGCCATAATTGAGCATAAGACGGTTTTGTGAGAGTACTAACACGGTGGTTGATGTACTGCTGATATACTGTGTTGTGGTCAAACTTACTATTTATGATAAATAGTGATCAAAGTTACTATTTATGATAAATAGTACTATTCATAGAAATTCTAGTTCTTGTATGTTTGAACTTACTGAGCCTGTAGCTCACTATTTTTGCTTATGTTGCAGGTAAGCAACCAGCTCACTAGCTTTTTATGGCTGGATGGCGGACGGGATAGCGAGTGTCAAATGGGATGGGAAGCCAAGGGATATGGTTCTGCCAGAGTTTTTCCGCTGAGCGTTAACAAAGAAAGGAAAAAGAAATAGTTCTTTTGTAATAATATATATTTTGCGAAAGTACTGTATTATGTAAATTACTTTGTACTTGTAAACAAAGTGATTAGTGGATAATGTTTTACATTATGTTTTAAAAAAAAAATCCCCCAAAAATGTCATGTTTTAAAGAGAGATAGATTAGCCGATGACCCATGAGAGTACAATCTATCGCAGTTAGCTATGAAGCTTAACTGTAATAGTATTGTATGATCTCTACGAAGGGTGGGCCGCCACAGTTGGTATCAGAGCAATGTTGACCATATCCTAATTTGACACTTCGCGCATCCTGCACCGCAATCCAAGTAAGTAGTTTACTTAAGTTTAGTTAATTATTTTTTTATATAAAAATAATTATCTTATAGGTAGCAAGATGACTAGACCTCCTTATGCGAGACCGCCGTTACCACAACCAAGAGGATTGTTACGGGTATGGACAAGACCTATTATGAGCCGTCTATTTCCCAACGTCTGGCACTTAGACCCCCGGTGCTAGAGAGGCTTGCAGTACCAGCACCAGTCCCTTTACATGTAGTACATCCTCGACCGGTACTTCATCCACCTGTACTAGTAGACATTCTAGTTGTTGGTGGGTGCCAACATATTGGTGTGAGAGTTTCGGCTCAAGCGGTACAGGCATTTAGAGCTAGTAGTCCCCCTATGTTTGATGGTGGACGACAGTCAATGGAGACAAAGAATTGGCTCCATGCAATAGAGAGGATTATGGTGATGTGTGATATTGATCAAGGGATGTGGATCCAGTTGGCAATAAGTATGTTTCAGGGAGATGCTTGATTATTCTGGGATTATTGTGATCAAGAGATTCTGTTGGGATTCAGTTCGGCTGAGTTTCGACAGCGGATGGCTGATCGGTTTCTGCCTAAGTATACTACACCGACTCCTACACCTCCAGAGAGACAAGAGGAAGTTACACCCACGTATCCTTGATTTGATGAGGTTAGGGACTATATTCTCCAGACAGAGAAGATGGTCATGTTGTCTGGTGAGGCAGTTATGTCTTACGCAGCACGATTTGAGGAGAATATTAGGAGGAGATGTCCGTTGCCCAACCTCAATGAAGCGAACTGTTGTAAGCTTTTCTGGAAAGGTTTACCTATGGAGCTGAGACAGAGCGTGATTAAGCTATATCCTCCTATACTCCAAGAGTTTGTAGTGACAATCAGGACGATCGAAAGGGAGATTATGATTAAGCATCTGTCACAGAGTCGACGAGAGACACTGTGTCAAGATGAGATGATGGCACGTATCTTTGGGCCGAGAAAGATGATGAACGATCATGAGGCCGGACCATCTAGACCACGAGGAGGTGATGACTCAGGACAGGGAGCATTGCCTAGGGGTGGTGATGACTCAGATGATTCAGGTGATGATGAGGATCCAGAAGAATATCCTCTAGTCCCAGACGCAGGAGATGTGTGACCTGTAGATGTATTCATGTACATAAGTAGCTTATAGAGAAAAGCTCTTTTGTATAGACTTGTGGCCAAGATGTATATGATGGTTGATGTATATATGACTGGTGATGGTTATGTATGATATATAAACGTTTTGCTATGAATGAAATATCAAAATGATTATATGTTGTACAATGATGTGTTACAATGATGTGTCTTTACATTACCCTGAATTTCGTAAATTTATATGATTTTATGAATGTGGTCATGGAAAAGCTAACGGTGAATTGTTGTGCCATAATAGGTTAATAAGCAAGATGGTAGATTTACGAAATCAACCAGAGAGACGAGAATGACGTCCTAATCTCATGGAAAGAGTAGAGCAGTTACAAGCTTTACTAGAAGCTCAGATGCAAGAAAATGCTGATCTAAGACAACGAGAAGAGGATTTAGAACAGAGGCAAGGAACTGAAGGCACCCAAGTAGAACAGGAAGCTGAGGTAGATCATGTTATTCCTCCAGCTGCTGTACATGAGAGAGTTCCTAAACCGCCACCGGTAGTAAATCTGGAACCCCTCTATGAAAGATTCAGGCGTATGAGGCCACCAGAATTTGAAGGTTCTACTAATCCTCTAGAGGCTGAAGACTGGTTGTCATCATTACAAGTGATCATGGAATTCATGAATTTAACTGACTAGGAGAAGGTCGAATGTGTGTCTTTTGTGTTGAAGAAAGATGCTCGTTTTTGGTGGGACACTGTGTGACTGAGAAGAAATGTATCTACCATGAATTGGGCAGAATTTCTAGAAGAATTTAATTAGAAATACTATGATCCTGCATCTATGAGACTACAGCAGAAAGAGTTCTCAGAATTGAAACATGGAAATATGTCAGTGAGTGAAGTTTGCCGAAAGTTCGATCAGTTATTCCGCTTATGTCCCTATGTAGTCCCTACTAAGAGGGAGAAAATATAGAAAATGATCGAAATGTTCAGGCCAGAAATTGCGGCATTTGTAGATAATGGACAGATACCACCTACTTCTGTAGCAGATTATGTTAGTCGTGCCATGAAAGCTGAGTTTCATGTAGCCTGACAGAAGGAGGAAAGAGAGAAGAACTGAGAGGCCAAGAAGAAGGAGAGGGCTTTGGCTACGTCTACACAAGCTGGTTAATCTAGCAAGTCTAATCAGAATGCTAAACCAGGCCAGGGAAGTAATCAAGAATCCCAACAAAACAAGAAGAAAGGCAATTTTACTAGAAATTGCTAGGCAAAAAATTGAAACCAGCAGCGAAGAACAGCTGGTAATGCGGAATCCAATGTACCAAATTGTCCTACATGCGGGAAGAGACATTTTGGAAAATGCAGATTTGGGCTACTTGTTTGTTATGAATGTGGAAAGTAAGGTCATTATGCCAGGAACTGTCTAAGTAATAGGCAGGGTGTATAAGGCACTTCCTAACTGCACCAGACACGCCCACAAGCTCATTCCCTTCAGGCCAAGGTTGAAGTGTCTCCAGTAAGGCCGCAACGCCAGGAGCGTGTGTCACGTGCTGATGCTAGTGTAATGGCCTACACTAAGGAGGATGCACAGGCAGGAACATTAAATGTGGTGACAGGTCAGCTTCCTGTCGCTAGTTATGTAGTTTCTGTACTATTCAATTCTGGTGCTATGCATTCTTTTGTTTCCTTTGAATTTGCTGACAAGATAGGACATCCTAAGGACTATATGGGAAAAATATTTAAAACAGCTTTACCCTCTAGGGAAGTATTGTTGTCCAATTACTGGCTACCTCATGTACTAGTATATGTGGCAAATAGGGAGCTATATGCTGAGTTGATCGTAATGAAGATCATGGATTACGATGTGATTCTAGGCATGAATTTCCTAGGGAAATATCAAGCTACGATCGACTGCAGAAATCGAAGAATAGTATTCCAACCCGAGGAAGAAGAGAGTTTCGAATACGTAGATGCTTCTCGAAAACCCGGGAAGATGATGATCAGTTCGCTAAAAGCAAGTAAGCTGATGGTCAGTGGTTATATGGGATATCTGGCATATGTGATGAAGTTTCAACCTGAAGATGTTCCTGTTGTTAATAAATTTGTTGACGTAATTTCAGAAGAGTTACCAGGGATACCTCCAGAACGAGAAATCTCGTTCGAAATTAAGTTGATGCCTGAAACGACACCTATTTCCAAAGCACTATATCGCATGGCTCCAGTGGAGTTAAAGGAGCTACAGGAACAATTAAAGGAGCTTTTGGACAAGGGATTCATCAGACCGAGTTATTCTCCGTAGGGTGCACCTGTGTTGTTCGTCAAGAAAAAGGATGGAACGTTCCGTTTGTGCATTGATTATAGGGAGTTGAATAAGATTACAATCAAAAATAGGTATCCGTTACCTAGAATTGATGACTTATTCGACCAGTTAAAAGGCGCAACGATATTTTCCAAGATCGACTTACGATCAGGATATCACTAGTTGAGAATTAAAGAAAGTGATATTCCTAAGACGGCGTTTAGGACTTGTTATGGTCATTATGAGTTCCTTGTGATGTCATTCGGATTAACAAATGCACCAGCAGCATTCATGGACTTGATGAACAGAATCTTTAAAGAGCATTTGGATAAGTTTGTCATTGTATTTATTGATGACATTCTTATATACTCAAAGACTCATGAGGAGCACTAGGAGCATATGAGGATCGTGTTGCATATGATAAGGAAGCATTAACTGTATGCCAAATTCTCAAAATGCGAGTTTTGGCTGGATAGAGTACATTTTCTAGGACATGTTGTATCCCAGGAAGGTATTGCTGTAGATTCGACAAACGTAGATGCAATTAACTAATGGCCTGCACCCAAGAGTGTAACGGAAATACGCAGTTTCTTGGGGTTAGCTGGTTATTATCCGAGGTTTGTAGAGGGATTCGCACGTTTAGTTGTACTCTTACTGCTCTTACACGCAAGGAAAGAAAGTATGAGTGGACTATGGAATGCGAAAGAAGCTTCCAGGAGTTAAAGAGACGGCTGACAAGCGCACCAATCCTTACGCTTCCCACTGAAGGGGAGAAGTTTGTGATCTACAGTGATGCATCTAAAATAGAATTGGGAGCAGTCCTAATGTAAGGTGGCAAGGTGATTGCCTACGCTTCACGTCAATTATAGGATCATGAAAAGAATTACCTTACACATGACCTTGAACTTGCTGCAGTAGTATTTGCAATTAAAATTTGGCGACACTATCTCTATGGAGCCCAGTGTCAGATTATTACTGATCACCAAAACCTGAAGTATTTCTTCACGCAAAAGGAGCTCAATATGCGACAAAGAAGATGGTTGGAACTTGTAAAGGATTATGATTATGAAATCCTATATCATCCAGGGAAGGCCAACCGAGTAGCAGATGTTTTAAGTAGAAAGTCTACCATATCGCACCAGCTATCGATAAAAAGGCTTCCGAAACCATTGTAGCAAGAGATAAATTCTTTGAACTTGGAGTTGATATCTGGAAGATTGACTGCACTCCAAGTGGAATCATCGTTGTTTGAGGATATCAAGGAAGCTCAAAGATGAGATCCAAGAATGACAAATTCTCAAGAAGGAATTTCCAAGGATGGAATGATCCTCTATCAAGGAAGAATTAATGTTCCGACTGATGAGGAACTTAGAAGACGGATCATGTCGGAAGCCCATGAGACACCATATTCGGTTCATTCTGGAGCTAGTAAGATATATCAGGACTTAAAGTTACAGTTCTGGTGGAAAGGGATGAAGAATGATATAGCAAAATTCGTGAGCAGATGCATGACCTGTCAGAAAATCAAAGCTGAACATAAACATCCAGCAAGAAGATTGGAACCTTTGGAGATTCCCAAATGGAAATAGGAACACATTACGATGGATTTTGTAATGAGACTACCAAAAACCCAAGAAAGTTATGACGCCATCTGGGTTATTGTGGACAGACTGACCAAGACGGCACAGTTTATAACTATCAAGATGACCTTTTTAGTTGGAAAAGTTTACTCAGTTGTATATAGCTTATGTCGTCAGATTACATGGAGTACCAAAATTCATTGTATCAGATCGAGATGCATGATTCACTTCGAATTTCTGGAAATGTGTGCAAGAAGCCATGGGTACTGAATTGAGACTCAATACGGCATTTCATTCGCAAACAAACGGACAGTCAGAGCGAACCATTCAGACATTAGAGGACATGCTTCAAGCTTGTGTAATGGATTTTGTGAGAATTTGGAACGAGAAGTTACCATTAATTGAATTCTCGTACAATAATAGTTACCAAGCTTCCATAGGAATGGCACCTTATGAGGCTCTTTATGGACGAAAATGCAGATCGTCGATACATTGGTATGACCTGCGAGAGAAGTAGCTGCATAAGACGGATTTTATACGAGAAAAGAGTTGCCGACAAATGAAAATTGTGCAAAGTCGACAAAAGAGTTATGCGGATAAGAGACGAAGATCCTTGGAGTTTAATGAAGGAGACTTCGTGTTTCTTAAGGTATCGCCTATTAAGGGGATTATGCGTTTCGATAAGAAGGAAAAACTGAGTCCAAGATATATCAGACCTTATGAAATTATCGAACGCATTAGAAAGGTCGCTTACAGATTAGCATTACTTCCCGAATTGTCGGCAGTGCATAATGTATTTCATGTATCCATGCTGAGAAAGTATGTACCAGATCCGTCCCATGTGTTGAAGCATGAACTTATTAAGATCCACGAAGATTTGACATATGAAGAACAACCTATTCGAGTACTGGCTCGTGAAGAGAAAGTACTGAGGAATAAGACAATCCCACTAGTGAAGATTTTATGGAAAAATCACAACATTGAAGAAGCTACGTGGGAATGAGAAACAGAGATAAGGAGTTTATACCCCCACTTATTCTAATTTTCGAGGATGAAAATTCTATAAGGAGGGGTGAATGTGATAATCAGGAATTCTAAGGTTCTCAGAAGAAAATGTACAAATGTATGTATATAACAATTTATACTATTTAAATAGTGAAATGAATGAATTTATATTGTTTAGAATGTATTAAAATGTTCTGACAATGCTGATGGATAAAAATTCAGTGTTGAGAAATTTTGCCAAAGCAAAACGGGTGAAACGGTGTCAAAACAACATTAAAAACCCTAATCGGTGCCTATGGTGCACTAAAAGATGAAAAAACTTCCGGGATTGATTTTGATCAAACGGAAGCAGTATAAATTGATCTAACTGCATCGGAGACCTCAGGAACCCGCCGGGACGATTCCAGGAAAATTTCGGCTCAATCCGACATTGGTCAAAAAGTAGTCGAATTAATATGAATAGTGAAGTCAAAGTCAAACTTTTTACTTTGCATTTATGACATCATTTAAGCCATTTATTAAATGTGTAAAAAGTGGTGGTTGGTGGCATTAATGGCTAAGATCAATTTGCTTTGTGATCTAAAGGCCTAGATTTGGCCAAAATAAGCCAAATTCTTTTTGTGAAAATGGGAAAGTAATAGGCATGAAAAGTGTTGAAATTCCATTGGTTGGAAGCCAAATTAATTGGTTTTTCCTAGTTAAATGAGTTGGCAACTTTGGAACAAAAGGAAACCGTAGCTTTTTCAAAGGAAAACAAGCCAAAAATTTTCTAAGTGTTACCATAGAGAGAACCGTGAGCAACCAAAGTAGAACCAAGCTAAAATTTCAACCTTCTTCACAAAAGTGGTAGCAAACTCATCATTGAAGTCAAGGGAAGCAAGAAATCAAGGTAGTCATCTTTGGTTTGCATTTTTTTCCTTGAAATTTCATTGAAAAATCCGTGGGTTTGTTGGCTTGAAGGATGGGAAATTTTGTGGTTGATTTGGTTGATTTGGTATATGGGTTTTGCTTATGGTTTGATTAGAAGAAAAATCGTGTATTTTTTTTTCAAGAAAAACAAAGTTTTGGTTGGTTTCTTAATGGAAAATCCATGGCTTACCTTGGTGTTTGATCATGGATTTATTATTGGTTAAGTGTTGTTGTGGCGGCCCGCCCTGCTATCGAGGCTCTACAGTACTATTACAGTCAACTCTGTAGTTAACCACAATAATATGTAAGCCTCTAGGGTTGCCGGTAATCATGCTGAACTTGAAAACTACTTGCTAATTTGCGGAATAAAATTTTTTTTCTTAATATCATAAACTGTTCGAAAATGTGATAAGAAATCATGTTAATAAAATAACATGTACATGGATCATGATTCCCCTATCATATAATCTTAACTTGAAATCTTGTTCTTGAAACTACATGTTTAAAGTTTTCAAAACTATATAGCCGAAGACTAATGGTGACCAAATCCCTCGCCCAATCCCCCTGGCATGCATCTACCCAGTCCGTCATCCACTGTATACTACTGGTGAACAGGTCTCTTACTTGCAACATGTGAACAAACTGATGAGCTATGAGCTCAGTAAGTTCAAACATAAAAACATGAAACATAACATGTTGTACTGCTGTGCTCATGCATGAAACTGGACTCTGTAAAACATGCTCGTGGCTGAAAGATTAGTCTTAGGACATTATTTGTTATTAAGTTCTGGTTTTGGGCCCCTGATTGGTCGTACCGACATGTTAGCACAACTGGGAACGGTACTTTAGTGCTGACCTCCTCAGTCTTAACTGAAGCTAAACATGAAAACCTCCCCGTGGGTCGAGAGGTTGATACGCCAATAACTGGTTTAATTACCATGTTGCTGGAGTTCCAACTGGGTAGCATACTGATTGCCCCCACAGTAGAAACCTGTTACATGATTTACTGGGGTGTGAGTTTTATTAACATACTAAGGTGCCTTGTGCACCTGCCTGTTTTCGTGTACCTGATACCTGAATGACATGTGTACTGAAACATGAAACTCTACATGCATGACATGAACTAACTTGAGTATTGTGATGCAGACAATCAATGTCTAACATACACGCCATACAATAAAACATGATATCATAACATCATCAAATTGTCTACGTTACAGTCAGGACAATGCTTGAACTTACAGAAAATCTGTGAGCGTAAGCCTCTACTACTCTGGGACTGCTGTATCGGGGTCTCTGGCTTGAACTCCTATAAAAGAAATAATCACTGATTATTTTCAATATTCATCTTATACTGGAAACATATCAAAACATGAAATTTCTATTTCCAGACTCTTTTTTTTTTTTTTTTTTACTCTTTGGCTTCGAACAAGCCCTCTTACACGGGCGTGTCTCTGGCTGTGTACTCCTCTGGACTTACGTGCCTGGCCGTGTACTTTATGGAACATGGCTGTGTAAGCTTACACGGTCACCTACACGACCGTGTTTCTGGCTGTGTAAGCTTACACGGTCACCTACACGACCGTATTTCTGGCTGTGTTTTCCTGCTGTCTAACATGGTCTGCTACACGCCCTTCCCATGATCGTGTGCCCCTTGACACGGCTCGATACATGCCCGTGTTCTTAGCCGTATACCTTTCGGGTCTAAATTTTCTTGCAACAGGATCGTGCATGTGGGCATGTTCAGGGCCGTGTTCTGAACACGCCCTTGTACATGCCCGTGTACACGTCCGTGCTCATACCAGAATCAAGATTCTGGGTCTGAACTACTCTGCTCTGATTTTCTAAGGCTTTTATGGCCTTTGTTCTACTTCTTACACTCAAAATCGATCTCCATAAAATCTTTTTGAGATATAGGCTACATCTCTACTATCACAAATCCATGGTTACATAAGCAAAATTTCCCATTTCGCTTATGAATATCTCTTGACTTAACTTTTGAAAAATCTATACTTTCTTGAAGAAAACTCACTAAACTTGGTTTTCTAAACCATCAACTCATGGATTCATGTTTTAAAACAACTAAACTCAAACCATGTTTCGATTTTAACCGAAAACCTCAACATGATTTACTCACATTCTCTTTTTCCTCTCAAAACCTCAGATTTTCACCTGAAAAATGTGAGAAAACGAGGGTTTACCTTGCTTTGAAGCTTGAGAGCTTCTTGCTACTGATTCTTGGCGAATGCTTGATCGATCTGCTGCAGATGAAGAGAAAATCTAAACTTGTTTAAGGGTTTCCTCTTTCTTTCTCGATCTCTTTCTCTCTTTCTCTTTCTCTTTCTACCGTTTCTTTCTTTCTCTCTCTCTCGGCTGCTTATTTTTGCAGCTCAAATCAAGTAAATTAATTCACTTGGTTTGCTTGGGTTTGAAGTCCCTCTCCCTCATGTGCCTCACACCCTCTCTCATTTTCTTTTAAATTTTCTTTAAAGAAAATAGGCTTTATTTGGCTAATCTTGGCCATTGATCAATGTGGCTCACTTGTGTACCATTGATCTCTTAATATGTATTTTTCACATACTTTTCTATTAATTTTAAAACATCTTAATTTGAATTAATGCTTAGTTTTTTTTTTAAACTATATTCATTAATTCATTGTCAAATTTTGATTAAAACTCAATTAATCAAAATTTTCTTCTGCTCTGCATTCTGTAACATGTTTCACTATAAATGTACATTTATTTACATATCTTGTACAAAATTTTTCGAGAGCGTAGATTTCTCGGTTATCGTAATTGTAATATTTTAAATCATGTTTTGGTTATATGGAAAGCATGATTTGCATGGTTAGAAAGCTTGGAAAAAAAATTATGGTATCTAAATTCCCTAATTTGGCCGTGTGGTGTAGTTAGGGTTTGGTGAACATTTTTGCATGATTAACTTGATGATTGATTTGTTTAAATCATGCATTGGACTATGGAAATGTTGGTTATGTAATTGAAAGCATGAAACAAAAAATTTGGTGCATGTTTTCCCTAAAATGGCCGTGGGTTATGTGTGTTAAAAAACCCTAAGAATTTTTATTGTAAAGTGTGAGAAATTGGCTTGAAAAGGTGCTAGGTAATAACCTGTGAATAGCCTAAAATTTGGTCAAAGAATTGAAAATTTTTGACTAGATTTTGGATAGGAAAACCGTGGCTAAAACTAAGGGCAAAATTGAAAGAATTTTGTTAATGGTGTATGGAAATGTGAATTGTTAAATATGTGAGCTTTTATGTACAAGTTTGGGAAACTTTTACATAAAATAGGCTTTTTGTATAGTACGTGATAGATACATATGGTTCGAGGCGTACCTAACGCCGGTAGCCTTAAATTTACGCCGAAATGCTGCCGAAATTTCAAAAAACGGCATTTAGGGTAAAAAGGGAATCAAGAATAAAAGTTTAGGATCAGGTCGGAAACCCGAGTCCCTTGAGGAAAATTGAATAAGGGAAACCTAAGGGGGGGTTCGTGAATAGTAATCCGTCCCCTTAAAAATGTAAAACGCGAGTGAAATTGAAAAACCGACCGCGAGGGGGGGGGGCGTTTTTGGGAAATGAAGTAAGGGTCCGAGTCGGGTACAGAAAATCCGAGCCTCGGAGACCTAAATCGGGAAAGTCTAGATGAACGTTTTAAATACTAGTAAAACGCTCATTTGAGGCTCCGAAACGATAGAAAATCACTAAACTAACGTAAGGGTCAGAATAGTATTTTTCGAGGGTCGGGCAGGTGAAAAATGGAAATAAAATAGAAACGAACCTGGTAATAAATAAGAAAAGAGTTAGAAAAGTTCCTGAGAGCCAAAAGTGCAGTCTAGATTGAGAAAATCCCGTCAGGGGCATAATTATAATTTTACCAAAATACAGGGATAAAATTGTAATTTTCAAAAGTTGAGAAAAATGGGGAAAATGATAAATAAAGCCTAAAAAGTTATAAATAGGTTTTATTTAAGCTTTTTAATAAAAAAAATAAAATCTATAAATGGAAATGAAATTAACAGACAATGTTTTATCTGTAAGATCCCAAAATCGACCCACAAGGAGAGCGATTAAAGATCTAGGAAGGAAAAGGATAAGAAACGGATAAGGTAAGTTCAGACATTTACTTGTCTGCAACATGTAGCATTATTATTGCTAACTTTGATGTACTAACTATAAGTTAGGTACATATGTGCTATGGGTACTATTATAGAATAAAGAGAGAGACGAAATGTGCTACGGGCACTATTGAAAATGGGACACATAATAAATTACGCTTCGGGCACTAGAGTGAGGTTAATAAAACTCACTCACATGAAATTAAAATGTGAACCATTCCTAACCACGGGGCAATATGAAGTCACTGGGTTAGAACTTTAAAAAGTCGGTAATGAAACCACTTTTGGCATACCAGCCTTCCGTACGGGGAGGTAAACTTTGCTTTCAGGGCTATGATGATGAGATTAAGGCTGTGGAGGTCAGCACTAATATACTGCTCCCAGTCATGCACACTAAAATGGTGCGGCCAACATGAGCTCAAAACCAGAATATAAATAAAGATAATTACCTAAAACTGAAACTATGCCATAATTGAGCATAAGACGGTTTCGTGAGAGTACTAACACAGTGGTTGATGTACTACTGAAATACTGTATAGTGGTTAAAGTTACTATTTATGATGAATAGTGGTTAAAGTTACTATTTATGATGAATAGTATTATTCATAGAAATTCTATTTCTTGTATGTTTGAACTTACTGAGCCTGTAGCTCACTATTTTTGCTTATGTTGCAGGTAAGCAACCAACTCACTGGTTTTGTATGGCTGGATGGTGGATGGGATAGCAAGTGTCAAATGAGATGAGAAGCCAAAGGATATGGTTCTGCCAGAGTTTTTCCGCTGAGCGTTGACAAATAAAGGAAAAAGAAACAGTTCTTTTGTAATAATATATATTTTGCGAAAGTATTGTATTATGTAAATTACTTTGTACTTGTAAACAAAGTGATTAGTGGATAATGTTTTACATTATGTTTTAAAAAAAAATCCCCAAAAAATGTCATGTTTTAAAGAGAGATAGATTAGCCGGTGACCCATGAGAGTACAATCTATCGCAGTTAGCTATGAAGCTTAATTGTAATAGTATTGTATGATCTCTACTAAGGGTGGGCCGCCATAGGCCCATTTTCGTACTGAAAGCAGTTCCTTTTCATCCGAATCTGACATCACCAGTAGAATTACCAAGCCGGCACAATGCCTTATCGATCTCGGGTGCGCACAAAGAATCTTGCTCAAGGCCTTTAGTAATGGCGTAAAAATTAGCCTCGATAGGTTGAGTTGTAAACGAAATAAGAAATCATTGGAAGCACAAGAATACATCCGTTTAGAGGCCCAAACACTATAATTTTATTAAAAAACACTCCTCGTCATGGTATAGCAATGAATCTTGCTTGTTAGCCTGTTTCCATTTGGAACATAGTGCGTTTCCATCCAAATCTAACATTGTTGGTCGAACTATTGAGCTAGCCCATTACTTTACCAATCCTGGGTGCGTGCGAAGAATATTGCACAAGGCGTTTAGTAATGGCATGGAAATTAGCCTCGATGTTGCCTTCAAAGGACCTAGAGGGGTCGGCACGAAAATCAAAAACGAAAAAGATAGGAGACGCAACAAAAAGTAAGGGTGCAACACAGGACTTCTACATGGGTGTGAAAAATGTTCCCTACTACTAAAAGGCGTGCATGATAATAGGACTGTAAGTGGGCCAATGGCTGGGCCAAAATGATAAGATTACAAGGGAATAACAAATTCTGGAGGAGAAGGAAAACCTTGAGAAGAAAAGGATTGCTTAAGAGAAAGAACATGGAGTAGCATAAGGAGTAAAAATCTAGGTTTTGTAGATCGAGTTGTAAACGAAACAAGAAATTGCCATAAGCAAGAGAAAATGCCTGTTTGGAGGTCCAAACACTAGAATTTTGTCAAAAAGCACCCTTGGCAGTAGCGCAGTGATGAGTCTTGCTCATTGGCCCATTTCTGTATGAAAACTAGTGCCTTTTTGTCTGAATCTAACATCAACGGTCGAACTACCAAGCCGGACCAACACTTTATCGATCTTAGGTATGCATAAAGAATCTTGTTGAAGGCCTTCAGTAATGGCGTGAAAATTAGCCTCGATAGATTAAGTTGTAAATGAAATAAGAAATCACCAAAAGCATGAGAAAACGCCTGTTTGGAGGCCTAAACGCTGAAATTTTGCTAAAAAAGCCTCTAGTTGTGGCATAGCAATGAGTCTTGCTTGTTGGCCTGTTTCCTGATGGAACATAATGCATTTCGATCCAAATCTAACATCGTTGGTTGAACTATTGAGCTGGCCCAATACTTTACCGATTTTGGGCGTGTATAGAAACTCTTGTGCAAGGCCTTCAGTAATGGCGTGAAAATTAGCCTCGATGTTACCTTTAAAGGGCCCACAAAGACTGGTGCAAAAACTTAAAATGAAAAAAATGGGAGACACAACAAAAAGTAAGGGTGCAACACAAGGACTTCCCAAGAGGTCACCCATCCTAGTACTACTCTGACCCAAGCATGCTTAACTACAGAGTTTTAATGAGATCTAGTTAGTGTTGGTATGAACACACCCGTAAGCCAATGCATAAAATATTTATTTAAAGGAATCGCGAGATGTACTTAGACCAACACTTTAACGTTAGGGGAACATAAGACCATCCAAATTTATGCCTCTGTGTTGAAATTCTGAAACTTGAAAAACTATGACGTTGCAAGCAAAAACTCAACTTCACTCATGTGTGAAAAGTGATCCCTGCTACCAAAGGGTGTGCATGACAGTAGGACTGTAAGTGGGTTAGTGGTTGAGCCAAAACGACAAGATTACAAGTGTTAGGAGTGCCCTAAGCAGGGAAAGACATTATGATATATTTCATAATTTTGAACTGGATAATAAAATTATATTTAAAGTTTATTCATTACATTGTTGTGTGTCCTCAATTTATTTACATGTTAAAGTAAATGTAAGTAAGTATGGCTCACTGACTGCTTGTGTTAAACTGTTAGAATGTTGCATACAATGGACTTTTGTATGCGAGAAGACAACATTTTAAAGTAAGTAGTCTAAACTATGCTCCGTAGTCTATGAGATTAGACCGAGCATCTAACTCATATTAAGACTATTATGTTATCTAAAGCCATTTGGGGGACGGTTTGCCTTGACTGTCCAGAGCTTTGACTCCTGAGTAGAGACATAGATACGTTGCTCAGTAGTGACATATTGGACCTGGACTAAAGTGTAATTGATCTGTGTAATCCGCTTGAGTGGATCATGTCACTTTTGACGTTCATAGTGCAATGACCTTAATTCTGAGTAGATGAATCACTTCATATGTATGACTTCTGTACTTTAATGTTCTAATGTCTAAAGTATCTCAGAGGTAGTAAGCTTATAGACTGATTCTTGGGTACATGATTTGTATACGATAGAGAGTTTGTTTACAGATATTAGAATTATAACTCTAATAAAGAGTTAAGAGTATCCTTTTAAAGGCATTATACTAGATGTGAAAATGGACAAGACCTTGGGTCGTTTGCTATGCAGATGACTTCTTATTCACATATGATAAATAATCATTTTCTTATTCGGTAGTATAATGGAACTTTAAGATAGCTTGATCAGAGTTATTTAATAATCTTGAAAATTTTTTGTCATTCTATAGTGCAATTTTTATTGATTTTTCCTACAATTGGTTCCAGAGCCAACTCATGATTATGTTATGTACATAAATTAGACAATCGTTTTAGTCTCCTTTATGTATGGATTTGTTATTTAGAGAGTGGCATTCTATGATTCCTTTATGTTGTTATCATAAATTATGTATGAAGTATGTGGTTATTTTAATTTTTTAAATTATTATAAGCATGGTTAATTTTTTGTCGATCATGGTTCCTTAGAATTTAGAAAAATTGTATCTAGGATTTTTTCATGTAACTATGAGAGTAGTCTATCATTACCATAATTTTCCCATAGATTTTAATTTTTCGTCTCTTAGAATTTTATGATTAGAACTTTTGTATACCGAAAACAGTATAGGAAATTTTATGTAATTATTCTTGGAGGAGATTGAAAATTGAAGACCATAATTTATTTTTCTTAAAAATTAAATTTGATTTGAAGCTTGGAATTTTTTTTGTGTGGAAAATTCCAATTTAATTAGGATTCAAATTAATTTTGAAGATCCTAATGGGCAAATTGGAATATGGCATGAAAATCAAGAACCGACTCCTCGGGATAGGCAACTGGCATTGGTGGGGCTGTAGCTCTTACCCTCGGGTAGGATGGGGCTATGGTAACCCCTATCCAAGGCTGTAGTCGCCACGACTGCCTACAGCCAAAGTCAGCCGTGGCCCCCATAGAGGGTTGCAGCCCTTGGTTGTAGGCACTACCTGCAGCCCGGTGGGCTGCAGTAGCCCCCTAGGGGCTGCAGGTAGGCTGCTGCAACCTGTAGCGTAGCCCTGGCCATGGGCTACCAGCCCCCTAAGGGTTGGGGCTGCTAATGATGGCTGCAGGCCTTTGGGCCAGTGGCACGACGGGCCGATGGTGGGAAATTTTTCAATTTTTAAGTTTGAGATTTAATTTTAAATTGTGTATAAAAATATATAATTGTAAATTCAATTTTTGAAATTACATATTGTTATACATGAGATTTAAATTGTTCAAAATTTGAATTTTTTCAAAAAAAACTTTGAATTTTAAATAATTTTCAAGATGAGAAATAAATAGAGAGGCTATGTGAAGATGGATATGTGAAGATGGAGCAAAATTCAAGATCCAAAGAACGCTTTGAATGGAATTTTGTAATCTTTAATTTTTCTTCTTTCTAGGATAGGACTATGGCACGGTTGTTTAAATTTTCCCTTCATTTATTTTTTTCCTATGATATGTCATGGATGGATGAATATGAATTGATAGATGATTTGTATGTATGTTTGATAATATGTCATATATGATAGAATAATGCTGCTTAAACTATATTGATTATACATAATTTCAAAACTTGCATGTTTTTCACAATATTGAGTAGGAAAGGGTTTCAAACAAAACCCACGGCCTCCATTATTGATCCATATGTGAAAGCATAATAACACCTTGCGTCAGTTTTGCCCTAACCACACCCCTTGGTAGGTGTTTACCGCCGCTGGTATACTAGATTAGATCTCCTAAGTGAAAAACATATTTGGGTATCATCCTATTCATGACCACCCCTCGGTGGCTTGGTAGGATGTGGATTGAACTATGTAAACAATGGTTATACACTCAAGACTCGTTTAGTTATTAACCTTACTTAGAAGCTTTGTTAGCTAAACTGATGGCTAAAATAAGCGGTTATTAATACATGTCTTAATTTTAGAGGATTTAAGGCAACTTATATTAATTGGATAAAGTCCATGTTCTGGCTATTTGTCTCATGATTACCCCTTAGTGGCTTAGGGTAATAGGTACTGAGAATTATCATTGCAATACTACATATTTTTCAAGTTTCATGTAGGAACATACTCATATGTTTCATTTGCTAAATTCATCATATATTTACTTGGGCTTTGCAATGATGGTCTTATATAATTTTATTTCAATTCAAAATGTCACGAACACCTCTTATTTCAATACTTACTGAAAAAAAAATTAAATAGTGATAACTGTAAAGACTGGAAAAGAAATTTGTTAATAGTTCTCAACTGCGAGGGACACAAGTTCATATTAGACGAACCATGCCCACCAGGGCCTAAACCTGACACACCACTTGAGGAGGTCCCAGTTGCCTATACTTGTTGGAGAGAGTCCAATGAGATAGCTCGGTGTTACATTCTTACTAGTATGACGAGTGCTTTATAAAAGTAGCATGAGACCTATCAAGTTGTTAGGGAGATTACGGAAAACTTGGAGGACATGTTCAAAGGCCAAGAAAAATTGGCTCGACAGTCTGCTATCACAAGCATCATGAACTCTATGCAGAAGGTAGGTACTTTGGTAAAGGATCATATGCTCACACTTATTGGGTTCTTTGCTGAGGTTATTGAAAATGGTGCTGAGCTGAACTACGACACCCAGATTAAGATGGTGTTTAAAACTCTGTCAAAGGATTTTATGGGTTTTAAAGCCGTATACAATCAGGCGATAAGGGAATTAGGACTAATCGAGCTCATGAAACAACTCTAAGCTTATGAGCACATGATTAGGGATAGTGATGCAGTCTAACTGTGACGCCCCGCCTTCTTTTTATAAGGCCAGACGACACCATCACGGTCGAGCTCTGAAGCCGACTGCGATAGACCGTCGCCTCAATGGGTCGTCGGCAACATACTTAAACTTATTTTTAACTTGCTCTGATACCACCCGTGATGGCTGGTATCTTAGTTTTATCATACTTTCTTTAATATGCTTATTTTAACTTCCCATTTAAACATGAAAATAGGGAATAAATTTTTTTTATCTTTCACAAAATATTTCTGTAAAGCATAACTTATAGAAATATTTTATTTCGTAATTACACATCAAATACATCAATTCTCTTTTCTTCAAATCTTCTCTTTCAAATCGCTCAGCGAAAAACTGGTAGCAAGACCATATCCACAGTGGATTCCTTATCCCCATTGGCACGCACAAATCCCGCTGTCATCCAAGTAATCTACTGCTGAGATACAGGTTTCTTACCTACAACATGAATAAACTCGTGAGCTAAAGCTCAGTAAGTTCAAACATAAATACATATCATATAAAAGCTCTTATCATATAGTAACGAGCATATCTGATACCAGCTGTGGCATCAGAGTAATCATAACATATAACATAGCTCTGTCATCAACTATGGCCTCAGAGCATTAATATAACATATGGTATACACCATTCATTGTTTTAAAACATTCATACGTAACACTCAATACTTACTTGCCCATCATAAACATACTTGATATCATATCATACTTCAAATTACTTACATTTCGTAAGCTTATTTCACAACATATCGCATACTAGTATCATATAATAGTAACAGTAACATTCATACATATAAAATACTCATACCATATAGTACCGAGCATTAACCTCTGATACCAAACTATGACATTAATAACCATAATTAATAAATTTAACCATGAATAGTATTATTAATTAGGAATAGTACCTCAACTCTGACCAGACACTACTCACATCAACTTTGACCAAGACCACCAAACATACAGTTAGTGTTTATTATTTTCAATTATGGTTCCCAATTCAGTTTTAGGTCATTATCTTTTATTTAGTTCTGGTTTTGGATCTATATTGGCCGTACCGATAGTGCGCGCTACTGAGAGAGACCCGTCAGCCAATCCTTCAGTCAAATGAGCCTTTGACTCTATCCTCGTAGGATCTGAAAAAGAACTCCCAGGTGATCATTTCTGGGAGCTGGTACACCATCAGTGGTTTCATTACCATCTTTCAATTATAGTTCCTACCGGGTGGTATTATTTATCACCTTAAAGTCAGAGACCTTTAATGCCCGTAGGTCTTTACACATTCTTTCTTGTGTGGGTGTGTCCTAATTTTGGTCATACTCTTTCCATAGTGTACCCACAGTACACTTCTCATTTTCTCCTCTCATTGGGGTGTTAGTCTATCTGCACCCTAGTGCCCGTAGGACTTAACACCTAATGTACAATTAGTACATAATCATGTATCATAGTATTTCATGTTGCAGACAAATTTAAATGTCTGAACTTACTGCATATAACACATCAACATAAATATGTCAAGTCAATTTATATAAGACTTAGACATAACACATAGTTCATAACATGACTTTCATAACATTTATATCATCGCATCTTAACATGAAAACAGACATACAATAGTTAGTTCATGTTGCAGTCAATTAAATGCTTGAACTTACCACACATATCACACTTAAACATAGTAGTCTATTCATGTTGCAGACAGTTCAATGTAAGAACTTACATATACTTTTGTGCGTATCTTCTTTCCAGGGTCCACAGACGTTCCTTCGTTGTGTCTAGATTGGGTTCCTATAACCGGAAAATCAATGGTTATTTTCAATCTTATTTCATATTTAAAACTAAACAAAACGTAAAAATTCTACATTTCATTTCCCAATCATGAACTTAGGAGTCTAAAATCCTATTTTCCACTTTTCCGCTAACTTTTGGCAAAATTACCATTTTACCCCTAGCGAAATTTTCTCATTTTTTTCCATTCTTAATTCTTGAACCGGGCCTTAAAATTCTCAATTACGGCCTTAGGACAACATTTCTAGTCTTAACGGCCTTTTTCCCAACTTTTGACAAAATAACCATTTTACCCTTAGTTTACTTTTCTTTTCGTAAACCCACTTTCCGTTGTTTTAAAACCTAAATTTAGCCCTTAGAATATTATTTTAATTACTTTAAGACATTCATAGTCCTTTCCGAGCATTTCGAAAATTTTTCTAACAGGTTTTGTGATCGTATCATTTTCATTTTAATATTTTATCGAGCTATTCTATGCCCAAAAATCATGAAATAATGTTTCTTAGGCTTTACTAAATTTTTACGGCATCCTTTGCCGCAATTTCTCATTTTACTATTCATCAACTCTCGGGTGGCACTATTCCGATCCTCGGTCGTTAATCCTCTTTTTCCCAGGCCTAGGTCACCGAGGAGGCTCACATTTCCATCCTGACCATATTTTTACCCTTCGGTTCCTAAAATACCCCCTTTTGTACCGTTTTTGAAATTTCGATAGCATTTCCGCTTAATTTTTGGGTTATCGGCGTTTAAGAAATGCCTAAAAACCATCTAACCAAATTCTATTATACCACGTACTATACCAGAGCATATATTTTTACATAAAACTCAACTTTTACGTAAAAATCTTTACATTCCCACACATTTTTTTCCATCATTTTTGTCCATTTTTCTTACAATTTCACATGATAAAATACATAATCAATACATAATCATTCCAAAACATAAATTAAGGAATGAAGGGACTGAAATCACTACTGAAATTATCCCATCGGCGATCGAACAAACCGTTCGGTCTCTCGCTAACAAACTTTTGCTCTCCGTTCTTTACTTTTCAAGTTCCGGTTTGCAAATCCAATGTCGCAGATGTATCCGGAACGTCGAAAATAGGCCAATGGGTCATTTTTCAATTTTTGGTTGCCAGGTCGGCGTTGACCGGCCGTTGACTGGTGGCGATGAGGAAAAAGGTGACCACCATCTCGTAGATCTCGATGTAAGGAATCCATTGGTGGTGTCAATTTCACCAATTGAGCCTCCTATCACCGAAATCGAACCCTCGAAAATTGGACGGCGGCGGTGATGTCTGTTCTCCACTGTGCCCTGGTTGTTGCCTAAAATTGGTTTTGGGCTTTTGATCTACGCATCACTCTGAGTCTTTTGATACCCACCATGTCACTCAACTCCGCCAGAATTGTCGGATTCCATGGTGGCCACGGCGACGGGCGAACTTGGGCGGTGCAATCCAGCGGTCGTTGAGCTGAAATGAAGCTTGGGTTTTGTTCTACTCTTCACCACGAATTCATTGGGACTGGAATCGTGGCATTTGGACGTCGGACGGTGGAGATATGACTGTTCAAAAATTTTGGCCACCGACAGCTTCAGAGGGCGCGTGCAGCGTGCTCCGGTGTCGATTCATTTGATTCGGCATACCGTTAGACTCAGCTCGTCGATAGCTTTCCAACGAGACCGACGGTGTCGAAAACGGACATTGTTTTCGATGGTCGGTTACTGTTCACTTTTGGGTAGTGTGGGGAGAAAAAGAAGATAAAGAAAATTATGATGCCTTTTCTACAATTTCGACCTTTTCTATCCTTCTTATACTTTTTTTGTCCAAAATTTCAACATGAGCTATCCTGATTAATTTGGGCGTACTGAACCCAAATATATCAGTTTTATTTTCATCCGAGGTCATCTTGACCAGTTTTTGATACTGTGAATTTCTGGTCAAAATTTACCTTTTGTGCTTAATTAATTAATTTGAGCATTTTGATAGGCTATACTGACTAATTTGGGTGTACTGAACCCAAATATATCAGTTTTATCTTCATCTGAAGTCATCTTGACCAGTTTTCTGCTACTGCAAATTTCCCGGTCAAAATTTATTTTTTGTGTCCAAATGACTAATTTGAGCATCCTAATTTCAAATATATCAGTTTTATATCAAAAAAAGTCATCTTGACCAATTTCTTGATACCATATGTTCCTCGATCAAAAATTACATTTTATGTTCAATTGACTATTTTGAGCATACTGATTCTAAATATATCAGTTTTATATCAAGAAAAGGTCATCTTGATCAATTTCTTGATACTGCGTGTAACACACACACACACATATCACGTCACTACCATAACTCTTTCGTCTTTTAGTGGACTTGTCTTACTACAAGTCACCTTCTAGAGCTCTCGATATCAAAATGGCACCGCTTTTTTCCTGTTTTGGTTCTGTGAAATTTTTCCACAATCGAATTTCTCACCTTTAATATTGTTAGAACATTTTATCACGTTCTAAACAATATTAAATCATTCATTTCACATTTTAAACCTAAAAATCATAATGTATATTCAATGTACCTATTTTCCGAGAATGGTGAAATTTCTCGGTTGTCACACCAACCTAAGAAAGAAGCCAACTTAGCGAAATCTTCTAAACCCTCTGGGAAAAAGAAGAAGCCAGAAAAGAAGCAAGCGGCTTCTATTTCATCTCCTATCTCGGATGGGAAGATAGGTCACTTCAAGAAGACTTGCCAGGAATTCCTAGTTGCAAGTGCAAGGAAGGTAAGGAACTTTACTATTTAGAAACATGTTTGGTGGAAGAATCAAAAGATACTTAGGTCATTGATTCAGACGCCACTAATCATGTTTGTGTTTCTTGTAGGAGCTCGTGAAAATAAGACGTCTACATGATAGGAGCCTTTCGTTGCGAACTGGAGACGGTAACTTGGTGGTAGTTGAGGTAGTGGGAGACGTTTATCTTTATTTTAATGAATTTAGGTTTATTTTATTAAAAGACCATTTTTTTGTTCCTAATTTTAGGAGGAATCTTATATTGGTAGCTTATTTAATAAAAGATTCTTATCCAGTTTCTTTTACTAAAAAAGTTGATATTCACAAAAATAAGTCTTTTATCTGTTCTGGATGGATGGATGAGAACCTTTATTTGATCAAACCAAAGATGTACTCACTGCTTGACACTGAATTAGCTAAATAACTCCAAAAGGTTGAATGTTTATCACTCTAACAAGGTGTATCTTTAGCATTTAAGACTTAATCATATTAATTAAGATAGGATTCAAAGGTTGGTTAAAAATGGTCTTTTGAAAACTCTAAAAGAGGTACGTCTTCCTCAATGTGAATCATGTCTTGAAGGTAAGATGACCAAGAAGTCTTTTGGAGCCAAGGGTACTAGGATTCAAGAACTCTTAGAAATTATACGCACTAAGGTATATGGCCCCATGAACGTCATTGCACGAGGTGGGTATGAGTATTATATCTCTTTTATAGACGATTACTAGAGGTATGGATATGTGTACCAAATGCATCGCAAGAGTGAAACTTTTGACAAGTTCAAAGAGTATCGTGTGGAAGTGGAGAAGCAATTGGGTAAATCCATAAAGACATTTCAATCCGATCAAGGTGGCGAATACCTCTCTGACGAATTTCTAGAACATCTTGTAGAGAATACGATACTATCCCAATTGACTGCACCCGGTACTTCACAACGAAACGGTATAGTCGAAAGGAGAAACAGGACCTTATTGGATATGGTATGGTCCATGATGAGTTATTCAACACTGTCGTTATCATTCTGGGGATATGCATTACAAACGACATGCTATATTCTGAACCAAGTTCTAAGTAAATCAATTCCCAAGACTTCGTATGAATTGTGGTGAAGTAGGAAGCCCTCCCTTGGTCATATGGGTATATGGGATTACCTGACACAAGTACTGGATGGTGATGCAAAAAAGTTGGAATCAAGATCGGAATTATGCATGTTTGTAGGGTAGCCTAAAAGAACTAAGGGAGGTTTGTTCTATAACCCGAAGGAACAAAAAGTCATTGTTTCAACCCATGCAACATTCTTGGAGGAGAGTTACATGAATGACTTTAAGTCTCAAAGTAAAGTGGTGCTATAGGAGCTATTAAGTGATAGAACTACTCCACAGGTTTCGGTCTTGGAGGTAAGTCCAAGTTCTAATGAAAGACCTGTAGATGATCAATAGTTAGAGTACTTTATCATAGTGGGATGGTTTCAAGGAAACCTAACTTTCATGTATGATGCTGATGTATACCAGGCCAAAACTCATGAATATGATGATGATCCAGTAACTTATGATGAAGCTATAAATGATGTTGATTCTAAATCTTGTAAACAGGCCATGAATAACGAGATAGATTCTATAAAATTCAACTCTGTTTGGGAACTCGTAGACTTACCGGATGGGATCAAACCCATTAGGTGCAAGTGGTTCTACAAAAGAAAGAGAGATGCGGAAGGAAGAGTTGAAACTTTCAAAGTTAGACTTGTGGCAAAAGGGTACACTCAAAAGGTTGGATCGATTATGATAAAACATTTTTGCTTGTTGCTGTGCTGAAGTCTATCTGTATTTTTCTGTCCGTTGCTGTGGCTCTAGATTACGAGATCTGGAAAATGGACGTCAATACGGTATTTTTGAATGGCTATCTTAAGGAAAGTATCTACATGGTACAGCCTGAATGGTTCATGGTAAAAGGCCAAGAGAGAAAAGTCTGCAAGTTGCTTAGATTCATTTATAGATTAAAGCAAGCATCCTACTCATAGAACCAAAAGTTTGATCAAGCGATCAAAACATTCGATTTTGAGTAGAACATTGATGAAACTTGTATTTATAAACGTATTAAGGATGGAAAAGTGGTCTTTCAGGTGCTCTATATCGATGATATACTACTCATTAGGAATGATGTAGGGAACTTATCATCGATCAAACTTTAGTTACACCAACAGTTTGATATGACGGACTTGGGAGAAGTTAATTATGTTCTACGCATTCGTCTCTTTAGAGATCAAAAGAACAAAATGATAGCATTATCCTAGACTTCATACATGGACAAAATAGTTAGAAAGTATGCAATACAAGAGGTAAAAAAAGGTTCACAACCTTCTATTACTGAATTAACTCTTTCATTGGATGATTGTTCTAAGACATCAGAAGAAAGAGAGTGTATGAGTAAAGTCTCTTATACATCCGTTGTGAGTAGTCTTATATACGATATGCTTTACACTCGCCTGAAGATTTATTTTGTAGTAAGTATGGTGAGTCAATATTAAGCGAATCCTAGAATCAAGTACTGGCAAGCCATGAAGCATTTGCTCAAGTATCTTAAGAGAACAAGAGATTACATGCTATTATATTCTGGATGGGACCTAATACCCATAGGATACATGGACTTAGATTTCCAAACTTGTAAGGATTCGAGGAATTTAACTTCAAGATCAGTGTTCTTGCTTAGAGGAGATGCCATTATGTGGAGAAGCGTGAAACAGGATTGCATTATTGACTCTACGATAGAGGCTGAGTATATAGTTGCGAAGCGGTTTGGCTCCACAAGTTCTTTAGAGACCTTGAGGTCATTCCAGGTGTTAACAAACCTATCACATTCTACTATAATAATAGTGTGGCTATTGCCAACATAAGGGAATATAAGCACCATAAGAAGACAAAACACATAGATCAGAGATATTATATAATAAGAAGGCATGTAGAGGCATGACTAGTAGATGTATGTAATGTTGTATCTGAGGACAAGATTTTGGTGGCTAAAAGCTTTGAAAGGCATGTTGAGATGATAACGATGCGAAACATGGCACATCTACTGACTTAGGATAAGTGGGAGATTGTTAGGAATGCCCTAAGCGAGGAAAGACATTATGATGTATTTCATAATTTTGAATTGGATAATAAAAATAAATTTAGAGGTTATTCATTACATTACTGAGTGTCCTCAATTTATTTACATGTTAAAGTAAATGTAAACAAATACGGCTCAGTCACTGCTTGTGTTAAACTATTAGAATGTTGCGTACAATGGATTTTTGTATGCGAGAAGACAACATTTTAAAGTAGGCAGTCTAAACTATGGTCCGTAGTCTATAGGGTTAGACCGAGTATCTAACTCATGTTAGGACTATTGTGTTGCCTAAAGCGATTTGGGGGATGGCTTGTCTTGAATGTCTGGAACTTTGACTCTCTAGTAGAGACATAGATCTGTTGCTTGGTGATGACATATTGATCGAGACTAAAGTGTAATTGATCTGCGTAGTCTACTTGAGTGGATCATGTTACTTTTGACGTTCATTATGTAATGACCTTAATCCTGAGTAGATAAATCACTTTATGTATATGACTTGTGTACTTTGATGTTCTAATGGCTAATGTGTCTCAGAGGTAGTAAACTTCTAAACCAGTTTGTTGGGTATATGACCTGTATACGATGGAGGGTTTGTTTACAAATATTAGAATCATAGCTCTAATAAGGAGTTAAGGGTATCCTTTTAAAGGCATTATCTTGGATATGAAAATAGATAAGGTCTTGGGTCGTCTGCTGCGCAGATGACTTCTTATTCACATATGGTGAATAATCATTTTCTTATTCGATAGTATAATGGAACTTTAAGATAGTTTGATCAGTAGGTTGAATGGACTTTGACTTAAAGCTGATCATGGATATCATATGAGGGTTTTACATATATAACAAGGTCATTGGACAATAGCTTATCATTGGCTTTCGTAACACGGTATATAATTGGGAGTTTAGTTTTAGGTTTATAGTGGTATGACTTTGAAATTTGTGATTATGTGATTGAGTTGTTTGGTTTAGAATAATGATCACATGGATTCATGGGAGCTCGATTATATATATCCAATTTGTCCCATTACTAGCTTCATATAATTCCTTAATGGATGACAACTGATCTGGATATACTTATTAGCTTGTTGTCTTGTATTTAGTAAAGAGAAAAAACTGGATCACCCTCTCATAGGGTGTAGGCATTTTTCTCAGTGTGATAGAGGGGCAAAATAGTACTTTTGTATTATTTAATAAATGAGATAAATATTTAGTAATATTTATTTTTTGATGATAAGATTTGAAATTTAAATTAATTGTATTTGAAATTCAAATATATGATTGATTTGAATTTTGAAAATCCTGTCTTAAAATAAATATTTGAAATTTGACTCCTATTTGAATTTGAATTGAACAAAATTTTTTCCTTTTACAAAGATAAAGGTGGCATCCACAATGGGATAAGGGTGGAAGATAAGATTCTCTCCTATTTGAATTTGAATTTTGTTTTGGATAAAAGATTACACAATTATTTGAATTTCAAAGAAAGTTGCTATGATTTTATTTGGATTTGAATTGGAGTTGTGGAAAATTATCCATGAAAGATAAAATTCAAAATTCAAATATTTATGGAGTTTGTAATTTGAATTTGAAATTTGAATTCAAATTTTGAATCACAAACCTAGGTAAAACCGAATTTCATTATGGATAAATCCACTAAGGGAGAATTGGTTTTTCTAGTGGATAAGGAAGAGAAAGTCTTGTTTGAATCCTACTTGAATTTTGAAACCTTCCTTGTACAAAAGTGGCCGAATTTCTTTAGGCTTATCCCTTGGGAAAGAATCAGTTTTTTGTGGATAAGGATAAGGCAAAATTCAAGTTTCAATCCTGTTTGAATTTTGAATCTTTTTTCCCTCGATGTGGCCAAATCTAGCCCTAGTTTTGGTCTAAAGGGAATCGATTTTTGGCCTAATGGAGAAGATAAAATTCAAATTAAAATCCTGTTTGAATTTTGAATTCTTTTAGCACCAAGATGGCCAAATTCAAAAGGGAGATTTCCCCTTAGGTGGATTCAGATTTTGTGAAGGAAATTGGGAGAGAAAATCTTCTTTTAATCCAATTCAAAATTCAATAGGTCACCTTATGCAAGATTATAAATAAGGGCCCTTCCATTCCAGTTCTCTTCAGACCATAGACTCTCAAGTGAGCCAGCTTATTATTACACATAAGATTGGCAATTCGTATTGGTGGGTCGTGTTCTTGTTGTGTTTAACTCGTCTGTTGACACGAATACACTCGACACGAACACTACCCATTTAATAATTGGGTCAAAATGAAAAACGCGAACACAACCCGTTAATAAATGGGTTGAGATGAAATGACACGTTTATGACTCATTTATCAAACGGGTCATAAACGTGTCGTGTCGTATCGTATTTGCTAAACCCACTTATTAAAGGTTCATAAATAGGTCATTTGACATGTTATTAACCCATTTTACTAACTTGTTATTAACCAATTTAACTAACCTATTATTGACCAATTTAACTAACCTATAATCAATTTTAATATTAAAAAAACTTATTCAACACCTAAACAACAATCAAGTTATATAACCAAATTAAGTTCAAAATCAAGTTATACCTAAATTAAGATCACAAAAGATAAATACAAAACTAAAAATATACATATAAAAACTAAAATATATATTTTATATTTAAATTTTGAATTTTAAATTTTTAAACCTTAAAACTTTATATAATATATATTAAAAACTATAAATGGGTAATTTATGAATTGTATTCGCATTAACCCACTATGACCCATTTATTAAATGGGTTATTTCGTGCAATTGTAAGTTAGTAGGTTCATGCGGGTTCAACCTTTTATTTAATCGTGTTTGGTGGGTTCGACCCTTTTTGATCCAAACCCATATAAGAAAAACCCAAACCCTCTAACTTTGTATGGGTTTCGTGTCGTGACCCAAATTAGTAGCCCTAATTACACAAGTTTTTAAAGAGATCTGGGTAGTCGGAAGGATACAAGCCATGCTAGTATACCGATTGAGGATTCGGATGCTCACACACTCTGCTGTCCAGAAATTAGAGAATAGTAGAGAAAGCTAGTTGGTTGAAACCCTCAAGTCATTTCCTCCAGAATTCCTGGCATTTTCCTACAACAAGCGAATAGCGAATTTCAGGAGGAGAAGGCAAACCATGAAAAGAAAAGGACTGCCTAAAAGAAAGAACGCAAAGCCACATAAAGAGTAGAAATTCAGGTTTTGTAGATCAAGTTGTAACTAGAACAAAAAATCGCCAGAAGCACAGGAGAATGCCCATTTTAAAGCCTAAACGGTGGATTTTGTCAAAAAGCACCCTTGATCGTGGTGCAGCGACAAATCTTGCTTATTAGCTCGTTTCTATGTGGAAATCAACTTCTTTTCCCCCGAATTTGACATTATTGATCAAACCACCAAGCCGGCCCAACACTTTACTAGTCCTAGGCATGCGTAAAGAATCTTGCACAAGGCCTTCAGTAATAGTGTGAAAATTAGCCTTGATGTTGCCTTCAAAGGGCCCAGAGGGACCGGTGCAAAAACAGTAAACAAAAAAGATAGGCGACACAACAAAAAGGAAGGGTGCAACATGAAGACTTTCCAAGATGCCACCCATCTTAGTACTACTATTGCCCAAGCACATTTAACTGTGGAGATCTGATGAAATCCAGTACATTAGTATTGGTATAATCGCACATAAAAGCCAATGCACGAAATATTCATTTAAAGGGATAACGGAACATACTTAGAAGAGCGCTTCGGACGTTAGGGGAACATAGGACCATTGTGATTTATGTATCAGCACTGAAAATCTAAAACTTGAAAAACTGTGACATTGCGGGCAAAAAATTGACTTTGCTTGGGTGTGAAAACTTGAACTAGGTTAAGATTTGAGACAACAATCGAGGTTAAGATCAAGCTTCCAGACCTTTAAGACTAAAGCTCGACCCTAGCCCCCATCTTAAAATCGGACCTCTATTGAAAAAAAAAGTTATAATGTGCAATGGAATTTTAAAAAATTTTTTAAGGATCGTTAAATGACTTGTGTTACTATATACAATAAATTAACAATAATCATATACCTTCAAAGGAAAACACCAGGAATGCTATAGTAAGTGACTGAGGGACTTCAACCAACTAGCCTTCTCTACTATTTACCAATTCCCGGATGGTGGAGCGTGTAGGCACTCAATTCCTTGATCGATACTCTAGCGTAGCTTGTCTCGTTCCAACCATCTAAATCTTTAAGACTTCATTATTGCTAGAGAGATGTGCAATAATAAATTTACTAACCTGAGAGTCTGTGGTCTAAAGAGTATAGGAGTGGAAAACCCTTTATTTAAAAAATTACATTAGGTGACTTTTAAATTTTAAATTGGATCAAGAAAAGATTTTTTTTTTCTCCCACAACCCTCCAGGCCGATTTCCACAAGGGGAAAACCCCTTAAAATTTTCTGCCACAGCAAACGAAGAGGATTAAAAATTCAAATAGGATTCAAACAAAATTTTCCTTATCTCTTATCCACAAAAACCTGATTCTCCCTCATGGTTTATCCACAAGTAAAATTCAGCCATAGCTAGGATTTGCGATTCAAAATTTGATTCAAATTTCAAACTCTACAATTCTTTAAATTTTATCCACATGGATAATTTTTTATAACTCTAATTTAAATTCAAATAAAATCATGGAAACTTTATTTGAAATTCAAATAATTGTGTAATCTCTTATCCAAAATAAAATTCAAATTTAAATTAGGAGAAAATCTTATCTTCCATCCTTATCCATTATGGACATCACCCCTAGTTATGCTAGGACAAGATTTTGTTCGATTCAAATTCAAATAGTATAGTCTTTTAAATTTCAAATATTTATTTTAAGACAAGATTTTCAAAATTCAAATTAATTACATATTTGAATTTCAAATTCAAATACAATTAATTTAAATTTCAAATCTTATCTTCCAAAATAAATATAATTAAATATTTATTCAATTTATTGAATGACATAAAATTATAATTTCGCCCCTCTGGCACCTAGAGAAAAATGCCTACACCCAGTGGAAAGGTGATCCATATTTTTCTCTTTACTAAATGCAAAACAACAAGCTATTAAGAATATTCTGACTAATTACCATCCGTTAAGGAATTATGTAAAGCTAGTAGGGAGACCAATTGGACATATATAATGTGAGCTCCAATAATCCATATAACTATTATTCTATACCGAATAAACCCGTTACAATTATTAGTTTTAGAGTCACACCATTATAAATCTGAAACTGCATTCCCAATTATATACCGTATTACATAAGCCAGTGATAAGCTATTGTCCAATAACTTTGTTATATATGCAAAACCTCATATGATATCTATGATCAGCCTCAAATCAAAATTCGTTCGACCTACTGATCAAGCTATTTAAAGATCTATTATACTCTTGAATAAGAAAATAATTATTCACCATATGTGAATAAGAAGTCATCTACCCAGTAGATGGCCTAAGGCCTTGTCTATTTTCACATATAATATAATGTCTTTAAGAGGATAACCTTTACTCCTCATTAGAGCTATGATTCCAATATCTGTAAATAAACTCTCCATCATATATAAGTCATGTACCCAACGAACCGGTCTATAAACTTACTACCTATGAGACACTTTAGCCATTGGAATATCAAAGTACAGAAGTCATATATATAAAGCGATTTATCAACTTAAGATTAAGGTTATTACAAAATGAATGTCAAAAATGACATGATCCACTCAAGCGAACTACCCAGATCAATTACACTTTGGTCCTGGTCTAATATGTTACTACCAAGCAATATGTTAATGTCTCTACTTGAGAGTCAAAGCTCCAGACAGTCAAGACAAACCGTCCCCCTAATTGGCATTAAACAGCATAATAGTCTCAACATGAGTTAGATATTTGGTCTAATCCTATGGACTACGGACCATAGTCTTAACTTAAGTTTAGACTGTTTACTTTAGAATGTTATCATCTTGCATACAAAAATCCATTATATACAACATTCTAATAGTTTAACACAAGCAGTCAATGAGCCATATTTGCTTACATTTACTTTAACACGTAAATAGAATGAGAACATACAGTAATGTAATAAATAACCTCTAAATATAATTTTATTATCCAATTCAAAATAAATGAAATGTATATAAAATGTCTTTCTTGCTTAGGACATTCCTAACAACCTCGACATTGGTCCTAAAACCTAATCTTAACCCTAACCCTAACCCTAGTCCCAATACCTGACTTGGCCTTAACTCTTGCTCTTGCCCTTACCCTTACCATGTCCTATAACCCGATCCCGTCTCAAGCTACTAATTTAAAACCCAACCCTAATCTTCATTCCAAAACTTGATACTAACTTCGATTATGAAATTCGACTCTGAACTCAACCCTAACCCTAAAATTGAAACCTAACCCTAACTTAGATCCTAAAAACTTACTCAAAAAAACCCTAAAACCTAACATCAAAACTCGATCATCCTCAATATTGAAACTAGATCCTTAATCTCTACCCTTGTCTAGGACAAGTCCCCAAAACTCGAGCATATGAAAACCAAGCCCAAGAATGAGCCTAGCCCTAAAATTTGACCTAACTTTAACTGTGAAACCTAACCTTTTTCGTCATTTCCCATCCCAAAACTTAACCTAACCCTAACCAAGGTCTCGAACCCGACTCTTGTATCAAAACCCAATCCCAGCACCTGATACTAAAACCTAATCCTAACCCAATATCGAAACCTAGCCGTAACTTAACAATCATCTTGAAACCTTGACTTGTACACTCTCTTGGTCCCAAAACTCGACTTCAGTCCTAACCCCTATCCTGAAATTCAACTTTCACTTGAGTCCTAAGATTCATTCTCTTTCCTAGTCTAGACCGACCCCGACACCATCCCCAATTCAATCACAATGTAGTCTCTAGGCCAACTCTAACCTCGGTTTCCAACCGACTAAACCCTCCTGGGTTAAAAGTTAAATGAATTATCATTTTTTAAATTAAATTTATTACACAATACAATACACCAAACACTATATTAAGTTATCCATATTTGTAATATGCTACATAACCAAACACCGTAGTGTATGAATAATTCAATCTAATACAACCTAATGGAATACATTTAACCTAATACAATATACTAAAATACAGGTACAAAATGTAGCCTAAATGTTCAGAAGCTCCTGAAATACTTATCAATGATCTTCATTTGTCCTTTATTTTTTGAATATCGGGTCACGTTGAATCCTAAGTTTAGTGTTTTGTGTCACCAAAATAAGCTTCTTATGAGTTAGGACTATCTGCTTTAATAACAAAGCACATGACGTTCCTAAGTTATCGAAATCAACATCACAGGTATAAAATTTGGATTGCTCTTCAATATATTTTGATAACTACTTTGAAATCCTAAATTATGAAATTTTACCTTTAGCTTCAAACAACAAAGAGAGTTGGTCAATTGATAATGGAATATCTTCCAAAGATCAAGTCAAATGCAGATAATATATTTCCAATTAGTGAAGTTCTTACTACTTCTTAAACAAGATTGTATCTTATACATATACTTGGAGGTTAGGAGTTGAATTTAGCTCTTGTGTGATAACAACTACTTAACTATAATGATCAATGCCCTTTTTTAGTATGATATTGTCTGTTTTGGGTCTTGTATTATTAGGAGGTAGTCTTTCTACTTATGAACTATTACATATATATATATATTCCCAAGTGATGTAGGACTACATGGCATACTTTTTTCCTTATAAGGACTAATGACTTTCACAATCACCCATCCTTTTTTGGACCAACATCCTCATTGGTCACACTTCTAGTTGGGTATAGGTTCTAATACCTTTATAACAACCTATGCCTCTCTTTGGTATAATATTGCCTGCATTGGGTCTTAACTCATGTGGTTTTTGTTAGGAAATGCCCTAAGCATTAGAGACATTTTAATGTATTTATTTTGAACTGGATAATAAAATTATATATAGAGGTTATTCATTACATTGCTGTTTGTCCTTATTCTATTTACATGTTAAAGTAAATGTAAGCAAATATGGCTCACTGACTGCTGTAGGATAATAAACCGGTAAAAACGTATCAGAGTGGCGCAGCGGAACAATAAAAATTTTTAGATCGTTAAATATCTCATGATGCCATATACAATAAATCAACAACAATTAAAACTCATACCTCAAGGATGCCAATGAACAGGAGGAGAGTGACCGGAGGCTTCAACCAACTAGCCTTCTCTACTATTCTCCAATTCCCGAATGGCTGAGTGTGTGGGCACTCTGAACCTCGATCGGTATGCTAGCACTGCTAGTCTTCTTCCGACCACCCAGATCTCTAAAGAACTTTATTGTCACGATGAGCTGTGCAACAATAAGCCTGCTCACCTGAGAGTCTGTGGTCTGAGAGAACTGGAGTGGCAGGACCTCTATTTATAGACCTGCATGAGGTGATTCTCTGAATTCGAATTGGACTAGGAAAAGATTTTCTCCCTTATCCAAACCAAAAAATCCGAATTTTCCAAGGGAGAATCTCCACAATCAAATTCGGTTTTCTAGGATAAATCCAATCCAAATCTCAACAAGATTTTAACTAGAATCTTATCTCCCTTTTTCAACCAAAAAATCCGAAATTCACAAGGAGAAAATCCTCCAAAAGATTTCGGCCATTATGGATAAGGGAGAATCAAAATTCCACTAGGATTTCTCAAGCAAAATCTCATCTTAACCTTATCCAAAAATAACCGAATTTCCTAGGATTAGGGATCCAAAATTTCGGCCACTTTTGGGAGGAGAGAGAAACCAATTTCAACTAGGATTGAAGCTTGAATATTCCCTTGAATCTTATCCACAAAATCCGAAATCTTTCATGAGGATTATCCTCAAAATTTCGTCCCTTATTTGTTGGGATTTGGATTCAAAATTCAAGTAGGATTCTAACAAGATTATCCTCTCCAAATCCAACTCAAATTCGAATTTCAAACCTTGTGGATTTCCACAACAAATTCGAATCCTACTTGGACTGTGATTCAAAATTTGAATTTCAAATTTCAAATTCAAATTTCAAATTCAAATTTCAAATTTCAAATTTCAAATTTCAAATTTAAATTTCAAATTCAAATTTCAAATTCGAATTTCAAATTCAAATTTCAAATTCAAATTTCAAATTCAAAATTCAAATTTCAAATTTCAAAATTCAAATTTCTAATTTCAAAATTCAAATTTCAAATTCCACAAAACGGTTGTATTTCATATTCTTGTTCTCATGGATAATTTTCTACAACTCCAATCCAATCTCAAATAAAATCATGGCAACTTTATTTGGAGTTCGAATAATTGTGTACTCTATTATCCAAAACAAAATCTGAATCCAACCGGAGAGAATCTTGTCTACCATCCTAATCCTGTGTCATCACCATCCATGCATAATAAACTAGCCAATAGCATACACAAATCAATTTGCCAAACGTTAAGGAATTATGTGGAGCTAGTAGAGGGACTGATTGGACATATATAATCGGGCTCCCGTGATTCCATATGATCATCATTCTGTACCGAACAACTCAATCATATGATCACTAATTTCAGAGTCACACCACTATAAACCTGAAACTGAACTCCCAATTATATACCGTATTACGTAAGCCTGTGACGAGCTACCATCCAATGACCTTGTCATATATGCAAAACCCTCATATGATATCCATGATCAGCCTTAGGTCAAAGTCCGTTTAATCCTACTGATCAGGCTATCTTAAAGTTCCATTATACTACCGAATCAAGAAAATGATTATTCACCATATGTGAATAAGAAATCATCCGCCCAGCAGACGACCCAAGGCCTTGTCCATTTTCACATTCAGTATAATGCCTTTAAGAGGATACCTTTAACTCCTCAGAGCTATGATTCCGATATCTGCAAACAAACCCTTCATCGTATACAAGTCATGCACCCAACGAGCCGGTCTATAAGCTTACTACCCTCTGAGACGCTTTAGCCATTGGAACATCAAAGTACACAAGTCATATACATGAAGTAGTTCATTTACTCAGGATTAAGGTTATTGCATAATGAACGTCAAAAGCAGATTGATCCACTCATAGCGGACTACGTAGATCAATCACGCTTTAGTCCCGGTCTAATATGTCACCACCAAGCAACATATCCATGTCTCTACTTGGGAGTCCAGCTCCAGACAGTCAAGACAGACCGTCCCCTCTAAGGCTTTAGACAACATAATAGTCTTAACATGAGTTAGATGCTCGGTCTAACCCCATAGACTACAGACCATAGTTTAGACTGCTAACTTTAGAACATTGTCTTCTCGCATACAAAAGTCCATTGCATGCAACGTTCTAACAGTTTTAACACAAGCAGTCAGTGAGCCATATTTGCTTACATTTACTTTAACATGTAAATAAGACGAGGACAGATAGCAATGTAATGAATAACCTCTATGTATAATTTTATTATCCAGTTCAAAATGAATACATCAAAATGTCTCTAATACTTAGGGCATTTCCTAACAATCTCCCACTTGCCCTAAGCCAGCAGATGTGCCATGTTACGCATCCCCATCGCCTCTACATGCCTCTCAAAGCTTCTAGCTACCAAAGTCTTAGTAAAGGGATCAGCGATGTTGTCCTCGGACGCGATCTTACATACATCCACTTGTCCTGTCTCCACATGCCCTCTAATAATGTGATACCTCCGATCGATGTGCTTGGTCCTCTTGTGGTGCCGAGATTCCCTTGTGTTGGCAATAGCCCCTGTATTATCACAGTAAAGTGTGATAGGCTTGTCAACACCCGGAATGACCTCAAGGTCTCTAAAGAACTTGCGGAGCCAAACCGCTTCTTTAGATGCCTCAGCCGCAGCCACATACTCAGCCTCCATAGTAGAGTCAGCTGTGCAGCCCTGCTTCACGCTCCTCCACACAATGGCGCCTCCTCCGAGTAAAAACACTGATCCAGATGTCGATTTCCTCGAATCCTTACAAGTCTGGAAGTCTGAGTCCGTGTATCCTACGGGTGTTAGGTCCCCTCCAGAATACACTAGCATATAATCCCTCGTTCTCTTAAGATACTTGAGTATATGCTTTACTGCTTGCCAGTGCTTGGTTCCAGGATTCGCTTGATATCGACTCACCATACCTACTGCAAAACATATGTCCGGGCGAGTACAAAGCATAGCGTACATAAGGCTACCCACAGCGGATGCATAAGGGACCTTACTCATACGCTCTCTTTCTTCCGATGTCTTGGGACAGTCATCCAATGAAAGAGTTAAACGGGCAATAGAAGGTTGTGAGCCTTTCTTTGCCTCTAGCATTGCATATTTGTCAATTATTTTATCTATGTATGAAGCTTGGGATAACGCTATCATTTTGTTCTTTCGATCTCTGAAGAGACGAATGCCTAGAACATAATTAGCTTCTCCCAAGTCCTTCATGTCAAACTGTTGGTGTAACCAATGCTTGACCGATGATAAGTTCCCTACATCATTCCCAATGAGTAGTATATCATCGACATAGAGTATCAGAAAGACCACTTTACCATCCTTAATACGTTTATAAACACAAGGTTCATCAACGTTCTGCTCAAAACCGAATGTCTTAATCGCTTGATCAAACCTCTGGTTCCATGAGCGGGATGCCTGCTTTAATCCATAAATGGATCTAAGCAACTTGCAGACTTTCTTATCTTGGCCTTTTGCTACGAACCCTTCGGGCTGTATCATATAGATACACTCTTCAAGATGGCCATTCAAGAATGCCGTCTTGACATCCATTTGCCAGATCTCGTAATCGAGAGCCGCAGCAATGGACAGAAGAATACGGATAGACTTCAGCATAGCAACAGGCGAAAAGGTTTCCTCGTAATCGATTCCAGCCTTTTGCGTGTATCCCTTTGCAACCAGTCTAGCTTTGAAAGTTTCCACTCTCCCTTCCGCATCCTTCTTTCTTTTGTAGACCCATTTGCATCCAATGGGTTTTATCCCATCCGGCAAATCTACAAGTTCCCAAACAGAGTTGGATTTCATAGAATCCATCTCATTGTTCATAGCCTGTTTCCAAGATATAGAATCAACATCCTTTATAGCTTCATCATATGTGACCGGATCTTCCTCATACTCATGAGCCTCGGCCTGGTATACCTCAGCATCATACATAAAGAAATTAGGTTTCTTAGAAACCCTCCCACTACGACGGGGCACCCTAAATTGTTGATCGTCTGCAGGTCTTTCACTGGAACTCGGACTTGCGTCCAAGACCGAAATCTGTGGAGCAGTTCTTTCACCCGATAACTCCTCTAGCACCACTTTGCTTCGAGGCTTAAAGTCATTCATGTGACTTTCCTCCAAGAATGTCGCATGGGTTGAGACAATGACCTTTTGTTCCTTCGGGTTATAGAACAGACCTCCTTTAGTTCCCTTTGGATACCCTACAAACATGCACAATTCTGATCTTGGTTCCAACTTCTTCGCATCCCCATCCAGTACATGTGCCGGGCAGCCCCATATTCTCATATGTCCAAGGGAGGGCTTCCTGCCACGCCACAATTCATACGGAGTTCTAGGAATTGATTTGCTCGGAACCTGGTTCAGAATATAGCACGCCGTTTGTAAAGCATGTCCCCAAAATGATAATGGCAGCGTTGAGTAACTCATCATGGACCGTACCATATCCAATAAGGTCCTGTTTCTCCTTTCGGCTACACCATTCTGTTGTGGAGTACCAGGTGCAGTCAATTGGGATAAAATCCCGTTCTCTACAAGATGTCCTAGAAATTCATCAGAGAGGTATTCGCCACCTCGATCAGATCGAAGTGTCTTTATGGATTTATCCAATTGCTTTTCCACTTCCGCACGATACCCTTTGAACTTGTCAAAGGTTTCGCTCTTGCGGTGCATCAGATACACATATCCATACCTCGAGTAATCATCTATGAAAGAGACATAGTACTCGAACCCTCCTCGTGCTGTGACGTTCATGGGGCCACATACGTCAGTGTGCACAATTTCTAAGAGCTCCTGTGCCCTTGTACCCTTAGCTCCAAAAGACCTCTTAGTCATTTTACCCTCTAGACAAGACTCACATTGGGGAAGTCGTACCTCCTCCAGAGATTCCAGAGGACCGTCTTTCACCAATCTTTGAATCCTATCCTGATTAATATGACCAAGTCTTAAATGCCAAAGATATGCCTTGTTAGAGTGAGAAACTTTCAACCTTTTAGAGTTATCAATTAATTCAGTGTCAAGCAGTGAGTACATCTTTGGTCTGATCAAATATAGGTTTCCATCCATCCATCCAGAACAGATAAAAGACTTATTTCTACGAATATCAACTCTTTTACTAAAAGAAACTGAATAAGAATCCTTTATTAAACAAGCTACCGATATAAGGTTCCTCCTAAAATTAGGAACATAAAAACAGTCTTTCAATAAAATAAACCTAAATTGATCAAAATAAAGATGAACGTCTCCCACTGCCTCAGCTACCACAAAGCTACCATCTCCAGTCCGCAACGAGAGGCTCCTATCATGTAGACTTCTCGTTTCCACGAACCCCTGCATCGAAACACAAACATGATTAGTGGCGCCCGAATCAATGACCCATGTGTCTTTCGATTCTTCCACCAAACACGCTTCCAAATAATGAAGTTCCTTACCTTCCTTGCCCTTGGAGGCTAGGAATTCCCGGCAAGCCTTCTTGAAGTGACCTACCTTCCCACAGTGGAAGCATTTGGACTTTTTAGGGTCCTTTGGCTTCTTGTTCTTCTTCTTCTTCTTCCCGTCCGAGACAGGAGGATTAGAAGAACTGGAAGCCACTTGCTTCTTATTTGGCCTCTTCCTCTTCCGTGAGGGATTGGAAGATTCCGCCAAATTGGCCTCTCCTTTAGGTCGGACCACATCTTCATCCCTGATCATCCGCTCATAAGCCTGTAG
This sequence comes from Antiaris toxicaria, assembly GCA_035233585.1. Classification (NCBI taxonomy): domain Eukaryota; kingdom Viridiplantae; phylum Streptophyta; class Magnoliopsida; order Rosales; family Moraceae; genus Antiaris; species Antiaris toxicaria. The sequence continues at coordinate 23,963,084 of CP141153.1, forward strand.
TTGCTTCATGAGCTCGGTAAGTCCTAACTCTTTTGTCGCCAGATTGTATGCGGCCTTAAACCCCACAAAATCTTTAGACAGAGTCTTGAACACCATCTCGATCTGGGTGTTGTAGTCTAACTCAGCACCATTTTCGGCAGCCTCAGCGAAGAATCCCATTAGAGTGATCATATGGTCCTTCACCGGAGCACCAGCCTTTTGCTTGGAATTCATAATGCTGGTGATAGCGGACTGTCGAGCCAATTTTTCTTGGCCTCCGAACATGTCCTCCAGATTATCCATGATCTCCCCAGCAACTTGATAAGTCTCATGCTGCTTTTGTAAAGCACTCGTCATGCTAGCAAGGATGTAGCATCGAGCTATTTCATTGGATTCTCTCCAACGATTATAGGCAACCGGGACCTCCTCAAGTGGTGTGTCAGGTTTGGGCCCAGGTGGGCATGGTTCGTCCAGTACGAACTTGTGTCTCTCGCAGCTGAGAACTATTAATAGATTTCTTTTCCAATCTTTATAATTGTCGCCATTCAACTTATTTTCAGTAAGTATCGAAATGAGGGGCGTCGGTGACATTTTGAACTGAAATAAAATTATACTAGACATCATTACAAAGCCCAAGCAAATATGCAGATAATTTAGCAAATAAAACATACAAGTATGTTCCTACATGAAACTTGAAAAAAAAATGTAGCATTGCAACGATAATTCTCAGCACCTATTGCCCCAAGCCACCGAGGGGTGGTCATGAGAACAAATAGCCGGAACATGGACCCCGTCCAATTAATATATGTTGCCTTAAATCCTCCAAGGTTAAGACATATATTAATAAGCGCTTATTTGGCCACCAGTTTAGTTAACAGAGCTTCTAGGGAAGGTTAATAACTAAACGAGTCTTGAGTGTATAACCATTGTTTACGTAGCCCGATCCACGTCCTACCAAGCCACCGAGGGGTGGTCATGAATAGGATCGCACCCGAACACGTTTTCCACATAGGAGATCCAATCTAGTATACCGGCGGCGGTAAACACCTACCGAAGGGTGTGGTCAGGTCGGAACTGACGCGAGGCGTTACCATGCTTTCACATATGGATCAACAATGGAGGCCGTGGGTTTTGTTTGAAACCCTCTCCCACTCAATATTTTGAAAAACATGCAAGTTTTGACAAATTATGTATGATCAATATAGTATGAGCGGCACTCACCTATCCTATATGACATGTTATCAAATATGCATACAAAACATCCATCAATACATATTTATACATCCATGACATATCACAGAAAATAATTGACAGACTAACCAAGCTATGGTTCCATCCTAGAATAAAGAAAATAAAGATTACAAAATTCCATCCAAAGCATTCTTTGGGTCTTGAATTTTTGTTCCGTCTTCTTGTATCCATCTTTATGTAGCCTCTCCATTTATTTCTCATCCCATGAATTATTTAAAATTTAAATCTCCAAAATTTAAATTTCAAATTCAAATTCCAAATTCGAATTTCAAATTTAAATTTCTAATTCAAATTTTAAACAATTTTAATCATCATGTATAATAATATGTAATTTCAAAAATTTCAAATTTTTAATTACATATTTTTAAACATGATTTAAAATTAAATCTCAAATTTAAAAATCAAAATTTTCTGATTTTGGACCGCCGCTCCGCCGCTCGTGAAGGCGGCAGCCGCCGTGGGCAGCCACCAACCCCGGAGGGGCTGGCAGCCCACGGCTGCCCCTTGTGCAGCCCTGCCGGGCTGCAGGCCAAGCCTGCAGCGCCAGGCTGCACGCCTAGACTGGGCGCAGCAGCCGGCAGGCTGCAGGCAGCGCCTGCAGCCAGTGGCTGCACGCCCAGGCTGCGGCCAGCCTTGGGCAGGCCACGGCCACCCCTGGCTGCAGGCAGAGCCTGCGGCCGTGGGTGGTGTGGGCCTGCTCAGGGGCTGCCGCAGCCCCATCCTGCCCGAGGGCAGGGGCTGCAGCCCCACCAAGGTTTGTCGGCCTATCCCGAGGGGTCGTGTCTCGATTTTCGTGCCATATTCCAATTTATCCTTTAAGATCTCCAAAAATTAATTTGAATCCCAATTAAATTGAAATTTTCCACACAATCAAAATTTCAACCTTTAAATTAAATTTAACTTTTGGGAAAAATAAATTACGGTCTTCAATCTTCAATCTCCTCCAAGAATAATTACATAAAAAATTCCTATACCGTTTCCGGTGTACAAAATTCTATCCATAAAAATTCTAAGAGACAAAAATTAAAATCCATGGGAAAATTACAGTGTAAATAAACTGCTCCCATGGTTACATAAAAAATTCCTAGATACAATTTTTCTAAATTCTAAGGAACCATAACCGGCATAAACAAGCATGCTTATAATAATTCAAAAAATTAAAATAACCACATACTTTATACATAATACATGATAACAACATAAAGGAACCCTAGAATGCCACTCTCTAAATATCAAATCCATACATAAATAAAAAGACTAAGTAATTGTCTAATTTATGTACATGGCATAGTCATGAGATGGCTCTGATACCAATTGTAGGATAATAAACCGGTAAAAACGTATCAGAGTGGCGCAGCGGAACAATAAAAATTTTTAGATCGTTAAATATCTCATGATGCCATATACAATAAATCAACAACAATTAAAACTCATACCTCAAGGATGCCAATGAACAGGAGGAGAGTGACCGGAGGCTTCAACCAACTAGCCTTCTCTACTATTCTCCAATTCCCGAATGGCTGAGTGTGTGGGCACTCTGAACCTCGATCGGTATGCTAGCACTGCTAGTCTTCTTCCGACCACCCAGATCTCTAAAGAACTTTATTGTCACGATGAGCTGTGCAACAATAAGCCTGCTCACCTGAGAGTCTGTGGTCTGAGAGAACTGGAGTGGCAGGACCTCTATTTATAGACCTGCATGAGGTGATTCTCTGAATTCGAATTGGACTAGGAAAAGATTTTCTCCCTTATCCAAACCAAAAAATCCGAATTTTCCAAAGGAGAATCTCCACAATCAAATTCGGTTTTCTAGGATAAATCCAATCCAAATCTCAACAAGATTTTAACTAGAATCTTATCTCCCTTTTTCAACCAAAAAATCCGAAATTCACAAGGAGAAAATCCTCTAAAAGATTTCGGCCATTATGGATAAGGGAGAATCAAAATTCCACTAGGATTTCTCAAGCAAAATCTCATCTTAACCTTATCCAAAAATAACCGAATTTCCTAGGATTAGGGATCCAAAATTTCGGCCACTTTTGGGAGGAGAGAGAAACCAATTTCAACTAGGATTGAAGTTTGAATATTCCCTTGAATCTTATCCACAAAATCCGAAATCTTTCATGAGGATTATCCTCAAAATTTCGTCCCTTATTTGTTGGGATTTGGATTCAAAATTCAAGTAGGATTCTAACAAGATTATCCTCTCCAAATCCAACTCAAATTCGAATTTCAAACCTTGTGGATTTTCCACAACAAATTCGAATCCTACTTGGACTGTGATTCAAAATTTGAATTTCAAATTTCAAATTCAAATTTCAAATTCAAATTTCAAATTTCAAATTTCAAATTTCAAATTTAAATTTCAAATTCAAATTTCAAATTCGAATTTCAAATTCAAATTTCAAATTCAAATTTCAAATTCAAAATTCAAATTTCAAATTTCAAAATTCAAATTTCAAATTTCAAAATTCAAATTTCAAATTCCACAAAACGGTTGTATTTCATATTCTTGTTCTCATGGATAATTTTCTACAACTCCAATCCAATCTCAAATAAAATCATGGCAACTTTATTTGGAGTTCGAATAATTGTGTACTCTATTATCCAAAACAAAATCTGAATCCAACCGGAGAGAATCTTGTCTACCATCCTAATCCTGTGTCATCACCATCCATGCATAATAAACTAGCCAATAGCATACACAAATCAATTTGCCAAACGTTAAGGAATTATGTGGAGCTAGTAGAGGGACTGATTGGACATATATAATCGGGCTCCCGTGATTCCATATGATCATCATTCTGTACCGAACAACTCAATCATATGATCACTAATTTCAGAGTCACACCACTATAAACCTGAAACTGAACTCCCAATTATATACCGTATTACGTAAGCCTGTGACGAGCTACCATCCAATGACCTTGTCATATATGCAAAACCCTCATATGATATCCATGATCAGCCTTAGGTCAAAGTCCATTTAATCCTACTGATCAGGCTATCTTAAAGTTCCATTATACTACCGAATCAAGAAAATGATTATTCACCATATGTGAATAAGAAATCATCCGCCCAGCAGACGACCTAAGGCCTTGTCCATTTTCACATTCAGTATAATGCCTTTAAGAGGATACCTTTAACTCCTCAGAGCTATGATTCCGATATCTGCAAACAAACCCTTCATCGTATACAAGTCATGCACCCAACGAGCCGGTCTATAAGCTTACTACCCTCTGAGACGCTTTAGCCATTGGAACATCAAAGTACACAAGTCATATACATGAAGTAGTTCATTTACTCAGGATTAAGGTTATTGCATAATGAACGTCAAAAGCAGATTGATCCACTCATAGCGGACTACGTAGATCAATCACGCTTTAGTCCCGGTCTAATATGTCACCACCAAGCAACATATCCATGTCTCTACTTGGGAGTCAAGCTCCAGACAGTCAAGACAGACCGTCCCCTCTAAGGCTTTAGACAACATAATAGTCTTAACATGAGTTAGATGCTCGGTCTAACCCCATAGACTACAGACCATAGTTTAGACTGCTAACTTTAGAACATTGTCTTCTCGCATACAAAAGTCCATTGCATGCAACGTTCTAACAGTTTTAACACAAGCAGTCAGTGAGCCATATTTGCTTACATTTACTTTAACATGTAAATAAGACGAGGACAGATAGCAATGTAATGAATAACCTCTATGTATAATTTTATTATCCAGTTCAAAATGAATACATCAAAATGTCTCTAATACTTAGGGCATTTCCTAACAACTGCTTGTGTTAAAACTGTTAGAATGTTGCATGCAATGGATTTTTGTATGCGAGAAGACAATGTTCTAAGTAAGTGGTCTAAACTAAGGTTTGTAGTCTATGGGGTTAGACCGAGCATCTAACTCATGTTAAGACTATTATATTGTCTAAAGCCATGTTGGGAATGGTTTATCTTAACTGTTTGGAGCATAAACTCCCAAGTAGAGACATAGATATGTTGTTTGGTGGTGACATATTAGACCAAGACTAAAGCGTGATTGATCTACGTAGTCTGCTATGAGTGGATCAATCTACTTTTGACGTTCATAGTGCAGTAACCTTAATCCTGAGTGAATGAACTACTTTATGTATATGACTTGTGTACTTTGATGTTCCAATAGCTAAAGCATCTCAGAGGTAGTAAGCTTATAGATCAGTTCGTTGGGTGCATGACTTGTATACGATGAAGGGTTTGTTTACAGATATCAGAATCATAGCTCTAAGAAGTTAAGGGTATCCTCTTAAAGGCATTATACTGGATGTGAAAATGGACAAGGCCTTGGGTCGTCTGCTGGGCGGATGATTTCTTATTCACATATGGTGAATAATTATTTTCTTATTCGTTAGTGTAATGGAACTTTAAGATAGCCTGATCAGTAGAATTAAATAGACTTTGACCTAAGGCTGATTGTGGATATCATATGAGGTTCTGCATATATGACAAGGTCATTAGACAATAGCTTGTCATAGGCTTACGTAATACGGTATATAATTAGGAGTTCAGTTTCAAGTTTATAGTGGTGTGACTCTGAAATTAGTGATCATATGATTGAGTTGTTCGGTAAAGAATGATGATCATATGGATTCACAGGAGCCCGATTATATATGTCCAATTAGTCCCTCTACTAGCTCCACATAATTACTTAACGGTTGGCAAATTGATTTATGTATGCTTATTGACTAGTTGATTATGCATGGATGGTGTTGATATAGAATTAGGATGGTGGACAAGATTCTCTCCGGTTGAATTCATAATTTGTTTTGGATAATAGAGTACATAATTATTCAAACTCCAAATAAAGTTGTCATGATTTTATTTGAGATTGGATTGGAGTTGTACAACATTATCTATGAGAACAAAATTTGAAATACAACTTTTTGTGGATTTTGAAATTTGAATTTTGAAATTTGAAATATAAATTTTGAATTTGAAATTTGAATTTCAAATTTTGAATCACAGTCCAAGTGGAATTCGAATTCTTTATAGATAATTCCACAATGTTAGAATTCGAATTTGAGTTAGATTATGGAGAGAAAAATATTATTTGAATTCTACTTGAATTTTGAATCCCAATTCTAACTAACTTGCACGAAAATATTGAGGAATATCCTCATAGATTCTTTGGTTTTTGTATGGATAAGATTTGGGGAAAAATTCAAGTTTCAATCCCAATTGAATTTGGATTCTCTCCTCCCTAGAATTGGCCGAAATTTTTGAGTGAATCTTAAGGGAGATTTTCGGTTATTTATGGATAAAAATGAGATAAAATTCAAGTTAGAAAATCCTATTTGAATTTTGATTCTCCTCACATTTTAATAGATGAATCTGGACAGGTTTATGGCCTTAGGGAAATTCGGATTTTTTGTGGATAAATGGGGAGATAAAATTCAAGTTAAAATCCTGTTTAAATTTTGAATGCAAAAATCAAAAAGTGGCCAAATTCTTTTAGTGGATAAGGCCTTGAAAATTTCAGTTTTTGTGAATGGATAAGGGAGAAAATCTTCTCTTAATCCAATTCGAATTCAGAGGATCACCTCATGCAAGTCTATAAATAGAGGTCCTGCCACTCCAGTTCTCTCAGATCACAAACTCTCAGGTGAGCAGGTTTATTGTTGCACAACTCACCGTGACAATAAGTTCTTTAGAGATCTGGGTGGTCGGAAGAAGACTAGCAGTGCTAGCATACCGATCAAGATTCAGAGTACCCACACACTCAGCCATTCGAGAATTGGAAAATAGTATAGAATGCTAGTTGGTTGAAGCCTTCCAATCATTCTCCTCCTGCAGATTGATGTCCTTTGAGGTATGGTTTAAATTGTTATTGGTTTATTGTATATGGCATCATGAGATATTTAACAATCTTAAAAAATTTGTATTGTTCCGCTGCGCCACTCTGATACGTTTTTACTGATTTATTTCCTACAGTTTTGCTCTTGAACTTTATCCCAAAAAGCCTTAAGTATTTATCATTATTTATTCATGTTAGGCTCGTTGGTCCTTCGCGTATCGTGTCCATTAAGCCTACAATATAGACATACATCTATTTCCCCTATGAGATATTCTATATTTATAAATTAACAATTTAAGAAATCACATTATTATGATTTAAAGACATTAAAAGATGTTTTGGTAATTATGAACTCATGACTTATAAAATGTAGGACTTTAAGGCGGCACGTAAGTTGTGGGTACTTGGCGAATATTCTCACTTGCTTTAACATTATTGATTTTGTGGAATTCAAGTAAGTAAACAATTAAGTTTTGTATGCTATATGTTTATCTTCTTTGATAAAATTATAAGTGTTTTATTCTTTTTAAGTGTATTTGTAAAGATCCATGCCTCCCTTTGATATGATATTGTGTTGGAAAAAATGTTATAGTATGCAGTAGAATTTTAAAAAAAAATTTCAAGGATCGTTAAAAGACTCGTGTTATCATATACAATAAATTATCAACAATCAAATACTTTCAAAGAAAAACACCAAGAACGCCGGAAAAAGTGACCGAGGGACTTTAACTAACTAGCATTCTCTACTATTCTCGAATTCTATGATGGTAGAGTGTGTGAGCACTCGATTCCTTGATCAGTATTCTAGTGCGGCTTATCTCCTTTTGACTACCCAGATCTCTAAGAACTTATTGTCACATGATTTTTACAATAATAAGCCTGCTTATTTGAAAGTCTGTGGTCTAAAGAAAATATGAGTGGTACAAATCTTATTTATAACATTGCATGAGGTGACCTTTGAATTTTGAATTGGACTAAGAAAAAAATTTTCTCTCCTATTCAAACCCCCCAAAATCGATTCTCTCTTAGGCCAAAAGCTTGGAAAAATTCGACCACACTAGGGAGAGAAGAATTTAAAATTCAAACAGGATTCAAACAAGAATTTTTCTCTTCTTTATCCACACAAAATCCGATTCCTTCCTAGAGAGAAGGCCCAACAAAATTAGGCCATGCTTGTGTAAGGAGATTCAAAATTCAAATAGGATTCAAACAAGATTTTCCTTTCTCCCTTATCTACTAAAAACTGATTTTCCTTGTGGAATTATCCACAAATAAATTTAGCTATAGCTAGGATTTGTGACTTAAAATTTGATTCAAATTTCAAATTTCACAAATCTTTAAACATTATCCACATGGATAATTTTCCATAACGCTAATTCAAATTCAAATAAAATCATGACAACTTTACTTGAAATTCAAATAATTGTATAATCTCTTATCAAAAACAAAATTAAAATTTAATTTAGGAGAAAATCTTATCTTCCATCCTTATCCATAGCGGACGCCACCCCTAGTTATGCTAGGACAAGATTTTATTCAATTCAAATTCAAATAAGATAATCTTTTAAATTTGAAACATTTATTTTTTAAGACAAGATTGTCAAAATTCAAATTAATCACATATTTAAATTTCAAATTCAAATACAGTTAATTTAAATTTCAAATCTTATCTTCAAAAATAAATATTAATTAAATATTTATCCCATTTATTGAATTATACAAAATTACAATTTTGCTCTCTAGCACCTAGAGAAAAACACCTATATCATGTAAGAAGGTGATCCATATTTTTCTCTCCACTAAATGCAAGACAACTAGCTAATAACAATATCCCAACTAATTACCATCCGTTTATGAACTATGCGGAACTAGTAGAGGGACTAATTGGACATATATAATGTGGACTCGAATAATCCATGTAACTATTATTCTATACCAAATAAACCCATTACAATTATTAGTTTCAGGGTCACACGACTATAAACCTGAAACAACACTCTTAATTATATACCATATTATGTAAGTCAGTGATAAGCTATCGTCCAATGACCTTGTCATATATGCAAAACCCTCATATGATATCCATGATCAGCCTTAGGTCAAAGTCTGTTTGACCTACTGATCAAGCTATCTTAAATATCCATTATACTCCCGAAAAGAAAATGATTATTCACTATATATAAATAAGAAGTCATCTGCCCAGCAGACGACCTAAGGTCTTGTCTATTTTCACATCTAATATAATACCTTTAAGAGAATAACCTTTACTCCTCATTAGAGTTATGAATCCAAAATCTGTAAACAAACCCTTTATCGTATACAATTTATGTATACAGCGAATCGATCTATAAACTTACTACTTATGAGACGCTTTAGCCATTGGAACATCAAAGAACACAAGTCATATACATAAAGTGATTCATCTACTCAGGATTAAGGTTATTAAATAATGAATGTCAAAACTGACATAATCCACTCAAACAGATTATGTAGATCAATTACACTTTGGTCCCGATCTAATATGTCACCACCAAGCAACATATCTATATCTTTATTCGGGAGTCAAAGCTCCAGAAAGTCAAGATATACCGTCTCCTAATTGGCTTTAGGCAATATAATAGTCTTAATATGAGTTAAATGCTCGGTCTAATCCCATAGATTACAAACCATAATTTAAACTGCTTACTTTAAAATATTGTCTTCTCTTGTACAAAATTTCATTATATACAACATTCTAACAGTTTAATACAAGTAGTCTGTAAGCCATATTTGCTTATATTTACTTAAACATGTAAATAGAATGAGGACATATAGCAATGTAATGAATAACCTCTAAATATAATTTTATTATCAAGTTTAAAATAAATGAAATACATAAAAAATATCTTTCCCGCTTAGGACATTCCTAACATATTTTCCATTTTAGAGCTTGGCCTACACTATTTTGCTCATGAGACCTTTTGGGGTAATGTTAAAGCACAAAACCATGCGAGTAGAGGCTAAAGCGGCTAATATCATATCAAAGGGAGGCATAGTTCATTACAAAAAAGAAAATGGTAAGTTGTACAGTTTCACATCACTTAGAAAATGATATATGTGATAATTCATAAGTAAAGATACCAGTTACTTCCTAATGGAATGAGGTTTAAAGTGAATAATATCATACCAAATAGAGGCATAGATCATTATAAATTGTGTCAAAGCATATATCCTACTAGAAACGAAGACGTTTGGCCCAAAAAGAAGGGTGATTATGGCAATCATCACTCCCGTAATGAAAAGGGTAAATTATGCAATCTCATATTGCTTAGGAATGTATATATGTAATTGTTCTTAAGTAATAAGACCACCTCTTATTGGTATAAATATATGTAATGGTTTACAAGTAAATAAACCATTTGCTAATGATATGATGCCTTTTGGGTAAAGTACTATAGCAAAACCATGGGGGGCAAGGCCCAAAGATCATATTAAAAGAAGGCATAGATTGTTACATTAAGAATCCAAATGTTAATGCTTGGGGATTGTCATAGCTTGCTTTTTCAACCATTATTCATGAAAGTAATTTTCAGCTATTAAAATCTTATAGAAAGAGAGATTTTAGGATAATTATACATATATATACATTTGTTTATATATTGATCTCTAGTGTTTATACCAAAGTTTAAGATGAAGAGAGAAAATAAAAAAAAATGAAAGAAAATCTAGGGTCAATTCTCCCATTGATATTTAATACTTAAATCAAGATAAGTGATAAAGAAATTCACCATAAATCTTAACAAGAGATGATGATTCGTAATTTATAATAGTGAAAATCCTGCGTAAGGTATAAAAGAACTTTCAATAAAATAACATTTAAACTACTTGAAGGGGGAAATACCCGATATGCATGCATAAGCATTTTTTATAGGTTCTAGATCTGATTTATGATCTACGCTGTTTTTGGATTCACTAATGATAGACTTATTATAATTCATTAAGATGAGTGTGATCTTTATGCTCCAAGGTGATCATCTTTACATCCTTTATTGCTCATGGTGTGTGGTTATGATAAAAAGCCAAATAATTGAACAACAATAAAAATCCATGACTCAAGAACTAGGTCTACATAATACACGCCCTGCATCCATAACCTGCACTGCTTGGATTGCCTTTGGCGGGTTAAACCAACCTGCCAACATGTTCTAATGAGCGGGTGGTGGATTTGGGAATTCCGTGGCAGGTTTAACCCGCCCTGTTCCACGTACCCATATTTATTTTTAATTTTCTTATGTAAAGAAAAACAATAAATAATTTTGAAATTAGTAGATGTTATTTTGTTTCATTTGTTAAAAAGAAAGCATGAATATTATGTATATTTGAAAAAAAAAATTTCACAAATAAACTACAAGCTTTTTTTTTTTTTTCTAAGCTAGATATGTGAGAAAAATAAAAAGAAAACAAGCAAAATAAGAGAGAGACTAACCCATCCACTAATCGTCCAGTGCTTGCTCGCCTTTCCTTGGGTTGTTTGCGATTTCTATTTCCCTAAACTACACATTTGAAAAACTTGACTTTGACCCGACGTAACCTGAAACCGCCCACTTTTTCACTCATATCAAGAACTTTATCAAAGAAGATTAGGAGAGAGAAAGGAGCCTTTCGATAGTATTTTTGTATTATGTGAAATTAGCATTTATTTGTCTTGCCTATCCATATATAGAGAGTCACATCTATGAAGAACTAGACGTACTTAGAAAATCAAAATACATAGAAAAATATCACCGTCATTCGCTGATAGAGAGAAAATACCCTTATTTACTCAGTCAACCATAATATTGGAAATATGATATTTTCTTTATTTGATTTTATTTCAACAAAAATCCACATGTTAAGTATTAAGTCATGCACCATTATAGGTGACTCAAAATGTCCAATATTATTAAATCTATATTTATATATAATTCGTATATCTTTTTTATTTTAATCAAATTTAATATTTAAAAACATGCCCTAACAATATGATCCATCATGTGAAAAGAGGTACTCCAATCGAACTTGGTAGCCAGCTTAAGTCCATTCTAGTCATATATTTCATTGGAACATGCAAGAACTTCACTGTTGTTTATAATATTGCTGAAACAAACACATTGTGATGAAGAAGATGTAACAAAAACCAAGTTTGAAAGCATTTTAGATATATTTTTGAAATCAAATTCGGTTACTATGAAATAAAAAGGAAAATTAGCAATCATATTTTGTTAGGAAATGGGAAAATGCTTTGGAGTTATGTTTTCATTTTCTGTTTCATTTATTAATATTTATCTAATAACACATATTTTCAGAATCATAATCAAGCACAATTTATCTTTCTTATACGCACCATACACCTTTTGAATCCCAACACTCTTCCAAAAAATTTCTATCTTCATTTTCATTCCCCAAGCAATTAGGATGGTTGCCACATGAACTAGCATTTGGATAATTATAGTCTGAACAAAAACATTTGAATGTGTGTTGATTGGATTGTAGCAAATTTGTACAAATGGCCAAAATTGTGGGAGGGGAGGAGGGACAATCCAAAATTTTGTAATATTATCATTTCTAATATATTACTATTTAAATGTTAAGACCTTTTTCGCCCTACTAGCTCACTCAATGGATAGAAAGAAAAGAATTTAGATTATAGCTTACAGTTCAGAATTTGAGAATGTTTTAATTTATCTTTAATTAGTGGAAGCCTTAAGCCCCAAATGAAAGCTTGGGCAGTAAGGATCGGAAAAGGGTAATCACTTATTCTTAAAACTAGCATTCTTAAGACCAAAAAGTCAGGTGTAAAGGGGGGGAAAGCTCTTCGTTCCTGGTTCTCCTGTAGCTAGATCCTCCGGAACCACAAGAATTCTTAGTTAAAATGGGATTCCAACTCAACAACTTTTGAGATTTTGAGAAGAGTTGCTCTTTTGAGAGCACAGTACGATGAAAGTTGTAAGTTGTGTTCGGGGGAGAGTTATTGTCTATCATTAGCCTCTATGGTAGAATCAATCAAATGAATGTTGAGCCCCTTTTTGAAATGTCAAAAGAGTAAAATAAACACTCGATTATGAAAACATTTTTAAACATATCTTTAAAAAAATAATATTAAAAAATACCAGTTATATTGAGCATTGTCTAGGAATAAAAAAAACAAATCTCACAATACATATAAGAGTGCTCTTTTTTAATTAATAACGGTATTCATCTTCTTTGATGTCTCCTCATATAATTTTGGGCTCTTAGAGAAATGTCATAGATTAATTGCTTGGATCGATTTTTGCCCCAAAAAAATGCAAATAATACAATTACATATCGTCATATCAAATAAATATTTGTTTTAGAATATCAATTATACCTTAAGAGTGTGTTTATTACATAGAATTAGGACTAAGTAGGATTATTTATCTTAATCTCATGTTTGGTAGCAACATTAGACTGTGAATAAGTTATCTAAAAGTTCAAAAATCATCCTACTCGCATGGGACTAACACTCCCTAAAAAAACCATGGGTTTATTAATCACATGAATTGGACAATAATAAAATATTAAAAAATCCACTACAGTTCCGTCGTCCAAACCCAACTACGCCGGGAAAGGAGGTCGACCGCCTGAAGCACAACCGAAGGTTGCTATGTTCACCGCCGGAGCTCACCGTCGTGTCAACACCCTTCTAGATCTTTCGTGGCTCTCATCCTTGAATAGAACTCCATATTCTTTGATCTCCATCGAGCTACACCAGAAGAGAAGCAACCTGTGGAAGACAACCCATGCCGGAAAGCGTCACTGGAGGCGTCGCAATTCCGATCAAACTCACACTCCCTTCCCTGCAGAAAAACGAGCATTGCGCCCCTTTCCCTTGCGAAACCCAGATGCTGAGCCTCCTTCTCCTCGAACTGTGTTTCCGCCTCCCTCCCCTACTGAACTCAAGTGCCACGCCGTGACCCATCTAGCCTTATAGCTCTGCTAATCACAACCTCCAAGCATTGGATCTCCATTGTTTGCCGCGCGGCCACCCTTTTCCACCGATATTCTCCACCGTTGCAACCTCACGCCCTTTGCTCGTTGTCACAGTAAGAGAGAGAGAGAGAGAGAGGGGTCAGAGAGAGAACGAGCGAGAGAAATGAGAGACTTTTTCAGAAAAAAAAAAAAAATAAAGTTTTTATATATCAATTTAATCAAAATAATTTTAGTCCTTATATTTACGTTAGGTTTGGTAAATATATTGATTGTTTTATATTTAGACGGAAAATATTTATTTTATATTTAAATGTAATATATATTTTAAATAAATAGTTATTAAATTATATTTTAAATTTGGAAAGTTGACGTGAGTGGTAAAAATAAATAGAAGAATTGAGATAGAAAAAAAATATGATGTGAATGGGAAAAAATTTATTTTTAAAATATTTTGAATAGTAAATATATTTGAGATACTATTGAAAAACATTGTATTTAAATACAAAACTTTTATATTTAGATGAAAATTATTTTACATTTAAATGAAAATTACATTACATTTAAACACTATATAAATACAAAAAATACAAATGTAAAACTATAAACAAATGTCCCATTAATCATACCAAATCTATAATTGCACATTCTAATTATTTCGCATTATACTTTATAATTTAATCATTATATTTATTTATTTAGTATTATAATATCTTTTCTCATTTAATATTAATTATCAATTTAATTTTATAAAAATACCCTTATTATATTTTATAAAAGTTATTGTAACTAAGTCCATTTAATTTAAACTAATTTAATTATTTTTTTTAGACATCAAATCTAATAAATTACCATATATAAAATAGGATAGACCTACTTAAATCTAAACCAACATAATCCAATTCAAACTTCATAATCTTATTCAGTCTGATATACCAAACAAGACCTAAGTTACTAGCACGCAATTACAATGACACTGGCTAGTATCTACAGTGACATATTTTGTTTACTGACCAATATCAATCCTTTGCTTAAACTTTTATAATATTTTTTATATCATGATTTAGGATTTTAATAATTTACAAATCGAATCTAAGAATAAAATAAAATTTTAAATTAAAATTAATTAATTTAATTATAATTTTTATTATTAAAAAAATAAAATTAAAATAAAAATTTTAGGTATATATCAATGATTGACGTTATTTTCATTTTCCATTTTTGTCAAATACGTGTTTTAGTTTTAACTTACAAAACTCACGATTCCATGATCATTTTTTTCCCTATAAAAACTACGTGCGCCAGCCAAACAAGGGCCCACATATCGCATCTCATTCCTATCCATTCACTGACCCGACAGCAACCACGGGTCCCACATCCTCTCAATATGGCTTAGTAGTTGTGCCCAACAGACAGGCGCGAGTTTATCCAAACAATATAAATATATATATATATTTTTTTTCCCTTTTTTCTTTCACTTTTATCCGCACCCCAAGTTTGGATGTTAACTTATATATACAATACATATACACACCCATTCAGCTCCTCAGTTTTCAACGGCAATTTCTCTTTACACCTCTCCGGAGAATCATAAAGTCAGGCCCAGATTTCTTGTATGAACTGTGGATCTGTGAGAACTAGAAGGAGAGGATTCTAGAGAGAGAGAAGGTGAGGAAAAGCTTGAGGACTTTGATTCATGGGAAATGCCAACGGCAGAGAAGGAGGAGGAGGAGCCAACGATCATCATCATCACCATCACCATCCGTCGGGACGATCCAACGGCGAATTGGGCGCGCGTGGCGGCTACGCGCATCGATCTTCCGAATCCATGGCCAACAGCAGTCCTCCATCCAGTCCCCGTCGCTCCCCATCGCCGATCTTGTTTTCCTCCCAGGTTTCAAAACCTTATCCATTTGTTTCTTTGTTCGTTCGTTCGTTCGTTTGGTCGTTTGGTCGTTTGTTTTTCTTGTTTACCATTTCAGTTTTGTTTGTTTGCTTGAACACGTTTGAGTCGATTCGATTTCTGCGATCCTCATTTGATATCAGTTTCTGAGATTTTATATAATTTGTTTATAATATATTTGTCATGACATGACAACACGACTTGAAACCTTGGCGGAGTTAGCAGATTTCGGTTTGTTATACTTTGATTTTGGTCAATATCAGTTTGACATGATTAACACAATTCGTAAACAACTAAACGTGTTGTTCTTATATTTATCACAACACGACAATAAGACTCGAAACCTCGGTGGAATTAGCGGGGTTTGGTTTATTATACTTTGGTTTGGGTTGATATTAGATTAACACGATTGGTCAACATCTAAACGTGTTGTGTTTGGATTGACCTGAGTGACTAAAACTGAATGATATGTGTTATTTGTTAAAGTATTGTGTTTCAAAAATTTGGGATATTCTGTGTTAAGAACTAGGCTGGAAGTTGGTTTCTAAAAGTACCTGGAGACGATGAGGACAATATAGTTGTCCAATACATTGGGGCCTATAATGATCAATAGACGACTGGTGATTTGATGATTTGGGTTGTGGGATTCCGATTTTGGTTGGCTTTGGTATGACATGCGTAGTTTTGTTTACTATGGTGTTCAAAAGACAGAATGGATGTTTGACTATAAAAGTAGCACCTGAAAGTGGAGGATTTATGTGGTTATTGAATTAGCATTTTTTTATAAAAATCATCTAATCTTTGTTAATTACAATAATATAGCAAGTCTTGCGTTTAGTTGTGAAATAGGAGCTTAGGGAGATAGTGAATTTCTAGTTTTGATATGCTAGAAGTTTGGAGAATTAAAGTTAGTAAATTTCTAGTTTTGATGTGCCAGAAGTTTGGAGAATTAAAGTTTCATAATATAAAGCGTAGCCCCAAAACTATTGCGTACTGCAGAATAAATGCAGGTATAAAACTATAAGATATAGAAAAAATAGTTTTAATACGAACGCAGTTGTGAAATAGATACTTAGGAAGGGTCTATGATATATTATAATGGGATGGAGAAATTTTAGGCAGAGCGAGACCATAATAAGGAGATTCAGCCTGATGTAAATATGCACATGTAACAAACAAAAGGGAAATTTAGCTCAAATAGAATGAGAACACTAAATTGTAAGGGAAACCTAATTAAACACTATTAAGGAATCTAATGATAGAAAGAAATCCTAGTTAAAACAATAATTGCAAGAGAAATTTTTAGATTAGAATGTCGATCCGAATATGTTTGAAGCATCACCATTCAACAGACTAAAATGGTTGGCTCCTTCCGGTTCTACTAATTTCTTACCAAATTAAAATAACCTTTGACCACCTGGGGTTTATATGACCTTGATCATAAGTGTTTTAAGCCAAAAACATTATCTCAGTAATGCATAAATTGTTATTGTTGTTTTAATTTTTTACTTTATCGATTTTACAATGAAGATATTAAACTTCCCAACTAGAAACTATTTCCCACTTTTAAATAAAGTCAACAACTTGAAAATGGAATTTCTATTAAAAAAAAAAAAGGAAATGGAATATCTAGAAATGTAAAGGAGAAAATCAGATATTGAATTTCTTACGTTTCAATAATCTATTTGTCATAGAGTTTAGAATGTGACAGAGGTCAACATAGTATTTTTGATACCAAATTCCATGCAGCTGAAGTGCACTCTCGTTTGCATTTGTTTCGTTACATTATGAAAGTTTGAACTTCACAAGTGCTGCAGCATTTTGCTAGTTTCTTTTATTATGTTGTTGAACTTAATATTTCTCTTGAGCTACATAGTTTTATGGTGTTTAGTTTGGCTATGTTTGGTAGGAAAGAAAAGTAGAAGGAAGGAAAAGAATGGAGGGATTTGTAAAAGGATTTTAACAATCATGGTTGTTTGGTAGGAGGGAAGAAAGAAGGGACTAGAGGAGGGACTCTCAATCCTTTAAAAGGCTATAATTTTCATCTCTCCAAATTGGAGAGATTTTTGGAGGAAATCAATTTGTCTTACTAATTATGAATTAAAATTATAATGGTACTCTCATTAATGACAGATTCTTTTATTGGTTGAAGGAATAATAAGAAGATAACAAGCAAATTAATAAAGGTTAAAGTTGTTATTTTACAAATAAAATCTATTCTTTCCTTTCCCTTGCTTCTTTATACCAAACAATAGAGATGATTTTTGTTTTCTTTCCTTCATGCCATGCCAAACATCGTGAAGGAAAGGTCCTCTCCATCCTTCCTCGTATCCCTCACCTAGGTGAAGTACCACTCCTTCCTTCCACTTTTCTCTTCTTCCTACCAAATATAGCATTATTGAGGCTCTAGTTTCCATTTTGGGATGTCAACAGGAAATATAGTTGCTAGCATTTTCCTTTTCTCTTTAAAATTCGATATAGCAGGTTTCCTTTGGGATTTGCTTGCTTGTGAGCAGAGTATTTATTTTAGTGGAAGGTTAGAATCTCCTTCTCTAATATTCCTTTTTTTCTATTTTCTATTTATTTCAAGAGTAAACAGAAACAAGCTTAAATTTTATTACTAATTCTAAATTCATACTTGTAAACGTGAGTTGTAGCTAAAATAGAACAGACCTTTAAGCTTTCCTATAGGACTTCACAAACTTGAAAAATTCATTAGGGATGCAAAAGATACCCAATAATTCACATACACCTGCCTCCTTTATCTAAATAAGGACACGAAATGGCAGAAAAAAGGATATATTATAACCATTTCCAATCTCTTTTCGTCTACGATAGTTTTTTTTTTTTTCAATGGTTCATTAGCTTGAGCATGTAATTTTTAATTTTATTGGGTTAAGATGGTAATACAAATATCAACATAGTTGAGTTGTAGTCTCATTTATGTTTGAAAACTTTAAAAATCCTAAAGGCCTGTTTGTAAGCAGGACTAAGGATGAAAATGGGTCAAAATAGTCCAGTCCGTTGTTTGGTGCTTTGTTTAGTGTATGACAACTATTGTGAAGGGATTATTTTTAAACTCTGTAGTAGGAAAATTTATCCCGTTTGTGGGACCCATATGATCTGTCTAATTTTTCTGTCCAATTTTCTGTCCATCGAATTGTGTTTGGACATCATCTTACAAAGCAATAACTACTACGACTGTTAATTAACATGGCTTGTGAGAAAATCCAAATCACTTTTTGTTTTTTTGTTTTTTTTTCTTTTGTTTTTTTTCTTCAATATATCACATCACCTTTATTTAGAAAAGATAATTACATCACACTTATTCTCACCATCTATTCTCTTCTTATCTCTTATGTTCGTTGTTATGTAAAAATCTCATTCACAACACCTTCTCCAATTATCATATTATCGATTCAAAAATAAGGTGTTCAAGATAGATTCACTTCTTGAGGACTTATATCTAAAGGGGTTTGAGGTTTTTCTTTTTATTTTTAAACTATAATTGAGAGCTTGAACTGGCATCTGATAGAAGATAAATGGCATTAGAATTCTAGACTAATATGTTTGCACTGTCTTTTTGTGGCCCCCTTCAAGGGAAAATTATCACAAGACTAGACTTCCATGAGCTCAAGCAAAAATAGCATTAGGAATTTTTTGATTTTGACATTAATGCCGTTCATCGACTCTGTCCAGCAAAAAATTTTATGAATTTCTCTTATTTCAATATTCTCTTGACAGATTCGTACACATCCATTTAAATTGATGTGTTAAACTATATTTGAATGGACAAAGTATTTGGACAGAGAAATTACATAGGGGATTTGTGTTCCATTTGTAGGATGGGTTACAAAAATTCTACCCTCCAGTTTTAAAATGTTGAGCCCATAAAACTTTTCCTCTATCGTTTCCTTTCCATTTTCAAGTAACTGTGGGCCGTATATAATTCCTTTGCTCTTTATTTTGTTCCATCACCTCTTTTATTTATTTTATTATATTTGCTGAATAAAATAAAGGTTGAATGAGTAGATGTTGGTTACCCACCAGGAAGAACTCAACACCTCTGCCTTTTTAGGTCAGAGGATACAAGCGTTGTTGAAATCTGAGGTGGGCCTATTACCTTTATCTAAGTCCTATAATTTAATTCCAATTTCTGCCAAACATGTCATAGCACTAGATACAGGATTTGCTGGACTGTTTTTTGGATTTGAATTGGCTTGTCTTGTAGACTATGTTACTAGTATAGCATTTTTGGTTGCTGTTGGAATTAAATGAGGGAAGTAAATACAAAAATTAAGCAAACTTGAAGCCTACATTTGTTGTTGAATGGCAAAAAGAGAGAGAGAGAGAGAGAGAGAGAGAGAGGAAGGTAGATGGAAACAGATGTAGCCCACTTTTGGGGAGTGAAGAAGGGTTAGCCTATATTAACCCATTTGTAGGATTGATTAAAACCCATTTGTAGGATTGATTAAATAGTCCCACCATAAACTTATTGTGTAAGTCCTTCAAATTTGTTAAACCCTTCAATCAAGTGCCAAACCTGGGATTAGACTATTTTAATCTTGTGACATCCTTAGTTCTGCCCGGTGTCCAACAAGCAAGCAAGCTCCCAAGTTTAGTTAAGTTATCAAGTCTTAACCACGTGTTTCATGGTTCCCAAAGATTGTAAGGGTTCAGTGTGGATCGACTCAACTAAACAATGGGTAAGTCAGTCATTAATTAATTGAAAGGCCCGCAAGAAGTCCTTTTCTTGTTCTTGAGCATTTACCAAACGGATGAAATTGTTGTTCTTCAATCCTCTTCTTCTTTTTTTTTTTTTTTTCATTTGGTTGTGGAACTATTTATTAACATGACTTTCTATCGACTTTATTTGAAAAAGGTAAATTTTTGATGGTGCAGGAATTCATACAGAATATTGCTGGGCCAAATTGAAAGAGAAATGAGAAACTCTTATAAATTGACTCTGTCACTTTTATTCTATCTCTTGGCTTTTGTTAACCCAGTGGTTATTATTCAGTAATCTTCACATTGATTATTGACATGATTATAAAATAGATTCTATCAGTATATTTATATTATGCACATTTTGTACGTATAATTTAAACATACCCATTAGTTACTTTTTATAACTTGCAAATATGTTTGTTTATTTCTATCTTGTGTAGGTACTACATATTTGTATCCTACATTTTCGAGAATTGTTGTACCACATATTTATGCTATTCGTATGAGTATCTGGACTCCAATAGGATGCATGACACTTCAAATTCAATATACTGAAAGTTTATTCTCCTGAAATTGATTTTAGGGAAGAGATCTGCCCCATAGATAGAGGCTACACGTGAAATTGTGATTTTCCTTGTGGGAATCTGCAGGTTCCTGTAGCTCCATTGCGGAGAGGGGATGGACCTTCTTTTTTACCTCAAACATGGCACAACGAAACTCATGAAGCTGAAGATTGTCCTCTTAAAGGAATTCCCACCATGATTACATGGAGCTATGGTGGTAACAATGTAGCCGTCGAGGGATCTTGGGACAACTGGACGTCTAGGTAAGCTATTGTTGCTTTAGTGAATATAAACATCAACTCTATAAAAGCAAAAAAACGTGAACTTCTTTTTTATTGATTGAAAATCATATATATACATGAAGTTTTTACATATGATTTAAATCTGGTTTCAGGAGAACAATGCAGAGATCTGGTAAGGATTTCTGTATGCTCTTGGTGCTGCCAGCTGGTATATACCATTACAAGTTCGTTGTTGATGGTGAATGGAGATACATCCCAGAACTTCCATTTATAGCCGATGAGAGTGGCCATGTCTGTAATCTTCTCGACGTTAATGTATGTATCTATCAAAACCCTTTTATTATGCATCCGGTTATTGTTATATTTTGTTTTATTTTATTTATTTTTGAATATCTTAATCATACAAGTGAAATGCCCTTTGGCACAAAGCCAAATGGACACTTGCAAACTTCTAATTTGGTATTGGCATATACCAATTACATGCAGCAGTGAGGAGAGGGAGTGATGCCTGAAATAGTGTTAAAAAAGCAAAGCTGAAGAAAGATAATTGTATTTCATACACCTGTGCGTGGACAAAAACATGTTTGCACCATGTCTTAGACCTGATCAATTAATCCTATCAAGCCTGCCTGTCTCTCTCTTCTTTTTTATCCCCGCAAATACAAACACGTTTTGACTTGATTACTTGAAAACTATCACGGACTCAAAGCCAACTCATCTCTCTCCTCTTGTTGTCCCCTGCTTTTTGATGTATTTTCCCTTCTCCTGATCTTTTTTTCTCTCTTCTTCCTATTCGTTTCTGTTTCTCATGTTGTTCATATTCTCTGGTGTTTCAAAATCGATATCTAAGGTTTTCTCTATCCCTTTTTTTTTCCTCTTCGTTTAATCATGTTGTTGTGGAAAGGGGACAGGGAAGAAGAAAAAGATGTGTTTGGCCAGGCAGATTTCTCTACGTGAAATTTTGTTGTAAAATTTAAATCTTGGTGAACGCTTGCTGCTTTTTATAGGATTATGTGCCGCAAAACCTCAACAGTGTTGCTGAGTTTGAGGTGCCACCATCCCCGGAATCTAGTTACAGTCAGGCATTTCCAACTGAAGAAGATTTTGCAAAGGATCCAGTACTTGTTCCATCTCAGCTTCATCTAGCCGTCCTTGGTATGGAAAACTCAAATGAAGCTTCCTCTTCTTCTTCTTCCTCTTCTTCTAAGCCTCAGCATGTTGTACTTAACCACCTCTTCATAGAGAAAGGATGGCCGTCCCAGTCCGTGGTTGCCATGGGACTAACTCATAGGTTTCAGTCTAAGTATGTTACAGTTGTGCTCTATAAACCACTCAAAAAGTAGGTCTCCCACTTTTTGTCAAGTTTAACCCTGTAAAGAAATCTTTTAGTTAATGCATTTCCCACTTAAATCTGTGAAGCTATAGTTTCTTATAGAACCGAAAACGCTTCAAGTCATGTTAAATATTCTGTGTGATACCACAATGTTCGTTTCAGTTATTCAGCTTGTTGGAATTTCTCTACTTTCTGCAAATTGTGAAAAGCACTTGTGGTCCATCTGCTGTCACTCTTTATACTGTCTTTGGGTTCTGGGGAGGTCGCTGCAATGAGATATGGTGTCAAGTTTCCGATATGCATGCCCTCGACAGTCAACATGGTCCGGAGGCAAAACTTTCCCTTATGTTAGGTGACAACTGAAATGCTAAGAGATGTCGTGACACAATCGCCGAGCTATTCATGATTGTGGTCGAATAGAATCCCACATGTTGGCCAGTTTTTGCTTACCTCTAAAGAGTGGTTCACATAAAATTCTAGCCGACACCTTCTGGAATCAAATCGGTCCATAAATGTCGAGGTAATTCCTATGCTTTGGGAGGATTTGTCCTTTTTTTTTTTTTTTTGACGCTGTCCTTAAAGATGGTCTTTGTCATGTTGGAATTTTAAAAAAGAAAGGTTAATTTTGGCTCGTGCTACAACTATATGAGAAGTGGTAATTATTTTTATGGTTGTCAGTCATTTTTTTCCCCTCTTTCTTTGCTGAATTGCTGTCCATCTTGTTATATTTAAATGTAGGTCTTTAAAAAAGTGCATTTGGGGGTGAATTATGACAATCGTCTTGGGTTTCTATTAGTTAGATAATCACACCTTAAAATGGTTAGTTAAGCAAAGATTTGTCATTATCAGTTTGTTAAAGAAAGAAATTTCAAAATGACAGTCTCCTAGATGAAGGCTAACCGTACAGCTAAACTTCCCAAGTGTTTCTTCTATTTCTCAGTAAAAGTGTTTTCATTGGGAGGCAGGCCTTTTTTTTTTTTTTTTTTTTTTATAATATGGTATGAGGTTTGGCCCTGTCCCTCTAATAATATTATATATCAAGGAAAAAAATATATAATTAATTAAAATATTATATCATTTTAATTAAAAAATCAAGTTAGTTATATATATATCATAATTTTATTAGAAGAACAGAGATGGAGGTACATATAAGAGGATATGAGGCGTATGGTTCTTTTCTATTAAAGAGATGAAAACATTATTAGATTTCGAATGTAAGGATTCCAACTCAAACCTCTCTCCTTCCGTCCTTAACTATTAAGCTTGTCCAGGCAGGGTTAGATGTTGGTCCGCCATTAATCATGCATGGACGCATTGCACAAGCCACTCATTTTTCCTCTCTCTCTATTGCTTTCTCCTTTTAAAGGATGGTTTGGCTACTCGTCTGACAACAGTCATACTAGTTCACAACATACTAGATCAAAGCCTTATATTTTGGCAAATACATAACAAACTACAGACGATGATGGGAGATAGATTTATGGACCATTATTGAGCACTTAGAGAAATAAACATCCACGAGCACGATCTCTACAACGTCGTTTCTTGCAACTATTATCGTCGTCTGTTGATTCTTTCCTTGGCCTTCTACTTTCTTCAATCCTCTTTTGCCGTTTTCTGCAAAAAGAAACTTAATCTGTCGGCTTATTTTCCCTCTGTCATTGTACTAATTCTCTTAAACAGGGTTTCAGAAATTAAAAAACAGCATATGTGTTGTTGCTTCCTTCATGAAATCACTCCTTTTTAATCTAGGATACTGTCCTTTTATTTGTTTTCTTTTTCCTTGAAGAGACAACCTATGATGGCCATGAATAGGAGCGGTCTTGTACCATCATGTTATCTTTTACCACTATTTTGGGTAGGAGGGATGGAAATAAAGAACAAGAAGACCAAAATCCAAGTGAGGAAAAATGGAAAAGAAAATAACTAGCTTTTCTTCTTAATCATAATGTTTGATAGAAGAGAAAGGAGAAATTGTCTATCCGTATCCAATACGAGTGAATGAGGAGGTGTAATTAAACGCAAAATAATCACTTTATACACTTATTTTGTTGAATAAAATTTCGCCTCCACTTTTTTGTTCCCCAAAGTAAGAAAAATTTAAACATGTTGGGTTTATGAATTTTCTAGTTTGCTACTTATTATTTTCCACTTACCAAACAACCCAATATACAATTTTCTACTTAAAATCCTTCTAACAATACTTTTTCGTTCCAATTTCTACTCCGCCAAACATGGCTAGATACACGTAACTAATAACTTCTCAAAATTAAAGGCATACCTGAAGTATAAGAGAAGAGGGACGTGATTATAATTTGGTCAATTGGGCTCTCCCAAAAAAAAAAAAGGGAAATTTAAAAGATAAAAATAGAGAAATATATTTTACCAAAAAAGTCTTGTCCATAATGTAGAAACAATAAAATGTTCAAGGCAAGGAGAAAACAAATGAAAAGTAAAAGTTCAAGAAAATGCTTTGGGAAGTGGTGGGCAAAAAGAAAAGAGAAAAAGAAACGATAGAGGGTTGATGTTTCTCTCCAAAATCAATGAGAGAGAGAGGTCTTTTTTTTTAGGTGGGGGGAGAGAGAGAGAGAGATATATATATATATATATAAGGGCTCCCAATGCCTCCTTTTACTCACAAAACCAAGGGATGCCAAATTCCCAATTCTAAATTCCCTGACAATTGACAAATAAAAAAAAAAAGTAATTTCCAAATGATAAAAATATGCGATTTCTACAATGATCCAAAGATTTGGATACATATTCTTTAAGATCACGTTATAGAACATATTCTCAAGGAATCTCTAAGACAAGACATTATGTTTTTTATTACTTAAAAACTATAGCTTTATTAATGTTTTAATAATTTGATTTAAGATTAAATAATTATGTATCACGTGTTATTAATTTTTAATATGAACATTCAAGATTAGATCATTATAAGTGAATCTAATAATTAATAAGTAATTCCTATCGACAATACAAGCTCTCCGAATATGAATGCACCCCATATAATGCCAATATTCTGATTGTTCAACCTTACCCTTCAACATGGAATATGCGTTGAGTAATAAAATATTTTATACCAGTAGTTAAAAAATGAAAAACAGACAAAAAAGATCTTGATATATATATATACATATATTTATCGAGAAAAAATTATTAGAGCAAATGTTTTACATACTAGTAAGGAGAGATTTTACAGCAACACTTTTATGACGTGTTATAGAATTGCTCAGTTTGAAAGCTAAATAACAGCAAATTCCTACCAATAATATGAAATATGAGGTCTCAATCATGAAAAAGAAAGAAAGGAAAAAAAAGGAGTTATTGCAAAAGCCCACATTAAATCTCTTTAAAGTAAATATTTATTTTCTTTTTCTCAGTCAAGCTAAAACTTCTTTTCTTTGTTGAAAATTATTCATATACCCCTACTCGCTTTAGCATCTAAAAGGAGAGAGACGACACAACCAATGAATCCAGATGAAATCCATAACGAAAATAAAAAAAATAAGAAATACTAGGCCCCATTCCAATGATTCCAAATTTCATTTGCGAAAAAGCAACAAGACTTGAGCAAATTTTTTTTAACTTTTTTAAACCAATGAACGGATCGATTTCGACATCAAAAGCCAACATTTTGGAAGATGACGCTTGTTATGAAGAACGTCTTTATACGTCTTTAACAGCATCCTGTCAATGTTTTTTTGCATTTATCTTCATTATTAATATAAGCAAAAGTAGTTACGACCACTTTATTATTATTGTTATTATTATCTATAAGGAAATGGTATATATTCATCCTCCTTTTTCATAAGATTAAAAAGGATTTAAAGAAACAAAGAAAAAAGTCCGACAATTTTGAAGCGTGTCCTATAAGATTAGAAAGAAAAATGAAGGAATGAAAAGGGCAGAGAAATTTTGATTTTAATGGTCATAATTATTTGATGGAAGAGAAAAGAGAGAATAAATGATGCTGACATATTTCAAATCCTTCAAACTGTCCCCCAATCTCTCCTAAATTTTAGAGACAGTGAGGTACATCATCAGAAAAAACACCCTTTTATTCCCACTTACCTAGGTTATCTACCACTCTCTTTCCTAATTTCCCTCTTCCCCGGCAAACACGCATCTTTACCTTCACTTTGGAAATAAACCGGACTATATTTTAGTCAAAACGATTTTATAAGCCACTATTTCAGGTTGAATGTTGGGACGATTTAACGGACTAATCATAACGAACAAAGCAATTATAACTAAAATTAGATGCAATTCGGAAACCCAACAAACAGACAACTTTGGTCGTAAATATGCTGGTTTAGCTCTAGTTCTTGTAAGAAAAGGTCAAAACCTTTTGTCTTAACCATCTAACAAATTTAAGAGCTGGAAAATAAAATAAAAAATAAACAAACAAAAACCAAGGATTTCCCCCCTCTGCTAGTAACACTACCCAAATGATCTTCATCTCTAATCGTTACCAAAAAGCTAAACGGAACAAGCAACAGATTGCAAGACAGATGCAGCATCTCCGGACAGAATAGTAAAGAGGCTGAAACAGAAGCTGCAATTGTAAGAATAGAACTGGCCTTGCACGTAATCGTTAAAGATGAAACCGTTACCGAGGAATTAAAGTCACGACGTAACAAGGAGAAAGAACGAGACGATTTTCTGTGTTGTTTGGCTTTCAGGATGAAAATGGCGAACGGTAATACCTAAACAGGATTCGTTTGGTAAACGTATTGTATTTACATTACATTTAAATGCAATGCATTGAATGCAATTTGTATTTGAAAGAAAAACATTAACATTGCATTTAAATGCGATGTGTGTTTAGGAGAAAAATATTTGAATTGTATTTTAATAATAAATATGTGATGTGATGAATAAAAGTAGAAAGAAAAAAAAGGAAAGATAGAAAATATATGATGTAATTAACAAAAATAATAGAAAAAATGAAATAATAAATAGTAATTATGTTGGATTTAAAATGTGATGTGATTGGTATTTGAATGAAATATTTTTATATTTGGAGGAAAATTGCATTGCATTTAAATGTAATGCTAAAAAGAAGCTTGTCCCAATCGTGGGCTTAGTTCTTTTTCCTACTAAAAGAGAACCATTTGATTAGAAAATTGGAGCTGGCTAGCTGCATCAACACCAAGAGGCACTTGCGCTACTTGGAAACACTAGGAACACGGGCCACGTAGTAAATTCACACACAAACACAAAGATGATGAAACATGGCAAACATTGCAGCCGCGTTGCAAGAGTGCGACTGCAAAGCGCAATCGATGGAACAGGGAGAGCAACTGGCCGACAAAATCCATGAATTCATAAAATCAAGGAGATACAAAAATTTTCGGATATTGACTATGAAACGCCACCCATAACCAAAAACATAAGATTAAACCAATTGTTCTAGGTTTCATAAGACCAAGGTAGAAAAGGAATACAAAATTTAAAAACACTACCAAACAAGCAGATACTAAAAAAACAAGTACGATGCGACAAATAATGCAAACAAGGAAAGAGGCAATCAACCAGCAAAAACTAGTAGTAACCCAAATGAAGATGTCTAAAAGGCAAATAGAAATCTCATCAAACTTAAATGCCCTGTTCCCTTTAAAATTTTTATGCTTATGCAGATTTTTAGTTTTAGTTAATGTGGTCCTCACTTGGCCATCATGACTTTGACAAACTCTTCATAGTTGATCTGGCCATCACCATCAACATCAGCCTCGCGGATCATCTCATCAACCTCCTCATCGGTCAGCTTTTCACCAAGATTTGTCATGACATGACGGAGCTCAGCCGCAGAGATGAAGCCATTCTGGTCCTTGTCAAACACGCGGAAAGCTTCCTTGAGCTCCTCCTCGGAGTCAGTGTCCTTCATCTTTCTAGCCATCAGATTAAGAAATTCAGGGAAATCAATGGTACCGTTCCCATCAGCATCGACCTCATTGATCATGTCCTGAAGCTCTGCCTCAGTTGGGTTCTGCCCAAGGGATCGCATGACGGTTCCAAGCTCCTTGGTGGTGATGCAACCTATAAAAATATATTTGTCAAATATAAATCATTCATCAAGCTTCACAAATACAACTTCAAAGCTACGAAGGGTAGCACAACATTCAGAAAACTATAACCAAACTTCTTTTACATTCAATAACGGAAAAACAAAAAGAGGGTGAAGCCAAATTTCTAGAATAACAGAAACATCAAATCAGGGAAAAAGATGAGCCAGACCAGTAAATCTGGATTCTCTACCATTTTAAAAGCCATATCATTGTTGCAAACAAGATACGGATCAACCTGACACAAGCAAAATAGAACTCAAACCAACGGAAAAGCACCGCAGTTTGAAATCAAGGAACTCAAAATACGATCCGATCATCGAAACAAATGAACGGTGAGTGCTGCTATTTAAGGAAATGATGGGATAAACAGTACATATTGACCTTGCTTGATCAGACAAGAATAGATCTTAACGTTAAAGACTCGTAGAAATAATCTGAACATTGCAAATCCATATTTGTGTTGATCCATAACGAAAAGTTAGTAAGATTATATACCCAGAAGGCTAAACACCCCAGCCCAAAAGGGCTAAGCTCAGAAATCATTTTCCAAATTAATCCCAAGACTATAGAAATCAAGCCAGAAAAAAAAAACTCGATCATGAGAGAAAACAAGTCAATCGACGAGAAAAAGTCGTAAATCAGAAAAGTTCGCATACGATCTGGATTCCGACGGAAAAGGACAGATTAAAACCTAGATAGACCAAACACAAAGCAAATATTCAGCAAAAAAAAGAGAATCCTGTCCATCCTCAGATCGAAACCTAAATTTAGGTCAACAGATGAAACGATTCAGAACAATTTCCCATCGAATTCAGAGCCAAAACATTTTCAGAAACAAAAATCCTGAAACAGAATTCATCAGACAACAACATAAACATGCAGATCTGGAAATCTGAGATAATCAAACAAAAAAGGCAAAAAAAATTTTAAAAATCCAGAGAGAGAGAAAGGGATCTAGGAAAGGAGACCATCGCCGTCCTTGTCGAATAGGCTGAAAGCCTCCTTGAACTCGGAGATCTGGTCGTCGGTGAGCTGATCGGCCATTTGGTGAAGCTGTCGGAGGAGAGAGAGAGATCACGGGAAACAAACAAGGTTTGGGTCGACAAAGGAAAGGGGAAAATGAGGGAAATCGAAGACCGAAAGGAAGGGGGTTTCTCTCTCTTCTGAGATATCTGTTTGTCGCTAATGCTAATGCTGAAAGTTCTCAAACAGAGAAAGGGTTATTTATAGAGTGGTAAAAAATAAAAAAATAAAAAAAGGAAAGGGTCCACAAAGGGCATTTGATTCTCTCTCATCCGCACGTTATCCCTTTCCCCGTCGCCCTTGTTGATGCCACGCGTATTGACCCCTTTGCCCTTTTGCCTGTAGGAATTACGGAGGTGTTTAGGATGAAAAAAAAAAAAAATCAATATAATTTTGTTTTTTAATCTTATCAATATTTTTTATTATTTATATTTTTAAAATATTACATTATATTTAAAATTTTAAAAATTTATAATTTTATTTAAATAAATTTAAATAAAATTATTTTTTTAAAATTATATAGAATTTCAAAAAAAACAAAATAATATTCATATTAATTTTTTTAATTTTTAAAATTTTATATTTTTTTTTCTCCAAATAATTTTTTCCCTAAATAATTTTTTTACAACAAAAAAGAAAAATCTCCAAGGGACTTCCAAATGGGTCCTAAATAAAAATAACAATAAGGTAAAAAGAAGAAGAAGAGCACACAGGCATATTAAACATGGATGTATTGATATTCACGGATTATGAACAATAAAAAAAAAAAAAGATTTACTAGTGAGGAATATAATAAGTAGGACTCCATATATATATATACATTATAGAGTTTATCCAAATCTAGTTTAATAATATAAATCTAGGGGTGCATTTGTTTACTGCTTGTATTCACATTATGTTTAAAATGTAATTTAATTTCTATTCAAATACCAATTATATCATAATTTAAATTTAATACAATTATTTTTCATCATTTTACTTTTTTTATTACTTTTACCAATAACATCACATATTCTTTTTTTCTTTCCCTTTTGTCTCTTTACTTTTATCAATCGCATTACATATAATATAATCAAATATTTTTTATTCAAACAAATATTGTATTTGAATATAATGTAAATATTTCTTATCTAAACATACAATTACAAATAAATAACTAAATAAATATAAATATTTATTTTCTCTTATATGCCTCACAAGATGGAGCTCTGAAAGGAATTCTAATCTTAGACCACATCAAAATGAACATAAAAGATATATAATTTTTATTTTCTTTATTTTTTTTCTTTTTTTGTTTTTGTTTGTTTTTCATTTTTTTTTTTTGGTTTTTGTTTTTGTTTTTGTTTTTTCTTTTTCTTTTTTTTTTGAATTTACATAAAATAAAAAATAGTCTTTGAATATGTAATGGTGCAAGAGTGCAAGGGACGACAAGCGTCAGGGGCGAGGCACAAGGGCACAAAGATTCTAGGACGATGATTGTCAAGAGAGGGAGTGAGGGCGCTTGGGTGCACATCAGAAGAGGAAGGAGAAGGTATGTGGCACTTAGTTGTAGGGACGGCAATCGTCAAGGAGAAAGGACACATGGACATTAGGATGGCAACTATCAGAATTGGAGGGAGAAGGAACATGGTGCATGGGTGCTCGAATGGCAATTGTCAGAAGTACAGGTTACAACGTATAGGGATGACAATCGTCAAAAAAATAAAATAAAATGGTACAATGCATGGGGATGGTTAAAGAATCAACAACTCATTGAAATATAGTCGTAATGATAAAATATTAAATAAATAAAAAGGATGATGGTAGGTTTTTTGTTTTTTTTGGGTGATGTGAAAATGAGAAGGGATATGTGTGGTGGGGGATAGTATGAAATTGTGTTTGGGGGAGGTGGATTACGTTTAGAAGGGTTAGAAGGGTGTGGAGACTAGGGGTGCTATGTGAGATGAAGAAAAAAGTAGGGAGGGGAAGTTATGTGAAGGAGTTAGGGAATTAGTTTGTGTTATTTATGGGTATTTGAAGGTCTGGGGTGAGACTTCATAAGAAAAGGTGGGAAGGGCATATAAGATTATGTGAGTTGTAAAGGGGTGTGGAGTGATGGGTGATGTGGGATTGTATTTAAGGGTGGGTAAGTGGTTTTTGAGGGGTTAGGGTGATTACGTGAAACATGGGGGAGTGATATTAATAGGAGTGTGACGGAAAACGATACTGAATAAAAGGAAATTGGTCGGGTTGAAATTTTTTTTTTTTTTTTTTGTAAAGATGAAAACAGCAAGGCTAATTTTGGTTTTGGGGTAAAATGAAAAAAAAAATAAGGGAAAAGGAATGAATATTTTAGCACTCAAGGATAAGATTTTACTACCTTGAGATAGAGAAATTTATGGGGTGTTTGGTTTTATCTTTGAGAATTATTTTCCATTTTTAAAAATATAGAAAATGAAAATGATTCAAAAATAACGTATATTTATTCGGCGTTTTCAAAACTATTTCGAAAACACCATTTTCAACTATATTATTTTTTAGGTTCTTTTGAAAATAAAAAAAGTTATTTTCACTTTTTTGTTTTTATTTTTTCCCTCCCTCTCCTCTATCTTTCTCTCTTTGCCTATGTAGTATCGGTGATGATAACTATGTCTGATGATGGCCTTCATCTCCGACGAAGGGCAACGACAACGAACTATCGATAACTACGTCAGCCCCCTCGTGGCGACAGTCACCGACTTGCGACCCAAATCTCGCCATCATCGCCATCCAAGACTCAGACCACCAATGTCTTCCACCCCTATTCCTTATTGCAATCCCACCACAAAAGGTTTTTTTTTTATGTTTTTTAATTATGACTAATAATTTATTTTTTGTTATTTTTTTAAATTAAACATAAATATGTTTTTATAAAATACTCCCTTATGAAATAGGTTTTCAAAAATATAATCAAACAAAGTTTCATTTTTATGTTTATCAGAATATACACTCAGAAATCATAATCAAACACAGTTTCAAAAATAGTCTCAGTATAGTTTTTAAAATATTTTTATTTTTAGTTTTTTTGAAAACTAGAAAAAATTTCAAAAACTATGCCAAACGCTATAAGAATTCGCTACTCAACGGAATCCACCAAAGAGATAAGAAATCAAGAATAGAGCTGAATAACTTTAATTTTCATTTCTTAGCATCATCATCATGTCCTTCAAGTACAGCCACACATAACCATTTATAGTCTTATGAAAATCTTTTACATGCTAAAATGATTTTCCAATGGCTGCTATAATCAGCCACTTATCACAAGCTTAAAAACTGAAAATATAACTTCTTTTTCAACCATTTGTCTCACACATAAAAGGCTGAAGTTACAAACCACACAAATTCCATCATTACAACTAATAAACTGTGGCACCCTGCCTAGTGCAGAGGACTAATACATCAGTTCATCTTTTTAATATCTTTTTTCTTATACCTTTAATAGTAATTAAACTAGCCATAATTTACGAAACTTCTTTTTTCTTTTTAAACTAAAACCATTTAGATACTTGTAAAACTTTAAAACCATTATACTACAGTATTAAAACTATTTCACACTTACTTATATATTATCATAAAATACTAATTTTTTTGTATTTACAGTTAAACATAAAATTTAGTTAACACCAAACTTTTTCCTTTCTTTTTGTGCAGTGAACAAGTCGTGACATGATTATAACCGTTTCCATGACACTTGCACCCTATTCTACTAGTCCAACATCTTCATCAGTGCTCAAGTTACAGGTTGTTTACCTTGATTACCTAAATATGAACAAACTAATGAGCTAATACCCATTTAGTTCAAACATAATACTCAAGTCTTAAAAATAATACTTTACGAAAATACTATCATGTTACACATTTATTATACTCAATTATTTGTTCTTTCTATTCATTTCTAGTTTTATCTGTCTTTTATCGTTATGGGTCGTTTTTGGTTGTACCATGCGCGCTATTAAAAGGAGTCGGAGAGTGATCCACTAGCTTATCCTCGTCGTTTTATCGTAAAATAACCTTACACCTTTGAGAAGTTAGTATGTCAAAATTACATATTTATATTACTATCTTACTTACTTCTAAACATAGTGATATTAGAAACATCATATTCTTAAAAGTGTACTTAAACATCCATCAGTCGAAATTGTATTGTCATTTTATGAAAAATATGTGTTTTTTTATTTAAAAAAAACACATTAAAATATACATTCCAAAACAGTCTAAAAAAAAGATATAAATTTGTTCATATATAGACAATTTAAACAACTGAACTTATCAAAATTAGGCTAAGGTCAATTCCTTAGAATCCCCTCGATACTTATCTTCTTTTCTCAAAGGCTGTCCTATAATAAAATAATTCAATATTAATCTAAATGTTCTTAAATTAGTTTTAGAATATTATAATATATATATTTTTATTTTCTAACCTTGTCCTTGTTCTTTCTCATTTAATATCTCCTAATCCTAAATACTCATTATTCGACACATATTAAAACCTTAAAATCAATTTTAAAACATTTAAGCTAATTATAATCCAAAAATTTTGATATTATAATGGCTTAAAAATTCACTTTCCTACTGTACTAGAACTATACCAAATGCATTGTTTAACACAGTTTTCTATTATACACCTGTCCAAAATCTCAGATAAATACACAAATCTCATTTTTATTCATATTTACACAATAGTAAAATTTTGAATTCCAACCACTCAAAAACTTACCTTATACTTTATAAAAATTACCTAAAATCATTTCTTTTTTAACATAAACACTCAAAACAAGTCAACATCAACCTATTAAAATTTTCTCTTAGGGTTTGGTAATCTTAACCCCATGTAAAAATAAAAAACAAAATAAGAAAAATTATGTTTGAACTTCGAGCATCACAAACAACTCTAAAATCAAGCTAAAACTTGATTTTCAACTTGGTTTTAGCCAAAAAAATAACAATCATCCCAAATCCATTTTTGTTCCACATAACTATATTCATGAAAACACATGAAAATCAAAATAAAAACATAGTTTAAGAAGCTTACTTGATTGCTTGTGTGAAAATCCACTCAGTTTTGAAGTTTAATCATTTTTCCACATAATTTTTGGTGACTTTTTGAAACTTGGGAGCTTGAAAACATTTATGGAGGTTTAGCACAATTTTTTGCAGTTTTCCCACTCCCATGAATGTTTAAAATCAGATCCAAAAAGGTGGTATATATCCTTTGGGGTAAAAGTGTAATTTCTATAAGTTAAGGGGTCAAAATGTAATTTTGAGGGATCTTTTGGCAAAATTTTTGAGATAATTTTAGCCAATCTCTAACTAGTTTCCAGTTGCTTCCCAGCCCACATTCCACGTGCATGGCTTCTTGAAGAAGTAAATTTATTACTCAATTTCTTTCTAATTTTGACTTTTGGTCAAAATTCTATAAATAAAATTACAAAAATCCTCATCCATTGGATTAAAGTGAAATTAAATCTCATCCATTGAATTTGAATGATATTAAGCTAAATAATATTTGCTAATACTGTATGGGTTAGATTTAATTATAATCTGAGATTTATCTGTCAAAATTTTGACAGAAAAGTCAAATTAGTCAAATTTCACGATTGGCTCCCAAGAGTGTCACTGAGGCCTTCCGAATCATCGAAACTATTTAAATCACTCTAAAAATGTGGCGGCCCGCCCATCATAGAGGCTAACAGTACTATCACAGTCGAGTTTTAAAGTCAACTATGATAAACTGTCATCTCAGTGGGTCTCCGACAACTTATTTGTAACTTGTTTTTGTTATTTACCATTCTTATTTTAAACATTGATTTTATCGTCAAAAATTGGGGATTTTTTTTTAAAAATTGATCTTGAAACTGACCATTGTAAAACATTTACTATGATAAATGTTTTATATTATCGTACTTAATTTACATCATAATACATTGTTTCAAAACTCTTCCAAACTAGCTCAGCAGAAATTCGTTAGCAGGACCATTTCTCTCGCCCAGTCTTGGTGGTAGATGCAGATCTCGCTTTTCATCCATCCATAAATTACTGGTCTACAGGTTTCTTACCTGCAACATGAATAAACTTGTGAGCGACAGACTCAGTAAGTTCAAACATAAAGACAGATAATGTAGACCATAAATCATATCTTAAAGCGTTAAACATACTGTTAGTACATGTTAGACTTAATTATACTTAATTATGGGCAAAGCTTAAGTCTTAAACCTTTATCTTGCATTATGTTCTGGTTTTTGGGCCGTAGTATGCCCATGACTGGTCGTACCGTAGTATGCCCATGACTGAGAGGGACTCTAAGGAGCGATCCACTGGCCAATCCTCTACAGTCTACTAAACATGTACTTGATATAACATAACATAATATGAGGAACCTCCACCTTTGTGGAAGGCCGGTATGTCAAAAATGGTTTCATTAACATCTTTCATGTGGTTCCTAACCGGTGGCATTATCATTGCCTCCTAGGTCTAGAACACCTTATTATTCTTTCTTTATTTGTGTGTATTTAGTTTTACACATTAGTGTGCATATAATACCTTGATATATATTTTACATATCATATATCACATATAACATATTACGTAAATTCATGTTACAGACAATAAAATGTCTGAACTTATAGATATCTTGCTAGCGTTTCCTTGTTGGGGTCAACCGACGTTCTTTCGTCACCTTTTGGTTGGATCCTTATAATTGAAATAATTCACGGTTATTTTTATTATTCATTTCATATTTAAAAATATTGTAAAAATATAGAATTTCTAAATCTGGGTCCCTAACAATGCATTTAGGGATCTAATGTTTCATCTTTATATATAATACACGACCTGATACACAGCCACGTCTATAGCCGTATACCTGTTCAAGTCCTTAAATTCCTTATGTGCATGGCCATATAACTCGTTATTCATGCATAATTACACGCTCCTATACATGGTCGTGTTCAAGACCGTGTAATTCTCGAGTTATTAATTGTCTCACTACACGCCCGTGTTATTCAAGTACACACTCGTGTACTTGTTTAAAACTTGAATTTGACCTTAAAAATCTTAATTAAGGCCTTAAGACACCATTCCGAGTTTTAACGTCACTTTTCTTAATTTTTGACAAAATGACTATTTTGCTCTTAACTTTTGACAAATTGACCATTTCGTTCTTAGTAGGGTTTTTCCTCGTTTTTCCGACTTAAAACTTAATTTTGACCTTTATAAATTTAATTTTAAGCTCTACTTCAATTTCTTGATTCTATGACATGTTAACACCACATTTGGAAATAAAAATCATCAACACAAAGGGTCACATTTCATCACCATACCACCTATAGCCCCCACGGACTTTCTTGACAAACATGCATAATTTTTTTATTGTTTTCAAGTTCCATTTCCTTTCTTAGCTCCATTCTTTGTCAATGCTCATTTCTAAATCATGAACAACAAAACAATTGCTCAAAATCCATCACCCTTATCCCACGGATTTTCCACTTGAAACACACTCAAAACTTTGTGTTTCAAGCTTCCACAATACCCCTTAGCTAGCACACACACTAGCAACATCAAAACAATAAGGTTTGCACTAAAATTTTGCACCCTCCAAGGCCATGAATAACCCATGGTTTTCAGCAAAAAGGTAAGAAGAAAAACTTGTAAACTTGAAACTTACCTTACTAAGTTGTTCACTTGAGCTTAAGGTGACTTTTGGAAAAAATTTGGATAAAGATTTTTGAAGAAATTTAGCTTGGTGGAGGGTGGAGAGGTATGGCTAAACAGGGGCAACAAGGCTAGGAAATTTGGCTGAGTTTTTTCTGATTTTTCCTAAGGCAAAACCGTGTATAAAAGCAGCCAAGATGGAGGGGCTGATTTGCAAAGGTTTTTGGGCAAATTGACAACATTTCAAGGGTTTTTTAGCAATTTTTTAAGGGCCATTTTGTAATTAGCAAATTTTTTTTTCTGGTTTTTTTCTCACTCTCCACCCAAATCTGCCACGTTGCAATGCCTAGAAGACTCCTAAATTATTCCAATCATCTCTTTGACTTTTCAAGTTGACTTTGAATCCTAGCCATTGGATCAAAGTGATTTTAAATCCTTACCCTTAGATCATTGTGTTTTATAGTGTTCTTACGAGTGTCATACACCTAAATCTTGTATTCATGTATATATATTTGGTCAAACTTTGACCGAAAGTCGAACTGAACGGTATTTTACCAAAATCGCGTAGACGAGTTTCTGGGGCTATCCATGTGATCGGTTTATCTTAATTCACTTTGATTTGACAAAAAATTCATGCCGTAAGTCTTTCATCTTTTAGTGAACCTCAGTATACATCTAGTATTTTTGATACCGAAAAGGGTACCGTTTGTCCAATTTCGGTTCGGTAAAATTTTCTATCCTCAAATACCCTTCCTATAACATTGTTAGAATATTTTGTTGCTTTTTAAACAATATTAAATCATACATTTTTCATTTCAAACATGAAATTATTGTATACATACAATATATATATTTTTCCAAGAATGGTAAAATTTCTCAGTTATCACAATAAACCCTAGATAATTCATCTTTTTTTATGTAGAGTTTATAGTCAGTACATTTCTTGTTTTGGTAATTTTTTTTTCAGTATCAAAAATACATTGTTTAAAGTATGTTGATCCAAAATTCATTACTGTAACCATATTTTCATTCAAAATTATTGTAAAGTATTCATAAATTCTATTTAAATATTAGAAATATAATTAACAAATTTTTTTTTTCATAAAGATATTATTTAGTAATACTTTACATCAATCCGAGAATCGTAAAAGTATCAGCTATCACATACACATAGCTGAAAGCCCCTAATTAAAGCACACCAAATAACTAATCAACTATTACACAACTTTCAACCAGAGTTGAACACACAAATAAACATACCTCAAAACAATAATTAAGGATCACTTTCAGCCAGCCATAAACACACCTAAAATGCATAATTAAAACACAAAATTAACACCACCAAACAGCCTAAAAATGGTCCACATACAACCTAAGAACGTTCACATTAAATTGAACACACAAATAAACACACCTTAAAAACACAATTAAGGATTAATTTCAACCAGCCATAAACACCCCTAAATTACACAATTCAAACACAAAATTAACACCATCAAATAGCCCAAAAATGGTTTATATATAACCCAAGAACGTTCACATTTAGATCTAATCGGCCACTAAGTAATGCTTCATTTTTAGGTCTAAACCTAAATTTTCCCCTTGATCTCGAATGTCCATCTTGGTTTGAACTTGAATTTCAGTCTGAACTTATTCCACCTTGAACCAATGAGCCATAAAGATAAATCCACATCATTGGAAAGTTGGATCATGGATTCATCAATTGTATCATTCTCTTTTTGTTGGAGAGAATTTGACCTTGGCTTTTGAGTGATGAGTATGGAGTATTACCTTTATCACATTTTGTAAAATATAATCTTGTGAATACTTTACCTTATACTCTTTAATGGAAGCCTCTTTAGACAAAACAATTGTGCCAACAATTGCCTCCTTTAAGCAACTATATTCAAGCAAGTATGATCATATGATGAGAATGGAAGATCTTTAGGCAAATAATCTTAAACAATCTTTTTGTTTGACTTATGCTCTCTAATTTGATCATCACTAAAATTGATTGTTGAAAAAAATTGAGAATATTCTTTTCATCTTCAGTGTCAATTTTGTCAAAAATTGGATCATCATGAAATCTCTCATCTTCTCTATCATTTACATCAAAGATTAGACTAAGATTAAATACGTCAACTTCTTCTTTGTCATCACTTTTATCAAATATTGAATAAAAGTGAAACTCTTCATGTACATCTTGTAATTTAAATCTTTTTTATGACTGCTTAAATTCACACTTCAAATCGGCAATCAAGAGGTCCTTCTCATCCAATTGTTTGTCTTCTTCATTAATTCTCCATTGAAGAGTTGTTGTCCTCATCTTTTTTTTTTTTTTAAACAGAATAATAATTAATACTAACACTCCAAACTTGGGCTTTGATACTAAATTAATATCGAACGAAAGGAAATTAGTAGGGTTGGGATTTTTTTTTTTTTAAGATAAAGATCAAAATAGCAAGGCTAATTTGGGTTTTGGGTAAAATGAAAAAACTTTTTTTTTGAAGGGAAAAGGAATGAATATTTCCTCACTCAATGATAAGATTTTACCATCTTGAAATATAGAAATTAAAGAATTCGCCACTCAATCAAATCTACCAAAGAGATAAGAAATTCAAGAATAGAGTTGAATAACTTTAGTTTTCATATCTCAACATCATCATCATGTCCTTCAATTACAACCATATACAACCATTTATAGTCTTAAAAAGGCTTTTTAGATGCTAAAATGTTTTTATAATCACTGCTATAATAAGCTACTAATTACAAGCTTAAAAGCCGAAAGCATAACTTCCTTTTCAACCATTTATCTCACACATAAAAGACTAAAGTTACAAACAACACAAATTCCACCATTACAACTAATAAACATAGCTGGATAACCCCTAATTAAAGCACATCAAATAACTAATCAATTATTACATAATTTTTAGCTAGCCTTGAACACACAAATAAACACACCTTGAACACACAATTAAGGACTACCCTTAGCCAGCCATAAACACACCTAAAACACATAATTAAAATAGAAAATTAACACCACCAAACAGCCCAAAAATTATCCACATATAGCCCAAGAAACATCTACATTTAGATCTGATCGGCCACTAAGTAATGCATTATTTTTAGGTATGAACTTGAATTTTCCTACTTGGTCTTAATATCCATCTTGGATTGAACTTGAATTTTGGTCTGACCTCATCTCGCTTTAAACCAATGAACTAGAACAATAATTCCACGTCATTGGAAGGTTGGATTGTAGATTTATCAACATTTTCCCCTTATGGGAGAGAATTCGACCTCAAATTTGAAGCAGCTTTAATTGATGAGCGTGTAGTATTATCATTATCACATCTTGTAAAAAGTAATCTTGTGAATACTTTACCTTGTACTCTTTAGTGGAAGCATCTTTAAACAAAACAATTGTGTCAACAATTGGCTCTTTTAAGCAACCATATTCAAGCAAGTATGGATCATGAAATGAGACTTGAATTACCAATAATGGAACATCTTTAGGCAAATAATATTGAACAATCTTTTTGTTTAACTCATGCTCTCCAACTTAATCATCACTAAAATTGATTGCCGAAAATATATTGAGAATATTCTTTTCATCTTTAGCATCAATTTCATCAAAAATTGGATCAAGATGAAATCTTTCATCTTTTCCATTACATACATTAAAGATTAGACTAAGATTATATCTGTCATCCTCTTTTTTGTCATCACTTTTATCAAATATTGAATAAAAGTTAAATTCTTTATGTACATCTTGCAATTTAAGCCTTCTTCATGATCGCTCAATTTCACACTTCAAATCAACAATTTGGATGACCTTCTCATCCAATTGTTTGTCTTTTTTATTAAGTCTCCATTAAAGAATCGTTTCCCTCATCCTTTTTTTTAACAGAATAAAAATTAATACCAACACTCTAAACTTTAGCTATAATACCAAATTGATACCGAATGGAAGGAAATTAGTAGGGCTTGAATTTTTTTTTTTTTTTTTGGGTAACAAAAAGGAAGGCTAATTTGGGTTTTGGAGTAAAGTGAAAAACATTTTTTTTTAGGGAAAAGAAATGAATATTTCACCACTCAAGGATAAGATGTTACAATCTTGAGATATAGAAATTTAAGAATTTTCCACTCAATGGACTCCACCAAAGAGATAAAAAAATTCAAGAATAGAGATAAATAACCTTAGTTTTCATTTCTCAACATCATCATCATGTCCTTCAAGCACAGCCATATACAACCATTTATAGTCTTAGAAAGACCTTTTACATGCTAAAACGTTTTTCTAATGACTGCTATAATCAGCCACTAATTACAAGTTTAAGAACTGAAAACATAACTCCCTTTTCAGCCATTTATTTCACACATAAAAGGCTGAAGTTACGAACCACACAAATTCCACCATTACAACTAATAAACATAGCTAAAAAAACCCTAATTAAAGCACACTCAATAGCTAATCAATTATTATATAACTTTCAACTAGCCTTGAACACTCAAATAAACACACCTTAAACACACAATTAAGGACCACTTTCAACCAACCATAAACACACCTAAAACACATGATTAAGACACAAAATTAACACCACCAAACAGCCCAAAAATTGTCCACGTACAACCCAAGAAATGTCCACATACAGATCTAATTAGCCACCAAGTAATGCATCATTTTTAGGTCTAAACTAAAATTTTCCCTTTGGTCTTGTGTCCATCTTGGTTTAAACTTAAACTTCAATCTGACCTTGTCCTACCTTGAACCAATGAGCTAGAACAATAATTCCACATCATTAGAAAGTTAGATCATAAATTCATCAACTATATCATTCTCCTCCTATTGAAGAGAATTCGACCTCTAATTTTAAGTAGCATTAACTAATGAGTGTGGAGTATTATCTTTATCACATCTTGTAAAAAAATAATCTTGCGAATACTTTACCTTGTACTTTTTGGTGGGAGCCTCTTTAGACAAAACAATTGTGTCAACAATTGCCTCCTTCAAGCAACCATATTCAAGCAAGTATGGATCATGAAATGAGACTTGAATTACCAATAATTGAACATCTTCTGGAAAATAATCTTAAACAATTTTTTTGTTTGACTCATACTCTCTATCTTAATCATTACTAAAATTGATTGCCAAAAATAAATCGAGAATATTCTTTTAATCTTCAGTGTTAATTTTGTCAAAAATTGGATTAACATGATATATTTCATCTTCTCCATCACTTACATCAAAGATTGGACTAAGTTTAAATCTATCATCTTCTTCTTCATCGTCACTTTCATTGAATATTGAATAAGAGTGAAATTCTTTACGTCCATCTTGCAATTCAAATTTTCTTCGTGACCGCTTAATTTCACGCTTCAAATCGGCAATCTAGATGTCCTTCTCATCCAATTGTTCGCCTTTTTCATTAAGTCTCCATTGAAGAGTCATTCTCCTTATCTTTTTTTTTTGTTTTTTATAAACAAAATAATAAATACTACCAATACTCCAAACTTGGGCTCTAATACCAAATTGATACCGAATAGAAGGAAATTTGTAGGGCTGGAATTTTTTTTGGGTAAGGATCAAAACAGCGAGGCTAATTTGGTTTTAGGGTAAAATGAAGCATTTTTTTTTAGGGAAAAGAAATGAATATTTTAACATTCAAGGTTAAGATTTCACCACCTTAAAATACAAAAATTTAAGAATTCACCATTCAATGGAATCCACCAAAGAGATAAGAAATTGAAGAATAGAGATAAATAATTTTAGTTTTTATTTCTGAATATCATCATCATCATGTCCTTCAAGTACAGCCTTATACAACCATTTATAGTCTTAGAAAGACCTTTTACATGCTAAAATGTTTTTCTAATGTTTGCTATAATAAGCCAATAATTACAAGCTTAAAAGCTGAAAACATAACTCCCTTTTCAACCATTTACCTCACATATAAAAGGCTAAAGGTACAAACTAACATAGCTGAAAAACCCCTAATTTAAGCACATTAAATAACTAACTAATTACACAACTTTCAGCTAGCCTTGAACGCACAAATAAGCACACCTTAAACACATAATTAAGGACCATTTTCAACCAGCCATAGACACACCTAAAACATACAATTAAAACACAAAATTAACACCACCAAACAACCCCAAAAATGACCATATACAGCTCAAGAAATGTCCACATTTAGATCTGATTAGCCACCAACTGATGCATAATTTTTAGGTCTGAACCTGAAATTTCCCCTTGGTTTGAATGTCTATCTTAGTTTAAACTTAAACTTCAGTTTGACCTTGTCCTGCCTTGAACCAATGAGCTAAAATAATAATTCCACATAATTGGAAAGTTGGATTGTAGATTCATTAACCGTATTAGAGAAGAAAAGAAGGGAGAACTGAAACCTAGAAGCTTACTGATAACTCTATAAAATAGAGTTATTTTACAACTTTTTTATATACAAAAATTAGCTTGTTCTTGAGAATTTTAGTTATTTTTGATTTGTTTTTGATTTATTTTGTTTTGTGTACTTTAATTTAGATTTTCATAAATTTCGTAAATTTTTTATTTAATTTTCATCTTTTTTTAATAGTATATTAAATAAGCTTAAAATTAAATATTTTCAATGGGTCTACTTATAGCATTTTATTTTAGAAATATCTAATTTTAATACTTTGTTCTCTGTAGCGTCAAAGAGGGCATCACTATTCATGTCAAGAAACTATGAAAACCAAATTTCTTATGCATTCTATCGCACTGGATCCTTCCTAATTTCATGCATTGGATTGAAACTAATGTACTACTGTAGCGATACTGTAGCAAGCATGCGCCGAACACTGTAGCAAGCATGTGCAGAACACTGTAGCAAACATGCACTGAACACTGTAGCACATATGCACCGATCACTGTAGCAAGTTTGAAAATTTGCATTGTGTAGCATCGAATACTATAGCATATTTGAAAATTTGTGTTGTTTGGGCACCGAATACTGTAGTAGGTTTGAAAAATTGTGTGAAAATTAGATGGAATAATGCAAATTTATGCTTATAAAAGGGGGCATTCTTGGAGAGTTTTGAGGGAGGGGGATATACTTTGTCTCTTTCATTTTTGCCTTACTTTCATTCTCATGTTTTCTCTTTAGAATATTGTGAGAATGTTTTGCAAGTTAGGCTAGAGTTCTTGGGTGAGGCTAGAGATGATCCTATATATATAGTGAGCTTATTTGGGTTTTGATTCTCTATGGTTTGTAAT
Source organism: Antiaris toxicaria (assembly GCA_035233585.1). Classification (NCBI taxonomy): domain Eukaryota; kingdom Viridiplantae; phylum Streptophyta; class Magnoliopsida; order Rosales; family Moraceae; genus Antiaris; species Antiaris toxicaria. Next base: position 24,007,911 of record CP141153.1, read on the forward strand.
GTCTATATATTTTAGTAAATAATTTTCTTTCATCTCATTTATTTCTCACATTAATATATTTTGTTGTAACTTTTATATAAATTCAGTCAAGTTTTTTTTATGTGATTGTTGTATGATATAATATATTGATAAATATAGTTTTATAAGTAGTCTTTTACTGCATTATCGTCGATGGCATATTGTCGATTTTAGATTTCTTATACGATAATATTTCTTAGCACTTAACGTAAGAATTTTATTTACTCGAATATATTTAATTCACAAGTTCTTCATATTTTATCTTCCGATTTATTGTTTGGAATATGAAACTTTTAATTGTTGTCAATTAAGAATCAAAATTCAACTAGGTGAATGAAGGATATAGGCGATTCTCGATATCTTACCATTTTTAACTACTGAATTTTCTCTACTTCAAATTGCATTAACTTTCAATCAAATTACTCTAAAATCACAAAAACGCTTTCTTTCTTTTCTTATTTAATTGCGTATCTCTCTAACACTTATATTCTACTAATCTCTTTTATTTATTTATTTTATCACCTCATCGTGGGATCAACCATCCTAATTGTACTATAACTGATCGCTTTGTTTTGTCATAATTTGGGCGTAATCACTTACTCTCTGATACCATATAGATATTAAATAAGGAAAGAATAGGGTAAAAGGAAGATAAAGAACATAGAGATATTTAACATGGTGTGTTGTCAATCAAATTGTTGTCAATTAAGAATCAAAATTCAACTAGGTGAATGAAGGATATAGGCGATTCTCGATATCTTACCATTTTTAACTACTGAATTTTCTCTACTTCAAATTGCATTAACTTTCAATCAAATTACTCTAAAATCACAAAAACGCTTTCTTTCTTTTCTTATTTAATTGCGTATCTCTCTAACACTTATATTCTACTAATCTCTTTTATTTATTTATTTTATCACCTCATCGTGGGATCAACCATCCTAATTGTACTATAACTGACCACTTTGTTTTGTCATAATTTGGGCGTAATCACTTACTCTTTGATACCATATAGATATTAAATAAGGAAAGAATAGGGTAAAAGGAAGATAAAGAACATAGAGATATTTAACATGGTGTGTTGATATCTACGGACTAGAAACAATAGAAAATGAGATTTACTAGTGAGGAGCACAATGAATAGGAATATATATATACACAAATTATATAGTATATATAAATTTACTTTAACAATTCAAATTTAAATTTAAAATCTAAAAATAACTAACTTGATAATTCCTAGCATAAATTCAAATCTAACCTATATAATTACAAATAAATAACTAAATAAACAAAAATATTTATTTCCTCCTATATTGCGCTCGCCCATTTTGCTAAGCTTTTTGAAAGCTGCTTTTGACTTTTCAGATCTAAAAATTGTTTATGATAGTGTTTTAGGGCTTGTCTGGTAGAGCTTTCTATAAGTAAACTTTTTACTTCTTGGGTCCAAAAACTACTTCGATAATTGTTTAGATGATCTGTTGAAAAAGTTTCTAGTTTTTAGAAGAGCTTCTTATTAAAGTCATAATACGGCTTATGGAAAGAACTCTTTTAAATAGATTTTAAAACTTATATTAAAGTTTAATCAGATATTATAAAGTTTATTTTAATATTTTCATACCTTACTAGAAATCTTTGAAACCATTTTGACTATAAAAGGCTTTTTTAAAAATGTAATTCTTAGAAACTTATTGAAAATTCACAGCTTTTACTTATCTTTTTCTACCGACTAAAACTAAAAACTTTATCAAATGGAACTTGAATCATCTATCCAAAGAGCTTCAGATCTCCATAACATGAAAGAATTATGGTCGTCACACAATCATCCTTCTTATAGGTAAGGCTGGCTATGTGAGTCATGAGACATACAACTTAACCTGAAATCCCTATGAAGTTATAAAGTTTGAGTTTTTCTTAAATAGTTTTCAAGAAGTCAAATCCGCCAAACACGATTAAATAAGGTAAAAAAAAGACGAATTTGGAATAAATAGATTAACACAAATATGACATATTATTGGCTTATTTATACTTGTTTATAATAAGATTATTTGTAACGTTTATAATAACCCCAAAAATATGACTTAAGTAGCAAAAATGTTTAAAAATTTGAATATTCAAGAAAAAAGAAATTCAATTTGAATTTTCTTAAAATAAAAGTCAAATGTGAATTTAAATTAAAATGAACTACACTAACGCTCTCTGTGTTTTTCCAAAATTATAGAAACACTCCCTTAATCAAAACTAATCACGTCAAACCTCTCTAACTTAAAAAAAAAATTATAAAATTATCTCTTCTATTAATTGACCATTAATTGTTTAAGAAATAACATAAGTGCTCTTCCTTACATTAAAAAACATTTTCATCCATCAAATAATTTTAAATGACACTTTTACTCTTCTTTGACACAAAAATGATTTCTAATTGATTTTTAAACATTTAAAATCATAATTTACACTTTTGTTTTTTTTTTTTGAAATTTTTTAATTATTATTTGATGGACAATTTACACTTGTTAGAGTTATTTTAAAAAATTAAGTAGTATATAATTGTAAAGCATACATAATTATGAAAATAATATCCATAATAGAAGTTTTTTTAATATAAAAATAAAATAAAAGTTGTTATAAAAAACAAACGTAATAAAGAGAAATTAATAGATCTAATAAAAATGCCAATTACATTAATTAAAAGAAAAGGTCATCTTTCATTAAAAATAACAACCATTTAATCTAAATAAGTAATAATAAGAATTATATAGCCTAATGAGTTGTTTGGTAAACGTATTGTTTTTGCATTGTGTTTAAACGCAATGCATTAAATATATTTTGTATTTGGATAAAAATCATTTGCTTTGTATTTGAATGCAATGTTTATTTAGATGAAAATCATTGAATTGTATTTTAAAGTTAAAAAGTTGATGTGATTAGTAAAAGTTGATAAGAAAAGTAAGACAAAGAGAAAATACGATGTGAATAGAAAAAAAATTATTTTCAAAATATTCAGGAATAGCAAATATATTTAAGGTACTATTGAAAAGTATTGTATTTGAATGCAAAACTTTTACATTTGGATGAAAATTATGTTGCATTTAAATACAATGAGAATACAATACTGTAAACAAACGGGCCATAAATATTTCATAATAAGTTAACAATCACATAGTCCAAATTTGTCCTAATGAAAAGATGATAATCACATAAACCAAATATATGATAATTTGAATATAAAAGTTACAACATCCAAAATAAGTAACAAAAACAAAAGGGCTACTAGCACATCATCAACAAGAAAGGGCCATCTTCTAGCAAAAGTTTGCACCACCATCTACCAAGAGTTCTCACCGCCATCAAACTAGTTCAACATCAATTCATCTACGATAAAAAATGGCACTTTCAGATACTTATCAAATAAAACTATCAAATCACGTTCAAAATAGTAAGAAAGTTACCTAACTATCACAAACAACTAACTACATACTTCCATGACTAGATGTGCCATTACTGTCTACTCCGGAAGAGTTGGAAAGGCAATGATTATGCCCAAATTGTGACAAAAAAAAGTGGTCAATTGTAATACAATAAGGACGGTCAATCCCACGAGAAAGTGATAAAAACAAACAAAGGAAATTTGCAGAAAGTGTTAGAGAAATAAGTAATCAAAAAAAAAAAAATTTGTGATTTAAAAGTGAATTTAGAAAATACAATAACTAAGGCTATTTGATATAGATAAAATTTAATAATTAAAAACAGTAAGATATTGAGAATTTCCTATATACTTCGTTCACTTATTTTAATATTGGTTCATAAATTGACTCAATTAAAAGTTTTACATATCAAATAATCAACATGAAGATAAGATTTGAAGAACTTGTAAATTAAAACGCATTCGAGCAAATATAATTCTTACGTTAAAAACTAAGAAAAATTATCTTATAAGAAATCCAAAAGTAGCAACATACTTCAGGGTGATATTACAGTAAAAGACTACTCGTAAAATAATATATATCAATATATTGTATCATATAATAATCACATAAAAAGAGCTTAACTAAATTTATATAAAAGTTAATAACAAAATATATGGATGTAAGAATTAAATAAGCTGAAAGAAAATTATTTACTTAAATGTATAAAACTTATAAACCATTAGAGAATCAAAACCCAAACAAGTTTACTATACACATATAGGATCATCTTTAACCTTACCTAATAATTCTAGCCTAACTTGCAAAGTATTCTCACAAAATTCTAGAGAGAAAATATGAGAATAAAAGTAAGACAAAAATAAGAGAGAAAGAGCATATGTATAATGTCCTCAAGCCTCCCAAAACACATTTTTATAGTCATAATTTTAAACTATTCTATCTAACTTCCACACAAACATTTCAAACTTACTACAGTAATTGGTACACACATAACACTAACTTTTCAAACTTGCTACAGTAGCTACGTTAGTCGGTGCATACTTTGCTACAATAACTATAGTAGTCGGCGCATAATTGCTTTAGTGCTACAATGTTTGGTGCACATTTTTCAAACTTTTCTATGATATTACAGTAGCTATAGTGTTACTGCATGTAATTAGAGAAGATCCAGTAGGGTAAGATACATAATAGGCTTGGTTTTGATAGTTTCTTGACTTGAATAGTGATGTTTGGTGGGATCCACTTCCAATATATAAATTTTTACCTCAATTTGACACTGTAGAAAAACAAAGGTTAAAGTTAGATATTTCTAAAATAAAATATTATAGGTAGACTTATTGAAAATATTTAATTTTAAGCTTATTTAATATGTTATTACTAAAAGAATAAGATAAAATAGAATAAAGCAAATTAAATAAAGATTTTATGAAATTTATACAAAATTTATATTAAAGTATATAAAACAAAATAAATCAAAACAAATAAAAAATGACTAAAATTTTTAAGGAGAAGTCGATTTTTATATGTGAAAAAATAGCAAAATAACTCTATTTTATAGAGTTATCAGGCAAGTATGCTTGTTGTGGCCATGATGCTTGCAAATTTGACACTTGCGTAAACCGCTTCCTGGCATCTACCTTCACTAGCTGAATACACCGCAAGTGTATGGGTCAAGTTTTGATAGTATTATGGTGAGTAAAGTATTGTCTCCATAACGATTGGTATCTAAATTGTTCTTAAGTACCACAATTATCGTAACTTAACTTTATCTAGATAACTGAATTAAATAAAATAAAATTAAATTAAAACAAAAACAAATATAAAAATAAAAATAAAATAAAATAAAATATGGAAACTTATATGCACAAATTTTACTAGGGACTTGACTTTTACCTTATCATTTCCATGTTTATCTTGTTAAGCAATTGCTAGTCAATTCCATTCAATTCACTAATCAAGGCTTTCAATTAATCTTACAATCTCTCCCAAGTGCCTCACAAGAAAATATGTCTAAATACCCAAATTAATATCCTCATGCAATTTAAATATTCAAACATTCATTATGCCAAGCCTATAAATGATTACTTAAGCTCTATTAGCCTCCTGAACTTAATATTACCTAGATTGTAGTGCCCAATCTAATTAATGAAATTTCGCTCTCCTAAGCACAAATTCTACAAGTAAAAGATCAATTAATTTATTGGCCAAAAAAATAAAAGTATTAAGCACAAGCAACACAAGTGAATGGAAAATGAAATTAAACTAACAATTAATAAAATATTCAAAATATAGTTAAAAGAAAGTTACAATCTAGGCCTAGAAATAATTTCTAGCTCAACATAGAGGAATCCACAACTAATTTTGTCAAGAAATCTACAAATAAAAACAAGTCACAATATTCTCAAATACAAATTTCAAGCAAAATTAGGGTGAGAGAAAAGAAGTGAAAATTCCTATGGAGATGAGTTTTAAGCCTTTAATACTTCAAGATTTTTCCAAGAAATTCTCCAAAAATCTCCAACTCTAAGCTTTTTCATTCTAGAAATTTTGAGACTGCATTATGTGTTTTCTCCCTAATTCTCCAGATTATGCTTTAAGGCTTAAGTGCGTATAAATACGGCTCAAATGAGGTGATTTTTGACCCCTGGATCATCCAAAAATTGAGCAAAATCAGCCATTAGATCAATTCTTGTGAAAAAAACCTCAGCTAACAGGGGAAAAGAATGCACTAGGGTACCCACAAACTAGGGCTGGTAGGAGCACGGGCACACACCTGAATCGTGCAACCATGCTAGGCATTCTGCTTGGTGTGGCCAGGCAGTTCGTGGACTTGCTACCTAGCCTGTGGGCTTTTTTTATTTTTTATTTTTAAATTCCTTCTTGTTGTTTCCTTTTGCTTTCGACACTTTCAAGTGCTTCCAAAATTCCTATTTTTTGCCATATTTTCCTCTAAAGTCCTATTTATTTTTTATTCTTGTAAAAACACATAAAAAACACATTAAATCGATGAAAATGCTTGATAACTTGCAATTATTTGGGCAAAAGTACTTAATTTATGAGTAAAATACTCGTTCATCAAATACCTTCAAGCTCAAACATTTGCTTGTCCTTAATCAAACCAAAAGAAAATAAAAGAAAACACAGATCAAATACTAAAAGCAAATGATAAAGTGTGAGTTTTGCATCAAATTGAAGACCATGTAAGTATCTCCAAAGTTACAAAATACTCTAAGTTTAAATGAAATGCAAACATTGAGGTTATCTAGAATTTCAACATTAAGCATCAATGTAACAACTTCAAAATACAATATTAATTCTCATCTCATATAGAGAATTAAATTGTAAATTTCACCATTAATAACATTTTTTAAATTGGTGATGATAAAATATATACAATGTGTTGTTACTTCCTTTTTTTATTTTAGAATTGGAATTTTATGAAAATGTTATGTGTAGAAATAAATGTATATATGCAATGAAGGAATGAATAATCATAATTTTGTGAATTAAAGAAGTGAATCATATACCATGTCAAGATTTATCTATTAAATTAAATTTAATAATTCTATTACAATATCAAAAAAAAAAAACAAATTAATTAATAAAAAAATTTTAATTAATTGGTTAGTTAAAAAAAAAAAAAACCAAAAGGGTACACGAGCACCCCTCACCTAATGAGTATATGCACGAGCACCCCCTACCTAGTGGGTAAGTACCCACTGGGTAAGGTAGTGGGCTTAAGCCCACTGCTAACACAGAATATATACATATATATGTTTATATTAAGGGAAGGGATGCCGTGCACCCCTCCCCTTGCTCAGTGGAGCGCAAAGCAGGCAGGCAGGGCAGGTCTACTAATAAACTGGCATTCATTTAAAAATAAAAATAAAAATAATTTTCTTTCTTTCAGAAAATAGGCTAAACAAAAGATGAGATTTTTGATAATTTAAAATCCACCTAAACAAGCAAAACAAGAATGAAAAAATAAGAGACAAATAATGATTACAATGTTAGATGATGGACTACTTGAATAACTACTCACTAAAACCACTTAGAAATACATAAAAAACCATTAAAACCACTTCCTAACTCACCTTTTTCAATTGAGCATGTTTTTGGAGAGATTATAATCTAAAAATTTCAATTTTTTTTACCCACAATAAGCCTTAGGTATAAAATGATTTTAAAATAAACCAAAAACCACTCTTTCTTTTTCATAAAGAAATCACACAAGCAAAGAAAAACTTTCTTTCTTCCTCCTTTCATTGTGAACGAAATTTTTAGCTAAGGAAAGCAAAAAATATTCTTCATTTCCTTCCATCCACTCTCAAGTTCATTTTATAGTAAGGAAGAAGAGCCATTCTAAGTGCTTTCCAAGATAAAAACCTATATTTTTCCATTTGCTTTTTAGAAAGAAAAATGATGTTTTAAAAACCTACATTTTTCCACTTACTTTTGTCTCCATTCTAGCCCCCTATCTCAAAGATCGAAGAGTGGTTTAAAGCCTTCAAGAGAAGCTAAAAGGCGAATACTTTTTTAAGAGGTAAATGTCTTGTAAACTAGTGGTTTACCAAGTTCTTGATAACTTTTCTTTCACAATTAGTTCTTACAAATATTAAAAAAATCATGGCATGGTAAAGGATCAAAATATTGTTTTGCTACCTAGTGAGATAATATATACGCTTGTCATGATTTAAAATGGCTAGACAGCATGATTTGTGTATGAAATTGGATGAAAAGTATGTTTTTGTAAAATTTTTTAATGTTATTTGACATGCAATGAGTATTAATGCATGAGTAGTTTTTTGTCTCCATTCTAGCCCCCTACCTCAAGGATCAAAGAGTGATTCGAAGCCTTCAAAAGAAGCTAAAAGGCCACTACTTTTCTAAGAGGTAAATGTCTTGGAAACTAGTAGTTTACCAAGTTCTTAATAACTTTTCTTTCACAATGAGTCCTTACAAATATGAAAAAAATCATGGCATGGTAAAGGATCAAAATGTTGTTTTGCTACTTAGTGAGATAATATATGTGCTTGCCATAATTTAAAATGGCTAAAGAACATGATTTGTGTATGAAATAGGATGAAAAATATGTTTTTGTAATTTTTTTTAATGTTATTTGACATGCAATGAGTATTGATGCATAAGTATAGGAGATTATGGCATGTTGACATGTTATGTCCTCTATAAATGGAAGAATGAATGATGATCAAGATTATTTGATATCACAAATAGGTTAGAATAAGATTTAATGATCATAAAGTACCAAAATAAATATTTTTGGCATAAATGTTAAGAAATTGAAAAATGATATTTTTAGTGGGATTTCATACTCACGTAGAAGGACAGAATATTACCCTTGACATAAGCAAAAAGAAAGGCTCAAATTTGGCCAGAAATACAAATGTCAAAAAGATGATGATTTTGCCCTCAAGGGTAAAATCATAATTTCACTAGCCTAGATGAATCCGAAACTTTGCAGTCTTCATTAGAGACTTAAAATAGACTTTGTCACAAATTTTGGTGATAAATGGATAAGAAATGACTAAAATGCCATTTTAGGGTTAAAATGTAAATATAGAAATATTTAGGGTCAAAAATATAAAGAATAAAAACTTGTGAAAAATGAGCGCTAATCCTATGAGAAAACTTTATAAGGATATTAAGTATAAAAAATGTGAACCAAAGGGTGTTGGGAACTAATTGGGGCTAAATAAGGACTAAAATGTATAAATAAATAAATGGAGGTTTAAATTATCAAATCTGCTTAGACTATATCAGACAACATCTTTGTCACCCTTAAAATAGTATATTAAGCTAAATAAATACAAGAAATGATATGGTTTATGTTATAGCCAAACGTATAACCTTAAGAAACATAAAGGGTCTTAAATATAATACTTTTAGTTAATTGTGTATAGAAATATGATAAGTTATGCAAATCTTTTTTTTTTTTCAGCTTAAGGGCACTGTAAACATTATTATAAGGCTTTAGGATAATTTTTTTTATCCAATAAGTCTACATTAAAGTAGATATATCTAGTGGTAAAATTGTAATGTTATCAAACTATGGGGTAAAATGGTAATTTGATGGGAGAGAACATTTTAGGCTATTGGTAGAGGTTTTGTGGACCTATAAAACTGCAAGAGAGATTACTAAAAGGTAAGATCATAAAATTTAATAAGTTTGAGTTTAAAAATGCTTGAATCACCAAAATAAGGGAAAAATGGTAAATTAGTACCCAAGGGGTTAGTGACGAGAAATGAACCTACCACTGGGCTTGCTGTGATGCCATGTGATTGTTGATCAAAACTTAATAGAGACAACCAAGTGTAATGGGCTTTATCAGGTTCAAAACGATACAAGGCCAAAAATACTTAAAAATTAAAGGTTTAAGCTTAATTACAAGTAAATAGACCACAATAGACCCAATAAACCCACAATTCACAAAGATGGCCCAATATGATGTTGGAAGATTGTGGTTACCAATGGTCACCTAATGAACCTAAATATAAATAAATTGGAATTAAATAAAATAATGAATAAGGAATTAAATATTAATTAATTAATAGATTAATAATTAATTAATTTAAAATTTAAAATTAATTAATTATTAATTAAGATTTAATTTACAATTATTATCTAATTAATAATCAAGAATATTATTTTCTTGATGTAAATATTTAGAGAAAAATTAATAATTAATTGAAATTAAATATTAATTAAGAGAACACATGTCTATAATCGAAAACGATTCAAAAACTTTACTCTAATTGTCTGATATCAATTTAAAATTAGGATACCGTATCGACTTGAGAGTAAAGCTAGAAACAATTTACGTGGATACACAGTTACGCGGTATTCTGTAAGTATATATCCTGCCTACAATATGGTTATTTATATACTATGTATGATGTGAGCTCAATATTTATTTTTAATGACATAATATGATACTATGATGACGTGTTTTGTTACGCGCTTTATGACAGTACGTTATAATAAAGTGTTTATTTACACGCTTTATGAAAGTATGTTTTAATGACATATTTATTTATACGCTTTGCGAAAATATGCCATGATGATTTGTTTACATGCACGCTTTTTGAACATGTCATTCTTGCATGCTCACCATATGGCTTAATGTTTTAAAAAGTGAAACTAATAATGTGTCATACCAATCTCCGACAGAATGGGAGGATATTCACCCTTCGGCCGAATGGGACATAATAAGAATGATCATGAAGTTTAAGTTATGACCATGGGTGTTGATGAATTAGGTCGCTCTCCTGTCTTCCCTATTTAAAGTCGCACGCACCCTGGTATGAGCACAAAGGCCTAAAAGATGTTGAATGAATAAATGGACAATACCATAATCGATCATGCATTTTTAATTATATGCATTTGTGGGATTGCACATCTATACTTACTGAGTTTATCTCACCCCTTTATGTCTCCCATTATAGGTAATTTAGGCAAGTTGCCTGTGATATATTAAGTATTGATGTACTAGTAATGCAGATACGTAATGGGTGAAAGTACGATAGATTCTATGGATGTCATCTACATATTATATTTTGCACACGTTTTCAGGACTTTGTTAAGTGTTGTTTTGATGCTAATACACTTTAATATCTTGGTATGACTAAGTATGACATGTTACATTAGTATGTTTTGTTTAAAACTAATTTTAATTATTATGTTTTTTTTTTTAAGAATCATTTTTTTCGTAGATAAGGTATTTCAAAAAAAAAAAAATTTCCCTGAAATTTTGAAGATCTAAAAATAAACAAGTAACGATTTAAATAAGATAATAAACCAAGTAATTAAGTTTTAAGTAACGGCCTAAGAGGTCGGGTTGTCATAATCAATTTCACTCCACTTAAGGTTCTCGACTTGTAAGTGTATGTATAATTAATCTCACTTAACCAATTGAACTCCAGATAGACCTATGTGCTTAGAAGACTATTGGTGATCTCTTGATAGTGAAGTTAAGAACTATCATAAGCCCATTTTCGTGTCACTCTCCACTAAAATAGGTTTGTGTGTTATTAAAGATCAAAAAGACTTTTGAGGGTTGTAATGTATGGTTAGGGTGAAGGGCGGATGAGACTGGAATTTGTTTGGGCTCAAATCATCCTATGCATGTATTATAACTCATAGATCTTGCATAAACCTCAAGAAAACATTTACCAACTCCCTATTTTATAATTCTTTTCATTCAATCAGTCCCACATAAGCTTATTTACAATAATTCAAAAACACAAAACAAAAAGCATAAGAAATTATTTTCTTTCTTACTTTTTTTTCTCTTTCTCTTTTTTTTTTCCCTGAAGCCACACCCCTAAAGTTATTCATTTATTTACACTTTTTGGAGTCTGGGAGTAATCATGTTTTCTTTTATGTATATATATATTTTATATATATAAAAAAAGAATAAATAACAACTTATGAATAAAATAATACAAAATAAACCAATTTACCAATGAATCTCCAAACACAACCTATACTTGCCCTTTCTCTCAATGATTCAAGCAAAAATGCAATCATGCCTATTAGTGATGGGTTTAAGAAATTGAAATACATTTAGTGGTTTCGATGCACTTATGCGGGTGATGAAAGAAATAGGCAATACAGCTCAACAAGGTTAATTAAAGATGAATTTTTCAAGGGTTAGCTTCATTGGCCCAAACAATCTAAGGAAATGTCTAAATCATCTCTTGAATGACACTTAACCTAGGATATTGCCTTGAATTTCACTTAAATAGGTTCTAGTATTCATGAGATATCATAACCTACCCAATGCAAATAAATGTTCTCCAAATGCTCAAAAGATCAAATGATCAAGATTCACGGTGCTAAAATGCAAAAAGTTAAGAATGAAATTTAATTAATGTGAGTCAAGCACACATAAATCTCAATAAATTACATTTCAAAAGACCTAAAAGAATATAAAGTGACTGTGTCCAATGTCAATATCAAATTATCTCATCTCAACAAAACTCATGGATTATTCAATAACCTAAAAAAAAAAAAATTTGTCAACAATAAAACACAATTTATAGAAAGAAAAGTCATGGTAACCAACATACAAGCAAAGCCAAAATCCCACAAAGAAATCAACCAAAAAGTAATCCTACACCCAAATTCAAACCAAATATTGTCCTCAATATTTAAATTTTCAAATCAAGCACAAGGGAATAAGAACACATATCGAGGAGGTAAGAAAATCTCACATCTTAGTGTGGTTGGCGAAGGTGCTCCGAGCTTGATGGCTTAAACTCAGGTTAGCGTGAAGCTTTCCTCCATAACTTGTGTCTCTTGGCTTAACTATGTACAAGTTGGGAAAGCTCATCAAACAGTGGCTTCTGCCCATGGTATATGTTGTACAATACGAAGTATAGGTCTTGATTTTTGATGTCCTTAAACTTAGCAAGATATGGAAGTGTTCAACTCATTTGCTCAACTTGACTCAGTGCCGACACATGTGCTTGGTGGGCTTAGGTGAATATGCTATGGCTAGTTGGGGAGGTGCTGGCCACATTGAGTCTTTATAGATGTGATCTTTCTTGATTGGGGGTAGCATGATAATGGTGATCTCAAGTGATTAAGACTTATCGACATCTTATTTAGACTCCTTATCAATACATAAGTCTTGTGTCTCTTCCTCTCTCGGAGAGTCGTCATCAGTCAACTCTTATTTCTCTTACCCTAGTTTCAGCTCCTCATGGTGGTTCTCCAACTCTATGTGAAGTCTTGTTTCCTCCAAAAATTGAGCGACAAGTGCTTGAAGATTAGGAGAAGCCTCCTCATAGTGATGTGGAGTATTAAACCATGGCGTCAAAGCGTTGGAACTATCCCCTAAATTGTAGTTGTTTGTTGAATGATTCGAACTCCAATGGTCAAACTCAGCCGTGTCTTCCAACAACCAATAGGTTTCATCTACGAATAATTGGTAAAAAGAGGTAGCACCATTTTCTCTTTCCATCTAAGTTCTTGTTGCGATACATAACCTATTGAGAAAGTATTGTAGTTGATAGTCTCTCGGGAAACCATGACTATGGAACCAAATGAGTAATTCCTTATATCTCCACCATCCACAATGAAATGACTTTGAGTCTCATTCAACAAATATTAAGAGGACTTATCAATCAACCATCTCTAAGTACCTTACAAAACAAACAAAAAACTCAAAAGCAAAATTTAAAACCAAGATAATAAAATAAAAATTAAAGAAAAAACTTAATTAAAAGCAAAGAAAAGTAAAGATAAAAAATAAAAATTAAACCTATATTAAAAGTAAAGAAACACCTAAATTAAAATCGAGTTACTTACTCACAATATTAGCAACAATCTAAAACACCAATCCCTGGCAATATTGCCAAAAACTTGATACACTGCAAGTGTATGGATCAAGTTTTGATAGATTAATGGTAAGTAGAGTGTCGTATTCAAAGAAATTGGTTTCTAAATTGTTACTAAGTACCACAATTATCGTATCTTAACTTTATCTAAACAACCAAATTAAATTAATTAAATTAAAAACAAATATATATATAAATATGAAAATAAAATAACATACAAAAACTTCTATATACAAATGTACCAAGGACTTAAATTTACCTTATTATTTTTATGTTCATCCTCTTAGGCAATTGTTAGCCAATTCCATTCAATTCAATAATCAAGACTTTTAATTAATTTTGCAATCTCTCCTGAATGCCTCACAAAAAAATATGTCTAAATACGTATATTAATATCCCTATTTAACTCAAATATTCAAACATTTGTTAAGCCCAAGTCTATTAATGATTACCTAAACTCTATCGGCATCTTGAAATCAATATTGGCTAGATTGTGTTATTTAGTCTAATTCATTAAATTTCACTCTTCCAAGTACAAATTCCACAAATCAAATTTCAATTATTTCATTGGCCAAATAAATTAAAAGTATTCAGCACAAGCAATACGAATGAATAGAAAAAGAAATTAAACTAACAATTAATAAAATATATAAAATATAATGCAAACAAAGTTACAATTAAGCCCTAGAAATAATTTCTAGCTCAACATAGAGGAACCCATAACTAATATTATCTAGAAATCCATAAATAAAAACAAACATAATATTCCCAAATATAAATTTTAGGCAAGATTAGAGTAAAAGAAAGGAAGAAAAAACTCTTGTTAAGATGAACTTGAAACCTTCAATTTTTCAAGATTTTTCCAAGAAATTCTCTAAAAATCTTCAACTCCAATCTCTCTCTCTAAAAATATTGATCCTCCGTTGTGTATTTTCTCCCTGGTTTTCCACATTAGGGTTAGGTGAGTATAAATAGGGCTTAAAAGGGGTGATTCTCGGCCATTGGATCATCCAAAAATGGAGCAAAAGTGACCATTGGATCAATTGTTGTGAAAAAACTAGCGCCAAGCATTTTTTGGGTTGGGCACATGTGCACCAGCCTTACAAATTCTCAAGCTTTTTTTTTTTTGAATTCTTTCTTGTTGCTTCTTTTTGTTTTAGGCTCTCCCAAGAGCTTTAAAAATCCCACACCCCAACCCCCCACCCCCACCCCCCCCTTTTTAAATTTTCCTCCAAAGTCCTTATTTATTTCATATTCCTACAAAAACACACTAAACTAACAAACATGCTTGAGAATTTGTAATTATTTGTGCTCAAAAGTACTTAATTCCTGAGTAAAAAACTTACTCATCACTAGCATTCCCCGAAGTTGTAGATTCACTCGTCTCTTTGCACCTATTCTTTTTTGACCTTTTGATACTATCCTTGATTTCTGGAGGTTCTACTGGATCATATCACATCAGGCCACTCGATTTACATTTTCAACTCTATAAAATTGCCTGTTAAACAACACAACAACATCAAGATATTCCTCCTAGAATGCAAATATATTAAGAAAATAATCAAAATTCTATCAAAATAAGCCATGTAAGAAAAGAAAAAAAAAAATCCACATTCTCATAAAATTAACTCTCTTATCAAAATCAAATTCAAATAAATCTAACAAAACAACAAAACATTCTGACAAAACTATTGGTTATCAAGCTTCCGCAACCGCAAATGCAAAAGGTAACACCTCGCGTCACATTACAAAAACAAATCAAACTACTAAACATGAAATTCTAACAATTAGACACATTTTATCAATTTTAAATTCAAAGAAACTGTTACAAAACAAACAAATAAATATTTTTCATGGTACCATTTTCCTAATACGAAACAAATCAACGGAAAAAAATAACCATTTTACTCTTTAAGGCGTTAAGAGGGGGCGATGGCAAGCTTTATGACTGACGGAAGGGGCGATGGGTGACAGCAGGCTCAAGGGCAAGCAAACTCCACGATGGGAAGGAACAACAGTGCGGGTGACAATTGGCTTACTAGCAATGGTCGAGAACGACTTCGCAACTCCGGCTCTCACGAAATCCGGTGCAGGCGACTCCAACATAGGGAGGAACGACAACACAAGGGAACGGCGGCACGGGGAATAGCAACACTGCAGAGAGGGAGTGGGATGTTGGTTGTAGTTTTGGTTATCTTGCTCCTAGTTTTTTTTTTTTTTTACTTAAATGTACTAAAGAAAAAATAAAGAGTTTAGATCAACTCTACTGACATCTATGATTGATATTTATTTGAGAATATTAATAATTTCAAACAAAAATTTTATACAGTTAAAAGAGAAAAGATTTTGATGTGATTATTTTTTATTAATAAGGTGTTTTTATAATTTTAAGAAAACATAAAAGGTGTTAATATAGTTTATTCTTTATATTATCATTACTAATTAGCACAAAAGTTTGATAGTAAATAATATTAGAAATTTATTAAATAAAAATTTCTCCTCTTTTCCATCTCTTCTTTGTGAATGGCTGGAGGACCCCGTGAAGGGGAGAAGAAGGGCTCCATCACAGGTAGCATCGTTAATTGGAATATTATTGCGAGAAAGAGGAGATCTCATGGAAGGCGATGATCTTGTTGGTGAAGGGGCATGGGCACAGTAGCGAAAAATCTCATAAGGGAGGAGGAGCTCCATTGCAGGTGGTGCGTGCAAAGGGAGATTGTGCGAGGCAGAGGAGATCTTGGGGAAGGCGACGATCTCGCAGAGTTGGAAACATGAGCTCAAAATTCCTAGAGTCGGGTGGACTTTGCGGTCGCCCACAAATCCCACCTTTTTTTTTTTTTTTTTTTATTTTTTATTTTGGGAAGGGATGACGGTCGATCTTGCACAGGGAAGCAGTATTGTTGTTGCAAGATCTTTGAGTTTTGAGGCTAACACCTGCAACAGAGCAGTTGCAATGCCGAGGGATGAGCTTCTGAAGATGGTCACATAATTGTGTTCTTGCACGAGCACGACCTCAACATGAATACTACAGAAAACTTTTATTCTTCCTCAATTAGTCCAATGGGTGGTTTTATAGATCTGCACATTTTGTGGTGATGTACTGACATTTGGCTTTTTTTTTTTTTGTTTACAAAATTAACGGAAATGTCAAATTTGTTATTATTATTATTATTATTATTATTTTAATGGTTTTGATTTTAGGGGAAATGGATGTTCCAATTTGAAGTTTGATGGACATTATTTTACAAAACCAAAATTTAGGGGATAACTTAAAATTTGTCCATTGTTTTTGGATCCATATGTAATTCTAAGTTTTTAGGTTCCTTAATGATGATTTTGTCCTTCTAATGCTTCTATTTATCAATTTGAAATTTTATATTTTCTAGAATTTCTTTAATTTGTGATTCTTGTTCTAAATTAGTTGGATAATGCTTTGAATAATTTCGTGTATATATTATTTAATCTTAATCAACCTACTTATAAAGGATTGTTCAAATTATTTTTATTATTATTATTTTTGTACATGTAGATGAGATTTAGCACAACGGAAATTGATTCAACTTCTAAGGTGTTGATGTGGAGGTTCAAATAGTTAATGCATCAAGCAATAATACTAATGCCAAAACTAACAAGTTTTAAAAAGAAAAAATGAAACTTGACACCATATGTGTCGAGACTATTTTGATTTCTTCTTTTAAGAGGATAAGGAACAGATAGTTCGTACATAAATGGTGCATTTACCAAACCGTAAATGAATATAATGGGAAAGTTAACGAGATTGAAAAGTAAAGTAAAAGAATAAGAAGAAAGATCATTGATTTCGTTTCTAGTATTCATTTACTTATTGAATGGTGTAAAGAGAAACAATCTTAACATTAATTTTATAATGTAATTATTAAAATATTATTTTACATAATTTAAAAATTATTAATACATGAAAACTTATTTCAGGGAATATAAGTAAATTTGGTATATATTTCTTTTTGACAAAAAATCAATAACCAAGGGAGATATAATGATTAGCATTCTCTTTCTTCATTCTTTATATTGTTTGGAGCCCACTATGTTAAACCAAAATTGAATTTAGGGATGAAAACTATCATCAAACCCGGATCATTCATGTCAAGTCACCAAGAGGAAGAAGAAATAGATGCGGAAGCAAACCTGAATCCATAGTCTTGGACGTGATTCTGGAGTCTAGAGGTTGTGATTCTTCCAAGATTTATACGTATGTCCTCCTTGAGAGTTTTCTCTGTATTCTCTTCTGAAGATGGAGTCAGAAAAGAAACGTACGTACTATCTTGGGGACCACAACTGCCTTTTAATAACTGATAATATCAGTTATTTTGTAATTATTAATTCAGCCCATCAATAAATTAATAATTACACTTTTGTCTCTACACATAGGAGGCCCATACTTAAAGATGCATTAATAAGCCCAAAACCTATTTAACTTTATTTGATCACTTTTAATGGCCAACTTTACATGATAGCTTATAATGCACATTTATTTAATATATAAGCCCATATATTAGATTTTACTCCAACAATCTCCCACTTGGGCTATATATGTAACTTTATAAATGTGAATTATACCTTATGAGCTCATGAGTATTGCTATCAAAACTTTATGCATCAGAACAATCTTGTCCATTAACCATATCAATATAGGATCAAAGCGGCCTTCATTACAATTGTCGTAACTTGACCCATCAATGGTCACATATACCAATACAATCAATGACAAAATCAAGCATGGATGTGTAGCATGGAAATTTCATGCAATGTAATCATAACATGCCTATTTCCAACTGGTCCACCTGTAACCTTAGTGAGATCAACCATACCAAAATCAGAGTGAATAGAAACTGAATACTTTATACTGCAGTAAATAACCATACAATATCCATAAAACCATAACAAATGTGTCTACAAAGAAAAGCATCTAAAATACAAACTCCCACTAAAACTGAATATCCTGAAGAGAAACAACACCCATACGAGCAGTGTGCTCGAGAAACATCTTGGGTGGTAGTCCCTTAGTCAACAGATCCGCAATCATAGAGTTTGTCCCGATGTGTTCAATAGACACAAGTCCACTCTGAACTCTTTCTTTCACAACTAGAAACTTAATATCTATGAATTTTGATTTCGTCGAGCTCCTGTTGTTGTTAGAATAAAGAACTGTCGATTTATTGTCACAAAATAACTTAAGTGGCCTTTCAATACCATCCACAATGCGCAGCCCAGTGACAAAGTTTCGCAGCCATATTCCATGATTGGATGCCTCATAACAAGCTATAAACTCAGCTGCCATAGTAGAAGAGGCTATAAGTGACTGTTTAGCACTCTTCCAGGAGATTGCGCCTCCAACAAGCAAGTAAATATAGCCTGAAGTAGATTTCATACTGTCTTGACATCCCGCAAAATCGGAGTCAGAATACCCAATGATCTCTAACTGATCCGACCTCCGATACGTGAGCATGTAGTCCTTTGTTCTCTGTAAATACCTCATGACTCGTTTGGCCGCCTTCCCGTGATTCAATCCAGGATTACTCAAGTATCTACCCAACATGCCAACAATGTACGCAATATCCAGACGCATACATACCTGAGCATACATCAGACTCCCTACTGCTGACGCATAAGGAATTTTCTGCATTTCCTTAGTCTCAAAATCATTCTTGGGGCATTGACTGAGACTGAATTTGTCTCCTTTAGCCACAGGGGTATCACCTGGTTTGCAGTCTTGCATGCCAAATCTCTTAAGAACTTTCTCGATATA